>OU611779.1:5007500-10007500 GCA_914767645.1 Hydraecia micacea | reverse complement strand
GTGCCATTAAAAAAGTTCTTTTGACATAAATAGTTTAAATTAGATATGATATGAGTAGATTCTTATGCATAAAGAGACCCGAAACCTTTTTTTTTTCTTGTGGAAGTCCTCATGGATGTCCACCACCCATGTCTGTCAAACTCCTACTGACTAAAACTACACGGTTTCCTGCTGCTACCTTTAGCCAGGGTGCTGGAGTGCGAAACCTAACGTTTTTATACCAAGTTGGTATCACTATAGGTATTCCATTGACGTATAAGTAAGTAGGTAGACCGTGCTCCTTGAGTAGGTACCTATATCTTTGATTATCGATGCTGTTTACGTATGGTACTAATTATGTACCTACCAAACCTACCATTTTTGAGGATCTTATACTTACGGTACCTACCCTTTGATTGGACATCAAGGCTTATTCTTGAATTTTCATGACGCGCCGATCAAGTTGCAATGTAGTTGGTTTCGTGAATTAGCCTAGATGGTGCTGGACATCTAATAGGTACACGTGCACGAAAAACGTTGGCGCGAATCCACATGCGCAAAGGCAATTTGTAGCTCAATTTGATTCGCTTCTCCTCATGTAAGAAACGTACCTAAATTCAGCAGATGTTTAAACCAAACTAAACATGGCAATCAGACAAGAATAGTCACAGACTCGTTTGTTTGTTTATTGATTAGGTACTTTATTTACAAATCAAAATATTTACAATATTTAAAAGCTGTCTTAAAATAATAATATGTACAAGTATATAAAAAGGGAGGGGAAATAATCAAAGGGCATCAAAAAATTCGTCCGCATCGCTGTCAATAGGAAACGTGCCCAAAAGGCTGGCAGCATTGCCACGTTGTATGGCAATACTGATTCTTTGGCCAAAAAATAGGCCAGCCCTCTTGGTCACGTGAAGAGTCGACCAACCGCTTGGCGATGTCTCGAAATACTAAGTGGGCACTCGGGCCCCATGGCCCTAGTGTTTCAACCCCAAACGGCTCAAATATATAAGTTCCAAAGAGATTGGAGTATTTGCGCCGTTTGAGGTTTTCCGCACCTGCAGCAGCCGCCCCGGCACAGCTAACCGTGCTTGGAAGATGGGATGGCGCAAGGGTGTCGACACACTAGGTACTTATACTAAGGAAGTTCACAAAACTTACCTACTTATGTGTGTAAATTCCGTTCTGGAGGCCTACCACAAGCTCTTAACGCGATCCATTTTAGGACCTAAACTGAACTGTTCCTATAATTCGTACTATGACGTCAGTTTAACGATTCAGTTTAGGCCGTGCCATCTGCTGACAGCGATTGTCCCAAACTGAGTCGCAAGTTTTGGTTTCATTCACACTTGTTTGGTACCATGACGTCCATAGAGCAGCTCAAGCGATGCAATTTAGGAACCTAAACTGAAATGTCTTGTTTTTGAATCGTTTTTAATTAGGTACTCATGGTAGGCCACCAGTTTCAGTTGGTTACTCTGAACAACACACAATAGGGTCTCGATTCTCGTTCAAGAAATATTTAAAAGCGGTTGTTGATATTTCACGAATTAAAAAACAATCTATATTTACGCGCTATAGTTCAAAATGTTCTTGTTTCACCTGCCTGTCTGTTGTGTTTATTATGCGTTAAAGGTATGGGCATATATGGATTTCATTATGCAGATTAGATAAAACTGTATCGCTAAGGCAAACAGAACAGATTAATTTTGTAGTCTGTACCTAACTATCCAAGGCACGACCTCATTCCTAACGAATTTGCTATCGAAACTGCTCATTTGCTTCAATTAATTCCTCGCCATGATAATAAAGCTTTATTACAGCTACAGCACGATACAACTGTATCACATTGGATGCGCAAGTCAATTTGTCATATTATAACGAGCGACATACATACTTCGAATTTATTCTGTATAACAAGTTGTATATTGATTAAAGAGTTTCGGTATGTCGGTTTTGCAGTGCCTACTTACCTAGTTACGTCTCTAAGAATCATCATCTGCCTAGCCTTTTCCCAACTATGTTGGGGTCGGCTTCCAGTCTAACCGGATGCAGCTGAATACCAGTATATTACATGGAGCGACTGCCTATCTGACCTCCACAACCCAGTTACTGGGTAATACGATACCCCTTGGTAAGACTGGTTGTCAGATTTTCGGGCTTCTGACGACCCGTAACGACTACGATTACGTCTCTAAGAATGTTTTAAAAATAAAAAATAAACTTTAAAAAAAAGCTTTTATTTACGCCCTAAAAAGGTAAAAATAAGATTTAAATTACATTAAACCTAATCATTTTCCAATTACTTTACAACATTTAATTGTAAATAATAAGATTAAACACAATTTATATTATATAAAAGCTTGTCGCGAGATTTAAGATTACTTAGTTTGAACTTAGCTGTTTTTAATTAAAATCATACAGATCAAGTTAATTAATTTACTAGTCTACACAGGTAAATCTCGCGACAAGCTTTTATATAATACTAGCTTTTGCCCGCGACTTCGTCCGCGTGGAATAATGACTTCCGGAAAAAAAACAATTTATCCCCCTTTTCTCCCCGTTGGGAGGGAATTTCCAAAAATCCTCTCTTAGTGGTAGCCTACTCCTCCCAACAAACACACATGCCAAATTTCAGCTCTCTACTGCCAGTAGTTTCGGCTGTGCGTTGTCTGTCAGTCACTCAGTAACGGAAGAGTTTTATATATATACATAGATATAGATAGCTGTGCCCGCAACTCCGTCAATGTGTAATTCCTTGTGTGTTATTAAGTTAATGTATTGGTAATATTGTTTAGATCACGTTCACATGAGGCTTAAGTACCTATACAACGAAATTACTACTTCACCTAAAAATAAATAAAATGTAAACTATTAATAATTTGTAATTTGAACGAATGACTACCAAAATACCTATTTTATAAAATAACAACAAAAGAAAACTAAATAAACTAAATTAATTTAAAGACTAAAAGTCGCGCTGATAAACAATATTGTCTGTCAATAAGGTCGAATGCTCGGAACGTCTACTCGCATCAACAGCCAAATATTGTATGAAGTTCGCGTTTTTTTTTTTTTAGAATATGGCATCTCGTAGTTGACCTTGAGAGGTCGTGACTACTTAACCGGACTATCCTGTGGTTGCCTTAAGTAAACTCAAAGCCTCCAGCCAGGGGCAAATAGCTTATGTACTAAGCGACTACACGCTAAGGGCACCCCTTGTGGGGTACGAACCTCGGCTTAGGGCGTCGCTTGGAGGGCAGCAAGATGGGACAGGCTGGATCTGGTTTTTATTATTTAAGCTTGATGAGGCCGGCGTTTCCTAGCTGACTACTCTGAGAAGAAACGCCGAAACAAACTCAGAGGTCACGGTCGGGAATTTAGAACTACTGGCTCAGCTGCGGCGCGGGCTGGCACTTCTTCGAGCAAGGGTCGGGGGGGGAGGCATTTAATTGAGGACGTCGCGAGGGACCTCGGCGGTGAGGTCGGAATGAGTTCTGTATTTGTGCACTGTACTGGTTGACTTATTGCTCTCCTGGAGGAGGGTTATGGGGTCGTCAGGGTCGGAGAGGACATGCCTTGGACGGCGGCATTTGCTGATTTTGGAGGGGGTATACCTGGCGGCCTCGACAACCAGAGGGTTGCGGTGCTTGGCGGTATCGAAGAAGCGCTTGGAAAGGCGCTTCATGAATTGATGGATGGTGGGGATTTTGAGGTCAACATGGAGGATCTCATTTCGAACGAACCAGGGGGATCCTGTAGCCTTTCGGAGGAATCGGTTTTGGAGGGTCTGCATCCTATGGATATGGTGGGGCTTTGCGTGGGCAAAGACTACACAGGCGTATGTCATTATTGGACGTATGCACGCTGTGTAAATGTGCATTTTGCACCTAAGTGACAATTTGCTGCGTGCATTTAGGACGGAGTGGAGTCTGCCGAGAGCGAAAGCGGCGCGCGAGCGGACCGTCTTTATGTGCTCTGCGAAGGAGAGGTGATTGTCGAGTATTACTCCTAGGTATTTGGCTCGCTTCTCCCAAGGGATCGGCTTGCCGAACATGGTGATAGGTCGGGGGGGAGTGGGTCTAAGTCGTGGTTTCGAGTAGAAGTTCGCGTTTGGATCCCCTGCCCTTTTATACCTCCCGCCGCGAGCCGCGTCGAGCGCGGCGACCGTTACACAAAAATAATCCTTATATCATGATTCAGTATTCACGCGCGATGGCTTATTAGCGTATTTCATGTATAACTTTGGTGTTTCTGTACCGATTTTTATGATTCTTTTTTTATTAAATAGGTAATAATGTTAACATTTTTTAATTAGGGATGAGTGAGAGTGTTATAAACGTAAGAGTAGACAAATATGATCAGAAAACTCCGAACGGCTAAGCTATCGGGAGTTACACGTGTTATTGTGAGTCAACCATTAAAGATAGACATTTGCTGTCGTAGAATATTTTTTATATAATTTTAAGGAGAACATTTACGTCATACATGATTTTTGTGTAGCTTTAACCATTAAGGCTGCACACGCGACGGAAGCTTAAAAAATGGATTAAGTTCTCCTGTTTTCCCAACATTTCCCTTCACTGCTCTGCTCCTATTGATCGTAGCGTGATGAAAAGTATACTATAACCTGCCCAGGAGTATGAAGAACAATTGTACCAAGTTTCGTTGAAATCCGTCGAGTGGTTTTTGTTTCTATAAAGAACATACAGACAGACAGACAGACAAAAATTTTACTGATTGCATTTTTGGCGTCAGTATCGATCACTAATCACCCGCTGATAGTTATTTTGGAAATATATTTCATGTACAGAATTGACCTCTCTACAGATTTATTATAAGTATATAGATATAGATATATAGATAAATTGTGTTTAATCTTATTATTTACAATTAAATGTTGTAAAGTAATTGGAAAATGAATAGGTTTAATGTAATTTAAATCTTATTTTCATCCCCCCATCTCGGAAAGAGTATTTTTGCTCTTCGATAACTGAGTGCAAAAGCCGTTTTTATCCGCTAGAGGATAAAGTAAAATTGAATTTAGAACATCGTGTGCAACAAGTTTGTGAAATCAAAACATCATTAAACCTATTTATTTCTACCTCTATGATACCGAATTTATCATACAACCTTTTTTTTAAAAAAAACTCCATTGAGGTACATAAAACATGGAGATGCCGCGTTATTCTATACATACATTTGCTTATACAAATATGAGTGAAATATGATTCAGAATGTGAAATATCATTATGTCTCATTCTTTCTAATGAGATAATTTTATTTGATAAAAGAGACAACAATATTTAAGTTGTTGCTCATTATGGCAATATTTTATCGTGACGTAGTGACAGTTGTAGGTAAGTGCCATAGCAGCCATCTTATGCGAAGAGTTTCATGGTAGTTTTGCTGTCAAATGGTTGTTTATTTTTTGTATTATTGAGGATTGCAAGAAAATTACGAGGATTTTACCTGTTAAAACTGCATGTAAATGTTGGGAAACAGAAACTCAACATGCCTGTGTGTTGTATTGTGAAGTGTGGTGCAAGAAAGAATGAAAATCAACCTCAATTGTCTTTGCACAGGTTAGTAGCCGGTTTTCATGCATTAATACATACAATAATACACATTCGATGATACAATTGTAACGTGATCATGAATTTATGGCTAAAGTATTGATATTTGGGTTCATTTCCGTATAACAGGCCTTTCTATTATATTTGTTAATTCGTTCGTTTGTTTACAATAATATGTCATAATGGAATAGTGTTGTACCGTTGCCGACTTGGCGTAATAGTTTCCGAAACTAGTTCCTCCGCTGAAACGATACCGGTATATTCTGCGATGTTAACATAAATAATCCTGCGTCTTATTCAGTCCGAGTGACCTTGCTAGGTCCGGCCTGTGGTTCACACTTCACAGCACCAAAATCAAAATATTTCACATAAACCTACATGGACACTTTTATGAAACGTCAGAAGCTAGGTGCACGGTTCCAATTGGTAGTTTCCTATGGAGAAGAAACGGTAAGAAACTCAATGGTTACACTTTTAAAATAATTGGCTTTTACAATGTTTTCTATTTTGTTAAGTACCTACTTAGTACTTGTTGACAGGCCTACACTGTCCTCCCCTATCTATTAACATTGAAATTTCAAAAGGTTTTCTCGGCTCCTAAGGGTCGTAACGTGATGTTAAATAGCCTATAACCATCCTGGCTACCAAACGCAAAAATAATTTATGCATGGCATTTTTTTTGCGCGGAACCCTAATTATTTTTCTAAAATAAAGGTAGCCTAAGTTACTCCTTGTAGGGTAGCGGGATCGTCCGAAAGGGTTACCGCTGCCCCGGAACATAAAGGGCTAAGGAAGGAACACGGGTGGGTTTTAGTCAGTAAGAGTCTGACACTCCCTTCCGCTCCACCCAGAGCGGGAGGAGTCATTAGATGATTTCCCATCCACAAAAAAAAAAAAAAAAGTTACTCCTTGTAACATATCTGTCAGTGAAAGTCCCGTCAAAATTGGTCCAGCCGTTTCAGATTAGCCGGAACAAACAGACAGACAGACAAAAATAAAAAAAAATGCCATTTTGTTAAAATAGTACTGTTTAGATTTTTATAAGCATTTAGTAAAAAGCTGTTATTTTGACAGTACCAACAGACACTTCAATTTTATTTATTTTTATAGATAACGGAAAGTAAGATAACCTACTCATCTTTTTCTGTTACAATTACAACGGACTTTGTATACATAATTTATTAGGTATGATCTAAACGTGATAACTAGTAAGACTCGTATTTAGTATCGATACTAGTTATAGTAACACCTATGTTCCTTGATAGACACAACACTAGCAATGGCAGCCATTTTATGAGACAATACCAGTTGTAGGTATGCACCCTTTTTTCGTAGGTATTTCCAGTCCATACTGTTGTATGTCAATGAAAAACTCAGACTCGGAACCTTCTTGGTGTACTTACTTTTTTTTTAATTTGCACGCGCCTTTTTCTTTTCATGTCATATTGTTAAAACCTTAGGTTAAAAACAAGAAACTTTAAAAGAAGTGAAAAACCTAAAATGAGTGATTCTAGCGACGAGGAAGTTTATTTGACGCCAACAGAATTGACTGAAACTGTTAAAAGTGCGCAAACGAGCTTTCTCCCTCAACAATCACGCGAGAAGTATTTGAAACAGTACGATATGTTTAACACGTGGCGACTAGCTAAAGGAGCCAAATCTTTCTCAGAAAATGTTTTGCTGGCATATTTTATTGAATTATCCAAGTCCAAGAAATCAAGCACTCTATGGAGTACGTATTCAATGCTAAAAGCAACAATAAAGATGAAAAAAGACATACATATCGACACCTATTCTAAATTAGTGGCATTTTTAAAAAGAGCCTCATCGGGTCATCAACCAAAAAAGTCGAAGGTTTTCACAGCATCGGAAATTGAAAAATTTCTTAACGAAGCACCTGATTCCGTATATTTGGCGGCAAAAGTAAGTCAGTTGCACATTCAGCATCTACTTAGGTATATTAATCAACTACTTAACATAATTTAGTACTTAATAGATGTTGATAGGCATAAATGCATGCATATCAATTCTATTAATTTATTTACAACAATACTCTTTATGTTCCAGGTTGTTCTTATTATTGGTATAAACGGAGCATGTCGAACTAATGAAATAACACAACTTGATGTCAAAAACATTGAGAAACATTCAGATGACTTACTATTAATTAATTTACCTAATACAAAGACAAAAAGAGACCGCAACTTCGTCATTCGGAAGGAATACGTAACAATTGTTGAGAAATATCAAGCCTTACGCCCGCCGAACACTCCAATCAATCGATTTTTTCTACAATATCGCAACGGAAAGTGTGTTAGACAGCCTATGGGTGCTAATAAAATTGGCAGTATCCCTCGAGAAATAGCAACATTTCTTGAACTTCCAGAACCCCTGTTGTACACGGGTCATTGTTTCCGACGAACTTCTGCCACACTTTTGGCAGATTCAGGAGCTGATCTCCTGTCCCTTAAGCGCCATGGAGGTTGGAAGTCCAATGCGGTTGTAGAGGGATACATAGAAGATTCCATCCAAAATAAGTCTAAAATATGTAAAGGCATCGTAGGAAACATTACACTGAAAGAGCCTCAGCCAGATCCTTGGACTGGCCCTTCTACATAAAAAATAAGCCGTTACGAAACACCTAACCATTGCCCTGTCTCGCCAACATTTACGCCAAGGGAATCCGATGAATCGGTACTATTAAGTATGACAGATAGTTTACCGAAAAACAGTACACAAGTCACTAACACCAACATTACAGTACCTACCTAACAAAAATATTACACTCAACCACAGACATAGCTATGTCTGTGCACTCAACTTAAGTAACTGGAACAACTTTACTTTAAATTTTTCTTAATTATACCTAAATATTATTTGATAAAGTTTAAAGATTATTAACTTCTGTAATACTTACCTACCATAATGTAGTAGTTAATACCTAAACTGAAATAAAAGTATCTTGAGATTGTAAATGTTTATTTTTTTTGCATTTAATCATTTCCTCGCTGAGGTGGGATGAAAAGTTACGTGTTGCACTCGAGTGCAAAGATTTTTCACCTCGTGCTCTTTTGATTCCCTCGCTACCGCTCAGGATTCTAATTTCTGAATCACTCGCCGCGCTCGTGATTCAATTTTAGAATCCTTCGCTTGCTCGGTCATCAAAATTGAGCACGCGGTTAAAAAACAACTTTGCACTCTTGTATAACAAATAACTATTTTATCTTTTTAGGGCGTAAATAAAAGCTTTTTTTAAAAGTTTTTTTTTTATATTAATTTATTTTATATTTTTTAGTTTTCGCTAGATATATTTCTTAGTCTATTCATTTAATTAAGTGCGTCATTGTTACATTGGCGGGTGCCAGTTAATTTCTAGCAGTCTAATTCTTCTATGAGGAGGCCTTCTATCGATGTGACCCTACTTAAAGCCACGTACGCTTGGCCAGCAGCGAACAACTTTGGGCCCAAACACACAACGGCGTGGTCAACCGTACTACCCTGCATTTTATGCACTGTGCAAGTGCAAGCCCAGCATAATACTATTGGCAACATTCTGCGTTCAGCGGTGCCATAGCTGTATTTCGCTGGAAATTGAACAGACTTCGGTTGAATCAGGTGAATCCCGTCTTTGCCGAAGTCGATACGGACGGATGGAATGTCCGTATCGTACATTTGTGCTCTCCGGAAACAGGGCCATATAATTTCTGTAATATGACCGATGGCACCCAGGTTCGCCCAGGTGCCCTGAGGCGGTACGTTCACGACATCATTTTATACCCTGATGCCACTCAGTCCTCGGCACGGCCTCACCTTGACTTGGGTAGTAATTTGGTAATATATGCGCCATTTGTTTCAGCTTAAAGTTTACTCATGCCTGACGAAACACCGTTCCGGGTTTGATTTTGGAGTTTTCCGTCTCCTAGACAGGTTGCAAACCAATGCTATTGACGCCCATCTCACCAAATTACAAGTCATGGTATACCTCTTATGCCTGTTACTACTGTTGACCGTTGAGGAGTTCCGTGGTTTGGAGCCAACCCTGGATGTGGCAGCAATTTCATGGTGGACCCACCAACCGTCTATCATATCCGAACGGGTATGCAAAATTTCAAGTCCCTACTGGCGACCGTTGAGGAATTCTCTGGTTTGGAGCCAACCCTGAACGTGGCAGCAATTTCGTGGTGGACTCCCGAACCGTCTATCATATCCGAACGGGTATGCAAAATTTCAAGACCCTACTGCCGACCGTTGAGGAATTCTCTGGTTTGGAGCTAACCCTGAAGGTGCAGCAATTTCGTGGTAGACCCGCTAACTGTCATCCCAATGGGTGTGCAAAATTTCATGTCCCTGCTGTTAACCGTTGAGGAGTTCCCTCGTCTGGAGCCAATCCTGGCAGCAGCATCACGTCATGCTTATCATAAACATGCATTGTCATCGGGACTTGACCAGTATGTAAAATTTCAGCTCAATCGGATACCGGGAAGTGGGTCAAATTTAACTTGCAAGAGTCCACCTTGACATACGACTTCCAAAAAAACACTAAAAAGTGAAAATATAACTTTAATTTCGGATTTCGGATGTCGGTGTCTTTGGATCTGTATTTTAATTTTTTGCCACCGACTTCCGAAATTAAAGTTATTTTTCACTTTGTAGTGTTTTTTTGGAAGTCGGTTTTTTTTTTGTTAAAAAGTCTTTATTTCTCGCTTTTTAGTGGGTCTGTTTATAATGTATGTAAGTTACAATAGCTTAATGTCAACTTGCTCATCGCCTTTTACAAAATATTGCTTTTCCCCATGCAGGGACGTTAGTTGTTGAGGAGTTCTCCTGGTATTCCACCATCAGCTCCGTTTCACCATTCGCATTGTAACGAGCATAAATTGCTTAGCAACCATATTAAAGTAATCGAATCACAACCCGTGAAATACTTATTATTGAGTAGTTCCGG
This sequence comes from Hydraecia micacea, assembly GCA_914767645.1. Lineage (NCBI taxonomy): Eukaryota > Metazoa > Arthropoda > Insecta > Lepidoptera > Noctuidae > Hydraecia > Hydraecia micacea. Next base: position 9,996,994 of record OU611779.1, on the reverse strand, counting down.
TGGCCATCTGTGGTCTTCATCATTAGTTCCACTTCACCAAATGGTGCTTTCCGAGAGCAAATCCACGAGTTACTATAAAAATGCCCAAATCGCTATAGGTGTGCCTATAATATTTGAAGAGTTCCTTCAATTTCTCCAGGATCCCATCATCAGATCCTGACCTGATGACAAAGGGACCACCTGGAAAGTATACCCTTACAAACAAAAATATTTTTTATAATCGGTCTAGCCGTCTTCGAGTAATCGGGAACATACATTAAAAAAAAAAATCCGATGAACTGAGAACCTCCTCCTTTTTTTGAAGTTGGTTGAAAAGGGAATTAAATCCGTAACCAAAAGGACTAAATAAATTACATATTCATTAATTAATTGGTTGCTGTTGCCTCAGCAACGTTGCTATAATAACAATAGGTACGAGGCGTATACCGTTATATCTTTTTAATTAATAAAATAACTGCCTGCTATCGCTTCCACAGAATCAAATTGGTCATAAAGTATATCCCTGCGGTACGCCTACGTCTAGGTATGTTGTACTAAATAGAGAATGTAGGTCGATCCAGCTTCATCTTACATAACCAAGTCCAACAGGGAGAAGTCACAAAATCATTTAGAGAAGAAACAAAGAACCAAGTAAAAACAAAAAGTTGCATAATTAGTTACTTTTGAAGCGACTGTTATGTAACTGGTAAATTTATGGTAATAAGTATTAGGTATTTCTTTATTAGGTCATCTCCAATCGTTATTAATGTAATTACTATCTTAGTGGAAATGTCCCGTACATTCTACCCCGGACTACCAAAATCATCGAATAAAATTTTGGGTGTGCAGTTCGAAGTTTCTTTGTCCGGGACTCGGGAGTTTCTCGGAAATCTAAGAACCCGTTTTATGGATGTTATTTTTAAATCACTGTATGTAACTCCGCCCAGTTAAACCAAGCCACACGCTTGGTTTAACTGGGCTCTACGATAAAAAGTTCTGATTTGGTATGATGCTGAATAAATTATGATGAAGCACTTAAAAAAAGAATCAAGAATCTTGTTAAAATTGAAATCTAATGTAGTGGCTCTAATTTAATTTTATACATAATGAAATATGTATAAAACAAAACCAAACCTATCCGAGGCAGGTTATCAAAATTTTTGAGCTAGCTACGCTCGCTCTTCTCACGGTCAATTGCTTTTCATGTCTACAATTGACCGCTTTGTATAGAATTCATAAAAATAATGAAGTTTATATTCTATGCACACGGCTTTGATTTATATAATCAAAGGCACACGGTATAAAATAATCTAAAAACTCTATTTCCTACATAACATATGTTTCTAATTTTGTTACAGATGGAGCTTTAGTCTATTCCGTCGTGGTTTCAAACATGGCCTTACCGTGGATGACCTGTGGAAGGCCCGAGACGGCGACCACTCCGGTCGGCTGGGCGACCGCCTCGAGCAGGCATGGCAGGAAGAACTCGACACTGCCAAGAAAAAAGGAATCAAGCCATCCTTCTCGAAGGCCATTGTACGATCGTTTTGGGTGGAGTACTTATTGTGTGGTCTGATTGTCGGTTTATTGTTCATCTTTTTATGGTGAGTCTTGTCTTTTACAATATTTACATTTACAATATAGAACATTCATTCTTGTACCAGAAAGTACTTAGATAGAATTTGCAAAGTAGCCATATCCTACAGGAAATTAGGGTCGGGTTGAGCAGAGGTGTACAGAGTGGTATTTTATTTAGATTTGTTTCCTACTATGAACATAATTCTATGGTTGTGTTGTAAATTGACTGCACAGTAGTAATTACAAGACAGAGATCGGCAGCGGGCAAAGGTCGATCTCAATCAGTCTGTGCGTTCTCAATGAAGCGCTGTACCTACTGTGTATGTACAACCGCTACGTAAATCCAGTCACGAATCAAACATGTGGACTAATTGTGATAAATAAACACAAGATTATTATAATAAATTACATTTAATATAAAAAAGCATGCTGATTTTGTTTTTATTTTATTTTCAGGCCTTTAATTCCATTCACTCTAGCGTTATTCATAAATTATTTTTCTGAGGACAAAACCCCAGAAAGTTATAGAAATGCACATATTTACAACTTTCTTATGAATATTTTGAGTATAGTGACATCTTTGATGCTCAATCACATTCAGTTAAGTCAAGGACGCGTAGGAATGAGAGTTAGAATAGCTAGCTGTTCATTGCTATATAGAAAAGTAAGTATAATGATTAATTTCATACCTATTTTTTTTTTATGAAACTTGGGGTATTTGAGTGTCTCACCGCTTCACTAAATTGTTCCATAAAATTTCATATAATGTGCAATTTACATGCATGAGAGACAAATAACTTAGCCCTAATTTTTATATGTTTTCTATTTTAGATATTAAAACTAGATCGCACAGGGTTAAATAAAACGGAGCCAGGGCAGGTGATCAACCTGATGTCCAATGATGTTAATCGTTTTGATATGGTGGCTCTATTCCTGAACTACCTGTGGGTCATGCCCATCGTGGTGCCAGTGGTGTCGTACCTCGTGTGGCAGCATGTGGGCTGGGCTACCCTCGCCGCGCTCACCGTCATATTCCTACAAACTGTACTCGTCCAAGGTAAATAAAAATCACTGTACATAACGACGATGACATTTTTATTGTACCCCGACTAAGATAAACACTCGTGTGCAAATGATAAATAAATACCTTAGCACAAAAGGTTGCGTGATGATGATGTCGGATGAGAAGCATTTGCGTCTAAAATGGTTACACAATTGAATGAATGTGTAGGTACAAATAATTAAGTACTTTTATCAGACGTGCACGAACAAATGACTTCCTATTCAATTTGTAAACTGAAAATATTTTTTTAATCAACTTATGTGTACTTATTTCTAGCATATTTAAGTAATCTTCAAGGAACTCTACGAGGAAAAATTGCAAAACGCACAGATGAACGGGTAAAGGTGATGAGCGAGCTGGTGAACGGCGTGCAAGTCATCAAAATGTATGCTTGGGAGAAGCCTTTTGAAAGGCTGGTAGATAAATTGCGGAAGTAAGTACGGCCAATTTAAAAGATAAAATATGAATAACAAGACCTTTTTTGCAAATTAATCTTGGATTGAGAATAACAGTCTATCGATCACAGTTATTTCATCTCTGACAGCAGCAACCGCACCTTATTGTGACGAGAATAAAATTGCACAGTGATTTTGACAGACCTGTCAGTGGCTGCAACCCAGCAGCAACCTTATAAGAATGAGAATAAAGATCACTGTAATTTTGACAGTGATGCAAAATTAAAGGTAAAATAACTGTGAAAGGAATGTACTTAATACCACATTGTTGTCCATTATTTATGTCATGTATTGTGTATATCTTTTGTTGGAGATCCTAAATAAATAAAGACTATAACGTAACGATGATAATGTTTGTTTTTAGGTTAGAGGTGAGCTTCGTGATGCGTACGTCTATGATCAAAGGGTTCTCCACAGCGCTGAGCGTGTTCACGGAACGCTTCATCTTGTTCTCCGCCATCGTTGCGTTCGTGCTCTTAGGCGGCGACATCCGAGCCGAAATCACATTCTCCCTCGTTCAATACTTCAATCTACTCCAACTCGCCTGTAACATATTTTTCCCATTGGCGCTCGCATTTCTGGCAGAAACAAAAGTCTCCATCAGACGGCTTGAGGTAAACCGCAAATGACGTACCTATTTACCTAATATTGAAATACGGATGTTCTATGTTTATTTTTTAGTACCGAACGATAGGTATATATCATTCAAACGTTTTATGTTCTATTCAGGAATTCCTGTTGTTGGACGAACTGACGCCCGAGAAGCTAGTGCCAGCTATTGATTCGAAGGCGATAATAAGCAATGGTAATGAGAAGGAAAAACCGAAGCATACAGGCTTGGTGCTGAATGGGTTGAGTGCGACCTGGCAACCTGAGGCGATAGTGAACACCCTGAGAAATATCACGCTTACTGCCCAGCCTGGGGAGTTCGTAGGCATCGCCGGATTAGTGGGCTCTGGAAAGGTATTACTAGCATGTGTAATAATTAAACCTCGTTTAGTTAAATGAGAAGGCCTGCACCGTCTTTGCCGTAACTTCTGACGTATCTTTATAGTCTGAATATCACTGCCCACTGGTACACAAGAAAAAACTACGAGCGCTTCAGTACTTAATCATTATGTAATTATTTACGGTCAAGAATAATGACTAAACGTACTATTGTCACTTCCTTATTGTCCTCGGCATACCGTCGCCACTGTACTAATACAAAGAGATCCATCATCACTTATGTGTACACTACACATAAGTTATTGTATTTTTATACACTAATTGTCTTTTTTTTTCTTGTCCCATTTAGTCGACCCTGCTCCAGGTAATTCTGGGTGAGCTGTCTCCGTCGCAGGGTACGATATCGTTGGGCGGCGCAAGAGTCTCCTATGCCAGTCAGGAGCCTTGGCTCTTTGTTGCTACCGTCCGTAATAACATTCTCTTTGGACTGCCGTATGACCGTATTCGTTATAAAAAAGTGAGTTAATTTGAGTATGTTAATCAAATAATCTATTATCGAGTAAAATCTATAATTTTGCGACTTGACCTATCAGTAGGTACGCGTAACGCCAGTGTTTCATGTTTTATAAGTAGATTATTGTCAAATCAGCTGCTCTACTTTGTAACCGCTTCTTGCTTATTAGGTTTAAAAATAAATACTCATACGAGTACATTAAAAATGTGATCTAAATTTGAAGGTAGTCAGTGCGTGTGCACTGGTGCGTGACTTCGAGCAGTTGCCTGCGGGCGACTCGACTCTGGTGGGCGAGCGCGGCATCAGCCTCAGCGGAGGACAGCGTGCGCGCATCGGGCTCGCCAGGGCTTGCTATAGACAGGTAACTAACGGGTGTAAAAAGAAGCTAAACGAAGCCGAGAGTTTCTTTTTCTTCTTAGGACCATACCTGGGAACCTTCTGGTTATGAAGATATTGAAGGTCAAAATTCCAACTTTTCCTGAAGTTTTTTTACAAAAACGCATTATATGTATATCATGTATCATTGTAAATAATATGGGTGCATGCATATCTGTGCATTACAGTGCGGGACCTGGACCCCATGGTCCCGAGATATGTAAAATCATAATAATAACTCCATCGTCGTATCTCTACGTTCGCGTTGACGTCGTGGTGGGGCTTGCTCGCTCCGAACTCTAGGCCTGTGCCGGAAAAGTGTACTTTCCGGAATGGGTCTAAGGTGAGGAGCCAGACCAAGAGAGATACAGAATCCCGCAGGGCAGCATGTGGCGAGCTGTTGGGCAGTAGCGACCCCACGGACCCTATCTCCCGGGAGAAGTCTTATTCCTCACCTCTGGCTTGCCTTTATTGGCTGGCTGGAGTGAACAATGACGAGGAACAGAGCTCCCACCTCATTTTTGCCTTTATTGGCCGGCTTGAGTGGAGATTCGCAAGAGCAAACGTGCTCGGAGGAAGGAAGTATTCCAGTAAGATGCTGGTAGGGATCTTGACCGTACTTCCGGGATTGTCCTGATAGCCGTGGAATACCTCTCCACTCCTCATAAGCACCTCAGGACATGTTGCCCCCTTGTCGCTATACGTCAGTTTACGTCACTATTTACTAGCGACCGTTTCCGGGGGCCCATTATTGAGTGTGCAAGTCACCCCCTACCATTTTATCCGTGTACCTATATTATATAAAACATTGATCAGCAACTATGGAAAAACTATGACCCCTGCGGTCATAGTTTTTCCATAGTTCTTGGTAACCAGTCCACTTTAGCCACCTAAACCCATAGTCCAACTTTTTATTTTTCCATATCCCGCAATAATCCTACACGAACCGGGGGTTATCCTTGGGTGCACTTGCATAGTGCATACAGGGATAATCGTCGGTTGGTGCCACATTTCATTAAAATATCCTAAGGGGCCTCTGTGAGTTGGCTTCGGCCCCTCGTACGCCTTCCAAAGGACCAGCGGGGCAATTGCGTAACACATTATCAATCGGAATCGGTTTGATTTTGACAGTTCAACAACATTCATTGCGTTATTTACGTGTTGAGCAGACAAATTTTTCAAATTTATGAAGCAATGGATTAGCAATTTGCTTCAAAATGATTCAGATTCCGATTGATAGTGTGTTAACGCAATTAGGGTGCTGGACCCCATGGTCCGAGGACATGTCAAATCAAAAAATAAATAATAATAAACTGCGATTTGTGAAACCAAAAATGAAACTCGTTTCTCCAGCAATTATTTTACACCCTGTATTATTACTGCACACAGTGACAGCACAGTACAAATTGTACTGTGTAATACAACGTTATAGTTACGAAAGATCGTGCAATCAATTTCCATTTTATAGTCAACAGACTTTCGTTGCTGACCATACCTAAGTGTGCGTTGCTGTACTTGTAGCCAAATGGTTGCAATGACTGTCGTTGGGCGCAGTTATGGTTTCTAAACAAAGTGGATGACGCATGACGTAACGATAAGGGCGGTTAGTCGTTAGACATACGTACTTATTTTCCAGCTTGTTTAAACTAGGCGTAGGTACAGTACAGCTTATAAAACTCCATATATACCTGCGGTTTAGAAGGGTTGCGTCAATGTTTGTTTACTACACTCCTCAGTCCTCGATATACGAATTTAAAAAAAAAAAAACAACAAAGAGGGGCATTCAGATTTCAGACTAAGGACAGGATATAAAATACGTAGGCACTTTAGAGGTAAGCAAATAGCTCAACAATAAATTGTTTGTTGATAATATTATTTGATCAACGATAATCGTTGAACGATAACTTAGTTGTCGAAGCATTTATGGATAAAAGATGTTATTTAGGTTTGTTTGTTTTTCTGTCAGTATATTATGTGTCTACTGTTTACAGATAGCGCCATCCACGACGACGCGCCCCACTCTTCTTCCTAATCACTAACAGTACAAGTGTGCAACATTCCGCTAGTGCTTTAGTTTTGTCGATAAACAGTAATTACTTATCAAAAAACACTAGCAGAATTAACTAGCGATTAGTAAGAATAGTGGGGTGCGTCTTCGTGGATGGCACTATCTATACCTACCTTAACAATAAAGAAGATATAGTCGTAAAGACAAGTAAAACGATTTAATCGATAAGCTCATTGGCACTTTCGAGTTTGGGTCAACATGATAAGATTTCCTCGTTATTCATGTCTACAAATTGTCTGCTGCTTTATCAAGAATTCAATTGATACGAAAGAGTCCTAGATATTGAGACAGAAACTTATTACAGAAAACATTTATTGTAGGTTGATAATTAAGTTCTCTCTAGTGCCTCGACTAGGATGTACCTACAATATAGCATATCTTGGCTACGATGCTGCTAGAGAATTTTGACAGGTCTCCGGGGCATGCGATCTGAAAGCGATCATGCCGACTATCACTTAACCCTGGTAAGATCAGGAAAAAGCTAGTCTACCAGTAAATTAAGCGATATAAATGACCGACATTAGTTACGTCCTATCATAATGGACATGACTCTGATCCCTCTTTTCACTGACACTAAACGACACCTAAATTAATGCCTAAATAAAAGCGAGCTTTTAGATATCCAACGCTCGGCTCAGCGTCGACAGTTGAATTCGAATGTCGTTGAAAATATAGGTGGTGCTCGCTGTCAGTGAAAAGAGCCATTAGGGCCCAAGTAATGAGTAATACGAAGAAGTAGGTAGTGATGCGGTGATGCCCTAACTAGGTATCTTTAGTCACAAGTTGAAAATTGCTCTTCGTGAATTTTACTCTGTCGAGGCGAAGCAGCTATGTAGAGTCGAGTTTATAGAGCATATTCATTACGTTTCAATTGATAGGTATTTGAAATTTTGAATAAACATACCTAATATATTTCTAGATTGAAACGGGCTTTGCGTTTTTGGGGGCGAGTTGTATGACGATCTAAAAACAACATCATCCATATTTTAATTACCACCGAATTGAGTTTTTTTGTTTCATTTGTTTATTCCGTTTGCTAACAGGCCGACATCTACCTGCTGGACGACCCTCTCTCCGCCGTAGACACCCACGTGGGCAAGCACCTGGTGTCCGAGTGTGTGATGGGGCTGCTGCGGCACGCCACGCGCATCCTCGTCACGCATCAGCTACACCACCTCAAGACCGCGGACAAGGTCGTCATCCTGCACAATGTAAGTCTCCAAACAACTAATAAGTACTTACATACCAGAATGGGTGATGCTGATGCCTATCAAATACGACTACAGTCCGTCAAATCTAAGAAGTACCGTTTGACAGTTCTGACAATTGAATGATAGGGATGGGATGAAAAAATCGATTACTATAATATCCGAACTTTAAGAGATCGATTACTATAATATCCGAATTTTAAGAAATCAATTGTTATAATTAAATAAAAGAAATGTTTAGGATATTTTTTTATTCACTACTAGTACTAGTATCGTCGTCTTCGTCATCATCGTCATTTAAATTAATGACCAGTTGATTGTCCATTACATTATCAAAGTGTACGTCTCTTTCGAAGTCGTCCATTATTATTTTCTTTGTTTTTTGTACTACTTTACTCCAATTTTCCTGTGTAACTTGGGCACATGCTTCCTTTAATAAACCTTCCATTTTCTTGACACTGAAGGGTGGTTTTGTGTTGTGTCTTGCTGCATAACCTGTAAAACAATAATGTAACTATTTGATAGCAGACGAAAACCATTGTTTAAATTATAAATGTTAGAAGTACTCGTGTTATTATTATAATATTATAAAATATTACCTTTAACTTGGGCCCAAATCAGTTCAATGGCATTATATTGGCAATGGTACGGAGGAAGTCGTATGACTTTGTGCCCGTGCTCTTCGGCCAATTGGTCAATTACATATGTCGGTTTTGGTGGTTTATGCAATTTCACTAACTGTAATAATTCAGCTTTTAATAGTGACATGTCGGCATCCACTCCTTTTCTTTGCAGCCATGCCACCAAATCTGCTTTCTTATTGGCTGACGTAGGTGCTTTATCAATTTGCACAGAGTGGTATGGGGCATTATCCATTATAATTGTGCTGTTAGGAGGGATATTCTGTAATACATTTAAGAACCACTCTCGGAACCTTACTGCGTCCATTTCTTCATGATACTCTTTAGTGCTTTTGGATTGGAAAGCTAATAAAGAGTTTTCCACGAAGCCTGTAGACGCTGACCCAGCATGGCATATTATGAGGCGTCCACCTTTTCCTATCGGCACCTTCGAGCACGAAGCTTCAGAATCATCAGTCCATGTTTTCGGCACAGAATGGTTGGAATTTAGCCAGGTTTCGTCCAAAAATATTACATTATCCCAGTTTATAATTTGTTTAACTTCGCGCAGGAATGTTAGTCGCTGCATAATTATGTCATGTCGCTCCATAACAATTTTTCGTTTGTCAACTTTTTTGTATCTGAAGCCAATTCCTGTTATTACCGTTCTCAACGACTCTATGCTTCCCTTAAGTTGCACATAACTTTGCCAATGTTGGAAATTCGCCTCTTGTAAAATACCCGTATATATGGTTTCTAATAGCATGACTATCGAATTCATCGATGCCTGTCACAGGTTTATTTCTTTTTCGTTTTTTCGGTGTGTGAAGTACGTTACTGTCACTCCCCGAAGGCCCATATTTTTCACTTAATATTTTGCCAACGGTGCGGCTACCAATACCGAGAGCTTCACCGACGCGATCCCGAACTTGTGTAACTGGCAGTAGAAGTCCACCATTTTGAGATTCACGCTCAAAATACTCGTGTAATTTCACCACCAATTCACGAGCCTGGCTGTTCAAAGTACGTCCTCTTTTCGACATTATTAATAAACACTTGCTTAGTTCGGAGTCCAGTATAAATATTGCCAAGGTAAACGGATAAAGAATGATCAGTCCAGAAAAGTAATAGCCAAGTCACAAATTGTAAAACACAAACGAGAAAGCAAGTACGCGCACAGTCAGCTTCCAAGATGGCGAGAGACTGCTGACGCCGAACCGACCGAGCGGACCGCGTGCGCTTGTAGTTGGCAGTGTTGCCAGAAAAAAAAATTGTAGAGACTTGGACACCTGCGATTTTGCCTATTGACCTAAAAATAATTAAATTAATTTATTTTAGGGTATCTGTGTATTCAGTGCATTATGCGGTCGCGCAGTAACGTCGTTAATTTATAACATCAGGCAACAACATTTTTGTGAATGGGTTCTACATACCTTATTTTTATTAGTTTTAGACGTAGAAATAAGACTTAGAAGAAAAAATTGTAATTGTAAAATCAATGGATGTGCTTGTTAAAAATTTGTTTATTTCTCTGTAATATGCAAACCCATACTATCATACACAAAAATAAATGTAAAAAACACTATCCCTGACTCCATTTACTATTTCGACAGCGTTAGCGCGAGAAACCCCGACTTATTTGGGCGCGAAAATCAAAAATCGACAAATCGCTTTCGACAACTTTCTAAAGAAGCAAATATATTTGATTTATAAATACGTATTTTTGGTGAATGGGTTTTATCTCATATTTTACGATTACATAACTATTTAGTTATGTAATCGTAATATGTGAGATAAATCCCATTCACATGAAAAAATATTTGTTTGGTTGTCAAGTGTAATTTGTAAATAATACATTCGATTTTTCGTATATGTAAACGATTTTTTTGCATACAAGTGTATCCGAAGAGTCGCAACACTACGTGCAGTGACCTAACTACGTAACTTTGTAATGAGGTCAAGAATATAACTATTAGAAATTATTTACTGTGTAAATATGTGTTATTTTGCTTTGTTTGAAAGTTTTCAATTACATTTAGATATTAAGAATTGTACATTTTTAGATACAATAATGAAATCTTTCTAAATTCATGGTTTTATGAAAAAGGTTATCGAAACTGAATAATGTACGTATGAACAAAGTTGTTTCGGTTTGAAAAATATGAAACGTCAAACGGTACTTCTTAGATTTGACGGACTGTAGCGACTTTATCGCAGCACCATCATCTCTCAATAAAACTGTCGTCCACGTGAAGAATGGATACTTAGTCGATAAATTGTTACCTAATCAATCAACACATTGACAATTGTGTCATGCGCAGTGCCTTATCAATCCGGTCTGTCATTATTTATTATATAATAATAGTCTCCGATAAAGTTTTTTATGAATGATAGTCCAAGCATACTTTTTCACGCATCATCTTGGGCAAGGTTTTTAAGCCTCCGAGAAAAACTGATGGATTAAAATCATGAGCACGCGTTAGGTGTACACTGGAATACGCTTGCAGTTGCAGCTATCATGATTGCATGTTGTAGGTACCCAATCGGATATCTAACTAGCATTGTCTGTTGTATTGCTTATCTTCACACTTCACGTGAAGCGTTTGCACAAACCCTCTATGGCTGATTGATGCATATTATTATATAGGTACTTACCTACATATACGGGCTTTGCACAGGTGACTATAGCCCCACAAATGGCAATTCGGCTAGGCCGCAGGTGGCTAAAATCGCAAGTTCCTACTTGTAGAGTAAGTTTCAACTTTTGTCGTGCGGCGACATAATATGTCACATGCGGCGGGTGACTAAAATTGATCGTGAAAATGCTCAGTCGCAGTCGCAGGCGATCGCACGCCGCATGAACGTCGAAACTTTGATCCAAAATGAACTAGACACTAATATTTTCGACTAGTGTAAAAATAGGGTGGTGATTCGGCTTGTTAGGCAATTTAGTAAGCGACCTGCAGCCGCACGGCGAAAATCGACCTAAGTAGTGTAGTAAATCCCCCTTCATTAAAAATGTAATCTACTTACTCGTGTAAGACAAAGGAAACTATCTTTAATATGATTAATTTGTAATTACTTAATTTAATGCTATCTTGTTAAATAAGTATTTACGGAAGGATTACTTCGCTTCTTGCTACTTACACGGTAATGCTTGAAAGCACAATGTGATTTGCTAATTTTGTTATTTTATTAGTTGGTCTTGACTGTTTTTGTATCACGCTCATTGAGACTGATAATTTGGCAATTTATAGCAGAAGTGCCTAATTAATTAGATATATTTTAGTGTTCTGTGCCAAAATTCGTGAAACGGAACACATATACAGTCAACAAAAGAGATAGTATGCAGGATCGTCGGATATAGTTGAAGTTTAGTAAAAAACCGATGGATCTTCTCGAATTAAATTAAATTTAATTAATAGAAAACAAACAGCTCATTTATCAAATTAAATTTCAGCCGACAACATCCATCGGTTTCCATCAAAGAGTAAAGTAACTATAGAGGGAAAGAGTGACAACTCTGTGGTAAAATTTGCATGTATGGAAAGTGCTGCCACCTTGAGTTTGGTGGGTGACCTAAGGCTCTAATAAATATACACATACCTATAGTTAAGCATACTTACTATAAGTAGCGAATCTTTATTATAATGTTTAGGGTCACAATCAGGGTTTAACAAATAACAGTAACAAGTAACAATTTTAACATAATTAGCTGAGATAAACTCGGGATTTCGGGAAGCGCATCAACGTCGGGAAAGCCGGAGTTGCGGAGTTGACAATGATAATGGCGGATGGCCGGCGGCGACAATGACCACAATGACATTTGTTTGACAATTTGACAAACAAGAAAATGGCTGCCAAGTTTTTTTAACCCACCAAACTGCAGATGTCGCTGTCGTCTATGGAAATTGATGACAGTGCTAAGTGTGCCCCCCCTGTTTCCATACTTATATCCATGGCAAATTATAGCTTTCTAGTACTAAGAGTCTCTCTGTATATATTATATAGTAATAACAGCACCAACAGCTGAATATTTAACTTTCAGTTGATATCTTTATAAGTGTAAAACGAAACTACATATTTGTATAATATATCAACTCATGATTCCTGTAAACTACATGATTGCACAAATAATTAACTCAATAAACAGTAGGTACGTTTTATTGTAGAAAACTAGGTAGGTAAGTAACTCTAACTACTTATCTAATTCTGGTACCGTCATCATCGAAAGTAGGTAAGTATTGACTTTCAGTTTTTATTAAGTAATAAGCGAATTAGGTAAAAAAAATCAGCTGTTCAAGTGTTCACTACATTTGGACGAGTTTATGCGAACATAAATGTAGGGAACAGCTGATTATTTTTTCGCGATTTCAAGTTTGGTCCCATAGTACCTAAAAGTTGTTCTTAATGATGAGTACAATCTCCCATTTCGATTTGTCGCATGTTTTCAATTTCACCCTGTAGTAAATAGTTAAGTAGGTATGTAAAAAAATAAAAACTTTTTTACAAAAAAAAACAACCGACTTCCAAAAAAAACACTACAAAGTGAAAAATAACTTTAATTTTGGAAGTCGGTGTCGTTGGTTCCACATTTTCGTTTTTTTGACACCGACTTCCGAAATTAAAGTTATTTTTCACTTTGTAGTGTTTTTTTTGGAAGTCGGTTGTTTTTTTTTGTAAAAAAGTTTTTATTTTTCGCTTTTTAGTTGTACCTACCCCATAATACAAATTCATATAACACTAATTGCTATGTGAATATTAGTGACAGGAAGATAAACATCATCAATATAAACTAAGTGGAAAACAAACGTATTGTTGAATCTAATTCCAAAACTACCCAAGCAAAGTTCATAAAATTTATATGGGACCACCTCTGAAGCATACCTTATTCATTAATTAGACTAGATGCTGATAATCCTGGCTGCAGCATCAGGCCAGACTTATGTCAACATTGCATTGAACTTATAATTTAGTCCTGGTTAAAATGAGCCCAAACACGACTATGGTGCTGTAATTTCAAGGTTTGTACTTTTTCTGATGCTCCTGGCTTCAGCATCAGGTCTCTCTCGTGTTCCTCATTAACAGTACATTTATCCACACATCGAGCCCTTTTCAATGAGCCTAAACACGATATATCTGCTGTTAGTTGTCGAGGAGTTAGGCACTCTGCAGACTATCCTGATGCAGCATCAGGTCATGACATGATGATCATGACACCAAATGTGGCAAATGCCCTATCCATACCAAACATCAAAATAATTTACTAAAACGGAACCCTTGCCTGTTCGAGTAACTTCTTACTGTTAAGAAGTTGTACCTTCCATCATCAGCTCAGCTACCTGAGATGGTGACATCCATACGCAAATACACAAGATACTTAATAAAATATGCGAAAAACAATAAGTGAGCCTATAAAATTTGAGGGTTGCCCTCGATTTCTCTAAGATCCCATCATCAGATCCCGACTTGTTGACTATGGGACCATTTGGGAAGTATACCCTTTCCAACAAAAAAAGAAATTTTCAAATCGGTTGGCAAGCGACGGAGTTATGCGCGAACAAACCTAAAAAAAAAAAAAAAAAAAAAAAAAAAATACAAACATTCGAATTGAGAACCTCCTCCTTTTTTAGAAGTCGGTTAAAAAGGGTTAGTGTCCTACACGTAATTGTCAAACCTTCTTACTTAGGTAAGTACTATGTGTAAAACTGATAAATATCAAAAGAATCTCTTAACTTTCTTTTTATAAAGATAATTACTAAAAGAAGTGACTGCAAATTAAAGTTTTAAGTGACAAAAATAATTAATTTACGTTATAGTATTACTAAGTGAGCGACTGACTGCGAGTGACGAGAAATCAACAGAACAGCAACTTACAAACATTAATTTGAGTTACTTAAAATACACGATGCACGGTGAAGGTATTTGTATTGTCATTCGCTCGCTCTTGCATCGTATGTCGACGGAGCCCCGCTTCGCGGGGCCTTTTTTTTTTTTTTTTTTTTTTTTTACCTAACCTATCCAAACCTAACCTCGGGGTGTACTCTCTGTATTTCTAGTCGCTCACTTAGTAATTTAGTCGCACGGCTAGAATTTTAATATCTGAAATGGATTAATCACAACCCACTTTTTGTAAGCTCGTTCTGGATTATATTATTAATCAATATTCGTCGATAGTTTAGTTAATTTTTCGCTTACTCAAATTCATACCGCTCAAGTCATTAAAACAGTATCTCATCATCAGTCGCTAAGTTTTTTTTTATTCGACCGTTTTATAATTCCCCTACTTAAAATATTATTCTAGCTAACTAAAATAACAAAACCTGAATTGAACGTAAATATATTATTGCTGTTATTTGTTTGTTTGTCAATTAACTACACTACACTGCATCAGACAGCAATTTATATCAATGGTGGTCGACGCGTAGTTGCGTTTTGTGTAAATAAAGAAAATGCCATTGCATTTGTACTACGGCCTATTTACTGTGGCAACGCATATTTTTATCATAACAATACAGGCCCATCACAAAGCGGTGACATGCTTTGTTCATTGTTTCGATATTCACAGAAATTATCGACTGATAGAGTTGAACCTTTGTAGAACCAGAGTTTCCGGTCTAATAAAGTACCGAAGTGATAGAAACCGAAATACCATTTAGGGACAAAATACAATAATAAGTGGACTATAAGAAATGGCATTACAACATTTTTGTTTCTAAAATTTTCTTTATTATTGGCCCAGCACCCTAATTGCATAACACACTATCAACGACAATCTGAATATTTTAAAATATTTTTTTTAAGGACATTGCTAATCCTTTGCTTGAAACATTTGTATGCTCAACAACGTAAGTAACGCTATGAATATTGTAGAACTGTCAAAATAAAAGCGGTTGATACTGATCACTCATCATCATCTGCCTAGCCTTTTCTCAACTGTGGTGGGGTCAGCTTCCAGTCTAACCGGATACAGCTGACTACCAGTATTTTAACATGGATCGACTGCCTATCTGACCTCCATAACCCAGTACCTCAGTGGTGGGTGAATTTATGACAGAGGTAAGCCGGAGCAAAGAAAATTTCAATGATGAATTGACTATAGAGTGGTTATGTTCTGAACTTTCGAAGGGAAGCCGGTGGGAATCGAGTTTTATAGTACCTTCGCCACTGCAGTACCTAACTGGGTAGGTAATACGAAACCCCTTGTTAAGACTAGTTGTCAGACTTTCGGGCTTCTTTGACAACTCGCAACGACTATCAGAGATCCACGAATGACAGCCCGGACCTGGTCACCCATCAACGGACCAACCGTGGCAAGCGTATAGCTTAACCAGATTGATCGACCCGTGTGACTGTCATTATTTAGCCAAAAGACCCTCTGCTACTGATCGCTATCAGTAGCAATCATTTTGACAGTTGCACACAATTTGTGGTAATTGAAAAAAAAGTTTAAAAAAGGCCTGTTGATAATTAGTAGGTAAAACTGTAATCAGTTATGTTATTTTAAATTATTATGTTTTAAATTATATTCCGTACCTATTATGTTGTTTTTTAATTTTTTTATTATTTTTATTTTGTTTGACTTTGTATCGTTATGTAATATTTTTATGTTGTGTTGAATTTGTGTACGTGTGATTGATTTAATGGATATTTTTTGTCTGACTAAATAAATGAAATTGAATTGATAAAGGCACGAACAAGCACATTGATCACCACCACCAACCACGCTGCCACGCATGATCATACCGTATTGGTGATTTCAAATATTCGTGACAATAATATTTGAATCGACTGTTTTGACATCCGTCGACAGGCAGATTTTTATTAACCGATTTCTAAAAAACGGAGAAATTCTCAATTTATGTTTGTTTCAAAAGTTTTTACTTTGCAATAAGTAGGTATAAGTTCAATCATCGTAACAGGCTGTTTATTATTCATGATTGAAATTCTGCGTTATCATTTACTTACATTATGCTGAATCACGCTGATTCATCGAATCGAGAACATGACGCGAATATACTTAGATTGCGAGTACTTACCTACGTATCTACCATATATTATGTAACTATAACTATCTATAAACAAGTTATAAACCTTACCTATGTTAATATGGTAGCTGACTGTTACAAAATATCAATATGAGATACTTACCTAATACGGGCAAGGACGCGCGACGTTACCTTGTATAGGTATTTGTATTCCATCCAAGTAAGCAAGCATAACAAATTAGTTTTTTTTTTAATAACAATTGGGTACAGGTACTTACCTAATTAGGTACTGTGGCATCGGAGGGACGCTAACTGTATGCACGGCTACACATCAAGCTAATCATAACCAGTATAAGCTGACTTCTGATTGTACGAAAAACCTAAACAATGCGAGGTCAGCTAATACTGAAATGAATCTATTGCTTGATGTGTCGCCGTGTGTACCAGTGGCGAAGGGTGAACTTATGACAGAGGTAGGCCGGAGCAAAAAAAAATCCAAAAGAAAATTTCAATTATGAATTGACTAAAGAGTGGTTATGTTCGGAATTTTCGAAGGGAAGCCGGTGGGAATCGAGTTGTATGGTACCTTCGCCACTGGTGTGTACTAGGATTAATCCGAGTAGGAATTGATGACTTTCACCCGTGTTAAACACTACTTTTCATTTCGAATAAGTATAAGGAAAGTAAAAAAATAGTGGTTTTTCTAAAATATTTATTGATAATAACTAGCTTCCCGGCGCGACTTCGTTCGCGTGGTGTCCTACTAATATCCCCTACCCTACACCTACCAATCCTACCCCTGCCCTTCTCCTACCTTACTCCTACCCCTTCCCTTCCCCTTACTCCTACCCTACTCCTACCCTACTCCTAACCTACTCCTACCGTACCCCTACCCTACTCCTACCCTACCCCTTCCCTACTCCTACCGTACCCCTACCCTACTCCTACCCTAACCCTTCCCTACTCCAACTGTACCCCTACCCCTACCCTACTCCTACCGTACCCCTACCCTACTCCTACCCTAACCCTTCCCTACTCCTACTGTACCCCTACCTCTACCCTACTCCTACCGTACCCCTACCCTACCCCTTCCCTACTCCTACCGTACCCCTACCCTACTCTACTCCTACCCTAACCCTACTCCTACTCTACCCCTACTCCTATCCTACTCCTGCCCTACCCCGAGCCTACTCCTAGCCCTGTCATTTGCGTTTTGTTATTCCAAGTCTGATTCTTTTTTTTTTTTTTCTGATTTTTTTTAGTATCTTATTTCCGTCTCCTGGCTCTAAGCTACCTCCCTACCAATTTTCACCCAAATCTGTTCTGCCGTTCTTGAGTTATAAGTGGTGTAACTAATACGACTTTCTTTTATATATACACTCTTTTGCAAAAAAAACGGGCACCTAAGGAAATTTACGTTCTAAGGTCGATTTGAGTTAATTAAATGAAATTTAATTGTTTGACGTAGTCTGTATACTTATAATCGTGTAAATTAATACACGTGAAGTGAATTCTGGCTTTTTTTTTTTTAATTTTCGATGAATTTATTAAAACCGATGTAAACGGCCAAACAATAAGAAGTGGTCGGCAATAAAGACAAGAAGATTTTTAAGATTTTTTTTACTTTTTTTAATTAAATAAAGTTACAAATGTAAAAACCTAATAACGAGTGTGACCTCCTCTTGCCAAAATCACAGCTTGAATCCTTCTGGGCATGCTTTCCACGATGTTTTTAATAACGTTTTGAGGAATACGTTCCCACTCTTCTGCAATTACTCTTTTTAGCTCCCTGATGTTTTGTGGAGCAGGTTGCACTGATCTAACCCGTCTCTTTAGAACATCCCAAACATGCTCAATTGGATTGAGGTCAGGACTTCGAGCTGGCCAATCTAAGAGACGGATCCCAACTTCTTGCATGTACGCTTCCACGTCGCCAGAACGGTGCGGGCGAGCATTGTCGTCCATAAAAATGGAACCTTCCCCAAGTGCAGTCAATGCGGGTTGTGCATATGGAATTAGGACTTCCATTATGTACCGGTGTGCATTTAATGTTCCATTTTCTATGAAAATTAACTCCGTAAGCTCCGTCGAATTAATTGCTGCCCAAAACATAACGGAGCCTGCGCCATAAGGAGTGATTTCTTCTAAACACACTTCCGCATAGCGTTCCCGTGGTCTCCGCAGCACTCGCCGGCGTCGGTCCTCTCCACACAAAGAGATTCTAGCTTCATCAGAAAAGAATACTTTATTCCAGTCCTCCAGAGTCCATGAAGCACAGTTTCGAGCAAACTGAAGTCGAGCAACACGGTGCTCACGGAGTAATTTAGGGCCCCGAGCCGGGCGGTAACTCCTGATATTGGCAGCCAAAAGCCTCCTCCTGACCGTCCACAAGCTAACTTCTACTCCTCTTACTTCTTCAAGGCTCTTCTTCAGGTCCACACTTGACGCCTTACGATTCCGCAACGCCTGACTCACCAAAAAGCGGTCATCTCTTGGTTCTGTGCATCGTTTTCTTCCCGAACCGGGTCTTCTTTTGACCGAACCGGTCTCTTGATACCGTTGCCAAGTCCTCTGGACAGTTGAACGACTCACATTTAGCCGCTGAGACACATAAGTTTGCGAACAACCTTCTTCAAGTAGGGCTATAATTTTACCGGCCCTTATCGCTTTATCACTCATATCAAAAAGTGGTATTTAATGTAATAAGAAAGATTAAATTGTTTAATTTGCAGAAAATATCCAAAAAGTTTTCAAATTTTAGTAATCAGTGAAAAAATCGTTTCAGATATTCGCGCCATTAGTAAAGCAATTTTACTATAATCCACAATAATCATTATTTTTCTTTTGTTAATTTAAAAATTTAAATTTGGAACGTAAATAATCATGCCAGGATGCTTCAAATAACATGCCAGTACATCGTCAAATTAATAAAACCTCTTTCTTGTTCTTCTTCATTGAAGTAGAGAAAAAAATCTAAAGTGCCCGTTTTTTTTGCAAAAGAGTTTATATAGATACCAAGAATAGTAGGTACCTATTTAAAATTAATTGAGATGTTAGATCAATTTGTGTACTAGATACTTATTATAAAATTAAATATGGAACATACCGCGTCACAACCGCGGGCCGTCCCGCTTAATAGGTATTTCTTTTTAATTTCTTTTTAATTCACACTGGCTGTTTGTACAATCTAGGGACATAAGTCGAGTAGCACGGGTAGGATTGTTTTGCTGTGAACGCGCAGTACAAGCCGTACCCGTACCTAATATGTATGTATAAGTGTATTAACACAGAACGCACACCTCAGAATTTATACACTGGTGTCGAGCGAAACAAAAACATATCACTTTCTAATTACGTATGACCTTGGGCGGTTCATAGGATTGCTAAAATTGATAGCGTTTTAATAAGTTCAAATAGCTCATAGTGTAACGTATAGATAGGATAAAGAAACACTAGGTTCTAGGTTCTAATCTCGATATGGGATTTTTTTTTCTTTTCAACAATTTTATCTTCACCTGTTCTTTTATTATTCGATAAATTAATAAACGAGAATAATAATGTAATAATTGTTTTTATTATTATATAGTTAGTGAAATATGGGGTTAAGAATAAAAATCTTTTATAACTGATTACAAAATGTTTATTCGTTATAATTTTATAAAGTATAAATAAACTTCTAGTTTAGGACTTATTGTGGTTATAGCTTAAGTATTCATTTTCATTACGAAAAGAAGATTGAAACTAAACCTCAAAATAATCCTTATTACGAATATGCTACAATATAATTTTATTATTATTTACTATTTTTTATTTAATATATCTACTTATATTTTTTTATTTTCTAATTCCTTGCTTTCCATCGCTGTATCGCAAAATATAAACGTTCTTGTTTATGATTTTCAATCAACTATGGTTTTTGAGCTGGTTTTTGTTTGCACGGCGAACGGTTCGTAAAGACGTGTCGAATAATAATTCGGCAAAATATCTCGTTGGTATATAACCAGTCGCTTTCGACTGGCAAGGCTACCCTCTTCCTTATTTAGTGACCCTCCGTCTCACAGAAGGTAATTTCTCTAAAACAAAAAAGAAGTACTGTTAGGCTACTAGCAAAATACGAATAAGTATTACCTATGATTTAGAAACAAAATTATAATGAAAAAAGAAATGCATAGATAATCATCACTTAAAATCTAGGACTTCGAAATTATAATTTTTTTATCTATTTAGACCTTATAATACGTTTCAAAAAATAACTACAAGGATCAGCAGTTCTATTTTAATAAAATAAATGTTTGAAAAAATAATTAACTCATATTCATAATACTCACATTAAGTTCGGTTTCATAAGATATTTGTGTTATATTAAGTCCACTTTTACGCAGCCCAATCATATTCGCTTTAATTTCAATATTCTGCATTTTAAAAGGAACTACAACACGGCTAATAGATAGAACACAGACACACGTCGCCAATAAACAACCAACCAACAACGTTATAATATTTAATCGCGGTGAATGACTCGTATAACTTAACTGTCTACCTTATAATTTATTTATTTAGATATATGTGGGTATAATCATAAAGTTTTACGAATTAAGCGCACAAGACGAACATGACAAGGAAATATAATTATAGTCAAAAGCGTGATTATTCGAAGTAATTATTAAAA
The DNA here is from genome assembly GCA_914767645.1 of Hydraecia micacea. Lineage (NCBI taxonomy): Eukaryota > Metazoa > Arthropoda > Insecta > Lepidoptera > Noctuidae > Hydraecia > Hydraecia micacea. The sequence continues at coordinate 9,975,529 of OU611779.1, read as the reverse complement.
CATTAAAAAAACTATCATCGCGCGTGAGATTCGAACTCACGGATCGCTACGCAGAACGCACTTACCCAAATATGATAACCGCTAGGCTATCATGACATATACCGTAGCGGTTGAATTTATGAAATACAATCAGTTGCAAATTAATGTGAGTGTGTGTGTCTATAGTACAGAAATGACTCATTAAAAGAAGGTCGTAAGTAAAACCAAAGTGTCAATCTATTGCTTTGTGAATTTGCTACTCCACTTATGTCCCTTACTGTACACTCACATAACCGCAACATTTTTCTTAATTATGTAAAAAATTTCGTAGCTGACTACCTACCTAACCAATTTAGTTCTATTTTTTAAATTTATTCCCGCCCTAGAAAGGGAAGCAATTACTATGAGTCCTTGCCGCCCTAAGGTGGGAAGCAGCGTCTTCCACTCGCTATTCGGATCAAACAAACACTACTTTCCGAGTATGAGAAATGAAAAGATTATTTAGATACCTTTATATATCGTAATTTATATTATGATCTTTTTAAAATTAATAACCTTTTTTAAATCTTTGTCCCTTGGCTTGTCAGCTAAATCTGAAGCCTACCGATTTTATTCTCGATTTGTATTGGCGTTTATCTTTTAAGTAATGTTATGCCATTATCTTAAAATTACCAAAAAGGTTGCATACTTGCATACCACAAACCTTGCAGATTATAATCTCTACCATATCTCTACAGTACCTACATCATGTCACTATGCTCTACTAAAATGCAATTTTGTTTCTCTCAGGGCGAAATAGAGACTTCAGGCAGTTTCGACGATGTGTCGCGGTCACCGCTATTTGCTGAGCTGCTCCAGGAGGAAGAGCAGCCCGATGAGCCGAAAGCACACCTTCGACAGAGAACACTTTCTATCCAGGTAGGCAAGCAGTGCGTGCACTACCCATTTACAAATACTGCCAAATTCTATGTAATTGCACCAAGTCTTTTTTGCTAACTGTACAGTTAGCGAAAAAGTCAATGATTTATTTGGAATTTCGCTTTATTAAAAATGATTACCTACTTTTTATTTTGCCTTAGAACTTTATATCATAATAGGCTTGTAAGAAAATGATTAAGTACATTTATAGTTTGACATGTCGTCATAGTACTTAACCGTTTATTGTATTTTGATACAAACAATTTTGTTAGGTATTTTGTATTAGTTCAGGAACATGTTTCTTCTCAAGAAAAAAAGTATTTACCAAAAAGAAACAACCGACTTAAAAAAAAACACTACAAAGTGATAAGTAAATAACTTTAATTTCGGAAGTCGTTGGTTCCGCATTTTCGTTTTTTGACACCGACTTCCGAAATTAAAGTTACTTATTTATCATTTTGTAAGTAGTGTTTTTTTTTGAAGTCGGTTGTTTCTTTGTAAAAAAAAAATATTTTTCACTTTTTGGTTGTACCTACCCCACACAAATTCAATTAATACTAGTGCATTGAAGAATTGAAGACACCGACTAGAAGAATCATCTAAATTCGCATAGAAATGCCGGAGATGCAGTACATTTATGCATATAACTTCGTACATAAGAATAATTACCTAATGTATTATATACCTACTAAAACCTTCCATAAAGTATGTAAATCACATTAATGAAAGAATTATCAAAGGTTCATTAGGTTTTGAGAAAATCGCAGACATACATAGGTACCATACGGGTCGAATACAGAACCTCCTTTTTTAAAGTCGGTTAAAAAGTCAACATGTATTGGCTACTTTGTTAGCTCACAATATACTTACACGCAGTTATTGATAAAAACTGAGACTAGGTTAACTGACGAAACAGTATTATCTAGTACTTACTAACTTCTAATAATAACCTACTGTAATTCATTCTATAAACTTTTAGAGTCGACAAAAGAGAAGCATAATAAGAATATTTTACTATATCACCAAAATATTAATCGCGTCCCTGGCAAAATCTTAGACGTGGAAGTGTTAATAGATAAATATCATATGGATATCTTACGTTTTTGTATTAAAAGCGGATAGAATGTTGTATAATGTAAATAATTTTTCAGTTGCCATTGCGGCGTAGGTACAACAGGTTCTCAAAAGGGGGTGGTACTTGATATTATGGAAATGCAAAGTTTTCAATGACATAAAATGACAGTTTAAGTACCTATTTTCATTTATAATCTCTTATAAAACTTTGTATAGTTTTGTTTAATCTAATTGTATCGGTGACTGTGCATGTTTACCGAACGAAAGTAATAAGTAAGTATGTATACCAATGTATACAGGGTTATTTTTCAAAGACCAGCCAAATTTAAGGGTGCGGTACAGACCATCAAACTGAACAACTTTCTCCATGGGACCAACATCGTAATCGCGAATAAAAATTCAGCCGTTCCATACGTTTTAGTCGAGTAGGTATTGAAGTTTTCTATGGGACAGTTGATAAATTTTTCGCGATTACGATATTGGTCCCATGGAGAAAGTTGTTCAGTTTTATGGTCTGTACCACACCCTTAAATTTGGCTGGTCTTTGAAAAATAACCCTGTATAGTAGAATTCATTAAGTTTTCATGATGAGTATTTAGATAGCAAAGGAGGGATTAGTCACTAACCCACGCAATTATAAATTGGTTGACTTACCTTAATTCCTACCGAAATCCCTACTTATCTTTTGAGATTTCTACAACTTTGATTCCAAATATTATCTACTTATAAAAATTTATAGTGTTTGTTTAGATGACGACTGCTTACAACTATACCTTGTTGCCTTGCCAATAAATTGTCTGCATCAATTGCATGGGTATAGCATGGGTGTAGACCCATGCTATAAATCCTCTACAAAACTTTCTGAAACAGTTAGCTTATTGCCAACATTAAAACAACCAGTGTCATAGTAACCATAATATCATCCAAACGAGTACATACATTATGCAACTCCTTTTCAAAAAAAGAACAATGTCATGCACGCGCGTTTCACTAACAGCGCCGTAATTTATTAAAAAAAGAACTTATTATAGGTTATTCGAATTCACGTCGTATCATGTATCCCGCCGGCCGCCATTTTTGTTCGGTATTAGTATTGCAAAAAACTGTTTCAGAACCTTTATAGAGGATTCATATCATGGGTGTAGATAAGATAAAGTCTTGTATGCAACTGTACATAATTAGGTATTAAAACACTCATGTGATACTATTATCACACTCGGCTTCGCCTCGTGTAATATGCCCACTGTCGTGTTTTAATATCCCTTATTATACAAAAGTTGCTTAAATAACTATTATGCGCCCTTGTGGAGCAGGACCAAGCGCAACGTTGAGCCAAGCGTTTTTGTCAGCGATGTAATCCCCCAACTTATAATAATTAAGTATGTTTGGCTGCCTATTGTGCGTTTTATTTTATGTACTTAAGATTTGAATTTCGTTTCATTGAGTAGGAGTAAGTATGTGGGGAGGTATTTTATTGTAACATTTTAAACAGAAACAGAATTAGGTATTAAAAGTTTTTAATAGTTATATTATTAATGCGGTAATGTTTGTTGCAGTCACATACAAGTACTACCAGTACTTTACAAGACGGTGGTTTACCAGAGGAGGTTGATCAGGAGGAGTCTGCCGAGTTAACAGGAACAGGTAATTTGAATCGTGAACTAACGAAAATTTTTCACTATTAATGGGTAGGTACAGTTTTGCCACATAAAGTACAGGCCCCTGTCTGTTTAAATATCCTACACCTACACTAAGATAAATACTTCAAATGGATTTTTTCCCATAAGTTTTGACACAATTTTAATATGATTTCAATGGATGGTTTAGGGGAAAAAGGGGTTTGAAATATTTTCTAAAATGTATTGGTACCTATATTTAAATTCGTGATCTGTTATCTTGGAGGTCTGCTGTATTCACAAGTCTGTGCTTTTAAGTTTTTAACTGTATGCTAAATGCATCTAAATGGATCCAGTCGTTTATGCATGATTGGACAAACATCCTAACATTAATAGATTACCTACGTACTTAGTATTTGTGGTTTTTTCACATTGCTGATCAAATCACCAATATCTGAGACATTCTAAGATAACTTGGCGTCTTTATTTATCTACAGTCTGATTGTCATAATTTACTTCCTAGTGAATCGGCAGAAATGCGTAGGTAATCAATCTACTTTAAATTATCATTTATCTAAAGTGACAGCCGTCCTCGAGATGATGCTAGCAAAAAATAATTCAATAGACGTACCTACTTATTTACCTGCCTACCGTCAGAGTCATCAATATCATCATCTGCCTAGCCTTTTCCCAACTATGTTGGGGTCGGCTTCCAGTCTAACCGGATGCAGCTGAATACCAGTATTTTACATGGAGTGACTGCCGATCTAACCTCCACAACCCTGTTACTGGGTAATATGATACCACTTGGTAAGACTGGTTGTCAGACTTTCGGGCTTCTGACTACCCGTAACGACTTTACCAATGTTAAATACCGAACACCAAGAATGGTACTCAGTACTTAAAAGATGACCTTATGTGTATACTAGTAGGGTTGAATGTCTTAATAAAACAACAAAACTGTAAGTAAGTATACTGTTCTATAGTTGGGAATATATTTACCAAAATTCAAAAGACCCCTATCAAATCGTTGTAACACAACGCTTGCGAGTTCTAATACTAACAGAGTCATCAATATATAATAAGTACTTAATTAGATTCTTTCATTGATTGTATTCATTATGATACGGATTTACCTACTATAAACTGCAATTACGAAGGTAGGTACTGCCGGTCTATTCTGTGAAAATATCTCACCGTGAAAACTTAGGTGAAGTGAGCTTGAAGTGAACTGTCATCCTACCGAAAGGAATCTAGAGCTAGGTGAGGATTCAGTTGTTCACAATAACTAAACTAAATTTAAGTTCAGTGCATCTTTTTCTTTCTTTGATATTTTTCGTTTTTTTTTTCTTTTTTTGTTACTTAGATTAATTTGACAGGACTAAACTAAAATGTATCTTCTGTCCTTTCCTTAAGGGGCCGGCTGCTAGCATGCGTAGTTCATACAAACGTAATATATACCATAATAATTTGTAAATCAAACATATTCTTAAGATAGTGTTTATTTATTCCGATTGGATTACAGAATATCTAGGTTAGACGAGATATGAGGAATTTCAAATTTCTATAGAAAACTTATTTTTTTCATAACTCGTCTTTAAAACAGTCTCCATTCAAAATATATATTTGGGAACCTAGATATTCTGTAATCCAATCGGAATAAATACCTACTCACTATATTAAGAATAGGTACTTATGTTTGATTTACAAATTATTTTGGTATTACGTTTGTATGAACTACGAATGCTCCGCCAGCCCCCTAATGAAATACTTAGAAAGAAATAAATGCACTGAACTTAAATTTAGTTTGTTTGTGAACACGGGAATCGGCACCATTGGCAGCTCACTTCACCTAAGTTGTCACTGTGAGATTTTTACAAAATTGTAAGTACCACTGCAGCCGGTCTATTCTGTAAAAATCTGATTGTGAAAAGGTTTATTTCCACCTGATGCTAGGGATTGACACTGTTGACAGCTCACTTCACCTAAGTTTTCACGGTGACATTTTTACAGAATAGATCAGCTGGTGTCACACGAACCTTACCAATTAAAGTAATTTTAAGTAACGTACCTACTTATTAATTATTTATGAGCGTCTATTATACCTATACCTACTTACTTCAATCTGTGAAGGTAGGTAGTAGTAGTAGTAGGTAGTTAGTGGTGACAACGTGAGAACGTGAGATCCATAGAGATAGCTTTACGTTTTGGAATGGGCAACTAGCTTCAACTGTCTGACTAACTGTCCGACTCATTGACAATTCAAAAGTGTCTGTAAATGGTTTAATTGAAATAAATGCTCTGAGTTTGAGTTTTTTGACAATCACTGAACATAGGTCTTTGTACCTATTTCATAGGGTTAATCACCTGATTTTATTTTATTGCCGCATTAAGAATGGTGCTCGCCTTGACACTTCGCCTAAGTGAGGCACCTCATCAAAATGGCAATTTATCAAAAAGGCCATATAAGTAGGTACAACCCATTCCACCTACTCACATCAAACATCAATTATTGTACCTACAGTTACCTACGGACATACGTTTTAAATTACACAAGAGGTGGAGCACTAACAACAATCAGCCGCTCGAGACTGCGTCAGTGACGTCATCGTATAATTGTATGACGTCATAATAATTGGCACAACGTTATGGTCGTGTTCTGATTAGATATATTCCAATGACGTAACTGCCTATATTGACATCTTATAGGTATAGCATCGATATAGGTAGATTAACATAACATGGCGCCTGTATTACCCATATGTACCTAAGTATATAAAAGTACCATTAGTAGAAGGTACACCCACATTGCGCCAATTAGGTATGTTTGAGAGTTTGAGCCCTAATAAGTATTTAATAGGGGGCGAGCCTATCGTCATCGACCACAAATCGTGACTCCTGTGGGGTAATTTCGTAACACACTAACAGTAGGAATGGCTATAATTTTGACAGTTCAATAACATTCATTGTGTTATTTACGTTGTCGAGCTGATGTTTTTTTTCGAACATAATGAAGTAGGTTAATGGATTAGCAATATCCTTCAAAATGATTCAGGTTGTGATTGATAGTGTGTTACGCAATTAGGGTGCGGACTGCGACTGAGAAATTCATGATGACAGAAAACCCCAATAGTTACCTACGTCTAACAATGTATCTGGCCTGGGAATCGAACCCCGGGAACCGGCCATGCTCTACAGTCGCACTTTGCGATCACTAGAGTTGTTTTTTTGACAACGACATTAGACCAACCAATATAATGTAACAATAAACACATAATAATCTAAGTTCGTCATTGTTTCCCGGAAGGTCGCGTGCCTGGCGCGGTGTACTGCCAATACTTCCGCGCCGGCGCCGGCTGGGGCCTGCTGCTCGGTACCATCGTCAGCGTGATCCTGGCACAGGTTGTCACCTCCATTAGCGACCTGTGGCTCACGCATTGGTAAATATTATAAGTTGTTATATATGTACACTGTATTGCGGTTATAAGATGGTTTCGTCTGAACAACAACTTAGGTATTTTTGGTAGTAAAATGTAAAATTATTAAGTACCTAATCTCAGATAATTACATTCCATCGTCACTTAGTCAGTTATCTACTTTAATGAAATGTATTTTAAGTTGATTTTTGGTGACCAATAGTAACAAAAAGGTCCTAATAAGTTTTTGGTTGCATTGAAATTTGAACTTTGTTCAGTATGACATTCAGTTTGTTGTCCCATAACTTGAAAATTATCTCAAATTCCTGGCTTTAATATGTAGGTATGTTTAAGTTTAACAAAACATTAAATAGGTATAAATGACCGTGCGTGCATAAACGTAATCGTAACCTTTAACTTTGACCTTTTCAGGATGAATGACGTGGAAACAAAACACATACTAGACAAAGATAATTTGAACGCTACTCTCTTCAATAACCTAAGGGATAGCAACTATTCCAATGACAGTAATGGTACTAGTGGAAACTTCACAACTGAGTTGCCGACCACCCTAGCACCATTGTCGACAGAGCTACCTAATATGACTGTCATTGATACGATGGTGAAGACCGTGCTGGCCATGCAGAACATAACATCGACATATGAACCACTAAACCACGAGTATTATATTTATATTTGGGCGATCGGAATTTTAGGATGTATCCTACTTACAACTGGAAGGTAAGATCAAGTTTATAATTGTAGGTACTAAATGAATTCCATTATCAATATAAATTAACTAAAGCGCTAGACTTACAGAACTTGGTTGTTACTCAATGAAATAGACATCTATGATGATGACCATAGTCTAAAGCTCAGCCACCATAATGTCCATAATTCAAGTTTAACTCAGGGATAGGAACTTTCTAACAGTAACAATAAGTACAATTTCAATCATTAAAGAAGTTACCATCAGCTGTTACTCGCTTCTTAAAAATAACGTTCGCTTCTTAAAAGTAACGTTCTTATGAAATAAGCATCACCTTTGTACCTATTTTTCTGTTCTGTTCTTTCTTGTCTGTTTATATATGTGTGTACATAAATAGTAAAATAAATAAATAAATAAATAAACGTGAATTCCAGATCAATGTTGTTCCTGTGGGTATGTATGCGCAGTTCCATCAAGCTACACAACCAGATGTTCAGCAACATCCTGGCGGCGACCATGCGCTTCTTTGACACCAACCCCTCGGGTCGTATCCTCAACCGGTTCTCCAAAGACATGGGCGTCGTTGACGAGATCCTACCCAGGATGTATTTGGACAGCATACAAGTATGTATAACAACCTCGATACTCAGATCATGTTTATTCGAATTTCGAATGAGCTACTTTTAAAACGGTTATATTTTCTTCCCCAGATTTTCATGGTGATGTTAGGTATCCTCGTGATGGTAGCGATCGTCAGCCCTTACATGCTGCTGACAACGGCGGTGTGCGGAGTCCTCATGTACATTTGGACTATTATATTCCTAAGCACAGCACAAGCTATAAAAAGGTGATTATTTACGCTTTTAAGAATTAGAGCGTCAATTGTGCAACCTATCCTTCATCCTTGGTCAGCCTAGAGCCTTGTGGCTCTTACAGATAGTCCTAAATTAGTGTGAACCCATTAAAAAAATAATAGGATATATTATTTTTCTAATAGCTTCTGAGTGTCAAACCGTCTTTATATTCTCATTGGGGATGGATCCCCAATGAGAATTTATCATTAATACTCATACTCAAATTATAACTAAAGGTAAAAATATATTTTTCTAGGGTGGAAGGTACGACCCGCAGTCCAGTATTCTCTCACGTTTCGGCGACGATGGCGGGACTCACTACGGTGCGCGCATGCGGCGCCCAGGAGATGCTACTAAACCAATTCGACGACAAGCAAGACATACACACAGCCGCTTGGTAAGTAACTGCATCTGTAGGAAAAAGAAATTCCAAATATACATCGAGAAATCATAGAAATAATGCACGTTTTGTTAGATGCAACAAAATTAAATAGTCAGCTAGTTACGTTTAAACCACAGATATAGATAGACCTGATAACGCAAGTATCACGATCTGTATGAAAACCAAGCGTGCCATTTTTTGAATACCTACTATGACGTCACAAGCACTATTTAGTGATGGGAAAATCAAATAGATTCAAAGACATCGCCGCGTGCGGCACCCTTAGAGCATTTAACCTAAGTTAGCAGTACTACAGGACTGAGCGCGAAAGTGGCGGCGTACGATTTTTGTACGTAGGGCACGCGAAGTAGTTGCTCTTGCGTTATCTAGGTGTATCTATATCTGTGGTCTAAGCTAATATTATAAAGAGAAAAGATTTGATTTTTTGTATGTTTGTTTGTAATGGATAAACTCAAAAAATACGCAAACCTACTAAAACATCGTGAGGAAATCGGCATGTCCTAGAACCAAAAATTCGAAGAGATGTGACATCCACCAACCCGCATTGGGCCCGCGTTGTGGATTACGGCCCACCCCCTCTCACTGAGAGGAGGCCTGTGTCCCAGCAGTGGGAACATTATAAAGCTGATTATGATGAATTTGTTCTTCTTGTTTCAGGTTCTTAACAATCGTCACAAATACTGCATTTTCCATTTGGTTGAGTCTTATCTGTGCAGTTTATGTAGTCGTCGTAGCCTACACATTCTTGTTCCTGGATGATGGTAAGTGGCTTCTATCTAGGTACGAGAAAACGTTTCTGAAATTCATATTCAGATGATTTCAAGTATTTTTTCCATCGTGCGTGTTGTTAATAGGAACGACACAGTCCGGGAACGTCGGCCTGGCCATAAGTCAGGGTCTTATCCTGGTGAACATGGTGCAGTACGGTGTGAAGCAAGCCACGGAGGTGATCTCGCAGATGACGAGCGTGGAGCGCGTGGTCCAGTTCACGTCGCTGCCCCGGGAAGTCACGGACGGCCCTGCACCGCCCGCCGGCTGGCCACAACGCGCGAGGCTTGTGTTTAAAGACCTTTCGCTAAGATACGATAAGGATGCCGACCCAGTGCTCAAGAAATTGAATATTGTTATTGAAAGTGGATGGAAGGTAAGTCTTGACAATTCTTGCTTGTTTTGTCTGCAATGACAAGCAGGCTACTTACCAATGCTGAATCATTGATGTGAGCTTCCAAATTAAGGATTCAATATTTTACAGGTGGGAGTAGTTGGCCGTACGGGAGCTGGTAAATCTTCACTGATATCAGCACTGTTCCGATTGGCGCCCATTGAAGGAAACGTTTTCATTGATGACGTCAATACGGGTGACATCGCACTAAAGGTATGAAGAAACTATTATTCTTTTATTTTTCTTCATTCTATGTATTTAGAGGCATTTTTAACAAACTAATGTCTTCTTTTTTAACAGGAGCTGAGGTCAAAGATATCTATTATTCCTCAAGAACCAGTTCTATTTTCCGCCAGTTTACGCTACAATATGGATCCATTCGATAAATATACAGACGCTGATATATGGACAGCGTTGGAACAGGTATTTCTAAAATTTTCACGCACTGTTATCTGTTAATTCTATGAAGTTCATAATAAAAAAGTCCTAAGCCACTATAAATAATAAAATGATTTTCATTTATTTAGGTGGAGTTGAAGCGAATTGTGACTTCATTGTCGTCAGCCGTGCAGTCGGGAGGATCAAACTTCAGTGCTGGTCAGAGACAACTGCTCTGCTTGGCGCGAGCGGCTCTAGGGCGTAACAAGCTTCTCGTGCTCGACGAGGCTACAGCCAATGTTGATCCGAAGTAAGACTTCACTAAAATGACTCTTATACTTAGAGAAGTATTAACATAATGTGGGTTGGGCTGAGATGTAAGTACAGTTACACCCACATTCGTCGGTTATGATAAGGCCTATGTAATAGGGAGCAAGCTTATCAAGCAGCCGGATACAAACCTAGACCTCGGGCTGCTACTCGCAAGTCAAACCTCACCGCGTCGCGCTTGCGACCACTAAGTACTCTCACGAGACAGTCGAGGAACTATTAAAGCTGGGTGTTATCCAGGGTGGTCCTCACTTTTGCCTTTTTTTTAATTATGTCTAATGGCCATTTGTTAATCTATTCTTTTTGTCTGTCCACAGTACGGATGCACTTATACAAAAATCTATTCGGACGCATTTCGCGGAGTGCACGGTGATCACGGTGGCGCATCGATTGCACACTGTCGCTGACTCTGACAGAGTTGTTGTGAGTTACATTTTTTTTATTTTTTTAGATTGTACTAAAGCAACGACAAATACTTAGTAAGTGACTTCTGTGACTCGCCAGTGATTCAGGAACATCGATATAATCGTCGGTGCTTTTGAAAATAGTTTTGAGAAATCTATCAGTTAATCAGTTTAACGAACCATAATCACCGTACCGTACCGTACCGTAACTAGACGTGCGACATTCACGTGGAGTCTATTAGGAAATTCGGATATTTAACAATGTTGCAAACACGAGCAATCCACGTGTCTGTTGTGTATAAACCGCTGGCACGGAGAGGCCTTGGCTATAAAGGTACTCATCATTAATACAAAATAAACTTTATTCATAATAGTAATTAATAGGGTTTATTTTATATTGGCCAAATAACACGAATATTTCGGATACGTAGGTACCTACATACTGCAAGTGAAATGCCATCATATGTTTCTTGGGAGTAACTGAACATGCCAACGCCTCCAAGGTTCTGCAAAGGACTAACCAAGTAACCATAAAACTTGAACTAAAACAAACCTATCCTCCCCAGGTGATGGAAGCCGGCGAGATAGTGGAGTGTGGTCACCCGCACGAGTTGCTGCAGAAGCCTGAGGGTCATTTCACGCGCATGGTGCAGCAGCTGGGCCCCGCGGCCGAGCAGAGTCTGCGCGACCTCGCCGCCGCCGCGCACGCAGAGCACATTAAATACGTGGACGCTGACGAGAACAACCAACAATAGTACTTATGGGTGTTAATATACAACGATGTTTTGGCGCATGGATGAAATTGACAAGGGAGGGTTTTTTTTTTTTTGCAACAGCCGATGTCGACTATTCTGCCAACGTCAATTAGTGGTGACGGCAGTACAGCGAGGCGAGCCGTCGAACTTTGCGGTATTACAAAAATTGTAGCAAAAAGGACGAAGAAAAAGAAGAATATATATTTAAATATAGGTACATTTAAAACATCACAAATCTACATATAATATATTTACAAAGTTATTATTACTACACACCAAACTACAATTTGATTTTGTTGGTAAACATTTTGTGAAATAGTCACAGAAATTGTATTCACAAAATATAATGGCGGCGTTAGTTTCGATGTTGGCCACGCGTCAAAGTAACCCAGTAAATACTACAGTGAAGTAACTTCTTATCTAATTACTAATGTTCATGTCGAAATATTATTCGAATTATTAATTTGATTGTAGCAAACTTTTTACCAATGTCTAATGGTGCAATTTTATTAGATTCGGTCGTTCGACGTCGATCACTGTATTGGTCAAAGATAATCGGATGGTCGATCAATGAACATAATCTGCCTGCACCCTCTGGATTGATATGAATGGTTGATGTCATCAATCAACTGTTATCTAATTTGCACTCTGTCTTTTAGGTGATATTTTATTTATAGCGACGAGTACCTACTACTTACTGTGTCACTATTGTAAGTAAGCACAGCACATCACGTCGCGTCGCGTCACATTGTTGTCATTTTGTGAATATGAGTGGGTTGGGTTTATTTACATTTATAAAACCTTTGAAGGTTAATTTTTCTTAAATTAAAGCCTACATATTTGTGTGATTATGTGTGCCTGCATGGCGTAAATTTGTGTAGAGTAATATTTGAAATTAAGAACTTTGATGTTATTTTAATATTAATTAATTTATCACAAATAGGTATACGTAAAACCTGGATTGTTATTGTTACCTAAAAACTTTTAAAATAAGTTATACCTACTTATAAGTACTTATTATGACCTCAGTTATGGAGCTGTGACTGCCAATATTAGTTACTTTTCTTTAAAAAAAAATGGAAGCAACTTTTGAAACAATAACTGTGTACTTAACATAGCTAAATATGTGGTTATAATTTTTGTTATTCCACAGTTGGTACTTAAAGGAGAATGGTCACAAAATATAAAAATTCTGTTCTAATTTAAGCAACATTCCAGCCATCTATTTTTATAGTTAGGTACTTTATATTGCTATAACTGATTGAAATTATAGCTCCAAATAGAATTTATTATTAATTTATAAAAACAACTGTACTTATAGATTAAATGTATGTATTTATCTAAATAAGTTGGATATTGTGTAAGTACCTACCTAGTACCTACTTAATAAGTGTGACTTTGCCTTAAATGAGAATAAACTTAATGAAAAATTGCCTTAAAGATTGAGATTAATGGTAAAATATATAACCAGTGTCAATGAAAATATATATCATGTTTTCTGGATACCCTTTTTTTATTACCGTTTCTCCCAAATATGTTTGCTGATTTTGCTTACCAAAAGGTTCTACAGAACAAAATGTTTTTTTTTTTATTTCCAATTTTAAAACATTGCACTTGAAAAGACTACAAATATTATCATTAAATCTGTTGAGCAAGGATTAAACAAAGAGACTACTTGTTGTAGGCAATCCTTTGATGGGTTAATTCAGTTTTCATAAGAGTTGTATTGCTCAATTATCATTTGGTAAGATCACTTTTAAGATAGTTTTGGTTATGATGAGAGAAACAATTTAAACATTGTTGTAAAGACTGATTTTATTTCATATAAGTTGCACTTTTCCATTCTTAACAAGATCAGCAATAGGTTTGTACTGCAGAATATGTTGTGAACCCTCTGCAACAAATACAATAAACAATAGTTACAGCAAACAATAGTGTGGATGAAATATTTTCAATTATGTTTACAGGATTTTCACATGACACATATACAGTCCGCCTTTCCCAACTATGTTGGGGTCGGTTTCCAGTCTTAACCGGATGCACCTGAATATCTGAATATTGTCACATATACATTGGACATAACATTGAATTGTTCATAATCTACAAAAGAACACAAAGCAAACAAACCTTCCAAGTCTATCTCTTCATCCTCGCCAGCAAGGTCTTCTAGCACAACTCCATTCACTGTTTCATTGGCTTTAAGAAACACATGGCTTTGCATGTTTGGATGCTCTGCCATTTTATTATTTTCAAACATTTGCATATTACCAGGCATTTTATCTAGAACAACAGTCTTCATGTGATTCTCCATATTTAATAGATATTCTTGAGCATACTTATACTCTGACGGGGTTAGGAAATTAGTCCCTGAGTCCACCCGTTGTCTTTCTTCATTTAATATTGGTATACAAAATTTCTCTATTTTACTTAGCCTAGTTTTAAGATAATTGCATATAATAAATTTTATTCTACTCAATTCCATTTTGTGTATAGTAGCACGAAGGTCTGTTTTAGGAAGTTTGTTTATATTGCGCTCCATGTGTTGTATTTGACCCAGCATGCATTCAACCATATCATTACGGTGAGGCAGTATTTCGGGAGCTAACCTTTCGTTCTGCCAGGCACTTTGGAGGGTTTTTAGTACTACTTCAGCTGTAATTTCTTCTTCTTCATCTTCGCTAAGTTCAATGTTTTCGTCGGTTATATCCATCACTAATGTATTTATTCTGACAGTAGCTACAAAGAGTTTAAAACTAGTTTATAGCAAAATATCTCTATACCAATCTACCACAATGTAAATTAATAATAAAAAGGTAAATAAAACTCGTAAAATAAAATAAAATACGTTATAAGAAGCCTCAATTTACTTCACATTTGACAATCACTTGACAACCAACAACCATAGTAGTATCTCTAAGTAGTCTGTGCCAACAACAACAACCAACTGAACTGAGACATTATGACATTGGCAGTTGACTTAAAAAAAGCTGTGTTACTATTCATAAATTAAATTATTCTACCAAAAAACAAAAAAAACTACGCCTTTTTACACAAATCTTCGTCATCATCCTAGACTATGGACTTATAATAGGTATTAAGTCCATGTCTTAGACCATTTAACCTCGTCGGCTCGTCATCGTCATTTTGTCTGTCACAGTCTATCCATCTTTCCAATTAGGCTCAAATTACACACACAACACACTCTTTTCTGTGGAAATCCTCTTGGATGCCCTCTAACCCTTCTTCTTCGTAATGTTTGAGAGCAAAAAGTTCAAACCTGTTTAGCCCAAAAATCAGCTTTGCAAATTCCTTTTATATTTATATTTTTAAGAAATTACTTCTCGGACAGCGTAGAGCAAAAGTATTTTACTACCTATAGTTAATTCTCTTTAAAATCATGAAAAACAACAAATCGTAAAATATTTTTCATTTCTGATACTCGGAAAGTAGTATTTGTTTGATCCGAATAGCGGGTGGAAGACGCTGCTTCCCACCTTTGAGCGGGAAATACTCATAGGAATTACTTCCCTCTCTAGGGCGGGAATGAATTTTAAAAATAGAACTAAATTGGTTAGGTCGTCAGCTACGATTTTTTTTTAATAATTAAGTAAAATGCGATGACTTGTGAGTGTATAAAAAGCCAGTGTGAATTAAACAAAATACCTATAAAGCGGGACGGCCCGCGGCGATGACGCGGTGTGTTCCATATTTAAAATAGTACACAAATTGTTCTAACATCTCAAATAGGTCAATTTCAAATAGGTCCCTACTATTCATGTTATTATTATCAATAAATATTTTGGAAAACCACAATTCTTTACTTTCCTTATATTCGAAATGAAAAGTAGTGTGAATTCTTTGAGATAATTATTTAAAGGTCTGTCCACGAAAGCAGAACTGGGAAACTGTAACCGATCTTGTGCAATATTTCACTTTTTACAATTTTCCAGCTCCGCTTTGGTGGTCAAGCGGCCTTATTTGCTTACTTAGGAGTGTACAAAACTTTGAATCTTGACAAAGACCACAAGTTCGTGGTTTATTTGTATTTAGTCAAAACTTCATAGTAGTATAAATAGTTTGTTTTAATCACTAAAACGGATAAAAGTGGCCACTATTATACGTTTTAGTGATTATAATAAAACTAAACAATGTAAAACTACCTTTTGAACCTTATAGTTTAGCGATAAAGTTGAAAATCTATTAAAGAAATTTGACAGATTGTAAGTACTTAGTAGCTTGATGTGCCAGCGTCTGTACAATAATAAATGGAAGAATCGATAACATTCCGATTTAGTCAATCACTAGCGTAATGTAAAATAAATGGCTTTTGCACAGCACAACGATACGAACGATGTGTTCCCTGGGTAAGGTGGTGGTCAAGGATCACATCTAAGGTTTGAGCTTGCTTCCCCCAAGTGATCGGCTTGCCATAAATAGTAATCTGTCATTTCCACGCGGTTTCGAGAAGAGAACCGCCTGACTCTTATCGGGGTTGACCTCGATTCTCCATTTCCGGAACCAAGCGCCTAAGACGTTTTGGCAAACTCCGCGTCCTGACGCAGTTATAAGGGGCTGGCAGAGGGGTCTGTCAGATTCTTAGTCAGGGGCTGGAACAGTCACTCTTTCTTCTCAATTTTATCGGCAGAAAGGAGCACACACTTCTTATTATGATCGATTAGGTACTGCGTTAGTGGCACAGATAGTCTAACCCTGGTTGGAGTCGTTTAAATACCTGCTGGTTTCTTTTTTTATAAGTTAATGTCTGTGACTATGACTAGATTGTCTGAAAGTACCTACCTACGTGAAACGCCGAAATGAACATGAAGATGAAGAAACGTTCGAATCAAATAATAGGTACTAAGTAAGTGGTCTTGAACTTATACTACTTATAAAATTATTTTGAACTATCTTTTGCCCGCGACTTCGTCCGCATGGAATTAGTAATTTGGGTAGCATATTTTTATCCAATTTGCTTTTTCATCAATCTGCTTACTATTTAAATAATAAAAAAAATATGTGGTTTTGATTTGATTGATTTTTGAGATTCCCCATAGAAACTTCCACACCTCATTTCGCCCCCTAAAGGGATGACTAATAATTGGTCAAAAGTTCTTTATTTCTAACGAAAAGTTAAATGATAAAAGTCTTAGTCCTTTTTTATTGATTCCCTTTACAAATTTCCACCCCCCTTTTCCCCCCTTTAAAGGACGATTTCTGGGATAAAAACTATCCTATGTCCTTTCCCGGGACTCAAACGATCTCTATACCACATTTCATCTAAATCGGCCAAGAGGTAACAGACAGACACACTTTCGCATTTATAATGTTAGTATGGACGTTAATTCTTGTTAATTAGTAAAGCTACGTGTTTCTAGAAGATTATAACGGCCGTCTTGAAAATCTGCCATTTTCGCCAGTGTTAAAAAGGCTCTGTACTTGGACAGGCGTCTGAACGTGTATCTATTATTTTTACTGTTTTTGGTCGGTTCTATTCCAGCGTTCGGCTTTTGGAAAAACTATAATTTAAAGATTTGTTATAAAAAAAACGACAATATTTTCTTTGAGTGGAGTATAATTTATATTAACTAGCTTTTGCTTGCGGCTTTGCCCGCGTGGATGTCGGAAAATATCCCACGGGAACGTAATACCGGGATAAAAAGTATTCTGTGTGTTAATCCAGGTTATAAGCTAATCGACACGCTAGACATACAAAATTAACTATTAACACACTACTAAAGTTTCTAATAATATTATATTCAATCATGATTCGAAAGACACGTAGCGCCATCTAGCGTTCTAAAGCAATTGTAAACCAAAGCAATGATATTGTTCTTTTCCTCGGGAACAGTACATTTTTTCCGGATGAAAGGTAGCCATGTCCTTTTTTGTACGCCTGACAACATATATGCAAAATTTAATGATGATCGGTTCAGTGCTTTAAGCGTGAAAAGGTAACAAACAAACAACTTTCGAATTTATAATATTACAGTCCGTCAAATCTAAGAAGTACCGTTTGACGTTTCATATTTTTCAATCAGTTTCGATAACCTTTTTCATAAAACCATGGATTTAGAAAGATTTCATTATTGTATCTAAAAATGTACAATTCTTAATATCTAAATGTAATTGAAAACTTTCAAACAAAGCAAAATAACACATATTTACACCTGTCAAACGGTACTTCTTAGATTTGACGGACTGTAGTTAAGAAATTAGATGACCGCCTTTTTTCCATCCCGTATACTTACCTAAACCAACCGACTGACTTTTAATTCATTTTGCATTCTTGCAGAGCGATGAATATGCCACTGATGGAGTCTTGATCAAACCCGTTGGAGAAACCGCTTTTGAATAGTAACGACAAGAGGCAATTCTTACAATGCCATGCCACTCCGACGACGTGACTCTACATTACTAAGATAGCTTATTCGAAAAATGAAAACGTATACCATATGTAGGTAAAGGAATTGATCCAGAGGAAATTAAGTTATTTATTATAAGTGCCTACAATTTGTGTTCACTTTAAATTCTGTAGGATGAGAAGGCCTTTGACTGCTGTCGGTCTCATTAAAAGCTGATAAAACTTAAATAGGTAGACCTACTTACTACCTACTTGCGTAACAAATTTTTTTACTCATCGATAAGTCTGCCATAATAACGATTAAACTTCATAAGAAGAGGGTCCCAATGACATATAGCTCATATGCATAGATGGGCAATAATGGGCATAGACATAAGCCTCTCCCAAGCACCGCCACTTCGACCGGTTCTTTGCTTCATTTTTTTTATAAATGACAATATTTTGTCGTCATTTTAATATTCACCCTCTTTCGAGTTTCATCTTTCCCCCAAGCCATACATTCCTTCTCTCATAGTCATTCCTCGGGAATACATGCCTACTGTTATATTTACGATTTTAAGTTATGATTCTCTTTCTTCTTTTAACATTCACACCCCTCTTAACATTCCCTTTTGTGGCCCAACATTCTGAACCACCCATTGTTTTTTAAATCTTTGCCAAAAGCTTAAAACGATTTCGGGAATCGGAAATGGTTCGTATCTAGCTGCAGACTGAAACTACCCACACCAAATATCGCTCTTTTCTTCGTTCTAAATAAAATGTAGGTACTAGGAGTAGGTAAGTAGGGGAAGGTGCGATGTAAATGCGACGACAGCTAGCGGGTATAATCCTGTTAGCGTTATAGCAGGTAGTCTTAGTGGCCTCATAACGATATTAGCCAAGTAGGACATAAGAAATGCAGGGTTGAAATGTGTATTAATTTAGCCCCTGATATTTATTTAAAGGATTCGTTGCAGACTGTGTTAAAAGACAGACCTAGTAAAATATCTAATTAGGTACGAACTCCTAATACCGCTTCGTCTTAAAAGAATTAGGTAAAGCACCCAGGGAGGTGCTCTGATTTCCCAAATTGTTAGATTTCTTTGACTTTCTACTAACTTAGGTATTGGTTAGGTACCTACTTTCTGAATATACCCAAGTTCAGTTACCAAAATTGATCTCTTCATACCACTCGCTTGAACCTGAAGCAAATAGTCACTATTATTTTGGAACACGAGTCCGTTCCTGTAGAAAAATTGTCTCCATGTATTGTATAGGTAACGTGTTCACCTTCTTAGATACACGTATATCTCATTATGAATATTGATTTTCTCCGCGACGTCATTGGTAATCCTAAAGGTCTCCATATAAAAGAAGTTGCAAAACCTGAGACCGACGAGTAGCCTCCACAGCCACGGCAGCCCCGCCGCACCACGGGATTGGTTAAAGTACACTTAAGACTGGAGTAGTTCGTTTAACGATTTTCTTCAGTATTTTTGTAATAACCATCTCGGAGCATTCCTCTCCCAATTTTAAGTAAGCGCCAAGTAGTTTCCACGTTTTTTTATTTTTAGTTTGTGAGTGATTCTTAGCTAACGGGTGCACAATTCTAAGGTGAAGACAAAGAAGATGTCGCTGACCCTGGATCCCGGGCCCGGGATAGCTGCCCTGCAAGCATGGGGTGGCCAAGTAGCGGCGTATGGCGCCTCCAACCAGACCGTCGTGGACAAGGTGCCGCCAGATATGCTTCATATGGTCGATCCTCACTGGTGAGTCTGGATGTTCTTGTTGGTTTGAGTGCCCGTTAACTTAAATTATCTATATATATAAAAGGAGAACTGACTGACTGACATATCAACGCACAGCCCAAACCGCTGGGTCTAGAGATCCCAAATTTGGCACGTACGTTCCTTATGAGATCTAGGGGTGCACTAAGAAAGGATTTTTCAAAATTCACCCCCTAAGAGGGTGAACGGGGGGAGGGAGGGTGAAATTTCACGCGGACGAAGTCGCGGGAAGAAGCTAGTGTACTCATATCTTTTAAGACGACTTATTCTTTACCACCATTCTAATTTTATTTTTTAATTCAGGTACCAGTTTCCTCCGATGAACCCGCTTTGGCACGGACTCTTGGGATTCACTATCGGCTGTCTTGGATTCATCTCTATCACTGGTAACGGAATGGTCATCTACATATTTATGTCAACGAAGGTAGATTTAATTTTAAATGTTGGTTAGGTTTTGCTTTCATCAATTTATATTTTTTTTATTAAGTAATTTTTGTTCTTTTTCAGAGTCTTAAAACTCCATCGAACTTGCTTGTGGTTAATCTCGCTTTCTCCGACTTCCTCATGATGTGCGCTATGTCTCCGGCTATGGTGGTGAATTGTTACAACGAAACATGGGTGTGGGGTAAGTAATGTGTGACAGTGATTCTCCTTTATTTTTAATTTTTTTGTTATTTCTTTCTTCACTCTTCTTCGTCTTCCTTCAGGTCCTCTTGCATGTGAACTCTACGCCTGTGCGGGCTCACTATTTGGATGCGCATCGATTTGGACTATGACAATGATAGCTTTCGACCGCTACAATGTTATCGTGAAAGGTATCGCCGCCAAGCCCATGACTAACAACGGAGCTCTTCTGCGTATACTCGGTATCTGGTTGTTCTCACTTGCATGGACTCTCGCGCCATTCTTCGGCTGGAACCGGTAAGGACTTCTAAATTCCGTTTAGTTCCGGTAGTCTCACGAAATATTATCAATTATTTACTAATTTTAATTACTTATTACAATATTACAGATATGTGCCTGAAGGAAACATGACTGCGTGTGGCACTGACTACTTGTCCAAAGATTGGTTCAGTCGAAGCTACATCCTTATCTACTCCGTCTTCGTATACTTCATGCCTCTTTTGCTTATCATCTATTCTTACTTTTTTATTGTCCAGGTAACTCAAAAAACACATTTCAGACTTATTTATTACTAGCTGACCCAGCAAACTTCGTACCGCCTCAGAATAAATAAGAACAAATGTACTTATGCGAAAGAAGAAAAAGAAATTTGAATTTTCTTTATTATCAATTTTTTCGTGAATTTTTCCAATGTTTTACCTAATACCTAGTTATTCTGCTATTCGGGGCGGAGACAAAACCAACAAATCAAAGATCTTATAAATTGGTCCAGTTCTTCTTTAGTTATAAATGGTGTAACTAACCCGACTTTGATTTATATATATACTAGCTTTTGCCCGCGACTTCGTTCGCGTGGAATAGTGACTTCCGGCAGATTTTTGGTTTTACCCACATAGTTCCCGATCTCGCGGGATCTCTTCAAAAATGAAATGTGGAACCCAACCAAATGCGTGTAACGAAACCATAGCGCGATCTATTTCGATCCCAACGCCATCTATCGAGCATAGTGACAACTCGGATTATTTATCTATACTCCGTTCGGGCATTTTCTTTGTACTAAAAGTTTTATTATATTGATATTATTTTTTTCATACCTTTTTACTATTTGTTTACTTTTTTCCGATGAATTAAAACAATAACATGAACCGAACTCGTGTAACGATCGACACCATTGCGCGATCACCAACTCGACATATAGGTAGTAGCTTATTCTAATAGAATTATCTATACTCCGTTAGAGCATTTTCTTTGTACTAAAAGTTGTATTATATTATATTTTCATACCTTTTTACTATTTATTTACATTTTTCCGATGAATTTTCAGTACTGAATTGATGCAGACTCTTGACCAATAGATGGCGCTGTATGTCCGGAATAAATTTTATTTTATTTTTTATTTTATTTTTTGTAATAAAAACTATCCTATGTCCTTTCTCAAGTTCCAAACTATGTCTGTACCAAATTTCACACAAATCGGTTCAGTAGTTTAGGCGTGAAGCAAAGACAGACAGACAGACAGACAGACAGACAGAAAGACAGACAGACAGTTACTTTCGCATTTATAATATTAAGTTAGGATATTATATAGATCTTGATTCTATCTAAGTATAAATTTATGTGTATTATAATGTTTTTCTTCTGCATTCAGGCCGTAGCAGCTCACGAGAAGGGAATGAGGGAGCAAGCTAAAAAAATGAATGTGGCTTCCCTTAGGTCTTCAGAAGCGGCTAACACCAGCGCCGAGTGCAAATTGGCAAAGGTCCAATACATTCTAATTGATTAATGTTACTTAATCTATCAGGATTCACTCAAATTCTTGGTATTTCAATCGCAAAATATTGTTTTAGGTCGCTCTAATGACCATTTCACTGTGGTTCATGGCGTGGACACCATACCTCGTGATCAACTACACGGGTGTATTCGAAAGCGCGCCCATCAGCCCTCTTGCTACTATCTGGGGATCACTCTTTGCTAAGGCTAACGCCGTCTATAATCCTATTGTATATGGTATCAGGTCTGTATTCTACCTTTACTTTCTAGGAAAAGTCATACCTATTCACATTTTTTGTGATAGTCAACTGAGCTCGGCGCTCATCTAGCGGCACTACAACGCATGCTTATTAACTTCTAATGTAAAATTATCGTTCTAGCCACCCGAAGTACCGTGCTGCTCTGTACCAGAGATTCCCGTCGCTGTCGTGCCAGGCGTCGCCAGACGAGAGCGGATCCGTGGCATCCGGCGCCACGGCCGTTTCCGAGGAGAAGCCGGCCGCTTGAACATGACGCTCACGCCTTCTCCGACGACAAAACCTCCACGACTCGGCGTCGCTGCTCTATGGACACACGATTCTGCCAAAGCGATGTTATTTATTATTTTTATACGTAAACATTTACATTTGTACAAAGCTATTTAAACTCGAGCACAGAGCGTGTGCTGGTTGCAAAATATTCAGGCTGTCCACCTTACAAATCGGCACTTGCGTATTTTGAGTTCACGTTTTGGGTATCGAGTTGAACGTTGCACACTTTTCTTAGACCTTACATTTGCTTTAAATATCGGTCGACGACATATAAAAAAAATACAAAAAAAAAATTAAGAATCAGCAGTATGTCGCCAGGCCGCCCCTATATCCATGAGACTGCTCCTCTTAGACCTTAGATATAGACATTGCTATAGATATATCTACTCTACGATGAAACAAGCTCTGTATCTTGGACTAATAAAGTTAAGCAAGCAAAGTGGTTAATGATCACATAACAATTTGTTTTTCTTTTTACCACGTACATACTACTACTCTGTCAAAAAAGTACCGGGAAAAAATCAGTAAGGGTGCTCCCACACAGCAGTTATATAACGTTATACAACATTGTGTAACACGATAACATTTATAATAAGTAGCGTATACAAATCGTATTTTGTTTGTATTATCGTGGTGCAAAATCCAAAATTTTCTTTCCACAAATCCTGGCCTTTTTCTTCGAATTTGCTCTCTTAAACGCCGCATAACGCTCAAATAGGTAATATACTTTATTTACCGTTTGACCTTCCGGTAAGAATTCCGAGTGCACAACACCGCGATAGTCAAAGAAAACAGTTAACATGACTTTGACTTTGATCGACTTTGGTGTGGTTTTTTCGGTTTCGGTTCACTTGGATTGGAAGGCGCCACTCCGAAGCTTTTTGACTAGTTTGCATGTCAAACTCGTAAACCCACGTCTCGTCACCAGTAACAATGCGTTTCATGAATGTTGGGTCGGAATTGACTGGTTCTAGCACGTCTTCAGCGACTCTTACGCGATTGAGTTTTTGGAGAAAATTCAGGTCTTTTGGGACTAGCCGAGCGGCAACATGTTTCATACCCAAGTGATTATTTCAAATGATACGGATGGACTCGTGAGACCACGTGAGACACAGAAAGTTGAATGAGGATTTTCAGTCACTATTTCCTTCAGTTTTGCGATGTTAACTTCAGTTGAAGATGTCGATATATGGGCAAATCTTCCAGCATTATCTCGACCGCTTTTGAACGCTTTGAAGTACCACTCAAAAGCACATGTTTTTGATAAAGTCGATTCACCGTAAGCCTTCTGTAACATATTCAGTGAATTCGAACACAAAATTCCCTTGGCGATGCAAAATTTAAGACAAAACGTTCGATTTTTTGTCCATTACGAAATTCGCAATATAACACTAGAATTAATTTAACTAAAAACTGCACCATAGAGGAAAAATAAATTAATATAAAAAAAAAACTTTTAAAAAAAGCTTTTATTTACGCCCTAAAAAGATAAAATAAGATTTAAATTACATTAAACCTATTCAATTTCCAATTACTTTACAAAATTTAATTGTAAATAATAAGATTAAACACAATTTATATTCTACTTATATAAAAGCTTTTCGCGAGATTTAAGCACTCGTATTACTTAGTTTGAACTTAGCTTTTTTTAATTAACATCAATCAGATCAAGTTACTAGTTGATCTACACAGGTATCTCGCGACAAGCTTTTATAATAATTAAATTTTGTAAAGTAATTGGAAATTGAATAGGTTTAATGTAATTTAAATCTTATTTTATCTTTTTAGGGCGTAAATAAAAGCTTTTTTTAAAAGTTTTTTTTTATATTAATTTTTTTTATAAGTACCTAAGTACTTACTTATTTTTTAGTTTTCGCTAGATATATTTCTTAGTCTATTCATTTCATGAAAGTGCGTCATTGTTACATTGGCGGGTGCCAGTTAATTTCGAGCAGTCTAATTGTTCTAAGAGGAGGCCTTGTATCAACGTGACCCTACTTAAGGCCACGTACGCTTGGCCAGCAGTGAACAACTTTGGGCCCAAATACACAACGGCGTGGTCAACCGTACTACCCTGCATTTTATGCACTGTGCAAGCCCAGCATAATACTATTGGCAAAATTCTGCGTTCAGCGGTGCCATGGCTGTATTTCGCTGGAAATTGCACAGACTTCGGTTGAATCAGGTGAATCCCGTCTTTGCCGAAGTCGATACGGACGGATGGAATGTCCGTATCGTAGGTACATTTGTGCTCTCCGGAAACATGATATACCTCTTATGCCTGTTACTACTGTTGACCGTTGAGGAGTTCCGTGGTTTGGAGCCAACCCTGGATGTGGCAGCAATTTATTATTTATTTTATTTATTAAAACTTTATGCACAAGTAAAAACTGTACAAAGGCGGACTTAATGCCTTGGGCATTTTCTACCAGTCTACCTTAGGGTGATGCAGAGACAATTCACAGCAGGTGCAATAATAGTGAAAAAAAAAATTAGAAAATATTTATAAAAGATATAAGAATATAAGAATAAATACATATATACATACATACAACAATATATATACAATACAATACAATTTCATGTAGGACCCACCAACCGTCTATCATATCCGAACGGGTATGCAACATTTCAAGTCCCTACTGCCGACCGTTGAGGAATTCTCTGGTTTGGAGCCAACCCTGAAGGTGGCAGCAATTTCATGGTGGACCCGCTAACTGTCATCCCAATGGGTGTGCAAAATTTCATGTCCCTGCTGTTAACCGTTGAGGAGTTCCCTCGTCTGGAGTCGATCCTGGCAGCAGCATCACGTCATGCTTGTCATAAACATGCATTGTCATCGGGACTGGACCAGTATGTAAAATTTCAGCTCAATCGGATACCGGGAAGTGGGTCAAATTTAACTTGCAAGAGTCCACCTTCACATACATACAAGTCAAGTTAAATAAATAAAAGCTTTTAATAAAAGCTTTTAAAAAGCTTACTGTATTTAATCTAAATGACAGATGCAACTCAAACTCCGCGCCAAAATGGAAAACAGTGTGCCAATCTAATAACAAAAAAAAAAAAAACAAAAAAAAAAAGAATTTGGAACCATAAACATAAAATCATCTCGTTCGTGTAAACTTGATGTGATAGTTTTCCTTTTAATTATACTTCCGTGATTTTTTCACATATCCAAAAGCATCAATTTAGCTGGCAGGGGCGGGACACTTGACTCTACCAAACATTTTTCTCAAACGGATCCCTGAATAGAAAAATGGTTTTCACAAACCCGCAATATTTTTGAAAGACCTTTTCAACGACGAGAAAAAAAAACATCCCCACTTTACGTGTAGAGGAGGTACCCTAAATTTTTTTTTAATAGGTAAGTATTTTATTTTTCCACGTTGTCGGTGTGATTAATATGTATATCCATGCCAAATTATAATTTCTAGTACTAAGAGTCTCTGAGCTAAGCTGCTGAAGGACGGACGGACAGACAGACATGACGAAACTATACCTAAGGGTTCCTTTATGACTACGGAACCCTAAAAAACACAATAAAAAAATTGATTCAAAACGAGCCTGGAAGTTGTGGGTGTCTAAGGTTAAATCCTAGACCCTTAAAATATGGTCTAGGAAAGTTGAAAATGTTTCATACCCTGAAGTCTGTTACACACGTAGACTACAATATAAAAATAATACCTAGCGAGTATTAACACGTGTGTGTAACAGGCTTCGTACAACTTTTTAACTCTCCAGTGTTTGGTACAACGTTGCTAGGCAACGAATAAAAACAAACAATGCGGTTCCCATCCATTATCAATCAACGATCGAGTAAACGAATTATTTTATCACTTCTCATGCATTTATATCGTAACTTATTTTAAATATAACACCATGGCGTGCAAAACATCGTTTGAACTTCATCATCATTTTCCTAAACTAGCTGAAGAATCTGGTTTTACTTTTAACACACATCGACCTCGTATTCATATAGACTGGAATAAAATTAGTGAGTAGATAATCTAAGAATTAATATAAACCAAAAATGCATCGTAAGTATGCTTGGTTTATTTTAATATTTCTCAACAATCGTACCTACGCATGCATGTGACAAGCAACAACCTGTTTTATGTACCTAACGTAACATTATAAAGTTTCCTAATTAAACATTTTGTTACAGGACTGATAGATATAGAAAGTTTAATAAAAGAAAGAAAATTTGTTATCATCGAACAACATTTGAATGACGTAAGGACTTTAATATTAATTTATTACAAAAAAAAAAACCAAGAAGTAGGTAACTAACATTGGACCTCCCCTTAATTTTTTTATTAGTGTCATAGTATTATAAATTACCTACCGATCGATGCTTGTAAAGTAGGAGCCTACTTTGTAACAGACTGTGCCACTATTTATGAAATAAATTATTATTGTTATCTCTAGGTACATAGTACCTATAATTTTTTTGTGTCTGTAGGCCTATACCTACAGAAACAAAGTTTCAATTTCGCAACGCGCTCATAGGAGCGCGTTGTTCTTTTAAACTACGAAATTAATTTTTATGCGGTTTTCAAAGCATTTGTTCCGGAAACTTTCGTACATATTATTAAGAAATCCC
Organism: Hydraecia micacea; assembly: GCA_914767645.1. Taxonomy (NCBI): domain Eukaryota; kingdom Metazoa; phylum Arthropoda; class Insecta; order Lepidoptera; family Noctuidae; genus Hydraecia; species Hydraecia micacea. The sequence continues at coordinate 9,947,874 of OU611779.1, read as the reverse complement.
GATGTTTTGTCAATTCGTAATAATCGTGCGAAGCAGGGGCGGCTAATTATTTATAAGTAGGTAATTGTAATAAAAATAACTTTGGTAAACAGATATTAGATTGCGTGATTGAATCCGAGTTCGATGTACGCATACTTGACGAAGGTGTCCTGAAACTGTTCAGACTTGCACAACTGGCTGTTGAATACCAACAGTTTTGTCGTCATTACTTAGACCGGAGTGTCTACGTGTTGCGGGAAGAAATAACATCTCTAGCACAGGTACGTAGATTAAAAAATGTAGGTTTAATACCTCAAGTTTTACATAAATCCCACAAGTAAATACTTAATTTAATATTCTTTACAGGACCTGGATACATGCAAAAAGGATCTTCGAGAAAAGGATGAAGAAATACGAAGATTGAGGAAAAGATCGAGACATAGTTTTAAGACTCCTCTGCCATATGGAAATGAGAACATAGCGACCATGATTTTAAAAACCCTGTCTCACAAAGGCGATATATTTCCATCGACATCGAACGATGGACTTCAGTATAACAAATGTAATTATTGCGACAAGGTATTTCTGAACCAACTTTACTTGAAGAGTCACTTATCTAGACGACATGCCAATGTAATTGAGACACCTCAGAAAGATATACAAGAAAATACTGTGAACAACGAAAATACCAAGTTAAGTGCAGAAGTAAATGAACTCAAAAATAAACTAAAAGAAATGGAAGTCATTATTGCTAATACAACTAACCAAAGTAATCCAACAAAATCGATCATTAATGAAACTAAATCGCATACTGATAATATCATCCAAGAAGTAAAAAAAGATATGAGAGACGCTGAGGTATCAACCAATAATGAAGAATATTTATTGAACAAAATTGAGGAATGGAAAAAAGAGGAACATGAAAATTATAACATGGAAATGGACAAGTTAAGAAACCAAATCATAGAATCTATTAAAGTGTTCAAAGAAAAGGAATCGGAGAAACATACCCCAACCGAAACGAATATAATAATTCAATTACATGAAACAATAAAAGAACAGAGTGCAGAAATATTGGCACTGAAAAAAGAACTTAAAGATTCAGTAAGTATTTGAGAACTCACCTTCGACAATTACACCTATAAAATTTTTACGTATAACAGATAAATTACAACTGTATTACCTATTTTATAGAGAATAAGAACAGAAAAAGAAAACGCTAATCGAAACAAAGAATCCGATGCTCAAGTATTACTTTGGTCAAATCGCGCGGAAGTTCAGTCGCAACAATACGAGCAATTGCTTCAGAAGCTGAACGATGTTGCGAGGGATGCTAAAGAGTCTCGTGCTCTCGCAGAAGCAGAGAGGGAGCGAGCGGCTCAATTACAAGTATTATTGCAACAAACTGTTAATGTTAAAACAAATGGACATATCGACACTACCGATGATACACCAGTAAGTACCTTGGCTAATCCATTAAAATGAATAAAACATTATTATAGTACGTTTCATTACCTACTTGAAATATTTAACATATCACATTTCAGACTCCGACGAAAATACACAGGTCTTCCAATATCAGGAAGAAATCGGTAAAAAGGAAAATAAACTCAAATAAATCTAATCAAGAAGCTGACCGCAAAACTCTTGAAAAGCTTCATCGCAAAGCACAAGAGTTGCTAAATATTGGTTCTATAACTTCCAGTTCCTCAGATATTTCAAGTGTAGAAAATGATAAGCCATTGCAAATAAACGCTGTGGATTTAAAGGGAACGTCGAATAATAAAATGGAAAATTCTAATAAGTTAAAAAATGTGGAAGAGAAACTCCAACATACGCCAAATGCACGTGATTCGCGCATTTTAAATACAAAAGCACCAAAAATAAAGAAAGAAAAACTGAAATCTAATCATATTAAAAAATCGAAAGAAGGAAACTCTCCTCCTATCATCCCTGGAAGGTAAGGTATTGTTATTAAATTATAGTTAATACACACAATAACACCATAGAATAGTTAGAGCTTATTTTATAATTTTATTTTGCATACGTATAGAAAGTTTTATAAATTGTGAACTGGGTTGTGGAGGTCAAAAAATAGGCAGTCGCTCCATGTAAAACAATGGTACCTACTCAGCTGCATCCCTGATAATTATAGCCTTTTACCATGAAGAGGCTAGGCAGATTGATTGAGATAGGTAGGTACAATACTAGTAGGTACGGAAGATTTGCTATTGAAGACAAATTGTTGAACTACCTATGTCTTATTTGCGGACCAAATGTAAATCTAAGACATGCCTATCTATTAATTACGGTATGATACATATTTAATTAACTTAGTTTCTACATGTGATTATAGTCCGATGAAAGTAGTAAGAGCGAAGATAACCGAAGAAGTAAATAGTCGTTTAGTGTCATCTGGCGTGGACCCACTCAAACCTAGACTACCTCGAAGTGTCTTCCAAAAACAACGTTTACAAATACACCAGCAGCAAGAACTGAAAGCTAAGGTAGTAGTTACAACATGTACATACATCTGTGCCCTATAACTTAGACTTACCAAATGAGAAGTTTAATATTACTGCGCATATTTCAGAAAAATTCCGCTCATGAAAAAGTGAGACATACAATTCTGGCGTACTTGGATTCCAGTACAACAGACTTGAAAAAGGATGTTCCCCAAATGCAGGAATACACATCTCCAACAAAAACATCCACACCTTTTAAAAACCTGACATCTGTTATTTCTAATGTCAAAACAAAAGCATTATCATTGGTGAAAATGAACGATGTGAATGTAAAAAATAAGCGTAAATTGCTGAATGCTGAAGTAGCAAAGCGCGCCATGACTTTACTGAAAACGCCGCCGGGATCCGCAAATAATAGTCCTGTTGCGGCCAGGCGTAGTCCGTTTAAGGCATTTAATATCACACAAAACGTATCGCGTAGCTCATTAAATGAGACTACACGATCAGATAACCAGACTAAGGAGGACACTAATGGTAAAGTCGAGGATTCTGTCCACAATTCTCCTAAATCACTACAAAAAGTAGCTGTTATTAGTTCCGAAGATGGATCGGATGAAAGCGATCATAAATATTATAATACCACTAATGTACAACAGACATCAAAATCTATCGAGAGCTTGATTAAGTCCCCAGCACGAAGACCTGCTTCCGCTGGTGCTGATTATAATCACACTGTCAAAAAATATACCATTAGTGATAACTTGCTGCGCACACAATCTGCTACAAGTTTAATTGAACGTTCTTCAAATTCAAATGAGACTACCAAAAATCCATCAGCTAGAAACATTGAAGACAGCAGTGATGATGTCGAATCACTATTGGGTATCCCAGTAAAAAAGCATTTTTTGGGTAACAACCCCCAAAATACAACAAAACAAACGAAAAGTGTTCTGAAAAATGCTTCTTCAGCATCGTCTTTGAATAAAAAGAAAGTAATATTCGATATGGATGCAATTCAAATGAAATCTGTGAGTGCATCTCCGTCTCAAAGCATTACGGAGAAAAGCGATGGTAATGAAAAATATGAACTAGGTATAGTGAACCTAGATGCTGAAGAATGGGACATTTCCAGGTATGTTGTTTGATTTTAACGACAGGTAATTTTAATAATTTCATAAACTTATAGTGCGAAGTGGCAATGGCATTTAACAAGAGTACATCTCGATTATTCTTCATCAACTTATCAAATGTATTGTTTTGTTTACAGCATTGAAAACGAACCTCTAAAACATGACACAAAAATACAAAATATAACCCGCACCACTAGCCCAAAGATTGCAGAATTAAAAGAAAAGATAGAATCTCAGCTGGCACGACGACGTAACGATACTCCTACGGCTCCGCTAGTCGGAGCTGTAGATGTTCTGGCTGGTTCGATGGCCAAAGCTGCCAGCATTACTGGCAGCAACACTAGTCTCGGCAGCTCAATCCTAGACGACTCTGAAAGTGTACCAGTCGTAAATCACAAAACATTTGTAAAACCCAAACCCATTAGGGTTGCAGCTAAAGATGAAAGTGACATAGATTTATCGGAATTCAGCATGGATGGTTTAGTTCATAAGAATGAATCTTTTTAATTATACCTGTTACATAAGGGTTGAATGTATGTTTATTACGGTAATTGATAGTACAAAAAGTACCTAAGTATGTTTAAATAATTTTTAATAAGTGTGTAAAAACATTTTGGTCGTTTTACTATACAAATATAATAACATTCCAAACACCCTTATTAATTTGTTGAAATAAAATGCATGACGTTTTATTTAACCGATTAGACTCACACTATATTTCACACCACACTGGTTTGGAAAGACCCTGTTGTACCTACTCCTCTCTTTCTTTATTCCTAAACCTTGTAAGCCAAGATTGAGTGCTACGGTAACTTTTCGTCGAGTCTCTTATTGGAGTGAAATAAATGATGTTTCACACCAACTTCTTGGTCATGTCAAATTATACGTTATGCAAACCCTTTGTTCGGTACTGGACAGATTCTTGGATTGGACAGATTAGTTAGTTCGGCAGATTCTCTACTCGACTGATTCGTGGACTCGTCATATTCTAGGGTTCGACGGATTAGCTATACGACAGAAGTACAGGTGAAAACAAAAACAAATAAAACGCACTTTAATTAAAGAACAAAAAAATCATATTTAACTTTTAAATATAAAATTAACCTTGCACAACTGTTTTAAACAATCAATCACGCTAACTTCATTCTTCATTGCTGCAGTAACAATTTTGTTTATTTGACAATTTTTTTGTATGAGTTTTGCATTACGCTGCTTCCCGTTGCAATAAATTTGTTCTCTTTTTAACTTTGCGTCTTGAAAACGGGATTCTTTTTTTAGCAATTGTATAAATAGATAGAGTGGTGGCTTAATGCGAAATCTTTTTTTTAGTCTCGCATGCCACCCTTCGATTGGGTTATTTGTACGAAAATTTTCATTATAACAAGTAAACACATTCTCGGTATATATTCCCATCCACTGAGTTGAGAAATAATTATTAAATGTATTATATTCCGGTGAGTCATTAACCAGTTCTTGTATAAGCTTAATATTGCTTCGGGAACCAAAATCGGCGGAAGCAACGGCAGTTGCATATAAAGGGGCATGATATACTCTCCATTTTTTTGTTTTACCTAATCCAATATTTTGGCTCTTTTTAAGTATCGCTTTCCAGTAATGAAAGTAGCAGCCAGTTACTTTTACACCAGGATAAACTGATTTCACGGCTTGAATGGTTGCTATTTCAAAGTCGCACTTATAATTTTCAATTATCACGGAAAATTGGTCCCTTAAAATAGTGAACAATCGTTCATAAGTTGCCTGCGTTTTATTACGTAGAAGTATGTAAAGCACAGGAATAAATTTTCAGGTAATTACATCTAGCTTTATACAACACATCCTTTTTCTGTACAAATGTTGGTTTATCTTCATCATTTAATTTGCAGTCGGCAGTGTCCATAAAATCTTCAAATAATTTTGGGATTGGTTCGAGTTTTTTGCATATTAAGTCTTTACATTCGTCTATTAAACTGTCTACTACGTTTTTGGTAAAATCGGGCATGCACATATGACTAGACTCTCTAACAATTCGGTTTAGTTTGTCCAAAGTGATAGAACTGCTGCATTCTGCCTTATTTACACAAGGAGTTTACATACTCAACCATGCGAGTATATTAGTTGTAAATCATAGATTTAGAAAAATTATAAATAAGTAGGTATACCCTGCTAAGGCTGTTTTTTTGTTTAATCTTTTTGTGCACAACTGTTCATTTTCTGTCGTATAGCTAATCCGTCGAACTCTAGAATATGACGAATCCACGAATCAGTCGAGTAGCGAATCTGCCGAACTAACTAATCTGTCCAATCCAAGAATCTGTCCAGTACCGAACAAAGGATGCAAACCTCCTAAAGCAAGTCATAGATCTAGGCTCTAGCCAGGCTATAATATTGTACCTACTGAATTTAATTATGACCCGCTGGTGCATAATGTGATTTTAATTTGGAACGCAATGATATTTTACTAAAATATCATTGTTGGAACGTCACACTAAGTATGATTCAAAAGGCCAATTTAGCAAGACAAAAAGGGTTACTGAAATTCTGTAATAATACGACATTTGACTTTGCACAATACAGTGCAAAATCCACCATACCAATATTATTTTTACTTGGGTATCACTGTTGCTAATTTATTGACTGCACGATCCTGCAAAGCAAAATCCACGATATACCATTATAATTTTTTACTTGGTTAACACTCATTTCCTCGAAGACGTGTCGTGACGCCCAACTTGTAAGGTCCTAAGTAAAAATAGGTTACATTGGAATTTAAACTCATTCACGTTATAGATAGAGTTCGTCCGTAATATGACTTTTATGACGTCATCATTCTAAAAAGGCTTATTTCATCAGCTCAAAGTAAAAAGTTTATGGTAAGTGATGAGATTATAATGTCTTCATATTGTTAAAAAACAAATTTATTGTTTGTTTTGATCATGATTCATGATGTAGTAAGAGTATAACAATCGAAACCATTAGATAATCACTTCGTTTTCTTATCTCTCTGACCATTTTTCTCAGGAATGCGTGGGGGTATCAAGTTGAAATTGATATCAAATACTTAGATCTACTTATGGACTATGGTTCCTTGGAGCTGCATAACTTTTTAAAGCCTCTAAGACGTTGACTTAGAAGCTGGCATAAATTACCATTCATGTCGCATATTTTGACGCTCTCAAATTTTAAACCCCATGGGTGTAAAGGGTTTTAATTGACCTAGAATCATGAAATTTGGCAAGAAGCAAGGTCTCACAGCACAAATACCTACAGGAAAATATCCGAAAATCGTTAATTTGTAATTTTATTCGGAATCGAAAATGGCTGTATCTTGAATTTAATTCATTCAACTCGGTTTGCTCTCCAATCTAACAAAATATTTTTACTGCATAGTAAATTTTGTCCTTCAATTCGGAATTGGAAATTCATAGGCTGTATTGCTTGTATGTCCGTGAATCTGTTACCAGCATCGGAAAAAACTTGGCATGTTTTTTTTTTTTTTTTTTTTTGTCATGGCCGCGCCATTGAAACGGACACGTGGCACGGTCATAATATAAAAAAAACCAAGGAGTTTTCATAAATACATTTCTTTATTTATTTTTAAAACAAAGAAATTCAATTATTAATTATCATTTATCAGTTGTATGACATGATGGTGACCATTGGTCGATATGGCGGCTACCTACATGCGAGGAGAGGTCAAAAAAGTTCGCGGAATGAAAAGGGACGTGAAATTAAACATGAAATATTTTTCCTTTTCAATGCTCCATTACCCTTCTCAGACCTTTGAAATAACTTGTTTATACCTTCGAAAAAAATTGATTTGTCAAGGCCCTCAAAATAGGCAGATATAGCAGGCTTAACTTCTTCATCTGTGAATTTCTTTCCACGAAGCTTTAATCACAAGGAGCCAAACCTGGACTGTAGGGTGGGTGGTTCAGTTTCGAAGCCGCACTTGTGTAAGGCAGCCATCGCAACATGACTTGTGAACGGGTGCGTTGTCGTGCAAAAGGAGTACACCTCGAGACCACTTTCCCCTTCCTTATTCTTTAATTGCATTTTTTAATTTTTCTAGTAGCATAGCGTAGCATTTCCCCGTGACACCTTTAACTTTATAATCAATCAACAAAATCCCCTCTGAATCTCAAAAAAATGTAGCCATAATCTTTGTGGCCGATTGTGATACCTTGACCTTCTTAGGCGGTGCTGCGCCTTTTTTTTGTGCCACTGCATAAACTTGTTTTGACTCAGGTACATAGAGATTAACCCAAGTTTCACCCCCAATCACAATACGGTTCATAAACTCATCCCCACAGACATAGATCTACATAGATAACGCAATTATTACGATTTGTATTGAAACCAAGCGTGCCGACTTTTTTATACCTACTGTGACGTCACAGCTGCAATTTAGTGACGGGACATCCAAACCGATTCAAAGCCATTGATGCCGCCGATGCCCCTTCGCCCCGCTACGATTCAACTGAAGCTGCCACCGTGATCGTCTCGCTCATACTCATATATTTTATATCTGTTGTCCCGCTCGCTCTCACAGCAATCGTCAGTACGCCGAGTTGTTTAAAAGTGAGCAGTCGCGTCGCGCTTTAGAGCAATTTCATTCTACATTTTGGATACTTTCGCATAATCTCAAGTAAGTTTACTAAAATATATTTGTTGATATTTCTTTGAAACACAAAGCATTAGTATAGACATGCATGATTAAGATAAGAAACAGTAGTTTAGATAACCTAAAAATTACAAATCGATTAATATGAATGACATCGATTTTCAGACAGACGAATGATATAGACAGACGAATGATACATAGACAGACGAATGATACATAGACAGACGAATGATATATTTGAATGGGAGAGTTTCGAGGAATTACCAGTCCACATCCTACATGGCGTTTCATCTTTGAGGTAGCCAACTTTTTTCACATATTGAGGCAAAGGATCCTATGAATAAAGCAAATTGGTCAAGCTGGATGTTTGTTGCACAGATATAGTTTGTTGTATAAGCGTGAGTAGATGAGTACAAATAATAGTACTGTGTTTAGTCGGGAACCAGTCTTTCCGTCCCGTGGCCGCAATCCATTTTTCTTTTATGATTGGATCATGTGGGAAACTAAAAAAATATATTTTTAAATGCAATAGAAAATGAACACATTAAATATATAAAAATAGTCGTATAATGTTGAAAGGATAGACAAAAACACATTAAATACATCAACCCTAAAAAAATATCCTCCTTTTTATAGCAGTCCTGTAAAATTAGGTCATGCATATGAGCTTGTTATATCTACTAAATTGGCTTTCTTTATATCATTCGTCAGTCCGATATCGATTAAAATCGATTATTGATATATGTTGTAGAACGAACAGCACTAGTTGCTACAATTGACAGACGAATGACAAATTGCCTGTATCACGAAGTCGAAGCGATGCGCGACAGTATCGCTTGTGCGATATTCATCGTCTCCAAACACACAACGTCAGATCAAACGTCCAAAGCAAACGCGGCAATGTAATGTGAATAAAGTTTACTTAACGGTAATTTATAGTTAGGAATATTCTGGAACGACACGCAGCTTGGAATACTTAAAAATAGTTTTAATATGAATTTACGCATAATATAATTTTAAAATAACTTACCTGTGATAGGAAATATGTTCCTGCCTTTGGGTGTTCGAAATTTTTGGGCTATTGCAGTTAATTATCACGCAACGAGGCATTTGTTTAGTTTTTTGCGGACGTTCGGCTGCAACAACGGACGCGCGGGACTGAAGTTAGCGGCGACCAACCTCGACGCTTGGCCGGGGTTCAGACACGCGAAGTGCATGCATTTGCGTTATCTATGTAGATCTATGTCTGTGCTCATCCCTGTTCTCACTACACAGATCAGAAAACTCGCGAGAACACTCGACGCGCTGCTGTTTTTGAAGCGGTGTGAGCATTCTCGGCACCCATCTTCCACTGACCTTAGACATGCCAAGATGGTCACGGAGAATGCTCAAAATAGTCGTAGACGATACTCTAGTCGTCGATCTATTTTTTCTTCAGATGAGCATCTTCGAAAACAAGTTTTTTAACAATGGCTGAAAATGTTGCCTCAATCGGCCGACCAGAGCGCTGATCGTCTGCAAGTCTCTGCCTTGCTTGAAAAGACTGCCACTTATAAAGCATCGATTTTCCAGGGCAAGTCTCCATACTCTTTCATAATTATCAGAGGCGTTTTTCCTTGCTTAGTAAGGAACTTTATCACGGCCCACGGCACGACTCATTTTCTCCAGTCACGTGTTCTCTTCCTAATTTATTTATCCAGCAAAATCGCAAAGGTTAATGAACCAATCGGGCTGAAACTTAGTATTTATAGTTATATTGGTCACCAAGTAGTGACACGTAAAAAAAAACCCTCCCCTCCCTACTCAACCCCTCCAATCCGCGAACTTTTTGACTCGCCCTCGTACGACCAGCGCGATGATGCAATGAAGAAGCATTGCTGATCACAATGTACTTGCAGCGCGGTCAGTCTTCAGGATACCTGCTGAATGATAAATAGGTTTTAGTAAATAAATAAATAAAATAATATTTGTTACTACAAGAGTAATAATCCTCAGAAAGAGCCTCTTGTGTAATCAAAGATTTTTCAGAGTAGGTAAGTGAAAATCATCATGAACAGAAACTGATTAGATATCCTATTGTTATTTATGATAATAGCAAGGGATGGTTATTACTTATTAATACCACTTCGGCAATTATTAGTGTATATTCGATCTATAATAAAAATTATCATTTTACAATGTAACAGGATAAAAGTAGGTTACTGAACCAGTTACAATGACTAACTTTTTATTTTAACATCTTCACATTCTTCACTAACATAAAAAAAGATTCATGTTAGTGTCAGTCAGAAATAACAAATTTTATTGTTTTCAGCCCAAAAACATCATCTGTGACCCAAAGTAAATTTTACTTACTCATATTTTGGTGTCTGCCATGATTATGCCCATTAACTGCTGCCTATACACAACCAGCATAATGATGCAAGAAGTACCTATTGCTGTTAAAGCATTTGTATTTGTTCAGCCTTCAGGATACCTGCTGAAAGATGACTAGGTTTTAGTAAATAAATAAATAAAATATACTTATTAGTTACAAAAGTATATAATCCTCAGAAAGAGCCTCTTGTGTAATCAAAGATTTTTCAGAGTAGGTAAGTGAAAATCATCATGAACAGAAACTGCCCTATCCTACTACTGATCCTATTGCTATTGTTATATGATAGTAGCAAGATGGTTATTATACATAGACAATATTACAATGTGGAGTTAGATCTATAAGGCCATCCACTGCGTTAAGCGGGTACACGGAGCGGGCGCCCGCGCGGCGTGCTGTTTTCTATTATCGTGTGCGACGGGAGACCCGCCTCACGCAGCGCTGCTCTATAGAAAACAGAACGCCGCGCGGGCGCCCGCTCCGTGCATCCGCTTAACGCAGCGGACGAAAAGGTATAATTTTATTATTTACACTAATAGGATACCATTATGCTCCAGGAAAAAAACAAAATCTTATTCTTCACAATCATCTATAGTTCTATTTAATTATTTGGACCTAATTATAAAAGAATGAATGAATAAGTTACCTTTTTACTCCAGAGGCAAATGTCCAACTTGAGCAAACATCAGGATTTGGCCAAAAGCTATGGTGGTCAATGCAGATAGTAGCCTTCAGAAGGGTTCTAAACAAACCTAGAAGAAAAAAAGAAATAATATGTTATTTGTGTTACTCATTTACAGTAGTATCAGTAAATGATTTTACTAATCAAGACTTTTTTATGAACTCACCTGTTTTATGAGAAGCTTCTTTAGCTTCCTGTAGATGAACTTACCATGGAGAAACTTTTTGGAAAATTAAGGATTGTATAAAAACTAAGTAGCAGTTAAACAAGCAAGAATGGAATTTATAGATTTTATTTTGCATAAAAATACGTCTACGTCTCCTTCTTGGTATCGGTCTTGCCACCACGGATTCTTCCGGTCCTGCGGGCGGCGATGAGACCGACCTTGCGACCGGCGGATGTTCCTCTCTTGACTGTTGAAGCCTTACCTGTGATAAAAAGAAAGCAACATTTTTAGATTATGCAACATATTTTGCTTTCTTTATTTCTTAATCAAACCAAAAGCTAATTCCATCATTTAGTAATGAAGGTAGAACTCACCAATATGTTGATGGTTACCACCACCGTGAGGATGCTCAACAGGGTTCATGGCCACACCACGCACGTACGGCCAGCAGTTACGCTTAACCTTGTACTTGTGGTACGCACGACCAGCCTTCAGGATGGGCTTGTCAATACGACCTCCTCCAGCAACAATACCTGCATGATGATGAGGAAGAGTTAAAACAGTGATAACAAAATAATATTGGTTAATTGCAAGCGTATAAATCCTCAGAAAGAGCCTCTGTGTAATCAAGATTTTTCAGAGTAGGTAAGTGAAAATCATCATAAACAAAATAGTCAAAATTTTAGAAGAAAATAATTAATCTAGCACTTTAATATTGATAAAATACTCCTGATTACAAATCTAAATTATGCTTAAATTTATAAAAAATAGTAATTTGTTATAGAACCATACTCACCAACCATACCCCTGTTGCTAGATGGCAAAACTTTCTTAGCTCCTGATGGCAGCTTAACCCTGGTACGCTTGGCATCAGGATTGTGGCCAATGACAGTGGCAAAGTTTCCAGAGGCACGAGCCAGCCGACCTCTGTCACCCATTTTCTCCTCTAGGTTGCATACAATGGTACCCTCAGGCATAGCACCCACGGGCATGACATTGCCTGAAAAGTAAAGCAAAATCTTAAAATATGTGGCAAAATAGTTCCATTTTATTTTTTATTTTATCACAATGTTTAAGAAAGAAAATTAGGTATGGAGCAATGCTATAAAATGATAGAACAAATACTTAAAAACCCAAATTAAAAAATTATGGTGATGGATAACTGCATCAATATCCAGCAGGAAGTATCAGTCGAAAATTATTTCTTTCTAATTACAGAAGTGGTGAAATTCTTACTATTAGTCAGTAAGATACTAGCAGCTAATTAGCTGATGAGTATGTTAGTAAAAATAAAGCTGGTGCTCTACAAGCGAATATAAAACAAGGTTTAACTTACCAACTTCAAGGGTAGCTTTCTTGCCGCAGTAGACAAACTGGCCAGTGTACAGACCCTCGGGGGCAATGAACAATTCTTTGCGAGTCTTGAACTTGTATGGATCACGGAAGTGAACGACTGCCAGAGGAGCACCGCGGCCGGGGTCATGGATGATGTCCTGGCGATCAATTTAAAATAGAATAAATTTGAAGAACACCTACTAGCTAATTAGGGTCGGGGTGTAGTTTGGGGGGGGGGGGGGGGAGTATTTCATGAAACTCTCATGCCAGCTAACAAACAACATGTTGATATATCCGTTCATAACTCGCCCCCCCTAAGACGACCCGCTGACCATATTTTGACTTAACATTTATAGGTTATGTTGCCTAAGAAATATTGGAATAATGTAACTCACTGATCTGCCACCTACGAGCAAGTTATGATACTGACAGTCCAAGCAGCAAGAAACCATCCATCCATGCGCCTCTTTGCACAACGTTTGTGTACGATACACACAAATGTTTTTATTATGAATTTAGAGTACAAACGTACCTTCACGACACCCTTGATGTAACCATGACGTTCAGCATAGTCCAAGGATCGCAGTTTAGGCGCTCCTTTCCTTTTCTTAGTGTGTGAAACGAACACTGAACCGGCACCTTTACGTTGAGCACGAATCACACGACCCATGATTACTTCCCGTCACTGAAATTTATCCAACGATCTATTACAAATGAAAATTTTAACATCTTCCGAAGAAAGCTTAAATAGCAATTATTATTTTATGATTTCCAAGAAAAAATCTATTATATTCATAGTGATACAATACGATGAAATTTTAGAACCCAAAATTTTACGTACATTTCTCAGACGGTCACTTTTGAAAGAACACATAAATGTTGCCATGTACAGAAGTCGCACAGTTTCGATCAGAGGTTATTTTTTCACTTGCAATATTGGTTCGTGATTTTGTGAATTTTGTCCCACTGACGCTGCACCGAACACAAAAACTACCACGTTATGCCATGGCCACACCAACGGGAAACGCCGTTGATTATCGCGTTGTTGGGCGTTAATTAACCGTAGATGTAGCCACAACTTATCGTGATCATTTTACAACGTTATTCACATTGCCGATTAACGTTATGCGATAACTCGGGTGGCAGTATTTTTTGAGATCAGAGATTTACCGCGAGGATTATTGCCAGCGTTGAAGCGGCCACACTTACTTTATCGCGTTAATTATCGGAACAATTACCATGATGTTTACGGCGATGAAGGGCATTGCCGTTTCCCGTTGGTGTGGCCCGGGCATTACACAACGGAACACAGTGGTATGAGCGTCAGGGTGAAAACAAGGTTAATGGTGGCAGGTTGTTGTTTTATATTTATTATTATTGCAATACAGGATCTCAATACATATATTCAGCATTGTGCAACCTGTGTCGACATCCGCCTTAGCGAGCTAGCTGAAAATTATCTGCATAGGAGTTAATGTGGGTTTCATCCTAGCAGAGATGCTGTCGATGCCATATCCGTCCTAATTAAACTCCAGGAGAAAAGCTTGGAACATCAATGCCGGAGATTTGCCACCCCGTAAATAACACCAGCGTATTATTGTCCCGCCATCTCCACCCCGTAATACAAAAAGAAGCAAACTTCGTATTCTAGTTGTTACGAGGTACCCTACAGCCCTACAGTATTATAGTGATCAAATTCAACTGAATGTCCGGAGTCCGATGTTTGGATTGACAAAGGCGTGTCGTGGGTTCAGAGCAAAATTTGGTCCGCTTCAGGCCCACGGTTCTTGGGGTCCCAAAACTCGAGAAAAATTTTTAATCAATTCCCAAACAAAATTTTAGATCCAAAATTACCCGCATTCCATAACATACCTCAAAAAGGATTGTGTTCACATGTGGAATCCAAATTAAGTGAAGGTGACATCAGGGGTGCCGCCAGGATACTTTTCAGCAGTGATGTGGTGGCGCCTTACTCTCCAGAAACACTAACAGCTCTAGAGAGTAAACATCCAGCGCCTGCGGATGGTCTCACCTTCCCCGACCCCCCCGACCCTCCCGATCTAAATTCAACCTTCCTTAACGTTTCGGCCCCCCAGTTGTTTGCAGCCGTGAGTTCCATCCGAAGTGGTTCCGCCGGCGGCCTCGACGGCCTGACTCCACAACACCTGAAGGATTTATTGAGTTCAGGCGCCGGGGAAGCTGGTGAGTCGCTTTTGAAGGAGCTTGCCACCATGATTAACCTCATGCTCACCGGCGGTGTGAACGAGGCCGTCGTCGATGTCTTGTACGGGGCCAATCTATGTGCCCTACGCAAGAGGGACGGCGGCATTCGTCCCATCGCCGTTGGGTGCACTTACAGGCGTACGGCAGCCAAAATATGCTGTAAGCTATTCAGTGAATCTCTTACAGTTAAGTTTCAGCCCCTGCAGCTTGGTTTTGGTTCGAAAGGGGGCTGTGAGGCTGCCGTGCATGCTCTTTCCACATTTTTAAATTCCAACAAAAGTGAGGTCATCCTCAAGGTTGACGTTAAGAACGCTTTTAACTCTGTAAACAGGGACACTTTGTTGGCTGAAGTCAAAAAGGAACTACCCGAAATTTATGGTTTTATGTGGCAATGTTACAGGTACCCTTCCAAATTATTATATAAGGACAATGTTTTGGAATCTGCAGTTGGATGCCAGCAAGGTGACCCTCTCGGGCCAGTCATTTTCAGTTTGGCTATTCATCCAATTATACGTAAACTAAATTCAAAATTTAACGTGTGGTATTTGGACGATGGAACGCTAGGAGGTGATGTAGACACTGTTTTGAAAGATCTCGAACTCCTCAAACAGGAATTTCAATCTATTGGCTTGGACCTTAACCCCTCAAAATGTGAACTTTACCTTTCTGACATTACCGACAGACAATTGACTCTAGATAAATTTAATGCAATAGCCCCACAAATCAAAATTTTAGACAAAAGTTCACTGCACCTCCTAGGTTCCCCAATTTTAGAAGACAGTTTTTCTCCATTCATCGACGAAAAAATAAAAAATTTCAATGAGATTTCGGACAGACTCTCTAAAATTAATTTACATTCGGCATTCACCTTGATTAGATACTGTTGTTTTGGCCCAAATTTTATGTATTTTCTACGCTCTTCACCTTTATGGAAGCAGCCACACCTCTTGGACAAAATTGACCAAATTATTCGCAGCACACTAACATCCATTCTAAATGTGGCTTTGGACGACCAAGCGTGGCTTCAAGCCACACTACCCATCCGTTTTGGTGGCCTCGGCGTCCGCAAAATTACCAGTATTAGCATACCGGCGTTCCTGTCTTCTGTCCACAGCACTGAAAAGTTGACCGGGAAAATTTTAGCTCCCTGCCTGGTTGACTGTGAAGTGCCGTGCTTGACCGACGCGGAGAACGCCTGGAAAGCGGCTTGCCCGGATACAGATCGCCCTATAAACCCATCTTCCCAGAGACAGTGGGATGAGCCGCTCTGCAGGTTGGTACGGAATAATCTTATCAATACGTCCACCAATTCTGCTGAGCGTGCCCGCCTGTTGGCTGTGGGTGAGTGGGAGTCGGGGCTCTGGCTTCAAGCACTCCCGTCACCCAACATAGGCACTATGCTGGGTGACACCACCTTTCGGCTCGCTACCTGTCTGCGTTTGGGCGCTCCTTGCGGGGCTCCGCATCGCTGTCAGTGCGGTGAAGCTGTCGACTGCCTCGGGCACCATGGCCTATCCTGCAGTAGGAGCGCAGGCCGGATAGCACGGCACGCCAGCATTAATGACATCATCCGTCGTGCTCTTGTCACCGCCGGGGTGCCAGCTGTTTTAGAACCCAACGGTCTGGCACGCGACGATGGAAAGAGACCAGACGGAATGACCATAATGCCCTGGAAGTTAGGCAGACCTTTGGTGTGGGATGCAACATGTGTCGACACCCTTGCGCCATCCCATCTTCCTAGTACAGCTTGGCAAAAAAGTCGTGAAAATAATGGTGGCGCTACTATCGTGCATGTTGTAACCCTATATAGTACGACGAAAACGGTTTTGATACTTCTTTTTTTTGACAATTAATGTGAATAGGTGGGTTTTATGAAAAAAAGAAAACCTCTGAAACGCTTGTTCAGCCACTGCCTAAAACGATAACATTTGTAGTTATTTATTTTAATGAATTCAAAATAATCTTATTAGGTATTTCCAAATACCTTGATTTCAACTAATCCCACATTATGTAAGACAATTTCATGTTTTACAAGACCCCAGATTAATTCAATAGGGTTTAGATCACAGTGACAAGTTGGAAGCTTTACTACTGTGTGACTATCCCACGATTCCAAGTTCTCCTCTAACCACAGGCAAAAGGTTCCATAGTTGGTGTTCTAAAAAAAAACAAAAAAAAAATAATCAGAATCAAAAATTTTAATCAGAATCAAAAATGTTTTTCTCTAAGTATTCATCCATGTCTTGGTGTGAGCTTTCACCAAAACTCTGCTGGCTACCTGCAGATGTGTCACTATTGCTGCTTTCATCTTGTAGGTTTATGATATTTTTTCCAATGTCACTATACAGTTTGCCCCCTTCGAAAATAACCTTTTTCTATTTTCATGACATATTGACATGATTTTTTCCAGTCGTCAACTGAAATGCTCTGAAACGCTTGGTCAGCCACTGCCTAGAACAATAAAATAAAAACAACTGAACAATATTAACCAAAAGTATCAAAATTATACGAATGCGCTGCATTCTGAATGTGTTTTGTAAACATAACCTTAAATTCGTAAATGTACTTTTCAATAATTGTATGAAAGGTTTATACTAGATATTGCACCTTGAAATACACACATTACATCTGATTACATGTATAAATATTAATTTTACCTGTCATTTCACCGGTTCTTTTATACACATCGTTGAGATTGGATAAAATTTGTCCGGCCTCGAGTTCCGCCAAATATCTCACGTACACTACAAATTATCGCTCTTGCGGAGCTGCGAATAATAGATCTGTTCTTTATGTACACAATGGGTCACCAGTATCACCACAATAACGCAAATAAATAAAAATAAACACGAGAATCAGTCACCGATTACAAGAAATGACAGAATATGTACCTTACTCGACGAGGCAAAGCGAGTGTTGCCAATGATTAAATATTTTAGTTCCGTTTCAGGACTTTCTTGCCAAACTGTACGGTGGGCTGTGCTGGGGCGGCTGCTGCAGGTGCAGAAAACCTCAAACGGCGAAAATATTGCAACCTAATTGGGAGTTATATGTTCGAGCCATTTGGGGTTGAAACACTAGGGCCATGGGGTCCGAGTGCCCACTTGGTTTTTCGAGATATCGCCAAGCGGTTAGTCGACTCTTCACGTGACCAGAGGGCTGGCCTATTTCTTGGCCAAAGAATTAGCATTGCCATACAACGTGGCAATGCTGCCAGCCTTTTGGGCACTGTTCCTGTTGACAGCGATGCGGACGAATTCTTTGATGCCCTATGATTATTTTACTTATTTTTTTTTTATATAAATGTACAGACGCCAGCACATCAACCTACTACAATCTGTCAGATTTCTGTAATAGATTTTCAACTTTATCGCTAAAGCATAAGGTTCAATGTTGATTGGGAAAATTTGACAGTTAGGTGTAGGTTGATGTGCTGGCGTCTGTACATATTATTATAGTTTATATGTTATCTTAAATTATAGAAATAAATTAGTACATTCCCAAACAAGACCAAAATATGTCCAGTAAGTAAAAGGCAGTTGGAGACCCCTACACATAGTTACACCATGTTAAATATAAACGTAGGATGCTAAAATTTTTAAGCTCGCTTCGCACGATCTTGCGACCTACATTCTCTTTTTTCTCAGACTGCTTCGCGTAGGGCGACAAAGTAACTCCTATTTATGTACGAATAGTCAATAATAAGACAATAATATACCTTACCAATCCGGGGCGGGGTGTTAATCGAGCTCGCTTCGCTCGCTCTTGCATCCTACGTTTTCAATTTTTCCCGAATAGGTTAACAAAATTATTCCTATTTCTGTATTTCTGTTCAAAAGTATATACTATGCGGAGTGCAAAAATTTTCGAGCTCGCAAAAACCGTAATTTCTGTGATGATTAATCCGTTTTCCGGACACAATTTTACAATGTCACTTGTCACTTGGACGTGAACTGTCATTAATGTAATTGTCAATGTCACTGCGATACGGCAAGGACACCCGTGCGAACAATAAATTTATACTTATAAAACTGTGCTTGTTATCTTTTTGCCGTTTTGCTATTCTGGTTTGCTACAGAATATTAACATCTAAAGCCTTTTACTGAAAAGGTATATTCGTTTGTCCGATATTTGCATTTATTACATCTTGGAAAAGAAACACAATTGTGTATCCGTGTGTGCACTGTGTGCATAACACAACATTTAGGTCACGTTGTGGTCACGTTGCAAGTGGCGTGGACGGATCTGACATTTCTATAATTCTCATAGTTCAGTAGATTTGTACGCCACTTCTGTGATTACCTCCTCCCTTAAAAATCGACATAATATATTCTAAACGGTCTAGGAGTAGAATCCTGTTGCACAGGCTATTATTGTGTTTACTTAAATACTTGTAAGACCATTCATGTTTTGAAAACGTTTCAGTGGGGCTTATTAATTTGATTCTTTAGGACAGTGGTAATGAGAAGTTGCATTTTGTAAAAGCTAAGCTGCTTGAGTACAATACTCCCCAATGACGTTATCATTGATACTCCCTGTTTAAGTTGTTGAAAGCTTGTTTTGTGTAACAATAACTTACTCTGGATTGTGACTTGATTTTTTTTTATGGAAATTGATAGAGGTGAGTGTTATTCAATTATTAATTTTAGCTGCATCTGCAAACACATTGAAAATAAGTAACTATTATATTGTTAGTATTAGTATACATATAAATATATTTGTCATGCAATAATTAAAATACCTAATATTATTTAATAATATTTTAAATTATAAAAATAAAGAACCTTCTCCATATATTTCAGCATAGTAAAATAAATTCAAAAGCAATTTACTGTGGCATGTTATATAGTTGGCTAAATATATAGCAAAACTGGTGAGTTCAAATTCTTTATATTAAACAGGAATGACATGTAAGTATGTTTATTTGACTATACTATATTACCATCTAATATGACTCATCCACATGACTATCTCAACTATTATTCACCACATTAATGATTCCTTTGAGATATCATTTGCAGATTTGTATCCGATTCATAATCATAATACATAATCTGTGCTAAATACAAAACAGTCAATTTGCTGGTTGGTCAACTCTTTAATATGACCAGAGCATTGGCTTATTTCTTGAACAAAGATTCAACATTACCATACAATGTGGCAATGCTGCCAGCCTTTCGGGCACTTTTCCTGTTGCCAGCAATGTGGACAATTTTTTTTGATGATGATGATTGTTTCCCCTATTTTTAACGGATTTCAAAAAAGGAGGTTCTGTGTTCAACCCATATGTATGTATGTTTGTATGACTGCGATTTTCTCAAAAACTAATGAACCGATTTTGATAATTCTTTCATTAATGTGACCTACATTCTTTCAGGAAGGTTTTAGTATATAATACATTAGGTAATTACTCTTATGTACGAAGTTATATGCATAAAAATGTACTGCATCTCAGGCATTTCTATGCGAATTTTGATGATTCTTCTAGTCCGTGTCTTCAATTCTTCAATGCACTAGTGTTAATTGAATTTGTGCGGGGTGGGTACAACTAAAAAGTGAAAAATATTTATTTTTTTTTACAAAAAAAAAAATAACCGACTTCAAATGAAAACACTAAAAAGAAATAACTTGAATTTCGGAAGTTGGTGTCAAAAAACGAAAATGCGGAACCAACGAGACCAACTTCAGAAATTAAAGTTATTTATCACTTCGTAGTGTTTTCTTTTTGAAGTCAATATTGTTTCTTATACATATACTTGCACATTGATTATTATTTTAAGACTTTTCAAATTATGTAAATATAAATATTTGCTGGCCAAATTTTAATAATTAGAAAAATAAATTGTACTTATGTGTTAAAGTCTAGCCAATTTAATCCATTCCTCCATCCATCCATTTTTTTTTTAACTATCAGTTTTTACTTACTTCTATCTGTATATTAATTCCACTTTCTATATTACATTGCATATTTTGGAATCATTCATGGTCCAACCCAAGCATAAAATTATATAATAATAATAATATAATTATGAATTTCCATCCTAGTCTCTATAGGATCTCAAAAAATTTAATAATTATATTATTCAACCCTAGAAACCTCTTTAGAGAGAGAATATCAAATACGAGATAAATGGTTTCTTTCTGGCTAAAATCTACATTTACAAGGATGGCACTTGTTTTAAGATAACAGTTCTTTTTGCAATAATGGAGCTGTTATCTTCCTTTAGATATTGCGTTAAAAATGTGTCGATACTTACCTACATAAATTGGTTCCCTCAGCAACAACTGCCGTGATAAACACACAATGCGTTTGCCGCACGCGTTTAGGTGCAGCGCACACGACAGACTATCCGTGACTCACTTTTTATTGTAAGTACCAATAAAATAGAAAATGTACTTAAAATCAAAGATCAAAGAGACATTTGGTGCGCCAAAGACTCAATCGCACAAAAAGTGTGTCGTCTGCGCTGCACCTTATGATGAATGTCGCCAAACACATCGAAGAAACAACAAAACAATAACGTTATTTATTAGGTCGTGCAGTAGTTATGGACGATCAGGAAGTTTACGTAATATAGGTACCTACTTATTGACTACCGACTCTCATAAAAGCGTAGGTATGCAAGTGACGTGCGTATGCTCTCACTCACAGATATCGTGTTTCCCAACGTCGTATCCGTGATATAAAATGTGTCTAGCTAAAGAAATGGTTAATACAGTCTGTATTAATAAGAGTTGAATCTGTAATAAAATTCTATATTAGGTATACACAACTAGCTGAGGCTGACCCAGCGAATTATCTTCATATTATTTTTTTTTCGTCAAATTTTCCCGTGTTTTAATAGTTGTTCTGCTATTCGGGGCGGAGACAAATCAAAGATCATAAAAATCGATCCAGCCGTTCTTGAGTCATAAATGGTGTAACTAACCCCACTTTGTTTTATTTATAATTATAGAGAAGATAGATTACAGATTCAAGTCAATCTATCTATACTCCATAATATATTTACCGGCTGATTTTTTTACCGTCTTGACAAAAACATGGTACTTATAAAAAACTAAAAAAAAAACAACCGACTTCCAAAAAAAAACACTACAAAGTGAAAAATAGCTTTAATTTCGGAAGTCGGTGTCGTTGGTTCCGCATTTTCGTTTTTTGACACCGACTTCCGAAATTAGTTAGGTATTTTTCACTGTGTAGTTTTTTTTTTTTTTGAAGGGGGTTGTTTTTTTTTTTTTTTGTAGAAACGTTTTTATTTTTCACTTTTTAGTTGTACCTATCCCACAAAAATTCATAAAACACTACTTGCTATGTAAATATCAGTGACAGGAAGCTATTAAAAATTCATCAATATAAGGGGAAAAAAATCGTATTATTGAATCTAACTCAAAAACTACCCAAGTAAAGTTAATAAAATATATAATATGGGACCACCCCTGCCTCATGCATTGGAAAAAGAATTTTACAAATCCGTCTATATGTAAGTATAAAAAAATAACATCCAAATAGGGAAACCTCCTTTTTTTGAAGTCGGTTAAAAAGGTGAATGAGCTAAAAAAATAAAAGTCAGAAAAAACGTTAAGCAAAAACGAAGTAGGTAATAATATTGCGGGCGGGCGAGGCAATGCGGCGCGGTGGGTCGGGGATAAAATAAATTTTACGCGTACGAAGTCACGGGCAGAAGCTAGTTATCTTGTAAAGGTAATAATGTAGGTGCATATAATTATGGTAGATAAAGACATCCTAAGTACTTATACATTTCGGGAATCATCGTAGATACGCACACGTCTCGAGTATGCGTTTCGGGAATCATCGTATTTCTTTGGAAATACGAACGCGCGATGATGCGATCTAATATAGAGCAGAACGTTACAACAACCATGAACGTACTTGCCTTTTTTGTACACTATACAAAGCGCAGCGGTGCTATTCTGTAAAAAGATCACCGTGGTAACTTAGGTGAAGTGAGCTGCTGATGCTGGGGATTGACACTATTGACAACTCACTTCACCTAAGTTTTCACGATGAGATTTTTACAGAATAGCATTACAGCTGTAGTCTAAATCCAAATCTTAGAAGCTTTGTTTCAGTGGCGCGGCGCGGCCGGCGCGACGTTCGTGTTAATTCGGAAACACGAAGATTACCGTCGGTTTCATTTTGACACTTCAACAACATTCATTGCGTCATTTACGTGTCGAGCAGACAAATTTTTCGAACTTATGGAGCAATGGATTAGCAATTTGCTTCAAAATGATTCAGATAGTGTGTTTCGCAATTAGGGTGCTGGTCCGCACGGGCGGTTTTTTATCGTGGCGATTTTTATTCGCGCATTATATATTCAACTGTCCGTATTGATCCGAGCATTGCGAATCCAACAGAGCGCATCCAAGCACGTCAAGAAGTCGTCACTCACCGTTGAATTTACAACTCTCGGCGCTAAACAGAGCGTTGAAAACCCAATGCGCGAAAAAATATCACGCTGCAAATACCTAATTTGCGATATAGGCAGATGCAATCGTCCGCACGTCGCTGGTGACACTTCGAACAACATAATACGAGGCCAGCTTACCTCCTATAGGTAGGTACTACGGGGTAATTGCGTAACACACATATAATGGCAAATTATAGCAATGTCTTTCATTTTGACAGGTCAGCCACTTTCATTGCGTTATTTACGTTGCTGAGCAGACGAATTTTTCAACCCTATGAAGCTATAAATTAGGAATTATTGAAAATGCGTTACGCAATTAGGTTGCTGGTTTTGTTACCACTGAATACGGGCTGCTGTACTCGTAACCGTTGCGAACTTAGATCCTACCGACGGACAGCGCCGCCGCGCCGTTGGATTCTATTTTAGTTACTTCACGTGGCTTTGACGGCTGTAGGTTTTATCGGAATAAGGTACCTACTAGGTAAAGATTTTTTTGCCGTAAGTTGTTGGGTAATTTTAGGTAGGTAGGTAATGTTACGGAATGGCTGATAGAAAATCTAGTCGCAGTTTTAACATTTACACACTTTTGAATTATAAACAAGAACCTTCGGTACTTATTAGATAGATGCCTTGCATAATTATGTAATAGAAATTGGCCAAGTGCGTGTCGGACCACGAACAGTAAGGGATTTCGTACTCGGGATGAATTAGTTATGGGTTCCAACCAATGATTTCATACGCTAGTAATATACATATAAGTCAATGGTTCCAACAAAGAAAAAAAAGAAATCTAAGCACATACATATAATGTTAATGCTTAGATTTCTTTTGATATTTTTTTTTCGTTGATATTTCCATTTTTACCATTACTTAAAAAGCTCGTTGTTGGTAACAATACTCTGTAAAACGAATGTCTTGAGGAAAATTCCTTTCAATTTTAACATTACGACATCAGCGTGAACTTGTAAGCTTTCATAATGAATTTTCTGTTTCGCAAAACGACTTTTCCCCTGTAGCAAAGTTGCCCGCCGGCGCCGCCGCGTTTCGCAACTCCTACCACATAACATGATTTAAGTTATGGCGGAAAATTATGAATTTTGTTATTTACGTAAAATCTGTTGTTCGAGAAAAAGTTTGGTTTTGTTTTTGTAGAACTGGTATAATTATTAGCGCTAAATATAAATGTTACATAATACGTATATCCGGATTCGATCCGGTTAGACTGGAAGCCGATTGCAATGGCAGATGATGTTGTAGCATGATGCTGGTATAAAAGTACCATTTAAACAGTTTTTCAACTGAAGCATCGAAGTTGCGGCATTTACAAAATATTATCTCTTGGTGTGAAAAAGTAGCTGGCACCTTTAACACTTAGGTATATGTGGGCAGTTGCAAGTCTATAGGCACATAATTATCTACCTAGGTACCGGTAAGAAGCCGTTAAATCAGCTACCTACCTATAAAAAAAACTGAATGACATAGATTGATTACATTTCTATGGATTGTAGATAATGTAGGATTCCAGTTCAAAATAACAATTAAGATCAGACTAAAGGAAACATGTTACCGGAACAAATAGAAAATATAAAAATAGTAGATTATTCACTAAGGGGATAAAGTAGTGTCTTATTGTCGCGCGCCATATTTTGAATCCTGAACGCAACGAAGGATTAGTAGCGAGGGAGCTCTAGAATATATCTATATCTATTAACAAAATATCTAGAAGAAAGCATCATCACAGAAAGTTTTGGGAGGCCTAGGGAGATATAAAAATAATTACAATTTCTTCGAGGATTGAAAGGTTTCATTTTGACAGCCCAACAACATTCTTTGCATTATTTACGTTGTTCAGTAGACAATTTTTAGGGTTCCGTACCCAAAGGGTAAAAACGGGCCCCTATTAGCCTATTACTAAGACTCCACTGTCCGTCTGTCTGTCTGTCACCAGGCTATATCTCATGAACCTTGATAGCTAGACAGTTGAAATTTTCACAGATGATGTATTTCTGTTGCCGCTATAATAACAAATACTAAAAACAATAAAATAAATATTTAAGGGGGGCTTCCATACAACAAACGTGATTTTTTTGACGCTTTAAATATTCACAGAATATTTGGTTTTATATTCACTTTAAAAATAAATAATTAAAATAAAATAAATTCCCATACAACAAATGTGATTTTTTTATATAAGTATGTACCTAGGTACGTTAAATATTGTACGGTGGTACGGAACCCTTCGTGTGCGAGTCTGACTCGCACTTGGCCGGTTTTTGTTCGATTTTACGAAACAATGGATTAGTAATATCCTTCAAAATGATTCAGCTTGTGATAGTGTGTTACGCAACTAATTGCGTAAAACACTGCCAGTCTCGGAATAGTACCTACTATTACCGAGTCAAAACTTGCTTACAAAATCGTATCTTGGTAAAAGAAAGTCAATTGATATGACCTACGTTGAAACAAAGATAAAAAGGCTACACGGCTAAGAAGAGCAGTTCATGAGTTCAGGCATTACTTTAGATTTCTACGGTACGCAATACATCTGGAAATACTCGGTATAATCACGAACACCACAATAATAAATTATGCGTCTATGACGAATCACGAGCTACAAGCGCTTTATGAAATAATACACAATACACCTCGGTAAAATGTAAACAAAACAACATAAAGTTACGTAACAGCTAGGTTATTGTATCAGCATAACATAATGATAAGTAATCAAATAATATCTACATAACATGTTAGCCCACGTTAGCACGGACGTAAAAATATCACTGTGGGATTTTATCGCGCGCTGGATTTTCAACTCTCTGCGCTAAGCGTTGGCCTAAGGCGCAAAATACACAGAAGCGATGAAAGATTCGGATACGATGCGGTCGCTTCAAATTTTATTCGTACAAAATGTATGAAAGAGATGCGTCGTAAATTACACAGAAAGGATGCGGCGCGGATTTATCACTTGAGAATCCGCACCACCTCGCTTGCAGTTGCGACCGACCGCATCGTATCCGAATCTTTCATCGCTTCTGTGTATTTTGCGCCTAAGGCCCTAAAGCGATGAAAATCCCTAAAAGATGAATAAAATTGACACTGACTGCTTCTGAACGCAGTTTAGATATGCTGATCCCGTTCAGTTACATTGGTGAAATCCGCCATAAATATCATCATCTGCCTAGCCTTTTCCCAACTATGTTGGATTCGGCTTCCAGTCTAATCGGATTCAGCTGGATACCAGTATTCGCCATAAATCGTGAATTGAAACTGGCACTTACCAATTATTCTGATAAGTATAAGAAAAAATACGTTAAAGTATTTACAGATGAAGACACAGTATTCACAGTGTGGTGAAAAATGTGCATTGCTCCACGTGTACCTAAGTACCTACCTACAAGGATTTAATAACTAGTGTGTATTTGAAAAACCAATTCCAGATATCAAAAGTAGCTTATTCTACACCAGGTGCGATGTGGGTAAATACATGAAGATGTCAGCTGCCGCGGAGACGCTGCCGGCTCCGAACGTCCGACCGCAAGCGCCTCCCGCTACTGTGCCCACGCCGCCCCCGCCCGCCGCTCGCAAGCCTGGCAGCAAGCATATAGTGCACTGGTTCCGAAAAGGCCTGCGCCTCCATGATAACCCAGCGTTAAAGGATTGCCTAGTGGACGCAGCGACGTTCAGATGCGTATTTATTATCGATCCTTGGTTCGCCAGCTCTTCTAATGTTGGCATCAATAAGTGGAGGTAAAGCTTTGAATAAGAAAACGTTAAATTACAATCTTTTCCTGCGAGCGATATTAATGTTATGTTATAATGATTTACCTAATCTATGCACGAGATGTTCGAGTCATAGTCCATGCACACGTAAGCGACATACGTCATACATACTCCGCGTATTACGTAGGAAGTTGCTACGCTCGATATTATGCAGTTTTATTTATTCAACCTATAAACTTATCTCGACAGGTTTCTGCTGCAATGCTTGGAAGACTTAGATAGGAGTTTACGGAAGCTTAACTCTCGGCTGTTCGTGGTTCGAGGGCAACCTGCCGATGCGTTACCGAAACTGTTTCGAGAATGGGGTACGACCGCGTTGTCCTTCGAGGAGGACCCCGAGCCCTATGGCAGAGTGCGAGACCACAATATCATGTCAAAATGTCGCGAAGTCGGCATTACCGTCACATCTCGTGTTTCCCACACGTTATACAAATTAGACCAGTAAGTTATTTCAAATTTATTTTTCAATTAGGTAGGTACATTATTTTCATTTCCGTCCTATTTGAGCCGTAAATAGGTAATTTAATCATCAAATATTTTTTTAGAATAATAGAACGAAATGGTGGCAAAGCGCCTCTCACGTACCACCAGTTCCAGGCGTTGATCGCCAGCATGCCTCCTCCTCCGCCGGCGGAGACGCCAATATCAGCCCAAACGCTCAACGGCGCTACCACTCCTGTAACAGATGACCATGATGATCGGTTTGGCGTACCCACTCTTGAAGAACTTGGTATGTTACGACAAATTGAGCTATTATTAAGATACAAATGAAATTTGACAGCTTAATATAGTGTTTTTAAATTTAATTAATTCAGGATTCGAGATAGAGGGTTTAAAACCTCCCGTTTGGATCGGAGGGGAAAGTGAAGCTTTAGCTAGGTTAGAAAGACATCTCGAAAGAAAAGCTTGGGTGGCTTCATTCGGGCGTCCAAAGATGACACCACAGTCACTGTTGGCAAGCCAGACAGGTTTATCACCCTACTTAAGGTAAATAACTGCAATTGTTTTGTTTCAGTTTCGTCATTTTTTTGATAAGACCTGAACTAAAGATATACCTTTCTTACAGGTTTGGTTGTTTGTCAACTAGATTATTTTACTATCAGTTGACGGAATTGTACAAAAGAGTTAAACGAGTAAGACCACCGCTGTCTCTTCATGGACAAATACTATGGAGGGAATTTTTCTATTGTGCTGCAACACGCAACCCTAATTTTGATCGTATGGAAGGAAATCCCATATGCGTCCAAATACCATGGGAAAAGAATCAAGAAGCTTTAGCGAAATGGGCTACTGTAAGTACCTAAAACTATTGCAAGTTCAAAAACTATTATCAATCTTTTGATTTTGAAAGTCAATTTCAAAATGGCGCCTAATTTATAAAACTCATCTTTATCTTATTATATTACAGGGTCAAACCGGATTTCCTTGGATAGATGCAGTAATGACACAATTAAGAGAAGAAGGGTGGATTCACCACTTGGCCAGGCATGCAGTGGCTTGCTTCCTTACGAGGGGAGACTTGTGGATCTCATGGGAAGAAGGAATGAAGGCAAGGAGAGCTTCGTTATTTAGTATTTAGTGCCATTGCCATTGCATTATTTTGAATTTAATTTAAAAACTCGAATTACGATTCGAATGATCAGTATTTTTCATATTGAAATACATTTCTCTACAAGAATAGTTCTTGTTTTACTGCACAAGTTTTCAAAAAGTTGTCATAGGGTGAGTGGGGGGAAGATGAAAAACGGGGTAACACAAAAAGTTGTCCGTAACGCCAGATTTAGTGCAGTTTTTGCAGTGATGGAAACATTGTCAAGGCCGCCATTTTGTTACGTCACACATGTCAGTCAGCGTTTGCCGCGTTTAGTGAATGGTTGTGTAAAAAATGCAAATTTCTGCGCAGTGACTTTTACGCAAGAAATCCGAGTGTTTTTATCTTACCCCGTGTCCTGTAACTTTAATTACGAGGTGGGTACGAAAGTTTTATTGGAATATCTACTCATTATTTTTAATTCTTAGTTGTGTTACTATATCCAAATATGTCTATTTTTCGTATTTTAGGATTTATTTGAATTTTCGGTCTTTACCCACCAATTTTTGACGGGGTAAGAAGAACATATAAAAGTTTCGATCTTAACCCGTTTCCAAAAGTCATACTAATAGTCAGATGTTCTCAAACTGTTCATGATAAGATATGTATATAAAATAAAATAATAGGTACCTACCCATTTATGTTTTTTTTTTTGTAATAAAATCTCGTTTGTGCAGTTTGAATGAATTCATTTTGTGCTTAAGTTATTAGTGATTACATACAGTCCTTGAAATATTTACTTAGAATAAAATTATTGTTTTGTTTCAGCCATTATAAAAAAAAACGGATGCACAGTAATTAACTGTCAGCGAGACAATTTCGGCCATTTATATCTAGAGATACATACAAATATTATTATTATAAATACCTACTTAGGACTACCAAATGACTATTCAATAATTGCATTTTGTCAATTCAGAATCACCATGCCACGTTCTACGTCCGGAAATCTCTAATTTTATCTTTATGTCACTTTAATTTGTTATGCTACATTTGTTCACTAAGATGAAAGAAAGATGCAAACTCTTGTTTTGTAATATCTTGTACACAAAATTAATCTTGTACATAAAGTTTTAATAAATAAATAAATATTTCGTTATTATGAGTAAAATTAATGGATTTATTTGATTGATAGTGATGATTTATTTTCAGTATAACAATTAAAGTGGAAAGTTTGAGAACCTCTATGTCAATCTTCCCCCGGTGGGGTAAGATTGAAATATAAAAAAGTAAAAAATCGTTATATCTTTGTTAACTAAAGGTATTTTTACACTACAGGCAGTTCTGAGTTTTAAGGGCACTTCATACTATTGACTAGTGACCACCAAAAACGTCTGATAATCAGTTGAACGATTTTAAAAACTATTTCGGTCTTTCCCCACCACCCTTTCATCTTCCCCCTGTTTCATTCTCGTGATTAAAACATTTTTATTTTATTTTATTCTGCTTTGGAACAGATCTTACAGGTTGTTATCAATATGATAGAAAAGTATACTCTTTGCTCTTTACTCACTACAAATAATTTTTTACTATAAGCTAATATGTACTGTTCTACAAGACTTCAAATACTCTTTTTCTGCTCATCTCATCAAAAAACCGTTCGAACTTGCCCCTACTCACCCTATTTCATCTTTTCCGAATATTCCCGATCAGTCACACCTTGTCGTCCACACTATTGACGATCGGGAAAAAAAGTTTCATTCGTGCAGGTTTGACGAACGGGAATTCTTTTCGATTAGGTATTCTTGATCAGTACCTAACACCACTATCGTTAACACTGTTGACAATCGGGATAAAAAAGTTCAGTTCGTTAACACTGGACGAATGAAACTTTTTCCCAGATTGTCAACAGAGTGGACGACAAGGTGTGACTGATCGGGACTATTCGATCTTTTCTAACCGTTTACAACATCCGTAATAATACAAAGAATATTCAGCGGGGTAATTGCGTAACACTATCAGTAGCAATTGCTTTAATTTTGACAATTCAACAACATTGATTACGTTATTTACATTGTTGAGCAGACAAATTTTTCAAACATATGAAGCAATGGATTAGCAATATTATTATTAATTAGGGTGCTGGTGGTTTACCCACTTCAATCTTGTTTGTGGCTATTTGCGGTCCAGTGGAATCACTTTTTGTATGACCATCGTCAAAACGTATTAATTTGAGGAGAATATCTGTCCTTGCAGGTGTTCGACGAATTGCTTCTCGACGCCGACTGGTCCGTCAATGCGGGCATGTGGATGTGGCTCTCGTGCTCATCATTCTTCCAGCAATTTTTCCACTGCTACTGCCCGGTCCGTTTCGGGCGAAAAACTGACCCTAATGGTGATTTTATAAGGTATGTTACTTTGAGTAATCTGCTTATTTACGCTACCATGAAGAATGTAAGTTATAATCATTATAATCAATAATTTTAATTAGCTTTTGCCTTTAAAGTCGCATTTGGGACAGGGGTCGTTGAAATGATTCCGCCTTCGTCCATTGGTACCTACTTATAAAAGTATAATAATTATCTTCGCAGTAAGTCAGTACGATAACGAGTATAATTATGACATGATAATCTCAATGTGCACAGGGTAGGTCGTAACTTTATGCACTTACATCGGAAGATTTTCTTGCTCTACAACCAGTAATTTTGTTTGTTTAGATGTCGTTTGGAAATGGGCTTAGCCCGAAATAAAAGTTGTTGAAATTGATGAACAGTTATCGACACAAATAATTTTGTTCGAATCTTACACCAACTGTATTTTATCCGATACAGAATTACATCCAACTTCATTACTTACTGCGAAGTCGTTCTGTGTAGGTATCGCCAGAGCATCTCAAAGCACGCGCGTCGTCTCGTCAATACGTGTGAATTTCCGAGGGGTTGTTGGACCCCCTGCTCCGTCGGTGTTCGTTTTATTTTGTCGGAATACCGTATTCCTGGAATGTTTTAACTTATAATTTAATTAAAAAACACTTGCGCAATGAAATAGGTATAAGTACTGTGTAATTCATAATTCGGTCAAAATAAGCCACGTTAACAATCATTGTTTTTATAAAAAAGTTTTAAACTTAACCCTCGTTATTCATTCGTAGACCGGTATATTGTGCCTTAATTTCCAAGAACCAAGGACCCGCGTATTTTTAGACCCACTCCAATACCCTGCACGGCAACCCGGGAGAACAATTTCAAAAGCGCAAAAACCCATGGCCTAGCCTGTATATTATGTAACAAGTAGGTACAGAACTAGTGTACCTACTGGAATACGTCATTGATGATTTGTTGCGCAACTTCGTTCGAGGGTGTGACGCATTGTGGATGACTCATCACCATCAGTGATGCTTGCACGATCTTTCACGTATCTGTTTTTTACATTTCTATGCGTATGCTACATTCTTGTACCTTCAGGCCTATTTAGCGAAAAAAATTAAATGCCCAAATAAAATACATGAAACGCGTACCTACTTCTGTATTTCACTGCATTTATTAGCGAACATTTGTTACTATGAATCCTTTTTTTTTTTACAGGAGATATATCCCAGCATTGAAGAACATGCCGACGCGGTACATCCACGAGCCATGGGTGGCGCCGGAGGCGGTGCAGCAGTCGGCGCGATGCATAATCGGCCGCGACTACCCCATGCCCATAGTGGACCACTCGAAAGCGTCTGAGCTCAATATAGAACGCATCAAACAAGTGTACGCGCAGCTGGCAAAATACAAACCACAAGGTAAACAATAACAAATTTCGACTGAAATATTCAAATAGGGTTAGAACCACAGAATAAATAGTACAAGGTACGCTGAAAACGTTATGAAAGAAGAACTTTCTTTCGAGTTCTTCCGTGTTCTGTCTGGCGACCTATGGACCTAAACATTTGTTATCGGAACCTTGTATGACGGTAAACCGTCGCGTGAACTTTGAGCAATGATGTCACACCGTACCAACTTGTAGCAAATGTATGCCATGCAAGGTTATTTTATCCACAAGTACGATGACAACCTCATCTTATGATTATGAATAGTGTGCTAGAATCTTTGATCATGTTTGAGCTAATAAATAGTGCACAGCTTTGTATACAAAATAAATAAGCCCTAATGTATGGTATGGTAGGAAAACCACACTTATACTATTTAAACTACTTTCCAAAACTTGTTTTCTGAAAATGTTAGGATTAGATTAAGTACAGACGCCAGCACATCAACCTACTACAATCTGTCAGATTTCTGTAATAGATTTTCAACTTTATCGCTAAAGCATAAGGTTCAATGTTGATTGGGAAAATTTGACAGTTAGGTGTAGGTTGATATGCTGGCGTCTGTACCTCCGCATTGAACACCTACTACTAAACTTTGTGAGAAAATCTGTAAGACCAGATTGACGCACCATTGCAGCTATATTTGTCCCTAGTTACTTATGGATACCCGTTTTTTTTTAAGGTACATTGAATCCTAACGCTGTGCAACGACCAAACGTGATGCAATCATCGCCGAGCCCAAATGCAATAATTACCAGCATCAATCAGTCAAACTTCTTGTGCAGCCAAGCACCTGACCCACCAACCACAACACCACAAATAATACCGTATAAGGATAAGGATGTCGTATTCCAAAAGCCTATGAATCGTTCTATGAAGCCTTCATTCAAACAAGTTGTTATCATACAGAAAAAACATACCAATGTCATACAAACTGTGTCACAATCAAAGGAAAACTATGTCGTCAATGGGCAACTAGATGTTTCCTACAAAATACCAAACAATAATAGCATACCATCAGTGAAACAAGAAAACTATGATTTCAAAAATTTAGTCATCAATAATTATGTTCAAGACTATTCCAATAGTCAAGAAATTAACGGTTTTAATTATGAAAAACAAAAGTTTTTTGTGTCTTCCTTTAATGATAATGGGGTGCGTAGAGCAGCCGTGCACGAGGTGATCCCACCCTTTGGTGCCGCGCACGACCACGACACCAATATGACTTTCAACAGGGAGAATAAAAATGAAAATGTAAAAGATAAGGTAAATGACAGCAATTGCTCACATCCTATGTCAATTAACGACGATAGAACAATTTCAAACGAAATTCGTCAGAATAATGCGTCTAATGAATGTGGAAATTATTCTTTAAATGAAAATAAAAAGTAAGTTACCTACTTCAAATATAGATTAATTAGTCATAGTGTATTTACTATGGCCTGTAGATAAATATTATGTACTATGATTGCCATTTTATCTATAGTACTTTACGGAGAGCTTGAGCTGTAGTGTACAGATACATCTTGCCTGACAGTATAGCAAAGCTATTGCTGCAAAAACTAGAAAACTATGTAGTAGAAGTATTACATAAATCAAATAAGATGAGGCGCAAAGTAGGCTCATTTGAAGTTATTTGAAATGGAAAGTATTGAAATAAGTAATCTGGCAGATCTCTAAAAATCATGTGAATTATTATAATTTTATTATAAAATTACAAGATTGTTAGTTAAATAAATGTTTCTATAATTACAGAATTTTGTTTTAATTCAGATTTTCGATTTTACTATCATGGTTACAAATCTGATTTCGCTTGGGTTGATGTAGACACCATGCTTAGATTGATTGATAAACCTAGAAGTAATCTTTGAGTTATAATTATAACACAGACTGACAACTAGTTCTTAAGGCAATGCCGAAATGAAAGTTGCTGCAGCAGGTAAGTGAGATAGGTAGGTAAACCCTGGTGGCTGGTAGGTATGTTTGGGATAGGCTGGTCTGGGCTATCATTCTGGTTTAAATAGTTATGAAATACAATATGTTATGTCAACACATTACTCATTTATTCTCAAAGAAGCCACAGTTTCCATGTGCTGTCTGACTGCCTTTTTCACCTTTCTGGAGGTATTGACGTCTTTCTTGTCAGGACGGGGCTTTTTATTCCCACCTAATTCATTTTGTATTGTTGATAATATAGATGTCTAAAAATAAAATTACTCGAAATATTATAAATGTAAATTGCCTTATTTACCAGTATTATATCCAATAGCGACAGTGACATACTTACAGTTTCTGGGACATGTACATATCTAATATTACGGGCATGTAAAAACAAATTCTTAAAAAAAAATTCATTTCCTTGAGGATCGCAGTACACTGCATTGGAAAAAGAAATGTTCATGAAACTGTAACAGAAATATAATAATGTTAAACCTACTGGATTGCAGAGCCAATAGTTAAGGAGAAGTGCCAGGGTAGACCACGAAATTCAAATTTTCTTAAGTTTTTGCAATTTGCAGGTCAGTGTCATGTTGAATCCTTACATAATATAAAACAAAGTCGCCGAAATGTCTGCACGCGCATAACCTCCGAATGAAGTGCACCAATGACCAAATTGGATAATTCTTTTTTTGTTGTGTTTGGTATTGCCAGGACAGTTTGTATGAAAGAAAATTTCGGAAATTCGAAACAAGAATGGCACCCGTGCGAAGCTGGGGCGGGCCGCTAGTGCTCATTAAAATATGATTCGCGATTTCGTAAAATATCAAGATTATATGAACTTAAGAGGGTTGTATTGACGATTTTAATATAATATACAATTCTGTAAATACATACTTGTTATGCTTGCGAATCATATGTTGTTTCATGCAGATTGCATGAAACAGAAAATTTTAATTTTGCAGGCTACCTAGCGCATCCCTCTTAATATTATTGCTCTGCTCTGTATATATCACATTATTGATGGTTTTTGAATTCTTACCCATCCACACTGTCTACATGTCCACAGACATAAGCATCATCATTACGTAGGTCCACTGTTATATCTTTTCCTTCCATAGTTTTAACAAGGCACAGTAAAGTGTTGTGATAATGGAATTTTTCTTTTGAGGTCCCAACAAACATTGTTAGTTTGTAAAAATCTGAAAGTAATTTTAAAATGGTGGAACTTGCTGGGGATTGTTAATATCTAATGAATGTTAAAATCTATACTTAAGTATACTATACAGACTATAGTATTCTTAATATTCTTATAGACCTTAAAAGTAGATGACCATAACCATAATTTTAGGGGTTATGGTTATCTGCATTTATAATAAATATTTAAAAAAATATTTTCAGTGATGTTTATTTTATCAGCCAGTAAGTATAGGTACCTAAGTAAAACACAAATATCACAAGTTTTATGTTTCAATTATTTTGATGTTTCTGTTTTATTTAAATTGTCTCACTACTCACTAGTATCAGGCCAGACAAGACAACAATAATTATATTAGCTTCATAATTATTCAGGAAAAGAATTTCTGGAGGGATTTGGGGGAGGCCTTTGCTTAGTAGTGGTGCATTATAGGCTAACAAAAAAAAAATCCACCATACATGTATGACATACATTGTATGTTACTTACAATTACTTACAGAGATTGATAAGGAGAAACATTATTAACTGTTAAAATAATTTATTCTAGGGTTGATTTTATTAAATACATTTTCACACTACTTTAATATTATTACTACTTTACTATTTCACAATAACAAGTCTTGCATCTTGATTAGATTTTAATTCTAACTCTGCTCTAGTTATTCTCCATTCTTCATTATCTCTTTCAGCCCAGAAATAGTAAGTTCCTCTATCTTTAGGTCCAGACACAGGTATTCTAAATCTAGCTGTCTCGCCATCAGAAAAGTTATTTACTGTGTCATTCAGCTTGAATCGCTTATCTTTGATCGGCTCTCCTAGATAGTGGACGGCACCAGAGTGAGATCGTAACTTTTTCAACGCACTTCTATAGTAATCATAACCTCTTACCCTATCGATAATTCGGTTCTGTAAATAAAACCCAGTACCACCGACGACCAAACCTCCCCATGCAGCAATTTGTACAAGTTTACGTGTAGTTATCGTCATAATTATTAAGATTTACTCAAATTTTTCAGTAGGTACCTGTGGTCTCCAAAATGAATTATTTGAATAGGTTAGTTCCGTATTTGATTATGATTTTCTTATAAAGTTCAGGCGTGGAATCTACTATCCAGTTACATAAATGTCTGACAAGGTGCTGGTAAACCTGAGGTAATACGATTTCTTCCTCTCTTCAAAAAAAATACAACAATATTATTTATTATAATTATTTATAATAAATTATAGTGTATTGCAGTGATGTGTGATGTTTTTTTTTTTTTTTTTTTTTTTTTTTTTTTTCCTTTTTGGCAACTGAGCCGATGTCGACTATTCTGCCAACGTCAAGTGGTGACGGCAGTACAGCGAGGTGAGCCGTCGAACTTTGTGGTATTACTAGTTACAAAAATAGTAGCTAAAAGAACGAAGAAAAAGAAGAATATATATTTAAATATACACACAACATCACAAATCTATCTACATTAATATATTTACAAAGTTATTATTACTACATACCAAACTACAATTTGATTTTATTTAAGTTTAAAAAAGTTGACAAGATTTGGATAAGATTAGGAGAAAACTTAGTCAAGAGGGAATGGAAGTTGATAGGAAGAGGGATTTTAATTTTGGAAAGCTTATGATACAAGTCAAATGATTGGGAATTTAATGGACAAGAGAAAAAGATGTGGTCCAGAGTACCATCATCAAGACCGCATTCGCACAAGGAACTGTCACGAACACGGATTTTATTTAAGAATACTGGACTGCAGCAGTGGCCAAGTCTCAGTCTACACAAGGTTGCAACAGTTGTTCTGGATAATTTTGGGCATTTAAAAAACCAAGGTTTCCGCTGGATGTCGGGTTGAATACTGGCGTAGTATGCCCCCTTGAGCTTCGAACTTAACTGCCACACTGCTGACCACGAGTTGTACAGCTTATGTTTGGTGTCAGTCCGTAAGTCGTAGCTATGCACCACGTAGTGCTTCCGATCCACCGGGTTAGATGTAGCAAATTTTGCCAGAGAATCGGCACACTCGTTGCCACCTATACCCGAGTGACTGGGAACCCAAGCTATTTCAATGTTTAAACCGTTGTTCGAACAAGTAAATAGTAAATTTAGTATATCAAAGATGAGTTTACTGTGAATTTTAGATTTAAGTTGGTTTTGAGCTAAAGCTTGAATACTACTGCGCGAATCTGAGAAAATGACTGAATTTTTAATGTTATGAGTTAGAATGAAATTGATGGCTTCTAGGATACCGATGCATTCCCCTGTAAATACTGAGGTCTCTGGTGGACATTGGAATAAGAGGGCTATTTTAGAGTTTTGAAAATACGCAGAAACACCTGTACATCCTGTTGAAGACAATTTGGATGCGTCCGTATAAAACAAATTCCAACCCTCCCAGTATCTTTTAATGGCCCGATCGAAGTCACCCTTTACGTCCTGAGAGTTTTTGGTGATACCAAGTCTCAAAACGACCTTTGGTTTGAAATGGACCACCTCATATGAGGAGGAAAAGACTGGAAGAGTGGGGTGTTGACAAACAGGTGAGGAGAGGTGTTTAAGCTCTCTGTACCTACTCATCAATGGAATAGATTTATTATTCCAGTAGGAAGACGCGTTAAGAGAGAGGTAGATTTGTTCTAAAATGGGGAGTAAAGGATGGGACGAAAGGGAGA
The DNA here is from genome assembly GCA_914767645.1 of Hydraecia micacea. Lineage (NCBI taxonomy): Eukaryota > Metazoa > Arthropoda > Insecta > Lepidoptera > Noctuidae > Hydraecia > Hydraecia micacea. Next base: position 9,909,542 of record OU611779.1, on the reverse strand, counting down.
AAACTTTTGACAAGAAACGGTCTGCTAAGTATTGTCTACGAAGGTTAAGAGGGGGTTCTGCACATTCTACCTGGAGAGCGTTTATGGGGGAGGATTTCATGGCACCAGTCACGGTCCTTAGACATTTGGCCTGGACAGAATCCAGTCTACGCAGAGCATCTTTGTTACACGGCTCAATTAAGTAACTGCAGTAATCCAGCACGCTTCTAACCAGCGCATTGTAGACGAGTTTTAAGGTGTATGGGTGAGCACCCCACCAGACACCTGCCAAAGCCTTAAGGACCGAGACCGAGCGCTCACATTTTTTAACCGTATTACCAATGTGATCCACTCCTGACAATTTGGAATCCAGGGTAACCCCCAGGAACCTGGCCTTCTCCTCAACTGGAATTGCTTGGCCGTCAATATTAATGTCGACTTGGAGGATAAGGCGTTTACGAGTGAAGACAACTGCTGAACTTTTTGGAGCACTTAAAGATAACCCGTGATCTAAAAGCCATTGGTTTAATGAGGACAAAGATATATTAATGGACTGAGCGGCATCCTGGATGGAAGTGCCAGAGACAAATAATGCAATATCGTCAGCATACTGAAGAATGTTACAGTTAAAATTTAAACAAGAATGAAGATCAGAAGTATAGATGTTATATAAGAGGGGACTAAGCACAGATCCTTGAGGAAGACCCCTGCAAACCGACCTCGGCTCAGAGTTCTCCCCCGGTATCCTGAGTGTAACACGACGTTCTAAAAAAATGCTGCATATGATTTGACGAATCCTAGCCGGGATTCTCAGCTCTTGCATCTTCTGCCTGAGAACTGGGAGGAGAACAGAATCATAGGCAGCCGAAATATCTAAGAAAACGGCTACCACAGACTCATTCCTGCTAAGGGCCAGACGGATCCCTGATGTAAGGGTCCCCACACTATCAGCTGTACCCAGACCTTTCCTGAAGCCGAATTGAGTCGTTGGGAGCAGTTTCCTGCTTTCTACAAACCATTCAAGACGGTTTTTAATCAAGTGCTCTAGAAGCTTAATAAGTATGGACGATAGAGCAATCGGCCTGTAAGAACAATGATCACTAGGATCTTTACCGTGTTTTAATATAGGAATTACCACTTGAACCTTCCAATCAGGAGGAATATAACCGGAAGAAAAACAATAGTTAGCTAAGTCCAGATAATATTGATGGGTCTTATCACCCGCTTTTGTAATGAAGGAGTAAGGGAATCCATCCACTCCAGGAGCAGAATCCTTTACATGGGCGAGGACCGATTTAAGCTCCCCCAGAGTAAAAGGCTTATCCAGAGGGTCATCTGATGCTAGCCGGGAGCCCGTAGCGACACATTCATCCAAATTAGGAACATAGATTGGGGCCAGTTTAGAAAGAAACTGGTTACCCAGTTCCTCAGATAGTATGGTCCCGGAGGGGGGACTCAAACTACTCCTGAACGACTTCAGCTTACGCCACACGGCCGACACTGGAGTGGATGGATTCAGCGAGCCACAATATTTCTGCCAACCTTCTCTCTTTTTATTCTTAAGTAATTTTTTGGACTTAGCCAAGATATGTTGAAAGGCAATGATGTTATCCAGGTTCATGTCGGAGTTGAAGTTCATTTCGGCCTCATTCCTGGCCCTGATCACGGCAGAGCATTCCCTATCCCACCATGGCGGGGATGGAATTTTGCCTGTTGGCACTTTTTTTGAAGGGAAGCAATCATCTGCTGTAGAAGATATTGTATGGGAGAATGACGAAAAGCATTCCTGCGTGGACTCAGCGTTAATGGATGGGAGAGAAGAGACACGTAAGTCTAAAATTTTTGAGTAGGTGTCCCAATCTGCTGAGTTCAGCTGGTATTTTAACAGAGGAGGGGAAATTTTGTCAGGGATAGTCTTGGAAGGGATTTCGACCATGATGGGATAGTGATCACTCCCATATGTCATATTCAAGCGACTCCAATTAAAAAGGCTGGCTATACTAGACGAACAGAATGTTAAATCAACACAGCTGCTGTTCTGCCCTGGCGCAGACCTACGTGTGGAACTGCCATTATTAATTACACATAGGTTTAGTTCATCTAATATATCCACTAGGCCTATACCAAAGTTGTCGCAGTTTTCTGAACCCCATCTATAATGATGGCCATTAAAATCGCCCATAACAAGTAATGGACCTTGTATACTACTCAGCAAACTTTTAACTGTAATAAGATCTTCAATTTGTGGGTGTGCAATATAAAAACTAAAGATATTTATACCCTCAGCCTTAACAGCAACAACATTGATGGTGTCACCAACGAAGGGTAGAGGAATTGGGGAGAATGGTACTTTGTTATTAATGAACAAAGCACATCCTCCATATCCATCTGGTCTGTCATGACGAACACTACTGAAACACGGAATCCTGAAATTACTATCAGAACGAAGCCATGTCTCAGCAATGCTGCAGATCGATGGTTTGTATTTATTAATGATAAAGAGTAGGTCAGGTTTCCTAGGAGTAATACTCCTCACGTTCCATTGAAGGAATGTCAGGGGGTGGAACATTATTAATATATTTAACAATGGATGACAGTTTGTTGGCAACGTGGTCAGGTAAGGATTGTGCAGGATTAGCTAATACTGTTAGTAGGATATTGGCTATAATATTAAGAATATTTTCAGACTTATCAGGATTGCTTGTACCTTCCGTGGGGAAAGCACAGCCATTTTGAGAGGGAGAAAAGGAGTAATCCTGAATAAGGGCTTGATGAGCCTGTTTGTCATAGCTAGGTGAAAGGGGGGAATGAGATTTGGGTTTTAGGAAGACCGTTTTACGGTATGATTTTGTTGTTTGGGGAGCAGAACTGGGATGATCGGGCGACCTAGGTATTGGTTTTGATTTTTGGGATGCTCTAGACACTTCAGCATACGATCTTGAAACCGGAGGGAAAACCTGACTTGCCTCCGCATAAGAGACAGATTTCTCAGCCATAAGAGCTTTAATGCCCTTTTGCCGACCAAGCTCAGGACAAGCCTTATCATTAGCATAATGATTGCCAGAACAAGATACACAAATGGCACAATCAGTGGGAACTTGGCATCCATCACCTGGGTGGTCTTGGCCACATTTAAAGCAGCGGGGTTTTGAGCGACATACTGTACGTGTGTGACCGAAACGACAACAATTGAAACATTGAATAGTTGGGTACATGTATCTCTCGACTGAAAGGGCAGAGTAAAAACAATAAACTCGATTAGGTAAGACTTGTCCGTCAAAAGTCAAAACAACGGTTTGAGTGGGTTTCCACTCTGTAACACCCAGAGAAGTCACCTTTCGGCTCATTCTCCTTGCCTTTATAACGGGGCCACATCCAACAGGAACCTTGATATTTTCAATAACCTCATCCTCTGTCCATTCTGATGGTACGTCTCTAACGAGACCCAAACGAGTAATATTGAACTGGGGAATTGTAGCAATGAAGTTATTCTGAAGTAATGTACGACTTATCAAAAAGCTGTTTGCATCCTGATGAGACTTAAACTCAACTGAAACTTTGTTTCTTCCTAGACGTTTGACACTACCCAGGAGAATATTGCTGTAGTTGTTTTGCGTCAAAAACATTCCAAATTTAACCGGATGTAGAACAGTACCAGGGGTGTCGCCGTCTTTTAAAGAAACGTGTACAATATATGGCGGATTATCCCTTACCGTGTAAGACTGTCTTCCCATTTCTTTTTTTGTTAGTTTTGGAGGGTTCGCTACAGTAGTCGGAGAAGAAGTAGCCATTCTTTTCCTACTTGTAGATTCGAAATCCATTGAATTATTTATCACATTGTCATCGGGGAGGGAAACTGTTAACATCGGAGTGTAATCAAAGGCATCGGGAGGGTCAGGGGGTTTTTTGGTATCCATAATGGATGCCGGGTAAAATATTTAAAAATAAACTAAATTAATATTAAAACCTACCTTCGCTAACACTGAGCCACACTACAAACAACACTGCTACACTATACTACTAAATTACACTCATTCGACAGCCTAAATAAAGAAAATGAAAAAACCACGTAGTTTCGAAAACGGCGCCAAAACCTCACTCCATGTGTGATGTTGTCGAGTGGCTGACATTCTGACACTGACAGTGACAGTGACCACAGGCAATAGTAATACATACGTCAGTAGTAATACACTCACTGACCTCTATTGCATTTATAACACACTTACTACTAATCGTAATATCGCCAGTTAATTCCGCTATTGTTTTGTTTTTTTCGATACACGCTAATTACCCACTATAAATAAGTAATTAGTGTGTATCGAAAAAACTAAAACACTAGCGGAATGTTGCACACTTGTAGTGTAAGAGATTAGGAAGAAGAGTGGGGCGCGTCTTCGTGGATTGCACTATCTATACCGAAGGAAAAAATATACATCTAAAAAAAAAAAACGGTCTCTACCTGCTAACTGCTACTGCTACTGCTGCGTCCTTTAGGACGGTACGTATGGCATGGTTCATACATTGTGGTATATTTGTTATTAGCGCTCGCCGCCCCGCGCTAAGCTGCCGTTGATAGCGGCGAGTTCGTGGCCAGGCCGTAAGACTGTATGAAACAGTGAACTTTACACCCTAATGAATGACTAATGAGGATTATTCAGGTTGTTTTTGTAGTGAAAACATCTTTTCGCTCAGATAAACGAAATATTTTTAACTTTTCCATCGTGTCTTACTATTTAAGTAAAGGGTATGGTCACCTTAACAGAAAACTAAACAAGAAGAAAGCCGGGCTTTCGGCCTCTCGTTGCTTGTAAGCATTCCAGTTGTACTAATAGTACATGCTAATTCCATGATCATGATAGACCAGCTGTCAAATAAATGAACTATCAATGTTAACTCAAATCTTTTGGTAATCAAGGGTAATGGTCTCTATATTACTTTACTCTTTGGTAATGGTGTTCGTGTTCAGCCGATGCCATGTAGGTATTCTGTAAAATTCTCACCGTGAAAACTTAGGTGAGAAGTGAGTTTCTAGTGAAGTGTCATCCCATCCGATGCTAGGGATTGACACTATTGCATTGGCAGCTCACTTCACCTAAGTTTTCACGGTGTGAGAACTGTGAGAAGTTTTATAGAATAGCATTACTGAGTACTGGGGGCTTACCATGACCTTTTACAGAAACGTTCAATTTCCAGTCAGTTCAAATGCAGGCCTACTTCTGCCCTGCTAATAATCGTACTATGAGAGTAATAAAAGTTTACGACTATTGAACGAAGTTCACCAAAGTTGAATGGTAATGCTTGTCTGTGGCCTGCTTTAATGCTATTGTCTTTTTAATAGGCATCGTTCAAAAACTTAAATCTAAGTCTATTTTCATATTACCGGTTTTTTTTTAATAATAGAAACTTGATTTTCTTGGGTATATACATATTTTAACTATGATTATGTATAACAAGTTACCTTGATACATTATCTAAAAGCACTATAAAGCTCAATTTCACGGTCAAAACAACTTTGTATCTTTGAAAGACTCAACGTGATTTTGAACGTGTGTGGATAATTCATGCAACAATCAAAAAAAAATTTTGCGCGCCAAATAAATTATATTATACCTAAAAAAAATAACCGTATTATCATTAAAATGATCGATTTTTTTAATAAAGTTTAACCGGCATCACGAAATCGTAATAAAAAGAAAATGTTTTGATAATGCACTCAATTGATTCAATATTCCAGATGTCGTCAGCGTAATAAATACGTGTATTGAAACGTATTTAACGACTTAATATATAAAAAAATAATATATACCTAATTACAGTTCGGTGGAAACCAAAACTAAGTAGAAAAATTTACCATTGACGCTGCAGTAGGTCCTCCTGTGTTTAATCCCATTTTTATATTTGCTTACTCTCGCGTAAAGTAGTTTAAAAATCAACGTGAAACGGATTGCAGTTTTTGGTTTCTTGTCAGTTTGACTAGTGTTGTTACTCAGTCATTTGCTACATACTAGTACTTCTGTGATTAACGGTCAGGCACTCGATTGACCCGATCACAGAACATAATTATACAGGGTTATTTTTCAAAGACCAGCCAAATTTAAGGGTGCGGTACAGACCATCACAACTGAACAACTTTCTCCATGGGACCAATATCGTAATCGCGAATAAAAATTCAGCCGTCCCATACGTTTAAGTCGAGTACCTATTGAAGTTTTCTATGGGACAGTTGATAAATTTTTCGCGATTTCGATATTGGTCCCATAGAGAAAGTTCTTCAGTTTTATAGTCTGTACCTGTACCACTCCCTTAAATTTGGCTGGTCTTTGAAAAATAACCCTGTATATTCGTCCCGATTATGTAGTTCGAAAAGTTGAATATAAGATATCATATCTTATATCTTAGATATGTACTACCTCCCTCCAGTACCTACCTCAAATTCATACCTAGCAGCTTCGTATATTTGAAACGCACACAAAAAAAATCGAAAGATCAAATCGAGAGAAAATTAACTCCAGACTTTATTTTATTTAGAGTAACGAGTTACATATAATCAAGCCTCAGCACTATCTGACACTGTCAGAAAGACAAGTGTCAAGACTGTCAAGTGACAACAACATTTCAATTTCATTAACCTTTTAACCGCCTACGTCGGATTAATCCGACAAATATTTTCGTGTCCATTCCGCCAGGGTCGTATATATACGACAAAATAACACAGCTCGTTTAATCTGAATTATTATTACATCATCACAGCTCGTTTCATCGGCGTTTATTTTTCGTTTTTTTTTTTTTTTGTTCGGGCGCTGGGGGCACGACAACTCATATAAAGTCGGGCGGTTAAAAGGTTAATTTATTTATTCCGTTTATTTCAAATTGCATGAAATTGATATTTCTGTTTTCCCGTGTGTAATTGAAGGATTTTAATGAACATGGAATCTTCAAGACGGTACAGCATTTACTCCAGGCAATGTTTGAGGACATTGTTCGCGTTTGGCTGTTGTGCACATGTAGAGATCTTGGACATGGTATCAAGATGAGAAGTGGAGCGACCTGCATAATTTTAGATGAAATACTACGCCCCTAAGACGACCCACGGACTCTTATTTACTTTTATGTCGTCTGACGTTGAAATTGATATCCTACATGAAGTAATAAAAATATTTTGAAAATTATGTGATTTTTGATTTCATAAACCGTTAACCGTACACTACCTAATTCCTACTATTTATTACTGAACAGTGCACTATTTTACTAAATTATAAAACCGAGACCGAACTACTCACTAAACGATAGCTCTTTTAGTTTGTTTTAGGGTGTGATCCAAAGAGTTTAATAATAATACGGGAGGTATGATCGTATTTCTCAGTAGGTATTCCCGTTAGACGAAATTTAACTATTATTACGGTACCACTATAATCACATCTAGGGAACATAAACATGCGGCTTTTAAGCCACTGTGACTGATTTAAAATTGTGCATTGAGTGAGTGGCGTGGGTAGCGTGTAGCTTCGCCCTTTCGATGCGACTGGCTATAGTCCTGCGACATTCTGGAAGCGCGATGCCAGTCAGTGGATACAGCAATCGCAACGGGGTCGGTTTTAAGCAACCAGTAATAATCATTAATGTCTCATTTAGAGCTGTATCCACTAACTTAGCGTGGGCTGATTGGTCCCATACTGGACAGGCCTGCGGAGACACAAAGCGCCATTCCAGTTGTTCGCTGGACTTGAGCAGATGCGCCCCATCTGGTGGATGTTAGGCGACGGAGTATAAGTGATTTCTGGTAGGTATGCACTTTCTGTTTTTCGCAGTTTCTCCGGAAGTTAGGGGACCTATCCAAAGTGATGCCAAGATACTTTGGGTGAGTACTGTGGATGATTGGAACCCCTTGACATGAGATATTCAGTGTTCGACCCGCTTTTCTGTTACGAAGGTGCAATGCGCAAGACTGCGTTTTAGAGGGATTTAGTTTCAGGGCGTTCTCAGCATAATAATGGCCGAGATCTGAGAGGGCGCTAGAAAGGTTGTTTTCAATCTCCTCAAAGTCATTGGCTTGGCAAGTTAATGCCATTGCCAGGTCGTCTGCGTACAGAAAGCGGATTGTGTTTAGGCTCACCGGTTGACCATTAGTGTAGGTAGATGTTAAGCAGCATAGGGGTACACTGATTGCATTAGTTACTTAATTACTATGTGTGATCACTATTATTTTATTTTTAGTACTAGGTCAAATAAGAAAAACATTAATTCATAAATTCCCTTTATTTATTTCAAAAGGGTTATTTATTTCCTTCTTTATTCTCTTCTTCTTTTCGATATTCACTCTTCAAATATTTCGTGCTCGTCACACATCTACAAAATGAGAGCTTATAATAAAAATTAGTGTTGTATATTGGGCACTGAATTACAAAACAATGTTGAATAAGTTGCTCTAGTAGTAACTTATTCAAGACGGGTTATTTTGACATTACAGGCGTTCAATTAGTCGTTTTGCTGCTGTCAATTAGCACGTCATGGTATGAAATTCTATACAAAAAACAAGGTGAACAGCAGTGAACAGTATTTGTAAACGTCAACGTAGCAGGCCTACTGCAGGCCTGCTAATATGACGTCATAGTACAAAAAAGCAATGCAGTTCAACTTCTGCCCTGCTATAAGAGCTGGTGGTAAGCCCCCTGGTAGTATCTCTAAGTAGTCTGAAGGTTACACGCTCTGTGAGTCTGTGGTAGTTTGTGGTGTTCTGTGATTCATAGAGTAAGTAACGTTCCTTAGAAGAGACGGGACTCCCATAGAAAAAGTTGGAACACGGCGTTTGTATGAAGTTTGCGCTAAAACTCAATACCAACATAGCAAAAATGACACAGACTATGCAGACTGCAGGCATGACGTAAAGCTGCCAACATAATCACAAGATAGGGATGTACTACTACTCACTCGTAATTTTTTATCGATAAGTTGCTGTAAAAAATACCAGGTTCCTAATTTTCTTACATTCCTAATTATTTTCGTGGTAATTATAAAATAAAACAAAACTTAGAAAAACTGAAGTTTATTTTGCTATGCTTATCTGCTGCGCGACTTTTAATACGGGTGATGCAATTTTTTCTATTTGTTCAACTTTTTTTTGCTGTTCAAATTTATTTAACAGTTTTCTTTTTCGAGGTGTAGTAGGTTCTATTTTTGAAGTCGTCGTTGGTTTTCTTTTCAGAGTTGCTATTTTTGCAGTTGAGGTTGAAGGTACTGGAATTAAAAAAAAAAAGCATGTCAACTAAATTCATTAAACAGTGAAGTAAATTATAAGTTAGGATCATGGACCTATAAAAAAAGGCGGACGCCGTCTCCTTTAACAATAACTGAAGCACCCTAAGTCGGTCAGCGCGCTAATATATAGACAAGCCAGCACGCACACATTCACACCATAGTCGGTCTGCCGTCGGCCATTACGCTCCGAAGTACTCACGCACACACAGTTACGCCGCCGCCATTTTGGTGCTTCAGTTGTTTCTTAGTGAAGTTCCGTCCGCCTTTTTTTATAGGTCCATGGTTAGGATAATAAAAATATCGATAGTCGATAAAAAATAACAAGCGTCAAGCACTACTATATTGACAGGATATTTTGTATTATTGTAAATTTTAGCTCTAAATTCCATTTTTCTTACGTTTTTTGTAATTTTGGGTCATTGTATCTTGATCAAAATATGATTCGCGACTATAACAGATACGTATTTACAGAATTATAATCATTACAATCACTATACTACCTACTTACATCTTTGTACCTTAAGAACAAATCTCTTATGGAAAACTGCTTATGGTACAAATCTAAAGATATTTTAATGATATTAATGACTACAATTCTGTAAATACATATCTATTATAGTCGCGAATCATATTTTTATCAAGATACAACCTAACACTGACCTGCAAATTGTATAAAACGTAAGAAAATTTTAATTTCGCTGTCTACCACTATTCACCTAATTTATTTTCTGTAAGGGCATAACAACTTTTTTTTACATACCAATTTGATAATAATTATTACGCTTACCTATCTTTATTCAATGGAAATTTTGGTCATGAAGATTCGCATTTGACCGGCCGGATCGTAAACCACATATTTCACAAGTTTTGTAATGCATTGCAACAATACACTCACTTACATAAATAATAATAACTCCAATGTACGGTATAAATACACAAAATAAAAATAAAACAATAAAAACAGCGCTAAGTCGAACTACGTAATTACGTATTATATTGTAGCCACAGAACATATATACCCTAAATTGTAGCACAGAGTCAGAGTACTTTTTGAATCTGTGCATCAAACTGACAAGATTCAGTGATGGTGCGATAGAGTCGAATAGATGTTAAAGCGAGACAGCGATAGCCGCCATTATTTTTAGCGCAAACTCCATAGTTCACTTTTTTGTTAGAGAGTTGCGACAGCCTGCTGTGATTAAATTCTTCAGCAATGCTTCAGCACGATAACGATAACCCACAGAGTACTTTTTGATAGACTGAAACAGAGTACTTTTTGCGAAAACCTGGCTAAAAGGTCCCAGCAACCAGGCCATTAAAATAATTATAAAAAAAAGCACGATAACATAACCTATTTTACTTATGATTCCTATTGCAGTGCTATTAAAGTTCTGATAATTACTATCGTAATACGAAAGAAAGTCATTGCTTACATCTTTTCAAATTTTTTAGCCCAAAAAATATGAGTACTTCAAAGGGAAGTAATTTACGGAAACGACCACAGAAACATCAAAATAGAACTGCGTTTAAAAATGATCTACATGATAAAAGCCATAAAACTAAGTTTATAAACTCTCTTCAGATAACTGGCGTGTGCCAACGTTGCAAAGATATACTTGAATGGAAGATTAAATATAAAAAGTACAAACCATTGACTGCACCTAGTAAGTGTGTGAATTGCGAGCAGAAAACAGTAAAATATGCCTACCACATGATATGTACTAAATGCGCTTTAGACAAGAAAACATGTGCTAAGTGTTGCAAACCAGTAGAGGTAATTAAGTTATTGCTAAATCTGTTGTTTTTTTCTTTGATTATTTTATGTAGGTAAATAAAAAGTACATAACTTACATTTGTAAACATTAAACTTCTCCAAATTTTAGAGTCAGGACTCACCAGGTGTGGAAGAACCCCAGAATACAGATTTGAAAGCAATGTTAAAAGACTTACCGGAAAGAAAACGTCGCACAATAATGAGGTCAGTACCTACTATCATAATTATGTATATGAAATAGTTATTTAGGCCGACTTGCACCATAAATCACTAAATGGTTTAATGATAAACATATTAATTCTGTCTCTAGCCTCTTCAAACAATTGACAGAAATGGAACAATGATTTATTTATGATGCAAGTGGGCTTTAGAGTTGTTGCTGGCACTGATTTATAATGATACAACTGAACCATGTATAAATTGATAAATTTGTTTTTTTAGGATTATAAACAAACAAGAAGAGGGACAGCAAAAGTTAACACCAGAAATAAAAGCACAAGTAGACGATATGTTGATGAAAATGGATAACATTGATTTAGATGATGATTTCGATTTTACTGATGATGAGGATGATGCGGAGTGTCAATCAGAGAATGAAAGTGCATAATGTTAAGATTAAATTGTAAATAATGTTGGTGTCTGGTTCTTCATAATTATGCACATGCACATCAAATCAAAATCATCGAAAAAGTTGGGCTGCATAGTGTGGCCTGTCTCTCTTACTAAATTTTGATGTGCCATAATGCTTAAGTACCAACAATCTGTGTTTATAATTATTATTATATAGTTGATTCAGTACTCAGTAAAATCAGCTATTTTATTTAATACTACTTTTATTATGTGACTCAGGCTGGCTGGACAAATCTTCAAAATTGCTCGCAATTAACTAGGTCAATAGGGCACTTTATGTGACGGCTAAACACCCTTATTTCAGAATTTGTAACGCTACAGAATCTTAGATAATCGATCGAAAACGTGTCCAGCCAGCTTGAAAAACCACTTTTCGCTGGTCTCTCAATCTCGGTAACGGAAGTGATTTTGACGACTTTTTGCATATCAACGGGCGTTACATAAAATTGTAACAGGCATCGAGCTAAAAGTTTTGTGGTACGTACAGCGGTTTAGTAGAAAAATGCAAAAATCTGTGTCCAGCCAGCTTGAATTTACGTATAAAACTTTTGGCTGGCACTTCCGAATCTCAATAACGGGAGCGTTTTCGAATATGGTTACTTTACTAACATTTAGTAACGCAATGTGTAACAGTAATAACGTTTGATTTATGGCGTCACATGTAAGGGTTTACGAGAAATCAATAAAAACTTAATGTCCAGCCAGCCTGAAATCAAGCTGGCTGGACACATGTATCTCCGCTGCCTGATGATCTACGACCTTCGAAATGTGTTCAAAATTTTGTACCGGGGACGATAATGATAACCTGAATTTGTAACGGAGAAACTTTGCGTAGTTTCAAAGATATTGATCATTAAAATGTTTTCATATAAACTCTGCAGACCTATCCTACCTATATATCTATTGACCTAGTTAAATGTGAGCAATTTTGAAGATTTGTCCAGCCAGCCTGAGTCACATCTTTTATTTAATAAATGTTTTTACACTAGGGAAGTACCTAACTGGTGGCGGTATGTGAATGTTAGTAGGGGTTTATACAGGGTGGCGTATCCTTACTGCCCAGTCTCAAAAATGCACCCTGTCCTACCTTAACCATCGTACTTACAGAAAAGCGATGTCTGTCCATATTTTATTTTGAGAAATTTTCATCCCGTTTTTCTATCTATGGGATATACATATAGGATGAAAAGCTAAAAAGCAGTTTATTGAAAAAAATTGTTATCAATTTAATAACATGTAAAAATGACAGTGTTAATCGACTTTTGTTGCTGACTGTACCTGACCTTATTGCCTACTAAAGCCAAATTTTTCGGGGGCGAGTTGTCAGGGCAGTGAGATTGACAACACTAGGTTCAAAGCAGAGACTTTAAAATCCAGTGCGCGCCCGTGCCTTTGACTAATACTAGGCGACACCTAAACGGATGCCTATTATGCCTATACCTATAAAAGCGCGCTGTCGGATTTTCAACGGCCCAGTGACGAAAATTGAAAATCCATACATACATCAATCAGACGTACTATTTTATCCAAATAATTTGATCAGCTTAAAATACATTTAATTAAATAAACATTTATCATAATTTATTAAAATAACAATAATTTACAAATTAGAAAATTATGAACTGCTATAAAATTTACATTTTGATTATTATTCTCAAGAAACAATTTAATAAATCGTTTTAAAAAGGTAACAAAGCATCTTCTGGTTGGTTTTGATATCAGATAATGCCAAGCTGTCGCAACTGAAACAAAACAAAAAAAAAAATGTTAATACAATTTTAAAATGGGAAGACCCTAAAAATATAGGGAATAAACATTGTATACTTAGGGTAGATTTTTCAACAATCTGTTACCTACCTTACATTTACCAGAGAAAAAAAAATTGCGGTTTGACGGCTTTTGTATTGAAGACTATGTCAAAGGGGTTTCCATATTTTTATATGGAGCCTGGCATAGCTACTGAGACCTATATAAATATAGCTGATATTAATGCTAACAGAAAACGTAATAATACCAAACCCCGTAAAGCAGTACTTTTCAACCTTTGTCATGGCGCGGCCCTCTTAATATGAAAAAATATATCGCGACCCCTTACCCTCTGCTGTTTCCAACTTGGAATTAAAGTGTATTTGGGTACCTTCTGGTTAGAAAAACCACAGAAGCTTTGAATTATTTGATTCCATTTGGAACTTCCTACTACCTAAACCTACTCTTACTTGTGCGAGTGACCGTTTTCGTCGATGGCGCAAATAAAAGGCAAACAAAGAAATGGTATGAAATGGGCGTGACCCATTCACATTAAGGTGATGGTTGCGGCTGTTCCTCGTCACTTTAATTATGCATGTGACTTGTAGGTATTTGTTGATTTATGTGAACCTATTGTATATAACAATTTCTCTTAATAAATATACAATTTTAACTGGTATGGTTTTATATTTATGAACTTTAAATTTAAGGTAACGGCGACCCCCTTAAAGAGGCTTGGTGACCCCCCAGAGGGTCGCGACCCCCAGGTTGAAAAACACTGCCGTAAAGTATCACGTTTCCGAGATATTAACATTCAATCTTGAACTACTTCAACTTTGAACATAATATACCTATAGGTCTCATGCGTGGCCGTCATTTTCAGAATGGCGCGACAGTAGGTATGCCACGGATCTTCAATATACAGGGTGTGTCGTAATTAATGGATAACCTCTTAAGGGGTCATTGTAGAGCAGCGGGACTGTCGGAAAGGGTTACCGCTGCCCGGAACATAAAGGGCTAAGGAAGGAACATGGGTGGGTTTTAGTCAGTAAGAGTGACACTCCCTTCCTTTCCACCCAGAGCGGGAGGAGTCATTAGACGATTTCCCATACATAAAAAAAAGGGGTCATTGTACTTATCATTATGAACAACTATTACTATGGGACCAAACCTGAAATCGCGAAAAAATAATCAAATGTTTCCTACATTTTGACGAGTTATGCAAACATAAACGTAGGGACCAGCTGATTTTTTTGGTCCCGTAGTAAAAGTTGTTCATAATAATAAGTACAATGACCCCTTAAGAGGTTATCCATTAATTACGACACACCCTGTATATCTGATTATTGAAAAACAGCCTGCATTACTTTTAAAATATTAAACAAAAAATATAATGATTTAACACTTACAAATCCTTGTCTTTCTTTTTCTTTCTGCATAACTAATTTTGTTTGCATGTCGTCAAACTTGACTATGGCTGATAATACTTTAGCTAATGTAACGGAATGTGTTCCTGAGCCTGTAAGGTACTCGTAAAGTATATTTCGCAAATATTCAAGCTCAGTGTTTTCTTGCAATGCATGCAAATGTCTTAGACTAACGAGAGCCTCATCAAGTCGCCTTTCAAGCTTCTCATTAGACAGTTTTAATTTCTCGTTCTTTTCTTGCATTTGTAACATATTTACATCTACAGATTTGTTCATTTCTTCCAAATCATTCAATCGTTTTTCTAATGTACTGTTTACTTGCAACATATTGTGATATTTTTCCCTAATTACATTAGAATCCTTTTCATTTTCATTCAATGCCTTTATTTCCGGATTGGGGTAATTTTGGGACTGTAATTGATCTTTGAGCTCCAAATTTTCCTCAACCAATAACATATTTTCTCTTAAAAGATCATCAATTTTCTCTTTTCTCATCTGAACTTCTTTTTTCAGTTCTGCTAAATCACTTGAAATATCATTGTTATCAGTAGAATGTTCACTTGCTATTAGCTCCCTGAGCTTGTCATTCAAAACACTGTTTTCTTTCGATATTTTTGTTAAATAGGTTTGTAGGCCTTCAATATCAGACTTGAAACGTCTGTTTTCTTCTTTTAATATCTCATAATCATTCTTTAATAATTTGTATTGGTTTGGAAGTTCATTATCTGTACCAATACTTGTTTGTGGATTAGCCCCCTCTGAGTCAATTACTCTTTTATTACAAATTTCGCCTAAGTTTAGTTCAGATGCTGATTGCTCTAATGAATCATCTGTTTGACTATCATTATCTTGAGTGGTTTTAAGCGAACTATTTTCCAATTTTTCAATGATTTCGTTCAAATGATTTTTTTCTGATTCAATTACGGTATGTGATTCTCGTACGTCATTGATTTCAGTTTCCAATTTTTTATAGCTGGCCGCAATACTTTCAACTTGACTCTTTAAAGATATATTTTCGAGTGTTAAATTTTTGTTATCCTCTTGTAGTTTATCAATGCAAGCAATATTTTTATCTAGTTCTTTTGCTTGAGCTATTAAATGGTTGTTTTCGTTTTTCATGACATCAAACTCTTCCAAAGTCTGACTATGCAAATCCTTAAATGTATCTAAATCTTTGATTGTTTTACCGTTTTCGATTGCCAAGCATTCAAGTTTTTCCGTTAATGTTTGTTTCTCGTTTTCTAACGATTTTAGTTTTTCATTAGAACCTGCATGTTGTGTTTTTTCAAATTCCATAGCTATTTGTAAATTTTGAAAATTATTTTCATATTCATTAATTTTATAATGTAAATTTTCATTTTCCTCTTTAAAAAAATTTAATTCATTTATAGCCACTGTGTAGCGATCGGTTATATTTTTAACTTCTTCATCTATAAACTTTTTCTCTAATTCAAATTCACTGATAGTTGATTTCAAATTATTATTTTCGTCCCGCAAAACATTTAGTTCTGTGGTCAGTGTTTCATATTTTCCGACCTCTGTTTGTAATTCTTTTTGCAATATAGTATTTTCACGTTTTAATTCATTTAGTTTGTTGGTATTTAAATTAGATTCACTGTAGGAAATATTGTTCAATGCATAATTTATTTCCTTAGTAAGAGCGATAAATGCTTCGTTATTAATTGTTTGCAAGGATTTCGCCTCTGTTGAAATTAAGTGAATAATTTTTTTCATATCTTTAACTTCATTCGCAAGTCTCAAACAATTTGTTTTCATTTTCGTATTTCTAACAATTTTTTCATGCATTATGGCATTTTCTGATTTCAAGTCAGTAACAACTTTACGGAACTCAATATTTTGATTTTGCAGTAACTCATGGTTTGCTAATAGTTTTTCAATTTCTGATTGCAATTTAATTAATTCATCTCTTTCTTCTTGTATTTCTGATTCTAATTTTGCGTATTTATCTTTCCATATACTTAATTCGTCAAGAAGTTCGTCTTTCTTTGAATCTTCTAAAGCTTGATCTTTTATATTTTTTTCCCTTTTCTGTAGTTCACTTTCTAAATGCCCTATCTGAGCACTTTTTTTAGCGTTTTCTTCACTCAATTGAGAATTTCTATTTTCTAAATACGTGTTTCTGTCAATCATAGCTAACTTCTCTGCAGTTTCTTGTTTCATTTGTAACTGGAGACATTTATACCCTTCATTAGCCTTTGTTTTTATTTGTTCTAAGGCCTGACATTTTTTTGATAGTTCCTCTATTTGGGACTCCAACTCTAATATTTTAGATTTTGTTGAGGTCAGTTCAGAGCTATCATGGCTAAGCTTAGACCGTTCTGCTTCCAATGATGAAATATTAGTTTTATAGTCATTTACAACAATATTCAGCGATTGTATTTCTTTCTTACTTGCTTCCAAATGATCTTTAAGCGATTTTATTTCTGCTTCTTTACTTTCCAATTCTTTGTGAATACTTAGTTTATTTTCTGCTAAGGAAATAGCATATTCTTCTTCTCTCTTGCTAAATATTTCAATCTTACCACGTAATTCTACTATTTCTTCTTGAGCTTTTTGAAAGTCAAGTTCTAGTGTTGATAGTTCTCTCGTTTTATTGAACTCATAGACATTAATCTTATTCTGTAGTTCTTCATTAATATTATTTAATTCCTCAATCTTTTGCTTCGATTCTGTCAATTGTTCAGTAGCAAGCTTGAGTTGTTCGATTTCTTTGTTTTTATTTTCAAGGTCATTTGTCAGAATTTGTATCTCTGTATTGAATTGGGAATTTTTTTCTTTACTTGACTTTAGAGACTCCTTATACTTGTTGAGTAACTGTTCCATTTTTTCAATCTTATTATTCAGAACGAGTATTTCCGCCGCTGAAGATTCTTCATTGGCCTGATTTACTTCATTATCATTAGATAGATTTATGAGTTGTACATCACCATCACCTTCACTTTTGTTCTCATTTTTATCATTACTGCTAGAAAAGTTTGAATTACTTTGTAATAATTGCACTTTAGTATTAAGTGCATCTATTTTCATACACTTTTCTTCAATTTCAATACGTAGGGCTTTTTCAAGGTGGGCCTATAACAAAGAAACCTAATTATTCTTCAATCACACACTTCGTATCTATCATAATATGGATCCATGGTAGAGAAATTAAATAAACATTGCCGAATTATTATTATTATAATATGTGGTAGATGTCCAATAATGACTTTATCTGAAACTTGAATATAATAAAAGGCCTGACTGTAACTATTGAAAAATGAAGCTCAGAATCTAGGAAAACTATTACGACTTTAAACGCGTTCGAAGCATACAAACAAAAACCGTTCAGTCGAGTCAGGAATCTGTTGCACCAGGTACAATCCTGATTAGTTCGAAGTATCAAGCGCCACCAAACTGAAGGTAGGGTAATTGCGAAATATCAGACGCGTTCTGAACGGGAGTTTGCATCTGAATTAAAACAAAAAAATCTATGTCGTAACATACCTTTGCACTTTGTTCCAAAGCACACTGTTCACGAAGCTCTGATATTCTTCTTAAAGCTTTGTCTTGGGTTTCAACCAAAACACTCTGAAAATATAACAAATTAGAATAAACTATCTGACATTTATGACCTAAGTGTGCATACACACCAGGCAGTGACACGCGTCGCGGCCTGTCTCCGACACGCGTTAACGGTTGCAGTTGCCTCTGTCGCTCATGTGTACACACTAAGCGCACACTAAGAGAAAAAAAGAGAGCTTCATACTTGTAGATACTTACTCTTGCTTTAGCATTTTCTCTTTCTAGTAATTTATAGTGACGAGCTAGATCGCCATATTGTGTTCTGTACTTTGTGTATCGTTCTTGTGTGCGTCGGTATGCAGCATACAGTTGCTCCTTCGTTACCCGATCAAGACTTACATTACCACTCGAGAAACCTCGCTCTTCAGCCTCACTCGCCGACACCTCCATATCAGACTAAAAACATGATTGGTATTAGCAGGATTTCTAAATTATTTAGATCTTTTTGGAGTTAAGGTATAATATTAAAAACAACCAATGTTTTTTTTTTAATATAAATAACATCGCCGACGAGGTAGACCACGGCGAAGGCGAATCTGATAAGGCTAACAGGGTCAACATGGCCAGACATCGCACAAGACAGGGAGGTTTGGAAGGAAAAAGGGGACGTCTTTGCCCAGCAGTGGGACACAATAATATGTATAGAACATTAAAAAAAAATTAAATATAACTTACTTGTAGATGATACATAGAAGGAGTCTCATAGCTTGGTAATCTAAAAGATATATCACTTGCGAATGAGCTATTTGATAGCCGCCTTTGTCTTTGATTGTCCTGCAAATAAAATTTGAAAATAGTATTTTAGTGTTAAACAATCACAAACTGTTAGAATGAAGCACTTGATTTGAGCACTATCTCAGGGAAACCCTACTGCCCAATTCCCCGGCGACAGTGCACCATTGCACTATACAATATGGACTTTTGAAATGGGGTAGTAAGGACAGGTACCTTAAACATTGTCACTTCAAAAAAATGGTCTTAGGAGACTGCCTGTTTTTGAGAAATGTTCATAATGTAAACATAATATTTATATATTGTAAAATAATACTTATATGCAGGTTTTAACCTATTGGTATTATTAATTTAACCTACACTTACAATTAGCAAGGAATAAATTAAACCAAAAAATATTGAAAAAAAGCAGAAATATTTTGCCGTGCGCCTTTTATAGTTAGCTTTGTTTACGTGCTGTCTAGGTGGCGCCATCTGCTGTCTCAACTTTGCGTATTATTCCCTATTGATTAATTGCTTGTCTGTACTCCTTATGAATACTTGAATCAACCACTTAAGTTTGTGTGCTAGTGTAATACGAGCCCTAAGATAGCATAGCTGCATGGCTAACTTATACAAGATATGATTTTATTACCATATTAGCTTTGATAGTATGGTATAAGAAAAAAAAAATGCACTTGTTCATGTGCTATTTTTTCTCAAAAATACTAACAATCAGTGGCGAAGGGTGAATTTATGACAGAGTAGGCCGGAGCAAAAAAAATATTTCAATGATGAATTGACTAACACCACCACATACAACCACACCAACATAACCACTCTATAGTGGTTATGTTCTGAATTTTCGAAGGGAAGCCGGTGGGAATCGAGTTGTATGGTGCCTTCGCCACTGCTAACAATAGTTACATATTTATTTATACTGACCCATCTCAATGGATTACCCTGTATTTATGGCACAATCTATCTTTAAAGCCAATGATAAAGAAAAAATCTCTTCAGATAATGAACCTTGTATCATGCAAACTTAACATAAGCAATCAACAGTAAAGTTGTTTATTAGTTATCTACATTATTTGAAGTACTTCCACTGGATGCATGTGTGGCAATAGTTTTTTAAAAACAAAATAAACACTTGAATTGGATTTCAAAATACAATTAAAGCAGGATAGGTAGTTATGTAATATGATAATATACAGGTGAATTTTTCAAGTGGGTGTGGATGGTCAAATCCGAAACTATGAGGAATAGCGAACAGTACTGAAAGGAGTCTTGGGCTCGATTTTGATGAAAATTAAAACTGCATCATTGGATTTTTGAAAAATCAATATTTCTAGCCAGGAATCGTACCTGTTGATTTTGATTTAAAAAAAAAACACACACACTGTATTATTAGACCATTCGATAGTGTCCCTAATAAGGATCAAATTCTGGGAAGTACAATAATATTGTAATGCTGAATGCAGTACAATCTTTGACACGTCAAATCCAGATATGTATTGAAAAACTGGTCATCATTTTGTACAATTAATCAGTTAAGGTTTAATAGGTAGGTAACATAAGATAAATAAAAAGGTATTCTGTTAAGAATGAGCTCTTTTCTTTAGTTTGCCGTATGTCATTACTTCCCAGAATTCGATCCTTATTAGCGACACTATCAAAAATGGTGTAATAATGGTGTTTTTTTTTTCAAAATCAACGGGTTCGATTCCTGGCTAGAAATATTGATTTTTCAAAACTACAATGATGCATATTTAGTTTTCATCAAAATCGAGCCCGAGACTCCTTTGAGTACATTTCGGTATTCCTCATAGTTTCGGATTTGGGCATCCATACCCACTTAAAAAATTCACCCTGTATAGATAGATAGAATACTCTTTATTTTGTACACCAATAAATAAGTAGTAATTTTTCATAGGGTGACACAAAAGGCTTCTTGGCGCTAAAAGCAATCTTTTACAGACAACCTTTGGATGGATTAAATTAAAAGTAGAAGGAGAGACAATACTGCAGTGGTGTACCATTTACATATACAATAAATACATACATGCATAAAGTATTATACTTATCTATATGAACTATAATTTATTATATTTATAGTTCCTTCATCACACCCACACTTCCTGTCTCCTTAGCCTAAGGAGAGAGGAAGTGTATTTTACCAGAATTTTAAAAATGGATAAATATTGATAATATTTAAATAAACTTACAAGTATGTCATGTGAAGACATGTAGTCTAGCGACTCATTAGACTGTAAGGGTTGGACAAGAGCGACATCTTGGAATGTATTCTGTTGACTGCTTTGTGATGATGACTGTGCCTTGCTGCGAGGCTGCTGGCCATCTAGAAAATAAAATTAAAATATACTTATAATAAGAAAATTTTATCAGCACTGTTCTATCAATATTCAACATTATATTCTAACTACTGAAGACACAAACTAGTTATAATGTAAATAATTTTATTGACTCACCATTATCTGCAATGGAGAATAGATCACTATTTGTGATATCAGTTATACTACTGGAGGCAGATGTGACAGCAGCCTGTACCAACACAGTCTAATTTAAATACACAGCATACCTACAATAATAGTAATAGTTTCTAATAAGTTTTCAATCTAATTCTAATTACTTGCAACTTGTTTAATTTGCAAAAGTGAAAGTTGATCAATTATAAGAATCCAATAGGGTTATGGAATAATAAGTAGAAGTAATAGCTAATACGTAGTACGTATGTATGTAGGTCTAAGCAATAAGGTCACTGGTAGTGGTATTGCTATGTTATTGATTCTTTACGATAAATTTAATCACCTGAGCAGCTTGTGCAAATTGCTGAATCCTTTGAGGCGATGACTTCACCTCCTCAGCCAACTTGTCCTTTAACTTTTTGAACATTTTACTTTAACTCACTTGACACCATTTCACATAAACTCATTATAGAAATTTTTTCGAGCTATCAATGCATTGGTATGTTGCACGAGCATATAGATAAGAAGAAATAACACACCTATAACATTAACTAAGCCTGGAGGTAATGCTGCGGCAATAGCAGTAATTAGTGGTGTCATGTATTACTTCAATTTGCAAAAAAGTATTTTGTAATAAACTTTAGTGTTGTTCGATCCGTTCTAGTACTAATATGTGATTTTTTTTTTCACTATGGTGCCCGTGCCCAACCCAATCTGTCAATGTATTTTTTTTTTTAATTATTTTGTTGGTTAGACGAGAGACCTAGGACCTAAATAGGTACGCAGATCAACTAAAGATCCAGAAAATGTGTAGAAAATGCAAAATCAATCCATACTAATATTATAAATCCGAAAGTGTATCTGTCTGTTACCTCTGCACTCTTAAAACGCTGAACCAATTTAGATGAAATTTGGTATAGACGTATAGAGTAGTTTGAGTCCCGGGAAAGAACACAGGATAGTTTCTATCCCGATATTCCCACGGGAAACTCACGGGGCGCTGCTAGACACAGACACGGCCTAAAGGCACGTCTGCACACGTTAGATAAATCGATTATCGATTGTGTGATCGTGTCTTTAGACGCGGCGATGGGGAGAATACACCACCATTTTTTTTTTTTTTTTTTTTTTTTTTTGTTAGCCTATAGTGTCCCACTGCTGGGCAAAGGCCTCCCCCAAATCCTTCCAGGAACTCTTTTCCCGCGCCACCTCGAACCAGCCCTCGTTGTACGCGTCCAGGTCATCTCGCCATCTCTTTCTAGGACACCACACCACCATACCACAGAATAAATCTAATATCTGTGGTGGTTATGTTCCTGTCAGCTGTCAGTTTCAGTTCCACTCATGGACGTAATATACTATTACGTCCATGGTTCCACTATGGGTATTTCCCATTGACATACAAAAGTATGGACTGGAAATACCTACGAAAAAAGGGTGCATACCTACAACTGGTATTGTCGCATAAAATGGCTGCCATTGCTAGTGTTGCGTCTATCAAGGAACATAGGTGTTACTATAACTAGTATCGATACTAAATACGAGTCTTACTAGTTATCACGTTTAGATCATACCTAATATTATGTATACAAATTCCGTTGTAATTGTAACAGAAAAAGATGAGTAGGTTATCTTACTTTCCGTTATCTATAAAAATAAATAAAATTGAAGTGTCTGTTGGTACTGTCAAAATAACAGCTTTTTACTAAATGCTTATAAAAGTGTAAACAGTACTATTAACAAAATGGCAATTTTAAACTATTGCATAGCTTTTATCTTGGGCTTTGAGCGCGGCGACCGAATGAAGAAATTCCGTAACGAAAATAAACCTAAGCATCGTCTAACGTCGTATCAGTTCGGCAGACTTCGGCACGGTGTTTGTGTGCGTTGCTATGCAATAGCTTTACCGCGGCAGTCCCCGAGTGCCACACGTATTTTTATTTTTGTCTGTCTGTCTGTCTGTTTGTTCCGGCTAATCTGAAACGGCTGGACCAATTTTGACGGGACTTTCACTGACAGATATGTTACAAGGAGTAACTTAGGCTACCTTTATTTTAGAAAAATAATTAGGGTTCCGCGCAAAAAAAATGCCATGCATAAATTATTTTTGCGTTTGGTAGCCAGGATGGTTATAGGCTATTTAACATCACGTTACGACCCTTAGGAGCCGAGAAAAACGAACGCTAAGCGAAAACGAAATAATAGCGCGGGCGGGCGATGCAATGCGGCCGGTCGGGGGACGAATGAGTTTTATTAGTGTGGCTGTTATTTTAGTATACTGTGTATCTTACTTACGACTTCTATGCGAAGTCGCGGGGCATAGCTAGTCTGAGAATAAAATCCATGTCATGAAAAAAAAAACATGCTTGCAGAAAATGTGCTTTCGCAAAAGCCAATTATTTTTAAAAGAGCAAACGTGGAGTTTCTTACCGTTTCTTTTCCATAGGAAACAACCAATTGGAACCGTGCACCTAGCTTCTGACGTTTCATAAAAGTGTCCATGTAGGTTTATGTGGAATATTTTGATTTTGGTGCTGTGAAGTGTGAACCACAGGCCGGACCTAGCAAGGTCACTCGGACTGAATAAGACGCAGGATTATTTATGTTAACATCGCAGAATATACCGGTATCGTTTCAGCGGAGGAACTAGTTTCGGAAACTATTACGCCAAGTCGGCAACGGTACAACACTATTCCATTATGACATATTATTGTAAACAAACGAACGAATTAACAAATATAATAGAAAGGCCTGTTATACGGAAATGAACCCAAATATCAATACTTTAGCCATAAATTCATGATCACGTTACAATTGCATCATCGAATGTGTATTATTGTATGTATTAATGAATGAAAACCGGCTACTAACCTGTGCAAAGACAATTGAGGTTGATTTTCATTCTTTCTTGCACCACACTTCACAATACAACACACAGGCATGTTGAATTTCTGTTTTCCAACATTTACGTGCAGTTTTAACAGGTAAAATCCTCGTAATTTTCTCGCAATCCTCAATAAAAGGCGTTCTACACGATCCAGACCGACCGCCGACAGAGGTGACCTTGGTCGCGTCAACCAACTTTTGTATTCGTTCTACACCACTGAGTTGGGAGTACTATGGAGATGGCATATTCTACTATAGAAATAATAGTTATACAAATATCTGTCATATCGACACACACATGTCAAAAATCGTTTTGTTTCTTTTTAACTAATCAAGAGCTGCATATGAAAAGAGAGACGTCAAATGTTTTTCAAGTTCTAAATTTGGCAACACTTTTGTGTGACGTCAAAATCATTTCTTTGCGTGGTCGGTCGCCATGTTAACTGCCGAGGTTTTTCCTCTATGTTGCCGAGTTTTGTGGTAGATGTGCTGTCAAACGGTTGATTGCTAGTGTTGGGTAAATAGTCGGATGCTTTGAGTTATTATCGATTATAATCCATAAGTGTCCATTAATAGCCTTGCAATGGATGATAATCCTGCTATTATATGATAATCTTGTGTAATAAGGAGGAGTTGTGTGTGTGTTTCGAATTTTTCATTACCTAGTTTTGGTTGTGGTGATTGTTTATACTTTGTCTCAAGCCAAGTTAAACAAGGTATACATTTGCCGATTCGCGATCTCAATGGTTTTTGTATATATTCTGTTAAATATAGTCGAATAGATGACCGCAACTATGTATTTTTTTAGCAATCTAGTATTATTTAAATGCCATTAATTTAATAACAAAAGTAATAATTAATAATCGAAGTTCGACCCGAGTATTGAACCTAGGACTCCACACTTAGCAATCGGTCTTGCGACCGCACTAGACCAACGGGGTAGGAAATAAATAATAATATTTTGTTGCCAGTCACGACATCATAAGTCTCCTGGTCCTGGTTAGTGTGTAAGCTCGTATGAACAATACTCTACACCTGTAGTAAGTAGGTAAATATATTACGAGGATATTGGCCTTCTGATATTGAATGAAGCTTGAGCAAGGTGACAAGTTACAACGTCTTATAAAACCAAGAAACATAAAACACCCACAACTTCTAAAATTCTTGTCACTTCAGCTGCATTACATTACAAGGCTAATTCGAAAAACTTAAATAAATAATAGAAAACAAATTCATGTAGGTTAAATAATGTCGATATCCGCTGCGCATGTTGCTCGCAGTTACAACCCTACGAAAGGCGGCCATCTTAACTGCCCGATTTTTGTAGGTGTACACGCTAATTTGGTAGGTATGCCAAGTCCATATTATTTATAGGTCAGTGTTCTACACGGTCGGTGGTTGACACCAACTTGTCAATTCCATCCGGTGTTCACAGCGTAAAGACGTATCAATATGGCTCCTTGCCTTTCAAAGCAACGGAAGGTCGGTTTGGCAATAACTTTTGTATGCTTGAGTGAAGAAGAAAAATTAATTATTAAAAAAGAAAAAAAGATTACCTAATTAAACATTTTCTTATTCTTATCTTTATATAAATTAGATCCAATGTAAAAATAAAAAAATAGACTATAAATATAATATATTATGATGCTGAGTTTTAATTATATTACTTTATATACCTATTATTCTTATGTGTTCAAATCGATACGAAACCCTAATAACCAATGTTATTAAAAATATGTTAATTTTAACAAAAATGCGTTAAAGTCACATTTAGTATAGTATAGTAAATATTTGCATGCCAGTCCATGGCGCAACATGTAAGATCATCACTTTATTTATAAGACCTTAATGTACCATGTTTTAAAGCAAATAAATATATTCTATTCTAATCCATCGCTGTGACACGCGATGACGTGCGCCCACATTGACCGACAAACGCACACTGAAGCTCTCCCGTCGGCCGACAGCGTTCCAGACGGTTGGGGCCGACCACGGACGCAGCCTGTCGCGATGGATGCGCTGCCGACCAAGTGTCCTGTATAGTTATTATACTCTTTGAGTGTCAGGGTTAGGATTTTGTTTGTTTCTGCAATTACAATATAATAAAATATTCAACATCAAAGAATTTCAGCCAAAGAACTTATAATAAGTTCCTTGCTTTCAGCATACGTATTAGCGATTATTCAAACGTTACAAGTAACCATTACTCAAAGTTAACTAAGTCAGTCACTACATCAACACTACATCCAGCGTTGCCAAATCGTTCCTTTTGGAACATTTTGCGTTCTATTTTACGGTCATGCGTTCCCTTTGCGTTCCCATCTTTTGTGCGTTCTCTTCGTTCCTTTTTGTATAACTGGTACTAAAATGCTACTTCACCTCTAGCGACGACGCCGCGCCGCCGCCGCCGTCACCATGGAATATTATATTATCTGTGCCATGGTCATAGTAAAAACAAATAAGTAGGGTATCTTCATACATACGCACCCGCACCGAACACGGTTTGTATGTGAGCGCGCTCGTACGTACGCTTCGTCGCACGCACACACTAACAAAATACAAACTGTGTTCGGTGCGTATGTATGAAAATACCCTACTTATTTGTTTTTCGGTCCATACATGCTCTGTGATACGTTATACGGTCTGTGCTTTGGCTGGTGAGGAAGTCAACTTTGTTTCCGAATTGAATCGTTTCTGTAATTGAAATTTGCAGTTTTTTGTTTAGTTTTCGCCGTTGAATGGTAAGGAATTTGCTTTGTTTTCATTAAATTCTACTGAATGTGTTGAATGGTAACCAAAGTAAAGGTATAAGCTGCTGTTTTAATTTCCCAAACTACTGGATAGCGCACGGGGCAAAACATTACTTTTCTATCTCAATAGGTAGCCTACTAACTAGGTACCTGGCTAACCCACCTGCCTAGCCTATTATCCTTAAGCAACAAGTTGAGGCTTCATTTATGGTATGACCTATGCTCGTCGTTTAAACTTATGTTGAACTAACTGAATTACACGGTTCACTCTTGCCTTTAAATTTTGATGAATCAACCAAATTTAATTTTGTAAACATTTAGCATTCAGAATAAATTAATCGCTCTTATTTTGTTCTTGGTTAATATTTTCTAACAAAATCTAATTACTTACATTACTTTACAAGCATATATATGATGCATTGGATTATGTGTACAAAGTTTGGTGATATTCATTGCTTACCGCCAGAATTGACAACATTGATTGACACTAACGGCCTGGCCACAAACTCGCCGCTATCAGCGGCAGCTTAGCGCGGGGTGGCGCGGCGAGCGGTAAAAACAAATCATTTATTCCGGTTTGTATCAAAATGTATGAACCATGCCACGACGCACTGCTCGCAGCGTCAACGCTAGAGAAAAGAAACCGCGCCGCTTGCCGCTAAGCCAAAAGTTGTGGCCGGGTAGATAAGCGAGCGAACCTAGAGCCATATATAAACGAAAAAAAAAAAAAAACTGATCGCGATCCCAGGGCGTGAACAAAATTTTTTGATGTGAACGCGATCCGGAACGCGGCCACAGTGGCCCTATCAAAAAGTACTCTGTGAGTGGCCCAGTGGCCCAGTGGCCATAGACGCCATAGTCTACTCTGGGATACCTGTTTAAAAAGATTTTTCCAATAGTGGGGAAATTTCGAGGTTTATTTAAAATATTAGCTAGTTTTTACTAGCACAATTTGTTTATGAGACGTTTAATTACATATACGTTCCAATCATAGTTTAGAAATAATAAATGAAGTCTTAGCTTTTAAATCAGCACAAAAAGTTTGTGGACACTTCAAAATTTTTGAATAATTTGATACATTATGCACAGTTAAAAATAAAACTGAATTGAATTTATTCTTCACTTAAAAGTACATAATTTACATAATAGGTTTTTTTTTTTTTTTTTACATATTTTTCATTTGCGTTCCTTCACCGCTAATTTCGTTCCTTTTCAGACATCCCAGCGTTCTAAATCTATGATCACTACTGGCAACACTGACTACATCGTTCTTCACAGGTCAGTTCAAACTAAATTTGTTGTTTTGTTTTTGTCTGATGTCTCAAGTTTTAGTCAGTGGCTCGTCTTAGGGGCGAAAGGGCGAGCTAAGAAATACAAATAGTTATACATTTCAGGCTGTTGATAATTATGGAATTCGATGGGTGTGTTAATAAATCTGAGGACGACGTAATATGGATAGATGAAGAATCTGCAGGGCCTGAAAATGATGATTTTAGGTAAAATGGATGTTTTTTTGTAAAATGTCACATTCCTATTTACCTTAACATGTTTTTCGATGTCAAATAATTTATTACAATGATTAGAGATGCTGCATTTAAAATCATGAATTCATAACTGCTACTGTAACTCCCCGCCTTTGGCCCCTGTTGCTCACACTGCAAATTGTTAGATCAAAGCTGTTATTTTAAACCAAAATATATTTTTCAGTAATTACAAATTCAATGATCAAAGTGGAGGAAGTTATGGCACAGGTCAATCTCAGAATCCAAGATCACGTCCCTTTTGGGGAAGAGGTTATGGTCCTGCAGGCCCCCTGAACCAGCAGAGCTTTCCCGGAAAAAATGACATTGAGACCTTTCTATTACGTAAGTTTTGCGTAATCATTGTTATCACCCATTGCAATTTACCTTTCATTTCTCATTGGAAATGTGTGTCCATACTACATATTATTCTATCACCATTATGTACTAATTATTTGGTAGGCATCCCCGTATAGTTGCCTATTCTGCAACAACCCAGATATTGCAGGTTGCAGACCAATTAATGCCCAGAAATTAAATTGGAGGCATGAGTAACAATTTAATTTCGTGACATTTGGCACCACCGCTGCGGTGGTGCCATCAAAATAATGTTTCAAGTATAATTAGCCTGTTACCACTGTTGGGACACAGGCCTCCTCTCTTCGAGAGGGAGTGGGCTGTTATGTAATTCACCACGCGGGCCCAGTGCGGGTTGGTAGATGTCACATGTTTTCGAATTTTTGGTTCTAGGACATACTGATTTCCGCACGATGATAATTATCCTTCACCGTTTTGAGAAATAATGTTTATCTATTTTTTCCTCTAGAATGTGGTGTAATGAAGCCACTTTTGAAAGGGCTTCCAAAGGTCCTACTTCGCCTTATGGAACCTGAATACTGTGGTGTTTGTGCTCATGGGTTTGTTAATTTGGATGCAGGTGAGCGATGCTTGTGTGGAATTAATTTATTTTTACATACTTATTCAGTAACTGCCTATGCCTACCTATCTATACTCTATACAAATAAATAAAATTGTTGCATTTGTTTGTAAAGTCAAAATAACAGCTTTTTACTAAATGCATATGAAAGTATATAATTACAATATTTTATAACAAAAAAAAATATATATTTGTCTGTCTGTCTGCCTGTTCCGGCTTATCTGCGAAACGGCTGGACCGATTTTGACTGGTTATTAGAAAGAACACAGGCATTTTGGCTCAGTAGCACATTCCTGTGAGATAATTTCCGATATCCACGCGGGCGAAGCTGCAGGCAGAAGCTAGTTATCTATACTAATATTATAGAGAGGTAACATTTGTTTGTAAGTTTGTATGTAGGGAGTAATCTCCGGAAGTAATGAACCAATTTTAAAAATTGTTTCACTGGGAGAAAGCTACATTATTCGTGAGTGCTATAGGCTATAAATTATAAAGATATCATGCATATTAGCCGAACTATCTCAATTTTTGTCTAGCAAGGCGGAAAAAAATAGCTCTTTCAACAGAGTTATTTGCATGCGCTGCCTTAACAGTTGTATATAATTGAAAACAATGTATTGCAACCTGGTCCGCTTTGAATAGTTCTACAAAAAAGTCCACGACACCATATTTCTATCTTTTATATTTTAGCAGATATAGTAGCTTTTATGTGTTAAAAAAAGTATGTTTCGACGTACTTACCTTTGGACGATTTTTTAAACAACAAAATATTAAACCTTATCGAAAAAATATTATTATGATCACAAGAACATCGTAGAGATACGATTTGCCCAAAACAGTATGTCAATTGACATACTGTTTTGGGCAAATCTCTCTCTCCACAACGCCATCTACTCGTATAATTTTTGGTCCTTGTATTTTTATTTCGAATAGGTATTATTGTTTCAACGACTATTTACTTGAATGAAACATATTTCACAGAAATTAAATAAAAAAAAAAATAATAAAATCAAATAAAATAATCTCAAAAAATAATTCTAATAAAAATTCTAAATTATTTATTTTTTCTAATTAAATAGTAGAATAATTTTTTAACGAATATTGTTTGTGTATTTTTCCATTGTATTTAATTTCAACGTAAATGTAAAAATTGACGTTATGCTAGACTCATTCCCAGAACCACACAAGCTTGAACTTGAGAACTTAAGCAAGCGAAGCGAGCTCGGTACTTGGGGCACCCCGATTCGGACAGGTTAGGTTCGAAGGGGATGACGGGGGCTCGAGTGAGCGAGCAAAGAGAGCGAACGAGCCCCCGTCATCCCCTTCGTGTTAGATTCCTCCAAACCCTGTGGACAGGAACAGGAGCCTCCGTCGACTACGTCTTATTAATTATTAAACACAATTAGTTAACTTTATATACAACCTCATTGTATAATTTAAGAATGCCGTGCATAATATGAAGTCACTATTAATGAGAATAACAAGATTGTTTTCCTGCTTGACTAGAATTTACCCGCATTGTTTTTCTGAATGCGGTGTTGTAATTTTATTATTTTATAGGAGGGCATGCATTTTGTCAAAGGTAAACTGTCACTTGATAAAATATTTTTAATAAGTTTTATATTAACTAAACAATATGTGGATAAAGAATATTTGATTTGTTATTCTATGATATGAATATCGAAACATTAAATTTTATTTGTAACAAAAATCTATGATATAATTTTTTTCAAAGTAAGTATTCTGCGTATTGATTATTCTATGAAATGATAATATGAGAAAAAAATTATGTGAAACGAAATTCTATGAAACTGTTGTCTATAAAACAACATATTAATGTTAATTACTAACTTTGGCCTGCGGCTTCGCCCTTTTGTATTTCACTGTTAGCTACGAACGGCTATCAACACTACAGATTTTTTAATCATGTTAGCATTATCATCATCTGTCTAGCCATTTCCCAACTATGTTGGGGTCGGCTTCCAGTCTAACGGGATGCAGCTGAATACCAGTATTTTAGGCTGACCCCACATTTGGCGTGCGCGATCCTGGGGCGTGCGAGCTGCACGGACGCAGCGCGCGCGTCGCGCGCGCGCTGCGCGAGCGTCGGGTGTTACCGCCGTGTGACGTGTGTAAGGCGTGCGCGCGGCGCTCGCCTTGGCGTTTCCACCATGCGACTGACCGAAACAGTAGCGGGCGGCGGGGATAGCGGGCGAAGGGGTAAGAACGCGACTCGAGCGTCGCGAGCGCGCCGCGCGCGCGTTGCGCGCACGCTGCATGCACGTCACACGGCGGCAACACCCGACGCTCACGCAGCGCGCGCGCGGCGCTCGCGCTACTCGCACGCCCGAGGATCGCGCACGCCAAGTGTGGGGTCAGCCTTACATGGAGCGACTGCCTATCTGACCTCCACAGCCCATGTTAGCATATTGAACAAAATATTAAATCAAAGTAAAAAAATAATAGAAACTCTTAACTATTACGTAAAATGCTGAATAGCTGTGTATTAAATATTTTTTTGTCAATTGATGTGCATGTGTTATTCGACTTTCGGTGCTAACCGTACAAAAGGCAACATCCACTGTTTGTTAAAAAAAAATTGAATTTTTGCAGCTCGTTTACACTACATTTCAAAAAATCATACCAAGAATCAGAAAAAATGGCTAACTCAACAAGCCAAAGTTGGTTCCAAGCGTCCCATAGAGGTAATTGGACAATTTGACAATGTAATGTTTCACTAGGTATTCTGTCGACATTATTGGTTCACATAATTCATGTGTAAGATAACAATAACAAACTTCAATCTCACTTCATATCATTGCAGGTCTTGTTTTTTCTTGAAATGTGAACAAGTTAATCGTGAAAAGGGGACAACCTAGGTACATTTTTTTTTTCAGGGATTTGGAGATATTTTAGTAATATTGAATTTATGAACTGTCGGTCTATTCTGTAAATATTTCACCATGAATACTTAGGTGAAGTGAGAGTGAGAAGTTATTCCACCTGATGCTAGGGGCTGACATCATTGACATCTCACTTTACATTTCGTTAGAGTAGACCGTCTATATCTATGTCCATGGTGTGTTAGGTCGATTAAGTATTGCAAAGAATATGTTTGTGCACTTTTGCTTGTGATGCTGTCAGCACCAGATTTTGCATGTAATTATGATGTTGACAGTAAACACCAAGCAAACTTTATGTGAACATCGTCGTCCGAATAGAAGATTACATTGTAACAAATTGTCCGGCTACACGTTTTAAACGACGTGTAGTTATTATACTATACTCAATCTTATCTGTGAAAACTTGTAAGTGGCCATATTTATATTATTAACAAATGCAATAGTGTACAGACGCCAGCACATCAAGCTACTACAATCTGTCAATTTTTAGGGTTCCGTCCTCAAAGGATGCCAACGGAACCATATTATTAAGCCTCCGTTGTCCGTCTGTCAGTCTCATGAACTGTAATAGGCTACTGTTACTGTTAGCCTGCATCATCCCACTGCTGGGCAAAGGCCTGGAAGGTAAATAGGTAGACAGTTGAAAAGACAATGACCAAATCACTATGGGAAGTGGTGCATTTTTTTTTTACCGCGGCCAGCGTTGTAATATTTGTCGGTATATGATAAGCCTATCACAAAAATGAATTGATAAAAGATTTTTCGACAAATGCAGTCCGAGATGATATATTTGAACTTGACTTTTTATGTAAGAAATAAAAAAGTCATCTAGATAAAAAGATGAAAGAGATAAGTCACCATCTATGTTATTGTGTGTTATTCCTCTCCATCCAAGGTTATCTGGAAGAGATCGCTTCACTTATTTTTTTTTATTTTTTATTTATCAAAACAGTTTACAAATATTTGTGAACAATTCCACATATCACACAAACCATCGCGGGTTTAACGGCGGTATGGCTTGTAATTAAGTTTGTTTGTATCTACTTCTTACTTTTTTATGTATTATGTTGTGGCGTTTCAATAAATTGTTAATTCATTTGTGAAATAGAGCAATTAACCTTTTAACCGCCCGACTTTATATGAGTTGGCGTGCCCCCAGCGCCCGAACAAAAAAAAAAAAAAAACGAAAAATAAACGCCGATGAAACGAGCTGTGATGATGTAATAATAATTCAGATTAAACGAGCTGTGTTATTTTGTCGTATATATACGACCCTGGCGGAATGGACACGAAAATATTTGTCGGATTAATCCGACGTAAGCGGTTAAAAGGTTAAAACAATGTCTTACTATTTTCGAAGGTGTAAAAAAGAAAAGGCCGTTTTAAATCTTTTTAACCGACTTCAAAAAGGAGGTTCTGTATTCGACCCGTAGGTATGTATGTATGTATGTTTGTATAAATATGCATGTGTTTGCATAAATTCTTCATTTAGTGTAGTAGATCTTCTCTGGCGATTGTTACTGCGATTTAAAGTGTGTTGACAAGAGACACATCCCAAGTTTTCCATGTTTGGAATCCTTTCAACTCAGTCCAAAACACAAAGCACAGGTCAGACAATAAGATATTCACAAAACGCGACGCGCAACGGTCGGCTCAGGCTCAGGCATAGATAAAAAATCCTAGTTTGAGACATAAACTCTATTGCTGTAGGTACAAACCTGCTTTTAGATGATCATCATCATTTGCCTAGCCTTTTCCCAACTATGTTGGGGTCGGCTTCCAGTCTAAGCAGTCTATGCAGCTGAACACCATTATTTTACATGGAGCGACTGCCTATCTGACCTCCACAAGTCCACAACCCAGTTACTGGGTAATACGATACCTGCTTTTAGATGATAAATAAGTAAAAACATATATATTTTTAATTTATTTATTTTCTATATAACTCGGTTCAGACTGATGTTAGGTTGTGTCACCCCATATTAACTTTTGTTCTTCATATAATTCTCCATCTAATTAATAACGTTTGATCGATGGCCGCGACAAAAAAAAACTGCACCATTTTTGGATATATTTTTATTTATTTTCTATATAACTCGGTTCAGACTGATGTTAGGTTATGTTACCCCATATTAACTTTTGTTCTTCATATAATTCTCCATCTAATTAATAACGTTTGATCGATGGCCGCGACAAAAAAAAACTGCATCATTTTTGGATATATTTTTATTTATTTTCTATATAACTCGGTTCAGACTGATGTTAGGTTATGTTACCCCATATTAACTTTTGTTCTTCATATAATTCTCCATCTAATTAATAACGTTTGATCGATGGCCGCGACAAAAAAAAACTGCACCATTTTTGGTCATTGGCTTTTCAGTGTGTATTTCTATTGCCGCTGTAACAACAAATAATAAAAATAAAGTTGATAATAACGCCGAAAAAAACGTTTCTTGTATGGAGGGTCTCCATACAAGAAAGAGTTTTTTTCGGCGTTTCTTTGCCTTGTTGTACAGAACCCTTCGTGTGTGAATCCAACTCGCACTTTTTTAAAATTATTATTTACGAATAACATTTTGAATATTCCCTAGCTATATCCTAAGTCGGGTAGATTATACAAGAGGCCGTTGTTGTATTGTATGATGATAAAAATGGCAGTGTATAAATAGTGGAACGTATTTCAACTTTCAGATTCCTATGAGAGCAAGAGAGCTTTACTGCGAGCTGTGTGATATTCACATCACGTCTACGTCTCACGCGGAATCGCACTACGGGGGAAAGCAGCATCGCGCGTAAGACAACACCCACGATTATACATAATATTACCCATTCCTAGATCATCATCTGCCCAGCCTTACCCAACTATGCTGGGGTCGGCTTTCAGTCTAACCGCATGCAGCTGAATACCAGTATCTTACATGAAGCGACAGCCCAGCTTTTGGGTTATAATACGATACCCTTGGTCAGGACCGTCTTTGACCTATTGGAGCTGCCTTAGGCACGTAAGGATCACGGGGCCCCAGTGTAGACAAGAGTAGATAAGTTATAATTCATTTTCATTATGAACAGTTTTCAAATATTATGCTAGAAAACCAATAAAAGAAACATTACTAATATTTCATACGTTTGGGACTAGAAACTTAATGTAAATCGCACTGCAAATCAATTATTTTGTCATTGAAT
This sequence comes from Hydraecia micacea, assembly GCA_914767645.1. NCBI lineage: Eukaryota > Metazoa > Arthropoda > Insecta > Lepidoptera > Noctuidae > Hydraecia > Hydraecia micacea. The sequence goes on along the minus strand of OU611779.1, from coordinate 9,873,767 downwards.
GCGTAGATTGGAACGGCGACTGCAAAGAATATTTTTTTGAGGCCGGGGTCTCCGTTGATCGCGGGGCCCTGGGCACTTACCAGGAGTGCACAATGGATAAGAGGGGCCTGCCCTTGGTGACAACCAGTCGGTTGTCAGACTTTCGGGCTTCTCCCGTAACGACTGTCACAGATCTACAAATGACAGCCGGGACTAACTGCTTAAAGTGCTTTCCGAGGCATGAATGGGTTTTGATATGTAAAGATGGTCACCCATCCACGGACCAACCGCGACAAGCGTAGCTTAACCTGAGCGATCGAACCGTGCGGCTGTTATTGCTTAGCCACAAGCCCGGAACTCATTCCTAGATAATTTTCATAATCATGTTCTATTTCTTTATCAGTATTGTCGAGGGTCGCAAGATTCCGAAGAACCCTTTCCTGCTACAAAAAAACATGCACGATCGTGTGTAAGTAAAGAAAATTCAGTACTTACTTAAATTAAAAGAATTAACTTTTTTTGTTCTACTGTTGTTAATATACTTATATTATTGTTGTGTCGTAGAGAGCAACTTATTCGTCGCGAAAAGAGATGCCTCAAATTTACTGAAAAGCCTGCGGCAAGCGAAGTAGCGAAGACAGGTCCTACACCCATCACGCCGGAGTTGTACTGTGGTATCTGCAAGGTACGGTATTCCAGCTACATACATCTCGTTCCATATTATGAAGGTTCTTACTATTGGCGTTTAACTAATTGCCCTAAGATTTTTCTGGAAATCTGTAATAACTGCAAAACGAAATCATGGATTTATTCCGTACTAGCTGACCCGTCGAACTTCGTACTGCCCCGCCAGCCGCTCTGCATTTTTTAAATCTTTGATATCTTCTAAGATATTAATTTTAATTATATGTTGTAAAGGGCAATTTTAATCTACATGAAATGCACAACGTATCTAATGTATTTAATTGGATAAGGAATAATACTGTATTTTTTAAAATAGCTTGGTACATAACCCATACTTAATTTTTTGTAATATGTACCTAAAAGATAAAAAATGGTTACTATGGGTTATCCTTAGGAGATAAACATACCTATACCATCGCGGACTTTTTTATCGATCTTTTTAAGATAATATACAATTCCGTAGTACATTAATTTGATCTATGCAATGTAAGCGCACAAAAATACGTTTGCTACGACATGCGACATCAAATTACAAATCTTTGAATTCCTCGGCTTTTCTCTACTATAATATGCATGTATTTTATACATATAAACCTTCTTGAATCACTGACTCTATTTCTGAAAACTGCATTATAATCCGTTGCGTAGTTTAAAAGTTCTAAGCTTACAGACAGCGGGAGCGACTTTGTTTTATACTATGTAAAGATAAAGAAGTTGCTAAATAACGAATTAGTGTTCCAATCTAGCGTTCCTATTGTATTGTGACGACTGGCAATTTCGGCTGTTACTATCTCACGAGTTCGTGAGTCCGTGACGATAGAAACATAACATGACTCCATAGTTCAATTTTCCATATTTCTCACAGTGCAGTTTTCCATTTCTTAATAAACGGATTCATAGCAGGAATTAGCATTATGTTGGCTTCGCTGATTCCGGTTAGCTATCTGGATTTAATCTACTCGGCGGGGTAATTGCGTGACACACTAACAGTAGCAATGGCTTTCATTTTGACAGTTCAACAACATTCATTGCGTTATTTACCATGTTGAGCAAATTTTTCGAATATATCGATGCCTTAGTTCACAATTACACTAACTACGAAATTTACATTTTTGAGGAGAGAGCTTTAAAGTTTTTAAAAGTTTAGACGAGAACAGTAGAAAATCCAAGTAAAAAAAAAAAAAAAATATGCATCTATTCATAAGACTAGTCCTTTTACTCTATCATATCTCAATATTGTAATATTAGTTTAAACGTAACCTTTTCAAAAAAAGTAAAAATTGAAAATTTTGTAGTTGGTGCAATTGTGAACTAAGGCATCGATTTTTTAAGGATATTGCTAATCCATTGCTTCATGCAATGGATTAGCAATATCCTTCAAAATGATTCAGATTGTGATTGAAAAGGGTTTTACACAATTAGGGTACAGGTTCTGGCAGATATTCACGGTTTACGACGGCAAGTCTACCGTTTTTCTCCTATTGTGTCCCCCCGCCTCGATAGTGAAAATGAAAACTGCTGCTACATACTTAAGTACCAAAAACTTATATGGTTGAATTGTTTCAGTCTGCAGTTACTTGCACGGATCAAATGACCATGCACCTAAACGGAAGAAAGCATCTTGCGAAAGAAAAACGGCATATCCTTAATATGATGAAAGGTGGAACAACTACAACTACACGTAAATATAAAATACTTAATATTATTATTTAAGGTGTATATTCATCTGAAACTAAGAACAAATAAACCGCTTATAAGGCTGGCCGCATACGTCCGGTTTCCTGATTCGGAATTCAGATTCGGAGACCCCGAATGCACGAATTTCGTACAAAATCTCTTTAGCGCACACGTTCTTATATTTTCCGTTCGGAAACCATGACGGAAAATATAAGAACGTGATTGGAGTTTTTGTGTATAATATTATAGATAACCAATATATTTTCAGAAAGTACTCCTTAAGATAAGACCTTGGACCCCGGAAGCTCGAGGTTCTCAGGAACTAAATTGTTATTTATGTAATGGCTATTACATAAATTTAAAGCAATATAGCTCACGAAGAATACAACTGCCATTTTATTTACTAGGTTAGAGCGAAATGGCAACATAATAGTTTTTAGTTCACATTGCGAACTACCTAATGTGACCCCAGCTCAGCTTGTAAAACTATTGTAGTTGAGCGTGGAGATATTAGCTCAACCATAGTAGTTTTTAGGCTAAGTTTTAAGCCTATCCTCATATTTAAAGTTCACTGATCTGACCGTCATGCGCTATAACTTTACTAGGACACTGTCCACTCGTTTATAGCTTGCGATCTAACCGCGCCCTAATTAATTTTTAGTTAACCTTTGCAGCAATTATTCTGTTACTTAAAAATGGAGCATAAAAATAACTGGAAGTGATTCGATTTTTTTCTCTAATAAATTACTGTGTACCTTACCCCAGCAGGAAAGTAGCTCCTAGAGTGATATGAGTAGAACGTATAATTAGTGCGTAATCTGCTGTAAATGTGCGCCAAATAAAAAAATTGTGCGCTTTGTCGTTTTGGAAAAAAACGGAAAAAACGATTCCTGCTGGAGTAACGTTTTTCTAGCAGGAAAATTCTAAACGAATGATGGGAGAGAGAAATATTGTGCATGGGTAGAGCTTATACTTGTGCAAAAATTTGCGCTGAAAATATAATTTGTGCGTCTTCACGTTTTCGAGATATTGCATTTCCTGCTGGAGTGACGTTTTGCAGAATCGTGTATCTCTAAAACTATTATGTGTGCGCCTGTAGAATAAACATACACGAGTAGCCCTTAATTTGTGCGTATTTGTGACAGAATTAGGTTCAAGAAAATATTTATATTTTTCAAGTAATCGCGCTTTTTTGAAAACGCGAAAATATGTCGCAGCGCCAAAAAGAGAAAACGTATAAGCTCGCTGAAAACTGTGTTCGGTCCTTCTCGATGCTTATAATAACCATAAAAAGTTTCAAAAGTGTACATACATGCGTTAATGAATAATATTGCCTAAAGTCAAAACGACGGGGTCGTAACTTTGACAGCAAAATACAAGAAATCGGCTCAACCCAAGATGTGTAGATGTAAACCAAAAATTAGTGCGTTTAGTCAAGAATATTATAGTGAATATATTCAGCATGGAATATTTCGCATTCAGTAGATATAAGCAAAAATCATAACATGTAACCGACGGCTGGTTATCCGACCAAATTCGAATGACCACAAAAAAGGAAAGTAGCTCCTAGCTACTTTCCTGCTGGGGTAACGTACACTAAATTACTGTCAGTGGTTTTAACGATCGATAAAGTTCATAAAAGTATTTTTTTTTTCGAAGGATATTTCCGATCTCTAATATTAGTTCCACGGCCTCTCACGTTGCTATCAGCGCCAAAATGGCGAAAATCACATGTCTTCATTTTGTCATCGATAGTATGAAGTCCAGCGTAAAGTCTGCGTAACATAATCATTCCTTTTGGCTTTACCGTAGTCGGGCTCAAATCGGTCTCGAGACTCCTTTTTCACGCACACCCTTTATATTTAGTCATTATTAAATTGTGTTAATCTACATAACTGCTATTCATGAATAAGCATTTGCTGTTACAGCAAAACCTACCAAGCCTGCCGACACTAGCGCCACTGCTAAAGGTAAACATTTTTTACTTTAATATTCTCTTCTTCTGCTTGTCAAAGAAAATCAAATGAAGTTTATAATGTACAGCATTTTTGTTGAGGTCAAGAGGTGGCTGAAAAAAGGTACAAAAAAATCTATGCCCCTAAGCCTTTTTTTGTTTTACTAATGTTTGCCATCATTTAAAATGCAATAATTTTATATACCATATTTGTATTTGCCATAATTTCATTAGAAATAACACTTCAGTTGCCATAATCGTGAAATTACATAAAATCATTTTCACTTATTTCATTGGTCATAATCGATTAAGTGTCATAATAATTTTAATCCATTTTATTTGCTATATTTTTCATTTTCAATAAGGTCGTTTCCCATAACATTAATTCACCATAATATTCATATACTGCGCGCTCGTTTTATTTCTAACGACGTCAGGTCGACGGAGCCCCGCTATGCGGGGCTCCTATTTCTGTCTCCAGGGTTTAAAGGAACCTAACCAAACCGAACCTCGGGGTACCCCAGACGTCAGCTCGCCGTCCGGTAAGGACCAGGCTCGGGTCGACGGCGCGTTGTGTTCCACGCGCGCCTCAAAGAGATGTCAGCACTAACTGACGGGGTCCGCTAGGGCCGATGCCTGCCAGGGTCGCGGGTTGTTCGAAAGAGATACCGTGTCCCCTGGCACAGGCAACTGAAGGAACACGGGGGGCTTAGTCCGTAAAAGTCTGACACGCCCAGAACGGTTCTCCCGTTCTGGGCGTGTCAAACGGGCCGAATTAACTTTAGGTGCATATTAATTAACTTCCGTTTTTTTAGATGCCGATGTTGCCGATGCTCAGGGCGCGGATGGTTGGGAAGAGTGGGAGACAAATAACCATGAAAATGAATTTGATTGGGGCCATGGTAGCGGCACATGGGATGACGATCCCCAATAAATATCAAATAACGATAGGTAATACACGCTATACAAAGAAAGTAGATATGATACCTACTCCATTATTTATTGTTACAATTTACAAGTTAGAGTTACAGAGGATCTATTGGTTGATGGATATTCTAACGTTTCATTAGTTGTCACAATGTAGGTATTTGGGTAATTATTCTTAGAGACTTGTTTATTTTCAGGATGCCCGTGGTTTATCGGCTGGCTTGGCGTGAGTTTTGAACATGGCTTGATATTTTTTACTGATACTGCCAAGTGATTCTGAAACAAAGTGTATCTTTAATATGTATGTCCAATCTTACTGGATATAATTCATTATAATAATAAAGGGGTTTAACATTTTAAATGGACTTCGTGGTTTTAATTCTGTCACAATAGGTACCTAATTAAATACCCAGTAAATGCAAAGGAATCGACCCCAAAAATGCCTAAGTAGACACCGGCTACGTAATAGTAGGTACGTGCACTGGATTTTCAACCGATGTTGACACGAGCATTGAGAATCCAACAGGGCGCATCCAAGCGCGTCAAAAAAATACACGTATTTTTTTCGATTCCACTCCCAGGGGGGATTATCAGGGGGGAATTCGACTTTTTTTTTTAATAAATTCCACTTATCCCCCTCAGGGGGGATTTGTGGAATAAGCCATTTTTATTTAACTTGCAATGTAACTATGTTTGTTCGGGTGGACTCTTGCAACTCTTCACTACTTATTTTTAATGCACTCCAACAATATTATAAATAATGGATAAAAAAATTTCATTTTAGTAGGTATTTAACAACATTTATTTATTGAGGATCTCCAAGAAAGGATACACATATACCTACAATAGTTTACAATAATAAAAAAGGTTCTTTTACGTGTGCTCCTTCAATTACAGGAGACCACAGCATGCACATATGGGTATCAAATGAAAGGGCTTGCTGAGAATAATTCGAAAAATAAAGTGACGTCATTCTAAATCCAATATGGCGGACTTCTAAAGATGGCGGACTAATTTTTTTATGCTTTCCTTCAATATGGGTATCAAATGAAAGGACTTGCTGAGAATACGAATGCGAGATTTTAAACTCCAAAAAAAACCTGTTAGCGATAACTAAAAAGCAAAAAATAAATTAAAAGTAAAAAAACTTTTTTAATAAAAACAAGCTTTTAGTTAAATGCGCTAAAAATAATAAAATAAACTTTTCCTTTATTACCGACTTCAAAAAAAAGGAGGTTATCAATTAGACACGTTGGAACTGCATTATATTCACATATGACAATTTATTAGGGCTTTCAAGCAAATATATATTTTTTTATAGATTATGTATGTATGTTTGTCCACGCATTTCTCCGCAACTATTAATCCATCCAACCATTTTTTTAAATTATTTTATTGGTTTACTGTTCCCTAAGGTGAAGTAAAAACTTCAACTTAAGGAACAGTGCGAGTTTCATCAAAATCGATTCAGTAATTTTCAAGATATGGGCTAATAAGTGTAAGTGTGACGGCCTGGCTTATTGATACGATACAAGCTACGGGTATAGTGTCAAAGGGAAAACATCTCAAAAGCTTGGTCAAATTCTAGTGAAATATTTACAACAATTAAATCTATTACTTACCTACTTATTACAAACAAAATATTCCAGTTTTTACTTAAAACTAAAAATTACGAAATAAATAAAAAAGTAATTTAACAAAAATAAATCGACTTCAAAAAGAAATTAACTCAATATTATGAAATAACTTTAATTTCGGAAGTCGGTGGAAAAAATCTAAAACTAAAATACAGATACCAAGACACCGACTTCTGAAATTAAAGTTATTTCATAATTTTGAGTTAATTTCTTTTTGAAGCCGATTTAATTTTTTTAAATTAAGTAAGTAGGTACCTACTTTTTAAAGATAAAGATAAAGATGCATTCATTTGTTTAAACATGTGTAACATGATACATAGATATGCACATATGGATGGAAAAATATTGCTGGTTCAACATGTTTTTCCGTATTCGGCGTACAAAATAGTTTCAGTTTGTAGTATTAAATTGGAATTATAAAACGAAATAATCAAATTATAGACAAAAACATACAAAAATATAGTAAAAAAATAATAATAATTAAAACAATAAAATTAATAAACCTACATTATTAAATAATCTTAATTCAAAATTTGTCATTTTAAAAACTCCGTAACATTACCTATAGTATCCCTTACTAATTAGCAATTTTTTTAGCTCTCTCTTGAATGAATTGATATTCATTTCCTAGGGAATTAGGAATTTTATTGTATATTAATGGGGCCATGCATATTACACTTTTTTTTAGAAATGCTGTTTTGGCGGAGAGTGATTGCACCCAAAGTCTATACTTCTCGCGTCTATTTCTTTCTGTATTATTAATCCGAAGGGGAAACCAATGAGGATTGGTTTTTACAAACAGCGATATTTCTAATATGTAAAGTGACGGAAGTGTTAGAATTCTGTGCTGCATAAACATTGGTTTGCAACTGTCAGTAGTATGCAACCCAAACATAGCCCGTATACAACGCTTTTGTGCTTTGAATGCAGTTTCCTTCTGAGTTGAATTGCCCCAGAAAATTACTCCAAATCTTAATACTGATTCAGTAAGCCCGTAATATGCTGTAAGTAAAGTATCTGTGTTGACAGTCGGTGCCAACTTATAAAGAGCATAAATGACGAAGTACTAATTTTTTTACAAAGTTTGTAAAATTTTCAAACTAAGTAAAAACGAGTAAGTACTTAAATCTCGCGACAAGCTTTTATGATAGTAAGAGTTATAAAGGAAAAGTTTGTTTTATTCTTTTTAGCGCATTTAACTAAAAGTTTAATGTTTTTAAAAAAGTTTTTTTTTTGGGTTCAAAACTGACATAACTTATAAGAAATCCGGCTGGCGTTTATTTAAATGCGAGTGAAACTCTAACTTTGATCCAATTTTTTGGAATGACAAATTGCTAGAGTACTCTAATGTTCGAAGAGGTAATACTGAGAACTTATTTATTAGCACACGTGGTGAATCCAAACCAGCTACCCGCACCATCATAGGGTGTTAAAACAAGCTGGAATAAACACTAGAAGTCCAGGTAGTGTGCTATCGGCAGTAGCCTCGGCTAGTTGGTCAGAGATTCCCATTAATCATATTTTGGTGAGAGGAAATTGGCGCTCTGCTTTGACATTTCATAAATATTATAAAAAAGAAATCAAGGATTACATGTCTACAAACGAATGAAGTCGTTCAAATGAGATCAGAAATCTGTTAAACATGATAAGATGATTTACTTAATCGTATTGTCGATGTAGTGTTATAAATTTATAATTAAAGTCATAGGAACTAATTATGTTGATTTAATATAAGTAAGTTGTAAAAGTTTAAAATTAATAAATAACTTTGTTGATCACATTGGCGTTCTAATTTAGTCTTAATCCAGCAGTCGATAACAAACCCTTCTCAATTTATGGCTTAGAGAAGGGTACAGTCAAGCTTAAGGCGACTACATGACCTAATGCGCGGTCACTGTCGGACTGCATAGAAAAGAAAGAGAAGCGCGATGACACAACGGTGGTACTTAATTTATTGCAAATATGTAGCAATTATCTATTTACAAAAACTATTTAATAATAAATAATCCATCACTGACTGCAGTTTGGCATTAGACATTTAATGGTATATTTTTAATTGTAATTAAAATTGTTAATGAAGGGATAAACTGCTTTTAAAGAAAATTAAGAGGTGTATTTGAACATTATTTTGATGCATTAATGCAGGGATGCACAGACTTATTGAGACCATGGGCCACTTGGGCAAATGATGAACTATTGGCGGGCCACTAGCACAAATTAAAAACATAAAAATAACCAAAAAATTAATTTCAAAAATAATAGGTATAGTAGTTTGAAGCGTGGCACTGCATTGTGCTTACAAACATTTGGCTTTTTAATTTTGAACCCCAGCAATATTTTTCCTTCAAATGTACGAGGGAATATTTTTGCTGGCGGGCCACTGGCATATTGCCGGGGGGCCGCATGTGGCCCACGGGCCGCGGTCTGTGCATCCCTGCATTAATGTATATTTATTTATGATTTCAGTTCCATCACTGTATTAAAGTAAGACTTGAAAATGTCATAATTTTTTCTTTGGTCAAAAGTATTTACGGTTTAAGAGATTCACTGCTTTAAAAAAACAACTTTTTGACCGTTTTCGGAAACCTCCGCCTTAATAGAACAATTTTCCAATTTATTAGAAAATTAAGCATACTTACCTTTCTCTAACCCAATTTATATTTCTGACTGCCGATTCTTAATTATAAATGTATGTGATTGTTACCCTTATCAATCACTGTAAATTGAGACGCAATGAGGTCCATGGATATCGTCTTGCGCTGCGCAAACGTATCCCCACTGCCTGCCGGATTAGGGCGGATATGTGACGCTGCGGGGCTTATAGCGCTTCACCTTACCGGAACCGGACACGCCTATCTCAATTTATGGCTTAGAGAACGGTAAGTATGCTTAATATCAATTTCATTTTTAGGTAAAATTGTTCTAATTTGTCATAGCGGTAATCTAATCTTACAGGATTTCTGAAACTTCTGACTTGTAACATAAAGTTACATTGCTGTAGGTAATATAGGAATATCGCTCGACTCAGCGTATTAAATATCATAGGAGTAGCTGATCTAGATCTTACCGGCGACATTATCAATGTTAGGCGTTACATAAAAAGAAGTCTTACCTACATAGGTACTTACCAACAGCATAAGCCGCATGAGCGTCTTCTAGAACGCCGCGCGCGGCACTTGTACAGCATATAAGCCAGAACGGCTACTAACAGTACAACAGCAGCAAGCCCAATTTGAACATTGTGGTCGGAGAGCCTGTAGCAACGATTGGGATCGTAGGTGCCGCCTTTTCCTTTTGATGAGCTTTTTTTCACGGCCGATGCATCTTTTGACATTTTCGAGGATGATCTTTTCTCATCTATTTGACCCATTTTTTATTACCCTATAATTTTCCATTATACGAAACCATTTTTATTGGAATTTTGTACTCAGGTAGACTATTTTTTTCTTAGCTACATGTTTTGGAATTTTTTTGTTTGTACTTGAACTACTGGAGTTTTGACATAAGGACTTCAGTCTTTCTGACAACACATTGACAATTTGTCAGCTAAAGAAAGCTGTGAAAGAAAGGTAATAGAAGATTGTTAGTCCTACCAAAAAGGTACGTAGGTAGCTTAGTAGCTATCATAAGTTACGATTCACTCATAGATACTATATCTAAGTAAGCATCTATGAGAGTGAAGTGACGAATATTTAGGGGTACCGAACCAGAGGCGGAGAGCGTCTCTATGATCCCCAAAATTTAAGAAAAAAACCTTTGTTTTTACCCGACTGCGGCGAAGCATAAAAGGAGATGTGTTTGACCTGTATGTATGAATGTCTGTTTCTTTGTTCCCTCGTAACTTCTAAACGAATGAACGGATTTGGATAAATTATAGGTACGTCTTTAGATTTGTCTTGGTAGCGCGAGTGTCACTGGCTACATTAAAATCAATGTGGAGTTCGAATTTTTTTTTCTTCTCATACCATCGAGTGGGATATCAAAATGAAGGGTTTTAAAAGGGGATTACAAAAGTATATACAACATAATTATATGGATAAAAGTACCTACTTAATTCGAAGTGACAAATCGTAAAAAGCACGTATCAAGAACAAGTAGGTAATAACAAGTAGGAAATAATCAAACTGTATCAAAAAATTCATCCGCATCGCTGTCAACAGGAAACGTGCCCAATTTAAAAGGCTGGCAGCATTGCCACCTTGTATGGCAATGCTGATTCTTTGGCCAATAAATAGGCCAGCCCTCTGGTCACGTGAAGAGTCGCCCAACCGCTTGGCGATGTCTCGAAATACTAAGTGAGCACTCGGGCCCCATGGCCCCAGTGTTTCAACCCCAAACGGCTTAAACATATAAGTTCCAAAGAGATTAGAGTATTTGCGCCGTTTGAGGGATTCCGCACCTGCAGCAGCCGCCCTAGCACAGCTCACCGTGCTTGGAAGATGGGATGGCATGGCGCAAGGGTGTCGATACACTTTGCATCCCACACCAAAGGCCTACCTACCTTTCCAAGGCATTATGGTCATTCCGTCTGGTCTCTTCGTCGCGTACCAAGCCATTGGGTTCTAAAACAGCAGGCACCCCGGCGGTGACAAAAGCACGACGGAGGATGTCATTGATGCTGGCATGCCGTGCTATCCGGCCTGCGCTTTTACTGCAGGATAAGCCATGGTGTCCGAGGCGCGAGGCGCAAACAAGTAGCGAGCCGGAAGGTGGTGTCACCCAGCAAAGTGCCTATGTTGGGTGACAGTAGCGCCTGAAGCCAGAGGCCCCGGCCCGACTCCCACTCACCCACAGCCAGTAGGCGGGCACGCTCGGCAGTATTGGTGGACGTCTTAATAAGATTACTCCGTACCATCCTGCAGAGCGGCTCATCCCACTGCCTCTGGGAAGATAGTTTTGCGGGCCGATCTGTATCCGGGCAAGCCATTTTCCAGGCGTGTGAACGCCTGGAAAATGGCTTGCCCGGATACAGACTTGCCCGCGTCGGCGAAGCACGGCATTTCAGTCTACCAGGGAGGGGGCTAAAATCTTCCCGGTCAACTTTTCGGTGCTGTGGACAGAGAACACGAATGCCGGTAAGCTAATACTTGTCATTTTGCGGATGCCGAGGCCACTAAAGCGGATGGGTAGTGTGGCTTGCAGCCACGCTCGGTCGTCCAAGGCCACATTTAGAATTGATGTTAGTGCTGCGAATAATTTGGTAAATTTTTTCCAAGATGTGTGGTTGCTTCTATAAAGGGGAAGAGCAAGGGGGAGACAGAACAAGCACCACTTCAGTAAAGAAAGAGCCGCCATCTACTTTACTGGGCCGAGAAACTTAACATTCGTTTCATAATTATCGATAGATGTCTCTGTAATCCCAACTTTAACAAAAATAAGAAAACCAAATAACTAAGTTCTCTAATTTAACATAAAGTATTTTTCTAGAGAATAATTGTAATATATTTCATCAAAATTATCACATTAATATATTTCATACCTGTCCAGCATTATCAATTATGGCAACCTTGTCACGGAAATCCATATTATCTATACTATAATAATAATAATAATAACCCCATCGCCGTATCTCTACGTTGACGTCGTGGTGGGGCTTGCGCGCTCCGAACTCTGGGCCTGTGCCGGAAGAGTTTACTCTCCGGAATGGGTCTAAGGTGAGGAGCCAGACCAAGAGAGATACAGAAACCCGCAGGGCAGCATGTGGCGAGCTGTTGGGCAGTAGCGACCCCACGGACCCTATCTCCCGGGAGATGTCTTGTTCTTCACCTCTGGCTTGCCTTTATTGGCCGGCTGGAGTGAAAAATTACGAGGAACAGAGCTCCCACCTCATTCTTGCCTTTATTGGCCGGCTTGAGTGGAGATTCGCAAGAGCAAACGTGCTCGGAGGAAGGAAGTATTCCAGTAAGATGCTGGTAGGGATCTTGACCGTACTTCCGGGATTGTCCTGATAGCCGTGGAATACCTCTCCACTCCTCATAAGCACCTCAGGACATGTTGCCCCCTTGTCGCTACGTCACTATGTGCTAGCGACCGTTTCCGGGGGCCCATTATTGAGTGTGCAAGTCACCCCCTGCCATTTTATCCGTGTATATATAAAACATTGATCAGGCAGGGGTCATAGTTCTTCCATAGTTCTTGGTAACCAGTCCACTTCAGCCACCCAAACCCATAGTCCAACTTTTTATTTTTCCTATCCTACAATAGTCCTACACCAACCGGGGGTTATCCTTGGGTGCACTTGCATAGTGCATACAGGGATAATCGTCGGACGGTGCCGCATTTCATTAAAATTTCCTAAGGGGCCTCTGCGAGTTGGCTTCGGCCCCTCGTACGCCTTCCAAAGGACCGGGACCCCATGGTCCCGAGATATATAAATTCAAAAATAAATAATAATAATAATAATAGATTCCTTGAGCCCTCTTTGGTTCTGTCTCGCCCTGAACCCCTTGTCTCACTTACTCAATCGGTGCCGGGCTGGATATAATTTTAAAAATAATACCGAAGAGACTATTATCTCGCATCTCATATATATGGATGACATTAAATTATATGCTAAAACCGAAAAAGAAATGAAAACTCTGATAGAAATAACAACAACATTCAGTCAGGATATTAATATGCAATTTGGATTAGATAAGTGTAGGACACTGCATATTATAAAAGGAAAAGTAAAACCCGGCAACTATGCAGTCAGCGATACCGATACAATAGCGGCTATGGAACCGTCAGATCTATACAAATATTTAGGATACAAGCAACTTAAAGGATTCGACCACACAGCAATTAAACAGACACTAAATACAGAATATCGGAGAAGAATTAACGCAATTTGTAAAACACAGCTATCTGGAAAGCATCTTATAAAAGCCTTGAATACCTTTGCCATACCAATATTGACCTACTCGTTCGGAGTAATAAAATGGTCAAAAACTGACATCGAACAGCTAGAAAGAACTACACGCACAACACTCACAAAACACAACAACCTACATCCTAAATCTGCGATCGAAAGACTCACCATCAAAAGACAAAATGGAGGGAGAGGCCTAATCGACATACATCACCTTTGGCAGAAACAAATCACTAGGCTAAAAACATTTTTCTACACAAAATCTCGCACAAGTAACATACACAAAGCTATTACCTTAAATGATTTTAATTACACCCCGCTGAACTTAAATGAACAAAATATACAAGACATTAACATCACAGACCCGCAAAATCAAAAAATCGAAAACTGGAAAAAGAAAGTCCTTCACGGCAGACACCCTCATGACCTAGAGCAGTCCCACATAAACAAATTAGCATCAAACAAGTGGCTTAAAATAGGAAACCTTTTCCCTGAAACAGAAGGTTTTATCATGGCTATACAAGATCAAATCATCAACACCAAAAACTACAGAAAATTTATCATAAAAGACCCAACTATCACAAACGACAAATGCCGCAGATGCCACATTCAATCAGAAACAATACAACACATAACAGGAGCATGCATAACCCTCACACAGACAGACTACACTCACAGGCACAACCAGGTTGCAAACATCGTCCATCAAAAACTAGCACTCAAACACGGTCTCATACAAAACACTAACACTCCCTATTATAAGTACGCGCCACAAACTATCCTAGAAAATGACACACATAAACTGTATTACGATCGCGCCATACTTACAGATAGGACCATCCATTACAATAGACCAGACATAACCCTACAGGATAAAATAAGTAAAATCACTTACCTTATAGACATTGCAGTTCCCAACACCCACAACCTACAAAAAACAATAGCTGAAAAAATAAGCAAATACGCTGACCTTAAAGAAGAAGTTATTAGAATTTGGAGACAAGATAAAGTTTATGTTGTTCCTGTTGTTCTCTCCACGACTGGTGTTATCCCCAACCATCTCCTCCGTAGCCTGAAACTAATAGATCTAGAAGAATCCCTTTACATCAATCTGCAGAAAGCAGCCATCCTAAACACATGCAGAATCGTTAGGAAGTTCATGCAGCTAGACGAAAGTACACTCTCATCATCATAAAATTCACCACACGCTGCATTTACTTGGCTTTGGCCCGTAAATGTAGCTAAAACCAGCCCTAGAGCTGAGAAAAAAAGAACACTCCCGATAATAATACGAATGTGGCGACTAGGCAGCGTTGCCATAATCCCAGTAGTAGTCTCAACCACGGGTGTTATTCCCAAACAACTGCACCAATCTTTAAAAACGTTAGACTTATCTCCTTCCACCTACCAAACTCTACAGAAAGCTGCTATTCTGAACACTTGCAGAATTGTCCGAAAATTCCTTCAGAACGACAATGATGCCCAAATATCACACCCACAAACATCACCAACAACACAAAGTATAAACATATCATCACATCATAATATATTATCATCTATCGCTTAGATTAGCACTTGGCTTCGGCCCGTGTTATTCTATAAAACCGGCACATCAATGCCGAGATACAAAAATGTATACAAACAAATAATAATATAATAATAATAATGGGTTAATAGCCAAGAGTCTCGACCAACACCTAAGGAGGCTCTCGTTGGCCAGCTGGATCAAGGGCTTGATTCAGAAAGCGGTACTTCTGGACACGGCCCGCATTGTCCGGAGGTTCCTCTCTCTGGAGCCCTGACCGCCGGTAGCTTGGACCCTGTTCCCGATACCGGTGGGCTACTATTTTTTATATTTTTAAATGTTTTTATATATTCTTTTTTATATTCTAATATTTAAAAATATAATTTATATGTAAATAATGAAATAAAGGAAATAATATAATAATAATAATAATATCCCCATCGCCGTATCTCTACGTTGACGTCGTGGTGGGGCTTGCGCGCTCCGAACTCTGGGCCTGTGCCGGAAGAGTTTACTTTCCGGAATGGGTCTAAGGTGAGGAGCCAGACCAAGAGAGATACAGAAACCCGCAGGGCAGCATGTGGCGAGCTGTTGGGCAGTAGCGACCCCACGGACCCTATCTCCCGGGAGAAGTCTTGTTCCTTACCTCTGGCTTGCCTTTATTGGCCGGCTGGAGTGAAAAATGACGAGGAACAGAGCTCCCACCTCATTCTTGCCTTTATTGGCCGGCTTGAGTGGAGATTCGCAAGAGCAAACGTGCTCGGAGGAAGGAAGTATTCCAGTAAGATGCTGGTAGGGATCTTGACCGTACTTCCGGGATTGTCCTGATAGCCGTGGAATACCTCTCCACTCCTCATAAGCACCTCAGGACATGTTGCCCCCTTGTCGCTACGTCACTATGTGCTAGCGACCGTTTCCGGGGGCCCATTATTGAGTGTGCAAGTCACCCCCTGCCATTTTATCCGTGTATATAAATAAAACATTGATCAGGCAGGGGTCATAGTTCTTCCATAGTTCTTGGTAACCAGTCCACTTCAGCCACCCAAACCCATAGTCCAACTTTTTATTTTTCCATATCCTACAATAGTCCTACACCAACCGGGGGTTATCCTTGGGTGCACTTGCATAGTGCATACAGGGATAATCGTCGGATGGTGCCGCATTTCATTAAAATTTCCTAAGGGGCCTCTGCGAGTTGGCTTCGGCCCCTCGTACGCCTTCCAAAGGACCGGGACCCCATGGTCCCGAGATATGTAAAATCATAAAAAAATAATAATAATATTATAAAGAGGTAAAATTGTTTGTAAGTTTGTAAGTTTGTATGTAGGGGGTAATCTCCGGAAGTAATGAACCAATTTTAAAAATTCTTTCACTGGTAGAAAGCTACATTATTCGGGAGTGCTATAGGCTATAAATTATAAAGATATCATGCATATTAGCCGAACTATCTCAATTTTTGTCTAGCCAGGCGGAAAAAAATAGCTCTTACAACAGAGTTATTTGCATGCGCTGCCTTAACAGTTGTATATAATTGAAAACAATGTATGGCAACTAGGTCCGCTTTGAATAGTTCTACAAAAAAGTCCGCGACACCATATTTCTATCTTTTATATTTTAGCAGATATAGTAGCTTTTATGTGTTAAAAAAAGTATTTTTCGACGTACTTACCTTTGGACGATTTTTTAAACAACAAAATATTAAACCTTATCGAAAAAAATATTATTATGATCACAAGAACATCGTAGAGATACGATTTGCCCAAAACAGTATGTCAATTGGTTAAATAGTTTCGAAGATAATATAAAATTACTAAATCGGAAAATACCGCCGTCCATTCACGAACCGCATTAGAACATGCTTTGTACGGACGTTTTATCCATTTACCCATAGATGGCGTTGTGCATAATGACCCTCTCCAGTTATTATCGAGTACGCCGTACGGAAGAGTCTGCTCTTGAAAATCATCAGCGCCTCTCGAGGAATAGAGAAAATATTTCGCAAACACGCGCTGGGGAATCTAGCGTCTCAGTGATTTAAGGCAGCATGTCTCTGCAACAAGGGATAGGGAGTCTAACGCTGAGCAATCGCAGCGGCTCGCTAGGCAAACTGTGAGAACATCGCAGGCCCGTGCACGGGAATCTAGCGCTGAACGTGCGCAGCGTCTCAGTATGTCTCTGCAACAAGGGATACGGAGTCTAGCGCTGCGCGCTCGCAGCGGCTCGCTAGCCAAACTGTGAGAACATCGCAGGCCCGTGCTCGGGAATCTAGCGCTGAACTTGCGCAGCGTCTCAGTGATTTAAGGCAGCATGTCTCTGCAACAACGGCTAGGGAGTCTAGCGCTGAGCGCTCGCAGAGGCTCGCTAGCCAAAGCGCGAGAACATCGCAGGACCGAACCACACTCATAATTTCATCACAAGTTAAAATGTTTACCGCCCAACGAAGTGGGCACGGGTCAGCTAGTGTTACATATATCGGCACCAGTGTCAGTCTGACGCAACTGTCTAATAAAAAAAGAAACTATGAAACGTGCACTAAACATATTGGCGGCTATCGCTGTCTCGCTTTAACATCTGCAGTCTGTGCATAGTCTGTGTCATTTTTGCTATGTTGGTATTCAAATTTAGTGCATGTTTCATACAAGCGCCGTTTTTCATATTTTTTTTATGGGACTCCCGCCTCTTCTTACATAATATAATGAGCATTACTTACTATGCATATTATGGGCGCCGCAACTTGCGTCTGCGCTTGTTTGTGTTTCGTGTGTCCATTTTGTGTTTAATTATTAGTTTTTGAGTGTTTTATCTACATCAGACGTCGAGTTGATGTAGATAAAACCAAAAACACATCATACGACGTAAACACAGATGTTATTTGCAAAAAGCAAGAACATTTTAATGATCACCTATACCTATACGCAGATTATAATAACCTATACGTATGTTTAAATACACTCCTGTCATAGAGCCTTAGTTCCCGTGAAGATATGTAGACGGCGTTTCGAATTTGTATGCATCGAAACGGCACAAGAGGGCTCCTTCTCCCGTATTATTCTTTGGGGAAGAGCGTAGAAAATACTGTAACTGTTAAATTTTCCCAATCAACTTTGAACCTTATGCTGTAGCGATAAAGTAGAAAATCTATTAAATACATTTGACTGATTGTAGTAGGTTGATGTGCTGTCTGTACCTAAATTAATTTTGGAAAGTCTGTCCGAAATGTTGAAATTTTTTATTTTTTCTTCGATGAAAGGAGGAAAACTATCTACCAAAATTGGGGAACCTAGGAGGTGCAGTGAACTTTTTATTTTAATTTCTCTAGGGTGAATTGTCTGTCTGCAATGTCAGAAAGGAAAATTTCGCATTTTGAGGGGTTTGTCCAAGCCAATAGATTTAAATTCCTGTTTGAGAAGTTTGAGCCGTTGTAGGTCTTTCAGCTTATTCTGTAAACCTGTGCCCACATTTACTTAACTCTCCTTTGATGGATAGCCTTAAGATATCTTGAGGGTCGATATGGTTTTAACCAAGACAATGGCCAAAAATTTACTTATTGTCTCGAAGACATAATCTACAATACCTACCTTTTTATGACATGGCAGCGCTACTTGGGTGTGCAACTGCCGTACCTACTCAATAAATCAACTGCCCGTCTGGCGGAGTGTGCTGAAGCGTTATCATGGTAAATTATGGTTAAAACTTGAAAGTAAGTAGTCATGATTTAAACCTTTAACTAAAAAAATGCCTCTCTATAAACGATGTTAGAAATGTTGCTTGCCCCTCGAAAGAGCTTCTACATAAGGTTGCCCGTGTGAAAAGCAACCCATTTACTTTGGTTATATTCGACACCGGCCGCCCTCGAAAACCATAAAGCCATGAAAACGACACCCATGACGAAAAAATAAAATATTTTCAACCGCCATCTTGGATTTTCTTTTTGCCTCACTATTGGCTTCAGCACCCTCAGAAACCATGAAAACGACACCCATGACGAAAAATTTTAAAATATTTGCAACCGCCATCTTGGATTTTCCTTTTGACCTCACTTTCGGCTTCAGCACCCTCGGAAACCCTGACAACTATTGTCTACGCATCGTCATCGTGAATGAACCCACCACCGCAGGACGTCACGAGTGTAGTTCCGAATTCCTCGACGCGCGGCGCCTCGGTCATTATAATAATCGCTCGACAAACACGCACACGACATAAGTTTAAATTCTTAATCAAACTTGTAATAATTGATTATACGCCTTAATACTATCGAAGAGGATTTTCATTCATCTCCAAACATATTTTGGACCTTCAACGCCGGATACAGCAGAAGAAATCGTCGCGACCAGCATAAATCGGACGCACGAAGCCATCAGCGCGAAGTCATCCACGGTACCAGCATAAAACGGTCAGGTCAATTATCATTCTTTATCCTTATCCCTTTTATCTTATTCAGTGCTTCATTTGTGTTGATATTGTGTGAAATTCTAGTGTTTTATTCCCGTTAAAAGTTAAAAACGCGTAAAGATTTTCGTTTTGTCGCTACCCTCAACTTAAAAAATAAAATAAAAATCTTGTTCTAATCTTTAAAATAACTATTTTCCACTGTCTTCCACAAACTCCAAAATGACTAAAACTCCATCGAAAGAAACTCGTAGCAGTAGTGAGGATATATTTCGAGATTTAAATAAAAGAAGAGGTGTTGTTCGTGGTAAATTTCGACTATTCATGAAGTATGTGGGTGGACTCTGTAGAAATAATGCCTATTACTGAAATCATAAAAACAGAATTACAAACGCGTTTACAAAAGGCAGACTTATTGTTACAGCAGTTTTCAGACATTCAGGACGAAATAGACTTAAAAATACCTGATAGTCAAATAGAAAAGGAATTATCTGAGAGGGAATCTTTTGAAACCCACTATTATACTTATGTGACTAAGGCTAAGTGTATTATTAACGTAGATAATGCTCAAAATTGTTCTAAAGTTTTTAGTAAAGTTCAATTACCTACAATTTCACTTCCTTCCTTTGATGGCTCTTATGATCATTGGTTGGAGTACCGCGATACTTACCTATCTCTCGTTCATAACTCTCAAGAAATAGATAACGTGCAAAAATTCCATTATTTAGATACGTTCTTCTCTTACTGGCAGTGCATTATTGGTTATTAAGTCATTAGAATTCTCCTCTGAGAATTATAACATAGCATGGGAGTTATTGGAAAATAGATTTAATAATAATCGTTTACTTGTGCAAAACCATGTCAAGGCTTTATTTTCTATTACGTCACTTAATAAGGAATCATCTAATCAAATTCGTAAACTTATAGATACCGTTCTCAAAAATCTAAGGTCCCTCAAAAACCTCGGCGAACCGACCGAGTCTTGGGATACGTTGATTATTTACTTAATTACATCTAAACTTGATTCAGTTACCGAAAGAGAATGGGAGACTCATAAAAGTTCAATTATAAATAGCCATAATCAGTCAAATTCACGTACATCTCTTGATTATTTGATTACTTTTCTTAAAAATAGGGCTGACGTACTAGAAACTATTCATTTAGCACATAGTAGATCTTCCACAGACAATAACGCAAAGAAACCATCACAATCACAACAACCAAACAAATCACATAGTTACACATCAACACAAAATAAACAATCTCATAATAAAAATCCCAAACGTTCTCGTATTTGCACTATGTGTCAAGCTAATCATCCGCTTTATTCTTGCGATTCATTCTTAAAATTAACTGTTAACGATAAAATTAAATTCATTAATGAAAAGAAGTTATGTTGTAATTGTTTACGCGGTTCGCATTCGGTAGACGAGTGTTGGTTCGGTCCTTGTAAGCAATGCAATAAGAAACATAACAATTTAATTCATGATAAATGTGACGATGATAGTGTGAGTGCCTCCACATCGTCAGCTGTTGCGCTTAATTCACAGGCATCGTCACAGGAAACAACTAGTGGTAAGTCTTCAAATACTACCACACTACATTCTGCATCTCACACAACACTTCAAAGTACTACTCATTCATTATTAGAGACTGTACTGCTGTCTACAGCTTTAGTTGAGGTTGCAGATAAAGGCAATAATTATCACACTACACGCGCTTTATTAGATAACGGTAGTCAGCACTGCTTCATTGCAGAATCTTTATGCAAACGACTTAATCTTAATTTAATACAGTCCACTGTGCAAGTCTCCGGAGTAGGTAACTCGGTGACTAATTCCACACAATCATGCGAAGTTAATATGAGGTCTAAAACTACACAATATAGTACACGCTTTAAATGTTTAGTTTTAAATCAAATAACAGCTCAGTTGCCATCTTTAGGTATAACATCACACATAAATATCCCTGATCATATACAGTTAGCAGATCCCAAATTTTGTTCGCCATCAGGAATCGAATTATTAATTGGGGCAGACAAGTTCTGGGAACTTTTAAATGACGGACTAATTCGACTAAGTAGTGGTCCATATCTTCAGAATACTAAGTTGGGATGGGTAATATCTGGTTCATTGTTGAATAATAAAACTTCACGCAACAATCGAGTTCAATGCAATTACTCACAATCATTAGACGCTCAACTTAGGAAATTCTGGGAGTTAGAAGAAATAGTTCCGCAAAATAAATTAACTAATGACGAATCTTTATGTGAAAACTTGTTTGTGCAAACTACGTACCGCGATAACACGGGTCGGTTTTTTGTGCGCATTCCATTAGCCGAGTCCAGTGACACACTGGGAGATACGTATACACTCGCGCTAAATCGCTTTCACGCACTTGAACGTAAATTAGATAAATCTACACCTGAATATAAAAAATTATATTGCGATTTTATGAATGAATATTTGAGTTTAGGACACATGAGTCGAGTCAATCACTATCCATCACCAAATTATTTTCTACCGCATCACGGCGTTTTAAGAGTTCATAGTAGTACTACCAAACTTAGGGTGGTTTTTGATGGAAGTGCAAAATCCACATCGGGCAAATCGCTTAATGATATTCAGTATATTGGCCCTAGTTTACATAATGACGTTTTTTCAATTTTATTACGCTTTCGACAATTTAGATTTGTTGCATGCGCTGACGTCGAAAAAATGTATCGACAAATTAATATTCAACCAGATCAAAGAAATCTTCAGTTAATTCTTTGGCGTGAAAATAAATCGGACGAACTCGGTGTGTACCAGCTTAATACCGTAACATATGGTACCGCGTCCGCTCCTTATCTAAGTATTCGATGCATTAAACAGCTGGCATCTGAGTGTAAGGATGACGTCATAAAACAAGTAATAGACGAAGATCTGTTTGTAGACGACTTAATTACTGGTCATGATGATAAACAATGTTTATTAGACATTTGTAACAAAGTAAATGATGTTTTAAAATGGTTGCTTCCATTTACGTAAATGGTTGTTTAATTCGGAGACTTCTACAACAGATCAACCAAAGGAATTAACTTTAGGCGATAATTGTTTAACTAAAACTCTCGGTCTTGGTTGGTTGAATTATTTAGATTTATTATATTTTACTACAAAGATTGATCAAACCTTCACTCATGTGACCAAGCGGGTTATCTTGTCTGTTGTCTCACAGGTGTACGACCCATTAGGCTTGTTATCGCCCTCAATCATAACTGCAAAAATACTTTTACAAAAATTATGGCTTTGTAAGTTAAGTTGGGACGATCCAGTACCTAACGATATTTTGTTTATGTGGAAAAACTTTATTGACACGCTTCAACACTTACAAAACATAAAAATTCCTCGTCATGTCAGACAAGTAAATGCAAAATACACAGATTTACACATCTTCACGGATGCATCACAGGATGCATATATGGTGCATGCGCATACATAAGAACATACAACGACAATTCACCGGTCACTGTTGGGCTGCTTTGTGCTAAGACCAAAGTCGCACCCATTAAACCAGTTACAATACCTCGACTTGAGCTGTGCGGAGCTTTAGTTGGTGCCAAGTTATATCAAAAAATAATTCAGTCATGGAGATTAACTTTTGATAACACATACTTTTGGTCTGATTCCACGATTGTCATAAATTGGATTAAAATTTCACCTAACTTATTAAAATCATTTGTCCAGAACAGAGTAGTGCAAATCAATGAACTGACTGGTGAGTTGCCGTGGTTACATGTTGCTGGTAAAAACAACCCGGCTGATCTTCTGTCTCGCGGGCTCACGCTCGACGCGCTTCAAAATTCAGATATTTGGTGGCACGGGCCAGCATTTTTAACCGAAATTAACACCAATTTTAAACAAAATAATCACGATGAAATGACTAAATCGCACGATTTACCAGAAATGAAATCAAATGTTAATTCTTTATTTACACAATCAACTTTTACTAGCATTTTTACCTTTGAACGATTTTCAAATTTTAATCGCATGAGGCGTGCAGCCGCTTATTTGTTACGATTCATTCATAATGCACGAATCAAAGTCAAAACAGAACGTAGCACTGGTACGATTACGTCTGATGAGTTAAATAAATCAACTTTAGTTCTAGTACGCTTAGCACAACAAACATCACTTCCAGACATTTATACTGCATTAACAAAAAACTTACCTGTTAAGTCAATGAGAAACATATCTAGTCTTGATGTGTTCCTAGACTCTGATCGCGTTATAAGAGTAGGAGGCAGACTAGAAAATTCACACACCTTTTCCTACAGTAAAAAACATCCTGTATTATTATGTTCGAAACATACTTTCACGCGACTTCTTTTTCAATTCGAACATAAACGTCTACTCCATGCTGGTCCACAATTGCTCTTGGCTACTATTAGAGAAAGTTGGTGGCCACTCAAGGGTCGTGATTTAGCCAAGCAAACAGTACATAAGTGCATTACATGTACTCGCCAGAAAGGGAAGGCACTGTCAGTAAAAATGGGTAACTTGCCACCTGAAAGACTGGAGCCAGGGTATCCTTTCTTGCGATGCGGGGTAGATTATGCGGGACCTATGTTCATATTGAATCGCAAAGGAAGGGGTTCAAAACTTGAAAAATGTTATGTTTGCCTATTCATATGTTTTACTACTCGTGCGATACACTTAGAATTAGTCACAAGTTTAAGTTCTGAAGCATACTTATTGGCTTTGAGAAGATTTTTATCTCGTCGTGGAAAACCCGCACAAATATTTTCCGACAACGGGAAAACGTTTGTAGGCGCACTAAAGGAATTCTCTAATTTTTTAAATGCTAGTGAAAACGATATTTTAAACTTCGCTGCAGGCGAAAATATTAAGTTTAGCTTTATTCCTCCGTACTCACCACATTTTGGGGGTTTGTGGGAGGCAGGGGTCAAATCCTTTAAATATCATCTCCGTCGTGTAGGAAACGTTAACCTCACGTATGAGGAATTTTCCACCCTATTGACACAAATAGAAGGTCTCCTAAACTCCAGACCTATGTATCCCATGTCTTCAAACCCAGACGACCTACTCCCTCTTACACCAGCCCATTTCCTGATTGGCCGACCGCTCGTTGCACCTACCTACGAAGACCTCACAGCTGCAAACACGTCACGCTTGGTCCGCTACGAGCGCATCGAACAGATGAGGCAGAATTTTTGGAAACGCTGGTCGCAGGAGTACGTTTCGGAGCTGCAGACAAGAAGTAAATGGCAGTCCAACACCGACACAATAGCACCCAATACTTTGGTGCTCATTAAAGAAGACAACCTGCCACCTTTAAAATGGCGTCTGGGACGAGTCATAAGCACTTCACCTGGGAAGGATGGACTAGCACGTGTAGCTGACATTAAAACAGCTAACGGAGTGATACGAAGATCATACCCCAGATTATGTCCGCTGCTGAAGGAGGAAGAACCTTAACCTATCTCAACTTCTACATTCTTCTTCGTTGGAGGTTGTTACTCCAAGGCGGGCGGCATGTCTACGCATCGTCATCGTGAATGAACCCACCACCGCAGGACGTCACGAGTGTAGTTCCGAATTCCTCGACGCGCGGCGCCTCGGTCATTATAATAATCGCTCGACAAACACGCACACGACATAAGTTTAAATTCTTAATCAAACTTGTAATAATTGATTATACGCCTTAATACTATCGAAGAGGATTTTCATTCATCTCCAAACATATTTCTCTCTCTCTCTCTTTCTATTACTATGAAAAGTGAGGCATAAGGCTTTTTCGTTACATGACGATTTCTCCCATTTGACTCCTACCGCAAGCTCCGTAAAATAACTTCGTTCCAAAACTTCACCGCGATTCAGAATATGACGACATTTGCTCAACGCCATCTCGCCAACTCGAAACTCGCATTGCATTAATCAACTTTCATAAATCAATAATTATCTAACATTGCATTCTTTATCACTCAGAACACCACATCAATTATTATTATCTTACATTATCCTCACTTTTTATTTGAAATTCTTTTAGCGCCACAGGCGCCACCTATAAACCACCAATGGAAAGCCTTTTTTCTAATATTATAATCAGTATCATTACTTTTTAAATAACACAGACATAAGTATCTGTGTTATTTCGTCATAAAGGTAAGCCTAATAAGACGTGATTATTCACATACTTAATGTTGTTTATATCACAATAATAATACGTTTTCGTTAGTAGGTAGGTACTATATCGCGCCAATAGATTTCGTTACGTGTTTCCAAAAAAATAAAATGTTATTCTAGAATACTTTAAATTGATTGTATCTTTTGATAGAGTGAAGCGATTACGATGATACAAAAACTAATAACTGCTCAGAGTTCTACACCATATTTGAGTTTAAAAATTAACCATATTGGTTTGGTACTTTTACTTTGAACCTGTTCAAATAATCTGTCACATCCAAACAGACAGAAATTCCAAAAATTGATGAAATGGCATCTGTTGGTTATCCTTTAACAACCTAACTATTTTTTTTTTGGAAATATTTTCAATGTACAGAAACGCCTCGTCTACAGATTTATTATATGTACCTATAGAATATAAGATAGAAGATTAGGATTTCTGTATTAATACAAACTTTTTGATTTACAAATCAGCTTTAATAAAATATATTTAAAAAAGGTACCTACTAATATAAAAACAAATAACAATCACGGTTTCTATTGAACAGACTATCATAATTAACTACTTAAGTAGGTACTTACTTTGAAATTATTTCAATTTTAAGTTCTCCATGTTTCGAGAATATTTTCGGACGAAAAGAATATAACTACAGACTACAACATTCTGACGTGTATTTTGAAAGCACCGCAGTGGAGAAGGTGCTGCGCCTGCGCCAAAAAAATACAATGATGAAGTCTTGACATGTGTATTAGGTACATAGAAACAATAAAATAGAAAGGTAACATTTCAGTACCGAACTAAATATTAAGTAAAAAGAAAGTGACATTACTTTTAAGGTGAGTCAGAATCATGGAAATACAGGCTCCGACTCCGAATGTTATTTAGGAACAGTAGGCTGCACGTCAGTGATGGTACCTACATACCATTCCGGTAAAATCACGTGTTCTTCTTGAATATCCTTGCTGACGGTTATTTTTTGGTTGGCATCAATATCAAACTTTAGTGTAATTGGCTCTTTAGACACAAAATCATCATCAAAACTTTCTTTCAAAGACTTGAAAGAATTCTTTACAAACGTTAGAAAATAATCTAAATAATTTATAGCTGTTTGTGGTTTCCATTCGTCCTGAAAAGCAATAAAAAGTAAAGATCATTTTGTAATATTTACTGTACATACAGTCAAACGTTCATGGTTACCATTTGACATTGAAATCGTCTTTATTTCGTAGCAGTAAAGGAGTGTACTACTGATCTTCGTCAGAGACTACAGCTAGGGTATAAGTATGTAATCTCGAGTCGAGATGTCGCATGCTAAGACTGGTGTCGAAATTACGTTCCAACTTATAATATACCTATACGTAATCTTACCCGACAATATCTCACGATGTCATCTGTATTGAAACATTGCACTCTTTGTATTATGCCATCATCGTTTCTGTAGCCTACAAGTAATCCCTTTAGCCCAGCTAGGTAGCACTGACACCAACACCGTAGCATTTTATATTTTCTGAAAATTATATTAGGGTGTAGGTAATAAAAATAATAATTTCAATAGCTCGCCTAGCGAATAGATGTAGAGAAGTCAGGCTCAATTTTTGCATCAAAGCAATATGGCCAAAGCCTTATTGCATCGAAAGATTCAAATATTGGCAAAAAAAAAAACAGTATTTTTTCGCGCCACGCACGTCTGAACTGAATTGACAACATTTTTAACAGACTTCAAAAAAGAAGGAGGTTCTCAATTCGACGGTGTTTTTTTTGTGTGTTTGTTACGCGATTACACCGCCAATTGTGGACCGATTTTCAAAATTCTTTTTTTTAATGGATAAGGTATGCTTCAGAGGTAGTCCCATATAAATTGTATGGACTTTGCTTGGGTAGTTTTAGAATTAGCTTCAATAATACGAATTTTTTCCACTTCGTTTATATTGATGATGTTTTAATATCTTCCTGTCACTGTTATTCACATAGCAAGGCAAGTAGTGTTATATGAATTTGTATGGGGTAGGTACAACTAACACCTACTCTTTGCATTTGTTTCATCCTAATAGTATTGGTTATTCGTTTTAATTTCATTGATTAATGTTATGATCCGTGACCCCGGCAAATGACCGTTGCGCGACAGTTCTTGTACAGGTTGCTCTAAGATGCTATTTTTAAAAATTTTAAATAAATCCGTAAATAATAACGTTTAATGGAAATATAATTTCTTCATGAAACCAAAATGTGAAAACGTATGTGTTAAATTAATGTCACCATTGTAGCGCCACGCTGTATAACAGTTAATAGCTAAAGTAAGGTAGGTAGCTATTTTAAAAGTAATCATAAATTAGGCATGTAGTAATTAGTAAATTATAGCCTCAAAAAATTATAAAATACAAACTTTTTAACAAAAAAATTAAACCTCCGAAAAAACTGAAAAGCAAAAAATAATAAACCTTTTTGATTTAACCTTAATAAATAGTTCTTAAACTAGTGTAAGTATACCTAAGTAATTTTGAGTCGGCGCCAAACAACCAATGAACAAAGATCACTAAATTATCTAAAATTTAAAGAAATAACCAAATCAAATTACAATGTAACGTGAAGTTTCCAGCGATAAACATTAACATTCCAAACAAAAAATGCGCTCTCCGCACGACCACTCACTCGCAACGATATTAATTTGCTTGTTTAGGTTAAATAAAAAGGTTTATTTTTTTTGCTTTTCAGTTTTTTCGGAGGTTTAATTTTAAAAAGTTTTTATTTATTCGGGAATACAAAACTATACGTCCTCACGCACAAAGAGCCACGAGCGACTGAAATCAGCAACTAAATGCGATTATACCTTCCTAAATGCGTTTCTAATTAGGCTTCTAAATGATTCAGTCAATCAGAAACCATCCTTGTTTCTGAATTTAGGATGCTAGCTTGATGAATGCGATTATACTTGACTAAATTCAGTAACGACTGAATTAAGACGACTAAATTCAGCGAAGTGTAATAAGCGCTTACCTTGACAGATCCCCCCCTAACCGTTGTTGTAGCTACAGGAAAACGATTTTAGAAGACTGTCCTTAACTTTTGAGTAATTGCTAATTGCATCTACAGTTTTTGGAAAAATTGTACAATCAGCTAGAAAAACATCACTAATAAAGTAATGGTTATGGTTGATGTTGCCATGGCAGTTTTGGAATATTTCTGTATTCCATTGGCCTGGAGGTTCATTTACGGTGGCCTATTTTTCATACTATAAAAAGTTTAATTTCATTACTTACTTAAAATTCTGTTCTTGTCGCCGACTATGTATTTCTCTATTTGTTTTCAACTCCACAAACTTGTTGTTTCTTAAATATGCTAGATTTGCATTTAAGTCATTTGGGTTGGGAGGTTCTGAAGTTGTTCTTGTGGCTAGCATTCCATCTATTTGGGCACCATAAAACAGCTTGTGCTTTCCTAACTGAGAACTATAATAAATAGAAAATTCTTCATTTTCAACAACAGGTTTTTCTATATTTGGTTCTTGACTTGGTGAATCTGTAAAATAAAAAAATAAAATTATAGAAAAAGCTATTTAAAACTATTAAATTAATAGTTTCTGTGTATCAGTTATAAAAAATAATATGTGATAGATAATTATGGAATAACAATACTTATCCAATTTGTGTTTCTACTGTGAAGTCCATTGTGAATTGTGACTTATAAAAAGTGGACAATATAATTTTTTTTCTGTCTAAAGACCTACAGTGAACGGCTAGAATCAAAGTTTTTCAAATATAACTTGAAAAATTATCTACCAACCAAAAACAATGAAAAATTTGTCTGTAGTGTTTGGTATTTACATGATAAGTCCAAAATTGATAATTTTCTGTTTTTACATCATCAATACTTACTCAATTTTTTTTAAACTTTTCTTTGGTCTATTCTTTGTTAGTCTCCGGCTGCTATAAGTACAGGTAACAGTTTGATCAACAAATGTAACTAGGTATTCCAATTTGTAGCATTATCAGATTTTTGGATGTATATACCAGACACCACAGATATATATATTTTTATCATCACTGGAAAGGAGAAAATGCTAAAGTGCCATTTGGGCCAAAATGAGTTACCTATATATATTGTTGGATTAAATTTTTTTTTCTGTGTTGATCTTTTTAAGTTTCAAGAAAATCTGAGCCAATTTTTCGTGTTTTGGGCGTTTGGACATATTTTCTTGCTCTTTGACGGAATTCCAGAGGGTGACACTTGATATGTTGTCCACTGTGTAACTTGTGCTTTTACCCAGACCCGTTACTTGGGGCTGGACAATTTAGCAATCCATGACTACTTTTGTTAGCTTGGGTCTTACCTGTAAAAACAATTGTACATGTGTGCTAATGAATAAAATAAATAATTAATAAATTTTAATTGGCTCAAGTTTGTCGCTGTGGATTGTGGCTATCGTTGAATCCAATGATATAACTCATTTTGGCCCAAATGGCGCTTTAGCATTTTCTCCTTTCCAGTGACAATATGTTTTATGAGTTACCTGATGACATATATTGTTCAAATTTATAACCCCATGCACGAAACCTGGCATTCCGATCAATGGGAGGAAAACTTTTCTTAACTTGTGAGTTTTCAATGGAACACAAGTATATGCAGTTATTGAATAAGCTTGCCACAATGGTTACTGGATCATTGTTATAGCTTGCACACATTACACTTATTAAACTTCTGCGATACGTTATAAAAGTTGTTTCAGGTTGGTTACTCAGAAACTCCAAGCGGCATCTTTGGTCGAGGAGAAATTTCAGCATTAGAGATATTTTTTCGTTGTTATCGTCAGTGGTACGCTTGACTGCTTTTTCAATGTTGTGGTTTAAGTCGTAACGAATTTTCCCTTTCGGAATGGATGGTAAATATTTGAGTTGGGATAAATCATGATAATAATCGCGTCGGACATCGACGCTCATATAACCAATTATGTAAGGGTAATCCACTTGAAGACATCTTTCAGGAAGTTGGTTTCCATCCATTTTTTGTGATTACTTGTAGGGGTACCTATTTTATCAAAAAAACGAAAACTATTAGGTATACAGAAACAATGATGCAAAGTAACTTTAAAATCAACAACGAGCAATGATTATTGACAACGAGGGCTTTTGTGGAAGAGTCACTAATATTTTGCCAATATCACGTCACGTATTTAAATAGCTGTGATAACTGCAAAGATAGTAGACTGCTGCTGCACTGCAAAGACTACTATACAACCCGATTACTTAAAGAATGGACCTCGCTGGAATGTGACGTCTCTCCCACTTCCCCGCTCGCCTCCCCGCGTTCGTCCTGTCGCGTCAGTACGGTTAGCATCTTTGTCTTGTCACCGATACGCGTCTACTTTCGTCTCTGACATAACGTTCAGTTTTTTTAATATCCTTGTTAAGTTTTTTGTTGAATTGTTTTAGTTTGTTTTGTTTTGTTATGATTATTACGTTTTTCGATTATTTTTGTTAAGTTTTTGTTATTGAACTGTTTTGGGCAGTTATCATTAGGTGCCTACTTACCTACCTAGTTTTTTTTTGAGTTGGACCCTTGTTTTGTGTTCCGCGAAAATGAGAGGAAAGACTATTCACAGTGATGGACGCAACATTATACTTAATGAAGTCATGACAGGCATCGTACCTTTAAGTTATAGTGGTGATACTGATGATGAATAGTAACTAAGTACTTTTTGTAATTACTTAAAATAAAATAAAAATTAAGTTATTACTGATTACTGTGTTATTTAGGTATTTTGCATCTCACCCTGAAATATTAAAATAGGCCTCGTACCGACTGAATACCGCTGTGTCCGGTCTTATTATTATTCCAATTAACAAATCTAACACAACATACCTACAGTTTTCACAAACATCCTGATCGTCAAAGACAATGAAACAGAAAGGGTTCAACACCTGACTCATTGCCTCGTATAAGTTTCATAAAAATTCTTAATGATGCTTTTTTTTTCACACGGTACCCAAGCGTCGCAGTGACGTCATCGACGCCAGGTCCATTCTTTTAGTAAACGGGTTGTAGTATACTCAGGGGGGGCCATTGACATACAAAAGTATGGACTGGAAATACCTACGAAAAAAGGGTGCATACCTACAACTGGTATTGTCGCATAAAATGGCTGCCATTGCTAGTGTTGCGTCTATCAAGGAACATAGGTGTTACTATAACTAGTATCGATACTAAATACGAGTCTTACTAGTTATCACGTTTAGATCATACCTAATATTATGTATACAAATTCCGTTGTAATTGTAACAGAAAAAGATGAGTAGGTTATCTTACTTTCCGTTATCTATAAAAATAAATAAAATTGAAGTGTCTGTTGGTACTGTCAAAATAACAGCTTTTTACTAAATGCTTATAAAAGTGTAAACAGTACTATTAACAAAATGGCATTTTTAAACTATTGCATAGCTTTTATCTTGGGCTTTGAGCGCGGCGACGGAATGAAGAAATTCCGTAACGAAAATAAACCTAAGCATCGTCTAACGTCGTATCAGTTCGGCAGACTTCGGCACGGTGTTTGTGTGCGTTGCTATGCAATAGCTTTACCGCGGCAGTCCCCGAGTGCCACACGTATTTTTATTTTTGTCTGTCTGTCTGTCTGTTTGTTCCGGCTAATCTGAAACGGCTGGACCAATTTTGACGGGACTTTCACTGACAGATATGTTACAAGGAGTAACTTAGGCTACCTTTATTTTAGAAAAATAATTAGGGTTCCGCGCAAAAAAAATGCCATGCATAAATTATTTTTGCGTTTGGTAGCCAGGATGGTTATAGGCTATTTAACATCACGTTACGACCCTTAGGAGCCGAGAAAAACGAACGCTAAGCGAAAACGAAATAATAGCGCGGGCGGGCGATGCAATGCGGCCGGTCGGGGGACGAATGAGTTTTATTAGTGTGGCTGTTATTTTAGTATACTGTGTATCTTACGACTTCTATGCGAAGTCGCGGGGCATAGCTAGTCTGAGAATAAAATCCATGTCATGAAAAAAAAAACATGCTTGCAGAAAATGTGCTTTCGCAAAAGCCAATTATTTTTAAAAGAGCAAACGTGGAGTTTCTTACCGTTTCTTCTCCATAGGAAACAACCAATTGGAACCGTGCACCTAGCTTCTGACGTTTCATAAAAGTGTCCATGTAGGTTTATGTGGAATATTTTGATTTTGGTGCTGTGAAGTGTGAACCACAGGCCGGACCTAGCAAGGTCACTCGGACTGAATAAGACGCAGGATTATTTATGTTAACATCGCAGAATATACCGGTATCGTTTCAGCGGAGGAACTAGTTTCGGAAACTATTACGCCAAGTCGGCAACGGTACAACACTATTCCATTATGACATATTATTGTAAACAAACGAACGAATTAACAAATATAATAGAAAGGCCTGTTATACGGAAATGAACCCAAATATCAATACTTTAGCCATAAATTCATGATCACGTTACAATTGCATCATCGAATGTGTATTATTGTATGTATTAATGCATGAAAACCGGCTACTAACCTGTGCAAAGACAATTGAGGTTGATTTTCATTCTTTCTTGCACCACACTTCACAATACAACACACAGGCATGTTGAATTTCTGTTTTCCAACATTTACGTGCAGTTTTAACAGGTAAAATCCTCGTAATTTTCTGGCAATCCTCAATAATACAAAAAATAAACAACCATTTGACAGCAAAACTACCACGAAACTCATAGCATAAGATGGCTGCTATGGCACTTACCTACAACTGTCACTACGTCACGATAAAATATTGCCATAATGAGCAACAACTTAAATATTGTTGTCTCTTTTATCAAATAAAATTATCTCATTAGAAAGAATGAGACATAATGATATTTCACATTCTGAATCATATTTCACTCATATTTGTATAAGCAAATGTATGTATAGAATAACGCGGCATCTCCATGTTTTATGTACCTCAATGGGGGGGGCACACTTAGCACTGTCATCAATTTCCATAGACGACAGCGACATCTGCAGTTTGGTGGGTTAAAAAAACTTGGCAGCCATTTTCTTGTTTGTCAAATTGTCAAACAAATGTCATTGTCGCCGCCGGCCGTCCGCCATTATCATTGTCAACTCCGCAACTCCGGCTTTCCCGACGTTGATGCGCTTCCCGAAATCCCGAGTTTATCTCAGCTAATTATGTTAAAATTGTTACTTGTTACTGTTATTTGTTAAACCCTGATTGTGACCCTAAACATTATAATAAAGATTCGCTACTTATAGTAAGTATGCTTA
Organism: Hydraecia micacea; assembly: GCA_914767645.1. Lineage (NCBI taxonomy): Eukaryota > Metazoa > Arthropoda > Insecta > Lepidoptera > Noctuidae > Hydraecia > Hydraecia micacea. The sequence continues at coordinate 9,839,680 of OU611779.1, read as the reverse complement.
TAGGTCTACCGGAATCTCATGGCATTAAAAAAATTAAAAAAATTGTGATTTTCATATGGCAATGTCAATTGTCATCTGTCAAATCAAATTACACGATTTGTCAACCGCTGCTGAGATTTTGTGATATCTTCTTCACAATTTATTGTTTTTGTGAAAATGTCGAAAAAGCCACTTCAATCTCAATCGAGAAATATTGTTTTTAATGTGTATCGTAAAATAAGGGAAGAAGAAGGCGTAAATCAAACACAATCTTTGATTTTAAAGCGCGTCGTAGCGTTGACCGGTAAGTTAGACTGAGTTGTTTTGATACTTTTAGTTTATTTTATATTTTTCTTAATTAATTGTAGCTTCTTTATTAGGGGTTTCCAGTACTACTATACGGCGAATCGTAGGTATGGGCACATCGAATGATGGTGTATTTTCCACGCCTGGTAAAAAAAGGAGAAGGGGGAAGAAGAAAATCAACTTGGACGGTTTCGATTTAGAGTTGATTAGGAATAAAGTAAAAGAATTATATACAGTTCGGAAGGAAATTCCAACAGTAATGAAACTGTTACAAATTCTTCGACAAGATATTGATTTCAATGGAGGGAGAGAATCCTTGAGGGAAGAAAAATATTAAGTAATAATCCCTCTCACTCTCACTCTATGTTTGATGAATGATTAAGCTATTGTTTGAGTAACATGATACATTTTATTATTTTTTACAGACTTATACTTAAGGAGATTGGTTTTGAATATGTTAAATGCCAATCAAAAAGGACCATTTTGATGGAGAGGGATGATATAAAACTTCAAAGATACAAGTTTTTGAAGCGTATAAAGAAAAACCGCGAAGCTGAAGAGCATAACAAATTGGATGTGATTTATTTAGATGAGACTTACATTCATGGTACATGTTCTGTGAACAAGTCCTGGCAAAGCAAAGATATTGCAGGTCCATCTAAAAGTATTTCGCTTGGAGCGAGGTGGATCATTGTAAACGCTGGTGGAGAAAAGGGCTTTGTGCCAAATTGTTGTCTGGTGTACAGGTCAACAAGTGTATCTGCTGACTATCACCACGACATGAATAAGGACAATTTTACAAAATGGGTGACAGAGAAGCTAATTCCAAATCTGAGAAGACCTTCACTAATTGTTATGGATAATGCTAGTTATCATTCCGTACGGATGAACAAACCGCCCACACAAGACAATCGTATCGCTGATATAAAAGAATGGCTTCGTGCAAATGATGTACAGACGCCAGCACATCAACCTACACCTAACTGTCAAATTTTCCCAATCAACATTGAACCTTATGCTTTAGCGATAAAGTTGAAAATCTATTACAGAAATCTGACAGATTGTAGTAGGTTGATGTGCTGGCGTCTATACATTATGATGATCTTTGGCGTAAATGTCAACTGCTTACTTGAAGTAGTGAAACAAAACATGTCTGCGCCCTTATATGAGATAGATGAAGTATTAAAATCGCACGGTCACGAAGTTTTAAGGCTCCCACCTTATCATTGCACATTAAATCCAATAGAAATGATTTGGGGTATAATGAAGCAAAAAGTTGCTGATAAAAATGTAAATAAGTAGGCCTGCAAGTGACTACTATTAAATTATTAACAGAAGAAGCTTTCTCACAAATTGGTGCAGAGGAGTGGCGAAAATGTTGTGAACATGTAAAGAAAATTGAAAACGATTTTATCGAGCAAGATAGAATAATTGAAATGCTGGAAGAGCGATTTATAATAAATACCTCTTTATCTTCATCATCTGATGATGAACAAGAAATGCAAGTGGAGTTCTTGGAATCGTTTTCTAGTTCTGAATGAGGTGATAAGTTATTAGTATGATTTAAATTATATATAATAAATTAGTACACAAAGTATTATACGATTGATTTATTTTTCATGACATTATTTTCCTATGTTAAGAACCCGATGTATAACAAAATTCTTTATACACATACCTAATATACTTCATGTTCATTAAAACTAAAGACATAAATAAAAATTATACAGTATCAAGATCGTTTAATCCAATTTCCCCAGTATTGCACACAACAAATTTTTATTTCCCCAGTTGCCATGAGATTCCGGTAGGCCTATAACTATAGGTATGTGTATATTTATTAGAGCCTTAGGTCACCCACCAAACTCAAGGTGGCAGCACTTTCCATACATGCAAATTTTACCACAGAGTTGTCACTCTTTTCCTCTATAGTTACTTTACTCTTTGTATACTGAACGTTACTTACTCTATGGTATACTGGGATAACTGCACTGAGTTGGGAGTACTATGGAGATGGCATATTCTACTATAGAAATAATAGTTATACAAATATCTGTCATATCGACACACACATGTCAAAAATCGTTTTGTTTCTTTTTAACTAATCAAGAGCTGCATATATGAAAAGAGAGACGTCAAAGTTTGTCAAGTTCTAAATTTGGCAACACTTTTGTGTGACGTCAAAATCATTTCTTTGCGTGGTCGGTCGCCATGTTAACTGCCGAGGTTTTTCCTCTATGTTGCCGAGTTTTGTGGTAGATGTGCTGTCAAACGGTTGATTGCTAGTGTTGGGTAAATAGTCGGATGCTTTGAGTTATTATCGATTATAATCCATAAGTGTCCATTAATAGCCTTGCAATGGATGATAATCCTGCTATTATATGATAATCTTGTGTAATAAGGAGGAGTTGTGTGTGTGTTTCGAATTTTTCATTACCTAGTTTTGGTTGTGGTGATTGTTTATACTTTGTCTCAAGCCAAGTTAAACAAGGTATACATTTGCCGATTCGCGATCTCAATGGTTTTTGTATATATTCTGTTAAATATAGTCGAATAGATGACCGCAACTATTTATTTTTTTAGCAATCTAGTATTATTTAAATGCCATTAATGTAATAACAAAAGTAATAATTAATAATCGAAGTTCGACCCGAGTATTGAACCTAGGACCCCACACTTAGCAATCGGTCTTGCGACCACTAGACCAACGGGGTAGGAAATAAATAATAATATTTTTTTGCCAGTCACGACATCATAAGTCTCCTGGTCCTGGTTAGTGTGTAATGTAAGCTCGTATGAACAATACTCTACACCTCTAGTAAGTAGGTAAATATATTATGAGAATATTGGCCTTCTGATATTAAATGAAGCTTGAGAAAGGTGACAAGTTACAACGTCTTATAAAACCAAGAAAGATAAAACACCCACAACTTCTAAAATTCTTGTCACTTCAGCTGCATTACATTACAAGGCTAATTCGAAAAATTTAAATAAATAATAGAAAACAAATTCATGTAGGTTAAATAATGTCGATATCAGCTGCGCATGTTGCTCGCAGTTACAACCCTACGAAAGGCGGCCATCTTAACTGCCCGATTTTTGTAGGTATACACGCTAATTTGGTAGGTATGCCAAGTCCATATTATTTATATGTCAGTGGATAACTGATAAACACAACACACCGACTGATGTAAACAAAACAAAGTCACTGCCAGTGTCAAAAACATCAAAAAGTAATCTGTGGTCAAAAACCAAAAACAAAAAGTGACAAAATACCAAAATACTAACACCGTACAAGTCTATGCCTTACACGGTACATCGGCTCAGGCAACCACAGTCATGGACTTATTATATCTTCTAAAGGCGAAACTGACTGACTGACATATCAACGCACAGCCGAAACTACTGGGTCTAGTGGGGTCTAGGACTAGGAATGTAAAATTTTGCACACGGCTTCCTTTTATCATGAAGGGGAGCACTAAGAAGGGGTTTTTGGAAATTCAACCTTTAAGGGGGTGAAAAGGGGGGATTTTGTTTGTATCAAAAATCTTATTCCTTGATTTTTATTGTTTATAAACTTGAACCTTGGCACGAATACTTATCTAAGTAAATTATGAAGGTTGGAATTTTTTGTTTTTCTAAACTACCCCCTGAAGGGGGATTGGGGGTATCAAAATTTGTATGGAAGAATTTTAACGCGCGGTCTGATTAACTCGAAACTCAGTATTTATACTTAAGACCAAAAATAAAGAATAACGTGTACCTATCCCCAGCTAGCAATTTTACGTCATACCGACGTCAGTTTAAGGCTATTATCGACGTAAATGTCGTCATAATATGACGTCGGTAGTTCCAGTAAATGACGTACATTTGTCATAGTTTTAAGACGTCTTTCAAGGACGTTGAGATGACGACAATTCATGACGTCCGGGATGACGTTGTTTCAGGACGCCGAGATGACGGTAATTCATGACGTCCGGGATGACGTTGTTTCAGGACGTCGAGATGACGATAATTTATGATGTCCGGGATGACGTTGTTTCAGGACGTCGAGATGACGGTCATTTATGATGTCCGGGATGACGTCGTTTCAGGACGTCAATATGAGGTGTCAAGAGGTCAGGTTTTAGGATGTCTATAAGAGCTAAATTGAACCGACCGACACATAAAACATGCTAACAATATAACAAGAGTGTTTCGTCATGTTCACTTTAGCTTTTATAAGAAACAAACTAATAAGAGATACAACATGCGTATTAAAATATATAACTTATATTAAGCTTAGATTGTACAGGACGGTTCCAATCTAGACTAAAACATTCACATTGTTTTTATAAAATTGCAATAATACGAAATTGCTACCTTGGAGCACCCCAAGAAGCTTATAGGTAAAAATGGAGACAACACTCTTAATACCTAAGTGAAACCGACTGTGGGCTGACGCTCTCTTTCTAAATACATACATATGACAAAGAAAGCACATATGACTGTCTCGTTCTTATGTGTGTATTTAGAAAGAGAGTGTCCGACCACAGTCGTCTTCAGATAGGTATTCAGAGTGTTGCCTCCACTTTTATCTATAAGCTTCTTGGAGCACCCTCCAAGCTAGCATTAAAATACTAATACAGAAAAAATGAAAAAAAAAAGCAGTAATGCGACATTAATGCTAATCTATACCGTGGCGGTTATTCTTCCTATAAGTAGGTAATGTATCAAAAGGAAACTATTTGCAAGAGATTGTAATATAAGTAATGCGTATATAGCTTATGAATGTGTACGAAAACTTATATGGAAGAGCAGCCGTCTGTTTAGGTATAAGGGTTCCACATAACGTAACTACACATTTATTCATCACTATCATAATGAAGCATTGGTATACATATTATGGTACAACTTTCGTCTGGTATAACAACACATTTGTTTTCTATGTTATCAACAGGCATGATTTTAAAATCAGACAACTCTTCTACTACCAAAACATCGATAGCCGCTGAACTAAAGGGATAATCAAAGAAAGATCTACCTATATGTTAAAAACTCTCTTCCATAAACAAACTCTAGATAAACAAACTCGGTAAACTTTTTACAAGATCTTGCCAAAGAATAATGTCTGATTCTGAACTAACATATCACTTACAAAAATTGGTAAACAAAACAAATTGTGCTTATGAAATACTTGAATTATCCTTTAACAACTTGTTTTTAACTCGTTCCGGAGCATGCCTCAGCCAAACCTTAATGCAATCTTCGACGTTTTTCTCAGTGACAGATGAAGAAGTGTTTTTAATGCCATCTGTAAATAAGCATATGAAAACTGTTAAAATCCGTGGTGAATCAATTTTTTAAAGTACATCTGGTGTAATTTTTAACACGAGGCTCGTCTTTTGTTTATAAAAAGTAGGGTTGAGTGATTTAACCAAATTCATTTAAATCAATACCTAATTCAAATTCAAATCTATGATTCATATAAATAATCTGATTTTGTTGAGAAATCATGATTTTTATCAACCCTAATTTAAAGTTGTAGCTGATTAACATTGTTTGGCTATTAATCTCTATAAGTTGTGGCTTAACAAGGGTCACTTTGATGGATTTGTATTTTGACTATGTACCCCAAAATATCAATCACTAAACTCACCTACAATACAGTCCCGAAGGCGTAGTTGACAAAATGGTTTTTTTTCAGATCGTTTTCCATAGAAGTTAAAATCTTTTGCCAAACAGTCAGACATCAGTAGTTTCATAACTCGGGTCACTTTGCTCGACGTATCTATTCCACCAAGACTTGTTATGTATGAAACCTGAAATAAATAAATATACATAAAAAATAAGAACATGCAACAACTAATTGAAAAAAAATTGATAAATGCTTATGTTACTATTGGACAAACAGTTACAACTTCAGATGCAAGAAACACAATAGGTGTGTCACATAAAAGTACATGATTTTATTACCAAGTTCTCATAATTTTCTTGAACTTCTAGTAATATCTCGTTTGTATTCAGTTCATCCAAGGTTTTTAATGGAAATTTAAAATCTTGTTTCAAAATTCCTTTAACATTGTTCTGTTTCAGTAGGGATAAAATTTGGTCATTTCGTGTTTTTATTTTTGTCAATAACGGCACCACCTTTTCTTCAAAACCTGTAATTATGTAATGTATGTAGAATTTAATTAATTGAATTATGTATATATAATGTAATAATATTATGGAAACAACAAAACAAACCAAAAAATGAAGTTTCATTAATTACCTGTCAACACCTGTTTTGGTTGACTATCACCATTAATTTGAGCCGATGGACATGCTCGTTCTGAATCTGAAAATATTTTAATTGTGTCATATTAATGAAAAAGAACCACTTCATAATTGTTTACATTACTACCACAGAAATACCTTACTTTTTTGAAGTACACTGCCTGGCAATGTATTAAAACTTTTATCAGGGCTTAACAAAGTCAAATCATTGTTTTCCAGCAGTAGATTCTCAGAGGGGAAGATGTTCGTATGTTCAATATCTAAAACAAAACAAACAAATAAACACAGCTAAACATGAAATGCGCCAAATGATAAGCTGATGATTATAATAATAATAACAAATGGGACCTCTCTTACCTATTACTATACATGACCTAGGTCAATGTGTATGAGATTCTCACAAGCTAAGATTCCAAAATAAAAATATTCCTACATATACGAGTATAAATACATAATTAATAATTTATTATGGATGAATGTATGTATGTATAGGTGCTCTATGGAAAGAAAAAGTTAGTGATTTTTATTCTCACTTCTCAAAGGTTTTTGGTACAGCAGACAGCAGCCAGCACATCAAGCTACCCAAACCTGTCAAATTTTCCCAATGAACCTTGAACCTAATGCTTTAGCTATAAAGCAGAAAATCTACAGAAACTTGGTAGATTGTTATAGCTTGATGTGCTGGTGTCTGTACAGAGATTCTTATCTATTAAACATAAAGTAAGACATGAAGAATTTTGAAATAACTTACTTTTTTTTAGTACACTGTCTGACAATGTAAGAAGACTTTTATCAGGGTTTAACAAAATCAATTCAACGTTTTCTGGCAGGTCCTTGGTGTGGAAGAAACTAGTATCATCAATATCTATAGACAACAAAATAATTATTAGCAGGAAAAAGCAGTTGGGTAAAATTTCCATTATGGGCCGCTGATTTGGAAGTTCATTTTATTTTTGTGGTTACTGTTAGTACTCATAAATAGAAAGCTTTTTTTACAACTTTTCAAGGTCCGGAGAGTTACGTTTTACGAGATATAAATCTTTAAAGTTTCCATACAAATTGGAAAATAACAAACCATTTGTAAATTTTTACCTCTTCCTGCTACTATTGGATACAAAATTTTAAGCAAAACTTTTATGCCAACCTAAAAACTTTAACCATGGATATCTCCATAACAATGGGGCTCCAGGGGGTGGGGATGGTACCTCATCCTCCCCCCATAAATCGACAGCTCATAATGGAAATTTTCACCAAGCAGTTGATTACAAAGCCCAACTCCACCAACGGTGCAGCTGAAGACTGTCCAGTGACACGCATGCAACTGTTTTTTTTTTTGGATTATTATGAAAACACTTACTTTTTGGGGTTGAGCAAGGCATTAAATTTCCACAGGCAGAAGTCTGATTTTGTTTTACATCTGTTTAAGAAAAAAAAACATTGAAACAATTTTGCTACTATTAATTAATAAAGTTTTTTGTATGCAAGTAATACAAACATCTTACATGGTGAAAATAGTTTTTTTAGAGGTGGTGGGCGTATGTGGTCAGTGAGCTCTTCATCTCCACTTGAATCCAGGTAGCGTTTTGTTTGGTGTATTCTATGTTTTGGTCTCGAGGCCTCAGTTTTGTCTTCAATTTCGTCTTCTGTTGTCAAGTCTGAAGTAACCTCTGCTAGTTTCAATTTCTTTTTTGCTTTAGCCAAGCTGTCTAAAAAGATACAAACACCATTCAAACCATGCACATATTAAAATAACATGCGACACTTCACCTTCGAGATTTAAATATTCAAGCAATTCCCTGTCCAAAGCGGTCAGTGGGTCGTCTTAGGGGCGGATTTGTTAAAGTTGTCGCTTAGGAGCACTATGAGCAGCAAAGAAAACAAAAAAAAAAATTTTTTGGTAAAAAAAAAAATGGGACGGTCAATTTTCAAAAATTTTTTTTCGGAAATTGTTTTTTTTTTGCAGTTTCGGGTTGACCTTGACCATAAAAACCATTTAGATACTGAGAAGTATGATATTGAGTAAGAATACCCAAGCTGAAAGATCGACCGACACTTAGAAAATTTTTCAATTTTTTATTTCTGTCAATATTTGTCGGGTTTTCTTACACCATCTGATGGTTGTCGACTAGAGCAACAATTTCTTTCCAGAAAAGATTTTCATCTAAGCTACAATTTTGGAAATATAGAGCGTTTTGTAAAAACAATAAAAAAAATAAAAGCTCCTATCTCGGAAACGGTGCGTCGTAGGGCCATGCTTCTCAGATCGTAAATGGTTTTTAAGGTCAAGGTCAACCTGATACTGCAATAAAATTGGGAAATTTCCGAAAAAAAAAAACGGAAATTTTACGAAATTTTTCTAAGTCCTCGCGCCATAGCGCCCCTAAGGCTTGATGATTCTACTCCGCAATTCACTAAATTTCACTACATGCAACAACTCAACTCATTTCCCAACTGAAAAAGCGTACGTAGACCTCGTGCATATATGTATAACACTTAATAAATAACCTCTACTCTGTGTAGACCACATTAGTTCGTAATTCAATTAGAAAAGAATGTACATACCAGTCTCATATAACACTCTTTGGACACTATAAAGATGCCATTTATCATCTGGCGATGCCTGTTTAATGAGTAGCCGATCAAATTCTTTTGATCCTTTTATTGGAGGCCAGTGCACCTCACATTTTCGGATCCAATCTGAGTTTACTATGGAAAGAGTTCCACCATCAATGTCGGTAAACTGTATTATGGCGTACATTATTTATTTTATTTGCACAGGAGCCAGAAAATTTATAGATAGAAATAGTTAACACTGCACGACACCAAAATTGGGGGGAAAAGAAATGTCAAACGTTCCGACCAGTGTTGCCAGTGCCCTTTTGTCAAAAGTAACAAATTAAATTAGGGAATATTTAGTTTTGTTTTAAATAGCTCAAAAAACAGATTTTTCTTCTTTGTAAGTACCAACATTTTGGATCGGCTGAAAAAATACATTTTAAAATAAAATATTTAATTATTTCTTAGTCTGTAATATAACTTTAAACCTAGAACCTAGAATATACTTTTTTAATAGAATATACTGGTTCTACAAGTGCACGAAACAGCGAAAGAGATACATTCATTTGTACGCATGGCTACACATCAAGTTATACATAACCAGTAAAAGCTAACTTCTGATTGTACGAAAAACCCATACAATGCGAGTTTTGTTAAAACTAGAAATGTAATGTGTCACCGTGTGCATGTAGAGATATTTTCACAAGGTTTGCCAACATTAAGTATGTTATCGTCGTTCTTAAAATTTGAAATATTTTTCAATTAGGTACGAAATATAATTATGTAACGTAAAAGTAACATCTTGCGTCGTGTAACATCGAAGTAACATAACAGGACCAAAAGTAACGTAAAATATTACAAACAAAAGTAACATTCTGGCAACCACAGAGTTATACTGAAACTGGCAACGCTGTTCCGAACGTTCGATGACACGTTTCGTTCCACATTGAAAGCGCGTTCCGTTTTACTAAAAAAAGAAAAAATGGACGGAAGATATGAAAAGGCAGTTGTTTCTTGATTTTTTTTCTTCTAAAAAGTGTGTAAAAAAGTGATTGGTGTTTAATTAATTGTGATGGTGTTTTATACCTTTTGCGTGTGAAAGACGTACAAAAACTAACCTTAATATCACGTTATTATGACGTCCATAAGAACCGTAGTACTGACGTACAAAAAATGACTATAATATCACGTTATTGTGACGTCCATAGGAGCCGTAGTACTGACGTACAAAAAATGACCTTAATAAAACGTCAATACGACGTACAAAGCTGACCACTATGAAACCGACCCTAAATTGACTTACAATTGACGTCATTTTTTACGTCGTCGACGTCATTTGCTACCTGGGTCAGGGTTTTTCGAAAATCTACCCCTAACTGCGTGAAAAGGGGTACCCAGTCTGACGCAACTGTCTAATAAAAAAAGAAACTATGAAACGTGCACTAAACATAATGGCGGCTATCGCTGCAGTCTGTGTCATTTTTGCTATGTTGGTATTCTTTTAGTGCAAGTTTCATACAAGCGCTCTTTTTCATCTTTTTCTATGGTGCGTACAGACTACAGACCGGCCAAACGAACGCCAACGAACGGGTTTCGTTGACCTTCGTTGCTGCAATCTGGACGGCTTAGCGAATGCCAACGATCGCTCGTTGGCGTGTGCCGGCGATCCGAAGCGTGGCGGTAACATCAAAGAAATCGAGCTATTTGATCGAACTCTGTTTTGGTGCGTACAGACCGGCCCAACGAACGCCAAACGATGGATATTTATCGTTCGCCAGCGTTGGCTTCCGCACGCTCGTTGGAGTTCGTTAATACGTCCAAATACATTTAGTGCTCGAACGAACGTTCGTTGGCACTTGATTCCGGTTCTTTTCTCTTTCATTCGCAATTTAATCATGGACGACGACGACATCATTATAATTGCCAGTTTTAAATACCAAAACGAGTTAGCAAGAAAAAGAAAAAATAAACGTAAGCGAAGATGGTGGACAACCACATATTTTAAGAATAGGACTGTGTATAGTGGAAGTAAAATGATTGCAGATTTACAAGTAGAAAACGGATATCGTTTATTTGACAACTTTAGCAGAATGTCTACACAAGATTTTGAATGCAGCAGATTGAAGCAGTCACTTCTCTTCGCTTTCAATTTATATTCATTATTTGTTGAATCCCAAAGACACGGCTTCTCTTTATAAACGCCAACGAGCGATCGTTGGCATTCGCTAAGCCGTCTAGATTGCAGCAACGAAGGTCAACGAAACCCGTTCGTTGGCGTTCGTTTGGCCGGTCTGTACGCACCATTTGGACGGTCGCCGAAGGCCAACGAACGAACGCTCAGTTGAAGCAAGAGAGCGTAGCGTGTAGACGTCCAATTTGATAATTACTTGGATATTTCCCGCCATTTAGATCATGGAGAAAAACAAAGAATGGAGTAACGACGATATGTTTTTATTAATAGATTTGTATAAAGACAAGCCGTGTCTTTGGGATTGTTTTGATATTTCCGGTCCAATACTATTTAACAACCATTCAAAATCTTGTGTAGACATTCTGCTAAAGTTGTCAAATAAACGATATATTCGTTTTCTACTTTTAAATCTGCAATCATTTTACTTCCACTATACACAGTCCTATTCTTAAAATATGTGGTTGTCCACCATCTTCGCTTACGTTTATTTTTTCTTTTTCTTGCTAACTCGTTTTGGTATATAAAGCTAGCAATTATAATGATGTCGTCGTCGTCCATGATTAAATTGCGAATGAAAGAGAAAAGAACCGGAATCAAGTGCCAACGAACGTTCGTTCGAGCACTAAATGTATTTGGACGTATTAACGAACTCCAACGAGCGTGCGGAAGCCAACGCTGGCGAACGATAAATATCCATCGTTTGGCGTTCGTTGGGCCGGTCTGTACGCACCATTACATAATGATCATTACTTACTCTATGGGGGTACCGGTAAGACGGGGTGAATAGGGATGCAGGGGTGAATCGGGACGAAGCTTTAAAATGGATTTTAACGTTGATGTAATAAAGTTTATTGCCAACAAGGACACTTAATCGTTAATAATTATAATATAATCAGGGGCGTAGCTACCGCCGTATCTGCCTTATCAATTATACGGGGCCCCCGGGCTACGAGGGCCCCCAACGTGCGTAAGCAAAAATTAATAAAAACTTCCCAATTTTTTTTTTATTTCACAAATGACAAAAGTCAAAAAAAGCTATTTCTTTTTTTTCCCGCGTAAACCGAAACTCCTGTCTTCTTCAAACGACAGGAAAACTGTCGGCTAAATACAGTAAAGGCATCTCAGTTAATCTTTATGATCAATTGAAGGCTCTAAAAACATGCTTAAAATCCGAAATTCAAAAAATTCATTCCATTTATGGAACTCATTGAATTATTGCTGATAAAATTCAATAGTCTTGCATCCAGTTTTCCGGAGGTCATAACAGCATGCTTTTTATTCTTGACCCTTCCAGTTACAACCGCAACTGCTGAAAGAAGTTTTTCAAAATTAAAACTGATAAAAAATTACCTAAGAACTTCGATGGGACATGATAACGCCTGTCAGACCTGTCACTATTGTCCATTGAGGCAGAAACTTTAGAAAAACTAAAGTCATCGTCAGCTATAAATGATTTAATAAATCAGTTTGCCGAAAAAAGGCAAGGAGAGTGTATATTAATTTGAATTGTTTGTAAAAATTTTGGAAAAAGTGACAGATAGATAATTATGATGAATAATTCCCGTTGTCCCCGCGGGGACGTTAACGCGTTAACGGGGACACAGATTACGGGGACAACGGGAATACACGGAATAAACTTGTAGTGATTTTAATTTTATGCAACCATTTTTTTTTGTGAGAAATCTTTACCCTTCCTAAGGGCCCCCAAACAAATTTTTATACGGGGAGTGCCAAGGCACGCTACGCCACTGAATATAATAAACACATTAGAGTCCATTTTGGCAAAAAAAAAACAATTATTTCAATGTTAAAATCCATTTTATAATTTCGTCCCGATTCACCCCTGCATCCCTATCCACCCCGTTTTACGGTAGTTAATTTTACAGGGGAGGATTTTATTGTGTGACTTGATTAATTCGAAAATTGGTATAAATCATCTTTGAGCCAAGTAATGAACACATTCCAAACGATTTTTAGAAATCCACCCCTGTGGGGGTGAAAAGTGGCGTAAAGTTTATATGAAGAATCTTATTCATTTAGTTACTTGAAACTTGGCAATATTTGGCTCAGTAAATAATTATGATTGTCACTTTTAGTTTTAAAAAACTTCTTAGAGGATTTAGGGGGTGACAGAGTAATAATAGGTTAGAAAAATATGTAACCCGCTATCGGATAAAAACTCGAAACTCGGTAGGTACTACTAAAACAAAAAATAAAAATGCCTCAAATGTTTTTATTTTAATAATGTTTGTTTTCGTGTTAATCTTCGAGCTAACTAAACGAAAACAATATTTATCGGTTTTATTCAATTTCGAGCGGCCATTGTTGCTTACATCTTTAGCCGGGTACTCATTAGCGAGCTGTAACCGTAACTTATGTGATACAGTAACGAGGTTCTAGTGTGTACGGGGAGTACTCCACGATGTCGGACGCACTGCGAGCGCCCTTTGATCCGCGGAAAAAACCGACAATCGTCGGCTCGCTGCGAGCCGCACGCGTACCGCTCGCAGCAGGTTTGCGAACCACGTACACATTATGTTTTTTGGTTACAGTACATGCAACGGTTACAGTTACAGCTCGCTAGTGAGTACCCGGCTTTTGTGGTCGGACTTTATATACCGGTAAGACGGGGTGAATAGGGATGCAGGGGTGAATTGGGACGAAACTTTCAAATGGATTTTAACGTTGATGTAATAAAGTCTATTGCCAACAACGACACTTAATCGTTAATTATAATATAATAAACACATTAGAGTACTTTTTGGCAAAAAAAAATGTTAAAATCCATTTTAAAGTTTCGTCCCGATTCACTCCTGCATCCCTATTCACCCCGTTTTACGGTATGGAATTAGTATGTACTTACAGAAAGCGAAAAGTTGATTCTGAGTTTTGCAAGTTCAGGGTCGCGAGTCGGGACTGTATGTGATTCACGACCGTAACAAATATGTAGGTATTTAAAGAATTATAAATTAATGATTTTAACTCTGTAAATACATCTTTATTACGGTCGCAGTTTCGCGAATTATCAATACAACTCTGTTTTTTTCTCTTCAAGTGGACTGTGTTGACCGGTTGTCCGCCTGCCCAATGTGGATTGTGCTCGCACATCGCATAGAGTAGGTAAGTAATGTTCCTTATAGCACATCGCTTCGGCTTCGCCCGCGTGGATGTCGTAGTTATCATGTTAATGCGTACTATTGGAATAAAAAGAATCCTATTTATGTGCTAAACATCGAAATCGCAGTTAATGCGTGAAAAGATAACTTGAGTTACATTCGCTATAATAATATTAATATGGACGATGTCAGGAAAAATATCTAAAGAATCATTCCTAAAACATATATTACTTTTGAAATCATTGTTCCTACATAATTTTTTTATTATATACCGTACCTATCTACCTAAGGTAGGTACGGTAGGTATATAATAAAAAAATACTGCCGGGGAAGCGGGAGTTATTCAGCGCTCCTATAACTGCTGAGTAGGCCGTGTAGGGTGGCCCCAAAGAGTATAATAACTATAGGTATTAGAGCCAGGAATTTGAGATAATTTTCAACTTATGGAACAACAAACCGAATGACATACTTAACAAAGTTCAAATTCCATTGCAACCAAAAACTTTTTAGGACCTTTTTGTTAGAAATAGTCACTCAAAAATCAACTTAGAATACATTTCACTAAAGTAGACAACTGATTAATTAGCGACGGAATGTAATTATCTGAGATTATGAACACTGCTTAAAATAAGCCTCGTGTTCAAAATAAATGCATGCATGCATGCATGACCGACCGCGCCCGACTTGTTCGTTTGGGACGATAGACGTCCCAAGTCGGCCGCCTACCTGCAGGCCGCTCCATAGATAGACTAATATAATCTTTATGTTGGACGGTGATCCGGTCATCATAACCTATCATAACCATCCTATATTTTTATACCCGTAACCGTTTAAGAATAAATAAATAGGACGGTTTTATTGCCACTCTGTAAAATTCCGAGGAATCCAGTCAGATTTTAGGGCTAACACATAGGATAGTTTCAGTTCTCAACATAATGATGGTTTTAGTAGGTACAGACGCCAGCAGTGCTGGCGTCTGTACCAGACGTAGATGTACAGATTGTAGTAGTTTGATGTGCTGGCCCAGCACATCAAACTACTACAATCTGTCTTTCTTTAATAGATTTTCAACTTTATCGCTAAAGTATAAGGTTCAAAGTTGATTGGGAAAATTTGACGGTTTGGGGTAGCTTGATGTGCTGGTGTCTGTATCTACAGCCCGATTCAAACTTTATGGCTGATTGGAACGCATGAGTGAGGCGAGTCGCTGGGTCGCTGCGCAGCAAAGACCTTATACCTAGGTACTGTCTTTGCTGCGCAGTAACTGCAGGTGCGGACTATCGTTCCTTCCTGTGCACGCGTGGCCGACTATGCGTACCTACATTGGAACGCTTAGCTTAGTCCGTCCAAAGCTTTACGGCCTGGCCAGACCTCGCCGCTATCGGCGGCAGCATAGCGCGGGGCGGCGAGCGGTAAAAACAAATATACCAAAATCACAAAATGTATGAACCACGCCACGACGACTGCGACGCACCGCGCGCATTGTCAACGCTAGACAAAAGAAACCGCGCCGCTTGCCGCTAAGCCAAAAGTACAAGGCTTAACAAATTAATTTCATGTGTCATCGGGGATGAGGGGTGGGGTCAAAGAGTATAATAATAATACGGGAGGGTGGGGTACTGCACAGCGAGTAGGTACCTAGGTAACGCACTTCAGAGCCGTCATCAAAGAGTACTTTTTATATACGGAAAGCCGTCGTTTGAATCGGGCTGTACAGTAGGTTGCACCACTAAACAATATTTAGCTGACAGGGCTGCACGTCAGTATCAGTAGTAACAAAATCAGTATAAGCTGGCCTCTTATTATATTGAAACTACGTACTGCGCTAGGTCAGTTTTACCACTGACGTGCGGCTTTCTGTACTTATAACCGCCCGGCCAGGACTTTTGGCTTAGTGGCAAGCGGCGCGGTTTCTTTTGTCTAGCGTTGACGCTGCGATCGTTGCGTCGTGGCATGGTTCTTTTTGGTATACTTGTTTTTACCGCTCGCCGCCCCGCGCTAATCTGCCGCTGATAGCGGCGAGGTCGTGGCCAGGCCGTAATTATACAGGGTTACAGGAAAAGTAAGGACGTGTAGTTTGCATCATTTCTGACTGATTCGACTATGAAACACGTTAGCGTCAGAATGGCTGGTTGCCTATGGCAAGCGGCTCTGGAAGTATATTCAAGAATTGCTACCTAATTGCTTATATTTGCTACATTTCTTCAATAATTGCTACATATGATACATTCAGAGAAATATGAACTTTTTTTTGACCAGCCATTCTGACGTCAGGATGGATGGTTGCCTCCGTGTTCAGCATGAAGGACGCAGAATTTCTAAAAGTTTGTTGCGTCAATAATTGCTTCCTAATTGCTTCTTTCACGGATTTCAGTTTGAGCTTCGTACGTACATTAGGTAAAAAAATATAGCTTTTATTAAAATTTGTACAAAGAAGTGCCTAATAATTTGGAAAGGCAAAAGCTTTTTTGTACTACAGCGTCTTATTCAAATCGTGCAGGCGTTCACAAATGGGTCACCCACCCCAAATCTGTTGACGCAGAATGTCCGTGACTACCGCCACCCCACCAACGCCAATCACGTCCATATTTGGTAAATAATTAGTAGGTACTCTAACAATAAAATTTCTAAAACGCGGACGCAGAATTTCTAAAAGTTTGTTGTATCAATAATTGCTTACTAATTGCTACTTTCACGGATTTCAGTTTGAACTTCGTACAGACGCCAGCACATCAACCTATCCCTAACTGTCAAATTTTCCCAATCAACATTGAACCTTATGCTTTAGCGATAAAGTTGAAAATCTATTACAGAAATCTGACAGATTGTAGTAGGTTGATGTGCTGGCGTCTGTACATACATTAGGTAAATAAATATAGCTTTTATTAAAATTTGTACAAAGAAGTGCCTAATAATTTGGAAAGGCAAAAGATTTTTTTGTACTACAGCGTCTTGTTCAAATCGTGCAGGCGTTCACTTCGACTTATTATAATGATGTTTGGATTGTTTGGAGAGAAGCTGTTGAGTACTCTACAAACCGTACCAACCCTCAATAACACAATATTTACTAGTATTAGTATGTATAATACCTGGGTCGGATATACGTTGAAAACTGTTTGCTGTAAATAAAATCACATTTATTTATTTGACGAAAATGACGACGATCAACTTCATTTGCGCTTCAGTAACCTCCGCCTTGTACCACAACGTTCTTTTTACCGCTGCCCTAAGTGTTTGAAGCGCAAATGAACTACTAGGACAACTGGTCGAATCTTAGCTCTTATTTAGGTCAGGCTGGCTGGACAAATCTTCCAAATACCTAGTTCGCATTTTCAGTTACCTGCTAAGATAATCAACTAAACGCGAAATACAAGTGAAATCTCTTTTGCAGCGCTAGTAGTCAATTATTATTTTGAATTAACACATACTTACGCTTTTAACTGCGGGAAAACCTTTTATTCCCACGGGAAAATCAAATACAAAGCAGGCGTGGCTGCTACCGGCCGATTAGTCGATTAAATAGAAACCCTTTATTTATGTAAAAATTATAATTATTACCTAGTTAAATGCGAGCTATTTTGAAGATTTGTCCAGCCAGCCTGACCTAAATAAGAGCTAAGATTCGACCAGTTGTCCTAGTAGTTCATTTGCGCTTCAAACACTTAGGGCAGCGGTAAAAAGAACGTTGTGGTACAAGGCGGAGGTTACTGAAGCGCAAATGAAGTTGATCGTCGTCATTTTCGTCAAATAAATAAATGTGATTTTATTTACAGCAAACAGTTTTCAACGTATATCCGACCCAGGTATTTACATACTAATACTAGTAAATATTGTGTTATTGAGGGTTGGTACGGTTTGTAGAGTACTCAACAGCTTCTCTCCAAACAATCCAAACATCATTATAATAAGTCGAAGTGAACGCCTGCACGATTTGAACAAGACGCTGTAGTACAAAAAAATCTTTTGCCTTTCCAAATTATTAGGCACTTCTTTGTACAAATTTTAATAAAAGCTATATTTATTTACCTAATGTATGTACGAAGTTCAAACTGAAATCCGTGAAAGTAGCAATTAGTAAGCAATTATTGATACAACAAACTTTTAGAAATTCTGCGTCCGCGTTTTAGAAATTTTATTGTTAGAGTACCTACTAATTATTTACCAAATATGGACGTGATTGGCGTTGGTGGGGTGGCGGTAGTCACGGACATTCTGCGTCAACAGATTTGGGGTGGGTGACCCATTTGTGAACGCCTGCACGATTTGAATAAGACGCTGTAGTACAAAAAAGCTTTTGCCTTTCCAAATTATTAGGCACTTCTTTGTACAAATTTTAATAAAAGCTATATTTTTTTACCTAATGTACGTACGAAGCTCAAACTGAAATCCGTGAAAGAAGCAATTAGGAAGCAATTATTGACGCAACAAACTTTTAGAAATTCTGCGTCCTTCATGCTGAACACGGAGGCAACCATCCATCCTGACGTCAGAATGGCTGGTCAAAAAAAAGTTCATATTTCTCTGAATGTATCATATGTAGCAATTATTGAAGAAATGTAGCAAATATAAGCAATTAGGTAGCAATTCTTGAATATACTTCCAGAGCCGCTTGCCATAGGCAACCAGCCATTCTGACGCTAACTGAAACACCCTACCCTAAACTTCTAAAAATTTCTTTCTTTTTCCTTTAAAGAAAAAAAAACTTTCTAAAAATGTGTTAACTTTCAATAGCCTACTACGACCTATTTAGCTAATTTACAGTTACTGAGATCATAAGGCATCTTATCTTACGTGTAAAAAACAAATAATAATATGAATTAGTCTCACAAATTTCAAAGTAGGTATGTAATTAAATACCCAAAAAATCGGCAAATTTTATATAAAAAAAAATAAAAGTCGAAATCTCGAAAACTGTTAAGTTTGGGGTAGGTGTGTCATAGTCGAATCAGTCAGAAACGATGCAAAGTACAGGTCCTTAACGGATCTAGTTCGACTTTTCCTGTAACCCTGTATACTGTAATCTATGATCCTACCACTCAGTACCTACATACGTTAGCGTGCTGAACTGAACTTCATAAGGGTCTGGCCCCACGATGCATTGCAGTGTAGCTTGGCAAAGCTTACTCCAACCTAACCGGCCCTCCCCGTCAGCCTCTTCTCGGTGGTTGCAAGTCCGGTGTGCATACGGCGCGGGGCGCCGCCGGACCCCTCAGTTTACTATGGTAATCCATACCTACATACTAGTAGGTACTTAATATTATAAATGCGAAAAGTGTGTCAGTCTGTTACCTCTTCACGCTTAAACCGCTGAACCGATTTAGATGAAATTTGGTATAAGTAGAGGTAGTTTGTGTTCCGGGAAAGGACATGAAACCGGGGGGCGCTGCTATTAGTTAATAAATTATTGACCATTGACATAGTAAAGTAATTAATAATACTTCCAGTAAATCCGCTTATAAAAATGAAAGATGTTATAAATAAAGTACATAGTTTAATGCATGATGAGATTTCATTTTTGACAAATATATTTGCAAGGCGCAAGACTGAGGAAACAAGCAACTTGGAAAAAAACGTGCACTTAAATAGAACTAGTCGGTGGTTCTTAAAAACAATATTGAAACCTACAATACATTAAATTGATATTTTATAAATGTTTAATAATGTGGTGTAAACCACAAACTAAAAAAAAAAAAAAAAACAGTTTGCACATTGTTATTGTGGCTAACAGCAAACTTAATATGGGGCTGCTGAGAATGCTTAGGTCAAAAAAGAAACATAATGGATTTTATAGCAGCCATATAGTTTAATCTTTGGAATGTACATTGTTGGTTGGTGTATTAAAAATAAAGATGTTAAGTATGCCTTTTACATAATCATTAAGATTTTTGACAAATAGCAGTTTTTGCTGTGATTTTAATTTGTTATATTTAAACAGCAAATATTGCATTTTGGGCACTGGCTAGTGCATCTTAAACAAAACGTAATTTAAAATGAATTACAAGATGAAGTGAGTTTGTATAAAAAAATGATGTTTAATTCTATTTTGTTCACAAACATAATATTATTTTACACATGAATGAGTGAGTACAAATATAATAAAGCTGCGCTTACACAGGCAATTATTTCCAGCAACAGGAACTATCGTAGCAATCTAGTTTATTAAGTTGTTCCATATCGCTCAGTATGATAGAGCAGTATCTGCAGCGTCTTTACACATTAACTGTCCCCATACAAAATTTTTCGATAACTCCCATAAGTCCAAAACAATTTTTGTAATATTCCATCTCAAATCAATACTTTGGATAGATATGCCTAATAAATAACAAATCATTTGGTTTATCACACCTTTTGCATGTGTACTGTATTCGGTACACAGACTTGTCATGTTGGAGCAGTGTGTACCGTGGACAGCTAATTATATAAAAAACACAAATAGAGCAACTTAACACACAAGTCCATGAAGTTAGAGCTCATAGAAAGAGACGGGCGAGTGTACCGTTTATAGTACACGGACGTGATGGACCCACGGCATGTACTGTATTTGGTACACTGGACAGCTAATGTGTTAAGCAACAATTGCTTCATGTTGGCATCACAGTAAATCACTTGCTTAAAGATGTTGTCAGGTCATATTGGACCAATATAAATTGAGCAATTAAGTTCCCCGTGTAAGTGCACCTCAATGTAAGTGCACCTCAATGCATTATAATTATAAGGTTACTTATAGTACAGGCCTTTGAATGTTTCAAGACTTCATTTGAAATAAGTGCAATAAAGTATCTAACCACATACAATATGTTAATGTTTTTTTTAAAGACAACTTAATTAAAAGTCAAATTAAATTAGCAATCACTGCCAAATCTAATTTTTTATTAAAATTAATTCAACTTTCATGACACTAAATTAAAATAGGTATCTGTTGCCTCAATTAACTTGTCGGTAAAAAGTATAAGAAAAATTAATGCAATTATGCAGACCACACTCCTATTAACCTTATTATATGTAATACATTTAGGAGCTACCACTACCACACTATTCCTTGTATAAAAGCACAAATATTGTCCATAATTACAAATTTCTAAAACTAATTGAATTTTTTGGCTATGCAATACATGAGATATTTTACTCTATATCAGGGAGATCTTCTTCATCAGATGAGCTGGTGGCTTCTTTCTCATTTTCATCACCAAAGTTTCCCAGTTTGCTTGAGAACATGTCATTCATATCATCCAATTCATCTCCACTCTCATCCTCATCTTGCCAACGGTTGAAATCCACTTTTAGCCAGTGATGCTTCTTTTTGTCACTGGTTAAGGCGGGCCAGAAAGGATCGTCAGTTTTAGCTTTACCCAACACTACTTCGATTAACCTCCCTTTGTTTGTGTAAGAACTTTTGTCTGGATCAATATCTGAATATAATGGTATGACAACCTCGTGTAACTTCTGATCCGGTGTACAAATCCCTTTAAATGAGACTGTCTTTTTCTCAATTTTAATATCTGGTTTCTCACACTCTACGTTAAACGTCAAAAACACACGAGCACTTCTCTGCGCCCATGAAACCGATGGAGGGGTAGCAAATATTTCAGATGTCATTTTATCTGAAATAAAAGTTTTATGTTATATTTATACAAAATCTCGTTATCATGCTAACAGGTAAGTGTTTTACTTACAGGAATATAGATTTCTAGAAAGTTAATCACGATTGGTTTCACTTGACAACAACGTTCGCTTTTCGTTCAGCGGCAAGCATTGACATACAACAGTATGGACTGGAAATACCTACGAAAAAAGGGTGCATACCTACAACTGGTATTGTCTCATAAAATGGCTGCCATTGCTAGTGTTGTGTCTATCAAGGAACATAGGTGTTACTATAACTAGTATCGATACTAAATACGAGTCTTACTAGTTATCACGTTTAGATCATACCTAATAAATTATGTATACAAAGTCCGTTGTAATTGTAACAGAAAAAGATGAGTAGGTTATCTTACTTTCCGTTATCTATAAAAATAAATAAAATTGAAGTGTCTGTTGGTACTGTCAAAATAACAGCTTTTTACTAAATGCTTATAAAAATCTAAACAGTACTATTTTAACAAAATGGCATTTTTTTTTCATCAAATCATGAAATCATCTAATGACTCCTCCCGCTCTGGGTGGAGCGGAAGGGAGTGTCAGACTCTTACTGACTAAAACCCACCCGTGTTCCTTCCTTAGCCCTTTATGTTCCGGGGCAGCGGTAACCCTTTCGGACGATCCCGCTACCCTACAAGGAGTAACTTAGGCTACCTTTATTTTAGAAAAATAATTAGGGTTCCGCGCAAAAAAAATGCCATGCATAAATTATTTTTGCGTTTGGTAGCCAGGATGGTTATAGGCTATTTAACATCACGTTACGACCCTTAGGAGCCGAGAAAACCTTTTGAAATTTCAATATTAATAGATAGGGGAGGACAGTGTAGGCCTGTCAACAAGTACTTAACAAAATAGAAAACATTGTAAAAGCCAATTATTTTAAAAGTGTAACCATTGAGTTTCTTACCGTTTCTTCTCCATAGGAAACTACCAATTGGAACCGTGCACCTAGCTTCTGACGTTTCATAAAAGTGTCCATGTAGGTTTATGTGAAATATTTTGATTTTGGTGCTGTGAAGTGTGAACCACAGGCCGGACCTAGCAAGGTCACTCGGACTGAATAAGACGCAGGATTATTTATGTTAACATCGCAGAATATACCGGTATCGTTTCAGCGGAGGAACTAGTTTCGGAAACTATTACGCCAAGTCGGCAACGGTACAACACTATTCCATTATGACATATTATTGTAAACAAACGAACGAATTAACAAATATAATAGAAAGGCCTGTTATACGGAAATGAACCCAAATATCAATACTTTAGCCATAAATTCATGATCACGTTACAATTGCATCATCGAATGTGTATTATTGTATGTATTAATGCATGAAAACCGACTACTAACCTGTGCAAAGACAATTGAGGTTGATTTTCATTCTTTCTTGCACCACACTTCACAATACAACACACAGGCATGTTGAATTTCTGTTTTCCAACATTTACGTGCAGTTTTAACAGGTAAAATCCTCGTAATTTTCTCGCAATCCTCAATAATACAAAAAATAAACAACCATTTGACAGCAAAACTACCACGAAACTCATAGCATAAGATGGCTGCTATGGCACTTACCTACAACTGTCACTACGTCACGATAAAATATTGCCATAATGAGCAACAACTTAAATATTGTTGTCTCTTTTATCAAATAAAATTATCTCATTAGAAAGAATGAGACATAATGATATTTCACATTCTGAATCATATTTCACTCATATTTGTATAAGCAAATGTATGTATAGAATAACGCGGCATCTCCATGTTTTATGTACCTCAATGGCGGCAAGGCATGCAGGCAGGATTTGTCTGTCACTTTGACAATTGACAGTGTCTCTGTCAAGACCATAGAGACCGATCACAATGTTGCCAGCAAGCACAGTTCATAATAATGATAATAAAAAAATAATCTTTGATTATATAATTATATAATCAAAGATTCATATAAGTTGTAGTTGATACCTGGATAGCCAAATTTCACCAAATTTTCAGCGAGGCCTTGTTATTATATCCTCTTACAGATAAGTCTAGGTTGATTGAGTTAACACCTGGGCCCAGGAAACTATGGAGTCTTTCCCTTCTCCTTTGGGAAGAAATTACATAAGGGAAATCTTGAAATGAAAATTTAGCACCGTGACTACCGCCAACCCACCAATGGCATGGTATATCTCGTAAACTACTGGAGTACTAATTTTGAATTTTGGGTAGTAATTTTATCTTGCAGGGTACTAATTTTCTATGTAGGTTTGAGGAAAGCGACAAGCTTCTCAAACTTGGAATCAACATTCAAAATCGTGGTCCTGCTGAACGATTGCGCGAAAGTTATAATCGTTGATTTCTCAGTAAATACAAATGTTTCAGTTCTGTTTTTTTACGAAATGAATCACATATAAATACTAATTATTTGTATACTTAGAATAGCTGTAGCATGCCCCCTTTTTCGGCGATCATGGTGGTCCTGCTGAAGGAAGCGTGACTACCGCAGGACCACCTTCAAAGTCGATTTTCTCGAAAACTGCTAAGGTACCAATTTTTTTGTTCGAGTACTAATTGGTACCAATTGAGTACTAATTATTTACCAAATATGGAAGCGATTGGCGTTGGTGGGGTGGCAGTAGTCACGGACATGTACCTTTAAATGATTTATTCCGGTCTGATCCCGTGCTTAACGTATTCAATATTGGCTACATCGGCGTAATGGTTTACGCGTAACGACGCATGTATAGTAGTAGCATCAGACGGCGGGAGTAGCAGAAGAATAAAACGCGATTTATAAAGCTTATGTTTTATTTTTCGAGGGTAACCTCTATGGCATTTGTAATGGTCATTTTAAACTTATACATTATTAATGATATGATACAATTTCATAATAAAATAAATAACACAGTTTTTTTTCCTGCACTGTACTTAATACTATACTCACACTCTTATAAATTCTTTAATCTGCATTGGAATAATGCATCGCTAAGATTTCCACATATATTATTCTGATTTTAGAGGTTCAGACGCCTGTATGAATTCGCTATACCTACCCCTTAACGCGTAGTTATATACATACATACCTACAACATTGTTGGATAAGAGGGTAATCATAACCAATTAATGAAGGCGTGTGTGTTTTACTTCTATCATTACCTACTAGTATAAAGTTTTGTCAGTTATAAATAATTACAAAATAATTCATTGATCGACAAATTAAAGATAATACCTACATTTTTTAAATGCTGATTAATAAAAGTCCTTCACTTGAATTTGCTCATTGTAATTGGTACATAATCAATTAACCATATAGATTGCTGGTTGGTTGTTTGTGAATATAACGATATTGACAGCACTGCTCCTACAGGATACGGGGCAGTGCTAGATAGGCGTCAGTCGTCAGTCCATGATATGTACATAATACTTAGTTACCAGGTAATAATATTATATCATATTTGCCAAAAACATTATTCCAACACGATGACAGTTTAAAGTACTTAAAACAAATAACTAACATTACTTATAGAGAGAGGCACTGTTATATAACTCCGCCACTATTAAGGTATGTGTTCTTTGCTATCTGGTATAGTTGCGCGGACATTTTTTCACTGGTTTCTTTGACCATCTTGGTGAAGTGTCCCTCGGGCTTGTTGAGGAGGAGGTAGGGGTGGTCGAACTCGACCAGCCGCCCGGAGTCCATCACCATGACCCGGTCCGAGTCCATGATCGTGTTCAGTCGGTGCGCCACCGTCAGCACGGTGCAGTCCGCGAAGCGCTTTCTTATTGTTCTTTGGATAAATTCATCCGTTCTGAAATGAGAATTCCGTAAGCACACTTTAGATTCAATCCAACATTGGTAGAAGTGCCTACTTAAGTGCTTTCCGCAGCTACAGGCTTCGTCAAAAGTTAATAATTTTGATTTAATTAATAATGGTATTAATAAAATCAAAATTCTTAACTTTTCTTTTTTTCTGTTTCTATGGAGAAACGAACCTATTTATTGTTCAAAATTATCATAACTTATTGGAATCAAAATAATCTACCTATAGTTAGTTATCTTTATAGGCAAGTTTTCCTTGGATAGTGTTAGTGAGAGTCAAAATGGCGGGTGTAGGTACGGGTGTACCTTAAGTAACTAATCGAATACTCCCATTTACCAAAAAATGTAAGTACCTAAAATGTACTATTTACAACCTAGGTTTAAAAAAATTGTACCTTCTTCAGAACGAAATTATTTCGAAACTAGCTTTTGCCTGCGACTTCGTCCGCGTGGAATAATGACTTCCGGAAAAAAAACAATTTATCCCCCTTTTCTCCCCGTTGGGAG
Source organism: Hydraecia micacea (assembly GCA_914767645.1). NCBI lineage: Eukaryota > Metazoa > Arthropoda > Insecta > Lepidoptera > Noctuidae > Hydraecia > Hydraecia micacea. The sequence continues at coordinate 9,813,329 of OU611779.1, read as the reverse complement.
GGAATTTCCAAAAATCCTCTCTTAGTGGTAGCCTAATCCTCCCAAAAAACACACATGCCAAATTTCAGCTCTCTACTGCCAGTAGTTTCGGCTGTGCGTTGTCTGTCAGTCACTCAGTAACGGAAGAGTTTTATATATATAGATATAGATCAGTGGCGAAGGTACCATACAACTCGATTCCCGCCGGCTTCCCTTCGAAAATTCAGAACATAACCACTCTATAGTCAATTCATCATTGTAATTTTCTTTTGGTATGTTTTTTTTTGCTCCGGCCTACCTCTGTCATAAATTCACCCTTCGCCACTGATATAGATAGCTGTGCCCGCAACTCCGTCAGTGTGTAATTCCTTGTGTGTTATTAAGTTAATGTATTGGTAATATTGTTTAGATCACGTTCACATGAGGCTTAAGTACCTACCTATACAACGAAATTACTACTTCACCTAAAAAGAAATAAAATGTAAACTATTAATAATTTGTAATTTGAACGAATATAATACACTACCAAAATAACTAATACCTATTTTATAAAATAACAACAAAAGAAAACTAAATAAACTAAATTAATTTAAAGACTAAAAGTCGCGCTGATAAACAATATTGTCTGTCAATAAGGTCGAATGCTCGGAACGTCTACTCGCATCAACAGCCAAATATTGCATGAAGTTCGCGTTTTTTTTTTTGGGAATGGCATCTCGTAGTTCAACCTATGAGGTTGTCGTCTGCTTAACCGGGCTTGCCTGTGGATGCCTCAAAATTAAGGCCTCCAGCCAGGGCTTAAAAAAAACTTAAAAACTAAGCGACTACACGCTAAGGGCACCCCCGAGGGGTACGGACCTCGGCTTAGGGCGTCGCTGGGGGGGGGGGGGTGGGGGCAGCAAGGGACAGGCTGGATCGGAATTATTTAGGGGCGAATTTAATACTACAGGCTCAGCGGCGCGGGCTGGCTCGAGCAAGGGTCGGGGAGGAGAATTTACGGGGCGTCGCGACGGACGTCCTCGACGGCGAGGACGGAAGGACGGTTGTCGGGTCGTGTTTTTGTGTCTCTTAATGGTGCTGGTGGCTTTCCTGCTCTCCTGTAAGAGGGTAGCGGCGTCGTCGGGGATGGTGAGGGTATGCCTTGGTCGGCGAATCCTACTTATGCGGGAGGGAGTATATCGGGAGGCCGCCGCAATCAGGGCAATTGGGGTGCTTTATAGCAGAGTCGAAGAAACGCTTGGCGAGGCGCTTCATGAACTGCTGGACGGTGTGAAGTTCGCGTTTGGATCCCCCGCCCTTTTTATACCTCCCGCCGCGAGCCGCGTCGAGCGCGGCGACCGTTACACAAAAATAATCCTTATAGCATGATTCAGTATTCACGCGCGATGGCTTATTAGCGTATTTCATGTATAACTTTGGTGTTTCTGTACCGATTTCTATGATTATTTTTTTAATTAAATAGGTAATAATGTTAACATTTTTTAATTAGGGATGAGTGAGAGTGTTATAAACGTAAGAGTAGACAAATATAATCAGAAAGCTCCGAACTGCTAAGCTATCGGGAGTTACACGTATTATTGTGAGTCAACCATAAAAGATAGACATTTGCTGTCGTGGAATATTTTTTATATAATTTTAAGGAGAACATTTCCGTTATACATGATTTCTGTGTAGCTTTAACCATTAAGGCTGCACACGCGACGGAAGCTTCAAAAATGGAGTAAGTTCTCCTGTTTTCCCAACATTTCCCTTCACTGCTCTGCTCCTATTGATCGTAGCGTGATGAAAAGTATACTATAACCTGCCCAGGAGTATGAAGAACAATTGTACCAAGTTTCGTTGAAATCCGTCGAGTGGTTTTTGTTTCTATAAAGAACATACAGACAGACAGACAGACAGACAAAAATTTTACTGATTGCATTTTTGGCGTCAGTATCGATCACTAATCACCCGCTGATAGTTATTTTGGAAATATATTTCATGTACAGAATTGACCTCTCTACAGATTTATTATAAGTATATATATAGATTAAGGTCCACCCGCCATATTGACATCAAGATGGCGGGTGTTCTATAATATTTTATTATTTAACTAAGTATTACTCATAAAATATAATAACACCAAAAAACTGTATCTAAAAAGAACTCCAAGTAAAAAAAAAACAAATAGATACTTGATCATAAGTGATAGTTCCTGAGAAATGAAACAACCGTGTCTTGTGTATAAGTAAGTAAACACGATCACCCATCGTCAGTCTATAATGTTCCCACTCTGCTGGGACACAGGCCTCCTCTCGGTGAGAGGGAGTGGGTCGTAATCCACCACGCGGGCCCAGTGCGGGTTGGTAGATGTCACATGTCTTCGAATTTTTATAGGGTCGTAGGTTCGAACCAAGACAGGCACTTTACTTTGTGTAAATAATGTCATCACTACAGGTGGCCTACCATGATCTAATTAAAAACGATTCAAAAGCAAGACATTTCAGTTTAGGTTCCTAAACTGCATCGCTCAAAGTCGTACCATGACGTCCATTACGCTCAGCGGCATTTACTTTTAACCCAAAACTTGCGACTTAGTTTGGGAAAATCGCTGTCAGATGGCATGGCCTAAATTGAATCGTTAAACTGACGTCATGGTACGAATTAGAAGAACAGTTCAGTTTAGGTCCTAAAATGGATCACGTTAAGAGCTCATGGTAGGCCTCATGCTCTCAAATACGGTGAAGGAAAACATCGTGAGGAAACATCGTGTTCTAGAACCAATATAGTTATCTATACCTATCAATATTTCATGATAATTATCGTATAAACTTATACAGGTGATTGGAAGATGGGTGCAAAGCTTTAAGGCGAAGATAGCTATTTTCTATTCACTGGGCGTTCTACGTGGAAATGCCGTCGTACCGCGCGCGGTGGCCATTGCTTAAGAAACCCCTCAATTTGGTTCTTGCATTTGCAAAAAAATTATAGAGTTGAACTAATTTATCATTTCGAACACAAAGTATTTTTTTAAGCAAAATTTTTGTTTTAATTAGTCTGCCTCAAAAATTTAAAACTTCCTCAAATTGGTTTTGTAAGTCCTAATTTCAATAATTTGTAAGATATCCGCGTAAATGATACCTCCAAAGAAAGAGCGATTATCAAGTATGTTTCCAAAAAGATTTGAACAAAAAAGCACACTCTGTTTTTTTAAAAGTAAGGTTTAAATAAAGTATTACCTATAATATTTTTTTTATTTTTATTAACTTTAAATGTCACAAAAAATGTCTAATGACACAGAGGCCTAAAACATGTTTTGCTAGATTGCTTACACATTATTTTAATTAAATAAAATAAAAATGAATTCATTTATCAATATCAATTATCAATTTGGCCATTAATAAGCGGTTTACTTAAAATAATGGGAATTTTCGAAAAAAAAAACATAAAATTAGGTAAAAAAAAATTGGTAGGACTTCGTCTAAGACAACCATAATTTTCTGTATTATCTTCCAATCACCTGTATAACTATATCAATATTTCATGATAATTATCGTGATAGATTCTAGAACATGCCGGTTTCCTCACGATGTTTTCACACATACATGATTATGGAATGGAACATAGTATTTGAACCAATGCGGTTCAAATACTACCTATGTGCCACAAGTTGAGATGATCGCTGGTGGTTGTGGTGATAGATGGATGATTATGGTGGTTGGTGTTGGTTGGTCATACTTGGGGTCGACGTTGGCGGTGGCCTCGTCGAGCACGAGGATGCGGTTGGCGCGCAGGATGGCGCGCGCGAGGCACACGAGCTGGCGCTGGCCCAGCGAGAAGTTGGAGCCGCTCTCCGACACCTTGAAGTCCAGCGACGGCACTGCAGCCTTCAGATCCACCTGCAGAAACACACAACAACTTTATACATGACTATTTCAAGAAAACATGACGTTTCCCAACATAATATACAGGGTTATCGGAAAAACACCAACAACCTCTTAAGAGGCCATTGTTCTCATCATTATGAACAACTTTTACTATGGGACCAAACCTGAAATCGCGAAAAAAAAAAAATCAGCTGATCCCAAAATTTATGTTCGTAAAACTCGTCAAAATGTAGGGAACAGCTGAATTTTTTTCGCGATTACACACCGATTTCTCCCTTTCAGTCGTCATGCAGTAATTAGACTTTCGAAAGAAGAAGACAAAGCGATGTGTATATATATGTATAGGTACATACGCTATACAACGTTTATTAGTAACTTAGTAGATTTTTAATCCTACTTTATAGTTAACCAAATTCCAAGAAGTCTACGAGTCTAATAGTCTGAATTCATGTAATTTATATATAAACTCACAGCTTCCAAGGCCTGCCAAAGATGGTCATCGTCGTAGTTGTTGAACGGATCCAAGTTGTAGCGCACGGTCGCTGAGAACAGCACCGGCTCCTGAGGTATGATGGATATTTTCGACCGCAGCTCCTGGGGGACACACAAGTAAGCAATTCTTTTAATTATAGGTAATCTTATAAAAATCTAATCTAAGGTTGTATATTATGTGCCTCGGCCAAAAGGCAAAACCAGAAGGGCCTATAGGTGCTTGTTTCAGAACACTTCTATGTACTTATCCATTCTGTTAACTTGGAGCAGTGCTTGATTAAGACTACTTGATGCCCTAAGCAATCCACGCCTGTGGGCCCCCATCCACTAGTTGCCTAATATTAAAAAAAAAAAAATCGACGAGCGATTTGTTAAAATTAGCGCACGTCTTAAGACTGACTTTTGGGTCTTGTAATATATCTTGCTGACAAACAGCCTTGCCTTTTATGTGTTAGCAAATATTTTTTCGGTGCTGTTCATGGAAGGCGCGGTCGCAGCCCAAGATTTTGGGGAGATCACCATGGGTGCCGAGGAATATTTTTAGGGTGGTACATGTCCTCGTTGGTCTAGTGGTCGCAAGCGTTACTGCTGACCATGAAAGTCCTGATTCAATTCCCAGGTCGGGTAAAGTGTTATTAGGTTTTCCATCAGAAATTTTTCAGAAGCAGCCTGGAGTCTGGATTTATGCCCGGTTGGTGGCAGTAGGCTCATCCCCTACGACATGGGACTTAAAGAACTGGCGCAATATATGCGAATTAAATAAACTGATGACTGAGGGAAACTGACCAGTGATACGCGGACTCCATTCCAATCTGCCTAATTCTTCGGGGATTATGTTATGTTAATGTTCATATACATCTCCAGCACCACATTATTTAATTATGCTATTCAGGGACGCAGCTTTTACATGGGGGAGGGGGTGTTACTAAATAATGTTGCCAAATTGGTCGCAGCATTTTATGATTACATTGTTGGTATTAGAACAGTACACTACGTAGGGTGAGCAGAGCGAGCGAAGCGAGCTCGAAAAGTTTAACAACCCGCCTCGGTTACCTTAGGTTTTATTTTACATTTTCAAACAGAAATAGGAGCTACATTGTCGATTTATGCAGGAAAGCCCAAGCAACTATTAGAATTTAGTGTAAAAATGCAAGAGCGAGCTCGAAAATTTTGCACACTTTCGGATAGGTTACATTTTCTTTTCATGATTTCAAAAGAACTAGGAATTACTTAGTCCCTTTGTGGATTTATGAACAAAAGCTGAATCAAGAGAATGTAGAATACAAGAGCGAGCGAAGTGATAGAACTTACTTTGTCGAGATATGACGAAAAGGTTCAACTCGTTTTTGGAATCTGGAACCTTACGTACGAGCGAGGTGCCCGACATCCCGAGTTTGCTTCGCTCGCTCTTGCATCCTAGATTCTATATTTTATAACAGGGTTTTTGAAGTAAAAACTTCTTTAGGCGCGTTGACTGATTTTTGGTAGGGGAAACTCTTATGGATTCGCGTCACTCTGACATGCTAATGTTAACAGTATATAATATATAGCTATGAGTATGTCGTGGTGCACTTGTTGTTGCTCGGAGTTAGTAAGACAAGTAAGTAAATCATTCAGGCTCTCGACAGCTTGAATGATTTTGGGGGGTCATGATCCCCATGACCCCTCCTGGGATCGCGCCTGGTATATGGTGCCCCCGAGACGTGATGCCCTAAGCAATTGCTTAATTTGTTTAGGGGTTAATCCGGAACTGTCTTGAAGAATTGATCAATAAAAGCATTACAAGACAATATATTTACCTGTAGAGCTAAGAAGGATGTATCTACGTCATCAATGAGCACTTCTCCCTCTACGATGGCGAGCCGGAACAGCGAAGAGATCAGCGATGACTTGCCTGCACCCGTTCTACCTACAATACCCACCTACGAACATAACAATCATTACATATACAGGGGAAAAGTCCGAACGGATCCTGGAGGTCATTGTGTAGCATACTTACAATGGCGAAGCCTTAAAGGTATATACAGTCCCCGGCACGTAACTTGGCAAGAGCGGTTAGATGTGTTTTTCGTTTCTTTAGCTTTCTTGTAATCAGACATATTTAAAAATAATCTACCTATGGCGATAACCATAGTATAATGACAAACAATAAAAGTAACCATTTTCTTGTTGCAATAAGTTTACATGCGCTAACTTACTCCCAATACGCCAAAACCATGCCAAGTTACGTGCCGGCGACTATAAAACTAAGGGTAATGCCATTCATTTTGATAATTCATCAACATTCATTGCGTTTTTTACGTTGTCGAGCAGACGAATTTGAAAAATTTATCTGCTCGACATCGTATAATGTAACATGAAGAAGATGGATTAAGAATTTCTTTCAAAAGCCTTCGTATTGTGATAGAAAGTGTGATACCCAATTGGGGTGCTGGAGGAAAAGCATCTGCCCTAAATATTAAAGTTAACCAAAAACTAGTTCACTTCACTTATTTTTTATCAAAGAAATGGTTACTCTTGTCTGTATTGAAAAAATTGCTGTCAGATTAATTTAGATCCTACATGGTTAGAAAGGTCTGTGGACAATTTCTATATTAGATAATAAAAGCTGATTGTATTTTTACCTTCCATCCACTTTCTATAACTAAATTGAGATTCTTAAGCACAGGCAAGTCTTCCGGAGTGTACTTCATGTAACAGCTCTTGAATTGAATGCGCCCGCGCGCTGGCCAGCCTTTTGGAGTCTCTTTTTCTGTGAAATAAAAGTTTTTATAAGTAATTTGAGATTCGTATCTTCTTGTAAGATAATAGGAACGCTTACATGTTCCAGAAAATTCATATTTTATTAACCCTATAAGGCATTATGAATACTGCTGCTGCTTTGTTGTTTTTCAGACAAACCTACTACAAAGAAAACGGTTTTTACCTAATGTTTTATAGACAATACAAAACACAAACCTCCTTTGTCCCATTTAGGTTCCCGTTCGATGTGGGTGTACTGCAGTATTCTCTCGACGCTGGTCATCTGCGAGATCACCTCCGCGGTCTGCCTCACGCCGAACTGCAGCATCCCTGTCAGGATCAACGTCTGCGATATCGCCAGGCCCACGTTTCCAGAGAATATCGTTTCTGTTAAATGGATCACGTTGTTAGGATATTATGTTGTTTCCGCTGTTTGCTGCTATTAGAACGTCTGGCGTCTGTCGTATGGCTTTTGTGTTTTCTATTATTAGATTTAATGTGGTTGTGATTGTTATGCATATAGATTTCGCGTCGTTAGGAGTATTATTATGTGCTACACATTCACGTTTAACGGAGTGAGTTATGTTATTTATTTCAAGTACCTAATGTCTATGTTTGTAAGTAAGCTGATGCAATTCGAAGCCGAACCGAAGGTGATTTCAATAGGTAACTCAGTAAGTTAGTACCTCCTTGAATGTTAAAGTTGTTACTGTTATAGAATCGCAATTCCGTATTTTATTAACTCTATTACAAGAATCGATCGAAAATTGAAACAATTTCAGTCACCTTTAAAGTCGGTTAACAACAAGTAAGTAGTAGTACTCACTGCTATCGATGACAAGGAAGGCGACGATGACAATGGCGAGGTAGATGACGCAAATGAAGTCCAGCCAGAAGCCGAGAGTCACTCCGCTCGCGAGGTAGCTGCTCCAAGTCGACGTGTGGATGTCCTGTCACGACCAACCATTTATGATAACAGATAGCTCTCAGCGCTGTTGCATAATTAAATGTAGCTGTACATATAGCATAGTTACTCGTACATGGTAGTCAAAACAATAAAAGGAAATTTAGAATAGGCTACGATGATGAACATTTCACGATTGAGATGAGCTATTTAGTGGCCACTTCAATAGAGGTAGGTGTAACATGAAGTAACATCATAGGAGAATTATTGCTTTACAGCTAACAATTTTCTGATATTTATGAGAACTCATTAACCTTCTGGATTAAAGTGGTTAGGATTTTAATCCAGAAGGTTAATGAGTTTGAGACTGAAGGATATGGTAACTTAGAAATCAAGATTTACGTACCTGGAATCTATCAAATTCTTGAATCAGTCTCTGTTCTGCGCCAGCCGACCGGATTGTGCTAATACCGTTGAGGGTAGCAGACATATGAGAGAATACTGGACTCCGAGCTGAAACGAATCGTTTTATTAGTTTAAAAAATATTTATTTTTAGGCGACGAAGTACGTATCAACACGGTACTAGATCCACAAAACAAGTTTAATTGAAGGCATGAGTATGCAGATCTAATTAACATATAACTTTCATGTGTCCAAGAATAGTAGGACCCAGTGGAAATGAGGACTGTTCTGGTGCTGTATAAACCTTGGGTTTGTGATGAGTATTTACGAGTATAATAATTATTCCAGGTGGTTCTTACTTGTGCCTTCCAATCGTTTGATACCCTGTGCTGACTTGAGGTATATTTGGAGGATTGTATAGAACAGTAGTAGGATGATGGTGGTAGGCAGCAGGGTCCAGATGAGGGCAGCAGCGTTGAGAGCCAGGATACTGAACATCACCAGGTAGATCTGGATACATTCTAGCAGGAAACGAGGTAATAATTCGTCGAGCGCTCCTATGTCTTTGGAGAATCTATTCAGTATACGGCCTGTGAACAAACATAATAATGGTAATTCTTTGCAAAAGATAGGTAAAGGTTACTGAAGAGTTCCAGTCTATCTGGAACCCAATTTTAGTAGTTTACATGACACCAATAATAGCGAACAAATTAGGCAAAAAACGAAATAAAGTTGAGTGAAAGGGAATAAAGCTGTACTTACCGGAAGAATTAGTATCAAAGAATCTCATGACACCTCTGAGCATGGAATGGAACATATCGTTGTGGAGATTGCGGGAGGCCGTCATGCACACCTTGAAGAACATGAACGCACGTGCCGTGATGAAGAAGATGCAGCACACGATCAACGCGGTGTACACGTATAAATATTGTGCCGTGTCTAGAGGTCCTATGTAGGCGTGGATGTTCAGGTCTGCAAAAAATAAAAATAAGAAACAATGGTTGAAGTCAAGTTGATTTTTCAAACAAGAAATAACCATCAAATTAATTCTAGAACAATAACTGAGAAAAATCATGCACAAAGTAAGTTTTGGAACTAATAGTCAAGCAGGAAAGGATAATGGCAATTATTTTACCTGGGTTTTGGTTAACTCCTGAGAAATAACTGGATAAATTAAAAGTGCCATTGTCAAGTGGCGGCGACCGATCGATGTGGTAGTCCTTTGTTGTTCTGTTATTAGTTGCTTCCTTTAGTGTCGTGACTTCGTTTGTCCTGCGAAAAAATTCGTTTTTATACTGGTTGACCTTTATTGCTTTACGATAACTTAATTTGAGTAATTTTGGATACATCTATAAATTAAGGTAACGCTCCCACAATAACTTTCCATACTTAGTTTGGTCATCATCCATACCTACTTAGTTTGCTCATCATTTTCCGCTTTGTTCCATCCATTGCTGCAAATCGTAACGTTGGCAATGATGATGATGACTTAGTTGCTAACTACCGGCAGTTACTTACCTCAGTCAATTTCAATAATAATACTTAAACCTTTATTTCAGACCACAGAGAATCCAAACAGTAAAAAAAAAACTTAAAACTAATGTTAATATCCAAATAATAATCTTTTGCTAGGCAATAAAATTAAAGGAGGAATTAAACTCACCAGAAGGTGACCCAGTAGTCACAAAGCGTGGCTGACAGCTGTCCGACAACAAGCAGCACGATCATGAAGAACAGCGGCGGTGCGCGGCCCCCGGCCCGCAGATAGGCGCCGTACACTCGCCAGCCCATCGAGCCCGACTCGCGTTCCTCTTCTTCCATCTCCTGCGCCACCTCGCAGCCTCCCATGGACTCGCACAGCGACGGACGACGCGTTGTTGATAACTGGAAAGTGTTTTTTGGTGATAATACAAGGGGGATCACAACTGGTTAGGTCTAGTGTGCGTGACGCACCTACTCATGAGAACAATAACGTCATTGTAAACCGCCAATTGGAAAAATGCCAGGCCAGCTATTTTCAGAAATAGGGTTTAGTATCTACTGAGCCCTATTTCTCCTAACAGCATATACCTTTCATTTTCTATAACATTCCCGTTAAAGTACTCCAATTAAGCTGAATTTCCTTGAATCGCTTATTATCTCGCCAATAGTGCAACGAGTGGTGATTCAACTCGAAAGTAGAAATAAATAACATAATTTTTAGGTCAAGAATTTTTAAAACTTAATCGTATTGAACCAATTTAATAGATGCACATGGCAAAATTTGTTGAAATGGAATTTGCAATTAAGTCTCTATTATAGTAATAAATACTGATTGCCAAGTACACTATGCAGAATCAAAATGAGTCTACGCATATATAAAACCAAATTAAAACGTATAAAACAAAAGGACTAAGTGCAGTCATAAGAATTTACACCGATGACGACACCACTCCGAACACTATCAATAAATTTAAATTCAATCAAGATCTTGTTTCGGCATGCGCATCAGAATTGAAACTTATGGACAAATATTTAAGGTTTGAATTTATGGAGCAGTAGTCATAGAATTTGAAAGGGGTAGAAGCGTGTTTCAGGATTCCACGTTTTAGTTTGAAGTGAAAAAATCCTGTCACGTACGATGAATAACGTAGTGTGGTGTATCGGATTGGCGAACGCGTGATGGGATCCGAGATATCTGTTACACATTTTATGAGCAAGTGTATCAGCGAAGTAAGTTGTAAGTAATACTATTTATTTTTGTTCCCCTTCCCAGTTAGTTTTCGCCGATAAGAGTCTTTAAATAATAATAATTTTGTTATACAAAAAATTACAAAGTAACTTTAAGTATGTTAATTACTTTGCGACCTACTGTTCAAATTACAGACTTTATTGTTGCTTTACCTCTTGAGTGACATCAGGACCAAGGCTACTTTTAATTGTCACATCATGTTATTTGTTTTTAAAATTACAATTTTTATTCACTTACTCTAGCAGAGGTTCGTCTGGACATTGGCGGAGGTTTCTCTACGTCTTTCTTGTCTTCGTTTTCATCATGACTGGACGACAGCAGCTTTGCGAAGTCTTTCCCCGTGCTCACCAACTCATCGTATGATCCTTTAGCATCCACATACCCCTATTAAAACAAAAACCGAATAAGGCAATTAATAACCAATTAAGCGATTATTAAACTATCTAAGGTCGTGAATGGCATTTATTATTATGTCCCGACCTTGAGCTAGTGCAGCTGTTGCGTGAGTACATAATAATGCAAGAGTTATGCCGCAGGGAGCTGTTTTAGGATCCGAAACGAATTCAGTTATAAGCGGCTAGAAGTAAAGAATAATGCGTTTATTGGCATTAGGTACAGCAAAAAACACCTTACGACTATAAATAACAGAAAACAGAGCTGAGCATAATGTCAAGTAAAATATAGGATAAATGTATGAGATTTTTTAAAAGGTGTCTCGTAAATACGTTGAAAAACAAAACCCGCTAGAAGCCATCCTGGCTAATGAAGTAATGACAAAAGAAATAAACGTAAGATAATCATATTGTATAAGTTACGTTGTTAATGTTGATGATGTAAGTAGTCATCGGCCTTGAAATAGTTCAGATGGTGCGTGACGAGTTGGTACGCATGTGTTGTGCCGCAAGTAGTGATTCCTTTGCCGGTTAGTTCTCATAACCAATAAGAAAGATTAGCAGTCCCTACAGCACAGGTTCCAAGTTCAAGGTGGGGTCGTCGATTTAATGTACGGAGTCTGGCAATGATTTTAAGTTACCGTTGTCGCAGAAGTGCATCTAATGCGAGCAACACGCGTGGTGTTTTACAAGGACCTATTTTAGGACGAGCAACGAATTGAGTCATCACACAATACAATTAAATAATACAGAAGGAGATAAAACGAGGAAAAAGTAGCTGGAGACAGAACAGGCAGTGCCAGGGCAATGACTTTAGAAATAAATGCTACGTTACAATGTTCATGATAACGATGTAGGCCTTGAGAAGGTTCAGCTGATGCGTGACGCGGACGCGTGTAGTGTGGTGTTGGGACCCATTTTAAGACCAGCAATGGTCGAAAACAATAATGCAGCCAATGCTCTAATACAGAGCTCCTAGAATGGAGACAGATACAGAGGGTAATAGCTTAATAAATAAATAAATGTTAGGTTACGTTGTTCATGATCACGATGTAGTCAGCGGCCTTAAGGTAGTGCAGCTGATGCGTGACCAGCACGCGCGTGGTGTGCCGCAGGTAGCCGCTGATGCACTCGTCGAAGAGCTGGCGACCCACGTGCGCGTCCACGGCAGAGAGGGGGTCGTCCAATAGGTAGATATCGGCCTGGTAACAAAAGTGAGAGTTTATTATGACTCCATAAAGAGCCCTAGCTGAAATAGAAGTGCCAATGTCTTATCATGGAGGTTTTCCCTAGAAGCCTTCGTAAGAAACCGTTGCACTGTTTATTTCGATGTTTTATTTGATTAATGTATTTTCACACAAACAATAGTAGGAACAATACTCGGGCATTAAATAAACCTTTGTGCAGTATATTTTTACTTGTGCATAAAGTTTTAATAAAAAAAAACTGGTCAAGTGCGAGTTGGACTCGCGCACTGAGTGCGCGAGTGAAATTTAGCAAGAAGCAATGTCATATTGCACAATTAAAGGATAAAATCCAAAAACCGTTTTGTAGTTACATTACCAAAAAAAAAAATCAAAACTATTTATGTAAATAAAAAAAAATCAAAACTATTTATGTAAATAGTTTTGATTTTTTTTTTGGTAATGTATCTACAAAACGGTTTTTGGATTTTATCCTTTAATTGTGCAATATGACATTGCTTCTTGCTAAATTTCATGATTCTAGGTCAACGGGAAGTACCCTATAGGTTTTGATTTCGGAACATAAACGTCCGTATCTTTTGAATGCGTTGACTTAGAAGTTTGATTTTTTCACTGCTTCAAGGAATTGCAGCCCCTGAGTATTTGATATTAATTTCAACTTGATAACTCCTCGAGTTCCTGAGAAAAAGGGTCTTGACTGATGGACAGACAGACGGACAACGAATTGATCTTATACGGGTTCCGGTTTTCCTTTTGAAGTACGGAACCCTAAGAAAGAAAACAAATAAATCTAATACGGCGTCGCTCATATTGATGGTCGAGTTCAACATCCGAGCTATTTCGTAACAATCTTACCGTGTAAACTTAGGTGAAGTGAGCTTGAAGTGAGCTGTCAATAGTGTCAATTCCTAGCATCGAATGATAACTCACCTGACCTTTTCACGGTGGGAGATTTTTACAGAATCGACCGACTGTTTTCTTTTCGGTTTCTTTTCGATGCTTTGGTTAACTACGGATGATGAGTATGACATTAAATGCATTTCTGAAGCTGCATTTTGCCTAACTTACATTAAATAGTCATTTGTTTTTAAGGCGTCATAGTGCAAATTAAAAGTCAGTTCATTAGCACGGCTTAAACTAAGTGGTAGTAAAAGTTAATGTTAAGCTCTGTCGGTTAATTTTCAGCGAAGAGCGTAATTTTATGGGAGTATTACCACGACTTCGCTAGAGTGCAGTGCACGCTGGGATTATCTCAGGGTGTAAAATCTTAGCATTGCCTATCTAGAACCGGAGTGAGGATATCCAAGTGTTTCATTATGGTATTTTAACTAGATTAAGTATTTGCGTTTCTAAGTCCGACAGCAGCAATATCATCTGGATTTTGGTGTGGTCTAAAATATCAAGCAGGTGAACTTTTACGTTCACATTTTCCGAAATAAATTATTTCTTATTTTCCGTGCATAGCGTACAAGTAAGCAAGGTGCATTGTATAGCGAGCTATGACATTTTATGTCACACATCACATACCTGTCTGTAAACAGCTCTGGCAAGGTTTATGCGGGCTCTCTGACCGCCCGACAAGGAGGCTCCTCGTTCACCGACGAGCGTCTGGTCTCCGTGAGGAAACTGTTGGAAGTCCTTCTGGAGAGCGCACACTCTTACCACCTGGAAGAATGGGAGTTTAAATTAGATACGGTATCAGCATGAGCATAATTTAACACTCAAAAAATGTTAGGTACATACCATAGATATTTAGTTCTTTGATAACAAATTAAAATTGAATCGAATCGTGCATTAGGTAGGTACTAAGCAGACTCTTTTCTTTATTGTTTAAATTTTACCGATAACACTATGTAGATATACTTAAACACTAGTAGGTAGGTATATCTAGTTTGTTGCCTGAACAGTGAAAGGACCGAGACGGTGGCGCGCCGTGTTCTGCGCGCGCCTCTCTCTTGAGGAATAGTGGCCGTTTGCGGCCGCTGAGGGTGACGGGGTCCGCATGGATTCATGCGGGCCAACACCTGGCCGGGGGAGCGTGACGAAATGCGCAAGCACTCCAGCACCCCGGCTAAAGGTAGCAGCAGGACAACGTGTGGTTTTAGTCAGTAAGAGTCTGACAGACCCCTCCACCCACCCCAGGGTGGTGGACATCCATGAGGATTTCCACACGATAAAAAAAAAAAAAAGGTACTTACTTCTTTATACTTTTTGGAGTTGTAGGGCAGGCCAAATAAGATGTTTTGTCTGACGGTAGCAACGAACAGCCACGGCTCCTGACTTGCGTAAGATACAGGCCCAGACAGGTAGATTCGGCCATTGGTAGATCGAAGTTCATTCAGGAGTAATTGAAGAACTGAACTCTACAAATAAACAGGACATATTAGGATCTAAGTAAGCATATAATATGTTAATTTGCACTTGAAACGTGTTACGTCTACCTAGTATTTTGCAATACAGTGTAAATGGAACATTTGTCATACAATCATTCATATTTGGGATGTGCTAAATATCGTCGTGTACTTGAATCAATATCGGTCGTTTGATTCGTTTAACTTGTTGACACGTTTAAAACTGGTATCGTTTTGATATTTTTGGTAGTGTTGTTTACCTAACGTTTACTGTGAATTCACGTCCTTTTAGTAGATTTTAAGGTACTTGTGAAGTGCGGAAATATTTACAGTTGTGTAAGTTTACCTAGAAGTCTCATTTGGCTGGTCACTGATGATTTTCTCACGTGTTTTAACATTGTGAAGAAACTTTGCAAGATTTCATGACGTAACGTAAGTATCTATCTAGTAGAGATTTTTCTGATGAAGGTAGATACAGGTAAATTGAACAATGTAAAAAGAAACATTCATTGACAGACAACAAACCTTTCCGGATCCGACAGAGCCGATGATGGCACACAGCTTTCCTTTAGGCATCAGGAGGTTTAGCTGGTTCAACGTGATCGGTCCGTCGTCAATCCAGCTGGCGCTCACGTTCTGGATCAGAATGCCCACATCTGGGTTCACTTGCATCGGGCATAGAGTAGAACTCATCAAGCCTTTTTCGTTGCACTCAAATCCTAAAACATGAGGAAGAAAATGATCGATTAGACCCATCTAATCGAATATTTGACCCCAGTCATCAATAGTACAGACGCTGGCACATCAACCTACTACAATTTTCAAATTTCTTTAATAAATTTTCAACTTTATTGCTAAAGTATAAGGTTCAAAATTGATTGGGAAAATTTGACAGTTTCGTGTAGGTTGAAGTGCTGGCGTCTGTACCTACATTACGATACGTGTGACTAAAGTAGTGTGCATTAATAGACTACTAAGTCACACGTATCGTATACTATTTTATAGCTCATGTGACCTAAACCCGCACTTAAGTCACGCTTTCTGTGTAGAAATGTACTATTTAAGTCACAGGAATGCGTTACTTAAGTAAGTGCGGGATCAGGTCACATATTTTATTAAAAAGTTGAAACGTCGCTTTAAGTCGTACATAATAAACTATTATCTTCCCAAACCCGTGGGTCATAAGGTAGGTTAGGTTTATATTGCATAAGTTTAACAATACAGTGTACAATACTGTATTACAACGTGTGCAGAATAGTTTGTAAAATCGATCCAAATGTCCGTGATTGCACAACTAGACTACAAAGGATAATAGTAAACCATTGGATTAATAATACGAGTCTCGCCGTCTGATTCAATCGGTTAACCCCTTCAATGCGGCAAAGGCCGGTCACCGTGTTTTTTGTTGATAAACACGTGCGGCAGATCGGCGTAGAATTTTAACAAGTGAATATTTTATCAACATTTAGATTTTCGGAATTTTCCTTTGTGTATTTTATATTTTTCGGTAGAAATATTTGTAGGCAGAGAACGCTTCTTGGCGGCTGTTGAGTAACAGTCCCTAAGAGGCGTTCTCTTATAACCAACTCCCTATTTTATTAATACGCACTCACGCACAAACAACAGTAGCTCAGTAGTTAATTGATTGGCAATAGAGAAGTCGACGTATGTTCGACGAACCACATCCGTTGTGCTAAAATTGGTATAACTCCTAGCAAATATTTTGTTAAAAAATAGCTTGCACCTAAAACAAGATCAAATATCGCAATATGTTGTTATTAAATGTATTAAATTGTGTACCAATAATTTGATCTTCAGCTTTTGCGTGATGTAATTTTAATACAGATGCAGTTATTAATCAATTAATATATCCTGTATTTTAAGCCATATATTTAAGTACAAAAGTAGATTCGTAGATTCAAATTTATTTTAACTGAATCAAAACAGCTATCATCCCTCACCATTTTTTTTTACCTATGTCGATAAATTTCAGAATCTGAATCATCAGTCTGTAAATGCTGTTATGATATTCATTTTTGATTTCCTTGTAAGCGTTAGTAATGATAGTGAAAATAATTTCATTCTCGTGTTAGCTATCCAACAAAACAACCGGTGACAACAAAGATTTACTGGCTGAAAATATGTAAGTACCTACTTAGGTAACATTGAAAAGAAAAATGTTCATACAGAATGTCACAAAACTCTATATAATAATATGTCTTGTTAATATTGAATTACAAATTATATGTCAGACTGTAACCACTTTGATATAGATTAGCACTTTCAGGATCAAAATCGAATTCAAATAGTACCTAGATATGTACAGGTTATCCTACAGGCAACGCCAAATGTTGTCCTGAATTTGATCTATACATCTGTACTCTATACATACATACAAAAAAAGACATTAAATTATTTATTTTACAAATAAATAAAATTGAAGTGTCTGTTTGTAATGTCAAAATAACAGCCTTTTACAAAATGTGTATGAAAGTATATACACTTATAATAATAGAACATTTTGTTTGTTTTCGTGCAGTACCTAATTTCTAACTTACCAGGATTGTAAATGCCCTCCTCATCGATTTTCTTGAAAGTATTAGGACGTAGGTCAACTTCGCTCAGATTCTTCTTTTTCTTCTTGTTTTCTACCATTTGTACTAATTTAGCGATGTCTACGTCCGGAACACTGCGAAGGTCCTCTCGCTCATCTGTTATCATACATAATGCGAGTTTACGTTAATTGAATACTATACAGTCATTATTATGCTACACATCGACTTACATGACCTTTATATTGACAATAATTGCTATCATATGGCATGTTTCGTTTATGTTTTATGAAATGCGAAGTGATAACCTGTGAGTATTAGGTAATTAGCTTTTGTTCTTAGTTCTTATTATTGAAATAAATTTTTATTTTGTAAAGAATGTAAAACAAATTTATTTTTATTTGAATCAGAACATAAATTGCATTATAACAAAAAGCGCCCTCCTTAGGTTAGTCCAAGTGATTGTTAGTAGGTATATGTAGGCATAAGAAGCGAGGATAAATGACATCACAGGATGCGTGTTAACACAATAAACGTCGGTTAATCAAATATTCTTTAGAACAGTAATGACGCATCAAGTGCATCATTTAGGACATTTACACCCAAAACTATTCTCACTAATCTCGTACCCAAAAGTAAAACTGCCTCAATACGGAGAACAGAGGTATAGGTCTCCATTATCATTGAAAGGCTTATCGGCAAATAGACAGCCAAAGTCATCTGTAGTATGTTGAAGTATTGTGCCAACGGGAAGACCTGTGGATATCATTGGTTTTGTTGACTCTCTTGATGCTTGTTAGCAGCAGCGTCCATCGACTACTGCAGTATTAAATTAATGTTAGTGATATGTATCATCTTTACTTTCACTGTCATTGTTATTTTACGAGTATGCCTCAAACATTATGTGAAAGAGTTTAAATTGAAAGCTATTACTTATGACAAACATATCATCAGGACGTTCATTTTAGTTGGAACCCTTAACCAAACGCCACTTAAATGTCATGTCCTGACACAGCTTACATTCTAAGTACCTAATAACTTATTGACTCGAAGTGATTAAAAGTAGTTAGATGTCTTGATTAAATAATTTAGCCAATACAGGCAGTAGTATACGGAACAGACATGTAAATAAAGTTTTGAGAGTTAGATAATTTAAGTATTAGTGTTATTATTAGCGTCGAGTCTCAGTTATAGTTTGGACTCGTAGAAGAAGGATAGTGTCGATAGGGCATGCACTTGGTCCGAGGTCGAGACCATGTGGTCTCACGTACCGAACAACATGAATGCCTCGAGGCGCTGCACTGATATTAGTGCCTCTGCCAAAAATGACACAGCATTCGACATGATTATCGATAGCGTGCCTTGTAGGGTGTTGAAGAATTGCGCCAATGGGAACACCTGCAAATTATACACGTACACTGCACTGGTCCATAAAAGTTATTAAACAATCACAAAGCTTTGATACTACGGGGCTTTTGTTTGAATGTTTTGAATCGAATTTTTAACATTCCGAGGAATGCTGTTCGTGGATCAAAAAAATGGAAACAAAATAAACTGGAATTTTCTACATTAAAGATTATGAACCTATAAACAACCATATGTTTATTTGGGTTAGATACTTACAATGTCTGCAGTAACTTGGTAGCCAAACAGCGAGTAGGAGAGCAGGGTGATGTACAGGGTGAGTCTCTCGGTGAACACCATGAAGCTGAGGTACACACCTCGGAGGTAAGACGCTGACGTGATTTGCTTGATTTCGTTCTTTCGAGCCAGAGCTACTACCTGCTCAAATGGCTTTTCCCAGGCGTACATTTTAATTACCTAAAATGATTTACTTTAGTATGTTAAAAATGATTATGAATAATATTTTTTCTTTAAATGAACCTATTCGGAAAAAAGATCTTGAAGATGACATTTGTATTGAAAACCCAAAACCCCGTTAATTAAAGATACCTATTGACGTGCTTAGTTAAAGTTTTTCGGTAAACGTGCAAAAATATGTTTCGGTTCATGACTAAACCAAACTCAATGATTAACTAAAATCAGTTGTAAAAAATGAAGGGCGCCATGTCACTTAATGGCATTAAATACACGAAGTTTTTCTTATGTTTTTATCTTTTCGTATTCGAACAAAATCGAAAGCCCGCCACATATAATTAGGTTATGAAGGTCAAATATTTTTGTACAAGTAATTACAAATGGTTTTAGCACGCTGATTGGCATATCGGACAATACAGGACGTCAAAGTTGGCATACAAATCGCGTGGAATAGGCCACTAAAACAGTATTATCAGTCTCCATGAACGGGTAAATATTTAATATTAGAACATAGTTTTAAAATAAGTACCTAAGTAGATGTGATTAATTTTAAACTAATTTGAGTGTAGTGCATAAACCAACAATTTTTACATCTGGCAAAAACTGTATTTTCAGCAAATAAACTATTCTTATAGTCTATCATTTTGCTAAATTCACAGTATGAAAATAATAGCTTTACCATTACTGCATCTCAGTATTTTTATTAGTCTATTGACCTAGTTCAAAATCCAATATTTATGTAATTAGCACGTCAGAAAATCCAGATCAACATACCTGCATGCCATTAATAATTTCGTCCATAATTCGCACGCGCTCGTCAGTTTTGCACGCGGTCCTCATTCGCAACATTGCAGCCAATTTACTCATGTAAGCTGCAAGAATAATAATAAGGTTGCTTATGTTTATTGCCTTTTTTAAAAGATGCACTGCGCACTGATTGGATCGGGTAACAGGAATTTATGGGCCTTAAATTTCTTTTACTGTAATCGCATAACCAGGAAGCTGTAGCTTTGGAATCGATAATTATCTTTATTCTTTTTTTGCGGTCTTATGTTTGGCTGTTTATGTATTTTTGATATGATTTCAGTTACGTTAGTGGGGTTTTTTGCTTTCATGGCATTTTTGTTGTTATCATAGTGAAGTTATCAGAAAAGTAAGTACCGCTACTGATTCGGTTTTCCTTTGTTTTCCATTTTCAGTTCTAAAGGAACAATTGCTTCAACATCCTGGTAGAACAACAGCATCAAAAATATACATACACTGAACCGGAATGGTCTGCAACACAATGCCGATGACTCCTACGATGGCTGCGTAGCCGATCTTCAGGTATATGAGGTAGCAGACGATGACGACTTGGAGAGGGAGTAGCCAGATGAAATGCGTGTAGATGAAAGCGTAGTCGAAACGGTTCACGTCGTTGGACAAGAGATTGACGACCTGCCCCGCTGTGGTCTGTGCCAGCGCACCGGAACTCATACGCATTACCTGATTGACACGGAGAGGAGAATTATAATTAATTGAAATAAAATTATATTTAATTGAAAAAATATAATTTACTTTAAATTAAATTGCCTCGGCATCCTCTGACTAGCCTTTCCGCAAAAATGTGCGATTATTAACATTTTTACAATCATTAGGGGTTTAACTACATCAAGCAGTGCAGGTAGGTAAGTCTTATATAAAAAAAGGTTCATAATAACATTTAAGTAAATAGGTGTAGCTGCTGATTTAATTAACATGTTTTGTTGACCCTGAAAATTGTTAAAAAACTGGTTTTTACATTTACGCATTTGCTTTAAAAAATCCTGATAAAATCCTACTCATTTAACAATTAACAACAGTGGTTTTCGTAATTGTACCTAATTAAATAAAACCTGAAGTCTATATTTCCGAATGAATAAAAGATTTTTATTCAAATATCTCTGTCTTAGATCGATTGTCGTCCAACTCTCACCAGTCAATTATGGTCATTCAAATTCAAATGGTCGGATGGATTTTCTTTTGTTGAAAATATACTTTCATAGTTTTATACCCAAGAGTTTGTGAGATCTTGCCCATCGCTTTTCACTATCATGCAGCAATAAATAACGTTTCTCAAAATAATATGAAAAATTGCAAGATTTTATAATTTTCAGATTACATTAATAAAATTGACATGCTGTTTACACAGGACATATTTTATTCTCAGAATTGATTTCTGAGAGAAAATCACCTAAGTGCTTATCACATTAAATTGTTCTTTCACAATTTGAATAGATTATAAATTATCGAAAATTCATACGTTATAATTATTGTAAGAAATATGGTACTATTCAAAATTTATCGACAGTTTACAATCCCGCGAGATATACCTATTATAAACTAAAATTATAAGGTGACATAGTTGTCCATATAAATTTGCAGTTACTGTAATTTGAACTACAGTTTTCAGTGTCAATAGATTATTTAATTATCGTCAAGTAAATGTATAATTTTGCAATATCGGGCGCAATTTATATAGGTAGTGTGAACATGTATTTCCGTTGAGATAAGAATCTACATAAGGTCCGGTCCTGAGTTTAGTCTTACCTTTCTATAGATAAGTGAGCAGGCAGCGATGCGGACTTTCATTCCGAATTGCTGCGTGGAGTAGGTGCCATGGTGGTTGAGGAAGGCGATGATCAACGACATCATGATGACGGCCGTGGCGCAGTACACTGCCTGCTCGTAGGTCATAGTCGAGCCTGGCTCCCAGTATGTAAGCAACAAGCTCAAAGCTACCGGTTGGAAAGGCCTAAGGGAGTAAAGTAAATAGAAATTGGTTAGAAAAATAATACAATTGCGTTACATCGTTCATAGTTACAATGCTTTCTCAGTTATTTTACTTCAGACAGCAGCAACTCAATAACAACCTTAAGACAACGTATATACAGATCACTGTGATTTGACAGATTTGTCAGTAGCGGCAACTCAACAGCAATCTTATTGTAGTGACAATATAGATCACTATGATCTTGATAGTGATGCAATAGCAGAGGTAAAATAACTCTCAAAGAACTGTGTGTAAACTGGGTTCTAGTGTTCAGCCGTCTGTCTATGAGACATCAATTAGCCATATACGAACATCCTGTATTTAAAACTTTTTCAAATTAAAAATGTGTGACTCCTTCAAGATTTTTCCGTAATAGCTACCCTTGAACTGTACAATTTTCCAGGTGCAAAATTATGACACGGGAAGGTCACAAATACCACATTAGTAATTGGCATAATGTGACATTCGCGTGACTGCTGCCAATAGTCAACAAAATTGCTCACTTGAGTACGAGTGCTTGTATGAGGAACATAATGCCGGAAGGAGCGTAACTCATCCAGAAAGCCTTGGTCATTGCACGAAGTAAAGATGGTTTACGGCCCTGCTTGCTCGCTAGTGCAATTTCTTCCAGCCATTTTCTGTAACAAAGTGTCTCATTAGTAATTAGTAGAGCAACTAGTCTATAATATACCTAGTGTTGTTCATTTTTAAAATCTTTTCATTTCCTGTCTTAATTCCAAGTTTTCTTCATATAAGATCACGTGAACTGCTCAATGCCACTTCGGTTGGAACACCCAATTCCTTCCATCAATTTTGCGCTTAAAAATTTGGCAAGACACGTGACAACTTAACATGGAACCATTGCCTACATAGTTGATACGATACGATATCTTGACCTTATGCTGACTGACATTACATCGTACGTACTTAGCATTTGAATATCAATAGGGTTTCAAATCTTCAATGATATCATCAGTATACACATCTTACGAATTGGTATTTTGATGTTCTTATTTGCATATTTGTTTCCTACTTTACATGATTGTAACGTAACATTTAGCATCAAACAGGATGCTAAATATATCGAATGAATAGGACGATTGCAGTGAGTTAGATCAAACTGAATAGTTACCTAGTCGTAAGAATTCCATTATTTTAGCAAACGCGTACAAACTCTACTACTTGTATGCGTCATCACAATATTTAAGAAGTTAGACTGGTGCAGTTACCTACTATTTTAAGTTGTGTAAGTAATAGTCGCCGTTGCAATGGCGGCATTAATAAAGCGATACGCACGCAGTTGCCTCGCCAACTAACGCACTAGTGTCCGAGAAACACGAGGCTAGTTCCTCAAGCCAGGATAGTTAGCTAGCAAGCTAGTAACTCTGTTTTCGTGTATATAGATTTAGCTCAATTTCTAGGCCAGTAAACTAGTGAGAAATCTAGTAAGCTAACTTTTGAGAAGTTAGCTTACTTAGCTAGGATCGTTTAATATGATGGGGTTCTATTTTTTGAGCTAGTAGCACCCTCACCACTGACTTTTACTATCCTGACTTATGTAATAGCTTCATGTGACCGGCGAAGCTAGTTTTCGATTTTTACGAATGCAGTTAATTTTACTTCACGGACGTGTTGTTACCTTAATCACAGCAATGGTACTGGCTTAAAATTATCTGGCATCATATATGTAAACAGCACTAGCATGTGCCAAGCCAGGACAGCAAGCCAGGAAATAATACTAATAATAATAGAATACCAAGGTTCTAGCTTGCTACCCTAACTGTGAAAATCTAGCCTCGCGTGTCTCGGGAATATAAGGAATATCTTTACCTACAGGCTACTCGGTGCTACGCGCTAAGAATCGCGCGATTCGTGATCGTGACACTGTTTATAAAATACGACAACTCATAGATCGTGAGAGTTCCTCTTTCTCTCGTATTATTATTGAATGAACATGCGTATAATACGTAATGTGTACAGTCACAAGCATAAGTATGTATACATTTGGCTTTATCCAAAGGCGATTTTCTCCTTTATTTTTGAATGAAATTTTATGTTATTACGAATAAAGTATTTTCGAGCCCACAGGTTTGTGCAAAGTGTCGTATTTCAACGTTGTATTCGTTATTTCACGAAAAAATCGCAATTGAAAGTTGCCAAGCGTTGACATATTAGTGCTCGTGACTGTACCTAAGTAAAAAACTACAAATTAGGTAGGTATTATTACTTAAGTATATCTTGTTCTCTCAAGGAAACCGTTAATATAAGTAGGGCCTTTACGAAAACCAATTTACTCAGTAAAAATATAATATTTTATAACCTACCTAGATAATACCGCAATTTTCATCCACGTGAACACTATGAAACCAATAAAAGAATAATTGTTTACTTTGTTAGTACTTATGTATGAGCTGAAATTTAATTTTTGATCTTTGCTTAACAAGACCTAATTGAACATATAGTCAAAATACCCGTAAATCAGAAAAAAAAAACTGTTGCAAAATAATTAAATTAACAATAACCCATAATAACCCTAAAAATAATATTATGTCAACAGTTTATTTTGCGAAAACATATGACACTCAATTTTGATGATTTTGATTTTGATTTTGCCTGGATTTTCTTTTTACTGCCGTCATTTGTTTTTGTAAACCATTTTTTAGGCCACCACTGCTCTACTCTCTGTTTTCACCATTATTTAGATTGAATTTATTCCGGAAGGTTTATGTGCAGATATTATGTATATTATACATTGTTCGTTAACTTACATTATAATGAAGAGATCTCAATGTTTTGTCAAATCCTGAAAACCGTGCGTTGCAGGGGCGCGGGCGAGTCGCTAGTATCATAAATAAAACAAAGTCTAAATCAGTCTATTATAGTCATTTTCAAGCTGACATTTAGCTTACATAACAAATTATGAACTTAGTTGAATAATCGCTCATAGTGATGTTAGTAACAGGAACTTAATAGATGCAGGAAGAGGTAATGTTTTGCTACTTAGACCTTCTGATCAGGAGGGAAACAAACACAGTATAATTACTGCCACGTGCATATATAGGTATCTACCACACGACTGAATTAATTATTCAGATTACTCAATGCTCATGCATTAAATGAAATGCTATAGATGGTGATTTATAATGATAATGGTTGTATCATAAAAAATAATGATGTTTTCAGTGGTTTTTAAATTTAATTTATCGTTTTTCTTTCATTACCCGTATGCCCAAGTAGACCAGGTAAGACATCAATCTCTTATAGGTTAGTTACATTTAGGTGACCTTTACCAAAAAGACAAATAAAAAAATACTAAGTAAGTATTGTGTAGAGCTATCGATATATAGGAAAAAAAAAATACGTTTATTTGCAGTAAACATGACGCAAAGAAAGAACAAAACACACAAAAAGAACAAGATAGATATAAGTACAGCGACAATGTTTAGACACAACTTATACTAACTTATGCACACAATAATACATACATGAGTGAAATGTAATAAGTAATCGATTAAATCCCAGCTACGTTTGATTCTAATGAAAATCTCAGTAATCTCTAACTAAGTAATAGATTGAAACTGCCATTCAGAACAATTTCAGCCGTTTTCCAGTTGACGTCAATCATGTACGCACGGCTACACATCAAGCCATACATAACCAGTATAAGCTGACTTCTGATTGTACGAAAAACCTATACAATGCGAGGTCAGCTAAAACTGGAAATATATTGCTTGATGTGTCGCCGTGTGTAGCTAATAAATTATCACGCGGGTGTCAACTAAGTATACCAAGGAAAAGAGAATTGCACTTATTATGGTATTCCCATCATGAAAATGATGGCAGAATGTCACGTCACACCATGGTGACTACCATGATGGGTAGGTAGGCGAGAGCGTCAGGGTAGCCCGCGAAATTCAAATATTGCTATGTTTTTTGCAATTTGCAGATTCATGTTGATCTAATATGATTCGCGGCTGTTACAAATATTTATTTATAGAATTATTATCATAAAAAAATTATTAATACAACTCTCTAAGTTCATATTACTATTAAATGACTATTTTATGAAATCATGACATTTGAGGCCAGTAATATTGCTGATTCTAAAATTATACTTAATTCTGTAAAGTTATATCTTTTATGGTCGCGAATCATATTTTAATCAACATAAAAACTGGAACTTACCTGCAAATTGCCAAAAACGTAAAGAAAATTGAAAAAGATGTTTTATATGGTACTAGCTGCGCCCCGCGGTTTCACCCGCATAAGTCTCGATCCCGTGGTAATATTGGGATAAAAAGTATCCTATGTCCTTTTCCGGGACTCAAGCTATCTCTATACCAAATTTCATCCAAATCGGTTCAGCGGTTTAGGCGTGAAAAGGTAACATACAGACAGACAGACAGAGTTACTTTCGAATTTATAATATTAGTATGGATTAGTATGGAAGTATGAATGGCTCGCGTCAGACCACACTACTGTCCCTATCTCATCTAAAGTACCTACGCGCGATAACAGTACGCTGATAATGGTATCGAACCCCATGTCAAAGGGACGAAAGCATGCGTGAAGAAGCCTCCTCGTGTATCGCAGTTTGTTCCGCCAGTTACTCAACTGAACCGAGCGTTCGGCGCATACTGGACAGTCACACCCAACACCTTATTTGACTGGCCAATTCTTCCCTTGCGGTGGTAGGGCTAACGCCCGCCTGGTTTGCGACCACCCTCCCACCGGAGTCCGGCGTCAAGCAGCCTGCTCTGTGTTTCGTCGATACGTGGGAGTTCCAGTGCCTTAGGCATCTTCCGGGCACGCTCGTTCCATCATGGACCTCATACATCGTCAACCTTTACATTAGGCGTGATCGAGGTCAAGAGCGGGCCCATTCAGCAATAAAGAAAAGCTAACAACACTTAACAGGTACTAATGCTTTATAAATGGTCATGAAAGAAAGTTGATCCTATGAAAGACGAGATGTAGTTATTTTGTTATTCCGGTCTTGCTGGTATGGAAAAGACACATCAAATTGACAACTGGAATTGTATATAAAACATCTCGGCAATAAGTATTCCACAATACTACTAATAAATAAATACATATTAGTTACAAAGTGAAGAATTAAAAAGATATGGAAAAATCGAGAAGGCCATGTTTCATAATAAAGTAACCTATATAAAGTACTAACTTATAGATACGAAAACCTTTAAATGACATGCTATTAAGTACAAGACAAGTGAAAGCACATCCGATGTTCTTGAATAAAATCGATAGCTAACCGGTACGCATGTGCTTGCACACACTCCCGTGTCGATCGTTGACATACTAACGCGATCTGCGTCATGGTGACGCTCTTGTGATACTGCCAGCCACCACTTCGTAAACAAGACAGTGGTGAATGTAGTGCACAACATACATTGCATTAAACAAGACAGTGGTGAATGTAGTGCACAACATACATTGCATTAAACAAGACAGTGGTGAATGTAGTGCACAACATACATTGCATTAAACAAGACAGTGGTGAATGTAGTGCACAACATACATTGCATTAAACCTGCTGAAAATATGTTTTAACGTATGTAAGTCTGAGGACTGTCTTAGCGGATACGAACTGGGTAGTGGTCTAAAACACCAGACTTGGTAATTACGTACCTACCTACTAATTACAACTTATGAACGTTGTTATTATTAATCAAATTGAATCGTACAAAGAGCACAGTTTCTAAAAAAAATTGCTGACTTCATATTAAAACCCAAAACCACCGGTTGTGTTTACTTGAAGGCTTCATCAATCAATTATGTCTACCTAATGACGCTAACTTGCATTTAACCGGTTCTTATAGGTGTGTAAACTGTGAGAGATAACACTCTCTACGTTCGGTATCATTCATTAACAACAGCGAACGATATCTCTGTGGCATTCCTATGATAATCAGTTAATGGTTTACGGTTGAGTTCCTGTTCCGGTGATCTTTTCACGTTCACACCTTGAAGTTACGGGGTATTAATACATCATTTTCTTTTGAAATTTATCTTACAACGATGCATGTGAAAGTGGGTGAAATTGATACAGGATGGACATAATATTGTACTGGTTTACAACACGTGTTACAACAATGACTGAATTGAATAAGCGCTATCAAAGGGTGTCGTCATTCAGACGCATAATGTGATGGAAGAAACTCGATGGAACTCACGCGCAGTTAATTTAGTTATGAAGACCGATGCAGATATCTTATTTCTTGAGGCGATGGATGTTTTGTAAACAGGTAAAAATGGGTTTAGTTATTTTGAAATTCAACAATTGAAGTGACGGTTATCTATTGTGATTAGAATGATGTGAATTACATTGTGTTTAATGTTCAATTGGCTTAAAGCTGACCGCACACAAAATAAGTATAATTAAGTACCTATATAATTATAATTCGCCAGTAACAGTTGCCTATAGGCAACTGTTACTGGCGTTGGCTGTCTACAATTGTAACTACAAAAAATAGATTTTTCCTGTAATTGGCCAAATATTTCTGTAACATTGCTCGGCAGAGGAGAATTTGGTTATATGACATTGAGGTATAGTACATATTACCTCAATGT
This sequence comes from Hydraecia micacea, assembly GCA_914767645.1. Classification (NCBI taxonomy): domain Eukaryota; kingdom Metazoa; phylum Arthropoda; class Insecta; order Lepidoptera; family Noctuidae; genus Hydraecia; species Hydraecia micacea. The sequence continues at coordinate 9,784,512 of OU611779.1, read as the reverse complement.
TATGATGATTTTTCAAAACACCAGGCTTTTTCATTAACGGTGTGTTGTAAAGTTGTGTGTGGAATTATGCAGCTATATGTATGTTTGGGCACGACAACGGAGCTTAATCACGACTCACATTCATTTCATCACTTTTGTTACAATATTCCTACAGAGGTGGACTCTGTAGGAATAACAGTAGCAAAAATACCAACATATCTAGAAATAAAAAATGCTATAACCGTTCCTAGGTTATAGAGGCTAACTTAGTTGTTTACCATTTTGTGGAAGGTTTACTTACCACCGCAATTTTTATACGTCAGAATAGCCGATTATTTTTATGCGAATTCACTGTTTTATTAGAATAGAAAAATATCTACTCAAACATAAAATTAAAATAATTATGCAAAAAAAAACAACAAAACCCACTAAAGCATGTGCATGAATAAGGATATCAAGACAGCGGAAACGAAATTTACAGTAATTAAATATTCACGAAGCATGCAATAAATCAACCTGAATTTATGATTTTTACTTATATTTATTTATGGCTGGTTTATTTATTTATATTTTCATTTTCTTTTTTTTAAATATTGTTGGTACTTTTATGTGTACGTCTGGTGTAGTTAGAGAACTACAGAAGGTCTAGACAAAGTAACATTCGTTTAGCGATAACGCTAGTACAAAAGTCAAAACAGCCAAAAAATTATGGGATCATGTCAATCACTTTGAAGCTGTAGCGATTGTAGAAATAGAATAGCTTCAAAGCGAATGCCATTTTGTCTAGGCCCTCTGGAATCTATTGGGGCTTGAATGACATTGACAAGGGGGCGTTGTTGGTAAACATTTTTGGGCAGAAATTATATTAAAAAACCAAGATAGCGTTAGTTCCGATTTTGGCCATGCGTCAAAAGATCCTTGTATCGTTTTAAGTAAATGGTTTGATGTGTTGATCTTTGTTCGCAGTCACATGACCACGAGAGGCCGTCCTCCTTATGATATCGAGGGCCGTCGCCGCGGCTATGCTTGTCGGTTCGCCTTGTCCTTATTTCAGCTCATCACAAGCATCTACGTCGCCGCGTCGCTTTACCCAGAATGTCTAATGATTGATTATTTATTCTTATTACAAGGTACCGCGACTTTTGACACCTCCTTTTATTGGCAGATGTCTTTAGTAGGGACGGTCAGCAATAAAAGTCATATATATAAATGATTAAAACTTCAACCCATCTGTTCTGTAAAAATCTCACAGTGAAAACAGATGCAGTGAGCTTGAAGTGAGGTGACAAACTTAGGCCCGTATTACAGAACGTCACTCAATATTCAAGCATTACTTAAAGCTAGATTCAAGCCTTTTGATTGGTTGAAACTAGTATTAAGTAATGCTTGAGTATTGAGTGACGTTTTGTAATACGGGACTTAGTGTCAAGAAAAAGAGTTCACTTCACCTAAGTTTTCATGTTGAGATTTCTACAGAATAGAACAACGGTTTTTTTAATTTTAATTATTGGGCAAACTATTCATAAAGAATGTGTAGGTACTGACTGATATACAACTTAAAGAGTATGAACATGAAATGCAATGTATCGAATCATTTTGTATCAATTTAGATGATATGCAAAATATACAGTGTTAATCGACTTGTAGCAGACTGTACTAAAAGTCAGTACGAGTATGTGACCTAAATAAAAAGAAATCAACGTTTAATGTGCCTTTAATCCCCACCCAGATTGAAATGTTAAAGAATGTGGTTTTATTGTAATTTGTTAATACCAAAGAAGGACTCGAAAAACTTTAAAAGATATTGAAATATGAATCATGTGACGTCCTCTCTTTTATGACTTAGAATATTGCATCATGTCTTCGATTTTTCATAAAAATATACTCACGCGAAGTTACGTGCTAAGTAGTTAAAGCTGAAGTCTAAATAAACTAGTAGTATTAAAGAGAAGTTTTGTTTTTTTTTGTATGTTTTTTGTTATACTGTCACGCTAAAACGGCTGAACGGAGTCGGATGAAATTTGGCACATGGGTTGAACTTGGATTAGGACAAGTTACTTTTTATCCCGATGTACCCACGGGATCGAAATTTATGCTAGTGAAACCAAGGAGCGCAGCTAGCTATACAATATATCTGAAGGTGTAGGTATCGCACATTGACAGATTATTATCTTAATCTGTCTGTATAAGAATATAAACATAAGTATTTAATAAATAAAAGTTATAAACTACAAACAAACTTAATTGACGTAGACCTTTAAATGTACACACACTTAACAAGACAAAACAACAACCACGACATAAAGGTTACTTTTAAAGTTTTGACAGTTTCATTACCAATGTCTTAGACTCGACAAGTCAGGCGACCGACACTACATACCTACCAGTACACTATCGTGTGCAAACTTAAGGCTCCCACAGACAGATGCGACTCTGGTAGAACAATTTCTATGAAAACTTCATGCAAATTCTTCTACTAGAATCGCGTCGCACCGTCGCATCGCGTCTGTCTGCGGGAGCCTTTACACAGTCTCATCTACACTATGTACTTATATTGTCTTAATTAAACCAGGAAGTAAGGAGGAAGTGACTGGTTCTGGTTAATTAGTTTACTATAAAGATTTTATCGTAGGTATTTCGTAACCAAGTTATGTTTCAGTCCTTGTACTCAATAACATTTATGGAAATACTAGCAGCGCCCCGCGGTTTCACCCGCAGAAGTCGCGATCCCGTGGGAATATCGGGATAAAAAGTATCCTATGTGTTAATCCAAGGTTTCAGCTACCTTCATACCAAATTTTATCAAGATTGGTCCAGGCGTTTGTGCGTGAAGGTGTAACAAGCATACAAACACACTCACAAACTTTCGTCTTTATAATATCTATTAGTGTGATGAACGTGTAAACAAAGCAAGGATCGTATCATGTCGTGTTCTGGAGTGTCTGCCTAACCCATGGGAAGAAGGCGTGAATAATGTATGTATGTTTTTTTTCGGATGAGAGTCAGCACTTTTCGAAAGTCAAACGTATATATATGAACTTATTGTAATCGGCTGAGAGTCAGCACTTTTCGAAAGTCAAACGTATATATATGAACTTATTGTAACTATTATAAGAAAGAAAAAAAAAACTGAAGAGCAATACAGACTTTTTTATTACCCTGTGTCAGGGCGTGTCTGAGTCCTTCAACGAAGATACGGACCCGTCTGAAAGTAGTTCGAAACTACGGAGTGAACCCTATACCCGATTAATTAACTTTTTTGGACAGGCAAAAACACATTGAGAACAGGGACACCTGTCAAATCGTGGTGTCGTTCATTCTTAGGTCGGGCCCCAAACTAATTTATTTCCGTAGGTGATACATTGGAATCGCTCGTAACTTCGGCCGAATCTATGGATTTCATGCTTAGGGAGTGGACCTCCTGCTACGGACGCTACGGTTATAGGAAAACTGCTCGCTTTGCACAGGTGCATCCTTTGCACAGGTGTGTGCTACCACAGCTACTGTCCTTATTGCATTGCAGATCTTATGCAGTAGGTAACTACCTAAGTTTACCTACTTAATTAAACGTTTATTGCAGGCGTCTATAGCAATTAGTGCAAAGTTATAATTGTACAATTAACGGTCGTTTTATAATGACATGCATTGTCTTATAATTATTAATAATAGATTACCATAAAATAAGAAGGAAATATGAAAATGATCAGGAGGAGTACCTAACCATTGTTTAATATCGTAACATTTTTTCACCCCAGCAGGACTGATAAACATTTTTATTTTCTTCCTAAGCGTTTCTTTTCTTTCTTATTATGGCATCTAATATAAACAAGTTGGTAACCTAAACTCACAAATATTAGATATTATGGTAATATTTAGCTCCACGTTATGAAAATTCTGTTCAAAAAAGATTATTTTAATCATGTTTCTATTACTTGAGGGTTTCCATTTGTTCTTTTGTAGATCTATGGTTATACAGGGTGAAATTGAAAACATGCGACAAATTGAAATGGGGGATTGTACTCATCATTATGAACAACTTTTCAATCAATCAATCCTGAAATCGTGAAAAAAAAATCAGCTGTTCCCTACATTTTGACGAGTTAAGTGAACATAAATGTAGGGAACAGCAGATTTTTTTTTCATGATTTCAGGCTTGGTCCCATAGTAAAAGTTGTTCATAATGATGAGTACAATCCCCCATTCCGATTTGTCGCATGTTTTCAATTTCACTCTGTATAGACTACATGTCGCGGTTCGTAGATATCTGTTTATGATTGAACCTAAATATCCACTGCATTCGAAGCAAAAGTAGAGCATAATATCGTAATGACGTGATATACTTAAGTAACAGGTTTGTGTTGAAATTGTTTATTAAAATAATTGATGTAAGTACATAAATATTGACAATATTAGGGCCTTAAACTAGAGGTATATAATCATTGGATTCTAGTAGGTACTTATCTCACTCAAGGTATACATAATAATTATTTAAAATAGGTAAGTACCTCAAACAAATTCTTTGTAAATAACTTGACTATAAATGATGGTTTTATTCAATCTAAAATAGTTTGGTTAGTTAACAACTTTTCTGCATCATCGTAGGTAGGTAACTCAGACATAATATTTTGCAACCATGTTCTATGATGTTTTTTTAAATATTATAAATTATTTACTTTCTATAAGTTATACACGGAAATGATTTATTTTGAACTTCTCAAGTACAATATAACATATACTAGATACTAAAATAAAAGACTTAACTAACCTACTACACAAATAAATAGGTTCTATAAGTAGGTTTGTACAAACACTTTTATACGTCAATCATATTTTTAAAGACTAGATGAGGTTTCCTACCTGACTACTCTGAGAAGAAAGGCCGAAATAAATTCAGAGGTCACAGTCTCTTTTAAAGTCCAGACATAATCTTGGTCAGATCATGAGAATACCATGTAGATTGGTGTCTGAAATGGTCTTTTGAGGAAAGAACCACACAGATTGAGTGGACCTGTCCAGTCAGTGCACGCATTTGTCAGTAATCATGGAGCACAACTGACATTGTGCTAGCTTTATTCCAATCACATAAAATCATAACGGTTATATTATCCTGACAGGTAAAAAAGCACATAACCCTAATAATATTCGTAAATACCTCAGCTGATAATTGCACGATATTGTAGGTAGGTGGAAAAAATGTGATAACCATCATGAATTCATGATGTAGGTAGACAAGATTGTTCTAAGTTATGATAACAATTCCTCGTATTATATGTATGTAGTATAGAGAGCTGCAAGTAGGGAATATCAACAACAGATGGGTAATTGGGTATGGCAACTATGTCCAGCACAGTCAGTGAATATGTATAATAAGAACATAGAAAGCAGTGTCGAGCTAAAGTTAGGTAAGTTGATCTACCCAGTCGCACTGGCGTGCAGATAAGCTTTCGAGTTCACAATACAGGTAAGCTGTGAGGGTGTATCGAACATCTGTTTCTGCACTACCGAGAGGGAGCTCCAATGAAACAGAAAGGAAGTTTTTCTATCCTATCAAAGAGTGTGCTATTTGAAAACGAAAGAAATTATTGATAAAGACATCTTTTTAGGTACCTACTATCCGATTTAACATAATGAATAAGTATTCTTCTTCTTTGTAGCGCGGACACGATTGTATTTCAGATCTTGTCGGTCCAAAATTTCGCCACTGCCACGACGTCGTCGGTGGCAGCGCAGAGGTCACTCATTGTAGGTAATTTATTTTACCATATTGACTAACTACATAAGGTCAAAGTGAATAAAGAAATGTTCATTAACAAAGTTGCAGGTGGCAGTGACAATACATACATGTGTGAAATGTAAATACCAACAGTACCTTTATTTACTATGTACCTACTCGTAGGTTAATATGCAATGAGAGTCTAGCCTACACGGAGGCAAAGTTTTTAACACAGAACAATAAAACTTTATGGTAAATTGGCTTTAGGTTTAGGTGTCAATTGTTTTCTAAACTATCCACTAGTTGAACACGCTTTTAGTGGTAAAGTTATTAGCGCGGTTAAGTAAGTACTTACTAATAATTATTTCCTTCATTATTATTGGTATTTGTTAGTAAACAAATTACACAACACAACATGATGAAGCTGTCTGCTTGTATGAACATATCGTCATGGAATATATGTCAATGTCCCACTTTCAAAACAATTTTCTTTTACAAGATGAAATAATTATTAGCTTATCTGTTACATCTAGGGTCATCGACTAGCGTGCGGTAACTCGGCAAGTGGCAACTGTTCACACAGTGCATAATTACTTGATGATCAACACTGTGACAAAGGAAGTCGGCCGAGCAATTTACACCAACCTTGTACCTATTGAAGCCTTATTAAGGACTGAACTAGCGTGAACTCAGTTTTTATAAATTAGGATACTTAATCAAATATAGGTAGGAAGGTAGTAATATAATAATATCCAAATAAACAAACTTAAAAACACTCTTTTAAAAGTTTGATACACAAGCCACCAGGATCTTCGTCATATAGGTGTTACATATTTTCGAATTATGGCTCGAAACATGAGCTTTCTAAAAGATGTATAATTTTCTCTGACAATAATGATTAATTTCCATATTCGAAACCGAACCTTTCAAATGATTAAAATCAATTCCCAGTGGCTAGTAATGGATGCAGAAATGTGTCGTGTTATGTGAGCATCGCTGCACCTTGTGGAGGCCACGCATCGATTACTAACACTTTATGCAAACTCACGCGCGAACCTCACAGATTTCATGTAGAGAAAAGCGTTTATTTAGATTGTCCATCAGTCTCTTGTTCAATAGGCTGTGCGTAGAGGTTTTTTCTAACTTCTCACATCTATTTATAACCCTCTGCAACTACTGCAGGTGCAATGCAAACTCGTTCCCACTGCGAGTGACCGACTACGTACCTGCAAGCTCGGTGGTTATCTAAAAACTGCTTTAAAGATTTGGACTAGCATTTAAATGAACAATGTAATTATTTAATTGTTCTGATTAACAGGCATAGCACAATATTTTCAACATCATTTGCTTAGCCTTTTCCCAACTAAGTTGGGTTCGACTTCCATTGTAACCGGATGCAACTGAATACCAGTATTTTACATGGAGCGATTGCCTATCTGACCTTCACAACCCAGTTACTTGGTAACACGATACCACGGTAAGACTGGTTGTCAGACTTTTGGGCTTTCCGACTATCCGTAACGACTGTCAAACACCTACGAATGACAGCCGGGATCAACGGCTTAACGTGTTTTCTGAGGGACGGAGGGGTTCGGCATGTAAAGATGGTCACCCATCCACGAACCAACCGCGGCAAGCGTAGACCAGGTCGATCGACCCGTGCGGCTGTTATTACTTAGCCACGGCTCCACCAATAATAAAACCTATTCTTTAAAGGTGGGTAAATAATGCAGGTATGACAGGTGTTAAATACAATGCAAATCATTAGCAAATACACACATCAAAAGTGTCTAGGGATCAACATATATTTTTGCAATAACTTTTCTCCTGATTGATATTAATTAAAATTTTCTTTAAGGATTCATCAAATAAAGTGTTTTCGTTTGTCACAGTAACGATAAACCAAGTCACCTTTGCATTAATAAAGAAATTTGCCATTTTCCTAATAAAGGGATTTTTGACATTTGAACCACTAACACAAAAGTTCGAAAAAAAGACTGAAATAACAGTTTTCTTTAAAATTTTATTGGGTAACTTAAACAATTAATAATCCGTGTTTCTACCGCGAACACTAACAACACAAGAACATCGGTTTGGCATGCTCAAAATGAGTTCATCCAAATCACGCTGTGGAATGGCAGCCCATGTTCGTTGCAACAACAAAAAAAGGTCTTCTTGCGACTGGATACCCTCCATATTCGGCAGAGCTCTTCTCTGTAGCATATCCCATGCATGCTCAATCGGGTTCAAGTCTGGCGACTGAGCAGGCCAGGGCAGGACATTGATGTTAGCTGCGGCGAGAGTCTGTCTTACAACTCTTGCGGTGTGCGGTCGTGCATTATCATGCATTAACTGAAATAAGGGACCGATTTGCACTTGTAGAGGAACGATGACGTCTGATACAATCGTCTCAGCATAAATTTGAGCGTTGAGGTTGCCTCTGATCCAAATCAACTCAAGTTCTTCCGCCGATCCAAATACCCGCCCATACCATGATGGTTCCACCACTATAAGGATGGACTTCCTGGCAGGATTTTAATCGCTGTTGGCGTCCAGGGGTTCTCCAGTGTCGTATACGTCTTGTATCCGGTCTCATACCAAAACGAGACTCATCAGAAAAGCACACGAAACGCCATTGTTCTTCTGCCCAATTTCTGTGTTCAAGAGCCCATTGATATCGAATCCTACGATTGTGCATTGCTATAGGTGGTACCCGTAGCGGTCTTCGGGAATGAAGGTTCACTTCATGCAAGCGGTTTCTGACTGTTTGGTCGCTAATTAAGTTCCCTGAAGAGTGATGAAGCCTCACGGCTAACATCATGGCGGTTATTGTTGGAGCTCTTCGAGTTAAGATTTGAATGTATCGGTCTTGTCTCCGTGTGGTGCAGCGATACCGTCCTCCATGGCGCTCAGCCACGGTACCAGTGCTTCGGTAACGTGTCCAAAGTCGACTGATAACACTCTGACTTGTATTCAGAGCTAAAGCCACAGTACGTTGCCGGGAACCAGCTTCTATCATTCCCACGGCTCTGAGCATTTCTTCCCTGCTTAAATGACGTCGCCGCTCCATAATAACGTTGGTTTTAATCAGTAGTAGGGAAACAGTAGCACTAATAATGTCTTCAATGCGTTGTATGTTTTTATAGGGAAAATATTGACAGCTGATTTTCATCTTTTACTCGAATTTGATTCACAGTTCCTGATTCAAATTATGAAATGCACCAAAAAGGATCCATATAAATTTATAAAATCATAAATTTATTACAAAGCCACATCTCAATCTCAAGAAATCCGCATAAAAATGCTTGATCCCTAGACACTTTTGATGTGTGTATGTATACGTTATGTGCAGTAAGGTATATGGCTGTGAACGTGAATCGTGGTATCGTATACATGACACGTGGGCGTTTGTTGACGGCAGTTGATTGACCATGTGGCAGACTCTTGACCAACCCGTACTTAGTATGATTAAATAATCGATTTATTCCAGTCCCCAATGTGAAATTTAATCATGTCAAAGTCATTTAACGACCAAAACATCCAGAGAGACGCGGAGAAAGGATTGCAGAACACATCCATGAAATACTCGTTTAAACCGGTAAAATTGTATTACGAGTAACAGTGCACAAAGAACTTGAACCGTGCGTATGTTGGATGAGACTGCTGGTGCCCTTGGTGGAACCCATGTACCTATACATAATACGCTCGAATGTATATTGAAAATCCGGAATGCGGACGCAACGGCTCTCAAAATGTTAATAGAAAAATTGGATTTGCAATTGCTCTTTATTGTCACATAAAATGGTGACTAAGCTTTAAACAGCGATATGTGACCTGACGTGTACACAATGTTATTGAGTGTGTAAGTGCGTTAACAAGTCTTACGTCGCCTTGATTAATACTTCCCATTCGCAGAGATTATGGGCCTTTGTGTGATGCACGGCACACCTCTCGCGCGCCGGCGCATCACGCATGCGGCGTGCCTGGCGGCCGTCTGCTCGGCTCGCATAACGGCAACGTACACCATTCCCAATCGAACATTTAAGCAAACACGTTAAAGTACCTACAACGCCGGTTACACGTGAGAACGGTGCCTTGCGGCCGATCATCGAAGTCAATAAAATCGTTTGTGCAACCAATGGTTTCCTTTAATTATTTACATATCATAGTGACGTTGGTGACTATTAATTAGTTCGTGCAACAATATCCCTTCATTAATTACCTATTCAGTCCTTTCGCAGATTTCAACAGCGTGTAGACATCAATTATCTCGGCATTGTATTAGCCCAGGAGAGATATCTCTCTGCTTAATAAAAAAATAAATATTTGGTTTATTCTTTGAGACCCTTTTTTGCACAAACCAAGAATCAGTGTCAATATTTTTAAACACTTAGTTCGAGTACTGTACAATTATAAGGCGCGAAAAAGAATCAATATGTCCTCGTAGTAAGTGAGCAAGGAACCAAAGAAGTGTACAAGTACCTAAGGTCCGACCGCGGCAGATTTGCCAAAGATGTAAACAACAAAGGCCGCTCGAAATTGAAAAAAATCGATAAAGAAGAGTATTTATTTTATGTAATGTTTGTTTTCGTCTATACTCTGTTTTTTTTTAACAAACGAGTACCGAAACCGCACTGACTGCGTTTCTATTGGTCCACGTAATCAACTTCACACAAACGCTGTAGTTATATTCGTCGTTAAGGCGTCGGCCCCACCCCCAGCAATGACCCATCTCACTCTGTCAATATCGGAAATGTGCGAGAGACATACTCAGTACTCGTTTGTTAAAAAAAACAGACTATAGTTATCTCGGAGATTTAGACGAAAACAAACATTAGGTACTTACTTGTTTTCGTCTAGTTAGCTAGGAGATTTAAACGAAAACTAACATTACTTAAAATAAAAACTCTTGTTTATCAATTTTATTCAATTTCGAGCGGCCATTGTTGTTTACATCTTTGGCAAATCTGCCGCGGTCGGACTTTAGGCACTCTAATGTCAAAGCCTTCGCAAGATGTTTACGAGATGTCGCGAACGTGAGCTTTTCAGTCCTTGAGCTTTTGTATAGTAAAAATATATACTTTATTGTCCTCGTTTGAGTTTGCAATAACTACTCTTCACACGGATGTTACTCTTAGGAGAATTTTGACGACGTTAGTTCCATGTTTATTACTCAGTTAGGAACGTAGACACGGAACGCAATCCGCCATCAGTTTACTGAGAAGTATCATTCTCTATCTGCGAAGGGCAGCGTTGATATCGGACTATTATAAAAGGAATACTTGGCTGCGTTGGTGTGATGCCTATTCAGGGTGGCAGGGAAAACAATGCGCAATCTGTTTACTATGGATTCTGTACGTGATTCTGAAAAAAAATCCCATGCGTTGATTTTTTTTTTTTCTTTCAAAGTCTTTGCTGTTCCATACATTTTCACCGCGTAGGTAATGCACTCTTTTATGAAACAGCAATTTTATTTTTTAAAACCGAACAAAAATTTCTACGCTAGCGGGTATAGAATCACGAGCCGAACTCATGGTTACAGTTTGCGCGGCCATGTTCCTACCACTCTGTATACAGTATACATATCTGTGTAAGTACCTACTGAATATTTTTCCTAAATAATAATAATTTATAAGTCAAGCCGGACGTCTTATCAACTATTTGAAAAACATTAAATTATAATTACTAACATTATGTCCGGCTCCAACGTAAATATTTTTTGCGCATACGAAAGTCGTACACGTACTAACCTAATAGCCAGTCGATGTCATTGAAACCAGTCGAGTTGAGGTTTGGTGTAACACTTTTATTTATAAGTAGTGCATTTAATATCATTTATTTTACATTGCCAGATTATACAGAGAGCAGTGGTGGCCCAGTGGTAACGGCCGCGACTTACGAGTTGTAGGCCGTAGGTTCGAACCCAGACAGGTGCTTTACTTTGTTTAAATTATTTCATCACCATTGCTCTCCAAACGGTGAAGGAAAACATCGTGAGGAAACCGGCATATCCTAGAACCAAAAATTTGAAGGCATGTGACATCTACCAACCCGCACTGGGCCGCGTTGTGGATTACGGCCCACTCTCTCTCTCAGAGAGGAGGCCTGCCTGTGTTCAGTATAAAGTTTTTCCGAGATTAAAAAAAAACTTAATTTAGAAAAAAAAGAAAGCATGACATTTATTTGCGATAAACATGACGCAGAGAAAGAACACAAACATAAAAAAAAAACAGTGACATGATTTAGACGATTTGTTGATTGATTTATTACGATTTTCATTAGAATTTTCGAACTAGTTAAAACGACTGAGCTTGCTAAGGAAAGGTGTTCAAGGAAAACAGGTTTTGTTAATATTCGGGGAAACGTTAAGTGAAACGGGTCCAAAGTCTCATGTTGAATTGGTTAATAACGGGCCGTTCCTGTCGTCCGGGACAGTTATCGATGTGCCGCGGTCATCGTGCACATTAGCCAATGAGAAGGTCGGTACATAATCACAATTACCCGGAACGCTGAATTAGACAGGAAACGCAACTTGTAACAGCTATTACGTAATGCCTAGTATGTTGACATTGTTGACAATTAGAATAACGAATGTAGAACGTGCCCTGTTTGAGAATAGTGTCTACATGCATCGGTGTATCGGGTAAGGGTCCACTTAGTATAATTCTGGATGCTTACACACACACATAACACATAATCAGCCTGTAATGTTCCCACTGCTGGGACACAGGCCTCCTCTCAGTGAGAAGGTGTGGGCAGTAATCCACCACGCGGGCCCAGTGAGGGTTGGCAGATGTCACATGTCTTCGAATTTTTGGTTCTAGGACATGCCGGTTTCCTCACGATGTTTTCCTTCACCGTTTTGAGAGCAGTGGTGATGAAATAATTTACACAAAGTAAAGCGCCTGTCTGGATTCGAACTTACGACCTACAACTCGTAAGACGCGGCCGTTACCTCTTGGCCACTCTCTTGGCACTTGGATGCTTGAATTTCATCAATTTGATTACAACGCTGTATTACTCAAACATGGGTTACTAAGCACATAATGTATTTACTTGTAAAATACTATGACAAAACTTGGCTTGGGAAATACAATGCTTCTCAGAAAAAAGCGTTTAGTACTAGTTGAAGGGTAAACAAACAGTTGTATCACGTATTTTATTATCATTAATTTGTTAGAGAGACGTAAAAGGGAGTGTTAACACTTCCACCATTGTTTCATTAGATTCGTAAAGATAACTTGATAATTTCCATATCCTGAAAAATCTGTAGCCAGTGCGCTGCGCATGAATGTCAATTCAATAAGGAAGTGGGTTATTCATATAAGTCGCTATCAGGTACTATACAAAGATTATTAAGGATTCAAATAACCTTATACTTATTTCTTATATTACCTGTAAAGGTGTCAGGGACATTGACGCGCAAACTGTTAAGTAAGATCGTGAATTCAAAACTTGTTTCTAGACCCCATACATACATAATCAGCCTATAATGTTCCCACTGCTGGGATACAAGCCTCCTCTCATTGAGGGAGTGGGCCGTAATCCACCGCTTGGGCCCAGTGCAGGTTGGCAGATGTCACATGTCTCCGAATTTTTGGTTCTAGGACATGCCAGTTTCCTTACGATGTTTTCCTTCACCGTTTTACACAAAGTAAAGCACCTGCCTGGATTCGAACCTACAACCTACAACTCGTAAGTCGCGGCCGTTACCACTTGGCCACCACTACTCGAAATTTATCGTCTGTTATTTAAAAAAATCAACTGTTTCCCACCAAAGTGCAATGCAATACCTACGCGAGCAAAATGTATAGAGCAGCAAATAACCGACGGAAAATTTCAACGCAGCGGGGTCCAGAATCATATACCGAATCCATGATCACAGGTTGTGCGGGTGGCAGGGACATAATCAAAGTTAAGCGAGAGGAAAGTCTCTGGTAAAAACGGAAAATGAAGGTACTTCCTTTCATCAGTTATGGAATTAAAACAATACTTAAAGATTAGCGATATTATAAAAAAGAAAAACTATATTTGATTGCGCCATCGAAAATAATGACGTTGGCCTTTACCTATAAAAATAATGATGAAATATTATCGTTATTATTGTTTAATTTTATCCTTTAACAATAACATAATAGCACTTTATTTGTCTTGTTAGGTACTTAATAGAGCTATGGAGATTTATGGAATAACGTGATCTGATTCTAAGTCATTTTGTCACGCCTTAACAATAAGTGGAACGTGCAGCCACCACAAGTAACGTAAATTAATCGGAACTATACCACTTCCCACTAATTGTGAGTGGTTGACCAAAAAGGGACCTGGAGGGATTGGAAACCGTTATTTATTTTTTTTGAATTTTTTAATCTGTGGTCTTTTAGCTTTGTTTTGGTCTAACCAGAATATTTTTAGGTGCCGTAGTGTTTTTTTTATGATTTTTTTTGTGAGTCGAGGCAGTTTTGGAAAAATTACACCTTACACTAGTTTTTGTGATGTCAGACGCACATAAAGACAAGAAACTGACACTAAATAAGTCGCCAATAACGTAGTAACCGCAAACACGTGTTGACACTCACTAACGAAGTCGCATACTGACATAAAACATGCCGCAACTTGTTTCTACACGAAATTTCAAACGCGATTTACTCGAAATCAATTATTTTCCCTTGAGGTCCCTTTTTGGTCAACCACTCACAATTAATGATCTTTGAAATAACAATTAGGTACATCGATTTGTTTATCGCTTACTCTAGAATAGTCATGGAATGGAAACTTAATGGCCAACCATTGGGTTTTGATATTTGGGTTTGACGCATGAAGGTAGTGTCACCGGACAGTGACCATTTCCATATTCAGACATGCCAGTTAGTACAATTTACCTTTTATTGGAAACTACACAAATGTGAGCGTTTATTGTGTAAATATCGTATGTCATCATTGTCACTTGCCACCAATGAGGCGTTAAACCCGACATGACTGCGTTGTTGTAATTTAGCGAAGTTCGTGTTTATCATTGTGAATCAGTGGGTGGATTCTGTCATGCGTATTAACGTTCGATGTAGTACGCTCGCAATAATTTGAATTTGTTTGGTAAATTCGTTTACCGAAAAATGAGTTGTGTTTCGAATTAAACTTTATTGTAAAATGTGGAGACGGCGACACGACATTCATTTACACATTATATATCTAATGACGTTCTTAGTTTGTATACATTTTTTTAAATCAAATAAGTACATAATATAAAAAAATGAAAAAACATCCCATAGTTTAGTCACTATAGGTAGGTAGCCAGTTGATTGATAGGCAAAACCCTTAGTCAGCCCCATCACTACTACGAGATGGCGTGGCGATTAGGTTATCACATGAATTGAAACTCCGTATTACGTATTTTAAACATAAACTATTAAAATAAGTTTAAAAGACGTAATCCGTAATAAATGAATAAATTAACATTCTAGCCGTAGGGCTATCTTTTTTCGTTTTAGTATTTAACAACATTAAACTTAATTTGTGATTATTTGGTAACAATACCATAAAGTTTGAGTTGAATTGTTGCTAGCACCATCGCCCTGCGCGTCTAGTGCCTTGTTATCAAAGGTTATTTCGTGCCAATTTGTACTCTATTTCAAAATTCAATTCAAAAAAATTCAAAAAATTCAATTTTTTATTTTAGTCATGACAAAAACTTGTAATAACCGCTGTAGGTACTATAAATATGATAAGATAACCTACTCGCCACTCTGTATAGATTGATTGAAAAAAAAATATTTTTCAAATTCAATGTTAAGATTTATTAAGTAGGTACTCCTATGCACTAGGATTGCCAGTATTTTCATTTATTGTCGTATTATTGTCTTCACATTGTACTTTGTAACCACATAATCTATTCTTCGATAAAAAGGTTTTTTCATATTTTTTAGAAGTGATTAGGGTTGCAATAAAAAACAATTATTTTTATGTAGCTCAAGCCTATAATCATTTGTATTATCTTGTCAATTAATGTCTAAGACCATTCTTTGAAGATCTAGACTATCCGTCAGGATCATTGATCCAATTAAAGTCGATTAGTCCAGAAGAAATTATGAAATATATTAAGTGTTAGTAATTACAGATTTTATTCAGTCTATAAATACGGCGAACTATATATGTTAATTAGAATTAAATGAATAAGGTATACTTAATAAGTTTTTAAAACGGTGCTTTTATTCTTAACTTATCACTTTAAATACTTAATTAAAACGGTTTTAATAAAGTATTTAAAGTGATAAGCTGTGTGGTAAGATAAATTGTATAACTTACCTACTTAAGCACAACTTATCCAATGCAAATTCTTTTGTGTACATATATTACATATAGTTGTATTATTTTATTGAACCTTATCTTGTTTATGGTTTTAAAAGTCATGGATGTGATTAAAGTCTGCGCTGCGTGACTTCACGTGACTTGTTGTTCAAGTATTGTGAAGTGCTGGCCAGCCGCTCTGGTAGCAATGTAGCATTGAGGGTTGCCTAACTCCAATCATCTATAAATACTTATGTACATGCGGAAAAGTAGAACAGGCTTCATTCATTTGCATAATTAGTATTAATCTATTAAGTCCTATAGTCATGTTGTAAAGTATAGGTGCAAGACTTTGCGACTATTAATTTCTTGTAAAAAAACATAGGAAGTCATGTGGATAGTTTCTAAATGAACTTTTTATTGCGCTGTAATCAATGTATCGTGTTTTGTTTGTTGAGTAGCGTAATAGCGTTAGTGCCGTTTACAGAAATACATTTGTCAGCAAGGACTTCGTCGTAATTACAATAATAAATAATTTGTGCAATTGTTTTTATTAATTATTTACGTCACCGACACTATACAATAATTCACTCATGATAATAATAATAATATACCTACTGCACGTGTAAAAATTGCCAGCCAGGTTTGTGTTAAATTCAGAGTCAGAAATTCTGCGTATTTCTAGAACCAGCCAAGGCTTAGTATATTAATTTGCGGTCAAGCTCCTTCTACGCATAGTCTTGCGTAGTTTAAATGTTGTTCATAACTCCGTCTCCCTGTCAAACCATTCGCTCGTTGTGTGGTAAGTGAATGTAGCCAATACCCGGCGCGGTAGCTTCAAGTGGGGTAAGGTGAAGGGTAACGCATGCTCGATGTAAATACTTAAACATAGAGGACGATGCGAAGCGAACGCAGACGTGTCCTCACTCCTCACTGGACGCATAGAAGAATGCCATTGTGCATAAATATGAAAATTTCACGGATGAATTGCAGGTGGTAGTGTAGGTATGACAGAAACTACAATCAAATGAATATGATTAATTACCCCAAAAGATTTGGCACGCATTCAGCAAGATCTCACGCAGAGATATTTTTGTTGTTTTTTCCGATGCACCGTAACCAGCACGTGATTAACTGGTTTGATAATAACTGAATGACTTCCAAAGAATTTGCGAAGGAATGCACCGGGTACTGCAATCGTACATCTTTATGGTAATACATTGATACTGGTTTGCGAATTCACTTCAAATCTCTCGAGACCGAGGGATTTAACACTCACGTGCATGAAAAGAACGAATATTTGAGTATTGCTAAAGCGGTTCGTAATTATTTAAGTCGACCCTCGCTCGAGGCGTGGCTATTTAGTCAATTAGTTCGAGTATCGCGCAATATGCAGCTACGATGAGGCAGCTACAACCATAGTGGCCGAGCATTAGCAGATTATTAAGTATATCCTTAGTTTGCCAGATAACCGCCGAAGTGTCTAGGAGCAGACAGAAAGTTAGCGCGTCCCTTAGGATAAAAGTTTGTGTTTAGCTAAGCTTTTATTATAGTTTCTGAGGGCGATTTACTTTGTTATGTAGACCACCAAGTTATAAGTAGGTATTGCTAGGTGCATGTACTTAGTCATTAATCAAGTATGAGTATTATTAATATTCAATCTGTGTACATACATTAAATAATTCTTTGAAGCACGAGTCGCATACGTAGTACACCACAGAACAGTAAAATATCTGTTCTGTGTAGTACACATCTCATCGACATCATTTTAGCTTTATACATTTTTTATGCAGCTTGCAATATTGTTCAAGTGAGGTAACCTTTGTTTTCTAAGAAACAGAGATACTGAGAAAAACTTGTAAATAAAGGTAGATAATGCTATAAAATTTTTCAAGAATGATGATGACAGTAATTTATTGATTCAATGAGAACAGGTATCCGTCAAGTGCGAACGCGACCTTAATGCTTTAACGAGCAATTATGGCTATACCTACCATTGTCTAATAATATGTAATTAAAGTAAAGCAAGACAGATGATTTGAGTAACTGATATTGACATACAAAAAGGTAATGGGCATCGTTAAAAAATAATTTGTCTATCACCGTTTTGTCCGTGTAAAATTCAAATCCGTTTAACCTTTGTATGTAGGACCTAGATGTTTTTATCCAAGGAATAGATAAAAGAGGTCCTATCTGCGCGAAATTACTTCGCTAGCAAAATGTGTAAAATGGTACGACTGTATGCGGCATCTGCCTACAAGGTGAATTTTTTAGTGAAGAGCCAAGATATCACTAAAGTACTTAAGAACGACAACGCGGAAATGTATGTCGAAGTCCTTATGTACGACCGGTTCAGAATACCTGCAATAACATAAAAATGGTTGGCCTACTCGCTATTTTTAACCGATTTCAAAAAGGAGGTGGTTCTCAATTTGACTAAGTATATGTTTTTTTTTTTGTATGTTTGTTACGCGATATCTCCGGCAATTGTAAATCGATTTCTAAAATTCTTTTTTTAATGGATAGGGGTGGTCCCATATAAATTTTATTAACTTTGATTGGGTAGTTTTTGAGTTAGCTTCAATAATACGTATTTTTGTCACTTAGTTGATGATTGATGATGTTATAATAACTTCCTGTCACTGATATTTACGTAGCAAGTAGTGTTATACGAGTTTGTGTGGGGTAAGTACAACTTAAAAGTGAAAAATAAAAACTTTTTACAAAAAAAAAAACAATCGATTTCCAAATCAGACTAAGTACGTGAAAAATAACTTTGATTTCGGAAGTCGGTGGCAAACAACGAAAATGCGAACCCAACGACACCGACTTCCGAATTAAAAGTAATTTTTCACTTTGTAGCGTCTTATTTGCAAGTCCGTTGTTTTTTTTTTTGTAAAATAGTTTTGTTAGCATCATTGTTTTATACGGGTGGAAAGGACTGTAAATATTATAGTTAGATTTTCGCATAACTCGTCAAAATGTAGGGAACAACAGATTTTTTTTTCGGGATTTCAGGGTTGGTCTCATAGTAAAAGTTCATAATGATGAGCACAATGGCCACTTTTCAGGTCCAACACCTACACCTTAAATTACACCTTGTATTTAAATTTCCAAGATAATATTTACATAATTTAAAAGCTGCCAGCCTTTTGACAGCGATGCGGACAAATTTTTTGATAATCTTTGATTCTTTTCCCTCCATTTTATAATAATATTTTTATTTTAAGCTAAGTAATATTAACAGCCGCACGGGTCGACCGATCAGGTTAAGCTACTCTTGCTGCGGTTGGTCCGTGGGTGGGTGACCATCTTTACGTACCAATACTCCTCCGTGCCTCGGAAAGCACGTTAAGCCGTTGGTCCCGGCTGTCATTCGTAGATCTTTAGACTGTCGTTACGGGTCGTCAGAAGCCCGAAAGTCTGACAACCAGTCTTTCCAAGGGGTATCGTATTAACTAGTACCTAACTGGGTTGTGGAGGTCAGATAGGCAGTCTGCATCCGGTTAGACTGGAAGCCGACCCCAACATTGTTGGGAAAAGGCTAGGCAGATGCTTATTATTTTAAGACGTTTGCTTTAAAATTAAGTAATAGTTTGAATTAATGCCAATGTTGATGTCGACATGGTGCCTGGCGTCTTGAGTCAGGTTATCAAGTCATATAAATATCTACCTACTGTAGAAGTAATCTCATGCTAAAATAGCACAAAATATCTTTATCATATTAAAATTAGTGTAAAAAAACTTAATGCGTATAAAATGTGTGTATTATTGCAATTTCATGCTAAGCATGGGATAAGATTACGAATCTCGGCATGGAGAAAATTAGGTATACCTACTCCATATTTTCATAGACACGTGAAACGTGCAGTTATAAACTTTCCATCTAATTAATAAAATTATATTTAGCCGCTTGCATGTAATTATTCTAACATTGTCACCGGCACAGTCATCGGTATCCTGTATTACCTTACTATAATTTATTTTCTAAGAATAATGATGGAATATGAGTTGAACATTTTTTTCCCCAATTTTTGACGAATCCTTTCCAACGTTCATTGAGGAGAAGATACAAAATTTTAATGACGTCTCGGAAAGACTTTTCAAAATTAATATTCATTCGGCCTTCACACTCATTCGGTACTGTTGTTTTGGACCAAAATTTACTTATAGCCTTCGCTCTTCTCATTTATGGAAACATCCACAACTTTTAGAAAAAGTAGACCAAATTATTAGAAACACATTAACTTCCATCCTAAATGTGGCCCTGGACGACCGGTCGTGGCAGCAAGCCACACTACCCATTCGCTTGGGCGGTCTGGGCGTCCGCAAAATTTCAAGTATTAGTTTACCGGCCTTCCTCTCCTCGGTCCACAGTACCGATAAATTAACCAGGAACATTTTGTCTTCCTCACTGGTCGATTTTGAAGTACCGTGTTTGACCGATGCGTTGAACGCTTGGAAAATGGCTTGTCCCAATACGGTTTTGCCTGATAACCCGTCTTACCAGAGACGGTGGGACGTGCCGCTCTGCAGTATTATACGGAATACCCTTGTAAACACGTCACGTAATACTGTTGAGCGTGCCCGTCTGCTGGCTGTGGGAGAATGGGAGTCAGGCTTGTGGCTTCAGGCACTCCCGTCATCCACCATAGGCACAATGATGGATGACTCATCGTTTCGGCTCGCTACGTGTCTCCGCTTGGGCGCACCTTGTGTTGCTCCGCATCGATGTCACTGCGGTGAAGCTGTCGACAGTCTCGGACACCATGGCCTGTCCTGCTGCAGGAGTGCAGGTCGCATAGCACGGCACGCCAGCATCAACGATATTATTCGTCGAGCCCTTGTCACCGCCGGCGTACCAGCGGTATTAGAACCAAACGGCTTGGTACGTGACGATGGGAAGAGACCAGACGGCATGACGTTGTCGCCTTGGAAGGTGGGTAGGCCTCTGGTGTGGGACGCAACATGTGTCGATACCCTTGCGCCATCTCATGTTCCGAGCACGGCGGGCTGCTGCTGCTGCGGCTGCTGAGACCCTCAAGCGGCGCAAATACTGTAACCTTGTGGGCAACTACAGCTTTGAGCCGTTTGGGGTCGAAACGCTCGGGTCATGGGGCCCGAGCGCGCGTCTCCTTTTTAAGGAAATTTCTCGCCGGCTGGTCGATACTTCACGTGACCAGAGGGCTGGGTCGTTCTTTGGTCAAAGAATTAGCATTGCTATTCAACGTGGCAATGCTGCCAGTCTTCTGGGCACGTTTCCGGATGACAGCGATGCGGATGAGTACTTCGACGCCTAAGTGTCCTTTGGGGTTTTTTATTTTTTTTTATTTATTTGTATAGTAGGTTAGTTAGGCTTTTATTTTAGTATCTAGTGTATATAGTTATATTGTAATTATGTGTAAAAGTTATCTACTTTAATCCTAACTAATATTATAAATGCGAAAGTAACTCTGTCTGTCTGTCTTTCTGTCTGTCTGTCTGTCTGTCTTTGCTTCACGCGTAAACTACTGAACCGATTTGTGTGAAATTTGGTACAGACATAGTTTGGAACTTGAGAAAGGACATAGGATAGTTTTTATTACAAAAAATAAAATAAAAAATAAAATAAAATTTATTCCGGACATACAGCGCCATCTATTGGTCAAGAGTCGGCATCAATTCAGTACTGAAAATTCATCGGAAAAATGTAAATAAATAGTAAAAAGGTATGAAAATATAATATAATACAACTTTTAGTACAAAGAAAATGCTCTAACGGAGTATAGATAATTCTATTAGTACTATATGTCGAGTTGGTGATCGCGCAATGGTGTCGATCGTTACACGAGTTCGGTTCATGTTATTGTTTTAATTCATCGGAAAAAAGTAAATAAATAGTAAAAAGGTATGAAAAAAATAATATCAATAGGTATAATAAAACTTTTAGTACAAAGAAAATGCCCGAACGGAGTATAGATAAATAATCCGAGTTGTCACTATGCTCGATAGATGGCGTTGGGATCGAAATAGATCGCGCTATGGTTTCGTTACACGCATTTGGTTGGGTTTCATTTTTGAAGAGATCCCGCGAGATCGGGAACTATGTGGGTAAAACCAAAAATCTGCCGGAAGTCACTATTCCACGCGAACGAAGTCGCGGGCAAAAGCTAGTTAAAAATAAAATAGAAAAAAAAAAAAGAAAAAAAGTTGAAAACCATCAAGTGCATTTAATGACTTTAGTATGAAAATAAATTATTGTACCAAATAATATTGGATTCAAACGACACGTTCATAATAAATTAACCATAGGTTGGAAATACAACTTCCTACAACGTCACTGTCTTAATACAACGTCTAAACTTTTATGCCAATAATACAATTACAGTTATTTTTAATGCAACTAATTTATTCAAAAAGAATACGTTAAGATATTTAAAGGTTTCCGTAGAGTTTCCCTTCGATTTTACAAGTTCTTTATTTTTGTTAAAAACTGATTAAGACGTTGAAAAGAAAAAAAAACTAAGTATGTAAATAAAATTCAGTTCATGAAAATGTCGGTATAATAAGTATTTTTACCGTTTTAAGGGTTGAAAGATAGGTATCAGTTAAATTAGTTTTATAAAATGATGAGTTTACTAAATGAGTCAATTAAAAAAAAGGAAATAGGTAGGTATCTATAGTTCTTATTATGTAAGTGTACCTTTAAGCTGACGAAATTATGAAAAGCTCTTTTAATCTTACTATCCTACTAATACTAAACATGAAACTTTGTGAGGATGGATGGATGGATGTTTGCTACTCTTTCACGCAAAAACTACTGAACGGATTTGGATGAAATTTGGCACACATATAGTTTATAACCAGGATTAACACATAGGATACTTTTTATCCCAATATTCCCACGGGATCGAGACTCATGCATGCGGGTAAAACCGCGGGGCGCTGCTAGTACTTAGATAAAAGGTTTACAGTCGGTTTTGTTACATTTATGAATATTACTTACTAATTTAATACATATTTATTACAGAAAATCTGATTATTAGAGTAAAGAATTTTTATTTCAGATTTTGTTATCGCGTTTAGATATTTATTAATTTCATTGTTATTTTATCGGTGGGATAAATCTAAAAGTATCGTTATAATAATAGCTAAGTACGTAAGTTTTGTCCATTGTTCTATTAGTCATCAACGTCATTAATTATTAGGTACCTAAGTTGTTAGATATTTTTGTTTTAGGAAAATAACTATTTTGCGGAAAATACAAAACAATTGTGGGAAAATCTGATGATGCAGGATGCTGAGTTGCAGACACAACGTCACAGAAATAATTTTGTGGGGTGCTCTCGATTTTATTATTTTAAGGTAGATAAACTATTCATATTGAGAACAGACGTAGCAGCTCTTAGGATATTTTTATTTTGCTCGAACCGCTAACCTCGTAGCTACAAGTTAGTGAATCTGCTGATGACGTACTTTGGAAGTATGCAGGTACCTACTGCATTGAGCGCAGTGCATATTTTATGTGATTGTGAAAGTAGGTATCTTGAAACGGTTCGGATGCACTACTTGCATACGTGTTTAAACGTCATTTAATTTGCGTAAGTACCTACCAGTTTAGTGGTTTAAGTTTGTAAGGCCTACAGACAAATAAATTATTACACGTTCATAAACAGGGAGTGGAAACAGTAAACTGGTCAGTGGGTCGTCTTAGGGGCGGATTTGTTAGTTGGAGTATACGCTTAGGGGCACTATGAGCAGCAAAGAAAAAAATTTTTTTTTTGGGTCTTGGTCAATTTTCCAGATTTTTTTTTTTACTTAACTAAAAGAATTTCTCAATTTTTTTTTACTCGATATTTCGCGGGTTTTTTTACATCACCTCATGGTTTTCGACTAGGTAGAGCAACATTTTTTTTTCCAGAAAAGATTTTCATCCGAGCCAACATTTTGGAAATATAGAGCGTTTTATATAAAATAAAATAAAATTCGGAGGCTCATAATTCGGAAACGGTGCGTCGTAGGGCCATGCTTCTCAGAACCTAAATTGTTTCTCTAGTCAAGGTTAACCCGAAACTGCAATAAAATTGGGCCGCAAAATAATCGAAAAAAATTCTGTCCTCGCTACACTGCAACCGAATTTTCATCATATAAAAAATAATTTTAAATGAATTATCTGAACAGTAGGTAAAAGAAGATAAGCAAAGCTGAAAATATTTATGCTAAAGAATAGCTCCAGGTTCCAGTATATAAAACAAAATAGGAAAACATTATTTTATAATTCCATTATTGTGCATGAGTGCAGAGGTGTTAATTTGAAACTACCGCAGACTGCACCTCGACGTTTAAGTAAACTTTTGTGCCGTCCTATACAACTATAAAAGGGCTTTGTCTTGAACAATTTTGATGATACAAGACAAATTGTCAGCTCCTGGAATTTGTCACTTACGTAAATAATATTAAGTGTGTTCATTGTGGTATTGTACACGCGGCCGTGGTCGCACGGATTTTATTAACATGTTTTGCTTGTTAAATGCCGGTGGAGCATATGCACACAAGTTATTTTGTGGGTTGACTTTTTTATTTACGCATCACCTTGTGAAGCTATAGGTCAACATTCACAGGGACTTTTATAAAAATTCTGTTTCTTACAAAGTGGCATATTTTACAAAGAAAAAATTTAACGGTGTTAAAATATTTTCAGTTGGTTGGTACTTACTTTTCGAGCCGGTCGCCAAGCTTGTCGGAGAGGTGGCTATCTTTAGGTTTGGTGAGGTCCGAGTCGTACAGGTCCCGCTTGTAGCCTCTCCAGAATGTGGGCATCATCCAGACGAACCATGCTTTCGAAAACCAATTTGCTCTCTTATAGTTGTTCGTCTTCTTCTCACGGTTCTTCGGTGGCACTTTTTTGAGATCACATGGATCTTTATTGCCACTAACCATTTTGAATTAAGAATTAAAATATTTTTAAATATAAATAAAAAGTCTTTAAGTCCTCGTGTTTAGAATCTAGTCACGCAAAGTTAGTTCGGAGTGAATATCGTCATTTTTGTCGGTGCAGTAATAATCGCGGTCGAAGCACGTTAGCCGGCAACTAGGCGAAACGCCTGATTAGCAACGACACGAAGCGAGCGCAAGCTGCCTCCTACTGAGTTGCGCGCGCGCAGTCGGTGCGTATTAATACCTACTTAAAAGCGCTACGAATTCACGGGCGGCGCCAGAGTTCGTCCCCGTCACGTTAAGCTTTTAATGAGCGTTATACTTACGTACACGTAGTTCTGGAAAATGATTTTCATATCACATAATTGATAGGTAAGTAATTGGTAGGTACTATATTGGTAAAAAAGGCAGGATGCTCAGTTCTACTGAAACTGTATCAAATATGCATTATGAATTTATGAATGGCAATAATATTTGTGTTTTTATAAAGGAGTCGTTTTTTGCAGGTAGCTACTGGCGACGATATAGACCCAAGGGCTACCTGGATTACGAGGCAGGTTCCACTGTCTATGAAAATCAACTACATAGGGTTGGCAAGCGTGAGACATTTCAGCTTTGTGGCCCCATGGCCTAATGCTATAAAGTGTCTGTAATTTCGCCAGCATCCACATCCTTTTAATAGGATCTTAGGAATGCTGCTCGGCGCCCGACAGATTAAACATGGTGGCAGCAATTTTCCGCACAAGGAGTTTTAAAATCTGTAACTTCAACTTTCCTTTTCAAAGAATCAATAGGTATTTAAAGGGATGCTTGACATTTTTTAGAAGCAGTTAAACAGATTTTTATTAATTTTTAATGTTTGGAATTCGTTGCTCTTATTGTGCGTGCAAGTTGTTTTCGAGTTCGCAGGTATTGTCGCTATACTCGCTATCGGGTTCGTACCTGTCTCCTGTCACTCTCGCTACATAGATAATTACTAGTATTGTGCCTGGTTTCGTCTGGAAAAAGAAAAAGAACGGTCGATCAAATAAACATTTAGATTGTTTTATCAAGAATAACGTAATTAATTAAACAATAAAGGGGATTTCAGATTCTCTTGAACCCAATGGCCAGCGAAGCTCTCACCAGTGAACTGACATGTTCTAGTTATTCCGGTTTTATAGCCATCGCCTTCGTTGTGTTTCATTTCACGACTCGATGATAAAGCCCTACGGAACTTGACAAACCTGTGTCTGTACTTGCACACTTGCCCTACCGGTTGAAAGTTCACTGTTTCTTATTTCTCAAGCAAGATTCTAGCCTCCAGGGGCAAAAAGTCCCTTCAGCGCGGCCATCAACATGGATTGCGAAAATAGATTTAATTTTACGATACTTGGTTTGTAGTTTATTTGTGCTGTTTGGCTGAGAATAGGGTATTAATTTTCGTGTGAACCAATTTTTTAGTAACAGTGACCTCATATTATTCATCTTGGTTTCTTGGCTTCATCGGCTCAAAACAGACAATAGAAATATTATTTTTAATGCAGGTGTGTTTGTTTTGAATTACGTATATCATATAATTTAATTCATTGTATAAATTTGTTGAAGCGTATGAATGCGGAAGATAGAAACAGAAAAAACGGAATAGACTCGGGTTCACTGACTGGGTGATCAGTCCAGTGTCAGATATTCATGGCATGTGATCCTCGCCTCGTACGCACTTTAATAGTATCTAGACGGACAAGAGCGAACCTGCACCCTAATTGCGTAACACAGTATCAATCGGAATCTGAATCATTTTGAAGCAAACTGCTAATCCATTGCTTCATAAGTTCGAAACATTTGTCTGCTCAACACATAAATAACGCAATGAATGTTGTTGAACTGTCAAAATGAAACCGATTCCGATTGATAATGTGTTACGCAATTGCCCCGCCGGACACAATTTAAAAAAATAACATGGTCTTTAAAAATACAGTTAATACTTTATGCATACTTTCCATTCAGGGATTTATGGATGACATTTAGATACAAATTCTTAACAATATTATAATATTTATTACGAAATAATAAAGTTTAAGATAAAAGTCAAGTCTCATCTTTCGTGGCACGTACTATAATACGTGTTCATATTTTGGTGAATAATATTATTTGTGGGATGATGCAGGCAGGCTAACAGCAACAATAAGTAATATTATTTAAGTATTATTATTTTTGCTTTATGCACAGAAAACCTTGAACAATCGATTGCAAAAGTGACCACTGCTACCATCGAAGGTACCTAGTGACGTACTGACAGCTACTGAGATCAAGGTCCTCTTGATGATCATGTTGCGTTAGTATAACAGCTAGTAATTGATTTGTATAAACACGGTTACGATCTAATAATGTGTACAATCGCACTTTGTAGACTAAGATCTAAAACAATAATTAGCCCACGCTAGACACGAAATTGTATAGCTATTTATGCTAATTGGACAAAATGGCGGGATAATGGACTCCTTTAATAAATATTGGTCCTTGGCAGCTCTGGACAAAGAGAGGTGTAAAAAAGGGATAGGGAGGCCTTTGCCCAGCAGTGGGACATTATGACTAATAAAAAAAAATTGGACAAATACATAAAGAATATGATATCTACTGATAAAGATAATGTAAAAAAAACATGCAATAAAATAACTGACTAAAGTTTAGGCTAACCTCTGCTTAACCTTTCATGTGAACTAATCCTGCAATCTAGAAATGTTCCAAGCATTAACGATAACCAGATTCCTGGCAACAATTTTATGACCAAAGATTCTGTTAGAAAATCATTAAATGCAATAAAACTGATCTTGAACTTTGAAGCAGTAATAAAATGTAACAATTAACAGGATATAGAATATAGGGGGAAATTCAACGAGGACTTTGATTGTGCAAGTACTTAGGCACCTACTATTTTTCATGTAAGTGGGTACTGGATTAGAAGCTGAATGAAAGTAATTAATTTTAACATTAACTAATTTGACTTAAATTATTATTATTGTAAGGGATTGGAATCCACTTCGAATTTTAATAATAAGCAGAGAAGCAGAGTTTTTGGGCTACTTAGACTAGGTAGGTACGAACAATGTTTATTCAATAACAAATGGAAGATTTTCCATTCCAAAGCAGTTTAAATGTAGGTGAGCTTATCACACAATTATATTTATAAAGTACTTATGTCATATGAGAAGATTATTCTTGCGATTCGATTGTTTGTGACGTTGCAGTCATATATTTTTCCAGAAGGTAACCGCGAGCTAGCGGTGGAAGGCGTGGTGTCTACGTCACTGGCCTCCAAGCTTCTCACGTTGATCATCAGTCTACGCTACGCATCGTCAGAATGTTGTGAGACGGTTTAACTACCTACACGTTGACGCTATTGACGGAGTAGATCAGTGTTCCGGTGGCATGTGATCAGCGTATTTAAGTGTTATTGTGGCGTGCAGTGGGGTCATCTGGCCGGCCGGTAACAATGCGTCGGACACAATACGTGGCTCTATTGACACGCCGCGTGACGGCCAATGGCGACCAGCGACCAACACTCCCGTGCCACAGCGGCGCGCGCTCGGCTCACGCACAAACGGGTTACGTATTCAAAGATTCAAACGTACTGAGGCCTTGCGATTTTGTTCATCGTTGTTCATTTACTTTTGCGAGGTTCATATGTTTTACTCTTTCATTATCTCTTCCATCGACTTTGCTGTCTTTGTCATAGTCATCATTGTTTACATCAGCAATTTTCCTCCATTATTTACAATTATTATTATTTTTATTTAATGGTGCCTCACTTACCCGGGTATGAACGGTTTTAAACGGCATAATATCATTATGACTGATGTTCGCATTTTCTTTGGATAACTGGTCTTACTGTTAGAGATTACTTTGCACACTCCTGATTGAAAATGATGGTCAAAGACTTTACAGGGTGGTAGGGACATTGACGCGCAACCGGCGCAACCTGTTACCATGGATTCACTACAGTACTTAGGTAAATCAGTACATGATTCTCATTTTTTTAATACCCTACGTAAAATAGTAGTATTATACCAAAACGAATTGAAGTCACATCAAATACCTACGTTTACCACATGATGTAACGTTAGGGACCCATGTAAAAAATAAATTTATTTGTTTCTAGTTCTTTTTATGCAAATTTGATCAGTGACATGAATATTGTAAAGGTAAACAAGTTGGAATTACATCGAAGCCTTCATAATTTGTTTTGTCTGAACGAGTGTCCGCGTTTCGGTGCGTACCGCACGCCGGCCGGCCGCTGCATGCCGTGTAATGATACGCACAATCGAACTGGAAAAAACCGAGACCCGGTATTGGTAGGTAGGTACTTGTTCAGTCTCAAATAACGGATCTTCATGTTGATTAATTTTTGCCCTCGATTGTCAAGTTAATCCAATTGGTAACGCGGTGCTCGCTGACTGTGACAGGTTTGTTAGGTACAACATATGTACCTACTCCACAATTCCACATAACATAGACAAAATTACTATTACGTAGTATCTACGAGTACACACGGCTACACATCAAGCTATACATTTCCAGTTTTAGCTGACCTCGCATTGTATAGGATTTTCTTACAATCAAAAGTCAGCTTATACTGGTTATGTATAACTTGATGTGTAGCCGTGTGTACATGCATGTCACTTAGGTATTGTGTCAGATTGGGCTGATTTTTCAATCATCTGATCTGTACAACTCGTGGTCAGCAGTGTGGCAGTTAAGTTCGAAGCTCAAGGGGGCATACTACGCCAGTATTCAACCCGACATCCAGCGGAAACCTTGGTTTTTTAAATGCCCAAAATTATCCAGAACAACTGTTGCAACCTTGTGTAGACTGAGACTTGGCCACTGCTGCAGTCCAGTATTCTTAAATAAAATCCGTGTTCGTGACAGTTCCTTGTGCGAATGCGGTCTTGATGATGGTACTCTGGACCACATCTTTTTCTCTTGTCCATTAAATTCCCAATCATTTGACTTGTATCATAAGCTTTCCAAAATTAAAATCCCTCTTCCTATCAACTTCCATTCCCTCTTGACTAAGTTTTCTCCTAATCTTATCCAAATCTTGTCAACTTTTTTAAACTTAAATAAAATCAAATTGTAGTTTGGTATGTAGTAATAATAACTTTGTAAATATATTAATGTAGATAGATTTGTGATGTTGTGTGTATATTTAAATATATATTCTTCTTTTTCTTCGTTCTTTTAGCTACTATTTTTGTAACTAGTAATACCACAAAGTTCGACGGCTCACCTCGCTGTACTGCCGTCACCACTTGACGTTGGCAGAATAGTCGACATCGGCTCAGTTGCCAAAAAGGAAAAAAAAAAAAAAAAAAAAACTTTATTCGAGGAAAAATTTTGACAGTTGTCTCATACAAAAACTGTTAAACGTCAATTTTATTCCTCGAATAAAAGTTATAATAATATGGCGATGGAAAAATCAGCCCTAATTGAATCAATCAAATCAATATTAGCCAGGCACATACCTACTTATTCTATTTCCGGAAAAATGATGCATCAGCAACTTAGGTATTACACCTATTTGGGATAATGTTGAAACGCATTAGCAGTTGTGGTTTGTTTAAAACTAATGATACTCGTTTATGTGCATTCTACATCAGCGTGACTCGTGCCACTCATTTAGTTAGATTTGGATATTATCAGCGTCACCATAATAACGCGTTATTAATTAATATTATAATTCCCCTTTTTTGTCAATTTCTAATGGCTGTATGGTCATTTCTTTGATTTAGGTTAGCGATTGATTTCGAGTGGCACGTGCAGCTATTAGAAAACCACAAACCACTAAGTAATTAAAGTAGTACTTATTGGATTGATAAGGTTTTTATTCGTATTTATCGTATTAATAGAAAATAAAATATTTATTATCCAGGTAATACAGTAAGCAGGTTCACAGGTTAACAGCAAGTTGAAACGACAGACGACAGTAGCTTAAAATACTACCTACAGTTATTTAACAATATATTATTTGCCAATGAGCCCCAAACTGTTCTACAGTTAGTCTGTAGTCACAATCTAATTTAAGTACTTAGCGTAGTACTGGTGTAGTAGTAACTACTACTACATAGACATACCTATAAAGTTTTTGTGATGTAACGAGTAGGTAACGTACTTACCTAATTAATTATTTGACAAAAACTTATTTCTACACATAAGAACTTCCGCATATTGCGGATAAATGCTATACTACCTACTGTGAATATCCATTATGAAATAATTGTATTTCAAGCAAGCGTTAATTATTATTTATTGATTAGTTTATTTTTTAAGCAGTATAATAGGAAGCCAAGTTTAATTAAAGTTTTTGTATTTACTTATGTTAACGTCAATTATTTCTTTATTGTTTGAAACTTACATTATGCGGTGAACAGAAAAAAAAAATGAAAATATACATAAATGTATTTTCTTTCTTCTTTTCAAATGATTGCGGCAAACATGACGCATAAAAAGAACATAAACAAAAAAAAACTGAAGTGAATCATTAACGATACCTACACTGTCATAATTGAGTCTAATTATTGATTCATTTGGTCAATTCTATTTTTGATACATCTGCTTGGCTATAATTTCACAATACTTACTTTCTGTTGAGTAAACTTGAGCACAATAAAGAAACTAGCCATAATCAATCAGATATAATATGCATAGACGAGATTCGTCTTCTGTCTTCTGCCTGTTTACATTAAGGAAACAATGGCACCGGTTTATAGGTACGCATATATCTACAAAAGCGGAACTCGTCCGCCTGTTTTCCTCACATTTTGCCAGTTCATTTCATAGGTACTTAGATTACCTTTATAATAGGTACTTACGTACAACGCTTGATTAAAAGAGCATCGCAGGGGTGTGTGACTTGGCTGGAGTCTAGTTTTTCTATTTTAGATGCAACCAGTACTGGATACAAGTAAATGCTGTACATGGCATGGTGACTGTGCTAAATATAGCATCAATGTAGTTAATGCTGCTGTACTTGGAAGGCAAGGACCGTTAGCGACGGGAGCCAGGCGGCGCCGGCGCCGGCGACGGGGTGCGGTCACTCTTTCTCGTTTTATCTTCAGCCACGGTGCATTGTGCTCGAATGCACGTAATGATGAATCACCTGCATGATATTTTGTAACGATGAGAATTTATTGAGATAATCGTTGCGTGTGACATTGATCTCAATCTCTTCTGGTCTCTGGAATATTTCTTCTGAGTCGGTCGTTCAATATTCGCCTTTTTTAGGTTTCCGTACCTTAAAAGGAAAAACGGAACTCTTATAAGATCACTTCGTTGTCCGTCTGTCTGTCCGTCGGTCAAGACAATTTTTCTCAGGAACGCGTGGAGTTATCAAGTTGAAAAAAGATACGGGCGTGTATGTTCCGGAATCAAAACCTATAGGGTACTTCCCGTGTTGACGGGTTTTTATTATTTTAAACGTACCTACCCTTCCTTTTAAAGAAAACAGTATCGGTATGAGAACTAAGTATTGATAGTATACTTTCCACTTTTACTGAGAACAAGTGGCGATATAACGGCCCGCCATTAGGTACTCGTATATCGCTCCTGTAGCCGTGGAACATGAAGTAGACACCTAAGGTTGTTTAAATAAACCGATTTAATTTCGTTTCTTTATGGTGCAAATTGACTTTTTCGGATCTGATGATATCCATACATATACTGATGATATCTATATATATAATCATAAATGAATGTCTCTTTTCGTGTCTGTCTGTGTGACCGCGTTCTTATTCTAAACTAGCAAACGGATTTTGATGCGGTTTTCAAATATTTTAGATAAATTGGTTGGTCGCTGGTTTAGGTGAATCTTACTGTCCTACTATATCACACTAATATTATAAAGGCGAAAGTTTGTGAAGATGTTTGGATGTTTGTTACTCAATCACGCGTAAACCGTTGAACAGATTTGGATCAAAATTGGCACACATATAGTTTATAACCAGGATTCACACATATGATACCTACTTTTTGTCCCGATATTCCCACGGGATCGACACGTACGCGGGTGAAACCGCGGGGCGCTGCTAGTAAAGTATATAAAAATGAAATTCTTCTAAGTATACAAGAACACATAATATATAAGAATTAACTATTACCACACTATTATAATTTATAATATATTAACATTCGAAGTGGATGTTTTCTTGCCTAGGACTCGTGCTAGTAGGTACCTAAACCTGAGAATCATTTATTTGTAGTTTCCAGAATCAGTCATTTATTTTCAAGAATAATTTATTTTCTTCCAAGGAAGGCTGACGCAAAAAAAAATTTCATTTAACTTTATGGAGAACATGGAATGGCTGGAATGACCTGTTATGGAGTGGAAGAGTAAGAAGATAAATGTCAAGAGTCTATTCTGTCATTGTCAAGTGAATTTTGAAATAAAATATGTATAAAATTCTAAAATGATATTTTCCGTAACGTGAGCATTTTCATATAAATAATTTGGACTCTGATCTAAAACAAATGTTCCCAAAATATGTACAGTAAATCAAAAGTTAGATTTGCAATACAAACTAACAAAGACTTCATATGTTATAGTCAAGAAAATAGAGATGCTGATGATAAAAAAAAGGAACCTGAACTGGTATGTTTTATGCATAGAATAATTTATTTCATTTACATAATAGGTATAAGCTAAGAGACTTAAAATAATATTATGTACAGTGGGTGATAGGAGTTACCTGACCCACCCTATAAACGAAGGAATTTGAACCCTCTGCCTGTAACATTAAGGGTTATTTCATTTGTATGAGTTTATCAGACTGGCGCTACTCGGTAATATTTTCGCATAACTTGTAATAAGTGGGTAGTTGAAAGACAAATATGCGTATTCATTATAAAACTGGTATTCAAATGTTACCAAAAATACGGGTAGGAAAATAAAAATGAACCGTCATCAC
Organism: Hydraecia micacea; assembly: GCA_914767645.1. Classification (NCBI taxonomy): domain Eukaryota; kingdom Metazoa; phylum Arthropoda; class Insecta; order Lepidoptera; family Noctuidae; genus Hydraecia; species Hydraecia micacea. The sequence goes on along the minus strand of OU611779.1, from coordinate 9,750,681 downwards.
AATAATAAAGCTAAAAGCCAGTCTACGCACAATTGCAGTGACTACGCGTGAATATTTTTTACCTTGCCTTATTAAATTGCGAAAACAACGTCTTTTTCCAAGTTTTTAATTTCTTTTTTATAGTTTTATTATCATGTCTCTATTGAGTGATTATTTAAAATACAAAATAATCTATTTGCACGAGGAGAATGTTGGCATCAGAGAGATTGCTAGGAGACATAATATTATAGCAGTAAGTGTATTTTTCTAATTTTATACTTTGTTTTTATACCTAACTATTCCTTATACCGTGACGTAAGCAAACATATTTTTTATAACGTATAGTGATACCTGTTTCATTTCTTTGTTTCACAGAAATACAGTCAGATTGTGGTTAAAACGTAAACCCAATAGAAAACTTGTGGGGTCAAATGATTTTAAATTGGGATTCATCAGAAGTCAGGAGAATTTGGCGCAACTTGTGATTTCAACGTTCTCATGAAGAATAAGTGATGCTTGCTGGAACATGGTGTGCGGCATGCGAAGCCGCTTGCACCAAATTGTGGAAAGAGATGGTGCTCCATTTCGCTATTATGATATCACCACCGCCCGCAGTCAACAATACTTACTTACGTGTCAGTGTGTGTGTTAAATAAACTGTTGTCATCATAATTTCAATGGAAGTGTTTCATACAATGAATAAGCAGGTCCTTTTTACGATCATAACCATATTTAAAACTAAAAATACTTAAGTATAAAAAAATTATAAAGTAGGTAAAACATCAAAGTATTTAGTGCTATTTTTTCACTTATATTTTAGTGATTACTATTTTCTAAAAAAATATTTTCACTTATAGTTTAGAAGTAGGTAAGTATGATAGTTAATGTGGTAATGTTATTGTTATAAAATAGAAATACCTATATATATCTCTAAACATATAACATGTTGATTGACTACATTGTAACTGATTACTTACCAACTTAAAAATAAAAATGGGCATTTTATAGGCATTGTTGAAACGAAGAAACAAAAATTCAAGCTTATCATAGAATACCTTATATTTAAAACAAGTAAGTAATTAATTTTGTAAGTGATTATTTTGTATTTATTTTGAATAAAATCGTTATCATAGTCATTATTGTATTTTATTTCTCTTGTTAGGTATTTGTATTTAAATAGTTCATTTAAATTAACTATTTTAATTTAATATAAATAATCCAAAAGATTCAAAAAACATAATTGAATATTGTAAACATAAAGCTACAAGAAGTGGAAGGTTTGTTTTGAACTCGCAACCATGTTGCTATAGATTCACTGTTGCAACCACTAGACCAAATCAACTTAACAAGTATTATTGAAATTAACAACTCCATCATGTGACAAAACAGTATTCAAAAGCTTACCTACCCTAAGGTTACGTGTTAAAGATCAAATTGGCATAACTGTATTCTATAATACACACATCAAAAGTGTCTAGGGATCAACATATATTTTTGCAATAACTTTTCTCCTGATTGATATTAATTAAAATTTTCTTTAAGGATTCATCAAATAAAGTGTTTTCGTTTGTCACAGTAACGATAAACCAAGTCACCTTTGCATTAATAAAGAAATTTGCCATTTTCCTAATAAAGGGATTTTTGACATTTGAACCACTAACACAAAAGTTCGAAAAAAAGACTGAAATAACAGTTTTCTTTAAAATTTTATTGGGTAACATACTGCCGGTTTCTGATTTGAGAATTTGAAGTTGAGAACGTCTTAATCTGTACTTAAGTATAACTTAAACATTTTTTCGTTTCTGAATTAAGTTTTTTTAAACTCTAATCAAGATTTGAGTAATTTAAACTTCATTTACTCAAATTTGACAGACAGTATGCTTAACTCATGCTTAAGGTCTTCTGTTGCGTTTCTGAATTAAGAAAAACGTGTTTGACGATACTCAAAGCATAATCAACGTCAAGATAAGCTGTTGAAAGTTGACACACCAATTTCGGCTACTCAAACTGTAATCAGCAATAGTAACTAGTGATTTTGTAAGTGGTTTTTCTTCAATTCTTCATAATGAGTGGATGTTTGGGGACCTATTCGAAATTTTAAGCTAATTACTTACATAATATAACTTCACACAAAAGCAATCAAATAAATAATCTACCACCAAGACCTACACAAACTTAATATTACCTACATAATACATTCCATTTAGTTACTTTCGAAATCACAAAAATAATTGAATCTACTAATAAAATAAGCTAGAGTATTATTATGATTAGACGGCCCGGGGGCAAACGCATCAGCAATCGGCCATACAGGCCACGGCAGGGGTTGCGCAGGCTTTGCACAAATCTGAGACCCTCTGTTTCCATGGGCCTCGGAACAAGCCACCACGCGATTTACACATAGTGGTAGGAGGGGTCCGCATCGGTGTCGAGTCGACGACGAAGTATAGGTCGTCGACTCGACTTCTTCATCGACAAGTCCTAGGGGACTTGTCTTCGACAGCCGGTTGGACTTCGGGCCGCACATTTGGTGACTGGTCCCCAGGTTGATCAGCGTTGCAGCTGCTGTTGCGCGACTGCTACCCAATTTGGGGGGGCCCAACGCCTCCTGCCGGAGACTGTACGTGGGGATTGTGCGGTCCATGGCCCTGTATGGGGCGCCCGTGTGGGCGGATACTCTGACGGCCCGCAACGTTGCAATATTGCGAAGGCCGTAAAGAGCGATGGCTGTTAGGGTGATAAGAGGATACCGTACGATCTCCTACGAGGCAGCAATTCTCCTGAATAAACCGGATCAACGCCCTGGAATCTGGACGCGAAAATCCATGCGATTCTATAACGCTGGCGGTAGGTGGAGCTTGCGCGTGGTCCGGTTCCTCGGGAATTCGAGCCACGAAGGACCGAGCTCTGTCAGATCCTAGTGGCTGAATGGAGGGAGCTTACGATGCTAAATATTATTATAAAAATGTTTTAGCATTGTTTCATCCCTAGGCCCAGTCGTGCATAAGCTATTGTACCCTTTAGTAATGGACTTCCAGGCTTCCTGTTTCTTTTGAATATAGTAAGCCCCTGCTGTCCTTTTGCACTCTATTATACTTTGGTATCTGAAGCAATAATAACCACAAACATCTAAATAACAAATTTGGTGAAACGTAAAACTATATTATTTATTTATCCATTTATTTCATATAAAACACATACAATACAATATTAATATAACTTAAAAATACTATAAATACATACAACATTATAATTACACTAAAAACTAACTGAACACGAAGTGACTGCGTCGTGTTTCGCTGACTGGTGTCATGTAGCCGGCCACGAAACCGGCGCGGCGGCGGTACAGAACACCCTTCGGCCAGAACTCTTCCTTGAGGAACTTCTCGAGATGATGTGTCGGAACACGCACCACAAACGACTTGAAGTTCGTGTTGTGACGCGACTCCAACTTCTCGGCCCTCAAAGTCCAGTTGGTCTTCACACACACGCATGTACTCCACGATCTCTTCAACCTTCGTGGAGTGGTGCAGTCTGGGCACGTACAGCTGCGTCGTCAGGATTGCTGGACGCAGCAGCATTGTAAACATTATAGGTTTGTTATTATTAAAGAAGATGTACTTTCTCCTCTAGAGTATAGTTAGGCGATCTCTTTTTCTTATCTTTATCCATTTTAATTGGTGCAATAATTTGGTATTTATGTAAAAATACAGAATTCCAATAAAACTTGTGTTTATTTATTTGCAGTTTGATTGACATTCACGTTTGATTGACATTCACGTCACGATTCGGTTCATACAAAGATGTCAAATATTAAATTGCTAAAATATGCTTTAGAAACTCTAATAACGTAAATTTGTTGAAATTAATACCGTTATTTAAAATTAACTTACTTTTTAAGTCTGTTTTAAATTTACATAAGAATAAAATTATTTAATATTATGAGTTTTTGAAAAGTAACGGTTTTTTAATGTAAATTGGAACGTGTTAGCTTTGATCAGGAATACTTAAGTAAATGATCAGTAGATTATGGTTTAACGAAATTCTATTTTAACTTGTGAAACGCAAAAAACTTAAGCACATACTTATGTATTTGAGAATAATCAGATGAGATTTGCTACTTTTCTCAAATCAGAAACCGGCGGATAAACAATTAATAATCCGTGTTTCTACCGCGAACACTAACAACACAAGAACATCGGTTTGGCATACTCAAAATGAGTTCATCCAAATCACGCTGTGGAATGGCAGCCCATGTTCGTTGCAACAAAAAACTTTTTTACAAAAAAAAACAACCGACTTCCAAAAAAAACACTACAAAGTGAAAAATAACTTTAATTTTGGAAGTCGGTGTCGTTGGTTCCACATTTTCGTTTTTTTGACACCGACTTCCGAAATTAAAGTTATTTTTCACTTTGTAGTGTTTTTTTTGGAAGTCGGTTGTTTTTTTTTGTAAAAAAGTTTTTATTTTTCGCTTTTTAGTTGTACCTACCCCATAATACAAATTCATATAACACTAATTGCTATGTGAATATTAGTGACAGGAAGATAAACATCATCAATATAAACTAAGTGGAAAACAAACGTATTGTTGAATCTAATTCCAAAACTACCCAAGCAAAGTTCATAAAATTTATATGGGACCACCTCTGAAGCATACCTTATTCATTAATTAGACTAGATGCTGATAATCCTGACTGCAGCATCAGGCCAGACTTATGTCAACATTGCATTGAACTTATAATTTAGTCCTGTTTAAAATGAACCCAAACACGACTATGGTGCTGTAATTTCAAGGTTTGTACTTTTTCTGATGCTCCTGGCTTCAGCATCAGGTCTCTCTCGTGTTCCTCATTAACAGTACATTTATCCACACATCGAGCCCTTTTCAATGAGCCTAAACACGATATATCTGCTGTTAGTTGTCGAGGAGTTAGGCACTCTGCAGACTATCCTGATGCAGCATCAGGTCATGACATGATGATCATGAGACCAAATGTGGCAAATGCCCTATCCATACCAAACATCAAAATAATTTACTAAAACGGGACCCTTGCCTGTTCGAGTAACTTCTTACTGTTAAGAAGTTGTACCTTCCATCATCAGCTCAGCTACCTGAGATGGTGACAACCATACGCAAATACACAAGATACTTAATAAAATATGCGAAAAACAATAACTGAGCCTATAAAATTTGAGGGTTGCCCTCGATTTCTCTAAGATCCCATCATCAGATCCCGACTTGTTGACTATGGGACCATTTGGGAAGTATACCCTTTCCAACAAAAAAATAAATTTTCAAATCGGTTGGCAAGCGACGGAGTTATGCGCGAACAAACCTAAAAAAAAAAAAAAATACAAACATTCGAATTGAGAACCTCCTCCTTTTTTAGAAGTCGGTTAACAAAAAAAGGTCTTCTTGCGACTGGATACCCTCCATATTCGGCAGAGCTCTTCTCTGTAGCATATCCCATGCATGCTCAATCGGGTTCAAGTCTGGCGACTGAGCAGGCCAGGGCAGGACATTGATGTTAGCTGCGGCGAGAGTCTGTCTTACAACTCTTGCGGTGTGCGGTCGTGCATTATCATGCATTAACTGAAATAAGGGACCGATTTGCACTTGTAGAGGAACGATGACGTCTGATACAATCGTCTCAGCATAAATTTGAGCGTTGAGGTTGCCTCTGATCCAAATCAACTCAGTTCTTCCGCCGATCCAAATACCCGCCCATACCATGATGGTTCCACCACTATAAGGATGGACTTCCTGGCAGGATTTTAATCGCTGTTGGCGTCCAGGGGTTCTCCAGTGTCGTATACGTCTTGTATCCGGTCTCATACCAAAACGAGACTCATCAGAAAAGCACACGAAACGCCATTGTTCTTCTGCCCAATTTCTGTGTTCAAGAGCCCATTGATATCGAATCCTACGATTGTGCATTGCTATAGGTGGTACCCGTAGCGGTCTTCGGGAATGAAGGTTCACTTCATGCAAGCGGTTTCTGACTGTTTGGTCGCTAATTAAGTTCCCTGAAGAGTGATGAAGCCTCACGGCTAACATCATGGCGGTTATTGTTGGAGCTCTTCGAGTTAAGATTTGAATGTATCGGTCTTGTCTCCGTGTGGTGCAGCGATACCGTCCTCCATGGCGCTCAGCCACGGTACCAGTGCTTCGGTAACGTGTCCAAAGTCGACTGATAACACTCTGACTTGTATTCAGAGCTAAAGCCACAGTACGTTGCCGGGAACCAGCTTCTATCATTCCCACGGCTCTGAGCATTTCTTCCCTGCTTAAATGACGTCGCCGCTCCATAATAACGTTGGTTTTAATCAGTAGTAGGGAAACAGTAGCACTAATAATGTCTTCAATGCGTTGTATGTTTTTATATGGAAAATATTGACAGCTGATTTTCATCTTTTACTCGAATTTGATTCACAGTTCCTGATTCAAATTATGAAATGCACCAAAAAGGATCCATATAAATTTATAAAATCATAAATTTATTACAAAGCCACATCTCAATCTCAAGAAATCCGCATAAAAATGCTTGATCCCTAGACACTTTTGATGTGTGTATTTACCTACCTTGAACAAGTCGTTTTATGTAGTTCGTGAAGCTAGAAATCGAATAAAACATTTATCTACTGCTAATTGCAGAAGGTTCCAATTCGTCTAACTTTTAGGTGGGTCAGCTAACAGCTATAACCCACTGTACAGTCAACATACGAGATAAGTATGCAAGATCGTCGAATATAGTTGAAGTTTTGTAAGAAACCGATGGATGTTGTCGACTGAAATTTAATTTGATAATTGAGCTATTTGTTTTCTATTAATAAAATTCAATTCATGAAGCGCCTTTCCAAGCGCTTCTTCGATACCGCCGCCAATCACCGCAACCCTCTGGTTGTCGAGGCCGCCAGGTATACTCCCTCCAAAATCAGCAAATGCCGCCGTCCAAGGCATGTCCTCTCCGACCCTGACGACCCCATAACCCTCCTCCAGGAGAGTAAAAAGTCAACCAGTACAGTGCACAAAAACAAAACACCGTCATTCCGACCTCGCCGCCGAGGTCCCTCGCGACGTCCCCAACTAAATGACCCCCCCCCCCCCCCCCGACCCTTGCTCGATGAAGTGCCAGCCCGCGCCGCAGCTGAGCCTGTAGATTTAAATTCCCGACCGTGAACTCTGAGTTTGTTTCGGCGTTTCTTCTCAGAGTAGTCAGATAGGAACAGAAAACGCCGACCTCATCAAGCTTAAATAATAATAACCTGAACCAGCCTGTACCATCTTGCTGCTCTCGCCCAGCGACGCCCTAAGCCGAGGTTCGTACCCCACAGGGGTGTGCTTAGCGTGTAGTCGCTTAGTATAATAGTTAGATATTTGCCCCTGGCTGGATGCTTGAGTTTACTTAAGGCAACCACAGGATAGTCCGGTTAAGTAGTCACGAGTCACGACCTCTCAAGATCAACTACGAGATGCCATATAGGAAAAAAAAAAAACGCGCGCATCATACATTTTTTGAACTTTGATTTGAACGGACGTGTCGAGTGGCGAGCGTTCGTTGTTATTAGCATTCTATAAATTGTATGTTTTAACTGCTACTTGCAAATTGTAAACCGTGCTTTTCAGTGCGACCTTTTTATTCTTTTTAGTTTTTACTAAGTACAGTTTAAGGTAGAGTTATTTAGGTTTATTTTTATAAGTCGTAGGTATAGATTTTAATTTTAAAGAATAGGTAGTATATTTGATAGTGTACGTAGTGACCGTAGGTTATTTTATAATACCTACTGTTAGGTAGGATTAGTCATTCGTATAGATATTAGTTTTTAGGGATTTTACTTACAGAAATAGGTTTATTTAGGTAGGTAGGTATTTTATTTTCTGTTATTGAGTTTTTTTAATTTTTAATTAGGTAGGTACTTTGGTATACTTTTATAAGGATAAGTTTCGTCCACGCGAACGAAGTCGCGGGCACAGCTATAGTAATATATAAATTAATAGTCCGTTATCAAATATTTTAAGAAACAACGAAATTTTGATGCTCGTCAGGTTTGCAAGAGCATATTGAACGAAATATTATGCGAAATAAACAAGGTAAACCATATGCAACCTGTGCAGCGCAGAATCATGAAAATAAAGAGGGTAAGAGAATTTTTTTAAGCTATGTCACTTTAATTCAAATGAAAGTATAATATTATATGCAGAAGAAGAAGTATGGAGGCAAAAGACACTCTTAGTCAGCTTTAATGATATTTTTTTGCCTGCATACTTAGGTAATTATTTTGTCGAATGTACAGTCAACAAAAGAGATTAGTATGCAGGATCGTCGAATATAGTTGAAGTTTAGTAAGAAACCGATGGATGTTGTCGACTGAAATTTAATTTCATAAATGAGCTGTTTGTTTTCTATTAATAAAATAAAATTTTATTCGAGAACATCCATCGGTTTCTTACTATACCTACTTCAACTATATCCGACGATCCTGCATACTTATCTCTGTTGTTGACTGTACATACATAAACACCTTTGATGAACCAATGCCACCCACCATGTCTGCCCCATTGGTCTCGTGGTCGCAATCGCAACCTCTGAGCATGGGGTCCAGGGATCGATTCCCAGGTCGGGTAAAAGTTTTAGTGGGTTTTTCCATTAGTAATTTCTCAGTAGCAGCCCGGAGTTTGGAAGTTGACTTGGTGGTGTGTAACCCCCCCGTGTCTCGGAAAGCAAGTAAAGCCGGTGGCCCACCGCCTGATCTCTCCCCGGTCATGTCCGATTGCCGTCCCATCGGACTATGAGAGTAAAGGAACAGAGAGTGCACCTGTGTTTGTGCACAGACTTGTGCACTTTGTTACCTCTTGCCGACTTGTCTAATCTCCGTCTCCGTTGTGATTGGCCACCGTGACCGAAATCGGTCGAGAGGATGTTATTATTATTACCCGGTTGTACGTTGTTTTATAGACAACAGTTTCATAAAATTTCGTTCCACATAATTTTTTTCTCTTCTTATCATTTCATAGAATAATCAATACGCAGAAAACTTAGTTTAAAAAAAATTAAATCATTTGTTACAATTTTTTTTTTATTTTGACACGGTCTACACCCTCTCACTGAGAGAAGGCCTGTGTCCCAGCAGTGGGAATATTATAGGCTGATTATGTTTATGTTATGTTTGTTACAAATAAAATGTAATGTTTCGATATTCATATCATAGAATAACAAATCAAATATTCTTTACCCCCATATTGTTTAGTTAATAAATAGTAAATTACTGCAGCGGCCAGCAAAAGAGGCATTGATGGACGAACGGGATGGCGGGGTCTGAGTTCGCTCGCTAAGCTCGCACTCGCTCACTAGACCCCGCCCCGTGGGGAAGATCACGTGGCGCGTCTAAGTTGGTTTACAAGCAATAATAATAAGACGTAGTCGACTATTTCTGTTTACAGGGTTTAAAGGAACCTAACCTGTTTTTTTAACGTGCAGAAATGCTCATGCATTCTGCACTAACACGGGGAGATAGTGCAGTTATGTGGGACTCTAACCCACTAAAACTCCACGGTGTCCTCCTAAGCCGCTTACGGGGGGAACACGGGCACGCGTTAGCACTCATCCGTGAACCCGCTGCGGCTGTCCGTCACCGGACCCTTCTCTGGGGAGTATTTCCGTATTTCCCATCACCGGCGCACCAGAACACATAGCACGCTGTGACCACCTTAAGGACCAAACCAGCACATGGGCGCGACGACCCTGTGTCTGGGCACCCTTGGTCCCCCTGCGACGGGTCATTGGCCGGGGGCGACGGGTCGCCTGCCAATTTTCGGCCGCAGAGGATAGGGAGAGCGGCCAACGTCATACCAACACTCCTCCTCCCCTGCGGCCTCACCGCGTCCGCCATCAGACGGTAGCGACCCCGTCAAGGCCGCGGAAGGTAGGGAGAGCGGCGCACCGCAATTCCGGTACTCCTCTCCCGCCGCGGCCTCCAACCCTCAGCCGCGATGCCTCCCATACAACATCGCGGCCCGCCTCAGTTGCGATGTCGCCCAAGCGGCACCGCAACCTACTAGTTGGCTGCTACGTCGTCGGCTTACTGGCAAAAGCCCTGACGAGCGGCCCCTCCTCGGGTTCCTCTTCCCTTCACCGTGGGTGACCAAGGCACGGCTACTGAGCCCCCCGCCTCGACAATGCGGGACCCACGGGGGGACGGGGGGGGGAGGGTACCTAACCTAACCTAAGTCGTGGTGCCCCAAGTCCCGAGATCGCTTATAGAAACCATTATTTTTATAGTTCATTCAATTAATTTTAAAGCTAAACATTTTAAAGTGTGAAACATTTTCTTTAAAGTGAGTTTATATATTCCCGGAAAAAAATCTTGTATATTCTCATTAATAGTGACTTCATATTATGCACGGTATTATTAAATTATACAATGAGGTTGTATATAAAGTTAACTAATTGTCTTTAATCTATCTATACTTATAATAAATCTGTAGAGAGGTCAATTCTGTACATGAAATATATTTCCAAAATAACTATCAGCGGGTGATTAGTGATCGATACTGACGCCAAAAATGCAATCAGTAAAATTTTTGTCTGTCTGTCTGTCTGTATGTTCTTTATAGAAACAAAAACCACTCGACGGATTTCAACGAAACTTGGTACAATTGTTCTTCATACTCCTGGGCAGGTTATAGTATACTTTTCATCACGCTACGATCAATAGGAGCAGAGCAGTGAAGGGAAATGTTGGGAAAACAGGAGAACTTACTCCATTTTTGAAGCTTCTGTCGCGTGTGCAGCCTTAATGGTTAAAGCTACACAGAAATCATGTATGACGGAAATGTTCTCCTTAAAATTATATAAAAAATATTCCACGACAGCAAATGTCTATCTTTTATGGTTGTCTCACAATAATACGTGTAACTCCCGATAGCTTAGCAGTTCGGAGCTTTCTGATTATATTTGTCTACTCTTACGTTTATAACACTCTCACTCATCCTTAATTAAAAAATGTTAACATTATTATCTATTTAATAAAAAAATAATCATAGAAATCGGTACACCAAAACACCAAAGTTGTATAACTTTCAAATTTCATGTATATGAAATACGCTAATAAGCCATCGCGCGTGAATACTGAATCATGCTATAAGGATTATTTTTGTGTAACGGTCGCCGCGCTCGACGCGGCTCGCGGCGGGAGGTATAAAAGGGCGGGGGATCCAAACGCGAACTTCTCACCGTCCAGCAGTTCATGAAGCGCCTCGCCAAGCGTTTCTTCGACTCTGCTATAATGCACCCCAATTGCCCTGATTGCGGCGGCCTCCCGATATATAACCTAGATATATAACCCTCCCGCATAAGCAGGATTCGCTGACCAAGGCATACCCTCACCATCCCCGACGACGCCACTATCCTCTTACAGGAGAGCAGGAAAGCCACCAGCACCATTAAGAGACACAAAAACACGACCCGACAACCGTCCTTCCGTCCTCGCCGTCGAGGACGCCCGTCGCGACGCCCCGTAAATTCTCCTCCCCGACCCTTGCTCGAGCCAGCCCGCGCCGCTGAGCCTGTAGTATTAAATTCGCCCCTAAATAATTCCGATCCAGCCTGTCCCTTGCTGCCCCCCAGCGACGCCCTAAGCCGAAGTCCGTACCCCACAGGGGGTGCCCTTAGCGTGTAGTCGCTTAGTTTTTAAGTTTTTTTTAAGCCCTGGCTGGAGGCCTTAATCTTGAGGCATCCACAGGCAAGCCCGGTTAAGCAGACGACAACCTCATAGGTTGAACTGCGAGATGCCATTCCCAAAAAAAAAAAAAAAACGCGAACTTCATACAATATTTGGCTGTTGATGCGAGTACACGTCCAAGCATTCGACCTTATTCAGACAATATTGTTTATCAGCGCGACTTTTAGTCTTTAAATTAATTTAGTTTATTTAGTTTTCTTTTGTTGTTATTTTATAAAATAGGTATTAGTTATTTTGGTAGTGTATTATATTCGTTCAAATTACAAATTATTAATAGTTTACATTTTATTTCTTTTTAGGTGAAGTAGCAATTTCGTTGTATAGGTACTTAAGCCTCATGTGAACGTGATCTAAACAATATTACCAATACATTAACTTAATAACACTCAAGGAATTACACACTGACGGAGTTGCGGGCACAGCTATCTATATCAGTGGCGAAGGGTGAATTTATGACAGAAGTAGGCCAGAGCAAAAAAAAAATACCAAAAGAAAAGTACAATGATGAATTGACTATAGAGTGGTTATGTTCTGAATTTTCGAAGGGAAGCCGGCGGGAATCGAGTTGTATGGTACCTTCGCCACTGATCTATATCTATATATATAAAACTCTTCCGTTACTGAGTGACTGACAGACAACGCACAGCCGAAACTAGGTACTGGCAGTAGAGAGCTGAAATTTGGCATGTGTGTTTGTTGGGAGGATTAGGCTACCACTAAGAGAGGATTTTTGGAAATTCCCTCCCAACGGGGAGAAAAGGGGGGATAAATTGTTTTTTTCCGGAAGTCATTATTCCACGCGGACGAAGTCGCAGGCAAAAGCTAGTAATTAATAAGACGTAGCCGACGGAGCTCCGCTACGCGGCCCCTATATCTGTCTACAGGGTTTAAAAGAACCTAACACGAAGGAGATGACAGGGGCTCGTTCGCTCGCTTTGCTCGCTCGCTCACTCGAGCCGCCGTCATTCATTCCCTTCGAACCTAACCTGTTCGAGTCCTAAGTTCTCAGGTTCAATCTTGAGTGTTTCTGGGAATGAGTCCAGCATAACGTCTATTTTTACATTTTTGTTGAAATAAAATACCATGCAAAAATACACCGAACAAACAATATTCGTTAAAAAAATATCCTACTGTTTGATTAGTTTGTAAAGGAGGATGGCGAGTTTGGACCCACATTATTTATAAATTAACTAAGTGTCGTTCACTTGCAAGTTCATATTTACTATAATTAAGAGTTTGTAAGAGGATTATATAAAAAATATTGAGTCACTAGGTGATGGGAATTAAAAGTTAGAATAGATTTTTATTTACTTAAAAATAAGTCATCATGCAGTTATTAAACGCACCGTGTTTCATATTACATTCCAAAGTACTCATTCATTACCTAGACCGTACATGATTTACGTTCTTACACTTGTAGACGTTTACGCTTGTCAATTTTTTTTTTAAACGAAACATGTAAACTATGAGAAAAACATACAAAAGTTAATATTAAAAATGGATTTACATTTTTTATACAAAAATGAATGTACAATATTATAATTATTACGATTATTTGTGATAACATAGAATGGAACGCTATGCTGTCAATTAGAGTTGGCTGTCAGTGTCTAGTGTCATTCCATTGTTTGTTTTCAACGGCTAAATGGGATATCTATTATTTTCTGTGCGATTTTGTGGATTCTTGACGACTTGGCTTTACCTTTGGATTCCGATTTGCAAGTGGTTTGGGCTTAGTTACCCGTTAAAATGCGTTGTGTGAATTGTCAATTGCGCATTGCCCGATTACGGAAATATCGTTTGTCCGACGAAAGTGCTCAGGTAGTCGAGAGAGTTCAGAGATGCGTTTATCCGCGTGATGTAAGTATTGTAATACCTATAAATAAATTGGTACTTAAGCTCATTTACTTCAGTAACATCCTGTGGCGTGGTTTTGTTTCCTTTTGATTGCAAGACTCGCACTCGTATTATAAGGAACTTAAACGTATAACCGTCACCCGCAGGATGATAAGAAGTGGTCACATTCTTGATTTTGAACCACTGACATGATTATAACAATAACTAGGTGTATTTGATAACTCTCAAACCATGTTCATAATTATTTTTAGATGACGGGAGACGACTTTATTTGTCATTCCAGTTGGGAGTTGATAAATCATAACCCAAATGAAGATCCTGAACATAACACCCGATAGCAACTTGGCCATCGTAAGATCTATTTTGAGAATCAGGAACAGACTGGTCCTCAAACCAGAGATGTCTGGAACAGAAGTCCAAACAGGAAATGTTGTGTCTGAATGGATAAGACTAATAATGACGTGCATACTCAATAGATCTGTATTTTTATTATTTTTGTGATTGTTTTCACTTTTATTGTTTCAGTTAACCAACACTGATGAAATATGTGGGCATAGCCTTGCTATTTACGTGCACATGGAGTATTTGATAGCTTTCACAGAAGTTCTGCCCCTGTTGCACCTTCCACATCTAGTGTAGGAGGTAGCGCACAGCCTATATCTTAGTATTTATTATAATCATCATCCTCCTGCCCTTATCCTATTTTTATCACAACCTGTATTTTATAATCACAAATGAAATAAAAGATTTTCTAAGTATGTATTGTTTTATTCAACAAACCTCTTGTTTAAAAATCCAAGTTCTTAATAGTCTATAAAATCGCGTCTTTGCTAAATTGCTTTTCATGAAGGGAGTTCCAGAAGATCTTATGTATGTTATTTATGTAGAGTGGCTAGATATTTATTCCTAGTACCTATATTTTGTTTTCGACTGCTTCGTTGGTCTAGTGATCGTAAGCACGACTGCCGAACGTGGGGTCCTGGGTTCGATTCCCAAGACAGGCAAGGTGAAATTCTCAGTATCAGCCCGAAGTCTGAGTATGTGCTCGGTTAGTAACAGTTGGCTCACCCCCCTTTTATCAATCAATCATGTAACTGGCAAAATGTGCGACCCGACTTTAGAAGGAATCTCAGTTGCAAAGACACGTCGCGCCAATGGGAGCCTTAAAACTACATAATCTGCTAGATATTTGCGCTTCTTTCAGCTTAGTTGTTGTTATTAGTTGTTGGCAAAAGCCAATAATGATTATAGTTTCATCCTAATATCAGTCTAGTCTATGCTTACACTGCTTACAGTAGGTATTCATTTCATATCTCGTTTTGACCAAGTCACTTGTTTCTAGCTCCCAGACGTATTTTTTATTTTGAGTACCTAGGTAAGTACCTATATTTGGCAAGAGAGATGCAGAAACACGATGGTAGTGTTGGTAAATATTTCTATTCTGTTTGATCAACTTTTTGAAACTACATAATACATAAAAAAGATATTGTATTATTTAATAAGCACTATTAGATTAATTTTAGGTTATAATCTTTTACATTGCATATCTTTTTTCTCCCAGCCTCTACGACTTACTGCCCATTTGCTTTTTTGCTAGTTTTATATAGTTCTACAACTAGTTATAAGTTTCCATAGTGAACGATACTCCTAACAGTGGGTCCCATTGTACATGCAACCTCGCCATCCTCCTTTAAAAAATGTGATTATAAAATTCATTGAATTGTGTTTCTGTGAAATATGTTTCATTCAAGTAAGTCACTGAAACAATAATATTCGAAATAAAAATACAAGGACCAAATATTATATTAAATATTTTCTGAGAAACGAAATTCTATGAAACTGTCTGCGAAACAAATGGACAACTTATTACTCACCTTTTGAGTAGGTCTCCCACAAGGTGTACCTATAACTTGGTGAAGACAGCGAAAAATCCGCTGTAAGCGACAACCATCGTGAGTAAACCGGCCATGTCCCATCTACCAACCCGCACTGGGCTCGCGTGGTACATTACAGCCCACTCCCTCTCGAAGAAAGGAGGCCTGTGTCTCAGCAGTGGGAACATTATAAGCTGATTATGTAAGCGACAAACATAGGAACGGTCGATGAAGCAACGCTTGGGGGAGGCCTATGTATAGCTGTGGACGTCTTTTAGCTGACATGGTGATGATGAACCGCTCCAAAGGGGGTTGCCGAGTAACAAAACTTTTAGTAAGCTTAAAGCTGGTAATTGTAGTACTCACATATTCTACATTTGAATTTTGTGCAATAAAGCTTAACAAAAAAAAAACGAAATATACTAAAGTATGCTCTCGTGTGCGAAAAGAAGCGTGAAGCGCTTCTTATAAGAAACTGAAATGAGTAAATTGATTGTTTCTTCATTGTTATCGAGATGAATTTATTATAATACAATATAATAAATTCATCTAATACTAATACAAATATGGGCCATTTGTAGATGATCCCCGTCACGACAGAAATGTTGCCGAAACCAATGCCAGAAAGGGAACCATCCCCAGAAAAGGAACTAATTCCATTGGATAAAGCATCGTCCATGACCAGTCTCATACTTTGGAACGTTTCGAAGGCATTTGAAATAAAACCGTGTTTGGACCTAAAGGTAACTCAGGGTTAGGGGGTGGATGAGAAAAATGAGTCGATCGATTTTAGTAGGTACGTGACAAATATAGTTTTTATATTCTAAATTACACTCAATTCATGAAATTAAGAGTCAGCTATCTCTTTCTCTCTAGTGAGTGACCTCCTTTTTGTATTTCATTGACCTTTTTTTCTTTCATTTGTCAAACTAAAGAACACCTCAGAAGTTCAGTGCGTATCATCCGGGAAGGGAGGACGGCGATACTAGACTTATGTCAATCTTTAAAAAAAAACCGCAAGGTTTCATGAGAAACTGTAGAAAATTATTCGTATTAATTAAATAGTGTTATGTACGCTATCAGTAAAAAAATTTATGTTTAACCTTGTTTAATCGATAGCTTGTGTGCAGGGTTCCATTAGAGCGGCGCAGCAGCGTCTGGACTCCGAGGAGCGCGACCTCAGTTTCAACAGCGAAAACAGCGAAGAGCAACCGGAGCAACAGTACCTGGTCTGTGCGCTTCTCGCCTGGCAACGGCTCGGACACCACGACGCAGATAGCCTTTATAGGTCCGCCATCTTTCTTATTAAAACTCCCCGATGACCCGACTCCCTGCAATGCTTTAATTGGTATGATAATGCTTTTTGAAAGTGATACTGGGTTTGTAGTTCGTACCAATCTCTAGTGTATAAATAGGTACCTATTTTAATTATCTTACAGATTTACGCCATTTGTTTTTTGTTTGTTTCATTAAAATGTTTGTTTTAGATTTATAGAACATAAGAAGAAAGACATCTCCTGTGCTGCCAAGTGTGTGCCTAAGCCAGACAGTAAAATAAATGTCCATCAAAATCCCGCCGCGTGGAATTCAGTCGAAGGAAGCTTCGGATCGCACACAACCGGCCCCATTGTTAAATTACCAGTAGACTCGAAAATAGTTATGGCATTTGAAAATAAACCCGGGAGAAAACGTACACCAAAACGACCAGAAAAGGAAACCCTGGACAAAATCAATGCAGTACGTATTACAATGAATAGCGTTACCCGTTACCATTAATCTGGGCCTTGCCTTTCCTAGATATCATTTACTTCCGAAATAATATTAAAAATAACTTTTTCTCAAACATGCTTGGAAATTTGTGCATTATTTTGACAACCTTCTTCGAGATAAATCGAAATGGCTGTACTGGCCAAATACATGAGAGCAGCGGCCGGCAGAAGTTGTATGAAGATCCATATCTGTCGTGGTTCAGCGGCCAAATAAATTACATAGTAAACTCATATCTGTCGTGTAATTTAAAAATCGAACGATCTTTTACTCCGGAACATGGCAACCAAGGAGGTAACTTATCAAAGGTTTTATTTAAATTTCGAACTGGCTTGCAAATAGAAAGCTGTTTATTGAAAAAGAAATGAATACTTCAACGCGGGAAAAATTATTGTTGTTCGTTGTTCGTCATTGATTTTGAAATGTAATTGTATTTGACAAAAAAGTTCTGCCTAGGTAGTAGGTACTACTTAATTGTAATTTCCGCGCATTATTTGAGAAACGTACTATAAGTACAGTAGGCACCAAAAGTCCATAGGCAAAGTCACAAAGCAATAGCTTGACGTTTAGTTTGACTTACGACCTTCTTTTACACACTGGCTAGCGTCGAACGAAACAAAACATACCGTCGCTGTTATGTACATGGTACTACGTAATTACGCATGACCTTGGTGGGATCATACTACTGCTAAAATTCACTTCATCACAGCAAGTATAGATAGCTGGTAACGTAACCTAATGGTTTAGCAAACGTGAAGGTCTGGGTTCCAATCTCGAGATGAGACTATATTTTTCTTTTCAACAATTATCTTTTTCGTTTTTTTTTGTTAAGAGAATAATAATGTAATAATTTTTATATTTTTATTATTATATTGTTATGCTTATGTTATATATGGGGTTAAAAATAAAAATGTTTTATACTTAAGTGATTTCAAAATGTTTATTCGTTATAAACAGTCGTATTTATTAGGACTTATTGCGGTTATAGCTTTTCATTATGAAAAGAAAATTGAAACTAAACCTCAAAATAATCCTTATTACGGATATGACACAATTTTATTTTAATATTACTAAAATCAATTTATAACTTACCTAATACTTTGTATAAACGTTCTTGTTTATGATTTCCAATCAAATATTATGTTTTTGAGCTGGTTTTCGTTTGCACGGCGAACGCTTCGTAAACACTTGTCGAATAATTCGGCAAAATATCTCGTTGGTATGAAACCACTTATTTCATATTCACTGACCAGCTGGGCCTTCCACTTCGCTTTCGACTGGCAAGGCTACCTTCTTCCTTATATCTTTTGACCCTCTGACTCACAGTAGGTAATTTCTCTAAAACAAAAAGGAATTCTGTTAGGGCCTGTGCACACCACGTTTTTTAAACGCGCCGTTGATGCGCGTTTGTACCAATACAAACGCGATACGCACGCAAGTCAGACGCAGCCTGTAGTCCTGTAGACCTTTGCACACCTGTATACATTCAAATACGCGTTTGAATCGATACAAACGCGATGCTAACGCGCGTTTGTATCGATACAAACGACAACAAACTGCTCTGTAGGACAAAAGCGCGCCGTCGACGCGCGTTTCTAAAACGCGCGTCGACGGCGCGTTTAAAAAACGTGGTGTGCACAGGCTCTTAGGCTACTAGCAAAATTGTAAAATATTATTACTATTTTGAAACAAAATTATTTTGAAAATAAAAATGTTACAAAATTATTATATTATAATTATGCTTAATGTTATATTCATCATTCCAAAAGTAAATAAATAAACTTTAAGAAATATTATATTTTTCTTCTATTTAGGGCTTATGGTAAATATAAAACGTTTAAAAAAATAACTACAAAGATCATCAGTTATACTTTAATTAGATAAATGTTCGATAAAATAATTTAATCATAATACTCACAGTCAAAAAAAAAATCATCAAATATTTGTGATATAATATTAAGTCCATGTTTACGCAGCGCGATAATATAGCTGCTTTCATCTCAATATTTAAATTTGCTTGCATTTCAAAATGAACTACAACACCGCTAATAGATTAAACACACTTCACTAACCCAAAATATCAAATTATCAACCAACCATGAAGCAACAACATTCTATTTAGTCGGGGACTAGCGGTGAATGAGCCATAAGTTAAGCATCTGTCTACCTTATATTTTATTTATCTATATGAACAAGACGAACATGACACGGAACTATATTCGGGTAATATGCGAGTGTGTCTAATTACTCATTAAAAGAAGGTCGTAAGTCAAACTAAACGTCAAGCTATTGCTTTGTGACTTTGCCTATGGATTTTTGGCGCCTACTGTACAAACGTTAGCCACAACTAGGCATTGATGGACTTACGTATTACACGTTTGCCTTATCAATGCCTCTTTTGCTGGCCGCTGCAGTAATGTACTATTAAAACTATTACCGTTGTAACAGACGTTTTTAACTTGTTATCGATAGAGTGACATAGGTTTAAGTAGGTATGTCCAAAAAGTATTAATTTCAGTTTTGTGACTTCATAGGTATGTTGTTTGGATCCTCGATGCGCGGAAAAGCTAGCTATAGTAGACACAATGACACGCGAGCTGAGCACCCGCGCCCGTCAGCTGGGGCGACGGGAAGCTGAGCGAGTCGAGCTACTGACACGCGCCGAGGCTGCGTGGAAGGACCTCGAAGCAGGCTACCAGAAGCGACTCGCACTAGCTGAGGAAAAAGAAGATGATATTCAGAAACTAGTTTGTACATTATACTATTTATTATTATACTTTTATTACTATAGTAAAGTGACAAAATACAGAAACTATTTTATTTAAACAACTCACTCAATCATTTCGCTTTTTTCAGATTAGAAAAATAGTAGCAGAGCGGAATGCATTTAAAAGCTCTTGTACTCCTTTAGTTAATGACCTGAAAACTATAGGAGAAGCTGTGGAGAAGGAGCGGCAAAATCTTACGACAGTAGAGCAGCAGGTGTGTAGCTTAGCGAGCACCAAGCTGCGTATGAGTGAGGAGACGGCGATGGGCGAAGCGGCTCTGGCACAGGAGCTGTGCAAGGCTGCGCAGTACGATCGAGACCTTAAGGTGATTATACGAGAACATTAACATTCATAGTTGACACATGGTTCATTTAGTGGTTCGATAAGCACCCATGAGGTAATCATTCGTACTAAATGTGAATACGCATTATTTAGTAGACACTGGATTTTAAATGTAGGTATATTTTATTTGTGATGTATTGTTTGGTCGTACCTATTACCTACGTTCCATCGTATATGAACGCGATGTCCTTAAGATATTATGAGAATTAGTGATCAAGGTAATGGTGGTGTGGCGTGGTATGTGGCTGGTGATGGTGTAAATGAGTATTACTATTATGTCTATCTAATATCTATTATTTGTCTTCTGTCCATCTATATCTACATATATCTTCTTCTAAGTGTGTATGTTTAGTTAAGGGTAATATCTGGAAATACTGATCCGACTACAACAATTCTTTCACCGATAGACAGCTACTGCCCGTCCGAATTCACTAGGCACCTCGGGTGGTAAGCGGGAAAGGGGTTAAGGTGATAACTTAATTTACGAGCTATTCTCAAGTGACATAGGATACTTTTTGTGCCAGGAAAATGCACAGTTTCTGTGAGGATTTTCAGATGAGACACACCAGTGAAGAAATAGTAGTGCCACGCGCACTGCTGGTGATAAAGAAATTCTTAATAATATGCCAAATAGAATGTGGCCAATTGTAAATGTATTCCCTTTAGTTTAAAGAAGAACAAGCACGACGTAAGTTGGATTCGCTAGAAAACGAAGCCTATGCGGCGCGAGCGATGACGTGTGAAGCCGAGCGAGCTATGCGAGCGGAGTTGATCGGGCTGCGCGAGCAAAAAGCAAATGTTTCTAAAGAGTTATTAAAAGAAGAAGAGAAGAATGAGAAACTTAAGAAAGAGGTACGTAACATGTTATATCGAGTACTTGCGACTTAATTTGCTCATGTACATAATGCACGACCATGCTCAAATGCTTAACGGTTTGTAAAATTGTGACTTCAATTGCGCGTGCTCGATGGATGAAAAGAATTACATGATTAAAGGCAGCCTTTTTAACTTTTTGACGACAAGAGAAACTCATTTCTTAGTAATAATAATATTTAGCACTAAGTTTTATTTAATTCCACTAAGTAAGCATATGTATGTATGTATGGCTTTGAAAATACTTACTATATTTGATATAGGTACTGACCTGACTTTTTGACTACCCCGTTGGTCTTATGGTTGCACGCGCAACTGCTGAGCGTCGGGTCTTGGGTCCGATTCCCAGGTCGGGCAAGGGGTTATTGGGTTTTTCACTAGCAATTTCTTAATAACAGCCCGGAGATTGGAAGTTGCCGTCCCATCGGACTATGAGAGTAAATGAACAGAGATTGCACCTGTGTTTGCGCACACACTTGTGCACTATAATACCTCCTGCGTACTTGGCTAATCTCCGTTGAGATTGCCACCGTGATCCAAATCGGTCGGGAGGATATTGTCATTATTTGATATAAAAAAGTTGGCAACCCTACTTGTGAGTTCTAGCTACATAAAATACGCTAAGTAGTCATTAACTTACCATCCATCGTAGGTATAAAACGTCATTAGTATGACCTACTTTAATGAAAAGCCTACCTAAATGAATCTCCTTGGTTCGATTAAATTAAATCTATCTGTATAAATAAAAATGAATCGCCGAAATGTATGTACGCGCATAACTTCCGAATGACCGCATTAAATTGTATAATTCTTTTTTTGTTGTGTTCGGTATTGCCGGGACAAGGTTTGTATGATAGAAAATATCGGAAATTAAAAAAATGCACCCGTGCGAAGCTGGGGCGGGCCGCTAGTATTATATAAGTAAATAGCGCCTACCCAAAAGCTAACAACAACGCACTGCGGTTGAAAGTCTGGCTTTGTGATTAGCGGTAATGTAAACGATATAATATTGCATAAAATCCAGAACTACTAATTGGGAGAAGATCCTGGCTCCTGTAACATACGTTTACCTAGCGCAGGAATCAGGGTTGCTGGTTCGCTATGTTTGTACACATTTTTTTCATTTTCACATAACGAACTCCATGTCGGTTTGGTTTCATCAATAGGTAGTACATTTGTGGTAGCACGATCGCTATTTGACGTTTGTTTGGTCACTATAGTAGTCGGATTGATTCCACAGCGTCATTGATGCTGCAGTCGCATAGCATCTATGATCCCTGGAACTCATAGTGTTATGCTTAATAGCAGTCATCCCATTTAATACTTAAAAACACACAAAGTTCCGAGTCGAGGCCTTCGGGGCTCCGGGCCGCCTCAAACTTTATTACGCCAGACTAAGAGTGAGGCCACACGATGCGTTAACGGTGCGGTGCGGCGCCGGAACGGTGCCGCAACGTCATCCTACATACAAATCACTATGCCATGTCACACGATGCGTTGGGCCGCCGCCGCCCGCGCCCGTGCGAGACGAGGCGGGAAGGGGTGATGCGCTGCGGCGCGCACCATGGTAAACAGCGTTCTACTGCGGTGCCGCACCTTTTTTTTTTTTTTTTGTGAATGGCATCTCGCAGTTCAACCTATGAGGTTGTCGTCTGCTTAACCGGGCTTGCCTGTGGATGCCTCAAAATTAAGGCCTCCAGCCAGGGCTTTTAAAAACTTAAAAACTAAGCGACTACACGCTAAGGGCACCCCCTGTGGGGTACGGGCCTCGGCTTAGGGCGTCGCTGGGGGGGGGGCAGCAAGGGACAGGCTGGATCGGAATTAGCGGTGCCGCACCGCCCGTGTGCCACCCTATAGCTCGATGTAATTGCGGTGCGGTGACGCACCGCACCGTTAACGCATCGTGTGGCCTCGCTCTAAGGCATACTCTGGAGTACGACCTGCACCCTAACTGCATAAACTATTATTAATCACAATCTGAATAATTTTTAAGCTAATCCATCAAACTTCACACTAATATTATAAAGGCGAAAGTTTGAAATGAGTGTGTTTGTATGTTTGTTACTTCTTCATGCACAAATGGCTGGACCAATTTTGATAAAATTTGGTATGGTAGCTGACACCCTGGATTAACACATAGGATGCTTTTTATCCCGATATTCCCACGGGATCGAAAATTATGCGGGTGAAACTAGTTGTTTCATATGTTCGAAAAAGTTGTCTGCTTGAGAACGTAGATAACGCAATTAATGTTGTTGAACTGTCAAAATGAAAGCCGTTGCTACTGTTAGTGTGTTACGCAGTTAACCCACCGAACATGCGTGGAACAATTAGGAAATGATCTATCTCACGAAGTCCGCTCAGCCTTGGTTGTAGTAGTGACGTGTCCCGATATGCGAATTTGTGTGCGTGAACCTAGGTAGCGTTAGCAACAAAAACCTAACGTGGATTTAATTATTTATTTTTATTTGAAGAACGAAAATAATTGTTTACAATGTTTACAAAGAGAGAAATATGAAAGAAAGGCAATAAAAAAACAAAATAAATTAAATACAGAGTCGCTGTTGCTGTCGTTGTAATCATCTTTTATTATTTTATTTTTTGTTAATTAACCTGTACTGTCCCACTGCTGGGCAAAGGCCAAATCCTTCCAGGAACTCTTTTCCCGGGTACCCTTGAACCAGCCCTCGCGGTACTTGTCTAGGTCATCTCGCCATCTCTTTCTGGGCCGGCCTCGGCACCGCCGTCCATCTTTAGGCACCCATTGTGTGGAGACTTTCACACTCACCCCTCACCACCACCCCACAACCACTGCCACTACTTCCCAGCAGTCGTCCTGCATGCGGCTGAAGTGACCTGCCCAACCCCATTTGAGCCTGGCAGCTTTCTCTCCTACGGGCATACTGGATGTATGCCAGTTTTGGAATGCAGCGTGGTGTTCCGAATCCTGTTCTGTCTTTTTACACCCAGAATGTTGCGTTTCAGTGCTCTTTTGCAAACTCCAAGGCAGAACTTTTGCGACCCGGTGAGCGAACAGAAGGCCTATTCTCGTAATTTAAAACGTTCAAAATCTAGTCGCAGCCTCATCTCGGCGACAAACAATTGTCAAAAATGTAGGGAAATTAGAGGTATTTTTGAAAAATTGAGACTGAAATCAGACTGTGAACGGTCTTAAAATTACGAGAATTGCTCTTCAGGTCTGAGCACCGTAGGTTAGGACGGAATCATCTTGCAATTAATTATTAATTCAAAATCTAGGTCCAAATATTTTAAATATTCTTTTTTAATTTATTTGGCATTTTCACATGGTTTATGCCATGTTTTGCAGCCAATGACAATAGGTTCAAACTTTCACTTATCAGCTTTTCAGTGCTAAAGATATTTTGTTGAATAATCTTTGATGCAATATACAGTATGTTAACTAACAGAGGGCGTTCTCGTTAACCCGCAATAGTATAGCATCCATACATGCTAAAAAAAATATTACCATTCGAAAATAAAATGTTTTTTTTTTATATTAAAATATTCACTAAAAATGTTAAATTTATACGTAAAAGAAACACTCTGTACACGCGTACTTGAAGGACGGCAACGTCGCAATTTATTTGTGAATGACGTGCCGCGTGTGCGGCGATCTTTTACGTATCAATTTAACATTTTTAGTGAATATTTTAATTAAAAAAAAAAAAAAAAAACATTTTATTTTCGAATGGTAATATTTTTTTTGGCATGTATGGATGCTATATATACTATTGCGGGTTAACGGGAACGCCCCCTGTTAGTTAACATACTGTATATACCCGTTGCACAGTTTTGTTGTTGTGTTGCTGCGCTGTGCGCTGCGATATGATTCAAATCACAGTTAGGCTCTGCATGTGATACGGTAAATTCATATTCGTTCTTAATAAAAATGAAGAATTCTAGCTACTCGTATCATGCTTCGACCCTGTAACAAATCTAATTTTTAATTGTTAATAAAATGATATAGAAATAAAATGCCAAAAGTCTAGTATTCTAAAAAAGTAATTAAAAAGGAACAAACGTTTTAAATGTTGATGTATGTCATCTTATCTCACTCTTAAAGTTTTCGCTTATCTATACTAATACACACATCAAAAGTGTCTAGGGATCAACATATATTTTTGCAATAACTTTTCTCCTGATTGATATTAATTAAAATTTTCTTTAAGGATTCATCAAATAAAGTGTTTTCGTTTGTCACAGTAACGATAAACCAAGTCACCTTTGCATTAATAAAGAAATTTGCCATTTTCCTAATAAAGGGATTTTTGACATTTGAACCACTAACACAAAAGTTCGAAAAAAAGACTGAAATAACAGTTTTCTTTAAAATTTTATTGGGTAACTTAAACAATTAATAATCCGTGTTTCTACCGCGAACACTAACAACACAAGAACATCGGTTTGGCATACTCAAAATGAGTTCATCCAAATCACGCTGTGGAATGGCAGCCCATGTTCGTTGCAACAACAAAAAAAGGTCTTCTTGCGACTGGATACCCTCCATATTCGGCAGAGCTCTTCTCTGTAGCATATCCCATGCATGCTCAATCGGGTTCAAGTCTGGCGACTGAGCAGGCCAGGGCAGGACATTGATGTTAGCTGCGGCGAGAGTCTGTCTTACAACTCTTGCGGTGTGCGGTCGTGCATTATCATGCATTAACTGAAATAAGGGACCGATTTGCACTTGTAGAGGAACGATGACGTCTGATACAATCGTCTCAGCATAAATTTGAGCGTTGAGGTTGCCTCTGATCCAAATCAACTCAGTTCTTCCGCCGATCCAAATACCCGCCCATACCATGATGGTTCCACCACTATAAGGATGGACTTCCTGGCAGGATTTTAATCGCTGTTGGCGTCCAGGGGTTCTCCAGTGTCGTATACGTCTTGTATCCGGTCTCATACCAAAACGAGACTCATCAGAAAAGCACACGAAACGCCATTGTTCTTCTGCCCAATTTCTGTGTTCAAGAGCCCATTGATATCGAATCCTACGATTGTGCATTGCTATAGGTGGTACCCGTAGCGGTCTTCGGGAATGAAGGTTCACTTCATGCAAGCGGTTTCTGACTGTTTGGTCGCTAATTAAGTTCCCTGAAGAGTAATGAAGCCTCACGGCTAACATCATGGCGGTTATTGTTGGAGTTCTTCGAGTTAAGATTTGAATGTATCGGTCTTGTCTCCGTGTGGTGCAGCGATACCGTCCTCCATGGCGCTCAGCCACGGTACCAGTGCTTCGGTAACGTGTCCAAAGTCGACTGATAACACTCTGACTTGTATTCAGAGCTAAAGCCACAGTACGTTGCCGGGAACCAGCTTCTATCATTCCCACGGCTCTGAGCATTTCTTCCCTGCTTAAATGACGTCGCCGCTCCATAATAACGTTGGTTTTAATCAGTAGTAGGGAAACAGTAGCACTAATAATGTCTTCAATGCGTTGTATGTTTTTATAGGGAAAATATTGACAGCTGATTTTCATCTTTTACTCGAATTTGATTCACAGTTCCTGATTCAAATTATGAAATGCACCAAAAAGGATCCATATAAATTTATAAAATCATAAATTTATTACAAAGCCACATCTCAATCTCAAGAAATCCGCATAAAAATGCTTGATCCCTAGACACTTTTGATGTGTGTATTATAAAGAGGTAAAATTTGTTTGTAAGTTTGTACGTAGGGGGTAATCTCCGGAACTGCCAGTCGGATTTCAAAATTTTTTTTTGCGTTTGATAGCCCAATTTTTGAGGAAGGCTATAGGCTATTTAACATCACGCTGGCACCCTTAGGAGCCGAGCAAAAAGAAAAAAAGTCAGAACGAAAGCGAAAACGATGTAGTAGTGCGGTCAGGCGATGCGATGCGACGGGTGGGTTGGGGGAAACAGAAATTTCACGCGAACGAAGTCGCGGGCTGAAGCTAGTTTTCCATGTTGTCGGTACTCGGTGAAAAAATCTGACGTGAAAACAATAAGCACTAGTGACTCGGACCGCGTTGCGGCCACGACTGAGCGCTCATTAGCTTACGCACACTGAAATAATGTGCATGTGCATGCACGACTACAAACATAGTCAAACGGACTTTGTGAAATAGAATACTATATGTGAGTGGTTGACCAAAAAGGGACCTCAAGGGAAAATAATTGATTTCGAGTAAATCGCGTTTGAAATTTCGTGTAGAAACAAGTTGCGGCATGTTTTATGTCAGTATGCGACTTCATTAGTGAGTGTCAACACGTGTTTGCGGTTACTACGTTATTGGCGACTTATTTAGTGTCAGTTTCTTGTCTTTATGTGCGTCTGACATCACAAAAATTATTTTTTGCAAAACTGCCTCGGCTCACAAAAAAAATCATAAAAAAAACACTACGGCACCTAAAAATATTCTGGTTAGACCAAAACAAAGCTAAAAGACCACAGAATAAAATATTCAAAAAAAATAAATAACGGTTTCCAATCCCTCCAGGTCCCTTTTTGGTCAACCACTCACATATGCATTTATATTAAGGGGGAAGTGCTGAGGTAGCCTGCGAAATTAAAATTTTCTTACGTTTTTTTGCAATTTGCTGGTCAGTATTAAGTTGTACGTTGATTAAAATATGATTCGCGACCGTAACAAATATGTATTTACAGAATTATAATTAGTAGAATAGTAGGTATATCAGTACAATAGTATAATCCTAAAATGTCAAGATTTCATAAAATAGTCATTCAGTAGGATTACTTGGTCTTAAGAGACACTGACACTGGGGCCGTATGAACTGAAGACTGGAAGACCCTGATGTTTGTACATACTCGAAGTTTTAAATATCAGTAGCTGTATCTTACTTACGCAATGTGTTTATCTGCCAAAAATATCACAATCTAGAATTACCGAGTATATTTTCAGTTCTGCCTGATAAATATTTAATAGGTAGCAGTAAAAACTTGTTGTCGTTTTTATTAACTATGGATTGACGTGCAATTTTACCAACCTATTTATCTATTGTACTTAACTATTTATTATGCATTATATGTATTATAGATACAAGTGTGATACGATTTTGTTACTGTTAGCTATCTTTCTGAATCTTAAACACAATTGAAGTGCGTCGATACGGGAGAACAATGATTTGAATGTAACATTTAGAAATATCTTTTGGTTTGATTTACTTACCTTTGGGACTTAATAATTACTGCTGCTATAACTAAATAAATAAATAGTTACTTTTTTATTGAAAAGGTACGTAGTGAATGAAGATGTGTTTATAAAATGACGCAGGAGGTATGATAAAGATAAGATTTGTGCCCGGCAAATACATCGGACACCGTCAGAGCCGCCGGCACAATCTGTTTGCGCAACTGCCAGCCAAAACTGTAGCCAGATCCAAATCCTCAATCTGTCGTACTCTAAAGGTGCTGGATGCCCTTCTGGCTGCCAACCCTGAATGCGTATTTGCGGATGAATGGATTAAAATTATGCGTATATGTCTGGAGTTCTGTGAGAAAAGTATGCAAGGGACTGTTCCATGTTAGTTTTAAATTATATTATTGTCAACGTAATTATTGTCTCTATGTTAATTAATGTAATTAGTTTTGTACCGTTTTAATTAACTATAAATAAATAAAATAAATAGATAAGATACAAATACATAATGAGCGATTCAAATATTATAATATTTTTATCAAGTTTTCCAACATTTTAGTTATCTGAATTATTTGTCCTTCTGAAGTATTTAACCTTCTTTGTGAAAAGTTCCATGAGGTTAGCCTCATGGAACTTTTCACAAAGAAGGTAGGGTTAGGCGTAGGTAGGCTTTATTAGCAAAGGCTCATTAAATCCCATTAAAAGGCTCGAATAGAAAATGATTATCGAAAAGAGATAAGAAGTTGACTCATGTATTTACTATTTAATTACGATGCTGCGAGTCCAGTTTACGAGACTCGTATGGACAATCTAGCCTCTCAACGGGCAAGCATCTCGTGTAAATGAGCCTAAAATTACTCGAGACTTTAAAAACTTAGCCTTACCAAAACCACCAATAAGCCTCAAGGCTATGTCTTCTAGCCTAAGCAATCAATCAAACTGGGGTTGTATAATATATGCAGGTATATGAGGCACTTATAATATTATGAAGCTTCTTGCTATGTAGAGACCCGAATAGAAACCGTATCATAAATACTTAATAATAAATAAACAACATGCGTTTACATGAGTCATTCACTACCACATAATAAACGAAAAATGGGAAAAGTTTTCGTGAAAAATTTCGACTATCTTGATAATTATGTCCAAATAAAAATTTGGAAGGTCGGCTTAATTTATTAATCTAACGTGCTTGGTGACGGCAGGTCGATGTTTTGATACAAGTGATGCTTTTTTACAAATAATGTTAAGGCTGCGTTTCCATCAGAGATGTGCGAGGATGCGTAGCGAAGGATTTGTGTGAAACAAACCAATAACATCGCTTCATTTTCATAGCTTGAACTAAGTTAGCGTTGTTATTGGTTAGTTTTACACACATTCCTCGCTACGCGTTTGTGGATCGCAAAATGTTATCTTGACGTGATCCCAACAACGGTATTACAGTTTTTAGAAATAAAGACGAAGATTCTATACCGTAAACTGAGTACCGTTAGTCATCCATCGAAATATTGGTACCAATTAGTGATTTGACCTTGTCATGCTATTTAGATTAGATTAACAAAATTGTCATCAAAGCATGAGTTTACAATTTATGAACAATTATTATTATTGGACGATATCATATATTTTGATAATACTTAAATATTGTTGTCTATCTTCTGAAACTCAAACGGAACTAAGTCTGTAGGTTTTCATTTCGACAGTTATTTAACAACATTGTTTGCGTTATTTACGTTGTTGATCAGACTAATTTTTCGAACTTATGTAGCAATGGATTAGCAATATCCTTCAAAATTATTCAGATTGTAATTGAAAGTGTGTAACGCACTTAGAGTGCTGGAACATATTATCCTAATTATAATGTCGTTCACTATACACCGTGTTCCGGACGATATACATAAACTTCGACCAGACGTTTAGACCATGGAAATAACCATTTTTCATTATGGACACATTAATAAAATCTTATTTTTTATTTTTTGTTAATTTTCATACAAACTAAATACCCTGACGTAAATCACCTGATATGCATGCCTCTTTATCCGAATTGGCAAAGTCGTATTTTCATTCATAAGATTTGGCGGGCTGGAACTTGTCAAAACTAAGTTAAGACCCTTTCTTACTGCATAGCTCAATTAAATTTCATTAAATGAAATTAAAAATATCTTTGTAATGAAAATGAAGCCTTTTTAAGTACTTTTTAAGCCTTTGCCAGATTTGATTTGTAAAAGCTATAGAACCGTTTGCCAAAGTTTATGGATAACGTGAAGAACACGGTGTGTAGTGTATAATGAAGCCTACAGAAGCTAGATTTGTTTTTGGGAACAAGTCCTTCATTCTGTAGCCTTATCATGCAAAAACTAGTGGACTTTGGACAGTACCATCAACCTTTAGATTCGGTAGTACCAGAGTGGAATAAAAAGTTGTCCAACAGGTGTTCCTTGTCAACTGATTTGAACTGATCTGATGACGAACTCATGATTATGCATGACAAAGAAAGTCAGTCGGAATCCACATAGTGCCACTGAGTGGTTTCCGATTTTAACTCGAATAGAGTCGCAGTCTCTAATGTCTGTTCTAATGTTATAGGTACACTAAGATGTATATTATAACTAGCTGCGCCCCGCGGTTTCACCCGCGTAAGTGTCGATCCCGTGGGAATATCAGGATAAAAAGTAGCCTATATGTTAATCCAGGGTGTCAGCTACCTCCATACAAAATTGTATCAAAATTGGTCCAGTCGTTTGAGCGTGAAGAAGTATAAACATATAAACACACACACTCACAAACTTTCGCCTTTATAATATTAGTGTGATAGTGTGATATTTATTTCTTTTGGCAAGTCAATTAAAATAATAAAATAGGTTAACAAACCGAACTACCATATTCTCCCACTTTAGCTCCGGGTCACTATGAACTTTTAATTACCATCATCCACATTAAAGATGGTATCATATTCCGTTCATTCTCGCAGCATGATGAACTACGTCAAGAGAAGGCGGGGTTAGTAGAAGACTTAGAAGGATGCAAGACGACGTGCGACAAAAAGATGCAGAATCGGTTGGATGAGTTGATGAAGAAGAAGGAAGAGCTGCTCTTAATGCAGGAGAAGGTTTTAGACTGCAAGTGCAAGACGCCCGTGGATGAGAAGGTGCAAGTTAGGCGTACGCCGTCCCTGGCGGCTATTTGTACGTGCGCGCCCGAAGATAACCTCCTGGTAATAAATATTATATTGTTAATTAATATTGCTTAGCTTGAAAATATCCAAGCGTCTGGAACATTTAGAAACCATGATAAAACGTTGTTTTTATATCTTTCAATGAAACGTACGATGTGGGCGCTAGCAAGGTTACTAACGCAAATGAAGTAGTTCAGTGGAAAACTTCCTACCTATATCCATTAGGCATGCATGTGCAGTGGCGGCCCACTGGCAACGGCCGCGACTTACGAGTTGTAGGTCGTAGGTTCGAACCCAGACAAACATATTGAGAAAACTAGAATTAAAAATTCGAAGACATGTGACATCTACCAACCCGCCCTGGGCCCGCGTGGTGGATTACGGCTTGCTCCCGGGATCTCACAGACAGGAGGCCTGTGTCCCAGCAATGGGAACATTATAGGCTGAGTAAGCATGCATGCCATTAGACATAAGCAAGCCATTAAGTATAGACTAATAATAATTCTTTCTTATTTCGAGATGTTCGATTGGTCAGTATTTATTTACTTCATTAGCGGGTTGAATTCGAAGTGCAACAATTTGAAGACATCAAATTGTTTTTTTCTCACAGTTATTTGTTATAGATATTTAAACGTGTTCTTTCTTCTTCTATTTTATATCGTATAACTTTTGTCCTATATATCTTCTTATCACAATTAAATTCTGTGAAAGATGTGCTGAAATGTTGTATGAATGGTGAATTACTAGTATATTTATGAGTAATTCATATTAAATTATTATTAAGTCTTACACATTCAGTCAGGGATATTTAAGGCGTGCTACACACTTGTTCGTGCCGGTTGCAGGGGCATGGACGCCCAAAATGTAACCATGTCAGCACATGATTCTGAACCACCCCTGTGTTCAAAGTTGTCGTGAGTTATAAAAAAAAAGCTGTTCCATACATTTTGATGGCGAAGGTACTTTTCTATGAAGCAGCAGATTTTTTTTAATTTCTTCGCTAGGGGATCTAGAATCAAGTGAGTGTCGATATCCCTGCCATCCGGTATATTCGACTTTGCCGCCCCGCCTTGCCGAATTATGCCGACCCGTACAAGGGTGTAGTACCAATTCAATTAATTTTATTTCAGATAAATTACAATCGTTAGTTATTATAATCATCCATAGATGTTCTAAAAAATTACCCACCCCTAAGTTGTATTGATTGTGGGTAAAATAGTAGTAAGGGCTCGGACACATACCTCGGCACGGCAAAATTAAGATTTTGTTCCACGGCGTCACGCCGTGTTGATGTGGTCGAATTCTATAAATATCTGGTGATATAAGGACGCGATATTTTTTTTCCAACTGTTTATTAATATCGTTTTTAGTGGCTGGTGACGAGCAAGTACCTACGCATACCTTAAGCCCTACAACCTTTTCGTCTATTTTTCACTAAGTTCCCGTATTTGTAAAAATGGGCAAAAATGATCGTCGATCATCGATAAAACACGCCATTTATGCTTAAATATTTAGTAACTTACATAGAGAGAAAACAATTGATATAGCGGATTTTTCTTTCCTAGGAGTCGTGTTCGTGTACGTCTTTGCGGGGCAGGATACTTTCCAACTTGTTGGGAGACCTGTTCGGAGGGCTGCAGACGGATCTGGGCGGATCTGGCTTGCAGATGCCATGCCAGCTGCTGAAGTGTCTCGAAGACAAACACAACTGGGATCGACCTAGTATTACCAAGACCAATTTAAGAAATTTCTTCTCGAAATTGTTAAAGAATGAACTAGATATTGCTATTGCTACATCTATCGAAAACTACCACGCAAGGGTAAAATAATTAAAATAACTAAGTACATATTCTTATTTACAAATACTACTTATGTTGAAAGCTGCTTTTTTATATAACTGTCTTTCTTTTTCTGTTTAAAAGTTTAATATCTATTTAAAATAGTGGGTTGGAGAAACATGTGCTGACGAGGCAAAGATGACACCAACTCTGGAAGACGACCTGAAGATGGGCTGGCAAAAGAGAGCAATAGAGAGATGCGCTCATAAGATGGCCTGCGTGCTTGCCGAGGACCTGTTCAGGGAGCGAAGCGCGCAAGTGGAGCAGCGGGCCAAGGACAACGTATCCACAGGATCTTGTAGATCTGAACCAAATCCACAAGATGAACCCAAACCAGCCGATCCATCTTGTTGCATGAAACCAAAACCAAGTAAGTGCTGCCAACTAGATTTTTCAGGAGAGCCCAAGCACATAAATTAAAGCAGCCTTTGGAAAATGATTGTGTTACCTTAAGAAAATGGTATTACACTCTATCCACTAGGTTACCTGTTTTTTGACTGATAAAACTAGTGATTGCAGCAACGTCATACTCATAACACATTTTTCGATCATTTACAGTTTAAGAGCGCGTACAAAGCCAGAAAAAAAATCAAGTTTCACCCGCGCCTCCCTAAACACAATCCCTTTCCGTCAGCAGAAACTTTTCGCCCGGCCCTACGAATAAGTACCTACTTATTACTTATTCGTAGACCCGGCCTATATATTTGTGTTTGAATTTGAATCTTCTATAGTAAGTATACGCACAATAATCAGATGAAACGGCTGTATTTAATATACCTAAATATGATCGCTGTGCAAGTAGGTAAATTATTCAATATTATTGTATATTCGTGAATCTGTTCCGATGCTGGTAATAGATTTACGGATATACAAGTAATACAGCCTATGAATTTCCAATTCCGGATTGAAGGACAAACTTTACTATGCAGTAAAAAAATATTTTGTTAGATTGGAGAGTAAACAGAGTTGAATGAACTAAATTCAAGATACGGCCTATAAATTTTCGATTCCGAATAAGATTACAAATGAACTATTTTCGGATATTAGAGACTTGATATTTATACAGCTCCAAGGAACCATGGATCTAAGTATTTTATATCAATTTCAACTTGATACCACCCAAAAAAGGGTCCTATCTCAAGGGTATTCCTGCAAAAATGGGTCAGATAGATCGACAACGAAGTGATCCTATAAAAGGGTTTCGAATTTTATACTACATCATGAATAATGATGAAAACAAACTCAATAAATTTGTTTTTTTAACTATATGAAAACTGATATAATCGCATCACTTAGGTACCTTAAACTTTTTTACTTTGAGCTGATGAAATTAAGCCTTTTTAGAATGACGACGTCATTAAAGTCATATTACCGACGAACTCTATCCAAAATCATGGCAGATTTTTTGCACCGTAGTGATCAGCAACCCTATTTCTCGTAATGGTTTTTCAATTACAATATTCAAACGGAATACTATGATCTTTGGGCATTCCCTTTATTTCTAATGAAATTATTCAGTACATAAAAACATCTGTTTATTTTGCATATACATACTTGCTATACACTAAGCTTGAATTCAGAATTTTAGAATGTCATGTCTTAGTCGTGTTTAGGAACTAGAAACACAATGTTGACGTGAAAGAGTTTAAATTACAATGTAACCAATTTTTAGTTAAGACCTTGTACAGACATCTTCGTGGAAATGAGTGTTAACCAAGTAAAAAATTATAATGGTATATCGTGGATTATGCTTTGCAGGATCGTGCAAAGTCAATAAATTAGCAACAGTGATACCCAAGTAAAAATAATATTGGTATATGGATTTTGCACTGTAGGTATTGTGCAAAGTCAAATGTCATGAAAACCTTTCCTGCACGCGTAGCATGACCGCAGTAGAAAACGGATTGTGGCGACGGAAAAATAGACAAAATGACATATCGTAGAAATATTTGTAGGTACGCATTCTACGCGTCTAAGCATGGCAATGTGTTATTTTGTCTATTCTTCCGTCGATAAAACGTCGTCATGCTTGGCGTGCTGTGCGAAGTGCGAGTAGGAAAAAATTCCCGCCGAAAACATTTGTGAAAAAGAGACCAAGTTTGGTAAAAAAAATTACACGATTGTCGGCTTCACCGATCAAAAAATGGGGATATATGTAAATGGGTGCCAAAGTAAGTCGAAAAGTTACAAAATAGGAACCTAATAAATATTAGGTTCCTCTTTTGTAAGTTTTGAACCTATAGCTTTGAAAACTTGCCAAGTTACAATATAAACTTAGACTTTTCTCAACTTAGCACCCATTTAGATATCATTTTTTATTTATTTATTTATTTAAGTGTAGGAGAACCTACATCTATAATAGAAGCATAACAATATATCGGCGAAGCCGACAATCCCAAAGATTGTGATCCATCACAATCACAACCTTTACTCATTCCCGCCATAAAAAGAAGGCTAGTCATGAGAACACCGTAGGTATCCGTTTCGTACTTTTGTTCACAATCAACCCATTACCTGTTTTAGCTTTTAGATTTTTTTATTCCAATAAGAATATGCCAATAACCTACCCGTATGCTAAAATTCGAGTTTCAACTTGATTTAGGAAATGGTCAAAAGTCGCTCAAAATTGATCGTCTCAGGGTGGTAACCCTATTACACGGAGTTTTACACGGAGTTTGTCAAGAAACGTGGGAGTAGATGAATTAGGATTCTGAGTTAATTGCAATAAGATCTAAAATCTCTAGCACGAACTTTCAAATAAACTATTAACTACATATTACAAAAAAATATTCCTGTTTCTATTTAAAACTAAAAATTACGAAATAGAAAGTAATTTAAAAAAATTAAATCGACTTCAAAAGGAAATTCACTCAAAGTTATGAAATAGGTACCTAACTTTAATTCCGGAAGTTGGTGGTAAAAAACTAAAATAGAGATCCTAAGACACCGGCTTCCGGAATTAAAGTTATTTCATAATTTTGAGTGAATTTCCTTTTGAAGTCGATTTAATTTTTTTAAATATTTTTATTTTATAGTTTTGGCTCAGTACTTATTCAGTTTATCAATACTTAACGTTTTTAAAAATCGTTTTGGAAGTGGGTTTAGTTATTTTTCCATATTTTATATTTCAGTTTCTTTTTTCTTAACGTGATAAATTACGAAAATATTAAATTATATCCAGCGCTGCCGAAAATTTGAGCGCAGTCCTCTCGTCTCAAAAGAGCGACGCGACTGATATTTTGTGAAACAAACGTATATGTCTCAATCTCGTGTCACGCGAGACGGAAGACAGCGTATCTCGCGGATTAAAATGTAGTAAGCGCTAAATGCTTTTTATTCGATTATATTTTAAAATAGACAATTTATAAAATCGTCAGGGTCAGCTCTAGGTTATATATGAGTGTTATTATTTATCTAATTTTACTACTGTTTAAATCTAATTAAAGATTGAAGATTTTGCATTGCGCCCACTCTTAATGTGTATCTCAGACCAACTTTTTGTTGGTCTGAGATGTGTATGTAGTATCTATCAATTATCGATTTTTGTATAAAAATGGTGTGATTTCTATGCCTGTGTTTATTATTATTAAATGCAAAAGAATATAAATTAGCCGCTTTGTTTACTTTAATTTCAATTTTGTAGGTTTTATAGCGGAAATCAGCGTAAAAATAAAGTATGCACTGGGTTTGCCGTATCAATTGTACACATAAATATTTTCGCTCTAGATGTGACAACCTCATAATTACGAAAAGTACATTTTTCAGGAGAGACAAAAAACTGTTTTGATAATTATGTATATGGCATGCTTTTGGTTATTTTATTGAATATTAAATAAAATACCGTATGTTTTCTTGTATGTACATAAAAAATCACCTTGTCATGCTTGGTGTCTATTAATTTGTACTTAGGTACGTGGAATCACTATCATTTCTGTAAATATTTACTGTAACTTATGAGGTCTCACTAACTTTTTATTTTGGAAATACATAAACAGGCACAACAGTTATTTCTTGGATCACCGCAAACATGAATTTTTATGTTAAAATCGTCACTTGGTTGTGTCCTGTTACTCACGCTAAAGCATACGTAATTCGTCTTGGTTGTGTTTAGCGTGAGCAAGTGATTATTGAGCCAGTTGGCAGCTTGGGCCATGCCCATTTCTGTTTTTAGTTTCACGTCGTACCATGATATATATATTTATTTTATTACGCATTTTACACACACACACACACACACATTGCTCGCAGAACAGATTGCCGATGGGGCCGAAAGGTTCTGGAGTGGCGACCGCGTACCGGAAGACGTAGCGTTGGAAGGCCTCCCACAAGGTGGACCGACGACCTTATGAAGGCCGCAGGAACCCGTTGGATGCGAGAAGCACAGAACCGGTCGAAGTGGAGGTGCTTCGGGGAGGCCTATGTCCAGCAGTGGACGTCTTTCGGCTGAAATGATGATGATGATGATGACGCATTTTAAAGTTAACTTTTACGTAATCTGGAATAGTTATTTTCTAAGGCAGCTGTCAAAAAACGAATAACCTAGTGGACAGAGTAATTAGATAGAGAATGAGATTTGGGCATAAATAGGAAAATAATACAGAGAATGTTGTGATGCTCTTCTTTTGTCATGTTTAGCACTAGAATCTCCTCACCAAAATCGAATCTATTTGATGTTTATGTAAAATGCATAAATTATGTATGGTGAGCTCATTTTTCCAGTTGCGAGATTTGTACACTGAAGTAAACACAAAAGATATCAAATGGCCAAGACTACGCGTTTTCTTGCGAATTGATTATTTTGAATGCTGTTTATTTCCACATAGGCACGAACTTTATACTTTAGATAAATGTTTGAATCATGTTGGTGATATTTCTCTAGCAGCTTTGTTTCCGTGCCTGATGCCTCTGAACTCACCGTTTAACCCGGCACCAAACACCAAAAACACAGCAGTCACCCGGCAGGCTAGTGAGACGTCACCATCGGCCTTCTGGAAGCAAACTATTCAGGACGTTACGCAGCTAAAACTTCAGATTGAAGACATAAAGAAGGTAAAATGAATTGTTATGATAGTTTATCTATAATTATAAATTCAAAGTCCTGACTGAATGATATATCAACGCACAGTCTAAACCACTGGTTCTAGAGACATGAAATTTGGAGGGTTTGTTCTTTGTGAAGAGTGTAGGTATCCAGTAAAAAAAGGGCTTTTCGAAATTCCACCCCTAGAGGGTGAATAGGGGGAGGGTGAAATTTCACGCGGACGAAGTCACGGGCAGAAGCTAGTTCTTAAAATGTATGTAGAAATGGGTCCCGGACTTGCTTTTGAGTCATCATATCTAAATTCACTTGCGCGCCCGCTTACGAATAAAAACAATGTCCAGTTAATGGGACTACAGGACCTAAACGCAAGAAACACAAGTTTTATAATGCCTAAAAGTATATGATCGACTACATTAAACAAAAACAGAAAAATATATGATATTCTTCAGGATATAATTATGCTAGTTAGATAGTGTGTTGAAAACATAATATAACTTTGTAAATAGATAACTGCTTTTTGTGCGTTTGTATGAAGTTTTCTCGCTGTCGGGTGACCTACTCCGGTCCGACAGATCACCATAGTAACTTAAATTTTTTAAAGTATTTTTTGGAAATTTGACTACTGATTGGCATCCATAAGTGCATCGTGCGTCGTGCGTCGTTTTTGCGATTTACCTAAGACAAGTTGGTAAGACAAGTGCACAAAGCGCCATTCACACGGTGCAAGTTTCTGGAACGTTCAAGAGTAATAATTAATCGCATGCCATAAATCACGTTTTATTATTTCCATTCAATAATTGCATGCGACTTCTGTTTACACCAAGACAATTATTGCATGCAAGTTTTGCCTCATTTAAACACAGAGTTGCACGTCCTTGCACAATTGATTCAAGTATGACCCATATTTGCGCTGCCAAATATTTCGTTCAATTTTGTTGATTTGTTGAACGTCTTCTCAAGATTTTTATTACTTGTTTCGTTCGCTCATGTTGAAAGGATAGAAAATTTTCTTGCCAGAATTGAATGCGATTTTATTGTACGTGCTACACCAATACCAGTTTTGAGCGGCAATTAACTTGCCCGTATCGTGCAACAAGTATACGTGTTGTATAGACGGTGCCAGCTGATTGTTGCTTAAAAGTTTTAGTATGTTATAGGCATTAAACTTAAACCGTGTAAATGGAGCGTTTAACCTTGGAGTTAGATGACTCTGAATATATTTCTGTAAAAATTATTCATAAATATATTCATAAATAGGTATCATGCTTTTTAGGCAAATATAAAGTTTACCTATTTTTTACCGTTTTATAATTTTTTTTATAGTGATAGATCAATAAGCCAATACAGTATGGTAACTGTATTGATATGATTGTTATTTTTTTATTACAGGACTCTATCAAAAAAGAAGATCTGAAAATAATGGAAAAAAATATTTTTAAATTAGTCAGAGAAGCTTCGGTAAGTGGCTACGTTATAAAATATTATATTGACAAGTTTAATTTTAATTAGCTGCTAGTTTATTTAGGTTCCAATCATAATTATTATAATGTTTTGTACTTTAAGGTGATAGAAAATGAAGATCCTTCAGCTATCACAAGAGATACTTCGAAATACTACGGAGAAGGAATAAAAAATGAAACAAAAATTTCACGACCTGTTACTAGAGATGAATCCACGAAGATTTTAAATCAAAACAAATTAGGGACTGCTAGAAGAGATGAATCTCCGAAGACTTCAAATCAAAACAAAATAGGAGCACCTAGGAGAGATGAATCCCCGAAGACTTCAAATTTAAAGAAATTAGGAGCTACTAGGAGAGATGAATCCCCGAAGACTTCAAACCAAAACAAAAAAGGAGCTATTAGGAGAGATGAATCCCCGAAGACTTCAAATCAAAACAAAATAAGAGATGCTAGAAGAGATGAATCCCCGAAGACTTCAAATCAAAACAAAATAAGAGATGCTAGAAGAGATGAATCCCCGAAGACTTCAAATCAAAACAAAATAGGAGGTATTTTTAGTGATGAATTCCCAAAGATTTCGAATCAAAACAAATTAATAGCTGCTAGGAAAGATGAATCTCCGAAGACTTCAAATCAAAATAAATTTGGAGCTAATAGCAGGAAGGATTGTAAAAGATTTAAAAAAGGCTCAATTTACGAAAAATCCACCAAACAAAGCAAAAAACAAGATAATGAGCAACCGTATACAGTTAACTTATGTCTATGTGGACCACAAAAAAATAGTAAAAGTTTACAGAATGCCCATTCAAACAACAGTCAAAGATCCTCATGGAAGCAAAAGTCACTAAAAGACGTCAAAATGCCGCAGAGTTCTATTATAAAACGAATAAAACCGATCAACATTAATATTCTGTCTTCTGAACTGCAAGAAAACGGTAGCGTAACATCTGAACCCTGTGATAGCAACTGCAAATGCTTTCATAAAATGCCATCTAATACTTCTATTGATAGACTTTTACAGATATTAGGTTCATGGAAGTATGACTTGGTTCCGCAAGGTGAATGTATAAAAAATATTGAAAGCAGTCTATTTAAATTTTCTAAATCTACATTCAAAGAGGCAATGCGCATGCTTACCAAAAATGATTCAAAAAATAATTTGTCGACCTCACCATCAACTATTAAAAAGCAAAATGTAAATGATATTTATGAAGACGCTCAAATGAGGACCGATAAACAGGATAGATCATTTTTAAAACAGCCTGCCACCACTGAATCAGAATATATGGGCACCGTTTATTTAGACAATAGTCATGAAAATAACTGTAAATGTATAACTAATATTGAATCCAGCAAGGAGAATAACCAAGAAAAATACGAGGGTGGTAGCAAAAATATTCCGTTTCAGTGTATAAATACAAGTATTTGTGACTGTAAAATATATCGAGAAATGCAAAAATATCATAAAAGGTCTCAGACTGAAAAATTCTTACAAGTTCAATCAAATCAGTGCCAAGCGGTGCGGTCGAAAGATATTCCAGAAT
Organism: Hydraecia micacea; assembly: GCA_914767645.1. Taxonomy (NCBI): domain Eukaryota; kingdom Metazoa; phylum Arthropoda; class Insecta; order Lepidoptera; family Noctuidae; genus Hydraecia; species Hydraecia micacea. Next base: position 9,709,265 of record OU611779.1, on the reverse strand, counting down.
GCAATAAATTAAATAGCAAGCCAATAAGTAACAATTATATAAATATCCAAAAAGAAATTAAACAAAAATCTGAAACGAGCAACGTTCCTCAAAAGACAGAATTATTTTCAAATAATAGTGAATATTTTATCAAATTTTTGGGCGTTACTTTAGATGATTTAAGTTCCAATAAAGAAATAACAAAAAAATTAAAAACCGTTGATCATAATATCGATGGCTTAATGATTCCCAAAGACAAACAAGTTGAACGTCCAAGGAAACTTCCAAAGTTATCTAACATTGAACAATTTAATTCGTTAATGAAACCAAATGTTTTGACAAGGGAAAAAAAATACGAATCTAAATCTAACGATTGTACAAAATGTGAATGTAAAGCTAAATTTGAAGAATTTACAAGCTTTATGAATAACTTTTTTGATAATAAGTTACACGAAAATACACATAAAGAAGAAGTCATTGATTCAAAAAATGTTAAACATACCGATAACACAATAGAAACGTGTGTTTGTTGCGACAGTGTCAATGTGGATGATTCTAGAGATTTAGAAGTAAATGCCTTTAATTTATTAGAGGACCACATTAAAGAAAAATTAGAAGAGTTTAGATCGTTTTCGTGTAAATCTAAATGCATACCTCGAGAAGAAGAAGAAAAATTATTTTCGACTATTTTGCAAAGAGTTAAACAAGTAATTTCAGATTGTGCTAATAAAATGAAATGTGGTTGCCCGGGAGTATTACCAAATAAAGGCAGCTGGAACAGAGCTTATGGACTTTTACAAGAATATTTGAAAATAAAAATAAAACGTGTCCAATGTTTATGTGTTTTAAACGATAAAAAAGATGTCATATTACCGGAAGTCTTAGAGGAAGTATGTAACTTGATTGAAAATGATTTTCAACGTTTAAAAGATATTTGCACATGCAAAAGTGGTACTGAGACGCGTACAAAAATGGTTCGTATAGGAGACCATGTATTACCTCCTACAGAATTGCCCGAAAAAGACACAAATATTTCACAAGCAAAGTATAATGATGTTGAAGTTCAAAAGTTTTCTGTGATCACAAAATTCTCAAAACAGAACTCAAACAACTCTATAATTCTTAAAGAAAATATATCATCTCAAGTACCTCGTAATTTGGGAATGGAAGCCAAATCATGTGACGTCATGCAACCGCAAAGTAATAAAAACGCTCGAACTACAGAAACGGACTATATAACTACAGACAGCAAATCTAATGGAGTCATGTATAATACTTGTGACTGTTGTTACAATACGGATAAAGTGGACATTCGGAAATTTCCAGATTTGTTTGGAACTAAAGGAGACTTTGTAAATCTTTACGCAGAACAAGCTATTAATAACAGTGAATTTTGTGACTTACCCAAAATTGGTATAGATCAAGAACCACCCAAATGCCTTTCAGCTGGCGGAGTCAAGAGTATGAAGCCAATACCAAAAATAGGAATGAGTGAAAATGATGAAAACAAACTAGACTCACAAAACCGTGAGGATAACAGACAGACTCCTTGTGCACCTTATATTGGATATACAGTGGACTGTAGTTGCGACGATGCCCTTGGTCGTTGCTTCTGCATGAAATCTATAGTTCAGGCCAATAATGATAAAATTGATAGTCTTTGGAAAGGGTTTCTGATTAACAATAACAAAGATCAAAATTTTCCTTATATAATGCACGGCATTCAAAACAAAAATAGTGATGTCCTTGTAAATTGTCATTCAGTTCCTAAGGATGCACTCGCAGATGAAGCGTCAGCAACTGTAGTTCTAAATAATGAAGACGATGTGGTTTTGAAACATTCTCACGAAAATCTCAATTTAATTAACCATACCGCAAATACAGTTGCCGAAAGTATGAGTTTAGAAACGGCGTATTCTAATTGTGACAGTTATCTATTCGACTGGAATGAAACCCCTTTACAAATTACCTCCGAAAGATCAAATGTCGTTAAACTCGCGAATTCTATTTACTTCCCAGGGCAGCCAATAGATAATGACGAAAATCCTTTTATTAGCAGTACTGCCACAGATCCCGATTCACAAAAAACGTGTGAGACCTGTGTTTGTGATAAAGTCCCTATTTGTCACGTCAAGATGTTGGTACAGCATATAGAGAAAAATTTTGTAGAATCTAAATGCACATGTGACTCATTGATATCAAAAGTGTGTCCGGTGCATTCCAAAAGATTTATTTAAACCTTCCTTTATCTGTGTGTGTGTGTGTACAAAGATACGAGTATAATAGTTTTCTATTGAATTGTATAATCGGTTTATCCTAATCCTAACTAATATAACATTTTAAATGCGAAAGTAAGTTTGTTTATTACCTTTTCATGCTTAAACCACTGAACCGATCATCCTGAAATTTTGTATATCAGGTGTACAGAAACGGACATAGGGTACCTTTCATCCCGAAAAAAAGTGCTGTTCCCGAGGAAAACAACAATAACGTTATTAAGATAATAGATGGCGCCACGTGTCTATTGAACTTTGTCACATTATTTAATTCTGAGGCGGTATGAAGTTCGCCGGGTCAGCTAGTAACTAATAATAATAAATGTAACAATATTTTATTATTATCAGCCATTTCTGTCCCACTGCAGGGCAAAGGCCTCCCTTCCCTCCTTCCACTTATCTCTATCCAGTGCTGTTACACGCCAATCCTTGTGAAAAGAGTCGAGTTCGTCCCGCCTTCTCATTCTGGGCCTGCCGCGTTGCCGTTTGCTGCTGTTTGGGACCCATTGTGTGGTTGCTTTAGCCCATAGCTCCTCCGGCATGCGCCAGATGTGACCAGCCCAGTTCCATTTTAGCTTGGCAGCCGTGTGACCTACATCGGCAATTTGAATTTTAGAACGCAGTATCGAGTTCTTTATACGATTAGTAAGTTTAACTCCAAGGATACTGCGCTCCATTGCTCGCTGACAGACCCCGAGTGCGGACTTTTGACGTTTAGTTAGTGACCATGTCTGCGCTCCATAGGTGAGGGTAGGAAGAATGCACATGTCCATGAGTTTTGTCTTTAGTGAGAGAGGGAGCGTTCCCTTCATTATTTGTTTCATCGACCAATAGCTCTTCCAGGCGTTCTCGGTGCGTCGAGCAACTTTTTTATCGTGTCTTGCCTGGAAGGAGACTATTTGGCCGAGGTATATGTACTCATGGACATATTCAATCCTCACACCCCCAATTCCTATGTTGCGCTTGGTGCTGTTGGTCATCACCTTGGTCTTCGTCATATTCATCGCGAGTCCGACCTCGAGGCTGGCACTGCTCAGTTGGTCGAGCATTAGGCCTAACTCACCTGCCGTGGAGGAGAAAAGAACAATATCGTCGGCGAAGCGGAGATTTGTTAATCTTCTATCGCCCACGATGATGCCCTTGTCCCTTCAATTGCTATTTAGTTTTCTAAAGACTTCTTCAAGCGTGGCTGTGAAGAGCTTTGGAGAAAGAGGGTCGCCCTGTTTAACCCCTTTTTGGATAGGGAATGATGGTCCTGTGGTGTTTATTTTTATGGCTACTGTGCTATTTTGGTATATTTTTTGCAGTAACTTAATGTATGTAGGTTCGATGTCTTGGTTTTGAAGAGATTCAAATATGGCGTTGTGCGATAAACTGTCAAATGCTTTAGAGTAGTCAACAAATGCGAGGTATAAGGGTAGGTTGAATTCTAGATGTTTTTCTATAACCTGATTAAGGGACTGTAAATGGTCGGTAGTGGAGAGGCCAAGGCGGAACCCGGCTTGTTCGAGAGGTTGATGTTGATCTAATTGGCCAGAAATGCGATTCTCCAGAATTTTAATGATTATTTTGTAAGGGTGTGAGATGAGGCTGATGGGGTGGTAATTTCCGATGTCAGTCTTATCAGCTTTTTTATGGAGGAGGATAACATTTGAGTGGCAGAAACTACTTGGAAAACACCTGTTTGTAATATTGAATTAAATAAGTTGCAGATGTATGGCAACAAGATAGGCTCCGCGGCTCGAAGTGATTCGGTTGTAATACCATCTTCGCCGGGACTTTTATTGTACTTCATGCCTCTGAGAGCCTGGTGTACTTCATAGCTAGATATTACTGGAACCTATTCAGGAGATGAGTAGACTTCGGTTGTTTGTTGGGATGTTTGGTCGTTGGAATATAGAGATTTATAAAACTCGGTACTTATCCCAAGAATTTTTGCCCTATCTCCTTGCTTAACACCATTGTTATCTTTTAAATGTGTGATTGAAGACCTGCCTACATCCATACCACGCATAGCTGATCTTCAGGATCGGTTGTTTGTCAATGCGGCATGGACAAGTTGTGTGTTATGGTGCCTTAAGTCCTTTCTGATGCTCCTCTTCACTTTTCTGTCTAGATTCCTGTAGCCAGCAGATTGGTACGTTACATTTTGTCGCTCTTCTATAAGACGTGTTGTGCTGTCAGTAAGTTTTGTTTTCTTTTTCTTGAGACACACAATTTTTTGGCTGGCGATTTTAATAGCTTCCTTTATATTTTTATACTGTATATGTACGTCCTCTGAATCTGTATCTAATAAACTGAAGGTGTTTTTTAATATTTATGTTAAACTGTTCTTTATTTTCATTTAGTGTACATCTATCTAAACGTTTGATTGTGCTTTGAATAAGTTTATTGTGATGTAATTTCAAATCAAAATTTGTTGTTATTCGTAATGGCCGGTGATCAGAGCTGAATTTTAATTTATTGAGTGCATTTACATTTTTAATAATACTTTTATTTGAGGATAGGCAAAAGTCGATTTCGTTCTTTGTGTGACCATCAGGAGAAAGCCACGTCCATCGACGTTGAGGCTGCTTAACAAAGAAGCTATTGCTGACACTAAGATCCTGACCGAAAGCGAATTGTAGAAGGCGTTGGCCACGTTCGTTTCTATGTCCTAAGCCGTGGGATCCCAGAACATTGGTGTTGTCCGAAGATGTCCGTAGACCAATTTTAGCGTTGTAGTCGCCTATAACCAATGTCTAGGTACATCCGTGTTCATCACAGGCTTTATTCAGCAGGTCGTAGAATTCCTCGACGTCATCATTGCTGTGTGAGGATGTTGGAGCATATACTTGAATTACTGTTAGTGTTTTGTTTTTGTTGATGGAAAATTTTAGTAAGGCAATTCTGTCTGAATAGGCTACAAATTCGACTATGTGGTCAAGATCTTTTTGAAACAAGGAAGCCAACGCCATATCTTGTGTCTGTTTCTCCGTAATGGTAGAATATGTTAGTTTGGCTTACGACTGTGTTTTCTCCTTCTCGTCGCACCTCGGCCAGACCAACAATATCCCATTTGATGCACTCTAGTGCATTTTCTAACTCTAATATACGCTCTTCAGTTCGTAAAGTACGAACATTGAAAGTTAAAATATTAAGATTGTCAGTGTCCTTTTGACTTGCTTTGGTTGTTTGGCAGTAGACCGTCGCTCGGAGATTATGATCCCCAGCCCCAGGGTGCACCTGCTTACTGCCAATAGCCGTGCACTGACTGGAGCTGCCAAGCACGGCAGATTGGCTTTAATTGTATCGTTCATTTTTGGGAAGGGGTTTAGACAAAATTAACCCACCACGCTTGTCTAATGTGGGTTGCTGGGTGCGCAGTGGACCGCCTAACTGGGTCTTTGGGCGCTGCCGTTGACGTGCATGACGTTTATCCGCCACCGCCCTGAGTCGTCATCCTGCACTTATGCCGACTATTCCATCCAGACCTCTAGGAAGTATTTTTCCCAGCCCAAAGATGGTCTAGTGTGGTGTGGAGTTTTTTGTTAGAGTACTCACATGAGTATAGGTGGATGTAGGATGATAGTTATCAACCACCTACACCAACCCTTAGCCGGCTCTTACGACACCCACGGGAGAAGAGGGGTGGTCTATTCTAGGCCGGAACCACAAACCAATCTATTATAAAAAAATCTAACAATAATATTAGTTTAATTGAAAGATCAAAAAAAATTCTATGAAAAGTTTTTTCTACCAGAATCGCGGCACAACACTCACAACGTCGCGTCGCGCCTGTCTGCGGTAGCCTTTACGCCCTCATTGTCTCGGCTCGGGCCGCAATCCTGCTAAGAGTGCAATTACAAAATTTACACTGTGTGCGGGAGCCTTAATGTAGCCACTAGCCAGAGTGCAATGATAAATGCTCACGCGTTCCATAGGACTTTTACAACACACTTGCGGCGAAAGAATAAACAAACATGAAATTTTAATTGTAACAGATGTTTGATACATACTTTATTTTTTTATGCGTTTTGCCGTCGCATTTGCATACCTACGAGTGTCAAACGATTTTTTCAACACACACGAGGAAATAAATAAATAAAACACAAACTTAATACTTTACAAAATTTATATACTGAAACAATAACTTTTGATGAGACCATTTTTTTTTCTAACCGTGCCTTTTAACATGAAATAAGTAGGTACTGCACAGGGTGTTAAGCTTGTATTAATTGGCCAGTTCATTGAAGTTAAACAAAAATACATTCTCTGAATGAAATTTTCAAAGGTTGCTATATTTTTCCTCAAACTAATGGCAACAGGCTAGCGCTTACATTTTGTGTCTCAGTAATGCTGGTTCCTATACACTAAAACGAATCGTTTTGCTTACCAATGGTAGCATTTTTTATTGCCAAACTGGGCATATAAATAGATTCGTAAGCTAATTTTACCTGTGATAGGTACTTCCATATGGGAGGGTCTACTATGCAAAGCTATGAGGTATTTGTTTCATTATTCGTAAAGATACAAGAGTCTTAATTTTAACCAATAATGTTCCGTAAATTATAGGAATCGGCCATAAATTACAAATTATGTGAACACCGATAATTACGACTCGCGAGACGTGAATACTGTGAAAGGCTAGTCAAGATGACGTACCTATAGAATACAAACATCTGGTGAACTGCTAACTGCTATACATACAGGTATTCCTACTGCAGACACCAGTCTCTCACAAACTATTTTCTAAGCTTGCCTATAGATGATACCATTGTTTGTGAAGAGAAAATAAATTATTTGAATTTTAATAAATACTCAGTACTTGGCATTTAAGCAATCAGATTTCATTATGAAGACTAATATGTATTATTGCAATTTACTCATTTTTGCGTCACGTGTGCGTACCTTATGATAATTTATAGATATGAAATGTACATACGTTTACAAAAATAATTTTCGCGTTGTAATGATGTTATTGCATTTATTCACACATTTATTGTAGTCTTGAAGATATCCACTTTTTAATTTAGAAAAGTGATAAGTATACAGGTTGGCAGGGACATCGACGCACAACCTGTTACCATGGATTCAGATTCTGAAATCCATGCCTCGGAAAAGCACGTTAAAACGTTGGTCCCGGCTGCCATTCGTAGATCTTTGACAGTCGTTACGGCCATTTTCGACGACCCGGGTCATTGGAAAACCGGAAGTCTTACCAAGGGATATCGTATTACCCCCTTATTAATAACTAATAAACGTAGGTATTATATCACATCATACCAATTTCTCACTTTCAGTCATCAGTAATTTGACTTTCGAAAGAAGAAGGCAAAGCGATGTGTAACTATACAGACGCTATATAACGTTTATTAGTAAGGGGGTAACCCAGTAACTGGGTTATTCAAAATCAAAATCAAAATATTTTTATTTCACATAAACCAACATGGGCACTTATGAAACGTCAGAAGCTAGGTGCACGGTTCCAATTGGTCGTTTCCTATGGAGAAGAACCGGCAAGAAACTCCATGGTTACTCTTTTAAAAATAATTGGCTTTTACAATGTTTTCGAGTTACAGTAGGTATGGGAGGACGGGGACTCTATCGGCCCACTGAGTGGGGACTCTATCGGCCCACTGAGTGATCTCAGGGAAGGCGGCGCACAGTGGTCATGTGCTGCCTTGCACACTTGCACAGCTAGGTTCCGGGGAGACCCCTTTACAGTCTCCCCAGAGATGTGCCCTAACAGGCGTTGCACAGAGGGGGCTCCGGATTGGTCTTTTGAGAGGTAACGGTGCCCCTTCCATAGTGCAGATGGTGACCGCCGGGGTGGTTTTAGTGAGGTAAAAATCCCACACTCCCTGGTTTTATCCCCAAAGACCAGGCGCCTTTTGAAGGTTTCCCCCCGAAAACAAAAAAAAAAAAAAAAAAAAAAAGGTATGGGAGGACAGCGTAGGCCTGTCAACAAGTACCAGGTACTTGATAAAAATAAAAAATGGTCTACAGATCTAGTCTACAAGGCTTACAAAGTCCTCACATTTACAAAATAAGGATGTATCAAAAGGATAAACAAAATATAAAAATCTACTAAAACCAAGAGATATGATTGCCATTTCAACTAAGAAAGAGGTGAAAAATTAAAATTGTCTGTATATAATGTCAAATAATAAAAAGATTATGTCATAGAAGTATGTACAAATAAAAAATAAACATCGTAATTTGAGAGCAGTTAATAGACATTTACGTAGAACTTATGCCGTCAAAGAGGTGCCAGGGAAGCCACATGTGCAGAAGGAATTATTGCCAAACTACCTTGAGGTCAGATAGGCAGTCGCTCCATTATACTGGTATCCAGCTGCTCCGGTTAGACTGGAATCCGGCCCCAACATAGTTGGGAAAAGGATAGGCAGAATGATTGACTTAATAATTTTACTTTTAGACAATTATTGGTTTTCGTGTCGGTGGATAGGTACAGTCAACAGCAAAAGTAGATGACGAAATTTTGGAGTCACTTTCGGAGTCAAAACTGATCACGAATATATGGCAGCTGTACTAGTAGTAAATGTTTGGTATAATTTACAATCACACACATACTTTTGAATCACCGCGATGCCACACAGTTCTGACGCGAACTCCGTTTATTAGTATTTAATTACTGATTTTCATCATCTACTTTTGCTGTTGACTGTACTACTACATATTTGTGTGTCATGATGACCAATATGGATTTTGGAATAATGCTGTAGCTTGGGCTAATGAATCAGCTCAGTGGACCGCGAGAAAGTGCACGTTTCTGCCTGGGATTACTTTCCGACAAGACATTATTAGCCCCATTTTTGTCTTACGACATACTTAAACCCTAGGTAACTGTGCTTGGTTTGTTTATAACATAGTTTGTTATTTTCTATGATTCGTGATGCTATGACCATAGGGTTCTGTTAAAATTCTAAGATTGGTTTACATGGAAGCAGGATACAACACAGCATAATCAGCTTATAATGTTCCCACTGCTGGGACACAGGCCTCCCCTCGGTGAGAGGGACAGGACCCGCACACAGGCCGAGTGCGGGTTGGTAGATGTCACATGTCTACAAATTTTTGGTTACACGAAATGCCGGTTTCCTCACGCTGGTTTCCTACACCGTTTTGATTATAAGTCTGTCTCACGTGGGGACGTGGACGGCGGTGCACTGATATCTAGTCCCAGTGCAATATTTACTTTGTCATCGATCGTCATAGATATCGGCCTTATCGCGATTGTTATTGATATTAGGTTCACTGCAGTTTTATAGACATTTACAGCTGATTGGTTACTTACCACGCGGTACACATCTCTGACGGAAGATCAGCAGCAAGCTGTGTTTAATAAAACCATGATTTTTTTCATCGATGCACATAAAATGAAACAAAAGCCTGCTATATAAATCTTAATTGTCAGTCTCAAATTGATTGTCTGTTGATAGTATTAGGATAAGCTGAAAAAAAGAGACATCTTGGAAAACAATTTCAGCACATATACGTACCCGCAGAATATATTAACTTCATACGAAAGTCTAAGCGATGAGTAGGATTAACGTTTTAAAATGCTTGGTTCCGTACCTTGTCTACCTAACCTACTAGCAGTCTGTCATCAAAAAATACAAATTCGGTAAGGATTAAAAAAACAAAACATTAAAAAAACATTGTTAGAAATAACACCTCTATTGTTACAATTGCGACAGTGTTTACACAATATGTTCTTTACCTTTGATTATGCTTGCGGGTGTCTGATAATGGCACAGGCTCTCATCTAAAAGCGACAACACGGCCGTTAATATAGGACGCTCATATTGTAATGTTAAAAAGAAAATTTCAATCATTTCCACATAGCCAGCTTGCGCAGTTCCAATTGCTTATTTAGGCTAATCACTGCGATAAATAATCGATAGCAATGCTATAATCGATCTGAATTTAGGTATTAAAAGAGTGATAACTGCTGTTGGGTACATGTATCTTTATGATTGTTATCACGATTATACACCTAGTCGAAAGACGGGTGTATTTAATATTTAGTTAGCAATAATTGCTCACATTAAGCCAGCGTCATGTACAGAAAATTTTTATAACAAAAATAATACAAATGTGTAGGTATAAGTTGTAATAAATGTGTGAAATATTATTTTGTACCTAAAAATTCAAAATGAACAAAGAATATAAAAATAATGAACAAAATACTGCGGACGAAGGGAACCGTAGGAAAAGAAAAAAACCGAACATCCTATCGCGTATTTTCATTTGGTGGATATGCCCTGTGCTCATTAATGGAAACAGAAGAGACGTGGAGGAAGAAGATCTAATAATTCCCAGTAAACGATACAATTCTGAAAAACAAGGAGAGTATTTTGAAAGGTAAGAATTTAAATAATAACTTGTGTGTGTAAACTATTCAATAGGAATAGGTAGTACTGAAACATATCTACGACCTGCTGCAAATTAAAAAAAACATTTTAATCATAATATACGGATGTAGCAAAATGTTAGCAAACAATAGGGAACCTCTCCGAACGGATCGATACCGTTCTGTGCACATGTCGTGTTTTCCGTCTTTCAATTGATTCGTCCCTTTATGCGCACAAATATTTGTATAGAGAGCCTGCACCACGTGTAATATGTTTGTGCTTACCTACAATGCTTGCTGTTTACGCACGTTCTGCAAAAGATAGGTTCATTAAACGAAGTGCATAAACATTTCAACTTATTATGATGATTACAAAATTCTACTGAAACAGGATATCACTATTAAAATAACCAACCCGCAGATTACATCCATCTCCCTGAATTAAAACTGAATGAAATGTTGTACCTATATTTTTAACTTCAGTGACTGATAAGTTAAAACTAAATAATCAGCCTATAATGTTATAGAAGAGATGTGTCCTAGCAGTGGGAACATTATAAGCTGATTAAGTTATTCAATTCAGAAAAACGCATAGACGCGGTAGGTTTCTTTGCTGCTGTGCTGATATTCAGAATGTCAAAAAAAGAAGAAAGATTGTATAATATTTTGGTCGTCATTGGTTACATTTAGAGAATAAAGTATTCGCGTACCTACCTACTTCATTTAAAAAATGAATTAGATCAACATCTAATTCAGTTACCTATATTTTTAGCTTCAGTTAATAATAAGAAAACTACATAATCCGCCTCTAATGTTCCCACTATCAGTAGTTTCTTTGCAAAAGCTAAAGGAACTACTGAGACTAGATAGATCCTTTAACAGTTTCCTTGAAGGAAACAAACATATAAATCACTATGGAAGCTTGTTGACAGACACTTTTTTCTTCCGTAAGGAAACCGTGTCGTGTACAAAAGGCCAAAAGGTGTATAATTTTATCAAGAAAGGAAAAGGCCTCCTTAGTCTTTTGGTGAATCATGTTAAGGTGTATGCGCTAAGGTAGCCCGAGGAATTAAAATGTTTTTAAGTTTTTTGCAATGTCAATGTCAGGTATGTTGATCAAAATATGATTCGCGACTGTAACAAATATTGTATTTACAGAATTATAATCATAATTCAATCAATACAACTATCGAAGTTAGAATTGGCCTCAAATGTCATGATTTCATGATGAACGTCTTCATTCCATAGGACTTTTTGAACTAAGGGCCGAACTACAGAACCTTACTCAAGACTTTGTGACATTAAGTACTTAAAACTAGTTTCAACCAATCAAATGGCTTTAAACGAGCTTTAAGTAATGCTTGAGTCTTGAGTGAGGTTCTGTAATACGGGTCTTAGAAAGTTGTACCTACCTACTGTAGATTTTAATGATTATAATTCTGTTCAGACTTTACAAGTAAGTACTTTACTCTTAACAAAACTAGACTATCATTATATTTCCAAATACTTATTTCTTGTCCTATTTCGTTTCAAAAAAGCAAATTAAAGTGAGTAACGAGATTTTCTCATGTGAATGTAAGAGCGAGGAGAAAGATATTTCATCTACTTATCTCTTTTCGGCATTGAGAGACTTCGTAAATTGGTTAAAAGCTTCGTACCTTAGCCATATTAACGAGAAATAACTTTGCAGATAAGTATTTGTAAGTAGCACGTTCAAAAAATTTAATCCGTTCGTGTCTACGTTAGCGAGTTAACACAATTTTCAAGAGATTTTATGATTTTTTTACAAAATTATATCGTTTTCGTTAAGTATAAAAGGTTTTTAAAGGAACTTTTGTACCAACTTACAGTTTATAGATATCAGGGATAATAGTGATTCAATAGGGGTAAGGTCCGATGTATTATAATAGTTCTTGTTAAATTTCTAGATACTGGCTTGAGGAGTTAGAAGAAGCAACACAAAATAACCGGGAGCCATCACTATGGAAGGCACTACGGAGGGCCTATTGGCTTTCCTATATGCCTGCAGCAATATTTGTACTTACTATATCCATAACCAGGTATGCACAATCATAAATCATTTTCATTTAGGTATTCGTTTTGAGCATGCAAAAAGACAAGACATTCTTGTCTTCACGCTGCGTCTTTTTATTATTAAAGAAATCAAACTACATTATCATTTACTGATATGCGTAGATAGATAAGCATACATATCCTTCATTGTATCCTTAGTAAAACAACAAAGGATTGCGTAAAAGTGTATTCAATTGTTATTATATTTGTCTTGTTATTGTTTCACTGACATAACCTCAAACATTCACAAACACATAACACTGATTGGCTTTCATAACAAGTTAAAAATTCAATGATATGTTGTTCACAGGACAGCTCAACCCTTGCTGTTTTCCCAGCTCCTCTCCTACTGGTCAGTAGACAGTACGATGACTCAATGGGATGCTGGGTTCTATGCTTTCGCTATGCTGGGGCTCAACTTCGTATCCATGATGTGCCAGCATCACAGCTCATTGTTTGTGATGCGGTTCAGTATGAAAATCAAGGTTGCCTGCTCCTCACTTTTGTATAGAAAGGTAAGAATCAAATTAACTTACATATTTTTCTGGTTTGTTTAAATCGAGCATAGTAACAGGTACTCAAATGCATGTTTAGTGGGTTCTAGGCTAACGTTGCCCAGACTACGGTTAAAGGGTTATCTAAGTTTATGTTCGTTGTGGAGTCACGTTATGTAGCCCAAATGCATGGGTTTTCTTTTTCTTTTAGTTACTGCGCATGAGTCAAGTGTCCGTGGGCGACGTGGCAGGAGGTAAGCTAGTGAACTTGCTGTCGAACGACATCGCGAGGTTCGACTACGCGTTCATGTTCCTGCACTACTTATGGGTGGTCCCTATTCAAGCCGCCGTCGTCCTGTACTTCTTGTACGAAGCCGCCGGATGGGCGCCTTTTGTCGGCCTCTTTGGAGTCGTCATATTAATTCTGCCTCTCCAAGGTACCTAGTGTAACTTATCGAATGTCTTTTTTAAACCCTACTGAAGTCTCTCAGCAATACATTAACCGATACTCTTTTGTTTTTTAGCCGGCTTGACAAAGCTCACTGCTGTTGTTAGACGCTCTACAGCTAAGAGGACGGATAAAAGAATTAAGTTGATGAGTGAAATTATTAACGGTATACAGGTATACAATGAAGCTCTTGGGTTTAACTTACCTACTACATAAATATGAACAAAGTTTTAGTTAAAAATATTTGTATCTTCATATTCAGCAGAAAACTTGTTCATAATCACACGGAAGTACGTAACACTGGGCCCGACGTAGTACCAAATTAATAATCTTTCAGGTCATCAAAATGTACGCTTGGGAGAAACCCTTCCAGCTGATCGTGAAGGCAGCGCGGGCCTTCGAAATGAGTGCCCTCAGGAAATCCATCTTCATTCGGAGCATGTTCCTCGGATTTATGTTGTTCACTGACCGCAGTATCATGTTCTTCACAGTATTAACCCTCGCACTCACCGGCAACATGATTACTGCCACAACGGTAATTACAAAATATTGCTGTTGTACTTTTGGAAAATCTAAATTATGTCTATCTATCTGTTTCATATAACGTTCTTATTTTCAGATTTACCCTATTCAGCAGTACTTCAGTATTATTCAAATGAACGTTACTATGATCTTACCAATGGCAATAGCAAGTTTCTCCGAGATGTTGGTGTCTCTCGAGCGCATACAGGGCTTCCTCGTGATGGGTAAATATTGTGTTAAAATAGACTCCACAATAGGGTCGTTGGCATTCCCGCCGCGCCGTGCTGAATAAAAAATACAACTACATTTCTAGTGATGTGTGACTTTTTAGGCACACCCCTTTACGAAGCCAACAACCGCATTGCTTCATCTGTACAGTTGCAATTGTTTTTTATAACTATTTATCTTTTGTAAACAGATGAACGAACAGACATGCAAGTTACGCCAAGAATGAATAAAAATGGTGTTAATACAAATTTGTTCAACTCCAAGAAGGGAGGATTGGACGAATCACGCATCGTGCTACCTCAGAAGTACGCTCCTACCGACGTCGTGGTTCCGAAAGAAACCACTGAAGATCCTAATATGGCTGACTATCCTATACAACTTAATAAAGTTAGCGCATCTTGGACCGGTAATGATAATACTAAGGAAATGACGCTTAAAAATATATCGTTGCGTGTTCGCAAGGGCAAATTGTGCGCTGTTATTGGTCCTGTAGGTTCTGGAAAGGTAATTATCGAAACTTAATTTTTTTTTTACTGTATTCCTTTGCGCTCTGCGGTGTTTAATTATTTATATATTGTTGTTACAGACGTCTCTACTACAGCTAATCTTAAGAGAATTACCGGTGACCATGGGTAATCTAAACATATCTGGAAAGTTATCTTACGCTTGTCAAGAGTCCTGGCTATTCCCGGGGACTGTGCGGGAAAACATTCTATTTGGACTGCCATATGATGTTACGAAATACAAAGAGGTACTTGCCGTAATATTTCGACCAGTAACCACATTTTGACAAAGTGTTTTATTGGTTGCGTACTTTAAGCTTACCTTTGCACGGATATAAAAATATCGCGGCGGGATTTTATAGCGCATTGGATCTCCAACTCTTGGTGTTGAGCCGAGCATTGAGAATCCAACAAAGCGCATCCCAGTGCGTCAAGAAAACACACTCTTGAATTTTCAACTCTCGGCGCTAAGCATAGCGATAAAAATACAGTGCGCGAAAAAATATCGCCGCTGGAAAGACGCGCCCGTATACTAACCTGGGCTCATTTTAAAGGAAAAATAATGTACCTATCGAAAAGTTTTTGGTTTATCGATATGGATTGTTGATGATGGCTATCTGTGCTATCCGCTTCACTGGAAATAAAAATATGAAAAAAAATATAATGTAAAACCACATTTATGTTTTGTTAATATTCTAATAATTTAATGAATTGTTAACCTTTTAATGTGAATGTTGTGCATGCCTATAAGTAGTATTTACACAGAATTGAAGACCCGTGATTACCTGTTGTTACTACCCTTGTAAATATATCGTTGGTGTGCCTTGCTTAATAAATAAATAAATAAACAGAGATTGTGCGAGGGAGGTTAAAATTTAATGACAAGAGTCAATATTCCCGCTGATATTTAATTGACACCAATCCGAGCTGGCATGGTTTGTTATTTTTTTTTAATTTGTTTTATTATTTGTTTTCAGGTTTGCAAGGTGTCTTCGTTACAGCCAGATTTTAAACAGTTTCCGTATGGTGACTTGTCTTTGGTTGGAGAGCGAGGAGTTTCTCTATCAGGAGGTCAAAGAGCCAGGATTAATTTGGCCAGAGCCATTTATCGAGAGGTAATTTACACGCCTAACTATTTTTATCACCGGTTTATCCTGAAATGTGTTTATTTTATTCTTAATCTGCTTGATATTTTGATGATTTCAAATTATTACATGTTTGATAGTAGATTTTTGATATTATTATTTATCTTTGGTAGAAGTATTTCATTGATATCTCACTCGGTAAGTTTAATCGCGGGGTATTAACGGATAAGGTAAATCTATAGATTTATTAATAACTGCATTGTATAGTTACGTGTAATAAGACGACAATAATAAGACGTTGGTACTACCTACATATATGTTACCTATTCTAAAGTATTGATTGTCCTCTTGATTGTAACTACACTCATTTTCTTTTACTTACGTTCGGTTGCGAACAATCGATCAAGAACTATGGTTCACCACCCCAAAACATGCCCAGAAAAAGGTGGAGGGGGGATACTGGACACGAAAGGAAGAGAACTGCGTATTATAAGATATTTTGCTCGTAAAATGGCGCTTAATGAACCGCTTTTATGTCCATAATGCAGTGTATTAAAACCGTGTGGTTTTTACTTTACGTTACGGCACTAGTGCTATAACGCCACAGATAACTATTTAATTTACTAGTCACTTAGAGTAGGTATAATGATCAACATAGCACACATGTATCATAATGTACTAAAACGAACCTTTGCTAATCGTATTGTGGAATGTAAAAAAAATGACGAATTACGAATACATCATATTGTTTCAAAACCTGAATTATCTAACAAAGACATTGAATATAGGTAAAAATCTCATTGTTATATATTATGGGTCATGTAATTAATTGATTATCCTAATTAAAAAAACAATTCAAGGAAGGAAATGTTGTACTAGTAGCAAGCAATAACTACGAGGTATCTATTTATCTTTCTTACCTCGATTTCCATTCTTCCTTACCATTGAAGTTCGTGATTAAAGAGTCGAAGAATGATAACATACAAAGATGTTACAATGATGATTAACAGTAGCCATATCTGAAGCTGTCCAATTACAACAAATATTTAATATTTCAGTGGTCATAAAAACACTACAAATAACATTACACCTTTTATAAATGAAATATGATACTTTTATGTATATGTAGTAAATTGAATCCTTGTAAATTAAGTAAATTAAATCCTTGCAACTTTCCAGGCCGACATCTACTTGCTGGATGATCCACTATCGGCAGTGGATGCAAACGTTGGCAGACAGCTGTTTGATGGCTGCATCAAAGGCTATCTCGGTGGACGGACATGTGTGCTGGTCACCCATCAGATCCACTACCTCAAAGCTGCTGATTTTATTGTAGTTCTGAATGAAGTAAGTGGAAATAGAATCAAAAATCTTTGTTGTTGTGTGGCAAACCTCTCCAAGTTTTTGTTCAAAACCGTTCAAGTTATGGTAAGTGGTCATCACCGTCGCCTACTGACATCTCGCTGCAATGCCAGAGGCATCGAAACTGCATTTTCCAACTTTGTAATATCTCATGTGTTCGTATTCCCCCGTGCCTCTGAAAGCACGGTAAGCTGTTGGTCCTGCGCCTGATCCCTCTCCGGTCGTGTCGGATTACCGTCCCATCGGACTTTGAGAGTGAGGAAAGAGTGAGTGCACCTGTGGTTGACACACACTTGTGCACTATAATATCTCCCGAGTAGATGGCTAGTCTCCGCTGAAATTGGTCGCCATAGCCGAAATTCGGTCTAGAGGACTATTATTTTTTTAATGTCTCTATCCTTAAATTACATCGGTACCCATACCCTTCAAACCAGAACGCAGGAATGCTTCTTAACGATAGCAGTAGGCATGTGGTAGAACCCCTGACGAGCTTCTGACAAAGAGTTCTGCTAAATTATTCATTCATTGACTACCTCAATGAATGACCTAGGAAAACAGTATTATTAGTACTTATTTAGGAAAGATAAGCAAAGTACCTATGTAATATTAACTTATCTTTTCAATAAAAACTATTATCAACTAACGAGTCACTCTAGCACAGCAGGTTTTCAACGCCGAAATTGATTAATGGCATTGCATGAAATTGGAACTTGTAAATAATATTTTTTCGTCGACGTCTTTGAATTCTAGTGTAATCTGCAATCTTTATACTGACAAAAGGACCTAACTGGGTAACTTGTTTATCTTAATATTGTGCAAATAATTTCTTGCACTTTATTACTGAGATGATATCTATTCAGATACAGCGACATTGTTTGCAAAAGTAATGAAAATGCGTAGCAACTTTTCTCTTTTAATAATAACAATCCACGAACACTAATCTGTCTAGCAAGAATGATGGATGATAATGGCAATGATCTAAGGAGTTTGTTCCTTCTAGTTGTCACTACAGGCCTTTGATTAGCTGTGAACGATCGCAGGCTTATATTAAACTAGGTGTACCCGGCGTCGCCCGAATGAATTTCATGTCTCTATCTCCATCCAAATTGTCGACTTTCCGGAGGGTTTTTCAAAAAATAATATTTTATACAAATCTTGTCCTGCCAATTACGAACACAACAAAAAAATCAACCAAATCGGTCGAGCCGTTCTCAAGTGATGATCTTTCATACATGCGGCAATTGATTTTTATTTATATAGATAGATTATGACATTTTAACAGGGTTCCATTGAAAATATGGGGACGTATGATGAGCTGGTCAAGTCTGGAACGGAGTTCTCACTCCTGCTATCCGACCAAGCTAGTGATGGCGAAGATATCGAAAAAAAAGTAAGTACACACTCAAAATCTAGTATTTTCCTTTTCAACTGGCGACTTGAACGTTTGCCAGAAAACAGCTTTCAACATTATCTTGTCTTCATCGTTGAACATGTTTCTAATACACAACCAAATAAGAATGTAAACGTAGACATATGTGGACTTTTTTACCGTCACTATAATATAATTACAATTTTGAAATTTATTTTTCAAAGCACAGTACTTAATTGAGTACGTAATGTAGTGAAGTATAAATGATAACACACCCTGTAATAATATTTGTTGTCTTTCTTATAAGGAAAGACCATCAATGATGCGAGGAATATCAAAGATCTCAGTGAGAAGTGATGACAATGACGGAGAGGAGAAAACTCAAGTGTTAGAGGCAGAAGAGAGAGCGTCGGGCAGCTTGAAGTGGGAGGTGCTGCGGAAGTACCTGAGCTCGGTCAACTCCTGGTGTATCGTGTTCATGGCCTTCATGGTGCTGCTAATCACGCAGGCTGCTGCTACCACCACAGATTATTGGTTGAGTTTCTGGTAAGAGGCGAAAACACCTAAACACCACTTATCTAATAAAAATTATGCAGCGTATGCCACCAGGCTGTATTTTCAACTGTTTAGAATGTCAGCGGCACTTTCAATGAAATATTAATTACTTATGAAATATTTCAATTAAATATGATTTCAGGACCAACCAAGTGGACGCTTATGAACAAGGATTACCTGATGGAGAAGTTGTAGGTACGTTAACGAAATATCACAATGTTGCTGATGTGACAGTTCCTGCTTGCAAAAAAAAAACAGTTTTTCGCCTATCTTCTTAGTTGAACTTAGAAAATATGACGACCTTCACGACCCTCCGTTTTCCTTTTCTTGCAAGATTCTTACGGGAGCGTTGGGTAAAATAACCTTAGTTCTATATAAAGAACCTTTTTATAGTTAATTGATTTCTTTTTCTATATTCCAGATACTGATATGAACGCTCAAATCGGTTTACTAACAACAGCCCAGTACCTCTATATCTACGGCGGAGTGATATTGACAATCATTATTTTGACACACGTTAGAATTTTTGCCTTCGTAGTGATGACTATGCGAGCTTCGGAAAATCTTCATAATATCATTTACGAGAAATTGATAGTGGCCGTAATGAGATTTTTCGATACCAACCCCTCGGGTAAGTAAAAATCAATAGAGTTATATCTATAGTGAACCTCTTTTGCTCTTTTGTAGGGTCTTGGTCTTAATTATTATGAATCGCCTAACATCAGTTCGGTTTGTTTGCCAGTAGTTTTTGAGAAGACCCGTGTTCAACTGTAGTCGACAGTTGAACGCGGGTCTTCTCAAAAACCGCTTGAACTATGCAATGAGTCATAATGAAGCCTACTTAGTAACTATAAAACGATTCCCTCAAGTTTGCACTTAGGACTGGTCATATGCCAAGGTTACGGTAATTGGGCCTTAACTTTTATGCAATTTCTATGGCAATAGCCAAAGTTGCCAGCGTAAGACCTACTGTCATCTTGAATGACCTTTCTGGCATCTTCAATGACCTTTCTGGCTACATTTTCATGCGGTAAAGTTGTCCAATCAGCCATAATGTGGTTTTTTTGGCTTGAGAACGACGAAGTTCTTTCAAATGAGTTGACATTGTTTTGGCTTGTGCTACGATCAAGTGTTAGTCTTTCACCCACAGGTCGTGTGCTTAACAGATTCTCAAAAGATATGGGAGCAATGGATGAGCTTCTACCGCGAAGTATCTTGGAAACCGTTCAAATGTACCTGTCGTTAACGAGTGTGCTAGTGTTGAACGCCATAGCTTTACCGTGGACGCTGATACCCACTTCTGTGCTGATGGTAGTCTTTGTTCTTCTACTGAGATGGTACCTGAATGCTGCTCAGGCTGTTAAACGATTGGAAGGAACTAGTAAGTGTAGAATTCACGGACTATGGTCACTTCAGCTTTTAAAACCGTCTGTAACACCTTTTATAATCTGAACTCTTTCCCACAGCAAAAAGTCCAGTATTTGGAATGATTAACTCAACTATTTCTGGACTTTCCACCATTAGAAGTTCGGGTTCCCAGGACAGACTGCTCAAAACATTTGATGAGGCACAGGTAAACAGTATTGCGATATTTAACCTCTTTAAAAACTTTTCTTATATTGGCTCCTACTTACTATTGCTTCTTTAAATGTTACAGAATCTTCACACCAGTGCTTTTTATACGTTCCTTGGAGGTTCAACTGCATTCGGATTGTATTTGGACGCTCTCTGCTTGGCTTACCTCGGAGTTGTGATGGCAATCTTTGTTTTGGGTGACTTCGGTATGTACTTTTTATGTTTTTATTTATTTAGGTCTTTGCTCTCCGTATAGGTTAACCGAAATCATAAGATATTTTGTTATTATTTAAAAACAGTTATTGATGGTCTGGTTGTTTAGCTTTTGTTTTTTTTCAACTTCGCTCTGACTAAAGATTTGTAAGAGTAGGAAGACGTTCACATCGAACAATAATATCGCTAATACAACGAACAAGTACCTCTACAATTTGCTAAGTGAAGCAATATATAATACATTTGAATTTTGATTAATACATATTTCAAATAATAATAAAAACAAACCCAACAGCAACAAGAACAGGCTGCCAGCAACGGTGGTTAGGGCTGTAGAGAGAGAAATCTACTCACAATTCGTACAATATCCTAGCTTAAAGTTCTTCATATAATATGCTCTTTCTCCAGATGATGTGATCCCGGTTGGTAGCGTGGGCCTGGCCGTCAGTCAGTCCATGGTCCTGACGATGATGTTGCAGATGGCGGCGAGGTTTACCGCCGACTTTCTCGGACAAATGACGGCAGTTGAGAGGGTCTTAGAGTACACCAAGCTACCCACAGAGGAATATATGGACCACGGATGTAAGAAAATCGTTCTAGTCATTATTTTTAAGATACAGCTTGCAATTTCAAGGGCTCATTAACATTTCTATTGATTCCGCCAACTCTGCTTTATTTGAAACGTACTTTTTCCAGCAACACAACCACCAAAAGAATGGCCAACTGCTGGTAATTTAGTGTTCTCAAACGTATACCTCAAGTATGCAGCCGAAGACCCACCAGTGCTAAAAGATTTGAACTTTGAAATTAAAAGCGGATGGAAGGTAATAAAACTATATTATGTGCCATTTAATTTATATAAACTGTACAGCGTTGTACTTTACGTTGACTAAATAATTTTGTAGGTTGGAGTGGTAGGCAGAACTGGAGCTGGTAAATCATCACTAATAGCGGCTCTGTTCCGCCTTAGCGATATAACGGGAAGCATCAAAATTGACGGCCTTGATACGCAAGGAATAGCCAAAAAGGTACAAAATTTTGTTAAGTACTAAGAATTCAAAGAATTAATTATTTTAAAATATCATGGCTTCTTTTAAAAATATTAAGAGACGCTCCATTAATTTATAAAAGGTCCATCAAGTAAAAAGTAACATTAATTTTATTAATGGATTTTTAAAATATTCGAAATGAACAATTTTGTTCAGGGGCCATTATCAAGTTCAGGAGTGCAAGTTATTTTTTAATTTGGAACATTAATGCAGCGATAACTTTTTATGTTCCCAGCTTTTGAGATCGAAAATATCAATAATTCCACAAGAGCCAGTCCTGTTCTCTGCTTCACTACGGTATAATTTGGATCCGTTCAACGACTACAATGACGATGATATTTGGAGGGCGTTGGAGCAGGTAGGATTAATTTAATTATATCTTGAACAGAAACTCGGCCCTTGCGAAGTAAACTAATTACTGAATGAATTTATCATTTAAGGTGGAGCTTAAAGAGGGAATTCCGGCACTAGATTATAAAGTGTCTGAAGGCGGCAGCAACTTTTCGATGGGACAACGTCAGCTGGTATGTCTGGCGCGCGCCATCCTGCGATCAAATAAAATTCTCATCATGGACGAAGCCACCGCCAACGTCGATCCTCAGTGAGTTTATAAAGAATAATCCTGTTTTAATATCTAATATGTAAACTGTTTTAAAGATATGAGATTGAGAAAAGAAAATTATTGTTAATTCAATAATTTATTTAACTAGCTATAGTTTACACAACCTTAAGAAAATTTAGTTATTAAATTATGTTATACTAGCAGCGCCTCGCGGTTTCACCCGCATAAGTGTCGTTTTTGCGTGAAAGAGTAAAAAACATCCATCCTCATAATCTTTCGCGTTTATAATATTAGTAGGATTCATACCTACTTAATCCTGGGTCTTAACTTGTAACAACCGGTGGATATAATCACTATGCGAATTAATAATGCATTTCTCCATTACAGAACGGACGCTTTGATCCAGACGACAATCCGTCGTCAGTTTGCGTCATGCACGGTGCTCACCATCGCGCATCGTCTGAACACCATCATGGACTCGGACCGAGTGCTGGTCATGGACCAGGGAGTGGCCGCCGAGTTCGACCACCCGCACACTTTGCTAAGCAATCCCAATAGCAAGTTCACCTCCATGGTCAAAGAAACAGGGGATAACATGTCCAAGATTTTGTTTGAAGTCGCTAAAACGAAATATGATAGTGATAATAAGGAAGCTTAATAAATAAATAATTAGTTAAGTGTAATATATTATTTATATTTTTAATGGCGTTTTTATTGCAAAATACTCCTTGCAAACTCGAGCCCGTGACTGCATTCGAGTTTGTAAAGCTATGATTTCGTAGAAGAGCGGTGGACGCCATATAACGGCCGCAGTGACGGCCGTCAAGATTGGTAAAAAGTTTTTATTACGCGTCAACATCCCACTGTTCATACTACTTATATACAATTCATGCGGTTAAAATCAAATGCAATATTAAACTGCCATCTGATCATCGCCGTGTGTACGAGGCTTAATAATAACTGAGGAGAACATGCATATTTTTTCACGAAAATAACTATTGTGAGAATACCAAGGTAAGGAAAGAAAAAAGAAAGAAAGAAAAATAGTTTATTCTGCACAAACTAAACGCACATTAAGTAAGGCGTTTAGGATAGGCAGTCGCTCCATGTAAAATACTAGTATTCAGCTGCATCCGGTTAGACTGGAAGCCAGCCCCAACATAGAACTTGGGAAAAGGCTAGGTAGATGATGATGACCAAGGTAAGGCGTTTCTGTGACATATAAACCTATTTTTGTTTCCTTTCTTTCATACAACGAGGCTTTTTTTTTTAACGTGGTGTAATGCTCATGCATTCTGCACTACCACTGGGAGATAGTGCAGTTATGTGGGACTCTAACCCACTAAAACTACACGGTGTCCTCCTCTGCCGCTTACAGCGGGAACACGGGTACGCGTTAGCACTCATCCGTGAAGAAATACAACGAGGCCTGCTGGATTTATACATTTCTGTAAATAATGAATGGCAGTTCGTACTACATTAGCAGGTAAGGAAGTATTTAACCTCAAGCGCAAGTCTTTCTCGTCTGAAACTGTTTTGTAAATACAATCTAACTTTCCCCGCTTCAGTTACGTAGTAGCGAAAACTTCGTACCCGTTCAATAGGTATAATGTTTTGTACAATACGAAATCATATACCTATTGAATGAACCTATACCTTGCGTGGCGTATTTATAATGAGCTGTGACACAACTAGCAGCACTCTCCCCTCTCTCTCTCTCTAAATAAAAAATGTCTCAGACTTTTTTATTTTCTTATCGTAACTATTTAAAGAATAAGGAGTTTACCAATCGTACAACGATATTCTCATCGGAAAACAATTCTGAAGGAAAAGGTAGGTAGTAGATCTTTGATTTGGTTGACTGGTTGTCCCGTGGGCTTAGACCATATACAGGTACAATGGTCTAAGCCCTTGGGTTGTCCCAACGTTTTATATAATATATATAATCAGCCTATAATATTCCCACTGCTGGGACACAGGCCTCCTCTCTGCGAGAGGGAGTGGGCTGTAATCTACCACGCGGGCCCATTGCGGGTTGGCAGATGTCACATGTCTTCGAATTTTTGTTTCCTCTTGATGTCTTCCTTTACCGTTTTGAGAGCAGTGGTGATGAAATTGTTATTTACACAAAGTAAAGCGCCTGACTTGGTTCGAACCTACGACCTACAACTTGTAGGTAAGTCGGAGTCTTTACCACTGAGTCACCACTGCACCAACGTTCAATAATAATAGTTAGATACTAATGGTGGCAAGAGGTTATAATAAATTCTATCAAGGAATGAGTGGAATGAGCGAAATATGCTTTTTTATATTAACCTATACTGTTCCACTACTGGGCAAACATATTCACTTTAACTACATTCCTAACGAATCCAACAAAATGGGATCGGAGCGGAACAAAATATTAATTTTATTTTATCCACATTCCTAACGAGTCCCACAAAGTAGGATCCCATTTATATTCTGTGCAACATTTACAAAATGTCATAAAAAATCAAAATCCAAAATCAATCAAAATGACAACACAAACAAACCTAATTATTTGTAAATAAAGTATATAAATTAGCTTCATGAAACACAAAGCATAAAAGAAAATCAAATAAACATGGGATGCTGCGAAGGATCACAACATTGTTGTAGTAACTCCATTTTCAGAAACCCCTGTGTGCTGATGTCGACTATTGCGCTGATCATGGTCATCATGTACCTATTGGCGACCCTGTACCGATGCCAAAGACTTGCACATGCAGCACGTTCTTGTGCCAGACGCCGTCGTTAACACTATTGAAGTGTGTAAGTGAATTTCTTGAGTACCTTTAATATTATTAAAAGATCTACCCATCGGTATACAGGAAAAAAACCAACCAGTTCGCAAACTGTAACCATGAATGAATCCAGCATGTTTTTTTTTAATAACCGATGAAATATTTCAACGCAGGAGGGTTCAGAATCATCTGAATTCATGGATATCGATTGCGCACTGGTTAATTATTTTTCTTGTATGTCTAAGATACCTAATACATTTAGTCCACTAGACAAGACATAAATAATAGCCAACCAGACTAAAATAAGTACTTTCCGCACATTGTGATTGATTATTTCGTAAAAACATTAATAGGCAGGTATAGCTACTTTTGTTTTGAACCCCCTGCTAGAGGCAAATACGTAGGTATTTTCTAAATTTATTTTAATTTTTTTCCTAGCTGGCCTCATTTGTCTAATATTGTATTCAGAATACTCTAACTAGTCGTAATTCTTTAATTTTATAAGCCTCTATTACGCTTTGTTTTTATTTCTCTGGCGGAGTGAGCATAGTCTCACAACGCCCTTTCTTCTTTATTCTAGGTACGTGGTTGCGCGTTGCATTGCGTTGAATATTGCGGAGAGTTTTTATGTATAGAAAAAGCGGTCATACATATATACACTTGAGCCTGATTTGCACTAACGTATCTCATAATCATAAAGGAGACAACGCTACGTATTTTATTACATTTCCGTTACAATATGTTATGTTATTTGGCTTGTAGTATATCGAAAACGTATAGAATTAACTCTATATAATTACGTACAGTCAAACAAATAAGTATATTACGGGCAAAAATATTCATCATTATACACTACCAATGTTATTTTTTAAGTGTGTTTATAATAACTTTTTAAACTTAAGTTCGAACTAGTCAGCACAAGCACAACATTGTTTAAAGGTAACTATTAATAGTTGTAATAATAGCAGCAGTTAAGCTACAATTTGTTTTAAGATATTGAGTACTGCTATGCACCGCCTCCAGAAGAAACACGTTTCTATGTTAACATCTAGGTATTCCTACTGGTATACATCTATCTTCAGTGTAGTTATATACATTCTACTTGCTACGATGTGCTGATGCTCAATCCATCTTGCTTGCTGTGTAGTTCGTTCAGTATCTTACTGTTCACTGTTCACCGATGAATGCATACTCCTTTAATAGAAACTGTAGTGTTTTCGTTAAAAGTGGTGGTATAGTAGATTGTTATGCAAGGGTCGAAAGGAATTGATGACTTTCACCCGTGTTAAGCACTCTTCTTTTTATTTCGAATATAAGGAAAGTAAAAAATAGTAGTTTATCTAAAATATTTATTGATAACAATAACATGCATAGTACCTATTTAAAATTAATGGAAAAGTTAGAACAATTTGTGAAATTTTCCGAAATTGTGTTTCTTACATACTTCAATGTACTATCTAGCAAAATACAGCCTTCTACGCTATGGAGCAGGTATTCAATGCTCAAGAGTACACTAAATGTAAAACATAATGTGGATTTGAAAAAAATCCATAATGTAACATCGTTTTTGAAAAGACAATCTCAGGGGTTCAAGGGCAAAAAATGTAAGGTTTTCACCTCTTACGAAGTGGAAACATTTTTAAATAAAGCCCCTAACGAGATATATTTGGCAGTAAAGGTAAGCTATAAGTGATTATCGAGGTAGAGAGAGGTATTTTACTCTAAAAATGAACTTCGTCCCCAACGTCTTAGCTTTACTCTGATTATGTATTATAGAAAGGTTTGCATAAAAAGTGGAAATTACACTGACCAGATTGCGTATATTGAGAGTAAAGACGTTGGAACGACGTGCATTTTTAGAGTAAAAGATCTCTACTTGTTTATTTTATCTACATACATGGCCGCTACATACATCCCTAAAAGATAAATACTGACAAAATTAAATGTTTTTCACAGGTAGTATTGATACTCGGTATAAGCGGCGCCTGCAGAAGCAGTGAGCTCACTAATCTAACAATTAACGACGTTGAAAATCAAGGCCAGTTATTACTCGTAAAATTGACTAAAACAAAAACAAATATTGAGCGGACGTTTGTAGTTATAGAAGAACGTCAGCGACATTGATAGCCGATTCTGGGGCGAACTTGACAATGTTAAAAAGACATGGAGGATGGAAATCCAGCACAGTCGCGGAAGGCTAGATTGAGGATTCTGTCCAAAATAAAACCAACATTTCAAGCAAATTAACTGAGACTATAAATTTACGCCCCAGTTCGCCTCAACCAACTACTTCAAGGGAGTCTCTGCCATGGATTCCACCATCTAATCAAATACCTGAGTCTCCTACTTTTACAGACATCCAGCATAGCCAAAGTCATATATCAAACACCGTAAATATTCCAAACGAGAATGTAACTTTAAACACTAGTTGTTCTAACTTCTCCATTAATTTTAAATAGGTACAGACGCCAGCACATCAACCTACACCTAACTGTCAAATTTTCCCAATCAACATTGAACCTTATGCTTTAGCGATAAAGTTGAAAATCTATTACAGAAATCTGACAGATTGTAGTAGGTTGATGTGCTGGCGTCTGTACTATGCATGTTATTGTTATCAATAAATATTTTAGAAAAACTACTATTTTTTACTTTCCTTATATTCGAAATGAAAAGTGGAGTGCTTAACACGGGTGAAAGTCATCAATTCCTACTTGGTCTAAATGCTTCGTATAGGAATTGATTCCTTTCGACCCTTGCATAACAATCTACTATTACCCTCGTGGTTTGCGTTGGTTACCTGAAGGCCAATTCCCTTAATTAAAAACTTTCAAAATCTAGTCGCAATATCATCTCAGTGACAATCAATTTCAAAAACTTGTCAAAACAGTAGGGATTTTAGAGATATTTTTGACAGACTGAGATCAGACTGTAAACGTTCTTAAAATTACGAGAATTGCCCCTCTTATCACTTCAATCTTACGTTAACTCTTTAACTCTACCGATGTATTTGCTTTAACACTATGCGGCTAGTAAACTAGACAAAACAGAAGTGTTATTGTTATCACGTCTACACAGGGTGGCAGGGATATCGACGTGTAAACTGAAACCATGAATTCAGCACTTGACTCTATACCCCTTAGCGTAGAAATGTTTCGTCGGTTATCACAAAAAGAATCTGCTGTTTCATATAAAAGTGCAATACCTAAGCGGTCAAAAGTATGGAACAGCATTTTTTTTTAATAACCTGCCAGCAACGCGGCGCGGCGGGACCGCGGGATTTAGAATTATATACTGAATCCATGGTAACAGGTTGTGTGTCGCTGTTCCTGTCATCTTGAATGCGTTTAGTATCCCGAAACGTGAAACAAAATTATGCAAGCTCCTTAGAGTTACGATACAAAGAGTAGGATTCCTACATTCCAACCAGAAAAATAAGTTTGTCAATTTGGAATTCCTGTCACGTTTGGCAAGTGTCACCTGAAAAATATGTAGTCCCGTTAAATATATCACATCATGATAGAATTACAATAAAATAACAAGCAGGCAAAATAGGCAAGAGCATAACACCAATGTAAGATGGGTGAAAATTGTTGCTACGGCTGTACTGATGTCTGTTGGGAAGTGTTCTTCATCGACCACAAAGTTCAGGGATTAATTTTAGGTCTAATATTTATTGCATGCGTGTTAGCGTATAAACTGAATCGCTGCCGAAATCCCAGACGTAGGTGCTGGTTATTTTAAAATAATAACGAGGTACAATTCAAAATCATAAAATAACAACATTTCATCATTTATTTCACTGACTTAATCTTAAATATTGTAACAATACTCTTCTACTTCCTGTAATGCTCGCTTCTAACGTACCTATTAACAAATATATACAACTTTTATTATAATATTAACTATTACTTTACACTGTGCGTC
This sequence comes from Hydraecia micacea, assembly GCA_914767645.1. Lineage (NCBI taxonomy): Eukaryota > Metazoa > Arthropoda > Insecta > Lepidoptera > Noctuidae > Hydraecia > Hydraecia micacea. Next base: position 9,679,921 of record OU611779.1, on the reverse strand, counting down.
GTGTATTTAGTTTATCTCGCGTTTTCTTTCAGATTGCTTTGGAAGTAAGCGTCCTTGGCTATCTGGAAGAGGTTGGCGCTGTTCTTGTCTCCGGTCTCACGCACCATGGCGGAGAAGTGGCTGGCGGGGTCGGACAGCAGCACGTAGGGGTGCTCGTACTCCGCCACCTCGCCGCTGCTCATCACCAGCACCCTGTCCGAGTCCATGATAGTGTTGAGTCTGTGAGCTATCGTCAGCACGGTGCACGACACGAACTGACGACGTATCGTCTCCTGGATGAAGTTGTCCGTCCTGCAACACAACCCCAGACGTCAATCACTGCCGCACTGTTGTTGTATGCATGTAATTCTCCAAATACTCACTGAGGATCTACGTTCGCCGTAGCTTCGTCCATAATTAATATATTATTGGATCTCAGTACGGCGCGCGCCAAACACATCAACTGTCGCTGCCCTACTGAGAAATTAGCACCGCCCTCAGTTACATGGAAGTCCAACGAAGTAATAGCCGACTTCAAGTCAACCTGTAATATTCAAATGCAATAAAAACCGTAATATATCAATAACGAAACGCAGGCAAGTTTTATTGTATTGTCTAACCTGCTCGAGAGCCCTCCAGAGGTCCTCGTCGCTGTAGATGTTAAACGGATCCAAATTGTATCTAATTGTTGCAGAGAAGAGGATCGGCTCTTGAGGAATAATTGAAATTTTCGATCGCAGCCCCTGCAAATAACCATAAGTTAGAAAATAATGGCCGCTTACACGGACTCGCATAGTAATACCGTAACCGTGAAATTCGTACCTGTCTCGAAACCATGGAAGTATCGAGTCCATCAATCGATATTGATCCGTCGAGGTAGGCGAATCTGAATAAAGCCGATATCAAGGAAGATTTGCCGGCGCCTGTCCGCCCCACGATCCCGACCTGAACGTACGAACAAGTAGGTATAGTATATTACTACTATTTAAGTATTTCAATTTTACATATTTGACGACTTAGTACTAATGAATAATATACAGTAGGTTTACATACCTTATGTCCACTTTCGACTATAATGTTCAAATTCTTAAGTATTGGCTCTTCGTCAGGAGCATATCGTAGGGAAACGTTTTGGAACACAATTCTGCCTTGTGACGGCCAAGAAGGCGGCATGGTGATCTCTGAAAAGAACAAAGATTAGTAAACTGTTGGTTGTGTATTAAAATGCATACAACCAACTTGTGAATAGGCTAAGCCCGCCTGTACACACTTTTCACCAAACTTGCGGTGGTTCTTAGGCAATAGTGAAAGTATTCAGTATGTTCATGCATTTGATGCCGGACCGGTGTCCAGGTCCTACAAATACAAATATGAAAAACACGATCCGTTACCGGTGAAAAAAAAAGGACGGCGGGCTTAAGCAAAACCGGGACTAGTCGCTAGTAAATACAGTAGCGTAGCTAGTCTTAATGGGGCCTGGTATCAAAATTTGTCTTTTTCACATTTTCAGTACAAGAGCGAGCGAAGCGAGTTAGAACATTGGAGCATCCTGACTCGATACCCTAGCTAGATATTCTGTGTGATTCTATTAAATAAATGTAAGAGCTTGAGGATTGGACCGCGCATGAAGCTTGAAGCCTTTTTAAGCTACAAGTATAAATAAATCACGTTAATTTTCATATTTTCATTAGGTATTCATTTTTGCTTACACACAAGCTAGTCAAGCTACAGGGGCTCCTTGTAGCTTGGGGGCCCCGTATCGTTGAGACTGCTGATACGGCAGTAGGTACGCCCCTGTGACGAAACAAGGTGGTAGGTAAAAGTTCACTCACTTCCTTCGAACAAGTCGGGCTCGGTGTCGATGCGCGTGTACTGCAGAATGCGCTCGACGCTGGTGAGCTGCGCCAGGAACTCCACCAGCATGCGCGCGCCGTGCTGCAGCATGATGGTCAGCGTGTTGCTCTGCGTCACCGCCAGCCCCACGCTGCCCACGGGGATCGCGTCACCTAGCAACACACACATACATCTGTCACCAGCACACGTGAGGACCTAATGGCTGCGTCAGCGAATGCTATCCGCGTTGCTGAATTTTGGGCTAAGCTTTATGAAAAAAAAAAACGATATTTTTGCCGTCGACACGCTAAGAAGAAGAACGTTTGTTTATGGGATTGGGTAGCAAGGAGGAGGCCCACCTGGTAGTAAGTGGTCACCGCCGTCTATTGACGTCTATAATATCAGAAGCATTACATATGCCTTGCAATCACAGGGTAGAGCGGTAACGACTCTACTGTAATTTTACCTACAAACCATAGTAATGCTGACTAAAAATAGATATGGTGGTATTACTTAATTTTCAAAGAGTTTACTACTACTTTCATTCCTATTATTCAAAAGTCGTTTGCGACTTGGTAGGCAGACTTTCCAGCTCAGGAAGACCCTCCCCGAAAGCGGAGTTTAGAGTAATTTTCTTAGTAGTCTTTGATAACAAGAAAACTTAACTATTTTCCCTGATTCATATTTATTTCTTTACGCCTTTACGTTTTCTGTCAGCCAATCATTCATGAAACTATTTTACGTGTAAGTACTGGTAAGATTCAGTAAATCCGAACATCTAAAATTACATTAGCAACCCCAAAAGCCCTTTGAGTAAAACCCTCTAGGCCCTACTTTTAGTTACCACAATTTTAGTGTACCAGTATCCCAGACAATTAATTTAGAGTAATTTAATGTGCGCTAATATAATATATGCTAAGTAGTAGGAGAGCTTTTTTTAACGTTATCGTAAACTCATTCGGGGAGCTCTGTTTTCTAAAAACCTATTTATGCTAAATCTTACTGAAATATCAGAATTATTCCTCGTAAATACACTTTCCTCGTAGAGACACTTTTGAAAAAATCTCGCTTCTGTTCCTTATAGATACACTTTTATTTAGTACAGCAAAACAGAAAAGTGTTAAGGTCCGGCCGCGCTAAATTTACCAAAAATGCCGCTCGAAATTGAATAAAATCTATATACAAGCAATAAGACTTTAATTAAATATCTAGGTTTGTGAATACATACCGAAGTCAAGGAAGAGGAAGACGAATATCACAGTAGTGAGGTACACCAGACACATGGTGTCTAAGTAAAAGCCAAACGTGGTGCCTCCGTTCAAGTAACTGTTCCATGCAGTCGTGTGCAAGTCCTAGAACAAACAAAATGTTTAATTGACTGCTATCTAACATTAGCAACTTTTGTATCAAGTTAACTTCCATGCAAGTTAACCTACAGTATTAAACTGCATGGAATATGCTATCAGAACACTGAACTAGGTTTATGAAAGCCTCTACAATATAATTTTCGCCTTGTGACTGTATTTGCTTGTTATCACATCTGGGAACCATGATTGGTTCCCAGCGAATTTGGCGTTTAGTGACTTTTTCGGGCTTTTAGAAGATGGATGAGTTGTGTACCTATGTCGCGGATTTGTCTTAGATGGCCGCCAATAACATGGAGCAGTCATGTGAATCTAAACTGAGGCTCTTTAATAGATATTTGAAATGTAAGACACTGTTCAATCTGGTACAATATCAGGGCTGTTCAGTATAAACAAGTAAGTGAATCATGAGATTTGCAATAAACGTAAATGCAGATTACCTGGTTAGAATCGAACTGTTCAATGAGTCTTTTCTGGGCATTGGCTGACCTAATGGTAGATATGCCACTAAGCGACGACGTCACTGTACCGAACATTGGGCTCTTGCCTGAAATAAACGATTTTTTTTAAATTTGGAATATGAATTAAGAACATCAAGACGATATCAGCATGCTCATAATATGAATTTCCTATTAGAGTTCCTAAGTCGTCAATCATACTTAAGGCACATGAAAAACATTGCTCTTTGTGTACGTGTAGATAAAAGTATAGCAGGGGTAGCATTACTTAGCGATTGAAAATATTTCGGATATTTGTCAAAGGAAAAAGGTTCGTATCACCAAAACATTACGCCGTCGTGAACATTTTAACGTGCCGTCCGAATGACGAAAAATTGCGTCACTTTATGTTATGACATTTTAATAGGTGTTACGTGTTTCTACACTTTTTAAGGAAAGTTTAACAATCTTTGATCAATACGTACTTGTGCCTTCCAATCGCTTGATTCCTTGAGCCGCCTTCATGTATATCCTGACCAAAAAGAAGAACAGTGTAAGCAGTACGGCTGACGGTATCAGGGTCCAGTACAGAGCAATAGCATTGAGGACTAGAATACCAGCTAAGGTTCCGTAGATCTGTAGCACGTCCAGCAGAGTTCGTGGCAGGATTTCGTCAAGAGATCCCATGTCTTTTGTGAACCTGTTCAATATGCGGCCTGTGGAAAATTTTTTAATCAGGTGAAAACTTGATATAGAATTTAATTTATTCGGAATGGTATCCGAAACAAAATTGTAGACTCATTTTCTCAATAGATTTACACCAAAAACAATTGATTTTGTTACTTTGAGAGCTTAGTTCTTCCGTATAATTAGAATAGATAAATCTTCCTGACCTTCAAAACTTTCTAGGACTTTTGAACGCTAAATAAAATATTGACCCCTCGCTGTTAGGAGACACCTTCATTTATTAGCTTTCAAAATAAAGGTAAACCTGGACTTACCTGAGGAACTTGTGTCAAAGAAGCGCATAACTCCCTTCAGCATGGTGGAGAACATTGTGTTGTGCAGTTTGCTGGAGGCGGCGACACAGAGGTAGGCGAAGGGGAACACTCGCAGGTTCACCATCAGAACGCATATCACCACCAGTCCTCCGTGGATCATCAGGTACTGGCCCACCGTGAAAAGGCCCACTTGCACGTCCAAGCCAGGTTCTGAATGGACAGGAATTAGTGTTTAAGAGCTGCATGGTCTTCTTTTGGCGAACTAAAACTATGTGTCTATGTTATACATAGCTAAATTGATACAAAATGATTGAATACACTCATTTACATCATTTCTTCAAGCCCGTGAGATATGAATGATGCACTATTGAACCGTGTTGGTATTCATTACAAAGCGTTTACTCCCTTTTGACTTAGATAAAAACGAGGCCCAAAACAGTTGACTGTCCGTTTTCACCGTTTTTTATTACTTAATTGATTACAATCCACTTTCTATGCTGAAAGTTTTAATTAGATTACCGAAACAATCGCTTCCTACTTTCGGAACCCGTTTCCAGTAGATATGTAGGTAAACTATTTCCCGTGTGCTCGTTTTCGTATTAAAAAAATAAATCTCAACACTGATTAATATCGTTAAGCTGATATTCCTGTACATAATATGTCGCCTGTATTCCTTGGAGGGAAAGTTGTCACCCGTATTAAGCCAGTTATATATGAGCTAAAGGGGGACTAATGAGAATTTCTTAATTGCTAATCCCAATAACGCTTTGCCCGACCCAGGGATCGAACCCAGTACCAGCGGGTACTGGGTTCAAGTGCTTGCCACAAGACCAATTGGTCAATAGTATATTGCTTTAATAATACCTCATCACCTGCCTAGCCTTTTCTCAGCTATGTTTGGGTCGGCTTCCAGTCATTTTTTACATTTACATGGATCAACTGCCTATCTGACCCCCACACAACCCAATTAAGTACTGGGTATACGATACCCCTTACTAAGACTGTCAGACTTTCGGGATTCTTACGACCCGTAGGCCGTAACGACTGTCAAAGATCCAATAATGACAACCGGGGCCAACGGCTTATTGTCTTTTCCGACGCACGGGCGGTCTCGGTATGTAAAGATGGTCACCCATCCACGGACCGACCGCGGCAAGCATAGCTTAACCTGATCGATCGACCCGTGTCGCTGTTATTACTTAGCCACGAGCCCGTCACCCCTATAATAATACCTATATGAAAATAAAAACAACTAGTTTGGTTAGCATATTTCATGAGATTTGCGTGGCATTCCAGTGCCAGCTACATATGCGAGTCTCTTTATAGCCTGTACGTGGTTTCAGTGGAGATTTGGCATTGCATTCCTTGAGGCTATTTGAATTCAAGCTAAGTATCCCCCTCGGCTTACTGGCTAAGCTTATGATGTAATTACTTACATGATACCGCGTATATACCTATGTATATATGTGATACTCTTGGTACTATTTGAGTTTGAAAATATAATAAAAATGATATGGGTCCCGCCTGCTTCCAACTTTTATTTAATTTAAAATGGGTTTTTTTTTAGCTTTTCAGTTTTATTTTAACTTAAGTTTTTTACCGCAGTCGGGTTTTTAGTTTTATTTCCTTTTTTTTTTTACTTAGTTAGAATATGAAATTCAATTCAATTCATTTATTGCATCAAATATGAAATGACTAGACTTTTGCTACAACACTAGAACAAAGTTATTGGGTCATGTTAGTAGAATACAGCTGTATAATTACGTTCGATTTACACTTTGAATCTTTAATAGCACCAACGTGACACATTACAGCACACTTGTGGAATCCCACAAAGTTGCTTCAATAAAATTGGTGTCATCTATGTTTTTAAACACCTATTTTACTATTGATTGACAGTTACTACGAAATACTACTTAACACCGTCAGACAAGTAGCCAGGCAAGGCAAATAAACAAAAGTACACCTCTGAATGGTTTTACTGATCAGGGCTTAACATTATTGAAACGGAAGTGATCTCAAGTAATTTATATACCTACATTTATCGGGTAATAAAGAAAGTCAATCACCTAATACCGGCGTTAAACCTATGTTAAAAGTCAAAGTCAAATCATTTGACCGATCCCCAAGATACAACACATAAAGCCTTGCTTAGTTTGGGGGTCAACGGTCAAACCAAAAAATTGTGATATTATACACACTAATTGTGTTTATGTAAGATTACTGTCTGTCATCACCTTTTCTTTTTGCCAATAAAACATATATTTTATTTGTTTCAATTAGATTTCTTGGCTCTTACGAATAAAAATAATTTAAAGTTTTTACTATTTTAAAAGTAGTTTGGTACTCAAACCAACTAACTAATGTGAATTACCTATCCATTAAGGTGTTTGTAACAGTTTAACATTCGATCCATAGCTTGACTCTTGAGCTCAAGGATTTATGGCGCGAATCAAGTTACCGTACCTAACGATGCTTGTTATTAATTAGTGGTCTCTGTTAGTTAGCTACTTTAATTATGACCCACCACTTGGGACTAGTGTAGTACGTTATATTGTATTTATGTGATTATGGAAAACTTGGGCTAAGGTATATTGTATTATGCAAAGTTACCATTGTTGGCTGATAAATGAGCAACTTTTAATAAACATTGCATCATCTTTGATAGATATTAAAGTTATTTTTAATTAGAATGATACATAGAGGTTGCTCATAACGCATACTGAATGCTTGAACCGTTAAACTTTATAAAATGTTATTCTAATTTATAAATAGATCATATGAATTATCAACACAAATATTCGAATCGCTTTTAATGTGACATTTGCTCCATTCTCATTGCTATCAAATCTAACCAATCAATCACGTTAGGATATCAATTAATACGTACCAATATCAGCGCCACCCAGGGACTCCTCGTACTCTGCCATTTGATTTGTCCTTTAAGAAAACAATCAAAAGTTTAGTATAATTATATTTTGTATAGAGCTCCCCTCCCCCTCCCTTATTAAAAAAAAATACCAATGTATATTTTTTATAACGAAATAGCGTTAAAAACGGAAGGTACTTTCTTTCAAATACCAAAAAAGGGGCAACTACCCCTAAGTTGTTTTATAGAATTTCGTTTCACATATTTTTTTTCTCATATTATCATTTCGTAGAATAATTAATACGTAGAATACTTCCTTTAAAAAAAAAAAAAAATATTTTTGTTACAAATAAAATTTAATGTTTCGATATTCATATCATAGAATAATAAATTAAATATTCATTATCCTCATATTGTTTAGTTAATTTAAAACTTATTACCAAGAAAAACATTTTATCGAGTTACAGATTCTGAACGTTTCAATTTATACCTTTGAGAAAATGCATACCTTCCTATAAAATGACAACACCGCGTTCACAAAAACAATGCGGGTGAATTCTAGTCAAGAAGGAAAACAAACTTGTTATAGATAGTTCAACTCATTTGTGATGAGTGAGAATGAGTTGAACTATCTATATTCTCATTAATAGCGACTTCAAGCTCGGCATTCTTAAATTATACAGTGAGGTTATATATAAAGTTAACTAATTGTCTTTACTAGTAATAAGACGTAGTAGACAGAGCCCCGCTTCGCGGGGCCCCTATTTCTATCTACAGGGTTTAAAGGAACCTAATCTGCCCGAGTCGGGGTGCCCCAAGTCCCGAGCTCGCTTCGCTCGCTCTTGCATTCTAAGTTCTCATGTTTAATCTTGTGTGTTTCTGGGAATGAGTCTATCATAACGTCAATTTTTACATTTTCTTTGAAATAAAATACCATGGAAAAAAACACCGAACAAACAATATTCGTTAAAAAATAATTGTACTGTTTGATAAGTGTTTCAAATAAAAAAATGTGACTACTATAAAATTAAATGTATTGTGTTTCTGTGAAATATGTTTCATTCAAGTAAATAGCCGTTGAAACAATAATATTCGAAATAAAAATACAAGGAACAAATATTATATGAAACATTTGCTGCGAAACAAAATTCTATCAAAGAAGAGACCCCAAAAACAACCTTCAAGAATTCAATGCGAATGCAGGCAGTGCTCTGGCAGTTATAAAACTGCACCTGTTTCTTAAAAAATACTATTAAAGGCAATGGATTAACTCATTTTCCTCCCCGAGAACTACGTTTAGTAGAACATTTCATAGTAAAACAAGCAAATCTACACATATTATAAATTAAATCCACTTTTCGTGTCTAAGTGTGACCGCTTTGTTCTTTAAAACTACGCAACGGATTTGATGCGGTTTTCACAATGATTTAAATAATTTATTCTGGAAGTTTTATGTTTATAAACTGGAAGTTTTGTTTATAATACATTAATATTAAACTTACATGAGTATAATAAAGCAATTGCGATGTTTTGTCTAGTCCTAAAACAGTGCGAAGCAGAGGTAGGTGGTTCACTAGTGATGTCATCTATAAATACCAACTAAACCGACTTACCAATAACTAACCCAGTAGTCGACAGAAGCGGCACCAGCGGAGGCCAGAGTAACAATCAAGAGCGTAAAGATTATGAAGCAGATGTTTCCTCCTGATTTGAAGTACGCCGAGATAACCTCCCAGCGCAGGTTGCCTGACTGTATTTCTTCTGCCTCCATCTTTTGAGCTTCAAATTCTTGTAAATCTTCGCCTTCGGTCACGCTTACCATGGTCTTTAAGGCAGGCCTGTCCTTTTCTTCGGTGCTCTGTGGAAAACAAACATAGAAATAATTGAAATACCTATAGATGATCCAGATACTCGTACCTACTACTATTATCATACTACATATAAATCGTGAAAATTTGGTCAAACCTCGTGAAATGTTTCTAAGTAATAACAACCGCACGGGTCGATCAATCAGGTTAAGCTACGCTTGCCGCGATCGGTTCGTCGTTGGATGACCATCTTTACATGTCAAAACCCCTCCGTGCCTCGGAAAGCACGTTAAGCAGCTGGTTCCGGCTGTCATTCGTAGATCTTTGGCAGTCATTACGGATCGTCAGAAGCCTGAAAGCCTGACAACCAGTCTTACGTCTTTAACTGGGTTGTGGAGGTCAGATAGGCAGTCGCTTCATGTAAAATACTGGTATTCAGCTACGTCCGGTTACCCTGGAAGCCGACGCCAACGTAGTTGGGAAAAGGCTAGGCAGATGATGACTAGTGAAAAAAATAGGTATTGTGATTTTTTTTCTTTCTCATCATCTTGTGTGCAAGTATGTAAAAACATTTTAATACCAGTACATTCTGCCATTTTGAAACTTCGAAACAAAGTAAAGCAGGTACAAGCAATATCGGCTTTAGTAAGGATGAACGGTTTTTATGAATTTTACTTTCGCCCATCATTTTGTGTTGTTTCTTTCTCGAGTCTCGGGCCTCGGGCGATCTCCCAACCTCATCTCATGAAGCTGACAACAATAAAGAATAAAAAATAAACAGACTACTTGAGTAGGTTGAAAACTGTATAATAGATGGGATACATACTAACATTGGAGGGCTCGTGGCTAAGTAATAACAGCCGCACAGATTGATCGATCAGGTTAAGCGACGCTTGCTGCGGTCGGATAGTTGATGGGTGACCATCTTTAAATACCAAGACCCCTCCGTGCCTCGGGTCGTTACGGGTCGTCAGAAGCCTTACCAAGGGGTATCGGATTACCCAGTAACTGATGGGTTGTGGAGGTCAGATAGGCAGTCGCTCCATGTAAAATACTGGTATTCAGCTACGTCCGGTTTAATAAGGCTAGGCAGATGATAATACGTACCAACATAGAACAATGAGATCCTTTTAAATCCATTGCACTTTCATTGTTTATACTGAGATTTTAAGATTTTTCTTTTACATACTGTTCACAAAAGTAAAAAATACCAACGTGACATAATGTTTGTTATTAATCTACTAGTCTCGATAAGGTAAGGTAACTCAAAGACGTTAATAAAAGCAAGGAAAGCTCTCTGAACCGCCATGAAAATGTGAAAATTCATACTGCTATTTTCATAAATTAATTTTTTCATAGTTTATCGTCGCTAAGGATGCATCAACCCATCAACCTCTTCAGCAAAGTGCTGGCATAAAATTCACATAAATATCGAAAAATATTAAAGTTAGATAGAGTTCACCAGTAAAGGAATGACCCAAGCTCATTTTTGTATAGGTATGCGATACCCTTTACATAATTGAAGAAGCTATTTGCCACTATGAAGGGATTCCTTCAGACCTTTTGGGTGTAAATTGTATGTTCACGAAGTGCGGGGTGAGATGCTCATAAAATATGAAGATATAAACAGTATCTAAGTATATACGGGTACCAAAAGATACTTGGCTACTATTTAGGAACGTTTGCTTCGTAAACACTAGGTATAAAGAAATATTTATTTCTATGACATTAATTCGAAGTTATGATTACGGGGTACCTCGTGATTATTATGACCGTTACCTTTGGTGTAAATGCAAGATAAATGAAATGCCAATTAAATATTGTAACAATCCTGCGTGATGAGAATAAATTGAATTTAAATTAAAGCATTATGAGAAATTCTAATTGAGAAACTAAGTGTCCTATTAGGTGCTGGGCAAATAAAAGAGACTACAATTACATAAATTACCATATTCTGGGCCCCACAATAGAACGTAACTTTAACGGCTGAGTGGGGGTCGATATCACGGCCGTCCAGTACAGCGATCGATAAACTTGTATCAACTATACTGATTGGAATGCATAATTCTAATAATTTTGCAAATGCGACAATTCGATTGTTTGTTAGAAGTACAAACTAGAGAACAATTCACCTACATATCGTAAAGCTCAAATCCTAAGTATCTACTTTTAACCATTATACGCCTAAGAACTTTTACACGACCTGAGAAACTGGCAATTTACATCATCGTTATCAGCCACATAGTCCATTGCACACCTCTAAGCTCAATCCTCGTTGAACATCATCTCGGTTTTTGTCTTATTTCATTTGGATAACTTACTCGTGATCCAAGACTGTCAGAGTCCTTGTCTTTGCCTTCCTGTAGCTGCGACAGCATCATGGAGAAATCTTTGCCCGATGAAACCAACTCGTCGAATGTGCCCATGTTTTCAATGCGACCCTATAACAAATTCATTCATTTATTGGTATAATAACTTTATTGATATTTTGGTCAGAGAAGACATTCAAGTTTTACCTTATAATTAAGAGAATTGACTATTAAGGCTCACTCTTACGAATAAAATACAAGAAAGTTATTGTGCAATAAAATTCTCAGCATAAAACCAAAGGTACAGAAATTATTACAAGGAAAATAACACTGGTGGCTGATTGGAAACCAATTAAAGAAAAACGTAAATAAATGAATAAACATAAATGTGCAAACCTCATTTAAAACAACGATGTAGTCGGCAGCTTTGAGGAAGTGAATTTGATGGGTGACGAGGATACGGGTTCGTCCGCGTAGGTAGCCGTTGATGCAGCCTTCGAACAGCTGACGGCCCACGTTAGCGTCCACGGCGGACAGTGGGTCGTCCAGAAGGTAGATGTCGGCCTAGTAAATTAATTATATTATAAGATATACATGTATGTAGGACAAATAAAAAACAAATAAAGATCAAGGACAATAAAGGACAAGGAAAAATTATCAGGATTTCGAAATTAAATAGTCAAGAAAGCCTTTTGTCATAAATATATTGTTACGTCTTTTTTTTGTTTCTATCTCTAGTTCAACCTGCAAATATAATGGTTTGTTTCAATGTTTTACAGATTTAGGTAAATCACGTTTATAGGTGAGGACGTTGATCTATACCTGCGATTGATATGATTTGAGGACATACGAGTAATCTCGTTGTTTACGTAAAGTAATTTTTCTCTACATCGGAATGTTACGCGAAAAATCCCCTGCCATAAAGAAGAAGTACGCTGTTTCAAGTCTATGAATATGCCATGGCGTACATGCAATAGTAAAGCTGCCCTACATTTAGCTCCGACCTTAAACCGAAATAAAAACGAAAAACGGTGTTTTCTCCTCATTTTCCAGTGAGAATCATTAAAAGCGATTGAGGAAACGAATTCTGCGCAGAGATACACCATACATATTTAAAATGATCTGTATTAAAAGGTGTTTGAGAACCCTAGAATTGAACAATATGAAACCTGAAAGAAGAAAAATGTAAAATTTGGGAACCAGAGCAAAGCTTATGTGGCACGATATATGAATCTTTTGCTGAAACAAATTCATTTCCTTCCTCCTTTAGTTCGTAAAGTTCGTTACATTTATTCTGTAGTTAAGTTTTGGCACTCACACTCTCAGTGCCGACTGCCGACAGACAAATGCTCTGCAGACTGTGAGAGAACAAAAAGAAAAAAAGTTTCTTTGAATTCTTTACGTAGGAATTTGAAATTGAATGCGAGTGTAAAATCTAGCACTATACGCTGAATCCCAAAAATAGAACCGATGAAAATGAGTACAGTGTACTCTTACGATTATTAAAATGAGGACTATGTTAAGATTGTGTATTCAAGCTAAATATTTAAATGAAAAACTGCATCGAAAGTGTATCCGTACTTACATTGTTTTGCGGATATTAAGCGGTCTTTAAGCTATAGGCGGAGCTGTGTCTATTTTAAGCGAATCTTTCTTGAAATAAAGAACTGAGCTAAATTGTACCGTACAGTGATTTTTGTAAAAAGATTTATTGAAAGAATAACTTAAAAATATTTTAACCAGTATTACTACAAGTAATTTAGAAAGTACTTATTAAAAATAAACATTACAATCAAGATAAAAAATTGTTCATTTCCCAGCTGTTATGAGTTCAATATTTTAGCAACAAAATAGAAATCAATTTACTTCTCTGTAAACAGCCCGCGCCAAATTGATTCTGGCTCGCTGGCCTCCTGAGAGGGACACCCCCCTCTCCCCTACCAGCGTCTGGTCGCCGTACGGGAACTGTTTGAAATCCTTCTCGAGTGCACATACCCTGCAAACCTATACAACACACAAGTATGTGAGCACACGAGCGAAATGTGAATAAATATGCAAGGTGCGGTTCAGTGCTCCTCAACAGTGAAAGGCTTACTTGTTTTAAAAACATATGAAATCCACATTTTATTTCATGCAATTGCAAGGTAAATGTAAAACAGAATGAATTTCATTTAAAAGTGTGTTTTGAAAAAATTGCAACGCTGAAATGCCCACCAATTAAGCCGTTGGGTACCTACTACAATTTTAAAACTCCGCACCCTATTTTCGGGGGCGTTAAGCGGCAATATGGCACCTTATATTGTTTTCTCTTGGAATGTTGCCACAAACACAGACATAACAATATATTTTTAATCTGTAACCTTTATTGCTATGATTAATTATTTTTATCGGTGAAACTATGAGCGTATCTAAGACACGATTCACCTACATAATTATCTATAATCCTATTGATGGCCCAAATAAAGTGAACAAATAAGACAAAAATACGTATTATATGCAAATCTAGATTTATTTACGTACCTTTTTATATTTTCCGGGTTCATATGGCAAACCGAAAAGTATATTTTCTCGGACGGTGCTGGGGAACAGCCACGCCTCTTGGCAGGCGTACGATATCTTGCCGTATATTGAAACACTGCCAGTCGCCGAAGGCAATTCTTTTAGTAGTAGTTGCAAAATCGAGGACTGAGAATGAAAAACAAATCATATGAGCAAGATGTTTCCAAATATTATAGTTAGAAAGATTAGTTAATGTACTTATCGTCTTTATAGACTTAATATCGGAAAGTAACAATGTATTGATATCTTTACTGATATTACCTTAAAGAATTATAGTTACTTTTAACATTTTGTCATAATAAGTAATACAAAATATGACTATCTCTATACTACAGACAGAATCAGCTGACATTAATTTATCGTGCATTCACTCGATATTCAATACAAAACTCAACATTTCGTGTACAACTTTAGATACCTATACTAAACTAAACCAATGAAATCTACCTTCCCAGATCCGACTGCTCCAATGATAGCGCATAGTTTCCCTTTACGCAGCCGCATAGAGATGTTCTTGAGCGCCATAACGTTAGGGTCCCCTGTCCAACTGGCCGACACGTCATGCAAAACCAAGGCAGAGTCATCCTGATGTGATATACTTCTTGAGAACTTGCGATTCGCCGGCGCTTTGAGTTTTACATCTAAAGCCGGATCTGGAATCAAATTCAAAATATGACAACCGGAATTTATGTTTATTCCATTATTAGTGAGACTCATGCTTGAGAATCAACGGGCATACGAAATCTGTTTTTTATGTTCCCGGGTACCTAATTGATCGAACTAAATGTGAAGTCTAGCTTAGGTCTTAATAAATAAACAACTTTTCTATACTCCATAGGTTTAAATAGTTAAATAAAGGTAAACAAAAAACCACGTGACTTAGTTAACCGACTAAACGTAATACCAGTCTATTCAGTTGTCATTGTATGTCACAGTTGTACTCTTCAATTTAGCAACGTTATTAACGAATTACCTACAACGTTGCTAATTTGAAGAGTACAACTGTGACGTAGCATGACAACTGAATAGACTGGTATTACGTTTAATCGGTTAACTAAGTCACGCGGTTTTTTTGTTAACCTTTATTTAACTAGTATGATCTCGTCGCGGTTCCCTCTACGTACGAGTGAGGTTATTGAACTTTAATAAATTTTTCACAGAACTATCAACCCGTCGAAACTATCACCTACAAACATATGACTTGAACTTCGGACAGTTATATTAACCTTTGAAAAGTTTTCACGAACCAACAGGTGAAGACGTGTTACGAAATTGTCTGAATATCGATAACATTTGTTGAAGCACGTGAGTGTTACGGGAAACTGATTAATTGATTGCTTAGTCCTACCAATCTTTACTATTTTACGTGATGAAATCGATATCTAATCAAAATAATAAAAAATCGCCAACTGCTTCCGCAAAACCGTTATAAAATTTGATAACCGCAACCGATTTGGTGTTATTATTGAATGTAGGAACATTAGCAAAGTGGTTGGTGTGTTAACGTAATGATAAAGTTAATTTCTAAGCCCATTTGCTTTGCCAATATAACTTTACCGCATTTAATTCAATATCTCTTACCCGGAGGCAATCCATCCGATTTCCGATGATAGGAGAGTGGTCGGATGGAAGGGCTCGGCCCCAAGTCGCTCTTAAACGACAAGTCGCGGAACAAGTTGGATGACACTTCCTCCGACTGCCCCGCCAAGTCTGGCCTGTCCTCTGTAAATTAAAACATATCGTTTTGGCAACTCTACGTGAAATTAGGATGATGAGGCACTGTAGCGTAACGTGAATTTCACTTGGCATATTCAAGCCAAGTGAAATTCCTACTCTTCTTTCATTTGACTTGAATTTTTATTGAAACTCTTTAGTTCTTGCCTGTATACCTTTTACCGTTAATCTGATCGTCACAATTATGATAAGACGTCGACTGACGTAAGGGAAAATAACAAGAACTAAATGAGTATCATGTACTATTTTTTAAATTAAAAGACCCTAAATGTGAATTCGTTAATCGTTTTAAGTGGCAATTCTCGTAATTGTAAGATGTTCACAGTGATCTAATCTAATCTCTAATTTCCCCACATTTTTTAAAAAAAATTTGACATTGATTGTCGCTGAGATGAGATTGCGACTAGATTTTGTACGTTTTTAATTAAGTACGGGAATTGGGCATTCTGATCTTAGTCGCAATTTATCAAAAATACCTCTACTTTCACTACATTTTTGACAAGTTTTTGTCATTGATTGTCGCTAAGATGACATTGTGACTAGATTAATGAACGTTTTTAATTACGGGAATTGCCCTTCAGGTTTCAGGTTATTCCAATGTATAACAAACCATATGAAGTACAGACGCCAGCACATCAAGCTACTACAATCTGTCAAATTACTTTAATAGATTTTCAACTTTATCGCTAAGGCATAAGGTTCAAAGTTGAATGGGAAAATTTGACAGTTTCGGGTAGCTTGATGTGCTGGCGTGTGTACGTCACCAGCAATTTTTTAAGCCTTATAAGAAGTATTTCAGCACAAGATTACGCATTCTTTCCCCAACATGCGTCGAATACCGCCACAGTGGAATGCAGGGCTTATAGTGACGCATAACGTCTGAAATTCATAATATGGGTCAAATCTCATACAAAAAACATAAAATGGTTAAGTGTGAACCCTCGTAACGACTTCACATTTTTATGATCATTAATCTAGCTTCTCCATTCTTTTAGAATTAAATGTGATTCTTGTTCTATTTATGTTAATAGTGTTGCATGTTATTAGTACTGAGATAGGTACATGTAAGCTAAAGAGATAACGTTTTCTGATAAAATTTAAACATTTAGGCAATAAGATAATGATTGCGCCACTAAGATATTAAATTAATGGTTACAAAATATACTAAGCTAATAAATATTACATAAATAATGCTGCGTGTATTAAGTATTAATTATTTATTTGTTCGTTGCCTGGGTATGCGCTAACTTATGCCGAGTAGTACTTAGCTCAAGTCGCGTTACGACGCCCAAGGGCCGATAATTCTTCCTACCTGACTGCTGAGGAAAGGGTTTTGTTTTCCAATGTTTTTCGTGGTGCGTTTAGCGTGGTGTTAAAATGTTCACAATCCTGTAGGTATGGTTGTTGTCCCGGAAGTGGGAGCATAAATATACACCTAATATGTCATGATATAAAAATGAAATAAAAATATTACCAAAATACTTTGGTCTATTAACCAGTTGAATACCGTAATTACAGAAACGATTATAAATCCATTGTGTCTCGCGTTCCAGTGTACGAAGAAAAAGATTAGAAAGAGTAAGTAGTTTTTTAGGTAGTACATACGTAGCGACAGAAACTCTTGAACTCTTCCCAGAGACACCACAAGTTCTGCAGTGAAAGACAGCACCAGCGGCAGGATTAATGTTATGTTCACCTGAGCCGCACTCATGAACTGTTGTAATGGATAGAACTGGAACAAAACCATGTAATGTAGCTATCGAATACATACAAACATCTATAATTATACATATTTTAAAACAAAGTCGCTTGTCGTGCCTGTTTGTGGGATCTTCTCAACTACACAATGGATTTGGATGTGATATTCACCATCATTTACTTAGAAAATTTATTCCGAATGTTCATAAATTGAACTTAAAAAAGCGCAGGACCCTCTTTGTCATGTCACCCGCGTGAAACAGGCGCGTGTCGCTAGTGGGTATGATATAAACTGCAGGTTTTTCTTCAAGCAGAAACGTTGAAACGCCATTTACCATCAATATTATAAACACAATCCACTGCATGCAGTGTACGATATCCGAATACGGTGTTATACTGCAAAACTAGACCTTACAGCGGTTGTAAGGTTGTACACAGCTCCGAGAAAGAAATCTATGATGACAGTTCGATTAGAATCGGATGCAGGCGCACCGGTCTCACGCTCTGATAACTCGCTAGCTTTGTGTTCCAACTTCTAACATGACTACTTAAGCCTTTTGTTTACCTACATTTAAATAACTGATTAAATAATAATAAGTTCTTAATATTTAAAATCTCCTTAGGGTCCAAATGCTTAAATAGGTACCTGACCTGGTTTGAATGTTGGTGAACTCAGGCCATAATCATTTAAATCTTTATTTTATCTTTTACCGATTACAAATAATAAAATAAAAATATATCACTAACTGTTAATATCCAAATTATAATCTGTGCTAGGTAATCTGGAGCCGAACTTCACACTATCCACGGTATACGGTTTATTATTATTTTACTAGCTGCGCCCTGCGGTTTCACCCGCATAAGTGTCGATCCCGTGGGAATATCGGGATAAAACTATCCTATGTCCTTTCCCGGGACTCAAACTATCTCTATGCCAAATTTTATCTAAATCGGTTCAGCGGTTTAAGCGTGAAGAGGTAACAGACAGACAGACACACATTCGCATTTATAATGTTACGTTTGGATTAGTATGGATGGATAGTAGCTGTTCAGAGGTACAATAAAATTAAGTAATGAGAAAACATTTCTGATCTGAGATTATGTATATCCTTCCATGCATTTGGGTAAAATGCATGTTCAAAATCGAAAAAGCCGCGGTGCCAAAAATCGGCAGGCCGCTTCAACACGGAGACAATAAAATGCAGCCAATCTTGAATTTCGAATGTACCACAGATAACGCTTTATGTTCAACGGGATTTGTGATTTTATTGTAATGGCTCTGCATGACGTTAATGGTATGGCTGCTGCGCACAAAGAGCACGGACAAAACCCAATGTTGGTATGTCTTCACTTGCTAGGCTAATGAAGCTCTTGAGTAAGAGAGAAGACGCATACAAGATAAACTCAGAAAGTCCGTCAGCCATTTAAACTAAAATATTTATAGGTACCTGAACATTGTGAATTGCACAAGCATTTTCGATATTATGAAACAGGTACCTACATTTTTTGTTACAAAGATTAGTTTGAATCAATTAGGACGTAATGTCAATGATACATTTTTTTTTTGACGCGGCTGAATAGAACAAAATGCGGTATCCCAAAAAAATAAGACGTCAAAGAACGTAAATTCGGAGAATTAACGTCTAGAATATATTCTAAATCTATAGATTTACTAGCTAACCCAGCGAACTTCGTACCGCCTCAGAATTAATTAAATAATATGACAAAGTTCAATAGACACTTGGCGCCATCTATTATCATAATAACGTTATTGTTGTTTTCCTCGGGAACAGCACTTTTTTTTCGGGATGAAAGGACCCTATGTCCGTTTCTGTACACCTGACAACGTATATGCAAAATTTCTGGATGATCGGTTCAGTGGTTTAGGCGTGAAAAGGTAACAAACAAACTTACTTTCGCATTTATAATATTATTATACGTGTCCCAAAACTCAACGAAAAGCGGGCACCAGAGGGTGGACCTGCTCATGACTACTCGAGAAAAAATAATGAAAAAAAAATATCTACTTAATTTTTTTGAAATGAAAAAAAATACATTGAAATCCTTCGAAAATTGAGACCCCCTAAGATATTTTTAACTACCATGACCACAGCTTTTCAAATATTTCTGTTTTATCCCAGAATGTCTGTAGTTTTTACAGAAAAATCAATTAAAATTATTGTTTTCCTTAAAATGTTCAAAGTTTTTTACTTTCAGTCCACTTTTCTCGAGTAGTCATGATCAGGTCCACTCTCTGATGAACGCTTATCGTTGAATTTTGGGACACGTTGTACTTATATCTATATATATAATAGTTAGGATATAATTAAACTTACCACATTAGCAGACATAACGTTTCCTAACAAGACGTAAGTGAGAACAGTGAAAAACAGTGCAGCTCTCTCCGTGAATAACATAAACCCGAGGAACATTGTCCTCAGGAGTGTGGCCGTCCTGACTTCTTTCAGCTCTTCCGCACGCTTCTGACCCACTAAGGTTTGGAACGGAATCTCCCATGCGTACATTTTTATTACCTAAAACATAATACATATTCTATTGCAATCTCCATAATTAATGCAGCAGTACCACTGATACAGAACAATTAACTATCCTAGCCAAAAACTATAACATGTTTCTGGTTCGTAGCTTCATGCACATTAAGTAGATTTTGTGGCCTGTCTGTACGAGTCATGTAATCACCACATTATGTGTCATTAAAAAAACAAGAATAAACTGTAAACGTGATTAATTTCATTGAATGTACTGTGTATTCAATGTATGTGTACCACAAACAGTGTACTCAAACACTGTAGTGTTTGTATGTGTGCTACATACACTTTTGCAATAAGTCCATAACGTCAGGAAATTCTATCTTAATTCAAGGGTTTTCAGGTTAATATAATTATTTATAAACAAAGTAGGTATATTAATTAACACAACATAATGTCTACAGTTACTCACCTGTATCCCATTAATAACTTCGCTCATTATTTTAATTCTGTTATCTGTTTTTTCAGCTGTGCGAAGTCGAACCTTACCTAGGTACTGACCCAAACCACCTGAAAAATAACTGGGCTTTAAAACTTTTATTTTCGTGAAAATTTCGCTTCATTGTAATATTTACTTTGTGGTTTTCCGACTTTGAGACCCCTAGAGATTTGCAGAAACACGTTGCTAACCCTTGAGACAAAGTGCAAGGTGACATTTAAAATCGGGAAGCAAAAATGATTCTTGACGGTGATAAATGATGACATACATGTGAACCAGAAATGTTATGCGCTTCAGTAATGTTCGTTTATCCGAATTAACATGCACGTCTCGCCACTAAGTGAAACCACGGAGGCAAAACTTCTAAGTTTCTGTCTGAAGTTTTCTCTATGTCGGGTTACCTCCTCCGGTTGTAAATCATCACG
Source organism: Hydraecia micacea (assembly GCA_914767645.1). Classification (NCBI taxonomy): domain Eukaryota; kingdom Metazoa; phylum Arthropoda; class Insecta; order Lepidoptera; family Noctuidae; genus Hydraecia; species Hydraecia micacea. Next base: position 9,658,917 of record OU611779.1, on the reverse strand, counting down.
CAAGTTATAAAAAGATTTTTTTGGAATTCCTTATAGTTGTTAATTTTGTAATAATGGATTTTGTATTAACAAAATAGGCAAATACTTTCACGGTAGTAACAGCTCTATATTAGATCTTATCATCGCGACTTCTTATTTCCAAAGATACAAGATGATTCCCGAAGTTCATACTTTTCGTGGGATATCTGTACTTCAATACTACGATAAAGATAAAATAATCTGATTTGCTTATAAAATAAATTACGTTTTAAAGAAAGATAATGAGCAGTATTTCTTAATTAGTAAAATAATAATACCCAACCTTTGGCGTAGCCTTCGTTAGGTATGTGCATTGTTTAATAATTCTATTGTTGTTACCTATTTAATTTTTATTTCCAATTTTGCATGCAAATCAAATCAAATCAAATCAAATCATTTATTTCAATTAAACCATGTACAGGCACTTTTGAATTGTCAAAATTAAATAGTCAGTCAGTTAGTCAGAAAGTTGAAGCTAATTGCCCATTCCAAAACGTAGATCTCTATGGAGAAGAACGGGCAAGAAACTCCATGGACACTCTTTTAAATCAAGATATTACAAAATCCTGTGTACATTATTCTTGATGCTTCTATATGTGAGAACAATGTAAAAAAAAAACACAAGTGAAGAAACAATTCAAAATATAAGATTAAAAATAAGCCTTGGCAGTTAAGAGATGACCAGTCTCAACTGACGGCGCCCGTTCACGAACATGACGCGTGGATCAGCACCGTCCAGCTCAACCATTTTGTAGGGAACCGAACGATCCAACACACGCGCCACCATCAGTGAGACATTTAAGTGAGCATGACACATTCTCAACTGCCATGCTCTTTCAAGTCAACATCAAAAAATCATAATAAACGGATCCATGGTTCTTACATTTACAAAATTGAAAAAAAAATGCATCTAAATTATACATAACTATAGATTGCAATTTATTTAAAAGATGATTAAAATTGTTTACTACCAAACAGCAAAAGGTGTTTAGTATTTATGTATTAAACAAATTAAACTTGATTGAATAAAAAATAAAAATTAACATTGAGATCGTAATGTCAGAAACACAAAAAAAAAAAAGAGAAAAAGGGAAGCACCTCTTCCAAATATTGAAAATTTTAACTAGTGAGCCCAGGTGCCTGTGGAGCAGGACCAGCATTTAGCCAAGCATTTTTATCTACAATATAATCATCCAACTTATAATAATATGCTTGTCTACATAGTGTGCGTTTAATGCATGTTTTAAATTTCTTCTCATTTAGTTGAAGAATATCGAGTGGTATTTTATTATAACATTTTACACAGTAACCCATAAAAGAAGTTTTTACTTTAGACAATCTGAAACGCGGTTGATCTAATTTGTTCCTATTTCTAGTGTTAAAATTATGCCTATTTCTATTTCTAGTGTTAAAATTATGCACAATGTCTGATGGTAAATGTGCTACTAAATTATACTAAATTAAAACGAGAATAAATAAATCACAAAATTACCCTGGAAGGGAAGTGCAATGATGATCAAGGCAGCGAACCCGATTAAGGCGGCCGTCCCCGCCTGCATGTACCCGAGGTATATGACGGCGGCGACCTGCAGCGGGATAATCCACACGTAGTGGAGGAACATCAGGGCCAGGTCGAACCGCTGCAGGTCGTTTGACAGCAGGTTCACAACCTTACCGGACGTCGTTTCGCCTAGCGAGCCGTTGCTCATGCGCATTATCTAATAAAAATAATGCGATTTTACAACTTGGAAGCCTAAGTGTGACTGCAAAGGTTCTATGGAGTAAATTCTAGAAGCTATCAGAATAGAGTAACTATACATATTCCACCACTGGCCATTGGCAATAGTGAGGAAACCCGTGAAATTATAATTACCAAAAAAAAATTGGGCCTTCTTTTCCATAATTGCGACAATATCAATGAGATAAAGCTGCTCTTGTAGACTGGTCAAAATTTAAATAACTTTTATTCGGAACTTCCCTTTAATTTAGCCGTTTAGCCATTTTACTTCTTACTATTGGAATGCAAATTTATAAAACAATCATATACCTTTCTAAACATTAAGGAGCCAACAGCGCACCTTATCTTCATACCAAACTGCTGGCAGAACAGAACTCCGTGATGGTTCATGAACGCTGACATCCAGTTCATCAGTATCATACTGATGGCGTAGTACATGGCTGTCTCCCGGGACATATTCGAGTCGGCTGACCAATACAGAAGCAAGCGACTGAACAGCAATGGTGACGCCGTTCTAGGAGGAAAATAGCTTTAAAAATACACCTGATGCGCTTCGTTTTTTAAAATCTAATTGAAGATTTGTGTGATTTATTACTATAGAAAGCCAAATCATTTTTAAAAAATCCTTGTGATGAGTAATCACAATTAATAACTAAATAACTAACAAGCGATTTTGATAAATCATAATCATGTCTCATTATGTGCTTACCTAAGAGCTATTGCAATGAATTGCATAATACCTCCTGGCAAGTAAGACCAGAAGAATGTTCTGCAAAGAGCTTTCACAAACTTCGGCTCTCGTCTAGCCATTTTTGCTTCGCGCTCTTCTCTCAGCCAATTCCTGCAAAAAAAAATTGAAAAAACTTTTTTGTGAGGGTATTACAATAATCCCAAACACGACTGTAATAAATATCGGTTTGAAATCGAAAAGCCTGTGCTGCGAAACCGTACCGGATTCCTATATTATGAACTAGCTGCGCCCCGCGGTTTCATCCGCGTAAGTTTCGAATTTCTAATATAATTCGATCATGATGTGGCGCCATCTATTATCATAATAACGTTGTTGTTGTTTTCCTCGGGAACAGCACTTTTTTTCGGGGTGAATGGTACCCTATGTCCGTTTCTGTACACCTGACAACGTATATGCAATATTTCAGGATGATCGGTTCAGTGGTTTAGGCGTGAAAAGGTAACAAACAAGCAAACTTACTTTCACATTTATAATATTAAAGTTAGGATGGGACTGACTATTACGCGCGCTGTATCGAAAAAGTAATCGAGAAATATAAGAAAAATAGATTTTAGAATATAGATTTTCTCAATAGTAGGTAAGAAGACGATAAAATCTAGAGAAGTTCCAAACAGGCAAACTCACTTAGTGTGACTATATAAGGAAAACTTATCCTTTTAGAATAACAATAAAAAACATATTGTGGTCCGTAGTAAAACCGCTGCGGGTTTTTCAAAAATCACTTTACGTTTTTCTTATACTTATTTCTGGATACAGCGCGCGTCATAGTCAGTCCCATTCATGATTATTTTCACCTAAAAAAATGCTCATTTTACTTACTACTTCGCAAACAAGGTTAAGCATTATTGCAACGTTACCCAGTGTTCTAATTTAATGCTACGGAATGAGTACTAATTATACATAATAGGTATCTAGCGAATATCGCATTTTTATTATTTTTCTAATCTTATCGATACCTATTTCTATGTTATATTTAATCGATTGATATGCTTATACTATTTAAAATTGGGTTTTATAGTTAGATATAGCTAATCTATGGGGCTCTCGAATCAATTTGGGTCTGGGCATAGAGGAAGGTTTTTTATAACTCAAAAATTGATGTAAATGTTCTTATTTATATTGTTTTAAATGATCGGTAATCTTTAAACGATGTCCTCCTGCTCGCCACCTATTATATGTATACATGAGACTTTAACATAACTGAAAAAATGTGGGGTGTATTTATAAACCTGTGCCCTCCGGGAAAATACAGGCGTGTTGTCAGGTCTAGAAAGCCATGTGTCTAAAATATAAACAGTCAAGTATTTTCCAAATAAAATCATAAGTACCGATATATTATTATCAGTAGGTACCTATATCTACACTTTAATTTTCCCAGCACATAAACTCATAACACAGGCATAGTGACTTATCGTCAAGTCACATTCTTAATTGGGACATCACATTACAGACGAAGAATATTCGGAACAAGTCTGATAAGGAAGAACATGTATAAGTCATAAAATATCATCGATTGACCAACAACACGCTACGCCAATGTTATTCACCAATCAAAAGTCAACAAGATACATTTTTCCTTGAATTATGGACTAATCTAACCTTCTTAATCATTCAGACGTTTCGATTTTATTTCCAAGAGTGCGGTTATATACGATGTGCTTGAATTTACATGAATATAAAAAATAACTACTATGTGTCTTCATCATAATCGGAATACCCGTAAACGTCCACCCCTAATCAGGGGGTTATTCAATGAACTAATTGTACGGTGTGTGCGTACAATTCCCCCATCACAAACGTTTAGTAAAATGTCCTCAGAGGACATGCCGCGAGAATTAGTCGAAGTTTACCACATAAGTAAATCTGTAGTATTACAAGAATCTAGTTATCAAAAGACACCATGACCACTGTTCATAAATAGTCGTTATCAAAAAGGTGGGCTCCGCAGCTCTGTTCATAAATGGAAGTACAGACTGCAGATGCATTTCTGCAAAAGAAGTATCCAGTCTATCACGGGATGAATCCTCGCAATCTCTCTTCATCTCAGTAATTCAGTGTATATTTTCCTAACGATTATTACAAACTGCGATCACCAATCCGATTTCAAGCTTAGTGATGCCATGTTCATTTACGATCGATCATTGAAACGTTTTTTTTTTATCGGCGCCTGATAACATGATAACAATATGATGTCATAAAAAAATAAAACAACCAGCTGACGGAGCATTTCAATTCTTATTTGGTTACATATAAGGAGATCAATGGAATCATTCGTATATTTCTGGAATAACATGTTTGCGCACTATAATATGTACCTAAGTCGGATTAACCTATCACCATAATGCGACAAGGTGAGTAATAATTGAATGTCATTATGATGTTTAAATTAGAAATGACAACAGTTACCATCATTAAAACAGAAGACGAACTAGCAGGGAATCGAGGAGGGACCTCGAAGCCCTGACCTATTCTATTTTCTTTCTGGTTAAATTCAGTACCTAACTATTTTTCTGGAGGATACAATAAATATTTACTTGCGGCTTATCAAGATTCGATGTTATTTTCTTAACTAATATTTCACATCCATTGTGTTGTCAGTCTTGATTGTTTTATAATATTTGGTAATCTAGGATATCTATACAGGTCCGCAGGGACATCAACGTGCATCCTGTTTCCATGGATCCAGTACATGATTCTGAACCCCATTACGTTAAAATGTTTCGTGGGTTATTAAAAAAAATAATTGCTGTTCCATGCATTTTGACCGCGCAGGTATTGCACTTTTCTATGAAACAACAGATTTTTTTAAATAACCGACGATCAGTTTTTACGCTAGGGAGTCTAGAATCATGTGCTGAATTAATTGTTACAGTTTGCGGGTCGATGTCACTGCCATCCTGTATTTATTTGGCGTTACTATTTTCAAATTTTCTTCGTAAGAAAAGTCCGTATGATTTCTTGCAACAATATTGTCTTGAAAATTTTCAGTAGTACGTTATGTATTTAAAAACCCTATTTTCATCAGTTCAAAGGTAAACACCATTCTTAAAATCGTACCTAATGTACGACGTAATAGACTTTCTCCTTATTCCAAGAGGAAGCCTTTGGGCTGCACTGAGTCGTATATCATGGACCCGGCTTTGTTCGTTCGAAACGGCTTCTATAACTAAACATGCTTCATATGGGAGCATACCTATTTACTGATATTAAATGGGTGTATATGATGATTTTACGTTTCAGGTAAACGATTCGAGGTATGTAGGTACTTGACTTTTTCACAAAATAGATACGACTTAGCTTAAACCTTAATAACGCAAACATGATTTTGTAGGTGATGGCGGAGTAAAAAGCGGATCAGTAGGTAGGTAAGTTATATAACAATGCAGTGTTAATTGTCTATGTAGGTGCTTTCTAAGTCAACCTTAGACACCCTGACCTACCCGAACCCAGTGCTCTGTAATGCCAACACGCAATGAACAAACGAAGTGATCAATCAAAGCCTCTCCAGTGGGACAATAAAAGGCTGATATTATAATAACATTTGTTCTAACTATGCTTACTTATAAAACGGATGAAAAAAACCTCCTCGATGACGTATTTTACGTTTGCCCATACATACATCAAAAGCACATTACCAGCACGACGAATAAGTATGTTAGCCCAAGGGTATTGCAATGGAATCCTAATTAAAAATAAATTGGCATACCACGAAATTATGTACAACGCTAGAGATGTATGTATGTATACGCAATAATTTAATAACTGGAGAAAATCAATAGTTTCATGTTTACTAATATAATCTAAGGTTATGGGGACATGTTACCTGGCCTAGTATTATAGGAGAACTTCGCTTGACCGCGATCCGTTAAGGTGAAATTGAGGTTGACATACTGAAAATAGATCAGGCTGTGTGTGAAGATTTACCGGCAAAGAGGCATTTCAATGTTTTGTGAGGTTGTGTCCTGCCAAGGCAAATGAGACCTTTGTGGCCTTGTTTATTTATTAAGATATTAGAAGAGATTAGCTTTTAAAAGTATGGGAATTGTCCCTCTGTTATTTTGTTGGCCCATTTTTTTCTGGGTACGAAACATTAAAATAAAGAAGTTGAATATTATAGATATTATGTACATAATACCAGTTGGTCGTCGAGCGGACATGTACGCGGCGAAGCGCAGCGGTCTTCACTTTTAAACGAAACTGTTCTTTACAACTTTGTATTAGAATTTCATATTACACACGCAAAGTGGAAGCAAATCGGATACTAGCATAGTCTGTTCAATATCATACGGTGATGCTTTAATACAAAGATCTGAGCTTGGATAAACATGTGCTTGCTTCAGCTACGTGATGTTAACAGAACGCAAATATTGATAAGATTTGAAAAATAATTTCGTATTTTCTAAAAATAAAACAATATTAATACATCAAACACCAACCCGGACTGGGCCCGCGTTGTAGATTATATCCCACTCGCTCTCGAAGAGAGGAGGCCTGTGCCCCAGCAGTGGGAACATTATAGGCTGGTTATGTAGGTACCTAGATCATTTTGATCTAAATACTGTTTGGCCTAAGTGTATTATGAGAAAATCATATTTTCTTCAGCATGTGCATTTTCAGGAAAACACAATTATGAGCTTATCCTTGCGCGAGGTATTTATTGTCAAGATTTAGTTTGTAACTTTTATTAGTTCTAAGACATTATAGGCTATACAAATATAATATCTATGTATATCTAATACTAAAAATAACAAAATTAAATCCTAACTTAACTAAAACTATACAGAAACTAAAATATAGCGTCGAAAAATTCATCCGCATCGCTGTCGACTGGTAATGTTCCCAAGAGACTGGCGGCATTGCCACGTTGTATGGCAATGCTTAGCCTTTGGCCAAGGTAAAAGCCAGCCCTTGGGTCACGGGAAGTGTCAACCAGCCGTTTTGAAATTTCTTTAAAAAGACCATGAGCACTCGGACCCCACGGCCCGAGGGTTTCAACCCCAAACGGCTCGAAAATATAATTTCCGATAAGGTTATTATATTTTCGCCGCTTGAGGTTTTCAGCAGCCGCAGCAGCAGCGCCAGCACAGCATGCCGAGCCAGGAAGATGGGATGGCGCAAGAGTATCGACACACGTTGCGTCCCACACTAAAGACCTACCCACCTTCCACGGAAATAAAGACATACCGTCCGGTCTCTTGCCATCGTCGCGTGCCAAGCCATTGGGTTCTAATACAGCTGGAACGCCGACGGTAACAAGAGCTCGTCGGATGATGTCATTGATGTTCGCGTGGCGCGCTAAGCGACCCGCACTGCGGCTGCAAGACAGGCCATGATGTCCGAGGCTGTTGACATCTTCGCCACAGTGACAGCGATGAGGAGAACAGCAAGGAGTTCCTAGTCGTAGGGAAGCAGCGAGGCGAAAAGTAGTGTCGTCGAACAAAGTGCCTATGTTCGACGAAGGTAGTGCATGAAGCCAAAGACCCGACTCCCACCTACCCACAGCCAGCAGGCGCGCACGTTTCGCAGTAGTAGAAATTATGTTTGTAACTAAACTTAATTTTATTTTTATTTTATTTTATTTTATTTGGGAAACAAACAGATGCAATAACAAACATAAGTATAAAAAATTAGTTTAACACAATCCAGAAACAGTTTCCACAGATTACTATGACAAGTACAATATATGTAACTAAGTGTAACAACCACCAGAAGTTCACACCTACAAAGTTTACAGAAATTACAATTTAATATTATATAACATATAACACTATTATTCTTATTTAAATTTCGATGCCAAAATATTTCTTATACTAAATTTGAATTTGGGTAGAGAAAGGTGAAAAATATCTAAATCTTGATTTGCTTTTAATGAAATCGTATCGTTGTACAGACGACATGCTCTTTTAATAAAAGTATTCTTGCCATAATTGGTTCGGGAGAAACCAATTTGGAAGAGAGTTCTTTTGCGTGCATTTAAGCGTGGACATCCAAAACTTATTTTGCTGAGAAGATAAGGAGAGTCCAATTGGCCTCTAATAATTTTATATAAATAAACTAGATCTCGCTCTGCACGACGTTCCTCCAATTTCTGAAGTCTAGGTGTATAATCAGTTCCAAAGTTAAATCGCCAATTCAAGTGCTTAGTAAATTTATTTTGCAATTTTTGGATTTGTTCAATATAAACTGCATACTGGGGATTCCACGCCGCTGAAGCATATTCAAGAATCGGCCTTACAAGTGTCTTATAAAGAAGTATCAATGTTGATTTATGTTTGAAGTCCTTACCAACTCTTAGTACGAATCCCAACATGCGAAATGCCTTGTTGGTCATAGTGGTAATTTGAGAGTCAAAGTTAAATAAAAACATTAAGCATTTTTTTTGTGATACTTTAATTTTGTCTAGATGAAAGTGTATCTAGTCTCACACGATATTATCATAAGCTGTTTGTCTTATAAACCAGACAATTTCCAACTAAAGCAACATTAAATAAACTACATTTATTATCATAAAAAAATATTAAGTCTGTGAACACCTCAGCCACAACGAACCGACAATTTGTAAAATATTAAATTACAAAGAAATAAAGAAAATACGTTTATTTTCGGCAAACATGACGCATAAAAAAAACACAAAAAAAAATAAAAAGTTGGGAGAAAACATGCGTCACATCCACGCAAAATTGCCATCGCTCAGCATAATGCTAAGACCCTATACGAGACAGAGTCTCAGCGCTGGTTTTCAGCGACAGCCGGCGTTGGCGTTGAAATTATTGTTTTGAACTCACCTTTCCAGTGCGTCTCCGACCGCTTTTGATTGATAAATATTCTTAGGAGGCGGCAGGTCATCGTCTTCCAAGTCTCTTTTAGTGCCAAAATAGAATATAGGCAACATCCAACAGAACATCGTCCTCATAAATGTGTTTGGCACACTCTTTTCCTTAGGCGGCACATTCTTCGGAGGTATCGCATTATTCGCGTCTTTCGCATTTTTCTCTGCACCCATCTTAATTAGCACTAAATTAATATCAATTTACTATAACGCAAACTTATTTAATTTTATAGTATCATCTAACTGCGAGCACACTATATTAGTGACGAGAGATGCTTGGAGCGTGCTCCTGCGCACGGCATGCGCGCTTCGTTCAGACTGACGACGGTACCGCGTGGCTGAACCGCGGCCTTTACGCTCTACTTTAGTGATAATTATTGTTTATAGTGCATACGACTATAATCTTTATTAGCACCCTAATCTAAGGTCCAATGGTGGGGCGATGACAGATATTTTGCAAACTACTATGCATCGTGACTTAGCAATTTAGTTTTTATTATGATAATTTATCATTTTTGCAGATATTCGCGGGGTTCGTAAAGGTGTGGGGAAACTCAACACAAGCCAGCAAAGATAATCTTATGTATATTTCTTACTTTCAAAAACAAAATATTATGTGAAATGAAGGTTATCTTTTACAGAACAAAATACAGAGTAACAACATAACTTGAAGCTTACTTTAATTCTTATAAGACGGAAAATGTAAACCAGGTATCTTCATAATAATTATATTTCTTAAGTTCCTATGTATTACATATTTAGGTACTAAATAAAAATAGTATAATACTTGAATAAAAATTGTATTTCCATCGGGCAATACCTATGTTCTATGTTATGGGTTTGGTTTCCGCACTTAGTCACTCAAATGGACCATTGTGCGTGGGCCATGGCGGCCGTCGTTGGTGATCTGCTTATTCCAACCAGCCCACCTCCCTCCAGAAGCTGATTAGGTCTCCTGGTTTATCAAGAACGTCTGTGTATGATTTGGGTGTCCCGAGGGTCTCTGATCTGATTTGGGTGACGCCTGTGCACTCAAAGAGCACATGCGCAATGGTTTCCTCAGCCTCCATGCAAGCCCTGCACAGGAGGCTGTCCGTTATGCCTATAGTGTGGAAATGTTTGTTCAGCGAGCAGTGTCCCGTGATGGTCCCCGTCACCAGGCGCAGACCTTTCCTGTCCAGTCTTAATAAACGCCTGGTAAGCTTGCCATCCAATAATGGCATAGCTGCCTTGGATTGCCTGCAGCCTGGTGATGACGACCACCATCGTTCTGCTTGTGTGTGGGTGTGCTCCTGTAGCCACCTGCGTAGTTGATTAAAGGGGATGGGCACGATAGGTTCCGGTCCACAAACTAACATACTGGATGCCCTTCTGGCCAGTTCGTCAGCTGCGTCGTTTCCTAGTGATCCACTGTGTCCTTTTATCCATTGAAGTGTCACTATGTTGCGGTATTGTACGGTTACCCGTTCAAGCGCGTTGTGACATTCTAGTATTAGGTTCGATGTGATGCATTTTTTATCTAGGGATTGGAGGACTGAGGCGCTGTCAGAGAGTATGCGAATATGGGTGTCCGTAACTCTCCGGGCTGCTATGGCATTAGCCGCTTGTATTATGCCCACACACTCCGCTTGGTAGACCGTGTTGAGCATTCCCAGCGGTTTGGATATTTTTATGTTGAGGTCTTGTGAGAAGACTCCGACTCCAGTTCCGCAGTCGGTCTTTGAACCATCTGTGTAAACTCTTAGTTCCTTTGAACCTGAGTAGTCGCACTGCTCCTCCTTAAGCACTATGTTATAGTGCGTTTGAAAGCAGTAGTTTTTGGGGGCTTTATCGCAGGGTGATGCCATCAATGGCTGCCGCTTGATCGCATCTTGTTGTAAACGTATGTGTTTGACCCTAGAGTCTTTGCTCAGGGTTCCTGATATATGGAGCCTAAAGGCAGCCAGGGTCGCCTCTTCTCGCACTATGAGGTGCAGTGGCGGCAGTCCAAGCATAGCCTGTAGGGCAGCAGTGGGTGTAGTTCTCATGCAGCTCGTGATTGCCACACATGCGAACCGCTGTAGCTTTTCAAGGTCTCTTTGAGCTGTGCTCAGGTCTGTTCTGGGCCACCAGACTAGTGAGCCGTATGTAATGATTGGTCGAATGACTGTAGTGTATAGCCAGTGAGTGACCTTGGGGCTAATCCCCCAATTCTTGCCAAGCATTCGCTTGCACTGCCACAAAGATATACTGGCTTTCGTGGTGATGTAGCTGGTGTGTTTTGCCCAATTCAACTGTTTGTCCAAAAATATGAGTATTTGGTATCAGTTGATAGGCTTAGGGTTGTACCAAAGAAGCGTGGTAGTTGTAGTGTCGTCATTTTCCTCTTTTTTGTGAAGAGAACCAGTTCGGTTTTCGTGGGGTTCACTGAAAGTTGGTGCTTACCACACCAGTTCTCTATTATTTTCAGGGCTTGGCGCATTAAGTTGCACAGGGTGTTTTCGTGGGTGCCATTTATTATTATGGTTAAATCATCGGCGTAGCCTACGGTGAAGTCACCTCGGGCAATATTTATTATTGCCATAATTGCCCAAAATAAAAAAAAACGAGTTCCCACATCCCACATTACTTTTGAAAGAAATAAATCACGTTCGAATCTACATGTCGTCGCGTCGGTTCGACTGCGGTTCGACTCTCCATATAACACTGTCTCCATATACCTAACTAAGTACGATGCGATAGATATCAAGTATTCCGAAATATTCTACCAAAGCGACACGAGCTGTCAGTTCCACTCCTAGGAAATATTGCACACGCAGAGTACATCTTCGTGATTTTACTTTATCAAAAAATATGTAGTTATATGATACGATTTTACCTAGTCTGGGGCAAATTGTTTCAATTTGGTAGGAAGATGAAAATCTTGTTTGTTATACCTCCACCCGAATAAATCGAGGGCTATGTCGGACTTGTTTAAACCAACAATTAAAACCTACAGGTTTCCTCCGAATACATATAAGTTCGGGGAACGTTGACTCTCCACAGAATCTGGAAACCATTTTGTTTTTGTTTCTGCCTATGTGGTCCCACTGCTGGTCAAAGGTCTCCTCCATATTTTTACAATTTTCTTCATATTTTGCCTTCGCCGGCCAATCAGTCAGGAACGAGTCCGTCAGGAAATCGTCACGCCAGCGTTTCGTAGACCAGCTGACGGCCTTCTTCAGGCACCCACTTTGTGGAAATCCTGACCTATCTTCGATATCCGTGGTCCTGATGCATCCTATAAGTGTGATCCTGCACATCATATTACAGTACAAAGCATAATACATAATGTTTTTGTACACGATAGATTTTAAAGTCTAATGGGATTTACGTGTTATGTCTAATCTTTTTTCGTTTATTTTTAAAGTGGTTGGTATCAATAAATTGATCCCCATTAAGTGTTAGAGAGTCGTTTTTTTACACTTTACATACGAGTAATACTAGCTGGGCCTGCAGTTCCGCCCGAGTGATAACATTTGAGAAGACACGACAAACAGCCATACAAGCAACTTCGAAAATATTTTTTTATGGTTCTGCTAGTACGAAACCTTTTTAACGCGAGTCCAAGTCACACTTAGCTGTTTTTGATTCATTCATTAAATTATACACATACCTTGCATCATCATCATTCTCCTGCCCTTATCCCAATTTATTTGGGGTCGGCGCAACATATCTTTTTCTTCCATACTTCTCTATTAGACGTCATCTCGGCACATACCTTGCATAATTGTAATTATAATGACAGGTATTATGTTGTAGATACGTTTGCCTGATCAGTGTTTCACTTGTTTAGCAGCATATTAACACTATTGCGAATTTCTGTTTAGATTAAACTAATCTATATTATGATGATATAAGGATTTGATAACAAAAAGTCCGACATGTAACCTACGCGTGTACCTATATATAATGTGATCTATCTTCAATTCTACAATAAAACACAGATGAGACTACTTTTTATCCTAAAAAAATGGAAATTAACAAAACGTCCACACATTGCGAATCATGCGATGAGCGCCGTGCGCTGAGCATGCCTTGCAATGTCTGCATCCGCCTTTGGAGCGGCGGCTATATTGAAATTAGTACAATATTGAGTATTGCACATTGTACGTGACCAGAACTAAAGGTGTATACAAAATTTCAGCTCAATCGGAAACCAACAAAGGGTCGAAAAATGGTTTGCAAATTTTGACGGACAACTTACATACATACCTACGAACAGTGCAAGTTAAATAAAAGCTTGTAATAATAAAAAGGGATAGGAAAAATATCCGAATGGAGGAATGTGAAACCATTACTGTAAGCCTGAAGCACTCGAAGCCGGAACCTCCCTATTTGCCCTTTTCGCGTTATCCCGTAAAACCAAAGATTTGATAATGTCCGGGTAGAATAGATTATCATCTAATACTGTAATGCCTATTGACGGCAAAAACAGTGGCACATTTGGACAGGTTTCTGTAGATACTTACAGTACGCGAGCGAAGTCGCGGGCACAACAACAAGACATACAAAACATTTTTTTGACATTGCTCTTCTGCAGAATGTACTTAATACGAGTAAGTTATTAAGTCCATAATTAGAATTAATTTAGTCTATGTAGCACAAAGATGTGAATTTCTTGGCTAGTTACTATCTGTTTTGTTGACTGTGCAACTTACAGCAGAATATAGCGACCCTTCTTAGCTCCTCGTCGGGCGGAAGAATAAAGATGAGTTACTCCAACTCCTTAGCACCTAAAAAACGACTATCTTAAAAACTGTACTGCACGTCTTTGTACTGTAACATAGTGTAAGCTCGTAGGAAGTTTGTGGTCAAAGTTTGTTAAACCTGATCATCATCATCCACAACCCGACTTCACACACTGCTGAGGCTTCTCTTTTCATGTGCCATGCCCCTGCCTCCACGCCCCTGTGCCAGCCTCATCCAAGTTCAACCCGCGATGGCAACAATATCGTTCGCCCACCTCGCCGCCGAAGATGATATTTAAAACTAAATCAAATTACAAAGATTAGATCTTCACAAAAAACCTTCACAGTTTTTCATCAGATAACTATGCCGAGCCGGTTGAAAATTGTGAACCCATGTTTACAATTTTAATCAGTCTCCATTCTAAAAGGGTTATGCTGAACCATCGCGCTAGCTATGTATGTTAGTTTAACACAGTTACGTAACTCCTCTACTTTGATATTATATAGCTTTACACGTTAGCTGAACGTGGCAAGAAACGGTATTAACGCGACTCTTGCTCTTATCACTAGGGCTTCTGCTCACTTAGCGGACGAAGGGAGCGTGACGATACATAATCACACGTCACACTTCCTATAAATCATCATTAACCTCAATTTCTAAAACGAATTGTCTGTCCCACCTCGTTAGCCTACTCCCATACTCTCAACACGTCAGCAATTTAAAAATGTTTTTCGTCCCGTGGGCCGTAAAAAGTTCATTTCATTATTTTTTGCGTTGTTTGACTGTCAACGTACTTTTAACGAAACTCGCGAAATAAATAACACCCTTACAGGAAAGCGATACGCGTTCGGGAAGCGCGCACAATAACGCGCAGAGCGACACAATAAGTATAAAGATAAAACCAAATGGTTTGTGCATTTTAATTAAACGTTTAATTGACCTTCATTTTGCTGAACACATAAGGGTACGGAAAAGTAAATAACATAAGTAAATACTGTTTACAGAATTTGGAAGCTAATGGGGGCGGGAAACGTTTGTGGAAAGGAGGGAGGCATTTAGACTCACAGATTTTGCGTCTTGTATTACGTAACGCAATTGTTGCTACAGAATTTCAAACTGGTTGGTTCAAACCAGTCTCCAATTTTAAACGAAATAAAAGTTATAAGTTTTTGTTGTAACTCATTATAAAATATTAAACAAGGTGTTTGGGAAATGGGTGCAAAGCTTAAAAGGGATGATATTTTATGCCATTTACGAGTACAACATATTAAGCTAAACTTGTCTTCGACGAAGTCCGTTCCTTTTTTTTTTGTTGAAACTAAAGTTTTTAACTATAAAGCCCATTATTTTAAATTAATTTGCTAATTGTGTCCAGTAAAAGTGGTTGTTATTACTTTTGTTAATTTTTTATTTATGTAATTAGTGATTACTTAAACACAATAATTTCCAAGCATCTGTGTCATCAGAGAAACATTCTACGCATATTCAAGATTAAGAAACTTTAAAAAAAATAAGAAAATGTTTTGTTTATGGCATAATAAAATGATAAGATGAGATAATTAATTATAAGATAAGCATAATATACAGGCTGTCCCTGGAAGTACGGATCAAATCGGATAGAGGCGTGGGCAAGGTCATTTCATGAAAAGAAAACAAAAATTGGTCATAATTTTGAACTGTAAAAAAAATCACCGATATTCTCAGGGTTAAAAATTTGGAAATGCCCACGCCCCTATTCGATTTGATCCATACTTCCAGGGAGACACTGTATATCATATAATATAATTTTATAAAATTAGCAAAAACATAATTAGGGATGATGTTAGGTATGTTGTTAATATAATTATATAATTATTTATTTGATGATAGTCCTCCCAAACGCTTTATTTTTTGCTGATTCAAAGGCTGACTCAGCTAAACAACCCAAGGTTGATAAGGGCATCGTTGGACGGGGCAAGACAATGATGCATGTTGAGACTCGCAAGGCCTAGGACGGCGCTAGAGGTCGTAATTACCAGACGGCACGCATTGCATGCAGCTTGCGACCAACCAGACAGCCAGACAAAAAAGGTTTTTCAAGAATTTTATCAAATTGAGACAAGAATAACCTCCTTTTTTTTTAAGTCGGTAAATTATTTGCTTAGGGCTGATTTTTCAATCGACCGATAATTTTAATTCGTCGAATAAAATAAGATTTTGTATGAAAGAACTGTCAAAAATTCAAAATGATTCCTCGGATAAGATCATTTTGTATTTTAGGCACGCAATGTTTTCAAGTTAACTTAACTTTTACCTATTTAATTATCAAATAATATGTTGGTAATGTTCGTTTCGAATCAGTAGTCAATAGAATGTAGCAAATTCCTAATTCAGAATTTCTTATGCAATTAGTGGCACTATCTCTATCAGACGATATCATCACATCTGTAACCAAAACCACGCTGAAAACAAACACTGCAGACTAATCCAATATGTATCTATCTTTAGTATTTATATATGAGATTAATTTGCTATCAGACAGTGCAATTCACGTCAGAACTATTTACTTTAGGAAGTGGGTAACGAAAGATAATTGCACAAGTATGAGTTACTGGCTTGTTTACCTGAAACTGTGGAGAATAAAATTGTGATTGGCAAAGTTCATATTGCAATTTCCTTTTTATTAATTGCCAACATTAATCGAATGATAAAATGAAATTCATTAATGCGTAGATATTTGTACATGATTGAAATAATTATAAAGATTATTTCGGCAGCTGTCGTCGTCTGCTAAATATTGGATTCTTATCTGACTGTTCCTTACAATTGGCGCTCACCGGCGAATATTTTACTAGGGAGAAACACAGTTTTAATAGGATTAGACAGTGTGTTGTTTTTCTTTATTTCAACATGAAAATACTATAATAACTTATTATTAGGTAGAGATTCAAAATATATCTAATATTTGAAAGATAAAATCGCTTCACGAGAGATTCTCAAGAAAACACACATACGCCTGCTTTGATTATTAACAAAAACATTTATAACATTCTTGAAACATCCTTTTTAGAAAGAACCTTACTCGCTTTTTTACAATTATTTTCTCTTACGAAAATATTAACTTTTGCCGGTTCCGGCTTCAAAAAATACATCTTCTTTACTTGTGTAACAGATACAGATCTTCCAAAATGTAAAATAGGCTATATATAGATATTTTCTGATGTTTATTTAACTTTTTACTCAATGTTCATACAATTGAGCTCAGTGACCCGTGTACCTCGCTTTATTGTTATAACATAGCGTCTTGAAAAATAAGATTCCATTTGGAATACTTATATTTATTTTAAGCGAGATACGGTTGGTTATGTTAACATTAATTGGTGTATAGACAGTATATTATTATTATATTATTTTTATTATAGCCTTTTTATTTCCTTAAATAATCAATTACATTGCATTAATAGTTCGTATTTCATTATAACTTAGTACATTAAATAAATCATAATAAGCAATAAAAGTATTAAATATCATGCATTAGTTAAGTTATAAAATTATAAATTCATTATTATTATTTTTTTTTTTTTTTTTTTTTTTTTTTTTTTTGTAGTTGCTGTTTTAAGGACCTCTCAACGAGTAAAGGCCTCCTCCATTTTTCTCCAGCTTTCTCTGTTCTTTGCTTTTGTAATCCAGTCTTTTCCTGCCACTTTATTTATCTCATCCATCCATCTCTCTTTTGGTCTTCCCCTGTTCCGTTTATTGGGTGGTCCTGGCCAGGTAGTTATTCTATAAGTCCACTTATCTCTGTTCATGCGTGCAATATGACCAGCCCATTTCCATTTCATTTTCTTGCAATGTACTAAAGCGTCTATAACATTTGTTGTTTCCCTTATATCTGTATTTCTTATTTTGTCCTTTCTTTTTAAATTTAGAATACTACGTTCCATTGACCTCTGGCATACTTGTACTTTATTTTTTGTGTGGTTATTAAATATCCAAGTTTGGCAGGCATACGTAAGACACGGTAGTATACAGGAATCCAGTACTTTTTTCTTTAATTTTACAGGGAGGTTTGATTTAAGTATTTCTTTGTTGTTCCAAAATTTGTTCCATGTGATATTTATTCGTCTGTGTAATTCATCACTGTGTCTGCTCGTAGTAAACGATATCTGTTGACCTAAGTATATATATTGTTGTACATATTCTAATGAAATACTGTTGACTGTAATGGGTATTTTTTTATGGTTGGTCATGATCTTTGTTTTTGTGGTATTTAGTTCTAAGCCAATTCTTCTACTCGCAGTATTTAGTTCATTGACCATTTTTTCCAGCTGTGTTGGTGTTTCCGAGAAAAGTATAATGTCGTCTGCAAACCGAAGATTACTTAAAAAGTTGCCTTGTATGTTTATACCTTTTCTATCCCAATTTAGATTTTTCATGATGCTTTGTAGGACAGTTATAAAGATTCTCGGCGAGAGAGGGTCGCCCTGTCTAACGCCTCTACATATTTTTATTTCTGGTCCTCGTTTTTCCATTTTTACACGACTTATAGTTTTACTATATATGTCTTTTATAAGCTCAATAGTCTCCAGTGGTACATCACACTCGTAAAGGGCTTTCCACATGCTGCTATGGGATATAGAGTCGAAGGCTTTGGCATAATCAATAAAAGCCAGGTAGAGTGGCCTTTTATGTTCTGTATATTTCTCTATAATCAAGTTTAATGCGTGTATGTGGTCTGTGGTGGAAAAATCTCTTCTAAAGCCTGCCTGTTCCGGTGGTTGGCATTTCTCTGTGTACCTAGCAAGGCGTTCTTCTAGACATGATGCAAACAATTTGTATATATTTGGTTGAAGGCTAATGGGTCGGTAATTACCGATATCGGCAGGGTCCCCTTTTTTATATAGTAGAATTATGTCGGATTCTGCCCATACTGTAGGTATTTTTTTTTCATCTAGAATCTTATTAAACAGGGTAGTTAAAGGTGATGCTAGTAGATATTTGCCTGTCTTTATTGTTTCGTTTGGGATGCCATCTGGTCCATTGCTTTTCTCGGATTTTAAGCGTTCTATTTTCTTTATGACCTCATAGGTAGAAAATCTTTCCAGAGTGTTGGAGTCCTGAGTGAAAATTAAGTCTTCTTGATCTGTTTCTTGTACTGAATAAAGGTTTTTATAAAACGTTGTGGCTGTTTCTATAATTTTTGACCTAGAGAAAGTTTTGTTGTTGGTAGAGTCTTCTGTTAGGCAAGGGATCCATTTTTTGGTAGAGTTGAGTGCTTTGAAACCCTTTTTCAGACTCCCTGATGATTTGAGATGGTTTTCTATTGTGTTTATTCTGTGTTCATAATGTACTTTTTTAAGTTGTTTGTAAATATTTTTATATAGATAGCTGCGTTCTTTCTTTTCTTCATCTGTTAATTTTTTCTTGTTTGTTAATTCATTTCTTCTTTTAATAAGATTTTTTATATTTTCCGGAATGATGTCCCGTTTTGTAATTAATTCTCTTTTTATAGAGTTCATACTATCAGATATTGCCACCTTGATTTTGCTATAGAAAGACTCTATGTCTTCATTTTCTTCTAGATCCATCGTGATAATTTTTTTCCGTAAAGCTTCGATGAACTGTTCCTTTTCTTCTGTTGTGTTTAGTTTGGTATTTTTATTGTTATACTTGACTCTGCTTTTCTTCGAATTTGTCATTTTAAAGGTACTTCGTATGAGTCGGTGATCGCTAGGGTATGATAGACTACTTAATATAGACAGTATATATGACATTGAAAATCATCACAACTGCATACCTGGGTATAGAAAACTGCGTTGTTTGTTTATTTCTTGCGATTTGTAACAAATATAAAAAAAATACGTGTGGCACTCGGGGACTGCCGCGGTAAAGCTATTGCATAGCAACACACACAAACACCGTGCCGAAGTCTGCCGAACTGATACGACGTTAGACGATGCTTAGGTTTATTTTCGTTACGGAATTTCTTCATTCGGTCGCCGCGCTCAAAGCCCAAGATAAAAGCTATGCAATAGCTTAACAAATTGTATAAGTTTTATAAACATTCGTTCAAGAAGGAAAAAAATATAGGTGCCTAGTAAAAATAAATTACTTGATTGTGATTTTTACTACAAAAGCATCGTTAACGCCGAAAGCTTCGCGACAATATTTTGCCTGTAGTGCTTAAAATTGTCACCACTATAAGCTAGAGTGATAGTTGTTATTAGAGACACTGCTTCGACTGGGTATTGATGTTGATTAAGAAATATTTGCTGTTACATATTTGTTTATTAATTTCACTCTCAAATTACTCGGGACGGGAATGTTTGCGTATACTGACTGGTAAATAGATGTGCACTTTTTTATTTGTCTAACCACTTGGCGACACAAACTTTTTTGAAATAAGGTTGTCTTTACATGTTTTCAGTATATGGTTTGTTTTTATGTTAGACTGAATTCATACGTAGAAATAGTTTAAACGCCTACAAATGCTTTACTCATAAAATTACATAACACCCTTGCAAGTTACAAGTTACGTATGTGCTAACTTTTTTATTGCGGTTTAAGAAAGTAGTCGTCAACAAAACTTCTCAATGAAAAGAAAATATCAATAAAGAAGAAGGGAACAAAATAGTCGGTATGCTATTTCACGCGGGGTCAATCAAGCCAGTCATTGTTTTCCATTTAACACAAATGTTCAACATCCGTCCATCATTGACCTAATAAATCCTTTTAGTGGAGAAAATATAATGTGGGGCAAGGTCATCTGTCAATAATAAAGGATGGTGCGTATCAGAGGTATGGTGGTCGGCGATGGTGGTCGGCGATGGTGAGCGGGCGAGCGCAGAGTGCGGGTATGCGGCGCTGAGGCGCTGGGGCGCTGAGGGGCCGGCCGCTCGCCGCGCGCCGCAGTATGACGCGGCCCGCGAGTCGCCCGCCCGCGCCCCGAGCGACACCGCGCGTCACCTGCACTCCGACACCCGACACGATGTTAACAAACTGCATCTACTACTAAACATATATCATGTGTCCTAAAACAATCGTGCCTTTCAATTTAAAAAATAAAATCGTTAGGTAATTATTTTATGTACCTACCGATGTGAAAACTTTTCGTAAAAGTGAATGTTCATCAGTGGAGTTAGAAAGACTAATCAAATTATAAAACCTGAACTGGAATATTGCAAAATGTCTTAAGACACTCTATAAATCGCTGTCTGATATTCTTGTCGAAGTGATTTAACGAACAAAGAAATGTGTTTACAAAGAAAAGTAACGTAGCAACGGATGTCATATTAATATCAGTAAAATTATGTAACGTCTTTAATTAATTCAGAATGGCGTATTATTAAACGAAGAGTTGGTGTAGAAGCCGAAATCAAAAACAATAGAAATATTTCATGTGTAACCGGCAAACTAACTAAATGTAGGTTACGAACTACCATAAGTAATGATCCCATTGTTTGTCTACTTTGTTTTATGACAGAGTTGTGTAGTAAAAATTTAGTAAGTTAAATAGTAATTCTTACTAATAATATTAAATACTTTTAAGTCTAATGTGTGTGTAATTAATACTAATTTAATTTAATTCACTTTAAGCTATCAACATTGATAAAAATTAAATTAATATTACACACATTCTTTATACATATTAAAATGCTGATAGACCAACTAATTACAAATAAATTTAAACATAAAAAAATCCAAAGATCATTTCATTTTACGCGTATTTGAATTTCAGGTCCAATGAAATGTATAATAATAATTACTGACAAACAAAACGATATATCAATAACATAATAAACGTATCTAATAAACATAAGCAATGTTAGAAACATAAGGACGATGTGTAATTTAATATCACTGAACATATGTAAATATTGTAAAAATGTATAGTAAATGAGGACAAATAGTGTTAAAGATATTGTTAAAAACACGACGATCAGTTGTGGTCATGGAAAACGGTGCCTTAAAATATGGGAGCAACAACAACAACAATGAGATCATTGAGGAGAAGGTGGTGAGTACTTCGTTAGCTTCACTCTTAGACCCTCTTGTGTTCTACAGCCGCGCTTTTCAACTTTCAAACTTATATGTACTACGTATACGATACATAGCATAAAATATATGGACGCGGAGACGGTGACGGGTTGCTACGGGTTTCTAATTTTATTATGTGTTCTTAAATGCATGCGGACACCAATAGAAGATTTTTTTATCTATATATTAAACTTTAGTGGTTGGATTTAATGTTTAACTAAAACATATCACTGTAAAACAAACAACACCAATTGTATATTATTACTCTCAAACATGTCAATAAATATTTACTATCAAAACGCGTCAAACATTAATATCAAATAGAGACTTCTTTCACCTTTTGAATGCGAGTTAATTGGAGTGTAATATAATATATCATTTGTGTAAATTCTCTGCAAACTAAAATATATATTCCTCATTGTTATATTTACCTTTAACAATAGTTATTATATAGTATTGAAAGTTGTGTCCATCCATTCAAGTGCCTTGAGTGATAAACCTAGGGGTCACTAATTGCTACATTAATCTCAACAATTATCAAAACGTTTACATTATGTAACTGTTTACATTAACTTTGTTAATACCATGCTTTAAAAAATATGTGCGTGTTTATAATTGGCTGTGCTTCTTGTATTAATTTACTCGGGACTATTCAAATCAAAGTCATGGAACAAAAATAATATTGCCATTCGATAGCAATGAATAAAAAAAAAAATTGTGACCACGCGCAAATAAGTGCTGTTATCTATGAACCCGCGTAGACCCCGCTACGTACGTAGCCGTGCGCCTACGCTCGTAGCCGGGTTGATGTTTTCATGCGAAATCTGCAACTCTGCATGCAGTGCTTGGCAAATACATGCGTAATCATCATTTATTTTCAGCATTCTTATTTTTTTCATATTTTAGTACATTTTTTTTATTACTTATAAATATTATTTTTTAAGAATGTTTAAGAAAATAGTTATCATAATCACCAATTTATTATAATTATTCGTGTAAACACACAACCAATGTCACTACACTAATTCTAGAGGATGATGACCTGAAGCATGTTCTAATCCCAGTATAAAAATACCCTCACATTCAACTGTGTACTTTTAAACCAAATCACATTACAGCTGTCACGCGGGACTTTAAACGCCGCTGATGCAGTTACTACCCGGTATTCCATTTACTTAATACGTTAGCTTCTTCTTTTATTGCTCTCCTTCTTTTTTAATGTGTTGGACATTACTGGTACAGTGATAAAAATAACATCTACCTGCCCAATATCCGTGCTGTTGCCCGTCGCTAATATCATCGTGAGATTAGCTGGATAGCTTTGATTATGATAACCTAGTGACCCGCCCCTGCTTCGCACGGTTTTTATGACTCGACAAAACATCGATAGTCTTTATTATAATATCTAAGTACAAATACCTTAAACTTCCAGAATAAATTCTCTGAATGATGGTGAAAACCGCATCAAAATCCGTTGCGTAGTTTAAAAGAACAACGCGGTCACACAGACAGACACACAAAGTGACTTCAATGTATGATAATTATAAGATAGATATAGATTAAGGGCTGATTTTTCAATCATCTGATAATTTTAATTTTGATATTTTGACAGTTATTTCATACAAAAACTGTCAAACGTCAATTTTATTCCTGGAATAAAACTTATCTGGCTATGGAAAAATCAGCCCTAAATCGTAAATAGACATAAAGGTAGATATGCAACATACTTACCTTTCTGTTCTAAACAAAGCAAGAATCCAATGAACACGCTTTAGTATAGAACACGCTGCCTGTTATTTTAATTAAAACAACTTTCATAAGTTATGCGAATCTTTTGTTGATCAGCATATTTCTGTAAAGAGCAACAAACCACAAACTATAATGAAAGTGGGGGAAGAATTTAATATCCCTGCAACGTCTATAAGTACCTATAGGTATACTGCTGTGGATTATGACATTTTGCCGCCGGTCCCCGAGGAGGCGACCATCAAGTTTAAGACTCCAGCGACGACAGCTTGTAACACAAATATTATGTGTTTCTCACCCTTTCCGATATAAAAGTATAATGCGCGGAAAACCGTTAAAGTGCAGATTATCTAGATAATTGGATGATTATAAATACTTTAGTAGACACTACAGACCTGTTAATGTGTCATCTACTTCTTAGTAGCCCTTTACTTTCTACTATTACATATGATTGTTCTCTTATGTATGCTTCAAGGGACGGTCTGGTTGGTGTAATCACGCCGGTTGTCAAACTATACAGGGCAGGGATATCGATCTGTTGCCATGGATTCAGTAAATGATTCTGAACCCACTAACGTTACAATATTTCGTCGGTTTTTTTTTTTAGCCTTTGATGTCCCACTGCTGCGCAAAGGCCTTCCTACTCTCTTTCCACCTCTCTCTGTCCAGAGCTACTAAGTACCAATCCTTATCAAAGGAGTCCAGCTCACCCCGAAATTTATTTATTTCGCCGTTTTTTTTCTTAAAATAGCTCTACCATACATTTTGACCCCGTACGTATTGCAGTTTTCTATGAAACAGCAGATTATATTTTTATAACCAGCCTAAAATTTCTACGCTTGGGCTCTAGAACCATGTGCTGAATTTATGGTTTTACTTTGGCCGTCGATGTCCCTTCCACTCTGTATATTGTTAAACTTACTAGCTTTAAATAGTTGTAAAGGTACTGTACTTTTCTTCAGCACGTAATCCCGTAACATACACAAGAAGGCAGCTTACTCTATCACTATCTGATGATATTTACACTATTCTATTATATGGAACGTAATCTGTTCCAAATACCGTGTAATCTTACGCGACTCAATCAATTATTTGATACTTACTACACAATTTCTTAGTAATTCATCAACATGGATTGTATTAATCACTAGCTGTTACTCTCTTCTGCGGCCGTGTGGTTAATAGTTTCACCCTTTTTTACCCCCCTCTATGTCGTATTTCCAATCATCCCTCCTCAGCCCAACATTACGTTATACATGCAAATTACACGGTTCGGCCGCGCTTAGAATGGGTGTTTTAATATTTCAATCAATCAACTTAAACTTACACAAGATTAGAATTAACAAATTAAATAAACCAGGTAAGCTCACTAGTGATTTGTTTAGCGCTTAGCGTACGGTATAATTTTGCCCATAGTACCCGCCAATTTAAAACATAATTGTTGTAGCGTTAGCCACGTTATTAGTTTAAAGTTAAATGTGCTAACAAAAGTTCAATATCAACTTTTAGTTCCAATAGGACAGAAAATGCCAGACAGAAAATGGCGTAATGAACAAATATTTGTTTGGACTAGAATCTTAGTCCCTTGTGCATGTTCGCTTTTGTTCTCTAACTGCTGCAAAGATAGAGAAAGGGGGCAAAGATCCTATTTAAACTTAGTTTTTTTCCGTGTTACCGCTCTGAAGATATTTCCGGTCCTTGGTAACTTATATTCTTATATTAATTCGCATATTTGCTAATGAGCGTTCATACCCAGAACGCAGCTGGGTCACGGTGATAAAAACTTCTAGGTACTCTTGTGAATTAAAAGCTACTACTATACAGTATGGAAACCACATATATGCAATAAATTATACTACATACTTGTATAAAAGGCGATACTTTTCTGACGATATACATTTATGTTCGCATAACTCGTCAAAATCTAGGGAACAGCAGATTTTTTTTCGCGACCGTTTCTTAATTTTTTAAATCGTTAGAAAAGGCGATAATAAGTATGTGGTAATTATATGGTATTTTATGTGGTATGGTATGGTGGTATTGTGTGGTTATTATAGCATATATTTGGTTTCCATACTGTATAAACCCGCTCGTCGTGTTGGTGGACGAAAGTCTTCAAGCAGTGAGTCCAATTTGATATGAAACACCAATCAATAAACATACCAGCCAGAAACTATTATTCGTGCCTCTGCCGACTATTGTAAGGTAATCATATTGAATATTATTCAAGACATGACAATGAGAGTCAAGTAGCTCATCTCGTTAATAGAGTGACACTTAACCTATTTTTTTATACTCCTTGTATAGCTTTATAACTACATAATTTCAATCGCAACGTAGGTACTGTTGTGACGTAACTCAGATGGGAGCTTATTTATTAAAATGAAACTCCTATATGGATTTCATTATTGATATTATTTAGTCTTTTCTCAATATTAATTAAAATTATCACTTTTATCTAGGAAAAGACACCATCATAATCTATTTGACACACGCTTGAATGCCCGACTGGAACACGTCATCAAATTATTATCAGCCAGTCTTAAGAAGGAGGTCCCAGTCTCTACATCAGCTACGCCCACCTTCGAATAAAAGGATTGGCATAGCTCAACTACCAAACAAGACTTTTATTCGCCATGTTCGGACATCCAAGCTCTTCCTACCTATCCTAACCGTAATTTTACCTAACGCAGGAAATTAAATTTACATAGTAAGGTCCGTCTCTTGCAAGAGCAAGCTTAAGTCAGGACGAACGAATCCAACACTATGTTAAGTGTCAGGTAAGTTAACTCTTACAAGTGCCAATGTACACTCATACAAACTAACTTCGTCATGCTTAAACCTCGTCACGCCAAAACCTGCGCAAAGGACGCGACGCGGCCTCCTAATGAAAACAATTGATGTGAGAGTTCACATCAGCCTGAAAGAGGCTTAAAAAAATTAAAGGATCTTAACATCAAACTCTTTTAACCCCATCGGACGGTATTGAGCCAGAGGGAGGGAAAAGTTTAAGAGGCCAGGGTTCATCGAAGAAATCCTATTATACGGCCGTACTCCAGAGTAAAACTTCAAACTCCTACTCCGTTCTCAAAAAATTCTAACTCTATAAAAATATCAATCTTTACTGATAAAACTGTGTGTCCTCAAACATAAGCTGAACCAAATGTGTCAACCAAACACACTTTGCGAAGGCTATGCCCCGTTAGCAAAGTTGGTTTCAACTTAAGCTGAGTGTCTGTCACCCCCCCTCTAGGAGTGACCACAGTTTTCAAAAATTATTTCCTCCCATAACTCGCGACAAACTATACTGGAGTACGTTCATGCTATCCCAGCCTAATCGAAACAAAACATTGAAGACGACGATATGTTCCTCCTCCCTTGGGCCCCTTAGAGCTGCGAGGTCACACCTCACATGCCTCTGAGATGAGAGGTGAGGTATCTCACACACTCCCGGCCACGTCCGATGTTTTTTTTTTTTCTCAGCAATTATGCAAAAAATACAAATGAACACATATTAATAAATTATAACATATTATCCAAACTAAAATAATGCACTAAATGATGTTTACATCTAGCTGACATATTTACATTGATATGACAAGATAAATGACAATAAAAAAGAAAACAACAAACGTTTACATCTTAATATGAAAAGGTTTTAATCATCTTAAAAAGGCTTTTTATCGTTAAACTTTCTTTTTCTAAATTTATATTTTGAAAATAAAAACTTCTTTATAAAATGTTGTTTGCTTATAGAAAATGTTTTTATAAAATAAATAATCGAAATACTTTTTGGAAATAAACTTTTTGGAATTAATCTTTTAGTTCTAGCTTTTTTGACAAATGGGATTCTTTTCTTCCTGTGTGCTTTTCTTGTATTGTTTGCAGCACATTTTAAATAAACATTTTCTAATATTGGAACATCTACTTTATGTATTATAAAATCACTACTATTAAAGACTACAACCTCATCCGTAGGAAAATTAAATGAGTTTATAAATTGTACAGAATTCTTCAACATTTCTGCATCTTCATCTCTCACTGCACATAACTTTACATTATCCTCAACTAACTCAATATTACAATTGACCTTACTATTGTCATTTGTGTCGATGACGAAGTGAACATTCTCCTGTATTTCAGTCGAGAACTCCACATGACCATTCTCCTTCGTTTCGGAAACATCGATCGAAAAATTATTTTCAAAAAATTGATCACCAGCGATGTTATTTTTATTGGTTTCCACATCGTGATCATCATGCCCATCCTGTGGCTCTGAAACATTGCTATATAGATTAGTAAATGGAATGGACTGACCCGATTCATCATTTTCATTCTTGTGTTCATTCTCGAACACTTCTATCGGCTCCTTCTTCTCCTCTGCGGGGCTGTACACCTGGCTGCTGTACTCATCATCATCTTCTCCATCTCCAACAACTTCTACACTGCTTTCTAGGCAGCTTTGCTCGTCCTGTAGCGGGTCTTCTTGTTTTCCACTAAATAATATAGAAGCATCATCATCTACATTTACAAAATTCTCCTGTCCGCTTTCGTCAGACAGATCTTGTGCGATCTCCGCTTCTTGCACCTTATAAATAAATTTGTCTTTGTGACATCTGCACGGAAGCTCTGCTCGTAACACATCACACATGGCATCAAATGAAATATCATCGTTGTACGTGTAATTATACAATGCTAGGGCAGCACCCTCAAGATATGCGCCCAATATCAGCGCCCAATCGCTTTCACGCCATCTATTGTAGGCAGCAATTACTTTATATTGATTAAAAAATTCTTCTAGGCATACGCCATTCGTGCCCGTATAAAATTGAGCCATCTTACTCGTTTTACAAAAAAATCATTAAACCACTTAGCTTTATGCTCCTGGCGACGTTTCTGCGCCTCTCATATATACTCACTCTGCTTGGCTTGCGAGAGGTACCGGGATCGATACCCGGCGCCTCCACCAATTGTTGTGACGTAACTCAGATGGGAGCTTATTTATTAAAATGAAACTCCTATATGGATTTCATTATTGATATTATTTAGTCTTTTCTCAATATTAATTAAAATTATCACTTTTATCTAGGAAAAGACACCATCATAATCTATTTGACACACGCTTGAATGCCCGACTGGAACACGTCATCAAATTATTATCAGCCAGTCTTAAGAAGGAGGTCCCAGTCTCTACAGTACATACATACATATAGTCACCAACCACGCTTGAGTAGTTTCCAGACAGACAAATAGAATGTGACTTCAAAACTTATGTTTGCCGACAAAGTTTTGCAATGAGTTATACGAACTATACAATCTAAGGGTCTATATCTGTTCTCTGAAGATCTAAGAGATTTGCAGTCAACTTTAACTTTAAACAAAAACTGAATTTCTTTTGTAAAAAAACATCATTTTTTTAATCTCCTGTAAATTAACTTATGAGAAATAAAGATTCTCTAAACCTATTTTCTGTTTACGGGACTGAAGCCTAAAAGCACGTAAAGTAGGTAGTATTTTTTTGTTTTTAAAGAATATAGCAGCCTTATTATTTTATTGTTACTAAGCAAATAGTAACTAAGTAAGTATTTATTGACTAAAGCTGATTTTTCACTTAGCGTTCTGAACAGTTCAAGGGTTTGATCGCGCGGTAAATGAAAACACTTGCGAGCGAACATGTTCGTTCAGTAATGGGTTGTATTCGGCGAACGATTGCTCGTTCGCTCATTCGCCAATATGGAGTGAAATCAAGAGAAAACTTTGGAACTAATTGAACATTAGAGCCCATTATGCTTATGGGACCCGCAAACCAAAGATTACAAAAATATCGCAATAAATAACGATGCTTTATAATAATAGCCGACATTATGAGATGCACACCATTGGAAGTCAAAAAGAAGATCTTAATCTAAGTTACAGCGTTCAGGCGCAGGAGCGGAAGAAATGTATACCTCAAAACGTCCATCTTTGAAATGAGCACTCGTCTCCGTTATATATTGGCATTTTTTCTCTCTGTTTTAAAAAAGGAGACACTTAAAACCGCCTTTTTCGTAACCGTTTATTTAGTAAAGTTCCAATTATTACAAACGCTGCATATTTACCGAGTGAAAATGAGAACACAGCTGCTCTGCGCCTCTCGAACTCTTCAGCACGAGCTTTTGTTTAGAACTAGTGTTTCCTCATTGTAGTGAAAACAAATGTTTTTGGTTTTGAGCGAATATCGGAAGAACAGCATATATTTGTTCAAAACAAAATGTTTGATCGGCAGGGAAGTGAAAACGCGGCTTTACAATTTAAGGCTGCTATGCATCTTACACAGTTTTATAAAATTTGTGTTTTTACGCCTTTTAATCTCGTCTTAAACGGGTGTATAGAAAGGGTAGGACCAGCCGAGCGATTCTGTAATAATCTCACGGTGAGAACTTAGGTGAAGTGAGTTGCCAATATTGTCCATCCCTATAGCATAATATGTCACCTCACTTCAAGCTCACTCTTTCATGGTGAGATTTTTACAGAATAGATTCGCAGTTCAGTTTCATATTAATATTACGAATAATTGAGAACAAATTAATTATTTTGATTTGACATTGACTGATGTCTTGTGAGCTTTTTGGAATAATATAACGTGGGCATACATAATTTGAATAGCTAACACAAAGCCAAATTATTAGATATTTAATTAGATGTGATCAATCGTTCTTTTTTTTATTTATGAATATAATTTCAATAAATAGGTCCTACCGCAATCTACCTTTTTGGTTAGCGAAAGCCACTTTTATCCCTCAAAGGGGTCGTTATGTATGATAATTCGTAGCCTCCAACTGCATGTCAATTCCGATAGATTGTGTAATAACGCTACTCCTGCCCCCTCAAAGATTGTTTCTAACTTTTCAGATAAGTTTATATTTTCAGATTAATTTGTTGTATTTTCTATCTTTTCATCAGTTACATAACTTGAATAACTATCTAAGTCCATAAATCGTCCCATTGTAATTGTGCGTTCTAACAAATTGCAATTCATAAAAACCAGTGCCTATGGAGACAGCAAAGCAAAATAAGTAATTTAGAATGTATCGATCCATCTATTTACGGCCTGATTGCGGCTTCGAGTCACGTTGCTAGGATATCGTGCACCCGTCAAAATAGTTTATCAATAATAAACAAACAGTTGACTGTACAGTGTGCCCAACATATATTGAAACACCATGTCGATCGGCGCAGCGCTCGACAACAGTCAGTAACATTTCAAATTGAGATAATTTTAATCTAGTTCGATATTTCATCGCCTGTCGGGTTGTACTGGGCAATCTGTACACAAAAGTAGTGTTTCAGCGTGTATTTGAAATTAGAGGACTTTTATTGTTGTTCGTTTTTAGTTATGATAGGAGACAATATAAACAGATCATCATTTCAGCCGAAAGACCAACGAGTTATAAACAGATATAAGTAGGCAAATAAAATATAAATAGGTAAAGGTTCAAAACATTGTTATATGTTTTATTTTGGTAAAATTTTCGCGCCATTGTAGCCTGAACGTTTCGAATGAAAATATTTAAATTAGATATCTATTTCAAGGTACCTTATAACAACAATGTCTTTAGAAAAAAATAACTTAGGGGTTTTTCAGACTCCTCTCGAGGAACACTTAACTATGAACTCTTATGATGTCTAACTGAAAACTTACTAAATAAACAACAATAATAACAGGCACTCCAACAAGCTTCTACAGGCTTCTAGTGGCATTCATTTATTATGAAATAAGATAATTGCGCTGGCGAACATTTTCTTGGTAAATACTCGTCATTGATTGCGAAATCGACAACTGATATAATTATGAAGTAGTTCTACTTAGAAGTAAGGAAAGCATAAGTAGATTTACAGAAAAGCTTCCTGATTAGTAGTTTGCTAAGTAGTTCACGGTTTTCTGCAAGAGAGTGGTTTTTTCTACGCGGAGTAGCTTTAAGAAGCTTACAAGATAGATAAAATGTTTTTCTATTAATATTGGCATCTATGGTCTTGTTTTAGGACTTATATTATGAAATATTATTATTCAAAGACCAATATTTTATAAAACTACACTAATTGAGGGTAGTTTTTAAGTCCAGGGTAATTCTACATTCTAACTAATTTTATAAGTGCGTAAGTGAGTTTGTTTGTTTGTTACGCATTCACGATAAAACGGCTTAACGGATTTGTATGAAATTTGTCACACTGGTAGACCATGATCTGCATTAGGACATAGGATACTTTTTTAATCTGTAGTACATTTCCGTAGGAAAATTTGCGACCTCCACGCGGGCGAAGCCGCGTGCAAAGGCTAGTAATTTATAATTACATTTAATACCTGCCGAAAGTCTGACAACCAGTCTTACCAAGAGGTATCGTATTACCCAGTACCTGACTTGTGGAGGTCAGATGTCAAATAGGCAGTCGCTGCATGTAAAATACTGGTATTCCGCTGCAAAATGGACCTCCAAGTTTACTGCATAATAAATTTTCTATCACTCACTGCATCCAGTTTACAACGTAAATAATAAAAGTAACTGAGACATTTAAAATATCACCGCTTATGACAAACTTTTTCATCATCACAGCCAAAAAACGACTGCTACTCGACATATAGTGGCCTCCAAAACTTAGTTGACATTTATCCACTTCAGCTGCGACACACCACATTATGATTTAAAATTCTAGTTCCAAATGTTTGAACTATAAAGTTCTTAATGACTAGGTAATTCAACCTATGACTTAGCATACAAAATAATCAAGTAATCCCTTTGGAGTACCTGATTTTTTTTTTATTTTAAATCATAATGTGGAATCACAGCTGAAGTGGAAAAATGTTAACTAACTTTTGGAGGCCACTGTAGGTCTCTCCAAGCATCGTCACGATTGTTCCTCGGCCTCCCACATCCAGCAGATTTCCACAACCTTGACCAGTCCTCGGTCCACCTTGACAAACTTACATGTAAGATATTGATTATTCTTGTTTCCTCGGTAATTCGCTTGCCTTGCGAATACGAAATGTTATTTCAGATCTAGAACTCCGATTACCATAACCAATGCATTGAATCAACTTTCAGGGGAGCATGAGTTATTGCATTTTTGCATTTTAGGCCCACAGAACAACTTCCTCTTTTTTGTTAAGTTAATTTCTTCCACGTTTCTTACACAAAATATTTATATTCATTTTATAGCACTCTGTGACCTAAACCCGCACTTAAGCAACGGTTATCTGTGACTTGTGTAGTCCATTTTTAAACAGAAAAGCGTGATTTAAATGCGTGTTTAGGTCACATGTGCTATAAAATAGACAATACGTGTGACTTAAGTAGTATTCATGCACGGCGTATCGAAATGTACTATTTCAGCATCAGTATCCAAAAATCTTACATGAGAGCATTCAAATGAGATTGATTTAGTTAATATGAACGATAGTAACCATTATTAAAATCAAAACTTCATATTTTTTTTACAAATTGGCGGTACTTTTTTCTCTCCTAATGTAAAGGCGTAACCTCAACTTATTACTAGTATAACTCGTGGATCACGTTCACCGGGGATGTGTCCTACGTGTTAACGCGTCATATTGCGCTCCGTCGTTCAGAGGCCAAGTTGAAAACTTTATTGTGCTTCTAATATAATTTTTGAGAACATAACCTACGTGAGTAATTGAAGAAATTGTCCAAAAACAATTAATTAAAATATAAACTGAAAAGCGAAAAATAAAACCTTTAGTCTAAGTAAGCTCCTAAATTAATGTAAGTAACTAATTTTAATTTTAAGGAATCACCAAACGGCCCCCTTTTTAGTGGTAAAAACCGGGCAAGAGCGTGTAGGACTAGCACACGAATGGTTCCGTACAATATTTAATACTAAATTTTTTTAATTTTATTGGAACGATGTTCTTTAACGGAACTTGCAGTTAGAATAAACGAAAAACCGTTATGACTCCATGCGACTTTCATAATAGAGAGTGAGATATACTTTTCATAGTTTTCGAGGGTGCTAAAGCCGATAGTGAGGTCTAAATGAAAATCCAAGATGGTGGCTGGGAAAATATTGAAATTTTTCATCCTGGATATCGTTTTCATGGTTTTCGAGGGTGCTGAAGCAAAAACTCTACGGATTTTAGGTTAAGCTTAAGACATGTCGGTTTCCTCACAATGTTTCCCTTACCCGTTATAAGGGCAGTGATGATATAATCCGTCTTTAATTAAACGTTATCCGCGGATGCTACACCTGGGTATCGCCGTGTGTGCACGCAGGAATTCATGCATAATTCGCAGGAATTCAATTCCACCGAGTCGTATTCACGCTGCGTCAAGACGACGTACGCTGTACTTAATTATACATATTTCATTAGAACTTGATGGTATACCGCCTCTGAGATACTGAGAAGCATCATAATGAATTTGTTAGATCACCTAAATAACTAAAATTTCTAGTTTCTGTTCAAAATAGCTTCATTCGAAAGCTTTGCAACTATTTGTCTCGCTTATTGGATAAGTCAGAGACATACTATAGCATACCATTGTTTGTTGTCGACAGTAATAATGGCATCCAGACCAGTAACTTAGTGATGAGGTTATACAACTATTTCTATCATAGTTAATAGTAGGTATAGTACTTCTCTAAACTCCTAATAGAGACTCGGAGACAATCTACGACTGTAGTTTCCAGTTTGTGACGCATTCCATTTCAGATTAAACGTCTTTAATATGTACTTTCAGGTTTCTTCAGATAAAAATCCCGAATATCTAGGAAACGTTTCACTAAGTTGAATATTTTGTTTCACGATAACGGCTAATTAATACAACAAACAAAATAACGTCGACAGCTGGACTAGTTAAATTGTCTGACAAAAAAATATATTTGTTTGTAAAATTATACACTGTCATTTATTTTCATCATTCTTACTTCTACAAAGTTTATTAATTTACTACTATTTATTTATTTTACCATAGTTTATTTGTCAAACAAACACTCACATGCAATCCTACATCGAACAAAACGATCATTGTATTTACAAAAGCGAACAGTAACAGCCTCGAAGCCACACCAGCGTGTTCCCACGCCAGTGAATCTGAAAGGTTAGTTGCGCAACGTGAAGGAGTTATCTATACGTGCTGTGGCTATCTTTTGTGTATCGAGTCCTTGAACTATCGCGTGCTAATCGGCGTCGAGGCCGGCTCGCAGCCCTCGCCAATCTAACGCCCATCTTCCCCGTCACGCAGTTACATCGTCTACTTACATAGATTATTGCAACACTTTCACTAACGAAGAAAGTGAGTTTGACCCCCGGTCGGTGAAAGCCAATTTAATCTACTGTCAAATGTGATGGCATTGATTTCATTGGTATGATCGTATGTCCCCTTCATAAGCGCCTATTATATTCATAACTGCTGTAAAATTTTATTGCGCAACTGATTGAAGTAATTCTAATTGTTAAGATATTTAAAAATAATCATATAAGATAAGAAAGAAAGTAACATTTTTTATGTTTATCAGCGCCTCTTTGGTTATATAATATTATATCTACCATTAGATTAATATAGAATTATTTTGATTAATTTTAACTTGTGTAACGCGAAAATTGAATTCATAATAATCTTTTTTAGAAATAATAGTGTTTCTTCGTAGAAAACTCTTTGTTCGTATCGACGTAGCGCTCGCTTTGCGTCTATGCGGTCTCAACGAGACCTCTACGAGATGCTACGCGGGTGCTGCGCTAGTGCTACGCGTGTGCTACGCGGGTCCTACGCGTGTTCAACGCCGTGTACTGCTATGCTGCACATTAGAAAAACACCCTAAATGTATTTGCATTTAGCGGACATAATCAAAGTATCTCTCGAAGTTATTGAATTTATGTTCCAATGGTTTCACGACTTATTTAAATACTAAAAATGTAGATACGTACCTACATACTTCTTAGTATTCTATAACTAACTTAGTATTCCTCTTTACCTTATTTTGAAAATACTAATAGTGACTTGAATTAATAGTCACTATGTTTTTTATTTTTAAAACATTCGAGCAATCAATCTTTATTAGTGTATGTCAGACTCTTTAGGCTTACAGCTAGAAAATCGTCTTTACATACATTTAAATGATGCTGTTTCTTAATCAATGAATTGAGGTTTTTAATTTTGTTACTTTGTAAGTCGAGGCTTACTTTTCACTTAGTTTCTTAGACACTTTAATAAGCTCAAGAATGCACAAAGACATAAGCCATGTCTTTGTGTATTATTACAAGTTATTATTTATTGTCGACAAATATTGTCAGTTTTCGACCTGTTCGGCTGTTATTATTTAGCCACGAGCCCCTCACCAAAAGTACGGCTATCTCTTGTAATATAATAGCAGCAGATATTTATATAGGTAGCTGTCGGCTGCAAAGAGTTCCGTTCTCTTTCTTAGAAATTCTGTATCCACGGGACCAACTTGAAATTATCGAAAACTCTTTTAAATAATAAAGTAACCTCAATTAGATTACATAGAAATTCCGAAGAAATTAAAAAAGATTAACATTTTTCTCGTTCCGGGGATCGAACCGAGGACCCCGAGGACACGCTCAGCAGTCTTACTTGTGTCCGCTAGACCAAATCGATAGTCAAAGTTGTTAATTATTTCGAAAAAATAATTCTTCGTTCTTATGATCATTTCGAACACCATTGTATGTTGGAAATCGGTCGTCATAGTATGGGTATGTGATTCGGACTTAAAAGGAACATGTCTTGAGAAAAATTTGATGAGTGAATCTTCCCTTATGAGTAATGGAATACCATAGACACGAGGGATATATTATGCGATAGAAGATCTAATAAAGATGTATGGAATAAAAAGTCATGCTACGTCAACCTCGAATAAATTAGAATAAGTGCAAGATGATGATGATTACGGCAAATGAAAACATTTTGACGAAACTTGCACTGCTTATTATCAATTCTCTATTTTAGAAGATAGTTTGCCCTTTGGAACACTAGCAGCAGCCTTTGGAGCAGTATAGCTACACTACTACACCAATAAATACTCAAAAATTCAATCATAATAATATGATAATGACAAATCAACAAGGAGTAGTATACCTAAAGCAAATCAATTACTGTCCCCATACAAACACATTATAATAACAAATGAAAACATTGCTAGGGATCAATAAATACGTTACAAAACGTACGCCTAAAGGATCATACAATAAATTAAATTATTTGTTAGTAGTGTGTCAGCTTTGGGGGCCTAATATCGACGTGTCACGGGATCGCGGGCCGCAGCGTGTTCATCAGCGACACGGCGCGCAGCACGGCGACACCGTGCGTTCAGCTGAAATATTCGATGGTAGAAGGGGAGGTTGCGCGAGGTCACGCCTGAGCTCGGTCGTCTCCGGCCGCGTCCGCCGCCGCTCGGGCCGCGGGACGACGCGCGCACAGCGACCTCTTGCGTGCGCCGCTACAGTGCCCCATCGAGTTTACGTCCAGCGACCACGCTGCGGACTCTGCCGCTTCTCACACTGCCATCGAATTGTTATCTTAATATCGTTCCTAGGCGACTCGCCTTTAGCGAACGACCGCCGCGAATCATAGCTAAAACGTATAATTGCAACACGACACACCGAAACTAACGCATACCTCACAAAACGGGCCATTCGTGCTGTAAACGAGTCGAGCGCTTAATCGATCGTCTGCATTAAAAAGTAAAAATTATTATTATCGTTTTGCAGTCGACCTTTGCGGATTTTGTTGCGCTGCCATAGGTGTTTTTTAGTTAAATTTTACACACATAGCTAAAAGTGGTCAAATTTTGCTTAGGCTTATTGTCTAGTCCATAATATCGAGTGTGGTGCCGTCCGGTGCTTAGTTTGCTCAGTGAACATCAGTGCGTCAAAATTGTCGAGGTGTTTTTCTTCGTTCGTTTCGTTGCGGGCTTAGCAATATATATTCTTTCGGTTGGTTCTTGCTTTGTTTTGTTATACTTGTGGGGAAAAACGCGATCCATGCTTGGAGTTATGACTACCATGGTATGGTTTCCTTTGTCTAAGTTATTTATCTACTTTTTCTCTTCTTAGTCAAAGAAGTTAGTTCACATACATTATCACATGTTGATGCTTTTAGATTGAACGAATGTTACAACATTTTATGAAAGATCATCGAACCTTTCTTCTTTCATAATTTCTTGTAGGGTTTGTTGGTTCTGACTGAGTAGTTTATATCTAGCCATTATCTAGTAATTTTGTATTTTATTTAGTCGTTTACATTGTATTTCTATAATAAAGCCGTGCTTCTCGCTTTGGAAGCTTCATTGTAACGAGAGTTACAGACGCTATATTGTACCTTACTATTCATAGTATGGCGGCGATTCTATTGTAAAAACTATGCAGAGCATGCTGCCCCTCCCACGACTTCACATTCTGGAAGGATTCCCAGGGGTTCAGTTCAGGCTTGAATTGCGCTACATATAATATTCATCAAAACTCTCGCATTGTTGGCGTAATGCACAGCTTTAATTCATCTGTAACCATATCAGTTATTTTTGCTACTGGACACTATTACATAACGTTATATGCTTAAAGTCGTTTGTT
Organism: Hydraecia micacea; assembly: GCA_914767645.1. Classification (NCBI taxonomy): domain Eukaryota; kingdom Metazoa; phylum Arthropoda; class Insecta; order Lepidoptera; family Noctuidae; genus Hydraecia; species Hydraecia micacea. The sequence continues at coordinate 9,620,534 of OU611779.1, read as the reverse complement.
GTATGTGACAAATTTCACCAGTTATTGCTACATTATCGTTTTGAATCTCGAGTGACAGTGACAGCTGCAGAGGTCGTTTCGTTTCTCTTCATTAATTTCATAACACTGGCAACTTATAATAATTAATTTATTATTTTACATAGGTATGAAGGCAGAATATAAAAACAAACTTGAAATAACTCCAGAACACGGTAACACAGCATACATTGCCCAAAATGTAAAATTAACTTTTATATTCTTCTACACTGTAAAAACACAGTCGTAATAACAAAGAAAGACAGTCGCAAAAAAGGCAATGCTTATAATTTACCACTATTCTTGCAAATAGGTACCACTAGGAATGTATCCTTGTAAAAGTTCTCAGAATCGACATTATCAACGGGAATCTGAGGCGAAGAGCTTGCGGCGATACTAAGTAAGTTTCCACGAAGGGGATGAGGTGTTTTGTAATAAACAAAGCGCCTTCATAATTTATGAATTATGTATGTGTGTATTATCGTGTTCCTCTGAGAACGTGTACATACTATGTATGCTTCAAGTTCGCCGCTCGTCTCTTGGGCCTCGTGAAGCTAGTTTACGTAATATGGCACTCAATGCTACACATCTCTAACACTGAGTGTTGGCAAGCTACTAAGCTCCTTTGGATTTTTTTCTTACCAAATCTACATAATCTGGGACATATTTTTTATGAAATTCAAAGCTTATTGTGGTTTTGAATGGTCTTTAAAGGTATATCACATAACGAAATTCAATAGATGCTCTTAAACAGTAAAAATTAAAATAATTAATTTTATAAACCATATTATACCTACTTAGTTTTAATATTTTAAAAACTAAAATCAATATAATCAAAAAGAAAATCTTTTATGAAGGGAATTTTCTATATTTAATTTAGTCGTTACTGTATCGATGTTTTTTTTAATTCGTCCAAAATTATTTACTACTAGGGAACATTTTCCTCACCAGTTAGTGAAATACCAGATTGTACTGCCATTATTTGATACATCGTAAAACATTAATAAATACATACTCAGCTTTGCTAATGCTAGCTACGCAGCTTTTTTCAAAATTACGCGTTACGTATAATCAGTCATCATAATTCACCACTATCCACACAGACCTAAGCGTCATTTAAAGTAAAACATAACAACATACAGATCTATACACAAATTGGCTAAAGTATCAGTTTCTATAATGCTGAGATCACAATGGCAGCACGGGTTGGTTTAACAAGACGTTTCATGCATTCGATATTCGTATTGTATTGTCGTTCAATGTCAGTTTCCTCGTGTCCGTCATTATTCTCGAGCTCCAACAACGGAGAGAACGTCTTGCGCACATTGAATTGAACATGTGCACAAAAAGATGAAAAGAACCGACTCCCATTGACACAGTGTCTTGAATGAGCCCGGCCTCGTTCTCCGCTTTCAGGCGCTCCTAGCTGTATGCCTATTAGACGTGCTCTATACACTTGAACTACTGTCTTAGCCGACATTTGTGGAAACTCAAGCTGGTGCTTCCAAATACTTATACGATATAGTTGCGTTTCCTTTTGTCCATTCTTATACCATTTCGCTGTTATAAAAATATACAAAACCATACCATCGTAAAATATCGTCAACACTACCATGCAGTAACTGAGATTGTTTACTAATACATAAATACGATTACCGGATTAGAAGAGAACGAGGGTTGAGAAGTGTACGTGGGGATAGATCGATCATCTATGCAAAACACGGCAATCGCACTGCTGGAGTCGGCGTCGGCGTTCGAGCGAGCCGTGCTGGAATGTGAGCACCTGGAGGCGTCGGAGCACGGCGGGTTTCGGTGAGGACGTTGGCGCGGCAGCGGCATGGAGGAGCGCGCGCCGGACGTGCCGCTGATCGTGTCGCCGCCGTGCGCCGGCGCCGGCGCCGCTCTCACCACATCACGCCGCGCCGCTTCCGCGCGCGGCTCCCGCGACGACCCGCCGCCCTCCACGTGGCGCTCGTCGGTGCGCGTGCGTGACACCGGTTTCCGCGGCTCACGCAAGAGTGTCGTTCGCCTCGAACCGCCCTGTAATGGCCTCAACGGGTTGCCCGCCATCGGCAAGGAGGTAATCCATTTATCTCTTTGCCAGATAATGTGTTGCGATGAGTGTTTATTATATTAATTTAAGTTTAAGCAATCTAAAATGGCCAATGGTCATTTGTCGATTCACCGTTTTTACTACTTAGGCTACTGCGCTTTGTCATTCAATGTTGTGATTCAGAAGGTTTAATTTACTCAGGCCTGCCTGTGAAAATAATTTGGTACTTACGTAAATGATATTTTCTGTGACAGACGGGCAGCAACAATAGGAGAAAAGCTGTTGCGTATTTAATACTAAGTAATAGCGCATACAACGTCAAGCATCGAATGAACTATTCACATGTTTCACACGCCTGCGATCTCTACAACCCGCGGTGGAATATGAACCATCACGATACACGATATTGTTCATTCATTTAAAATATCAAAGTAGTTCTACAACATTTTGAAATAGGAACGTTTAAACTTCCGAGAACCTAAACGTTTCAACACTATTTTCAATAGATGTGTTCAATATTTGAATAGGCTTTTGTTGAACATTACTAACACAGGATTAAATCGACAGGAAACCACAAATACTCACTAGTCTGCAACTCCGCATACATACTCGTACATACACGAATACTTCATCCATTGATTTTTCATAGTTATAAATCTTAGCTTTTGAGAATGGATTTTGTTTCCTCATTTCATCGGGAATGCCTGTGTTGACGTACCTAAAATAATGCATCCTACTTGTCTTAAACATACTTATAGCACGTATGACGTAGTACCTGTTCTAGTAGTTTTAAACTATGTACATCTGTAATCATTATGTAGGTAATTTCGTGTACTGAACGGAGAAGTAAAAAATACTTTTTTTTACCTTAACAAAAACGTTCCATACGAAGATTTATGTATATTGTTCATAAATCACGGCTAATAAGCAAATTGTGTCGTAAAATAAACCTACCCGGTAAATCGTCGTAAGTAGTTATGAAAGTAATTAACATCCTTGACGTAATATTATATTGTGTTTGTATGTAGATATAAATACATGTTACTCTTTATTTCAACAATGTATAGTTTCGACAAAGTCTACTATGATCCCAATTCTATAAATCTAAAATTTAAGTTTTTTTAGCAAATATTCCGTGGGGCTAACTCTATCAATAATCCAGTGTACAATTCAATAGAAAATAATTATCACGTGAAGTTTTATAGCTAAAATACGAGTATTTCCATGTATTGTCCTGAATGCGCGTGTTCGCCGTATCGTACCTAGACCTACCCACGTACGCCAGTCCACAGCTACCTTACTCGTAGGCTCACATAAACAGTGGTGACGTCATTGTTCGCAGGTACTGTCTCTGGGCGCGACGGGCGGCCACAAGGGAACCACGCAGCCTTCTCACCCCTGCACTATCCTCCACCATTCTCCTTACAAGGTACTGTATCTACGTCAGCAAATCGTCGTCTACGTACAAATGACATTCAAAATGTTAAAACAATTGCTCCACAAATCCAATCTACCCTGTAATTATTTAACAAGTATACTGTAGTGTTTGAATTGTTCATATTGTAGTTTGCACATAAGAAAAGTATAAATTATATTCGTCGCATTGACCTCGCTCTACTCGACACAGTCGACACGCAACACGCTACAATTCCAAATAGTTTTGTTGTAAAATATTTAAATCGTAAGCTGTAGTCTATTAAATTTGCACAAACTTGTTTTACAGGCCGCTTGGGATTGGTTGATCCTTATACTGGTGATCTACACGGCAATATTTACTCCTTACGTGGCCGCCTTTCAACTGAACGAGCCCGACTTTGATAAACGTTCTCGTAGCTTCGGCGAAGACCCCATAGTAGTCATCGATATGATCGGTAATATTTATCTCTAAAACTCAAGGTTTCAATCTAATAAATTAAACAGTGGCACAGCGGCATACTTTGGCTCTTTTACTAGACCTTTCGAATATATTGAGAGTAGCCAAGAAAACCTTGGGCTTTTCTTCAATTCCATACAATTCAGTCAACCAACTAAAAATCTTTTTCTGATTCTGTAAAATGTTCACACTGTTTCATTTTATTTTATGTTTCAATAGTAATTTGTAAGTACATTGCATGCATATTTAGTGTAAATGACAACAGTAAAATGTAACGCAGCATGTTTTATTTCTAGTGGACGTCACATTTATAATAGACATCCTAATAAACTTCCGCACCACGTACGTGAACGTGGCCGATGAAGTGGAGTCGGACCCCGCCAAGATCGCCATGCACTACCTGCGCGGCTGGTTCCTCATCGACCTCGTCGCCGCCATCCCGTTCGATCTGCTGCTCTTCGGCACCGACACCGACGAAGTGAGCTGCTTTACCACCTACATACACCACATTTGGTTTCATCTCACATACGATACCTACACAAACTTAATTTTAGAATTAGACAACAAAAAGGAATGGCTGAATAGAAGACAAAAACACCAACGGCCTTACCGTGATTCGCAAACTCGTATCGATAGTCGCACTAACGGCTCCCTCGCCAAACAGCGAGAATCGATTCAAATCGTTTTTGGAGCGTGAACTAAGTAAGTTTGCATTTCACGGTGGATATCCAGACGATCAGTTGTCCGAAACGGTGTCACAGCTCTCGGAATCCCGAACTGAATACACAGAGAGTTCACAAAATATCAATGCAGTTATAACTAGTATATAAAAATAACACAGTGGTCACAAGTGGAGGCCATACAGTACAACAAGATTAGGGTGGCGAAGCACGATACATTCCGCATTGTGAAGGGTAAAATAGGTCATAAGAATATGAAAGTGAACTAGGTCAAGTTAGGGTTGCACGATAAACATTTCAAGACGAAACAATAAGTAAGTACTTGTACAGTGTTTGAACTGCTAAAGATTGTTTCGTTCGGGATGAACGGTTCGTTCGGACAAATGAAGTTCTGGTTATTATAGCGAGTCACGTAGTTGTGGAATGCAGTCAATGCAACTGTCACTATCGATTAGGTTACCACAGCTGATCATTTAAAGATCCCACTTTATATTTGAATCAATTAGCTATTCATAGTAAATTATTTTAAAAACAATCAAACTGTGTAAAACCGACTAAAATCATATCATCCAGTATGTTTTTTTCGTAAGCAAAGTTGATTTGTGATTTTATTTTGATTTAAGACAACTACTTATTACCTGTTGATTTTGTTGACTATTAGTAACCAGTCGTGATTTATTTTATCATTTGTTAAATAGTCACGTTGTGGAGAATGCCCGAAGGTGGGTGCGTATTGAATTTGTAATACCATTTCTTGTTACAGCAGGGGCTGGAAAGTGATGAGGTATACCATCTTTGTGAACTATTTTTATGTTGCTGCCACTCAATTTTATTATATTTTTAGTTGACATATTTTATTCATTAATTTCCACTAGCCATTTTGAATCCACTAAGTGAATGCGTTAATGGAAGATATGGACGCTTCCCATGAGCAAAATGTCAATCATTCCAAGTCGTACACCGTTCCCGACATGTTCCGAGCTCACTAGTTGTATCACGAGCTTGCGCAGGGTAGCGACTACCGACATGTACCACGTGGCTAGATCCGAGCAGAACGTCGCTCTGCTCTGCGTAGCGTTTATGTAATCAATCATAAGAAAATATACGGGAGTCTCAATGGTCGCTCCTTCCAACATCAAAGAACCGAGGTTGAATAGTGTTACATGATACCACCCAACAGTGGTGGCATTAGATGCGTCTTGGTAAACAAAAAATATATCATCTTTTTTTATATTTGAGCATAACGTTTTAGCTTTATTAGCACATACCAGTAACATTATATACTTAGATTTGTAATGATATACTACTTGCATAATTATTATTACTTACTGATATAGTTGAGAACTTCATAATGTACGTACTGATCAGTACCACTAACTAGATTCACTAAAATAGCATCAAGAGCGAAAATTATTTTAGAAGTCATCAAGTAATTTAGTTAGATGTTGAAAAAGAAATATTAAATACATAATTGTCATGCGGATATGATTTTATAGCGAAACTACATCGGTGGAACATTTTTCATTGGCTTTTCTTAGTAAAAGTACGTACAAGAGTCACGAAATGCACAGAGCTTGGTAGCAATTACGCTCACACTTCCCAGACTTTATGTACCGATCAATAGATCGCCTTTAATCACGACAAGAAGCACCAAGTTATAGTGTCCGTCCCGAACTTACATAACTACTTGAAGCACCCACCTTACATCAAGCAATATATCAATATATTGATGTACAATACTGTATCCGCCACTGATCTGTATACCCACTTACATTTATTTACTCATCGTAATTTGTGTTTGTTAAAATGTTCTAATTGGTTTAAATTATCATCTACATTGTTATTTATTTTCATACATACATAAGGATTACCTATTTTTATTTTAAATTTAAATAAATTGTTTTGAAACGATTTTATTTATTTTTGTTTTTCCTTTTTTCCAAATCCAAACTTAATAAAACTAAATTAAATCTAAAACTACCCGCAGTGCACGGTTCTAACCGAGAACCCATGAAAGATGGGGGGTACGTTTCAACCTATACTTTGAGTCACTCATCGAGAGCAATCCATCGACAAACAGCATCAGCTTCACAAGCAAAAGCTTCCCATGATAAATACAGCACAAAACGACCACACGTGTGAATGTTATAACTATTTACAATACTAGACTTACATATTAAAATAAACTTAACTCAAATCTGTTTGTGTGTCCTTTATTATAGCCGTCAATCTAAAGCTTTTGAATAAATATTACTTTTTTCTAAATAAATTAGGTAAACACATTATTTTGCTAATTTTAAAATGTTTCTATAAGTAAATTAAGTATATTATTTTATTATTATACAATCTTAAGAGCTCTTCTAAAACATAAATTAATTAAATTAATACGAAATCCTTTAGGTAATAATTGAAAAAATACCTGTCTTTATTATGGTATATAATCATACACCCGTCGAAAAAGTTGATAACTTTAGGTAAGTCCACAAAATCTCTAAATTCGGATATTTGCAAAACATTTCTGCCAAGAGTTTTTTTTTTTAATGCACCGAGTTGTATGAAAATTACTAATCTTTGTATATATTTCTAATTATTGTATTCGCTTAAAACTTAAACTCACATGACCATTAAACATTCACAATTCAACACTGCGGTGTAACTCCGTGGTCAGATAAACGTAGAGGGACTTGTAATTGGCAGTGAAGTGATATCAGTAATCAAACAGTATTGTGCACCGCATTATGTACGAAGCCAGCTAATTTTATAGTTTTAAAATAATCGCTTTTAATTCTGCAAACTACATACATATATCTAAGTTTGAGCTCAGCAGCATTCATAGGCCAGTTTTTGCTTAGTTAGCGTGGTTTTCGCTGCGAGGCCTCGTTGATGCTATTTAGTTTTAAGCGAACGTTTCATATAACGCTTGAGTTGGGTTTGCGGCTAAGTTGCGTTGCACAGCGGCTCACGGATCGTACTGAGGTGTGGTTGTGGTGCTTGCAGACCACGACTCTCATCGGTCTGCTGAAGACGGCGCGCCTGCTACGGCTGGTGCGCGTCGCACGAAAAATTGACAGATACTCCGAATATGGCACCGCCGTACTCCTCCTACTTATGGCCACTTTTGTCCTTATTGCTCATTGGTTGGCCTGCTTATGGTGAGTATTTAGAAATACTTGTGCCATGAAGGCAATTCAAAACAACGAGACTATAATATACCCCAATTTTCCTGAATATTATAACGTAATCTTTGTGCAATAGACAACCGATCTTATCACTGTATGTAATTCAAATCTTATTTAAATTAGCCTCGTTGTAATTTAATAGCCTCATTTATAGGATTACGTAGTTAAGAACATAACGACATAATCCTATACTTGCACATGAAAAGTGAGACAAGCACAATCGTTCAATAGCTTACTTCCACCTGTTCATCTGTCCTACAACGCTCGTGTTTTCTCTCAGGTACGCTATAGGCAGTTGGGAGCGCCCTCAGCTCCACGCGCCAATAGGATGGCTGGATGCTCTCGCAAATGATGTCCAAGCTTCTTATGACAACTCCACTGGTCCATCCATGAGGTAATGTACAAAAAGTTGTGTTAAAATAAACAATTAAAATGTTTAAACTAATATGAACTGTTGCTTTTCAGATCTAGATATATAACCGCTTTATACTTTACGTGCACTTCGCTAACAAGCGTTGGGTTTGGGAACGTTGCGCCGAACACTGACATGGAGAAAGGGTTTACGATATTTGTTATGCTGGTTGGCTGTAAGTATTTATGACTTACCAACGACTTCTCTGACCCGGTGCTCACGTTGTCACTCAGGCTCGAGGTAGCAGCAGACTTGAGGACAATTGTGGGAATTAAACCAAGGAAGTACAGTAGTGCTTTTTAGGTTTATATAAGCAGGGTGAAGGCCAGCAGTTGAGTTTCCCTAAACTTGGACTTAAATGTTAAACGTTCCTACTTCCTTCTCTATATGTGAAGATAGTTTTATTTCTTTAATGAGAGTTAAAACTGCTGCTCCACCGGGTCAGAAAAGTAGTTATCACTGCACTCGATGAAAGAACATAGCAAACTCACATAAAAACTTTCTTCTTGCAGCTCTCATGTATGCCAGTATCTTCGGTAATGTATCAGCTATTATACAAAGACTATATTCAGGAACAGCTCGTTATCATACACAGATATTAAGAGTGCGGGAATTTATTCGCTTTCATCAGGTACGAGACTGACTACCTACATATTTCCAACTTACATGTAATATACATAAGGTCTATATTTTAGTTATGACTTTAAGGATAGGTAGCTCCGTGGCGTTTGCTCTCTTTGCAGCGATAATCAGATGAATAGCGCTATCTCGCTCTGATGTCCCGTTGTCATTATAACATATTATTAACTCTTTGTTGACTGTACTTGTAGATAACGAACCCTTTAAGACAAAGACTGGAGGAGTATTTCCAACACGCTTGGAGCTACACGAACGGTATCGACACGTCCAGCTTATTAAAAGGATTCCCGGAGTGCCTCCAAGCAGACATCTGTCTTCATCTCAACAGAAACTTGCTCGCGAATTGCTCAGCTTTTGATGGTGCTAGTCCAGGATGTTTAAGGTAACTGCAGTTTTTAAACCAGTGTAATTATGATGAAAAAGTAGTGTATTCTCAAAAAACTTTTTCATCACCGATTCTTTGTCTACTAGTAGATAAACCAAACAAATCGTCGTAAATATATGTTTATATTGGATTTCATTACTTTGAAAATTAGATCACGTGTGTGGGAAAATGTTGCGATTTACATTTTCCCGAACACGCCATTGTAAATTTATTGTCTATCAATATAGAAAATACAACTTTAAAATGAATAAAATAACGTTGAGTTCTGAATGAGCCTAAGAACAACCAACGATTCCACCGACTTCCAACCACGCAATATCCAACGCGTTTTCTCACATATGAGTACGAGTACCTGTTTTTAATCGACTTCTTTTGTTTTGTTAATAGAGCCCTCTCGCTGAGGTTCAAAACGACGCACGCGCCCCCTGGCGAGACCTTGGTGCATCGCGGCGATGTCCTCACTTCCCTTTACTTTATATCCAGAGGCTCCATAGAAATACTGAAGGACGACATTGTTATGGCCATATTAGGTGAGTTTACTAAGTTCTTTTTTTTATTTTCTGAAAAAAACAATCAAATTCTCGTTTCGGCCCTCTTTTCCTGGCTAATAAGCATATATATTATGACAGTATCGTATGATTGAAAAGTTTGTTTCGTTTATGAAGGAAAAAACACAGAATCACGAAACGTTTACACTGTTGAGTATGGTTGATGCAACCCATTAGATTAATTTTTAAACCCATTAAAATACGTATACGTTGGTTTATTTGATGAAAATCTCTCACCCAAATTTAATGTACGTCTTGTATTGTGCAGGTAAAGACGACATATTTGGCGAGAACCCGTGCATCTACGGCACCGTGGGCCGCAGCAACTGCCGCGTGCGAGCGCTGACGTACTGCGACCTGCACCGAGTGCATAGAGACGACCTGTTGGACGTGCTCGACTTCTACCCCGAGTTCCGCTCCTCCTTCGTCAACAACCTCGAGATCACCTACACCATGAGAGATGTACGTAATAAATTGAGATTATAATAACGCCATATCACAATCAGCCTATAATGTTCCCACTGCTGCGACACAGGCCTCCTCTCTGTGAGAGGGAGTGGGCCGTAACCCAGTACCCGGGCCCAATGCAGGTTGGTGGATGTCGCATGTCTTCGAATATTTGGTTCTAGGACATGCCAGTTTCCTCACGATGTTTTCTTTCACCGGTTGGCTAAAATAAGGCCATTCAAAAATCGAAAATATTTGAAGCCTCATTAATATTAAAATAATTAGAAAAACCTGTAAACAACTTATATTACGATGATAGGGCTGCATTTCAATGATTTCCCATTAATTAATATCAAGTCAGTTCCGTAGCAAATTGTAGCAAGATTATGCGCTACGAGAATGACTACGAGGCCACAATCGTAGCACGTCTACGACGGCGTAGACACTACGTAGCACGGAGAAAGCTCTTTATAAAAGACAGAAACGATGAACGAACGTACGAACGACGACGTTTCTGTCTTTTATAAAGGAATATAATAAAAATATATAGAATAATCTCTCTAATTGAAATAAAATCCTTTTCTATTTCCCGCTACCAGCCTACGACCGTAGCACGCCTACGACGGTGTAGACATAACACGGTGTCACGGTCTCTTGAGAAAAGACAGAAATGCGATGGCTTTTTTGTCTTATGTTGCAGGACGAATTAGGTGGTATAGAGCCAAAGCGTCGCATGCGCTACGAGAACCCGTGCGATGCGCGTCTGCTGCGGGAAGCGTACGCGCGCACCACGCGTCGACCGCACACTGAAACCTTCGCGGAGAAAGTGGTGAGTGAAGCATTTTGCAGGCGATATTACATACTTAAAGATGTTTCTATTATTATGTTAACTTTTAAATTACTTGCTTAACTGTTTATTAAACCATTATTGCGTTTTTGCCTTTTTAAAAACGATGATTTTTAATCATCAGTCTTTTTAACAAAGTTCAACTTCTAACAATGTGCATTTAATTCGTCATTTAGGGCCACTTGCAGCACGCATCACTTAGGGGTTTATTTATAAACGATGATTAAAGTTAAGTGACGTTCAAACGTCAAAAATTTTAAACAGTCGCTAATCACTACTTAACTTTAAACAACGTTTATGAATAAAGAGGTAATTGCGTCTCTGTCATCCTCAAACGATTGATACAAACAAAAAATGTAGTGGTAAACTCATTACCCGACTTCGGCGAAGTAAAAAGGAGGGTTATGATTTTGACCGGTTTGTATGTATGTTCATCTGTTCCCTCATAACTTCTAAACTACTTATCACAATTGGACAAATGAGGTAAGAAGCATCTTGGTCGTCCGCTGGTTATAGGCTATGTGACGTCACAAAAAATTAAATATGGCGCCCTCTAGCGGACATGAAAATCGTGACCTAAAAGATTTTTTAATCATGCCGTGTTGGGTATCAAATGAAAGGGCTTAATTAGCACATTTAAAAATATTAATATTACTGAAACAAGCCCCAAAATATTTAAATAAAAAGTAAGTTTAAAAAGTAAAACCCGACTACTGAAAAGGATGAAACAAGAAAGTACCTTCTCGTGGTCGCATGCCGCTGAACTAACTTACAAATCTATGGTAGCATGCTACCACGGGAAGGTGCTTTCTTGTTTCATCCTTTTCAGTAGTCGGGTTTTAGTTTTTAAACTTATTTTTTTTTGTTATTTGTGTGCAAGTGGGCTTAGTGTAATCCAAGATAGGTGCTCATTAACATTTTTGATTTGTGGAAACATGGTGCATGTTCTCAATAGAATGCATACCTGAGTTCACGCATCAAATACATTTGAAGTACTCCACCGCTGTTGCAGGACTCCCAGTGCAGCGACGACGACACGGAGTCGCCGGCCAGCCGCGGCATCCTCGAGTTCTCCGCGGACAAGGCGGGACAGGACGTCACGCCGCTCAACTTCAACTTCAGTAAGCAGCGCTCCACCACGCTCAACTCCATCACCGGTAAGCACACGCACTCACACGAGGAATGAACCCTTTGTTTCTTTAATATTACGACCTACCACAAACGCCCGTTCAATACAAAGTCACAGAAACCCCGGGTGGCATGTTGTGGTACCTTCCTCTCTATTCATAGAGTAGATGACCTACACATTATAGTAAATGGATGACCAATATGCATTTCCCTTCGCCATGTTTAAGTCTCTTCTTTACTGTAATATCTTGTGATTCGTTACAATTTCAATTTATTTTTCTGTTTGATTCGTTAAGGGAGTTATTTTTTGTCTTGGGATATTTTAATAATTTCTATCATTATTTTTTTTATATTTTGCAAAAAGTTTTCAGTTAAGTAAGTTCTGTCCTATCGGTTTCAAGTATTATACGCGCACATTGTGTGGTATTCGTTTTTAACTTTTTGCAAAATTTCTACAGATGTACAAATATCATTGTAATCAATCAATTTGGACATAAATAATTTAAAAAATTCGTAAATGACGTTTAAAATGATAGCGACTAATTAATGTTTATTTCATTTAGGGCAGCATGTGTTACGCTTGTTTCCTTATTTATTTATATTCCTATTTACTGGTGACGTGGGAGGGGATGCGGTGTGGCTATCACTTAGTATCGGCACTGTTGACGAGCTCACGGTGGCCGCCTGTGGCCGCTAGTGGCCGTCAGTGGCCGTCAGTGGCCGTCAGTGGCCGCCAGTGGCTCTGATAGGAGAGAGCTTCGTGATGACGCATTGCTCTCGACCTGGCGGCCCCCGCACACCCCGCACCCCCGGTACCGCCCGCCCCGCTCTGAGCGCGGCCCTTGTGTGCAGGCATGCTAGCGCAACTTAAACGGAGCTTCCCAGACCTCTACCATCATAAAACACATCAGCCACTGCACAACAAGTACTGTAAGTATGCATATTATACTACTTTGTAGTGCATGAATCAACATCAAAAATGGTTTATAAAAATCAAATTAGTCACATCAAAGTACCGGTTGAATGGTTTCCATGTAAAATACTCATCTGTACAATATGGGCACGCAACTGTCAACCGGAAATTCCACCCAAAATTACAACTGAATTGGTTACATTATATTAAATATTTGATACAATTTTTATGACACAGCAACACCAAGTTTAACAATATGCATCAAAATACCTACGGTATTTTACCATCAATCCATAGCTCAAATGAGAAGAATCAATAATTAGTAGGCTACGTGCTAAATTATTCATTCTCATACCACTACTTAACTAATTTCATTATAATTCGCTGAATTACGTATGTATCCCGAGGTGGTAACAGTCACTATAAATTACTATACACGTGCATAATTTCCAGCGCAATCCACGCCTCAAACGTATAGAAGTCGCGCGGGCGTGCGGCGCCAGTCGTCGGCGGGCCCACTCAACGACACGTCCCCGCTGACGTGCGCGGCGGCGGGCGAGCCGGCCGTGAGCACGCCCGCGCACAGTGCCACGCTGCCCGTATCCAGCCTCAGCACCAACCCCAGCTCGTACTACACCAACGCATCGCCGTCGCCGCCGGCGCCCGCGCACCAGCATGTATCGTGCGACGACATCCTCGCCCCCGCCGCACCAGCGCCCGCGCGCACCCCCTCCTGCCGCTCCGCGCCGCACTCCGCCGTCAACCTGTACCAGACTGCCTGCAACGGCCGCCCCGCCGCGCTCACTCTGTCTCATGACAAAGCACAAAATGCTGCAACCGCACAGGTAAGATTTAAGCACACGGAACTTTTTAAACCAAAGAACGGCTCTCGTACCTACTAAGACTATTCGTGTTACAGGATAGCATGTCGCCACAGTACCAGAATGTAGGAGCCGCTGCGACGGCAGCATCGGTAGCGACCGTACTTACAAGACTAGAAGAGTTAAGTCGTCGTGTAGCCGTGCTGGAGTCCGGGCTCACAGCAGACGTGCGACGTATCCTGCAGCTATTGCAGGCGCGTGAGGGCACGACGCACCACAACGCGCAGCCAGTGCACACGCCTTCCACAGTGCTACCCAAAGCCTCTCTCTCGGTGCCCCAAACAAATGAGGTGATGTTCACCACCTGTAACCAATTGCTGAGTAATATAATGACAAGACAATAACGCGTTTTTTATGTCTCTAGTGGGAGTGGAACTGGAACGGGGAGCGCGAGCGCGGCGGGCGGTGCGGGCGCGGCGAACGCGGCGACCGCACGCCGGGCGTGCAGCGCTCGGCGTCGGAGCCACACGCGCCGCTGCCGCCTGCACTTCCGCCGCCGCCGCACTCGCACTCGTTCTACAGGTAGTGTGAGGCGCGCGAGACGAGCGCCCTCCGCTCCCGGCCGTCGTCGCGCTCGCTCGCCGAGTCGGCGTCGTGCGGCTCGCTGGCGGGCTCGCCGGCCGGGGATGCGCCGCCCGGCGGCACGCGCCCGTCACCGCCGCGCGCGCGCTTCCACTTCTGCCGGCGCATCGCGCGCTGCCGGCCCGCCGACGTCCGAGGCTTCCTCTGACGCGGCCCTCACCCGACGCATGGACCAATTTTGTACTTCCGTTAACGCCTAAATAAACACGTCCTCGCGATCTCGCGAGCGGGCGGCCTCTCCCGCCCGTGCCGAGTCCATTTGTATTAAAATTTCAATAATGTTCGCTTTAGTAAAACTTTAAGATTGTCCAGCGGGCCGGTTCCGGTTGGTTCGACGAAAAGACACGAAGCCGTTTCACATTATATGGTAGTGTACGACTACACGAGTGGTTAGAAATGCAATAAGTGGTGGATATATTGGGTGCTTTAATTTTATGTATGTAATTTACAGGCTTTTATGAGAAGTAAATTTTTACATGATGTATTACGTATGGGTATGTGTACAATAGCACTATCTGACCGTATTGTTCATCAACCCTTCCGGTTAATGTGTTTAAGTTAATGAATCCAAATATATTATCCAAATTGACTTATTAATGTATCTACGTAATTATTCTATTCTAGACTTCAGCTAATTCAGAATGAGGCTTATAAGACTGAGAGACTACGTAAATACCGTGAACTGTATTTCCAGAAGCGAGTACCTAAACGATAAACGCTTTCTACCCGTCCTTGCTCCTTGCCTTTACATAGTAGCTAGGTATGTGTAACACTACTATGAACGACATTATGAACTGCTCCTTGTGGAAGTGCGTTTCTGAGGTTTCACTCGACACACGTATACACACATTCGTTGCCGCGTAGATTTCGATGATGCATAACTACATAAATATTTTATTAAACTATTTTCGATTTCTTGTATTCGTTTACTAAAGTATTTATGACTCACAGCGTCAAGTACTTTGCAATCTGACGACGAGTGGTTACGAACATCAAAACCATTTCAATACTCATACTTAATATTAAAATCCTCGTCTCCCTTCTGACTTTACTTTAATTACTATAATTGTGGCTCAAATTGTTAACTTTATGTTGTAATGTGTATCCTAGTTACGGAGTAAGAGATTTCGCCAATATATCATTATAAGCAATAATGAAGCCCACCGTATGTTTAGGATGTACATCGTGATTATTACGTAAGTGGCTCGAATCACCCCGCGTGGTGTACAGCAACCAGATAGAGCTGCAGTTTGTTGTCGCCGCACTTAGGACTCTCAAGTTTTCTAAGTTTCCGTCATCATATCGTACTGCGTCATATCACACTTTAACCATTTCATACTACACTGTATTCAATACAAATGTTATCTTTATTCAAATGAGAGTATTCCAATTATTCCTGCTAGGCGTATTTATGATTAACTAAGGTGTTTGCTTTTTAAATACAGGTCAATTAAAATAAACATGATAATTATTTTTTTTACTTGCACCATATTTTAAAGCAGGCACATTTTCAATAAACCCTCCTGACATGCTCTCTGATGTCTTTTGTAGACTTCTGCTTCCAGTTTAGTACTTAAAATAGCTACCTTAAAGTATATACTCTGTGCCAAAACAATTTTACGAAAATGTAAATAAATGGGTTAAAAACATACCTGTGGCCATGTGGATGCCAATTAGCAGTGCCACTTTCAAATTGAGTGATTTGATTATTTGAATAAAATTATAGTATTTTATCGTAATTCTAATTTTAAATCGCCTTAAAGATGTTTTTCATTTAATTGAGGTTACTTTTTTGTCTCAATTTTCGTCGTCGTTTTTTCAATTATGTTATTCAAACAATAATTTTTTGGGAAAAATGGTGACATACTCGTATAAAGTTCTGGGATTGCATCAAAATTTAACCTGAACACGTTTGTTTACACTTTTATCAAATAGTTTTGGAACAGGTTATACCTATAAAATTGTTATGCACGGCACTATCGTTCCGTTTGAATCTGCGATAGGTACTTCTCTTTTAACTTTGTATAAAATAACGCGAGTTTATATTGAATGAATTTCTGTTTTACAATGATACTTAAACGAGCAGCCTTTTAACTGAGGGTTTATTTATGAAGACGAGCACTGATCCGTGAATTATAAGTCATCATGAACCTTCTAGCTGAGCTATAACTTTGTACCTACTTGTAGGTACACAATACTATTTATCTCATGTCTTCGATCATCTTTAGAAAATTACCATCATCTGTATCGCATGGCAATACTAACTTAAATAGCGAGTTTATGACGACAAGCGGTAGAAACATAGTTGTGAAAAGAAAACTGCCAAATTGATCATTTTACATGATTACATTTTCAAAAAAGTAGTTATTTTATTCATATTACAAACACAGTCAGTATTTTGTTAACACAGAAATGCTTCACGCTACTATTTTTTATTGGTAAACTTTAGACAATAACAGTCCAGCAAAAATTGCGTTTTAAGTCGCTATGAAAAATGCACGCATTCGTAAACTACCAAAGAAAATATTGTTTAATTTAACCATAAATATTACAGCTTTAATTTCAAGAGAAGTAACCGTAAATATTAATAATAGAAAGTTCAGTGGTTGACTTAAAAATAAATGATAATAATAAACCATTAGGTTCTGAAGAGCATGGAACATCGCACATTAGTTGTACCGTTCATTTTCTGCGCGTAGTAGGTTGTATGTAATGTAAATATTTAGATACGGTAGACTTAGGTTTGTAAATTGGTCAATTCCCAAATGTTATACTTATTCTTCAATCTATCTAGTTTATCAAAATTAATAGCTTTGCTTTATATTACTGTCATTATATGCCGAGCATTCTAGATCTACATTTAAGCATTGTTATTTGCTTTAGTAGTTATAGAATTACAATTTGCCTGAATGTCATTTAATTAAATAGTTATCAATAAATATAAACCATTATGTATATTTAAAAAATAACAAACATTAAAATTAGATCATTAGTGAAACTCAAAGATCCTATATAACATCAAAGTAACCCGCTGATATTAGATTCAATACATGTGCAAGCATGCGGCAGGTCTCGTTCTTCCATTAATTAAATAGTTCCTGACATCATGCAAAATATACCCTATTTTATGTTTACGCTTCGGTTTAAGTATATAAACAGAGGTTTCATATAAATAAATAAATGAAAATAATATAGACCAAGTTTAAAATGTATTTACAAATAAAAACAGTTGATGTTAAATATTTACGTTCGTTATTAATTAAATTTCAGATTCCTTTAGAAGAACTGCATAGCTATAACAATACAATACCGACTTTATTATTATAAGCACTATAAATAAAATAAAACCGAGTGAAATTAGATTAATATTAGGTATTATGAGTACAACAAGTCCCTTTAAATAAGAGCAATTAAAGTCATTCCAAAATAAGCCAATCGAAAAAACTTTGAGTAAACGTGTGGAGATGGTTGGGTACTTACAAGTCTGCTACGCAAATACACATACCTGATCAACTTGGTCACTTAAGAGTAGCTTCGTTATGAAAACCTATTCACAACGAATTTTATTTATATGCTCTCCCCTTGCCCTTAAAATATCTCTCCTACCACTTATTTAAAAAATCAGCAGAGTCCAAACGTGTACACTATACAAATCCTCGCTTACCTCCATCGTTTGCTATTGTCATTATTTTGGTTATAAGCTAGGGCTAGAGATCCCTTCAATATTTTCTAAACCTTGCTAGAACCGTCACAAGTGTACATTTTAAACACGCTAGAATGATTTAGAAGTTTGACTAATAGCGCTTAAGCACAGGGTGTAATTTTGTTCATAAGTCATAATGATAACTTAAGATCCTAGACACTAAATACTAAAATAATATAATTACTTACCATCGATAAAGTTAACGTAGGTATCTACTGTCTATATTAATGTTGATTAACGTAGAGTTTCGAACGCTTAGTATGTTTGCCGGCACAGGTGCACCGACTCTTTGAATGGGGCACTTGTGTTACCTTTTTTATAGTCTATTCGTAATGCACACTGGTCATTTTCTCCGACATAGGTAATTCTATCACATTTACAATGAATTTTTGCTGATTCAACTTGACATGTGCGTAGGTTAGAACTCATGAATGTATCATTTGTTAGGATCACTACTCAAAACCATCTTAAAGGCCTACTAATGCTACAATGATGGAGTTGTAGTCGCCCGCCTCCAAGTAGTGAGCAGGATTCATTATTTAAAGTAGGTATTACTTACAACTTTGTGAACCTAAGTACACAGAACTGACTTTTGCGACACTTAAATATCTTTCAGCCACTAATTTACTACTTATAACTGCGTCGGTAGCACTCGCCTACAAAACCAGACATCATCAACTAAAAGTAACGTCGGTCGGTACTTTGTTTACTGAGAAAGACATTAACTTGTCGCAAATAAACTTTTAAATATTAAGGAAAGCAATTTGGAGCCGTGCTATATATATATAGATACTATTATTTATTCTGTGACTATATGTAATATAATGAATTGTTGTATAAAACTAGCGTAGGTGCCGCGGTTTTAGCTGAGAATGCCCTTCTGAATTCAATAGACATAAGTGTAGTTTAAGTCGTCACCTTGCGAAAAGATGTTCGCTTAATCATTTAAAAATTGTTGCCTTGAAATATTTTAGTCACAGAAAACTGGTTGTTTCAGCTTTGAATAATCTCACAATTATATTAGAATATTGTAACGATAAGTTAAGTATTTTATATTTCAAGAACATAAGCGCAAAGTTAACGCGTGCATTGTATTATGTAATTTTGTCTGTGATCGAAATTTTATATTGTTAAGCTGAAAATTAAGCGCACGTATAATTATTTTGAAATGCTGAACGTATTGCGTCATACATTCTGTGGGCTTTAACTAGTCATCCGTTTTCCATTTTAAGTAGGTACTCCCACTACCTAAGCTCATATAGGTACAATTATAGGTGCGTATGTATAATTACCAACTTGATTTTTTGATTTTCATATTGCAAATGATCTACACACTTGTTTTATGGGATATAGGATATCCTTTCTATCCGTTATATAATTACATATTTAACCAAATGTAGGCATATTTATACCCATACATAAATAGCACCTACTCATGTTTTGAATGCTCATCATGCCTCTTTAGCATTAAATATAGGACTCGAATAAAGTTAAACAAATCAAATTATGAAAAATATAATGATTAAATAGGTACCTTATTATACAGGTAATCGAAAATATCGACAATAAAGTCTCCTTGCTTTCATACTCGTAAAATTTCATGTATTTGTACGCTTTAAGGAGGAAGCGCCAGGGTACAACCGCAAAATTTGCGGGTTACCATTGCGCTTCCCCGTTAAAATAATTGATGCATTATCAGAAAGCATTACAGAATGTATGGGTGAATACAAATAGGAACACGTGTATAATATTTCCTAACGATTCAGATTTCTTATTGTTATTAAATATCTCACTAATTATATGAAAAGTGTACATTTAGTTATGTTATGGACAAGTTCTGTTATTTACAAAACATTATTCTAAAGCATGTTGCGTGTCTGCCGAATCGTGACAACTATAATATTAAGCTAATGTACTAACAGTAACAATACTTGTTGAGTTATTTGCTGTATTGAACATGTGTGAACTGTTGGGTACGATCTATCAATAAAAGATAGATTAGAAGTTAATGCCTATGTAAGTGAGTCTGCCGTTAGTAGGTAATAAATGATCGTATTCGGGACGTAAGAGACTCGTTCTATGAAATGCCTACCACATAGGTAATATTGAACCCTATTTTTATTTTGTATTTATTTCCTTTTCTTGTTCTAGAAATAGAGCAGTGGAGTGTTAAGGAACTAGTTGCGGACAACCGAAAGTGTGGTTACTAAACATTGTCGACGCGCAACCTGTAACCATGAATTCAGCACATGATTCTAGAGTCCCTAGCGTAGAAGATGGGTATCCGTTTAAAATATATGGACAAGCAATTTTTTTTTATAACCGACGAAAAATTTCAATGCAGGAGGGGTGTTCAGAATCATGTAGGTATCTACAGAATCCATGATCATAGGTTGCGCGTCATTGTATGCCATTCTGTATTATTTACAACTCTGAGTTATGGTTTTTGTATCCTGTCGATAAGTTTAGAAACCATCTGGGCATGTATAAAAATATATGACTTAACTGCAAATCAACAGTCGGGGTGTAAGTACCTATTAATTGCAATAATAATAAAACTGAAGAATTCTTAAGTTAAGCTGAAAATAATAAAGTGACATGCGGATTTAGGCAATAAAAAGTAAGTATAGGTATATTTTTCTGATTGAGTTATTGTTATCACATTTAGTTAAGACGCTTTTGAATCAGAATGATTTTATTTTACATTTAATGCTGCAATCAAATTAGATAGGTTGTACTAAGCAATAATACCTACCTATGTACTTACAATACTTACATGTTTAAAAAATTAATAATACATGCAGGCCCTTTCTGTATACCCACATAACCAGGATTTCAGCTTGCCCAGCTAGTACAGACTCAATTTTATACTAATAACTACTCAATGTTCAGTGTATATAAATATAAACCAGCATGGAACGCATTGTTTTAAGGATCTTCACTCCTATAGCAATTATTTATTTTGTGCACCCAATAATGATAGTGACAACGATCAATATTTTATTTACATCTACGTTATTCTAAGCACTGACTGGAACGATATTATGACAGTTAATTTATAAGCCACAAATTTTTGCTTTAGGTATACTTTTTATACAAATTATTGAACGTTTGTTCATTATTGTTATAATAATATGCGTAAACAGTACATGTTAAATACTTACATGTACGTACTTAGAGCATTATAAACAGAGCACATTAGTCACATAGTTAATCAAAAGTTTGCATTCATTGAACAGCGCAAAATTCTCGTGGAATAAGTTCAGTGGAATAAAGTATCACGCACATGCGACATATTGTTTTATTTCATCAGCTGAGAGAAGCCTTCCCTCAAGTGAAAAAAAATCAGCTGTTCCCTAGTTTATGTTCGCATAACTCGTCAAAAAGTAGGGAACAGCTGATTTTTTTTTTCGAGATTTCGTTTGGTCCCATAGTAAAAGTTGTTTATAATGATGAGTACAATGACCCCTTAAGAGGAAAACGGTGATTAAAATTTCACCCTGTATGTGTAGCTTTAATTAACGGATCGTGTTCGAAACACAATACTGTCCTCCAAAACAAAGATAACTGCCGTGACTCAATAGGCTGCTTAGCTTATAAGGGACTCGGCAGGACATGGCAGCCGCATGCTGGAAAAAATTTTGGGCCCAAGTAGCACAGAACTGGTGCCCTGAGACAATGAAGCGGGGTCGCGGCAAACCACTTTGGAGCTGCTGAAGATTTTAAAATACTATTTTTGCATTATAAATTGCTAGTATTGTATAATTGCATAGCACAATTGTGTGAGTAGGTAGGTAATGTGGGGGGCGTAACTACGGTGTGTGCTCAGCAGGACATATACACACATCAAAAGTGTCTAGGGATCAAGCATTTTTATGCGGATTTCTTGAGATTGAGATGTGGCTTTGTAATAAATTTATGATTTTATAAATTTATATGGATCCTTTTTGGTGCATTTCATAATCTGAATCAGGAACTGTGAATCAAATTCGAGTAAAAGATGAAAATCAGCTGTCAATATTTTCCCTATAAAAACATACAACGCATTGAAGACATTATTAGTGCTACTCAGTCTATCAAAAAGTACTCTGTGGTGCTACTGTTTCCCTACTACTGATTAAAACCAACGTTATTATGGAGCGGCGACGTCATTTAAGCAGGGAAGAAATGCTCAGAGCCGTGGGAATGATAGAAGCTGGTTCCCGGCAACGTACTGTGGCTTTAGCTCTGAATACAAGTCAGAGTGTTATCAGTCGACTTTGGACACGTTACCGAAGCACTGGTACCGTGGCTGAGCGCCATGGAGGACGGTATCGCTGCACCACACGGAGACAAGACCGATACATTCAAATCTTAACTCGAAGAGCTCCAACAATAACCGCCATGATGTTAGCCGTGAGGCTTCATCACTCTTCAGGGAACTTAATTAGCGACCAAACAGTCAGAAACCGCTTGCATGAAGTGAACCTTCATTCCCGAAGACCGCTACGGGTACCACCTATAGCAATGCACAATCGTAGGATTCGATATCAATGGGCTCTTGAACACAGAAATTGGGCAGAAGAACAATGGCGTTTCGTGTGCTTTTCTGATGAGTCTCGTTTTGGTATGAGACCGGATACAAGACGTATACGACACTGGAGAACCCCTGGACTTATAGTGGTGGAACCATCATGGTATGGGCGGGTATTTGGATCGGCGGAAGAACTGAGTTGATTTGGATCAGAGGCAACCTCAACGCTCAAATTTATGCTGAGACGATTGTATCAGACGTCATCGTTCCTCTACAAGTGCAAATCGGTCCCTTATTTCAGTTAATGCATGATAATGCACGACCGCACACCGCAAGAGTTGTAAGACAGACTCTCGCCGCAGCTAACATCAATGTCCTGCCCTGGCCTGCTCAGTCGCCAGACTTGAACCCGATTGAGCATGCATGGGATATGCTACAGAGAAGAGCTCTGCCGAATATGGAGGGTATGCAGTCGCAAGAAGACCTTTTTTTGTTGTTGCAACGAACATGGGCTGCCATTCCACAGCGTGATTTGGATGAACTCATTTTGAGTATGCCAAACCGATGTTCTTGTGTTGTTAGTGTTCGCGGTAGAAACACGGATTATTAATTGTTTAAGTTACCCAATAAAATTTTAAAGAAAACTGTTATTTCAGTCTTTTTTTCGAACTTTTGTGTTAGTGGTTCAAATGTCAAAAATCCCTTTATTAGGAAAATGGCAAATTTCTTTATTAATGCAAAGGTGACTTGGTTTATCGTTACTGTGACAAACGAAAACACTTTATTTGATGAATCCTTAAAGAAAATTTTAATTAATATCAATCAGGAGAAAAGTTATTGCAAAAATATATGTTGATCCCTAGACACTTTTGATGTGTGTAATTTAAAGAGCGTTAAGCTTTAACCAGCATTTATTTTAGAAGTTCACTGTACAAAGATAAAATTGACACTACTTCAAATATAAGAAAAAACACTAACAGAATATTTGACACACGCTTGAATGTTCGAATGGAACACGCCTTCAATTATAACCAGCCTGTCCCAAAATGAGCTGAGGCTTCACGGCCAGCCTCTACAGTACTATGTACATACTATAAAGCTACCATTTACTGGGTAGGGTCTTTCATTGACTTGAATGTGCCCTGGCGGCTGAGAGATGTCATGCTCACTAATGTCTCGCTGTTGGTGGCGCATGTGTTGGATCATTTAGCTCCCTTCAAAATGGTTGAGCTGAATGGTGCTAATCCTTGCGTCATGATGAAAAAATCATACTTCTAAGTCAACACAATCAAAAGATACGGGAGTATATGTTCGGGAATCAAAACCTATAGGGTACTTCCCGTTGACCTAGAATCATGAAATTTGGCAAGAAGTAACATCATGTAGCACAAGTAAAGGAAAAAATCCGAAAACCGTAAATCTTTAGTAACATACTTAACTACAATTTTGTACGGAACCCAAGGTGCGCGAGTCCGAGTCGCACTTGACCGTTAAAATTGATCGTTAAAATAGTCCGTAATGAAAAGATTAAAAAAAACCGGTCAATCATCTGTCAACCGGTCTGTCATAATTTTTAACAGGAATGATGTAACCATACCTACTTTGTAACCATATTATTTTGATTTCCGTGGAGTTTCTTGTCCATTCTTCGCCATAGGTACCTACTACGCTTTGCAATGGGCAACTAGCTTCATCTTTCTGACTGACCGACCCCTTGACAATTTAAAAGTGCCTGTAACAGGTTTATTTGAAATAAATGCTTTGAGTTTGAGTTTGACACAATCATGGATTGAATTGATCGTCTAAAGTCCCTCTGATGGAAAGGCCCCTTGAACTTTATTTCAGTGTTGCCACTGCTTAACATTTAAAAACATCCATAAACGACATATTTAAAAATCTGTGTGCGGACAAACCTAGCTGTATAAAACATGACAGACTTTGTCACTTTTCATAGTGATATTTCGTTAGTTTCAATTAAAGCCACCGGGACACAAACCTGCTACACTCTCACGCTTGACAAAGCACGGAATGGAACTTACTTTAGCGAAGACACTCCGTGCGTTGAGTGTGAGCAATCAGACTATGCATTGAAAGCACCCCTACAGTGAGGACAACTCATTGAGTAACCAGCACCCTAATTGCGTAACACACTATCAATCGGAATCTGAATCATTTTGAAGCAAATTGCTAATCCATTGCTTCATAAGTTCGAAAAATGTGTGCTCAACACGTAAATAACGCAATGTATGTTGTTGCAAAGTCAAAATGAAACCGATTCCAATTGATAATGTGTTACGCAATTGCCCCGCAGGTCAATCATTACAAAAAAAAAATGAGCACAACTCATGAGTGTCAGTGTCAACCAGTTGTCAGAATTGTCAGATACTCAGATGACAGATGTCCAAAGCTTGCGAGATAGGAAAATTAGGAAAAGCAAGCCATGTGATTCAATCCAAAGCAATGTTTCCTTTTGAATTCGTTTTCTAATTACTCTTTAACTGTATTTAGTTATTTATTTTATATAAGCCGTTCTACAACCTTCTAAGAAACAATTTATTAAGCGATGAAATAATATGAGTTCTCAAGCGATAAAGTGCCACAAATGCCGCCACATATTATTTGATGATACATGCATCCTGGACAGTTCTCTTACATGTGATCCTAAAAAATGTGAAAGCTATGATATAAAGAGGTTCATATACGTCAGTGAGGACAAAGTGCCTGAATGGATTAGAGAAAAAGTCGAAAATGAGGAGTGGACTAAGGGTAAACTGCACTGTCAGAAATGTAATAATAGAATTGGGTCATTTGACTATATATCAGGGCGAAAATGTGAATGTGGATCATCGGTTATACCACCTATACATTTGGTGACCAGTCAAATTGATAGGCCAATAAAAATTGAAAATATTAATAATTTAAGGATATGATATTATTAATTTATTATGTTCTGAAACACACTATAGTGTCTTTCTAACTTGCTAATTAATATATTGTGAAGAAAATTAAACAGATTGATTATAACTTGTATTTTATTTTGTTAAAATTTACATTTATTCAACCACCATTGCACTTGTTACTGATTCATTAACTTCAATATCACGGCATTTAGCAGCTTGTAATTCCCTTCGGATCTGTAAATAAAATCAGAAAATTTAACAATTTCAACACTAGTAGACATGGAAACCTATTTTATATCTACATTGTGATATCATCATCTGCCTAGCCTTTTCCCAACTATGTTGGGGTCGGCTTCCAGTCTAACCTGATGCAGCTGAATACCTGCATTTTACATGGAGCGACTGCCTATCTGACCTCCACAACCCAGAGACTGGATAATACGATTTAATACCCCTTAGTAAGACTGGTTGTTAGACTTTCCGGCTTCTGACTACCCGTAATGACTGTCAAAGATCCACAAATGACAGCCAGGACCAATGGCTTGACATGCTTTCCGAAGCACGGAGGGGTCTCGCTGTATGTAAAGATGGTCACCCAACCATGGCAAGCGTAGCTTAACATGATTGACCAACCTGTGTGGCTGTTATTACATAGCCACGGGCCCCTCTATCTACATTGTGAAAAATTTTATAATTAATTTCATAATACCTCTGGGGTGACTGTAGGATGGGACTGTTTCCTAAGTAATTCCAAAAGGGCATCTCTCTGTTCTGTAGATATGTCAGCTTTATAACGTTGAACAAATGTTAATAGTGACTGATGCCACAGAACAGGCAAATTGCGATGTTCACTTTGAAATCTGAAAAGACCAAAAATTTATTGGAATTTTGTATGTATATAAATAACTAGCCTACTATTGAAAACCAGTATCATGCAGTTTATCTCTATTGGAAAATTATAACTGCACTAAGGTAACATAACATCACACCTGTAATCCCTTAAGGGTTCGGCAGAGGTGTACCTATAGTACACCCACAATTCGCCAGTTATGTTTATGACCCATGTAACAGGGTAATGCCCAAATAATAGTGCAATGTGATTTGGGGACAGGTCATAATATTCTGTTTCAGGGGAGTAATATAAATTAAATAATTACGTATGTATCCTCACCTTATAAAGTGGAAAACCACTGAATCTACAACTCTGTATGGCAATGCATACTTTTTGTCAAAGAGTATTCTTAAAAATATGGAACTTGCTCCAGTGTAATCCATTTCTGCTATCTTTAACATTGCTGCACTGGAATGCAACACCGGTACTGAATTACGTGCCAACACTGAACCGACTATGATGGCTTCACGTAGTGTGCAATCTCCTGCCTAGAAAATACCACAAATAATTAGTTTAACAGTTGAGTTGTTAAAACGAAAAAACAAAACTCAAAATTTAAGTTACCTCCAGTAAGGGTAATAGTATACCCTTCATGAAAGCGCCAGGCTTGAAGAGTGCTTTACGTAATGCTTGGTATAAATGAAAGTTCAATCTTTTATATTCAGCAAGGTCATCTCTCACTCGGGGTAGCAGTACTAAATTATAAAATCGTTGTGCCATCTTCTCTTTCAAGTTTGACGCGAAGATTCTGGTAGCCTAGAAAAAATCATTAACAAAATTTAAGTGTACAGTGTGAGTTTTGAACATGGAAAGATGTGGTGTTACAAATTCAGCTTGAACATGCATCAGGATTTTCTTGATCTCTATTAGAAATACAATGTAAGTGGTTACACCCTTTAGCTTTCTATTTCAATATTGTATGTTCTGTCTACATTTTAATTTTTTATTTCGAAAAAAAAATCTGCTGTTTCATACAAAAGTTCAATACCTACTTGACCAAAATGTATGAAACAGCTGATTTTTTTTTCGTGATTTTAGAGTTGGTCCCAAAGTAAAAGTTGTTCAGTTCGATGGTCTAAAGCACCTCTTAAAGTTTGTAAGGTTAATTTTTTAACACTTTGTATTGACATGAATATTTACTTTGTAGAGTATAATTTTATTTTAATTCTTGTGAATGTGAGGGCTATGTGGGTCATTGTTTTTTGTTCCCTTCAGTTAGCTTTAATGATGATCTGGCAGTTTGAGTAATTTATGCGGCCTACCCAAATGTCCTTTCTTTGGTATTGTTTGTCTAATTGTTTAGCTGCTTAAGTTCTGAGTTGTGCTGCATGATAATTAACAAATGCGTGCACTGACTGGACAAGTCCACTCAAATCTGTGGGGTTCTTTCCTCAAAAGACCATTTCAGACACCAATCTACATGGTCTTCAAAATGATCTGACCAAGATTATGTCTGGACTTTAAAAGAGACTGATCTGTGAGTTTTTTTCGGCCTTTCTTCTCAGAGTAGTCAGATGGGAAAGCCGACCTCATCTAGTTTTTAAAAATATGATTGACATGTAAAAGTGTTTGTACAGTCAACAGCAAAAGTAGATGATGAAAATCAAAAATTGAATACTAATGAACAGAGTTCGCGTCAGAACTGTGTGGCGTCGAAGTGATTCAAAAGTATGTGATTGTAAATTATACCAAACATTTACTACTAGTACAGCTGCCATATATTCGTGATCAGTTTTGACTCCAAAATTTCATCATCTACTTTTGCTGTTTACTGTACAAACTTACTTACAGAAATAAAATCCATTATCATTTAAGTTCTTCTAACTGAACAGACAGCTGTGCTGCTGGGGAGTTTGTTGCGCCACTTCTTCCTGGCTAAAGCACTAGGAAGTAGTGAAAGGGAGTTGTTTTGGGGGACTGTCTCAAGTAATGTAATGATGTCTAAAAAGTGTACACTTTCAGCCTAGTTTAAATAAATGACTTTGATTTTCATTTGGCACTGCTTTATCTAATCTTTAATTATCTAAGCATTTCCGAAAAATAATTTCACCAACAAACATTTCCAATAACAAAATAACCATTTCATAAACGTACTTGGTACATAGCTGCAGCTGACCAGGTAGTTGGCTCTGTGATGTACAATATTTGTTCCCAGTTCTGCAAGTGTGGAACCATTTTGAAGGCCTTTGGCAGTTTTCCAGATCTGTACTTTTGCAATACATCTCGGACACCTTCATACATTGTTTTTATTCTGGAAAATGCAAATCAGTAATTATTTAAGAACAGTCTTCCCTTAATTGTAAAACACCTAATCTGATTATGGAATGGTAAGGAAGTTGCCGTTTCCTTTGTGAAAAATACACCTATCTTTCTTTATTTCTTTTTTTCAACATATTCGAGCCTTTTCAGGAAGAACATCGTAAGCGCCAAAAATCCCAAAAAACTGTTTTAATGTTAATCGCCAGATCAACTGATTTTGCATTTTGCATCACCTTCTCCTGTAAAATATGCAAAATGGCGGTTACGATCTTCTTCCTGAATAGGCTCGATATTTTCTTGAAATTTCAGGACAAGGTGGCCTATTTTTTTAATTTTTATTTAATGATATTATAATACAGAGGTGTTACTTAATTCTAAACTTTTATAAGGCCCCTCATAATACCTATATTATGAGGGGCCTTATAAAAGTTGTAGGCATGTCGTACGTATGAGTTTTTGGGTCTTTTGAAAGACCCGTTGCAGTATCTGGGTTAAGAAATAAATACTGCCTTTTAACATAAAATTTACCTTGGATCAATGTTTTGTAACTTTAATGTTTCAACATCAGAGAACTGAGTCTGTAGCTCGGTATGCTTATCAGTAATCTTTTCTTTTATAATATCTGCTAGAGTGCGGGTTCTCTCTGGTTTAGCTGACATGAACATTTTAAGTGCTTCTTCATCTTCTTCGTTTATTTCTACATTATCATAATATGTGTCCGGCTCCAAGTCATCTCTATCTGATCCAGTATCATCATCAGAGTCTGCATCTGTGGATAGAAATTATTGTTTCATTTATTTTCTTGTTGGCATTTCCGAAATAAATTTATAAAAGCAATTTAGAAGATATAATTTTTATGCTTTTCTAATCCCTGCCTTCTTGGATGGACTGCACAGCAATTTTATTATACTATCACTAAGTTGTTTTTATGAGTCCTAATTTTTCAAGTACCAGGCTCACCATTGAATGTTGCAGGAAGTGTCACATGTTTTGCAGGGGATGGTCCGTCTTCAGCATCCCCTAATTCAGCTTGTTGCCTTCTTGCGGCTTTTAAGATTTTTTTGGACAAGTCTGCATTTACGAACTGAAGAATAAAAAAAAACACCATTAAAATTATGTATTTTACTAATACAAATTGTTGTCAAGCAAACGATCCTTGTAGGATACTCGGATCGTGAAGTCATGAACGACATTAAATAGTTAGAGTATCATAGATGTTATGTTAATCAAATCAAACGCTTACTTCTTCATCATCATCTTGCCGGTTCCTTTCTTTGTTTCTGTTTTTATTTTTCACAGAGGTTACTGATTCGATTTGATCTGCTAAAGCTAAATTCTTCCCAACTTGAGAAGGTTTAAACTTTTTAGCCTTTCCCATTATAGTAAAATTCCAACGACCCAATATATAAAAAGGAAGTTCTGGTTAAATATATTATAAAAGTAGTCAATTTACTTGAAAAAGTAGCAAAATCAAGAATTTAATGAAAATTCAAAATGAAAACATGTGCACTTTGACATTGACAATCTGCTGTATGACAGTGACATTTGACACAATTCGTTCAGGAATATTTCATAGTAGGTAGAACCCAACCGGTAGAACCGTCTCCTGATATTGTGTATAAGTTTACAGAATAAGAAGGCTATTTGGTTAGCTATTTTGTTGTGCCTTCGTGTAACCAAGTAACGCTCGTAAAACCCGTCTCTCCATAGAATACGTTGCGGCGCCGCGCGCCGTACCGCAATAATTGGTATGACGCCGCATTGGTGGCTACATAGGCGGTGTGGGTTCGCAATATCGTAGATAGACGTGCGAGAGGAGACAAGAGAGTTAATAATAATCTTTATTAATATAAAAAACAGATTGTAGTACTTACATCTTACATAACAGTTTTAACAAAGTGGGTAGTAAATCTCTGACAATCAAGTGGGTGACGTGCTGCTCTCCTTGCTAGGCGATGACATAGCCTGTATTAAGGAGTAACAGTGCCGATCCCCTACTGTTTTTTTTTTTAATTTTAGCCTATACTGTCCCACTGCTGGGCAAAGGCCTCCCCCAAGTCCTTCCAGGAGGTCCTTTCCCGCGCCACCTCAAACCAGCCCTCGCGGTACGCGTCCAGGTCATCTCGCCACCGCTTTCTGGTCCGACCTCGGCGGCGCCGTCCATCTTCAAACACCCATTGTGTGGAAACTTTTGCCCAGCAGTCATCCTGCATGTGGCTGATGTGATCCGCCCAGTCCCACTAGAGCCTGGCAGCTTTCTTGCCTATGTCTATTATACCCGTTTTGGAACGCAGCTAGGTGCTCTCGGGGCATGGTTACTTCATAAACAGGGAGCCGGACGCCCGGTGTCACCACTGCGTCAACTGCCGGGAGGACATACGCTGGCAGAGTGTGCCGCTTGGGAGGAGCCGCGCCGTGCCCTCATCTCAAAAGTAGGCAGTGACCTGTTGCTGCCGGCCGTGGTAGAGTCGATGGTCGGCAGCGAAGAGTCCTGGGACGCGGTGGTTTCCTTCTGCGAAACAGTCGTCTCGCAGAAGGAGGCTGCGGAAAGGGAGAGGGAGTTCTCGTCCACTCACCCGGCCCGCAGCAGGCGCACCGGGCGTCAGCGGAGGGCAGACAACGCCCTCTTCCAGCCCCCCTAAATGGGTCCAGGACGTCCGTCGCCCCCCATACCCTAGGACCCGAGGTGGCGGCGCGTAGTGTTCCACGCGCGCCCCTCTTAGACGTCGCGGGGGAAGTTAAACACCTCACTCCCCCCCCCTGACCCGAGGAGGCGCGCAGTGGCGGGCCGGCACCAGCCGGGGGTTGCGGAACGATCGTACGTTCCCGCGATCCCCGGCGTACGTGTGAGATGGAACACCGGGGTGGGATTTTTGACAGTAAGAGTCTGACAGACCCCGCCGCCCGCCCCAGGGCGGCGGACATCAGTGAGGATTTTCCACCCCGGATACAAAAAAAAAAGGACGGGCAGGATACACATGTCGACGAGTTTGCGCTTCAGGGAGATCGGCAGATCACCCTTCATTAGCGTCTTCATGGACCAGTAGCTTTTCCAGGCGTTTTCAATTCGGCGATCGATTTCCCTTTCTTGCCTGTTTTCGAAAGAAACTGACTGGCCCCTACTCATCGACATAATGTATTTCCTGCCCATCTACCTCAACCCTACGCTTGGTGCTGTTAGTCATAAGTTGGGTTTTAGACCGATTCATCGCAACTCCCACCTTAAAGCTAGCCGTGCTCAGTTCTTGGAGCATGATCTGAAGTTCTAGAGCTGTGGGGGCAAAAAGTACTATGTCGTCGGCAAAACGGAGGTTTGTCATTCTCTTCTTGTCGACGTCAATGCCCTTGGTCTTTCATGACGCTGCCCCTTTTTTTTTTTTTTTTTTTTTGTGGATGGGAAATCATCTAATGACTCCTCCCGCTCTGGGTGGAGCGGAAGGGAGTGTCAGACTCTTACTGACTAAAACCCACCCGTGTTCCTTCCTTAGCCCTTTATGTTCCGGGGCAGCGGTAACCCTTTCGGACGATCCCGCTACCCCGGCAGGCTTCGGCCCTGGCGGGCCCCTTCCTTAATGCTGACATCTCTTTGAGGCGCGCGTGGAACACATACGCGCCGTCCGGCACGGGCCTGGTCCTGATCGGACGGAGAGCTACCCATTACTCTCCGTCCGCAGGCCCGCGCCTACGGTGGCCGGGAGTCGTCACGCGGCTCCCGACGCCCGTAGCGTCTCCCGCGGCGGCTGAGGCGTGCGGCTCTCTCCCTGAGCCGTCCCGCCACCTCCTTCGCTAGCATGACTGCTTCGCAGAAGGAGGTGACCGCCTCCCACTCCCTCTCGCCCCGGACCATGGCTTGAACCAGGGCCGGACGCGAGAGGTCGCCGCCGTTGCCGATCGCCTCTACGAGGACACGGCGGTGCTCCGCCCAAGCGGGGCAGACCTCCACCGTATGCTCCACCGTGTCCTCTGGGCGATCCTCGCAATGGTGACACCCGGGCGTCTCCTCCCGCCTGATGATGTGCAGGAACCTCCCGAAACATCCGTGTCCGGTGAGGACCTGCGTCAGGCGGTAGGTGAGAACGCCGTGACGCCTCTCAAGCCACTCCTCAAAGAGGGGTCTTATCGCCACGATCGTGGCGTGCCCTGCGCTGGGTTGCGAAAGCCGCTCTTTCCATGCCACCATGAGATCGCGCCGGAGGTCTGTCCGCTCCACCGCAATTTGCCGCGGAAGCGGAGTTTCCCCCCGGCGTAGTGCCTCCGCGCGCCACTCATACAGGCGCGCGAGGACCATCGCCTCCAGATCCCATGGCGGCATTCCGGCAAGGAGGCTTGCCGCCTCGCCCGAGATCGTGCGGTAGCCCCGGATCAGCCTTACGGCTACCACCTTTTGGGGCGCGTTCAGATAGTGGGCGGCTCGCAGCCGCAGTGAACGCGCCCACACCGGGGCCCCATATAGGGCCATGGACCGCACGACCCCCGCGTAAAGCCTCCGGCAGGAGGCGTTTGGCCCCCTCAGGTTGGGCAAGAGCCGCTTTAAAGCGGCCCCGGCCCGTTCCAATTTGGGGGCCAAACGTCGAAAGTGTTCGACGAAGTTCCACCGGCTGTCGAGGACGAGACCCAGGTATTTCATCGTTGTCTCGACGCCGATGTGAACCCCTCCTACCATCAGTTGGAATCCCGATGGTGGCCCGTTCCGGAGCCCATGAAAAGACATGGCCCCGGACTTGTGCAATGCCACCTCGAGACCCAACCGCCGGATCCTCTCAACGACTATCGCAACCCCTCGTGTCATTGCGTCGGCCGCCGCCTGATGCGACCTCCCCTGCGCCAGGACCAGCGTGTCGTCAGCGTAGCAAACTACGCTGACGCCATCAGGGAGGTCGGCCCGCAGCACCCAGTCGTAACCGATGTCCCACAGGAGCGGCCCCAGAACCGATCCCTGTGGGACACCGCACGACATCTCTCGCCGGTTCCAGTTCCCGTCGCGACCGGGGTAGATGACGGCTCTGTCCGTCAAATACGCCCCGACTACTCGACGGAGGTAGGTCGGCACCCGGTGATACCGGAGTGCCTCCCCAATGCAGCTCCAAGGCAGGGTATTAAACGCGTTGGCGATGTCGAGTGACACCGCCACGACGACCCCACCCCGGGACACCGCGTCCCCCGTCGTGAGGGCTCTCACGCGCATGATGGCGTCCACCGTCGAGCGCCCCTTGCGGAAGCCAAACTGGCTGTCCGCAAGATCCGGCCCTGTCCTCCCCAAGTGCCCGACGAGGCGGCCTGCAATTACTCTCTCAAAGAGCTTGCCCACCTCGTCGAGCAACACAATGGGCCGGTATGCGGACGGAGAGTCCGCAGGGCGCCCTGGCTTCTGAATGAGGACCAGCTTCCCCGTCTTCCAACGGAGTGGAAACTGGCCTCTCTCCATACATGCGCTTAAGAGCGCCTCCAGTCGAGGCCCGAGAGCCCTCGAGGCCAGGACCCAGGCTTTACCCGGCAAGCCGTCGGGTCCTGGGGCGGTATTTTTGGCCTTCAGCCTGCCTACCGCCGCTCTCAGATCTACCCCGGTCACTTCAGGGATGTCGTCGTCGCCGTTCGCGTGGTCCGCTTCGGGCACCGCAAGTAGCGGAGCCATGGGCGGGGGAGTATGCTCCCCCCGTGAAGGGAACAGAGCGCTCACCACCTCCTCCACCAGCTGGGGGCGGAGACTCTGCGTCAACGGGGGGGCCCAGGAGCGGAGTTTATTCCGCACCATTTTGTAAGGGCGCCCCCATGGATCTCTGTTCAGAGTCTCCACCATCTCCTCGCGGGCCGTATCCTTGGCCCGCAGGACAGCCTCTTGGAGGGCGGTCTTCGCCGCTCTGTACCCCTCGTACAGCTCCGCCTCCGTGGCTTCCGCATCCGGAGGGCGGATGCGGAGCCTGCGGTGCCTGGTGTACCGGTGTCGCGCGTTGACGCACTCCTTGCGTAACGCCTCCACCTCCTGCGACCACCAGTACACCTGACGTCGGGCGCATCCTGGCCGGGCTCGGGGCATTGCCACGTCACAGATCTCGGACATGGCCTCCCGGAACCACTCCGCCTCGTCATGACGCTGCCCCTCAAGTGTGCTTGTAAACAATTTGGGAGAGAGTGGGTCACCCTGCTTAACACCTTTTTGTATTTTGAATGAAGGTCCACCAGTATTGAGTTTAATGTTTGCGGAACTATAGTTGTAATTTTTTTTAAGAGATCGATGTATGTGAAGATTTCTGAGTGCTTAATACTATCGAAGGCTTTTGTGTAATCTACGAAGGCTAGATACAGTGGTTTATTAAATTCTGTGTATTTTTCAAGGGTCTGGTTTAATGTTTGAAGGTGGTCGGTTGTAGAGAAACTTGGGCGAAATTCGGCTTGTTCTGGTGGCTGGTGTTTGTCCAGTTTCCCGCCTATGCGATTGTGACCTTAATAAAAGCTTTATATATATGAGATGTTAGACTTATTGGGCGGTAGTTTCCGATATCGCTTTTGTCATCTTTTTTATGCAGAACAACTATATTTGAATGGCACATTGAATTGGCACATTGACACTGCGGGGCTTATAGCGCTTCACCGTACCGGAGACCGGATACGCCTATCTCAATTTATGGCTTAGAGAAAGGTAAAGTCAAGCTTAATACATATTCTCATTTATTGTTTAATTTTAATTAATAATATCAGCATCGTTAACATAAGTAGCAGGTAGGTAATAACAGTTTCAAATCAGGACAAAAAATTCGTTACTAATTACTAACTAATTATATGCTTCAATGGCTTTGATCACATCTTTGACACCGGCGTTAATAGCATCGATTTCGTCTTGAACAGCTCTTCGAATGTTGACTTCCACAATCTTTATGATGATGGTGTCGAAGATTCTGAGGAACACGTTGAGTACGGGGTTCACCAGCCAGTCAGTGAGAATGTTCCCGGTGAAGCGCACGCGGAGACGGCTGAGGGAAAAAAATACGATAAAAACAAAAGTTATTAAAAAACCCGACTGTGGTAAAAACATCTAAAAACAAGCCCATTTTAATTAATCCGAAAAATATTCCATTTCGCCGAGGTCGTATATTTACGACCGTTTAATCTGCTTTTTTATTTAATTAGGCTCTATTGTATCAGGTATTTATTTTTCGATTCACTGTGCCGGGCGCCTGGGGGCACGACAACTGATATGAAGTTGGGCGGTTAAAGGGTTAAATAAAAGTTGGAAGCAGGCGGGACCCATTTGAGTTTGAAAATATAATAAAAAAATGGTATGGGTCCCGCCTGCATGCATTTAAAATGGGCTTGTTTTTTAGCTTTTTTACCGCAGTCGGGTTTTTTAGTTTGTTAATGACTTTGTTTTTATTTCTAACTTTTCAGTTTACAAATGTGAAAGATTTCGCAGACGATTTAGTTCTTTGTACCTATGTTTTTTACTATTTGTCACTTCGAATTACTTTTAACCATATAAGTTGTATAATGTACACATTTTTGTAATCGCCATTTAAAACCCTATATTTTGATACCCCACTCGATAGGTGTTGAGAAAAATAAATTTTTTGAAGACATAATTATATGGCGCTAAAAATCGGCCATTTTAATGTTTTTTTTTTTTTCAATTTTGATATACCCAGTGTCACTCTCACTATATTAAGACGAATCTAACGGCACCTCTCAAGCTGAAATCGATCAAGCCGTTTAGGCTACAGAGCCTGCCACAGAAATATATACATACATACATAGGTAAATACATACACTCGAAAAACATAACCTTCCTTATGACGCAGTCGGGTAAAAAGTAAAGGTGACCCTTGTAGTATACAGGGTGGGCAAAAAATCGTCGATCAAACGAAACAGGGCGATAATTGAGGTTATTTACAGTAAAAAAAAAATATATATATAAAAAGTATCATCACTACAACAGTGCTTTTATGACAGTGGGTGGTATTTATCAGTATTGGCACTTTTTTCAATATCTTTTAAGGCTCAAAAAAAATATTTCTAACATTAGAACCTTACTGTAAACACTCAAATTGTCATAACTTTTAAGGAGATCAAGTTAGGGCTCTCGCACAAACATATTTTTTACTACAAATAACCCCAACTATCGCCCTGTTTCGTTTGATCCACGATTTTTTGCCCACCCTGTATAGGTAGGTACAGACGCCAGCACATCAAGCTACCCCAATCTGTCAAATTTTCCCAATCAACTTTGAACCTTATGCTTCAGCGATAAAGTTGAAAATCTATTAAAGAAATTTGACAGATTGTAGTAACTTGATGTGCTGGCGTCTGTACTTTAAATGTGCCAATGTGGACTTTCAGTTATTCTGTTTATCTGGAATATCGGCTTTAGTCCTTTAGGACGACAACACAACCGGCTCGGCCTTCTACCAAGATAAATAATGGACACTCAGTACAAGCAAGGTAATTTTCCCACTGCTTGGACATGGCCAACCCTCTGTCAGAGGGACTGGGCTGTAATTCACCACGTGGCTTGGTCACACTGTACAGTTAGGTAATTTATTATAATTATACAATATTAAAGAAAAAAGAACAAACCCGAGGTCGGTGAGCCTGAACTGTTGAAGCTGAACTTCGTCATTATTAAAGTCAAAAAGTAAGTCGACGATGACTACGAAGCGGCTGAGAGTGGCAATGATACCACCCGTGGGTCCTAGGTTCATCACCTTCACCAAGTACTTGTATACGAACTGCAACGAATAAAACACAAATAATTAAACGTAAGTTTTGCTAAATACTTAAACGCTGTCTTCACTAATTGATAAAAAGATGGAACTAACCCTAAGATCAGTAAACTGCAGCTGCACGCGCACGCGCAACATTTTAGCGAAATAGTGAACATCCTGGTTGCCGGAGCGGGACACGTTCACTAGACCAGTCATGTAACCATCGTGTATCTTCAACCACGCACTGTATGTAATCAGCAAGGGCCTCTAAAACAACACCAGAAGAAAAACATTAGTCACGTTAATTATTATATTAAGTACTATCAATTACTACCTACTTAATACTTGCTAAAAGCGTAGGTATTATGTTAATATGGTAGGAGAGGACCATGAGCTCATGACTCACGAAGTTACAAGATATGGACGAATTGTAACTAGTTGGAAGCCATTTGGTTAATCTGGCTGCTCTTGAATAGGCAAAAAATTGCTAGGTCGATCCTTCAACTAAGCCTATCATCACAGCCATCACAGTCCACTCCTTACGCTTTCTTAAGTTGGGTCACAAAGTCACAACAGGACTTGGTAATCTGTATAGTTACAACACAACTACCAGTTCTGTCTTCAAAAAAAAAATACTTACCACTTCAAAACCCTCGATAACGTCCGGCAGATCCATGGGGTCCAGGCCATGCTTCTGGATGAAGGGCACGATCATGTCAATGGTGTTGTCCACATAGTCGTTCACCGTAGCAGACTGACCAAGATCACCCCAATTACGACTGCAAGAATATTACTATATTAAAAAAGCACAGGGTCTAAATATTTCGCACTTAAGTACTTTTACATGATGCTGGGTGGAACTAAAAGCTTTGGATTCGACCTCACGTTCTTGGCAAGACACGGCACCTACGGTGGCCTGCGGTGCCGCGCCGAAGCTCAAGAGCGTCGTGACCCGAACTTGTTTTACACAAGGGGATTGAAGATTTTTTTTCGGGAGCCTGACTCTGTAGCTACGTTTACTGTAGCACCATTTGAATGTTTTTCTAAATAGCCGCCACGCATGAAACCTTTATAAATCGATAGCTGACATCAGTGCAAAAAGAAAACATCGTTTAGTCGTATAATGCCTAATTCGCAAAATGGCACACAGTCGCAAAAAGGCCAATTCGCGAATGGACTAGTTCTCAAAAGGACTAATTCTCGAAATGGCTAATTCTCAAAAGGACTAAGTAGTAAAATGCCTAATTCGTGAAAGGACTCATTCGTAAAAGAACTAATTCGTAAAATGTCTAATTCTCCAAATGGCCAACTTTTACCAACTCATGCCATGCGTTAAATGACATGAAAAATCTAAGTTAATTTTCTAGGTTATGTTAATATTTTATACGAAATGCAAACAAAAAACTTAGCAAAAAACATTTATACGAAATGCAAACAAAAAACTTAGCAAAAAACATTTATTATTAAAATAAAACAATCATAGCAGAAAACAATGCATCTTACAATGTGTCATACAATACAACCAACTAAAAAAAAACATTATGATTATTATGGCGAAAAAGTATTAAATCAACAAAGCACCTTACAATGTGTCATATAACAAAAAAAAACATTATTTTTTACCAAATAATCACACTGGAAGCTCAAATTATAATAATAGTTGGTAATAAATTATCTTGTGAAAAAAATATTCAACAGATATTTTTTTGGCTTTTAGTTTTACTAATAATTTGTTATACTGTGTGTCAAATTGTATATCTTTATTTCTACGATTTTTTCTTCTTACTGTAAAAATATTCTTTTTCATGAGTATGTCGAAATGTTTGGATTCTTTCTTTAGTTTATGTATAAAATTAAACAAGGTTGGACGTTTTGGAATCAAAACATTTAGTCGATGATGCCATCCTTCCAGTGCGTTTGTCGTACGATGACGTTGTCCAGCACAGCTAAGAAGTGTTGAGCCCAATCTGATCCACTGCTTTTCAAAATACTGAAGGAAATTGTCCATATTACGAGCAGCTTCTATCTTTTCAGATATAATTTGCCACCCTTCTGCGATGAAATGTGCTGGCAGAAGTGGCAGAATAGCTGCTCTCCGAATAATATTTCTGTGGTCACTTGTTTCGTTAACTTTTAGTTCTTTAGCCTTCTTCCAAACAGCTTTTTGGTAGTGATAATAACAACCGCTGACTTTAACTAGTGGAAAAACTTCTTTGACCGCATTCATAGCCGCAATTTCATAATCGCTTTTAAATGTTTTTATCGTCACCCCCAGGACGTCTCTAATCAAGCGAAAAAACCTTGTGTAAGTAATTTTACTTTTATCAGGCAGAAGTGCGTATACGACAGGAACTAGTGATGTTGTATTTACATCAGAATTCAGATCTATGTGTAAAGTATAAAGTTGGTAAAAAGGTTTTGGAACACTCTTGAATGTTCCATCACCGTACCAGTAATGGGTACTTGATCCTTTTATAATTTTTCGAGATAATTTTGAAGTGAAAACCAGCATTTTATCTTCTTCTCCATCTTGTGCTGATAAAAAATTATGAGCAAGGCTTTCAGGTACAGATACATCTTTGAGTGTATGAAAAGTCAGTTTATCGACATTTAAAAATGTTTTCCTTGCTTTATATAAAGTGTCCTTTTTTTCATGAAATATTGGTAATGATTTACTCGACGTATTCATTGTGTCAAATGCTTTTTCAAATAGCCCCTTTATAGGCGTCAAATTCTTGCACACTTGTTTTTTCAATTTGTTCATGTTAAGTAGTATATCGTTTTTTTCCTGATGAGGTAAACATTTATGCTGAGATTTCCTCAATATTTTCTTCAAATGTATGTCCACAGTAACCGACCCACTACACTCGTTTTTATTGACACATCGCCAAAACGAACTTCCGTCTTTATTTATTCGTTTAGTTTTATTAAACCTATGCCCATCGTACAATAAAGTATCATTACCTTTTGATTTTCAGTAATTAAAATGTCTTCTTCCATCTTTCTCATGAAATAACCTACTTCTTCTATAAACAGAAACTTATGAACGAAAACATAAATGACGGTGAATTTAACAAATAGATTATTATCCACTCACAACTACCCGCACTTTCATAAAAAATATTACTCGGCGTTCCGTTTATGCTTTAGTTGCATAAATTATTGTTCTCACCACGATGAGTGAAAACTATAATAATACTTTATTATAATATTTAATACATTTTAATTGACATGTTTTGTCACTGTCAAACGATGTTCTCTTTTTTTGCCTTGTCTTCATTGAAAAGGTTTTGTATTATAAACAAAGAGGTGTGTAAACAATTATAATATATTTTAAATGTTTATACATCACGATAGTAGACAATATGTAGTACTTTATTATTAAATAATCCGAGTAAATATAGATGAGGAAAATACCAAGTGATTTTTATATTCTTTATCTAACGTTAGAACAACATCTATTTACTCATCCATTGACTAGGTGGAGCTACTTTTAATAATGTTAAACTTGTTCTTTCATGTAATTTAACTCATGGCATGAGTTGGTAAAAGTTGGCCATTTGGAGAATTAGACATTTTACGAATTAGTTCTTTTACGAATGAGTCCTTTCACGAATTAGGCATTTTACTACTTAGTCCTTTTGAGAATTAGCCATTTCGAGAATTAGTCCTTTTGAGAACTAGTCCATTCGCGAATTGGCCCTTTAGAGAATCGGGTGCCATTTTGCGAATTAGGCATTATACGACTAAACGGAAAACACTTATATGACCAAACCCTGTCACAAAACAGAATTTTGTGACCACGTAGTGTCACATTTCAGAGATACAACGTTCTAAGTTGATCATGTGACATCCATTTTTAGGGTTCCGTAGTCAACAAGGAACCCTTATAGTTTCGCTGTGTGTGTTAGCACTTTAAAGCTTAATATTTCACAAACGGATCCCTAAATCGAAAAATGGCTTTCGCAAACCCGCAATATTTTTGAAAGACCTATCCAACGATATCCCACACCATGCGGTAGACGAGAAAAGAAAACATCCCCACTTTACGTGTAGGTACAGGAGGTACCTACCCTAAAAAAAAAATTTATGCTTTTATTTTACCACTTTGTCGGCGTGATTAACAATGTATATCCATGCCAAATTATATTAGCTTTCTAGTAGACTGTCAGATTATATTTATATAAAATAAATATCTTGGACAGTTACGTTTTCAGAATTAATTTTAATTTTTTAAATGAAAAGGTCACCTAAACTTCATCATTAAAAAAACTATTTGAAACACATCACGTGGGTGTTTTACTCGTGCATTATAAATGCATCCCTTGATCGATAAATACCATAAACAGCAGAGGGATTTTTTTTTTATCAAATGGAACACGGTGTGTTGGAATAAGGTAGGTACAGTCAGCAACAAAAGTCAATTACCTAACACTGTCATTTTTAAATGTTATTAAATTGACAACATTTATTTTCAATAAACTGCTTTTTAGCTTTTCTTATAATAGCAGAATTTATATTCTAAAAATTTTTCTTCTGCTGCAATTTTGAACAAATATTTTGCTCAATAACTAAGATTAAAAAAAACTGAAGTGTTAATCGACTTTTGTTGCTGACCGTACTTAAGTAGATTAGTAAATAGATGGCGCGCAGCGCGCTTTGACTAGGAGACGGTGCTGTACCTAATGCAGACACGAACAATACCTAGATACCCATAAATCACATTGTGGAAACGAAGTATGTAAGTAAGCAAGAAATATGACAAAAGAATTTATAATAACAAAACTTACGAGATAGGTAGTCAATAAAAAAACCTTCAACCCCAGTTAAGACACATAAGTAAGAATCTACGCAGGTACGACAACCGGCCTACGATACGATACGGCCTAGCCATACCTACCTACCTGATGATTACGGAACCCTACACAGCGTGGTCCGCAAGCACTTGGTCTGTTTTTCATTGTTCTTTTATAGCCAAGTCTTCAAATCTCGTCATGGACCATGTTTAAATTAAATAATAAGCCCAGTTTGATGCAAGATATGTAACGGCGAAAGAATCGAGAAATATCTATAGAGCATCGCATCCTATTGTTTATAGGTGGGTACCTAGGTAATGTTCACGGCCTATTTAGGTGAAACGTTGCCCTACCTGCTTACGCACCTTAAAATCTTTGCAAAAAAGTAACTTACCTAGCTTCCAACAGCTTCGATGTTGGCTGACTTTTCAGGTTGATAGAGTTGGCATCAGCCGCAGCTACCAAGAAAGCTAGCACTAGGGCTGTATATTTTTTATCCATGATGCTCCGAGGACGACTTATCAACTGTGATTTCGGTAATAGTTTGAATATTTTATTAGGCCCAAGCCAGGTAAGAAGATAAAGAGATTACCAAATAGCTACTTATATATGTACTTATATAAATCAATGCCGATTATCCAGATATTGATCATAATTGATGAGGTTTACGCTAGGTATTATGTTTGTTCCCGCAGCGTTATCAACAACAACAATTCAGTAGGTACTTACACAATTATAATCATTTATTGTTTGAGTTGATGGAATACTACTAGTATTACGCCAGCAACAGGGTCGTAGTTACTTAAATATGTACATTGGTTATTACATAAGTACTTATCAATTTTGTGTTGATACAGATATGTAAGTACGCAAATTATAATCGCCTATAATTTTTAAATTATGTCGTAGTTTCGCACCTGGTATTCATCATAGATATTGTTAATTTAAATAAAACATTGAATATGAATTCAATACCTAATTAGGTATATTGTAATGTAATATAGTCAGAAAACTGTGCAGTTATCGTGCCTGTAGGTTATAGGATGTAGAAAGTGTATAGGACAATGCTGTTTAGCTGCGTTCTCAGTTGGTGGGAGCGAGCTGAAAGCTAATAAAATTTTGTACAACTTATGTCACACTTTTTCTAAATTCTAATCAGTTTTCGATCATCACGCTCTGAAAAGCTCCGCTGGTGTCTGTCTGTCTGTTACCTCTTCAGGCTTAAACCGCAGAACCAATTTCGATGAAATTTGGCATAGAGATAGTTTGAGTCCCGGGAAAGGGCATAGGATAGCTTTTATCCCGATATTCCCACGGGAAACTTATGCCGGGTGAAACCGCGGGGTGCTGCTAGTAAACAGACAAAAGTTTCGATAACTCAACGGTTGAACCGATTTGGATGTGGTACCTAGGTAGATAGATTAGGACCTGGATTAACATATAGGCCACTTTTTATCCCGAAATAACGCGAACGAAGTAGCAGGCAACAGCTAGTGTTTGATGTCGCTTTTTTCGAAAATTTTCACTTTTTCGGAACGTGCAGTTCGAAAATAGGGAGGAATTCGAAAAAAGTGTTCAGGTGAAAGTTGTAGAAATTTTTCTTAGCTTTCATTCTGTACTTACCAGATATTTTTTCTCTACGACGCACAGTTTTAAAGATATTAGCGAAAAACTCAAAAGTGGGAACTTTTATACCCCCCCACTCCGGCTCACCTTCTAGACGCGGGGACTTTTAGTGTGTTTACTCCCTAAGCACCCTGAACAACTTTCTGAAGAAATCGCTTAGGGCCCAGCTGAGCCCAGCTCACGCACTACACCTCATTTTGGGTTATTCGTTGAGTGGACTATAGTAAGTAGTTCGGTACATTTTTAAATAAGTAAAACTATGGAAAAAAATTGTGGCCCCTGTAAACTTGAGGTGTAGGTGTAGGTATCTTACATAGTAAGTAATCAGTAGCGAAAAAAATAAAATAATACTGTGTAATTAATAATAATAAATTTATTATTATGACATTGCCCATAACCCAACCAAGAATAAATTAAATAACAATCTATGACCCAGCCCAACGTTTTAAATAAGTTTAGTTCAAACTAACAGCTAGTCTCATGTCATTATTATGCCTACATTAAAAAGGAATGCAATGTTACAATTTGAGTATTCTATTACAGCTCATTGAGCAAGCACGAATAAATGACTGTGACC
The DNA here is from genome assembly GCA_914767645.1 of Hydraecia micacea. Taxonomy (NCBI): domain Eukaryota; kingdom Metazoa; phylum Arthropoda; class Insecta; order Lepidoptera; family Noctuidae; genus Hydraecia; species Hydraecia micacea. The sequence continues at coordinate 9,575,993 of OU611779.1, read as the reverse complement.
ATATACAATTAGAAAGAGATATAATATTAAATTTATTCGAGTAATTAAAATGGATGCGTACACTTGACTTTACACCCGAACGTGCCGCACGAAATGGTTCTTTTTTTAATTATTTGTTTGAAAACGTAGGTATACAACTATGGACACCGATCGGCATCATATGCGTGCTAATGAAATTACCAGATCAGATGGGCAATTCCCGTATTTTTAAGAGCGTTCACATTCTAATCTCAGTTTCAACCTGTCAACAAAACCTCTAATTTCCATCCATTTTTACAAGTTTTTGACACTGTTTGTCGCTGAAATAAAATTACGACTAGATTTTGAACGGTTTTATTTAGGGGAATTGGTCGCTTCTGATGCCGCACTATAAAAAAAAATGCGATGCTGTCAATGTAGACAGGAAGTGAGCAGTCTTTAGAGAAATACGCTGCTTTCGGCGTTTGTGACGCGGGCCAATGCGATTATACTTTAGTCAGTATTTATTATAACCCAAAAGGGCACTTGTATGAAAATGAAAATAAAGATACCGACACAGATACATACATACCTACCTATGTGCGTATTATAAAACTCATCAATGTGATAAGTAAGATTAAAATTATAACAAGTCATTATTTTGATTTCTTGGCATCTTTGCCGAGCATTTTTCTCCTCTGAGCCAACATGTGGCCATATAAGAAGGGGAAAATGGGAATGTATAAGAACATGTAGAAGACTAAGAAGTAAAAGTAATTAAAGGCTACGTTCCATGCGTTAGGCATAGAAATTGTAAGAAGTTGCTTCTGGTCGATCTCCTCCAAAGAGTGGTACATGCACAGGAGTTCTCCTGTTATTCCGATTGGATAGAGTATTAAGAACGTGGAATATCTGCAAACAAAGAAATGTTATTTTAGTTAACACATCAACATCTTTAGGTCTGTACCTATTACAGAACCTCTCTCAAGCATTACTTAAAACTAATTTATCGCCATTTGATTGGTTGTGACTAGTTTTTTTTTGGTAATGCTTCAGTGCAGTTGTTTAATGTCGTACGGTATTCTATTGTGGGGAAATGCCGCCGATATTCAGACTATCTTTGTTTTGCAGAAGCGAGCTGTTCGTTCTATTTATAAATTAAGACCGAGACACTCTCTCAGAGACAAATTTAAAGAGATTAATATAATGACTGTGCCTTCTCAGTATATTTATGAAAATCTTTTATATGCCCATAAAAATATAAAATTGTTTAAAAAATACAGTGATATCCATAATATAAATACTAGGAACAAACACAAATTTGTTGTACCTACAACAAGGCTAAAAAAAATAGGTGGTATACGCTTTTACAATAAACTACCAAGCCAAGTTCAAGATCTAAGCCTTAATAAATTCAAGTCATTCATTAAACGTAAGTTGTGCCAGAAAGCCTTTTATACTGTTAAAGATTACATTGAGGACAAAAAAGCTTGGGATTGATCTGCTTCCAATTTTGTATTTTGAAATTTTTTTTTTTTATATAATGACATTAATGAATTTTATATAAACAATGACATTTGCTTACTTTGTAAAGTATTATATTCTTTTAATTATTGTGAGTGTGAAGACAATGTGGGTCATTTTATTTTTTACTTATTTTTTTATTTTGATTATTTTCTTTGTTCTGTTTAGTTTTTGTCATGGTCTGGCAGTTTGAGTAATTTATGTGGCCTACCCAAATGTCCTTTCTTTGGTATTGTTCGTCGAATCGTTGAGCTCCTTAAGTTTTGAGTTGAGCTGCACGAATTCTGACAAATGCGTGCACTGACTGGACAGGTCCACTCAATCTGTGTGGTTCTTTCTTCAAAAGACCATCTCGGACTTCGATCTACATGGGCTTCATATAACCTGACCAAGATTATGTCTGGACTTTAAAAGAGACTGTGACCTCTGAGTTTGTTTCGGCCTTTCTTCTCAGAGTAGTCAGATAGGAAACGCCGACCTCATCTAGTTTTTAAAATATGATTGACGTGTAAAAGTGTTTGTGCAAACCTACACTTACAGAAATAAAATCATTTATCATTAATTTATCATTTACCTACTACGCTATTAAATTATTGGCATTATATGCATAAGTATAAAAACTGCACCCTAATCGCGTAACACACTATTAATGACAATCTGAATAATTTTAAAGGATATTGCTAATCCAATACTAATATTATAAATCCGAAAGTGTCTGTCTGCTCTTCACACTTAAGGTGAATGCGCAGTGGTAGACCGCGAAATTCAAATTTTCTTACGTTTTTTGCAATTTGCAGGCCAGTGTCAGGTTGTATCTTGATCAAAATTTGATTCGCGACAATAACAGGTACGTATTTATAGAATTATAAGTTAGATTTGTACCACTAAGCAGTTTTCCATAAGAGATTTGTTGTCGTGGTACAAATCTAACTTAGAAAGATGTATTAATGATTCTAATGATTATAATTCTGTAAATACGTACCTGTTATAGTCGCGAATCAACTGTTGACCAAAATACAACCTGACACTGATCTGAAAATTGCGAAAAACGTAAGTAAATTTGAATTTCGCGGGCTACCCTGGCACTTCCCCCTTAAGCCGCTGAACCGATTTAGATGAAATTTGGTATAGAGATAGTTTGAGTCCCGGGAAAGGAAGGACATAGGATACTTAGTTTTAATCCCGATATTCCCACGGGAAACTTATGCGGGTGAAACCGCGGGGCGCTGCAAGTGCTTCATATGTTCGAAAAATTTTTCTGCTCAACAACGTTCATAACGCAATGAATATTGTTAAACTATCAAAATGAAAGCCATTGCTACCTACTGTTAGAGTGTTACGCAATTACCCCGCCGGTTCAACAGACTTTTTTTGTGATTTTTATTAATTAAATCTTATACATATACAGAAATCGATTGTCGTTCGTTAGTCTCGCAAAAACTCGGAAATGTATCGATCGATTGTAATAAAACTTTGGTATGTTGTTGTTTTGGAACGCGTCGGAGAAGATTCCTAACAATAAAAAAAGCAATGCAATTGCAACGCGTGCATGGAATTAGCTAGTAGGTACTAAATTATTATGTTACCTGAGGAACAACAGCGGCTGTGGCACACAATTAATCAAATTGAGTGTGTAGTAAGCGTATCTTATAATTTCCGTGATGGACCAGGCGAGTATACACAGAGGCAAGCCGGGGCTGACGGGGGCTGCTTCAGTGGCTAGTAGACAACCACATACTAAGAAGACACGCGAATATACTTGTGGCAGCACCACGGCTACTCCCGACGGTACCAGGCCTATAAGAGAGTGCACCACCTGAAACAAAATAAAAATAAATCATCAGGAAACACGAGTAACGTTAAAACAAAAGAATCAGAGTTATATTAAGGATCCGAAAATAGTGTGGCGACATCTACAACGCCACTTGCGAACTATGTAGCACACTGAAGTCACGCAAAATCCTGCATCGCACAAGCAAAGCTTACCGCGCGGCTAGCACATTATATAGGTACAACGTCCCGACATCAATCGTCGGGCAGTAGCTCACCAGACATGACACCCGTCTGGTCGGAAGGTCCTCACTTTTCTATGGAGGATGAGTGAAGTTTTTACACTCTGTTCCTCATGCTCTATAATCTATTCGACTCGGGTACGAACCCACTATCCTTTAATCGATTATATATTTTGGTAGCAAACAACGCTTTGAGAACAGAACCATTCAATTTAGTTCCGTAATCTTTTCTAGCACCAAAATGCGTAAAATATATTCAAACTTAATATGTTTCAAATTAATATTATTACAAGTTAAACAAATATCAACTTTATATTAATGGTTATTAAGTTGATAGTACTGGTCACTCTGAGTCTGAAGAGTGACCGGCACTATGGAAAAGTCATAATTTTTTGTAACTTGTAGCGTAAACTGAACTTTATGGTGTAGGATTTAAAGTTATTTTTCCATAAACTCATATTTGTTTACATTTTTGGCAAATAAATCGCGAATGCAGATTAGTCGATGTTACTGTGAAAACGTAACACAACGGTATCAGAGATAGTATTGTTGGTTGCAAGCGCGACAGCTGAGCGTGGTTTAATCCCGGGAATAAGAATCAGCTCGCCCCCAACACAAAACACAAAGGTAAAGAAGTCAATCTACACACAAAGTGCGCTCGAGCAACGCACTCATAGACACCGCTCACGGACACGATATCTCGGAACGGTTGGAACCAGTGCGAGCGCGAGTGCCATCCGCTTGAGACACGCGTCTTTGAAGTGCAAAAATAGAGCAACAAAAAAAAAGTTATTATAACTGTTCAGTGGACGGTTGTTTAAATTCAAAGTGAATTGTTTTTTAAGCTACCAGTTGTTTCAGAGAGGTAAGTAGGTATTTGCTTGTATTTCGATGGTTCGTTTTATAGTTAGGTAGGTAGGTAAGCGCCCCGGCCCCCGGCATTTGAAACGTTTTTGGTGAAAAAGAGACAACGCTATTATTATCAAAAAAGTTTGTTTCGCGCACATTTTAGTGTTAGATACATTCAGGTGGCCTACCGTGATCTAATTAAAAGCGATTCAAAAACATGACATTTCAGTTTAGGTTCCTAAACTGCATCGCTTGAGCTGCTCTATGGACGTCATGGTACCAAACAAGTATGAATGAAACAAAAACTTGCGAATCAATTTGGGACAATCGCTGTCAGCAGATGGCACGGCCTAAACTAAATCGTTAAACTGACGTCATGGTACGAATTAGAAGAACAGTTCAGTCTAGGTCCTAAAACGGATCGCGTTAAGAGCTTGTGGTAGGCCTCCAGTTCAGTAGTGCTATTCTGTAAAAATCTCACCGTGAAAACTTAGGTGAAGTGAGCTGTAATTCCACTTGATGCTAGGTATAGACACTATTGACAGCTCACTTCACCTATGTTTACACGGTGAGATTTTTTACAGAATAGCACTAAAGTTTAGGTCCTAAAATGGATCGCGTTAAGAGCTTGTGGTAGGCCTCCTGGATCAAAATGTGTCCCGATTACAAAACGAAGACTATCTGAGGATCTGTTAGTACCAAAGAAGGGCCATGGTTCAAATAACATCCACAGATAAGAAACAAAAATGGCATTCTTTAATTCGTTCGTACAGGCTTCATTTGAAGCACAGAACAAATAAAAGAAGTCCTCTTTTAACTGTTCTGTGATTTGAAGCAACGGTCTATTTCTCTAAATATTTATATTATAATAACACTTGAAATGATTAAACAATTATTTATGAATACAAAAATATGTCATAAATCGTTCTTTGTTTATGTTACAATATATTGTAGTAAATGCACTTCTTAATATTATTCTTAAGGTGGATCCACACATTGCGAGCATGCGCTCCGCACGGCGCACAACGCATGCCTCGCCAAGTGTGGACCTGTATATTCGTGGCGAGGCATGCGCTCCGCACGCGCGAGGGCGAGCCAACGTATGTCGGCAAATGCTTCAAGATCCCTCGCGCGTGCGGAGCGCATGCCTCGCCACGAATATACAGGTCCACACTTGGCAAGGCATGCGTTGTGCGCCGTGCGGAGCGCATGCTCGCAATGTGTGGATCCACCTTTAGTATTTCTGTTATTAACAGTCTGTTAGTTGTTTTGTTCGTGAGTTGTTACTCCGATTAAATCGTGAGCTAGCTAAAAAATGGAACAAAAACAGAAAAATAGGGGTGAAAACTGGAGTTCTAAAGAAAAAGTTAGTAAAACATAATTTTTTAATTATTATTAGGTAAACAATGCTTTGTTTCATCTTATTTCGACTACCTAACGCGGATGTTCTTATTATTGTAGGAAATATTACGTGAGCTTATTGCTCAAGCAGCACATATTTATTATATAAGTCCACGAAAACGTCAATAAACATGCAGAAAACTAAAGAGTGGAAGAATATACGGTCGTAGGATAAATCCTGACGTAAAACATTTTTTGCCCAAAACGTTTTGTGAACCTTTACTTACTTTTATTTAAAAACTTCGTCACTCAATTCAAAAGAATTTACACGATGACGATGTCTGTAAGATCGCCGAGACGTCTCTAGCATATCCAAATCTTCCAAATCCATCAAGTCAATCATATTAATATCCATTTTTTACGATTTGTAAATAAAATGACACAATAATAATTAATCAACGCTAACCTCAAATAAATGAGTAAGTAGTACCGATGTTAAATCCATGGTTAAATTATAGGGGTCTCGGCGGACTAACTTTAGTACCATATTTATACCATAGTGATAACTTTCATTTTGTAATAACGTTTAATTTAGTCATGGTTTAAACCTAGTAATAATCCCAGTACTAAAAGATCGTGTTCTGGAATAAGACGGTAAGTATTTGTAGACGATGTTAAAACATGTATGTATAGGTATAGACATACTTGAAATTGTTTACTAATTAAGTAGGTTCCTATATGCTTATGTAAATTACTTGTAGATCGATTGTATATTCTACGACTTTTTCCGTCACACGCACCACCTCATGTGTGGTTTAAAAAAAAGTGTGATCAGTTCATCAGTCACAGGCTCACAGCAGATAAAGTGAAGGTATTTGGGACCATAGGTGTAGTGTTGCTAAGGGCAAGATTCTCAGACCGCACGTTGACTTTACAAAGTGAGCGTCATACGAATGTGAACTTTATTAGCATAACTTTACTTAAATAAATGTTGATATTCGAATAAAACGCTTGCTCACATTTGCTTATACGAATATGAACATTATAAACTTCAGAATAAGGTTCTTATTCGTATGGAACACTTACTTTACTAAGTAAAGTCATGTGTGATGTGTGATCTGTATAAGCCTTCTCTTTCCCTTTCTCTCTGTCTAAGGCTGCTATAGACTTGTTTATTGTCCTATAAAGGTTGCTAACCACATTATCTGCCTAGTCTTTCCCCAACTATGTTGGGTTCGGCTTCCAGTCTAACTGACCTCCACAACCCCGTCACTGGGTAATACGATACCCCTTGGTAAGACTGGTTGTCAGAATTTCGGCCTTCTGACGACCCCTAAAGACTGTCAAAGATCCACGAATGATAGCCAGGACTAACAGCTTAACGTGCTTTCCGAGGTACGGAGGGGTCTTGGTATGTAAAGATGGTCACCCATCCACGGACCAACCGCGGCAAGCGTAGCTTAACTTGATCGATCGACCTGTGCGGCTGTTATTACTTAGCCACAAGCCCCGCATATTGCTACAATATTACTTTGTAAATAAAAATATTACTTTTAAAAATATTGCTTTGCTTAAAAATACTTAAAATGTACTTTGATACTTCATACATATGCATAATACACATAATTATTATAATGATTTTAAATACAATGACAGGACAGTAAATACGAACACAGTACCTACCTAAATAGTAATTTATTTTGTAATTTTAATGAGTACTTACACAATAAATAATGTGTATCTCACATTACAAACCCTGTTGTCATTTTCACACACTCTTTGAGAAAAGATCGAGAAACTGGCCAAGTGCGAGTCAGACTCGCATACAAAGGGTTCCGACCACCATACAATATTTAACACATTTTATTTTTAATAGGGATTTGCCCATTTCTACATAATAACAGGTCGATTGATAAAGTTAAGCTAAGCTTGCCGCGGTTGGTCTGTGGATGGGTGAGCATCTTTACATCAGTATGTATGTATGGAGGAGTCTCAGTAGACTCCTCCGTGCCTCAGAAAGCATGTTAAGCGATTGGTCCCGGCTGTCATTTGTGGATCTTTGATAGTTGTTACGGGTTGTCAGAAGCCCGAAAGTCTGACAACCAGTCTTACCAAGGGATATCATATTAATCAGTAACTGGGTTATAGAGGTCAGATAGGCTGTCACTCCATGTAAAATACTGGTATTCAGCCACATCCAGTTAGACTGGAAGCCGATCCCAACATAGTTAGGAAAAGGCTAGGCAGATGATAATGATGATTTTTTACATATGTTTCTTTAATGGGGAACACCTTAATTTTTTAACTTTATTTTATTTTTATTATTTGTTGTTATAGTGGCAATAGAAATACACATTGTGATATTTTGCAACTTTCTACCTATTATGGTTCATGAGGTACAGGCTATATATAGACTATGCCAGGCTATGCCACAACACCCTATCTTCCGCCTTTTGCATCCAGTCTGTCCAAGCCACCTCATGGGTCATTTAAGTAGTACTGAACGAACACCCCGTTTGTTGCTTGCCAAATACTACTTAAATGTTGTTAATACTATAAATTTACCTCAAGTACTGCAGCATTTTGGAATATAACCACAGTTGTTTTAATTAATGGCCAGAAGGTGTCCAAACTTCCACGATTAAGGAAATGTGATAGTGTTTGCAACAGCATGTATGACCATCTGAAACAAACATTGGTTAAGTTAGCTATATTTTTCTAGGTACATACTTGTTCTCCTCTGAAACAGAATATAGACCCAGAAGGAGGAGCAGTGTTAAATATTGCTATTATGTTATTAATATTTATTTAAATACCAAAACTCTCTAACTTTCACCTGCCACAATAATATAATTAAATTATCACAACAAAAATAAAAAATGTGCCATTTGATTCAAGCAGTCTAAAACTTACAATTACTATTATAACTAATTCTTTCAGAGGAAATTCTTTTAATTCACAAACCTTAATAGAATACTATCAATTATTAATAAGTTGATTATTACATAGTATGTCTATGTAATAATACTTAATCAACTTTATAACAGATTTTGTTTCTCTGGCACTTTGGGAATAGCTTACAATTACTTTTAGGTAATAGGTAGGTAGGTAACAATACATTATTCCTATACATGCTATTTTGTTTGCCAGTAGAAATTAATTAAACTTTGAACTTACCCCAAAGTTTGGATACCATTGTATGCTAAAAGGTAGAATTTTCCTATAGTGGAGGGTCCTGAACTTTTAACTTTTTTTGCACTTTTTGCGGACATGTTATCAAAAAGTGACTTATCTTTTAAGCAAGAGCTCCTATTATTTGATAATTATATAAATATAGTTTAATAGATAGCACAACTTTCTCCTAGATTCACAAATATCGAGTGACGCAGTCTATCAAAAAGTACTCTGTGGTCTGTCTGTCTGACTGACAGTGACACTTCTTTCTTTCTAACCACAGAGTACAGACGTTTGTTGAGCGTTTGATCGTTTGATGCCAATCACAGATGCCAATGCACTGAGTTGGGAGAACTATGGAGACGGCATATATTCTACTATATAAATAATAGTTATACAAATATCTGTCATATCGACACACACATGTCAAAAAGCGTTTTGTTTCTTTTTAACTAATCAAGAGCTGCATATGAAAAGAGAGACGTCAAATGTTTGTCAAGTACTAAATTTGGCAACACTTTTGTGTGACGTCAAAATCATTTCTATGCGTGGTCGGTCGCCATGTTAAGTGCCGGGGTTTTTCCTCTATGTTGCCGTGTTTTGTGGTAGATGTGCTGTCAAACGGTTGATTGCTAGTGTTGGGTAAATAGTCGGATGCTTTGAGTTATTATCGATTATAATCCATATTATGTCCATTACAGTCCGTCAAATCTAAGAAGTACCGTTTGACAGGTGTAAATATGTGTTATTTTGCTTTGTTTGAAAGTTTTCAATTACATTTAGATATTAAGAATTGTACATTTTTAGATACAATAATGAAATCTTTCTAAATTCATGGTTTTATGAAAAAGGTTATCGAAACTGATTGAAAAATATGAAACGTCAAACGGTACTTCTTAGATTTGACGGACTGTAATAGCCTTGCAATGGATATAATCCTGCTATTATTATGATCATATAATTTTGACAAAAATTGTATGATCTTCTTGTGTAATAAGGAGGAGTTGTGTGTGTGTTTCGAATTTTTCATCACCTAGTTTTGGTTGTGGTGATTGTTTATACTTTGTCTCAAGCCAAGTTAAACAAGGTATACATTTGCCGATTCGCGATCTCAATGGTTTTTGTATATATTCTGTTAAATATAGTCGAATAGATGACCGCAACTATTTACTTTTTTAGCAATCTAGTATTATTTAAATGCCATTAATGTAATAACAAAAGTAATAATTAATAATCGAAGTTCGACCCGAGTATTGAACCTAGGACCCCACACTTAGCAATCGGTCTTGCGACCACTAGACCAACGGCTAAGTCATTGTACCAATGACTAATAAAACTTATGGACTTGTCATACCTACAAAATTAGCGTGTATACCTACAAAAATCGGGCAGTTAAGATGGCCGCCTTTCGTAGGGTTGTAACTGCGAGCAACATGCGCAGCTGATATCGACATTATTTAACCTACATGAATTTGTTTTCTATTATTTATTTAAATTTTTCGAATTAGCATCGTAATGTAATGCAGCTGAAGTGACAAGAATTTTAGAAGTTGTGGGTGTTTTATCTTTCTTGGTTTTATAAGACATTGTAACTTGTCACCTTTCTCAAGCTTCATTTAATATCAGAAGGCCAATATTCTCGTAATATATTTACCTACTTACTACAGGTGTAGAGTATTGTTCATACGAGCTTACATTACACACAGGACCAGCATAGCTATTCACAAACACTGGATACGCTTCCGTACCGTATCGGACATCAATCAATGTTATCGTAGGAGTCCTCTTAACGTTGTTCACAAGTCCAAAACACAAAAATTTTGTCAGTTTCAATGAAATAGACGACCGCTATTCTTCCGACAGCTGTTTGCTGTCGGGGGGCAAGGTAAGTCAGGTTATCGAAATGTGTCATTTTCGATACGATAGCCTGTCGGATCGTTGTGAATAGCTATGCAGGAGACTTATGATGTCGTGACTGGCAAAAAAATATTATTATTTATTTCCTACCCCGTTGGTCTAGTGGTCGCAAGACCGATTGCTAAGTGTGGGGTCCTAGGTTCAATACTCGGGTCGAACTTCGATTATTAATTATTACTTTTGTTATTACATTAATGGCATTTAAATAATACTAGATTGCTAAAAAAATAAATAGTTGCGGTCATCTATTCGACTATATTTAACAGAATATATACAAAAACCATTGAGATCGCGAATCGGCAAATGTATACCTTGTTTAACTTGGCTTGAGACAAAGTATAAACAATCACCACAACCAAAACTAGGTGATGAAAAATTCGAAACACACACACAACTCCTCCTTATTACACAAGAAGATCATACAATTTTTGTCAAAATTATATGATCATATAATAGCAGGATTATATCCATTGCAAGGCTATTAATGGACATAATATGGATTATAATCGATAATAACTCAAAGCATCCGACTATTTACCCAACACTAGCAATCAACCGTTTGACAGCACATCTACCACAAAACACGGCAACATAGAGGAAAAACCCCGGCAGTTAACATGGCGACCGACCACGCATAGAAATGATTTTGACGTCACACAAAAGTGTTGCCAAATTTAGTACTTGACAAACATTTGACGTCTCTCGTTTCATATGCAGCTCTTGATTAGTTAAAAAGAAACAAAACGCTTTTTGACATGTGTGTGTCGATATGACAGATATTTGTATAACTATTATTTATATAGTAGAATATATGCCGTCTCCATAGTTCTCCCAACTCAGTGTTTGATGCAGTGTTTGATGCGGTGACTTTCACTCTTTCAGTGAGTGACGCTGTGAACTTGAAGTGACGTTTTTCTTGTCATGTCAACTGGGCACTGCACAGACTACTTAGAGATACTACGTAATACGCAAGAAGCTTATAGATAAAAGTGGAGGCAACACTCTGAATACCTATCTGAAGCCGACTGTGGGCTAACGCTCTCTTTCTAAATACATACAAATGACAAAGAAAGCACATATCACTGTCTCGTTCTTATGTATGTATTTAGAAAGAGAGCGTTAGCCCACAGTCGGCTTCAGATAGGTATTCAGAGTGTTGCCTCCACTTTTATCTATAAGCTTCTTGGTAATACGTATGGCACTCTGGCTCACAGCTCACAGAACACTCCTAAACTCCTAATATACTCCTAGTGGAGGGAAATTAAAATTTTGTTACGTTTTTTGCAATTTGCAAGTTAGTCAGGTTGTATCTTGATCAAAATTTGATTCGCGACTATAACAGGTACGTATTTACAGAATCCGCACATATAGTGCAGTTTACGAAAAAAAGTCTGGCCGACGTGGCGCCACAAGCATATGACGGACAAAATAGTAGATTTACTTACTAGATTTATTTATGACGGACAAAATAGCCATTTTACCCCGAGACTTTTATATCCACCCGAGCCACAGGCGATGGTGGATACTTAAATTGAGGGGTAAAATGGCTCGTTTATGCCTGAGTTATACACTACTTTTCACTTCGATTGCGAGAAAATGAAACAGGCATAAAGTATAATAGAGTAAAAATAAAAAGTATAAGTATAATTAATCAAAAATGTTGCAAAGCATAGCTAATTCCCGCCAATAAACTTTTTAAAAGTTTTTTTTTTATTTTCAACATGTGTCATTTGACTCGGATACTTCATACTGCCAAGTCATAAAAACGTTTCTTTGCGTACCTTATAAAGGGGTGAATAGGGATGCAGGGGTGAATCGGGGCGAAACTTTAAAATGGATTTTAACATTGAAATAATTGTTTTATTTTTTTGCCAAAAAGGACTAATGTGTTTATTTCTTGGCAATAAAATTTATTACATCAACGTTAAAATCCATTTTAAAGTTTCGTCCCGATTCACCCGTGCATCCCTATTCACCCCGTCTTACCGGTATATATAAATGACAACTATTTTATCTGATTTTATTAAAATAAAAATAGAAAACACGGAAGTAATATAAATGAAAGAAAATGAAATAAATGGTAAGTAATTATTTATTTTAGTGAAAGACAGCCTAGGTAGCATCAGTGTTAATTCAAAAGGGATGGGTATGGCTATTACATTTGAGAAGACCCCTGCCCTTCAAACAAGGAAAATCCTGTATCTTGAAGGACGGTGTACTTTGAAGGGATCGACACGTTTTACAAAATATTCATAACAGCCTTACAGTCCGTCAAATCTAAGAAGTACCGTTTGACAGTTATAAATATGTGTTATTTTGCTTTGTTTGAAAGTTTTCAATTACATTTAGATATTAAGAATTGTACATTTTTAGATACAATAATGAAATCTTTCTAAATTCATGGTTTTATGATGAATTCGTATGAACAAAGTTGAAAAATATGAAACGTCAAACGGTACTTCTTAGATTTGACGGACTGTAATAACGCTGCCACTTAATAATATGCAGGGGGGGCACACTTAGTACTGTCATCAATTTCCATAGACGACAGCGACATCTGCAGTTTGGTGGGTTAAAAAAACTTGGCAGCCATTTTCTTGTTTGTCAAATTGTCAAACAAATGTCATTGTCGCCGCCGGCCATCCGCCATTATCATTGTCAACTCCGCAACTCCGGCTTTCCCGACGTTGATGCGCTTCCCGAAATCCCGAGTTTATCTCAGCTAATTATGTTAAAATTGTTACTTGTTACTGTTATTTGTTAAACCCTGATTGTGACCCTAAACATTGTAATAAAGATTCGCTACTTATAGTAAGTATGCTTAACTATAGGTATGTGTATATTTATTAGAGCCTTAGGTCACCCACCAAACTCAAGGTGGCAGCACTTTCCATACATGCAAATTTTACCACAGAGTTGTCACTCTTTCCCTCTATAGTTACTTTACTCTTTGATAATATGGTAGAAATCACGACTTTAATCTGCGAAGTTTTATTGTGCGTGTGGCTGTTGGGCCTGATTATTAGTCTTAGAAAAAAAATTTACTTTATGCACTAGAACATAAAAAGCGATTTTATGTCGCCTAAGCACAACATAAAAACGAACTTTTTTTTTAAGACGTCGTCGTTCGTCTTTCTCGTTCGTTGGTTTGAGAGTAAACCAATTTTTCACCTGCAGTAGGGCGTTATTTACATCGTCAAGATTTGATGCACGTATAGACGTGCATAAAATCTAATGGCGTTATTTGCTGGATAAAATATAGATTTTATCCAGAAAATAACGCCATTTGTGGTTGTTTTTTTAATGAATGGGGTAAATACTAAAAAGAGGAAAGGACCTAATATCGAGCTTTGTGGCACAAAAGTCAGTCAAAAGAAAACCAAGTTCCTATCTGAAGTGCTAAAATTGTCGAGCTAGTTTCACTCGCTCTTCCATCCACTTCAAAGTAACTTGGGTGCTACGGAACATGAAGAAAAGGACGTCTTTGTTTAAAAACGTCGATTTGACTAATGTATTATACCGAGAAAAAATAGTTTTATATCAAACCATTACCGTTTTATTTTATTTCCTAAATTCGTGAACCTAGAAACAAACTAAATTCTACCAATGTGGTCCCCAAGATGAATTTACAGAGCTGCCTTAATCCATGGTTCGTGATATGCAAGGTACTGCCGATCCGTATCAAACTAAAATATATATAGTATATACTAATTCCATGGTATCGACTAATATGATTGTAAATTTATGCTTCGCCCGTTCAATACTTCAAAATAGTTCGTTCATAGATAATTTCTTTATTATTAACTTCATTCATGGATTAATTAATCCATTCGTTCTTTTCTTTGCAACGCGTTTTTACGAGAGGTGCGTTATATTTTATTCTCTTGGAAATTTACATATAATATTCATTGGAATCATTTAAAGTGTTAACGTTTTCAAAGAAAACTAATTTCTCCTTGTCTATTTCAGTAATTCGTAGTTACAACAACAAACACAATGGTTGCGGCCAAGAAACAGGTTAGTGTCCTACACGTGTTATATAGTTGGACTTGAACGGGGTTATTTTATATCTTTCTAATTTAATAATCCTTTATAAATTAAAGTCCAAGATCAATTGATACAAGATAGGCTTGCTTATTTCATAATTTGTAAGGTTGAGAACGTATCAAACATGTTTCAATATGCATTTTGCAGGTTATCTGTGTTGGTAATATTGAAGTCATAATAAAAATTGTTTTTGTACAACCTTCATATTATGACTAGATCGGTCCAGCCGGCGTTGATTTCAGATGAATGCAAATGAACGAGATATATATATCTAGCATCTACCTTGTGGAACGCAAAATATATGAATATTAGTCTAAAACATAAATGAGGTGTCACCAGTAACTCGTGTATAGTCCTTCAATGGTTTCCCTTTTTTTTTTTTTTCAGAAAAAGACCATAGAGTCTATCAACTCCCGCTTGGCCCTGGTTATGAAATCTGGCAAGTACTGTCTTGGCTACAAGCAGACACTGAAGACTCTCCGCCAGGGCAAAGCTAAGCTGGTCATCATCGCTAAGAATGCTCCTCCTCTAAGGTGAGACTACTGAGAAGTAGAGTTTCCCAATATTGTGTCTGTCAAAGGGAAGCATATGGAGTCCTTGGACTAAGAAGTATGGATTCCCTCAGTGTTTCATGAAACAGTCATGTTGAAGTTATGAAACTCAATTACCTTGACTTTGGCCACTTGTATGCCACAATCAAATTCCAGCTGTGTCTTGTATAGATCTTACAACAAGTTAACAATGTGTTGCTGTTTCAATTGCAATAAAACCATGACTGTTTCTGATCCACACGGGAAACCTATGGAGTAGTCGAAACTCATTTGCTGAACTTTGACAGGTGAGCAAGTCAGGTGTTTATTATAAAAGTGTGTTTATACATATACCCCCTTACTAATGTAGCGGTATCTACAACGCTACATACGAACAACGCGTCATACTGACGTCACGCAAATCCTGCATCTCGCAAGCAGAGTTTACCGCGCAACTAGCATAGATACAACGGCCCGACATGAATCATCGGGCAGTTGCCCGCCAGACACAACACCCGTCTGGTCGGAAGATCCTCCCTTTTCTATAAAGTATGAGTGAACTTTACACCCTGTTCCTCATACCTCTATACTGGGATTTGCGTGACGTCAGTATGACGCGTTGTTCGCATGTGGCGTTGTAGATACCGCTACACTAATAAACATATTGTATCAGATGAATAGTTACACACCCATTTCTCTCTTTTGGTCGTCATTAATTTGACTTTCGAAAGAAGACAAAGCGTTGTGTAACTATACAGATACTATACAATGTTTATTAGTAATTAAAATTTACTGGTTAGGTACCTACATACTTTCTATGAATGATTTATTAAATTGTAAAGGTATGTATTGTGGGTATTTCATGTTGTAATAATGTTATACTTTGTTATAGGAAATCAGAAATTGAGTATTACGCACTCCTGGCCAAGACTGGCGTCCACCACTACAGTGGAAACAATATTGAGTTGGGCACAGCATGCGGAAAATACTACAGAGTGTGCACACTCGCCATCACCGATCCTGGCGATTCTGACATTATCACCACACTGCCTGAGTCGCAGGTGTAGATGTATCTTTAATATAATTTAAGAAATCATTTTGGTGTTTTCTTTATCCATTCAAGCTCAGACCAACAAAAAAAGATAGACAGCGCGCCGCAAACATCAAAAGTGAAGCCACAAAACCGTGCTCCTGCAAGTAAACATACACGCTCACGCACACACCTACACTAAAACCATGCTCATTGCTCTTAGTTTGTCACAAGTCGTCGCACAGTGGGCCCATACTGAAAATTAGTGGACTTAGGCAACAAAGTTCCAATATCGATGCGATTTTTTTTTATATGACGTGTTATGATATTCCTGACAACTTTTATTCTTATAACATTTCTTCTAAAGTTGATAGTTTGTCTTGAAAAAAATCAATTAGATTATTTTGTATGGAGCGAATCACGTTTAATTTTTTTTCTTCAATTGTACTAATATGTTGGGTGTGTGGCGTGAGTATATGATAGCTAGGGTCATTCTCTATCCACGAAAAAAAAAACAGCGCCGGCCATCTGCGGCAGCGCGAGTAATCATTCGGTAAAAAAAAATGTTTTGTAAGATTTTTTTTTGCCATTTAAAATAAATTCAAAGTAATTTTTTTTGTGTCATTAGGCTAATTCACCTTTTCTTTATTAAATATATAGTTTTAACAGCGCATAGGTACTTATAACTAATTATTCTGGTAGAAATTTAGTAATTATTGCTATGTTATCGGTAGCACCTGCATTGTGATTGATGACTCATTTGTTATTGGGCTCGTCTAAGCGTATAACTAATGAGTCGTCGAAAAATGCTTGTCTCTGATTGGCTGTGTTATTTTTTTAACTGCACGTTATCTATTGTTGAATAAATATCGTAATAAGTTTCAGGTTATACTAATTTTGTTAATGATAGGTGAAATAATTTAAATTTGTACGGGCAAGTCGTTGATAATTATCTACATAATCAAGCGTATGAAACTGTGAAGTAATTGTAGCCCTGAAAAGGGCTGTTTGTCATATACCTAGCCCTGATGGGCTTTTGTGAGGATAATCTAGAGCCGGATCACATTATTTCTTGTTCCAGAAGTGCTAGTGGGTCCGGCAAATTTTCGGACTCTGCTATGAGGCTTCCTCCATAATCTCACTGTCACAGGGAGGCTCAGTAGTCTGTAACAACTGAATTGCTTCAGGCAACAACTCATTATGACCCTGTTTCAATATT
This sequence comes from Hydraecia micacea, assembly GCA_914767645.1. Classification (NCBI taxonomy): domain Eukaryota; kingdom Metazoa; phylum Arthropoda; class Insecta; order Lepidoptera; family Noctuidae; genus Hydraecia; species Hydraecia micacea. Next base: position 9,558,392 of record OU611779.1, on the reverse strand, counting down.
TTAGGCCTTATGTAGGATATGTGGGGATCAGAGCTTATTAGAAGTCCATGGAGGATGTCTTCGTTTGTTGCTATTCTCCCCGTTTTCCGAGTGTGCCACTCCCTGACGTTTCTGAAGTCCTTATTACGGGCTTCCGAAGCTTCTTCAGATAAGATACCTAAAACGAATAAGTACATACATTTTAATTTCAAAACGCAATTGAGTCAAATAATACATCAAACTATATTTATTTTTTACTTACCGATTGGCAAAACACCAAAGTGGTTACAGATGTCTGCAGCAGCAGTACCACGAATAGTGTTGCACGTACACATCAGCTGTTTCTCTGCAGTATCTTCTAAATTTTTCACAGTCAATGTTTTTGCCTGATGATATGGCTTGTAGAATAACGGAAAATCTGAAAATCAGATTTTCGTCAATTCCCGTTATTCTGGATGATCTTTTGTAATCTTGGAAAAAGCGCCTCGCAGTATTCCCGTCATTTGTAGTTCCAAAACCCTAAAATGGGAAAACAATACTGTAATATACAATACATAGAGATATAATACACAAACAACATAAAAAGAGCCAAAATTAAATACATACCTGTTTGACTATATCAATCAGCATTCCAGTTTGCTCACGAAACTCTTGTTGCGTGGTATTTTTTTTAGCTTGTTTCAAAGCCTTATGTTCGCCTCGAGCAGTCCATCGTTGAAAATCCAGATTATAAGATATATGGAGAAGACATTCCATACACCGAATCTTCATATGCAGCGAAGAAATTCCTTGTTTGTAAATTTCTTCACGAAGTGGTTTGGAAGTCAAAGCGTCTAAATTATTCATCTCGCTCGGTTTTGCCAAGCAAATAGGACACGTTGCATATGATGGTACTTCAGCAATAATATTGGCCACTTTTCCATCAATCATGGTCATATGCAATTCATGTGATACAATAATATTTCCACACTGTGTAGATATTCGTTCATCAATTTGTTTTTTCATCTCAGACTCTTCAGACATTATAAAATCAGCTGTCTCCGAAGTGAAAGTGAACTTCACCGGTCGACAGTACAGAGTTGAGCAAGGTGTGGGGTTCTCCCAAACTATATTTTCATTCCCAGAAGATGGGCTAGTAGACACTAGCCGAAGAGGGACGATGCTTATCATGACTACTGATGAATCATCGAACTCTGTAGACGTTTTCTGTTTATAATTGCTCTGCGACGAAGAACCATCAAGTCCCCATTTCCAGGTCAACTTGAGTTCTTTATTTTGAGACCTATCAACAGAATTACTAATACCTAGTAAAATCCTTTCCACAGTGTGGTCCAATAGCGCTTGCAATTTAATTTGAGCTCCTTTTTCGGTAATCTCCATACTCTCTTGTGGTGGGTAACATCTTTTCTTGGCATTTACAAGCTTTGGATAAGATGGAAAGGCAGCACAGTTTTCTTCTTTCAGAAATTGTCGAAGAGCTAAGTACTTCCATTTCGAGAGCGCAAGTGATGTATAAAGAGCTAAACAGTTATCTTCAGAGACAGTACTTAAGCTCTGCTTTTTGAATAGTCGCTCGTCTACTTCGGATAGGGCATCTGGATTACTGGAAAGGTATTCGATCACTTTTGCCAGATTCGTTTTGCCGTTGTCTTTCAATTTTGTTATGTACCAGGTCTGCAACTCTTCTTCGGAATTTTCTTCTACTATGGAAGTAGAACGTCTTTTTTTTTGCTTCTTACTTAACTCTTCGAATGGTTTTCTGTGCTCCTTTTCTGTAGATGTTCCCGCTTCCGCAGTACATACTGCAAGAGTAGGAACATGGGAATCTATATCCACAGGTTCAGATAAGACTGCGTCCGAAAAGCCCATCTCACTTCTCAGGTCAACACTGTCACAAACAGGCCAGTTGATGTTTTTTTCCAACCACTTGCGATTACTTACACGATTCATAAAAGTTTTTTGGTTTCTACTTGACTCTATCCACTTTTTATTTAGATTTACACAAAAAAGTCGACAGAACTCCTTGATTCGGTTCTTGTCTTCTTCAGAAACTTCGGTAGTCAAGACAGAAATGATACTTTCATATAGAAACATATGATTTTTCAGATCACCGCCACTTCTTAATTTCACAAAAAAATCTAGGTTGGTACAAAATCCAGCCATAGTTCTAATGTAAATATAAAAATAAAAGTATTTCACTGTGTTCACAAATAAGCGACAAGAGCGAAACTAGATGGACTTAATGAATGTCTTTATATTTATAGACAGTGTTAATTACTCAAGTAGTGGACACTGTTATCAGTGAGTGAAAATTATTCAGCCAATCAGAGACGAGCATTTTTCGATGACTCATTAGTTATGCGCTTAGCCGAGCGCAATAACAAATGAGTCATCAATCACAATGCAGGTGCTACCGATAACATAGCAATAATTACTAAATTTCTACCAGAATAATTAGTTATAAGTACCTATGCGCTGTTAAAACTATATATTTAATAAAGAGAAGGTGAATTAGCCTAATGACACAAAAAAATTACTTTGAATTTATTTTAAATGGCAAAAAAAAATCTTACATAACATTTTTTTTTTACCGAATGATTACTCGCGCTGCCGCAGATGGCCGGCGCTGTTTTTTTTTTCGTGGATAGAGAATGACCCTAGCTATCATATACTCACGCCACACACCCAACATATTAGTACAATTGAAGAAAAAAAATTAAACGTGATTCGCTCCATACAAAATAATCTAATTAATTTTTTTCAAGACAAACTATCAACTTTAGAAGAAATGTTATAAGAATAAAAGTTGTCAGGAATATCATAACACGTCATATAAAAAAAAATCGCATCGATATTGGAACTTTGTTGCCTAAGTCCACTAATTTTCAGTATGGGCCCACTGTGCGTCGTCAAGATAACATAGATTTAAAAAATATAATTATGCCTTCCTGTGTAGTGAAAAGTTGCAAAACCACACAAAAAGTCTCACGGAATCGCTTTTCACTTGTAAGTACTTGAAATTACATCGTTTCTTTATTATTTATCTATGAATTTTAGGTTACTTGGAACACAAAACCTCAACGAACGAAAGCAGTGACATAAAGTGCGGGGGTTGCCATAAGACGATTTAAAATTTCCCCTTTCAATTAATCTATACATATAAGGGCATTTTCATTTTAAATGGCGCAGGTGGTTTTTCGGTTGTCCCATGACAACAAAATTATATAAAAAAAAATTGGAAACATTTTTTTTTAAGAAAAAGCGTATGTGCACTGAAGGTATATTTATATATATATGGATTTGTTTTATTGGTTCCTGAAAGAACACTTTTACAATTTTATTTTAATTAATAATGTTTCGAAAAGGTGTAAAATCATGAAGTCCCAATGACAGTATGCATTATTGTATTTAATTTTTTTGATATTTTTTGTACAGACGCCAGCACATCAACCTACTACAATCTGTCAGATTTCTGTAATAGATTTTCAACTTTATCGCTAAAGCATAAGGTTCAATGTTGATTGGGAAAATTTGACAGTTAGGTGTAGGTTGATGTGCTGGCGTCTGTACGTCAACTCATGTAGCGACAGTTTGATTTTATTGTTAGATAGTTAATTTATCATTTAAACTAAGCATTTCAGGGCAGTTATTAAAAACAATATTTAATAAATTATTTAAAACCTGTCTTACGAATTCGCGACTACCGGACTTGTCCGGTTAGTGACATGCTTTTTACTATTAAAATACACAAATATCGTGCAAATTCGGTTTTCATGGCAACTCTGGGTACAAATGTCAAAGTTTGGAACGCCATTTTGTAGTCAGTCACGCAAGGTGTCCAGCTAGTGCGGTACGTTTCGCGGCACAAAAAGTTTGGTCAAAGAAAATCTATTGATGTTAGTAACGTTTTTTTACGTAAATATAAAGTTTGTCTTTATTTCTTTTTTAACTGTACATAACTTAAACACTGCTGAAGGCATAAAAGTAAGATTTTATTGGTTTGTGATAATATTGTTTGAGTATTTTAATTTCGTTTCAAAATGATCGACATTCGTCACGTCCTGTTAGTAACCGTTACTATAGGATGGACAAAAAATGTTACGAAACAGACATGTAAAGCTTAGAACTCATGAATTAAACTGTCGAAATTTATTTATTGATGACAACGGTTAGATTCTTTAAATATATTCCTTATATTTTAAATGTCGGTTCGTAAGTTTGAATATTTGAAACTCAATCCCGCAGAAGCGGGTGTTCGGATTTGGATGAAATTTGGCACCTAGATAGGTTTTTATTACGATATTTTTTAGGAAAACCTGATTTAACGCGGGCAAAGTTGTGGGGCGGTAAGTTAATAGGAAAATAATGTACTTATCAACAATTTTTTTTTTAACTTTACAGGTTACAGTGGTGAGATCATTGTCCGTCGGCCTAGCCCCGCCCCCCAAACCAATTTTAAACTTTTAAGTGTATTTTTATAAATTCATTAAACTTTCTCTTTTAAAATATAATTTGATTGAATTTAACACAACTGTGAATACACTTTTATCTTGCAGTTGCACTGATGACTCACTGCATTCTTAACGCGAACGAACTACATATAAACGATGATTAAGATACTCGATGTACAGACGCCAGCACATCAACCTACTACAATCTGTCAGATTTCTGTAATAGATTTTCAACTTTATCGCTAAAGCATAAGGTTCAATGTTGATTGGGAAAATTTGACAGTTAGGTGTAGGTTGATGTGCTGGCGTCTGTACCAAATAAATTTTTTCAAGTTTTTTACTAAATGTTTTATTAAAATACATATTTAATATATGCATTTCTATTTAATTTGATCTATGTATTTACATACACATTTCATAGAAGAACTAACATTTTATACGATTTAAACCTTGCAGTGAGCACTATTCTTAACAATTCTGTTTCGTCACGTCACATGTCCCTTTAGTAACAGTCCCAAAATATTTTTGTCGTTATTTATTTTTATTTTTTTAAATATTATGTGGAATATTATTATTAAAATATTATAAATAAAGAAAAAAAAGTACATAAACACTATATTCCAAGTTTATTATTCCTTGACTGATCAAATAAGTTACACGAAAATTAAAACTTGCATTTGGTCAAAATGTTACGATACAGACCAAATTGTTGAAATTTTAAATAAAGATAAATATCTATTGACTAAGTAGTAATATTTAATTTCATTAATTGATATCATAAACTTATACTGAGCGTTTTTCTCATTTAATTTCCAGCAGTTTATTTGTTATCGCGATTTGATTTTTGTTACTAAAAAGACATTTTTAGCCTGACTTACTTTAAAAAAATAATTTTAGAAAATAAAATACACATTTCTGCACTTAATTATTACATTTAATCATAACATAAATATATTTTTTACAATAATTCAAAATTCAAAGTGTCCTAAAACAATAATAATTTAAAAGGTTGTTTTTTAAAACCTGCGCCATTTAAAATGAAAATGCCCATAAATATGATTTCTTACTTCGAGTTATATTCCCATTTTCTTTTCATATGTATTTAATATTTTAGGTTTCCAATTAATAATGAAATTAAAAATAAATAATATAATAATATTTAATAAAGTTGATTGAAAATATGAGTTTTTTTTTTTTTAATAGAAGTCCTTCTAAAATCTAAACAATTGAGGTACTATACCATACTCAACAATACTCGTACAATATTATACTAGTTCCTACCCTCACAAATATCCCCAAATTATAGGGAAAAAATTTAACAAATGGCAACTCTTCAATACACACATAGATAAAAAGGTGGCTTCACTTTTAATGTTCGCGGCGCGCTGTCTATCTTTTTTTGTTGGTCTGAGCATTCAAGTGACTGTTGAGCTCTCTTATATGTATTGATGATAGGCACTATTATTAATCTTTAACAGAGTATAGCAAATTTAAATACAGGATGGCCCAAAAGTCGTGGATTAGTAGTTATTTACAGTAAAAAAAAATAAAAAAAAGTATCATCACTACAACAGTGCTTTTATGACAGAGGCTCAAAAAAAAATATTTCTAACATTAGAACCTTAGGCCTCATTTACGGAGACGCGGGGCGTCGCGCGTTGCGTTGAGCGGCGCGGCCCGCACTGAATTCAAATATATGGCGTTGCGCCGACCCCAAATAAATTGGGATAAGGGCAGGAGAATGATGATGGCGTTGTATGAGTGCGTTTACGGAGAAGCGATTTTAGACGCGTTTGTTTGAATTAGAGCGTTTTTTGCGGCCGAGCCCGCGGATGGCACCGACGCGTCCCACGCGGCGTTTATCGCGGCGGCGCACGCAGCGGCAATTCTCGATGAAGCTATGTCCGAGGCGGAATCTTCTGTCAATCTTATTTAGAAATAACTAGTTCCAATTTTTCGTCATTCATGCTGCAAGTTGCGACACGTGCGCTCCCATCTCTCGCCAACATAAAACTAGTCGATTTGATCGAGGCGAGCGTGCGCCGCCGCGATGCCCGCCGCGTGCTTCGCTACACGCTAGAGGATTCGCCGCGGCGGACACCGCCACGCTTCCCGTCTCGCTTCCCTATGAACATGGTCGTATATTGCTATAAGTTTGTGTTTACGCGTGCGATGATGCGTGCCGCTTCACGCGCCGCCCCACCGTAAACAGAAAAAACGTCCGACGCGCCGCGAGACGCCACGCCACACGCGACGCGAGACGCCACGCCACACGCGACGCGAGACGCCCCGCGTCTCCGTAAATGAGGCCTTACTGTAAACACTCAAATTGTCATAACTTTTAAGGAGATCAAGTTAGGGCTCTCCGCACAAATATTTTTTACTACAAATAACCCCAACTATCGCCCTGTTTCGTTTGATCCATGACTAATCTATAAAAATATAATAAATTAAAAAAATATATAATTAACATACTAAATTAGGAGCTGGTGGCCTACCATCCTACCATGATCTAATTAAAAACGATTCAAAAACAAGACATTTCAGTTTAGGTTCCTAAACTGCATCGCTTGAGCTGCTCTATGGGCGTCATGGTACCAAAAAAGTACAAAATTAAATGAATGAAACCAAAACTTGCGACAGTATCTCTAAGTAGTCTGTGCTTGCGACTCAGTTTGGGACAATCGCTGTCAGCCAAAGAGTAAAGTAACTATAGAGGGAAAGAGTGACAACTCTGTGGTAAAATTTGCATGTATGGAAAGTGCTGCCACCTTGAGTTTGGTGGGTGACCTAAGGCTCTAATAAATATACACATACCTATAGTTAAGCATACTTACTATAAGTAGCGAATCTTTATTATAATGTTTAGGGTCACAATCAGGGTTTAACAAATAACAGTAACAAGTAACAATTTTAATATAATTAGCTGAGATAAACTCGGGATTTCGGGAAGCGCATCAACGTCGGGAAAGCCGGAGTTGCGGAGTTGACAATGATAATGGCGGATGGCCGGCGGCGAAAATGACATTTGTTTGACAATTTGACAAACAAGAAAATGGCTGCCAAGTTTTTTTAACCCACCAAACTGCAGATGTCGCTGTCGTCTATGGAAATTGATGACAGTGCTAAGTGTGCCCCCCCTGCTGTCAGCAGGTGGCACGGCCTAAACTGACTGTTTAGGTCCTAAAATTGATACGTCTCCTGATCTGACCAACGGGAAAAAAATTCCCGTTGGATAGACTAGTCTGACCACAGGGAAAACCCTAACGGCCCTAAGATATATTTTCTGAACACTTGGCGCAAAACTGTCTAATAAAAAAAAGAAACTGAAACATGTACTAAACATAATGGCGGCTATCGCTGTCTCACTTTAGCATCTGCAGTCTGTGTCATTTTTGCTATGTTGGTATTCAGTTTTAGCGCAAGTTTCATACAAGCGCCGTTTTTCATCTTTTTCTATTTCTATGGGACTCCCGTCTCTTATACGGAACATTACTTACTCTATGGGCCAGTAATTAATATCGATGGTCATACGTTGACAACTCGTAACCCACATTTTTTCGCAAAATGAGTTACGTATATCAAAAAATGTTAAATTAAGCGCCAAATCTTCCCATTGATCTCGTAATGCACAAAAAATGTCACTAGAAATTAAATTAAATTAAATCTGATAGTGATTGAAAATACTGAATAGTCCTATTTGTTTCGTTTCCATTCTGTAATACCAATGCTTAATTATATGCCTATATCTTTTAATATTTTTGTATTTATTGCAACTTAGATTTAATTTATTTACAAAAAGTATATACTTTTTAAACCAAAATTTTATTTCGATTATTAAATCTCGACTTGAATATATATCAGATTTATTTGCTAACGTTACCCACTTTTACACACACAAGCGCGCTTGTTGGGATACGTCACTACTACAATCAAAGCCGAACGGACTTCGTGAAATAGAACTATGTTTAATGTGTATGGTGTTTGTTATTTGATTAGCAAACCACACTAAGAGTTGCGGATATCAGTCCGGAATACTTACAATATTTTGGTCCGCACCGGCCGCAATGATTGCACGCACAGAACAGGGCCTTTAGCGGAGATTGCGCGTCAATGTCCCTGCCACACTGTATATGTAGGTACATACTAGGTAGAGTTCAGTAATGATGGTGTATTCCCGTTTGTCTATCTAGTGATTAATTGAACGGGAATAATAATTTATTGTTTATTCCCGTTCATCCCACCAACAAAATCAGTGGCACGATCGAAAAAAAAAATCGAATTCCCGTTCGCCTCAATAGGTGGACGAAGTCGGGGGGGAAGAACGGGAATGAAGACCAGTATCTAGTGTTGTGGTTTTATCCAGATAAATACTGTATCCGTGTTTTTGGATATTTATCCAGCTCTCAGCTCAACTCAGAATATCCCCGCAAGGTATTTGCTGATGGTCGTACAGGTTTACGCCCCGTCGATGGGGTGGAGACCATGTATGAGGATATTATTCCAGAGCCATGCATGGCTCTAAAACTCACTTTACCGTTGTCATGCAGGACTAACGCGAAACTGGGCAAACGAAACGATGATGAGCTGCGAGTGGGGCAAGAGTTGGACGCCGGAACCACTAGGGCCATCTGTTGGCCAGTTTTATGGAGAAGGAAGGTCTCTATGATGAATTCCTTCTTCAGAAAACGTGAGCGCAGAAAGTGGACCTGGCAGAGCCTGGATGGTGCAACTAAAAATGAGATTCGACTTCATTACGTCGACGAAGAAGCAAATATTCAATGATGTCTATGTGATCAACGCGGTAAAAACCGGAAGTCATCACCGCATGGTAAAAAGCACATCTCAAGCAGGAAAGATCTCGACTGATGAAGTCTACGCTCCACCCAGCACCGATCCAAGTCCAAAACCCCGAGTTTTCAACTCTAAAGAATCGTTTCGAGTGCCTAGGGAGCTCCGTGGACGATGGGTTCGTGGATAAGGTCGGGTCTAACATAAGACCCGTCGTAATCAGTCGGCCAATGGTGAAAGAGTGGGTGCGTCTCATACCATATAAAGTTATTTAGTATATTTTTATTTCAATAACGTTCACAAGATATAATAAACGTGAGATATACCAACTGTTGATATAATTTCTTTACATATAACAAATTGCACCAAATCCGACTCCACGTAGTCTTGTCTGCCCTACCCCTAGTGTAATTTAAAATTATATCAATCGTGAATTATATTAACTGATCATTATATCAAATAAAATTATAGGTTCAGTTGTTATATCTTGTAAATATTAGAGGTTTTGTTATTATATCATAATAATAATATTACTTATCCTGAAAGAGTAATTTCAACTTCAACCATTTGTTTCAGGTCGAAGCGGTCAATGAGACTGTTCATAATTGAAAGAAGTGGCAATGAATTTATAATTGAAATTAATGAAGGAGACTTTTTATAGTGTTTATTATTTCCAAATTAATACACTGTTGTATGTAACTCATCCATGCCGTCTCTCTCCTGGAACTGCCAAACCTGGGAACAACAATGATATATTAATATCAAGTAATCAAATCTATGCCTTGTATTAATACTCGCACCAACCAACGGATTTTCCGTGCCGGCCGCCTTATCACCTCGCCTGGCCTTACGCATCAATCATTCCAATTTATACCTTATAGTACTATGTTATAGAATTTAATTGTAGGGGTTTTACTATTTGGAATGAAAAGAAAGCGGACATTCCAATTTATACCTTACGAGTGCTTTGCCAAAGACTTCGCAGATATTTTTAACTACTGTTTTCATGCTAAAAAAGATCGTAGATAAGATTACTGAAGTCTACGATATTTACGGCAATTGAGATTTGCCAAAATCCAATTTTCCCAAAATCTGTGAATGCAGTTAGTAAAATTATTCAAAATTTTTAAGGACAGTCCTAAGCATGTTTTCCCGTAGCTACAATGGTTAGTCAATGGTAGTTATGGTTGGTGGTATAGGTGGCTTTTTGAAAAGGGGCATTAGTGCCCCTTTTTAATAAGTTATACTGCATAAGTAGATTATATTTTTAAATGAATAAATAATGTGCTGAACACATTTGTGACTTACCTGATTAGGAAGACTTCTCATCTTCTACAGTCTATCGACTGCAGCCTTTCCATTTTAACAATATCAGTTGATTAAGTGGGTTGATCAATTTCATCCCATTCCTGAAAAGTGAGTAAAAAGATTAAAATAAAATTAATAACTAGTACTGTAAACAAATGAAATTAATCTACATCATACTGCATCTCAACATAACTGTGGATCAAGTGTATATTTTTATAGAATAACTTTCCTTATAAAAAAAAAGGTAAGTATAATTCCTGAAAGTACTTGTGTTTTGTTCTTAGTACACATGCACACCATGTTGCACCCAAGAGAATTCTTTTATTATTATTTTCATTAATATGCAATGTGCAAGTTTCTGCAAAAAATGGTATAAATAATGCTTTTTCGAACAAAAACTAGCATAAGCGTGCATGACCATCTCTGGGTGTCAACTTAGGAGTGTCAGCATAGTAAAGATAGCCTAAAAAAACACAATTCTTTTACTTTCCTTTTGTCTTTCTACAACCTAGTCGTGAAATTATTATCTTCATTAAGGATAACCTTTATTTTTAAGTGAAATAATTAACGAATTATTATTTCGGTTTGATCATGGCCTTCTTGTAAGTGCTACAAAGTAAATTGACCTAAATTAGTTTTACCTGTTAGACATCGCATTACAAATCGAGATCTAACTTCCAACTAAAACTTCGAGCCAGTTTTTGTATTTTGAACTTTATTCTTACTACACTTAAACTTCTTAATACGAAAACTGACTTGCGAACCAGATCCATGTCGGCTCAACTTCTTTTATTTACTCAACCTTTTCGATTAGTCTTATCTTATGAAATAACGATGCATGGGCTTGTTGTTAAAGAAATATTATACCACGTCCATCCTTATTATTCTTAAGGTACCTGATAGGCTCGCTCCTATATCATCACGAGAGGAAAATGTGTACTTTCTCTGCCTACCCTTTTAGGGAATTCAAGTGACATTCATATAACATGTTCATTGCAATCATAACTTTTAAGTTATTGAGCTATAGTATGGATTAATTTGCCTCTCTCTCATGAAGGTAAAAATTAGTATACTTACTTATGTATAACCTTATTACTATAATAAACTGTGCAAAATCATGGTTTAAGAAAAATATGTTACCTTTTTGTCTTTATTTTGTATTCTAAAAATGAATCTTCAAAGCAGGTAGACAATAATAAGAGGCATGTGTAAGTTTCTCTCGTGCTGCAGACCAAATACCTTGTTCTAGAGAATATTTACCTAGTTTATCATTAGTTCATTAAAATATAGCCCATATTATTATCTGTTACATGAGCCCACCATTTTGTTCTTGACGCATTTTATTACTTACAAATTAAATCATTTGAAGCATTTCCCTTATGAGTTTCCATACAATAAACTTTTCTGTAATTCAAAATATATTTTACACCTTAAAAATAAATGAAAAAAAAAAGGAAACTAGTCTACCAAGATTTACTGCAGTCTGGGCTTCTGTATTTATGGGCGTAAAAAATTCTGAACTTACACTTCAACATTTATAAAATTAAAGGGAATTCATATCCCAATCATTATGTGCCCAGGGTAATATTGAATGTACGGACTATTAAAGCACATAACATTTAAGAATCATTTATAAATCGCCTTACTCATCATGTATATTCTCTGGTCATAATTTTGAATGTCTACTTATTTTCCTTTAATATGAATAATTTAAGTCATAAATTGGGACAAATGCTTTGGCAATAAGTACACTTCAATTGTAATCCTTGTTCTGAATCTGGATTCAGATGTGAAAGGTTGAATCATTATTCTTTATAACCAAAACAGACTATTTACCAGCAAAATGAAAAGCTTTACAACAGTAAAGCTTTGCCCACTTGTATTAAAACAGTATAGACTGTCAGTTTTAAACAACTTTGTTGCCTATTATTAATTTATTAGCATACCATTTCTACAGTTTAATTGAACTTAGTCCACCTTCATCCCACTGTTGGGAAAAGGCCTCCCGTCCGTGACTTCCAGCTATTTTGGTCCAGGGCTAATGTGGACAGTTAACTTTTAAACCTTGACCTGTATTTGTCGACTTTAGAAACTGCTGCATTAAAAGGTTGGACAAGATATTCATTCCATCCAACATGGATGTGTAGATGTACTAAAGTTAGGCCTAGATGAGTTCTTGGAGTAGACTCATGTTTAGCTGTCTATGTACAGAATGTCGTGTATAGTCAGTTATTATCAATGGATGTAATATTGTCTCACGCATATTTTCGTCGTCCTGCTGTTTGTGACTCGGTGACTAGTGAAAGCAAAACTATTTGAAGAATAGCACCTTATCATAATATGTACAATTGTACAGTCATATACTTTGTGGATATATTCTTACTTTTCTAAACTGTAGCTAAGGATGGCTTAAATGTGTATCAGGTTGGTTGGTTGTGTAATTACAATAATTATCTAATTACTAAAATAATCTTAAAATTGGTACTACGCAAGCATGAGCTCACCCATTTTGGAATAAAGCATACACATTTATATGTTAGTTCATATTTTTATTGTGAATTGAGTCCTTAAAACTAAAACATTATGGTAATTACTATACCATTTTTACAAAAAAATGAGCCAAAGTAGAAGTTGCTACAACAGATAAATATTGTATATGAATTTTGCATGGTAAAATAGTGACAGTCCTAATAATAATAGATTCTTTCGTGAGGTAATTTTTTTATGAAATTAGAACTTACTCTTTTCTAGTAAAATGTCTCATTGTTAAAAAAAAACACCCCAGTGTATTTATTATTGTCTCTTCTCAATGGTCTCATTCAGTCATTTACATATATTTATCACTCTGTCCAAACTCTCACCTAACTAAAATGTGACGTATACATCGCAAACTGCATTGTATAGTAGTACATCCATCATTAGCTTCAATAATTTGATCCAGATACTTTATTTTGAATGTGTACCATAAAGACGTTAATGATATTCTGTATAGTCAAACAGATCACCAGCTGCCTGTAATGCAAACAATCATAATAGATGTCAAAACTTATCCACAAATAAATTCACTAAACTTAACACTATGTAGCTGTAATCCATTGAAGGTCCTCAATAGCATTACACTGTTTAAATAAATACCTTACATATTTTTAATACTGGTTCATATTTAATTAATTAATAGTATAATATCAGATTACCTCATCATAACTATACTTAATTTTTGTAAGATCATTACTATATTAGGTATTTATTTGGGTGGTTTGTTAATATTTATTAGCTCAGTTGCTTACCGTTATGGTAGCTGATTCTTATCTAATTAGACTGAATTTAGAAATACTAGACAGTTTTACATGATTAACCATTTTTCTTTTGACATCATTAAACATGATGATAAAAAAAAAACTGTGAAACTTTTCCTGATTACTACATAACTTTTAATAGGATTTGATATTTTATTGACATTGATGTAGCAAAATTTCAGTGTTGATTCCAATAAAAAAAAAAAAACAAAGATACCAAAACTTTAATTGGTGCAATCAATTACATTGTTCAATGTTGGTATTTAATCTTTTAAGATAATGTTATCTAGCAAATCAAAGGAAATTGTTGATTTTCATTCAAATTTATTAAATGTTTCAAACTTTTGGGCCAATTTTGATGGAATCATAATATTATTATTACAAAATGGTCATCAAAAACTTTGTATGAACTCATACTAAAAACCATAATATGAACCTAATAGCAGGTATATTATACCAATCTTTCAGTCTCCTCGACACTGAATGTGAGAAAACTTCAAACTACATTTAAAAATGTATGTTTTTTTTTGCAATTTTATTGTATTACACAACATCCTTGGAGTATTTTTCAACTATCCTAGATTCATATTGTATTTAAAATTATGCTTTAATTTCATGGTTTATGAATACTTCTTTATATTGGTTGTAGCCCTTGCATTCATTACTTATTATGTCTTAACCTAGTTCCTTCATAAATTACTTACTTATTGCCAAAATTAAATATGAAGTATGACCTAATGTATGTTTTACTTCAAACTAATTAGCATTGATCACTATTGTAAATTTAGTGACTTTGTTGCTTATAGAGCGATTGTATAATTTCCTTGGATTATTTTCTATAGGAATAAGTATATAGTAATGACGAATGTTGTCTACCCTGTCCTAAATGACCGATGAATATGAGCACGTGAAATCAAGTCAAATATATTTCAAAAAGCTGTTTCTAATAGTAGTAGTCCAAATTTTGGACTACTACTATTAGAAACAGCTTTTTGATGATTTTGGACTCCAAAATCATCATACAGTTCGCAAGTAAGATGCGACGTGGATCAAGAAGATACTATAATTAGATGTTTCCTTATTCTCGATTACGATTGTTGTACCCAAGTGTTCTGCGGCGTGGCATTATCATACTTTTCGGTCATTTAGGACGAAGGGTTAGAAACATTCTTTTGGGATATCACATAAGAAATTTGACTAGAATGTCGCAGAAGTAGACTTCTACAGATTCAATATTTTCGAAACTTACCATAGTTATTGTTATACTGCGGCTGCGGTTGCTGGTAGGAGTTGTAGGAGGGCTGCGAGTATGAGTCGTAGGCGGGCGCCGGACCTCCGTACGCTTGCTCGGCGCCGCCATAGCCGGCATCTCCCGCTCCGCCAGCGCCGCTGCCGCTGAGGTTAAATGGGAATTAATTATATAATACCAAACCATATGATCAACTTCTAACTCCGCGTTTACACCTAGATAAAAAAAAACGTATTCTACATTTTTGTTTAACATTTACACCTAAGACTAGTTAGTATAATTTTTTTTTACAAATATTACCAGTAATGTCACAATCAGGTGAACAAAATTATGGTACATATTTTATAAATCTTGTAAAAAATGTATCATAATTACATAATACATATATTAATAAAGACTTGCAGGCCTAAATATTCCCTTTTAATCCTAATTCGTATATCATGTTAATTTTGCGCTTATAAATGTTATTTGTTTATGCTATTAGGACAAAACAAACCCTGTCAGTTACGTTTATTACAAACACTTTCAAGGGCACTATATAATATGGCTATAGCCATCATAACAATAAAACTTCTCTAAGTTTCTTGTTTACCCCACTGGAACCTGTTAAGTTAGAAGATTTATGAAGGTGTACCAACCTATATCCATCATTTTCATAGCTGCCTTGGCCGCCTGTTGAGTAACCGTAACCTGAACCATAGCTGCCGGAATTGTACCCTGAGGTGGGTTGAGCCGGAGCTGGTGTTGAGTAACTGTTACCCTGATAAGAGCTGGTAAAATAAAAGAAAAACATGCTTAAGAAATCTGTATCTGCCCAAACAAATTATGCCTGAACTGTAGTAGTTTCTCAGAATCTACATTATCTGCATTTGTGTTTCAGACGGCAATTCCTATCTGCTAGATGTTTCATCATAGTAATAAAAGCTGGTTTGAAATGATAACATATTTTAACAATACCATGAAAAAGTTTACTTCCAAAGTAGTCTATTTTGATTCATAAAATTTTTCTTACCTAGGCGTGTTGTATGTGGGCTGGGCATAAGGATCAGCTGCAGGCGGCTCGTAAGGTTGATATCCAGTGTGTCTGTAAACATTATATCTAGCTCAGCAAAATGAAATAGAGCAATTCATGAATGATAAACAATGTATTATTATATCAGATTAAAGAAAATCG
Organism: Hydraecia micacea; assembly: GCA_914767645.1. Lineage (NCBI taxonomy): Eukaryota > Metazoa > Arthropoda > Insecta > Lepidoptera > Noctuidae > Hydraecia > Hydraecia micacea. The sequence continues at coordinate 9,542,144 of OU611779.1, read as the reverse complement.
TCATTTGTGTTTCAGACGGCACATTCCTATCGTTTTCTGGTTCATCACATATAACTACAGACAGGTTTAGAAAAAAGTTTGTCATCATCTGCCTAGCCTTTTCCAACTATCTTGAGGTTGGCTTCCAGTCTAACTGGATGCAGCTGAATAGCAGTAGAAAAAAGTCCTATATGATGTTTTAAATACTTACGATGGTCCATAGCCATTGTTTTGTTGTGGCATGTTGTGCTGCGGGGCCGCCTGCTGGTAGCCGCCCTGAGGCGCCGGCCGCCCGCCTCCACGTGGGCCGTCGAATCTGAGCAGAGAAAAAATGAATGTTACTCGTCACGTCATACACACCGTACGCAAAATACGCGCATTGACGTGGAGTTGCGGGCACCAGCCCGTGTTACCTACCACCTCATACACAAAAAATAGGGATGACAAATCATTATTTAAAGATTATTTGGGCATTAAATTACATAGAATATATTATGGTAATCTGAATGCTCAAACCTTGCTCTCTTTGGTGGACCTCCAGGTCCTCCATGCGGTGGGCCTCCACCCCTTTTAAAGGCTTGTTGAGGTTGTGACTGCAGCGGCGGTATTGAAGCTGATACATGCGGTGGCGCAGGCCGCGCGCCCGTGGGTCCCACGCCAGAGTGCGGGCCGCCCTGCCCACCGGGAGGTCCCCCCGGCGGCATTCCGTGGCCTCCACGACCACCACGTCCTACAAACATATTTTCATGGTTAAGTTATTAGACCTAAATAATAAGTATGTCCTAGCTGTGCACGCAATTTCGTTCTCGTAGATGTCGGTCAGAAAGAAATAATGTGTCTCTTGTTGTCTTTTACTAATTACTTTTCTAAAATAAAAGTAGTCTAAGTTAGAATGAAAGAAAAAAAGTTTATTTGGAGACTGTTTGTGAAACACAAAATTAACAAAATAATGTTTCAGACAACAATAGTGTGTGCCTCACGGTTGCGCCAAAAAGGTTAATTTCAGCATTAATGCCGACAGATGTAGTTACTCCTTAAAATCAGCTATCTACCAGTGAAAGTTCCATCGAAATCGGTCCAGCCATTTCAGAGACTAGCCGGAACAAACAGACAGACAAAAATTAAGTGTTTTGTTATAAATACCTCTATACTAATATTATAAATGCAAAAGTGTGTCTGTGACCTCTTCATGCTTAAACCGCTGAACTGATTTAGATGAAATGAGATAGTTTGAGTCCCAGGAAAGGACATAAGATAGTTTTTATCACAATATTTCCACGGCATCGAAACTTATGCGGGTGATATCGCGGGGCGTTGCTAGTATTAATACTTTAATTTGCATTGAGTAAAAAGCTGTTATTTTGACATTACGAACAGACACATCAGTTTTAATTATTTGTGTAGATGTATTTATATTGATTATTTAAATGATTCACCACAGGCTACCAACAGTATTGTCTCTCCATCTCCCTTTAATCTATCCTATCTATCTATCTTTAAAAGATTGCTTTACCAATAAGACCACCCTATGTAGAATTTCTTCATTTAATATGTGTAATTTATGGAATTTCTTCATTTAATATCTGTAATTTATGGTGTGCACTTGGCATACTAAAGAGCATTCTATTTATTTAAAAGCAAAAGACTGAACTCTGCCTGGCCTTCTTCCTGTTTTAGATTAAATGGCTAGCAAACTCCTTAATTAATTGTATAGAAATAGATTTGATAACTATAAACTCTTTACCTCTCATTGGCATACCCCCACGGCCACCCCCCCTGTCACCTCGCTGGCCAAAGTCTCCTCGTCCCCGGCCTCCTCGGCCTCTCATGGCACCAGGGCCACCGCGATTGTTGAATCCTCCACCTGTGCACAAAATTAAAACATACTCTTTAAGTGTCATACAATTTGTATTCAAATCATAGTAGGTATAATACGCGCCACGAAAGATGAGACTTGACCCCGCCTCCCGCGCTCTTTCCGACACCCCTATGACGTACAGTCCCGTCCCGCGCTCAGACCTCATACCGCTAGAGACCTAAAATTGTGTACTGCTCAAGTCAAACCAAGTGGTGCGTCAAGTCTCATCTTTCGTGGCGCTAACTATACCATCTTTGGGGACTCTCACATACTCACATGTGCATTTACACAGTTTAACTAGCGTGTTTTATTATTACTTCCTCCATTGTCTTGCCGCCCCTAAGACGAACCACTGACCGTAAACATTTTACTAGGGATATTATCAGATAAAACTTACGTTGTGGTGGAGCACCACGTGATTCAATTGTGGGTACTGGGTGTGGTCCCGGACCTTGAGGACCTGGAGGAAAACTGCGACCTCCTCTGTCGCCACCGCCACCTCTCATAGGGCCGCCACGGAAACCTCGCGGTCCACCACGAAACGGAAGGCCACCTCGTGGCGGGCCACCTCTGCCCCTCATGCCAGGTCCACCCCTGAAACAAGTCAATCATTTACATTATAACATCAGCATCAGTGCTCTTGTAGTACCTACATTTATAATGTGGTTATTTTTAGACCTAACGGGTCACCTAACCTTAAATTTAACAAACATGGGCGACTATGGTTGGTACTTATACTTATTACTAAAATGTATAAAACTTACCGCCCGCGCATGTCGAAACCACCTCTTCCTCCTCTTGGATTAACACCTGGTGGTCCTCCACGACCACCACCACGAAAGCCTCGGTTTGGCGGCCCATCCATCTTTAGGGATGCAGTTGCCAAATGAAGTCAAGAAAGAAACTAAACAGATAAAGAGTGCCTGATAACCAGGTTAAAACGAATAAGAACTTGTAAATGGCTGAATCTGATGAGTGATGTCTATTTAAATAAAACGAATGCGAAATGCGACTCGCGACAACTTTGCGCGGAAGCGTCAGTACCGGCGGCCATTAATTAGTAGAAGCGAAATCAAAATGGCGGCGGGCAACTGGCAGGCAAGTGGCATGGCACCACAGAGTACTTTTTGATATGCATGGCACTCATGGCAGCCGGATTCTCTACTCCGTGTGCACCTACCGGATATTAGGTTTGTCAAAAACATATCGATGATATAATCATCGACTTCCTACAAAATGAATTCACTAAACTTCTCACTTCATTATTTCACAAACATTTTAAAAGAGTGATTGCAGTTACAACCTAACAGAGATTCCCGTTACAGTTCCAAGACAGACCCGTACTGTCCTAAATAAAACACTTTATCTAATGGAGGAGTCCATTATGTTGACATCAACATCGGTACCCATGGCATGGTCCGCAAATTAGAACGTTTAATCAATATTATGCTAAACAAAACTTTAAATCCTAACCTGGATATATTTCACGACTTCATGGCTGATATTCGAAAAAAGAATCTTGTAAGTTTTCTCTCGGTATTTTTAGCTTATTAATATTTTTTATTTATTTTGATACATTATACAAGCTAACATTAAAGTTTCATCAAAATCGGTCAAGCCATGATAAATTTTCGTTTATTGGCCAACCAACAATTGTACTAGTACCGTGTTTGACCGATGCGTTGTACGCTTGGAAAATGGCTTGTCCCAATACGGTTTTGCCTGATAACCCGTCTTCCCAGAGACGGTGGGACGTGCCGCTCTGCAGTATTATACGGAATACGCTTGTAAACACGTCACGTAATACTGTTGAGCGTGCCCGTCTGCTGGCTGTGGGAGAATGGCAGTCAGGCTTGTGGCTTCAGGCGCTCCCGTCATCCACCATAGGCACAATGATGGATGACTCATCGTTTCGGCTCGTTACGTGTCTCCGCTTGGGCGCACCTTGTGTTGCTCCGCATCGATGTCACTGCGGTGAAGCTGTCGACAGTCTCGGACACCATGGCCTGTCCTGCTGCAGGAGTGCAGGTCGCATAGCACGGCACGCCAGCATCAACGATATTATTCGTCGAGCCCTTATCACCGCCGGCGTACCAGCGGTATTAGAACCAAACGGCTTGGTATGTACGTGACGATGGGATGAGACCAGACGGCATGACGTTGTTGCCATGGAAGGTGGATAGGCCTCTGGTGTGGGACGCAACATGTGTCGATACCCTTGCGCCATCTCATGTTCCGAGCACGGCGGGCTGTGCTGGCGCCGCTGCTGCGGCTGCTGAGACCTGAGACCCTTAAGCGGCGCAAATACTGTAACCTTGTGGGACATACAGCTTTGAGCCGTTTGGGGTCGAAACGCTCGGGTCGTGGGGCCCGAGCGCGCGTCTCCTTTTTAAGGAAATTTCTCGCCGGCTGGTCGATACTTCACGTGACCAGAGGGCTGGGTCGTTCTTTGGTCAAAGAATTAGCATTGCCATTCAACGTGGTAATGCTGCTAGTCTTCTGGGCACGTTTACGGATGACAGCAATGCGGATGAGTACTTCAACGCCTAAGTGTCCTTTGTTTTTTTTTATTTATTTGTATAGTAGGTTAGTTAGTCTTTTAGTTTAGTATCTAGTGTATTATAGTTATATTGTAATTATAGTTACAAAACAAAAAAGGGTTAACGTGTTGTTTTTGTATGCCTGTTAATTTAGTTAATCTATTGCCCTAGGCTAGGTTCCAACTTATTGTTCACAGTGCCCTTCACTAATTTTATAGTATAATCTTTTTTACGACTGGTTTAGTAAGTCTGTCCAATGTATTTTTTTCTATTAATGTTATGTACTACACCTATAATAATTTATGAATATATTATAACATAACATCATAACTTCACGCCTGTATTCATTGAAGGGTTAGGCAGAGGTGTAGGTACCTATAGACCCTTTAGTACACCCTTATTTTGCCAGTTACTTTTAAGTTCCATGTATTAGGGCACTAGTCTAGATTAGGAGTTCAAATTCTTAAACCTACTTACCTTCAACTTGTAGTTGTCAATCACAGACTCACAGTTCAGTCAACTTTGTACGTAGACTTACTTATTGGATTAAAATTTACTTCCTTTTTAAAAGTCGGTTAAAAAATCCAATATTCTTACAAAATTTTGCTGGACAATCGCTTTTTTTTGTAATTATAAAAAAATCGATAAAAATTTTATCGATAATTTTTTCTACTTCCGACATTCCCTACCGGATATTCAGTGATTTTTCTAGTCTATGGATTACGCCGCACAGTGGGCCCATATTGAAAATTAGTGGACTTAGGCAACAAAGTTCCAATATCGATGCGATTTTTTTTTATATGACGTGTTATGATATTCCTGACAACTTTTATTCTTATAACATTTCTTCTAAAGTTGATAGTTTGTCTTGAAAAAAATTAATTAGATTATTTTGTATGGAGCGAATCACGTTTAATTTTTTTTCTTCAATTGTACTAATATGTTGGGTGTGTGGCGTGAGTATATGATAGCTAGGGTCATTCTCTATCCACGAAAAAAAAAACAGCGCCGGCCATCTGCGGCAGCGCGAGTAATCATTCGGTAAAAAAAAAATGTTATGTAAGATTTTTTTTTGCCATTTAAAATAAATTCAAAGTAAATTTTTTGTGTCATTAGGCTAATTCACCTTCTCTTTATTAAATATATAGTTTTAACAGCGCATAGGTACTTATAACTAATTATTCTGGTAGAAATTTAGTAATTATTGCTATGTTATCGGTAGCACCTGCATTGTGATTGATGACTCATTTGTTATTGCGCTCGGCTAAGCGCATAACTAATGAGTCATCGAAAAATGCTCGTCTCTGATTGGCTGAATAATTTTCACTCACTGATAACAGTGTCCACTACTTGAGTAATTAACACTGTCTATAAATATAAAGACATTCATTAAGTCCATCTAGTTTCGCTCTTGTCGCTTATTTGTGAACACAGTGAAATACTTTTATTTTTATATTTACATTAGAACTATGGCTGGATTTTGTACCAACCTAGATTTTTTTGTGAAATTAAGAAGTGGCGGTGATCTGAAAAATCATATGTTTCTATATGAAAGTATCATTTCTGTCTTGACTACCGAAGTTTCTGAAGAAGACAAGAACCGAATCAAGGAGTTCTGTCGACTTTTTTGTGTAAATCTAAATAAAAAGTGGATAGAGTCAAGTAGAAACCAAAAAACTTTTATGAATCGTGTAAGTAATCGCAAGTGGTTGGAAAAAAACATCAACTGGCCTGTTTGTGACAGTGTTGACCTGAGAAGTGAGATGGGCTTTTCGGACGCAGTCTTATCTGAACCTGTGGATATAGATTCCCATGTTCCTACTCTTGCAGTATGTACTGCGGAAGCGGGAACATCTACAGAAAAGGAGCACAGAAAACCATTCGAAGAGTTAAGTAAGAAGCAAAAAAAAAGACGTTCTACTTCCATAGTAGAAGAAAATTCCGAAGAAGAGTTGCAGACCTGGTACATAACAAAATTGAAAGACAACGGCAAAACGAATCTGGCAAAAGTGATCGAATACCTTTCCAGTAATCCAGATGCCCTATCCGAAGTAGACGAGCGACTATTCAAAAAGCAGAGCTTAAGTACTGTCTCTGAAGATAACTGTTTAGCTCTTTATACATCACTTGCGCTCTCGAAATGGAAGTACTTAGCTCTTCGACAATTTCTGAAAGAAGAAAACTGTGCTGCCTTTCCATCTTATCCAAAGCTTGTAAATGCCAAGAAAAGATGTTACCCACCACAAGAGAGTATGGAGATTACCGAAAAAGGAGCTCAAATTAAATTGCAAGCGCTATTGGACCACACTGTGGAAAGGATTTTACTAGGTATTAGTAATTCTGTTGATAGGTCTCAAAATAAAGAACTCAAGTTGACCTGGAAATGGGGACTTGATGGTTCTTCGTCGCAGAGCAATTATAAACAGAAAACGTCTACAGAGTTCGATGATTCATCAGTAGTCATGATAAGCATCGTCCCTCTTCGGCTAGTGTCTACTAGCCCATCTTCTGGGAATGAAAATATAGTTTGGGAGAACCCCACACCTTGCTCAACTCTGTACTGTCGACCGGTGAAGTTCACGTTCACTTCGGAGACAGCTGATTTTATAATGTCTGAAGAGTCTGAGATGAAAAAACAAATTGATGAACGAATATCTACACAGTGTGGAAATATTATTGTATCACATGAATTGCATATGACCATGATTGATGGAAAAGTGGCCAATATTATTGCTGAAGTACCATCATATGCAACGTGTCCTATTTGCTTGGCAAAACCGAGCGAGATGAATAATTTAGACGCTTTGACTTCCAAACCACTTCGTGAAGAAATTTACAAACAAGGAATTTCTTCACTGCATATGAAGATTCGGTGTATGGAATGTCTTCTCCATATATCTTATAATCTGGATTTTCAACGATGGACTGCTCGAGGCGAACATAAGGCTTTGAAACAAGCTAAAAAAAATACCACGCAACAAGAGTTTCGTGAGCAAACTGGAATGCTGATTGATATAGTCAAACAGGTATGTATTTAATTTTGGCTCTTTTTATGTTGTTTGTGTATTATATCTCTATGTATTGTATATTACAGTATTGTTTTCCCATTTTAGGGTTTTGGAACTACAAATGACGGGAATACTGCGAGGCGCTTTTTCCAAGATTACAAAAGATCATCCAGAATAACGGGAATTGACGAAAATCTGATTTTCAGATTTTCCGTTATTCTACAAGCCATATCATCAGGCAAAAACATTGACTGTGAAAAATTTAGAAGATACTGCAGAGAAACAGCTGATGTGTACGTGCAACACTATTCGTGGTACTACATGCCAGTTAGTGTACATAAACTTCTAATGCACGGTGCAGACATCTGTAACCACTTTGGTGTTTTGCCAATCGGTAAGTAAAAAATAAATATAGTTTGATGTATTATTTGACTCAATTGCGTTTTGAAATTAAAATGTATGTACTTATTCGTTTTAGGTATCTTATCTGAAGAAGCTTCGGAAGCCCGTAATAAGGACTTCAGAAACGTCAGGGAGTGGCACACTCGGAAAACGGGGAGAATAGCAACAAACGAAGACATCCTCCATGGACTTCTAATAAGCTCTGATCCCCACATATCCTACATAAGGCCTAAAATATTGAAACAGGGTCATAATGAGTTGTTGCCTGAAGCAATTCAGTTGTTACAGACTACTGAGCCTCCCTGTGACAGTGAGATTATGGAGGAAGAAGAATGCCTCATAGCAGAGTCCGAAAATTTGCCGGACCCACTAGCACTTCTGGAACAAGAAATAATGTGATCCGGCTCTAGATTATCCTCACAAAAGCCCATCAGGGCTAGGTATATGACAAACAGCCCTTTTCAGGGCTACAATTACTTCACAGTTTCATACGCTTGATTATGTAGATAATTATCAACGACTTGCCCGTACAAATTTAAATTATTTCACCTATCATTAACAAAATTAGTATAACCTGAAACTTATTACGATATTTATTCAACAATAGATAACGTGCAGTTAAAAAAATAACACAGCCAATCAGAGACAAGCATTTTTCGACGACTCATTAGTTATACGCTTAGACGAGCGCAATAACAAATGAGTCATCAATCACAATGCAGGTGCTACCGATAACATAGCAATAATTACTAAATTTCTACCAGAATAATTAGTTATAAGTACCTATGCGCTGTTAAAACTATATATTTAATAAAGAAAAGGTGAATTAGCCTAATGACACAAAAAATTTACTTTGAATTTATTTTAAATGGCAAAAAAAAATCTTACAAAACATTTTTTTTTACCGAATGATTACTCGCGCTGCCGCAGATGGCCGGCGCTGTTTTTTTTTTCGTGGATAGAGAATGACCCTAGCTATCATATACTCACGCCACACACCCAACATATTAGTACAATTGAAGAAAAAAAATTAAACGTGATTCGCTCCATACAAAATAATCTAATTAATTTTTTTCAAGACAAACTATCAACTTTAGAAGAAATGTTATAAGAATAAAAGTTGTCAGGAATATCATAACACGTCATATAAAAAAAAATCGCATCGATATTGGAACTTTGTTGCCTAAGTCCACTAATTTTCAGTATGGGCCCACTGTGCGCCGTGCGCAGTTGGGACTTTGGGAGTAATCATTGTGCCGCGCACCACAGACTTGCGCGTCTCTGTGGTGTAACATGGAATTAGTATGTACTATTAGTGCACGACATGCGGCATGCATGTTCAGGCTCCATACATTTCTGGAACATCTCTTTTGTCTATGAGAAGAAAATTGACAATGACAAAAGCAAGCATTGACATTTGACATGACATTTCATATTATTATGATTGTTTCAAATGTCTGGCATCTGCACAGAGTACTTTTTGATAGACTGAAATCTGCGTAGTGCACCTGGCTCTACACTTCTACAAAGAGTATAATAATAATACGGGAGAGTGGAGACACTTCTAGTTCTGTTCTGCTGCTTTGTGCTCAAACTGAAAGAGAGCCTCATTAAATATTGAGTAGCCACAAAACAAATCCTGAAATTGTAGCTAAAATCTAGACTCAAGTGTACTAATGTCTGGTTGTGTCATTTGAGAACAGTCTCTCGAAGATTACCAAAGCAATGCAGGATCAAGAGAATGTTTTAAAGTACTTAGTGGCAGTTGAAAAATTAGCGAGTGAAATCCTGTCAGATAAGCGTGAAATTATACTGTTGGATAAAAGAAGGAACCATAACCGTGAGGCACTGCGAGATCTATCTAAGTCGTCTCAAAACAAATGTTGGGTGACTGTAGGATCTGTTTTAATAAAACACAATATCGATGCGACGAAAACGCTATTAGAAGCTGATCAAAATCAGTTAAATATTGACATAAACAAACTCCGTAGTGATGTCAGAGTTAAAGTTAATAATTTACGGGATCTAGAAATGCAGCCGCCTGTACCTGGATTGATGCTAGTTCCCTTGTCATCAAAGGAAACTGAAGGTCTATCCAGGTCAAACTTGATTCCTTCCTAGTGTTTTTAATTTAATAAATGGTATATTTAAGTCAGCGATATTTTCTTTTTATTTATCGGAGAAAACATGTTTGTATTGATAACTGTTGCTGTAGTGTAAAGAGGTATAAGTTATGACTGAAACAAGTAGATTATGTATACATGCTGATCTGTATGCAATGGACAAGTCTGAAACCATTACCTAGTTTGTACTAAGGAAGCATGTTGTCGATTTCATAGAGAAAAATTTAAAACAAAAAGCAAATCTATGCAGCCGCCGCCACCGCTGCGGTACGCTTGCCCTTGGATATGTATGAACCCTTGCACACGCCGCCGCCGTGGGGGGTCATACAAATCCAAGGGTAACTGATGCAGCGGAGCCGCGGTGGCGGCGGTGTCGCTGCAGCTGCGGCATGATGTGTAAACAGCCTTACTGTTAGCTTTTAAATTATGTAAATATTATCTTGGAAATTACAAATATTTCAGCTTCACAACTTAGTTTTTAGCCCGGTGACCTGTGTACTGGCCCCTCTTTGTTTGTCCCTGGCAATGGAAGTTGAACGCGCGCCCGTGCGAGTGGTTGCTATTTTCTTTATGTAGGCGCGCCACTTCACTGGCAACGCAGCTGCGTCTTTACCAAGGAACATATTTACTCTAGGGAGGTCTTTACTAAATGTACATAGACGCCAGCACATCAACCTACACCTAACTGTCAAATTTTCCCAATCAACATTGAACCTTATGCTTTAGCGATAAAGTTGAAAATCTATTACAGAAATCTAACAGATTGTAGTAGGTTGATGTGCTGGCGTCTGGAAACTCCCCATAGGGCTTTAAAGTTTTAGTTAAGTTAGATTGACAACTCAATTTGGTCGGGTTATACGCGGAGTATGGAAAAGTAATGAAAGCTAATTTCTCTTAAAATACAACACTTAGGAATCTGAATTTTTGGTCGCTATAACTTCTTTATGGGTAGGGACTAATTTTTGTATAAATTTGGGAAGAAATTACAGTTTTTAATAGGGAAATCTTGAAATCAAAATTTTATTCAAATATATAGGTACCTATTACTTATGTAATCCTTTTATACTTGCGTTATTAGCAACATATTGTTACTGCAGGAAACTAGGTTTTTAATACTTAGGTACTGCTTGCATCAACGGTAAATTAGTAGGAAAGAAAGAAATAAATAAGACATACCTATCGCTCTTATTCATATAACAACACAGAGAATAGGTAGGTACTTACAATACAGAAAAATAATTATTCGAGTGCCTACATACTCACGTCATTAACAAAGGTAGCGATAGGTTATTTTTTATATGTACTTAGATACACAGTTTGTTTAAAATTTAGATATTAAACTGTTGTTATTACCTACTATTCCGACATCCATAAGTTTATCTGCATGAGTTTACAATTACATTTCATAAACAGCTCCATACCATTAACAACTTTTATTCAAATAGTAAAATAAGCAAATAATAACTAATACCTAATACCGTTTAATTCTCTGCTAATAATACCTAATAAAAAAAAATGACAGCGATGCGGATGAATTTTTCGACGCTATCTATACTTTTATATGTAGTTTCTTTAAAGTTTTAGTTAAGTTAGATTGACAACTTAATTTGGTCGGGTTATACGCGGAGTTTTAGTATGGAAAAGTAATGAAAGCTAATTTCTCTTGAAATACAACACTTACAGTCCGTCAAATCTAAGAAGTACCGTTTGACAGTTATAAATATGTGTTATTTTGCTTTGTTTGAAAGTTTTCAATTACATTTAGATATTAAGAATTGTACATTTTTAGATACAATAATGAAATCTTTCTAAATTCATGGTTTTATGATGAATTCGTATGAACAAAGTTGAAAAATATGAAACGTCAAACGGTACTTCTTAGATTTGACGAACTGTAGGAATCTGAATTTTTGGTCGCTATAACTTCTTTATGGGTACTAATTTTTGTATGGAGATGTTTCAAAATGTATGGAGCCTGGGCCAGGTCCTTGTACACTATACTTAAAAATAGGGAAATTCATTTAAAACAGTTCTCAACTGTCCAATTACTTTAAAATGGCTTGGTTTGCTGGTAAACACAAGAAATTACACTTGAAATTGCAACACACAACAAAAACCCGTAATGGCGGTAAGCTGTCATTTTGATTGATTAATGACGTTTGACAGGAATATTTCTTAAGTGAAGTGACACTGTTGTGACAGCTGACAGGTCTCTTTCTATGATCAATGGTTTACTGTCATTGTTTTTAAGCACAGAGTAACTAAATCGGTGAGACGCCATATTGAAAGTCGATAAAAATAATGGATAAATATCAATTCACTCCCACAACAGTATACATTTAATTGAATTATCTGTATTTTTCCGGAATTCTACGGATTTTTCTCTTTTTTTTGAGCTACTGTACATAGACTTGGCCCATTTTGAAACATCTCCTTTGGGAAGAAATCACAGTTTTTAATAGGGAAATCCTGAAATGAAAATTTTGCACAGTTACCACCGCAGGACCACCTTCAAAGTCGATTTACTCGTAAACTACTGGAGTACCTACTTATGTTGAATTTTGGGTACTAATTTTATCTTGCAGGGTACTAATTTTCTATGTAGGTTTGAGGAAAGCGACAAGCTTCTCAAACTTGGAATCAACATTCAAAATCGTGGTCCTGCTGAACAATTGCGCGAAAGTTATCATCGTTGATTTCTCGGTAAATACAAATGTTTCGGTTCTGTTTTTTTTACGAAATTAATCACATTTGTGGGTACCTACTAATTATTTGTATACTTAGAATAGCTGTAGCATGCCCCCTTTTTCGGCGCTCATGGTGGTCCTGCTGAAGGGAGCGTGACTACCGCAGGACCACCTTCAAAGTCGATTTTCTCGAAAACTACGAAGGTACCAATTTTTTTGTTAAGAGTACTAATTAGTACCAATTGAGTACTAATTATTCACCAAAAATATGGAAGCGATTGGCGTTGGTAGTCCTGCGGTGGTCACGGACATCAGATTGTAGTAGCTTGATGTGCTGGCGTCTATACATTTAGTAAAGACGCAGCTGTGTAATGTGAATTACGATGTATGAGATGCTTATGCTTTTTATATTATAACTTTGTAATAAAAGGACCTCAAATATGTTTTTAAATTTTATTGGGCTAAGGTATTTCAAATAAAAGTCGTCAAATATATATTTTCAATATGCACAGTTATATCTTTATACATGTAAATAATACAGTACATAACAAATAAATAGTAAATATTACCAAATTTTAGGATTTATCCATTAATAAAAAATGTAGTTTGGTGTGATAATTATGATACAAAGTGACTTGACTAAATGCCAATTTGTTAAGTGAATGAACCTTACAAATGTAAATCGAAGAATAATTTTACATTACCTCTAATTGTGTTTTGTTGAATGTTTGTTATAATTACTTATAACCTGTCAGACATGGCATTTTTCTTTGTTAATATCATAAAATTATTATGTAACCAATTAATAATAATCATCACCCAACTATCTTAACATTATAAACAATATGGCATATATGAATTAATAGTTGATTTCAATTACATTTTCTTTTAGAAATTATCAATTGCAAAATAATATAAAACCTAAGCACTTTAACTTACTTACGCATAATTGTCAATATCAAAACATTTATCCTAAAGGTTATTGCTTAATAATATATATTCCTTAATAGCTTGTAATGAAAATTATCTTCATCAGTACAAAATGCCACATTTACTAGAAGGTCCTCGAATACTTGAATGTAATATTATTTTGTGGATTGTCTTTTGAGCACATATACTAATTTCTGTCACTATCACAAGTCTTTGAATTTCGAGTGGCCAAAGCACATGATTTTGTAATATTGACTAATCTACTGGCATTATCTTGTACAGTACGGGCATGCACTTGTAAGGGACGCCGTGCGGTTACAATCACAGATGAGCGGCGCGCTCGACGCCTGCCGCGCCCCTGCACTACCAGTTGGCCATACCGGGTTTATTGAGCGTCATGAAGTATATCTGACAAGAGGAACCACCTTTGGCGGAAGAGAAGAACACTTTATCATTGCGCTCACATAAGAATTTGAGTCGTTGTGCTTTCTTGTGCATAAATACGCCATCGAGGTGACCAGTTTCTACTGAACGAATTTCGATCGCTTTGTTGCCCCAACCCATTATCTGTCCCGTGCCTATGTAGGCTACCGATGTTGGCATTTCACCCCACTGAAAGAAGACCAATATACATCATTTAAAATTTTATTAAAATACCTGTCGCAAGTACACGAATGTAGTGAAAATACAAACCTGGAGTACAATATTCTTGCTTACTCGTCCGTACGTGTTCACATAAACTCCTTCATTATCGTAGCATAACAACAACTGAACTCCATTGGAGTTTGGGAGGGGAACAATGCAGTGTGGGACAATCGCTCCTTGTGTCTGCAAACATAGATAGACATAAGTATACAAAAGAAACATGGTTCTATGAAACCAAAGCACATGATTTTGTATTCTGCTTCGCACGGGTGCAATAAACTGACGTGGCGTCATGTCAAAACATCGAGATTCCTGCGTTATATATGTTAAATGTCTATGTGACGGTGAAAACTTTATCAAAATCCATTATGTAGTTTAGAAGAACTAAGCAATTACACACGAAAATCAACTTTTCAACGCACTTGCTCGAATAGTGGCTCATATTGCATCGCTTTTGGGTTCACAATGCAGTGTATTACGTGTGTAGTATTTTCTTTGCATTCCTTTTTTATGTCAACAGTAAAGGAAATATCATAATCAGCCTATAACGGTCTCACTGCTGGGACACAGGCCTCCTCGCTGTGAGAGGGAGTGGGCCGTAATTCACCACGCGGGCCCAGTGCGGGTTGGTAATGGCACATGTCTTAGAATTTTTGGTTCTAGGACATGTCGGTTTCCTCACGATGTTTTAAAGGAAATATAATTTTATTTAATCAAATCGTTAATTTTTGTCAACAAATTAACATTAATTAGTATTAGGCCTGATTTTTCAATAGTCAGATAACTTATATTTGAAGAATAAATACGACAGTTTGACATATTATTTTCTATACAAAAGCTGTCAAACTGTAATATTTACTCCTTAGATAAAAAAAAAAAACATACAAACAGCCGAACATAGTACCTCCTCCTTTTTGTGAAGTCGGTAAAAAGTATCTTACTATTGAAAAATCGGGCTTTAGTGTTCTATAAATAAAAATAATTTTTTATGCGGTTTTTATGGCGGCATCTCGACAGGCGCGAAAAAGAAAATCCCATACGACATAATTCTGTCACAAGATAATAACTTTATGAAATAATTGGTCTAGCCGTTTCAGCGTGAAGAAGTAACAAACATAAACACACACACACACACACTCACCTACTTTCGCCTTTATAATATTAGTGTGATTTAGTTTTCCATTGCAATTGAGTTGAAAATCGTCGTTTTAGCGCGTGTCGATGCCTATCCACACTAATACATAAAGTGGGAAGTTGTCTTGTCTGTCTGTAATAAAGTCGTTTTCCGATCTTTCTCCTGGCGATCTGTGGGTATCTTGTACTTACATGCTTTGGAATATAAATATCGTAGACCGTGGCAGTGTCTAAATCAACGGCATGGAAGCCATCTGCTGATCCGTAAATTACTTTCAGTCTTGTGCTGTCTTCAATAGTCAAATCAACTAAAAGAGGCCTGAAAATGAATAAACATCTTCACACTTGTTCTCAGTAAACAATACTTTTGGAAAGAATACACTCGATACGCTTCCGTGCCGTATCGCACATCAATCAATGTTATAGAAGGAGACGAAGAATTGAGTTTGAGTTTATCATATCCTCTAAACGCTATTCACAAGTACAAAACCCGAAAATATTGTCAGTTTAAATCAAATAGACGACCGCTATTCTTCCGACAGCTGTCTGCTATCGGGGGCAAGGCAAATCAGGACCCTAATAGCGTAACACACAATCTCAATCTGAATAATTTTGAAGGATATTTCTTATTCATCGCTACATATGTTTGATAAATTTGTCTGCTCAACGACATAAATAACGCAATGAATGTTGCTGAACTGTCAAAATGAAAGCCATTGCTAATGATAGTGTGTTACGCAATTACCCCGCAGGTTACCGTAATGTATCATTCTGATAAGATAGCCTGTCAGATGGTTGTGAATAGCTATGCTGATGTGAATATGTTTCCCGAAATAAATATTCATACCTATGTTGTAGTTCTCCAAAGTTTTTGAAGGCCATGAATTTGTGATATGGTTTGGGCGCCCACGCGTAGATCTCGATGGAGTCTTTCAGGGCGATTACAAGGAACTTAATCCTCTCGTATTTGACAATGCGGAAATGAACTGCGCCCTGCAGTTCACCGACGTTAATCCAGCCGTTCCTCCTTTCTGCTTGCTGTAATTTAAATAGTATTACGGCTTTTATGAAGCATCCAACATGCTTCGTTTTAACAGCATGAAGTTATGGCAGTTATTCATGTGGTCAATTGTTATACATTGATACAATAAAAAAAAATAGCCTTTCTTTAGCCGTTTTGTTTCCTAGGAAACAGGATTTGATATCTTGTGGATCTGGAATGTGCAATTGTGCATTTCTAGTCTAAAATACATATTTTTAATTACTTAGTTTTTGATGGGTATTATTATTTAAGTACATTAAAATTGACTATTAGTTTATGACTACTAGACTTGAAATCAACTTACGTCACTAAGTCCGTCAGTGCGCAGGATTTTGGACTTGAGCCAGCTAAGGTAGTATACGCGCACACGATTCTTCTTTCCAGAAACAGTCACAAGAATATTTTGTCCTTCTAACACTTCCATTTGTTGGAAGCGGCGTCGTGAGATCAATTGATATACTTTTCCTTGACCTGAGCGGTCCAATAACATGAGACCATTCTCGGTGCCAATAAGTAAATTAACTCCTGCAAGATTAAAATTATATTAACATACATGATCACAAGGAAGCGACTACTCGAGCATGTTGAGAAAAGTGATAGTATTTGCTTACCCCATAGTGCTGCACAAAGGATTTCCGAATTAAATCTCTTCTTATATTTACGTATTTCGGGCGTATCAGAGGACAGGTCGTGTCCCGTCGGAGTGACATTGACGTTGACGTGGCTCTCACGTCGCGAAGCATTGCCGCCGGAGCCCCCGGTGCCGCCGCTACCGGTCGAGCCCGCGCCGAACCCGAACGTGAGAAACGAACGCTGCTTCTGTTGCAAGGGAAGGAACTGTTGTTGGGACCCCACAGACGAGTTCGAGGGGGAATGTTGTAAGGGATGTGGTGAAGCGGCGCCCACTACGAATGATTTGGACGGCGTGGATTGGACTGAGGATGGGGGCGGATGGTGATGATGATGGGAAAGAGGTGTGCCTCCGGCAATGGCTTGCCTATACTGGAACAGAGAAAACAGAAAATATTACTTTATAAGTTTTGCAGTAAAGATCAATCTCAATCAAATGTTTGCAGCACATTCCGCCGCAGCATCAACCGTGTAAATGATTAAGTGATGGGTTAGTCAAATAAGTCCATCTCCCATTGATTAGTTGTCATTTCAAATACATTTGGAAAGTTATTAGCTTGATGGCTATTATCTACATTCATGACCATAACATAAAATGTGATAATGGACGTGAAATTGCAGCAGGCATGAACTCGCTGTGTATGATGTAGATATGTATGCATTCGTTGAACAGACTTGATAAAGACCACTTTGATAATTCTCATCTCTTTTATTTTTATTACATTAAGTCAGATATTTCTACTACAGCTACTATTAGCTTGTATTATAAAATTAAGTTTAAGAGTTTGTTTTCGAATTGTTCACATAATCGTTAACATTGCTTATACAAAACCTTTCCGTTTTGTAGTTAGCTTTACTTATTTTGCGTCACAACGTGCGTGAAGTTATATTTTAACAAACGTAATTGTTTACTGGTAGCCTTACATGACGAGTTGTATAGCAATTCATTAATTACCCGAAAGACCTCTGCTATAGTTACAACTGTTATTAAGCAGCCCTTAAGTAAATTGGACTACTATAGAAAGCTTTAACAAATGTATCGATCTGCATTCGATGATCAACAAAACATTTTCGAACATAATGAAAGCGTTTCTAGAAAATGCATAAATACAAGGAAGAAGTGAGATACAGATCTAACTTTCAACAAACAACAATCTATGAGAACCTTAAGCATTTCCTCTTGCATCAATTCGTTTCGTACTTACGCAGTGTTAACAGGTGTCTGCAAACCGGTCGCGCAGTGGCTCCAGGATGTTTGCATGATTGACAACCATTATCACATTAATACGATAAACCAAAAGCTTGAGACACCACACAGTCATGATCCGGAGCAGGAGCTTCCAACGTACAGCTTTACACTCCAATGTTAATATTAATGTTAAACTTCGGAGATTATATTAGGTAACTGAGCAAGTAATGTTACTTTTATTTAAACATAAAACAATGTTTGTTGGTTTATCTGACTTTGCAATAATGGTTACGGATAAATTGCAAATTAAAGTATGGGGAATACATTTTGCATAGATATACTTATGTATACGAAGCAGCTAGCGTTGGAAGCACCTCGGTAATATTTAATTATGAATACATCATGGCATGTTACTAGAGATCCCATTGTAAAGTAACCCTTTAAGCACGTGTGCGGTGAAATGCCACGCAATCACAAAATTATAATTAATTTAAATTCACATAGTATCTATGCGGTGAGTAAACTCAATTATCTATAATGACAATAGCCACCAGTGTAATACAAAGCAAACCGGGGCTTCTTTTGCAACTCGAGTTGAAGTTATGCTGCTTACGCAGAATTAATATAATATGTAAATTTGATATGTGTACTAGAGGCGAATGTATATTTGTATAAATGCACATGAACATACCTCTTCACTGGTGGACTTGTCGTGGCGCGGAGGGGTGGTCGGCTGTCCCGCCTGACTCAGCAGGTCGGGGAGTACCGAGCTGGTGCGAGAACCACTGCCCTCGTTGGCACCGCTCGACCGACCCTACACCCAATTTAACATTTTACTATAATCTGGAACATGTCCACGTTCAAGTTTTTAATTAAAGGCAAGTACTTCTGTTAAAACATTCAATTCAACTTCATTACACATAGATCTTTGGCATTTGATAAAGTATAACTTTATTATTATATTATGTTTCTTTATATTTCGTGCTATATTTTTATTAAATACCAACAAAATCCGCGGAGTACTTTTATTAATAATTATTAATTTATAGTTGTAATCGTATTGAAAATAACACAAGTTTTACAAATATTTTACACAAAATCATAAACCTATGTTACTATTAACTTATCTCAAACTTAGACAATCGTTTGTATAATGTGTAGTATAGCAATATTAATAATTTGGACAATAACAGAGCTCGACATACAACGGCAGCCAAACATGCAGTAGTAAAACACATTCACAAATTGATGATTGTTTCTTGCCAGCTTCTGTGGCATGGCGTTAGGCAGCATTCCTAAATGGTTAATTTTCAAGTGTTGATGGCGTAAGTAGGTATCGCATATATTTTGCATGTGTTGATTTCTTGGCAGGAAGACGGTATCGCGTTTAGACAATGATTAAAAAGAAAGGGGTTAGTTAAAATAAATGATGAGTTGCATTGTTAGGTAATGAAGCTGGTAAGAGATTGTTAAAGCTATGATCTTAATTTGTCTACTTTATTAAAAGTTCTTACTCACTACCTATTTGCACCTTTTGTCTTCCCAAACAGATTTGAACTAATACAAAATAATTCTAATAACTAGAAGAGAATTATCACGCCAAAATGTAAGACGTGTGAGCAATATCGAAAACCAATGTTATCCTTAAGTGATAAATAGACGAAGTAGATATTTTAGTATGAAGTATGACAAACAAGAGCCGTATACCATTCCCATACATTTAAGTAATTGTTATATGAACCAATACCACTACAAACTAAATACAAAACATACATTTATTTTATAAAAGCGTTCATATTATATTATTATTGTAGATGTTAGTGAAAACCATGTTAGAAAACCAAACCCTCATACCAAATGTAAGTATAAATTATTAATCAAACTATCCTGAGCAGGGAGCAATTTACCTGATCCTGAGCGAGTACCGCTTCCTGCCCACAACTTGCCATAAGCTCTGAATGCCGGTTATATTGGGAATTTCTCCGGAAAACTATATCAGATTCAGTCTTTTCTCTGCGTGGTTTCACCATATTGCCTTCATTTACAGTATCCGAATTTGATTTATTCTCGTGGGTATTGGCTGTTAAGTCTGGCGTCCCAGCCTTTTCAAAAGATGTGCTACTCGTAAAGCAAATGCTTGTTGCTGGAGAATCACTATTTACGCTGCTTTGACGGCTTGGTCCGTTGCTTTCATTATCTTGTCTGATAAGTGCAGCAACATTTTTGAGTGCATCGATAGGGTTACTGGCTGCAATTTTTCGATCGGGGGTTCTCTTCTTTTCACTCTTTCTCGCATCACCTTGTGCTGACATTTTTAAACTATCGTTAGTTTTTATGAAATCTGTTAAAATAGGTTCTCCAGCCGACGATTTCATAACTTGTTTGCGTGAATTGTTAAATATTCCACTGGATCGTAGTTGTTTATTTGCTCCTGCTGGGCTTTCATGTTTCGGAAAGTATATAGCGGAGTGACGTGTACTGGGTAGTGGAAAGAGGTCGGAATTTTCTCTACGGAAGCCACGGAAAAAGCGGTTTGGAGAATTGACGTCTACATCAGATTCCTTTTTGTGTTTCAAAATATCCGCTAATTTATCCTGCGTCGATTTTTCGGTGGGTTTTTGGAATAGCTGCTTGTGTCGAGAAGGAGGAGTGGCTATAGATTTATATTTAGACCAAGCATCTTCCATTTCTAACCGTGATTGTCGTTGCAGTTGAGCTCGTTTCTGTTCGGAATCTTTGGGTGTATCATGCTTTTCTTCTTTTTCAGAACTCTTCGATGGGAAAAATCGGGCGAAATCCCAATCCTTCAGTAACACTGCTTCATCGACATCAGACTGCCTTTTATCGTTTTCGGTATTCTCTCTCTGATGTTTGTCAAACATGTCCGATACAAAAAGTACATATAAATGATAAGAACCAAGAAACATAAATAAAAACGAATTAGCAGTATTTTATGCTCACTGATCTTACTTTGGCGTGAAAACCATTCATGAAAATAAAATCCAAATAAAAACACAGTCAATTTCGTTCACATGGGGCCCCATTCTGTCAGTTGCTATTTTTCATCAAGCCACACACAACATAGCACAAAATAATGTCACACAAATACTCCCAGTTGTAATGAAATAGGCGCTCGATAATAATAGTCCATTTTCGAAAAATAAGTTTAATATTCTTTATAATCAATAAATTTCTAATCTTATACTTCGAAAAAAGTCTATTTTATTTAATATCCACTTCATTTCACCTGGCGTACATTATCCGTAAAAACAGATGTGGTGATATAATTAATATGTTAACAGATTTAGCTAGAGTAATCAATAGGCTATGTATGCATATTAGATGTCTTAAGCACTGACTAAGTTTTGCTCATGTGTATGTAGTCAAGGGGTCATGGATCGAGCTTCATGTTTCTATACCAAACGTAAAATATGATGATGATCGTGTTAGCATCGAGCGGAACACCGTGTGGTGTGTGGGAACACTCACCCGCTTCATGACGAGCGTGCGGTCGGCGTGCGTGTCGTCGTCATCGGGCGTGGGCGGTAGAGGCCGCGTGGGCGCGCCGCCGCCCGCGCCTCCGCCGTCCTCGGCCACGGCGCTCAGGCCCGGCCTGTAACAGAACTCGGGACTGACAGGCAAACATAACCGAACGGGATGGGAAAGGCGAACAAAAATGTGGTCAAAAAAAAAATATGCAATCAAAATGAAAATAAAAGTAATCATGGTTAGTTGTACTTTTATAAAATAAAATGAAAGTGAATAATTATGCACAATAATGTTCATTGATATGTGTAAAAAATACAGCGGTTTCTTTAATTAACTACTTACAGAGGTTTAGGCGGGTCGCTAGCTAGTAAGGTGCCATCATTGCGCACTCGTCCACCACTCTCTTCGTTGTCAGAATCGCTATCGGAGTCTTCAAACGCCGGTTCTGGTTGGTTTCTTTCCACTGGTGGTCCTACATTAGGATGTTTATGTTTTTTATACTTGACAATATAGAAAAATAGGTTTCCGGTGATACGTGTTTATTTAGAATTTGGTTGACTAGTTCCACTCGCGACCTATATAGCCGCGGTATAAGCTGGGTTATTCGAAATTTGTCGAGCAGATCCCACATAATCACAGAAAAACCATAAACATGAATAATATCTTAGGAACTTTTAGTAAAAACTAAGAAGTATGAAAAGTAATGTAAATACCTTGACCATTAGTAGGAGCGCGAGGTGGCCTGTTAGGAGGCTCGTTACCAGACACGACGCCGAGTTCGTTAAGTTGTGCAGCCAACTTATCCAAGTCCTGCCGAGTTGTACATTTTGTGTAAAACAACTTTTAACAATAAAAATATCGTAGCCACACAATCATATCAATAATAAACGCAACTCAAATAACCTACCTCTGGCCTTCTCGGTGGAATCTGCAGTTGCAGTTTAAATCGGATGTGCAAAGAAAGTTAACAGCGTGACATGAAAATAAAAACAAAAAGCTAATAAAATTAAAGTAACAAAGAAATACATACAATAATAATTTAGCAGAATACACAATCAAGTCGTTACTATACTCAGTAAAATATAGCGCGATACAGGTGATTATCATCATAAGCACTTTTAGACAAGTCATCGTTTCTTCTATGCTGGATACCAACTGAGGCTAAACAAAACTTAAGCTTTTGTTGACTTTATTTGTGTAGTTTTTGAAATGCCACAGAAAATCATTCTACTTATATGCTAGGTGCTATTGTGAAATACTGAAATAAATCTTTGAAATCGGTAGTAGCTGCAGATGTGATTAGTATCAACGCATATTTTCCGGAGTATAATAATAGCGGTGGCACCAACTCACGTACCATGGGTTTGAATAATTGATGTGAGCCGCGCTGCGGAGGCTGCGGCCCGCTGGCCGGCGGCGTGCCGTTGTTAGAGCCCGAACTGTTTGACGAGCCGGACGACTTTGGTGTCGGTGGTAGAGGCCTGCAATTGCCAATTTCATTAATCTCTTACCAAAGCACATTTTTTTAAAGTTAAATTATCATACAACTAAACATAGTATCAGTTACAAAACAATTTATTACATTATACATAAGACAATATTTACCTATATCTATTAGGCTGTTGTGCCTGTGGGTCTGGTACAACGATCAGTCTTTGTGGAATAGAAGGCCTTGCCGGTGGGCCTGGCTCTGCAGTACCAACAAACAGCACAGTGTTAACGAATATCACATAGTTATTGCAAAATGTCTCATAAAAATAGTTAGGTAGTTATGTCACCTGGAATTTCCTCACGTTCTTCACGCTTGCTGTTACGTTTCGGGGGCGGCTGGGGCTGAGGCGTTTCGGCGGGTCTGGTTAATTACACAAATGTTAAGCGACAGAAGTTAATAGGCAAAACAACTTTGCATAAGCGATGATCTACCTTGGTCCTTCCTGGATTTGTTGGAAATTCCGACGCAGAGTGTCACCGCCCTGGTGAGCGGCCGCGTTGTGTACGATGGATGACGGCTCGCCGGCGACTGCGTTCTCTTCTTCCTCGCCTTCTGATCCTGAGTACTTGTAGTCCTCCCGCACCGAGTTGTCCTGCTTCCGCTTCTTACACCTGTCTATATGGTCCTTGAGTTGTATCCTCACTTGTCTCTCTGTGGGTTGGTCTCTATAAAATAATAATAAAAAAAAAAGAATGTAAGTACCATCTGTAAGTAGCATCTGGATTTTTTAAACTGATGTGTTAAAATACTGATTTACCTTATAAATGCATGTTTCAACAGCTGTTCAGTGTACGGCCGTTGATGATAGTCTTTTACAAGCACAGTTTCAATGAAACTATGAAATTTTTTAGCCCATTTCTTTGACTTGAGACGAGGCGGCGGGTTTCTGGAATTACAAGTTATTTTATTAGTTTTTAGACTAGAAATAATAGGTATTGCTGTAGAAAGCCAATGAAATTATACCTTGGAATGAGGAAAAGAGCCCTCATCGGGTGAAGATCACAAAGGGGCGGTTGACTCTCCGCCATTTCGAGAGCAGTTATACCGAGCGACCAAAGGTCCGAACGATTATCGTATGTTGCATCAGGGTTTTCGTCGCACGCAATCACTTCGGGCGCCATCCAGTATGGAGTACCGATGAATGTGTTTCTTCTACCTATAGTCCTATCGAGTTGCGCCGACACTCCAAAATCCACTGATAACATAAATGGTTGCACAAATTATTTGTCATAATATTTGAATTTGAGTCACACAACACTTTTAACAAATTTTAATATTCTTTAGTGTTATTACATATAAGCATAATGTACACACGGCGACACATCAGGCTATACATTTCCAGTTTTAGCTGACCTCGCATTGTATAGGTTTTTCGTACAATCAGAAGTCAGCTTATACTGAATAAGTATAGCTTGACATGTAGCCATGCATACAACTTACTCTGTGTTACTAAGCAAATATCAATGTAAATATCAGAATGTTATCTAGACGTCTGTTTGAATACATACCCAGTTTAACTTCAGCATTGTCTGTAAGCAAGACATTTTGTCCCTTGATGTCACGGTGAATGACTTTGTTAGAGTGTAAATAACTAAGACCTCTGAGAATTTCTCTACAAATGTATGAAATCCATTCTTCTTTTAATGATTGCCCCTTAGTGGACTTAACTAAATCCGTCACAGATCCTAGAAACAGCAATGTTAAAATATGAAAGTCAAATTCGGGCTAGTAGCAATGCACAGCTATGTTGAGTTAGTTCAAGTAATAGTATGTGTATCATCAGGATCAGGTAATACATGAAAATAGAAAACTCATAACATTTCTGTTAATTTACCTGTTCTAAATAAACAGAAATGTTGACTCACAAAGTCACAACTAGGAGGTATTAATCATATTACAAATAAGTCATTAAAAGTACAAGGGACACATACCAGCTCCACAGTACTCCATAACCAACCACAGTTGGTCATCCTTTCCTGGAGGGCTTTTTTTGATAAAGGCTCCATAGTATGTGGCAATGTTGCGGTGATTAGAGTACTTTTTTAGCACATTTATCTCTAGCTTTATCTCTTCCTCCTCATCTTGTGTGACATCCATAACTTTAATGGCGGCAAGTTGCCCTGTTTTTGTGTGACGCCCCTAAAATTTTATCATTTATTACTTGATGGACTAAGAATAATATAACTTCTTATAAGTATGTAATTATTTGTTTCTTAATATTTTATTTTATTATTTTTGGAAAACTTATAGCTAACATCAGACACAATAGTTACTAAGTTTTTAACATGATGATGGCCAATTACAAGTTTCCACACGTATAATAACAATTACTAACTAGATAACAGACAATGTTACTTTCGCATACTTCATATTCATATATAATGCAAGGGCTATGTTATCTTGTCGAAAAACAGATTGCAAAGAGCCTTCTTTAATTTAGGCACACTAGTATTAAAGAGATCTATGTCAACATGATGTGATTAGGCTTTAGAGGCTGGACATATTATTTATTTCTTTGTTGGTAAGCAATTAGGGAATCTTCAGATTTATGTATGAGAATAGAATGATGTGAGCAGTGGTGCCCCAGTGGTAACGGCCGCGACTTACGAGTTGCAGGTCGTAGGTTCGAACCCAGACAGGCGCTTTACTTTCTGTAAATTATTTTATCACCACTGCTCTCAAACGGCGAAGGATAACAAGTGAGGAAACCGGCATGTTCTAGAACCAAAAATTCGAAAACATGTTACATCTACCAATCCGCACTGGGCCCGCGTGGTGGATTGCAGCCCACTCTCTCTTACAGAGAGGAGGCCTGTGTCCCAGCAGTGGGAACATTATAGGCTGATTATGTTGTTGCATATATGTATGTTTAATGTAATTATTATCTTCATTATTTTAAAAAATGCCTATATTAGATGTAACCTGGTTTTAATTTTTTATAACCACATTACTACATAACGTTGACAATACTCAGATCGAATCGAAAACCATTAATTTTTAGGTACATCTTTATATACAATGTAATACTCCGTATCGGATTTTATAGCTGATAAACTTTAGTTGTGTATCAATGTTTGTATGTTTGATGATGAACTGCATCAAAGTTTGCATGTCAAAATAGTAGAATGTACAAGGATACTTTAATATTATTATAACCACCTTATTGTAAATACCTACATTCTGAGCAAATAAGAATATTCAAGGCAATGTTTTTGTAATTAATGCAACAGCCACTAATTTACTGATGTATTATTTTTTAAATTCATTAAGTAATAATATGTTTTCTGGCTAGAATATACACAAATCTAGATATATTAAAAATTTACTGTTAGAAATAAATGATCTACATTATGGGGTTACATACAGCATTCTTTCATCTGCTAAAAATATTATTCTATGATTCCACTCTATCCAAAAAGGTGACTAATGCAATATTCCTTAGGAAAAATAACTATCCAGTCATGTTTAGCAGTACTGTTTAAAGGCTGATCATAATATATTATGATAATCTAATCACAGTTGTAGTATAATATTATGTCTTGATCAGATTAGTACCTATATGACGTTGTGAATGTGCCTCTTTAGCTTACGAGCTGTATCTTTTAATAAATTGTTTAATGATTTTTTATTCATAACGGAATGAGTTTTTTAAAATAATATTTATGGTAAGAAAATGTTGTAAACATGTAACTGTTATGCTGTCTATCCACTCCACTATTACAAAAATTGTGTTTAAACTCCCTTTTGTAGAATAGTAGGGTGAAAATTACCTAAATAATAAAGGCTACATTTCATCCTTTTAAATATATGTAGGTCATCTTGTGAAGCATAGAACATGTAAATATGAACCAATGTACATTTTTTGGAGAGCAATAATACACCGGACGAACCTCTGACCCAGATGTTTGATGGTATAAATCAACAATGATTACAATTTTCTACTCATAAAGATTCATCAATTTAAACTTATGTTATTATTTGACTGAGTTGAAAATAATACCTAATCTAATAGAGTAGTAGAGAAAAGACAAAATTATCCATCACTTTAAAATGTAGTGGTACCTATTGAAAGTCCACTGATGGGAACTAATGAAGTTCATTGACATTAATAGACAGTGCTCTTTAATTGTAATGCTTTCATTGGAGCCTATTAAGTTAATTTTTACTAGCACCATGTCATGTATTACAGCTTGTAAGTAGACCGTGAGGAGAGATCCAATAAAAGCAATCAATTTAATTACTGATAAGTGTAGTTATACGTACGGGTATAGTTTATTATTGCGCTCCGGTTTTTAATCTAGTACATACCTTGTATACTTGTCCATAGGTGCCATTTCCGACCACTTCTATGAGTTCGAATATACCAGCAGGATCCTGAAATGACACATAAATTAAATGAAATAGCATAAAAAGATTATTATGCCATTTCAAGTAAACCTTCACTTATGATTCACGCCCTGTGAGATCATTGCCCTTTGATTACTTTTTTTCCGGAAGTTTAGGGAGCCCCTGCTTTCTGGATATTCAGAATGTATAATTAATAATAATAGTTTACTTTAAAAGTTTACCTTTAGTGCGCTGAGGTCAATGTCGTCCAATGAACAATTTACAGACGGTGCCAGTTGATGCGCCATTTTGAGTATATTGTCACACACGAAGACAAAGCACGAGAACCTCACATCAATATAAAAAGCTTATAAAACACCTAAATTACGACATTGGCAATGAGATTAGGGAAATTTTCAATATCGTACGGCTAAACAATTTAATAAACTCATTGTTTACACTTAAAATTAAGTAAATTACAGATACACAATTCGTACGTCGCTCACACACCCGGCAGGGATGCCAGATTAATAAAAAAGTGTAGACAGATAAACATAAATAATTATTATTGTTAAATTGCAGTTGCCATATACAATTATAAATATTTCTTGATGGGCATATTAGATATATTGAAATTACCGGTTGGGCCATATTTGTATGATAATAATATGAAATATAATTTTGTTCTGTAGAAGGAACTTCTTTTCAGTAGATCATGGCGACATCTACCGGAACTATTTCATATTATTATATTCAATATCTTCTAACAGCTAGGCTAGTATTCATAAGCCACAACTATGATCAAGCAAGACCCAAGAAGGAAATATCCGGACCAGACAGAATTCAGTCATAAAATTAACATACGGTAAAACCGCGTTACTGCTGGAGCATGAGGTCCTGGGTTCGATTCCCGAGTCGGGTAAAGCGTTATTAGGTTGTTTCATTAGGAATTTCTCAGAAGCAGCCTGGAGTCTGGGTTTGTGCTCGGTTGGTGGCAGTAGGCTCGCCAGTCGCCCCCTATGACACGGAATTTTATTTTACAAATTACGAAATTTAAATATTAGATACTACAATACAAAATAGAAAGAAGGAAAGAAAATACATTTATTTAGCACAGACTAACAATACACCAGATACATTCTGATGTAGGTATCTGGTGTAATGTGTGTCTTTTAAAAAACAAAAAATAAAGATCAAATAAAAAGCGTAAAGTCCAATGTAAGTAATAGCAGGAAAGTGTGCCTCACGGCTGCGCCAAAAAGGCCCAGTTCAGCAATAATGCCATACAACTAGTGCCTGATGCTGGTTTTCAACTGGACCTGAAATAAAAAAAAAACTGTTATTTCATAGTTTTAACTAGTATGGCCAAGCCACATATTTTGACTAAGGTATAGAGTTTGTGAAGTTAGGGCTTGTAGAGTTAGGGCGTGTAGATTTAGAAGCTTGGCTCTACATGAGATCTGATAACTTTTTGACAGTGCGAGCCATATGTGGTTTCGTCTTGGCAACATTTTACATGAAAATGTTTTTGGTGGGATTTAAAATTTTTTTGTAAGATGCTTATGATTTTTTTTTGTGGGTGATTTACTAAAAATCCTGAATTATGTAATTTATTATTTATAACAAGGAGTCCCTATATACATTTTCAGTCCTCTAGCATCAAAATTTGCGGAAGTCCCATACAAACTTCCATCCCTTAGTTTAAGGGGTTGTGGGGTAAAAGTTCCAAGTTTTAGAATTTTTTTGTTGTTTGTGTGCTAATACTAACTTACATACCAAATTTCAGCTGTCTAGGACTTCAGGAAGTAGGTACCCTAAGAGTTTTGATGATCATCAGTCAGTGACAAATCGGGGTTTTTTAGATATCAATAACATCTAAAGTATAAGAGCTATGCAATTGAAACTTTACATGTTTAAAATAAGTTTACTATTGACATCATATTCCGAGAATTTTGTTTATATGGTATAATCCAAACCCAAGTTACGAGAGTTCAAAAAACGACGAAGCGCTTTGAGAAAAGGTAGGTAGGCTTGGTTCGTCTTGGCGGGGGCACTCCCGTGCCCCCAGATAGTTTAAAGTATTTATTATTTACTAGCTTTTGCCTGCGACTTCGTCCGCGTGGAATAATGACTTCCGGAAAAAAACAATTTATCCCCCTTTTCTCCCCGTTGGGAGGGAATTTCCAAAAATTCTCTCTTAGTGGTAGCCTAATCCTCCCAACAAACACACATGCCAAATTTCAGCTCTCTACTGCCAGTAGTTTCGGCTGTGTGTTGTCTTTCAGTCACTCAGTAACGGAAGAGTTTTATATATACCTATAGAGATAGCTGTGCCCGCAACTCCGTCAGTGTGTAATTCCTTGTGTGTTATCTTAAGTACCTATACAACAAAATTACTACTTCACCTAAAAAGAAATAAAATGTAAACTATTAATAATTTGTAATATGAACGAATATAATACACTACCAAAATAACTAATACCTATTTTATAAAATAACAACAAAAGAAAACTAAATAAACTAAATTAATTTAAAGACTAAAAGTCGCGCTGATAAACAATATTGTCTGTCAATAAGGTCGAATGCTCGGAACGTCAGTATATTATAGTGTACTCTGTGCGGAACGTCTACTCGCATCAACAGCCAAATATTGTATGAAGTTCGCGTTTTTTTTTTTTTTGGGAATGGCATCTCGCAGTTCAACCTATGAGGTTGTCGTCTGCTTAACCGGGCTTGCCTGTGGATGCCTCAAAATTAAGGCCTCCAGCCAGGGCTTAAAAAAAACTTAAAAACTAAGCGACTACACGCTAAGGGCACCCCCTGTGGGGTACGGACCTCGGCTTAGGGCGTCGCTGGGGGGGGGGGGGGGGGCAGCAAGGGACAGGCTGGATCGGAATTATTTAGGGGCGAATTTAATACTACAGGCTCAGCGGCGCGGGCTGGCTCGAGCAAGGGTCGGGGAGGAGAATTTACGTCGCGGGAAGGACGGTTGTCGGGTCGTGTTTTTGTGTCTCTTAATGGTGCTGGTGGCTTTCCTGCTCTCTTGTAAGAGGGTAGTGGCGTCGTCGGGGATGGTGAGGGTATGCCTTGGTCGGCGAATCCTACTTATGCGGGAGGGAGTATATCGGGAGGCCGCCGCAATCAGGGCAATTGGGGTGCTTTATAGCAGAGTCGAAGAAACGCTTGGCGAGGCGCTTCATGAACTGCTGGACGGTGTGAAGTTCGCGTTTGGATCCCCCGCCCTTTTATACCTCCCGCCGCGAGCCGCGTCGAGCGCGGCGACCGTTACACAAAAATAATCCTTATAGCATGATTCAGTATTCACGCGCGCTTATTAGCGTATTTCATGTATAACTTTGGTGTTTCTGTACCGATTTCTATGATTATTTTTTTATTAAATAGGTAATAATGTTAACATTTTTTAATTAGGGATGAGTGAGAGTGTTATAAACGTAAGAGTAGACAAATATAATCAGAAAGCTCCGAACTGCTAAGCTATCGGGAGTTACACGTATTATTGTGAGTCAACCATAAAAGATAGACATTTGCTGTCGTGGAATATTTTTTATATAATTTTAAGGAGAACATTTCCGTCATACATGATTTCTGTGTAGCTTTAACCATTAAGGTTGCACACGCGACGGAAGCTTAAAAAATGGAGTAAGTTCTCCTGTTTTCCCAACATTTCCCTTCACTGCTCTGCTCCTATTGATCGTAGCGTGATGAAAAGTATACTATAACCTGCCCAGGAGTATGAAGAACAATTGTACCAAGTTTCGTTGAAATCCGTCGAGTGGTTTTTGTTTCTATAAAGAACATACAGACAGACAGACAGACAGACAAAAATTTTACTGATTGCATTTTTGGCGTCAGTATCGATCACTAATCACCCGCTGATAGTTATTTTGGAAATATATTTCATGTACAGAATTGACCTCTCTACAGATTTATTATAAGTATGATGATGATGATGATGATGATGATATGATGATGATGATGATAAAGTATTTTATTTATACCGATTGCTACAGTCAAATTTAGAGCATTAGAAGTAGAATTCTTTCAGTTGCATAAAACAGATGCTGTTCCTTATGTTATCCAGAGCACAGCTGCGTAATATTGACATGCTGTAGGTAATTTCAAAGTGAAGCTGCGCTCTGTCAGGTGTGCTTACCCGTTGAAATAATAAAGAGCGTCCGTGGTATTTCTACATTAAAAAAATTACAGCGGTTTTATACCATAATCGACTACAGTAAGTGTTTAGAGCGGATGGATCACGTGATCCTGTTGCGTAAACTTTTATCGGTGGGCATCAGGGATGATCTTTACCGATGGTCCAAGTCCTATGTGGAGAACAGACGTCAGACTGTAGTCCTGAATGGATACTGCTCTAAACCTATGAATGTCCCTTCGCGGGTTCCCCAAGGATCCTTGCTAGGGCTACTGTTATTTATTATTTTTATCAACGATATCTCTTCTTCTTTCCGGTATTCAAAATTGTTACTATAATAATATGCTGATGACATGAAGATAATGAGACAAATAACTACCGTGGCAGATGCTCATCTATTACAGATAGATCTCAATAGATTTCAGGTCTATTGTATTAATAATAAGTTGGACTTGAATGTCTCCAAGTGTTATGTTTTCTCCTCTACACGGAAACCTATTCCGATCGTCCATAGCTACATGCTTTTGGATACAGTACTAAATAGGGTCAACACTATCAGGGATCTGGGAGTTATCTTTGACGCTAAGCTCCTCTTTGATGCACACCTAAACAATATAGTCCACAAAGCATCAAAAGCACTTGGTTTCATTCTACGGGTGTCCTTGGAGTTCAAAAATATAAAGACTATTAAAATATAATCCTTTTCTTTTGTTCGTAGTCATTTGGAGTATGCCTCTCAAGTCTGGAACCCCAATTATAATGTCTACATAAATCGTATTGAGAGCGTACAGAAAAGGTTTTTAAGGCACATTCAATATCGGTCTAAAACGTTTTTAACGAATTATATCTACCCACCGTTGCAAAAAAAATCATATCCTTCCACTTTACGAAAGGCGAAAAGTCTTGTGTTTCTTTTCAAAATTGCCAATGGTACAACTGGTGTTACAGAGTTGTTACACAAAATCGGGCTGCGAGTGCCGTCTGTATTCTAGACCTCATTTATTGCACACCCCAGTGGTAGCCACTACATACAGACAGAACTCGTACATGGTGAGAGCAAGTGGTATGTACAGCGCAACCTGCCAGGAAGCTGATATCGACATTTTCAATATTAGTGTTGCTAAATTGAAGAAAATTTTATCTAATTGCTTTTTCGAGCGTAAAATATAGTAATTTTTCTGTTTATACTACTATGAATTTTATGTTTCATACTAGCTGTTACCCGCGACTTCGTCCGCGTGGAATTTAACAAAAAAGTTATTGTTCAGTTTTAATTTTTTTTCGTGAGACCCAATTTTTTTATTTATAAAATAATAGTAGCCTAAGTTACTCCTTATTACATCAGCTATCTGCCAGTGAAAGTCCCGTCAAAATCGGTCCAGCCGTTTCAGAGATTAGCCGGAACAAACAGACAGACAAAAATTGTAAAAAAAAATATTTTGTATATGTACCGTGTATACATCCATTATGCATTTAGTAAAAAGTGGTAATTTTAATATTACAAACAGACACTCCATTTTTATTTATATGTATGTATAGATGATTTAAATACTACACGTGCAGTAATTGGCCTTATTTTGTATTAACTATTACTTACTGTATCTGCTTAGCTGTAAGGTTTCCTAAAATAAACAAAATAAAATAAAATAATGTTCACAGGAACCTTAGAGGTAAAAACTTAAGGCGGTACGCCGACCAAATAACCTTGAGCATTCGTTCCCTCCTTGCCGCACCCATTGCTCGCACAATTTTTGGAATTATTTGAATAAAAAAAGAATAGCGATCTTTTTAAATAAATTAAATCGTGGATTATTAGATTTTTAAATTATCTATCCATTCGTGAAATCCTCAATTTAATAGAACGTCAACTTTAGCAAAAGATGAATGCAATCAATAATTTTAGTCACTTTTTTAAAAGGAGATTTTAAATGTATTAGTAACATATAAAACAAATAACAACGTGCAATGTGATGATAGGATATCGAACATTAATAATGTGCTTTCAGATGTAGTTTATTTCTTATAATTATTGAGTTAATAGCCTCTGAACAACGAAGACAAACGCGGTTTTGGTCGGGGTACCGCCTTAAGGTGGCACTAGTCGATATTTTTTCCAAACAAATTTCGGAAGGGTATTAGTCCATGTCCACTGTTTGACATTGTACATCCAAAGTTAAACATGATATCGTTTTGTCTTATTATTAATTTTGTCTGTGCGGAAACAGAACAGTAAAATAATAAAAACTCATTAAAAAGTTATCAGCCAACAAAGATTCGTTTTCTTGCTAATTTTAACGTAACTTTGAGTGTAAATAACTAATATAAGATGTGCAAAATCTTCAAAACTAAGTCGGTACCGACAAAGCTCAACTATCGAAGAGTTCAATTATCTTTATTTGTAACTGATTTATTCAGGGGTTTTTTAATAAAATTCGATTTTCCAAAGGACTTTTCGTATTTTTTTACGCGAGGTTTGTGTGCGTGTGAACTAGATGTTGTGCGTGTAGACTAGCGTCTAACTGCTCATCACTGATACTATCTCTGTCGGACACGATACCAGGTGACGAGACAGCGTGCTTTTTGGCCATGCCCACCAGTGAGTTCGAGCTCGTGACTAGTTCGACCTTTAGTAAACTTTTTAAATTAGCGAAACATACAAACACACACACACACATACCCAACGTAATATCATGCCTCTATTTTCGCAAGGGTTAGGCAGAGGTAGGTATGAAGTTCTATGGTACTTATATCTGCCCTCATTTATTTATAAATTTTTGGTTGTTACCGTCAGCATCAAAACTGGAGTAAATACAGTACTTTTTTATTAAAAATCTCTTCAGGTTGACTGGTAGAAAATGCCTATGGCATTAAGAATGCCTATGGCAAATTCAAACACTTAAAAGAAGAGAGATATATAGGAGTATATATCTCTCTTCTGTTAAGGGTTTGAATTTGATATATTTTCTTTCGTTTAATACGGTGTTCAATGTACATTCAGTATCAACTATCTTTGCTGCCTCAGGTGCCTGTAGTTTGCAAGAAATACGAGACAAACATTCATATATAATTGAGAATAGAAGACAGAGAATAGAAGAATTGAAAACTATTATAATTAAGGATCATAATATTTATATAAAAGTAACGTCACCAGTAACAATGCGTTTGAGACTCTTATGCGATTGAGTTTTTGGAGAAAATTCAGGTCTTTTGGGACTAGCCGAGCGGCAACATGGTTCGTACCCAAGTGATTATTTAAAATGATACGGATCGAATCGTGATACACAGAAAGTTCAGCGGCTATCTCTCTCAAACATGAATAAGGTTTTTCAGTCACTAATTCCTTCACTTTTGTGATGTTAACTTCAGTTGAAGACATTGATTGCCTACCAGGGCGAGACAAATCTTACAGCATATCTCGACCGCTTTTGAACGCTTTGTACCACTCATAAGCACGTGTTTTTGATAAATTCGATTCAGTGTAAGCCTTCTGTAACATTTTCAGTGACTTCGAATTCGAACGCGAAATTCTATTGGCGATGCAAAATTTAAGACAAACTCTCTGTTCGATATTTTTGTCCAATATGAAATTCGCAATACACACTAGATAATATGATCTAACTAAAAACAACACTGTATTTTGCTGTATTTTTTGTAGATTAGATACAGTATGCAAACTCCGCGCCAAAATGGAAAACAGTTGTGCCAATCTAATAACAAAAACAAAAAAATTAATTTGGAATAAACAAATCATCCATTCCCGATACTTTTTTGACTGAATGTACTTCCATAATTATACATACCACGCGAGTATGAGTTTTAAAACGATGTGTGACAAGTTAAGAGCAGAGTTTCCGTGCCGCAAAGTTAAAAGCAGCGTAGCGTGAAAGAAGAAATTGCACAAGGGATGCCGGAAAACAGTGGACAGAAAACGAGTGAATAGTCATTCATTAATCCTGTAATAGTTAGCATCCCTCTGATGCTACAATACCGTGCGAGATATGACTACGACGGTATTTTGAGACCGGTACTGACTTGCGAGTTCCCAAGGGGGAGGAATTCTAAGGCTAATTTTATCATTGCTTCTACCTTCTGCCTAGACGCCAAATGCATCCTAAATTTATGATTTTAATACCTTTCCGCGAAAAAATATAGATTGTTTAACTACCCTACCGGGTAAAGCTTGGCCTAAATTGAAGCACGTAACGTATGCTCCGCCTCTTACGCTCACGTTTGTTCTCGATGACACCTTATCTGAATCAACTCGACGTTATCTTGCCAATCTAGGATTTACAGCTCTGCTGCAAAAGTTTATTTTGGTTATGTTCATGAAGTAGGTAAACTAAGTACAACACCATATTCATAAAAAGATAAAACATAATAGTGGGCGGGCGTTTGAACGCTAGATTAGGTCGAGTGATTTTAAATATCACGTTGCTAGTACTTGGCATTTATTTGTGCCGCGAAATAAGCAAATACCTAGACCGACTTGTCTTTTTTATTTCAGGTGCTTGTGTAGTATTTAAAATGATATTTTTCTAGATACTAGATATATCGGGGGTCAATACATACAGAGCATGTGCGAGTATCTAAATCCTATACTCCTGTACAACCGTGAAGTTGGTCGGTAGGCATCTCCTGGATTTCCCTATCAGCAAAAAAATATGTCGTCACTGAAAAGGTGAAAATGCTAAAGCGCAATTTGGGCCAAAATGAGTTTTATAATATGTATAGGTATATCGTTGGATTAGATTTCTTTTTCTGCGTCGATCTATTGTTAAAATTGGCTCTAGTTAAAATTGGCTCAGATTGTCTTGAAACCTAAACAGATCGACGTAGAAAAAAGAATCTAATCCAACGATATATTAAATACTTAATTAATTTTGGCCCAAATGGCGTTTTAGTATTTTCTCCTTTCCAGTGACGATATCATCCGTCAATGCACAATCATAGGAGAATAAATGGGCCTATAATCTAACCCTGCAGCATGATGAGAATATAATATCAAATAATATGCTACACGATTAGCAAATCCTGCCTGTTGGTATGGGGAAAGAGTAATGAAGGGGAATAGTAGATATATTTTATTTATTATAGTATTTTTTTTTGTCCCATTCCCATGTAATAGAGGGTAGCCTATTATCACTAACCTATCGGGCACAAATCCAGACTCCTCTTGAAAAAATAGTCGACTGACCCGGCGATCAAGCTCAGGACCCTACTCCCAGCAGTTCAACAGTCAGTTAGACCAACGAGTTTTGCAGTACAAGGTTCTAAATTGTCGGATGAGGTTTGGATGTGAACGTGTAATTAAAGATATTGCGATCTTATTGATAGGTTATGAGTTCATTATGATTACGTAAAAATAAGTATTTCTTAAGTGAAGATACTTATGGTTGTGTATACCGGTTACTAGCCTAGATAGTTGGCTCAACACGACGTGTGGTGTTGCACAAACCCAAACTAAAATTATTGACTAGATATTATAGAAGTAAAGTATAGCCGCGGTGCTACGTGCGCCCGCGCGGCCGTGCATACCGAATCGTAAGATCAAAGCACGCATAGGTAGTTACTTTACCTACTCCAACACCCACACAGGCGCAGGCCGCGTCACGTCGCAGCGTATCGGTGTTGCGCACACATGCAGGCGCACGCGAACACTAATAAAAGTATAATAAATGTTAGCGAGACACAAGCGCGGCGTACGGTACTATTTGTTCGGGAGGGAGGTTGGAGGCACTCATACAAGCGAGGGAGAGGCTGTATCGGTGCTGCCAGCCAGTTTACCGTTGCGAGGCGCGTAGTGCGGCCGGACGCTGGACCGCCACCCGCGCGCCGCCGGCACCCCGAAGCTCTCCGCAGCCCGACACCGCCACCCTGGACTGTCTCGGGACGCCACCCCTGTGCTCCCCCACGCGGACTCCTGTTCATGAACACGACCCTTGTCGCGTTACCTTACCTACAGACTAAGTGCTACGACTCGTGCTTATTTCACTGGAGTGTTAATCCGATTTCAGAATATTTATTGGATCGCTTCATCATAGGCGAAGGTGAGTTTTGAATTTAGTTTATCTGTTTGTTATACTTTATTATTACCTTAGATGTTAATCCAGTACCTATAGGAAGGCATGTTTATTTTAATTTACAAAGACAAGATTTAAGTATTTATTAATTGTAATATTTAAGTTTCAAACCAGTACAGCGGTTGCGATAACTATTGCTAAATTAATGTTTCCTCGGATGAAGAAATTATCATTTGGTTGATAATAATATTGACATTTATGAACGCGGATGAAGTAAAAAGTATGTAATTATTTCATGAAACAGTCGGAGAGTATAAATGTGGGCGGTGAGGTAATGGTTGTATAGTTTACCTTATAAGTTGCATTGATTATTACGTCTGGAGCTTACCATAGCAAGAATATAATAATGTGAATGCAGTTTTGGTCTTTGAGTTCAGCTTAATTACTTGAAAACTCTAGATTAGGAAGTAAGCTTAAGGAGACAGTAGCCACGTTCCAACGGCAGTGACGTATTCGCCTTTAGTTGGAAGCTATATTATCCAAAGTTAGTTTTAATCATAGTTATTTACTCACATTAAATCACATACTATATTTGTTATTATCATAACGTTCTATATACATACAATATATTTTGTTAACATACTTGAACGTTGAGGCGCCTAGCATCACAAAATATTGACACTATCGGATTGTGTCAAGCGCCGTGTCATGTTCTGTTCAAAAGACTTCAACGCGCTGCAGCACCTATTGAACTCGTGCGAACATTGCGCACTACATACATACAATATGACATACACTAACTATCTATACGTAAAATTTTCTCTATATTTTTCTCACGATTGACCATACGGAATGTAGGTAACGGACACATGCATAGATTTCGTGAGAGAAGTCAAATAAAGCCTGCCTGATTGTTATTAGAATAAGGAAAATTGTTAAAATAACTGTCAATTATACACGGAAATATAACGCGGCTTTACTGTCACGTGTAATGATAAATTAAAGGGTGGAAGATGGGATTGAAATACCAATTTATGTAGCTATCTGTTAAAATGAGTAGTTAGAGCTACAAAGATTAAAAAGTACAAATGGATTCGTAGCACATGGCATTATGCATACCTACTTTATGTCAACTTTAATGAGAAACTAGAATTTGCCATAAACACTTACTATATAATGACTAGTAAGATTCTTATTGGTATCTGGACTATTAAATAACATTTAAAATGTTGCATTTGCACTCTGTTACTCTGACTTTGTTGATCTGATTCTGTGTCACTCAAATTACACGTCGACTAATAAAAACGTTTAAGCTAAATTACAAGTCAGGTATGAACGGAAGAAAAACTTGCTGTCTTATAAAACCGGGGTCTGTAGCAAGTACTCAAGTTTATAGGCACAGTTGTCTCATATCCGGTTCAGAATTAACTTTATGGGTTAATGCTTTAGATTACAATAAATACTTCTTATATACATATAATGTATACTTGGTAATATATTTAACAGTGTAGGTAGCTAAAAAGGTGTACCTATGTATTGTTTGTATATTTTACAGAATATGCAAGTGTACCTGAAATATTTAACTGCATTTTTATGTAGCTCTTATGCCAAACTTTACATTGATTTCAACAGTACAGTAACTGTTTACATTTACAAAATACTTGCCACTTGTGCCATTTATTGAATTGCCCATTATATTAAACATTTTCGGTGGCGAATTTTTTACAAATGAATTCTGTTATTCCAATAATCTTGGTAAAACTTCCATATTCCTAATTGTTAGCCGATATGCAGTTATTAAAGCATTTAACGATATCTCCACGATAAGTGTTTTATTGTCTTAAGTATTTTATAGCGGGCTGCGGTTACCTTGAGAGTAGTATTGAATTGGACAAAGGATACGACGTCACAGTACGAATTAGCCCGTGGCGATAGTACAATGAGATGGCATGAAGGTGATGGAGCTTGTTAGCTCGGAGCCGGCAAGGGGAGCGTGTATTGTTCGCAACACTACCTTCAGTCGAACTCGACTGGCTTGTTGAATTTGTGACATCACTGCGTGTAATGCCATCGCTGACATGCAGCAAGCTGAAAAAGAAAATATCCTACATAAAAATTAAT
The DNA here is from genome assembly GCA_914767645.1 of Hydraecia micacea. Lineage (NCBI taxonomy): Eukaryota > Metazoa > Arthropoda > Insecta > Lepidoptera > Noctuidae > Hydraecia > Hydraecia micacea. Next base: position 9,502,358 of record OU611779.1, on the reverse strand, counting down.
GGCGTCTAATTACGTAGAATACGTAGCAAATGGATATATTTGTACACAAATCAAAATTTTTCATTTAGCTTTTACTTCTTACTTATATATTACTAGCTTCTTCCCGCGACTAGGGGTGGAATTTCGAAAAACCCTTAGTGGACACCAACTCTTCACAAAGAACACACCCTCCAAATTTCATGTCTCTAGGACCAGCGATTTAGGCTGTGCGTTGATATATCAGTCAGTCAGGACTTTGCATTTTATATATACAGATACCCCAAAATATCGGATAGAGGATGTTCATGTTTTATAAACAAAGACAAATCTATCAAAAATTCCTAGACGGAAAATCGGCGAACTTAATTTACAACGAAAATCACGCGACGTAATTTCGGCCTAATGTTTAGTACTTAGGTAATTTAAAAGCATTCTTGGCATAACCATACTCCAAATTTCCATCGTTTATTTTCAGGAAATGTGTCGCTAGGCTAAGCGAAAATTATGATAATGAGTAATAATAATAATAATAATAACCCCATCGCCGTATCTCTACGTTGACGTCGTGGTGGGGCTTGCGCGCTCCGAACTCTGGGCCTGTGCCGGGAGAGTTTACTCTCCGGAATGGGTCTAAGGTGAGGAGCCAGACCAAGAGAGATACAGAAACCCGCAGGGCAGCATGTGGCGAGCTGTTGGGCAGTAGCGACCCCACGGACCCTATCTCCCGGGAGAAGTCTTGTTCCTCATCTCTGGCTTGCCTTTATTGGCCGGCTGGAGTGAAAAATGACGAGGAACAGAGCTCCCACCTCATTCTTGCCTTTATTGGCCGGCTTGAGTGGAGATTCGCAAGAGCAAATGTGCTCGGAGGAAGGAAGTATTCCAGTAAGATGCTGGTAGGGATCTTGACCGTACTTCCGGGATTGTCCTGATAGCCGTGGAATACCTCTCCACTCCTCATAAGCACCTCAGGACATGTTGCCCCCTTGTCGCTACGTCACTATGTGCTAGCGACCGTTTCCGGGGGCCCATTATTGAGTGTGCAAGTCACCCCCTGCCATTTTTTCCGTGTATAAATAAAACATTGATCAGGCAGGGGTCATAGTTCTTCCATAGTTCTTAGTAACCAGTCCACTTCAGCCACCCAAACCCATAGTCCAACTTTTTTTTTTCCTATCCTACAATAGTCCTACACCAACCGGGGGTTATCCTTGGGTGCACTTGCATAGTGCATACAGGGATAATCGTCGGACGGTGCCGCATTTCATTAAAATTTCCTAAGGGGCCTCTGCGAGTTGGCTTCGGCCCCTCGTACGCCTTCCAAAGGACCGGGACCCCATGGTCCCGAGATATATAAATTCAAAAATAATAATAATACGTTTTATAGAGTGTATAAGCCATCGTTACCATCAATATCATAAAGATAAGAAATCTGGTCGCTATTGCGCCTGAGGCCACCGGGCTGGGCTATCAACCTGACTTATGCACCTTTGGGGCCTTTAAACCTAACACGCTATTACTTACGAGACTCTAAGTATTATCAATTCACTTTAGCCCCGGAGAGTATTCGGGAAGTAAATCTGATTTGTAATCGAGTGAATTTATTCACATGAAGACATTTTGTACATACCAATGATCCGGAGACGACCATAATCTATGTGGTGTTAGATTAAGATTGGGATAAACGATCTTTATGGATATTGTGGTACCTTAGAAGTGAAAATAGTTGTCAGTAAATGCCTAAGAATAAATTAAATTAAATAAAACTTTATTTCAGACTAGGTCCATAATTTTGTTAGTATTTTGGTGTTAGTAACAATAATGCTTATGTAAATAGGTTAGTATTGTAGTAAATAGGTTAGAATAGGGTTCGCGAAATATTTTCGTGTTTTTCTGTGCCGTTTAGAAGACACATTCTGATCTTCACAATATTCTGGAATAGGTCGCTGTGGAATAAGGAGCAAATCCTACGAGGCGCCGAATAGTCTACCACAATCTAAAACTGATATTGCCAAGATCCCACTTACTCAGCTATCTAATATGATCTATATTTTTCTCATAAACTTGCTGGGATCCACACAGCAAAGTGGTACTTTGGAGGACATTGTCTGAACCAATTCAAAAACTTGAATGCACCTTCATTACTTATTTGTATTTGGCTTAATGTGTATTGTTAGGAGCAGTGAATAGAAATAGCTCCGTGGATGCTGAGCATGAGCGCCGGTCGTCGTGGCTCGTCGGCGCATGATCGCGTTACGCAATCAAATGCTCCACACGACGGCTCAGCCGCCACAGATATTCTTAACTATACCTTATAATGCGTCACGATTTGTCCTTTTAATTGTGTTCCAATTCCGAACGTTGGAAATCGGTGTGTCTAGTCGATCTCATTTAAATGACGAACTGAAATGCTTTAATTTTTTTACGATTTGTCGTGGCACGCAACTTTAATGACATATAATGTGCGTTTTTATAATTTCTAATGTGAAGATATTATCGTGGACGTCTACGTCCACGTCGCGGTATCATGATAACACAGGGAAGTAAAATGTATGGAGATATATGAAGACGCTTTTAAATTTCCGTCCACGATAACATTATAACGTGCAAATAATTCCATACATTTTATGGACGTGGACTAGGACGTCCAAAGTAATATCACCATGTTAGAAATGATTAAAGCGCACATTGGGTTAGTAAATATTTCTTTTAAAATTAAGGATTAGTACCTCTCTAGCTTTTTGTTACGGCATCCACTCCGATTTCATTTAGTGGGTAACCGAAAAAATTATATTTGCGTCTAAACTAACAAAAGATAACATCAAATAGAAGTTTAAGATTAAGTAATCATTCAAATGTAATACATAGAATTTGTATACCTATATTGTAATCATTGAAAGAAAAGTTAACTGAACAGTGTAGTATACATACGCATTAGTCTGTTTGTGCTGGGCCTATTAGAGTGTATGTATCTACACTTTCTTTATAAGATCTTTGATTATTGCCAGCCATACGTTTAAACAAATTCTCTCTGGAAAAGCTAAGGATAAAGCCGCGGGTAAACGAAGGTTATAAAAAATTTTATTATGTGCAAATTGAAGTCTCATTACGCTTATATGTTTCCAGATATCTAGAACCAAAGTGAACATATTAAAATCCATTAATTTATCAAAAAAAAAAAAAAAAAACTGGTCTGGTTCTAGCAAAATAATAAATAAAATTATTGATTTGGATGCATAGTAATTTATAAGTTTTTTGCTAATGTATCATTAAAAGTAGGTACATTGCAAATTATCACGAACTTGAATGCGAGGGCATTTCGTTGAGGATAGTTCTAGAATTTCCTTTGACACTCTTCTGATTAAAAAAATCGCGCGCCGTTTCTTCTTAATGGATAAGGCATAAGCATCAATCACATTTTGAATGGTATCGGTTTGAGAGCTCGCAAGTCACCGTTCCGGAACTGGTTTTTTATTTGCCAATATCTAAAATAACTAAAACCCATTTTTTCTCAACTGAGATTTTCAGAAATAAAACGACTTGGAGGCTGCGTTTTGAGACAACTGAGTGTCTAGACTAAAAAAAACTGGTTTTTAACCATTATTTTCCTTGACTGAGTAAGATATACAGTAGTAACTAAATCATAGCAGATATATTTAAAGTATTTGTTTCAGTTTAGTGATACATACGTTGAAATTGCATATATACCGACATATAATATGTATATATCTAAAGCAGAAGGTAGTTTCGGCCACGCAAACAAACGTGCAATAACATAGAGTACTATGTCGGTTTAAGATAAGAACAATAGAATATCTTGTCCACGAGACTCGTATGAATAAGACTTTAGATTTCTGCGTCCGCGTCCACCATAACCATTGGAAAGTGAATACTTAATAGTTTGTTTGATAATTACAAAGATACGATGTATATCTATATATTAGTAGATATTTGCGATCTCAAACATAATTAAGTACCATAAAACGATTAAGCTGTGTCCGGCGACGTTGTTCAATAGTGTATAGTATACTTAGTGAAGAAATTCTCTATTCCTTATGTACCTAATTGTGCACTTTGTAATTGATTAATTAGAGAGCCTTGCGAATGAAAATAGTTACACGGAGTACTGTTTGCTAGTTGGTTAAACAATAGCATTCTTAAGGCTGTGTACCACGTAATGTGAAAACGGTAACCTTTCTGTGGAATAAGCGGCCTAACGTAATGTTTGATATCGTTCGTCGGGAATCGGCTACACGGGCTGGAGGGAGTTTCACTTAGTTTATCGATACTTTAGAAACATTACGTCGTTGAGCGAAATCAGTCTCTTTTCTATTGATCATATCACTTATTCATGTGAATGTTTAGATGTATCGTTTGAGTATTTGATGTCTATCACGTCGTAACGTAGCATGGAATGTAGGTATTCCAAATAAGCACAGAGAGTGTTCCTTCTCACTACACTCTTCAGAGCTCTTACGGCCAAGTTATGATTATTTGAACCAAAAAGTAAGAGTACCAATTGAATTTCCATAAGTGCCAATCACAGATCAAAACCGTGGGACGGTGGCCACGTAACTCGATGCTGTACGTAGCTAACATAATAATAACAATCTATAACTCTCGCCAATTCGAAGGTGTAAAATGCACTGCAGTGAATGGACTCCGCCTGTCCGGTCTGTTATGATTTTCGGAGAAAGTGCGATAATGACAGCTTACAAATCTCTCTCCGTTAATTATTTATTATGTAATTAATAATTATAATAAACAAACTTTTATTGTAAATATTCATTGTTGGGTTTGATGAGAGTTGATAATTGTTTCAAAGTTGAACCACCCACGCTTTATTTATTTACTTTAGAAGCACGAATTTATTTTGACTTTTGAATGTTTCGTGAATAGTTCCTGCCATATAGGGTCAAGAGATGCCAACTGGCATCTCTTGACGTACCCGCCCGTACTATCTCAATGAGTTAAGTTTTTTAAATTGCTTTAATCTAGCACGCCATACCACGCTACTATCTAGTGATAGATTCTGTTCAACCACCTAGCAGGTGCACATTAAATATTCAACCTTAACAACCACAAAAAACAAATTTAAATTTTGCAAAGAACTAATTAAATTTGAAATGACTTAAAAAAACTATTTAGTTAAGTAAATTAGAGCAAAATTGGCAGTGTTGGAGCCTTGACCCCTCGCGTGTGGAGCGCAGGCGCGGCGCGACGCGGAAGGTTGGTGCTCGGCCGACCGCGACGTGCACTCCTGCGCAGAAAGTGTTTGTCCTTGCCGTACAGCGTATAACCTTTACCCCTGAAACAAAAACAGACGATTAATTCATTAGGTTATAGCTGATTGATAACTTTCGGCACGCAATGAGGAAAATGTTGTATGCCAGTAAAAGCGTGATTGACACAAAAACACTCTTCGCAAGTAAGGAAGGTTTGCGTAATTACTAATTAGAAGTTTACAAGCTTCATCTCTTATGTTTAGATTCCAATTTACTTTTGTTTCACGGAAAAGGAATGATATAAACGATGGATGGAACGCTTGTCGATGATACCTATGAATACATACAAGCCATTTCTTTGCTTTTGGAAATTAACTATCCTTTTCAATAACAGATATGTGTTTCTATGAACATCAAGTAGCGATGATTTTATCTGGGTAGTAACTAAAAGAAATAACAGTTTATAGATTTATGTAACGGTTTCAGTCACTTGTCCACTCGCCCTCGTTAATTTACTAAAGAAATACATTAAGCAGAACTAGAATAACAACAATACAGATCTAATAAATTGATAAGTTAGGTACAGACGCCAGCATATCAAGCTACTACAATCTGTCAAATTTCTTTCATAGATTTTCAACTTTATCGCGAAAGTATAAGGTTCAAAGTTGATTGGAAAAATTTGACAGTTTCGGGTAGCTTGATGTGCTGGCGTCTGTACTTATCAATTTATTTGATTCAATTCCGTATGAAAAATTGTGTCACATCTAGTCATAGACGATAATTTTGTCTTTTTTTTGTAATATGCGTTTTGTTTGTGCAGAATAAACTATGTTTCTTTCTTTCTTCTTTTCTTTTATAAAATATGATATTTTACAGTTACCTCTACCATCTGTAGTCGTATTTATTGATAGGTGGTTAGGTAAGTCAATCAATCAATTTGGTTTCATAAACTTACGACATAATTATCGTACGTTAAAAACACTTGCTTCTCTAATGTTTAAAGTACTTTAAAATAAACATCAATTTATTGGAGAATTTACGGTGTTTATGTTATTAAACCAATGGTCAACGTTAAAATTTTATGAGGACATAAAAAAAATGTAGGTTTCATAATTTATATCTAGGGTAGATAGATAAATAAACGATGATTTCCGGTAGATAAAGCAGAGCATTTTATAAAAGGGTAAAACATAAAAAGTAGTTCGCTCTGAATGATTATTTTGTAAATGTTGAATTTGTAAAGAAAGTTGCTTATCTATATAATAAATCTTTATTGATTGCCAATCCGCTCTACCTATATTTTTCCACTTGCGTCTTAATGATAATTTTATTAGAATAAACAGAGAAATCTCCATAGCTAATATTAATGACAGCATAAGAAAATATCGTTATGTACGTTCTTTCCGGTATAGGTACAGACGAAAACAAAAATAATGTAAAGCTGTGCGGTCTGTCAGGCTTTTTACCAATCAGTATCTACGTTACTGAACAATGCCGTTTGTCATAGAACGTCATGTTTGTCCATGCATAAACATTTAATTTAGTGTTGATAACCCAGTAACTTATTCATTAGATGTGTTTTGATTCCACTCTCGAGTATTTTTTATTTACTACCTTTATATACCGTAAAAATTATAATTTCACCTTTGTTAACTAAAGGTTCTGTAGCTAATCTATTTATATATCAAATGACAAATATATAGAACATATACGTGTATACTGTATAATGACGTCGTCATAGTTTCTCGTATCTTATATTATATATACGATACGAGATACGGACTCGCATCTTTAAAAAGCCGTAGCGTGACTAATCTCCACATTAAACTTAATATGTAGAAATACACTCAAATCAAACATATATATGAAGTGTTTCGTAGTAGTGCATAAACACAGGCACACATACACAGCAGACGGAGGTTTTTGTCGAATATTAGAGTCGAAGAAACCGCCGAATACCGCTAGCAGTGCCGTCGGTTATTGCTCTCGGATTCCGCAACAAATTAACATGTATTCGGTACGTCTACATTTTATACCTAGTAATTTTACTTTAAATTTGTTTTTTAACTACATGGAAAGTTTTCTGATAAGTATTTTAATGTGAAGCTAAAAATGCACTTATTGCTTATCTGAATGCATTATATCAATGCGCTTTAATCAATATGAGTAAGGAAAAGCAATTATTCTCCGCAAGTATGTCGACAATCAGGCTGCCGCGTATTTGTAAGAAGAGAACGAGGACGGGCCGTTTAGCATTTTGCACTAGCTTACGTTGTTTGTTTGGCCGCTAGGAAGTGGGTCCTTATATTAGAGGTATAATGAGGACATACACGTGTAGGCTGCTTTTTGTTTTACATCCTGTACGCCACTCTTACCGATATGTACTAAGTTTTTCCTCAAAGTGAAGTAGTGTTGGCACAAATCATTATATCCTGACCGCATGTCACTTGTTGCTACTTGCATATTTTATGTTACTCGAGCGTCATTGTTGAGTTCCGACGAGCTGTCTGTCTCAAGACATTTAACATTCTGTTATAGCAGTAGGAAGGGGTTTCCCTTGTCGCCCAGCATTAAAATAACTATGGATTGGGAAAATATTTATAGCTGGCAAGAAAAAGTTGTGCAACAGACTCCCCGGAACTACAAATACGAGCGTAGTATGAACGATGCAGCCTGCATTATTTTATTTTGTTTGTCACGAAGTCATTCGAAAATTATGCTGATATTATGAGCATTTAATTTGGCAATTTCATTTTCTAACCCATAATTTATTTGAAACCTGTTCATATTCTAATGAAATCCGAATAGAATTCCATTAGTTTATCGCCATGTGATAAGCAAATTAATATGCAGCGTAAAAAAAAATGTAAAGCTCTAGCTAAAATTCTAACTAGCCACAAAATCGAAAACTGGTTTGTTGTTGGAATATTCTGTGATAGAGTGCAAGTGAAAGTCAAGATTGTACATAGAAACAGTTCCGGTTTATCTAAGTTTTTATCATTAATTAGTAAGTCGTGCTTAAGACGAACAATTATGTACTTATACCATAAATGTATGAAGCCTAATTTCAAATCCTCATTGGCGTTTCCCAGGCTCCCGCACCGCGCCGTAGCCGTAGCAGGTCGTAGCTTCGTAGAGCCGTAGCTCGTAGCCATTCCCGCTAAAATTTCTCACTTTTATATTTGACTATCATAATGATATTTACAAGGAATTTCTTGCCCAAAAGCTTGATGTTAAAGTTAATAAATAATTTTCTTATATCTAAATTGTAAAAAAATAATGGATGTATAAATTATAAAAAGTGTGCTATTCATAAGATTTTTGAGAATTAGCAGTTTCTAAATATGGATACAATAATATAAATGATACAATAACATTAATTAACATTTTAATTAATACAATAAAAAACACAATGATTCATCTATTGTGCTACAAATCGATCTCAGCGAGAAATAATAATAAGAGTACAAAAGCACGCGTCGATTGAGATAATGACATTTCAAACGTCCTTCAGTGACACTTGGACGCGGAAATTAAACGGCTAAATTACTACCTACATTCAAGTGCAGAACCGAACCAGCGGTATCAGAACAGTACAATACATATCAGCAGGTAATGCAAATTGTACTATTGTATATACTACGGCACTATGTCCTAATTCAATTTGACCACTGAACTCAATGTTCTAGACATCAATCCATGAGCTCAGATCTATTTTTATTCTGGCAATTCCGGCATTTGTGTTTCAGGTGCCTAGCTCTGTACGTGATTAGAATTAGACATTAGGAAGTTTCAAATCATGCAAGCAGCATCTCAGACGTCCTTGTGGCTTATTTCCTGTATAATAATTTTGCCCAAATATGTACGAAATTTGCGCAAAAATAAACGAGTTAAGGAACTTCACGTACGAACGTAATTGAATGCAGTTGTAGTTACGTATACAATGTTCTTTGCCTTTGTTTGTTGTAGTTACTGAGCGTCCTGCGTCACACGTAGCGGGTCTGTGGAACTGTGGTTGGTGGGCATAGGCAGCCGGTGCCGACCAGGTCTACAATACACGACTGTGTTCCACCAGCGCGCTGCTGAACAAAAACTCCATTAATGTCATTTAATCCGAGCTGTCGAGCGTGGGATTACAAGCGTAGTTTTAGGTATAAATTAAATTTTAATTCGCATTGTACTTTTCCAGCGGTTCAACTGACCTTCGTGTCTTAACGATAAAACCGGAGCATTTCAAGGAAGTTTACCTAAATATACCTACGGTTTTTGTCTTGCGGACCTTTGAGAAGTTAGGTGCATATTGTTTACTTGAACTCTGAAGACAAATATTTTTATAGAAAGTAGCTGGGGTTACGCAGGGAGAAGACACAGGCCCGAGGGCTGTGGTGTAACTTAGGTGTTGTCTGAGTCGTGGACTTCACAGGCAAGGCATAGACATGGTCTTACTCTAACTCTGAAGCAATTTCAATTAGAAAACACTTTTCTTGTATGATCCTTGTGTTGACGTTACACACGTGTCTATCTAACCATAGAATGACAATTCAAAAGTCAGATTATAAAGATTGATATAAATCATTACGTGTTCTTCATAATGCGGGTAACATAAAGTAACGTTAAATACCTTCATTTGCTACCTCCCAGTGAGAACCCAGTGTGAAGCCTTATCTGGCTTTGTCATTATTACAATACTAAGAATGCGTCCAAGATGAATCTGCAAAATGAATAAAACCGCAACTGTGGTATCCAATTAAGTGGATTGCTAATAAAAGTGAAATCGAAGCGAGTGCAGTGGCCGCACGGCTGCGCGGCTGAGGCGGGCGCTGCGCACGCCGCGCGCCGAGTCGCCGGCGACGGCTCACACCACCGCCGAGTACACACTAATCGCACTCTGCAGACATTTGTTCTCAATCTCAACATGCACTTTTGTTCTTTGTGTACAACTGTATACACACACGCATTCAGATTCTGTTCCAAATTCCAAAACAATCATTGATGGCCTTTCCAACTAATAACACTTTCGTGTTCACTTGAAAGTATTTTTATGATCACGGACGTGTTTCGATTCTATTTTTTCGATTCCAATTCGCGTGGGATGAGCTACGGGACCGGCAATAACATTCCTCCCATAATGTTTGATATTTAATTTTGAAACATCGCTAAGAGGTAAGGTTTAGGCGTCTATTATGACGCATTTATATTGTCTGGTGCCTAAATATCTACAGTTAACCGGAACATCTCGGCTAAGCTGAACATTATTGTAATACCAAGAATTTCACAGATTATAATTTTGTATGTTAGTTTGAACACATTATTATGTATGCATGGAATTTGAATTTCATTTAATGCACTTTTACGGAATAAATTAACAATTAGTTGGATTATGTTTCCCACTTCGCTAGTGTTGTTTATTAGTGGCAGCATATTTGAGTTATAAATAGTTTGTACTTATAACCTACCATGCGTACACAAAACAGTGTAAACGTACCTACATCCAGGTACAGACGCCAGCAGATCTAGCTACCCGAAACTGACAAATTTTCCCAATCAACCTTGAACCTAATGCTTTAGCGATAAAGTTGAAAATCTATTAAACAAATTTGACAGATTGTAGTAGCTTGATGTGGCGTCTGTACATTAAATTATTTAGTGCTTTGATGTATTGTAACGAGCAAATATTAAGTTGAACATGTAAGTTTAAATATTAGCAGATAAGTGCATTATGTATAGCTGTTAAAATGCTAATTTACCTAACCTAGTTTTCTAAAGATTATACACTGCCAATACTTATATCATTTGTCTTCTATCTTAGCGAGTGCTCCTAATTGATCAATTACAAGAGTAATGCAATTGTAGAACACGTTTGTCTGGTTAACGTAGAGCATGCTGTTTTAATATTTTAATACATTTTGTACCTAAAAACAACGTCAAACCACTGTACCTCTTAATAACTAATTGAATAACTTCAGCCCAAAATACTTAACGCTGACCTAAATATCTATAACCCTAATGAGCTGTCTGAATTCAGGGCAATTCGACGCGGGGTGGATTAGGTTCAAAGGTTCCCGTCAATTGAGTTGGTTTTCCTATTCAGTGATTCGGACTAATGGAAATTCAGACTAAACTGTTTAGGCATAAAGTGATAGGTAAGGAGCCCATCTTTACCTATTACTTCATGCCTAAACAGTTATATGTCGGTCTGAAGAATATATTCGCCATTAGGGGAACAGTGATCGGAATAGCGGGTATTAAAGGGTTCACTTCCCAAGTATATGTTTGGTGTGCATAATTTTTTTCTGTTTTCCGTAATTAATACGAAGGACATTTATTTTTAAAGGGCTATCGACAACATAAACTCTAAAGTATTGTTTACGAAGACAGTGCGAGGGGCGTGCGAAGTGGTCGCGGGGCGAAGTGCGAGACTCGCGCGCAACATGATTTATCTCGCGCTTAGATCCGGTTCGCGCCACCACCGCTACCCACGCCGCCGAGCTTTGCTCTATTATCACGCCGAAATGATCGCTCTGTACTCCGTACAATTATATTATTCGCTTGCTTGTGATCGAATACGATATTTAAAAAATATTCGGATACAATACAAAGGAAACACTTTCGTTTAAGAAAGTTCTGATTAATTGGACATTAGAATAATATTTTTTCAAAATGTTAAACTCACCAATTTAGTCTCAAGTTGCATGACTGATAGTGGAAAATAAACAGTCTTGTAGAAACCAAAAAGTCTTTGGTAAGTACTTTAACGTTTGAAGTCTGGCAATGATAATACGTAAACGGTACAAAAACCACGAATGTTGGTCAAGCATCTCTTTTAGTACATTCTTCAAATAAATAGCTGTGAATTGATGTATTAGATGAAATGTAAATAACTGTAGATATTTTTTACATTATACGTATGTTTGATCACCTTGTGGGCGTGACAAGCTTCTGAGACGAATCGAAAGTGTCTGGGTATTTCCTCAGAATCTAATTACCCAAAACAATTCTTTAATAACATGTTTGATTTATATATTTTTGAATAAGTTCTCAAAGCCTAGTAAAATTTACTTTCTACTACTGTCAAAACAACAAGTAGGTAAAAATATTTTATATTGTTCATACTTATGAGTATATTCATCTAGGCTGTTCAAGTAAAGTAAAATGCCTGCATCGTTATACAATACTATTAGCACCCCGCGGTTTCACCCGCATAAGTGTCGATCCACTGGGAATATGGGAATAAAAACTATGCTATGTCCTTTCCCGTCACTTAAACTATCTCTATACCGAATTTCATCTAAATCGGGTGAAGAGGTAACAGACAGACACACTTTCACATTTATAATATTAGTATGGATTAATGGAATTAATTTTTTGATGCTTCAATGAGCTTGAATGAATTTTGTGATTCCCTTCTCCCCTTTTTTATTTACTTGTACATGTTATTCTAAGACTGTTAGCTTTAAAATTATGTAAATATTATCTTACATACTTATTTGTCAATAAATATTTTTAATGGTGTAAATTAAACATGAATGTCCTCGTTATCGACCAAAACATTGACTCGGTGCAGAAAATCATTCATTTCAATTCTGTTCATCAAAGGAGAAACAAAACCTATCTAGTGCTTTGTCTGGTTGATATGTTCCGGGTGTGTAAAACCCGCGGCTCAGTGATATCATTAGGCGGCTGAGCATGCTGGCTGCTCGCGTGGCGGCGGAGCACGGCGAGTCGGCGACATACCGTCACGCCATACCCTGCGTTTTGTAACACACCACGACTCCCGCTTTACGTAAAATACTTGCCATTTTGCTTACCTTCGACGAATTGAGCGTAAGAATGCTGAAACTTCAGCTTTTGCTTTATGGGTTTGTTTATTGATAAGCCGGTTTTGAAGCTGTGGTAAATATATTAGTTAAATCTTACCAAGGGGTATCGTATTACCCAGTAACTGGGTTGTGGAGGTCAGATAGGCAGTCGCTCTATGTAAAATACTGGTATTCAGCTGCATCCGGTTAGACTGGAAGCCGACCCCAACATAGTTGGGAAAAGGCTAGGCTGATGATGGTAATAGTTGAATAGAAATTCAACCGCATCTTGATCTCTTTCATCTATATTCATTGTCGCCGTTCACAATGCTAAATTTTCAAATTAGTGAATTTTCTTGCAGAAATAGATTAATTTGCTGTCTTAACATGTTCCAACTTCTTTGTTTGGGTATTTCTCATTAACAACAGACGATAATTTAGAAGCAGTTAGATCGAGAGCAATGAGATAAAATCAACTCGGTTGGTCCTATTTTAAATTAAAAAGAAAGTCTGATTTGGCTAATGAACATGATCGCTCGCACTTATGTCAAATAAAAACTGCGCTTCTGCTATTATCTAGACAAATCACGATTTGTCTGATGCGATTCTCACGCCACTGGCAGTGGCCTATAATGAGTCACTAGACGGTGTGGCGTGGCGCTCGAGTGGCGTGCGTGTGGCGTGCGTGCGCGCACTGCCGACTTCGTGTTACGGTTAATGTTAGCTTGCATCACACGCAGCGCGGACGATGACGCCGAAAGAGACAACGAAGGAAAGTCGTGATGAAAACCTTACATTAGCGTTCACGTTTGCATTATTATAATTAAAGTTAAAATTTACTTAATAAAAGTTTTACTATTGAAGAGTAAGTTTCGCAACATTTTAATTGTTTTTTCAGTAGTTCATTAACAAAGAAAGTTGAATTTATAATGTTTGATCGTCGCCGCTTTGTGCGGTGAGGCAGTGTTCACTGTTCGCCGCCTGCGCACTGCGCACACGTTGCGCCTGTCATGGTTATTGATTGACCAATTGAACTCGAACGTCTCATTATTTGTTTGAAATTTGTATTGTGACAGAGATAATTGCTAGACATGTTGCTAAAATGGCGTTTTATTGTAAAGATTACAATGGAATGTACATTTTGGGAAGGTTAGTCATGAGCAGCTTTGTGGTTAGGTACTAATCAAATAGGTTAACTATGATTTAAAGCCTACACATCTGCGAGTAATTTAAATGTAGGGTTACGGTCTTAATCATAAAACCTGTTAGAACTCTAATAAAAAAACACTTAAAAGTGTTATGTTATAAGACTATTTTCTGATCAATATTTCAAACACAAAAATGCATAATTCTGTAGGGTAAAAAATTTACACGCGAGCAAGAATTACACGCTTTAGCACTGTAGATGTCTACGTGGAAGTGAACCTCTAATGTTATACTGTCTATAGATACACGTGTAATTTACTTCTAAGCAAGTTTTTTTATAACCTTCCTTTTCTTCTAAATCGATGACTCATTAAAGAATCGGCCAATTATAAAATGTAGGTAAGTGCGCTAAGCTGTGCTATGCCAGGGGAACTAATCGGAGTTAATTAAATTCTGTTTACATAACACAAGAGTGTTATCATACAATAGTACAAATACAGACTATGAGACAGTAGAAGAACGGCAGATAAGGGAAGTCACCCGTAGAATGGACTTAAATAATAAACATCTTATTTATCATAACCTAGTCCACGATACCAGTCTGTAAAATTATTCAACCGGTTGCCTTCAGACATTAGTGCTGTCTACAGTAGCGCTTTCAAAATAAAACAAAAAAAACTCCTATTGAATAAGTGACTATATGCTGTAGAAGAACTGTAATTTTAATGAGTTGATCCTGGGTTGGTAAAAGGGTTTGAGTAAAAGTGGCATGATTTTTTAAATACGCGGCCACTTATGAAAAGTGTTTCGTTAAAGAGAACACATTAAGACATTAATTTTTTTCTATGAACGTTTCTTTCCCACGTTCATCGAAGCCGAGATATTTAATGTGAAAAATCTATAAAATCAAATCGCCATTTGCTTTAAATAGTGTCTATTTCGTCATTACATTGTAGTTTTACTTCTATTTCTCTCTGTAACTCGTGATTAGCGATAAACAACAACACCCATGAGCCCACCAAAAGCACCGATATCCTCGTTCCGATGCAGTACATTTATGCATATAACTTCGTACATAAGAATAATTAACTAATGTATTATATACTAAAATCTTCCTGAAAGTATGTAGATCGCAATGAAAGAATTACTTAAAAAACAAAATTCAAAATGACTTCATTAGTTTTTGAGAAAATCGCGGACTTACAAACATACATACGGGTCAAATACAGAACCACCTTTTTGGAAGTCGGTTAAAAACACCCGACAAGTCGTTTAAATGTTTTAAATAATTAAAGTTTGTGTAAAAATATAGTGATTTTGTAGTATTATTGTTTTTTATTTAATTATCTTATAATAATGCCATACATACTCCTCCAATAACATGCGTAAGTTTATGAATGTATGTATTGTGTCATACGTGCTGTATTTGTTCACAATATATATACGGGGTTCCGTCTTTATTTCGACGACATGCGACATGATGTTGAAATTCTACCTACTTCGATATCATATATTTCATCTCCGATATTACTTAGGGCAAAATTCTTTTAAGAGTCATTATTATTATATATACCACTATACGTTAGCAACAATAAACTACGTGGCCGCTCAAAAAAAAAAACATGCCACTGGTTCATACAAAATTACTCAAACCCCTTTTATTGCGTTTTGTTAATTCTGATTTATTGATCTAACTATAAATTTAATATTATTATTTTTAATTAATTCCATCAATATAAGCTAATTTATCATTAATTAATTATTTCCTTTATTTCAATAAATACATATAAATTATATTTTTAAATATTAGAATATAAATCTATTTAAAAATATAAAAATGAGTAGCACACCGGTATCGGGAACAGGGTCCAAGCTACCGGCGGTCAGAGCTCCAGAGAGAGGAACCTCCTGACAATGCGAGCCGTGTCCAGAAGTACTGCTTTCTGAATCAAGCCCTTGATCCAGCTGCCCAACGAGAGCCTCCAAGGTGTTGGTCGAGGCTATTAACCCAAATTATTTTATTGTTATTATTTTAATGTTTAAGGTGTTGGCCATATTTTTTAATTTACATGTCGAAGTATTATTGAAGAAATGTAAGTTTATTATTTTTAAATTGATGATGTAATTTATGAAAATCAAATGTATTTTATTTTAGTGTATATACTGTAATTGTGTAATTTTGTCTGTAAATTCAGATACAAGTTAGGTACTTGTTTATGAAATACAACAGAGTATGACTATGACAGACTCTTCCATACATCTCTAACGCCATTGATATTTTAATTAGCCTCATTGATTGTAAACACTTCAGTATAAGTTATTCATCATTATGGATGGACTTGAAAGCCGTTTGTTATAAGCATTCTTCATCTATAACGATAAACGGAGTACAGTACACATGAAACAACCTATTGACTTTTTTAATTATTGTCTATATTATTCGTATGAAGGGTCAACTATTTTAATGTGCAGAGACAAATGTTTGTGCAATGTTACTAAATCGACTATTATAAACAAGTACAAAATAATAATTATAAGATTATAAACATAATGTTACGTTATACTGGTTTCTTTAGGTATTGTTATGTTTTATGTTCACAATTTAATTAATATAAACGTGATCTGATATTAATAAAATTTTAACGTTCCTATAAACAATGAAGCCTGTGACGAGTTTTCTCAGAAAATAAACTCCAATATTATAGACTTTAACGAGAATTCAGCAATACAATAAATGAACGGAAAACAATTAAATATCTACTCAATCGTGTGAACTACGTCATAAACTTCGAATTTGTAATTAAACATAACTTTCTAAGCAGTAAACCCTAGATATACCTAACTATAACGATCGCTAATTATTGTGACGTCGAACAAACGCAATTAAACTCAAAATCCTCATTAGGTTATAGGTGTCATAATGTAATGCCAGTCTGGCGGTAAGTAATTAGCGTTTTGAACCGCGAGTGGTCCCGAGTCGCGCCGGTATTGGCATCGCTCGCAACTAATGTAGACTTCAATTATATCGCCGAAAAGAAAAAGTGTACCAATTGAGCTGTGTAAGAGGTAGACGTAAATCAAATTGAAGATGCCCGATAAAGTGGATAATAATTAGTGGAAGACGACGTGAAAGCGTTGGGAGAAAAATTCGTGAGAGTTTGTGTTAGTGTGATTGTGCATTTGGTGAGGAACATCCGGTTGAGGCGCGTGGCACAAGCGCTCCGCGTACTCGTGGATAGACAGCCATCGACACAAGAGTAATTATTTGCTATGAACACTATATTCCTAATCAAAGATTCATTAATACATGTTATATTCTTGTCATATGATTGGATGGATGATATGGTTAGAAAGGGGTTGACTACCGAGATGACGACTAATAGAGAAGTATGGAAGAAAAAGACATGTTGCGCTGACCACAAATAAATTGGGTTAAGAGTCTTAAGAGCAGGAGAATGTGATGATGATATTCTTCTCATATTTTAACTCCAATGTTCTAATTAAAATTCTCGGCCCTTCGAGATAAACACGTCACGAATACATTAACGTATCATCAGATATATTCGTTCAAAGTATTTACAAGGGTACAGGTGGCATTAGTGTGCCATGATACATATTCTAATTGATGTCCCATAAGTTGACGGGCAGACCAACAAAAATTCCAAAAACGGTGTTACTGTTACCTATTAAGGGCTTGAGCAAGCCTCAGCAACCCACCAACGATGCTCGATACTTCGTACAAGGAGATAGGCACTTAATTGGGAGCGATTCACCATTTGCGAATATATTGAAACGATCAAGATGCATGTTCCATTAGAGATGATCCTCCATTGAGACTAAACACTTGGTCACACACACTAACCTCAGAGAGCTTTGAATAGATCATTAATACTATTGATATTAAGAGAGATAGGTATATGAAAGTTCTGCAAAAGATTTTCCAAGAGCGCGCGTTACTGTATTGTATGTTGAAATTTACCGTTAAACAAGATTAAATTGATGTAAATAGTGATAAAATTTTCGCAGTTACAAGCTACACAGCTTGCTTGGGAAAAATTATTTATGGTAGGTACATTGTCAGTTGTACGTTATATGAGAAGAAACTATAAAGCAGAATATATTACGAGAAACTTATCCATACGGGCTTCGTAAGCCCACATGCTTTTGCAAAACATAATATAATTGGCAAAAAGCATATAACATGTTTATTGCTATGTTTAGTCACTGGTGCAAGATATCACGATTTAAATGATAATGTCCGAAGTTTATTGGTGTTGTTATGCATAGTAACAGCGCATTATGCAGTTGCAACGATGACGATGGCATTTAGACGCGTGTAATATGCATCAGTTCTGCTACGAGTATATTGAACTTTCTTATGCAAATATATTTTTGTGATGATATTTTTATTAATTGGTTAATTACCAATTAATATTTTATAATCTTGTTAATTAATATTTATGTTTTTTTGCCAGCGATTGAGGAAAATGTTACTGATTCTAACACATAAACGTCTTGTCATCTCACAGAAAGTGAAATCACTTGGCGAGCTTAAGCTGTGAGAGTCAGAGGTTAAACACTAACAATCTTGACGATAATAAACGTTATTGAAATCAAATTACTGTCATAACTAGTTTTAGGATGATGAATAAACCGGCATTAATTGTAATAAATAAATAATTATCTATTGATATATTATTTTAACGGGTCACATCATTTTATTGCACTCCGTGGCATTGAGGTGGTACATCGGCAGTACCTAATAGAAATAATATTTGTTATTATAAAATCTTTTAAATTATCCGACATAAATAAATCATATATTTCGAATTCATTATCAGTACTAATTCTTTACCTATGTGTGTCTATGTACTACCTACAAGTATTGGAAAAAAAGTACGTGATGTCTTTTAAAAAGAAAATAATTATTAGGTACTTGAATTTCTATTTGTGTTTTATTACGATCTTGATATGCCAATAAATCCATGGTTAGAATGTCAGGTTGATTAATGGATTTTTCCTACAATCTAGTATTATATCGGCGCTTATTGACTTGTCCGGTTATTGCTTGTTGCGATGTAGGCGAGATTACTTCTTAAAATATTTTGCAAAAAGTGGTTAGGTAATCAACTTTTGGTTTAAAATGATCTGTTCAGTCGTTTAGAATATACACTATACATATTTCACTACAACATGCGACATAAATTCTACATCTAAAGTCTGTAATCTTATCTTAAATCAGGCACTCTCACTTATACTGGAATTTGCCATTACGATCCACCTAGATATTATGCAGAAGCGGGGCAGCGATCAGCCGCCCACGGCGACGGTACCTAGGTACATACCTTGTACGTACATGCTCGTGATTCGCGATACAAAAAGTTTTGTACAAGTATAGTACAAAAATACTAGCAGTGATTGGCTGAAGTGCCGTTACAGCCGGATTCAAAGAGTCTGTGGCCAAAAACCACTTGTAACGACTTCGTGGATATCGTGTTCTCCTATACCCATTATAAAAACGTCAAACGTTTGTATAGAAAATATATAATAGTTGCAACGTAAATTGGAGTAAGTATACAGAACTGACCCATAATATCTGCAATAAAACTGAATTTCAAGAAGAGATAAATATGTGTAAACGATAAAGTTATATTAAAATTCTATTGATATATTGGAAGACTATTAAGAAATAATGCAACGTTATTATGTAGAAGTTAATCGGCATCGTAGTTAATAGAGCCCTAAACTTTATGCCTGGAGCGTTTATTGCGTCCATAATAGAGTGAGCGCTCTGCTTGCGGTCTCGACCTTTTAGCTGTAGTAATTATTGTTTAATATTACGGCAGTAGGTAGCCGACGTAACTCCCGCGCTGTGACAGGTAGTACCTAGCTACCGGTAAATATTATGCAACGAGCCGGACGCAACACAATGTTAAGTGCATTATATCTATATGATACTGAGCGCTTCGTGACTCGCCCGATCCTGATTGCGGGCGATGGCGGATATGTCCGCAATGTCATGATATATCATGACATATAAAAATGTAGGTATTCATAGCAGGCATTTATACAGCGTTCGCGGTAAACTCGTATATTACAGACATTAGTGTGTCTTGGAAGGTGTCTTGATAGCTTTGACAATAATAAAGTGGAGAGTACTAGGAAGACATCAGTCAGAGGCATCAGATCTTCATAATGTGAGCGGTCATCACACGCGCCTTTGTACCAACCTGTAACTAACATTGCGATGAGGTTAAAGGTAAACACGTTAAAGCAATAACATTAATATCATTCGTTTACATTTAACGAATTGATACAATCAATCAGGAAGTTTGTTCAATATGTTGAACCCCAGAACCTTGTTTTTTTTTTTAATGCAGGTACAAGTCAATCATTCTTGTAACAGAATCTCACAGTTTCAATCTTGCACACAGTACATCTGATTTATGTAGGTACGTTTGGTCTTCCGTAATTTAAAATGCTTTAAACTTAATATTGTACTACCAGCCAGTTTTTAATACGTCCATAAATAAATCTAAAAGACACACCTAGTATCTTTATGTACGAAAAGTTACTCATTTCGACTTAATTTAAATTATGACGTCGACTTGGGCTTTTAATTATGATTTAGGTAGACCTGTTATATCTACTCGACTGAGTTCCAATCATTAATAATCTTTAGCGTGAAGGATTATTTCATTTTAACAATTTGTTGTAATTGAACTTACGAGTATTTTGCATCTTGAGCTAGATAGTAAAAATATAATGTTACGTCTTTTCCTGGTTTCATGGGGAGTTTTCACATTACAAGTGCACCGGGAACAATGATAAGTCGGAAGTTAGAAACAAATAAATGTGTATCTATTTTACAATTTCAAAAAGTTGGCTTCGGAATTGTTTCAACGTGTTCTAATCTAATGGAAGCTAAGACCGAGCTTGTCAAAGAAAATAAATTGCTTTATTCGATGTTCAATTGCTTAATCTAATGTCAAATCTATAGTCTAAGATCCGTTAAATTTTGTATGAAAGTTGACATTTGAGAGTATTGTACTGTGATAGAAAACAATAGAAAATATTAATTTACTGTGTCTGCAAATGAAACAATAGAAATACACTGTCAATTAATCTGATCGTAGAAAGCACCTGTTTTATTGATAATAATGATTCTCCTTTGTTTTCACTCGTAGGTTCGTTACATGGACACTAGAGCTTTTGTGGTACTACTGTCTAAAATATAGGAAAGGTAAATATGAAAGTAGTCAGATATAGGATCAGACATGATGCCGAAAAATAAACGTTAACCCATGTGGTCAATAATATAAGTTATAATTAGATGATTATTAGCCAACGATAAGATGCTAATGTATTCCAACTTAATTAACTATTATAAATTTCTACACATTGTTGCAGACGGCCTTGTTACGCAATGTATGCAACATAACACACATATTATCTACAATATTAACACGCGGAGCGTTTCTCTTTCATAGGTATCGCTCGGCGCTCAAAACATCGCCGCGGCGCTTTCGGACACACATTTCTTTCATTTTTAATGAAACCACATACGTATTTTGAAGTATGATTCATTAGTGAAACAATTGTGCTATGACTTGTGAATAGCGGGACGTAATGGCGAGCCTGTGTCTGCTCTGCCTACATACCTACGTGAAAAATGTGACAGCGGCTCGTGCTACGATCTATGATTTACAATTTATACATCGATTGTTTACGTTAGTGATAACGTAAACAATCGGTGATGAATCGTGTTTCTATGACAAATAAACCTATTTTTCTTTCTTTGATACATATTCAGTCATATTTTATAGGTAATTTTATTCAATTTAGTAATTACATGTTCTAACGTATTGTAGCGGGTGCCAAGCCAAGACGGGCGTCGTCACTGAGGCAGGCTTAAGAAACGCTGGTGTGACGATTTAGACTCGTTCCTAACCGACTAGACGAAGAAGGCACAGCACAAGGAAATGTGGAAGAAAACGGGGGAGGCCTTTGCCCAGCAGTGGGACAGTACAGTCTAACGAAAAAAAATGTATTGTATTGTATTTCAATTTATTTAAGTCTTAGGTTATGTAAACAGCCGACCAACTCTCCATTTTGAGGAAAATCAGAGGTGAGTCAGCTGCGTTGAGGTTGAGACACAGATTTATAGGTGAAGTAAATATGTAATACCTACCTACTAGTTTATTACTCATCAATTTTCATTAAACATATTGAAGCAGGCAACATTGTGGATGAAGTGTATTTAGTAATCCATCTATATTACTTAATACGGCACAGGGGTTATGCTCCACGCGATTATTTGCTCATTTAATTTCCAGCTTAATAATAAGCAGGATAAGGAAACGATCTCTGTTTGCAATTTCTATACCTACAACAAAACTGTTTGAAACACAGCCATCACACACTGAAACTGGTCATATTTAACACTTTACTAACTTGATTAATACATACGCTTTCTAAAAACATTAAATGGGTATAAAATTGTGCATTAACAGGTGTGAGTATGCGTATGCGTCGTACAGTAGCGGCTTTTGTAAACATCGGCGCATGATTGCTCACTCGGACGCCGCGACACTTCACACTGCGACCTCACACTATGAACTAGTGACAAATATTTGTCCAATCTCTGTCCGAGAAAATGTCTTTAGGAACTCTAATAAGCTTTTGTTTAATTAAAATTTTGTTAACTACAATTGCTATTTTGATCAAAGAATGGGGACAAGGAGGACGATTTGATTGCGCTTATCTTGTCGTACCTTAGTGCAAAGAACTTTAAAATAACTAGAGTAGATAGGTTATGTATTTTATTTGTTATATCTTCGGAATGGTAGACACTATTTAAGTATAATGTAGCCCTTTTGTATACCGCAGTCTACCGTAATGGTAATCCAGATTAAATAAACAATCTACATACTTAATTACATTTTAAACGATACAGCCTTACTTAAAGACTCCAAAATCGAGGTAATGGCTTACAAGCGAAAGCCCTACCGAAGAAGTAATGTCGGGTTTCAAAACGAAGAGATAAGCTTAAGTGAACTTCAATACTTATAGATGGGTACATAAAATTGAATGATATGTTCCAAAGCGTGTAAGTAAATTAAAAAGTAAGTCAAGCGCAGGTCCGTTTCTCCTCTTGATTGACGTGACAACTTGATCTGGCAGCACGGCCGGCGCGGCGCGCGCGCACGCTCGCGTCTACAAATAAAAACTTTTGTTCTCACACAGAAGAATACCTAAAGTTCAATCCAATACCTACTGTGTTATGTTAAAATCAATAAAAATGCAAATACTTAAAGCTAATCTAAATAAAATTTAGAAATTTCAGGAATCCGGCGCAGCAGTCGTAGTATTTTTACATATTCTTTTTTCGAGTAATAATAACTATTAAAAATATTATTCTGTGGTTACATCCGTGTTTTTTATGATATTAAAAACCATGTGGTATATAATTCCTGTGTTAGGATAGGTATTATATTTTTATTTTAATAGTTTGTAGTTTATTTAGTATTAGAAGTTTGTACATATTAGATAATAATAATATACTTAATAAAAGATTGGAGATCTCTGTGTAAGTTGGGTATTGTTTACTTTTTAATGAACAACTGAACATTCAGTTTCAATAGCTCGCGCAGACGGCGCAGGGGCCAGGGCATCGCATTTTCCCCATCTCACTATAATCCTCATACCATTAAAATGGCACTTTAAATATTATGATTAAAAATGTGTCCATAAATAAGATTTTACTTGTACTAATCAGGCAAATAAGCCTAAATCACCAGCTATCAGCCAGACACTACAGAGAAATACACTTTGAAAACAAAGGCGCTTAAATGTATCTGAAGCTTATTTATTGCCACACTGGGAATATTCACATGAGGCACTTACATATTAGATACCCTTAGTTAATAGACACATTTTCTTGTGAAAGTTATATGTAACTACGAAGAGTTCAAAGTTCTGCATTAATTATAAGTTAGCTCCGGAACCAATTGAGACGTTCGATCGATTCATTATTATAATTACACGTGTTATAATAAAACAGTAAGCATATGCATCTAACGAATAAATATCCTTCATACCTTTAATATGTAGGTATAACACGACCAGAAATTACATATAGTTGATTGCTTTATCATTATTGCTGTCAATAAAAACCTTTTCCAAAATATAATTGACACAAAAGAGATCGCTGTCTGAAATATTTTTATTGACCATTATGACTGCTACTCGCGAGTCAGTAAATCATAAATTTTATTCATACATTAAAAGCTAGAAGGATTCAACTGCGCTTTCACAATCGTCGTCTCTTTTGATTTTTGTTAATTCCATGCGTATAATTGACGTGAACTGTTCTGAAAATATCAGTCAGGCCGACGCGATTATAGCCGAACATAAATGAAGAAAATCGTACGCGAAAATAACATTAAATAATGACAGCGTGTCAGCCGGCCAGCTCGACCGCCTCCATCGCGGAATGCAGATCGAGAGCACTTGCCCACACAAACCTGCGTAATGTTTTTGCAATCGATTCATATGTACTCGTATTTTTATTAATTAATGTGGAACTCGCTCGCAGCGATAGATGCAAAATGAGAAACGATTTATATTTTGTCGATTGGCGGAATGTCGTGTATGGTGTTATTTACATAGCGAATGCGGGTGCGGATAACGTGACTCGTGACTATGATTATAGAGCTGCATTATATCGTGCGCTTAATGCAACGCCGGGCTGCGTAATGTTCACACAATGGCTCGCTTCTTACAGTGAAAACACTCATATTAATGCGGAAAAGAAATTCATATTGTGGCTCGACAAAAAAGATGTTTTCAGTGATACGATGTGGCTATTTACTGGAGATGTATTAGTGAATCAAAATAGCAAAGCGTTCTTGCCATCGCCGTATGAAAGTAAACGCGTGAGGCTGCGGCCGCGTGTGTCGGAGGCTGTTGCGGTCAGTTTCACCTCGCACTTGTATCTTGTGATCTCGTCGTGGAGGCGTTTCGCGCGCCTTTTTTGGAATAACTCGAGCAAAATTCGTCGGAAACTTATTTTACTTCGCGCGAGTTGCACTCAAAAATCGGATTTTTATTTTAATGAGCCAGTTTCGCGTCGGCTTCTCGCTCGCACCCGCCGCTGCACTGAATAAATAAATGAGTTGCTCTACTTTCTATGAGATCGTTTCTTTGGGCGGTCCGATGAGACTTGCCTGTTACGCAGAGCGGCTTTGTGCTGCTCGCTCGTGCCGGTGCGCCCGACCAGCGCCGACCGCCGCCGACCGCCGCAGCCGCCGAGCGCCGCGTGCACATCAACAACATTGCTCTTTTACTCTCTACACAATAACAATTCTATTTTGAGATACATTTCAGTCACGATTTATATAGTTAGTAACAGATTTCTTTGTCAGAAAAGGCCAGATGCTTAGAATCTATACATATACCTACTTGCACCTATACAGGATTCGGATTCCTTAAGTTCCACGTCGGTGCAACGATGTTATTACATACACAGCTTATGCCCGCGGCTTCGCTCGCGTTAAGTATTATTATTAATTAGGTATATTTTTTGCGGCTGTACTGATAGTTCAAACTAATACATTTACATCCTCCATCATCCCTTATTTTATCCCCATGGGGGTTGAATTTATCAAAATCTTATTTAAGCGGACGTCTTCATCATAGTAGCTCCAATCTTTAATTTCAGTTCAATCAGTCGAAAATCTAAGAAGATTTATACAAACTTTCATCCCCTATTTTATCCCCTTAGGGGTGGAATGTATCAAAATCCTTTCTTAGAGGATGCCTACGTCATAGTAGCTATATGCATGCAAAGTCTCAGCCCGATCGGTTCAAAATTGACAAAGTTTCATACAAACTTTCATCCCCTATTTTATCCCCTTGGGGGTAGAATTTATCAAAATCCTTTCTTAGCGGATGCCTACGTCATAACATCTACCTGCATGCCAAATTTCAGCCCGATCCTTCCAGTGGTTTGGGCTGTGCGTTGAGATCACTATGTCAGTCAGTCAGTCAGTCACCTTTGAGTTTTATATATTTAGATAGGTACGTCACATATGGGGTCACCCTTTGCATGCCAGAATATAGTATATATTTACAGGACTGATACTATAGTGGCGTCATTAGATACTTAATTCGAAGTGGTATTTCTAATATTTTTCTACACACATAGAGAGCTATCAGTATCAGCACAATATATCTCTGCCACATTATGCGCAACCGTTTATGTTTATGAAGTTGCTGATAAAATCGCAACCTACTGATTTTATGAAATGCAACATATTTGTGGTATCTCTAAGATATGTCACCGCTAACACAATGTTAGGCTTTAGAATTAATTTATTAACGCTCAACATAGAATTAATTTATTAGCACTTTACTATTGCATGTAAAATGATTATCTTCCCGCAGAAAGCATCTGTTTGTTAGCACATGCATTGAGTCCCGTATTTCATTCATGAATCATGTTTTCATGACATAATGACGCGACGTCGACAGACTGTCAGCCGCGTAGTAGAGCATCTTCACACGACTCGTTATTATATTCATAAAGCAAACTCCTCCCACGCACACGTGTCGCCGGTCTCTAGTTTGTCGAGTTAGCAAAATATCGATATTTATAAACGCATCTTATAAATGTTTACCTCCACCGCCGCCCCACCCTCAGCACACATGGGAATAAGGCGTGAGTTTAGGTATTTGTATGTAAATGTTAGATTTTTAAATATTCGACATCGGTAGATAGGTAATTATTAATACATTTTTACAATATAACGTAAAATTTTCAAATTAACATACGAGTATGCTTCGCGGTTAGAACTTATCAGATTCATTGCTTGTATGTATACCTATTAAACTATTGTTTGCTTTTTATTTATTAATTCAAAGCATTGCCTTCGCTAATGATTGTTTCAGTTCCATTGATTGCTTCATACAAATATGGTATTGTATTATGTTTATTACTAACATTTCCCCGTTATTGAAATATTTTCATCTCGATAGAAAATAAGGAAATGCAGAACTAAGATATTGAAATATAAATTAGAACATGTAAAGCGATTGAGCACGGACGATTATGCAAGTGATTGAACCATCGATACGGCTTTATGCAAGATCTCGCGTATCATATGATACGACACTTATTGGTCATGTTCAGAGCTTGTTGCCTACCGGACATGGAAAGGACTTGCTCGGTATTATTAGTGCAATGCACTTGCATGCGTCACTACGCGAAGGACACGCTTTGTCTGGATCAGGTGGTCGCGCAGCAGGTGAGGGGCGAGCGGGGGGCGCGCGGGCCGCGGCGGGGGCGAGGGGGGCGCGCTTCGAGGCCGCTTCCTGTCGCAGGACTGGTTTTGCGGTTTGCACCACTTTTGTTTTGCACCAGTTTCCAACTAAACAAACAACCTTTTAACGTTTAATGTGCCAGTTTATGCGAGTATGCGCATTAAGCTTGTATATAAACTACCTAAATGGTTGACTACTTATGAATAATTTCCTTCATTCTCCACATACACATTTAATATAATTATATATATCACACCACACACTTGCGAATTCACATTGGTTGTGGGCATTAACTTTAGATTGTTCAGAATTAATTGTTCTCTTTGCTGTTGTTTAATTGATTACACATTTCCTTTATTGGAACGACAACAATCAGTCCTTAATTAATTCTATTATATGTTTATCACGACCAACCATCTGAATTTCCTTCGCACCACGACCGTGCTTTAAATATGGAACAAGGCATTGAATACCACAGTTATGGCCAATAATAACGTCGTGTAGAAAGCTGGCAGTGTAAACTCCCCTTGAAACTCGTAATGCCGAAATTTTTGATAATAAAAACCAATTTACTCTGAATCCTGCAGCAAATCATCGCTTTATAATCCTCAAAACCTTCGTGAAGACTTCGTTAAAGACCAATTTTAACAATTTTATTGAGTTTGAAGCAATTTCATTGTTATTCCTTTTTACTTTGCTGCGATAAAAACGGTTGCGCGGATTCTAGATATTATTTTTGAAAAAATAAAATAAATACGTGTATTAAATAATCGTTCGTAATGCTTGAGAAGAACTCATTCATAATTATAATATGAAGATATTTGTTTCATTCTAGGTCTTCGTCTTGGATTTTATTATTAAAGTTTGATTTGCACATTTTACTATCGATGTTTGGATGTAATTTAACATTCAATAATTTTATTACAGATATAAACTCGTCAGGTGTCGCATCAAACGAAAAGGTGAGATCATAAAATTTTATAGTCGTAAACTATTTTTGACTGACATTTTGTCAAGGTCCGATTAGGAATGAGAAATGACGTGAATGTTACATGACTGTACAACGAAGGTGAAAGTCAATCGCAAGTCATCTCGTCTGTATGCACCTCCGCCGCTGCTGCTGCTCATTGAATCTGCAACGTACTGAATTAATGAATAGAATCGTATGAAGCATGGACAATAACTATATCGAGTTATGCTTAACTTGCACTCAACCGGGACAACGTTGTCCGTACACCACTCAGCGGCTTGAACATGATTTATTAAGGCTTCGTGGCTGTTATTTTTTTATTAAAGCACATTAAGTATGGCGAGGTATGGTTCCTGGTGCCTGAACGCGACCTCATACCTTTGCGATATGTTAATACTTTCAACTGGTATACCTGTCCAGCCATTTGGTTGACAATGCTTTTGTTCAAGTATGGCTTGATCGCGACTTATTAAGGCTTCGCGGATTTTATTACAACAAAAAATGACATAAATTGGGTCGATTTATGGTTACTAATTTCCACATCACTTCATCTCTGAACCGCTGTATTAAGATTTTATCACGTCGCTGTTTTTTTTATCGTTTTATTTTTTACATTTAAATCCTTTGTTCATACTCGTCTATGTTTATTATCATGGTGGTTTGGGCAGTTCCCAAATATAATCTTAGTTTATAGTGAGGTTGTGACTGTAACCGCAGACGCATCTGAGGATGATAAAGACGCTGTTCTGGCCATGATTTTATGCCGTTAACGTAGGGCAAGAGTCAAGGGTAGGGCACCGGGCGGTCCGCTAAGTCGCTTCGCTGTTCATGTCGTGTGAGCAGACAGACAACCTGCGGTAACCTTTGCGTGACACAAACATCGTGTTTGCGTCAATATATGTATGCACTATGCATGTATATGCACATAATTCGTTTGGAAAAAATCTTTAAGATGATTCAGCTCGTATACTTGAACTTACAATATAATGGAACCGTTACAATAATTTCTTAGTAACGTAAAGAGATGCAAAATTATACTACTACCTCAATGTTTTTAAAATATGCGTAAAACATAAGAACGTCTAACGTGTTTTTGTCATTTTGGGCAGGTGATGTCGAAAATAGCTTTTCGTGTAAATTAGTTAAAATGGATCTCATATTGCCTACTTACATTTAAATCACATTTCGCGAATCTACATTAACATTTAGTTTCTACCTATTAAGTATAAAACAATATTTTATTTAGAACTTATGACGGTAGTCAGTGACTTTAATCCTAGGCAGGTCAAAATTTCCAAAGCTAGCATTAAAATAATTTTACATAAAGACTAAAACACGTTTGCTTTCATTAGTGCTGGCAGCTTTCGCTATAGTTTGCCATCGGACTATACAATATTTTTTTAATCTTATTGACATAGGAATAAGATTCAGACTTCAATCAATCACTTTTTATTAAAATTTCATCTCGATCTTAATGATGATGATGCTTCATATCCTTTTGCTTAATATGGAAATGGCAAGTTTATCCAACCATATTTCTTATTATTAACATTTCATGCGCTTCTTAGTATTAATCATAAAGAAAAATCAATATTTGTATGCATTTGTAAGTTAATCATCATCATCTGCCTAGCCTTTTCCCAACTATGTTGGGGTCGGCTTCCAGTCTAACCGGATGCAGCTGAATACCAGTATTTTACATGGAGCGACTGCCTATCTGACCTCCACAACCCAGTTACTGGGTAATACGATACCCTTTGGTAAGACTAGTTGTCAGATTTTCGGGCTTCTGACGACCCGTAACGACTGTCAAAGATCCACAAATGACAGCCGGGACCAACGGCTTAACGTGATTTCCGAGGCACGGAGAGGTCTTGGTATGTAAAGATGGTCACCCATTCACGGACCAACCGCGGCAAGCGTAGCTTAACCTGATCAATCGACCCGTGCGGCTGTTATTACTTAGCCAAAGAAATATAAGAAATCGCTGGGTTAGGAAAATATATTGTAATTCAAAACGGTCTTGGTTATTTAAATTTTTAAACGAAAACATCTACAGTTATTGTGTTATAGTCAAAATAATAATGAGAACGAATGTAAAGATTGTTAGTCGTTTCTGAAAAACTAACATATTGACGTATTCATTCATGCCGGCTAGTATTAGAATGTATGCAGGAGGCTGTTACTCTATAAGTACAGTTCATATTTTATGAAATATATTCAGTTATTTAATCTACCTCCCAATTTGGAGAGAAGGCTTTTAGTAGCTTTTAGGTTTAATTGCTCTATTACTTCTAAAATTGCTTCAAAAATTCATAGTACATTAATTACAGTGCTTTTTTTTTACATCTGTAAAACTGTTAGACACCCACTAACTCATCTAATTCTTTGTCAGAGTTTTCTTGTACAATTTTTTTCCTTATAAACGATGCCCAAAGACTCATTAACCCGTTAGATGGTTCGTAACAAAAACCTTTACCGTGCATCTGCCACTTAGATACTCCGTACTTTACGTTGTTTTATTT
The DNA here is from genome assembly GCA_914767645.1 of Hydraecia micacea. Lineage (NCBI taxonomy): Eukaryota > Metazoa > Arthropoda > Insecta > Lepidoptera > Noctuidae > Hydraecia > Hydraecia micacea. The sequence continues at coordinate 9,471,391 of OU611779.1, read as the reverse complement.
GACTAGGTGACGCAATAGGAATTGTCGTCAATTGGCGTTCATTTGGTGTTGACAGAGAATATTTTGGACCTTCTATGCACATTTCAATAAATACTTGAAACTTGCTAGTACTTTTAAATTGCAACGAAACTTTTTGAGTCATGAGACTTTCTCGAAAACATATTCCTATAAAATTATTACGTTTACTAAATTGTAAAAAGAAATGGTCATTGATTAATTTTATTCTGACAATCGTAAAAGATGACATCCATTGTAGTTGAAAGCTTGAATATAAGTATGTAGGTATAGTATATAAAAGCTCATAAAAGTACAAATGTTTTGTTTTGTGAATGTGTCATTTTATTGATTGTACGAACAGTGCAGGTTTAGGTCATCAATTAATTTCCGTATAAAAATATTTCTCTGTCAACTTACAATAACATAATATTATAAATCTATAGAAAACATTTGAAATACAAAATATAATATTTATTGAGTAAAATAATTATGTGTTACGATAATACGTTAGTTTGAGAAGGCTGTGTTTATCTGTACGTTTGTTTAGCATGCATGTACTTTATTTGCATGCATTGTTTTAAAATGATAGTGCTCCATTTATTTGGCCTACTTGAACTAAAAGTTTACCGTCACATTTAGAACAAGCTTGCATAGCAACTGTTGATAATTAATTTATAAGCCAATTTAAACAAATATAATATATGTACCTACATTTGAAGAATATTATAATTAAGCACAGTGTCGTAAGAGCACATTCTTATTAATCTGGAACAAATATGTTAGCATGCGTTTACCGCGGCTATTAATAACGTTAACAAAAAAGAAATAAAACTTTGTCTGAATGTTATAAAAACACAAGTTGGCAACAAACTAACTTGTGTTTTTGCAAAACCAGTTTATATATTTTATGAAGTGGTATTGCGCACAGTTAGGCACTATCTATATCTCTTATGTAGTTTGCGAAATCTCGAACTATACCCTATATTGAACAGTTATAATCTCATAATAACCGAGAAATCTGGAATCTAATTCTTTAATTGTTGAAACAAAGTTACATTTTTGAAAAAAAAAAACTCGTAGCACAGATACGACGGTAATTTGAACTAACATCAAGACTGTTATTTGCCTTTATTGCTTCCAAGAAAAAATCAACTCACAGAGTTCTATATCATTATAATTTTCACTTTCTTGATGAATCATATTGTGGAACGAATTGACGACAAAATATACGTACTAAGTACTATAATCAAATCAATAAAGGTGACGGAGTCAGCAGAACTATTCTACTTATTAATGAATAACATTGTCAAGCAACTATTTTTACAAAATATCTCTCTATCACAAAATATTGTCATAAAGTAAGCACGTTAAATGTGTAAACACTATTTATTAAGTAACATTTTGCACTACATATGCCATAAATTGTTACATTAATAAGTATCTCATAAGCTGTGCATAAACTATACGCAGCGCTATCGCGCGTTGATGTCTTTTCCATGGCACAGCTTTTAATGAAACTTCATAAATAGCTAAGCATTTATCTTCAATTTACATTTATCCTTTGTGGCTCGTTAACTGACATTTATTTTAATAACAAGATATAATGATCGTGTTGTATCTACTATGAATGGCTTTACGACTTTGGAACTTATTACACTACTAAACTTTTATACTGTGCACACTTTAGAGCAGTAATTGCTTACACAATTATATGTTTTCAAAATTACTTACGCAATATCAGTTTTTGCGTCATTTGGTAAGGGTGTTAGTAGCCTAAATGATTTGAAAGCTTATTTTTTAATGAGCACTTCGATATTTTAATTTGATTTGATAATAATCCAAGGCCATCGGATACAGGGAAATCAAAGGTGTAGTGCGATTACTAGGTCGACTTATTATTAAAACTTTGAAATCGAAATTCTCGACTGATTGGAGCGTGGTATGCAGGACCAATTAATATGGAATGTTTTTATTTAAATTACTGTAGTAGTAGTTAACTGATACCACTTCAACGATTTTTATCGCTGACTTTGTAAGCATAAAACTAATTTACCTTTAATATAACTTTAAATACAAAAGAATTATGAGAACAAATGCAGACACTGTAGCTAATCTAGTCAGGACAAGGAGCCAATATCGTCAGAAATTAATTTCTCTTAGCAACTACGAAGATAAAATAAGGACTCTAAAAAAAGCCTCGGCTGAATCGGAAACTCCATTGGAACAATAATAATATAGTGTCAGTGGTAAAGTGGAACAAGGAACTCTCGTAGTGGCGACTGGTACGTTGAACCTCCCGGGGCGGCGTATGTGTGCACGCACACGCGCGCACTGTGCACGTGCACGACGCCGACACTGTGCACACGTCAGCGCCGTGCGTCCGTGTGCGTCTAATAAACGTGTGTAAGTACTTTAATCTGATTCATGGCGCGATACGTACGTAAGGCGCATGAGGTTTTAGCAGCACGCGTTACGTTTTATTATTTCCTAATTTATTCCTATACCCATAAAGTTCACATTACAATAGCGCGACGTTAACTTTGGCACACGTACATGTTGTTTCACAGAAAACAAATTCTCGCATGATCTGTGTAGGAATGATTGAGTTGTTATAAATACGCGCGGTATCGGTATCTAAGTTAATGTTTATAGAACGCGCGCGCCGCGGTCTGCGGCCGGGCGGCGGGCGCGGCGGGCGCGCGGGCGGCGCGTCGTCGTGCGCGCTGCGGCTCCGAATGCTCCACCATCCACCACGCTGCCTGAAGGCGCTCACTTGTACTTTGTCGACGCATAAACAAGATTTATGTCGCAGTAACTCCGAACTCGCATATTTATTAAAGGGAAGCGTGTTCTAACTCAAGACTGCAATAAGTTACTGTTATTAATACTATATTAGCGTATAAGAATCAGATACCTAATGTCCATTTAACGACTTATCCAATATCTTAGCTCTGACTTCCTTAATTTGTTTTCATTTATGACTATTTGGTGCAGTAGACTGAGCTGGACTTAATATTGCTGTAATTTTTTTTATGGCCCATAATGATTTAATAGTTCTTATACGATATAGCAGTGACACATGCATATTTGTGTGATTATAAAGTTGATGGAGGCTGTGCAAGTGTGCGACTTCCTTGTGGCCACGTGCGTCTGTTCATAAGATAACTTGTTAACAGAAGACACGTCAGCGTCTGTGGCACACTAAAGTTCGGCCCACACAACACTTGATACAATCTTAATAAACTTTTATAACTGACGTCTCGAGACATAGACTATTTAAACATAGTAAGTAAATTACATAAAATATAGTGACAATCTGACAGTACTACAGTCGAGTACTTTAGCAGTGAAACAAGTGTCGTATGTCGGCTGACTGAAGCCCGCGTTGATACCAGCGGGCAGTAAACTAATAGTGCATGTTCGTTGATAGCTGCGCTCGTACGGCGCGGCGCGGGCGCTGGTGGTTGCGACAGCCAGCCGCACGATCAGCCGCGTGATCGTCCTTGCTCGTTGCTCAACGCTCGATAAGTGCACGATATTAGCGCCATCTTAAAAGCTTTCGAGTACGAAAATAAAATCGGTAATAAGAACAAAAAGTAATTAAAGACGGCTGTAACTGTTTTAGTGTTGGTCGGCGCCGGTGTAACGCAGCCTCTAGTTCCACCGACCTTTACTGGTTCGTATTTCGAAACTTGTACAGCTAAATGTTCTAAAAATAGTTTTCTGCAGGTTGCTTGGATTCTCTTCATAATATTTCGGTATTCTTCATCGGTTCGGTTAATGTCAAAAGAAGACTCTATTTGTTTTGATTTGTTTGAAGACCTAATTAAAATGTGAACACCCGTTGGTTTACCAATCAGAAGGTATTAGGTCAACAACCGTCACTGAACTACACTATGTACGCCGCATAAACAAAAGATATTACCGTAAACCTAATTATGATGTCAGTGATTGCTTATTTGTTACATCAATAAAAAATATTGGTAATTTAAAGATGATAAACTCATCTCTGCCACAGTCCACAGTAGATATTCTCTATAAGTAGAGGCATAAAAGAAACAAAAAACAACCTTCATTGCTCCGCATAAAAGTGTAGGAAAAGCCCATGAGAAGGCATTAAGTAGAATGTAAAAAAAAAATGTTAAAAAAGCTATCTTTTCCAATACCAAAATCCATTATGAACGAGACTATTGTTACTTTTCGTGGAATCTCAGTCGTGTTGTATTTTTTAAGGCTGCGCAATGTAGGTCGTCTGTATAATTGTGTCGTGTATGAGTCTGTATCAAATAGGATTGTGAGTAACAAAGGATGTTGCGTAAGGCATTGCTATTTATTGATAAATGTCATTAGTGACGTGTATCGGGGGCTCGTGGCTAAATAACAATCGATTGATCGGCGAGGTTGAGCTGCGTTTGAACCGGCTAGTTCGGGCACGGGTGAGTTTACTTTGTTTACACATTGAGACCGCTCATTGTATTGGAGATACCTCAGCACCAATAAAAGTCACGAAGACCCAGCCAAAAAAATATTTTGACTCCGTATCGACACTGCGAAGAAGTTTCGTGGTGGTCGCGTAGACGATGCGTAGGCCGTGCGCAGAAGTAGCATCGTAACTGCTTAGGCCATACGTAGAAGTTTTTTTGTAGCCACATAGGCCACGCATAGCAAGCGTGGTGTAGCCGCGTAGGCTTTGCGTTGCATACGCGGCGAAGCTGCGTAGACAGTGCGTAGCAGGCGCGGTGTAGCTGCGTAGGCTCTGCGTAGCAGGCGCGATGAAACCGCGTAGGCTTTGCGTAGCATCCTCGGCGTAGCTGCGTAGGCTTTGCGTAGCATGCTCGGCGTAGCTGCGTAGGCTGTGCGTAACAGGTGCGGTGTAGCTGCGTAGGCTTTGCGTAGCATGCGCGGCGTAGCTACGTAGCCTTTGCGTAACAGGCGCAAAAAAGAAAATAAAACCTTAAAAGAAGGGAAATTAAAAGATATGTTGCTGTGTGCAATATGACGGCGTCAACGTAACATAGAGAGGTATCTCGATCCCAGAATAGTTGGGACAAGCGATACCGCCAGGCTGATGAAGGCCGTAATCGTAAGTTACGTGATAAACAGATTGTAATCTCACAATGGCTAGGACGAGGGGTCGCGGGTCGCGCTCATTACATTGCATTCAGACATTAATTTAAGTAGACTTGTTTGTTAATTACAAGTTCAATAACATTCGCTTCCATTCAATGCATTTCATTTTGTAAGGCAAGTTCTGATTTAAAATATTTGAAATGTTTCTTTCTAACAAATAGCTGTCGTGTCGTGGACATGAGTGTGACGGTAGCTGGTCCAAGCAGATGCTGCTGAATGTATGGCAACAGAGCTGTCTGATCTCGCTGCTCAAATCAATTAAATCAGCTCACTACAATTTCCCCAAAGACACCTGCACAAGTTGCTATAGGAAAACAATACCTTATTATTAAGAGATAAAGTACAAAATGCGATAAACTACTCAGTTATAGGAAAATGTCAAGTAGGCTAGCTATTTCTAATAAGATTCATAATAGACAAGCAGGCGTCGCCGCCACTCGGCGCTGCAAGTTACAGATATTGCTTTACTTGAATGTTAATAGCTCCGCGTTTTTATAAAAATAACTACGAAAACTAATTTGCTCTATATAAAGACTATGTGTTAATATAGCTAGTTCATATTTGAGGTATTTATCTAACAAATTCCGTAATATCCGTTAGGAGTAATCTAATGCACTCACACATACAGACACACACACATGCAAGGCTAGGTTACTAACACAGTGGGCACACGTGCACAGTGGAGGCAGCGCGGAACGAGTTCACACCGACCTGCTGCGCCCGCGCAAGAAAGAACTCAGCCAAGGACGCCGGCGTAACGGTCCGTGTGCGGGGGGCGGAGTGCGCGCGGGGCGTGGCGGGACGGGGGAGGGGGGCCCGGTCCCGCTAGCCGCACCGCGTGCCCGCGGGACGCATGGGATGCACTGGACACTGATTCATGCTGGCCGTTGCGTCATCGCTCCGTAAATGTTGCTAGAAACTTTTATGATTAAGTTCTAATTAGTTGATAACCTTTTCATAACATTATAAACTTAATTATTTTATAATTAATCATTTGATACCATACGTAATCGTTTTACACTAACAAGATTCCTGTTAGAAAAATATTATCAGACGCATTGATTGCTGCAATGCGGCTTCGCTGATTAATGTATTTAAACTTCGATAATAATTTGTTAACATCAATAAACACAGTGGCTTGACACCACATTTAAAATTATGATAGACGTGTCCTAAATGAAGCTTATTTCTTAAGAAAATCCAATTTTAAGTTCCTTCGCTCGGCCATCGACCCTAAAAACCTTATTTACTTTCTCGCTCGCTCTCGTTAACTTGAATAGTTTTGTCTCACAGTCACGAAAACCGCTGTTCTGTCTTTATTTTGTTACATTACGGCCAAGAACAATGACTATTCGCCGATAGGACCGTGTTCCTATATCTATTCTTTTCTGGCATGCGAGCCGCGGGCGCGCCGTGAGCGAGACGACTAGCTTTCTGAAGCGCGCAGCCTCTGCTGAATGTTTCGAATTCCTATTGGGCCGCCGAGAGCTTAAAGATGGCCACTCGAAGACCGTTTTCTCGTTACGATAACCTAATTTTATTCCATTATGTCGGTAGTCGTTCTGCTTAAATTTCAATAAGGCAACTCCATTAAGTTCGAATGTCAGGAGGTAATGCGAGTAAAAAGACAGCGACCTCGCGGGCGTATGTTCGCACGCTGCGCCCGCGCCCCCCGCACCTCCCCCGGGCCCGGCTGCCCCCCGCGCGCCCACAGCCTCCGCGACCCGCGCTGCTCCCGAGCGGGTGATTCAACTGTGTTTGTTCGGAAATGTCGAAGGTTTGCCGGACGTCAACAGACACGGAACTACCTTCAGCTTGAGCGTGTTTCCAGGTATCATTTTAATTTTATCTATCTAGAGCTCCGATAGATTTATGCAGTACGAAAGAGTGCTCGAGCACAATCAATGTTTAGTAACTTAATACAGCTAAAATGGAGCCGCATTACTGCATAAAGCAGAGTGTTATCAACAAGTAATTCCAAAATGTACAACATTATAATATCGCCACTACTGTATCACTAGTTAAGCTGTTTGTGGCTTTACAATAGTTTACAATATAAAAGACATCAACGCGCTGTGCACCTTTATTGGAAAATTATGCGTGCAGCAAATTCTTGGTAGATTTTTCATTATTTAATGTGTTTAATTCATTTGAACAACACTAAGCAAACAGACGCAGTCTCACAGGTACATATTTGAACATTTAAATATATTATGCATGTTTTTTCCACACCTAAAGAGATTACAAGAATTTACATAATGTACCTATTTAATTGCCAATCCATAATATTGTTAGGTGAAGGCCTATTCAAATATATATTTTAGTATAATATTTGCATATGCTACTATTCATCATAAGTATATTCGGCAAGCGCCGGCGTTATACGCCGCCAACATGACACCTCGCTTTAAATAAATACAACTTTTGTACATGTATGCTGCTTATGGAATATGTCTCCTTTTGTCATTGATATTTTTCCGCTTTTAATCATGTCGCAGATTATACTAGAATCCTGTTCAAGTTTTTTATTTGTTATTGAGGTTCCAGTTTGACGGCTCTCGTGGAGCCGTCGCGCGCTACGGTACGCGATAGGAGATAGCGGAGCACGTGCCACGTGGAGCGGCCCATAATAATAATGTTTATCAATTAAACTATTGAACGCTCTATTAATATATTAACCTTTGCATGGTTTGCATAATGAACCTCGTTTCATTTTCGAAATATTTAAATACTTTACTGCCAAAAGCTGATGTTAACCTGCATCTTTTTCTAAATGTAAACGCATTTAACGAGTATTTAAGGCAATGCAGGTGTTTACGAATTTCATCACATTTTTCAAAACGAATGAGATATTTACTAAACATTCCCACGCTTTACGTATCCTACACGTTACTGAAATTCAAGTAAAGAGAACTGAAATAAAGCCCTTCAAAGGAAATATGGAAATTTTATGACGTAGCCATATTTAAGTACTTTGAATACTATTTTAATGTACCATAGACAATGACCATATTTACGTACGAAAGAAGCAAAGCTACAAAAAGCCAAACGTTTGTAACAACAACATACCTACCTACATTGTATAACAAAATACAGAACTCGTGTATTCCTGTCCTTTTTGCTTCAGCAAGAAAATAAAGTAAACATTAATAAATAGACATTAATTAATATTGAACGGTGAGTTCAGCTTCTGAATTGCTCTTTTTTAATTCCACGCACCGAATGAGAAGCGATGTGCACGCGACGCTCGTAGCTTCAAATTACGTAGCGATCATGCTGAACTGTAACGTCAGAAAAACTAATTTTTCATTGTCCGCTATGATTACCTACACAGTTGGTGAATGGATATTCTATGTACAAAGGTAAGCATTATAGCAAAGTTTAGAGTGATAGAGAGATTTAGCTTCATTGTGACTTAAGTAATAATCGGATTTAAAGACTAAGACCTCTTGTTAATGACAACGGACAACGGCCCGATTTTTATAACGGGCGACGGGCCGACGCGCAGTGTTCAATAGGTTAGTGTGGGTGTTTGTTAACGCGACGGGCACATACCCGTTGCAACGAAACAAAGGTAACCAAGGTAACCGTTTCGCGTCTGCCCGTTACCCGTTGACAAAAACGGTCGTTAACAAGAGACCTAAAGGAACCAATCTGTAGTTCGAATAGTTCATTTTTCGTTGTATTTTATTTATGCTCGTAGTTAATAAAAACAAACCGGTTTTCAGAAAGTTCCATTTAGTTGATCTAAATTAGAAGCTAACTCAATCAATATTCGAAAAAAAAAATGGAGGTGTGCCTGTATTTTTTACTTCAGTGTGTTATTTCTTCATCTGCCAAGCACATACCTTATTGTAACTAGTATATTTTGAAAAATTGTCTAATGACATAAAACATAAAAAATCGTATACGCCAAAACGAAACTGAGAGCGATCTATTGAAATCAGGCCTCTGTAATTACTGACGAGATACTTATTGGATGGACAGCAATTTCTATTTTTTTTAATATCAAGACTACCCGGAAACCCGTGGCAATATTTGTGGGTCATCTCTAAGCATTGTTACTTGACTTACGACTAGCTAACGAGTTTGTGTTTCATTAAAACGTCTTCAGATGAAATTAAAGTCGGAATCTAATTATAACAATAATAAGTTTTGTGATCATGGCGAAAAATAACATCTATTAAGATCACATAATTTTCTGTCGTAAATCAAAGTATGGTGTGTAGATAAAGTACAGATTTCGATATTACTTCCAATATCTCATGCAATATTGATGGTTTCAGCGTATTTATAATGTTAATTTTTCTAACGACACGGTATATAAAGTTAATGTAAAGGGTCTATTTTATCTTCTCCATCGCCGCAAATTACCATTTCAAATAAGCAAAAAACATCAATATTGCATGAGATGGGCACTAGAACTTAACAAGTGACCTCAGATAAAGTTTACTTCAATGTTGGCGACGCGATTCATCTCACATGTGAAAGCAGGATAATTTATAATGTTTTACTTAATAATTATGGCATATAACCTCACTACCATAAAGTTTCTTGTCGTTAGATGAGAACGAGCTTGCAGTCAGTAATTATCGAAACGCATTAAATTCAAATATATTGAGGAAACGAAGGAAGCACTATGTTTGTTGTGCTTTAAAGAGCATTCTACAAATATTTTATTGGTCAAAAGAAATGTTTTTGCTTAGGTTTGCAAAGGCGTGTCCGTCAAAGTAAAAAATTACGCGGTGGCCGTAAATAAGCACATTTTGACAGCCAGTGCGTATTTAATGGTAACAGATGTTATTGATGCGCTTGGTCTAATTGCCTAATGGATTCCGTATTCAGGTTAAGTGGGGCGTGTTTTCAATTTCTCGCATCTCTCAGGTCGAGGTCAGTTGTTAGCAGCACGTTTTAGAGCACATCACATCTCGTTGAACCAATTTGTTTATATCGAGCACTTTAGTAGAAGGATCACGACTGCACAGAGCACTCAAATTGAATATGTCGATATTACGCTAATATACATAAATGTATGAGATTAGAAAGTCGTGCCGGTGCGTGCCCTAATTTTGAAATTCAGATAACTATCACCTGCATTGTTTTAAACAAAGATGGCATACTAAAACTACTTCATACTTCTTTTTTACTTCTAAATAAAGTGCAAAAAGCCGTTATAAAACTTCAAAGAACTTTTTTTAAATAATGCAAGTAGGTACGAAATGTTAAAACAAATGAATCTGTAGGATCACAATGCTACAACTTAGCTGAGACGATCGCCTAAAAGCGATGTGTCTGATGTAAATTGTGCAGATCTAGTAAGTCGCTGTCTTGTGGAAATCGTATCTACAAAAGTGTTAAGATTTAACTACGCGATAACCGCGTTCAAAAGCTGTCAGTGTAAAATATTCCAAAACAATGATGACACTGATAGCTTTTGAACGCGGTTTAGATGTGCTGATCGCGTTCAGTTTCATTTGTGAAATTCGCCCTAAATCACTTTTTATTTCTCATTCACCCATGTCGGTATGACGGCAAAATAAAGATGAGAATGCGGAGAAAGTTCCATTAAAATTAGTTCAGTGGTCTTGTTAATTACCGCCCTCCGCCTACATCCTGGTTGACAGGACCTTACGTTTACTTTGTCTCATTATTGCATTTCAACTTGTCATATTTCCAGTTATTACTTTTTTATGTAGTTTTTATTAGATCTCGATTCTTTGAAGTAGGTAACTAATCTGGGTATAACTCCGCTTGGTTGAACCAAAAAGGGAAAACCTTTAACAAATAACTATTCAAGCTCTATGTCCGATTAATTGATTAAAAAAAATAGGGAATTACCACTTATCTTAGGTATAACATTAAATACAGAGTACATACCTACTTTTTAGAGTTCCGTACCCAAAGGGTAAAAACGGGACCCTATTACTAAGACTCCACTGTCCGTCTGTCTGTCTGTCTGTCACTATGCTGTATCTCATGAACTGTGATAGCTAGACAGTTGAAATTTTCACAGATGATGTATTTCTGTTGCCGCCATAACAACAAATACTAAAAACAGAATATAATAAATATTTAAGGATGGCTCCTATACAACAAACGTGATTTTTTTGCCGTTATTTGCTCGATATTAATAACGGCAAAAAAATCACGTTTGAAATCTTCACAGAATATTTAGTTGTATAATCACTTAAAAAAAATTTAATTAAAATGAAATATATATTTAAGGGGGGCTCCCATACAACAGACGTGATTTTTTGCCGTTTTTTGAGATAATGGTACGGAAACCTTCGTGCGCGAGTCCGACTCGCACTTGGCCGCCTTTTTCTTGGTTTTATTTGGCCTGCTTACAATAACTTAGTAATGCGAATCGTAAAGTACATGTACTTATAGGTATTGTTACGTGCAATATAGTTCATAGATTTATTCGTACTATTGGTATATGAATTTCAAACAACAATAATAGTAGCTTGTTGTCAATTAAAGAACAATTTGACGGACTCCGACTGTCATTCGCCTAATCAGAACACATTAGGTATAGTTTAAAACATAATGGGCCCTTATTATCATTCACATGACTGTGCCACAAGACCACTTGTTTGCAATATTAAGGGATTATATGGAAGGCCGTGTCCAATTTATTGTGTGCTAATAAAATAATCATGTTATTTATGGTTATGGCTATGTTATCTCAAGAATGCGGTTAATAAGGAAAGTTAAAGGCATATTTTCTGTATTATAATCTCTTACAAGTCGAGTGTAGGATTGCCACTGAATAAAAAGACAAGAAATCCTAAGCTACATTTACGTGAACAAAAAGTATGTTGGTATTTGAATAGAGAGCGTCAGAACAGCGACGCTCAATCTTTGTCATTATTGTAGCAAATTAATCATAAGTGAAATTGCTTACCGACTAATTTGCGAACCACTATCTGGCGTTTTAATCGTTTCTTTTCATGCCCACAACATAGACCAGACGAACTGACGTTTCAAATAATGATTATTATTTAAGTAGTTGATTTAAATTCTATTAATCTTTCTTTCTGCTTTAATAACAAATCTATCTACCGACTTATAAGTTTTTTCTTATAAATACATTCTATTAAATAGCAATTCGTTAAATAAACATTTGTGGAAAATAAAACTAGATCATGAGCGTACGCGCACGTGTTGGTCTGAACAAACAAATTAAGTGAAGCATTTGTGTTCTGTCCCAGATAAACGGTTCGTGTATACAAAAAATGTGCTTTAGTTAAATTGACATTCAATAGAATGATCAGTCAAATCAAACAAGAAACGGCCTAGGTATATACCGTATGGTCAATTAAATTTGGAAACGAAGTTCTTGACTGGTCAAAGTTATTAAATGATTAGAATCTTATCTGACCACTTATTAATAATATCCTTAAGCCAGTACTGGTTCTGGCCAACAACATTGAATTACAACGTCTTAAAAAAATCTATTTGCATTAGTGAATCTGTCTGTGATTACAGCCTAGTTTTTTTCATTTAGAATGAGCAATCGATGTTCAGCAGCAAAACTACAGTAGACGTAGACGTTTGCAAGCGCCACTGAAATGATGATGAGTTGAATAATATTAAAGTCAAAGTCGAAGCATTTATTTCAAATAGGCACTTTTGAATTTACAATAAAATAGAATTTATTCTAGTCGCGCCTTCCAAAGCGTAGTTTTCGTTTGGAGAAGAATGGGCAAGAAACTCCATCGTTACTTTTAAAATGTTTTACAATATTTTGTATATGTTAATTATATATGTGAAGACGATGCTATTGATTGCTACCATAATCACTAACTTCTAATTTATATCCTGCATATATTCTTGCTATGCAGCTATGCTTCTTGGAGCTATGGGCTAAAGCAACCACAGAATGGGTCCCAAACAGCAGCAAACGGCAACGCGGGAGGCCCAGAATGAGATGGCGGGACGAACTCGACTCTTACCAAAAGGATTGGCGTGTAACAGCACTGGATAGAGACAATTGGAAGGAGGGAAGGGAGGCCTATGCCCTGCAGTGGGACAGAAATGGCTGATAATAATAATAATAATAATATATTCTTGTTTTAAATCGTCACCCTGTGAAGAGAACAAAGCAACCATAATACTTCTAGCAATCTGAAATCTCCAAGGCTAAAAACGCATGTCCAGTCCACAACACGCGTCACAACAAACGCGGCAATACTTCGCGGAGTACCTCCAACAATTTACGAGGAAACGAGCATTTCGCAAAACTGATTGCAAACCGTCGAGATTGGTTCTCGAGTGTGGCGTGTCTAATTTATCACAAATGTGCATCAGTGTAACAGAACAGACGAGGATCGGCGCGGATCGCAGGCCGCCGCGCGTTCTTGTCCGTACGCCACCGACACCACCGACGCCACCGGGTTGCAGGTGTCAATCCTGTCGCATAAATAATGCTGATAAACTTCCCGCTTTCCACTGAATTATGTCTCGTACACGTCGTAAATACTCACGCACATTTGTAATTCAAAATTTTTAGATTTCAACAGAGTGCAACGTTAGATACGTTTACTATTTAATAGCTCTGTTTTCGAGCTAAGATTAAAGTTGGAAAGTTATTGAGTTTATAGTATTACATTATGTACATAATGCTCTCAGTAATTTTATGATACCTTAGTAAATATATAATTTCATTTTACGGACATTATTTCCTAAGCATTTTCGAACGTACCTAATGCAGCTATGATTTGTTTTAAACATCTTAAAGGCCCTTTGAATTCGTATTTCAGAGGACTGAACTTTCTATGGCTACAACTTAGAATAGCTAATAAATCATAAAATTTCAAGTATGCACAATTGAAATTGCTTCAATAGGCAACAAGCTATAACAGTGTACAATACTTCCTATTAATTCCTATTTGCCCAACAAATAAAATATATCGAAATGGTACCTTTAATAATTATGTCAATGTTGACGTTTGTATCTACAAATCAAAATTGTATAATATTTGGTGAAATACAGTTACGCTACGCTAAAATTAACTTAAGACTTGCCTTCAGTAACAATCTTCAATTCACAGATAGATTATATAATTTGATGAATTTATGTGCTTATTTCAGTAGTAGGTACTCAATCATCAACTTTGAACGTATATCTCGGAAACGCGACACTTTACGGGGTTTAGTGTTATTTTGTTTTCTGTTTGCATTGATGTCAGCTATCGGTTATAGGTCTCATGCGTGGCCGCCATTTTCAAAATGGCGAGACAGTAGGTATGCCACGGATCTTCAACCCCTTTCAGTATTCTGCAACTTTGTACATCTAGTTTATTTTGTCAAGCAAATTACAATAAATCTTTTGCAGTCAATGTTGTCATATTCGAGCAAAATTGAAGGTGCTATAATAAATCTGTGTTGTGTTATAATAAATCTAGTCGCTATCCGTGTAGTGTGTCGTTTGGGCTTACAAATATTTTCGCTGAGTGGTATAAGAGCTGCGCGTACGCGCCGCGCGCCGACCCGGCACGGAGCGCAGTGTGCCGCACTGGCGCGGGCACACTACAACCGGGATGGCGAACTGTTTTGCATTTGCGTGTCATTGAAACAAAAAATAATGTGCTTCAGACGTGCCACTGCTATCTATCTAATAGACATAATTTAAAGAAATAATATTCTTTTAAAATCCTTTATATGCATTAGGACGATCTCTAACGCAAATCGATTGCACTCTATAATCAAACGTGCCTAGAATATCGTGGCATGTGTTCGCCATCCCTGCACTACAAGAAACCTAGTTAAATGAGAGTGCATATTATGATAAATTGTTCGATCATTATGTATTCTCTCACAGTATTTACATGACGGCGCTGTAGGTCACATTCTTAACTGTAATGTTACTATTTGTCTTCGCTAATATGTTTTGGGAAACTTTTTGAATTTTGGTGTCTCGTTGGCGAATTACTTTTAAATATGAAAAAGGACTGCTCAGTATTTAACATAAGACCTATCATGTCAAGAGAGAAACAGCATTGCTAAACTAAAAGTATCGTTAATACGGCTGAAGGTGCTAAAACATACAATCTCCGTGTCCCAAAAGGTACAAAACCCTCAAAGATCGTTCAACTCAAATCCAGCCATGAAAAAAGCTTAATTTGAAAGGAGTATTTTGCTGCTATTTTAAAGTTTCTAGGTAAACAGGAAGTATATAAACAGATTCCAAATATTTCGCTAAGAGACAGGAGGAACCTGAGGACTTCAAGGTTCTTACCAAAGACCCTCAAAATACTACAGATACACAAAGTAACTACGTCATAAAGTTAAAACCAGAATTCATTTATAGTGCAAGGAGCATTCGTTAGTCGTTCATTAATTACAGAGTTACCGTTTCAAATCTTTTAAAAATTGCGATTTCTTATAGGCACTTTTTATGTTAGTAGACTATAAAAACTCTAGAATTTCATATACGTAGGTAGGCACATAACTGGTAAAATTCTTATCTCATAAAGTAAGCAGTAATACTGCATTTTGTAATAAATTATTCAACATGCGGTTCGCAGTCTTTAAATGTCAATATGTAGAGCACTTTAAGAAAGAATATTAAATAAAATATGTTTTCACTTAAAACCTGCCGCAATTACCTTGATAAACCGCCACAATATATGAACCCTTCAATTAAAAAGTACATTCAGGTTTGGCAGCCACGCTGCCGCACTGCGCATGCTTTTTTTTACGAATTGTAATTTGGCTATATTCATTACGAAAGTTCCATTGTTAAGTGTCACGGGCGAATAGCAATTGACATACCATTTTTTACACCACTTTATGTAGAAGACGCACCAGGAAACCATATAAGGGCGAAGTAACAACTAATTAAACTATTTATTCAAGGAAGTGATAATTTAATATTTTAATGTGGATACTAAGGCTTTTTAATGAAACCCATCCACTTGAATGTTGATATAACCATAAATGTAGAAATGATTCTACTTTGAGAACAGGAAAATAATTTAAAATATTCCAAGTGTAACAACAAACGTGAAGTATTACGTTTAGACAACATCTACTTTCTTTGTGAGAGAACATTAAAGCGCAACATAATAACCGGAAATTATAGTGTACTAAATTCGATTAGCAATACCTAAATAAGTATTATGATGTGGTGATGCATCCATTGTGAGTTTTTACTCTCACTTGGCATGAATTACTAAAATTTCGGTGACTACTGACCTCTGCCAACAGACCTTACAAATGAAACAAGACAAACAAAGAAAAAAAATAGTTGGATCCAATTAAAAAAGCCATTAACAACGCGAATAACGATCTCTTGTTTATTGATTTAAATTGCAAAAGAGCGCGTCACGTGATCGGTCGCGGTGCGGCACAGTGCGCAGGCGCACCGTCTTCGTCGCTCGAGCTTTAATTGGCGGACATGTCCGGTATTTTTCGTCATCGGCTCGGATGGCCTGGGACCGGCCTAACATTTGCTAACCCAATTCACTAGCTGTACATATCGTAAATGCGAGAAGTCGAACACAATAGTGTAGTCTATAAACGTTGATAGTCTGAGCGCACTAAATCTTTTAGTACCGATCTATGTTAATCGATAGGACATTAACAACGGTGCGTCGGTAATGGTCAGTCCTGGGACACGGCGTGCTCAAGGCTGCGCTCGGTGAAAGGATTCGTCGTGTATCTGGATCATCCCGACGGCGACATCCGCGAGCCGTGCCTCTGCCTACGCGCAGCCGGCAAATAGCACGAACACTGCTTGCGCTAATTTGTAACCGACATGACAACAGCTATTAAACAACTAATATTAATATTTTATATATTCTTATATATTCTTATTCAAATTTTGAACTACTCTTCGACGGAAGCATGTTTGATATAAATGTAATAGTCCTTTCTTGTCATTAAAGACCATTTCTAATGTCCCAACATACATAGATGCCACCCGTAATATTGATTAAATTTTAATGGTAGATATATTATATTATATGCAATAAACCTCAATAATTATTTTATTAAGACATTTTCTTGCAATAGTTCTTCTAAAACATTAACTTAAACTTCACCAGTGAACGCTGCCCGAAAATTGGTTCAGTATAAATAGATACATGAAGCCTGTGAATAGTAATTATTAGTGGTTTGCTCGATGTACAACACGGGGCCACATCGACACCGCCGTGGAATATGCAAATGATGTTAAACTGCAACTTACGAAACTGCTCCGGCTCTCCGAGCGATAGACGTGATAATACCTATAAATAAGGACAAACTATTAATGGTGAAATAAATTGATGTGAGATCACGATTTGAAAATTATTAACCTGAAGTCATTTACACCGTGGAAAGCGATCTGTGCGCTGTTATATGCACACTTACCTACTTATGGGACACGACTACTGCTTCTGTAGACATACTTGGTAACTTGGAAGCTGTTTATGACCATGTCGTGCTAAGATATCCAAAGTTGGGATTTGCGTAAATTCCTAGTGATCGAAATCGAAACATCCCTGTTAGTGTTTAGGAAAACAGTATAAATCAATTTATACTCCTTTGGATAAATAATGTTTGTTTAAGATCCTATTTTCTGTCGTTATAGTAGAAGTAGTACAACTCAGTTCAAGCTGTCTTGTAACTTTTATAAGTGAACTTTAAAACATTATTGAATGCAATATTAATCAGAAATTCAATTTATGACCTTGCATGGCAAAGTTTGCATACTGGCTGCACAACGCCCAGCAATAACAGTTATCTTTTGATTGACGCCATCTCAATTTTTTAAGTCTAGATGATAAAGCTTCTCTTCCGCCAGTATTTAAATAAGTAATGTTGTATCTGCAAAATAATTGGTTGGTGTGCATATAAAATCGTTTAATGTTAATTGATTACCTACTGATTGGATTACATAGGAGAGATATCATTTCAATCATGTATAGAAGTTTTCGGTGCACATAACGATCTAGTCTCGTATGATTGCAGTTAAACAGATGAGCTTCATTAAGATTCGTGCCAGACATATTGCTAGGCGCGATGTGAGATATTACTACCCGTTAGTAATTGCGAACCGAGATACAACTTATTACACGACTGTTGTCGGCTTATAATTGTCTATGCATTACTATGTATCATGGGAAAAGTTCCCTAGCGCATCGGTGTAACATATGTAATTAAAATATTTAAATTAAAAGATACCCATACATAGGTCACAAGCGCAAACAAGATTTTGGTGATGAATGTGTTTTTAATGAATTTGATGTTCGAACTTTAGAATAGGTAACGATTAAATAATTATTCCAATACTTAATTACTTAATATTATGTAAATACAAGAGGGTTCTTAATATATTTTCTACTCACGAGTCGGCGAAAAAAGTGAGATGATTAGGATGATTTATATAAAATCAAATAGATATGAATAGCGTATTAAAATATTGCGGCTAAAGTGATCAGCGTGGGCTCCAATCTGAATTTATTATATTATTAAATGGAATTCATGCAGCGATTGTATTCGATTCGGCAACATGCTAATCGTGAACGAAAAGAAACTGCATGTTTTATTAATGCATATCATTATTTATTCTGTGGCATAAAGATTGAGCTTTTTGAAATTGGGTATTTCACGACTTGGTTACTTAAGTTTTAACTATAAAATTAAATCCTATAAAAGCATTTGTAGAAAAAATACAATTTACAGTTTTAGCTACATGGAGGTTTACTGAATTTCAATTAGGTATTTACAGAAAAAAAATATGTGTCCGGCAAATCCCTTACGCAAAAGTTTTCATAATTACAATTTACAACAAATACGCAATTACGTAGTGTTGTAGTTACGTACTTATATCTGGTCATTATACATTAAAATTATATGTGTATGGAGTTCGTATAAACATTAGCGTTTATGCACGCTATAATTTTACTTCCCGAATGGCAAGTAACGAGTTGCAACAACTCGTTTATTTATACCGAGATCAATACGTGAACGAATAATTACATTGACTTTTGCTCTCGGTTATTTTATAATAACAAAATCCGGAATTACTTATTGCATGGTATTGAGTAGGTATATAAACGTGGTTTTCTTTTTATTTGTAGATTAATTTTATTTGCCTTTATGTAGAAGCTTTTTCGGCAATCGTTAAAACGGAATGTAGGTATAGTAACTTCTGCATTTATTATAATTGTTGTAGGTATCACTGTGCTGGTTCACCGTATTCTTTATTCCGTGACGTCAGCTCCTTAGCACTAATCCATACATACATCTTCTCATACATCAACCACAGGCGATTGCGGTTGTATTGCTAAGTCAGACGTAACACCGTACAGTCAACAAAAGACTCCTCAAAATCAATAGCGACAAAATCTAACAAAAATAGAAATCCAGTTGATATCCGGTTCGGTAGTAGGTACTTCACACTTTCTTAAACTAACTGCATTGCGTGTAAAAATCTAAACCTACCTTTACTGGTGGCACGTCGTATGTATGTACTGTTAAAATTAAGCAAAAAATAATACTCGCTGACGTGCAAAAAAAGTATCAAAGTGAACCGTGACATCCAAGCCCGACCGGGTAATTTAATATTCGTAAAACTATCCGATAAAAATAACAAAGCAAAACTGCACCAGGTGCTACTTTCGTTTTCCAGCCACTCATTGACCCGCCAGTCAAAAGCTTGACGCCAATTTGCCTCTGTATTATATTAGCACGCTTCGTACATACTCGTAATCGAACGTGCATGTTAACTAGCAATTAGTCAGTATCTTCATTTATTTTCGCTATACAAGAGAAGTTGCGTCTGTCAAACGCTGACTTTTTTGTCTGGCTGGACATCAAATGTCATCGCTTCAACATCTTTTCAACGCGACCTTTTCTTTCCAAACAGTTTTTTGTTTTAAATTGATTTGAGCGCCTAATTACATTTATATACCTCACGAATAATAAGAATATTTATAAAAGTAATTTAGAGATAGTATCTACGTGATGTTAATTGGTTGTATTGAACGTCTAAGATGTGATTGTTTCCTTGTTTAATTGAACTGCATAATATTTTTAGTGAAGTAACTTTTTAATTTAACGAGACATGTTTGACTTCGTGGGGCCTTATTATTATTGGGGCAAAATACGTATAGGTACGTAACGCATACTTGTAATTTTTACTGTTAGAGTTCAAATTGAAACAAAAACTGTGGGCATTCCAGAATAGTTTAAAAGAGGAGGAAGCTTAAATTGATCGGAAACGGTTTCGTTTTATTTACTTAACAATATCGATTTTGTTCCGATGTAGTCTACGGAGGAACCCACTCACGAAAATAACAGTGATTAAAACACCATAAGAGAGTGAAGGTAGGTTCGCACGAAACCAGATCGAACCGGATCCAAATCGGAGGGAACGTTTTCTGTAACTGGAGCAGACGGCCGTCTCGAATATCGCCCCTTATGTCGATAATAAGATTTTCTTTCGTACGCCGCAATACTGCAGTTTCTCTTTTTTGTGAGTGCACCTGTATGTAGGCCAATCATGGCTTATTTCAACACGAACTCGTGATTGACGCTTATCCCACTCAGTATTGTCCTATGCAGTATGCAGATGAATACCAAGAACGTTTGTTTACATTATATCAACTTTGATTCTTATAGGTAAATACTTAGTTTGTAGTTGTAGTATAGTGATATATTATAATTAAACTAACCCCTCTTAATGGTATTTTATTAAGTACTTAAGATTTTTATCAATAGTAATTAATGTGTTTATGCAGAATTAAAGGTCATCGCAAGAGAGTTCACGTTAGTGTTAAGTATTTTGTTTGAGTCAAATTAATTACATAAGTATTAAAAATACGACATATTGATTTGAATTCTTTTTATCTTAATAAAGTTAAATGTTATGTGACCATGTTGAGAAGACTAATCGTTTATCTAATTTTACAGTACTGATTTGTTATAGGTATTCCGAAAATCTGACAACAAGTCTTACCAAGGGGTATCGTATTACCCAGTAACTGGGTTGTGGAGGTCAGATAGGCAGTCGCTCCATGTAAAATACTGGTATTTAGCTGCATCCGGTTAGACTGGAAGCCGACCCTAACATAGTTGGGAAAAGGCTAGGCAGATGATAATGATGATTTGTTATAGGTATTACTGGCTATTTATTTAATGATCCCAGAATTGATGAGTTAAGTAATTAAGTTCGTGAATCAGATCCACGAAATCAACGCCATTACGTAACGTAGTCTGGACATGTGTCCAATTAGCTTGAGCCGCTGAGCTGTTCTCTAGGACAAAGCGGTCATCTCAGTATAATTTTGGTTCCTAATCGAGCTAAACCTGAACGACAGGTTGGCACACCCGCTCATAGAAATGCAGAATCTAATAGCATAATTCATTATACCTAGCGATTATAGAAATCAATAAAACATCTCTTATTTGGTAACATAAATAAAATAGGTATGTAATAGAAAGCTAGATTGTTTTTATTGTATTCAAAATTGTAAAATATTTTGGGTTTATTCAAATATACAACAGAAACAAACGGGACTAGAGTTATGATTTCTCTAAAAGGTTTATAGTGTTGCTACACTAGACATCTGCATATAGGAATAGATATCCTAAGTTGTAGACGTCGGCAGTAAAAAGGCACTGCTCCGACTGTGCTGTCAATAAGTGATATGTACGAGTTACTGTGACATCACAGTGCATTAAATATTCTAAATCGTTGAAATCTATCTTAGCAACATTAGCATGTGTCCAATCATTTGAGTCGGTGTCGGCTCGGGCGCAGTGTTCGCGCCGCGTGGGAACTCGAGCACCACTATCCGATATAAATACTAACCATATTTTACGTCAGAATTCAACGCACTCTAGTTGCGCGTAAGCAAGTAATCTCCGCCATTAATGTCACGACTAGATTGTGCATCCTTGCGTAGCCACCGGTCTCCCAGTTGCCATAAATCAGAGTGTAAACCGCAATCGACCTATATTGGCATTTATAGCAGCCTTATACTACTGACTCGTACATAGTACCGCCACGTTTATTATCTACCAAATTAATTGTTTAACTAGATTTCGAGCATAATGTACCGGTGTAATTGAATTGCAAAAATATTTCATCAAACTATTATACTCGGGTGGAGATGGAGAATCTTCGGAACTTAGAAACACGCTCGTGGCGAGCCCTTTAATTGCATGAACCGCAATTAACCGCGTGTCATTCGGGTTTATAGTAACGCCCGCCAACAGTTCAGTACGCAACGTTAATTTCACTTTTACTGGTATCCGACTCGTTATAATAATCTGGCATAAAATTGCAACAGTATGAGAGATCAAAGGCTGTTCGTACGCAGCAAGCGGTCATCTTCTGCTCAAATGTCAGAGGTGCGCCGTCGCCGCCGGCAGCGGCGACGCGCTCTGGTATGCGGCCGAGCCAACCAGCTCCCATTTACGGTTCTAATACCAATTGATATGAAACAGAGCGGCCGTTATACAAATCATTACTATTATTGTGGATCCTTATGTCATTAAGGTTCACAGCTATTAAAAATGTTAGTATTGTTACTTAAATGTCAGCTGATGATTAGTCAATTATGTCATAAAGTAAATTATAAGTTTTATGGCTTAACGTTAATGTCACAATGGAATGAAGATACGTAATTAAAAGTTTACTCAAGTTAACTTCATGTTTAGTTACTTATTACTCGATAGTATCCAACATTTGAAGTGCTTTAGGATTCAAAGCCTTCAAACCTACCTTCAAAAATAATTCCTGGCTAACTCATTCATTATGTGAGTGTGAGTAGTAGTTCTTTGTGTTCAAATAATTTAATTATAAAAATAACAACGTAATCAATTCGCAGTCACACACAACATAGTGCTGCACGTCGAACGTCACCTTGAATTGCAGAGAATAACCAGCGGCATGTTCAGGTTTATTTCGAATCAATTCTATGTAAAACGTCCAATTAAAACCGTCACAATGTGGTCGTGGCTATCGCGGTCCGATCTGTGTCCGTCGCGGGCTCGCGGGCCGCGCTGGTCGCTCCGCGTAACACTTGGATCATGCGCTGGATCAGTCCCGGCTCCCCGACTAGTCATTATCGTCACATCGGAACTTCTCAGTTAATTGTCCGCGTATTTTTGTTGTAAATACGACGCAATTTGTAGACATCGTTCGATAGCTCGCGGAGATAAAGTCGGCCATTGTAGTTGCGATATCGAGGCCGCTTATTCGTGTTAATTAAAGATATCGAACTAGATCTACGATAACGATATCGAGTGAACTATTTTATAAAACGACATGCATTATTTTCGTTCATAATAAACATAAAATATGGTCTTTTCAGAATCGGCAGAGCTATTGTATTTAACTAAAGTTGTAATTGGACATAATGCAAAGCTTATTACGCCAACATGTCCACTGCGTCTATAATAATATATTCTTCAATTAATTTAAGAATGCTATTAATAGATATCGGTTCATAAATCCTCTAGAAGCATTAATTACTTGCCTGAGCTAGCTTGAAGGTAGAAATAATACAAATGGGTATAAAATGTAATGGGTATTCGCACTAACGAACATTGCAATTTAAGATTTCTAGATATATAAGAGAGGTAAGGTTTCTCCGCAGCTCTACCTTATTAGTCGCATCAATAGGTAATAGAAATGTTATTAGGAACTCGTGTATACGTCGCCGGCTCTTCTCACTACTGACCACATTCCTGACTGCTGGTAAAAACTCGTAACAGCCTATGAGAACAAATTAGAAAATATCTTGAGCTTTTTACATTAGCTTTTTGCTGTGAAAAATATTCTTATAAAAAAATAATAATTAAGAATAACAATATAAGAGATATAACGTTTGTATAGCAGTTAATGTTTGTTGGTATCGGTGGTCGGCGTCGGCACGGGCGCATTGTGCGTGGCGCAACCGCGCTCGTTAACCCACATGCACCGCACCGCGCTGCTACTGCTCAATACAAAGTCATCAAATTCACATCCTTGCTTGTCGATAATACTTGTTTTAAATAATTACTCAATTATCAATTTGATTACTATTGATTTGTATCAAATAGGTTAGATTTACGTCAACCTGTAACCTGCGAAGTCAAATTACAACTTTGACACAGGTAGGCACCATAAAACAATCTAGGTCAAGTAAAGTGGCCATTAACTAACTTCATGCAGCTGGTGTTTTCTCAGAAGGTGCCTATTCTTGATTTAAACAGAGAGAACCTAAATTAATTTAAAACAGAAAACACGAGTAGGTAGGTATAACGCTAAAAGGTGACCAAATTTTTTAAATATGCAACCGTATTATACCTAGAATGGCTGGCTAAACTATTTGTTACCGTGTTGCGAATACGAGCCCGAACCAATGGCAATAATCGACGCTTATAGGTTAAGTTAATAGCGTACGATGCTATTACGAGACCAGATTCTCAGAAAAACCACTGCGGCGACCTTAACGTAGCCAACTATAATGGTTACCTGCATCTTTACCTACCAGAGCCTGGAATTACCCACTACGAAACTAACCGTAGACGTACCGGCAATTTAACCCAATATTTTTACCTTTATGATAGATACTTATGCCTCACGAAGCATCGACAATGTTTCCTATAAGCAATTTAAAGTTAATCCACCGCTCGAAACGTTCCAAGATTGTGCAATAGGGTTTAAGTAATGTCAAAGCACTATTTTTAACAGTGTTAGTTGCACAACAATTTCGCATGTTAACTTAGTGTTTCGTTTAAACTAATGACAAGCTGTATACAATTTAGTACAGTTAAAATATGTTTGTGTGGCAATGACGTAAAGTACTGATTGAATTTAGAAGTTTACGAGCCACTCGCAGGAGAGTAAATAGATTAATTTATGATCATCACTAAGCTAAGCTTACTTCATTGTCCAGTGCTGGTAGTCTGCAAGTTAATCAACAAAATAATAGGAAATCATCAGAAAATAACAACTTAATAGATGTAGCGTTAATAAATGTTATATCCATTACAGTACTGTGCTTTCTGTGCCACACATAAAGCATGTAAACCTAATTGAAATATAATTTATAATTCCATACTTCATTAGATATTGTAGCAAAATACACGAGCCCGAAGAACTACAAACATTCAAACAAAAAATAACGTCATTGTTCTTAATTAAAAATTCGTTCCAGAATTTTTTATTGCTCACAAGTATTACATTCCGTTTTGAAGTTAACAACAGTTATTAAGCACATTCGAAGACGTCACGATATTTTATTTGTTTTTATAACAGAGTGAATGATGTTTGTATGGTAGGTAAAGTATAAGTTAGAGTTACTGTTCCATCTACGTAATTAAGTATCTACTACAAATTTGTTAAAATCAAACAAAGATTTTTTGTAAATATATATTTGCACAGTTTACACAGTTTTCTTGATAAATTATCAAATTCGTATACGTAAATCATATATTAACAATACGAGAATTAATACCAGCAATACGTACACATAGTATATTATTTGTGTCTGTAAACTATCCAGCAAGTAAATAATATTTCGTCAAATATCAACGAGTTACCATTGTATCAGCTGTCAGATGAAACTTAATATCGTGTGTTTCGGTCCCTCGCGCTTGCTCCAATTCATCGTGTCGTTTGACAGACCTTTCTCATTTTACGACATGTATATTGAACACGTACGTAAACCTCCAGCGTTAAATATAACAGAACATAACAATTACACATTTTAAAATACGATATAAACAACGAAGGATGTGGAATTGGGTATGATAATGTAGAAAGTAAAAATATTTAGACAACCACTAGAATCATATACCGTGGGATGATCTCAATTCTGCTTTCATTTTAATAAAATTTAATGTTCAGTTTTATTATTTGGTGTTCGCGCTGAAAGCCGCCTTGGCTCGGAAAGCACCGCGCAGGCGGCGCGGGCCCAGCGCGCAGGCGCTACGTGATGCCTGATAGGCGCGACGCGTGACTTGCTCGCCCTGGTTTTGTACAGGATCTAAAGACTCGGAGCGAGCTTATTAATAATCCGTATAAACATTTAGATACGGATATATTCTGCTTTATGATATGCGATGCCGACGCAGTATAGTTTCGTTAAAACAACATTCTGAGCACTCCATTAGTAGACATGTATAGCTATAATACTGTTGTCTTTGTTAATTGAGTAATGTTATTAACCGTTTTTTTTTTCTTTTTTCCAGATTGACTTCGCTCCTTGACTTCGGACACCTTCATAACATCATGGATAATATGGTCAATTGCACTTACTTTGCCAAAAGCCTGGCTAATTAAGTTCTCGACCAACAAGGATAGGGTTGGGGTGAATAATGGGAAAAAGGAACGTACGGATCAAGTTCGCACACTGCATTGGTCCGCCGATTGACTCGAGCACGTTGGGCACGTCCGAGTAGCACCCCAGCCCGCGCCCCGCACTCCCGCACTCTCAGTTACCGACGCTCTAGCGACTGCCAATAAAGTACAAGTCATACCGGGTTATTCACTTATTTAAATTTAGATATATTTATTGTAGTACAAAGATAAACTGAACACAAACATTCCGAGTTTGATGTAGCAAAACTGACAGGAGAACGAACCGAGTTGTCGTCCTCGGTTGTAAATGAAACGGTAGTCATGACGGCCACTGCCCCAGAACTGTCAAAGTCGGATTTCTTTGATTTCGTGACGTCCAACGAGGTTACTGATGCCCAGTACAAACAACAGATGCGTTCTGTAAATGTGTTCATGGAATCACCCGACTCGAGGTCAAACCCACTGCTATCAGAGGAGCCCAAAGAACAGAACAATAATAGCTTGCTGAGCGTAGGTGGCGCGCAAATCGGCGCCAACAGTGGCATGGCCACTGCCACAACTTCCACGACGCTACAGAGTTTCGACTCCATTTGGAATGTGGACCGCGAACGTGATCGCTTAGATACTACTATGTTAGAGGATCTCAACAAGTTTTACTGGAACCAGGAAAGCGATATTAATGGCACGCATCCCTGCACAGACACGGCAATTTCAAATAAATTAATAAACAACACGGACGGACAAATTTACACGCTGACTGTATTAAATCATGACATGACGGAAACCAGTTCGAATCGATACTGGGCTAAAGAAGAAGACGTGTCTATGTCTAGTCCAACTGACATAGAGCCGCACAACTCCTTAGATCTCGAATCCATATTAAATATGAACGGATTCCCCAATGACTTCAACCAAGATTTACCAAAAGTAGAGGGTTTCACTTACGAGGATGGCGACTCAGAAAGCCAACACGCTGATTTAAGTACTAGTGATTTAGTGAAAGTGGAACCCTACAGTTACGAAGAAGGTGAGTTTCAGAGTAGTGACAAAAAAGATGACTCTCATAGTTCATCTATTCTCGTAACACCAGCCTTATTAGAAAGTCAAGTAGAATTTAATAACAATAACAATGATTGGAAAATAACGGATCAAAATACAGAATCGAATGAATCTTTGCTCAGAAGCGCATTACAGGGAAAAGCCTTTATTAGATATAGTACTATACAAAAAAATCCTGCAAAAGTCGATGTTAGTAGTGAACTGAAACGAGTCATCGCGACAAATAACAACAAGCCTGATGTACCATCAATGTATCAAGACAACAAAGATGAACTCTTGATGGCGATTTCGCCACCTAATCGTTTAAATATTTCGATATTACTAGAAGACCCCAGCAACTCTGTTGTTTCAAATGGGGAAAATCCATCATCGACGCAAAGTGTCGACGACATTTTATTGTCACGACTAGATACCAACTACCCGGAAGACTACGAAAAGTTGAAGAGGATAGCAACGGAACTCGGAGAATCGATGCAACCGTTCTGTACCGTAGAACCTATTGACCCGACGCGAAGTGTCTATAACATACATCACGTCAACGGTGAACTAGTGACCATGATCCCCGCCGGGGAGGTCCAGCTGAACCAGCACTTGCAAATAGTGACAGCATCGCCCACCGTGACGAGCACGAAGCCGGGAAATAGAAGATACAAGAAACCGCAGAATAAGAACCCGGCGCCGACGCCGCAAGCGCAGTCGGGGACGGCCATTCAGGCGGCTACCTCTACGTCGAATGGAGTGAGGAAAGAGAGATCTCTCCACTACTGCTCCATTTGTTCGAAAGGATTCAAGGACAAATACTCAGTGAACGTGCACGTACGGACGCACACGGGTGAGAAGCCGTTCACGTGTTCGCTGTGCGGCAAGAGCTTCAGGCAGAAGGCGCACCTCGCCAAGCACTACCAGACGCACATCGCGCAGAAGACCGCCGCTGCTAATGGTGCCGTCAAGCCCAACAAGCAGAGGTAACGCGCGCCTGCGCACCGCACACCGCTCACACCCCATTGATAGTCAATTGTACTTTATCATGGTGATATAATAACAAATGTATTTTCTTATAATCGATACTTAAAGGCTGAAAATATCACAGATGAATTTGGTAAGGTGCTAATAAAGTAATAATTTATAGAGAAATAAGACAGTTACGAAAGAGAGATGTGAAGGTTCTCGGCCGTTAATCTTATTTGTTAATTTGTATGTAATTCCGCCCGTTACCGTATACATTTTAGCTTTAGCTAAGAACAGATACTTTTAAGTGTTTTACAAGATTATATAAAATCAACTTACATTGCATATTTATTAGTCATAAATACTAGTTTACGTTAGAAGTCATATTTGTAAACAACGTTATGCATTTTGGTATAAGTAGGTAGATATCTGACGCTAGTTCCTTGATATAAGTGTTGGCAGCCCGACACGACCCTGGCACCTACTATGGTTCCTTAAAGTGTTGGTTTAAACGGATTATCGACAATGTGCCTCAAAGTAACATCAGATAAATAGTGAACAATGATGAGCACCGCTGGTGTTACTGGTCGCCGCGGCGCCGTAGTAATTTCTCCCGCTGTGCGACCGACTGAACTTTCTAAAAATAAAAATAAAAAAGACTAAAAGAACGAGTATTCAGAACCCAGCATCTTTCACCGCTCAACTATCGCATCTCTTCAATGTGCTCCTCTCGGTTTGAACAGTGATTTTTATTTTTTCGAGTATGGCTGCACTATCATTTTTCGACATTTCTATTTACTTAGAGTTACTCTGCGATGTTTAAGATAAAGCTTTGTACAAAAAGTTGAATACTTGCGCTATTATTATAATGTACTCCTCGGAAATTGGAACGTAATAGCTTGTTCGGGACGGGAGGGACCATTATTCGAGTGTCCATATCGGACGACGCGACGCAGTGAACGGTTTCTCATTCCCAATATTACATCTTTCGCCTCATACTGGGAGAGGCCTGATTGCCCTCAGATTGCTATAAATTATAAATACAAGTGCTGTTTCAATCGCGGTCTTTAAAATGTGCTCCCTTTCTCGTCTAACAAATTGGCCTTTCTTTGTTCCGTCTGTGTGTTTATAACACAGGGCCTCGCCCTGTCATTATTTATATATACGTACCTAGATAGTCTCTTAGACATTGTTTACTGTCGAACACCTATGTAAGTAATCATTTTATGTCTTCCCATTATTACCTACCAGTTATTAGCCATGAAACAGTAATCTTGAGTTTGAAAGCGCATGAAAGTACTGTGCATGCTTACCTTCCACTTAGTGAAAGTAATTACCTAATACGAGTATAGGCATCACTCTAATCTGTTTGACTGACATTTTCAGATACCTTTCTATGCAGTCAGGTTGTTTGTGGTCAGTTTATTTCTTCTATAGAACTGAATGTTATCGTTATTTTCGTGAGGTTTTGAAAGAATGGTTTTCTTTCTTTTTATTTTCATTTGAGACTCTTTCATAGCAATCATGCGACATGTAGTGAATAGCCAGAAAGTTTTGTGAAAGCATTTTCAGAGCACATGAATTAAAAAAAATAAACACGTCATTAAGTTAAATTCGTGAAGTGCATCCCCACAATAAGGGGAGTTAATGTGCTAAATAATGATTATCATCTAATGACGATGAACACTCAGTATCATAACGAAAATTAGTTAAATTAGCGTAAATTAGCTAATTCTGCAACATGATAATAATATAATCTTTCCGTTTCTAAGAAACAGTTCTCTTTAGTGGTGGCAGTTAGTTCAATTTGATGCCTATTTAGTACAACTGAATGCTTTTTTTTTCTAGAAAGGAATACTTACATGGTCACGGCTACATACTTATGCAAACATAAGTATGAGAGAAAATAAACGGCTTACCAGGCGATACAATAACAGTAAACAAGATTGAATGCTAATACAACTGACACAAAAGTTAACTCAAGATATATGTACTTTACTTAGTAGTCGCTGTGGTGTTCGGCCATTTCGTGGTCACTGATCAATGTATCAGTGCAGTACAATAAATACGTTAATAGGTTTTACCATGCACTGTCTATTACAATAGTTCAATTATGTGCCGTGATTGAAATTAAACCACCGGAATTAAGGTCAAGTTATAATATTTCGGCCTCCGCACGTCAGGCGCGCGGTATCACATACAATGTCATAGCGGCACGACCTAGTCATTTTTTTTTCTATTAAACTTTTCCATTAGAAGTCTATTGCAACTAATTTAGGTATGCTTAAAACTCCCTATCTACCGCCCAATTGTGAATATAAAATAACAGACCATAAGGTTTTTCATGGTTTATTTATAATGTAACTACATTTTATACATTTCGTAAAATTTATGTTTTGCCTAAAGTCGTTTCGTCACTCGGCCTTTCCGTCCACAAGCTAAGTATATGGAATACATAAATATCTACCTACGTCTATACCGATTTGTTAATTTTAGAAACAGCTTTACTAGCTCCGATAATGGCAACAAATGAAATTATTTAAACCTACCGGGTACAAGAATAACCTTTAAAACAAACTGGCAATTTCTAAAACCCTATCATTAAACAGAAAATTAATAAAACAATATTGTAAATCTAGAAATTAATTGAACTCAGCAGTTCGTTAAAGATTTATAGATAGAGATACCAATATTGAATTTATTTGTACCTTACATTACAGTCTAAAGTAATTATATGTATTATTTTATTATATGTATAGATTTCTTCGGTTGGACTAATTATAAGTTTGACGACATCTCTCATATTCTGTTTTGAAACTGCCACTGTTAGCTTCTCTACTTACTTATAAATGCTAAGTTGCCGATATAAATATGCATCTTGCCAGTAGCAATACTGATGAACAAAGAATGTTCAGTATTTAGCTATTTGTAAACGAACACTGCCCCTCGACGCTCCTGTGTGACTGTGACACTGCAAATATAAACTAAGTGTTTGCGTGGAAGTTACTTAAGTTTTTTAGTTCTGAGTCTCAACCCTTTAAGTATTTCGGTTTATTTTTACAATAATTTTGTATGAACGCTTCATAAGTACCTAGTTGATATGATTAAAGATTAAAGTTCTACAGAAAAGCTTTTGTCGATTAAGAACTACTAAATAATCATACTGTTATATACAGAACAAATTATATTGCATCGCATTAAAGTTCACGCGGCACATCTTCTAAAATGATTTTCAGACTGAATTTTGTACCTACACTGTCTCCTCGGTACGTGCGTAGTACGCGCATGTTACGAGCACTATGAAGCTTTCTATTGAGATTGTCGTAAATATGTTTAAAAGTATAGTTGTAAAGCCAGAGGAAACTCTTTAACAATACTCATTATCTTGTAAATATGTATCATGAATGAATTTTATAGAAAAGTTGACTTTGGAAGTAAATTTTATACTCTACCACTTGTATCTCATTAGATGGTATTTGAATTACTAGCGAATTTATAGTTTTAATAAGTACCTAAATAAGAAACATTGAGAGATTTACCAGATTACTTTAAGATACTATGGCTACCTTCATAAATTATGTGAGTGCATAAATGGTTGTTAATATATTCATGTAATATATTAAATTATGTTGGTTTTTGAGTACATTATTTTGAAAAGGTTTATTATTGAAAAGGATTATATTGATCGATTTTTATTGCATTTGTTCCTGAGTTGATTATTAGATTTTATTGATAATTATGTCTTGTTTATAAGGTTCTATGAGTAATTATTGCATGAATAATTTAATTTTATATAGTATCGGAGTTGTTGTAAGGGAGACGTGGATGACTCGCTATCGACGATGATTTGTAATGTAATAATACTTTGTAAATACTGTTTATTTATTGAAGTTCGCCTCTAGATTAATGACGGCGTCGCTGTCGGCTCTTATTTCATTTCAATTAACATTATCTTGATTCATCTTAACTACTCCATTTTAAAATAAATTTTGTTTTTATTCCACTAACTCAAACTGAAATTCTCAATAAGTTAATAGTCGTAAGTAAGTTTTGTCCTGTTTCATAAATATTATAAACATTGAAAAGGTTTATCTACGTCGCCCTTAAGCTGAGCCGTCCTGTACAATACTTCATTATTTATTTTTAGAATTATATTTTAAGGTGAAGAAAATATGAAAACAAAAACATAATTGTATTTTGATTAACCGGAGCTGTGATTTTTTGCTTATCTGTATATCTATTAGACAGTGTGAGTGTGGTGCTCGCAAGCAGCTCACTGCACTGATTCAATCACTGAAGTCTTCCGAACACTAGGCGACACGTGCACTGCCGCTGCGCCGCCTGCTCCACCTCTGACGAACGAGACACGTTTTTTATCAGAACCTGTTTTTGTACCGCGAATATATTTAGACATAACAAGACTATAAAGGCCTACGAATATTGACAAAATGGCAACATTAAATTTTGCATGTTGATTTTATTGGGTTATATTATATTGGGTTTTTTCCGTCGACCATTTAACTGAAAATGTGAAAAACAAGTCATGCTTTCGTGTTTTACATATTAACAATTAACTTCTTCTTGAAGTAAGTAAACGTAGAAAAATAACTGAAATTACTGATACCCAATGAAATATTTTATTAAACTTGACAACAGAATGCTCTTCGATAAGTAAGTTTTTAAGCAAGGTGCGCAAGAGCATGGCACGTGAAAGCCTAGTGTCAGACATAAAGTCAGATTAGATCTGATCACGTTAAATCAGTATCACACCGTAAGGTACGTGTAATATAATAAATGTAGCTACCATAATTTTTTACAACATTTACAGTTTTATAATGAATTTCTTATATTTTTACTTTCCTATGTTAGTTTGCTAATAAAATGTTTTTTTTTTATATAATATGACATTTTGTTTTTTTTCTTTATCAATATTACCAGCCAGCATGCTGCGCCGTCTTCAAATAAAGTACTGTATAATCATCATTTCAGCCGAAAAACGTCCACTGCTGAACATAGGCTTGCCCCAAGTACCTCCACTTCGACCGGTTCTGTGCTTCCCGCATCCAGCGGATGAAGGAACATGAACATAACCAACGTCCAATTCAGGACAAAGGCTTTCCAATCACACTCCTATTCTCATCCAGCTGCTACCATCTATCGACATCAAATGGATATTATTCGCCTCTTCACACAAACTGAAGAGTCAACTAAGTACCTATAATGCAGCTTATAGGTATTGAAACGATGAGCTGGCGTTCACTACATATGCACTTTAACGATCGAAAGCCAGTCGTGAACACCTCATGCAGATTTTGAAACTTATTTTAAGTCTGTACTAAAGAGTGAGTAATTATCATGGAAACTTTCAGAATATTTAAATTATGAAACTCGCATCAAAACTGCGAATGCTTTAATTATGACCGTCCTACTTGGAAAAATATACGCATGCCTAAGGTGGCTCCTGAAAAGGACGCCTGGAAGGATTTGACTTCCCCAAATCCTCCCAGGCAGCCTTTGCTCAGCTGTGGGACACCGTGGGCTAATTAAAAAAAAAAGTAGGAGGTAATCTTACAGCCTTGAACAGCTTGACTACTTCGTTGGTAACTGATACTAGGCGTATAGCCGTGGGTTCGATCCCCATGGAACAAGGGTTAGTTACTTAGTCGATTAAGAATTTCTTAGTAGCAGAACGTCGAACGAAGTCTGGATTTATGTTTGGCTGATGGAAAGATGCTAACACCTATTTAGTACATAGGTACATACTCATACATAGGACTTTTAAACAACTAGTGGCGCAAAGTGGGTGTACTTTACATATGCACCAACGTGTACCTCTTTGGGAACAAAGTTACGTCAATTTTACATTTTACAAAAGAGGGCAATTCGCGCAATCTATAAAATGGGTCCTAGAGAGTCTTAGAAACAAATTCAAAGAAATTGATATACTAACTCTGCCTTCTCTTTATATTTTAGAAAGTGGGGACAACGGGAATGGACGGTATTTTGTATGTTCGCAAAAACTTAGGACTTTTCAATATAAGAAGCGATTTCCATAATATAAATACACGTAGTAAAAATTAAATTGTGATACCTAAATTTAGATTAACTAAGACTAGCATTCATTTCTTGTAAACAGCATCCGTTTTTATAACAAGTTGCCAAAGTCGGTTACAGACCTTAGCGATGGAAACTTCAAAATCCTCATCAAACATGTCCTTATCAAAAAAGCATATTATAAGATTAATGACTACGTTGAAAACAAGGTTTGGCAATAATTCTTTCTGCACATGTGGCTTCCCTGGCACCTCATTAACGGCATAACTACGTAAATGTCTATTAACTGCTCTCAAATTATGACATTTACTTTTTATTTCTTTTTATACATACCTACTTCTTTGACATAATCTTTTTATTATTTGACATTATAATGTCAAATAATAAAAAGATTGAAAATTGGCTGTATATATACAGACAATTTTAATTTTTCACCTCTTTATTAGTGGTTGTAATGGCAATCATATCTCTTGGTTTTAGTAGATTTTCATATTTTATTTATCCTTTTGATAGATTCTTATTTTGTAAATGTGAGGACTTTGTAAGCCTTGCAGACTTTAGATCTGTAGACCACTTTTTATTTTATCAAGTACCTGGTACTTGTTGACAGGCCTACGCTGTCCTCCCATACCTAATTTGGCAGTGAGTCCAGTCGACCTATTCAAAATTTGATTTAGTCGACTGGACCCGCGGGTCCAGTTCGTGTGGGTCCAGTTGACCAGACTCGTAATTTGAAAACATTGTAAAAGCCGATTATTTTTAAAAGAGTAACCGTGGAGTTTCTTGCCGGTTCTTCTCCATAGGAATCGACCAATTGGAACCGTAGCTTCTGACGTTTCATAAGTGCCCATGTCGGTTTATGTGAAATAAAATATTTTGATTTTGAATTACTAGCGAATTAATTTGGTAAGTATAAATATTGGCAGTCTTCAGTGCTACGGCAGATGAAAATATATCGTCAAGACCACTCACAAATCTTTACCTACGAGGAAGAAACAGTTTTGTTTCCGGGCTTTTCTCTTAGCTATAGAAGTAAGTAACTGCACTCAAGATCAACCACTTTTAAAATAATACGTAGAAACACGTATTTACGTTACACTAACCAGGAAAAAATACGAAAGTTAATTTTAAGCTCAAATTATATCTCCAAAAGGGGTTTTCCGGTAAGACCACAAAACCCAAAAACAAAATAAAAATGCAATGATTTATGCTGTGAGTTAAGACTATCAGCATTATTTCTGGGATTATAAATGTAGGCACACATTAGTTCATCCGTATCTAGGTTCAAATAAGGACGGTACCAAAGTACCTACTTGCGCAGCTTTATGGCAGCTATTTCTTTTTAATAAAAAAAGTACTAATCAAATTCCTAGGGTACGTCCAATCGTTACAGAATAATCTAAAAGATACCCAGGTTGGTACTTGAAGAGGTTTTTAGGATGATAACCGTTTTTGATTATTAACTAGATATATTAGGTAACCGTGACATAACAAAAACATTAATTAAGTAACAAACAATGACCCAGTTTAAGTGTTAATTCCAAACAGTCTACCGAGTTTAGGGCCTCACCGAAGCCATTGTAATAACGTTAAGATGAGTTAACAAAAGGCATATATAAATAGTTGGCGGGTAGTCGACGGGCATTGTTTCCCGCGGTTCCGGCGCACACGCACCAACATAAGGCGGTAATTAGTTCTATTGTGGACGGACCGATGCTATCGACGCCACAAATACTTCCGATGGATTTACGTACCTGCTTTCCACTCATTGTTTACTTATGTGCTCTTTATTATTCGTCTGTCGGTCCGTCCGTCTCGCCGACCGGCACAAAGAGCATCGTGCCCAATTAATTTCAGTCCAACCATCGCATTGTATAAACGATGTTAAACAAGAAACAAGCTCTTTATAAGGTTATTAAAGCATATTAAATTATAAGAAGGTGTAGAAACAATTTTAGATAAATGGTGTAGATAAACACCTCCCTTATTCATATACAGAACATACGCGCAATAAAAATGGAAAAAAAAACTGGATTTGTATCAATAGCAACAGGGAAAAGCGATACATAAGGGCAGACAACAATCCTTATAGAGTAAACAGAGCGATCGTACGAATTCAAAATAACTAAGTTATGAGCTCAAGAAAGCGGACAGTAAAACGGAAGTATAGCGGACGACCTTCCTTCATATAAACATAGGTATCTGTTGACGCGCGCTCCGACGACTAATAAAAAAACAAGCTCATTTATAAATCCAACATAAGTCGTGCCCGTATGATAATATGTTATCGCATGGAAGGTGAATACACAAATGATGTAGCATAGGTACTTAATGTAAACAGACTTGTGAATATTGTGAGGCACTTCAACTTTCTCCGAGTGATGGCTCGTCAATCATCATAAATTAGAGACGATTTTCCAGTTATCACTTTGATACCTATAACTTAACGTTTAAGTTCACATAGGTAGCCTCTAAATTCAAACATAGGTATAAGGAATGATTGATTTACCGTTGAAAAACTGTATTTTTTACCAAATAACATGATGACCAGTCTATAAGCATTACAGTAGAGGTTCACTGGCTTATCTTTATGTAACCATATACTTATCTATCAAACTGATAAAAGTCACCTGATGGTGTCCGGCTCTCCAAAGATTTTCATACACAACCGTCTTATTTTTGCCGTAAAAACGAGTACGTACTTACCTTTTCGGAATTACTTATAGTCAATACAGAACGTGGAAGAAAAGTTGCGAAATTCGACAATTGCTAACCAGTTAATTAAATAAAATGATTCGTGAATCATTTTATTTAATTTTGCGGTCATGATTTTTTTTTATTTAACCGTGGTGTAATAAAAAAAAATCATGACCGCAGTTACTTATCCGGTTAACACTATTACCTACTTTGTATAGCTAAGGTACAGTTAAAGCAAAATAACCATTATTATTTCCAAAATGTAATATTGAACGCACTGTAGGAAACGAACGAATCTTCAAAATGATAAATGATACGCAGAGTGAAAACAACAGACAAAGTACGCAACGTAACCAGACGTCATTAGTTGGCGCGCTTACAGGAAATCGTACATTATGAGTGAAAACTGAGCATTCTGCATTTTCAACTGAACGGTGAGGATACTCATGTCTAGTCACATGAACAGTTAGTAGTAATAGATGAGTAATCGTCAATATTTTCTCAGCGGCAGTAATGCCCCGGCGGCGGCCGCGGTAGGTATGTTGTTTGGGCGGCGGCCGTATTTTCCGTAATCACTACATCTGTTGCTCATCCCGCTACTAGCACGGAACAGAATTGGAATTTCTTATAGGTTTCAATCAGACGTTGAGGTTGGCCAGTACCTATTGCTGGTTTAGCAATACTGTGCGCTTCCTAGCAGTACTTAGGTGTTCAAGGTGAACTGGCCGAAGAGCGTTAAAAAATGGTTTTGACGTTTAACCTTTTGCCTAAAATCTGAACTGT
This sequence comes from Hydraecia micacea, assembly GCA_914767645.1. Classification (NCBI taxonomy): domain Eukaryota; kingdom Metazoa; phylum Arthropoda; class Insecta; order Lepidoptera; family Noctuidae; genus Hydraecia; species Hydraecia micacea. The sequence continues at coordinate 9,433,434 of OU611779.1, read as the reverse complement.
GTTAGAAGTTCTGAAGTTGGTACTTAATTAAAAACAGCAGTATACGAAGGATTATGTTTATTGAATTACTTTTAATTTTAATTATTTGTAGAGTCGCACCTATTCATAAATATGTTTACTTCACGTTGACTCGAGGTCGGGGCTGACGATCTCTCATTCGCTTTTTAAACCGCCTGTTACCCAGATCTATCATAAGCACCGTGTTAGACATATTTAAGTAGGTACTTACATTTGACTTGAACTCACGCGTCATCTCCAATGAAAAGGGTTAACCTTTTCACAGCGATTAGAAAATCACTAAAACTGATTTGTAAAAAATCAACTACCAAAATGAAGCTTTCATTAACCGCTCTAACTTTCTACTATAGATCTTATTATACGGAAGTTACATAGACCAGAGATAAGTGGACAGTGCGCGATAACATCGCGTCGATGTAGACTCCATAACAACGTTAATTTATTGTCGTTACAGGAGACTCACGAACACTAAACTTACTTGACAATGTAATGAAATTGCTAATTTAGCGCTGAAACCGATTCATACAATGAGTTTTAGTACAAAGAGGTTCGATTAAATGAAGTTACATCAAAATGTGCAATTAGTGGCAAACGTATTAGCTATCATAGTATCATTGTATTTCTGGCAGAAATACAATAATACTATAATCCAATTAACAAAGACAATTAATGACGATTAATTAAGTTTACTGCTAATTGTTTTAGTGACCCGTAGGTAGATAGTAGGTACCTACAGTAATAGATGACTTCTGAAAATTGCTCTTCTTATTGTGACCATTAATTGTTTGCGGTCTAGCACTCGATGGACCATGCACCCACAAACGCATATATAGGTGATGTCACTTCATTCCCTTAAACTTCGAGTAACGATTAGCTATAATTTTGTTGCTGAAAAAGTCAGTCTTAGGGGTAAGTTTACATGAGTTTAGTTCACAGGTTGGTAGCACGCTGCATTCTTTACTCTCTTGGGCTGCCCAATAGAGTAAAGAATGCAGCTCAAGCTGGCCTGATCTTAACAGTCATGGTCAGAGATCTCAGTAACATACCTATTCTTCGTCAAACTTTCGTGTTTACGGTCAGTGATCGCATCATAAATACTTGCGTTTATTTTCTGCAGACTTATTCACATGCATTTATTTTATTCATATGAGGGAAAAATATATTTCCATTTCCATTTAATTCTACATCACTGACTTATATGAGTTTCTTGAAGAATTATACGACACACGCCGCTGCAGTTGACGCCATTATCAAAAATAAACCTAATGTGGTATTCTAATTCAGTTGCTTTGTATTTCGTACACGAACAAGTTGACAATGGAACTGAGTTTTTTTTTTCAAAATTGCTGTCTTAGGACGATACTTTGTTGTCTAGACATTGAACAATATTTTTTTAACAGAAAATATTTAGAACAAATTAGTCATTCGCAGTCCGTTTACACTTTAATTTACATAATGTTGAGTCATTAATCAATCGAGCCATTTAATCAAAGTAGTTTGTGCAAAGTTGGTCATCCGTGCGAAATGTGTATGGCATTTTTATTGTCATTTTACTCATTTTATGGAAGCTGTTGTTTTGATAATGAGAGACAGGAAGTAATCGTGAGACAACTAAGGTTAAGCTTATAAAGTTACACACATTATACGATTATAATTGCTTTACTGAAGATTCAGTTAAATCTTACCTACATGGAATTCTCAACGCACTTTGCCAGACCATTGACGTGGGACCTATAAGATTTTATTTTTAATATTTCTATAACTACATATTTTGCTGTACGATAGGTCTAGGCCTAGGTATCCGCTAGCCTCTTATTCTAATGAAACTCCGTAGGTACGCTAGACCATCTCAAGGTATAAACGTTACCACTGACGAGCGGCCTACTATACTGACATCATTATATGATTTTCATTTCGTAACGTATCATCTTCCTTTCCCTTTCTTCTTTTCCTTATCATCTTACTACTTTTATAAATTTGCGGAGTTATTGAGTAACACACAATCAGTTAGCACTGGCTCTCATTTTGACAGTTCAATAACATTGCGTTATTAACGTTGTTGAGCGGACAAATTTTTCGAACATAATAATATGAAGCAATGGATTAGCAATAGGTATCCTTCAAAATTATTCAGATTGAGATTGATAGTATGATAAACGATAAATGATATTTTTTTTATTTCTGTAAGTCGGTTCGTACAAAAACTTTTACACGTCAATCATATTTTAAAAACTAGATGAGGTCGGCGTTTCGTATCTGCCTACTCTGAGAAGAAAGGCCGAAACAAACTCAGCGGTCAGTCTCTTTTAAAGTGAAAGAAAACTAATTGGTGATTATGATCTGACCATAATCTTGGTCAGATCATTTAGATTGGTGTCGAAAATGGTCTTTTGAAGAAAGAACCACACAGATTGAGTGGACCTATCCAGTCAGTGTACGCATTTGTCAGTAATCATGCAGTTCAATTCGGAACTTAAAAGGAGCTTAACGATTCGACGAAAAATACCAAAGAAAGGACATTTGGGTAGGCCGCATAAATTACTCAAACTGCCAGCGCATGATTAAAACTAATTAAGAAAAAAAAATGGCCCACAGTCTTTACATTCACAATAATTAAAAAAATATAATACTTTACAAAATAAATATTCATGACATTATATGAAAAATTCATCAATGTCAATTCGGAAATGATCTTGGTCAGATTATTTTAAGGACCATGTAGATTGGTGACTAAAATGGTCTTTTGAGGAAAGAACCACACAGATTTTAGTGGAATTGTCCAGTCAGTGCACGAATTTGTCAATTATTTATTTTGCAGCTCAACTCAGAATTAAAGGAGCTCAACGATTAGACGAACAATACCAAAGAAAGGACATTTGGGTAGGCCGCATCAAGTACTCAAACTGCCAGACCATCATTAAAACTAACTGAACGAAAATAAAAAACAATGATCCACATACCTACTCTAATCAATAATTAAAATAATATTATACTTTACAAAGTAAATATTCATGTCATTGTATTATTTAAAATAGTATACTTAAGAAAAAAAGACTAGTTAGCAAAAAAAACCGGATTCACTGTGTATAAATGGTGTAGCTCAATCCCAAAACTTTTCGTCCTCAATATAGTCTTTAGCAGTATATAAGGCTTTCCGCTTTATAAAAGATTTGAATTTATTAAGGCTTAGTTCTAGAATGTGGCTAGGAAGTTTATTATAAAAACGTATACATTGGCATCTAAATGAGCCACCTATTTTCTTGAGGCCTGGTTTTAGGAACAAAAAAATTGTGCTTGTTCTTAGTATTTATACTATGGATATCACAGTATTTTTTTAACAGATTAATATTTTAATGTGAAGGCATATTAATCTCTTAATTTTTTTCTCTGAGGGATTATCTGGGACTTAATTTATAAATTGAACGAATTGCCCTTTTTTATAGAACAAAAAATTCTGAATATCGGCGGCATTTCCCTACAACAGAATACAGAAAACTAAATTATACTAAACTGGCTGTCTCTAAATCAGTTATATCACTAATTTTTCTAACGGCGTACGCTGCAGAGCTAAGCTTTTTTGCCAATGTATCTATAGGTTGTCCCGTAAATAATGGATAACCTCTTAAGGGGTACAACAAACATGAAATCCCGAAAAAAATCAGCTGTTCCCTACATTTATGTTCGCATAACTCGTCAAAATGTAGGAAACAACTGATTCTTTTGTCGTGATTTCAGGTTTGGTCCCATAGTAATAGTTGTTCATAATGATAAGTACACCTTAAAAGGTTATCCATTAATTACGGGTCGCCCTGTATATGGACACCCCATTAAAGCTTCGCATCCAAAGTTATGCCAGTGGCGGATTTACACATTTGCCGCCAGTAGGCTATTAAAATTTTGCCGCCCCTACCGATCTCTACAATAATGTGTCAATTTCTATATAATAGTTTATCTATTTTTATTAGTTAACATTGCTGCAAAAGAAATAGTTTTTGGGTACATTTCTGGTACAACTAATAATACAATATTGTATGTACATATAATATATGGATTTATACATTTTACAAGTACAGAGTGTAAATTTTTTGCCGCCAATTACCTCAGTCAGTTCATAGATTATTTTTACAACCCAACAATTTGGTTGAAATAGCACAAGAAATAGTTTTTGGGTATACGTCTGAGCTAATCAAAGCTCAATCATGTACGACTGATAAGGCATTAAAATAAAATGAGGCCGCCTCCCGGTGTTCTGAGTTTATACAGGGTGAATTGTCATTTGACATATTCCTTTTAGGACGTGATAGTGTGACCCATTTGCAACAATTAAGCACCTCATAAAGCAAAGGCGAAAATTCGTGGGATCGAGAAAACCCAATTTTCATGTATTTTTGAAAAAAATTCAGAATATCTATCTAAACGCTCAAATTGAATGACCAATCATTGCAATTCCATTGGGTAACTAATACTTTCTAAACTTTTCGATGTAACCAAATTTTCTAAAATATGAAACAGCTAAAGAAATACATTTTTTAACCATTTTCAAACCAGTTGTCTCAAAATTTTACTATAGGAATAAGCGTACAAATTGAGTTGCCCATGAAGCAGTCAATAATGCTGGCAAAGGTAGAATTTGCACATTTTTAACAATTTGAGAAATATTTGAGTAATAATCGAATTAATTAATTGGTTTATGTTATCTTTTTAACTTCTTCCACCCAACAACTCTTCCTACGTTATGTAGTCAGGTGGTCGCGATCAGGTTAAATGTTGAGACGCTACTTTTGAGAGGTTAGTATTACTCGCAGTCGATGAGCTAATCACTGATCACTTCTCGCTTAGTTCAAGACTTTTGGGGACTGACTTTAAGGCCGGCCGCATACGTCCGGTTTCCTGATTCGGAATTCAGCACCCTAATTGCGTAACACACTATTACTCTCAATTTGAATCATTTTGAAGTATATTGCTAATCCATTGCTCCATATGTTCAATAAATGTGTCTGCTCAACAACGTAAATAACGCAATGAATGTTGTTGAACTGTCAAAATGAAACCCATTGCTACTGATAATGTGTTACGAAATTACCCCGCAGATTCGGAATTCAGATTTGGAGACCCTGAATGCACGCATTTCATACAAAATCTTCTCTTTAGCGCACACGTTCTTATACTTTCCATTCGCCCTGACGGAAAATATAAGAACGTGTGCGCTAAAGAGAAGATTTTGTATGAAATGCGTGCATTCAGGGTCTCCAAATCTGAATTCCGAATCAGGAAACCGGACGTATGCGGCCAGCCTAAGGGAAAAGTCATCGGAAATATGTCTTGTGGACTTCTTGCTGCAAGACATAAGAAGGCCATTAGATTTCTGTAAACATTATCGTCTCGCGGCGAAAATGTTAAAAACTACATCACCATGTTTGTTGGCAAACATTCATAATTACAACATGTGTGTGAAAAAAAACACAGGGTTTAAATAAAATACGATGTGTTGGATTATGCCACGTAGACATAGCTCAGTTTAATCTTCGTAATCACATAATATTCAATGTTATCTTAGTAAAAAAAAACAAATACCTACTGCGTCATTACAAAAACACCTACCTTATTTAAATGAAACAATTTCAACCACGTTAATCAAGATCTTGCATTAAAACGTCTTAGAACAAAAATAAATAAATACATAACTACTCTAAATTACATTAAACTTATGAAGTAGCTAAAACTGTGCACTGGCGACCGCCTTTGGGTTTATACCCTGGTTTTGATACCTATCACAATAGTTCATAATCATTATCGCGGAGTATATTTTCCATAATTATACAATATGATGTTCTACAACCACCGAAACAAAATTTGGCAGAAATAGTTTATATCATAACAAGTGTCCAAAAATGTTAATTTAATATGAACCTATTTATGTATCTATAGGTACTTATGCCTAAAAAAAATATCAAATTAATGAGTTAATATGAGGTTGACTTAATAACTAAAAAAAATGAAATTCGTTTGATGTAATAAACATATTGTCTACCAACGTAAAGTCTTGTTCCGGATGTGTTTAAGAGTCCTTATTTACATAAGTCGTCATGTAGGTACGTAATTATTTTCATGAATCTTCAACTACTTTTCTATGTCAAACAGATCATTATTAATATTAATACTATGTAGTATATAAAATGTCATACATGTTGTATAAAATAGTTTTAAGCACTACTTAAAGACATCAGTCCTTCAAAGCTTACTTCTTGGGGTCTCTGTAGACGCCCATGAAGAGGATGGAGTTGGTGGGGCGTTCATAGATGAGGTACACGAAGGGGAAGTTGGCAATGAAGCGGCTTGGCTCCGCCGGCCGGGACGATCGGAAGCCAAAGATCGCTGTTGCTGCTGCTGCTACTGTGCCTGTAAACGAACACTCACTTTAATAACGCGGCATATGGATGTGATAATCGAAAACGTTCAAATACTAAGGTGCACGGAGAAGAAGAGCTCTGCTATGATTGATTTTCTTAGTTTTACCTTTTCAAGATTAGTTTAAGGAACAAGTGTAACATATACCTATATGCTACAATTGTTCAGCTAAAACGTCAAAATAAAACACTGGAAAGCTATAGTTTAATGGTTTTCCTTATAGCCTTTCTTTTTGCAGAATAGTGAAAGTTTCTAATTCTTTAAGTGCCGTATGATTCTGAATGTTATAAGAGCGGGCTTTAACATAATGACGAGTCGAGTTACGAGTAATATTTCGACAATGACTTGCAGATTTGTATCTCTTAACACCTACATAATTGATTTGCGGTTTCTTACCTTCCTCATCATTCTGAATCTTCGCCTTGTGAACGGCGTTGTCGAACAGAATGCCGTGCTGTTCCGTCAGCGTGGTGAAGTCTGCGGTCTCGTTGAACAAGTCACCCACTCCTAGTTTTTCCAACACCTGAAACACATGAAGAACTTATTAGTTTTCAAATTTTTTGGAACTCACGCACCTATTCGTTATTAACAAAGTTATTTCTGCAGTTGTAACCAAAAACATCAGATATTTAAAAAAATATTGACTTAAATAGCAAAGTCACTTAGAAACATTATAATCTTTTAAATTATGGGATCTTTCAATACCCCACAGGCTTATATGTGCATCTATTTTATTTTTGATCCCTTGGTTACATGCATGAAGAGTCGTAACCCTAATTATTTGTTCCTCTATCTTATTACCTACACCATTATTTAGCCGTGCATATAATACACCTTCTTTCTAATTTGTATAGTGCAAATAGTCTCCGAGAAAAGTGGCTATTTTTTTTTTGACCGACAGACGGACATGTCTAAATTAATAGGAGATAGGGGGAAACTAATAAGGGTTCCGATTTTGCCATTTAGCTGCGGAATCCTAAAAAGTACCATAACCACTGTATCAACACAAAAAGCGTTGTGAGTTTGTGACCCTCATATTCCGCGATCCTATAATTATTAGACAACTGAAGATTGTTCTATTTTCAGACTTCCACTGAAGCATGAAGTTTATCTAACTACTAAGGATGATTGCCGTTATCTAAATTATGTAAGGTATTATCTGTGTGTGGTGGATTGAAATATACAGGTTCAACTGCAGTGACATCGTCACCAATTGGAATAGACGCATTTTTTTAAGTCTACAACGCAATTGCTTGTACTTACGTCTCTCATGGGAAGGCTCCTTTCTACGGTGAACTTGGGAATTTCGACGATGACCTCGCGACCCATGTAGCCTTCTTCCACTACGGCGGCCAGGCGCTCAGGAGTTAGGTTCGCGATAATGTTGGTAACACCTGTTGACAAAGTACCGTTTATATACTAAATACATATGGATAATTATGATTGTAGGGCAACCGTCTAATATCTATACCTGATACTCCAATGTTATGATAACGTAGCACATGCTATATAAGGTACCTAATTAATTTAGGGCATAAGTTTGAAATATTTCTGTCGCTTCAAAAATATTAAATAAGCTACATATCCGTACAGAACGAGCCTAGGACCGTAACAGCCACCAGCTTCAGAATAATTACTAAATCATATCGACTAGTTACACCCAGGCGTCACACGAGTAATAGTAGCAGTGGTAGCAAGTAAACTATGATTGATGCAACCTCGAGAGCAACAGGTCAAATAAAGCAAGAAATAATCCGTGTACCGTTATTAACCGAGTGAACTAGAAAGCACGGCTAACAGTAAGTACCATCATTCATATCAGATTAAGCGTTCAGATCTATATCAAACATTTATAAACGAGAGGCGATGGGATCGAAAGTGTTTTTTTGACTTCAAAACAAAAATTTTAATCGTCTTCATGGAAGTTCTCAATAAGACTGTATTTTTTTAGTATAGCATTTTATAACCGATACAGATATTTTATATTTTTGTCTCATGAAAACTGTCAAGATAAGCAATTCAAAGATTGAGAGAAAATTATGAATTCATACAGCAAATCACCAAAGCGATTATTGAAATGTTTTTTACTGCGATTTTAACTTATACGAGTATTTATATATTAAATTTTATTGACCCCACATGGCCAACATCTTGACAGACTTGCCATACACCTGGGTTTATTGCGAGATTGCTGTTACGGCAAATAAAATCACCAAATTGCTGCTATGAAATAAAATAATATGGACAAGTGGACTAACCTTCCTTCATGGAGTAAGGGGGCAGCAAGATGTACATGCTGACGTCATTGCCCTTGTACGGCAGCTCCAGGATCTGGGCGCCGAGGTCGTCGCTTACCACTGGAATGGACAATAAACATTAAATATGAAATGATGATAGATTTCGTTATTAAACTTGGACTACAAGTAAGACCATATTCAATTATTGGTGTGCTTTCACAAATAGAAATTCATTTCAGGGACAAAAACACGGGCACGGTAGTAGAAACAAAAGCAGGGTTAAAATAAATTCTGACACTTTTCTGCGTACCTTTATCACATGAACCTTGACTTGTCGAGACATGACGACTTTGTATAAAAATAATCACTTACTGTAGTGGAAAGTTCCCTTCTGCTTCATGAATGGCACGAGCGTCTGACGAGTCTCGGACACAAAGAAGGCCTCTTTCTTCGTCCTCTCCTTGGGGAACTTGGAGGCCCACACGCCCTTAAAGTAGGCCGCATTGGCAAGCACCAGTTTAGTTGCCTGGGTGACTCCGTCTTCGGGTAGCAGGTCCTTGATGTTATTCTTGGTGATGCGGCTGACCCAGTCGTTGATGTAAATGCGAGCAGCATCGGGGTTCTCACGGAAGTTCTGCAAATAACATTATTTTTTGGAACGCATTTCTCTAACGGAGCTTGCGGTAGGAGTAAACTTAGAGAAATCTTCACTTAACGAATGAAAATCCAAAATAGCGGCTACGAATATTTTCAAATTTTCGCAGCCGCCATCTTGGATTTTCATTTTGAACTTCGCTCTTGCCAGGGGTCCCCCGACCCCATGTTTTTTTAGATTATTGACTAAATACTTTTGTTTACGACGCGTTGACTCTATTTTCCTTATTATTGTTTCCGTGTAAAAAATTGGCGTGTACGCAGTAGTGAAACTGTAGAGTGTACTGAAAATAAGCTACAATACCTACTTGAGCAAACGTTGCCCGTTGGTTTAATTTTGTTTTTTACAGAATAACAACTAAGGATACATAGGCCGTAATAGAATATTGATGAAACTTTCTGCAGATTGAGGACAGTGAACAGTGTGGTGAACACTTGAGCAAACGCTTTAGTTTCGTCAAACATTCTGTAGCAAATAATAGAACAGTGGCGATAGTTACCAGCATCTCCAGCTCGTCGCCGAACAGGTCTAGCATACACTGGCGCACCTGCAGCCCGTTGTCCGTGAACAGCTTGTTCGCGCTCGTGAACTCATAGCTGTCACTGTTGTTGTTAGTCGCCCGCGATCGCTGATCCACTTTGTATGCCGTCATCAGATTGATCTTATCCTAGAATTGATTAAACGATGCTGTTTAGATTCTGTTTTATAGTTTAATCACGTGCCTATTTGTTTTTCAGTAGTTATGATTCACAACAACAAATCACCCATTTCATAAGTAGTGACAAATTATTTCCTGAATTGAATACCGGTACATTTCTTAATTTCCACTTCAAATAGGTAGAATGTTTTTGTTGATCAAAGAAAAATACAAGCAGATAATAAATAATATCATCAGAAATAGAAAACAACGTGTTACCTACCATACTCTCAGCAATCTTCAAGGATTCCTTCAATGAGTGTTCAGTTTGTCCACCAGCGGAAAAGTAAGCTAGCACCAGCGCGTGGTACACGGAAAAAGGAGAGAAGAAGATGTTGTCGTCTGGGACTGCCTCGTTGATGGCACTGAACAAGTTGAGAGTGAACTCCAGCTGTCCTCGGTACAATGAGGTACGAGCTCCAGGGTCCAACTTCTTTGAGGAGTCATCTTTGTAGAAACACTGGCTGTTGACGGTCGCAATGACCAGGAGGCCCACCGCCACTACTTTCAACATGATGGCACTGGAACAATAAGACAACATATTTCAGAAACAGTTTCCTCGAGCTACGTTAAAGTATAGGAAAAAATCAAAGCGAGAGGTACCTAAGCTGCTGCGCGTTTAACATCCTAATATGTATTGACTATTTCTGTTCGAGTTCTTGGAGTTATATACTATGTTTTCATGTGTCATTAAGTGATTATACCTATCAATAATGACTCATAATTGCTAACATGTTAAAATACAGGTGTAAATACAGGTTTAAATACAGGTCGTCATCAAAAAATTGTTTGCAAAGGAAAAAGGTTATTACACGTACCTAATTATTGATATTATAATTAGGTCATATTTAAAATTCTTGCGCCATGGTTGCCATTTTTTACACTGGTCTGACAAATCGGCATGAGTTAGGTGGAAATACTTAACTAAAGGCGGAATAATAGGGGTTTTAGAGTAGTTACCTACCTAGTAAATATTATTTTTATTTGTATGTTAGAAAAATACAAAGTGATTCATTTTTAGATGATTGCTCAATGATCAGTCGCTTTGCATGTAGAGGTATGTGATTTTCATAATACATTAATCGCTGAAAGAGATTGGTTCGTATTTTGGGCAAATTGGGCATATTTTCTACGATAAATGTCCAAAATGCGTGGAGAGAAACCCATTTCTAGTCACAGATTGTATACCTACATGGACATCCAAATTACATAATATGTAAGCTTGGTAAAAAAAGATTGCGTTGGTACAACGTTTCCTTAACTTAAATACAGTAGTTACCAATATAAATGCATATACAGCCAAGTTCGGCCTCGTTACAAGTTTGTTAGGTTCAGTAAGTTGGTATTGTCAAACACGACGTAACGAGCCTACGGTTCAATGGTTCTGACTATGATAAAAAGCGCTAAGCTAAGACAGACAGAATTTATTTTATCTGTGGCCATTTTACCGCGCTTTCTCCTCGGAGCAGAGGTGGGGTAGTGCGGTCAGCTATCCACGAAACATACAGCATGCCATTACTTACGATTCGCCTCGACTTTTAAATTTCGCTCATTGGGGTTTTTTGGGTCTACACCTATAGTTCTATTAGTAGCCATCATAATGTGTTTATGGTTGCACCATATAGCAGAATAAGAACATTCTGAGTATCTTCTTTGTTAGACTACTCTAAGATGGCACCTACCTCTATTTTTTTAATTTTACTTTGATTATTTTAACCTTTCAAACTAATTTTAGTTTTTTATCGAAATTAAATACTCTTCAAAATCAAAAAAAAATCTAAATCAAAAGTCATTTATTCAAATTAGGCTGAGAATCAGCACTTTTCGAACATCAAAATTACATTTACTAAGACAGTCCCCCAAAACCCGCCCTTCACAAAATGGAATTTTACTGCATCATGCTCGATTTAATTACGTTGCCAGTAAACTTGACTGATAGGTAGACTAATTACCTACCTGTTGGTACCTATATAAACAACTTGTGAAAGCTAGCTAATTATCGTGTGTCAGATCTCTATACCTAATTTAATAATCTAGATTCAAAAATGAGGGTCATATCTGTTAGCTGCTCAATCATGTCCGGCAATGGCGTGTGATTGATTAATGGCCTCGAATCTACAACACTCAGCCTCGTCCGGGGCTTGTTACTCGTATCATCTGTCCCCACTATGTTCCGGAATGCATTGATTATACGGATGGGAAAACCCCAGCCGTATTGTATGTAACGCTTGTTAAAGCTTAACCTGATAACCGACACGCGTCTACATATTGCAATCAAGTACTACGTACGTGTACATGCTTCGAACTAACGTGTTATAACGTGTTATACATAACGTGCAAATTCAATGTGTTGCCTAGTGCACAAATGCGGCCAATGACATAATTCACCCGATGCACTGTTCATATTCAGAAAACCTTCAAGAATCATTAGTATATTCTCAGACAGGTTTCGTGTCGACACTGCGTTACAGAAAAAAAATAAGATTTAACCTCTACCTATAGTCTTTAAGAGCCACTTATCCAAAAGGATATGACATGTACCATGTACCTATGTATGTTTATAAAATAACACCGTCTTATGTAAACGAAAGTGGGACATAAAGTGTACCGTTTCCGAGAAATGATGAGTCAGCAATTATCATTTAATTTCATTTGACCTCACTTTAAAGACTGGTGCACATCCGATTTCATTAAATATTCGTTTACTATTTTACAACAAGGATGTTGAATAACATAGTAAACATTTGAATCGCCACATTTATTACCCAAGTATAACACTGTTTAGTTTTACCTAATGTCGCTCGATCGTGATGAAATAAATTGCGATACTGAATTGCCATTTATCGTAAGATTACAGGGCCATTTGAATTTAACCGACGCGACGGAAGGAACGAAACTTCGCGGTGAAATTATATTATCAGTAATTCATATGGTGCATGCGTGCACCGAGAGTTCGAGAGCTCAGCAGAGTGACGTCAAAGGGAATCCCAGCCTCCCGCGAGTCGCGAGTAGGTCATACAGTGGCGCCACCGACAATCGGTACCGCTCAATGCTTGGATTTTCCTTTGAAATCAATGCTGCAGCGAAAGTCAGGCAACACGTCATCCTCGACACATTTGTTACACAACCGGACAGAAAAACCGTGTCACTACGGTATTGATAATATTCAAAAATATCTACCTCGAAAACTGTGATTGATTGGATTGGAACACAATGTTATGACAACAATCAATGAGTAAGTAGGTGTATGGTTTTTGTATGGAATCACGTATTTGGAAAGTAGAAACTAGGTTTTACAATAGGTTAGGATGACAGTAAGTTTATTGTTTGTTCATTTAATTTTTCTGTGACGACTATTTTCGAAAAACCCCATTGTGCTCTATTGTTTAGTGTGGATATTGGTTTCAGCAAAACAACAAAAAAAATATAGGTATATTGTATGGTTTCAGTAAAGTGTAAAGCAACATCAATATTCTATTATAACGGAAATATTTCGTGAGTTTGGGTACATTTAAGTAGAGATTGCGTGCTTGAAAGGAACCTATTTCATAACCGTTTATTTGAATTAGGCAATGACAACAAATAAAGCGGCGAAATGCGAGTGTACTATGTCTATAGGTTTACCTCTGCCTAAACCTTTGGGCCATTGTGAAGATATGTTATGTGTTAACAATACTGCGGTAGGTATAGGTATCATGATTAACCTACCTACAATAACACCACATTCAAAACCCTACTGAAAATTTAGTTGTTAATACATATATGCGTCTACTTATATGTAGCAACATATTAAAACATACCTGTATTGACACGCATTTTAAATATCACACCTAAGTCTACACACCTACTTAGGAAAAGTAAAACACAAACACGTAGATATGTGAACAACCCCCGTAAAACGACATACTACGTTTTGTATTATATCATAGTAATTTATTTTTCCGCGTCCTAGTTGTTTGTCATGTGACTCATGTCCGCAATCAAAGTAATCGATATTTTGAAGTATTACTTTAGGGTTAACATGGTATCTACAATTTGTACAGCGGTAAGTAAAAAGATAAAAAACTTGAAGTCCAGAAGAAGCAGCTAGGGCAAAGAGCTTCATCATCAGCCGTTTTTCGATCTTGAGCAGAAACGGCTGTGCTTCCATTACATTTTCATTTGCGATTGCGAGAATATATTGTTCAAACAAATATGTATAAAATCTGTAGGTTATACTAACAATGCTGTACAATCTTGTTACATAGACTTAAACACACAATGCAACAATTTGACGAGCTAGGATCTGCTCACCGCGCGCAGTAACAATTTCACGGATTTTCATTGTTCCAATTGAAAACGCCTCGGGTTTCCCGCAAGACGTTATTGTGGTTTCTCCCACAATTCAATAACACCCAGCTTCCATCATTGTCTCATAAGTATCTGCAATGCAGATATTTATGCAATACATATTTATCCGCAACAGAGCAGCGATTAAATAATATTATAATATTATTCCAGATTATTCATATTATTCAAACGAAAAGGAATAAATCCCGGCATCGTTTATTATATTCGATTAAAGCTATATCGCATTTTATGAGAGTGGTCGACCCCCACAGCTGCTGCATTGCTGAATGACTGTACTAACGGTTTTATTAAACGAGCAGCAAACCTCAGGGTTTTTATTGAAAAACTGTAGGGAAAACTTTAAGAAATTTGTATATAGGTACCTGGTGAAACTGTGGGAAGGCTTAATGTATTTATTAGGGTGACATTATGAGTTAACAAAAATGATGTAACCGAACCGGTTAGGTAAACAAAAAGTGAAAAAGTATTTTCTTAAAATAAAAATATATAGGGTACCGTTTTATTAAATTCAGTTGTTTAATAAAACGGTACCCTATATATGTATTTTTATGAGCTTGGCAAACAAGTAGATACAAAGTTGTGTTGTTAATCTATTTCTATTTACTATCAATGGAAAATCAAAAATAGAACTTCTTGCAAAAGCAAACCCTTCGAATTTTCAAAAAACTCGGATGATACGCAGCCTACTCAAAAAAGAGGTGATAAAATCAATATTGTTGTTGAGATATAAAAAAAAATCTAGTGACCATCATGAAAGAGATTCGTAAAAGACTCATAAATCGAAGTCTCCTTTGTTTGTCCCTTTGTTTCACGGCAACAGGAACTAACAAACAAGAAGATGATTGGATGACAAATAACGGTACTTATTTGTCATACAATCTTCTCACCTTTCTGCACCGAGCTAAAACTTATCTTAGTTTCGGTAATTGCATGTGGGCTAGCTTTCCAGGTGTCTTATTCATTTTGGTCTAAGCTTACTTCCAATTAAGTCGTAATTCTACATACTTATTCGTTCTTTTTCATTGAAACACGTAGCTCCACGTAATTTCAGCACTATTGTACCAATAATACAAACTTCGTCCTCTAAACTGTTTGCCTGTGCCTTTTTCGAACAATATTACGAGTGTTTCTGGCGACCTCGGCTCGTTTGGTCCATTTTTCGGAAACATTAAGGCCACACACCACATTGCACGCGTAACGTTTGCATAAGATCCTCGAACAGAACGGGCACGCAGCCGGAATAACAATTGACCGTCGATAATAACTGTACACACATTGAGTGTGCTATTGAAAAAAATATTTTGAAGCTTTTAGGTGATAGAGGGGCTTGTGGCTAAGTAATAACAGTAACACGGGTCGATCGATCAGGTTAAGATACGCTTGCCGCGGTTGCTCCGTGGATGGGTGACCATCTTCACATATCAAGACCCCTCCGCGCCACGGAAAGCACGTTAAGCCATTGGTCCCGGCCGTCATTATTGGATCTTTGACAGTCGTTACGGGTCGTCAGTAGCCCGAAAGTCTTACCAAGGGGTATCGTATTACCCAGTAACTAGGTTGTGAAGGTCAGATAGGCAGTCGTTCCAAGTAAATTACTGGTATTCAGCTGCATCCGGTTAGACTGGAAGCCGACCCCAACACAGTTGGGAAAAGGCTATAGGCAGATGAGGTGATTTCGCAAAATAATTTGAAGAAGTCTTTGAGAAAGTGCAGTAAGTAATTTTAAGATTTTTTAGCTTTAATTACCTGCTAAGTACCAACTCTATTTTTTAATATTCCTCTGAAAAAACTATTGAAACTTATCACATAGCAGTAGATAATATTAATTACACCTTATCACTGATCCTTTATGTGCTAATTATTAGTGAAAATCTCAAAGCTCAGTACCTACTTACTTTAAGGTTTTCTTAAAGCATTTGAAGTGTTGACTCTATATTTCACCTCCACACAAGTGTTGGAAGAAAAATAAATCTTTCAAAGAATTAGAGAAAACAAGTTTCTATATTTGCCATTATATGATGATGATCATTACCTAGTAGTTTACTCCATTGTGTAGATATAACAAAAACTTTCTATTCAGTTTCACTGCCGCTCTTTAACTGATATTAATGTTCGAACCTTTGTTGACTTGTTGGGTTTCATTTTCTTTTATATAGCTTTGCCTAAACATAAAACGAAAACCGATCCTGCACGACTGATCTTTTATATACTTACCTGATGATTTGACTGGAAGCCGACCCTAACATAATTGGGAAAAGGCTAGGCAGATGATGATGATGATGACCTGATGATGTTAAGGCGGGAGAAATTGGACCTTGTTGATATAGGAGTTAACGAAACAGTTACAAAAATAAACTAGGAATGCTAAGAAAGCCTTGTAGCTTCTCTTCCAACATGATAATAAAAGTATATCAAGATTGTGCACATACGGTAGCTATGCATAAACAATTATTATAATAAATAACACATGTGAGCTCATTGCACACGCAATAATTAGAGGGTTTCCCAGAACATTGGTTCTTGCAATAATAGCAATTTACTCAGAATTATGTAGATGTACAAAATAATAAGCAACTAAATCACACTAATATTATAAAGGCGAAAGTTTGCGAGTGTGTGTGAGGGTGTGTTTGTGTGTGTGTGTGTGTGTGTGTGTGTGTGTTTATATGTTTGTTACTTCTTCACGCTGAAACGGCGGGACCAATTTTGATAAAATTTTGTATAAATATGTGCATAATGATACGTTTTTTTAATGCATTATTAACACTTAAAATATGTATTCCAGAATTTTCCAAGAAAACATCAAAACGAGTGATTCTTACCTCAGAAAATAATTGCATTACATCAGCATAAGTTCTAAAGTAGATAATGCATAATAATAATAATATTTATTCCTAAGCGTAACCACAATTGGCTATCACACGAGGAGCTAATCAAACTAGGTTAGGTACTACCTACAGATAAGTACCTGATAATATTAATTATTATCTAAATTCTCTGAAACGCATGATTAAGCCAGTCAGACCATCGCATCGGTATCATAGTCATAAAGATTATTATCTTTTAAGGGCTACAGATAAGACAAAGGTAAAGTCAACAAAACAGTTATCATTCAGGGAGGGTGTTTTAGTTCGTACGACTACTTTTTCGACGAATGATTTGTATTCTAAGTAGGCAAGACCTTGTCATCGCTTATCTTGTGTTCAAAAAGCTGGAATGCTTTCAGGAACCTATTTATTGTTGCCTATTTATTTTTATTGATTGCGTACCAAATTATGGGTGGCTGAGTATTTTTTTAGAGATGTAGTAAGGAACCAAGAAAGTTTAGATTTGTGAAAGCTTTAGTCTGATCATTCTTATGTCTAATTTCGCGAAAATGGTATTAGTATCTACTACGTAGGTAACGTCTGAAGTTTCAGTTAAGTAAAATGTTCACTTTGTCCAGACACCCAGAAAATATAGGTACTAGGTCCCTACCTACACACTACACACTAAAACAAAGCGAAAACAATAAAGACACAAGTTAGTTCCAAAAGAGAAACGCGCTCTTAATAATAAAGTACTTATAATATAAAGTTCCTGAAATCGTCATTTTGATTAAGTAGCCTTAAACAGGTACGTATCTAGTAATGTGCAACGAATTAAAGCGACATGGATGTTTATGTGCGCGTACTGTTGCGAAAATTCGTCACAGTAAATTAGAAAGCGTGCATGATAATCTGCCAGGCGGTGACGGACCTGTGCTGTGTGTTGATACACACGCTGCACAGTTACACAAGATTTGTGAGAACCTGTCTGTTTGATTACTGAACATCAAATGTCATGTAATTATAGGGAAACAGTAGAACAGTATGTATCTAAGTAAAGATCCATCTGTCTAAAGATAAGTTTAATCTTCAACCATTCGAAAGCAAACATAAATACTGTGATTTTCTAAAATTACTGCAGCCATCCAATACAAACAAAAGGTACGAACTAAAATTGAAACAAAAACAAATAACTCACCAAGTGATGTCCTTATGGTGCACGAAGGTTTTTCAATTATTTTTTTGAATTGATTTAAAATATTTAATAACTAAAGCGTCTCACAGTAATATACCGGTTTAATACAAGTTTTATGCACGGTACATTGGTATATAAAATAACATGCGGAGCGTAACGTTGCACTGTAGCGAGACTCGGAGACAGACTGAGTGAATGAGGGCCGGTCGCTATCCTCTTTTATGTTAGTATTGTAAACTGGTATGCGTTAGCTCACCAGCCGATGTCAACGGGAGGTAAAATTAAAAGAATACTTTTTATTAAATCGCCCACACTATACACATCGGATCAAAACCGTGCTAAATGAGATATAATCTCTGATAAATTAATCGTTGCGCGTAACCGTTAACTGTACTGGTCACATAACTGTAAGACTTTGTGTGTGTGTCAACAATGGCCGCAGAAGGGGCAGGTCCCTTGACTGTCGTACCTACCTAAAACTAATACGATTATAAAACAAGAAGTACCTACCAACACAATTTTGTTAACAACCACCCACTTCCAATTTAAGGCCATTAAAATAAGTATCAATTATTTGTGTGAGGGTCGCTTGATGAGGTAGGTACCTACGCTGCAGGTTATTTCATGAAAACATCAGAGGAGCAATTCCCGTATTTTTAAGAACGCTTGCTATCAGTCAAAAATAGGTACCATTAATTTCTCTAAATTTTGATATTGGTTGTCACTGAGATGAGATTGTGACTAGATTTTGAACGTTTTTAATTACAGGAATTGGCCTTCTGAACTCGCTACGTTTCATCTATTGTATATTATTTAGCTTAACTATCATCCTGAATACCTCTTTCAGAAATAGCTCCTCTACAGATAATTTGGGACATCTGAAATGTTTGGCGTTTTATTCGAGCCTTCAAGAGTCGCGATCGTAGCTCAGTCACGGTCAACCTCTTTTTATTCAACATGTAAATACTATACATAATGTAGATATTAGTACTCGGTATAGGCAAAGCTTGAGACCGTGCTATTGACCTACTCGAATTTAGTGCGATACCTACTTTTGAATGGTCATCCCCGCCTTCAGATGAACTGATCGGACAACAATAGAATGATCGACGAAATGTCGAATTGTTGGGACTTTCTATTGGAATATCTGTTGCTTTATCTTCACTCTCTTTTTCAACATACTTTATGAAGAAACACATACTTATAGAATAGCTTAGATTTAGACTTTAGTCACAACTTCATCGGCCCTAACGGAGGCATCCAGGCCTGACATCCGTAGATCGACACATGTAGGTACACCTGGCACCTTAATTTCCTCACCAAAGGATTCTGAGTTTATCGGCCAGGGCCAGCGCATCCGCTATTCGGCCTCTGGTGGCCACTCGTAAGTGTAGCTTGGAGATAGGACTTTAGGGCGAAAACTGAAAATATGAATAACACCTAAAGCAAAGTGGTAAGTAACAGGAATTATGTGAGCTTGATTTTGGAAAAAACTAAATCCTTTATCAATTATAATTGCTTGCAAAAAGCTAGTGTAGGTACAATTGAGAGTATGCACATTTCCCCACACTGAAAGAAATAAGCAGTAAATAAAAATGAAAAAACATTGATCTGAACTGCTTTAAACAGTTCCATATGAGCCTAACGTTCAAAACAGTATTTTTTACTGATCCGAAAACAATTAAAACTTGAGGCAAAATTTTACCGTCATGGCAGTAAACTTTAACGTTTTAAGTAGCTAAAAGGTCACAAAATTAACTATTCTATTCATTTGGTGATATCGTTCAAACCATTGAAATTTACTTACATTACAGTAATGTTGGTTTTCCTTTTTTTTTTGTTTTATTCAGTAAATAGTAGGTTCAATCAATTCAATGATTAAAAATTACTGTTTTGTCTTTTACTGTTTTAGAACATTTCTTCTTACTGTATAAAGTCAATGTAGTAAGAAATTATTTTTTTCAGTGTACAGTCAGTGTTCCCCGTCATAGATGTTGCTGATCCCAGGATGGGGATTGGATCTCGAAAGACTGTCGACAAATAATGAAATAAGCAGTCAATTGCCTAGACACTATAATATAACCAGCACCCCAATTGCGTAACACACTTTCTATCACAAGCCGAAGGATTTTGAAGGAAATTTCTAATCCACTACTCCATTGGTTTGAAAGATTCGTCTGCTCAACAATTTAAATAACGCAATAATTGTTGTTGAACTGTCAAAATGAAAGGCATTGCAATATTGTAAGTGTGTTACGCAATTACCCCGCTGTTTATTGCCATCAATAGCACTAGGAAGTACCTACGTTGGATGACCGAGCCAGTGCTCATGGATCTACTGATTTAGCGTAGCTGTAACATTATCGTAGCTACCGCGTAGCAGTAGCGTAGCCGCAGTGTAACAGTGGCGTAGCAGTACCGTGGCAGTGGCGTAGCAGTAGTGTAGTAACGGCGTAGCAGTGGCGTAGCAGTGGCGTAGCAGTAGTGTAGTAACAGCGTAGCAGTGGCGTAGCATTAGTGTAGTAACAGCGTAGCAGTAGTGTAGCAGTGGCGTAGCAGTAGTGTAGTAGCAGCGTAGCAGTGCGTAGCCGTAGCGCGGCCGTAATGGGCTAACTCATATACACAACCAGCCAAAGTCAGAAAAATCTGTCGGACATATTATTATGAATATTTGTTTCGTGCAGGAATCGAACCCGTGACACGTAGCTCCAGCCTATCGCTAAACCAATCCTTCAACTATGTCGTCAAATTATGACGGTATTTAAAGCAATTTTCAGCCCGATCATACCCCCAGTACCTAGTGCCGATCGATTTCTGTTATGTGCTTGTAATTATAAATATGTTTTGTTTACCTACTACAAATGTTTCTTTGTTTTACAAAACCGATAGAAAAAAAGATTATTCTTTATTAGATCGGTTAGTGTGAATGTGCCTTAAGTGTTCCAATCGGCTGCGGATAGACCACGAGTTGAGAAATCCCCAGACCGACATAGTAATTATGTATGTTTTAGTATACCTATTAAATTTATTAATTTTTCCTTACCAAGTACTTCCTACTCTGACCCTTTATCTAATCTAAGTCTAGTATAAAGTACGACTGTATCTGTTGAAGTGTTTATTGCGTTCTTTCTGGAAGATGTTTCAAAAGTAGTATAGTTAGTATATTTCAGTAAGTTGTACTGATCACGTTTATGAGAATTGGTACCTCAATACCGGTACCGTAACGGTATATTTGCAAACCCAGCGGTAACTGCAAATACTAATTGCGGGTGAAAAAGGCAAATCAGCAACTTTTTTATGGTTTTTAAATAACATCCATCAAACCGCACTAAGCCCGCTTTTTACAGCGGCCCACTCCCACTCACAGAGAGGAGGCCCGAGTCCCAGCAGTGGGAACGTTATATGTGTATAATGTCTGTAGGCTTATACCTTGGCTAGAGACTAGAAATCTCTTAATTACCTAACCAACTGTGTACCTAACCTTATTGAAGGACGTTTTTTATCTATAATTATCCATTTTAACTCAACACCAACCTTATCTACACTACGAGTACACATCATCATTAACAGGCCGTCATTTCTATAACCTCGCAATGACCGTCACTATGAATGAACATTCAAAACCGTATAGTAGACAGCTAGATTCCTGATTGTAGTTGGTTGTAAGGGTCAGCGCACAAAAGGCAACAAAATACTAGATCTTGCTCGAACACAGCACAGGGAATCATCTCTTGCACGCTATTTTAAACTCTATTTCAGAATTGATTTACTTGGTTAGCAATTTATTAATGAAAAACTACTCGAGCATTTTCGCTGCTCTGCCTATACTGATCCTAATGAGACCGAAGTTCAGAAATGACTAGATATCTATCTGCTTGAAGTAGCACTTGCAACACGCTCCTCCGTGATAAACATTGTGCTTTGAATCTTGACTGGTCCACTAATCGCGTGCATTGGATCATTCTTTCATAGGTCTTTCATAGTACGATGAATCGGAAAACATTCTCAACTCACACTCGGAATCCTACGCCCACCACAGTCACTAACACCTACACACCACCATGCGCACACACTAATACACCTACACACCACACGCGCACACACTAACACACCCACACCTTATACCATACATATTTTTGATTATCTAACCTTTTTATTTTTCATTGTTTAATATTTCATTTTTAATTGTTTAATATTTTTATTTTTAGGCTTTGTTCAGTGCAATTTATGCTTTATTTATTTTAATAATTTACGATTTAAGTTTTACTTTCACTTTGATCTCAATGTTTAAAATCGTTTGCAATTAGGTAGGTACTTATCTTTTCTTACATAAACTCCAGTGGTCAATAGCATTATGTATCACAACTCTGGTCCTCAAGATGCAGGCGCCCCGCCTAGTTTGGGGACAGCCGCCCCCGTATAGATCCAAATGATGATCGCTAACAGTGCAGACCGACGTTAAGGTAATAAATTGTAACATTGGTTCAATAAATTATTATTATTATTTTATTATAGGGTCCCGAGAAATGTCAAAAGGCGTACTTTTGACATTTCTCGGGACCCTGGGGTCCCAGAACTTTGGAAGGCGTACGTGGGGCCGAAGCCAACTCGCAGAGGTCCGTTAGACGTTTTTTATTCGGTTCCCTACAAAATAGTTGAGCTGAATGGTGCTGATCCACGCGTCAGGTTCGTGAACGGGTGCCGTCGGTTCAGACTGGAGTATTTTTAATCTTATATAAGGTCCTATTCAAATAGATGGACAAACTTTTAGAAATCATTCAGACCACCAAAATAAGGACGATGGTAAAAAATATATTCTTGATTTAAAAGAGAACTTCTAAGAGTTCTACGTTTTGAAATGGGCAACTAGCTTCAACTTTCTGACTAACTGACTGACTCTTTGACAATTCAAAAGTGGCCAAATGGTTTAATTGAAATAAATGCTTTGTAATTGGGCATCAGTTTGATAGCCGACCGACGGTAGGAGGTATGTTCTTGTAGGCAAGGTACAGACGCCAGCACATCAACCTACACCTAACTGTCAAATTTTCCCAATCAACATTGAACCTTATGCTTTAGCGATAAAGTTGAAAATCTATTACAGAAATCTGACAGATTGTAGTAGGTTGATGTGCTGGCGTCTGTACAATTTTATTATGCATATGCATGGTGGCAGGGACGTCCACGCGCAATTGAATTCAGCTCATGATTCTAAACTCCATAGCGTAGAAATTTTTCGTCGATAAGTGCAATATCTACGCGGTCAAAATGTATGGAACAGCTATTTTTTTTTATAATCGACAGAAATATTTCAACGCAGGGGATTGAGAATGCGCGTCGCTGTCCTGCCACCCTGTATAATAAACTTCTATCTATACAAGGATAAGTAGAAGTAATAGTAATTAATGTTTATTATAGACCTAGATGAACTAGGCGGGTGGACCATGGGCAATACACGGTTCTTATACTTGCTGGGTCCTTTATTGACAGTGGCAGAAGTCACCCTTCTTGCCTCAAATCATATCAAAACTACAATGAAGCACAGGCATCCGTGCTTCAAAACGATGGCAGCCAACCTTATCCTCTTTTAATAGTGATTACCATTCCGTCAATCGCACGTGATCATTATGGCTGATTCCATTGATCTTGATTTGTCATCAGGAGTCCCATGTGTAGCAGGGATATCTACGGGCTATTACGAAAGTAAATCTCCGTGCAGGCTGATCGCTGGACAAAAGTCTCCACACAATGGGTGCCTGAAGATGGACGGTGCCGCCAAGGCCGGCCCTATACTTAATTGTTGAAATTTTTCTATTAAGTACTTAGTATAAAACCAACATACACTTTTGGCATAATCTACCACAGCATGCGTATGTAACTACTACTAACTACTAATGCCGCTTCCTCTTAGTTTCTTTCTTCTTTTTCTGTAACATTCAATGCTTAAAAATGCACTCAAATTCGCGATAAACATTTTTTTTAAAGTAGTCCAAACTAGATTTTCAAATAAATAATTGATATTGTTTTTTATACTTACTTACAATTTACGTACTTGTATTTCTTTATTTGTTAAGCAACAGTTCTTTTTATTAAATGTTTTTTTTTTAATGTCAAATTGAAATGTTTGAGATGGGGTTCCACGGGCAAAAATTTTTGTTCGTGGTACCCCAAGGGGGACTAGACTGGGGGACCACGGGCAAGTACCGGCCCTGAAAGAGGTGGCGAGACAACCTGGACGCGTACCACGAGGGCTGGTTCGAGATGGAGCAGGAAAAGTGTTCCTGGAAGGACTTGGGGGGAGGCTTTTGCCCAGCACAGATACCTGTACCAATCGAAGCCAACGTGAAACCAAAAATTGGTAATAAAGCGTTTCTTCCATCACCAAAACTGTTAGGTCTAAAACCTTTGTCTTGTTCACGACCAATCAACTGTCGTTCCAACGGTCAAGCCCAGTTACTGGGAAAAACAGTTGACGAAGAAGGAGTGTTGATTAAGAGGATTTAAATAAAAATCTCAAGTAAATATAAGAAAATGTTTATTATGCAAAATATATAATAAAGAAGAACAAATAAAATTACATCTTACAAAACTGAACTTAGGCTGCGTAATATAAAAATTAAGAATACATTATGATATGTAAAAAAGAGTAAAATAATTCTATACACCAGTCAGAAGTGTACGAATAAGGCACCGAGATGTATTATGCGAGATATAACATACTTACATAATTATAATTATGCAATATGTGTACTTAACGGTAGGAATGTAGACAATCCCTCTTGAATATACTGTTCGTCGTACAAAACGTTCTTGCCTCCAAAGAGTTACAAAATATACTTATGTTAAATGTTTTATTTGCTTGCCTTTGGGAGCTTGCTAACCTCGTGGAAGTAAGCCGCAAACAACTTTATCTGTAACAATAACAAAATAAATTAGCGGGAATTAGTTAGAAAAAAATGCTTAATAGTCTGTCAGTCAGTATATCAACTGAATGGTTACATATTTGGTAGTACGTAGTACCCACGTAGGGTATGTACTATCGCGGACACTCCCGCCTGACCACCACTAAGTTATATTATGGAATCAGGCGTTACTTTACGGAAATCCATGACATTAAGATGTTATGTGTAATATCTAGTTTTAATTCCGTGTAATAAAAACCCAGGCTTGGATGCTGGAAGCAATCTCACCTTCCCACGCTCATGCATATGCTGATGCAAGAAAGGTCCCACCCTCCCGCCCTCATGCAAATGCAAACATGCAGGAAAATGAGGATAGCATGCCACACAACCGAACCTATACTCGACACGTGTTTCACCCCTCCACGGGGCATCCTCAGGAGATGTTGACTCGTCGACCGCTAGTCGTTTACGACTAGCGGTCGACGAGTCAACATCTCCTGAGGAATTAAAACTAGATATTACACATAACATCTTAACACCACTAAGTTAATTTTTGCTTGCACTCAAAAAATAGAAGCGCACTCTAGTAAGCGCGCCAAGGTCAAATAGTTCGTCCGTACAATTCACAAAAGGAGTACACGTGTTGCGTCACGTTATCGCTTTCCTAGAGGCGTGGCTTGGCGCCGCCGCAGGATTTAGGCAAAAAATTTTAAGTGATCAAGCGGAAAAGGCCGCGATGGTACGTGGTAGGTGTTACGTGTTTGGTTTGGTGTTTGGATGTGCATTGGAAATGCCAGAGTAAAAGGCGTTCTACACGATCCAGACCGACCGCCGACAGAGGTGACCTTGGTCCAGTTGGTATGAAAATCTACCGTGTAGACGTTGGTCGGTCGACCAAATATGGGCGGGGTCAAACGACCTTTGGACAACCTTGGTCGGAAGCGCATCCATCGCGACAGGCTGCGTCCGTGGTCGGCCCCAACCGTCTGGAACGCTGTTGTCCGACGGGAGAGCTTTAGTGTGCGATTGTCAGTCAATGTGGGCGCACGTCATCGCGTGTCACAGCGATGGATTAGAATAGAATATATTTATTTGCTTTAAAACATGGTACATTAAGGTCTTATAAAAAAGTGATGATCTTACATGTTTCGCCATGGACTGGCATGCAAATATTTAAACATACTAAATGTGACTTTAACGCATTAATTTGTTAAAATTAACATATTTTTAATAACATTGGTTATTAGGGTTTCGTATCTATTTGAACACATAAGAATAATAGGTATATAAAGTAATATAATTAAAACTCAGCATCATATTTATATTTTATCGTCTATTTTTTTATCAAAAAATTCTTTTACACTATAAAAACAATTATCAATAAGCCATTTGTGTAGTTTTGATTTAAAGCGTTTTAGAGGGAGTTCCTTTATTTCTTTTGGAATATTGTTGAATATTTTTATTGCTGTGATAAAGCTATTCTTATGTCATAATGTGCTTTGATGTGAAGGAATTCTTAGCCGTGTTGGGTCTCGACGGGTATATTTTTTTAATGTAAGTCGCATGTTATAAAAAATGTAGAGTGCTCTTTATTGATTCACAAAACGAACCCCGCGAACGAGAGGTTCTGACCAAATTTATATCTTTATACACTGATTTATCATGTCTTTGGTACATTGGATCTAATTTATATAAAGATAAGAATAAGAAAATGTTTAATTTTTTTTTTTTTTTTTTTAATAATTAATTTTTCTTCTTCACTCAAGCATAAAAAAGTTAAATTGCCAAACCGACCTTCCGTTGCTTTGAAAGGCAAGGAGATATTGATGAGAGAGCATATTGATACGTCATTACGCTGTGAACACCGGATGGAATTGACAAGTTGGTGTCAACCACCGACCGTGTAGAACGAATACAAAAGTTGGTTGATCCGACCAAGGTCACCTCTGTCGGCGGTCGGTCTGGATCGTGTAGAACGCCTTTAAGCCACCGCTAGCCGAAATGTTGATACTAGGTCAATAACTATTCCATAATTTTATTAATCATTTAAATCCCCAAAGCCCATTGCATCACAATTCACACGACCAGAGCCTTCTATGTTCTATGTTATAGGTTTGGTTTCCGCACTTATGCCCGGTTTCTGAAGAATTCTTTAACGGAGTTTAAACTTTCAATAACTGTGATTCGACATAATTATCTATTTAAGCGAATTCCTTCCTTATGCTCGGTTTTTGAGGTTTTCAGATAAATCCTCGATAGTAATGACGTTCAGAAACACGATATCGAACTAATAATCACTATCGAATGGATAAACTCCGTTTAAAGACCTCAGAAACCGGGCATTAGTCCTTCAAGTGGACCATTGTGCGTAACCAGAGCCTTCTTTTGTAATTTATTTTATTTAAATTTTAGGTCTCTTTAAAAATCAGTATTGAATACATTAAAAGTCCCTTTCTGAGTTCAATGAGTCACGGATCTCTCACGACATTAAAACTAGTATCTATCATTATAACTACACTACTAATTCAACATCAATGTGAAAGAATACGAAATTCCGGTTAATCCTAATAACTATTAAAATTATTCTCGGTAAAGATAAAGGAAATATTTTGAGGAAATTCCGTTCATACACAAGTACAACACTAGTATTGTTTATTTAAAAAAAAAAACTCCAACTGTTGTATTTAAAGCTCATGACGTATTTACAAGTTAACCATGCAAGGTTAGAGCGTCCATAATACTCATTTATACCTAGTAAAGAAGAGGAAATGTATTTATTTCATATCTTCGATTCGGGGATTTTGTATGTACGTGATAAGAGTCATGAAGCCGAGCCCACCCTTTTCGACGGGACAATAGACGGGTTTTTACGCGAATGGATTTTGTTGTCAAACAACGCACCAGATTTCTGCGATATCGCACGTCATGTTTAATTTGTTTGAATGATATCACAATATTGATGGAATTGTTCAACATCCCTGCAAAGATGCTAAATAGTGGTGACATATAATTACGAGTATGACACGTTTGAGATTTAATATAGATACAAGCCAATGTGCCCTATGGGATTTCCCATCCGCAAAAATGAGAGACTTCCCCACAAACTTTCATCCCCTATCCAACCCCTTTAAGGAAGGCATCTTCGTTATGTAAAGAACTCTTGTGCAAAATTTCATGCCTCTAGACTCAGCGGTTTAGGCTGTGCGTTGTCTGTCAGTGAATGAATTTAAGATTTTGAAGTACTCGTATCAACGAGGCAGTCTATCTAGACTGCCATATTATATATTTTGGTTTTTTTCGTGTGATAAAGAGTTTTCTTTTGATCTATTTTCTATATAATTTGTACTATGGCGGACACTCCCGCCTGACCACCACTAAGTTAATTTTTGCTTGCATTAAAAAAATAGAAGCGCTCTCTAGTAAGCGCGCCAAGGTCAAATAGTTCGTCCGTACAATTCACAAAAGGAGTACACGTGATGCGTCACTAAGCTGTGCAGTGCAGGTTGCAAATAATTGCGTTATCGCTTTCCTAATAGGCGAAAACTTTAAAGAGGGCGTGGCTTGGCGCCGCCGCAAGATTTAGGCGAAAAAAAATTTAAGTGATCAGATGGAAAAGGCCGCGATGGTACATCTGTACATATTATAAAATTACAGTCGCTTTTCGTGTGTCTGTGTGACCGCGTTGTTCTTCTAAACTACGCAACGGATTATATATTATATATGTGTATAATACACTAATATTAAACTTAAAGAAATCTCTTTTTTTTTTGTCAAGTCATATAACAAGTGAACACTCACGCCCTCGATGTAGTTGCGCACGTTGATCTTCTCGTTCTGCGAGTGCGCCATGTCGTCGCCCGCGCCCATGGGCAGCAGCAGCACGTTGCGCGCGCTTGCCTCCTGCAGCGTGATCGTCACCGGGATGGAGCCGCCCTCGCGAGACATGTCGGGTTCCGTCTAGAGCAAAAAAAGTTCATTTTAGTTATAACATGGCTGTTTTCCAAGACTTCGTCTATGTGTATTTTGTCTTTCATCATAAATATTCAATTTTTTTTATATTTTGTTTTCTGTTGACCTACTGTACAGGATTATCCTAGTACAGGCATCTAACGTTGTAATACCTACATTATTTATCGTAAATTAATTTTATATTTCACCAATTTTGATTCTGTATTTGCTATTTTTTTATTCAGGATGAAAAGGTGCCTCTTTCTTTATTTATTTCTTTTATTACATTTTATGCTATTGCCTCGTTTAAAACATTGGCCCAAAACAATATCATTGTATAGTATTCTGAAGGGAAATGATAGACTGCAGTAGCCTATAATGTATAAACTCTTTGCAGCAATTAAGCAGTCGACTCAAAACGCCTTACTAGATAGATCATCCTGGTAGCGCGCGCCGCAGCTTGGTAGTGAGGATGATCAGGGTTCTCTGTCCACGCCCGCCCGCTTTGTGCCGTGATGCGCATTTTGTTGGGAGAACGACGAGCCGCCCACTGTAAAAAAAAAATACAATCATTTGAGAAGATGTATTCTGAAAATTGTAATAAAGATATGTATACCTATTGAATATTTAATTTTCGATGTAAAAAAGCACTTGGAACTCTTCCAAATGTTTTTTTGTTTGCATCTAAAACTGTTACAACACCTAATCCAGTTATTATAGCAATTCATAATCAAAACAGTGCAATACAGAGCGATATTTCATAATTTAATTTAGTAATATTGATTCATTAATAGCGAAATATTGCCAACTTTCCGAAGATTATGTTCTAAGTGTTAAGGCTGCCATTGTATCACAATGTATCTATCATTTATTTTCTATCTAGGTATTTTCCGATGAACATCCTAGACCTTTTCTAATAAGGTCGCAGTACAGACTAAAAACGATTGAACTGTTAATAGCTATCAGTATTTTACCTATTTGACATGCTCTGATACGAGTGCAACTATCAGCGATCAATGTTTACCTCAAAGATATCTTAAAAATCAACTACAACCTCTATTGTAGGTTTTGGGAATAATTTCATAATCGTCTGAGCATACATGAAATAAGATGCTGCTCTTTCTTGTGGTAAAATCCCTGAGTCATCTCTTGCAAAACCTGTCCATTACTTTTACTGTCCATTACTCATTATGTATTATTAAAATGTAACTATTGTGTAAAACGATGACAGTCTCGTTATCGCCCACAGAGGCATGCGGGGGAATCCCATACCATAAATATATTGTGTGACTAAACTATTTAAGTATAAAAATAAGTTTTAATTTCAATTATAACCTTCTTGTTGATGAAATCAAAGACTAGCTTCTCTACTTCTTCGGGTTCCTGGTTTGGTACAATTCTTATGGAGAACTTGCCAATAACTTTTCCTGGAATTACAGTCTTCGCTCCGGGTTGGAAAGCAGCTCCTAAAATGGTATTTAGATGACAAATTGTTACATTAAATATTACGCATATTTGACCATTATTAAATACAAATTTATACGATTATACCTTCAATGCCGTGTAGTGAAAGACTTGGGTATCTCCAGCGGTGCATCAATATTTGTTCCTTGTCGCCATTATGAGCCAATTTAGGAGCACCAATGGATTTTCTACAAAGAAGAATTAATTATCGTTAGTAAAGAACTGGTGATAACTGGATCCATATTTTATTGATTAATGTTAGTAACAGACGATCAAACGGACATTTTATATGTAGTGTCGAGTTCCTGGACTGTCTGATTACTCTAGTATCCTGATTAATCACGTAGATCTATATTCACATGCCAAAGGTATCAGTTGGTATATAGACGGTGTAAAGACACTTTAACGTCATTGTGATTTTTTTTTTTGCACTGCACCATACCTGAGAACCTGGTTACGGAGATATTGATGGCCAAATTCCAATTTTTACTGAAAACAAGTTTTTAATGTTATAACTCACACGACCCCTGCACCGTTGTATGCACACATAAGCACTATTTTTTGCGTGCGTTACATTGCGCACTACCGCAAACGGCAAATTTTCACACCAAAAGGAAAATTCGTTTCCCAGCAATTATTTTTGTGCAATGTTATTTAATTTGATGTACAGAATTCGTATTTGACGGCTATGTGATTTGTCTTTTTACACCCTGTATGAGGTCTCCAGGTTTTAAAACACTTACAGTCCATTACAGTCTTTGTAACTGATTAAAACAAAGGTAAGTAGGTACTAAAAAAAAAAATGATACCTAAAATACTAGGAAACCATATTGACAACCACTCATATCCAGAATAAGGATGATAAATCAGCATTGTTGTCAAGTTACCACAATGTAATAAATACCTAGGTACATAATGTCTAATTATGTAGGTAGTATCGCGGTGTAAGAGTCAGATGAACGTATCTACATTTTCTCAATTTTACAGGAAAGCAAAGATACTGTGAAAATTCGGCTCTTTAAACTTTACCAGTTTTTTAATACAGATAAAATACTAGTATGGAATTTTTTTATTTTTTCTATGTATCGTTTTGGCAATTCATAAAGGACTAAGTATATTGTGAACCGTTTTATGAAAAAAAACTTTTTTTGATTTTTTTGTAGATACGTTCATCTGGTTCTTATACCGCGGTATGTAAGGGCACTTTGTGTAATACGAATCAAAAGTCTAGGGTTCAAAGACCGCAATATCGTAAACAATGTGATAATTCAATGTCGACTCATTCCGCAAACAGCACTCTGATACCGTATCAATTTACATTTACAACAGCTGGCACAAATAATTGTCTCTAGGTAGGTACTTGTTTAATTTTTTTTGTAATTGCAACTGCTTTTGCGTTTAGTACGGAAACTGCTGTACTGTGGAGCGTGGAAGCGCGAGTTCAAGATTTACGTTAAGCGTTTACGTAACTTAACATCCATCCATAAAGTATTCAGGGAAACAAAGACTTAATGGATAAATGCAACTGCCACTGTCGTATAACATACACCTACGTATGTATCACAAGATCACAACGCATTAGGGGAGTAGTTCTTTTAGGTACATACTATTCGAGCCTCTTGTGCCATGAGGTACAAAAGCTTTGCTATTTTCTTTACATTTTAGTTTTTCGCCTGATCATAATCAATCGATTTGTCTGTGATGTCTAAAAGGAAAAGTAGAAATCTTTTGATTTCAACAGTCCAAAGCCTGAAAAAGAAAATAACCGGTTATGAGAACATCGTAGGTACCTGTAGCCTTCGGTATCAAAATCAATGTTCGTATACAGTTTCTTCTCCGTCTCTGTCAGCGGCGCGACCGAGTCGTAGATACCGTCGATCTGAATCTTGCCATTTTTGTCCACAAGCTCATTCATCAGATAAATTAGATCAGTCATCGCTGTAAATTGAACAATCATTCTCAATTGACGGCGTCGGCATTACTTTTTTGTGTCGCTAAATGGTTGATAGTTTTACAATTGGAAATTCAAACCCATACAAAAATTGCAGGCATTTTCAATTTATAATACCGGAGGGGCCGTCAAGTTTAGTGTAAATTAAAATCCTTGATTATTCAAAATTCAGTGGCCAATCAACTATTTCTTAGCTCATCATGAAATCTTGGTATCATTAAGATAAGTGTAGCGTTGATACTATCAAGATCCATAGTAACTACCTTTCGTAATGAGACAAGCTATGCATTTATCAATAAGATAAAAGTATTGTGAAAGGATAATTAAATGTTTATCAATGTTATGTAACCTTATTCTAGGTAGAATTATGTATGATAATATTTATAGCTGTTCATGGATAGCAAATGTGAAGGAGTTGAGCAGATAAAAATAATATTCTTAAAAACAATGAATACTTGGCATTTGTCTTGATTTATTTAGGAAAACTGTTTTAATAGTCAGATAATATACCATTGTTCATGCTGTAGCTGCAGCAATATTCTCATCACAGTTATGCAACATAAAATTTATGTTTGTATTAGTTTTGTATTGTATTTTTATGTTTTGTTTTATTAGTTTTATCATGTACCTATCTCTCGGAATGTAGTGACGTCTCGATGAGCGCAGTGGCTAAGTGGTTAGTTTTCTATTCGGGTTTGACTCCAAGTAGTATTAAAAAAAAAGAGAAACTTGAGAAATATATCAAATCCAATAATACCTTCATGGACAGTACCACCGTAGACACCACTGTGTAAATCCATTTGAGCGCATTCAATCTCCAAGAAATAGTAGCTGATACCACGAAGGCCATATGTGATGCAGGGCTTAGTGGTGCCGAGCCAGTAGTTATCTGATATGCACACATAGTCTACATCTTTAAAGAATCCCTCTGGTTTCAATTTCTCCAAGAGTAGAGCATCTAGGCCTTCTGAACCAGACTCTTCCATACATTCAAGCACAAACTTCAAATTCACAGGCAGCTGAAAATAATTGTTTAGAATTCATAATTCTTTGAAGCTAATATAGAAAGAAAGTTATCATTACAGATACACCTTCTCAGTTATGTTATCTATTGTAGAAGATAAAATTATATAATAAGACAAATAATGCAGGAATGTATTCTGTATCAACAGTACTGTAGAACATAAATAGTGATCATAAAATATGAAATGATTATATAAAATGATAAGTTACAATATATTTACCTCTTCACCAACGGCTTTGTACGCATTAATAGCATGAACCCAGCCAAGTACTGGGCCCTTATCATCTGTAGAACCACGGCCAAACAGCTTGCCATCACGTTCCACCAGCTCAAATGGCTCTGTTAACCACCCATCCGATTTCAATGCTGGCTGAACATCTAAATGTCCATATATGCAAATTGTTTGCTTTCTGGAGTCCTAAAATAATTAAAAAAAACTCTATTCATATAAGAGACATACCTATTTATTATTTTAGAAAGGTGAATGAACAGTTAAACACGATGACTGCCAGACAACAGACACAATAGAAAATCTATTGTTCGCGATCACTGGTGACTGCACAGAACATAAATACTCCAAGAGGGTGACCCCGGTGGCAGTCAATGCCTTAAGTATTCATCATGTAAATCAATTCGAACTTTATTTCGACTCAACACATGAGGCGAGTCGCTGTGCAGTAACAAATTTATAGGTCAGGGGGGCGAGGGGTGCGGAACTGCGCAGCAACAAATAGGATCAACAATATAACTAACATTCTTATCGCATGCAAAATTAATGTTAAAATCTTGGCATGTGTTTTTGTGTTTATGCTGTCTACACTAATAATAAAGCTGAAGAGTTTGTTTGTTTGGACATGCTAATCTCTGGAACTACCAGTCAGTTTTTTTTCTTATTATTTTCATATTATAGCCCAATTCTTGAGGAAGGTTCGGCTTAACATGACGCTAGGATTTTTAGGAGACAAGAAAAAAGTATGAAAGAATGCTAAGCGGAAACGAAATAATAGCAGTAAATGGGATGTGACGCAATGGGTTGGGGGATGTAACTTCATGCGGACAAGGTCAGAGGCAGAAGCTACTATAAGAATATAAATTGAACTTCTGTGTATACTCATGAACACACATACAACATAGGGGCACATAATACCGGAATTATAAGTAGAACACATATTATGTAAACAGTTTATTGTTCCTTTGAGTATAAAACACAATAGTTTTTAAAGATAAAAGTAGAAAAGAATGCAAAAAAAATCCATAAAAATGTGATATGATTATGAAAATCTATTTTCATGTAGGTATGCTGTTGCTGTTGTATGCTATTATGTTTTATGGATTCAGATAGACCCATAAAATAGCAAACAGACAGAGCAATAATCGCCACTATTTAATTTTATTATGTCTGGATCCTTTACTTTTATCTATGAGGTTTTGCAGAGATAGGAAGTCTCCTATCTCTATTAAGGCATAGAGCAGTCACTCTAAGCCTTATTTTTTACATGTACTAAGTAACCAGAAGAGGTATACAATTATTAGAGTATTTTTTTAAACAGGTTTAATATAGGATCTATGTGAGTAAAAGGTAAGCGATTTAGTAGGCTTATGTAACAATTATGTACAAAAAGCACTCCTTTTTCGTGAATTTTAAATAAATGAGTGATAAGCTAAAATCAATATTTTTATTCAATAGATGTATTTTAATTTTATCAAGGGTCCCAGAATTTTAAAAAACCATATTGAATCGAACTAGCCTTAAACTCAGAAGTAGGCAAATGTAGGCTGATTTGACAAATGTCTAGAAGAAATTGAAGGACTGGAAAACCTGCCACTACGATGAACCTCTGACTGAACCTTAACTCGAGAAAATTATAAAAAAAAGTATAGGAAATTATGAGTAATACTTACATTTCCCAAAACTCCTACTAAAACTGGGGGCAGTTTGACATCCTGTCCATCAATAGTCTGATAACCTACATCCCTGAGCTCAGTGGTCGTGCCAACTTCCTTTAACTTCTCCTGCATCCACTCCACCATTCGGACGCAGTCATTGCGGTACTTGATGTCACACGACACCGATGGAATAGCAACCGCTTCCTTTAAAAGTTGCTTGAAAGTATCCACATTATCATCTACGTACTTAAATACTTGAGGCAATGTCCTATCTGCCATCTTAGGGTTCTGCTTGTGCGAATAATGTCGATAAAAAGGACAATTTATAAAATTATTTGCTATAGCTGACGCTCTTGCAGCCGGGAACTTTATAACATTAGTAATGCATTTCGCCGTTCTAATCAAAGACGAAGTCATGATGATGGTGATAGCAACATGACAGCTAGCTGTCACTTTGACATTGACGTTTTCCTCTGTCTACGAACGCCTGTGAAACAAGAAACGAAACGTAAGCTTACTGCATGGAAGTAGTTACTTTACTTCCATGATAATTATCCATACTAATATCGTGATGTAAGCATGAAAGTCCCTGTCAGTTACCTTTTCATGCTTTAACAAGTTCAGTGCCGGAAGCCCTCCAGCCACAGCCTCCAGCCCTCTAGTCGCATTTGGGATACTGGAAACCCTCGTGGAGAGCTCATTTTAAATGTAGGTTTTTCATAACAAATACACCGTTATAAAATGTGAAAATAAAATCAGTACTTTTTTTAAACAAGATTTATTTAATATGCGCGTTGGTTTTAAAGTTCAAGCATTTTTATTCTCAATATAATTTAGGGGTCAGGACAGGATATTTCAAGTGTGGAATTAATATATTTCCCGCCAAGGTATTTACGGAACTCTGGGTGCACATGTCCGACTCGCTCTTTGTCGGTTTTTTGAAATCATGAACGACGATCAAGTAAATAATAGGACAACGAATGTTAATGAGCTATTACGAAAAAATAACCCACGTTTTATAACAAATTACTTTTATTATTTTACCCCACTAATACGTCATGAAAAAAAACCCTGAGATACTAAAACAAGACCCCTTGAAACCAATATTTTACAACGTTTTAGTGTTTTTATGACACGGTTCCAAAAAAAATGCCAGGAACGGTCCTCGAGGATTCACCTTTGCACAAGCATAATGCTAATGACGGTGACCCTCAGGGTCCTCTGGATATATTTATGACATGACATAGGAGTTCTATAAAAAGTGGTTGGGCTCATATGTGCTAGCAGCTGAACGGATTTTGATGACATAGACCATAGGCGGGCAGAAGACGCTCAATCTGACTGATGTAT
Organism: Hydraecia micacea; assembly: GCA_914767645.1. Taxonomy (NCBI): domain Eukaryota; kingdom Metazoa; phylum Arthropoda; class Insecta; order Lepidoptera; family Noctuidae; genus Hydraecia; species Hydraecia micacea. The sequence continues at coordinate 9,396,541 of OU611779.1, read as the reverse complement.
GACTGACTGACTGTCGTCTGACGGACGGGACGCTTGAGTTTATTAAAGCCAAGAAGCTTATAGATAAAAGTGGAGGCAACACTGAATACCTATCTGAAGACGACTGTGGTCGGACACTCTCTTTCTAAATACACACATAAGAACGAGACAGTGATATGTGCTTTCTTTGTCATATGTATGTATTTAGAAAGAGAGCGGCAGCCCACAGTCGGCTTCACTTAGGTATTAAGAGTGTTGTCTCCATTTTTACCTATAAGCTTCTTGTATTAAAGCGCCCTGTAAACATCAAACCAAATGTCAAACTTCCCCGTAGATTCGGAATAAGAAGAAGAATATAAATTTTTTTCTTCACGTTTTCCTCCGTGATGTTCCGGCGACACATATTCAGTAAAGTAATTTTTTTTTATTGCTATGTTTCTCTTGTTACTGTCCATATAATCTTTTGATTTTATTTTCCATAACACCGGCATGTCACGATAAACAGATATGAAATGCAACGTAAATTCTTTGTCCGGTAATATTGCCACTTAGCATATTATTATCGTCATTGGGCGTAGCGTCCTCCATGATGCCAACACAACGACTGAGATTGTTTGACAAACACCGCCGTTAACGTTCAAACTTGTTTGTCACGAAATCAATCAAGATTTTTATCAAACGCGACAAACACGTAAAAGACAATCAATTTGATCGTTTACAGGGGGTTTTACGTGAGCACACCATGATTGACTGACTGACTTCGAATATCTAGATATTTTGATTTTTCTCTTCAATCATGGACTGATCGTGTAATGGCTTGCTGTCACTCATGCATCAGTCCCACGCGTCAGTCAGTCGTGATTTGATACTCTTTCTCATGCAGGTATCTTGTTTTATTAACCTTTTAACCGCCCGACTTTATATGAGTTGTCGTGCCCCCAGCGCCCGAAAAAAAAAAAAAAAAAACGAAAAATAAACGCCGATGAAACGAGCTGTGATGATGTAATAATAATTCAGATTAAACGAGATGTGTTATTTGGTCGTAAATATACGACCCTGGCGGAATGGACACGAAAATATTTGTCGGATTAATCCGACGTAAGCGGTTAAAAGGTTAAATTGGGTGCAAGCAACCAATTTTAACAGTTGGGCAAAGCACACATCCTTAATTCTATAATAATGTTGATAGTTAATATCTTCGTTTGTTTAAATTTCACGTAACAAAAAATGGGTGTATTCTACTCTTTTTAGCAACCATTATTTCTACCAGCGTTTTCTTTGAACACGTTTCTTTAAAGATATTTCAAGGATACAAGCAACCCAAATTTTCCAGCCGGATTTTGGACTCGTGACTGATAGTCTAGGCATCGCTTCAGTTTGGCTTTAGTCCGTGATCAAAGATCAATCCAATGTTGTCAGTCAGATTGAGCGACTAATGGCCGCCATAACCTGGTTTCGGACATGGGATAGGTACAGACGCCAGCACATCAACCTACACCTAACTGTCAAATTTTCCCAATCAACATTGAACCTTATGCTTTAGCGATAAAGTTGAAAATCTTTTACAGAAATCTGACAGATTGTAGTAGGTTGATGTGCTGGCGTCTGTACTTACTTTTTATCCCGGTTGAACGTTCCTGTGGGATAATTTCCGATCTCCGCACGAGCGAAACTGCAGGCAAAAGCTAGTAATGTATAAAATGACCGAAAATATATTTAATTTATAAAAAAAAAAACCGGAGTAATTACCACAGTCACCTACGGGTAACGGAATAAGATTCACTCGATTCAGATTCAGTAAGTAGGACTTACTAGCGCCATAATGACGATGAGCACTAAGAATAGGGGAATCGGCATCTGGAAATAGGGGCGTAATAAAGTATTATTACGCCCCTATTTCCAGATGCCTATTATACTAAATATATACTTAGATACTAAATTACGTCCCGGTACATCTTGCCAAATAAAAAATGACGCTTATTAGAAACAAATTTTATTTCTATTGTCATTTAAAACTTGAGTTAGGGTGTGGTCAATATAAATATAAATGAGTAAATTATATCTATCTAAACGTTTTCTGACATACATTATAATGTAAGCTTTATACTCTACGGTACACCGAAGAGGTCCTGTGCAGGTGCGCGTGCGCATATCGACCACATCTCATAGCGTTTTTGGACAGTCTGGTATGTCAGAGAGGTCAGATACTTTCTCTTCGCTTTTCACAGTATTTTGTCACTCGAAAGAACTGATTGTCGATTTTGCGCTGGTCGCCTGTACATCTTCAAGAAACTAGATCATGTTAATTCTAATACAGGCTGCGGTCTACCCGCACAGGCCACCTGCACAGGTAGACCTCTCCGGTAGCATGTATGGTCACCATACTACATTTATGTTTTCTGGGTTTAGCTGATGGAGTTATAGTTATTAGTTACATACTGTGACTGTTATTATTTTATATCCTATGACGATATAAACAAGAAACGTTTACAGTCAAATTAAATTAGCTAGCGAAACTCCGCAGACGTGATGGGTATCTATATCTAAACGTGATACAACAAATAAAATGATTTGATGATATAATTTTTTGGGGCTAACGGCTGTAGGTGGTCTAATTACTTGAAGTATCGGTTTACATATCGGTTCTTTTTTCGTGTAAACTTCACAGACGTGATGGGTATCGTAATTTTACACGATAAAACAAAAAAAAAAACTGTTCGTCTTAATTCATACTTCAAGTTAATAAACTAATAGCGATCGGTGACAAAAAGTCATCAATTTTTTTTTTTTTTTTACCTTGTTTAGATATGGATACCCATCACATCTGCGGAGTTTCGCTAGTTAATTTAATTTGACCCCGTATATATTGCAAAACGTAGAAAAGTAACGTATTTATCATCTTCCGGTTAGACTGGAAGCCGACCCAAACATAGTTGGGAAAAGGCTAGGCAGACGATGATATAGCAAAACGTAAAAAGGCCTATCCGAATTAACTTTCTAGTTAACTTATTCTAATAATCATGGTGAAGAGGGCTTTGACTTTAACCAATATTCGGTATTTCATTTCACTATACACAGGCGTGGAATGTTTTCTTATTAAACTACTTCCGAAGCTCTGACTGCTTCACACGTAACCCTCACAAACAACAGTCTTCTTTCCTAATACTTCGCTCGGTGTTGTTCTCAACAGTTGACAGTCCTCAATATGCTGGAACAAAAACATCACAAAATTAACTTACTTAGCAGAGAGTTCTTAATTTTAGCAGTTCTGTCAGATCGGACCAAAATCCGGAGCATACATGCACGCTCCGGATTTTGGTCCGACCTGTACCCATTTGGCCAGACCGATCTGGCGCATATTGGTTTGTTCAACAACATAGAGCACAGCTATTTCAGCTATATTTATTGCAGCTATTTGGTTTCTTTATAACAACACCAGCCTATCATTGTCCCGATGCTGAGCAAAGGCTTCTTATACAGCGAAGGCAAGAGCATTGATCACCACGCTTGCTCAAGGCCTGTTGGCGATTTCAGATGTATGTATATTAACTATAAGTCCAGGTTTCCTAACGATGTTTTCGCCTTGCCAGGATTTGAACCAGCCACCTCTTATATGCGAAGCGAGGCATAACCACTGGGCCATCCGGACACAATATTTCTTTAGGGGTTTATTTATAAACGACTAGCTTCTGTCAGCGACTTCGTCTGCGTGAAATTTCTGCTCCCGATGCATCCCATCACTCACCCCTGCTTCTAATTCGTTTTCGCTAAGCGTTCTTTCTTTTTTTTTTTGTTCGGTTCCTAAGAAGGGCCGTAGCGGAATATTAAATAGCCTATAACCTTCCTCAAGAATTGGGCTATCAAATGCAAAATGATTTTTTTTAAATCCGACTGGTACTTCCGGAGATTATCCCCTACATACAAACAAAGAATGTTTACTTCTATAAAATATTAGTACAGAAGTACAGATAGTACAGATGATTAAAGTTAACACCAATGTGGAAATTTTTGCTGGTGGAAAGTACAAAACTACAATTTGAAGGTATTGTAAGCTGACGCATATTATTAAGAGACGGCGACAGGCATTGATTAAACAATACGCAATCTTCACTGCCCTCAGAAAACAGACAACGCAACGATTTCGCAGGCGGGCCGCGTAAGCGACTAGTGAAAGTTTAAACATCAAAAATTTATGGTTAAACAGTCGCTAATCACTAATTAATTTTAAGCAACGTTTATGAATTAATTAAAGGGTTAATGTCTTCAAAAACGTATTTACCCAGAAGCAGCATCATCGTTGACTATAGAATGCGCGGGTGCGTCAGTGAATATTCTTGCGGCGTGTCTCTGCAGCCAGTACGTGAGCAGCGCGGCCAGCAGCGTGAGTGCGGCGCCGGCGCCGGCCGCCAAGCGCGCGCCCGCGCCGCTCGCCGACACGAACAGGCGCGCCGACATCGCCTGCCACACTGACTCCGTCCAAGTGGAGTATTCGCCCGACTTTAGATTGTAGTCTGAAGTAGACGGGGACATCACATTATTTTATTTACTTATATCAAGTGTTTTTACTAACATTAATGTAGATCGCCAAAAGAAATGTTGGGAAGATCCTGAGCAATTTGCGGCAGTCTGATTCGACAAATTACGATTTATTTAGAACCTCAATGAAAAGTCGCAAAAGAGAATAAATAAGTCAGCTAACAAACGAGGATTCAAATAAATTCTAGGTAAAACATCATTAAGGTCTGTTTTGTTGTGTGGGATCTTCAAAGGCATCTTTTTGCCTGAATGTAATAAAAGATTTGGTATTTATTTTAAAAAATTAGCGACCAACTACTTGTAACTCAAATCTCAATACAATAATAAACTAACCTGGGATAGTGAATGCAGGGCTGAGTGCAGCGCTGATATTCATTGTCGTCTGTATACAAACTCCACTGTGATTCCAACCTCTAAGATAGTATTGTGAGAAACCCTGAAACATCAGACACAAATTCTATGGTATGAGACACACACACCTTTTCAGAAAACAGGTGGTATACAGGGTGAAATTTTAATCACCGTTTTCCTCAACAACAAATAAATCATCTGAATCTGAACCTCTTAAGGGGTCATTGTACTCATCATTATGAACAACTTTTACTATGGGATCAAACCTGAAATCGTAAAAAAAAATCAGCTGTTCCCTACATTTTGACGAGTTATGCGCACATAAATGTAGGGAACAGCAAATTTTTTTTTCACGATTTCAGGTTTGGTCCCATAGTAAAAGTTGTTCATAATGATGAGTACAATGAATGAAGGAGTATAATGATAAAGTATAACAAATTTCCTACTTATAGAAACGGCAATACTTACAGGTATATTCATATCGTAGCACGCCGTGCGGTTGGCAGGCAGGGGTGTGCCAGTGAGCAGCGCGAGCAGATGTCCCGCGAACACGGGCGCGGTGGACGACCAGGCGGTGACACCCACGTACAGCGGCGCGGGACGCTCAGGCGGCTTTTCTTCGGTCCCGCTCGAAGCATATTCCGCCGCCTGTATCAAGCGACACGCCTGACTCCGCAGGAAACAGTAGAGCATCTCGTCTACCTACAATGAAACAGTCACCAATCAGTCAGGCTTGTCACAGCAAGCTAACTATAATTTTTGGTAAGCAAAGGTCAGGATTTTCCATCTTTTGCTGCATTACGAAAATATCGTTTGCAGCATTATTATTACGTGCCCTCAAATGTATTGAAAATTTAACATTTATGTCATACAATATTTTTTACTGGGTATTTTTTTATTGCGAAGTTGGCCCGCTCTGTACCTGGATCTCGCCTGATGGATAACGATGGATGAGGTCTACGATTCTTATGAAAAATAATGCACACTCACCAAATGCGCCGACGCAGAAATATCACCAATAAAGGCTTTTCCTGTAACTCTTTGGTACAGTGTACGTGCTAGGACTGTGGCGAGTCGGGCGATTTTCACTTGCGAGTCGGTCGCCTTCATCGTTCCGTTTGCCAAAAGGGCGTCGGTAGATATGACTGGAAATAAAATAGACGTCAGGAAATTTCGAAACATAGATTATTTTCTACCCCACTGTAGCGAAGCCCAAAAGGAGGGTAATGTTTTTAAAAGTTTTATTTCGAAAAAATACTCACATGTGCCATTGTTGTCGACCGTGATATTGTGATAATTAAAATCAATGTTATCGTAACTATCCAAGACAGAATGGTAAAACATATTAGTGAACGTAGCGTTGAAGTCAGCCAATAGAACTTCGGGCAACGTTCCACTTTCAGTTTCATTTTTAAGAATTCTTCGGAATGAATGCAGCGACGATGGCGGAAAATGAGTGGAGTACTCTGACGATAACGTAATGTTTTTCTGCAGGTTACTCGAAAATATGTTGAGGAATTCTGCTATCTGCAAGAAAACATGTTTGAATTTCAATATCTTGCTGAAACCATCTTCAGTACCACCTTATGTAAAACTACATTTAGTTATAAATCACGGAAATCTTTGACGGTCGTTACGGGTAGTCAGAAGCCCAAACGTCTGACAACTAGTTTCAAAATGAATTGAAACCTATAGTTTTGTATAATTTAGACGCATTTTTGCAATTGTGTAAATGTAAGTACCATGGATCCGTTTATTATGATATTATGATGTTGACTTTAAAGACCATGGCAGTTCAGAGTATGTCATGCTCACTGAAATGTCTCACTGATGGTGGCGCTGTGTCGGATCATTCGGTTCCCTACAAAATGATTGAGCGAGATGGTGCTGATCCACGCCCGCATCATGTTCGTGAACGAGCGCCGTCGGTTGAGACTGGTCATCTCTTAACTGCCAGGACTTATTTTATAGTTTTTCGTCATTTAATTTTTTGTACATTGTTCTCATATAGAAACAACAAGAATAATGTATCAACCAATATTATACTAGAAGTAGCCTTATTCGTTAGATCAAAGTTACTATTTATATATACTAGCTTCCGCTCGCGGCTAGGCCCGCGTGGTATGTTGATTATGTCGAGTATGCCTACGTATGTCCTTCCTAAGGGTTCAAAGTATCTCTATATCAATTTTCACCAAAATCGGACATGCCGTTTCGGAGATTAGCCGGAACAAATAGACAGACAAAAATTGTAAAAAAAACTGCTTTCTTGCTATAAGTACCGTAGGTAATTTCATATGCATGTAGTAAAATGCTTTTATTTTGACAAACAGCCACTTTCATTTTATTTATTTGTTTATATTTAGATAAAAGATTATTGTAATGACTTTATTTAACCTTTAAATAAATGTTGTTGTTTGTGGGTAACTTATTATCGTGAATGTTCAACCTATTGTATGTTAATTTTGATAATTTATATTGAACATACCTATTATTACGTTATGTGTTAGATTATTTTATGTGTAGATTTCCATACAGACCTACTGTTTTTACTAAATACCTAATTGGAAAAGATTTATAATATTATAACTTCTATTTATAATTTTAATTTCAATTCTATTTATATACAATTCGATTGTTTGAAAACTTTGCATAAGGAAAAAGAATCGGGGACTATAAATAAAAATTACATTTTATCTGTATACTTACGTCATAAGCAAATCTATAACTGTCACTTATTTGAACTTAAGTGAACATAATAAAGAGAATTCTATGTTATTCAGTACATTTGGAATAATATATAGTAAGAAGAGCTAGACCTTCCCCTACATCTGAAAAACATCCCTTACCTGAGGTATATCAACATCGTACGGCACGAAGGCGTTGATATTCCAAATGCTGTCAAATCTCGATAGGGAGCCGCCTATTTGACCCACTTCCACGTGCAGGCGAATATCCTTCACCGCCAGTGGCGCGCCGGCCGGCCACTCTCCCTTACGTATGTCGTACGCGACACGTTGAGAACCGATGTAGTCAAACGCTTCACCATTGAATAAAGTCCATAGCACATTTTGATCTGAAATAATATCATGTTTTTGTAACACACTACACTAAACGCCAAGACTCGAAGCTGTTAAACCTCGTGATATCTCGGTCTTGCGTTTTATAACCGGAGCTGTCCTAAAAGTTGTCGAGTAGGTACTTTAATGAAAATAATGATAGTTTTTTTTTTCATAAAATAATTTGTACCATTATTGTTAATCGTCCCCCCTCATAATATTTACTTGCACTATTATTATCATTTATACTAATAAATAACGCTTGTCATATCAACTTAGTCATAACTTTTATTTGCCATAAAATAAGTTTCCATAATAACATGTGTTATATAATATAATCATTAGTCTCTATAAGTAACACATTACTATTCGATACTTGACATAAGCAACATTTAATATAATTTCAAAACGTTAATTGTTTTTGTGCTTTTGAACCAGAAGAAGACGGTCGACGTCAGGGGCACCCCGAGATTCGGTTTGGTTAGGTTCCTTTAAACCCTGCAGACAGAAATAGGAGCCCTTCGCAGCGGAGCTCCGTCGATCTGATGTCGTTAGAAATAATACGGGCGTGCAGTATATGAATATTATGGTGAATAAATGTTATGGAAAACGACATTATTGAAAATGAAAAATATAGCAAATAAATTTATGGATTACATTATTATGACACTTGACTGATTATGATTTATGACCAATAATAGTAATTTCACGATTATGGCAACTGAAGCGTTATTTCTAATGAAATTATGGCAAATACAAGTATGGTATTTATATCAAATTATTGCATTTTAAATTATGGCCAACATTAGTAAACCGAAAATAATTCCTTACCATACAATGCTGCATCTTTAATGGAAATCATTTGAGACAGGGTTGTGGCCGCTGTAAGTAGTGTTACCATGCCGACCACGGAGCTCGCCGCACCAGGAGATACTCCTGAAAAGATAGAATTTTGATAATAACACATGCAATATTTTTCGTACTGCTGCAAGTCTAGGACATTTTAAAAGTGTTCATTTCAACTCACCATCAAATAAAGAAGCTGTGTCAATTCTTGCTGTCACTAATGTTACTCCTTCAGGATTCTTATTGTCCTGTAACATAATAGAATAGAATATTTATTTTCCAGAATCATGGTGTTCATAACATTGCATAGTGCTACATGTCTCACCGTTTTAATAGTATGTAAAAAAATTTACAATTAAATGAAGTTCTTACATCAATTTTCAATTTACATTACATTAATTTTAAAATTTAAATATTATTTCAATTATTATATTATACTACACACTTCCATTTTTACCATATTATTAAATAAAACAATACATATTATCACTCAACTTAAATAATTACTTATGCCTGTATTTTGATGCCAAATCAAGAGAAAAAAAATTATAGGGACATTTTACAAGAAACTCGTGATTTCAGTAAGTAAATAATAATAAAACATTAATAATTATGTTTTATCCTGCGCTACCCACATCTCGTAGATTCCCATGACCTTCACAAGATGGGCTGGTCCACTTTATGGAGAGGTACCCTATGCTGCGCTTTTCTGTAAGTGGTAGCAATTTGAGAATGTTTTGGTTCTGGTGGGCTGTCCGATTATTGATAGTAATGATTTCAGAGTTAAAACGGTTTTACAAGGTGAGTATCTAACATGGAAAGTAATACAAACCATTGTCCTAGGGAAGAGAGAATAGTAGATATTGTGACCACCCAGAGGATCACATACTTTTGTAGGTGTCAACAGCGCTGATGAAGCTGATCTATAAATATATGAAAAAACATTAAAATGGCACAAAATATTTAAATATTTATTTATTTCATTAAGATCAAAGTGTAACATAACATTTTATTCAGGGTATTTCAACTTTCTGAAAGCTTCAACAAACAATAATGTCTAACAAATAATAATGATTCAAAAAACAGTTTTTATTGGAACAAAGAAAATCTGCGCACAATCACATTGTAATGGTGACATACCTTTACATAATTGATATAAAAACATGCAAATGCCAGTCTACAAACCTTCTTAAACATACTTCAGTGTCTACCGCAGCAAACATAAAGGAATTCAATTGTACTGAGCATAGTGGTCTCCCCTTCTGATTAGATCTGTCTATAAGATTATACCTGGAAATGTGTGTTATGAAACAATTTAGAATATGACACAATTAACATCAGAACTTTTTCAAGGCTTTAAAATGACATAAGAATAGTCTTGTAAAATAATTGACATACTTTGTATAGCATTGATCAATTTTATCAATCTCTGATGATCTTGATCGTGGCATGTAAAATATGGGGAATGGGATATCTTTTCGTAGGAGTCCAGTTCCTTTTTCATTCCATGTAATACCATTTGGAGAAGTGTCCGAGCAACTACTTTCAGGAGCTGATGAATACTCATTGGGACATCTTGTCTCTTGACTGAATGACCCGGCACTGTAAGACAGTAAACAGTATTAATAATTATGTACTTGTGATGATCAATGCTTGTCCCTTGTTTGTATCAGAAGAGGTCTTTGCCCTGCAGTTGGCATAATAATAGCAAAAAAAGGTACCTAGCATAAAAAGGGCATATTTTAAGAACAATTACCTTCCTGTAATATTGTCATGTACTACAATTCCTGCAATAATGGCAGGTTGCTCCATGAGAAGTTCAATAACATCAGAAAACAGAGAAGTGCTCAAAACAACCATGTAAGGCCCAGCTGTAGCGTTTTGCAGCAGCCAATGTGCATCATGGATTTCTTTTATCATATGGACCACACCCACTGCACCATTATCACCAGCTAAAAAAAGTTTTACTTATTGAATATCGTGGATAATGAATTAGATTGCAATTTATTGATACATACTGGAGAATATAGCACTAAAATCTGATCAAACTAGATGCAAAAAACATATAACTAACTATACAAAAATCCCAACTTTCAAAATTAATTTTCCTTATGTAGTGACATTTACAATGAGTTTTTTATGTTAAGTCCTTTAGGTCTATAGGGTTATACTGGCCACTGTCTATTTATGATTTTGAAATAGAAAATTATGATCATGAAAGTTGCAGTCACATACATGAACACCCTGTTTGATGAGTTCCATTTAGACGTCTGAAACATGCTGCTCCTCCCTCAATTGATGAGTATATATTCTCATGAAGCCTTTGTAAGTTTCCCACTAGAAAATAACAAAATATAACTGAACAATTTCAAACACACGAATGAGCACAGAATGCAGGAAGGAAAATCAAGATGTTAAAACATTTTAGAGCTTCTTTACAATATCGACAAATAGAAGCATCAAGAGTATTTGAGGACTATTTAACATGAGTGATATCCAATCAACTGCCATCACTACAAATGACTAACTTTTACAACATTAAAAGCTCAGTCAAAAACTGAAACAACTTACATCTGCAAAAACTGAAAATCAGTAGCATAACCAGGAAATTAGAAAGTGCCATTGTTTTCGCATTACTATGGTCCAGCGCTCAGATTACTCGGGTAATCTGTGTGTTATAATTTGAAAATCTTTTATTTATTTTAAAAGTATGTTAAAAATCAGGAATGACACACAAAATAAAACAGTGATATTTGTGATAAAACATGACACATTCTGTCAAAGAGGAAAAATAATTCTGTTGCGTTCTGTCAATGACTAATAAAACTTATGGACTTGTCACACCTACAAAATTAGCGTGTATACCTACAAAAATCGGGCAGTTAAGATGGCCGCCTTTCGTAGGGTTGTAACTGCGAGCAACATGCGCAGCTGATATCGACATTATTAACCTACATGAATTTGTTTTCTATTATTTATTTAAATTTTTCGAATTAGCCTCGTAATGTAATGCAGCTGAAGTGACAAGAATTTTAGAAGTTGTGGGTGTTTTATCTTTCTTGGTTTTATAAGACGTTGTAACTTGTCACCTTTCTCAAGCTTCATTTAATATCAGAAGGCCAATATTCTCGTAATATATTTACCTACTTTCTACAGGTGTAGAGTATTGTTCATACGAGCTTACATTACACACTAACCAGGACCAGGAGACTTATGATGTCGTGACTGGCAAAAAAATATTATTATTTATTTCCTACCCCGTTGGTCTAGTGGTCGCAAGACCGATTGCTAAGTGTGGGGTCCTAGGTTCAATACTCGGGTCGAACTTCGATTATTAATTATTACTTTTGTTATTACATTAATGGCATTTAAATAATACTAGATTGCTAAAAAAATAAATAGTTGCGGTCATCTATTCGACTATATTTAACAGAATAGGTATATACAAAAACCATTGAGATCGCGAATGGGCAAATGTATACCTTGTTTAACTTGGCTTGAGACAAAGTATAAACAATCACCACAACCAAAACTAGGTGATGAAAAATTCGAAACTCACACACAACTCCCCCTTATTACACAAGAAGATCATACAATTTTTGTCAAAATTATATGATCATATAATAGCAGGTTATATCCATTGCAAGGCTATTAATGGACACTTATGGATTATAATCGATAATAACTCAAAGCATCCGACTATTTACCCAACACTAGCAATCAACCGTTTGACAGCACATCTACCACAAAACACGGCAACATAGAGGAAAAACCCCGGCAGTTAACATGGCGACCGACCACGCATAGAAATGATTTTGACGTCACACAAAAGTGTTGCCAAATTTAGTACTTGACAAACATTTGACGTCTCTCTTTTCATATGCAGCTCTTGATTAGTTAAAAAGAAACAAAACGCTTTTTGACATGTGTGTGTCGATATGACAGATATTTGTAAAACTATTATTTCTATAGTAGAATATGCCGTCTCCATAGTTCTCCCAACTCAGTGCGTTCTGTTGACTGTTCATGTCTTCATGACGTGTTGTTGACAGTTGATTGGAATTAAATCACAGATAAAATAATGAATTAATGTCAAACCAATAAGAAGACGAAGACCGAATCGACCGTAAAATAGGTGTTGGAACAAGCAAGGTTTTATTGTTGGGATATAAGTTGGTATACCACCTGTGGTTGAGATGAATATTTGGACTTATTATATTAGTTGTAGGTAATATAATAAGTCCATGATATTTACGCACAAACAGTGTTATATTTATCGACCGCAAAAATATTATTTTATCGTATTTCATATTAAAAAAAATACTTTAAATAGGTAACAAAGTTATTTCTGCAGTTGTAACCGAAAATCTATGCGTGCTATGCTATGCGTGCTATGCTATGCGTGCTATGCTATGCGTGCTTTGCTATGCATGCTATGCTATGCATAAAATTTTTCGGTAATTTTCAGAATCTCATTTGGGTGAATACTGTGAATAGTTAGTTACTTTATGACTATGTTAAAGACGTCCCTAAGAACCTTCCAGAGTATTTTCGGATCTTTTTTTTATTTTTAGACCTCTGAGTTATCAAAAGCAAGTTTTACAAAAAAAACTTGTACTTTCTTTATAGAATACTTTACTCATAACCAAAAACAATGGTTTGGGGGGCGTGACTTGTAAAAATTAGCACTTTTATCTATATAAATAAAAATAAATCTCATCAACGCCCAGCCCAAACCCTTGGACCTACAAAGCTGAAATTTTACACAATGGTTCCCTTTATAATTTAGACAAGGAATAAGGAAGGGTTTTTCGAAATTCAACCCCTAAGGGAGTTAAATAGGGGATGAAAGTTTGTATGAAAGTCCGTCAGTTTTAAAGTTAGGATCTTTAAATTTTGTGTTTAGGCTGAAAATTGAAAATTAATTTATACGAGTCTCACCGTACGCTGACTTTTTATCCCCCAAACATCAAAATTTAATTTTCTGATGTTGCAATACCCACTGGTATTTTTATTATTTCATAAAATGTCAAGTGTCAACACTGTACATGTAATTTTAAATGGACGCCATTTGTGAAACGACAGCTGTGTTGTAGGGTTTAAAATTTATCCAAAGTTTCACTGTTCACTTGGCTAGTATTAAGCTAACTTTAAGAGTTATTTTCTTCATAGCTGAGAAATTAAATTCGCTATGTCGGAACAGGTGGAGGTTAAGGTATGTATACAAGAATTGCTACAGTGTAAATGAACGAACAATAAAGCTTCCATTGTTCAACCTTGTCCGTTGGTCGATATTTTTTTACAAAAAGGATTTTCAATCGCTGTTGCAATTATTGTTGACTACATAATTAGTTAAGTACTTTCATACTTAATTTTCTGATGACTATCTCTTTAAATTTTTAAATATTTGTTGAATTACTATATTTGTTTAGTGCACGGAAGGTGCACGGTTGTTAAAAATTGCTCCACCATTTTATGTTTCGCAATTCTACTACAATATTATTTGTTGTTGTAAAGGGTAGCAAAGGGAAGACTAGAAACATTAAATTATCTACCATTATATTTAAATTACATTGTTTTAAACACTGATAACTTTTCTCAAAATCATAGTATTACAAAAAAAAAAAAACGTCACCATTAATATACTATACACGTGTGATTTTATGAATTGCGTAGCTATTTTACTACTTTCTATGTTACCTTTACTACAAATCCTAATTCACGAATTGATCGAAAGCAATGGAACAAATATTTATTTGATACCCTTTTCCTCACTTCATGATATTCTGAAACTGTTTGCCCATGAAAATTACCATTGTGATTTAAACAAATTACAGTAAATAGTAAATTAGGTACATATACAGCTTACTTTTCGAGTACTTAATGTTTAAGACCACTCTGGCAAGATACTTTTTATCAAGTTAAGAAATATTTTGTCTCCTACCAGAGTAGGTAGTAGGAAATAAAAATTGTAAAAACTGTAGCAGTAACCTGCTTTCTAATTTTATTTATTTTATTACTGTAATTCCAATCAGTTTTCACAAATGAGTTCTTTATGTATGTACATTAGAATAATTTTGAGAAATGTACCTACCTATGGAAACCTCCTCTCCCAAATTTGGGTTTGTAATTATGAGACCACTAGCTTCTGCCTCAAATTTCACTTACCCCCAATTCACCCTCTTAGGGGTGGAATTTCGAAAAACCCTTTCTTAGTGGATACCTACTCTTTACAAAGAACACACCTTCCAAATTTCATGTATCTAGGACCAGCGGTTTAGGCTGTGGTTTGATATATCAGTCAGTCAGGACTTTGAATTTTATATTATTATATAGATAAGATTAAAAGACTACTAACAGGCATTGAGTCTGATACTCACTTATTTTTTTACTTTTTGTATTACTAACTAAGTAAAGCCTTGCACAAGTCACCTTGACAAAATTACCACACTGGGTGATTTATACACATAGAATAGTAACTAATAGAAAACACAAGACAGACATAAATTCAAATACCTGTCTACATTACAAAATTAATAGTTTTTTCACCTTCAACCTTTTATCTATATTTGTGTATGTTTGAAAAAAAAAATCTGCTTACACCTTATGAAAATAATAAAATACAATCAAAATATCTTGAAAAATGTATTCAGGATGCAAAGCATTAATGATAACTCATCCTGTCAGAGATGTGACACAGCAGCATATGGTGCAAAAAAAGTCCTAAAATCCAAGATTGGGCCAATACAGATTCTATAATGTTTGAATTTTTCCAGCCTGATGCACTGCCAGATTTAGATGACCTACTTCAATGCCCTGTCTGCTATGAGATCCCATCAGGTCAAATATTTCAATGTAATGAGGGCCACCATGTATGTGGACGATGCAAAATGCGTCTTGATGTGTGCCCTGTTTGCAGAGCATTGTTTTTCGGAACTCGAAATTATGCCATGGAAGAACTCATTGCAAATGTTAGAAAACTAAGAGCTTTTGTAAGTATTCCTTCCCATTTCCCATCCAAAAAAAAAAAAAAAAGTATTCCTTCTTATAATATTGGTGTTATTTCCCATTTAAAACCCATGTCTATCATTGATTTAGTGTTTGATAAAACATACTTTCACTGAGAACCTTCAAGGCCTTCAATGTCAAACTCAAATTAATATCAAATGAAAACAAATATTGTGTGTCTAAATAATTGTATATGCCTAATTCTATTATATTACTTGCAATTTCAGAAGCTTGGTGGGAAAGTCACTACAGATTCTTGCCCTGAAAATAATACACCAGCTAAAGAGAACACAACTGAAGTACCTGAAATTGAAAGTGTAGCTGATGATGCAAGCGAGCAGTCTAGTGTAAGTAGTAAAAATGCATGTAATGGAAATACTTTTCCATTTCAGTACACCAACATTCATGGCATGGCAGTCATGGTCTTACTCTTATCTTTGACTAGCTGTTACCCATGACTTAGTCTGCATGGATTTTTTTTGTGGGACCCTATTTTTTTTTCTAATATAAAAGTAGCCTAACTTACTCCTTATTACATCAGCTATCTGCCAGTCAAAGTCCCGTCAAATCGGTCCAGCCGTTTCAGAGATTAGCCGGAACAAACAGACAGAAAAAAAAAATTGTAAAAAATGTTATTTTGTTATATGTACCGTGTATACATCCATATGCATTTAATAAAAAGCAGTTATTTTAATATTACAAATAGACACTAATTTTATTTATTTGTATAGATGACTGCTTTAGAGTTTAGTATAGGTATGTTTTTTTAATTATTCTCACTTATTTTACTTCACGTTTACAGCAATCTACACAAAGACCTCCACAAGCTTGCAAAGGGCTCTTTCGTTGTCTTTCATGCAAGAATGGAAATGGAGTCAGGCTCCCTGCAGCTCGCTTGCTGAATCATCTACGCTATTTCCACTCTCCTGAACTTATTGAGGTAACCCAAGTTGTTTTATTCATTTGTTGTAAAATCTTTAAAAAAAATATGTTTTCACATTGAAATCTGTCAGCACTTTCTATAATATAATTTAAAACACTACTCAAATTAAAGTTGGCAGCTAATTTGGACTATAATTAAAAAGTAACACTAAGAGGTAACAGCCTATCCCACTGATATTTTATCATGACTATATTATTATAATTATACTTTCTTTTAGGGCAAATCTGAAAATGGTGAATATGTACAAGCGTGGCAGTTTTCTACAGTACCTGGAAGAATTGTTACTGCAGTACGCGTATCAGACATGGGAATATTCTTTTTGATAATTGAAATAACCAGTAAGCAAGCAATTTTATTTAATAAGAGAGATTGTTATGTATTACTAGAAACTAATTTAAACATTGTTTGTTTTTGTTCCAGATGATAATGTATGCGCATGGTTATCCATGGCTGCATCCCCTTGGGTAGCACACGAATTTTCGTACACAGTCACCATTTCTGGCAATGATCGAGAAGCAATTTTTTCTGATTGTGTAAGCAAAAAATTATTAATTTTATGAAAAACAATACTCATACTTTTGATCTAATAAGGTATTCATTTTGAATTATTTTCAGGTATGGTCTGTAAGATCGTGTGAAGGCTCTCTAAAGAAACGTGGACATTGCCTGATAGTGAGCGGCATAGACGCGAGGGCATTAATTGCACCCGTATCAATAAGCGGGAAACTATCTGTTCGTCGTACACCAGCTGAACAGCTGGCGACCCAAACTCAGCCCCGCGCCGTTCTACGTGTTGCCAACCGCGGCAACAATCGCGAAAACTCGCACACACACGCTCATGACTTAGAGCCTTTCCTGCAAGACTTACAAAACGACGTAGCCAGGCTCTCTCGAGCATTTGCTACGCTTGGACGTGAAGCAAACGCTCTAGTGCGTTCCGAAGCAGAAATGCGAGCTAGAATTGAAAGGCACAACACTGGTGCGAACGAACGCACCAGCACCTCATCTGAAGAGGAATCTGCACCTGCAATAGATAATATTATTCAAGATAACAACAGTGTGGAAGGCATGCAACTATCACGTAGTGCGCGCAGACGCATGCGGCAGCGTCTTAGGACTGCCCTTAACGCCACACAGCCTCCTGTACCAGCTCCCAGGGCCGTTAACGTTCCACAAAGGCAGAATGGTCCCACACAAAATAATAACATGCAACAACGCCACCTTATGACTGGGCTCGCGATAGTACAACAGCCGCCCGTGCCGCCCCCAGTAGCTCCGGTGGTCCCGCCGCCCGTGGCTCCGCCGCCGGTAGCGCCGCCATCGTCCAGCGGAACGTCTAATCAACCTGGAAACGGAAATGTGCGTGTCAATAAGAAGAAGCGACGTCATCGCAGATAAATTAACTTTGTTTAGTTAGGTATCTATTAATGAATTTGTAAACTAAGTAAAAAGTTTACATTATTAATGGTGTATGTTATCAAATTGACTGCTCTTTGAGTCTCAGAACTTTCCTCTGGGGCTATCATAATGTAAATGACTCCATGTTGTAAATATTTCGTCTTTTGACAACTGCAATTTTTGCGAGTGCTGTGATAACATGTTGCAAGTTCATGCAATTTAAATGGTTAACTACTTAATATTTTTGTTAATTGAAGTATCCCCAGAGTATTTTGTGAATTAAACAGATACCCATTAGGATAAATTGTTATAAGTTAATTTCAGTTAATGAAATGCATTTTGTGAAATATTTTTGACTATGATATTTCAAGAATATCAATTTGAATAGTTTTTAAATAATAATTGAGAAATGTGCTTTTTTTAATCCTGAATGTAATCATGATTTTTGTTGTAGGACTAAAATCGCTATTTAATTAATTACAATAACTATTAATATTCTAGACAGAATAGATGTAATTATAAAGCATAAGAAATTTTAATAGTTTTTTTTTTATTTATCTCGACCTATTGAACGCAGTCGGATTAATACGACAATATGTTTTCGTGCCGTGCCGACTCAGTCGTATTTATAGAACTGAGAACTTATTATTTATGTACACGGTAAAATACATGGGGACAGGGATACAAAGTGTAAATTTTTAACTGACTTCAAAAAAGTAGGTTCTGTATTCGACCTGTATGTATGTCCGCGATTTCCTCAAAAACTCATGAAGCCATTTTGATAATTCTTTCATTAGTGTGATCTACATATTTTCAGGAAAGTTTTAGTATATAATACATTAGGTAAATATTCATATGTACGAAGTTATTTGCATAAAATGTACTGCATCTCCGGCATTTATATGAGAATTTTGATGATTCTTCTAGTCGTTGTTGTCTTCAATTATTCAATGCACTAGTGTTAATTGAATTTGTGTGGGGTAGGTACAACTAAAAAGTGAAAAATTAATACTTTTTTACAAAACAAAACAACCGACTTAAAAAAAAACATTAAATAAAAGTAAAAATAACTTTAATTTTAGGAAGTCTGTGTCAAAAAACGAAAATGCGGAACCAGACACCGAATCCGAAATTATAATAGATCGAGCGCAAAGTGAGCGAGCGTTATGTTAGTGTCGGAGCGCAGGCGAGGGCACTAAATTTTAATGAACACCGAGTGCATTATTAATAACTACATCGGGGTGCCCTTCGCTCACTATTGCATTTTGTAGCCCCGCGTATATATTTAATACTAGCTAATGTGCCCGCGACTTCATTCGCGTGCATGACGGAAAACGTTTTAATTTTTTGCGCGGAACCCTATTTTTTTTTTCTAAAATAAAAGTAGGTACCCTAAGTTACTCCTTATTACATCAGCTATCTGTCAGTGAAAGTCCCGTCAAAACCGGTCCAGCCGTTTCAGAGGTTAACCGGAACAGACAGACAAAAATTAAAAAAAATGATTTTGGTATTTAAACCCGAATCTACCGTGCGTGCCCATTATGCATTTAGTAAAAAGAGGTTATTTTAATATTACAAACAGACACCCCATTTATTTATTTGTATAGAATACGTTAGTATTATATTATCTGTGGTATAGAAGATGAGATGGCCTTCTCTCCCTCTGCGCCGCCTCCTTTGCATGCATCACTCACCTCCTCGCAAAAAGAGGCCACAACATCCCGCGCGTTTTCGCTTCCGACCATGGACTGAACCACGGCCAGAAGTGAGAGATCACCCGCACCAAGTGTTGCGACGAGGGCACAGCGCTGTTGGGGGCGGGCGTCCCCTCCCGACCTATGCAACGCAGGTATTTCCCAAAACATCCGTGTCCAGTAAGCACCTGCGTCAGCCGGAAACTGAGTGCGCCATGCTGCCTCTCCAGCCATTCCTCCATAACAGGCCTTACCGACAGCGACACTACCGTGGCGCGCCCCTACCTGGGGAACATGTCACCCTACGAGCCAGAGCCGTACGAATATATAACCGATCCGGGGTAAAGCCTGATGCCCCCGAGCTCGTTCAGACGACACGCGCCCGCTAAGCGCACGCCACGCGCGTCGGCACCCGCGTCTAACTCGCTTTGAAATTTGTTGCACTTATATATAAAATTTGAATCATCTTATGATGACACATCAATAGATCTCAAATTGCATTTATCGAAGTTCAACTGCACACGCCACGCACTCGCCTCGCGCCCGCCTCATGCCAACCCCGCGCTCACCCCGCACACGCGCTGCACCCACCCCTGGTGTCACATCTCACGTTGCGACACCTGGAAGCCACTAGGTCCAGTGAACGAAGTAGTCCAGTCACTATTAGTATAAGCGAGTGCGAGGTGTGCGCTTATTTTGCGCGTGGCGAGCGCGGCTGTAAGGCGGGCACAACCGTGTGCGGGTCCTGTGCGTGGTCGGCGCGGGTTGTCAGAACGCGCCCTTAAGCTTACACAAGATGATTTTTTAGACGCTCTCTGCCGTAAGCACTTACTTTACTAAGTGATTGTGTAGGTAGGTACCCTTATTTATTTAATAAGTACTAGCTTCTGCCCGCGACTTGGTCCGCGTGGAATTTCACCCTCTTAGGGTGTTTTTAATATCGTGCGGATTTCGTCACGCGTGCGGTATTGCCCCGCATGCAGAAAATTTCACGCAGCGTGAAACCCGATAGTTGACTGCTGCCCCCGCGTCCCGCGTCCGTATTCCACGCATTATAATAAATACTTTTATGAAAAGGACATTTGCGGGGCTTACGCATGCGGGGCAATCCCGCACGCGTGATGATATCCGCACGATATTAAAAACACCCTTAGGGGTGGAATTTCAAAAATCCCTTTCTTAGTGGATACCTACTCTTCACAAAGAATGAAATAACACACCCTCCAAATTTCATGTCTCTAAGACCAGTGGTTTAGGCTGTGCGTTGATATATCAGTCAGTCAGGACTTTGAATTTTATATAGGTACTAGCTTTTGCCAGCGGCTTCGCCCACGTGTATGTCTGAAAATATCCCACGGGAACGTACTACCGGGATTAAAATATGTGTTAATCCAGGTATACAATGTTTTCTCACACTGCTTATTATAGTATCCGAGGTGCGGCGCACGGATTGATATATGATTGCTGGAGGATAACAAATCTACTTATAATATTTATAAACTAATATATAAGTATTACAAACTAATACACGATTATACTATAACAAATGGGTGCGTCTCATATCATATAAAGTTATTTGGTATATTTTCATTTCAATAACGTTCACAAGATATAATAAACGTGAGATATACCAACTATTGAGATATTTCTTTACATACGCATAACATTTATATATACTCACCCCCTTACTAATAAACGTATCATATCGGATGAATAGTTAGGTACAGACGCCTGCACATCAACCTACTACAATCTGTGTCAGATTTCTGTAATAGATTTTCAACTTTATCGCTAAAGAATAAGGTTCAATGTTGATTGGGAAAATTTGACAGTTAGGGGTAGATTGATGTAGCTGGCGTCTGTACAACAACACCGATTTCTCTCTTTCAGACAAAGTGTTGTATAATTATACAGACGCTATACAACGTTTATTAAAGGCGTTCTACACGATCCAGACCGACCGCCGACAGAGGTGACCTTGGTCCAGTTGGCGTGAAAATCTACCGTGTAGACGTTGGTCGGTCGACCAAATATGGGCGGGGTCAAACGACCTTTGGACAACCTTGGTCGGAAGCGCATCCATCGCGACAGGCTGCGTCCGTGGTCGGTACCAACCGTCTAGAACGCTGTCGGCCGACGGGAGAGCTTCAGTGTGCGTTTGTCAGTCAATATGGGCGCACGTCATTGCGTGTCACAGCGATGGATTCACAAAACGAACCCCGCGAACGAGAGGTTCTGAGTTTCTGACCGAATTTATATCTTTATACACTGACTAGCTTCTGCTCGCGACTTCGTCCGCGTAGATTTTGGATTTGTGACAGGATTGCGTATCTCAAAAGGAAATCAAAATAACCCATAAAGATACAAATTAAAAAAAATAAAATAAATAGAAGTAAGAAGATGAATTTTTTAAACTTTGCGAAAATTATGAAAACTTTATAATACTATACAGATCATGGATGTGATGTAAATAGTTATATTATGACTTGATTTTTGATTTTGTAAACTTATTTACCGACATTTTTTTTCTATACATATAATTAAGGAGTAAATCGACCGAATCTGTAGGTGTACAATGAATATTTTTTGAAAATTCAAAGCTTATTATATTTTTATATTTATATGTTTAACAAAACCAAACGTCCAATTTTAATCATTCAAAGACCAAATATTATCTACATAAACTGAACTTAGTGATGAAATAATTTATTTTGATAAGGATTAATAGCATGAGTAAAATAAATGCGTTTAAATGTAGTCCAAAAAAAATTCAAGATTTTTAAATAAAAAAATGGTTGTTGTGCCTCACTCGACATAGATAGGTATAGTGTGTTGCGTACTTTTTTGTAGATATTTATAAGATCTACAATTAATTTGAACATTTTATGGTTCTATCTTTTATAGTTTAGGCAGCGTACGCAAAATAAGTAACTTTTCTGGTTGATTTTTTACACCTAGTGTCCAAAAAACCCAAATTTCTTACGGAACCCTATTTTTTTCCAAAATAAAATTTTGCCTATGTTACTCGTGGATAATGTAGCTTTCGAATGGTGAAAGAATTTTTTAAATCGGTCCAGTAGTTTTTGAGCCTATTCATTACAAACAAACAAACAAATTTTTCTTCTTTATAATATTAGTATAGATTTATCATGTCTTTGGGACATTGAATCTAATTTATATAAAGATAAGAATAAAAAAATGTTTATTTAATTTTTATTAATAATTAATTTTTCTTCTTCATTCAAGCATAAAAAAGTTATTGCCAAACCGACCTTCCGTTGCTTTGAAAGGCAAGGAGCCATATTGATACGTCTTTACGCTGTGAACACCGGACGGAATTGACAAGTTGGTGTCAACCACCGACCGTGTAGAACGAATACAAAAGTTGGTTGATCCGACCAAGGTCACCTCTGTCGGCGGTCGATAAATGATTTATTTCTGTAAGTAGGTTTTTACAAACACTTACACGTCAATCATATTTTTTTTAAGCCAGATGAGGTCGGCGTTTCCTATCTGACTACTTTGAGAAGAAAGGCCGAAACGAACTCAGAGGTCACAGTCTCTTTTAAAGTCCAGACAAAATCTTGGTCAGATCATGTGAAGACCATGTAGATTGGTGTCTGAAATGGTCTTTTGAGGAAAGAACCACACAGATTGAGCGGACCTGTCCAGTCAGTGCACGCCTTAGAGCATTTTAATGCTCTAAGGTGCACGCATTTGTCAAAAATCGTGCAGCTCAACTCAGAACTTGAGGAGCTTAACGATTCGACGAACAATACCAAAGAAAGGACATTTGGGTAGGGTTAGAAGGTATTCGTGGTTATTTTTTTTATAACCACCCTGAAATTCGTCAAGCTTGTACTTATGTGTCGACCGATTGAGATGAAACCAGGGAAACAGTTCCGCAACATTGTTTTGTTAAATTGTTATGGCTGGTTTCTAAGAAAATATTTTTGTTATAGATTTCACACTAGAGTGCGTAAAAGAGATTTTTATCAGGTATTTTTATCAGATTTCTAACAGATAAAACATTTTGTAAGCCATCTATTGTACGCACAGAGTACTTTTTGATATGATTGTACGTTACCGTAATAGAAACGTCATTTCGTAGAAGTGATCTTGTTAGAGTTTGTGCTATTGCCCGCAAGATGGCATAAACTGAAAATAATATAGAATGTTCTGGAACAATAATGCCTTGTATTACGTTTCTTGCCGAGGCGCTACCAGTTTCCGGTTCATATAATTAAACAGATTGTTCTGTAGGTAATCTGAGCATAGTGGATGTCTGCAAATAAATCTCACAAAGCATTTTTTTAACATGCTGTTCTGCGTGATCGAGAACCGGATAAAGTGATTAACCAAAGTAACGTAATTATTGAAAATAGTGACGAATGAGTGAAGCGACTGGATCTTTCTGCAAAAATTATTCGTAGTATGTATTGCTTTTTTATCACATAGTTAACTATTATTTTATAATTAAATACTATATTTATTAATTAGGTAACAATTATAACAGTAAAATTGATATTACAATACTCAAGTACATACATCCAAGTGTCATTTATTTGTTCAAATAGCGCCCTCTCTTGTAGAATTAAGTTACCGTTTTCTCAACAATAGAGGGTGTTTTTGGCAGGCGATGACGGCTTATGTAGTAATAATATATTTTTCACTTCTCATGCTCTAAAAGTTCGTGTTTATGTTGTGCGTAGGCGACAAAATCGCTTTTTATGTTCTAGTGCATAAAGTATTTTTTTTTCTAAGACTAAGGTAATCAGGCCCAACAGCCACACACGCACAATAAAACGTCGCAGATTAAAGTCGTTATTTTATTTCATTTGCTTTAATTTATATCACTTCCGTGTTTTCTATCGTTAATTTAATAAAATCAAATAAAATAGTTGTCATTTATTATTTAAAAACGCAAAGAAACATTTTTATGACTTGGCAGTATGAAGTAGGTACCCAAGTCGAATGACGAATGTTGAAGTGTAACAAAAAACTTAATAAGTTTTGTGGCGGGAATTAGCTATTCTCTTCTTCGATTTTGCAACATTTTTGAACAGTGAAATTACTGTTATATACTTTATGCCTGTTTCATTTTCTCGCAATCGAAGGGAAAAGCAGAGTGTTTAACTCGGGCATAAACGAGCCATTTTACCCCTCGACTTAACTATCCACCCTCGCCTGCGCTCGGGTGGATGTAAACATCTCGGGCTAACATGACTAACTTCTTTTATGCACTAGTTATACAATCTATTATTTTTTCTATGCGCAATAATTCTTTGAGTCTTTAAACGAATGTGCAAAATATTGTTGGCTAAAATATGTTTTTTGGTATATTCAAGACATTATTTTCCATAAGAAAACTGCATTTAATTTTCTGGCCGGCACTTAAATTATTGTGTACGAAATGAATGATGTCCTTTGGTCTGGAAAACCCAGTCACACCGTGTACAGAAGAGCTGATCACAATCGTTGTATGTGTAGGTATAGTAGGTAAGCTAATTCTGGAGAAAGAACATAAACCTTGTCTTGAGGAATTTATCATTAAGTAATCGTTGAAAGTAAAATCTAACCTTTTCTCAAAGGGGTGGTACTCTTTGAAAAAAAATAGACTTTACTTTAGCTTAGGCAAGTCTAGCAAAGAAGAGGTTAGCTTGTTGTTTGAATTATTGGGTTTGTTATAACAAGCCCAACAAATGAGTTATGTTATGAACCATATGAAGCCGATGAAAGGGAACTCGTAGTTTGTCCTTATATCTATTGTTAATGTTGTTAATATCACTGTTTTTAGTGTATAAATGTATATTTTGGCTAATATATAAGATGTTGGCAAAGATGAGTTATAGTGATGCTACCGTGAGAATACCAATAAATTAAAAAAAAACCTCTCAGAGAAACTCTGGCACCTAGCTGGTAAACTGCTTGAACAGCTTGTTTTTGAAGAACAAATAAATTTGAATATCAGCAGCTTTGCACACGGCAGAATGCCGTACGACATACATAACGCTATGAAAATAACTAAAATAGGCTAACCAAGCTATATCAACGTCAGTGTATTGTCTTACTTTCCTGATGGCGTAGGCGACTGAACTGAGCCTTCCCGCTAGGTTTGATATAGCCCTGTTATTGGAAAAACATTAACAACCTCTTAGGAGGTCATTGCACTCATCATTATGAACAACTTTTACTATGGGACCAATCGCGAACCTGAAATCGCGAAAAAAAATCAGCTGTTCCCGACATTTATGTTCGTATTACTCGTCAAAATGTAGGGAACAGCTGATTTTTTTTTCGCGAATATGGTGCCGATCGTCTGGCGAGCTGAAGGAAGGAACATTGGTCATCATAAAGGACAAAATGTTACCTCCTCTTATGTGGCTTCTAGGTCGCATCACACATATTCTCCCAGGCAGAGGCGGCATCGCGAGGGTCGCCGACAACCTTCAACGCCATCTGCCCGATGCCGGTTTCTACTGTTGAAGACTCTTCAATGGGGGGACTTTGTTGAGACCGCTGCACTTAACATCCCCGCGCGCTGGCGGCAGTGAACGAGGGGTGCGGGGACAGCGGGCGGTCAGCCGGCCGCCGGCCGAACGCAGGCCCCTGCGCCACACCACCACAGGCAGTCAGCTGTTGCTCGCCTTCAATCACGGCTTCGCTTGCGCGTTTTAATTACCTCTCTTATTCTCATGTTTTAACCGACCGTTGTAATTTCTTTTCCGTCATCATTATAGTTCTTGTTATACAGTCCACTATACTTTCATTTGCTCCACCACGATCTATCGTCGCGATCACCTCACCGTTGCCTTGGTCGCTATCCATAGGGTAAAGTAATATATTATGCCGCTCAGTGGCGAAGGGTGAATTTATGACAGAGGTAAGCCGAAGCAAAAAAAATGCCAAAAAAAAAAGACAATAAACCGTTTCATTAAATTGGTTCCTATTGCGATAGTCTACTTTTCTAAGGTGCGAATTATCGTAAAATGACAGTAGGTACCCAATTCATGTAATGCTAAACAACTCCTTATAATAATATGAATTCGTCAGATTATTAATATCTGTAAAACCCCCTTTATTCCATAAACTACTAGAATCTGAGAAAAGTAAACGTGTTTCTTATTTTCAAAACTTAACCTTGAAAAACATGTTTCCTCACACAGCAAATAATCTGTTAAACAACAATTTACTGTTATTAATGCCATCCTAAAGATCCTAAAAAATCTACTCTAAATAAGTAATTTCAACTTAATAAATCTACTTACCCCAAATACCTAATTTCAACGTATTTTCACTACACCGGCACACAAACAAAACAAACTTCAACATTAATTCTAATCCTAAATAGTAAATACTACACTACACACTAATCACCAATAATAAATTCAATAAATACAACAAAATGCAAATTAACTGCTACAAGTGTAAACAAATGATTACGTCAAAATAATGTTCTTTTGAATGTCAAAATCCGTCGGACCGTCCCGACTCCCGAACGTATTACGAAAATCCACGAATAGAAACGAAACCGACCGACCGCTGTTGCTCCATCTCGTTCACGCGCACGCATTTTCACTCGAGAAGCCGTCTTTTTTTCGGGTTATATGGCGCTCAAAAATTAGCAAGCCACGTGACCTGGTGAGGTCGTGTCGAGTTTATTTTCTATAGAATATATTCACGACGACAAGCCGAGCGCGCCTACGAGTTTTATTAGAGCAACATTTTTTTTTGTTGGGAAAGAAAGGCAAAACAAAAAATTTTATTGTAGGCGTTCTGCAATGCTTTAATTTCATGGTGTATTAAATACCTTCAGTAGGTATGATATGATTATATTTCAATGATGAATTGACTATAGAGTGGTTATGTTCTGAATTTTCGAAGGGAAGCCGGTAGGAATCGAGTTGTATGGTACCTTCGCCACTGATGCCGCTACCGCTACCTTAGCCAAGGTTAGGCGAGCCGCCGGGCACTAGGGGCCGAATATTTCTAAAATTCACAATTTAAATCACCTAATGACGAAGGTTTTGAAAAAAATAAATCGAGAGTATCCGAGAGGGTCATCAATCCGCCGAAAATCTTAACACCACGATTCAGAAAAATTACGTATTTGTACAACGCCATCTATGAGTAAATGGATAAAACGTCTGCACAAAGCATTTATGCTAGAGTGGTATGAATGAAAGTTGTATTCATGAATGTTTTAGAGGCATTTTGTGTTTCAGTAATTTTATATTATCTCCGAAACTATATGAATATGACCAATCGACATACTTGGGCAAATCTTATCTCCATGATGTATTGATGTCCTTGTGGCTGTGATCATAAAATAATTTATTATGAAAAGGATTATTATTAAAAAATTATATTTTCATACAAACGTACCTATGTCGAAAAAATACTTTTTTTAAACATAAAAGAAATATTATAGCTAGAATTTCAGCTAATTATGAGTTTGACTTAAAAAAAAATATTGCTTTTATATATATTTTAAGACAATTAGGGTTAATAATAAGAATTTTGAGTATAGGAAGATAAAATATAAAAGATAGAAATATGGTGTCACAGACTTTTTTGTAGAATCATTTAAGGCGGACTAGATGGCCATACATTGTTTTAATTACATACATTATGTTTTATGAGGTATTTCTTTCCGATTTGCTAGATAAAAGTTGTTCAGCTAAAATGCAAGATATAAATACAATTTAAAGCCTATAGCACTCAGGCATAATAAAGCTTGCTACCAGAGATTTTTTTTAGAATTGGGTCATTATCTGCGGAGATTACCCCCTACATACATATAAACAAACAAGAAGTATTCAGGTTGAATTTTTCAATTGGGTGGGCGTGAATGGCCAAATCCGAAACTATGAGGAATAACGAAAAGTACTCAAAGGAGTCCCGGGCTCGATTTTGATTAAAACTAAAAGGGATTTGAAAACTCAATATTTCTAGCCAGGAATCGAACCTGTTGATTTTGAAAAATAAGTAAAGCTGTATTACGAGTATTACACCATTCGATAGTGTCGCTGATAAGGATCGAATTCTGGGAAGTAATGACATACGGCCAATGATTTCAAAAGTACCATCTGAACATTTTACATAGACCATCTCCATACAAGCAAAAGTAGCGCCATCTGTTATAACTCATACGAACTACGTGAGAACAGCGCTGCATAGGTCGACAACGTAACCTTGTACGTGCGTAACTTATATTTTCATTTGCTTTTTTTAAATCACATTTTGTCGTGAGTCAGTAGTCAGTTGCATGCCGATATCCTTTTAACTCAGAATACCAGACTCTCAAAATACCAGATTCTTAAAATATCATATTCTCAATAGGTATATCAGATTTCGGACAGTCGAAATCAACACAGGTCTTCTGGCCACCGCGAAAATTCCCAAACTTTGGAGAAAAACCAAAATCGTATCCTCTCATATATTTTGTCAATTATATCAGCTAATGAATATAATTATTCCTTATAAATAAATAAATAATAATATAAAAATAATGTCGACATCAATGTCACAAAAATGAGCAGAGAATCATTTGGAAATCTGTAATTTAAAAATTACTTGTATCGTAATTCGCTATCGCATATTGTATAAACATCGTTTATATCTTCTCCTAATTTGCTACCAAAATTCAAAATTACTTATACTAAGTTCTTAAGACAAAAATAAAACAGACATAAAAAAAAATTACGTCCGTACAAAGTTAGTTTGTTCACATCGAGCAGCCATTGGCCACACAATGGCCGCCATTGGTAATATAATTATCGCTTTAAAAAATGTGTTTGTGAATCATTTAATTGCAACAAAAATAATGTAAGGTTACATTCCGATGATACGATACCCCATATTTCTTTTTAATCTTGGTATCGTAATTTTTGCAGTCTTTTACTACACAACTAGGCATTTTTATGACAGGCAAATAGACATTCATTCCCTCGCGCGGACCACTGGTCAACTGAGTCGCGTTGGTCCTAAACCATCATTTTAGGGCCAGCGCGTTGGTGCCATTTCGTCGCTCGGTTAGCCCGGTCCTTACGCTAGTAGGTAATATATAAGTCAATGCATACGGCAAACTTAAGGAAAAATGTTGAATCTTAATAAACACATTATCGAATGGTATAATAGGTAATACAGTATTTTTTTTTTTCAAAATCAACAGGTTCGATTGCTGGCTAGAAATATTGAGTTTTCAAAAATCCAATGATGCAGTTTTAGTTTTCATCAAAATCCAGCGCGGGACGGGACTCCTTTGAGTACTATTTCTCAGTTTCAAATTTGGCCATCCATGCCCACTTGAAAAATTCACTTCACTCTGTTCTGAATAGCTCCATCTATTCGAACTTACTGAAATTAGGTGCGAACAGAGCTTTATTCGATATGTTAGAAGGTGAAGTTATCCATACTCCGCAAGATGGCAGAGTGGCGCTGTTGATGTAGTTTCGCTATTCGACAACAGATGTAGTACGAATTTGACTGTTTCCTGTTTGAACAGGTTTCTATACGGATTGGTGCGCGGGGCGAGTGAGGGAGTCCGAGTTTGAGAAGAGAACGTCATTGTGTGAACTGTGAACACGAGAGTACTTTTTGAATTTTTGATAGACTGATTGTGAATAAATTGCGATCGTTTCGTGATCACTAAACATATTGATAAACTATTCATTTAGCAATATATATCAGTGTGAACTTATTTAGAATAGAAAACATAATTTCTTTTATTCTACGTATGAAATTCGTTTTGGCCTAAAACACGTTTTGTTAGTGTAACAGACATTTCACATGATGATTTGAGAAACTGGAAATTGTACGGTGAGTTTACTTGGGACCTCAGAAAAATAACATCTTTTATTCCTCTGAGGGAGGGACCAATTGTTGATCAGGCTTGCATGTCTGCATGACATGATTTAGCATGACACTGGACACAAAATATTTCGGCGGGAAATTTCAGAAATTTGATTGTCCCCTGAGATTTTGTCAATACCATGAATACCATGGTCAGAACCTCATATTCAGTCGTTGTTTATTATTTATTCCCCTCTGTGTTATGGAGAATAAAAATCTCTTCTTTGAAATTACATTATATTAGGTATCTAGTAAGTAGTATAGGTAGGTATTTGGATCTTACATGGCTCTTGAAGTCTTGATATTTAATCAACAGGTTTACAGAAAATTACAATAGGGAGTAAATAAATAAACATTGGGCAGAATAGATGAGCATGATTGGTGGACCTTAGTTAGGTTATCTGGTTTTTCGGTCAGTGGGTCGTCTTAGGGCGGTCTGAAGTTATGTTTATTTAGCTATAGGTACGTTAAATCTAAGTCCCTTTAATTTAAAGCATACTTTAGTACTAAATTCAAGTCGCTGCGACTTTGGATGTAACACCGACTTCGGGTGTGCCGACTGTTAGTAATGAATCATTTTGTAACAAATTCCTAGAAATCCCAAGCAGATATTGCGACTGGAGTCGTCCGCCAAAGACACAAACAGCTTTCTTAACTTTTGTTTACATCCACACAGATGGTCAGCAACTGTGGAGACCTTTACCTTTTTTTATAGTATTAGCTAAGTAGGTAGGTAAGCATGTGCGTTTCAGAGTAAAATTTATGGTTCAGTTGCAAAAGTGATATTCTGAGTAGCAACTGTGTATAGTAAACTTTTGAATAAGTCTGGCTCATAGACACACATTCACTGTTGAAAGTATTTACCTTTGCCTGTAAAAACTTCCTGATGTAATAATGAAATTAGTGGTCCCTTCATCATCGTTATACCAGAAATCCACTGTATATTGATTTTATTTACAGGATCAAAGTAACCATGGATGAAATACAAGTTGACCCAAAGCTTTTTGTCACATGCCGGTTATGTCTTGAAGATTTAGGACAGTACCAGATAGTACCCAGTGTGCAGCAGCAAATTAAATACTGCTTTGATATAGAAGTAAGGACTGTCTATTCACAGTTTAATGTCTCATATTTTTATTTATTTGTGTACCTATCTGATGTAGCTTTCATACTTCTCAAAGTTATCCGCTTTAGACAGGACTTTTTTTATTTTCTATCATATTTAAATAAAAAAATATCTTAATAAATTAACCTCTAGTTATTTTTGGCTTGAGAACAATACATAGGTATTCCAAATAATTTTAAACATCTAATTTCAGGTTGAGCCGTTTGATGGTCTGCCACAACTAATATGTATGAAGTGTAAAGAGGTTTTAAACAAGTTCCACACAGTTAAGACCACATTCTGTGAGAAGCAAACTGACTTGATAAACAAGGTGATAAAAAAGGATGTAAGTTCTCATTATCTTTCAATAATTTATCATGTTTTTGACCATCGTGTTTTCCTTGGGTTCACAAATGGTTGCCATACCCTATAATTCCTCGTCTAACATGTACTTACCACAATCATTATCAAGAAAGATTTAATGTTATTTTACATAGATACAGGGTGAACAATTCCCCATCTATACTTATAATAAATCTGTAGAGAGGTCAATTCTGTACATGAAATATATTTCCAAAATAACTATCAGCGAGTGATTAGTGATCGATACTGATGCCAAAAATGCATTCAGTAAAATTTTTGTCTGTCTGTCTGTCTGTCTGTATGTTCTTTATAGAAACAAAAAGTACTCGACGGATTTCAACGAAACTTGGTACAATTGTTCTTCATACCCCTGGGCAGGTTATAGTATACTTTTCATCACGCTACGATCAATAGGAGCGGAGCAGTGAAGGGAAATGTTGGGAAAACGGGAGAACTTACTCCATTTTTTAAGCTTCCGTCGCGTGTGCAGCCTTAATGGTTAAAGCTACACAGAAATCATGTATGACGGAAATGTTCTCCTTAAAATTATATAAAAAGTATTCCACGACAGCAAATGTCTATCTTTTATGGTTGACTCACAATAACACGTGTAACTCCTGATAGCTTAGCAGTTCGGAGCTTTCTGATTATATTTGTCTACTCTTACGTTTATAACACTCTCACTCATCCCTTATTAAAAAATGTTAACATTATTACCTATTTAATAAAAAAGAATCATAGAAATCGGTACAGAAACACCAACGTTATACATGAAATACGCTAATAAGCCATAGCGCGTGAATGCTGAATCATGCTATAAGGATTATTTTTGTGTAACGGTCGCCGCGCTCGACGTAGCTCGCGGCGGGAGGTATAAAAGGGCGGGGGATCCAAAGTCCAAACGCGAACTCCAAAACCGATTCCTCCGAAAGGCTACGGGATCCCCCTGGTTCGTTCGAAATGAGATCCTCCACGTTGACCTCAAAATCCCCACCATCCATCAATTCATGAAGCGCCTTTCCAAGCGCTTCTTCGATACCGCCGCCAAGCACCGCAACCCTCTGGTTGTCGAGGCCGCCAGGTATACCCCCTCCAAAATCAGCAAATGCCGCCGTCCAAGGCATGTCCTCTCCGACCCTGACGACCCCATAACCCTCCTCCAGGAGAGCAATAAGTCAACCAGTACAGTGCACAAATACAGAACACCGATGTTCCGACCCCGCCGCCGAGGCCCCTCGCGACGTCCCCAACTAAATGCCTCCCCCCGACCCTTGCTCGAAGAAGTGCCAGCCCGCGCCGCAGCTGAGCCAGTAGATCTAAATTCCCGACCGTGACCTCTGAATTTGTTTCGGCGTTTCTTCTCAGAGTAGTCAGCTAGGAAACGCCGGCCTCATCAAGCTTAAATAATAAGAACTAGATCCAGCCTGTCCCATCTTGCTGCCCTCCCCCAGCGACGCCCTAAGCCGAGGTTCGTACCCCACAGGGGGTGCCCTTAGCGTGTAATCGCTTAGTATATAAGATATTTGCCCCTGGCTGGAGGCTTTGAGTTTACTTAAGGCAACCACAGGATAGTCCGGTTAAGTAGTCACGACCTCTCAAGGTCAACTACGAGATGCCATATTAAAAAAAAAAAAAAAACACGAACTTCATACAATATTTGGCTGTTGATGCGAGTAGACGTTCCGAGCATTCGACCTTATTGACAGACAATATTGTTTATCATCGCGACTTTTAGTCTTTAAATTAATTTAGTTTATTTAGTTTTCTTTTGTTGTTATTTTATAAAATAGGTATTAGTTATTTTGGTAGTATAATATCTACTTATATTCGTTCAGATTACAAATTATTAATAGTTTACATTTTATTTCTTTTTAGGTGAAGTAGTAATAGGTTAGTAGTAGTTAGTTAGTAGTAGATAAGTTTTGGTTAATTTATGTTCAGTTTTTTTTAATATTAAGTAGGTAAAGGCGTAGGTACTTTTATATTAATTATAGTAGTTATAGGTATTTCGTTTTAAGTGAAGTAGGTTTTATTATATATTAGACGTAGTGTGTGTTTGTTGGGAGGAGTAGGCTACCACTAAGAGAGGATTTTTGGAAATTCCCTCCGAACGGGGAGAAAAGGGGGATAAATTGTTTTTTTCCGGAAGTCATTATTCCACGCGGACGAAGTCGCGGGCAAAAGCTAGTTTATTTATAAATGTTTCTTCATGAAAAAGTCAACAATATTATTTGTACAGATGATGTAGACACCTGTCCTGTAACAGTAGGTATTCTTTATGAAAATTTAAATTTTTATTTGTCTGAATACTGTCGATTAAAAATGTTTTATGCCTGTTTTTTTTCTGTTCTTGTATTCTGCAATCGGCTTTATTACCATAATAATTGTTCCATTGTGAAAAGGGATGATGATTTCCTTCCTGTCTACTTCCACCTCTTTCTTACATAAGTGTAAGAAAAGCCTCCTGCGTGTTTTGTTCGAAACATTTACAAACATTTTTAGATTACCTACCTACTTAGGTAACACATTTTGTGTAGATGTCGACGATGTCGTAATGAGCTATGGTAATGAGTTCCGACGAGGAAGACGTGCTATCAGTTTTAGCAATATCGAGGAGAAGACTGCAGAAGACAGATTTCGAGTCAGACCATATATTTCGACACTTTACCAAGACCTGCCGATTGATTACCGGTTTGAATTGACAATTTCTGTTACTGAAACCGATTTTGAAGAATTGGTTTTTACTAATACGATCCGATGTGCAAATGTGATGTGATTGATTAGGATGAGCGTGGTGCGCGCGGCGGTTGAAAATGAAATAAACCCTCTTCACCCGCGTGGGGAATGTTTTTCATGTAGCTCGGAACAAAAACATCGTGTTTGCGTACTACACAAATGTGTATGACCACGCCTCTTTGTTTCGATGTTGTAAATACGTCTTTAAAATTGCTTCCATAGTGGGAGGCAAGTAAAAAAAAACAATGAAAACAAAATCGGGGGATAGGTACAGTTTGGTCAGGCCTCCGTCACTCCATGTACTTGCGCGCTATAAGTGCCTACCGCCCAGCCGAGCGGTCTCGGTCCGCCGGCGGACCAAATTCAGTGCGGTTTTCGCAAGCGAAGCGCGCGCACGCCGTTCAATTTTAATAGTGCTGTTCGTTCGTAAGCGTATTTAATAATAATATTTTATAAATGATAAAAATTTTAACTGCCACATAAAAGTCAGAACATATTCACAGTTCTCAATAACATAGATAAAAGGTTATGTTAATTTAATTTTATCGAAGAGGCGGCCCTGCGATTACTGTGGAATCGCGCGGTGCGAAGCAATCACTGCTGTGCGCTTGAGCATTTAGGCGCATTTTAGCATACAGTGGTTGTTGACGCGAGGGAGTAGGCAATTATCGTAATAGGTATTGGAAATTTTCTACTGAGTGAAGTATCTGTTACGTAGTAACTATTCAGTAATCTGTGGTTTGGTGTTGCAGCTTCATATCTATCATCTCCATCCTAAATTCAATTACACCATTGGATAGCTAAAGGATCAAAAAATTCATTACGCCAAGTGAGGACTGTGACGCATCGCGCGCGGTAGAGGGGGAAGCGCCGCCATTTTGCGGTAATTTTGCTGCGTAGATAGAATAACTTTTGACTCGGAAAAGCTACGACGTTCGTTTAAGTTTCAATCGTCAGTTCTC
Organism: Hydraecia micacea; assembly: GCA_914767645.1. Taxonomy (NCBI): domain Eukaryota; kingdom Metazoa; phylum Arthropoda; class Insecta; order Lepidoptera; family Noctuidae; genus Hydraecia; species Hydraecia micacea. The sequence continues at coordinate 9,360,707 of OU611779.1, read as the reverse complement.
GTCAAAATCTATCAATTGTATACAAAACATTAGTGTAAAATAGTGACAGTGAATATAATGTGTTAAAATAAAAAATAATAATTATCAAAAATATACAGGGTGTCCCTGGAAGTATGGATCAAATCGAATAGGGGCGTGGGCAAGGTCATTTCCAAACTTTTTCATCCTGAGAATGTCGGTGAATATTTTTACGGCTCAAAAGTTATGACCAATTTTTGTTTTTTTTCAGTCACTTCGTAGTGCTCAAAGAAAAAAATCATTAAAAAAATCTATCAGGGCTATCTAAACAAATTATAATTGATAGCCCTGATAGTTTATTATTAATCATATGGTGTTTTATTGGTACCATTCGATTGCTCTTGAGAAGCCCTTTCCAACCGTATACGACCTCTGTATTTGGAATAATTGGCTTTTTGACGCGCATAGGCCTACATTATACAGGATGTCCCTGGAAGTATGGATCAAATCGAAAAGGGGCGTGGGCAAGGTCATTTCCAAACTTTTTCATCCTGAGAATGTTGGTGAATATTTATACGGTTCAAAAGTTATGACCAATTTTTGTTTTTTCAGTCACTTCGTAGTGCTCAAAGAAAAAAATCATAAAAAAAAACTATCAGGGCTATCTAAAAAAATAATAATTGATAGCCCTGATAGTTTATTATTAATCATATGGTGATTTATTGGTACCATTCGATTGCTCTTGAGAAGCCCTTTCCAACCGTATACGACCACTGTATTTGGAATTGGCTTTTAGACGCGTATAGGCCGACATTATACAGGGTGTCCCTGGAAGTATGGATCAAATCGAAAAGGGGCGTGGGCAAGGTCATTTCCAAACTTTTTAACCCAGAGAATATCAGTGAATTTTTTTACGGTTCAAAAGTATGACAAATTTTTGTTTTTTTCAATCACTTCGCATAGTGTTCAAAGAAAAAAAAAATTAAAAAGCTATCAGGGCTATCTAAAAATATAATTGATAGTCCTGATAGTTTTTTTTTTATGTTTTCGATTTGATCCGCTTCCAGGGACACCCCGTATAATGTCGGCCTATACGCGTCAAAAAGCCAAATCCAAATACAGAAGTCGTATACGGTTGGAAAGGGCTTCTCAATGGCAATCGAATGGTACCAATAAAACACCATATGACCGAGTCAAGCAGTGCCGGGAACGTAAAAGAATGAATGCGGCCGAGCGGATCAACCCCGCCGTTACGTTAACGTATTCACGTACAATACACGGCCGTGTCCATGACACAGCCACACCCCATTCTTTTTTTGTGTAATGTTACAGAATAACTAATAGTACTTAGTACAGAAGGCCGACCCCTTTGATCTTGAAGAAACTAAGCCGCTTTTAAAATAGCCTACAAAATCACTTGCCGCCAACGCGTAAGCTAAATTGCACTTAATCGCCGCGCTTTAGAGTTGTTATTACTTTGTGTCCTTTCTCGTCCGCAACATACCTACTCCGCTTAACCGAGTACTAGGGCTGTCCGGAAAGAAAAATAAAATACGGTACATACCTTTATATACTTTTATTGTACTTACTAGCAGTGCCCCGGTTCACCCGCGTTAATTTGAGTAATAAAACCTGCTAAAATATATTGTATAATGCGTGCCACGAAAGATGAGACTTGACATACCACGTGGTTTGACATGCGCAGTACACGATTTTAGGTCTCTAGCGGTATGAGGTCTGTGCGCGGGACGGAACCGGGCGTCATAGGGGCGGCGGAAAGAGTGCGGGAGGGGGGGGTTTGGGGGTCAAGTCTCATTTTTCGTGGCGCTAGCTATACATTACTCTAGGTAGCTATTTTAGGTACATCACGCAATGATCAGTAAGAGTGAAACTATAGTAAACCTCGCAGAGGTACCGGCGGCCGTGCGGATTTATTTTAAAACTATGATATCTCCTAAGATATTCATTGAAATCAAATGATGTCAAGGGCAATTTTGTTAAAAATTAAAAACTTGTGATGAATAACGTATTTATTTGGATAAGGATTAATATCACGTTTATAAAAACACCTTCGCAAATAATGCATTATTTTATAAAAAAGATTAAGTACCATAAAAAGGTTATAGTCAACCTTAAAAGATAGACATATGCCGTCGCGGACTTTTTTTTATGAACTTTTAAGGGGCAACAATTCCGTGTAATTTTTTCGTAATTTTAACCGTTTACGCAGCGCACGCAACTGAAGCTCTCAAAAGGATTAGTTTTCCCGTTTTTGCAACATTTTTCATTGATGCTCCGCTCCTATTGGTCGTAGCGTAATGTTATATAGCCTTCCTCGATAAATGGACTATCCAACACAAAAATAATTTTTCAATTCGAACCAGCAGTTCCTGAGATTAACGCGTTCAACCAAACAAACTCTTCAGCTTGATAATATTAGTATAGATGAGTAGTCAATCTACAGTTTTTTCACTTTCATGTAATGTTACCTTACAAACCGAACGAAACGAAAACCTGCAGCTCTTGGTGTATTTACTACTTTAAAGTACCAACGTAATCTATACAAATAAATAAAATTGGAGTGTCTGTTTGTGATATTAAAATAACCGCTTTTTTACTAAATGCATATGGATGTATACACGGTACATAATAATATACCAAAACATTTTTTTTTTAATTTTTGTCTGTCTGTTCCGGCTAATCTCTGAAAAGGCTGGAGCTTTTTTGACGGGACTTTCACTGGCAGATAGCTGATGTAATAAGGAGTAACTTAGGCTACTTTTATTTTAGAAAAAGAATTAGGGTTCCGCGCAAAAAAATAAAACGTTTTCCGTCATGCACGCGAACGAAGTCGCGGGCACAGCTAGTTGAGCAAATAAAAAATGTAAGTGAGTCCCTGTTGTCTACATAATCAAAATATTTAGTTATAGTTCATGACCCACCAAAACAAAAATACTAAGATCGGTACTTTCCTACCTGATAATTAAGTATATTATCAAAGCTAAACCTAGGAACTACGTAAGTAAGTACCTAACTATACTATAATAATAATAAATAATATTCTAACTAGGTATTATACGTAAATACGGGTTACATAAATAAGAATAACAAATGTAAACTTTTGGTAGGTGCCTAACATTTGGTAGGTACCTACCTAAATGTCCTTTGGAAGTTAGGAAAATGTGAGGTTCGGATCTTTGTTATTATTTAAGCAGCCAAATACGATGCAATAAGTTTTTGCCTTCATTTTATTAAGCGACGAACGGACCACGCGAAGCGGCGCGTGAGTACCGAACTAAGGGTTCATACGCACTATGCGGTTACCCGCAATGCGGCTAGCCGTCCGGCTGACCGCAGGATGCGGTTGCGAATGCGGCCAGCCGGATCGCGGGCAGCCGCATTCGCAACCGCAACGTGCGGTTGAAGAACCGTTGCGATTTGCGGTCATATCGATCCATTTCAAAGATGGACGTGGACGAAGTTGGAGCTATTTACTAAATTTACACACGTTACGTAAACAAGAAAAAACAAAGAAAGAAGTGCTGGGTGCATCCTTATTTGCAAACACGAGATGAGAGCAATCATTTTGAAATATTTTTGCAACCGCAGACTGAGCCGCACAGTGCGTATAGCAACCGTCCGGCTGGCCGTCACTCGGGCCGCAGCCCTCCGAGCGACCGGAGCGGTCTGCGGGTAGCCGCATCGCAGTGCGCATAGGAATGAATATTACGTACATAATTGTGCTTGCGGTCAGCCGGACGGCTAGCCGCATTGCGGGTAACCGCATAGTGCGTATGAGCCCTAACGTGCGACCCGGCCTTCGCGGCGGCGCGTGACATCCCCACTGAATTGGCCTGTCCAGACGGGCCCGCCGCCGTGTACTTGTAGCTTCATGCCTATAATGCGGAGTGCGCCTGGCCTGGTAATGTTTCGAAAAAAAACACGCGGAGGAGACTGCTTAACACGTTCAGTGCCGGGAGCCCTCCTGGAGGGTTCACTCAAATCCCTTATGGGATGCCGGGAGCCCTCGCGGAGGGCTCATTTTAAATGTACGTTTTTCTTAGCGAATACAGCATTATAAACTATGAAAATAAAATTTGTCGTATATTTTAACAAGATTTATTAGTATATTCGTTGGTTTTCAAATACCAGCATTTTTATTTTTTAAAATAATTGGGAGCTATTTCAGGGGTGGTAAACCATTTTACGGTTACAAATATTCACTAAAAATAAAAATATTTATTTTGAGATTATAAATTACGAGGATGACTTTAAAAATAGAAGCTTTTCAGGGTTCCGTATCAAAATGGTAAAAAAGAATACCCATAGTGCAACTTCGTTTGTCATTCATTCATTTTTGTCCTCTATGGTTTCTGACAGTAATCTTCTACATCATAATAATATTTTGACTTCTCATGCTCTAAAAGTTCATCTTTATATTGTGCTTAGGCGACATAAAATCGCTTTTTATGTTCTAGTGCATAAAGTAATTTTTTTTCTAAGACTAAGATAATGGCCCAACAGCCACACGAACAATTTTTTTTTTTTATACCGCTTCCGTGTTTTCTATCGTTAATTTAATAAAATCAGATAAAATAGTTGTCATTTATTATTTAAAAACACAAAGAAACGTTTTTATGACTTGGCAGTATGAATGAAGTACCAAAGTCGAATGACACATGTTGAAAATTAAAAAAAACCTTTAAAAAGTTTCGTATAATAAAATATACGTTTTTTTAAACAAACTTTTCCTTTGACACTGAAAACTAAATAAAAGTTGTATGTAAACATAGGACTTAGATTTTCTTTAATTTTATTTACTTCAAAAGTTTCTAAACAGTATATTACTTCGTCTCCTTCTGATAGCTTAGGTATAAGTTATTAGGTTCGTTTTACTGATAAAAATTATAAAACTGTAAAACGAACCTACTCTATAGTGATATTCATAGATATAAGAAAGAAAGGTTCTGTAATTTCTAAGAGAAAATTAACAGCCACACAAACAAATTAATGCCTAATGTAATAATACATAACCTCACGAACCCGAAAACGCATACTTATCAATGTACTCGTATATACATGGATAAGTATGCGTTTTGGGGTTCGTGTATATGTATCACACCAATAGGCATAGGTATTGTATATGTATTACACCAATAGGTAGTGTATGATTTCCGTTTGTCTTCGTTCACGTAATGATGCTACCTACGGAATGAGTACCTAAATGACGCGGTGTCGTGATGTTTATAGCTGGAATAACTTAAGGTAATGTCAGGCAAAGGAAGCACGGGAGCGAAGCTACAAGTAAAAGTAGTTATGACATAAATCAGTTCTTATCTCAATCGGAGTTTTTTCGTAATTATTTTATACGTACTTTCTCAATTAACATTATATGAATAACGACTGAAAGTAGGTAATTCCAGAGTGAATCATTACCGTCAAGTAAATAATAGAACACTACCTAATCGTTAATAAGCTGTTACAAAATAATTACGTTTTCATTACATAAACAACTACTAATATTGCATAATGTAACTGTTTGTTGTTCATTAATAAAATAAAATAAAAAATTATTACATGTTTGAAAATTTCAGAAGAGGTTGGATACCCCTGTCTCGGGATCAAAGCGAGCGATTATACTTTTCTTGATTTTTTATTTTTAAATATTTCACGTTTCCACCCCACTAGTACATGTAAATATCCCCAGAGATACTAAATATAGCAACAAGACGTTTTGAAAACACTATTTTACTTCTTTTTACAGTGTTTTATAATACGGTTTCAAACCTAATGCCGACGACCCTCCTCGAGGGTTCACTTTAGCGCAAACGTAATGCCGGTGACCCTCCTGGAGGGTCCATTTGCAATATGTATGGCGGCATGGCGTATGAGTTCTATGAAAAGTGGGTGGAGTCGAAAGTGTTAAAGAGTTACTTAGTCACAATCGCATTAGTAGTTACACATACAATGTGATTTAGCACTTAACTAGGAAATTTTCCATCTCTGCTTTGAGGTTTTAGAATTTGCTATCTATTTAAGCAATTATGGGTTACTTTTACTGTCATCCGTTAGTGTTTCATTCTTAATCTGATGATACAATGTAGGTAGAAGTTGATACAACTAGAAATATACCTAACACAAATCAATATGTTTTTATTTTTCCTCAGGAAATATTCTGTATCCAGCCACAACAAGACACTGTCAGTTCAAGCCAACAAGCTTCTGAAACCATAGAACCAAACCAATCAAACAAACAAATAAACAATGAACCATGTAACTCAACAAAGAAAAAGTCAAAAAGGAAAAGACTGATACTACAATCGTCTTCATCTAGTGATGACGAATCGGAACAATCATCCCAAACTTCAAAAACTCAAAAAAAGAAACCTTCAAGATGGAGAGCTAAAAGTTCAATGCCTTGGGAGGCAGATTACAAGAAATTGCTATCATGTAAGCTGTGCAATAGTGTTTGGTTGAATAGAAGATCTCTTGCGAATCATAACCGTGTTCATGAACTAATCAGGGAAAGATATAAAAATATATTCAAAAGACAATGTACAGTAAATTTGATCAAAATTGATGACAAACCTAATATAACGGGATTGAGTAACATGGTAGTTCACAGTAGCGACAAAATTATTGCACCTGGTAACTCATATTTTTATACCATTTATTCAAAAGAAGATGTTGCTAGTATTAACAATGTTAAGAGTAATTCCCTGCAAAATGAAGACAGAAACAAAAGTTTTAGTCAAGAGTCTTCAGATGCCGAGGAAGTAATTGGATTTAAACCAACAGAAAGAAAAACACGTCTTACATCGAGAAGTTCCAATGAAACGGTTGTAATAGGAAGCAAAAGTAACAAATTGTTATCTGATGAAGAGGTCTCTAAAAGTACAGTTCGAAATAGTATTGATGGTCCATTAAACAATGATCAATGCATAAACATTGATGATTCATCTGATAGTGAATCTGACCAAGGTAAAGTGGAGAAGAGTGGAAAATTTAAGCAACCCATAGAGGCAAAACTTGGCGATTATAAAATAATACAAGGAATTATATCTATGTGTGTTAATTCATACCATAAGAAAAATGAGTCGGCAGAGGTTGATATGTTATATATGAATGTTAACCAAAAAAAAAAAGACAGTGCTAATATAAGCAATGAATCTCAACTAAAACATAAAGTATTAAGCATAGGAAGAAAAACTATTAATAAACAAGGTTTCAATTGTACTGGTTTGCTTCGGTATATGGAGCATAAAAGTCTTGAAATAGAATGGATACCGAAAGCACAGTCATTGCATCCTAAAGACATAAATTTCATACGAATTTTAACAAAACTACGCGGCGACTTAAACTTAGATGATGACCCTGGATGGGTTAACGTATTTACAGCGTCTCAGCCGAAGCCATCTAATGCGGTACCGCTCAATAATTCAATTGCTGCTCTTAACAAATCTTTGAGCAATGTTCCAGTGAGTAATGATTCCACAGCAGCAAAGATTGGAACAAGTATGCTACCACACATTGAAACAAGTCAGCTAGAACAAATTAACAACCAGGCTAAATTGGACGAAATTCCAGCCATGTTGTCATATCTAGATAGTAAAGCAAGTACTTCTGATTCAAAAAAACTGTTAAATGCCAACCCTGTAGCAAATCCCAAACAATTACCAAAGAAATTGGGACTAGGCAATGAATCAAGATCTCATAAGACAGTTGCCCAACAAAGCATATGCCATACTACTGATGATGATAGTAACTTTAATCCTATCATCACTTCTACTACTTCCTTGGCATCAATTCCAAGTAAAGAACAGGTGCAAGACGCTAATAAGAAAAATAGCATTATTTCTGAAGAGACCAGTAAAACAGAAACAACTGTCCCAAGAATTAAAGTGAAGCCAGTATCTGAGTTAATGTCGGAAAGAACTTTAGATATAATGAAAGAACAAACAACAACTGTTCCTAACAGTAACATGTTCGTAGGTCATAATATTTGGCCGCACCAAATACCGATAAATCCTTTTGTTCCGAATATTGCACAACAGGTGCTAGTTACCAGTCCACCATTACAAATTCTACAAATGCCAACTCTTAATGCTAATACTGCCTATCAACCAATGCCTGGTCCAATGACATCAAATACTAAAGCAGAGTATGTAATACTTGATACAACTGATTTTCCGAACACAAAAACAGAATCACCCATTAAGTATGTGAAGGATCTTTTGCAGTTGCACAATATATTTTTATTAGATCCTAATGAAACTTTAACAAACAATTTTATTTGTCTTATCAAATTTAAAGTTGTATTCAAGCAAGACTATCAAAAAGACACACCAGTAATACTCTGTCTGTCATTATCATGTTTTAAAAATACTTTTAGTTTCCAAGTTAGAGATAGAAATCAGGAGATCATAGATATGACAAAAATATCTGCTAATTGGCAATGGGAAATACTTCAAACATATCGTGGAGATGTAAGCAACAAAGTGTTACAAAATGCTAGAAAGTATAGTCAAGAGACATTTGACTTGACTTATAATTTATTTTGCTTGCTCAGAGCAATCAATTGTCGTAAACCTTGTTGAGGCCTTGAAGCTTGTGGCTATATTTTTACTTTTTTTTTTTTTTTTTTTGCTATGTTTTAATGTATTTTTCTGTGATTAATTGCTTCAGATGAATAAATAACTTCAGACAAAGTTTACCACAGCAAAGCCAACAGCTGGCAGTGCACCAAGTACGTGCCAACTGTATAGAATAGTCTGCAATCGGTGTGGTCTGTTGCTGCTGTACTTGATGGTATTTCCTACCTACATTTTGAAAACGATTGATGATTCATTTTTTGGATAGATTGATTGTTTTGTTTTTAATTAAGCAACAGAATGATTTGAAACAAATCGTCTTGAAGACCTAGACAAGAGGCGCCAAATACGCAAAAGTCGCCCAAAGCCTTCATTTACCTACACATAAAATGATGCTGATCACCTCTTCTGTACACGATGTGACCGGGTTTTCGAGACCAAATTTGGTTTGGTAGTCATCGGAGAGCTCACGAAAGAAATGATAAGTAGTCTGGGTCGCTGACGCCGGATACGGTGAAGAGGACTATACTTTATATATTATTCATGATATAAGTATGGTTTAATATAGATGTTTTGATTTTTACCATATGAGCCTAACAATCCTAGTATGCAACTAAGCAACTAACTGTGCGTAAGTGTCCAAACACACTATGCGGAAGATACGCGACCGAAGTTCCGCGGCTGGTTTTTTTTGTACGCTATAAAGCGCGGCATAATGTGTCGTCAGTAATTCAAATAGCATTGTAGGCGTAATCATGCCGAACTTCGGTCGCGTAACTTCGGCATAGTGTGTTTAGACACTAACGGCTAAGATAGGATTTGAGCACGCCAACGCGAATGATCTGGTTTTAAGATTTTGTTTATTTTGGATATTAAGCGTCCGAGGACAACGCATTCTTACTAGGTATTTTAGTTAACACACTTAAATATTTTATTCAAATTGGTACCTATTTATTAAGATATTTTTTAACAGTGCGAACTTGAAAATAGTTTGTTACAAGCTTTGTCTCTGTGTATTGTCAACTCTCTTTATTTTAAGTTCATTAACAACTAATTAACCAAAACTGTCATCCCATCCGATGCTAGGGACTAACACTAGTGACACCTCACTTCACCTAAGTTTTTACGGTGAGATGTTTTACAGTATAGCACTATTGCTTGATCAAGATGACGATCATCTGCATCAGCAATAGTCTGCCTGACCCTTAGCAGATGTCAATCATTTCTTAAAAGGAATGTTTGTAAATGAAAGCTAGAGTTTACTAGACTATAAATGAATATTTTCACCAGACTTCTTTATAATTATGAAATTGTATTTGTCTGTTCCGGCTTTTCTCTTTACTTAAATAACGTTGTAAAGAAGAAAATACCGACATTCCTCTTGCGTACCATCTTTATAAGTATAACGTGAGGCCGTTTCTTAGACACAATGTTGTAGCTGCAGCGGCATAATGTATGTAAACGACCGCGACCTGACGAAACGCAAAAGTTTAGTGCTCTTTAGGGATTCCAAGTTTAAGAACTGCCGTTCTAGGTTGTCCATAATATTGTCTGGCTGAAAGTTGGCCATTATGATAAGTCACTTGTTAGATAGGTACTTTATGTATTTTGTGCTATTATGTTATATTCTTACATATAGGTTGTTCATAATCTTTCCATTGTTGATTTACAAACTAAAAAGTTTCTTTAAATAAGTTCATAATAATGAGTAACTGAACGACAGTTCAATGAAAATGAATGGTTACAGACTGTATAGTTATTATATTCTTAATAATAAAAGAAAAACAATTTATCTGGTTTTTTTTCTAAAACCTATTTCTAAATTCATAAAAAAAAAAACTACTAAAGTGTCCATATGGTTTCAACGTCTAACAAAACTTCTTCAGGTGGCGAATGTTTGTGGAACATAAAATATCCTTGAATTTGCGCTGGGCTCACCACTTTCTTATGCTCCAGGACCCTAAACAACACAAAAAAGTATAGATATTATATATATGCACACATATAATGCCATATTTTTAATAGCTATTAAATTTACATACTTTCTTGCAAATGTTTTTGAATGTTCCGGTGCTTTGTCTCCTTTATAAAATCGTAGAAACATAAGTTCTATTTGTTCTTGATCACAATATCCTACGAACTCTTTTAGATCTACTCTGCCTGGTCTAATCAAAGCTGGATCCAATCTGAAAAATAATGCAATGCACACATTTAAGGCGATTCGCACACTACACCACATCACGCAGCGGAGCGCAGATAACGCACCCACGCGCGTGAAATTTGGCTCTGTTTCCCGCACACCGCTGCGTGAAACGCAGCAGTGTGCCAATCGCCTTACCCTGACTTCTAACGCAAGTATGTATAGCAACCGCCCCGCATTACTGACGGTAGGCAGAGAGGGTGTTACCCGACTAGCGAAAGTAGGGTTACCATTTCGAAAATTGAAAAAGCCGAAAAAAAGTAGCTTGAATAACCATGTTGTTTTTCTCCTTGTGTCGAAAAGTAAGCAGAAAGACACTCGACTGCTCTTTTCGATACCTTATTTCAGCAGTTTCAGAGCGCTGTCATGCTGGTTTTTTTTGTGTTCTTATCTTATTCTAATTATTTTTAATCATCTTTATTGTATGTCTTTACGATCATGACAAAAAAAAAACAAAATATATAAATTTTATTCAATCCTCAAATTTTGCGTTGTGGTAACTGATTCTGCTGATGTCGCCATCTATGCACCTTATTTTCTCCCATTTCATTCTGATTGGCTGGCCATGTGATAATGTGTAGGTACACCACACTTTTAACTCCTCCCCTTACCATTTGTAAAGTTTCATACATGGATTCGCCAGAGATTAACAGAACTTTATAACGACTAATGGACCTGGGCAATTGGCTGAAGACAGTCTAAAATGGCTATACCGAAGGTCTGCCTCTGCCCAAGATTATGTTAGCGACTTGTTAGCCTAAACTGCTAATACAACCTTAGAATACTGAATATGAATTACGGGCCACTGCTCCGCAAACAAACATCTATTTCATGTAGGCGCCACAGACAGCCCACTCAGCAGCAGAGGCTGCTTTAGCGTCGAGGAATCAGCCGCCCACGTCATCCTCAAATGTGAGGCGGCGGCAAGCAAATCCTCGGTATAGTTAGCGCCACGAAAGATGAGACTTGACTATGTGGTTTGACTTGCTCAGTACACGATTTTAGGTCTCTTTTAGCGGTATGAGGTCTGAGCGCGGGAAGGGACCGGACGTCACAGTGGCGGCGGAAAGAGTGCGGGAGGCGGGGTCAAGTCATCTTTCGTGGCGAGTATTGTGCAGTGGGGTCGTTCCGCGAAGCCTGTGGACCGCCAGGAAGCTTCTGGGCAGACCTAGGCTGACTATGCTAGCCAGGACCCACTACATACATTGGACCGAATGGGAGACTGGACAATGGAGTCCACTTACTACTACCACACTTTGTACGCAAAATACGCGCATTGACGTGGAGTTGCGAACACCAGCCTGTATTACCTATTACTACCACACTTTTAACAGTACAGTGCATAGGTGTATCATGCGGATCTTACCTTTCTAGATAATTTGTAGTCATAAAAACTATTCTGGCTTCTGTAGAAGCAACACCATCAAGGCAATTGAGGAGTCCACTAAACGTTACGCGATTAAGACCTTCGTATGCCGACTTTTGTGCAGCTGTCTCTTCTCGGGAAATAAAGGCAGCATCTACATCTTCTAATAATATTATTGACTGCTGTGGAGCAACACTGAAAAAAAAAATGTTCTAATTACATTTACAACTGGTGAAAGAAGATGGATTTTGCTTTGTTTTTCCAATCTTTTTTTTTTACCAGGCTTCAAACCACTGTATGCATACAAAAGTATTACTGTACCCAGCAGTAGTACTACTGGTAAGGATGTAAGAGAGTAGTGGTGGCCAAATGGTAACGGCCGCGACTTACGAGTTGTAGGTCGTATGTTCGAACCCAGACAGGCGCTTTACTTTGTGTAAATTATTTCATCACCACTGCTCTCAAAACGGTGAAGGAAAACATCGTGAGGAAACCGACATGTCCTAGAACCAAAAATTCAAAGACATGTGACATCTGCCAACCCGCACTGGGCCCGCATGGTGGATTAGGGACCACTCCCTCTCACCGAGAGGAGGCCTGTGTCCCAGCAGTGGGAACATAATAGGCTGATTATGTATGTTATGTTATGTAAGGATGTAAATCAAATGATCAAATCATGAAAATGCTTTGTATAATAATAAGTCAATTCGGAAACATTACCCTTTTTTGTAATTGTTTAAAATATCAAGTTAAAACAATACCTAAGAAGGTGATTTAGCCGGTCATCAGTGAGTCCTCTTTCAGATAAATTTAGTACACATATGTTGTATTCCAATTCACCTGCCAATGCCATAATAAATGAAGATTTTCCACATCCTGGTGGACCATATAGCAAGTAACCTGAAATATTCAACAAGACAAAACTTATTAGACTTTTCCACATACATATAGTAGAGTTAAGGTTTTGATTTATAATTGGAGAATAAAATATTCCTACTGTCATAGAGTTAACATTAATTGCAACAGTTTTAGGTGAGAGCATACAAGATATTTTGGGCATTGTGTAAGTTTCTGATCATTTACCTCTCCGATATGGGATTCCTCTGTCAGTATACCAGTGGGGACTGTTGATGAAGTCCAAACAGTCCTCAAGAATTTTGTCTGCCAAGCCAGAACGGAGCACCACACTCTGAAGGGGACGCCGTCGCCTTGGATGTCCAAATGGGCGCCATTCTGACCCCATGGCTGTGTACATAATTGTCATCCCTTCATGCTGCTTTAGTGCCATTGTTCTAGCTTGAATCCAACATTCATACATCATATTATTATATTTACTTAAATTATTAATTTACTTAGAAAACTGTTAACTAGGGTATGACACTTATCTGAGCAAATTAAAATTATGTAATAAGTAAGTATGCAATATTATACTAAATTCAAATAAAATATCCTACCCTCTTCTAAAATGTTAAAATATAACTCCTTGTTTCTTCCAAATGCTGTTAGGGTTACAGTCTCCCATGGAACACCCATATGAAGATCTAAAGTGTGTTGTTCTCTTGTGCGGTCTACTTTGATCCATGTGCCACCATAACTGAAATATGCCAGATTAATTTCATCATCCTAAATATTAATAATAATATTGCGAAACTTGGAAGGCTTACCTAAAAAAATGTTGACCTACACTGGGAATGAAGTCATATTTAGTTTTTATTTGGCCAGTGTCTTTTTGAAGGAAAGAAGTTTCTACACTCAAGTGCTGAGTATGTCTGGCACCTTTGTGCGTTATCCACTGCAGCAACCATTGGTAGGACTTGTCTCTACATGGAACTTCAAGAGTGATCATACAATGCCTCCGAAATAGTATTATAGACGTCTGTACACCTCTTCGTAATATTGCTGCACCAGCACCGATTCCAAATAAACCAAAACCAGCGCCAAAATAAGGATTTTGCGCAAGAGAAGCTATATATTCTGTAATAGCCATATTTCCAATATTATAATTAAGTCATTAATTTTGCTATAATATTGGTTTAATTAGATAAACCCTTCAGCATTAATTTTCGTTCGATTCTTCGGTTATTTCTATTCTAATTTTTGAGGTTCTGGCTCCATCGGTAACGTCGATGATTTTGCCAATGTCAAGGTATGAGAAAGTAATGATCGTAAACTGTTACACAACTATTGATCAGTGATCATGTATCCCTAAGCTAAAAATATTCTTCGGTGATTTGATTTGATGTAATGTGCACACAGAACACTATTACTCCTAGCGGAGGATGTGCAGCAGCAGCAGCTGATGTTTGACCGACAGAGTACTTTTTGATAGACCTGAAATGTTTGACTTTGATATTTTTGACAATCAGCTGTTTCAGTCTATCAAAAAGTACTCTGTGAGGTTACGTCATGCTCTGTGGCATTCTGTGCACAGAACATAAATACTCCAAGAGATTCTGTGGCTGTTTGGAATGCATAGGCATAGACTTGGCATAGAGGATTTTTTTTTGTTGTAATGTTACTATCATGAAAATTTTAATGCATGACTGTCCTCTATCCATGGACATAAAAATGTCCATGGAGGTCAGTGATCTACTATTTTTAAAGGTTACGCTGATATTCTCGATAGATGATTTTTTTGCATAATTTTCGTCATTTGCCTATTATCATATGGCTCTTTCAATTTAAGCGTTAGATGCCGGACGGTGGTTTTTTTTACATAAAATTGACACGTTGCGAGCGCGGTATGTTCCCGCACCGCTTAAATTGAAATGTTCATTGCCTCTTACGTATAAGCTGTTTTTTGTAAGTTGTGGAGGCTCATTTTTCTGTGTATGTCACAGTCACAGCCAACTAGCTTAATTGGTTGAAGGACACTCAAATCAAATCAAAACTAAATGTATTCAAATTAGGTTCTGAATCAGCACTTTTCGAACATAAAATTACGTAAGACAGTCCCCCAAAACGCCCGCTCTTTACCACTTCCTAGTGCTTTTGTAATGGCCCGGGCGGTAGCGTTGTATATAGGTGTATGAGATTCTTGATTGTGACACAATATTTGAATTTCTGAACTTTACTGTTATCAACGAGCGTTACAAGTTATATTTAACTAAGACACACTACAGACTGACTGTCTGTGTAGACTGAACTAAAGGGAAGAGCGGTGGTGACTATTTATACATAAAATGATTTCTAGAAAGGATAGATAAGCAACACGACCCTTATACATTCATTAATTATCTAACATACATGTTTATGTATGTTTGTAATGAGCGTTCATTACTTACCTAATTATCTAATGAGAAATTAATTATCTATTAATGGGAAAAAAAGTAAACAATGTTAAAATGAAGGTAACATGAACAAAACAATGATTTCCTTGAGAGAGGTAAATAACAACATCATTATTTTGTCCATTACACTTTTGCTGGGAAGAAGAAAATGGCGCAACAAACTCCCCAGCAGCACAGTCTCTGTTCAGTTAGAAAATACTTGATTCTATACAATAGTAGGTATGAAGTAATCAACATTACAAGACACTGAATGAGACACAATAGAAGTTTTATTGTTAACACGTCTATGGGTGTTTAGTACCCTCAAACTGTTAATAATTAGCCTTTTATTTAACAGTCTAGTCTTTTTACTAAACGGTACCGTTCATATACCTAGCGGCCTGAATGATATTCATTATAGTATAGGTTAGGTTGGACCTTGAGTCTGTGACCAACCACGCGCAATCCGAATTGGTCGCAGTAACTAAGCCGGGCTTAGCCGGGGACGGGGCACACCGTCGAAATTGGTTAGGTTAGGTCTAGAACTGTGACCAACCACGCGCGAGCCGAGCGAGCGTTACTTCTAAAGGCTAGGCAGTTAACTGAAAGGCTAATTAAGCTTGTTGGCTGCGACATATACATTATGCTACATATTATTTAGCTTATTTAACTGACATTTTAATTACAACATAGCGAGGCTATGCAGATGAGGATGTTGGCAGAACTACTCTGGACGAGCTTAATCAATAAACGCACCAATAACTTTCTAGTTTTGGTCAGTGGGTCGTCTTATTTCCCTTTTGAAAAGCTACAATTATAGGTACCAGATACCCACTACCCACCATCCGTGGCTTTGCCTACATATACCTAATATTTGTAAGTATTGTAAGTAGGTAGGTATATCTGCCATGTTCATTCTCTTTCAACCTTTAGACTGTCCGATTGCCCTCTCTAATATTATTTTGTTATAAAAAATGGAGTGGCGTGACGCCGCCGTCGTGCGTCGGCCGGGACAATGATAGGGGTCGCGTGACCCGCACCGCATCACATCAAAGCAGTTTAAAAGCGCAAGGGAGACTACATAGGTACCTACTTACTCATGAACAAGTTATACCCGCAACTTCATAAACCATCCTATTCATCATATCAGATATAGATAAGTCTGGTTGTTGTAATATTTCCTAATAAAAGAGTTAGGTATATAGGTACTTGTGTGGCGCCGACCCCAAGTGACAAGGTCAAGGGCAGGAAGATGATAATGAAGAGATATTCATTACATTAACTAGATACTATTTGGGAAATTAAAAAAAGTTTTAGATAATAGATAGGTTAGGTACCTAACTATTAAAATCTTAAAAAAAATCTAATCTAAGTACCTACTTAATTATTCATTCCCCGGCAAGTGTGTAAGGTATCTTTACCTACTTAGGTACCTATTTTTGTTTTATTATTGATTCGTTCTTTTTGAATTAGGTACTAAAGCATCTACATATCTACAGGGCTATGCGACTTTCGAACTATATGACGAAATAGTAGATATCGAATAATAACAAACATGTATTGTTTGAAACTATTATTGGTGCTATTATTGTTTGTAAAGCAAGAAGCAGATTTAGCAATAGCTGTCCGCAAGTTTGTCTACCAAAAGGATATGTCAGAATATTGCCGTCGGCGCGTCATGCCTTCCGTGTTCCTCGGCAGACAAGTCATTGATGCTTACTCACAAATACTGCACTTCTCGCGATTGGAACTGCCTTATAGTTGCTTTGTTAGTATTAGGTTTGTATAAAGTGCAAGTATCTTCTCAGTGAGTCAATGTTCATGCGTCGAATTTTTTATTCAGCTTCATAGATTAAAACCATCACCGCACATAACGTCAGGTGGTCTTGCAAAAGGAAACTTCCTAAAATGAGGTAGCACTTAATTGACGTCTTAATAACTTACAGGTCGTTACAAGCACTTTCAGAGGCGTCAAAGTCAACTGAAGTTATCAACAAACACAACATTACGTCTGTATTTTTAAGCTTGCAGGGATAGGCAGAGATGTACGATACTATAGTCGGCGCGGAACTAGTTGGCCGCGCCTTATGTATGTGAGCGATAGGACAGAGGGGCGGGGGCGCATTACTCAGGACGTGTGAACCGCCGACTAAGGCCCGGACTCCACTGAAGCGGAGCTGGGTGGAGCGGAGCGGAGACGTGCAGGAATCGACCAATCACAGACGAGACGAGTGACGCGATAAGGATTTCAACCATTCGCTTCGCACAGCACACAGCACACCGCACACATCTCCGCTTTGGTGGAGTCCCGGCCTCACCCCTGTCCCCACCTCAGCGGTCAACTACTATAAGTAGGTACCACATTTCGTGAGTTATGTTTAAATCCCACGCATGTGGGGGGGGGGAGCCTAATATAGATGCAACGAGGCAGGCATTTCAATAAATAATAATAATTACATTATTGACAGGACAGAATCAGGCAGTAACATAATATTGGTGATCCAGCTCATGTCTGATGAGAATTTGATAGACTCTTGTCGTGACAGTAAAAACCAGCTGCTAGTGTACGAAATAGGGGAGACCTTCGGCGGGTACTGGGGCGCCTTGCCGGATAATGTGATGAAGTCGGAACCAACATCAGATGAGAACCGCTATACTTTGAAAACAACACAGCCAACGACCACCACCACTACTACGAGGAGGTACTTACTTAATTATTCAATAAAAGGTTTAAAAATTAAACAGAAAATTTATCCCAAAAACAAAACAACCCAATTCCAAAAAAGACACTACAAAGTGAAAAATAACTTTAATTTCGGAAGTCGGTTAGTTTTTTTTTGTAAAATAGTTTTTAATTTTTCACTTTTAAGTTGTACTTATCCCACACAAATTCGTATAACACTACTTGATAAGTAAATATCAGTAACAGGAAGTCATTATAACATCATCAATATAAACTAAGTGCAAAAATACGTATTATATTATTGAAGCTAACTCAAAAACTACCCAAGCAAAGTTAATAAAATTTATATGGGACCACCCGATTTGTAATCGATTTACAATTGCCGGAGATATCGCGTAACAGACATACAAAAAAACAAACAACATACAGTCGAATTAAGAACCTCAACCTTTTTGAAGTCGGATAAAAAATCAAAAATTCCGACTGCAACTAAAAGTTTAAATAATTTGCTAACTTTTTAAGCAACTTGAGGCAGTTGGCGCCGCGCCGCCAACAATAACTAGTAACTTCCACTACTTAGAAAGGGTTTTGAAAGAGGCTTTTGTTTCTCCAATTCAGTTGATATTATCGTATTCAGAATCGAATGTACGACAAAGTCAAGGAAGGCATTATAATTTTAATTTTCCTCCTTAAAGAACTACTCGACGGAGGACAACGCCTTCTACAACGGAGAATTTGGAGGACACGTTGAATAAATCTACCAATCCGGTAGATGACATCGTCGTGGAGGTGCCGCTAATCAACGTGTCTGCCATCCTGTTGCCCAACGACCTACCCAGCGACACATTTTATAATGGACTGGAGCCTTTAGATACTATGATTGACGTCAAACCTAAGTAATTATTATCATAATCAATTTGATAGCGCCCTTATTTCGTAGCACTGAGTGGTCTGTACTTAGTACCTAACATTTGACCTAATGCTTAAATTAAGAAAATTGTCTTTAGTTTTCGAAGTTCAAGTGATAGTTACCTATTGAAATACTGAACTGCGTTTGATCGAACGGAATAAGTCAGTCATGTTGTGACCGCTTGTGACATATCCTGCCTCAGGGAGAGGGTAACGTATCATAGTCTTCTATAAGTAAGAGAAGCAACTGGGATTACGCCGGTGCTTAGGTACCTTAACCTCAAGGATTAAATTAAAGTAAATGCAGCTATTACCGACCCTGTTAAGTTAACTAGTTTCGTGCTCGCTACTCTCGCTCTTGCATCCTACATTCTCCTCATTCTCAAACATTTCTGAAAAACTCGACAATGTATGTACTTAACTCTTATTTCCGTAGCTACGTTACGTCCTTGAATAGCATAATGTAAAGATGAAAACACAACTCCCCGAAAAAAATAATCCTACCGGGAGATTATTTTTTTGATGATGATGCCCATGATGTAGATAGAGTATAATATAATTACAAATGTTATACAGTAGGTACCTACTTACTTCTTTTTTCACGGTTATTAATTCTTTGAAAAATTTTACTAAATAAATATAATAATACCAAAAACTTGAGAAGATCGGAGAGGCCTCATTTGGTTTTACCGTCCTAGGCCCCAAACAGGCTTAGTCTGCCACTAGTTATAATATATTTCTATAAAATAACGATCTTATCTGAACGAACATGGGCTACTTAGTATGAAACGGCCTGCGAACGCGTTGACGTCACATAGATATTTTGTCTATTTCCGGGACTACCACGAACACTCATCACTTTTGAATATTGTGTGAGGTATTTTTGCTCGTGACTGTACCTACATTTAAGTATATGTACTCGTTGAGGATATTTACTTTAAATGAATAAATTATAAAAACAGATAAGTCGTAGATAAGTAGGTCGTTCTTCTTTTTAGCGTGTCAATCTAAATAGAGTCTGCTTAGGACTGTCGGTCGGTAGGACGTTGATTAGTCTGAAATGTTTATTAGGCCTGGTGTGAGCTACAAGACGAAGGTTCTGCCTCTGGTGCAGTTTGCGATATCAGACGAGGCGGGCGGGCGGCGCCTTAGCGACGGGGACGAGACAGGCGCCCCGCGGTACGAGGCCGACCTGAACTCTGACATGTTCACACCTGACGCCAGGTGATGTTGTACTATATTATGGTTTAATTCGTCGTGGATATAGGCAGACGGAAGGCAGCTGGAGTTGGGTGATCTCCAATAGGGTTGACTTGGCTGTGCCTGCTGCCTGGCTAGGAGCTGTAAGTTATAATCATTTTGTAGCTCACTTTTGACTAAAGATACCTTCTTTATTCATTAGAGGACTGTAATAGATTTCAAAAATTGATTTCTTGTTATACTTACATATAGGTAATTGGTAAAATCCGACGACTTTAAAAAGGTGATGGATAGACTGGATGCCGAAAGGCGGAGAAAAGGGTGTTGTGTGGCGTAACTGTGTCGAACCGTTCATTGAAAAAATCTCTAATTTTTTTCAGATTATCATATCCTCTACTGCGCCTATCTCCTAGGAGTAAACAACGTGGGAAATATAAATACAATGTTAACAGCAGACTCGATTTTAAGAAAAACAGGAAATTTATGGCGGAAAAGGAAGCTTTATTCTACAGGACGTAATTATTTTAATAACTATCTACCATCTACATAAGTATGTTTTTTATTTACCTTAATTTAACAGAGGTACTTACTTATAGGCCCCGTATTATATTTTCAGGTCACAGGCTCCGCATGAAAAAAACGCACTAGACGCTCAACCAAGCGACTTGTTATTTAACAGCAAGAAAGACACTAGACAAGGTTTAAATCCCTTTGAAATAGTGGACGCCATCTTAAAAAACCTCAGCAAAACTAAAGACGAAGATCAAAAAACGAATATAAAAATTGACAAAGATATCGCTAATCTTCTGCAAGGGCTTGCTAGAACAGGACATAATGAAAATGGTCAGTACAATTTATTGGCGGGTGTTCTCTTGTATCCTAAGTATATACTTATTTTCCTTGTGAAAGATGATATGGCTACGAAGGAAGTGAGTTTAGAGACGACGGCTCCTGTCCCCAAATAAATTAGGATAAGGGCAGGCGGGTGGCGATTATGTAACTTACTAGATTATAGGAAGAAATCGTAAATAAAGCGTAAATCGGGGTTGATTTAATCTTAACAACATTTATACAACCCAATTGAGAATCCAGGCTGCTACAGACACTTTCTTAATAGAAGAACAACTTTCCGGGAATCGAGACCATACACTCAACAGACGCCCTTTGATCGCGTACGTTTTCAAAATATATGAATGACATGTCTGATTTTATTGGAATAAGCCACGAAGTCACTTCATCGCGTAGCCCACAGATTATTAGATATATTAATACCTAATGTGTCCGTTCATTCAAACGAAGTATATACATAAGTAGGTAGATTCATTCATAATATGAATTACTTTTTAATTGATACAGTCATTCTTGTAATATCTGTTGGCACCAGTTAGCACTTACTCATTTGGTTGGTACTAATTTAGTGTTATTACATAAATGTTGTGTGTGTAGTCACCAGGATCCATCTGATGATGTATAGTCTACAAAAGAGATAAGTATGCAGGATCGTCGGATATAATTGAAGTTTAGTAAGAAACCGATGGATGTTGTCGACTGAAATTTAATTTGATAAATGAGCTGTTTGTTTTCTATTACTTAATAAAATAAAATTTTATTCCAGAAAATCCACCGGTTTCTTACTAAACTTCAACTATATCCGACGATGCTGCATACTTATCTCTTTTGTTGACTGCACATATACCTAGGCTACTTACTTACCACTATTATTTTTCACTTAGCTGTGAATTATTGATTATCCTTACCTATAAATAGGTATACTTATCTCCTTTCTTAATCGAGATTAGAACAATTAGGTACCTAGTACAGGATGAAATTGAAAACTTGCACCAAATCGAAATAGGAGGTGCAGTAACCGTTACATAATCATTATAAATTGTTATTTCCAAATCAAAATTCTTGAAAAAAAATCGTGTAAATATAGCCTTAGATACACGAACAAAACGAATAAGAAAATAAAGTATCAATTTTAGCACGCGCCCGAGACGTAGAGTTCACAACATGAAGTAAGTTGGCAACTCGTTGAACCAGCAGTATTTACCTAATTTTTACCGTTGCTATGAGAAAAAATGTGCGCGACGACGTTGCCAAATCACTCATCCCGTTCCTTATGAATATGCTCTAAACCTTTATAAAAGTTGAATATTCAACTTCATCCTGTATAACTTATTTGGAGGTTATCTACCTCTCGATTTTACACATCAACTCTTTTAACAAAACCAATTTCAGGCAACATTGTCACGGAAAAACAGATTTTATGGACACCTAGGTACTCGTAACAACTCGCGCTACCATTCCCATCGAGTAAGAGACGAATACAAAAATATCAATGTTTCGTATCCTGCAGTGTTCTTAGTGCCAAATGCTTCATGGTACACACGTCGTCCCGCGAGCAAGTCCCGGCTCATTTCTACCAAGTACAGAACCGACTCCATCACTTGGAGACAACCGTCTGCCAGCTACAGGTATATCCTCTTCTCTCGTCTCGTGGTGAAAAGATTTTGGGAAACTCTGTTTTCCTAGGGATGTCGTAAGTTAAAAGACATTAGGTTAAGGATATGTAGACCACGTGTGAATATGTAGGTAAGGAGGAGGATTTTAACTCTCTTATTGGCTGCCTCTTAAAAACTTTATTACTGATCAATAACTTACCCACATTATAGTAACATTGGTCCCTAGCCATTTGCAGGAATATAATATAACGTTTTATACCATTTTTTTTACCTGAATTTGGGTATTGTTTAAATGAAAAACAAAGCATTTAATAAAATGTAGTTTATTTCATAAAATCTTGCACACAATATTTCCAGGACAAATTATCTAGAAGAAGAAGATACATCAAATGTGGAGGGTTTGTCACAAGACGCCAGTAAATTGTCCAATTCAACACAGACTATGAATAACAATGAGTCTGTGATCATCGACGTTGGAAGGAGTGGACCTCTTCTGCCCCCAGCTCTAGATGTCGACCGAGTTATATTAAACGGTATTGAGTCTTAATTACCAAGTATACGTACGGTCGAACAAGCTATTTGGTATACAGGCAGCTAACTTGCAACTACTTTTAAACAATGGTGTGCTGAGTTAGTCAATTCTTTTATACCACTCTATTTAATTAAGGATGCCATAAGCTGAAAAAGTTATAGCGCAAAAAATAAAACTAAATATTGGCAGTGTAGTGGAAAGATGAATATTTTTGCCTGTATACCAAATAACTTATTCGACTGTACATAATCAATAATGCTAAACATTTTACAACTAGCCCTCCTTATTCAATATTTTCTCATGATTATTTTTACATTAGCATTGGTACCTACTTATTCGAAAAAAAAAGCAATTAAACTATTTCCTTAGGTGGATCGGTAAACATGTAAGTCATAATTAGAAAATAGACAATGTTTAAAATAATTTATTCTAAGGAAATAAAAATATTTTTTTAGATCTTCATTTCACATGTAAGTAACTCACTAACGGGCGATTTATTTCAGTTACACAACAAAATAATGCTAAGGGGAAGAATATAATAGTTACTTATCCGGAAACGTTGGCTTCAGAAGTGAGTGGCTCTCCCACTACTGCTACGACGCCTGAAACGTATGTTTTATGTATCATCTGCTGAGTTATATTTTCTCCCAAATGATTCAAGTGCACAATCTCTAGATAGAGGACGTGTTTTACTAGTTATATGCATTGGCGTAGCTAGAGATTTTGTCTAGAGGGGCAAACGTCCAGCTGAACTAACCACAGTCCATCAATGACACCTCGTAATATATAATCCCACCAAAAACATTTCATGTAAAATAGGTTGCCAAGACTTAAATACTTAACGCTTTCACTGTTAAAAAGTTATGATTGAATGTAGAGCCAAGCCCCTAGGCTTGGCTCTACATTCGATCATAACTTTTTATCATAACGATCATAACGTTTAGCCGTACATTTTGACCAAGATATCTTTGTAGAGTTAGGACTCTACAAAGATATCTTGGTCAAAATGTACGGCTCTATCAATACTGTCGATTTTTCTGGGGTGGGAAAGAAGTTTCTAGGGTAGGCATTGCCCACCCTTGCCCCCCTAGCTGGGGGGGAAGGGTAACGCTAAGTTAAAACAACGTTTAAAGTTAGCGTAAAACAATGACACTATGCGAATAAATAGAAGTAGATATGGGCCTGGTATAAATAACATAATCAGCCTATAATGTTCGCACTGCTGGGACACAAGCCTCCTCTCTATGAGAGGGAGTGGGCCTTAATCCACCACGCGGGGCCCAGTGCGGATTGGTCTACGACCTATTCTGAATTCCGCAACCGAGGTGTGTCGGGAAATTGAGAATAATTTTTATCGAAAATGGTTATGCTTTAGGCATGCATCTACCAAATAGAAGTCTGAACACTGAATATCACCCACATAGAACAAGTTAAAATTACTAGATTATTTATAGGACCAAGCATAGATTACAGTACAAGAAAATACATTGCTAAGCGATCGCCTACTTGTATGATATTAGCCTATTTCCTTTGGTCGAAGCGGTCAGCGGATCTGTATGCCTTGCAATGGAATCAGAAAATTGTAGTGTATTTATTATTTTGTATATTGTTGGTGGGTCTGGCTATTTTCAGAAAATACTGAAACTATTAGCTTTTAATAGCAGATGATTCTTGTACTAAATACTGTTAACACTTATTAGGGGCAGTTTTGCATTTTATTTTGTGGTCATATTATTAGATTGTATCAACATTGTAGGAGGTACGCCATAACATTTTTTTCCTATTATAATAAACCTGGTCGAACTGGAATGACAATGTTGTATCTTCTAGAGTGAAACCTATGACTCTAGTAGATCACGAATCGTGGGAGAACATGGTGCAAGCGGCATCTTTAATGGCTGTCATGCTGAACCAATCCGTCACCTCGAGTGTGGATGAAGAAAAGCAAGGACTTAACGTAACATTATTGCCACCAAGGTTAGTTAGTATACTTCTTAATTTGTAGTTTTTTTTTTAAATCAAACTACAACGTAATAATGATTAGGTTAGTTCGTGCCATGTATCACTAACTTACTTACTTACACGTGGCGTGGGTGTTGGTTGATAAGAACAGCCGATCTATTCTATAAAAATCTCACCGTGAATACTTAGGTGAAGTGAGCTTGAAGTTCGAGTTCGAGCTGTCATTCCACCTGATGCTATGGATTGGTAGTGTTGACAGCTCACTTCACCTTAGTTTTCAGGGTGAGTTTTTTTTTACAGAATAGCACTCATATCCAACAAGATAGGTCCTACATAATAAGAGACAGATTGAAGAAAAGATGTGACCTTTGTGTGAAAGTTGACATGGCTAGAGATGTACTAGCAGATAGAGATAGAAATGGATGAGAGAAAAAGATTTGATGCATTTAATTTCTCTTGCTCCATTTAAATTAGAATAAAGGTAAATAGGATAATGAAATTCTATAGAGATATTAATAAAAGTAATATGTGAATGGTGATTCGCATACATATTACATGCTTACCTATGTCTTATAAGCGGCAATGTGATGGGACGTAAGAAGCGATACATTCACGCGATCCCCATCGAGCACGTCAGGCCGCACCACCTGCCGGTTACCATCGAAATCCCCACCTCCACCGTGCACACCGACAAGATATCAGATGCGCAGGAGTTTCAGCGGCTTATTGAACTGCAAGACGATGAGGTTTGTTACTTTTAAGTTCAATTGTTGTTATTTTTCTTGTTCGATAAGTTTTTCAACTTATGAAAGTTATAAATTCATACAAAGTAGATTTCTTATAAATTCTACTTTAAACGAAAACAATTTAACACTATAGATATTTATGAACGTTGAGGTCGTAAGTATTGTACCGAGGCAGAAGGTTGAAAGAAAGTTGTTTTCCAGCTACATTACACCCAGCATAGTCTAATGTAAACTCACGAAAACTGGAAACTCTGGAACCCTATTGAAAAATATAAATGCTGTAATTGCAAGTGGAATAATAGTTTTAAGGATAAATGTATATGTTGAGTTAATATGCTTAGATACATGACCGTGTGGCACTCCGTTACCTACGTCAGTACGTGGGGCCGGCGCTCTTCAACATCTGTGGTTTCGACGCGAAGGCTCCTGCGGCTGCTAGACACGTCTACATGTTCAACTCTTCCAGACTAGTGCTCGCTATCACCAACTTCACTGTTAGTTAACATTATCATTCTATTGTTTACGTGATGATTAGTTAAAATCGTTGATGACAACAGCTAGAACTATAATTACAGTTGGCAAAATAATTTACCCGCATACATGTTATGTCATATTTTTCAGTTTCATCTGTAAAATATGACATGACATTGGAATTAGAACATTGCAGACTATTCGTAACGTTTTAAAGAAATGAATGAATGAATTTCACTGTACTGGAATTGCAACGATCAAGCTAACCTTTCTAACTAAATCAAGATTGTGCTAGTACTTAGTAGGTTCATGGCAACGGTGTAACACACAGGTAGGTTCGAACTTATGTTCTCACTGAGAACGCTCGTTGTTCTGAACTAGGAAAAACTAAAGTTGTATGTATACAGTTGGAGCGCATGACGGTGGTGATGACACCTGCGCGGACGCTGTTGACGAGCGACGCGCGCTGCGCGACCGCGCACCTCGAGTGCCAGGTCTCAGGCGCACGGGTCTGCATCGACTCGCTTAGCGCCTGTGATGGCGTGCCAAACTGTGGCTCATACGGTACATAACCTCTGCTAAAGGCCTCCTGCTGGTTGGTACTTACTTGTCTTTCTCGCCTCTAGATGGCCTTATCCATATACACTTCGAGTGTCAGCCCATGCTGGCAAAAGATGTGTCCAACTAAGATTTGTTGGTGCTATTTCTAATAAGGGACATTTTGTGGAATGGCACCATAAGGAAAATTGTTTTTTTTTCATACAGACATATACGATGAAGATCGCCTAACATGCGGGGGCTCAGCAGGGCTCCAGCACAACGTGTGTCTCGCAGCTATAACGTTCCTGGCGGTGTTACTTACCATACTGTACACCGTGCACTACTGGCTGAAGCGATGTGTACCCAAAGTTTCCGATGCTTTCTTCATATACACCGACGCTGCTGAGAATGTGTAAGTTGTTTTCAATGTTTATAAACAGTACCTATCTTGCCGGAGTCACAGATAATATAATACTCTAGCCGGAGTTGTCTAGTATGGATAAATTGTCATCATGACCCCAGCCTGTCTCTAAAAAACACAATCAACATTAACTTCTTAAAAAGCCAAATTTAGCAGCAGTATTGCCTTTTAATGAACTGGTGAAAATTCACAGACGTGATGAGCATCGGCTTCTAATAGCAGCCTAGCTAGCCTCTTCGGAACTACTAACTTAGTTTGTCCAGACTTATCATGATGGTTAATTTTCTGTATAACTCGGAGCTTACTATTGTATATTCATTTTGCTCTGGTTGTGAACTGGGTAGTGGCTAGTGGTGCTGCATGTATTTAAAATGTTTGTGTGCCAATTTATAGGATCGACTGTTTATCGTGTCGTAATGATCCTGAATGATCTGTATTTTAACCATTTAGCTTCCGATTTTGATTTGTTTTCAGTTTGTACTTGGACCCTATTATGCGTTCTCCACATGATACTGAAGATCCAAAAGACATTTTTCGCAGCACTGCCATGCAAGAATATATGGAGTGCACGGATATGCGAATAGAGAAAGAAACTGTCGGCTCCTTTATTAGTAGATTGTCCAGATTCTTCAGATGTAATCGTAAGAAAAAAATATCACGAATTTCAGATGATCAAATCATTGAAGGAGATTATGATGTTATGGGCCCTGGAGACCGCCGGTTTTTTTCGTTTGCCGAAGTAGAATTAAGTAAAATGGGATCTCTTCTTGCGACCGATGTCGCAGTACAAACAGGATCAAGTTTAGAAATGCAAATAAACGATAAAATCAAAATAAACGAGCGAATGACTCAAGTTGATTCAGACAGCGAAGATATAGTGGCTCACTATGAAGGAAAACGGAGATCAGAGGACAGAACAATTCTAGATTTAGAAATGGCATATAAAGAACCTTCGGACGAATTAAGTATTTTAAATTTTTTTAGACGTGCTAGATCAGTTTCCATGCAAATGTCACAATCTCATGCGGTACATAATGCTGAAATCCAAAATAAGTACCCGTCATATACAGAAGAGAAAGAAATTCAATGTCTTGAATATGACCACAGCCCCTTTACACCCGAGACTCTAAGTTTAATAGCAACCACGGGCGTAATAAGTGATAAAAAGCCAGAAGCTGGCATTGTTCGAAAGAAATTAAGATTTGAGGACGAAATGACGACGATTCATGTTAGTGATGATGATATAGTGGATGAAGAAGTTGTAACTGATCAGCGGTGTCGGCGTAGTGTCGTATACGGAGGTAGTAAACATGTCCACTTAGACGACACGGACTCAAACAGTAACCAAGATGAACCAAGCACTAGTACGGGAAACAGGGAATTCAAGTCGTACTTTTGGGGCAGCAGTAAAAATAAACCTAAAAAGCCAACTAAAAAGAAGACACAGCATCTTAATTTGCGTTGAAGAATATAATTTCGGTTTATATAGATACTTTTTAATGAATTTTGGAAGTGAACTTTATTGTAGCGACTTCATCATGTTTTATTTTATAGGAAAGATAAATAGAATGGTATTGAACACCTAGTGAATAGTGGTATATTTTATTGAATTTAATAAAACTGTTTGATGTACGAGTATGTAGGTAATTATTTACGAATATAGCTGACGTCGCGCGTCGGTTGAAGATGGTCGGCACAGCGGCGTCTGCGCCCGCGCCGCTATTTCCTAATTAAGACCAATTGTGCACCGGATAGAACACGTGCCAAAATGTGTGATGTCTTTTTAATGCCATACCGTCATCGTGTATACCTACTGTCATTATTTCCAATTTGAATTATGAGTTTTTAAAATATTTTTAATGCATTTAATATCGACATCGGTTCGTTTGGAGGTTAGAATACATTTTTTGAGACGTAGGTACCTACGGTGGTCACTGGTCTAAAAGATTTTTGTAATATTTCATAGATCACCGATACTTATGATTTTTTATAGTCTACTAGCTGCTCCCCGCGTTTCACCCGCATAAGTTTCGATCCCGTGGGAATATCGGGATAAAAAGTATCCTATGTAAGGACATACAGGACTTGGAGAGATAGTTTGAGTCCTGGGAAAGGTCCCAGGACTCAAACTATCTCTCCAAGTTTCATCTAAATCGAGAGGTAACATACAGACAGACACACTTTCGCATTTATAATTAACCGCCTGACTTTATATCAGCAGTCGTGCCCCCAACGCCCGAAGAAAAAAAAAACGAAAAATAAATACCAATTAAACGAGCTGTGATGATGTAATAATAATACAGATTAAACGAGCTGTGGTATTTGGTCGTAAATATACGACACTGGCGGAATGGACACGAAAATATTTGTCGGATTAATCCGATGTAAGCGGTTAAAAGGTTAAGTATATTAAGTATGGATAATTAGGTAAGCAGGTTAGGTTAACACATAGAATAACATTAATTGGGAAAGTTTTAGTAATAGGCCAGTCACCGTAGACATAAAAAAATCGCGATGGCTCGCAAAAAATTGCACTGCACTGATTTTTTAGGATGTTGTTAGGATAGTAGTGTAAAACCATGTTTGCAGCTTCGAAAAATCTGTGCTAACTCCGTGGTGCTCGAAACCCATGCACTTTACACTCGATTTGTTTCGGTCTCGGGTTTTAGTAAAGCCACAGAGCTCCGGCTTCGCAAAACATTTTTATTATTTAAAATTGTATTAGGTGACTTATAAGTAGGTAAGTACCTACTTTTAGAAGATTTATAAGTGAAAAACTGAAAGAAATCCAAAAAAATCGAGGTTTTTCGATCACCACGAAGCTGCAAACTTGGTTTGTCTAACAACATCCTAAAAAATTGCACTACACTGATTTTTTGACGTTTTAAATGACTGGCCTATATGTTAGTTGTTTTTTTCATAAAATAAAACCTACAAATAAAATGCGATGCTTGAAAAAAAAAAATCTATTAAAACCCCGCAGAATGGGATCTATTTATTAAAGTCTCTAGTAAAGAACTGAGAGTTTGGAGTTTGTCTTGTAAAGAACGAATGCCTATCCGAAGAACTTTGATATGTCTTCAAAATCTTCGACATATTTATTTGGTGTTGCTAATCCAATTATGGTAGAATCGACACAACGATTTACAAAAATATTTGGACTATGTATTTCGTAGTACAGAAAGTAACCGTTATAAGATAAAGCGATAGGTGTTTACTGAAGTCTGTTATTACTTCAATATATGTATAGACACCAAACAAAAAAAAATGTACAGGATATTGCAGTGACAAACGAATGGCTCGTTTTATTAGGGGCAATGAAATTTATCTTAGAGCTTTTATGTCAGTTCCAAAAAAGATAGATGTAAAAGTGTCAGACTAGGAGCGGGAGCCGAGAGCCGGTGCGCGAGGTCATTTCAATTGAAATCAATTAAAGCAATTGAGTCCAATTGAGCGGGCGGCAGATTCTGCGTCGTGCAGCGTGCTCCGTCGCCAGAGAGATTTTATGTGAAGCGCCTACGCGCCGACCGTCACATGACTCACTTGCACGTCATCCTGGCCTTTTCCTAGCATGCTCCTATCTAGAATATTTACATAGTAATTGAGTAGGTATATAAACTGTGTGGACTCGACATTAAATGAAGGATTCGTGGGTTACATACATATCTATATATTGTTTCCTACATTTTATAATCATCTCGGTATGTATATTGTGTTGTCATGGAAAAGCTTAAGCTAGGTGCATATACCTACGTACTCAGGCCCGAAGTACCAACTTGAAGTATCTTGGACATGCCGACGAGTAGACTCAGTTTTGCTGTCGGCGATATAATGACAACAAAATATTCGAATGGAAATTGAAAATCAGTAATATTTCAGATTAAATAAAACATTTTTTCTTACTTAAAACTTTACGAGACTACATTTCTAATTGTAGGTAATAAAATATAAACACCAAAAAAGCGATGAACAAGAATAAAATAGTAACGAGTGTATTTAGTTTGAAACTCTTTGGTCACACGCGTAACGTAGTAGAATTATAGATATATATATAGAAATATAGAATTATAGTGGTCGTACGCACGAACCCTAAGCATGACGCAGTTCGATCCCCGGGATGGGCAAAGTGTTATAGAGCTTTCCATTAGATTATTCTCAATAAGCAGCAGCTTGGAGTGTGGATAGTCCCCGGTCACCAACCGGGCACAAATCAAATGTAGGTATATACTTACCATGATACCGAAATGTGGGTGTATCTATGATGTGGTGAAGTATAGGTTGATTGAACTAAACGTATTTTTGTTTTTTGACATACACTAAGCCTATAATTACTGTGAAGTGAAATTAATCAATTTAATAAATTTTTATTGCTACAATATTTATCATTCAGCCGAAAGCCATCAAGCAGTGTTCGATTGAATGATGATGATAAGACCCTAGTTTTCGAAAAGAAAGAAAGCGCAACATTTTTTTATAATTCGATATAAGTTAGGATTTTTTTAACCATTTTAATACTGCAACAGACATTCTAGTTCATAACGACGACGATAAGTGACCGAAATTTAATGTTTTTTTTTCCGGATTTATAATTTATTTACATTTTTGCTACGTGTGGCGGTCATGCATTGTTTCATTACAATCTGTAATACTATTGGCTTGCTGACGTGGAAGTCAATTCTAAGCAGGTGATAAAGGTTTATATGAAAACTAGCGAACCGCCCCTGCTTCGCACGGTTTTAACGATTTGAAAAAACATCAAGATTTCTTTAATTTATCATATGTAAGTTTAATAATAATATACACATAAACCTAAACCAATTAACGGATTTTGATAAAATTTGGCAAGGTCTCGTGCGTGCATTGTGTGGTCCTTTCGAAGGTTTATGAAGACTCTCCATGAACTAATACTATGCAAATTAGAATAGGACTAATGCCTATTTCTCCAAAGAGTTTGCACCAGAGCAAGCCGGATTTGTGAAAGGGTAAGGCACCCGGGAACAAATATTAATTGTTCGTCAGATGATTGAGAACAGACGATACCTATAACTGCTTCGTAGACTTCTCCAAGGCGTTGACTCGGCGAAATGGCCAAAGTTGCGGAATACTTTACTGGGAATGGGCACGCCGAAACACCTAGTGCATCTATTGAGAAAGTTATATGAGACAGGCGCAGGTTCCGTTCGAATCGATGGCACCTTCTCAAACAGTTTCCATCCTAGAGCTGGTGTCCGTCAAGGTTGTATAATATCGCCGCTACTCTTCAATGTTTACACCGAACTCATCATGTGCATTACTCTGGATGATTGGGCAGACTGTCTCTCAATCAGTGGCGACATCATGGCAAATCTGTGATACGCTGATAACACGCCCGAAGTACCTAAAATTGCGAACTGTGACGTGGTACAGTCCTACATTTATCTTGTGGCGTTAATCTCAAATGGAGGTGGATGCATGGGTGAAATTAAGAGACGTATGGCGATAACTAAAGCATCGATGGACAAGCTGAAAAAAGTCTGGAGGAACAGAGATCGTACAAAAGCCACCAAGATCCAGTTTGTTCAAACACTGGTTTTCCCTATGTTCCTATACGCTGCTGAGACGTGGACGCTGCGTGGCATCGAGAAAAAGAAGATAAACGTTCTGGAAATGTGGTGCTGGAGAAGAATGCCAAGAACTTGTGAAAATGAGAAAATGAGTGCACAAAAAGTACCAGAAATCGGAGTAGATGGCGAGAAATCGTGAGGCGAATTACATCAGCCCCTAGACAAGAAACTACATGAGGACCACGACCGCTCTAACATGAGTGCTACGAAGAAGAAGAAGAGAATAGGTTATCTACTAATAAGGACACTAATAAGTATTGAAGTAGTGATATGATTTAAAAAAAAATTACAACTAACGTTTTCAGCAAAAGCAGCAAAATCCTATTCAAAACGGGAAATAGACTCCTTTAACCGTATATTTCCTACAGTTTTTTTTATTTTCCCCGATTGTTAAATGAATTACAGTGGTAGTGAAAAAATTATGTTAAAATATAAGAAACTAGCTTTTTCCCGCGACTTCGTCCGCGTGAAATTTCACTCCCCCCATTCACCCCCTTAAAGGTTAAATTTCCAAAAACCCCTTCTTAGTGCTCCCCTACATTATAATAGGAAGCCCTGTGCAAAATTTCACATTCCTAGCCCCAGTAGTTTCGGCTGTACGTTGATATGTCAGTCAGTCAGTTCTCCTTTTATATATATAGATAGAAGATAATCGTCGACATCAAAGTCACACTAAACTTGTGTCAAAATTGGTAGCAAAAACAAAGTTTGACTACGATGATGGGGCGGTGATTTTTTTTAGATTACTCAACATCTGGCTGGCCTTTTCCAACTAAGCATGACTTACTATTTTATATTAGATAGGTACTATATTGTGAAAAATAAAGGTTGTTTCCGTTTAGACAGATTTTCATGAGTTTCAACAATCTGCAGTACCTACTGTTCTGCTTTGAAAAAGATTCTACAGCCAGCTAGGCTAGTTCACTGTCTTAAATGGTTTATATTTTATTGAAATTACCTTAGACGCTCATAATAATATCAGACGCTTCATTCGACTCGAGTGAATTTTGTTGTGTTGTGTAAATCCACGTTCATATTTTTTTATGTTAGCCTACACTGTCCCATTGATGAGCATTGGCATCCACGTTCACAAAACACCGACAAAGTAATATAGGAATGAACGTTCATCTGCTCCTTTTATAGGTTTAAAAGGTGATGTTGTAAACCAGAATTTAAGTAATAAGTACTTAATTGCCTGTTCACATTTAGAGCTCTGTAGCTTCTCATTGACTAACAATCGAGAGAAGTCGACGTAATAAAAGTATTCTTATCCATTGGCATATTAGCATAAGCATAACCAGCCTATAATGTTTCCACTGCTGGGACAGATGTCTCCCTCTTCGAGAGGGAGTAGGTGGTAATGTACCACGCGGGCCCAGTGCGGGTTGGTAGATGTCACAAGTCCTCGAATATTTTGGTTCTAGGACATGCCGGTTTCCTCACGATGTTTTCCTTCACCGTTTTGAGAGTAGTGGTGGTGGAATTATTTACACAAAGTAAAGCGCCTGGGTTCGAATCCACGACCT
This sequence comes from Hydraecia micacea, assembly GCA_914767645.1. NCBI lineage: Eukaryota > Metazoa > Arthropoda > Insecta > Lepidoptera > Noctuidae > Hydraecia > Hydraecia micacea. The sequence continues at coordinate 9,326,265 of OU611779.1, read as the reverse complement.
ACAACTTGTAAGTCAGGACTGTTACCACTGGGCCACCCTGCTCTATAGGCTCTAATATATCTTTGCGTTATTGGGCGTTAGGGCAGATTATGCGGGGGTGTTGGATAGGTTTTCCAAAAAATAGGGAGTACGTCATGGACATTTTTCGGTTCAGGGATCCGTTTGCAAAAGATTTAGCTTTAAAAAGTGCAAATTTTTGTTAGAGTCACGTCCCCCTCCCATCCAAACCATTGTTTATGGATATGTGAAAAGTATTCACGATAGTAGTTTATATAACAAAGTTAAAAGGCAAACTATCACAACTAAGTAGGCTCTTCACGTTAACGAGTCATAGTTGACCAACTTATTAAATGTACTTGATATGTAAAAAATAAGTTTCTAATACCCGACTACTGAAAAGGATGAAACAATAAAGTACCTTCCCGTGGTCGCATCACGCATGCTCCCATAGCTTATAAGTATGTTACTAGTACAGCGGCATGCGACCACGGGAATGTACTATCTAGTTTCATCCTTTTCAGTAGTCGGGTTTTAGTTTTTAAACTAATCTTTTATTTAATTATTTTGGGGCTTATTTCAGTAATATTTATATTTTTTAAATGTGCTAACTGTGCTAAGTAAGCCCTTTCATTTCATACCCAACAAGGCACCATGGCAAAATATTTATTTTTAAATTCATTAATTTATGTCCTCTAGAGGGCGCTATATTGAATTTAGTGTAACGTCACACTCGTCACATAGCCTATAACCAACGGATGGTCAAGACCTCAAGTCAAGACGCTTCTAACGATACCTCATTTGTCAAATTATTATAAGTACTTTTGAAGTTATGAGGGAACAGATGAACATACATACATACATACCGGTCAAAATCATAACCCTCCTTTTTGCTTCGTCGTAGTCCGGTAAAAAAATGAGGTTAAACCAGGTCTATTATAACTTTATAATGTTATTACAAAACGTAAAAAATAAATATTGTATTATGAAAATTACATAAATGTCCTACTTACTGCTATAGCTTTACGTTTTCCTTTGCAGGTTAGGCAGAGAGGATCGAGCGGAACATAAGCGTGATATTTCTTAATGATTTTCCTATTCAAGTCAATAGTTTGTAGATATATTTTCGGTTACAAGCGCTGAAATGACTTTGATTTTCATCGTTTATTAAAAAATACTATGAAATACAAAATATAAACTAAACAATACTGTACATGTGTAAATATTTATCCCAACTACGGAAGCCTTGACTATGCGTGGTTCGGCATGCATTTGGCCGGTTTTTCACTTTTGATTCACTTTTTCAGGCAAAATGAACAAAAAGTGAAGCATCTTATATCGGCTCTATGGTTTTGTACCGCCTACGGAATTTCCCTCCTTCCCTGTAGATTTTTACAACAAATAGGTAGTTAGCATTGAACCTTTTGTGTTAATAATCGATATCAACCTGCTCGCATGTCATTTCAGCAGATACTGGGTTATTATACTACTTATATATTTGAATGTAATGTTATTTTATCCTAGGGTGTGTCTCACGAAGTAAAATAAATTATAACTGAATTCTGACAACAAACAGGACTCGTCTAAGAATTAAACAATACTTGAACAGTGTTATTAACAAGATGACCAAGAAAAAGCCCTATACGAACTGTAACTTCGACATTATTCATAGATTTTACTATGTATAAAATTACTTACCTTCTTTGTACCTAGGGCCTAACCTCACGAATTCTATAGTATAGAAATGCTCTCAAGTTTTTATGCTAGCTCTTTAGGCGCCAACGTAAGTAGCGCTTAATTTCAGGCGGCACGAAATGTTCCGATGCAGACAACACAGAATCCTTGAACAGAGCACGCAACTGCTATCGTTACAACACTTCCCACTTCGGTTTCCGCACTACACAATCATCACAGTTCTGGGGCACAAAACACAATCCATCTTTAGCAATATCCTTTTAGCAGACCAATGCACTAGAACACAATAAGATGAACACACGCGACTCACTAAGAGTGTGTTTGACCGTGACCCATTTGTTTCAAAGCACACAAACTGCAAATGCGACGAGAAGTGCATCAGCGAGTGCAATTCGTGTTGTCTGAAAGTCACCAATAAGCCCAATGAAGCAGAGATCCCGCTGGCGAGCGCCAGCACCAACCTAAATAGACTCTGATCATCTAAATTGACTTCAATTAAATAACAACCGAAATTGTTGAAATGCGCCATTACTCCCTCGACGCTAATCTAAGTGCCAATAGTCAGGGCGAATGTTTTATTAATAATAGCCAGCAATAACTGTTAATTAATAATTAAGCGATGGTGTCGTCGATCGGCATTAGTGTGCTGCGTCGCTGTCTCGACGAAGCGCGCATTCATATCAGCTGCATCCGCGCAAGCCTTGTTCTACCGGTGATACAGTAACGTGTGCTCTGGTGCATTTATTTCTTTATCTGGTGGTTTAGCAAATTGTAATTGTTGAGTAGGGGTAGTGTACATAACAGTAACAGCAAACAGGTGGTTCATTTAAATACAGTACCTACTCGACATATATTCATTTCAACCTTCCTAAGGGAAACAATTTCCATTCAAGTGGTTTCTACAGGTATAAGTATTAGGATAGTGAAAATGATTATGAGAATATTATTATTTGGATGTGATTCTTTTCCCACGGCTATAAATCATGGAAGAGACATATGAGTGGTGTTGATACGGATTTACAATAAAGTACTATGGACTTTCAAAATAATGATGTGGGCGTTTGCGCCCTACAATAGCACCGATACAAACAAATATCGGGAGAGTTTGTGGGAATCCCGCATATCGAGCTGACGACGGCGGTGAGGCCGCGCGCGCCCGCAGCAGCCGCGCGAAGGGGCCCGCAGTGCCGCGCCGCGCTGCGCTGGGGGAGTGGCTGCACTGCGCTGCGATTGGCTTCCCGGCACACTCGCGCCACTGTCCTAAGCGCCCGCTCCACGTAGTCGAAACTGTCTCCTCCGGCCCCACACTATGAGCGAGAATAGCATTTGCACGCGCGCTCTCGCCTGTCTCGGACGCGCTACTCATTGGTTTAAAACCTACGTCGAGCAACGTATTATGGTAATATAAATTGACCAACCGTAGAGCAAATTCGGTTAGTTCGTTAAAGTTGATTAAAGCCATTTAACCGGGACGGACACGAGGATACGAACGGCGCGAGCGTTCGTCGATCCCGGGGGTTTGGTTAAATGAAGTCAAATTGTTTAATATCGGAGTAGATAGATAAATCTGTGTGTCGGGTTCGGTTCGGTGGTCGAGCTGAGCAGCGGCGCGACGGAGCCGAGCGAGGTGCGCGCCGAGGTAGCGGGCCCACCGCCGCCCGCCGCCGACGGCTACATGTACGTGTGCGAAGGGCCCGGGGCCGCGCCGCGCTACGAGTGCGCCTTCGAGCCGGGGCCGCACATGGAGCAGGGGCCCTTCGACGAGCACATGTTCGGCGAGTTCGGCAAGGAGCGGCACGTGGCGGTGGTGGTGGGCGACATCGGCGAGCTGTACCGCGATGAGCTGCCAGGCTTCGCGCCCGCCGCCGCCGAGCACAAGCGCAAAGACGAGCCGCTGCTGCTGCAGGCGCCGGAGCCCAGCCCCGCGCCGCACCCGCACCCGCCACCGCCGCCCACCACCTCCAAGAAGAGCGACAAGAAGAAGAGCGACAACAACGGAATCAAGAAGAAGAAAACTAGGTGGGTGTTTATTCTGATTTTTATTATATTCTCCTCCAGTTTAATTAAAAGAATAATGATAAATTAAACATTAGTCCCCTTACTAATAAACGTTGTATAGCGTCTGTACCTATAGTTACACAACGCTTTGTCTTTTTTCTTTCAAAAGTCAAATTACTGACGACTGAAAGAGAGAAATCGGTATGTAACTATTCATCTGATATAATACGTTTATTAGTAAGGGGGTTACTTAGTAATGAAAGCAATAAAATAGTCGTACAAAACATGCCTACGCGGCTACGAAATTTCATTTGCTACGAAGATGACTGTCTTGTAGCAGTCTTGCGCGTAGTGAGTCGGCTACGAATAATCTTTGTAGAGCTTTCGTAGCGGAACGCTACGTAGAAGTACGTAGCTTTTAGTTTGACGTTTATTAAATGTATAATAATAAGAAAAGTATGTCTATTTGCACAGTTTGGATGTCTGATAGATACCGACGATATGTATGGTTTTACGCGAATAGGTAAACTATAGATTGTAAAAATAAATAGGTATGAAGTCGGAAAGCCCGCCAACGACTGAGAAGTTGTAGGGAAAACGGTTGTCATGGAATGGACATCTGATGCGGAGGAATGAGGAACATGTCGTTAGGAATGTTTTGGGGAAGGCCACATAAACGATGGATAGATTGTGTGAAAGATATGGTTATAAAGGGACTGATACTGACATGACGGCTAATAGCGGATGTCGGGACGGATGTATGGAAGAGGAGAACATGCTGCGCCGACCTAAAATAAATTGGGATAGTGGCAGGAGGATGAGCATGATGGAACTGAAAGTGGGATAGGTACCATTGGAAATATGGTGAGTAGGTAATGGCGGCGGTATAAAATTACTATTTTAATCTCGTGACTTTTGTGTGATTTTTATCCATAAATGACCGAAAATAAATGAAAACGACGACCCAGTGGGTCCCGCTTAATGACAAACGACATCGCGGCAGGCCCAGTCGGAGCTGGCGGGATGAGCTGGACTCTTTTGATAAAGATAGGTCCTTGGCAGCTCTGGACAGAGAGAGGTGGAAAGAGAATAGGGAAGCCTTTGCCCAGCAGTGGGACATTAACGGCTAGAAAAAAAAAAGAAAATGCCCCGTAACGATATCTCCAGCCCTAAGGTTGTTTTATAAGCATAATCATAGATCCAGGCTCACAGCAAATATTCCATAAAAATATGTTGTTTCATGCGAGAACAAAGCCTGCGACCTACAGCCTACACTAGGAGTAAAAATCTCTTTCGTTTTGTCACTCACAAGTTAACAAGATAATAAATCCCTTGGGTTTTATTTTTATCAAAAACGAATTTTTCATGCACAGTTTTTTCTTTGGCAACCGTGCCGATGTTGATAATTTTGCAAGCGACCTTTTTCAAACATAGTTAGCTATGAATGAAGTATGAAGCAACGGACTTTGTTGTATTGTCGAAAGGAAAGATCCAGTCTGAGTGTGTAAGCATAATCAGCCTATAATATTCCGACTGCTGGGACACAGGCTTCCTCTCTGTGAGAGAGAGTGGGCCGTAATCCACCACGTGGGCCCAGTGCGGGTTGGTAAACACGTCACACGTCTTCGAATTTTTGGTTCTATGACCACGATCTACGAGGTTTTCCGTTCACGGTTTTGAGAGCAGTGGTGTTGAAATAATTTACACAAAGTAAAGTGCCTGTCAGGGTTCGAACCTACGACCTATTATTATATATTCGTAAGTTGCGGTCCTTACCACTGGGCCACCACTGCTCTCCGACTGTTTATCAATTTCATATTGACAATAGAAATGACTGCAGACCGTTCACCATGAATAGTCCCTCGTTCAGAAGCTCTGACCATACTTTATCTCTCGCAAAAAGTACGAACCCTTTCTTCTTCATTTCCCTTGCACAGTTTTCACTGAAACTATGACAAAAAGTACGAACCCTTTCTTCTTCATTTCCCTCGCACAGTTTTCACTGAAACTATGACAAAAAGTACGAACCCTTTCTTCTTCATTTCCCTTGCACAGTTTTCACTGAAACTATGACAAAAAGTACGAACCCTTTCTTCTTCATTTCCCTTGCACAGTTTTCACTGAAACTATGACAAAGAGTACGAACCCTTTCTTCTTCATTTCCCTTGCACAGTTTTCACTGAAACTATGACAAAAACTGCACAACGTATCTTTGTAAATATCAATTAAGGTACATTGACGGTCAACAGTGCCAACAAAAAGGAAATGTACAAGTTGTAAAAAACGGTCTGTAGGACTTCAAATCTTTTGGTTCCAAAGTGGTATCATTGGTTCCACATGCATCAGCACGCGTCGCTGTCACAGGTGACCGGCGCAGGCGCACCCTCCCCGCATTAACTGTATCGTATCGTCGCGAACCACCCCTGTTCTATTAATTATTTGCATAACTAATACGATGATTTTTGATACACGATAAAAACCATATGGCTGGATGGTGGTTTATTAAATGTTTACATTTTTAGTAATACTTATTTGTTTACCTATATTTTGTGAAAGTTTTTAATATATTTTTGAATAACGTTTTAAGGCCAAGAATTGGTTATTTTTTCTATGCTAATGTTAAGAGGATGGGCAGAACTCCTAATACTTACCTACTGCGACCAACAATTTCTTTACTAAGCGTGGTGATTGTGGAAAATTATGGTAATAGACTATGCGCCATGAATCTAAGATGATTAAAGGCAATTTGTATTTTAGTTATAAATATCGAAAGTGCGTTGCTTTTTCTCTCAAGAACCCCACATAGTTTTGGGAATAATAGGTAGGTACATACGGGATAAAAAAAGAAAGATCATTATTTCTATTGATTACTTAACAAATAACTTGTAAGATTTCTCAGATAAGATAAAAACGCGTGAAAATAATAATTCATAACGGCTCGACACCCTTATGATCGAGACAAAACCCCTGGCGGCACCCTTTCCTAAGTAACAACACTTGATACTGGCGTCTTGCAATAACTGCTATAAAACTACACAGGCGACGTGTTTCGTTCAGATTAATTACCCGTATGACCGCGGGGAGTCAATTGCCTTATCTCACCATCTCTTGAATGGAGGGTACAGCGCTTAATGAATGTAGTTGCAACACCAGCTCAGTGATCGCTTCGTAGATAGCGTACGGGAACAATTATGTAGTTCATCTCTAAATATTTACAACTCGAATTAAATAGTTAGTACTGTAGCTATGTCAACCATGTGTAGGTATTTTTTTAATTCATCAGTAGGTGTGTTTATATTAGTTTATAGGAAAGTGACAAATACCTCAAATCATCAATGCTTTATGGATTTAAAAATTAAATGTACCTAGTATAGATAATAGATATTATGTAAAAAAAATTGCGTACCTTATGACGTGTCCAATCCAACAACCATTTTTTTTAAATCGCGATGATAGGCACTATGATGTGTCGTAATAAAATATCAAATAAAAATGTGGTGTAACAATTAATAACACGATGCCGCTATAAGTTTAAAGTCAATTGGCAGGCAATTAGAGGTGCTCGCGCGCAACGGGGGTGAATTTCGTTTCACGCTCAATCAATTTCTGCGCGTGCGGCCCGCAGCCATATTGCACGCGTCAGATGGTAGATGTGCTCGGGAATGATAGATAAGAAATTTGTTTGTGAATGTATAATTGAGAGTATAACAAGTTACTTTACAATTGGAGGGTGGTTTATTTTTTGAAAACCACCTCTAATAAGCTTCGACTGCACCTACCTACACCAAGCGATACAGTATCTTCACTGTGTAGTTGTCAAAAAAGGCTGCACTCTTTGGTTGATTTTACTTCTTAGGCATTTATTTCCTGTTAATCTTGACTAGTTATTAAACATATATATTCTTCCTCAGAACTACTTTCACTGCGTATCAACTGGAGGAACTAGAGCGAGCGTTCGAGCGCGCGCCGTACCCCGACGTGTTCGCAAGAGAAGAACTGGCTCTTAAGCTTAACTTGTCTGAATCACGAGTACAGGTTGGTAAACAAACTATTTCATGTATTAATAAGTTGCTGGAGCTACGCCAAAGCCTATTCCTAACTACATTAAAAAATACAGTGTATTCATGAATATTATTTTTTCAATAGGTTTGGTTCCAAAACCGAAGAGCGAAATGGCGCAAACGAGAGCCTCCACGCAAAACAGGGTACATCGGTTCCAGTTCACCTAGTTCAACAACATTGGGTGGTGGTTTCTCCGGCATCGGTGGCAACTTGCCAGCTTTCCCGCAGAACGGCCTGCCCGCCCCGTCAGACTCCTGGTCGTACCAGCATTCCTACGAACTCTCCTCGCATCATTTACTGTCATCTAGCAGCGGTGGATATCCGGGCTTCAACGCACAGCCAGCTGCGTATTCTTACACGACCGTGCTCAATGGCCACGACGGGCAGATGTTTGCGCCGCGGCACTCTTACGAGTATGGGGAGGGTAGTCCACCTCCGCTGGGCGTGCGCGATTATCCGATGATGGCGGCGCACTCGCCGCAGATGGAGGCACACGCGCACGACGACAAGCTGGAGTACCGCTCGCACGAGCACGAGGACAAGTACGCGGCGTGCGCGCTGCAGGACGAGCCACCGCGGTACGCCGCGCCGCCCGACGACTACGACAAGTGCGCGCTCGCGGCGCACGACAAACACTACGACATGGAGCGCCACGCCGACCTCACGCAGCCCGTCGTCGTCAAGATGGAGCCCAGCACCGGGCAGGCGTACACCACGCTGCCTCCTTTTTTGAATTGAAATACTCCTTTTCGAAATTATCCTAGCGTTAGTGTTCTAAGCCAGAGTAATTTCGAAAGGGAGTATTAGCTAGGAATGTAACAGATGGGTAGGAAATGATCAGATAGCTCCTCTACCGTTGTTTTGTTCTCATTGTTTAAAAGTAGTGCATGCTTGATGCTATCTACCTTTTATATGAATTAATTCACTGATTAGGTATATTTATACAGTAATGAGTTCATATAAAGTGGATAATAATTAGAATATTATGTATACTATATAGGAATAGGTACTATCTAGGTATTAAAATATAAATTCCATAATTGGTATGCGATTAAGTATCTAGGTATTGAAATAGGTAGGTAAAATTTTTATATTTTTGTAGTTATAAAATTATGAAACGTTTTAAAGTTTTTGCAATAATGTAAATATTTACTTATTTAAATATAATTAGACGTAAACAAATGTTTGTTTGTAGGTTTTGTGTAATTTATAAGCTTACTATGATTATTTAGTACAACTTTCACCAATGTTCGTAGTCGCTCTGAAATTGTGGCGAATATTGCACGGTAAACAATCGGAGGACAGTGTTAGGAGGCGCGGGCGCGGCGTGCACAGGGGTGCGCGACGCAAGCAATCACTTACTTTAGAGCGACCCAAAATATTGGTGAGAGTTACAATTTCGAATAGTAGATACTATCTGTTATGGTGCTAATGAGATTGAGAACTTTTAGAGTTAGCAGTGTGACAGTGCTTGACCGGAAGCTGAATCAAAGTAACTCTCGTGACGTCATAATACATATCTGAAAGCTCCGTTTTATTAGCATTTTGTAGGGTAGTTGGAACTATTCATTGAGTAAAATACTCGTGGACTTCGCTTCTCGTGCATTCCTTGTGCCTTATCTTGACAGTGCTTGTTATCGTTGATACATGCATCTTTTTATATTAATAGGTTCTCAGTTTAGTCGTAGATATATATTTTTTGATTCGAGAAAATATAGTAGGTAATGTATAAGACACCATATTTTCTCGAATTAAAATCTTAAGTAAGATGATACGTTAGGTAGTAGTTTGTAAATAAGTTTTGAAAACGTGAACAGTTTGTGCCAAAAATTATTTAATAAGTATGTCGCCCAGACAAGGGCGCAGCATCAAATAGGTGGTTATTTTTAGACATCGAGTTTTAGGTAGTTTAGATTACTTAGTAAGTATAGTTTATTATTTTTTATTTATTTTATTAACAAAATATCCTTTCGTATTTTCGTCGTTTTACAAAGTGAGTGAGAGTTTTACTCCACAGGGTAGAATGGTAAAATAAACCTGCACCATAATTGCGTAACACACTATCAACACAACCTAAATCATTTTGAAGGATACTGCTAATCCATTGCTTTATATGTTCGAAAAATGTGTCTGCTCAACAACGTAAATAACGCAATGATTGTTGTTGAACTGTCAAAATGAAAGCTATTCCTACTGTTAGGTAGTTTGTTACGCAATTACCCCGCTGATTATATTTTTATTATGGTTTATTATTAAGTGCAGAGTAGTTCAAATGTAAAACCGCAGAGACGGGGTATATGGACATAGTAAGTCAGTCGCTTATTTTTTAATACGAAACCCAAAGATTTCTCGTACTATAAATGCTACATTTAGCCCAACACAAGACAGGCGAACCCATATTAGCTTATATATGTACTGATCTGTAGGTACACTAGAAGAGCCTTCCTTCATCATGCCACGAACTCGGGTCGGCGGGTCGATGACACGACGAGGGCATTGCATTAGGTACTCGTTGCACTTAGGATAATTCGTTGCATCGGACTCAACTAAACGAGACGGCGACTCGACAGTTACATTATAATAAGATCCAGAATTTAGAAGCTGAAGGCAAAGAACCTACAGTTCCGTACATACAGGATCAAATTAAATTATCTAGCGAAACTCCGCAGACGTGATGGGTATCGATATCTAAACACGATTAAATAAAAGAAACTGATTTACTTAACTAATACTTTAAGTAACTACACAACCAGCGGTCGATGACCCCAAAAAATAACATTAAATCGTTTTTATCTTTATTTTATAATGTTTACATATCGACCAATCAAGTCTGCAGTTTCGCTAGCTAATTTAATTTGACCCTGTATAGTTCTGGCCTCATTGGGCATTGAACATTATTAAGCCTGGCCACATACGTCCGGTTTCCTGATTCGGAGACCCTGAATGCAGGCATTTCATACAAAATCTTCTTGTTAGCTTTAGCGTTCTTATATTTTCTGTCAGAGTTTCCGAACCTGAAATATAAGAACGTGTGCGCTTAAGAGAAGATTTTGAATTAAATGCGTGCATTCGGGGTCTCCGAATCTGAATTCCTGATTCGGAAACCGAGTCAGGAAATCGGACGTATGCGGCCGGCCTAAGACGACAGTTATCGGAAGGGTGGAATTTTAAATGGTGTAGGTACAAGTAGTTTTTGTCATGGTGAATGCTTTAATTAATATTCTATTGAAGAAATATTTTGTAGCAATTAGCCCTTCTTCTTATGCTATCAGGAAATGATCAGCCATCATTAGCTATTTTTTTATAATTTTATGTATTTAGGCTAACTGATTACAATTTTAATATTTGGGATACGTTATCGCAAATTATTCTGCTTAAATTGGTTAATCTTTAGTAAAAAATGTTTCTTACAAATTATTATAACTACTTATTTGCGACAACTTGAATCTTCGCCGAAGATCGATTACGTGGTCTAATATAAATATAATTGTTTTGTATTATTAGGACAAAAATCAATATCTATATTTATATATTCTACTAAAAAGGGCCAGAGTTTAACAGAATATCTATACTAATATAATAAAGCTGAAGAGTTTGTTTGTTTGAACGCTAATCTCTGGAACTAACAGTCGGATTTGAGGATGGATATAGGGAATTTAATATGAAATGATAGATGATTTTATTTCTGTAAGTAGGTTTGCACAAACACTTTTACACGTCAATCATATTTAAAAAACTAGATGAGGTCAGGGTTTCCTATCTGACTACTCTGAGAAGGAAGGCCGAAATAAACTCAAAGGTCACAGTCTCTTTTGAAGTCCAGATATAATCTTGGTGAGATACGTGGCATATACTTGGTCACGCCGCTAAGACCCTTAGGAACCGAGCAAAAAGAAAAAAACACTAAGCGAAAACGAGGTAATAGCGCGGGCGGGCGAGGGAATATATAACAATGTGACTGTTATTTTAGTATATTGTGTATTTTACGACTTCCACATGAACGAAGTCGCGGGCAGAAGCTAGCATATATTATATCTGCTAACATTTTACAGTTCTTGAAAATAATAGCAGGGGTATAAATCATATAAATAGTAAAATAAAAAATATATTTTGACTTGTCTCCTCTGCATGTGTATCGTTTAATAGAGCATTTCTACTAAGTAATGTAAGTTAAGAGAGCAATAAGCTAGTTATTTTGTAATATTTAATTATAAGGAAGACGAGAAATTATAATACAAATGTGCTTAAAGTGAGTTTTTTATTTAATGGTGATCTTTTCTTAATTTATACATAATTATGTACAGTACACACCAATCAACACTTAATAAAATCTTAAAATCATTCAGTGACAGATAATGCATAACCTAAACTGCTGCGTCTAGAAGCGAGAATTTAGCACGAGTTCCTTATACAGGGTCAACTAAATTAGTTAGCGAAACTCTGCAGACGTGATGGGTATCGATATCTAAACACGATTAAATAAAAAGATTAGAGCGACAATTCTCGTAATTTTAAGAACGTTCACAGTCTGATCTCAGTCAGTCAGAATCTGCTCTAATTTCCCTACATTTTTGACATTGGTTTTTCGCCGAGATGAGACTGCGACTAGATTTTGAACGTTTTAAATTACGAGAAATGGCCTTCTGATGTCTGTTTTTTGGGCGTCAACGACTGCTGCTATTGTTGGTTGGTAAGTACTTGAAGTACGAGTTGAGAGTATCTGTTTTCTTTTGTTTTATTGTGTTTACTATACCGATACCCATCACGTCTGAAGTTTACACAAAATATAACAGATTTTCAAACTAATATTACAAATGACACTGCCTACGGTCGATGACCCCATAAAACGAAGTAGGTATCAAATTAATTTCTTTTTTGTTATTGGAAAAACACCAACAACCTCTTAAGAGGTCATTGTACTCATCATTATGAACAACTTTTACTATGAGACCAAACCTGACATCGCGAAAAAAAAATCAGCTGTTCCCTACATTTTGAAGAGTTATACGAACATAAATGTAGGGAACAGCTGATTTTTTTTCGCGATTTCAGGTCTGGTCCCATTGTAAAAGTTGTTCATTATGATGCGTACAATGACCCCTTAAGAAGTTGTTGATGTTTTTCCAATAACCCTGTATAATAGCAAGATAATCTTGATACTTTGTTCAGCTTAATTAAAAGTGGAACATTCACAAACCTCTCGACCGAGTGCAGAATTTTAAACAGCGCTCTGTTAGAGGTTACAGTATAAGCCAATGAAAATATTTTGACCAAATATTGTACAAATTAAATGATAAGTACCTATTCAGAGCCTCATCTGGCCAGTTAGACTGGCGAAATGTTAAATCATTGGAGCTTTCCAATAAATATAGATATACCCCCTTACTAATAAACGTTGTATATCAGATGAATAGTAGAAACCGATTTCTCTCTATCAGCCGTCAGTAATTTAACTTTCGAAAGAAGAAGACAAAGCGTTGTGTAACTATACAGCAGACGCTATACAACGTTTATTAGTAAGGGGGTAAGTATATTGAACGATACTAACAATTTGCGTTCGACGCAGTATGATGTTTGAACTTTCTCATCGTGGGACCTCTCAATAGCATCCGCGAGTCACAATAGCGTCAGTTTGTTTGCGTAACCACCTTAACACCGTCCTGGCGTGCCCAAATACCGTCACCACTAAAATGGTATTTCTTTTCAATGGTATACAACACTAGGCTCAGAATCTGGTCATCAGTGAGGCTGTTAAAATGAACGTTGTAGTTTAGGTCCTCTTTCAATCGTTCATTTGTTTCTCGTCCACCGCGCATGCTTAACAGGCTGTCTATGTAGTATTTTACTTCGGAACTGGAAATAAAAAGTATGTAATTCATCAAATGCCCACGAAATTGTATCACCTAGAAAAAAGGTCTAGTAAAATTGTTATAGAAACAGAGTTTCATATGAAATTCATACATACGAGAATAAAATGACGCTGAACATTGGTCATCTACTTGAATAAACAAAAAAGCGTTATCGCGATACTTCCTGCCTTGGCATCGACAGAATAGAACTATGGTGAATCTATACCTACAAAGCAACTCTGCACTGTACCAAACTATAGAAGGCACCATATCCCCTATTTCCATAAGAATTTTGGAATCGAAATACAGACGGAATTCAAAACAATACTTACACAGGATACAGGAGTATCAAACAATTTTTAAAAATGATTTGATCATCGAATTTCTTCTTGAGGAACTGTATATTTTCATCAATAACATTCATGGCGACGTGTAGCCAGTACTTGTGTCGTCTCAGTTGACTCAACACACTGCTGACGAGCGCTGCTTGGGCGCCGTCGTTGTGGGCCGGCAAGTTGTTGAGAGACGAAGATATTAGTACTGCTATGTCTCTGCCGCAGACTTTGTCGCCAAAACTGTTGATGTAACTACGGAAAGAAGGATAGTACATTATGTTTTATTGTGTACAATATACAGTGTTGAGAAACAATATTTGTTTGTTCCTATAAAGGTGAGTATAGACTAGAGCGTTTACTTGTATTAGATCATCGAGCATTCGCCGTTTCTACATTTTATCGAGCGTCAATTCGAACACGACGCTCGATGTTTGTTACAACCTGATTTAAAAAAACCAAGGAGCATATTGGTGTAACATTTTGTCGAGCAAAGGTACGAGCGCAAGAACGCTCAATCATCAACAATGAACGCAAGGTAGTAAAAAAAGTTACAGGTAAATGCTCACTCGCCGTGAGCATTACGTCGAACGCAGCGTCAAAAATTCGCGGGAACGTTACATTACATAGATATGCTTTTGGAAACTGAGCTTTAGCCTGTATTGTACTATTCGTAAGAACCTTACATTACATGTAAATGCTCTAGTATATAATCACTCTTGGAACTCGATGGATACGAAAAGCACAAAACCGGTCGAACTGGAGGTACTTGGAGGAGGCCTATGTCCAGCAGTGGACGTCTTTCGGCTGAAATGATGATCATGATGATACTCACTCTTGCACGATGCTTTAAATTCATTTAGCGTTAAACGTTTTTAGTGATTCGTGGTGCAAGTTGTGCTAAGAGATTGTAAAGATGTTGTATAAAGCTATTCTGTAACTGAAATCTTATCGACGAATGGATCAGGGATAGTAGTTCCTGCCGCGATCACCATGCACAAATCATGCCCCTGCAAATTATGTCAATTCTAAGTAGGAAGAAAGTTTTCAGGACGCTCGGAAGCTCGAATCTGTGCTAACTGGCGAATTGAAACCATCAATCAATCGTCAAGGTTATTATTGTCGTTGGGCAATTGAGTTGTTGACAATACTACCAATAAAATCAATGTCTATGTCGAAGATGTCTTTCTTCGAAAACATTATGTTTAATATTAAATGCATGACTCACTTGTTGAACACTTTTGTAGACGACACTAAGTGATTCAGGCTGTAGCATTGTTTTTTTGCAGACTCCATCTTAGTGAGACGACTCAGCATTTTCTTCTTGTGTATTACTAATAGGAGAATCTAGAGATTGAAAGATAACAAAATAAATATTGCAATTATAAATAATCCTCTTTTATTTTGTACCTATTATTTTGCTTTGGGATAAGCACACTTATTTTGGTTACATTGAATACAGTTTCTATTGCAACTACATTTCCTGCCTTAACAATAACTTTGTCAATTTGAAATTAACTTTGCACCCATAATAAACATAAGTTCCAATTTCCCATAACACATCAGAATAAAAAAAATCTCACCCTAGGATTTGTGGACAGTACTTGGTACTCTTTTGAGCTCCTCAGCTCCTCTAGTCGCTCGCGGACTGTCTCCGGTCTCATACAGTATACCTTCAGACATCGCCTTTGAGCTTCCAATGATATTCTGTACTCCTGAAATAAAATTACAGTGCTATTTAGGAAAAGTTTATAAACTATTTTCGGAGTAAAGAACAGATTATGAACTATTTTCGGGTCACCAAAGATACAGACTGTGCCTAGTTTGGGACCCACTGTTAAATCAGTGTAAGTTATCTGTTGTTGGCATGCTAATACTTGTATGTTTGTGAACTATTTGTAAGTTTTAATAAATTAATAAATAGTAAAATTATGAACTGATTTATAGATTAAATTAACTGACGAAACTCCATAGTAATAAAGTCTGTACAGTTTCGCCAACTAATTCCTACTAAAGTTGTTAATATTATTTGTATTCAAAGTGGTTTGATCTAAAATACAATATTACCTCTAAAATATCTCGAACTTGTATTACGGAATTGTAATTATTCTTCAATATAGCAGGTTCTATTTTCAAAGCATCTCGAATGTCCATACCAGCCAGGGTTCCAACATTCTCTAATATAAGTTTAGTATGTAAAGGATCTGCAGATATGACAAAGCCATTTCTTCTAATGCCTGCATTGTCAAACTTGATATCATTGTGTGCGATGTTGATTGCTTCTTGAATGTCCGACATAGGCTTGTGTTTTAGTGGTAGGTAATTTTTACAGTACTTTTGAAATTCTTCTGGTGTCACTGAGAGCTTCCACTGAAGAAATCTTTCTAGCACACTCATGCGGATTGTTACTGAAATTATAAAAAATTCTGTTGGTACTTCTATTTATTAACAAAACTTTATATTAGTCTTTGCAATAATCCTTGTAAATACGTTGACGATGTGCCTTGCTTAATAAATAAACAAAAAAGTATTTTTGTAAAGAAGTAATATTAGGTTTTAGAACAATTTCATTGCAGTAGTTTTTTAAAGAGGCTTTGGCTTTATCAACCGGGGTAACAGTTTTTATTTTAAAAGTAAGCAAGTACAGGCGATGCATATAACTAACAAAGTTATTGCGAACTAGCTGCACCCTGCATTCTCACCCATATAAATCTCGGTCCTGTGGTAATATCGGGATAGAAAGTATCCTAAGTTCTAATCTAGGTCATGGTCTACTCATGTGCTAAATTTCATCCAAATCCATTCAGCTGTTTTAGCTTGAAAGCGTAATTAATCAAATCTACAATAAATCAAATCTTTTCTCTTTATAATATTAGTTTAGATAATAAGTAAATGGTAACATTTTACTTACATATAGACGTGTCAGTATCAGAGAAGTTTTGTAAAGTTTTACTATTGGCAGGCCATTCTTGGAACTTGTCTAAAATTGTTTGTTCCATTTCAAAGTCTGTGGGAAGCAAGCCTTCTTTTTTTAGCCGAGCTACTGTTCTTGATTTTACTAGTGTGTGGTATCTGAAAGTCAGTGCAAAATTATGACAACTGTTTTGTGTCTCAACTACCATAACAAAGGGGTGAATAGGGATGCAGGGGTGAATTGAATGAAACTTTAAAATGGATATTTACATTTAATAATATAGTTAGTAGCCAAAACGGACTCGTAATGTGTTTACCGCATTATATCCTTGTTGGGAACTAACTGTATTATTTCAACATTAACATTGATTTTAAAGTTTCGTCCCTATTCACCCCATTACATGGTACTTCAAATCTTTTGCCACACATTGCTTGTTTTGTATCCACAACTCACTTTATGATATGTTTAGCAGAAACACTGATAAAACCACACTCTCTAAGAATTTCCCCATAGTTGTCCATAGTGATTGGGTTCATACTAAACACGTGAAGGTTACGGCAAGCCTCCTCGGGCGTGATACCAAACTTCTGTAGTATCTGCAGCGTGCACTGCAGGCGGTCATGAGTTACCTCATCAATATGTGGATGTTTCTTCTTCAATAAGGTTAGGTAGTCGTCTGATATTGATACACCTGTAACATGAACAAAAATCATTTTGGAAACTATATGGATATCTACTGAGGTTGTGGACCTGTGTTCTGTGTTTGGTACCGATTTAACAAAAGTTTATAATAAATTACTTACCTACTGTAACAATTAGAAACCTAACCTTGTTATTAGTACATCTATCAAGTATAAGAATCATACTCAAAGTATTTTATAGCTAAATAATAGTTCGTAATAGTTATATGTTATTTATTAATTAAATCACCTGTAGTTTTCTTGTAGAAATCCAAAATCGGTAAGTTGTTATGGTATTTTCTCGATGCGACTTGAGAAAAATAAGAGAAATGTAAACCACCACCACTTAAATATCTCAATCTTTTGATATACGACCGCATATTTTAGTCTGTTATTCTTTTGGCTAATTATTTTACTTTTAAATAATAGTTCTCTTTGCGTTTTACAAATGTAAATAATAACAAACCACGCACGGTACATGTTGTCAATATGACATTGACAGATTGACAGATCATTGGCTAGTAGGGGATTGAGTAGGGGAGACCTTAGACCAAAGAGCATATAATAACAATACGGGAGCCTTAGACAATCCATCCTGTAAAACTGTTGTAAATCTATTGCTGTCACAACACAAAGTCACAATAACCAAACAATAACAATAGGACAATTACTAAATTCACAAAATACTTTATTACTGTAAGGGTCGATACATATCTGACTGAAAATGCGTCGGGCGTAACTTCGATTGCGTCTATTTATTCGCTTGACGCACTAACGCATCATCGGTTGAGTGTGAATGTTTTATCATATAATAGTCTGTTCTGGCGTTACGCGACCGATAATACGCGACGCATTTTCCGTCAGATATTTACCGACCCTAACAGTCCTATTTCAGTAACAAACCCTTTATTTTTCTAGGCCAAATTGACCATTGTAATTTGATGAAATAATTGGTTGAAGTGAACGCGCGCCCAATTTTCAATCTTAAAAAAATCTGTCAATGTTGACAGTTGAATATTGTCAATGTCAACTTGTCCGGGCAAATCGCTAAACTTTAGTTTATTTCTCAATTTTATGAAATAAATTAAAAGCAAATCAGTATGTATTCTGCGTAAAAACTATTTACATGAACTAGTTAAGTGGAATATAAGAATAAATTAAGGATCTGCGACTGAAGATTAGTTTTTGCTAATACATGTTCCCATGTTCGCATTTACTTACGTTATTATTTATACTACATAAGCGTGCTCATTCTATATTCGCCCCTAAGACGACCTTCTGGCCACCCATTCCAGAACCTAATACAATTACTCTTTTCAGATGGACTGGACAGCAGTTAGAAACCAGTTCAAGCAGACATGGCTCACTACTATTCTGAGTCTCATTTTGTTTTCTGGTGTTACATATTTTCTGTTATGGGCAGAGGTAAGCATCTTTTATGGCCAGAATACCAGCCTTGGCCTAGTATATTAGTAACTGAAGAAGTATTTCAATGTTTTTGTTTTGTTAATTTTCAGAGCCAAACAATTCAAAGCAATATGATGCTAGAGGAACTGGTGTCGGCAGCTGAGAGTATTGACGTTCATACTAGCGATGAAGCGGCGCGCTATGAGGGCCGAGTCGTGCACATTGTGGGCCCCCTGAGAATACTAGAACCAATATCTGAACCAGACTATAATATACAAGTACAAGCAGTTAAGTTGAGGAAGAGAGTACAAATGTATCAATGGATTGAAGAAGCTACGTAAGTGGGAAAATGACTTATCAAAATATGTATACAATTTTTGATATGGTTTCATCTGCTGTTAGTGTTTCACAGTATAGTACTGTGTTTAAAACATATATTTGTATGGATGTAAAAATCACACAGATGAGTTTCACAGTACTATACAAAAATGTGTTTTAAATACTACTGATTAAAACAAATTTTTGTATGGATGTAAAAATCAAATCAGCTCCATAACCGACTAACTGGACTCATTCCTAGTGAACAAGTATAAAAATGTAACTTATTTTTGCAGAGAACAGGAGAACTTCCTAAGTGAACCAGCTGAGGAGTCTCGCAAAACATACTGGTACCACAAAGACTGGCGGGACTATGTGGTGGAGTCTTCCCTGTTCTACATCAGACCTGGCCATCACAACCCTCCCTCCATGCCCATATTCAGTGAGACTCATATTGCTGAAAATGTCAAGATTGGATGGCTTTACTTAGGTATATTATTTTTACTTTACCTTTGTTTTTAGTTTTAGTCCTACTCAATATCAGCTCAACTTGCTCTAATGAGACACAATTACTTTTTCTATTGTTACCGAACTTAAATAACTTGCCTAACAGAAAAGGGGAAGATAAATTGTGGAATAATTATATTATAATTATAGAAAACCTAGACACATATCGCAAGGGATGTATCGAGGTGGCTCTAGAAAGGGAAGCCTGGAAGGATTTGGGGGAGGCCTTTGCTCAGGAGTGGGACAGTGGAGGTTAATAAAAAAGGTAGCAAATTTTATTTTTATTGTTTACTAGCTGCGCCCCGCGGTTTCACCCGCATAAGTTTCGATCCGTGGGAATATCGGGATAAAAAGTAGCCTGTATATTAATCCAGGGTGTCAGCTACCTCCATACAAAATTTTATCTCAATTGGTCCAGCCGTTGGAGTGTGAAGAAGGAACAAACATATAAACACACAGACACAAACTTTCGCCTTTATAATATTAGTGTGATTAACCTATACTGTCCCACTGCTGAGTAAAGAATGGAGAGAGGCCTTTATCTTTACCATGGACTGTGGCCCACGGTCCATGGTAAAGGTCTCCATCCAGTCTTTTCATTGGTCCAGATTCTGCAATGCTTAAGTGTAAAGTATTTGGGCAAAACTGTGTTTATTGGTCTTATTTAAAAAAAAAGAAGTTATGTTGTGTCTGTATAAACCTGATACATGACTGTCATACTGAACAATGTGTTTAAGAAATGTACTCTGACTTATTGATAAGAAGCAATTTCCTCAAAGATATTAATTACTTTATTTTCAGGGATTGATGTGAAGCGCAAAGTAGTAGACTACTATGAGATTTGGTCTGACTCCAGACCAGAGCGCAGTGACATCAAACTACATTCAGGTTTCTACTACCATGGAGAGAGTGCTCTGGAACATGAGATAGGCGACCTTCGGATACACTTCTCGTATGCAGGGCGTGAGGATGATATTGTAAGTTTAGTTTAAATATGAGTTGGTTAGGGTGCTGTTGCTCCAGCTCCAGCCTTTGTTGAGCAACAGCCTGCTGAATGAAAATAACCAACAATGTCTCAAATATTCTAAACACAGAAGCAGAAAGTATCTGCACTTACTTTCCTTAAGTGCTGATTCCCAAATTGAATGGTGATTGAATGGAAACCTATAGTTGTTCTTAAAATATCAAGTTTTTACAAGAAAATTAAACTGACGAATGATGTTTGCATAGTAAAAACGCCCCAAAATCCAATCTAAAATTACCAAATGATTTCAAATGTCTATTTTTCTTTCAGTACACAGCAGTGGGTGTAGTAGAAGGTGGCACTCTGCAAGCTTACAGTCCAACAAGGTTCCCTTCTGCTGATCCCATTTGTCTACTGCGCAAAGGTTCCTATAGTTTGAATCAGCTGCATGACTTAGAGAGGAGAGATGCAAATCTGCACACATGGAAATATCGACTTTTGGGATTTGTACAAGTTTTTGCGTCTGCAATGACTTTGCATCCTGATTGGGTGACACTACGTAAGTTTAAACCTTTAAATACAATAGCTAACCATACTGTAACGCATAAACGGAAACGAGCCCACACGAGCGTAGCAGGATTCCGCCGTTTGAAGGTTACTTCGATGCTTGTACAATTTTGCACATAATGACACAGAAAATAAGGTGTATTATTAAATATCATTAGAAAATTCTCTATTGTAAGCTGTAGATGATGAATGGTATTTCTTACTCGCTGTCTGGCTCCCTGAAGTTCGCATTGAGACACATTTAATAAGACCTTGTACCATTTGCCAAGTTGAATAAATCCTATTTCGATTGTTGTTAATAAAATGAGCGCCGCCTCGTCTTTTTGGGCGCTAATTAAAGTTCAACCTTATGTGCATGACTATAATGTCGTCCTTCCTTTTCAGTTTTACAATGTCAGTGGATATCAAGCAATTTAAGGCGGTGTACAAGGTTTTGGGTGAACTTGGTCCTGTCTTTTTCGTATACATTATTCATCGTTGCAATACCGTGGTAAGTATTATGCAGTTAAATATTTGCCTGTGCTACTTTAATTAAAGTTTTCTTAGTCCATATCATCTATGCATTGGTGTCATAAAAATGGTATATTCTGACGATATAATTATAATGTTGTAGGTTGGTTCACAAGCCGACATTCGGTGCCATGGTGCTCGGCGGCGCGATGGTCCCTCTCCTGCACTACTCGACGCTGCTGTCGCGGCGCGACGCTACGCCCGAACCCCCGCCCTACAACAGATGGAACAACAACCCACACTGAACAAAACTCTTAGGGCTTCCCATGACATGAATCCACTCAGTTCAAGCACAAGCTAAATTGTAGCTGCTAAGGATAACAGCTTCAGCGGAGCACGACATCGATAAAATTCACGGTAATGCGTAAATAACTATCTGAATTACAAGAATGGATTTGAAAGTCATGGTACGGCCTCTATGCTTTGCGATGATCTAGTAACCATTTAAATATGGAAAAATAACTGGCTGATTGGTAAAGTCGCGCATACGGTAAGTCACTAAAGCTACGATTTCCTAGAAGAGCGGTGGCCGCCCCATAGGCGGCCACCGCTCTTCTAGAAAACCGTAGCTTTAAGGCTAATTATTCCAACGCCAGATATCTTGGTCTTAGGAATAATTTTGGATTTTGACGTCATTATTATTAAGATATGTGACATTGGAAATTAAGCATTGAACAGACGCCAGCACATCAAGCTACCAGAAACTGTAAAATTTTCCCAATCAAATTTGAACCAAATGTTTTACCAATAAAGTTGAAAATCTATTAAAGAAATTTAACACATTGTTGTAGCTTGATGTGCTGGCGTCTGAAAATAGAAGTATCAGCAAAAGTGGTTTCTACCATAAAGTACAAACAGTTGAGTTGTGCTTGTACACTTTGCCAATAAAATTGCATTTTATAAGGATCAGCACCCTAATGAGGGTGTTGAATTGCGTAAAACACTATTATTCAAAATCTGAATAATTTTGAAGGATAATGAGACACTAATCCATTGATTCATAAGTTCGAAAAAATTGTCTGCTCAACAACGTAAATAATACAATGAATTTTGTTGAACTGTCAAAATGAAAGCCATGTTAGTTTAGTGTGTTACGCAATTACCCCGCTGGTGGCAAAAAGGATATTTTGGATAACATTGATAATGGGTATCCTTAATCATAATATTATCTAGTCTGAATATTGTTAACTAAATATTAATATTGTAAGTAGACTGATTGTACCTAGAAGTAGAATTGATATTGCATTCGTACAAAATAGAAACATCCTGTAGTCAATGTATATATGTATAAACCTTATCCTATTAAGTACTTGTGTACAGAGATCATACAACATTGCCAATTTCTGTATTTTTGCCCCCCTAAGTAAGCACTTTAAACTGAATAATAAGATAGTAAATGTTTTAATAAAACTGTAATATAGCAATTAATAATCTCATAATGAATAACGACATATTAAATAATTTATATCTAGTGCAATAACTTATTAATAATTATTTTTATTAGCTTAAAAGGTGCAGGACGTACACACGACGACATATCAAGTTCTAAACATCTCCAGTTTTAGCTGACCTCGCATTGTATAGGCTTTTCGTACAATGAGAAGTCAGCTTATACTGGAAATGTATAGCTGCATATGTCGTCGTGCGTACCGCGTAGGGCAAATAAATGACAATGTATATTTTTAGTGTAGTTTACTGTAAAAAGTTATGAAAGTATTTATTTATATTTTTCGCTGCCTTAAAGGGCTTAACCAAAATGCTAAACTATGGGCGGGACTTCAGTTTGGTAGGTAAAGAAATTATGGAGATTAACAGGTTCTAGAGACAAGTATATTTTGAGCAGTTGAGAACTGTTCTCGCTTGAATCACTAATGTATACCATAGCGATGTGTACCTCCTGTATTTGGAGCACAGGTGCAATACGGCCGATGAATCATGGTCGGTCTGAACATAGGCTCTCCGAATTTTCGCGCATGTCCTCTCACTCTCACTTGCCTCATGTCATCATTTGGTTCCTAATAATGTTATTAGGCATACTTCTGCGCAAAGTTCGGACCGGCCATGATGCATTGGCCGTATTATACAGAGTGGCAGGGACATAGGGTCAGGGATTCAGTACATGATTCTGAACACTCTGCGTTGAAATTTCTTGTCGTTTATAAAAAAAAGGAGTTGTTTCATACATTTTGACTACGTAGGTCAATACCTATTGTGCAATCTTAAAGTTAATCAAAGTGCAATCACTTTTTTATTGAAACCAGCAGTTTTTTTATAGGTAAATTTCTGCGTCCAGAATCATTTGTTAAAACAATTTGCGCGTCGATGTCTGCCACTCTTTATGTAGGTTGTGTTATATTTTTTTTTATTGATTTGTACTCACTCGTATTTAACTCTATGCCATATCCTGTACAAGGTACACAAGTGAACCAATTACTAAGTAAGTCTAGTTTTAAAGTTTTTACCTTGTGGGTATTTATGTAGTTATCAATACCAAGGCAAACGCTGAAGCATTGTAGAGATAACACCATTCAAATTCACGAGCTGTCCTATTAATTTTACTAAACTACTTAAATGTGAAAAGAATCAATCCCTTTGGTTGTGAAAAACTGCTTTTTATCATGAAATGCTATTTTGAAAATAAACTCCTGATTAATATGCATTCGTTTTACTTAACTAACCTAAATTACAATAATTTATTGTCCCAAAAACAGTGTTACAGATATTTTTTCACCATTTATGGATAAGCAAAACTTTGCTGTACAAAACAGTACCTACTTAACTCTAGTGGTAGGGATCACATGTATCCTATACTAGTTAAAAAACTGTATCACAGGAGACAGGACAAATTATAATGCCGATTTCGGCTACGGTGGCTATTTCAATTTAGAATACACTAACAGCAACATCATTTTGTAACTAACTTACGTATATGATCGTCAAAGGCTAATAAAGTACAACCGACGCGCGACGCTGCTGAAAAAAAGAACTATCTATTACTCGTAATCATAACTTATAAGCTGGGGATTTGATATAACAGACCAAAAAAGATTTTTCAAAATCATTATGAAAATATACCTACATATAAAAATACGTACAGACGAACAAACGTCCTTTTATGAAGCCGGTTAAAAACTAATAATCACATAATATTTAGGTATAACGTCCAGACTTTTTTTATGAAGTCCGGTTGTGTAGGGGTTTATTATATTGCATGGAACACGTTTCTCTTATTTATTATGGAGTCGTTTTGGTTTTGCTCAAGCCGATAAACGTACTACAATAATAAGACAAAGGGCGCTGCGGCGTTTGCAGCCGATCGTACGCACGCGCAGTGCACGCCTTATCAGCTGATCGCACTCCGCCCAACGAATACAGATTCAGCCGAAACAGTTCTCTTCTATTTTACGGTTGTGATTTTTATATTCAAGGTTAGATAACAGTTAACTGTTTTCTTAAATCATCGTCTTATGTTGCAAAATATAAACGAGTTAAGTATAGGAATTTAATTCAGTGTGTGGTTCGACATACAACAAAGATGAAAGCTGCAGCGATGTCGGTTTGGATATTTATTAACATCCTCTGCTTCGGTATGTGCGGCTATTTGTATTTAATTTGGTATCAGTACTGGATGTACGATGAAAAGCAGAGAAATTCGAGCAGGACGTCAGAAAATCCACCTAAAACAATGGTTTCCGGTATTAATTACCAGGATAAATTCGCAGCGGAAAAACTACCATTTAACTCTACTTTAAGAATCGATTTCCGTCGAAAAAACCGGAGGTCGGCAGTCGGCGGTTACTGGAGCAGTGGCGGATCAAGTCAAACATCTAACAAGACCGCTGGTTCATATGTCCTTCCGTCCAATAACATAGTGAGAAAAAGTAACGGCAGTCCCAGGTTCCCCAACATACACAAACCGTTATTGGAGTTCGACAGCGATAAATATGTATGCAACGACTTACTATCAACAGACTGTGAAGAACGAAGTGCGAAATTCAAGGAGCTGTTGCGAAAAGAGTTTCATAGAGTCCTTATGGGGGAAAGCAAAGTGTTTACATCGGGCTTAGACGCTCACAATACATATGATGTTAAATATAATAGTAGTAATCGTAAGGCGAGTTCTAGAGACGAGGTGATGTGTGCCCTGAAAGGTGTGAAGTTACAGACAGTGACAGCTGATGATGAACCGTTTGCGAGGCTCGGGTATAGGATACCGAGGGCACCACTGCAGGAGGGCCGTCACTATAATACTTGTGCGGTTGTCACAAGCGCTGGAGCCTTGCTGGGCTCAGAATTAGGAAAATTTATAGGTAAGCCACGTACCTATTTGTTCCAAATCCTACCTGCTTTCGTATGCACGTATGTAGAAATAAGTTCGCACTTTTTATCGCTTC
Organism: Hydraecia micacea; assembly: GCA_914767645.1. NCBI lineage: Eukaryota > Metazoa > Arthropoda > Insecta > Lepidoptera > Noctuidae > Hydraecia > Hydraecia micacea. The sequence continues at coordinate 9,300,071 of OU611779.1, read as the reverse complement.
TAAGTCAGTTGAGCAACTGTCACAGAAAGTCTCCCAGTAAAGCCAACTCCTGATCCGTTATAATATAGCCTCCACACCTTCTGCTATTTCTTCGGCAAAAATTGCCATGTTCGTTGGGACTAGTGACTCCTGTGGATCACTTTATTTATAGTTACAGTTCTGGCAAATATGAATGAGTAGCTTGCTATTTGCTTACGTCGCAGGTATTTTTCTATTACTATAGATTGATGTACAGACGCCAGCACATCAACCTACACCTAACTGTCAAATTTTCCCAATCAACATTGAACCTTATGCTTTAGCGATAAAGTTGAAAATCTATTACAGAAATCTGACAGATTGTAGTAGGTTGATGTGCTGGCGTCTGTACCTATTCTCAAAGCCTCTAAGGCGATGCGTACACTGAGCATGATTCACAATACACATGAGTCGGCCGTGGTATGAGTGTTCTGAGTCGCACGTAGTATGTCTACTTAGTCGCTAGTCCATTTACAGTTATCGCCCCAAATGTGCTTTTAGTTACAAAGCTTCATTATTTGTTATTCTTGTTAGCTATGTCAGAAACCGGTAATGAGCCCATTAACGTTAAAAACATTACATTTTTTGAGGTTGAGTGATTCAAATACGGCCTATATGGGTTTGCAAAAGTTTAGATAGGTACATAAACAGTTGGTTTGGTAGCTTTGTTCAATTCGTAAGAAATATGTTTGGTTATTCTCTTGGGACAGGGGACTTAAACATAACAGGCAAAATGTGGGTGTTGCATTAGGATACGCCTCTGCCTAACCCTTCCTTGGAGTGTTGGTATGTTATTATCTTATGTATTGAGTGTCTATATTCTTTATAATACATGAATGTACGGTCAGTATGGGTAGGTGATCGACCGTGTATTGTGCCACTTATCGCATCGGATCTCCGCTTTGTGAAACGCATTGACATGCATAGTCCGGCCTCTTCGACGAACGGCCCAAATCGTATGCGAATTACACGAATTATTGTCCATGGGACTTCACTGATTACTCACTGAAACATATTAAATAACTACATTATTATGACAGTAAGTACGTTGTCGGCAATATGTATAGTAATTTTATGTTGCAGGTGTCCACTTTGTATTAAGTTAAATTAAACATATAGTAGGTAGGTATGCACTATTTCATATTGTGTGGTTAGGTATTACAGAAGTACCTATACACGGGTGCCTAATAATACAATTTTTGATCTAATTTAATAAGTAAGATATCGGTCTACTCGTTTTGAGGAAATCCCGTAGGTATGCAGGTAATTGGGTATATTCAAGCATATTCGCATTCTAACGTGAGTGCAACAAAGAACCTCTATTTTTCATTACCAATGTCTCCATGGAGGGACCATTATTACCACTCATTAGATATTGATTCGTGAACAAAAGTAACATACAGAGAGTTACTATCTTCTTTATTTTGTCAACTTTTTTGATGTTATGCCCTGCACTCGTGTTGAGATAGGGGTGGACTATGCCGAACACTTACCTCTCTATGGGAAGGTGTGCTGTGCGTGGCATAGGCTATACCTATTTGGGTTCAAATACACTCATCCAATTTCAGTAGGTATGCTTTTGGGGTTTTCAATGATTTATTTATGGATTTGAAACTGTTTAGATAGAAAAAATTATTTAAAAATCATTGTAATTTGGGTATCGTCTGGTGTATCACAGTTCTATTGGTCAGTTCTAAGTTGTAAATCTAGGCTATTGTCACGCAAATGGCTACCGCTTTGCTCGTTATTATAATCTGTTCCACGCTTTGATTTATTGTTTTACACAGAAATGCATGGTTTGATATGCTGATTCGATTGCGTTAACTACGATAGGTTTGCCCAGTGGCGCCGGCGTCTGCGTCGCTCTTCTGTAATACCAACGCGTCCGCACCGGAAAATCCAACTCATATCAGCTATGCTAATAGTCGTATAAAAGTTGTTTTGTTTATTTCCATAAGTTAATATTTTCTTGATAAGCGTCGTAACCGCAAAATTATTCGAGGTATTTCTGTTTTGATGATTAAGTGCTGCACATTCATTCACAAAATTGCATTTTTTATGTTCAAATTTATCTGAATGCGCATGTTATATGCCAAAGGTAAAAATTTGATGATTCACAATTGCAACGAATAATATTATTATTTTATTGCATTTGCGTTAGTCACAGAGTAACCACATGTCTTTGTCCTTTCTCGAAAATCTGCTGATAACTTTATAGCCCAGACATGGAACAGACAATGACACATACTTCCGAGTGGGGAGACACGTGTAAGGACATCTTTACTTATTGTTTATTAAAGATTCGCGTACTGTTTTCCTTTACCTATGGGTAGGTACACGGCAGGTTGTAAAGAACTCTACACGTATCAATCAATCAATTAAGTTTATCACAATTCAATTCAGGACATAGGATTTTCCCAGGTAGACTGCTCAAGCCACATCAGTCGATATACTTCCGCTTCCAAATTACCTTCCTGAGCAACCTTTTACTATACAGATGTACCGTATTGTGAAAAGACAACACAATATTTTCTTTGCTGTAGATATTCTCTCAAGACACAGTTGATTGCAAACCAAGTCGAACATGAGATACATACCTACATGCAACAACTCCACCAACAGAGCCAAACATTAATGTTTATTGACTTTCTGCAAAACAAAACAAGAAATTACTTACGAAGGAAAATACCAGCCTTTGACGATGTCTAGAGTTCTACGACAATGAAGAATTACAAGAAAGCGAGAAAGATGCATCGCATTTCAAAGAAACTTTAAGTATCGCAAGTGTAAGTAAGTAATATAAAATTAAACAGCTTGTTTCTGAGGAAAGCATTTTGCTGGAGCTTTTGACGGAGCTTAACTTGAAATTCCTCTTCATATCGGCTCATCTGCGGCAGGCTGTTCTAAAGAAAGGGAGTGACAAATGACATGGAAATGTTTGGTGCCACACCCCCTCGTTTCTCGAGCTCGATTCGAGTTCAGACATGACTCGTTTTGAGTTATTTTTTATTTTTTGTGTTGGAATAATCACTTAGGTACAGCAGTTATAGGTTGTTTAACATATTTTTGGCATCCAGCACCCTAATTGCGTAACACACTATCAATCTCAATCTGAATCATTTTGAACAATATTGCTAATCTTTTGCTTCATATGTTCGAAAAATTTGTCTGCTCAACAACGTAAAGAACGCAATGAATGTTGTTGAACAGTCAAAATGAAAGCCATTCTTACTGATAGTTTGTTACGCAATATTACCCCACAGGAATTCTCATTAATGATAGAATAGTTGAGAATACCACATCCAAATATAATACAGTTATGAACATTATATTGTTTTATCTAGCCCATTTTATTGGAGGCCCATGATTATCATAAAGGCAGATCGCTAAGGCTAAGCCAAGATTTCGTTGTATTTGCGTCAAGTTGAGGCTATCAAGGTACAAATCGTAACTACAGTAATAACTTGTTTTTGTTGATACTAGGTAATCGTTCATCAAATTTTTCTTTGTAATTGTTATGGTGGGCAGTAAAGAAAGTACAAAACACATTGGGAGGTTTATGATTTATAGGATAAATGGCCGGACTTCAAACGCCGAAACCGCGCTATTTTGGCAAAATTTTGCACTCATTTTGATTTATCACTTAGAGAAAAGTTTGTTTCAAGAGAAATGTCGGTAAATAAAAGGGTGTACCTAAGTACGTAAATATACCGTAAGTCCGTAAGCAAGGTTGTTCTAACTATAGGAAATTTATGCAGCAATGAAAGAAAAGCTGTCCAGGATACGTGTGGTGTATTGTTGGCGTGGTGTCATCAACCCACACGTAAAGGGCGTGCATAATTCATGTTGTACCTACCATTGTGCGCTTCCAACGTAGGTACAATACGCCGGCAATAAGGAGCTTCCCGCGCTCCTCTGAGCCATTATATTGCTATATTATATTATAATGTTGGCAGTAACGGTCCAAGGGATTGTGAGTTTATCCTTTCATAGACAAACCGCGGTAGTTATTTGTAAATATTGTAAGATAATTATGTACTTAGGTACTTAGATGTTGACTTTCATATTTTGAGAAAATGGAGGATAATTATGTACTTATGTAGGTAAGTACAGACGCCAGCACATCAACCTACTACAATATGTCAGATTTCTGTAATAGATTTTCAACTTTATCGGTAAAGCATAAGGTTCAATGTTGATTGGGAAAATTTGACAGTTAGGTGTAGGTTGATGTGCTGGCGTCTGTACATAAAATATGATTTTTTGGATATTTTTGTGAAAACAAAGTTTTCTTTCGATTTTTTTTTGAGGATTAGAGTTAACTGATTAGATTTAGATTAGAGTTAGCACTGTTTATTTCCTCTCATTTGATAAATAACAAAACAAAACTACTCGTAAGTAAAATGTAATGTAAACATTCTGTAGCCTATAGCTGTGATAAACAAAGGGCTGCGCCTGTTGCCACATACATTATTGATCAGTTTTATTTTCCATTAAGTGGTATCGTCTCGGCATTTTCTTTTGCTTTCGAAGTGTGAACACGTGACCAGCCCTTCTGATTTCCATAAATACACATGCATGATTTAATTCTAAGTCTTTAGTAATCAGTATTACGATTGTTACTAACGTAAACAAGTAAGTACCTACCTACATAGGTACCAGTGGGTACAAACATCCGCCAATAACTCAGTGAATGACAGAAAAAGTAACCGTTTACTTAATTACAGTTGAAGAATAGGTGTAATTATCAGGTCTTTTATTATCAATCTTGTTGTTTACTTCTATTGTTCCGCTTTCTTAGGTATATGTACGGACTATCGAGTCGCCGGCGACGGCGGCCGGCGTGCGCAAGATTGCATGTTGTATTTCTGTGGATGACTTAATTATATTATTTTTAAGCTTCGCGTAATGCAGATTGGCAGGTCGGGTTGAGTAACGTTGCATACCTGTAATCCTTTACATTCTTACTGTATCCTGTACAGAGATGATTTAAAAAGTTTGTTTAGTGTTTCTTGATAATTAACTAATAAGTAGCTACTTAATTAGAGGTGCGTAGTTCTTGTAACCGGCATGCGTGTATAACCAGATGTATGAACGTAAACGAAGCAAAAGGACTATGGAAGGGTTCTGTAGTTTCAGCTATGGGAAGAAGGCGTGAGTGTATGTATGTATTAGGCGCTGTTGATCTTGCCAGAGAGCAATGTGCTCTGGATTCTGTTGTGGTGATACATATAATGACTTAACTATTTTACAAACAAGTGTTCCTATTTGGTTACTTGAGTCTGGTTCGAGTAGCATTAGGTACCGTTGTACACTATACGGTTAACTATAATTAGTGCTGAAACTTAGTGTAGGTACACAAAGAAAAAAGATTTCACTAATTTATTTGTTGTCTATGCGAATGTTTCAAAATTACTGAAATGGAGCGGAAACAACTCACAAGGTCTGATAACGTTATTTTATAAACGTAAAGAGTCGTTGCAATTGTTATTGTATGAGTTACAAGAGCCAAGGCCTTGTACGAATTATAACTATTATGACAATGATCTATGGTCACGATTGGCGGTCAAAATTTTTTTTTTTGTCTTATTGTTTGTCGTAGACTCTGTGCAATAATTACCGGGAAGAAAAGAACTAAATGCTGTATGATACACTTATAAGTAAGCTTAGTCAATGACTGGGTTGTACCGTACAACCTAGATATACACAAAATGAGTGAATTACTCATAAGGAAGTGCGTAAACCTGTGGTTGAGTAGTCCTGTTATTAAATATCCGCTCCGTAGTCAGCTAAAAATTAAAAAGCCCTAATAATTTTGGTGACCTAATGTTAGGCCATTAACCTGACAGTACCTATGTAAATAAATGGTAATTTATTTTAAATATTACGTCAGTTAAAATAAATGGTTATTTATTTTAGCTATTACCTACGTCAATTTATTATTCAGAGGTTTACGCATTTCCCACTGAGTAATTCACTTAAATGTATATCTAGGTTATGCGGTACATATCCTATAAAGTCCCAATAGTACCCTACAAAGGCCCAAAAGTACAGAAAAGTCCAAAAATTCCGACTTTTTAATGATTGTACCTAAGCTCATCGCGGAGTTTCTCGTACCTATATATTTTGACAGTTAAAATAATATCTCTTTTAAAGTAAGTACAGAACTTAGCAGATGGGATACATAGGGCCCTGATGAGCAAGATTACAAACGAACTTATTTATGTCCACAGATTCTCACGATATGGTATTGAGATTCAACAACGCGCCCACAGAAAATTATACGGAGAGTGTCGGCTCCAAGACTACTTTCAGAGTGCTCAATTCACAGGTAGGTTGGCTACTGTACCGTTAAAATAAAAATATTATTACAAATTCCGCATATAATCCTAAAAATCTTTATACCACAATATTTACTAGAATCTAACTAAAAAGGTTGCACCAAAATTATTATAAGTATCTATTAGGCCGATTTCTCTGAAGGCATTTTAACAAGAAGAATAATAAATAAAACTTAATGGCTTCACAGAGGTTGCACAACAGTAACAGTAAAAGACAGGCTGATTTAGACGGAGAAGAAATAATGACGCCATTTTCAGTAATGAAAAAAATAAATAAAAAAACATTAAATAGCTTTCTTCGCAAAAAGCCAGTTGCAGATGAAAATGTTCACGAATATAACGAAAAAGGTTTTTGCCTGTTTATGAGAGTTCACAGAATTTTATTTCGATTTCAGGTGATAGCCAAGCCTGAATTTAACTTTTTGGAGGATCCGATGTTTCGAAATGTGTCCATTCTTATATGGGATCCGGCGAACTACTCATCAACATTAGAAGACTGGTACCATTCTCCTGACTATCCTCTGTTCCCTGTTTATAAGAAGTAAGTAAATTTTTCGGGAGTGTCTCTGCTGCCACACCGGTAGCTGATTTGGTCGCCGGCGCTGGCTATTGGTAGATGTGGCCAGATCTTAGAATTGATCATTTCATGAAGTGTTCCGTCATTTCATGAAATGGTTGTGTTTCATGAAAAACATCATATCGTTAACGTTTAACGTCAACGTTGAATGATAATATGTCAATCGTCAATCGCGAGTGGTTTAATATGTAGTAAAAATTCTAAATAAAGAAGGAAGATCTTGGAAGTACAAACAATAGGTTAAAAATTAAATAAAATCTTAGAAATTATTGTCTTTCGCCATGATGCACAACAAAAACAATGCGACATCAACGCCTCTACCGGTGGACAATTTAACTATTTTACGATATTATCACTAATGTTTGGCCACATCATGAAATAGTCGTGCGTTTAACTGTTTATATCGTAAAAAGTTGAGTATTCAATGAACTGACCGGACCACATCATGATGTGACAAGCGGTCGATGTTCTATTTCATGAAATACAACCATTTCAGGAAATGGTCGAACACTTCATGTATAAATTCTAAGATCTGGCCACGACTGATACATACGTATGCGAATTGGCTACCAGCGCAGCGCAGGACTATCAATATCACTTAACTTTTCTGACCGATTGAATGTACCTATATTCTAAGATCGATTTTATTGTTATATTTTTATTTTATTTTACGCTTGACACATTATTAGCCGAGTTCACAAAGCTGAAGCTAAATCCCTTTCATTAAAAAAAAAACAAAACGAAAATTGATTGTTTTAATCGTCCTCATTAATCGTGCCATTTCACTGTTTCAGGCTACTTGAACAGAATCACAACGCAGATGTCCATTTGCTGAACCCCCAAGTTCTATGGGCATTATGGTCGGTGCTACAAGACTCGTCTCCTTACCGTCTCCGAAGAAACCCTCCGTCATCAGGCTTTATAGGTGCGTCATTGAAAATATGAATTATTACGAAAGGGTTTGATTTTGTGACTGTTTACGTAATGAATTTCCAGGAAAAAACTGAATATTATCAAAAAACTATTATTAAAATAACATCTCTACCATAGAACCTCCTTTTCGTAGCTTCATTGCGAAAAAACTGATAACTACGAAATGTACTTCAAATTAAAATAAAGCAACAAGAAATATTAATTTATTTTCAAAGTTTGTCTGTTTCCAATTGTAAGCTTGCTGTTCTTCATTTACTGTTCAATATTATTTCGAAAGAGTCTTTCAGTCAGAGATTCTCTTTGTCAGTCTCAGTCGCGTGTTAAGTAAATAGAGCCTACCTTTTCAGGTCTATGGTTCGCGCTGCACCGTTGCGCGCGCGTGCGCATGCTCGAGTACGTGCCGTCTGCGCGCGCGACGCGCCGGTGCCACTACCACGCGGCGCACGACGACGCCGCGTGCACTCTTGGCGCATGGCACCCACTCGCGCACGAGAAGACCCTCGCAGAGCGCATACGCGATAATCAGGACGTACAAGTCTTCCAACGAGGGATTATTGATGTACCTGGATTTAGTAGCATTTCTTGTCCTTAAGTACATTGCTGGAAATATGTTAAATGTTGCCAACATAGTAAATTGTTTAGTTGAATAATTGCTATTTGCTTTGTTGTTTTATAATGTGTTGTTTTCTCAACTACCTACATTATTTTTTACAATAATCATAAGTTCACAATAATCACTTTCATTTGTACGAAAATCGACATTGGGTTCTCCAAAAGCTTTTCATTTGTCTTTTGTCTTGGTTTTTTATAAGGTGCAAGCCAATAGTAGTGTTTCGTCTCAAAACGAGAATTTATAGTATCGTTCAAGGCGTTAGCACAGCGCCTACGCAACGCTACGCAGCGCTACGTAACGCTACGCAACGCTACGTAACGCTACGCTGCGCCTACGCGGCGTCTTGCTTGACAACTCCTAGTGCGAAAACATCCGACGATTGTTAGGACCGTCGTCAAGACCATAAGATACACATATACCGTCTTATTACAAAACGAGTTCTAACTTTAGACCTAGAGCCAGCCACCTTTGAGCCAGTTACTGTATTTTGAACTTTATTCCGACAGTCGAAAAGTGCTTAATGCAAAATTACAACTTAGACTCGGGTTTACGTCAGTTTTTTTTAATAAGAATTTTTAACTTTGACGGATTATAGTTCGAAAGGTTTAAACCCGGGTCTAGAAATGAACCTTGTATTGTAATAAGGCCGATAATGTTTTGTTTCTTTATTTCATACTCTCATCTCATACATTAGTTTGAATCACTCAATAATAAAATGGTAACCTACCTAGATGTCCTAGATACCTGTAACGAATTGCTTTGTATACCTAACGTTTGTTATTCAATTGCATATAAGTTAGCCAATGAAGATGATCGTAATATTAATTAGGTTTAAGTATAGATTTTACTGATTTAAGTTCGGAAAGTGCAATTTTGTTTTAGTTGAAGTAAGCAGTTGAATGAAAGCTCAATTTATTGAAATCGATCTATACAATGGACGGATTTTCTGTAATATACATTTATTTTTAAGTTAATTATAAAATGATTTATTATGATTAAGTAATTGTACTACAAAATAAGATGTCTTCCTGTACTATAAATAGCTATAAGCCTAGACTCCTATTTATTGACATGAAATTAAAAAATCTAGACCGTAGGCAGCAACTACATATTTGTCAGCTAATCTGATTGAAGCGGCTTTCATTCGGGTTTAGCATACTAATGACCTAGGTTATTGCTTTGTGTATTGAAATCAAACAGAGATCATTGATATTGCCATTTTTTTAATCGGTAGAGCACATTACATCTGCGTGTATAGGTAAATAAAGAGTTAAATAAAACAATTATATACATTATTACAGTTCGTATTTATTTTAAACATTCATGTATTACTGCTAACGTTATTAAGATGAACGACTACCTGAAGTTTCGTCGGCTCTTCTAGGGCCTACCTCTTCGAAAGGTACGTTTTGACGTTAGTTTATAACTTCAGGAAGTAAATACATATGTAATTAATATAGCTGTTTTATGTGATTCAGGTAAGGTAATATCGGCCATGAAGTGCCCTTGTCCATCTTGTATTTTTAGCGATTTGCTAGCGTACGGAGCGGGCGGATGTGCTGCCAGAATACTGATAGGGCTCGCTGCTCGCTGATGATTAGTGATTCAGTGTGAGCGCGCGGAATTAGCGCGCCATGTCCGAGATGCGGAGCAGGCAAACACCTCGTACAAGCAAAGTTCCAACGGCCTTGCTCTGCCGGCGATTCGGTGCTGGCGGATACTACTACGATGACCCGACGTGCACCCGATTGCTATGGTCGATGTACCTACTGCATGCACAAATGACCAGACAGAGCAATGAACGACATATCACAACGATATCGACTGGCTCGACACTAATCGACTAGTATCGTTCGTCAACAGTTTTATGTAGTGCGCGTGTCGCAGCAGCGGTCATGGTCTATCGCTTCCTCCTTCGTGTTCATCTCCATTGATTCGTACAAAGTCCGCGAACTTACAACACATGAATCTTAAGCGATTTGTAATTATCATGTTTATATTCCACACACTTTTGTACCAAATACCGGACATTTTTAATAATAAGCGTATGGTGGGCAGTTTCTTGTATAGTTTAATTACGATGATGTTAAGCGGAACTTATTTTCCTCGTGCATTGTACTTTGACACTGCATGTCGGTAGCCTTCTGTGTGTTAGGTCATTGCCTCTGGTTGTTTCGCAGAATAGTGCAACAAGTGTGCGGCCGCCGGCGCGGTGAGTGCTAATGTGATACATCCCTACTGCACTAAGGCACTAGGTATTCCGTAAACATATGAAGGTAATGCTGTCAGTGTACTAGGAAGCGCTGGATGTGTGCCTAGTACACCCTAGCACTGGCCGGCGTCCAGCAATAGCGAATACCACTAGTATTCATGTGCTCAATAACATATATTTACACAATTTGTTTACTTAATGCGATAACTTGCATACCTGGCAGGTTCCAATGTTATTTGTGCAAAACAATCCTACGACTTCTTTGTATTTGAAAGTGCTATTTCTCGCGGCTAATCCTCATGTTTTTTAGCAAGGATGTTCCCAGAATATATGAGCTCCACTATCGAAGATCTCCGGCACGGAACCGGTCCATTTCACCGTTATTACTATGTTTACCGGTGACTCACTGCTTGCGTTAGTGAATGACTTTTGTCCTTACCATTTTACTCTTCGTCTATAACATGTTGATCCAGTATAAGTGTACAAAAAAACTGGACAAGTTATATTTTACAGGAATAAACAAATAAATCATTGTAAACAAAGAATGATGTATCGTAACATTTGGCTGAACACTCGAGTAGTACCGGTACAGGAGGTACTGTAGCCGTAAGCTAAGGAAGTGTAATTAATTATAATAATGCACAAGTACTAAGACTAAGTACTGAGCATGCCCTTGGCAACTTGTGAAGGTTTCAAAGCTTTGTTCTGCCGGCGACATGCGCATCTCATAATAAATAATCAACTTATGGATACGAAATTATGCGTCAGACTCATTATAGTTTACTAAAGGAAATTACAAAATTGAATGTTGAATGGAATGATTTATGGTCTTAAGAATTTCTTTAACCATAATATTGAAGTAAAAGTTAAGTGGGGACATTAGTAAAGTTTTCTCCCATCTCCCAAGTGGCCCAATTGCGCAATTTGGTTAGGGTAATTCGATTTAGACCTTTGTTATGACACGTATAAGGACATATACGATTTATCCTGTATTCAATCATGGCATGGGCTTACTCCTGTAAAACACGTAAAATGGTCACTAATTAGACCAAGAGTGATTCATTTGTTTCAATTGGTCTGAGTCACTTGAGATTTTTTAGGTGGTCAAGCTCGTATTGACGCACGAGCCATCGGTACTATCTATTAGTACAAGCACTTGTGTTTTGATTTTGTAGGACAGTCTCATTGGCGTCACTTCGGTTCTTGTTAAATGCAAACCACAAATCCCATAAACAATTAGTTTTGAGTATCCTTAAGTGAGAAGGAAATGTGCCTTATTGTTTTTTTTAAACGAGAATACAGGTCAGTTGTAGAAATAGGAAAATTCTTTTGGTCCTAATACAGTTAAATGGGAAAATTGTAGTATGAATACAATTCCTGTTATAAATACGATATTTCTTGAGATGGTAAGTATATCTATTTGTCTATTTGTTTAGTCGAAGTATAGGTACGTACTTACCTACATCGTCTCCGTTGTACGCTGTCAGCGCGAGACCAGACTGTCATGGCAATCTTTGCGGGAGGGCTAAGTCCAGCATTGGACGTCTTTCGGCTGAAATGATGCTGATATACCGTTGATTTCTTCAAGAGAGGTAGGCAGCATGTGATTGGAGTAGAGATAGCATCGTTCTAGATCAAAGTAAAGCGTTACTTTAGCGTTGTTAATCTGATGATGATAGTGGTGCCATGTAGCCGTGTTCGGCCACAGTTACAGTAATCAATGGGTGGTCATGATGGTTATACTTAATCCCACTGCTGGGACACAGGCCTCCTCTCGGTGAGAGGAAGTGGGCCGTAATCCACCACGCGGGCCTAGTGCGGGTTGATAGATGTCACATGTCTTCGAATTTTTGGTTCTAGAGTTGCCGGTTCCCGAACAATGTTTCCCGTTTTGAGAGCAATAGTGACGAAATAATTTAGAAAAAGTAAAGCGCCTGTCTGGGTTCGAACCTCCGACCTACAACTCGTAACTCGCGGCCGTTACCACTGGGCTACCACTGCTCCATGCTCCATGGTGGTTATAAAACTCCTAAAATATGGCAATTCATAATACAATAATAATGAAACTATATTTGGTGCAGGTTTATTCAAACTGACATTTAATACCTGTATTTTTGTACCTCTGTGTGTGTCACATTCCTCTTCCGGTTAAATACTCGACTACAATAAGATATTCAAATGTAGTTCCCCGATTCATTTCTGTAGGTATCATTAATATTCTGAATTAAAAATAGTTAATTAATCATAAATCCTTGGTTGTCTATTATGTCAGAACGAAACTGCGTAATAATGGAATGTGGATTTACCGGAGGAGTGACTTGATCTACTACTTTTGAATTATAGGTACCTATATAAGAATAATAAAGAGTAAAGCTGACTTGAAAGTATGAGTAATACTTTAGTGAAAGCTCATAAAGACTACCCAAGAACATTCCGTGAGACAAGTTCTAGGGCTACCTTTACCCAGAAAATTTCAGGGAGAGACAGGACTTTATGTCGAAGTATTAAAAAAAAAATGTTATAATTATATTATTATAATTATTTATTTATTTTCGGTTCAAGACAAACACATCAGTGTAGCCCTGGCTCTTGTACCAGGAGTTTCTGTTTCCCAAGAGCCAGGTACTCACTTTATCTACTCTGTAAACTCTTAGATGACTCTTCTTACAATTTAGGCAGGAAGGTGTGTCTGTGTCTTTCTTAGACAGTTTTATTACGCCCGAACAACGGAACGATGATGCATCAATCATTGTGGGGTGTGTGGGAACAGTCTATTCAATTTGGACGCTCACTTTAAGAGCAGCCACTTAGAAAGACGACGTGACTCAGACTCGTGCCCTAAATAGTTTGACAGTTTATAACGAAGCGCGCATCAACACATTTCCGGAAAGATGATGACGGGGACTTTTAATACTTTAGAATATATTAATTCATATATGATTTTTTTAGGAAAACCCAGTTGTCAACTGTGCTGGGATCGGGTCGGGACGCACTTTGATCAGATGAGTCATTTCTTTTAAAACAGTATTCTTGTTTAGTGGAGCAGATGGAGTTCGGAAGCCTGCCCACTGGTGTAAAATATCCTTAATTTTGGGTCGGTCGCCATGGTTCTGGATGTTACACTACAGCTGTACCTACATAATAACAAGGACACCTTTTTAGCTTTTTTTGGCGGGAAAACATGATCTTAATTTTGTAAAAAACCTACTTGTGTTTTCCACAACATATAACAAGTTTATTACACCACATTTGTACGTACATGATAACAATGCCACTTTTTTGGCTTTTATAGCTTAACCTAAATGTTAGACAGGAAAACATGGTCTAAATCTTGTAAAAACCCACTCGCTTTTTTCAGAACATACGAGTGTACCTACCAAATTTTCTGGAATGCAAAGACATTACATTACATTACATAGGTAAAGTAAAGTTATGGAATTACCATTTCCTTAATAGAATGTGTTATGGGTGCCTGGAAATATACATACATACGCTCTTCCCATGTAGATACCTAAGTACATTTCAATAAGCTCTTTACATAGTTATAGGTAGTAGTTGTTCGTGTAAAGTTCACTTAACGGCTCCATATGATTCACAACTGCCCCGAACAGATCCATTCAGCTCTTTATGTAACTGAACTGTTACTAAATTTACAGTTCGTCTTCTGCGTAATAATTTCAATCTTCTTTGTTTCAGCAAAACAGAGCACTGAAAACATGCATACAAACCTAATTGTATGAAGGTTTCCAGGTCATTCATGTTTTGGTTACCCTGGATTAACCGTATACGAAACAAATAAATTGTTCATACTTTTATACGTGAATGCAGAAAATTGTGGTGCATCTAATCGTTGTAAACAGCTTGCGTTAACTTAATAATCTTAATAGAAAACCTTTGATTAATGTACGGAATAGTGCGCACGCGACAAACTGATGCAGTTACTTAGTTATCACTTGCTCTCATTCTCTTACGGAAAACTATATATCATAAATTCATGACACGTGTAAACTGCTATTTAGATGAAACGAACAATGTAAATTGATCTGTCCATTCGCTTCAACTCAGTGTAAGTTACGATGGTATGCAGCGATTTCGAGGAATTTAGAAAATAAATATGTATTAAGCTTAACTGGTATTTTGTCTATTTTATGAGTTAACATTTTACTTACGCGATTTATTTTATTGGTACGCGCGATTTACGGGCTTTGGGATAACAATTTAAAATATTTTTCAAGTTATAAAGCATCGTTTTGTTTTTGCGCATTCTCGGCACACGTCGATTTGAATTCGTATCATTGTGGCATTTACTACTATCGTTCGGTTTATAGCCGCTTCGCAAATTCACTACAAGACATTATCCTAAGTTATACTTACATTTGAAAAATGAAAGGAATGTTTGTAATACGTGTTTTTAAAGTACAAAGTTCGAAAATATTTATTTTGCTAATTGTTACTTCATTTAACCGGTTGAATGCCGTAATTACCGAAACAATTAAAAAGCCATTGTGTCTCACGTGGATCTACGTTCCGGCATACGAAGGGTTAAAGGGCGTGGAACATCACGTTTTAGCATAGTGTAATTTGTGTAACTTTTAAGTCGATACAACGCGGTGTAATGAAGGCGAAGCTTCGAGTTGAAAAACCTTCAATTCGTGCAAGAATTCGGTGAATGCATCGCTGTTTTTACTCAACCGTTGACTAAGACGATCGATTAGAATACTATATCTATTACTTAGATAGGTATTTCAACTTTTGTGCATTTATCCATCGGAATGCTAGAACTTATTCAAAAAGTTCTACACGTAGTTTAATAAAACCTCAAACTATACGTTCTTAAATATGTCCATCAAAAAAGGCTTTAGAAATTGAGTTTTTGAATTCGCTTAGACAATGAATCATAACTGTATAATCTGGAGGTAGGTACCTATTCTTACTCACGTTATAGGTACCGCATCGGGTACCTATACCTCAAACAATGCAGTATTTTCTTTAAAATTGATTTATCATTCATTCAAATATTTACGGTTACAATTAAAGCGATTTAAATGGAAGTTCATCGACTTGGCAGTGGAAGGTCGTTAGCAAATGTCACGAGTGCGGGTGAATCGCATCAGTTCCGACTGCTAGTCTAACTTGGCAATAGCGACGGATCTCTTGCCAAACTGCTTCCAGTGCGAACGGACATTGCTGCATAATTAAGGCTTGATACAGTTAAATATGAACTTGTTATAAAGGTCAATAGGCCTAACAATTGATTACAGAAGTATTTTTCTTATTTATGTTTTACCAAATTGTTTCAAACAATTTTTTTTTCGACATAGTCACAATAATCAGAAAAATGACTTACACATGTATAGATTTCATATTCGTAATCATTATAGGTAAGCTCTTGCGTGGCTAAGCAAAATAATAAGTATTCATAATAATATTGCTTTTACCTAAATATAATAACGTTTTTAAAAGCTTACCTATAACTTAATGATTTAGTTTTTTGGGTTTTTCTTATTTATGGAAAACCAGTAGATATACCTATATTACGTCTAAACATCCGGAAAACGGAAACTTTTTTCAATCGAACATAAGTGATTTCTATAAATATGAGTTTGAGTGCGTTATTTTTATTTTCAAACAAGATCATATTTACATAATATGTAAGTTAACCGTTCTAAAAAAAGTAGAGGAAAGAACCAGTGTGTTATTGAATCGAAATAGGTAATTCAACATTCAAGTCTAAGAACAAAGGAAATTCGTATACTTACGTTTGTACAACTTCTCTCTCTTTCCTTAAACTTGTCTTACATGTGAAAATTCTTCGCCGATAGTACCGATACGATGCCAGTGGTCACGATGAATGGCATTGCAGTCGAGCTTACTAGCTGTCTACGGAACGCACACACGTTCGGAATGTGTCCCACGCTGTTAAGTCTAGAGCAGCCGTTAAAGAAGACAAATGAGAACGTTGCTGAGGCTACATTTATTATTGTTTATGTATGTCTGCGAGATATGCATGCATATGTATGTATTATTTCATTGCTACGCCGGAGCTTGATTGATAGATGACGTTGGGACAATGTACGAGTAGGCCTTAAGTCTAGATCTCCTTTACTGCAGCGCACTTTAAGTTACAATACCAATAAATACACTCAGGACCCGAAATTTTTCTTTCAACTTTTTATTATAGCAGATCGAATAGCAGTCGCTTAACCAAATGCTGATACTCAATTGGATTGATCAAGCCAAATTGCATTGTGGATTATAATATCACTTATTATATACATACCACATCACGTAATTGCTTAACCGACTTTTCATGGATCTACAATTACAAAATTATGTAGGTATGAATCCATAATTATATTCAAAGTTCATTAGTTTTAGTGCCTTTGACCAACAAACGCAATAAAACAATTTGTTAGAGTAACGATGAAGTTCCAAAAACTGTGAGCCATTCAACTAGATAGGGCTTTCTGTTTGTCTAAAGACTAATAGCATCTGAAGCAATAAAACGTATTAGAAGAAGGTTACGTTGTTCTAGGAATCAATCACTGTCAGCGTCAACCATTCAATTCAATCAGAGAGAGGGCCCGGTTGTTAGAGCTTATCTTTGATAGAACATGCGATTGAGCAACGCAGGAACTGAGCAATTAGCGCCTTTTATTGAAATCATAATTACGATATTAAACAATTATCGATCGTATGACGCAGGGTGTATGTAATTTTGTAACTTAGCTTTAGCAAAAAATAAATGTATGAAAAGTATCTGCGACGTTGATGAGTCCTTCCACAGCATTGTGTAATCATAATACCAGGCAAAGCCATAAAATTTAATGAGTATGTTTAAATCTATTACTTTAATGGTGATCTGGGAACTAAAGTTACGCTATTGTAATGTTGTTTATTAGGTCACTCGAAATGAAAGAGGCAATTAGAATGATTATAAGTGTACCATAGTACTTACTTTGATTCTTGAGATGAAGTAGGTTTTATTATAGCCTTGTAGAGGGAATAATTCTGGCGGGATGTTGCGACAAATCAATGTCTTTGGCAGCTTGCACTATTGAGTTATGCTCCTAGCCAAGATGAATAAGTAGTGTCCGTATCCGACAACTCAGTACACACATATTATGCTTGCCTGCTTACTACATAATATATTGAGGTCTATGTTAACCTTGCAAGTAGGTTCTGAGTGACAATTTCATTTGCATTTTAAAAACCCCACGACACATCTGAGAAAACTTAAAAAATGTGTTTTCTACTCGTAAGTTTCCTGGTAAGCCAAATAGCATTGTCTTTATTTAGGTTCAAAATATGTACGTGAGGATGGCAAATCAAAGCTATTGAAAATCTAGAGAGTTAGTCATTATGAAGCTCGAATATTGGCTTGACTTTTCCAACAGCACAAAGAAATTGCCATATATATTAAAATACAATGGATTACCTATTGGTCATACGTTAAGGAAAGAAATCAAAATTGTTATTAGGAAAACCTCAAACATAGGGTCGTAAAATACCGGGTAACTGGTAGGTGTATGAGTGAGCCGGGGTGGATTGAATCACCGGCCTCCATCGTAATCGAGCTCGATCGTAGATTCGTGGCCCGGTGTATTCGGCGCTGGCTTCCCAGAACCAACTCGTTGCTGCTTTATTGTGTTCGCCTTGAGAAATTTCTACTTTTTTCATGGAAATTGGAATATTTAGTTGAATGTCACGAATATCTAGAGGCATTACCACAGGGCATTACACATTGTAGAATTATTTTCCAGAATTTTGATGGCAAGGGTACCTAAGGAAAAGGATTACTTACGTATGAGCACTATAATCTAATAAGCACACTCCCTTAGAAAATTGGCTAACTGTGATTATTATCAGTTTACATACACACATTAAGATATTATGACCTACTTACAAACATTTGCATTTTCCCCACTCTATCAAATGAGTTTGTAATTTTAAGCTTTTCTTTAGTTACTCTACCAACATAAAAATTTGTCGTGCAAAATGTAAGTTAGAAGAATTTAAAATAAAATTTAAGAACACCCCTAGCCATGAACATTGGGAAAATTTTGAAAAAAATCATACGCAAGTCTGTATTCCTTACAAAAGCTCCAAGAGTTATATATCTTTACATTAACGATACACCGCGAGCAAAAAGAACATGTTAATAGTCTAACTTATGTACTCTAAAGCTTCCCGAAGCTAGGTGACACAACAAACAATACCGCCACATTGTAACAAAGAAAGTTGGCACGGAATCAAAGGCGGCATCGCCTGTTATGACCACGATGCCACTACAATACCGTATGTACGACCTTCACCTCACCGACTCACCGTGGCTAAGGGAAGCTACCACCACCCTCGAGCTTTAGTCACCTCACACAATAGCTTTGTCATCACAGGTCTTCCCAAGGTCGGTATTGTCATGCCCGATGAGCTAACACCACGTACCTACCCGATACTTCGATGCCAGTATCGATATGTGACTGATTACCGGGAAAAGGGGTACAATTGCTGATAATACGTAGAATGTGGTTAAGCTATGAATGTATATGGACATTCGTTTGGTTTATGCGCGTGAATCAGTACCGGTTGTCGAAAGCTATCGCTTTTACCTTTGAGACGTGGTGGGTAATCCGGTACCTATTTAGGTCCCGAGTTGCAAACACAGGAAACTTCAACAGGCGATCTCATTTAATTAATTTTAATTAAATGAGATCGCCTTACCAATTAAGACCTACATAAAAAGGCCCAATTAGATGTGACTTTCTGTTGTGGTTAGCTTGCGTGATCAGTCCTTGCAATAGAATGAAAACCTTTCCGTGTTAGGGATTTTCTTTTAAAACTTAAAGCTACGTACAAAGTTAGTTTCAAGGTAGGACATGTCGTAGTAAACCGCCAAGGTTCCGTAGTAAGGAGATCATGCAACGATACAGGGTGTAGTACGTCTTGGTACAGTCGAACTACACGAGTGTTGTTGTCAAGAATGTTGAATATTCATCTACTTATGGTGCAATAGCTTCACAATATTACGAGTTGATTTAATTTCCGTTATTAAAGAGTCAATGGTCTTATTATAAGTACAGCGACACGTTTAAACGTAATTGTTACGAGTAACGCGTGGCTCGTAAAGGGTTAAGTACCTACGTAGTGCGTAGGTACCTATAGTTCGCAAATGTATGTGTATCAGGTTCCGATTATCACTTATTACCAGCGGCGTTGGCACTGTGCCAACCACGAGCACACAGTAAACAAACGATTTCCTATCAGAAAATCCCAGACACATTTTGGCCGACTTATTCCTGTTTTTCTGGCAGACCCATAAATATAATTAAGCATAATTTGTTTGTTCAAAAATATACAACAATTTAACAGTATGGTGATACACTTTGTGATACTTGTTTCTATGGACAGATTTTGAACATACGAGTATGTGTCTGAATTATATATAAAATATCTGTATTTCCATAAACTAACATTAGTCAAGTTATTCGTATCTTAATAACCGTATCTTAAAGAAACTGCTTACAAAGGCAGTTTCTTGCATCCCTTGAAGCTCAAGATTAATAACATTTATATGCGAATTTATTCATTTAAATGAATGTTAAACCAAAATTTCGTGTAAGCGTTATTTTTAGTGCGCATGGGCAAAGCATCTTATTGATATGAGACACGAGACTCCCTGCACCTTGCAGGGTTTCATATAGTTTTATTAGTGCTCGCAATAAATAGGTGAACATCGTTTCTCTTTTTAAATGATCTACACGTCCTCTACGCAGCTTCTACGAGCATCTGTCTACGATGCGTCTAACGCTGAATAATCGGCCGGTGCCAAGACCCTCTAAAATTCCGCTCCTTTTGCTAAGTTAGGACAATGATCAAACTTTCTGTGACAGTCAGCTACTATCATTTATTGTGAAAATATTATCAGATGTATGTAATAACAAACACGATGAATAAATACATTTTACTTTAGTATCGGTAGCCACTTGAAGAACATTACTGATACCACTTGTAGGCGTACATATAGTGATTTACTATGGGTATTTCACCATTTAAATTCTATCGCGAGAAATCATAAAACAAATGTATTGTTACTAAGAACCGGCAGTTCCACTTATGTTCTCATTTATTATAATAATGAATGTAACTATTGAGGTCTAATACATTAGCAATTGCAATTACTATATAGTTTATTTGACATATTCATGGGAAATAGTTTTCCACCGGAAATCTTCTGCGGGTTTTGAACAATGGACTTCCCCAAAGAACTATGTAGAACGTTCCTAGAGTTGTCAAGGCATACAAAACACACTTTGGTCCCTGATTATTATAATGGCCACTGTATTTTTCCACATATACTTCTAGTGATGATGATAGGTCAGTATACGAACAACTCCTTTAATTGCCTTGTAATGGCTGAAAAGAAATGAAGATGACTCTTATTGAAGTTTTCCGAAATATTCTGTAGATGGAAAATATCGATATTTCCTATAAATTATTATGAAGGAACCTGGCAAAATTGTTGCACGACTCTGTCTTATGTAATTGACTCGGCTTATGTACTTAGTAGTTATTTTCCTTTTAACCTGGGTCGCATGTAACGACATGTAATTACAGCTATGTCTAACATTTTCTCTATCCATTGTTCTCAATTAGGTGATAATTCAATTATAATTTGATCGTTTTTCTTACAGTTTTATACAGGAAAATGTATGTATTCAATTAGTAAAATCATTGAGGTAATTGAAAAAGTCAAATACAATATAAGATTTGTTATTATTACATTTGTTATATAATATTGTACTTAATGTATTGCAAGCTGAGGCAGTATGCCTGTAGCCTGTCTGTGGCGAGTACTTATGATGATGCGAAACTTTTCAGGACGATTGCTATAAAGTTACGTAACTCAGAACAGTCTTCCGCGCGATTAAATTAGTTTTACTTAGGCATAATATTATGTAGGAATGAAGTATATGTTAGTGAGTAATACTACTTTTTAGATGTTATCGAACTTTGCGAATTCCTGTGATGCATCTTCATAATGCATGCATATCAGGTAAAATTTGAAGAAACTGGAAGTGAGTGCAATAAAAAACAAGTTAAAGTATTCAACGAAAGCGCATAAAGTTTTCCTGTAAAGTTGCAGTGCGTAGGGGCGGGCGGAGGCTTCGCGGCGGGCGGGAGCGGTGGGGCCGCGTGCGTTATAAGGAGTGCGCGGCGGCGCGGCGCACACTCTGCCAAACTCGCGGTCTGCGGTAGGTCGTGTCACGCGGTGGCGCAACGATCGCAGCCGTTCCCGCCATACAAACGAACACATTTTCTTTGAAATTTCGTGCAATTGCAAAGAAAAAAGTGAACAAAGCGGGACATTCGGTGACTCGAGAGTGCCTTGTGATTGTTGTTTATACATGAATAGACTCTATTTTTTATCGATATTTTACAAATTTCGGTAGTAATAGAGGTACGAGACGTGATCACACTAGTGAAACGAAGACATTAACGTTTCAAGTAGTGAGGATTGCGTGAACTTCGCACTGGACCAGTCTAACAGGTTAGTTGATAAAATTTCCGTGTTTGTCTGTGTGATTAGATGGACAAAGGACAGATCGCTTGATACATTGATTACCGCACGCCATCATTAAAGTTATTTTTATTGCTCGTCACCAGAATGATCATCATGCGTTATGAAAAACTAACAAACAAGCCAGCAAGACTAAGATGATAACAAGTTTATTGATTAACTATAACGAAAGTCAACTTTATAACCATTCATCAATTTCATAATAACATTGTGTTGTGTCATTGAGCGATTAAACCTGCACATACAGATAAATTAATGGAACTAACTCCTTCACGTGATCCCTTCACCTTTCTGTAAAGTTATAATTCACTAAGTCTATGAAATCTGTGCAATATTTGAAATCTAGTGATTTGGAGTATTGCCGGTTTGGTGTCACGGTCACCAGCTGACATTGTCGTAATGCTACGGTACACTAGATCCGGCGTAGTAAACTAACGTCTATCCCAATAATAGGTAGGAGCGCCTTTTATTTACAACTACGTTGACCTCTGCCTCTAAACTCGTGTATGCTGATAACTTTGTTCCACTATCAATCGAAGTTATTGAATAACTGACACAATGTTTATTTATGCGTAAGAAGATCTTTTGATGAAAACTCAACTCCAATTTTCCGAACGTAGCGTTGTCTACGCTCTCAATAAAATTACTTTTATCACACTGTTGTCGTTTGATAAGAAAGCGTGCTAAGATTACCTCTAACTGATGTAAAAAGGCACTTTCTTTTTAAAATATTTGTAGACGCTATAAAGCGTGTAACAAAACATTAAAAGATTCTTGTGTTTGCAAGAAAGAATTGAAGCGTGCGTGCCGCTCCCCTTATCAGATAATTTTCGTGGATAAGGACGTAAACATTATCTATCTGATAACACTAAGATCTGTATGAGCTCATTCTTTGAGCATTCCTTTAGTTTACTGTACTTGCTGTGTAAAGAATGTATTGATAACTTTATAAATAATTGAATGATTGATAACACAGTGCAATGAGAAAACGTTTTTGCAGAAGGGCTTTCGATTTATTTGACTTACGAGTTTCCGATATGTCACTTCTAACAATGTTTAATTACTTTGTATCAGCCTCGCCTGATTCTAGTTTATTTGTAGTTTGTTGTTTGTATGTAGGTACCTGTTGCAAGGTAATTTACTTTTATTATCTCATACTCATGACACATTTGGGGTCAGTTGAAATTCGTGCTTTTGATCATACACTTTAAATATGCTTCACATCTACATACATTTGATTAATTGATTTCTGTGTTTTCTAAAATAACGTAAGCGTGTATCTTACAGTGTCAAGTTTAAAGTTTCGCAGTCAAAGTTTTGTCATAAGAATGACAAACACGCGGGTTATGTATTCAATGTGAGAAAATAGGTATATAATGTATAGGTAACTGAACAAGTACCAGAATCGATATAACAAGTCCTCAATTATGACCATTAGTACCTTTTTAAATTAATAAAAGTAGATGGCAAGAGTGCCCTAAGTTGTATGATAAACAAACATGTTCGGTTAGTTTGTTCTGCGACCGTAGTGACTCACAGAGTGTAGTCACTACGTTGTCGGGCCGCCGAAGTTGACACGAAATGTTGGAAAGCATGGGCACATTAATTATGTATGTAGTCGCTACTTAAATTCAATGTTAAAGTACAGAAACAACCTTTCTCCGTCTGTTCGTAAAAAAGATTAACCTCGGACTGCTTTCTTTGGTAACGTGTTACAGTTTTACTGTTTTCAAATAATTATGTAGAATAAGAAAAGGAATTTGCTCATGTTACATAATTACCTATTGCAAAAACAAAAATATTAAAATTTTTTAATTACCTACAAAAATTTTTAAATTACCTACAACTAATTAATATATTCGTCTAACGGTTATTAAAGAAATACAATAATACCGATAAGATCGTTATTAATTAAGCAAAAGCTCCAATTAAGTTATGTAGGGAAAAACTGATTTAAAACTGTGTCTTTGTTTACATAAAGCTTCAGGTCGATACGTATCACAAGTCACCACCCACTTATTCGTTTAATGATTAATACAACGCCATTATACAAAAATGGAAACCAATGCATACAAATGTACAAGTGTTCATCGAGGAAATGATTTCCTTTATTATACGATGCTAGAAAAATAGATACAAATAGGTAATATATAAATGCATTTGCATAGGAAACCACAGATTCGTTTAACATTCAGGTATAATTATGACCTAAGCCATATATTAGTAATGTTCAGAATGTTCTCTGTTCGTAATTACTGACGTCCGTATATAAGGGTGATGTGGAGTCACTTGTGACCCTGAGGTTTATTCAACCAAAACATGGGTTGACTCATGCCGCGGCAGTTTCCACCATTCGTTACCGTTTTATGTAACACGAATGGATGACAAGGAAAATGGTAGATCGGAGGTAGTTAGAGGATCATTAATAGGGAGTTATAGACACAGTCGCTAGGGAGATAATAACACATCAACATCGCGCTTGTATTCCCCGACGTGTATTACCTAGTTCATCCACATATTACCAGTTATTTTTATGTCTCACGTAATAAGGGGTGAGCCTATGCCCATTAACCGGGAACAAATCCAGAATCCGGGCTGCTGCTAAGAAATTCCTAATGGTAAAACCCAATTCGCTTTACCTATCCTGAGAATCGAATCCAGGACCCCATGCTCAGCAGTCGCACTTGCCACTAGATCAACAAGACAGTCAATATTCACACGTCTATCGACTAAATCGTTGCAGTTAAACATTTTTACAGAGATTTTTCCATAACAACAATATTGCAAATAAAATACACACTAGCTAGTAGCATGATATCTCGATAATGATAAGCTATTAGTATTGCCCGCGAGGATCCGGAAGCAGGAAGCGTTCCAATGCCGTGTCAATGCGAAGCGGCGCGGGCACACGTCAGGCGGGACCACACGGCGCATGCGCTCTCATTGAGATGCATCTCAGAATCGCACCCGCCGTCATCACAGCGCATGTACAATGATGTCAATCACGAACTTTAAAGGCTCTCGGGCAGACTCGCGAAATTCCGTCTGTATTTTATGGTGGCACATAAAATGATCAGTTTATTACCGTTTTGACAATGAGATTAAATATTGAGATATATAGTCCTCCGGATCGCATTTGGGCTATGGCGGCCAATTTCAACGAAGTGTGTGTGCGCATACACAGGTGCAGTCTCTCTTCCCTCTCTCTCATAGCCCGATGGGACGACATGTATTTCTCGAAGGGATAGGCGGAGGATTGAGGTTTCTTTGGAGAAAACTTCATACCTAATCCATATCTCCTGCCCGCTGTAGAGGTCGGCCCAATATGTTTTTCTTTCCGATTTTCTCTCGTTAGTCGTCACGTTTACCTATAAGATAAACGTCACAAAATAATAAAGAATATTTCGATTCTTAGTATCAAAAGTTAACTATAATACCTAAGTTGCTTAAGTTATTAGTCCTACTGATGAATCATCATTTCAATAAAACGAAATAAGTTGGAAATACTATTCAATATTATTTCCATTACTACCAAAAAAAGACAAAAAGACCTAAGTAAAAGCACTTTGTCCTACGATTCTCTGAAACTTCTTGTTTGAAATGACCTAGTTATAGTTTTTGAAAAAATATAAACATTTATATAAAATTATAAACAATTACAACCTGTAAATTGTGGTTAAAATAAGGAAAACAGTTCGTCTTTTACATAATATTAAGTTGACTTAGTAGGTACGCTACACTGAATAGGATAAAACATCGTATTTGTAAACAAATTTCGTAGTGTTCTCTCTATTGTTTAATTTATTTATTCCACCTTTCTTTAATAATCTTATCTACACTTCTAGCTGTTTTTTCAATAGACGAATAATTTTTATTTGCAAGGAATAATTATTGACGTTTGACAGCTTTTGTATATAGAAAATATTTCAAACTGTCATAAATATTCTTCAGATAAAAGTTGACTGACTATTGAAAAAACAGCCCTTAGTATCTCTAGGTAACCGTTTAAGCTTAGCAAGTATTCTGAAACGCTTGAACTATCAATTACATGATTTAGCTTGACATCATGTTTAAACAGTCCGGGTTATCGATTGCAATTTTATTGTCGGGGTCGGATCGATTAAATAGTAATTAAATATAATCAGTTTCACTAAGATAACTGAAAATATTTGAATGCAATCGTTTAGATGCTATAGAAAAAAAAATGTCGGAGTAAATGATGTTAGGTAAGAGATTCGAATCCAATGTCGGTGAAACCAGCGCGGGCGCAGCGTCACCTCCGCGCCGCGCCGTCACGCTTTGGCAAGCGGAACATTGCTGGCGACACCTTTCATAGATCCGCGCTTTCGGTTTTAGTCATAGAGATTGACCTGACGGATATATCACGTCTCTGAGATTGATTTTTGTGATGTTTATCATAATTTATTGTTAAATCATAAATCATAATCTGCTAGCGTTTTGCCAACTGTGTTGAAGTCTGCTTCCAGTCTAACCGGATGCAGTTGAAAACCAGTATTTATCTGATATTATTAGACCATATTAAAAGGTTGTTATTAGAAGGTAATAATTTTTTGCCATTCATTTTTGCTAATAAATAAACACCCGGAAATTTTGTTGCTAGTGAATTAGGATATGAAATAGGTATGTAAAATACTTTTTTGTGGATCCTTTAAACAGAGTTACCTGCCAATCAAGTACTTAGTTACTAGAAGTTTCTAGTTTAATTAATTATATTCGAAAAATATCCGCTTGAACTTTACATATAAAAAGTTTTGATTATGGCATTTCTTGAAGTCCTTGTCTTGTAGCGGTCTATGATACCTTCCTCTTCTCATGAGGAAGGAAACAAGTAGTTAGGATTAGTTCATAAAATATGCGTGAAGCATTAATGAAAGTTATCGAAGTAGTTAGTAGTCTCAGCTCAGGTGTGGCAGACGCACTTAGTATCAACTCTCGAGAGGGCTCTTGTAAAGTACTGTAGACGTTTAGAGGCCTGTGATAATAAATTATTAAGCATGCAACGTAGAACCAGAATTCGAAGTCATGTGTCTATCAAATCAACCCGCTATGGGCTCTCGTAGTGGATTAGGCCCCGGTCCCTCTCACAGAGACGAGGCTTATGTCCCAGCAGTGGGAATATCATAGGCTGATTAAATTATGTAAGCATGCAACTGTAGAAAGACTAAAGTGCATGAGTAATATCTAGTTATGAAGAAAAACCATTAGCGCCCATATTCTCAATCTTCTGCTTTGTTAAATGATTAAATCCGCGGTGAATCACAAATCTCTTGAGTATATCTACGGACATGCAAGACATACAGCTGAATATCTAATCAGTTCCCCACATTGTGTAGCCGCTATATACCTACTATATACCGTTGGCTACAAACAATTTATCATTTACGAAGATAATGCTAGGTGTTTGTTTGACAAGCCCTTCGCAACTCACGACGAAAATATGTAGGTCATCTAGCGGTGTTTGACTGACAGACCTATTTCTAAGAATAAGTGTAGTGCAAGTGCAATCAGTTTTGATTGGTATGGCGCTATCATTCTTATTATAGGCGACGACAATAGATATTAATGATAATCATTTTGATTTCCAGCTATGCAAATAGTTAATTAATAGCTAACTAGCTTCTGCCCGCGACATCGTCCGCGTAAAATTTCACCCTCCCCCCATTCACACTCTTAGGGGTGGAATTTGAAAAACCCTTTCTTAGTGAATACCTACTCTTCACAAAGAACATACCCTCCAAATTTCATGTTTCTTGGACAAGATCAGTCAGTCAGGAACTCAGGACATTGAATTTTATAGATATCTTTACTAAATAAGTATGCGTTGGAAAAGAAATGAAACATTTTTGTTATCTACATAGCAAATAAGACTGTGAAAGAAATCTTTAATTTATAACGTTGTGCTTTCACAACTAATAATAAAGTCTACTTGACCTTTTAAAACGTCGTATAATGTCGCTATTTGAAATCACCAACATTATTCTGATAATTTTTAGTTCTTTTTAAGCTACTTGTATGAGTAATCATTTCAATATAGGTATATCTGTATATTTACAAAACAATCATAATTATTATGTATTTAGCTCGTCTTGATAATCCAGAAAGAACTTATATAAGTGTACAGATGATGGCCACTGACTCATAGCAATTAACGATGTCGCGGATATGACGCAGAGCCGACCTCTACAAAAACCTGTAACCTAAAGATAACAACTATAAATAAAATATAAATGCCTGTTTCAACGTTAGGTACTGGTTTTCGTACGATATTGGGATAAAGTTATCAGTTGTATATCAGGTCGTGAATGCATTTTCATTCCAAAGGCTGACATAAACAGTTAGGTTGTTCACATGTCGCGATAATAATTGTTACTAATTATTTGTTTCAGATAACATATCATCGTGGTGCTCGAAGATATCGACGACTATATTTTACTATACTTACAAATCAAATAGGTTAAGAAAACGACATAAGAGTAATGACAATTATTCCGTCCTTTAGATAATTTTTACAAAACTATAATATAAGGAAATATCAAATGAGCATATCTAGTAGAAGATTAAGGATATCACCAGGAAACATGGCGTTCGTTAGTTTGAGGAGTAGTCTGAGGATACTGTGGACGGCGACGGTGGCGCTGGTGTTCCTGACCAGGAGTAGCGCCGCGCCGACCTTCGGTAATGCAGACAACGCGATGGTAAGTCGATTACAATTTTTTGCATTAAAAGAAAAACGTTCGCAAATCGAACTGTACATTTTTTGCTTCTTCTAGCGCAATAATTTTGAAATATTGGCGTTGAAATGGATTGTTTTTTGTAACTGCATATAATTTAATATCTCGCTTAATCATTGTAGATAACGATAGCACTGAATAGACTTGACAAAGTACTCGTTAGTATTATTAGTAAGGTATTTATTGTAATACGGATTTCCTCTACATCCTGTAGATAATCGATAATTATTATCATCGGAATCGGAAATGTTATATAGGTGCGCATAGCGGTCGCTGAGTCAACTTTTCTCAGAACAACGTTCACCGGCGCTTCATAAATTAAATTGAGTCTGAGCCCCATACAATGATACTAGGTAGAGTAACACACTCGTAGGTGTTTGTAGTAACGTGTTCATTCATAAATCGAGGTAGTCCAGCCGAGATAAGTGGCCCGCCTTTCGCTTCGACGCTAGAACACTTTGTTTGTCTTCTCATTTCGTTTGTTTAACACGGATCGTGACTCACGCGCATCATATAAGACATGTGTGTTATGTGTGTGTGTATGGGTGTAGCAAGATATTGGTCATTATACTTTTTCAATGGGCATTACGTCATTTGTGTAGTATTTGTAAAATACGCTAATGTTGTGTATGAATCAATGGCTATAAATTCATCTTGGAATCAACATCCTTTTTCCGAGTCTGGTCTGATACCAACTACCCGCTTTATATATAAGTATTTTTAAATGTTGATTCTTAAATAGTAGGTTTTCCAAACATGAGATGTTTGTTCAGTTTGTTTGTCCTAATTGCTATTTTCAATGTAGAGGAGTTATCAAGATGTCTGTTGGTGACGTATTTTAAGATAAAGTCTTTTTGGTTGATAAGACGTGCTCATATATTGTGTATAGTTTTAAATGAGAGCGACGACGACTGCATTACAAAAGGCTTTTGTTAGTCATTCATAGTGGGTCAAGAAGTAAGCTTTGTTCTTTCATGACAATGATAAAAAATATGGAGATTATTTCATGGAGCTTCAAGTAGAAGTTTCTGATGAAGCTACTTGAATATAGTGTTTCTATTTGAGCTTTAAGTAATTACTTTGTCGCGTGAATAAAAGATAACCAAGTTTTACAAATTGATAATCCCTTCTATGTATATACCTACACCAGGTAGACAATCATCATCATGAAGAATAAGTTTTAAATAAAAATTCAAGGGTACAGTTGATAGGAATTAAACATACGTCATGTTCCTGTAAACACTAACTTCGGAAAAGTCAAGAATCTGGGACTCGCAGTGTCATGTGTCATTACATTAGGCACGCATAGTACGAAAAGGAGAATCATTCCAATACTATGTTTGATACCTACTCGATTTAAAGTTTACTCACAAAAAGGATAGTGCACATAAACCTCTAATCGCGAACTGAGTCACACTCAGTGCAGCAAGAATTATTACTTCTACGGGATTCTAGAGGATACATGTAAATAATAAAATCTCATCGTTTCTCGGAATACGGCGCGGGCGCCTGAGTCACAACGAGTTGTTGAGCTCGCTTGCCATCAAGTTCTAGGTCATAGAGCACAGCGACCGGCGACCGCACGGCAACGCAATACCCGCACCACTCTACATACTAAGGCTGCGGTTATGTGACAGCGGGTAGCGTGGCGGAAACAATTCACAAAAATCAACAAAAAAACATCGGAAAAAGGAAGTAAAGACGTCTCAAGCTTTCAAGAAAGTTTTTGGAAGCTCATGAGCACCAACATATTTTTCTCAAAAAACAGATTTTTATCCTTTACGACAACGTCGGGGCTACTTTTGTTCCTACAGCTCATCTCATGCCAATAGCAGAGAATGATAAGATGACGAAAAATCTAATTTTAACACACATTCAGATGGTGACATGCCTGGCCTGAGATGGTTTTGTAAAAAAAAAACTGTATATTAGTAGATATTAGTATAATATGGGCTAAGTTTCACATATTATTTGACAACGCCCGCTCTGCTACTCGCTGCCTGCTGACCTATTGCTTCAGCCTCATCCGACTCACAACTTAATGCCGCATAAGTACACATTCCTATTACAGTCATATATTGCTAATAAATTCTAGTAAGCTGTCTTGAATTCAATATCGATATTAAATAAATTACTTGTTGGAATAAAAATAGCTAATATTATAATATTTATTTAATCATTATATTTATCATTATTGTTCAGGCTTGTTGGTTTAATAGAAATCATTTATAAACAAAGACAATACATTAATATAAAATATTTTATATGCTTGTAATATTAACATAATATCGTGTCTGTATTCCTTAAGGGGCTGATCAGAGGGGTAAAGTATCAGTCACATTTCGCCAGTTATGTTTAAGTTCCATCAGCGACGAGGCGTGTAATATTGTGGAAATATAAAAGCGGATAAGGTAGTTTTTCTCACAGCTCTAGCAGAAAGATAGGTTGTGTAACCGCGGAAACCACAAGTCCAATACAATAAAAGGTAATTGATTTAGGTAAGTTACAATAAAATAAAACAAACGATGATCTTAGCCCTTTTATAATGAATCATTATTTACATTCTATACAGTCACTCACATAAATAGGAATAAGTTGGAATGACATAACTATTGAGGATTGAGGCCAACAAAGGAAAGTTATAGCAGAAGATGTAACAATTTAGAAACCAATCACGTTTTGTTATGGAAGCTCGCCAAAGTCTTGGATCATAAAGATGCATTTCCTTAACATTCTTGGACAAAGTTACACTAAGTAGATAGGTACACCTACATATATATAGATAAATCTGACGATCAATCGACTCGCATGCAACGCCACTGCTGGAGATGGGCCTCTGTATAACGGGGGGGGGGGGGGGGTCTGTCCAACACCACGAGTGAAAGATACCTTGTGATGATAACACTCACAACACTCACGTAAATCTAATTTCGCGGATAAAATAAAAATGCGAATTGCCAAATTACAATCTAATCAATTAAATGATAAGGTCTTAAAAACTGTGTAAAATAGCCGTGGTTATGTCAAGGCTAATATGCGTCCTACTAACCCGCTTCCACTCGTATGGCGAACTTAGGGTAATTATTATTCACATTTTAAATTCTGCTACAAAAGGCGACCGCTTTTCAGTGCCTTAGTTTATTGACATAGCTATAGGTATTGTGAAAAATTCACAGCTTTTCTTTGCTTGTTCAAATCGAAATGTTATGTCTGGCAAAGAAATAACACAAGTTCTAGTTAATAATGCAAGGAAGCCTAACCGATAAAAATATACCTTATAACAAAAAGATAGAACATAGAACCTTAGGCATGGTTGAGCTGTGCTAGCGGTGTTTGTTAATTTCTGGGATTGTAATTGATCATCCAATCAAATAATATTAATTACCTTAACATAAAGATATTTATATCATTCATCATTCCGTAGACAAAACTGATTTTTCTCAATGAAAAATCAAAATTGAATGGAAAACCTCTGTTTCAGCAACAATAACAGTAAATCGATTGCTCTTGTAAAGTATAAAGCACTGAGTTTTATTGATACGGGATTCATAATAATGCCGACAATGTAACTGAACGAATGTGGAGCCACAACATGGTGGCGTCACTTGGTTAAACTTTTCGCAACTGAAAAATGGTATACTCACGATAAGATAAGCGTATATATAAAGCAATGTGGCTTGATTCATTGAACCGGTAAAAAGTCATAGAAGCTAGCTGAGCATTTGTCTATGCTAAGACCGAGTACCTACCTATCTGGTCAAGAGCAATCTGGGGTTTCATCAATTCGTTTCCATGAAGACCGGTTCGAGACATAATTAACAGATAGGTAAGCCCGCTCTTAATTGACAGAGTACGACACTCGCTGACATGGGAAAACCATAAAATATTATACAGCATCGCCAACTCGTTGTCACGCTAGACTTGTTTACATTCTCAATTGCTCTAATAAAAATGTCATTCGTCATAATAGTTCCGTATCAAATTATCCCATATTTCATTCCGTACCTACAATAAAATATCAGATAAATTACGTTGAAACAACATGAAACGAACCAAACAAATGTTCGGGCTGCAACGAGCGGTACACGAAATATTGAAATTCAGAAATCGTTACTAGGATACGGCTCCGGACAGGCGAATGTCGTGCGTTCAGCATCGAATTCAGTCACGATAAGGTATTTTTGTAAGGCAGTATGTAATGCAGGTATTTTCGGCCACAACTTATAGGTCGTTGTACCTTACCCACGTGATAAACCCAAGATGTAAGATGGTCGGCACATTGTCATGGGCCAGGCATTTCCTGTCATTTGAAACAGGTACTGTTATGATAAACGTATCCATATAAAGAGGGTCATTCTCCTGTCTAAGGCTCCTCTGGAGAACAATAGCCGAGGCAGAAAGTGCCAAGAACCTGTGATGTTCTTTGTTTTCATCATTCCTACTCGACTCGATTAATGCGATATAAAAATTCGACGCGTGTCCCACACGACGAGGGGACATCTCTCGGAAATTTTCCTTTGAATGTTTAGAACAATGAACTGGTGAAACATAATCGTTGACGTGCCTCATTTAGGTTTTATTAGTGCTTCAATGTTTATTAAAAAGATTATGCTGTTTTGTTATATCACCACCGCAGTAGTCTATTTAGAGTATGTTGTGCTAGTTTAGATGCCGCGTGCATATCTAACTGTCAGCAAGGTGTCGACCGCCTCCTTGTTATGCGTTTCGGGAAATGCGTATCTTCGTATCTCAAGATCACACCGGAGCCTGCCGACGGGCGAGACGCTCTTGAGATCGTGATTAAAAACAAAATATTTTTAAAGTACAATGCCACCGACTGTAAGTCTTTTAACCCTGGTCACGATTCACGATCCTGGGAAATAAATATTTTTTAGGATTTCGCAGAACATGATGGCAAAAAATACGATGACGAACTGTGAGATGTCGCTAGATCTCTTAAAAGATAGGTAGTGACTAGCCTATTTTTAAGATTTTGAGCGGAATAAAGACAGATAAATTATTATCTAAAGAGATAAAGTTAAGAGATGTTTGTTTAACACGGTAAACCGTGCTGATGACATAAATGAGACGTGTGTAATGCTTGGACAATAGCTTGTGTCCAGCGGAGACAAAAAGCGACCGGGTCACCTCTGTATTACCGTAATCTGAACGGACTGCTTTTTGGTAACGGGATTTTTATGTGCTTTCTGCATGTATGCATTTGTGAAGATGAGTTTGTAATGGGTGGTGAGTTAGTGGTGAGTGGTCGCTGGTGGTGGTGGTGGCGGTGGCAGGTCGGCGCGCATGCGCGTCACGCACGCAGGAAGCGCGCGGCGACCTTCGGCACGCGCGCCACGGCCACCGTCCTCTGATCGCTACTGCTTATTGTTCACGGCGTCGACACTACCATCTGATTGCTACCATATATCTGATCTCACTGTGATATCATGTCATATCCATACATTACAGACCTACCGACATTTTATTTATAGTCGGGAAATAGGGATTGTAGCTTCATAGTTATTCTTCGTTGATTTTTTGTTCGATGAGTCTGAAATGTAAGAATATTATGTCGTTTTTTTAAAGCATTATAATTGAGTATTCATCTAGCAGGTGGCTAATATTATGTCCATTCAATAGTAATAATTACTACCTACACGTGTTGCTTATTTATCGATGAAGTAAGTTTTTCAGCCACTTATCCCGCGAAAACGGATAATTGCTTCATTAGCTCTGAATAATTACAAAAAAAAATCTTACAAGAATTTAATAAAAGGGGCTAATAAAGGGGGTAATAATAGTTAGTTGAGTTACAAAATTGGTGTCACATTCTTTACATTGTTTTTGCAAAATCTGTACATATACCTACCTACCTATTACCTACCCACCTACCGAGACTGACATTCCACGATAATATCCTATAATACCCTATCATAGGATAAGGTCGAGCACTTAACTTGAAGCGATGTAATCTATCTGTTCTCAGAATTAATTGGAATGCAGTAGGCAACGTAGGTACATCCACATTCATCGATAGAAAAGAATCCTGTGCATTCGTAGGTTGGCCCAATGTATTTAAAAGGCATGCCTTTTAAATACATTGGGCCCTACACGTGTAACGACACGTGTACCGCCGCCGATGATTGGCAAGCAATCATCAGATCAAAGTCTATTATATTTGAAAAGTAAGACAATGTGCTGTGGTCCACGTGACAAACGCGAGGATACACACACAAAGAGCGGGCTAACTTTACCGCAAAAAACATTTTCTACATTCTACTACGGAAAAGTGGGGTTTCACACGCGATAAATTCTATTTTAATCTTTCGTCAATCGCAACGTAATTGAAACTAATTACGAGGTAATTATCCATCCTATGCGCGTGCGCATGAATAAGTGCGGTCAGCGGTTCGCGCGCAGCTTTGATGCGTCTATCGCTAAACCGCAGTTTATCAATGGTCAATATTTCAGTAGGTAGGAACACAGGTTCAAGTTTGTATAACCACAGGTTAGGTATAAAAAGCTCGATACCTATAGGTACTTTAATAATAACTGGCTTGTTTTCCCTGAATTATTTAGCCTGTTCATAATTTATATGCTGCCCACAAAGTTATAATACAGGGCGTAAGGGAATATCGACACGCAAAAAGATACCAAAAACTTTACGATTGTAGCGTAGAAAATTTTCGTCGGTAATTAAAAAAAAAGCTGCAAATTTCATACAAAAGTGCAATACTTACACAGTCAAAATGTATGAAACAGCAGATTTATTTTTAAGAAGCAAATAAAATATTCTACGCTGGGGTCTAAAACCATCGGCTGAATGCCATCTATAGTACGGATTAAATAGCTAAGTAAGTAGCTAAGTAATAAAAATGTCGCGTACAATGTTGCTATTGTTTACTGTGAAAAACAAAAAATATAACGCAAAAAGCAATTAAGTTGCATTTTAATGTGATTTATGAACATAAACCGATGACAGGATGGACAAACAAACATGTTGTTTTAACTTATATAAGCGTCGCGTCGGTCCAAATTAATTATTCATCTTTGTTTGTATGGGAGCCATTTATCTTCAACGTGAGTACTTATTTTTAAATGAGAAATGTATGGAAGGCTCTATGTGTTTGTTTATCTATGTCGCATATATCTACATTCCTGAAACGTCTCACGTTCACAAGAAAATATAGGAATTAATTATGGAGACGGCACGTGTACAAAGCCCACCGCCATTTTATTATTCGTGTAAACAGAAAAAAAATTACATAATATTGTTATTAATGCGTAGAAAAATGTAAACAAATGTGTCGGATTTGAATTGAATGGTAATTTTATTACCATCAGAAAAACCATTTTCCCCGATGCTTACGATATGCACTCAGTATTATTGTCAACATTGTGACAGAATTAACTAGCATAGGCTGTAATTACATAATTAATATCTGTCATTTGCTTCTTTGCATTTGCGCTTGAGTTTTATAGATTATTAATTTATTAAGGGCGATTCCTAACACCGTGCATAAATATAATATCTTTATTACATGTGTCTAGTGCATAATTATGTCAAGACACTAATAGGGAATAAATAAGTGTAACAGGTGAACTAATTATGTTGTGCAAACACCATAATAACATTAATATAGTCCACGAGTTATTGGTGGCGCAGTGGTG
The DNA here is from genome assembly GCA_914767645.1 of Hydraecia micacea. Classification (NCBI taxonomy): domain Eukaryota; kingdom Metazoa; phylum Arthropoda; class Insecta; order Lepidoptera; family Noctuidae; genus Hydraecia; species Hydraecia micacea. The sequence goes on along the minus strand of OU611779.1, from coordinate 9,263,376 downwards.
AAAACATGTCACCCTATAGACATGTCCCCACGTGCTCTATAAAACGAGAACACTAATAATTTGTACTAATTTATGCAATTGCGTGATACATATATAGACTTTTAATTTAATTACATGTATACGAGATGGTGTAATGAGAAACCAAGATGTTGTGCTGTTTATACAATGTGTAAATTAAAGACAGATCGTAAAATATTAACTTTTAACATAATTATCATTGTCTTGCTCTTATGCCAATTTATTTGACGTCGACGCATCATGTCCTCTTCCATACATCTGTATTAGTCGTCATCTCAGTAGTCACCCCAATTTCAAGAGTTTTCGTTAAATGTTTTCTCTACAAATACTTTATGCTGGTATAATTTACCCCTTATTATAATTCACCTCCATTTTTGTTATCACTAAACGTTTTTGTTCCATCTTCATTTGAATACATCCTATATAAGGTTTTCAACGCGTAATTGTAATAACAGATGGTATGTACAGAGCTGCTGCAATATAAGTGGCGCAGGCGGCGCGGGTCGTTAGCATTGTAACAAGATAAATGCACTATATTTACTGCCTGCTTAGACTTCTCAGGATTAATGCACACTATCTTATCTAATGTTTGCTTTTGATAATTATAATAAATCATACAAAAAACACGTTGCAAAACATTCACAGTAAAAAAAACGGTAGTAGGTCAGACACAACAAAACCAACAGTCGATTTATTTTGTCGAGAATAACAAGCTTTTTTAACAGGTTGAATTAGTTATTAATGGCTAGTGACACGAAAAATCAATCTCGGTACAGTTAGCGTGTGTCGTTTTCAATCTCTGTCGAAACAAAACCGCTATCACCAAGCGACATCGACAACATCTCGGCATATATTCGGCACATCCTTAACATTACGCATACAGGGAAGTGTTGACGAATACCTACACGTGTCAGATCTTCCCGGGAGGCATATCTGAGTGATCGCTGAGAGCAGATGCATTTCCTGGAACATGCTCGCGTGACAGCCGAGGCATATTTACAACAACTCCTATTAAGCACTTCGGACTACTGATTATGATTAGCTGGCCATTGTGATAGCCTGTAATGAGCAACCTGTTTTGTTTGTTAGAACATGTGCACTACATGCTTCTAACTTAATAAGGGGCAGGCTTTATTTGGTGGGGTCAGACTTGATAACATAACTTTCGGTCACACCTGTGAGAACCTTGTGATCAATGTTATTCGTACTTCGCCTTTTTTGGTTGTTGGTTTTAAGACCTGCAGTGATGAAGTATTCTAAATAATTACTAATTAAATTATTTTACTTCAATGTCCATCGGCCAATTACATTAGTTTAAGATAATCATCATCTGCCTAGCTTTTTCCAACTCTGTTATGGTCGGCTTCCAGTGTAACTAGATGCAGGTGAACACCAGTATTAGTTTAAGACAATACTTTAGTTGATTTGGTGTTCTTTATAAAAATCTATTTCTCAAGGAGGTGCTTAGATTGAGTAAAATCATCATTGTTTCCTAAGAGCACGATCATCATCAACATGCATCGAACATACCTACCAGTTTTATAGATTAAAAGCAATTTTCATGCAAATTAAAGGTGATTTATCGTTACACAATACGTTATGGCACTGTATGGATGGCTCTCAATTTTGCCATAATACCGGAGGCGCAATTTAATGATGGTTCTACGTGAATCCGAGCCAATGTCAGCGGGTACAATGAGTAAAGTACGCAATCATACATAAGTGTCATTAAATGCCCGCATAGTTTACATTGTAATCGCTTGGCTATAGATAATCGGCCCATGGCGTTCTCCAGCACATGTGTACATATTGCGCCTTTTTTGTCGTGCCTCTCTGAATACTAATAACGATTATCATATTCCATTATGTTACGTAACATCGTATGCTAATGTAATTATTATATTTGCTTTATTGACAGTCTTTATTGTGTGTTTGCACGCGATCTTAAATGCGTACAAAAGTTTCGCTATCGTTTAACAATGAACTTAGAGGAATGAGTAATTTTTGTTTATGTGGGCGATATAGGTTAATGAATGATCTGACACTACTTGATACATGTACCGTTTATATCTGTTTATCCAGTAACTGTTACAAAGTTTATTTATTTAGCGAAGCAAAATATTGGATAAATCTTTTTGGGCAGTGAGTGCAGTGACTAATATACCTACCAAGGCGTTAAAGACCATGAAATTGGAAGGACATCTTCTACTCCTATCTCTGATAAAATAAGCTCATATCACAAAATGTAAGGACAGTACCTACTTAATACAATGACATACTCAATAAACAAAAGGTAGGTCGGAAACCGGAAGTGGATATTACTAACAAAGCTATGAGTAAGATTAGGCTTTAGTAGTGAGTAAGTCCTATATGTTTTTAAAAACAGAGGAAATTATGAATCATGATATAAAAATAATAGGTCATTGACACAAGTGTTTTTTTTAAGAAGACCCGTTTTTGTTTACGACGATTCGCACAGGTTATTAGTAAGTTTAAATTCATTCATACTTTTTTACACCGATACTTGTATTCCGAAAATCTGATCACCTCTGATTAGTGAACTATGTTGTCAAATATTAGTAAAACTGTCTGTATTATAATTAGCGGACCAAAACAGCCATATGTCAATTAGTAAATTGATTCGAGATTTGATTGCTTATAGTTATCTACAAACAAATAAAAAACAGCCTTTTAGTATTCACATACCTAATTCAGTTTCATACATCGTCTTTATTTTAATAGGTCGCAATACAAGATCGTCTGTAGTAGCAATGAGCTCTGTAAATTTCATTAATTCAAATGGTCGGGTCATTGAAAGCTCGTAGTAAACGCAAAAACATTAGCAATGTGATGACTCAGTGCCAGCACGTGGTTTTGGACATTTCAGTTCACAGCTCGACAAGTAGGTACCTACTTATCCTTTCTATTGAAAGTGCCGTTAATCGCAGCCGACCCGTTACCTCGATTGAAAATAACTGGCATAACATATCGTCATCCTTAAAGTCTACATGAAGTGTGATCACGTTCAGTTGTTTAAGTTTGCGATTTACAGTTTGCCTATGTATCTTGGAGCGTGTTCATATTGGTTTCATCTTGAAGTAAAAGCTCAAACAGCACCACTGTAATTACGCTGAGACATTGGGAATTGAATACTCGAAAATTACCAGCAACGGTTAAAGTCGTTAAAAATTCCTTTAAATATGATTGCCCTTAAAACCAGTCCAACGTGAGATGGGTTTGACAGGTATTACCATTACCTGCATTATGCTGGTGGGTGGTGGAAGTGTATGGTTGTTTAAGACGTCAAACACCGGAGCGGAACGGAGTTATTTTTTCCAATTAGCATTGTTACACAGCAATGATGCGTGATACGTGCCGTTGGATGTCCCTCGAGGCTGTAGAAATTTGCATGAGTTAAGTAGGTCTGTGGAGCACAGCGCCGCAGGCTGCGCCGTGAGATGCGCGGGCGCAGGCTCCGACAGTACCCGTTACTCATGGGGACACACTGACCCCGATATGTTCCGAAACCATTATTTAAACGCCTCCATCAATAATCCTTCCGCTGTATAATACAGGTCGCTCTTATTCCTTTCACTTATACGCCTAAGATAAATACGCTTTACCGGCGAGACGCTACTTTACCGGCGAGACGCTACTTTACCGGCGAGACGCTACTTTACCGGCGAGACGCTACTTTACCGGCGAGACGCTACTTTACCGGCGAGACGCTACTTTACCGGCGAGACGCTACTTTACCGGCGAGACGCTACTTTTTGCAGTTGCCCGACAATACTCGTTGTGTATCGTGAACCAGCGCGTGTTTCCAAAGAATTCTTACATGTAAGGAACAATAGTTTGCTCAGGAACATTGTTACCAATACGATATGTAGACCAAATAGCAGGCTACAATATTTACATTGGTACGAGGTGAGACGTACAAGTCGTGCGTTTTGGTTCGCTTTGGTTTGTGTAACAAACAATGGCCTGCAACTTTGTGTCAGTGTCAATGGCCTGGCCCAGCGCACCCAAAAAGTGACCGATTCTCTCACGATTAGTCATCGACATAAACATTGATTTATTTGCATTCAAAATAATGCATGCGTTGGATTCAGTACTTAAGTTGAAATAAATACATTGTGTAACGGGCACCTAAGAGAGCTTTTTTTATCATTGAACTTTAGGAATTTATTGCAAATACAAACAATGGAAATAGTGAGCAATAAAATATGAAACGCAAGTACCTCTAGGTAGATTTCATGCCTACTGAGGTCAATCACTCATTCGTGATGATATCTGTAAAACGTACGTTTGATTTGCTTAACAAATAGAAGAAATCTTTGAAAATATATTTAGTATTCTCGAGGCACGGGACGCATTGGACAGACAATAGTAAACACGGGCTTTTGGGGGTATTGACTGCGGGATTAACAGTGACATTGTTGTGAGTATTCCCCGGCGTGAGGGGGAACAAAGAGCCTGCAGGCGCTCGCGCTGGTGTGCGGAGATATGTGCGTGCATTCAGATGCAGCGCACGCGCACCGCCACTGCCCAAGGTCGCCATGTCTCCGTATACCATTCGCGACATGCGAATGCAGCCCTCTAACGATATATGAAGCCTTTCTTTACATACTGAACTTAAAGCATTGCACCTAAACACGAAGAACCTAAAGCTTGCATCTACTTTCTTTGATATAATATATATACCTAACTATAACTTTGCTTAACGAGATTATCTCGTTGCGAATTGAATGGATGAACTAAGTTACATGTCGGATAAGAAATTATCTTCTTATCCATGTAGGTATTTGCTCTAACGACGTGGTTCACGTTATCAAGCGCGTTGACAATAAACAATGGCTAGGTAACCTTGCGGTGAGGTGAGATAATATAACGTCAGTAAGTACTTGCACAAGATAAACGAGAGCTCTGTAAGCTAATTAGTAAGTTAGACCGCGTCATGACATGTCTTTCTTTACGTTGAGAGCAACATTGAATGATATTCGTTAATTCTGTTCCTAAAATGAGTTGTAGGGAAATCCATTTTAACGCCTAATTGAAAAATGTAACCCTTTGTGAATCATAGAGCTGTTAGCTCTATTGTCTTTATGTGCCAATGCTAATGGATCTCTGTTTTCATTCGACTGAAATTTAGAAGTGCACTTAGAACCTAATTCACATTAGACAAGCACCAATGGCAGCTTATGCACACTATTGAGCACAATCTAACAAGTAGCTAGAAATCTTTCGTATGAGAACAGAGGCCTACTCCAAACTTGGATACGGCAGACTGAAGGAGATGTGTACTTTCAGATGTACTTAGCGCAATACGGGTATCTGAGTCCCTCTGTGAGGAATCCGTCAAGTGGACACATCATGGACGAGAGCTCGTGGCGCCGAGCCATCGCCGAGTTCCAGAGCTTTGCCGGGCTCAACGCTACAGGTAAGCCTATCTACAAATACATCGGCTTATCGATCGAAAACCTGTCATTATTCCGCAATTTACTGCCAACTGGTACATTAATCATTTGTAATAAATTTTAGGAAACGATAATTATATTTCCAGGGGATGTAGTAAAAGTAATCATCGTTTTTCTTTTAGAAGCGGCAGTATATTTCCAATGGTTTACAAAAAATCCAAATTCATTGTAATAATGCTAATTGTCAAATCACTAGATGTTACTATTTGTATTACGGGTAGGCCTGTTGTAGGTGATATAGTGATTAATATATTTATTTTGTGACACTTGTTAAAACTTATTTATTATAGTGTCCTGAGCAAATAATGTCTAAGGAATGATTCAGTTAAGTAAATGTTGTTCGGAGGTGCCTCCGTCCTCTAATATTCACGGACCATTACACTTTGATTAAGAGACAATCAATTGTGGTCTAAGAAAGCTGCAATCATTACTTTGTTGAAATTTGAATGTAAAACCGTTTGCGTAAGCCATGATTACGAACTGTTACTTTGATTAAATGAATATTGCACCGATCTGATGGGAAAATGTAATAGATTTATCATAATATTACAAACAGACAATAAAAAAAAATATTGCCATCTATCAACACATACCAAGATCATAAAAAGATAATATATGGCTGCCACATTAATTATATTTCTTTCTCATAAATTATCATTCTATTCATCTTTTAAATACTGGTTTAAATCAATTATGTTAATTGATCAAAAAGATCATTAATCAACTCCGTATGCAAAACTGTATCGTTTATTATAGCGGGTTATGTAATGATGTGCGGTAACAGAGAAGCCTGACTAGATGCGTGTAAGTGACCAAGCGTTTCTTGCATTACAAAGGTTGACATAATTAATGTGATGTTAGCCCACATCCGGACCACCTTGACCTTGCAAAAAAGGTAATTCCAACTGAAACCATCCGTCTGCCTGTCATTTCATCAGGGTTGCCGCTGGCCAGAAGCCAGCTAAGACTCCTCAATGGACATTTTTTACTTTATCTACCAAAACGGACCAAAAGCCTTTGTAATCGTCTATGACGATAACAAGCTTGCGTTGAATATGAGATTTGCAAATATTAACATTTTAACGGTAACCCTTGAATTAGCCGGTCGTTAGTTCTGTACAGTTGGTCGGGCAGCCTTGGTCCTCATCACAGTTATTACAATCACACACATCCACGAAGCAATTTATAAGTCTGCGATCTCCACAACCGACTATTTAAACTCGCTAGAATTATGTGGGCAGAGCTCGGCTCGTCTTCGTTCACGTACGTGCCTTGACACGAGAAGTAGTTTATTGGTCTTGACTATGACTGAAGGCAGTGTTGTTATGTAAGCAAATAACGCACAGACGGCACATATAAATACATAATTCATTATCGGTCACTGCACGAGTTCGGACGAGCTTGTCACAAACACTACGTTATGATGCCTTTCAAGATTTAATGATGACGTCCACTTAGGACTAAATTAATTAATATCAGGTAGGTTACCTGAAACATAAGATCATCATGTACATAAATGTCTGTTTATATTAATGACGCGTTCATTAATTCCTCTTCCTGCAATACAGATATTAATGTGAAGTAGTTTTCCTTATGGCGTATTTTAACAAGTACATTGTTATTCCCCGTAACTCTGAATGTAAATCGATCGCGTCGCCGTAGAATTCCAACTCACAGCTGATCAGCGGTCGCGGCGACCATGGTTCCTCATTATTCTTCGTTTTCCGTGTGCGGTTTTGGTAGATGTGATTCTGTAATTACTTCCTTGTCATCGTTCGTTACAAAAAGTCTATGTTTGTCCTTTGACACTCCGCAGTGCTTTACGATGCAAATGAGTTAATAATTGAAATTCAACTATTCTAACGCTCGATCCTAAACTGCCTTAGTAGTAAGAACACAGATAACATTAGTCATGGCGATTAGAAACCGCAAATCACAGGAGCAAAATCTTTAAATATAATTTGTTTACGTTCGTTTACAGGTGAATTAGACGAGGAAACAACAAAAGTAATGTCATTGCCAAGGTGCGGTGTGCGAGACAAGGTAGGCTTCGGGGAGAGCCGAGCCAAGAGATACGCGCTGCAGGGTGAGTGCCCCTTCATCTAAATATTATTTATTGTCATTGTTGTTTAAATGAAATAATTATTTGTACATGACCAGGATCAACCTCAACAAACATACATTTTCTGTGAACTGCCTTTATTTTAAATATTGACGCAAATTGTTTGTCTAGGTTCAAGATGGCGGGTCAAGAACCTCACCTACAGGATCTCTAAGTACCCATCTAAGCTGGTCCATGCTGAGGTTGACGCTGAACTTGCCAAAGCCTTCTCAGTGTGGTCGGACTACACAGACCTTACCTTCACACAGAAGCGGTCCGGACAAGTCCACATTGAAATCAGGCAAGTTCATCATGTACTCGGATATGTAACACTAGATTTAAGATTTAGATTGCATGTCAGTTCTCAATAACGCCTGGAGGTCATCATAAAACGGATAGTTTCACCATTCTTTTTTAGGTTACTTATACAGAATTATTGAATTGAAAGTTGCATAACTACATAAGAATTACAGCCAGTTCAAAACTTGGTTTCGTATATCCGCTTCATTTCTATGCAATGCTAATGGCCGCGACCTGCGTGTTGTAGATCGTAGGTTCGAACCCCGACAGGCATTTTAATTTGTGTAATTATTTCATCAACACTGAGGAAAACATCGTGAGGAAACCGGCATGTCCTAGAACCAAAAATTCGAAGACATGTGACATCTGCGAATATCAGCCCGCACTGGGCGCGCGTGGTGGATTACGGCCCACTCCCTCTCAGAGAAGAGCCCTGTGTCCCAGCAGTGGGAACATATTATAGACTGATTATGCTATACTGATTAAAATTTCAACAGGTGGCATTGAAAGCAGAAAACTACAAATAACGTTGCTAAAGTACTTAACAGCATTCTTAAGTAATCCGTCATTTTGGTTTTGCGACTTTCTGTTCAATTTCGCATTGTATCGTGCTTAATTGAAAGTTTATTCAAAAATTAGAATACTGTTCGTGCGAAACGAAATTAGAATAAAATGAGTGTTTCGTGGTATAGCGCGGCCACCGCGCGTCGTTTAGACCTGTGCACAGATATTGAAATCGTGCCATTGGCCGCCCGTATTGTACGTATGGTTATTTGAATCACTCATAATAGGTTTTTGGTCACAATCCACGGGTAATCTTTGTTGCGTAACGTGAATGGTTGCCATTGAATGGACGCGTAACTACTTGTAGTAATGCAAGTTACTGTTGATTCGCGATGGTCATTGATCGAATAGGACATTTTAGTTCTATTGATTGTCACTGCGATTTCACAGTTTTTCGTATTACGCAGTCTTATGTTAATTAGTTTTTCAAGTGCTGTAACATGGTTTAATAAAATTAGTTCTTTTCCCTCTAGGTTTGAGAAGGGAGAGCACGGAGACGGCGATCCCTTCGATGGTCCTGGTGGCACTCTTGCCCACGCTTATTTCCCCGTAAGTATTCTAAAACATTATAAAATTACCTTTGTAATAACTTTTACTAATTCAAAGATAAAGTTTTCCTTTTTTTGTTCCCAACATATTATGGTTTAAAAGTATTAAAATAACGCCGCTGTCGTTGCTTTTCAACACGGGTAAAGCTATTTGTGTGCACGTTAAATAGCATTTAGGCAAATTATATTTTACTATTCAGGCCGTGTCGCAATGAACAATTGGAATTATAATAGGTTGACCAGCATAGTTTTTTTACCCGTTTCGTTGTAAGTGACGATGCTAATCGTAGAGTACCTGACGAAATGTCTGACGAATCTAGCTGTTTTTTTTTTCAATTTAGGTACCTACATTATTGTCCGATAGTTTTTTGAATAACTTAACAAGCGCAAAATCAGTTTCACAGAAAAAGTAGACTGTGCTTGCTAATTTACCGATTAAAATGTAGCCTAAATTATTTAGTAAGGGTTTTAATGCGCTATTTGTTGTAGAAAATTGATTGTATTAGGATCCTGAAATAATTTTATATGTTATCAGATGAACCAACAACATTAACTTACAACAAACCAGAATGTCCCATTATGTTGTTACAAATAAAAATAACGGATGTAGCAGTTTGTCGCCTAAATAGTGAAAGTTCTTTTATACTGATAATTGGATAATAAAACGTTTTATTGTGCGAAACAAATTATTATATTTGTTCTGTTTACAACAATGTACTCTGAGCATTATTGTTATTCCATTCGTTATGCACTGAATATATAACACAGACTTTTCTTTTTAGTCTGTTTTGCATAAATTATGGTCAAAGACGTGAATATTTGTATAGTTAGAAAATCTGTTTATTGTTTCGTTGTTTACTGACTGACTTAGCCTCACGTGACCAAGCCTTAATATGAAAAGTAAAAGTTGGATATCTTATCCATCCATTTTTTAGGCAGACTCAGTTGACACAAGAAATCATGTGAAACTGTTGCTGTGCAAGTATCGGTGTTTTTAGAACAAGTTTGTAGAACAAATCACAATTATTTGGCCTAGACTTTCTTTCAGAGTTATATGTAGGTATATGATATTCATGCGATATGTAGACTAGACAGTAAAAAAGGCATCGTAACATTTTGGTGTTGGCAAAAGTAGACGACGTTTAGGTGGTCTTCGTCTGATTGCAAACACACGAACAAAAAATATGGTTCCTAATCGTCAATTTTAGAAAGCAATGACAGGAAGTGAGGTGGAATAACTTTAAGATCATGCATCATCCTCTCACAAACGCCGTTTGTATCCATCCAATAAAATTAAAATGAGTTATTGCAGAATCAATCACTATAATTACCTACCGAGAATTATACGTGCGGCTAGCTAAGGTTTTATAACAATATGATAATTATTGATTCATCGGTAATGATGTTGATTTTCCATTTTTCCTCAATCGCTTGTTTGTGCAGGTGTACGGAGGCGACGCTCACTTCGATGACGCCGAGATGTGGTCCATCAACTCGAGGAGAGGAACCAATCTCTTCCAGGTAATTAAGACCACAAATGGTTATAAGTTGCCTTGTTTGATGGAGATTTGTTAAGCTTTTTTGACGTGGAATTTTGTAACTTATTCCGAGGTCTAACTGTTCCAGGTATACTTTAATTATTAAAGTTCGAGTTAATTTTGACCAACATTACTTTTTACTGAATTTTTAAAAAAATTCCTAGTAAGCTGTAATAAAATTAGGCATACCTAATATTCAAAATTGCCAAATAAAAAGTATTTCCTATCCAAATTCGATGAATACAAAACTTCTTCATTCAATATATTGTCATATCCGCAGGTCGCCGCGCACGAGTTCGGTCACTCACTAGGGTTGTCCCACAGTGACGTGCGCTCAGCACTCATGGCTCCCTTCTACAGAGGATACGATCCTGCTTTCCAGCTCGACCAGGATGACATCCAAGGAATTCAGGTTAATACTAATTATAATAACATGTTGCATAAAGAAAAGCAGCAGCAGTTGTTACAGTTTTGTTTGTTATGTTTAAATGAAGTGTTGTTTTTTTATAGTAATTCATAATTCAGAGACAGACCGCTTTTTCACTACCCCTTCACTACTAAGACTACCGTTCTACTAGGTACGCAAACCGCCGACCCCAACATGACACATAACTCTACTTCCAAAAAGTCTAGAACAACGAAGAAAAAAAGTCTTCCCTCAAATTCAAACATATATACCTAACTGATATTTATATTATCCACAGGCTCTATACGGTCGCAAGTCGCAGACGGACATCGGTGGCCCAGTGCCTGGCGTGCCCTCTGTGCCCCGCGCCACCACGCAGCAAACTCCAACCGAGGACCCCGCCCTCTGTGGCGACCCTAAGTTCGACACCATCTTCAATTCTGCGGACGGTGGCACTTTCATATTCAAAGGTATTATAAACATGGTGTAGTAAGTTTTTAGATTGATTAATTGTCCTCAATATTTGCTATTTTTGGGGACTTTTATAGCTGACTCCATCGTAACTTTTTCATTATAATGAAAAAAAAAATCACCTACGCAAGCTACTTTTGAGAAAGATAAGATTCGTTGATCGACAGCACCGTCAAATTGTCAAAGCGAACTCGCATTGTAGTTTTGCTGCTTCCCTGTTTGATGACGTTCGATCCTGGAATTTTCAAAGAGCACTCTTTTTGGTCATTTCAACTTCAGACCAAGCAAATTATACCAACTAGAAATGCCATATTCACAGTAGTGGTGACTACTTATTGTTGAGTCAGCGTTTCTTTTAATTTTTCAGCTTAAGTAGCAAGAAAATACAAAAACCAGAAATTATTGACAAAAGATTATCTAATTAAACCTTCCTCTCCTTTGTTTCCAGGCGAGCACTACTGGCGACTCACGGAGGACGGCGTCGCGGCCGGCTACCCACGCCTGATCTCCCGCGCATGGCCCGGTCTGCCCGGCAACATCGACGCGGCATTCACTTACAAGAATGGCAAGACGTACTTCTTCAAGGGATCCAAGTACTGGAGGTACAACGGACAGAAGGTCGACGGAGATTACCCTAAAGACATCAGTGAAGGTATGCTTTTGTTTTTTAATTGGTTGGCAATTACGAGACTTGAAATCTTGGGATGATATAAAGTTATACGAGATCGTTACTACATGTCATCTAATGAATTGGACGATCAAAGCCCTGCATACATTTTTAAGTGCAGTAGAATTTTTGGCAATTATTTTTCCTTTCGTTTTTATGTAAACCTCATCTAAAATAAATCAGCTAATCCGTTACTGTTTGGTTCAGGTTTCACCGGTATCCCAGACAACCTGGATGCTGCTCTAGTCTGGTCAGGCAACGGGAAGATCTACTTCTACAAAGGCTCGAAGTTCTGGCGTTTCGACCCGTCACAGAGGCCGCCCGTAAAGGCTACCTACCCCAAGCCCCTCTCCAACTGGGAAGGCATTCCTGACGGCATTGATGCTGCCTTACAGTATACTAATGGATACACGTACTTCTTCAAGGGAGGATCGTACTGGCGGTTTAATGATAGAACCTTCAGTGTAAGTACCTAACAAACCTATCTTCAATCTGACAACTACTGGTCAAAGCTGGGCCGTGGATTCTGCTCTGAGCGTAAATTCCTTTGCGTGGTGTGAACTGTCAAGCAATCAAATATTTACTCTGTAAAATACGCCATAAGGATTACCACACTTAGGCATTGGCAGTATTTTAAGCACAGAAAAGCACACAGTTTACAATTAATAATATGTAAAACATTTAATTAATGTTCAGGTGGACTCAGACAACCCAGCGTTCCCGCGGTCGACAGCATTCTGGTGGCTCGGCTGCAGTAGCGCGCCACGCGGCACCGTGGGAGGTAACGCGCGCCTGTCCTACAACACCGAAGTCGACGACGAAGTCGGAGACATTCTGTTCGACGCAGGTAGGCGGATACCCAGACCGCGCGACTGTGACGTGACCAATGACGCTCTGACACGTTGACGTGGCTGAAACGTACTGGACTAACGACGATGATAACTTTCAAAAGTTTGCTCTAGACTGAAAGCACACTCCGTGCGAACCACTCAAATCATTTAAAAGAATCTTTGAGGGATTTTGTTTGACTTTAATGATAGCCGAATGACTTGGAACTCTAATCACATTTATTTCATAAAAAAAATATTTAGTCTTACTCGCACAACAAAAGACTTCAACGCGAGACCAATGTAGCCATTGGATGCTCTTGTTACGTTACGTTTGCAAGATCAAGTTTTCAGATTTAATTAACGATGCATTTTTCTACTTATCAATTAAATGTGATGAGCTACAGTCCAAAAAGTGCCTACTCAGAAATAACTTCATTTTTGCGTCAGTATAACGATATCATATTGAAATACCCGCAGTTATGCTTTATGTGCTTTGACTGACCAATTTGCTGTGTTTTGAACTAAGGTACTCTAAAATGGTTTACTTCAATCTGAAACAGCCCCCCAGAGAGAAATTATACAATGACCTTAATTAAAATAAAACTCCCTTGACTGTGATAAAGAGAGCTGACCGACTTATTAATAAATTACCTACAGTAGGACGAACCACTCGTCGACTCCACCGTTCCATGTTTGCTCTTGTGTCTATGTGGATGTTTGTCTATTAGTTGTTTTGTACCTTCTCGTAAATCTGTTGTCCAATAATTTATTGTATGTTGTTATAGAACCAACTGAATTGTAAATCAATACCTACTTCTTTATTGATTTTTTTACAATCTAATCAATATAATTTCTGGTAACCTTCTGCGTTAATTTCGGTAACGGTTTTCATGTATTAACACAATAACATTAATTAGATTTTTCATTTACTAATCGATTTACTACGTAGAAACTAACTAATGTTCAGCTCTATTAACAGCTAATTTGTTTTTTATGAAAAGCAACTAACCATATTACTGGCTGAATTATACCAGTCAGCTTAGTTTTCTACTAACAAAAATGAGCATATTGCTTAAGATGGCCTCAATATAACTAATACTGGGAGGCCTGTGGTTGGCCTGTGTGGTGGCTTATTGAATGAGTGCAGTGGCTGACGGTGGCCGGTCCTCGACCTCGACGACTTCGCGGCTTCTGGGCGCATCCGAACCTACTTGCTGTTGTCAAAAACGGTGGCAAACTCACAAAAAACAACAAAACTAAAGTATCACTGTTTGCCGCAGTTTTTACAACGCAGTCGAATTTTGCAATGTTTTCGGTGAATAAATATAATTTAGTCTCACTTTGCAATGCAAGCACAGTTAATTTTTAGCACTAGCACCAAACCAGTAAACCAGTTTTAAAGATTTTTTACACTTTTGATAATGGAAATGTATTTGTCGAATCGATCAGGGTAATAAGAGATGAAATATCTATCTTTTTTCCACGGTTTCTAGCAAAATAGCGCGTAGTTACGCATTTTAACTTCGAGCTATTTAATAATAAAAGTCATAATAAAACAATGCACGTCGATCCGGCAAGTATGAAATACCAAACTTGTGTTGGTTCAATTTTCACTATTTTTGTTCAGTGTTGTGTTTGCACCAAATTTTAAATGTGTCTTAATCACTTAGTTATAACGTCACCAACAACAATCAGTCACCGTGTTGTAATATCAATTAAAATATCGGTGGCTGGGGCGTGTTCACGTGTCCATGTTTGTGTGTGTTTTGTTTCTAGGTGTAAAATCATCCGCTCCCAGATCATTTTTCTGGTTCAGGAAATAGCCTCGGTGGAGTGTTCCTGAATATTGTACATAGAGAAATTACATAAAGAACAAAGACTCAATTAGTTACATACAATATAAGAATACCAGTGAGATTATAGAACATAAGCGGTGATTTTAGTACCGGCGAGCTTGTCGCGCGCTGCCTGTACGTTACTTTCATTTCACTTGCATGTTTAGCATGGTAGTTAGTGCTTGCGCGTGGTGGAGGCGAGCACGCCAGCCTGAACAGCTTTGTATTATATTATAATAACGCTTTGCTTACTTATACTTACTTTATTTTTAAATCATCTACGCTCCTAGGTAGATAAACCTTTAGACGGCCAGGCTGCATAGCAAGGTGGGCTAGTCAGCCATTCTATGATAAGACTGTCCTCAGTTGCCTATATCATTTGTCTACCTAAGAAACTATAGTCTAGTCATCAGCATTTCGGGTTCTAGGTAATCTTTTTCTGTGGTTTTGGAACTAACCTTAACTATAGTAAGTACAATAAGTTTGAACACGGATTTAGATTAGATTTCTCACGAAAATGGTGATAGGGTAGTACATAATATAAGAAATTGTTTTATATGAAACTCATCGGTTTCCAGGAGTGTCCAAGCATAAACTAAACGTAGTCGTGTTGAACATTTAATAAATTGCAGCGTTTGTTTTCGTCAGTTCGACGAAGATAAGTTCAGTGTAAGATAAAGTTTTTGAACTGCATTCTGCAAATATACGCACGTTTGATTTGGGTTATTAGCACTGTGAATCACAGATCTAAATAATAATAACACAACATACAAATAAATTGCATTTTTTTCGACTGCTTTGTCGGTGAAGATTGTGCACACCGGCGAATTATTTATCTATTGTATATTTTGAATACATAGGTAAAATACTGACATTAAAAAAGCTCAATGGTTCCCTAGTATTACTGAAATGTCATTCAGATATAAATAATTATAACAGTTGCATGAAGAGTGAGCACTAATTGTAATTATTAGTGTTAACATAAATGTTCATGTTTATATATATATTTTTTTTATTTATAGATTAGTTTTGTGTAGTGACTAACACAAGCGTGAAGCATGACTCCGACTCACTGTGATACAGCGAGTTGGTATTTTAACATTATAGTAGATTTATTTGAGAAAAAAAAAAATACGGTAGACAACTGAATGTTGAAATTTGTGGTAATATTAACTAAACGGCTCCAGGATGGAAAACTTTTCGAACGGAACCTTTCAAAATAAATTGACTAGAAATAGTAGGTAATGCATGTTTATAGTCGAGTTTATGGTGAGATTCGTCTAACTTGCATATAAAAAAATTAATATTCATGAAATCATACACACTGCTTGGAGAGACTTTCGTATACCCCTCTATTTTTAAATAGGCAAATTAAAAGTCAGAATAAGCACTAGACTTATTGTGATATAGTTTACAAATGATAAAATTATACTGTGTCCTTAATTCCGCTCTTAACTTTAAATTAATTATTTAATACAGTGTTCTGATTTCACGAATAGATTGAATTTTTACTGTAACTATATGGACTGAGAGACGAAAGCATCAACAAAAAAAAACCATGTAAATATTATGGTGTAGTAGTTAGTAGTAGTTGCACATACTAGTGGTACCGGTGTCGGGGAACTAAAGTAATGTTGCTAAAAGCAAGTTGATGTTTCAGTGGTGAGCGTTCAGTCTTCAGGCGCTAGACTGTAACATGAGGTTCACTCGCGGCCCCGAGCCGCGTCGTTTAATAGGAGGTTTTCACCACCTCCGCCGCGTCTTCACTCATCCGCATCTGTAGGTTTATTTTAATTTCATTTTGATTTTGTACTGTCAACTCCATTTCTTCTTTTGTTTTGCTATAGAGGTTACAGTTTTCAAACGTGCATCGTGAAACTTTCATATCATTGACGTATAGAATGCAATGATAAATGAGCAATTGTGAAATATAATAACTATAGTACCATTTGCTGTCCTATTTTCTGGTCATTTTATTAGGACAGTTTTTGCACCTCTTTCAAATTAGAGAAAAATGGAGTTCACAGTAACAGATAATCGCACATTTTACATTTTGTGTAATCGTTTTGTTATGTGTCCAATGTCCTAATGCACATGTTTATAAAGTTGTCTTTATGTAAGATTGGTAAACCTCACAGTGCACAATAGCACGCCAGCATGACCTGATAGTAGGGATGAATTAGAATTCTTTAAGTTATCCAAGGATTATTTGTTTTTCAAATAAAAAATAGTAACAAAATAATAATAATTTCAAATAAAATAGAATTGATTCATCCCTTCACAGTCAAGTGATTAGGAAAAGTGGACGTTTCCATAAAATATTATAGTTCGTGTTAAGAATAAAGTGTTATGTATGCAGATGGGTCGGATTCTGGCGACAACAGTGGGCACAGCGGTGCGAGCGCTCGCGGCCTGCTGACGCCGCTGTCGCTGGCGGTGCTGGCGACGCTAGTGGCGCTGGTAACGCAGGCGCTGCACCTGCGCGCCTAGCGCCCTCCGGCCTCATGGCCCCCGGCCACCTGGCCCCTGGCCCCCGGCCAACACCCGCGCCGCGCGGACCGCGGCACTGACTGTGATGTGTGCTGTGTGCCTGGACGCGTTCGGTATATTGTGTATAGCGAATGCGCTGCTGTGATGACGAGTGCGCCTTTTTTATACTGCGAGAACGATAATTTAATGCGAAGTCATAGTTTTTATACTTAAGATAAATAGATGATGTAAGCTCGTGTGTGATATTGACGTAAGCGACGATTTTTATATTAAAATATTTAAAGTGACCATATTACTACTTTTTATTTCAAACCTTAACACCCCAGGGAGAAATAATACTCGCGTTTGTATTTTTAATCGGTTTATTTAACGTTTTTCTGTTTTCCCAATAATTCTTCTTAAGTTATTAATTACAGTTTTATTAAATATGACAATATTTTTCGTTTTTATTCCATTTTCATAAACGCATTTTTTTAATAAACATCTTCACAATTCATCATAACACGGTCGTGCGACCTACTGTCTCAATCGTTCTAAACTCTTAGGAAAATGCAAATAATATTAAATTTCAAAATCTGTCTACGATTATTCGAACGTGATTAATCTTACTTCGAGTGTCGAACGATGTCTACATGCGACGGTGGCGCGGCCCACGACGGACTACGCGGCTGCTACGCCGCGCCTACGGCGTAGGCGGGCGTAGCGGCCGGGAGTGGCGGCCGCCGCCACCCGCGAGCCCTCGTCGCACACTAACAGTTTATAATCATTTAGAAGGCGTAACATAAGACTTATTACACGATCACTACTCGAGAAACACCTACAAACACATCCTAGATCATATCAATATATCTGAGCCCGCGTGTGAGAGAAGGCGCCGCGACGCGCCCGCGCCCGCGCTGCGCGCCGCGCTCGCCCTCGACGTGCTTACCCTTGTTATCATCATGAGTTAAGATTTTATTCTACACTACCTTTCTCACTATGAATTAGGCAATTTAATGATATTATTTATAGAGATTAAAATTATGTTTAAGCAGTCCTGATGACAGATCGACAATTATTTTAATGTACTTTTCATCAACAGTGCAATCCTAACTACATAGTTTATCAAAACGATATTTAACATAAACATTCAACTTCGGTATATCATGTGCTTTTTAAAGTCCTCATAATCATACATATATTTATATGATCTAGAACTTATCAGGAATAAATGAGACCGATGCGATTTTGTACAGAACACGTTAGAACTAAATACGAACACGCAACCACACGTTCAGTGTAAACAGTACAAAACGTAGTTAAAGTGTAACTAAACGGTACGGTCAGATGAAGGGCTACAAGTCTCACCTAGAGCCAACGTAACGCTATCAAATTAACACAAAACATTTACTTTTAATGGAAATAACACTAATGACATTCATTATATTTATTCTAATTTATGAACAGACCTTTCATTGAAACAAATAAGTAGATAGATCGCAGGCATTCTAACCTTCGTAACGTCCAATAGCACGAGATCCGTCTATGTTCTTAAACGTGTATTAAATACAGACATGTGACGTCTCTAACTCTCTATTAACAATTTGGTGCTAGTACACGAGTCGACAGTTATTTTCGACATTCTTTGTTGTGCTAATAAAAAATAACGAATTTTAAATGACAAATATTTAATTTCTTTCTAAGGGTTCTCAAACCGATAGGTACCTAGAATATTTATTTATGAATGAATAATTAAATCATTCTTGTTCGAATACTTTCTGTTTTTCTTGAAAGACATTCTTATTTAAAAATGCATAGGGACTGAGTTAACTTCAAGCGCTTCCTAAGCTCGTGACTTAACTTAAAGTCTAAGTATTGCTCTTGTCAAAGTATTGCGGCGAACTTACTTGGACAAGTACACAAAGTTAGAACGCAGTATTATACAATATTAACTACCTATCACGGGCAAAAGTCTTGGTGTTATAGGCTAGATCTTTTTTTTTTAAACGAAATAGACAAGTTTTGTACAGAAAAGAAATAGTATTTTATTAAGTCTCATCTCATTCATAAAATAAGCAAACAAAACGATCATCTAACCGTTGTGGTCGGAAACTCATTTATAATAATTGAATTGACATTGCACTTTCACAAAGTACAAGTTAAGTAAAAAGCCTCGTTTATCTGGGAAAATAGTAAACTTCACTTGACTTATTTCACATATTTCACTCAAAATTCCTTTCACCATTAAAATCATTAAGTCTATCTACCAGCTGCGTGCACATACCTTAGCCTCGGATGCTAACATCCACGAAAGTAATTGACTGAATGCATGTCATTATCTCATATTATCTGCCTACCCGTGTACCTTATAAACTGCCAGGATAATATATTTTATATATTATTTTACTGCGTAATTACAAAATGACTTAGATTTATCTACATATTTGTATTGTAATCAAGCTGGATTTAATGAAATAATAAAAGTGACATTACCCAACGATTTTAATTCAGACAATGTACTCTAAAGAGAAACTTTCGGGGTTGAAACATGAATCGCTTACCTATGAACCTTCAGTTTAAAATAACGTACAAATTGTTAAATCTATTTAAATGTATTATGTATTGATACACTATAACTTCATAAGACTTGATACATTTTCAAATGTGTCTTAATTTACTTAACTCCTGCCTAAACAATTGAAGGCCATATCGTATCGTGTTACTTGTAGTCGGTAACCGTAACGTTACCCGATTTCAATCACAATACTTCTTCAGAGGATTCGCACAATATCAGAGTGACAACACAAATAAAAACGTCCATTATTTCATAATTTTCCGTATTTTATGTCCGATGCTTACTATACAACACAGAAACTCAAAAATCCGCATGTTTTTCGACATTATTTTACTGCACTAATACAAACGAAATCGATAATATGCATTACAAAATCTTCAAACGTGAATCATATTCGTTGTTTCTTAAGATTCGGATGTGGTATTACAATAAATATAAATACGGTAAGTCTTGATGATGAGTCTTAACTCTTGAGTAGTCTTGAGTACTATACTTCGTTCCCGCGCCAATGCTTTTTTTAATTTAATTTAGTTTATCCAAACCAGAAAGAAACCCCACTGTGTTAAGCGATGAAGTTAAAAACACTCTTTACATAATAGGTCTATATTTACTCCTTTATTTTAATACCACAGCTGAGCCACATCTTACTTTTAATACCCCTAAGCATAGTGACAGCTACTGGCAGTCATCGAAAATAATAATCATATTTTGTATAAAATATTTTAACATTACCTTTACGGAAACATTTCATCGAACGACCATCAATACATATGTATTAGTACTTATCAGTACCGACTGAATATAACATCGTTATATGAAATCAAGTACATATCACAGCGATTGAAAAAATGTAGAACGTTCCGTACATTGATTTGTTTATTACTTACTATGTCGTGGATTACTGCCGGAAAATGTAAAGGCTACAATTTGGTGTTTTGCTTACATATTACACTATATGTACTTTTGAGAATAATAATGTACGTAAATACACATTTAAAATGCTTAATCATCGATGGACGACCCCGAAAGCCTATATTTCTGTTTGTTTTGTGCGTGTGTGTGACAGTCAACTGAGTTGCCGCGCAACCTAAGGTGAGGGACTTAAAATATAGAACAGTACAACTAGTTAATTCCTGATTATCGAATAATTTACATTGAAATGGACTTGAGGTAAGATTCGCTGCCTCACCGCGAGGGGCAGCAGCGAGCGCTGGAAGTCTGGAACTGACAAACGAGCACAGAGTGGAGTACAACGGAACGTCGGCAAGAGAACCACGATATGGCGGACAAACGAACGAGACCTCGGCAGCAGATGGAGCATGGGAGTTCCTACGTTCATTATTTCCTAATTTTTACTTTCCAGTTACATTTTACAGCTAAATACATACGTTTTCGTACACTGCTTTACATCAGCTTGTCATCATCATATTATTTGTGCGTTAAACATTTACACTTTATTTATGTACATCAAAACATACGTATATTATTTCAAAACATAATGTATACACTATCACCAAACGTTTAACGAAATATTAAGAATACACCCGTTACACTAAACCTAGAGAGAATGGCACGTTGTATGTGTTCGCGTGCGAGAGTGCGTGTGTGTTGTCGGTGAGCGTGCGCCGCATGTGCACCGATCGCCATCGCTCGTCACCGCTTGTCACCGCTCGTCACCGCATCTCACGTCACGGGCTTCAGTATGAAGATCTTCTTTGAATGATTGCTGATTCGATGTCTGCATCAAAACGATTTAGGGAACAGATGGAGACTTCTATAAACTGATATTCTTCGTTGCGCTCGTGTGTTGTTTATGGGGTATAGTATGTATATTTGAGACAAAACATGTGTTGTATAATATTCGTAGCAAATTGTCAACATACCTTGCAGGGCTGTGGAGGGGGGATTGTCGTTATTGAACAGATGACAAATCAAAGTTACAGTACTTAACATCCGAACCGAACTCCTCTCTTTTGGTCTTTCACTATCTACTCTAATAAAGTGAACGAGTGAAGACATCGATAGTGTAGAGTGGCAACACTCACAAGAAGAAATGCACGGTCAATGTGTAAGTTTTAACGAGTGCTCGAAATTGATCCAATTAATTATGTTCTAGTAATTCATTTTCTATTACTAAATTTTAGACATTTGATAATTTAATTTATATATAGATAGATACACGTAGATACCGTGAAAGAGCGCCTACGCAGTAGGGCAACGATCAACTCGCAAAATGTTGCTGTTTATTTTAATAAATTTATGTGCATAAAGACCTGACTCTCTGAAATGAATTTACCAGAAACTTCCCCTATTAAGATAATCTAGTTAGATTCTTAGATTTAATATGAAATTAAAAGTTATTTATATTTGTGAATTTATCAAACAATATTAATTTAGACATGAACTTCAATTTAAGTGACAATATCTGTAGTCAATTAATTGCAAACAATCGATCTCAAACTTTTTATTGTTAACATCTCTCGAACTCTAATACCTACTATAAACTCTCTTGAAGAGACTAACACTATGATTTTCAACATTTTACTTTCAACTGCGGTTACCAAAATGTAATGACAATGCGATGGAGAGACTACACTACCCTTCCCTGTCACTGCGTTAACGAGACGAAGGCAATACAACGAGTGATAAACCGATGCATTTAGCTAAAACAAACGGGTAGGTGTGCGCGCATTCAGTTACGTGGTGCGAATGTCCGACACGGACTTCATGCGAGTTCAGTGACAGCACAGCTATGAGGCGCAGGACGCGTTCACTTTAGAGTGAAGGCACTGAGGAGCACGAGCGAACAACGTACTCGACTGAAACAATAACGACTCACTGATCTATTGTCACGACTTGCTCACACTTTCTAATTCTCCTAGTCTATATAGTGAACTCTTTACTGAAGGGATATTTTCACTTGAAAATACTATGAAAATAGTTGATAGGCTTGTAGACGAAGTTTTGTAAACGTCGAGTGATATGAGTGTGGAGGCATCAGTACAGCGAGACTGCGGAAGTACCGCGAGGCTGCCCGCGTGCATCACACAGACAGACAAACAGATCAGCTCATATTGAAGTTGACACAAACCAAGTCTTAAGAAGCGTTAATAGACCTTTAGCACCTTCGGTGACGACGATTAAGTATGGGAGTGGAAACAACAAACCGTTTTTGACATATGTACACACGATAAAAACGTAAAAAATAACTTACTTAATATTATTATCATTTATTTGAATACAACAACTACATGCCTTCCGAGGGCAATATTCTCAACAAATGTTCATTCAATAAAGTCTTAATAACCATTAAATTATGTTTTTCATCACATAATGTTTAACGATACTCTTCTAATATTCTTCAAAAATAAAATAAAACTAACAAATGTTGTTACCTATAAATGTTGAAACAACAATACGATGAAGGTCATTTACCATTATCAATAGTCGACACGATATACATATACAATAATATATATTAAAAATCAATTCATATAAAAATCATTTTCAACCATTCTGTATTACCAAAATGTTAGATCATAAGACGGAATATATTGCATATAACTTTCATTATATGCATTATTCATAATATTTTACTTCTTACAAAACAACAACTACTTTATTAATCCTATATTATTTCATTTATACATAATCATGTAATCACTATTAATTAGGCGTTGACGTGCTAACGGGCGGGCGTCGTCGCGGCGGCAGCGGCGTGCAGGCGCTCTGTGGAGGTACTCGGCGGCTACTCGGCGGTGTGAGCTACGCTGTGCGTGTGCTGTGCCTGCCCCACGCGCTACCGCCGGGACCTCGACCCGCACACGCTGCACTAGTGCAACATTACAAAAATAACTCTCTAAGAAACCATCCTCCAGTACAAGTATACCTACCTATTGTCACATGTTCAAAAGAGTAGAGTTCTCTCGTCCGGATCGTGTTCCCGAAACTTGTCGCGTTAACTTTGTGCGTCAGAGGTACAAACTAAGGTACGGTAAGAGATCCCAGACGTGAGGCCTACTCTTTATCCCACGGCGAATGAGGATGCTGAGAATCTCAACCTGTCAAAGCTTGCGATTATGGCGCGTATGTAATATATAAGTATTTTATTGCATCAGTTGTCTGGTCTACATAATAATGTAGTAAAAAGTATCATCACACGATACCTAACAGAAAGTACTCTTCGTACATCCGTACCTATGTATGTACGTTGATTGAAACTTCATGAGCGACCTTTATTGAATTATGCTTCTTAACAATTTCGTGTAAAATATTGCTTTTTTCCATGAAGGTACACAAACTAGATCAGCATTCAGAACTCAAACTGTGTGCCTTATGAACAATGTAACTGTAAAACACTATGTAAAATATACGCAACATCTTCGCTTAACGCAAAACATGTATCTTTGTTTACAAATCGTGCCAAAAATATTAACATATTGGCCGGAACATCGGCAAACAGCGCTTACGAGATAAATGCATAAATTAATTCATGAGTGAACATTTGGTGTTTCCATGTTTCGGGTGTTACCAACGAGCGGACACAAATATTAACTTAGAGTGTGTGTAGCGGGCGGCGGCGGTGCGGCGGCGCGCGCTCCGCCGCCGCGGCTCGCGTCCCCCGTCGGTCTCGTAACCGCACGCTATTTATTATTATAAGTTCTGCACTAACAGAGGTTCTGATCGCTGGCCGGCGATCGCGGGACGCGCGGGTGCGACGCACGTGAACGTAAAACTATAACCTCGAATCGCGCACTTTCACTAAACGTGTGGGGGCGGTCCAGTGGGTCCGTGCGAGCGCGGCCAGGCCGAGCAGCAGCAGCGCGAGCAAGGCCCGCGGGGGTGGTGGGCGGGGGGCGCCGGCGCCGGTCGCCGCGTACGGGACGGAGCAACCGGCGCCGCGCTCCTCCACCGGCGGGCAGCGCTCGGCATCCGGCCGCACCGTCTCGGTCAGCCGCAGCTCGCACCGGTAGCACAGCCTCCCCTCGCAATACCAGTAGCAGCACTCGTCCCGACCGTAGTTGGACTTGTTCGCCTGCGCACCCGTCTCCGGGATGCGCGGGTCTGAAATCAGTCGTCACAGTATATTAGACGAACCGTATTGCTATGCATATGCTGATTTAATACATCCCATACCAATTTCGGCTAGGTACAGTGACTTCTTTTGTTTCTGACAACTATTTATAGGTTACGAGCGTGCGCCCTAATGTGGCTAATGTAGCCTAGATACATATTACAACAAATGTGACCAATTCGATTATAACGGGTGTTAAAAGACGCTTAATGAAGTTGACAGTCACTTGTTCTTCCAGTAATTGTGATCACGTTTTGGATCATGCCTAAGAACCTTTTGGTTACGCAGATATTAAAGGTCCACGAACCAACTTTTTTTTATAATTAATTATAAATGCTCCAATGACCCCTGTAGGTACAATTGCATGCACGCATGATCATGCAACAAGCACAATGCGCGAAACGCATG
The DNA here is from genome assembly GCA_914767645.1 of Hydraecia micacea. Classification (NCBI taxonomy): domain Eukaryota; kingdom Metazoa; phylum Arthropoda; class Insecta; order Lepidoptera; family Noctuidae; genus Hydraecia; species Hydraecia micacea. The sequence goes on along the minus strand of OU611779.1, from coordinate 9,238,095 downwards.
CACATGTTTTGCATGCATTACACTGAGCAATATCGTAAATAGCGAATTATAACACCAAAAATAAAATCGTTTCCCAGTAATTATTTTTGCATAGACGATAGTTATACAGCCTGTAGGTATAGTCATGATCATATATAGTTCCCAAGTGATCCAATTTATAAATGAACTTAGATTCCCGAACTGATGCCAGAATTTAAAGTGGAAGGAAAGTTAAACCGAAAAGTGCAAAAGCAACAATTGGTCAGAGACAAAGGCTTCTTTCTACGAGCACAAAGAAAAATAAAGTAGCATGCAACTCGCCAGAGGTGGTGTTTGCTTTGTGCTCTATCGTTTTGAACTGCGGCCAAGCCATAGCGGGAGGCTAATTGCGCCTAATCTTGAAATCCGTTGATCATTCAACATATTTAAGTGTGCAGAATGCTCGTGAATTTCATAAAAATATCCTGAGGCTAACCATTATTTTCACTATTACGTCACTTAAATATGAAAATGTTATCACACTCATATCTCATAAGAGGATTTCAATTATATTATATTAATATAGGTACCTATTTCAGTAGCCGAAAATCTATATATATAAAAGGAGAAACTGACTGACTGGCTGACATATCAACGCACAGCCGAAACTACTGGAACTAGTGAATAATAAACGAGATAAAGAAGAAAAAGGAAGTGTCTAATCTAGTGTCAGTTTTTAGGTCTTTGCAAATCAAAATGAAGCTGACACCTACCACATCCATTATTGGACTGTATGGACAACATTTACAATACTTACTTGCACATCGTGGATACCTGCAATAGTTCGTTCTTCGGCGTAACATTAATTCATAAACGAACATAATTTTTTTTTTCCAATACAAATCCTTTTCATGTTTGTCAACTTTTATGGTAATTTGTAAAGTAATAAGGTATATAAGTGTGCTTTTTAAATATATGACTATGGCAGGCAGCATTCAGAATATAGTTAAAAGAAAGCTGGATTGATATTAGGATGACGTTTTCGACTTTTGGGTTGCGATGTTTGAACTGCAGTCGGCAAATAATGGAAACTCACCGAGACATAGGAACGTAGGCTCGCCGGCGTACTGTGTGGGGTATGCGGGCGCGCGATCCGCCGGCAGGAAGTAGGGGCAGTGTTGCTCGACGAGCTGGCAGACGGAAAGGCAAGGCTTGAGGCGGACGATGGGCCGGCCGGGCCCCGCGGCGGCGGCGCGCACCCAGCGACCCACCACGCCGCCCGCGCCGCCGCGCCGCCGATCCAGGTGTCCCACGCGCTCCAGGTGCCGCGCGTGCCACCGCGCCGCGTGCTCGGCAGGCGCACGCCGTGACCTGCCCCCCTCCTCGCTGCCCTCTTCTGCCCCTTCTTCTACCCATAGTGGCACCATTGTACTGCACGCCCAACGTCGATAAGTCTCCTGAAACACACGTTGAACAAACATTTTTGTAATTATCTTTCAGAGATTGCATTCTAAACTTAAAAAAGTCAGGTAAAATATCCGAACTTCACGACGAAGCTCTTCAAGCAGAAATAAGATTTGATGTAGAAACATATAAAAGTTAAAAGTGGTTTAAAGTGCTCCACGACATAGATCTGCGGGACTAAGATCCGTATAGCGATTAGAAGTCGGAAGACGGAGCGGTTATCGACGATCCAATAGATGTAGAGATACGCGCAATGGACCCGCGAGTATCAGCGCTGAATCTGACTAAACTAGGCGATGTCACTCACTACCAACCATTTTAATCATATTACAGTAGTTTCTACGATAGCAAAGACCTAAATTGTTGTAAATTGTTTCTCTACCGTAGTGAAAATCCTATATTCAGATAAATCGTCAGAGGTCCAAATGTCGTATTTTCTCTGAGTTTTAAAACATCGTCGAAAATCCTCTTAGTTTGTCACGCGGTTAGTATTCTACTTATTTATTAAAACTTGCATCCAAAATTGTGATTTGCTTGATATCATAACGAATTATCAACCAAATAATCGAACAAAGGATCACCTTCCTTCCAATCTAGATTACAATCGGTAGTGCTTCTAAACTTATAGTTGGAATCGTGCAAACGCTCGCGGTGACAGCTAGTGGCGCCGCAAGACCCTTCTCACTTTTATCGTGACAGCATTTTTCATTCCCGCAGGAAATCACGCTCGCTAAGCTAGTGATTAATTAGTTATCAAGCCTAAGCGGTATTCACAGCGCATGTATGAAAGGTAGGCTGCAGTGTTATTGCGAAAACCTCCTCTAGTAGGTATGAGGAACAAACAGTCATCGTAAATCAAGTGAGATTTCAGGCGCGCGTGACAATAGGTCGACTAGATAGGAAGATGATATAGTAGATACAGGCGATAGCGATCGGTAGTATATAGTGTTGCTTCAAACTAATTCTGTCAAAACTTATCAAGGCACCGCATATGTTTGAGATGTCCTTCAAAAGAAGGAACTTGGTAAATTGCTTTACGATTTCTTATTTTAATTTCCTTTTTTATTGATTTTTTTTTTATATAACACCGTTGCCAGATCTTACAAAATAATAATTATTTTTACCATAAACTACGAGAAAAAGATTTTGCTAGAAGGCTGAACTTCGCAACTTTCCGGCTAAGAGTTCAATTTTAATAACTATCAACTAAATATGTTATAAAGTAATTAGGTATTAGCCGCGTTTAAAACTAAATTAACCTCCCCTAATCGACGTAATTAATACACAAAACAAACACTAATGACATTACGTATAATGTAATACAAATATTGTGTAACCGTTAACGCCCGGCATAAAGGTGTAATGTCCTCGTTGTATCGCATAATTGATGTTGCACGTTAGTCGGGGATGCCCCAATTAACACTCCCCGATCGCTTAATATCCAATACAATGCCCTTTTACGACCATTCGTTCATCTCACAGAACAGATAAAAGAGGTTAGAAAGGAAATAGTTCCCGATTTGTATTAGAACGCGTGTCGCCGCATGTCTCCCACTCTTTCACTCCACTACAAGCAAGAGATCAATACGTACGCGCATTACGCACACAAATAAACCACATGCACTTAGATCGCGAGTTTGCTATTGGTTGTCACACTAACGCAAACACTGCGTTTGACGTACACGCACACAGCTATTTATTTCTCATGTATGTTACGGCGACCAAAAGGTCGATCAAATATATCGATAAAATTACTGTAATTTTGTTAATTAAAGTTTTGCGATCTTTTAAGTTGCGGGTACGGTACGAATAATGTGGACTTCCTAAATAAATATAAATATTAATGTCAAATTAAGGGGGAGCATCCGATACTGCCGCGAAATTTAAATATTTTAATATTGAACAATAATTTGGGCTAAAGTAAGTAAGTAAGCAAATAAATGACACAAGTAAAAAATAAAGGAATATTTTAATATTGAACAATAATTAAACTCAATTTCAACGTTTATTTTATCATTGTCCCTGAAATAATACGTATTTATTAAGTAACATGCGCTTGCTATCTCTTAAATTCGAATTTTTCAAAATAAAATGCAACCTTACATTAATATATTTTCCGATTATAGCTTTAGTTAGGTATATAACATGGCTCACAGTAGGATATAATCCAACCAGATGATTGCTAATGTTGCTAAATAATTCGGTTCCGACAAAGCTGCGCAAAATCTTAGTTGTCAACATAATTATGTTTGTTAATGTTTCGTAGATTGTCAGTGTAAATTTTAATAATTGCTTCGGACGTTGTACAGATCAGTATTAGATCTTTAGAAGGATACAAGAGACCCCCTTTGTCTTTTGCTACTATAAATTTATGGTCCGAATTTATTTCATTTGACAACAGAGCACCAACACAAATGTCACAATCAAGTTTCTTTATTAAAATGTGTGCTATGTATCCCGCGATGTGGCTAATAATCTGTTTACTGAAATCGATTTTTTTTTTTAATTAGATGAAAAACCCATTAAGTTAGGTACTAAATTAATAATCCACAATAAACAATAATTAATGTTAATAAACAAAGTTATTTTAATTATAATATTACTGAAAAGAATCATTCGTACACACATACTTAATATCGACATTGTTTACAATTTGGTACAACACTATCGATGCGCATAGATTTCGCAGAATTCAAGCTTTGGCTCGACGCACGCGACGTTCGCAGGGAACGCAATACATTGCGCGACCGCTCACGTCGTGCAAGATCGTACCCATGTATTGCAAGCAATGTATAATTTTGCACCTAAATGCGATTTTATCGTTTTTGTCTACAAACTACATAATACTTTTTTAATAATTACAAATATCACTCGTATTTTAATGTTTTTGGACTTACCGGTGAAAAGAAATCCCTCCTCGGGCTACACTACACTCCTGGCTTCTTTTTCGACACGTTATAATAGCGCAAGACGGCATAATTGTTTTTTTCCGCGGAACTTCGGACGCTGTCACAACAAGAAAGCGATTGTGAGCGGGTGAATCAAATTTCGGTCGACATTCGAGCGTCTGCTCAAAACTGCGGCGCGCCTGCCCCGCCCACAAGGCCCTTCTAACCTCTTTATCTGTTCTGTGGTTCATCTAATAGCTCGTTGACACTGCATTCCGCCTATAAACATTTGCCAAAGGTTTTTGACAAAAGCAAAGCTGACTGTAATTTTGTAATTCTAGAAGTTTATTCAAGGTGAAAAACAAACGTTTTTTTTTTCTCTATTTCTTTTTTGTGTCGTAAACAGACGAGTTATCAGAAGTAGATAACTATTAAGAAAATTAGGCGGCAATAGCTTTCCATAAAATAGAACCTGCATATCACGCAAGTACTTCTAATATAAATAAAGTGGTTGCGTGTTTAGAACCAGTTTGATTCAGACTTCGGTCATGCTTGGCTTTAGCAATATGCCTTAAGAGGGCCTAAAACGGGTTTTGATTCACTTAGATTTCGCAAAAAGGTTCCTTCTAAAAAAACTCAATATCACATAGCTACAACAATAGGAACACGCACTATCCGCTACGTATCCCGGGAGATACATCATAATAATATTTTCTAATCACGTAATGTTGGCTGTTGCGGCGCGCGGTGTGCCCGGGTGTCTAACAAATCAGAACAAATGAACATCATGTCAAGCAACGTCGTCTCAGCGGGCGTCGGTGCCTCGATCCAACGCCGCGGGGCTGAGGGGGGCAGGCGGGGGGACGTGCCTCCAACCCTATATCCAATCAATCATAGAGTGGGCGCGATGTGTCGCTCGATAACCGCATCCATGTGTGCCTTCTGTTTATAATATTACCTTTAAATAAGCCAAGACAAAACTAACAGTGACTTTCTTGAGTCAATAAATTTATAGCTATGTATTCACTTCCTGTGAAGGGGTTGTATTTTTGTTTGTGTGTAGGTACGAAATTCACGATACGGTTACGTTTGGAAGGCTTTCCGATAAAGTAACAAAATGAGAATATTTTCCTGTTCCTGCGGTTACATCGTAGGTGCTACGGAATACCACGAGGTGCTACGAGATTTAGCGATTGTTTCCTACACATTTTATTTTTAAAATCTGGATAATAATCCAGGTATTTTGTCATTAATGTTAAAGAATAGAATAGAATAGAATACTCTTTATTATGTACACCATATAAATTACAGACATAAATATAGAAATTAAAGCTTAGATATATTGAAATATAATAAATATTTGCGTCATATGTGCTATACACGTTACAAGAGTTGGAGCATAGAGATGCTACGAGATGTAACAATAAAAAAACATATTTTATAAAAAAAAATACTATTTCCATGTATTTTGTCACGAATGATAAGCTTAGATACGATATTATAATATGATTAATCTTTGCGCCTTATGCTATACAAGTTACAAGAGTTGGAGCTACGAGATGCTACGACGTGCTACGCGAGTCGACAACTTATTAAAACACATCTTAATTAAAAATATTTCATGTGTCTAGATATTTGTTATTTATGTTAAAGCTTAAATACAATATTACAAAATAATCAATCTTGGTGCCATACGCTGTATAAGTGACAGTGAAATGACATTTTCTTAAAGTTGATCCTTTCTTCTGTCATTAATGTCAAAACTTAGCATAAGATATAATTATTATTAAATTAAATATACCTATCATCTGGATCCTCCATCTGCATCTGGTCAAGTTTTATACTTCTAAAGTTAAATGGGTGCGGCGCCGCCGAGGCTGGCCCAGGAACAGATGACGAGACGATTTGGACACATAGCGCGAGGCGTTATGGCGTTAAAAAAAGATACGTGGAAGGATTTGGGGTAGGCCTTTGCTCAGGAGTGGAACAGTGTAGGCTATCTTAAAAACTAAACTCGCGACACTGTTACCGTAACCGACACCGCGCTACATTTAGATGTGTTCGGCTGTCCTCGGGATGTACTTGGTTTGAATGTATTGCCAATATGTCAGTGAGTGATGGCAAAGTATTCTGTTTGTGTTTTGTTTATATGACGATTCAAAAAATACACACGTAATTGTTCAAGTTTTCAATTCTGTCGGCACTCCATGAGTGCCACATTTTTTTTAATATTCTTTGAAATCTTTGACCTGGAGCTACCAAAAAGTTATAGGTTACCAAGTCTATAGGTGGAGAGTAAGTAGCATTGATGGTGGCCCCTCAATAACATCAGCCACCAATACTTACGCCGATAGTCAACTAAAGAGAAGCCTTCATTCCACTGTTACGATATACGTAATATAGATACTGATATTTTCTATACTATTTTCCTCCTACACCGGAAAGGTTGCTGTTTATTAATGGAGCCGTTTAAGTCGACCTATCCGGTACAATTTTTCTTGTTGCTACAAGCTATCCTACAAAAAATAATTAACTTATCAGTTTATCAGCAAGGTTGGCAGCGGAGCTGACTGCCCAGAGTACCAGTAGTCATGGAGGCTTAGTACGCGATACTTAAATGTACGTACAGTCACAACCTAAATACGTTCGTCGTCGTTAGGACTATTTTTATCTGCTCAATGCACGATAGAATCTGTTTCCGACTCAGCATTTATATACTGCGACGTAATGACGCAAAAACCGCAGAATAACATTCAGCCACCTTCTTATCTTACCAACATAAAAATGCGACACTGACTGAGTCTGACAATGTTTTTTTTGTTTTTGATAATGGCCAGGCCAGTAAAACTGTTACAGGTTGATGTCAACACGACGTTGGTCGAAGGTGTAAGCTATTTTGATCTTCGTTATCAAGTAATTAAATATAGTTTTCTATGCAATAGTCTGCGCAGCGGCGTAGCTTCAAAAGGTTTATATATATGACTTGATAAAGACACGCACAATGGTCCACGTGAAGGACTTAGTGCGGAATCCAAACCCTATAACATAGACTTGATAAAGGAAAGAATTTGAAAACTAACGAAGGTATAAAATACTTCGACTGTACATCCGACACATTTTTAGCTACCCCCGCTACCACGTAGCTGGCCGGCTAATATTGTTACCATGGCATTAGCTATTCGCATATATTTTACGCTAATTCGAAAGTACAAGAAGATTATTTTATTATGAAAGCATTGGCGATTAATAGCCATACGTACGTCGTACAAGTCAGTGCGGTTATCGGCCCAGTGACCTCGCAAGCCGATTAACAGCCGCATCTATATTGTACACTGTAGGCCAATAGCGAAGGATGACTCACTCACTATGATAAATACATTACGTTCTAATAGGCAGTGTCTTGGCTGTATATACCTACATTACTCGTACATTAAGATAGCGTCGACTGAAATGCTTTATCACAATTTAGGTGGTCACAGTGTTCGGCCATTTGAAATACGGCCTTAAACAAATAGTATCATTTAGTTATCGCTGATAAGTTGTTGAGATGGATTATGAAAGTCGGTAAGTATAGGACTTTCATGTACCTATGTATATAGGGTGACATCGACGCACAAACTGTAGCCATGAATTCAGCAGTACATGTGTCTAGACCCCCTAGTGTGGACGCTTCTCGTCGGTTATAAGAAAAAAACCTGCCTTTTCATAGAAAAGTGCAATATCGACTCGGTTAAAATGTACTGAACATCAAATTAGCCGACGAAAAATATCAACGCGTTCAGAATCATGTACTGAATCCATGGTAACAGGTTGTGCGTCGATGTCTCTGTCATCCTGTATACAGGGTGATATTTTAATCACCATTTTCTTCTTAATGGGCCATTGTACTCATGATTATGAACAACTTTTACTACGGGGCCAAATCTGATATCGTGAAAAAAAAAACAGCTGTTCTCTACATTTATATTCGCATAACTCGTCAAAATGTAGGGAACAGCTGATTTTTTTTCGCGATTTCGTGTTTGGTCTCATTCCTAGTAAATGTTGTTCATAATGATGAGTATAATGACCCCTTAAGAGGAAAACGGTGATTAAAATTTCACCCGGTATGTATGTTTTTTCTTTCTTTAATGTAGATTACAAGTATTTAATGAAATAGTTGGTATTTTTTTTAAAGTTATGAAATCAAACCACCTTCACACATCACATCACCACCACTGGAGAATTACAAAGGCAGTAACTCTGTAATTCTCCTGTACACACTACACAACCCTTACAGCGATATGGTTCTATTACCATTAACTAACTGACGTATACTTGGCACTGGATGCCCATTTATTATGGTGGGATTACTGATAATAAATTCAGTGATTATGCCCTTTAGCGACGTCTACTGGCGATTGATATACTTAGCTGTATTATCGACAGTACAGACCGCATTAATTTATTGCTTCTGGTTAAAGAGAGATGGCGCTGCCGTCACGTAAACATTAAGCTCTGTATTTATTTCTAATAAAAAATAAAAAAGTCAGTCTAACCAGAATATTTCATTATTATAAGGAACAGTAAAGTGTAAAAGATTAATTAGAAGTGTTATCAAAACGTAATTTTCACATTCAATATTCACTGGTGCCAAAACTGTTTATATAAATTGAAATACTTACTAAAAATGCAGCAAACAAGAACACTTCATTATTATTATAGTGTTCATATAGAAGAGCAAGCGAGTGTTAATTCTGTGTTAATCTTAAATAATAACAATACCAAAGACATTAAATTATTTATTTCAAATAATAACAATAAAACAGAACCAACAAATGAAAAGTGAATTTTGAATTTGAAAATAGACGAACGATCATAATGAAATTGTTTTACCTCGATACCAAAAAGAAGACCTATAGACCTATTTCATTTCGTTCGAGAAGCAAGTTAGCTCATAAAAATGTTGCTCGACATGCCAAGAATGAAGATGTGAGTTTGCGCCCCGCAATCTGCACGTCTCTTTTTGGATTTTGCAAGATTTGTTTACGAATAATTTATTATCTAAACAACACTTGATAAATTGCGTTCTGTTGTTCCCTTTTTCCTATTTTCTGATAAAATTGAAAGTGATAAAGCTTGAAAAAACTCGTCACAATTTAACTACAAAAATATTGAATGAGTTTTTTTCAGTCAACACTGTGAGGAAGACGAGCATATTTAATAAATATTTTTTGAAAAGATGAAATCCTTCAGTAACGTTACTATAAGGAAAAGCCGCATACCACGCTCTCTCTCTCGTTTTTCCAATGAAGCTATTGACAGTTTAGCATCAAACTTAAGCGTCAAAAGTATGATGGACCTATCTACACACCTAAGAACTGATGAAACTGTACACTTAAAAAACACAGTTTAGAATCTTAAGGAGCAGATCATGAACATGCATATTGAAATAGAAACACTGGATTTAGAGAATACTTCATTGCAACAACAATTAGCGGATGAAAAGCTTAATACTGTGCACTTCAGTCAATTGTACACCACAAGCACCAATTTCAAAACTACCTCTACATGCAGTACAAGAATCTCCAAGAAATATTTACCTAATAAAAGCAACCTATCCACTAGAAAACGTCTTAGACATCGACTGCCATACGCCTGAACCATCTTCTAGCAGAACTGTTACTGATATACTTAGAAAAGAAAACAAAAATGAAACTAAAGAAACCGACACGAAAGATATTGATTCAACAGAAACGGGTTTCGTTGCAATTACCGAGAAGAATACACTAGAGCCGATCTCACACGAAGAACATAAATACAACCAACTAGCCAAAATAAGTAGCAAACCTGGATATGGAAAGATACTTAATCTGTCGGATGACCAAGGAAAAGGTATAGTTCAAGGGCTACTGAAGCAGAAAGAAAATAATAAATTTATTATACATAAATATGCCATAACAGGGATTAAGAAACCAGGTGCGAGTACAGAAGAAGAATTTTGGAGTTGTAATAAATTAACTGAAAATTTTACAAAAAATGACAGCGTATTTATAATGACCGGTAGAAATTATTTGAACCCTATTTTTATGGCTGAAATGTCTGCAGCAGTTAAATGTCTGAAAGGTTGTACGAGATCTTTATTGTAAATGTTAAGTACAATGCGTTTCTGAATGAGCGTAAACTTAATCTTCAATTGAAACTGCTTGCACAAAACTATAAAAACTGCAATTTCTTTAAAGCAAATAGTATTATAAAAAAACTAATACACAAAATATAAACGTTGTACAATACTACAACAAATATCTTGTGTTCATCGGTAACACAGGTTTTAAGGGAAAATCAAACGATTTAGAGCATGTATTAGTAGCTCCAAAAATTGTGTCATGTCCCGTTGTTAATATTAGTGCGATATCAGTAGAACCGATGAATCAACCCAAAAAAGGCACTATTTCTAATAAGAAAAATTACTTTTACTATGTTTTTTTTTTAAATAATAATTTAAAAAAAAAACATAGTAAAAGTAATTTTTCAGTTCTACATCAAAATATTGCTGGGACTTTAACTACTTTAAGCAAACTTAATTATATAGATCTGATCATCATTAATGATTACGTGAATCTGGTAAAAATATAGATTTAATAATATATGCTTAAGCGAACATTTTGTCGTTGAATGGAGAGAACATTAAACTTAATAATTTTCATGTTGGTGCCATTTATTCGCGGCCTGATCAGTGACGAGGGGCAACATGCATGCTTTGCAAAAATCACCTCCAAAGTACTGAACTAAAGGAAATTAATGAATTCCGCATTGAAAAACACTTTGAGATTTGCGGGCTTGAAATCAAATCTATACATACACCCTCATCTAATTATAAAGATATTTTTCAAAAAGTTAATCAAAACCCTAGTAAAACCACAACATAAAAAAGTAAAATAATAATAGCAGGAGTCATCAACTTAAAATAGCACAAAATACTAAGAACTAATTTCAAATTATGGAATGCGGTGCTATATTCAAGAGGCCACTAGGATGAATACATGTATCGATAACACCATCAGTAACCAAATGTAATAGGTAAAACTCATAATGTCTGTTTATCTGATAATAACACAGCACAGGTTGTTAAATTCGGACATAATCAAAAACCCATATCGTTCTTACTTCATGTCCTTAAACGACCTAAGCAAAGACAATGTCAACAAATACATTGAACACATAGTAAATTATCTTTTTAAATTTATAACCTTTACGACACGAATAATGCCTTTGATACATTTCACGACACAATAACGTTATTCTATAAGTTGTGTTTTCCGCTCGGCCAAGTAAAAAAAACAATTCAAATGCAGTAAATTAAAATTGATAACCAATGGGATTAAAATGAGTAGTCACACTAAACGACTATTAAGATATAAATGTTATTTAAACAAAACAAGTGATATACATATTTTTACTACATCAGTCTCAGTACTTAATTCTTCTTTCATTCTTGGTCCCGTTATTTGGGGTCGGGTCTCCTCACTTTTCTGCGCTTAGTTGTTCTGTCTTGGGTTGTTGATTCAGGCAATTGGGCTTTCTTGAGGTCTCTTTTTATATTTGACCACCAGGTCAATCGCGGGCGGCGTCTACCTATCTTTTGTTCTGGCAGATTTAGTACAATTTGTACCACATGATATTCATTGCGTCTTTTAATGTGTCTATACCAGTACACAGTACTCAGTACTTAATTAGGAAAATATATTCTGAAACACATTAAACCTAGGCACGAACACTATTCTCAGAACATTCTCAATAAAAAGTTGTTTATATAAAAATTGCACAATTCTACGAAAGAAATTATGCAGAACTTAACCTCAAACTAAGTTATGCAAAAACTTTACAGGTTTCACGCTTTACCGGGAATAATCAGTGTTGTTAAACTAATAGCGTGCACTTTGAGCTTCTGCAGTAAATACAACATAAAAGAAAAAAATGTTTTAAAGTAAATACATACACCGTTGAAAACCTTCTAAAAATATGGAGAACCAAGTTTCGGATATATACGATACCTATGGGGAATCTTATAGTTTTGAAACTGGAGCAGCACATATATGTCTAGAGTAAAATATTTTCTCCCCATTCTTCCGAGATTTAAAGATACGGTATGAGGAACGTGGAGTTCGACCGTATGTTATGTACATCGTACTCGCTGATAAAATGCTATAATTTGTTCTATAACTTGAAAAGATAATTGTAGAATAAACGAACTATTGTTATGATTTAGTCCTGCAATATTCATACGGTACACGGTTACAAGAACGTTACTGTGCTATATTTTTACAAAAACCACTAGTTCTATGAAGTTGATCTAAACTTTATTCTTATTGTGTGGACAAACTAATCTTCACTAATGTTAAAGCTAAGCTCTGCATAACATTAGCTCGTAACAACAACAATGCAACACTACTAAACACTCCAGTTGAACTTAATTGAACAAAATAGGCCAGAAATATAAAAAATATTTATACCAAAAGATGTGTAATGTATTAGTAGGAATTATAGCAGACATGGCTGATGGATGAGGCGGCCGGACAAGTGTCGACTCACGGTTATCAAATCATGTTCCGCTTATAATGTGGGCTACCATTAGCGGTGCCGCCAAACAGCTAAGTACCAAACCGCTGAGAAATGTATCAATTCATAATCATATTTTATTAGGACAACCTTTTCAAGGGGCATTTTGGATCAGGAATTTATAAACCTTTCCATCCTAATCTCAATGTGTTTTTACCCGCCCAAAAAAACGAATTAATCGGGTGTAGGGTTCAAAGTATCGAAGTTTCGAATTACTCTTGGACGGGCCAATTTTCGTTGACGGACTTAAAGCGTAGGCCTCCAGCTCCGAACTTAGCTACGGGTATTGTATATGTCGGCATCCTAGCTGCAGGAATTAGGGCACACCAAACAGATCGATCTGTATCCATTCTTTGCGAAAGAGCGCTATATCCTTATTTGATCGATCTAAAGATGTAACTGAAAGAGAAGAACTTTTTTGATAAAAAAACATACCGGATAGTATACATAATATCGAATTGAGTCCAGCTACTCGTACTATTTATTCTTATATTTTTGAACCGAGATTGGTTGTTTGTTTGAATGAAATCGGTTGTAGAATGAGATTTTGAAATAAAACCACTGATCAGTCATTACTTTTTCAGATTACAGTGATCCCGGCCATTTATTTACTATATATGTTCGCGGCAATTCGGCAATGAAGGCCACCCAATACAGGAGGTGGCGGGATGGTTGAGGGAGAGAGCCTCACGTCCCAGCCGCCGCGGGAGACGCTCCGGGCGTCGGGAGCCGCATGACGACTCCCGGCCACCGTAGGCGCGGGCCTGCGGATGGAGAGTAATGGGTAGCTCACCGTCCGATCAGGACCAGGCCCGTGCCGGACGGCGCGTATGTGTTCCACGCGCGCCTCAAAGAGATGTCAGCATAATGGAAAGGGCCCATTAGGGTCGAAGCCTGCCGGGGTAGCGGGATTGTCCGAAAGGGTTACCGCTACCTCGGAACATAAAGGGCTAAGGAAGGAACACGGGTGAGTTTTAGTCAGTAAGAGTCTGACACTCCCTTCCGCTCCACCCAGAGCGGAAGGTGTCATTTGATGATTTCCCATCCACAAAAAAAAAGGTACCCAATACAGTTGTACGGAGAATCTTAGTGTCTGAGTGTCTATCGCTGTACACTCTTATTATTACCTTAACGTGCATGCAATACCTACACATTACTGTTGATTGCTTCTTAGCAACGATTCAACCACCAACATACAATTGCAGACAACATGTGAACCCAGAAACCGAATTATCAAAAACAAGAAACGAAGATAATCCCAAACCCGAGAAAGCGCTCAAATATGTCAAATAGACGTAAATTAATAGCGAGCATTTCAGAATAAAGAGCAAAATTAACAAAATAAACAGACAGCAAACAAACAGTAGCCTCCTGGCGTGGAGTAATCCTCTTATCGCGTTATCTCGGCCTCGGTTGATCAGACATTTTGTTTCCGTTACCTGCGCCGCGCCGCCTCGGAAGCAGTCGGAAGTAGTCGGAACCACTCGGAACTAAGATAAGCAGTTTAAAACAAAACATGTATTTGTATCCGTCCTTTATCTCTGGCCGCGTCAACCAACACTACTTGTTCTTGGAGGATATCCAACGTGTCGGAATAGTTGTTATTTGTCTTTTTAATTTAGTTTTATGTTATCTATAGTGAAATTAAGTTGTAGGTACACTTGAGAATTTTTTTTTTATAAAAAACTAATTCCTAATAAAAAATCAAATAAGCACACAACCTCTTTTCTGAAATCTAAACCCAAAATGAAGTTGTGTCTCAAGAATATTTTCTTCACAGTTAGTTCAATAGAAAACAAATAGCCTTGGGCTTAAGAAAAGGCCTCGTTCTATTATTTGAGGAAAAACAAAAAGTTTTTCTTTCTTAAAATTAATGAACTCGATCCTGAGTTTGACATTAAAACGTGCCGGTTTTTCGGAGTATCAAATGAACAGTATTAGTTACTTATTGATATCGATTGTGTTAATGTTCGCGTTAAAGATCTTAATTACCTTTGCATACTGTTAATTTTATCGTAATGCTGTAAGTATTAATTTTCCTCAACCAATATCTCATAAATCATTATTGAATACGTCTAGACAACATGTAACTAAAATGCAAACAAAGTCGCGTCATTATTTGTTTAAATACTTGAGCGCGTATTGTTATTAAATCTTTGTTTAGCTAAGCGCAAAACTTGAAATAAAGTTGAAATACTCCATGCGAGGAAGTCATTATTTTTAAAATTCTCTGCTACAATATTGGAATTGAGAGCGGAAAATGTTGCTACGCCTGAAGCCGTAGCGCTACGGTCGGCTACGCGGCTACGGGGAGGACTGCGGCGCGGCGGGCTCGCGACGGGTCGCGCCGGGCCGTATCCGCAGCCTCTTGGGTGAATAGCGCCGCCGCCGCCGGCAGATGATATTGTGCGCCGGTTCCGCCCGTCAAACGAACCCCGGCCCACGCCGCCATTTGTAACAATTTGTTAACTCTTCTATCGAAACGGTTACTTTGTACAAGATATGTAGATGCAATGGTTGTATAAATCGAATTCACGATCTGGTTTCCTTTTCTGCAAACTGACGTTATTTTATTTCCATTGTGGGAGATATGCAGAAACCAATATAAAATATTATGATGTGAATCTATAAACTATCGCGCTTCGTTGTTAACTTGACTTATGTCTGTTACGGAGTATGTTTGTGAATGCTCTAAGGTAAATTGGTAGAGGATTGGTGGTGGAAAATAAATAGACTCTTTGTACAGTTTTTTTTTTACTAGAACGTAAATGTGGCGTTTATATATTGACACTGTTCAGTTCCTTTAGATAAACAAGTCTAATATTATGCTCTATCCCCAATCCCAATAGATATAAACATATCTTGGGGATACCGAGAGTACAAACTGCATTCTAACGTTATCTCAACAGATAATCAACCCACCGCGACCGGCCTAAAACCAACTTATGCAAGTCCTGATAATAAAGTCACGATTTTGATTTCTTTTACAACATAACATAACATCACGTATTTCGCAAAGGGGTAGGCTGGGGTGCGTACGCATTTACAGAAAAGTCCCATATATAAGGGTATTGTCATCATCAACCAGTCACAAATCAAAGGAGAATGCCGAAAAAAATCAGTGTTGATTAAAAAAACTACGATAGCACAGTATACATAGAAGATATAAATGATAAATGATTTTATTTCTGTAAGTAGGTTTGTACAAACACTTTTACATGTCAACTATATATATATGTGAAACTAGTTTATCTCAAAATAATCACCATAAGCACCACAGCGTGCACAAAGCGGTAACATTGCAAGCGCAGAATAAAGAGTTTCCTGTAGTCAAAAAGACATAGGTAATGCACCGTGAGATTATGTTGCACATATTCCACCATCGCAACGTAACGAAAGTCAGTTAAGCACTGAGAGTGCTAATAACACTTACATCGACAAAACAGCAAAGAAATCAATTAGTGACTTTAGAATCGCAGCAGCCATCATTAATACATATCGATAAAGCTAAAAAAAAAACAACGGCCGTCGTACGTTACGAAGTCATCATTTCAGCCGAAAAACGTCCACTGCTGGGCATAGGCCTTGCCCAAGCATCCATCATCATCGCCACTTCGACAGGTTTTGTGCTTCTCGCATCCAGCGGATTCCTGTGGCCTTCACCAGGTCATCGGTCCATCTTGTGGAAGGCCTTCCGTCGTCGTCATCATCGTCGTACGTTTTCCAGTACGCGGTCACCAAAAAAAAATATGCGTTGAAAAGTTGTGCGTATGTAATCAGCATGTTGTTTTTATTATCTCGCCTATGCTAGGCATGACGACACTATGCACAAGTTTTCTAGATTCTTTCTTAGTTGATCATGATGATATATAACAGCAATGTTCTTTTCGCTTTTTTACGTCTTTTTATCTATACTAATAATTAAGCTGATGAGTTTATTTGTTTGAACGCGCTAATCTCTGGAACTACCAGTCGGATTTGAAAAATTCTGCATTTGATAGCCAAGGTATTGAGGAAGGTTTTAGAATATTTCAAATCACGCTACGACCCTTAGGAGCCGAGCAAAAAGAAAAAAAACGAGAAAATCCCTAAGCGAAAACAAAGTAACAGCGCGGGCCGACTATGGGATGCGACGCGGTGGGTCGGAGGCCGAAATTTCACGCGGATAAAACCGCGTGCAGAAGCTAGTACACTATATACTGCTAGACCCCATAGAAGATGGCGGGACGAGCTAAAGAAAGTTATTTCATATTTGTTATCTAGAATGCCTTACCCGACATGATTTTTTTTCCATCGACTCTGGGTTTTTTACCCATACATTTTTGAGCATTCTCCTTTCCGAACTGCAACTAAAAAACCCAGATAGAACAACATTTTGACCTGCCTGAAAAATGAATCCTGGACCGCACATCTGACGCGCATGCGGCCACTCCACCAACAAGGCTGTCATGTCTTTAGACTGTTTAAACGAGTGTGCGTAAGTGAAAGTTAAGTGAAATATACGTTGAAAGTGAATAAATAAGTCAAACCCGTACTTTGGGTCGTCGAGACGAGACGAGGCGTCTCTAAGCTGAAACTTGACTGAATTAATTATAAACAAAAGTACGGCAACTGTCTCTGTGAAATACCTTCGCAATTATTAGAAGAGATGGGTTCACTCCACACTAAATATTAATCATGTCTTTTAAGCATAAGTGTAGACATTGAATCATAAATAATACATACCAAACTCGCTTCGAATGAGGTCAAAATCAGGCTATTAGACTAGATTTTAGACTCGGGGTCAAAGTCAAAGCATTTATTCCAAATAGGCACATAAAAGGCACTTTTGGACGTTAAAATTTACAAGAAATAGAATTGATTCTAGTTGCCCCTTCCAAAAGTTAGTTTCGTATGGAGAAGAATGGGCAAGAAACTCCACCGTTACTCTTTTAAAATGTTTTACAAGGTTTTGTATACCTTCATTATATAATTATATTTGAAGACGATGCATATGACGGGGCGTATTAAGGTCATAGCATACTATTAACTCGGGAGGGGATTGTCACCGTATCAACTCGAGCCATTCAGTATTCTTTGCATGAAATACTGCAACGCACACTAATCGGAATCGTAACGTAATCTTATTTTTTTTTATTGCTGGATGGGCCCGCTTTTGACCTCGATCCCGCCTGATGGAAAGCGATGAATGAGGTCTATGATAGAACGAGCGTGCCCAGAAGATGCCTAAGGCACTGGAACTCCCACGCATTGACGAAACACAGCAGGCTGCTTGACGCCGGACTTCGGTGGGAACCCGGTCGCAAACCAGGCGGGCGTTAGCCCTACTACCGCAAGGTAAGAATTGGCCAGTCAAACAAGGTGTTTGGTGTGACTGTCCAGGATGCGCCGAGCGCTCGTTTAAGTTGAGTAACTGGTGGAATAAACTGCGCTACACGAGGAGGCTTCTTGATGCATCCCAAAAATCGCTTCGCCTCGGGACAAGCTCACGAACCGCGGTGGGGTGCGTGGTCAACTTGCAGTTCCCGCGCTTACGGTTCGTCGTCCCCGCGCTTACGTCTCTCCGTACCCGAGCTTACGTCTCTTCATCCACCCTTGCCCCTCTCACCCCTCCCGTGGCCTGCCTGCAGCACCATCAACCAGCGGTCGGCAAGCCGTAAGCGCGGCGTCGCCTAGCCGTAGCCGACTCGACGTTCTGATCCGCTTTGGTTACGTGCTTACGTTAGATTGACGCCTGTTAGACGGCGAGGCGAAAGGCGATACGGTGACGATCCCTTTCCGAGTTGATATGTGCGCTATGAGCCTTTAAGCGCCTAGCTTCGATGCAGCCTACTCTCTTTTCTTAACCAGACCTTGACGTACAAGTATAAATATTCAGTAATTCATTTATTTATTTATACTTTATGGTACACCAAAAAATACATTACAAAAAAAACATGTAATACTTTCTGCGATCTCTTCCAGGCAACCTTGGAATGGACAGTGATTGCGTGGAAATAAAAATGGGGTAAAATATAATCTAATAAATAAATCTTTGTAAGCAATTCTCATTAAAACCTTAAAATATAGATAGGTCTATAAAAAATAGTTTCAATAGTTAGTCAGGCTTAAAGTCAGTACTGCACCACTGCAGCGATATGATTAAATACGTGTATTAAAATTTAAACCACATCAAACCAATGTTTGAATAATAACAATAATAACCAATTTTAACTTACAAGATAACATTTTGGATCTTAGGATGATAAAACAACCCCTATTATTTAAAGACTAGCTTCTGCCCGGTACTTCGTCCGCGTGAAATTTTGGCCCCCAACCCATCGCGTCGCATCCCATCGCGTCGCATCCCATCGCTCGACCGTGCTACTATTTCGTTTTCGCTTGGCGTTCATTATGTTTTTTTTTTTTATCTTTTGCTCGGCTACTAAGGGTTGTAGCGTGATGTTATATCTATTTGCTTCCTCAAGTCTTGGGCTATCAAATGCAAAAAGAATTTTTCAAATCCAACTTTTAGTTCCGGAGATTACCCCCTACATATAAACTTACAATCAAACTTTTACTTCTTTATAATATTACTAGCAGCGCCCCGCGGTTGCACCCGCATACGTTTCCCGTTGTAATATCGGGATAAAATCTATCCTATGTCCTTTCCCGGTACTCAAACTATCTCTATACCAAAATTCATCTAAATCGGTTCAGCGGTTTAAGCATGAAGTGGTAACAGACAGACACACTTTCGCATTTTTAATATTAAGTATGGAAGTATGGATTAGGTTTAGTACAGATTTCTCCCCTACTAAATGGGACCGATGTTTAGCACTTATTAAACGTCATGGACAGCTAAAGTCAAGAATGGTCCAAAATCATCACATTACAGCCAACATTATTCTAGATTATAATACAGAATCAGCCGCATCAATACAGCGCTCTAAATAATGAACGTTTGCCAAAAGCGGAATATACAGTAATTAGTTAATCGGCCTAAAACTGTTGGCACATTACTATCAGCTAAACCCAGTGTCGTACGCAGTACAATGACGAAATTCTCTCGGGAGCTTTATTAAAATTTCTCCTCACTCGAAGCTACGCAATTTAATAATGCATGTCGTAAAATTGTTTCTCGGCAATCATAATGTATGGCATTAACATCAAATTGTTTATTTCAACATGAATTCTGTGGTGTGATAATTATTGCAAGTTATTTTATTAATTTAATTTAAGAATAGAGATTTTATTTTCATGATTTACGAGTATTTTCGTCATACTTTATTATTAACTATAACTGTGCCTCGCGATTTCACCTGCATAAGTCTCGATCCCGTAGAAATATCGAGATAAAAAGCATTTTATGTCCTAATCCAGGTCATAGTCTATTCATGTGCCAAATTTTATCTAAATCTGTTCAGCCATTTTAGCGTGAAAGCGTAACAAAGAAACGTACAAACGTAGAAAAAAAAAATCTTTTCTCTTTATAATATTATTAGTGTAGATTTGTGTTTTGCTGTTTTGTGATTCAAAGAGCAATAGCAATAATAACAGTTTAGATGTGAGAAGCGCGACACTTGTCGGACATCTGAATACTTAATTAATTATGTTAAATGCAAAGATCAATTAATAAAATGAGGCTTTCAAACTCTGAATGATTGATTAATTTTTAATAAAAATTTTCAGTCGTTATTATTCTGATGGGAATTGCCTAATTGACGCGTGTGAGTGCGATCGGTTTATCTATTTTCTTTGAACGTCTAAGCTGCTTCATTAAACATATATTGCGGCTTCTTAAAGGATTACAAGTTTGACGGTGATAGATTTCAGTTTCAGCTCTCGTTAATAATTCCCTACATGTTCCGAAATCCTATTGTTAATGCAGGCCACGTGGTGTCGGTCGGTCGTTACAAGGCGCGGAAGGATGGGGGCATATCATAACACCATAAGTTAATTTTCCATCGCAAACATCTCAATCAACGACATGTGGATCGATTCCTTCTATTTAATCGTCGCTACCCTCTCGTGAAATTAACAACGATCAAAATTAAACGTTTACCAGACACGCTTTCGACAGTGGGCGGCGTGATTAATCACACGCCTTGAATATTGCAGGCGAGTGTCCCCGAGGAGCAGCTGTACTCAAACAATGCAGAACACTTCATCAGAGAAGCTTAATTCTGATTTAAATGGCAACATCGATCGACAACTCGGGCGTCGAGTAGTTAAGCATCGCCTCGGGCTCGGTTAGGTAAGCGACGACGTAAATTGTTGATGCGCGCGCCGACGGTTGCCAGCCATCAAATATGCACCACATTTCCCACGTCAAGTGGGCAACTTGCTCCGACCTCCTAGACACAACAGCACAAATGGATATCACGATGCTACTTTGACAGCTCGACACAGCAGGCACATGACGTAACACCGATACCGTCTAATGTGTTTCACACTATTTTGGTTCTGCCTGTAAACCTTCTGGAAGCTATTTCAACCTAGCGTTTGTAAGAATTATTTACGTTTGCTTGCTGTCTAGACGTACCTACACTGTTTGTGTCTTCACAATATTAGAAGTAGTCTGTATGGCGTTTAACCTCCGAAAGATTTGGTTAGAGATTGCGATGGGTGCCAAACACGGTATTTGATATGGTTAGTTAATACGGTTTTTATAGACATCTAAAGCAGTGGCCCAGTGATCCATCTCGTTCTTAGAAGTCTTGTACCTGATTCATCTTCTCCCGTTCTGTGTACAGACGCCAGCACATCAACCTACACCTAACTGTCAAATTTTCCCAATCAACATTGAACCTTATGCTTTAGCGATAAAGTTGAAAATCTATTACAGAAATCTGACAGATTGTAGTAGGTTGATGTGCTGGCGTCTGTACAAAAGTCCATTTGTATGTAGTTCACGAATATTTTTTTCTGTTGATCCGTAACTCGCACCTCACGACCCCTTTCTGAATAACCAAATAATTACGTCGGATGTCTTACAATATCGTTATAAACAGGCAATTGTGAATTATTTGATTGAGGAAAACATTGTAAAATTTCCTTAAGATGTTGAGGGAAAAGTGGGTAGGTACGCTGGCGGTGACGGACGACCGACAAAGCAAGGCATGAAAGAAGCCCATAGCGGTTAGGTTAATCGTGAAAGCGTAATTCACGTGGCGAGAGCCTGTCACGTTGCGGGCGGCGGGGGCGAGGTGCGCGGGCCTGCACGACCGGTGCACGTGGCCACCGACATATAACCACCTCTATCGATCGCGATAACCACTGCCGATCAAAGAATAACAAAACAAGCTGCAACACGAGTGCATGCGCGGCTGTCAAACGAGGTCCGGACTTAAAATCGAAATTCTTATAATTTACAAATGGAATTTCTTAGATAAATCAATCATTTGGGTACTAACCCAAATTATTGATTTTAATGTTTGGCTTTCTTAAGCCAACTGCATGCAGGAAATTCATACTTTACCTTACTTGCCATAGAATGAAACCTCTTTAACAGATAGAAGGTTCGTTACCTATCACATGACAATACAATCAGCAAATTGGATGTACTGCGGGGTGCATGTACCAGTCATTATGCTCCAGCTATACTGCAAAACTGCAACCCTGCAGACAACTCCAACAGCCAAAGTATTGCGAAGTTAGCAAATTGCAACGCGAAATGATACCATTACCATATACGACCACTTCCTAGCTGCTACACAGTTTAGCTCACTGCCAACTCACATGGTGGCCTTTACGAGCCTTAAATCATTAATTAACGTCAGTTTTTTTTAACCAGAAAACGATAGTCACTTACAGATACTTTTTAAAGTACGTAATTCATTCAGCACTTGGAAAGGAGCTCGTAGCTAATGGCTACAGGCTACGACGCAGATCGATCGATTGTTGCGGTCAAGCAATGTTGCTGCGGTAAAGTCTTGAATGGGTGGCCGTTGTTTACGCATATAATCGTGGCACCTCGATGGCCGGGCACATGTTAAGCCACATCGATCCGGCTCTCATGCGGATAACTGACAGCCCGAAATTGACAACCGAACCATGGGACGCCGGTAGTTTACGAAGGTCAGATGCCAGTGACTTTCTGTAAAATGCGGACTTTTAGGCGTATTTGATCGGATTGGAAACCTGCGTGTCTAGTACCTACTTTAATTATTGATAGACTTTTTGAGATTTCAATGTCGGTTAGAAGGCTGAATCTCATTATTTCGTAAGAAATATTGACTTAGTGAGACTGCGTGGACCTAGAGTATGCAGTATGTCTTCATAAAAATGTATTGTGTAACTTCAGCTTACCTCCTATCCATTCCTATATTCAAAAAAACAACACTCGTATAATATTTGAAGTAGTCTAATTGAAACTTATGATTTAAAACAGACAACGTATAACAAATAGTAACAATATAACAAAAGCAAAAATATTCTCGCCATTTAGTTAAAAATCTAATTTTATTCTCCTATTGAAATCAGCACAATAAAAGTCAGAGCTTATATCCAAATAGACTCGGTTTTGACGACATAATTTACACTAAACTCACTCGAAATACTATTGCGAATGGCGCATGACAATTTTTCCAATAAACCTTCACTTATGTGCATGTAATTTAGGAAAAATCATTCTTAAGACTGTGGTTTTAAGGTTGACATTCATGTATTTTAGGATTCGCTGGAGAAGTGAGGTGAGGGATGAAGGGCAGGTCATCGGCCCCGCGCCCCCGCGCCCCCCTCAGGCGGAGGCTGCGAGGACATCGCAGGCTGTCGGCCGAGAGAGCCGAACGAGCCGGGCGCGCCCGTACACACCATATGTCTTCTTGACATGTTTATTGAAAACTCGCAGATAACAATCGCCCGCTAATATAGAATTCAAACCATTCAATCTTTTCTTTAATAAAATAAGAAAAAGTTCCTAGATTCCGGTGTTAATTGGATTTTGGACTTTCATGGTTTTCAGAATTTTCTTGACTCATTGAACACTGAACAATGATAATATAATTATAGCATATTCATTGATGATTCAACTATTGAACATGAAACATAAACATTGGAGCTTTAAAAAAGACAAACGCAGCAAACTTGTCATTTTTCCTATGACTTTCATGAGTATTTCCACAGAGACATCCTGCGGAAACACGAACACCAAAGCCACCATAACTTATAACTAAATGTTATAAACAAAACATATATCTGAACTTAAACCGACGCGAAACGAGTTACTTAATCTTCCTCATCTTTTTTCTAGCACAAACGGGGATAAAACTTTAATGCGAACATCAAACCTTGATTTTTCATTGAAGTGATCTTTCATTTCCTCCCTATAATTCCCGGCGGAATAGTTAGAAGGGTACTATCGCATATAACCCAGTTTTCCAATGACGGTATTAGGTCTCAATGTGATAGAAGGCACGCCTATCGTTATTTATTGGGCACAGTTCCAATTCCGGACCGTAATCGAGAAATTTTCTTACAGTAAAACTCAATTATACTTTTTTCTCGATCTGGGGATCGAATCCGTCATCTTAGAACTTAGAAGCGTTAGCGGTCGGATTCCGTGCTTATTGTTCCCATGATATCAAAATTATGTTATGAGTATGGTTATGAGTAGTACTATGCAGAGAAATTTATTAAAACCTTGTTAACTTTGGTAAAGTACTGTAAATCTGTTCCACTTTGTTTTAATATCATTTTTGGAACGTTGTAATACGATTTTCAAACTACAATACGACTTTAAAAGCTGCTATATAACTACGGTCCCAGAACTACCATTTAGATAAATAGACTGGTAATTTAAATCGGAAATTCCTTAAAGAAAAGACTTGATGTAGGGAGCGTTATTAGGGACAGGAAGACAGCAACATCTACAATTACCTGTATACAATTACAGGATAGGTATCCAAAGCAAACAATTACCTACAGTAACAATCAGCTGTCTATTAAACCCTGATTTAAACTAGAACAAGCGCGCGTTTTAAACTAAATTAACGAGAAGTTATTAGTCAAGGTTGACATGTATGACGTAAATATATTTTAAAAAGCATAGTAACTTGAAAACTGAATCCTGGCTTACTCGTTTTTAATTTCAATAAACAAATACATATCTTGATAAAGCTGGTTACATAAAACCTTAGCTTAAAAATATTTAGTGCCGATAAAATAACTACGTGCTCCACCGAACAAACATTAGCTTTGCTCATGTCGGTAACTAAGTAATTAAAAGATTTGCAATTTTTATGTTGTGATACTATAAAGTCACTGTCAACATCATTAAACCAAACTGTCAAAAATTACTTTTTATTTTAATTTTACTTTCTTATATTAGGTACATAACATAGATCTTAAGAAAATTGTTACTAACACTTATATGGATTCTGTCCGAAATAAATGGCAATTATTATTATTATTAAAGTAGGTGTAGGTAGTTATGAACTCCGCACCCAGGTTTTTTAACCGACTTCTTAAAAAAAGGAGGAGGTTCTGTCTGTATGTTCATCGATATTTTTGTTAATTGTAGACAGGTCTTGAATTATTTTGCGCGGTGGTAACACTTGTTCATATAAATTTTATTAACTTTGCTTGGGTAGTTTTTGAGTTAGCTTCAATAATACGATGTTAAGGACGTTATACTTCCGAATAGCAAGTAGTGGTATACGAATTTGTGTGGGGTAAGTACCACAACTAAGTGAAAAATAAAAACTTTTTACAAAAAAAAACACTACAAAGTTAATTTCGGAAGTCGGTAGCAAAAAACTAAAAGACAAAACTTAAGACTTCCACAATATCCACGTGGTTGAATTCCCTTAATTCCCTTGTCTGTCACTTTTACGACTTCAACAGAAAAGTCATTACTTTGACCTATTTCAAAAAGCTTTTATTCTCCTATGCATCATTCTAATGAATCTCTTACTAAAGCGAATTTAATATTTTAGCTTACTTTAATAAAATATTGACAGTAACTGTCAGTTTCTTCTTTACAGTCTATTCTATTTTTTATTATGACAAGCAAAGCCGATGTCGACCATTCTGCCAATGTCTATAGTGAATTGGAAAAGCGAGTGTGCATTGTTATAAATTAAAAAATAAATAAATAGAACGACAAAAATCTTCGATAATACAGTTGAACAGTTTACAGTCAACAGCATATCAGTGGTAACAATATGAAATTGACAGCGCCTTTATGTCGTAACTATAAGGGCGATTTTCGCAATACATGTGTCCACTGCTATGCGGATGACTGTACTATACACTTTTCTCCGGCATCATTGGTTATCAATAAAACAATGAAAAAAAACGCTTCAAATAATTGACCACTTATAGTTTACTATGAAGATCTTGCAAGACAGAATGACAAAGTTTAAATATCAAACCTTCAAACTTCGCACACTACATCGCGTCTTTGTAGGTACTCGTAGCTACGTATCTATATTGGGTGCCTTCATAAGGTATATCGATGACAAAGCAGCTCTATTAATTAATCAAGTAATAAGCACGAAGCTGAAAGCCGACTTCAGCCGGCGATGAAACTGATACACGGTTGACATTCCTTTGTAATTGTATTCTGTTAATTACTAAAGTGCAGACAGGCAGGTGTATTGGTCAAGTGGGTGGGCGAGCCAGCGCTTGTCATGACATGAATACACGGAATTAATACTATTATGTGTAGGCCTGTAATAGTAGGGTATCTTAACTTGCAAATTGATAAGTATCCTTTACGGACTGGTACAAATGGTTAGTTTGTAGGTCAAGTGGTCAACAAGGACGTTCTTGTAACTGAAGTAGATAGATAGAGAACAGGTGCATGATTTGGGCTCTTTGAATTTTTTTGTTTGTTGTGTTGCGTTAATACCATAGTATATACTGATAAACAGTCTCAATGTTGCACTTTAAGTATTCGACAGATATATAAATAATTGTGGCAAGTGTCACCAAGCGTTGTAAGGTCGAATGACAGACTTACATGGGATCTATAGATTAATGTACCATCAAAAATACGGATATTCAGTTTTATATGCATAAGCTTCGAAGCAGACTTTCGGATGATGATAAAGCCGATCAAACTAATGGCATTCCGGCCTCGTCGAACAACGGAGAGTACATGCAGCTGAAGCCTTTGTAAGTGTATCTTGTTAATTAATAAAGTAGACATGTAGGTGTGTTGTCGAGTGGGTAGACGAGCCAATGCGGTTGTCATGTGTTACTGCTGAGGCTTCGACGCGGCGAGTCGCGCGCTATCGGCGCGATCGTTCGCTCCGCGCCACTCCACCGGGTTTTTGGGTCAAGCGAGTTGTGACCGGTGTTGCTGCTTTAGGGATTGCCCTCTCATGTCCAAGAATTTACTGCATGCATGTTCAGTACACAGAATGTATCGGGGAAATCACAGATAATTCGGGGAATTTGTACTAGCTTTGAACTTGAG
Organism: Hydraecia micacea; assembly: GCA_914767645.1. Classification (NCBI taxonomy): domain Eukaryota; kingdom Metazoa; phylum Arthropoda; class Insecta; order Lepidoptera; family Noctuidae; genus Hydraecia; species Hydraecia micacea. The sequence goes on along the minus strand of OU611779.1, from coordinate 9,210,783 downwards.
TGTATCGAGTCGGTATCTTGCACCAGAATGATGTAGGTCAGCTGTTCGATACGGCTAGGAATGTTCATAAAAGTATTGTACCGCTTCGTATGCCTGAATTAACTGCAGCTAAGTGTTACAGCAATAACAATAATAAATGTGACCATCACTGTATCAGTTCAATATTAAAGTTTTGTTTTTGCCAGTTCTTCGAAGATTCCTTTTACTGAATTAGTTTTTCTTTTTTTTTTGCCATAAATAATGTTGTTTTGCACTGTTTAAGTGTAAACTTATAACTGCATAGTAACACTAACACAAGTAGTGATGAAAGGAGATTTCGTTCTAAGATTTGAAGCAAAACATTAAGCAATCCCAACAATACCCAAGTACATACTGAAATGTGAAACCATGACAAAAGCGCTTACAATTAGTTACAAGTAGAAAAACAAGACTTCCTATGCTTAAAAACATTGCATTGGAAGACAGAAAACTAAAACTTTCCTTTGAACTTAAGTTACGGGTCATCGAACACATGTTGCTATAGTAAAATAAAAATAGCAATAAACATAAAACCGGGGTGGGAATCAATTCGGCGGAGGATGTTGAGAGCGGCATCGCGACGAGCCTCTCGAGCGCGTATCAAAAAAGGTGAGTTTTATGAATTTCGACATCTCGAGCCGTTTGACGAGTAATCCGGCCGAGGCATTGTGCCTCGAGAGAACTCCACCGTTATTACGACACGAGGGCCTCGCCAACGCAACCGACACATACTTTGCGAGGCATATTACCGCACTCCTACACTATACAGAGATACGTCGACTCATAATTACGTACCATACCTAACTCGTTGTTGCTATGAAAGAATAGGTACTAAGGAATCTACTATGTAGAGTGAATGCCTAATGAGATCCTTTGCTATTATCTAAAGGTTTAACAACACCTATTTGAATGAAGCCGTCTCTAAACAAGCTACCTTTTTAACACAGCCTTGTTTGTCAGTATCGTCTATGAAATACTTAATTAAACAAAGCTGGTATTAAAAACCTTGTTTGAAAATAAGTGGGTTGTGAGAGGATCTAAATATCTAATTGTAATCTTATTTGCATTTAAACCGTTCGCTCCTTCGCTTCGGAAGAATTTCAAGTTAACTATAGGGACGGGGGCGCGCGGTGGTGCCTGGCGGCGCCTGGCCGCAAATCACGGCTGTACGAATTTGCTTCTTACACAAGGCGCGAGCAAAGTTTTTGATTGGAATAATAGATATTATTAGGATTAATTGCGATGCTGCGAATACGGATACCGATCCTGACGCGTACTTTAATTATTTCGAACAAGTGACGACCCAAAACACTCTTCTGATCGATTTGGCAATTAATTAGTTAACATTGTCTCCCGTTACCACTTTACTCTGTCGCATAAACAATCGTATTTGAAAATATAACAACAGACGTGTTTAACCTACGAATTTTAAGCTACTTTAAACACGGTAGATTAATTTATAGATTTTGTATTTATTCCAAACTTTTCACTGAAAATCTGTATAAATAATACAGAAATTGTCAGAAGAAACGCCTGTTTAGTCATCGGAGTACAAAACACAGGAGCAGGCAGCGGAGGTCGCGGGCCACGTGTAGCTGGGCACGCGGGCTGTCCCCAGGGCTCTTCCCGACGAAGCCACACACACACACACAATCACGCTAATAAATAGGTATCATATCGATTACCCACAATCCCGCGTAATTCAATCCATTGAGACGTCTCGCACGACCGTGAGAGATCTTCTTTTATGATCCCACCAACACTCGATAACGTTAAATATTTAAAAAGAAAATCCTCCTCACTGCTGTCTCTTTGTGTTAAATGACGCATACTAAATCTTGAATAGGAACATGAGAGCCGTTTAGCAAAAAAAAATAGAAAACATACTACTTTACAGAGAAGACTTATTATCTAAGCGTGCCGCCAGCAATCGTAAAACCATTTCTACTCCGCTTGAAAACACATTTAAAACTAAAGTCGTCAACTGAATGGAAGAAAAACATCAATTTTAAAAGTTACACGCAGTGATAAGAGTGGAAGAAGGAGCTTAGTTTGAAGTTGAATGGTAAAACGTTGAACTCGCATGGAAATATAATCTGAATGAGATAGCAGTTGCTAGGGGCCTTCCGTTATCATCGTATGCTGACAATGCGTCAAATAATCATGAAAATCAAACGTCCATAGATACAAATTTGGAGTTGGTCAATTCGATGTTGCAAAGCTAATAGGGAAACAACAATGTCACCCAATCACCGTAACAGAACTCGACAGCTCCAACATGGCTTGAAAATCAAATGAGCTGTAATTTGTTCATGAGCATGCCACTAACAATTCACTGCTTGTAGTCTAGTTTTAAGCCCATAACAGTGATTGTTAACCCTTATTTCAGAGTAAACATGTTATCATCATACCGTCATTTTGTGCGTCAACCAGCATCAACTTTTATAACCCAGAGGATGGTTATGGAGCGATGCAGCCGTTGTCCGTTTTGGTCATAACTTTTAATTAACCGCACTTTACAAACTAACCTTGTTAATCGTCTTACGCTTCAACGCTCATTCATAATTGCCACTCGTAAAATCAGGGGAGGACTGTAACAAAATAGAGTATGTAGTATAGGTACGAGACAAGTCTTATAGTCTTAGCCCCACTGTCCGACAGACGACTTTCAGTTATCAGGACAATTAATCATGAACGTAACCACAATGCAACGTATACGTCGCTTCCTAGATGTTTCAATAAAAACATCGCTTCATAATCCGCTAACTTAATCAAGAATATTCAAACCCGACAAAGTATGTGAATATTAACTAAACAATTACCAATTAAGTATGTGAAAAAATTCTAATAAAAAAAAAATATATATATAAAGACACAAGCAGGATAATCCATATTATTTTATATAAAAAATTACAAAAAAATATCGATCATCCTACTAACCCCCACAAGGAGAAGGCGTGAATATTCAGTGGATATACCATGCTTTCTATAATATAATATACAACTGGAATCATCAGAACCTCGGAATTGTGTGTACGTTATGTCATGTCTCAGAACTTACTACACATATAGCGTTCATTGTATGTATGACCTTCATTCAGTTGCACCGGGTCAGCGTATCATCGCTGCTGAAATTCCAAGAACGGTTACACTAGACTCAATCGCGTAACTCCCCTTCCTCCCTCCCTTTACCTGCAGTACCCCATTCTCCATTTAAATATTTTTGAGGAGATCACCCCGTAGCACAATCGTAACCCTTTTTCGTAGCTTTCGTAGCGCTCGTAGCAACTGCTACGACGCAAACATCTATTTTCTGTTGATTAATGTTTTTCATAGAAATTAATTATGATGTTTTTTTTTATTATCATGTCAGTGTGGGAAGTGGAAAATACTACGGAAATTGTGTTTATATTTTTATGCACGTCTCAGCACGGTGCTAATAAAGTTCAACCCAAACCTTCAAGAAAATTATTTTTAATCTTATCTACTTATTTATGTACTAAGCTAAAATTAAAAATTATTTTCAAAATATATTTTATATCTTTAACAAAACTAATTTAGAGTTCCGGAAAAGATTTAGTTAGTCTGTGTAACCAAAAAATAATAGCCAGTAGACGACAGTAATGATAAAAAACACTGGAATTTGATAGTAAGTATTTTCCCCATTTAGGCGGAAAAATAATAAGAGGGTATAAGTGCGGTATAAGCGTAGTCAGTGAGCAACATCGAGATCGTCATGAGAAAACTTGCAAAGAGAAGCGTCAAGTTTGCGGGCGGCGAGGGTGTGCGGGTGTGGGGCGCGGAGGGCGCGGGATGCGGAGGTCACGGATCAGCTGGGCGGCGGCCATATTGATTCCCCGGCCTGTTTGATCGGCGCCACCCGTCCCCCGCCGCGCCGCCACCCCGCGCCCACACCCGCTCCACGGATTAATAGACGAGAACAACTTTTATGATTTCAACTCAAACAGAACGATGGCCTATTTAATGTTACCGGTAAAGTGCGAAACGGGGGAAACGCACACATAATGTACGATCGCATGCTTCATTCCGGACTATTCGATAAAAGCTGATCTTTAATACTAAAATCGGATTGTGTTGTGTTACAGTAATTTATTCCGCAGTAAATCGCTGTTATTTCCAGCAGCCACGTTGAATTATCGTTGGAATGAACAGAATCCTGAACATAAAAGGTTTTAGAGATTGTTCTATGCCTCTTATCGCTATCGAGCCAATTGGTTCGCTACTGTTTACATCGATACGGTCCAAAGTACTCGTACAAAACAAATCAAAGTCGCTCTATTCGATACAATGCGGCACCAGTCTGCCTTAATTAATAGTCGGCTGTAGAGCGCTCAGCGGATGAAACAATAACCGTATTGAATATGAAGTTCGTACATTTCCTGTAAACAAATGGGCACGACTTACGAGGGTATAGGAAAGTATGGAAGAAAAATCGAAACGTGACTAGCTAACTCGAGTCGGCTCTAAATTGAACGGGGCCTAAAGTAAAGTAGGCGAGGCGAGCGGCGAGCGGCGTAGACGAATTTCAAGTGTTTCTTTTACCGTGAAGAAGTGGCGCGTGCAGGAGAGCGGGCGAGCCACGCGCCCGCCGAGCGCACACACACAGCCGCCGTGTGTGCATGTATGTGTAAACTCAACTCTTCAAGCCGCTTGTTAAAATTGATATACAGCAATAAGTTAATTACAGCATGGCGGCCGATAATATCAGATGAATCTGCAAATTATTTTATTTGTATTTTTTTTGCATGAATAGAGCGAACTTCTATTTCGGTATCACAAATATTCAACACCTGCTTACCAATAACGTCATATACCACCTACTACGTGGGACAGTTTTGACAATATCAACATGGTGTCAAATATCAGCGGTCAATTCGGTCACCGTTCAAGTTCACCGGGGTCGTTTGTGGGCAGGAATATAAACGTAGTAAGTACATTGTGAACGAGTGGGTTAAAAGCCAGTAATTGTGCGGTAATGTAATATTGAGAGACTGATAGTTTCTATTACAGCTAAGTATGTATCTCGCCTACGACCATCGATGTGGGAATTTCCACCATTACTTACGTCTTCACAGATTTAGATTTTTATCGTATTTAGATATCGGGGCTTGTGGCTAAGTAATAACAGCTGCACGGGTCGATCGATCAGGTTTAGCTACGCTTACCGCGGTTGGTCCGTGGATGGGTGACCATCTTCACATACCAAGACCCCTCCGTGCCTCGGAAAGCACGTTAAGCCGTTGGTCCCGGCTTGTCATTCGTGGATCTTTTACGGTCGTTACGGGTCGTCAATAGCCCGAAAGTCTAACAACTAGTTTTACCAAGGGGTATCATATTTCCCAGTAACTGGGTTGTGGAGGTAAGATAGGCAGTCGCTCCATGTAAAATACTGGTATTCAGCTACATCCGGTTAGACTGGAAGCCGACCCCAACATAGTTGGGAAAAAGATAGGCAGATGATGACTTCTTCACAGAATAGTCAGCGGAAGACGTATTTAGAAGAATTATCTTTTTTGTATTTAATTACTGTAATTGGTTTTAAACCGTTTTAATTAAATAAAATAAGTAAATAAATTATAAGTGAAGCAGTTCTATTATAATAATCTTCATAGTAGTTTGCTCTTTAGATTATTTTCAATTTTGAGAATGTACCCTTCAATGAGCAAACCATGTGTCGATAAACACCTACCTTCCTTCCACCTACGTTCCTTTTAAAAAAAGCGAGACAGATATAGATATCTGTTTTTTTTTTTAACTTAAACATTTCATAGTATTTTCACGTAGGTAATTGCATTGTGTTTAACTCATTTAACGAACGAACGAACTACGACGTTCCGTGAAAACAAAAACGCTTTAGTAAAGTTTGCGATATAGTAGAACTGTATTCTACAGATTCAAGCAATCAATGAAACCGCCAGACCGTTCAACCCAAAAATATCAAGGAAAAGAGAGACGGGTGCGAACGACCACTCATAATCAGTGTATAGCAAAAGTGGGCTGTTCCAATTATGTTGACATTACACATGGTTTTGGTACATTAAGCTACCAATTAGAGGCGCGCGGCGGGTGCGGGTGGAAGGCTGTAAGCCGTTCAAACACGAGCTAGGTTACCGCTCTAGTTGACTACTCGATTTATTAACTTACCGATGTTCAATCGAGAGCCACTTTTATAACTTCTCAGTAATAAAATTCTGAGTGACACCACTGCTCGTGTGGTTTTAAAATGCGCGAACTTAGCTTTTGACATAAATGCTTGCAACGAGACCTGAAGAACTTACCGGTTTACGATTCTGACAGATCCAATTACTACTAAGGATTACTTTTATGATGTTTTATTTGTATTTGTGCAAATAAACGCATGTTCATTATTTTCCTTTCTCTCTATCTGAACATTTTCAGCTAACATGTAACCTCTATCTATAAGTATACGTGGCTAATAAACTCACGTCTTTCTCCTTTTTGGTGGGCAGAAACTACAGAACTAGCTTCTTTAGGTACGAACTTAAACGATACTTCTTTTGTTTCGTTCACGTATGAAAGTTCAAATTGATCAAAGTCCGAAAAAGTAAATAACGACGCATTTATTAATAAATTGGATTGAAAGCAAGTGAAATCGGTTTATTCAAATTTGTAAACACTGGCATAGAAAAATAAATATACCTACTTATCGAAGAAAAACTGTAGCAGTTTGAACGCTCTCGGAGCGTCTGATGCGATCAACTAGTCTGAACTGTACCACTTTGTAACTGTCTGAATCGTGACTAGTTGAAAGTATCATACACCATGAACGTGTTTGGAGCGAGAATTTCACATGTAAACATAATACGAAGTATAATACATTAAAGGAAAATGAGTATGATGAAGGAAACAAGCATTATTTACATCCTACACAATTTCCTAATCTAATATTCTTCATGATAATCAGGTAAGAATAAAAACAAGGCACTTATTTATCATCCCGCACGAGTTGAAAGTTACCCCAGAAAAATACGAACTGTAGGTAATATAGCCGTAGATATTATATGCATAAACAGCTTTGTCTAACGATATGGATGTTGTAAAAGAAAATGTGCTATGAGACGTTGAGAAACTGAATTAGTGAACTATCACAAGATTTGACCAGACACTAGTCTACGACTAATAACTGTGTTGTTGGTAGCACAAAGAAAAGAAGGGTGCTGCTGCACATCTGCAATTACGATAACTTTTGATATAGAATTCTTATTTGCCAGAAACGACGGAATACAGACAAAATAAGAATAAAGCTGTCAACACTAAGCTTTTGATCATTAAAAGCTTTTTATCTGACATTGATGATCAAAGTCACAGACGGATAGCAACCCTTTCCACCTGAGGCCTGTTCGGGCCAACAGGGTGCAACAATACATAAATAGTATAAATTGTTTATTTGATCAAACATGGGTGAGCCGCCGCGCGCCGGTCGCTACAGTTCCGCGGCGCGCCGCAGTCGGCCTGCATCCGCGTGCACTTGGCTTCACGCCAACACAAACACTAATTCGCTGACGTTGTTACATAATTGCTTCGTTTTTACCAGCGCTACCAATTTTCACATATCGCTTGCCACGGAAAATATAAAGCAATTATATTTTATCAGTTCAGCATCCGAGAGGGAACATCGTTAACTCGATTTTAGCAAATATTGTAAACTGTCGCGAGTGTTTACTTTAATAGCGTTTAGTCAATATTTACAACAAGCCATTAAGTGAGTGATATCATCTTTGATGCAAGAGGTACACAATTCGAGTAGATTTGTAGATAACATGCAAAAATTAAAAGACTATCCTTCTTTTGTTTAAGTAAACTAATACAATAATTGTAACTGGGAACGGGTACGTATCAAAATCCCGAAAGTTCATAATACCTATGATTGAAATACCGACGTCCAAAACACCGAAATTCAAAATACCGAAAGTTTTAAATGCCGATAGTCGTTATATCGAAACACAAAATACCGATGTTCAAATGCTCGAAAGGACGAAATCCCGAATGGACGAAATCCCGAATAGACGAAAGATTAGGTTAATTATTAAAAAAAAATTTGTTAGGTTAGGTTAGGTTAAAACTGAGACCCCTACGCACGAGCCGAGCGAGCGAAGCGAGCGGTGCCGCGGCAGCGGCCGGCGAGTGCCAGAAACGACAGGATTATATAGAAAAAAATTACTTTTACACAAAATATGGGCGCCAGAAACGACTTGCGCTAATAGAAAAAAAGAGATTATTTTTAATAGGCTACCTGGAACCGAACTAGTTAGAGAAGATTAATTATTAAAAAAAAATTAGGCAACTTTTAAGTGTTTTGAGGTTAGGTTTACAAAAAATAGTTTTTCTCGTAAACAGTGACAATTTCGGGATTTTGAACTTCGGGTTTTTAAACTTCGGGATTTTAAACTTTCGGGCAAATGAACTTTCGGGATTTTAAACTTTCGACCAAACAACCATTCGGCGTTTCAATTTTCGGGATTTCGTCCATCGGTATTTTAAAATTCGGTCTTTTAAAATTCGGGATTTTGATACGTACCCCTGGGAACACTTCGAGAAGCCCACAGTCATGGTTATAAAATATAAGCAAGAAAAATCTTTAAATAAATTGTCTAAATAAGGGGAACAATATTGCACCAAAGTCCCCTACATAGTAAACTCCCTCAAATATACGGATGCAGGCCAGAACATTATTTTACAAAACGAAGTGATTCATTCTACGTCTGGGTCTACGAGGCTACGAAGTGCTACGAGAAATATTGTACTACATTGTTCGTAGATGCGCTACGACCAACCTTGGCTGCCAACTTATTCTAACATAATATTATAGGAACACATCTACATCATTGCAACATAGTATAGATATAATTTGTTGCAATTTGGACGGTAATTAAACACAACAATGATGCGAGGGAACGTGATATATGTTTTAAGATGAGCCCGACCGGGCTGACTCGGCAGCAACTCGCAGCCGCCACAAAAAGAGAGGGTATTAATTTTCGCGACCTGCCGCCCTCTAATTATAACGAGAAACTTTCGGCAACTTAGCTCGTGTTACATACAGCTCTGTTAGTCGTTGTTTTCAACGTAAAGTTTTTAGGGTTCCACGGGATTGTAAATAAAAAATTGGAATGTTCCGCCATCGTCTATGACCTTCATAATGCCGTAATTCTTTAATTAACACATTTGTAGAATATGATTGTGTAGTACATTCAAGGGCCAAGATCGAGTACAAAGAATTTTTCACCTAACCCAACATTTGAGTTCAAATTAAATTACAATCAGAAAAATAAAATTACAGCCCCAGCACAGGCACGATATTATAAAGTTAAAAAGAAAACACATAATACAAAATACACAGTTTATCCAAATACTATACTGTAATGTATGTAGTAATATATATATAAATAATATTGTTTAATATAAAATATTGAAGGTAGTCCAGTTGATTTGATTTTAGCCAGTCATTATGCTTGTACCTGTACGTTGCTACATGTATTATTAATTCCCGTATCCAGAGTACATCCAACCCCAGAATTAACGGTATATGTCTATGCATTGAAGTGGATAATCATCAGCATGTGTCCATTAATTGACAACGTAATAAAGTGAAAATTCAAACGAATTATCGTCGAAAGTCTCATCCAATAATAAGCCGTAGTAAATAATCCGTCAGATTGTCGCTGTATTGTGATGCAAGCCACTCAGTGCTGACGGGCCTCCCGAACTTAGTTTCAAAATAAAAGTATGCCTACCATACATAAAAGTCAAAGTCAAATCATTTATTTTACACCATATACCTACTGTACATGTAAGTAGTTACTACAAGAGCAATATTCCAGACTATTAGCGGCCATCCTACGTGTAGTTTAAAACCAAATGATACATAGTGGTCGTTAATATTAAAGTATGGACACACTTTGTGGTCTTTTTAGTTAATACGTTTTAAGTGCACTTCATTAAATTAATGGACGGCAGTGTTTACCTGCGTGTAGTGCTGTTATTCTTTGTCATTATCAATAGTGTGTATTATAATGTTTACCTAACAGGCTACCGTAGGAATGTATTTATTGCACTGTTGGTTGTGGAAGCTTGTTCGGTCAATGGAGCATCGAACGACTGATCAGACGTAGGTCAGTTACTCAGCCCTCATTTTTTTTCCATATGACGAAAACATTGATGTGCCCTTTTATCATAACAAATAAATGCATCTTTATCTTTATCATTTCTGGCGTGACGATATTATTTTGGACGTTCAAGTCCACATCATGGCATCACGATAACACGGGGATTTTTTTTTATAGTAATTTAAAATTTCCATCCTTGACAACGTTATAACGCACACGCATTTTATAGACGTGGACGTCCACGATAATATCGTCGCCTTAGAAATGATATAAGCGCACAGCCGATTACAAAACAAGCCGTGAGCCCCATCGGATCAGGTACCCATCGGCAAAAATTACGAACTTCCATACAAACTTTCACCCCTTTAGGGGATCAATTTTCAAAAATCCTTAGTTAAGTATAAGAGGAACTCTTGTGCAAAATCTCATGCATATGAACACAACTGTTTAGGTTGTGCGTTGTCGGACAGTGAAATAATGAATGAATTTAAGATTTTTATGAATGCAGATTGCAGGTCCTTGAACCCGTTGCATAACGTACAGCTACGTACCTACTCGTGAGCACGTGTTTCAAGGTCCGGTCTGTCCAGTAGTTACTCATATATTGATTTATCGTAGTATTTCGCTAAAGCTGCATGCTTCGAGTTATCGTAAGCCGTTCTGTTTGCTCGTACAGAGAGGCTGTCGTATTCACACGACATGCAACTGACACTGCCTTTAACATTGATTGAAACGTCACAACTGTTATTTGTTAATACCCAACCGTTACGTTAAGTTGGGAAATATAATTGCTTATAGTGCCAAAACCTACGTAAACATTTTTTTTTTTTTATAATAGGGGAAAGTTTGTGTTTAGATGTTTGTTACTCAATCACGATAAAACGGCTGAACGGATTAGGATGAAATTTGGCTCACAGATAGTTTATAACCTGGATTAACAAATATAATACTTTTTATCACGGTATATTTGCCGACATCCACGCGGGCAAAAGCGCGGGCAATAACTTAAACAAATAAAATACTGAGACATAAAAATCTTGTGAAACAATTAAAGTTCTTAAACTGAAGTTCACCCAACAGTCGTATTCAATCGCCCGCAAGTTATTGAAAACTTTAACAACAACAAGTCCATAACAATTGTCTTGAAAACATCAACCCTCGATGTGCGGGAAGCCCTACGAAGCCTTACTGGTTTAAATTAACAATCAAAGCGCCGCGGTCTCATGTCAACATGGAAGCCTTCCAAAGTATTCCACTAAGAGTGAGGCTCGGTAATTTCCTCACTAAACGATCGTTGCACAAAGTAATTTATGCATCGCATTAATAAAACATGACTATGTAAACGCGTTGACGCAGTTTGGGAGGCCCGTCAGCACTGAGTGGCTTGCATCACAATACAGCGACAATCTGACGGATTATTTACTTTACTGCGGCTTATTATTGAGCGAGACTTTCGACGATAATTCTTTTGAATTTTCACAGTATGACGTTGTCAATGAATGACCATATGCTGATGATTATCCACTTCAATGCATAGACATGTACTGTTAATTACCCACGTGAAAATATGACTGTGTTTTCTGTAGCACCCCATAAAGGAGCGTTTGGATATGATTAATGTAGCGTAATTATTTTATGGTCTTATATACGCGCCCCACAAATTCTGCGTACGTTATTAAAATTACGACATCACTTCCCCGCTATAAAGATCAGTATCAGAACTTCTGGCAGCAGTAACCACCCTACACAATGCGTTTAATATGGACTAATAGCCTCCCAAAGTTCCCGCAATACACAGGTATTTGTTCAAGTAATGTAGTGTAGGTACATACTTGTGTGTGTAAGTTGGCAACGGTAATCGTATAGAGTTAATATTTTAGAGGCGAGTATTACAAGAGCACTAATTTGCGGAGAAGTTGCCGTATGCTCGCGTATGCAAACAAGCCCAGAGTGACTCTTCACTTCACATTTAAGAAGAGCTACTTTACCATTTGCGTTTCTACTAAGAAAGTTAGTGTAAAGATAACTATTTCTAAGCCTTAGAACTTCATTTAAAAACTAGCTCGGGTAGAGGGAACTGTGATAAAAATTATACCTGTAAAAACTATAGTCCTACCCAAAAATACCCTATTGGTATCTTAAAACTGCCTTTTATACATGAGTTAGAACAATCACAAAAAATACAGAAACGGACGAAGTAAAAGGGGTATGTGAACATTAGCACGTGGCGTTCTATAACTACCTGCTTACCCTCATGGAAAAAAACGTGAGAATACGTATGCATATTACCCTCTTTTTGTCCGGTCAGCACAACTAAAGCCACATATCCAGTACTAGCCTGTTATTTTATATTACTTCTATAATACGAGTCTCCCTCAATGGTGACAAGTCATATTAAAATTCCCGAATGTGTGTGTAAATGTGGGTCGTAATGCAAGTAGGTCAGGGCGCCGGAGCGCCGGAGACGGGCCGCGCCGACCCGACTTCATCACCGTTCTACTAACAGGAAAATTTATCCCACTACAGTCCTTTTTACTGAACGCCAATCATACCGATCGAGTGTTCTTAGTTACGCCTACAACCGAATAAATGTGACCCGAGGTTAACCCTTAAATTCGCACTTTGGCATAGGGTTCGGACTTTCATTTACTTTGAATCCAACCGACGGAATGTTTTTTTGTTTCTTCTTCTGTGATAAGTACTGAAACCGATCAATAGTTCATTAAACGAGTACATAAATCTTATAGGTATATTTTATTCTTGTCGTAACTGGTAAATTATTTCTAAATCAATTCATTATAATACGAAGCATCAGTTCAAAAAACTCAGTTAAGTTCTGTAACCATAAAAAACTTGATTATTTAGCGCTTATAAAGAAAGTTAACTTTCGAATATCAATTTTCACTAACCCTCATTTGTTACTACTAGGTTTATCCGTGAAGGCACAGCGTGAAGATTTTAATGTAGAGCACGATTTACATATTTAATGGTAGTTCTGAAGCTAGTGACAGAATCAGTCGACAGGATGTAGAGTCGAGATGTAGAGACAAGTGTCGTGCAGTGACAATGTCATTCCTTATTTCACGTGCTGAAATTGTCGTAGGTGCTCGACTTAGAACTCGACACAATAATAGGAAACTTCTACCAGATATAAATTCATATATCTACCAGACAGGCATAATCTACAATATTTTTTTTTTAATGTTACAGAATTTGAATACAGTTATCTACCAGAGGGGCAATTCCCGTAATTTTAAGAACGGCCTCAATCTCAATCTGTCAAAAATACCTCTAATTTCTCTACATTTTGACAAGTTTTTGACATTTGTTTGTTGCTGAGTTGAGACTGCGACTAGATTTTGAACGTTTTTAATTACGAGAATTGGCCTTCTGATCTGAGTCACAGCATATATTGACTGGACTGGTCCACTCAAATCTGTGTGGCTCTTTCCTCAAAAGACCATCTCAGACATTAATATGCATGACCTGAACAAGATTATGTCTGGACTTTAAAAGAGACTATGTGACCTCCGAATTTGTTTCGGTCTTTCTGCCCAGAGTTGTCGGATAGGAAACACCGAAATCGTCTAGTTTTAACTCATTAAGCTCCGCTAATGAGACACAATAGATTTTCTATTGTTTCGTGATCCGTAGGTCTAAAACATATTTATTTTACTATTTATGTACACATATATATATAAACAGAACAGAAAATAGGTACAAAAGGTTATACATAATTTATTTTTGACCTGTTTTTTGAAACAATTTACAGAAATACATATTATCATTTATTATCACTTCACTGAGTGCAGTTATGAAAGTTTTGTCAATGCGCACCATTATTCAACATCTCGAATAAGTATCAATATCGTGACCTGATTGTACGAGGAAACCTCTCCCGCGGCTAATTCATGTGTGGAAACTGAGAGCCGTAAGTATATCTAATTACATAAGCGCAGATTTTAATAAAGGCTCCACAGAACTTCGCTCCTAAAGGCATGAAACCGTAATTCCCCTGCCTTTTGTTCCCTTTGTCTCGGATACAGTACCACTCGAATCTTTGGTTAGGTGTCGACGACTAATATTTTGGGACCTATTTTTTTTTCTCGTAACCCTATTTAACCCGCTGTATTGATAGTCGTACATCACTTATTAAAGGGCTTGGCAGGAATGTGTCTCCATCTGTCTTGACTTCGCTTTCGCATTGCGGAGCTCAAAGTTTGTGACATTTTATACATTAGAAATAACTTTTATATCATATTAAAATTAACAAATGTATTACTATGCATAGTGATGATAATTATCTGCCTCACATCATTAACACGGTAGCTCAATGACATGAAACACTTGACAATATTCAAGCATAACATAAAGCTTTGGAGTCGACGCCGGTTATCTGGTCGTGAGTTCGTGACAACGTTTCATTTGCAAGCTGCTGATAGTATCCATGGCGTGATATGGACACAAAGCTGGAACTATATTAAAAATAAATTGGCGATATCTGTGACAAGAGTGAACATATGTAAAATTCAAAATGCTACGGAAGGTAGGTGAAATCATTGCGAGACAGCAGCACAGGACGCATGCGCGGCTCGCACGCATGCGCACCGCCACTTAACCTCAATCCGAGGCATGTTTTTGAATGAAACTTCATTCGGAGCCGGCCCCCGCGACCGTACTTTGCTTTTAGGTGATTTCGGCACTCGAGACGACTTATCTAACCTTACGAATGTACGTCTACAACATTAGTATCGAGTCGGCAAGCAAGCTTCAATTACAGACGGAGTAGGAAGGAGTTTCACTCGACATTCGGAATATTTTACTTTTACGTATACCATACCATTATAAGCAAAGGGAAGTCATTCAGGTGTATTTTTTATTCTTTGACTTCAATATTTTAACTTAATAATTTAAATAAGTAACGGAACTAGGTGCACCTATAATTACTTTCATTCCAACTTCGCGTCAGACCGGAACAACTCGCGTAAATTAACATTACCTAATACTTAGGTACTTAAAAATTTTAATTTTTTTAGTAATTCTTTCTATTGGCTAAATTATATCTCCTAATTTCTAGTCTACTTCAAATAATCTGAACTTCTAAAGCTCATTGATATTCAATTTAAACTGAGAAAAATATAAAAGGCTCTCTATTGAGCAATGCGAAACTGAAGACGGTCGACAAAAGGTATCCGCCCACTATACAGAATGTAACAACTGCCGGTTCCGGGCAGGCACACACCGACACGGACGTCACATGACAGCTAGGAACTCCTTCCACTACAAATTAAATCATTTTGATACTGTTTGTATGGGATTTTCTACAGCCACTTAAATTATTTTTGAGTTAGTTATGCATATTTTAGAAAAATAAAGTGTAATATGGCTAGTTTAAAATAAAAATTAAGGCAGCACTTAGATAATTCAACGTCAATGTTGTCGAGAACGTATGTGTTCTTTTAGGTTCACACTATATCATACATAAACTCACGACTTCGTGCTATGTGGGTAGGCAGAATCTACAGAACCTACGATCCTTACATACCTACCCCTTTTGCTTCGTTTACGTTCATACATCTACTGACCTAAAAGAAGTTTTTTCGGAATCAGTAATAGAATTTTTTTTTAGCCATGGATGTTACCTGTATTTTGTCATACCATGACGTGTCTAATAATTTTGAGTCAATTTTCTTTGCAGCGCTACGCGGGCACCGGAATACCGTATTCATCCCTTTTTATATTTTCTTTTAAGATATTTGACATCGACTCCTTTATTACATCATAAAGGGGTGTTTGAGCTTTTGTCTATGGTACACATGGCATTGTATATATATATACCTAAGTTTCAGTAATAATAACAGTGACCTCAGTTGGTGACTAAGGAACAGACACGACTTCTAGGTACCTACCTACATGCACCAACCACACTCTTGCGGTTTTTAGTTAATACCACTGTCCCTATGCATGTACCATATGCGATATTGGCGAACCAGTGAACTTTATTTAATACAATTAGTAACAAAATGAGTTAATCGTTAAATTGGGTTTATAATAAACAAACGATGACCCGTTTAGGACTTGTGAGAAACGAGATAGGTAATAGGAGGAAAGATGTACGTATTTAATGTAGGTACCTATTTAGACGATAAGAAGTAACTAAAAGTCATATTAGTCATATTAAGTGAATTCAAAAATAGTTTTCAATTAAGCCAAATGAAATTACTTGTTTTAGTTTTGAATAACGATGTGACCCATTAGTTTAAAACTGTCCTTATAAATCGCCAATACATTTAATCTGCATTCGCGATGTATTTGCCGAAAATGTAAACAAATGTGAGTTTATGTAAAAAATAACTTTAAATCCTACACAATAAAGTTCAGTTTACGCTACAACTTCAAAGAATTTTATAAATTTTTCAATAGTGCTAGTCACTCTGATATTAACTTAATTTCCATTAAAATAAAGTTGATATTTGTTTAACTTGAAATAATAATAATTTGAAACATAAGTTTGAATTGACTTTAGATATGCACCATCTATGGCTCAGTTAGCACCTATAACTGTTGTCTATGACCAATAGGTATTTTCCATCACCATACTTATTTGCAATAGTCATTATCTGTGTAGTACAGGCATCAGTTACGATTTTCAGATATCGAGTATGAAATAGCAAAAAGTCGCAGGGCGTCCATAGTAACTAACGTATGCTGTTATGCGGAGTTTTCTATAAATGGGTTCGTTTAAACCGATATCTGAACGGATGCCTGTACACAGATAATATCGAGTGCAATTCATACAACATCAATTGCATAAATATGGTTTTTAATTAATGAGAGTAAGTATGATGATGAGTAGGTACTGATGTACTGGATTTACGTACCTAATGGGAGCTAGAAGACTGGCATTGTCGCCGAGAGAGGCCAAGAAAACGCTGGCGTGATGACTTAGAGGCGTTTATGGGAGATTGGCCGGAGAAGGCAAAACACAGAGAATAATGGAAAGCTGTAGGGGAGACCTTTGCCCAGAAGTGGGACAATACAGGAAGAAAATAAAAAAATAGAGGCACCCCGGGAGTGCCGACAGAAGTGAAAACTTGAACAATTAAGTATGTGTGTATTTTTTGAATCGTCAGGAAATATTTATTTGGTGTCGGTTACCGTAACGGTAACAGTGTCGTGAGTTCAATGGTATATTCCCATCTCAAAAAATGCCCTGTGATTGAATAGTTTATACTTACAAAAAATAGTTTAGTTTGCAAAATAAGCAAACAAAGATATTAGCGAATCTAAATTCCTCGTATCGAACGTCCTAATTAAATACTCAAAGGAAAATAACACATAAAATACGAGAACAAATTAATAGTAAGAAACTTAACACTTACGCTAAATCATTAGTGTCAAAACAATGGCACAAGAATGGATACGTTGTGTTCGTGAATTACCCAGGGTGGGCCCGGGATTACTACCTGACATATTAAATTAATTCACGGAAAACACCTGCACTCTCACTCCAGACGAACAAACAAACATGAATTATGATTACGGAGAGGATTTTGTTCAGAAACTTTGTCAACGATGGTACCGAGTGTTAAAACAATGTCGCGATTATTACGCCTTTGTATTTAGGTAGATACGAAGGTGCGTCTTCGTTGTGTTTTTTTGCGACACGGGTGGAAGACGGCATCTTTGTCATGCGATCTATCGCAGGATTACCTATGTACCCAGTAGTTGCTCAGGAGCAGTGGTGGCTATGTGAAAACGGCCCCGACTTACGAATTGTAGGTCGTAGGTTCGAACCCTGACAGGCGCTTTACTTTGTGTAAATTATTTCATCACCACAGTTCTCTTAACGGTGAAGGAAAACATCGTGAGGAAACCGGCATGTCTTAGAACCAAAAATGTTGATATCTACCAACCCGCGCTGGTTCCGCGAGGTGGATTACGGCCTCCCGCACAGAGGAGGCCTGATGTGTCGTAGCAGTGGAAACATTATAAGCTGATTTTATGCTTATGATATAGATAGGATCAGAAATTCAAGATTTAGATTTTTATGACAATATCAAAATCAACTGTTTATACATATTGTTTGTTGCACTGATTGATAATGTTGCTTCTAAGAATAATCTTGCTAGAGAATGAATGAAAAGGTACGAATTTAATAACAACATGGCTCTACGGAAAAGATTTTAGGGAACGATGAAAACAAAACAATTTCAACCAAACAATATGTACGTAAACTACCTACAATAACCATGAGTGGTATCGAAGATAAACAAAATTCCTATCAATCAACAATACGATTTTATCGCTGCGAGATGTCTAGGTTTGATAGATGTCGTGTAAATACATACAAACGAGTAGGTTCACATATACAGGGGTAATCTTAAAATAGAAGTAAATTTATGAAAAATTAAACAGGCACTCTATTTAGCCGGTACTTACGACTAAAGACAATAATTTCAAGGTCACCTTGAAAAAGAGTGCCTGTTTCATTTTTAAAATTAAAAAACGAATGTTTGTAATTAATACACTTAGATGAATCTCTCTTATAGATGAATCGGGTCGAACGATCAGAAGGCAAATTCCCGTAATTAAAAACATTCAAAATCTAGTCGTAATCTCATCTCAGCGACAAACAATGTCAAAAACTTGTCAAAAATGTAGAGACTTTAGAGGTATTTTTGACAGATTAAGACTAAGATCAGACTGGGAATGTTCCCAAGGCCGGGCCGTGAATGGGCTTTTACTTACCGAGACCTCTCCGTGCCTCGGAAAGCACGTTAAGCCGTTGGTCCCGGCAGTCATTCGTGAATTTGACAGTCGTTACGGGTTGATTGCAGCCGAAAAGTCTGATAACCAACGTTACCATGGGGCATCGTATTATCCAGTAACTGGATTGTGAAGGTCAGATATGCAGTCGCTCCATGTAAAATCAGTATTTTACATGGAGCGACTGCCTATCTGACCTTCACAATCCAGGTACGAAGTGAATGTCTAAACTGATGCAGTTAAATACCAGTGTATTCAGCTGCATCAGTTTAGACTTTCACTTTTCCAACATTGTTGGGAAAGAGCTAGGCAGATGATGAGTTTAATTAGTTGAAAAAGTCACATTGGTACTTGTCCGGATTTGAACCCACAACCTTGTGCATGAACTTGGCGAGGCCTTACCCACTGGGCCATCATGGCTATTACTTTCTAAGTTTATCATGGACATCAATGACATCGGTGAAAGAAAACATCGTCACCTGGACTTAGACCCCTTACTAATAAACGTTGTATAGCGTCTGTATAGTTACACAACGCTTTGTCTTCTTCTATCGAAAGTCAAATTACCTACTGACGACTGAAAGAGAGAAATCGGTGTGTAACTATTCATTTGATATAGGCAATATGTTTATTAGTAAGGATAGTTATTAATATAAGTCTGAAATCGCCATCCCGTCTTGAGCAAGCGTGGTGATCAATGCTCGTGCCTTCTCTGTATGAGAAGGAGCCTTTGCCCTGCAGTGGGACAATAATAGGCTGGGATTAAAGTATTATAGATATGAAAATAATAACAAAGAGCTTTTTAACTCAATCAGAACCGCTGAAGCATGAGTATGCGAAGCATTTAATGTGGTCTTCAGGAGAAATCTTAGAAATTCTGAGACATTCTGGTTTCTATTTAGCTGTTTTAACCAATCCTTCATTGTATTGCAACGATATGGTTTATTCTTAAACGAACTTTTAAGAAAAATGTGTGTTATGTTTTCAGGGTTCATGGCGTTTCGTTCGTGGGTTCAATCGTCTATACGAGATCAACGTCAAGAAACAAATGCCTAGTCGCCTGGTATTGAAAAATAAAACATTCTCGATTTAAATATCCCTCCGCTAAGCGAAACAAATCCAGGCACTTACTTCCCGGTGGATTTTATTACTTTACAAATAAAATAAAAATAGGTGGGGTTAACGGAGTGGCAAACGGCTGAAAGCTTTCAGATGTTTCAACTGCAGGTGACATCGCCGTTAAGAGGAAATGGCTACCGACACGCCACCTTCAGGCAATCCTTTGACAACCATCTCTTAATAAACGTAACATAAAAGAAAATAAGGTAATAACAGTGGACAGTGCTTAGGTACTTACCAACCGGCTGCTTATAAGCTACGGATTCCTAAGAAAGCGGTACTGTCATATTTTATCATAAAAATGTGTAATTTTCGTAAATAAATTCCATTTATATTGGTCATCCGATATTGTGTGACCGTTTACCGTTTTCTTAAGAAACATAAGCTTTAAACTATAAAACGTACGGGCGTACGTATATGTAAAATTATATTATTAGTAGTTTTAAACAAAATTCATATTTTGCATTCACCAATAAAATAGTCGACGTTATAGCATAAACAATCTATAGTTAGTATGTTACTAATGATGTGAGGAAGGATGCTTGGATGTTTGGATGTTTGTTACTCAATTAATAATCTCATAAGTTCGACTGTACTGGATTTGTATGAAACTTGACACACAGATTAACTGTTCACCATGTCGTGGATTAACACAATGATTGCTCTTTACAGTTAAACCATGGACACCAGGGCCCTATTTTATAAAGCTGACAATCCGACAAGTCCGACATATGTCAAAAAGTGACAATTCGACAATTTTTCTGTTTTATAAAACTTACAGGCGACAAAATTGTCATGGTGGAAAATTCACAAATATGTCGGATTGTCGCGACAATCCGTCATTTTTCTGTTTCATAAAACTTTTTGAGCGACAGGTGACAGGTGACAATTTGTCGTGAAAAACTTGTCAAATCTGCTTTATTAAACAGAAAATTCTCATGACATATTGACATATTTGTAGAATTGTCCGACAATTCTGACAGGAGCGTTAACTCTCTGTCGCGAAATCATATTTTGAATTTTGAAAGTGTAAGAAAGTGTAATAAAAGATTTATTACAAAAAATGGTACTTACATCGAGCAGTGAGAGTAGTGATAATGAATACTTGGAACAAAAATACAAACGAGGAGGCAACGACGATCATTTAAAAGCAGAATCAATTTCTGCTTCTCAATTACCGATTTCTGCTATAAAGAAAAAAATAAATTTTAAACAAAATAATTTGCAAATATGTCAAGTCTATATAATTGTCACGACAATCCGACAATTGTTACCAACAATTGTCAGAAATAATTTGACTGTGGTTTTTTGACATGTGTCGAGTTTTATGAAATGCGTTTTTAAATGACAAATATGTCATGATTTCGCCTGTCGATTTTTGACATATTTGTTACTTTTATTAAACAGCCTAACCGCGACAATTCTACAATTTTGTCATTTTTTGACATATATGTCGAATTGTCAGCTTTATAAAACAGGGCCCAGCTAGTTTAACACATTTTCTCAAACATTTTTGAATACCTAGATATCCAGCTACATTATTTGAATTTGAATCATTATCGTATCAATTAAAATTTACATCTCATTCTTCTTTTACCTATATCTGTGACCGTGTGTGAATGCTTCATTTATAACCATAATACATTAAAATATAAAACAGTTCCATTAAATACCAGCGTATTAAGCACTCGAAAACAATTAGTGAAATGTTTTGAGCCCTATCCCTGTCTTAGTCCAATCATTATAAAACCTAATTGAAAACCAACTGGCTGAAAACTATACCACCTATAGAGATATACCTTTAATAAAATTAAAAACACACACTTTTTTTTTTAATTTTAAGGCATTCTTAACATTTTTCGAAGGGTTTTCAGCCAGCTTTATTTTGTTTTGGTTAAACTCTTTAAAGAGATTGTGTTCTTTTTACATCAGCCTCTTTGACTCACAAACTTTGTTTGAAAATGGAATTGAGCCACATAAAATTATCGTACTGCGGCTATGTCGCTTTTATTAACACTACAATATGCGCTTTTATAATAAAATTCCACACGTCACGTTATCGTGGACGTCGATGTCTATGATTTTACCGTTGATGTGTCCACGAAAAATTTCATAATATCTGTTAACGAAAACGGATAATGTGATGCGTTTTCATGTATTTTTATATCATTTTACTTCCCTGTGTTATCGTAATGCCGTGGATGTCCACGATAATATCGTCACGTTAGAGATTATAAAAAAGCTCAATGGTATTGATAACAGTAAAGGAAACTGCACTAGTATCAATATTATAATTTGTTGTCAGAATACAGCGTGTATTAAAATGAGCTGCAGGAGGTAGCTTTATTATACATAACAACCTATAAAGCTCTACTGCGGAACGTTCTCCTAATACTGACCCATAATAAATGGTCCTGAGGGTATCGGTGAAGTATTGGCATAATCACTACGCTTAGCGGAACGGAGTATATCATACTTGAGGAACGACTAGTGCGTCAAGGTATATTTTAAGGGATTACCTTTGAATGTTTCTTAAAGAGAATAACAGTCGTCAATAAGTAATTATTTTTTAGAAATCTTTATGATACTATTATATTATAGGGATGATTAAATTACAGTGTGGTCTATTATTAAATCATGTTATATTTCTGGTAACATTTACTACAAAAAATTTCAATTAAAGTTGGAAATCTCCTGTGGTAAGTAGGTCCAACCCAAGTTCTTTTAGGCATGATTTTTCAGTAGTCAGATAACTTATATCTGAAGAAAAAAAAATACAGTTTGACATATTATTTATACAAAAGCTGTGAAACCGCAATATTTATCCCGTAGATAAAAATAAAGTGACTATTAAAAAATCAGGCCAGATTCATAAATATTTTTTCAATAACAGGACCAACCTGTACCTGCAATATTATATGGCTTTGTATGTATGTAGTTGACAAACCAGAAAAAATAACTTAGAGATAATTAAGGAAACTAAATACATGCTTAGGGAAGTGAAATAGATAACGAACAAAGTCGACCAAACCAAAACTATGCGAAATGGAAGAGCTTTTGAAAAGCTCTTTATGAAACGACCACCTGCATAATGTATGTACGTATCTTGTAAATTTATTTACAAGATTTACATCTTTTTAATAAAATAAGCGATAGCGACTAGAAATAAAGATAAAATATATCAACCATTTTTCAGATTAGCCAAAGTACATATATCTTTTATGGGGTACTGTGTTAAATGTTACAATAAAATACCTTGTGGTATATTGCAATTAAATGAAAGAAAATTGTAAACAAGTATACTATAAATTAGAAGATTATATCCAAGATAAGAACGCTTAGAAACATGCTGGTCCTGCTCCATAGGACAATCTAGAGTCTTGACAAAATCAAACTGGTTGCTAATTTAATCATACAATTTATTATTTTTTTGACATTGATTTACATTCTGTAATTACTTTAACTCACACCCTGACTTACTTATTACTTGTTATTTTTTTTTTAATGAAAATAATTTATTTTTACCGTGTTTGTAAATATGTGAGCACCATGTACTTATCTATCTTATCTATAATTTATATGTCATGGTTTCATTTTTAATTCTTTTACCTATTGTGGTATAGTAATTTTATTTTAGGTGCATCGTCTTCACATATTATTAAATAATGTATGTATGCAAAATATTGTAAAACATTTTAAAAGAGTAACGGTGGAGTTTCTTGCCCATTTTTCTCCATACGAAAACTACCTTTTGGAAGGGGCGACTAGAATCAATTCTATGTTATTGTAATTTTTGACGCTCAAAAGTGCCTTTTATGTGCCTATTTGATATAAATGCTTTGACTTGACTTTGACTTTGAATATATTTCTGCTGGCTGGTCTCCGCTGAGATTGGTCGCTATAGCCGAAATTCGGTCTAGAGGACTTTTTGTTTTTTAGATATAATATGTATCTTGTATATTTATTTACATGTTCATATATATCTTATAGGTATACATATATATCTATGAAAATCTTTTATATCTTGAAAGATTGTTGGAGGATCACATGTTTGCTTCGATGGCCTCGTCGGCCTCGTCACTTAAGTGCGACTGTTGGGTCCTTGGTTGGATTCTCAAATCAGCAAAGAATTATTGGAGTTTTACATTAAGAATTTCACAGTAGCAGCCCAGAGTCTAGATTTATGCCCGGAAGATGGCTATATAGGGCCACCCCATTAGGTTCCAACATTGATACATACAGGGTGGCGATTTAGTCACTCGCATCCGTCAAGGGGTTGATTCTACCCTTCTTTTTAAACAATTTTCGCTACATATATATAATTTTCGATACAATCAAATTCCTATACCTACATTGCAACAGTAAACCGACTATTTCGATGCATATATATTTTTTTTTCAATTCTGCTATTAGTTTCATAGCAAAATTATTTAGGACTGTTGTCCTATTATGTTAGTTCGACGGTTTTTATTTTGATGTCCCGTGTTTTGGGGTTTAACCGCAGAACACGGGACATCCAAAAACCAGACTTGTTTAGCGATATGTATTAATATACCCATAAAGCCGTGTTATAGTTCTCATCTGTCAGTCATAATTAGTTTACTTTATAAAAAAGCATTTCTAATAAAATATTTAGCAAGTATACATACATAAACTCACACCTCTTTCCGTGGGGGTAGGCAGAAACTACAGAACGCTACCTGCTACGATCCTTACATACTGCTTTTGTTTCGTCAACATTCATAGGTACATCAGAGGGGCAATTCTCGTAATTTTAAGTACGTTCACAGTCTGATCTCAGTCTCAATCTGTCAAAAATACCTCTAAAATCCCTACATTTTTGACAAGTTTTGACATTGATTGTCACTGAGATGAGATTGCGATTAGATTTTTAAAGTTTTTAATTACGGGAATTGGCCTTCTGGTCTGGTCTGGTGGGTGTAGCGAGCACATTTTAGCAATTATGTATATTTTTTTAATTCGTATTGGCGACAGGTCTTCAAGCGTTGCGTAACGTTCGAGGGTTTGCTTACTTTAAGTTATTATTAGAAAAGGCTTTTATTTATTAATTAATTATTGCTTGCTTATGAAATGGGTTGAACAGTAAGCAACTTTCGAGATATACAAGGTGACAGGCGTCGACGCGCATACTGTAACCATGAATCCAGCACGTGATTCTAGACCCCCTAGCGTAAATTTTTTTGTCGGTTAAATAATCAGCTGTTTCATAGAAAAAGTGCAATACCTCCGCGGTCAAAATTTAAGAAACAACATTTTTTTTAACAGCCTTTGATATATTGACTTCAGAATCATGTACTGAACCCATGGTTACAGTTTACGCGTCTATGTGACACCCTGTAGAAAACATTAATGTTTAGTGTGATTTTACAATAAAAATATTGGAGTTAGAAAACCCTTTCAAAGTTGGTATTCTGTTTATTTACAAAACTTTGACTCATGTGTCTCATGTATTTTTTTCGTATACAAAGATTAATAAAAATATAGATGAGCCACTACAGGTCCGCGTCCAATATCTCAGAGAACAACAGCCACATCTATAAATAAATCTGTAAGATTTCCGTGATTGACCGGGCCGTCTGTTCAGTTAGTAGCTATATCGATTCTACGTCATATTGCTGTTGAATGGCTGCTTCATGATGTGTTTACTATCTATGATTCAACGCATGACGTTATCCAGTATGGTCAATATGAGAAAAACTTTCAGATAGGTATTGCAAAGGTTGACCGACTGTGATACTTCGTAATTTGAATAAGTAGATAACTAACATAATTAATTTGCATTATATTCTTTGTTATATACGATACTATTACAAAGAAAACGTTGACACACGACAGTGCAATAACTTCTCGAAGAATATTTTTTCTTAGTAACTGCCGGGCCATTATCGGTGAATCGAGTCATTTATGACAGCAATCATTCACGTTTCCCTGAATTTAATTGGTTGGTCTTGTGCGACAGTATCGGGAGCACCGATCTGCGTTATCTCGGTGAGGGATTAACCAGTTCCAACCTAGTTGGAGCCTCCTCCTCAAGCACTACACTAGTGGCAGGGGCGTGTATCTGGCGCCCGCATTAACCCTGCATTAACACACCATATATTATATCTGAGAGTGTGTGGATCTTGACATCCTACGTATTTATGAAGAACCTCCTACCTACATAATAGCTGTAGGATGATAATAAATTGTCCTAATACAACTTTATGGTAGGATGAATGAATATTGGATAGATATGAGACTATTTTAAGGGGATTTTGTGTATGATGTGATGATAATAATTATGATGGATGTCGTCAGCTTTTTAGTACCGTATTTGTTTATAATTTATCTATATATATTCATTCGATTTCAGACTATGTATTGCCTGTAGCTACAACAATATAAAATATGCTCCTAAATGTATTAATGTTTCTATACATTATCCAATTGCTAGTTGTCTCGTAGTTTTCATCGGCAGACACACAGTAATGGCGTGGCTGCGGCCGCCTGTCACCCGCACTACGCGCTGACAAATGGTCGGGCGGCGGATCCGTCACCCACACTGACACCAGCCAGCCTCCACGCGACCTCCAGCTCTGCCCGCACTATACTTAGGTTAAGAAACGTGTCTTGCCCAACTGGATCGATACACGCATATAATCCTCTAACCGGGGGAGCGATTTCACGCAATGTACTAGTGATTATTCACTACCATGACCTTTTATAAGCAACTGAAATTTAATCACGTAAAAATCATGATAATTTCCGCATCATTTCAGGGTTAATCCACACAGCGACAACCTTTGGGAAACGAGCGTTTGTTACTCATTTGGACCATAAACACTTCAGTCTCTATGGATCAGTAAGTTTTAAAGATGACTGCGATAGATTCCGTTGTTGCAGCGACCACTGTAAACGTTTCTACACATGGGAACAGACAGGCTGATGAGCGCACGGTGTCGTCTGGTGGTGACACTCACCTGGCACTCGTGACACGTGTGCACGGAGTAGGGCTGGTCGCAATCGTATCTTCTGAGGATGTCGACAAAATCGCAGTGCACGCGCGCAACCATAGCGTCGAGACCGAGGAGGTCGTGCAGCGCGCGCTCGCAGCGCTCCCCGCCGGCGAGCACGTCGGCGCGCGCGCCGCGGTCCAGCGCGGAGGCGGGCGAGCGCTCGCAGCACGCGCGCAGCCGCAACTCGGCGAGGCGCCGCGCGCGTGCACCGATACCCAGCGCGCACAGGTGCGGCACGTCGCGCAAAGTAAGCGCGTCGGGCGCGCCGCCGCCGCCGCCGCACGCCGCGCCCCCGCACTCGCGCACGCTGCCCGCGCCCTCCTCCTCCAGGTCGCACGCGCTCAGCCAGGGGTTGAGGCGCGCGAGCGGACTCACGGCCAAGCCCGCGGCCGCCATCAGCAGCAGCAGCAGCAGCGGCGGCGCTCGCATGGCGGGGGCGGCGCCGCTAGCGGGGGCCGGCCCGCCGGGCGCGGCGCTGCCTCATACCGCATCGCGCATGGCGACCTACTCGCGCGGCCCGGGCCGCGGGGCCGCCGCGCGGGGTGGGCGCGCCGCCATGTCGCTCGCTCGCCGCTCGACTGACTCCCCCCGGGCGCGCATCGATCGCCCCGCGCCCCGCACCCGCCGCTGCGCGCGCCCGCAAAGCCTCCGCTACCGTTATGTAATGGTGCGCGCGCACCCTTAGGTTCCGCCCGCTGTCGCAGCCGCCCTCTCGCGACACACACAATTTTCCGCCCGCCCAACAGCGCGCTACTTAGCATTCGTAGCAACTGTTGCAATGAAGTACCCATAGATGGCGTTACACTATTTTTTAAATTAACTTTTACTGTTTCAAATGGATCAGAGAATATTTATTTGCAAACCTGTTTCAAAATTGTCCATTTATAACCTACAGTGCACGCAGAATTTTATTAATACCTATACATGGACTTTTAATCGTATTCAGCAACTTGACAATTCGAAGCAAAATAATATTACCATGCTAAAACTTTATTGTTGGGGTAGTGAACGAGTTTGGGAAAATAATGAAAGATGAAAATAGTTGAATTTGAAGAAATCTCAAGAAATTGTTTTTGTTCTACTGGAATATTGTATAATACGACAAAATAATGCCTTAATTTTTAACTTCATATATGGTCAACCACAAAAATAATATCGGTTCAATGATTTTTTTCAAACGAGAAATCTTTTTTTTTTTCTCTTTGTTAAGTTATATTAATAAACGAATATAATGTTTTAAAGTTTATGTTATTAAATTCAATTAAAACTATGCATACCAGCCGGTGAGACGAGGTCCAAAGAAACATTTTAGAAGGCTCTCTTCAAAGGCTTCCTGAAGTACCCCCATGTATGTTCCGTAATTATTTATAGTTTAGGAACAAGACGGTTTTTAATATTTTTTGGGATATTCTCACTTGACTTCAGACTTATTAATTTTTCTCTTTCTGTGTCTCATTTATTATAAATATGTTTTTAAATCATAAATCCTGACATTATAGTCTACAATCGATACAAATTTTGCTCACCAAGATTTGTTCTAGATTTTCAGTCTTTAAAAAAAGACAAAATAAAAAAGTGAAAACAAGTGCGAATTTGTCTAAAATTTGTAAAAAAAAACCGTCTATCTCCTTAGCTATAAATAATCACGGAACATACACGGCGGATCGCTTCAAGGGCCACCCTGTATAAGTAGGTAGGTAAACCGGCAGGGCAATTGCGTAACACACTATCAGTAGCAATGGGTTTCATTTTGACGGTTCAACAACATTCATTGCGTTATTTATGTTGCTGAGCAAACACATTTTTCGAACATTTGGAGCAATGGATTAGTAATAAGCTTCATAATTATTCAAATTGAGAGTAATAGTGTGTTACGCAATTAGGGTACAGGTACATTCCAAAGTTCATTCAATTTCGCTCATTCTTTTTTTCACTTCACTACCTTTTTTTGTCAAAGTACCTATATCAGAAACAAAAGTTCTCAAATCATCAAGTTACTGAATACGTTTAAAAATCCAAGTATAATGTTATCACAGCCCAAAAGGTCCTATGGTACTATCCATAAGATAAACAAATAAGGCAAAGAAGTCAGTAATACTACCTAACACAAAGCATATTATGGTTTCTGAGAATCCAAAAAAAAAACAAAATTCCACAACACTCGACAGTTTTTCACACGCTACAGCTACTGTACTTTTATACCTACCCAAATAACCCAAAAACCCTTCACTGTCAGGTATCAGGAGCTATTCGGCAGCCACACCCGGTGGGTGAGAATATAGCCTCAGCGATTATGTCAAGATGACTGCCTTCTTTAACATCTCCTTTTTTCTCCCAGCTCAAGACCACACATAGCCAATCCGTCCCGATGGTTTATTGTTAATATCCCTATGGTCACAAACTCACAAATCGTATAAGTACGAGGTGGACCCATGTTCACCATTGCTGATAATAAGACAAAATAAAATTCACGCTCGAAAGGAATATACTAAACTACTTTTGAACGTAATGTTTGAACAAGTAGCTTAAACAATATATCTAATACGACATTACAATACAAACTGCAAACAGCTCATAAAGAGTGTTCATTTTAACAGATCATTACTGGTCGGGTGGGGTGTATGAATCACTCACAGATGCACATATTGTGCAGCCACACCCAGTAATTAGATATGCGCCACATCCAGTTCAAATCCTCTATGCATCAATGAAACATTGCGCCGGGATCATTAGGTAGGTATGTTTTATGTTCTTATAAAAAAACGCAAACGGAACAGCTGAAAAACTGAAGGATACCGTAAAGGTACCGTTATATACCTGTTGATATATGTACATGACGTATAAGCTTAAAGTAAAAGGAAATAGTCTCTGAAGCTGGAGGTTTTCCAGCTGCGGAAAACGCAAGATTTTATTTAAGAGCGTTCGCAAAAAAGCAAGGAAAATTCAAAGAGAAAGACAGAAGAGAACCGCCGGTTTACGAAAACCTCGACAAAGCAACGGCCACCAAAAATACCCAAGAGCAGTTGGAAGTAATACGTTTAGTTTAGTTCTCAATAATAGGTCAATATTATGCAGTTCGGAAACGTTCAACACGCACCGTGAATATCTAATTATAGGCTACTAGTAAGCATATTAGGGTAGGGTTTCCCAAGAAGGCATTCCGTTATAACAGTGGTACAAGCACGTCCCTAGCAATAGTGACGTTTGATAATAATCAACACGTAGGGTCATTGCATTGCTTGAGCATTGTCTTGGGTTAACGAGTTACGTAGAGTGGTCAGCTGCTCATAATGTTGTATTTAAACAGATCACCAGCAGTAATCCTATATCTTCATTATAAATAATTAAAAGACAGTTATTATTCCTGATGGGTTATTCCGTTTATCCATCCCAAAAAATCCACCCTTACGTGGATACGTGGAAACGCATGTCCGAGAATACGAATATAATATAATATAACGAATATAATAAGCCTGTAAATTATGTTTCTCCAATTAGGCCTTGGGTCATCCACCTTAGGGTGGATTTTTTGGGGTGCATAAACGGAACAACCGTTCCTGATGATGTTATTTCCGAAGTTTGGCAAAAATTAACATTATTTTTTCGTAAGCGATAAATAAATATCCGAGTTGGAGAAGTATAGTCTGCAGGTCCGGTCGACACAGAAGGAACCGAACTTTACAATCAGATGCCTACGTGAATGTGGTGTGATTAAGGGCCCGATCCGGGTGAAAATCCCGACAATAGTTACGTGTTAATAGTGATTGCAGACAGACAGATCTACTGCGGCTGTCTGAGTTTGCGATGTGGCCGGCCGCTAGTACACGGTCTAGCTGGTGATTGCGATGTGGCTGCGACGAGGCCTTGATATGGTCGGTATCGGCCACACGGTTGAAATGTGGTACGGGTGAATAAACAATTCATTTTCATACAAATTACCGCCCGTCCACGTGTCGTCGTTGTGGAACCTACGTGTAATCGGGCCCTAAGGTCTTCCCTTTAATGTTTCTGCTTTGTAAACGTAAAATGCCGAAGGACACACTTGGCTGACTTCAAAAGTGATTATGCAACCCTACGCCATTCGAGTGAACGTCTTCGGCAGCTGCAGCGGCAATTTGTAGGCAATGGCCTACAAAAAAATCATCAAGCGAGATGGCTTTCAAGCGCCTGAGTAGAAAAACATCTTAAAAACGATCCCTATAACTTCAAGTGATGCCAACGCACTAAGGACCGATTCTGTAAGTATATATTATTTCGCTCATTGTACTAAGAAAGACGATTGATAAGATAAAACATATCAACTCGTTGTTTCCTTGTGGGTGGTCCAGTGTTCATGTCAATTGTTGAATGCCTGCGCATACCATATAGGTAACTTTAACGATCCATTCCGCATCAACAATACCACAGTATAATAAAGTTAGCAGTATTTTTGCGATCGCCGTCATTTTCGGGCGCATCTATAAATAGTGGATGTCACGCGGGGAGCTGGGTCTGTGAGTGGTTAAATAATAAAAATACTGTTTGTTTGTCTTATTAGGTATACAATCTTACGCTAAGGATAAAGTAGTGTTTGATCCAAGATGTTCTTGTCCGATCGAGCTTAAAGACTATATTTAATTCTACGTCGAGACAATGTAATGTGGGCAATGGTCAGGTGGACATATAGTTGCCTTAACGTAAGAGCTTTACTCATTCAGCGTGACGTTGAGCCGTAGGGTACCTTTTGTCATAAACATTATTTTAGTACAGCCCGCTGAGCAATCTCAAGCTGTAGGATTGTTGATTTTGGTGCTCCACCCCATACCGCCAAACAGTACGATAATAGGGCCTAGCCTATGCCAGTCCCTATTATCGTACTGTTTGGCGGTAACAATTTAAGAACCCTGCAAATAATGTACTGTTGCAGGGTTCTTAAATTGTGCCAGCTTACTGACGAAATCTTTTAATATCAATAGGAGTCTTCGAGCTCAAGTTTAGTAGTGACAGTTTATTTTTTTGTATGCCAAAGGAAACTGCATAAACGCCCAAATATTTAACGCAGGGAGATGTGGTTATGTATATGCAACAGCAGTCAGGAGCAGGCACCAGACACGAATCTGCTTTAACTTTGAAACTTTCGTCGGCGGGAAATATCTAAAAAATACAGACTATTACGATTTACAATTTTGCAAACAAGCCTTGCATCACAATCTACCTGATTTGTTAAAAACATTTTAATGTACCTACAGGACATACTTACTGCCTTCAACATATCGCATAGGGTCGGCAAAGGCTTACAAAGAATGCTCTCTCATCATTAATTTTGTCGGACTTATAAATTACAATTAGAATACATGAGACAATCAGCGGGCAACCCTAGTGCGTCTTTATCTACCGAGCGACCGTAGGTAATTATTTCAAGACACTGCTGGCGAGACGTAATACTGCTTACTTATTATACTGTGACAATGCTGGTGCTCGCTAGACAATGCCCCGAGAAATCCCTTGCAGTTGCCAAGTGGTGTGGTCCCTCCTGTGATGTGACATACGCTTTGTTAGAATGGCATTACGCATTTATTGCTATTGTAATTAGGCGGCAAACGTGTAAGTTTATACGAAGTAAACAACAAGTTACGTGACGACACATCTTCTGTCTCTCTCGTTGGTCAGAGATCACGGGAGGTCTCTGTCCCTCAGTCGTGACGTAACGCGCCCGCGCACTCTTCGAGTGCATTCACTCACAGCGTAAACCGCGCAAGATCACAACGTAAACGATATTCCAACCAGTTTTTTTCATTATTGTGTTAAAATAAAACAGATTGTTACATTAAGAACGTTGCTCTCGATACATAGACTGTAGCAGGTTGTAAGTGTTGTGATAATATTCAAATAAGGGATATAAGAAATTGGCCGAAGGTTAAATTTCATCACACTATGGACGCCACAAGTAAGTAAACTGGTTTTAGAGATATACAATACCGTAATCACCCGAACACAACTATAAACGTACAAAAAAACAAAAAGGAAGATATTCAATAAAACTACTTACCTATTCCTCGTTATGCCATTGCCTACCAAAATTTGTGAAAACTTTTTCTTAGTAGGTAAGCAGGTAATATTGTTCTACTGTGTGTGAAGTAGACTTACAAAATGCTTTATAAATAGTTTTCTCATCCCAACTTCGTCAATGTAAACATTCCATTAAATATCATATTTAGATAACAACCTTAAATGATGCAGTAAGTAGCCACAGTCGGGTACCATTTAATGTACCTATTCGTCCTTTTAAATTACTGTTTCTATTTTTAAACCAAATCTGTTTAAGTAAAAAAAAAAAACACCAAAAACTTGAACAATAAGTATTTAATCATGTTCAGTACGCCGCTAATGTTTAATTAAATAATGAGCTCTATTAAATCGTACCTACATTATTGCTTATAATTCTAGGCAGCCCCGGTTATCACTTTCCGTTTGTAAAGCCTTGTAGCTGTGAAGTCACGCCCTGAATATCGCCAGTTGTAATTTCATCATAACCGTCCCCAGCTGACGGAGCAAAAACGAACAATATCTGTCGAGCGGACAATACAACAAAACTTTATCAACACATTAACCTCGTGTTACATGTTAATCATCACGCATAATTTACTCATTGTTGTTTCTACAGTTTCCTACCTCGGCTTCTAACAAGGACGATAAAGTTCCATCAAATGGATCAATTCATATTAATTGTAAATCACAGGACATTTTCTGTAAGCGAAAACCGTCACTCGAACCAACCAACCTCTTTCTTCAGTTAAGCATTTCAAAACTCGAAAAAGGTTCAGTATTCTTGCGGTTTTGTGTAAAAGATGTCGAAGTAGTTACGCACGTCACGAAAGAATGGCTCCAAAACCACAATCTTTAAAATCACGACCTTTAAATCGATTAGAGTTTGAATCGTCTCGCATTCACAAATTCTATAATAAATCCTATGACTCATTCAGTGAGTGGATTAGGCGACGAAAATGCTTTGCAGGCTATTCTTAGCAACCAACATATAGGTATCATTCATGTAATCCTTTTAGCACGAACTCCTATTTTGGATTTCGGTTATCCCAGTGCGATGCTAACACGATTACTAATAACTAGTCTAGCTAAAAAATGGACAAGGTCTGCATTAGAACATTTTTCTTGACCCGAATAGCACACCATTTACATGACTTGCATCACATTTATGTCAGTAATGTTTGTTTGACTGATGATTCGTCCACTCGTCACGAATACCGCAAGAATCATTTCGCAAAAAAGAATATGACAACAGAACATAACAATTCCTAATGCTTTATTTCAGTGGAAAACAAAATGGGTCTCCCGCCACCTTACGAACAAACGAGGCCTAACCCTGCACCGCCACCATCGTACTTTGGCGACAACCCTCCTCCACCACCTGGTTTGGTAATTCCACCGGCCCCAGGGCCGCGCACCACCGTAATCACGTCACCGCCACCCCTGCCGGGTGCCCGCCCCGGAAAGATGGGCCCTGGACCCACAGGCACTAACTGTCCAACTTGCAACAAATCCATCGTGACGACAGTGGAATATGTCCCCAACAATCGCACACACATCATTTCAGCAGCGCTATGCGTATTAGCTGGGTAAGCAAGATTATTATATTATTTGACGATAAGATAATTTGTTCCCTATTCACAAGAACAACTACTGTAAGTATTAAAATGTCCGTGAATATTATTCGTGTGTTTGAGGCCAACTGATAAAGAACCGACTCTTTCTAGTTCCATCAGATTTTGCTGTGGTATCATTTTGGATTAATTCAAAACAAATTCTGTTTTACCGCAAATCATGATGCAAAGAACTAGTTTTGGTAGACACGTTTCGTAACTAGTTTCCGTACTTGTATGACTAATGGTTATAAATTCATTCGAAACGTTGTTTTATGTATTAGGTGCTACAGCATTGTTACTAAACTGAAATTACCAAGTAATAGTAAAACATATCGCAACATCGACGGCAAACAGCTGTAAAATTATTTTAACTACAACTACATGAATGCTGTTAATAAACACTGATAACGACTACAATCACCTGTTTTAAGGCTAAAGAATCCACCACTAACGTTGCTTACTGATAAGAAAGACTTAAAATCCTTGTTGGCACCTCAGACGTCAACTTTGACAACATTGCACTGTCATGGAAGAATTTGGTGTATGAAGGGTTGTGATAGTTCCATTGTTTAGTAGGAACAGCTAATATTTAAATAGCATTATGTCTCCTGCGAAAAGAATACTCTCTCCCTAAAACCGTTTCGCATAAAGCAGAAACAATTTTCTCGGCAAATTCCAATAATGATAATGCGCATGTGTCCCGTACCTATAGGTATGGAGATCAACTCATGTTCTATTAATTAGCGACAAATGTTTACAATATGTAATCCTAACGATGATTCATTGGAATCATGCGTACGCCTTGTAGCTCCAACGACGCTATTCGCGCTATTGGAAAACTACCATATAGAGGCAGAATTATCAGCTGTGCTCTTAACCTCATTTTTAACACCAAAGAGAACTTATTTGTAAGTAGGAATATGATTGACTAGCTTCTGCCCACCACTTCGTCCGCGTGTTTCTTGTTCATCCAACCCAGCCAGTCGCATTGCATCGCCCTCCGAGCTATTACTCGTTTTCGCTTAGCGTTATTTCTTTTCGACTTTTTTTTTAATTTTGCTCGGCTCCTAAGGGTCCTAGCATGATGTTAAACGTGCGTGGTTGTTGGCCTATAGCCTTCCTCCAGAATTGGGCTATCATATGCAAAAATATTTTTTCAAATCCGACTTTTAGTTCCAGAGATTAGCGCGTTCAAACCAACAAACAAACAAACAAACTCTTCAGCTTTATTATAGTAATGATGATTGATTATAACTTTTATTACATTGTCCACAGATGCTGCTGCGGCTGCTTCGTGCCGTATTGCATGCGGTCTTGCAAGACTGCCAACCACTACTGTCCTCAGTGCAAGGCGTTCGTCGGTTCCTATACGCCATCGTGATCATACTCAGCTTCCTCGTTCTCGTATTTCATCAAATCTTCCATAATTTGAATGGCTATGCTATGCTACAAAGTATTATATATAAGAAGTTGGTGTTTTACGAGTCACAATAAAAAATCTCATGTGATGTTTGTCAATTCTCATAAGTATAGGTAAGTTATCTAACCCATTCTGCCAGATGGTTTGATGTCAACTTTCTTGCACTCGAAGACGTATATTAAGTACTTACCTTATCTAAGTATAGTTTAGTAAATAGTAATAATACTTATAATCTGCAGGACTTTAAAAAAAACAAATCCCAATGGTCTAAAAAATATATTCGTTGTCATTTAACTCGTCATAAAGTAAGTATTTTTATTACCTAGTATCTAAAACAATTCCAGTTTTAAACAATTCTTTTAAGAAATTTCACGTATTCCCAAAACCGACATATCATTGCATCGCAAAGCTCAAATGCATATAAGTACTATTTTGGTATCTAAGTACATATCAATTAATCATGTGAGGCATCTAAAATTCCTAAATCATCTAAATATACTTTACGATGCATAATTTTAAGTCGCTTCTTATAACAGAAATAATACTTACATATAGATAATTATTATGTATTTGATCACGTTTGACCAAATGCCTGTCGAATTTATAATTTATTTTATGTGTTAGATAATAGCTAACTATTAAGTACCTATATTTTTTATGAAAATATAAGTTATTAAAAAAAGTTTCGCAGACAATGTCATATATATTAAAATGTTGTATATTTAATTCTGTGATATACTTTTTCAAGGGTCTTTTATACGATTTCTACCTACTTATAATTTAATAAATAAATAATTGTTCAAGAATAATATTTTTTTTTATTTAATACTTATTTTTTACTTTTTAATAATTATATTTCCTTTTTAGCGTTGCATAGATCCATAAATTAATCTAAGTATTCGATGTAAGCAGGTACCTACTTAAAAAATCAGCTGTCCCAGGTCCAGCGGCTCTAAATTTTGCTAAACCGTAATCTCATGTAAAAAACATGTCTCCTCGTACCTATCGACTAACCCCTTACTAATGAACGTATTATATCAGATGAATCGTGACACATCGATTTCTCTCTTTCAGTCGTCAGTAAATTGACTTTCGAAAGAAGAAGACAAAGCCACAGATTACTGAATACAAAGCGTTGTGTAGGTAACTATACAGTAGTGCTATTCTGTAAAAAAACTCACCGTGAAAACATAGGTGAAGTGAGCTTAAAGTGAGCTGTCAATAGTGTCAATCCCTAGCATTACAGCTAACTTCACCTAAGTTTTCACGGTGAGTTTATTTACAGAATAGCACTACAGACGCTATACAACATTTATTAGTAAGGGGGTTAGTACGTATTTCATAAAACCCCAAAAACTATAACTGTCACGTTCTAGCCACACTATTCTAGACCACCAAAGTACCTACCTAGGAATTTGTTTCCGATTCTGATTACGCGTTTTCTTTAGGTACCTACTGTGACTTAGTGTATAAATATAAATACAGATTCTTAGGTACAGTCAACAAAAGAGATAAGTATGCAGGATCGTCGGATATAGTTGGAAGTTTAGTAAGAAACCGATAGATGTTGGTGCCGATTCTCTTGTACACCGAACTAAACTATCACTAAAATTCCTTACTTTTTGCTATGAGAATCTTACAGCTATTCTGCATGAAAAATTCTCTAAAAAAAATAATTTTGACACAACTAAAATCGAATTTGACAATTACGACTCGTCGACACGTGGTACTTGTTTGCCCTACCCGTGATTTTTTTTAGAGCCATATGGCGGGCAGGGGGCAGCCTTGGCGTGTTTTTTAAGGAATTTTTCACTTTTTGTATGGAAAATATGAAAAATTATTACCTGCATGTTGAATTTTAGAGAGTTTATGGGTATTATAAAGGGGGTCGAAATTTTCATTATTTTTGCGATAGGACACACCATTTTCGAGATATAAGCAAAAGAAAAAAAAAATACTGTACCTACTGTTTTTGCATCTGAATTCGAGGTGTTGGTGACTTTCTATTCATTTTTTTCTTCAACGACAACTAATTTTATTCCACACCTTTTTAATCGCGATTAAAAATAGTCAGATTTAGTTAAACAATCTAAATTTTAGGTGAAAAACGTGTAATTCAGAATAGCAAAATTGCCATGTTCAATGGATTAAATAAATCGTGACATCTTAGTGCTGTCAAACTAAAATATTGTTAAGTTGTGTCACTTTAGTCAATTTCAGAATAGGAAATCGTCGTTTGACAGGAATAAACTAAATTTTAGTGATTTTTAGTCTAGTTTAGAGGCATTTGTGACAAGAGAATCGGCACCATTGTCGACTGAAATTTAATTTAATAAATAAGCTGTTTGTTTTCTATTAATAAAATTAAATTTTATTCGAGAAAATCCATCGGTTTCTTACTAAACTTCATATACAGGGTGACTGGTAATTAGTGACCGATACCTAAACACATGATTGTACTCATGATAACAAACAACTTTTACTATGGGACCAAACCTGAAATCGCGAAAAAAAAACAGCTGTTCCCTACATATTGACGAGTTATACGAGCATATCCGACGATCCTGCATACTTATCTCTTTTGTTGACTGTACTTACTTAAAGTTTAAAAACCAAATTAAATATATTTGTCAACGTATGCTTGTGAACACTGTGAGTTTATAATCTAAGTACCTACTTATCTCGCGATATTGTAAAGTAACCTACTGCTTACAAAATATAAGTTATTAATTTTCAGTAGTTTATAATCTATCCATGTCAAACCGTCAAATTGTGATCGAAACTGCACTTACCGACAGGTTTCACATTCTGTCCGATTTTATGACTCGTAAAATTGTGAACCGTCCCTGATTGGTCGGTCTTGGCGGTAGCAGCTCGTTCTGTGTCCATAGAGTTTGAAAACGAACACACGAGTGAAATAAAGCAAAACCCACATTCAATTTTGTTTGAGATCAAGTACTTATGTCAATCAATATACCTAATAAACGATATTAATAATTAATCAATAACTACGTTACGTATGCAAAATAAAAATAAAGAAACAGAAAACAAAACAAAATATTCAGTTATTGTTACAATTGTTTAACAATTTGACACAAAACCTATCGAAAATGAATACGTTATATTGCCTTTTATACAGGGTTATTGGAAAAACACTAACAACCTCTTAAGACGTCATTGTACTCATCATTATGAACAACTTTTACTATGGGACCAAACTTGAAATCGTGAAAAAAAAAATCGGCTGTTCCCTACACTTTGTCGAGTTATATGAAAATAAATGTAGGGAACAGCTAATTTTTTGTTGGTGTTTTACCAATAACCCTGTATAAGCAGTATGGTTCAGCAGTTTAATAATTTATCGACAGTCTCGCGAGATATGTAGATTATAAAGTAAAAAGTAACAGTGTTCACAATCATACGGTGACAAGTAGGTATCCCGTTCTACACCAGAAATATACCTACTACGTATAATTATTACATCATAAGAGTAGATTCAGCCGGTAACATAACTGGATAAATGAGGATGTGATATACACCACAGCCAACTCCTTCCGAGAATACAGACATCATCATCTGCCGACGACATACAACGACGTTATGTATAAAAATATATTTAAAACATTCAACTTATGAAACTGTTAAAAACCACAAGGGTAGAAGTAAGTACCTTAAAATATAACAGCTCGTCTGCTATACATGCCCAAATACTGGCGGCAGTTGGGGCAGTAATGTTCGACGTTTTTCCACCTCTTCGTGATGTACGGAATTATGCAGCAACACAACCACCTGTAAACAGTTCAGAACTCTTTTTAATCTGAAATGTTCAGAAAGAATAGAATACTCTTTATTATGTAGATATACTTACCCTAAAAATGTACACAGAAAAATGAAAATTAGCTAACGCAGAATATGCTCTAAGGAAAAGTACTTACAGACTAGAATTTCAAGGAAAACATCTTGCCAGTTACTGATGTACAGGGAAGGAAACACCACAAGTTTGAGTCCTACCTCATAGTAAGTAAATACTATGTTTTCAGTTACCTCAACGATCAATCCAATAAATTCTAATTTCTCAAAACCCTTTTTTATCTGTCATCGTTATCCTTAATGTTAAAGCCATTACTTTTTCAAGTAAATATTATCATTACCCATAGACTTAATAATACTCAATAACTTAACTTTATTTTTTACTCGGAAAGCAAAAATGGAATTGGGCTGGACAGTGTCTGGACACATCTGCCGCATGTCAGATGATCAATAGACCAAACTTACAACCTAGTGGATCCACGGTTGCTAGTAGGTATTTACATAACCGTACAATCAGCAAATTACTTAAATAATTTTTGTTATACCTTGCAATCAGTAAATTATAACTAAATAATTTGTACTTATACCTACTTAATTGTTATCATGTACCCATGATTATTGTGTGTAAAGTGTATGTTGTAAGCAGTTAAAACTACATAAGTATGTGTCATAAGCTTTGAAAGGTCAATCATTAGTCTCATAAAGTGCGTAAATTATAATGAGTTAATGTAACTTAGGATAAGTGCATTTTGTTTATTGTTCCGTTGGTAAATAAAGATATTTGAAAATGAAAATGAATGGCAAACGACATCGCGGCAGGCCCAGACTTAGATGGCGGGATGAACTGGACTCCTTTCATAAAGATTTGTCCTTGGCAGCTCTAGGCAGAGAGAGGTAAAAAGATAGTAGGGAGACCTATGCCCAGCAATGGGACTTAACGGCTAATAAAGAAACTTAACTTTGTATACTTTGGATTCGAGGAAGACCAAGAAAACTATAGTATTTTAATCTCACGAAGTAACGCGCGTTTTCCACGTGTGGTTACCAAGTGTACAAACATGCTGTGAATGTGTGTGTAAGTGCAGGAGCTTTCGGTACAGTCCCGAGATAATGGCGAAGTCGGAAGTGTTTTTCTGTGCGTGTGTGTGTTATGTGCTCACGCTACTCGTTTAAATGATCCGCTCAAATTATGCTTGTGAAGTTACGTTGGTCCCGGCTGTCGTTCGTAGATCTTTGACAGTCGGTACGGGTAGTCAGAGGCCCAAAAATTCTGACAACCAGTCTTACCAAGGGGTATAGTGTTACCCATGTAAAAGACTAGTACTCAGCTGCATCCGGTTAGACTGGAAGCTGACCCCAACATAGTTTGGAAAAGGCTAGGTAGATTGAATAAGCCTATCTGAGATGTAGCCGAGATTTATTAGATTGCATTTGTATTTAATTGATCTATTATTTATGACGAAAACTTGATTGAAAGCTTCAAAAAATCTCACACTAGGTATGAAGGTAAGTACCTACTATAGGTTATACATATGTCGCAGATTGATTTTAGAATCCGTTGTTTTACAAAACAGCTTCTTTATGTAAAACAACTGAACGACGTTTAGCGATTTTCCATAATTACTGAACTTGAGTTTGCATTTATCAATTGTTCAGGGTGCCCTTGCTTGCGTTACTGCAACCGATTCAGCTTTAGAAGCCACACCAAACGCTCATTGTGACTGCGTCTAAACGTGGGTAGCAGTTTTGTAATGTAGCGCAATGACAATCCAGTTGAACGTTGTCGATTGACTGTTAATTGTCGAATCCGCTGTTTTACATAACCGCTAGCTGTATTAAAACAGCTCCGTTATGTAAAACAACGGATTTGACAATCCATTTGCGACATACACAAAGGTACTTAAATGTTTGACACGATGATTCCAAATTCTCAAGGTGTGGATGTATGATATTGAAATCGAAGATGTTTTTATACACGATACTTATACATAATAGTGCAATAATATTAACTGCAATTGGTAGCGAAGGTCTAATAATGAGGACGGTAGTAATTAAATTAACGCACGAGTGTAGGTAACGCCAGTGCCTCAATCCGATGTCGGGGACAATTTGTATTAGATACTCGGCCGGCGCGGCGATGAACCCTTTATACCTAGCAGTGCTATGATCATGCTGAGGATAATCTTATTGAAAAATAAGACGTAGGCTACAAATTATGCCCTTACCAAAATACTCACCAAAAGAATATGCCAAGAATTAAAGCGATGATGTGCGTGAATTTTGAGTTTTTATAATTGGCTTTTGTCATGACATCTTCGTAGCAGAAAGGGCACCGCATGCCGACTGGCTCGGAGCCGACCTGCAACAGCTCCATATTGATACCCACGGCGTCCTCTATCTGATGATACGCAGGGGTCTCCACTGCGGGATAACAAACATGTCAGGAAATTAGGTAATAGGATATCAGACGACGATCAACAGCTACGGAAGTAGGTACCTACCTATACACACCGACGAAGGACCTTCGAAAAACAACCAAAATCAAGAGGGCACAATTATCAATTCCCGTAATTTATACTTTGATTATGGGTTCATACTACCAAGTCCTAAGTCTACCGGGAGACTTCGTAGTGGGTCAAAATACTTCCCCATAATTCCTCAGAAATAATTTGAAGCAGTTATTTTTACGATTACCTAGGTATAACTTATTTTCTGACATGTTAGTGATATGAATGACTCATATAAGCAGGTATCTACACAAGTTCACGTAGGTAGACCTCATGTTTTCATACGTTTAGGTATCATCTTATTCCAAGAAAATAGATGCTGGTTTCGCAACAAAATCTAGATTGACGTAGATATTAGCTATGTACAAACGCATACAATAACTCAATAAGTAAATAAAGAGATAAAATATCTGATGCACATTGAAAACAAATTCACGGCTGAAAAATCTGTAAGTCGGGTGCTTTTTACAATTAGGTATTGTGCAATGCTGAAAAAATAAAGTTCAAAATAAGTAGTAGGTATAAGGAGTTATCATTTATATTGCAATAAAGTAGGTATACGAAACCGTTAATATTTTCATTTAATTAGACTGGTAAGTACTAGAAAAGAGGAAATATAATATTACACTTACTTGTTGTTTAGAAAATGCGCCGCGAGTGATAACGTTCAAGTGACACCACTGATAAATCCTACACGCACACTGTAGGAATGTTTGATTACCTACCACACAAACTACTAATCAAGGAGCGATCAACCCAAGATTAATTGATAAACACTAATCGTAATGTATTTATATCACAGTTATTATTATTATTCTTATTCGATCCTCTACTATAATGGTCAACCACCAACTCCGTATTCTGAAAATAAATTGTCTGCCAACGCGATTATATTTATCAATGAAGCGCCGATATTGTTTATCGAATAGATAACGCATATAAATCAAACAGGTTAACAGGATACCCACGTGTTAAAATTAAACTTCCTACTTACATGTGCTATTTTGATTAAAATATTCAACTGAGTGCCTATCTAATTATACAAACTATCTGCACCCCGCTGTTTTACCCGTGTAAGTCTCGATCCCGTGGGAATATCGGAATAAAAAGCATCCTACGTCCTAATCCAAGTCATGATCTAAGTACATACATGTGCCAATTTCATCCAAATCCGATTAGTGTGTAAATGAAACAAAGAAACATACAAAAAGTCGAATCTTTTATCTTTATAATATTAAGTTTAGATGCTGGAATTGAAAATACGATTTAACAGATGATTATAAAATCTTATACCTACTTCTTTTTCTCAATACTGTCTCTATATAAAATAGATTACGCAAGTGAGCTGTAATTTAATAGGTACCTAATACCTACCTACTTTCCACTGAAGTGTAAAATTTGAAATATCTAGCAGCATCCCCCGCCATCTAGACCCCACTTCCTTTTCAGGATGACTAATGAATGTATTATCATTTTGTACACATGGGTAGGTATAAAACCTAACTTAAACTCTAATAAACAATACAAAACACTTATACTACGGACATGAATTTTATACTCTATTATACAATATCAAATATAAACACAACAATAACAATATTTCTATTATACAACTAAATAAATCTACATTAAATAAAAAATTACTTATTTACCCTTATACTCAAAAAATTCTTTTAAGGTGTAAAAATTATTTTGGAGAAGCCAATTTTTCAGATTTCTTTTGTAAACATTAAATGGTAGCTCTCTTATTACTTTTGGAATATGATTATATTTTAATGGACATAAGGTAGCTGTTTCTGTAGTAGAGAGTGCTATTACAAAATTGGTTTTTTAACTTGGTGGGGTCCCTTTTTGCAAATCTATTATTTTCGGCTACTGT
This sequence comes from Hydraecia micacea, assembly GCA_914767645.1. Lineage (NCBI taxonomy): Eukaryota > Metazoa > Arthropoda > Insecta > Lepidoptera > Noctuidae > Hydraecia > Hydraecia micacea. The sequence continues at coordinate 9,166,457 of OU611779.1, read as the reverse complement.
GGAGAAGAAGTGAGAGTTTTTCTTGACAAATATGGCTATTTCAAAAATGTAAGTAGAAGATAGAGTTAGAATATTTAGCTTTTTAAAAATTGGTTTACAGCTCTCGTATGGAGGCGCCCCAGTTATTGCTCGCAAGCATTTTGTTTGCAAAGACATGATTATTCCTTAGACTATTAAGTAATTAACCTCAAAGGTAAATTGTCCGGAGCCCCAGGCTGTACTCGTGCCAGATTTATAATCTAAAATCCCCCCAAGATTAAAACAAATTATTCAATGACTAAATAGATCAGTAGCCACAAGTGGAAAAAAAAGTAAGAGCCTGTCTATTATATTTTTTCATAATGGCAATAACTAAATTCTGACATTTGATTCTGTCACTGTCAATATGCTGGTGGTTAATAAATTTTGTGATGCGGCTTGAATGTCATCTCGTCTTATCTTTCCTTTCCAAAGATTCATAAATAAAAACAATTAATTACAATTTATCTGAAACCATCTGTCGAAATGTCTTAGCCTCTGAATGATAATAACATTGTGTGTATTACTAAAATGAGCAAATTGTTATAATACATAACATAAATAACTCAGAATGGACGTAGACCTGCTACGACCAGGCACCGTGCCTATCTCTCCAGACACAATCCTATGGTTTGAATTTCTTCTAGACCCAAATTTACTGAAGAAGCATCTCAGCAAACCTAATCCAGGTAAGAAATTTTGTTTACTAGAAATCAACAACAACAACAACAAACAAAAAATTAAGTGTTAAAAATATGTTGCCTACTGAAATTCATAGCATACTTACCCATGATTATTACGTTTCAAAATTTGTAAAAAATCCGGTCAGTGGGTCGTCTTAGGGGCGGATTAAAAATCCATATTTTTATTAAGCAAGACTTGATTTCCAAAAGACTAGGTACTTACCCAGAAACTCTCTTGGCTATATTTCTCTGTTTTAGCATAGGTGACTGTGACCAGTCTGTGTGTGCGTGTGTGTTGTCTGTGTGGCAGTTACAGTGTACAGTTTATCATGTTAATTAATATAATAATCTGTAGGCAGCAATATACAAGGTGGAGATGGCAATACAATAATAAATTAAATTGCGTATATCTAATGCACTTCCCAATCATCATCAGCCTATAGCAGCCCACTGCTGGACATAGGCCTCGTCTTCTATTGCACACCATTCAACTTGATTAACCTCATTTTCCTTCCCAATCTGCATAATTAAGAAAATTCAAACTCAAAGCATTTATTTCAACTAAACCAATTACAGGCACTTCTGAATTGTCAAGGGGTTGATCAGTCAGAAAGAAGACGCTAGTTGGCTATTCCAAAGCGTAGTAGGTACCTTTGGAAAAGAACGGGCAAGAAACTCCACAGACACTCATTTATATTATATGATTATAATATCCAATAGTTTAGTCACTTTATCTAGTCAAAGATTGGCAAAACCTTTGACTAGATAAAGTATTTAGTTTATTTGTAAAAATCACTTTTTTTATTTTGAATTTGATATTAGGATTTTTTTGATAGTTCCTAAGTTCTCTCATGCATATTATCTCCAGTGTTTTTAATTATTATTGTATTGTTGTCTCCACATTGTATTAGGTATTTTTCCAATAAAATTGTTTAATTCAAATTCAACCAATTTGTAAGTTACAAAATGATACATAAATGTCACTATGCTATGTTCACAGAACCTACAGCATGTGAGTTGATAGAGGAGTTTCTATCAGTTAACACAAAGAATGGTACCTCCAAGCCCACTAGTGAACGTGTGGTGGATGTGGATGCTCCACCAACCCCTCCATTGGCCACCACTCCCGCACCTGCACTTTTCACAAGAAAACAACTGGCTCTGAAGATCTTGGCTTTGAAAGTTGCTTCAACTTTACATTGGAACTTAGGTAAGCTTTAATATTTAATAGAATTTATTGATTAAAGGGCATAGCTAAACTACTGCCTAAGCATGTATAGGAATTTCTCTCTAGCTCACACTCAAATATTTATTCATAAATTATTACGTGTTTATTATTCTCCTAGAGCTTTTGTGAACTAATCAAATAATTAAAAGTTCTTTACTTATTTTCCCATGATTTTTGTTTGACAAAGACAACATATGATTTTGCCGTGTCGTTTTACTAAAAATGTGGACAGAAAAATACTTTTAAAGATGCTTGCGTTAGCTCAAATTAACAGAATTAATTATTATATTATTTATTTTTGCACCTCAGTACTTCTCAAAAGGATTTTTGTTTTATCAGAATTCTTTATTGTGATGTGAAGTTAGAAAGAGAGAAATCTGTCACCATTCTCACTTTTCTTATCTGCTCTACTAAGTATTCTTATGAAATTTTCAGACATATTTGAGAACAAGCTGCCTCCTCAGATTCAGCAACAGTTAATGCAGGATCTGGTGTACATGTCAACTGATGCAGCATTTGCTGTGCCTCCGCAGGTAAAAGAAATAATCCAATATTAAGTAATGTTATTATCTAGAACAATATGGTATTAAAAAACATCTGCTTCGTAATAGTACCATGCAGGCTAGATTGAATATTTACATCAGTAATATTTATATCAGTCTGCCGTCCTTACAGAAAGTGCAATAACTCGGATTTTGGGCTTAATTATAAGTTAAAGCCCAATATCAGCTAAATTTGCTGATTACGGATATGTATGTATGTAACTTTTTAAAGCCCAAAATCAGCAGAAATCGTTGATTGTGGATATGTATGTAACTTTTTAAAGTCCAAAATCAGCAGAATTTGTTGATTGCGGATATGTATGTAACTTTTTAAAGCCCAAAATCCGAGTTATTGCTCTTTTTGTAAGGACGGCAGATTACTGTGTGGCGGTTTTGAGTATTTTGTATATGGCCTACAGAGATGTCCTGTAGATCTGGTAGCATCGTGTGATGGGTCATTGAGCTCGCTAAAATAGGGTTGAACTACACAGTGACTGTTGCGTGCATGCCATCTATTATAACCAGATCAACTCAAAGCTACAATGCAAGAGGCATTTCTTCAAAAGGCCCTTCCAGACATGGCCCTGCATTGTTAGACTCACATAAAATTCTAATAATATAATATTTGGACTTTAAAAGAGCCCATAACCAATGTTTGTTTCGGCATACCTTCTCAGGGATCAGTCAGCTAGGAAATTCCATTGCCAAACACCATCTAGTTTTAAAATATTGAAGTGTAAGAGTGAAAAAATCTACTTACAGAAATAAACATTTCATTTCAATAAAACCAGTTTATAAAAGTTCACTTCTGGAAATGGGCTTAAAAACAACCAGACCTCTAGTTGATAAGACTGCTTTTATATTTACAACTTGCTTCTAGGACTCAATGGAATCTATAGCAAAAGCCTAACTCTTTCGCAGGAAATACCAGCAGAATTGCTGCAGCAGCCACAGGTGCAGTTTGCTTTGGTTTTGTACCACAGATGGATAGTAAGGTTCCCAGTGAAGGCAGCACTCTATGCCAAGTCAAACAAAATGTCTTACATCCACATGTAAGTACCTGTTGTTTTTATAGGAAATGCAATTTATTATTACGAATTTTTAAATATGACCTATTTAATTAATTTAAAAATTTAAACAATTCAATGTAAACTTAATAGCATTGTCATGAATAAATAATGCAAGACTCTTATTTAAGACTATTGACTTATATATTTGAATAACTATTTGTATTTCAGTTTAGTAATCTTATTTTACATAACTATTGTTAACAGCTAATAGCTCCACCTTTTTTTCCTACATTCACACTTTTTGTTATGACAGACCTGGCATGCAACTAGACAGCGCCTACACTCCAATAAATCAAAATTTCGAGAAAATCTTGCGAATGTGTGAAGCCTCTCGCTTACAAAGTATTTTGTTCTTAGATGAGATATTGTCGTATTATGAACCAACATCAAGTACTGGTCGTAAAGAATCGAAAAAGATTAAAGTCCCTGTGAGTGAAACATTTGTACATCTTACTGAAGACTCATGTGATATGAACCACAACTGGAATGCTGGTGGCGTTCTGATCAGTCAGCATGAATTTGCAATGCAAATACATTTTGACTTATGTTATAATTATTTCTTCTATGGTCAACATAGTTTGGCCAAGAAGCACATACTTGGATGTAGAGAAAATTCAAATCTGCTAGAGAGAGAAACATCAATCTATGGATATGGTCCACACAGAGTGCTGCCCTGGGGAGAGTTCCACTATGCAAGCATGCCAAGAGATGATATCTTAGGATACATAAGGGCATTGAATTTGGGCTATGAAGTGTTAAATGAGGAGCCCTCATTGTTACAAAAACTTCAAGACTCCATAGCGAATCATTACACGGGAATCATCGCAGTTCTTCAAGCTGATAACTTGACGCGGGAGATCCCAATGATTCACAGACAAGTTGCTGAGCTTGACATTCAAGGGTCTGCCTCAAGTGGCGCCTTCACCGTAGCACGTGATCTACTAAACAGAGTATCGGCGCTGAATGCCGTCAGATACGCCTTAGAAGGAGGGTTGCCCTCTACTCATCAGGACTTCCTGAACAAATTCAAAACAGTTGGCATAAAGTTCTTTGATCTTTTGTTCTGGGCACTTGCCCCTGTTTTAATGTCTGATTTATCAGAAGCCGACTGGGAAAATTTAAGAACGTTTTACCTTCACTTAGCTATATCACAGTGTAGACTCCCAATTGATAGAATTGACGAGTATTTGAAAAAGCACATTGGTGAATCAGCAGAGATCATAAGGAAGAAGTTAGTTTCCGATGACCAATTGAACACGATTCTTAATGATCCCGTCAACATCGACGATGAAAACATGGATATACCTCGAGAATTACTTACAGATGATTGGGAAACACCAGACTTTGAGTTTAAGTCTGTGCCAGAGTTAGAGATGGGTAGACTCAAGAAGCGCCTTATTGAGGCTTCGACGGCAGACGAAGTTCGAATGTGTTTGGTGAAGTTGGCGATGATGGCCCCAGCGACACCTCTGTGGAAGATAAGCCCTTCGTGGAAGCCGGCAGGAGAGTTGTGTAATGCCTTGATATCTTTGCCGAGAGGATTCTTGCAAGACTTCGGTTACGTTGTCTCTGGGGCGGCGCGAGCGAGAGCGGAGGCCGGGTGCTCCCGCGCGGCTCTATCATTGCTCTCTGTACTAGAAGGCGAGGCTCGCAGCCAATTGGGTTCTGGCAACGATCCCACACTATACCGGTTGTGTCGTCAACTGTCCTGGGAAGTTCTTCTGCTACAAATTAACGTAGTGTTGAGCGAGTGGCCACACCACAGAATCAATTTGAGTGTGTTGGCAAACAAATGCAAAGCTTGTATAGCTACCGTGACCTCCGGAGACGTCGTCGTTCCTAGACCACAGGTGAGAGAGATAAACTATTTCTTCCCAATATCAATAACCTTTTATTTTTTTTACTAGCTTCGCTCGCGTGGGTAAATTTTTTTGCACGGATCCTTAATTCTTTTTCTAAAATTATAGCCTAAGCTAATAAATAATTTCATTTCATTTCACTCCTTATAACATCAGCTATCTGCCAGTGAAAGTCCCGTCGGTCTAGCCGTTTCGTAGATTAGCCAGAATAAACAGACACAGTTTTTTTTTTTTAAATTGGGTTTATATTATAAGTACCGTATATAAATTTAGTAAAAAGTTGCTATTTTGACATTGCAAACAGACACTTAAATTTTATTTATTTTTCGGATATTTCATCAATTACCTTTGTTTATCCGCAGGTAATCGAAGCGTGTTGGATTTGTTTGATAAATGCGTGTGAATGGGACGGAGTGGGCATCACGACGGGGCCGGGCGAGGTCGCCGCAGATCTTTGTGCCGCCTGCTTTGAGTTGCAGCGAGGGAAAGCCACTAGGAAATTTCCTAGGCCATTGTGGGATTTCGGTAAGTGCCATTTTAAATACATAGAAGAACAGTTTCAATATATTTTTTTTATATTTCGTTCTAATTATAATCAACCTTTAATGTTCCCACTGCTGAGACATAGACCTCCTCTCTTCGAGAGGGAGTGGGCTATAATCTACCACGCGGGCCCAGCCCATGCCATGTGGTAGATGCCACATGTCGTCATTCAATTTTTATTTCTAGGACATGCCGGTTTCCATACGATGTTTTCATTCACCGTTTTAAGACCAGTGGTGATGAAATAATTTACACAAAGTAAAACGCCAGCCTGGATTCGAACCCACGACCTACAATAATCTTATTGTATTGGTCTTTATAGTCGTTTTCACGAGCGCTTTTAAATCATTGTAATTTGAACCTTATGTCAATTAACATTATGAGTTATATGACGCGTGACCTTGATCTGTAACGGCATAATTTTGTTAAATCTAGGTCTACCTTTCTTTCAGCCTTAGCTGTGTACTGCACCGGCCCCGCCCCGGTGAAGAGGTCTGCAGGGGGAAATCCTACACATTCACGCGAAGCGCCCGGCGTCTCCGAAGCTCGGAATGCTTTCAACGGGTTCCTATCCACCCTAAGAGAACCCCTCGCCGTCAGCGTGATGCTCTCACTCCTCGCCAGAATATACAATGTTCTAATAGATGACAACTCCTTGGAACTTGTAGTGGATTATACCAATCTCTGGCCGAATAACATATCGAATGTGAATAACTATAACGCTAAGTTCGTGCTGGAATCTCTGACCGATCTTCTTGAAAGGAGTTTGAAACTGTATCCTTATAATACGTCATGGTAAGTTCTATCTAAAATAAACTCGGTGCATTCATAATTATGTTATTAATCTAACATTTGCATAGTGAATGACACTCGTATTTTTCCTCATCAGGCTCCGTCTATATGGCGACGTGGAGATGGCAGAGGGTCGTTGGGGCGCAGCGCTACGGCGATACCTCTGCGGTGCAGCGGCAGGGTCATGGCACTTCGCTAAACGTGCTCCAGACGAGCCCAGCATAGCTCGGCGCGCGGCGCGATGTTGCCAGGCACTCAATGCGCCCACGCAAGCCGCCGCGCTGTGCCAGCTACCCGACGAACCCGACTACACCACCGCCTTCAAGTGCCTAGCAGAAAAGGTAGGCATCTTACTTTAAACCTATTTGCCTATAATAAACTTTAGTGGTTTAAAAAGGGGATCATTTGAGGTCGTAACGCGACTGTGCTAATTTAAATAAAACCCTATAAACTATAAATAATCCACCGTGGGGTGTAGGTCTGCTTATAGTACAATTTGTCATTTCGGGTTCCACAGACGGGCACCGCGGCGGACGCTATGGACGGCTACTACGGCTGCATCTGGGACGGCACCCTGCTGGAGGTCGGCGTGGCGCTGCACGCGCGGCGCGGGGAGGGCGGGCGGCGAGCGCGCGCCGTGCGCGCGGCGGGCGCGCTGGAGCTCAACGCGAACAACAGCGAGGACATACAGCGCGAAGCCGCCGCCATACGCCGCGCAAGGCTACTGCGTGCGCTCACCAACCAGTACGTCGCGTGACCACTGCGGATACGACTAACTGTATGTTTTCTTTGGTTCTTTTTTTTTTAATAAGGTAGTTCCTTGTGATACGATTTTAAGTGTAATATACTAAAATATAATTATCATGAACTATTTGTAGTTTTATTAGGTTGTCCAATCACTTCTCTCATTTAATACCAATTAAACACGTGTGTATTCATAGTAAATGCTTTATTAATAAGTACAAAAATAAGATACATTTCAAAGATGTTGATAACGGCACGTAGATTGGTATTTTTATTTTGTCGAAACAGATATTTGGCAAATCTCATCGTTTAGAATATGTATCTCTTCGTATAGAAATATTATAACGTAAATCCATCGGTGTTAAAGTATGTCAATCTTACAGAAACAAAAGATTCATTAATAATGTTTTAAGACTTTATTGACGATACCATTTAGTATAATAATCAATTGATTTTATGTAGTAAGTACTTACTACTAAGAAGTATGGCACAAAATCATTCAATTTCGGTATGCTTGTAGAAACTTACAACTTACGAAGTTATTTTATTTTCATATAGTTTAAACATTTGTTTTTATATAATATCATTAATCACAAAACAACATATGCATCATAAAATCAACACGTATCGGATAAACATCGCAGAAAAAAAAAATAGAATTCATCTTATTTTCCTCTTGGACCTGCTAGTAATACTTACATTGCAAAAGTTCACAATAGAATGAACTGTCAGGGTGTTACACGTCTTACATACATACAATAACCATAATAGAGCAAGTCTCATCCTACATAAAAATCAGTCATTTCCTGTTTAGAGAGTCATTCGAGTTTTCATAATTATAACATTAATATTCTGTAGGCTATGGAGATATACATTTAATAACAATTACCTTGTAAGATTTTATCACCATGAACGGTCATTGACCCAAAAAACATCTTGAAACGATGTGGATGAACAAAATAAACATCGCACGAAATCTGTGGCGTTTTTTCATTGGTTTATTTTGGGTCTAACTCAACCATCCATAACGTATTCGAGAAGTTTTCTGCATGAGACTATTATCTATAAATAGACAAGTATATAAAAACATAACGAATACATGGACTGTAACGTTGTATTTACTTGACATAAGTGCCGAGGTATCTCTGGCAGTTGGGGCAGTAATGATCGGAGTTTTTGGCTGATTCAGCGCCATACGGAACACAGCACAAACAACTGGAAAAATAAAGAAATCATCTTTACTCTCGTTTCAATAAACTCGTTTTCAGAATTATTAGAGGTTTTAAAAATTCATAAAAATGTTAAAGTTGCAGCGACAACTAAATTTTATGTGTAGGCGTAATGCTACGGCTACATTTGTTGCGATAAAGCGAACTACACTTTGAGCGCTCTCTGTTGTACAGCGAGACGTCAAACGGTGTGCAAGAGAGAGCGCGCGAAGTGTAGTTCGCTTTATCGCGACAATGTAGCTGTAGCATTAAAGTTACTTTTCTGAAATCGGAACCGGAAACTAAATTATGAAACGTAGTTTACATACCACAGCATGCCCCAGAGTGCGGCGGCCATATGCGTGCGCGACGTGGTGGTGTACTTCACCGCAGTCTTGACCGACGCGTGGCAGAACTGACAAATCGTCACCGTGTTCTCGGGACCCAGCAGCTGCTTCTGAAACAACTGTACTGTTAGCCCCGACAAAACATCAGAATCATTTTTGGCTCTGTTCCATGCACTATTAACCCAAAGATTCCTCAGATAGAAAAAGTCTCCATGCAACGACGAATGCCCAACATTAATTGGCGGGCATTCATTAAAAAAAAATCATTCTAAACAAACCGTTCTAAATGCGGTAAACGCGCTAGTCATTTATATTCCATCGCCGTCGCGACGTCATCATATCATTGTATGACTTATGTATGATTGTATATGTATGTAAAATATACGTAATCAAACTGTAGGAAAGAAAATATTATTAGTAAATACCGCTGGTGCTGCTGGCATAGGCTCCGGCATTTGATGCGGCGCCGCCGGGGCCGGGACTTTTGGGTTAAACTTCATTACCTGTAAAAACATACAGGATGCGATGAAATGCCTATACTTTATGCTCTTATAATAAACTAGCGACCCGCCCCTGCTTCGCACAAGTGCGACCTACTGCTATGGCGCAAGTTATAAAGAGCAGAATCGAAGACGGAAATAACCAGCCGTCCCATACATTTGGGTCGAGTAGGTTTTTGAATTTTATTGAATTTTTTTATGGGACTGTTGATAATTTTTTCGCGATTACGTCCCATGGAGAAAGTTGTTTTGTTTGATGGTCTGTACCACACCCTTCTAGTACACCCTGTATAAACACTTAGTGCAAATTAAAATGTCAAACATACCTACTCAGGGATATCAGGGAGTAGGAATTATTCTATTCTGAGGACATAACGTCATTATCGTTAGTGTACGTACAATAACAAGTAGGTAGTTGTGTAGGGAATGCGCATTTCAAGAGCGTGTTATTTAAAAAAAAGTTAACTTGTTATGTTTTGAACTTTTGACATTTTATATTAATTTCTATTATGTGATCTTTATAATTTGTACCTACTCATTCGTTAATTGCATTGACATTTTATTCTATTCTGATCTATTCTGTTGCGGTAGGTATTGTGATTGTGATATCTTATTTTATTATTATGTACGTGCTTATCATGTCCTCGTCGAGGTTCAAGCAGCAACGAGGGTCTAATAACGCTTTAGGTATTTGGAAACAATATTTTTAACGATATTCCAAGAAATTCTGAAAAGCAGTATATCAGATAGTGTGTTAATTTAAAATTATAACAACAAGCCGTGTGCCCGATGGGGTTTCCCTTCGAAAAAATTACGAACTTCCATACAAACTGTTATTGCCTATTTAACCTCTTGAGGAGTTTTTGAAGATCCTTCCTTCATTCTTGAGCTCTAGAACGCTTGTGCAAAATTTTATGATTCTAGACCTAACGGTTACGGCTGTGCGTATTCTGTCAAATAGATTTTAGATTGCGAATCGGCAAGCGTAATGTGAGGCGCCCCCCAGCTAGACGGACCGACGAAATTAAGGTGGCTGGGACAGACTGCATGCGGAAGGCGGAGGACAGGGTGTTGTGGCACTGCCCGGTAGAGGCCATGCATGTCCACCAGCGGACGGCGATAGGCGGAGTTGTAGATTTTAGATGATGTAAAAGTAACAGTGTTAATAAACTCTCGTTGCTGACCTTACAACCACCCCCACTTCAGTGCTAACTATTTGACACTAACAGCGCCTTTATGTCATAGCAGTAAGGACGGTGTTTGTAGTGCAAGTGCTACTGTTGACTGCTCAACGAGGTAACTAATGATATGTTATATATTACTACCAGAAACAATTATTATTATAAATTACCTGAACTTGGTTCTCGAACTCCGAAGGATACAGAGGAAGTCCGTCTGTGTCCATGGCCGGTCTGTAACAAAAAGCAATTTATTAATTTATTTGATGGTATCGTAACGTGACACTACTTTAGAAGTGGCAGAAGACGACATCCATTACGAAGACTGACAACAATCAAACTACACTAAAATTGGTATGCCTTGTTTAAATGTCAGATTAGAATTAAATGAACAAGTCTGGATAGTGGACACAGTCGACGCGTCGAGCAGATAATTTTAATAGATTTATTTGGACACTGGACGTTGTTGGTCCTTCGTCCTTGTTTTCATTAGTCTTTATTCATAGTTAACATTGCCTCCACATGGCGATTTCAATCTCAGAATCCTAGGTACATTGGTAGGTAGGTACTGGAGGAACAAAGTGTTGCCAGATGGCCAGGAAATTCGGGAATGACTCGGAATTTTGCGAAATACATTCACATTTTTATACAGGGTTATTGGAAAAACACCAACAACCTCATAAGAGGTCATTGTACTCGTCATTATGAACAACATTTACTATGGGACCAAACCTGAAATAGCGAAAAAAAAATCAGCTGTTTCCTACATTTTGACGGGTTATACGAACATAAATGTAGGGAACAGCTGATTTTTTTCGCGATTTTAGGTTTGTTCCCATAGTAAAAGTTGTTCATAACTACGAGTACAATGACCTTTTATGAGGTTGTTGGTGTTTTTCCAATAACCCTGTATATTTAACTACGGCCCGATTCCATTACCGTAGAATTGTCACGAAAATGATAAGCTTGTCTCTGGCATCCCTAACTGGAACAAACAATGAGTGTGTTGACCAGATGTGGCCTTCTGCAGTTACTATAACTATAGGTACTTACCTGATTAAATCAAATACCTAAAATAAATCCGCTATGTGTTATTAATGTTATTATATTTTACTCAACAACTGCCTTTTATATCTAACTGCATGATGTGTAGATAACAAACATGCAGCAACCTAGCAGTATCATTTTACTATTGCGAAATTCTCACAATGCTAAGAATGCACATACTTTCATACAAATATCCATCTAGATCTGCACTATGTAAGTACGCACGATAAGTAGGTATGTCCTAAACAATGCATGAATACATAATATGCACATAGGGACGAAAAAGCTTTATAAAAGTTAGTTGAAAAAAATTATATCGTACACCTCCAGAACTAAAAATTCAAGAAAGGCAAAGTACCAAACCATCAATTTAATTTAGGTACACGGTCGGAAAAATAGTAGGTAGGTATACCTATATTTAGTGATCCAAATATGGTGCAAAACAAAACGAGGAAACCCCAACTTGTAAGTTTAATTTCAATATAGTTTATTTTAAGGAAATAATAAATGACATAGATATAACAACAATATTAATCAGCAATCAAGCGCTTACACTACGAGTATAGTGGCTGCGTTCGTTTTCCTTGTTTGATTTGCACTCATCCGGTTTTACCTCGAATCCAGTTCTGAAGGAGGAAAATTGAAATTAGACGCATTTTATGTTCAAAAAGGCTAGGCAGGCTAATTTATTGATTTTATGTTGGAATTGAGATATTTTTAATGTAAGTACTTAGACTTTTTTTTTCATTCTTAGTCGTAACGTTAAAGTAGGTTGTAGATGTTCGAAAGTCCTCCTGGATACCGGGATACTATATTTATTTAAGTACTATAACTTTATGGTACACCAGAAAATACATAACAAAAAATACAATTATCACTACAAAACATACAACGGGCGGCCTTATCGCTTTCTGCGATCTCTTCCAGGCAACCTCTGACTATATATTTGACCAAGATTTTGTCTGGACTTTAAAAGAGACTGTGACCTCTGAGTTTGTTTCGGCCTTTCTTCTCAGAGTAGTCAGATAGGAAACGCCGACCTCATCTAGCTTTAAAAAATATGATTGACGTGTAAAAGTGTTTGTACAAACCTACTTACAGAAATAAATCATTTATCATTTATAGTATTCAGTACATTACAGTAATTATATGTGGTACCTATGGTGAATGACTGGAAGTGTGGAATGGTATCAATTACATATAATTATATAATATCAAATATGTATGGCATGTGATGCGGTTAGACTGGAAGCTGACCCCAACATATTTAGTTGGGAAAAGGCTAGGCAGATAATGATATTTATGATGCGGAGGAATGAGGAAAATGTCGTGAGGAAAGTTTGAGTTGGTATGAATGTGGGCTATAACAGTACGGAAAGACCAAAGAAACGATAGGATGTGTGTGAAGGATAAAATGGCTAGAAAAGGAGTGACTACCGAGATAACGACTAATAGAGAAGTATGGAAGAAAAACACATGTTGCGCCGACCCCAAATAAATTGGGATATGGGCAGGACAATGTGATGATGTAGTGGTATGATACATAGGTACCTATTTTCAATCTAATTGTGTAGGTCCTTACGTTTACCTGATTACAGATAGTACCATCCACGAAGACGCGCCCCACTCTTCTTCCTAATCGCTAGTGGTAATCCCTTGTCAATTCCGCAAGGGTTTTAGTTTTTTCGATACACGCTTTTTACCCACTAATAAGTAATTAGTGTGTATCGACAAAACTGAAACACTAGCGGAATGTTGCACACTTGGATTGTAAGCATTAGGAAAAAGAGTGGGGCGCGTCTTCGTGGATGGCACTATATGTACACAAATAAATACTTAGATCAAAATAAAAAGGGTACAGAGACAAACGTTCTTCTCATTTCATTTAAAAACAGATAAGTAGAGAAATTTCAATGGGCTTCATTAGAAGGCTGAAAGTCACCCAAAGGGCCACAGAACAGTTAAATCTGTTCTGTGCAAAGGGCAATGGTGAGGGCTATGCTTCAAGTTTCCCTACGCTATCGAATCAGAAATGAATAGATCAGTCGGAGAACCAAGGTAACCGACATAGCCCGAAAAATTGCCAAACTAAAATGGCAGCGAGCAGGACACATCGCTCGTAGAACGGATGTCCGATGGGGCCGAAAGAAGTGCGAACCGCGTACTGAAAGGCGTCCCACAAGCTGGACCGATGACCTGGTGAAGGCCGCAGTATTCGCAGGAATCCGCTGAATGCGGGATCACAAAACCGGTCGAAGTGGCGATGCTTGGAAAGGCCTATGTCCAACAGTGGACGTCATTCGGCTGCAATGATGATGACGAGAGAAATTTATTATTTATAAACCCTTACTTTCACGATAGCGAAAGATTAAGTCAAAATATTCGATACGTTTTTACTCAATCTTAGTTGCAGAATTATTTTTTTCGTCAATGCATACCGAACCAATTAATTATCTTCAGCCTTCACTTGGTGCGATCAGCTCAATTGCTTTGTATAAGTACTTACTTAATAATATTATTAAAATGTGTACCTATATATTCATCAAACTCCTTGTCGAACCAAGTATTCTACAGACAGACGTATTTTGAGAAGCAAACCTATGTCACAAAATCGTTGCTCTTAAAATACTTTGGAATCTACTAGGTATGCAAAATAACAAGCGTGGATTCTCAGAACCTGCAGTTTTTTAATAGTTATTTATGCAACTGTTGTATAATAAGGGGTATGTGGGTTTATCACACGAGTGTTTTAATACCTAATTATGTACAGTTGCATACAAGACTTGATCTACACCCATGATATTATGAATCCTCTATAAAAGGTTCTGAAACAGTTTTTTGCAATACCTACTAATATCGAACAAAAATGGTGGCCGGCGGGATAGGTACGACGCGAATTCGATTATCCTATAGGTAAGTTCTTTTTTTAAATTACGGTGCTGTGGTATTGAAACGCGCGTGCATGACAATGTTCTTTTTTTAAAGGAGTTGTAGTACAACATTATAACACTCGTTTGGATGATATTATGGTTACTATGACACTGGTTGTTTTAATGTTGGCAATAAGCTAACTGTTTCAGAAACTTTTATAGAGGATTTATAGCATGGGTGTAGACAATGTTAATTAAAACATTAAACGTGGCCCGCACATTGGGAAGACTTAAAAAACAAACACCGTTTAACCCGTTCGTTCACTGTCACGAATATCAAGGTTAGAGGGGTTAAGTCTTAAAACTACGATGTCAAAACTCATCTTACCTTTGCATTGATCCGATTCGAGACGAAAACTGGTTTTGGAATTATTTAAAATTTTGTTTACGACACAAATGCAAACCGGACAAACAAGATAGGAATGATACGTTTCACGAAGCGACCGCTTGCACCAGTCTGTCGGACTCAACGCACAAGCTACGAATGGTGACGATCAACAAAGTTCTCTTGAACAAAGCCCGACACCATAAATAACAAAAAAGCGTCTGACACGAATTTATACGAACTCATCCGGACTTTACCGAACGATGTTTTAGTATTTTCCCTATCAAAATGATTATGATGTCATAGCAGCATAATTATTCAGTCTAGACTTGATCTTCAATAAAGTCAAATTCGTAACATAGTAAGTAGGTACACCTATCCTATTTATGTTTTTAAAAAGTATGCTTTACTTAATATGAACGTACCTCGTATGAATGAAACCCCAGACACATTTTTCGAACATATGAAGCAATGGATATAGCAATACCTATCCTTCAAAATGATTAAAATTGAGATTGAGTGTGTTACGCAATTAGGGTGCTTGTTCTGCAGCTATTTAAAATAGCTTCGGCATCAAGAGCTGGGAATATTGATGCATACCTACTAGCTAGGTATGCATCAATATTCCCAGCTCTTGATGCCGAAGCTATTTTGCAACACATATGCAACACAACTTTCTCACCTAGAACTTACTAGTCAGCTCGCTCATGACCATGACAGATTCGTTTTTATAAAGAATTTCCTTGTGCTGTAGGTAAAGACATAGTGAGTCTTTGGGTACCTACAGACCATCCCATACTGTAGATACTGACATTCATAAATAAACTTTCGGGAACGAGCATAATGGTTCATGGTTCTTACAGATCAAAAGGGGCCGCATTGGCCTTCCCTTGCAATTATGTCCATTTTTGAGAACACAAAGAGAATGTTACAAGAAACAGTTACTCGTAAATGATGAGCTGATGTTTTAGCATAGTTAAAATTAGGTTTCGTCGATTTTTTATTTTCTCCGAGATTCAATATGCCTACTTAAGACATTACGAGTATCTCTGTCGCTTAGTAAGAATTCGCGCGAAGGATGTCGGTTGCATTTAGATGGGTAACGGTTTATCAGTTTACGGTTCGGGGAAATCCCAACATAACATAAATTACGCGCGGTGCCACGGTTCAAGGGATGTCAGATCCTCTACATAGGATCGGGATTAGACATAGGTACTTAGTGTTAGATATACCTACTATGGGCGCAGAATAGGGATACACGTAAACTAGAAAACAGGTCTTGAGTGTTTGTCGAGTTTTTGCCACGCAGATTTATCATGCATGGGTCTGCGGACTATCCAGCAAATGGCTGATTGGTGGCAAATTAACAATACCTACTTGTCATTTAAAAACTGCTTGCGGCCCCACAGACCTACATTCAAAGACCTAGGTCCCCACGAATTAGATTCTTCATCGTTCCAGGCCCAGACTATAAAACAATTATTTAGTGGTTTTTAACCATCTAAATACTTATAGAATTATTATGGAATCAATAACAAGCCTGCTACAAGTAGGTACCTACGTTGTTTCCTTCTATAAGTAACTACGCATGAGATGGAGCGTGACGTAAATAGACATCCTCGTTATTTTTCTTTTTAGTAGGCAGACACAGCAAAACGAGAATTACTTATGTATCTATCTATAATTCTACACTAATGGTTAAGCTAAAGAGTTTGTCTGTTTGAACGTGCTAATCTCTTTAACTACCCGGCCGGATTTGAAAAATTCGTTTTGCATTTGGTAGCCTAATTCTATGATAAACGTCAACAAACTTTTGGCGACTGGAATTCAAGTAAGTATTTGACAATAAAACAAAAAAAATATCAGGGAATCCCATAACATAGGTAGTTGAATTAGTCAATAAAAACGCTGCGCTGTATTGTACAGTTCAAACAATTAAAACCAGAATTTTTAATCATCATATTGGTTACAACTGCAGACTTTCAATGTGTCTGACAAGAAAGATGTAAGAACTATCGAAACTGTCTGACTATTGGGGAAACATCTTTTGTTAGTTCCCCAAGTAACATAATTATATAAAATTCTGCTTTGATACTGTAACGCAAGTACTTACTTATAATTACAATTTATTATAGTTTAAGGATGGTGATCGCTCAATGGGTCTTATTAGAAGGCTAAAAAGTCACCCAAAGGGCAATGGAGAGGGCTATGCTTGGAGTTTCCCTGCGTGATCGAATCAGAAATGAGGAGATCCGTAGGAGAACCAAGGTACCTAACCGACATAGCCCGAAGAATTGCCAAGTGGCCAGGGCACATTGCTCGCAGAAGAGATGGCCGATGGGGCCGAAAGGTTTTGGAGTGGCGACCGCGTACCGGAAGACGTAGCGTTGGAAGGCCTCCCACAAGGTGGACCGACGACCTTGTGAAGGCCGCAGGAACCCGTTGGATGCGAGAAGCACAGAACCGGTCGAAGTGGAGGAGGAGTCGAGGTGGAGGGTGGTGCTTGGGGGAGGCCTACGTCCAACGGTGGACATCTTTCGGCTGAAATGATGATGATAGTTTAAGGGTGTTTGACAGGGGGTTGCAAGTCAACCGTAGGCACTAAGTGTCTGACAATGGAGGACGTGATTTCTAATACTATTCACAATCCTTTGCTACTTTTTTTTTTGCCACCATGATCCAAACTTCATAGTTGGGGGTCGTTCTTATGTACCTGTATTGGGGACACATAGATAAACTTTCAGCTTGTATAAAATAACGAAGGTCTAATCGTCGCAGGCTCTTGCTCTATATTGTAGGGTTAAAAAAAATCTGCTGTTTTATAGAAAAGTGCAATACCTACGCGGTCAAAATGTATGGAACATCACTTTCTTATTTTAAACCAAAGGAAAATTTCAACGCAGGGTCACAATCATGTGGGTACTGAATCCATGGTAAAAGCATGCGCATCGATGTCCGTGCCACCCTGTATAAGGTAGAGATCGCAGGAAGCGATAAGGCCGCCCACTGTAGTTATATGTATTTTGTAGTGTTAAATTGATTTTTTGTTATGTATTTTTCTCGTATAGGTGTACTTACTTACCTATAAGTACAATATTAAAAAACCTGTGGTAGAAATCCATGTTCTTTTCATTGTAGATTACGTTCGTAGGGACTTACCTATTCGATATTCGTACAAAAACACAACTTTTTACAAGGTCAATTTAAGTTAACATTTTTATTGGATAAAAGGTTTATGCCATGTGCCACCCAAAAAGAAGTAAGAAGGCACTCGAGGCGATAGTAAACTCTTTAATGGGATATTGGTTTCTTATCTCATTTGTTCAATCCTTACGGCGACGAAAAAAATAAATATGTAAAATAAAACACGATATTTTCAACTATGTTTATTCAACAATAATATCGCCTATTGTTAATTAATTTGTAATTCATATGAGACACATTAAGTTGTTTATAAAAACGCGTTGCAATACCGCACTTTCTTATTTCTTAGATAACATTTTCGTTATAAGATAGGCAGATTGACAAACTATGGGTAAGTAACTAAGTAGTGTAACAAACTGAAACAGAATGTAAGAAGTAGTTTTTGAATCGTACACTTGAACTCATACCTAATCCACGTCCGCACGTGCGTAAAAATATCGCGGTGGGTTTTTATCGCGCACTGGATTTTATCTCTCGGTGTTGAACCAGCATTGAGGATCCAACAGAGCACAACCCAACGCGTCAAAAAACACACCGTTAGATTTTCTACTCTCGGCGCTAACTAGGGCATTGAAAAGCCAGTGCGCAAAAAAAAATCGCCGCCGGAAAAAGGCGCCCGTGCTAACCTGAGCTAAGTCATTTGTAAATTCATGCAAAAGGACAAACAGAACTTTTGTAAAGTTGTGCAAATAGCAGCACAACACAATTGACATTTCTCATGGAGGTAGCCCTGCCTGCTCCTATTTTACACAAACTCTATAGTATCTCTACCTATATGTTTATTTAGCAAGAATAAGTGATCATCCACGGCATTATTTCAAATGCAAACCATAGGTAGGCATGCCTTATATGGTAGTTAAACGCAAGTACATAAGCTTTTACATGTATGTTATGTGTTACATGTATGCAATGTTAAACAACTCAACATGCAGACTAACGGTCGGGCGAGTTTTCCCGCCGCGATTTTTTTTCGCGCAATGGATTTTCAACGCACTGCTCAGCGCCAAGAGTTGAAAATCCAACAGTGTGTTTTTTTAACGCGCTATCCAGTGTGCAATACAATCGCGTCGCGATATTTTTACGCCCGTGCCTACGTGAGCTTAAAATTAACAGTGTAGGTAGTAGGTAATATCAATTCAAGATTACAGTTCGTAGTCACCCTTCTAAGACCCATTCTACACCTAACAGTCAGTCCTCTATTAACGTGACAATGCACACCGTTCATATACATAATAGGCCAGTGCAACTGGTATAATCATAGCTTGCATGCAAGTACCTAAATAAGACTTATCATCTGCGCCAACTCCGAGAGCGCATGCGTAGAGTATTAACGTGCAATCAGGTACCTACAGAAGTAAAAGGCTTTCATTACCTACGCTTCCGCAGCTTATTACAGCTTGATCAAATACTTATTCGCAAAACATCACACAGGCAACTAACATAATAAGTGTTTTAACTTTGGCTCGTAACTTAAGTATTAGTAGCTACAGTACACGTTTCACAAAGACACTTTGGATTTAAAATGTATAAATAAAATTACATTTTGCCAATTCTTTTAATCCTCTTTAGCAAATATCTTAAAACGGGAATCATAAAACAATTCCCGTTGTAAGATATTTGCATTGTAAAACAATTCCATCCAATACAACAATTAAAGTCTTTGTAAGAACTTTACGGTTGATCCCGAGCGACGATTTAAAAATGTCCAATTCATAAATAATTAAGTAGATGACAGACAATCAGATTCATTTGAACTTGTAACTATGTATGTATGTACCTAAGTAAGTATCTAGGTTTTTAATTAGATTTTTTAATCACAGTCAATCTAGTAGATAAGTACCTACACGTAGTAGATAAAAATTTAAAATAGGTAAGGACTTGATAACTGTATCGGGAAATGTGCAGAGATGAAAATCCAAGAAGTCCTAGGACTAAACAGTAGTTATTTATTAGTCTAACAACTATTACGCTGAGTAAGTTTAACATGAGGAAAAATCAATATTACTCGTGAACTTCTATGTGAGACAAATACCTGCACCCTAATTGCGTAACACACTATTACTGTCAATTTGAATCATTTTGAAGTTTATTGCTAATCCATTGCTTCAAATGTTCGAAAAATGTGTTTGCTTAGCAACGTAAATAACGCAATGAATGTTGTTAAACTGTCAAAATGAAACCCATTGCTACTGATAGTGTGTTACGCAATTGCCCTGCTGGACTATTATTTCATCTAGAAAGAGATTTAGATTTTGCGTTTTCTTTAGTTCGTTCCTGCGCCAAAGGCCCACGGGCACAGCACATGTTTGAAGCCACGGCCGGTCAATTACCATTTGCAATAAACGAATTCAAATTGAACTAGGTTCACTATTGCGTGTAAGTCATAGAAATGTAAAAATATATCTATGGTGTAAGTCGATGTAGTTTAATTGATTTCCTAAATGTTGAATTGGCTACTTATTGTTCAAAATGGCCTCATTTTATCACGCCTACCTATCTCTGTGGTGTTTATATTCGCAGTTAGAATTATAATCGGCTACTGCTTATTGGCTAGCATTAGCTTAGTGTCACTTGAGCTGAGAATGCAGTAAATGCAATTTAAATAAATCTTTGAGCCACACGCTACTATACACTCAATTTAATTCCAATTCCGTAAATGATTCATTGAAGCCGGCGTGACCACATATCAAGTTTATCCCAGCACAATACTTAAATACATTGAGGAGGAAAACTAGACAATTGTGAATTATTGTTAGTTTCTAGGTAGGTAGTCTATATTACATTACACGTCAATGCATAAGTAAAGTAATCTATACGACAAACGCTTCTAGAGCCAACATGGCGAGAGCTGCGATGGCCGCAACGACAGGAACAGTCACCACCCACGCGAATATTATGTTCCTGTTGGACAAAACATGACGTCATTACTCGTAAATTGATAACAGGCAAAGGAAGCCCCTATTATACAATCTGTGTACTTAAACAACATGAGCAATAGGTACCTAGTCTGGAGGGGCCCGTGGATCAATAATAACAGACGCACAGGTCGATCGATCAGGTTGAGCTACGCTTGCCGCGGTTGGTCTGTGGATGGGTGACCATCTTTACATACCGAGACCCCTCCGTGCCTCGGAAAGCACGTTAAGCCGTTGGTCCCGGCTGTCATTCGTGGATCTTTGACAGTCGTTACGGGTAGTCAGAAGCCCGAAAGTCTGACAACCAGTCTTACCAAGGGGTATCGTATTACCCAGTAACTGGGTTGTGGAGGTCAGATAGGCAGTCGCTCCATGTAAAATACTGGTATTCAGCTGCATCCGGTAAGACTGGAACCCGACCCCAACATAGTTGGGAAAAGGCTAGGCAGATAATGAGCAATAGGTACCTAATCATTATAAATGCAAAAATCGAACTAAGTACTAGTAAAATTTAGTAATTTTTGCTTCATAAAACATGATGCAAACAGTTATAACCAGCACATCCTATACCTATAGTTTCTATTAGCAAGCAAGAAACGTTAAAATCTGTATAAACATACCGGAATAAACTCCAGTCGACTGGCTTGTCGGAGAAGTAGCCGATACAGACGACAGAGCCGACCTTACAGTGTGTGGTGGAGACCGGCAGACCGGCCTTGCTAGCCACCAGGACCGTCAGCGCAGCCCCGAGCTCGATCGTAAAGCCCCTGTGAGCCAAAAACATTATTTGCAGTTTTCTATACAATTGACATAAAACTCAGATGAAATTGCTAGGTAGGTAATGATTTAAGAACATATTTACCTAAACATTAAAATGATGAGCTCATGAACTAAACCACTTGACCGCTAATTTTGTCTTTGCACGACCATTCTTTGTTGAAAAATCGTGTGCCATCCAAATCGTGAGTAGGTACCTATTCTTTACGTGAAATTAGTAGAAGCTCGACTAACGTGTCAGGTGTGATGCTGGTGAGGTCTTCCCCGACGGTGCGGATGACGCGGCGACCCCACAGCCACAGGCCCATTGCGATGCCCACACCGCCGAAGACTAGGATGGCTAGAGGAGTCTCCGCGCGGGAGTGGGCGCCCCCTTCAGAGTATAACAGCCAGAGAGCCACCAGGGGACCGATCGCGTTACTGCGGACCAAAAGAATCGTGATATATATATTTTTGTTTGCAAATCAATTCATAGTGGTATGGATAGTTTATTAATATTACAGTATGTAACAAATACATCAACGGAGGTGTAGGGGTCCTAGGGGTATCATCAAAACCATAGATAGGAACCCTAATTATCTTCAAGCGACTTTACCTAACGTCATTGCCACCGTGTGCAAATGCACCAAAGGTGGCGGTGAGGACCTGCAGGAAGGAGAAAAGCCGCAACTCGTCGGGCGGCGGAGCGGGCGCGGGCTCGGGTGGCGGGGACACGGCGCGCAGCAGCGGCGCAGCGCTGGAGTTGGGTGTCATGGCCGCGCGGCTCGCCACCTCCGCCGCCGTGCAGCGCTCGATGCTCCACGCGCTGCCACCGTCTGGACCCTGGAGAATAGCAACGTAAGGAAATATATACCAGATTATAATGATAAAGAGGTTTGGGGCAATGCAAGATAAGCTCACCTTGTCCAGTCGTGGTGGTGGTGTATCAAATTCCACGCAGTGTGTGGCCCTCGCGGCCGCTAACCTGTCGAACTCCCCGCGCGCTATCGTGTCGCAAGAACCCAGAAAACCATTCCTAGAGTCGTAGCTCTCGCCCATACCGGCCATTTGAGCAGAGTCCAAACTTTTACAACAACTTAACGTCTCGTCTATGTATTTCAAGGTGTTAATCTGAGGGTCCGCATCTATCAGTTGTAACCGTGACTTGTTTGGTGGGCTGAGACTCCTGGACAGTATGCTGCAGTCGTCCATGGTGGCTAGGAGTGCGCGGTTTCTGGCGTTCATCACCCCGACGGAGGTCTTGTCTGCGTCGCTCAGGGTGACCATCTCCGCACTCTCCGCAATAGCCTCGAGCACTTTGCCATCTTCAGAGAGGAGGGACGTTGGACGTTGCGCGACGCTGCTTTTATTGGAGTGTGTTGGAGTATTCGCTGGAGTTGTTTCTGTAATATTATATTATAAGGTTAAATGTTGGGATATATGATAATAATCAAATCATGCTAATCAGGATTAGACTCTTATTTATCTCAAATATAAAATCCCCACCATTAGATAATCCAAGCGAGAAGTTGACAGGAGGCGCGACGAGCCGTCGTTTGTAGTAGGGCACAAGGAATGCGCTTACGCAGACCGCAACCAGCGCGCCAATCGCCATCGAAGTCACTAGAGCCAGCCACAGCGGGATGTTGTCCATTGCCAGTACTGGAAATAATGCACGGTTATTTATAATTCTAAATATCACTGATTTCATGCGTTCTGTCCAACTTGATAATGTTACGACGGCACATCTGTATTTGGCCGAACATTTAAATAGGGGTAAAGGGTAAAATGCATATAGCTCTATAGAGAACAGTATCTGAAGAACTACAAATACAATGCAGCATTTTCTAACAATACTTGTTGCTTTCTAGAATTCGTAGCCCTTTCGTAGCAACTTGCTACGAAAGGGCTACGAATTCTAGAAATAACCAAATTATACGTACTTCGGTTAATCTTTGCGGTTGTTTCAACCTTAATTTTTTGTAAGAGCTTGCTTACACTTAGGTCCATCATGCACCACGCTCAGCACGTTCACGGACACGGTAGCTCCGTAGAAGAATGGCAATGCTTTGAGGCCAGATTTGATGGGCTGCGGCGACCTCAGGATGAACCGACGCACACACCAGTACAGAAGGGCTGATGCCGTACCGCTGAGTGCCGGGGATATGAACCACGATGCCACTGGGGACAAAGGACCATACACATAAGATGTGTCTACGAAGCAATGTCTACAAAGTGCTACGGCAGTGCGAACTGCTACGCTGCACACTTTTAAGAGCGGTTTCGCACTACATCCGATCCGAATCCGAGAAATGCCGGTCCGAAGTGACCATTGTCCAATTTGTATGAGGAGTTGCGCACTAGATCCGAACAAATAGGACTATGGACTATTTCTCGGATTCGGATCGGACGTAGTGCGAAACCGCCCTTACGGTAATTCTTCTTAATTTTTGTCGATCTACCACTTCAAATCTTATGTCTTTATCTTATGACTTATCTCTAACACCTTTGCATCCATTGCTTTGTATTATAATCTACTCACTTTATAGCTAATAAGATTGATCTTTATCTACGCGATTTGCTACGAGACAGATGGAAGGAGGCAAACATCAATATTATTAAGTATCAAAAAAAGTACGATACTGCTTCGTAAGTAAATGTAGGTGAGTACTTCGATCAAATCGTTCTTTATAACGGGAATTCAAGGTCCCACCGCTTCCTTTGACCGCGCGCGAGACTAGGTAAATACTTAAGTACCTTTATGATTCGACATAATTAGCTACAAGGTTAGGCAGCACAAACATTCCTGCTTACAGCCATTACTATGAAACCCAAGTACCTAGATACCCACACCACAGAGTACTTAATAGTACTACGTACCCACACTGAACGTAATGCTCATGTTAATAGTTTTCTCAGAATAAGAGTAGAATGTAGATACGTATCCAATTTCAGTGGGTTTAATGCCGCTATCTAGATTAATTAACTGACCACATAATTTCTTGAAAACGAAAGAACTCATAAGTATCGAAACAATCATCACTGACTTTCATTATCATTTACCTACTGGCGAAATGTGGGTATTCTATAGGTACACTTCTACCAAACCCTTCGGTGAATACAGGCGTGAAGTTATGTTATGTGTGTGAATGTAGGTATGCCAGTGTCAAAATAACTGTATCCCATGTTGTTACTTAGAAATTGACTGTAGTCCGGTGCATAAAACATTTCTCGCAAACCATTTGATAGCTTTAACCTTGACATTATCGGTGACCTTCAACTGAAAACATCGAACAATAGGCGTAAGTACGAATAGCTACTGAATAATCAAGCGAATGTGCCATAAATCCAAAGATATCAAACGACCCCAGCGTATTTTCATGAGTCTCTGACTCTCTGTCTAATTTGGTCTCAGTCATAAAATAATCAGCTATTAAGTTTTGTAATAACAACTTATTTTTACTTTCGAGATTACGGTATCTTACCGTCAAATAACTCTTTGAACAAGTGGAAGATACTTATTAGGTACAACTAAATCCATAAGATTAGAATTTGGTCCTAAATAAAGTACCTAACTAAGTATAACAACAAAAAAGCTAACATGATAACATTATTTACATACAGCAGCAACCCAACAACAACCTTATAGTTACGAGACTAAAGATCACTCTGATTTTGACAGGCTTGCGAGTGGTAGCACCCCAGCCTCAACCTTATTTCAACGAAAGTAAAGATCACTTTGTTTTGACAGGCTTGCGAGTGGTAGCACCCCAGCCTCAACCTTATTTCAACGAAAGTAAAGATCACTTTGTTTTGACAGGCTTGCGAGTGGTAGCACCCCAGCCTCAACCTTATTTCAACGAAAGTAAAGATCACTTTGTTTTGACAGTGG
The DNA here is from genome assembly GCA_914767645.1 of Hydraecia micacea. NCBI lineage: Eukaryota > Metazoa > Arthropoda > Insecta > Lepidoptera > Noctuidae > Hydraecia > Hydraecia micacea. The sequence continues at coordinate 9,140,676 of OU611779.1, read as the reverse complement.
ATCAAAATAAGAGGTAAAATAACTGTGAAAGGACTAAGTATAAGATTAACATTTCCTACGTATTATGTGACAATGAGTCCAGCATGTGACTGTTGCTAAATTATCTAAGGCTGATAAAAATTTCGTTTTTTCTAATTATGTTATTGTCGCAAAGTTACCCCAAGTGACGAAAAGTGACTTACCAATAGCTCCGAGAGTAGACCAGCGCACACCGATGGGGCCTTTGGCTGTGAGCGTGAAACCCACAGTGGCCCCGACCATGGAGTGGGTCCCAGAGACAGGCAGCCGCAGTGCCGTAGCCACAATCAGCCAGATTGCACCCGATATCAGCGCCGACAGACAACCAGCAGCCAGCAACTTCTCGCCACCGTCAGCATATAAAGACACGTCCAAAATGCCTTTACGCATTGTGTCCGATACCTTATATCCTGTGGAGATCAGCGGTAATAAAGTTACAGCATGTTAAGAACATATCTAAATGGTACAAAAAGCTGCAGTTTTTTAGTCTGTACATATTTTAGCCTAACTATAGCTAAATTGCAGGCCTAATTATAGAGAGCAGTGGTGGCCCAATGGTAACGGCCGCGACTTACGAGTTGTAGGTCGTAGGTTCGAACCCAGACAGGTGCTTAAAAGCGGTTTCGCACTACATGCGATCCGAATTCGAGAAATGCCGGCCGGAAGTGACCATAGTCCTATTTGTATGAGGGGTTGCGCACTAGATCCGAACTCTATCCGTCCGAATTTAGAACATTCCCAATTCGAATTTAAGTCGGATCTTTAATTCGGATTCGGGTAAGAAAATTATTTCATGACCACTGCTCTCAAAACTGTGAAGGAAAACATCGTGAGGAAACCGGCATGTCCTAGAACAAAAAAATCGAAGACATGTGACATCTACCAACCCGCACTGGGCCCGCGTGGCGGATTACAGCCCCCTCCCTCTCAAAGAGAGGAAGGCCTGTCTCCCAGCAGTGGGATCGTTATAGGCTGATTATGCTATGTTAAGAACTAAAGCGTGAGCTAAATGTACTAAAATTACACAAATGTCTAGCTTTGGGGACAAAGCCATTATTTGTTTGCTGATGGTGGTGATCTATCGCTTCTCATTCTAGTGATATTGGGGTTCTTATAATAATGGGATTCAAGTTCACCTCGCGACTCATATTAGGTAATGAGTTATTCGTTATAAGTGATCAGTAACTAGTAGAATACCTCCCACAGGTTGTAGGGACAGCAAGAAAGGTCAGTTTATTTAAACAATTTTTAAGCAAAGGTTGTTTTGTTTTAGTAATTACTGTGATAATATTTTAATTTGACTCACCTATAAGCACTGCGCCGGCGATCTCGAAGATAGTCGCAAGAATGCAAGCCTGCGTGAGCGTCAGCACCTTGGAGCCGACGCTGGTACCGAACGAGTTGGCCACATCGTTGGCACCAATGCCGAAAGCCAATACGAACGCCACCACAAACCCGCTAACCACAAGCCATAGCAAATCATCAGAAAACGGTTCCATTATTTTGCCTTTCCAGTTATCTAATTCTACTAACCAATTTTGTTATAAAAGAACATTTCTGTAGCACCTAACCAAACGCAAATATTACCATAGTTAACAATAAGCTTTGCTCTATATCTATATTAATTCCTTAACACTTGTTGAAAACAATCCCTTCTTAACTTTAAACAGTCGAATTTCCATTCCTTTATAGAAAAATAACTATAGAATGTGTAATAGCTAAAGATTAATTATAAGTATTAATTAGTTACGACTTCAAAAGCAATCGATAAACCAGTTATAAATTTTTAAATATTTAGAAATAAAGTAATTCGAAACTTATGTTGTGGTTGTGCGTCACAATGTTTGATGTTTAAATAGTATTTCGTATAGATGACGATGGCTCGTTAATTTTGGCTTCATCATTTCTGTAAAACAAATTAAAACAAATGAGAAGCTTCCTTGTAAATAGATTTGACGAGGTATTTATTTAGATATTTGTGATCACAAATTAAAATCATGATAGAACCGACAAAGTATTAGAACAGTAGGTTTTCTTATACGATTCCAATAGGAACATAGGCGGTCTTTATTCTACACAAATATAGAGTATCCCATTCATCACACATAATAAATGAGAGCGGGCGTCCAAAATGGTTGTCTACATGTTTTCACGATATCGATTCGACGCCATTTGATTTATTAATATCTCACTATTCAACGATCACTGCGATATACACCGAAAAACTACCTAGTGCTTCTTTTTCCTTTTGAAAGGAGCTCGCAGTAAAAATTGGATCAAAATTGCGTCACATGCGTCCTCAGTTTCCGTCATCGTTGTATATTTTTAAAGTGTCAGCTCATGTCACAGCTATCGTATAACACGTGTCGATATGTACACACCATGTCACCTCAAATCTAATTAAGCGTTACACTTGCGATTCAGTCGAACATGTTTCACTATAGGAAAAACGTTATCACTTACTTTTGAAAAGGTAGGATTTTATAGTCCTAAAATCGTTTGTAGTGAAGAAGCACGAGGGTTCGCCTTGAGCTCCTCAGGTGTGGACTGAAGTTGACGAGGGTCGCACCGGGTCGCCGACTGAATTGAGCATGCGCGTAGGGCACTAGCCACCCCACTCCAACCCCATTCAGACGCGAACACAATAAAAAATGTTTGTTCCATAGCAAAAGAACCCTTAACGTTACCAACTGTATTCAGCTGGAGAACCGGCTTAATAAAGCCAATGGTGACCCATTAAAATTTGCGTATAAGGATCGAATTCCGCCACCCTGTAGCAGTTTTAATAATTGACCTTTTCATTTATTTAATGATGTTCTCATAAATTTTTATTTTTGGCAATTTGTATCTGAGTTGTCGTATGTCCGGAACGTGTCATTTCATTTCTCATTGATCTCATTTAGGCAGTAAGAAAAAATGCTGAGTCGCTATAGGTGCGGCGTGTGCTACATTCTTATATTATTCTCCATCTCCACTATTGGCGTCTACTTTATGACCAAGACCAATGGTTAATTACCTGATTGATCCTCTAATCTGTAGATAAACTCTGACGACCTGAATTCTGAACATTGGTCATATTAGGCAAACTGCACCCTAATGGCGTAACACACAATCAATCACAATCTAAATCATTTTGAAGGATACCTATTGCTAATCCAATGTTTCATAATATGTTCAAAAAATTTGACTGCTTAACAACGTAAATAACGCAATGAAAGCTGTTGAACTGTCAAAATTGAAGCCATTGCTACTGTTGTGTGTTACGCAATTACCCCGCTGATTGTTCATTATCAGACAGAAGATGGCGATATACAGGGTGAAATTGAAAACATGCGACAACTCGAAATGAGAGATTGTAGGTACTCATCATTATGAACAACTTTTACTATGGGACCAAGCCTGAAATCGAGCAAAAAAAATCAGCTGTTCCCTACATTTTGACGAGTTATGCGAACATAAATGTAGGGAACAGCTGATTTTTTTATCGCGATTTCAGGTTTGATCCCAACCTGTAGTGTGATAACGCCTACATGAAAATTATGAGCAATATTTATTTTTTCAGCGTCCACACTAGTTATTCTGTGACATGAGGCGCTTTACTTGTGTTAAAGTACGGTTGCATCTACCATAACTGGCAGTCTGGCAATGCTAGCTAGGACTTTGAGACTGAGTTAGAAAGTGGTTATAAGTATAGTTAGTGTCGGGTGGTGCTACTGTTATGACCGTTAAGAACTGAACACCCACCCTTACAGTGGTGCAGCGGTAGCTGCAGATGTACAGAAATGCATCACCTTTTCCCTTCTATCTAGGTTTATTTTGTGGTGTAAGTTAAACATATCATAATGTTAGTATCACAACCGACTAGTTAGTTGCACGATTATTTAACAGAAAGATTACCAAACCATAAATAAAACTAAAAACAAATGCTCGCATTTTGTCCATCCACGCTAAATAGCAAAACATTCCCAGTATAAGCTGACTCTGCTGACTTCTCATTGTACGAAAAGCCTATACAATGCGAGGTCGGCTAAAACTGGAAATGTAGCTTGATATGTCGCCATACGTACCTACCTACCTGCGTATGTTCGGAAAACCGAGCTCGAGCTGTGTTAAGCCGGGTCCAGACGTGTGTAACGCGTAATGTAATGTATCGTGAAATGTAACGCGAATTCTGTGTGTGGACAGTACTACGAGTATTACATGTAACGCACGTAGTGCCGTCCACACAGAATTCGCGTTGCATTTCACGATACATTACATTACGCGTTACATAGGTCTGGACCCGGCTTAAGTGTAAGGGAAAATTTCCACAAAAGAGATGAGGAAATAGCAAATTGAAATTAGCGATAATTTTAAGGCCGTCCATTGCAACTTAATGTTTTGTAGTGTTTCATTTTTACCGACTTCACAAAAAGGAGGAGGTATGTTCGGATGATTGTATGTTTTTTTTTTTGTATGTTTGTTCATCGAATACTCCGCCAATTGTCGACGGATTTTCAAAATTATTTTTTTGTTCGAAAATAGATAGTTCTGAGGTGGTCCCACTGTCACCAAGTTAGGATCTGATGATGGGATCTTAGAGAAATCGAGGGCAACCCTCAAATTTTATAGGCTCACTTATTGTTTTTCGAATATTTTATGAAGTATCTTGTGTATTTGCGTATGGTTGTCACCATCTCAGGTAGCTGGGCTGATGATGGAAGGTACAACTCCTTAACAGTAAGAAGTTACTCAAACAGGCAAGGACTGTTTTAATAAATTGTTTTGATGTTTGATAGGGCATTTGCCACATTTGGTCTCATGATCATCAAGTCATGACCTGATGCTGCAGTCAGGATAGTCTGCAGAGTACCTAACTCCTCGACAACTAACAGCAGATATATCGTGTTTAGGCTCATTGAAAAGGGCTCGATGTGTAGATAAACGTACTGTCAATGAGGAACACCGAAGTACATAGAGACCTGATGCTGAAGCCAGGAGCATCAGAAAAAGTACAAACCTTGAAATTACAGCACCGTAGTCGTGTTTGGGCTCATTTTAAACAGGACTAAATTTTAAGTTCAATGCAATGTTTACATAAGTCTGGCCTGATGCTGCAGCCAGGATTATCAGCATCTAGTCTAAAAACTAATAATATTTCTTAAAGTGAAGTACTTTTGCGAGTTTTTCTTCTGTATTAATGAATAAGGTATGCTTCAGAGGTGGTCCCATATAAATTTTATGAACTTTGCTTGGGTAGTTTTGGAATTAGCTTCAACAATACGATTGTTTTCCACTTAGTTTATATTGATGATGTTTATCTTCCTGTCACTAATATTCACATAGCAAGTAGTGTTATATGAATTTGTATGGGGTAGGTACAACTAAAAAGCGAAAAATAAAAACTTTTTACAAAAAAAAAACAACCGACTTCCATAAAAAAACACTACAAAGTGAAAAAAAACTTTAATTTCGGAAGTCGGTGTCAAAAAGACGAAAATGTGGAACCAACGACACCGACTTATTTTTCACTTTGTAGTGTTTTTTTTTTTTGGAAGTCGGTTGTTTTTCTCTTTTGTAAAAAGTTTTTTTTTTTTTGTTAGGTATGTATTTTTCTAGTGTAAGTACTTACTTACAATAAATTTACATTTTCTCACCTTTGGTGGACGCTACAACTTGGCCTCTCCACTTTACCTCTGCAGTCCTATACAAAGTTAGGTACCTACCTAGTAAGTTTTGTACTTATTACGACTATGTTTAATTGACTGGATAGATATTATTTGTACTACCTTATGTATTCTGTTGTAATCTATCTTCTTCTATACTTATAATAAATCTGTAGAGAGGTCAATTCTGTACATGAAATATATTTCCAAAATAACTATCAGCGGGTGATTAGTGATCGATACTGACGCCAAAAATGCAATCAGTAAAATTTTTGTCTGTCTGTCTGTCTGTCTGTATGTTCTTTATAGAAACAAAAACCACTCGACGGATTTCAACGAAACTTGGTACAAATGTTCTTCATACTCCTGGGCAGGTTATAGTATACTTTTCATCACGCTACGATCAATAGGAGCAGAGCAGTGAAGGGAAATGTTGGGAAAACAGGAGAACTTACTCCATTTTTGAAGCTTCCGTCGCGTGTGCAGCCTTAATGGTTAAAGCTACACAGAAATCATGTATGACGGAAATGTTCTCCTTAAAATTATATAAAAATTATTCCACGACAGCAAATGTCTATCTTTTATGGTTGACTCACAATAATACGTGTAACTCCCGATAGCTTAGCAGTTCGGAGCTTTCTGATTATATTTGTCTACTCTTACGTTTATAACACTCTCACTCATCCCTAATTAAAAAATGTTAACATTATTACCTATTTAATAAAAAAAGAATCATAGAAATCGGTACAGAAACACCAAAGTTATACATGAAATACGCTAATAAGCCATCGCGCGTGAATACTGAATCATGCTATAAGGATTATTTTTGTGTAACGGTCGCCGCGCTCGACGCGGCTCGCGGCGGGAGGTATAAAAGGGCGGGGGATCCAAACGCTAACTTCACACCGTCCAGCAGTTCATGAAGCGCCTCGCCAAGCGTTTCTTCGACTCTGCTATAAAGCACCCCAATTGCCCTGATTGCGGCGGGCGCATAAGTAGGATTCGCCGACCAAGGCATACCCTCACCATCCCCGACGACGCCACTACCCTCTTACAGGAGAGCAGGAAAGCCACCAGCACCATTAAGAGACACAAAAACACGACCCGACAACCGTCCTTCCGTCCTCGCCGTCGAGGACGCCCCGTAAATTCTCCTCCCCGACCCTTGCTCGAGCCAGCCCGCGCCGCTGAGCCTGTAGTATTAAATTCGCCCCTAAATAATTCCGATCCAGCCTGTCCCTTGCTGCCCCCCCCCCCAGCGACGCCCTAAGCCGAGGTCCGTACCCCACAGGGGGTGCCCTTAGCGTGTAGTCGCTTAGTTTTTAAGTTTTTTTTAAGCCCTGGCTGGAGGCCTTAATTTTGAGGCATCCTCAGGCAAGCCCTGTTAAGCAGACGACAACCTCATAGGTTGAACTGCGAGATGCCATTCCCAAAAAAAAACGCGAACTTCATACAATATTTGGCTGTTGATGCGAGTAGACGTTCCGAGCATTCGAACTTATTGACAGACAATATTGTTTCAGCGCGACTTTTAGTCTTTAAATTAATTTAGTTTATTTAGTTTTCTTTTGTTGTTATTTTATAAAATAGGTATTAAGTAGTTATTTTGGTAGTGTATTATATTCGTTCAAATTACAAATTATTAATAGTTTACATTTTATTTCTTTTTAGGTGAAGTAGTAATTTCGTTGTATAGGTAGGTACTTAAGCCTCATGTGAACGTGATCTAAACAATATTACCAATACATTAACTTAATAACACACAAGGAATTACACACTGACGGAGTTGCGGGCACAGCTATCTATCTATATCTATATATATAAAACTCTTCCGTTACTGAGTGACTGACAGACAACGCACAGCCGAAACTACTGGCAGTAGAGAGCTGAAATTTGGCATGTGTGTTTGTTGGGAGGATTAGGCTACCACTAAGAGAGGATTTTTGAAAATTCCCTCTCAACGGGGAGAAAAGGGGGATAAATTGTTTTTTTCCGGAAGTCATTATTCCACGCGGACGAAGTCGCAGGCAAAAGCTAGTGTGAAATAATGTTGTTTTATTATTCACTCACTGTTGCCAGGTGACTGTTGATAAGAATAGTGATAAAAGGTTAAAGGTGGGGATTGCTGATCAGAACTACCTAAGTACCTACATTATACAGACATGGAGAGGTCAGTAATGGGTAATTAAGTACCTATATAATTTTTTGTTTCATAAATAACTTATAAAACAAGTTTCCCAGTTTTCTTATTATCATGAATTGTAGGTCTAATGTTTTGTAACACAATGTATAGTCACCTCGCAAAAAACCACGCTCGCTGGGGTTTGATTTACCTAGGGTAGGTATTCAGACGTAGCGTTGGAAGGCCTCCCACAAGGTGGACCGACGACCTTATGAAGGCCGCAGGAACCCGTTGGATGCGAGAAGCACAGAACCGGTCGAAGTGGAGGTGCTTGCGGGAGGCCTATGTCCAGCAGTGGACGTCTTTCGGCTGAAATGATGATGATTCAGATGGGCGGCGCCAAAGGAGTTCTTTCAACAACTAGAAGGGGAAACCGACCTAAACGCTAATTTTAACTGAGGTAATTTAGGAAAAAAGTTTTTTTATACTTAATAAGTACTAGCTTCTGTCCGCGACTTCGTCCGCATGAAATTTCTTGATACCCCGATCAATCGCATCGTATCACCTGCCGGCGTTATTACTTCGTTTTCGCTTAGCGTGATGTTAAGTAGTCTATAACCTTCCTAAAGAATTAGGCCACCAAAGTCAAAAAGATTTTTCAAATCTGACTGGTAGGTAGTTCCAGGGATTAGCGTGTTCAAACAAACAAACAAACTCTTCAGCTTTATTATTAGTATAGAATAGAATACTCTTTATTATGTACACCATATAAATTACAGACATAAATACTTTTAGAAATTTTACAAAGGGTGACAGAATGGGCGGTCTTATCGCTATAAAGAGCGATATTTTAAAGACAACCTTTAGATGGACTAAAAAGGGGAAGGTGAGAAAAATACTATAGGTAGTCTGTGGTGTACCATTTACATAATACAATAAATATATATATATAAAGAATATAAGTAGTAAACTAAAGAAATAGTAGATGTAATTTTTTATAAACAGTTTAGGGTGATTTTAGGAACAGTAAGGGAAGAGCCTTGCAGTCGTCATTTCGCTCCCTCAGCATGCCAAAAACCGCAAAGAACCAGAGCATGTGTACCTACCTGAGTACCTACTCCGGGTTGGCACCGCGGCACCGTCTTCCAGAGAAACGTGTCCGACGTGTTCACACTTGTGATCAGTCGATCTTCTTCTTCTTAGCGTGTCGATAGCAATCTAAATGTACTCGGCCCAGAATTCGGCTACTTGTTTGGCGCCATCACTAGCGTCCATCAATTCCTGTAACGTGCAGCTGACAGGACACGCAGGGCACGATATTAAGTGTCTCATCGTTTGTGGAACTGCACCACATTTACACTCCAAGGCGGAGTCGTCTATAAATTTCCACCTGAACAGGTTTTCCTTGCTTCGGCCAACCTGAGTCCGGAGTCTGTTTAAAGACTTCCAGGTTACCCAAGGTAACTCATGTCCAGGTGGGAGGTCTTCAGCGGGTGGAACGAACGGTTTGGGTAACGGAACACTGTCTCGCCACAGCTTCAGTCTTTCTTGTGGTGGTTCGCCAGTGAGTGGGACGACACACTTTAAAAAACTGTTTCGGCTTTTCAGCCTTTGTGGCACAAGGATGTTGTCGTGCAAAGGGTGTCGTGTGTCGGAGACCATTTTGGCTCTTTCGCTGGAGCTTGCCACCGCTCTGCGAATCACTGGTGGCGCTATTCCTGCTAGTGGATACAGCTTTTGTACCGGGGTCGGTTTTAGGCAACCAGTGATGATCCGGCACGTTTCATTCAAAGCTGTTTCCACCAGCTTTGCATGAGCAGAACGACTCCACACAGGGCACGCGAATTCTCCCGCAGAATAAGACAGCGCCAGTCCAGTAGTCCGCATAACGTCAGGCGAAGCACCCCACTTCGATGAGACCAGTCGACGAAGAAGACTGTTGCGAGTGTGCACCTTCTGCTTGATGTTCTTGCAGTTTTTGCTGAATGTTAGAGACCTGTCCAGAGTAACACCAAGATATTTAGGGGAGTTACTGTGCTCGATGGAAACCCCACCCCAAACGATGTTAAGTTTGCGACCCGCCTCTCTATTGCGGAGATGAAATATGCAAGACTGGGTTTTGCTCGGATTGGGCTTGAGTGAGTTAGCGACGTAATATGTGGCTAAATCACCAAGAGCGTCTGACAAGTGGGCCTCAACCTCCTCAAAGGTGGTGGCTTGGGACGTGAGGGCAAGGTCGTCTGCATAGAGGAAGCGGGACGTGTTGGGGTTGGACGGTTGGTCGTTGGTGTAAATGTTAAACAGAAGCGGTGCCAGGACGCTACCTTGAGGTAGGCCGTTTTTCTGCGCTCTCCAACGACTTCTTTCCGAGAGGAGGTGAACCTGAAACCGACGATTGTTAAGAAGTTCCCGGAGTATTCGGACAAATTTCTGATCGCCTATCAATGTTTCCACTTTCCACAGCAACCGTTTGAGGTTGACTGTATCATAGGCAGCTGACAGATCCACAAAAACCGCACCTGTGACCATTCCTATCTCAAAACCATCCTCAATGTGTTGGACAAGTTTGAGGGTTTGGTTGCAGCAAGACTTGATGGGTCTGAAACCAGCTTGCTCTGGCATTAACTTCGGGTCAATAACACTCGGTTATCAGTCGATGATTTAACCGGACTGAGAACTTGTATGTAGGTGCTACTACTATTGGTTTCTCACAAGTCATAATTCAGTGCTTTTTGAATTCTAACAAATGATTCCTTTGCTGTGCGTGCCCGCCTGCTGGCTGTGGGTGAGTGGGAGTCGGGGCTCTGGCTTCAAGCACTCCCGTCACCCCCCAACTAGCACACAAGCTGCTGAAATGACTTCTTTACAACCTGAATGTTCTATAATAGCTGTTCAAGGGGTTTACTATAATACTTAAGGAGTTCAGTAGCGTATTTAATAGTTCTTTAACAGGCATGTGGTACAATAGCCGTACAAGAGTAAATATAATCCCAATGAAGATACAAAGGTGTGTTAAAGAGTTATTGTACGAGCATTTAATATAAAGCAGAGTTATAAATACCTTTTAAAACACCGCAAGGTCTTATAGAGGGCTTTAATAGTTAAAAGTGTTTAAATGTAGTTATAAGCTTCCTTTAAAGCGCTTTAGGTTGTATATTGCATATTTATAAATGTTTAAGCTGTTAAATAGTACTTATTACTGCCTTTGAAACTCTATAGCTACAGCAGAGAAACATAATTCTATAGTGGCACGTAGGTCGTTATAGTGGTGAATTTTACAGCAACTGTATGGTAAATAGCTGGTTATGGCAAGAAAACCACGCATTATAAAGCTAAAAGCTCAAAAATTTCGTTTCTAGGGCCAATATAGCGGCTGAAGTGGGACAAAAGTGTTTTACTAATTTAATTGCTTTATTATGACTCCATTTTGTAAAAGATTATCGCGTGAATTTCTCATGCATTACCAAAAAACGTGAAAATTAAGAAAAAAACATGGTAGTGTTAAGAAAAAAAAGTTGAGGCAGGTGCTGCTACCTCAAATAATGTTATCAGTATTCAAAATACTAACAGTCAAGAGTGCATCGAAAATAAAGAGGGTTCCGTAGATTTATATTCTACGTCAAATGTAACCAGGAGCAGTGATGTAGTTGACAGTTGACTTTCCAGGAGTTGAGGCCGAAGTCATTGCTGAGGAATCCAATAAATTTCGAAAATGGGCAGTTAAATTCAATATATCGCATGTCGCAATAAGAGATTTGTCAGAGATTTTAAATAATACAATTCCTAATATTTTGCCTAAAGATCCTCGCGCCATATTGCATACCGCTAGAAATGTAAATTTAAAACCGATTGCAGGCGATGGTGTTTATTGGCACAATGGGGTTAAGATTCCTCTCACAAAAATCGTACGTTCTTGGGCCCCAGATGAGATACCAGAATCTATTTCCTTAAATTTTAATTTTGATGGCCTTCCTATTTATAAAAGTTCGAAACAAGAATTCTGGCCAAGTCTGTGCAATATTTTTGAAACACCTGAAGAAGACCCGTTTAATTGATATTTATTGTGGGAACAGTACCTAAGCCAAAAGATCTGGATGCAAAGTGATTGGCGATACAAGAGGAGTGTGTATATATGGTAATAAGTTGCTAAATAAAACAGATCAATTCCATACTCCGATAAAATCTTCACTTCTTAATATATATAAAGTTTCGACACGTTCAATACCTGATGTTATTCTAACAACCCAGGATATTATGTGTAAATTAGTGTGCATTGAACATAACAGAGAACTTTATGTTTTCCCTTTGTTACATACATTTTTATAAAATAAAACAATGTTAATCTTAGTAATTATTTTAATTTAGTAATAACCCTACTAGAATGACATAATCAACTGGCATCCCTATTATCTGGCGTACATAAAAAAATCAAGTTGTCGCTACAGAAAATATAACGTCTATCTTTGTAATTCTAGGAAAATTACAAAGATAGACGTTATATATTATTTTCTATCTTGAAAATTGTCCTACAGACAATAATAGCTAAAGGTATAAAGGACTTCTTCGTTTACAGGGCAATAATTGTCCTGTAGACGTAGAGGATCTTTATACCTTTAGATTCTCTTCTTTCTACTTTGTACTATCTTTGTTATTGTCCTACAATTCTTATTAAAGTAATATTAATTAAAACTCTGAACACATGTTTCTTATAATAATAACTAATAGTAAAGGAAACGGGTTTGAGCTTATGTTAGTAAATCGTTTTAATGACAAGGTTTATAGTTTTGTATAGGTTATAGTTTACTGGTTCTCGATGTTGCACTGATCGTCGAAAAGTCACCGGCTCGTCTTCTTTCTCAGTATCATAATTGTCTAGCATAGCTTGGAGTTCTGCATCGGCCACTTCATATGTGACAATATTTCGTCTCTTAACTGAGCAATTTATTTCCAACCAATCGGTCCCAGGAATCGTTTCCTAGTTTTGATACAACTTTGCGGCACCTTTTTTAGGCCATTTTAATATACCGCTACTTTCCCACTGAGATGGCACAATGCACAACTCTGCTTTCCCCTTCTCCACTGTCCTTACAATTTTGAAAGGCATTCTGAAAAGAAAAATATACCTATTAATGACTATATTCGTCATCAAAACTGTAGAATTTATTACAAAATAAATAACTTCAATGATAAATAGTATAATAAAAGCATTTATTATTATAAGGAGATATTTAAATGTAACTTTATACCTAAACAATGAAAGAAGCGCGTCGTGGACTCGTGGTTGTCGTTTTGTTACCATATAACGTTTTATTTAATTAGTAGAGTATAAATCATAACAACACACAAACGAATAATGAGAAAGTGTAAGAAGGATTGACAGGGGTTTTAAGATTCAGACACTGGACCCCTAAATAAAATTACCTACAACGGACTATCAATGGTCCGTTGTACAGCCTTAGACTCTTAAAAGAATATATTAATTACCGATGTACACCTAAAAAAGTACAATAGAGCGTCAATACCACAATCATAGAACCAAAAGGTCTACAATGGTGAATACTAGCGGTTTAAATCGATAGAATGGTTCTAGTAAACTCTGAAGGCTGTTGTAACCGAGACGCCATTATAGTTTTGATTACAAGCAATTTTCATGATTTTTTTTAATTTATTTATATCATAAATATGTATAAAAACCGAATTCACGTCACTCTTTCTCACCTAGGATTCTAAAGAAACTACCTAGAAAGCTAAAATATCATATATAAACTAAATTCAAAATTCACAGCCTATAATCAAATGTACTTTTTATCCAAAAAAATGCATAAATGGCAGGCGCGTGAAAATTTTAGCTAAAATATATGTATATATTCACAATACACTGGCGCTCGCACTGGTACTTTGCATGTATAAAAGGAAAAATCAACACTACTCACCTGTTGTTTATTTTCCAATTGTTTTCAGTCTTCCATCAATCACTTCAAAGTAGACGTCTTTGTTAAAATGTCAATTATCTTTTGTTCATTTCCCCAAAATATCGTTACTGTATATCGAATACAGATCTGTAAACTCTAATTCAGAGATACAGACGCGTCTAAATAAGATGCGAGCACTACAGTCGCGCTACAACAACTTATTTTAGATAATGAGGCGCATACTACCGCTCGCATAACACCTTTGTAGCTCCGTACTAACACATATGTACGAACTTTGTAGAGACATTGTAGAACCTTAGGCCGTATAAATCGGGGCCTCTTTCGGGGGTACAGCGGCGCTGTAGCCGCTTGTACATCTACTGTAGAACTTATTTATGGAGCCTATGCAGTTATTAAAAACTTCTAACCGGCCGGTGTACGGCTTGTTATAGAGCTTGTGTGCTACTTGGGCCAACATAGGCACTATATACTGGGTGACACCACCTTCCGGCTCGCTACCTGTCTGCGTTTGGGCGCTCCTTGCGGGGCGACGCATCGCTGTCAGTGCGGTGAAGCTGTCGACTGCCTCGGACACCATGGCCTATCCTGCAGTAGGAGCGCAGGCTGGACAGCACGGCACGCCAGCATTGACATCATCCGTCGTACTCTTGTCATCGCCGGGGTGCCAGCTGTTTTAGAACCCAACGGTCTGGCACGCGACGATGGAAAGAGACCAGATGGAATGACCATAATGCCCTGGAAGTTAGGCAGACCTTTGGTGTGGGATGCAACATGTGTCGACACCATAGATGTAAAAAACAGATATCTATGGTCGACACCCTTGCGCCATCCCGCCTTCCTAGCACGGTGGGCTGTGCTGGGGCGGCTGCTGCAGGTACAGAAAAACCTCAAACGGCGAAAATATTGCAACCTGATTGGGAGTTATATTTTCGAGCCGTTTGGGGTTGAACTACTAGGGCCATGGGGTCCGAGTGCCCACTTGGTTTTTCGAGATATCACCAATCGGTTAGTCGACTCTTCACGTGACCAGAGGGCTGACACTATTTCTTGACCAAAGAATCACCATCGCCATTCAATGTGGCAATGCTGCCAGACTTTTGGGCACTGTTCCTGTTGACAGCGATGCGGACGAATTCTTTGATGCCCTATGATTATTTTGCTTATTTTTTCAAATAAATGTACTTAAATAATATTATTATATTTTAAATGTTAGCTTATATTATGTAAATAAAGATAAACTTTAAAGTGCTAAAGAGTCAAGTGTCACCCCCTGCCATTTTTGGATATGTGAAAAAATTCACGGTAGTAATGATCACAGCTAAGTACTTAGGCTTTACAAAGTTTACGAGTAATTGTCGGCTAACTTACATTTGCAATTGCAATGTATGGGAGAACAAGATTTTCAACTACAATGATATGTTTGGATAAATTCATTCCAACTACGGACCCCTTCATCGTGCGTGGTCCGACACGCACTTGGCCGGTTTTTAAATTAGCGCGGCTAAAACAGCTTATGGCAAAAGGTCAATCCTATTTTTTTGAAATACTTAGTACTTAGTATTCGCCCGATATTCTATTATTCTACACTAACTTCTGCCTGCGGCTTCGCCCGCGTGGATTTCGAAAATTATCCCACGCGAGCATGCTACCTGGACAAAAAGTAGCCTATATGTTACTCCATAACATCAGCTATCTGCCCGTGAAAGTCCAGTCAAAATCGGTCCAGCTGTTTCGGAGATTAGCCGGAACAAACAGACATACACAAATAAAATATAAATGTTTTTTGTTAAGGGGCTTACAGGACCTAAACGCAAAAAACGCAAGTTTTAGAAACAATAAAAGTATATGATCGACTACAGTAAAAAAAATCAAAAAAATATATGATATTCTTCAGGATAAATGCTAGGAAGATAGTGTGTTGAAAACATAATACAACTTATTTGGTATGATAGAAAAAATTCATGAAGATACCTCTAAAAACTTTTTTTTTACAACAAAAATCATACTAATATACATACAATCATTATGATTTTTTGTCAGATTATTCTACAAGCAACATACTAAAACTATAGTGTTTTAGTTTTTTTGTCCAAACACTAGATTTTTCGTAAATCGATAATTGCTTCATATTTTGCAATAAATTACCAGTGTTGTGTCATCGCGCTTCTCTTTCTTTTCTATGCAGTCCGACAAAGACCGCGCTTCAGGTCATGTAGTCCTCTTAAGCAGCGTATGGTATACTTTCATTTAGTACTTAATAGTAGCTTTACATTTAGTAAAAACTGGTATTTTGTTATTACAAACAGACACTTAAATTTTATTTATTTATACGAGGGGCGTTCAATAAAAAATGAGA
This sequence comes from Hydraecia micacea, assembly GCA_914767645.1. Lineage (NCBI taxonomy): Eukaryota > Metazoa > Arthropoda > Insecta > Lepidoptera > Noctuidae > Hydraecia > Hydraecia micacea. The sequence continues at coordinate 9,124,602 of OU611779.1, read as the reverse complement.
ATGGGATATAAACACTTTGAAAGTATTAAAAGTAGGTAAACACTGGGTGGTAAAGATGGTATATCTGCTAGGTATATACCGGTAAGACGGGGTGAATAGGGATGCAGGGGTGAATCGGGACGAAACTTAATAAAATTAATGAATGCAGAATTTTTACCAATGCGCAAGAACCAACGAGACTGAATATTTCCGGAGGCTCTTTGGAACTGTTGCAACAAGATCCTGATCGTTTTTTGGCTCGATTTATAACAATGGACGAAACGTGGCTTCACCATTACGATCTCGAAACAAAATTACAGTCTCTGACATGGAAAAGACTATCATCTCCAACTCCTAAGAAATTCAAGCCGATTCCTTCTGCCAGTAAGGTCATAGATTCTCTTTTCTGGGATAGTCAAGGATCAGTACCTAATGGTTGAATACCTCGATCTTGGAGCTACTTTCACAGACACTATATTATTATTATATGCATAACAAATAAAAAAATTGCGCAACTAAATCCGCGAAAAACGGCGATGCTAACCTGTAAAGTCCACCGATACGATGACTGCAATTTGAGATGCTGGCTTTGAAATACTTGAGCATCCTCCATATTCACCAGACCATTGCCCCTAGTGATTTCTATCTATTTCAGAGGTTGAAGAAATATCTGAGAGGACAGAAATTTGTAGATGATGACGCAGTAGTCGCTGCAGTACAGGCATTTTTAGGCTCTTTAGGAAGGGAATATTAAGTTTAGAAAAAATATATTTCTGATGTATGTACCTACACTAAAAGGTGACTTTGTCGAAAAATAAAAAAAACATTTAATAAAAGTTACCTATAACATTCACTCATTCTCACTATTTATTAAACGCCCCTCGTATAGATAAAGATGTCGGAAATAATCCCACGAGAACGTGCTATACCTGGACAAAAAAGTAGCCTCTAGGTACTCCATAACATGACTATTTGCCAGTGAGTCCCGTCAAAATCGGTTCAGCCGTTTCGGAGATTAGCCGGAATAGACAGACAGATTTTTTTTTTTGTTAGTAAAAATAAAATGCTGTTATTTTATTATTACAGACTTCAATTTTATTTGTATAGCTATAGATTATATACATATTTATAGATACCATTTGTTTCAATTAGGAAAGTAATAAATTAAGTAGGAAATTTTCTGAAAAAAAAGAATCCAACGAACTGAGAACCTCCTCCTTTTTTTAAGTCGGTTAAAAATGATCTGTAAGTATGTATTTATCCTGAAAGTTCCTACCTATCCTGTATTTATAAACAGCCGGACCGAGAACAACAATTTGTACAGACGCCAGCACTTCAACCTACACCTAACTGTCAAATTTTCCCAATCAACATTGAACCTTATGCTTTAGCGATAAAGTTGAAAATCTATTACAGAAATCTGACAGTTTGTAGTAGGTTGATGTGCTGGCGTCTGTACCTATGTCTGCATGTGGATCAAATACTAAGTACTCTCCTTTTGGGCACCGCCACAATCGGGCAAAAAAATAGATTTATAATGAAAAAAACAGTAATTTATTGAACTACTAAATAATATAAAATAAAATATTAATAGTTTTTGTTTTAAAGTTCCTCAATCAAGATTTAACATGAGTGACCATCAACCTGTACTTTATATTTAAATAAGGATGTAGTCCAATTTTAGCTAATTAAATGTGTTGTAACATTACCAATGCCAATCACCTGTCAGGTTGAATATTATTATTATACATAAGATAAGTATTTACCTACATTTATACTTTTATTTAATTTTATGATGTTACACAACATCACAAGAAAATAAAACAACTTGCAACTAAACTTATTTCACTTTAAATGCCCTAATAAAAATAAAATATTAATGTTACAAAGTTATTTGCTCCCAACTATTTCATAATTCAGGTTGTTTTCAATGAGTTTTTCAACAATTTTGGTGTCTTTGAAAACAGCGCCTGGAGTAAAAACCCCACCAGCCCTGGGCAAGTTCTCTCTCTCCTTAAGGATGGTGAATGCTGACATTAGAACTGCAACCACTGTGGCACCGTATCCTGGGTTTGTCCCAGACACCTTAGCAACAACAGTCTTATTTGGCTTTGTGTTCTCCACGTCAGCGCCACTCTCCCATCCCTTCCCAACAAGTTCAAATGTGAAGTAGGTATTATTCATCACATTGTCGGTTGGACCCTCCCTTGTCACCATGCCCAAAGAACAAACCTTCGGGTACTTGAGCAAAATATTTCTTGTAAATGTGATTTTTGTCATAATGAAAAGTAAAACTGCACCAAAGATGGAGAAGATTGATTGTGCCAGACTTCCAGATTTGAAATATGCTCTGAACTGGATTGGACGCTGCTGTTCCTTGTGGTATAAGTAGCGCTGGGTGCGATAGACCACTGATTCATCGGCCCCAAGAAACGGAAGATACCATTTGCTATCTATCTTTTGTAGTGTTTGTCGTTCCAGCTTAGGCTTCAAGGGTGGTAAAGGCTCTGGGTACAGCTTCTTTCTCAAAGCTGGAAGCTCATTATGGTGAGCAATGCCATTGATAAGTGACTCCCAAGTACCATAGTTGATGAGGCCACGCTCCCGCGACTCTGCTGCAATCTCTGGTGGTATATAAGTCTTAAGGTAGGACTCCACTGAGTTAAGTGTGCCTGCAAAGTGTTGTTTCAAGAAAATGACGCCTATGTCGCACGGGATGCTGTCCCAACCACACGCACTAACGATGAAAACTCCCGCATCGCGCGCTTGCTCATCATACCGGAGCTGCATTAACTCCATGAACTGTGGTTCACCACTGACATCCACGTAGTTAGTCTTGTTTTCCACCGCCGCTTTAACTACAGGCTCTCCGTACATTCGATAAGGGCCGCAGCAGTTCACTATAATTTTTGTTTGAGCGCACATATCGTTAAGGGCCTTCTCGTCATCTATGTCTGCTACTATGACCTTGACGCTGGAGAGATTTTCCTCTGTTTTTTGAGACACTTCCGTCATTAGGGCACCAAGTTTCGTCTCGGAGCGACCAGCGACTCCCCAAGATCCAAGTTCATACTTCTTGGCGAACTTTACCATGTGAATCACAGCCTGCTTGCCTGTGAAGCCAGTGGCGCCAAATATCACCAGGTCTAAACGCGACATTTTTAATGGAAAACTTTTACTTAAGTACTTGGTAGTAGATACCGGCTTTTATCTTGCACTGATAACACTGTAAAATGTAAATGCTTATTATTCCCGCTACGCGGCTGTCATTGGCGATGACGAAATCAGAACTAAACCTAAAGTACGATGATTGAAGTTAGGTAGGCAGTTAGGCTCATAATCATTATTCATAATCATGACCTCATCACACCTCAGACATCACATACTATACACAGAACACATCAACACACATATTTTATTCTTAGCGGGTACACAAAATAATCATAACTTTCAGTCTATCAAAAAGTACTCTGTGATCATAACCATGACATCATGACATTCATATTCATTCATTTTCATTTTTCAAATTTCATAATTTTAATCTATGTCAAGTTTTCAACCGTGCATCCGGCAAGAAGCTTATAGATAAAAGTGGAGGCAACACTCTGAATACCTATCTGAAGCCGACTGTGGGCTAACGCTCTCTTTCTAAATACATACATAAGAACGAGACAGTGATATGTGCTTTCTTTGTCATATGTATGTATTTAGAAAGAGAGCGTTAGCCCACAGTCGGCTTCAGATAGGTATTCAGAGTGTTGCCTCCACTTTTATCTATAAGCTTCTTGGCATCCGGTGATCCGGTGCATCAGCATTGACATATATTTGATATATTTCCTATCTCAATGTGCATCAGTGGACTGTGGCCACAGAATATAAATTATATACCTGCTGTGGCACATAATATTACCATAAACTCGTAAATCACTCAATCAGGGGCTTGTGGCTAAGTAATATCAGCCGCACGGGTCAGCTACGCTTGCCGCGGTTGGTCCGTGGATGGGTGACCATCTTTACATACCAAGACCCCTCCGTGCCTCGGAAAGCACGTTAAGCCGTTGGTCCCGGCTGTCATTCGTGGATCTTTGACAGTCGTTACGGGTCGTCAGAAGCCCGAAAATCTGACAACCAGTCTTACCAAGGGGTATCGTATTACCCAGTAATTGGGTTGTGGAGGTCATATAGGCAGTCGCTCCATGTAAAATACTGGTATTCAGCTGCATCCGGTTAGGCTGGAAGCCGACCCTAACATAGTTGGGAAAAGGCTAGGCAGATGATGTGACTCGTAAATCACTCCATACAAAATTCTCAATATCTACTGCCACAGCTACTGCTATAATCCCTTTAGGGTATATTATGTTATGTTATGTTCTGCGGCTATAATAGCCTACACCACAGCGACCTTCGAGTCGCTAGACTCTGCGAAAGCACAAAAGCAAACTTTGACGGACTTCTTCACCAATTTTACCCCCTGGGGTAATTTTAAGGGACCAAACTGAAAAAACGGAAAAAATACTGTTCAGTACTTTTTGTGTTCACATAAATTGGCAAAATGTATGAAACAGTCAAACAGCCTGAGTAAAAGTTGTTTATAATAATCAGTGTGTACAATGACCCCGAGGTTTAGGGTAAATAAAAACTACTGTTGTATAAACATACTCCACCTGGGGAACCGTGAAAGCAAAGGTCGACTTCCGAGTAAATCCTCTTAGTCAGTTCCAGCCAGGGCACCGTCCTCAGTACATGCGAAGAGTCGAAGAGGGCGTAGCATACAGTACAAAACGAACCAAAGCTAAGCTTATACTAAAAGATCAAAGAGATTTTATATTATCTCCAAGTGAATTAGCTAACTCCAAATAGTCAGGCAGGGATAAGGGCGCTGCAGGAGGATGGTGTGGTGAACTGAGGAAAATAAAAACTAGTGCTCCCGCTAGTGCATCCTCAACCTTATTTTTTTGGTCACTGTCGCTACTGTCAGTGCAGTGTCATTGTCAGTCTGTTGTCAAAAAGCTATTAATTTGAATTTTTTCCTAAATGTTTTGTAATACATTTGCATAACATACAAAATAACTACGTTGTTTTTCTAATAATGTAACAGAATAACTTTTGCAAAAAAAAACAATATAATGTTCTCTAGAAATGTTTGGTGTGCGGCTGAGATGACGAATAGTTGGTACGAAAAATTTATAATTGCTTACTGGTTAAATTGGTGATAAATTGAAGTTTCATTATGGTTTTGCACATTTTAGCAGACCTTTGCTCCTCCAGCAAGGCCGTGGTTGCCCCAGCAATGTGCGGCTGGTGGTCCGCAACTCTATTCACAACAGTCGACGAGGCGGCCGGCGGACGACCCTCGAACCTGATCCATTATCTCAAATACAAATAGAATCCGGACCTCTATATGCTAGGACGCTGTGGAAACCCTTATTTTTTACAGTTGGGGTGAGAATGATACTTATCATAAGCAAAATACATTATTTTCTAAATATATCCACAATAATATTATTGATATTGATTGATGAGACCTTAATAAATAAACATGACGACAATACAAGCATTTAAACTGATGGGCAATTCTCGCCAATATTGAATACAGTACTTAGCCACATTTGCAAATAATAAATTCTAAAACATTTTTCAATAAGGATTATTAAAATCATGTAGAAATACTTGTTATCACTGTCTTCTAGGTAACTGCAATAAGTCTAACTGGCTCCGTGATTTGGGAATATGAGAGTCTACGTGCACATGCCTCATCATTTCTCAACAAACCAGGCACCTGGTTGAGTGCTCAGCAAAGAAAATTCAAGACACATCTTGTATGTATCAAACTTACAACTAAATATATATTTGAAGACGAGAATGAAATTTTAAAGAAGCTGCGTTAAATAACACCCATTATAAACCTGTGTTGTCCCACTGCAGGGCAAAAGCCTCCCTACCCTCTTTCCACTTGTTCCGGTCTACCTACTGCGATTGTGGGCCAATCCTTCTAGAAGGAGTCCAGCTCATCCCACCAAACTAATTAGGTATTGAATTATGTTTTAGCAAAAAGCAGAGCCAGGACCAATAACCAAATGGTGGAGGTCACTAAGAGACAGTGAGAAAGTGTTTTATCCAATATTGGCTGCTAATGTATTGGTGTTTGGCGCCTGGCGGGTGAGGGCTTTGCAGCCCTATATGATCAAATACTTCTGTTCAAACCCCTCAGGAAGTATGTTTTCATTTAATTGAAGCAATAAGGTACATGATTTTTGGTGAATAGTTTAAAAATCAATAATTGAATTAATTTGATTCCATAATCAGGTTCAAGATGTCTTCCGATGTTGTTGTCTACATTCAGCCATTACTCAGCAATGCACTTGGCTGCAAATATGTATGTTCTATACAGCTTCATGCCAGGTGAGCTACCTACTTCCATCAATTAATATGCATATATCTAAAATTTTTGCTTTTAAAAGCAATGGAAACTTCTGAAAACTATAATTATATAACTATATTTTATAACAGAACAATTTTCAATTAATGTTTCTGTGTGATGGATTCATTCAGCATTCAAGAAAATGAAATAAATTAGGCTTTACGACATGAGTTTTAATTCTAAAGGTCTCCGCTCGGTACCCTGTTCCATAAACGGACTGTAACTTATCCTTCACAGTCACAGAAATGACTCCTCTGAGTTGAGTTCATGGGTTATTTACAGTCCGATCTGGTTATAGATCTGGATAGTGGGTGGACTTTCAGTTATTGTTGTAATATTGACCTAACACTGAAATAAAACAATGTATTTTTTGACTGACTTTCTAATTGGATATCATCTACGTTTTTACATACCTCGAAGGCATCGGAAGGAGTGAAGTAAAACAGTACCAAAAAAAAAATGCACAACTTAAGAAAATGTTTTACACAAAAAACGTTTTTACAAAAAAAACATCCGACTTCCAAATAAAACACTACAAAGTGAAAAATAACTTTAATAACGGAAGTTGGTGTCGTTGGGTTTGCAATCGCATTTTCGCTGTTTGCCACCGACTTCCGAAATGAATAGTAGATAAACCTTACAAACTTTAAGAGGTGCTTTAGACCATCGAACTGAACAACTTTCACTATGGGACCAACTCAGAAATCACGAAAAAAAAAATCTGCTGTTTCATGCAAAAGTTCAATACCTATTTGACCAAAAACTTTATAACAAAAAAATTAAACCTCCGAAAAAACTGAAAAGCAAAAAATAATAAACCTTTTTTATTTAACCTTAATAAATAGTTCTTAAAGTAATGTAAGTATGTATACCTAAGTAATTTTGAGTCGGCGCCAAACAAGCAAATTAATATCGTTGCGAGTGAGTGGTCGTGCGGAGAGCGCATTTTTTGTTTGGAATGTTAATGTTTATCGCTGGAGACTTCACATTGCATTGTAATTTGATTTGGTTATTTCATTAAATTTAAGATAATTTAGTGGTCTTTGTTCATTGGTTAACAAAAAAACAGGCTTTATATACCAACATGGGTAGGCCTTTTTATTGAACACAACTCGGCATTAAAATCTGTGTATGAACAATAAATCATCCCTATTTTCCCACTCTTAGGGTAGGATTTTTTTCCAAATTTATATGGGACCAACTTCGAGGTATGCCCTATCCAATAAAAAAAGAATTATCAAATTCGAACTACTCTGTAAAAAGTTATGCGTCGTCATACATTACAACCAGTGAGTGAAAAATCAATCATCCCCTGTTTTCCTACCCTTAGGGTTGGATTTTTTTTTCCAAATTTATATGGGACCACCCTCGGGGTATAACCTTTCCAATAAAAAAAGAATTATCAAAATCGGACTCCTCTGTAAGAAGTTATGCGTGATCATACATTATAAAAAAAATATACGCGTCGAATTGATAACCTCCTCCGTTTTTTCGTCGGTTAAAAATGTAGAAACAGCAGATGTTTTTTTCGTGATTTCAGAGTTGGTCCCATAGTGAAAGTTGTTCAGTTCGATGGTCTATATAGCACCTCTTAAAGTTTGTAAGGTTAATTTTTAACACCTTATATATATATTTGTTCTCCAAACAGCTGCAGTAGCTTCATTAGGAAAGGAACAGTTCGTAGCCATGTACTTGAGTGCTGGTGTAATTAGCAGCTTTGCCAGCTTTCTGTACAAGGTTCTACTAAATCAACCTGGTCTTAGTCTTGGTGCGGTAAGTATACTTTAAATGTTAAATACGTAGAAACAACCAACTACTACAATCACCATCACTAATATAAGGACTAACATACCAAATGATCTGAACAACTAAAGAAATTCTCAATTGGATTAAATTCTTCTCTAAATAACAATTTCCCTATACTGTGTTCAATCTGAAACACCTTGTGTCATTGAGATAGATAAATTATTTGTTCCGATTAAGACTGGCCGCATACGTCCGGTTTCCTGATTCGGAGACCCTGAATGCACGCATTTCATACAAAATCTCTTTAGCGCACACGTTCTTATATTTTCCGTCAGGGTTTCCAAACGGAAAATATAAAAACGTGTGTCCATTCTCTATGTCATTGGTCCTGCACATCCAGCGCATTACCGCGACTTTCACTAAATCGGCAGTCCACCTCGCTTGCAGGACAGATGGATGACGGATTCTCGTTTTTCGTTGTCGCTGGCAATCACGTGTAGGCTATCTCTTGTTGTTATCCTATAATAGAAAAATAATGTTCCTTTTTTTCTTTCTTTCAGTCGGGTGCAATAATGTCTGTTTTGGCCTACGTGTGTGTTCAATATCCTGACACCAGGCTAAGCATAATATTTTTACCTATGTACACATTCGCTGCTGGCACGGTAAACACACAACACATATTTGATGGTAGCTTAATTTTCATAAGGATACCTATATAAATATTTTGATATTTATGTTGCAGGCAATAAAGATCATAATGAGCGTTGACTTAGCTGGCGTAGTTTTTGGATGGAAATTCTTTGACCACGCGGCGCATCTTGGTGGGGCTTTATTTGGAATGTGAGTATAAAATAAAACTAACATCGTCGTCCAAACTAATAGTTCTCTGTAGACAATTGCAAGACTATGTATTCGATAATAACACTGAAATATTGTTCAAAACAGTGTGTGTGCAAGATTGTTAAAAAAAAGGAAGGTGAGAAGGCGTTAATACATACAGGTTGTAGAAGGTAGGTTTGACTTACAATTCGGATTAAAAAAAAAATAACGGCTCTAGGCGACAAGGCATATAATTTTGTTATTGATCAGCACCCTAATTGCGTTACACACTTCAATCTTAATAATTTTGAAGGATATTGCTCTATGATCCTTCATATGTTAAAAAAAATTGTCTGCTCAATAATGTAAGTAATGAATATTGTTGAACTATCAAAATGAAAGCCCTTGCTACTGTTAGTGTGTTACGCAATTACCCCGGAGGTCCTTTCTCAACAAGTTGATTTGCTTGAATGACTGCGCCTATTACATGGAAAACGAAACTTATGTATTATATTTTGATAAGATTGGTAATATTTATAGAATAGTCTTCCTTCATGGAGTATGTACAGACGTCAGCACATCAAGCTACCCGAAACTGTCAAATTTTCCCAATCAACTTTGAACATTATGCTTTAGCGATAAAGTTGAAAATCTATTAAAGAAATTTGACAGATTGTAGTAGCTTGATGTGCTGGCGTCTGTACCTACTCTGTATGCGGCTGTTAATATGACATATCGAGTTTTAGGAAAATATCGACTTTGTACAGTCACAACAAAGGTAACACTAGCACTACGAAAACCGCCCTTATTGCTACGATATAAAGGCACTGTCACTGTCAAGTTGTTACCACTGATATTGGGTTGACTGGGCAGTACGAGCGTCATCTCTGTCACTGATACCACATAACATAAAAGCTTGTCGCGAGATAAGTTTATTTTATTCTTTTTAGAGCATTTAACTAAGTTTGTTTTTAAAAAAGTTTTTTACTTTTAATTAATTTTTATTTTTTTATTATCGCTGAACATGTTTTTTTTTTGTAGTTTAACTCGCATTCGTATTCTCAGCAAGACCTTTCATTTGATACCCATATTGTAGGAAAGCATAAAAAACTTAGTCCGCCATCTTACGAAGCCCGCCATATTGTATTTAGAGTGACGTCGCTTTTCGAGTTATTCTCAGCAAGCCCTTTCATTTGATATCCATATTGTAGGAGTGCATTAAAAATAACTAGTCCGCCATCTTGGGTGTTCCGCCATGTTGGATTTAGAATGACGTCACACAGCTAACCATGCATTGTCATTCAAACCAAACGTGTATACAAAATTTCAGCTCAATCGGTTGAAGATATCTGCTTTAAAATTGAGTTGCAAGAGTCCACCCGAACAAACATAGTTACATACCTACATTGCAAATTAAATAAAAGCTTTTTCACTTCTCATGCTCTAAAAGTTCGTCTTTATGTTGTGCTTAGGCGACATAAAATCGCTTTTTATGTTCTAGTGCATAAAGATTTTTTTTTTCTAAGACTAAGATAATCAGGCCCTACAGCCCCACGCACAATTAAAACTTCGCAGATTAAAGTCGTGATTTATTTCATTTTCTTTAATTTATACCACTTCCGTGTTTTCTATCGTTAATTTAATAAAATCAGATAAAATAGTTGTCATTTATTATTTAAAAACGCAAAGAAACGTTTTTATGACTTGGCAGTATGAAGTCCCAAGTCGAATGACACATGTTGAAAATAAAAAAAAAACTTAAAAAGTTTCGTGGCGGGAATTAGCTATGCTTTGCAACATTTTTGATTAATTATGTACTTTATGCCTGTTTCATTTTCTCGCAATCGAAGTGAAAAGCAGGGTATAACTCAGGCATAAACGAGCCATTTTACCCCTCGACTTAAGTATCCACCCTCGCCTGGGGGTAAAATGGCTTCTTTTATGCACTAGTTGTACAATCTACTATTATCTACACCCATGCTCTAAATCCTCTATAAAAGTTTCTGAAAACAATTAGCTTATTGCCAACATTAAAACAACCAGTGTCATAGTAACCATAACATCATCCAAACGAGTGTTATAATGTTGTACTAAATTTCATTGTGCAACTCCTTTTCAAAAAAAGAACATTAGCGCCGCGCCGTAATTAAAGAAAAGAACTTATAGGTTGTTCGAATTCACGTCGTCGTATCCCGCCGGCCGCCATTTTTGTTCGATATTAGTATTGCAAAAAAACTATCAGAACCTTTATAGAGGATTCATATCTTGGGTGTAGATAAAGTCTTGTATACAACTGTACATAACTAGGTATTATACAACAGTTGCATAAATTAAAAATATCGTGTGTCGTTATGGTACAGTCCGAGATAGTGGGTGGAAACCTTAAAACGCGATGTGTCATACTAACGCCCATACCTACCTATTCAAAAGTTAAATACCTTATCATGTAGTAGTAATAAGCCACATAACCTACCTTTCAATCCACCAATCCTAATTGTATCTGAATCCTCAAAGTCAATTTCATTTCCAGGGGTTGGTGTCATTGGGGCACCACCAACATATGGGGGAACAGAGATAAATTCCTGCAGTATTACCATACTCTTAGGAAAAACGACACTGGTAGGTAGCAAATTGATAAAATGGCAAGTTTTTTTTAAGAAAATTTAAAAAATGTAACCTGACAAATTATATTTTAATGTTTGAAAAATAAAATTGTTTTTTTTATTGATGGATGGTGAATAAAAAAATTAATTAATTAAATTAGCATTCATGTCTGTAAGCAGAAAATGTGTGTATAATGAAGTCGGTTAAAAAGATATATATTATTTTTTATAATAACAACTTTACTGTAAATATAAAAACAGATATATTATTAAAAATGCATTTCACAATATTGACTATGTCAATAATATGGTTTTCTTGATTAAGCCTTCAGTATTTTGGCGTGGAAGTCGAAGTGTTCGCCGATGTAAGTGGAGATGTGGTAGTACGAGTGGTCATAACCTTCCCGTAAATTAAGTATGACTGGCACACCGACCGACCGGCACGCTTCCACCAAGTTTTCAGGGAGTAATTGCTTCTCTAAATAAAATTTGTCACTAGACCCCTAGAAAAAGAGACAAAACATATTACTTACATTTTATTTTAGTAGGTAACAGTTGGTGATTGTTCCAAGACAGAGGAAAGACCTCTTAGCTAAAAAAAGGCCTTCCTTTGGGAAAAACATTCAAGTAATTTTTGCACAAGAAAGTTTTTTTAGCAAAATAAATTCTTAAATATTCGTATTTTGATTGGCCATAGTACTTATTGAAAGATTTTGACTCAATTGTTTTTTTTAACTAATCTTACCTGGTCAAGAAGTAAAGTGAGTGGGGGTCCATCATATTTCTTGACTAACTCTGACGCATCCCACTCAGCCCACTTGGATTTGTCTTCTCCCAAATACCCATTTAAGGCCTTGATACCCCATGGGCATTCCATAGGGTTGCAGATGGGTGCAAATGCACTTACTGATTTGTACAAACCAGGGTTTCTAAGGGTGGATACTAAAGCCCCATGACCCCCCATGCTGAAAAAGTAATATTCATTTATTTAGGATCCCTAACAAAAGACATTGTTTAATATGACAAATATACAATGGGCATTAAGTATGTGTTCACACTTATACAACCCGTGCGAGTTAACTACACACCTTGAACGCACAAGGCGAACGCGGGGCACCGCGCGGGTAAGCAGGAGAGGGGCCGCATTCCAGCGAGGTGCGTAGTTAATTCGCACAGGTTCTAGGTTGTATGGTAGGGGAATCCAGTTTTTCAGCACGAAAGCTGAGTAGATGGCGTGATTAGCAAACGCCAAAAATATATTTCATAAGCTTGAGATAGAAACCCTGCGTTAGGGGCCCACTTTCAGATTTCCAAAAGGACAAAAAATAACTGGATGTTCATCGCCGTTGATTTTCATCTCATCTTACGGGGCCTCACTCAAAACGACTTAAATGGGCAAATGTAGGTTTTCACAAAATCTGATGACTCCGAAAATTTTATGATAAGTGTTCATTGTCCTGATAGTGAAAATATATAATATCTGACGGATGGAGCCTTTTCGTAAATCTGACGAAATTTAATTAATTCAGAAAAATACCCAAAAACTAGTCATAATTTTGCATTGGATCTTTAAATTAACGAACCCAGTATCTTTGATTACCTACTGTTTGAATTTGAAGCTGACCCGTTTGCGAAGAACACTAAAAAGTAGGATGGCTTATATTAGACCGGGGCATGCCGTGTACGTGGCCCGGACGGGGCACAGATTTGAAACGTTGCCACGTCCGGGCCACGTACACGGCACGGCCCGGTCTAATATAAATCATCCCTAAAAGATAAGTAGCAACATTAGAACATCGTCGGGGTCCTCCATAAACAGAGTTCATTATTTCAAAAACAGTCAGATATCATTTATTCATGGAATAAAATTGACCGATTGATTCGGTATGGTATTATTGTTTGGGGAAATTCCACGGAAATATCGAGAATACTAATAGCACAAAAAAAATGCATTCGTGCAATCTTTAACATGGACTGGTCTGAATCATGTAGACCAGTGTTTAAATCAAACTTCTCACCGTTCCTTGCATTTACATAATACGAAATAGCAAAATTTGTTAAACTCAATTCTAAACTCTTTGAAGCTAAAAATAATTTAAACAAACGAAAAGTCACACAGTATTTATTGAAAATCCCTGTACCTAGGATAGAACTCTTCAGGCGCAGCTGCGTGTATATGGCGCCACTTATATATAATTATTTACCTATCTGGATAACAGAACTACCTTACAAAAAGTTCTGTGTGGTTTTAAAAAAATGTTTAAAATCGCATAATTTTTATTCTGTGGGCGAATTTCTGAACAAAAAATCTTGTCAGTCCTACCACTTCAGAAATGCATTGTAATATGTTTTTTAATTATTTATGTTCCTTTGGTAATTTAATTAACTGTACGTTATTATTATGTTATTGCATGTTGTTAATACATATCTACTACATGTATTAAATATTTGCATGCCATCATTACATGGCGGAATGTGTCTTTGCACTACAATCTATATATATAAAAGGAGAACTGACTGACTGACATATCAACGCACAGCCCAAACCGCTGGGTCTAGAGATTCCAAATTTGGCACGTAGGTTCCTTATGAGGTCTAGGGGTGCACTAAGAAAGGATTTTTCAAAATTCACACCCTAAGGGGGTGAATGGGGGAGGGTGAAATTTCACGCGGACGAAGTCGCGGGAAGAAGCTAGTCTTACATAACATCTTTTGTACCTACCACATTTTATGCAAATAAACGATTTTGATTTGATTTGATTTTGACCTTTGACAGTTTTTTCACACAAAATTAAAAATTATTTCTCGGGTAAGTACAGGTCTTTATGAATATGTACGTTATGATAAGAGGCATAAAGTACTCTGCACGAAGCAAAATAAATATGCACTTCTTCTTGAATAAATGCAAAAAACATTCCTGCGTTTTCTTTACAGAAGAACTCTCGGTTACTATCCCTACATCTATCCTACCAAGTTAAAATTACCCTTAAATCAATTTAAACATTTCAGTTATGCAGAAAAAAATATTTTTAGGGATAAAATTTAATAATGTTTTTACTGATTTCAGTACCTACTAATCTATGGGGAATAGGTTGAGTCTTTGGTGAATAAATTGATAAGTCTAATCATCATCTCATCATCTGCCTAGCCTTTTCCCAACTATGTTGGGGTCGGCTTCCAGTCTAACCGGATGCAGCTGAATACCAGTATTTTACATGGAGCGACTGCCTATCTGACCTATACAACCTAGTTACTGGGTAATACGATACCCCTTGGTAAGACTGGTTGTCAGACTTTCGGGCTTCTGACTACCCGTAACGACTGTCAAAGATCCACGAATGACAGCCGGGACCAACGGCTTAACGTGCTTTCCGAGGCACGGAGGGGTCTCAGTATGTAAAGGTTGAAATTGATAAGTCTAATATCATACAAAATAAGATAATTTTACCAAAATACGTAAAATAATTTAAAATATTGCATAAAATTATCCTTTTTAATTACTTTTTTTTATTTCCAGCTTTTTAGTTTACAAATGTGAAAGATTTAGTTCTTGGTACGTGTTTTTTTACGATTTGTCACTTCGAATTAGTTATAACCATATAAGTTGTAAGTATATATTTTTGTAATCACCTTTTAAAACACTTTATTTTGATACCCCACACGATAGGTCTTGAAAAAAAAAATTGTAGACATAATACAGGGTGGGCAAAAAATCGTGGATCAAACGAAACGGCGATAGTTGAGGTTATTTACAGTAAAAAAAAAAAAAAAAAAGTATCATCACTACAACAGTGCTTTTATAACAGTGGGTACCATGATTTATCAGTATTGGCACTTTTTCAATATCTTTTAAGGCTCAAAAAAAAATTATTTCTAACATTAGAACCTTACTGTAAACACTCAAATTGTCATAACTTTTAAGGAGATCAAGTTAGGGCTCTTGCACAAACATATTTTTTACTACAAATAACCCCAACTATCGCCCTGTTTCGTTTGATCCACGATTTTTTGCCCACCCTGTATAGCGCCAAAAATCGGCCATTTTATTTTTTATTTTTATATACCCAGTGTCACTCACAATTAAAACGAATCTAACGGCCCCTCTCAAGCTGAAATCAATCAAGCCGTTTAGGCTACAGAGCGTGCCAAAGAAATATACATACTCACATACATACATACACTCGAAAAACATAACCCTCCTTCTGGCGCAGTCGGGTAATAATAGGTAGGTTGGTATATTTTATAGATTTACCTGTGTCCCATAATGCCAATCCTCTCAGCATCAACCACATTGCTAAATGCCTGCAGCACTAATTCATACAGTTCCTTATTAAGGTAACTGCCCATTCTGTAATTCTTTGACCATGGTTCTTTAGTGGCATCGAGGTAAAATCCAGCAGCTACTCCAAAGTCCCAGGAGTCATCATCACCAGGGATTTTCACACCTCTGGGAGATGTGTCTGGGCCCACGACAATGATTCCATGCTCTGCTGCATACCTAAAAAATATTATTATATATTTATGTCAAGAATGTCCTAATACAATTATGGTCTTGGATCGAATATTTTAAACCTAAAACTATTATTATTAATAAGGAAAAAAAAATATTAAGAAGCTTATCATTATTTATTTATTTATTTATTTATTTATATATACTTTATTGTACACCAGAAAAAACATTACAATAAAAACGATGGTTCACATAAAACATACAATGCTTAAACACGTGATTGTACTCATGATAACAAACAACTTGTACTATGGGACCAAACCAGAAATCGCGAAAAAAAAATCTGCTGTTCCCTACATTTATGTTCGTATCTATAACTCGTCAAAATGTAGGGAACAGCCGTTTTTTTTTCCGCGATTTCGGGTATTGTCCCATAGTAAAAGTTGCTTGTTATCATGAGTACAATCACGTGTTTAAGTATCGGTCACTAATTACCAGTCATCCTATATAATGGCAAATGATAATGATAAACTTCTTAATATTTTTGATAAGCAAGTTATGGTTGTAATTAACATATAGTCTTATAGTCTGCACAAGTTCAAAAGGTCACATAAACACATTTTTTATATATTTATAATGGGCTGGCAATCTGGCATAATGTTATGTATTAAGAGGGGACGGCCGACGGGGCCTGCGAGGAATTTGAAAAATAGGTATTTGAAGAAACTATTGCTGTCGCCTTGCCTCAAGTCTGCCCCTATAGTGTGTGATAGGGACAGCTGCAACTCAGACCGAAATTATCACAAAAATGTTGACGAGATCGACGTTTCGTATTCCCCTTTTTTCTTCTCGAAAACTGAGCCGATTCAATTCTTTTTTACATTCACATTTTAAGAAAGAGTATGTTTAGGTTCCTATATTTTTTTTATGTTAAAAACTTCTAATTTGTCCTCTAATCAAGGCGGTAAAAATAGGGCATTTTTTGTAATTTTTAGAAGGTCATATTTTCATTACTAATTAGTTGCTGAAAAAAGAAAATGACAGGGATGTGTTTACAGCAGACCTTGATTTTATGAAAAAAAAAAAAAATTGCTCTAGTCTAAGAGGCATTATTCAGGACTAGCTGTGCCCGCGACTTCGTTCGCGTCCATGACGGAAAACGTTTTAATTTTTTTTGCGCGGAACCCTAATTCTTTTTCTAAAATAAGAGTAGCCTAAGTTACTCCTTATTACATCAGCTATCTGCCAGTGAATGTCCCGTCAAAATAGGTCCAGCCGTTTCAGAGATTAACCGGAACAAACAGACAGACAGACAGACAATAATTCTAAAACTGTTATTTTGGTATATGTACCGTGTATAGACCATACCGTGTGTGTCCATATGAATTTAGTAATATATAAAAATAATGTATAGAAGAAAAAAGGGGAATACATTTGTATGGAGAGTCGCACGCCCTGTTCCCTCTTAAAAGAAAATCTAAAGTTAAGTGCGGATAACAGCCGAAGCAGCCTGCGTTACATTTACATACCTATATAAAAGCGCGTGCGGCGGCCGGTCTTGACGTATGTGATGGTTCATTGAATACATTTAAGAAATTGATGTAGGGCCTTGTCCACACTTGTATCATTTTGGTAGGGTAAGAAAAACATACCCACAGTTAAAGAGGGCGCCGACCGCACAGTGGCGCCCTCATGGTTTTTTTGTTTATATTTATTTTAGAATGAAAATGCAAAAAATAAGCACTTTATGTTGTGCTCCACAAGATTATACGTATAATCATAATCGTTTTATCATAATCACTAAAACGGATAAAAGTGGCCACTATTATCCGTTTTAGTGATTATAATAAAACTAAACAATGCAAAACTACCTTTTGTAATAATATTAACGTATAATCTTGTGGAGCACAACCTAACGTGCTTATTTTCTGCATTTTCATTCTAAAATAAAATAAATAACCAAAAAATCGATGAGGGCGCCACTGTGCGGTCGGCGTATGGTCGGCGCCGTCTTGGCTGACGCATACAAGGGCGGGTGGGCGCCACAACGCAAAGCATTTCAAGAATCCTCCTAGTGTGCTAGTTCGAACACAAAATCATCATGTGATATTTTGCGTCAAAATGTGCGATACTATGACAATTTTGAAATGCTTTGCGTTGCGGCGCGTCCCGTCCTTAGGGGCTGTTCATTTATTACGTAAGACGATTTGAGGGGGGAGGGGTCCAAACAAGTCTTATTTTTTTTACATGGGGGTGGGAGGTCTAGATTATTCTTACGTAAGATCACAAAAGTATGCAAAAATTATGTTTTAAGTATAAATTTTTGCTAAGTACTTTTTCTTTGCAATTTTGGTAGATACTGATCTTACGTAACATTCATAGAGGAAAGGGGGTTCATTCAAGTCTTATTTTTCCTTACGTAGGGGGGAGGGGGTGTAAAAAATTTGTTGAAATTGTCTTACGTAATAAATGAACAGCCCCTTATCTGCGTCAGCCTTAACTGTGGGTTTGGTTTTCATACCCTGTATTAGGTGAATGAGAGCCAAGAAAGGTGAAGACTACCTTAGGTGGAAATCAAGTGCTATAAATCACTTGAGACCTAGATATCACCAACATTGAACACATCTTTTTTAATCATAACTTATTGCCCTTATTCCATTATTTTGCAACAGTTTTAGTCATTATTCTCCTACCCTAATCCCAACTTATTTGGGGTCTGTGCAACATGGCTTTCCCTCCATACTTCTCTATTAGTCGTCATTTCGGTAGTCACCCCTTTCTAACCATATCATCATTCACACAGCCCATGTCCATCCATTGTTTCTTTGGTCTTCCCCTACCCTTATAGCCATAGATATTTTGCAACATGTTTATGTTGATTGAATCTTTTGAATCCAATGCCATACTAGACAAAAAAAAATAGACAAATGCAAAAGAAGTACCTTTGGAACCCTGATTTAGTGATGAAGTTCTGTTCACTGCAAGTCAGTCCAGAGAGGTAGAATATGACAGGCAACTTGACATCACCACACTCTGCCTGGGGTGGCAGGTAGACTGAGAAGTTCATCTTACATTTTAGTTCAGAAGACTCGTGGGAGTAAACCTTCTGATGACCCCCAAATATCTTATTGGATGAAACCAATGATAGACCTTCCATTGTGGTTTTCTGAAATAATATAAATAGCATATCATACCTGTACGGATGAGAGTGACAGGGGAATGTTCAAAATTATTATTAGATAAGAAAAAGTAACTTCAGATGTGCAATAGGTACACAAAATACATTCTGACGAAAGTTAAAGAAAAAAAAAATTTTTTGATACAAACTATTAGTTCACATTGTATATCATATCACACTAATATTATAAAGGCGAAAGTTTATTAGTATGATTTTATGTTTGTTACTTCTTCATGCAAAAACTACTGAACGGATTTGGCACACAGATAGTTTATAACCAGGATTAACACATAGGATACTTTTTATCCCGACATTCCCACGGGATCGAAATGTATGCGGGTGTAACTGCGGGGCGCAGCTAGTCTATCTATGCATACATAGTATAAAAAGTCACTTTTCGTGTCGGACTGTAACCAACACGAAACGCCTAAGACGACCCACTGACCCTGTGAAAAGTGTATCTCCTAAACTACACAATGGATTTTGATGTGGTTTTCACTATCATTTAGAATATTTATTCTGGAAGGATTTTGAGTATAATATGTTAATATATTATGTACCTAGTTAGGTACACAATAAGTTTATTAGCACAGAAATCTCGATGTATTGACATGACGTCGCCACTGCACCCGTACGGAGCAGGGGCGAGTCGGTAATAATTAATCGGTAATAAAAAAAACTGAAAATGCCTTGGGGCATTTTATGTATAATACAATTATTCAACAAAGTGTGTGCAGATATTGATCAGTGGATCATCTTAGGGGCGGATATTTATTAACTATTTATTAACCTACTAACTAGGTACATATGACTTTTAAATCAACTAATAAATAAATTAACATTCGGCTAAGCAACAAGCATTCGGCACATCATGTGAAAAAACCTTACTGTGACGTAAACCTCGATTAGGTGGTATCGATCGGTCAAACTAATAAACAAATTTATGATACCGGCCGGTTTTGGGTAAGGAAAATTTAATAAACAGTACTTGTAATACATTTCTCTGGGATTACCTGCCTTGTGAGTGTCACGCAAAACTGAGGCACTAAATTAATTGTGCGCCAAATGGGCCGAAAAGCGATTGCAAGTGCGTGAACACCAATATTTCCTTTCAATACCACAGAACTACAATGACTGAAATTGACTGAATGACATCAAATGACATGTAGTTCTCAAACCTCATTATTATTTTATTTGATAAAACTCTAAATTGAAGAATTTAAGGTTAGATTAGTGACATTTGACACTGACAGTTGACATCTTGACTGACAGCTGACAGATAGTGACAAAATTAACCATTGAGGTACATAAAACATGGAGATGCCGCGTTATTCTATACATACATTTGCTTATACAAATATGAGTGAAATATGATTCATATATAGAAATATGACAGAATGTGAAATATCATTATGTCTCATTCTTTCTAATGAGATAATTTTATTTGATAAAAGAGACAACAATATTTAAGTTGTTGCTCATTATGGCAATATTTTATCGTGACGTAGTGACAGTTGTAGGTAAGTGCCATAGCAGCCATCTTATGCGCGGAGTTTCATGGTAGTTTTGCTGTCAAATGGTTGTTTATTTTTTGTATTATTGAGGATTGCAAGAAAATTACGAGGATTTTACCTGTTAAAACTGCATGTAAATGTTGGGAAACAGAAACTCAACATGCCTGTGTGTTGTATTGTGAAGTGTGGTGCAAGAAAGAATGAAAATCAACCTCAATTGTCTTTGCACAGGTTAGTAGCCGGTTTTCATGCATTAATACATACAATAATACACATTCGATGATACAATTGTAACGTGATCATGAATTTATGGCTAAAGTATTGATATTTGGGTTCATTTCCGTATAACAGGCCTTTCTATTATATTTGTTAATTCGTTCGTTTGTTTACAATAATATGTCATAATGGAATAGTGTTGTACCGTTGCCGACTTGGCGTAATAGTTTCCGAAACTAGTTCCTCCGCTGAAACGATACCGGTATATTCTGCGATGTTAACATAAATAATCCTGCGTCTTATTCAGTCCGAGTGACCTTGCTAGGTCCGGCCTGTGGTTCACACTTCACAGCACCAAAATCAAAATATTTCACATAAACCTACATGGACACTTTTATGAAACGTCAGAAGCTAGGTGCACGGTTCCAATTGGTAGTTTCCTATGGAGAAGAAACGGTAAGAAACTCAATGGTTACACTTTTAAAATAATTGGCTTTTACAATGTTTTCTATTTTGTTAAGTACTTGTTGACAGGCCTACACTGTCCTCCCCTATCTATTAACATTGAAATTTCAAAAGGTTTTCTCGGCTCCTAAGGGTCGTAACGTGATGTTAAATAGCCTATAACCATCCTGGCTACCAAACGCAAAAATAATTTATGCATGGCATTTTTTTTGCGCGGAACCCTAATTATTTTTCTAAAATAAAGGTAGCCTAAGTTACTCCTTGTAGGGTAGCGGGATCGTCCGAAAGGGTTACCGCTGCCCCGGAACATAAAGGGCTAAGGAAGGAACACGGGTGGGTTTTAGTCAGTAAGAGTCTGACACTCCCTTCCGCTCCACCCAGAGCGGGAGGAGTCATTAGATGATTTCCCATCCACAAAAAAAAAATAAAAAGTTACTCCTTGTAACATATCTGTCAGTGAAAGTCCCGTCAAAATTGGTCCAGCCGTTTCAGATTAGCCGGAACAAACAGACAGACAGACAAAAATAAAAAAAAAATGCCATTTTGTTAAAATAGTACTGTTTAGATTTTTATAAGCATTTAGTAAAAAGCTGTTATTTTGACAGTACCAACAGACACTTCAATTTTATTTATTTTTATAGATAACGGAAAGTAAGATAACCTACTCATCTTTTTCTGTTACAATTACAACGGACTTTGTATACATAATTTATTAGGTATGATCTAAACGTGATAACTAGTAAGACTCGTATTTAGTATCGATACTAGTTATAGTAACACCTATGTTCCTTGATAGACACAACACTAGCAATGGCAGCCATTTTATGAGACAATACCAGTTGTAGGTATGCACCCTTTTTTCGTAGGTATTTCCAGTCCATACTGTTGTATGTCAATGAAATTAACCAAAAATGACGGTCTTTTTTTTTCTGACACTGACGTACGTTAGTGTTTTCTGAAAGCCCAGAAAAATTACACTGGTCAACACTGGTTTTGCCACACGAACTTTGATAGCTAATTTTGTTTTGTTTTATGTACCTCAATGATCTACCCTCATTATTAAATCACAGTTGTCATAATATGTCAATTAGCCTCATATTTGTTGTGATACGGTAATACTCATAACTAGTACTACGGCAGTAAATTAACAGAAACGCTTACAAGTAAGTCGTTATAAAAATATTTGTCGTTGAATTTGAACACTTTTTTGTGATTTATTAACCCTGTGAACATGTCGAGGAAGTGTAATAATGATCCTAACTCTTTTTGTTATGTCTGCGGAGAATTTACATTCAAAAAACAACGACGAAATTTTACGAATCTTGTGTTGGAGTGTTATCACCAATGTTTTGGTTTTTCTGTCGCCCATCAAGACAAATCCAGGGCCCCTCATGTCTGTTGTATAACGTGTGCGAAAAATTTAACTGACTGGAAGAAAGGTGCACGACCTATGCCGTTTGCTGTACCCATGATATGGACTGAACAGCGAGATCACGTTTCAGATTGCTATTTTTGTCTCACTGACATAAAAGGTATAAATTACAAGAAAAAAAACACAGTTATTTACCCTAACTTATCTTCGGCTATAAGACCAGTCTCCCATTGCATATCAAATTAGGATTAATAAAAAAAATTGTGAAGGCAATGGATCGCAATGGGAGTGGATTTTTGTATCAAAAAAAGAAAAATTCCCTAAAATAAGTGATGCAAAGAATAAGAGGGTATTTTTGTTGGTCCTCAAATTAGGGAGTTAATAAAAGATAAGATTTGAAGAACAATTAAGCGATTTAGAAAAATCTGCATGGAAGGCTTTTAAAAATGTTGTTGCAAATTTTTTGGGTAACCACAAGAGTGACAGCTACAGAGAGTTGGTTAGCGAGCTATTATTGTCATATCAAGCATTGGGTTGCAACATGTCACTTAATATCCATTTTTTAGACTCGCACCTGGATTTTTTTCCTGACAATTTAGGGGCTGTCAGCGACGAGCACGATGAAAGGTTCCATCAGGACATTTCTAATATGGAAAAGTGGTACCAGAGCAAATGGAGCCCAAATATGTTAGCAGATTACTGCTGACAATTAAAAGGGACTAACCAGAAGCTAAATATTCAAGAAAATCTTAGATTATTAAGTCATTTCTAAAAAAAAAACTTTTGATTTACGAGATCTGTGTTTTTTCTTGATATTTTAAACTACTCAATAGAATAAAATCCTTGTCTAGCAAATTTTTTTTAACTGTTTGTTTTTTCTTACAATCACAAATTAATGTAAAAAATATCAAAAAAGTCCGTGTGGCACGACAAAGTTAAAATTTTGTCCTACCAGTGTTATAAAAAAATCTCTAACGGCCTGGCCACGACCTCGCCGCTATCAGCGGCAGCTTAGCGCGGGGCGGCGAGCGGTAAAAACAAATATACCAAAATGTATGAACCATGCCACAACGCACCGCTCGAAGCGACAATGCTAAACAAAACAAACTGCGCCGCTTACCGCTAAGCCAAAAGTTGCAGCCGGGCGATTAAACTGGCCATACACGGACTGCTCCAGCAGTAGGCCAGTGATCAACATACACGGACTGCTCATGCAGTTATATTCAACTGCCTGAAGCTGCCATTGATACCTGACCTGCCTACTTGCTACTGCAGCAGTCGGTGTCAATTGCTCTGCGGTTTTTATTGCCGGCCTTAACACACGCGTACTGGAATGAAGAGCGCGGGCGGAGGTAACTGCGCGAGAGCAGTCGACAGCTCGAGCAGTCAGTGGCCTGGCGACTGCTTGACTGCTTGACCGCACGATGAAATTTTACCGCGCTGCCGACCGCCAGAAGCAGTCTCGACTACTTGAGCGGTTCCGTGTATGCTTGTACAGACGCCAGCACATCAACCTACACCTAACTGTCAAATTTTCCCAATCAACATTGAACCTTATGCTTTAGCGATAAAGTTGAAAATCTATTACAGAAATCTGACAGATTGTAGTAGGTTGATGTGCGGGCGTCTGTACCTACGTAGAAGACTGTAGTTTGCTATGCAGTCGCAGCTTGAAGTAGTCGATACTGGCTGCGTCAAGCTGTCCGTGTATGGCCGGCCTTAGAGATCGGTACCTAACAATAGAAATAGTAGATTGTTATACGAAGGTCGTTATTCCTTTCGACCTTCGTATAACAATCCATAATGTACAGACGCCAGCACATCAACCTACACCTAACTGTCAAATTTTCCCAATCAACATTGAACCTTATGCTTTAGCGATAAAGTTGAAAATCTATTACAGAAATCTGACAGATTGTAGTAGGTTGATGTGCTGGCGTCTGTACCTATGTAAAATTAATTGAGGTGTTAGAACAATAATTTGTGTACTATTTTATACATATATTATGGAACACACCGCGTCACCGTCGCGGGCCGTCCCGCTTAATAGGTATTTTTTTTAATTCACACTGGCTATTTATATACTCACAAGACCGCAGCATTTTTTTTTTAAATTTCGTAGCTGACTACCTAACCAATTTAGCTATATTTTTAAAATTCATTCCCGCCCTAGAGAGAGAAGCAGCGTCTTCCACCAGCTTCGGATCAAACATATTACACTACTTTCCGAGTATGAGAAATTAAAAAGTAATTACGTGTCTCATTGGTGACAGACAGTTGAGCTACTAGTCTTGTGTCTCGATTTGGGCGTTTTTCCGCAGGCCAGTTTGGCTAGGTAACCGCCCGGCGCCCGGCCAGCTATCATCTCATTCTCGACTGTCCGGTGCTGACGTCTTCAATTTCGGTGACGATTTTGCTTTTATTCATATATTTTGCCTCAATCTTTGCCGGGTGGACGCTTTTCTGAAGCCGGTACCGGCCAGTGGAAAAAGGCGCTACATGTGGCAATGCTAAGACGTCACATGACATACTTCGCAGCTAAAACCCAAGGAATAAGATTTTTCACAATCGGAATTCCCCCTTTTCACCCCTTTATTATTATTATTATTATCAGCCATTTCTGTCCCACTGCAGGGCAAAGGCCTCCCTTCCCTCCTTTTCACCCCTTAGGGGAAGAATTTCTAATAATCCACCAAAAGAAGCTACCGTCAGAAAATAAAATAAGTACCTAAATAAATAACTATCTTTAGATCTTGTTAGGTCATAACGAGTAAAAAAAAAACAGTGGCACTCCGGGAGTGCCGACAGAAGTGAAAACAAAACACAAACAGAATGCTTTGCCATCACTCACTGACATATCGGTTATACATTAAAACCGAGTAGGTACAGACGCCAGCACATCAAGCTACCCCTAACTGTCAAATTTTCCCAATCAACATTGAACCTTATACTTTGGCGATAAAGTTGAAAATCTATTACAGAAATCTGACAGATTGTAGTAGGTTGATGTGCTGGCGTCTGTACATCCCGAGGACAGCCGAACACATCCGAAGCGGTGTCGATTACGGTAACAGTGGCGCGAATTCAATGGATTTTTCCCATCTCAAAAGACTTTTTTACAAAAAAATTAAACCTCCGAAAAAACTGAAAACGAGCAAGTGTGTTGAAAATTATTATATTTATCATTACGATAAAAACTAAACCTATGCAGTGCATAGGTACTTAGGTATAGTTATTTCGATTTTTGACGAAGCTAACTTTACACAGTAACAGTACCTACCGACAGAGTAACGTCACAGCGCCAGTCGCCAGGTGCACAGTTAAGTCGGAGGTTGTAATACTGTTACCTCCTTACTAATAATCGTTGTATAGCGTCTGTATAGTTACACAATGCTTTGACTTCTTCATCTTCTTCTTCTAAACCAGCGTCTGGCACTAGTTGTCTGGCATTTTTGCTGAACCTTTTTAGCGCAGCCGTGAGGCACACTTTCCTGCTTATTTTTTATTATCTTTTTTAATTATTAATTTTTTTTTCTTGTTTGTTTTTATCTGATGTATACGTATCTGGTGTATTGTGTGTCTTTTGGTCTGTGCTAAATAAATATATTTCTTTCTTTCTTTCGAAAGTCAAATTACTGACGTCTGAAAGAAAGAAATTGGTAACTATCCTGATATAATACGTTTATTAGGTAGTACCTAAGGGGGTTCAAGTATGGGCACGCCACAATTGCGGCGATAAGTCCCCTCTTTGAGGAGTGGCTGGAGAGGCGCCACGGCGTCCTCACCTTCCGCCTAACGCAGGTCCTCACCGGACATGGCTGCTTCGGGAGGTTCCTGTTCCGGATAGGGCGGGAGGAAACGCCCGGGTGTCACCATTGTGTGGATCGCCCGGAGGACACGGTGGAGCATACGGTGGAGGTCTGCCCAGCTTGGGCAGAGCACCGCCGCGTCCTCACGGCGGCGATCTCTCGCGTTCGGACCTGGTCTAGGTCATGGTACGGAGCGAGAGTGCATGGGAAGCCGTTGCCACCTTCTGCAAAGCAGTAATGCTCGCGAAGAAGGAGGCGGAGCGCGTGAGGGAGAGGCAATCTTTGCACCCTCGCGCCCCTAGTCGCCGCAGGAGACGCCCTGGGCGTCGGGAATCGATAGCTGATTCCCGGCCACCGTAGGCGCGGGCTTGCGAACGGCGAGCAATGGGCAGCTCGCCGTCCGGTAAGGACCAGGCCCGGGTCGACGGCGCATTGTGTTCCACGCGCGCCTCAAAGAGATGTCAGCACTAACTGAGGGGGTCCGCTAGGGCCGATGCCTGCCGGAGTCGCGACTCGCGGGTTGTTCGAAAGAGATACCGTGGCCCCTGGCACGGGCAACTGAAGGAACACGGGTGGGTTTTAGTCGGTAAGAGTCTGACACGCCCTCTAGCTCCGCCCGCCCAGAGCGGGAGAAGTCATTTGATAATTTCCAACGCAAAAAAGGGGGTTCAAGTAATTTTAGTAGGTTTTTTCCTCAAATGAACGCGTTTGAAACCACGGAAACTGTTAGTAATATTATAAAGCTACTGCTTTGTCGTCGAAGACTCGAAGTGCATCTTGTGTTTAACCTTTTCACCGCCAAGCACTTCTATAGAAGTTCGGGATTTTCGTGCCACCAGCGCCACAACTTCTATAGAAGTTGTTAATTTTAACTATCTTATTAAAATAAATTTACTGTGATTAAAAGCTTTGTTCCATTTTATTATTTAAGATAGCACTGTCTACTACCCTGTTTTTTATTTTTCTACACAAAATAAGCCCTAGTTTGTCCTAAAATCGGCAAAAACAGAAAATCCGAATTTTGTTACTTTCCTCAGAACGCCAATCACTTCATATCAAGTTGGCCAGTGATGTGCCGTGAAAGGTTGATTTCACCATTGAAATATTTATAAATACAGAAAGTTACGAATATAGAAAACAATTTGAGGTCAATAAAATATGAACTTAGTTATCTACTTCATTACAAAGGAAAGTAGATGAATTTCGACCTTCAGGTAGATGCCGATACGTAATTATAAAGTTGTTACCAATTCTTGTCGATAGTTATTTTCCCATCTCTACAAAACAATTGGTCGTCTATGCCCCTGTGCGCCACCGAGTGCCACGAACTACTATAGAAGTTGGTCAGTGACGTCATAGGCGTGCGGCTGTCAAGGTCACTTTGGCATAGTGCAGCACAAAATCGGATTCGCGCGCACGCATCTTTCTTTCTTTCACTTGATAACAAATAGAAAAATGAGTGAAGAACTTGATTCGGACGAACTTCTTAAAATTTTGCAAGGTGTGGAATCGGACTCGGGAGTATTTTGTGGAGAACATTGAACCAGAAGATAATTCTGAGGTATGTCTAACTGGATGATAATAATAATGTTTATTCATCAAAGAGTAGGAATTCAATAAGTATGTAAAATGTTCGGTGAGCCCAGTATCTCCAGATGCACTGTAATTACAGTAGATTTAGGTACTGTTTTTGTACTCCATACACTATTATGGTAAATACAATACATGAGTTAAGAAAAGAACAGAAACAACACTTAAAAAACAATGCTTTGATAAGTAAACGGCTACAAGCGTGATAGAATTTAAATATATAGTTACTTTCCATTTCAAAAAACACTTTAAAAACAATTAAAAATTCTGCCACTTAGATACCTACGGTAAAAAACGTTAACTGAAGTTATTAAAAAAACACAGGAATAAACAAAAATAGAAAAAAGAAAGACCATAGACCCCATCCCTGATCAGAATCGAATTCAACGTGCCCTCAGTGCCAATAACTTGATATGAAGTTAAAGAATGAGATCATGAAACAAATAGAGATGTACCCCATTCCTTATAGTTCTAATTGAGTTATGTATTAGTTTCTTTGATACTCATAATTTATACTGTTTTTTCTTATTAAGGATACTGTGAAACAAAACAAATCTGGAAATATTTAATCAGTTTTTATTTATATTCGTAAAATCAACTTTAAATCTTAACTTTACGCGTACAAATCTTATTCATCGCTATGACGATATCCCCATCACTACTGTTTACTATATATTTAGTTATACATTTATAGCTTGGCGCTCGGCGAGGCATTGCGTTTTGTGTACGTTGGCGGCGAAAAGGTTCGACATCAAAGAAATAGGTAGGTATAAGTAGTGCATTCAGAGGTTATTTTTATTTTCTATAAGTACATAGTATGTATTTAATAATGTTAAGTCTATATTATAGACTTAACTATAAAGCATTGTATTTTATTAGAAACTAGTTGTGCCCGCGACTTCGTTCGCGTGCATTTCGGAAAACAAATGGATTTCACGGATTTAAATGTTTTTTTGCGCGGATCGCCAATTCTTTTTCTAAAATAAAAGCTATCTGTCAGTGAAATTCCCGTCAAAATCGGTCCAGCCGTTTTGGAGATTAGTCGTACTTAACAAACAGACAGACACAAACTTTTATAAATGGATTTTTTGTTATAAGGAACGTACCTAAACTATATAATTTCATATGCATTTAGTAAAACGATGTTACCTATATTAACACTAGCAGCGCCCCGCGGTTTCACCCGCATAAGTTTCGATCCCGTGGGAATATCGGGATAAAAACTATCCTATGTCCTTTCCCGGGACTCAAACTATCTCTATACTTACTAAATTTCATCTAAATCGGTTCAGCGGTTTAAGCGTGAAGAGATTACAGACAGACACACTTTCACATTAGTATGGATTACAAAGAGACACTTCAATTTTACAATAAAAAATAATCTATGTAACAGTAGTAAGTAGGTACCTACTGTCAAATTATTGATAACTAGCAGCACCCCGCGGTTTCACCCGCATAAGCTTCCCGTGGGAATATCGGGATAAAAACTATCCTATGTCCTTTCCCGGGACTCAAACTATCTCTATAGCCCCATAGACTGACCCTATGATTCCATGGTTTATTTTGAAAAGAGTTCCGACAATACTCAGATGTAGTTACATTGAGGTCTATGAGTTGTCTTACAGACCTTAATGTAATTACATCTGAGTATTGTCGGAGCCAAATAACGTGGCTAGTTAGCCAAGTTATTTGGCTTCGATGACGGCGCAGCCCTAACTAGACAAGACTAATGTGGATGTGGCCAACGAACTGAGAAAACGTCGTCGATTACAATAAATCGCGATAGATAAATAAACTTGCTTTGTTCGTTAATCCATACTTACTAATATTATAAATGCGAAAGTGTGTCTGTCTGTTACCTCTTGATATGCCTTGTGCCACGAATGCACATGCTAGTGGCACGTATTATTGAGAAGATGATGATTCTTGATCTTGGCCAACCCTTCACTACGCTAAAAGATCTATTCCAGCGGTCAGCGATTGCAGCTCCAAGATTATTTACGAAGACTCCGTCAACAGATGCAACATCAAGGGGGTGTTAAAAATAAAATTATTTTATAAATTTACTTACCTACTTTGAATCCGCTTTTTAGGGTTCCATAGTTCTGACAAGGAACCCTTATAGTTTCGTCATGTCCGTCTGTCTGTCTGTCCGAGATTTTGCTAAGAGACCGTTAGTACCTACTAGAAAGCTGTAATTTTGTAGGAGTGTGTCTGTGTATATCAATTACGCCGACAAAGTGGTAAGATAAAATATTGGAAAATATTTTTTTTAGGGTAAGTAGCTCCCCTACATGTGAAGTATTTTTAAAGGAAAATGACAACTTTATTAGTAGGTAATTAGCAGTAATAGTCGTTGAACTTGGGTGTTGGATAATTTTGTACCAAATACAAAATCCTTAGCATTACCTAATCCTTTAAAGTGACTAAGATGAAGTAGTTGCTTGTTTATAACGGGTAAAGACTTGCATTGAAAAACAAAATATGAAATAAAAAAACATAATAAATTATCATAAGTTTCACAATACTGCCGCTAGGTGGCGCTGTACCAACGGGTTACGTTTTCATTCGAGTACCTATAGAAGTCACAAACGAACTTTGTTTAATTTTCGAATTATAATTTTGTGAATTGAAATAATAACTTGGCAGCAATCGTACTCTTATTGTTTAGCTTTAGTAGGAAGAAAGTGGTTATTATTTAATCGTCTAATCTTTCGAAAATCAAATTTTGTCATTAGTTTAGTATCGCTATTCAATAACAGATGGCGTTGTGCCGTGACGTCACTTTTTTTTCTTGCAATGTATGATCTCCGTGGTTACGATATAAATTTTGTTTTTGTTTTACTCTGGACAAGTGGAGAGTGGACACCCTTGTTGTTATTATAACCATTACTTTTACTTATATTCAGAATAAAGAACAACAGAATCGTACTATACTGTGATAAGATAACTTGGCCCGTGGCCGATTTCTTTTTAATTTGTTGAGTCAGGAAAATTAATTATTAAGCAAATTGACACTATAGCCATTTCATACTACTGTGAACTGTCAAATTGACAGTTCACAGTAGTATGAAATGTGTCAATGCAATGAATGAGCTATGATATGGGACTTGATTAACCGTATAGTTCGGTAGCGCCCCCGAAAGGACCCGAACACATGAACCTCCGCCGGCTCGGTAATGACCCCTTTCGGACCCAAGAATTACGACATACGACACCCTACATTGATTATGTAAATATTTATTATGCTACCCATCAAATCGTACGAATGTGCGTTAATTAAGAAAATTGGATAAAAAACTCATCTGTTAACGACATTAAATATTTCATATTTCGAGCGCAAACTTATTAATTTACCTTTATTAAATTCAAGTCTGTAAATGTGATAATCGCCATTTTGTTGACAGTGGCGGTCGAGGCTAAAAAACATAAAATTTGGGGATTTCGAACATCCAAACTCCACCACAGGGGCACTGAATAATACATCATTTAATTATTTGACGAATTCATCCATTGTCCAAGTTAAATAAGTAGTGGTAATGAATTTTTTTGATATCTAATGTCGAAGTTTCGCGCCAATCGTGCGTGTTTACATTTTTACTTTTCACAAATTTCACACACACACATGTAGATAAGATTTAAAATGAGACAAATATTATTGAAAATATTATGAACGACACGAAAGTTCCCAAATCTTAACGTAATATTAAAACACAGGTCCATTAACACGTATTATTCATTACCACTACTCAATTTGTGTACAAAATCGCCGTCCATTATTGTTTTTTTTTATCGTAATGATGTGCGAAAGCGATTATGCTAAACGATTTTTTTTTTATTTCGATTGATTCGGGTAATTAATATGTCGAATATCGGAAATCGATACTCGGAAATTGAAATAAAATTATTTTAAGCATTAAATACAATAAGCATTGTTTATAATAATGACTTTTCTAATGTAATTTTAATAGTTTAGTTTAGTTAGGGACATTATATTGAAACTGAGTCAATACCTGAGGACCTTTGACCATAGTCATTTATTGAATTTCGCGCCGAATTGTTTCTATATTTGAATATTTATCTTCGGAATGCGCTCGCCGCTTAAAATTATTTTTATTTATTGTACAATTATTTATTTTTGATACTTTCTAATAGTTTGCTACAGAATGCCCAGTATACATTTTTTTAGGTAGGATTAGCAAAAGTTTGGGAATGATGATTATTAATTGTATAAATTGGGTATTCCGCAATCACTTTACATTTCAATATGTTTTGTTAGTTGTATGAGCTTGGTAGTTTTTGTTTCTATTAGTTTACTTGAGTAATAAATTGATTTTTTTTTTGTGGTAGGTTACCAACGAAATTTAAAAAACTGACCATTTTTATATCGGACCACGCACAGTCGGCACAGTGAAAGGTTCCGTAGTTGGGTTGAATATTTACGCATGCACAATGCACATAATTAATTTGATCAACTGCAAAAATAAGTTTGTATTTCATAAACTCATCATTCATAAGTTCATAACGTACCCATAAATTAAAGTGCCGGCCAGAAAAGAAAAGTACGGTTTTCTTATGGGGAATAACATCTTCAGCATTTCTTACTTTTACAGCGAAAGTCTGAAATTAACCCCTTGGCTGCTATACGAGATTGAAAATGCCAAAAATCTTATTTTTATAACAACTGTTTTAAGCATAACATTTAAAAAATACCAACTTTAAATTGAATATAACATCCCGAACATGTTTTGACTACCTATGACCAAATGTAAGTATGTACGCAGTATATTCAGAGATTTGCTTAACTTTTTTTTAGTTATTATGAAAATATATTTGTGACCCTCACGACAAGCCTTTTCATTTGATATATCACACAGTACCTACAGTAAGCAAAGCTTTTTAAAATTTTCTATGTGACCCCAAAAAGTGAACCCATATTCAAAATTTACTTATTTATGTCACACGTCCGTGTTTGAGTCACAGAAATTTATTTGTGTACCTACCTACCAAATTTCAACTTAATCGGTTCAGTAGATTTGAAACAAATCGGTCATGACAGACCTACAGACAGACACACGAGTGATCTTATAAGGGTTCCGTTGTTTCATTCGGACATAGGGAACCATAAAACGTTACACCCTTATGCACACTGTATGTGTATGTACTTATATAATGAAATTATTTATTATATTTAGAAAAATAATTAATTCATGAAAAATATACCAAAGAGTTTTTATTCAGTTTCAAAATTTTTTTTAATACCGATTATCGATTAGGCTTTATGACATTTTTGAATCGGAATAAGAAAATTGGATGAATGGTCGGCACTAAGAACTGTAACGTCGCAACACAATTTTTAATATTTTTTATCAAGATTTGATCATGTTTTTTTTGTAGTTTATGTATGAAAAATGGTAAAAGTAATAATGCAGAGTGAATGACAATATCTTTATTTTTCCCTTTTGCATATTTTCATCAAGAGATTAGGTGGTTTATGTACATATTTTCAGCGATTTTAAGGTGCCTACCTTTTGTATAGATGTAGTAATATCTATTTTATACAACTTTCGCAGTAGAATGACGC
Organism: Hydraecia micacea; assembly: GCA_914767645.1. NCBI lineage: Eukaryota > Metazoa > Arthropoda > Insecta > Lepidoptera > Noctuidae > Hydraecia > Hydraecia micacea. Next base: position 9,090,856 of record OU611779.1, on the reverse strand, counting down.
GGTATGACCGACCTCAGCATATAGTTAAAGATGTTTGCCACAAAGTTATTGTACAAAATAGGCGCGGTAACACATTTTTGTTAATAAATTCGAATGCTGAAAGTTGATGTAAATTCCGGAAAATCATGACGTAATTCGCAACACCCGTCGAGTCAGCTGATGTGTCACTTGTCAAAATCTTGTCGAGCAGAGAGGTTAAAACGAAATGAATTTCGTTCCGTTTCCACTAATGTTATCGTATAACGTTCCAAAATGTGTAACGATACTAAAACCTAAAAATATCAATAACGTTATAGAATATCATTCTCGTAGAACAATATTATAAGTAACGTTATAGGTATCAGTAACATTAAGCTTATCCGCTTGTAATAACGTTACAGATTCATTTGTAACGTTATTCTTCATACTTTTCGTCATCTTATTAGTCACGAAGCTGGCAGAGTATCGAAATAAATAACGTTACACTAATAACGATATATTGTTAGTGAACAGTTTAAGATTTCGTTCCGTTTGTCAGTATCGTTATAGCCAAGGAATTAATTTTGAACGATCCTGGTGCTACGGTAAAAAATATCGGTACTGGAACTACGCGTAACGTTTCAAGTCCCTGATTTGAATAGGTACATCAAGGAATTAGTATGTAGGTACAGACGCCAGCACATCAACCTACACCTAACTGTCAAATTTTCCCAATCAACATTGAACCTTATGCTTTAGCGATAAAGTTGAAAATCTATTACAGAAATCTGACAGATTGTAGTAGGTTGATGTGCTGGCGTCTGTACATACTTTACAGGGTGAATTTTTGAGACGGGGCAGTAAGGGTAGCCTGTACCTTAATCGTTGTGGCTACAGGAAAACGGTCTTAGGAGACTTTCCATGACTTTTTATAAACTTAGATCAGAATTTATAATTTTGAAAAAAAAAATAGTCAATTAAGAAAATGGTCAATTTTCACAAACTTTTTTTGATGCCATACAATCCTGTTTCATATAAGGATCCAAAAACTCTATGGGGCCAACTGTATTTTGAGTACTAGAAAAGTCGAAAATCGCGAAAAACTTTTCCCATACATTTCGTAGGAAATTAAGACTCAACTTCGTTTTTTAAGATGGTATTGATAGTCAATTTACTTAACAATTAATTTCCCTGACTTAACATACGTATTTGAGTGACATTATTTGAATTTTTGCCATTGATAGGTATGCTATAAAGTAGAATACCTATAAATTGTTATTATTCTACTCACCTTATGTAACTACACTGTATATATTTCTATGTGTAATGTACAATTCATGTTGGTGTTAGATGATAGTGATATCAAATGGTGTGGCATGAGATATCATTATCTCAGGTCAAAGTGAAATGTTGAATAAAACACACTGTATTTCTACCACATCATTATTTAATAGACAAGAAAGAAAATTTGCTTATTAAACAGAGATTGCTTTTCATCCTGCTATTTAAAGAAAAAATGTCTAACTAATATACTTAGCACAATAATATGATCTACAAATTTGAACTTAAAAAATTACATGATTCGAAAATGGTTTTAATTTGAATGTCAAGCCAACACTCATTGCTTATTTGTTTTCCAAGACAAATATGTATTCCAGAACAGAGCAACTACTTGAACTAATAAAACTTGATATTGGAGGGGAACATAGGCAAAATTTACAATCTGTACCCATGGCCAAAGTAGGTAGTTTAACTTTAAAACATCTAAGTAATTAGCTTCTAAATCACTGATAATATTATCAGAGTCCTTACCTTGCATAAATGCCACTGCACTAAGGATAGCAACTAAAAATAGTGGTGCAAATACAATCTGATCAATGAACACTTTCTTCAAGGCTACAGCTGTGCCGGTGGAACCTACATACTTGTACAATGCTCCATACCAAACCCGCAACGCAGGCCCCTGACAAAGTAAAAGGTTAAACTGTTAGAAACATTACCATTATTCACAGGTGGCTCAACCCACCGGACAGGCCTTGAAAAGTGTTCATAAAGGTTTAAGAGGATGACGCAGTTTATTGCAATGTTAACTGCAACATTGTACTGTGCAGTTTAAATGTGGTCATTGCAACAGAATTGCTTGAAAACTGATACTTTATATGCTAACTAAGCCATAGCAGTCTGTACAGTGTTATTCATGCGATATATTCCTTACTAGCTTCTGCCTGCAACTTTGTTTGCATGGAAGTTGATACTCATTGGTTATTAAAAAAAATTCAATGCATGGGGGTTCAGAATCATATACTGAATCTATGATTACAGTTTGTGTGTCAATGTTCCTGCCAAACTGTAATCTTAAAATGAAATCTCATTAATAATATTGTACAGACTGCAATAAGATAGTGGTGTAACAGTCAGATCAGAACAACAGTCAGGATTCAACCCCACACCACAAATATAAGGGACATGTATACAGCTGCGATGTTGTCCTAGACACTATAACTAATAGTACAATATCAACAAATAATTATTATTGTTGTTTGCGTAAACCAATATTTGATTTAAAAAAGCACCATATTTCGATGCTGCATGAGCGACCGAGTTTGACTACAAATAAAGTTTTTTAAACTGCCAATGGACAGGTTACTTACCCCTACAAAAAAGCCTATAGAAGAAAACCTTAACGTCCTCATAAGATCTACATTTGTGATGGGTTTGCGCTCGATGAGGGTCTGACTGATTAAATCACCCGAGCCCATCAGAGCTCCCGTCTGTACTGCTTGTACTAAGTATGGTCTTCTACGTAAAACGTCTTGGTACGCTTTAAATATACCACGAAAATTCATAATTGCTTGAATCCTCACTTATTCATATCCCAAAAATAACTAGACAGACGAACTGTTTTAAGAAATATTTATATTTCAAAATAATCTCCTCGAGAGTTAACTTAATCGATCCAGGGTATGATTGTATTGGATTGAACTGACCGATTGATTTTACCCGGGGTACCCGGTCCGGTAAGTAAACTTTACTTCAACGACTTGACAGATAATTGAAAAAAGTCCTCTGTGATTGAAATATCGAAACCACGAAGACGAAGACAGTGGCAAAATCACTGGGACACGCACCACAGAGTACTATTTGATAAACTGAAAACATGCACAGAGCATGTATGGGACATTGACATTGACAAGTTGTTGACTGTTGTTAAAATGGTTGTTAACGGTCAAACCAGTGTTGCCAATCCCAGATTCCGTTTTCTGTTTTGAAATTTTCAAGGACGCATTCGCTTGACGACACAAGGACATCAGGATTTTTATGTTTGGGTTTTTATTTATTTTCTTAATTAAAACAAAATTACAGACCAAAATCCAAGTTATTGCACAGTTAAATGATAAATAGTTTATATTTTACAATCTATCTGTATCTACAGATAGAGATGTCTAAAGTCCGTCTCACGAAAGAAGACTCGCAGCAGACGCAGCGCTACTACTCAGCTCAGGGTTGCCAGACGAGTGCGAGTGAATTATCGTATCAATATTCGAAAATTATCGTACCCGATGAAAAATTATCATACAACGGTCAGAACCGAGCGAAACGCGCTATTTCGCAAAACTAGATATAGGATAGGAATTTTAGGAAGTTGTGGAATTAGACAGAAATTAAAAAAAATACTTATTTTATTAAAGAATCGCTATTTACATCTATCTCTGCAGCAGCGCCAGCCGGGACTGCTGAAGTCATTTGAGATATAATTTTTTCAGTTGGTTCAAAACCATAACAGTATTATTTTGATTGGTTTTTTACGCATTGCGCTGAATGTAAAGCTCCTATAACAGTTTTTGTTGCAAGTTTGTTTCTTATTCTGGTTTTCGTCAAATTATTTTTGCTAAATAGTCGTTCAGTATCTGCATTTGAATGCCAAACACCACTTCGGAAGAGGGTTGGAGATTATCGTACTTTGGCGTACGATAGTACAGACGCCAGCACATCAACCTACTACAATCTGTCAGATTTCTGTAATAGATTTTCAACTTTATCGCTAAAGCATAAGGTTCAATGTTGATTGGGAAAAGAACATGGCCAGTTTTTATAAGGACGTCGGCATAGTTATCAACTTTAAAGTACACCAATGATTTTTGGTGTTTTATATTCGTGAATATTGGCCTATTAAATTGCTATAAATAAAAAACTCTGAGAACTTGTCATCACAACATACTAGACAAAAAACAATTTCATTAAAAAATCTTTTAATCAAAACGCTAGCAATAAGGTATATACTTATATAGATTATAATTTCGCTATTAAAAAACTTAAAGACGCTTTAAAGTAGCGAACAGTTGTGAATTATTACGTATAACTGATATGGTATGGTTGGTGATTATTAAGCATTTAAACAAAGTAATGGCCACCTAAATGAAGGATTTTAAACTGTGTATTGATTTACATTTATTAAACTGGGTAATAGTCTCAAAAAATGTGACAATAATAACAAACATAACATCGCGCCTGTATTCCCCGAAGGCATGGGCAGAGGTGTACCTATAGTACACCCACATTTCACCAGTTATGTTTAAGTCCCATGTATTAGGGGGCGAGTCTATTGCCATCAACCGGGCACAAATCCAGACTCCGGGCTCCTACTGAGAAATTCCTGATGAATAACCCCAATATCACTTTGCTCGACCTGGGAATCGAACTCATGACAGTAAACCAACGAGGCAGTCATAATAACAATATTAACAAAGCATATTCAAAACTAATATTTTTCTTTAAAGTACATTTTTACAGGGTGCCCTTATATTTTTTTAAATAGTTCAATTAACAATAAACAAGGGAAGCACAAAATAAAACAAAAGAGTTAAAAAAATATTTATTTATTAAATAAAAATATTTTGCTATATTATAATTATTATATCTTAAATGCCTACCTAGGTAACATACATTACAGCAATGCAGCAATAGTGTTAATAAAGAGACCGAGGGAGGTCAATCAACCAGCTTTGATAAAACAGAGCATTTTTATTTCACAAATACACTAACCTGGATAAAGTGTAAGTATAGGGCTTTTTTTTTGGATGGGAAATCATCTAATGACTCCTCCCGCTCTAGGTGGAGCGGAAGGGAGTGTCAGACTCTTACTGACTAAAACCCACCCGTATTCCTTCCTTAGCCCTTTATGTTCCGGGGCAGCGGTAACCCTTTCGGACGATCCTGCTATAAGTATAGGGCTTCAGTAATTACATAAATAACAAATGTAACAATCTGTTTCTGCATTGTTGAAATATACAGTGAACAGATGTGATTGAAGCTGGCTTATAATTAGGTAATGATATCGTATTACTATCCCATTGAAGTGGCCCTCTTTGAACAGGCGGCAATGGTGATGGCTCTGGTGGGCTAACAACTTGAACATTAGGGGCTGCTGCATCATTGTTCAAAGCCAATTCCTGCATGTCTCGTGATGAGTCATGCACTGCCTGTCTATTTGCTCGCATCCAACACACATGGCAAACATAGTTGTTTCTTGAGGGCTGAAAGTAAACCAGTTAGAATAAACACAGATAAATGCTTATGTTTATATAATTTTTAGTAACAAGAGTATCTTTTGTATACATCTCTTTATGTTTTCAAGTATTATGTTATTGTTACACATGCCTTCTTTAGGCAAGTATATGTTAAAGATGGAAAATATATAAAACGCAGATATTACAATCACAGAAACATAGTATGAAAACTCCTTTTTTTATAGATTAATACAACTAGGTATTTATAATAATGAAAAACAAAATGCTTATCACATAATTAGTATTTTGTGATAAGGACAGCCAGCAATGGACACTCCATACTGACAGTATGGTGTCTTATTTTCCTCACAGATTTGCCACAACCAAGGCAAACCATGTTATTCCCCAGTAGTCTCTCGTGTTCACCAGCTACGGTATTTAATAATAATAAGCATGGATGCCAAATAAATGTATCCATAGGCAACTGAAAATAAGATACACTGTAAGTTAATTTCGCATACCAGAATTATATAAAAACATTGAGGTCATAATATGTACTTACATAAATTACCTCAATGTATTAAAATAAATCAGAAGTTTTTTCTAGTCCAACTTCTTACCTGGGTTTGAGCATTGGTTATCCAACGCGAAAGTCTTGTTTGATGGTGTGCAGAAAGTGAGGTTATGAGATGCCTCTGCAACCTTTGCATGGCTATTCCCACAGAGTACACTATAATATACTGAAAGCTATTCCGCAGTTGATGCACCTCATATTGATCCACAAAACAAATCCAAAACGCAATGCAAATCAGAGTCCAGTGTTAATAGCAAGGTAATCGAGTGGTAGACGGTATCAGTCCGTAGAAATAAGCAGGGGTAAAAAATATTAGAAAATAATCGCAGAAACAAACACAATAAATACGCAATGAAGAATCTGCAATAACATTACATTGACATAGACAATGACACATTGTCAAACAAGTAAACGCGTTCCGTTTTAAGTTTTTTTTTGTGTGAAATATAAAAAAAACTATCTTACGCATCAACATTATGGAAAGATAAGTTTATTAAATGCGACAAATACCGATGAAGCCAGTTTTGTATGAATAAAATGTTCCTAATAAAAACATTTTGTCGTCCATATCACATATCTACAAGTAGTATGCATGGTGTGGAACGCCCATTATTATATTTATCTTTCTCTATGGTCCATTATGGCAGACGTTGACAAATGATACTTTGAATTCATCTTTCATTACTAATTATTTTGAAATAAAAACTGACGAGTCCAGAGAGGTTAAAAACTACGAATCAATTCATTTTTCTATTTTTAATATCCAATATTATTTACTATGTATGTGTAAATGGAATGTACAGACGCCAGCACATCAACCTACACCTAACTGTCAAATTTTCCCAATCAACATTGAACCTTATGCTTTAGCGATAAAGTTGAAAATCTATTACAGAAATCTGACAGATTGTAGTAGGTTGATGTGCTGGCGTCTGTACTTTTTTGTCCATATCATTTGACAGTTAGGTGTAGGTTGATGTGCTGGCGTCTGTACATATTGGATCGTACATCGTACCGGTGTCGAAATTATGGTACATGTACGATAATCATCGTACGTCTGGCATCACTGTGAATTGTTTATATTTCTGCCACAATCAATAGACACAACCAATAGAGAAAAGTGTCTGATATCTGCACAGACTAAGAAGAGGGTGTCTGCATGGACTTATTGTATTACTCTCTATTGGTTGTGTCTATTGATTGTGGTGCCTGCAATATATAATGTTGAGATATATTATAAACAAATCAAAAATTATCATTCCGTCGCATGCCCGTAGCGCTGCGTCTGTGAGACTTCCTTCGTGAGACGGACTTTAGACATCTCTATCTGTAGGTAGATTGTAAAATTTTATTATAACCTACTGTAATTTCTATCAAAGTATCAAACTATGGGAAATTATAAGTGCAGCAACAAAAGTTTTCTTTAGAACCAACGTCTTTTTTTGTGTGTATGCAACGAGTTAATAGAACAGCTTCTATTATATTAATTCATCATCTTTACTATTCCAACAGAATATCAAAAGACGCGTCTATTTACGAACGTAAATTAATATGACTCAGAGCTACCGATATGGGTGTCTAAGATTATAATTGCCCATATGGTAAAAGTACTCTGTGGACTATAATAAGTTTAGTTATTATTCTGAGAATAAGTCCATGTCCACAGACTACTTAGTGTCCATGTCTGAGACTGAGGCACAGAGTAAGAAGAGCACTGAGGTATAGGTACGTACTGTAGATCACAGAACACAATGTAATAAAAAACAAAACGTGACATTGGCTAAATGCACAAACCGTGCGAAGCCAAAGAAAAAAAAAAAAAAAAAATTACTCCTAGCTGTAGATAGAGAATAAACCACAGAGTACTTTTATATCTAGAAGGTAATAAGTCCATGATCTAGAATCTAGAATAGGAGTTGTTGTAGGAAATGTTGCTAACCATAAAATAATAATTAGTTCCAATTTATGCCACGAGACTTCTTTCATGAGGCGGACTCTACGTGTTGTCTACTGCGACTATTTGAATAAGCTCACGTTGGCACGGACGTAATAAACAGCGGTGGGAGAAAAATCGCATGCGGGCATGCTGCGCTTGGAATAGAACAAAGCGGTACATCTGTTCGCACGGGCACGATTTTTTATTACGCAGTGTTGGATTTTCAACGCTCGGCGTGAGCGTTGCGAGCGAGCGAGCGCCTGCATTGGTCAATGCGGTGCGGCGCGCGCTGGTTCGTTGAATGCAGGCCTCCGCTAGGAGTAATAGTAATAGTGTTCTGTGCTGCAGACGCGCCGGTTCGTTGACTACAGACGTGCCGCTTGCTGAAGGCGGCAGTGCACGGCGATGCTGGGCCGAACGACGCGTCTGAAAGTAATCTATTTGAACTTCGTTAGGCCTCGAGTCCATGCCTACACCATCTAGCTAGCCACACATAAAATATTTTTAATTTATTTAAAATCACAACCACAGAGTACTTTTTGATAGACTGAAAATCACAACTGGCAACACTGACGTGAGAGTGAGATGTTCGTGTTATCGTAATTCGTAAATTCTTCAGGGATTGTCTTAGTTTTGCATTATAATTTCTCCTTCACGTTGTATAAAACCGTTTACTAAATTGGACTATTAAAATGGATAAAAGGAAACTATCGACTGCGGGGGACAGCCTGTATCTAATACTACAAGTCCCAAAAACTGCTACACAAGACGACGTCAAGAAAAGCTATCGGAAATTAGCGTTAAAATATCATCCCGATAAAAATCCTAACAATCCTGAAGCTGCCGATAAATTTAAAGAAGTGAACCGTGCACATACGATTCTAAGCGATGCTACGAAACGGAATATATATGATAATTATGGATCTCTCGGGCTGTATATCGCTGAACAATTCGGAGAAGAAAACGTCAACGCCTATTTCGTTGTGACAAGCACTTGGTGCAAGGCCCTGTTTATCGTATGCGGCATTTTAACCGGATGCTATTTCTGCTGTTGCCTATGCTGTTGTTGCAACTGCTGCTGCGGCAAGTGCAAGCCGCGCCCTCCAGAGGAATCCGGAGATTACCACACGCTGGAGAGGGATGACTCAGATGGCGTGCAGGCCGTGACCGCGCAGCCTGCTGGAGAAGGCCGTCCCAAGGGAGAGCAGGCGCCTCCTATCGCCATGCCTGCACCTGCTCCGACTGGAGCCTCAGAAAACACCGGTTTGAACACAGGTGGGGTCAATTATGGAATTTCAAATTAAACTAGCGAAAACAGTACTACATCAAAATGTCAACCCCTTATTTAAGTACCTTTAAGCATCTTCAAAATAATATTCAGTTATATTACAGATTACCAACAAAATAGGTAGACATTCAGTGAGTTATTATTCTGTATTACTTTCATAATATCACATCGGAATGGTTGTCCGGAAATAGCTATACTCTCTATGCAGCAACCTTGCAAATATTTAATCATTTAATATGAGTAAGAAATATATTTATTTGATCATTACATTGTTATATAGTAAGAATAAAAAATAATATTCATAAACTCTACTTCATGTCATTTAGATAAACACAATACCTTATTTATAGTTTTATGTCCAACTAGTTAGCTATGAAACTTGATATATAATTACCAATAAACATATTGATATATGTTTCTCTTTTATATGCAGGTTAGTGTTTTAATGGTTCTTCACAAAGATAGTGGGTTTAAAGGATTAAATTCTCATCAAGCAACATTATATAAAAATTAAGTTATTATAAATATACACCAATAATAATTGGACCTTAATATTTACCTTAATAATACCAACATAGTAGATGCATTTCGGAAACATGAAATTAACCAACAAAAAGAAAGTGTTTAAAAAACTTCCTTTGTCTAGTGACACTTTATTAAGTGCAAGGCTTTAATCAAGTGCATATCGACGCTTGAAAGGCAAAATTGAATAAGCAACATGGGACTAACTTTACAGGCGAACAATTTAAAGTTTAACTTTTCAGAATAAAAAAATAATATTTCCAAAATAGTACCTAATAATTACGCCTGTGTGGGATGGTTACAAGAGTTTAAATGTTTTCTTTTTTCTGAAACTTTTATCCGTTCTCCTGTAAAGTTAGCCATATGTCGCTTAGTCAATTTTGCCTTTCAAGCGTCGATATGTATTTCCCAATGTGTTACCAAACTAGATTCAGTCTGACCAGGCCCGTAGTAATGAGGGATTGTGAGGGTTTGTTTGTAACGATAGTGGAACACAGTATTTCGATAATTGTATAGAATATTTCCATAAATATTGTTTTCATTTGACATAATTATCAAAGTGAGCATATTATGTATCTTGCATGATGGACACACATGGTGTTGGTACTGGTATTTTTCCACTACTCTTGCATTATCAAACTAATTACATTTTAACAATCATGCATAATTATTATAAAAAATACTTCAATTTGGCCTTAAAACTAATATATAAGAGTAAAACTAGTTGTTGGACTAATATTTGTAATCAATTGGAGATTGTGTAGTATTTAATGAAGTTGACAGTTTTGTAATCAAATCGTAAGACATTGATGAGATGTTAACATTAACTCCGAGAGTTCACTAGTGGCAAAAAATCAGTATCAAAAATTCCCTGATATTAGACATTGTCCTTTAGATTTACCTCACATGTTTGTTATTTCTTATGTACTATGTGCAATTATTTTCGGAAGAAACTGTTAATTACAATATGTATTTTAAAATCAAGTTAGACATTTTTAAGGTAGATAAATAAGAGGTGAAAGTAACACTACTATTAACTCAGTTTGATGATGGCATTGACTGATATGCAATTAATGAGAGGCTTCTTGAATGATTATGCTGTCAAGTTTTAATTGGATATTGGCACTTAATCAATCACCATTCACTACAGGGCACAGACATAATGACATCTAACAGTATCTAGTAGTAATAGAGGAGTTTGTACAAAGCTGTATGTAAGGATCATATCAGGTGGAGTTCTGTAGTGTCTGCCCAGTACCATGGGAAAAAGTGGAGTTTATGTATGTAACATTGCCTCTAAAGTTTCATCAAAGCAAAATAGGTATTGTGATCTTTGGAGTATAGGAGTTAGGGTGCGTTTCCACTGAAGCGGTGCTGGGCGGAGCGGAGCGGAGACGTGCAGGAATCGACCAATCACAATCGTTGAAATCTTCATCGCGTCACGCGTCTCGTCTTTGATTGGACGATTCCTGCACGTCTGCGCTCCGCTCTACACAGCTCCGCTTCAGTGGAAACGCACCCTTACCCTGTCCTCCTATCCCGTAAGATATTAACCAATGGATAGATCTTAAGGCAAATATTTGTTATTACAATGTTTTTTCTCGGCCTATTTAGTTATGAGTTACAGCATCCAAAATGTGACTAAGCACATTGAATTTCATGTATTCAGTAAATTAGTTAGCTTGTCATAAAACAGTAAATACATACCATCAAAACACTCGCAACATCAACTTACATCAACTACATTCAAAATATTAATGTCAGCATTGGTTATACTGTTTTATCAATAAAGGATGTTTTTGAGCAGCAGGCCTACTTACTTATATCAGTGAACTTAATAAAGATTAATGATGAACAAGGCACCTTATTGTTAAAATAAACTTTATTAGCTAGTGAAATATAAGAATTAAAATGTAATTCTAGTCATATTTAGAGCACTAGAACTCTGAGCAAACTAATCATTGAGATCATCAATCTTAATAATAATAAATATACTCTTTAAATATATATGTTACCGGCCAAACCCAATTTTAGGACGAACTAGTTTCGCTTAGGCCAAGCCAGTTCTCCCTCGCTCTTGAATCCTATGTCGACAGAGGCCCGCTTCGCGGGGCTCCTATTTCTGCGTAAAGGGTTTAAAGTAACCTAACCTCGGGGTGCCCTTCGCTCGCTCTTGCATCCTACGTAGCCTAAGAACTGGTTTGGCCTAGGCGAAACTAATTCATCCTAAAATCGGGTTTGGCCGGTAACATATATAGTTATATAATAACAAAGATCTGACTATTGGTATGTAATACTCCAATTCAATAAATTGCACTTATATAAGCTTGAGACAGATAGTAGCAGTTTTTTACCTCTTTTTATAAAATCAAAATCTTTTTTACAAAGGTCATGCTTGACATAAACATTAAAAATGTCTAAATTGTTTGATAAAAAAAACGAGTAAGGAATCCAAATTTAAAATCAAATTCTGTGAAACTTGAAAACTGGATGAATATCTAACATCAAATTTCGTATGTCCTTTTTTGTCTCGTGCTGAAATCCTCATGTCCTTTGCGCTGGGGCGTGCGGACGGGTCTGTGTTTTAGTCGTATTCTTCCAATTATCTTTGGCACGGGGCTGTAGGACTCGCACATTTTCCTTTGCGAATTTTGCCACCATAACTTTCTCGCTAAAGGTGTCGTTCTACACTCCACGCGCTCACGCTCCCAACCATAGCCCACACCCGGATGGTTCGAGATAGTCTCTTATGCCTAAAGGTTGGCATATCTATCCTGCGGTCCTTCTTCATAAACTCACTTGTATTAAACTCCTCAAATCTTATTTTTCTTATTTACACTTTAAATTAAATCGTCTGGCGTGGGAACCATGAAAGTGTATCTTTTGAAATTTTGTGTTTTATCGGTAAATACCTATCTTGTTTTGTATTGTCGGGTTTACTCAATACCTGTTTGAATTTAGTTTGAGTCATCGGCATCGCTATAGTTATTATAAAATATAAGATAATGCTCAATATCACATATTTAATCAGGGCCTTGGGGATTGCTCAGACGAAAATAGAAAATCTAGTTTTTCTTTTAGATATATTCACATCCAGACAAGCCAGTAAGGTATAAAGTGTTTTCATTACATTAATAAATAAATGATTAAAATACAGTGCATCAATATGTGAAATAAAAATGGGGTTTGGTAAATGTATACAATAGCTTAATTTCGTGCATATAATTTGCGTAGGATGTATGTTGGCAAGTCAATCAAAAATATATCTACCAACACCGAGTGAGCAGAAATAGCACCGAAATAGCAGTGATTCTAAAGTCTGCGTCAGGATGACTGGACCAAGAGAGGCTGGCCACTTTCCTTGCAATAGTTTTCCGCCTTTAGCGAAGTACCTAGTAGGTATTTGATGTCTGGTACCAAATAGTACTAAATAGGTACAAAAACTGGGTATTGCTCAAACTTCTAAAATCTCTCTTGGTCTAGTCATCCTGACGCAAACGATTCTAAAATGTAATTATTTTATAGAATTTTGCAACATTTTAAAACTAACATTCCAACCTAGTATGTGTTGTAAAAAAATATTTCATTAATCTATGATCCCGCACTAAACAAACATCTGACCTCCTATTGTTGGGATCGATGTCATAAATTACAAACACGGTCTGCAGTTGGAACCTATAGTGATCTCATTCCTTTGATTATATAATGTCTAGATAGAGCATCAATTGCGCGCAAACGTGTCAAAAAATACCGGCCAACTGTTGGGCTGTAAGTACTTACCCGCCGATTAGTGCCGATCGTACCGCTTTGTTGTCACTACGTATTACGCGCGCTAAGTAATAAACAAATAACAGCGATAAAATGACGGTATGTGCTATTAAACTGTGCCGAAATTATAAAGGAAGGGTAAAAAACACCAAACACATCACATATCATCAGTAAGTAACCAAAAAAACTACGTATTTGTTTTTTGTTTTTATATTTACCAAATTACGCCATATTTTATCAGTGTTGCCAGTTTCTTTTTTCCATTCTCCCAACTTAACGTCCTTTTTTTGTGGGTATATTCGTTGCTTTATGGTTACGTTTATATTATTTAGTTGATGTACTTTTATTATTCGATTTCAAAAATGGTGAAGTTTTTCAATTCGTCTGTACTTTTTTATAATAATATAATGTTCGCGTATAACTTTTTTGTTTATGAGCCCATTTTAATGATTATTGTTGCATTGGGTCCAATAAACTGATTTCAAAGGTGCCAAGAGTAATTTTAATAAGATTAATTTATTCCATTCGTATTATCTGTGATCTTTCATTTGAAATTTCCAAATACAAACTGCCTAAAAAGTTAAATATTCTAATTGAATTAACTTAGCTGATTTAATATAACACAACATTCACACACACAACTCTAATTCAATTAAATAGTGTTTTTTATTTATAAATAAAGACACTACTAAAACTGAATAATACTACAAACATACACCTAAAACTTACTTATATTATTTGTATAGTCATTTTTTTTAATATGTGATTTATGGGAGAATTGTAGTAGCTGGTATCATTATGCACGCACACAGAGACATAGATGCACAGTGTAAAACACCGCCCGCACGCACACATGTTTGAAATTGTTGCCTCGTTTTCTTTGTTTTGATTGTAGGGCGACGCTCTATCTAGACATTATATAATCAAAGTCTCATTCATTATTTTGTCGACCGGTAAGTAGGACTTTTTGATATAGGAGGCACTGTAATATTAATACGGTAGTTGATTTTAGTCGCGAGCTTGCTATGTCCACTAAGATATTAAACATAATATTGTTGATTTGGTAACTCGTAGATTGTACCAAACGTAAACATGTATAAAAGCCATGTTATAGCATTTATAATAGGAACATAGTGTAGGTAGTTATATTATTTGTATCTTCATCCTCATCCGGTACCTACCTACCTATCAAAAGAATCACTCCCACTGGGGCAGGAACACGATTAATTTGGCATTGTGAAGCGTGTTAGAGTCAGCAGTATTTTTTAAACAACAACGCCGACCTGCCAATTATGTACCTAGTACTACATAATTATATTCGGGTTTTATTCGCCTCGTGCCGATTGACATACTCCGTTCTGCATCTATCTTCACTGAATTTGCTTGTTACAATTGTTTTTTTACCGCCCGTTTAGGTACAAGCGGCTAAGCCGAGCGGCGATTTCCAGAAAATAATATATTCGATTTTACTGCCCGGCTGTGCAGATAAAGCCGGGCACGCGATCAGGTGTGTAGCACTCCTGACAATTATAACCTAAGCAGATATCAGACGATTCACTTTTTGTTTATTTTTGTTTCATTCCAGTACACACGACACCAACAAAATTATAAGAATCGTCTGATATCAGCTACTATAATGATAATGATTCTATTGTGAACACAGCTGTATTTTCTCTTCCTTATATAAATTCTGCTATGCGCATAAAAAGCCCTAGTGCAGTTTATAATTTAGGCGCACAACAAAATCCACCGTCTAACCTAACCCAATTTGCCTTAATAGAACCAATAAAACTGTATTATGAAATGTGGCCATTGCAGAGGCAGTGTTTCCTAAATTCCCTGCAGTTTCTGTCCATGACATTTATACGCGAGAAACTGTGAAATTATCCCTGAATTATAAATTAGGGCTGAATAGATGCTGGCACCATTAGCTAGATGAGCCAGATTTTCTTGACTTTTAGCATGGTTAAATTTGGGACAGTCTACATTATTATCACTATTATGGTGTAATTTGGTGTAAGTACTAATCCTGTTTTATGTACCTATCATTATGGTCATTACTTTTCGTGATTTTTATCGACATTATATTTTAGGTGTATGTACTAATATTGTACGTACTTAGATAGTTGGCTTGATTAATTTAAAGTACCTTTTACCTATGTATCGTTAATGTTTTTTTATTGCTTTAATTAACCTTCCAACGTCTATGTTGGGGGTTTTAATGATTCTTCATAAACTAAATTATTTTTAGCATAAATATCTAGTTGTCGACCAAAATGAAACTTATGAGGTAATTTGTAAGGTAGTAGAAATTACGACAATTCAATTCGAATCTTAAGACTAGGTGTATTGGGCACGTTTCTTCAATCTTCCTTCGAAAATGTTAACATAAAACTGTTGCGTGGTAGCGTTGATTTCTGATCGAATTCTGAAAGTAGTTTTATGAGCTTTCAATTTGTTTACCAAGGAAATGTTATTTACGCTTATGTGTGAACTGGAATAAGAGAATCCATTTAAGTTTCCTTCGCATACAATCGTTCGTTATAATGTAAAACCAGTTATTATTAGGTACTTTGCTAATGCGAACATAATGTATTTGTCTGTAGACCTTCGATTGTGCTCATTGTATACAGCATCCTTATTGTTGCCACCCAGATTCATGTACCTATTACCTACTTATTTATACCATAACATTACTTAATCTTTTCTTGCTTGTTATAAAATTTATGCTAATATAGGTAAGAATAATATGAATTAATTCGATCGTTTGTTATAATATGATAATGATATACAATGAAGGAGTTACTTAAGATCCACTTTGTAAGCCACGGCAGTTAAGGCAGCTTGATGATTTACAAAATTTAATGAATACTTATGCTACACATTTTAATATTAACACTGTTAACTTTTTAACTAAATATGACCTATATTGCATTAGTTTCAAATGTGTGTGATACTGTAAATTATTGTAGTTGTTGTAACCGTTTGAAAATGATTAGATTTCATTAATGTCCCATTAGCTCTCGCAGCAGCGCGGCTGCGAGCAGGAAAATGGACTACTTGTTATGTCTAATGTGTATTATTATAAAGTTATGGTACTAGTCAACGAGTATTTATAACGACAATGTCATGAAATAAGAATGTTAAAATGTAACTACACTTATAAACTTTCAATTAAATAAAAATCTACATAAGAAATGTCAAATCTATTATTGAAATAACCGTTACCTCTCATTTTAGTTGTAAGTTTACTTTATCGCTTACAAAACTATACTATATTCTTTGAAAACTCGTAATAATGTTAATTTGTATTTTTTTCTTGTTTCCAGGAAGCAGTATTCCAAAATACACATGAAGTATTTACAACTAGTCTATCATTATTTGTAAGAGAAAAGAGGAACGTACTTGTATAATCACCAGCAATGAACATAGGTACAGATATGTAAGCCTAATTAAAGTTATTGTTCATCATATTAAATATTTTTATACGTTTATTACGATTTATAATTTTCGCTTTAAAATATATTATACAACGTAACATTGTTTTTATTGATCAATGATGAACTCTTGCCGTAGGTAATATTTTTTAAATTTGGTGATGGTTAGGTACCTACTATTTTTTATTTAGAGAATAATTTATATTTTTAAAGGCCATATAAGTAATCATTATGTACCTATGTATGTTCATGTAGATTTCATATGTGTGACTATATCCAATTTTTGCTTCACACATTATAAATTAATCAATAGTTATCAAATATACGTCGTTGGTACGAAATTATGAATAGTTCAATGAATTATGTATTGTAGAAAACGATTGTAGATTATTATGTATAATGTAAACTGCATATTAATACCTAATCGAAAAAAAAACTCTTAAAATCTTCGTCCAGGGCTTCCTGCTTTGATGGCATTTGCTTGTAGATTGTTATTGGCTGTAAGCGCATCGATGATACTGTATACCGTACACATTTTTGTCTTAATATTTATATTCCGTACTGATTATGTAAATAAAATATAATATTACACATCAATATGACCTTGTTACTAATTACAATCTATGGATACTCACCACCGTAGAGACCTCGAGAATTCGAGATTGACGGATAACAGAAATAGCGAACTACCTACATAAAACGCGTTGCCAGTGATTTTGTAACATGAGGAGCTATGGCGGGTATTCTACGGACCACAGAGAAAGGCGTTGTTTTATTATGCAGAAATTATTGAAAGTTAATGTACAGACGCCAGCACATCAAGCTACCCCAAACTGTCAAATTTTCCCAATCAACATTGAACCTTATGCTTTATCGATAAAGTTGAAAATCTATTAAAGAAATTTGACAGATTGTAGTAGGTTGATGTGCTGGCGTCTGTACATTAAAGACCATACAGAGTAGGTACTGAGGTGAATGATTAAATATTTTCATTCATTTGTTTGGTAATCTTTAATCAAATTTCAACGGTGTGTGGTTAAGATAATTTCAATATTGATTTAATTTAACAAGTTATTCTTAAAACAAGCTTAACTCATTGAGGTTCTTACCACAATCTTTATTTCTCGTAAAGCAGACTCCGCGAGTAAACGAGTTATATTTGAATAATGAATATTAAATGTTTAATTAATTTAACTATTTTGTTAGTGGCAAGTGGTGATAGTCTGGTGCAGACACGTAATATATCGATTCATGATACATGCCCTTTATACAAAAAGGGGCATCATTTGAACGTTCAAGACGTGGTTGGAAGCTGGATGACAGTCTACACGCAACCGAAGGGTCTTGACTGCTTTAAATTTCATGTTAGAGCTACTATGGAATTGGTAGGTACTTACTTAGTAACCCCCTTACTAATAAACGTTGTATAGCGTCTGTATAGTTGCACAACGCTTTGTTTTCTTCTTTCGAAAACCTAATTACTGGCGATTGAGAGAGAAATCGATGTGTAACTATTCACCTGATATAATACGTTTATCAGTTAGGGGTAAATAATTAGTACCTACGTACTATACTGCTAATCCAAACTAAATAACAGATGTTGATATTGCACTTAATAATCTAACCCTAATCAGTATCACCTGCACTGTTGCTGTTGTAATATGGTGATAAATGATGGTATTTTTTCATTTCGGTGAAACATACCTTATTTTTTTATTATGTTACCCTACATTTTTTTTTACTCACCTATTCCTTTATAATCCAGTTTGATCTTAGTAGGTACCTACTTGTTTTTTGAATATTATCTAGATGAAGTTAGTGTTATATGCCTTTACAGGTGAATCAACTCATGCGCACTTGTTTTGTAAGTACTAAATAAAATGGTATTGTGTATTTAGGAACGAGAACAATACATCACGAAGTATGGTGATTTTGGTGGTCGCGTGAAATGGAATCTTTGCCTATTGCAAGTGGGGACTCCACTGGGTAAACACTTTTTGATGGGCAACGGTGCGGAATCAGGACTCATGGAAAATATTATTATCACGGAGAAGGAACACGGTAAAGCAACTATGTACCTATTTAAGTACTTCCTACTTATACCTACCGACATAATTATGACTATATTGAAGACTAAGCAGGGACATAGGTAATGTGCAAGATAAGTAGGCGAGTCTTATCTAAGCATAAACTTCCTGTTAGGCCGATACCAGCTTGACTCATCAGTAGTAAACGGAATGTTGTCATGTACTTACCTATCTTAATAGTGACATTCTAATTTTGCTAGATAAACAGCTATAGAATGCTTAAGGTTTATTAAACCTACCTAATTATACATTTAAATTACCTAAGTATATCTATTATTAAATCATTAAATCTGTAAGCAGGTAAATACACGTTACTAGACCAGAGTGCAGATCAATGGGCGGTATTCGGTCGTCGTGGGAGTGAAGTGTTGGTAATCCGTGACTGCTACGGCGACACCACCGCGGCGTTCGCGCGCGCCCCCTACTGGCCGAGCGCGACGGAACTGAGCGCCATATTCCACCGAAGCGGGATCGTGGTGCAAACATACGGACGAATGCTCTGCGAGCCTCTGGGTAATCCCACTGGACAGCATGAACTCAATGACCCATATCGAATCAAGGGAAATTAATAACAGCAACGGCATTGTATCCATAAACGTTCCTAAGTATGTTTTATTTGGAAGCAGGTGCTAGAAAAAAAACCATCCGTTTTGTTTAAAAATAGAGTTTTAGTTTTATAATTATTAATCCTTTAGTAAATTACAGTACAAAATTTCCATTTATAAGGGTTACATTGCGCCAGCGAACGAAAAATATGTATGGTCTATCCACAACGACTTCTAACTCTGGAGTTTGGTCCCACTCGATACCTGAAAACATACGTAACCAATATTATTATCAGAATAAACATACATACACTCGCAATGCGATATCGTTCGAGATAATGGTTAATTGATTGGTGGCTTATCGAAAACTGTAATATGAGTATGAATACGTTGACCACCACCATTTGAGATTAAATGATGTTAATAAATTAATAAAGTTTTTCAGTTAGGTACCTACCTAATTAAAATACTGTCTACTGAACATAGTTTGATGAGACCTACCATAAAAAAGGAAAAGGATAACGATGCCACGTAATTGACAAACACGTAGCAAAAATTCAGATTTTTATAACTTTTTTTCAACCTTTAGCACCACGAATATTCTCAGCGTTACCACCAATGCTGATGATATTCCTGATGCAAAAGGTTGAAGTGAAATTCATACAACATTACAAAACTAGTTTTTGCCAAAAGTTTTGAAAACAGGACAATAATATCACAACAGCCAACGCCGCCGTCTGTCACCATAGTCCTTCCAAGCTCGCCCCCTATTAGGTAGGTAATTGAGAATTTGAGACTGGCGAAATGTGGGTATGTACAGACGCCAGCACATCAAGCTACCCGAAACTCAAATTCTCCCAATCAACTTTGAATCTTATGCTTTAGCGATAAAGTCGAAAATCTATTAAAGAAAGACAGATTGTGCTTGCGTCTGTACTGCCTAACTCCCCGGGGAAAACGCATGATGCTGTGTTACATTAGAATACCACAGAAACTACTCGTCCGCGTTAAAATAGTACGAGTTTTAGACAAAGTTCGGTTTGTAGTGTCGTCTGTGTCACACGTGGGTGAACATTTGTGCAAGAATGTCTTTCTACTTATCTATCGTCGACCGAAATTTCATAGAAATAAGCTCATTTATTTTAGCAACTATTAGGGTCAGCGCACACCGAACTGCAAAATGCTCGCGTATGGTCGAGCAAAATTTTGATTGCTCGACCATGCAGGCGGCATGCTCGCTCCTCCGTGAGCAAGCTCTGTTGAAAATGCTCTGGGTTGCCACTGTTGCCAGGCGGGCGTGCATGACCAGTTTGATCCTAAAATCCGACGTTGGCAGACGTGTTCAATATGGTTGATTGGGGCTTAGTAATTATCGCCCTTTTGGCAGAGGAAGAGGAACGTGAAGAATATGTAAATAAATCGACTTTTCTTCGTCCATGATTTCCAACTGACGCCGGCCGCGCCGCTGTAGGTAGTAAACACGTCCAGACAGTAAATCTCGCTGTAAATACTGAGCGCGAGCGGCGCGCGGCGGATCTTGCAAGCTCGAGCATGGTCGAGCATCAAGTTTGGGACGTGTATTTAATTTTGCAATGTATGGAATTGTCATAAGATTAATTTTTCAGTAGTCTCAGAAAATGCTCTGCTCTGCTCTGCTCTTGGTGTGCGCTGACGCTAGTAGGAAGAGCGAATATAAATAAATGTACCTATGTAAGTACCCACCGTCATCTTTATAGGCGTTGCGTCCAGCCTCTGCCCAGAACATGATTCGTTGCACAGCATGGGACAGCCTCAGGGAACTGGCTTGAGTCACGTTGCTGACATCAACTAGTCTCGGTATACCCAACTGACAACAAGGAATCGCTAAGTAAAATGAATATCAGTAGGTACCTAGAAAAAACGGAGATGGATGTCCCAAGACACGGACAGGCGATGTAGGGTAGGAACAAGAAGCTGAGAAAGAAGGTAGGTATTTATATTGTGTAAGTATAGCATATCAGGAAAAAGCTTTGAATCATGTAGCCTAGTGTACTTTTGTAACAACTATAAGGCTTGGTTTGTTCTCTAATAATAACACCCATCCAACTCTACCTATTGCAATAGGTAAACTGCTGGTCAAAAGGTACAGTCAGCAAAGTATAAAAGACAGATATAGTTGTCAGCATTCACAAACCAAACAATAATTGAAACATTAGTAGGGAATATTATCACCTATAACTTTCACCACGTATACGTATACGTGGTTAAAACAAATGACGGTGAATATACGAAGGTTAGAACTTGGTTATGCTATATCATGGTTCCAGTGAGACAATGCACTACAATAAAAAATATATAAACTTAATAAAAAAAAATGACATACGGCCTGCAATTTATTAGGCAGCAGCAAGGTCATGCGTAAAGTGTAGATCGGTACAGTGGCGGCTACCCTCATGGTTTTCATCTTCGCCGTAATATCTCCGATGCTTGTGTTGCTTACATGTTGCACCAGACCCTTCAGCGAGTTACCGCGAGGTATCAACATCAGAAGAGTGAGGCCCGGAGTTGCATAAGAAATTTCTAAGGCCTGTAATAAACATGAATTTTAAATAACAGTTCATTATTCTCTTAACGGTCCACACTAGCTCAAGACAAAGGAGTGGAAAGGAGAAAGGGGCCTTTGCCCTGCAGTGGACAACATAGGCTAAAATCAAAATATTCTCCTGTAACACAGGTGTTGTTACCTAGCGCAGGAGTCAGTGCTTCACTTTAGTTGTGCACATTTTTATGCCAATACATTATTATTATTAAAATACTCCCAATGCACACGTACCGATACCGAGTGGCGGACAATTCTAAAGCCTTGATCACAGGTACCGAGTAGATGGGCGATACAGAGCTCTCGGCCGAGTGCTCGGTACGTGTAAACACACCACGGAGTGCTCGACCGAGTTAAAAAGGGCGAGATAGTCACTTGGGCGGTTCTATTTCCTAGACCGAGTGCCCACCCACGCGCTTCCCCGCACTGACTCGCTTGCCCACTTGACAGGTATAAACATGCACTCGGTGCGTACTCGCCACTCGGCGCACTTACGTCTCTCGCAGTACGGTACTGTACAATTTCCAATGATTTTTTCGATCCATTGTCTCGCAAGTCTGCAGCGTCGAAACTGCACTGACTGACTGACTTGGTGACGTAAAAAAATAGGTATTCGTCCACCCAACTCTCTCGGTACTGAAGAGGACTCCTACAGCTACGCGGTATGGGACTACGCAAGCGTAGAACGTGAACTACTCATCGCTCGCGTAGTCGCGTAGGGTTTTGGCGTAGGCGCGTAGCTTGTTGGCGAAGCCGCGTAGCTTGTCAGCGTAGCGCGTAGCGCGTAGCTTGTCAGCGTAGCGCGTAGCTTGCTAGCGAAGTCGCGTAGCTCGCTGGCGTAGTCGCGTAGCGCAGCTACGTCAACTACGTGGGCTCTACATATTTGAACAGATTATGCTTATTGACTGGTGCCTATCTATAACTATAGTTCCGTTATGTTATGAACAGGGTCTATACCCTGTTCATAACATTTTGCTATATTCGGTTTGGGTACAATATAAATAAGGTAAGGTATGTGTGCAATTCTACATAATTATGAAATGTTCATGTACATGTATTATTTTCCAATAAGATTTTATCATTTAATACGGACTTTAAAAAATAAGAAGGTTGTGCATTCGAAGCATCTTTTAATACCTGGTTCCTGGTACCTGGTTTCCGAGATATTAGGGACTTCTTTCTACTTCCGAAGGAATAAACGCAAAAAGACAACCCATTGCTAACTTCACAGACACAAAGATCTGTGGCGCACACTATCTGTTACGAGAATATGATATTGACAATAAATATACCTACTCATAGGTAGATAACACTTAATAGAACAAAAAAATGGTACCAAGTCACAACTGTCATCTGCAAATGGTGGGTATCAACATTTATCGCAGGGGGCGGCTCACAGTATTGGGTTTCCAGCGAAAATGTGTTGATCTCCGTCGATGAGGGCTTACATTGTCGTGTCAATCACGATGGAGCACGGTACTCTATTCGCGCTCTGTGCGCTGTTAGCGTTCACTGGGACCCTCGTCACGTGTGACGATTGTCCTCCAGATCGCAAAGAATCCACTCATAACGAGGCGAAGCTCCACAAGGATTTACTCTGTGCGTACAATTATGATTTCCGACCAGTGAAGGATCACAAACAAACTGTAACTGTGAAAGTCCGCTTTGCGATAAAATATATAAGCTTCGATACTTTAGAAGAAACGTTCACACTTCACAGCTGGGTAGCCCTGTCGTGGCAGGACGAACTTTTAACTTGGAGACCAGAAGATTATGGTAATATAGAAGAAGCACAAATGGAAAGCCACGAACTCTGGACGCCGAGGATGGCGCTGTTCAACGCGGATGCTTCCATGTACCAGTCGGACCAGATCTACACGACTTGCTTGTTAAGCAGTAACGGCACGGTAACATGTGTACCTCACATAGCGCATTCCGGAATTTGTCGCACGTCATTGCGGAGCTGGCCTTACGATGTACAAAACTGCACTTTGTATTTTGGATCGTGGATGAACACAGGGGAGCAAGTTAATTTTACATTTTATCCAAAGCAACCCGTTGTGAAGGATGACTTCCAAGATGGCCCGGGCTGGAAATTGTTGCACGTGGTAAACGAACGTTTGTCAGGGAAGTACAGCTGTTGTCCTAACAGCACGTATCCAATGTTGAAATATACATTTGTGATGAAGAGAATAGCAGCAGGACCAGCAGCCATCGTCGTGGTGCCCTCCATCGTCATCGTGCTGCTCACTCTGATATCTCTAGCAATGGATGCTAAGGACAACACGCGCCTAATGTTGATCTGTTTCAGTTTGTATGGACATTTCATGTTTCTTACCGAAATTGGTTACGATATTCCAAAACACAGTGCGGACACGCCGATCATATTACTTTTCCTTCGTGATTCGATGATAGTGACATTGGTTGGGATCATAGAAACCATATTTTTAATGTTTTTGAGACGGCGAAAGATACCAGCACCTGATTTTATTGTGACAGTGAACCGATTGGTCGCTAATGGTCCCGGCAAGTACGTGGTATTCACCGAATTCGACCCAAGCGATGCTATTGACACTAAAGAGCTGACTGGCCATGACTCGGATATTAGTGCAGACAAGCCGCCTCCGACCTTCGACTGGATACAATTCGCTCATATACTGAACAGGCTTAACCTTGTGGTGGTGGTACTCATTTACATTGTGCTGATTGGCACTTACATTCCTCGTGATAACTAAGTAACTTAAAGGCTATTTATGTTCAATCTACCTACTTTCAATATTAATCACTTTATGTATGAGGCAACAACATCTTTCACTCTCATTTCAACTTTCTGTATAAGACAATTAATTTTAAATAAAAATAAATTTTAACCAGAGGCGTAGTTTGGTGACTAACCTGAGCATCCCACTCACTTAAGTCTGCATAGTTTATGACGTCGTTGATCCTGATCATGCGCACTGTACGGTTGGGGGCGTCGTCAGCGTCGCGGAAGCGCCTCGTGCCGTTTAGCACGGTGGGGGCGGCCCGCCAGCGCCCGCGCAGGTACAGCGTGCTCACAAGCACCGCGGTAACGCCCCCCGACACGTCATCCTCATCGAATGTGTCGTGTATCGCACCACCGGAGTCAATTTCCACCTATACATTTCACATTACATTGATTATGATTGGGCCAAACTGATTTTTAACAGAATGTGGTGCAGGTACTAATGACACCTACTTAAGCCAGGCGTATGTGGAGTTTAGAAACACGTTACCTTTTGGTTGAGTATGGTAGCGATTGTGTCCGATGTTTCTGTGCCGTTGAACCGCTCTACTTGGAGCATCAGCGCTGCGGCCGCGCCTGTTTGGAACCTTGCGACATTCACTTCTTTCCCTGGCCAAAGCATCAGGCGCGAAGACTGCCGCAATTTCAGCTTGTCCGACGACTTCGGCAACGTTGATATGAAATGTCTCACAAGACCAACGCTATCCTGGTAAGCAAAATTATTTATGCTATCCTCAGTTGTGATACGAAATATATTCTTTAGGTTGGTGGGAAAAGTTTATTTTTCTTGCTGAAATGTAACCTATAGGTAGGTAGTCACCGCCATGCTCTGTTGTGAAATAGGATATCCTGGATGGGGGCAGCGCTGGACCAGGTCTTTGTGGCTTTTTTAGATTAGAGGAGGCCTATGTCCAGTTCGTCTTTAACTGAAATTAATCATATTGAATTTATAATATAGGTAGGTTCCTACTTACTTATTTAACATCCACTGTGATCTATTTCTATGTGTTGGGCACCTAATATAGCCATAATGATTACAATAAGCAAAATGTAATAATGTAATTCTTTTTGTTGTGTATTTTTCCTACAATAAAGTATATATAAATATAATAAATAAATAATGTAGTAGGTACCTAGTACTTAGATTTGTTTCAGCCATTACCTACCTAGTAATGTATTTTGGTACTAGACAGGCAACCTTAGCTTGATTACATTTTACTACAAACACTAAATTACGAAACGAATTGTGTTTATTACCGAAGGATTAAAGGACCTGTTGACCTCAAGTTGAATGTATAGTTGGTAGTTAGAATAAATACCATGTCCGAAACATTAAATCCAATGCATTGGTCGATTTGAGTCCTGGTATCAGAGTCAACTTCTTTCCGGAGAGTCATCAGGGTCAAAAGTAAGAAGAAGCCGGATTGAACGAAGCTCATTCCATTTTCTTGTCGATCTACTGGACTTATACCTGTTAGCTTCGTAAACGTTATCTGCAACAATGCCGTCAACTTTTTTAACTGCCTTAAATTATGGTCTAAAAGTTGAATAAAGAAATCGGGTCAACCTAGTACTGAATCTTATAAGTGTTATAAATTACTTGCCACGAAATATATTAAAAAATTATGTATCATCGATTTCTAACGATGATTCATAATTTAATTATAATGATACCCACCTACGTGTAGGAGCATGATTTCATGACCTACATAAAAGTAAATACATTCTAACTCAGGTCAATGATCAAAGATATGGATGGCTTAACATTATTTCAATTCCAATTGATAATACAGTAGGCACACTGAATTTCAATTTTATAACCACACCGGTACTGATAACCATACAGCGCGGTCGGAATTAATCTATTGCCATGCAACTTGTTTCAATAACAAACAACAAATCACATTTGATGTGTTTCACGAATCACGACTGTATATTGTTCACTTTGGTCACAGCACCTCACTTGGTATTTAATTTAATAATGTGTTGTAATATGTACAGGTGCTCAATGCTACCACGGGTCGGGATTCGTGACATGGTCCCATAATTACTTAGGTACTGTTAAAAACATAGTGCCTTAGTGAAATTCAGTTCAAGTTCAATCATGAATCCGTGTTTAAGTTCAATGATAATGAAATTTAGTTTCAAGTTCAATCATGAATCCGTGTCTAGTGACAAATGATTCGTAAAGTTCCTGCTCTAATAAGTAGATTGATGATGGTCTGGTGTGAGCAAGAGACAATACAGGCTAGGTAATCGGTGTCGCAGTCCATATCTGTATGACCTGAATCTGCTGTCGGTGACGGTGCTTCTTGATCCCGATCACACCTACGGTCAGCAAGCTAGTATATTATATTATGAGATGGACAGAGATTTTGTCGTCTCTCTGGACTCAAGCTCAGAGCACTGCCGTTGTCTGTCTGGGCAGTTAGCATCTCGTGCAGGTAGATATGTTAAACACTTAAGCAACCTGAATAGTCCTCAACAAGAGTCACTCTTGCCAAGATGCACTTTTATTATCCACGTGGCCAGTCGTGGCCAATCGTGTACCAATCGGTAAGATTATCGGTTTTTTATGCGCCACTTTCCACTGATGTTCAATGAATAGATATATATTTTGAAGTGATGTATAGTAACTTCCAACATTAGGTATAGGTACCACCAATGACATAAAGTCTGAGATGTATCTATAAATATTTCCACCTAAATGCTGTTTATCTAAGTCTTTAGGTACTTACTAATGAATAATTATATTTTTGGACCTTATCAATGAAGTAGTGTAAAGTTGTTTCCAACATTATACCTACCAATGACAGTCTGATGAAAATGAAATGAAAGATGTATCTATAAACAGGAGTATAAATATATCTATCCACCTAAATGCTGTTTACGAGTTTAAGTACTAATGAATAATAAGGTTTCTACTAGGAAGCTATGTAGAAAAACATACCTTATAAAATTTTCGTTCAAAGTCATCTAGGCTTTGGGTAAATTTGTTAATGGAAGACAAGTTTTTATGTTCAATCATTTTTTGTGGAACGCCAGAAACAGCTTTCGTCATCGTCACTGGCGGCTTCAGTCGGTTGTGAGAAATAAAACTCGAACTATTAACGTGTGTAGATTGCGCCGGTGAACTTAATCCGCTAATAGTGTGCGGGTGTAGGGGTGTATCCCACGCGGTATTCATATTGTGCTTCACGTCAGGTCTTGGCAGTGGATTTAGCAGTCCCGGATGATACATTGGGTATGGCTTGGCAGGCACTGAGCCATGAAAATCTGACAACGGTCGTATGTTCATCATTCCGGTAGGACTCGTCCTGTAAAGCCGCCGAGTGTACACCGCATGTGACTCGGGCAAATGTGAGTTTATGATGGAGTTTAACTCCCGTATTCTGTTATGAGGCCTTGAATCATAATGAGGTAAAAACTTTTCTCCAATAATTTTGTTAGTGATACTGTTCATTGTATCATAAATATTGTTTATTGCTGCGCATTCTAGCCATTTATTGTTAACAAAGCAATACTGTTTGTTTAACTTTTCAATACTCGTTAGGAGAGAGCGAGGTTTGATATGACTTACATGCCGAAGATTATAAATTGGTATCTCGTTGGTTTTTACGGGCAGTAAATTCATTTGTATTAAGAATATAATAAATGCACATTCTTGAATCATATCTTACTTCAACATCTGACAAATTTCTCAATAATGTTAGATTTTGTTTCAGTGAGATGCCAAAACATAATATGGTTTCATGCTTCTGATTTGGACTTGTCTGCTTTTCACTGAAAAATAATATGATCTTACAATAACGCGTATATCTATGTATATATAAAATGTATATATCTATGAATAATAATCTTAGTACCTACCTATATAATTAGCGTGAGGTGTCAGCACATGATTATCACATTAAAATCACGACTAGATGATGAAGCTAACACGAGATAACTCGTTAAAACAGCACGAACCGAGAGTAATGACTATACTGTAAGGCACTCTGCCATGTCTGTAGTAAATACAGTCAGTTCCGCATAACACTGAACTAAGTAAGCACTTAACGCCGAATTAATGGCAGTAATTAATCTGGCATTATTCGATAACACCACTTTATTCAAACACAAATAAGAATCAGTGTGACGAACGGTAAATTATTTCAGTAGCGCGGAAACAAACGGTTTATTTCCAATAAGCTGTTTTATTACCTATGTAGGTAGTTTGTATCAATATATCATGAACAAATTATCTGATAAACACTAAGGACTGAGGTACAAATGTGATCATGGATTTTCACCTAAGTACAGTTATCGGTAGGTAACACGACCGAACGATCACATAGCTGACGGGAAATAGAATCTCCATCCACAGCCTCCATTGCAGAGGTCAGAGTACCTACCTATAGAGGTCATTTGACATCTCTCTCTCTCTACTTACGCTATACCCCTACATTATAGAATGGATAAAATATGAGCATTAGGTAGTCTGGAATCTTCCAATTTTGGCAACAACTCAAAGTATTTGCTGAATGTCCTACTTTAACGGCGCTCTGTTTGAAAGAAGCTGGTTCTGTTGGAATATGGATAGTGTTAAACGAAAATAAAAGCTGGCTGCCAGCCATTTTTTGATAACCTACATTGGTTAATACATATAACTGTCCAAGTTCGGAAAAAATGTTTATCAATTTTTCAATGCAGCTTCTGGCGTTACACTAGTTGTACTGAGTCCCTCGAGTAGGCAAGTACTTATGTGTCTACGTAATAATACCGGGGAATATGCGACCGACTCACGTACCCTGGTAGAGGAACACCGTGTAGGTAGGTTTATACATATGAGGTGCTCCGAGAATTTTCACATTAAAAAGGTAAGAATTTAGGTACCTACTTAATACCGAATACTTTTCTATTCAATTTTCTCATATTACGTGGCGACTAAGTTAGTACCTAAGATTATGCAAGACACAAACAACATGAAAATAAGTATTAGCTGAGTTATGAATTTATGTCTAAAAACATATAGGTACCTATGCCTAAGTATTGGTCTAGTCTATTATACATAGATATACCTAGACGTAGTATGACGATTAAAATAGAGTCGAAATTAGCGTGCAAGAGGTAATCCCCTGTGGCGTGTGTCATTTATGCTATTTCATATCTACTCTTTTTCTTACAAACTTTGTACCTAAACTACGTCTATAGGTATGTGATTACCTACAGTTGTGCTGACTAATGTAATGTTACCTTTTACTTTGAAAACTAATCTTATTCATGTGTTAAGTGCGCTTTGCATGTACCTACACGTAATTAATCAAACATTTATTGATTAAGAGCGTGAAGATAAACCGACAACACTATCGACTTTACAAAGATTTTCTCAAGGAAATGCTGAATAGCTAGAAAACAAGGTCTACGAGACTTCTGACTGTAGAACTACATAATTATGTTTTCGACTTCCATAATATTTAGTGAACATTATCACCTATTCCTAGGAACGTATTATTTTGTACATTTTCTGCTTTAGCTCACAGATCCCTAGCTGCTTACACTCCCTCAATGTGATCTACTCACTTACCACCTGAGTTTCAAGTTCAACGTGTAACCAGCAAGAGCAACTTGGTATGAGCTACGGTTGAGATGGTTGGATATGTACATAAACATTGTCCAATTTTGACATGAACCCTATGGTTTAGTGGTCGCCAGCGCCTAAACGCGGTTCAGGTTCGATTCGATCCACGATTCTGGTAGAGTTATCGCTCGGGTTTTTCTATTAGAAAATTAGTAGCAGCCTGGAGGTGCCTGAAGTCTGGATTTTTTCCCGGTTAGTGGCAATAAGCTATTATTACACGAACTGAGGTATTCATCTGCATCCAGTTAGATCGGAAGCCTAGGCAGATCGACATGTAAGTAGTTACATAACTGGAAACAGCCATAGTTGCCAGTTATGTAACTACCTAAGTTTACTATCCTTTCATGGCATATGTCTTTATTCAGGTGACATAATTCATAACCACCTAAAGACAAGTACATATATAAAGTAAGGTATACGAACCTACCTACCACTCGTCGTCATCTTCAACTTCACCTCTGTAGGAAGCCCAAAAAACCGGGTATTTCTTTCGGAA
The DNA here is from genome assembly GCA_914767645.1 of Hydraecia micacea. Classification (NCBI taxonomy): domain Eukaryota; kingdom Metazoa; phylum Arthropoda; class Insecta; order Lepidoptera; family Noctuidae; genus Hydraecia; species Hydraecia micacea. The sequence continues at coordinate 9,059,776 of OU611779.1, read as the reverse complement.
AATCACGAATAATAGCGGATGGTCCCCGAAGAACTCGAGGCTCACATTTGCAGATAATCTCACTATGCCAAGCGCTGCAAGTGTTTCAAATTAATGCAAATTACGAGTTCTTATTACATATCTAACTATTCCCTTTTCATTGGGTCTGGGACTAAGGAATACCTTCCTAATTAATATGCGATTGAAGAGGTTGATCCCCAGATACACCTAATGTACCTAATCTGGATTTCTAGGAACATTCAGGTAGGTATCTCCCTATAACCACCGAAGTAATTGCGTAACTCACAAGCAGTAGGAATGGCTTTCATGTTGACAGTTCAACAACATTCATTGCATCATTTACGTTGTTGAGCTGACAAATTTTTCGAACATATGAAGCAATGGATTAGCAATATCCTTAAATGATTCAGATTGTGATTGATAGTATAACGCAATATTTAGGGTACTGGTATGCAATTAATTACAATATCTACGTAAGTAGATACCCATAGCAAATACTTGTAGTGACCTTACTGAACTGAGTAATTTTGTGTAGTCGTAATTAGGTCAGTGGGGCCAAGTATGATTACGGTCACGACATTCAAATAGCTGTAGAGTGTAGGTGTTTTAAGGATAATGGCTCGTTAAATTTTATTTGGTTTCAAGGACCTTCCACAAAATTATATTACCTACTGTTACAAGTACTGCTGTTACCATATCTGAAGCAGGATGATTATAATATTTATTTAGATAAGCAGGAATATCTTTAATCTTCCTCCAGGAGTAAAATTATTTTCGATGACGTGGTTAATCAATTCCCAGGAGCGTCCACAAAATAATGCAACTGCCAGTAGGGCTTTTACATCGTTTTTTTTTGTTTGCTTACTATCTTCAAAGTCAATTTGAACTAGTTCCTTAAGTACATACGCGGGCGATTTAAAATCTCATGTCCATAGTCACAGTAGATTTGTCGTTAGCGCTTTCAAAATCTATGTGTGGATGTGAGATATCGAAGTCGCCAGCGAGTCACTGGCGACTAAAGTCGCTGCGTCTGTATATACAGACGCCAGCACATCAACCTACCCCAATCTGTCAAATTTTACCAATAAACTTTGAACCTTATAGGTACCTATTTCAGCAATAAAGTTGAAATCTATTAAAGAAATTTGACAGATTGTAGTAACTTGATGTGCTGGCGTCTGTACCTAGCATTATACTGTTCCATAGCAATTATTTTTCAAATAATTATAAAAACAATTAAGTTTAAAATAATTTAGTTATTTGGAAATTATTTTTTTTATTTATTTATTTTATCTTAAATTGACATATCTATATAATATTATATATATATAAAACAAAGTCGGGTTAGTTACGTTACACCATTTATAACTCAAGAACGGCTGGACCGATTTTAATGTTCTTTTATTTATTGGATTTGTCTTCGCCCCGAATAGCAGAATAATTATTAAAACATGGGAAAAAATAACAAAAAAAAAAAACTGAGGCGACACGAAGTTCGCCGGGTCAGCTAGTACGGTATAAAAGTAAAAACACTGGGATAGTTTAATTGCCGCAGAGCAACGTAAGTAACCATGCCGTTGTTATTTTTCGCTTCCACAGTATGCTGCGACAAAGTGAGGAGCTCTTCCAACAAGGACGGCAGCCAGGAAGGGTCGGTCAGCCACGAAGCTTGGCACCGGCGCCAGGTTCACCATGGCGGAATACGTACAAACTCCAAACACTGGAATACAGTAGGTAGATAATCAGGTGTGTCATGCTATTTTCGAAGAACAGATTCCAAGACCACATTTAGCAACGTATTGAAACTTACGTTAAAAGCCCAACCAAGGCAGAAGCACAGTGCGAACAACATCAAGTTAAAGAGTAAGCATTCCTTAAACCGACCAAGATTACGTCACGTCACATAGCTTTTGTTTAGAGGACTTAGAACGTACATTAAACACAGGGTTCTATAGAAATTTCGAAAATAATTTTGGATCTTCTTAAACCCTACCTATTGAATAAATACTCTTGAGTTAAGACATGCGAATCAAAACCAAAGGTAATTTCAGCAAGTTTTAATTTTATTTACGTAGATATACATTATCCTTAATAGGTTTTCACTTATTTTTAAAAGCCCAATGCCACGGTGCCTATCATTGTTCGTTGCCGCAGTACGCTGCCATGAAATGAGGGAGCCTCCCAACTATGATCAACACCAGGAAAGGCCGGTCAGCGACGAAGCGGGGGACGGGAGGCTCGTCCAACATCGCACAACACATGGTGATGCCCATCGCTGAAATACAATAACAAGATGCATCTTTAAGAAGGAGCACGAGCATTACCATAGACAAAATGATTTGGCGGCTAAAGCGGACCAACAAGCAGACGAGCACAAAACTGTAAGACATACCCTTAACGACAAACTAAAGCAAAAAGTTATAATTAGGTAAGTACCTAGAGTCCACCGCGGACCTTGTTTAACATAAGAAACCTACTTATGGAGGTAAACCTGAATACATCGTCTAATCGTTGTTCGGTAAAACGGGGACAGACGCGACAAGACAAAAACGTAAGTAAGTATCCTGCATAAGTAGTGGTACTATAGTCCGCGCCTTAGGTATGTGAGCGGTGGGACGGAGGGGCGGGGGCGCATTATTCAGTACGTGCATTGCGAACCGCCGCGCCGCCTCACGCCTGTCCCCATATCAGCGGCCAACTAGTTCCGCGCGGACTATACTTATTACCTACAACACTACTTACCTATTAGTACTACTCTAGTATTATTTACCTATTAGTACTACTATAGTCTTCTTCTTCTTCTTAGCGTGTCGATAGCAATCTAAATGGACTCGGCCCAGAACTCGACTTCTTGTTTGGCGCCATCACCAGCGTCCACCAGTTCCTGTAACGTGCAGCTGACCGGACACGCAGGACACGATATTAAGTGTCCCATCGTTTGTGGAACAGAACCACATTTACACTCCAAGGCGGAATCGTCTAGGAATCTTCACCTGAACAGGTTTTCCTTGCCAACCTGGGTCCGGAGTCTGTTTAAAGAGGTTACCCAAGGTGGGTCTTCAGCGGGTGGAGCAAATGGTTTGAGTAAGGAAGCACAGGCTCGCCACAGCTTCAGTCTTTCTTGGGATCGTTCGCCAGTGAGCTGGACGACACACTTTAAGAAACTGTCTGTATAGTACTAATAGGTAAGTAGTGTTGTAGTACCTGTGCAACACTTAACTTACAGTTGAAATAAGGAGTTCTATTCATAACTTTTTTTTGGTACCTACGTATTACCTAAAAAAAATGTAATAGGTACACATTGCACAATAAATTCAAATCATTTATAAAACGTAAGCTATGCCAGAAAGCTGTATAAACTGCAGCTAGGAGGAAACTTAAGCTCGCTTTTGTACGGTCAGCAAAAAAAGGAAGTCGTATTAAAAAATCGGAGCAGTTGGGAAATTACGATAAAATAAAGCATGTATATAATGGAACCTATAGTAACTAGCTCCGTATGCTGTGGTAGTCTAAGTACCCACGCGGGTGATCCAAATCGCACGTCTATACACAGATTTTCACGGTAGATTTGTCGCTAGCGATTTCAAAATCTATGTGTGGACGTAAGATATTGAAGTCGCCGGTGAGTCACTGGCTACTAAAGTCGCTCCGTGTCTACCTAATATTATACTGTTCGATAGCAATTCTTTTTAAAATAATATTTTATAAAAACAAGTTTAAAACCTAGACGCGTAGGTACCGCAAGAGTTAGAATCGAGGTGGCTCTAGAAAAGAATGCCTGGAAGGATTTGGGGAAGGCCTTTGCTCAGCCGTGGGACAGTGCAGGCTGACTTAAAAAAAAAAGTTTAAAATCATTTTCAATGATTAATGAAATATATATATTACTGAGTAACCCCATCACTAATAAACGTTGTATAGCGTCAGCATAGTTACACAACGCTTCTTCTTCTTCTTTCTAAAGTCAAATTACTGACGACTGAAAGAGAAATCGGTATGTAACTATTCATCTGATATAATACGTTTATTAGTAAGGGGGTTAGTATATAAATATGGTGATTTAATTTATTTTATCTTAAATTTGAATGTACGGTATAAAAGTAAAAACATTGGAAGAGTTAAACTGGCGCAGAGCAACGTAAGTAACCGTGCCATTGTTATTTTTCGCTTCCACAGTATGCTGCGACGAAGTGAGGAGCTCTTCCAACAAGGACGGCAGCCAGGAAGGGTCGGTCAGCCACGAAGCTGGGCACCGGCGCCAGGTTCACCATGGCAGACAACGCACAAACTCCAAACGCTGGAATACAGTAGGTAGATAGTCAGGTGTGTCATGCTATCTTCAAAGAGCCGCAGATTCAGACCACATTTAGCTACATTTTCAAACAACGAACAACTTACGTTATAAAAGCCGAAACAAGGCAGAAGCACAGAGCGAACAACATCCAGTTAACGAGTAAGCATTCCATATACCGCAAGATACCTAACCTAATAGTTTTCTTAGAATTCTGGAGTGTCCCGTCACGTAGCTTATCTTTTGAGGACTAAGACATAAAACAAAGAGTTCTATTGATTTTTTGAAAATATTATTGGACACGTTTCTTAAAAATCCTACCTATGGAATTATTATTCTAAGGATAAGACATGCGAATCAAAACTAAAGGTAATTTCAGCAAAGTTTTAATTTTATATTTACGTAGAGATGCATTTTCCTAAATAGGTTTTCACTTATGTAAAAGCCCAATGCCATGGTGCCTATCATTGTTCGTTGCCGCAGTACGCTGCCATGAAATGAGGGAGCCTCCTAACTACGATCAACACCAGGAAGGGCCGGTCTACGACGAAGTAGGGGACGCCAGGATCGTCCAACATTGCACAACAATCGATGATGGTCATTGCTGCAATACAATTACAAGATGCATCACGACCTTGGAGCACCAAATCCATGACCATAGACAACAAAATGATTCAGCGGCTAAAGCGGACCAACAGCAGTCGAGAAAAAAACTGTACGACATACCCTAAAAAAACTAAAGTAAAAAGTTATAATAACCTAGAGCCCACTGTGGAGCTTGTTTAACGTAAGTAACCTATGGAGGTAAACCTGAATATATCGTCTAATCGTTGTTCGGTAAAACGGGGACAGTCGTGACAAGACAAAAACGTAAGTATCCTGCATAAGTAGGTACTATAGTCCGCGCGGAACTAGTTGCCCGCGCCGTAGGTATGTGAGCGGTGGGACGGAGGGGCGGGGGCGCCTTTGAACCATTTTAGTAGTAGATACATTTTTTTTTTTTACAAAAATTGCTCTTGAATTTGCATGATTATGTTAAACAAATTAGGTTTAAAATAGAGAAGAACTAACTTTTTCCTCAAAAGCTCTAAATTTACATGAAAAAACCATAATTTTACACGATAGCTCTATTGTTCAGCAGTAAATTATAGAAATAAAAATGGAAAAATAATGGTTTTCGTTGAAACTACAACCAAATTTGTAACAAAAGGTAGAAATTTCGTAAATAAAAAACAATAAAAAATATTTTTTCGGAACCCTTGTGTAAAAATGGTTAAAATTGTAATACACACATCAACACGGTCTAGGGATATTTCATACTCAATTAAATAACTCGAAAAGTACTGGCCGCATTGGAATCTTTTATACACCGATTTGTTTGTAATTTATCTCAGACTATTTCCAAATTTAAATTTTTGAAAATTCTTTTGTTTCGGTGGCAAAAAATGTCTTGATGTATAGGAGAGGGAATTTTCATTTGTGCGAAATTTAGAAAACAATACGAATTACGTTTAGTTACAGTTTTTTTTTCATTTTTAAACGAAAGATAAAGTTAAAATTGAGGTATTGTAGCCATGCAACGCCGACATTTGACGAGGGCGGAGATGTTACGAGCTGTGGGAATGCTGGAAGCTGGATCTGTTCAGCGTAATGTTGCTGAGGCCATAGGGACCCATCAAAATGTAATTTCAAGATTGTGGACACGCTATCGTGCCACAGGTGAAGTAGCGGAGAGGCACCGGGGGCCAAATCGCATCACTACCCCCAGACAAGACCGATTTTTGTAAATTACTGCGCGAGCACAACCAAATGCAACGGCGACTCAATTGGTCCAAAGGCTGCGAGTGGAACACCAAGTGCTTGTGAGTGACCAAACTGTAAGAAGGCGACTGCATGAAAGCAATCTACGCTCTCGTAGACCACTCCGGGTCCCACCTTTACGGAGAGGCAATCGTGGACGACGATTAGAATGGGTTCGGAACCACGTGGACTGGGGCCGTGAGCAATGGTCCAATGTGCTGTTCACGGATGAATCCAGGTTCGGCTTCCATCCAGATTCACGAAGGACGCGTGTTTGGCGAGTTCCTGGACGATGGAGCCGTCTCCAGAACCCTCAGGAAGTTCACCCATACCAAGGAGGAACAATTATGGTTTGGGCAGGAATTCGTCTTGGAGGACGGACGGATCTCGTTTGGGTGCGGGGCAATATGACGCCAGAACGATACGTCCAACAGGTGCTGGGGCCCGTAATCTTGCCCCACAGAACACAAATGGGGCAAGATTTCCTGCTCATGCACGACAATGCCCGGGCACACACGGCGAGAACGGTAGCAGCTTGGTTACATACACATAATGTTAGGGCCTTAGACTGGCCTGCTCAATCGCCAGATCTAAATCCCATTGAGCATGCGTGGGATATGCTGCAAAGAAGAGCTCTGAAGGAAGTTCCTGAAAATCTGGCTACAGAAGATCAACTTTTTGCGCACCTCAGAAGGACATGGGACAATATTCCGCAGCAAGACATTGACAACCTTGTTCTGAGCATGCCGAATCGTTGCCGATGTGTTATGAACATCATGGGCGCTTTCTCAGACTACTAACTTCAAGTTTATAAACACAAATTAAATGATTTTTCTATTTTTTTCAGTTTTTACTCACAAATTAAAAGTTCATTCATATACGATTTCCGTCTATGCTTCATTTTTTTTCCATAAAATCCTGAAATTTTAATCTAAGTACCTTAACCATTATTAAAAAATGGTAGAATATTAAATAACGTATCTTTTAAATATATACATGTCATATAAATAATTAACACATTGATAGTAATAGTAAATTATGTGGTATATCGAATCCTTAACGGTATTTACGGCACACCCTGTATGTATTGTATAAATATTTTGAATGTGTTACTTTACGTACCTACAGTAATTCAGCTAGGGGAAGTCTAAGTAAACACCACTGTGAAGTTTTTTTGAAATAAATACAAAAAAAAACATTCTCTCATACATTATAATTTGTCAACAAGCAGAGGCAATGAATGTATGGGAAGATCTTTTTTTTGTTATTATTTTTCCAAAAAACTACTCAACCCGTGGCTGAATTCTTGAGGGTTCATTAATACCCTGTATAAACCAGACTATCGCCCATAGAAGTAGCTGAACGCGATCTATCAGTACCATAATATTTATTTATTATATTATTTTTATATTATATTTAATTTAGTTTAGGAAAGCAGGTTAAGCCATTTGGTCCCGGCTGTCATTCGTGGATCTATGACAGTCGTTACGGATCGTCAGTAGCCCGAAAGTCTGACAACCAATCTTACCAAGGGGTATCGTATCACCCAGTAACTGGGTTGTGGAGGTCAAATAGGCAGTCGCTCCATGTAAAATTCTGATTCAGCTGCATCCGGTTAGACTGGAAGCCGACCCCAACATAGTTGGGAAAAGGCTAGGCAGATGATGATGATTTATTAATTTAGTAACCGGGGGGGAGCCTATTAGAAGCTTCATTCGTATAGGTAGTTAGGTACCTAAATAGCTCTGTACCCAGAAAACTACAACTGTGCTTCAACCAAAGCAATCTGCGAGTAGGTAGGAAGGAGGACATTTGGTTGTGAAACGTGAAATGTTTTTAAATTTTCATCGGCGAGCCCTATATTAGAATTTAAACACTGCGGTGTAGAATATTGCAGTTTTAGGCCAGCACCATCTCTTGACCGATAGTGGAACTAATGAATTGTTGTCGATGATTTCTGAAAAAGTGTGCTATTTAGAGACATCGTTTTATTTTTCCTGTAATCTTTACATAAACTTCTATCACATAGAATAATTTCAGATTTTTCTCTATGCAAACTTCGGAGATAAGGGGGCGGAACGGTATTTTTTCATGAAAAGTCGAAAACTACTCGGCCTAGAAAACAAAAAAAAAAATGTTTGAGAATGTGCAAACAGTGCTTTTACATATGATACCGCACATGGCCTAGTAGCCCCACTTCGTTTTTTTAAGAACTCACCTTTCAGTCCCAGTTGCAAAAAAAAAATGTTTATTTCTTTCTTATTTGCAAAATAGTTGGGCAAACGTTATCTAAAACTATTCCGAATTTCAAGCTGATAGCATTAGTAGTTCTTGAGATATCCAGCTGTGACAGACGGACAGACATACTGAGTCGCACCATAAGGGTTCCGTTTTACCATTTTGGTATGGAACACTAAAAAGACCAGGAAGTTAAAAAAAGTGTCCAACATTAAAAGTTTTAAAATTGCAGTTAAATATTTCCCATAAAATGAACTCTTAGAAATGTTGAAAAGCAGTATTTAATTATTTTTTGTGTTTATTTAGTTGAATGGTAGTAGGGGTCCGTGGCTAAATAATAACAGCCGCACAGGTCGATCGATCAGGTTAAGCTACGCTTGCCGCGGTTGGTCTGTGGATGGGTGACCATCTTTACATACTGAGACCCCTCCGTGCCTCGGAAAGCACGTTAAGCCGTTGGTCCCGGCTGTCATTCGTGGATCTTTGACAGTCGTTACGGGTAGTCAGAAGCCCGAAAGTCTGACAACCAGTCATTACCAAGGGGTATCGTATTACCCTGTAACTGGGTTGTGGAGGTCAGATAGGCAGTCGCTCCATGTAAAATACTGGTATTCAGCTGCATCCGGTTAGACTGGAAGCCGACCCCAACATAGTTGGGAAAAGGCTAGGCAGATGATGATTTAGTTGAATGATAATGAGTATAAGTGATAGCGTTTGTCCACTTTAGTTGCTGGCTGTATAGTTGACCTCTTTATTCTTGCTTGACCACATTTGCCAACAATTCCCAGTAAATTGTAACTTCACTGAGTTTGAAACTGTCTGTGTGATATAGACAGACCAATATACCTTGTCGTTTTATGGCGTGCAAGTGATATTCAACCTTCTGGTGATAAAGAATTATGAGGTCTATAAATTTTAATTGTTTAATGTATCTGGTGGGGTTTTTTTAAGGATTATTAAAAAGTCATCCCCAAACTGTCGCACCTAGAGACGTCCCTTCACTTTAATAATATGACAGACTATGAGACTAGCTTCCGCCCACGGCTTCGCCCGCGTGGTATGTCGATAAAGTCTAGCCTTCCAGGATTCAAAGTAACCCAATACCAAATTTCATCAAAATCGGTCTAGCCGTTTCGGAGATTAGCATGAACAAACAGACAAATTTAAAAATTGTTTTTTGTTATAGGTAGGTAGCGTATATACTTTCACATTGACATTACAAACATACACATCAACTTTATTTATTGGTAGTAGTAGTATTGCCAAATTGTATATTTGTATAACGCAATGCAATGTGCAGTGATATGCTGGTCAAAGTTAATGAATGATTAATTTTAAGTTTTAATCCCCAACACCAGGGACTAAACAACGGGGGGAAATGTGTATGGTAAATTATATGACATTTTTCAGTCCTGACTACTGCCTACTATCTTTTATAGCACTGTGACTCATAGGAGGATAAACTAACATTAAAAACTAAAACCAGACTACTGAAAAGGATGAAACAAGAAAGTACCTTCCCGTGGTCGAATGCCGCTGCACTAACATAATAATAATAATAAAATAATTTATTTGCGTAAAACATGGTATACAATGGTGTTAAGCATAGGTCAGAGTAGCACAAACATGTTTCGCTATGATAAAACATAGCATGCAAAAATTTTACGTTACAGGGTAATAAAATAATTAAGTACATTAACGTTAGAATAAAATGTCAATATTTTTATCCATAAATTCTTTTACACTATAAAAACTACATTCATTTAGCCATTTGTATAATTTATTTTTAAATACTCTTACATTTAATAGTTTGAGATCGTTTGGTATTTTATTATAAACACGCACATCGCACACACATTGCTAGACAGCTTTTGTTATATTTGGTTAGCTTTGGTAAATCATTTAACACCAGTCCATAAGGATCACGTCTGCTCCGAGGATATACCTCGCTTGCTGTCTTGAATAATTGTTTATTCTTGGTCACAAACACACATATTTCGTAGATATAGAGAGATAGAAGCGGTAACAAACCAAGTTTTTTAAATATTGGCCGACATGTATCATCCGGCTGAAGTCCATAAATTGATCTTAGGCACTTCTTTTGAGCGATGAACGCTCTATTTAGATCAGTACTATTACCCCATATTATAAGACCATAGCGTAGTAACGATTCAACATATGCATGGTAGGATATAACAGCAGTTTTTATGTTTGTTACATTTTTGACTTGCTTCAAGGCGTATACGAATTTATTAATTCTACTACTGACGTTATTTACGTGTTCCTTCCAGTTCATATCTTGATCAATTGTTACTCCTAAAAATTTTGTATGTGTTACTTGTTCAATTTTATTAATATTAAGTTTGATATTATTTTTATGATTATTAGATTGATTAAACTGTATATATACGGATTTGCCTAAATTTATTTTCAAATGGTGTATGTCAAGCCAGTGTAGTAGTATGTCAATGGTATTATTAATGTCAGCCTCGTGATCTATAACTGTATTTTGTTTTTTATCAGATGTCACAATTATGGATATATCGTCAGCGAATAAGATGCATTTATGTTTAGTTATTTTTATAATGTCATTAATATATAATAGGAATAATATTGGGCCTAGTACGCTACCTTGGGGGACGCCATATTTATTATGTCTATATTCCGATGAGTATGATGTGATGTCTTTGGCTTCGTTCATTTTACTGATAATAACACATTGTTGCCTATTACTTAAGTAGGATGATATCCACTGAAGTGCAGGTCCCCTAATCCCAATGTTTTCCAACTTTTGAAGTAGTATGCCGTGTGACACCAAATCAAAGGCTTTAGACATATCAAAGAATAGGGCTGTAGTCAGATAGTTATTATTAATATTTGTGAGTATAATTTTCATACGAGAATAAATAGCTAACGTAGTGGATTTATCTTTTTGGAAGCCAAACTGTTCGCTGCTTATAATTTGAAATTTGTTGCAGTAGTCAATCAGCCTTTTAAACATACATTTTTCGTATATTTTTGATAAAATAGATATTAAAGTAATGGGACGGTAATTATTGATATCATATATATCACCCTTTTTGAATAAGGGCTTTACTATTGATAATTTTAATTTTTCGGGAAAAACTCCGGTCAAAAACGACATATTAATTAAGTGAGTTAAAACACTAGTCAGCTCATTACAGCAAGCCTTTATGATTTTCGTGTTAATTTCATCGTAGCCTTCCGCTTTGGTGTTGCGTAGTGACATTATATCCCGGCTCACCTCACTTTCTAACATTGGTTTCAGAAACATTGAGTTAACACTATTATTTTTCCTAAAGCATGGGTCGACACTTTTTTGTGTAGGTAAAGGCGATAGATTTACGTAATGGTCATTAAATACCGAGGCTATCTCTACAGGGTCTGTAACCATAGTATCGTTTATCTTTATACCTTCTATATTGTTTTTAGGGTTAGTATTGTTTATTTCGTTTTGTATGACGCTCCATGTCGCTTTACACTTGTTATCATGCTTATTGATATAGCTTATATTCGCGTTCTTTTTGGAACTATAGACACATTTTTTCAGTAGATTTGAATAATTTTTATATTTAGTTTTATTAGTTAAGTTTTTGTTTTTGTAGTACTGATAGCGCAGATTACGTTATTATAAGCTATGGTAGCATGCGACCACGGAAAGGTACTTTCTTGTTTCATCCTTTTCAGTAGTCGGGTTTTAGTTTTTAAACTTATTTTTTATTTAATTATTTTGGGGCTTATTTCAGTAATATTTATGCTTTTGAAATGTGCTAATTAAGCCATTTCAATTGATACCCAACACGGTATCATTAATTTTTTTTTTTTTTTAGATATTGACTTTATGCACACTAGAGGGCGCCATATTGAATTGAATGTGACGTCACATAGCCTATAACCAGCAGACGATCAAGACGCTTCCAACGAGACCTCATTTGTCGAATTATGACAAGAAGTTATGAGGGAACAGATGAACATACATACCGGTCAAAATCATAACCCTCCTTTTCGCTTCGCCGTAGTCGGGTAAAAAATACTTAAATTCCCTCTCATAGTCTTTAATTACCACAGCGAAGCTGGGGCGGGCCGCTAGTATTAAATAAACAGTTATATAAGATTACCCCATAATTATGTTTATGTAGTCAAGTTTTCAGTTGGTACTTTATTGTCTAAATTATTTTGTTGATGACATGATTCTTTAATTTCGGTATATGGCCATGAAGTGAACTACCCTCTTTATGAGGATTGCGACGGCGAACAGCAGGTCAGCCACGAAACGATCTACCCTCGAATTATAAATGATGATCACTATGGTGAATAGTATACGTTGCAACATTCGTGATAAGAAAAGGCGATGAGTAGTATTTAACGTTCCATTCATTTTGGTCTAGAGAAGGTTATCAAAATGCTTTGTGTGCAGTTCCAAACAAAGTAGAGCTCGTGTTTTATGGCACAATATTATTGACTATGGTATTTATTGTGTTGTGATAGTGTTGATTATTGATTGGCTGGTAACAGGAGACAAGTGCTATACGATGGTGATTGGTGGAAGGTTAAATAAAGGTGCAGTGAATAATGAGACGGTTGGAAGTGTTTATGTTTTCAGGCTTTCTCTCGGATGGGGTCGGAGGCACAGCTAGTTACAGTCTAGCATGTACTCTGCTCAGTTTTTTTGTGACATTTTCTTTGTCGCTGGTTGTGTTGTCCGCTGGTTGTCAATGGAACTTTACCACTAAAATGTATTTTTGTGTGTATTGGTTTCAGGTGAACTTAAAAAAATATATAAAATTATTAAACTTTAATAAAATCTTAATTAGTAAAATCTTACAACAAATTTAAATACTTTCGAGATAGGTCAACATTATTAATTGTTATACACGGTGTTAATTATTAAACGGTAGGTATTGCTGTTCGAGAGCATCATTTAGAAATAAGTCAGTTAATTAATTCAGGTTATTTTCTATCGCTTCTATACTTTCGAAATTAAAGCTAACAGATTAAATCTGTTAGTTTTATGTAAAAAAAAAACCCTAAGCACGTCAAAACTGTTCATTTGTTTATTAACACCGTGTATGTGTCAATTGTGATCAAACCGAAATGCTGTCTATAACGGAAACCTATTGTCAAATTTTGTGTAAATTTTTCCAAGATTGATTACTGACTTGTAATCGTAGTTTCAAAGACTTAGTAAATACAATGTTTTACATGACCAAAAATATCAGCGTTATTGGAAAATCAGTTATAGATATCATTGGGATTGATTTAATTTTGAGTGCTTTGTGCTACGAAATGCCTAGAGCGAATTTCTAGTGTTGATACTCGTCCGAGTTGTTGCCGCGATATGCTCCGATGAAGAGCGGGGCGCGATCGGAGCCGAGCAGCAGGTAGAGGAATGGGTGGTCGGCGCGGAAGCGCGGCGACGGCGGGCGCGCGCAGCGCAGCATTATCACCATGCCTGCGCCACACACACCACTATAGTTCATCGCGCGAGGAAGAGGACGCGCTCGCGCTCGGCCGGTAGCTGGCCAACACCATCACGTGGCGCCCCGCACACACCAGCCACAGCGCCGGCCGGTTCGCCTCGAAAAGCGTCGGCACAGAGCGCGCGCGACGCGTCGCCATCGCTGCACATCCACACACCACACGACACAGTCAAACGATCCACAACTACACAACGCAGCAGCCCAACAATAGCATTCAATACCACACCACAGTGCATAACAAACTAACACAACGCCATATCACGATGTAGAAGTAGATTTTAGGCAGATAGTAAAGCAGCGCATATTAGCAGTGCTAATCCCGTATTACAAGGCGGGGCAAAAGCAATGTCATAATGTGAATGTGCCATTTTTTTTTTGCTAATATGGCGTTATAAGTCATTGTGATTTGATACACATGTTGTAGACAGAGAATTTGTTGACAATGCAATGGAGCGATACACACAGTCACAGATCATGCAATAATGGAGATTTTGCAACGCCAATTTCGGGGCCGTGTGATCTCACTGTTTGGCGGTTTGAACTAGTCGGCCAGATCACCAGATCTGACGGCGCCAGACTTCTTTCTTTGAGGTTTTTTTAAATTTTGCGTTTACCACAACAAACCACAAACCTTTTAAGTCTAGAAAACCAACATTGAAGAAGAATTCAACAATTTGGAGGATACGACAGACGTAAAACGAGCACAAATGTGCATCAACAGGAGGTAATCGTTTGGCCGATATCATTTTTTCGACTTAGGGCTGATTTTTCCAACGCCAGATAATTTTATCTGAGTAGGTAATAATTTTGAATTTTTGAGTTCTTCGATACAAAATCTGTCAGACGTCAATTTTATTCCACGAATAAAAATTATCTGTCGATTGAAAAATCGGCCCTTAGTGTCAAAAAATTTACACCTTTAAATAAACTTTCCGTAAAAACTGAGCCCAATTTTTTTCAGTTCCAACCATATGGCAGCCTATTCACATTATGACATTACTTTCACCCCACCTTGTATAAAGCCTCTAACTATGTGCATTAAGAGTTAGTGCCTTTCATACGTCCCGGCAACCGGGTAGCTGGTGCCGGGTACGCGGCGGCGAATTGTGTAGCCATGTACAGAGGCCAGCACATCAAGCTACCCCAATCTGTCAAATTTCTTTGATAGATTTTCAACTTTACTACAAAGGAATAAGGTTCATATTCAATTGGGAAAATTTGACAGATTGGGGTAGCTTGATGTGCTGGCGTCTGTACGTTAGCTTTCACACGTACCGGCGTAGTTTGCCTGGCAAGTGTTACCGGATAGTCGGCACCGGCTACCCGGCAACCGGGACGTGTGAAAAGGCACTTAGTATGAAGCAGAAACATAGAAAGGAAAGTTATGGTAACATATTTAAAATGCATTAGCAGGCAATATAATTTAGGTACGCTACTGAGCAGTGTGGAGTAAGCCATGGTGACTTTTCTTATAATTATGTATTTTAACACTTGTTTAATTTTTCCCTGTATGTGGGAATGCCAAAATAGCTTGATAAGCATAAATCTTATGAGCCCTACACTCTACTCGTATTTGGAGTATTAAGATATTCAGGTACCTATTTATATCACTTGGGTAGAAAACAAACTGAATACACTAAGAAGTAGATATCAGTTAAATTGTTATGATTGCCAGTTAACTTCTTTGCAACCCTTAAAAAATGTGCAGTGTTATTATTTCACACACATTTTCTGTTATCATAACTCTTTCAGGAAAATGTAATAAGTCTGTGTATGAACCCGAGTCATAAGATTATATTGAAAAAATACAATAATACTATGTGGCTTAGCAATGTAAGATATACATATTATTATACCTTATAATAATTGCAACCACAAAAAGTCAATATCTTATGCCCTACCCAGTCACTAATCAATCATGAAATGTGTGTTATCAAATATAATCATATCACTGACCAATGTTAAGCAAATTCTATATAAATTAGATGTTAGTAGCCAAAGTAAAGATAAAAAATTATGTTATAGATAGTTCAACTCATTTGTGCGCGCGGCGCTATGTGTGCGTGCGCTTGTAATTATACAGCTTTACATTTTTTGGCAGTGACGCGGCAGTCGTCGTCCGAACAAAACATTTTCTTATCGTTTTACCCACACATAGCGCCGCGCGCACAAATGAGTTGAACTATCTATAGCAGTATCTTTCTGTAGTACTAATGGCCGATTCCTATAATTTACGGACCGTTATTGGTTAAAATTAAGACTCTTGGAACTTTACCAATCAATAATGAAGCAAAGACCTTATAGCTTTGCATAGTAGACCCTTCCATATGAAGGTAGCTATCACAGGCAAAATTAGCTTACGACTCTATTTATACGCCCAGTTTGGCAATAAAAATGCTACCATTGGTAAGCAAAACAATTCGTTTTTGTTTATAGGAACCGATCATAAGGCGCCGTCCTATTGTCATCGCTCGCACGATGATGCGACGCGATTTCATCGTGCGATGAAACCGCTCGCACGATAAGAAATCGTGTGTCCTGTTTTGGAGCGATGCGATCACACTGGAATACAGTTTTCGATGTCCGGGAATATTTAATTAATCGTAAATAGCAAAAAAGAAAAGAAAACGTGGACCACATAATATACCTACTCTATTAAACCAGAAATCAGCGCGGTGAATTTCACAATCAGTATTTCGAAGTACGGAAAAAAGAAGATTTTTACGAATATTTATCTATGTCAACAGAAACATTTGATTACATCTGTAATGGAATACGCAGTGATTGTACTCGTTATACACTTATTAGTGTGGAACATAAGATTGGTGTTCCCTTGCCCCTCCTATGTTTGATCGGACGATCGTCCGATCAATACGATACCTCGATGGTCGCGCGACGAAAACTAGACAATTTGGTCGCATCGCATGATCGCGCGACCTTCAATAGGATATTCAGTATATCAGTATGTTTGAACGCACGGTCACACGATCATTTTCGTCGGATGCACGCATCATTGCACGAGCGATAACAATAGGACGGCGCCTAAGGCATGAACCTAGGACTAAAAATAGTATCACGCTTACCGGTAGCCGCGGCGGCCTCCGCGCCTTCCTCGTTCACTTCAATGAAGGCTTTCTGCACTGCCTTCGATACAAACAGAGGTTCCTCGACATTCAAAATCTTTGTCAGACCCGAATTTTCTTTGTTGAAGATCGCTTGTATTCCAAGCTAGAACAAACAATTGAGCATTATAGATTACATAATTTGAAGTTGTTATCCAAGACGTCCGCATCATGTACTCATTATAATAGTGAAGCTAGACTGTTGACAATGAAATATGACCTTCATTAATCCCAGATAAGCCGTAGTCGCAAAAAATGTGGCTATTAAATAATTCCAAGTACCTATAAAAAACTCCATTTACTATAGCATTAGACAGAAGTTAAAAAAGGCTATTTTAGGGGCACACTTTGTAATAAAAGTACAACAAACATTATTACAGTCAAGATTGATGTGGAGTTAAATATACTCAATTTAAATAACAGCAGTCACACTTAATTGTACTTATTTAACCTATCTACCTTCTGAAATTACAAGGTTTTCATTCAATATTATTTAGTTTTCACATAAAATATTGTCGTGTCAATGTGTAAAATCTAAAAGAAGCAGGGGCGGACAGTACCGGGAACGTTTTTCATGTCACTAATAACTCTACCAAATCTAAAATGTTACCTATTCCCTTCATAAGTTGTGGCAGCACGTGTTTTTTTTATTTTGTCGGTTTATGATTCTATTCTATTGCAATTTTTGACGTTCAAAAGTGCCTTTAATGTGCCTATTTGAAATAAATGATTGACTTTGACTTTGAGCAGTGACTAAATTGTTAAGTGGTGTTTGGTGTCGTATTTGTTTGGTTTGTTGTAAACATAATATGGACATGCTATTGTGATAAAGTTGTTTTTAATAAACTGATTGTTGCTAAAAATTGTTTCGTTTCATGTAACTATCCAAGCATCGTGACGAGTAGATAAATAGAATATGCTTTATTGTATGCCATACATTGTTACATACAAAAAAGCACATACATTATTTATTCAAATTGTTTGAACTTAACTTGAAAATAAAAGGTTTCGTACACCTGCTTCTGCGAGCCTCTTTTTTCTAATGTTATAATAAATGGAGTATACGTACTGTGTGACGCATTGTTTTACGCGAGTTTAATGTCATAATCAGCCTATAATGTTCCCACTGCTGGGACACAAAAAAAAACAAACCTTGGGGAGTACTTCAGTCAGATCGATTTCTGTTTCAATCTTGAACTTGGGAAGAGATACTTGTACTTTAGTTTTGTACATCTTGTCCATCTCCGACATGAGATCAAAGCCAGTAGCCAGTTTGGACAAAACACTATCAAGACCTTCGATTTCATTTGGTAACACGATGAGCATCGACGTTTCTCCGCCTTTGTAAGGCATTTCTAACAGCTGAAATATAAAAACCATTCATTATAGCGAACAAAATACAGTTGAAGGTTATTCATTGTGACAGGTCATAGGAACTCATACACAACTCAAGGACGGATCAATAATTTTCCTTAAAAAATCGAATGTTAATATAAATTTTCAATTCTATCCCACATAAAATAATGCAAACATGATAATGTTGACTGCCAGTATTGCAGGCAATGATTGAAATAGAACATTCTCGGCATATTCGCGGAATCGGTATACATAAATATTGTTCTGGAATGTAAGTGTTAACGTTATCTTATTATTTATAAAAGAAGCATAACATGTGTGAATTACATTGGACATATTGGCGCGTTTTTAGTTTAGGCTATATTTATACCTGAGCTTCAAGGTCGCCGCTATCCCCGTACAAATATTCATCCTCTTTGTACATCATAGGCACGTTCACGGAGGAGTTGATAGTAATGTGGAATGGTTGTTCCATTGTGTTTTCAGGATCAAACTGCTTCTTCCATGTACCCTATCAAAAAACGTTAGATACAAATTAGTAAGAATTTAAATGAACACATCACACATACTTTTTAAAGATGTGATGATTCACGAAAATAAGACTTACTTTGAAGTAAAGAGCATTAACAAGAACTAGACGAGTGTCACCATCCACACTGTCTGAGCTGAGGAGATCTTTAATCTTGTGATTGGTCTGGTTTTCAACCTGAAAATACAATCCAATAAGATTATTATCTTTTTTCAAATACTAAGCATGCAGTATAGCTCTGCTGGTGATTATCTATAAGCATCACTAGGCACAGTAAGCACCTACCCATTGGTTGACGACATTGGCTGCAGCTGCCCCAGTACTAAAGTCCAGCTTCTCTATGGCAGCATTAAACACCTTAACTGCATCTTCTTTCAACTTAGGCTGTAGGTCATAAGGACCCTCCTGAACATACACCTTATTTGCTATGTTTAGTGTGACTCCCTTCACTGGCTTCAACTTGGATGACACTTCAGCGAATGATGAACGAATCTGAAATAGAACATTAATCGTCATTAAACATTGTGCAAGAAAAACTATATCCTCTGCTGCTGGAATGTTCATGACAAATGTGTTTTTCAGTCTGATGTATATTATGACTAATAAGTAGGTAATGATTGTTCACTTTTACCAGGTCCAAGTACAGTCATGCATGGTCAACTAAATAGGGACAGTATGAAATATGTAAGAGATTCCTTTTAGGCAGGGTTTTTAGTTTATTTAGGGGAATTTACTGCTAATGGTACCTACTTCCTTTGAATGGGCAACTAGCTTCATCTTGATTGACCAACCCCTTGACAATTATTCAAACATGCCTGTAGGTAATTGATTTATTTGAAATAAATTCTTTGAGTTTAAATGTTATGTTGATAGGTTCTATTGTTGGTTGGTCTTATAACAATTATGAAAACATCTACCTGCAGATTTTATTAAAGTATTATTTTTGTGGATGTAGTACATATTTAGTAAATACTTACAGATTTATCATCAGGGAATCCAAGTGCTGTTAGCAGCTCAGAATGTGCCAGATCAGTGGTGCCCAAAGTCAGCAGAGCTAGTACAAACTCTGCTGACAAGGGTGATGACACCACACTCTTGCCTTTCTCTAGTTCCTAGGCAAATAATACATTCGGCAAATTAAACAAATAATGGGTACCTATGAGAGTTTTAGGCTTGAGTAATAAGTAAAATCAATTAGTTCAATCCCATACAACTAATTATTGACTTTAATAATTACTCAAGTTGTATATTTGCTTAGGATTTAACAAGAGTTAAAAAAGTATTAAAATGTAGAAACACCAAATTACCTAGTTTTTAATTTTTTTTTTGTATAATTAGGTCTCTACTGAGGCCATCAATAATTATTATTGGCCACAGCACTTGCTATCAAGGACTCATCATAGGTTTATCAGAATGTATCATTATCATTTCATGATTTTCTGAGCTCTCTCTAAAGCACTTAGTGCAAACTTGATTGTAATGATTGTATACAGAACATTCTGTTGCATTATTAAGTATGTAGTCTCAAGTCTGTGAATGGCTTGGGATAGAGGAAAAATTATGAAAAGAATTGAAGCATTATTGAAAGTAGAAATAACATAATAAAAG
This sequence comes from Hydraecia micacea, assembly GCA_914767645.1. NCBI lineage: Eukaryota > Metazoa > Arthropoda > Insecta > Lepidoptera > Noctuidae > Hydraecia > Hydraecia micacea. The sequence continues at coordinate 9,039,334 of OU611779.1, read as the reverse complement.
TTCTCATAAAATAATAGGGTCTGCAATTAGATTTATAGATAAAATCATAACCCTCCTTTTTGCTTCGCCGTAGTTGGGTAAAAAGAACAATAATACAATCATTTCACCTCAAATCAATCAATTCATATGTGGGTGGGTGTTTGAAACTACATGTAGAAAACCACAAAACTGTAATGGGGTATTCCTAAACATATTTAACCAATATTATTTTCAGTATTTATAATTTTAATTCTAAGGAAAACCATTCTAGCATTTTGTAAGATAGGTACATTATACATAATTATAAAGATAGGTACTGTGAATTGTGATCCTTCACTTTGATATTTTAAATTTTGAATAGTAATACAAGAGGTGCAAGGAAAATCAATAGGTGGGTATAATAAAATGAATACTTACAACACAGAACTTGGCTGAGAATTGGGCAATACTAGAAGAAAGGGTTTTTGAATCCATGTTTTCACTGGTATTGTTAGCTTCTAACACCGAAAGTAATAAAACTAGAACAATAAAATAATATGTTGAGTGCTTAGAGCTTGTACTGACGGCGACTACACACAAATACTACCAGAATGTTTATGACATCATTTGCCGGCGCGGCGCCGACTCGTCGGGTGCCCGCCCGGCTTCAACGCTAAAAAACGCTTCACCATCGCCGAATGAATCACGCCAATTGGAGGGGATACCACATTCAAGGTCATTTATATTATTACGCACCACACAGGTAGCTCCGAACTAAGCAGTAACACTAAATAGTAGAAAAAATAAATAATTTACAACTCACATAAAGTACACAGTAAATCCCACATCGATAACTATGAAAACTGACAATATCTAGAAAGCAACATCGTTTTCACAAATACAAAAGATAAGAGTTTTGACTAATACTACGTTTTTTTTATTATATCTTATCATACAAATACATTCCTGAAGTGGGTAAAGTAAATCGTCAAATCACTACAGATTAGAGTTCACAAATTCTTTACTACACGTTTTCTTTATTACACGGAGTACCAAATATAATCTAGTTTTATATAAGTTTAAAGACAGTCTGAAATGGCATTACAATATTTACAATACGAAAAGATTTACTAGTTTATTTCAAGAATCCAAAATTCCAAAACATAAATTTTCTTTCAATCCAATATTTACAAAATAATGACACAGAGAATATGTCAAAGTTTGACTTTGACATTTGCGCCTTGCGGCACTTGTCTTTGATTGACAGTCAACTCAGTGGTTATGTGTGTGGGCTATGATTATTAGGCATTGACATACAAAAGTATGGACTGGAAATACCTACGAAAAAAGGGTGCATACCTACAACTGGTATTGTCGCATAAAATGGCTGCCATTGCTAGTGTTGCGTCTATCAAGGAACATAGGTGTTACTATAACTAGTATCGATACTAAATACGAGTCTTACTAGTTATCACGTTTAGATCATACCTAATATTATGTATACAAATTCCGTTGTAATTGTAACAGAAAAAGATGAGTAGGTTATCTTACTTTCCGTTATCTATAAAAATAAATAAAATTGAAGTGTCTGTTGGTACTGTCAAAATAACAGCTTTTTACTAAATGCTTATAAAAGTGTAAACAGTACTATTAACAAAATGGCATTTTTAAACTATTGCATAGCTTTTATCTTGGGCTTTGAGCGCGGCGACCGAATGAAGAAATTCCGTAACGAAAATAAACCTAAGCATCGTCTAACGTCGTATCAGTTCGGCAGACTTCGGCACGGTGTTTGTGTGCGTTGCTATGCAATAGCTTTACCGCGGCAGTCCCCGAGTGCCACACGTATTTTTATTTTTGTCTGTCTGTCTGTCTGTTTGTTCCGGCTAATCTGAAACGGCTGGACCAATTTTGACGGGACTTTCACTGACAGATATGTTACAAGGAGTAACTTAGGCTACCTTTATTTTAGAAAAATAATTAGGGTTCCACGCAAAAAAAATGCCATGCATAAATTATTTTTGCGTTTGGTAGCCAGGATGGTTATAGGCTATTTAACATCACGTTACGACCCTTAGGAGCCGAGAAAAACGAACGCTAAGCGAAAACGAAATAATAGCGCGGGCGGGCGATGCAATGCGGCCGGTCGGGGGACGAATGAGTTTTATTAGTGTGGCTGTTATTTTAGTATACTGTGTATCTTACGACTTCTATGCGAAGTCGCGGGGCATAGCTAGTCTGAGAATAAAATCCATGTCATGAAAAAAAAAACATGCTTGCAGAAAATGTGCTTTCGCAAAAGCCAATTATTTTTAAAAGAGCAAACGTGGAGTTTCTTACCGTTTCTTCTCCATAGGAAACAACCAATTGGAACCGTGCACCTAGCTTCTGACGTTTCATAAAAGTGTCCATGTAGGTTTATGTGGAATATTTTGATTTTGGTGCTGTGAAGTGTGAACCACAGGCCGGACCTAGCAAGGTCACTCGGACTGAATAAGACGCAGGATTATTTATGTTAACATCGCAGAATATACCGGTATCGTTTCAGCGGAGGAACTAGTTTCGGAAACTATTACGCCAAGTCGGCAACGGTACAACACTATTCCATTATGACATATTATTGTAAACAAACGAACGAATTAACAAATATAATAGAAAGGCCTGTTATACGGAAATGAACCCAAATATCAATACTTTAGCCATAAATTCATGATCACGTTACAATTGCATCATCGAATGTGTATTATTGTATGTATTAATGCATGAAAACCGGCTACTAACCTGTGCAAAGACAATTGAGGTTGATTTTCATTCTTTCTTGCACCACACTTCACAATACAACACACAGGCATGTTGAATTTCTGTTTTCCAACATTTACGTGCAGTTTTAACAGGTAAAATCCTCGTAATTTTCTCGCAATCCTCAATAATACAAAAAATAAACAACCATTTGACAGCAAAACTACCACAAACTCATAGCATAAGATGGCTGCTATGGCACTTACCTACAACTGTCACTACGTCACGATAAAATATTGCCATAATGAGCAACAACTTAAATATTGTTGTCTCTTTTATCAAATAAAATTATCTCATTAGAAAGAATGAGACATAATGATATTTCACATTCTGAATCATATTTCACTCATATTTGTATAAGCAAATGTATGTATAGAATAACGCGGCATCTCCATGTTTTATGTACAGACGCCAGCACATCAACCTACTACAATCTGTCAGATTTCTGTAATAGATTTTCAACTTTATCGCTAAAGCATAAGGTTCAATGTTAATTGGGAAAATTTGACAGTTAGGTGTAGGTTGATGTGCTGGCGTCTGTACCTCAATGTTATTAGGCAGCATGATCCCTGACCCTAGCCTGTTCCACAAGGAACAAAAAAAAAGGGCTATGATTATAGCCAACCGAATATCACCAAAAATCTCTCAATCAGACAGCCAGCCAGAAAATGGTCTAAAGTTTCGACCCAAACACCCGAAGATGGAATGGGGCATTCCAATTTCCAAGCACAGCGACCTGTGCAGGAACGGCTGCCGCAGCTTCATACGGCGCAAATATATGAATTTATTGGTAGTTAAGTCTTGGACTTGGATCTGTTTGGGGTTGAAACTGTAGCGGTATCTTCAACGCCACATGCGAACAACGCGTCATACTGTCTCGCAAAATCCTGCATCTCGTAAGCAGAGTTTACCGCGCAACTAGCATAAAGTCCGGCCGATGTAAACAACAATGGCCACTCGAAATTGAATAAAATCGATGTATGTACAGACGCCAGCAAATCAACCTACACCTAACTGTCAAATTTTCCCAATCAACATTAAACCTTAAACTTTAGCGATAAAGTTGAAAATCTATTACAGAAATCTGACAGATTGTAGTAGGTTGATGTGCTGGCGTCTGTACATACATCGATTTTGAAGAACATTTAGTAATGTTTGTTTTCGTCTAGTTAGCTCGGAGATTTAAACAAACATTATTAATAATAAATGTTGTCGTATATCGATTTTATTCAGTTTTGAGCGGCCATTGTTGTTTACATCTTTGGCAAATTTGGCGCGGCCGGACCTTAGATACAATAGCCCGACATGAATCATCGAGCAGTTGTCCGCCAGACACAACACCCGTCTGGTCGGAGGATACTCCTTTTTCTATAGAGTATGAGTGAACTTTATACCCTGTTCTTCATACCTCTATAAAACATCATTGTCTGTTACGGCCTGGCCACGACCTCGCCGCTATCAGCGGCAGCGTAGCGCGGGGCGGCGAGCGGTAAAAACAAATTACCAAAATGTATGAACCATGCCACGACGCACCGCTCGCAACGTCAACACTAGACAAAAGAAACCGCGCCGCTTGCCGCTAAGCCAAAATTCGTGGCCGGGCGGTTAGAGGGCGGCGCGGTTGGGCAACCGGCTCACAGAACACTATTACCCTAAGGCTCAAACCGCTGAAATCAAACCGAGATGGCAGCGAAGCGGCGAGCAGTTCCAATATCATATAATTTTAAACTTTATCTTCATTAAAATAATATATTACATAGTATCGCTTGAGAAACTTGAGTCGTCGGAGTGCTCGCGCCGCCGCGGGCGGCCGCGCGACCTTTCAAGTTTCTCAAGCGATACTATAATTATATATTAACGATATAGCGATATAGTATTATAGTAATGAAGATAAAGTATAAAATTATATGACACTGAAACTGCTCGCCGCTTCGCTGCCATCTCGGTGTGATTTGAGCCCAGTGGCGTAACTATACCGTTAGGGGACACTGAACGGCGCTGCTCTTTCAATGGGGATTGATTGGGATTGACCCTTACAAAAGAATGACAACTTCATATAAAAAATGTGTGGACCATAGATATAGAATGGACAGAATTGTGCTGCCATCTAACTGACTCCCACTACACTATTCAAAGCGGGAAGATTTGAAAGTGGTTTGGTTTCTGATTAGACCTACAAAATGAATGTTTTATTGGAAGCTAGAAATGAATTTGCAATAGTACTACTACGGAAAAGTAACATGCGCTACTTTTCAGTTGTACAGACGCCAGCACATCAACCTACTACAATCTGTCAGATTTCTGTAATAGATTTTCAACTTTATCGCTAAAGCATAAGGTTCAATGTTGATTGGGAAAATTAGACAGTTAGGTGTAGGTTGATGTGCTGGCGTCTGTACTATTGCAGATTATTTCTAGTTTGCTTAAATTAAGCTCCTTATTCGCAGTTATAGGGGTAAAAGAACACAAAATAAAATAGTGAAATTGATCTTTATTGACATTCAATAATTTACATAAATATTCACAAAATGGCCACTAATGATCGCGGAAGAACTAAAGTTCAATTCGACACGTTATTGGAGAACATATAAAGCAATAAAACACAAAAGAGTCGCTGTCTCGGTAAGAGTCTATAGCTCATTTAAACTACTCAACACTATCACTGATATAAAATCGCCGTAATAATGGAGACACGGGGAACTAAATTTTAACAAAACGCTCGTAACCAATAAGACGACGATTCGCCTAGCCAAACGCAAACGCCCAACAAAAACAAAAACATTTTTGTCAAACTCAAAGTACGCACGCTGGGGGTTCCCTCTATCTGGCAGAACCTTGATGCTCCGAAATTTATTTGGCATAACACACTTGGCATAATCTTCTTGAATATTTTTTAAGGCATAAAAATGATTTAATATTATTATTGTTTGGCTGAATGTTTATACTTATGTCTGAATTTACAATGGCATACTTTTAAGATGGAAGAATTTTATTTGGCACAATTACCTTTGGCAGAGTTAAATATCCGCACAATTTCGTTTAGCATTAACGTTTATTTAGAGCGACGATTATTTGGTATGTACAATTTTACTTGGCATACTATGAAGATGGCAGAATTTAATTTAGAATAATTTTACTAGGCATAGCATTTTGTGCCTTTTTTTTTGAATGGGAAATCATCTAATGACTCCTCCCGCTCTGAGTGGAGCAGAAAGTCTTAAAAAGTTAATATGTTGTGGTACAAAAGTTAGTGACAGAAACGAATCGCTGCAAAACCGACTCCACGTAGTCTTTTCTGCCCTACCCCTAGTGTAATTTAAGCCCGCGTAGGCGCGGAGGGGCGAGGCGGCCCGCGAGCTGAGCAGCAGGTGGTTTTAACGCCTGCCGGAGCGGCTGAGGCTGGCCGGCAAAGACGGCCAGCAAGCAGAAGCTGCGCTGGTGAGCGTGAATACCATCTGCGACGATAAGGTCGCGTGGGTCCGCCGGAGCCTCGCAGCGCCGGAGCCGTGAAAGAAACCATGCTTGTTGCATGCTTGCTGCATGAATGGTGTATGCTTGTTTGCATGCTGCATGCATGGTGTCTTGTTTGCATGTTTGCATGCTGCATGCTTGCTGCATGCATGGTGTATGCTTGTTTGCATGCTTCTTACAGGGAAATAAAAACCACTGTTCGCAATCAACTGTTTTATTTAAGTAGTGATAAATGATGATAGATGAATCTTTCAATTACCTACTTATTATGAATAAAATGTTTGCCAAAAGATGATTCTAACTGTAAACTTTCTGAGATATGATAGTTCTGCCTTTTAATGACTATCGATATGAAATTTATGCCAAAAGACGATTCTGACTGTGAACTTTCTGCGATATGATTGTTCTACTTTTTAATTATTAAAGATGATTCTGACTTACAAAATTATGAGTTTTGAATGTATGATAAATGAGTGTTTACCAATCGATTTTCTGCGAAATGAAGTTTATGCTATCCGCTGTTATGCAAAATACTTAATATTATGACATAAAATGGGATCTACCCTTTATAGCAGAACTTTTTATGTCATAATATTATTTGTCAAGTCATCAAGTGAATTCAAGTGGCCGCAGTGGGTGCGCGGCGCGGGCTCGGGGCGGGCGCGGGCAGCCCGCGCGGGGACCGGGGTTCTCAAACTAGTTCGAGTTTTTTTCTAGTAAAAATAAGTCTTCTTCATCCATATTATATTTTGATAAACACTGACAAACAAACAAGACACGACAACATGCAGAACGCAGCCGCGCTCCAGTGCGGACAGGCAGCCCGCGCGCGTTCCCGCACCCGCGCCCGCGCCCGCCCCGTGCCCCAGTCTGGACGGACACTAGGACCACAATAGGACTTTCATAATATTTTTTTTGTATCCCTAGTAGGCATGTCTCAAATTCACCGTACAAAGTCGACCGGCTACCACTATGGGTGCTTCGTCTTGTCTGGCGCCCTGCTAGACAAAAAGGGGCATCCAAAATGAAATGGAACGGGAAATGAGAAGTCTTATCTAACAAGGCCAAAATATATTTGCCAACTATTCTATTTATCTATTTGGCACGTAGGTACTTATGCAAAATATAAACGGAGAGAAAAAAAATCGCACCCCCTAAATTCTCTACGTTTTCTGCATAAGTCCATAAAGTTGTACTGTTTCTATATGAATTAAATGGGCAAAAGAAACTCTCAAGAAACGAAAGAAATCTCCTCAACAAACTTGACCGTCTTCTCAATAACTGCATTCGATTCGTTTTCAATCTGCGTAAATATGATCATGTCTCTGCGCATCGGTCGCTTCTAAATTGGTTGCTCATACGCCAGCGCAGAGAGCTAAGGGCGCTGACCACCTTGTTCTCTTTTCTTGATTCTCCGTCTTCCCCTGGTTATCTAGCCCCCCACTTTCAGTACATTTGCGCCAACCACAATAGAAATCTACGTTCATCACACAATTGTCTTCTCCAATGTCCCACTCACCGCACAGACTTCATTCACTCTTCCTTCTTCGTTCAGTCTATCTCTCTGTGGAATGCGCTCCCCCAGGAAATCAGGATGGCAACCAACCGATTATCCTTTAAAGTTAGGGTTCCTAAGCACATTCGCAAGAAGCTGGCAGTATCATCACAACGGTAATATTTTCTTATTGTTTGTCTTTTTTCTTTTTAGTAAGTATATTCGTATATTTATGTATGCCTATATTTATATGTAATTAGGTATATATTATATTCATATATGCGTATCTTTATATTTAAAATATTTATTCCTCAATGTTCATGATTGCACCTGCCACTGTTTGTCTCTGCATCACCCAAAGGTTGACTGGTAGAAAATACCTATGGCATTAAGTCCGCCTCTGTACATTTATGTGCTTAAAGTATTAAATAATAAATAAAACCTATTCGCAGCGACGTTCCAGAAATTTTCGAGTTCACTTTGCTCGCTCTTGCATCCTGCATGGACAATGCAGGATGCAAGAGCGAGCTTTCCTGTATAAGTTGACAAAATATCTCGTTTAAACTGTATTGCCGGGGCCACACCAACGGGAAACGCCGATAATTAGTTTCCCGTTGGTGTGGCCCGGCCATAATCAATGCACAGGAACAAAATCTAAAATTTTCACTCCTCTACTCTCCGAGAGTAGTGAGGGGTGCCGCAAAAATCTCGCCCAGGGAACCAGTAGTGCTAAAACCGGCTCTGGGTTGAACATGATGCTGATGGTGAACTAAAAACGCCATTCAAGCTACTTTTCACTGGCATGCGGTTTAAAGATATTTTGCCAATTTTCTTTTTTATCTATGCGCCTAAAACTTTTTTTATGATTTAATTCTGCCTGTTAAGAACCGGTTAAATTACTCTGAAAGTTAAAAAAATATAATTATGTCAACTATCAGTGATAAAGATCAACTAATCTGTGGAAAAAATTAAATTTTCAGCTTTCACCATAGTAAACTATGACAAAATTTTACGTAAATAAAATGTAAGTAATCCAAAACAAAACAGAAAATATACAGATAAAAAGATAAAAAAAATCCGTGAGTAACTATGGGCTTGAGTTTTCGCAATACGGTCAGATATTACGGGGGCTGTAGTTGCCCTCCGCGGCCACCACCACCGCGGTGCACCTGGTCCTGTCCGTCTCCGTGCCAGCCGTGCCGGCCAATATGTCCCCCGGCAGACTGTCGCCCCTGTCGTATTCCACCAAATCCGTGCTGCCCAAAATTTGCTGGCTCCGGTGGCTGGAAGAAACACAAAACTATGTTTTTTTTTCTTTGTGTCCCGCTTATAATCTTTCAAGCTTTTCACGCGTTTGGACACGCACCACACCACAAAGGAGTATGTCGTGACTATGAATACATGCGAAGACGTACTAAGAGGTTTCCATGGGGTAGAAAAGGTATTAAAAGTCTTTTCCACAACCCTTGTGTTAATCATCTACCTGGAGAATGTGAACCTCCGCCCTTGGATTGTGATTAATGTTCGATGTTAAAATTCATTTTGCTATTTTTTTAGACCTACCTAATTGTTTTTTTTTATAGCTGATAAAATAAAATTAACTTATTTTGATTGAGTCTATTAATATGCAGTAGTACAGACACCAGCAGCACATCAAGCTACCCGAAACTATCATATTTTCCCAATCAAAATTGAACCTTATACTTTAGCAATAAAGTTGAAAATCTATACCTAATAGAAATTTGACAGATTGTGGTAGCTTGATGTGCTGGCGTCTGTACATAGCCGTACAGCTGGATAACCACTATGCTAAGTGCATCAACTGTGTTCCAAGCATCTGCAACAGCGCAATGGAAACATCCGCTTAATTTTCACACAAAACCACTTTTGGTGTGAGTCAACCCAGCAAATTGCAAATTGCAATTGCATTGCAATTGCAAATTGTTGTCTCCTATCCAGTTGCAGATGCGCGGAGCACATTTGTTATAGGTACACGAATTAGGTGTTTGATAAGTCGTTTTTTTCGAAAATTTTTACTCTTCCAGAACGTGTAGTTCGAAAATGAGTAGCATTTCGAAAAAAGTTTTGAGATAAAAGTGGTAGAAAATTTTATTAGCTTTCATTACGTAGAAGATATTTATTCTCTAAGACGCACCGTTTTAAAGATATTAGCGAAACACTCAAAAGTGGGAACTAATATCGCCCCCCCCCCCCCCCCCCCACTCCGGCACACCTAGACGCGAGGACTTTTAGTATGTTTACTCCCTAAGCACCCTGAACAACTTTCTGAAGAAATCACTTAGGGCCCAGCTCACGCACTACACCTCCTTTTAGGTTAATCGTTGAGTGGACTAAGTACGTAGCCACTACCGACTACGCGCCTGCTACGGTGGAGCCCACGTTGCAGCCTACGACGTAGCTACTATCGACTACGCGCGTCTGCTACGGTGGAGTCTACATCGCTGCCTACGACGTAGCCACTATCGACAACGCGCCTGCTACGGTGCAGCCCACATAGCTGCCTACGATGTACATGGACTACGCGCCTGCTACGGTGGAGCCCACATCGCTGCCTACGACGTGTAGCTACTATCGACTACGCGCCTGCTGCGGTATAGTCCATATCGCTGCCTACGACGTAGCTACTATCGACTACGAGCCTGCTGCGGTGATCCTGTAACGTGACTACAGCTACGTAAAACTGTTTAAAGTGTTATATTATTAATAATGCGACCTTACGATACGGTATTATTAGTTTTCAAGTTTACAACTGCGACTTTACCAAGAAGAAAACTTGTGTGGAAAGACGTGAAAACTCAGAGCGCGGCCGATAGTGGCATCTATTAGATCAGAGATGAACTACATATTAATAGAGACATATTACATTCCTTTTCTCGGTCACTCCGAGACTTATTCCTGCTGAAGCGGGTCTTTGAGATCACTGAATGATGTTGGAGATGTATGTAACTTTTATTTAGAAGGTATATATTCTACTTACCTATTATAATATAATAACTGCATATTTACTACTGTAGGTAGGTACTGTTAGTAGGTAGGCAGTCACCGCCAAACTCTCGTTGGCCACGAACTTTACGTATAAGCTTACTGGCCTTAGAATAATTGATTTTCACCTGTTTTCAAAGATAAACTGCAAAAGTCGTATGATCAGTAACAATTTACAAATTAATGGAATATATATATAGTATATATAATATATATATATATATAGTAACAATTTACAAATGAATGGAATACAAAAGCATGGTACCGTTCGCCGCGTTCGACATAATATGGTGAATTTCAGAAAAGCGTATAATAAAAGTAACTGTCACGTCCACTGAGGTACCTACTTGGCCTATCTCATCTATTACCTGGAGTTGTGGAGCATCGATACCACCGTGAAACATTGGAATCTCAAAGTTAATAATTAGATGTAAGCAGCTGGTGAATTACAGATGTGTACATACATAGATCGTTGCATAGTTGATATGCGCACGCATGTACGTGGAGGCGCGGGGCGAGGGCGCGCGGGCGGTGTGTGCGACTGGCGCGCCCTGCCGCCGCGATCAATAGCCGCGCTGACGTCAGAGCACGGCGGCGCGCCATTGGCCCGCCCGGCATTATAAAATAAACCTCCGAGTGGAGTGGCGCCGAGCTCGCGCCGCGGGCACAGCACCGCAGCACGCGGCGGGCCCGCGCCCCGCACGCGGTCGCCGCCCGCCATGGCCGATATGCCGGACCTGTCGCACCTCACGCCCGAGGAGCGCGCCATCATCGAGGGCGTCATGATGCGGCAGCGCCAGGAGGAGCAGCGCGAGCACGAGATCATGAGGTGTGCCCGCGCCCCCCGCCACCCGCGCCCCTCCCGTGTCGCCTAGGCACATTCGACGTACTGCACCACTGTTATTCGTGAAAGTGCCGTGATCCTATCCCTAACCATTGTTCTACTCGGGTGGTATTTGTAATAACTATTGCATATTGGCATCGCCGCTATTGTGTTGTCTGATCCTATTCAGTTCCTGCTTTCGAACACAAACGAACCCGTGCGAGGCCGTGTTCATAAGTTCGGTTCAGTATTAACGCAGATAAACAGTTTTACTTGGTGCTTAATTTTCTTTATTTCAATATTTCTCTATTGCTTTACATAATTTCCTTCGTGCTCCTGTTTGCTGATGGCAGGGATATGGTTTTTTATCGCGCGTGTGGAGTGTCGCATTAAACATGCAGTGGATTTAATGACGCATCAATATATATTATAATACAATAATTCAATTACGTTCTCTTTTCTCACTAACGATACGTTTACTAACTGTGAGACATTTTCTTTCTGGATTAAATTTAATCAATATCGACTGAGGCGTTATATTGCTCAACGGGGTATCTATCTATTTTATCGAGTTAACGTTTCAAAGATACGTGTGGAAACTGATAATACAATGTGTTATTGTATGAATTGAATTGAGATGCTGAAAAAACTGATAGTCTTAAATTCGCCTTAGTACGTGGAGAGCGTAGTATTGCAATTTATTTATCTGACCTACTTTTTGACCTACATATGAGATAGCTTAAATTTTGGATAACATCATTTATTATGCAGTGACATAATAGAAAATTAAAGGCATAGCAAGGATAAATAGAAAAATTAATATAAAATTGTTTTCGAATTATGTCCTATAACCTATTACGACACTAATATTAAAAGGAATTTAGTTCTGTTATTTAAATCAGTTTTCAGAAGAATTTCCGATTGCTATCAAATCTAAAATATTTTTTTGATTTATGTTATTTTCCAAGCTAAGTATGTTGTTGTTGTGAAAAGGTGAAAACGAAGCATTACATACCTACTGTATCGCAGATCTTAACAGTAAGTAGGTACTTTACACTCCTCACATTCGTATTGTGATTTCTTGCAACTTGAAACTGAATAGAACCCTTTTTCATTCATTCTTTGGATTCTATACTTCGCTCAAATACCTAAATAAAATATAAAAGAACTAGCTTTTGCCCGCGACTTCGTCCGCGTATATGTCGGTTATCGCGGACGCAGACGAAGTCGAAGTCGAATAAAAATGTGACTCAGGCTGGCTGGACAAATCTTCAAAATAACTCGCAATTAACTAGGTCAATAGGGCACTTTATGTGACGGCTAAACACCCTTATTTCAGAATTTGTAACGCTACAGAATCTTAGATAATCGATCGAAAACGTGTCCAGCCAGCTTGAAAAACCACTTTTCGCTGGTCTCTCAATCTCGGTAACGGAAGTGATTTTGACGACTTTTTGCATATCAACGGGCGTTACATAAAATTGTAACAGGCATCGAGCTAAAAGTTTTGTGGTACGTACAGCGGTTTAGTAGAAAAATGCAAAAATCTGTGTCCAGCCAGCTTGAATTTACGTATAAAACTTTTGGCTGGCACTTCCGAATCTCAACAACGGGAGCGTTTTCGAATATGGTTACTTTACTAACATTTAGTAACGCAATTTGTAACAGTAATAACGTTTGATTTATGGCGTTACATGTAAGGGTTTACGAGAAATCAATAAAAACTTAATGTCCAGCCAACCTGAAATCAAGCTGGCTGGACACATGTATCTCCGCTGCCTGATGATCTACGACCTTCGAAATGTGTTCAAAATTTTGTACCGGGGACGATAATGATAACCTGAATTTGTAACGGAGAAACTTTGCGTAGTTTCAAAGATATTGATCATTTAAATTTTCCCATACAAACTGCCATTAATATTGTGAGGTGACCATAATTTTAACATAAATAAAGGATTTCTTTTTAATCGACGAATCGGCCGGTAGCAGCCACGCCTGCTTTGTATTTGATTTTCCCGTGGAAATAAAAGGTTTTCCTGCAGTAAAAAGCGTAAGTATGTGTTAATTCAAAATAATAATTGACTACCAGCGCTGCAAAAGAGAGCCCACTTGTATTTCGCGTTTAGTTCATTATCTTAGGTAACTGAAAGTGAGAACTAAACTCGACAGTCGGCATTGTATGTACTTGTCGAAGTGTTATCACTAATCAGAGTAAGACAACTATTAATTAATCTGCGGTAGACAACATACATAAGAGTTAAGATTCGACCAGTTGTCCTAGTAGTACCAACTTTAAGCAACAGATGGCGACACCAACATCAGCTATCATGGAAGTAAGTATTACATTCCGTTCACAATTATTTTGTCCCCCGACGTTTAACTTTAAATTCATTTTTTACGCAATTTATTGATTTCAAATTTTGAAATCGATATTGTTTATTTAATTATTATTCTGATAATTAAATAAACAATACCCAGCTGCAACTTCATAACATTCAATCACTACTAACCCATTTCTATGAATTAGCAGCATGAGCGATTTTAGCGCTCGTGAGTGCGATTCGGAACGCGGCCATGATGAGACTTGCTTTGTGTGTAATCTGTGTGTGTGACTTGTGTGACTGTAACTGACCGTTATAAACTTTCAGATAACTACTGTGTTTTTATACAACTGTTGTTTTGTGTTTTGTTTAAAAACTAATGTGTCCTTGGTAAGTAACGTGAATTACAATGTTTTTTTGCGAAAGTTTTTAGTTTTTACGATTTGTGTCGTCAGTTGGATGTATGCGCCCTGTTTTATTTATTTAAGTATTAGGTACACCGGCAGAACACGTTATATCGAACGTTGATCAAAAACTTATTCTAAAGAGTAAAGACATGTGTTCTATTTGGGGTGACACAATACCTGAAGGCCAATTCTCGTAATTTAAAACGTTCAAAATCTAGTCGCAGTCTCATCTCGGCGACAAAAAAATTTCAAAAACTTGTCAAAATTAAGATAAATATAATAATATTAATAAATAAAAAAAATACAAATATAAATAATAATAATACAAAATAATAATATAAAAAATTAATAATTAATAATAATATATATAATAATATAATAATACAAATATTAATAATATTATTTTATTAATATTTGTTTGCGCTTCAAACATAAGTGTTTGCGGTAAAAACAACGTTGTGGTACAAGGCGGGGTTACTGAAGCGCAAATGGAGTTGATCGTCGTCATTTGAAACGCTGTATAAGTACAAATAAATAAATGTGATTTTATTTACAGCAAACATAATTTTTTCATTTAAATACCTTAGAGCATTCGTTATCCTGGCACCATATCTACCTATGTACAGACGCCAGCACATCAACCTACTACAATCTGTCAGATTTCTGTAATAGATTTTCAACTTTATCGCTAAAGCATAAGGTTCAATGTTGATTGGGAAAATTTGACAGTTAGGGGTAGCTTGATGTGCTGGCGTCTGTACTTACCATGAAAAACACCAATACCTACCTACTAAAAAGAGTAGATAATCAATAACATTAAAAAATTAACCCCCCCCCCTTCTACACTTTTGTCTTCTATTGATTTAAATACCTACAGTTGTTCGTATTAGTATCACCAATATACGGATTTTCGTCCATAAAAGAAAACACCTTAAAATATACTTAGTCCTACATAAAACCTACAAGATTGGTAACCCTACTGCAGTGTTGATATGGGAAAATTTAAATGATCAATATCTTTGAAACTACGCAAAGTTTCTCCGTTACAAATTCAGGTTATCATTATCGTCCCCGGTACAAAATTTTGAACACATTTCGAAGGTCGTAGATCATCAGGCAGCGGAGATACATGTGTCCAGCCAGCTTGATTTCAGGTTGGCTGGACATTAAGTTTTTATTGATTTCTCGTAAACCCTTACATGTAACGCCATAAATCAAACGTTATTACTGTTACAAATTGCGTTACTAAATGTTAGTAAAGTAACCATATTCGAAAACGCTCCCGTTGTTGAGATTCGGAAGTGCCAGCCAAAAGTTTTATACGTAAATTCAAGCTGGCTGGACACAGATTTTTGCATTTTTCTACTAAACCGCTGTACGTACCACAAAACTTTTAGCTCGATGCCTGTTACAATTTTATGTAACGCCCGTTGATATGCAAAAAGTCGTCAAAATCACTTCCGTTACCGAGATTGAGAGACCAGCGAAAAGTGGTTTTTCAAGCTGGCTGGACACGTTTTCGATCGATTATCTAAGATTCTGTAGCGTTACAAATTCTGAAATAAGGGTGTTTAGCCGTCACATAAAGTGCCCTATTGACCTAGTTAATTGCGAGTTATTTTGAAGATTTGTCCAGCCAGCCTGAGTCACATGAATAAAAAGTAGCCTATGTCCTTTGTTGGGGTTCACACTTACCCTGTACCAAATTTCACACAAATCGGTTCAGTAGTTTAGGCGTGAAGAAAAGACAGACAGACAGACAGACAAAGTTACTTTCGCATTTATAATATTAGTTAGGATTAGGATTATAAAATTCTACCGATTCGTATTTTAAAAAATCTCAACCATTTATGCAAAGGTGGGTCAACTAAGTACACCTCTGCCTAACCCTTAGGGTATTACAGGCGAGATGTTATATAAGTATGTATGTTGAAAAGTGCCTAATAGTAATAGGATAGGAGGATATGGCTAGAAAGGAGGGTATTGAGATGGCGGCTGAATAGTGATAATTATGTGGAAGAAGACATGCTGCGTCGGCCCCTAAATGAATTGGGATAATGGCAGGAATATGATGATGTGTAGTGTACCAACATATTAAATAACACTAGGTTCTGTTAATAGCAGGCTGTACCTACTATAATATTTTTATGAGTGTGCTGCAGAAATTAAACGTGAAACCAAATCGGATGCACAACGAGCTGATATTACACTTTTTAGTACTTACCAGCATATTATTGTAAGTAGGTACTTACTTACTACTTACGCGCGTACGCTTGCTCAAGGGGAATTGGCGATTTCAGACTTATATTTATGGTATGCCCAGGTTTCCTCGCGAATCATGGTGTCTCTTCACCGTATATCAGTGAAGTCGCAAGATAAACTTGGATATTGCCTATTCTTATATGAATTTGAACAAGTCACATTGTTTCTTATATTAAACTTTACCACAGACGTAAGCAAGATGAAGTCACGGTGCTGGAGCAGACCATCCGGACTCGGAATGAGATGCACCGCGCGGCTGGAGTAGAGCTCGCGGCTACCTGCCACATCTGCCTCAAGACTAAGTTCGCGGACGGCGTCGGCCACTCGTGCCACTACTGCAGGGTCAGATGTTGCGCCCGATGCGGGGGCAAAGTCACTCTTCGTTCTAACAAGGTAAATATATTTAAATAACCAGCTACCAATGAGATCCTCGCTCTAGTCTTATTCTTACTTTGTATATAGGTCAGTTGGCAATCAAATTCAAACCTATTTTATTTAGTTTCATGGTAAGAAATAGAATCCGTCCGTAAAAACGTGAACTTTTGACCACTTGAGTTTTCAACTCAAGGAGTAAGAACTTAATACATTTAACTCATCACAAGAAATGTTTGACGAGTGTCCGTTGTTACAGGTTATATGGGTATGTATACTATGCCGGAAGAAACAAGAATTGTTATCTAAAACCGGACAATGGATCCACAAAAGTGCTGGACAGGATTCTATGCTATGGCGCATGGAAAACGATCTTCGAGGTCTACCGCCTCAGCCTGACGGGTCATTCGATAAACGGCCGAAACTAGAGAGGGCACATAGTGCCGCGGAGAAAGAAAATCTCCCACTTCAGAGATCAGGCAGCGCTCTTCGTCGCCAATACAGTCAACAAGAGCAGAGATGTTACGGGGAACTTGAAGGATTGGCTAGAACTCATCCGCACCTCGTACACCCGAGACAAAAGGCTGCATACGGGGTGGTCGAATCGGGGGTACCTCCCCCATCCCAGTTGTTGCCGCTCACGCCAGCGTCACACCCTCTCCTCCCGCCTCGGTCTTCCTCTTCAGATGATGAAGTTCCAGAGTGTGTTTCCGATGAGAACGACGAGTATCGTGATCGCGGTAAGTATGCACGCTGGCCTAACACCCGTCACCCAATCCTTTCACTTGTAACACTACAAGATCCTTTCCATCCAAGCTAATTTTTTTTATGAACCCTACACACAACACTACACCACAAATACAATATGTAGGTACATGTACTTTAACCGTATACGTAACGTTTGTCATTTTCATCTTTGGCATTACGCAATGATAAAGTTAAGGTGTTCCGTGCGAGGTGTTCACTAATTTAAGTAGCCTCAGGTAATTTGTGACTGTTAGTTATCTAAGTATTATATATCTCACTGAAACTGATAGTGTTGAGCACCTAAACTTATCTGTATCCATATATGTATTCCATCACGTTGAATCATGTAGTCAATTATAATCGTGTTCCATTGTAACATTTTAGAGCCCGAATATTATTACATTCAAGACATAAACACTTGTTTGCTCAATCAGTCTTATTTTCAGAGAACTTCAAGTCCTAAGGCTTCAAACCTCGCACACAGGAGTCAATCAGTGTGGTGCTAGGTTTGGAGCACTATTACTGTACATGTACGTTTGCCGCCGCGTACGTTTCACTTGTTAGCACTATGCCCTATGTACGCGCCCGGTACCAGCCGGGCACCCCGGCCCCGCGAGACTTACCGCCTGGCGCCTGCGATCTGGCGACGAGTGGCCCTCACCACGCCATCCCCTGTTCGCAGGTACAAATAATGATAAGAGCAGTTCCGAGAGTTCCAGAAGCCAGCGTCAGACGATGTTAAACGAGAAAATGAATAAATTCTTATCGGTGAGAGGGCGAGTTTTGTCGGGAACTTATCTAATTATGCGTTGTAATTATATTGCTGAAGTTTAGATGTGATGATCAGTATTACTGTTGCGTATAACACTTCTTTCTCTGGTGGACCAATTGTGATGGCTGTTAATAACGTCCTATCTCTTCGAAGACACCCGTCTTCAAACCTATCTTAAGAAGAGCATTTACTCATTTTAATAATTTCCTTTGAAACTTTTTTTTTTTTAGTTGAGAAAGCTTGTATAATTCACTTTGTTTTATTTCTTTCTTTTTTCTTTTAATTTACAAGATTAATCAGTAAATGCTCTTCCCATTTTACAGTTTTCTGTTGTTTGAACCAAAAATTGATATTTTACCTTTACCTATTTTAAACACTGTAAAATTTTATTTTAGTAGGTGGCTTCTGCACTAAATTTATGGTTCAAACAAACGCATGCTTGGGCGAAAAGAAGTGTACTTGTTCATATTTTTTACTATAAATCCGTTAGAATTGTTTGTGGTCGTGTACTTTATTTTATTGTTGCTGTTTTACTGTCTTACTCGGATAAGTTTGACACATTCTTTCCGCTTGTGCGTGATGATCACCGCTTTCGATTACTTTATTTTGAACCGGAGAAACACGCAGTTTTAGTTTATTAAATAATCATATGAAACGTTCAGTAAGCCTTCTTACAAATGTCGTTACTGAGGAATTATAGAATAGGAATCCCGAATTGGAAAACAAATATTGTACTATTGATATATACATTTTGGTTCCGGGCGCGTACATGCGCGTGGCTCCATAACAAATGGACGCGGGCGATGACAAGATGCCTTGTATAGGCCAACCTTGTTATTCATTCGATATCATTCTTAGGACAACTAGAGGCATGTGCTCCAGTTCGGCACCCGCATCTGCGTAGCGCCAACGTGGCTGCCAACAATTATTACAATTTGATTAATCATTCGCCGGCCGAATACGAGGCAGAGGCTTGCGGTCCATTCGACGTGGCGAGGACCGGGCCGTCAGGCGGACGCAGTTTCGATTCTGTGACCGATTGCCGGTGGCGGGCCCGCGACGATGGCGAAGGAGCGTACCTGCGCCCGTATGTACCAGAAGAGGGCCCGCGCCCAGACCGAGCTGTGTATAAGAGTGCCTATTTGTGGGAAGACTCCTCAGACAATAGACGGTTCACTGAGAGGAGAAAAAAGACCGTTCGCTTTGACGGGCACGAAGGTGCCGCGACATTCCCGCGCGGGGGGCGCGACGCGTCGGGCGCTCCACACGACTGGGCCGCGCTGCGCTGGGAGCCCGAGCGCCAGACCAGCCAGGACTCCGCCACCAAAGACTCGGGAATCGATACCTCTAGCACCTTCACCTCCAGTGAAGATTCGAACAGAGGCGATTGCCCTAAGGTACAGACCGCTTCACATTGTGTCGGTTAGTTGCTTCAAATTAGTACTCATTTATCTATTAGTTCAGTTTGCGGTTGGATTATGCATAACATGTAGGAAATGTTTAAGTACAGATAATTCAGTTGTTTTAGATAATCTGTATGAAAAAACGTTTTGATTGCGTTCAGCGTACTTGACTAGCAAATATAAAATCCACGTTTTCCCATCTGTACAACAATTAGGCCTTATAACTTTTACATACTTTACTCAAAAGTTTATAAGTAAGTAGAATACTTGATTTGAACACTTTTAAATATTTATTTTATACGAAAAAAGTAGAAAGCGTGTTTATGACGATAGTACCTAATTTCGGTGGATATTGTTGGCTGTAGCATGATTGCATTGGCGAGCATGCATTACATCCTATCTATGTTGAGTGTGCACTTCTTTGTAAATTACACGGTGTTAAAGCTTCGTGGACTAGCTGTTACTGTCTAGTAATGTAAAAGTTTTCATAAAACAGTAAAAACATCATTAATAGAGCTCTTTAGTGTCGAATAATTTAGTGAAGCTGATGATGAAAGAATTAATGTAATAGTGTTGTGGACAGTTCCCGCTGAGCTGGCAGGTGTCGGCGGACGGCACACGCATGATCGGTCACATGGTGCTCCGGAAGAGCGTCGTGGAAGGTAGCTCGCACTCTTCAGCGGCTATCCTCGGGCTGAAGGTGGTGGGGGGCAAGCTCCTACCGGACGGCACGAGAGTCGCAGTGGTGGAAAAAGTGAAAAAAGGGTCCATTGCTGACCTAGAAGGACAACTTAGGATAGGTAAGTTGAGATTTTAGTTACTAATGTGGCTCGATCCGTAGAAATTACGGTGAATAAACTACATAAATCTGTACAAAACTTTTAAAAATGTTCACATAAACGAATCGCCTTTAAATTTTCGATATGTATGTACAATCACACTGCAATATTCAGGTGACGAAGTCCTGCAATGGAACGGTGTGCCACTCCAGGGTCGGAGTGGAGACGAGGTGGCAGCGGTGGTCGCCGACAGTAAACATGACCTGCACGTGGAGCTGGTGGTGTCGCGACCACTCACTGCCACACGAAACCCTGCTCTGCCGTGGAGAACTCACAAAGGTACCCTCTGAACATGTAGGGCCTACGCAACTTCTATTATGAGTAGATAACAATCATAATTAAGTTACTTATACTCTTTTACTCCTTATAAATACTAAGGCACACTTGCACCGAGTCACTAAATTCGTTTAGCGTTAAACGCATATTAAAATATCGTTTTGTTCCTGTTAATCTTTAGAAAATGACAGAGACGAATATGTTTAGCGCTAAATGCATTTAATGATTAATGGTGCAAGCGCCCGGGTTAAATATAATTTCGTTCTGGCAGAAAGTCCCAGCAGTATTATCGTTTAGAGAGTGAATTGGTGTCACGACTTCACGAGCCTCTAAACAATTACATTATTACTAAATAATTAACCCTTTGGATGAATTGTCAGTTAAAAATGTTGAAAATGAAATCCTTTTAAAACAAAACCAAAGCTGTAGGTGCAAGAACATTTCCCTGTAAAGAGTTAAGTTTGTTCTACGTACGCAGAAGTATACACGGAGGTGATGGGTGGTTGCGAGAAGCCGAGCGTCCTCGTCACTTCACCGGGCTCTCCCGACGTGCACTCGCGGCGCCGCCCCGCGCGGTACAACCACCACAACGCAAATGTTACTGGACGTATCCAGGTTTGTGACTTGTAACTTTTAGCCTAATATGATTTTATTTGTATTAGGTACGTTTAGGTACTTATCGGCAATGAACTAGCTCAGGAGAAGGAAAAGGAGATCATACTCTGCAGGTTTTATCCAAAAATATATAGGCTACCCGTTTTTATCAAAATGGGTACCCATTGTACTCCTCCCACACTCCAAACTGATGTAGCCTAGCCAGTCCCAAATGTTAAAGAGTGCGAGCCAGTCACACAAATCGGGCGAAGTTCCAGGGGCGAGCCTATGTTATTAATCTGGCGCAATTCCAATCCCAGCATACTCGTTTTTATTGAGGTTTTTGTAACAAAAACTTAACCAGGTCAAATTGCCCATCCGCAGTGAGCGGCTTTTGCAAATACGTTGTTTATTGGGAAACAAGACAATTAAGCCTTGCTTTAGTATCGTGTAACCAATCGATAGAACTTGTGACTAAGTAGATAAGTATTTTGTTTTTCATTATACAGCTAAAAATATACTTCGACGTGAGCGCTACTCAACTATGCGTCACGGTTGTATCGGCGAGCGGCCTCACTCCCCGGTCTGATGGATCCCCTCGGTGTCCGTATGCGAAAATATTCCTACTTCCCGACAAAAGCGAGAAGAGTAAACGACGAACGAAAACCTTGGCCAACACTTTAGAACCACGATGGAATCAAAATTTTATCTATTGTGGTATTCGTATCACAGATATAAAGAGGAGGACTTTAGAGGTAAATATGTTGCTAGTAACCGAAGTTTGATAGAATCCCTTATCAGTTTCTCTATTTATTATTTTCGTTGATTTCTAACTTAAATATACTCGAATCAAATTTAAATTCAACTTCTGAACCTACAACACTAACAAAAAAGTCTAGAATATATTATGACGGTAACACATGGAACGTTTTAAATGGAATATTAATTATTTTTTAAGGTAACCGTGTGGGACTTAAATCGTTACGGCCCAAACGATTTCCTCGGAGAAGTCCTTCTCGATTTAGACAATATAGTGATGAACCACGAACCTACTTGGTACACCTTGAAGCCGCATGAGGAGATGGGAAGCTTCAGCGTAAGTATTGTGTTTGCTGTTTGTATTCTCTTAAATAATTGTTTAATGAACTGAAAGAAAATGTTTAGTGTCTTCACATTAATTCTTACTATGAAGGTGTAAATCGCTATATAAGAGCGACTACACTATAGCTTTATTGCGTCTTAAGATTTCTAATCAAGACTGTTTGAAGCGAAGATTCCCGGGTCGAGTACGAGACGAAAAAAAAACGTCGAGAAGTCGAGAGCTCACCCAAGCGTGAAAACATAATAAAGCCGTGTAATTATGATAATTATGAAACCGATGATCAGATGAATGTAATTTGCTTTTAAAAATAGAGACCAATCGTTAGCGGTTGAAGCGGTTTCGCGCTTTATAGATTTTTTATCTTATCCTATGCTTTGAAAGAATAATAATTACTGGTCTTCTTTGAAGAGTCTCAGTGTTTTTATGTAACTAACCGAAAGACTGTAGGCAAAAGATTTACTAATAGATGCTCAACTCAAAGTAGATACTTTTTTTTAATTTGTGTTGAACACAGCACTAATTAAAATTTCTTATTTATTGAAACTTCAGGTACCTAGGTACCGTCACGAGCATAAATATATTACTAGATATATCCGCAAGACATGTCCGTTAATATTGCATTGACACATATTTTTGAAGCCGATGCTAGATCCTATAATTTTGGCATCGCTTGTATTGCCAGATAGTTTTGCTGTTCCTTCGATGTCACATATTTGTGCTGCCACTTATTTATATAACAATTGCATGCTGCACTTACAGCAAACACCAAAGCGCGCAGCAAGCCAACAACATAACATTTAACTAAAAAACTTCATACAAACATTAAAGATGGATTTACTGCTATACCTACATAAATATGTCAACTTCCGTCTCCTGAGCCTCTTGTATATAATTATATGCCTTCCACAAAAATCCATAATTTATTAATGGATAAATCATGTAATCAGATATCATTGCCGACCTGTCAATACTAATATATTTATGCTCGTTACTGTATTTACTTTTACTATTTGTTTAATTAAAGACTGCGATTGAATGTTTTACTTCCCTCATGAAGGAAACTAAGATACGTATAATATTGAAAGCACACCTACTAATAAAAAGACATTAAAAATATATAGGATTTACTTAGTTTTGTTATAAAAATATGCAAGTAATTGAAATGGTAATGTAAATAAGACTATTAACAATTATTAATATTAACGATTAATATCGATGATTATTAATGAGCGTAATTCTAATTCGCATTTAACTGGACGAATTTCATATGAATCAGCGGTTATTTTAAAGAATAATACACTCGAAACGCGTAAACCGCTGAGCGCTTACATGCAAACGGCTTCTAGTAAACGATCGTTTGAAAGAATAAAGCAAATAAGCATCACCTTTGTTCGTATTTTTCTGTTCCTTTCTTCTTGTCTGTTTATATGTGTGCTCGTACATAAATGGATAAATAAATAAAAAGATAAATTTTTATTTAATACTTTTATTAAAGTTTTTAAAAGTCGAGAATTCCCGGGAATTCCTAGCCGAGAATTCTCGAGCCCCGAGAAATAAATATGTCAAGAAACCAGAATCCCTAATTTGTACCATCTATATGAGGAGCATTTTTTTTAAGATTAGGTACGCTTTGTTTGGTTTACTTACACTACAAGTATTCCTGTTTACTCCTCCAAGAAAGCTTAACGAGCTTGTGCTGGGTTCACGTATAAATGATGCAATAAGTGCCTACTGGTGCTACATCGCCCATTACTTGAGTCACAGAAATTCAAGTTTGCAAGTTTGTTTGGCTTTGACTGCCACAGTAACCTCTAGATGACAAGCTAAATTGTGTCCAGCACTAGTCGCTATCTTTTAGTCATGTCATGTCCCCGACTCCCCGACATACTGGGCACAATTAGGCTTCAAATCTATTTGCCACTGTGGCAAACACGAGGTACGTTGGGCTGGTATGAATAATAACTAACCGAATGTTAACTCGCCAGAGGTATCGTGAGGACGAGGCGGACGGCGAGCACCTGTCGCCCCCGTCGACGTCCACTTCACGCTTGTCCGACTCGGACACGCCCAGCGAGTGCGACCTGCGCCGCCATCACTCGCTGTCTAGCCTCGCATCCAGCTCCAGTCCACCGCCAGCGCATGATGTAAGTATTCTGTAATTATCAAAACTTTATCTGACCCGGCGAACTTTGTGCCGCCCCGCCAGCCGCTTTGCCCCCGCTTTTTAACCCTTTAACCGCCCGACATCACATCAGTTGGCGTGCCCCCAGCGCCCGGCACAGTGAATCGAAAAATAAATACCTACAACAAAGAGGGATGTGCAATACTTAACTTTTCGATGTCGATATTTCGTTTTAATAACGACATTTGCACTACAACTCGACCAAGCTAAGTTTGCACCTCGCGTCGATTACATCACACTGACGCTTAGGTACGGGCTGCAAAAAGAATTCGCTATGACTTGTAAACAAATGTTTGTTAGATTTTATTTTGCATTTATTGTTTTTAACATTATATTATACATATGTACCTACACGGGTACACGCCGCATTCCAGCGAGGTGCAAACTTAGCTTGGTGGAGATATAGGTACCTACTACTTACCTTACGAAATTATTCGGCATTTTTCGCAAGCCAGTAAAACAAAAAGTGTTTAAAAATTTGAACGATTTATTAATTAGTAGGTACTTAGGCTAATCACAGTAAAATCAGTCCAGAGAAGAAAAACTATTGAGAAATAAAAGTAGTGGTAGTCGTCATGATAAATTTCTGTCATGTGCATTTATCGACATACGAACGTAAAACTACATGCACAATCACAACGCTGATGGAAAATTCCAGAAGTCGGCACGCGTTTATGACGTAAGAAGCGGTCGTCTTTATCCGACCGTGGCGCAGGGCGTACTAACAAAGTAAGTTTCGGAACATGTAGGTTAGGGATGGGAACCATCAATTCAGTCGCTGACATTTCACAAGTAAATTTACTTAATTTTAAAGGAATTAAATGAAATAATTACAAATATTTGAAAAAAAAATGTTTTATTAACAATTGCTGTATTTGTTTTAAAGTAAATTAGTCTGTATAACGAGAAATATTTTGATTTATGTTTATTTTTGTATCGGTAAATCTTGGCATATGTCCCGTCCCTCATGTCGGATTTTGTCGTCATGGGCGTTGCACATCAATACAATTTTCTAAAAATAATGTTAGTAATTCATCTAACTTTGAACATTATTTTTAGGACTTCTAATTAAGAGACTTAAAGTGTATTAAACTGTAAATGATTACTTAGTTAACTATTTACCTAAAATAAACATATTTTTGATAGAATACAGCGTAATTAAATAACAAAGCTGAATAAACAAGCAGTGATATTTTGGTCGTAAATATACGACTCTGGCGAAATGGGCCCGAAAATATTTGTCGGATTAATCCGACGTAGGCGGTTAAAAGGTTAAATCTCTGATATCTTCTAAGATATTCATTTTAATGATATGCTGTAAAGGGCAATTTTGATCAACATGAAATGCACAACGTAGGTATCTAATGTATAAGGAATAATAGTGTAATGTTTAAAATAGCTTGGTAAATAACCATATTATTTTTTTTGTAATATGTAAAAGATAAAAATGGTTACTGTGTGTTGTCCTTAGGGTATAAACATATACCATCGTGGACTTTTTTTATCGATCTTTTTAAGATACAGAATTCCGTAGTACAGACGCCAGCACATAAAGTTACTACAATCTGTCAAATTTCTTTAATAGATTTTCATCTTTATCGCTAAAGCTTAAGGTTCAAAGTTGATTGGGAAAATTTGACAGATTGGGGTAGCTTGATGTGCTGGCATCTGTACCTACATTAATTTGATCTATCTCGTAAGGTTTAGCCAGCGTTTGCAATGTAAGCGACATCACATTACAAATCTTTGAATTTCTCGGCTTTTTTCTACTATAATTTGCATGTATTATACATATAAACCTTCCTCTTGAATCACTCTATCTATTGCTAAAAACTGCATTAAAATCCGTTACGAAGTTTAAAAGATCTAAGCTTACAGACAGCGAGCGACTTAGTTTTATACTATGTAAAGATAAAGATGTAGCACATCGAATTTTACAGACCAAGGTCTACAAAGCCACCATCTTTGAAAGTCGAAGCAACCTTAATATAGCAAAATAATAGTTAGGTATTAGCCGTCCACCAAAGTTCGAGTAGCCACCTAAGTAAATTGTGAGGTTTATGAAGCCAAACAATGAAAGCGTTCAGACTACATATTTGAATAAGAATTATAGCAAAAAAATGCAATGTGCCTAGTTGATTTCTACAGCCACAAAGAAAGAGTATACCTACCTACATTGAACTACAATCCTACATGGGTAGTTAGATACTCTTGGTCAGGAGGCACGCGAATCAGTTTGGTGCGAACTCTTTCTTTACAGCGAATGGATATGGATGGCGCGCGCTCCAGCCGCCGCGACATGTCTCCAGCGGGCAGGGTGAGAGCCGGCGTGAACAGAGAACGCGTGAGTTGTCCGGATTATAACACGTACCCATCTACCTACTTATCATACTGAAGTTCAACTTACTGAAACGCATGATGAAGTTTCATAGACCCCTTCTGTTCTATGGGTTCGAATCCCACTCAGTAACAAATAAATGCTTATTTGCATGACTTCCAGATACAATTTCCCTGAGGAACTTTAGTCAGTATTCCTCTGAGGACTAATGATCGCATCGACCAATAATCGTGTTAGCAACCAGTGGCGCATGCTTGCCCATTAATTTTACATTACGTGTAACGACTGACGTAAGTACAATTTCTAGCATCACAGTTACAGGACATATTGCAATGTCTTAACAACAAGGTATTTCAAAAAATTATCCACCGTACATTTCACGTTTTTTTTCTATAGTCATAGAACACTGCGTAGCCGTAGTAGCATTCATTTACTGATTGAAAATAGTCTGTAAGTAAAGCATAGTTGCCTACATTATATTTTATTTGAATGAACACAAAAAGAGAGCTTACTCATCAGAATATATTTTTACTATAGGTAATTAATATGAATTATATGTTTTGTTAAGTTAGTTGTCAGTGCTAAACTGTAAGGGCTGGTGTTTGCGTAGAGCGGCGGGTACAGCGTGGCGCGCTCGCAGTCGGCGGCGGGCGTGGCGCGGCCGGCGCGCGCGCGCAGCAAGTCGCCGCGCCGCTCGCTATCGCCGCCCAGCGACCGCGACGCCTGGCGCTACACAGGTGCCGCCCCGGCGCCCTCCGACTCTACCCACCAATCACTACCACGGACGCCGACATCCGACTCCGTCGGCGCTCCAAACTTTTTCCGATTGGTCCGTGGACGTCGCAATGACAGCGGGCCTCGACCCCGCACGGAACACTGTCGTCGAGACACGCACGTTCTTTCGCCGCGTCCGCTCATCACCACTTTACTGCCACTTACTGTTTCACCTCCTAGCTCTCTCCACTTTGATTTTGTTTCATGCATCTTCCGCTGACCTCGTCCTTATCTACCTGATATGAGCACGCTATCCATTATGGGTGTTTGTTGTGCGTTGTATTCTGATTCTGCAATTTCAATTTAAAAATCAGTGTGGAAGCAAATCCATGAATACAGCGCATTAATTAATGAATTTTAATGTAATCCATACTCATGTCTAATAATTGCATGTCATTATAAATCTAATAACCCAATGAATGATTTATCTTAGGCAACCTTCGTAAGTTTGTACTTGTTATGTATGTTTCAAAGAATATCTTGTCTGTTATGAATGTATTA
Organism: Hydraecia micacea; assembly: GCA_914767645.1. NCBI lineage: Eukaryota > Metazoa > Arthropoda > Insecta > Lepidoptera > Noctuidae > Hydraecia > Hydraecia micacea. The sequence continues at coordinate 9,010,895 of OU611779.1, read as the reverse complement.
CTATTATCAATATGAATAAAAATCAAACTTTCAATGGCATGAATTGTAAGAATTTGTAGGAGGTACTTATGCGTCAATGAAGAAGCAATTAAATGTGATATTGCAGTGAACGAGGACCGGGGTGACGGGTCGCGCCTGCCGACACACGCGTACGCGCCGCGATTTCAGTCTCGGTCAGCCACGGCCACGCCCACAACGAGTCCCAAGAAGCGACAACTGCCACAAATACCTCATCACCAGGTACCATATTATTTTCTAAATGGCATTTGCTATTGGTTAGCTAAACGTACCGTAATACTCAAACATGAACAGCCGCAGTTCCTATATTAGATGGAGCGATGCATGTCCGTTAACCTGTACCTACCTAGGTACAACTGCGGTGCTATTCTGTAAAAACTTAGGTGAAGTGAGTTTGAAGTGAGCTGTCAACCCACGTAGCATCTGGTGGGATGACAGTTAATTCCAAGCTCACTTCACCTAAGTTTTCTCGGTGAATTTTTTACAGAATAGACCGGCTGGTTTGTTTACTCGGGCAAGTCGCTTAAGTCATTTTGAGTTTAGCCTCTATTTAAATCACAGTTACAATACACTCGTCAAACGCAAGCCAAGATCAAAATGACAACTAAAAATATGTCGTGTTTGCCGCAGGGTGGGCAGAGAGCAGTGCGCGCGCAAGTGTCGGCGGACCTCGAGGAACGTAAGTGGATCGCCCCGCATCACATTGGCGCCACACTCACGTACCGCAGCACGCCACAAGGTCAATACACGCTGCCCTGCCCCAATAACCTGCCACCACTCTATAAATGTGCCCGTGCATCTACCGGTGTACCTGACAGATAAGGTCGCCTATCAGACCATAATTATGTCCAAAATACTAATGAGAATGTGTCATTTGCTACACACGAGGTCAGTAATACCAGTGCAGGTGTAACTGTCAGGGATACCGTCGCGTGTATGGTCAGCTTACTAACACTTCACACTGTGTCACCTTGTCCTAGTTCTTGTAGGTAACACCTAAAACCTACACAACCCCTTAAATAAACAGAGTTGATGTCCTCTTAATAACATCAGAGACCACGGCAGCCAGCTGTGTGATTTAAATATGTGAGATTTTTAAAACACTTACAATATTAATTAATTAATCAATCATCAGTTTAATTACTGACGTTTAAATAATATAAATACGTTTAACAACAGAAATGTAGTCTTTCACGAACGCACATGATAGAGAAACAGCTAAGCGTAATGGTATCATTAAACTTGTATATCAGTGAGAGCAATTATAATGTAGGGTGGGAAAGACATTACGCAGGACTGTCCGACTCCGAGCTGGCGGCGCGCGGAGGAGGTGCGGGCGCGGGGGGCTGGGGCCCGCGGCGCCGCCTGTCGCCCGACACGGCCGCGCAGGACTCCGACCTCGAGTCGGTGGCCTCCATCACGTCTAGCGCCTTCAGCACACAGTCCGAGCGCCCGCGACCCACCAGGATGCTCAGGTACCATACAATGTACCTATATCCACAAACAACCTAACGCAGAATACCTACAATATTTTTTTTTTGCGCACAATGTTTTATCTTTTAATATCTAATATAAATATGTTTTTATCCGTTTACTCCTACTACACCACATTTCGAGAAGTTAAAGTAAAAAAGTTATTATTAACATAACTTTACAGCCGGAAGCGAATCCTCCCTCCTCACAGTACATCTTCTTCTTGTGATAGTGCTACCCCTGTCCCTTACCCGTACCGATATCGCCGTACTGATCGTCCCCCTCACCGGCTACTGCCGTACATCTGTATCCCGGTGGGTGCGGAGCGCGCGGTGCGCCGGCGCCTGCGCTCCCGCGCCGACACGCTCCCGCTGCCGGCGCCGGCGCACCGCGCGCGCTCCACGCGCCGCCTGCGCCGCATCCTCGCTCGCAGCTGCTCCGCCGGCTCCTGCACTCGCGAACGCTCCCACCGGCACGCTTATGAACGAAGTCACAGTTGCCCCGAATACCCTGTATACACTAATACGTATAAAATTACTGAAAACAAAAAAGATTACATCTTTCACATGGCACTATCCCGTACAACAAGACCATCGCTTCTCACAACTATATCTATTAATAGAGAGCAGAGAGCTTTACCGGCGAACGTTTACTATGGCCCAGTGCCCATAAATAAAATATTTATTCATCCTAACAGAAAAAAAGCGCATGTTCAACCTGAATCTAGTAACTGGTACACAGAAAAGAGTGTAGCGACAGACAGTCATCAACCACATAATAATATAAGTAAAGGAACTAGACAAAGAAAACTCCCTAACGTAGAAAGCTTACCTAATCCGCGCGTAAGATCACTTCCTGCGATTCCGCCTGTTAACATAGGTAAAGGAGCTAATCAGAATGCTGCAATAAGTAGTGGTACTGTAGATTTAGTACGAAAAGATGAGATACATTCTCAATATCACGGTTATGACAGCGACCGCAGTGAAGCTGAAACTACGATACATGTTAGTATCGAGAAACCGAACAGTTTAGATCTTGAGAACACTAAATCAAATAAAACTAACTCGTTCGAAGCATCAGATTCACTTCAATCTATAAACTTTACCGAGTTTAATCCCATTACGTCTCAAATTAGTCGAAAAAAATTACTATCGCTCGATTTAAAAACCAACTATGATCAAAAAAGTCCTAATCAAACGAAGTCGTTGGACGTAAATACAATTAAAGAAGTAGTCAAAAGTCCCAAAGCTGACACAGTACTGACTAAAGTAGATAAAAAAGAAAAACCTAAAATCGAGCGAAGACGAAATTCTGATTCTTTAGTGATACTGAAAAGCTCACGTTCAAGTTCACCCCAAGATTTATCAACACCCGATCAAATTAAAAACATGTTTAAGAGAATGAGTATAACTTCAAAAAATACTTTAGACACGCCTACAGAGTCCAAAGTTGAAGATAAGAAGAAGTACGGCAATACCGTTAGTATAAACGAAGTTCCCACCTTCCAAGAATATCGTTCACCCAACTCTCTTTCCCCGCAATCCAGTATTGATTTCTCTTTCAAAAAACCTTTGGCTTCCATTATTAAGAAAGCTCGCACCCGGTCATATTCTTTAGCAGCGACATATCATCTAGATCGAGAATTTAGTATTATGGCTAATTCTTTGTCTGTTGCTCTTTCTCCCCCGAACCTCGGCTCGCCCCGTCGTGCGCTCACTCCTGTCGCCTCACACCTGCCACTTGACGACACTCATCAAAACATTCATGACGCGGCGATGGACCCATCCTCCTTGGACGAATCGACTGCCTGCGCTACGCCTCAATCAACGCATCCGGCACCTCAACCAAATTATCACCGACGTGATATAAACCTTTATAAAAAACAATCTATGAAAAAACGTGAAAAACCTCCGCACCGCCGGAATTCAAAGCGCAGTAATGACTACGGTGGACGAGAGAATGGACGCGGCAATGGCAGCAGCCAACAACAACAGCCTCTAGAAAGGCGAGAGTCGCGCCGCGGACAATTCACTCGAAGTTTGAGCAACGCAGATGTGCCACCAGATGAAAAAACAGGTAATTCATAAGACATTATAAACGAGGTTTGATACCTAAAACTAGCATTAAAAAATAAGTTGTAACTTTTACCAAAGACGGCAGCCTCAGCGACACTGCTCTTGGTGGGGCGGGCGAACTGGAGCCTGCCAGCGACGATGTGCTACTGAAGGCGGAACCTCGGGACTACTTCGGTCCTGGTATGGGAAAGAAGAGCAATTCCACTTCGCAATTGTCAGCAACAGGTGAATTAACATCATAACACTATAATTGATATTAACTGATTAAAACATCCCCTTAAATACATTTTGGACCTTTGAATGTTAGCAAAGGTTTATATTTATTTTAATTTAGTAAACAATTCAAGTGTTGATACGATAATCGCAGGAAGGAAACGGAGGTTAGGTTTTGGTAAACGTGGAAAAAATTCGTTTACGGTGCAACGGAGCGAGGAAGTGGGGCCCGAAATGCGAGGTGGCACGGGTGGCGTGTCACGTGCCTCGTCAGCCTCCAGCGAGAACGACGAAGACAGGTTCGCGGTGCTCGGCACAGACGGCATTGACACAATAGTGCACTCGCCCGGGGCGGTAGCTCACTCGCGTATTAGTGGTCCGCGTTACGAAGGTCACCGAGAAACGACAGAGAAGCCATCTGCATTAACATATTTAATAATTATGATAAATTATAAAACACCGCATGTTACAGTCATGAAACAAATAAATGTGCAATGTCGCTTAACTAAGTCAGCTAATGTAGAGCTTTATTTGGTAAATGTTTTAAAATAATATGGAAAGTAATTGTCACAAATAGATGTGTACCGCCTGTGTGAGCGCCTTATACAGTTCCATAGAAGATGTACTTGTCTTAAATCGTAAACATGTTCGTATCCGGAAAACTACCAATTCAATTTAACCACTGAGTGTTTAAATTTTCATCGTGTCATGTAATACGCCACCAGTTCATTGTATTATGACTTTATGACGCTAAAGTTTTTAGTTTTAACCCACCCCTAAAATAGATCTGTACCTATTTTCTTCCCATGCATATTATTAAATGTCTAAGTTACATTGATTGGCCATCGAGAAATTTTTATATACCTACTTGAATTATAAGTACCTGTGTAAATAACCGCACTTAGCTCATAAAATCAGTTACTGTAAAATGGACAACACTACGGTAACTCACAAAATACCAAATAATATACCTACCTATGTGAAATAATTTGTATCCATTAACAATAATGAAAAACTAGAATATTCCTTCAAGTTTCAAATTGTTAAAGCTCGGTTTCAAAATGAACGCAATGTTTCGCAAAGGTATGACATCCAAACTAAGTAGTGTAATGTGCTTTTCGACGGGTAATAAATGTATGTTGCGCCGGTGTTCTCGGCGGACTGTGCGACAGCGCGCGTGTCTCGCACAGAGGGCGGCGGCGGCGCGCGGCGCAAGCGCTCCGGCACCACCACCACCGCCTTCAAGCGCTCGCACGAGGTGTGCGCCACCAGCCTCGTGTCCATATCTAGCTCGGAGGGATCCTCGTAAGTCGCGCTCGGCCGTTCCGTTTTAAGCCGCAGTTCGCCAGCTGCCTGCAGAGTTCCATTTTTATATGTGCGCCTCGATGTTGCTCGTCTTCTACATACTTTGCCCCTCTCTGTGCCTTTCGTCTTGTCAAAGCATGATTCCAGTTAAATTGGTGTGTTTCACTCATCTTTTCTGTTCAGCACGCACGTGTCTTCTCTTGCATAGGCATCGCACCCTCTCGTTAAGTAGGTAACATGATACAGCTACATATAGCTCCGGTGTCTCCACCTCCGTGTCCGACGTTTGATAACATTTTCAGCCACATCCCGGCGAGACGATGTCGTCAGTCCAGAACGAAGCTGCATTCATGATGCACGATTGTGATTGAATGATAAATGTTGCCTGAAAGCCTATGATGTATGCACTTATTTTTTTGGTCTGTTACACACAATTTTGTCTGATTGATGTACATACATACATACATCAACATTCATGCATGTCTCACCGGAATAATCACTAGTAATTTTCCATACTAAGTTATGAATAGGGTAACTAAATTCCAACACATCTTTTTTTAAACGTGGGTTTGGAGGACATAGGCATCAGTTTCCTTAGTGACAATGAAATGAGAAGATAAAAGAAGAGAACAGGTTGGTTGTGGTGTAGGTTATGGGTAATTAGAAACATGGAACATCACATGAAGTACATTCAATGATATTGTAGATAGACTGATACGAAGTTAGACTAGAAATGGATTGTGTACCAAACTTCATTACTATTTTTTTTCTTGAATATTGCCTTCATAGTCTTTAATCCACTATTAAATAGTAGACCTATCTACTTAATAGATGCAGACCATTCTCTAGCGTTTCTTGCACCTTTACACAGTTACATCTACTAGTTAGATGTCTTGATACTTTATTATAGAACCTAGTACCTGGAATCCACGTGCTCTGCCTTAATCGATGCATCCGAACGACTACCGCCCTCTTCTTCACTATTGTATCAATGTTGTAATTGTTGTATTTTATTTTTTTATAACTATTCCTTGGTAGTGGCTAATAAGGTCTGGTCAACATTTTAATTATTACATTACATATCTACCTTTTATGTGATACCTACCGACACCTTGTTTTAAAATATTTTCAATAACACGATTGCATTTATTTCAATACTTAATCATTTTTGTAAATTGTTTTTATTCATTACACTTTTAAGTAATAGGTATATAAAGTAGGTATTGCTTATATTCAAATTATCTTAATCCAAAATCGAGGGACCTATATCTAGTTGCAGTGGTGTGGTGTAAAAACTGCTTTGAAGATAATGGGCATCACCAGTTCCTAATAATGTAATAGCTAATTAGCTGATAACAAGTTACGGGAATAAACTATAACATGATACCTGTTTTTAGATGGTCTCCTGGTATGAGAGGCTCTGGCTCGGACGGCGGCGGCCTGTCAGACTTCATCGATGGCTTAGGTCCAGGACAACTGGTCGGCAGACAGTTGCTCGGGGCGCCAACGCAAGGCGACGTACAACTGTCTATGTGTTACCAGAAAGGATTCCTTGAGGTTAATGCTTGATTCTGTTGAAGTACACAAAAAACAAATATTGTATAAAAATAAGACATGCTTTTTTAAGATGCAGATCAAAAAACTTTAAAAGAATAGCGTTATAATTTATTTTTGTACAACCTACCACAAACTTCTCAGACACACCCACAGATTTCCCAGACTGTTTCTTGCCTTACCGGGCCAAGGGTGCAAATTTACCCAGTCTTCACATCATCCGAACAAGTCTCACCATATAAATATACTTACCTAGGTTTCGTCCATCTGGAATTCAAGTTTTCCCTGAAGTACTGAAGCGACGTGACGTTGTTTCAGGTGGAGGTAATCCGTGCCCGAGGTCTGGTATCGCAGCCAGGTAGACGAACCCTGCCTGCGCCGTACATTAAAGTGTACCTAGTGAGTGGCAAGCGCTGCATCGCTAAAGCCAAGACGAGCACGGCGCGCCGAACACTCGACCCACTTTACCAACAAACGCTTACCTTTAGAGAAAACTTCAAAGGTTGCGTATTACAGGTGAGCTTGCCTTTTATTGCTTTTTCAATTTCTGGCTTGACTTGGTGCATTTGTCAAAATATTCGCAATACTCGGGTAAGTATTGCAAAATATACTCTATTCTTATTGTATAAAAAGTTATTTTTGTATTAACGAAATGACGCGTATATTTTCACAAATACGCCAAGTGTAGGTACCATATAAAGGCACAAGCGGCGCATACTAGTCTCACGCTGCCGCCGCACATACTGGTCGCATGCTACCCGGGGTGCTGTGTATAGTTGGGTGACGGATGCCGCGATATTTGGTGGCAGTACCAAACCGAAAATCAATAAAGGCGGCTTTTCTCCGACACTCGTCGGATGAGCAAGCCCATTGCATATACAACCTGTCATTTTAACTTTAAAGCACTGCATTGCGACGCTGACGTCCACGTGGCGTGAATAGTTTGGCTTTCAGTCCCTATAGACGACAGCCCGGTCTTAGACTATTAATCATTGCTGGATTATATTACTTTAAACCTCTTAACTCCATCGGTGAGCTGGCAATCCGTGCAGTAAAAAAATCAAAGACCATGTAAATTGTTTACATACACAGGTGACAGTGTGGGGCGATTATGGACGCATAGAGGGTAAAAAGGTGTTCATGGGGGTGGCGCAGATCATGCTCGATGACCTTAACCTCTCTAATATCGTCATAGGATGGTACAAACTCTTCGGAACTACTTCATTGGTAAGGCAATTGAATTGAATTTGAATTGTATCAAATAGTAATAGTTGGTGTTACTACATATCAATTTTATATAATTAAATTTTTCTTTTTCTTTTCAGTAACCAAGGTTCTACGCTGTCTACAAGTGTCAGGCGAACCTATATCACAATAAAAAAATTATAACTTGTCCAAATAATAAATCTAGTGATACTGCTTTAATATCATGATAAAACGCAAAATATCTTGAATATAGGAAATTTTCTATAAAACGAAAGATATAAAATAATAATAATAATTTGTATTTTTATTTTCTTTTGGAATGCCTACCGGAGTTTTGAATAGATAGCATTTTATAGCAATGAAACAAATGTATAGTGTACTCAATAATATGTAATTAAGTATTAAAAGCCAAATGGAATTCATGTATATTTTTTATCCTTAACAGCCAATTTCACCACTCTTGAACAAGTGGTATAGATATCTTAAATTGTCAACTATAATTCATTCTAGAAACTCATAAATTAAAGCTAACGTGTGGTAAAATTGGCTCAAGAACCCAATTTTATCTTTTCCACGTCTTTTAGGCATAGGTACAGACGCCAGCACATCAACCTACACCTAACTGTCAAATTTTCCCAATCAACATTGAACCTTATGCTTTAGCGATAAAGTTGAAAATCTATTACAGAAATCTGACAGATTGTAGTAGGTTGATGTGCTGGCGTCTGTACATAAATCCAGGTCGATAAAAAAAATAAAGTCATTATTTCCATATTTATATTCCACAGATATGTGTATAACATTTCCATATTTAGCAATCCATCTCATTGCGTCTAATACATCAATCAGTCTATTATTACCGCCTGACGTGATCAACGGTAACGAGTCCATAAAATTATAGTTTACAATCAACATTATTAATACTAGCTAGAGGAAAGTGGCAGAGTCAAATGTGTATAAGGTTTGATAGGTGAAAGATTTCCGTGTTTATAAAATCGACATAATGAGATTTCACTCTCAATGGTGACTTATGCTAAAGTAACATAGTTATTTAGGTACTAACCTTGATTTAAACAAAACTTGTTTAATAATCAGTTGTCCTGTACAAACTAATGTATTGGTCTATATTAAACGTCTAAAAACTGTCTCAAACTCAACACTTAGTGCAACATTTGCTTAGGTTGTTTGGAAGGTGAAGCACCCGGTAACCTGCCTTCGCCTGTCCTCTTCACCCCCGTAGATTTTATATCTGCAAAGAAACATAATTAGATAATTTTATGACATCCATTCATTTTCAAATAATAACACGGCGTGATAGCCGTCATGCATTCCCACGGAAGAAAATACAAAACCCCTCTAGCAGTATATTGCTGCTCACACTAAAGCCCATTTATAAGAAACAAACATCGAGAAACAGTTAGCCATGAAGTTTTGTTGCGCTTTACTTTACAATGAATACAAAAATTTATTGCCAGCAATACACGAACGAACATGTTGCTTAAGAGCCATTTCACAAATGTTTGACGCTCGAGTTTAGGTAAAAGATGGCAGCATTGTGTATGTGTGCGTAGCTATCCACACATACACAATGCAAACAGTGTAGCGCGAGTGTCGACACGGACTAAACAATCTTGAGCCGTTAAGAGCGTAATACACCTTGGTTAGATTAGAATTAGACTTATAAAAAAAGTTATTTTATTTATTCAGTCTACTAAAGCTTTCTTTCTAGACTAATAAAAAAAGAACAAATATGTCAAAATCAAAAGTCATTTATTCAAACTAGGCTGAGAATCAGCACTTCGAACGTCAAAATTTACAAAAGACAGTCCCCCAAAAACGCCCGCCCTTCACCACTGTCTAGTGCTTTCGCTGGTGAGAAGAAGTGGCGGAACAAACTCCCCAGCAGCATAGCTGTCTGTTCACTTAGGAATACTTAATTGTATGCAATACTAGCGTCATCATCATCTGCCTAGCCTTTTCCCAACTATGTTGGGGTCGGCTTCCAGTCTAACCGGATGCAGCTGAATACCAGTATTTTACATGGAGCGACTGCCTATCTGACCTCCACAACCCAGTTACTGGGTAATACGATACCCCTTGGTAAGACTGGTTGTCAGACTTTCGGGCTTCTGACTACCCGTAACGACTGTCAAAGATCCACGAATGACAGCCGGGACCAACGGCTTAACGTGCTTTCCGAGGCACGGAGGGGTCTCAGTATGTAAAGATGGTCACCCATCCACAGACCAACCGCGGCAAGCATAGCTTAACCTGATCGACCGACCTGTGCGGCTGTTATTATTTAGCCACGGACTCCTCTCCTGCAATACTAGCGTATAATAAAAATTAACAGATAAACAATCAGACATTATTGTGAAGTAATAATGACTATAATTTACGAGTACTCTATATAAATATTTGTCGTAAAGGCATTGATCTTGCCTTTCTAGGGTCTATGATTTCTGGCAATACGCAATCTTGGTAAAACCGAGTCAATTTCGGAAGCATTTTTTCAAAAAATACGAAGAGGATCAAAATGTTGTACTCGTAGTATAATAATGCGTTCACGATACGTGCGCTCGACAATCGGGACGCGGGAAAAAATGGCACAGGTCCTTCGTCGATGAGCGCTCGCGCCGTACTAATCGATGTCCGCTTATGCATTGTAATTTATTATAGTTTAGAGTGATGTCAATAACAATATTATGTCTAATTAAATGAAAGGATTTTAATAAAACTTTAGAATTAGTTTTGTTAAAGATCATAGTTTATTTTGACATAATTTTTTTACTGTAATTACGCTTTATTTAAACCAAAAAATCGCGATAAGATAGCGATATAAAACGTAAAAATTGCCCTAAGACTTTATTTTTTTACTAATTAATGTTATTGGTAATCGATATTCTATTACATTATGTGTCGACAAAACTATATGTCTGATGCTTAATGTATTTTCTTTTGTCAAATTTATAAATACTAATGATAGATATAGGAATCTGAAATTGACTCTGCGATGTTTTTTCAGTAAACTAGTTGTGGGAGATTAATCACCACAAAGAAAACAAATAAGTTTTTGTAAATGTGTTACATGAAGTATCAATACGAAAGATTGGTCTTTTTTTTACATGTATTCAACAATGTCAGGGTATTACCTAAGACGGTAAATTAGGCGACTAAAATCTTAGAAATTCGCGCGAAAACGTGAAATGGCTCTTAAACATTGATGTGCAGTGTTGTGTGGCTTTACGATAGCAATAATTTTCTTTCGACAGTTCAACAAGTCAGGAATGAGTTATCAACACAATGTACAGTTATATCCAAAATATGTTCGTCACTTTAAGGGCTATTTTTGTCTGCTCATTGCACAATAGAATCTACTTTACTCAGCATATTGCGTCGTAATTTCAATATCCCAGAATTACATTCACCTATCTTTACATGTCAGAGCGAATTAAAAATCACACGCGATTTATCCATACTAATATTACAAATTCGAAAGAAACTGGCTGTCTGTTTTACCTTTTCACGCCTTAAAGGATTTATATGAAATTTGTCGCACGGATAGATCATGACCTCGTAACCAAGTCATAAGCTATCCGTGCGACAATTTACAAAAACGTAATAAAAAAAATTCTATGTCCTAAAAGACATAGGATTTTTTTTTACGTTTTGTCGCGGAAGTAAGTTCCCGTAGGATAATTTCCGACTTGCACACGGGCGAAGCCGCGGGCATAAAATGGTCAGATCATCAAAAAGGCTTTAGATTGATGTCAACTCATTGACTGACATTAGTCAAAGGTGTATGCTATTTTGGTCTATGTTATCAAGTAATTAAATTATATAGTTTTTTATGCAATATACAAACATAATACTTTTCAAGTTACGGCATCCAGCAGACTGCTCTTTGCCGTAACTTAAAACTTCAAGTAATATGTGTCCTGACTTGACAAAAGGACAGAATTTGAAAACTGACGAAGATATAAAAGACTTGACTGTACAGACATCCCAAGAAAAGTATACGCTTGGAATTGCGACGACTAAAATACTGGCATTCAGCTACATCCGGTTATACTGGAAGCCGACCCTAACATACTTGAGTAAAGGCTAGGCAGACTGAAGCACTTGCCATTTTTTTGTTACCACGATTACAAAATTATAGATTAACTACTCTATAAAATTCCAAAAAAATAGTAATACTTTTGAGTTAAGGTGACGATCTGCGACAGGAGTGGGTAACCCGACAAAGAGAAAACTTCATACAAACGCGCATTTATAGGTGCAGTACTACAAAGCGCGGTAGTACAAAACTTAGAAACTGCCTCTATGTGGGGGGGGTACTCTATGGCGCAACGTTCGTGCTAATTCGAAAACATGAAGATAACAGAAGCGCATAGTTTTTCTGGTTTAACTGTAAGATTTTGTAGTGACAAAACGAAAGCTATTAATTGCAAACATGTTACGTAATAGGGACGCAGGGGTTTGATCAAAAAGGTACCAAAACCTGCCATACTGTGTAGAATATAAAAACAAAAAAGTATAACAAAAAACTAGGCGGGCGCAAACAAAGGTCCTCTTTATCAGTACGTTGTTCTATTTTCCCCATACCTGAACCCCCAACCTTTAGGTTCTACTCCTAAGCTATATACTGGAAAGTACATTTTTCTTACAACAGTCGGGTCAGAGCTGTTCTACTCGAAGAAAAATAATAAATAAATAATTATACAAATATAGAGATAACTGGAAGGGAGGCCTTTGCCCTGCAGTGGGACAGAAATGGCTGATAATAAATAATAATAATTATACAAATAAAAATACATGGTCCTACGTTATTAGTCCTGGTCCACCAAAAATAAAAATAATACAAATGAATAAAAACATAATATTAAAATCCACAATCGCGGCGCACATTACGCAGTATCGACACGTGATTGAATTGAATAATGAAATTAAAATAACTCGGAAAAAGTGAACATTTAAAACGGCTATCTACGTAGCTTACCGACGGCGACCGGTGACTCCGGCCCGGGCAGCTAATCGTCCACGGTCGAATGCGCGGGCGGCGTGTTCTTGGATCCGCCCTCTCCACCTCTGTTAGTCGTTCGTATTTTTGCGACAGTACCTGTAGTATACACATGGTTGTGCAAACGTTCAAACGCGCTCTCTGAAAGCACTAAAACTTCACCGAATAGAAGGGCCTGCCTTACAATTTCTAAAGTACTGCCGCAATATGTTCACTTGCACTTATCAATACATAAAAGTACGCTTCGTTAGAGTACGACAGTCGACATGGTACACGCTAACTAAAGTGATATTACTATCACAGATTACCTATCCGCAACTATGTTATAATGCGCTGTTGCGTAAACGACTCGAACGGAAAACCAACTACAAACGATTAAGCAGGGGTCCTAGGTAAAGCAAGTATACGGCCGCGGTGGGAGCTTATAAACGGAGGACGCTTCATCGCGGTCACCTAGTCTACGTATATGTGCGTAAGGACGTTTTCCCTAGCTAAAGGTTTGTAAATTAATGGAATTTGTAAATGTTAATCCGTATTACAAGAATCAGCTTCTATTAACGAAGTTAGTAGATGGGTACCTAGTTAGTTAAGTATTAGTAGTTCAGAATTGATGAAAAAACCAAATCAATAAATGGATTAATTAAAAAAAAAACGATTCGTTATTAGATTTTCATATCTGATACAAAAAATGTTGATTAGTTTAATCAGTAGTAAATGTGTAGTCGCACGACAAGCATAGAACTTTCATAAAAATGTAATGCATGATGCATTTAAGGTTAATTTAAGACATCTTTATTTTTAAGCGCCTGTATGTGATTCATACAGTGTTGTCGATTTTGACGCGCAATAAGAAAGAATGTCGCGAGTTTCCGTATCGTCTGTTACAGTATTTTTATCTCACGTAGCGACGCGCGCTTTACTTGCGGTAACCAAGTGTACAACACGCTGTGAATGTGTGCGTGATGACGAGTAGCGTCAGCACATAACACACACACTTCCGACTTCGTCAGTCTCGGACGGTACCTAGAGCCACGGCGCTTACATACACATTCACATGGTAAGCACAAATAAAGCGCGCGTCGCTGCGTAATATAAAAATAGTAAACAGACCTAAGCTAATGTATCAAAAGTTCTTTTAAGGTTTGATCTTGACCCTTTCAGTTTAAATCTTGTAGATCAAAATTCGCCCAAAGAGACCGGGACTAATAAAGTAGGACCTTATAACACAATGTATTGTAAAAAGTATAATTATTTCAAAGAGAGACATTTTGCGACATACCTTGCAACCACCTGACTTGAGTAGCCGGGCCGTACCCTTTCTCGTTTCGTGCGGCGATGCGGAATATGATGGCTGGCTTGGTGGAGGAGTCCACGTGCGCGGCGCTGAGCGACGCCTGCGGGACCACGCATGTGTTTGCCTTGCCACAGTACACGCGCACAAATGCTAATTGTGATTTTGTTGGCTCCTAAAAACAAAACTTTGTTTTGATACATAGGTAGTAACAAACGATGACAGTATCGAGAGTTGAATTAGCGTTCGTTTCTTTGGCATAACTCCATTTTCGGTAGCATATGTAAATTCTTACCACCAATCAAAAGGTGATAGAACTTAAAACTGGCATTTTATAGCATAATGAATTACCTTTGATGGTGTAGTAGACCGCACGGCTAGGTACACTGAATATTCAAATATTCCTTCAGCTGCCACTTGTGGAGGTTCCCACGACAAATGTGCACCCTCCACTGACTTCGATATTTTGATGGCTGACGGTGCACCCGGAAATCCAGGTAAACAGGTCTTAAATGCAGATTCCTATGAAAAGAGGAATGGTATTATGACGAATATAGCGATAATGTATATTTTTCAATCATCCCATTCAGGAAAAGATTGTAGGCTTAAGCTAAAGTACTCACTTCACTATACTCGCCGCGCCCACACGAATTGATCGCGGCTATTCTGAATTTGTAGGCTGTGCCGTGTTCGAGCGCCGTCGTAGGTAAACCAGTTAAGTCCGGCAGATTATCCAGAGACAAATTGGACAAGTCCACATTAGGATCAGAAATGTAGTTCTGGACCTAGATTTTAAACAAAACACATTAGTAAAACACATGAATAATAAATACAAATATATTCCGTACGCGGCCGTAAGTACAGCACATCGAATTTTAGAAGAAGTGCGGCTTTGTCTCTATATGCGAGTCTCTTTCTAGAACTCGATTCTCTATTCTTACGGCCGAGTTTGTATTATACCTATCAAATAATTACCGTAAAAGAGTTGCCCTTCACGATCCCGACAGTGTACCACGCATCTTCATCGTGTTGCTTCGGCTCCTCCGACTCAGCCTATAAAAGTGTATCAGACAGTCTGTATGAGAAATCAAACTACATTCTTTAGGCAATTTGAATCAAAACAAGTTAAACTCAGTGTTTATGCGGAAGCGGAACTCCAAGAGTAATTCAGGCCATGATCACTGAGAAGTTTGAAACAAATGAGATCACCCTGATGCATGTCTTTATTAATTGTGCTTTGAAATAGGTAAGTAAAAGTAAAGTAGTAAATTGAACAACCAATGAATGGTGTTGTTTCATTATTATTATCGGCCCTGTTTTCCGTTAAATAATCACCTGTCGCATTTGGTGAAACATAGGACGGCTTGCACTTAAATATATTTGAAAAATATTGTCACACCCCCTTACTAATAAACGTTGTATAACATCTGAATAGTTACACAACACTTTGTCTTCTTCTTTCGAAAGTCAAATTACTGACGACTGAAAGAGAGAAATCAGTGTGTAACTATTCATCTGATATGATACGTTTATCAGTAAGGGGGTTAGGAAACAAGGGGCTATTTATAAAGGCTATATATTAGGCTTGGGCCTAAGAGTAGTCCAGGGGTTAAAAATGCCAGAATGCTCAGGAGTAGAGTACCACAAAGTGTGAAAATAAGGTTGTGTCGGAACCTGTTCGTGCTGGTGGTGCAGCGCGGCGCTGGCGAGCGTGGCCAGCGCGTGCGCGGCGTCGCTGGGCGGCAGCGGCGGCGCGCCCGAGCTGCTCACGGCGCCCTCGCCCTCGCTGGCGGCGCCGCTGCCCTCCGCCGCCACCGACGACGACACGCCCGCGCCGCTTTCCTCTCCTGGGAAAACCAAATAAACAATTCTTTAAAATAACATCCACTTTTGTCACACAAGTCTTTCTTCATTTCTTTCTTTATGCCAGCTTCAAACAAGGGCGAGCAAGCAAAACTTGCATATTTTTCAAAGATTTTTTTAATTTCAAGCTTTTCTGTATATTAAACTTAAAACTAGACTTTTTCGACTTGTAACCTATTTTATCGAAGGTGTGATATAAAAGGGCATTCATATGGTCACAAAAATATTTTACCTGGTAGTAAAGTAGGTGAGAGAAGTGCAGAGCCATTCGCAGTCA
This sequence comes from Hydraecia micacea, assembly GCA_914767645.1. NCBI lineage: Eukaryota > Metazoa > Arthropoda > Insecta > Lepidoptera > Noctuidae > Hydraecia > Hydraecia micacea. The sequence continues at coordinate 8,994,600 of OU611779.1, read as the reverse complement.
TGGTGAGCAACGGCATTGATTCACTTACTGTCGGCATCGTATCGGCTGCACCTTCCATTTCGGACGTGTCTGCGTCGCTGAATCTAAAACACGAAATAACAATGAGCTTCCATATCATAATCGCCGAGAATTTAGGCTGCATTTAGACTTAGGCGAAAAGTGCGGCGGCCACGCTTCCGTATACATTAATGGCGAGTGTAAACTCTAATTACTAAGGAACATCATGGAATGTCCTGGGAATCGCGCCCTGCCGCCTGTTTCCGCACGATAGTTTTTGTCGACGCCTGGGAATTCTGTTCCTCTCCCTACACACTACAGTCAGTTCAGTCGCTTGCTCGCTCATTCAATTTAAAACATAGGTAGTTGCTAAATAAATAGAGCGTGCACAGGCGCGGATACAGAGGGGGGCAACAGGTGCAGTTGCACCCCCTCTGGGCTTCGACCAAACTGAGTCTAAAACTGTAGTATCCGCATAGTAGTTATCCTCAAAATGGGTCCCCATTCTTGAGTTTACTGAATATAGGAGCCAGTTTTTTTTTAGTTTCACGGCTTGAGAAATCCCTCACCGTAGATACATTCGCCCCCCCTTGAGTGAAGACATAGATCCGCGCCTGAGCGTGCATGGGACTATTTTGTTTTTTCATAAATTTAATACTAACTCATTGGGCTGATGCTGTTGAGGTGCAAGAGAGAATGAGTGTAGTACTGCAGGTCCATTGGCGGTGGAGGAAATAAGAGGTGCCTCTGTTTGACCACTGCTAGAAATATCAGCGCCACTCTCTGCTGTGCTTGAACTGAAGAGAAATTGCATACATTACTAATTAAATTTAAATATGAAGTGAATAATAATCTTAATGGTGTAAACATACCTTATGCCAGTGCTGAGGACGTCCTGCGCCGCGCTGCTAATGTCGTTGACATCGTCGCTACTTGCAACACCTTCGCCACCACCCATATCTTCGTCCATTGTACTAGATTCATCTGCAATTTCAATATTTCTAGTCTATTTAAGGTACTTTGTACATACTGCATTCTAAGGCAAAAAAAAGGAACAGCTCTATACCATCTTGCACAATTGGTGCACCATCCCCCTCACCAACTCCACTATCAGTAGGCATTGCTGAGCTGATGGACTGGTCTGGAGACTCCTCAGCAGCTTCTGCAAGGCCTTCAGCCTCATCCAAGCTTTGTTCTTTCATCATTGGATCCATTTGGCTCTCATTGTCCTATATAAACAAGGTTTTGCAATTAGGCACAGAATTTAATAAGATAAATCTATCTATATAAATAAAACAATGTTGGGTTAGTTACACCATTTATAACTCAAGAACGGCTAGACTGATTTTTATGATCTTTAATTTGTTGGATTTTTCTCTGCCCCAAATGGCAGAGTAGCTAAGTATTAAAACTTGGGAAAAATTCACGAAAAAAAAAAAATTTTTGTTTCTCATACTTTTTGTATGGAACGGTTTTTCTTTGATGATATCTCGAGAATGGATCTACTAATTTCGATGGCGGTACGAAGTTTGCCGGGTCAACTAGTTGTTTATAAGTACACAAACTGCTGAACTGTGCCAATAATGAAAGATTTATAGGCTTTGATGAGTTTTAGCCATGTCTAGTGATAAGTACATCAATTTCTTACAGGTGTAGACAAGCAGTTGTCTCCGATGTAGGCAGACTCATCTGCAACCGTTCCAGTTGTGGTATCATCAATATCCATTTCTTCCTCTGCTTCAGCTTCTGCTTCAGCGTTTGCTAGAAGTATAGAAGGTTCACTTCAGTCAAATAATCAGAGCTAAGTCTTCAGAGTACACAATAAAATATAAAAGAAGACATATAAAGATAATGCTGACCATGATGCATATTTAACCAGCACTTAGAAATAAGTTTTATAACATTTGAGACATTCATCCCATTATGTTACTAGCAGCGCCCCACGGTTTCACCCGCATAAGTCTCAATCCCGTAGGAATATCGGGATAAAAAGTATCCTATGTCCTAATCCAAGTCATGGTCTACCCAGGTGCCAAATTTCATCTAAATCGGTTCAGCGGTTATTGATTCCCCATACAAACTCCCATCCCCTTAAGGGATGATTGCTGTGATAAAAAAAAGTAATAAAAAAACCCGACTGTGGTAAAAAACTTAAGTCATAAAAACTGAAAGCTAAATACAAGCCCATTTTAAATAAAATAAATGATAATAAAAAATTTTTTTTTTTTCAATTTTTATATACCCAGTGTCACTCTCACGGTAAGGCGATTCGCACACTGCACCGCATCACGCAGCGGGGCGCAGATAACGCATACACGCGCGTGATTTTTTAAAAACAAGTTCAATAAAAACGCACTCACGCGCGTGGCACCGCTGCGTGAAACGCAGCAGTGTGACAATCGCCTCATTACGAATCTAACGACACCTCTCAAGTTAAAATCCATCGAGCCGTTCAGGCCGCAGAGCGTGCCAAACAATTATACATACATACATACATACTCTCGAAAAACATAACCCTCCTTCTGGCGCAATCGGGTAAAAAATATCCTATGTCCTTTCCCAGGACGCAAACTATCTCTACCAAATTTCTTCTAAATCGGTTCAGCGGTTTAAGCGTGAAGAGGTAACAGACAGACAGACACCCTTTCGCATTTTTATAATATGGATTGTAATAGAAAATGCTATAATTTATAAACTTCATACACATTACAGCGTGTAACAAAAACCCTGTCCGATCCAATAAAGGCGTATTTCTGGTTCAACATATGTTCTAAAAATTTTTTTTATAAAAATGTAACTCATAAAAACTAAACATTATTGATTTTTTATTTTTATAATCCATGCAAAATTTAACACTGAATATGGTAAATTTTCATAAGTTGACAATACTCCACCCGCCGGAAAAATCTTTTTATTTTTACCTATTTCAAAGAACACCGCCCTACACTACCGCGTTGTAGGCACTCTTTCAACTAGTCGGCGAGTCTTTGATGTTGCTTCTTCTTTTTCTTAGCGTGTCGATAGCAATCTATATGGACTCGGCCCATAATTCGGCTACTTGTTTGTCGCCATCGCCAGCGTTCATCAGTTCCTGTAACGTGCAGCTGACAGGACACGCAGGACACAATACTAAGTGTCCCATCGTTTGTGGAACAGCACCACATTTACACTCCAAGGCGGAGTCGTCTATGAATATATAAAACTATACGCTAATTATGGAGATCTATTCACCTTCAGCCGGTTGTTCTTCACCTTCTGCTAGCTGTGCCGCAGCATCAATGTTCAAGCCATCACTGCTGCTGGTAGGGCCTCCATTTGCTGCTACAATAGTATGTTATAATGTATTTGATGACCGCATTTAAATCATACATCTTATCTAATGCTAATAATTAAAAGCACTATCACATAGTTATGAAATGGCACCACAAAAACCAAAATGCAAATCAAAATAACGGTGTCACTTCCAACAAGAACTAATTTGGAATATATAAAACTAAAAACAAAGCTATATATAATTAGAGATTACCTGACTCTTCAGCACCAGCCGCTTCTTCATTACTTGTTACATTACTATCAGAAGCATCGACAGCTTCTCCAGCTTGATTCTCTTCTAAAGGCGACACTTCCGCGCCATCAGGTACATCAGCGTGAAGCGCAGAATCCGACTCCATTTTACAAAGAATTAAACTTTAAAATAACATAAAATTGAAAAATATTGAAACTTAACAAGTAATTATAGGGTAATAGTCAACATTTTCAGAATATTCCGAAAATAATTATCTTTTTTGACAACTAAATTGCCATGGGTAGCTATAAACCATAGAGTCCAGTTGGCGTCTTCTCTTTTTTTTCTAATTCTTCCCAAATTAATAGACAAAATATTAAATAAACAATAGTCTTTTAGGGTATAAGGATAGTTCCGATTTTGTGCATTTGTAATGCAAGATACACACCCAGCAACTTTGATTGCCGATAACGGCGCTAGGCAGGTATTCTTTATCTACCTGGACACAGATTTTGAAATCATTAGCGGTAGCGACAAATCGGATGTCAAATGATTAATATTAATGACTATAATTCTGTAAATACATACAACAATTTTTTGTATCTATTATAGTCGCGAATCATATTTTGAACAAGATACAAATACAACCTGACACTGACCTGAAAATTGCAAAAAACGTAAGAAAAATTGAATTTCGCGGGCTACAACTGCGCGTTCACACAAGCCGTCCAACACCAAGGAATCTCTTCCAAAGTGTTGGACCTTCCTTGGCCCTTCGAGAAACTAGCTAGCTCCCCGCACAGCACAGTAGTAGTAGTAGTAGTCCGCCCGCGGCGCTATTGTGTTAGGCGTCTGTTCGGTGTGTGAGTTTGTATGCAACAAAGTTACCCAAAGATCACCAATCAAGGACATTCGGATAGTTTTGGTCTTTGAAGGTTCGGCCAAACGTCTGTTTTTTGTAAGAACATTGGTGATTCTGTCAATTTTTAAAAAGAAAAAACAGTATCTATTTTGACTGTGCATCAATCAATGACTAATAAATCCCTCTATAGTTACTTTACTCTTTGAATAAAACTTATGGACTTGTCATACCTACAAAATTAGCGTGTATACCTACAAAACCTTTCGTAGGGTTGTAACTGCGAGCAACATGCGCAGCGGATATCGACATTATTTAACCTACATGAATTTGTTTTCTATTATTTATTTAAATTTTTCGAATTAGCCTCGTAATGTAATGCAGCTGAAGTGACAAGAATTTTAGAAGTTGTGGGTGTTTTATCTTTCTTGGTTTTATAAGACGTTGTAACTTGTCACCTTGCTCAAGCTTCATTCAATATCAGAAGGCTAATATTCTCGTAATATATTTACCTACTTACTACAGGTGTAGAGTATTGTTCATACGAGCTTACACACTAACCAGGACCAGGAGACTTATGATGTCGTGACTGGCAACAAAATATTATTATTTATTTCCTACCCCGTTGGTCTAGTGGTCGCAAGACCGATTGCTAAGTGTGGGGTCCTAGGTTCAATACTCGGGTCGAACTTCGATTATTAATTATTACTTTTGTTATTACATTAATGGCATTTAAATAATACTAGATTGCTAAAAAAATACATAGTTGCGGTCATCTATTCGACTATATTTAACAGAATACCTATATACAAAAACCATTGAGATCGTGAATCGGCAAATGTATACCTTGTTTAACTTGGCTTGAGACAAAGTATAAACAATCACCACAACCAAAACTAGGTAATGAAAAATTCGAAACACACACACAACTCCTCCTTATTACACAAGAAGATCATACAATTTTTGTCAAAATTATATGATCATATAATAGCAGGATTATATCCATTGCAAGGCTATTAATGGACACATATGGATTATAATCGATAATAACTCAAAGCATCCGACTATTTACCCAACACTAGCAATCAACCGTTTGACAGCACATCTACCACAAAACACGGCAACATAGAGGAAAAACCCCGGCACTTAACATGGCGATCGACCACGCATAGAAATGATTTTGACGTCACACAAAAGTGTTGCCAAATTTAGTACTTGACAAACATTTGACGTCTCTCTTTTCATATGCAGCTCTTGATTAGTTAAAAAGAAACAAAACGCTTTTTGACATGTGTGTGTCGATATGACAGATATTTGTATAACTATTATTTCTATAGTAGAATATGCATTGACATACAAAAGTATGGACGAGAAATACCTACGAAAAAAGGGTGCATACCTACAACTGGTATTGTCTCATAAAATGGCTGCCATTGCTAGTGTTGTGTCTATCAAGGAACATAGGTGTTACTATAACTAGTATCGATACTAAATACGAGTCTTACTAGTTATCACGTTTAGATCATACCTAATATTATGTATACAAAGTCCGTTGTAATTGTAACAGAAAAAGATGAGTAGGTTATCTTACTTTCCGTTATCTATAAAAATAAATAAAATTGAAGTGTCTGTTGGTACTGTCAAAATAACAGCTTTTTACTAAATGCTTATAAAAGTCTAAACAGTACTATTAACAAAATGGCATTTTTTTTTATTTTTGTCTGTCTGTCTGTCTGTTTGTTCCGGCTAATCTGAAACGGCTGGACCAATTTTGACGGGACTTTCACTGACAGATATGTTACAAGGAGTAACTTAGGCTACCTTTATTTTAGAAAAATAATTAGGGTTCCGCGCAAAAAAAATGCCATGCATAAATTATTTTTGCGTTTGGTAGCCAGGATGGTTATAGGCTATTTAACATCACGTTACGACCCTTAGGAGCCGAGAAAAACGAACGCTAAGCGAAAACGAAATAATAGCGCGGGCGGGCGATGCGGCCGGTCGGGGGACGAATGAGTTTTATTAGTGTGGCTGTTATTTTAGTATACTGTGTATCTTACGACTTCTATGCGAAGTCGCGGGGCATAGCTAGTCTGAGAATAAAATCCATGTCATAAAAAAAAAAAACTTGCTTGCAGAAAATGTGCTTTCGCAAAAGCCAATTATTTTTAAAAGAGCAAACGTGGAGTTTCTTACCGTTTCTTCTCCATAGGAAACAACCAATTATTGGAACCGTGCACCTAGCTTCTGACGTTTCATAAAAGTGTCCATGTAGGTTTATGTGAAATATTTTGATTTTGGTGCTGTGAAGTGTGAACCACAGGCCGGACCTAGCAAGGTCACTCGGACTGAATAAGACGCAGGATTATTTATGTTAACATCGCAGAATATACCGATATCGTTTCAGCGGAGGAACTAGTTTCGGAAACTATTACGCCAAGTCGGCAACGGTACAACACTAGTCCACTATGACATATTATTGTAAACAAACGAACGAATTAACAAATACAATAGAAAGGCCTGTTATACGGAAATGAACCCAAATATCAATACTTTAGCCATAAATTCACGATCACGTTACAATTGTATCATCGAATGTGTATTATTGTATGTATTAATGCATGAAAACCGGCTACTAACCTGTGCAAAGACAATTGAGGTTGATTTTCATTCTTTCTTGCACCACACTTCACATTACAACACACAGGCATGTAGAATTTCTGTTTTGCAATATTTACATGCAGTTTTAACAGGTAAAATCCTCGTAATTTTCTCGCAATCCTCAATAATACAAAAAATAAACAACCATTTGACAGCAAAACTACCACGAAACTCATCGCATAAGATGGCTGCTATGGCACTTACCTACAACTGTCACTACGTCACGATAAAATATTGCCATAATGAGCAACAACTAAAATATTGTTGTCTCTTTTATCAAATAAAATTATCTCATTAGAAAGAATGAGACATAATGATATTTCACATTCTGAATCATATTTCACTCATATTTGTATAAGCAAATGTATGTATAGAATAACGCGGCATCTCCATGTTTTTTCTACCACAATGAGAATATGCCGTCTCCATAGTTCTCCCAACTCAGTGTTGGGCAAAGAGTACTTTTTGATAGACTGTGTCACTCTCAAAAAGTACTCTGTGCTGTGCTCATAATCAAAAATCATCTTTTGACCCAAAGTGTTTTGACCTTTTTGTCAACAGTTCAACACCAACAGGAACAGCAAGTGTTTTTCAGTTATTATTCTGAGGTTTTTCGTTTGTGTTGACGATGATACACCGATTCTTAATCAGCTTACTTTGAAGAATAATATTCTAAAATCAGAACAGACGATGGACTAGCTAGGCAGACTCCTAGCATTCATAAAATCTGATAAGTACTAAGAAGTAACAAATTACCTGCTGTTATAATTTAAATTATCTAATAAGTTAAATCATGGATCCGAAAAATCAACAACAAAAGCCTGGAGATGGGATTCGCTCGATGAGATCGACAACAGCATTTCGAGTTATTAATTTTGAGCTTTATGCGAAACCTGTAAGTTGAATAATATAACCTATACAATCTTTATGTAACATTATTGACAATGAAAATAATGATATTAGTGATATGTGCTTGTTTATATAAACATACAATATAATAATTTTAAAATTTATTGTGGGAAAAACTAAATCACATGTTCGAAAGCTAAAAGGACCAACATGTCATAAATTAAAATAGCTATTTTTACTCAAGGTCTGGATTTAAATTGAAGGAATTCAAATGTATTCATAGATTGGTGGTATGATAGCACCAGGCACCACCAATTTATACATTGGTACTGTAAATACTGGACAATAAACCCGTTTCGGTCAGTGGGTCGTCTTAGGGGCACATGCAAGACATCTAAACTTTTTTTGTAAATATTTGATTCATTTTGGTATTTTTTTTTTACTTTGAGAAACTCCTAACAGATTTTTTTTCATGCCTTAAGAGGCTGGCGAAGCATGCGTTGTTCCTACAAACGTAATACCAAAATAATTTGTAAATAAAACATATTCTTAAGGTAGTGTGTATTTATTCCGATTGGATTACAGATTATCTAGATTCCCAAATATATTTTTTGAAAGGACTAAAGACGAGATATGAGGAATTTCAAATTTCTTTAGAAAACTTATTTTTCTCATAACTCATCTTTAAGGGGCTTACAGGACCTAAACGCAAAAAACACAAGTTTTAGAAACAATAAAAGTATATGATCGACTACAGTAAAAAATATCAAAAAAATATATGATATTCTTCAGGATAATTGCTAGGAAGATAGTGTGTTGAAAACATAATACAACTTATTTGGTACGATAGAAAAAAATCATGAAGATACCTCTAAAAACTTTTTCTTTACAACAAAATTCATACTAATATACATACAATCATTATGATTTTTTGTCAGATTATTCTACAAGCAACACACTAAAACTATAGTGTTTTAGTTTTTTTGTCGAAACACTAGATTTTTCGTAAATCGATAATTGCTTCATATTTTGCAATAAATTACCAGCGTTGTGGCATCGCGCTTCTCTTTCTTTTCTATGCAGTCCGACAAAGACCGCGCTTTAGGTCATGTAGTCCTCTTAAATCAGTAAAATTATTTTGGTATTACGTTTGTATGAACAACGCATTAGCATGCGTTGTTCTCGGCCCCTTAATAGATTTATTTCTTGTTTCGTGTAGAAATATTTCCATCTTTCAATATTACAATAATAAAATGTCAATTGAGTAAACTAGCTTATTAAGAGCAAATCTTTCACTTGATGATGCAATGCTTTTTCTCTGTTCTAATTTTATAATAAAATATTTATTCATATTTTTTTGTTCCAGAATATTGTTGTTATGACTATAGGGGCTGCATGTTTCACTTTTGCCCTTGGTTATATGGCATACATGAGAACAAAATACGAATCAATGGGATACTATGCTACTGTAGATAAAGATGGAAAAGAGTGTTTTGAAAAAAAGAAATCAAAGTGGGACTAAATGGATATTTTTATTAGGACCGCAGTGTATCTACTAATTAGAGTGGTTCAGCACCCATGGAGCTATTAACATATGTGTTCAAAGAAATATCAAGCATGAAAGTAGACACAACACAAAATTTTAATAAACCTTTAGTAAAGTATGGAAGATTTCAGAAAGTCTGGACAACAACCTTTTCTTTTTTCAAGTGACATGACAGTGGTCTTGGAGAGCAGGACAACCGGGCAACATCAGCAAGTTGTTTGGATTAATTAAGGACAGCTGTACAAAAGTTGAAAAAGAAAAGAAAAATATATATATATCAACTCCATATACCAGATCCTGTACCTGTATTTGGAGACCTGACAGAGCATGAATATACAAACTTATAAAATTGTTTTATGAAAACACCATACACTGACCCTATGGATTTTAGCATGGCTGTCTGTAGTTTCTGCCTACCCACTTGAAAATAAGACATGGGTTTATGTATTAAGTTTTAAAGTTGCTGCTGATCAACTGTAAATAGTAATGTAAAAATAAGTAATTTTCATATACCTACACTTGTAAAATACATGATAGCTAGTTAGCTACCCAGTTGTAGTAAAATAAATGATTTTAGTAAATTTAACTAAATTGTACAAATTAACATTTAACCCTTTTATAAATAAACGCGGGGCAAAGTTACAACCAGTATTACCTTCAGATTTATGCATATATTTTTCGAAGATTGTTTGCCATAACTTGACAATGCTTTTATTATTAAGCGGGTTAATAATTAGTACCAAGAGGTACCAAGTAATTAGTTGTTATTTCATAACTTAAAATAGAAATGAAAAGAAATTTTGCTTATCAAAAAAAGAAAACAGTCTATTTCGGGTAAAACTACAATGAAGGGACCACTCTAATTTCGTCGTTATGTCCGGAAGTCATTAAATGCAAGGGTCGGTACATATCTGACGGAAAATGCGTTGGGCGTAACTCCGATTGCGTCTATTTATTCGCTCGACGCACTGACGCATCATCGGTTGAGTGTGAAAGGTTGAATGTTTTATCATATAATTGTCTGTTCTGGCGTTACGCGACCGATAATAGGCGACGCATTTTCCGTCAGATGTGTACCGACCCTAACAGTGAATGTGCGTCTATGAGCCATAGATCAAATGGGGTGAATCGGGACGAAACTTTAAAATGGATTTTAACAATGAAATATTATCGTTTATTGCCAACAAGGACGCTAAGACTTAATCGTTAATATAATATTATAGTAAACACATTAAACACCTTTTTGGCAAAAAACGATGTTATTTTAATGTTAAAATCCATTTTAAAGTTTCGTCCCGATTCACCCCTGCATTCCTATTCACCTCATTTGACTGTACTTATTCAAATTTTTGCTAAACACAGTTGCTACCTACGCAGAATATCACTTTGTAACTGAAAAAACCGGAATTCTGAAAAAAAAAAAACTATTAAGGCGGAATAACAGTCGTTTCACAGTTACCACACTAACATTATAAAGGCGAAAGTTTGTGTGTGTTTGTATGTTTTTTACTTCTTCACGGATTTGGATAATTTACATAGGATACTTTTTATCCCGATATTCCCACGGGATCGACACTTATGTGGGTGAAACCGCGGGGCGCTGCTAGTTCATAAATAATATTTAATTTGTGTTTTTTAAAAGGGAAAAATTTTATTCAGATTTAGGCCGAAATCGGACACTTAGACTAGTTTACTACAGTAAACGTTTGCACAATTAGCTCCCCAAATCGCTTAATTAATTTTCCGGAGATTCCAGTTGGAATAAATTATTTTTTCTGTAGAATTTATAAAATTATGTTACATCATTTATAAAGGTGCTAATCGGTAAAGGTTGTCCGACCCGTTAAGGCGAAGCAATATGATCAATTTCATCGACAAATCCACCATAATAAGGGGCGTTTTGCCCCTACTGTTTTGAAATGGCGGCCATTTTAATTTTTGTTTTTTTACTGAGTACGGTTGGGTTCATTTATTTTGCTATATCTACCGATGTAGAGGTCCTACAGGCCTCGGCATAAAAGTGGTTTCGTTCGATAGCTTCAAAAGTAGGCAATAAGTTTACTCTGAAAACTTTATCAAAAACTCCCATTAAACTCTTTGCCGCCCGGCCTTGACTTTTGGCTTAGCGGCAAGCGGCGCGGTTTCTTTTGTCTAGCATTGACGCTGCGAGCGGTGCGTCGCGTCGTGGCATGGTTCATAAGTTTTTGTATATTTATTTTTGCCGCTCGCCGCCCCGCGTTAAGCTGCCGCTGATAGCGGCAAGATCGAGGCCAGGCCGGACAAGTACGCTGGACTCAAAGAGTATAATAACTATACATACTAACTATACGAAATAACAGTTGTTTTTTGTGCCGATTCAAAGCGCCCCGCTCGAGGTTCTCAGGAACTAAAATTGGCACGATCTTTCAAATGGACGTTGAGTTGTTTGGTTCGTCTGTAATACTTTTGGTCTAAATCATGGAATATGAATTTTTTTTAGGGTTCCGTACCCAAAGGGTAAAAACCGAATCTTATTACTAAGACCCCTGTCCGTCTGTCTGTCTGTCACCAGGCTGTATCTCATGAACCGCGAAAGCTAAACAGTTGAAATTTTCACAGATGATGTATTTCTGTTGCCGCTATAACAACAAATACTAAAAACAGAATAAAATAAATATTTAAGGGGGGCTCCCATACAACAAAAGTGATTTTTTGCCGTTATTTGCTCGTTAAAACGGCAACAGGTAGACGCTTGAAATATTTACAGAATATTTAGTTGTATATTCACTATAAAAATAAATAATAACTTGTTTATAGTCCTAGTATAAGTTGGCGTTGGCTCTACTGGTCTGGCAGCCCCTTATCTGTATGTCGCTGTCATGGTCTGTGTCAGTCTCAAACATTGAGGTACAGACGCCAGCACATCAACCTACACCTAACTGTCAAATTTTCCCAATCAACATTGAACCTTATGCTTTAGCGATAAAGTTGAAAATCTATTACAGAAATCTGACAGATTGTAGTAGGTTGATGTGCTGGCGTCTGTACATAAAACATGGAGATGCCGCGTTATTCTATACATACATTTGCTTATACAAATATGAGTGAAATATGATTCAGAATGTGAAATATCATTATGTCTCATTCTTTCTAATGAGATAATTTTATTTGATAAAAGAGACAACAATATTTAAGTTGTTGCTCATTATGGCAATATTTTATCGTGACGTAGTGACAGTTGTAGGTAAGTGCCATAGCAGCCATCTTATGCGAAGAATTTCATGGTAGTTTTGCTGTCAAATGGTTGTTTATTTTTTGTATTATTGAGGATTGCAAGAAAATTACGAGGATTTTACCTGTTAAAACTGCATGTAAATGTTGGGAAACAGAAATTCAACATGCCTGTGTGTTGTATTGTGAAGTGTGGTGCAAGAAAGAATGAAAATCAACCTCAATTGTCTTTGCACAGGTTAGTAGCCGGTTTTCATGCATTAATACATACAATAATACACATTCGATGATACAATTGTAACGTGATCATGAATTTATGGCTAAAGTATTGATATTTGGGTTCATTTCCGTATAACAGGCCTTTCTATTATATTTGTTAATTCGTTCGTTTGTTTACAATAATATGTCATAATGGAATAGTGTTGTACCGTTGCCGACTTGGCGTAATAGTTTCCGAAACTAGTTCCTCCGCTGAAACGATACCGGTATATTCTGCGATGTTAACATAAATAATCCTGCGTCTTATTCAGTCCGAGTGACCTTGCTAGGTCCGGCCTGTGGTTCACACTTCACAGCACCAAAATCAAAATATTTCACATAAACCTACATGGACACTTTTATGAAACGTCAGAAGCTAGGTGCACGGTTCCAATTGGTAGTTTCCTATGGAGAAGAAACGGTAAGAAACTCAATGGTTACGCTTTTAAAATAATTGGCTTTTACAATGTTTTCTATTTTGTTAAGTACCTAGTACTTGTTGACAGGCCTACACTGTCCTCCCCTATCTATTAACATTGAAATTTCAAAAGTTTTTCTCGGCTCCTAAGGGTCGTAACGTGATGTTAAATAGCCTATAACCATCCTGGCTACCAAACGCAAAAATAATTTATGCATGGCATTTTTTTTGCGCGGAACCCTAATTATTTTTCTAAAATAAAGGTAGCCTAAGTTACTCCTTGTAACATATCTGTCAGTGAAAGTCCCGTCAAAATTGGTCCAGCCGTTTCAGATTAGCCGGAACAAACAGACAGAAACAGACAAAAAAAAAAAAATATGCCATTTTGTTAATAGTACTGTTTAGATTTTTATAAGCATTTAGTAAAAAGCTGTTATTTTGACAGTACCAACAGGCACTTCAATTTTATTTATTTTTATAGATAACGGAAAGTAAGATAACCTACTCATCTTTTTCTGTTACAATTACAACGGACTTTGTATACATAATATTAGGTATGATCTAAACGTGATAACTAGTAAGACTCGTATTTAGTATTGATACTAGTTATAGTAATACCTATGTTCCTTGATAGACACAGCACTAGCAATGGCAGCCATTTTATGAGACAATACCAGTTGTAGGTATGCACCCTTTTTTCGTAGGTATTTCCAGTCCATACTGTTGTATGTCAATGGTAGGGGCCCGTGGCTAAATAATAACAGCCGCACAGGTCGATCGATCAGGTTAAGCTACGCTTGCCGCGGTTGGTCTGTGGATGGGTGACCATCTTTACATACCGAGACCCCTCCGTGCCTCGGAAAGCACGTTAAGCCGTTGGTCCCGGCTGTCATTCGTGGATCTTTGACAGTCGTTACGGGTAGTCAGAAGCCCGAAAGTCTGACAACCAGTCTTACCAAGGGGTATCGTATTACCCAGTAACTGGGTTGTGGAGGTCAGATAGGCAGTCGCTCCATGTAAAATACTGGTATTCAGCTGCATCCGGTAAGACTGGAAGCCGACCCCAACATAGTTGGGAAAAGGCTAGGCAGATGATGACTGTTGTATGTCAATGGTCTCAAAAGTACTCTGTGGTCCATAGACTACTATTATAAACTAGAGCTGTGGTCTGTGGTCGCTGTCGAGTGTTTTTTAATGATGTATAGTTTTTTCGCCAATATTTTTTATTTTACTTGTATACACCAGCTGATATTGGTTTATTTTTCTTGCAGCTAAGTGTTGTGGTCTATTTATATATATTTTACATGTTATTTGTTAGTTAAATATCGAAAAAGAGAATCCACAATGTTTTCTGCTCTCAAAAAACTAACTAGAAGCGGCGATGATCGCTGTCCAGCTCCTTTGCCTATGTCTTCTTCTTTGCAGAAGAAATTTTCGAAAGGAGTTCATTTTAACAGTAAGTTACTTGTGTGCATGTTAATCTGAAATCTTGTTTCATACATGAGGTTAATCAGGATTTATTGATTGTAGTGAAAATACTGATAAAAGGCGACAGAAACGTTGGCAAATCGTGCCTGTTGCAGCGTCTACAAGGTGGACCATTTATCGAAGACTATGCACCAACTGATCAAATACAAGTTGCTCCTATACACTGGACATATAAAAATACTGATTACATTGTTAAAGTGAGTGAAAGTACAAAGTAACACAATATTACTATGTCTGGTTTGTTTTATTATAATAAAAATTACATCTTGCCATTGACTAAGCTTGTGATTCCACACTATACTAAATATTATTAATTCATTAAAATGATTATCTAAATTTCACAAAGAATGTGCAATTCAAACAAAAGTGAATTTTATTTCAAAATATTGAAACAGGTTTTTTATTTGATACTTATGTTTTATTTTCAAGGTAGAAGTATGGGAAGTAGTAGATAAGGGTCGTACAAAGAAGAAACCTCCTTTGGGTCTAAAACTGGAAAATCAATCTGCTGCAGCAGCATCTGAAGATGGCTATGAAACACCAGTTCTTGATGCCACATTCTTAGATGTATATAAAAATGCTAATGGTGTGATACTGATGCTTGATATAACAAAACCTTGGTATGTATATTCATGGCGAATTGTGATAAGTAATGTGCTCATAAATTAGTGATATCTAATGCTTTCACCATTCTTTACACTGCCCTTGTAAGCCTAAAAGCGGAAACTTAGTCTAATGCTAAATATGTCGAAATTCATGCCTGGGTGGCACCATTTAGTTTTGCCACCCTGGGCCCCACTAATGTGTTCTCTTGCTTTTTCCATTAGGAATTTCACCACTGAAATTTCGGTCAGGAGGATATCATAGGTTACTTCATTTTTAAATGAGTGGCAACTTTTAAAAGTTTTTTATTCAACCAGTGTCATATTGTTGAAACAAACAGATTGCTAAACAGTCCTTATCACTTTAGTGTCTCACTGCAGGGCAAAGGCCTCCCCTTAAAATAATTTTGTAATCTCTCATTCACCCCTATTTTATCAGCTCACTCCAGTAGTGAGCAAACCTTTACTAAGAAGTATCTTAGTTAATTCAGTAGAATTAACTTACAATTTTATGATAATGCAGAATTATTTTTTCAGGACATTTGACTATGTGGTGAAGGAGCTATCTCAAGTACCAGCAGATATACCAGTTGTGGTGCTGGGGAACCATTGTGACATGCAGCACCATAGACAAGTTCACCCCCACCACATTGAAACAGCTCTTTACCATGCCAAACTTATCAGGTATGGTAGTGACGCCAGTACCATTTAATCCAGTATCTACAGATATTGTGTAAATCATAATAATCTATTGTGAAGGTTGAAAGGAGGATAAAAATATGGATAAGAAAACTCATTCACCTCATAAATTATTTCACTTATAGGACTGCCCCTGTGCGTTATGCTGAGTCTTCAATGAGAAATGGGTTTGGACTAAGATTACTTCACAAATTCCTCAATGTACCGTTTTTACGACTTCAGAAAACAAGTTTATTAGAACAACTTCAGAGAAACCAGAGAGACGCGGAAGAGACTGAAAAAGAACTTGATGACTTTCAGGTTAGAAAATATAAACCAATGTTTTTTAAAACCTGTATATTTTTAAACAAGTTCATTAGGGTTAGTTGGTTTAGGGTTCTTAGTAAATATGATTATGGGATCCTTTTGCGAAATATTAAGCTTTGAAGTGGTAATTTATGTTACCATGTACACCCCCCACAGCTAAAGTGTTGTTTTTGGATATGTGAAAGTATTGACGATAGTCGTAGTAGTCACGATAATATAACAAAGTTAAAAGGAAAACTAGCACAGGTATATAGGCTCTAAAAGTTAACAAGTAATGAAAACTACATAACTGTTTACTGCTATAACTTTAAGCTTTCTTTTCGGGGTAGGTAGAGAGGATCAAGTGGCACATAAGCATGTAGGATATTGTTGGATCTCATCATTCTAAAGATTTATGTTTCTAAATGACTGCTATTTATGTATGTCAATAGTTTGTGAATATATTTTCGTTTTATTTTTTGTTTTTCATAGTTTTCGATAAATAGGTAATACATCAAACTTTATGGCAGCTCTGAAGTGTGCTACTCGCTGCGCAGTACCCCACTGACACATGAATTTGTAACTGCGCAGCGACTCGCCTAATGTTCCGAGCCGCCATAAAGTTTGAATCGGGCTGTATTATAAAATACATACTTGATTGTGATCGATAAAAACAATACTGTGCATTCGTAAATATTCATCCTAAATACGGAACCCTTCAATGCGCGTGGTCCGACACGCACTTGTCCGGTTTATTGTTACAATCAGTGATTAATATTTCCAGAATTCAGAAGAGTCCCACTATAACCTGTTTGTAGATCGTCTCGCAAATAAGCGGAGACAGAGTGCGGGTCAGCCGGAACCTCGACCTGCTAGTGATCGTTCTCCCAGCATTGTGCTAGGCGCCGGCAAACCTATTGTGCCCCCTAGTGTAAACCCACTTGTGAGTATTTTATTACACACTACTACGTACATTTCAGGTTCCTATACCTACTTCGCATGTTCCTATTCCATATTTTTATTCATCATTATTGCAGGTAGCGCAGTCACTAGCCGGCAATGGATTGAAAATGCCGAGTCACGTGACACAAAGTCATTATGTTAGTCCAGACTTAACAAAACCTAAAAATCAAGTTAGCATGGAAATGACGCCACATCGACTGCCTCAACAAGACAGGTAACAACACTGTAGAGTAACTTTGTTACTAGTTTTAGGAGTGGTTAGGTACGCCCGGCAATTTTTGCAGAGTTGTAGTCACGATACTGCAGTCACCAACTCTTTCCTTTACTTCGCGTGCTAAAGGGTAATTACATACCGAAGATGCTCGCGATCGCGGTCGCTATCTCGATGTCGAGAAACGCCATTTCTACATGGATGGCGGTGCGAACACGTCGGTTCAGTCGCACCTGAATGCTCAGTCCTGCTTGTGCTGTTCTGTATCTACTCGCAGAAGACTAATACTTCTACAAGAAGTAGATTCTTCCATTCATTCATTTTTATTCTTACATATCTGTTGTGGTGGTTTTTCTCCCGCCTGTCCCACATCATTCCAGCCAAAATAATTCCACTGCTGGACATAGGCCTCCCCCAAAAAGCAGGCCTAGCTTGTCCCACAAAGCAGGAATATTAAAAATCAAATCAATTAGCACCTCCTTACCCATAGTTCACTTCACACAAGTAAAAAATCCCAAGTGGCAAGAATGAAGCAGATACGATAAGCTGATGCGAACCGATTTGACCAATAAGGAACCAGAAGGCCAAATCTCGTACTTAGAAAACTTTAAAATTCAAGTGGCAATCTCATCTCAGCGACAATCAATGTCAAAAATGTATGGAATCTAGAGGTATTTTTGACAGATTGCGACTGAGATTAGAATGCGAATGTTCATAAAAATACGGGAATTGCCCCTCTGATCACATCGATTCAAGCCGTTGACCGCGAAGTAAAAAAAAAAATACACTCCGGGAGTGCCGATAGAAGTGAAAACAAAACAGAAAGACGCGTTTTTATGGCTGCAAAAAGTCCCTGCGTTTAACCACTTTAAACTTTTACACACTTTAGACTTGACAATTATTTTATTTGCGTATTTTAGCGGACAGAGTACGCCATCCGGTGCCAATGTATCAGCCTCATCTGGATGTCTAGACGAGTTTTATGCGGGAACTTTGGACAGTAGCTTTTTGGAAGATCTACCTGCAATATCTGGCCCTAATCAAGATGTTGCTTATGACACTGAAAGGTAGGACACCTCTATTATTTGGATGAACGCGAAAAGTACTTAATATACGTCTCTAATAACGATCATTATTTCAGTGACGACGAGACTATTAATAATCCCAAAGTAACAAATGATCAGGAAGATTTAGACTTCGACGTTAGTTCGTCAGTGGACATTCGAGCAGAGTCAAAATTATCCACAGAATTTACTTCACGAGCAAATCAAGATGAAGACAGTACTAAACTTGACAAAATTATGAGTCGTGTTACAATGGACGAAGAGGACGATATTGATAGCGTAGATCTAGGAAGTATGCCTATATTTGAAAACAGACATCACATTGACGCACAAATACCGTTGGATAACGATTTCCCGCTTTGGGCTGGCGATACTAGTGCAAGAAGATCCCCGGAAGGTTAGCATGAATTGAAATCAAATGATCCTATTAAATCATCTATAATTTCTCGTAATAAATTGTCATTCTAAATTCTAAACTTTGCTTTAGGCGGCGAAGATCCAGACACGGCTAAAGAGCCTAGTGACAAGGTAATAGCTGAATCTTTTTCAACCATTGTTACATACATGCATAAACTCACGCCTTCTTCAAATGGGGGTAGGCAGAAGCTACAGTACGCCACCTGCTACGATCCTTACATACTCCTTTTGCCTCATTCAACCATTGTTATTTGAAAATAATTGTTTTTAACATTATGCTAATGTTATTTTGTTGTAACAGGAGAAAAAACACAAGAAGAAGAAATCAAAGGACAAAGATAAGGGAGATTACAATGAGAAATCGGAGAAAAAAGAAAAGAAGCATAAACATAAAAAATCTAAAAGTGAAAAAAAGACGACTACTCCTCAACAGGACTTGTTGGGACCTTCGCCTGCCACTGAGTTTAATTATGAAGAATATGACAGCATTTAACGCATACCTAGTTACTACTTTGAACTTCTACATTCCATTCGTCTATTTTCGTGGCTTTATTGTAAATGTCTGTATATGATTATAATATTGTTATTTTATAAATATTAATAGGTCACTGAGATAGTGACAAAAAATGCACATAGCTACATTTGTTTAATGATTTTGGATAAATTCAAATATTTTAATGAGAGTGGTCTACTTAAAATCGTGACGTATTTATTATTTTAGGAATCTCAAAATAAAATAAAATGTGGCGCAAATATGAAACATGAATTGAATAATTCTGATTTAATTTAAATTATATTGGAATTTAAAACCAATTTATCTGTATTGTCGCGAAATGAAGAGGTCGCATTACATAAGGTAATAGCTAGTCTGTTCAAAAAAGTATTAGATTATCATTATTATAACAAAGGCAAGCTATTCTAGTTTTGGTGAACCCTTATGGCCGGCGCACACCTGGCGCTGGCAAGGCGCAGCGCGGTTGTCACTGACAAACAAATATCAACGTTGTGTGCCTAAAAATAAAGTTGAAAATAAATAACCTCAGAAGCGCGCCTCTCGTCGCTTAGACGCGCTCTCGAGCTAATGAAAGTTAATTTATTTTCAACTTAAACTGGTGCAAGGCGATATTTGTTTCGCAGTGACGAATGCACTACGCTGCGCCTCGCCAGATGTGCGCCGGCCCTTAGTCCGACTCGAACTTGCTCGATTTTATGCCAACATTAGCATAAAACTAACATTTCGGAAATTCGTTTTAAGAGTGTACGTACAGTCGCCATCAGATATATATTGTAGCAGACAAGGTGATCAAATACTTCTGAACAATTTAAAATGTCAATAAGTTCCATCCACTACAAGTTACCATTAATATCTGAACATTCATAACTTCATTAAGATCTGAGCAGATGCTTGTCAATAAGTTCTATACAAACAACTAACCAAAAATATCTGAACACTTACAATTATTATAACGTCAAGTGTATCTACGCAGATGGGGTAGGTAGTCTTAGATATTTTTGGTTAGTTGTTTGTATAGAAATTATTGACAAGCATCTGCTCAGATATTAATGAAGTAATGAATGTTCAGATATTCATGGTAATTTGTAGTGTATGGAACTTATTGACATTTTAAATTGTTCAGAAGTATTTGGTCACCTTGTCTGCTACATATCTGATGGCGACTGTACACTCGAATCTAATGGATACAGGCTATATTTTTAGGAACCTAGTTAAAGGAATAGAATATAATACTAATTATTATCGGACCGTAAGTGCCTTTTCACACGTCCCGGCAACCGAGTAGTCGGTGTCGACTATCCGGTAACACTTGCCAGGCAATACGTGTGAAAGCTAACGTAGATGGCTATACACTTCGCCGTCGGGTACCCGGTTGCCGGGATGTGTGCAAAGGCACTAACATAAACTATATACCGCCAACGTGCCCGCCCGGCTTACAGGCATATTTTCCAATACTTTTTCAGAAGCTTCCCTGATAGGCTTTTTATGTGTCTGTGCTAGCTGCGCGGCGCTCTGTTTGCACTCTTTCAATTATGCCTAACTTATCATTTAAAGCGTATTGTGCCAAAAGGGATTATTTTTTGTTCAGGTTCAGAAAATATCTGCCTTGATTCGAGTTTATTTTTGCGACTTATTGACATAATGTATGTATGACTGACGAGCCTTTTACTGTAAATATCCCTTAAACATTGCCCTCTGACTTGTAACAATGTCGGTTAAGTATTTCAAATATGTACAATGCAATTTATTTGTTTCTAATTATAAGTTAAAATTGAAATTACATACCTCGTTACAGCATAAAATATTTTATCACGTTATATGTATGCTTGTTGTCTAAATAAAATGTTTTAACAACGCAGTTCGACGTTTTCATTTGCTTCACTGACAGTTTCTCCAGTATCAGAGGGAAATTCTTCACAGTGATCTGTCTCAATCTGTCAAAAATACCTCTCTAAATTTTTTTCCTACATTTTGACATTTGTTTGTCGCCGAGATAATACTGCGACTAAAACTCAAGGACGCTAAAACTATAGATTTTGAACTATTTGAACGTTTTAAATTACGAGAATTGGCTTTCAGTTCGCTGTCAACAACACTCCCAGTAAGTCAATGCTCCCAAGAATATGCCCTGTATTGCAAGTTGCAATCTAGGGGATATTTCGGTTCTATTTTATTTCTCGGCTTTAAAAAAAAAATACAAAATACTCGCGTTTTTTATTTCTTTATTCTTTGCTCTGTATGGATGGATAAACAAATAACTCGTGCTTGTATGTAACATACAAGCACGGGTAATTCGTTTATCCATCCTAATCGCCCGGCCACGACTTTTGGCTTAGCGGCAAGCGGCGCGGTGTATTACTGCTAGCGTTGACGCTGCGAGCTGTGTGTCGTGGTATGGGTCATACATTTTTGTATATTTGTTTTTACTGCTCGCCGCCCCGCGCTAAGCGGCAAGGCCGTGGCCACGCCGTAACGCTGTGTCCTGCGTGGGCGAATCAACGCGAACGCGATCGCGAAGCGATCCGATGCGGTTTACGCGAATTCAACGTGACGCGGCGGCATGGTCCTACGTGCGCGCGAAGTCTCCGCTTCAGCCGCCGCGCTGCCGCCATTCTTTTCAATACCCTGCATTTATCATGGATGGACGGAAACAATATTTACTGGAAAAATCATTTTTGTACACCACCTAGGTAACTCAAGAAGTATGAGTACGACAGAAGAGTGCAACTAATTTAAGACATAATTTGGGGAATTTCATAATTTGTGCGAAGAATTACGGGTTCAAACCATATTAAAAACAACATTATAGTTTTAGCTTTAATATATTTAAAACAAGCCACCGCACCGCAGGAGTCCGCGCGAAAATATCAAACCAACCTGATAGTAAAAGTACTCTGTGCCAATCTGATCGCGTCCGCTTTGCTTCGCACCGCACCCGCGTGCGGTTGGTCACGTAGGACACCGCAATAGAGTATCATTTGTTTGTTCCATTTGCGCCGCTTCGCTTCACGATCGCGTTCACGTTGAATCGCTCACGTAGGACACCGCGATAGGTGGATACGCGGAAACGCATGTCCGAAAATCCACCTTAGTCGGCTAGGCCTAGTTGTATAAAGGGAATTTATAGGCTTAGGGTGGATTCTCGGGCATGCGTTTCCGCGTATCCAACTTTGGGTTGATAAACTGAATAACCACGCCAACATGCGGCGTGATGTAACGGCAGGTTGCGACGGGCGACGGTATGCGCCAGAGTCTGCTAGCATACGACCGCGGGGGAGAGGCAGTGCAAGCGGGGGTGCACTCGCATTTCTCCCTAGGCATACCGCGGGATGCTGTCGGCATGCCGCAGCATCTAGTAGTGCGCCGCTGACGACATCGCAAATCATCAGTGTGCACTGGCCGGCGGCAAACCCTCCTCGATGCCGCCCCCCGCCGCGGCGTCCGCCGGAAGTGTTACCATGTTTAAACTTAGGTACTGAATAAAGATCATAATAAAAAAAGTATGATAAACGTAAGCATAAAAGCGTGGCATTATTTTGGCCATTTATATTTTTTATGGAATTGAGACCAATTCGTCAGATTCGAAAGTGGGATACGTGGATAAATAGATGGGATGATGTTTCTCAACAAAAGAAGTTTAATAAATAGTACATTCTATTCAAAATGTAAATGTACAACCACATCGATATTTTATTGGTTAGATTATAAAAATTGGACCACCTGTAAGAAGTCCGCTTCGTAGTGTAACAATATTACAAACAAAAAATCTCTACATAACAGAACTTACAGATATTAGTCAACTTTATTTTATACATACTATAGTACACGATTATTTAACATAATATTTACCTAATATTATATTTATACATTCTATGTATAGAAGATAATAATTTTTCATTTTTAATAAGTTAATAAAACTATAAAATATCTCTTCAGTTAAAAGTTAGGCATTTATAAGGCTAATGTAGGTATTGGAAACAATATTTGGTGGTTTTAACGGTCTCTTTAAATACAACACGAAGTATGTACCTATGCAATATATTATACATATAATTTATAAAAAAGCACTTTGTACTTGGCTTTAATTTTAAAATAAATATTTAGGTATGATATTTAGATTTATCTTCCTATAAAAATCTAACTTCATTATCGTCACTAATAAAAGTATAAAAATATAAAATGATTTTAGAAAATCAAGCACGATTTTTTTTTAAAAGAATAAATCGCTCTGGGTCTAGAGTTTTAATTTCATTGAAATACTCAATTCATGATTGGCTGATAATGAATATAACTATGCAGGTGTTTATTGAGATTCTTATTCCAATTTGATAACGATGCAACTTTAGACCCACGCTGCTATATTGCAACAACATAGGTATTTGGAAATAAATATTTATGTTTTATACAATTATAATATTTCTAAGCAAAGTAAGATGAAAGAAAAATACCAAATATAATAAATCCTGACCTGACATTATAATGCAAGGGTTGATCTAAATTATCAGTTATTAATTTTTTACCTAAAACTTGAAATGCAACAGAAAGTAATTATTAATATAACAAGCACTCGTAGTCATCATGTTGTATAACAAAACAGCAACACTTATTCATGTTAAACCAAGACAACTGGGTTACTACTATTACGTGTTGAAGCCATCGTTGCTCCAGTATCAGACAGAGATGGAGCTAAAGCTATACAGGTGAATAGCACCATCCCTTTTTCACAACAGCACAATGATGGCGTTAACACGTCCATAGTACGGCTGATGCAATTACCATAGCTAACTCATAAGACTTGGCAACAGAAAATAATGTCGATCAGTTTTGATCATGCTTTCAAGAAAAACGATTTATTGAGAAGACCAAGGCCAGACAGCCCAGTTGCGCCTACTAAACGGGAGCGTTTTTCCCGCGGCGATTTATTTTCGCGTATTAGGTTTTCAACGCACTGCTTAGCGTTAGTGCTTAGTGTTTTTTTTTTTTTTTTATCTCTGTTGGGACTCTCAATGCTCGGCTCTACAATGAGAGTTGAAAACCCCGTGCGCGATAAAATCCCGCCGCGACATATTACATCCGTGCGAACGTGCGCTAACACACAATTTGAATAATGGTATTTGTAAGTAAACGAATTAATGATGCTGACTGTTATCATTTAGCTCCACAAGTACTTTCACAATAGCTAGCAATATTAGCTGCACTAGTTTGTTTACACAGGTAACACTCCATTTAGAAATTCTACAACACAAATACTTCAATAGTGCAGTAATTAGAATAAATATCGCCTGTTTTTTTTTTGGGAAGTAAGGGAAACAGTGAGCTCAATATAATTTATAGCATGTCTATAATTTAATCCGACTGCTACCAAATGATCGAATTATTCATGAAAATGTGACCCTCAGTTACTGGAAGCCTGGTCAAGTTTTTATTGAATACTGTTGTTCATCTCCTAGCTATCTTGGCTGCATGACTAAAACAACAACAACCAATCACATAAGTTGACACGAGATTTGCCAAGAGGTTAATTTGAATAGACTTTCAGATACTGGGGTGGGGTAAGTGGTTGGCTAGAGCATACAAAGTTTTAACAACACTGTGGAAATATTAAATATATAATAATGACATGCAACTAGTTAACTACTTTTTCAGAATCATATGTGTTACATCTAACGCCATCAGACACCCATAGCGGTATTTTCTTCTCTATTTATTTTGAGTTATAAACCAAATTATGTAAACTTTATACCTATGTTTATGGCCTATTCTAAAGCACGTCAACAATAAAACTTTTCTTCATTCATTGTTAACACAACAATTTCTAAAATATCTAACAACACAAATAAATAAGTAAAGGTTTAGGGTGTTCGCAATTTTGAGAGAAAACAGTGTTATAAGTAAACAATTTTACAGACAAGTGTAAAACGGAATGTTTTTATGCTATTGTTATGATTTAATCGAAAGTTAAACAAAACAAACAAAAGTTCTTCTTGTTAATAAAACCTTTTGCTGAAAAATGCTATAAAAGTTAACAACTCAAAGCAAATAAAATGGATAGAAATAAATAAATTTTGGCCTCAGTGAAAACAGGTTTTGGCATTTTAAAACAAAGACTCATTTCAAAACCTAACTCATGAGTATAATCCAACAATATCTAAGTCGATGGATGAATTTTACTATCCTTAATAATTATAATTTTCTTATCTTTTACATCATTTCATAAACTATCGGCTGCAAAATAACATTAATGCATTCCTAGCTTCATTACTCTTAATTCTAACTAAATAAATCTTATTTACAATGTCTATAATATAATTGTTCAATCATTATTAAATACAACATCACCCTATATTCCCCAAAGAAGGAATTTATCATATTTTAATATATTTAGTCCATAACAACATTTAGTTTCATTTGAGTTACTAAAATGAAGGCGGGCGAGAGCGTCATTCTACGCGAGACGTTTCTGGGAAGTTGTCGTCCAAATAGCTCTGTAACGAGTGCGCCTGTCCTAAGTGAGCACTCAAGTCGAAACTGTTCTGATCCACGAAGGTATTGTGCACATGGTGCGGCTGCTCACGGAATTGACCAAAAGTCCACGGATCACTTAAATCGTCATTAGGTCTTTGTACACTACTGTCGAACGAGGGTAAACCGGGCCATGTCTGTGGCGATGGCGTGTTCAGCATGGCGGACATGTTGTCAACTCGTGGCGGCAGCGGAGCCGGCTCTGTGCTGAACGATGACGCTCCCCACACCAGTGACTCGATGCTCGCGGTTGTGTTGGCGCTACTGATCTGATTAAATCTGTCCATTCCCCAGGAGTTGAGAATCTCGGGTTGTGGTGCACTACTGTGCATCATATCGAGCGCTTTATTTACAGTTCTTCCGTATATGTCTTGTTGCCTTCCACCGATCGTAGGTCTTGCGGTCGAACCTCTATCCGGACTAGGTAAGTGACAATCAGGTCGCATCATCGGGCTGTAGTTACCGACTCCAGGGCTCTTTTTGTTACTATAAGTCGCATCTACACTTGGTCTGGGTGAATAAGGGCTATGGTGCATGCGGTCTTGTCGCGACATTGGACTATGTCCCGGAGTTTTATTCGGATTGGTTCGAAGGTTATCGCTTTTTAAACCGATTCCTGGGTCGGGACTAGCATGAGTTGATGGATGAGGTGAAAATGGTGGGTGATGTTTGGGCATAGGACTATAGTTTCCGGTGTTCCAAGCACTAGACTTCTGCAACTCTGGTTTAATAATTTGACTTGTATCTGGACTTGGTTGGGCCGAATAAGGACTTGGCTGTGAAGAGTATGGGCTCGGCTGAGTCGAATACGGACTGGGCTGTGTGGAATAAGGGCTAGGTTGAGCAGGACTTGGTTGAGCTGAATAGGGACTCCTTTGGGAGGAGAATTGACTGTCTTGGCGGGGCATAGGACTATAATTACCATAATTCCAGCTATTAGGATTCTTCATATTATCTTGTTTGATACTATGGGTTTCAGGACTAGGTTTATTATCGTGTGAGGTGGTTGGACTACATTGCTCTATAACTTTACCATGCTTTAATTTAGTGTGACTCTCTAACCTACTTAAAGGACTGGCTTCAGACTTATGAGTGGGTGTAGTTTTAAACTGTCCGAGATTCCATGAGTTACTGCTTTTTTGGCTTTGATTCAATAACTCTGTCTGGACATCTGGACTATTTTGTACTTGACTGTCTGGTTTCGCGACTGGACTGAAATGGGGACTTCCAAGGTCTTTGACGGGATCCGATCTAGGGGTGGAAGAGGAATCTGGTCTTGACTGTGTAGTGGGACTTAATAGTTTTGGAGTGGTTCCCCTTGTAGATCTTTTTCCTTCAGGTACCGTAGCTATCATTTCCTTGCCGGATTTTCTTTCAAGTGTTTTACTATCTGGAGAAGTTCTTACTGGCGTTCTTATTGAAGCTGATTGCTTATCCGCCACAGTGGAAGGTGACTCTGAATAGCTTTTCGGTTCTTGAAATACGGAAGACGAGGTTGTATCCTTTGTAGATGGTGATTCTGTTTTGATGTCAGATTTATCGGAAACGTCTACAGAGGGCTCTTGTTTAGCGGCTTCAGATTTGGAGTCAGCTGCTGATTTTTTAACACCTTTCTTTGTCTTTGCATTCTCCTCTTCTTTTTTTTCTTTGGCTTTTATTTTTTCCGGATCTAAGCTATCTTTGAGGTCTTGTATCTCTTTCCCCGTGTACAAGCGTTTCATTCCCCTTGGAAGAGCGCGACAAGAGCTAAGGTTTATAGACTCAATATGGGAACATTTGAGAAGAACTTTCTTTATGGGTTCCAAGGAGACTGATGAACCACACAAGTTGAGTACTCTGAAATAATAGGGACATAATTAAGCGTGACTTGAGCGTCAGAGTTGCCTTATTCTAGACTAGCGACACGACACTGCTTCGCACGGTTTTTATGACTTGCCAAAACCTCGAAATGTGTTTATTATAATGTAGTTTAATGTGCATTTATTATACATATTAACCTTATGGAGTAAATTCTCTAACTGATGGTGAAAGCCACATCAAAATCCGTTGCGTAGTTTGGGAGAACAGTGCGGTCACACTTACAGCCATGAAAAGCGACTTTAATCTATAATATTTATAACAGATTGCGACGTTTTGACTGTAGATTATTTCCTAATCTCATATAATATGTATAGAAAATATACTATTGTCCCACTGCAGGGCAAAGGCCTCTTCTCATACAGAGAGGGCACGAGCATTGATCATCATGCTTGCTCAATACGGGTTGACGATTTCAGACTTATATTAACTGTAAGTCCAGGTTTCGTCACAATATTTTCCTTCCCCGATGTCAGTAATGTGGTGAATGGGACTTACTTGAGCTTGCTGTCGGGCGAGTCGGCGAGCGCGGACACGGCGTCGTCCAGCACGCGCTCGGCGGAGGCCCACGACAGGTCCAGCTCCAGCAGGCTATGCGACCACTTCTCGCAGATCAGCTCCAGGCACGCGCTGCTTTGACGGGTCACGTTGCAACCTACACATACAATTTGTTAATAAAAATTATAAGTAATACCATTTCATTCAGGCGATACAGGCCCATTTAAGTAATTAATTATGATGAATTTTATGTAAACGGAATGTGTTTGAATGTGCCCGAAAATGCCCGTTTGCACTTAGTTTGGCAACAACTAATTAGCATGCCTGATTCACCGTTCGTTTCCCAGTAGGCTACTCGTAAACTTCGAAATCTACATTTTAGTCATTTGTCTGTGGTTTTGAAGTCAAATTCAGTGACCAAATTAGGTGTAAAAATATTTTTTTGCGCTAAGTAATTGCATGCATAGTGAATGCTGGGCAACAGTCTCCACACGGTGGGTGCCTGATGAAGGACGGCGCCACCGAGGTCGGCCCGGGGAGGGCTGGCGAGACGACCTAGACGCGTACCGCAAGGGTGGGATCGGGGATAATGAAAAAGGATCCTTGGAAGGATTTGAGGGAGGCCTTTGCTCAGCAGTGGGACAGTATAGGCTAATATAAAAATTGGTAATTGCTTAATAATATCTACGCATTACATTTAGATGTCGCCCAGTGTTAGTGCAATCAGGCATTATTAAGTTATGATAACGGGCAGTTTAAAAAACATCTAGTTCTTTAAAAGATTATGTATTTTAATGCTATTAGTGGCAATACTTATACAGGAAGAATTTTTAATCATTATCCAAATTTTTATGATAAGATCTTTGGTGAAAATAATAAAATACGTGTTTTTCTTTAAGCATAACGCATTAATAAAATATCGAGAAATATACATCACAACACTGTCTTAAAAATTTGATATTATAGAAGACAATAAGTGTATGTTACCGCCAAGGAAGAGGTGTTGCAGATCCCAGGCGGGCACCCTGACGAGCCCGGAGTCAGTGAGGCGCTGCAGACCGCGCAGGTCTAGGAGACGAAGTCGCGTAGCTCCGCGCACCAGCCGCGCTAGGGCGTCGTCGCCGAGCCGGTACTCGCCCACACCCACGCGCTCCGTTGCCGCTTCGCCCGCTATCGATAGTTCTTCCAGCTGTGGCCAGCCTTTGCATTCCATCTGTGAATAAATGAGGTACAAAATAATAATAAGTTCAATGTCTGTGAATAGGAGTATCTTGGGCTTGTTACTAGATCAACCATGCTATGACTGTTAGTGTCCAAAATATAGAATAGTATAAAAGTAAGATCTACATAACTCCTTGGGCAGGCACTTTCGAATTATAGTCTTGAGCTGTAGCCGTAGCGGGAATAGACGATATAGAATATATATTATAGATTAAACGAACCTGCTGTGAGGTGGTGGCATTGGCCAGCACTAGCTGCGAGTTGGCAGCTCGGAACACCCTCATCTTGGGACAGCCTTTCTGCAGCGCCTCCAGTGGCACGGCGGCCGGGTGCGACGCCGCCAGCGTGCCGGATATGTCCAGCACTTCCAGGTTGATGCAGTGGCTCTGGAAATATACACAGTATACTTTAGTGACTATTTAAAAAGACAATTAAATAAATTAATAAATATACAGGGTGGCTGTAAGGTTTGATAAAAAATAATGACATGGTAGATCCAGTCGCAGTACCAACAGAAACTGCCCTGTCTCTGCTTCTTCAGAGAAAATGGTGCAATTACTCCACCTAACTAGTCAGTCAAAGAGAACAGGGTTTTGCGTGGGTAAACAAACATTGCTCTTCTCCACAATAGTGAAAATTTTGTTTGTTGAGCAGTTTGAGCTCAGAGGAATTGGTAATCCTCTGTGATCAAAATGGGTTTAGATGGATGAGACCCGAAATGATTTGTTGAAAACATTGGGTCGGTTTTCAATCAGCAGGGACATGAGAGTAAAATTACTGAAGTTCATGCGGTGGTCAAGTCCATAACGAATTTGCCACATTTTAACTAAATAGTGGATATTAAACAACTGCATTGGGCGTCAAATCAAAGTCATGGCCAAAAATGCTGTACTTATACATCAAAGTTGGCCACACTGTACGTATAAGATAATACTGGGATAGAATCTGCAGTGACGAACAGAAACTGGCAGACGGGACCCGCCTTAACGAGTGGCAGGTCTATAGCTGCCATTTTGAAAGTTCCAGCTAGCTAGTTAGATTTTGAAGCTAGTAGGAGAATCACCGCGTAGTAACAGCTCTCAACTATGAGCATCTCCACACAAAAAAGGGATAATCAGAGAGGAACCTCCAAATAATACGTGACGTATCCAAGGACGAACCTTGAAGGAGCCTTCTATATCAGCACTATTTACTGTCAGGAATATAGGTACAATAATTGTTCAATTCATATTCCACATGCTTGTATGTAGGTGGCTACATACAAGCATGTGGAATACCTTGTTCATGTGGATGAGCAAGGTAGATATTAGCAACCGGCCCGCCCCAGTTTCGCATGGGGGCATTTTTTTTCGAATTTCCGAAATTTTCTTTCATTTCATACAAACCTGTTGTCTGTCGAACACAACAAAAAAAGAATTATCCAATTTGGTGTAGTCATTCGGAATTTATGCGCATACAGACATTTCGGCGACTTAGTTTTATACTATGTATAAGGAGGATATAATTATGCCCTTGTAAATGAAGTCTTTACACAATAACAACCCATAATTTATGGTTGTTAACAGTAACTAACGTAACGTAATGGTATTGCTCGCCTATTAAATCAATAAATCCCGAAAAAAAAAAACAAAGTGTTAACGAACGTTACTTGAGGAATAATTCAGTAAATAATTACATGTTATTGCACCACGTTATTTAAGGTCATTTGTTAAGGTCATCTTTCAGTATAAGCGAGGTAAATGACGCTAAGTTTCATTGTTATTATTTAAGTCCTGACCAAGCAAAGACCTCCCTCCCTTCTCTGTTTCCACTTTTCCTGGTTTGGTGATATTTTGGGAAATACTTTAGGAGAGGATCATCCTGTCAGATCTTTCACACCGAGGCTCTGTTTCCTGCTATTTAGCATCCACTGGGTAGTTGTTTTAGCCCAATGCTCTTCGTAAATTTGACCAGCCCAGTTCCACTTTAATCTATACTTAAAAATATTAATTACTAGCAGCGGCCCACGGTTTCATCCGCATAAGTTACGATCCCGTGGGAATATCGGGATAAAAATACCCTATGTGTTAATCCTGATTATAAACTATATGTGTGCCAAATTTCACCCAATCCGTTTTTGCGTGAAAGAGTAACAAACATACAAACACACTCACAAACTTTCGCCTTTATTATATTAGTGTGATGTGATTATACAAGGTAGATTGTAAACACATACCGCTATCGACTGCAGAATCTGCGGCATAGCTATGAACTTGTTGTTCGCTAGCATGAGATGCGTCAGTCTTGCGCCGAAGTTCTCCGTGATGCGCGTCATCGAAGCCGCTGACATGCACGTACTCGAACCACCCGTTTCAGACTGTAACAATACATACATTAATAACTGTATTAAATCAACTTTACTGACGAAATATGGGTGCGGTCTATCGTCTAAACCTTCGGGACAACAGGTGTTACATTATGTCCTATAAGAGGGTATAAGTACTTAAATAGCCATTTCCGTCAGTGAATGGACTATCGAACCAATTTCCTTATTTGAAGCACAAAGATTATAATGTAAATCATACTTATGTATCATCAATGAATTCAATAATACAAAGTTATGAAAGTGGGAATGCACTAGAAGACGATACTTAGTTATAATCGGCCCATCTTGGGCATAATGTAGTAACGAACAGGATCGTCTTTCCATGCAGCATAACTTGATATAGCCTAGCTGCCTGAGATGATAAATATCTTACCGTCAGCGACAAGTCGATCCTCTGCAGCTTGGGCAAAGCCTGCATGAGGTCGAACAGTTGCTCGGAGGTGATGCGGCTCCAGCCGGCGACGCTCAGCTCCACCAACTGAGGGCAGTAGTCAGCTACGCAGGCTAGCACCCATGACACGTTGCTGACTTTCCACTGAGCTGTAGAGTTGGATGAAACTCGATTAGTAATAATAATTTGTGAAGCATGGTATTGGGCATCGCTGTTAACATTAAACAGGTTGCATTTTCTACTTTTGTTCCAATTACACTAATTCTCTTGAATGATAGATGTAATCTGCATAGATAATCTGGTCAAACGATCTGGCAATAACTATGAATCTATCTATTAAATAACATTGCTGGAAATCGAAAATTTTTGCAAGATACCAATAGAAGAAAAACCAAAAATACTCTTTTTAAATGTATCACGCAACAAAGTAAACCAGGGCAATAATTCACTTACCAATATTTAAGGTTTGACATTGCGGTAACCGGTTTTCCAGGAGCCACACCAGTTTGTAATCTGTTTTACATTTTTCACTAGTGTATTGCGCAAGGTCTACATTCTTCCACAATTCTGGTCTACAGCTCACACTGTGCCATAACTTACATACTCTACCAATTCTGGAAAGAAATATATTAAAAGAACAGTGAGTGTTATATAATAATATACAGCTTAGTCACATTGCCAATATAGATTGCCTGAAAGTGTTTACCTGATCACAGAAGGCAATGTGCCCTGAGAGGCCACAACATATTCAAATATCTGTAATAGAATCTCCTTAGGCATAGAATGACCCCAAGGACTTTGTGGTCCAGTCTCTTTACTTTCAGCTCCACTAATTCTAGTTCTTTCAGTCTTTTCACTTTTCTCTGCAAGAATGTAACATTGAAGAGTTAAGATTTATGTAAATTATGAAGCTGCTTATCAATACAATGTATGTAGATGTTTGTGAAAGTATTGTGCGCTCACATTTATTAAGAATAGGCTGCAAGGTAATTTACGTTAGTAAGTTTCTTACACAAGGATATCAACAGGCATCGAAACCGAAAATATTCATAAGTATATGATTGTAGTATACAAAGGCTATGCTATCTTGTTATCTCCTGGCGGTTATCAAATGCAAACATGCAGCTGAGGTAGAACGGTTGCGGGTGGCGGTGCTATTCGGGAGAGTCCTATAATATGTTTAAAAATAGTAATAAATATTTTAAAAGATAAATAGAGTGAGTTGAGGAAGTACTTACTTTGCTTACTTTTAGAACTGGTTGCTTTCTTACTCTTAGGCTTAGGAGTCTTGGGTTGCGGATGGCGCGGCTTGGGTGCGGCGACGCTCATGGCGGCGGCCGTGTCACCACGCGACGGGTCATACTCTTCGCCAGAACTCACGCTAACCGGCGACGCTGCCCGCTTCTTTTTAGATTTCCTTTGGCCAATATCGGCAACCGATGTTGGCGTTGGTGTTACCTGTAATATTAGGTTTATTTAAAATGTGGTGTTTTGTAGAATTTGTCACTAATTAGAATACTATATAACACCTATATTTAGGTGGAACGAAAATTATCTTAAGACTACAGTGAACTGAATTACTGAACTGTGGTTTTAATACCATATTACCTATTAATATTAGGTTTATTCCATCCGAAAATAAAGGCTTGACTACATTATGAATGGTAAATAATAAATAGTATATATGAATAAAACAAGATACAAGGAGGATGTCAACTGCTTATCATTTCAAGCAAGTTATTAAGTCCAATAAAGTAAACAGGGTGAAATGACTTGCGCAAGCACGATTGCTGAGCGTGTCTTGGATTCGATCCCCAGGTCAAGGAAAATATTATTATTAGGTTTTCCATTACGAATTTCTGAATAGAAACCTGGAGTCCAGATTCGTGCCTGGATAATGGCAATAGACTAGGGTGTATACATACAACTTCAACTTATCTAGTGAAATATGGTTACAGGTGTAATGTAATGTTATCAAAATAAACATTATTTATTTAGGATATTACAATATTATAACAAGGCTTTAAAAAACATCAACAGTGTTTTGTTTGGGTGGGTGGCAAGTAAAGATGATGTTCAATGGTATTATGCAGAATACTGGTAGTTTTGTTAATGGTGGTATTTAATTCAATGTTTTATCACTTTTCCTGTTTTATTTCATAAGCTGGTATGGTACAATCATAACTGGAAGCAAAGTTCCCTGTATCACTACAGGGATAACAAGCAAGGAAGTGAATGGCTATTGCTGCTGTGTGATCCTGAAATGAGCCTTGCATACAGTGGTATGGTCTATGGTTATTTTATGATGAGGTAAAAGAAAAAAATGGTTTCATAAGCATGTATATTTGGACAATTTTTTTTTAATTTCTTTCAAAAATGGGTTTCAAAATTAAAAATATTGAAAGAAAAAGTTATCTTAAAATTGTAAAAAAGACGAACTCACTAGTTTAAAGGTCAAAGCGCGTCCGAGTATCACCCTTGGCTGCATTGTCGTTG
Source organism: Hydraecia micacea (assembly GCA_914767645.1). NCBI lineage: Eukaryota > Metazoa > Arthropoda > Insecta > Lepidoptera > Noctuidae > Hydraecia > Hydraecia micacea. Next base: position 8,959,704 of record OU611779.1, on the reverse strand, counting down.
GCACAAAATAAAATAGTAAGTATATGTCATAACTACAGAAGTAAATAAACTCTTTTTTACAAATAAATTCATATACAGTTTTATCAATTTATTTGTAAAAAAAAGCATCCAAAGAAGCCCCATTTTCATCATAGTATAGATCTTTTTTGTTGGCAGTTTAATAACTGAGTTGCTATGCTACTAGTTTTCTACTTTCTCCAATTAATTATTTCATTATTTATTATGGGCACAGCAGATGTTAAACTTAAAACTGTACTTTCATACAATGGATACTACATAACAATAGTAATACGCAACAATATAACTTGTTCAAACATAACTCAGTTTATTTTGTGAATTAAATTGTAATGCATTTTTTTTCTTGTTATTATAAAATTACTTTGCAAGTTTTATTTTGCAAAGATAACAAAATATGGATGTAAGTAATTACATTACATATATACATATACAATGTGTCCCAAAATTCAACGATATTGATAAGCGGGCACCAGACGGTGGACCCGCTCATGACTACTTTAGAAAAAAAATATATCTAAATTTTTTTGGTAAGTAATTAAAAAATGGACTGAAAGTAAAATACTTTGAAAATTTTAAGGAAAAAAATAATTTTGATTGATTTTTGTGTAAAAACTACAGGCATTCTGGATTGTGGTGGATAGCAGTGCTACTTAGGTTGCTGATAAAAAAAAAAACAGAAAAAGTTTAAAAATTATGGTCATGGTAGTTAAAAATATCTTAAGGGGTGTAAATTTTCGAAAGATCCAATGTAAGCTTTTTTCTCGAGTCGTCATGAGAAGGTCCACCATCTGGTGCCTGCTTATCGTTGAATTTTGGGACACATTGTATACCAATGTTATTTATTACAGTTAATTCAAGATTACCGAAATTGTGTTCCAGTCTTTGGCTTGCCCAAGCAACATTTTACTCTGCAATGCTTCCGCTTTTTGTATCATCATTTGATCACACAGCTGTTTTTTGTTTCTTGTATGGCCATGGTTGCTTAGTAAATAATATAGACCTACAGTCTATATGTAACTAACTATGGGATTATTATAAACTACTAGCTTCTGCCCGCAGCTTCACCTGCGTGGTATGTCGATAAAAAGTCTATGCCTATGTCCTTCCCCAGGGTTCAAAGTATCTCCATACCAAATTTCATCACAATTGGTCCAGGCGTTTCGTAGATTAACCGGAACAAACAAACAGACAGTCAAAAATTTTAAAAATTGTTTTTGTTGTATGTAACGTAAATACTTTCATATGCATTTAGTAAAAAGCTGTTATTTTGACATTACAAACAGACATTTCAATTTTATTTATTTGTATAGATTACATGAGACTTAAAACATAACTGGCAAAATGTGCGTGTAATATACTTCTGTGCCTACTTCTTTGGGAAAAACCGGTGTGATCTAATTATTAATGTGTGTTTAACATAAATCAAGAACTCGTCTGAGGTGTTGCTACATAGTGCAGGGTCAAAGAAGTCCTGTTGCCATCATAATACTCCTATATTATTACAAAAAATGCACCCATATTTAGTTGAAACAAAAAGTCTAAAACGGTCACAATATTAACAATATTTAGGGGATGTATTTATTTAATAGGGACTCTTCCTCCTTTTCTCTTGTTACACCATCCTGACTTTGGGAAAGGGTCCCTGAATATAGCATAGAGTAATAAGGCTTTAAGAGTAAACTGAGAACAAAGTGTGTGCCAGCTGTTTGTGTTTACTATCCTGTTGGAACCTGCAATAGCAAGCAGTTACTATACTACCCTACCAGTATCAATGCCAATACACATAAATAGCTTTACTTTATAGGATCAATATACTCAATGATGAATACAACAAACATTGATTTTTATAACAAAATTCAAGTTTCATTCAGTTTGTGTTTAACAAATGTTTATGTAACCTGTCCAAAACAAGTTAGGTATAACAACATGAATGTTGCAGCTGAGAATAGAAAGTGAAGCTCACTGATATGCACTTTGTTACTCTTACGTTCAATGCATTGTGAGCAAATATTGCAGTTTATGTATTGGCTATTGATTGAGCAGATTGCAACAATTATTGATATTCAAAGAGGTTTACTTTGTCTAGAGAAAGTGTAATAATAATGCAGTTATAACAATGAGTAGGTATTTTGAATAGCTATAGAATAGTAAAATGTAACACTATTATCTAAACCCCCAAATCCTAATACTATATTGTATAATATTTGTCAGCAATTTTGAATTTTTATTGTGTGTTTTTAAAATGTAGTTTTGTGATCTATAAGTAATGCCTATAGTAATAAATTCAAGTAGCATTATTTAGTGAAATCAATTGCTAGCCAGCCATAGAAGGTAAGTTAAGGAGAATAAAGCAATTACTTACAGTTTCATGAACACTTGTCCTCCTAATCTTAATCTTCATAGAGTTAGTATCCACTATCTGGCTTCGATATGTGGGTGTGCTGCTCTCAGACTTCTTCGATTTCTTTTTACTTCGTGAACTGCGAATGTCCAACATAGACCTTGGCTTACCACTACACGGTATAACTGCATGAGCTCTACGCTCTCTAGACTCCTTTTTACTCTTTTTTGTTGATAATTGACTAAGTTCATGACTGTATGGTTTACCACTTTGTCGCGGCATATTAGTTAACGGTAACTTTGAATTGCGCTTGAGCTGTTCATCCTCTGAACTTTCACTATCTTCAGCATCTTCTTCTTCCTCCACTTCCTCCTCCTCCTCCTCCTCAGCCTCCTCGTCGTCGTCGTCATCCTCCTGGCACTCACTACTACTCACTAAATTCAAGTTTTTACCACCTTTCACTTGTGACACAACACTATGTTTAGAATGTGTTCTATATGATGAATCTTTTGATGAGTCTTTTCTCCTTTTACTTTTTGGAGGAAGACAACCATTCACGGTTGAGGATTGAGAACTTTGTCGGGAGTGGTGCTTGTGCTTCCTGTGTCGCGGCCGCGTAGGACACGGCAGTGCCCCATTAGCCACTTGCGCCTTATGACTGGCGATTTCGTCTATGCTCTGTTCGAAATCAGTCTCCAGCTTAACACCAGAGCCTGACTCGACGTCTTCTTGGTCGGAGTCAGCTTCAGACCCATCAGTCGCCAGCTTAGGTAGACGAACCTCCGGGAAGAGGTCCTTGCGGACGGTGAGCCTTGCGGCCTCGTAACCGCCGTTCACGGGACTTGATCGATCAGACATACCGCCCGCCTCCCGCCGCCCTCGCGTACCACTTCTACAAACCACTCACCTGTCCGCGAGGTAAACAATCAGTTTGACACATCACATTTTCACTTTTGTGACCAAGCAATTCACCGATCGTTAAGCGATGGCATGAAAAGGTAAATGATTGTCGATAATCGGTGTGCGAAACATTATAATTACTTCAGTTTACACTTCTTGTGAGTCCCAAACATCTTTTTTTCTTCACATATTCGCATTTTAGGTCATCCATGTTCATGTAACGTTGTGATTGCGAAAAACAAAGTACAGATCATTTTCGCGGACACTTGTACTTGAATATTTGGTGATGACACATAAAATGTACGATTTTTGAAAGTATGGACATAATACACACTTATTTTTAATTATTTTCGTTCACTACGAGTTGATGAAAACTGTTGACCTTGTTTAGAAGCTTATTATGTTTCAAATTTTAATCAACAGATGCAGACATTGTCACAAAAAAAGTTGTACTTGTTTAAACGCAGTAGCCTTGGAGTGACGTTGACTTTACAGAGTAAATAAATGAAAAATTATTAGAATCCAATATTATGTAAGTTTCAACCATGTTTCTCATTTGGTCTATTTATTAAGAGAGTATGAATGTAATTATAAAATAATACTTCACAAAATCATCGTACTCGATTCTTAAAACATTCATGTTAGTACCTCCTTTCAAGCATAATAGCTAATGTCAAACGCCTCTGTTTTCTATTTCATCGCTAAATGTTGTTGATGAAAATTCAGAGATGGCAGCACTCGTTAAATTTACAGAAATTCAATACCAAGAATTTGTTGTTTTTTAGCGTTGTTTCTCTTTCCCTCAAATCCTGTACGATATTGTCTGTAGTAGAAATTAGTTACATTTGTTGTATATAAAATGATATTGGTTAGTTACATTGTCTAGTATTCATTGAAAAACTCGGAAATGTTAAAGTGTGGGCGATTTGTGACGACGTGTGTGTTCAATGTATTGTGTGTGACGTTCATCAATAGTGATAATGATAACCTACACGGTCTTTCTGTAGCAGAGTACATAACGGGTGAGTCATATTTATATTTATTACATTTGCTGTTTATACATATCGATGATCTCATACATAAAATTGTAATCTGGCTTACACTTCATTGATATGCTTAGTTTCGTCAACAACTTGCTTAGGCCACTGACTAGGTACCTACCTGTTCATTATTTTGTTGTAAGTAATAAATCTTAAAGTAAATTAAAATAAATATTCTGTACTTACGAACTTACGAACCTATTATGAACACGAAGCTAAGTTCTTAAAATTATTGAGTAGGTAATCCATATTAAGTAAAAGCAATAAATTTTGTAAGTATGTGACGACTGCTAAAGGAAGGTGAATACATTAAAATGTCTTGTGGTATATAAGTACCTACCTAACCGCTTCATTAAAAAAAAACATTTATATAAAGTAGGTAGTATCCTACCTATTTAACGTTTGTTAGCAAAACGTGATGAATAGATAGTACCTAGGTCTACATAACAGTTAAATTCTCAACTTATTATAGCTAAGTGCTTCTACTTAGGTATACCTATCGAAATAATTAATGTAGGTACCTAATACCTATCTTACCTACTTTTATAGGTAGCTACGTACCTACCTTCTTTGTAATTATAATAAAAAAAACCGACCAAATTCAATGATATATTATAATACGTCATTGACCAAATTCGTGTCGAACTACGCACGGTGAAGGGTTTCTTTTGTCGGGATTTAGAGATTCATATTTACGCATGAACTACCTCATCATCTGCCTAGTCTTTTCCCAACTATCTTGGGGTCCAGTCTAACCGGATGCAGCTGAATACCAGTAGGTATTTTACATAGAGCGACTGTCTATCTGACCACAACCCAAACAACTCGGCCTATCGCAGTCCACTGCTGGATATAGGCCTCTCCCATGCTTCGCCACAACACCCTGTCCTCGGCCTTCCGGATCCAGTCTGTCCCAATTACATCACACAACCCAGACCCAGACAGAGAGCCAGTGAGAGTCTCCACAACTCAGTTACTGGGTAATAAGTACCTAATAAGAATAACGCATGAACTACCTACATTGTTTTTATCGACAGCACAACTCAATAATACTCCATTCGTGTACCTATGCGTGTGTGTGCACTGATTGTTTTTTTTTTTCATTCTTGCGTGTCTGGGGAGTACCACCCCCATTTATTTGTCTTGTAATTTTACAACTCCGCCCCTAAGACGACCAACTGACCAATTTTACTACACAATTGTTTAGCCGTTCATAGAATACACCTTCCTTCCAAAAAACTTCATCGATCGATATAGTGTCAAATCAACTGGTGATACATTTACCTTGATGTCTGAGGATGATGTGAGGTGGTGACGGCTTGGAGCAAATTCGTTGCGAAAAGATGGCCGAGGGTACAAGAAGCGTAAGCGCGGACAGGTGGAGAATACCTGACCAAGATTAACGCAAACGTGGGAAGCTGCAGTTGGTGGAAAATAGTTGTGGAAGACGAGTCGTTCTTCCATTCTGATATTCGTGGTAGTAGCCCTGAGTCAAGATTTCTGGCCCACGGGTAATGGCAATGGGTTCACCCCCTGTCATAAGGGACTTGATCGGAGTTAAAACTTAAGAAATTTGGGAGTATCTTCTTATACCACCTGTTGCCTTCCTCTGCGGGGGAGACAGGGTTGATGCTGTTATGGCATTAAGATAAGGTAAAGAAAAACACAATTTACCACTGTACGAGTATTATTGATTAAATCAATAATAATTACAGGGTAGAGGGATCGTCCGAAAGGGTTACCGCTGCCCCGGAACATAAAGGGCTAAGGAAGGAACACGGGTGGGTTTTAGTCAGTAAGAGTCTGACACTCCCTTCCGCTCCACCCAGAGCGGGAGGAGTCATTAGAAGACTTCCCATCCAAAAAAAAAAAAAAAATTATGGCGATGTTGACCAACTCCGGTTGGGTGAAATATCGACAGGTCACAAGAAAACTTGCGAACACGCGGACAGCTCTCAAAAGGGAAACATCAAAAAATCCGTAATAATAACTTTCGTTCGTCGTGATGTGAGAGACAAAAAAGTTGCTCGTGGGCGCGCCCTCCTTTAACGACAGTTTCTTACAAAACACATAAATCTAAATATTGTAAATGATTGTTTGGGCTAGGCTTCCAGGAATGTATGAATTCAGCGCGGAGCCAGTACCTTCTTTACCATAAGGGCATACGGGGCCCGTGCCCAGGGCCCTCTACCCCCCGGAAGGCAGATATTACAACGCAAGCTACATTCAAAAGCGCATATTTTGACACTCGCAAGGGAATCAAAACCTATATGGTACTTCCCGTTGACCTAGAATCATGATATTTGGCAAAAAGCAATGTCATGTAGCACAAGTAAAGGAAAAAATCTGGAAACCGTAAATTTGTAGTTACATACCTACGAATTTGTACTCGCACTTGACCGGTCTTTTTTACTTTCCAAAGGGGCCCCAAATTCTTGTGTGCCCAAGGGCCCCGGCCTGCCCTAAGACGGCGTTGCGCGGAGCGGGTACCTACTATCTTGATCGAAAGGACGAGGTCCTGCTTTTAATGTATGTGTTTAGGTAACACATACATAAAAAGGCAGAACCTTGAATGGGGTCATCGTAACATAAAGCAGTACTCTCGGAAAATGGGGGGCGACATGGCGCCGACGGGGGTGAAATCGCGTCGTCGGCGTCGCATCTTTCGTCGTATCCTTCTCCAGTTCATAGTCTACCTGCTAAATTTCATCCAAATCCGTGCAGCCGTATTCGCGTGACAGCGTAATAACCAAACATAAAAAATTAAATATTTTCTCTTTAAAATATTATTTTAGATTAGTTTAGAAAAGCCTCAAATCAAAGTAGATTGCTTTTGAATTTTGCTCTATCTAAGAACTAGGTATTTGTTTTGCTAATAACTCACACAGGTAAGTGTGTTTTGGTAATAAAACTCTTATATCTTTATTAGCAACTAGCTGTGCCCGCGACTTCGTCCGCGTGGAATAGTGACTTTTCGGCCAGCACATTTTAAATTACACATACCGTCGTTTGGGTAGCTAAAAATTTACTTTACAGTAATGTTTCTCTGTATTACCTTAACAAATGTTCGCCGTGATTCTTTAAATTGACATAACTTTTTTATTTATGAACCGATTGACATGAAATAAACACTAAATGTTAAGTGAAGCTTACTACAATATATTAGTGAAAACCGCATCTAAATCGATTAAGCCGTTTCTGATATTAGCGTGCACAAACACACAGACAAACAGAAAAAAAATAATTTAATTACACTTTCGGGTTCGGCATCGATATAATAACAACCCCTGCTACTTTTTTTTAATATATTTCCATTGTACAGACACCACTTTTCTACAATTTTATTATATGTATATAGATAGATAGATATAGATAGATATAGTTGGGTGTTGTTGAAACTTGTGTGTTTATAACTTACATCTTATTATTAACAGTCTACCAAGTAGTACCACACATGATAAAATACCCTATTAAGGTGAATGCGCAGTGGCAGACCGCGAAATTCAAGTTTTTCGCAATTTTCAGATCAGTGTCGGGTTGTATTTCGATCAAAATTTTATTCGCGACTATAACAGGTACGTATTTACAGAATTATAATCATTAGAATCATTAATACATCTTTCTAAGTTAGATTTGTACCACGACAACAAATCTCTTATGGAAAACTGCTTACGGCCAGTTTCTTCATCAACAACTAAAGTAATCAGTCAAACTGACTTTTACTGTTGACTTTTACTAATACTAGGGCACATGTGTTTCTTCATTCAAGTAACGGCTAAAATAGTGAAGAAACAAATTTAACCGTTACTTTGACTTTTGTGACGTTACTTTGGCTGTTACTATTGATGAAGAAACTCGCCGTTAGTGGTACAAATCTAACTTAGAAAGATGTATTAATGATTCTAATGATTATCATTCTATAAATACGTACCTGTTATTGTCGCGAATCAAATTTTGATCAAGATACAACCTGACACTGACCTGCAAATTGCAAAAAACGTAAGAAAATTTGAATTTCGCGGTGTACCACTGCGCATTCACCTTAACGTAAATCACCAGGCCAGTTAGCAGTCTAGCACTAAGTTACTTTGAAAGGAGTGGATCAGAATTCTGGCCTTTTGTCTTCTTCGTCGCTTCGAAATAGCTTCACGACCTACGACCATGGACGCCGAAAACCGGGGGTGTAAGAGGGTACTCTTGCAATCCACTGGCTTTAAATAAATTTACACAAATAAAGAAAGAGAACCTAACATATCCGAGGCGGGGTGTTAAAAAATTTCGAGCTCCCTCTTGTGTCCTACATTTTCACGCCATAAGTTTATCTGTCCTCTCCATTGCCCTTTGGGTGACTTTTAGCCGTAGCTTTTAGCCTTCTAATAAGGCCCATTGTGAGCGACCACGTTTCAGTGCCATAGGTCATCACTCGCATCACGCACTGGTCAAAGACTTTCGTCTTGAGACACTGCGGGTGCAAGTCACCCAAAGAGCAGTTGAGAGGGCTATGCTTGGAGTTTCCTGCGTGATCGAAATTAAGAGATTCGCAAGAGAACCAAGGTAATCGACATAGCCCAAAGAATTGCCAAACTTAAGTGGCAGTGGGCAGGGCACACTCCTCGCAGAACAGATGGCCGTTGGGGCCGAAAGGTTCTGGAGTGGCGACCGCGTACCGGAAGACATAGCGTTGGAAGGCCTCCCACAAGGTGGACCGACGTCTTGTGAAGTGGCAGGAAGCTGTTGGATGCGAGAAGCATAAAACCGATCGAAGTGGAGGTGCTTGGGGGGAGGCCTATGTCCAGCAGTGGATGCATGTCTTTCGGCTGAAATAATTATGATGATGAAGCTTATCTGCATAAGTCAACAAAGTTAGGTCTGGGAGTACGTAGGTACCTAACTTTGTTGACTATTTTTGTATGAATGGACATACCGATATGGTAGGCAGAAAGTTTCGAGTTCGTGGAGCTGAAGATGCAGCCCCCGAACATAATCCTGCCGGCGCCAATGCCTACCCTACCACTTTAACAAAGTAGTTATGAAAACACCACTTGGGTACAACTGTGACCCGCGTATACACATTATTACACATAGAAAACTTGTTTTTTTGTTGCTAAAATGCCTACCTATTATTCCAATCCTAAATAGATACCGTAAAATGGGGTTACATTGATCAATTTTGATCAATTTTAAAATTCGAGGTTGAATATTTCTGTACTAAGAAGGCTGAAAAATTTACAAAAATAAATGTAACATCGGTTTTATAGGTTGTATATGTTTACATTAAAGTAATATTTTTGGACACTCCTTTATGAGAAAAAAAAAATTATAATCATCGTGATCAACTTCATACTGCATCGGGGATACTTTGATCGCACTAGTTTTTGGTACGTATTTTGATAGTAACCCCAAAAAACAAATTAATATCGGTCCACAAATGTTTGTGCTGCAGTTGTTTTAAGATGATGGTTTCTGGGTGGGATTCTTTGATAAATACAAATAACTGTTTTTTTTGTTCCAATCTATATATTTAAATCTAATAAAATTTAAGTTAAGTTTTTCATAAGTCGAAAGTTGTTATCAAAGTAAACCCGTAGAATCAAACTAACCCCATTTTACCGGTACTGAATATTTTATAACTGTCAGCCAGTACAATCGACAACACTAAACTTTTTGCTGCCTGAGTTGCCTTTCATCTAGATCCTGTTACACCGACTTGGCAGCATGTAACTTGGTAAGGTCTTGGCGTTGGGTTAGTGGGAGTAAGTTTGGCATGTACACTTAGCAGTGGGGAAGGTACCATACAACTCGATTCCCACCGGCTTCCCTTCGAAAATTCAGAACATAACCACTCTATAGTCATTTCATCATTGAAATTTTCTTTTGGTATTTTTTTTTTGCGCCGGCCTACCTCTGTCATAAATTCACCCTTCGCTACTGACACTTAGTCCATCAAAAACATTGTCACTTATTGCTTTTCATTATTCTATGTTTATTGGCAATACTCATAGAATAATGACAAGACATGTTTAAAAGTAAATTTTGGCAATAACTTATTGCCATAAATTGTTTTTAAACATGTTTTCTTAGAAGAAAGTTAAAGAAAGGAGAGGAACAGGGGAGGATTCTTGCCAAGTTACGTGGCGACAGTACTAGTTATGTAGAATCTATTCAAGTAGACAAAACAAACGGCATGATGCTGAATAGCTTTTTTTAAGGATCTATACTTACAATAATCTGCACGTCGCTGCTAATGCGGCTGTATCTTCGACAATTCGCCATGAAAGGCTGTTCATCAATTTGCTGCACACTTCAGTTTATTACAGTCAAATGCGTCCCATTAAATGTATGTTAGCTCTATGCAGAGAAGAAATACCTACGCGGTCAAAATGTATGGAATAGCAACTTAAATAAATAAATAACCGACGAGAAATTTCAATGCAGGTGGTTCAGAATCATGTACTGAATCCATGGTAACTGGTTGCGATCGATGTCCGTGCCACCCTGTATTTCTGTCAATGGCCCAGCTCACATCAGAAACCTGCAACCGCTATATCAATTTGACTTTGACAGACAGGCAGCGCCTGGTTTCGTATCGATTTTCTTAGTTCAGATTCGATCAACGAAAAAAGAGATTTAGTCCTTTAACAGTCTGTGACTGAGGTTAAACCAGTAAACAACAAATAAGCCACAGCCTATTTCTTTTGCAACAATAATACGGGTAAAAGAATCCATACTTCCATACTAATATTATAAATGCGAAAGTGTGTCTGTCTGTCTGTTATCTCTCTTCACGCTTAAACCACTGAACCGACTTAAATGTAGAGATAGTTTGAGTCCCGGGAAAGGATAGTTTTTATCCCGATATTCCCACCACGGGATCGAAACTTATGCGGGTGAAACTGCGGGGCCCTGCTAGTTTTTAATAAAAGGGATTATCTCGCATCCACAGTTCACACTACGAACGCAGGTTTATAATGATAAAGTTTTTTTTTATGCTGAAGTTTTAATGAAGTTTTTGTTTGTTTCAGGTCATCTATGTGTTCTGGATGTAGCCTTGCAATCGTTGGTATAGGCGGAGTATAACTTTAATTTGAAACCCCACACGATAGTATCGTATCGAATAGCAACCTCAAGTGATCAGGTGTCAGGCAGGCAGGTTGTGAGGGTTCTGTATGTACATTGTGATGTCAGTGTGGTAGTGGCGGTGTGGTGGGTGGTGGTGAGGTGACGGGGCGAGGTGGCGAGGTGGCGCGACTCGCAAGTGATGCCCATCGCGGTGATGCAGAGGCATGGTAGACGCGGCTGCGGAGCGCCGGGCCGCCGCCGCCGCCGCGCGCTGCGATGCTACCTCCAGCCTCACCAAGTGAGTGTTTACAATACTCGTGCATATTTATTTTTACTATTATCACCGAATAACTAATAGTACTAACGTACTATTATTTGATTTACAAAAAAAATACTAGAAATTGCTCTATTCGTTTTAAGATATTAATTACACTTTGAGCTTGTTACTTGAACGTACTCCGGAACTAGACAGGTGTTTACAAAAAAAGAATATAGTAAAAAGCGATTTTGTAAATCAAATACGGTCTGCTTGAAAAATAGACCTGCACCCTAATTGCGTAACACTCTATCAATCTCAATCTGAATCATTTTAAAGGATATTTGCTAATCCATTGCTTCATATGAATATCGCAATGGATGTTGTTGAACTTTCAAAATTAAACCTATTGCTACTGATAGTATGTTACGCAATTGCCCCGCAGTGCAGCGAAAATGTGCAACGAAGGGTGATGTGATCATGATCACACACGTTAGCACCACATCCTCATGAAACCCTTCTAAATTAATAATAATCGATGCAACCAAAGGTAAAATAGGTTGTAAATATGATATTTTTAAGATGTAGGTAAAACATTCATAAGGCCCTCTGGATGTAGGTACAGTGAAAATAGAAATGCAGCTTTAATGATATCAGCCCTTCATTTAGACACAAGCATTACCATATAAATTAAACGAGTTACGTCCGACGACCAACACAAACAAAATATTCTTGGCAGTGAAATAAGAGTTTAATTGATTGATTGCTATTCAGTTCGGATGTCAAGCCATCATTATTGACCGTTGGCATCTCGCCGCTGACCCCGGTGCTCTGCAATCATTTTATTGAGCTCACATTATTGCCAATGCCTGTCAATAACTAGATCGTTACAGTATTTATATTCTCTTACAGTACGTTGCTAATTATGTTTACGTGTACTTGCACGGGATGCAGCAGTTCTCGACTGTTATTATTATTGAAAAAAATATGATATACCAGCAGCGCCCCGCGGTTTCACCCGCAAAAGTTTCGATCCCGTGGGAATATCGGGATAAAAACTATCCTATGTCCTTTCCCGGGATTCAGACTACATTCTCTATAGTACTCTATACTTACCAAATTTCATCTAAATCGATCGGTTCAGCCAGCGGTTTAAGCGTGAAGAGGTAACAGACAGACACACTTTCGCATTTATAATATTAGTATGGATTGTTGTCTATGTTTTCGCTTGCATTTGCACTGCAATGAGCTTACAAAAAATACATACATAATTATATTGGGTGGCGGTGACATTGCATTTTGTATTTTATTTTTCGTGTTGGCACGGTTGACTCCTGCTTGCGTCGTAACTTCAGTGCAACAAATTGTTTGATTGGGTGTAAGTCGAGCTGGGCACGCAATACGAGTTGGTTGGTTAATGAGAGCACCGATACGTCTCGTCAAGTCGTCACGGCAGCGCGTTATCAGGGCCGTGGGCGACTATGTGTGCCATATTGACTACGCAGCGATGTGCAAATGTGTGCGTCCATAGTAGCGCTTCCAGGAAACGCGAGTAGGTTTCTCGGAACCGATTCACTGTCGCGCGCGTTTTCAACAATGAATGGCTTAGCAAAACGTCTTTTCAAACACATTTCATTTTTTAAATAATTATTAACACAGCGATTGCAGCGCAGCGCTATGTTATCGTTCTGCATGGCCTCATTCTTAACTCGCTGATGTAAGAGACCATTTCTGTTGTACCTGTACCTACAATTATCTATTTTATTACCACTCATGACGCAGGCTACTTGCTATAATGCGTAGGTTCTCCGAAAGCATACCTTTTCTACATAATGTCACCTTGTCAAAAGATTGATAACCATTTGGAGCTCACATAGAGATTTAAGGTACAATTCCGAAGAATTAGATAGACGCCTCCGGAGTTACACCACCACCGGATTCACCTCTCCTCCGAAGTTATACTAGAAAGAAACCAGTCGTGTTGCTACGTTGTCTGCCGCTGCTGTGGCAATGCCGCCTAATCGCAATGACGGACAACGTAGCAAAACGACTGGTTTCTATGTAACTCTTACGAAAACGCATGAAAATATTATTTATTTTGATTTTCTGCAAGTCGTCCTAAATGGGCCGTAGGCATGTAGGTACTCGTTTCACTTCTGTGAAGTTTCGCCAGTTAATTTAATTTGACACTGTATAAGTAAACTTCTGAAGAAAAGATAATACCTGTAATCTGTACGCCACATTTGAGTAAACTGCTTCGATAATTTTCCTCTTATGGATAGGGGAGGCCTGTGTCCCAGTAGAACATTATAGACTGATTATGCTATAATATGCTTATGTCGATTTTTTTTCGAGTTCGATAGTTTTTCAAAAGATTAATATTCGTTAATCAGCTGTGTAAAAAGTATGAATTTGTGCTCACAGTGAAAGAGATTTAGATGGTCAACTGCATGTTTACATCAAAGGACAATGGGTAATGTTGTATTGCCACCGTACCCAAAAAAAAAATTTGACTGAATGCATTATGGACTACGTCTATCTTTTATGCCCTCAGGGAGTACATAGTTTAATTAATCCTAAGAAAGCATGATTGAATTAGAAAAAATATATGTGAGGAAGTAAGATTGATTTAATATAGGGAAATAATAAACTTATCCTCTAAAAACTTCTTAACCTGTTGATGATGGAACCTTTTTACAATTAATGAATCTCCAAAAACTTTTACCCCATTCTCCTTTCATGGTGATTTCGAAGAATGGGTAAGAGCGTCCCCAGAGGCCCAGACATAAAGTTACTTGTAGCATTATGTCCTTACATATCGCTCATTTGGAGAAACATCGGCATCGACGTAACTGCTATTTTTTTTTAACTCAGCTTTTCTAACGTAAATACGCTTTCTAAATGCTTTGTCATAATTTAACTCATTTTTGGGAAAAAATATAAAAAAAAAATAATAATAATAATAACCCCATCGCCGTATCTCTACGTTGACGTCGTGGTGGGGCTTGCGCGCTCCGAACTCTGGGCCTGCGCCGAAAGAGTTTACTCTCCGGAATGGGTCTAAAGTGAGGAGCCAGACCAAGAGAGATACAGAAACCCGCAGGGCAGCATGTGGCGAGCTGTTGGGCAGTAGCGACCCCACGGACCCTATCTCCCGGGAGAAGTCTTGTTCCTCACCTCTGGCTTGCCTTTATTGGCCGGCTGGAGTGAAAAATGACGAGGAACAGAGCTCCCACCTCATTCTTGCCTTTATTGGCCGGCTTGAGTGGAGATTCGCAAGAGCAAACGTGCTCGGAGGAAGGAAGTATTCCAGTAAGATGCTGGTAGGGATCTTGACCGTACTTCCGGGATTGTCCTGATAGCCGTGGAATACCTCTCCACTCCTCATAAGCACCTCAGGACATGTTGCCCCCTTGTTGCTACGTCACTATGTGCTAGCGACCGTTTCCGGGGGCCCATTATTGAGTGTGCAAGTCACCCCCTGCCATTTTATCCGTGTATATATAAAACATTGATCAGGCAGGGGTCATAGTTCTTCCATAGTTCTTGGTAACCAGTCCACTTCAGCCACCCAAACCCATAGTCCAACTTTTTATTTTTCCTATCCTACAATAGTCCTACACCAACCGGGGGTTATCCTTGGGTGCACTTGCATAGTGCATACAGGGATAATCGTCGGACGGTGCCGCATTTCATTAAAATTTCCTAAGGGGCCTCTGCGAGTTGGCTTCAGCCCCTCGTACGCCTTCCAAAGGACCGGGACCCCATGGTCCCGAGATATATAAATTATAATAATAAAAAAATAATAATAATAAATATAAATAAATATGGATTGTCCTTTAAATAAAATACCACCGAGTATATACAATACTTGTATTTTATTTATTTATTTGTACAATAAACACACAGTTCAGGCTATGACTAGGCTAAATTTTAATGATGATGATGATAGTTTAATGATCTGACTAACATTACCTATGTCTGGACTTCAAAAGAGACAGTGAACTCCGAGTTTCTTTCGCCTCTCTTCACAGACTAGTCGGATAGGAAACGCCGACGTAATCTAGTATTTGAATATGATTGACGTGTAAAAGTTTTTGTAAAAACCTACTTACAGACAGAAATAAAATCTGTTATCATTTAATCCTAATACTTATATGTATGATTACTGTACTTCTTACCAGTTCAGCTTTTGATCGAAACGTAGATTTAAAAAAAAATACTCAAAACTTTATAAATGCGTTATCTAACTACTATAAATAATAACTAACTTCAGTCAGGCAGGAAATAGTCCGATATCATGGCGCGATATTCACTAAATACCATACGAAATGCTCAAAATTGGAACTTCAAGATCATTTGTAAGAAATAATCTTTAAAAAATAAATGTAATGATTTGTCCTTTTGTAAGATAATAGAGATAACTCGATAAAATTTAAAACGGTATTTTTACTTTTGAAAAAGTACCTCTTGATGAATCGCCCGTTATTTGTAAGTAAGTAACGTTGCTGAAAGTGTCGGTCTCTGGACGGTACATTCCCTTCTGGATGAGAAGACTAATAAAAATTATTCTAAATAAAAGGCTGTGTAGGATAAAAATATTATGTGTAGTTGTTAGGCTGTTTTCACACTGCGCCAGATACCGCTCGTGTGTGCGGTGCTGTGGTTTTTAACTTTGACTGCGACTGCATGGAGATGCAGTGTCAGTGAGTTTACCCTGCGGTTTTTGTATACCTACAAATCAAGATTCTACAGTCAAAGTTAAAAACCGCGCACCGGAGCGGTGTCCTGTGCAGTGTGATAACCGCCTTAACCCTCGATAGTGTCACCTACTGACCAATAGAGTGGGGTAAATACACTACCTACCTTTTTTAAATAAATGATCACATCAAACAAACGTGGGTCGAGGCTTCGAGGGTGTAATAAATATTACTAAGCATTACCTTATTTGACGGTAAACGTCCACACAGTAATAATATTTAAGCTTACCAATGACTTCTAAAATGAACGAAAGAGACAATTTCAGCATTGGCTGGCAGACGAATTAATCTTTAGAAGAGCTGTACATTATCAAATTAACACAGCTAATAATAGCTTTGTACCTGAAAACTCTTAACCAGCATCCTAATTGCGTAACACACTATTAATCACAATCTGAATCATTTTGAAGGATATTTCTAATCAACTGCTTTATATGTTCGAAACATTTTTCAGCTCAACGACGTAAATAACGTAATATTGTTAACTGTCAAAATCATAGAAATGTAAAAAACAGACAAACTTCTTTCATATATCTATGGTCAAAATGAAAGCCATTGCTACTGTTAGTGTGTTACGCAATTACCTCGCAGAGGATTTGAAAATACGACATCGTGTGGGGTATATAAATACAGATACCTACATTATAAAATAGACGGCTCATTGAAGACACCACACAAAGTTTTTTAAGTTATAATCTTATCTGCCTTTATCTCCAAAAGCTTAGCTTACCGAAAATAAAAAACCATAAACACTTAAAAATGAATACCGTGTAGATTCAAAGAATATCTATAACAGGATTGCATTACGTCAGATCATGTTAATCTTGTTATCTACATCGCTGTATACACCTGCGCCTGTTCCTGCGGTCAACCAACAGGCGACCATCTGAACATGCAAATGGATTGTCTTTGTTGGGTTGGCGTGGCTGGTCGGTGCCGGTGCTGAATGCCGACCGCTTCGCTCGCTAATTCGGTCGGTGACGAGGCGAGGGGCCGCGGTCGGTAGCGGGGCGGGGACTATTTTCGTCTGGCGGCCACGTTTGGAAAAGGCGCGGTGACGTCACGATCCTCCATAGCGATGATGCCATCAGGCGCCCGCGACACGCACTGGTCGACTTGCCAAAATATAGCAGCATGCTCCCCGCAATGTGCTGCGATCAACTTTATTTTGGTCATTGTCCGACAACGGATGTTGTTAGTGCCTCGGGCAATGCATCTGCGTTCTTTGATTGATGATTGTTTACTCAAATAATGAGAAAGTAAAAACGTGTAGGAAGTAAATGGGTGCTGTCAATGTCGACTCAGATTGTATAGTGATTGTACATTTTTTCAAATAAATAACATGGATTTACACAAGCTTAGTTTTGCTAATTTTGTAAATTAATTTTATGTCAGTATTATTTCCAGTCATTCATTAAATTCGTTGTACATATCATGTAATACCTAGTAGTTATATTTACATTTCCAGAAACAAAACTACTTATCTGCCAATTCTCAACACTCAGTTCAATATACTATCTACGTTATCATAATTTAATGACTACTTTGAGCTAAAAAAAGCTTTGCGATTAGACCCAATCCGGTTAGGCTTCCCCATTTGAAATCATAAGATTTCTGGGACGAACTATTCATCACACAAAATATAGAAGTTGCCTCCACATACCTTCTGCATTATAATAAATGAATGTAAATTATAAACGTATGGACTGAAATTTTGGCACGGAGAATAAGAATTATGACGCGAATGTGTAGTTCCGAAATGATATTCTAAATTAAAAAAAAAAGTCTTAAAATTTTATTTTTTGAAGGAAGCTACGCGCATGCCAATTTTCATTTTCATTACACGTGGAAGCACGTTAGTGATATTTCATTCACAGTCACGTAAAACTTGTCAAACAGTTCACTATAATCGAATATACCCTTTTTTATGAGCTGTTGTTATTCTTTTGTCGCGTTTAGAAAACTAACTCCAAAATTCAACGTTCATATCATGCGACGTTGTTATTGCATAATCAATCTCACATCGCACAGTAGGTAATATTTACCAATTTGTTCCCAGGCGTTTCACACTCGATCGGCAACGGCGGCGACCTCTCGCGTCCGGCCCTGGTTCAAGCCATGGTCCGGGGCGAGAGGGAGTGGGAGGCGGTCACCTCCTTCTGCGAAGCAGTCATGCTAGCGAAGGAGGTGGCGGGACGGCTCAGGGAGAGAGCCGCACGCCTCAGCCGCCGCGGGAGACGCTACGGGCGTCGGGAGCCGCGTGACGACTCCCGGCCACCGTAGGCGCGGGCCTGCGGACGGAGAGTAATGGGTAGCTCTCCGTCCGATCAGGACCAGGCCCGTGCCGGACGGCGCGTATGTGTTCCACGCGCGCCTCAAAGAGATGTCAGCATAAAGGAAGGGGCCCGCCAGGGCCGAAGCCTGCCGGGGTAGCGGGATCGTCCGAAAGGGTTACCGTTGCCCCGGAACATAAAGGGCTAAGGAAGGAACACGGATGGGTTTTAGTCAGTAAGAGTCTGACACTCGCTTCCGCTCCACCCAGAGCGGGAGGAGTCATTAGATGATTTCCCATCCACAAAAAAAAAAAAAAAAAAAAAAAGGCGTTTCACACTAGCTAGAACGGGGTCCTAGGATAGTACCCTGGCGAACACCAGATTTGATGTGATAATTTTTTTAAGGAGACTTATCTGACCTCCTTAAGTCAAAAGAAAAAGATTTTTCACACAGACGATGATTGGACGATATCATGAAGCCGACAGTTGGCCAGAACCCTTGACCTTGCCCTGACTCCTATTTTCAAAATATTGAAAGAGGCATAATATACATCTCAAGAATCTACCCATCGTGGTGTGTATCCAGTATTAAGTAAAAGTTTAAAAACATCCAATTTATTTAACGAACGCAAATAAGTAGAGTGCTGATATTTTTATAATTTTTATTATACTTTGACATTGGGAGTTTACTGCTACTCGCTTACAGTCATTATTTCAATAGTAATGTCTAATGTCCTTCTAATCTAATGTGGCAATAGTTTGCGTTGAGGTGTTGCAAGAAAAAAGTAGGTACATGAGAAAATATTTCATTATTTTTGACATTTTGAGTTTCTTTTGTCTGATTATATCTTAATTTTGATGATTTCGGGTTTTAAAACGACTATGCATACCTACCTAACGTGTGTTTGTTTTTCAAATGAGCATTATCCATAATAACATTATCAGCCTATAATGTTCCCACTGCTGGGACACAGGCCAAGCTGGGATTAGCCATAATGAATGTAGGATATTCAATTCTGCCTTGATTGTTTTGAAAGTATTGTTGTTTCTTCATTAGCTTTGTCTTTATCGTTTTTGCTTGTTTGTTTTGCATTAATACATTTTCACCGTGAAGGGACATACGTACCTAAGTTATCAACTACGTAATTAAATGTAGCTGAAGTTAGTACTTAACGAATGTATTGTATAGAATCAGATAGAGGTGGAAGTGTACGCAGGTTGTTATCAGCTTCGGCCGCCGAGGCTACAATATGCTCACATGGTAAGCATGCTTGCTTAGCGTCGCTGCCCGTTGGTACAATCAGTTGTAGCCGCGATGGGGCCGCGAACGGCGCGGTACTCGGTGTTTGCGATGCTGTTGCGTCAGTGCGTCTCGTCACCGGTTTCGTGGTACCAGTCGTAGGGTCGGAGTGTCGCTATCGTTCGCCGGTCACCAGTGCTGCGCGATCAACTCCGCGCGTGGTACATGCGCGAACACATTACGCTCAAGTTTTTAAAATTTCGCTAATTGAACAAACATGCCAGTTTATTTACAGTGACGTTGTGTAAAACTGATTTATGAACATAATATTACAGTAGTGGAAAACTGCCATAGCTATGTTTAGCTTATACGGGTGAATAAAACTAGAAACATACTTTTGTTATGTATGTCAGTAATGGATAGCATACTGTATACTAACTGATACTTGTATTTTGCTCGTTATCGAATTGTGTTGAGGGATATGTAAGGCTTTTATGAGAATTGGGTGGTGCAAGTGCTGCTGACTCGTCACTCTGTGCGTGGGTATAAACACATAATACATAATTAAGACACTTACTTGTTCAAACGCTTAGTTTCGACTATTTAGTTACGCTGACGTTAATTTGACCAGAGTTTGGCAAGCCACCAAAGACTTAGGTATCATAATGTTTCATTTTTTAACGGTTCTCTGCATTAATTTGTTTTGAGGTTCTAAATATTGTTAGTTTTATATTTATTTATCGTCGTTTATAAATTTAACTTTGAACAATGACATTAAATAATTCATAATTTCAATAAGGAAGTAGCGTTGCGTTAAAATAATTTACATAATTTTGGTTAAACTTTAACTTATAGATACCGTATCATATTAGAGAACATAAGGTACCTAACGGATGCAAGTTTCTCCATAAAACACAAACTACAAGCTGTTCAAAGAGGGACACCTATTATCGATAACTGATATTCAATATTGCAACAATATCATCAGGGGTATTATACCTATCATATCTCTATTATGTACATATGTATGCCTACTTACATTTAGTACACAAGTAGAGTGTGATAAGGTGTATCTGAAATATGTATGAATATTCATTACACACCTCAGTTGACATGTTCATATACAAATGTAGTCTTGAATTATTTAAACAATCTAAATATATAAAAATTTAAAGTCCTGACTGACTGATATATCAACGCACAGTCTATACCGCTGCATTGGTTCTAGAGACATAAAATGTGGAGGGTGTGTTCTTTGTGAAAAGTAGGTATCCACTAAGAAAGCGTTTTTCGAAATTCCACCTCTAAGAGGGTGATTGGAGGGAGGGTCAAATTTCACGCGGACGAAGTCGCGAGCAAAAGCTAGTTTGGAATATTTGTTCAGTGTACACAAATCTACAGATACACTTGGTAATGTTGAAAATTTTTGTTTGAGATTGCAAATACTTCACAGCTTTCAAAATCAGTCTTACGTCATTCATAAAGTTCTACTAGTTGTTACAATTTTAAACAATTTGGAGGCCACTTAAATCGTTGTAGAATGTGATATTACGAGCGAATGATCTAATTACAGAAGTCTCGGAGTTGAATGACCAACTCAATACGCAAAATAAATTGCAGCCATACAATACCTACTTTATCCGGTATAGTGAATATTTCCTCAGGCAATATTTTTGTCCAAATGTTTTTGATACGATTTCTTTCTCTAGGCACTTAATTTGAAAAACCAGCCAAATGAAAGTTGTCTATCAATACAAATACCCGACTCATTTGTGAAAAATGATTGTCATTTTTTATTTACTTTCTACATAACATTTCTTTCTAGGATATAAAATCTTATATCTTGTCTCCTAATGTAACAATATAGGATGGATGGTACTTTTACAACAATGAACTAGTTTAAATAGGTTAACTCGGGGAAACAAATCACAAGTTTTCGATTAATAGGTACATATACCTAACCTACTCAATACTGTAATATTGCACTAGTCGTCGATATCCATCGACAAATATGAAGTCCGCAATGAATCTTGGGTATATCTTGGGTATAAAAAAAATTGCTGTTTTGCTTAATTAATTTTAAATAATATTGCTTTCCTTAAAATTCTCGTGTCAGATTTTAGAAAAAACTGATCAATTTCGTGTCGGACGCACAATAACGGGACTGTACGGTTCGCGTCAAATAACTTTGCCGCTTTGAAGCTAGGCTTTTTCGCTAGCCGTGCATGCGCGCTGCTGTTTTATTCCTACGATTAACTACTGCGCAGTGATTTGTTGCCCACTTCAGAGCGGCAAAGTTTTGACGCGAACTATAGTTGGGATGAATTTATCCTAAGAACAAACTTAACATTGTAGTTGAAAAACATATTCTCTCATACATTCGAACTGTATAATGTAAGTTGTACGCACAATATTGAGAGATTTACCATGTTATTTTAAGACCAATAAATATTCTTATAGGAGCAAAAATACAGAGAATAAAAATCTCTAAGCATAGTACTATTCTCTGTACATTTTTTCAAAATTTTAAGCTCAGTAGTTTCGGAGATCAGAGGGAATGGTCAATTTTCATCGATACGTTCTACAGTGCGACTGAAGTTTTATTAACCGACATCCAAAACGGAGGAGGTTATATGTTCGATTTTATGTGTTTTTTTTTTTGTGTATGTTCACCGATTTCTCCGTCAATTGTGGAACTATTTTAAAATTCTTTTTTTTTTTGTTTGAAAGGGTATGCTCTCGAGGGAATCCCATGGAAATCGAGGGAAACCCTCAAATTTTATAGGCACACCTAGAGCGATTTGGGTATTTTTTATAGTAATTCGTGCATTTATTTATTTATTTGCTCTCTGAAAGCACCATTTGGTGAAGTGGAACTGATGATGAAGACCACAGATGGCCATCTGAACCTGAACTACTCAATAATAAGTATTTCACGGGTAGCGATTCGATTAGGTACTTTAATTTTGTTGCTAAGCAATCTATGCTCATCATAATGCGTATGATGAAGTGGGGCTGATGGTGACTTCTCAGTCAGATCCAGTTCTCCTGGTTCTTACTAGGAGAACTCCTCAACAATTAACGTCCCTGCATCGGGAAAAGCGATATTTTGTAAAAAGTGATGAGCAGGTGACATTAGGCTATTGTAACTTTCGTAAATTACAAACTGACCCACTAAAAAATGAAAAATAAAAAACTCCGACTTCCGAAATTAAAGTTATTTTTCACTTGGTAGTGGTTTTTGGAAGTCGGTTGTTTTTTTTTTGTCAGAGAATAGAACACTTGGAAAGTGTTCTATTTTTCCAACAATGGTACTGTGAAACTAAAAACAATGCATATTGATAGAGTATCTGTAAGTACCTGAAACATTAAACAGTACTGTTAGTCCTTCCTAAATTTTATTAATTTATTCTTATTACCTCATTTGTTAGCTTTAATAGTTGGAATAGGTCAAATGAACTCAATTCTGTACTTCAGTTACCAAAAACGGAAAAAAGAGCTCTTGCACCTACTTCAGGAAAACAATAAAATGCGTTGAATATAAGTATTTATATAATTACTAATTTAAAGGTCATTGGGCGTAATCTGACCCGGCTTGTGATAACTTGCGTCCAAAAGCAAAACTAGATTTAACTTGTTAAGATAACTTAACAAGGTATAAACCTTTAACTATAAACCCCACTTTTAATTCATGTACAATTTTTTTGTTTAACTATAGGAGTAAAAATTAACAGGTCAATAACAAATCGATGTTTGAACTGGCCGCGTATAATATCAGGAAACTCTGGTACGGGATATGCAGCGGCCGTAACGCACGGACGAGCAAACTCTGTCAGAAGCTTTCCGCGTTGAACGTGTTAAAAAAAAGTTTTATTTTTTTATTTTTCCAATACAGACATGTTTCAACAGTAATAATTCATGGCGCAAAATAATTAGTAGTTAATAATAATGCGTGATTAAGAAGTGAATTGTGGTTTAAAAAAAAAACTATATTTTTTTAACCACATTTACTTCTTTCATTTTTTTTTCTTTTTTTTTTACCTAACAGACAGTACCCACACTAATGCAACCCGTAGGTACTATCGTAAACTAGACACATTATTTTGCATATTCCACCCTATTTTATTTCTGTACAGAGCGTGGGTATAGTTTCCATACAATGGTGCCCATTGATCTTTAAAGTAAATATTTTTGTTTCCCTCTTTACGATTTTGATTTGCAACGGCTACCTGATTATATATTTGATGATATGCTTTTTGTATTGATGACGAACCGTACGAACGTCGGTCGGCACCGACAACGATGACTTCATTGGTCATGTGCCCGTTTTTTGTTAAACTTGCTCATGTACGGGTTTGTAATATTAAAATGAACCTCAGATAATTTTTCTTTTAGAATTAGAATTATTTATTTGGCATAAAAAGTACACAGATACAAGGTGACACTTAATTTAAGCGTGCAAATAGGCTGGCATAAAATAAATGATCAATGACCCCCATGCTAAGAAAAACGATTAATTCTTACCTTTTACAGGGGTCTTTAGAAACCAATACGTTCAATAGAACTCATCGGCCCAAGCTTGCAGTTTTTTTAAACACATCATTGATTTTGTTGACTAGTGTTTCCAAAGAAATCTGCAGTTCCTGTTAAAAATAAATTGTTTTAAAAACGTAGACAATTTAATATAACGCATATTTCACATCGAAATTTATGTAGGTTACCTACTAGCCACAAATATCGATTTAATCACTTTCATTATAAACAAATTAGGTACATTCGCCCAAATATTATGTCACCTTGAAATTATTTCAGATCCGATGGTACTACAAGTGTAGCAACTTGATGAATTCAAAATACGTAGAAGACGTTATTTAAAATGCGACATTTTAAAGATAAGATAAATATTAATTTATGCACGATTCGTATGATACCTACTTGTAAAGCTACGAATTATGATTTCAAATTGTTGTCCCCTATGTTTACCAACTAATTCCAATTTCCTGCTTCGTTCTTGCTCACAGGCAAATAAATAAATCAAACCACATCATTATACTGTATGACTAATAGAAATACCTCATATGGCTGCAAACAGAATCCGGAATACTTAGCATTCTATTTCGAGATATACATCGTATGAGATAGGCGCTCCCCGTGCCATATGGAGGTCGTATACCTAAATCTGAGCACTTAGCTAATAAGCAGATATAAGCAGTTAGATTACTTCTAGTCCTTTGACATTTATAGTAAAAGTGAAGGACCAAGATCTATAAACGAATACTGTGGGAGGACTAAACATATACAACCTGGTTGTTCTACCTTATATCTTGGGAAAAAATTGAAAGATCCCTTTTGTGTATTTCAAACTAAAACGTCATATTACTTATTATTTGATTTTTATGTACCTAAGCTGGTCGCGATGGTGTAACAGACCCTAAATATTTTTAGGTAAAAAAAAGTGAAGAACACTTTATGGTTTTCCTAGGCTCCGTCTGATGCGGCCCTATCAGACTTGGAAAGGCAGATAGGGTGATTTTGAACTGTTGTCGTTTTTTACCCCTCTCAAATCTATTTTATGGCAATGTGTGACCTAAAACCGCACTTAAGTCACGCTTATCTGTGACTTAAGTAGTCCATTTTTACACAGAAAAACGTGACTTATTAAGTGGGGGTTTATGTCACACGAGCTATAAAATAGTATAGGTACAATACGTGTGACTTAAGAAGTTTATTAATGCATGGCGTTTCGTGCGATAATGGACTACTTAAGTCACACGTATCATAATGTACTAATTTTAAGCCATCTAAGAGATATATTTGAACTTTTATGATCCGGTTATTAGAAGCAATAAGAAACATCAGGAGCTTCAGATCCAATGTTTAAAAAAAAATGCTCTCGAAAAGTGGTTGTCCACCCTAAATTGTGTGTAAGAGAAATGTCCACTCACCAAAACGCATTTGTAGATGTATATACCTAAGTAGCCTGGATTCCGGTCCATGTAAAATACTGGTATTCAGCTGCATCCGGTTAGACTGGAAGCAGACCCCAACCACGTTGGGAAAAGGTTAGGCTACTGTACTGTAGCCTCAATTGGCTTCTCGCCTGTTAGTTGAAGTTATTGTACAAAGATTGCGAGGATGTTCTGAAGTCGTTCTTTAGATGAGAACACAATCGATGTGCCACAAAAGTCCGACCTCGGACCTCTATTGTAAGCGATCAATGGACAATACTTATCCTCTTCGCAACAACTCGGCACAATCGTTCTCAAATTACCGGCCACATCCGCGTGCACACCACGAGATGCCGTTAAACCTGTTTAAGCTATTATACCAATTGTTAACACCTAACGGTTTGGAAATAGCTATATTTTTCCGTTTCTTACATGTGAAATGCGTTGAGTTTGACTGTAACGACCATGCGACCTGTCAATGAAGTACGTACAGGTACAGCTAACTCCAGGAGTTCAAATATAAAGTGAGTATCTTTTTGACTGTATCAAATAGCTGTGCGCATCTCGCCGGTCGATTAACATCGTGTCATGAATTCAACGGCTTGTACGCACTACAGAACACACCACCCACGTACGGCGGCGGGCCGGCCGGCTCCGCGCCGCATCCGTCCCGCCGTGATTGATAAACCAATTTGACATCATTGCCGTGGGAAATGTGGGGATGCATAGTGCTTTACGTTTCATCAACGGAGCCATACAACACGACAATTTAACATAAAACATGATTGTAAGGTTGGGATCAAAGGATCCACTGAGGTTTAATGGGAACATAGTAGTCATCGTATCACCTCTAATAGTAAACTATTAGCTCCAGTAGAATACTGAATAGAGAACGCATACAATGCAGTTATTGTGTTTGTAATTTGTGTTGAGTATGAGTATTTAGGAAGCTACTTTATAATAATTATGTATAATTTATAAGTATGTCTAGTATGTTGAATTTAGGCAGAAATATACAATTTTCTAAATGTAGTTCCTCGACAACATATCTTATGCACCTGTTTCGAATTGGCATCATCCATCGAAATTTTCCCGCAGGCCAAAAGCAGGTGTATGAAGTTTGATCTGGTAACAGTCTGGATACATCTGCGATGTAATTCGTGAAGATGTACCAAAATGAGAAATACAGTAATATTAACTAATCAGTTAAAGTTCCAAACGTTGGTATACTTACTAAATACTAAACTCGGTGTTTCATATTATTCCCAACAGCTAAACATTTTTTTGTTTTGGAGGCCTCTGCTAAAGTTTAGATTTTGTAATCTGATCTCTGAGTCACATTTTTATAGTAATTTCAGTTAAATATGCTTGCTGTCTGGTATCTAGTTAGTAAATTCAATTATGTTTCGTAGTCATCTTCTGAAATAATCAAAGGTTACATTTTCTTAACTTTTCCTAGTTAGTCTTTGCACACAACCGCCGATGCTTATTAACTGGTTAATAAGAGTAACAATTATTCATTAATGCTAATTGTTATGAAATTAGATAATAAGCGGTTGTCGTGGGCGATATTAGCCTTGATCTCTACTGGACAGCGATAATAATTGATTTTATGCTTAATTTCTTGAAGAAATAACCTTGGCCATAGTTCGGCGGTTTATTTATTACAGTTTATCATACTTTCTGTTGTAAAGTAAGAAGTTGTCATAACTCTACAAAATAATATTATTTATAATTTCAAAGATATTCGTTTTCATGAGCATTTTAGCCTATGCGGTCCGTGACAAACCTGAAATTAAAATAAACTACTTATGTTATTGATCATAGATAGACTGAGATGAGCATGGAAAATACATAATACATATATTGTGCGTATACGGCTATTGATTTTCAATGAGTGTAAAGAAGTTACGGAGGGGAGGTGCGGGCGCGCAGGCGGTACCCAGTGGGAGGCAGTCGACGGTGATGTAAGATCGGCTGGCTCCGGCGGTGATGTCAGCGCGCCCACGACCGCTCCCCCCTCCACCCTCCGACAGACCTGCGGTTCCACAGTAAAGCCTTCCGCAAGATCGTGATCCTTTCATGACATTAAAATCTAAAAACTAAAACAGTCACCATATAGCGGGAGAAAAAGCAAAAATAAAGTCTACAATGACGTTCACGACGTTCTTGTACGAAATCTATGCCGCAATGCAGTCGAGCATGCATCTCGCCAAGTAGACCGCAACGCCACTCATTTTGCTAGTGAAATAATTCGCTTTACCGTTCGCTAGTAGTGAGTTGTGGGTGGTTAGGCACATAAATAATATCATATTTAGTCATCAAATTATACTTAATTGCAATACCTTTTAGCTTTTATAGATTAAGGTCAAGTTATACAAGATAATGAACTAAGATGACGTAGTCTTTCGGTGACTTGCAAATTTGAATCCCACCTCACATTATTTTAATTTTAAATGAGAGCAGGATCTCAATGTGCGTGTGAGAATGTGAATCTGATCAGTTTATTTATACATCTTGCGTGATCTATTGCTCGCACGTTATTTAGGATATTACAATCGAGAAAATTATTGAAGTTATTGATGCCAAAATATAATCAAGAACTTTTCAGTATTATTTACTTTAGTACTTAGTGATTTATGTATCTAATGAAGCCTGGGTTTCGCTCCATGTAAAATAATGGTATTCAACTGCATCCGGTTAGACTGGAAGCCGACACCATCATAGTTGGGAAAAGGCTAGGTTGATTATGATTTACTTTGGTAATTATGTGAACAAAAAATAATCTTAGAAGCAAGGCACTTGCACCACAAATTTTTAGGTATTCGTTAGGAACTTACCTAACGCACGAAATTAATAATAATCAAACCTGATCCAATTTTTGACATCTATTTTAGATTGACATTTGTTAATACATTTTTTTGAATGAAGCTTGCCAACCAATTTATTTATTGAGTTTACCATCTTAAATCTTTGAGAGAATCACAGAATAAAGATTACAGAATGACAGAAAATGGCACGCGGATGGGAGATCGTTTGAGCGATTTGCAGCAAACTTTGGCGTCGTAGATTAAGATCGAGAAACATTATTAATTTCGGGCGTCAGCCGTTGGCCGTTACCTTCCCATTACTTTTTGGATGGCTAGTGTATCTAATAGGGAATTATGTCAAAAGTACCAAAAGTCAATTTAAAAGTTTATATTTCGTCGCCTGCTATTAATTCATGATGATTGTCGTGTCTAAGACTCTGCAAGTGGCTAAATATCAACTTAATTACAAAATTACTGAAGTTGTGATATGATTCGTAATGTACCTATATTTGACCTTTTTTTTGTAACATAAATACCCCTGCAAAGATATACTGGTTATCCGTAAAATATTATGGTAAGATAAAGCTTCACCATAATAATTTGTCGTCTCTTTGTATAGAAGGTTGAATACAATGAAAAGGACGGCGTTGACTCCAATAAAGATTGAGACGGAAGTGTAAAGTGTTGACAAAATAGACTAAAATGGATTTTAAAAGGTGAAACTAACAGTGATGAAGTGGTTAAATACCACCATGGATTCAAACATACATTTAGTGCAGTGAAAGTAATGTGGTTGAATTGAAGAGATGAAGATGGAGGGCGGTGTACTAAGTGTTTCAAGTAACAACAGCAGATTTCGATCCCATCTAAAGAATGCAGCCAGTGCGTTATGTGCCAGGACATTACCAAAACAGAGACGTGGCGAGCCAGCCGCGATCAGCAGTGCTCGCCACCACACCTACCCGCGAGCAACGCCGCCTAAACGGGCTGCTATCTCTTGTCGGATGGAGCCGCTTGCATGCGCACCACCTCTGCATGCTACTACGTTTGACCCGCCCCAACCCATTAAGTGTGAAGTCATCGAGGACCAGACAACGAATAAACCTAACGGTTTAATCAAATGGAAGGGAACATTAGCCAGGTAAGATAAAAATTAAGGGACTTTAATTACTATGTTAATAAGACAACATCTGGACAAATAAAACAATGTGCAACTAAACTCGCTAGCGATGCTACGACATCAATGACTATATACGACATTGACTTCTTTAATGAACAGTTCAATTAAGGACATAAATAGTTATAAATGTGCGCAGTTCTTGTAGGTAGGTACAATCAAATCTTTGAATTAACTTTTGGCAATCCGGATTATATTGTAAGTTGTAACATGTTCAGCGACACAACAGGCGCGCGTCTTGTGGTTAGGTCAACAACATCAGCAATGCATGACATCATGGTGAGTTGTTTACCCAGGTCGCGGGGTGGAGGTGATGTCGTTAATTACGATGCTACACCAATTGTTGATTTAGACACGGATTATATTTATTTTTACGACTACACACAGATGTTTTTGTGGAGTGACGGATGTCCTCACCTGCTCTTAAATTCACACACCTTGTGCAATGAGAATTATTTCGACATTATTAAAATTTGCAAAGAATAATGTGATCATTATTCATCTTCAGCCAATTAAGTTGAATCACACTTCCTAGTATTGATCTGTGATTTCTGTGATTCTCTAAATATTCAGTTTATAGTTCTATCTATAAAAATCTCATTACCATTTCTAGTTTGATAGTTTTTGTTGCAGTTGGACGTATTCTTAATGGAAACATGAACATAATAGAAATTAGGCATGATGTCATCGCCATTTGTCATATTATTCTTTATGTATTACTTGTATTAGGTATATATTATTTTAATTAATTTTATGACCGTGCCGGATGATGAAGAAATTGGGTATTTAATAAATGGCTAGTTCAATTAAATCGAATCTAACAACAGAACATAACCAAACTTCCGGATCTCTTCAGGGATAAGACGAAATCTTATCGATTATTTAATAAAACAACGATATTGTCATAACTCTGTTTTCTACTATACCTACAGTCTACACACTGTGTAAGCGCGAATACTATGAAGTTTGTAAAGTGACCAATACCTGTCACGTTTTAGCTGCAAGTGATCAATTTCGAACCTCATAGGTGAATTCATACAATGAGTGATACGTGGACCTGAACTCAGGTCAACAACTTTGAATGACGTCAGATCCAAAAGCTTCCTTAGTCATGGCCATTATGCTTCCAGCATTTTTGTCGCCTACTGTCGACAGTAGACACTATGTAACTGTGACGTCACGTACTGAGTACAGTTAATAAATGCACAAATATTTTAATAATGTTAATTTATGATAAGAGTTACATAATGACATAGACTTACATTTATGATTGAAATTGCAAAGCTGTTTACTCAGTCATTGTTATTGTAGACATAGATAGTATGTGCGAAGTAGCTCAATTATGTTATAACTTATAACATATAGGTTTCTTGATATTTTAATTGCATGATGCGAAATAAAAAGGTACCTAACTACTCATGTGATTTCTTATAGAGGTTAGTAAAACTATTTGAGCATTTTTTTAAAGAAAACAAAGACTATTCCTAAAATGGAGTGTTAAAGGCAACTTTATTGCGCAGCAAAAAATAAAGTAATACGTATTCATTATAATATAATATCTAATTTGGCATACATGATCTCACACTTCATAGCTGAACAAAACAACAAGCAGTCGTTAACTCCGTTATCCGTCCGGAAATGGGGCATGACCATTTTTTATTTTGTAGGAACAACTGCTTTAAATGTGGTAAATAATTTGAGTCGTTTTCGTCGACCTTGTTCTGTAAAACCATCTCTTAATCGCTATTTGATGTCGACGGCCAGCCAAATCGAACATACATAATCGAACACGAATGGAGTAAATGCACTCGTGTATTTATAAGCGTGCCAGTGCGAGTGAGACCGAACAGCACGTCTCATTCGCACACCATGATGTCATGGTATATTTTTGTAAGCACTCAACTCGGTCGCACGCGCTTTTCGTTTGTAGTTTTACTATCGGTATTGTTGAATGTCATTATACCATTCCGTTTTGAGCTGTAGAAAAAAGTAAATAAGTATAAAACTTGTGGCAATTGAGAGCTACAGCTTTATTGGAAAATATATATTTAGCCCATGTTGGATAGGGCAACGTTGAGCTCGGTTACACACATACAATTGTTACGGAAGTTTAGCTTGAATTCTAGATTCAGTCTTTTCATTAGCTCTGTTTAAGACCGGCGGCATCGATAGAAGTAAAACTGAGCAACTACAAAAATACGCTTTAGGTGATTTGCTGTTGAGTAGGTACCTATACTGTAAGCCGTCCGTGCACGAAATCCTGCTGTACTCGTAGTTGAAAAGATATCCGATGGCAGCGCGGTCAGTGACCTCTTCAACTTTAATGTTTTAAGTGCCCTATATTCAACATCTGATAATACCTCTAATTTCTTATGGTGTACATAATAAAGAGCAGATATTGTTTACGATCTATTGTGATAACATAATACTTATATATTTTACCTTCGCATTGGGAGTAGGTACGTCCAGTGAAGGCTTTGACACCTCGTAGACCTCATGATGGGTACGACGTACAACTCGTTTTCTCACTGACAAATACAGTTTATTGTGTAGTTACAATCGCGATTGAAACAGATAATTATCGTTATTTTAATTTGTTGACAAAAAAAATCACGCTGTGAGTGATTAGTGTGATTACCTACTTAAATAAAAGCCAGAAATACTTTTTCCTGGTTAAATTCCATTTCCTTAATGATTAATGTTTATGTAAATGTATCGAACTGATACACTTCACGCGACGTCTAAGCCGTGTCTGTACAAAATTTAAGCTGTGCCTACGAAGCGTCTAGACAGCGTCTACACAACGTCTCCCCAGCGTCTAAGCGACGACGTTTGACAAACACACAGTGCGGAGACACGAAACGAGACTATTACGGATTATTTAAAAACTTTAGATGAATTTCTAACTACTAAACGTCGGCGTCGTGCGTACCTGCCTTAAAGGCCTTGTTTGAAAAATGGTCCTCTACTGAAAACTTTCCGATCATTAACTATTCGATGACTCGATGAGATAGCATCATAATCTTGCAATAGAATGAAATAACATGTACGATATACCGCAGAGAATCGAGTCAGAGTCACAGTGGCAACGCCATATCACACAGTCACACTATCACACTTAATGCATACTGCATACTAATATTATAAATGCGAAAGTGTGTCTGTCTGTCTGTTACCTCTTCACGCTTAAACCGCTGAACTGATTTAGATGAAATTTGGTATGAGTTCCGGGAAAGGACATAGGATAGTTTTTATCCCGATATTCTCACGGAACCGAAACTTATGCGGGCGAAAGTTTGTGTTTGTATGTTTGTTACTTCTTCACGCAAAAACTACTGAACGGATTTTGGTGAAACTTTACAGTAATATAGCTTATACATCAGAATAACACATAGGATAATTTTTATCCCGATATTCCCACGGGATCGAAACTTATGCGGGTGAAACCGCGGGGCGCTGCTAGTAATAATATAATCATAGTTACCTCCTAATTTACCCGAAGTTTTCGGTGACTCCGACTTACCTCGATTTGTCTTCTTAGAACGTTAAATTGAATGATTGAGGGTTACTCATGCAACTAACCGTTTCGTTTGAAGGGACTGACAATGAAATGTCATTATGACTAATGTAATAGTCAACTTTACATTCAATAACTGCCTACCGTTTATTAGATTACTCATTTCATCATGAGGTCTAGAAAACTCTTAACATGTCTCATTCCAATCGGGTTATTTATTTACTCTGTCTTAAATTCCTTATAATGTCACTTTCTTTGATAACCAACTAAATCTTAAACGATATATAACGCTGTCCGCTTTAAGACTGGGTTATCAGGCTAGCAATTCAAATAGTTACTTACTCTTTTAAAATGATGTTTACTTGTAAACACACATTTTGATTCTATGCGAGTATGCACTAATGTCCGAAAATAATTAAATATTGTGTAATTTTGATAATTCAAATTAATTAATTTAGTTTTAGGAAAAGGAAAAATAGCCTTAATTATATATTTATCGAACGGTTATCGGTAGGGTCAATATCGAGTAGTCGACTGGATGCGAAACGCGCTAACGTTACTGCGAAAAGATTATTTTCTACATAAATAGGCACAATTTGTCTTATACGAACTCAGTAGACGCACTTAGGCACCGCCCCGAGGGCGTATCGTTTAGTATCCGGCTCCGGCGATATAGAAAATAATGAAGTTATTGTTTACAAGTGCATTTTTTATTTTATTTTATATTATTAATTTTAAAGTGATTTTAACATGTCCCAATTCATGTAAATATGGATTTTCATTTGAGTATTCGTAAGTTGAAAATGTAATTAGTATTGTAAGTAACCATATAATCTGTTATGTATCTTTTAATAATAAGCATGCTCACATGCTGTAGATAAGATATATAAATAGTAGGGACTAATATTCTCGTATAGCCTCGTATCGGCACGAGAGCCGAGAGGAGACGTTGAAGGGGCCAAATTTCTCAAACGAAAGCAGACAAAACTAGAGCTTTGCCTTAGGTTTAGCATGGGAAAGTATTAAGTGCACCTTTATCTCTGCAAACCCTATAGTATCCATGGTATTTCTTTGCCAGTTTGTTTCACGTGGGAACATTCGGTATCGCGGGCGCTATCGCCTTTTATAGGTAACCCAACGCCCTTAGTTGATGTTCTGTCTGCCGACCGCCAGAAAACTTTGTTTACGGCTGCGATTACACTCGGGATCGAAGAAGTGTGGTGCTGATGCAACAGAACGGAAAGCTGTCTCGCCTTCCCACATCTTTATTATTGCGTAGGTTTAGTTTGTGTAACGTTTACTAGCGGTTACTTTGATATCACGACGCGCGGCGTGGGTGTGGACTTCATTTATTTCCCATGAAAACTAGGTATGCTGATTATAAAGTTTTGTCCAATTGAACTTACGTTGTTAATTTAATTCACTTACTAAATATAATTGATTTATTTGCACTAGTGTGCTTACCGACATTGAGTTATCAAAGGACGGATCCGTGATTCCGGTCTTCTAGTCGTTGACTGAAACTCTCCTTTATTGAACAATGGCTTTAAAATGTGAAGGTCGTTACCAGTTTCATACTGTTGGTCAATATGAATGTATAATTTTGTTTCTTCTCAGTACCTACTTAAAGTACCTCAGTATATGTACTGTATTCGCACATAAATTGTCATTAAACTGTCGATGACTTTGATGGGGTTGTGGTTATTCTACTAACATTAATCACGTAATTGCACGAGTACGTAGTAAAGTGTGTGAGTACATCTGTGGAGTACATAGTGTATGGCGTGGCGTCACATGAATGACTTGCCCGGCCGATTAGGTATCTAACAATATTTATAGTGTTGCCTTATCTTTGTTCTTCAGTTAGCACCAATATTTCGAATACGTTACAGACTCTTACGAACTGTTTCGTCTCAAAAGTGTCTCTACATTACTCACTTTTATTATAATAAGCTCGTTTTCATATTGGTCTTGTTATAAAATAGTACTTACTTATTTATTGAAAGCGACAAAAGTAGATTAGATAAACGTATCTCTTTATTTAATTAAATATTCGATACAAAGTTTGATTGCATTTACAGTATGGTGATACTAAATTTATCGGGTCGGAGGTACGTTATTAATTGTGATGTTAGATAAAATTAGCATTACAGGAGTATCATATAAAGTAGATTACATATCTGTTTGTGTAATAATATATGAATGAACGTCTGCTGTTGTTACAGGGAGGTAGCGAGTGCATGGGAGTGCCGGGTGGGCCCGCCCGACGAGCCGGCCTCTGCCGACCGCGTGCAGAGCCTTTTCAACGACATCGAATTATACCCTACTAAGACTCAGGGTAAGGACGATAATTTTTATACTTATGACTAATCATATCATCACCAACGTGCTCGTATAATATGCTCGCCTGGACCTAGACCTCTTACACATGTCATCGACACGTATAAGGTGTTAAAAATTAACCTTACAAACTTTAAGAGGTGCTTTAGACCATCGAACTGAACAACTTTCACTATGGGACCAACACTGAAATCACGAAAAAAAAAATCAGCTCTTTAATACAAAAGTTCAATACCTACTTGACCAAAATGTATGAAACAGCAGATTTTTTTTTTCGTGATTACAGAGTTGGTCCCATAGTGAAAGTTGTTCAGTTCGATGGTCTAAAGCACCTCTTAAAGTTTGTAAGATTCATTTTTTTACATTTTGTATTGTCACAGAAAACAATAACCTTACCAGTCAACCTACTACTAGCTAATGCTTATTTTTAAGACTGACAGGTTGCTTGGTTATCCCGCCACATATGTGTGTATAGGTAAATAAATGGCCTAATTACATCAAGTAAATACCGTCACTACGGAGTCATTAAAAATGAGTTACAATTAAGACGCTAGCCATGAAATAACTGTAGCAGTTATTTTTACTACGACGGAATTATAAGAGTTGGGCTTCCGGTTTCCCTGGGGTATATAGTTGACCGCGTAGTATTTTATTTAATAGATACTTACGGAAATCTATTGCATTCTTAAATGTGTATTTTATACTACATAGTCAGGTTATAGAATAAAGAGTTTAGGGTGAATTGGAGTTCTAGGCTACGTGAGCTTTTGTTGAGCGTCGACGGTTGCAGGTCTGTGTCTCTGTCTTCGACTCGTGTCGCCCGTGTGTAAATTGTAGGTAAAACTTAGATATCAGGAAATAATAGCCAGGGATTGATATGAAGGAAGTGCCCTGGACAGTGTCCACGCTCGCTACAGCGACGCAATGACGTCACCAACATTTGTTATTGTTTTGGCATTTATTTCCAATGAATAGGTAGCTAACGAGATAGAGTTTATCACTGTTCGACGATAAAATAATTGTATCTTGGCAGTGATAACGAAGGCGTCATCAAATATTTTGTCAGTGATTGACAATTTGTTATTAGCTCAATAATCATTTTTCATGTACCTAATATGTACCTACAGTGAAGTTTCTCGATCTTCAGTGGAATGCGTATCAGTTTTCTCAGGTGCCTGCCGGTCTGTTCCGTAAAATTGTCACCGTGAAAACTTACGTGAAGTGTGCTTGAAGTGACCTGTCAATAGTGTCAATCCCCAGCACCAGGTGGAATGACAGCTCACTTCGAGTTCATTTCAGCTAAGTTTTCACGTTGAGATTGTAACAGATCGGCTGGTCAGGCAACTAAATTGTACGTTTTGTATTGAGCAGTAGAAAACGGATGCCTGCACGCATCTTAAAAATATCGATATTCGATTGTATATCTAAGGCGATTGGCACACTGCACCGCATTACGCAGCGGGACGCAGATAACATGCCCCCGCGCGTGATTTTTTACATACAAATTCAATAAAAACGCGCTTCCGTGCGGGGATTTGGCTCCGTTTCATGCATCCCGCTATGTAATGCGGTGCAGTGTGCCAATTGTCTAATAGTCGTGATACAGTTATGAGTTTAGTCTAAAATCTGATTTGAAATAGTTTACAAATATGTTCAAATAACCAGTTAACTAATAAGTTCTGAACCAATGTTTGCGAACCATACTTAATTACTTATGGATTAAATCGATATGTATTTAGGTCCCCCAGTGCCCTGCTTCTCTTATCAACCTTTTGCGGTACAGCCTGTATGTTTCACAAGGTATTCGACCTAACATCGATTTGTAAGTGTAACATATTACTTCAAAGTTCGCTATCTTATGTTAAACGGTGTTATCCATATTTTTCCATTTTTGTTATCACAAGGGCATTCAAGTTGCCCTTGCACTACGCACCCTTCCATTTTGGATCAATAAGCTTCTAATCGAATTTCATTACTTCAAATCATGCAACTAGCTGATGAACAGACTGGAACGTAATTTATAGAATTATTAATGGGTAATTGATCTTTGCTGTATAAAGTTCCAATCTGTTTACATAAACATATCTATTTTGACCCATCTATCTAATGAATTCAAAGTGATTAATACGAAACTAATAACATTAATTAAAACCTTATTGATCTCTCAAAAGTTGTGTCACTAACCATGATCCATTATCTTGGTTCCTGCCTTACACACATAGCTATGTTAAAATATGATATCATAGATACATAGCATTCGTCAAATATCTATTATGTTAACGTTTATACGCATGGATAGATTTTATTATTAATTCTTTTTTTTGGAATAGGAATGTGAATAAAATGGAGAGTAGGTTTAATCGTGTGCCGTGATTAGTTAGGTTAGGTATACGTAGAGGCTAATGATTGATACGCTTTGATGACGGCTCACCTATTGGATAAGCGATACCGCGGTGACATCATCATCATCAGGCTGATTCAACAGCAAATGTCAATACGCCAATAAAAATTACGCATTTAAGTTCCGCGTGTTGCCAATTGTTGCTAGTTAATTGCCAAGTATGAGATATTGCAACAGTTAGTACTGCACAGATGATAATCTCGTACTTATTCATTGCATTTTATTATTTATCTGCAATCAAAGAATGAAACGTGTTATAAACGGTTTAATAAAATATATTGTTATAGGTATTACAGTTACTGCAAAGTATTTATTGTTATCTTTTGTCTACTATGAGTACTTGTTGACACATTTCAAATCTTGCGGTGTAGGTAAGTACCCGAAATATCTAATGACTCGCTTACTTCTACGAGTACTAAGGGTACTTATAGTTAGTGTTTTTACCTCACATATAGAAGCAACAAGAATAATGTACCCTGGATTTTGTAATATCTTGATTTAAAAGAGTGTCCATGGTGTTAGATGCCCGTTCTTCTGACTTCTTATCCATAGAGATCTTCGTTTTGGAATGGGCTGAATGGAGACTATTTAATTTTGA
This sequence comes from Hydraecia micacea, assembly GCA_914767645.1. NCBI lineage: Eukaryota > Metazoa > Arthropoda > Insecta > Lepidoptera > Noctuidae > Hydraecia > Hydraecia micacea. The sequence continues at coordinate 8,921,026 of OU611779.1, read as the reverse complement.
CAATTATTATTATTTATAATTTAAAAAACAACAATAGCTTTTCAAGTCCTGGTCATCATAGTATACTATACAGGGTCAAATTAAATTAGCTAGCGAAACTTCACAGACGTGGTGGGTTTCGATATCTAAACCCGATAAAACAAAAGAAAACAGATGTTTCAACTCAAACTTCAAGTAAAAAAACTACTAGAGGTCTTTGACCCCAAAAAAAAACATCAGATCATTTTTTATTACCGTGTTTAGATATCGAAACCCATTACGTATACAGAGTATCCCCATTTGGACCTGATGATGTACGGAACCCTAAAAAACGTAGGTACCTAAATATAATGACTAGTTCTCGAGTAAAAAGTCCACAAAAGTACAGAGAGATATTCAGACAGATTATAATTTATAACATGTAAGAATGTTTTGTAAATCCGTTGTTTAATTAGGGGACACGGGGACAGCAACAAATCCAATAGTTTCCTCGTCGAAAATATAGCGATCGAACGGCGCGGTGGCGTTTGCGCTACAGCTACGCGGCGCGCCTACGCTTCGTCTTGGCGTAGCGGGTGCCTACGCGTTTGCTACGCGGTACCTTCGTCGGCCTACGAGACCTCGTAGTACCGCGTAGGACCTCTACGCGACTTCTACGCAGCGTCTGAGCGGCTTCTACGAGACGCAACTACTACGCTAGCTAGTGTTCAGTACACAAGCTAGTGTAGCAGTTGCGTCTCGTAGCAGTCGCTCAGACGCTACTGATGCTGTGTATAAGTCCGACTAATTCTACATTTGACAATCACCCAGTGCGAAAGCTCACTTTACTGAGGATTTCCATAACTACGTTGCCGGTGGTCCTTTAAATTCCGGACTAGGAATTTGACAGTGATATTATTTTAACGAATATTGATCAATATATCACTGCAACGAGCAGACATCTTAAGGCGGCGATGGTATCGCAACAGAACATATGTATTCTACGATTACTATCTGTCATATAAAACAATTTACGGGCTTGCCACGTTAAGCTTCGCCCCTTTTGTATATTTATCGCCCATAAATCTAACAACTGCAATCAACTCACAGGACACACAGTTAATGACCACTAACAAACATACGTGCGTTGATCAACAATGTCTTGTGTCACGTTGCTTTATACATTGAAACTCGCTGAAATTGTCCTGCCATACTCTGAATTATAAACAGATACAATGTCAGATAGTTTTACAAATACTTAGCATTTTTAAAAGGGTATAAAAGCGATTATGAAAGTCCAAGTTTTTATGATTAAACATGATAATTATAAAGGACTCAATTCTATGTGATTCCCAATTGTAATCGTTATCCTTTTAACATGTAAACACGCACTTGATATCGGTAAATTCCCCAGGGTATTGGAATGATAAGGATCTTTTGTGATTACATAATATTCGAATTTAATTGTGTATATGTCATGCCGAAATTATCGATGTCGTCATTTGCGAATCAATCATTCTTCTATGTACAACGTGGCGAAATATAAAGTAAAACAAACTTTTAGAATAACTCGACTTTGATAATTTTACTGTGACGCATATAAAGTTTAGGTTCGTTTAAAATTTTAATGGCGTGAAAATGAGATGGCCTTTTCAGGATAACTGGCATTGGATTGCTATTATATTGGCTAATGATCGTAATGATATAGAAAGTTAAAGCCAATTAACTATTGCAAAAAAAAAGAATAGAAGAGATATTTTTTTATTATGTACACCATAAAGATTACAGATATAAATGTAGAAATTTTACAATGGCACAATGGGCGGTCTTATCGCTAAGAGGTTAGTAAAATGTTTTCCAACAGCTGCCTCAAATATAAAGCCATTTCGAAATTCGCGTGATGGCTCAAACATCCTAAGTCCATTATAATTTCCTCTGGAACTAGGTCATATCGTTTACGTTTTCTTCTAGGTTTTAGATCGAATGCGTGATGCCTAGATTCTTTGAGTCACGCAATAATATTATGTTCTATTAGCTACTTTAATGGTCAAGTCGAACTTATGTCTTCTACACTTTTTTGCTACACATAATTTATGTTAATATAGCTTTAAAACAAGTAATAACTTCATCCTAACCACGGTAAACCGGAACAGAAAAGTATGCAAGAAGAAAATATTTCTGTCTGAAATCATAGTTGATAATATCGAACTTTGGTTGGCACCCGCCGGGGGCGCCGGGTAGGTACAGTAGGTGCAGACTGCTGTGGCATACGATGCTATGAGAAATCATAGCATCATAACAATAACTATTCATGGCTGAAAAGCCATGAATATTTATTGTTTCTTGATTAAATCAGCAATTAAATAAACAATAAAATAACTCTGTTTTAACTTTACCGCACCATGCAAACTTAAATCAGTTTGCATTTCAAAACTATACAGAAACTAAAATATAGCGTCGAAAAATTCATCCGCATCGCTGTCGACTGGTAATGTTCCCAAGAGACTGGCGGCATTGCCACGTTGTATGGCAATGCTTAGCCTTTGGCCAAGGTAAAAGCCAGCCCTTAGGTCACGGGAAGTGTCAACCAGCCGTTTTGAAATTTCTTTAAAAAGACCATGAGCACTCGGACCCCACGGCCCGAGGGTTTCAACCCCAAACGGCTCGAAAATATAATTTCCGATAAGGTTATTATATTTTCGCCGCTTGAGGTTTTCAGCAGCCGCAGCAGCAGCGCCAGCACAGCATGCCGAGCCAGGAAGATGGGATGGCGCAAGAGTATCGACACACGTTGCGTCCCACACTAAAGGCCTACCCACCTTCCATGGAAATAAAGACATACCGTCCGGTCTCTTGCCATCGTCGCGTGCCAAGCCATTGGGTTCTAATACAGCTGGAACGCCGACGGCAACAAGAGCTCGTCGGATGATGTCATTGATGTTCGCGTGGCGCGCTAAGCGTCCCGCACTGCGGCTGCAAGACAGGCCATGATGTCCGAGGCTGTTGACATCTTCGCCACAGTGACAGCGATGAGGAGAACAGCAAGGAGTTCCTAGTCGTAGGGAAGCAGCGAGGCGAAAAGTAGTGTCGTTGAACAAAGTGCCTATGTTCGACGAAGGTAGTGCATGAAGCAACGTGGCAATGCCGCCAGTCTCTTGGGAACATTACCAGTCGACAGCGATGCGGATGAATTTTTCGACGCTATATTTTAGTTTCTGTATAGTTTTAGTTAAGTTAGGATTTAATTTTGTTATTTTTAGTATTAGATATACATAGATATTATATTTGTATAGCCTATATTATTTATAAGTATTTGAATGAAATAAAGGACAAAATGAAGATACATAAAAAAAAAAAGTTTGCATTTGCATCATAGTACGGTAAAGTTAAGCTTTGTATTCTAGTTTAGATGAACAAAATCATGGTTATTTATAATCCAAATGGCTTATTGGCAATCATAACAATTAATAACGTAATCGTTATTTTACGCTTGGAATAGGATACTACGTGTATAATTACGGTACATATCCGCTATTGTTGTTGTGGCAGGTGTGCGCGTGCGCGTCCAGTGATCTCACCGTTATTGCTCACTGATGACCAATTGCCGCCGAATGAGTTCATGACTCCACGTTTGATTCGCCGACTGTTTATTGCATGGTTCACACGGACGTCCGACTCTGTCCTTTAATTCTTTATAAGATTATATGTCTTTACACATACTCATAAATTATTGCGTGTCAATATTCAGTTAATCCTTGAGATATATATTTTCATTGGCGGTAGTAGGTACTTACCTGGCTATATTGGACAATCTATAATTTGGTGTGGACATCTAGCACTACCAATGTTCTTTACCTTAATTGTGTCTTGAAGCTCGATAGTTTAGACCGAGAGATAGAATTTTATATCCTGGAAATACAGGCTACTTTTTTTTCCTTTGCCATTTCTTCCGACAAAAGTAATGTACCGGCACTGCTTTTGACTCCATTAGATTCACAAAGATGTTTTTTGGCAAGTGCCCCCCATCCATACATATTATGATCCGTCCTGGCTACGCCCCATATTGTATTCTTTTACTTTCTGCTTTCTCGCAGATGGCTTTTACTAGTTCACCAGACAACAAGGCACAATGTGTATGAAAATAAACTGTTTGTTGAGTGTGTAATATTATGTTCATCAATTAGAATAGAATGTTCCCTCATTTCCAGGCAAGTCAACTTATCTCACTATAATAAAATGTTTTGGATGGGAATGATTACTTGAAAAGCTCCGTAATATCTACAGGGTGACTGGTAATTAGTGACCGATACCTAAACACGTGATTTTACTCATGATAACAAACAACTTTTACTATGGAACCAAACCTGAAATCACGAAAAAAAAATCAGCTGTTCTCTACATTTATGTTCGTATAACTCGTCAAAATGTAGGGAACAGCTGATTTTTCTTTCGTGATTTCAGGTTTGGTCCCATAGTAAAAGGTTTTTGTTATCATTAGTACAATCACGTGTTTAAGTATCGGTCACTAATTACCAGTCACCCTATATACTTTCTCTGTAGTTTATAATTAGTAAGCGAAACTGCACAATACGTATTTTGGACCTAAAATTATGTGCTTTTTACGGATAGGCTGATCTGCAAACGCCGTTGACGGTTCTGATTCTGAATCACGAAATATTATAGGCCTAGTTACAGAAGTTCTTCAAATCTTGTATAACAATAGTAAAATTGGATAAATGTCTTTAATGTTCCCATTCATTTCATTTATGCATAAGTCGTTAGATGAGTGTATGTAGGTATGCCTAAGTAAATAATTGTCTTTGTTATCCTCGTCGTTGAACTTGTTGTAAATAGCAACCGGTTTCGTGCTAGTATATAATATTGAAAACTATACAATTTAAAATCCTGATCGCCTCATCACGTTGTTGTTGGAATTGTAATAGTGTTGTTGTACTTAAGGCTGTTCCGCTGTAGTGCTGTAGTGTGTTCTGTGTGTGTCAAAGAAATTCTCATATTAAATCTATTGAAAAACCACACACTTAGGCCGTAATAAACTTGTTAGTCACTTCAACCAGGAAAGGATATCATGCTTAGCTCTGGGAACACCTACCTACATATTTCTAAGTTATGTTTAAACAACATAGTTATTAATATCTAAATTATTTGGACTTTAATCCTCGTCGCCGTCGTTGGGTGACGTGACTGTGCAAAGTACTTTATTTATTATTCGAAATGAGTCTCGTCTCGCGTGGGTTTGTTGTGTAAATTAGAAACATTTAATTTGTATTTAAATGTTGTCTGGTCGGTGGTTCTAGATTACGAACCTCATATAGGACGAAATAAACACGGACGTTAACTGTTAACCATGAAATAATAATACCTATTCCTAAAAAGTTGAGAGATCCTAATTTATGTTTTGATAAAAACAACAGAAATATGATTTGAATCATTAAGTTTCTTCGTAAAGTTTATTTTATAACAAGAATTTGGTATGACTACTGCTTTATCATTCTGGGACATTAAATTTACATAATGAGGTACGCAGCATCCGTGTACGCATCGAAGACGCGTGTACCTACAAATACTTGTACCTCCTTTAGACCTATTACTGTAGCCTCACTGACAGGACATTAAGTTCAATGACAAATAAAAACGAAATTATTAGAATAGAAGTTACTTTTCCTCAGTTATCCATGACGATTTATAGTTGATGTCATTCCTGTGTTCCCCCTCCCCAGGTAACTTTTGTTTATTATTGAACTGAATTGTTATTGTTTTAGTATTCGAAATGCTGGTCTGCGCGCGGCAGTGTGCCCGCCGCAAGTCGCTCACTCTCACATTCGGAGAATTCTGCGTGTTCGCAGCTGAACTGCGTCGGTGTTCGAGGCAAGCCAGGCAGTAAGTGTTCCATTTGTTTCTACTTCACACTTGACCATGTTACTTTAAAGTGAGGAGGTCCTATTCCGAAGGTCGTATTGTAATGTTAATATGTCTATTTTAGAATTTGTGTGGCGTTAGTTTGGAAAAGTAATTTTATACCGGCTGAAAATCATAACAAAAATAGTTTTTCTCTTAGTACAAAAGAGTTACAGAGATATATATTCCCTCCACTTTCATGCAGCTGATTATTTTTTTGGGATGAATAAAGATGATTCGAAAAACCTTCCCATAAGATTTTGGCACGGTATGAAATTAATTTTTTTAATAAGGTTTTTTTACAACTTTTACATGCTCTAACTTTGGGTTCCCCCTTGGTTGCGGCGACTGACTCTCACATTCATGATTATTCAGTGTTAAACAACTAAGTACTAGAAATCAAATTTTTTCGGTATAAAATTGGTCGCAAAAATTGAGCAGTCCTCCCCTGAAGGTCCCTGCCATTGCCTAACTTACCGTGAAATATAGGTACTTACCTAATTTACAAATAAACTAAATTCTCGTCTTCCTTGGCGCACGTCACTCCATCCAAATATCCATATTTGGATGGAGTTGACGGGTCTCCCATGTCCCATATTTCAAACTATTTTGCATATCGGATTCTTTGAAATTCTTTAGAAAACAATTTTAGTCACTCAGCCCTTGTGACGCGACGGGCACATGGTTGTTACGGAATTAGTCAGTCGTTAGTCAGTTTCTGCTAATTAACCGTTTCGACCCACATTATTTCCTTCCGCCCCAGGTTGTTCCAGATCTTTCGCCAACATATTCGTCACTTTTTTGTCTAAATGAAAAATAAATTTTTCCACGTCAATAACTTCTACATTTTTACAAGAATTTGGTAACAGTATGTATGCGATATGGTTGTAAAATGAGCCTTGAAAACAAGTGTCAATTTTTTTCAATAAAATTATGAGATACTAGATGTTACCCGCGACTTCGTCCGCGAGGATTTTTTTCGTGGGAACCTATTATTTTTTTTTCCTTCTTTTTTTTCTGAAATAAAAGTAGCCTAAGTTACTCCTTATTACATCAGCTATCTGCCACTGAAAGTCGCGTCAAAATCGGTCCAGCCGTTTCAGAGATTAGCCGGAACAAACAGACAGACAGACACAAGCATTAAAAAAATAATAATTTGGTATCGCGTGTATACACCCATTTAGTAAAAAGCGGTTATTTTAATATTACAAACAGACACTCCAATTTTATTTATTTGTATAGAAGATTATTACACCGATTTCACAAAACGTCGCAGTACTTACCTATTAAAGTCAATAAGTTTAGAAGATTGTAAAAGGACTTCATGAATCAAAACTAACTTAGTACAGGTCTCCCAAAGTGATAATGCGCATAGAAATCTTCGTCACTGTTCGGCAACGGTCGTATTCCCCGAGCGCAAAATGAACAATGCACTTGCAAAATGCAAGTGCATTGTTTAGGGCTCTTAAAATTCAATGATTCGGGTGTTTCCGGGACTACGACAATTAGCGAAGATCTGCATGCGCATTATTAATTTGGGAATACTGTAGATGCTTTGCCTGCATGCCTTTAAACAGCCCCAATTGTGATTCTATACAGACATTTAATTAGCTCAATACGGTATTACAGGAATTTGAAAATGAAAATGGGACAAGTTGCTATTGGCGTTTGTTCCACCTACATCGTAGTTACAGTAATAATATTATGCAATTGAACAGGATACACTTTAGTAAAATAAAATTGACATGGGAATTCAAGTAACGTAAAATAACCCTGGAAATGTTATATTGAAAATACCTACTGCGACATAATTAAAGACACAAGCAATGTCCTTATTGTCCGCAGTGACCACGACATGAATCAGGTTAATTTTACCGATGACGTAAAAATGATCGTTCTCCTTTTCCTCGGTCTTGAACTGAGGACTGGGACAACGTATGACGTGTGCGTTGACCCTTGCATGCCAAACAATAAGATATTTGTCATGCAAGGAATCTCTACATATAAGGACAGCTTTTGTATAATTTCATCCTTTAGAAATGATTTCATTCAATGTCTGCACCATTCATTGCACTATTATGCGGAAACGCCTACACAAGTTCATCGATTGTGTTTTATTTCTAATTTCAGTTTTCATTCGCAGGAGTTCGAACAAACCTGAGTCGCCACAATGGAACGTAGACAAGGAGCTCAGAGATAAGGACAACATTTGTAAACACGTGAACGGTAAGAATATTTGGTTAAATCTTAGGAGAATAACAGGTTTAAAACACAAGAATTAAGTGACCTTATTCTGGCCCGTCACGAATTTACTGAAATGGCTATAAAGGCTGACTTTGCGGAAAGCTTGTTGTGAATAATAAAAATTTTGGCTTCGTCCGGGGCTCCATTCTACGCTTCAGGATGCACACTCGTGCTGTGGAAGGTCGATCGTCCCGTGATGAAACAAATGGTGACTAAACTTTCCGCACGGTACCAATCCAGAAATACACATTGGTAGTCCCTATGGCTACGCAACAATATCTCATACACTATAAATTCGGTGTCGCCGTCTACTTCCCACGCTATTCTATCTGTTATCAGGGCTGTTTGATACCTGCTGAATTACTGATTTCGATTGGTCAATACTTATCGAAAATAAATCGATCTTAAATTGCTGTTTTAAAATACGTACAGCTTACCTTTATCGAACAATGACTCAGATTTGATTGCTTTTTTAATTTATTTTAAATTCCAACATGTCACATTCATACTACCGTCGTAATTATGCAATGTGTAAGTAATTGATTTAAAGTTTCTTTTTCATCAGTTTGGATATAGGACTGACTCGGGTGATTTATAGCACATAAACAACTTGTTTACCTTTATAAATCAAATACACTAGGAACAATGATAGTAGTTCATCAAAGACAGCAAAGGAATAAATAATTTACAGCTACATATCAATCAGAAGCTTATCAACAGTTACGTACTCGCTCTGCTAAGCACACAGTAAGATGACAGCGATGATGTTCATATTCATAATAACAAATAGGAACTAACTCACATTCGTGGGACATGTGGTCATCACTTATTGCGTATATCTATGTTTTTAATTGTTCTGCTATTAATGCGATTGCCCTATGCTACAGTCATTGTACGTTCGCTCCTATTTGCACCCGCACATGTAATGCTCGGATTTGCGTCAATCTCCCGGCGCATCTGACTAATGTATAATATTAGAGACAAATCAATTTTAAGTTTCTGAAGCTTTAAAAATATCAGACATAAACCTCTTTTCCTATCTTTGGAATATTAGAGAAAGTTTAAGTTTCATTTTCGTTATATGGAACGAAATGAGGCGCTTAGATGTGAGTCTCGTAATACGTATCGGAAAGAAGTTCCGCTTTCGCACGGCACGGTAATTCGTAAAAGGCAGAGATCACTAAGTAAATATGATGCGTGGCCTCCCAGGCTCTTCCGCACATACTATAAACAGAGTACGGAAGCAAGGGCGCGATGCTCCGCTCAGTGTACTACGCGCCCACGAATTCGACCGCTAAATGCTACGAAAACATAATACAGATGACATCGCACTACTACAACTACAGATATACCTAACGTAAACAAACGATGAAACGATACTGCGTCAACTTCCTTATCTCCCGGAAGAATTATTCTCTTGAGAACAAACAAACAATGGTAATTTTTCTTTATTTTCTATTTATATAGGTCTCTTATTATCTATGTATTACACTGAAATTATTCATCAATGACTTTGGGATCTTCTTTCAGTTTTTTTTACTTTTATGAGAAATTTTGAAGACTAGCAATGTTTTACTATGTGTTATTGTTAAAACCTTCACTGTCATCATGAAGTCACGAATTAGTAGCAATTGGAATAACTTTTTCTGATTTTCATTAATTAAGCATCATTGGTGCAACATGATTGGATTGAGTTGAATGCATAATTCCAATACATCATCCATAAAATAAATAGTATGACTAGGCTAAAATGTACGACCGTCTTCGAATAGTCTGATTCTTTGAATGATGATGATGATGTATGCTCATTAAAATCATTTGTGGATGAGATGAAAAATACGTTTGCGGATGACTTATGGTCAACATCAACACCATAAGTCTTTGTGTCTTGTCTTTGTAGTGCTATAGAAATAACGGAATATTTTAAAATGCGGAATTGGCTAGTACTTGGGCGTAGATGTAAGTTGCGAACGGACGCCAGTTGGCCGCCGACCGTTCGCGGGTGGACAGCGTGCACGCAGTCTGCACGATACATCCGCAACCATGCCGCCGACTACAATGATTGTGCCCTGTGCGTTTCTCACATACTTCTATATTATTTTCATCAATGAAAACCTGTCCGATTTACGACATTGTGTATATTCCTATTTCCCATAATGTATTCATAATCGATTCCTCCGATATAAACAACATAATTCTCTCTCTCCCACAATGTTTATATATTTTACTTAGTGACACAAGTATAAGAGGATGGCTGTGTACACTGTGGATTTCGGTACATGTGTCGTGAGTTCACGTTGAAGTTGTGACAATTCAGGGACATTCTATTCAAATCTGTGATCTGTGTGCGGGCGGAGCAGCCGATGTTAGTGCGTTTGTTGATCTGGCGTTGTGTTTACGTTTTCGTTTTGGCAATGAACGAAGATCCCGAATTGGATTGATGTGTTTGGTTGGCCACGTTTTATAAACTGCAGTGTAAACATGAATGAATACTTACCTGTGCGTGTCGTTCTGTGTTGTGTATCTTATGTGTTGTTCTAAAAAATCTAAATTAATATTGATTATAATAGCAGATAGAAAATATTAGATTGATCAAGTCGATATACACCGTGTAATTTTGACTGTTTTCATCCCAGAGTGTGGTGACTCAATTTCAATTGAATTGAATATCCATTACAACCATAACGTGAGAAAGTGATGGATTATTCGTTAGAAATAAAATTGAAAAGTTTAAAGACTTATGCAAGATTAAAGAGAAACTAAATAGGATTTGCTCCAAGTTGGAATGCGTGTATGTGTACTTGCAAGTTTTGCTATTTAATAAAATATCTATCCTCACTAATCAATAGTGCTAGAGAAATAGTCATAGCACACCACGAGATGAATACAATGAAGATATCACGGTGTAGGTATAGGAAGTAGGTACGAACTTTTAAAAGATCATTGTCGATTAATTGGTCATACATAATGTGACCAAAAGTAGAACCTACCATATTAATTACTTATATTTTTTTTTACCTTAAATTTTGTCTCGACCGAATGGGCGACCTTTTATGGTAATCATTAATCTACGAGTATGTAAGTAGGTGTTTAATGTAGTACGGTGGTCGGCCTACATATGTGCAGCCTACGCAGTCGATAGGTCGATACTCATCAATCATTGACGAGTATCGCTGGTTGAACAAACCCAGCACCGGCACTCGCCTGGCCGTGATGCTTTCTAATCCACGCAGTATGTACCTACCTATGTTGCTATCAAATATCATTAAGATCAATGCATCTATTAACATGCAGATAGATTACATTTGCATATTAATTGATTATCACTATTTTTGGTATGCGTCTTAGTTCTTTGTATCGCGTATAATAAGTGTCGGCGCCAAGGTTTCGAATTGTTATTGGTTATAGAATTTGTTTCAACGTAGATTCGACGTCATGTATTAAACATAAGATACCGGTTTGTATAGGCCACTCATGAATCTTCAACAAATAGTAACAAACCGCTGTGGTTTGAGCTCATTGCTTGCGTGTCCAACCGCAGTACAATTGTTAACAATTAACAGTAGTTCTTTTGCGTGCCTCGAGCCCATCTTAGAAATAGGGTCAACTCATCCTATTATGAGTTGTGTCTCAAAGAACACATCAAATATTGTTCTCATGGTGATTGATTGTTTCGTCCTTCATATAATATCTATGGAATTATTCATGTTGTTGACGTAGACACTACGTTAGACATGGTGTTTGCAATGAAAAGCGTGGGTTGATAACCACGTGATAAGATGTTATGTGTACATCAGCTAGAATAGATTGATAGTCGGAGCTTATTTCAAGCACGCATAAAATCAACAGATTATTTGGAGTTTGATAGGATGAAAAAACTTGGGTACTATACCTATCTATATACAAAATTGTTATTTAATTTCCGGTAAAGGAAAATCATTTTATTCAGCAGCTACCATACAGTCCATCCTCTATGTCAATTATATATGTATGCCTATTTATTTGTGTGTACCTACTATGAGTGTTGTGACAATTTTTGACGTATGGTGTTGCGCAGGCAGCGAGGCGCCCCCTCCGCCCTGCGAGGTATTCCTGGGCGGATCCTGCAACCCTACTACTTGGAGATCGGACATAGCTATTCCGATGCTGAAGAAGATGGGCATAACTTATTTTAATCCGGTGAGTTGAACATTACTATTGCAGTACTTATAATTATTAATCATGTCAACCTATGTCCCACTGCAAAGCTAAGGTCTCTTCTCAAACAAAGGGAAGAGACGAGTATCGATTACTATCGACATCATCATCATCCACAGCCCGACTTCACACACTGCCGAGTACTGCACTCTCGTTTCTTTTCTTCAAAGACTATACCACGTTTTGATTGATAAAGCGTAGTGTTACCTAATCAATGCTCGGCTCGCTCTGATTCCAGCCTGTCTATTCTGTTAAAATTTAACCGTGAGAACTTAGGTGAAGTGAGCTCTCAATCCATCTGATGCTAGGGATTGACACAAATTACAGCTCAGTTTACGCTCACTTCACCCAAGTTATTACGGTGAGATTTTTACAGAATAGCACTACATCCGATCTATTCTGTAAAAATCATGACGTGAAAATTTAGGTGGAGTGATCTTAAAAGTGATTGGTCAACAGTGTTAATACCTAGCATCAGGTGTAATGACAGCTCACTTCACCTAAGTTTTCACAGTAAGATTTTACAGAATAGCAATACATATCCTTACGATGTCTTCCTTTGCCATTGTTTAATAGTGTCTAAGATTACCTAACATATAAAGTTCATCGGTTCACGGTAATATTTTAACAGTTTATGTTCAGACGCCAGCACATCAAGTTACCAGAAACTGTTAAATTTTCCTAATCAACTTTGAACCTATCCTACCAAAGTTGATTGGGAAAACTGTCAGTCTGTCTTTACTCCCTACCACATGACTGTCATATGTCCATAATATTAGATTAGATACATTAATAACCAGCGAGCACTCACTGTAAAACACTATTATACAGTTGTGTTTATTATAATTTCATTATAACTGCGTAAAGCCATGTTGGTATGTAAATAGAGATGACGTATATCATTGATACGAGCATAATGTGATAAGTGTCTTCGAATGTTCAGTTTCAGCGTTTTTGTAGATTAAAGTCACCCACAATAAGCCATTACAACGATGTGTATGTTAATGCAGTAAACAATCGAACATTGTTCGCCATTTACGACGTGATATGAAGTCAATTAAACGTTAAACAATACTGGAAATGAAAACCTGTAAGATATAATCCAAGTGTGATTACAGGTCAGCTGTTGATTGTCGGCTCATGTTTAATTTAATTTAGATGAAATAATAATGTACCAATTTGATCATGTCACATGTTGTGGTGTGACACGCGCAGCTTCAATAAATTTATTAATTTGTTAATCGACGCTGATCCTGGCGCAATATTTATGGTTGAGCTATAAAAGCGTTAACATACAACGATACACAAGTTCTTCTCATCAATGAATGTCGTATTCGCTCGATTATTCTAAAAAGTACAATAGGTAACATAGGAGTGAGAAACGCCAAAATGGTACGTTTATCTTTATTTATTGTTTGCAACTGATTTTGCACTCAACTTTATCAGCTAGAATAAATATTAATTACCTACTGAGGATGACGTTATCAATTTGCAAATTGAATTCGTAACTAGTTTGTTTTTCTTTAGTGAAATATTTAAACAAACTATAATTAGGTACAATTAATGTAACAATAAGGTGTGGGCGACCATTAATATTCATAACGTTGGTTGTTATTACAATAACATCGGGGCACAACTTTAAAAGGCCACAGATAATGAGTCGATAGACAGAATTAACTGGGCTTACGTGCAGACATAAAAAAATTAAAACATGTTCACATGAAGACCATTCTCTAGTTAATAAAAGTTAGATAATGCGTATGATACCGCGTGTTTGTTTGACAGCTTCTTTGAATGAAACGTGCTCTCGATAAAAATGATTTTGGTTATTAGATATGACACGTTCTATTGAAACGTCTATCACATATACGTAATAGATATCTCTTGAAAAGTAAACGGTTTCAAATACACATGAAATCATATACTTACGTCATACCCAATTACTTTTTAGCTGAACGCTTGAAGCCAAAATGTTTTAACATATTGGTTTACCCATACCTATTTATTTCTGCTACGTAGAGGTTACATAAGTACCTTACAAATGCATGTAAGCTGCAAGTGACCCAGGAGGCTAATTTATATTAGATAAAGAATATAATTTATACCTACTACTGCACCCATTATAACTATCGCTCTATGTGAGCAGAGGCGCGTGTCCACAATAAGCACTGAACACTGCTTCCCACCTGCCCGACACCATAATTAATAGATTGCGTGCATTTTTTTCTTGGATAAAAATAGGAAAACCTACAGAAGCGGTTTTCCTCTTCAAAATACCTATAACCTAGAATTTAAGATCCTACAACTGCCTGTGGTTTCTTTTTAGGCATGCTACGTTTTAAAATCTTCCCCAATCAAAATATTCTTCCATCGAAAGAGACATTCACGTAGTACTTAGATGGGCGTTTTTCAAATTTGTTGACCATTGCCAAAACATAATGTCCACTGACTTATCAATTAACTTATTAAATAATTATTAGTCAAAATATCATGTTTAAAATGGCAATCGATAGCACATTTCAAGAAAAGTAAATTAAAACAGAAAAATAATTTAAAATATACACTCAATTTAAAAAAAAAATTAATATGTAGCATTAGTTACCCCAATTTCACGATGTCCCATGCATACTTTCCTAACTTTGAAGTGTATAATCCCCAAATATATAATTAAAATCACTAGGCTCGTGGTAAAACAATATGAAATTATGTTTTTTATGTCTTTTAACTGGTTGTTATATCAAAATAATAAAATTATATAATAAAAGTGTTACTAACTGGAACTACAGTGCTCTATACAAACTCATTTTTTGGCTCAACTACTTGTTCAATTACAAAACAATTGGTATTTTCAAAAAGCTCATTTAATAAGCTATCCAAAAATTAAAAAATTAAATACAATATTATTAAAAAAAATAGCGTTCCGGTTAGTAACAGTCAACAAATTTGAAAAACGCCCAGATAGCAATGTGACTTTTCAATTTGTATTTACTTTCTGAGTTTATCTTAGACATTACTGACATCGCATCGGTGAACGAAAAACATCGTGAGGAAACCTGGACCTATCGTTAATAAAAAGTCGTGCCTTCTCTGTATGAGAAGAGGCCTTTGCCCCGCAGTGGGACAAGAATAGGCTGGTATTAATATGAATGAAATTTAATTTTATTCACGTAAAAACTAATCATGTTCTGTTTTACAGCAAGTCGAAGACTGGTCGACAGAGCTGATGGAAGTGGAGCACCGCGCTAAAGCCGCGGCGCGCGCGCTTCTGTTCGTGCTGGACAGCGAGACGCGCGCCGTGGCCGCCAGCGTGGAGGCCGCACACCTAGCCGCCGCGCCGCGCGACTTGTTGCTGGTGCTGCGGCCCTATACGCGCCATCAGAACATCGGACACGAGACCATCTCTGACCAGTCAGTATCTACTCCGTACGAACTAACGAATCAATCTGCCCAAGTAGTATATCATCGAACCTTCCCAGACACAGTGCCAGTGTGGAGCTCCCTTGCAAGACATGCTTTACTTTCTTTCCTGCCTATCATGCACAACCAGCTGCTCATTTCATGATTTAAACGAATCGAATGACAGAGCTGTACTGGTACCTTACAGGTCGTACAAAATTTGAGTAGAAAAGAAGAAGTAGAAGATCTACTCCGTACTTTTGGCTTGATACTTGGGGCTTGCACTCGTCTAGCTAGACT
This sequence comes from Hydraecia micacea, assembly GCA_914767645.1. Lineage (NCBI taxonomy): Eukaryota > Metazoa > Arthropoda > Insecta > Lepidoptera > Noctuidae > Hydraecia > Hydraecia micacea. The sequence continues at coordinate 8,905,015 of OU611779.1, read as the reverse complement.
ATTAAGTACAATAAATGTGAAGAGTCATGCGATTTTGTACCATGTACGCACCATCCATATACTGTCACCTTGACCTGCCGTGCACACGTGTAACTATAATATACCTATGGTTATGAGTACGACTCGTCAAGTGAACCCCTTGTCACTTCACGTTCACGAGTCTTGAGCAGTCCTTTGTGGCTTCCGGTATTGATCGAGATCTATCAGCAGGGTACAGAATGTCATAATAGCCGCCTATTAAGAATGCATCGACCAATCTACAATTGATTCTTAGCTTAGTCCACATTTGAGCACACAAGTCTCCTAAAAACAAGTAGATACTAGATAGATTAGCAATCGCAGCCAAGCAGGGCAAAAAATTTGAAATTATTAATTTGTCATCAGTCGATCGTCATCACGAGGGTTGGGATGATTCATGTCTATGAAGTTGATGCCCGATAGCCGTTCGTCATCATCTTTTTTGTCTGACTGACTATCTTTTCCTGGTGTCATGTTCTCCGAAAGGATGAATTACTTATCTGATAAATGACTCTACCTGAAGTAACTATCAGAGTGACTAAAGCTACATTTGTGTAATTATTATGTCGTTTGGTGCTGGCCGGAACCCTAGCACGTCAAATTTCTGACATAAGTAAATAAATTTGCTTTTCATAGTAAGTACCAAAACAAACGTCATAGTGCCACTTGTCTACAAATTTTTGCAAACTAGCACGTCAAAGCATTCGTAACAGTCGATAAAGGTAGAAACACGATCATCTCGTTAAGTATTGACGTCATTCAGTCACTCTAACTAACCCATGCAATAAGATCACGCGCAATGATCGTTGCTTCCATGTGCCTCTATTGTGTCAATTTGTATGCAGAATGTAAACTCTAATAAAATGATTCTTACGACTGCAGCGAGTACGTGGAGCTGTCGCGTGCGCGGGCGACGCTACAGGAGGCGGTGGAGCGCCGCGGCCTGCCCGCCTTCACCGACATCCCCGCCGCGCTGCGCTGCGCACGCGCCGTGCTGCGCGGCGCGCGCACGCACCCGCGCCACTCGCTCGGCCACACCATCCTGCGCCTCAAGCGCGCCTACGACGCGGCGGGCGGCCGCTCCTCGCGCCTGCCGCGCGCGCGCGCAGTGGACGCGCTGCGGGACGCCACGCGCGCGCCGCGCGAGCGCGCCGAGCGCTGCCTGCCGCCCGCGGCCGACCCCGTCGACTTCGAAACGTTCTGCGCCGCCGTCGCCGAGCTCGCCGCCGACGCAGGTCAGTACGACTCCTACTTAATGACCGTAAAGCTCGTTAAAATGCTGTCGTTTTCTGCCAATGCACCGTCCATAAACTTGTTTTAATGTGTCATAAGCTGTTAATGTAGTCGCTTTCGATATATTGCTGCTTTTGACATGGACGATTTATTGTGGAAACATAGCGGAAGATTTGGCAGTGTTTTTACGATTCACGGTACTAAACGTCGTACTTATATTTAGTTAAGAATATTTGGGTGGCGGGTGTGTGGTAAGGGGTGGTGTTTGTTGAAGGGCGCAGTAGCCCGCGCGCGGCTGCGGAGAGCGAGGGCGTGGCGTCGCGCGTGCGGCGCGCGTTCCGCTCGCTGCGCGCTTACCTCTCCCCGCCGTCCCCGCCCACTCCCGGTGCGTGTGCGCACTATTCACTTTACATCATCATCATGTCATCCGCAACGCGTCCACTTCCGGACGCACGCCGCACTTTCATAAGGAATGGTTTTTGAGCCGCTTGCATTCAACGTCTACCCACGACCTTAACTAAGTCGTTTGTGTACGTAACAGCCGCCCCACGCTCCACTTGTTTCATACAGTTATCATTTTCATTATTTCGGTATGTTGGGTGCTACTTGCTCTACTTACTTGTTTTCAATTTTATGCTAGCTTTTGCAGTTTCATGAATTCTGTTTCGATCACTTAAATAAGGCAAATGTGTATTAGTCATTTAAAATGTGTATTAGTCATTTCAACCTTTTTTGCTTGCAATATTTTTTATTTTCCAAATCATAAGACGTGTTTACAACGATTTGTTTGCTGTTAAATTTGAATATTTTTTTATTATTTAATAAAATAGTTATGTACCCTATATCACTTTTCACTCACACAGTAGGTACCTATACATTCATTGCTCGTTGCAATTTTCAACAAACGAGGGCAATTCATAATATGAACCTCTAGTAGTTTTCTTTTTCTTATTGTTATTTGTGGCTGCTGTAAATATGATTGGTACCATCCCTTTATCTTACACACTATATCATTTGACCGTTCTTTACTTGCAGAGTCTCAAAGTCGAAATGGTACAGAGGCGGAGGCGACGGGCGGCGATTTGCGCAGTGAGCCGCGCGAACCTGCCGCGAGAGACGCTAACAACGGACTGCGGCTTGTCAACCCCAGGCTTAAAGCATACGGACGAAAGCTTGGTTTATTCATTCCTAAGGTAAGGAACAAATACATTATTCTGTAATAATTATCATTATTCAGTCAAAAGACGTCAACTGATGGTAAATGGTAATGGCTCCCACGAGCATCGCCACAAATACCGTTCCTATCCTATCCACATCAAGTTCATTCCCGCGTCCTTCACGAGGTCGTCGGCCAAGTGAGGGGCCTGCTCACGCTGCTCCTAATCACTGCAATAATATCATTACTAGACAAAAACTTTGGCATAGATTTGCATTAACGATAATTATATAGTAAGTTGTTTTCACGTCAACTTGCAACTTTGTGTAGTTAATTTATCGTTTAATTTATTTCTGTTTCCAGAACGGCGGTCACCGGCCAGCAGCGGACAGCGCAGGCGCGGGGCCCGGGGGGCCGGCGGGGCCCGGGGGGCCAGCAGGGCCCGGGGGGGCCGCGGGGGCCTCGAGCGGCGACTCGGTGTTCACGCCGGGCACCGAGCGACGCCTCGAGCGCCTGCCCGCCATGCTGGGCGCGCCCACGCATGATGTCTACCTCGGCGGGACCTTCCCGGTAAATAATCATTTTGCGAATTACACAAAAGTGCACAGACACTTTCAAACGCAAGTCAGTACACACACACATGGCACTTGAAGTACGAAAATTACCCTTATCTAATAAAGGCACCATCAAAATTAAATTGTTAGTATGGATGTGTGGTTTTCAGACAAGTTGATTTTGTAAAAAAAAAAAAACTTGTCTTCAGTCTGCCTGATTTCCTGAAAGACTTTTGCACTAGTTGCACACGTTGTCGGCAGGTTCTATTTTTATCCACCATCACTGACTTCAAAACGTGTTCAGATTTTAACTACTTTCACAAAGATTCATCTTACCAAATAAATCCATTCTTCTCCAGATCCACAACACCAAACCAGAAGAAGTCCTACGAAGGGAAGGCTTCACGTACGTAGTGCCAAGAGCCAACGACTACACCCGAATGTTCTCGACCCCTGCCCGAAGGACTGCGCCCGCGCACCCGGAGTCACCGCGTCGCGACAAAAAGCCGCGCCCCTCAAGTACCACGTTAGAACTGCCCGATGACGTACAGCTAAGAGACCGCACGCCTGATGATAGAGCCGATAGGAATGATCGACTCAGTGCGTCCGACTTCTATACTGTCACGGAAGATGTTACGCCGCAGCCCTTCAAAGGTAACTTATTATTTTGTTTCTGTTTTTATTATCTACGGCACGCCCATATCCTCGCCATTATTCGTCATCTACTCTACTTATATCTCCATGTAAAATACTGGTATTCAGCTGCATCCGGTTCGACTGGAAGGCGACCCCAACATAGTTGGGAAAAGGCTAGGCAGATGATGATGATATTCTACTTCTATCGTACCTACATTAAGTAGTAAGATAGCTCATGCCGTGTTAGACAGTTAGCAACATGGTAGCGAGGCTGACTGCACAGGGTTCGCCGTCATAATAAGTATAACTCATACATAAACCAAGCAAGTTTGACAGGTTGCTGACAAAATAACTAGCCAGCATAACAACTTACCAGCTACTGCCAGATGAGTCTCTGACAGTCTAGCCCAAAGCTGGTTAGCCGAAATTATTACTAGATGCTATTCTTAAAAAAAAAAAAAACTTATTTTCTCGACCACATTGTGAACTAACAAGCTATTACGTTACAGGAACATACGACGAGGACCTATTACTAGGCTCACGCGTCCTAGTGTTCGCGATGAGTGCGGATTCTCCTTGCTTCGCTGCGATGGTGCTGGCCGCACACTATATGGGACTACGTCCTGCCAACACTGTGCTTTTAGTGCAGCCCATGGACCCGCAGAAAGCACATGGTGTAAGTTGAACCTATATTTATAACTAGCTTCCGCCCGCGAGGTTAGTCGATAAAAAGGGTATTAGGATATCCTTTCATCAAAATTGGTCCAGCCATTTCGGAGATTAGCCGGAACAGACATACAGACAAAAATTAAAAAAATGTTTTTTTTATATAAGTACCGTACTTATATACTTTCTTATGCATTTAGTAAACTGTTACTTTGACATTCCAAACCAATACTTAAATTTTATTTATTTATATGGATTTGAATACCTTAGCAACAATAGCAACCCTGATTATGACGCGTGATATTATTAGAGTCACATCGTTCGTGATTTGCACCAGCTATAGGTACTTAGTCTCACTTAGAGCAATTATTATCTATAAACACCTATTATGTGAAGCTGTGTCGTCACTCTTGCTTACGTTTGTTGGCTTATCTTCCCCAGCAAAAGTACCTAAGTCTGGTTTTCATAATCAAACCAACTAACTTCGAAATAAACATACTCATGAGACATTTCTTTCCTTACAGTATAGTGAAGTAGCCGTCAAGGATTACAACCGGGGCCGCCACTACCTCTCAGACTTAGCGAAACGCTCCGGAGTGCCCGTGGTCGACAACGTCGACTCCGCGATGGCGTGCGTCGTCAGCCGGCTCAGAGCAACGCTATAGCATCATTAATTGCTAGTCCTCGGGACTCACATACCTTAAATCTATTGATGTATGGATGATAACTGTGTTATACACCCGAATATCGATTGTTATCGGTATATCGGAATCATTTTAATACAGGCAGCAGTGACAGCCGCCTAGGTTAATCATAAAGTCCGCCGCTTCTAATTATAATAATAGAGTAATTAAACACAACGCTAGTTGAAGCGAATCTCATCTCAAGCATTGTCACATTAGTTGTGATCGCGATTTGATTTCGTATTCGTTATTTCATTGCGATGCTTAGAGAAGCGGCTAATCACAACTCACGTAATAAAGACATCACAAATGTAATTCATCATAAAACAATCATAGGGTAATTATTTTAACTTGCGTGGCGAAGAGTCTCATAAGAGTGTACTTATTCATTTCAAGACGTTTAGTTTAGTACAAAGAATGTCTCTCTTTTATTTCATCACTCTCTATTGCATTATGTAATGTAATATATAGATATTAAAATAAATGTAATTCAATGGATGTATGAGCGAGAATGGATGGTGACGGTAATAAGGTTATCTTGATGAGGATGTAACAAATCTCTGTGATGAATTTGTCTAGGAATTTTTTATAGTAAACTTTCAATGCATAAGCATATAATTAGATGATAACTATACATATTAGTATTGTTGCAAACAAAGGTACAGGTAGTAGTCACATGGTGGCGCGTTTGGAGGAATATTGTTATGTCGGATGTGCACAAGAAGTTTTATAGGTAGTGGATTCAGAGTCCTAAATCAGAAGATGTAAAGTTGTAAAAATTGAGCTGAACTCAATTTGGTCCCTCTAATGTGACTTGTGCCTTATTTAGAAAGAGTATGATAGACATACGAGAGTGAGTAAATTGTTGTTAGGACCTAATTTTTTTACTTCTGATGTTCAACTTGAACCTTTACCTATAAACATGATGAATGCACAGTGTTATGTTGATCATGATGTACTGGGGCTGACATTGGTATTGATTCAGTAGCCTAGTAGTCCTGGGAACTTCGCACAGTGGGTCTATTAGCCAATTTCTAAATCTTGTTTGTACTAAATTATATTGCATTGACGAATGCTTATGTAGACATCAGCACTTTAGAAAAACTGATTGAGGAAAAGTACAAATATCTTGCTCACGTAGCAATTTTAAGAGGTTTTAGTAGTTATTATTTGAATTATGGCAATGCAAAGTTAAATTTTATAATAATTAACATCTTATACTCATTTTTTTATTATAATAAATTGTACCTTTTCTAAAAATATCTAATATGCATCAGAGTTAATGCTTGCAAGTGGATAATGATGAAATTAGGTTATGATAGCCACAATTCCATACCTAATTTAGGTATAATCTATAATATTGAGTAGGTTTAGTGGTAAACATATTTGACCCACTGTCACTAAAATTTAATTCGTAATTATAAAATTCAGCAAATATTATTTGCTAGTCACACGCCCATTAACATTTTAAGTACTTTGTTAATATTGATCGATAGTACAAATATCTAATTTATAGAAAAATATGTCATATATTAATTGTAATTTTATGCCATGTACGCTTATTTTAAACTAAACATCACATATGTAAATATAGAAATTTGTAATTATCCAAGTGTTTCATTGTTGTTGCCAACTGGCATCCGCTTCTTTGACAGCACTATACTTTCTCCTACTATTATAGTGGCGAAACAGTTATCCGATTTCGAACTTTCGACTTTTGATTCATGTATTTGAAAGTAATACAATTATGCATAAAATCATCAAACCCTCACTGAGCATGTACGCAAAGGTCAGTTTTGCCAGTAAATCCCATAACCTATGTAATAAAGGGTGATCCCATTGCTATTATGTCTATTCCACAAAAGCCACTAATGAAGAATGGCAAGTAGAATGTTTGACTATGTATCGACAAATCGTAATTGTTACATTTCGTTTTGTCTGTAGCTTGAAAGACATTAAAAAGCAATATGATTTACAGGTCACGTACCTACCATCTCTTTCTTGGTTTGACAGATTGACCTATAATAGTCCATTAATAGTCATAATCGTAATACATCCGTTACTCGAAACTCGAAATATTTTAGAAGGCACTGTGGAAAAAGGTTTTATTTGCTCACATGGAATGCGTCGATGAAATCTATGCGCTTATAACAAAAGTGGCTTTGTTTATTTATGGTTTCATGCCAAATATACTTAAATGAAAACTCATTAAATTATTGGAAGGCCTACTAGCCAGTCCAATTTAAATAGCAACATAATTTTTACGTTCAAATTCTATCAACCCTACAAGGTTTCTAAAAAAATGTAAATCTCAAATGAAAAAGACTTATTTCATAATTTATTGATAACATTTAGCTTTTTATTTAAATACTTATACTCGATTGTCCTAAGATAAAACTATCTGTTAAAAAACAGTCATTTTCTGTTTGTCTTTTCTGTGTGTTTGCTCTTTACATATTTGCATTTCTTTCTGAACAAGAATGTTCAGTTCTTTATTTTTCTCTGCAATCTGAATATTAATATTTTTATGGCCATTGGACCCAGAAGCATGTCTGATTAATGAACTATTCAGTTTTACTATATCCTTTTCAATTCGTTTTTTGTCTTCTGTAATTTTGAATTGCTCAATGTTTAAGTCTTTAGTCGTAGACTGCTTTACATCCAAAGAGGCTTCCTGTTCGTTATCTGCTTCGGTCTTATCGCCTAACGTTTTATTAAGGAAATTGAACACATTTCGTCGTTCCCTCTCTTTTTCACGCTCGTACGCTCTTTTATTACGCTCTTCTTCTTTCTTCTGTAATCGTTTCAATTTTTGTTCCACCTATAAGCAATAACAGAATGTTGTTATAAAAATAGTCTACAGTATACTTAAAACAGTAGATATTTATATCATCTATGAAATGTAAGCCATGAAATCATCATCATCTGCCTAGTCTTTTCCCAACTATGTTGGGGTCGGCTTCCAGTCTCACTGGATGCAGCTGAATACCAATAAAATTATCTTTAAAACCTTTAATGGATCTTGAGACGCATGTTTCTCGGAGATGGCCATACACTGGTCAAGACTCTTCCCCACAGGTAGAACGCGCGCCTCAACCGGCTGCACACGACCATCGCTTGCTGCGCCGAGCCCAGTCCCCGCAACGTAGCCCATTGCGAACATTATTTTCGAGCCAATACCCTGTAAAATTAAAATTAACTGTAATTTTTTATATCTTTTAAATCTAGCAGTTATTGCAAATTGTTATAAACGTTAATACATACTCACTCTAGTATGTTGCTCCCACTGCCCAATAGGGGTGATGTTTTTGTTAAGAAGACTTCTTTCAACAATAAGTGCATGATTATCAGCTACTGTTTCTTCACACATAGCTTTGCTTTGTGGATATTCTGTATCGCTTAAACTATCATCGGAGTCATCACTTTCTTCATTTTCAGCTACATGAAAAGTAAAAAAGTAGTATAAGTCATAGATTAGGTCAAAGAATAGCTTTTTAGTGATAAAACGTGACTTCAACACTGTAAATAATGAAACCTGAAATCTTTTATTTTATTTTTATAATTGCTCAAGATACTTCGCCTCTTATAACCCTTAAAAAGACGTGCTATTACCCTAAAGGTGACTAAGCAAAGAATCAATGTTTGAATTCAAATTCTATAAAAGACACTTACTGTTCAATGGGAAAATTTCCTCAATTTTCACTCTATATTCATCAGTCCCATGTTTCCTTTTCTCCCCTGTGTGTACACCATGCTCTAATTTAACAGAACAAGTTCTTTTCTCTATATCTATACTCCTTATTACCGCTCTATGCCATAAGTGATACTTTTCAGTTGATTTTTTTGCTAAACCTATTTCCTGTAATTAACACGAAATATGAATATGCAAAAATGAGCAGTGGTGGTCAAGTGGTAACGGCCGCGACTTACGAATTGTAGGTCGTAGGTTCGAAAAATTCGAAGACGTGTGACATCCACCAACCCGCACTGGGCCTGCATAGTGGATTACGGCCCACTCCCTCTCACCGAGAGGAGGCCTGCCTGTGTCCCAGCAGTGGGAACATTATAGGCTGATTATGCTACCACGAAATAAATGTTAGAGGGATCAGTCATCATGAGTAAAATCATTAGATGAGCAGGAACGTAACATAATGTTATCCCTGAGAAGGAAAAGAGGAAGACCATTTTAAAGATGGGTAGACGACTTGAAAACTAGTGTGTGAGGGACATGGGGAGAAAACCTCACGACCCAGAGCTATGGAAAAGCCTGGGAGGCCTTTGCCTAAGAGCAAAGCAATCTGAAGATGTCTAAACCTTTTATTTTAATAAATTGTAAAACTTGTTTTATTATTGCTAATATGGGCTATTTGAAATTGAAATGTATTAAGCCGGGTACTCATTAGCGAGCTGTAACCGTAACTTATGTGATACAGTAACGAGGTTCTAGTGTGTACGCGTTTTACAATTACGGCTCACGTCGTCGCCGAAACGCTTTCACCGAGCGTACTCATTTTGCGAGCTGTAACTGTTACCAAACAGATACAGTAACGAGGTTCTAGTGTGTACGGGGAGTACTCCACGATGTCGGACGCACTGCAAGCGCCCTTTGATCCGCGGCAAAAACCGACAATCGTCGGCTCGCTGCGAGTCGCTCGTGTAGCGTTCGTCGCAGGCTCGCGAACCACGTCCACATTATGTTTTTGGTAACAGTAACGGTTACAGTTACGTGCAACGTTACGGGTTTAGAAATGAGTACGTTGTTCGCTGCGAGCCGCACGCGTACCGCTCGCAGCTGGTTTGCGAACCACGTACACATTATGTTTTTTGGTTACAGTACATGCAACGGTTACAGTTACAGCTCGCTAGTGAGTACCCGGCTTTAGAGTTGTATTTTACACAGCATGCTGCTTTAATGGCGACATTAATTTAACACACGTTTACGGTTTCGCGTTTTCGGTTTTTGAACATATTTTAATTTCATAAAACTTTATTATTTTAAATTTTCTAAAATAGCATTTTGTAGCAACCTGTAGGTACCCTGTACTTAAATAACTGTAGCGCAGGGGTCATTTGCCGGGGTCATGGGTCATAACATCGCATCCATGAAATTAAAACGAATGCCGTGCTAAGAGTAGGCGAATTGAAGGAAAGAGAGAGCCTTATTTCGGCGAGCGCGGCGCAGGCGGTAGTTTTCAAATTACGAATTATTATTTATTTTTAATATTAGCCCCACCAGTATGTTAAACAAAGAGTATAATAATAATACGGGTCGCCATTGTAGCGGCACGTTGTATATGAAGCCGTAAAAATGGCGGACCAAGACTGAAATCTGATCTACAATAAATGGTTTATCAGAAACTATAATTACCTCATTATCAGGTGGCTTCAGTTTCATCAATATTCTACTACCTACTTTAATTGAACTAAAATCTGGTTCTATTGCTTCTTTTAAATTCGACAATTGTACTAAAGCACCATGGGAATATCTGTAACACCAATAAAATCAGTTTTAATTATGACATTTATGGCACTACATTTAGGGTGCAGTTCCCTTTTTAGTCAACCATAATATGACTCACCTACATTGTTCATCACTGAATTTACATTCACCATCGAGGAAGAAAGGACAGGGCAACATCTCAGCGTGTGTTGGATGAGTGAACAGAACTCGGACCTGCAATGAAGGAAGGATGATTAGTACAAAACATTGTGCTAATTTCATTACTGATTTATGGTCACAGAACTGAAATGAGGTATAAGATAACCCCTGTACTGGTTTGAATAGTTAATAAATGTAGAAGGCTATGTTTTAACTAAAAACTAGAAATCAAATAAATTGTTAACAAAAAAAAAACTGTTTCTTTCATATATCTAATCTAGCAGCGCCCCACGGTTTCACCCGCATAAGTGTCGATCCCGTGGGAATATGGGGATAAAAAGTATCCTGTGTTAATCCTGGTTATAAACTATCTGTGTGCCTAATTTCATCCAAATCCGTTCAGGAGTTTTTGCGTGAAAGAGTAACAAACATACAAACACACTCACAAACTTTCACCTTTATAATATTAGTGTGATGTGATAAAAAATTATGCTAAATCAATACACATCCATAAACCCACGCCTTCTTCCCATGGGGGTAGGCAAAAACTATAGAATGCCACCTGCTACGATCCTTACATACTCCTTTTAGCTTGCTTAGGTTCATACGTCTGGTCATACACAAACGCCGGGTTGGGAGTACTATGCACCTGACTTTTCTGAAAAACATCACCAATAAGGTCCCTCCCAGCGTTTCCACTCACATCTGCCTTGTAAACACCTTTGTTTAGTCGCCTTTCGTAGCTAAATCAGTAATAATTTTAAAACAAATTATATACTAACTTGAAGGTCTTGGAACTGGTCCTCATCCTGTTTGGGCACTATAGAACTGACCATAGCATTGTAAAGACCTGGCTGGCCACCCCACTTGTGTGTGTGATACACTGCACACTTCATGCCCAGTAATGAAGACAGCTCATCCTATGAATGTTTCAGATTATTTAGTGATTTAGAAGCAGAAATTAAGACGTATTAGTAGTTTAGCAGGTATATGTAAATGCTTTAGCCATAGGAATAACATAATTAAGTGATTTTTTGTGTGTAGTGTTATTGGGTTGTGGAGGTCACATAGGTAGGTCGCTCCATGTAAAATACTGGTATGCAGCTGCTTCTGGTTAGAATGGAAGCCAACCCCAACATAGTTGGGAAAAGGCTAGGCAGATGATGTGGACTTAAGTGATCCTAGTCAATAATTATTATAGAGTTTGCCAGAAAATATCTGGTATTTTGTCTCCTCTTTTATGAAATCTTGTAGAACTAGTAATTGCATTATATAAAAAACTAGCGGCCCGTCCCAGCTTTGCACGGGTGTAATTCTTTTTTCGAATTTTTCTTTCATACAAACCTTGTCCTGGCAATACCGAACGCAAAAAAAAAGAATTATCCAATTTGGTGCAGTTGTACGGAAGTTATGCGGGTACATACATTTTGGCAATTCATTTTTATTTATATAGATATACCATTTTATTAGTTAATAACATTCATAATAACTGGAAGGTTATACCTTAATATTGGAATTTATAATATTTAATTTAAACTTTTAAAAGGAACAGTTCTGGGTTTAGCTCCAACTCCCCACAACCATCGCTCTTTCTGCTGAAATTTTAGCTGGCTGGCAATATTATAATGTAACATTAGTCACCTACATAATTTATATGTAAAAAGGTAAATTAGTTCTTAAGGTTCCACCTTTTCTTGCGGTAGACCCATAACGGCTACCAAATGTGTTAATGTTGAGTAGATTTATTTTTATAATTATAGTATTTGAGATATTTTGTTGTTTCCTTATCTTTCGATACTAAACCACAGAGAACAATTTTTAAATTGTACCGACATAGCCCGAAGAATTGCCAAACTTAAGTGGCAGTGGGTAGGGCACATTGCTCGCAGAACAGATGGCCGATGGGGCCAAAAGGTCCTGGAGTGGCGACCGCATACTGGAAGATGTAGAGTTGGAAGGCCTCCCACAAGGTGGACCGAAAACCTTGTGAAGGCCGCAGGAACTCGTTGGATGCGAGAAGCACAACACCGGTCGAAGTGGAGGTGCTTGGGGGAGGCCTATGTCCAGCAGTGGACATCTTTCGGCTGAAATGATGAGATATACCTCAATATCACTGTCAGCATTGGCTGCCTCCTCAGAGTTTTCAGATTTGTTCCCTTTAGCTTCTTCATATGCACCACTTTTAGCCATCTCTTGCTGAAAACAATGCAACAACTAAATGTTAGACAGTGTTTCTACAATACAAATATTTATCTGTAAAGACAATGATTCCTCATATTTACCATGAACAATGCATACTCATCATCCAATTCATCTTTAGGTTCAGTAGATTGAGTCTCAACCGGCTGAGTGTCTTTAGGGACCAGGGCTTCCAAGTTCTCTCTAGTCAGTTGGATCAGTTGTTGCAAATCTGACTGCAAAGCTAATAAGGATTCTCTTTCCGTTGATTCATTAACAGTTTCGAGGGTCAAGTTGACCATTGCCAGCTGGAAATACATTAAAATAGTAATACAATTGGTAAAGTTGTTGAATAACTTAATTAGAATTGTAATGTTAGTACCTGTTCTTCATATTGGTTTAAAGATTGTTGTAAATCATCCATGTTTAATAAATCCAATTTGTATTTAAATAATCAAATTAATAGTGTCACACGAAAAATAGTAAACTGAAGAACAACAATAGTATTATTTATTAATATTTATTCTGCAATTTGCTGTAAACCACAGAGTACTTTTTGATAGCTGTAAACTAAACTAATCACTTGAGAAGTTGACACTTGACGTCTTGACAGTTGACTTGACCACAGACAGACAGAACCACTGAGTTGGGTTATTAGTCATTGGACAGAACACAGGGATTTGACTGTTTTTTCTACCTCAATGGATTTGACTGACGACAGTGACATCTTCACATCTGTCATCTTCACTTTTGACAGCAGTTTTGATAGATTGATTTTAAAGTTTCGTCCCGATTCACCCCTGCATCCCTATTCACCCCGTCTTATCGGTATACTACTCTCTAACGAGAGCAGCCAAGTCTTGGCCGTAGGTACCTTACGGCCTGGCCACGACTCGCCCTCGCCGCTATCGGCGCACAAGCGGCGCGCCGCATCTACGTTTTCTTTAGGAATAAATGGCAGTGCGCTCATGCTCATATACTAGAGTCGCAGCACGGGCGAGGTGGTGACGGCGCAGGGTCGAGGTGGGGACGCTGTGCCCACAGAGTACTTTTTGATGCTGTGCCTAACCGCGACGCGACTCCACCGCCATTTTGTCTCGGGCGTACACGAATTTATACAGTTAAAATAATGCGTGACAATTTTGAAACTAACGTGAAAATCGAAATTGTACGATTATGAGTGCAAGTATGTCGACGACATGTCAAATGAATTAGAATGTGTGAAGGAAGCATAGCCGCCTGCGACTCGACTCTACATAGAGACCACGCCTCGACCGTGACGCGACCCCGCCGCGACCTCGCCTCGACCACAGAGTACGCTATAATATAGGTACTGCCTCGACTTACCAGTGAGCGACGGCGACGCGCCTTAGGGTACCTCGCAAACCGGTCAATCAATCTGCCTAGCCTTTTCCTGTATATGTTGGGGTCGGCTTCCAGTCTAACCGGATGTAGCTGAATATCAGTATTTTACATGGAGCGACTTTTCGGAAATTTTACTGAACATTTTATTGCAGTTTCGGGTTAACCTTGACCATAGAAACTATTTAGGTTCTGGTAAGCATGGCCCTGCGACGCGACGTACCGTTTCCGAATTATGGGCCTCCGAATTTCATCTATATATATAAAAGGAGAACTGACTGACTGACATATCAACGCACAGCCCAAACCGCTGGGTCTAGAGATTCCAAATTTGGCACGTACGTTCCTTATGAGGTCTAGGGGTGCACTAAGAAAGGATTTTTCAAAATTCATCCCCTAAGGGGGTGAATGGGGGGGGTGAAATTTCACGCGGACGAAGTCGCGGGCATAAGCTAGTTTTATATAAAACGCTATATATTTCCAAAATTTTGCCTGTTGAAAATCTATTCTGGAAAAAATTTTTGCTTCTAATTGAGTCACCTAAAAATTGAGATTTCTGGTAATTTAGGAAAAAAAACTAAAAAAATCATATCTCAATAACCGTGACACTTAGGACATGGGGTCTTTGCGTGAAACCTCGCAAATGACAATCCCAACCCCCCAAAAAATTGTGTCGGTCCAAGCGCCAAACACCCTGTAGGTATAGAATAATAATCGTAAAAATCATCAATGCAAGTCTCTAAGTTCATAGGTTATTGAATGACTATTTCATGAAATAAAATCATAACATTTATAGAGTTGTATTCCTGATTCTGTAAAGCCATATTTGTCACGGTCGTGAAACATATTTTAATCAACATAGACCTGACACTGATGTGCAAATTGCGAAAAACGTAAAAAAAATTAATTTAGCGCATTCTCAAAGTCAAAACCTTCTGTTTCCCCGATTTAAAGTATCCATACTATTATTAAAGCTGAAGAGTTTGTTTGTTTGAACGCGCTTATTCCTAGAACCTATTTTTGCATTGGATAGCCCAATTCTTGAGGAAGGCTATAAGGTATATAACATCACGCTAGGATCCTTAGGAGCCGAACAAAAAGAAAAAAGTCGGAAAGAACGCTAAGCGAAAACGAAGTAATAGCACAGTAATAGCGCGGACAGGCGATGCGTCGAGGTGAGCCGGGCCGGGGGAACAAGATATTTGACGCGGACGAAGTCGCGAGCAAAAACTACTGGTAGAATAATAGGGACCAGCCAGGGCAATTTATATTAAACTTGATCTTCAGTTCAAGAGTAAAGCATGGCAGAGCTGGTGCTTAAGGCTTAAGGCGACTTCATTGAGGGGCAGCAGAGCGTTCTGGAATTAATTAAAAGTTCAGTATTACTAGTAGTGACTTTTCTAGTACAGTATTATTTCACGATGGCTCTTCTCCACTTCGCTGCACTAGTTGACATACTGGTTACCTTTTACAACGCTCCACCTCAATGGAGTGTCAGCCTAAGTACGGCTTTCACAAGAAGTTATATAAAATAAAAATACTTAAATTCTTGTCATAAGTTTAATCTTAATAGTAAGGTTTTTGAGACGTGTTCCTATAATATCAGTACAGCTGCTTGATATAAAACTTTATCAGTTATATAAGTCATACGTCTTATTTACATAGGCTAGTCTAACTTCTTTAATTTATTATTATATACATACAAACAAGTTATTTCTGCAATAAAAACATGGAAGGACTGTTACTTAATGGCTACATGGAAACAGTGACACTAATCCAATACTGCCCCCCCTGTTATAATTACAGTAAATCAAAAGTCAAATACAACAGTAAGTCGACTTACTGTAATTATAGCAATGGAGGCAGAATAGGACCAAACAAGTAGTAAATTATTACAGTTCACTTAATGTTTGGATAGTTATTTTTTTTATTACTGTGGCTATAATTTTCTTGACAGTTTCACCTGTGTAACTTTCATTGTTATCAAAATTTACAGATATGGTTTGAAATGTATCATTCATTATGTTTTTTACCTTATCACCAATATTATCATTACTGGCAGTTGTATTGGTGACTAAATTTTCATATTGTTTTCGTATATGTGCTAATTCCTCATATTTTTCTTTATTACTGATTTCCAAATGATTTATTGTTGTTAATAATTCACTTTCATTATTTACATGGTCAACTTTATCTTGATCATATTTAGATTTTAAAAGTTTGATTTCTTCCTGAAGGTTTAATACTTCTTTGTTTCTATCCTGATTAATCTTTTCGAATTCAGTGATTTTATTCTGCAATATTACAACTTGATTGTCATTATTAGCATGTATAGATGCAGTTATATGCTCAATATTTTTATCAGTTCTAGATTTCAGTAATTCCTCATATACTTTAATTTTATTTTCATACTCTGTGAGCAACTTCATCAAAATATCTGTTTGTACATTTGTATTTCCTTTTGGTTCAAAATTATTCATTTTGTCTAAAACTGCATCCACTTTGTCTGTTATTCTATTCATATTTATTCTTAACTCACTGTTGCTTATTCTTTGTTCTGATATAAACATACCCATCTCATTACAAGGGCCTGTGATGAGATTGGTGCTTGTCATGGGTAATAATTGCCCAGAATGGGATGTGTATAATGGAATGTTTCCAATGGATTCTGTTTTTGGTACTATTGTTCTCTGATGTGACTCGGTTATTTGCTGTGATTCAGACATGTTTTCCAAATGATTCCTCTTAATAATACTTTTAACTGGTTTGTGTCTCACAGATTTTGGATGGGCGTCAGTTTCCATTGTGTCTGATGAATCACTAGTTCTTTCTACTGGTACAGCTCGAGTTGGCAAAACTGAATGTCCCATATTAGCCATTCGATTTATAATGGAAGCCTTCGTTTTTCTGTTAATTGAGGAGTCTGTATCACTTCCTTTATCTACTTTCTCACTTTGTTCTGAAGTAACGTCTGCTTTAATTTCAACATTAGTAGGCTCTGGTGGGCCTTGATCTGTGTATGATGAATATTGGATGTTTACTTCAAAACTAGTTAAATGTTCTGCAACCTTTTTCACTTCCTCTTTTGTACCATATATGCTCCAATACTTCCGAAGATTATCATAATAAGAGATATAAGTATCGTTTTTAATGGTGACCTCTAAATTAGGTGAAAGTGTGGTACATGACAGGGTAGTTTTATTAGAGTCATAGAGTACAATATTATGAGCACCAGTTTTCTGAATCTTAACAATGGCAAAGCCTAGTTTTCCTCTTGATGTGTAGACATTGTTGAACCTGAAAGTTACAGAAGGATAATGTATGTGTAAAATAAACCCACAAAGATGTGCTCGGTTGATAGCTACATCAAATTTATTTAAATAAATGAATTAAAGCTGAAATGGTGTGAAAAAAAAGTCAATTCTAGTATTCAACACAATACTAAAATTATTATTCACGATTTCGGCTTACATGGTTTATTTAATTCCACTTGTCTTAAAAATGTAAATGGTATGCAAATAAAACTTAATGTCAGTAGTGTAAAACACATATCAACTTACCACTTGTGTCCGATAAGAGCACAGGCAAATATGCATTCTGTAGTTTTTATCTGTTCTTGTTTTGGTAGAACGCTTTGAGGCTTCGGAGGTATGTATTTTAATGATTCATTTGATTTTCCTTCATTTTTTTTAGTTACATTTCCAAATATATTGGCCAGAGATGTGCTGAAAAGATAATATTATGGTAATAAGTTTGAGGTGTGGTATAAATACGAGTAAGTCTCCTCATCCGCCACTAAGACGACCCACTGACCGTATCCTCTGCTAATAAAATCAACTAGTTAGGTGTGATATGGGAAATAAAGAATCTAATAAGTTAATGACTGTCACTTCACCACGTACCATACTACTTCAAAACTTCCAAAATTTAAAACTTACCCAGCTACTGGAGTAAAGAAATCATCATCAACTTCGTCAGTTTCCAACATCCTGAAAACTTTGAACTTATGTTTATGAAGATCACTAATATAATGTTATTACCTACTCCACAGTGATAAGGGGTCAATGACTCCACATGATCGGGCAGGAGCAACTCTTGTAATTATTTTGTAAATCTTCGGAATAATACCACAATCAGTTTCAGATTTCTTTTTGACAGTTTTTTTTTCTGACAGACACTACCACAGAACATTAATACTCCAAGAGGACACTACCATTGTACCTCAATGGACACTACAGACAGACACAGTCAGCACCCTACGTTCCGAATTGCGTCAAAAGCGATAATATCGCGAATCCGACCAACGCGCAATGTCACAATTATTACTCAATAGCCCTTATATTTTGTGACTATTAAATTTGGTCGGATTCGCGACACGGGGCAAGTGTCAACAGTTCAAAAAGTACGTCCATCAAAAAGTACTCTGTGAATCTATGATTCGGACAGATTATGGCCCCAAGGCCCCAACCTCAGACTAAGGAAACTTATTCTGAGGCCCCAACCCACGATACATGACTATGGTCCGGTCTGTCGACGGAAGAGAAGAGCGCAAGACTGAAATTTGAAGGTTTGAGTTTTGAGTAAGGCTCATTGACTAAGGGTGCTTACATACAATTTCACCTGTACCGATCGGTACCGACCCGCACAGACTCGCCTGCACCGGAAACCTGTTTCTTTATAATCTTTATATAAGCACCCTTATACAGGATGTCCCTGGAAGTATGGATCTGTATAATGAAATCATTGCCTACACTCTACAGAATGCGGCGTAAATAATGGTCCCACGTTAAGGTGTGGTTAAGGAAGCCCACGCACACGCCCGTTCTGTTCGGTTCATTTCGGTTATTACAAAAAACTACCTGTGGCGCTCATCACAGAGCACAATCATGCTACCTAGTACTTTTTAGACAGGTCACTACCGCCACTGCCTCTGACTGAACAACGTATAAAAGTGGAAAGTAGTTTCTTTACACTGGCAACTGACTGAATTTAACAGTCAATGTCATGCGAAATATGAGAAAAATAGTGCTGTACTTCAGCTCAACTAATGTTATGCTATAATCGTCTACACGTTTACATAATAATATTTTATGCCGTATTCCAGTGTATTATTTGAACCTATGTGTTAGTCCATGATTTAATGTAAAGATTCAATTATTGAACAATACGCTTTTGCGGTTTTCTTACGTTATGAAATCCTAGTCACGCTTTCGCATATTCGACTACAAAATAAACGTGGTGAAACCTTGGTGAAGTTGGGAGTGTGCATCACTAATGGGCCTTATGTATGTGCGACGTACTTGTACGTTTTTTGTTCAACTTTATCAGTTTTATCACCGTATTCACTGTTCCTTTTAATTTCTTCATAAAATCCAACCAATTATTAAAGTAAAATCCATTCCAGTGTTCATTTAGCTGTGATTACTTCTAGTTGTGAATTGTGAGAAATAAGTAACAATGCCAGACACATTTACTTGTATAACCTGCCAGGTGATGTTCAAAACGCCTGAATTACAACGGGAACATTATAAAGAGGACTGGCACAGATACAATTTGAAAAGGAAAGTTGCTTCAATACCGCCTGTAACTCTTGAGGAGTTTGAACTACGGGCTAAAGAACACAGAGAACAGAGTCAGAACTTAAATCGTGATGAATCACAATACTGCAAGTATTGCTCCAAGTTATTCAATACAAAGAATGCATTTGACAATCACTTAAACAGTAAGAAGCACAAGTTGTCTCAGGAAAGATATATTGAAAATAAGGAGGAGGAGCACAGTGGTCATTCAGATACAGACAGTTTTGTGAAGGTTGAGTCTAGTGTACCTTCCAGTGCGAACGCTGCCAATGCAAACGCTTCCAGTGCAATTGGTGCCAAGGAACCAAGCAAGTTTGTTGTGGTGTCTGCGGATGACTCTGGAGAAGAGGATGTTGAAACAGATTCTGAAATTGAAGAGGTTTGTTTTACCATGAATGCATGACTATACAGAATTTATTTATCTAACAATATGACGTTTATTGCATTATATTATGAAACAGTAATTAAAAAAAAGTACACCTACATTAAAAAAAAATTGACATCCAACCAAGACACACTAGAATGTTCTATCAGTTTGTCAGATATCTAGTGCAGAACTTATTATAATTATTAAGAACTAAGATCTAAGTCATGGGAAATAGTTAGTGTTAAAGATATACAGGGTGGCAGGTACAAGCAGTGCACAAGCAGTTATCATGGATTCATTACGTTTCCAAACCCTTCTGTGTTGAATTTTTCATCAGTTATTAAATCCATGGTAAGTAAAAGAACCCATGGTAACAGTTTCTGTGTTGATGTCCAGTCATCCTTTATAATACTGATCAAGTTAAATACCTGAAAAATAAGATATAGTTTACAAAATAATGTTTTTGTTTGCAGCTTGACTCAGACGAGTGGGAGGAATGTCGAATCAGGGGCAGTGACTCTCTGATCAAGCCTCGAGACTGCCTGTTCTGTGGCCACCACAGTAAGAACATGGTCAAAAATCTCAAGCACATGTCTGAGGCCCATTCATTCTTCATTCCCGATGTTGAATACTGTATTGACATGAAGGAACTTCTTTTGTATTTAGGAGAAAAGGTAAGACCAATATCTAGTCTAATATTATCTAACTAGCCTGTATTGTCCCACTGCAAGGCAAAGGCCTCCCTCTCTCTTTTCTATGCAAATCTGTCTTTTGCAAGTGTTGGCCAGTCCTTTCGGTAGGAGCCAAGCTAGTCTCGGTCTGCCGAAATATATATAATAATATGAGACCCAATATTATTGAAGGCAAAAAAAATTGCATCCTTATCTGTTTTCTATTTCTCCGCACATTTGTATCAACATGAAACATATTTGTGTTTGTTTTGGCTGAGTCACACAATGTGTTATGTAATTCACACAACACTACAAAACTGATGTATATTCACACATTCTATCATAATAAATTACATTTACATATATTTGCTTATGCTAGAAAATAGTATAAAAATTAATAATAACATGTTACTACAAACATAGTTTTTCTTTGCCATTTTTTCTGTAAGTTTTTATCTATGTTCCACAGATTTCACAAGGTTACATGTGCCTCTGGTGCAATGATACTGGCAAAACATTTTACTCTATGGAGGCAGTCCGAGGCCATATGATTGACAAGGGACATTGCAAGATGTTGCATGAAGGGCTTGCCTTAGCAGAGTATGCTGATTTTTATGATTACAGGTAAAATAAAACATCATTTTGATATTGTATTTAAGTTATACTAATCACAATTTTGCCATGTGATTCATGAGGTCATGACAAAGAATTTGGAAAATAATAAATTATTCTTATTCTTACTTTCTCTGTGGATGTTTCAAACGAAAAATAAGTTAAAAATCAAAGGATTATGTCTACAGAATGGGCTGTAGAATAACATGATCCAAGGCACCTCCCAAAGTCAATAATTTCATCCACAAACATATTCACAGAAGTTAGGGGTCCTCAGAAGACAACTGGGTTGTAGAGGTCAGATAGGCAGTTGCTCCATGTAAAATAATGGTACTCAGCTGCATCCGGTTAGACTGGAAGCCAACCCCAACATGGGAAAAGGCTAGTCAGATGATGATGAAATATTCACAGAAGTACAAAATAATAATTCATTAATGTAACTCTTGTTATTATCTTTCAGCACTTCATACCCAGACCATAAAGAAGATGACGGCGATGAAGGCATGGAGGTTGATGAAGAAGTAGAAGGTCCTGCTGCACTGCAGGGTGATGACTTCCAACTGGTGCTACCTTCCGGCGTCGTCGTCGGCCATCGATCACTTATGAAGTAAGTTTTATTGTAATAGGCGTTTATTCAAAGCATTTATTACTATTTGATGTTATAGTTATTGATATTGGTGATAAAGCAAAGAAAAATCGATACACATCACAAGTGTGTGAAGTTTCGCTAATGAATTTAATTTTGTCATTGTATAGAGAAATGGGCCTCATACTCAATCAGTATATTCTGCTCTATTGTTTATTACACTTGACTAACAGATTTTATTGTCTGTAAAGCAGCTGTACACACAGGACGTATTTGCAAGCTCTTTTGTGCAACTGGAGCCGAAGGTTTTGTGGCTGCACAGTAATCACTACAATTAATCCTGTAACATAATTAAATCTGTGGTTTGATGCCATTTAAGTTAGGGTGTAGGGTAGTGAATGGTTGGATGTTGATTAAAATATGATTCTCGAGTGTAACAAATATGACTACAAAATGATAATCATTAAAATCATCATTACAACCCTCTGAAGTTCATATAATCCTATTGAATAACTATTTCATTGAAATATTGATCAATAGGATTATATGAACTTAGGTATTGTGTAGTTCTTGCTAACTAATTACAGCTCAAATTAAACCATGTAGTTACGTAAGTTGTTATGAATGTTATAATAGTATGATGTTCTTTCATAATTATCAAAGCAAAATAGTTCGCGTCATATTGATTGGACGAAGATGAACTACACTATGTCTTATCATTTAATTATGACATCATTATTTTTTCTTTAGTCTCACTACTTGATGTTCTGAACCATTCTGCCTTTATGTCTAGGACCTTTACTTATGAACTTTTTTATTCATTTTCAGATACTACAAACAAAATTTGAGTACAAACAGTCAGGCTTTAGTGAAGAAATCGGACCGCAAACTGCATAGGTTACTTGGTGTCTACCGGGCCCTTGGTTGGGCGCCCAAAGAACAGGCGTTAGCTGCAAAGTAAGTTAACTTATTACAAAAAAATAGTTGTGGGCTGCTCAGCCATTATTGTTGTTTTCGATTAATCGTTACCCATTTGGGATGCCTGATAATTTATTATAATCTCCTTAATTACATTTAACCACTTATTTAACGCCTGATTACAGCATGATATGTCAAGATATTTGTGTAACTTGGGTAATACAAAATATATCCTATTCTTATTGGGATAAAGTTAATTTTTCCAAGTGCATAGCAAAGCATTCAATATCTCTTGCCACATTACCATTGTAAAGTAGTACTAAGTTTTTGGAAATAAACATTATTATCATAATCTTTATTAGTATCGAAACTCACTTCCTGACGTGGAAGTAGGCTCGGGACATGCTCAAGTCTTATAATCCACCGCAGTTTATCCTGCAAGATCTCCGCATTGTTTCTAAATAAACTGTTTTTTTTTTTACAGGAAAGCACGTGACATCCACTTTATGAAACGCGTACAGGCCAAATGGCAGATGAAGATGTCTCTTAAAAACAATAAGTTCCAGAAACATTACCGAGCTCAAGTGAACTTCTAATCTTATGTAGAGCGTGTTTTTAGCTATGAATTATTTCTTTATTATTTCATTAGACATTTTAATTTAATTTGGTACACCAGTTGATCCCATAATTTCCATATCTCTTTTTATTTCAGCCATTATTATATTAACCTGTAGGTACATGATTAGCCTAAACTTGAGTATTTTACCTATTTTGATGGCCATCAACAACATAAAATGCATTAGCCTATACCAATATCTTCAAGGTAGATTTTTGTCACATTTAATTCGACGAAATTTTAATTTGATTCTTATTTGTATGGAGTTACTAATACCTAGACAAGATCGTTTAAAATTCAATTCGATTCTAAGATGACGGGAGCAGCTTTTCAATATTACATTCATTATTTCAGTTGATTTAAAGGGCTTTTTGTAGAATAGTGCATAATAATGACGACTGATATACGATATATTGGGATATCCATACTGTTACGTACCTAAATCTCTCTGTAATATTTAATGGGCGTTTGGCGACATCTACATCGCCACATGCGAACTACGCATCACACTGAGGTTACGCAAAATCCTGCATCACGCTAGTAGAGGTTACCGCGCAACTAGCATGTATGTATACAACGTCCCGACATCAATCGTTGGACAGTAGCCCACCAGACACAACACCTGTCTGGTTGGAGGATCCTTCGTTTTCTATGGAGGATGAGTGAATTTTACACCCTGCTCCTCATACCTCTATACTGGTGACCCCGACAATGGACATAGGCGCACCCTTCGGGCAGCTAGTTCTTGCGACGATGTCAATATTGCCATAGCCACAGTACTATTATTGAATAATTAATAATGTATTGTTTGTATAATGTGTAGTTTCATATGAATATTTTTGTTGGTGCTCTAAATTAGGAGATACACAGACTGCCATTTCTAGTGAGTGATGAATGTAGTGCGGAAAGAATAAAATAAACTTTTCCTTTAAAACTTTTACTATCAACTTATAACGTCATTATGTACACAATTTATATGACATAAAAGCTTGTCACGAGATTTACCTGTGTAGATAAACAAGTCAAATAAAATAAATACGAGTACTTAAATCTCGCGACAAGCTTTTATATCATATAAATTGTGTACTTAATGACGTTATAAGTTGATAGTAAAAGTTTTTAAGGAAAAGTTTATTTTATTCTTTTTAGCGCATTTAACTAAAAGCTTGTTTTTAAAAAAGTTTTTTACTTTTAATTTTTATGTTATACTTTGAAAACATCGAGTATATATTGATTTGGTAGTTTTATATAAATATGTTCTGTTAATAAATTATAAACGCACAAACCAGTGAATTGATAATACGTACCTAGTACCTACATAGTTATGTCGTTCTACCCAATTTTCTTACAAATTGATATATTTTTATCTATCATGTAAATGACGAGTCTTGTTCGGATATAATAATATTAAAAGTTTGCCAATAAAGTTCATATTTGCTGATTCACTTTAATATTTTATTAAGAGCCAGCATGTAAATATAATATACTGTGTAACATCAACACGATTCGTTGAGTTAAGCTTTTAGTACGTAAAGATGAAATAAACAGGCCATTGAAATAAAAGAACCAAACAATATGTTTTGTTTTATTGTATTTTCTTCAGGGGCGGCGCGGGCGGCGTCGTGGCGCGCGTTGTGGCTGTTACTATCACCTTTGCCGTACTATCGACCTTCTGAGTCGATGAATTAAGAACGGATGACTTCACGACTTTGTAATGCCTAACTTGCTTATTAATTTTATCTTGTTGCTCGGTCGACTGGGCCCTCTGCATTACAATATCGCCTTGTGTATCTTCTACTGCGTTTAAAGTCCATGGGATCTTCACTGGATTCCTATCTATCTTCAAGCTTATCTTGTAAAGGGGTAATGAAGATATCTTCCCTTTAAAGTAGTGATTTATGACGTTTGATAACTTGTCGTTGATAACGTATCGTGGTTCTATATCGGCTACTTTACTCAAGTATTTGCCGATAATCGTTTTTACATCATCATTTACATCGTTGGTTACTCTTGATTCTAGACAGTTCACCACCGTAAGCAAACTTATAATCTGTAAGCATGTAAAAAATACAATGGTGATCTTATGGTTATGGTTTCAGTAAGTTATAAGTTATAATAAGTTTATTCATCAAAAAGTAAAAATACAATGTGACGGTTTCGGTGAGCCACAAACTAAGCAAAGTACGACTACAGGAATTCCTTGGTCACTTACTAATTCGCCGTCAAATATCTTTTCATACCACCTGCTCGCTAACGTCAAATTATATCGTCACTGGAATGGAGAAAATGCTAAAGCGCCATTTGGGCCAAAATGAGTATCGTTGTTGGATTAGATTTTTTTTAAATAATTTTCAACAAATTTTTTTTAGATAATCTGAGCCAATTTGTCCTGAAACCTAAACAGATTGACGCAGAAAAAAATTCAAATTTTTGAACTCAGATCGCTACGCTCCATCCTTCGTTGCGTTCAGGATTCAAAATAGCGCCCGCAACAATAAGACACTACTTTATCCCCTTAGTGAATAATCTACTATTATCGTTCAGCGCAAGGCCGAAAGAGCCAAGTTCAAGCACCTAGGTCCTAGGTAATAGATGGCGAAAAAGTGATTTATATGGCTGTTTATCGCGAAATTCAAATTTTCTTAGATTTTTTGCAATTTGCAGGTCTATGTCAGTTTGTATGTTACAGCTGTACAGAATTATAGTAATTCGAATCAGCAATACAACTCCTTGAGTTAGAATTGGGCCCAAATGTCACGACTGATTTCACAAAATATTCATTCGATAAATACCTAATATGAACTTAGAAGAGATATTGATGATTATAATTCTATACTTACTTAATAATAAACCCTGACTTGCAAATTGCAAAAAACGTCGAAAATTTGAATTTCGCGCCGACGCTTTCATCGTATCTAAGAGTTTTCCTCATTCTAATACGGAACTCTTTTCTTATAATAAATAATCAACCAGTTATATCAGGTACTCACCAGAATCACAATCATGTTTTGCATTTATAAAATTAAATAGCATGACTGTCTAGCCAACTCAATAGAAAAGCCCATAAAATTTAGTTTATGATTTCAATACTTACGACCGTTACGCTGATTTTAACTTGGCTCTTTTCAATGGATAGGTCGTTAGCAATAAAACAATACTTTTATGTAGTAATACTTTATTGTGAGTCACTGGTATAATATGGACGCGCATTCAATGTTCCACAAGAACATTATTATTCACCAAGTGCATACCTAGATATCATATTAATCTTTGGCGTCAAACATGTATGTACGGTCAGCAACTAAAGTACACTGTAACTTAACAATAGAGTTTGAATTGTTTAAATTTTACCTCCTTTACGATTGGTTTAGGTAAATATCTATTTGGTCAATAATGATGGTTTAAAAACTAGTTTGAACTAGTTTTATTGCTGACCGTACCTATCTACTTAGTAAACCTACATGCAGCAAAATACTTATCTACTAGCAGTAGAGCGCGTCTAAAGTAAAACTGCAAGCACCTCCATATTAAAATTTCTATACAAATATTTAAAACTAGCTTTCATTTTTTTATGTTAGGAACCTTCTCCGGCACGCAAACAACAACTTACCAAAGTTTTATATCACAATTGAATCGGTTGAAACATAGAGTTTTTGCGCGACTATGGCGCGTTAACATTACGTAAAATTTCAAATTAGACGATCTTTACAATGTTTATGGCAATTCAATCTTTAGAAAAAGTTCGGATTTGTAGTCATCTCTGCCACTTTCTAAGATCGATTTGCTATTTACACCCGGGCTCTGTATGTGGGTTTACTATGTAAAATGCAGTTTTTCTTAAAAACTACAATATGCACTGTACTGAAAACATAAGTATACATTTATATATATTTGGCTGGTATAGGCAAACGGTGTCATAGGTAGTATCTACCTAGATTTACGTGCTAATCAGTCATAGTTTCTAAGGTTCAGGGTCCTGTATGGGCAGGTCTAACACCCCGCGGGGAGCAGTTCCTCGTCTCGAGAAACCCAATGCTGCCTTCAGAACACACATCCCTGCTGCAATAGTCTGCTTCCTGTCGTTCTCGTTGCCCAGAGCAGGGTTTATCTCGACCAGGTCTACAGCCCGCAGGCGACCAGTTGCGTGCACTATCTCCATTAAATTGATAGCCTCGCGAAGAGATAGTCCTCCGCGAACTGTAAAATATCATATACTTATGTACAAAGTCTGATGATATCGTTAGAAAGGGGGTAACTACCGAGATGACTAATAGAGAAGTATGGATGAAAAAGACATGTTGCACCGACCCCAAATTAATTGGGATAAGGGCAGGAGAGCGACGATGTACTAAATCTGTACTCTAGTGTGTCCTACAGCCTGGAAAAACACACATTCGCTGAACAGAACAGACAATCAAATAGTATGCAACTGGTAAAGGGTGGGCGTTTTCGGGGCTGTTTCAGTCTTTTGTAACTTGCAAATAGTTGTGACGTTCAAAAAGCCCGCCCTTTTTCTCTAGCCTTTTACTGAACAAATTGATTGGAGACGTCTTTTCGAAACAAAACACCCGCTATTGTGAACACAAACCTGGTGTGCCAGTGCTCGGCGCTTCTAACGCATCTAAAGAATCAATGTCGAAGCTGACATGAATAGGCCTGCGTCCTTCTGGGTCCAGTCTCTTTAACACGTGCTCAATTGAGTTCTTAATACCATGCCTAGAAGATAAGTAAAACATAGTTTAGAAGATCACAACTCCATACAATAATACTAGGTAGGTATTTTAAGTAGGTATAGGTACTTACTCATCAACGTCCTCCATAGCAAATGTTGGTACGTTATACTTCTCTATAGCAAGCCTCTCATAATGGTCCACGGAACGTAGACCTATGTATCCTAAGCTTTTTATGGAGAATCTGCAAAGAGAGGACAAGTTTTTAAGTTTTAAGGAGCCACTCAAAAATAATGTGCTTTAATATTACCTGCATAACTTAGTGTTACACCACTTGTAATATTAGATAATGACACACTACTTGCAGTATCTAGAGAGAGAGAGAGAACCAAAAACCAAACATAAGAATGGAATTCTTGCCAAACCAAACTTCAATGTGCTGAATCATTATAGCCGTAGCTTATGCAAAAGTTAGGAGGTACCTAACCATTATAAAACACATAGAATGCAAAGGTCCAGTTTATTCTTGTACAGACACCAGCACATCAAGCTACCCGAAACTGTAAAATTTTCCCAATCAACTTTGAACCTTATGCTTTAGCGATAAAGTTGAACATCTATTTAAAAAAAATGACAGATTGTAGTAGCTTGATGTGCTGGCGTCTGTACAATTATGATTATGGATAAATAAATTTGAAATATAATTATGATCAGCATAGGTTCACAGCTATTTCAAAGGTCCGAGTCGAAAATGACTCATTTTGGGTTAGGTACCTGCTTAGTGATTACCTAGTCCCCGACAGCAAATAGCCGTCGGAAGATTAGTCAGGCAGTCTATTTGGTTTCGGGTTTCGGATTTGTGAACAGATTCGGCACGAAAGCGTATCGAATGGCTGTGAATAGCTATGCTCGTCTGGTCGGGATCTACGATCAGCATATCATTTATTATTAGATATTAATTTATTAAGAGTGGAACGCACGGCAATTATTTTTTATGTAGGTATTTAGATACCAAAGTAGCATATCATTTATTATTGTAGTATTAATTACAAACGGTCGAACCATTTTCGAGTGGAATGCACGGCAATTAATTTTTATGTACCTATTTAGATACCAAAGTGGACATTTTATGATTTTACATAGCATTATTTATAAGTGAATTTCCTTACAAGGGTTGTTGCCAGTCCATTGTAGGTAGGTACGGCCAGTAATGAGAGAATTCCTTGACTAGAAGAGCGACTGGCATTCCGTGTACTGAGCCGGAATCCGATGTTTTGTTAGTGTTGATATCTGCATGAGCGTCTACCCAAATGAGGATCATATCATTGTTAACTTGGTAATGCCCGTCAACTGTGCCTGAAATGGAACAAACCGGATCAAAATACTTGTGTTAAGGCTGACCGCATACGTACTGTTTCCTGATTAGGAATTCAGATTCGGAGACCCTGAATACACGCATTTCATACAAAATCGTCTCTAAGCGCATACGTCCCGAAACACGTACGTTTCCGTCCGGAAAATATAAGAACGTATGCGCTTAGAGACGATTTTGTAAGAAATGCGTGTATTCAGGTTCTCCGAGTCTGAATTCCTAATCAGGAACCCTAATCAGGAAACCGCACGTATGCGGCCAGCCTTAGATAAACATAGTGGATTTAAAATGTAATTACATAATTACTCGTATAAACCAAACAATTTATCAACGAAATTTTTGGTCCTGGAAATACATAACATAATTTATTTAATTTATTGAGTAACGTGTCGGAAATTAATCGAATCTCGATAATATTGTGTACCTACCTACCAGGGGGTCTACTCCGAAGTGACACATTCGAATGATCGGAACGATCCGACACACGGCCGAACCGAATATTGTTGCCCTACTACGAAAAAGGTTCGGATTGGCTCAGCTTGGTCGGGACCATAGTCAATGTTCGAAAAGAGTGTCGGAACGAACGAAATGTAGTGCCAGAGGTGAACGTTTTATCGATATGTGTTTATAGTAATTAATACTCATTTCGATATAATTGAACTGTTGAATTACAGAGTAAAATTATTTTTTATAGTAAGAAAATAGAACGTTGCTTTTAATTCAATATTTATTCCTAAGAACATTTTAATATTTTTCGAAAAAACAATATATTTGTAGCTGGCAGACAGATTGATTTGCCGATTGTCAAAATAAAAAGAAAATGGATAAAAGTCAAAGGATGACATGTAAACAAACAAAGGGAGAGATTGTGATTTTTATTATTGCAAAATTGAGAAAAAGTACTTTTAAACTCAAACCAACTCATCTGTCGCTATCCCTATAGCGATAATCGTATTTCGGTCGTTTATCGTCAAGTGCTGACTGAAGTGTAAAGTGTAAAAGTCAAGTTATGAGATGTATACAAAAAAACAAGCTAAATATACTATAAACTACATAAATTATTCACTTTACGCGTGATAAAGTGACCCTTGGGCTTATCGTTTATCATGTTCGTGTTTTGGAAGTTTGGAAATGAAAGTTATGAACAAACATTCTGCAAGAACATGTCACCATGTCCAGACCGACAGCGGCACAAATGGATGCTCTCCTCATCGAGATTTGGCCCAAGGCAACTTGAGGAGCATCGACAGTCGTACCTACGCTGAATCATCGACTGTGGGAAGAAATTTGCACCACGCTGAATGCTATATTATTTTTAGTCTTACTTGTAACAAATTGAAGATTAGTTCTAGTTGTTTAGTATTGTAAAAATATATATTATTCATTATTATCTAATGATTGTATCAGTCTTTCCCTCTCTCTTTGTACCCTCCTCAAAGCATCTGCGACAAATCATCAGCAAATATAGCAGGCTGATATATCACCTGCCGGGAGTTCTCAGATTCAAAATCATCTTGGGTTAACTCCGGATCACTCACTCCGGCCCTTACATATGCAATATTATGCAAAACACAGGAGGGTAACATTGTTCTGCCTGCTCTATGTGCATCCTAGTGCACGTCTCTTGCTGCCAAGAGAAACCACCATCAACCCTTGACTATCCCAAATGTGTGTTCAATGGTGGAGCAGGCACGCTGTTTACAATAAAAAAAATCTAGAGCATAAACCTTAAAAAAATAGGTTGGTACAATTTCCTTACACAAATCTTGTAATATCTTCCGAATGCGTGGTCCGATTTACATAAATCCAATTGAAATATTAGTTTTATACACAACTCTATCATTTGAGACCAAATTTATTTCAATATCTACATAAACAAAAAATCACATTTTCAAGTTACGTAATTATACCTATATGACAATCCTTACACATATTCCAGAAAATGCCTTACAAACTTACTTTAATCAGTGTTACTGGATTAGGATATGAAAACTAATAATAAAACTAAGCTAGATAAACTAATTACAAACAGTAACAAACATAAAATTGTAATAATTCATTAAATTCGATATGTTACGATACTCAAAAGGTAGCTACTTTGCTGTCGTGTATTTTGACATTAATTTCACGATGTAACTCTTGCCAAACTCAAATTATCGGTCAGTCTTTTCTCGTTCAGAGTAGGGTTTACGATACAACAAGTGTCAGAATGAAGTTCAGTCGGATCCGAACCTACCGAACCAAATAGAATGAACTTCGTAGTAGGAAATGACCGAACATTCGGCCGATCCGATAAATTTACCACTTCGGAGTAGACCCCCAGAGCATGGAATACCGGTTTTTTTGGGAACTGGTAGCATTGGCCTTGGTGTGATACCAGTACCAGAGTAGTACTTGTACTATTGGTACCGGTACCAGACGTAGGTACGTGTAGGTACTATTGGTATTTCTAATCAGTAACGGTACTGTACCGGTACCAAACAAATATTTCCGTAAGTATGGTAAGAAAACAGATATACTTACTTAGTAAGTAAAAAAGAAATAATAAGTTGTAAGTAAGTAAAAGGAACAGGCATGAGAAAAATAAATTTAAGGTTGCCAACCGTACGAGGTTCCTCGTACAAATTTGAGATTTGTTGTACGCGCCGGGTACCTGAATTTGGTACCTTAACATGTTAGGTGGAGTACCGGTACCCGTCTGGAACTGGTACCTATGTAGCGAAATGGCATGTGTCAACGTTCCTACAGCGTGAACCAAGAACTAAGTACCGGTACAGAACCTGTACTTTTAGTACAAGTTCCAAGCCCTGGTACCTACCGAACACAGTATTAGGTATGTTATGTAAGTATTAAGTGATTTCCTTACCAACTCCGATGGAGTGGTCACCTCCTATAGTGACAGCGATCCTGTCGTCCTTGAGGACTTGAGAGACCTTGTGGGACAGTTTCTTATTGCAGGCTGACACCAGCGCCAAGTGTGCCATGTTCTCCATCTTCACCTCCTCGATGCCCGGCGTCTCGATGTCCCCATAATCTTTTACGTCGAGGCCGTCTGAATTTTAATATTGGTATGTGGTTTAATCTATTATATTTTTCAATTAATATGCAGCTAGTTAGGGTTCCGTAGTTCTGAGAAGGAACCCTTATAGTTTCGTCATGTCCGTCTGTCTGTCTGTCCGAGATTTTGCTAAGAGACCGTTAGTACTGTAATTTTGTAGGAGTGTGTATATCAATTACGCCGTCAGTGGTAAAATAAAATTTTGGAAAATATTTTTTTTAGCATAGCTCCCCTACATGTGAAGTGGGGATGAATATTTTTTTCGTCCATCCCCATCGTGTGGGGTATCGTTGAAGGGTTGCTAAAATTATTTTTCGGTTTAATGCTCCATTTACGAAATATTAAACTTTAAAATGCAAATTTTTGTTCCAGTAGGGCGTCCCCCCCCCCCTCTAGAAGCTAAACTGCTGACTTGAAAAATCTGGGAAAATTCACGATGATAGTGCATTTCATGAACTTTAAAACGTGATAACGGGCTACTACGGAACCTTACACTGTGCGTGGCCCGACACGCACTTGGCCGGTTTTTTTTCCAGATTGTATCTACCAAGATACTATTATACCTACAAGAAATTGCTGTTGGTAGATACAATTATGGTAGGTATCTACTCAAGACACGGCACACAAGTTTAGAAGATTTTAGGGATACTCATGATTTGTTTGATTCAATACCAGCTAGTCTCTAAGTGCATATTATGGGTACTTGAAACGAAACTCTTTTCCACCGTGCAATATTATGCTCAAGCCAGTTCCAAAACACACGTAGATATAATAATATGTTCTATTATCTTTTACTCATAAATTGTGTCTAACAGACAAAAACACTTACCTATATTGATTGCATTTTAAAAACTTGTTATAATTTGAAACGTTTTCGGGCGTACCTACCACGATTAGGTGAACTAAATACCATGCTCACACTTACAATTTTTTCGGTGAGTTTAGAACAAGAAAAGATTTACCTATTTCGCTCAGTTGTTCTATTAGACCAGCATACCGCATCGCGGCAGGGGCCACGCTAACTCCGTACTTCTTCTGCCCCTTCTCAAACGGCACTCCAATGATGCCGACCTTCCGCAAGGGCTGCCATTTCTTCTCTTGGCTCATCTTTCGTACTAACACCTTACAAAAATTCATTTCTGTTTATTATAATATTTCTTCATTCACTAAGACAGAACAAGATTTTCACGGACACATCTGTCGCTATGAGATAACTCACTGGAGACTAAAATACAGTGGTTTATTATCAGGGGCCCAGAGTCAAAGGTTAAATTATTGTTTTAGAGCTGTTTTTTAATTGCATCATCTCATCATGTCAATTTAACTTTGATGAAGATATAAAAACAATCTGCATATATTATGAATGTGAGTGTGGTCAGTTTGCTTTACGTGTTAACTTTGATTCATAATTTCGCCGTTGCAGAATAATAGACAGTATGGTGATGAAATTGATACAAACCACTAGATCTTCCTTCGGAGGACTGCACTGCACTGTGTTTAACAAACGAACACCG
This sequence comes from Hydraecia micacea, assembly GCA_914767645.1. Classification (NCBI taxonomy): domain Eukaryota; kingdom Metazoa; phylum Arthropoda; class Insecta; order Lepidoptera; family Noctuidae; genus Hydraecia; species Hydraecia micacea. The sequence goes on along the minus strand of OU611779.1, from coordinate 8,870,967 downwards.
CTGTAGTAGGTACCTACTTATATTTCTAAGCGAATATCTCACACGCGTAATTATATCGATAAATACCAGTGCAATGCACCCTCATCATATTAAAATAGGCCCTGACAAAGTAGCTACCTTAGTGACTAGTTTGAAATGTTAGCAGAACATGACGTACTTACAGGATCGCGTTCAAACAATGTTTGAGATGCTATCGTTTCTTACCTCTTTTTTATTTCCTAACTTTGTGTTGTTTACAGTCGCAACAAGTTCTAGATCGTAATATATGGTAATTTCCGATTGAATATTGGCGAATAGTGAGTCAATATCATAAAACGTGCTAATTTAACCATTTTAGTTCTTAGATCTGATAAATAGCAAAAAATCTCATTATTTCATGAAAGTGTTTTACTAATCACTAATAATATACACAAAAGTTTTAATAATAGATTTGGTTGCAGGTCGGTGTCACGACTTTTACTCATTCGTAATGCTACTGGTTTCTTTTGTGATTTCTTTATCCACGGCAGATACGGCCCGATCACGGTAAAGATATTATATCTAATTCCCAAGTTTTTGATCGAAAGGGTTCCACAAGGAGTAGCGGTGATGCCCACGAGTAGGCCGCCGAACAGTACCGGCGCTCCGGTACCGAACTCGTAAGAATAAGTCCTCGTGTGCGATGAGAACTCGATGCCACACACGCAATAGTACCACTTCGGGTTCGTACAAGGAGTCTGGTGGTATGCTTGGTGCTGTAATGCGACCATGTCAGACGTACCGAGTCTCCCATAACCAACTGCTATCAGTGTTTTCTCCTTTAACTCTGAAGCATAATAGTTTCCTATATCAGCTGCAATAGCAAATACTTCCAAGACGGGGCGCTTCAAGAACACCATCCCTATATTGCTGTGCATTCGAGTGACATTGGGATCCGATGTTACGAGATCGAATATATAGTCTCCGTGTAGCTTGGTGTAGGCCACATCAAATACAGTATTGTTACTAATTCTTTTGTTGTATAAGGCTGCATTTATTACAACATATTTAGGTTCGTAGGACACGCAGCTGCCCGACGTGAGAATCGACCGCTTGCCGACGATACTACCCGTGCAGATATAATCTTTGGTGCCGCTCAACAGGCCGACCAAATATGGGTGCTCTTCTGCTAGAGTTTCTATTACATTCCAGTCTTTAGGAGACGACTTCGGGTGTAATCTGATAGACGACACGTGACGTATAAATGCTATAATTATAAAGGCTTTGGTAATATGTCGCCATGTCTGAACCATGGCAGGTCAATATAACGAGCATTTGATCATTTTATTTATTTAATTCTATTATAAGATAACCATTTCTCAAAACAATTCTATCACATATATATCTGTCACATAACAGCTCAGTCTATCAAAAAGTACTCTGTGGCTGCCATTTTCAGTCTATCAAAAAGTACTCTGTGGCTGCCATCTCTTCTTGATGGTAAAAAGTGTAGACGTGTATAGCGCTACAAGGTTATTTTGGCGCGCGGGCAAAATCGGAACTAACGCCGCCATCTTGTTTTTTGAATACATTTCGAGTGATATTTTACAAAACAATAAATTGCACAAATGTTTATACCAACATGCAACACCGACCTTCTGTTAACGTCATTCGAGCGCCAAAAGATCTTTGTAGTAGGTCTACTCCTTGTCTATGAGTCTCAATTTTTATTGTAGTGGCTGGGATTTTTAGGTACCTAAGCAAAACTACCGACCGGCAAGGCCGGACAAGCTGCTCCAAGTACCTAGCAATTGCCGAGAATGAAGCGCTGAGCGGTCAGCAAAGCTTTTGAAAGGAAAATGAGAAATGGTGGGCCCACCTCTCAATAGAAATAAGATACTCATGAATAAATAGGTATTTTTATGCAGAATAAAACTTAGTAAGTATTACGACTAAGGTCAGTAGGTACTTTCGGAGTTATACTAACTATTATACTGCCATAAAAGTGATCCCAATCTAAGCAATTAATGATCGTAGTTTACTTCATTATAAGATAAACATTACCCAGACTAGGACGGCATGGTTGGCGCAATGGTTACAGGTTAAGCGATTAATGCTGCGCTGCCTGTCGCGGGTTCGATTCCCGCACGGAACAAATATTTGTATGACCTACAAGTAGTTGTTCCGGGTCTGGCTGTTTGTGTATGTGAGTTTAAATGTTTGTAAATGCACCCACAATACAGGAGAAATTCCTAGTTTTGGCAAATTAAAAATAAAACAGGTTTGTCTGCTGGCTGATTTTTCAATGGACACATAATTTTTATTCATGGAATAAAATTGACAATTTGACATCCGACAGTTTTTGTATGGAAAAATTGTCAAAAAACCAGAATTATTCCTCCGATAAAATTATCTGGCGTTGGAAAAATCAGCCCTTAATGGACTACTGAACTGCATCTCGATTGGTTTTGTAGAAAATGGAACAACACCGTAACTGTGTTGTGTGCAAATACATAATTATATTATTACTATTCTACCTTATAAATATCCAAAGAATATGTTAGACTGAGACGACTTTAAGATGTCGTATCTCCGAAAGTACTAACATTTGACCATAGTTTTATCTAATGTTCCGCTTTTAAAAAGCCCTATCTAACGGTACATCACATGTTACTATTAAGGGCGGGCCCAGACCCCATACATTTGTTTCCCACTCTCTTTTCGTAGTGCTTTCAAGCAGTTGCAGTTACAACTAGGCATATATGACTGGTTGATCACAAGTGTGGCGGATCACAAACTACAGCGCGCTACGGGACGGAGCGCGGGAAACGGAGCCAAATTCCCCGCGAGGGCCCTGTCTGCGCCCCGTCGCATGGTGCGTTGTAGTGTGTGAAGCCCCTTAGTTGTTAAGGGATCGCCTATTGTGTATGATTCCTTTACCGCTGTGTTTGTTGATGATAGGTTGGTACTGTAGCGCGGAGATCTATAGCTCATAGCTCAAAAGGTTGACGACTGCATGAGCGAACGTTGACAAAATGAAATTAATAATACGTTGTGAAATTCTACTGCAACTATACGAGATGTTGTCGATACTATTTACCCTCCCAAACTTTAAAATAAACAAGAAAGAGGTTTGTTTACCCTGCAGCCCTGGGGCTGAAGACGGGAACACGGGTATTTACTTTTATCGTAGAATGCTCTAAGTAGAAGGACGTAAATGAAGTAAAAGCACATCAGAAAGAGACAGCGAATCTGCCACAGACTAAGAAGAGAAGTTTGATTGTTGATGCAGTCAAAATTGTTATCACTGATCATGGACTTATTATATTATAGTTATAATAAGTCCATGTCACTGATAGTGTAATTTATAACATGATGAGAGTGCGACAGTTTTAGCATGTTTTGGCAAGCAGCAGCGTTTTGAGTTTGCTGCATGGAATTAGTAAGTACTTTGGTTTGCTGAGGGTGATTCTTTTGGCAGCATTGTTATGAGCTATTTTCTTATTTAGTTTTAGATTGAACTCATACAAAAAATTATGAATTAACTGAAAGTAGATCACACGATTTTATTCAAGAAGAACAACAACAGTGGCGAAGGTACCATACAACTCTATTCCCACCGGCTTCCCTTCGAATATTTAAAACATAGCCACTCAATAGTCAATTCATCATTGAAATTTTCTTTTGGAATTTTTTTTGCTCCGACCTACCTCTGTCATAAATTCACCCTTCGCCACTGATAGACAAATAAAAAAGTAGAAAATCTTCTTTCCTTTCTTTAATGATAAAGCTAAAAGAGTTCTGGTTATATTAAAAAGCAGGTATTCTTGGGGTCGTGAAGTGTGCTCTTGTATTTCCATTCCGCCAGTCAGCACGGCGCGGTGTGGCTGCGTGCCCTATCTAGACGATCTTGGGTTGTAAATTTCTTGCGGTGCACTTCGCACGGCTGAGCCTGATTTGCGCAACTTGTGCTGTGTCGTGAGGTACGACCATTTTATAAGCTGGCATAATAAAGCAAGACTTCTCTATGACTGTCAGTGAATCCAAAAGATAAAAACTTTATCCTCTATTTTTTACTGATCTATTATAGTCATGTACAGACGCCAGCACATCAAGCTACCCCAATCTGTCAAATTTTCTCAATCAACTTTAAACCTTATGCTTCAGCGATAAAGTTGAAAATCTATTAAAGATATTTGACAGATTGTAGTAACTTGATGTGCTGGCGTCTGTACCAATTTGGTATCCTCAGTTCAGATCACAGAGTACTTTTTGGTAGACTGTTCAGATGATGATAATGATCAATGAAGTGGTTCCAGTTGGTGTTATTTTACTACTTCCGGTTGAGGGAAACCATTAATTTTATTCTTTCCCCTCCTTTTTATATACATTTACAATTTATTATTTTAAGGGCTGATTTTTCCAACGCCAAATAATATTATCCGAGGAACAATTTTGAATTTTTGACAGTTCTTTCATATAAAATCTGTCAGACGTCTATTTTGTTCCACGAATAAAAATTATCTGTCGATTGAGAAATCAGCTATAAGTCTGTTAGCGTATACAGGGTGGAAAAAATCAATGGGCCCTGAAGGGAAACCACTTTAAATCCTTAAGATAGATTATTGGTGTTGGCTGGCCAACTCGTGGTAAGTACAAACGCCAGCACATCAAACTACCCGAAACTGTCAAATTTTCCCAATCAACTTGGAACCTTATGTTTTAGCGATAAAGTTGAAAATCTATTCAAGAAATTTGACAGATTGTAGTAGCTTGATGTGCTGGCGTCTGTGCCTTTGGTACGTTTGCTTAGTACCGTATGAAGTTCGATGTTTAACTTGCAAGCTAAGTAAATATTAATCTATGCATCCCTATTCTAACGTATGTGTTTGGAATAATTGGAAAATCGCGGATACTAAGGAATGATAATAATATCATTTTCATGTCGAGTGAAATTTAAAGTTTGCAAGATGTTTTAACTCTGATAACTCTAGAGAGTACATTGGATGTGTATTCAGAAAATTTAGTCAGCAGTTAAGGGGGAAAAGTGTGAGTGTGTGCGACTGTTCTGCTTTGATGGCTCTTCAACAAAACTGCTAAGTTTGAAGAGCTCTGACGGGTTGGGGTCGAATGATCGCACGTCAACTTGTTGAAGATTTACATAATAGAAAGTCATCTTTATTACTTTATTTTATTGCTTTGGCATCAGGAGTTTATCGAAAGCCCTTTAGGGGGGTAAACTTAGGTATTCGCTATTTTCTATTTGTGGATTATTACGATCAAAAGTTTACAGTGAAAGATGATTGATCTTGAGTTATATGTTTTGATGTATAGCCTGACTTGTTTCGGCTACAGATGTAACTTCAAATTAAAATTCAAATGAACACGTCAAAGCACGACATTTGGTCATCATAAAGGCCTGCACCGTCTTCTCAATAAAAAATATATGTAGCCACATTGCGAGAAATACGACTTTTTGATTTGAATTTTCTTCACCAATTTATATAAGGTTCTGCGAAATCTTTCTTAGACCTTACAAATTGTATATTTGCTCGGCTTGTCTTCAATCGATTGGAAATTCCGTCGGTAATGAGTGTACAGAGGGAAGAAATTCTCGGCAGGAGACTGAAGGCACGCGCGACAAAAAGTCGATGCGAATAAAAAAAAACTAATTTCCGCCGCCAAAATGACAAACGAATAGAATTACTTACGTAACAACTACAAGTAGAATCCATACGCCGGGAGTACAAAAGAAACTAATATCGTATATGTGAGGCAGACATTTGAATTATCTTTATGTCTAGGTCAAAAAGGCTCCTAGAAGGTGGGCGTTGTGGTATAGACTGTTTTTTTATATGGGTACATCTGTACAGTGTACATACAACATAGTAACCGGAGTCCCGGAGTCTGGATTTGTGCCCGTTTGATGGCAATAGTCTCGCCTCCTATTACATAGTACTTACACTTAACTGGTGAAAATAAATGTGGTTGTACCTACCCCTGTTGCCTTTACTATGCACCTGACCTTTCTGAAGAATTTAACTAGACTACTAAGTATATAAGACTGTTTTTGGTGGGACCCTGGTGATCTGCTATACAGGTATTCCTAGTGCAGACACCAGTCTCACACAATCTAGTGCCATATAGTTTTTATTAAGCTTGTCTGCATTAATAAATAATATGTCTTTTCTGATGTTGACTGTGCACTATAACTTACCACTCCATACCACCACGTTTCTTGTGACAAAAGCTTAGGTACGGATAAACTTTCACAATCTCCTTTTTTATTTACTTCATCTTTCTCGTATCTACATAACACAACCATGAAACATGTCATTAAAAATTCACATTGAAATACTTTGCGGAGCTTTATAAATAAGCAGGCAACCGTTATAAGTGTCCTTAGTGAGCTTTTGAATTAACACTATAGCCCTAGAGGCGACGATTTTTTTACCAAGAGGTAGGTAGATACTAATTACATTTGCTAGCTGTCATTGCGATGCCTCTCTTCTTTAGTATAAATTATATTTTTGTAAGTACTTTGTTTGTCGTGTTGTCTTAGCAATGAGGTGTTTTAAGCGGAACGTTTGTACCTAATGTTTTTTTAGATTCTTGTCAGTCCTCGGAGTTTTTTGGAACGAATTTCCGTAACGCGGCTTGTGGTAGGAGTTGACTGGTAGAAATCGTCACGTCAAGCGTTATTTCCCCTTCTTTACTTTACTTCCTCTCTTTCTCTTTCGTTTCTATCATATACGAGTGTGTGTGTGTGAGTTTCGCGTAAGGAACTTCGACCCCCGATCGCACACTGTTTTTTTTGCTACAGTTGTGTGTGTTTTACTCCCGTATCGGCCGCAGTAGCACGAATTGGATGCTGTACGTAGCGTTCCACTCATATACATATATGATGTTGGTCTACACAGTTGTAATTATATAGGGTGAGATTTACTTCACATGATGTTTTACTTCATACTTCTTAACGACGTGGTTCCTCAGAACTTTCTCTACCGGGTTTCAGAGTTGTCCATACTGACCTATCCCAATGGAGTATTCTGTAGGTATAGTGTGTACCTAAACTGGTAGGTACCTATGTATAAAATCAGTCATCTGGATATTTTTTGTCTTTGACTTTGCATGCTTATTTCCTCTAACATAAACCGATTCAGTTATCAGCATTTCCATAATAACCTTGCCATTTTTACATCGTAAATTTAAAACGCAAAGTTCTTTGTATCAATAGCATACTCCATACATCAAACGTTTCAGAATTTATATAGCTTTATATACAGTCAAACGTCCATTTGCGAGGCTCGTAATTTTATTTTACTCTCCAGTATTAAAATTGGACATAAAAGGTACACTAATGGAATTAATGCGAGTCCTATTCGTGTTTTTGTCGCAGAACTTTATTGAATAATAAAAAAGTCAATTGTTATTGAGTATAGACCGATAAATGTGATGCTAACGTTTTTGTGATGGTAAATGCTGCGAGTTATTCTTCCGCATACCTATTATTATGTAGGCACATATTATGTAGGTTCTACACTATTGATTCTGCATACAGAATAAAAAGATTACAAATGCGAATCGATATTAATTTAGATTGTTTAAAACATAAAATGCTAACGGATAGAGTATACAGGCTACGAGCATCACGTTTGTCTTACAAATAGAGATACTGAAAGGTAAAGACAACAAGTGCGTGTCGGACCAGGCACAATGGAGGGTTCCGTAGATATATTTATCCCACGAACAAACTTAACACTATAGGTAGTTAAAAAACATGTTTCCCATACATTCCAAACGCAAATGTATGTTGGTCGACTATTAGTCTTTAACTTGTAAAACCTACATACCTAACTGTGATAGTTTTCCTTTTAACTATTTTTGGTATTATATATGTATATTTACTACTACTATGATTTTTGTTCACATATCTTAAAAAAAAACATTTGGCTAGCAGGGACTCTTAACAAAAAATATCTTATCAAAGCTTAATTTCTTCGATTTACTTCGTTTTGCAAACGAATCCCTGAATCGAAGAATGGTTTTTACACACCCGCAGTATTTTTGAACGGCCTATCCAACGAAACCCCCACACCTTGGGATAGACGAGAAAAAAGCCAACCCCACTTTACGTGTAGGAGGTAAGTACTTTTTTTCTAAATTTAATTTTACTAATTGGTCGGCGTTATTAATATCATCATCACCCATGCAAAATTACAGCCATTCTAGTACTAAGAGTCTCTGAGCTAAGCCGCGGACAGAAAGCGAAAAGGTTCCTTGTTGAACATAATAATAATGTAATATAGCCATATTACATATTCACGCTTTATTTTTACGACGGCTCGTGATTATCCAATAAAGTGCGCCAATGTTTGCGATTCCCTAATTAGGCAATTGTTAATTATATGCGAAACCCCTTCGTGTTTGGAGTGGACGATGTAAACAAAATACTTACATATGTTTATTTTACAATGAATAAACATGAATTTTCAATGTATTCTTAGGACTTGTTTTAAGAGCAGAACATTAGATAAACTTGCAGATAAATCTTATTAACATATTTATTGAAAAATAAACGTGAGCGAGATGAGATCACAAATTATTAATATACGGGATATTTTTGAGAAGGATAGATACCAAAATTGACTGAATGACGCTTCGGCAGGATGTCCTGCCGTCCGGACACTTGTAAGAAAAAGTCGCCCTATAATTTTATGTCACTAATTTTCGTAATATAATTGTAATGCTTACACTATTAATAATAATATATACTAACCATGGCCACAAGCAAACCATGACGCCGACGTGTCCGTCTCCGTCAACGTAGCAACAACGCAATCACATTATTAATGACTGGTGCAATCCTAACTAATGAAAAACCTAAATATTCAATCACGCGGCCTGTATCTACCCTACTATGTAGATATTGTAACTGAATGCACAGAATGTCTAAATTCTAAATTATGAAGTGCTTGCTCCATTGTATAATTTTATTGCTACGTTATTCTTTATTTTCAAAAGAAGCAAAGGACGAAGTAAAAATTTATTTCGCTCGTCACATTCCAGGAAAACTTGAGATTGTACGCGTAGAAAGAAAGCTTGAAAAAGAGAGATTTTAAAAAATGAACAACAATGTGACGCTGCAGGCATTTCCGTCGTTCACGAGTCGCGCCGAAGCCTTTAAAACTGCAGGCGTTTGATTTTATTTTATTTAAACGTGGACCGCGTTCACGCCCGCCGCTAGCAGACACAACACGACACCTCGTTTGAGGAGAAATATAAATTTGCCTTTGTTCTTAAATACTCTTTAAATTGAGGTTTTCCTATATTAACAGTGTATTTAGCCGCTAAATATGTATATGGTCAGAATTTAATAATTGAATACAATTTCCAGAAGTTGCATACAAGTTGTATGCAACTTTTTGGAAATTGTATTCTGAATTTCTTGCCTTGCATACATACTTGTGAAATGCTCCTAGATGTCATGCCCAGAATTTTCTCGTGAACTTTCGCGTACCACAATAACTGTGTTCCGTACATTATGTATAGGGATTTGAGGTCTGACCATATTTTTCATCATGACATGCATTCATAGAGGTAGCGGACTTGCGGTATAATAACATCTATTCGATATTCTCGCCTTTAAAAGCACTTGGGCCGAGTTGGGCCTTTCTTTCCAAAGCGCTCAAGGAAAGGGCTTTGGGTTTTCATAATACACAAAAAGAACCTTTTTATAACGTAGCACAATGAAGCCCAAATCACACACGTGCCTATCTTAGGAGGGACAGGCACGCGATTGTTCTCCCACGGGGTGCCCGCAAGATTTTCACAGCTTTATATGTATCCAGCCTCCCTCGGGCGCAGCTTTCATTTGAATGGGTCGTCAGATTATAATAACTTGTGCGGCCGTGGGAGGGACGACGTGATAAAGCTGGTAGAACAAGTTTTTGCGGCCACCACTCTCCCGCGGGTTGCGACTGGGCCTGAATTAGGTCCAGAACGCACTAACGAGATTGCTTCATTTCAATTATACTTGTCCCAAATTCCCAACACCAACTTCACTTTGGTTAATATGAAAATGCTGTCACCGTAATTATCACACCAGATATTTAAGTTGACGAAATTATGAGCTTGTATTATTTACTGTGGTATACAACATGACGTCGTAGAGTTGCATGACGATACAATTAGACCAAACACCAGATATTTAAGTTGACGAAATTATGAGCTTGTATTATTTACTGTGGTATACAACATGACGTCGTAGAGTTGCATGACGATACAATTAGACCAAACACCAGATATTTAAGTTGACGAAATTATGAGCTTGTATTATTTACTGTGGTATACAACATGACGTCGTAGAGTTGCATGACGATACAATTAGACCAAACACCAGATATTTAAGTTGACGAAATTATGAGCTTGTATTATTTACTGTGGTATACAACATGACGTCGTAGAGTTGCATGACGATACAATTAGACCAATTTAATATGTTTCGTGCTATAATATGCCGTCCGTTTTCATTGCTCATACACCCATATTTGCCAAAGTGAATCCTCAGCTTTATGAACCTTTATAAAACTCAGCCATTCGAATGGGTAAACTTTTGCTCTTTTAAGATGCAAATATATGGGGCGTTCGTCATTTCTATATTCGGAGGGACCGAGCCAGTTTGTTTTCATATTAGACTGCCTATGTGTAGTGCAGGGTGTGTTGATGAACCCGTGTTACTTTGGTATGTTTGAAAAATATTATGCAGCGTAAACCTAAAGTAGGATCTCTTATCTACTAAGCAACTTGTCAAGTAGTTCCCTAAAAATTTGAACGTCGCTCCTTCATTAGAACGGTTAAAAAACTTTAGAGGTTTGAGACTATTTAATTTCCTCTCCGCAGTCCGTCGGAGATTTGCTCACATTTAAATAAGAGGACGTTTCGCTAAAAAGAAAGCCTCGGATCGGGAGTTCGTGTAATTTTAGCGGAACACGTAAAACAGAGGCGGTTAGAGGTTACCGGGTTATGATGCGAAATGTGACTGACGTACTTGTAAATGCAAATAGCGTGTTGGAGATTTTAAACGAAGTCGAAGTATCGCGGCTTATTGAGATTTGTTGGGAGGCTCCCGAGGAATTTAAAGTATTCAAAGGTTTTTGGAACAAAGGGTGAGCCGGCAAACTGGATTTCTATTTAATTGGTTTTGGAATGAAATAAAATATTAGCAGAACCTTTCGACCTCTACCTATTCTACTATTATTTACGTCATAGGACTAAAGCTCATTTCAGACTAAGCTATAATATAATAAATCATATAGTTCATAGCACAACAATATCGCTCGCCATACATTTGTTTAGAACACGTTCACACTAAATATATTATTACAAATGTATGGCGAGCGATATTGTTGTGCTATGAACTACATGCTATATTATAGCGTAGTCTGAAATGAGCTTAACTGCTAAAAGAAGACATCCACCAATGATTTCATTTACCTATGTACATTCTAGACTTAGGTAGCGGATGTGGCGACCCACGAAGAGTAGATTATGTAGAACTTAACCATTATTCCAAAGGCCATAACTGAACAGCCTGCTGATGGTCAGACATTTAACCGCCACAACGAATAATACTGCGACAATATTGCTGTAATAAACCACACAGCATGCCATTATTTGTTCACAGGTGGCTGCTGCTATGCTATTGCTCATCGTCCTGAAATAATTCCGCGGTGGGCTAATAAATAGGTATTTTGTTGCTGAACACAGAACTGTTTTTATGTCAGTTAAAATTGCTGCTTGTTTTTGTTTCTTTTATATGTGCAAATAAGAAAATGTAACATATTTCTGATATTCTCACCATACAAAGGCGTAAAAGAGAGAAAACAGCAATAATAATTATGTATATTCATTCTCACATTCTGTATACAAAACCTTTCCATTGACATTGGAGTATATTGCTTCGTTTGATGTTCGCTTATTGCCAGTGTTGTTGTGTGGAAGGTTTTACAGTCGCAATAAACGGCTTCGGTGAAATACAACTCTCTGGAATTTTCGGAAGTGGGCCATGGAAAGGAAAGTTTATTTAGAGCGTCCCTATTTCAATACATCCCACGTGACTCGTCCTCTACGGCATCCTTGATTGCTCTCGTTAGAAAGAAGGTCGTAACTACGTAACGTCGTAAGTGAGTAGACGACATAATACGATTCTCTGAAAGGGTCTCCCACGAATAAATACACAACTGTGCGCAGATCTGTGATAATTTGATATTTTCGAGATTTCAATATTATTGTGATATTGGAGATATATTTGTACGCTTTTATCAGCGAATCGTTTTTGTTTCTGAACGAAACGTGATCTCTTTCATAAGGATTTCATTACGGAAATCTTAAAAGATCAGTTGCCTTAAATATAGCTACAAAAACAAGATTCATTTTAAGCGTTTCCTAAGATAATAACGAAACAGTAAATATACGTAGGCACCTAATCAACCTTGAGTGCTAATCAACGAAAGTTAAAGATTGATAACGCCTCGAGCTCTATAAAACGGAAATTAACTGGGAACCCGTTTCTAATTAAAGTGGAGACGATGGAAAAAAGGTGGCGTATTGCGTAAGTAGGTTTGGTAGGTACTTACAGACAAGGGCAGATTTAAATGAGAGAATCGATCGTTAGCGTAGCAACGAGAAATGAACGCGTCGATTAGAGTAGGATTTATGGCACCACGTAGAACGTATTACCAATCGTTGAAGAGAACGATTTACTGCTACCTGCGAAAGTGATACGCTGCAGTGGACTCCAGTGAGATACAATGAAAATACAGGGAATGAATCACAAAAATACACGGAAGCCATTTTGTATTGTTTCCTTAGAAAGTGCGAACTTCCGGAGATTTAATCTTTATAGTGTAACGTTTGAAGTTTGATTGGGATTCAGTTAGTCGACATAGGTACCTACCTATATACTATTATTATTTCTGTGGTTGGGTTGGATAAATAAAGTGATAAATGTATCTACAGTTATTTACCTAGTTCTGAATTAGTCTGAATGTAGGTAGGTATACCAACCTAATTTGATTGATTCTATTTTCTATCTATCTATATAAAAGGAGAAACTGACTGACTGATTGACTGACTGACATATCAACGTACAGCCGAAACTACTGGGCCTAGGAATATGAAATTTGGCACACGGCTTCCTTTTATAATCTAGGGGAGCACTAAGAAGGGGTTTTTGGAAATTCAACCTTTAAAGGGGCGAAAAGGGGGCATTTTGTTTGTATGAAAAATGTTATTCCTTGAGTTTATAAACTTGAAACTTGGCACGAATACTTATCTAAGTAAACTATGAAGTTTGGCATTTTTTGTTTTTATAAACTACCCCCTTAAGGGGGATTGGGGGGGTGTTAAAATATGTATGGAAGACTTTATACGCGCGGTCCGATTAACTCGAAACTCAGTATTTATACTTATAAGACCAAAAATAAAGAATAACGTGAATCAGGGGTTTTTCGAAAATCCTAACGGAGTGAAAAGGGGTAGTTAATTATACAGGGGAGGATTTTACTGCGTGGCTTGATTAACTCGAAAATTGGTATAAATAATCTTTGAGTCAAGTAATGAACAAATCCCAAACGATTTTTCTTAATTCCAACCCTGTGGGGGTGAAAAGCGGGAATACAGTTTATTTGAAAAAACTGATTCCTTTGATTTGATCTATAAACTTAAAAATTGGCCCGAATACGTATTTATCTAAATGAATGATAAAGATCACAAAAATAAGTACATTTTAGAAATTTTTAGAGGAAAGTAAAGTTAGCGCCACGAAAGATGAGACTTGACCCCGCCTCCCGGGCTCTTTCCGCCGCCCCTATGACGTCCGGTCCCGTCCCGCGCTCAGACCTCATACCGCTAGAGACCTAAAATCGTGTACTGCGCATGTCAAACCACATGGTGTGTCAAGTCTCATCTTTCGTGGCGCTAACTATACGAAATACACGCGGACGAAGTCGCGGGCAAAGTGCTAGTCTTTTCTAATAGCTTAAGTACATCAACTTTAATTATTGTTATAAATAAAACCTTTTTTGATATAAAACCTTAATTTTTAAAACTGGTTTGAATTTGAACAAAAATCTAATTTACGCAACTTTACGAAATATATAAGAATAAATAAAAAAACAGTATTATGTACCTAAGTCTAAATAAGTACAGAGAGACAATTTTAACAGCAATTTAACAATTTCTTAAACCTACCAACCTTTTTGTGCTATACGTAACTTGGTAACTACTTTTTTGGTTATGGTCAAATAGAAAACAATTTTGACAGCTAACAAAATTGGCGGGGTTAAAAAAAGTTACTTATAATTTAATTTCGTCGAAGGTATTTATATATTGGTTTTAATCATAAAAAAAACAATTGAAAGAACAATAGAAGCTGCAGTTCTATTTTCGAGTGTACTGAAGTGAGTCACTGAATTGGTCAAGATAATTTTTAAATAATTTAAATTATTGTTATCCTGCACATTATGTACCTAAATATGTAATATTCGTTTGTATATCTTAGTTGTAAAGTTGTAGTAGGCTTTGTCACGATGCAACACCTACGTGAGTTTGAATCGATAACCTATAATAACGATGTTTACTAAACCCCTTCAAAATATTTCAGCACAATAGCGGAAAATTAAGATGATCAAAGAAAAGATCTTACGGCAACGACCATACAGTATGGTCGTTGTCATACGGTCATGTTAGGCATTAGGATGACGTCAAAATAGACAGACAAACGACAAATGGAGATAGAGACCGTTCTCGGCTTGTCATGTTAGCCCTGCGGCTGATCTTTTCTGTATAAATTTCACCGACAAAACTTAGGTGAAGTGAGAATGTGAGATGTCATACTCGTAAGTGTCAACCCCAAAGAGATTTAAGATACGGAGGCTATGCGAAGAAATGTCATAGATAAACTGTGTGACGTCAGCTAGCATAATATGTATAGAAAAATTATAGCGGCATGCCGGCGTATAGACTGAGCGACTTTTGCCCACTAGGAGAAATTTATGGGATTAAGATTTTGTTCGCTATGTTAAGTAAATAATTTAATGTCTTTGGTCAACCCCTAGCATCAGGTGGAAGGGCAGCTCACCTCGCTCAAGTTTTCACGGTGAGATATTTACAGAATATACCACTTGGTATGTAAAACAGAGTACCTAACCGTCTTAGTGCTTACGCAAAAGTTATAAAAGCGACTGGTACTTAAAAGGGGCTTGAAAAAAGCATCTAGCCGTGAAAAGGTAAACATCATCACTGAAGTAAATTAACTCGTTGGCTGTGAGGGGTTCACTAGGGTTTTATTAGGACACTCGAGTACCTACGCGGTACTTCAGAATCACGGTACGACGGTGGTAAGGGGTCGTCCTTTAAATACTTAAGGTTTGAAAAGAGGGGGGAGCGGGTACAGAAAAAATCACTATAATGTGACAATCACGTGTATTCTTTCGTGCGAAGAAAAAATTAAATTCTTTGTGTAATATTTAAGTACAAATGGTGTTTCGGAAACAAATATGATATTTTTTTATTCAAACATATTCTAAAAATATCTGAATTTTTCAATAATAAAAAATACACGTGCAAGATACTGAGAGGGAGGAGGGGTAGTCTTTTAAACCTCACGATGACTTTCACTAAGGGAGAGGGGGGTATAAAAGTGGCCTAAAAACCTCACGTGATTTAAGAATGGCCCCTAAGGTGTAGGCCACAGACACACTCGATATCGTCAGCTGTACTTACAATCTTACAATGTAGGGTAATGCGGTTACCAACATGTAATTACCAGACAGATTTGATTATGTCAACAGAATTTCAGAAACTAAGTACAATATTGTATCGATAATCGATTTTGCAGTGGTGGTCCAGTGGTAACGACCGCGACGTACGAGATATAGGTCGTAGGTTCGAACCCTTTTTTTTTTTTTTTTTTTTTATCGTGTGGAAATCCTCATGGATGTCCACCACCCTGGGGTGGGTGGAGGGGTCTGTCAGACTCTTACTGACTAAAACCACACGTTGTCCTGCTGCTACCTTTAGCCGGGGTGCTGGAGTGCTTGCGCATTTCGTCACGCTCCCCCGGCCAGGTGTTGGCCCGCATGAATCCATGCGGACCCCGTCACCCTCAGCGGCCGCAAACGGCCACTATTCCTCTAGAGAGAGGCGCGCGCAGAACACGGCGCGCCACCGTCTCGGGCCTTTCACTGTTCAGGCAACAAACTCCCCAAGTCCGTTGCCTGCAGGCCTCACCTTAAGGCGGCCGAACCCTGACAGGCGCTTTACTTTGTGTAAATTATTTCATCACCACTGCTTTCAAAACGGTGAAGGAAAACATCGTGAGGAAACTGGCATGTCCTGGAAACAAAAATTCGAAGACATGTGACATCACAGAACAGATAAAAGAAGTTATGACATCTAACAAACCGCACTGGGCCCGCGTGGTGGATTACGGCCCACTCCCTCTCACAAAGAGGAGGCTTGTGTCCCAGCAGTGGGAAGATTATAGGCTGATTTATGTAATTGATTTTGTTTACGGCGACGAAAAATAGAAGATAATGTAGGTTGCTTCGCAGCAATATAGCTCTCGTCAAAATGCAGTACTTAGCAGCGAAAGGTCACGATTTCATGCTTTTAAAAATGTACACACATTTATAAATAGACACAAAAAAAAAAAACAGAAAAATAGCTTCCAGCATGCCTGCGATAGAAAAGTAGGTAAAGAGATGTAGACAGTATGATTAATGTGTGGTGTATTATGATGTTATTAACTAAAATATAAAACGCTATTGCAGTGGAATCTGTGGAATATACCATGGACTTCAGTTTCCTTCGAGGAAAACCCATGATGATACTTCAGGAAGAACCAAGATGCGTGTAAGAAAAACAGCAAAGTTTGAGTCTTGCAATACTTTATAATTATCAGCGGAGGGAATTAAGTCTGTGCTTGAAGCAGAATGTTCTTTATTACCGCACTTAGCGAGTAGTGGCGCACCGTGAGCATAGTGGAGTATTCGCAACATGTGGTTCGCAACTCGTTCACAAGTGACTTAATTAAGTGAGCACTGAGTACCCACGCCCGAATGCCATTAGCTTCTGGTTACGATGTAGTGGCTGCCATGTCGGTTCCAGATTTCTGTAGCTGTGTGTGGGTATGCCCTGGAGCTGTCAAAATTGTTGGCAATTTTAAACGATTTTTGTGCCCATTATTGCTTACAAACTGTTCGCAGATCCATAGTGATATTAGAAACGTTACTTTATGTTTTAAGTTACGGGGGTTCCGCTAGTCAGCCCGCGAAATTTAAATTTTCTTACTTTTTTGGAATTTGCAGGTCTGCGTCAGGTTGTATGTTGAATAAAATGCGAGCGTAAAAAGTACGTATTTACAGAATAATTATAATCATTAAAATCATCAATACAACCCAATAAGTTCAAATAATCCTATTGAATGACTATGACATATGAATCAATAGGATTATAATATAAACTTAGAGGGCTATATTGTAATCAACATTAGACTGACATGCAAATTGCAAAAACTTAAAAAAAAATGAATTATGCGGGCTACCCTGGCGTTTCCCCTTAATAAATGTACGATTCAGATTTCAAAGATAGGTAAAAAACATATCGCCAACTATAATTTTATTTTGAAAAAATTCCCGACCGCTGGGCCTTGAACGAATGTCTTATCCACAATGATATTCTGAATTCAGCAAGCTCAAAGGCGACAAACTTGGCATCGGTTATCACGATTTTTTCAATGCTTAGTCAGCTGAAAAACGGACGACACGGCCCGGATCTCTGGACTTGGCTATATACATTCATATTAAAACAGTTTGAGATGTTCTTAGCGTCCTTCGCAGTCAGGTAAACTGAATATCTAATTACGTCATTATCATTTCAGTATCTACTCTGTATACTGCATTCACTCCCTGATTTCTTGAGAACAATTATACTTCTCAAATATAATACGGGTTTTGAAGACTTAAATGTTATACCAGTTAATATACTTGCATAAAATGCTTTATGCATAAATACAGGATATGCTGCAGTACATACGTTATGCAAATACGAGGACATGACTTACGGCATCGTTGTAAATCAAGTTCAATTTAACATTTTCATATAAAGTGTTAAAGGCAGTGTTGCGGTGCTGCGCGCGCGCGAGATCTGTCATCGACTGCGGATTTATAGCGCATCGTTCGTCGGGATTTGCTTTTGCTTCACGTAATGGATTGCTTTAGAATTCCAACGGTTCCGCTCGAATATATTTTTTGTCCATTTCCCATATGTCTACTTCAGTGTGAAACACCGGGGTTATTGTTTTCCTGATGTATTGGATCGTTGGTTTTATAGAGGTATAAAAGACCTATATTTTCCTATTGTGCTTTTACTTTTACATAAAGCTTGTTTCAAAATGTTTTAGCCTGTATATGAAACGGTCATAAAATGTCTGCACTAGAAGTATGTATACCTATTGAAAATGTGAACAATTAAGTGATATTTTAAACGAGCACAGTTTTTTTCACTCAATTACAGTTTTCCACTTACACTCGATACGTATCCGAACGAAGTTGGCGTTCAAAGGAAAAAGGAATGTTTATTCATGTACTCGTAATTGAATTCTGTTGGGAGTGCGGTTGGGCGCAAATTGAAGTGGAGACGGCGACGGGAGACGGCCAAGCCGCGGCGGGTGCCGGCCGCTGCAGGCGACGCGGCGCACCAGACATCGCCCTTGATATTTTAAAGTACTGCTGTTTCGTGCTTGCCTCTGTTTGTTTTAGTTCAACTTTCTTTTACCTCGTTTAAAAAGATGTAATTAGTTTTATATTTCAGAATATAATGAAGAACATTTTTATAATAATGATTTTAATTCCAACTGAGAATGGCTCGCTTAATTAAACTAGCACAAATCACCTATTGCAGATGTGTTGGTAAAGATTTTAAATCCTTTGTAAGATTTCTGAAACTAGAAGTAAGAACTTTATAGGTGGTAAGATATTTAATTAAGCGGCTAGCTCGGAGTACGAATCTGTTTTGGTCCGCCGGCTGGTGCGGCAGCCTCGTTATTAAGATATCTTCGGATCTCCGTTAATGGTCACTCGTTCAGTGCACTGCAGATGCTACTGAAATTCGTGTTAAGTGCAAATTCAGAGTGATAACGACCGGCATATATAAATAATTTGCAAAGACGTACCGACATATTTTGTTTGCATAATATGTATTCTACTGCGTTTGACAGCTGCCCTTGTCAGCTTATTTTACTTTTTATGCTGTGTTTATTTTCTGCACCATAAAAGGTATTTATTTTATACAGACATTAATTTATTTATCGAGTTAGATGATAATTTATCTATGTTATGGGAATTCCTAATAAGAGATAGTATCTAATCTATAGTTGTATCAACGGTGAGTGGTTCTATTAAGTTAACTGAGATAAACCACAGCCCAACAACCGATTTGCGGTCACTGTGTAGTTAGCCATAATTATAACAGAATCAAGATGAAGGGATTGCATTCGTCTTGAATATATAATACAATTTTCTTAATGCATTTCAACACAAAATGATCACCTTCCTCCAGTCGGATTTTATTAAGATTTAAAAAGTCAGTGTAGTACACAAGTAGTGTAATCCTTTAAAATATCTAGCAGACTTCCCGTGCCGGTCGTCGTAAATAGATAAGCCGCACGGAGCCCCTACATTTTTCCTGCCTCGCCAGCTTTGCTACAAGTGCAAAGCCAATGAGACTCCCTATGCAGCACTCATGTTACCTACATGTAATTGAAATTCTGTGTGGATGTATTGATAAGAAAATATGTTGAATGTTGGATATTATTTAAATATTACAGTGTCAATTATTTTCTGGAACGATAAAGGAAATAAAAAGTAGAGCCTGACCGAATTTCGTTTTCGGTCAAAATAGCCATTCTCGGCAGTTTTCGGCAGAAAAAAAACCTGCTATTTATCTAACCTGCTAATTTCTTGTGCTCATGTTACGCCCCAACTTCTTTTCTTGCTATCTAAACTACCCATAAAAAGTACGAACACAGTGATGATACAATGTCATCGCCTGTCAAACAAAGCCAAGACATATCCACTAGCGTGCAGAACATTTTAACATGACAATGTAACACTTTTAGGACTAGGTTACAAATGTACAGTGATACTACTACCGTCACCTAGGGAACAGTCTTGTGTTGCGTGACTTGAAAAGTAAAACAAAGTAAAGATCTGTCAGTGGATAAACGAGCATCCGGCTGCTTACTTTCGCGAGATCCCGCGTCGTTCCGTAATCCCGTAAAGCCAGCTAAATGCGGGACTTGAATAATCCCGGGGACAGGTGAGCTGGCGTACTTCACTTCGAGGATTTGAGGTCGATAGTTTGTTTACATTCTGCGCCCATACAAACTTCGGAGCCGTTATGTAGTGTAAATAGGATGTCAACCAATTTATAGTTGGCGAACTTTGTTTTAAACAGCAGTATGGCCTTTATAGTGGGATTTTGTGTTTCATGCTGTTCTTTCTATAGCTGATTGGTATTAACCATTAGTTATGTACTCATTTAGGTCTATCTAGTTCATATATTCCAGTTGTAAGTTTGGGTAACTAACACACTTAATATTAGGAAGGTGTCTGTCAGAACCACAACTTTATTAATATCCAAACTTAGTTCACCTCAAAGGAGAATGGTGTGCTTGGCGACAAGTTGCTTGTGGCTGCATGTAGCGTTGCACGAAATGCAATTTCAGTTGGGCGTCCGACGCCGACGTGGAGACGGGAGGTGTTGCCTCTTGCAACTAATCATGTACGTTGGACTTGAGAGCAGTTTACAACTTCACTAACAACTTGCTATCGCTTCTCGCAGCCGTCTTCCTATTTTCGCCTTTCCACAAAATGTAATATTTTTATAAATTACTTCTATTCGTATCTCAACCATCTTTAAGAAGGATGCGCTAAGGTAGCCTGCGAAAGTCAAAATTTACTTACATTTTTTCAATTTGCAGGTCAGTGTCAGGTTGTATATTGATTAAAATATGATTCGGGACCGGATGAAATATGGCTTTACAGAAATATAATTATTAAAATCAGCAATACAACTCCTTGAGTTAGAATTGGCCTCAAATCTCAATATTTCATGAAATAGTCATTCAATAGGGTTATATGAACATAGAGAAATATATTGATCTATAAATAAACATTTGTTACGGCCGCGAATCATATTTAGATCAACATACAACCTGATACTGATCTGCAAATTAAAAAAAACCAAAATCTTATGAAAATTTGAATTTCGCGGGTTACGCTGACGCTTTCGCCTTGTTTCATTAAAACTGACAATTTCAGTAGATCTTTACTGAAAAAATGTCCCATTTCGGTCCCGTAGAACAGGGTAATGGGGATAACTTGTAGCTTATAGCCTTCATATACAACCATTCCATTTTCTCGGAATGCCTGTAAGGAACCGTTATAGGAGAAAGCAGTTCCTTTTTATTGATAACCGAATTTAAAATATCTTTGAAGTTATTATCTCAACCCACGGTTCTTGTAATTGACAATTTCTCGGGTTTTTTTTTTAATAATTTTCAAGATAACAAGAGGCCATTGAAATACACGACTGTTATCTGTCGGTACAAACAATGGAAGTGAAAGTTAAGAACATGCGTGTTCCATACTAATTGCATTGTTTCAGAGTCACGTTTTAATCACATCTCCGCATTGAACCAGTTTATGACGATCCTCGATGTTTCAGGAAGCATTGCTGGAATCCTATTACCAATGCAGATCAAGGGAGTTGGTCGTCATTGCACATGATGAATTCAATGATTGCAGTTGACATCGTTTGCGGCGAAATTGGAATAATTAAGTCAGAAATCAAGCAGACTGTGACACTGAAATGGTAATTGGTTTATTATTCGGTGGTAATGAGAGTCGCATCCTATTGTTTTGTTTACTGGTTTTCTATAGACTGAATGTTTTCATTCTGAATCATCTCAATAATAATTTAGGTGGAAGGCCTCCCACAAGGTGGACCGACGACCTTGTGAAGGTCGCTGGAACCCGTTCGATGCGAGAAGCACAGAACCGGTCGAAGTGGAAGTGCTTGGGAGAGGCCTATGTCCAGCAGTGGACGTCTTTCGGCTGAAATGATGGTGATGAATAGATTTTAAGACTGCGTCATTAGTTTAAAGAAAGTAGACAAACGGCGTCGTTCACGGATTTCTATAAACGTATTTATATTTTCATAATATCTATATACCTAGAGCTATACTGAACAAACCTGAAGAAGCACTAACTGCCCGTCTCTAGATTCACCTGGGGCAAAAAGTACCGGACCGGAATAAATAGGCAGCTTGGATAACCAGGCTGGTAGTTTATCTCAACGAAAAATGTGCTTTAAATTTTTTATACTTTCTATTCTAGGAAAAGATAATAATAATTATATCGAGTAAAACCGTATACATTTAAAAATGACAAGACTCATAAGCTACATATTTTTTCAATGATTCCTTAGATACAAGGCAATTTTTGTTATTAAATCATTATTTTTAATGTGATTAGGTACTTGTCCGCTAATGGAATCCATACTATAATATCATAAAATAATGCGAAAGTGTCTATTTCGATATCCGTGGTCTATTACCTCTTCACGCTTAAACCGCCGAACCAATTTAGATGAAATTCAGTATAGAGACAGTTTGAGTCCCGGGAAAGGACATAGGATAGTTTTTATCCCAATATTCCCATGGGAAACTTGTGGGGTGAAACCACGGGGCGCTGCTAGTTATTAATATTAAAAACTACTTCACGGAAGTGAAGGTACCTAAACTTTTTGTAAATATAGAAAAGTTCTTCGTTCTTTCCGAAAAAACTTTACCTGGTTATTAAAAACTTTGATGGTCGCTAATGTATGGTTTACTTGTACAGATTTATACAATTTCTACGTTTTTTGTATATATTAAATAATTTCTAATGAGTAAAATATAAAAGACACAAAAAAGGTAACCGGAGTGTAGAAGGATTTTCTGACGCAGACTTTTTCTGTTCATCTTGATCAGTGCTCGAAAATGTCAGAGACAGAAAAATAATGTTGCTCGGAGGGAGATCCATGAGACATTAAGTCTTTGCAATTTTTGCGTTCGCATTATAGGCCTTTCCTTCATAGATGACGTACCGAAAACTTTCTACTACAGTTTAATGTCTTATAGATCTATCGTTCATAATGTCGTCATCTTTGTTGGTTCTGATGCTAGCTGGTGAGATAGCGTATGTTGCCGGACAGCTGATTAATATCGCCTCTGTGGAGGAATTTCTTGGAAGCTATTTACACATCGTTGGGTACGACACAATGAGTGAGTATATGATGTCTTAATAGCATATTACCATGATGTTTTTGGAAGTAATTAGGTAATCCAGGGATGACGTATCTATATCTATACATATAATAAAGTCGTGGCGAAGTTAAAACTGTGCATATAGTTAATATAAAAAAAGTTATTGCTGCGAGGACTGGGGACGATTCTAATGCCGAAAATATACAGTTTTCGATATTTTATCTGTTTGTCTGAAATGTCTGAATGTATGTGCATCACGCAAATACTACCAGATAGATCCTGTTAAAATTTTGCATAGATATTCCCTATAAGTCGGTCAGTCTATAAATTATTAAGCTATTTGCTATAGGGGATGAGTAATATTGCATTCTGTACGTATTCCTCTATAGTTTACTGCAAATTCTAAAGACGGCTCAAAAGGTTACAATATTGCATATAGTTAAATATTTAATATTTTAATGACCATCATCATTATGGCGCTAAGCAGTCAATGACGTATAAAAGAACGGCTATTTTAGTCCGATTTCAACGAAGCAAATATCTTAGCGGTTCGACGACTGCTTTGCAAATCTGTGGTTGTACGTTCGATTTCTAACTTTTGTTTTTTCTGTTTATTTTTTTTTAATTTTGTTAAGAGGGGACGGGACCTGTGAGGAATTTGAAAAATAGGTATTTGAAGAAACTATTGCCGTCGCCTTACCACAAGTCTGCCCCTGTAGTGTGTGATAGGGACAGCTGCAGCTCAGACCGAAATTATCGCAAAATTTTTGACGAGATCGACGTTTCGTATTCCGCTTTTTTCTTTCCTCGAAAACTGAGCCGATTCAATTATTTTTTACATTGACATTTTAAGAAAGAGTATGTTTAGGTTCCTATCATTTTTTAAGGTTAAAAACTTTTCTAATTTGCCTGGTAGTCCTCTAATCACGGCGGTAAAAATAGGGCATTTTTTTGTAATTTTTAGAAGGTCATATTTTCTTTACTAATTAGTTGCTGAATAAAAGAAAATGACAGGGGCGTGTATACAGCAGACCTTGATTTTATGAAAAAAAAAAATTGCTCTAGAGGTATTATTCAGGAAGAAAAAAGGGGAATACATTTGTATGGAGAATCGCACGCCCTGTTCCCTCTTAAGAATACTTTTATACGATAGTACTTACGTAGAACGTACACAAAAAAAAAAAAAAAGTTTAAGCCTCTTCTGCCATGTATGGTTATAATAAAAATAAATACGTACCTATGGTTAGATGACTGTTAATAAGAAATCCCGTGTGTTCACAATCTACTGTTAAGTATATTAGTTCAGTGATAGTCGTTCGTCAGGAATAATCTGTAAAAATGCATCAGTAAGTGTATCAGTATTGTGTCATTAGGTAGTATATGCAGGAACGCAGGCATTAATTAATTCTGTACAAAGCTGCTTCTCACACGGACAACTGTATGTCGCTCACTCCCGCGTCACCAGTCCTGACTCTCTGTATATTTTGGCTGCTGAGACCAACAAACACTACAAACGAAGTATACAGGGTCAAACTAAATTAGCTAGCGAAATTCCGCAGACGTGATGGGTATCAATATCTAAACAATGATAAAACAAAATAGAAATTGATTTGATTTTTTTTTGTGGGGTAATTGACCGCAGTTAGTGTATTGATAGTGCCATCCACGAAGACGCGCCTTACTCTTCTTACTAATCGCTAGCGACGCTAGTGGTTATCACTAGTTAATTCCGCTAGTGTTTTAGTTTTTTGATACACACTAATTACCCACTAATAAGTAATACTGTGTTACGACAAAAATAAAACACTAACGGAATGTTGCACACTTGTACTTTAAGCAATTAGGAAGAAGAGTGGGCGCGTCTTCGTGGATGGCGCTATCTGTAGTCACTTGAAATATCAGTTTATATAATCTGTTTTTTTGTGTGTAAACGAAATAGACGTGATGGGTTTCGATATCTAAATACGATAAAATAAAAGAAAACGGATTTTCTCAACTCAAAATCAAGTTATAACACTACACTACTCCAAAAAAACGTCGAATATTTTTGTTTTAACGTGTTTAGATATCAATACCCATTAAGTGATTTATTCCGGTCTGATCCCCTGCACCCAATCCTCGAAGATTTATTTACGTCTACAGAGTTTCGCTGGCTAATTTAACTTGACCCTGTATAAGTTTTATAAAAAATGTAGCTGTTATTTTGGTATAGTGTGGTTAATAGAAAAACAAGAAAGCCTTGGAACCGGTAGGTACAGAACTCCTATAGGATGGTCAACGGGGGCTTTAAATTGGTCCTGCCATGGGGAAGAATGAAATGGGAAAATCTAATAGTTTTAGATCTAGTCGGAAAATCCTATATGTAAATAATATTGTTTGACTACATTAATAGTTACTTACTTGTCCGTTGAAAACCAAATAATTTATATTCAAGAGTAGGTACTTCACGAAGCTAAATATAGGAAAAGTTTTTAAGGAATAAAAATATTTAGAAGATCGAGATTTGGAAGTGACAGAAAAACTTTCCGAAGAACCTTCTACCTGGTTATTACAAACTTCGAAGGTCCCTAATGTACGGTAACTTGTACTTATGTTACCAGCAGTATATAATTTTTTACATTATTAAATAAATAATAAAATGTACAAACAAACTAGCGCTGTAGTAGGTAAAGGTATTTTTATATTCGTCATGATTAGTGTTCGAAAATGTTGGGCGAAGAAATAGATGTTGCACGGAAGGAGATTCAAGAAACGTTAAGTCTTTGCAATTTTTGTATTCGCATAATAGGGCTTTCGTTCATAGACGACATACCAAAGAGTTTTTACGAAAGTTTATTGACTTATGTTACTTTCATTATGTCGTCGATTCTGTTCGTTCTGATGCTGGCTGGTGAGATAGCGTATATCGTTGGCCAGATGATTCATACCGCGACTGTAGAGGAATTCGTCGGTAGTTATTTACACATAGTTGGATACGGCACTATGAGTGAGTATATTGTAGCTGTATCATGTCTCAATAGCACATTAACGTGACGTATTTGATAGTAATTAGGTCATCAGGGATGACGTATGTGTAAATAAACAGCTTAATGTATTCATTAATGCACCATTAGTAGCTTTAGAAAAACAAGAAGCAAAAAAGCGTCGGTACTTGTACCTCATTTGAATGGTACATTTGCTAAGAGCTCTCACAGGACGGGTGCTCGAAGTCAGACGGAATGAGTAAGTAATATTTAAAGTGTAAAGGGTAAGAAGATGACCGTCGTAAAATCGGGACGTTAGAAATACATAAAGTACTGAATGCTATTTTACTTATATTTTGGATCTCTTGTTGGGTTAGGTTGGCAGTCTTTCAGAATATCTTTGAAAATTTGCATACAGAAAAAGAAATGTAGGTAGGGTATTTTAATCTACTATTCGCATGAACGATGATTCGGTTCCATGACATACATTTTTCAGTCGCCACCAACGATTTTTGTTTTATTACATTAATTATTTTGGCTGTCGAGTGAAACCCAAACAATGTTGAAGTAACCTGTTTCAATTCCAGGTTTTGGCAAATTGTTAACCATCTGGTACAAGAGACATACGTTCAGGCAACTGGTGGTTGAGCTAGCAGAGATATGGCCTGTTTCTGTCAAAGACAAAGAGGGGGTTGATATAAAGCGGGACAGCCTCTCAGCATTGAAGCGCAGACAAATAAGTAAGTAAGACCTATGTATACCTAATGATTCAATATGTATTGCTTAAACAGTATTTTGATTCCTAGTGAACAGCTTCTTCGGTGTGGTAAAAGGCGATTAGAGAATTGTTAATTGTCATGTTGTTGTTAATTGTCATGGTTACCTATAGCAATATGAAATTGAATATTCTATAAAAGCGCTGGGAAACCTTCTTTTCGCATAATACTACGTTTACTGAAAAGTCTCTAAAAACAAAAAATCACCAAGTGTTTTCCTACGTTCAGAAACTCTTTTACCTTTTCCCTCGGCTGCAAGATTTTCGCTTTACCAAACCACAGACTCTTCGCTTTTTTAAAGTTTTCTTCCAGACAGTGAATCGCGTTGAAGTTGCTTTTTAACGATCTTTTTCAGTGTACGCCTTTTGGAATGTGTTGGGAGTGTGGTTGTACAACTTGACGCCGATCGCTGTGCTCGCGTACCGTAAGATACGCGGCATTCCGTCAGCTCTCGGCTACGTGTGGCAGATGGCATATCCTTTTGATAAAACCGAGCCTGTCATCCATGGCTTGGTGTATATTTTTGAAACATGCTCCGGTTTGTATTTTGTTGAATATTCTTTTGATGTATGTTTTATGATGACAGTTAAAATAATTATTGTTGCGGAAAAATGCAGTGCTGTCGGTAAATTTTTCACTATTAAAATACAGTCTGTCTAATCATAGTCGTTTATTTGTCAGAATATGGTACAGACGCCAGAACATCAATCTACTACAATCTGTCAAATTTCTTTAATAGATTTTCAACTTTATCGCTGAAGCGTTAGGTTCAAGGTTGATTTATGAAAATTTGACAGTTTCGGGTAGCTAGATGTGCTGGCGTCTGTACATTATTATGGTCTAAGATTAGTCAAATGTATCATCACATTATTCCAATTGTAGCGTGTAAATATTAGGTAAATACGAGTATTGTGTACGTTTATTATAGGGCAGAGATTATTACGTTAGTATTTACATAATTGATTGTATAATTACGAATTAAAAATTATAATTTGAGACAAATAAAGGGACAAATAAATATCTAAGGGCTGATATTTCAATCGACAGATCGATTTTTTATTCGTGGAAAAAAATTTACGTCTGAAAGATTTTGTATGGAAGACCTGTCAAAAATTCAAAATGATTCCTCGGATAAAATTATTTGGTGCCGGAAAAATCAGCCCTAAGACAAATAAAGGAATTCCGCTTTCTTCCCTATTATACTACTGATATCAAGTGAACTATTAAAGATGGCACTTCCATTTTTCCAGGATGTATATCAGTATGTTGCATGCTGGGTTCCGACCTACTCTTTATGACCATGGCAAACCATATCAGCATGCTCTTGCGTCTACTGTAGGATGAAATACGCCGTCTGGGAACCGTACATATTAAAGACTCATTGGAAACTGGAAGAAATGACTGTTATGACGATATCATCGAGGTTGTTAAAATACACCAGCGACTCATCAGGTGGATCACCAATTTTTATATAAACTTTAATAGATATAACTGATACTACTGGTATTCAGCTGCATTCGGTTCGGTTCGGTTCGGTGGAAGCCGACCCCAACATAGTAGGGAAAAGACTAGGCAGATGATGATGAGCAGTAACTAGCTGTACCCCGCGGTTTTACCCGCATATGTTTCGATCCCGTGGAAATATCGGGATAAGAGTACCTATCCTTTATTCTAATCCAGGTCATGGTTTACCCATGTGTGAAACATCCATATCAGTTCAGCAGAATTAGCGTGAAAGTGTAAAAAAAACATATAAGAATTAAATCTTTTCTCTTTATAATATTATCTCTTTATAATATTAGTTTACTTTAGATGAATTGGTTAGCCTTTAGATATTATCTAAAGGGTAAATAATAATGGGAGATATTAACATTTTAGGTATATCAATGATCTGGAGGACGCCTTTTCAGTTGTGAACCTTATCAATGTCCTGCTCAGCTCAGTAAATATTTGCTGTGTTATGTTTACCATTGTTGTAAGTAACATGAAATATCAATAGAATAAGTTAAATATGAAATATACAGGGTATAATAGACACATCACAACTACGCATTCTGTACATCAAACTAAGTAACATTGCAAAAAATTATTGCTGGTAAACGACTTATATTTTTGGTATGAAAATTTGCTGATTGCGGTAGTGCGCAATGAAACTGAAATGTGAAATGTGCTTATGGGTGCATGCAACGGTACAGTTCGTAGGGGTATTTAAAGTTGTGTTATAACATCAAAAACTAGTTTTCGTAAAAAAAGTCAGTATAAGTTGGAATTTTGGGTTCAATATCTTCGTAACCAGGAGGTTCCCAGGTGTGGTCCAGTAAAAGAAATGATTACAATGACGAGGAGTACAAGTGGCTCTCGGCTTCGTTAAGTGTCTTTGTAAACCCACTATGGTGTGTTTGTATTATAATAATTTTCTTTCTTTTACAGTTTCTAGATTCATGGATGGAAATGAGCAATAAGTTTTACCTCGGAGCAGGCTTAACTCAGATGTTCATAGTCTGCTGGTACGCAGACGATATTTACAGAGCGGTGTGTGTCAGCTTTTGTTCATTCGGCTTTCATAAACAATTTGCTGAATTATATTATTTTTGTACATTTGCAATAAAATATCACAGTCCAATTTAAATATTAACATAGCAGAGGAAAGCAAACATTTCCCTAAAATAACACAACTGCATTCAGTGTGATATGTAAATTAACTTACAAAAACACCCAACTTTTTCCTGCACTCAAAGTAAATTTGTTTGAGCATTCCAATTTAATAGCTTACATGCAAATTGCACCAGACGTGGAATATTTTTAGTGTGTTTTTCAATGAATCTCGCAGAGCATAGGTGTAGCCGACGCGGTGTATGAAAGCGGATGGTATATAAGCAACACAAGAAGCCGACGCGCTATGCTCGTAGTACTCCGACGGTACGCTTTTTGACTTTATATAGCAAGTAGCCTTGTTTGCTTATTAACTTTAATGATTCACGTACGTTCCCACGTTTGTATTGACACTGTTTCTTGGCAGTTTCGTCTTTTGTTTGTTTTTGAACCCACGCTGTGAAGCACCTGTAATTAATAGTAAGCAAACGAGTGGCATTTCTGTTAGAAGGGACTCAATTTAGTATAGTTTTCATGAGCTTGCTTAGAATTTGTCACTTAAACCTATAAAGTCCTCCAGACCGAATTTCGGTCATGGCAAACAATCTCGGCGGAGAGCAGCCTTCGGCGCGGGAGATATTATAGTGCACAAATGTGTGCTCAGACACAAGTGCACTCTCTCTTCTCTCACTCTCATTGTCCGATGGGAGGATGGGACGGCAATCGGACACGTCTGGAGAGAGATCAAGCGCAGGGCCAACTGCTTAACGTGCTTAACTTAACCAATACTCTGCATGTAAACATGCTGAATTAGTGCTTAGCATTAGTAAAACAGCCAGTGCGAGTAAATACGACGAAGCCTATCTTATTTACTTTGCGACAAGTCGACTAGGTGAGGCAGTACTGACAAGTTCTAAGGCTCGTATAAACTAGACATACTATATAGCTGGAATATTCGAACTACACAACTTTATTTAACGTGGATTGAGGTTTTTCTACGTGGCATTTGATACGTAGAGCCCCAAATATCCGCTTACGGGAAACACTGTGGTTTATTCGGCGTATAAAATTGTGAATGTTAAATTGAGTTTTTTTTGCAGGTCGCAGAGGCCTTTGTACTTCACAGCCCTCAAATTCCGAGCTATCACAATGATGACATATAGTTCAGTGAGTATTTGCTTTGACAGTTTTTTTTTGTTAGAAAAACATCACAGAGAACAATGCGTTCGTTTACGGTATTTACAATTTGACTGTCTATATTTGGCTGCATGATATCAATAAAACATTGTTTTAAGAGGACTACATGACCTAAAGCGCGGTCTTTGTCGGACTGCATAGAAAAGAAAGAGAAGCGCGATGCCACAACGCTGGTAATTTATTGCAAAATATGAAGCAATTATCGATTTACGAAAAATCTAGTGTTTGGACAAAAAAACTAAAACACTATAGTTTTAGTATGTTGCTTGTAGAATAATCTGACAAAAAATCATAATGATTGTATGTATATTAGTATGAATTTTGTTGTAAAAAAAAAGTTTTTAGAGGTATCTTCATGATTTTATTCTATCGTACCAAATAAGTTGTATTATGTTTTCAACACACTATGTTCCTAGCATTTATCCTGAAGAATATCATATATTTTTTTGAGTTTTTTTACTGTAGTTTATCATATACTTTTATTGTTTCTAAAACTTGCGTTTTTTGTGTTTAGGTCCTGTAAGCCCCTTAAATAGGTATGTGCGAGTTATGAATGGAGTATTTTTTGTCGGATATACGTAGTGTGTCGGATACGCGATTTGAACTGCGTTCTACGTTTTGATTGCGTTGTGTAAGTACTTGATTTACTTGATGCCAAAAGAAAGGGTTTCGTCACATATAAAAACAACATAACTTTAAAGAAACAATGTCTGTTGCAATGTCTAGGTCCATCGTCTTCACATATGTGTAATTACCTATATAATTTATGTATACAAAATATTGTAAAACATTTTGAAAGATCTTTCTTCTCCATACGAAAATGTCTTTCGGAAGGGTCAACTAGAATCATTTCTATTTTTTTTTTGTAAATTTTGACATTCAAAAGTGTATTTCATGCAGTGCTTATTTGAAATAAATGATTTGATTTTGTAAGACAGCTTTGCTCGTAATTTTTATTATAAGAATACTTAATAGATAATTCATTGTTTCAGATCCTAACGACTTCGTATTCATACTTCACACTGCTGTACACGTCATACAACCAGGATTAAGCTTATCGCAAGAATTTTAGTTCGTAAATGTGTCTAGTAATACATTAAAATATTTGTACTAAACATACTTCTCAAAAAGGTAGCACACCCATTTAGTTGTTGTCGTGTCCAGCGTATCCAGTTGTCTGTACGCTACAGAAGTTGATGGACGCTACTGTAGCTGCCAAGCTCGACACGCTAATAGGAAGACCTATTTAGTTGTCATTTTATTAGAGAAATAGTTTACAATTAAGTACTTTATTATTCAATTATAAGTAGGTATAGATGTGGGTTATTTTCTATTTTCGTTGTTACCTAAATAATGATAAAGCCTAACATTTGGCGAGCCTAGTCATACTTTTCAATTCCATTTGTACGTCGAGGTGTCGTCGTAGCTCCTTTCTTCGCTGTCAGTTTTTATTAAGTGTATAAAAAATACATTTTAATAAAAGTTCAGTAGGTACGCTCTGAAGAAAGTCTGGTTCAAGAGCACGAAAAATATTTTCATTTTAAAGATCATAAATTATGGACAGCTTCATTTCACTGTAATGGGAATCCATAAAGTGCCGCCAGAAATTACAAGAACTATAATAAACCTTGATCTTATTCAACGTTTTTATGAAGATTTTATCTTTTAAGCCCTGTGTAAGATATAAAATTTATGTTGAATATAAAATTTTAACGTAACGTACCTAATACAAAATAAAATATGTATTATAAAGTCGTCTACCTTTATTTACAATACACGATACTTGAATAGAGAATATTACCCCGAATGGCACAAACTGCTGCTGCCCTAAAAATTGATAGATATTTAGATAGGTTTTCAG
This sequence comes from Hydraecia micacea, assembly GCA_914767645.1. NCBI lineage: Eukaryota > Metazoa > Arthropoda > Insecta > Lepidoptera > Noctuidae > Hydraecia > Hydraecia micacea. The sequence goes on along the minus strand of OU611779.1, from coordinate 8,838,246 downwards.
GTAGAAGCAGGGTTCCATGGCCCGTAATTGTTATTTCATATAGTCCAGTTCTTCAAGTACAACTACAACATCATATTGTGAAATAATCATAATGTAAAGCGGCAACCTTAAACCATCAACTAATGGATCTGATACGGACAAATAGTTAAATAGTAGTAATGATGCGGCATATCAATGTCGTCCCAAATCACAGTACCTACGCCTATTAAATGAGCATCGAAAATTAGTGAGCTGGAATAGCTTGGTGGTGAGGATGCGGGCGACTCGGCGCGACGCGGCGCGACGCTGCAATCACTCGCCGCTAATGTCCCGGCCTCCAAAGTTAACGTCCAGCCATAAATCAGCGCGTCCTTGCCCATTGCGATCCACCCCATACGACAGAATAATTTCCTACTCTCGCAAAATAAATACGAACGCACTAACGACATAAAATCGTGTCCCAAAATTTCCATCCAAAGATAAATGTGTTATCACGCTGACGAATTGCGAATTTAATTAAATTTTATAACGTAAATCTCTTCTGCGAACATTAAAAAGTAATTCCAATAACACGGTAACTCGGCCCGCGTGCCGACTAGTGTGACAATAGCCGACGTTTTAAATATGAAATGAATCTGAAAAATGTCAATTTCATATATTTTGATGAGTAAGTATGACTTTAATAACTTCATTCTTAGCAATGCTTTATTAGTTCATTTTCGTTTATGTTTAGTCAATTTTTTATCATTTTTGCTAATGTAGTGTAACTGAACATTGAAGCTATATTTTCTAGATTATATAAAATTTTCTTAGAAGCGGTTTGCATAAAAACCCAGCACGTTAAATTTAATAATAGTTATTTATGCAACTGTTGTAAAATAAGGGGTATTAAAACACGAATGTGGGTTTATCACACGAGGCGAAGCCGAGTATACAAGCCTTGGCCACAACTAGGCATTGATGGACTTACGTAAGTGTGCCTTGGCTTCGCCTCGGTCCACATTTACACGTTCGTCCATCAATGCCTCTTTTGCTGGCCGCTGCAGTAATGCACACTTATACAAGAGCTAAGAAATAACTCTGCTTATTTTCAGTGTTGTTGATAATCTCGACATTAGGAAAAAAATGTGACGACATAGTGTGTTCTAATGTTTTCGACGAAGTTTGTGGAATAGCGGAGGTCAAAGACCGCACTCAAATTAGGTTGATATATAAAAATTATTGCTTTATGAAGAAAGCGGAGTGTGAAGAGGAATCTTTTGTAGGTTTGTTAAATATAATACAATTAGCTGCACCCCGCGGTTTCACCCGTATAAGTCTCGATCTTGTAGAAATATCGGGATAAAAAGTATCCATGTCCTAATCCAAGTCATGGTATATCCATGTGCCAAACATCCAAATCCGTTCAGCCCTTTTAACGTGAAAGCGTAACAAACAAACATACAAACAATCAAATCTTTTCTCTTTATAATATTAGTTTAGATTCATTTTTATAGGATAAACGAGTTAGTATTCAATTGGATTTGGAGACAAAAACGACTTTGTTGGTAGATTGTATGTCGAGATTTCCATATTTCTAAAATTGGAATCGATATTCGGGGAGGGCGGCATGTTTTATGAGTATTTGTTGTGTTATCTTGATGGTAACTTTTTATATGCTTACCTATATCTATGGTTTACCTGCATATATAAATTTTCAGAACCATTAATATAGTCGTTCAATTGTGAAAAATAAGTATTTTGTATAGTACGAAAACACGTTTCCCGATTTAGATATACACAGTTTATGTAAATATAATAAATATTGAAAATTGTAGAAGTTAATCAAGTAGAAGATGAGTTCTGCAACTTGACGAAAACGAGGATCATGTCCGATAAGGCTCGTCGTGTGAATGACTTCAGCATAGTGGGGGCTCACCAGGCGTGCAACCACACCTGCCCCACCTACTGCACCGACACATACGAGCCCGCGTGTGCGCAGATCTGGATGAGAAATATGGTTTCCTACACCCTCAGAGCTATGATAAATCATTGTCATATTGATTTGTTCTCCTGTGCTGCCGGACTTAGTAAGTATTACAGGTTTTATTTAAGTTATAGGTAATATACGATGTAATCAGCATCTTTTTCAGCGTATTACCGCAATATTTTTGTTACAGATGTGACCGTACAGCCTCTTGGCAAATGCTACAAAAACCCAATGAGCCTCCTGTTCATGCAGAATATAGCAGCCATGAAATCTCTCAAATTATTAGATTTAAGTCCTAAAAAAGAGAATGGACGTAGAAGAAATATGGCTCTTCGTGATGAGGCTAGCGAAATCTCTTTCAAAAACCAATTGAAGAAAGTCGTAAGAAGACTTTTCGATAAATATCATACCAGAACGGAACAGGACGAATCTTCAGAATTAATATGAAGGAGGTTTTAGGTTTTCTAATTAATTGCATTGTCTAACTAATTTTATACACATACCTACTTATAATACAATATAACCTATAATCTTTGATATATGCCTGCAAATTGTTTTATTGTCTGACATTCTACTACTTATTGACTACTACATAAGTTAAAAATCTGAAGCACGACCCAACAGTATTCTGTACAAAGCAAAAGCCCTGAATTTCTTCATTGATTGAAATTACGTCCATTTTATCGACTTCGTACGCATAAAATTCTTGTTGCCTCGATCCACCCTGTCGCGTCGCATCGCATTGCCTGCCCGCACTATTACTTCGTTTTCACTTAGCGTTCTTTCTTACTTTTTCTAGGCTCCTAAGGCTCCTAGCGTGATGTCAATTAGCCTTCCTCAAGGGATGGGCTATCAAATGTAAAAATAATTTCTCAATTTTGACTGGTAGTTCCAGAGCTTAGCACGTTCAAAGAAACAAACAATAAAACCAATCACTCTTCAGCCTTATTACTACAGTATAGATTATATTAATACCTAACTTACTCGACCCTTACATTTACAAGGCATACAGCCAACTGCTCAATCACAGAATGTATATACCTACGTTTAATACGTATAAGCCGTAGCGATAGTTTCTGCATTGATATTCGCAATGACCGGGCGTTAAATCGTGGAGCGAGGCTTAAATCCTCGGCCTCGTGATTAATGCTCCCGTCCGCTCCGATTTACAGCCCGCGGTTTTCAGGGCCAAATTAGCCAACGGGCTCATAAATCCTCGAAAGGTACTCGTGATGTTTACCTAGTTGCTCATTCAGTCAGTCGCAATAGTGCAATGTGCGCTAAAAAAATAGAGGCACTTTATTTGAACTATCGTACTATATGGTTGAGAGTATTTAACTTTACTTCTTGACGCAAAGAGTGAAGAGCACAAAATGAAATTATGCTGCACTTGCAAATTAAAGTTGAGATATACTTTTCGTTTTTGAACAGACTTTCACTTTAATTAGCATAATCATAACATAATCAGTCTATAATGTTCCCACTGCTGGGACATGGACCTCCTCTCTGTGAGAGGGAGTGGGCTATAATCTAACACGCGGGCCCAGTGCGGGTTGGTGGATGTCAGATGCCGGTTTCCTCACGATGTTTTCCTTCACTGTTTTGAAAACAGTGGTGATGAAAAATACACAAAGTACAGGACTGGGTTCGAACTCACGACCTACAACTCGTGAGTCGAGGCCTATACACTGGGCCACCACTTTATTTATTATAGTTTTACCGAATTCTGGCAATATTTTATTGTGACAATATGAATAAAAGAAATTTTTATGTTTTGAAATGAATCAGTTTAATACAAAATACTTGCCTGCAACAAATATAATGATAATTAATAAGCTACATATTATAAGAGTGGTCTAACGATACTGCCCGCCCTCGTTAATTTAAAAGGCCAATTCCGAGTTTTAATTAAATTTTCGTACTAGAATAACATTAAAAATATGAACAGCTACTGTACCTCGGCAGCTTAGGTAAAGAAAAGATTAAAATGTTGGATGTTTAACATTACCCAGCGAAAGAAAACCGTTCGAAGTTTTCCGCTTTCATTTTATGTTTATGTTTGAAAAGTTCTACGCGTGTTATTATTTATGTTTGTTTTTGGAATTGTAGATATACGCCAACGAGCATTATAACTATAAGTATATAATTAGGTAGGATATAGCTACTGTGGCACCTATTTTTGACTTTATTGTTGGTGTCTCAATTGACTGCTCAACTTTTATATACCTACCTACCTACTACTAAGATTTCTTGTTCTGTTTATTAATTTTTTGGATCATTCGGAGTCTTGCAAGAGATTTTTCTTTAAGCATGCCTCATTATCGCTATTGGATTCTTAATGTCTCCTCAGTAGGCACTCCACACTGCCTAGTTCGCCAAAAAAGCAATCAATCGGCAACACCTTAGAAAAATTCTAATTGTGCTACTTGGTATTCAAGGATCACTTTAATGGAAATGTTTTGAACACCTTTTCACGAATTCTTCGTAAAATTCATTCGAATACCAAACCCTTTGTACCTTTAAAAGGGGAAAAGGTAAGCACGGCTGTAGAACGTGAAAATATTTCGTGAAATTTATAATAAAGTGTGTTGCCAAAGTAACAGCGGAATACCTTCCTAAAGTGTAATAAAAGATCTTTCTTACGAACCTTACGTAAACTTAAAGTAATTTAACTGTTAATTTATTATTGAGTATGTTGGTTTTCAATTTGAATACGAGATTGCTATGCTGCTGCAGAATTTCGTAGAAACTTTGTCTCGATTGTTAACCGAATAAACATGCGGGCTAATCGTTCGAAACAGCCCGCATTAAACAAATGGTAGGTACAGGTAGAAATGTAAGGTTAAACTTTTGTACAACTATCTGTAAAGCGATCTAACGCACCCCTGGAACTATGTTTATTTGAAGAATCACTGGCATGCGCGACATTACCCTGTCACTCACTCCGCGAATGTTCGCGCTAAACTACGTAAAACAAATGGTGTTTTGTAAGGGCTGATTTTACCAAAGTCAGAGGGGCAATTCTCGTAATTTTAAGAACGTTCACAGTCTGATCTCAGTCTCAATCTGTCAAAAATACCTCTAAATTCCCTACATTTTGACAAGCTTTTACATTTCTTTATTGCCGAGATGGGACTGCGACTAGATTTTGAACGTTTTAAATTACGAGAATTGGCCTTCAGATATCTTTTATCTATCGAATAAAAGACAGTAGAAGTATGAAAAAATTCAAAATTAATACACAGGGCAAGACTTACCTATACCTACTACATATAAATGTTAGGCCCTTTTGGGATTCTTTTACGAATATCTCAAATTCTGTTAATGTTTCGGAACATTTTCAATTTCTGTTTAACAATATAATAACAATAATCTTTATATATATAAAAACAGATTGTAATTAGTACATGTAACAGTTTTCACAAAGTAGGTAGTATTATTACCTATGGATACCTTTTGTTTCAAAGTATTTTCGTGGAATCCAAACCTATACGGTCCAAATCGTTAAGTGTCCGACGTGGCGAATTATTAAAATTTTAGGCAATTTATAGTCCAGTCAGTGGCCCAAATATAATTCAACATTTTTGGATTGACCTTTAGTAGTTAGCTTAGTTGAATCTATGTAGTTAAACCTCCTATAAAAGGTTCATATCTAGGACAAAGAGACGCCCAATTCCAATCTACTTTGATGGAGTTTATTTATTATTGGAGGTTAACACTATTTTTCGTCTAGATTTTAGGGTGATGTACATTATAAATTAATTTTTAATCTCCCTGTTCAGTGCACTAGGCAGTGCACTAGGGAGATTAAAAACGACAACGAAAGGTCGATAGCTTCTTATGTCCTTATAGGTATATTCAGAATACTCGAGTAATTACAATATTGTAAACATACATAATTATTATGACTGTGAATAATCTGCTTCTGATTTTGGTATATAAGTCACCATATCCAATAGTCAGCTTCATGTTCATCTGATGGCTATCATTAATGTAAAAGGAAAATTGAAAGGAAAATGATTTTGCCAAACTGTGCTGAATCAGCCAGAAAAACGAGTCCGACCGAAAACTATATCGTGTCCTAAATTCCGGATCCCCGATAAAACAGCTTACAATTTCCACATATTTATTACCTCGAACATCCATTGGGTTTTAGATTTTTCTTCTTCATATTATTTTAATTCATTAGTGTATTAGATAGGACCATATTACGTGTTACCGAAAAAAGAAGTATGATTGTATAGGTAAGTATATATTTCGGAATAGACAAGTAATTATTACGGAGCAAACAATTTGAAGCACCCTATTTACAAGATAAACCAACACGTTATCAAACATCTTCGTGCATTATCCCCTTCCCCACTTCTAATTGTTCTTACTAATCGGTTAATCAACTAGAATAGCTCTCGTTACCTCGGATCCTTAGAAAGAGATAGTGGTAACAAACTAACAAGGATTTGTGCTGTCGATGTGTAAGGAAAAGTTAGATCTATCCAAGAATATTCGGTGATAAACGTGTGTGCAAGTCTGGAACATCAATTTGTAGAACAATGCTTTCGCTGAATGTGGAAGTTTTGCACATAAAAGCGTCCTAATACAATTTAGCGGTGGGAGGGAACAATAATAACTCTCGACCCGACAATAACTTGGGCACCTCCGCTGCGTTCACCTATTTGGATGGAAGACAGCGATTCGAATCTTTTGAGAATATGTGTTCTAAAATATAGGGTTATGATTGATGTTCTGAAGGTGCTAAAGCACGCATTTTTGTTTTGATATACAAAAGTTGATGTCTAGAGTAATGACGATAACATTAACATTAGGATATTTTTTGAATATTTGGTAGGTAACTAAATAAGGAGAAATTCCTGAAGCAGGAACGTGAAGCTATAGCAGATGATGTAGGTAATACGTTTCAGTTATAAACTTATTACGTTCAAGGTGGTTGGCACAATCTCCTACCAATATTTGTTTGTTAGAAAAATTATATTACTTAAATTGTAGATTTTCGTATTCATAACCTCAGTGAATACGAACACATACAGTTCAATGAGGAAATAGAAAATATATTCCATTCCAAAGGAAACCTTACAACTCGCGGCAGTACCATCGTTATCAAGTTTTTTACGCAAATATGAACATTTGGAGGCAATTTGAGACGTAGGTACCCAATAATGTAACTTTATTTGTTATGACGTGTATGAGTAACATTCACCCTCTTTTCTTGCGACAGAAATTTAATTTAGTCGGATACACCTGGTTGATATCACGGCGCGCAAACATCCTTTATATTAATCAAAGTCGGTTTGATATATCTCTCCGTTTTCCCTTCCAGTGTAAAAAAATACTGTTGAAAATTTCACCGAGTGGTTTTGGAAAGATACCGTAATTCGTTCATAGAGCACTAATATTATCGTGAACGAAAGTATCGAGATGAAGTCAATATAATCATCGTAAAAAGCTGATGTGTGTGATGTCGTAAAAAGCGGTAGGTAGCGCAACCTGTCATGTTGGGCATTCATCATAGGTGTGACGTGAAACATGGAGTGTCAAGCTTTCACGTCAATGATTGATACTCGATAAGTCGATATGTTGCTTATCCAGCACAACATGAAGATTTGGATTTGGTAAAACAGACCAAAATATGTTTTTTCCAGGGTAACACAATAATAATAAGTACTTAGTCCTTCTTAGCGTAGTCAGGTAAAAACGAGATGTTAAACATAATTTAATTTAAATTATTTGTAAAACCATAATGGCTAACGCTCTGGCTACAAACCCTAATAAAATACCCTATTCAAACAGATTTAGCAAGAAAACTAGGTATTTGATGTGCAACTTAGTAACAATAAGCCTGCAAATTGTGTCCATAGTTCAGTTTGAGTTTCAAAGGATAGTCGGCTGTAATACATAGTTGAGTGGGCACCTGGCGGCCATGCCATGCCGGACTTGCAATATTGTTAATATTCCTCGCTAATATTGTTACAGTTTGCAGACAGGGAGCACGGAATGACCTCCTCAGTCCGCGGGTTTGTTACTAACAAACATGACTGTGTTTAGACTGTAGTGCATAAACATAACGCGCTCCACAGTAAAAATCTACCAACAACATTGTTCTCGTAAGTTTTTATTGCTTGTATCCTTTTTGTTTGGTTTTTTGTGTTGGTTGTTCATAGGTTGCCATATAAAAAATAAAAAAAGGAGCTTACCTCGTAAAAAAAAAACACAGAGTAGTCTGATAGGGTATCAAAAACATAATATTTGGTATGGTTAGACGCATTCCAAAACGAGCCTTATTTTACCCCTTTAACTTCCCTCAAATTCTCAATTATGAGAGTTTTCCATACTGGCATTAGCTACAAATGGCATTAGCAAAGTTACGCGACAAAATAGCTCTAATCCCTGCTCATCAAGATTAACGTAATGCGCTAAAAGCATAACACTAATACCGGCAAAGTTCAGGCAGTTGCTACGGAACCACTTCTTACCGACGAGGCACTTAGGGACTTCTGATCGGGGTTTTTTCAAGATTTTCACGTCGATTAATATTAGTTGATGTTCTAGTTCGTGCCATGTTTTAATTATCTACACCGAAGGATGCCGGGAAGTTCTGCAACATTGCTCGTAATATAAATTTACATTTTAACGGGCAGTTACTGTGCAGTCGGGCGGAGCGGCCGCTTGAGATATAACCTTATAGTGCCCGACATGCATTTAAACTGCCTTATGAACACTTTTAAATTATTATCATACCCACATATTGAATACGTGAACGTTTTTAGTTTCCGTGCAGGTAGCTTCTATTCGGAGAACAATTTACTGTAGTACTACTTCACGATTAAGTATAGGATATCTCGGCTTCAAAGAGAAAAGTTTCGCTTCCGGGCTCGAAGGTAACTACTTCAATTTAAATTGCACCTCTTTGATATAAGTAAAATAACTTTACCTAACTTAATTTGAGATAGTGTCGAGTTTCCGGAACTTATTTTAGTAGATATAGCTCCACAGAAAACATTTGTGCTTCGGGGCATTCAATGCTAGAATGAAGCTACGGCGACACTAATGTTTGCGTAATACTGTTTACACTTTCTATACACTTCTTTTCTTGGTGTCAACTTCAGCGTGTTAAAAAATCGCTGAGGGGAAATAGTCGGAAACACTTTAAAACTTTTTTAATCTGTGACGAAACTTTGTTCGCGTTGTCAGTGAACAGCGAGGCTTCAGATTTTTCTGAATTGCTTTTAGGAAGTTCAATTTTTAATTTTCCGAATTGAAAAGGAACTTTTGTAGTTGGAGAACGGGTCATCTCGTTATCTGTTTTAAGTATCTCCCTGCAACTTTGCCCAGGAACTGTGGTAGAACTTTTGAGTATGTTTAACCTTATCTAAATTATTCATAGGGATGTATTGACTCGTACCTCTGTCATTTAAAACTTATATTTTTTGTAATATACTAAGTCAGGTATGCCTTTTATTAGAAGCCCAAAAGCCCGAAAGGGTTTTTATAATCTTTTCCCGAAGCTAATTTCTCAGTTGTATTACTTGTTTTTCGAGTACTACCTAGAAACTGCATTTATCTAGAGTTAGGGGACAGTTAGCAATAGTTCTGACCCTGTTAGAGGGCTAATTAAAACGTCCCCGGGGTGAAACGTGTCGCGGCTAGCCGCATGCCTGTCGCTGTGACTGCAGCTTCCGCTCCAATAATGCTGGCCTCGGAAATTCACCAGCTCTCCAACAGGCACGTTACATTTTGTGAGGATTAGGAGGCTGTCGGACACGAGTGTATGTTGCCAGTGATAAACGGTTATAATAAATTAAGTCTTGTATGACGAAACCAATTTTGTTCGCACAATTTTGTCTCTTTGAGAAATTTTATATTTCTGATTGTTTATCTTTTGAGCTCCACTGCTATTGTCTCGCGTAAAGTGAATTACGAGCAGATATTATGGGAAACAAACACAACATAATCGTATTTCCTCGAAAGCTGTTAAAATTAATCACACGTTACGCGAATACGCGTTATTAGCTATTGAATAGGTGCTACGTAGCTTAAAAGTGAGTTAATGTTGTCATATATCTGTAGAGGTTTTACTGCGTGCGCAATAAAACGTGCTGTTACGATATGTGCTCAAGGAATTATGAGCCGAAATTAAAATTTTAATATCCTCGTAGTAATAACATCCTAAATTTGTTACGATCGTCGTATCATAGTACGTTTTTACATTACTGGAGAGCATTAATCACGAGGGCCGGGCGAGATCGACGGACGGTAAATAATTTACTGCTGATATCGAGCCTTCGCTCCATAAATCCTCGTCATGAAATAGCAACCGGATTGACAGACACTCGATTATAATCAGCAGTGGCGCCCCTCATCTGATATTCTGTATTAATCACCAGCTAAGACTGTTGTGGGCGGCAGTCTGTTTACAGCTCAGGATTACTGCAAACTAACCAGCGGGGCAATTGCGTAACACATTATCAATCGGAATCGGTTTCATTTTGACAGTTCAACAACATTCATTGCGTTATTTACGTGTTGAGCAGACAAATTTTTCGAACTTACGAAGCAATGGATTAGCAATTTGCTTCAAAATGATTCAGATTCCGATTGATAGTGTGTTACGCAATTAGGGTGCAGGGATCGTCGTGCTTAATAGGAACGCAACAAAGTCGCTCGTGAAGCATTTTGATGTGTTGATAATGGCTTGCTCAAAGGATGTGTAGTAACAACAGGCTTAGGTCCACGTGTGTGCATGCTGTAGCTTGCGATAAACACGGCTCTAGCGACTGTAAACACGAGGCTTGCAGGGAACTCATGAATTCTGCGCGTCGTAATAACGCATCACGTCTAGGAGGCAATTGTAACATGAAGCAGGTAGCTTCAGGCTATATTTAATTCTATGTTTTATTAATATACGTTATCTTTCATTTCACAACAAGACTTTGAAAAAAAATAATATGTTATCACACTAATATTATAAAGGCGAAAGTTTGTGAGTGTGTGGGTGTGTTTATATGTTTGTTACTTCTTCTCGCTCCAACGGCTGGACCAATTTTGATAAAATTTTGTATGGAGGTAGCTGACCCTGGATTAACATATAGGCTACTTTTTAACCCGATATTCCCACGGGATCGACATTTACGCCGTACGCAGGTGAAACCGCGGGGCGCAACTAGTTACTTATACTGGGTATTATAAGAAAAAAACAACTTTGCAAGAAAACTCATTTATTTACATTGCTAAAGCTTCGTTTTTAATATGGCAACATATTTCATACATTACCGGAAAACGTATAGGTACATAATAGAACTATCGTCGGTCGAATCTAACAGGAAATTGTGCTATATATTTGAGCGGTACAGAATAATACTTATATCGGGGGGATCCAGAATTTTATACACGTAGGAAATTCATAAATACGAGTAGGAGGACCCTTTCTCCCTGAATCATTTATCGTCCGCTACGATAACTGTGTATAATGTATCAGTTTTATATTCTTGGAACAGATCAGTGATATTTCAGCTCTGTGAGATTACGTTTCACTTCGCTCCGTCATGGCACTTTATTGAGAGCAATCTCGGTTGCTATCTCGCCGCTTATTTTGTTACGTAGAAATTATACGGCCACTTCACTTTGTTGATGAAATGCGACAAGATTGTTTTTTGATGGGGTAACATGGGCGTGTTATCATTCCACAATGGCCGATGTGCCACCCTCTTCAATGTCCATTGATGTATTAGTTTGTCAAAAGGTCCATCAAAATGGTGGTCCGTTAATGGATGGTATCATGAGGTAGAAGTACACCGATCATATTGCACATTCTATATTTTTATTAACATACTAGATGTGCCCGCAATTTCTTTCGTGTGCAATGTGCATGTCGGAAAACAAATTGGATTTCATGGGAATTTCTTTGGGTGGAACCTTAATTCTTTTTCTACAATAAAAGTATCCTAAGTTACTCCTTATAATATCAGCTATCTGCCAGTGAATGTTCAGTCATAATTGATCCAGCCGTTTCTGAGATTAGCCGGAACAAACAAACAGACAGACAATAATTTAAAATTTGTTTTTTTTTTTTGTTATAAGTATCGTATATACATATATGCATATATGCATTTAGTAAAAAAGCTGTTATTTTCCAATTATTGGTTCAATATATATACGTAGGTTACATTGGTAGCACGTATGTATGTATGCGTAGGATATCCTTACCTTTGATTTAAGTTTCACCCATTTAGCAACGAGCTTTAAGTCGAGTCCAACTTTAATGTTCTTCAATTCTTAGTTGAAGTTATAAGGAAAGTTAAACAGTTGATGCGTTTCAGGGTTTTCCTTGCTCTCGGATTCATAAACATTAAAGTTTTATTACCTAGTGCTGCAGATAGTACAAACAGTAGTTCTGTAACAAATCATTTTATTATGGGAAATATTTATCTGATTGACATTCTAATGATGGACAATTTTTTTAAATAACGAACCTCTATAAGCTTTTTGCGGTTCTAATGATGCACACTGTTTTGAATAATTTAGCCTTTTTGAACTTTCTGGCCTTTTTCTCACTGTTGGTCGCATTAACTAAGCTAGAGTACCCCGACCAAACGGGCTAAGTTAGGTTAGAACTGTGAAACACCGTACGCGAGTCGAGCGAGCGAAGCGAGCGGTGCTGTGACAGCAGCCGCCGAGCCCTACATTCAAGTGGTCGCAGTTACTAGGCTATTTAGAATTTTTAGTACCACAAAATAAATAAATTAAAATACATTATTTGTGGCTCATGGTATAATGGCCTGATGGGTGGGTCTAGCAGCAACACGGAGATGAATGTTGGATAAGGATTCTGCAGTCATTAAGTCGGGTTCGACATACGGTTTTTGGAGAAACGTTTACCTAAAAATAAAATCTGACGAGGTTCCACGTATTCTATTTTTAAACTTAGGAAAGGCTTTGTTCTTTTTATATAATGTTTTACCAGCCCGTATGAAAATATTTAGATAAAATTATTACAACATGAATAACACAGCAGGACAAAAATAGCACAAACCTAAATATAGCTCCCTCGTAAATTCTATGCATACCCTCATGTATCTATTTATATCGGTATTATGTTGCGGGAGGTTAAATTTATGTTAGAATTAACTGCCTCCCAACAACTGGTTTGTAGGTCAGGCTCGTTCAAGCCTCAATTTTGCATCCCGTTTAGATATTAAGGTGTGAGGGTGTAACTTAGCGAAGTGGACCACCTGAGCACGTCGTATCTTAGCCGAGTAAATAATAGCCTAGATTAAATAGTAATAGAACTGCCATGGAGTGCGGCCTTTGTCGGTAGAATATTAATTCTCTGGACAATGGGGTAACGGAAAATTATGCAATGCCTTGTGTATTGAGGTATGCCTTTCTAAGGTTCAGATTCATTGTGCACCTAGCTTTGCTATGTGAATATGGAAGCTGAAGGTGAATAGGAGCGTTAAATATGCAGTTTCTGGTTTCATCCAATGGATACAAATACATCACACTAATATTATAAAGGCAAAAGTTTGTGAGTGTGTGTGTTTACATGTTTGTTACTTCTTCACGCTCAAACGGCTGGACCAATTTTGATAAAATTTTGAATGGAGGTAGCTGGCACCCTGGATTAACATATAGGCTACTTTATATCCCAATATTCCCACGGGATCGAAACTTATGCGGGTGAAACCGCGGGGCGCAGCTAGTATATAATAATTAATTTCTTGTGTACCTATTGAGTATATGCTTTGTCAGTTTAATCTGTCAAGCTCCGCTAATGAGACACAATTGATTTTCTATTGTTTCGTAACCAATAGGTCACGTGGGGAGCTCGTGGCAGTATGAACCACAGAACAGGTAAAAGAGGTGTATGAACTATAAAACAGCATTTCTTCCTATCTACTTATAAGTAAGTAGGTATTCTAAATCTTAAGGAATATTAAAGGCCACGTCTCTTTTTTAATAAGTGCGTTCAATCAGGCAGAGTGTGTAATATTTTCAGTGAACGTTTATTTCAAACTGTCAGCTTGAAAAACTGGCGAACCATGGAAACCACAACACGTGTGTCTCGTAACATGGAGTCCGGTCGTTGTTTCTGGAAAAACAAACCTTTTAAAGGCTCTTTACCTATTTTGCATTTTAACCGGAACACAACAAAACTGGTCAAAACAACAGACAATTTTGGAATTCTGTTTTTCATTCAATACGTTACAAGTTCGAATATGTTATATTCAGTGGGATTTATTGGCGAAACGCGAGGTACATACAAACGAGACAAAAACAAAAAGCACATAGCTGTGGAACTTGTTGGGTGAATCGTTTTAGTGATGCGTGTTGTTGCGGGAAACTACGGGATTTTCCTGTTATATAAATGCGATGAAATGAAGAGCAATCAAACTGCTATCGTCAATCTATTGACTGGTATAAATGTTGAGGATTCCATTTAATTTATTGTTTATTTAAATATACATTTCAAATGCTTATTTATGAAATCTTTTATTTAATTAAAAAACTAGTAAATAAGTGTTTTAACGAATTGTGGAAGAGATGCTAATGAAATTCCAACAACAAACAAAAACACGTCCGCTTCGTAATAAAATTGCAGCAATATGAGCCAACGCGTAGGCGAACGTAGCTGCCCTATAATTTGCTACGACAGCGTAACCGGCGCGCTACGCCGTAGCAGCCACAATTAAAATTGGGGAATAAAATCTATACCTTTACATATTATTACAAATTTAAGTCGCTTATGGTGTCTGCCTGTGTGAGCGCGTTGTTCTACCATGTTTCATTATTATTTTTTATTCTCGTTTTGTCTAGTCCTAAAAACCATGTGAGCGGGTCGCAATCTCTTATATTTTAACGTCAAGGATAGTTAGCTGCGTTCTCCTGTCTGCTTCAGGAATATTTGTCTGCTAAGTATAGTGGTTTAGGTAGTGGTGATTTTCCTTTTGTTTGCTAATCGCAGCAGAAAAAAGGATTTATATTTGCGAGCTATCAATATTTGGCACTATTAAATCTTCTAACAGTTTTGCAAGTAAATGTGCCTAACGTCTCTGTCCGTCTCGTGTCCGTGTCCGCAGTTAGTATGCTAATCGCGGCAGCACTATGTGTATCGGGCGCGGGGCGTGCGGCCCGCTATCGGTGGCGTTTTCGCGCTCCGCTGGATATAGTGAAAAGCGTCCGTTGCAATCTCTGCGCACGCTTGAACACTTCGCGCTCACTGCGTATATATTGTTCCCCGCTATCACTTAGATATATTGTTTTATAAATATTGTGTGCCGCAGTACCGCGCTCCACTTCCCCACGAGGAAAACCTTCGACCCATTTTAAAACGCAGCAATAATTTATTTTGTAATTTATAGGGAAGTGAAAGGAAATCGAATAATGGAAAGACTGCCCGTTTGTTTTTTCTGCCCCATAAAATATCCTCTGGAAGAAAGGAATTACGAGTTGTGTAAGCAAGGAGGTTGGGTTTCGTTTTATTCGTTCTTATGTATCATATTTGACTGATTACAGGTTGGATGATTGGCTTGGGATGCATGAAGAAGCCTCCTCCTCTAGTGCAGTTTGTTCCGCCAGTTACTCAACTGAACCGAGCGCTCGGCGCATCCTGGACAGTCACACCCAACACCTTATTTGACTGGCCAATTCTTCCCTTGCGGTGGTAGGGCTAACGCTCGCCTGGTTTACGACCACCCTCCCACTGGAGTCCGGCGTCAAGCAGCCTGCTGTGTATCGTCGATGCGTGGGAGTTCCAGTGCCTTAGGCATTTTTTGGGCACGCTCGTTCCATCATAGACCTCATCCATCGCTTTCCATCAGGCATGATCGAGGTCAAGAGCGGGCCCATTTAGCAATAAAAAAATAAATAAAAAAAAGGTATTTAAATATTTGGAATAAAATGTTAAAGGAAAAATCTAATGATATTTTTTCCATAGTAGGTAATGGCGTGTTCTGTTCGATGTTGTTCATCATTAGTGGATATGGATCAGATCAGCCGTAAAGTTTTAACGAGCGGTCCCGGGGGCGTATATACTCGTGTAAGCATATACACACATGTCATAGTTATTCACATCTCCTAATGAACTTATGTTACTATGGAAGTTATCGTGTATTAATATTACGATAGTCTTCAGCGATGGATAGTTAAGAAACTACACATAGAGTAAGTAATGTTCCTTATAAGAGACGGGAGTCCCATAGAAAAAGATGAAAAACAGCGCTTGTATGAAACTTGCGCTAAAAGTGAATACCAACATAGCAAAAATGACACAGACTATGCACAGACTGCAGATGTTAAAGCGAGACAGAGATAGCCGCCATTATGTTTAGTGCATGTTTCATAGTTTCTTTTTTTATTAGACAGTTGCGCCAGACTGAAACTACAAATCAAATCAAATCAAATCATTTATTTCAATTAAACCATGTACAGGCACTTTTGAATTGTCAAAATTAAATAGTCAGTCAGTTAGTCAGAAAGTTGAAGCTAGTTAGTACACGTAATGTAACAACATTCATTCGCAACCAAACCATTTTTTTTTCTTAAATCATGCGCAGAATCACACTTCCAGACTATTTGAATTTGGAATCGAAGTCAGTGTCGTTTCATTTTTGTTTTTAGAACCTGTTTTGCCGACAATATTAAATTTAAGTCTTTTGTTTGATAAAATTACTATCATCAAGTACATATTGACAAATTACCTGCATATGGCAGACATTGACTGTAGAAGTAATTTCTGTTATTTGGTTTCTCAATAATAGGTATCTAAGACCACAGCGGTTGATTAGTTCTCCGGCTAATAATAGGAAACGCATCACTATCCAAGTGTTTGCTAATCAACAGAGAGATATCCGTTATTCTAATTGAATCAGACCAGAAACGTGTTTGACTAATACAGACATAAATATGGATAATAGTCGCTTCATTAATTCCCAGGTGTGCTGCATCGGATTCGTATCTGTTTGAAATCAACATTAATCTGTAGGACAAGAACGCACAGTCCACAAAAGAGATAAGTATGCAGGATCGACGTGTAGGTCTATAGTACAGCCACATTTCGCCAGATATACGATTAAGTCCCATGTAATGGGGGGCGAGCTTATGCCATCAACCGGGTACAAATCCAGACTCCGAATTGTTGGTGACAAATTCCTGATAAAAAAGCCCAATGGCACTTTGCCCGACCTGGAAATCGAACCGAGGACCTCATGCAGTATCGCTTCTTGTTGCGACCACTGGACCAACGAGGCAGTTAGTACACATACGAGTATATTGCAAAAAATAAAAACTGAATCACTGAAGATGTTAAACCATCTTCAAAACATTCTAGATATAATCACATCGAAAGCAACTTCGCTTAACCTCATATTTCAATAATCTTCTGCAAAGCCAAGAAATAGCTTGTAATAATCCTTACAGACATACGTTTATCTCATTTATCGATTGTTTGCGAAGAAATATCGATGCAATTAAGTGTAACAGACTAATTGTGGCTCTAGCGGCTAGGACGCCCTTCCCTAGCGTCGCATCAATCGTTCTAAATTAGATTCGGGCACTCGCGACCGTATCCGAACTTATTTCGATAGAACAGAATATATTCCAAGCTGATACATGCGAGAGATAGGGAGAAAATATGAAGACGTTCCCGAACAGATCAAATATCTAGCGAATATGAACGACCATGTTCGTATATGTGCTTAGCTATGTATACATATCTGTTCCATATGTATGTAGTTGTGAGTCTTCCTCATTCATAGTTGACTTTGATGTGCAAGTACTGGCCGCGAGCTAGTTAATTAATGTTCAACCAGTCCTATCTCATTAGGAGATTGTGGCCGTCTCTGCTTTTTTTTTTGTTGATGATTAGTTCTCGTTTTTACATGTGGGTTATATGGACTCGTGTGTCTGACTGATTGTATATATAACATATTATTCACTAACAAACTATCTGTAGGTATTTACATGAATTATCTTATTTCTTTCGCTTTGTGTTTTTAAAATGTACTGTTGAGGAAGTAAAAGAACCAATTATGTAAATGTATGCAAAACACAAACTTTACGAAGGATTGGGTTTCGGTTTCTGATTAATTAATTAAAAAAGAGAAAAGAGGAAACAACAACAAACATTAAGGTACCTACATACTCTTATATACTTCTTATAAACAGTTTTTTTATCTCTCCTTCGTCTTTTTATAGCTAAACTAGCTTCTGCCGCGACTTAGTCCGCGTGAAAATTCTATTCTATGACACTCGGCATTACTGTAGATTCCCATAAGTGAAAGAATTTTGGAATCGAATTAGTAGTTTCAAAGATTACCTCCAATTGTATAATAGGAAGTAATCTTTTAAGAGTTTGTATAAACTCACAAATTTTACCTCTTTATAATATTATACTTTATTTTATTATAGTGAAGAGTAGATGCATAAGTACCTACAGCAAGGTATGAATTCTATCGTAAATTAATCCTAGCATTATTAAACTAGTGCCGTTTGGAAGACACCCTGTAGCA
Source organism: Hydraecia micacea (assembly GCA_914767645.1). Classification (NCBI taxonomy): domain Eukaryota; kingdom Metazoa; phylum Arthropoda; class Insecta; order Lepidoptera; family Noctuidae; genus Hydraecia; species Hydraecia micacea. The sequence continues at coordinate 8,819,778 of OU611779.1, read as the reverse complement.
AACAATCCATGATCGGAACAGCGATTGATTCCGCACACACAAATATTTGTCCGCAGCGGTCAATAAGCATTGTAACCGAACAGACTAGTCACTATGTAAGCATACAATTTAATCTAAACGTCGTCATTTATACTCGGAGTTTCCATTACAAATTGAAATCTGGTTTGTTTTCATAGCTTTAAGTATGGGTTTTAGCCCTAGAAATGTAAAAAACTTTCATATATCTATGGTTTTAGCCCTATACATACAGGTAAAAATAAATTGGTTAGCGATACTCAGCAGACGTGACGGGTATCGATATCTAAACATGATAAAAAAATTGCTGGTAATTTAGTTTAGGGTCAACGACCGCTGGTACTGTTGTTACATGAAGTATGAATTGAGAAAATCCGTTTTTTTTTGTATTTATATATCGATAACCATCACGTCTGTGAAGTGTACAGAAACATAAACAGATTTTTAACTTAAACTGATATTTCGAGCAAATACACGTTTTCTGAGTTTCGCTAGCTAATTTAATTTGACCCTGAATATCGCAAATAATGTATGTTTTGTTGTATATACCATCAATATTTCTTTGATGTTACTCTATCACTATAAAAGGAGTGTTTATTCCTCTAATGTTTTTTCTAAAGATATATTCATTCGTCGTAAACCCCGATATAGTATCAGACGTTTAGAGAGCAATATCTTTATTCAATATTTGACGATCATATCAAGCTCTCTCCGGCTCCGTCAAGAGGACTGGTGAAGCGAGCAATAATGCCCGTTTACAGTTAATGCGTCGATGAATTGGGTAACGTTACGCGTTTCGAATTTGAGAGAACATGCTCAATGCCAATATGTACTAATAATATATGCGAACATTGACTGAAGGTGTCTGTTAACATTGCTTTTAAACAACTTTATAAATCCAATATCAAAGTTTTATATAATAATTTATTGTTATTAAAGCCAAATTGAAACTATTCTAGTATTTGTATGGGATTCAATGGAAGTAGCAAATGGGACACATCGTTAATACCTAAAAATGGGATTCAAAAGTGGGATCCAACGAAAATAAATCTTATTTTACTAAATAAAATAATCATATTAAAGCCCGTCTGGACATCTTAATTTCAATTAATATTCTTCTTTTGATCGAAAGGCCTTAACGACGACGTCTAGATTGGTTTTGAGCTCATAATTACTAAGACAAGCGAGGAGAACACAAGGATAAATTGATAATATCTTCGGATAGACGAAGGTCCTTGAGTTGTTTGCGCGATCGAGTTGAGCTCAAAACAAACGCGAACAATCTTAGTTAAACAATGTTTTGTTAGTTAATTTATCATTTATTACTTATTTATTTATCTAAGATCTGAGTAATTATAATTAAATTTCGACTGCATCACTTTTGGGAAATGAAAATTGATACAGCCTTATCGATATCTTTATTATTTACCGATACTACATAAATTGTCAATCAGTTTGTTCCGCCGGCGCGGGCGGCGCGGCTGTGCGGCGGTGCGGCGCGGTACGGTGAGACTGTCACACAAAAGCCCGACATGGTAGGTAATTGTGTATCAGTCGCTAACAGCTCAGTCGGAAACAATTACGTAGGGATTGGTAGCTGTGTCACGCTAGCGCACACCCTGTCACGCTAACGCAACCCTGTCACCTGTCAACTAACAAAAATCTCTAAAGAAATGGCGCAGCTGACGGTTTATATAGCGAGTCACACCGATTAGGTGACAACGATCCGAGAAAATTTGTGTTTGAAAAATGATCTATTTATGAATATAAATATATTAATACTGTAGAGATCAATCTGCGTGACGCTCATATTTTGAACAATTGTTTACTATATATCAGAAGGCCAATTTCATTAAAAACGTTCAAAATCTAGTCAAAATCTCATCTTAGCGACAATAAATGTTAAAAATTTGTAAAAATTGTAGGGATTTTAGAGTTATTTTTGACAGATTGAGACTGAGATCAGACTGTGAATGTTCTTAAAATTACGAGAATTGCCCCTCTGGTCATCTTACGACGTGCTCGTCGCTAGTGATGGCGCAGTGATATACCTAATGGCAGCGACTTCCGAATTGTGTAGGTCGAGCAGGCACTTTACTTTGTGTAAATTATTTCATCACCACTGCTCTCAAAACGGTGAAGGGCAATCGGCCCGCTTGGTGGATTATTGCCCACCACCTCTCACAGAAAGATGAAGGCTGTATCCCAGCGGTAGTGGGAACATTATAGGCTGATTATGAAGTCATCTTACAGGATTAGCTAGCATATCACAGCATGTTCTAATAAGATACTCGTGTTAAGTTATCAAAAGTCATGATCATCTTATGACTTTAATCTCTTTTAAAGTTCGACCAACTGTTTTACTTTGCAGAGTCTGTCTTGGTTAAAATAAAGGCAAGGCACAAAAAAGCTCTTTCAATCATAATTAGGAAAGAAAAAAAAGTTTTAAGTAAGTAATTACTTAAAAGTTTTTCGTCGTTACCGTTTTTTTTTCTCGTCGTGAAACGTACATTTTTTATGTTACGTGGCGCGAGCGAGAAGTCACTTCTAAATCCTTTCCGATGTTACGGTCGTGGACGAAGCGATGAGCAATATTCATCTATTTATCTGCATTCCATAATGTTGTAGAGGTGTTACAATGGCTTAAAGCTAAGGTAAATATGATGTATGAAGTGTGTAGTACGATAAATGCGAAACGAATCCAACCTAAACCTCTCTGGACGGTACTCTGCTAAATTCAGATATGTGTGCAAGTACTGAACTCATCGTACAAATGGTTTTGTTATTTAGTCCGTCTCTCCGTTCGTGACAACGCATTTTATCCCTTTTTGCCCCACTTATGGTTGAATTTGTGATCCGTTCTCGGTGTGCGTCCGCATCATAGAATGTGCTCGGCTGTTTGAAAGCCACGTCTTTGTCGAGGTCTGCGAAGTGTCAGATACACGGGATCCTTGTTAGCTAATGATAGTGCATTTGCAATGTTGTTTACATTGGCACTGTGGCACTGCTGCAGGTGATAGTTTCTAAACAAATACTTCAGTGTAAACGTTGTTATTTTTCTTCGTATTTCCCGAATGCACTCAGTGTCACCACTCACCTGTTGGAAAAATCGTAATAAGATTAAAAACATGTGTTTTTGTTATGAAGGTTCATTAAATTGCAATAGCATTAATTTATTTAAACATCTAAAGCATTGATCCGTGTAGGATTCCGATTCCTAATTCATTGCCCCCTTTGGGAAGGTCTGTCATAATTATTCGCTGGATCTACGGGGATTTTCCCTCAGTATTGCTAAATATAGATCGTTTCTAATGTGACTGATGAATTGTTTAGTCACCCGAGATTGTGGCGAACTCTCACTATTTATTTAGGTAGCTATGTGTAGGTATGTGTCTGGTTTGGATTTTGTATTGGAATTCAAGAGCGAAGGCTTTAATGTGTATTTAATTTACGCGAGGTTTATGAAGTTTATTTAAGTAGTTGGTTTAAGGGTTGGATTGATTTAAGGGTTTATTTTTGAACTTTTGAGTTTTTGGAAAGGCATTATTTTTGCATTGCGATATTATAGTGTCGGTTGGAATTCGTGTCGTAAAATTACCAAAGCCAAAACGAAACCAAACTTACCAAACTTCAAGTGCTGATCACACGAGTGCAGCTGTCTTCTAACTAGAAGTCAGCTTTCGACCAGTAAACAGCTTCAAACGCTTACATACTTTGGGTTTAGAAACAAACAATACGACAAGCAATACCCATATGGGATGAGAAATACGAAGGCATTTATTTGTTGTTTGTATAGGTATAGATGGTATTCATATTCAGTTTCAATGCTCAAAGATTATATCTCTAAACCCAATTAAAGTTGGAGCAGTTGTTTTAAGACCTCCATGCACAATAGTCTTAAATGTCTATTGTTCTCTCAAATTGGATTAGGTCGGTACATTTGATATTTTCAATGTGCAGAATCAAAATAGGATAAGATATAAGCAGTAATAACGAACAAACTAACATTATACGGAACTGAAAATTATAGAAATAGAATTTGGCGTGGTGCCAGTAACAACAGGCTCGCAGAGGATTGGTGATTGCGCGCCAATGTATGGACCATTCTAGACGTATATTGGCGTAGCTCGATACTACTGCTTCCGTTAAATGTCATGAGTTTAAATGGTTGAATTGCGGATGCTTTTGTTTCTATTATTGTGGTGCTGAAATTAGATACAGCATAACGTCAGCGGATTATGGGGGTAGGGAAAAACATAAAAACGCATGCTTATTATTAATCATCCATTGTTTCTCCCTGGGGTTAGATTCAAAGGAATAAAATAAATTACATTTTGCTGTTTTTTTAACTATTTTGCTTTTGCTCCGCGGTTTCACCCGCGTTAAAGACTAAATTCTAAAGTTTCTAATATAATTCAATCATGATTCGAAATACACGTGGCGCAATCTATTATCATAATAACGTTATTGTTGTTTTCCTCAGGAAAAGCACTTTTTTTCGGGATGAAAGGTACCCTATGTCCGTTTCTGTACACCTGACAATGTATATGCAAAATTTCAGGATGATCGTTTTAGTGGCATAGGCGTGAAAAGGTAACAAACAAACTTACTTTCGCATTTATAATATTAAATAATAATATATATTAAATTAAATAAAATAAATAAATTAATATTAATAGCCTAACTATTATTATAAACGCCCAGCCAGTTTTGTAAATCTGCATTAACATCGTAGGTATATTATGGTAATACACGTGAACGACACAGTTAGAATGTCTTATTTTTATAAGCTCCAGTTACAGTCGCGGTAGACGGGATTACAAACGGAGCCATAAAAATGTGCATTCATTTGAAATAATTACTTAGATGAGGAAGTGCCTCAGAGAAGAAGTTGTGGTTCGCGACTGACAATGAAATTCTTCTACAAAGTAAAACAGCCGAAACTTGAGCAATTGCGGTGTCCCGCAATGAGTTGCGCTCATGCCGCAATGCACTGTTACATAGTTTGCGAGATTTATCCCTTCAATCTCCGCTACTTTGGGGGCGAAGGGGGCGCGGGGGCGCGGCAAGCGGCGCGGCGCAGTCACTCACTCTAATGGGGTAATAACTACACTTGAACGTGGCAATTTGTACTACATTTTTTCGCTAAAAACTTTTTCCTGTTAGTGAGCTTTGAGCTCGGAATGTTGTGTTACTGCGACATAATCCTGGAAAAATACTATATACAAGCTTTTCCTCTCCCATTCTACCTTGCGCTGATTATAAAATATGTTTAAATGTTCCTCCAGGAGGCTCTGCACTTTAGTAATTAACGTTTGTTTTCTTAATGCTGCCTAATTAAAATCATTTTTAAAAGCAGTATCACAGCCATTAGTGTAATGAAACACTACTTATTTAATATTTTAATTAATTTGTTAATTACATCAGTACATCTGTACCTACTGTACTGTCTAGCGGGGAATTACAAGCGAAGTTCGGACATACATATAGGTAGGTGTGTCTTCGTATCATTTGGACGTAATTTGCATACATACATATGTAGGACTATGTGTATACTGGCTTTCACTAAACCTATTGCATTAATTTATGGCGACGGCCAATTAAATTATAAATCGTACACAGTACCTACATCATGGGAGGGAATTCAGGATTTCCTTGTACATTAGCGCTGAAGGGTGTTAAGAGAAATATTCTAATGAGAATGCAAATGCTAAGCGCTGTACAGTGCACTCTGTTTTGCTGAAACAGAGCTGCAGTTTAGGCAAATTGAAACTATAATCAGATTTAAAAATAAATCCTGCTTGTAATCCGCCTTTATGTATATTAGTATTCCCGGGTTAGTTTCCGGAGTTTACCTAGCGGATCTGCGACGGTATTGTGATTGGCTTTTGCCTTGATAGCCTCACTGGTTTCTAAAGTTTTTAAGTAGTCTTTGGATTGGCTTCACGGCTTTTTGCTTTTATAACTATATCCCGTAATAATAACAAAACAAAAGCTTGTTTGAATTATTATGTGGGATTGTTATTGCAAATATTTAAGCTTCATAAAATATGCACGTTGATGAATAGCATACAAAACAAAGTCATAAATAATTTAAAACAATTCCGGCGGACAGGGCGTGCATGTTTTAATAAAATTTAATCCTACTGATTATTTCATTGAAGCGTTAACATATTGACTATTTAACAGCGCTGAACGTATAAATAAAGTATTAATTTCCGCTTGTTTGCGTTGCTAATTCGTTTGTATTTGAGTAAACACCATACATTAATAGTTAAAAAACAGTTATTGTTCCAACTAAGACATGTTATTGTCAACTGCAAGGCATGGATCTCGCAAAATTAGCTTTAGGCAATGAACACACATTTATCAAATATCTTCTCTCTCGGCATATATTTCTAAAATGACCCATAAGTCGCTTTAATAAAACCGTAGTGGTCGCAAAGTGTCCATTCGTTGCCAGTAACAGCACAGCAATAGTTGTTTTGTATGAAACAAATGAAATACGAGTTACAGCTCGTCTCTTGTCTCATAAACCTCCTCAGATTTTAGTAAAGTAGGTATTATTTGTTTGCGATCGTCGACCGACTTTTTCATAGCTTGGAATACTACCCTACATCGTTTTATGATGGGCGGATAAATAAAACATGTTACGACTACAACTTGCCAGTGTTATTACCTTTTTACATTTTATGACAATTTTGCTAGTAGCTGTACTATCTCTACCTACCCTTTCGAGCACAGGAGTGATGTGAAATGATGTTGAAGGTGGGACAATATTAATAGGTATAAGGTTCAAAATGGCTCAATTCTATGAGGTTTTTTTAATTATTTTACAGTTTCAGTATTTAATAAGACGAAAAAACATTCAAAGGTAAGATTGTTCTTACTCTTAAAGGAACCAGGAAGCAATTTATAAATTTATTTTTCTCTTTTGATGGATTTAACATTAATGGGAACCGGTTAGGTACTTGTATATTGATGGAAAGCTCAAGGAAAAATTAATTTCTCGCAAAATAGAAGAGAATTTTCTTCCCCAAACCAATTCACTATCTAACAAAGAAATGAAAATAAAATACGAAATTCGTCAAAATTGAAATCTCGTAATTGAAAAGGCGGATAAAACCTAGCAATCTAGATGCAATAACGTACCCGGGAATCAAATAAACGTTAAAACAATGGGCATTTCCCAAAAAAACTTTGTTGTTTTTCAATTCGGTCTCGAATGTTCGGCAGTGTATTATCCGGAAGGGTAATCAATCACTTGATTAGAGTACGTTGGACGTGGAAATTGTTCCTTGTCCTGGTATATTAGGCCCGTGTCAAAATACATCAACGTACTCAGATGACGGTACGGCTGTTATTTTATGTATGCACACGTAAATTCATAACTATGTAAACATTTTTGATGTTACGAATATGTTGACGAATGACGAAGTAGAGGGTTAGGGTTTCTATAGTAGCGAAATGCGCGTATGTGTTTAGTTTAGATACATTTGGTGGCCAAAATAATGAGAGTTTTAACTATTGACCTCACACCATCACCTTTGTACCTATTTTTCTGTACTGTTTTTTTCTTGTCTGTTTATATATGTATGTACATAAATGGTAAAATATATAAAAATAAATAAATATATTGAATAATAACTAAAATACCAAAGACCAAAAAGTGAAATTCGCACTGTTCCTTTTTTGTTTTTTAAGTCATTAAATTGGCAGCGAAGCTAACAGTAGTTTTCCTTTATTAATAACTGTATTGAAACTAGCGTAGTCTACGTCACAGCTAGCGCAGCGTAAGTATTTATACTGCGTCTACGATGGGTCTACGCAGCACAGTGCTACGAGGGGTCTACGCGGTGCTACGTACAACGACTTAATAGCGTTTTGGACGGTCTATGACATCAACACCTACGGTGGCTACACGTCTAGTGCGAAGATTTAACGACCTTGTTTGCACCTCGTGCACCTTACAGCCGCATATAAACGAGTGTCAAATGTTTTTCAGAGTACTATAAATATAGCGGCGCAAATCGAGCGACGTCTCAGAGAAATGGACCCTCTACCTACGTAGATTTACCCTCGACAGCGTAGGTATTTTGTATTATTAGGAAACGAATAATAACTGGATCGAAGCAGGTGGCGTTCTGTGGTTCCTGCATACCCCCTTGGGAACAAGCCGAGAGTTTAAGTATGTATGAATACTAACTGATATTTTATTTTTGTATCAGAACTTGTGTGGAATTAACAGGTGTCGGAAAACTCTGAGATGTAATTTATGTGACATAAATGACATGACCTACTGACTTTATACATATCAGTAGATAGAGATAACTTAATAATAGTGTGATGGTGAACTGCTTACTGTAGACTACAAAACTTATACCTCAGCCTATAATGTTCCCACTGCTGGGACACAGGCCTCCTCTCGGTGAGAAGGCGTGGGCCGTAATCCACCATGCGGGCCCAGTGCGGGTTGGCAGGTGTCACACGTCTTCGAATTTTTGGTTCTTGGACATGCCGGTTTCCTCACGATGTTTTCCTTCACCGTTTTGAGAGCAGTGGTGATTACTTAATTTACACAAAGTAAAGCGCCTGTCTGGGTTCGAACCTACCACCTACAACTCGTAAGTCGCGGCCCTTACTACTTGGCTACCACTGCTCTAATTACGCACATAAATAAGAAATCCCAAAAGCAAGTGAACCTACCGAATTTCAGGCCGTTACATTTTTAAAGGTTATCGATAACGGAAACGATTACTGCGCCAATACTTACTGGAAGGAACCGATTGGCTCCGAATTATTTTTTATAGCTCATGGAAGGGAGTTTCCGCATCGATACGCGTAAATAACGGCGATATTCGATATCTTTTGCCTAATAACATTATTTTGTGATAGTACTTGGCATCTTAGAATTGGACGTAGTTCTGTCATAATGTATCAATAGGTACACGTCCCAATGTTTTCGGGAAAACGAGGTTTACGTTTAAAAATTGCTTTGTTTCCACAAACTAAATGTTATAGTAATTGTGAATGCAACTTTATAAACCTTGTTTTAGAACTGCTCACCATAGTTTTTTTTTCTCTAAGGTTTTGGAAATATTCGACCGTAAAAACAAATGGTACATTTTGCGAAATTGCATTTTGTATGGAGAGTGGGTGGTCCGTAGTTCTGCCAAAATGTACAAACTTTTTAGGTATTTTTCCTCAAAGCCGTTAAAATCTTTCTAGTTTCTGTTCAAACTGCCACAGCGTGTTGAAATAAGCTTAATTTTTTTTACACATGCTGAGTTGGTATATTTTGGCAAAAGGGCTTTTGCAGGATATTAACATACCTACCATATTAGGTCCATATTGGCGTAATAAAATCAATTCTGTGTGCATTGCTAATACATTTTGGCAAAAATAAATCTAATTAAGGTTCGAATACTTCGAATACATAAAACAAGATAAGACCAAAGGCTTAAAAAGTTGTCTCCTTCATTATGTAATAAGCTACAATAAATCATTTATTTTTTATTCATTAAAACGCATCCTCATAAAAAAAAAAAAACTGAAAGAATAATATTCGTGTCGCGATATAATTTCTTTAATTATTATCAGGCCACAATGAATCCCTTATTCTTAAATGAGACCATTTAACTGTACTCAATTTAATTACTTTAATCTTGAGAACAGCGCTAAGCCGCCATTATTCGCCGACGACAATATTTTACCATTAAAAGAATCGAATGCGAGTCGAGTCGGTTGTTTGGCTATAACATTAAGGGCCAATAAAATTGAAATGATGATGCCTAAGGACGTTGCGGCATGTCTAAGGATACCGCGGCATCGTTGCCGTTGAAATTTCAACTTTATTATCATACTATAAGTTATATTTCTATTCGTCGCGTAAACATTCCAGCCGCCAGTGGGCGCCGGCCCTAACTAGAGCTAGAGTCTAATCGATATCGGGGCGTGCAAAACTACGACTTCGATTACAAAACATTTCCGATATTAAAAACGATATGTAGGTACCTAAGTATATTCTTATATTGTATGTTTAAATAGTGGATTGTTGTTTGATATTATTTATTTTGTTTTCCCTTCATAACTACTTTCCTATCGCAGGTATACTGGAAGAGGTCGTTAGAAATAAGCATCACCTTTGTACGTATTTTGCGTTCCTTTCTTCTTTTTGTTTGTTTATATGTGTGTGCATAAATGGTTAAATAAATAAATATTGTGCGGATACATTAGCGTTTATTACGTCTGTTTACGAGTCGAGCGAGCGAGCGGAGCGGCCCGCGTTCGAATGGATAAATGGCGCCGGCGAATTATTGTTCTACTACTAAATTATCCATCGGTTGTAGCCAGCCCTTTATGTGCTCTTCAATGGATCCCTTCGTAGGTTTTCATTATCGTTTAGCGCTATTAGACGCATTTTTGGCATGTTAGAATGGGAATAGTTAGCCGATGTTATGGGTCCCCAATTAACTAAGAATTATGATGCAGTTTAACGACTCTCATAGATTTATAGTACGTGTACGATTATAGAACGTGCTGAATAGTTTATATCCTATTCCAATTCAACATACCTAATGAGAATGACCGATACAAATTTTTCACCAATCATTTCAAGATTTAGAAGACAAGGAGAGCAGTGGTGGCCAAGTGGTAACAGCCGCGACTTACGAGTTGTAGGTCGTAGGTTCGAATCCAGACAGGCACTTTTCTTTGTGTAAATTATTTCATCACCGCTGCTCTCAAAACGGTGAAGGAAAACATCGTGAGGAAACCGGCATGTCCTAGAACCAAAAATTCGAAGACATTCAGATGTCTCTGCCAACCCTCACTGGGCCCGCGTGGTGGATTACGGCCCACTCCGTCTCACTGAGAGGAGGCCTCTGTCCCAGCAGTGGGAACATTATAGGCTGGTTATTTTATGTTATGTATTTCAAGATTTCATTGCTGGCTTGCAATTTGTATTTCCTTTAGTAAAATACGGGGCGGCTGGGGTCATATTTACGAATATTCTACGAATTTGTTTGTATTTAAAGAAATAATGTTCTTTTCGAAATCCAATGGCGTAAATTTTTAATTTATCTTCATTATTCAGGCTGCTTTTTTTCCAATAAACATCAAAGCAAAAATTATGTGAAGACACGATTTCGTCTGGAATAATTTATATTCGTAAAGATAAGCCACGCGCGCAGCTTTCTTTATGGTAACGTATGACCGGGCCACACTGACTTACTGTGTGCCTGTTAGGTGATAGATCGAAGGTATTTGACAAGGGTCGCAATACACGATTTCCGGTGCCTGATGTGTGATTATATGTAAGGTAGACGAACGAATTTCAAAGCTACTACTAAATTACCGAATTGCTGATCTAGGTACAGACGCGAGCACATCAAGCTACTACAATCTGCCAAAAGAGATGGCAAAAAAAACCCAGAATCGCCAGAAATTTTATGTGCCATTTTTATAGGTATAATATGTACAAAACATATATATGACGGCATATTGTCTAGCAGCTGCAAGAGACGACGACTAGGTGGCGCTAGTGGAACGTGCACCGGACGCATCATAGACAAATCATTCACTCTATCGATCATTTGGCTTAAAGGACTTGGTATCCAATCCAGTAAAATATTGTAACGTTTCCCCCCCACTAGCGAGCAGCCTTTATAAGGAGCTGCGCGGTTGAGTCTGTACGCATTTCCACAGAGTACTTTTTGATAGACAATGGATGTGTCTTGGTGGTAATTTCTGTATTTTAAAGATTTAAGATAAATCATTGTTCGATTGAAATAAATTTATGTTTTAGTTTTACTTCTGATGTCTTGGCATAATCCGACATATATAATAATTTATTATTATTTATTTATTCAAAATTAAGTAAATAACACCTTAACAGCTAAGTACCACAAAGATACACATACCTACATCTAACTTACAATGACTACCCAAAAATACAAAGTACAATAAATAAATACAATCATAAATACAATTTAAAATAGAAACAAAATACAATTACAAATACCATTAAAATACAATTAAAATCACTTCTACGTTTTTCGTTATGTCTAAGTCATGGGACTTAGACATAACGAAAAACTAATAGGAGGCGAGCCTGTTGCAACCACTCCTGCACAAATCTAAAACCCCGGGCTGTTACTGAAAAATTCCATGTGGAGGAACCCAATAACATTTTGCCCGAAAATCGAACCCAATTATATCACAAATATGAAGGAACGTAGAGTTCTCAGTAAAATGTTACTGCTGGAAAATTCTTCTGCAAACATTTCATACAATGAAGAATTTAAAACAATGTATTTCACGGTTTCAGAAAGGCATTGTTCACGATACGAATTACAATTCTGACGATGTTTTGGGATACAATGGCAGACGTGGTCAAGGCAGCGATTTGACAAATATCATATGTATGCATGTGAAGAGGGTTTGTCGCTTGTCGCCTTTTCACGAATACATAATGAGGGAAACTTGGAATTACGGGCTTTATAATGAAAACGGTACTCATTGGTATTTAAGTAGGTTCGCAGATTTGTTATGTAGATCATCACCTAAGTACCTTGCCTTTTCCCAAATATGTTAGGGTCGGCTTCCATCCTAACCAGATGAAACTGAATACCAGCATTTTATATAGAGCGACTGCTTATCTGACCTACACAACCCAGTTACTGGGTAATACGACAGCCCTTTCTTGGTAAGATTGGTTATCAGACTTTCGGGCCTGTGACGACCCGTAACGACTGTCAAAGATCCACGAATGACAGTCGGTACCAACGGCTTTACGTGCTTTCCGAGGGACGGAGGGGTATGTACAGATGGTCACCCATCCACGGACCAACCGCGGCAAGCGTATCTTAACCTGATCGATCGACCTGTGCAGCTTTTATTACTTAGCCACAAGCCCCTCACAGATACTATGTAGATACTGTTCAGAAAGGTTCATGAATGAGTACAAAGTATTTAACAACTTATTTACAAGAGAATTTTGTGTAGAATACAAAATAAGGTTGCTCCTTATAAAATTACAATGTATTTAAGTAGGTACTGTATGAGTACTATAATAAATAAAATAGAGGGAATTCAGGTATTTTGATTAATACCTCCGTCATCATTAGCTACACCTATGAAGCCATATGTATTTTTTATTTCCTTTGTAACATAGGTGTACCGGGATGAGTAAATTAAACGAGGGTTTGTCGATAATTATTCCTAAGGGCCGGTTGTTTCAAACTGTTGGTTAACCTAACATACGTACATCAAATAATAACGATTACGTACTCGTTATTATTTGACGTACGGCAAGGCCTAGAATCTTTTCTATTTTATTGTAATTTTTAACGATCAAAAGAGCTTTTTATGTGCCTATTTGAAATAAATGCTTTGACTTTGGCCATAATTTTGTAATTGTAATTTTAAACATCGCTTTTTTTGGTTTGACGATAGTTAGCTCCATTTATGACGTATACGCGTGTGTTAGATAGTTCATTTTGATATAATCATAATATTCGAATATCGTTTGCAATGGCATCTGTCACATTTACGAAGCTTGGGACTAATGTAGAAGTACCTAATTTGACACATATTGTGTTTACAAAAAAAAAAAACAACGGTCTTAACTTGTGAAAATCACATAAATGTTATTACTATAAATGACTAAGTAATATTTGATTATACTAGTAGATTATCTTAGAATTTAAATAGCTATTTTAATATATTCAGATGTTTCAAACGATTGGCACAATAATGTCAGTTGATGTTGATATTCTTTCTAACGATGCCTAAGAATTACGAATCAACTCTTATTAAATTGCTTAATTACCTTATAATGTTTTAAAACGGTTTCACTACATAAGATTTGTTTATTATTACCTACCTGTGTTAGAAATATTAAGCCAAAATATATGAAGATCTGTTGGTTCAAAATGACGGTAGATAGAAACGTCAAAGTTGTTTGTTCACGTCCAAAGGGGGAGCTCCGCGTGGCAGGGGTCATTCTTGTTCGAGACATCAACCAGAACTGAGCTCCGGCCTACAGTCAGTTGATTTGTACTAGTGACGTTATTATGTGGAATAGATCGACCAGATGTCATGTAAGTTAATTGATATTATTATCTTGATTATTACTGATAACTATAACTATGGTTTCTGTAAATGTAATAATATGGCCAATATAGCCAATGTTTTAAAGTGTATAATGTAATATTCCTAGCTATTGTTATTACGTTGCTATTATTCTAAGCTCTCTTGGACCATTGTCCAAGAGATATAATTGTTTTTAAAATAATATATTTATAGATAGATTATACTTCATCGTCTAACACGTGCGTCAAGTGGACATGAAACAACCCACCCTAAGAATGGTTCTATTTTATTTTAACACATTTATACTTTTCTTCTTGTGTCATCAGCTCGTCAGTGTGCTTATTGTTTTTCTCTATTATTCATTTAATTCTGTATCCTTAATGTTTGTCTCGTATTGCTTACCTACGGACTCGCAGAGGTTGCATATAAGTACCAAATAATCTCTACAGTACCTAATCATTTGTCTAACACAACGGTATTAGACAAATGTAGGCAAGCTTCTTTTGGCGATTCGATGGTCGCTTCTTTTGGCGATTAGGTGATCGTTTCTTTTTACGATTACAAGTTCGCTTGTTTTGGTGATTGGGTGGTCGTTTCTTTTTACGATTACAAGGTCGGTTCTTTTGGCGTTTACACGGTCGCTTCTTTTGGCGGTTACGTATTGGCTTCTTTTGTAGATTGGATGATCGCTTCTTTTCACGATTACAAGGTCGCTACTTTTGGCGACTTGATGGTCGTTTTTTTCGCGATTAGATAGTCGCTTCCTTTGGCGATTAGATGGTCGCTTCTTTTTTCGATTAGATAGTCGCTTCTTTTGGCGATTAGATGGTTGCTTCTTTTCGCAATTACTTTCTATGTAAAATATCCAGATACCAACGATGGCAAATGTTAGGTACCAGCCAAACATTAAAACAATCCGTATTACATGCATAGATAACAAACTTGTCATAACATTCAGTGTAGAGGTGCTAAAACAAAATTATTCTCTCAGCACAACGAAGGAAATTTAATTAAAACCTGGCTGTTTAGATAATGGAAGTGCCATCAGCGCGTCCGGCCGCGCGCAGATTATAAAATTATCACTTACCCCTTTCAGTGGTGACAATTGTTTTAAGCCAACCCTATCAATGTAATTTATTTTTATTTCTCAACATTGTGAGCGAATGGAACGTTCCCAGGCCCTCGGGTGAAAATTATTCGCAGTCCTGTACATCATTTTGACAACGAGTCGGTAGCGAGATGAGAGATAACTTTGTAATTGCGTTTTTTTTCTTCGATTTCACAGATCTTTGTGATAATGCAAATTGTTTCTGAGATTTATTATTTCCGGAAAATTCGTAATTTTTTCATTTTTAATTAAGTACAAAAGATACATCGTTTTTTTTTGTTATGTTTTTTCTGGTGTACAATAAAGTATATATAAATGAATAAATAAATACATTTTTGAGCGCTCCAAATATTAAACCGAAATAAAATGATTGCTTCATTTCGTATAATGGATTAATTATTGAGCGTTCAATAAACTGTTATTATTTTGAAACCACGCAGCTTGAACGGATATTTTGAACGTTATTATAAAATAATCGTGTCAAAGGATATTCATAATAAGTTTGTATCTATGGAAGCAATTTGGACCTCCACAAAATACGGGATGATTACTTTATTTTGGTTTTCATCATAGAACTCTGGGTCTCCATCACGTGAAATAAAGTTCATCGAATATGAATTTATGAAATTAACATTTCTCTTTGGCTCGTCATAGGGAAACTTTAAGCTAGCTATTAATGTTATAAGGTTACTCTAAGCGGGATTTTGCCTATCAAATATGTATCAAAGGAGTCCTTAGCACTAGCGGTATAGCGAATAAGTTGTGTATCTACACACCTCACTCAAGCTGTAATGAGGTAGGAGAGAACAAGGTCGTTTACTGGAAAGTTAGGAATTATTATTATTTGCTACTTACTTTTGCAACATGACTATGAGCAATGCCATCATCATCCTCCAACTACCCTAACCTTAGCCTTTTACCAACTATCTTGAGGTCGGCTTCCAGTCTAACCGGATGCAGTTGAATACAAGTATTTTATCTGACCTCTACAGTTACTGGGTAATACGATACCCCTTGGTAAGACTAGTTGGTTTGTTGGGTGGATGAGCAGAGTAAATATAAGAATAATTATAAAGACAGGACATAATAATCATAATCATAAACATCATAATTATTACAGGCACTAATTAATATAATGCACGATCTTAAATAGAGTAAGTTGTCTGAGATAGGAGAGTTCGGAGTTACAGATCACCCGGCTCTCTTAGATAGGACATGTTATTATTTTTTTATTATTGTCAAGATATTTTATAATAAAAGTTTAACATTGCAATTAAGTATTAGGAAAATTCGATCACATTTTTAAAGTGAACATCTCCGTTGTCACATTTATCAGTTGTCTCGTCTTAATATGAGGGAGGCAAGCCGGCGAGTTGGCGAGCTAATGTATGTAGATGAGGATGGTTAACTTGACATCGGCGGCGACGTGACAGGTGTCATGCGGCTACACCGGATGGCGGCCGCGATACGGCACCGGGCGCGCCGTTTGTCGCCGGCGACGATTTGTCAGTGTCGCTTGACGCGATGTTTCTAGCGTGACCTACACATCACGCCCACCGGACACCAGCCGCGCTTACATCAGATTTCTGAACAAATTTTGACTTCCTTTAACAGAGGAGATCCTACGTCTCCGAAAACCTTTGACTTCAATCACTTGGAATTTGACCAATGTTGTTGGAAATGTGGCGATATTTGTTGTAAAACATTTCATTTTTCTGTAAATGAATTTCTGTATTTGAATTTATGAAGCAGAAGAGATGTGGTCGGCAAAGTCACTAGGTGAAATTGAATGGAATATACTTTGATCATATCAGGCCCGCAAATTGATTGCCGCTGTTTCACCTGACAGCCTTTATTTTTTCGTGTCGGGGTAAAATATAGAGCAAGGTGGAAGCAATTTATCCAAAATAAATCTAAGCTGCGAAAAGCCATATAGCTGCCGTTTTCCAATGTGACCTCGATCTCATAAATAAGAATGAGTAACGGCGGAGGAACAAAGTGCCGGCGAGCGGTGCTCAAAGACGATTTTAAAATCTTATCTAAGTCTGAGGCGTGATTGACAAAAGTCGGGCGGAATTCGATACGGCTGTGGATGTTTGTCGAAGGCTTTTTGTGGGCGCGGCAGGAGACGCTTTCCGCCGCGGAAGCGTACAAAGAGATGTGGCTTTTGGGTTGATCGTAACATCCGTCGTAACTGCGCGTAATAGCAACTGGGCTCTCGGCGGCCGAAACACGGAAACTGAAAGTTGCCTCAAAATGGAATAAGGATTATATTATGTTTGTTCTCAACTTTGATGCATGAATTTTAGTCGAGATAAGCCACTTTTATGGGGACTATGAATATTATGACAAAGTCAAGTTTATATTTTATTTAATAACGGACACTGGTACTTAAGTATGCTTTAACATTGATAATATTTCGTGTTCCCAAACAAACCGGTCAAGTCTCGTCACTTATGACGCAACATAGTAAAAAAATTCAAGATTTTGCAACTCAAGAAAACCGAAAACGATTTTCCTCAAATCAATAATCCAAAGCAAAAAGATTAAAGCGAATCGAACTTAATGGAAAAAAATATATTCGCACCATTAAACTTATTTTACGATTTCATCGAGAAGATAATGTCATTGAAAAAAGTCGGCGGAGCAGTCATCAATCAGGCGGACGCTCTCGAGCCCGCACCGAGTGTGTTTTTGTTTGTCCAACAGTCGCGGCTCTCGGGGCGGTAACGCCACTAAAATATATTGTGTTCACTCACTAAACAAATTGTTTTAAAACGGAAGAACGCTCCAGTTCCATCGTAGCTCGTTTAAAGTTTAGCTCCAACTATTCATCTTAAGTGATTTACGAATTAAGTGAAAAATGTTACCAGTTGCTACCATTTTTCCTTGCAGAAAACATCTAAATCGTTTCTTAAAATCTCTACCGTACCTTTTTTCCACAGTCTTACAGCACTTTATCCCGATGACAGACAGAGATCTACAGACATTCATGATCTGGGTAGACCTATACTTATTCATTCCCAAGCCAAAAATAAAACTCTCAAAAAAACTCTTCTTATCACATTCATCGTGCAGCCGTCGACTTTGTGCTCGTGATTATAAATACAGATATATTTTGTTTTTTTTCCTTATTATTACAATTAATTAATTATCTTTTTGTATGCACGTGTTTCTGTGACAAATAAATTCTTTTCTTTCTTTATTATATCTCGCTAACTAACTATATTTCATAACCAATATTGTTATTAAATTCTCCAAGCAATATGAAAGGAGGTCGTACGGGATACTTATACCAACTGATAATGTTTCGCAATTATCTGCTGAAATAATTGTAGGCACGTGATCAATAACATATCTGTTGTGATATTAACTGTTCGAGACACGTCTTATCTCAATCAGAGACGTAATTATAATGTGCTGTCTAATACAGACCCAAGTAACTATCAGGATGTGCCCGATAAACTCGTTATTAAAATGATCAGATAATTGAAAGCATTTCTTTGATATATCAGAGGGGTAATTCTCGTAATTTTAAGATCGTTCACAGTCGGAGGGCAATTCTCGTAAATTTAAGAATGTTCACAGTCTGACCTCAGTCTCAATCTGTCAAAAATACCTCTAATTTCCCTACATTTTGAATTTTATTTGCCATTTGTTTGTCGCCGCCGCCGAGACGAGATTTTGAGCGTTGGGACAACGGGAATAGACTTTTTAAATTACGAGAATTGACCTTCTGATCTTATGAGTTTATAATGTATGGAAACCAGGAGTATTGTTTCAAAACCAACTATTCATTGAATCTACAAAAATAAAAACTATAAATCATCATCATCATCTGCCTAGCCTTTTCCCAACTATGTTGGGGTCGGCTTCCAGTCTAACCGGATGCAGCTGAATACCAGTATTTTACATGGAGCGACTGCCTATCTGACCTCCACAACCCAGTTACTGGGTAATACGATACCCCTTGGTAAGACTGAAAAAATAAAAACTATAAATATTACAAAAAAAAAACTTCCAAAAAAATAAAGACATTATTTTTCACTAAGTGAAAAAAATGTTTTTTGCGACAGACGACTTCCGAAATTAAAGTCGGTTGTTTTTTTTATTAGTAATAAAGTTTTTATTTTTCACTTTTTTGTTGTGGTTACTACCCCACACAAATTCTTATACCTTCACTTGCTATGTAAATAACAATGACAGGAAGTTAATATAACATCATCAACATACACTAAGTGGATAAAATACGTATTATTGAAGCTAACGCAAAAACCACATAATTATCAGAACTTGACACACAATAGGCTAAATTCTTTCTTTTGTTTTAAAAGGTATACTAAAAAGTAGGTATACCTTTCAAACAAAAGAAATAATTTTTCATATCAGTTTATAAAATGACGGAGTTAAAAATAGAACTGAATTGAGAACCTCCCCTTTTTTGAAGTCGGTTAAAAAGAAGACTGTCAGTGGGTCGTCTATTGTGAAACGAGCTCTTAAGTTACGTACCTAGATCAAATTAATGAATTGAAAGATCGATAGTAATTTTAAGTGGCGATACTAAAAATTTAGGTACGTCAGGTGCACCCTAATCAGTCAACCTTACTATCTCTAGCTTTTTCTTACTTCACTTTTGCCACTACATGATCAGTCTGCCTATTCTGTAAAAATCTCACCGTGAAAATTTAGGTGAACTGAGCTGTGAATAGTGTCAATCCCTAGCATCAGGTGGAATGACAGCTCACTTCACAGACTTAAGGCGAATATGAGAAACGAAAAGCTTTGTTTTAATGTTTTGTTATTTACAGCGCTTTATTCAAATCCTTAGTGAGTGAAACATAAAGACTACAAGTGAGCATAAGTTTAAAACTTTATCCACCGGTCTTGAAACTTGTGACGTGATTTGAATATCCACTTTGTAAAGACGTGCATTCACCACCAGCTTATATGCACCCGTTCCTCTGAAATTCCCTACAGCGTAATGGCTACTTTGGACAATTTTCCGTGAAATTTTGGTTGATTGGTCGAGAGTTAATCATGACGTCCTTCTCAGTGTTAATGTCATAATCACTTTTAACAACACTTTGAAATCGACTTTGCCTCTGTCACCTCTGACCTAGACTAAAGTCAAGAGCAAATCCACTTCAAATAAAAAAAAACATTATAACTTCGGGAAAAGCCTGACATGTTCTTTACGTAGGTAAAGAACATGTCAGACTCGTTTGGTTCGGTCGTTGGTTCGTTTGGTTTCGTTTGTAGAAACAAAGACCAAATTCTAATGACATGGATCGATTTTGGATACCCAGTCAATTTCCATAGAAAATTTTCTATCTGTCTTTTATTTTACATCTATTTTCTTTAGAGTCACGTTTCTAGTAAAACCAAATGCAAATAAATGTGCTAAAGTGCAATGTCCGGTCCGAGAATGGCGATGTCACACACAACCCGCGTTTGCGAACATTTGTCGGTTTCTCGCCTGGTGAATACGACGCTTTACATGTCGTGTCGCCTGCAGTCACTGCAGCAAGGGTTTGTTCTCTAACCAACCAACTCGTCCCCACAAGGGGAAATAAAGTACTATAAATTTAACAATTAGGTTATGTGGGGTCTTGACGTCGTTTGAAGCCGAAATTGGGTTGAAAATGGTAATGTTAAAAAACATCGTATTTATTTTGATATACAGCAATAACGTGGGTATTAGAAATACGAATCGGTGTATAGTATAAGCTTACAGGAAGGAACGGAAAAAAATAAAAATATTTTTCCTGTTTTTCATATTCTTATCTGTTGAAACCATTGAAGTTCTTGATCCTAGAAGATAGAGCTACCAATACACAATTGACGTTAGTCACTCATAGAAAAGGACAGAAGATACATTTTAGTTTAGTTCTGTCAAATTAATCAGCGCTCGACATTACTCCATACAAGTTTAGACGTGATTTAAAACTTGCCTACTAAAATGACTTCAATTTACGTCAGGCGCTGATTAATTTGACAGGACTAAACTAAAAATCTTCTGTTCTTTTCTTAATGAAATAGAAGGAAAAAGATGCACTGAGCTTAAATTTAGTTTAGTTTGTGAACAACAGAATCGGCACCATTATTTCTGTTCGATCCAATTTTATCACAAAATATAAAGGACAACTATATCATGGTTTCTTCTTTCAGTCACGCAAAATACAGAAACAGCTTCAAAACAAAATATAAATACATACTTACCTCCAACAAAAGGACTAGATATCGTTATTTTGAAATCTGAAAGCGTTCTGAGAATCGTGGCAGGTGGCACCACCTGTCACGTTCCAAGAGGATCTTCCAACAAAACATAAATACATGACATACCACGCATTCAAAGCGTCGCTTCTGATGACACCACATTACACCCAAGACTCACAGCGTGATGATATCTTTTTTATCGCCAGTAAAGCGAATTTACCGCTTCGTTTTTCTTTTGTTTTTTTTTTCTCTCTTGGCATGTTTACTTTGTTGCAATCCCATACGCGATATTATTATAGAGGAAAAAGTCAAAAGTCATGGGATCGTGAGCTACACTATTCTTTTTCGTTTATTTGTATTTACAAAACCCTTGGAGCATATTTACCGGTACTTATGAATACTGAGCGGGGCATAGACATTTCAAAGAGCGAGACGTCATATCAGTAAGGCAGAGCACGATATTCATGGGTCGGCAATTTTCGTAAATCTCTCAGTAAGTGAGCCCATGTTGCGCTACACGTACAGGATTAGACTAAGCTCTGAGAACTGTTTTTCCCTCCACGATTCATTCGAAAGAAAGTGTGCCGGAAATAAATAAAGAGGAGCGGGAATGCGAGACAAGAATACGACCTTAGCGAGCGAATTTTCAATGAATTTTCCACGAATGGCCTCAAGCTCCAAGATAATATAAACAGTATTGGACCGCATCAAAAGTAACACATGAGTTTTCAATCATTTTAATACAAGTTTCAGTCGAGAGTGCTTCACAGAAATGTTGAATTACACATCGACAAAGGACGACGTTAAGACAAGCGAAGTTCTGTTGAAAAATTACTTTTGGAATATTCTGTTTCTTTTATCAACGTTGAGTTCCTTCGCTCTTGAAGCTGAGATAAGTCATCAAATTATGCGAACGCTATGTTGTTTACAAATTGTTTCTGTTACGAGTCACGTTTCCATTTAGAGGTAGGCGCAAAAATTGGCTCAATTTAAATAATGCTCAGTTCCTTACGCCCCCCCCCCCTCCCCTCTTCCCAACAGACCCTGTTTGTTTGGACGAGGTGACAAGATGACACTCGCGCAATTATCATAATACACTTATATAAATTGACTAAGATTTCTATTCTATTTTTTTTTCCAGAGAAGATGGAAATTTTTTGTGACGTTTCGTTATTTTTGCTTCACGCGATTATGTTTCATCGTTGTTGTGTTATGATATAATTTTAAATATTTGGTAACGTCGATTAAACCTCGGTAAGTGACGTACATTGTGTTCATAAATCGTTCACGTTTCTGACGTGATTTTAGTCTCGCACGTAATATCTGAACCTATCAGCTTTAAATTTTCGCTGCGCATTATTCAATAATAAACACGTATTTGCATATTGACAGATTTATTATACCACTTAATGGCAAGCAACTTGATGAGGAGAATAAATTGTTCATAATTAATAATTAGCCCGTATTGTCCATGCAGGGCAAAGGCCTCCCTTTCGTTCTTCCACTCAACTCGATCCTTAGCCAATATGGACCAAACCCTCATATAGGCGTTAAGTTAGTCCTGCATCTACGCCTGGGTCTTCCGCGATGCCGTTGGATGTTTTCAGGGGCCGATGCCGTGGTGGTCTTGTCCACAATGTATCCGACATGCGGCAAACGTGTCCGGCTTAGTTCCATTTGAGCTTGGCTGATTTTTGGGTGACGTCTGCGATTTTTTCGTAAATATTTCACATTTATTTATTTAAAATCTCTAATAAACGATATACACAATACATGACACATAAAGAAAGGTCAAAATCAGGTATTATAATTAATACCTGATTTTGACCTTTCCTTTCTTTAAGGAGTACCTACACATAATTGTGTAGGTACTCCTTCACTTATAGGAGACCACAACATGCACAATAATCAATTTTAATAAAAAGCTAAGCTATCAAGGTTAAAATATTAATGATTTACACTACAAATAATACAAAAACAATAGGAAATTTAGGTGTCGAAGTACTCGTCCGCATCGCTGTCATCCGTTAACGTGCCTAGATGACTAGCAGCATTCCCACGTTGAACGGCAATGCTATTTCTCTGGCTAAAGAACGACCAGGCCCTCTGGTCATGTGAAGTGTCGACTGGTCGTAATAATATAATAGTTAGAAAAGCTTAATATTTTTTTTAAGGATGTATATTACTTGACTGTTCAAAAGGTTATTCGTCAGTATATATGCGCATTCTGCGTAATTGTAATTATTATTGTTTCAAAATGATCCTATGCTAGAACAATCGCCCACATTAAGATTGTTTAACGAGATATTAATTTTAAAATAGTGGGCTGTTATTTTTGTTTTTATAAAGCAATAAAACTTTTGTGAATTCAGTAGCTTTTTTCCTAAATGAGAATATTTGGAATGTCGCGTGTTCGTGTCGGTTCGAATGTAAACATAGGTACATTTTTATTTTACAAATGTAAGTACCTACATAGAGCAGTGTTGGCCCAGTGGTAACGGCCGTGACTTACGAGCTGTACTGTAGGTCGTAGGATCGAACCCAGACAGGCGCTTTGCTTTGTGTAAATTATTTCATCACCATTGCTCACAAAACGGTGAAGGAAACCGGCATGTCCTAGAACAAAAATTCGAAGACATGTGACATCTACCAACACGCACGGGGCCCGCGTGGTAGGATTACGGCCCACTCCCTCTCGGCGTATATATTTATATAGCTTATTACCTCGCAGTAGGTGCGAAAAGTAGAGTCTCCTCGGGGATAAAGTTGTCTTCGTCTTGGGCGAGCTTGATTCCCCTCGCTGCACTCAAGATTCTAGTCTTAACTCCCACGCTTCGAAGTTAACGTAAAGTTGAGTTATAAATAGCGCCCCGACATTAAGACTGCCCTTATCCCCTTAGTGAATAATCTACTATTATTTTCTCAAGAAAGTGACGCTTGAAAAAACTTGTTAATTAAAAACCTTTTGTTAATTGTAATCAGTTATGTGTAGAGAGGCTCGTGGCTAAGTAATAACAGCCGCACGGGTCGATCAATCAGGTTAAGCTAAGCTTGCCGCTGTCGGTCCGTGGATGGGTGACCATCTTTACATACCGAGACCCCTCCGTGCCTAGGAAAGTAAGTTAAGCCGTTGGTCCCGGCTGTCATTCTTGGATCTTTGACAGTCGTTACAGGTTGTCAGAAGCCCGAAAGTCAGACAACCAGTTTTACCAAGGAGTAATATCGTGTTACCCAGTAACTGGGTTATGGAGGTCAGATAGGCAGTCGCTCCATGTAAAATACTTGAATTCAGCTGCATCCGGTTAGACTGGAAGCCGATCTGGAAGGCTAGGCAGATTGCAGATTGAATCAGTTATGCGTATATTTTAAATAAAATTTCACGTTAATTAACGATTTTCTTCAGATTCTACGTTTTCCTCAATTTCCATTTTAATCCTTCCTTCCTCTTTGAGTCATTTACTTGTACCAATGACTAATGAAATGGACTCGCAAACAAAGACTTGTTGTTAAAAGGTTTCTGCCAGTCTTTCCATCAAACTGTGAATTAAGGCAACCGCATTGAAGGGACTTCCTTGTTCTGAGTAATAAAGATTAGGAAGTAAAAGATATATTTATCAGCAAAGATGGAGCAAAATAAACTTTAAGGCTGGATGAAAAGTGCCTTAAAATTTAATTACAAGCGAACACTTAAGTTTACACGACCGACTTCATATCCTTTGTTTTATAGACAAAGGGGGGCGTCTCACGACTGCTTTTACTCTAAGTCCCCGTTTAAGTTCCGTCGCAAACGGCCACGGCTAATGTATGGGAACGTACCAACTGATATTGACTTGCTCCAACATTGTGATTCATTTCCTTGATTGCATTCATTTGAGATATGGGATTGAGTTTGTGTACTTGTGCACGTATCTAATCAATTAGTTATCTTTGCAGTGATTTCAGCCTTAACGTTGTCAAGTATGTTGGTCTATGGGACAGGTTTGAAAGTTTAACAAATGAGGCTGCTGTAATATCAAGCAGGGTTCTGCATGTAGATGTCTTCAAGGATAGATACATATCTATCTCACTCCGTATATTTTCTAAACGTTGTCAGACTAATATTATAATCTAATAGACATAGAAACGTACGCCCTCGATCAAAAGCTCTAAAGTGGAATTTATAAAAAAAAAAAGTACGCCTACAAATAGAATTTTCCCATTTAGCATTTTGTGACCGACGGTAAAATGAAATTTTGTTAAAAAATCCGCTCACAAACGTTTTAATCAAATATCAATTTTGGAAGTTATTCACTTTGTTGGAATGAAAATAAAAAGTTATTTTATCTGAGTGCTCATCCCATCTACCCACATCCATTTGGTGAAACGTCTATACGTAGAGAAATTTGACGATATGCCAGAGTGAATCTATATATATAAAAGGAGAACTGACTGACTGACATATCAACGCACAGCCCAAACCGCTGGGTCTAGAGATTCCAAATTTGGCACGTACGTTCCTTATGAGGTCTAGGGGTGCACTAAGAAAGGATTTTTCAAAATTCATCCCCTAAGGGGGTGAATGGGGGGGGGGGGGTGAAATTTCACGCGGACGAAGTCGCGGGAAGAAGCTAGTTTCATAATAAAGCTTTCACATTATTATTATGTTCTACCTCTATGGGTAGAGATATACAAAAAATAGATGTTTGGATAGTATTTCTATGATGACTTGAGGATAACTGTAAGACACCTTTCAATTTATCGCCAGCCGTGTTACGACACTGAGAGAAGGAAAATAAAATAAAATACATATTAAAAAAAAAAAAAATCACCTTACTTAGGTATTTTTACTGTATCGTGGTTAGGTTTGTTAGTAACGTTCAATATAATACGCCAGCATCATTATTTCAGTCGAAAAACGATCACTGCTGGACAGAGGCATCCTCCAAGCACCAATACCCCAAGTACCATAGGTACCGCCACTTCGACCGGATCAGTGCTTCTTACATCCAGCGAATTCCTGCAGTCTTCACTAGGTCATCGGTCCACCTTGTGGGAGGCCTACCAACGCTACATCTTCCGGCACGTGGTCGCCATTTCAGAACCATTCGGCCCCACCGGCTATCGCCCATCTGTTCTGCGAGAAACACACGTCGCAAAAGATTGCACTGCACAATTTTTTTGGGATGTAGTTGGGATAGATACTAATAGTTCAAAACCAAGTTTGCAGCTTTGAAAGACCTGTGCTAACTGCCTGGAAAAATCTCGAAATTTTCAGAATTCTTTATAATGGAAAGCAAGTGTTTCAACATTTTCAATTCAAACACGAAGTCATATCACTTTCAGTACAGTTACTTACGCAGCTGTAACTTCCTCGAAGCTGCTACTCTTGCTCTATGTTGAAATATGACAAGAACGTCAGTCAAATCTCTGCCCCATTGCGTTGTTAGCCATTATTCTTGCATGATGAGCCTCGAGGGAGCCAAGTGTTTCAAACCGAATATTTTTCAACGAAAACGTATCTATAGTCATTTATCCTTGCATTTATCATGCCAACCTCGCGTTTTAACTTTTAGGGTTGCCAACTTATTCTTGAGTGAGGCTATGAAATATGCAGCTTTGGTTGAAACAATCCTTTTTTCCGATAACCCTCCTGTATTGATATTACTATCATTTCAAAAGCCAATGACCAAAAATGGTGCATTTTTTTTTTGTCGCGGCCATCGATCAAACGTTATTAATTAGATGGAGAATTATATGAAGAACAAAAGTTAATATGGGGTAACACAACCTAACATCAGTCCGAACCGAGTTATATAGAAAATATTAAAAATATATCCAAAAATGGTGCAGTTTTTTTTTTGTCGCGGCCATCGATCAAACGTTATTAATTAGATGGAGAATTATATGAAGAACAAAAGTTAATATGGGGTAACACAACCTAACATCAGTCCGAACCGAGTTATATAGAAAATATTAAAAATATATCCAAAAATGGTGCAGTTTTTTTTTTGTCGCGGCCATCGATCAAACGTTATTAATTAGATGGAGAATTATATGAAGAACAAAAGTTAATATGGGGTAACATAACCTAACATCAGTCTGAACCGAGTTATTTAGAAAATAAATAAATTAAAAATATATCCAAAAATGGTGCAGTTTTTTTTTGTCGCGGCCATCGATCAAACGTTATTAATTAGATGGAGAATTATATGAAGAACAAAAGTTAATATGGGGTAACATAACCTAACATCAGTCTGAACCGAGTTATTTAGAAAATAAATAAATTAAAAATATATCCAAAAATGGTGCAGTTTTTTTTTGTCGCGGCCATCGATCAAACGTTATTAATTAGATGGAGAATTATATGAAGAACAAAAGTTAATATGGGGTGACACAACCTAACATCAGTCCGAACCGAGTTATACAGAAAATAAATAAATTAAAAATATATATGTTTTTACTTATTTATCATCTAAAAGCAGGTATCGTATTACCCAGTAACTGGGTTGTGGAGGTCATATAGGCAGTCGCTCCATGTAAAATAATGGTGTTCAGCTGCATAGACTGCTTAGACTGGAAGCCGACCCCAACATAGTTGGGAAAAGGCTAGGCAAATGATGATGATCATCTAAAAGCAGGTTTGTACCTACAGCAATAGAGTTTATGTCTCAAACTAGGATTTTTTATCTATGCCTGAGCCTGAGCCGACCGTTGCGCGTCGCGTTTTGTGAATATCTTATTGTCTGACCTGTGCTTTGTGTTTTGGACTGAGTTGAAAGGATTCCAAACATGGAAAACTTGGGATGTGTCTCTTGTCAACACACTTTAAATCGCAGTAACAATCGCCAGAGAAGATCTACTATACTAAATGAAGAATTTATGCAAACACATGCATATTTATACAAACATACATACATACATACGGGTCGAATACAGAACCTCCTTTTTGAAGTCGGTTAAAAAGATTTAAAACGGCCTTTTCTTTTTTACACCTTCGAAAATAATAAGACATTGTTTTAATTGCTCTATTTCACAAATGAATTAACAATTTATTGAAACGCCACAACATAATACATAAAAAAGTAAGAAGTACAAACAAACTTAATTACAAGCCATACCGCCGTTAAACCCGCGATGGTTTGTGTGATATGTGGAATTGTTCACAAATATTTGTAAACTGTTTTGATTAAAAAAAAAAAAAAAATAAGTGAAGCGATCTCTTCCAGATAACCTTGGATGGAGAGGAATAACACACAATAACATAGATGGTGACTTATCTCTTTCATCTGTTTATCTAGATGATTTCTTTATTTCTTACATAAAAATTCAAGTTCAAATATATCATCTCGGACTGCATTTGTCGAAAAATCTTTTATCAATTCATTTTTGTGATAGGCTTATCATATACCGACAAATATTACAACGATGGCCGCGGTAAAAAAAAAATGCACCACTTCCCATAGTGATTTGGTCATTGTCTTTTTATACAATTTCATAGGCACTTTTATGTAAAAGCGAGTAGTAACATTAACGTGATACAAGTATCGTGACAGCCCTAACTTCTAAAAGCATGGTTCTGCCTCGCAGTCCGTAGGTACTCGGCTTGTCTAACGAACCGTGTTTAAAGCCTCGTTAGTATCACTTGTCTACGACTGATGATTTACTATGGACTACCACACCTATTTGCGTACTCAAAATGTACAGACTAATTTGGAGAACATACAAAAAGTTGTGGTCTGTGGCGCGTCTTGGAGTATTGACTCGTAGAAAGTTCGTGACGTTCAAATGTTTTATAGAGGCATGCGGGTTTAGTGGTCTGCTATTTGTAGAACAAGTATCCTTTGATGGTATTTTTGTTAAAACTGTGTTTTTTATTAATGTATTATATATCTATGCTTGTCTTTGCATCACCTAAAGGTTGGCTAGTGGAAAATGCTTAGGGTATTAAATCCACCTCTGCATATTTGTGTGCTTAAAGTATTAAATAAATATAAGAGATAGGTAGCATTTATATGTTTTGTGTGGTGCATGAGTACGTTTTTGATTCTAGTGTACATAGCATAATCAGTGCCCAGGTTCACAAGAGATGTTTAGGGAAAAGCTATTAAACAATATTTGACGATTTATCAAATAAATAGTATAGGAAAGAAACCGATGGATGTTCTCGAATAAAATTTAATTTTATTAATACAAAACAAACAGCTCATTTATCGAATGAAATTTCAGTCTACAACATCCATCGGTTTCTTACTAAACTTCAACTATATCCGACGATCCTGCATACTTATCTCTTTTGTTGACTGTACATACAAGTACAGTATTCATGTAACTACTTAAATATTTACTTTAAAATATTAGAAAAATATTAGCACCTAATAATACCCGAAACATTTTTTTCAACTTTGAAAGTTACGCATTACGCCACAGCGCGGCAGCGGCGCAACATAAATCAGCCAAATCTTATCAACTTAACATAATAAAAATATACCTTGGCCTTATTCTAAAACGTCGGTAAAGTAAACATAATTAATAATCTTCCTAACTTCAAAGTGTTCGATACATTTTCATTTGGAACTCTTATTTTATTTACTTATAAGATAATACCAGTATCGTCGTGCCCTTAGTAACTTCGTTTCTGATATTTAATAAAATCTCGAGAGTATTAAAAATATTTTTCATGTTTATATTCGGTTTTAGAGCTGGGCTGTCCACGGAAACTGATATTCTGGCACTCAAGCACACGTTCAGGTACTATAGAAGATACTAAGATAGAACACACCTGTGTATGCTGCTTTCTTTGACCTCTCCAAGGCATTTGACTTATGGTCGAAACTGCGTGAGCAAGGTCTTCCAAATGAGCTCATTAAGCTCTTAGACTATTGGTATGGCCACCAAATCAACCGGGTCAGATGGATTGGTCTGGGGCGTATGGCTTGGAGTGTGGGGTGAAACAGGGAGGTTTGATTTCTCCGGCGCTCTTCAGTCTATACGTCAATAATTTGATCAATCAATAATTTGATCAATTTGAGCTCAGCAGCTGGTATCGGATGCTCTATTGATGGTAAGATTATTAATAGTATAAGTTAAGCAGATGATATGGTGCTGCCGAGTCCCTCGATCGATGGACTCGGACGGATGCTTGAGATATGTGAGAGATACGCCACGTCTCATTGTTTATTGTACAATGTACGGAAGAGTGAGCTTGTGGTGTCTAGGGTGGGTACTAAAAACCCTAAAACAGTTCCTCCGGTATTTCTTTATGGTGTACCACTAAATAGAGTGTTGCATTTTAGGTACCTTGGCCACATAGTAAATGAGGACTTGAATGATGACAGTGAAATAGAAAGGGAGCGAAGAGCGTTGTCAATCCGATGTAATATGCTGGCCCGTAGGCTTGCACTATGTACTAGAGAAGTGAATCTCACTCTGTTCAAGGCGTTTTACCAGTCTTTCTACATGTGCAGCCTGTGGGTTAGATATACGCAGAGGGCCTACAACGTTCTTCGTGTACAGTATAATAACGCTTTTAGGGTGTCGTTGGGGCTCCTGCGGCTCTGTAGCGCATAGGGCCTGTTTGCGGAAGCTGATACGAATGCGAAAAAGAACAGCATCCCTGATGCGAAGGATTCGGGAGAGCACCATTAGCATTTTAAAGGTGAAAGTGAATAAGCCTGAACATTGCCCGTTCCTGGGGCACTGGACCCGTATGCACAGCTGCAGGTCTGGTGCAGCGGGAAGTGGACATAGTTATAGGTTCTTAATGAAGTTTTATTTTTGTTTTAGTTTTATTTTATTTTAATGAGAAATGTTACTAACATAGTACTATTAGTGTTATCAACAACAATATGAATCATTTGTGTTCGGTTTAAATAAATAATAATAATTATATGATATACATTGTTACAATTGATCCCAGAAAAATGAGAATTGTTACAGGTATTATTCGAGCTCTGAAAACACTCAATAGAATGATATCGTGAACCCGAACAATTGAATTCGTAATGAAAAGCAAATATTTCAAGATGTTTGTCCATAATAATAACTTCACAATGTTCGCAGCTGCTCCTTTATTATCAAAGAGACAGCTATTATTATTTTCGAGTCATTCGATTGACTTTTCCAAATGATTATTTCTTATATCTGTCGGTGTCGACACCTTGTCATCAAACTTCTTTTTTGTTGTCTAATGAATACCGAAAGTGTTTGAAGTTCAGGCTGACAGTGTCAAACTTTTACAATAATCTTCCCTCTTCATTAAGGGGCCGAACAAAAACGCGGGCTTATTGGCGCCCAACAGGGCTACTCAAACTGGCCTATTGAGATTAACCAACTTCGGCAGAAAACAACGTAATTAAGTTTAGTGTTGGGCCTCTGTGATGTTTATTGGATCGCCACTTGGCTTATTGATTTTCCCGTTCTTAAGTCCTAACTTATTGCTACCTATAAATAGCTTGTTATATTAATTTGGCAAAGTCACCTTTTGCCGGCGTTTACCTCGAAAAATATTTAATTCCAGTCGGTTGTATTGCTCTACAAACAGTTTCTCGGATATTTATTTCAATAGCGATACTAGTTAATGAATTTAGCCGGGGTAGCCAGCTTGTTTGTCTGGTAATTATTTCAGTTAACAGCAATATTCAGAGTTATCTTGAATAGGTGTTATTAACATCTTCACAAACTTCAACATTGTTACTGGATATTTGACTTGAAGCCTTTGTACTAAATTATAGAAGGACGTTTCTTGTTACTAATTTGAATTAGTCCCCTCGGTTTATGTTCCAATGGAACTATTTATCCTTTGGAGGTAAAAAGTGTATTTGTGTGACGTCAGCGTCCTTTGTGCAAAGTTTCCTTGTCGTTCACTGAAACGTGATTGAGTAGCAAACAAACGAAGGCCACACACAAGGCTCAGTAAGGATTGCCAACTTTTTTAGAAAAAAATAACCTATCAAACTCTTTAAATACGAGAAAAGTATAGCACACTTTTGGGAGCTTATAACAAACGCCAACGATTTTTTGTTGTCTTTGAAAGTTTCAAAGCTAGTTTTATTGCCGAAATGAATAAATAACTCGTTTTTTATTAAATTTATTGACAATGTGTTTCTCTAATCTCGCCACTTCAGATTCATTACCGAAACAACTCTCAGTGAAAGCTGAAATGGCGAGAAGAGAGAGTAAATAAGGAGTAAATAAGACATGATTTTAACATTTGGTAAGCCAAGACCCATTTTAAAGTAAATATTGCCGTTAGTCAACAGTATTTTTCTCTGAAAATTGTCTATCAATATTGACAGATTTCCTATTTTGACATATAAAAGTTATGAATACCTACAAATAGTTCACCCACACCCACCCATATCTAGTGTTGTTCACCCATATGAATGTTTCGGTTTAGACACCACAATAAAAATAAGAAATAAAGTATTTTCGCATACTTTTTGTTAATGCAAAAGTGTATTTATCGAAAAGAAAGTAGGGTACGTTCGTATAAAGTACGGTTGGTAACCCTTAACCACACGCCCAAATAATTATATTGTATCGAAAATATCAAATCTTTCTTCAAAATCTATAAATTAGACATGGTTGTTTATATGCATTTGTCCACGTAGGTCAAATAAATTTATTTTCTTTCTTTCGTTTTGCCTTTTTTATTAAATGAAAAGCCCTAGGAAAATTGCGTTAATGTAACTTCCATTTGCAAAAGCTATTAGAAAAATCTCGAAATTTCTCTGCTTCACCCAACTACATAGTCCGTATTTATTGTTCTTATGTTTTACCTCTACGGA
This sequence comes from Hydraecia micacea, assembly GCA_914767645.1. NCBI lineage: Eukaryota > Metazoa > Arthropoda > Insecta > Lepidoptera > Noctuidae > Hydraecia > Hydraecia micacea. The sequence goes on along the minus strand of OU611779.1, from coordinate 8,786,580 downwards.
CCTGACAAGACCCATAAAGGTAAGATAGATAAACATAACATATTATACCTTTAAAAGTGTCGCTGTTCAATTGTTTACGGGACATAAAACAGGATCTTTACCTTCAGATACGGACCTTTGCATATAAAAAACATAATAACGCCTATGGCGTTCTGTAAACCTCTACCGGAACCCGGGATTTCTTTTACTATGAAATTTCTATTTTTAACCGACTTCAAAAAGTGGGAGGTTCTCAATTCGACTGTATTTTGTTTTTTTTGTTTGTTACGCGATATCTCCAGCAATTGTAAACTGATAAAAAAAAATTTAATGCCTCAGCGGTGGTCCCATATACATTTTTACTAACTTTGCTTGGGTAGTTTTTGAGTTAGCTTCAAACACCTTATTTGACTAGCCAGTTCTTCCCTTGCGGTGGTAGGGCTAACGCCCACCTGGTCTGCAACCACCCCCCCACTGGAGTCCGGCGTCAAGCAGCCTGCTGTGTTTCGTCGATGCGTGGGAGTTTCAGTGCCATAGGCATTTTCTGGGCACGCTCGTTCCATCATAGACCTCATCCATCGCTTTCCATCAGACATGAACGAGGTCAAGAGCGGGACCATTCAGAAAAAAAAGGCCCTGTTGTTGATTCCCAGGTCGGGCTTTGGATTTGTGCTCGCCCCCTATTACATGGGACTTGAACATAATTGGCGAAATTAGGGTGTAGCCTAACCCCATTCGGGGAGTACAGGTGTTATGTTATGTATTTTTATGGCTGGATTTTTATTATAATGACTGATTTTTATGATACTGGAGTATCTTTTGGGCAGTAATTATAATAAATACTAGAAAACAATTGGGAACACCACTGTCATTTTTCTTTACCTAACCAACCATGAATACTTTCCAAGCTGTTGCCGTAGCACACGTAAAACACAATATACATACATACATATTGGAACACATGACCTGATTATGTGCTGGTCAGTCGGATTCCAATCATGAACTCGGTTCGAGTGCCCCCTAAGGAAATGCTTTTCCTCGGCAAGAATTCGTAATTTTTTCGACGCCCGGAATGATTTCCCCACTGCATTCATGGATGAGAAGCCAACTAGAAAACTCAAAGAAGCCTGGGTAAATCTCCAGTAGATTTAAATATTTCAGGTTCAACTTTAAATATTTATCTTCACAGGAGCCGGCCGCATTGTGGTTGTTTTCTGTTTAAATATGTATGTGTGTTTCATTGAGATGGTAGGTTACCTACCAATAAGAAAACAACCTGCCTTGTAACGTCGTAATAAAATTAAGGATTCGTTGGGTCTAGAAAAGAAAATAAAAATACTGGCGTCCTACATTAAGTGCGACCGACGAAGATAAAACGTTAAGCCAATTAACTCTGAACTAACGACATCATTTTAAAACTGCCATTTTTGTACGCAAATATTTTTGTTTACTTACAGAGAACTTATATAAGTACTTGAGTAGTTACAACATAATTATTTTATAGCACTGAGTGACCTAAACCCGCACTTAAGTCACGCTTTTTTGTGTAAAAATGGACTACTTACATAAGTCACAGAAAAGCGTAACTTATGTGCGAGTTAGGTCACACAGTGCTATAATAGTACCTACATATTAATGATTCTAATGAATATAATTCTGTAAATACGTTTCTGTTATAGTCGCGAATCATATTTTGAGCAAGACACAACCTGACACTGACCTGAAAATTGCAAAAAACGTAAGAAAAATTGAATTTCGCGGGCTACAACTGCCTTAAGGTATAATGGTTCAAGGACAATTCAGACTATTAAAAAAAAAGTGAAATATGGCTCGCGGATTCCTTTTGGCATGAAGTCTCTTTGATGAGATAAAAAAAAAAACGCACATCTCCGACCTCCGACTAGTATATTAAATGGTTATCTGTGGCGTTATAGCACTAGTGCCGTAACGTAAAGTAAAAAGCACGCGTTTTTAATACACTGCATTATGGACCTAAAAGCGGTTCAGTAAGAGCCACTTTACGAGCAAGTGTGTTGAAAAATTGTATACGATACTCGTGACTTAGGTAAGTCTACTAATGCACGGCGTTTAGCAATTTTACGCCGTGCAATAATGGACAACTTAAGTCACACGTATCGTAATGTTTTCAGGTTTCTGAAGCTTGTAATAAACCAAAGCATCTCTTTCTGTGAAGTGTGGTTATTTATCTTGTTCAGCGCTTCCATTTGCCACCGATCTGTTCCGTGTCCCGAAAGAAACAAAAGCGGTGTGTATGACAAAGGATACGTCGCTATTTCGGGAATAAAATACGAATTATGTTTTAATTATACTTTCTGTGTTACGAATTATATTCCGATATGGATCGTTATTCAAGGATATCTTTTTTATCTCTATACCCTAAATGAAATCTGTCAAATACTGAGTTGCTATCCTCTTTGCGAAGGCAATAGAGGTTCCCGATGTCAGTCAGTCGAAAATGGCAAAATTTTAATAAAATTTCGATGTTATTGAAAAATTATACTGGGTTATGGAGGTCAGACAGGCAGTCGCTCCATGTAAAATAGGTACTTGTATTCAGCTGCATCCGGTTAGACTGGAAGCCAACCCCAAAATTGTTGGAAAAAAGGCTAGACAGATAATGATGATGATGAGGATGATGATGTTATTGCAAAATGATAAAGACTGTCACCCTATGTTATGTTCGTAATATGTACGAGTATATCATATGTTATAGCTTTTTAACAAACAAAAAAGTGCATGTTTTTTAGATTGGTTTATTTAAACTAGAGTCCAATCAGTGGCATAGAAATATATGTGGAAAATGGATGTACTAAAATATTGATAAAAATGATTTAATTGTTTGTACAAAGCAACAAGGTTTATATATAATGGATATGGACTGTATGTATAGTACGTTCCGTTATCTAACTATTGCCTTTGTCACCTACCGTGTTCCACTGTTGGTCCATTATTTAAAATGTAGAGACCAGGAAAAGCGCTGGAACGACATGAAAGCACTCTTCCTGGGTATGCTTTTCTTGACGAATAACGCGTTATTCTAAAATCATTTCAGTGTTCAATCCTAAAAATAGTTATGGAATTGTAGCTAAATAGTTCTTGCTTCTAGACAGTCTGTGATCATTGTTTATTTCGTTAATACCACAAGTTATTCAATCTATTCTATGCGCAGCAAATTATTTGTAACATCGATACCACTGGAACTTAAAATTTATACTACCCCATCACTAAACCATAGACAATTTCGTCATTGTTGTTTACATCTTTGGCAAATTTGAAAAAAAAAGAGTAAGCATATTTTTGTGTAACATTATTAGCTTTGTTTTTGTACTTCGACTAATTATTAGTTTGTACGCAAACACGGCCGTAGGTTCTCTTGATAGATAACACAATCTAAGTTCCGAGTTTTTGGTAATAAATTGCCGACTTTGTATTCCTGAGGAGGTATTGGATACCTGCGAGCGTGGGGGTTTTTAATGAGATTGGAAATATCATCCTGGGACCATGTCCCGGGTGTATGTAACAAAATATTTTAGAAACCATTTGTATTGTAATTATTTATCTACTTGGGTATCCGCATGTAGGTAGAGACACCAAAGAGTACGCATATTAGAAACTTTTATTTATTAAAAAATCAACTTTAGTATTACACTTTTTACTTTTTACTTAATACAAGCTTTGGTCATTTAGGAACATAAATTTAAACACAAATCTTAAGAAAGAATCTCAAATAATATAAAAACGCCTTAAACTTAATACTTGTCACGTGCGCACTCTTAGGGTGCCGTGTTGCAAAGAGTACGCAGTAAGAAGCAGTCATACAAGCTAAGAGTGCGCAAGAGAGCGAACTGAAGTCATCTGGTCCGGAGCAAGAGATTCTTTTAGGATTTCCTCTGTAAATACCAATTTTCTGTTAGATTTTCTTTTGTATTTACCCATCTCTTGGCAGTCCTGTGAAAAAATAATGTAAAAAATCTCAAAATAAAAACATGCTGTTCACATTTGCTTCATACAAGCTAAGAGTACGCATGCGTACTCTTTGGGTGCGTACTCTTACCTAATAAGTGTATTTTTTCATAAAGTTCAAAATTATCGACAACAAGTGTAATGGCGACATAACCTCTCATAATAAACAAAGTTTGGAAGACAAGTTTCTAGAATAATAACAGTTTTTGTATTCAAATCAATAGCAAATCTTACAAAACAAGTTTAAAAATGATAAAAATTAAGATCAAACACTCCGAAAATCTATTTTTAGCTATAAAATTCAAAATAAATACCTTAGCGATGTGAATAGTTGTCCAACACTTTGACATAACATGTGCCACTGACAGGTGACAGTAGTGTTGCTATTTCATAATAAAATACATCTAATAAACGCACTGCGTACTCTTTGGTAGCGCGTACTCTTTGGTGGCTCTACTATATATTAAGCTTAGATTGTAAGTATATATTTAAATACACAGTTACTCGTAAAGAACGATACGTGAGTTTGTGCACAATGGTATGCCTCCCATCTTTAAGCTCATGTGCATTCTAAGCCCACTCAAACCTTAGCTGTTCTTATTATTTCCGCAGCTGCCCATTCCCACAAAATAGCTATATCTGAAAGATTTATCTGTACGCAAGACAACGCCAACTGAAATTTGGGGCCCGACAAAACAATCTCGACTTGACAAATCCCGGCTAATAATCGACGCTCGTTATCCGCACACGTCCGGCGCCGTCCGACCCCGTCCGGATAGATTCCGACGTATTTGTTACCGGAATTTAATATCGCTAATGTTTTATTGACATTCTGTGAGGCCTGATAAACGTTTACTATCAAGACACATAGGAAAAAAGATAAAAACATTGCTACCTAATAAAAATACATTACATAACACCTCTACTCCCCGAAGGGGGTTAGGCTACACCCTAATTTCACCAATTATGTTCAAGTCCCATGTAATAGAGGGCGAGCACAAATCCGAAGCCCGACCTGGGAATCAACACCAGGACCTTTTTATTTTTTGCTGAATGTGTTCGCTCTTGACCTCGATCACATCTGATGGAAAGCGATGCATGAGGTCTATGATGGAACGAGCGTGCCCAGAAGATGCCTAAGGCACTGGAACTCCCATGCATCGAAGAAACACATCAGGCTGCTTGACGCCGGACTCACTGGATTCCGGCGTCAAGCAGCCTGTTGTGTTTCGTTGCCCGCCTGGATTGCGACCACTCTCCCACTGGGGAGAGTGGTCGCACCCCGGGCGGGCGTGAGCCCTACCACCGCAATGGAAGAATTCGCCAGTCAAATAAGGTGTTGGGTGTGACTGTCCAGGGTGCGCGGAGCGCTCGGTTCAGTTGATAAACTGGCGGAACAAATTGCGCTACACGAAAAGGCTTCTTCATGCATCCCAAAACCTCGTGTACCTCACCCCAGGACCTCGTGCTCAGCAGTAGCGCAACCTTTAGACGAACGAGGTGCTAAAAATAATACCTATATGCTAAATTATTACGACAGGCAATTGTAATGCACTGTCTGTAATCATTTTAGTAACCAATTTCGAGCAACTTATTTCCGTATACACGTATAGTAACCACAGAACGTGAGTCCAATTTCCACTACTCCAAGTTTATTTACGTAAGTGAAGCTACAGCTTTTGTTTGTGCCAATTAAGTTTATTGTGGACGCAGTAAAAGATACGTTGAACAAGTGAGACAACTTCTACGGGTCACGACCTACATGATAACTACTTGCGTACTTTGTTTTTAACTACCCTAGTGCCTTTCCTTATCTTTATTTGATCGGCTTACTGGAATCCGGTTGGACCTGGATCTTTACATTTTCTGTCTAAGTTAAAGTTATTTTAGAATTCTCAGGCTACAGGCTAAGCTATTTTGAAATTCCTCACGTCGGCGCTCCAGGTCTTAACAAATGGATGGATATATGCAGACATAAACCTCGGCACGTATATTTCTGTACATCGCGATGTTCCGGGCACAATGCGCGTCTTCAATTGAAAGATTCGCTATCGGGTCAAAGTGACACATTTTTCTTTGCCGACTATCTTTTCGGGCGGTTTACGTAAGTTCAGAGAACGCCTCATTCAATACGGGAACATGTGTGTTGACATCTGATTAATGGTCGTTTCGAGCTTTCCCCCGTTTGGCTTCCAAGATTAAAAAGGAAAACACGGGAAAATGTTTTTCGCGCGTCCCGTTTGTAGGCACAGTCGTTGTGACGTCCGTCAAAAGATATCCTTTGTTGGGTTGCTTATCTATTTATTAGCTTTTCTTTGTATTTAGATAACGTATACAGGATGACTTGTAATTTGACGTATTATAAGTGCAACCCTAAATATTGTTTTAAACTTTTTTACGTCCTTAGTTAGATGATTAAATAAAGATGTCTTATATGTATGTCAATATGTATATAAATAAAATAAAAGTCCTCAAAACCGTATTTCGGCCACGGCGGCCAATCTCAGCGGAGACTAGTCTTCGGCGCGGGAGATATTATAGTGCACAAGTGTGCGCGCAGACACAGGTGCACTCCGTCTTCCCTCACTCTCATAGTCCGATGGGACGGCAATCTGGCACGACCGGAGAGAGATCAGGCGCAGGACCAACGATATGTATAGGTATGTACTTATACAATATGTAGGGATGTCAAGGTACAATAATAAAAATTAAATCTATTTTTTTTTGGTATATATAATGAATTTACCTCGTAGGTACCAAATTACAGTTGGTATCCCGGATATTATACAGGCAACAAACTAGAGTAGAATTTAATATTATTGTTGACCCTAGTAGGTACCCGGCGGCCCGACCGACGACCTTGTGAAGGCCGCAGGAACCGGCTGGATACGGGAAGCACAAAACCGGTCGAAGTGGAGGTGTTTGGGGGACGCCTATGTCCAGCAGTCAGCAGTGGACGTCTTTCGGCTGAAATGATGATGATGAGGTACCTACCTACCTAATTTATTGAAATTTTGCCCGTTCTTGGACGAAATTATTGCTGTCAATACTGATAGGCCTTGAGTTAACCTTAAAAAAAAAGGTCTTGCGTGGATCCATGTTCATATATATGAACATGGATCCACGCAAGACCTTTTTTTTTAAGGTTAACTAATAATATGAAGGGTTAATATTTTATGTACCTACAGATGGAAGCTTATGCTGTTACAAAAATAAATAATCAACTGCAGCGAGTTTAGTAAAGTTTTCAAACAAAATTAAATGAAAAAGTAATCAGACTATATTTTCAATGACAAAGCTAACCATTCTGTTTAATTATCATTTAGACGCTTAAAAAGAAAATAATTAGCCACATTGTTTACAAAAAAACTTTTTTGAAGCCAATTTAAAGTTTAGAAATTTTAACAGTAATTTGAATTTGTTCTCTGAAGCGATAATAAGTAAGTAAAGGGTTATTCTAATGCAATTCGGTCTGTTTTATTTTTACTAGCAGCGCCCCGGGGTTTCACCCGCATAAGTATCAATCCCGTGGGAATATCGGGATAAAAATATCCTATGTGTTAATCCAAGGAGTCAGCTACCTCCATTCCAAATTTTATCAAAATTGGTCCAGCCGTTTGTGTGTGAAGAAGTAACAAACATACAAAGACACAAACTTTCGCCTTTATAATATTAGTGTGATAGTGTGACGTGACTAGCTGACCCGACCGAAAGACGTTGCGCTGTCCAAATTGAGTTATCTAAACTAATATTATAATAAAGAGAAATAATTTGATTTTTTGTATGTTTGTATGTCTGATTGTTACGCTATCACGTTAACGTTACGGCTGAATGGTTTTTTTTTTTGGTTTTGTTGGTTAGATATTAAGTTTTATTTATTAACAAAATTGTTATTATATTATTATGTATACATAGGTTAAGATATGTATCTATGGGTCTTTGTTACCTGAAAATAAATGGTTTATTATTATACAAAAATCCCATGGAAACAAGCACTTTCAGTTTTACCCGAATTTTCCAGACAACTTTTCCAACTTTCGTTTCCATAAAAACCTTATTCGGACTATTAGGTACCTACAATCGTTTTAAAACAATAACACTAGTGCATTGAAGAATTGAAGACACCGACTAGAAGAATCATCAAAATTCGCATAGAAATGCCGGAGATGCAGTACATTTATGCATATAACATCGTACATAAGAATAATTACATAATGTATTATATACTAAAACCTTCCTGAAAGTATGTAGATCACATTAGTGAATTATCAAAATTGGTTCATTTGTTTTTGAGAAAATCGCGGACATACAAACATACATACATACATACATACGGGTCGAATACAGAACCTCCTTTTTTGAAGTCGGTTAAAAATAGTCAAAGCCATCCAACCGTTCTCGAGTGATGCGCGCATACCAACGAACAGCATTTAATTTTTATTGTTATAGATAGATTTAAGCTAAATACTCAAATCATATCTATTTATGGTATCGACGGATTTGTTTATATACTTTATAGTAAAAGGGGCTTGTGGCAAAGTAATATCAGCCGCACGGGTCGACCGATCAGGTTAAGCTACGCTTGCCGCGGTTGGTCTGTGGATGGGTGACCATCTTTACATACCAAAACCTCTCCGTGCCTCGAAAAGCACGTTAAGCCGTTGGTCCCGGCGGTCATTATTGGATCTTTGACAGTCGTTACGGGTCGTCAGAAGCCCGAAAATCTGACAACCAGTCTTTCCAAGGGGTATCGTATTACCCAGTAACTGGGTTGTGAAGGTCAGATAGGCAGCCGCTCCATGTAAAATACTGGTATTCAGATGCATCCGGTTAGACTGGAAGCCGACCCCAACATAGTTGGGAAAAGGCTAGGCAGATGATGACTTTATAGTAAGTACGTACTTTATGTTTGTTATTTATGACATGGCGCTCGACATTTTGGTGCAAATAGAAGCCGAATTGTATCTATTTAAATATGTCAGTTTCTATTAGCCTCCCACTTCGTGATTGAAGTGTAATTTCGTGTACTTAAAGAGCAGGTTCTTGAGTGGTACTAAATGTTTAATTCTATATAAGTGAACAGAAAAGGACTTGGGAATAAATTCAGGTACTTGTGTTATAATACCAGTTCGTTATTGTTCCACTGCAGGGCAAATTCCTTTTCTCTTATAGAGAAGGCATTGATGGTATGGTAACCCTATAAGGTATGCTCTCATTTCTTACATTTCCCACAAGCTTTTCTATTTTTTACATCTGAAATTGGCAGAATTCTCAACATCGACATTGCTTGCCATAATATCATGGAATTCCGTTTTGTTTTTACAATGCGTTAATGTAGCTCGCGAAATTCAAGTTTCCTTACGTTTCTTGCAATTTAGAACCTAGCAGGTTCTCGGCTGACCGACTAGGTTGTCGGCTAGGTTGACCTGCGAGATGCCATTTATTAAAAAAATCATCTATTGGCCCATCAGACACCAAAACCGTCTGGTCGGAGGTTCGTTGCTTTTCTATGAAGAATGAAAACTTTACATCCTATTCCTCATACGTCTATACTACGTCTAACAGCGTCTTTTCAACAAATCGCAAGTTTAAACAAACATTACTGAAAAGATCAAACATAAAAGTCAAAGTAATGAGTATGACTCGAGTTCGTAACTTTTGATGAGCGAGTTATTGTCCTCAATATTGAAATGATCTCTTGCTCCAATTCATTTGTCACATACATAAATATATTGCTCTTGTATCGTGTATCCAAAAACATACCTAGGTGCAAGTAAACCAGAAAAGGTTTGCGCTTCGATAATCTTCGTGTTTCCGAATTAGCACGATCGTCGCACCACAGAGTAAACCCCAAGGAGGCAATGCCCCAGAATAAATAGTGCAATGCTTCTTTGTTTCGTAGGTACTAAAGTATAGTGTGCCTTACATTGCATGTTTGTATGAAGTTAACTTTCTGTCGGGTACCTTCTCCTATTGAAGTTCACTACTTGTTACTGAAAAGATTTGTGGAAGTACATAGAGTTGTTAATCTTAATAGCTATGCTTGCCGTAGTCTGTTAGTGGATGGGTGACCATCTATTACATATTGGGATTCCTCCGTGCCTCGGAAAGCATGTTATGCCGTTGGTCCCAACTGTTATTCGTAGATTTTTGGTCGTTACGGGTATTCAGATGCACAAAAGTCTGGCAACTAGTCTTTGCAAGGGGTATCGCGTTACCCAGTTACTGGGTAGTGGAAGTCAGATAGGCAGTCGCTCCATGTAGAATACTGAAGGCCAATTCTCGTAATTAAAAACGTTCAACGTTCGTACGTTCGTTCTAGTCGCAGTCTCATCTCGGCGACAAACAAACGTCAAAAAGTTGTCAAAATGTAGGGAAATTAGAGGTATTTTTGACAGATTGAGACTGAGATCAGACTGTGAACGTTATTACGTATTCAGATGCACCCAGTTAGATTGGAAAGCGACCCCAACATAGTTGGGAAAAAGCCTAGGCAGATTGATCACGCGTTCGTAGTTTCGAAGATAGACGATGATTCCCTAAGCGCATATTTTACTTTGGATTGCTGTTTGTGTAACAGTGTAATAAAACACAATTCAGCTTTTCACATTTATTGGCGCTGTAACCAATACTATTACGGCATATACTTATTTAATCGAATGTCTGATAATTCCCATTTGCGCTCCTAAAACTATTATTGAACACTCTAATATAATAATTGCGTCCCTTTTTGTGAACCTCAAATAATTTCTATTTTAGGGTCTAGCTTTGTTACTGCGACCAATTCGGCTCTAGCATATTTAGTCATAGTTCCAATCCAACCGAACCCATTTGGTCGAGTTACCAAAGCCTAGTTACTCGTACTGCGACCAACTGTGAGAAAAGGGCAGGAATTAAAAAGGTCACTCAATTGTTACAAAATTATTCCATCACTACTTAGAAGGTCGATAAGTTTAACCTAGCTCCTAGAATTTTAAGTGACAGTAGTGTGTGTAGTGCCGGGCGGTCGTCATGCAGCTGTGCGGTACTGGCTCAAGGAGTAAAGAGTATAAGTGATTCTCATTAACCCTTTGTTAACCTTTATTTTTTTGTACATGGAGTGATTTTTCTTTCGACCAATGGAATCTCTACTACCTAAAGACGCAAGTAAGCTGTTATCGTAAATTCAGTAATTTAGTTCTCATATCTAGCAGAATCTAATTTTATTATACACCGTATGATGCACTATTTACTAATGGTACTTAATAAAGAGTATGTTATTGTTGATGTCACTATTTTCCAGCAAATCAGCCATCTACTCCAGGTCATTCTTTAACGTTATCTATGTGGTGATCTAAACATGAAACTAGAGCTATTTTAACGGAAAGCTCTCGAAATTGGGACAATATCGGAATATTTTTAGAGATTCCAAATTGGGTATCTCCACCTCATAGCCATTGGTATGTAAATACAGAAATTTATATCGTTCCGAAATGTCTGTCGCGACATAAAAAACTTTGCTTTTCTTACAATTGATGTTGATCCCTTTCATATGTCTCCAATCTAAATTGAGTTCTTTTTCAAGAAGAAAAGAGTTTCTTTTTGAAGTGTTTTTTCAGTCTGTGTAACTACGTAAAATATTCATGGCTTTGGTAAAAGGTTAATTGTGTTTTGAGTTAAAGATGTATTTGAAGATGAGGCAAGGCTTTGATACCTTCATTTTTTAATCCACTTAAGAATAAATATTTGATTGAGCGGAGTTAAAATAAAAATCAACCAGGATGCAGACAAAATTTAATATACTTAGCGTTCTTTTATCCAACAGTCGTTGCGCTGAGACGTTGACAGCTGGCTCAAGCACCTGAAACAGAGAGAGCATCCGACCACGTAACACAGTCAAGTTACTTCCCCTACTGTAGCCCCAAAGTCACATCATGCGCTATACACTTCCACCCGGTGTCAAAAAACGGTCTGTAATTTGGACAGCCGTTTTTATGTGATCGTTCATCGCTTTCTTAGAAAACCAAAACTTAAGTTACAACCTTTAATTCGGAATTCTCAAAGACCAATTTTACAGCTCGCTGATGCGACTTTTTTACTCTGTCATATTTCAGTAACTTTTTGATTCCATTAATAAAAGTTTTTAGCGAAGAACGCCTTTACTAAGATGTAAATTTCTCTTTTGGCCTTTTTTACTCATCTACTTCTGAAAAGCATTTGAAAACTTTATTTTTCGTCAAAAGAGTGGAAAATAAAGGGGAAAAGTCTCTCGAAAGGATTTGGTCATCTAGTAATAGGTACTTATTTAAAATATTGGTAGCAAAACTCTAGGCAGATAATTATAGTTATTAACGGTTACTACTCTAGATTTTATTTAAAAAAATGATATAAATTGAAAGTGTGTAATGAACAGTAGTGGCTCGTTGGAAACGGCTGCGACTTACGAGTTGTAGTTCGTAGGTTCGAACCCAGACAGGCACTTTACATTCTGTAAATTATTTCATCACCACTGCTCTCAAAACGGCGAAGGAAAACATCGTGAGGAAACCGGCATGTTCTAGAACCAATAACAAAGTTGAAGACATGTGACATCCACCAACCCGCACTGTGCCCACGTTGTGGATCACAGCCCACTCCCTCGCAGCGAAGAGGCCTGTATCCCAGCAGTGGAAACATTATAGTCTGATTATGCATGCATGCAATCTACTTCATACTAACTAAATTGATAGAAATTGAATGGGTAAGAGCGTGTAAGTACCTAAAAGTATCAATAAATGTAAAATCCTAAGAATTCATAGGTAAGAACTTAGGTGAAGTGAGCTTGAAGTTAGCTGGCAATAGTGTCACACACAGCTCACTTCAGGCTCACTTCACCAAAATGTTCACCGTGAGATTGTTACAGAATAGACCGGCTGGAAACTAAAATAAAGGTATCAATTTCAGTGCAACCCTGTTGCATCTCAAACTTATTGACAATGTTCGTTGTCAAACAAGATAAAAGATTTAATGGCATCCTTAGCAACCGTGTCACCACCATTGTTGCGAAACAATTTCCACGCTTTAATCGCTCCCCTGAACAATTTACCGCTCGACTGTCGCCCGCACGCGGTTACTTATTGTTTTGTACTGAAAACAGCCTTTTTGTTCCCTTTGTGGAACTATGAAGCTTTATGAATAATAACAGTTCCACTACAATCATGTTCGTCGACATAATTGGCCAAATAACTTGTTTTTAAAACTAGTGAAGCCTTTTGTGTAGTTTGTTTTTGGAATAATGTTGAAGTTTGTTTTGGCGAATGTGTGGCATATAGATGTACTACTTTCAGTGGCCTTTAAAAGTTAGTTGACATTTCCACCACTTCAGCTGTGACACAAAATTATGATTTAAAATTCTTGTGAATAAAATCTTTGAACTGCTATAACGTTTTAACTATCTTTGACTTCTCATAAAAAATAATCAAGTAATCCCTTAGGAGTACCTGTTTAATATTAATTTTAAATTATAACGTGTCAACTAACTTTTGGAGACCACTGTATGTAGGGATATGAATAGCGATTTTTTCGGGAACGGCACACTAATTTTGTTGGTTCTTGTTTAGTCTATTCAATTCCTACTTTATGTAACACAAAACAGGAAAATATTATAGAGGAAATATGAAATAAAAGTGGCTGCTTATCTCTGTGGAAACTGCCGGGACCTATGAAAGGATTGTTTGTTTATTTATTAATAACCAACTTATATTTACAGTTTGCACCACACGTACCTACAAGTCTATAGGTAGGTACAAGTAATTACACATGATGATGTGATCTGCCTAGCCTTCTCCCAACTATGTTGGAGTCGGCTTCCAGTCCAACCGGATGCAGCTGAATACCAGTATTTTACATGGAGCGACTGCCTATCTGACAAAAAAATCTAATCATAAAATTAGGTCACAAAAATACATAAAATATTTAAATTACATAAAACAAGACAAAAATTTAATGAAATTAAACAAAATTAGACCATTTGATAAAATGAGATAAAAGTAGTTAAAATTAAGAAGACTTTATACCTTTTCAGTTATTCAGTGAGATTAGGCAACTTTTTAGGGTTCCGTACCTAGGGATACCAACGGGACTTTATTACTAAGGTTCCGCAGTCCGTTTGTCCGTCTGTCACAGGGCTGTATCTTTTTAACCATATTCGGCAAACCTTTAAATTTTTCACAGTGTGTACAGCTGTCGCCATGTAAAAAGAACGCTGAGCGACACTGGAGGGGGTGTGTCTGCTCATCGGTATAGCCTTGTCCTAAAGTACTAGGCTATTGTTTTGTATATATAAGTGTAATTGTTTTATTGTAGAATCATAATAGTTACTTTACTAGCGTTACGCACCCTTCATACCACCAATTTGATCGTTAAATCGCTCAGCGCACAGGTAAACGCCAACGTTCTTTTTACATGACGGGACCAATACCTACTACTATGACCACTATAACCACATATAAAAAAGTGCTTTTTTAGAAATAAGTAATGTTAAACATAAATATTGTACGGTGATACGAAACCCTTCGTGTGCGAGTCCGTCTCGCACTTGACCGCTTTTTTACGTACGCATCGGTTTGGAATGAGGCCGTTAGGCCCTTTTCACATATCCCGGTTGCCGGGTAGCCGGTGCCGGATACCCGGCTGCGAAGTGTATAGCCATGTACGTTAGCTTTCACACCTACCGGCGTACATGGCTATACAATTCGCCGCCGGGTACCCGGCACCAGCTACCCGGTTGCCAGGACGAGTGAAAAGGCACTTACTCTAAGTACTCGTAGTTACTATTCAACCCTGTTCCGTTCGTCTTGTAAAATGTGGTATTATTAATTAAGCGTCATCTTTGGCGTCGTAATAGTTATTGTTTGTCAGTCTTGTGGTTAATTAGGACCAGTGAGGAGGCTCCATGAAACTGTTTTGTTGTGAAATATTGCAACACCTCTACGTCTTAATTAATTGTGTTTCTTGGATAAGCACTAATATAACCTACTTATTGTTATTTTGTTTAGGAGCGTGTTATCATACGGTGGAGCATACGGTGGAGGTCTGCCCCGCTTGGGCGGAGTACCGCCGTGTCCTCGTAGAGGCGATCGGCAGCGGCGGCGACCTCTCGTGTCCGGTCCTGGTTCAAGCGATCGTCCGGGGCGAGAGGGAGTGGGAGGCAGTCACCTCCTTCTGCGAAGCAGTCATGCTAGCGAAGGAGGTGGCGGGATGGCTGAGGGAGAGGACCTCACGTCCCAGCCTCCCGCCGCTCCGGGCGTCGGGAGCCGCGTGACGACTCCCGGCCACCGTAGGCGCGGGCCTACGGACGGAGAGTAATGGGTAGCTCACCGTCCGATCAGGACCAGGCCCGTGCCAGACGGCACGTATGTGTTCCACGTGCGCCTCAAAGAGATGTCAGCATAAAGGAAGGGGCCTGCTAAGGCCGAAGCCTGCCGGAGTAGCGGGATCGTCCGAAAGGGTTACCGCTGCCCCGGAACATAAAGGGCTAAGGAAGGAACACGGGTGGGTTTTAGTCAGTAAGAGTCTGACTCCCTTCCGCTCCACCCAGAGTGGGAGGAGTCATTAGATGATTTCCCATCCAAAAAAAAAGCGTGTTAAGTATCATTCCGAGTGGCTACTTGGTCATCATTCCATGTAGGTACTTGGAATGATAGACGTTTATTACTAAATTGTATTTATTTGTATAGTTAGATTTATAGTCATTTAATTTAGTACTTAGTGCAAATACATAGTTAATTAAATGTTGTAAAAGTTGCTTATCTTACTAACTAAACGGTTGAGAAAACGTTGAATTTGTTTTTAAAACGTTGATTTAGCAACTGCTTAGCTGACATAAATATGAATATAATATTTTTCTATGATTTTTTGTTATGGATCAATAAAAAATTCACGCAGCATAGTCATAAAACAGTTCGTATCAGAGGGGCAATTTTCGTAATTTTAAGTACGTTCACAGTCTGATTTCACTCTCAATCTGTCAAAAATACCTCTAAAATCCCTACATTTTTGACAAGTTTTTGACATTGAATGTCGCTGAAATGAGATGTCGACTAGATTTTGAACGTTTTTAATTACGGGAATTGGCCCTCAGTTCTACAACAATTATTGAGTACCTAGTAAAACAATCGGTGCATATACCTATACATACAAAGAGTTTAGAGAGCGCGTTCAATTGTTCATTTAAACCGACCCCGAGGGTGTTCTTCGGGCAAATCCCTCTGATGGAAAATGTATGTTGCGGCTGGATGCCCGTTACTGTACAATTAATTTCACCTAAATCTGCTGCCGCAGTGAAATATTCAGTTTCACAGGCTCTAACAAAAAATATAGAAATACTTACGATCATTTTGATATCAAAAATTGATTTGAATTTATTGAGTTTTTATGAAAGTATTTATGTACTCTGAAATGTACATATTGCAAATCATTTGAAGGGTTATTACTTTAATTTTTATTTTGCTTTGATCATAATATCGATCTTTATACGAAGAAGATTTTTGAGTTCACTGTTTTGAGCAATGTATTTATCTGGTACTTAGCAGCTTTAAACAGAAAAGTGGAAAGAGGGTAGGGAGGCCTTTGCCCTGCAGTGGGTCATCACAGGCTTTTAATAATTTAATAATAATAACCCACACTAATCCCCACTGTTGGACACTTGGCTTAGGCCTGTGCCATCAGTTATATCCGGCTAGGCCGAGTAAAAAAATATATAAACGAAACAATAATAATGTATCTCACATAATTAATTAATTTGTCATTACTTCATTTTTAATTCTTTTACCTATTGTGTTATAGTAAGTAGTCTTCACATATAATTATGTAAGTAATGTATACAAAACATAGTATAACAATTTAAAACCGTGTAGTTTCTTGCCCATTCTTCTACATACGAAATTAGGTACCTATTGGAAGGGGCCGCTTGAATTAATTCTATGTATTTGTAAATTGTGACGTTCAAAAGAGCCTTTTCTGACTATTTTTTATTTGAAACTAGCAGCTCCCAGCAGTTTCACCCGCATTAGTTTCGATCCCGTAGGAATATCGGGATAAAAAGTATCCTACGCGTTAATCCTGGTTATAAACTATCTGTTTGTCAAATTTCATCGAAATCCGTTCAGCTATTTGTGCGTGAAGAAGTAACAAACATACAAACACACTCACAAACTTTAGCCTTTATAATATTAGTGTGATAAATGAAACTTTGACTTGGTTCCATGTGACCTATATATATATATACCTATGTAGATAGTGTACCTATATAAAAATACATAGTCCTACATAAGATATATACGTCATGAAAAAGGTTCACCCGTCCGAATACGTTGAGCGATTTAATTAATATTTTTATTCTCGCAATTAAAATTGACGAGGCCGTGTGATAATTGAAAGGCACGTTCGCAATTTATTCATGTCCATTAAGATCGAGTGACACTACGAGGTGCCATTGAAATCTGTCCCACGGGACGGTATTGACGACTTTATACAGCGTGTATCATAAAGGCGTGGTCAAATGCAAGGTTGTGGTACAGACAATCAAACTGAACAAATTTCTCTATAGGACCAACATCGTAATCGCTATAAAATATGAACAGTCCTATGTATACAAAACATCAATACCTAGCCGACTCAAATGTATGGGACAGCTGATTTTTTTTTTCTCGTTTACGATGTTGGTCTCACAGAGAAAGTTGTTCAGTTTCATGGTCTGTACCACACCCTTAAATTTGATCACACTTTTTTAATACACGCTGTATAGGTAAGATGGTCAACGAACATAAGTACTTCAATAGTACCTACGGCAGGCTGCACGTCCACGTCAGTGGTAAGAAAACCAGTATAAATCAGCTTGTACTGGTTTATTTTTTATTTTTATAGTCGTTTTCTGGCCTCCGATACGGAGTTTCAATAGAATAAGGCCAACTTAAGGTCAAAGTGACGTATGGCCTACTGTACCTGACACTTGAGCTACGAAAACCGCCCTTACTGCTGCGAAATAGGCGTTGTGAAAGTCAAATTGTGCCATGAACGTGCTGTCGCTTTTATCTTAGTGATGGCCGACTGATAATTTTGTTCTACGACAGTATAAAGGCTTACTTTGATATTTATTGAATTCTTTCAGGGGTGAAAGTATCTCTACCCACTCACGAATATGAGAATTTTTTTTATTACTTTTACAATATTTCTAACCTACCTAATAGTAATTTTGCATGAAACAGCACTTTTTTAAATATTTCAGAATTAGTCTGGAGTTACAATGGGTTCTTTCAACCCTTGAAATATTGCCAATGAAAAGTCAACCTGTATATATACCTATACAGGTTGAAGCCCTTGAAAACTTGATAAGACATGTATCTGTTTCACCACGTATAGCCAAAGATCGTGTATACATACTAACCCACGCCCATGTAGGTTAAATAAAATGAGGCTAAAATGGGGAAGTTTCTAAACGAAAATTGCCGATAGCACGATTTAATCTACTGTACATTTTTGTCGACCTTATAATCTTTTCCCATGGGTGGCGAGGCAGCTTAGGGGCTTTAAATTATGGGAGGGGTGGCTGATTATTACCCTCTGCGACTAACAAACATAAACGGGTCTTCCAGAAAATACTTTTGAGCTTTTAATTCTCAATTTATTTTAATAATAATGATTTGTTCTTCGTTTGGCCCACTGATTATTATAGGTAAGGGGGGGTTTATTGGTAATCTTATCTTATTTATTTATAGGTACGAGGTGGCGCGGGAAAGAGTTCCTGGAAGGATTTAGGGGAGGCCTTTGCCCAGCAGTGGGACAGTAAAGAATAAAAAAAAAATCTATACAAACAAGTTTGTAATGTCAAAATAACAGTTTTTTTACAAAATGCATATGAAAATATATACGGTAATTACAACAAAAAAAAATGTTTTTAAATTTTTTATCTGTCTGTTTGTTCCGGATAGTCTCCGAAACGGCTCTACAGATTTTGACGGAAATTTCACTGGCAGATAGCTGATGTGTTAAGGAGTAACTTAGGCTAATTTTATTTTTAACCGACTCCAAAAAAGTTATTTATAAGCCGATTTGCAAAATTCTTGTTTTATTTGAAAGGATATACTTTCAGATTAGTCCCATAGAAATTTCATAAAAGTCGGCTCTTTAGTTTGGTTTTTAAACCAAAATTACTCGTAAAAATTCAAGTAAACGAAATTGCATCGTTTGTTTTCCTATGACTTTTCAGTGGTGGCTTAGTGGAATTTTCATGGGAATGCATCCCATGCGGCTTATAATATAAACTGTGCCGTATCTTTACATAATTAACCGATTTCAAAAAGGAGGAGGTTCTCAATTTTACAATTTTTTTTTTGTTTGTATATATGTTACACGATGTCTCCGGCAATTGTAACTCGGCTTTAAAAAAAAAAATTAATAGAGTATGCCGCAAGGGTGGTCCCATAATAATATAAATTTGTATTAACTTTGCTTGGGCAATTTTTGAGTTAGCTTCAATAATACGTATTTTTGCTACTTAGTTTATATTGATGATGTTACAATAACTTCCTGTTACTGATATTTACATAGCAAGTAGTGTTATACGAATTTGTGTGGGGTAAGTACAACATAAAAGTGAAAAATAAAAACACTTTTTCCAAAAAAACTCAACCGACTTCCAAAAAAGTCACTACAAAGTGAAAAATAACTTGAATTTCAGAAATCGGTGTCAGACAACAAAAATGCGAACCCAACGACACCGACTTACGAAATTAAAGTTATTTTTCACTTTGTAATGTCTTTTTTGGAAGTCGGTATTTTTTTGAAATACAGTTTTTGAAACTAATATACATATTAAATACCTTTTTACGTCTAAACCCCTGAACAGATTTCAATATAATTTGGCAATGAGATCGATGGTATCCTGGGGAAGGACATAGGCTACTTTTTGGACCGCTAGCACGTTCCCATGGGATAATTTACGACATTCACGCGGGCGAAGTCGCGGACAGTAGCTAGTGTTTAAATAATGTTGTAGAAACGTTCCTAAAGTAATAACTTTGCTTAAACTTGGCTTGTTCGTAAAGTAAATTAATGTTTTGGAGACATACGTGGGAGGTATTCTACCTGTCTCCTCCGCGTATTGGAGGTGAAGTTGTGATCGAAGAGCGGAAGTGAAACTCCAACTTGCAGTTATTAATATTGTAATTGCCACATACGTATTACAGTTTACAGTTAGGTTAGGTTAGGTTAGGTAATTACTAAACTGCCGGGAGGGTTGTGGAAGTAAAGGCTGAGCCGGTTTCCCATGGCCCTCCCATCACGGCGATGTGGGTACACCGCTGAGTTTTAGTGGGTATACTGTCGGTGCCATTCCGACAGGAGTCCCACATACCCTGTCTCGACCCCCGCGAGGGGGATGCGTAAAGCATTTCTCAGCGAAAAAAAAAAAGAAAAAAAAAAGGTATTACTAAACTAATGACTTAAATCTAGTCCGTGTCCCGTGTCAGTTGGTAAGCAAGAGAGGGACGCTACCTAAGGAACGCTATGGGTAGCGCCCCGGATCGTTGCTTCGTGTTGCCACCAAGGGTGCGTACCTGCACCCTAATTGCAAAACACACTATTACTCTCAATTTGAAGCATATTTCTAATCCATTGCTCCATATGTTCGAAAAATGTGTCTGCTCAACAACGTAAATAACGCAATGAATGTTGTTGAACTGTCAAAATGAAACCCATTGCTACTGATACTGTGTTACGCAATTACCCTGCTGACTAACTTACAAATATTTATAGAAACATAATACAGGCGATGCCACGTGTTCAAGGTGCGTTCACATATGCTCAATACGTGACGTCACAATGTCATATAAAACATTTCAATTCCACACACACAGGTCTAATTACTACCCTAACAAGTTCTCAACTAAGTACCTACCAATGTACCTATTTACTCTCTAAGAAGGCTGCCACGCAACCTGTAGAGATGATTCAAGAGACAATAATTCCTAATGAAGATTCATTTACGCGTATTCAAGACGAGCTTCGGAATTAAACTGTATTCAGAGAAATGTGTACGAATACGCACGTGTCGCAGAGAGCTCAGACATCTCGTAACTGGAGACGGCATGTGTATATTGCCTCAAATAAAAGGCAAATCTACACGTGTTTAGAATCTAAATTTTTGTGGGATTAATTTGAGCTCGCAAGAATACGAAAGGGCAACTGGGTGTGTGTTCTCAAAAATTGGTGACACTGATTAGTAACCTATGGCCCTAGGGTAATTTTGGCATATAAGGTGCGCGTCTTAGACCACTGGATCAATCTTACAAATATAGACTTGGACCCCTACTTAGTTAATATTATTATGACCTTTATGCACAGTTTGTCTGGTCCCAAACATAACATAACTAACAGAATATATTGTTAGAGAGCTCGAGGGCGCGCTGTGCCAGCTCCAGTGTAGGTGGTACACTCTAAGGACGTGTACCACGGGAATTAGAAGCCAAGTCACGCTTCAGAACGAGTATTATTATTCCATTATAGGATCCGAGGAGTGTGGATAGCTTAACAGTAATTATGGCGACGTACGTGCTGCGGGGAATTTCTCATATAAGTTCGCACGCGCACACAATAATTAGGCAAATAACGATGCCTCTCACCTTTGTTAGTCTAGTCATATCATTATTGGCCGAAAAATAGAAAAATAAATCTTTTGACTTTTTGGAGGTGTTGTGAAAGCCGACCGAGTGGTTATGTCGAAAGCGTGGGCTTTGCAAGCTTGCACTGCAGCAATACGTAAGCCAAGCGTAGTAACAGACTAATTTTGGTTCGACTAGTTTGGCTCGCCTATATCTTGTAGAGAACTGTTTATAGTACTGATAGGTGCCTCTCAGAATTTAGGCAGATATTTCAATTAACCCATTACCCATTTTAAATACAATTTCTGTAAATGTCTGACCCTCAAAATCTTTTCACCCGTAAATATTTACGTGTCAAATAATAGCTATTTCACTATAAGTGGAAATGCCGGGATTCTCTCAAAGGGTTTAAAATTAATTATAACGCAACTCATCGGACGACCACCTTTGGATACAAAGGATACAAAATCCAAAATGGCTACGGTTTTCAATAATAAGTAGCTACGGGTACGGAGACGCCCACGCTAAGTGTACTTGCGAAAGGATTTGATGATCCTTGGCCACATCTGTTGTATAATGTTTATTTATTATTCTGTACCTTGAGCGATTGGCTGCAGGGCATTCCCCCTCTTTGCTATCCTCTATCTATTGCTTTATGTGGACAATTTTTGATGAAAGAGTCGAGTTCGTTTTACCATCTCCTTGTAGACCTTCCGAGTTGCTGTTTGCTGTGGACCTGCTGTGTAGTGGTTTTAGCCCATAGCTTTTCAGACATGCGGCAGATGTGACTAGTCCAGTTTCGTTTAAGCTTATAAAAAAATGTATCGTATTTAAAAGTGCAGGTAGACAATAAACTAGTTAGGTAAATGAATGGTTTATTTCTTCATATTTCACACGAAAAGTTATAATGACTTTAGTCTAGTGCTGGTTTGATTTCCAGAGGGAAAACTGGAATAGTATAATTGGCTTTTTGTTAGACAGTTTTGATTACTTGCGGGTTGAAAAATAATATCGAATCAAACCTTAGTTATAGACTTGACGTGGCTCTGGGATTTATAAGCTTGACGTCAAATTGTGGGTGTAGGTCCAAACAATATCAGAAAAGTTAATTTCGTTTATTTATCCTTTCTTGTATTTCCAAAGTTGTGTCAATAAGAATCATACATATTGTATCTAATATATTGTTCTTATTTATGAAAGTTTAATTTGAAGCTGTTGACTTTGCTTCTATGTATATTTCGTAGCCAATATACAAGAACAAATATTTTCCTCCGTGGTTCTGGGATTTTATTGAAGAGATATCTGGAAATTTCGTTTCATCTTGTCACATGTCTTCGAATTGTTGGTTCTAGGGCATGCCAGTTTCCTCACGATGTTGTCCTTCACCGTTTTGAGAGCAGTGGTGATGAAATTATTTACACAAAGTAAACCCACGACCTACAACTCGTAATTCGCTGCCGTTACCACTAGGCCACCACTGGTCTGGGTGCTGTAGATCTATAAACGGATGAAAAATATATGGCATTGATGATAGGTGTTCGATTCTCTATCGTTAAACAATCCGTCTGCCAAGTCTGTGTAATTGGACCTTAATCTTGACTTGATGTGTTCGTGGACGAATAGACACAGTCCCCTGACCATGCATTGAAGAAGTCATTGAAAAGTCAACATTCAGCCAAACGTTGATGATGTATATGTTACAATTGACATTATTTAAATTATAAAAATTGACACCGGTAACTGTTTATTGACACCACATTTCGGTTTATGTTTAAGGACCCTATCACACGTACCACAACCACACCACAACGACAACTCGCGGACGGGTGCTAATTTGCATGAAAATGAATAGTTCGGTTGTAACGGATCACATTTGACTGTCAAAATCAACCGTGTGGGCGATACTGACCACATCAAGGCCACGTCGCAGCCACAACGGAACCAGCAACAAGACGGCGCACTAACTGACCTAGCACTGGCTGGTCACGTCGTAAATACAGCGATCTGTCCGTCTGCAAACGCTAGCCACAACGTGACCAAATCATATACCTAGTAGCGACAAAACAACCACAATGCAACTGCAGGAAGTTGCAGCGATACTATTCATACGTAACCACTGCTTGTCCGCGTTTTATTTTTGTGATGTGGTGTGGTTATGGTACGTGTGAACGGGTCCTAAGTCTCACGTAAAAGGTGGTTAGCCTATTCTTAACAACCAGAAAACCTGAAAATTCTAATGAAAAACTCAACATCACTTTGCCCGACCTGGGAGTGAAACCCTGAAGCCCCAGGCTCAGTAGTTTTGCATGATTAATTAAAAATACATTCAAAAGCAAACTTTTGTAAATATTTTAGACTAGCTGACCCGACAGACGTTGTCTTGTCCAAATTTCAAAATGGTCTTGAGTTCAATTAAAAATCCCATGCAAAAAATAACGCTCAATTTATACCGAATTTAAAAAAAACCGGGAAATATTTCCAATTTTTCTTTCTATGAAAACCTTTAGGTATTTCGGACTAATAAGAACATTTGAATTAAAAAAATAGCCAAAGCAGTCCAGCCGTTCCCGCGTGTTATGCCTACCGATGAACAGCATTTCATTTTTACTCATAAAGTTACGTCCAAAAGTAAACATTAATAAATATCATAGATAAGCAGAAAAATTAAGACGTTTCTGCCAGCTTACCTGCCAGTATTTATAAACCTTTCATCTGTTTTCAAACTTACCTCTACAAAAGTTCGTATTTCTTAGTTCACAATTTAAAGTAGCATTTTATAAGAAAAAGTAGTAAACGTTAATAGCCGTAAGCTGACTAGAGACAGCGCTTAGCGTTTATTTTTTATTTGCTGCTATTTGGACCTCGAAGCGCCTGTCTAGTTAATCTTGCTTTTTGCTCTGCAGTGGCGTCAGGCGTCTATGGACTGAGGCGACTATAGAAACTGATAGACAAACATTATTAGGTTCGCGTTGAATTTATGTAGTGACTGTTTACTTTGAAGTATCGTTGGTGAATTCTGGTTAAATTATGAATGGTTTTAAACTAGTTAGATTATAACAACTTCAAAGGGCAAACAATTTTACGGCTTGTTGGTCGTAAAATTGTAAACAAGTTTGGAGGATAATATTTTAGTTACGTTACGAAGTTCAACAATCACCGAAAAGGTCGGATAAGAGAGACACTGGCTGGTGACAGTCACTCTAGTAGAGCGTCGTGTCGATGGTTTCGTGGCGGCAGTTTTCTGCTGACAGAAGAAAACGATGACGTCAGGGTAGCCACTATCGTACCACGTCCGTGACGAACAGCTTGATTCCGGCACAATCCTGATGATATTAAAGCTGCTGAACTACTTATATGTATAAAAACCACTTCTGATAAAGGCTATCCTGTGACGTTATACATATTGTTCATAGATAGATTTAAAGCCTAAAACCAGCACCGTTTAGTACAGACGCCAGCACATCAACCTACCTGAAACTGTCAAATTTTCCCAATCAACTTTGAACCTTATGCTTTAGCGATAAAGTTGAAAATCTATTAAAGAAATTTGACAGATTGTAGCAACTGGACGTGCTGGCGTCTGTACATTAATATAAAGTATACTTTAGGAAAATATATATTGTCATATCTTCTGTATGTAGATCCTCATCATCATCGTGATTTCAGCCCGGAATTACCCATTGCTGGGTATAAACCTCCCCTTTCTTCTGCCATACTTCCCAGTTCCGTGCGTCTCTCATCCAGGAGTTTCCCGCGACTTTGACGATATTGTCAACCCATCGCGATTTTGGACAGCCCTGGTGTGTAGATACAGAAGATTAAGTAGACTAGTAGATTAATTGACAACCATAATAAAAGACGTTTCATTAAACCAAATATAGACTTAGTAAGGATTGTCTCAATAGTTGGCAAGCTACAACTAATATCTGTAAACAGCACGAAAGTGTCTATTTAGTTACAAAACATAATTAACTGATACAAAACTAAACGGTGTCCTGCCAACGCGAACGCCACGGTGTCATGACTGTAGCTAGTTTGTTGACATCAACCCTCATTGTCGGCTTGAATACGCCGCGGCTTCCAGATTATTCCACGGTCCTTGGAAACCCATTATTAATGTAGCTAGTCTAATGGAAAGTGTTATGGCGTCGCCTTTTATTATCCCCTTTGCTTATTGTGTGGTGCTGCCCGCTCAGCCACTTTGCTTTGAACGAACATGGGTATAGGTATACCTAAGTATGCAAACAGCTCCGTAAACGTTTCCGAGGAGGTATTTTATTTTTAGTGCCGATTTTCTGTACCGTTTTCGTTGAGGTAAAGTTTTCTTACCTTACAATATTTTATCGGTAAACAATAAATCTTTGCCCGCATGATCACGGAATGAACTTAAATAGAATGTGTCAGCAGGCTCGTGATTTAAGGGAAACGGTGTGTATACAGTCGTTGACAGTCTTTTTACCCATTGTCTGATTTAAGGTTAACCAGGTAAGGCATCCTTTTCGTTTTAAAGGCCTATTCAAACCTAAGCGATATTCGCTACCGCCTGCGGTAGAGAAAACCGAGCGGGTGTGCGGTAATATTACTGTTCACACCAAAGCGGATTTCGCTATCTTTGTAGGTAGAATACCGAGTTCGAGTTTCGCTCAGGAACAAGCGAAACAATACCTATGCGGTACTATGGCACCATCTATTCTGTTCTAGCCGCGGAACTTGATACTAAATACCTGAGCGTATGTACATACCGCGCGGGTTTCGCTCAGCCTCTGCCCACAGCGGCAGCGAATACCGCTTAGGTTTGAATAGACCTTTATGGTATTCTGTGTCGATTTCCGTGATGTCTTAGCTCTCGTACCTACGGGCGATGTTCTAACGCGCACTAGATTTTCAACGCGCCCTTTAGCGAAGAAGGTTGAAAATCCTGATCCTGAATAAAAAAAAAAACTGTTGTATTTTTTTGACGCGCTGGGACGCACTCTGTTGGATTCACAATGCTCGACTTAAAACCGAGAGTTGAAAATCCAGTGCGCTAAAAAAAACTCTTCGCATTAATCATTTTTAAACTTTATGATTCTATTAATCATTTTATAACTGTGTTTTTCTGTTATGAGCCATTACTTGAATTGATTGATTATAAAAATAATCAATGAGTCCTAACCTCCATAAGAAGTAAAGACTTCATGGTTAATAATATTTCGTTTGTATTTTTGTCCATAAATCCCGATTATATACTCTATGAGACTTCAATGGGGATTTGTGAAATAACCCATTCTATTACGGCTCTGTTTTGCTTCTAACTCCGGATTGCTAATTGGAGGACAAATTGGGTTTTAATCCTTCGTCGTGTGTTCGTTACACGGAACCATGTTACCGATATGTCAGCGTCTATTTGCGTGTGCTATGCTCCTTTAATCCAATGCGGATCCGCTAGTGGTTGGAACCTTTCAACGTGGATGGTAAACTTCGTTATTGTGTGTTGCAATGGCTTTGGGGAAAGTAGGTATTTTTCGTATGTTTTTTTACTAGGTATTGGACATCTCTACCGTGGGGCGTCAGAAGCCCGAAAGTCTGACAACCAGTCTTACCAAGGGGTATTACCCAGTAACTGGGTTGTGGAGGTCAGACAGGCAGTCACTTTATGTAAAATACTGGTATTCGGCTGCATCCGGTTAGACGGGAAGCCGACTCCAACATAGTTGGGAAAAAGGCTAGGCAGATGATGATGATGATTTTATATCTCAACCCAGATTTATTAAATACTGTTTTTTTTAAATAATGTTGTGTCAATTATGTTCTTCACCTGGCGTGTTTTGGTCTCCTACACATTCCCTGCCTAAGTAGAAGTGTGTCGGAGGGCAGACGCACGAGACCTTGCAGTTGTAATTTTGTGAACTAAACTTTCTACTGTAGTTGTCATCTATTGTTGTTTGCTAGTCATGTTGTGCGATTGTTGTGTTGTGTTTGTGATAATCAGGTCGATACCTATAATGTGAACCTAGTCATATACTGTGATTGTTACCTGTTGTAGTTGCCTTGTGAATAAATAAATAAATAGATTTAACCTTCAATGACATGTAAAGATCCACATGATATATGAATATTATATAGTCAAACTCATATTTGCTTAGTTACCTTTAGGTTGGATGTCAATTGCACGTCATAAAACGACAAGGTGGATTTGTTTATGTGACAGGGTACATTTATTTACATGCTAAGAAATCTTAAATACAATAAACAATCCTACACTAAAATATATATATATGGATATTATGTATAAGTATACAAAAGGAAAGAGCTCATTGGGCATAAAAAAATTCGTCATCATAGCTGTCAGTAGGTGTGCCCAAAAGGCTGGCAGTGTTGCCACTGTAGTGTGCAGCTGGGTGGCTGTGCAGTTGGGTGACAATGTTGATTCTTTGACCTAAATATGGGCCAGCCAGCTCTCTGGTCACGTGAAGATGAAGTTAGATTATTTCAACTTACGTAAAGAAATAAAGAAAGAAAATACGTTTATTTGCGGCAAACATGACGCATAAAAAAAACACAAAAAAAAAAAAACAATTTGGGAGAAAACATGCGGTGCGGTGTAGGTACTGGGAATTGTTGTCAAAAGTGGCAATTACGAGGTCGAGTGTACGAAGGCACCAACAGTTTCAGAAGATACTCGTAATAATGATAAGAACTTGTAAGACATTTAAAAGGCCATTTATTCTATCAAAAAGTAAGAGTTTGCAAAAAGAGCAACACTTACCATGATTGAGTTAATTCACGCCGCATGCAGCGTAGGCTTTTCAACTTTGAATGGGCACTTGAATCGCCAACTTCTAAATCTCTACACAGCCATGACTAATGAGTACTTTACTCACTTTTACTGCACTTTTCGAACTAATAATGGCACTTGATGAAGTTTTCCGAGTAAAAACAGCCCGGGATGGCTACATCGACGAGCTGGCTGACTGTGCGCTGTTTCTCATTCCAAATAGCCCATTATGCTGTCACTAGCTTTATCACTCGATTTCATCTGTGATGAAATTGTTTTTGGGTAGGTTGGTAACGGTTTGATTCATATCTGGTATGAATACCCTGATAGCCATTTAACCACAGGACATATTATAGTAGTTACGGGGGCCCGTGGCTAAATAATAACAGCCGCACAGGTCGATCGATCAGGTTAAGCTGTGCTTGCCTCGGTTGGTCTGTGGATGGGTGACCATCTTTACATACCGAGACCCCTCCGTGCCTCGGAAAGCACGTTAAGCGGTTGGTCCCGGCTGTCATTCGTGGATCTTTGACAGTCGTTACTGGTAGTCAGAAGCCCAAAAGTTTGACAACCAGTCTTACCAAGGGGTATCGTATTACCCAGTAACTGGGTTGTGGAGGTCAGATAAAATACTGGTATTCACCTGCATCCGGTTAGACTGGAAGCTGACCCCAACATAGTTGGATTTATTATAGGTACCTAGAAAAGGTTACATGCTCTGTGCTACCTAGTAGTTACAGGACGTAAAGTAGGTATACAAATTTTTGCTGGGCCACTTATTTTGAAGTATCGCTTTTCCATTCTGGCGATTTTAGCCACTATATGTGTACTTCTCAATAAATGCAGTTTGCATTTTAACTGCTATATCCTATATCCATATATTGGAAATGTTAGTGCGAACGCAGAGAGTTGATAAAGCGAGTATCTGACGTAACATAAAATGGCGGGATATTTCCTGTATTTTATATTCAAGAATTAACTTCAACACGTCATTCAAAAATAAGTACCTACTTATCGGTCTGATTTTAATTCAATCAAGCTATAAATATTTAACGGACCAAAATTAAATATTATCACAGATATTATTCAGTATTTTGCATCCTTTATGATGCACTGAAACGTTATTTATTTATAGGCAAAAAAACAAGCGAATGATTTCAATATTACATATTTTACTCGTATGTCAGGCCGTCCGTTAAAATATGTACGGATCTGAACGCGGTGCCTTTTAAAGTGTACATAAATAATTTCGAATGTATTCGCTTTGTTGTTTCGGGACCGTCACGCCTACACGCCTAGAAAGAGTAGGCTGTAAATGTCATACACTAATAATTCACTCGTGAATTTGTGATCGAAGCCTCTCGCTCATTGGAATTACGAGGTTGAATATCGTCCACTTTTTATATAGGTTTTTCAAAAATAACTGCTGTAGACATATCTATAATCGTCATCAGCCTATAGCAGTTCACTGCTGGACATAGGCGTCTCCAATTGTACGCCATTCATCTCAATTCTCGGCAACTCTCATCCACCTGCTACCAGGCACCCTGTGAAGATCTACGCTCCACCTAGCCTGAGGTTAGGTTCCTACCTTAGGTTTACCGATTCGCAGTCGCCACTTAAAAACACGTCTACCCCAACGTCATCGTTTCTACGGCTAATATGGCCGGCCGATTGTCACTTCAGCTTGCTTATTCTATGAGCTATTTCGACAACTTTGGTCCGGATTACTTACCTCATTCCGGATTCTATCCCACAGAGAGACTCCAAGTACAGCTCGTTCTATATCTATAATATTCTAGAATCTAGATTTAAACCTAAAGCTCTTACTCGGTAGCTGCAATTTTCACGAACTTGATTTAATACTGAGACATGTCTGTTAGGTACTTATAAAGTTACAACTACCATCCACATACACATACAGCATGACACTCAATTTGATTCGAAGACTTTAAAATTTAAGAAAATCCGAAAGGTCCAGCAATCCAAGGACAATCAACAACCACATCCTACAATTTAAGGCCTAGTCATGTTCTACGATTTCGTTAGGCTGAAAGCAAACAAAGAACTTTGCGAACATATGGCGCACGTGTTACTGCATAACAATTTGTTTGTGGAAGCTTTTCACAAGGTTCATGTTGAATATTATAATTGGTGTAGGTATAAGTATTGGTTCAATGCTCGTATTAATTTATTTCCTGTAATCCTATATCATCATGTGCATGGACGTGGAGCGACTGCCTTTCTGACCTCCACAACCCAGGTACTGGGTAGCACGATACCCCTTGATAAGAATGGTTATCAGACTTTCAGCCTTCTTACTGTGTATGACTGTCAAAGATCTACAAATGACAGCCTGGACTAACTGCTTAACTGGCTTTCCAAGGCACGGAGGGGTCTCGATATGTAATGGATGGTCAGCCATCCACTGATTGACTTCGGCAAACGTAGCTTAACCTTCGATCGAACGGCGAATGGCTGTTATTACTCGTACTTGGCCACCAACCTAAAAGCTTCATAATCAGCCTATAATGTTCCCACTGCTGGGACACAGGCCTCCTCACGGTGAGAGGAAGTGGGCCGTAATCCACCACGCGGGCCCAGTGCGGGTTGGCACAGATGTCACATGTTTTAGAATTTTTGATTCTAGGATATGCCGGTTTCCTCACGATGTTTTCCTTCACCGTTTTGAGAGCAGGGGTGATGAAATAATTTACATAAAGTAAAGCGCCTGTCTGGGTTTGAACCTACAACTCATAACCACCACTGCTCTAAATGAAATTGTATAAAAGTACAAGCGGTTTTTTACATCAACCGTATTGTTTGGTAAGGACAAAGTGACATAAAGAGATGTGTATACCGATGAATCTTATGACCGATATAGATAAGTAGTAACCGAATGATAGTAGTATACTTAGTAACTAATTAACTATAAGCTTGAATTGTATGTAATTCTGTTTCGCTGCCAGTTTACTGTGCGAATACAGTTCGGTATAAGATGTTGAATTTGGGCTGAAATAGGAGAAGTAGTCGAGGTAGCTAAGGAACTATAGATGGGCGAGTCACATAGCATTGCTTGCATGCTTTCATGGTTTTGTGTTACCTACCGTATCGTGTGATCCAAGTGTGTCCGCTTTCTGCTCGATATGTGCAGTATGTCGATGCCCTGATAGTTGTTGTTTATATGGTTTTTTGTAGAAGTGAAAACTTCTTTAGTTGTGCTTTGCGCTCTTTCTGAACAGTGAACGGAACTAACCTTTACGCTCGGGTCGGTGACGTTGAATCGGGTATACTCGGCTTCAGTCGGTCGGTGAAGTTGAATCGCGTAAGTATATTCGATCTCAATCTGTCAAAAAAAAAAAAAACGAGTTTCCCTAGATTTTTGACAAGTTTTTAACATTGATTGTCGCTGAGACGAGATTGAGTTACGGTTTTTAATTACGGGAATCGGCCTTCAGATCCTTGCGTCAGATGTTCATTTGTTATTTTGATTTTGGTTAACAAAGCCAAAGCTATTAAAATAATCTATTTTAGTTTCGTTTTGAGTGATCATTCATTATTATATACTATCTTCCACCCGTGACATCGCACGCGTGGAAGTCGTAAGACACCACGATATACTTACTCCGTTTTCGGCCTATAACCTTCCTCAAGAATTGGGCCATCAATGCAACAAGATTTTTTTATCCGACTAATTCCGGAGATTACCGCGTTCAAACAAACAAACCAACTCTTCAGTTTTCAATGTGTACATATTTGTAACAGCAGACTCAGCAAGCTAAAATATGTTTGGGGTGAAAATTTAATAACCAGGAAAACTGAGCTGTCACGTGGCCTTCGCAGAACTGAAGAAACGAACAATGATCATAAAAGATCTTGGTACAACGTACCTATGTGTACGTCGACTAGTAAATAAATAAGTACCTATATTATGTAAACTCCAGATTGAGAAAGACAGTCACAAATGGTTTTCTCGGATAAAAGGAAAACCTTGCATACCAGGTAAGAATAAATGTGATATTGATACAGCCGCGGCTTCGCTTTCCCTAAACAAACATTCCGACTAGTTTTTATTTCCATGGTATTGTGTGTAATCCCAACCCATTCCAGCTCCTCGCTACATGTCTCCATAATTCCGGGAAAACTCAACACGAATCGTAAAGGGGGAATTTGTATTAATGCGGGTTGGGAAGCTCAGCAAAGCTTTTATAAGTGATGAGATCTAAGTTCAAATGCTCCAAATTTTGTGTTATGTAAACTCCTTGGTAGACCTTTGGACAGCTTTTGAATCTCGAAGTTTGTTTGATCGACATAAACATAGGCGCTTACAGCATTAATTACCGCAACACGAATGGAATTCGCTGCGATTCAATAGGTAATATTGCATGTTTTCAATGTATTAAGTACATTCAGTACAAAGCTTGGTTTAACAGAAATCTTGCGTAAATATAAAATCGGCAGCTTCCAGCGGATTACTTTTTTTGGCACTGCAGAGTAAAAGTCAAATCGAACGGAATTGTTTCGAGAGATATTCTTTACCACAATTAAACTGATTTTTGTCATATTACGGCGCTTCCAGTTCACCTCAACCATCTGTGTTCCTTTAGGTATTAATTAATATGCAATATGCTTGTTATTTCGTAAGGGCTCTCAGCACCCTCGTTATAATATAATATGTACCTGCATAATATCTACAGAAGATGGGTGCGTAGGATTTATACACCCTTCTCTCTTGGTTAACAAAGATTATGCAGAGTTGAGACTTAGGAGGCGTGCGTGGCTGCAGCTTCCATACAACCTTTTAATATTCATGGAATCTTAAATGCATAATCCGTCTATACACCTGTATCAGACTTATCTTCAGATTTCAATCGTTCATTCCTGCTACATATTTTATGGTGTCTTTGTTAAAGAAAGTCAAAAAGATCATCGAGTATGAAAACGGTACAAATTCAGGCCATTTATTTTTTTCTTCGTTTTTAAAGTAATCTTACGATCTTTACAGCCTTTGAAGATTCTGCTACGACTTTGTATTCAAACAAAAGGACACACAAATGTATATTTTCTTTGAGAAAAATGTTCAACGGCTTCCTAGACCGAGACGGTGCTCGATAAACCGGAATTCCATAGCTCTTTTATCGGCGTAGCTTTGTAGAACCCCCTCTGCTTATCGCCATCAGTTAATTTATCCATGACATAGCTATAAAAGCATGGCGATCGAGCTACGGGTAGCGTCTGCTCTATAATTTTGCCTCCTTTGGGAATTCGAGGGTCGTCATCTTTATCATTGGACCTAATAAAGTTATCGACGAACTACAGAAGTAGGTAGGTAATTATTTCTATTTATGGCACCGCTAACCTTTGGGAAAGGAGCTAGCAAGGAGTATGAGAGTAAAGTTTATAGTACAAGCACAATTCTTCTTATGCAGACTGCTTATGTTGGAACTTCACCTTTTTACACTAAGGCTAGGCGCAAACGAGCGGCCACAGCCACCGGTAGCCCAGCGACAAGCAGTTCACATGATTTTTCATACGTTTTGTATGGATTCGTCGCACACGTGTGGCCGGTGGCAGCCACCTGCTACAGCAGTAGTCAACACCGCAGCATGCGGCGACATCCACCAGTGGTTGTGGCCAGAGGCTCGTTTGCGCTTACCCAAAATTTTGTCAGATTTTAATAAAGCATGAGAAGGTAGTTGGACCACTGGTGGCCCAGTGGCAACGGCCCGACTTAAGAGTATCTTAGGTCGTGGCAGGCGTTTTACTTTAGCCTAAAGCCTTCCTCAAGAATTGAGCTATCAAATGCAAAAAATATTTTTCAAATCCGACTGTTAGTTCCAGAGATTAGCACGTTCAAACAGACAAACTCTTCAGCTTTATTAGCAGCGCATTTTCGTTTTTTCTTTATTATTAGTATATAGATATTAATCTTAGTTGTTATTCAAATAGCGAGTGTAATAAATGAAACAACAGTGTACATTATATATTTATCTATATTCAGGATCTTAATGGTTTACTTTGTCTCTAACTAATCAATAATTAAATTAAAATCTACATGTACAAAATTTTTTTTTATATACACGAATTCATGCAATTACTATACTTAATCTAATTGGTAGGTACATAATGACCGTGACACTCGTTACTCGAGGAATTTACAAATACAATTAATATAATATATCTGACGAAATTCATCATTTTGACACATTCAAGTAAATCCAAGTTTTAAAAACTTCCACACTAATTAGGGTTGTTATTTATTTTAAGTGGCTAATCGCTAATTATATTTAAATTACAATTTAACGTCTTTGTGAGCCTGTTTGACGATTTTTGGAATAATTAAAAATTGACGATCATCAATTACATTCTTAAGATTATGAATTTCATACATGAAGATCGTTAACCTAATGCGTTTCCAAATGACACTGAGTATGAGTAAAAATGATCGAATAAATATTATTTATTCTGAAAATGGGAACACACGACATTCCACGTAAACAGTTCGCAACACCGCAACCAATGGAAGGCTGTGCAGTGGTGGTCCGATATCTATATCCACTAACGTTAATGTCTCTATACGAAAGGAATATTATGTTATATTTACACGCACACACAGACGCACGAACATTTGGCACAAAGAGGCGTTTCACGCTCACACACGGGCCACGGCACGATCCACTACAGGTTCTGAGCAAATATAGGTATGCGGAGAGATATCTACACAAGTACTTCGTAGCCTCACCTATTAGTCTCCACTTATAATATTGGTGAGTTCTTATTCTACTTATTTACATCTCACAATCAGTCGTAAATAGTTAATATTTTGGCAGATAATTTCCATTTAATAACTATTTTTTAATTACAGAAATATTGTTGTTTACAAAATAAATATCAAACGCGACATAACCATCTGGGTTGGCACTGTTAAGTCCTAAATAGGCCGGACTAAAAGCTGCTAAAAATATCATGCAAAATGTAAAGTCGTATCGTATAATATAAATTCAGAAATACGAGTCTAATTTCGATCTAATAATGTTCGGTTTCATAATGATAAAATTATTTCACAACCTGTTACAGTATGTTTTGAAGTTAATGACTAATCTACACAGAATGGATGAAACGTTCTATTCGAGTATTATAAATTAGGGTCGAGATTAAAAAGGAGATATTGTCAAGATTGTGTCAAGTCTCAGTAGGCGAATATATTTCTAGAAGGGTCTAGAAGTTGCTGTCGTAGTCGGAGCGACGGCGCGAGTAGTGCGAGCGCGGGTACTCGCCCGTGTAACCGTACACTTGGGAGCCGCCGCCCGTCTGCCCGTACAGCTGCGAACCTCCGCCGCCGCCGTATCTGTCGACACAACACACATCTATTAACATACATAATATTATGTTCTCACATTTAAAACTTGGCAACCCTGCCCCTGCAGCCAAAGTTTTGCCATGAAACAAGCAGCAGCGGTTTTCCATGAAACATGTAAGGCGGGGTTTCGCTTCGGGAAAAGTTTGTGGTAAAAGTAAGCTTTGGTCGTCTCTAGCGTATTTCATGGAAAGTTGGACGAACGATACAAAAATTCTACAGTATCGGTCGATACTCATCCGGTAAGCTGGCCCGCACCTGCCGTCTGTTTCATGTGAGTTTTATAAATAACTGAGTAACAATGCTGAGTAAGTACAGCTTTTTGTGAACGAAGTATCTTTTCATTTTAAAAGCAAATACAAATTCGTACCCATAAGCGTTTCCGACGGGTCCGTAGATCTGCGAGCCTCGTCCTGAGTCGGGCGTGTAATGCTGCATGTACTTCTGGAGCTGCGGTGTCCACTCCGACCGCCACGAGTCACCCGGGTTAGGGTAAGCCAATTGCTCGATGAAGGCAGTTGACATACGCTAGACAAAGAACAAAAATAATTAAGAGATAGGATGAAATAATTTTAACTTTTGAAGCATTGGACTCGGACTCAATTTACCTTGCCCGACGGGAGATACGGCAATTCACGTTCTTTCACTGGATGCACGTCATCGAAGCCTCCCATATGACTCTTATCCAAATCGCGAAGCATTTCCTCGCTGAGAGGTATTGGCTGTTTTGCTTTCGCACTCTTCTGTCGATTGACCAACTGAGAGAAACAAAAGAAGAGTTATATTACCAATAATAAACGCAGAAATATCTTGAACTAATTTCGGTTCGGGGTAACTTACTACTGTGACTCCAAATATAACGACGAACAGAAGAGAAGCCAAAGCAATGACAATCACAGCGATGCCCCACTGAGGCAGGAACGATTCTTCTTCGGGAGTTACAGGCGTTGGCGCTTCACGCTTAGGTAAAACTAAACAAAAGAAATAAAAAATCATTCATGTTGAAAAAGTGATACAAGGTATTAAAATAATTAAGTGAGAATAGTTTAACCACCTATGAACTCGGTGTACGCAGGGTCCATAACAAACTTTCCGATTTCTAGTTTCCCAGCTGACTTATCAATTGTCTTGGTCATTTTCTCATTGCTTTTCTTCATCCTTTCTTCATCCGGTTGATCACCTAACATTACGTCAGGATTAAAATCATCATCATTGGGTGCTTCTGTGACTGTTTCAATCACAGAACCAGGCCTGGCATCATGAAGAGATTTGTGGAACATTTTCTTTAAGTCCAATGTGTCCACTCTTTCTTCTACCTCTTTGAGTTCGATGAAGTAGTCAACAAGAACAGAGCCTTCGCTGAACCCATCAATTCTAATACCCTTATACCATTTTCGTAGATAGTCTGATTTCGAATAGACAGAATTCAACTGGAAAATAAAAAAAAGATTTATTTGTTATAGGATAGTTTACCAAAGTCGAAAGAACTAATGCGTTTCTCGTACTTAATCGTTAATACAATTATTAAAATACAACTTACCTCTTCCTTTACATCTGTGGCAAGTCGTTTCCATTCTACAGTATTGTGATCTAATAATTCGGGTATCCATTTAACCCCTGAAAATACATAAGTTGGTGTTTAATTAAAAAAATTCAGACTACACCAAATTTTTTAAATTGCGTTTTTTTTTTAATTTCTTCATCTTGACAATCTTATGTGAATTTATGATTCCGAAAACTGTATTTACATCAATACAGGTACTGATAGTAAAGAAATAGTGGTACCTGAAACGATTTTTATAGTGGCAGCGATGTCACACTCTTTTTTGCATAATCCTGGAGTAGTCGGTGGAGGGGGAGCAGGTGTCGTCGTTGTCGTGGTCGGACGTCGTGTCGTTGCTTCAGTACTAAATTCTGGCAGTGGACTGGTAGCAGTGGCATTCCTTTGAGCTTCTAGAAGTTTTTCTATAGAAAATGGTGTTGTAGACGGCGATGGCCAACCAGTGAATTCAGTAGAAGCCCTGAAAAGATTTAAATATCAGTCATTATTATTCAATAGTACTACGTAGTCACTTTCAAATTATTTAGAAATAAAAAATACCTTGTAGGCCAACCCTTTTGTATTACAGGTGTCACTGGGACAGGACCCAATGGTTTAGAAGTAGTCGTTTTTCTTTGAACTTTACCGCCTGGTCTTGAGGGGAATACCAGTTTAATCATGCCTCCAGGAGCTTTGGTCGTACTACTGGGTGGCGCGGGCGCTTCTTCAATAGTTTCGTTTAATTTAAATCCAGCTGGCAATAGACTTGAAATGTCAGCGATTTTGAGCTTGATAAGAGGACCTTCCGCAGTTTCTTTTTCTGTCTCGTTTAATTTAAATCCCGGTGGTAATAAAGCTGATGCGTCTATTGGTACAGCGTTTGCGGGTAATTTGAGTGCGACCTTTGGTTTTTCTGTCACTGTAGTATTTAACTTAAAATCTTTTGGCAAGAGAGCAGAAATATCAATTTCTTGAACTTTGTCTAAAATACCAGATTTCGAACTTGATTTGACATCGGGGCTCTCTGAGCTTGGAGGCTTATAATTAGATGGCAATAATTTACTAAGATCATCCTTTTGTAGTTTTTTGACGTGATCTTCATGAGGCTTATTTTCTTTAGGCTTATATTCTTTAGGAAGTAAAGATTTATAATCTAAAACAATAACTTTGTTCTTCGCGCTGATACCGGATGATCGTCCTTGTGTTCCATTAATGATGGGGACCTCACTAGATTTCTCTGGTGCACTAGTAGTTGTAGTAGTGGTTGTGGTGGTCATGCTGGTTCGTTTGTCTTTAAATGAGAGCCTTGATTTATAACCCGCAGGCAACAGTCCGGCTATATCATCCATCACAGTCACTAAGGAAGGTTTTTTCCTCGGCTTTGGTGTAGTAGATGTAGTCACACGATGTGCGAATTTTTTTATCTGCACTGGTAATGGATCTGGAGATGATCTTTCTGTTACCGATGGAGACGTGGTACTCTTTAATGTAAACACTTTTATTGGCGATGGGGTTGTAGTAGTAGTAGTAGTTGTCGTTGTTGTTGTTGTCGTCGTACTTTCGGTAGTTGATTCCGTTATTAGCTCAATATTTTTATTTTCGTTATTTAACGATCCAGATAAAACTGCACTCGATAGCTCTGACTGAATACTATCCAATTTGTCGTTAATATTTTCGGTCGACGATGGAGTACTCATTAGGCCACTTGTTTGTAGTCTAGGGTCTTTTGTTACCGATTCCACATCATCATCATCATCTTCTTCTTCATTGTCGTCCGCTAATACTTGTTTCTTTTCATCTTGCTCAACGGTTGGGAAAGGTAAGAAACGAGCACCTGAAACACTTCTACTTGTCTGAACTGATGCAACTACAATCCAGTTCTCAGTTGTTACTGGAACAGAGGCATCACTCATTTGGTTGCTAGTAGGCGGAGTACTTTCTGATGTCGGACTTAGCTTGGTTGTACTTGGTGCAAAAGTTACGTCTGGAATAGATATAGTACCATTAACCACACTCTTAGTGGTAACAACTGACACAACTTCTAACTGTCCTAGAATGGACGGTGTTTCTATCGATGTCACATCTTCTTCAGAAGCAGGTGCACTATAATCAGTGACAGGAGTTTCTTTTTCTTCTTTACGTTTGTGTTCAGTTTGGTCTATTACAGTGGTATCTACAAAATGTTTGAAGTTATCATCTTTAACCATCGTGTTTTCAGGCTTCATTACTAAAACGTCAAAAGATTCCGTATTGTTTGCTTTGGCTAGTTCTGTAGGTTTTTCAGGTTCTTCAGTTGTGTCATATTCTTCATCATAAATGTCGGTAGCATGTTCTATTGATTGTGGTTCTTGAGTGGTGTGTTTCTCTTGAGTACTTTCTGCATCATCGTAATATTCCACATACTCTCCCTCGTCTCCTGTATTGTCGCTTTCATGATCTTCACTAAAATGGTTACTACTTTCCGTAGTAGTTGTTGAAGTTGAAGTAGTAGTGGTTGTTGATTTGATTGAACCTTCTCTCGGATAATTGTCTGCATTCATAGAACTCGCGTCAGGTTTACTGTCATCAGCTGTTTCAGATTGTGTTTGATTGGATTTAATAACCTCGACATCAAAAGAACCTTGAGTATTCTTCATGAGCTCCCTAAATGAACTAATATCGCTTATGTCATCTTCAAGTAAAGGTTCTATATCTAGCAGTCCCTTATATTCAGTGGAAGAACTTTGATATAAGTTAGCGTTCGTTTTGGGTGCCTTGAAATTGTTGTTTTTATTAAATGCATTGATTGGTGTATTTTGAGAATTCGTGTTTTCAGTTAAAGAAGGTGAATCTAATTGAGGGAATCGTGGAGTATTAGGTTTAACATTCAGTCTTTGTTTGATTGCAAGTTTATGAGGATTGTAAGTGGTCACCCGATGATGGTCAAATAAGTCTTGGTTATCATTTTCAATATCTTCATCGTGTGGAATATGACCGCTTTGTCCGTTGCTCTTTAAGCTATTACCGTCAAATGGCATGTTCTTAAATCTGTTATTTTGTAGGTAGTCGATATCAGGATTATTTAAAGTAATTTGACCTAAAAATGTTTCAGGTTTTGACGGATCATTTTGATACGCGACAGAATGTATTTGTGGCACATCGGGTCTTTTAGTTGAGGCTGGGTGTACGAATTGGAAATTGTACGGTAAAGCTGGCCTGAACCTTGGTCGTTGTGCGGTGAATTCGGGTTGGTTTACATAATACTGTGTTCCCGCCTGACTCCTGCCCGTCGGTAATTGAAAAGGTGTCGGATTTTGGTTGTAGTTAGGGCTAGGAAATCTGGCTTGACCCTCGTTGTAGAGCGGCTGCTGCACAGTTGGCGCAACTCTGTAGTTGTCCCCATGTTCGAAAAATGAAGATGGGCGAGTGTTCGGAAATAAAGGCGGTTGAACTTGAGCAAAACTTTTTTCTACCGGTGATAAGTAATAGTTAGCATCTGAAACAAGGAAACAAAATAAAGTTAATATTCATATTTCTCAAATAGATCATAATATATTTTATGTTACAGTGATTAAACTTGCTGCTTATAAGTAGACTAGTTGTTTTGTAAAGTAGAAAGAATATGAAACTGTTAGCTTTGCACATGCAGTGCATTTAAAATTTTGGATTGCGAGTAGGTAATCATAAACAATGTGAGGAATGTGTTGGGTATTTCCGCAGAATGCAGATACGAAGAATGTTGGTGTTGAGAATGCAAATCTCTGAATAATATATTATATTGCTTTCTTGGACATTTTAAATGCAGCATATAATAAGATAGCACGAGCACCTACCTAATAAAACTATAAAAAAATTTTCATGATTAAAGTTAGCACCGGTTGGACAAAACTCGTTCTTGTGATCGTTTACTTTTATTTTCTGCGAATAATTAATCGTCTAGTTTTATATTAGGATGTCCGACCGACTTTCAGGTTTGCGTTTTAAAATCCACCCTATGTGTCGGTGATATCTATCTTTTATTGCCCCCCTTAGGCTGTTTGTCCTCAACCACGTCAACGGGACATCAACGTGAACAAGGTGGCGCTTAAACTGCTGAACCGATTTGGATGAAATTTAGTATAGAGATAGTTTGAGTCCTGGGAAAGGACATAGGGTAGTTTTTATTCCAGAAATAATCGTTTAAGGGGGTAAAAACGGGGGTAGAAGTTTGTATGGAGAATCAATAACCGCTCAACCGATTTAGATGAGATAGTTTGAGTTGTGGGGAAGGATATAGAATAGTTTGTGGATGAAGTCGCGGGCAAAAGCTAGTTTACTATAGCCGCGTGTCCTCCGCACGCCGTCACCTGGACATCACGCTCGGTTCGAATAATCCCGTTTCACGTTGACGTCCCGTTAACGGTGGCGGGTAGACAAACGGTGTTATTGTAATAAGTATTTGGCAAATTACCCTAAAGATAATCCTTCAGCCGATAACCTAGGGGATAATCCCAATAGACTACAATACAAATATGTAGGATATGAAGGAATCTAAACCATTAATTACTGTTCTAACTAATAAAATGAATTGCAGAAAACGTGCAATAATTCAAATCCACGAGTTAGTTGTGACGTAATATCGGAATATTTCACACGTTACGCGATTCGTGAACGTTGCATGTGTACCTACGTAATGCATCAACTTTACATGACTTTGATGTACTGCTCAATTTTATGGAAATTAACTACGTTTTGTTAAAAGCCTCTCTCACTCTGTTCTGGTTTGAATGCATTATGTAGTGTTCGCTGAATATAGAGCTTTTAATCAATTACAGAATACTAATATTAATTCTTTGGGTATTTTTTGTGTTTATCTTTTATTGATTTTTAAGTGATACAAGATTTTACTTCAGTGAGTAGGTTTGTACAAACAATTTTACACGGCCATTATATTTTAAAAACTAGATGAGGTCGGCGTTTCCTGTCTGACTACTCTGAGAAGAAAGGCTGAAACAAACTCAGAGGTCACAGTCTCTTTTAAAGTCAGACATTATCTTGGTCAGATCATGATGAAGAAAGAACCACACAGATTGATTGTCCGGTCCTGTCAGTTCACGTGTCATGTCACACACATGTCAATATAATCTAATCGGCCCCTTCAACGATAATTACTTAAATCAAAAAAGGTCATCTTAACGTAATCACATAACTGTTCCTTAGTACATCAGAAAATTATTGAATGATACATCACAAGCCACAGGGGAGCATAATAAATAACATGATTAATAAAAGTGAGTGAAAAGCAATCCTATTATTCGTCCATAAACCAAGTTAGTGTACAAAACAACTCCACACTTGTGGGGAACTGGAGAAAAACAATATCGTAATGGCTCCGGAGTTTGTTTTGTATGAATTTTTGTTAGAGTCGGCTTTAATACAATTTTGTGAGAGAAGGATACCTATTCTTGGAGGCTATTTCCGAATTTGATACTTAGTATTTCATATAGGTTTACTTTACAAGCTTTAAGCTTAAGCTATTTAGTAAACATTGGCAACAGAATATAGACACAGAACAGAATATATATATCCATTCCAAGGTTGCCTGGAAGAAATCGCAGAAAGCCATAAGGCCGCCTCTTGTATATTTTGTAGTGTTTGATGTATTCTTTGTTATGTAATTTTGTGGTGTACAGACGCTATCACATCAAGCTACTACAATCTGTCAAATTTCTTTAATATATTTTTAACTTTATGGCTAAAGCATAAGGTTCAAAGTTGATTGGGAAAATTTGACAGTTTCGGGTAGCTTGATGTGCTGGCGTCTGTACAATAAAGTATATATAAATAAAATAAGTAAATAAGATGCCAATGTGGGGAACATTGGCAACAGAATATACCACTACAATATAGGATGGTTAACATAGTTTACATTAAAGCATAATAAGGACG
The DNA here is from genome assembly GCA_914767645.1 of Hydraecia micacea. NCBI lineage: Eukaryota > Metazoa > Arthropoda > Insecta > Lepidoptera > Noctuidae > Hydraecia > Hydraecia micacea. The sequence continues at coordinate 8,743,438 of OU611779.1, read as the reverse complement.
AAGGTACCTACAATAACCACCGGGATTTATAGCCGCTACGTGCGGGACTACGAAACGATTAATATAGTGATAAATGGACATTCTCTATCGTAGAATAAATTTACCTTCTCTTCGTTACGCGAATATGTATGAAGCGCATATTTCAAGACTTTCCTCCCATTTTCTTTGACCTTGTAATAAGTTATGCAGTTTTAGTAGACCTTAGTGAACAGCTCAGGTGCCTAAAGCTTCTTTGTTAGGTAGGTAGCTATTTGAGGCTAAAAGTTTTCTACTTGAAATACTTTTTGTAAAGAATGACAAAATTGGCCTATCCAGTCCAGTTTTGCTATCTCCCACGGATAATCTGTTATATAGAATAGATTTTTTAATTTTAACCATTATTAAAATAATTCGTTTATCGTTTTATTATTATTATTGTTTTTTTTTAATTCTACATGTGCTTATGAACGGACAAGAGTTCTTTGTGCCCTACAATGATATAGGTAAGCAGGTGAAATAATTAATTAAATTGGTTAAGACTCATTATTATAGTACGCGCCACGAAAGGTGAGACTTGACTTTTATCTTAAACTTTATTATTTCGTAATAAATATTATAATATTGTTAAGAATTTTTATCTAAATGTCATCGATAAATCCCTGAATAGGTATACACATAATTGGTAACTATTTCGTACACTACTTACCTGCGCAAACTCCCTATTACCACAGATAACTGAGCTTGTCAAGTCTCATCTTTCGTGGCGCGTATCACTCGTTTAACGTCTTCAACATAAAAAATCTGCCGAAACGAAAATATGTCTAAACGGAAACAACCCCGGTTTTCTAAGTACCTGCCTAAAGATTAGTTAAATATCAAGAAAATTAACATTCAACACCAGAAAACTATTTTTTCTACGTTGTATCGAAACTTGAAAGTTCTTCAATCTTCATTATGTATTTAGGTATTACTTTGATATGCGCGCGGCAAAGAATCATATTTCCGAGCAAACCGCGGAGACTAATCACATTTTATAGCTCTTCTAGTTTATCACGTTCGGTGTATATCGTTCCGAAAGATAATCTTGAGGAAATTGCTTTCATGTGGATCATATCCCTAATTATGAACGGCGGCAGTGTTTATCAGGTCTCAAGTGGGAGTATCGTGAGCTTAATAGGAAATCGATCAGCCGAATAACTCATAAGCTACGAGGACTCGTCAGCCGTGGAAACTTTTAGGCCTGCTTATACATAATGGTTCTTACCCACTTAGAGTAATCTATGTTGTACCTAGCTATTTTGGGGAAAGGTACTTTAGGAACTTATTACTTAGGTACCTTTATGAAAAGGTCCCTTGTTTTTCCTCCCAAACATTGTTTTGGATAAGTATTTGCCTAAAATTATCTCGGCATTATGTATAATTTTAATGTCCGCATATTTTATGTCGAGAGAAGTTCAAGGTAAGCTAATTAACTTTTTTAAATTATTATGTTAAGTAATTGCTCTACTTGCTTATATCGTAACCGTGAAATGCATAACTCAAATAAATTAAGGCCCGTCTAAAATCAGCATAATGTCCTCGCAATTTGTCTGAACATTTTAAAGTCATCGTTTATATCAAGCTGGAGGAAAATTCAAAGCAAATTAAAGAGATTTATGCTTCGATTACACTTTAGGGTACGCCTCTAAGCTCAGCGTTTTTAAATTTAATATTATGGGAGTCAGGAACCCATTGGAAGTAATGTAAATATGGATAAAGGAGCATTTTCATGTTCAATGTAAATCGGCGAACGGTTTTATTCGCATTCGGAATTACGAAAAGCATTTGAATCTTAAGGCGCGGTAAGAAGCAAATTTTTAGATAAACGGCAAAGACGGATCGCGGCAACAAATAAGGTTCAAAACAGCGATGCGTTTGATAAAAGTAATTTGAATTTTGCAGTTTTAATTAAGTTAAAAAATAAATGCACGGCTCAGTGGAGTAGTTTTTTTAGGTATTTCTTTAGTTGATTGTTTTCCCTTTATCATCATTACATAAAATATGATAAGTAGTTTACTTTCAACATTTTGTGAATTTAGCAACGAAAACATTTTTTTGAGTTCTGTGTTACAATTTTTTTATCATGATACTATTTTATTTTCATTAAATATTTTTGAATAAGCCTTTTCGTTGAACATTTGACAATACATCCATTTTTTATGGCCAATACCAGTACCAATATGCCTAACTGTGCGACAAAAAACTGAGCGTTTTACGGAGTCTTACTTTTGGCCAGCACTTCAAACATAGGACTGTTTTTGTAGTTATCTGCGACGAACCTACATAAAGGTACCTTCATTCACCGTCGCTTTATAAAGATAGTCGTCGGATTCATTATTCCACAAAAAAGAATTCCTCTTGTGGAACGAAATGTATTATACTTTGAAGTCAGCCGAGTGTTATTACTGCATTCCTTTTATACGAAGATTTGGCAATGGGGCGGATTATAATAACTGATTGCCGCCTGACCTCGCGGATCCCGGGAAATTTCCGTATTTTTATCAGAACAAATTACCAACCCTAAATATATTCCGGCGAACTGATGGATTAGAATAAAATTTGATGCATTGTGTTTTGCTTTTGTTTTATATGGCTGTCAGAACTCGTGAGTGAATTGAAGCGAGACGAGGCGGAGGGTAATACAAGTTTAGTTTAAGTGAAAGATATATTGGATTGTTAATATATTCTTAGTCACTCTTTTCCCAAAGTATAAAAAAGCCAAGCTCTGTCGTTGACAGGCAGAAAGATGTCTCAAAAGTGAAAAGAGCGTCCATAAATCATACACTTATCTGGAGCGCGATCTCTAAGCCAATTTCATCATAATTTCATCCTTTACAAACATCAGCCCTCGCTCAAAAAGGCACAAAATCAAAAGGCAAGGTTCACCTGATGAAAGAAATACTATAACATTCATAGTGCATTCAATATATTTTCTGATTAACTCTTAAGGTCGCAAGAAACTGGAATTTCCCCTGAGACTGGCCGAGTTTCGTGGTTTTATCGCTCGTGTCAATGTTTATCCGCCACAGTTGATTATGAGAGCAGAGTTGATATACCTACCTAAGTCGGAGGGGTAGGCGTGTGGGGTCCCTTCAAAACTTTCCTTTATGAATACAGAATGAAACGAATCGCTTATTGGAGCTGTGTGTCAGGGGTTGAAGTAGATAAATTACTTTGTCTTTTCTGTGTGATCAGATAAAATCGTTTACGCCTTACGGCTATACGATTTTCTGATTTATTGTAGGTATCTATATTTAGGATATCTACCTACGTATTGTTAGATAGAATGTTTGTTTTGCACTCGATGGAATCGTTCGAAGAAGAGTAGGCCCAGTGGAAACGGCCGTGACTTACGAGTTGTAGGTCGTAGGTTCGAACTCTGACAGGCGCTTTAATTTGACATGTCCTAGAATCAAAAATTCGAAGACATGCGACATTTACCAACCTGCCCTGGGCCCGCGTGGTGGATTACGGCCCACTCCCTCTCACAGAGAGGAGGCCTGTGTCCCAGCAGTGGGAACATTATAGGCTGATTATGCTACTCGATGGGATAATGTAGGCTGTTATTGTGATTACCTATACCTACACAGCAGATTCCAAAAAAAAATGAACCAGGGCACCATTTTAACATACAGGCAACTTTTAGTTTAAATTCATTCATTTTAAAATGTTTTCAAAATGGGAGATATCCTAATTGCTAACTCTGGCGTTGCTTCAAACTTGCTGACTCACGGTAGAATGAAAGGGCTTTCTGTAAAACAAACACGTGTCAAGTACACGCGTCGTCATGGCAACCTCACCCCCCGCGGGTCTCACTCACAGCGGTTATTCATGCTGGATACTCTGAAATTTTGATCGAGTGATTTGATACCTATGTGTATTAGGTAACAAAGGAACGTGACAGAGTGTATCGGCTTAATTAATATGGGAGAATTATGGTCTTAGGTAAAATGACGACTCGCCCACGCTTCAGTGACATTGTTTACTTAATGAAACTGAATGTTATTATTTTAGAATTACATAACATCACGCCTACTACGGTAGGTACACCCTCCATTTTTTAATTATATAGCCTATTTGCGTCTGAGATGGAAAAATACCTTTTACCTAATTGGAAAAATAGAATTAGTGCACTACATTTGAGGTCCCCTTCTACATAATCATACACAATATAGCGTTTATCTATAAAACCCGAAGCACGAAAATAGAATATCTTTCTAATTTTGTTGACAACTCTTGCTAATGAGGCCAACGTATCAAAACAACGTTATTTACAGAAACGTATCTAGGATCAAAATACTTCTATATTTAGATAGGTCGACGGTATTATCTAACTCTTCATTAACCGAGATACACCTACGTTATATAGAGCAAAAATGTTTGGCAGAGACACACATGAAAAATTAACTCGTCTGTATGAAAACGGCCAGGATTTACGAGGCCTTTGGGACTGAATGTGTTATGTTATGGTTCCACTAATCTCACTTATCCCTTAGCTCAAACTCTATGTTTGTTGAGGATCTTCTAGCTAGTGAGTGCCGCAAAATTGGGTCATCATTTTACGTTTGAAAACTTTGAAACTCGGTTATAAACATTGTAACTGAAAACCGAGCCAGAATGTGTAGAAATGGGTAGCTTGATATGAAATATTACTCACTTTATCCACAAACCTTAAAGCATTAGAAATATACTTATATAAACTCGACAAAATAATGGCGCTAAATGGAATAACATGCGACCAAAAAATTTGTGGAGGCTTTTTGCGAACATTTTGAACTTTCATTAGAAGGTCTCTTGGGCCTAAAAACAACATCCATTAGAACAATAAGTTGTAATTAATATTAGGGGAGGGGCACACGCCGTAAATCGCAGGTAATTAGGCAGGCACACGCGTCGGGTAAGGCCCGGCCTGCACGTGACGTGTGCGGAAAGGGCTTAAAAGGTCTTTGTAATACCGCTGGCTCGATGTGTAGCTCGCTTAAAGGTAAACATTTCACTTTTTATTTCCACCGTAAAATGTTTCCAAGGAATTTTTTCACGAGCTCAAATAAAAACTGGTAGTATATGTTTTGTTTTGTTTTTATTTTACCTATAAACAATCTTATCTTTTAGGTTATGTGAGAATATAAGTTGCTGTTAGTGGACTCGAGTATTCACGCAACGACCCCAAAATTTTATATAGCTTCGTGTTTACTTAAATGAGTCTGAAGGTACAACAACTTAATTTTCAGTTTGTAATAATAATGTTAGCACCAAAGCTAATATTATGATTACAAACTGAAAGACTAAGTTGTAGACGATTATCCCTAACATTAGTTTCAAAAAGTGCTCTCCCAATGAAGTCGTAACGTGGAAACTGGATTAGTCTCTCCTCAGTGCTCGGGTGCCCGGGGGCTTAGGAACTGGATCATAGTCTGACGAAGTGTAATCCCTGGAGCATACTGCCTGCGCTCTACGATCACAACTTTATCACTAGTGCCATAGTCTAATATCATTTAACATTAGAAGTCTTCCAACAAACTCGCCAAGCAATTTGTAAAATTTTGCTGTAAACCCATTTATCCCTTTTAGAACTTCATTATGGTAAAATTTGTCGTCAATTTGCTAACGTCACTGAAGCTTATTTTTCGCTATTAAAACTCTTTAGAAGGCGCTGGTTTATCCATCTAAATAAATGGGTATAAAGATTATGGTTTAAATTCTCCCCAAAGACACATGAGACAGTTTTTTTTTCTATCAAGGTAAGTGACCCAGACTAGACAAAAAACTAAAAAATAAAGAGATTAAATTAAATGCAGGCACTTAATTTAATAGATCATATTAAAGGCTAACCACTTCATATATATGTTCTACCGGAAGGCAAAATATTCACACAACCATCCGGGGTTAATTTTATCCAAATAATAAGTAAAGCTAATTACATAATATTAATTACCTATTCGAGTTAATTTTGCATGCTCCCACAATTCCATATTGTAACTTGTGGTTCTATTAGGTTAATAACGAGGCCGACCTCGTCGTGAAAATAATTTAGATTACCAAGTATTCTTCCAAGGCTGGATCAAGTTATGAATCTTTCACACTAACAGATATTTGCTATGCGGTCCAGACGAGGCTATTAGTATGCAAACTGAGCAATCTGCGCAGAAAACTACGAACCGTTATTAGTACTCGCAAATAGACCGTATGCATCTCGCGTTTTTATATAAAACCTAGCGGCCGACTGTATATCGTCCTACTTTAATAACATAAAAATTCTGCAAGAGATTTCAGTTCCTTGAACCGCGAAGTTTAATGGAAGTCTTGTAATTATTTTCATTGCACTCTAACAGAATATGAATAAGAACCGTGCGAATACTCTGTACGTGCCTAATACAAAAATTACTATTCCTAACATGTCTCTTTCGTCTGTCCAAAAGCGGTCTAAAACCATTTTTGGACAAGATAAGATCAACCTCTCTCAAGCCAACATTTTGCTAAAAAACACCTTTTTATGACGAAAGCTTGTTAAAAACTCGCCTATCCTCATTGTATTAAAGATAATGTAAGTAACAAACAAAAAGGAAGCGCATCAAGTTTTATAGGATCGAAAACTTCCCCGTAAGCGAGGTGGAGGCGAGAAGTTAGTGGAATATTTAGAATGTACACCTGCTTTGCAGCCGGGCAGCCTCGCGTAGTTTTACCGTTTTGTAATATTAATGTAACTTACCCGTTCGAATTACCGCCGGTTTAATGGTTCCCTAATGAAGGGGAAAGGAGTATCTTATACGGAAAGGTTTAATTGCTCCGGGTCGTTCATCTGCGGAATCTTCAAAAAGGAAAAGTAACTATCATTAGCAGGAACTCCTGACGGGAGGGTACAGTATTATAATTAGCGACATTTAACGCCAACGCTCCGCTTTTCTATTTTCCGTTTCGTTTCTTTTATTTTAGGTGAAAGGATGTTTTTAATATCTTGAAGAGATTCTTTGGTGTAGCAACGAGGAAAAGTTAAGTGCAGTTGGTCCGTTTACTTGGAATGAGGAACAAAAAGGTTGGATTCAAAGAGTATTTAGAACGCTGCGGGAGTTATGTCAAATTCTTTTCAAGTGTCCCTTTTAATTTTACTTTTAGAAGGAATAATTCAACACGATATATTGTGGCAATTTCAGATATTGCAAGTAACTTCGAAAGGTATTGATCAAAAAGGTATTATTGTAAGTCTAGACAGAACGATACCTAGAAGTCTACTCAATAAACTTCAATTTCGACTACTCACTATAAAGGAAAGTATACATACCTAACCAGCTTAAGCACACTAATTATGGGTTTGTTTGTTCGTTCAAATGTTGGTAAATATTTGAATAATTTCTGATTTGAATTTCTTTCAACAAGGCAAACTTTACCACTATAAACAAACTTCGTGAATTGCAAGAAAATGAGAAAAACATCATTGAAGGTAAAGTTTTGTTTAATTTCTTCATTAAGCACGTGAAAAGAAACTGAAAACTCCATTTTGCATGCTTCTATAACGCAACATAAAATTATTAAAGTTTCCATACCTCAGAACGTCGGTAACAAAGAATAAATCAAAATACAATTTAGAATTAATGCGAGAAGAAACAAACTTTGGCAAAGTTACCCTAAATTACTGTTTCATTATATTCACACTAGCGGTCGACTCTGACTTTGCCCCCATAAATATTTTCGCTTGATATTTTCCAACCCCATTTAGAATATGACAGGTAACAGAGTGCAAAGCACAACTAATAAGCTTGTCAAAAATTTGATGTAGGTTCAATCGAGTGAAATTTGCTTGGACAGGTACACAGAACAGGGAAAATATAAATCAAAATGCTTTACCCGACTCTATCGATCTTTGTAAATAAGATGATATTTACACAAGCTTTGATATTATACCTGAGGGTACAACCTGTTATCATAGATTTCGTACATGATTCGAAACCAAAAGAAACGGAACAAAAAAGCATCGTGGTTTATTAAAAATAAAAGCTAATAAGTAACATTAAGTATTAGCTGAATGTGTATTTTCCCTCACATATGACGCCTGCTCTGTAATTAGAATTTGTACTATTGCCTTTTAACGTTAAATATGATTGCGTAGCGAAAATTTTCCGGATTTTCTTCTGATCGCATCTGATCTGCGTTAAGCAGGTTGGTTGACTTATGTAGTAACATAATATTTATACTATTTAAAAATATACAGGGTGTCACAGACATTGACACGCAATCTGTTATCATGGATTTAATACATGGTTCTAATCCAAATGGAAAGGAACAAAACATATTAATGGGTTATTAAAAAAATAATTGCTATTCCATACATCTTGACCGCTTAGGTCAAAATTACATTTTTCTCAGGCAGCAGATTCTTTTTTAATGTGGGGTGGGCTATGAGGTTCTAGAATCATGTGCTGAATTCACAGTTACAGTTTGCGCGTTGATCTCTCTGCCACCCTGTATACTTAAGTTATATAGACAGACAGACCTAGACGTCTGTAGAAGACGTATTATGAAAATGTAAATAGCGTTAAATTAATATTCCGTACGCGTGGGAATTTTAGATATATGAGCAACATATGTACACAAAATATTTTGATCCACATACTCCGTGTAGTATATGAGGGAGCTCCACATTGAGCCACTTGATCCCTAATTAAGTAAGGCCCTCACGTACGCACCTCTGCAAACCTTTGAATAAGAGATGCTTGTAGCCTACACAATCATAGTTTTATACACCGGTGTCAAATAAATTGCCTTTCAAAATGCCAATTACAGATACTTAAACAGATATTTAAATTTTGCTGGCCCAATACTTCGCTAGTTCCACGGCATTATCGGTGGCAGCGCTGAGATCACTTTAGCTGCATGTTTTTGGGCACAAAGGGCAGGATAAGAGATGGAGCATAGTTTGTGTCACAGGCCCACATTCACTTGACGAGGGATTGCTTATTAGTTAAAGTATATAACACAGACGAAACGAAGTAACTTTCCCATTAGGGAATTAAGAAGTGGCACCGAAATGTCCACCAACATTCATTGCGATATTTTCGTTGTTAGGCAGACACATTTTTCGGACATATGAAGCAATGGATGAGCAATATACACACATCAAAAGTGTCTAGGGATCAAGCATTTTTATGCGGATTTCTTGAGATTGAGATGTGGCTTTGTAATAAATTTATGATTTTATAAATTTATATGGATCCTTTTTGGTGCATTTCATAATTTGAATCAGGAACTGTGAATCAAATTCGAGTAAAAGATGAAAATCAGCTGTCAATATTTTCCCTATAAAAACATACAACGCATTGAAGACATTATTAGTGCTACTGTTTCCCTACTACTGATTAAAACCAACGTTATTATGGAGCGGCGACGTCATTTAAGCAGGGAAGAAATGCTCAGAGCCGTGGGAATGATAGAAGCTGGTTCCCGGCAACGTACTGTGGCTTTAGCTCTGAATACAAGTCAGAGTGTTATCAGTCGACTTTGGACACGTTACCGAAGCACTGGTACCGTGGCTGAGCGCCATGGAGGACGGTATCGCTGCACCACACGGAGACAAGACCGATACATTCAAATCTTAACTCGAAGAGCTCCAACAATAACCGCCATGATGTTAGCCGTGAGGCTTCATCACTCTTCAGGGAACTTAATTAGCGACCAAACAGTCAGAAACCGCTTGCATGAAGTGAACCTTCATTCCCGAAGACCGCTACGGGTACCACCTATAGCAATGCACAATCGTAGGATTCGATATCAATGGGCTCTTGAACACAGAAATTGGGCAGAAGAACAATGGCGTTTCGTGTGCTTTTCTGATGAGTCTCGTTTTGGTATGAGACCGGATACAAGACGTATACGACACTGGAGAACCCCTGGGGGCCAATTCTCGGTTTTAGAGATGGTGTCGAACTCGACAAAAGTTTCTAATGACGTCATTTTTTCGACAAATTTTAAAAGTTTCTATTCTGGGGATGTCGAATTCGACATTTGTCGAAGGCTAACGTTAGAGTTCATGTCGAGTGCTTCTGAGCAGTAGAGATGTCATGTCGATTGTAGAGATACGTCATTTCTGAGTGAATTCGTTGAGTTTTGGATTGTACCTACACTGTGTTTTCTTTTCTTTAGTTTTTAAATAAAATCCGGCTTCGCATCTCTTAACTACTGGAAATTCGATTTATGTAAACTGTTTGATTTGTGCATTGTGTTTTCTTGAAACTACAACCTTCGCGCAAATAATATACTCTGTAATTTGTGTACCGATTGGATTTGAAACCACTGAAAGATGGACGAGTTTGTTAGCATTTTTATCTCGGAGTTGTTGGAAAGTGGCGAGCAACTGGCCAATACACGGCGACAATAGCGCGCTTATCCCGCCGTCGATATTTACGACTTGAGCGAAACAGAAGTCATTAAAAACTTCAGACTAAATAAAGATTTAATAAGGGTTCTAATAGATCTATTGGCTCCTGTAATTCAGGAAACCACGAAAATAGACCTGAAAACGAAGGTAAATAATTGTCTGCTTCATAATTTTATTAGGTAATCATGTATAACTGTTCACTAAACTAACCCACCAAAAATACTAATTGCACACCCTAAAATAGGTAGGTACCTAATTACTTATGTGCACCGAATTCTTTCTATTCTTTTGTAGGTATTTGTTGAGTGCACAGTTATTATTATAACCGATTATAATATAATAATTGATTTTTTGTATGACTGCTAGGTATTTTTATTTTAAAATAAAGAACTTTATCATTTACCTTCCTACCTAACACTTGGTTATATTATTTCAGGTCCTATGCACTTTACATTTTTTGGGTACTGGGAGTTATCAAACTCCAACCGGGAACTTAAATAAAATAAATGTGTCCCAGGCAACAACCTCCCGTTGCATAATATCAAGCAATTGATAAATATTTTAATTCATAGAAGTGACGAGGTTCTCTATTTGTGAGAAAAAAACGCCAATTTCATAGGTGAGGACCCAATATTTATAATGCATTAGCAAAACTTAATCAATTCCTCAATTTAATATCAACAAAAATAACTTCTTGAAGACAAACATTTGAATTCTATCTTTACTTTTTTAAAACCCTTCAATTTTGGCGGCAACTGTCAAATCATTTTTTTTTTAATTCGATGCGAATCGCGAACGTTTCTAGTGCAATATTTTTTTAATCACAGTAATTCTTCTTAATATTTGGATATAATAACATAACATCACGGCTGTAATTCCCGAAGGGTTAGGCAGAGGTGTACGTAATAGTTCACTCGCAGTGAAAATATTTTTTTTTTCTAAATTGCTCATCCTTTGGTGGGCGGGGTGCTAGTAAGTTTGCCACAGTTGTAACTGTCCCAAAATGTAAATACAAAATATTGGACACCCTATTAGAAAGAGATGCCTTCCACTCTCGAAGTTGTCTCGCTCGGAACGCTTTTGAGTTGCACGTCATCATTCCAGTTAGTTATATAAGTTCCTTGTTATTTTTACACTAAACGTTTCGTTTTATACTTAAATAATTAGGTTTAGTTCGCGTTTTAAAACGAAATCATTCACTCACTCATAGCTACCTAAAACGGAACGTGCGATTCTTCATTATGGTAAGATTACCTTCAATCGACTCGACATTTTCGTGACATTTATTTCTATTTTGACTGAGAATACGGAATTCTGCTCAATTCGACATTTTTTGGTAGAGATAGAGATATTTTTGATAGACATAGAGATAGACTTACAATCTCGAACTCGAGATAAATGGCGAAAATCGAGAATTGGCCCCCTGGACGCCAACAGCGATTAAAATCCTGCCAGGAAGTCCATCCTTATAGTGGTGGAACCATCATGGTATGGGCGGGTATTTGGATCGGCGGAAGAACTGAGTTGATTTGGATCAGAGGCAACCTCAACGCTCAAATTTATGCTGAGACGATTGTATCAGACGTCATCGTTCCTCTACAAGTGCAAATCGGTCCCTTATTTCAGTTAATGCATGATAATGCACGACCGCACACCGCAAGAGTTGTAAGACAGACTCTCGCCGCAGCTAACATCAATGTCCTGCCCTGGCCTGCTCAGTCGCCAGACTTGAACCCGATTGAGCATGCATGGGATATGCTACAGAGAAGAGCTCTGCCGAATATGGAGGGTATCCAGTCGCAAGAAGACCTTTTTTTGTTGTTGCAACGAACATGGGCTGCCATTCCACAGCGTGATTTGGATGAACTCATTTTGAGTAAGCCAAACCGATGTTCTTGTGTTGTTAGTGTTCGCGGTAGAAACACGGATTATTAATTGTTTAAGTTACCCAATAAAATTTTAAAGAAAACTGTTATTTCAGTCTTTTTTTCGAACTTTTGTGTTAGTGGTTCAAATGTCAAAAATCCCTTTATTAGGAAAATGGCAAATATCTTTATTAATGCAAAGGTGACTTGGTTTATCGTTACTGTGACAAACGAAAACACTTTATTTGATGAATCCTTAAAGAAAATTTTAATTAATATCAATCAGGAGAAAAGTTATTGCAAAAATATATGTTGATCCCTAGACACTTTTGATGTGTGTAGTTTAAAATTATACAGATTTGGGGACCATCCTACGCACACTGAGGGTTGGAATTGTTTTAAATAGGTACGCGTTTTATGTTTAGATTTCAGAGGACGTTGCGAAAAAAGGTCAGAATATGAGAGATTGTAGGTACATGGACATCTTAGCTTCAAAAGAGATTAATCAATTTATAATTTACTACTTTTTGCCTGCGGCTTGGATGTCAAATAATATCCTACGGGAACGTACTACCGGGATTAAAAGTACCCTAGAGGAATAATTCCGTAATACATTGTTTTCATTTAACACACGCCAGAAAAGCTCGCAGTCGGTACGTTTTTTTTTTCCGGCACCTTCAGCTATTATCGTTATATTTCAGCAAATTTACATAAAACCTAATTAATTATACACTTAAACCTTCCTTGTGAATGACTCCGCCTATTGGTAAAACCAGTATGAAAATCCGTCCGGTAGTTTTTGAGTTTATCGCGTTCAGACAGACTGACAGACAGACGCGGCGGGGCGACTTGTTTTTTAGAACATAGATACAAGAGTCCACGTTTTATGAATCAAAGTCTCCACAGGGTCTGATTTTCGTAACATAGCGTTATATAACATTTGAATGTACTACAACCAAGTAGGTAGTTATAAAAGGCGCGTTCATGTTTTATGGTACATTTAACAAAGGTACGTTTTTCTCTCAGGGTATTTTCAAATGAACTAGGAAATTTATTTCATTGTCTCTCTCGCATTTTTGTATTGTCGAGTTCATCACGTTTTATTGTAAATTGTTATTTGCAGTAACAAGAGTTATGTTCTACAGCGCTCTGTGTTTATTTCTGTAGGTTTTTTTATTCCTCCTGGTGTACACAAAGAGTAATTTCAAAGCCTTGACAAAGCAGAGTCTAATCATTTCAGACGGACTTTACATCGTTAATTTGATTTGATGGTTTCGTCTGATTGATGATCGATTGTGTAATGTGTAATTTGATAAATGAATGATCAGCAATGATGATTATTTTATACATTTTCGTCAATCTGGAAAATTGAAACAAAATTAGGAAAACTCGTCTAAGAAAGTTTTAAAAGTAAGTGTGCCTACCTACCGCAACTTCCTTTTCAATTTGATTAATATTCTTTGGCTCCGAGTTTCATAAAGTCGGGGAAATTAATTAATGAGCAAAATGACTAGGTACCAAATTAAATTCTCCGTAGGTAGGTATATTCAAATCACAACTGTCATACTTTGACAGTTGTATAAAATGGTTATAACACGGAAACAATTACGTAGGGTGTCGATTTGTTCAAAAAATAATTTCCCTGGCATGCACTGTCACCTACCTATACTCGTAATAGGTAAAACTTTCGCAGAATTTCTAGATTTCAAACGGAAATGGGTATTCCGGTATTTGTGTCTTACTCTCGTAGTAAGCCGATGATAGTATTAGATCTCATAGATAGAGCCTGTCGCAATTTATCGGAAAATATTCCAATACCCGGCAATAACTAGGAATTGTTTAGTGGAAAAATCCTATTACTGGGAAATTGAACCTAGAAGCTTGTACAAAACCAGAACAATAAGGCCACCCACACTTTTACAAATAGATTTTATTATGGTACTTCCTTTTAAAATGGAAGCTATTTTTACCCCATTGCGCGATAAGTTAAGACAGGGTTATGTTTTTATATAATTTCGACTACCTAAATATGTTTTAAAAGTATCTGTGCTTCATTAAACCATAATATTCTTTATAAAAAAGCAAAATTAAATTTTTTGAAAAAACCTACGATGGTTAAATGTAATTGGAAAAGGATAAAATAATTTAAAAACTCCCGAATTAAAGAATTTATGTAACGAGACTAAAACAGATAAATTCATATGGCAGTCGGGGGACCTCTTAGAATAGAAGGTGTTCCACAGAACGATCCCCCGACTAACCATTTAGCCATCGTGACTTTAAAAAAAAAAATAATTTTGCTGTTTATTTCAAACTTTTTAAAGAGCATAGGTTCATTATGCACAAAAATATAATACTACAGCGCCTCCTAGTGATTTAATACCGTAACACCTATCTAAGAACATGCACCAATTAAGCCCCAACACATCACTGAAAACCGCATTAAAATCGGACTAGTAGTTTTGGAGATAAATGGCAACATTGGTTTGCACAAACAAATAAACACACATCCTCTCACCCCAAACGCATATACCGTCTCCGTACGTGGTTAATTAAAGAAAAATTAATGCTAAGAGCACCAACTAATTAATATTCAATCAAAGAGTTCAGTCAGGTTCTGGTTCTGTCAGAAGTGTCCAATTTTGGCCAGCGCCTGCCCGGAGCGCGTCTTATCTCCAAATCTCAAGCTTTAACAGCAATTTTGAGAGGTTTAAAACAAAACTCGAGTGCCATTCCTACCCTGATATCCCCCTCCTTTGTCTTACCAATGCTGTTCTTAAGTGCATTTGGTAAACTTGAGATCCGACACAATATCCTCGAACAATTCGTACCAAGGTCCCACAGACCTTATGTTTCAATTTACCGGAAACTCTACAATAATTGACCTACATTTTAACATTGAGCGAGTTCCGATGAATTTAGCTAACAAATGTGTTAATTTCATGCAAAAACATGACAATATTAACATGATTTTGTGGAACAGCATTCCATTTAATTGATTTAACATGGCTACATAATATCATAAATTCCGTATTGTTAATCAAAATAATAATATCCTAAATTACAGAGCTGAAATTGTGGTAATTGCAATTCATATTTGTTG
This sequence comes from Hydraecia micacea, assembly GCA_914767645.1. Taxonomy (NCBI): domain Eukaryota; kingdom Metazoa; phylum Arthropoda; class Insecta; order Lepidoptera; family Noctuidae; genus Hydraecia; species Hydraecia micacea. The sequence continues at coordinate 8,728,083 of OU611779.1, read as the reverse complement.
TATAGGTAACAATAGAATTTACAGATATTCCTAAAGCCACAATAGTTGATTTCAATATTTCCCGTGCGCTCACAGCAGCATCAAACGCGACAATAGTAATAAATTATTTGTCAAGACAAGAAATGGAAATCTGTAGGAAGAAAATTATTGAAGTAACGAGGAATAAATTTAGTTTTTCCTCAGCATTTTCTTTGTCAGTGAAGTTTTTACTTATATTCTGCTTTCTCTGCTGAAACATTTCTTTCAGGCCATCTACAGTCAACAAAAGAGATAAGTATGCAGGATCGTCGGATATAGTTGAAGTTTAGTAAGAAACCGATGGATGTTCTCGAATAAAATTTAATTTTATTAATAGAAAACAAACAGCTCTTTTATCAAATGAAATTTCAGTCGACAACATCCATCGGTTTCTTACTAAACTTCAACTATATCCGACGATCCTGCATATTTATCTCTTTTGTTGACTGTACAGGGTGACAGGGACATCTACGCGCAAAGTGAAACCATGAATTCTTTTTTTTAAATAACTGACATAAATTTTAACACGGCGTTCAGAATCATGTACTGAATCCATGGTGACAGGTTGCATGTCGATGTCGGTGCCACCCTGTATACTTTATTTTTGAATAGTATATGTTGCTACATAAGTAACAGGGTTTTGGAGGTCAGATAGGCAGTCGCTCCATGTAAAATATTGGTATTCAGCTGCATCCGGTTAGACTGGAAGCTGACCCCAACATAGTTGGGAAAAGGCTAGGCAGATGATGATGTTACTACATAAGTAAATCTATCTACTTGGCACTGATCAGATGCGATCAGAAGAAAAACCAGAAAATCTTCGTTACTTAATCATAATTATTTAGCGTCAAAAGGCAAGTAGTCATTACAGAGCAGGCGTCAAATGTCAGGAAAAATACACGGTTTGGTAATACCTAGTTTTATTTATAGTAATATCGCAACAAGTACATTTTAAACTAAAATGCTAATATAGATGTGGCTTTTTAGTGATTTAAGTATTACCTACATAACTACATCCATGCCTTATATTATAATTTCGAAAGTAACTCGTCTGTATTTTACCTTTTCACGCCTTAACCACTGAACGGATTTCGATAAAATTTGGCAAGGAGATAGATGGCATTCTGAGGAAGGACGTAGGCTAGTTTTTGTCCTGGTAGCATGTTTCCGTGGAATAATTTCCGACATCCACGCTGGCGATGAAGTGGGCATAAACTAGTTATGGATAAACCAAGAAGTGGTTCTAATTTTATATTTATACTTTTTATCTGCGCCCCGCGGTTTTACCCGCATAAGTCTCGATCCCGTGGGTATATCGGGATAAAAAGTATGTCCTATGTCCTTTCCCGGGACTCAAACTATCTATACCAAATTTTATCTAAATCAGTTCAGCGGTTTAAGCATGAAGAGGTAACAGACAGACACACTTACGCATTTATAATATTAGTATGGATTTTGTGAGGCTGTAAACGGCTCGAAATCTATTTGAATGCACTAAAACTTGAAGTCGATCATAGGCGGTTGTTATTCGCGGCTCGGCTCTTGAATAATAAATAAATAGAGCAGCAGTGACTGGGCGCACGTGGGCGCAGTCACTTGCATTGTCCACCCACGCGACGCTGCACAGCTTGCACGCCATTTTTATGTCATTTTACGCCAGTTCTGTTTTTATTGTCTCCTTGTTTATCTAGGTTATAAAGCCAGTATTGACTCGAGACCGAGACTGTGTACCCTGTTTTTCAAATGACCTTATTCCGCTCGAGCGATACAGTGTTATCTACATACATAACATTTTCTTCCCCACCTACACGGAGCTTTGGTCTTTGTTTACCTAAGCAAATTACATCACTCGGAAATTCTAAGGATACGTTAATAATTCATGATGCTATAAATACATCGATTACGCTGGATTTAGTAGTCAATCTCTTTCATTAATAAATTAGAACAGGAATGTCTTTGTGAGAAAAATACCCCAGGGATAATATGTAATACAAACTTCGTGGAGGGATTACCTTACGTGGAACATTATTGACAATGAATAGAGAATGAGCCAACTTTAATCATGCTACGTGTGTGTACACACTGCCTGTAACACGTCTACCGTGTACTGTTACACAATCTCGAACATGAGAGCAAGTTGTTTGCGCCGAAGCGATTAGCTCTTACCTTGACACTGCGTGTCTTTTGTAACGAACAGCAAGAACGCCGTGATCGTAACAAATCTCCAACGTCGCCTCCCCATTGTTGTGATTAATTTTCACCGAGTCATTGATACTGTCACACACACCACTAGAATGTCCACTTTAGAGTTCATCGGAAGTGTCCCGAGGTTTGGAGAAAGCCATGTCTGGCAGTGGAGAAATTGGAAGTCTTCGCTACGCCATGCCGGTAGCTCTGTCACATCTGAAACAAACAAATCAAGCGTGACTTCACTGTTCTTACTAAAACTCACTTGGCATTGTTTGTTTGATGAACGTTTCTAATCCCGAACAACCCATTAGGGAACCCAGAACTGTAATCTTGGCGAACATTAAAGAAACTATCTTTCTTATCAGTCATAGCATGGCAGTGCTCAAGTGGGTTAACAGTTTTATAAAAAGATTGTAATCACACGTATATGATTTTAAATTCAATAGAGTTGCTGGATGTGTCATTTATATTTACACTACAACATCTTTATAATTTAATATAAACTTATTTTCGAGTCTTATTAGCCCTCGAATAATATTTTATTCGAGGGCTCTAGAGTCGAGCTATTTAAACACTATGTTAGTTGCTAAATAATTATGATAAGTTAACTACTACCCAACCCTAAGCTCTCGCAATCAATAAACCCCCAAATTGAGTGGTATCCAATCAGCGATCCCGAGACGAGGTGTCAGGTATCGAGCAAACTTTAAGATAGGTTCGCTGAGCGCCAACAGCGATACTGTTATAGATTATTAGAACATTGTCTGACAGCGGGCACTGTCACGCTACTACAAAGTTTACATGACAGCCTTCAAAACTTGAACGGGACCGGGGACGTGACCACAAAGACGGCCGATATCAGCTGTCATTGCGCCGCCTTTGATGTTTTGATTCGCTTCACTTTGGCACGTTGATTCATTAGTCCATCGCTTTACGGGGTCTTTCTTTTTTCTTTTTTGAGATTGCTTCGAAATTCCTTTGCTACCAAGTCGCCTTTCAGTTTGTGATAATCAATAGGTTAAAAGTGAGTAGTCAGCCAAGTCAATTGAGAATCGCTAATTACTGGAGCCATAAATTTGGAATAAAGTAAACAAGTAGGCCTGTTCTGAGTCAGCTCATTAATAAGTTGTTATTTGAGCTCCTCTTACCTTTAAGAAAACTGGTTAAATGTAAGAGTAGAGGTGACGGAACGAATAAGGAGCGACAGGACGGAAAACATTCCAGCGAAGCACTCGCTTTAACGACCTGATACCAGCATTAAGAACCGGAAAATATCTATTTCCGTCTCACAGGGGAGTTACAAGTGACATTGTAAATATCGTGTTTAATAAATTGTATTTATCTTCTAGCTGTATTCATGGCTGCGTCTTCGTTCAATTGTTCTCGAGAGGAATATTATCTCTTGTTACTTACACAGGTTTCTTCATCCCGAAGAAAAGACATGGACTTCGAATACTCTTGTACTATAATATATTATATTTCCATTACAGTTTCATAAACATAGGACACGTAAGTATTTCTTACGATATTATACAAATGCTCTAAAAGGTAGATGCTTAAAGAAGGATTAATGGATGACAGTATCCGAGGAAATTAAACTTTGTGGCGTTTCGAATGCCTAACTGGCTGGGTGTCAGGCACATTGAATATACCTAAATATAAGTCATAACTTCCCAAATGTCAAACCTAATTCGCTTACAGATAACCACTATCTGCATTTGACAATCAATTGGATGTCGTTCAAATCTTGATGGATTTGCGTAATCCTGTATTTACATACAGTAAAACCTTTGGTAATTTATATAAATATTTGCTTATGACAGATTTATTTGTTAACATAGTATAGTTTTAGCTATTCATGTAAAATACTGGTATTCAGCTGCATCCGGTTAGACTGGAAGCCGACCCCAACATAGTTGGGAAAAGGCTTGGCAGATGATGACGATATATATACAGGGTTATTGGAAAAACATCAACAACCTCTTAAGAGGTCATTGTACTCATCATTATGAACAACTTTTACTATGGGACCAAACCTTATATCGCGAAAAAAAATCAGCCGTTCCCTACATTTTGATGAGTTATACGGACATAAATGTAGGGAACAGCTGATTTTTTTTTTTAAATACGGGCGTGGAAAGCGTATTATAAAAATCTTTAAATGCAGTTTGGTTTCTTTTTAAAAATAAAGTAATATTTCCTTTGAGTAAAATTTGCTGTCTTCAGTATTTAGAGTACTTTCCCTCCAGGTACGCTTCGAAAATTCCAACCTGTATATTCGTCGTACAACGAAATCCGTGTAATGAATTCCATAAAGCCACACGACTTATCGCCGAGCACTTGCTGGATGTGTAATCATTAGGTGATTACAGTGATTAGTGTCACTTCTGGTGGTTCAACATCTAGGTCCCTATTATCGGAGGTAGTGAAACGTGTAGTGACGTCATCGCGCGTCACGTATAGAGTATACTTAGACGCCGTGCCGCGTACGCCGGGCGAGTCGTGAAAGCGGCGCGTTCCGGCTCGACGGACAGTTTCTCGCGAACACATAGCCGCGCCGATACACGGTGATGCGTTAATGTCTCTCTAATAATTCACGTAATCAAAAAATACCTTGAGAAATAACAATAGAAAGTCGTTGAGATGACGAAATTCGAGAATTCGTGTCAAAGCATATAATTAGAAAACTTTGTTCTGAAGAAAATTTTTGAATTAAGTCTGTTTGGTACTACTTTATTCTATATTTAATGAATATAATGAAATTCCACCTGAAGGGTACAAAAGTTGTTTACTCCTGAAGAGTTATAAAGTCTCTTTATTTTTTATGAAGAAAACTAATCTAAGAAGTAAATGAGTAACGTTGAAAGAAAACAAGTAGGTAAGAAGAAAACAAGTTCCAACGACGAGGATACTGCATGGAATTTACTTTAGATTTAGTATAAGCTACTGATAATGAAGGTTAATTATATTAATACTAATAAGAATCCGTCATAGGTCATTTCATCACTTTTGAATGTCTCAATGTCAAAAACTTTAATCTCTTTGAAATTTTGACAAGTTACAACTGTCAAGGTGAAGTTTAAATGCTCCAGAGCTAAGTAATGGATTTGCAAATTATAGGTGGCTAACTTGAAGAGGCGACTCGGATACAATGAAGTTCTAATTGCGTTTTGGGAGACTCGTTATACGCCATTTCAATATTGTCTTTGTTTTAATGTACAATGGAAAAGTTATGATTAGTTTTCGAATCATAAAATTGATAGACTTTAGAATTTGGCTTGTTCTGCGTGATTTGGTTACGAATGAATTATAAACTCTGAATGAGATTTCTATTACGCATCTGTCATTAATTTTATAGTCTTTCGAAGGTCACTTTTGTGCCAATTTAAGAATTTCCATGGTAATGAGTGTTCTATGAGCGACATACCTCGTCAACTCATTGCCCAATGCTAACTCGAATCTATCTATGTCAGGGTTAAAATAATTAAGTATTGCCTTCCTTTTTATTACTTTATTATCCAAATACTAATTCATCCATGGCTTGTGGCTAAGTAATGACAACCGCACGGGTCGATCGATCAGGTTAAGCTGCGCTTGGCGAGGTTGGTCCATGGATGGGTGACCATCTTTACATACCAAGACCTCTCCGTGTCTCGGAAAGCACGATAAACTGTTGGTCTCGGCTGTCATTCGTGGATCTTTGACAGTACGGGTCGTCAGAAGCCCGAAAGTCTGACAATCAATCTTACCAAGGGATTTCTTATTACCCAGTAACTGGGTTGTGGAGGTCAGATAAGCTCCGTGTAAATTACTCATAATCAGCTGCATCTGGTTAGACTAGAAGCCGAACCCAACATAATTGGGAAAAGGCTAGGCAGATGATGAATTTTTCATCCATCAGTGTACTATGTACTAATGTAATATTATAAATGCAAAAGTAACTCTGTCTATGTATCTGGTACCCTTTTCAAGCCTAAACGGCTGAACGGATTTGGGGTACAGTACACCTGGGTTAGGACATAGATACGGTCTTTTTTTTAACCCGGTAGTACGATCCCATGGCATAATTTTCGACCTGCACGCGGGCAAAGTCGCGTCAAAAGCAAGTAACTTAAATTCTCTGGATAATTTGTTTTCCAAATAAATTATACGAATAACGAATTCATATTTTGTTACTTAGATATTTAATATTCATGAATATGGCTTTGTGTTTCATGAATTGCGAATTATTTAATGCCGATCTGTTATGATAATACCTATAATAGGAAAATGATGACTTGTGAGGCTGCGGGCTACGAATTTGATACGGTACCTATCGTTTTACAAACCGACCGGCTGCCTATCAGATTATTTAAATTGAGAACTTTATAATTCTGTTTGTGTTTTGTTTTATTCTTCATTTTTAGTTCAGGTAATGTAGTACCTATGTGTATGTGTTTCGTGTTATAGAATAGAATGCTCTTTATTATTTACACCATATAAATTACAGATATAAATATATAAATTTTACAAAGGGTGACACAATGGGCGGTCTTATCGCTCGCTAAGAGTGATCTTTTAAAGAACACTTTTGGATGGATTAAAAAGGGGAAGGAGAGACAGTAATGAAGGTACTGTAGGTTATATTGTGTTAAAATCATACAACGTTATGTTTTCGAAACGACGAACGTCATTATATCACCCCGGAGAGTATCATAATTATCTGTGACCCCGGTTATATTAGCACTCGTTGTTCCAAACAAAAACCAAATACACTTTGCAAGCTGATTCTAAATGTGCTTGACTGTTCGATTGCAGCCAGAGTTATTTTATTGCCAGCCTCGACTACATAAGGTCGACTTTTGCAGATAACCTTTACAGTACTTATAGTCATTCTTTCTTGTTATTTAACGTACGTATTCCTATAAATAAACAATAGGTAAGGGTAAATACTAATTTTGAATTTGTACGGAAAAAAACATCTGCCAGTGGAACTGTTATATAAAAAATATAACCCTTCCTTTTGCCTTCGCCTTAGTGGGTAAAAAGTAATGTAGGTAGTTGCAGTTAAAACAATCTTTTTCTCTTATACAGTCGACAGATACAATTAAATGTTTTATTACAAAATCATCAAAATAACAGAAACATATTCAAAGTCACATTGAAGAATATGCAAATTAATTGACCTTATCGCAGACACAATCCGCACAGGTGAAGTTTTTAATGTCACGAGAACCATATGTAGGAATAACGCCATTTGTTATTTTGTAGCTTGATTTAACAATATTTTAGCACAGATGTATTCGCATTAATGTCTAATTGGCTGATTATACAGGGTGTCCCGTAATTAATAGATAACTTCTTAAGGGGTCATTGTACTTACCATTATGAACAACTATTACTATGGGACCAAACCTGACATCGCGAAAAAAGAATCGGCTGTTTCCTACATTTTGACGAGTTGTGCGAACATAAATGTAGGGAACAGGTAATTTCTTTTCGCGATTCATGTTTGGTCCCGTAGTAAAAGTTGTTCATAATGATAAGTACAATGACAAGAGGTTATCCATTAATTACGGGACACCTGTAGTAATTTGGTTTAGATTTAAGTATCAAGAAGTAATCATTTGCTACAAACTTGATCAGACTTGATTGACACTAGATGAAAAAGCCAAAAACAACCGCTAGGTATATAGACTATATTGCCATTATTATTAGTGGTATAGTGTCATTGTCATGCTATTATAATTTCAATCAGGGACCATTTCATGCTAGAATGTGACAGTCAGAGAATTGGTGCTGTCAGAATTCTCATCTGACGTCACTGTACCCATTATATTGTTTGACATCATCTCCAAATTCCGTGGGCGCTTTGTTCAGCAATTTGAAATTAATAAACCGGATCTGTCTGCTTCCACAGAACATATCGATCACTGCTGCATCAAGGTCGCAGAGGAATTAAATTCTTTGTTTGGTCGCTCAAATTTGCATTTGCTCATAATACCTTTTTTAGCTTTTATCTTCCGCTAAACTCGACGAGTTAAGTACTTGAGATGTTTTATTACCACAACAAGATCTTATTTCGTCTAATAAAATTCTTAAATATGTACTTTTACCATTTACCTGCTTGCACTTAATTATTTAAAATGAAAAGTACTTATTCAAGTACTTGTTGAAACTCGCTCGTTATAGCAATTTAACCGATGTAATTGCCCACCTTGAAAAGTAAAAGAAAATTTTAAATTGCACCGCGTCCTTTTAATGAACGGTATTAAACGCTGTTACAACAAATTTCGCTGGAACAAATTTCACAATTTCGGACGTGGGAGGTGAAATTTTCATTCACACTTTAGTTAATTGTCGATTAACTAAAATATTGGGACGTGTAGTGTGTTAAGTTAATTGCTTGTGCGTTGTTATAAAGCGTTCTCGCATGCAAATGGGGAGTCCGAGCGTGTCTGAGGCGGACTTAAATTGCCCCTATTGTCGGCTATTGTGTGGGTTACAACACTAGCCGCACATTCTCACGGCCGACGCGACCCGCGACGCATAGCCGACGCATACGAGTGTGTTTAGCCCGACACATTAGACTCAAACACCTTAATGAATAACTGAAAACATCATTTAACTAACGATTTGTACAAAAAGTTACATTAAAACAGAGCTCAGAAGTTAGAGGCAAAAATAACTACATATGTGGTTTTCAATGTAAACCTTTCGAATGTTAACGATATTATTGCAAAAAGTAGAGCTTTGTATACCTGTCATTGATTGACGTTAACAGTAACTTAAATACCTAGTTATGTTTCTAAATATTTAAATTAAATAACAAGTTCAGCGACTGATTACATAAGAGATATCGGTGTTAAACTTAATACATTACCAATATGTGTCGATACAATAACGATTGATATGTTAAATGACAACAACACTTGCGTAAAGTCGGACATTATCAAATGTCTCAATCAAATATATTGTAATCTATCATTTCTCACTCGACATTTAGAGAGGAGCAAACTTATACAACATATTATAATAAAATGTATGTAACCGTACAGTCAACAAAAAAGATAAGTATGCAGGACCTTCGGATATAGTTGAAGTTTAGTAAGAAACCGATGGATGTTGTCGACTGAAATTTAATTTGATGAATGAGCTGTTTGTTTCCTATGAATAAAATTAAATTTTATTCAAGAACATCCATCGGTTTCTTACTATACTTCAACTACATATCCGATGAACCTGCATACTTATCTCTTTTGTTGACTGTACATAGAATATGCCTAGTTTACCGTCAATAGGTACACACATAAACCACAAAGTGACAGCCGACATTGTGAAGTGGTCACAGCGTCACAGCACCTTCATCAAAACTAATACACCTATCTAAAGCAACCGAAGGTGCACACACTCGTATTTCTCAATCGAACAGTTACTTAATACATTACAATGTCAAACAAAAGACTCGGTCACAAAGGACAACGGACTTCGGTTCAGCCCTCAACGGTTTCAAGGAGCAATATCGTGCTAACAGCTCTATGAAGGTCTATTTGACACTTAATACGGCATATACTCGTAAATAAATCACGATTCTCCTATAAAATCGGTACATAATGTACGCCCAAAGTGATAAATATTTAACGCCAGCAACCTCTGTGCTTTATTGGTGATAAAAACAGTACTATTCAATGATTTTTACATTTTAAACGATGTCGTGTTAATTTTTAGGGTACGCGTTTTATAACCTTTCCTATATTTTAATAAATTGTTAGTACCTATGGTACTGTAGAGGCTATCTATGAAACCTTACCTCTTCTTGGGACAGGCTGGTTATAATTGAGGGCGTGTTCCATTGGAACGTTCAAGCGAGTGTCAAATATTCTGTTAGTGTTTGTCTTGTCTTAGAAGCAGTCAAAGTACTCTATGGAAGCAGTGCTAGTTTTAACGTTGTATTGAAAGGTTCTTCTAAAATATATGCTGGTTAAAGCTTAACGCTTTTTAATTATATATTCAAATCACACATCTTAGCTACGAACCCCACAATATTAAAAAAATAATATAATTCTCTAAAACAACTTCTTTTTCCGTTAGCCTGTACCGTCCCTTTGCTCGGCAAAGGCCTACTCCATATTCTTCCACATTTCCTTGTGCTGTGCCTTCTCCGTCCAATCGGTAAAAAAAAACTTAAGCTCAGAAAAATAAATCGAACAAAATATAAATATTGGCAAATTAAAGGAAATTTAAAGCAGTACCTAAGACATCGGCTATCATTGGGAAGTTACCTTCGTCGGTAACCTCACCAAAGCTTCCCCACAACTAGGCAAAGGAGCTTTTTTGAAAATCAATTTCCTTATCAAAATCTTTTCCCCAAATCCTTTGCTAATCCTGGAAACGTTGCCAATTAAGAAAAGGTAAAAGAAAAATAGTCTTCAGCGTCTGTTAAAAATAACGATAAAAATAGGACGTTCAATTTTAATTTATTAGCGAGCTCAAATTGTTCTAGCCTCTAACCTCGATTATTTGGAGTAATCTAATAAAATAACAATCAATCAGTTTTATTGCTCGGGGGATAGTAAATATAAAATACTTAGGCTATAAAACCAAAGGCCGTCTACATACTTAGTAAGTTTTTATAATAAATGGTTTATGGAGGTTCTCGCCCGGATTTGCCCCACTTTCAAGGGTTACATCGAGTGGCCTATTTCGCAGAAGTTGTCTGGACTTTCAAACGTCAATAGCCCATCGACGGGTACAAAACTTCTTCGTAAGAAACAACTGTAGCTAACTTTAAGTAAATAAATATTAGGGTGGGCGTGGAGAGCGCTGGGATTTTTTTTCTCAATATTAATTTATTTGAGAAAGGTCAAGACGAATGCAGTATTGTTATTCATCTAAGTATCATCTTAAACAATTTTAATAGGGATGGTGTAATTAAACTGAGGGAAACAGACCAGAAGAAAATAATTATGTCTACATATTTTATACATAATAAAGAGTATTCTATTACCTATGTATCTATCAGAAAGGAAATGCTCTTCATTTTATATTGTGAAATTATTTCTATGCTAATGAAAGAATAACGCCGCGCTTCATTAGTTTGTCTTCTCATTTAAATTACAAGTAAATTGGTGCGCGTTGGCTCGAGGAAATAGGCTCTTAAATGGTTTCCAAAGTAAACTGGCCACAAAGACAGTTTTCGAGCGTCAAGCGAGCGAAAAGCTTACGTGCATTAGGCAAATTCTCTGAAAGGAATTTGAGTACTTTAATGCTCAGCTCTATTACACTGGCTACGCCTCATAAAATAACAGTTTATTTCAGAAAACATTAATTTGCTGTAGTGGTGAGACGTGGATGTTATGATGAATGTGAATGAAGTATAAATTACATTAATCCCTCGTCGAGTTCGTTACATCGCAGATCGCTCCCCCGATGAATTAGTATTCTCACAACGTAGCTTTGACCGCTAATGCAAGCCCCTATCCACACTGCCAACGAATTTTATAAAAATATCTCTACTTAAGTCTAGAATCTACGTAGTTTTACTAGCTTGTTGTTAATAACATGACGCAAGCCTCGAGTCTTCAAGTAAAGGATCAAATTCAACCTTTGCCTCGCAACCTCGCAGTAATGAAAAATGTGATTAATGGCTTGAAAAAATACACTTATCTCTGGACGTCAGGCCGAAGCTCGGGGCTACGTTGATTTAAGATAAACCGACGTTGATAGCCTGGATTTATCTGGTTTTTCTGTTTGTGTAATTATCGCCTTTCTGGGAATTTAAGCAGCCTGCCGAGGTGTCTGGCTGTCTGAGTTATTTTTTTCTCACAGATCATCCTTATTTCTTTCTAATCGTCCATCATCTTTTCATCTGACTGCGTTTGTTTTTTTATAAAATAACATTTCAGTAATCTCGGTATCTCAGACTCAGCTCCGCGGAATGTTTTATACTTGACTGGCTTCTTTCTACCATCGGATAATGAAATCTTGGCTCAATTTTTGTAAATTTTCTCAATATTAAATTATAATATTTCGTAACTGCGGCAAAAATAACGCAACGTGCCACGTTTCAATGCACACGGACACACATAACTGGAGCGTAATAAATTCTCGCTTTTGAAGTAACGCCAATCATATTATTTCACAGACGAGTACAGTAACTGGTGCTCGCCGATAATGTTTGTTACTCAAAGGGATTATTTTGTGTGGTCGTACTGATTGAGCGCGATCACCTCAACCGCAAGCCAATCGCATTTTACACTTTAACCCTTTTATAATTAAGTCCAAAATGAATTGGCAGTGTACAAAAATTGGCCAGTTCATTTGGCAAGCGCGTGCTTTCAAATTTGAGTATTGACGTGAACGCCTGCCAAGTTTGGAGTGGTCAAGTATCTGACCGAGTTTTATTAACGTGTACTGTATTTGCTTGCAGAATTCTGCCCGCTCTGCTTCGTGAATGCATTGCAAAAATTGCTAGTTGAATATTTATAAGTTATCAATCCATACAAGTCTAGCTGATCTAACTATCGAACGATTCTTGTGAATGCATATTATTTTTCTTCCTTTATTTGAGTGAGTGAGTCACGTCTCGGCAATCCTGGTTTCTTTAACTCAGGGATACTGATTCTAGCTGATTCTGTGTGTGTGTGAGTGTGTATTTGTTTTAATCAATTCGGAAGCTGGTCGAAGGAGTAGGAACTGGCATGATGACCGGATTTTTCTGTGAAAAACCCATTAAGGCATTCACTCTTCGTTCGACTGAGGATCTACACCTAATCCGAGCACAATCGACTGAATGCCAGTCACTGCGATGATGACCCCTGAAGTTGTGCTCACGTAACCAGAAGCTTAGCTTAGCTTGAAGATGTTTTATGTAATTACATCTTTAACGCAATCATAATTACTGATTATATACGAATAGCTAGCTGAAATAACATGTAATTTGGATACAAAACAATTAACCTTGTTCCACGTTATCTGAATAGGAAACCTGAGTGTCTCAACATTACAATGGCACCATACATCACCGAATCATTAAGGCAGCTAACGCAATGCTTATTACTTATTACTCAATGCGTTGTTTGGCATGTCTAGAGCCGGTGCAGCCGGTTCGCAACCTTGTGCCCCCCTCCCCCTCTCTATGCCAGCCCCCGCTCCCCCTCCTCCCTCCACCGCCCTCGATTCACTTTCACTAGCTCGGCTACTCGGGCCAATGCTTCGGCCTCCCTCGGCCTTCCTCGGCTGTCTTCGGTATTTCTGTATTCGAAGAATTTGAATAACAAAAATGTTTCCTTGTGGCAGCTTGGTGGTTTCGCTAGAATTTGTTTGTATGGATCCGCGTTTTCAATGAAACGAAATGCGAACTCTTTTGTCGTGAGGTTGCTTCCAAAACGGATATGTTTTAGAAAAGTTTCGCTAGAGGTAGAGAGATACTATTGTAAGTATTCAAACTGTTTCCAAAGGAAACTATGTGAAGTATGAGAAAGCATTCTTGCACAAACAATTTGATAATAATCATTATCCTAAATTAATAGCTGTTTTAATTGTAGTGTCGAAATGTACTCATAGAAGGTCAATTATCTCGTAATTGATTCCGTGACAAGACTACGCTAAATATTTCAAAAGTTATTAACAAAATATTTAATGAACAAAGTTTTTTTTACTTCCTTTGACAATTTTAATTAACGAACTAGTAATGCATCGTCGATCCAATCAGCTAAATGTTTCGGCCTTCTCATCACATTCAATTAAATGATACATATCAATGGATCGTATTAAATTTTATGGAATAATTTAAATAATTTAGTCATTTCATCTGATGTTAAATAACAAAGCGACTTCAAGGTGCGGCTTAAAATGTTTACGTCACACCGAAACTGCCTAAAGGTTAATCTAATTATAGCCTAAAGTTGACTCTAAAAATAACTGGTAATAAGCAAAGTAAACATTTATTTTTAAGCGCAGTAATAGTACGACTGTTTTTATTAAAAGTCTCTGATGACTAACGCGTTGATGTCTTTTGAATGACTTGATGTTACGACATGTTGTGTACAATCATACAACATGTGAATATTTTTTTCACCAAGTCCATTCACTGCTTATAATAAATACTGCGTGTATTCATAAATTGGTGTTACTTACAAAACACTTAGTTTGCGTAGTTTTTATTAATATTAATGAATCCGCAAACATTACCAATTACAAACTTATTTTAATTAACCTTTTACGTTATTGCCCATAACCCTTTACAAGCTAAATTATATTTTATTAGGCAAGCAATAGCAGTTGATCCTATCGCACACCAATTATAATTTCGTGTGCGGATATCAAAAGAATGTTAACCTGTGTAATATGTAACAAAAAACCAAGATGGCTGCAAGGACCGGTTTATGCAAATATCACATGATGCGTACAAAATTACGACTGTCTGAGGCGCGGAAGACAAACTGAATATCACTTGATCACCTTCTGGACCAAACCGACCAGATAGCACATCGTCACAAACTGCTCATGTTTATTAATATTAGGTCCGACTCACGTACGAATATAGATATCTACGTTATTGACTTTTGATTCTACGAAGTTTTTGTCGTACCTATATTAGACATGCAAAATGTAGACTAAAGATCGTGTTCTATGAATTTTATCGTCACTGGAAAGGAGAAAATGATAAAGCGCCATTTGGGCCAAAATGAGTTTTATGATATATCGTTGGATTAGTTTTTTTTTTTACTTTTTTTTTAGACCAACAACAGTCTGAGCCAATTAAAATTGGCTCAGATTGTCTTGATACCTAAAGAGATCGACGCAGAAAAAAAATCCAATCAAACGATATATTAAATAACTCATTTTAGTCCAAATGGCGCTTTAGCATTTTATCCTATCCAGTGACGTTATGATTTTGAAACAACCTTCAGGTAAGGATAGAGGTAAAAATGGGCATTATTATTAATAACTAGCTAACCGGCGGACGTTGTCCTGTCCATTTTGCAATATTTCATACAAAATCCCATAGAAAAAAGAACGTCCAGATTTTCCCGAATTTGAACATTTTCCGGAAAACTTTAAAAATGTTCTTTACATAAAATCCTAATTCGGACTATTAGGAACATTTTAAAATAAAAAATAGTCAAATCGGTCCAGCCGTTCTCAAATAATGCGCTTACCAAAGAACAGCACTTCATTTTTATTTATATAGAAGAAGAAGATTATGTTTAGTTTATCCCAAAGATCTGTGCTGGACAAAGCGAAGAAGACAAGAAAATAATTCATTGAACTATAGACTCTCTCTCTGCTAGGAAACACAGGATCATGAATCAATCCCTAAGGTATTAATTCTATAATCAATCCAAGACCTTGAATAATCTCTACACCAACTTAGAACATTATGCTGGCTCGGATCGTGAATCATGGTGTCGAAATCCAGAATCTTAAAACGATAACATAAAAAAATATTTTAAGACTTGGACTGAGAGCTTTGTACTAAACCAAACTTTTTAATACCGACTATAAAATAGGAATTCGGAGATGACGTCACGCCAGGTGGCGACCGGTTCTGCAACGTCCTTGTGAAGCGGACCCTCGCAAAAACCAACACCACTAGAGTGAAAAAAGAAATCTATTAATACCTTAGCTGAAAATCGCTTTTGTATTCTGCGTAAGTATAAGATTCAAAAGTGATTTTCTATTAGATATCTAAGAGTTATTTCGGTCTGGTCCCCTGAACCCCCCCCCTCCGCCCCCCCCTCCTCGATCCCCTGTAGGTATTTATTGTTCATGACTGTACCTAAGAGTTTATTATCGCATGTTGTGTGTTACTAGGCTGAACCTTTTGATGTGGCTCGTCTGAGAGTATCTTAAAGTTCAATAAAAACCTATTATGTACAGTCAACAAGAGAGATAAGTATGCAGGATCATCGGATATAGTTGAAGTTTATTAAGAAACCGATAGATGTTCTCCAATAAAATTTAATTTTAATAATAGAAAACAAACAGCTCATTTATCAAATTAAATTTCAGTCGACAACATCCATCGGTTTCTTACTAAACTTCAACTATATCCGAAGATCCTGCATACTTATCTCTTTTGTTGACTGTACACAATCAATGACGATGAATATTGCCAGCGTACCTACCACATACAAACATGTTTAGTTTTTGCTCGTATACCTTGTCTTTTGTTGACGGTGAATATTTACGTGCATACATAATTATGTATGTGTAAGCGCAGTGGTGGCCCAGTGGTCACGGCTCCGACTAACGAGGTGTCGGTCGTGGGTTCGAACACAGGCTGGTGCTTTACTTTGTATTAATCATTTTACCCCACTGCTCACCGTGTTAATCATTTCATTACCGCTGCTTTTCCTTCCTTTTCTGTTTTCCTTCACCGTTTTGCTCTCAAAACGGAGAAGTCAGTCTTGTGAGATAACCGGCATGTCCTAGAACCAAAAATTCTAAGCCATATGACATCTACCAACCCGCACTAGGCACGCGTAGTAGATTACAGCATACTCCCTCTCACAGAGAGGGCCCTGTGTCCCAGCAGTGGGAACATTATATGCTTGCTATGCTATGAAGCATATTCGGGTGAGCTTTGTCTTCTAACAACCTAAACTAATGGCAACAAGTTTAGATTTGCAATTAATATGTTTAATTAAAACTCATGGAAGGGAATTGGTAATAACAATTTTAGATTATCCGACCCATCAATTTCGAACAAGCCCAACTTTAAAGGCTCCGACTAAACTAAATTGTAGTTGTGCCTGCAAACGACAGCTACTCAATTATCACATCAACTAACCAAGTTTATTCGACCATCGGCTAAGGGACTAATATTTGTGTATATAAATTGTGTATAACGTCAAAAGGCAAAATAATTTTATCAATATCCAATACAAAATAGGGTTCGCGATAACTACTGTACATAGCACTTTCAGCCTTAGTTTCAAAATAATAAATGCTATAACAGCGAACACATGAAACTGGCATACCATTACAAGAGTTGGCAGCTGTGCGGGATTTCGGCGAACCTCGTTTGTTTGACGAAATCACGTCGCGATGGCAGCGAATATCGACCATCGAGCTGTTATTACCACATATTATGTAAATGTACGCAGGGTTAGCAAATTAACGTTTCCCTGCTCCAATTAGTGGAATAACCTTTGCAATACTGGAATTCATTCATTGAATTCACTCCGATATGGTGGTGCCCATTCAGTGTTGCCACGCTCTGCCTTCTAGGCTTTTGATTGAGCTAACTCACGTAATGACTTTGATTCAGATTTTAACAACGAACCAATTAATTTTCACAATAGTGGATCTAAACAGAATTAAATAATTTTCATTTGTTCGTGGGTTCAAGCTTGAAGGAGGTAATCCTTTGTGAAATTAATGAATAGGCCTTGATGAAAATATTAAACATAAAACTGATTTTTTCAATCAACTAAAACAAAAACTATAATTACCTAGTAATCAAATCTAAATAATAATAAAAACGAAAATTCTGTACATAAATGTCTCAGTCTTAATTAATTGAGGACAGAATTACAACATTACGAGGGGATGCATTAAATGTAACATCTAAGTATTATTCCTAATGAGTCTTCATTGAATCTATTACGATTTCAGAGCCTTCCTGATCCCTCTAATGAAATCTGTAAAGAACATTATCTCGGCAATTTATTACGACTTGAATATTAGCTAAGTTTTAGAGTTATAGCACCGCATAAGAAACTTTTATATCCGCCTCGGCAAGTTGCTGTCGACGACGAAAATCGTTATAAATCTTTTACCATTTCTCCAACAGCGTCGAAAATATTTCTGGGTAAATTCGTTGGGTAGCTCATGCGAAAACCGTTTAACTTGCTAACTTTCATATAAAATAGGTAACCGTCGGCTACAAAAACAACCAAATTACAGTACGACGGTTTCAATTGTTACGTAGTCGGCGACTTTGTTAATCAATTATCTTGCAGGTATTTTGTTACTTCATATCTAAATGTAACGCGTACTTGTGTGTCTGATTCCAATTTGAAAGTTTCCGTGCCTTTCCTTGTTATTCAATAGCTTTTTGTAATAGTTTTGTTCTATCTAATAAAATAAGCCAGGTTCCAATAGGCTCGATTCACTTTCGATTTAATACTACACTCACTGCGTTATTTGCTTTGATGATATTTAGAAAGTAAAAACAAATAAGAGCATTTAAAAATACAGTTCAGATTCAGTTACGGCAATTTGTTACGCAGAAAAATGTTAAAGATAAACATTCTGTTGCAGAATTCGTCAATAAATAAAAAACTGTTAGGTGTACGGAACTGAAATTTAATAGTTTGATGAATTAAATTGGTCGGTTATATTCTTTGACATCTAATAAACTGTTCCTTGTTCCTATATCTTTAAAATATGTAGTCATTAAAGCAATTACATGCAAATGCCTTTACGTCAATAAAATCAGAGTATGATTAAAAATTAATAGGTGAGGTCATGTCTACATATATCACAAAGCGTTCGACCTTGTTGTGTCGTGGCTTATTTACGCGGGAATTTCTTCTCTAAAGAATATGTATCACCTACAATAATCTCTTTCTAGATACGCCTTAACCGAAGAAAAGCAAGTCTTGAACACGAAGCTAGTAAACTACGTATGATACAAAGAAAATGATGAAAACTTATTTTCCTTCACATTTTCGCTCGTATATTTTTCTAGCCATCTCCAAATTAATTATTTCTGTGACGAAATCACGTCACGGTTTATCGTGCAGCCATAAAGTCGCTCCGGTTTATTTTCTGTTCTTTTTGGCTTCTTTCTACCTTTAAGGTCTATGTTTGGTAGAGATAAACGTGAACTAATATTCGTTATGCCTCGAGCGGTTGCCTGACAAGGGACCCCGGTGGAGTATTTTGATGTCGTTTGAACCCGCAAATAATACTGACATAAAATCTGCGACAAACAATACACTTGGTTAGACTTTGATCGTCAAAATATGTGAAATAAAGAGTAGTCGCAAAGATCCTGAAAATGTCGAGTATAAAACTTACGTCGCTTGTGTGCAAAGGCCCTAAGGGGGAGGGAGGTTTGACTTCTACCCTTCTGATCTGCATGAACCCATCAACGAAAACAAAACAAGAAACAAATACGCGGAGGCTTCGTAAAAGCCGTCACATAAATACTTCGCTTGTGTTTCACATTCCTTCGCTTCCCGGATGCAATCGATCTCGAACGTGGCTGAATGTTGCTTTATTCGCACTCATTTTTATGGTTGGAAAAAAAGGAAAAGTCAATACCTACACTTTTTTTCGATGTAACGTTTTTGGATCAATTGAGAATTACGTTAGTTTTTGCGTACCTAATTAAGTTTTATGTCTATTAAAATATTTCAGAAAACTAGAAATATTTTAATAGACGTCCGACAAATCCAGTCCCTCGTAATTCAAACTTTTCTTTTGCTGTATTTTATCTAAATATCATCCAGAAAAAGCAAAGTTTTTCCTCGAATGACCTTTTCCAATTTAAGTTTTAATTGAAATAAGAACATGCTTAATAAAAAAGGTTTTTATAAAGTATTTTTCTTCTAGAAATATCCATAAAACTTCGTCTACAACTTTCGATTATTTTGTAAATATTTGACTCACTTTGCGGCCGACTCGCCCCCAGGCTTTGACGGCTCAAACCTTTTTAGTCATTCAGAATTCAACACAGGCATTTGAACGAACTGTGTATCTACCTGAAAACCGCCTACGAGCAAATAGCACTAGCTTTTTATAAAAAAATACTAAAGCAAATCTTTACCTACATTTTTCTAAAGGTGGGGTCTGTGTATTTTATCGTTACTATGAGAAATTGTGAAAGCATTATTGATTTGTGTTTTGCTTCTTCTAGAGCACATCCATTAGGGTGGACTTTATGTTTCGACTTTTGAATTATCATCGCGACACTTTGTCATTCAATTATATAGGGTGACTGGTAATTGTGACCGATACCTAAACACGTGATTGTACTCATGATAACAAACAACTTTTACTATGGGACCAAACATGAAATCGCGAAAAAAAAATCAGCTGTTCCCTACATTTATGTTCGTATAACTCGTCAAAATGTAGGGAACAGCTGATTTTTTTTCGCGATTTCAGGTTTGGTCCCATAGTAAAAGTTGTTTGTTATTATGAGCACAATCACGTATTTAGGTATCGGTCACAATTACCAGTCACCCTATATAATTGAATGTATATATAAATTTATTTAAAATTCCATTCTTAGTAGCAACCCTAAAATATCATTTCAAAAAAAAAAAAAAATACTGATATAGTTTCTTAAGGTATATAATTAAATTATGTGATGCCCCGTGAAATTAAAGTTTTTTTTTTCTCTTAGGAGTAAGGACCAATAAGCATTTATTATAAAATTAATTAAAATTGGGGCACAGGTTCAGACGCCAGCACATCAAGCTACTCGAAACTGTCAAATGTTCCCCATTAACCTTGAATCTTATGCTGCTTAGCGATAAAGTTGAAAATCTATTAAACAAATTTGACAGATTGTAGTAGCTTGATGTGCTGGCGTCTGTACAATACTTCTTAGGACGGATTTTACCAATGAAACTAAATGCGATCAGCACATCTAAAACGCGTTCAAGAGCAGTCAGTGTCATCATTGTTTTGAAATATTGACATTATCTTGAACCCAGTTTAGATGTACTGATCGCGAACAGTTTCATTGGTAAAATTGCGCTTAAGTAAGTTTCATCACAATCACTTCATCACACTTTAGTGACACAGATTGCTAATTTAATGGTTTCTAAATAATTGATATGCAAAATAACTTAACAGTGTTGATTTAAAACCTACTTTTCTACAAATTTCACCAACAGGTTTGCCAACGAGTCACTAATATCATACTATTATGCCTTTAAAGTAATATACAAATGATAAAGCGGCTTTAATACGCCTTGAAGCAAAACACTTTCTGTTTAAACATGGCAATACTAATAAACATATATATTTTCTAGAAAATTACTTGACACTACAATTAGTTGTATGGTCTGTCTGTAGTAACTAGTTCGGTCCGCCGCGCCACAGTATGTTTAGATGCAGTAGTTTAATTATGGAAAACAAGATGATGCACTTGAACCTCGAAACAATAACATGCAACATTCGTATGCAGTGATGGTTCGGTTTATTTCCGTTCTTATACTGTGCGTGTATACTTTACATAATTAGTTTGGTGAGAACTTTTACACCTGTCTATAAGTTAACCTCAGACCAACAAAAAAAGATAGACAGCGCGCCGCAAACATCAAAAGTGAAGCCATAAAACCGTGCTCCTGCAAGTAAACATACACGCTCACGCACACACCTACACTAAAACCATGCTCATTGCTCTTAGTTTGTCACAAGTCGTCGTCAAGATAACATAGATTTAAAAAATATAATTATGCCTTCCTGTGTAGTGAAAAGTTGCAAAATCACACAAAAAGTCTCACGGAATCGCTTTTCACTTATAAGTACTTGAAATAACATCGTTTCTTTATTATTTATCTATGAATTTTAGGTTACTTGGAACAAAAAACCTCAACGAACGAAAGCAGTGACATAAAGTGCGGAAGTTGCCATAAGACGATTTAAAATTTCCCCATTCGATTAATCTAAGTATACATATAAATATGATTTCTTACTTCGAGTTATATTCCCATTTTCTTTTTATATGTATTTAATATTTTAGGTTTCCAATTAATAATGAAATTAAAAATAAATAATATAATAATATTTAATAAAGTTGATTGAAAATATGAGTTGTTTTTTTTAATAGAAGTCCTTCTAAAATCTAAACAATTGAGGTACTATACCATACTCAACAATACTCGTACAATATTATACTAGTTCCTACCCACACAAATATCCCCAAATTATAGGGAAAAAATTTAACAAATGGCAACCTTTCAATACACACATAGATAAAAAGGTGGCTTCACTTTTAATGTTCGCGGCGCGCTGTCTATCTTTTTTTGTTGGTCTGAGAAGTTAACAAAGTTTATGTGTAGGACGAGATAATGTTAAATAGAGCAGTCCACCCACATCACTACATAACCAGTCAGTCACGGCTGTATATATGAAAGAGCAAATCACAAATAGCCTACGAATCTTCGTCAACTTTACACCAATTTTTTCGAATTTCGTTCCATAGCGTCATCGGTAGATAAAAAAATTTGCTGTTCCATACATTTTGACCGCGTAGGTATTGCACTTTTGTAGGAGACAGCTGGTTTTTTTTTGTCTGTCGAAAAATTTAATCGCAGGGGTCCAGAATCATGTACTAATTCATGGTAACAGGTTGTGCGTCGATGTCCCTACTACCTTGTATAAACATGTAGTCGTAAGAAGAAGGACGTGTCAGTTCGCCTTCTCCACTATATTACTCTGTGGTCTCCACCTAGTTGCTAGTTAGTTCCTGCGGCTACTGAGTGGTCTCACTTTCAGTTGCGAGCACTCGACGACCTCGGCCCACCACGCCTTGTCGCCGTTCACATGCCATACCTGCGCGTGATTCGTGATCTAAACTTGTTTATCAACACTGTTCTGCGCATTCGCGTCGATTATGCTTTGGCAATATTAGAAACTTATACGACTTGTTTCGGCATATATACTTACCTATTTTGCATATTAATTTGTCGAGACTGCCTTGATTATCTGCTGAATTCTAATGGATGTCTGCAGAATAATATAAAACTTTTAATTTAATAACGTGAAATTTCGACAAAGCCTTAAAGGTTATGCGAGTTATAAACTATAGAAATTACTGGAGGTGAAGAATTGAACAAAATATGTACACGCACATGTACGGGGTGGGATAAAATTCTCAAGAAAATAACATACCTGCCTAGTAATTTAGGAACATTGGCTTTACATCATCATCGTACATCTTGGAAGTTCTAAAACTAACCCCAAGTAGGCGTTTGAAAACATCTTCTAGTATAGAGATACTGGATGATGTTAATGGAATGTTGGATGGATGTGGATGGAAGATGATGATGTATAATAAACACAAAGTTAATAATAATATAATCATGAAAAGGTGTAATGTAGCATAGATGCTCCTTGTTTATTCATTGCGTGGGAGAGAATAAACAATAATTTTAATAAAGTCTCCGTGGTAGAGAACGAAAACAAAATGTTTCATTACTGACAAAAACATCACACGAATAGGCTTTCAAAGGGTCAATATGTCGTATTATCGCCTCCATTTATTTCATCCCCGAGACTTGATGGTTCCCGGTAATAATAGAAATGTAGGTCCGGCAAAAAATGTCCTTCAATTTCAACAATTGAATTTGAATGTCATCCAACCTAGTAACAGTAGGATCGCCGTCCTAAATATAATCACAAAAAATCGATATCGACCTTTAATTTGATTTGGCAAAAACTCAAAGACCAGATCTATTTTTCGGGCAGAAAAATAATTTATTTACCAAAGGAAATATTTGGAGCGTTCCACTAAATTAAAGGCACCGAAAAATCGTACAGTCACCCGGTCGATTTCCAATGTCATTAACAGAACTGAAGAGTGTCTGTAGCTGGCTGAGGGCGCTCGTCCCACGGACGCCGCTCTTTGTGAATTTCTCGATTCGTCATGGGGACGGTACACCGGCTTAATGGGAAACGCTTGACAATGAACGCGGAAATTCCGGTGTGCACCATCTGTGTCCTATCCAATTATGTATTTTCGCGAATCACAGCGCGGTCGTTGCTGCTGTTAATTTGAAGTCCAAACGAACCTACGAAGTGTGTTTTTCATATAATTTTTTCGCTTGTGAGCGTACACTGAGCAGGATATAGTTTGACTGCAAATATGTTTATTTTGCTAAGCATTGTTTGACCCTGAGATCATCACTACATTATACGAGAAGGTGCGGTCATTACGTCATCTAAATCTAATTATGTACTAGTATTTCCAATTCGATGCCTGGGGCTGAGTCACTTGGATCTATAGCTTTACTACAATGACTTATATGTACATAGACATAATAATTCAAGCATTATATGACTAGACAAGCACCTAATCGTTTTTATCGTTTGTTCCAATAAAGGGTTATCGAATTAGGTATCAGGTGTAAAGTTTGTGTGTCGTGAGAAACTTAAATGTTCGCACGAATGAAGTAAGTTGTAGTAATAGTATGTATCTTATTGTTATTCAATCTAATAAATCTTCGCCTTTACTTAATTGCTGTGCAAGAAAGAACCAAGAGTCTCAAAGTAAGAGAAATAGATAGTGCAGAACTTGAAACTACATAATTAAATTACGTTACCGGCGGTTATCTCATCTATCTTCATGGTTCCGTGGTACATCAAACTTGTTATTTCAAAACTCAATTAGGTACACAATAACAATCTAAGTCAGAGCTTAGGAAGTCACATAAGTTGAGCCTGTAGCTCCCAACTTTAATTGACTTTTGAAGAAAATTACCTGGATTCAAGACTTGAAAATAACTTTATAGATATGAAATTAATTTACGGAATTAGACGGAGCAGGTCGACGGTATAAAACCTCAAATAATGATGACGTAAATGAGATCAAAATTATCCGTTGTTCGAAAAACATGATTGGAATTGACGGTCATGATTTCGTGAGTTCCACCTAGTTTAATACCAAACATGCATTTACAGATTAGCCATCAATTATGGTGATTAGAATGAGTGCCACGCATAGGCGAAGAAAAAAACTAAACCAGGAAACAGCAGTGAAACGTGTATCAAGTGCGCGATATAATTATAGTAGGTAATCGATTGTATGTACTTACTCGTATAGGTACAAACAATTGAAAATCCATCAATTGTAATACCTTCAAGGACTGGTTACTTCACTTCTATCGTCAAGCTCTACAAATAATACTACATTGACCTCGGACTACAATTCGAGCATGGCAATGAGAAGTATTTTTTTAAATAACTTGTAACTTTAATAAGTGCGAATATTTTCATTGCAGTCGATTTTCGGCAGAAAAATACCAGCATTTAATCAAAAAGTTTCCAGGCACATAAAACAAAGTAATTCAATAAAAACTGAAAAACTGTTTTTTTCAGCAGAACTTCCTTTTTACTTTATTTTATTTTTAAGGATATTATACATTGGTTTGGCCTGCGGTTTCACCCGCGTGGACGTCGAAAAATATCCCACGCGAATGTTCTACCGAGATTAAAAGGATCCTATGTCCTAACTCAGGTTATGGTCTACCCATGTGCCAAATTTTATCCAAATCCGTTCAGTCGTTCTACCGTGAAAGCGTAACAAAGAAACTCACTTTCTCATTTATAATATTATAGTTAGGGAGTTAGGATTAAAGTCGCATTTCGTGTCTGTCTGTATGGCCGCGCAGTTCTTCTAAGAGCTCTTACACATCTGCGACACTTGATTGCTTCGATTATAAAATATGAGTGTTTATGGAATTATAAAAGTAAGGAACAAAACCCTTAAACCTTAGCTACGACTACCATACTAAATTCATTAGCAAACCATCTGGTTTCTGGTATCTGTGCCAGTCGCGGCTAGTCGCAGGCGGTCGTTCGACGGTCGGGGACCGTCGCTGACCTGTGTCGGCGATCGCTCGTGAGTCGCGACAGCTGTCACGGCACGGTGTCGCAGATCTGTAAGACCTCGAAAAGGAAAGTTGAAACAAGGGTAAGTTGAAAGAAATGAACTATTTTCTTGTAAATACGCCCATCAGTACATTCAAAAGTGCCTTTTAATGACCAACGTGATATAAATGATTTGTCTTTGACTAAACTTGAAAGAGATTTTGATGCAGTTTTCATCATCACATGATGAACTGGGAACATGAAATGGACTCAACAAAATAAAATGCCATTTAAAGTTAACTCTCTCATTCAGTTGTGCTATCAAAATCATTACCAGACTCGGAAAAGTAAGTAAAATTTTTAAGAAGCTTTAATAAGTGACATATAATATACCTAGACGGTGCTGCTGGCTGCGACGAAAATTGCCTCACTCACCTACAAAGCATATTTCATTATGAGCCGTTTTTGTGTCGCAACTTCGCTAACTTTATTTATCCCTGTAAGTAGCTATAAGATTCTGTTAAGTCGCACTTTAATAGCTCTCATTTGCTTGAAACTAGTTGGATTTTAATATCTTACCTTCGGATATCTATGTCTTACCTCACGGATATCCGATCTTACCTGCACTATTTACTTTGATAATGGAACTTTTATTTTAGACTAGTTTCTACCCGCGGCTTCGCCCGCGCGGATGACGGATTTACGTTGATGACGGTTATCCCACGGGAACGTGCTACCGGGCCAAAACGTAGCCTATATCCTTTCCCAATGCCATCTATCTCCTTGCTAAATTTTATCGAAATCCGTTCTATTGTTTAGGCGTGAAAAGGTTACATACAGATAGTTACTTTCGAATTTATAATATTAGTATGGGGCTTTATATAGAGTCGTGATGACTTATAAAGATTTCTTTAAAAGGAACTGGCTGAACTGGGACTGAGATGACAAATTAAGAAGTGAAAAGTAATAGAAAGGCCTTTGCTATAGCAATATAGTGTAGCTAGGTTAAAAATAAGAAAAAGTGCATTTTATTGCAGCCGTATCTAAAAGTGCATCGTGTAGAGTGTAAACGACACCCGACAAATTTTAATTTATCCTAAAACTAGAAGTGCCGTGTGAGTTCATGTCACTTGCAGATTTATCACAACTTGTAGACAAGTCATTCAGTTTACAGTTTCCTAGTCAACATCTATATATCTCTAAATCTTAATGTGTAGGTAGGTACAACACGTTTGATATAATCTGTTTAAAAAAAACTGCGTTTCCACGAATGACTGTTAAATGTTTAATCTGATCAGGTGTAGGAGAAAGTTTTTATTTTGAAACGCTTAGCTAAATTGTTTTGAGTCAAATTGTAAATTACAACAAATATTTGCGAAGAGGTTTAGTTATTTTGGTTGTTTAACTCATTCTTGATTCAATTATTTTAATAAATAGAGAGAGAGAGCGGTTTCCTATGACAAACTCATTTGCATTGCCTTATTTTAGTAATTATTAAACTCGACATGAACCTATTACGTTATTGTTTACTTAGGAAGGTTTTTTTTCCGTTAGCCTGTACTGTCCCACTGCTGGGCAAAGGCCTCCCCCATTTATCAGTGTTTCTTAGGCCTGCTCCGTTGACGACGCCCGTCTTCAGGCACCCATTGTGTGACGACTTTGGCCCATCTATCTGGATGCCTCCTATAAGTGTGACCCGCCCAGTCCCACTTCAGCCTCGCAGACATGCCGCCAACATTGGCGACACCTGTCTTGGAGCGTATTGTGGTGTTGCGAATATGGTCGGTCAGTTTAATCTTTAAGATACCTACTACGCTCCATCGCTCTTTGGCAAACCTTGAGTTTGGATTTCAGAGCCCAGAGGCTCCTTCCTAACTTGGTCTTTGACAGATCAAAGACCAAGTTAGGAAGGTATCCAAAAATATTGTAAATATAACATTGGTCCTTAGGTAAAGTTACCATTTTATTTCCTGAACAGTTTGACGTTCAGAAAACATTATGTTACAAGCATTTTTTTTATTTCGCAATACAGCGCGCGTCAATAGTTTCTAAAATAGACATCCTACATCTGATTCAGTTTAAATGTACAATATCGCGAGTTCTCAATATTTATCGATAGAGCGGACGAGGGAATTTCAATATTGTCTCGGGTCGGGGCCTTTCTAGCGTGAATTGACGCAAAAACTACCTACAGGCTACGAGTAAGATATTTTCATATATGGAGGCACCAAGGCTAAAGACGGAGGAACTAATATGAAGCTGAAAATGTTAGCTCCATTTTTCTTACCAGTTCTTAAAAGTTATATTGCTTAGGTTTTAAAAATTGTGCAATAAGGAAGATCATGATGTGATGGTGCGATTTATTAAAGTTAAGCTTATAGCTCTACGTTTTCGGTTCAAAGCGAGGTTAACAGCATTTTATGAATTTTCATAATTCAGCATTTTGAAAATAACTTTTCCTAGTAATATTTAACTAATCTTGTTTGATAGTCCCTATAAAAAATATAACCTACTCCTACCATATTTTATTACACACAAAACAGCATTTGGTTTAATTTTTCAGCATTTTGAAAATGACTTTTCTTGGTTTTTTCTTTCTAATTTAGTTTACCTAATAGTCTCTACAAAATGATATAACCAACCATGTTGATGTTCACTATAAGCCCACGATCGCA
Source organism: Hydraecia micacea (assembly GCA_914767645.1). NCBI lineage: Eukaryota > Metazoa > Arthropoda > Insecta > Lepidoptera > Noctuidae > Hydraecia > Hydraecia micacea. The sequence goes on along the minus strand of OU611779.1, from coordinate 8,699,659 downwards.
CGGACATAAAAATATCGCGGCGGGATTTTATCGTGCACTGGACTTTCAACTTTCGGTGTTAAGCCGAGCATTGAGAATCCAACAGACAGCATTCCAGCGCGTCAAAAAAAAAACAGTGGCACTCCGGGAGTGCCGACAGAAGTGAAAACAAAACACAAACAGAATACTTTGCCATCACTCACTGACATATCGAACATACATTAAAACCGAGTACAGCCAGAGGACAGCCTAACACATCCGAAGCGGTGTCGCTTACGGTAACAGTGGCGCGAATTCCCAACGCGCCTAAAGAACTGTTTACTTCAAAAACCGTTGGATTTTCAACTCTTCGTGCTGAGCAGTATGTTTAAAACCCAGTGCACGAAAAAAATCGCCGCGGGAAAAAACGCTACTGCGCACCTAAGCTAACTATATTGTAACATACATAAATCTTGCAATACCTACCTAAGTAGTGGGCAGTCAAGCTACAAGAAATGAGTAACATAGCAAGCTGGATAAGGTTAGTGATTAGTGCACCTAGCTTACCTAAATACTAGATATAATTAACGACTCACGGTGCATTGCAATAATCAGATATGTGGTTATGTATTTATGAATACCTGGCACTTATCTAACCATGTTGAAATTCAAACGGTTAAGAAATCAAGCGTGAACGATGTGGAATCTAGCACAAACATACTACTTACACGTATGCAAGTTTTTGTAAAGAAACGTGTGGCGGTTATGACAAAAAACGAACTGCCCAGTATGGTATAGGAACTGAATATTTCATAAACACAGAAAAATCTGTGCCACTGCTCTACAATAGAGAGTTTTACATCAGCTTTAGTTTGATTTAACGAAATCATTCGTCTCAAATGCGTATGGTTGAACGGTTGTCGAAAAACGAGTGAAAAACCCGATTCACGTAGTACCCACAACAAAAGGAAAAAACTGTTTTATCCGTGGATGCGTGAATGATTCATGGGTTTTGCCGTGTGCAGTGAGTCGGCATTGCGTGGGATGTAAGCGGCAGTGCGAGTGCGAAGCTCTGCCTACCCCGCGACCCGCTCCGCGTCGTCGTGAGCATAAGGCATTGCGTTGCGGTCAAATTCCTCGCGTGCCAGTGTCGCCTGCCCGCGGATAGGGCTGCCAGACCCAAACAAAATGCTAATCTTGATAGGACGGGTGTGACATGTCGCCGCTCGGCTGGCGCAGGCAAGGGCCGACATTATCGTGGATTAACAACAACGATGAACGCTTTGAGCTAGACATATCAAAGATAATGAATACGTCCGACGATTTGCATATCATGCCCATTTTCGTCAACCGGTTTTTATGTCTTTAAATGATAAGTTTAAAAAACACGATAACACAAGCCTTGGGAAATAAATTATTTATTTCCCCTGGGTGCGCAATTAAAAGTATTGTTTAGAATTTAATAGAAAGCCAGCTAACCCTAGCAGCGGTTGTCGGCTGTTTTGCGAAAAAAAAAAACTTCATGGGTTTAATTGCTTCATTCTGCTATTTACATAATTGTTATTACATGTGATGCCGACGCGGAATGCGCAATCAAAATGTGTTTACACGCTAAAAACCGTATTTTTACAAAACGAGTCTTTCACAACGTTGCCTCAGTTATTTGCCAAAAGAATGACGGCATTTGTGTAAATCAGGCCCAGAAACGAAACTGATTTGTTGTTGGTAACACGACTGTAAATAAAATGGAAACATACGTGGATTAATATTGTAAAATACATGCGTCTTGGATGACTTTTCGTGCGTATTGCGTCATTCGCATTCCTATGGTTTATAGTACCTACTTATGCATATTGTGGAAAACGGTATTGAACGACCACAATGTTATAGGTATCATTTTCATGCCAATCGGTTATGCATGACATATTATATTATTAATTATTGCATATGTTTTAGGGCTTCCCATACCATAATTAGCGGTGAAAGTTAACAGACGAGTTAGAAAGTATTTGTTCGCCAACTATTGATATTTGCATTAGAAATCTGTGAAACACAAGTGTTACTTTCTCACGCGGAGATTCAACGCATCATTTGAAGAGGACTTTTTGCTAAACCATCGTTTTTCCACAATTTTATGAGTCGCTCGCTACACAAATTATAGCTTCGGTCACACAATTGTGCAAATTCCTTTCGATATCTCACGTATAGGACCCTCGATTTCCATTTTATTTTTACATAAGAGTCATAGTAATATCTTATAATACGAAGGTGAAAGGTTCTGTATAAATTCAGACATCACTCAGTTTCCATCAATATTATGAATGGCTATTAGAGAAGCCGGCGAGTCAGTGCGTGCGTACGCAAAATACTAAAAATAGGGTACACTTACAGGAAAAGTTTTATTATTGAGCACGTCGGAGCCGAAAACACGGCTCTTCAGTATGTATACCGTTATTCGAGAAGCAAATTTAGTTAATGTTTAGAGTGAGCCAAGTTTTATCCCGAACACGACGGATTGATGTCCTCGGGGGAGCCGGCGATGTCGCAAACAGAACAAAAAGATTCAAGACGCTGTCAGGAGAGGAAGTGTTCTTACATACGACACTACCCCCGCAGCCCCGTGCCCTCAACTTATAAATAATGGCAAGTTTTGATTCGTTACAGTCCATGTTAATCCTTGTTCCTAAAAAATATTTATATTTTCGACTTCTTTGTAAGGTTCGGTCCTCAAATTGTCCCTATTTCTTGCCCATTTTCCTGAGAAAATCCTTGAGGGGAGAGAATAAGGGGATAATACCAATATTAACGAAACATGAAGCGTGAAGTGTGAACCTGTTCTCAAAGGCAGAAGTTGCTTTGACGCGACGCGAATCTCAAAAAAAATTAAAACATTTTTCGTTCTGCAAGTCATCGGTACTTCATAAAGAAAGGTTTCTTATATTTTCCGTTTTCATGATCGAATCAAAGTTAGTAAAAGGACAAAAAAATATTGTCCATGCATCGGTGTATTCATCTTTTATAGCAAGAACACTATATTAGGTTGAGGGATGATTTTTCAATCAACCGATAATTTCCGATTTGTCCGACTGTTTTTGTATGGCAGAACTATCAAAAATTCAAAATTATTCCTCCGATAAAGTTATCTGGCGTTGGAAAAATCAACCCTAAGTTAAATAGCTAATTAAAAAACAAAACATCCTCAAACCATACAACCATTTTGTTCTTGTCATAAGAGGTTAAGTAACGGGCATCAAGGGGATCCCAATTTAAATAAGTCCTCGCTGGAACTAGCCCCATTATCCCGAAATACGGCTTAAAAATAATTGAGTGGGGCCAAATCCTCTGCGGGAAATTAAAAAGGAGTCCACTTCCACTGCAGTGTCTTCCGCAAATAAATGAGTTTTGCCTTCAAGTGGCGTTTATTGCCTTATCTCAAGGAGAATGATGGTATTATACCCCAGACAAAAAATACTTGTTCCATGCCTTTGAACCTTGGCGAGACATCTTGGATTCGAGCCAATGACATTGCGTGAGCTCCGTGAGCTGGAGCCACTCTTAAAAGGCAAAAACGTAAAATTAATGTTAACATTTTTACGGAATTTAGTTTAATTAACGGGTTGAAGAAATGTTAACTTTACGCAGACACTAGATTTCTACAACTTAAATTAACATTTACTTTAGGCTTATAGTTTAATTGTTCTTAAGCAAACTGGAAATAATTAAGTTTAAATAATGATTTAGTTACTTAGTTTAAATTAAACATAGCTCTCAGAATTCTAGATTTATGTTATACAAACTGATAACGACAGTCATAAAAACTGAAAAGATACCTCAGAAAGACAAGATGGTGTTGATTAAATAATTACTCATCAATATTATTTTACGTTTTTGTTTCTTTCAATACCAATCTGATTGAAAATCAGGTAATCGGTTATTGGAAATTCAATAATGAAACCTTTTCACTCTAGATAATTATAAAATTTCGACTGTGTTTTGAGCAGTGTGGCCCAGTGGTAATGACCCGACATACGAGTTTTAAGTCGTGGGTTCAAATCCTGGCAGGCTTTACACTTTGTGTAAATAATGTCATCACCACTGCTCTTAAAACGGTGAAGGAAAACATCGTGAGGAAACCGGCATGTCTTAGCTAGACCAAAAAATCGAAGAAATGTGACGTCTACCAACCCGCACTGGGCCCGCGTGGTAGATTACAGTTACAGCCCACTCCCTCTCGAAGAGAGGAGGCCTGTGTCCCAGCATTGGAAACATTATAGGTTGATGATGATGCTTGTGTTTTCAGAAGGGATATGCCGAGTTGTCGATAATCATTAGACAAATTCCGCTAGTTATGTATTATTAAAGTTCGTTTAATATATGGCCCAGTTAATTGCCAGTAACTGGACATACCTAAAAGCAGACTCCGGATTGCTACTAAGAAACTCCTTATTCCTTACTTTCAATTACATAAAAAGGTCATAATATTTACTTAACATGGTTCAGTTCTAGTCTTTCTTTGATAAAGATAAGGAAAATTGAAATACATAGCGCAGCAGTCGCTGAAATATAATATCCACTCGGAGCTTCTCACTACAACAGCCACTTTGATGTTCTTAGCTTCTTCGAAAAAGCTTCGGGAAGTCTCAAAGGCGTGTTGCTGCCTCGGACTATCCCAGCCAGGTTAGACAGATTGAATAAACGGTGTCAAAGACGGTTAAGAAAACACCATACCTACCTACTTATGTACACAAAGTTCCTTCGTTAAAGGGACCCCTTATTCGATTTTCTTTCGGAAAAGTTTACGAATTTTCTTTTTGAAAAGAGTAATTTTTCTTCAGAAAATAGGAAAATCTTAATGATACATTCGGAAAAATCCTGCCGTTTTTTAAAATCCCGGCTGTAACATTTAGTTGGAATGAAAAATAGGAAATAAATGCCGGGGTCTCGAATGGCAAACACGTGAAACGGTCGATTGGTTCAACCGCGAAAAAAACAACCGTTTTCCATATAACTTGTGTACATGTAAGTAATTACACACACGTTATATTCCCGGTTATTCGAGCGGATTTTATTAGACTCCTTTAAAGTTGTAATACTTGTTTGTTTTATAAGTAGCAACGTATAAAGGCCGAGTTATAATTTCACATAAATTAACGTAGCTTACTTACTGGAACGTGTAAAACACATTTTTACATTACTCTTTGTATAAATTATGCACTCTGATTAATATTTAGGCAACTATTAGAATAAATTTGAAATATTTTGAAATTAACGTTTGTTATTGCGATTTGAATAATTTCCTATACATACGCGTCCATTATTAGTAATGGAATAAGTACGGATTTGAAAATTACATTTTTATTTCTCTTTGGTACAGTCAGAGAAAATGTTACTTACGCCCCAGTTCAAATTAAATCACTTACAAGGCTAACTTGATCAAGTTAACCTAAAAGGGAGGGACCTAAGTAAGACACGAATATAGAAAGAATATTTTATCTTTTATTACATTTGTATATCAAAGCAATGAAACAGTCCATTAGTAGTGGAAGAAAACATTCTTATTCGTAGACCATTGAAACAATGTGGCGCTTGTGCTACATAAAGTTCAGTTTAAGTACCTTTAGTGCATCGTATAATTTGTACACTTCGTCCAACATAGTTGGAGCAGTACTAGAGCAATCGATAGCTGGGTCGCTTTAATTTACGACCACCACTAAGTGTACCGCGTCCCATATAAACAGACGTTGAGAAACGCGCCTATAAAATTGCTCCAATCAAACCATTCACAGTTAATATTTATGCGTAAGTTATTATTAATCATATTCAGCTCACATCCCGGTCCTTCGGCTCTATTCACTGACTGAAAGTGGCTCACGTAACAATGGAACGGTAACCCGATACGTGACAAGAAATATGATGTATTAGTGGCGACGTATACTCTATTGTGCTAGACCTATTTACCGACTAATTGGTTCCGACTGTTCCAGAGTCATTCGTGACTTTCACAGCGTATCGTGTGCGTAGTGAAATCTCGGCTCCGCTCAGTTGACGCCAGACACCCAAGTTTCCACCGACAAGCGGAGTGTCGCAAATTGAGCAGATAATTCACTGGAGGATGCTTAGATCTTACAGTAGCATTGTCACTATAAATCCTTGCTTACTACTTAATAGCTAGAAGTATTTTATTTTATTAGATATTGTAGCTAGCTACAAAACTACATAAACTAAAACATAAAAAATCGCCTCAGCATAATTGTTTTTTTAAGTGTGTGGTCTGGGTTCAAATTAGTTGTTTGATCTAAATAACTATCGACTGATTTAACTATCACAGTTTAAACACATATAGATTCGATTGCTTTTACGAAACCCGAGTCGATCACGTAAAATAACTGTTCAAATAACGGATTCTGGCTTTTTAACGAACTTTACAAAGGGAAATAAGTATTTACATTAAGTTTTTTGTTGTAGATAAAAACTGTCTCCTCACACCAATGATGGCAATAAATTTTGCAGTGACCACAGATTATTCGCTGCAAAAATATTCACGAAGGCAGTCATGATCATTTTTTAAGACCTGTGTGGGGCATTTAATAAATCCGGCAGACGAAGTGACAAGCGACAATCCGACAATTTTGCAAGTTTGCCCACGAGCAGCTTTTGTCTCAGCAACTAATTTGTCTCTCACATGTAGTCTACGAGTTTGTATGAAAGTGCTGTCTTTGTCGTGTCGCTTGCTGCGCGCACTTTCATACAAACCCGTAGACTTGATGTGAGAGACAAATTTGTTGTAGAGACAAAAGTTGCTCGTGAGCGCCCTCCGTAGGTATATTTTCTATTTTATTAAACAGTACCTGTCGTGAAAATGTGTATTTTTTTTAACATAGATGTCGCATTGTCGGTTAAATATATTAAATAGGACCCTAGTGAAGAAGGACTAAACCAAAGCTCTAAAAAAATATATAAGAAAGATAAGCTGTTCGCACGTCTCACCGTTATGTCTGACTCAACCTGTTCATATGACATACACCCTAAGGAATTTAAAACCTTATTGCTAAGACCAAGTTGTGTCACTGAACGACCTTATGCAATCACTTTGAAGGCACAGACGCGTTGCGTCATACTGTTGTGGCATATCTTCTCCAAGGGAATAAGTGTCTATTACATACTAATTACATTGGACAAGGTCACGTGTTTATCTTGTCTTTCTTGAAGACTTTTATACATTAACCACCCATATTAGGTGACTCTACCCGACTGGTTGCGACAGACAAAAGTTTATGAGAAGGTTATTCGGTAAATTAACGAAGACACACATACAGGGTCAAATTAAATTAGCTATCGAAACTCCGCAGACGTGATGGGTGAACTAAACACGACTAAATATAAAAATCATAATTTTTTTCTTGGGGATCAACGACCGCTGGTGGTTTTGTTACTTAAAGTATGGGCTGAGAAATTCCTCTTTTTTTGTTTTATCGTGTTTAGATATCGATACTCAACACATCTGTGAACTTTACATAAATAAAACTGATATTTCAAGTGACTACACTACCTGCGGTTGATGACCCCAAAAAGAATTTATCAAAATATATTTTTTGATCATGTTTAGAAACCTATCGATAGCCATCATGTCTGCGGAGTTTCGCTAGCTAATTTAAGAACAAAAGCTTTATGAAGCAAATAAAGCTTTTGTTCTAAGAAAAGGAATTTTAAATTGAAAGACTATAAGTATTTTATGTTCGAGAGAGAAAATACTATTGGTATTCGAAACGACACTCAACACTTCAAACGTATATTTTATTTCTCAAATATAAGCGTGACAAACTCTTAACAATATTTGTCGCTTGTGGTAAGCTGTAAATACTGACTACACTATACAATAAGAGCTATATTTGTTTGCCCACAACTACAAGCCTTGCGGGGAGCAAACATGGAGAACTTTTCCGCGCAGTGTGTATTGTACTCACAACTTTAGTGAACAAATAAAAATACATGGTCATGTAACACTACGTTTAGCTTTTATTACTAATTTATGTTCTTATCTTTTGAACAATTAACAAATTGCCTTTTGTGATCCTTGATAAGGATCTTTAAAACCTTAAAGGATCTCGCAGACAGGCGCGATTCGACAGCGCGATGCGACTCTAGTAGAACAACTTCTATGAAAACTTCATGGAAATTCTTCTACCAGAAGCGCGTCGCATCATCGCCTCGCGCCTGTTTGCGGGAGCCTTAAGAACTTATGTGGCGAGATTTTAACCGTAAGCTCAATATTTTGTTAGGCATTGTAGTCAGGATAGTTTTCTGTGAACCAGTTTCTTTAAAAAGGAGACTAAAAAAAGAAGTTGACAAAAATTTTGACATGCTACCTATCTATATAATATGTAATATATAGATGAAAGGTATTAACCAACCTACTTGTATAGCGTTAATATTACAACGTGCAATTAATCCCCAGTAAAAGACCCAATAACTCCAGAATGAAAATGCAATTAAATGACAAAACTGGAATCAGTTAATGAATTTCCCATTAACCTACATTGTACAAGTACCTATTTATTATCATTGTTTGTGAAATGGCATACTTAATTTATCTTCCCAAGGTCGTTTAAAAGCAGGTGTCCCAACTAGTTTAAGTATCACCGCGAAAATTGCAAGTTCGATGTTATCTAAGTAAAGTTATCCCGTCGAGGGAGCTATTTGCGTCAACTCGGAAATTTGCTTTAATTCCACTAAATAGAAGAGAATTGATGTTAGTTCCTCAACTAATTTGCAATTAAGGGCTGAAACAACCGGTATTGGAATACCTCGTGCTTAATTCTGATTACTAACTTTATGTACAGTGGCGGGCCTAAACAATGGCCGAATTGAACTAAACTTAATTAATTGCGGTAAGATTAATTAAAAGGGAAATATTTTATTGATCCTCTAAAAACGTACACTTTTTCAATTAATGAACCTCTAAAAACTTTTTGGGCTTACAAGGAAAGGAAGCAAACTTTTTCTAAATAAATGAGCCTCTTTTTAAATTTGTAACCTTTTCTCATAGTTCGTCGCAGTAACAAAGCTAGGGCACCCCGACTGGGTTAGGTCAGGTTAGAACTGTGACCAACAGCTACATCCAAGTTAGTCGCAGTTACATGACTATTTAGACAAACTCAAATTCAACTTTTATTTCAAACTAGCTTCTGCCCGCGGCTTCGCCCGCGTGGATCTCGGAAATTTCCCCACGGGAACATGCTACCGGAACAAAAAGTAGCCCATATTTTACTCCATGACATTAGCTATCCGCCAGTAAAAATCCCTTCAAAATCGGTCCAGCCGTTTTGGAGATTAGCCTGAACAAACAAACAGGCAGACAGATAAAAGTACATTTTTTGTAAGTAACGTATATCGTTTCATAAGCATTTAGTAAAAAGCTGTTATTTTGAGAAACAGACTCTTAAATTTTATTTATTTGTCTAGAAGATTTCGGACCCCAAAATAGGAATTTTAAGTTAAATAATATTTTTAAGACAGCAAAATGGGAATAATTTGGGGTTCCAATAAATAAATTATTAAATAAAATAGTTAAGCTGTTTGCACGTATCCGTTGCGAAAGTAAATGCATTTAATAGATAGATTAATCCCTTCAACGCAAAAAGAAAGGTACTTTTTTACTCACAAGTACCATTTCTAAGAAGATACCAAGAATAACTTTCACGTTAGATACCTCCAAGATACATACGTAGCTTTAAACGTAGGTACGGTAAAGTGATTCGTAAAACTTGCACGTAAGTGTAGTCACCACATTGATCCTCTTTTTTCAAAGACTTTAGTTCTTGTGCGTGATCTCTTTGCTTGATTAGTGCGTAGTGCGAACGTACCTTTGTTGTGTAATGAAAAGTTATGTGTATAGTGCATCGGAGGCGGATGTTGACCGACCTCGGTTAAGTTTCCAATAGTGAATATTGTGACTCATTCGAGTAGAGAATCCTATATTTCTGCCCACACCACGGTTCCTTCAATGTCATGACACCCAGCTGTCGTCTTATATATAACCTTATGTGTTGTATGACATTCTAAATTGTTACGTGTAGCATAGAAACGAAAGCTTTGTTTTCTGTAAAAACAGTAGGGAGGGGGGTGCCTATTCTAGCCAGCAATGGATATTTTCAGTGAGGAATTTCTTGCCCGTCCTTCTCCATGGGTACCTACTACGCTTTGGAATGGGCAACTAGCTTCATCTATCTGACTGACTGACCCCTTGGAAATCAAAAGTAATTGGTTTATTAGAAATAAATGCTTTGAGTTTGAGTTTTAGTTCGAGAATTAGGTATATTCCAAGAAGTGTCCTTTAAATAATATTTACAAAGACCATTCAAACAATTTTTTCAACATACTTATGGTCTCTTCCATAATTATATTCTGATATAAATGTAAACTAATGGATCAGACAACGCTTTTGATAACTTGAATACTTAAACTGGAAATTCTAATTTTAGTTCAGCAGATGTTTATCAATGGACAATTGATATTATTTTTATAACCTTAATTTTCGTCCATCATTTTTCAATCACAGTATTTTATCTAATGTTAGTCATTTAACCGGTTGAATTCCGTAATTACAGAAAAAATTAATAAGCCATTGTTTCTCGCGTGGATCCACGTTTCGGCCACACGAAGAGTTAATAATATTTGGAAAAAGTGGTGAGATATAAAGTTGAAACCTTCTAAATACAGATGAATGTGTTCCCAATTCCGTTTAGTGTACGATTGTGTATGAACTTAACCTGAACAGGGCTTATTTACACTTTTGTCAGATACTTTTGGAACAGACTATAACCTTACTAGACATTTCACTGCACCTTCTCTACTATTATTCCCTACTAGCTGCTGCCCGCGACTTTGCCCGCGTGAAATCCTATCCAAACTAAAAGTAAGTTTGTTTGTTACATTTTCACGCCTAAACCACTGAACCGATCATCCTGAAATCCCTGTAATACAAAATGTATGTAATTTTAAGCATCTCGACAACGTTACGTGCTCTTCATAATATCATTATCATCTTAAGCAGATAATTTAGATTAACATCCACTTCCTATAATTGGTTGAACAATACTTAATCGCCTGAACAAAGGGCGCGCTGATAAGTCATCTCAAACTGCATTGTACCTAGAACTAAAGCTAACATGACAGCATTATAGCATATAGCACATAGACCGATAGATACATAAAGACAGCAACACAAAGTAGATAGAAACAGAAGGTCTGGTTCATGCAACAAGAGAAAACGCACGCGCACATAGACAGGTTTCAAGTACAGCGAGTGCAAGCGTAGAGTCCGTCCCACGAAAGAAGTACCGTGGCAATAAGTGATACTAAATTATTATATACTTAGCAACATTCCTACATCAACCCTCCTACCTCAGACACTTTTCTCTATATGAGATTGTGCATTTTATTTACAGTGCCTGTAAAATTATGATGAGATAAAATATACTTAAATAAAGATTTATGTCTCCGTCGTTTGCCTGCCGCCGCATCTGCGAGACTTCTTTCGTGAAACGGACTCTTCTCGAGCCTGGCATTCGTTTGAGATAGTTTTAGACCTCTGTACAGCCCGATTCAAACATTATGGCGGCTCGGAACACGAGGCGAGTCGCAGCGCAGTAACAAATTCACGTGTCAGTGAGGGTGAGGGGTGAGGTACTGCGCAGCGAGTAGCGCACTTCACGGGACTGCTCTCTAAGTCCGTCAACGAAAACACGGGCCCGTCCGAAAGCAGTGGACCAGTCAAAAAAAGCGACAAACAAAACATTTCGGACGAGCAATAACACATTGGGATTAGGGACTACTCTACTGTCAAATCGGGTTGTCATTAATTATTAGTTTAGGCGCCGAACTAATCTAATGCCCGTAAGGAATACGGATTACGAAACGTAATTGCGGCCGAAACTACGGACTTGGAGCTTGGAGAGTAGACCCCCAGAGCCGCAATAAAGTTTGAATTGGGCTATACGTGCCTACGTGCGTGTTTGTTTTCTTTCGTAGTATGGAGTCGAACTTCTGTACCTATCTATTTTGTGACAGCAGTAAGTCAGTATCGTATTCTAGGGGTAACAGGATGACAGGTATAAACAGGGATTGACCGACACTGTAATTGGGAAACAGATCTGAAGGCCAATTCTCGTAATATAAAGCGTTTAAAATCTAGTCGCAGTCTCATCTCGGCGACAAACGGATGTCAAAAACTTGTTAAAATGTTGGTAAACTAGAGGTATTTTTCCCAGATTGAGATTGAGATCAGACTGTGAACGTACTTAAAATTACGAGAATTGCCCCTCTGGTGTCGATCTGACAATTGCAAAAGCGTTTGTGATCCCTGAAGTGGAATAAAAACGGGATGTTGTAAGAAACATAAAAAAGCCGTGTCTGTTTGTTTTGAAAAGGTAATCTCAAAATGTGTAGACCGAAATTTATTATAGTTTTACAGAGGATAGAATAGGTTCCGCGCGTGTCTCTAGGAAAAGGTCATTTATTATAAATGTACATTTTTTATTCATGCCTATGTTGTTTATTAGCTAAACAGTCACGGTTTAAGACCACCCGTGCGAGGTCGGGGCGGGTCCGCAAGTGAAATATAATATCCAAGCGTAGAATAGCGTGAATGCAAAGCTAACAAAATTGTTCAATTTAATACAAAATGACATCGGAAAACTCAATAGAGAAGCATATCTAATTTGTTCGTCATTAGGAGCGACCACCAAACAAGAGAAAAAGTGAGTAGCGACTAATGTAATTAAGTGTAATGTTAGAGAATGAACGGACAAAGTGAACGAGATTGAATCGAGAACCAGCCAGTATCCACTTGAGCGGAATAAAGATAGTTAGGAAAAGAATGCGTCGCTTTACAATTCATGAAGCAGAAATTTGCGAAGTTCTATCTAGTAGAAAACGTCTAAGTGACCAAACAAAGCTTTGACTTAGCTTTTGCAGCTGAACTCGAGCGTCTCGGAGGGCTTATTGAATTATCCTTCAAAGCAAATAGAGCATCGTTTGATTGAATTTAACCTCTGTAGAGTATTAAAGAGTAGATAATTGTGAAAAATATGACAATAAAGTATGATTATACACAGTTGTACAAAATTGTGTTGTAAATGTTGATGGGGCCTGAAAATCTATTTGTTGCAAAAGGGACCCACCAATTAAGTATAATGATAGCTATTTTACTTTTGACTCGGCTGAATGAAATGGGCTATCTGACATAAATGTGCCATATTATAGGTAATTATCCTAACGGAGTGCCCGGACACCTCGTATATATTCAGGGTGTGAAAGGAAATGTTTACGTGTCGATAAAATATAACGCAAAATACAAGGTCAAATCAAATAAGCTAGCGAAACTTGACAGATATAACAGATATCGATATCTAAATATGTTAAAACAAAAAAAAATATTCGAGGAAATTATTCACGTTGGTAGTGTCGTTTCTCGAAATATCCGTGGTTTTATGTAAACTTGACTGACGTGATAAGTATCGATATCAAAGCACGATAAAACAAAAAAAAACTGATTTTCTGAACTCATACTTCAAGTAACTAAACTACCAAGTGGTCGCTGACCCCAAAAAATTTCATGAAATCATTTTATTTTATCATGTTTTTACCCATCACGCCTGCGGAGTTTCGCTAACTAATTTGATTTGACCCTGTATAAGTGCTGGCTGACTAACAGCCAGATATGTGGATAACCAACAAAAGACCTCAGCTAATAGGTACCTGGATGAGCCTTGCACAGACCAGGGAAGCACAGCACAAAATAGAAGAGACCTATACTCAACAGTGAATAGAACAAGGGTATCAATGATGATGATGTATAAATTCAGGCAAAGAAACAGTACTTACATTTTGAATGTATTACAGCACAGCTATGATTGAAGCACGTTCTTGAGCAAAAACATGATTTCCCTTGAAACCGACTCCAATAGCTAACGCCAAGTTGACAATGACAAATCAAACTGTCATTTTAAACCGGATATCTAGTTAACGCGTGTAATATAAAAACTCGTTATGTACGTATCATTAGATAAAAATAACTATTTGATTGCGTTGTGAAACGTTTGATGGAATGATTGATAATGATGTGGAGAAAACCTGTGGGCAGTAGGTTAACACTTGTTTTATTGTTCGGTATTGTTTTAGAATATAATAGTTTTATTTGCATCAAAACATGGTGGATTTTAGATAATAGGGTTCTGTCTTTTTTCTAAAGAAAAAATATTATTTCCTAAAACAATTCCATTGTTTTATGATTGAAATGGCATTGTTAGTGGAAAGAAAATATTGAGCAATCTTCATTTTGCTGACGACATGGTCTTATTGATTTGTATAACAACTAGCTGCGCCCCGCGGTTTCACCCGCATAAGTTTCGATCCCGTGGGAATATCGGTATAAAAACGATCCTATGTCCTTTCCCGGGACTCAAACTATCTCTATAAGTACCACATTTCATCTAAATCGGTTCTGTGGTTTAGGCGTGAAAAGGTAACATACAAACAGACAGACAGAGTTACTTTCGAATTTATAATATTAGTATGGATTGCTTGCTGCACTTACAGTAAACACCAAAAGCCAACAACATAACATTAACTAAAAAAACTTGTGTTCTATCTCGGAGCTAGAACAATATGCCCCAAGTTTTGAATGCCAAGAACCTGTCAAAGACCTGTCATAAGTTTGCTATGATCTTCAGTATAAAACACCAACTTAATGTTGAGGGTGCTAGGGTAGAATACATCCATGCATACGTAGGTATATTCGGGCCAAATTGATTTGAGTCAAGACAAATAAATTGTACATGTAAGTCTTATTGGTCTTTGATCCATGAAGCACCTGATAAAGGGGAAATTCTCATTACGTTGAAGCGAATGCTCATGGACGTTTGCATCCTAACATTTATATAAATTGGTATAGTGAACAAACATAGTCTTTGACATATCATTAAGAGCCTGCGCTCGCTGTTTGCCATCGAGGATGACGCATAAATTTATCAAAATATCTTGTAATTAAATTAAATTCAGAATTTACACGTTACATTACGTGAGTTTCACGTTACGTTTTTTTTGTCTTGTAATAATTGTCGAGAAAAGGTAATGTTTTTGGCTCGTCTTGGCGGGGCACTACCGTGCAAACAGATATTTAAAAAAAGTTTATTCTATTTACGCATTATTTATTAAAGAGGCTTTATATTACTTCTTTCGAAAGGACGTTCAAATCATTTCAATAAAAAAAGAACTACCTATCAGATTAATCTATTTCAATAAAAAAAAATCTTTAGCCCTAATGAACAAACCTGTTTCATTGTCTTGCTAAATGAAATTGCTTTATTAAAAAAACAGGAGAATAAAATGAAATGTTTGAAAAGGCTGAATTAATTGTGTTCTATGGAAATGTTGTTTACTTATCGTTAAATTATAAGTAAACATTATTTCGCAGGATCAGAATTATTTGCGCTTCGTCAATTACAATATAATTTGCGTTCGCGATTTATTTTCCAAAAATGTAAACAAATATGAATTAATGGAAAAATAACTTTAATTCCTACACAATAATGCTGAACATTATTTACGCTACAACTTCAAACATTTTTATACTTAACTTTTTCAATTAGTGCTAGTCACTCTGAAATCAACTTAATTATATCATTGAAATATAGTTGCTATTTGTTTAGCTTGAAATAAGGCGTGGGTGTGCAGTACTGTGCACTTTTACTATATTTGATCGTATCGAGGGGCTCGGCTAAATAATAATAGCCTCACGGGTCAATCATTGGTTAAGCTACGCTTGCCGCGGTTTGTGGATGGGTGACCATCATCCATTACAAATCGAGAGACCCCTCCGTGCCTCGGAAAGCACGTCCTGTTATCGTTACGGAGCCCTGAAGTCTGATAACCAGTTTTACCAATGGGTATCGTGCTAGTAACTGGGTTTTGGAGGTCTGATAGGCAGTCGCTCCATATAAAATACTAGCGGCATCCCACGGTTTCAGCCGCATAAGTCTCGCTCCTGTCAAAAATGAATCAGGAGGCCTACCACAAGCTCTTAACGCGATCCATTTTAGGACCTAAACTGAACTGTTCTTCTAATTCGTACCATGACGTCAGTTTAACGATTCAGTTTAGGCCGTGCCATCTGCTGACAGCGATTGTCCCAAACTGAGTCGCAAGTTTTGGTTTCATTCATACTTGTTTGGTACCATGACGTCCATAGAGCAGCTCAAGCGATGCGTTTAGGAACCTAAACTGAAATGTCTTGTTTTTGAATCGTTTTTAATTAGATCATGGTAGGCCACCAGCTCACCCGTTTTAGCGTAAAAGCGTAACAAACAAACACAAAAACTCAAATCTTTTCTCTTTATCTACAAATATTAGTTTAGACTGGTATTCAGCTGCATCCAGTTAGACTGGAAGCCAAAAATAGTTGTGAAAAGGCTAGGTAGATTGAATTGGACTTGATCGCATCGATACTGTGACTCAATGCTTATTTCGGATACAAAGGTACCTAAATCATGTTTTATATTCAGGGATTTCCAAACTTCTCTAACTTGTATGCCGAAATAAGTAGGTGTGTCATCAGCATAAATATACGGTTTAGTTCCAAATCCTAAATGTCCTTTGCAATAAAATACTTATAGCTTAAGGTTAAACGTATGTTATTTGGAGCATTCTACTGATTTTGGGTGCTACCTACAACATTATAAGTATTCTGGTTATTAAAATGTTTTCGCAACTCGCAAATAGAAGCAAATGAAGACGGCGTAGTTTCGAATCGTAAATATACTTCCAAATATTTTTTAGTAGCAGTGCCCCGCGGTTTCATCCGCATAAGTGTCGATCTCGTGGGAATATCGGGATAAAAACTATTCTATGTCCTTTCCCGGGACTCAAACTATGTCTATACCAAATTTCATCTAAATCGATTCAGCGGTTTAAGCGTGTAGAAGTAACAGATAGACAGACAGGCACACTTTCGCATTTATAATATTAGTATGGATAACAGGTGGCCTACCATGATCTAATTAAAAACGATTCAAAAACAAGACATTTCAGTTTAGGTTCCTAAACTGCATCGCTTGACCTGCTCTATGGACGTCATGGTACCAAACAAGTATGAATGAAACCAAAACTTGCGACTCAGTTTGGGACAATCGCTGTCAGCAGATGGCACGGCCTAAACTGAATCGTTAAACTGACGTCATGGTACGAATTAGAAGAACAGTTCAGTTTAGGTCCTAAAATGGATCGCGTTAAGAGCTTGTGGTAGGCCTCCTGCCCCATTGCGTTGGTCCAGTTGTCGTCAGCGCTTCTGCTGAGCACAAGGTGTGTCCTGAGTTTTCACAGGTCGAACAAAATGTTCCATCAGGAATTTCTCAGTAGCAGCCCCGAATCTGGATTTTTGTGCCTTGATGGCAATAATACTGGCCCCTATTACATGGGACATATGGCGAAATGTGGGTGTACTATAGGTACACTTCTGCCTAACATTTCGGCGTTTACAGGCGATGATGTTACGTTGTATTGTGTATTTTTTTTTATAAATCGGCGATCCTTTTGTAATGTTTCGAGTGGCAGATTCGGTTTAGAATTTGTTAGAATTGTGTCAAATAATAATCTAGGTACAGACTTTTCTCCTGCCTAAGGCTTTATACGAGTATCGTTACAACGAATTATCTATCCTATATATTGAATGAATTATAGTTATATGTATCCTAGTGCGGTGCCAGTGTCATACCTAAATATTGTACTTAACACTTGTTTATGAATCAATAAACTTTATTATTATATATTATTAATTGAAGTAGGATCAACGCCGCCCACTCCTTTGAAAAACAAACATCAGTTATTAATTCCCCAAAGAGTCCACCTACACATTGTTCTTATTTTCTTGGTACCTATATAAGTTTAAATACCATCTCTATTTATTTCGTGTGTGGGCGATGTTATGAACGATGAAAGCTTGTGATTATGTAGTTTTGTCCAAAGAAAGGCTACTCTTTCCCCAATTAAATCAGATTCACGAGGATGAACAGCAGAACGCTGTTATGTGGTCCCTGGCTGCAAATAATAACAGTCTAACGTTACAGTATCCTTTGGGTTCTCGCTGAAAATCTGCGCTGTGGCAACAAAGCAGAAGCGGTATTCATGTGCCACGGCAAAATGCTGAGCGATGGCCAATTTGCGCGGATTTTTTTTTTTTATTGTAAACCTTCTTTGAATTTGTTTCTTTTATACCTTAGGTAGATCATTTTGGTGGTTAAAGCAGTCGCTTTAAAGCGCAAATGAATATTTTTCTCTCCCTTCATTACAATTTGCTGAATATTCCAGTTCCCAGCTCATTGTGGCCTTTACAGAGTTTTCAGTCTGATATGAAACTTTGCAACAAAATCAGAGCAATGTAGAACGACATCCTCGTTCGTCCAGTAGCTGCAAACACAGTTGCCTCATCATTGAACGACTTGGGATCAATACCCAAGTAATTGGGTTCCCTGTTGGCGAATCCTCAAAAATAACCCGAGATAGATCTTATTCCGGTTCAATAGCGTTGATCACGCCTATTGTATCATTGCCAAACTTACATCTGTCGATGGATGTGTGGATGTTACCTACTGTATGTACGACAGCAAATACCTAGTTGTACTTCTCATAACTTGTTTATCCTTAAATTTATTTTATAACTTGTTTATCCTTAAATTTATTTTTATCATCCTTCTCAACATTATGTTAGCTGTATGACATCCACAGTTTGAAGAGACCTCCCCCATAGACTTCGGCAATAGTCTGTTCTAAGGCCCAGCCGCGCTAAATTTGCCAAATATATAAACAACAATGGCCACTCGAAATTGAATAAAATCGATATACAAGAACATTTATTTTAAGTAGTTTGTTTTCGTCTAAATCTCTGAGCCAACTAGACGAAAACAAACGTTACTTAAAGTGTTCTTGTATATCGATTGTATTCAATTTCGAGTGGCCATTTTTGTTTACATCTTTGGCAAATTTAGCGCGGCCGGACCTTAGGCTGTTTGCACCTATTGGAGATATGCGGCCTGCACCAGCTCGTCTAACAATTAGTGACAGGATGGTTATAAAAATATCTGCTTCAGTCATCATCTTGCAGTCTTTTAAATGGATACCTACTAGGTACTAGAACTAAAACAAAACTGAACTAGAACGGTTGCCAAGTATATATTATTCTTTATACCTACCTCTGTCTTTCTTTTAGAAATTGGTCTGAACAAGGCTAAAGGGGATACTTCATACATAAGTACCTAACTACAATTAATCTTTTAGCTGTAGCCAAACCAGAACTCCAGGAATGAAAAACCCTTTTATTGGTCGGAAGCAGAATTAGGGGTATTTCAGACCTATATCGATATTGAAATGGCAGTAACGTAAATCGTAATATAATATAATATTTTGAGTTACAATAACAGTATTAATTGACATTTAACCAATATTTGACAATATCAACTCTAGGGACAGTGAACAGCAAACTTTAACGAGCTGTGGGACTACGTAACATAACCAAAAATACATGTGGCTTGCTCAAATTTCCAAAAGCTTTACGATTTATAGTTAATTAATTTACTTGGGTAGCGAACATCCATGCAGCAACTCTAATGAACACATGTTATGACGTCAAAAAGCAATTTATAAAAATTAACTTAAATAAATAAAACATTTAATTGTGTTACAGGTACGTAATCAATACACTTAATTAAAATAAACATAAACAAGAATACATACAATTGCAAATATTATAAAGCCGATCACAAAAATTAAAAACATAAAAATAATTTAACTCACCAACAACTCCAGTGACAATCCAAAGATACAGAAATAAATCACAACAGAAACACAGAAATGGACGATACAATGAACACCACGGGAGAGGGTTACAAAACAATATAATAAAATAAAATCACCAGGGTCAAACAGGATCGCACAATCAAACTTAACGCGGTCGCACCATGCACACGTTACGTAGGGATGTCCAGGACTCGGCCTTACAGTTACAGACGTTTCATAATCAATGCGTGAGTGTTGTAATATTTACGTAATTTTTTTTTCAGCTTGTCAGACTGTCGCCGCGATGTATTATGGCCACAGCCGAATGTACCGATCCCGGTGAACGCTCGGGCCGCACTGCTTGCCCATAACGGCAAAAGGTCGTTCGTTACCCACATTCTCTTTCCGCGCAAGCCTTCTCAAGTTAGAAGGAGATGGAAAATTTACAGCTCCGCCGAGCTGGCTGCCAGAGCGAGACAGCTACAACACAGCCTCACAGGAAAACCCGAACTCGAGTCTTGATAGTTCTAACTTAAGACCGTGCTTTGCCTTTGTGAATTATTTGAAAGGTATATCTCATTGCACAAGCATTTTACTATGTGTAAAACGGAAACAACAAAAACGTTCTAATTGTCAAATGAATGGGCAGGCATTGCAAGGTAAATGTCTATTTCCACACAAGTTCGCACTGTGCGTGTGTTTCTACGATTCCCATAACGTAGTGAGTAATATATGCGTGCGCCTCAGGCAGTCGGAAATATTTGATTTGCATTAAAATGTTTAGTTAGCCCGGGTCGTAGCAAATATTAACTGAACAAGTATCTAGTTAGTGGTAATATTACTTTAATTAAACATAAGCTCTCGTTATCCCTGTTATCTTCATTTTAACAGCACAATTTTGCTACACGTCCAAATCCCCAATTTAATATTTTGGGTAAACAGAAGATCCCAAATCATTAATTTCGACTAACATAGTCTATGGCGTATAATCCCTGAACCGTAACTGTGCGTTCTCGATTTGAATTTTCGCCGCTCAGTGAGTTTTACCCATAAACCGATTGCCAATAGTACCTACGTACTACTGGCTATCGGTTTAAGCTAAGTATTACTTAGTAGATTTTGCTATTCAATTTACATTTGATAATGAAGGATTTTCTCTATGATTAAGTAAACTTTGACTTTTACACTCCTTTCAGGGAGGCTGGTAGTTTCAATTCCCGACCCGCAGACTTCATTTCTACTGCTATAAATTCAATCCACGTTTCTTATATTTTATTACCTCTTTGTGATTGAAGTCGAAGGTTACCTTTTATGTTTTTCTTTGGCCTAATAAAAAGTCGTAGGTTTTTATTAAAATGTATTAAGTACTTGCTAACAGTGCTTGCTTGCTTTCTTCTGTTCGGCTCTACATGCACAAAAACGGATTAAATATGGTCTTTAATACGTTTTTGTGTAGGACATGAACAATTATTAGGTATAAAAGTACATCATATTTTATTGAGTCTGAAGAAGAAAATGGACAGTTTCAGGTAAAATTTCCAGACAGCCACCTCGTAATATGTTCATCTTCATATTACGAGTTGAGTACAACGAATAAATAAAACTGATTCTGCGTATCAAAGTGCTTAAAGCTGTCCTCCCTAGATTGCAACTCTTTCGTTCACTGATGAAAATTATACTCGTGATTATTTTTCCGGGAAGGAACGGTTATCGTTCCGTTGATATCAAAGAGAGGGTTTCTACTAAAAATCTCAAAGGTAATGGGCAGTTGTCTGTATTATTCACTCCAGGGTTTAAGTTATGATCCAATTCGTAGCTGTTGTAAGTATCGAGAAAGCATTTCGGTTAAAATGATTAAGACAGAAGATGATTTCGATTAACCGGTTGAATGGCGTAATTACCCGAAACAATTAAAAAGCCATTGTGTCTCGCGTGGATCTATGTTCCGGCATACGAAGGGTTAAAATATTAAAGACGGGAATACTGAACTGACTAAATTCATGATTGATATCTTCAGTTACTTTATCGTTCTTTGATAAATTGTTCTTACGACTACCTTCTGCCCACGGCTTCGCCCGCGTGGATGTCGGAAATTATCCCACGGAAACGTTCTACCGGCACCCTAATTGCGCAACACACTATCAATCTCAATCTGAATCATTTTGAAGGATATTGCTAATCCATTGCTCCATATGTTCGAAAAATGGGTCTGCTCAGTAACGTAAATAACGCAATGAATGTTGTTGAACTGTCAAAATGCAACCCATTGCTTCTGATAGTGTGTTACGCAATTACCCCGCTGGAAGAAAAGCCTATGTTCTTCCTTACAACATGCCGCCGGAACAAACAGTCAAACAAAAATTTTTTAAATGTTTTTTTTGGTATCGTACAGCGTCCATAGACGCCAGCACATCAAGCTACCCGAAACTGTCAAATTTTCCCAATCAACTTTGAACCTTATGCTTTAGCGATGAAGTTGAAAATCTACTAAAGAAATTTTACAGATTCTAGTAACTCGATGTGCTGGCGTCTGTACATATGAATTTAGTGAAAGGCTGTAATTTTTACATTACAAACAGACACATAAATTTTAATTATTTGTATAGATTATGTAGGTACTCATTTGTTTTGACCTCCTTGACCCAATTGTTTAGCCAAACTGCAGTGGTTTGGCTAAACAATTTTGGGAGTATAGATAAACAATACATCATAGGTACAGTAGTTTCAAACATAAACAATTACAAACAAACAAACCAGGAAGAACAAAAGCATTTTGCAACATAAAAACCGGTCAAGAGCGAGTCGGAATCGCGCACCAAGGGTTCCGTACCATCATAAATGTTTTAATTTTTCATCGGCGAGGCCTATATTCGTCAGAGAATTTTAACACTGCGCGCTACGGTGTAGAATATTGCAGTTTTCGGTCAGCACCATCTCTTGACCGATAGTGGAAGTAATGTAACTTTCGTTGATGATTTCTGAAAAAGTGTGCTATTTAGAGACGTCGTTTTATTTTCCCTGTAATTTTTACATAAACTTCTATCACATAGAATAATTTCAGATATTTCTCTATGCAAAGTTCCGTGATAAAGGGGGGACGGTATTTTTTTTTACATTTTTCACCAAAAGTCTAAAACTATGCGGCCTAAAAAAAAAAATGTTTGAGAATGTGCAAACTGCGCTCTTTCATATGATACCCCACTTGCCTTAGTAACCCCACTTCGAATTTTTCAGACCACCTTTCAGTCCCTGTTGCAAAATATATATATATATATTTCTTTCTTATTTGCAAAATAGTTGGGCAACCGTCATCTAAAACTATTCCAAATTTCAATTTGATAGCATTAGTAGTTCTTGAGATATCCAGCTGTGACAGACGGACAAACAGACAGACTGAGTCGCAACATAAGGGTTCCTTTTTACCATTCTGGTACGGAACCCTAAAAATGAAGCAATGTTGGATTCTGACTAAGGACTTGTTTACAAATTATCAATAATTGGGTCGGACTGACTAGCATTATGCATCATTGTTTATTCAGTGCAGCACTGGTTACACCACTTGTGTTGCGACAAATAATTAATGCCGCTGTGGATGGCTAGCCTTAATTAGCGGTCATTACAATGTGACGTCACTTTAATATGTTGAAATTTCGACTTTTTGGACCATTACATTTTGCAATAGATTTTTGTTTGTTTATATTTGAAGAGTAGTGGTGGCCCAGTAGTATCGGCTGCGACTTACGAGTTGTACCTAGGTCGTGAGTTCGAACCCAAGCAGGCATTGCTCTCAAAACGGTGAAGGAAAACATCGTGAGGAAACCGGCATATCCTAGAACCTAAATTCGAAGACATGTGACATCCATCAACCCGCACTGGGCCCGCATGGTGGATTACGGCCCACTCTCACAAAGAGGAGCCTACGTCCCAGCCGTGGGGACATTATAGGCTGATGAATGATGACGCTTGATTATTTTTGTTGGGTTTTATTTTCTTCTCTCTTCTCTTCATCTTTTTAAGAATTAATGTTGTAATCTGTTCCAAAAGTATATGGAAAATGTAAACAACTAGATTAGAAAATGTACCTCAGGATGGCAATTTGTAGTGATGCCGGTTACAAATTGAGTGCTTTGATTTGTTAATTTGAATATTTTAACCTGAAATTCTAAGTTTGAATTGCTTTAAAGATGTTCTTTTTGTATTTATTCCTGTCTGATCCCCTGAACACCCCCCCCCCCCTCCACCCCTCCCCCCCTCGATCCCCTGCTAGTTCGTCTTCTGTTTTAAACTTTGTCTTATATCCACTATAAGCTTTCTCATTTCGTTTTGATCCAGTTTTTCTTTTGTTTAAAGATGTGATGTAATACCAAAATCTACCTAATAAGTAATTATTACCAAAAAAAACATGGAGATCATAAGGTCTACATTACATTGGGTGACGTTCATGTGTTGCGTGATATTAACCCGGGTACCTACTATATAATTTCAAATAAGTAAGTACGACTGTGGGTGATTTTTGGGGCTTGTGGCTAAGTATTAACAGCCGCATGGGTCAATCGATCAGGTTAAGGTACGCTTGCCGCGGTTAGTCTGTGGATCATACCAAAACCCCTCCGTGCCTCGAAAAGCACGTTAAGCCGTTGGTCCCGGCGGTCATTCGTGGATCTTTGACAGTCGTTACGGGTCGTCAGAAGCCCGAAAGTCTGACAACCAGTCTTATCAAGGGGTTTGTATTACCCAGTAACTGGGTTGTGGAGGTCAGATAGGCAGTCGGTCCATGCAAAATACTGGTACTCAGCTGCATCTGGTTAGACTGGAAGCCAACTCCAACATAGTTGGGAAAAGGCTAGGCATGATGTCATCATCTGCCTAAAAAATCAACCCACAGTCAACTGTGGGCTGATTTTTCAACAGTCAAATAACGTTAATCTGATGAACGAAAGAAAATACATTTAACATGGAGCAAAGAAAAAAAAAAAGAAAAAAGAACAACACATAAACATAACATCATACCTGGTTTTCACGAAGGATTAGGCAGAAGTGGCCTATTATAGTAAAGCCACCTTTCGCCAGTTATGTTGAAAAAAGAACAAGTTGGTGGGAAAATATGCGTCACATACCCTAACGCCGTAAAAAAATAAATATGACAGTTTTACATATTCTCTATACAAAAGCTGTCAAACTAATATTTATTCCTTAGAGGTACTAAAAGTTATCTGACTATTAACAATTCAGCCCTATACCTGTAGACTTCTTCATTATCCTAGTGTTTTGCTTGCAGAATAGTTACGGTCAGCTTTGGCAAGTCGGTTTTGCTCGTACGTACGCTACGCTCATTAGCAAGCGTACTGTGATTCAGGGAGTTTCTGATTTCACGAGAAACGGTGGCCCTCTGACCTCTAGAAACTCCAGGAGAATACCTAAATGTAACATTGTGGGGAGTTCGTAAATGTTCAGTTTAATAATAATACGAGTAAGTATTATCTTTATTTACACTTCAAAGTCACAAACAGCTGGCTCTTGTACTAGGAGTTCCTGTATCACAAGAACCAAGTTTAATACTGTCTTTCTTTGTAAAGATTTTAAGTTGTTTTTGACCCTAAAAGGGGCGCTTAAAAAGGTTTTGGCAGAACCGAAAACTAGATTTATAAATGCTATTGTTGTTTGTTTCGAAGAAAATACGTAACAAAATAAAGCAACTCTTATCAGATGAAAGTTATTGTTGACTTATTGGATTCCGCTATCTCATTGTATAAAACTTTAGATTATTTATCTAACGAAAGACTGCCTTGTTGGTCTAGTGATCGCAAGCGTTACTGGTGAGCATGAGGTCCTGGGTTCAGTTCTCAGGTCGGGGAAATTGATATTGGGTTAATTTATTAGGAATTTCTCCGTAGCAGCCCGGAGTTTGGATTCGTGCCCGGTTGATGGCAATAACCCCCTGTTACATGGCACTTGAAGATAACGTACTAAGGTAGGCACATTTCTGCTTAACTTTTAGAATTACCGGCGTGATGTTACGTTATACAAGGTGGAGACGACAATACAATAGTAAATTAAACTGCGTATTATCTAATGACGTTCCCAGTCTGCATACGAAAATTCAATCAAATATATCCAATAGTTTAGTCACTATAACTAGTCAAAGATTGGCACAAGTGCAACGACCCATAGTCCATCACAACTATTTAGTTTGTTTTAAAAAACATTTTTTTTTTAATTTAGATGCTAGGATTTATTTGATAGTTCTAAAAGACTCCTGTGCATTAGTATTGCCGGTGTTTTTTTTATTGTCCTATTGTCATCCGTGTGGTGGATTACGGCCCAACTTTCACCGAGAGGAGGCATGTGTCCCAGCAGTGGGAACATTATAGGCTGATTGTGATATTATATCCACATTGTATAAGGAAAATATTCGTTAGAAAACATCATAAGTCTCACTTCTAAAATACAGGGTGGGCCAAAAGGTTTTGCAAACAGCAAAACTGAATATCTCGAAAACCGTTTGACAGAAGGGCGCGCGGTTGGCGGGAAAATATGCGTCACTTAATGCAATTTTACTCACGATGGAGCGGTTCACGGAACAACAGCGTGCTTTTCGTTTTTTTTTTTTTTACAAAAGCAATGATTCCTTCGTTACTGTACGACGCCTGTTTAGAATTGAACATGGATTACGCCGTGTAAGTGAGTGTCCAAGTGTTAATTTAATCAAAGCTTGGATCGAGAAGTTCGGGCAAACTGGTTTCACAACGAATATTAAACAAACAGGGCGACCACGTTCAAGAAGAAGCAATGAAAACATTCAGCTGGTTGAAATTTCCGTAAGGAACGATCCAGAATCATCTACGCGTTAGTGTTCGGCGGTTCTGACAATACTTAGAACTAGTCTGTGGCAAATTTTGCATCTGGACCTTAAACTGCACCCATACAGGCTTCAATTTGTGCAGGAGATGAAACCAAACGATTACAAACATGCCATACGTCAAACGTGACTATACCGGTAGTCAAAGAAATGTTTCCGAACAAATTGATTTCTCCCAGAGGTGATATCCCATGGTCTCCGAGGAACCCAGACCTTACACTTTGTGATTTTTTCTTATGGGGATACCTGAAAAGTCGAGTCTACCATAATAAACCGACGACAATATCAAAATTAACACAAAACATCCATGAGGGGATAGTCGCGATTCCCCGTAGCATGTGTCAGCGAGTTTTCCAAAATTTTCGTAGCCGATTGCAGGAGTGCCAATGACGAGACGGAGCACATGTCGACGATGTTATTTTTAAGAAATAAATTGCATTAGATGTTTGTTACGTTGAATAAATTATCAACAAAGTAACATTTGTACTTTTATTTTTATTCATGTTTCAAAAGTGCAAAACTTTTTGGCCCACCCTGTATAATGGTATTATTTCCGGCACAAAAGTCGAGCCTCTATCAAAACTTGTTCTCATATAAATAATATTTACATATTTAGTTTATTTGGGTACGTGGTTCTAATCTCACGTCCATTGTTTTAGTTTCCCACGACTTGTTGGTTGTTACGGCTGAGATACATCCTCGCTACCTCGCGCGTATCGTATGGAATCTATTTCCTTTTCATTTGTTTCGCTACGTGTTTAAGCCGTATTGGGATTTTGTGGGGTAACATATCGCACAAAAAGCATATTATTTTTGTACAGTGGTTTTTCAAAGTAATACATAGTTTTTTTTGTTTTTACCAACCCGCTATGGGTCCGCGTGGTAGATTACGGCCCAGGGATCTCACAGAGGAGGCCTGAGTCTTAGCAGTAGACTGCTTATGCTACATAGTTTTGTGACTTTAAATTGATTCATTCTTTGATCAAAATTGTGCTGAAAAACGACTTTAAAAGTTTCATTATTCAGTATCAGGTTCTTCTTGGTCGCGTACTTCATTATTGAAGGTCGTATGTCTCTGAAAGGCCTCTTATGTATGATGTTCCTGCACTTCGTTCGGTTCTCGGCTTCTCTCAGGGCGGTCGTAACAGAGAGTCCAGTAAGGGTGGTTATTTGGTCTCACCAGAAGTTAGGTGACGGGCCGCGAGGTCTTGTCCCATCTACCGTGGCCGTCACCACCAACTTTTCTAGGTTATCTGCTCCCCGACTGGCAATGTTATCGAAGTAGCCTAGAATATTTTGGTAACAGATCGTGGATAGTCCATCTCTTATGCGTAGTTGTTCGAGGATAGATTTTTTCGGCCCAAGCATTCTTCGCCAACAGTCAACACCACATCTCAAGAGCTTGTATATTTATCCAGGTTCTCACGCTTGGATTGAATTTTCCATTAAAATTCATTCACTTCTTATCATTCCATGATTGATATGTGTGCTTAAATCAATCAAATAGACATAAGCTACGTAGAAGTCTGGAAACAAATGACAATCGCGAGGACTTTAAAATTGATGACAAATGCAATCAAGTGACAACAAACATTTTCCGATCTGCATTCGTTCAAAAATATTGAACAGTATCAAAATGCAGGCAAGTTTACGTCTCAATAAATAAATATGTTGAAACTATTTTGTGAGCATAAAAGGCCACGTACTTGCACTACAATGTCGGAGTGGACGCGGAACTGGTATTGAATGCTAACAACCTTCAGGCAGCCGTGGTGTAGCTCGAAATATTACGATAATGTGAGGTTAATACACCCTCCCGCTTACCACACCATCAACTTGTTATATGTAAGTGTTTGGCAACAAAAATAAACAATTTTTTGTCTTTGAAATGCCGCGCAATGAGAAATAATAAAACCTAGTCTATATCTAGTCAGGAAAATTAATTGTTAGGTTGAAAACCCTACGTCAATTTACTGTTATAGTTAGGGTTTCGTATAATTTCGCATAAATACAAACTCAAAATGCAAAATTTCGCTGTGACTCGCAAAAAAAAATCAACATTTAAAATCACATTTATTTGCATAATCATTACAAGAACTACGAGTAACTCTCTATTGAAAAAAATAATTAACAGCTAACATTGTGGTTGTTTTTTTGTTATCCTGCATAAGTCTTTGCCTGCGGTCATTCATGACAACATTGTAGATACTCGTACATACTAAAATATCTTTCAGCCTCTACAATGTTGACTTGGCTGTGGAGGCTTTGTATAGCTTCGCAAATCTAGGGTAGCTACATTTTGTTGCTACTAAAATCGGTATGACGTCCACAGTAGTTTCTTGCTGAACTACATTTAGTAGCTGCCCATGGAAATGAGCAAATCCATCTAAGAGTTAATCCGTAGGTATTTCATTGAAGAAAGGTATTTTGGAGGAGCGCTCCAGCGTTAAATTCGAATTTAGAGACGATTTGTGGTCACAGCCGATGCTACTGCGCGCGAGACGCGCTTATTTAGTTTACCTACGTCACGGGATTGTTACTTATAAAAAAAGTTTTTCTTCAAAATTTCCTGGCAAAGTATAGAAACCACAACATTTCGCAATAATTCATGTATCGCACCTATTTTATTTATCGCATCTATTTTGTAAAAAACGAAAATTACGTAGGTAGAGTAATGACTTTGTAATGACAAAGAGAGACAAGGTTCGGTTTCTATCTCCATGATATTTTGTAAAGATCTAAGCAGCGTGAGACGAAGTCTGAAAGTGGCATCGATGACTGGGAAGTTGTGTGGAAATCGGTTGTCATTGTATGGGCATTCGATCTGGAGGAATGAGGAAAATTACGTGAAGAACATTTTGAGTATGAATGTGGATGGCTATAAGAGTAGAGGAAGAAACGATGGTTGGACTGTGAAAGATGACATATACCTACACAGAAAGGGAATGACGAACGCGATGACGGCTAATAAAGAAGTATGGAAGAAAAAAACATGTTGCACCGACCCCAAATAAATTGGGATAACGGCAGGAGAATGATGATATAATTATTAGAAGCAGCGTTAGCAGTACATTTAATCGCAGTAGTAATATTTTAAGTTTTCAGTAACACGGCACAACACGCACGCAGGCACGGCAAATTTATTACTAGCAGCGCCCCGCGGCTTCACCCGCATAAGTCTCGATTCCGTAGGAATATCGCAATAAAAAGTATCCTATGTCCTAATCCAGGTCATGATCTACCCAGGTGCCAAATTTCATCTAAATCGGTTCAGGGGTTATTGATTCCCCATACAAACTTCCACCCCCCTTTTCACCTCTTAAAGGATGATTTCTGAGATACAAGCTATCCTGTGTCCTTTCCCGGGACTCAAACTATCTCTATACCCAATTTTTAAAAAAAATCGCTAAATCGGTTCAGCGGTTTAAGTGTGAAGAGGTAACAGACAGACAGACACACTTTCGCATTTATAATATTTAGTAAGGATTACAAAAAACATTATGTACGAGTTACACCCGACACTGATATGGTAGGTAGATAGATAGATAAAAATAAATTCTGATAAGGGCAGGAGAACGACGATGTAAGGATTAGAAGCAGCATTTGCAGCACATTAAAGCGAACTAGTAATATTTTAAGTTTGCAGTAACACAATAAAGCGTTAATAAATAAGTTATCATCCCCACAGGCTAATGAGTATTCATGCATATTTCAACAATAAACGTTAAACTCAGGCAGTTAAATTAGTAGCTACGAGTATGTTCATGCAAAATGAACCACATTAGTCAGGCGTAATAATTCAGACCGAGCAGAGTATTTAAAATTAGCTTCGGAGTATTTGTAAAGCCAAGCTACTTATAACTTGGGGACTTAATCAAGTTCTATAATACGTGCTAGCAATGGTTCGTTGGTTCAAAGTCGAATGCGCAGACTGCTGATCGTCGTCCTGTGTTCGATCCTCGAAAAATTGTTATTGGTTTTATCCACTAGGAATTTCTCAACAGCGGCCCGGAGTCTGGATTTGTGTTCGGTTATTGGCACTAGGCTCGCCCTACTAATTGTTGTAATTTTGTATTTGAGAAGAAAAAACGTGTTTCATCAGGTTTGTTATTTTTATTGAAGTTGTCAGGTAACCTAGTTACATAGAATAAGAAGAATTTTGAATACAGTTAAAAGAACAGTATAAAGCCAGTATTATTACAACACGCCCCCTTAATCAAAATTCTCACAAATAAATAACATATACAAATGGACTCAAAATATACCAATTAAAAAAAAAATGAAAATGTATACTAAATGCTGAAGTAAACGTGTAAAAATATATTTACACTAAACCTAAGCCTAGTACACATCTAACATGTGCCACACGCTGCAATCCTTTAGTTAAGATGTCAGCTGGCATATCACTTGATTTGGTATATTTTAAGTTTACCGAATTATCACTAATCTTTTCTCTAATAAAGTGATATCTGGTATCTATATGTTTCGTCCTATGGTGGTGTACCGGATTTAAGGCCAAACTCTGTGCACTCTGACTATCGGTACAAATAGTAACAGTATTAGGTAATAACTTTTGCCTTACCATAGGATCTGAAATTAATTCAGTGATAAACCTCCTTAAATAAATCACTTCCTTCGTAGCTTCAGTTATTGCCATATACTCGGCTTCCGCTGAGGACAAAGCTACGGTTTGCTGCTTCCGCGAGGCCCATGAAACCGGACTGCCTGCTAATTTGAAACAGTAACCTGTATAAGAACGGCGATCTATATTACAGTTTGCCCAATCGGCATCGCAAAATCCTACAAGGGGCATACTTGACTTTTTATAACAAATCGAGTAATCTAAAGTGCCTTTTAGATATTGTAAGACTCTCTTTGCGGCTAACCAGTGAGTCTTGTTGTACCGAGTATTGAACTGACTCAGGTAACTAGTCGCGTATGCGATGTCTGGACGAGTATTAACACTCAGGAACATGAGGCAACCAATTAATTCTTGATAGGGATACGCTTCTACATTATGATCACTATCAATGCTGGTACTGACCTCCAGTTTTCCAGATAATGGAGTTGCACATGTTTTGCAATTCTCCATTCCAAACTTTTGTAAAAGATTATTTATATAATTTTTCTGATGTACTTTTATTTCATCATTTTTTCTGGTTATATTTAAACCAAGATAATAGCTTAAATAACCCAAATCTTTTATCGAAAAATATTTTTGCAAGTCATTTTTGACGATGTCAAACGTCTTGTCATTACTGTAAAAAACAATTATGTCATCGACATAGACTGCAACGATAACCAACTCTTTTCCAAAAAGTTTCGTATACACACATGGTTCAGATATAGTTTTCACAAAACCAAAAGATGATAAAGTTTCATCTAACTTTATATTCCAGGCACGTGGAGCTTGTTTAAGTCCATACAAGGATTTTTGTAAGAGACACACTTTGTTCTCCATACCTTTTACTTTAAAACCTTGAGGTTGCTCCATGTAGACCTTCTCTTGCAGATCTCCATTTAAAAATGCAGTGTCAACGTCCAAGTGACGCATCTTCAAACCCAATTCGACTGCGAGAGCTAGTAGAGTACGCAAGGAGGAGTGCCGCACGACAGGAGCAAATGTTTCAGAATAATCTACACCTGGCGTCTGGGTGAATCCCTTAGCAACTAATCTTGCTTTGTACTTCACAACATTTCCTGCTGGATCTTTCTTTAACTTATAAACCCATTTACATGGTATAACTTTCTTGTTTTCTCTGTCAACCAATTTCCATGTGTTCAGCTTCATCAATGAATTATATTCATTCGTCATTGCCATCTGCCACTTCTCAACATCATCAGCCAATGTAGCCTCATTATACGTTCTAGGCTCATCAGACGCTTGACTAGAAACTTGGTATGAGAAGTAATTAGGAGGTTTCCGGTCTCTTGATGGATATCTACGTTGTCCATCAGTTTGACTAGTAGAAACTACTGCTTCCTCAATTGCCTCAAAAAATTGTTCAGTTTCAGCAGTCTGATCTTCAGTGACATCAGTATGGCCTGGAGCTGGTTCAACAGTGACCACTGGAATATGTTCAAAAGACTCTTGAATTGTACTAGTTTCTTCCTGTATAGGCAGACTATTATAAAGTACTAAAGGTTCAGTAGAAGTCTTAGTATTGTTGACATTTCTATTATTTAAAGAAGAAAAACAATCTTCAAAAAATGTAACGTCTCTAGACTTTTGTAAGGTTCTAGGACAAGATGAGTTTCTAAAAAGATAACTATTAGGATCTTCTGTATAGCCTACAAATATAGCTTCATCAGCTTTAAGATCCAATTTCTTACGGTTACAAGAAGGTATGTGTATAAGAGCTCTACACCCAAAAACTCTGAGATTACTTAGGTCTGGTTTGCAACCATTCCACAACTCATAGGGAGTTTTATTATTTAAGGCACGGTGTGGGCATCTATTCTTCAGGTACACAGCCGTTCGAACAGCATCTTCCCAAAAGGCCTTAGAAAGATCGCTTTCTGCCATAATAGAGCGTGCCTTTTCTACAATTGAGCGATTAGTGCGCTCGGCAACACCATTCTGCTGAGGGCTATATGGTACCGTAGTTTGATGCTGAATACCACAAGATCTAAGATAACTTGAGAATTCACTATTGACGAATTCCTTCCCATTATCCGTCCTTATTGTTTTAATTTGAGCCCCAGTTTGTCTTTCAACCATAGACTGGAAGTGACAAAATTTATCCTTTACCTCTGTCTTAGAAGAAATTAAATATACAAATATAGTTCTCGAAAAATCGTCTATAAAAATTAAAAAGTATTTATTACCCTGAAAGGAGCTAACTGACATTGGTCCACAAAGGTCAGAGTGGATCAGTTCTAATATTGAAGTTGCTCTTTTATAAGTAATCGCTTTAAACGGTTTTCGAGCTTGTTTCGCTTGAACACAAGCAATACATGGATTTTTATCCACATCCTTATAATCAATAACCTTATGACTATTTTTCAGCAGATTCATACCGATGCGACATAAATGACCTAAACGCTTATGCCATACCTGATACCTAGAGATAGAATCAGAGTGCACATCATAGGCTCTAAATTGGGGAATATTCACCGCACAATCAAGTGTGTACAATCCACCACAGGGCGAGCCATGTAGAACCGCATCACCTGTAAAGGAGAAGGTTTTTGAATTAAATAAATTACAACCAGACTTATCAAACATTACAGTAAACCCTTTTTCTACTGCTGTCTTCACAGATAGAAGATTTGTTTGCAAGTTAGGTACATACATCACATCATTAATTATATTGACGTTGTTTTCGGTATTTATAGATATTTTACCGATGCCTTCAGCGTCAATCTTAGTCCCGTTTGCAACTGTTACCTTATTATCAATAGGCTTTAAGTCTACAAACCAATCTCGTCTTGAAGTCATATGTTTGGTAGCGCCTGAATCAATGTACCATTTGTCCATATCATAATTATTCGTTGCTCCTAAAGCAGACACAGAGGTCGAGTCCTTATTAGTGGGATTCTTCCTTTTCGTGACCTTCTTTTTCATTATAGGACAGTTTGGTCTCTTGTGACCAGGTTCTCCACAACCATAACACACAATTTTCTTTGCCTTTGACTCAACAGAAGAGGCATCAACCTTTGACTTCATAGCTGTCTCCAGTTTCATCGAGCTTTCCTTGGACATTTCGTTCAGTAATTTGGACTTTACCAGTTCGGTGGTAACGTTAACATTATTATTTTCGAGAGCCATAATCAATGGGTCATATCTCGACGTTAGACCTCCCAATAGAATTGCAGCAATGGACGCATCATCTATTATTTTGTCTATATCCGCCAAATCTTGGGCAGTGGAAATAACAGAATTGATATACGACTCAATATTATTATCAAAGTCTTCAAGTCTCAATCTGTATAACTTCCGTTCTAAATGTAAACGCCGACCCATACCTTTGTCTTCATAAGCATTTTGTAGAGCTTTCCATGCTTCAGCTGCCGTAGTTGCACTTCGCACATGCGTAATTGCAGATGATTCAAGGGTAAGACAAATTTTAGTTAGTGCCTTCTGATCGCTCCTCATCTTTATGACATTGGAAACGTTCATCCCTGTTGGGTAGCCACTGACCGCTTCCCACAACTCCTCATGCATAAGGTAATTACGCATTTTAAACTTCCACGTGCTATACCCTTCTCTATTATGTAGGGTGAACATTGGAATTGAGGAACTACGCATACCTCGCTCATTTGTGTCTCCATTTGGGTTCGCCATCTCAGAAGAGTACTCGAAGAACTATTTTGTTTCGTACCCAAAAAAAAAATCGCACAAATTTCACTTCAACAAATTATTACCTACACATTTTTTTTTTTAATTAAACAAATACTTGAGCTACCATCGTGCTGATAACGATTTGTTGTAATTTTGTATTTGAGAAGAAAAAACGTGTTTCATCAGGTTTGTTATTTTTATTGAAGTTGTCAGGTAACCTAGTTACATAGAATAAGAAGAATTTTGAATACAGTTAAAAGAACAGTATAAAGCCAGTATTATTACAACACTAATAACACGCTATTTTTTTTAACACCTTGATCCGTTGGTCCTGCGCCTGATCTCTCTCCAGTCGTATCGGATTGCCGTCCCATCGAACTATGAGCGTGAGGGAAGAAGGAGTGCACCTGTGTCTGCGCGCACACACTTGTGCACTATAATATCTCCCGCGCCGAAGGCTAGTCTCCGTTGAGATTGGTCGCCATGGCCGAAATACGGTCTGGAGGACCAGGTATAATATTTACATGGGACTTAAACATAGTTGGGAAAAGGCTAGGCAGATTATGATGTTGACTTAAACATACCTGACGAAATGTCTACATATTATACTATTGCCTACCCTTTCGAGAGATACAGCCAAGAAAAATAAATAGTAAATAAAAAGTTTGTTCAGTTCAGAATAAACACGGTGCAATATAAAAAAAATGATGTTACTCGTACGTATGTGTAAATTGTACTTTATTACAGTTGTTACGTATAGTTTTATTAATCTCGATAAAGCGATTTCATTCACCGGCGCAGGTGTTGGTTGACGGTCGCCACGCGAAAGTGAATCGAGGGCACGTCAAGGCCCCGGTTTTTTGCGATGATCCAATAGAACACGACTGAAAACGTAGCTACCTTCATAAAGTCACGTATTGTAAGGGTTGATTCGTGACGAGAAATATAAAATAGTGTCGCACATAGCGCCTTCCTTTGCCACTGGATATTTGCGCCTAAACGTTTTTTGGAAATAGAAAATCGTCTTGTGATTCGTATTTTAGCTTAACCGCACTTTTGTATTTATTTGGCGGGGACCTGCGTGAGGTTTGAACAAGCAGATTAAACCATTCATGTATAAAGTAAGGGAATTAAACCTTGTTTTTTCTTATAGATGTGCTGTAGGTACAACTCTACCTAACAGTTTAAGGTGAAAAGACTATGTACATAATATATGTATATATAAGCTAGCAGACTTAAAATAATATTAATAATATGTACATGTACGATATATAAAAAAGAGGGAAAAGAATCATAGGGGGGCATCAAAAAATTCGTCCGCATCGCTATCAACAGGAAAAGTGTCCAAAAGGCTGGCAGCATTGCCACGTTGTATGGCGATGCTGATGTCACGTGAAAAGTCGACCAACCGCTTGGCGATGTCTCGAAAAACCAAGTGGGCACTCGGACCCCATGGCCCTAATGTTTCAACCCCAAACGGCTCGAACATATAACTCCCAAAAAGATTGAAATATTTCGCCGTTTGAGGATTTCTAATGTTATAAGTAACATAACACAAGAACACCTCAAACATCTTTGAAATTAGGCTATCTATGACCCAATGGCTTGCAGTCTCACAGATGGATTAATCTCCAGAATCGAGTTACATCGCAGCTGTTTCACATAGATCACCTGATTCTCGATAGATTCGCCTTAACTTTGGATACCTACACCCAATCTTACACTAATTGGGTTGCAAACTTGTTAAAGACAATATACAGAGTTTTCTTGTTAAATACAATGTAGAAAAATCAACCGCAAGCTTATAGAATATGGATGGATACCGCACTCTACAGAAGGCCTAATTTAAGGCCGAGAAAGTGTTAAAAACCCTTCTGTAATAATTAGGTACACTAGGGTTTTTAAACTCCAGACCCGTGAAAAATTCCTCGTTTTCAGGAAAGAAAATCATATTCTTAGCTAACATCTAAAACTCTTAACTCTCTGATCTGAACGTACATACTTATTAAAAACGTTACAAACATACGTATTAGAATTCGTCATTGATATTGATACAGAGGTATCTGCACAATTCACTAAATTAGTAACAAATTGGTA
The DNA here is from genome assembly GCA_914767645.1 of Hydraecia micacea. Lineage (NCBI taxonomy): Eukaryota > Metazoa > Arthropoda > Insecta > Lepidoptera > Noctuidae > Hydraecia > Hydraecia micacea. Next base: position 8,662,634 of record OU611779.1, on the reverse strand, counting down.
TTCATTCAATGAAACATCAAATCGTTTGTGTTTACAACAATATAAATCAAGAGATAAGTGCTACGTAATCGATACAGCATCGTGTATTTATAGCGCCGAGTTTCAGTTAAGTACAATACTGACAATACCATAAACAGTAGCAGAGCGGGTCAGCAGCAACACGGAACACAGTCTATAAATTATTTAAACAGATGTAGAACAAACTATATCGAGAATTTAAAACAACAACGTCCACTTTAGCACACACAAAACTCAGCTCTAAATAAAGTTGAACTAACTTTTACGAGCGTCCACAGCTAGGACAAACACGAAACCTTTTAAAAATGGCGATGAGCTCGGGGATTCTGTTTTTTTATTTAATCTTCCCGTAATCTGGTCGTAAAAAGGACAACAGGCCGCAGCGCCACCTAGCGGCCGTGAGCCGAGTGTTTCCGAAGCGCCGGCCGTAAAGTTTTTATTGTTTCCGGGTCACGGCGCGTCGACAATTCGGTTTTCCAATCAACATCTTTATAGTGATAGAGAGCGTGATACCAACTACAATAAAGCGTTTAGGGTCCGAATTGTGCTAACTGTGCCTTTATCTGCTCTACACTTGACCGGTCCTCAAGATCCTGTAGCGATATTGGTTTGTAATGTTTATGTGTGTGGGGTGAAACGAATAGATACCAAAATTCCCCAATATTGGAAAGGCAAGTTAATAAAAACCTGCATGATATAGACAAATTTTAATAATATGGGGAGAAACTCGTAGGTACCTACTTGATGTTTTAAATGATAAGTTTGAATGTTTGGATGTTTGTTACTTCATCACGCGGATGAAATTTAACAAAAACACTACAAAGTGAAAAATAACTTTAATTTCGGAAGTCGGTGTCGTTGGTTCCACATTTTCGTTTTTTTGACACCGACTTCCGAAATTAAAGTTATTTTTCACTTTGTAGTGTTTTTCTTTTGGAAGTCGGTTGTTTTTTTTGTAAAAAAGTTTTTATTTTTCGCTTTTTAGTTGTACCTACCCCATACAAATTCATATAACACTACTTGCTAGTGACAGGAAGATAAACATCATCAATATAAACTAACGTATTGTTGACGCTAATTCCAAAACTACCCAAGCAAAGTTCATAAAATTTATATGGGACCACCTCTGAAGCATACCTTATTCATTAATTAGACTAGATGCTGATAATCCTGGCTGCAGCAACAGGCCAAACTTATGTCAACATTGCATTGAACTTAAAATTTAGTCCTGTTTAAAATGAGCCCAAACACGACTACGGTGCTGTAATTTCAAGGTTTGTACTTTTTCTGATGCTCCTGGCTTCAGCATCAGGTCTCTATGTACTTCGGTGTTCCTCATTAACATTACGTTTATCCACACATCGAGCCCTTTCCAATGAGCCTAAACACAATATATCTGCTGTTAGTTGTCGAGGAGTTAGGTACTCTGCAGACTATCCTGACTGCAGCATCAGGTCATGACTTGATGATCATGAGACCAAATGTGGCAAATGCCCAATCAAACATCAAAACAATTTACTAAAACAGTCCTTGCCTGTTCGAGTAACTTCTTACTGTTAAGGAGTTGTACCTTCCATCATCAGCCCAGCTACCTGAGATGGTGACAACCATACGCAAATACACAAGATACTTCATAAAATATGCGAAAAACCATAAGTAAGCCTATAAAATTTGAGGGTTGCCCTCGATTTCTCTAAGATCCCATCATCAGATCCTAACTTGGTGACAATGGGACCACCTCAAAACTATCTACTTTCGAACAAAAAAATAATTTTGAAAATCTGTCGACAATTGGCGGAGTATTCGATGAACAAACATACAAAAAAAAAAAAAAAAACATACAAACAGCCGAACATAGTACCTCCTCCTTTTTGTGAAGTCGGTAAAAAGATAGTTTTTATCCTGGATTAACAATACAATACTTTTTATCCCGATAAATGACATGGCTTACCGACTGTTATCAATTTATATCCCTGACTATTTATATAATAGACTGTTATCCATTGTTTTTTATATTACTCACGCATTTTTTTTCTTATCTGTCTGGACCCCATTTCTGAAGTCCACGCAGAAGAATTCGCAGGCAGAAGCTAGTCTCTACATAATTACATATGTAAGTATGTATAACAAAGTATATGTTAATTGCGAAAATTGAAGGAACTTAACAAAAACTCGATATCTTTCCACGACTAATAATAGAGAACACAGCCGAAGACCGCATAAAAGCCTCATTGTATGAAACGAATGAATTAATTTCATGCTTACGTTTGGTTTCGTTATGAACAGCGGTCTGTTTTAACAAGTGGAAATTTTACGGAACGGTACACAGATAATTTAATTCCTTTGAACCGTCCTATTATACGTATTGTGGCACCAAACGTTTGCGGATTAGGATTCAGCGGATTTCGTTTAGTCTACGCTCAAACGTATAATATGAAACAGACAGGTAACCGTGATCATTCGTGTATTGAAAACATAACTGGTGAAGGCGTCCTGTCATTTTTTAAGTGTGTCCTTTCTTTTTGTCCCCTTCGTGTCAGTTTGTGGTGCCACCCACCGTTTTAAGAAAGTGCCAAAAACATTTTCCGGCGCTTCCACCTAGTGGAGCGCAGTTGGAGTTTGAAACCGATATTTCTTGCGGACAAATCATTCTTTTCTTTAAAAGTGTACTGTACTCTTTAACTATCCCTGATTTATTATTCGAGAAAAACGAGCAATTTTACTCTCAGTAGAATATTTTAGTTTGTATACAAAATCGCACGAAAACAAATCTTTGGATAATTATGACCATTTATACTGAAACGAATTATAGATTAAACATAATGATTGACACCAGCTCATCCAAAATTCATTAAAATAATGCCAGTCAGTATATTTTAAGAGGTTGTCTAATAGCTAAGATTATGGTAACGCGCCTCCCTAAGATTTGAAGAGGCTTTTAGGGGAAGATATAATTACGCTGCTTTATAAATTATGTTCTACTTTCATATTAAAAACGGTAATTTATGAGATCTTTAATTAAATTTCGTTTGGCAAGACTTTGATGGAAATATCAATATTAAAGTGATTAATAATATCAAGAGACGCAGTTCAGTCTGATATTAATCTGATTACAGCATCCAATCTGGAGCTAATGCAGCACTATACCAGTAATGACATTAGCTACCTCTAAACGGAAATCGCTATTAGGATTAGCTTCACAAAATCATAATCTCTGAGTTAGCTTATTATACAGTATATGAATTTTTGTCCGACAGATTCGTGACGAGTTAGTGCCAAACTATGTTTTGATGCAAAATATTTCAATTAAAACGTCTATTTAAATTAATATGTATAATCACAAAAATTGTCCAAACTATTGTATGCCTAACATGGTGGAGCAGTGCAAACGCACACCCAAATAATTAAATAACAACTTTGTAACCACTGTCTCACAATAAAGATCTTTGACTTTGACTTTGACTTTAGCTATTTAATGACATTCACATAGCTGAAGCAAACAGGAACCATAATATAATAATTTAATTATAATTATTTTTAGGTATTTTTAAATTTTTGGTTGTTCGTTTAATGCATTTTATATTTGCAGTAGGTACCAGCTTGATTATTTATAAGTAAGTACTTATAGCGACCTGAATCATCTCGTTTCCTTATTATATTCAAGTTTAATAAAAACTTTCCGGAATAAATTCACTACCTCTAAATGGTGATGTGAAAGGCGATGTAGTTTAGAAAAAAAACGCGATCACAGACAGACACGAAAATCGAGTTTAATTTATATAATATGTTTACAGATATAGATGGCAAAGTGTTTTTTAACCTCAAGATTTTTGCAAACATAAATCTTTCTGTGTACCTACCTATTTCATATTTCATCAGTGACAATGAAGTGAAAGTAGAACATACGAAACGTGATGTTCCCCAAAAGCAGTTAAGACCATACAACATACCTACCTAATTTTTTTTTAACACTTGATATTTTTCTAAAGGTTTAAAACTGATGAATGTTTACCCTTGATTTGCCGCGTCGTATGTCGTGTGCAAATGGTGGACAGCGGACCCAATTGTTTCGCTTGGCATACCTTTGAGTGGCGACAAACGTGACCGGTCCCGTCCCGATTCTGCATTGCGGCCTTTTGTGACGCCATACTATACATCAAATTTATTGTGTCGATTATTGCCTTAATTTATTTTGACGCTATGAAAATCTTAAATGATAATTTGTTTGGGATTTTTGAAGTATAAACTTCTTTTGGCGTGTTGGGCATTTTTTGAGATGGGAAAAAACAATTGAATTCGCGCCACTGTTACCGTAACCGACACCGCTTCTGATGTGTTCGGTTCGGCTGTCCTCGGGATGTCCTCGGTTTTAACGTATATCCGATATGTCAGTGAGTGATGGCAAAGTATTCTGTTTGTGTTTTGTTTTCACTTCTGTCGGCACTCCTGGAGCGCCACTTTTTTTTTAATATGCACTAATAACTGCGTAGCAATAGAGCGCCTACTACGCAGGGTCGACGTGGGCTTAACGCGGCGTCTAAGAAAATAAAAGCGATTTTGAACGCTCGGCTTAGCGCCGAAGGTGGAAAATCGAACAATGCGCTTTTATTTAGGTATTTTCTTAGACAACGCGTAGGAATTCATTTAGGTGTCGTCTACTGTTAGTGATAAAGGGTATAAGCATCGTCTACGCTCCGCATGCGTCTGACTAATGTCTTAAATATACAGCTAGACTACTAGAGTATTCTTTTAACAACTTATTGGCACTGGTTGAACTTAGTTCCGCTAGAATTATACGTCCATATGACTACCCAGCTTTCCACGATTCACCAAAGTTTAACAGATGATTGAATTTCACTAACGATTCTTTTTCTTAGGTAGGTTAGAAGATCCTTCTTGATATTCTTGAAATGGCCACACACAATCAAATTAGGTATGCATGACATAATTATGAATTTATGATGAACTAGCTTTTGCCCGCGACTTCGTTCGCGTGGAATAGTGACTTCCGGCAGATTTTTGGTTTTACCCACATAGTTCCCGATCTCGCGGGATCTCTTCAAAAATGAAATGTGGAACCCAACCAAATGCGTGTAACGAAACCATAGCGCGATCTATTTCGATCCCAACGCCATCTATCGAGCATAGTGACAACTCGGATTATTTATCTATACTCCGTTCGGGCATTTTCTTTGTACTAAAAGTTTTATTATATTGATATTATTTTTTTCATACCTTTTTACTATTTATTTACTTTTTTCCGATGAATTAAAACAATAACATGAACCGAACTCGTGTAACGATCGACACCATTGCGCGATCACCAACTCGACATATACCTAGTACTAATAGAATTATCTATACTCCGTTAGAGCATTTTCTTTGTACTAAAAGTTGTATTATATTATATTTTCATACCTTTTTACTATTTATTTACATTTTTCCGATGAATTTTCAGTACTGAATTGATGCCGACTCTTGACCAATAGATGGCGCTGTATGTCGGGAATAAATTGTATTTTTTATTTTATTTTTTGTAATAAAAACTATCCTATGTCCTTTCTCAAGTTCCAAACTATGTCTGTACCAAATTTCACACAAATCGGTTCAGTAGTTTAGGCGTGAAGCAAAGACAGACAGACAGACAGACAGACAGACAGACAGAAAGACAGACAGACAGAGTTACTTTCGCATTTATAATATTAGTTAGGATTATTATTAGAGAAAAAATATATTTATACCGATATTTATGTATTGAAAAACTCCAGGCTCTTCCAGTCGCGATTAATCAAAGACTTTAGAAAAGTTCAGGCGATTTGTGAATTGACGTTTATCTTGAAAACGAAGAAACGGAAGATGAGCAACTTCTTATAAAAGCTTTTATTGAAAGTTCTTGGTGAGAGCAAAAAAAACAGGAATATCTAGAAGATTTCCACTTTTTTTTGAAGCTCTCTTCATTGAAAGGTTATGCAAACTTTTTGTAACAACAAAAAAATAAGTTATTACTACTCAGTCAAATGGATAGAAGTACAGTCAACCGTACATCAGTTATATTTGCACTACAAAAATCGCCCTTGCTGCTTTACAACATAAAGGCGCTGTCATTGTCTACTTGTTACCATTGATATTTTAAAGCAAGTTAAAGGTTCTCGACGTTTTAAATCACGAATTTGTCTTTTATTAGGTACTAGCTTCTTCCCGCGACTTCGTCCGCGTGAAATTTCACCCCCCCCATTCACCCCCTTAGGGGATGAATTTTGAAAAATCCTTTCTTAGTGCACCCCTAGACCTCATAAGGAACGTACGTGCCAAATTTGGAATCTCTAGACCCAGCGGTTTGGGCTGTGCGTTGATATGTCAGTCAGTCAGTTCTCCTTTTATATATATAGATAGATACGTACTTTAAAGAAGTCTTCTATGTAAAATGGTAAATGATTTTATTTCTGTAAGTACTTACCTAAGTTTGTACAAACACTTTTACACGTCAATCGTATTTTATAAACTACATGAGGTCGACGTTGTATTGTTGTATCTGACTACTCTAAAAAGAAAACCCAAAACAAATACAGAGGTCACAGTCTCTTTTAAAGTCCAGACTTAATCTTGGTCAGATCATCTGAAGACCATGTAGATTGATGTCTTAAATGGTCTTTTGAAGAAAGAACCACACAGGTTGAGTGGACCTACCCAGTCAGTGCACGCATTGGACAGGTAATCGTGCAGCTCAACTCAAAACTTAACGAACTTGTGTATACCTACATATATTATATTTTACTTTCATCAAAGCTAACAAAGTTTTCATTCTACATGCTTTATATGAACGCGTGGCTCGAGTACCTACTCGCTAAATTAGTTCCAAGAATTCATGAAACAAAGATATAATGAATGATACGACGACGACGTTACTCAGAAGCCTAGGTAAGTACTTACAAAGGTAATATTCAGACGTCTGACACACGGTAGCTATGGTCTGTTCTTAAAGTATCTAACGAAAATGTAAACAAATGGATCAGAAAACGTACCTGTGTATGCGAATTTGAAGTGCTACTTGCAAAGTGATTGTTTTGATTTGTATAGGTATTTTAATACTTGAACCTGAAATTCTAATATTAAGTAATCTCAAAGATATGTTTCATTTTATAACCTCAATTTTCGTCGATGATTTTTGAATTATAATTTAATAATGTTATTCAAATAGTAAGTACCTACCTAATTGTTGGAAAAAGTGATGAGATATTTAAAGTTGAAACCTTCTGAATACCGATGCCTATGTCTATTTATATATTTTCACGTCTTCTCATAGAAAGTGTGGGTGACTACTTCCCTTTAGTAAGAAATTAAACCGAACAATGTTTGTTTACACTTCCATCACATACCTTTGAAACAGACTATAGTTAAACGATAACTCTAATTGCAAGTCTATAGTGGAAACTGCCACCTCTCAGACCCACTATCTTCGTAATATAGGCAGTTGTGGAGATGGGTAGTACTCAAGAACTTGGTAATATAGGTAGATGGGTGTCGGTTGGCAGGCAATAAGCAATTTCGCTCGCTACAGCCAATAGCCACTTGCGACACGTCACCATTTGAGACCGCAAGTTATTAGTAGGATGCGAGGCGATAAAGGCGGCCTGTGCTAGTTAATTTAGTATTACGTCCCTCTAATACCTATTTGGAGCGTGTATGATAGGCATAATGTGCGTGCTTTTGGCGTAGAAATTAATATGACGCGCTAACCTAGGAGATATTTGGCGATGTTGTGGCAGGATCTTAGAATGGAGAAAACGAAGAGGTTAACCACCTCTGTGCTTACGTATCTTCTTCTATACTAATAATAAAGCTGATAAGTATATTTGTTTGTTTGAACACGCTAATCTTTAGAACTACCTACCAGTCGGATTTGAAAAATTATTTTTGCATTTGATAGCCCAATTCTTGAGGAAGGCTATAGGCTATTTAGCTGCACGCTAACACTCATAGGAGCCGAGCAAAAAGAAAAAAAGTAAGAAAGAACGCTAAGCGAAAACGAAGTTATAGCGCGAGCAGGTGATGCGATGCGACGAGGTGGGTCAGGGAAAAAATAAATTTCATACGGACGAAGTCGCAGGCAAAAGCTAGTAATAACAATAAATGTTCAAGTTCTGAAGTTATGGATTCACTTTTATCGCGACAGATTAGCGAGTGACAAACGCGGTAACAAACTGACACGTCGTTTGTTGTAGCCCTGTTTGTTTAGTTGTCCTCGGGATGTATTGAAATTGAATAACGAAGTGCGACAGTCGGCCCATTAGTCCTTCTGCAGTTACCAAACCTATCTCTGAATTATGGACGAATAAACCTCGTAATGGACGGTATTGTCGTGAAATTCGGACCACACTCGTGCCCCGCGATCAATCTATAGCAATTAGTCCAGTACGTGAAGGGTTTACGGGTTTACGGTTATCGAATTTTGTGTTAAACCATTATATGGTTCTGGGTACTGAACAGTCTAAATCGGTGATTATGCTTAACCAGCCGTTCAACGCCGATGTTATACTGAAATTGATTTCGAATTAATGCTCAAATTGCTCGTATAATGACGTACAAATTGTTGAATTTGTTGGGAAACTCAAAACGTGCATCCCATTTTGCATCTAAAACAAACAATGGTCGCCAGTAATTACTGTGGTGTAGACTCTTTGTCTCTCACAGTCGTACTTGTAATTAATCGATTCTCTCGTCGCTACGATCGCAACATCGCTTTCGGCGAGTTAAAATAACGGCTCGTGTCAACATGTCGCCGCGACACCCAACGAGCACACAAGTGCACATGCCCGGGGCTTGTAAAACGTCAAAATTTTTCTCAGTCACTGTGCAGCCAATAACAGTTTATCAGAGGAAGCAAAACATTGTGGTGGACGCGATCCCGGCGGGACAATCAAGTTGCGAGTTTACAGTGCGGGATCGTTTCACGCGCTGCCGCCGCGCCGGGCCCTCGACTGATGGGAAAAGGTTCCTTATTGTTTCCCACAGTGTTCATCTCACCTGCCAATATTGTAATCCGGGAGTCTTTCATGCGATTGCTTCCGGAATCCCGGGCCAATTTTATAGCTTTAGAATAAAAAAGGAGAACAAAAACGTGATAAATTCAGATAGAAACAATTGGTTGCTTATTGCCTTTTTCAATTCGTAATTTCAAGATGTGTTTTCGCGGTTCGGTGGTAATGGGTGAGCAATGTTGTGAGTTATAATCAAGACAACTCGTCAAGCTACTCGTGGCCATTATAATCGACATTTACGAGTTGATATAAATCGGAATGCCAACGCACATCAGTGATGTGTTATGTTCTGGAACCTTAACTCATTAATTCCATGATATGTTCTTACCCACATTGAACGAACACGAATGAATGATTATTTGTGAATGACTTGAGTTCGAACCTGAGTTCGAACCTTTGTAGAGAACAAGAGCTTACACTAAATCGCACTATGAGCTTCAGCGGGATTCTGTTCGATCAAACTTTTGTTATATAAATCTTGTCATGACACTGCAAGGCTTATGCAGTAATAAATTTGATTGTATTGACCTAACAAACAAATTGTGTTACAAGGTACCCAGAAGTGTTATTCGACGGGGGGTGCGCGTCCCTCAACTATTCCATACAGACATATGCAGGACTAACGCTGGGGAACGTGCGCCTCTTCGTCGCCTTGTCGATTCTTACAACACGCGTTTTGTTGAACTGGATATATTTTGTCTATCTAAGCAATCATTTAAGAAAATGGCTCTGGATACTTTGTTTAGCGAGTATTTTAAGTTAAATTAAGCTAAGCTAGTAACGCAGCAATATTATTATTAATATTTTCGATTTTACATTATTATTATTATTGTGGCAGCGACTACTGTTTTATATTTCTTTTTATGTATTTTTATGTCTTTAGCACTTCTAACCTTTAGTTAAAATGTGGACAATGGTGTGGGTTACGTGCTTGTTAAATTTTAGTTTAAGTATTTTTCTGTAATTTGTGGTATGTAACTGTTTTTTGTCCCTAAATAAATAAATAAATAAATAAAATAAATTGTATTTTTAATTCTGATCCAAAACACAGCAAGCTTTATGTTTTTATCTCTAAAGAGAAATACGATATTTTGAAGCAAGTATTTTCAAATAACCCTAAAGGGGATAAGGGCGAGATAAAGAGGATTATTAGCTTAACGTTTAATGAATTGAATGCTATTATAAACCGCTTAGCCTAATGCAAGGGCGCACGTCCTAATGGAATACAAATAAGTTACTTCAAAGGTACATTACTTACATAAATTCATAATAATTTGGACCTATTTAGGTCCAAAGTAATTTTTCATTAGGTGTGGGTAACAAAAATTACATTTTTCCAAGAATTTATATTTTAAACACTTTGTGTGGGTAAAACCACTTTATCCAATAACAATATAGCCGTGTTCCAAAAATACTATAGTTACGACGTTCTAATAACAAACTCAATGTTATCCCGTTTGTTCGAGGATTACGACTATACCTAGTGTCAATATAAGCTGACCTGTCATTGTACGGAAAGCCTAAACAATACGAGGTCAAATTACACTGGAAATCTATAGCTTGGTGTGTAGTTGTGTGTATAGTCATGGAAATTAATTGTTTAGCAAATTGACGCCCTACATCAATTTGCCGTGTTATAGCCATTTCATGCAACTGTAAAGGAATTACAGTTGTGATTTGAATATACGGACAATTTAAGTTGGTATCTATTTGCTTAATACTTACCTAGTTATTTGTGTATTCATTGTAGGTACTCGTATATAAACATTTTAGACTACACGTCATATGAAACGCGCAAGGTTCTGGTGACTTGAGCATTGTTCCCCCTTTCCTTTGAGATCACAACATTAGGAGCTGAATGAAGAATCGCTTCAGGCACTAAGCATTCTCCGAGTTGGCATCAATCATAGCTTTTTGTGGAAGACGGTAACAAAGCAATGTGTGTGTCATTATCAGGTGACATTACTCATGTAAGCACATATGATTTAGAACTTTAAATTAAGGTAATAGAATCTGCGGGGTAATTGCATAACACACTATCAGTAGCAATGGGTTTCATTTTGACATTTCAACAACATCCATTGCGTTATTTACGTTGTTGAGCAGACACATTTTTCGAACATATGGAGCAATGGATTAGCAATATACTTCAAAATGATTCAAATTGAGAGTAATAGTGTGTTACGCAATTAGCGTGATGATCTTAATTGCATATGGTGTGGAAAACTAATAAGTTGTTTACAACCCATAATTTTTTGAAATACAGTTGTTTACTTCACTCCTGTCTAGAACGCATCTGTCCATCTGTCAGGTTCATACAAAGGAATACGTGTTTTGCGAATTTGATCTTTATTATCTACTAGAATTGTCGTCAGAAACGCATTCTCTCGACGACGGCCGGACTGTAGGAGTTGTTACGTGAGACAGTAACCACGACTACTATGTTGAAATTGTTTCGAATACTAGAGCAATGTCCAAGTTGTTTTCTACCTAGATAAAACATAGTTATGGTAGTAGATATGATTTTTCTTATTACCTAGAAACTAGGACCCACCAAGTTTATTTAGGTAATTATTAAGGAAAGTTGAAAAACTAAGTCACGACTAACATTAAAATTCGACATCTTGAAACCACTTGCGCAACTAAAAGTGAGAAGTTTGTAAACTTTTTGTAATGCCAATGTAATGCTCACGCTCCATATTTTGTGAAACATAGCACATAATTGTGTGCTGCTCTAATACGCTCTTTCGAGTTCAGTTAACAACCCCAGCCTAGTATAATGAGCGAATCAATCAAAGGTAAACTGAGCACAACATGCGATTGCTTGATGATTTTGTGCTGAACGTAATTGAGCAATCAGTTGCGAACGCTCTTCTGGGTAGAAGACTATTTGCACGTATGTACCTGTATAGGTGTACGTAGGTACATGTATACCTACATCCGTTCATCCGTGTCACAGAAAAGATGTGCACAGAAGGCCGACTCTATACATAGCGCCTAGGTACGTACGGCGTGCACAGTTAGGTTTCGGGGAGTCCCCTTTACAGTCTCCAAAGTATGTGCCCTTCCTTTGCCCTAACAGGTGTTGCACAGAGGAGATTTCGGATCAGTCTTTTGAAAGGTAAAGGTGCGGGCCTTCATGTGCCACCGGGATGAATAATTACTGAAGTAAAAATCCCACAAGCCCCGGTCTTATCACCAAAGCCCGACCACATCTTGAAGATGTCCGCCCCGTACCGATCTCAAACTGTATCAAACAAATGCCAGTCGCGAGTACGTTTGCACTCGCTGTATGCCCTACGATACATAAGCTGACCTCTTATTGTAGGCGTGGAAAGCCTTTAAGCCTATACAATGCGAATGCGATGTCAGCATAAACTGGACATATATATAGCTTTTTGTGAAATGCCTAGGTATATGTGCGTGCATTTTCATGAAATGACCCTCTGTACCTGTCTATTCTATGCCCATGCTCTAATAACGTCCTCGTTAGCGACACTTGTATCCGACGGTACGACTCAGCTATCGATTGGGAAATAGGAACACATGCGCTAAACGATGACACGCCATCAGATCCTTGATCACAGGAACCGATGGAGTGAAATGACGTGACATCATTATTAGTAGTGCATAATCAGCCTATAATGTTCCCACTACTGGGACACAGGCCTCTTCTGTGAGAGGGAGCGGATCGTAATCCACCTCGCGGGCCCAGTGCGGGTTGATAGATGTCACATGTCTTCGAATTTTTGGTTCTAGGACTTGCCGGCTTCCTCACGATGGTTTCCTTCATCGCTTTGAGAGCAGTAGTGACGAAATAATTTACACACAGTGAAGCGTCTGGCAGTGTTCAAACCTTCCACCTACAACTCGTAAGCTGCAACCGTTCCCACAGTGCGCTGCTTTAAAAAAATGCTGCAATAAAATTATGGATGCTATGTTGTTTTTGAATTGACAATTTCTTTAGCGCATTTTATTACGCTCTCTTGGAACAGTGAACGAAACTGCATGCTCGGATCTGTGACGCTGAATCGGGCATACTCCGCTCCAATCGCAGCGTATACCTACCTACTCGGCTCTAGTCGTAAGTTTTCAATTATATCGTGTGTCATAAGCACACAAGCTCGTTTTTTTTAATATTACTCTCAGTTACATGTTGTACCTATGTAGACTTACGGTTCCAGATGTGCTTAACTCACAAATTAACGTTCAATGAACTCGGACTTCATTTAATTTGAGGTTTCGACCGTCTCGAATGATAAATGGAACCAATTTTGTATTAAATTAATGCAACATATATATTTCAGGGCGGTTAACACGAACAGATTACATTAACAATATCAACCTTGATGAAAATTCCAAAGCATGTACTTGAAATACCTAGCAAACTTACGTTGGCACGTAGACGTTTGACGAAATCGAATCAAACATTTATGCGAATATATCCGAATATTATTCAACGCCAGTGCGAGTTAGTATGAATTTGATATGCGGGAATATAATTGAGTTAATTAATGAAAATCTTGACTTCCTACTTGACATGCGTGGATCGCGACCGTGAGTGAAGTGCTCCATAATTGAATCGCTGTCTTTATCTATTTATTTACATAATGCGTGGGTTTGTATGTGGAGCTCATCTGACGTGACATCACCCACAATGCTTCTGAAATGAGCCCCATATTTTTTTATCTGTGGGAAGGTATTTTGAAAAGGGGAACCCAGCCGTAGCTTCGCTCGCATTGAACACATTTGAGCTTCGTCTTAATAAATTCGGGCAAATTGTTGTGAAATTGGACCTTCTTTGTAAGAACCGTATGATTTGAAAATTTCCTTTTTTGGTAGGTATCAGAGAATTGTTTTGTTTATTGGAAAATATTGTTTGAAACGAGAGCTCGTGATTAAAATAATAACTTGGTTTGTTTGATCAGATAACATTTAAAACCACTACATACCTATTTATAATTACCTAGATACAGAAAATTTACAAGCGTTGTTCAAGTTTTTTTTTTTTACTTTCAAATCTGTTATCGATGAAAAAAAAGACATGGCTAAAAACACGCGCCAAAGTTCGTGAAAAGAATTTTAATCACAATTGTGAGTCAGCAACGAAACGGCTCACCCTCATTAACATGGAAAGGAAGAATAATTAAAACTCACGAAAAAGTCGCGTCGTGTCTTTGAAACTCAAATTACGGCTGCCTGCTAAAGTTAAAAGATTCCCATACGTGCCAAAACGATGTTACATTTATCCTTGGTAGGGTTACCAGGTTAACACGACTATGCTTAATCTTCTAACATTGCAAAAGAGATTTCTTTAATAGGATCTGTATGGTTTTTGCAGGGTCCTTAACATACCTAACATCACAACGCGGCAACGTCAAGGGTTATCATAGGTAAATCTACATATAATACATCCACATTAGGCCAGTTAGTCTCATGTTACAGGGGGCAAGCATTTTACCATCAACCGGGCACAAAGACATCCGGGCATCCAGACTCCGGGCTGCTACTGAAAAAAATCCTGACAGAAAACCCCAATAACACTTTCCCCGACCTGGGAATCTAACCCAGGACAAAATACTAGTATTCAGCTGTATCCGGTTAGACTGGAAGCCGGCCCAACATAGATGGGAAAAGGCTACGCAGATAACAATATAACTTGTACGGTATAAACAACCTTCTGAAAAGAAAAATCCTGCCTTTATCATGGCAACACTAGCAAGTTACGCAGCAAAGTTTCGGGAGGCTGTATACCTCCGCCTAAAGCAGCGGCCAAGTGCACGTGATCGCGAGATCTTATAATACAGGAAAGTGCTCTATCCAGCCGCTGTTTAACGTAAACCGTGTTTAAAATTTTAGCTAAAACATATTTTGCATTATACAGGCTGGGCCATAAGGGTCTTAAGAGTGTTGGCGTTTTGCGTCCTTAATTTCTCGGAAATGCGCGGCGCGGGGAGGCGGCAAAAATTTCAAGGCAATACTTCGAGGATATGGTTTCAACAAGATGGTGTCACATGCCATACTGCTAGGAGGGTGTCTAGCTGAAAGAAATACCTGCTGAAAGAAATATAAATCTTCCCGGGAAAACTCATTTCGAAAAGGGGGGGTATTGAATGGCCTCCACGTAGTCCCGATCTCATTCCATGTAATTTTTTTCTATGGGGCTACCTTAAATCGGTGGTCTACGACAATAATCCGAGAGATTTGGAGCAGCTCAAAGGGAACATTATTCGGGAAATTAACCATAAGTACTTATACCGAGAAAAACGTTTCGCCGAATTATCCAAAATTTGCGACTTCGGTTTCAAGACTGCCAAGCAGCCGAGGGATGTCATTTAAACAACTTTATTTTTAAGAAGTAAAAATTCCAAGATTACTATTATTTATAATACTAATAAAAAATGTTGTAGGTATGTTACAAAGTTTTTTTTAAATTTCATTTTCAAACCGCCAACACTCTTATGGCCCACCCTGTACTTACCTACCTGCTAATATAAATATAAGTGCAGGATATGAAATAATAAACAAAAGGCTTGAAGATGGATAAAATAAAATAAACAAATTACCTACTAGGTACCATTATTATAATGTAGGTGTACACAATCAGTCAATCATTTTCAACATTCTATTTTTTACATTTTTAAGAACTAAACTAGATGGAAAAGCTTAAGAGGCTGTAATGCATAAACAAACAGAACAAAAAAAAAAACTAAATATAAGAAACGAACTGCTTTTTTTCGAAAACCTTGAAACGCAGACTTAAAGTTTAAAGCAAACAATACGAAAAACGACTTCACAATAATTCACACAAAACGCAGCTCTTAAACAAGAAGAAAAAGTTTGCAGACCGCTATTTTCTCCAGCGTCTAGCTCCAAAGAAAAACACTATAAACTTCGACCTCTAAAATGGAAATAGTAGATACCTATCTACTATTTACTATACTTACATGCCTAACTACAAAGCTTAGTAGAGTATAATAATACGCCTACTGTATCGATTTCAGCCATTTCTCATTTGTATGTACATTTATATATCATCTGCCTCGCCTTTTCCCAACTATGTTGGGGTCGGCTTCCAGTCTAACCGGATGCAGCTGAATACCAGTATTTTACATGGAGCGACTGCCTATCTGACCTCCACAACCCAGTTACTGGGTAATACGATACCCCATGGTAAGACTGGTTGTCAGATTTTCGGGCTTCTGACGACCCGTAACGACTGTCAAAGATCCACGAATGACAGCCGGGACCAACGGCTTAACGTGCTTTCCGAGGCACGGAGGGGTCTTGGTATGTAAAGATGGTCACCCATCCACGGACCAACCGCGGCAAGCGTAGCTTAACCTGATCGATCGACCCGTGCGGCTGATATTACTTAGCCACAAGCCCCTCCTGTGTACATTTATACCTACCAAAAATTTCATAGCATGACGTCATGACATTACATATGATTCGAGATCATTTAACGTGTCAAGTTTACAGTATTATTGGATCAAACTTGACAGATCATGCTTACATTAACAAGATTGCAACCATAGATATCCGTGATTGCAACAGTATCGAAACCAATTTGCCATATCATTTTAACATTCACAAGTTTACAGCTAATTTGAAATAAATTTGCCACAACAAGTTTGCCGTAACAACTAAATATCAAATAAAAAACAAACTTGCAGCAAATTTAAATACTATCTGGGTACCTAATTACATTTCTCCAGTTATGTTTAAGTCCTATTGCCGAACCGGGCATTTCATAACATATTTATAATTATAGCTCAGTGTTCATACCCACGAGCGGCACGTATCGACGGCAGAGGGAACTCCGGCCGTTGACAACGTGCCGCTGGTGTATTTGAGCACTGCACTTGAATACACGAGTGGCAGTTGAACGGCTGCAATTGCCTCTGACGTGGGATACAGAGGAACACGTGACGTCATTAAATTAACAAGCATTAAGCTTAATCAGACAATTACGGCGTTGCGACAAAGGAAACCAATATCCGATCTGTAATAATGAGCACGATAATTGAAATAATCTGCTCTGATAACGTAGAAAATTATTTATTAATTTATCACAGTAAAATAAGTAGGTTTCGCTTTTTCTACAAAAAAAAAGCTGGTTTCAGTCATGGCGACCAATCTCAGCGGAGACCAGCCTTCGGCGCGGGAGATGTTATAGTTCGCTCACTCTCTTAGTCCAATGGGACGGCAATCTGACATGACCGGAGAGATCAGGCGCAGGGCCAATTTCGAGTTCACACCGCCAACTTGCAAACTCTGGCTCCGGGTTTCTTAGTTTTTTTATACCTATTATAAGTAGGTCAAAAAAAAACTAGGGGTGACGAAAAACACATGGAGGGTATTAGGCAGGATACATATCCATCTGATAATTGCTGAGTATACTGTTGCTCATCCCTAAACAACCATTTTTTATAAACCTCATTCTGTACAGCACCCACGAGAACCCTCAACAATGTTGTTGTTGTTGAGGGTCAAACAAACATCATTGGGAACTATTATAAATTAACTTTTATGAAGGATATTTCTGAAACTTATGTTGTTACATACTTATAAAGACGATACAGGAGTTATGCTGAAACAAATGACGGCTAGAAAAAAATCCTACAAGATAGACCAAGCAAGTGACCAGCATAGAAAAGACCCGAAAATTACGATGCTATTAACTATAACGAACCCGATGGTTCCCCACAAAAATAATTGTATCCTCGTACAATAGCCTCGCTCATTCCTCTTACAGTTATCAACAGCACCCCGCCTCCACAACTGATTAGTTCCTGCGGACGTCCATAATCTTATAACAGATAAACCAATTTGTGCCATCCCTGTTTGGCTCTGACAAGCGAATAATTGACTGGATGGAGGCAAACAATCGAAATGTAACAAATATACGTTGTTAATAACGTTCACGAAGGCATTGTCTTCGGCTTTTGTGCTGACGATGACGGTAGAAATTGGTTGAGAAGACGAGAGGCGAATTACTTGGTAATGTTGATCGACAACAGCTATTATGGTATCTAATGACCCCCCCCCCCCCGTATACCCCCTTCCCGTCAACCCTTTTATGAGTATGTATACATATAACTTATAAACTTACTTCAGGCACCAGTCTCTCACAAAGTTAGCTCCTTGTTCGTGCTCAACTGACAAAGATTCTCCTCTAAATTTATTATGCGCACAGTCAAAGTGAACTCTCTACCAGCGTCTGTGTTCCTTTCCACATTTAACCCGTCTGCCTTCAAAGCAAGAGTGAACTGGCATCTTCTGGGCACGCTCGTTCCATCATAGACCTCATCCATCGCTTTCCATCAGGCGCGTCGAGATCAAGAGTAGAGCAATAAAAAAATGCATTTAGTAATATCTTGTGTAGAGAAAATTAACGTTTATAATAATATATTTATATTTTGTACCTTTGTTAGCGGCATTATGAAGCTAAGCCTCTACAGCAATAGATAAATCGACATAACTTGTGTTCTGATATACATAAGTAAACAGACTAGCTTTTATCAAAATAGAGCGGTTACCCTCTATTTTCGCACCTAATTCAATAGGATATTTTCGCATTATACACCCTACCTAAACTTCCAATAGAATTTCCAGAGAAACTAAAGAAAAGAAAAGTCAGTTTTCTATTTAGCCGATGTAAACTCCGTTAATAAAACTTCTGGTTTTTATACGTTTTCTTTACCTAACTTTATTTACCGTTTATAGTGAATAATAAAAGCTCATTAAACTGCCTTTTGCAGCATAAAATGTAGGTACTGACTGGACGCTCCTACCTCTAAACTTCTTGAAATTTTAATTTGCTTATTTGCATTAAGTTCAAACTCATTTGTCGTCGCGGTAAAGCGAACGTAATCTGCATTTCTTTGAAGTAACTGTGTCAAACGAACAACATTTTAAAGAACATGACCAGTGTACTGCAAACTCTCTGTATAAAAGTACGCAGTAACAATAATTGTGTTGAATTAAAATCGCAAACAGAATGACAGATTAATTAAGACAAATAAAAATATATTATTATACAGTTTTGGTAACGACAATGGGAATATTGTGACGAAACCAATTTTCGTGAGCATTCATTCGTTAAAAAGCGTTCATGCATGCCTTCTGTGAAGCACTTCGCGTCCGATTCATCAATTATTTTCCCATTTTTACGTGTTTCGCCATCGGCCCGACGAATATGTCCAACACCGCACAGACATGCGCCTCTCTATGTAATTGGAGCGTCAATATTCGTTCGCAGAACGCTTTGCATATTTCATAGCGGGAGTGTAGGCCTTTGAAACTTTGCAAACGAAGGCAGAACAGAGGGTACCTTAGTACTGTAGAGGCTTGGACCTATTTAATAATGCAGGCCGGTCATAATTGATGGCATCTACTTATTCGAACTTTCAAGCGGGTGTCAAAATATATGAGATGAGGTTTGACGTGAAAAAATAGAAGTGCTAGTTTTAAATAATTATTATAAAAGTCTCAAAATAATATCTAATGAAATCCGTTTCCAGGAGTTAATTTAATAAAAGGGCTCCCGAGAGAACTCGCCCTCTATAGTACATATAGTTTAAATGTCAAGGGCAAACTTGTAAAAATGCATTGTATTTGTTCAAATTGTGTTAGGCCTCTATCTTTGCATGCTGATCTGACAAGAGACAAATGTTCATCGTCTGCAATTGTATTAGACTGGTAAAGGAATGCATCATTAGGATGCAGCTCGTAAGTGATCGGCCGGCGCGACGTCTATCGCTGATTGCGTATTGTTGAGTCCTTGCAACGAAGACTTGCTATTTGCAACTCACATGCTAATGAAACTTGCACATTCACTATTCAGAGTAGGATTGTGATGTAGGAATGCTATATTGCTATTCATTTGTTTCTACATATTCTGTACAAATTTATCTACATAAATGAACGATACGTACCTATGAGAACGGAACGCCTGTTGCCTCTTTATTTCAAGTTTTGTTTCCGATTGAAGGGAAATAGGATATTGATAGACTTCATCCGGCCCACTAATGCCTCGTTAAATTTATATATCCAAAAATCGTATGTTGGTTGCGCAAAACTCGATAACATCTTTGTACCGTATTTTTTTTACATAAGCTACATAATTATAGTGTTTGTAAATTAGCTGGCGAAATTTTACAAATGTGATTGGTATCGAAATCTAATAGCTTAATACCACAGAACAGACTTAATACCGTCATCTGCCTAGCCTTTTTTGGCCTAGACTGGAAGCTGACCCCAACATCCTTGGAACTATGTCGGGTTCGGCTTCCAATCTAACTGGATGTAACCGAATACCAGTATTTTACATGGAGCGACTGCTTATCTGACCTCCACAACCCAGTTACTGGGTAATAATACGATACCCCTTGGTAAGACTGGTTGTCAGACCTTCGGGCTTCTGACTACCCGTAACGACTGTCAAAGATTCACAAATGACAGCCGGGGCCAACATATCGGACGAGGATCTAATCCTTACCTAAAACAAAATAGGCGTTTTTATAAGATCATAATTTCAAGTAAGCGGCCGATACGAGAAAAAATGATTGTAGTAGGTACCAATACCCATCACGACTGTGTTCGCTAGCTAGTTTAAAAAGAACCTGTACTTTGTCGTCAAACTATGACCCTTATTGTTTGTCAACTAGCCTACCCCTATACCTATTGTGAAGGCATATTATGTTCCTCCAATCTAATTGAAATCGATATTCTTGTGTAGTCAACAATATCAATTTCTACTTGGCACATACGTAAATCCCAAATCAGTATTTGTCATGTTACACAATGTATTTCGGAGCTCAGTTCGCCGTTTGTGCCAACAGTTTCTGTGGCGATCACAGTGCACAGTGACTGTGTTTGACGTGCTTACATGTAGCTCGCTTTGTTAGCACGCAGTTATAGGTCCCGACAAGAGCAGTTCAAGATGTAGCCTGTTGCAGATCAATGAACGATTGATTCTCGTCAGTATATGGTCGAGAGACGTCATTTTATGTCAAATAATCAAATGCAAGTACTTTTTAGGGTTCCGTACTTCGAAAGGAATAAACGGAACCCTTATAGGATCACTTTGTTGTCCGTCCGTCCGTCTGTCTGTCTGTCAAGACCCTTTTTCTCAGAAACGCGTGAAGGTGTCACGCTGTAATTTATATCAAATACTCAGGTCTACTGTCCCTTGGAGCTGTGAAAAAATCAAACTGCTAAGCCAACGCAATCAAAAGATACAGCCGTTTATGCCGCAAATTTCCACAAATTTTCGACACTCGCAAGGGAATCAAAACCTACAGGGTACTTCCCGTGAGCTCAGAATCTTGAAATTTGGTACGAAGCAACGTCTTATAGCACAGATAAAGGAAAAATTGCGAAAACCGTAAATTTTTAGTTACATCATATAATAAAAATATTTTTAATAATATTACGGCAGCAACCTCAATAGTATTAGCAACGAAACCCTCGGTGCGCGAGTCCGACTCTCACTTGGCCGGTTTTTTTACCACCCTACGCTGTCCCACTCCTGGGCAAAGACCTCCCTCCACTCCTTCAATCTTTCGCGAGCCCGCACGTCTTCCTGCCAGTTTTGACCAGCCCATGCCCAGTCCCATTTAACTTGGGCAGCCTATTGAACCACGACAGCTATCTTTATTTTGGAGCGCAGTATTTTGTTTCGAATACGATCCATTAATTTAACGCATAGTTGGCAGACCTTGAGATTTGGACTTCTGGATGTTAGTCAAAGACCAAGTCGTTGCGCCATAGGTTAAGACGGGAAGAATACACAATCATGAGCCTGCGTTTTAATGCTATAAGCAACTCACCCTTGAATAGTTCCTTCATGGACCAGTAGCTCTGATTTCTTTATCTTGCCTCGTCTGGAAAGAAACTACTTGGCCCAAGTAAAGGGTCCCAGTAAGTACTTAATAACGTCAAAATTACAATACAACATCATAATGTGATACTCAGACAGCATTCACAACAACCTTTATCAATAAGCGTAAATAATTAGCATTGTGTAAAGAGAATAGCCCATCAGCATGAAATCTTTGGTATACCCACCCAACCAACCCTTTGAGTGGTCTTTCCCGATCGAAATTTAAATTTTCCGATATTTTTTCTGCCTTTCATTGTCTCGTTGTCTTTGGCTTTAATGATTCTATTAGGGGTAAGAATTCGATTTAGCGAGCAACGCTGATCGAGTAAATCAATATTGCCGAAAATTATTTTGCGATCGTCAGCCGATAATTTAATTATTTCGGGATCCAATTTAACAGGGCTGTTGTTTGGGCCGCTTACACTGGCCGCCACAGATGTGATTACCCAGGCTGGACTGTAGCCCTCTGTTTGAGTTAATCTCCAATATTGCTGTTCGTCAGTTACACTCTCGGCCCGATGATGTGTAACATATTGCTGTTGACTAACACTAGGTAGGGGTACACTTACTACCATTATTAGTGAGATTGGTTTGTTAAATCATGATTGAAGTTTAACAATCAATATTGTATCGTAAAGTGCTTTGTTTAGTATGCATACACACGAGCGACACACGTCAACGGCAGAGGCAACTGCAGACGTCGACAACGTGTCGCTCGTGTGTATGGTGCTCTAATACACGAGCGGAATTTTGTCGGCGGCAGCCGCCAACGCGTCGACGGCTGCTTGGCACATGCGCTGATGGCAGCCGTCGTCACTCGTTGACGGCTGTAGTTGCTTCTGCCATGATATGGGTATGGTGGAGTATGGATTCCAGAACGCTATGTTCGTAACAACATACAATTGTTATTATCGATACAAGAAGAGAAAAAACTTTAAAAGATATTTGTATACTACTTGCGCCCCGCAGTTTCACCCGCGTACATGTCGATCCCGTGGGAATATCGGGATAAAAAGTAGCCTATATGTTAATTCAGGGTGTCAGCTACCTTCATACAAAATTTTATCAAAATTGGTCCAGCCGTTTGAGCGTGAAGAAGTAACTAACATATAAACACACACACCCTCACACACTCACGAACTGTCGCCTTTATAATATTAGTATGAAGATACATAATTATCTCATGCACATGCTCGTAAATATACCTACCTGCCAGCGACCAATTCAATCATGCGTATATTATCAACGTCAAATGAAGCTGAACTTTGAACAATATACTGAACAATATAAAAAGGGCCCGGGAAATTGTACGAACATAGGTAGGTACTTTACCCCGCACATTTACTCTATGGAAGCAAGGAAGCAAAAACCGAAAATAAACGCAATCTCATTAGACGAATAGCCCTCCGACCATCCGACCTAGCAATATTTTCCACCAAAACACTGGGGTTGCCAAAGATAAAGTCTAACAAATGTACGCAGGAAAGAATCCTCCGAGTTCTTGGGTGTACCATAAACACTTACCCTTGGTATAAATTACAATGGACCCAGTATATGCTGACAGCTCATTGCGGCACTGTTTACATAAGCAAATGTCAATAACATGTCAATTTCAGTACATTTCAATTTGTTCCTTATCTCGCCGCGTGCCAAGAAATACTGGGCCAGTGTAATGTTGTTTATCATCTGTCCCCTCATTGTCTATTCTTCTGTCGCAGGGAACCAGTAAACGTAAGCGGAATCTAAACGTAACTTTTTAATTATTTTCGATTTGTTTCGAAACTTTTTTCGAATGCCTACGGCGTCTGAATTTCAGTGCAATCGATTTTGGGCTTAAAAGACGAGAAAATAAAGCCAGGGATAATTACATTCAGCCCAGTCTTATGTACATAATATAAAAACGACACAGCTTATTTATCTGAATCTTGTAGCTATTTGTAAGGTTTATACTTGTAATAGGGTAGGTAATTGGATATCATGTATTCAAAAATAATAACATGAGGGAATTATTACTAAGATTCATGCTCCAGTCGATATTTTTTTACAATTTCTTGAATATCTGCTTATCTTGGAAGAGAGGGGCTGTGGAATGTACATTATTGAACATATATTTACGAAGGGAAATAGAAACCTTTATATGTGTATTTATTGTTTGGGAAAGTTTGATTGTCTTACCCATATCATGTTGTCCGCAACTCACCGACGACATACCCTGTTTAACTAGTTGTATTTGTTACACGTAGTTTTGGAAAATGCTACCATTAATATTGTTAATCCAGTAAGGCCTGATTTTTCAATAGTCAGATGATTTTTATCTGAGGAATACGTATTGAGATTTGACAGCTTTTGTATTGAAATTATGTCAAAATGTCATATTTATTCTTCAGATAAAAGTACTTAGGGCTGGTTTTTCAATAGTCACATAGATTATTGAAAAATCAGATCTAAGTATTGTTAACGACCAGCAAGACTTTATAATAAAATTATTACACATAACATCACATCACACCTTTAATTCCCAAAGGGTTAAGCAGAGGTGTCCGAGTACCTATAGTACACCCCATTTTATGTTTATAAATGCTTGCGAGCCTATTGCCTTCAACCGGGCAAATCCAGACTCCGGGCTGGTTTGATGTCTCTAAATATAGGTACTTTTGCGTAAGAAAAAAATACATTAAAGTAATTCCATTTATCTCCAGCGATAGTTATGTAAATAAGTATGCCTAGCGGCGATGTATTAATTGTGTTCATATTAGACTAGCACTACAAAAAAATCGTTATTGTATTTGCCTGTAGGCAATGCTTTGTTAAGTTCTTAAGGTTCCAGCAGTCAGGCGCGACTCAACAGCGCGACCCGATGCTAATAGAACAATTTCTATGAAAACTTCATGGAAATTGCTCTAGTAGAATGGCGTCGCACCGTCGCGTCGCGCCTGTCTGCGGGAGCCTTTAGTCCACGAGGCGTTCTAATTAAAATGTAAGATTGTTATAAAGATGTACATTTTTATGGATACAATAATTTTATTCTGCCTCGTTGGTCTAGCGGTCGCAAGCGCTACTGCTGAGCATGAGGGATGAGGTCCTGGGTTCGATTCCCAAGTCGAGCAAAGTGTTATTGGGTTTTACCATTAGGAATTTCTCAGAAGCTGCCCGGAACCTGGACTCGTGCCCAGTTGATGGCAATAGGCTCGCCCCCTATTACATGGGACTTAAACATAACTGACAAAATGTGTGTTACTACACTTCTGCTAAGGCAGTGTACTTAGCCGGGGTAGCGGGATCGTCCGAAAGGGTTACCGCTGCCCCGGAATATAAAGGGCTAAGGAAGGAACACGGGTGGGTTTTAGTCAGTAAGAGTCTGACACTCCCTTCCGCTCCACCCAAAGCGGGAGGGGTTATTAGATGATTTCCCATCAAAAAAAAAAAAGGCAGTGTACTTATAGTAACACACATTTCGTCAGTTATGTGAAGGAATACTGGTGTGCTCGTATGTTATTTTATAAAAGCATTCAGGGCTGATTTTTCAATCGACAGATAATTTTTATTCGTAGAATAAAATTGACGTCTGACAGATTTTGTATGAAAAAACTGTCAAAAATTCAAAACTCTTCATCGGATAAAATTATCTGACGTTTAAAAATCAGCCCTTAGTTTATTTATTTAAAAACAAATACTTACCAGTATTACATAAGAAATACTCGTAAGTCGTGTCCCGGTGGGTGACACGAGGATGTTGGCAATCCGACACCTTCCCCCAGGAGAGAGTTGCTTGTTCTTCTTCAAAGGTGTTTTGTCTACGAGATATTGTGTTTAACAACCATTATTTACCGTTGCGGCGCCAAAGCTGTACCCGAAATAAAATGTAAATAAGGATTACAACCAAAAGTAATCAGTATGAACGTACAATTTAGGAAAATACGTGTTTATATCTTTATATATATAAAAGGAGAACTGACTGACTGACATATCAACGCACAGCCCAAACCGCTGGGTCTAGAGATTCCAAATTTGGCACGTACGTTCCTTATGAGGTCTAGGGGTGCACTAAGAAAGGATTTTTCAAAATTCATCCCCTAAGGGGGTGAATGGGGGGGGGTGAAATTTCACGCGGACGAAGTCGCGGGAAGAAGCTAGTTAAAAATATAATTCAAACTCTGCCCATTCTTCTCAATATGAAACTACCTTTTGGAAGGGGCACCTTATAATGGCCTAGGTACTTGAAGTAAATGATTGGACTTTGACTTTAAAAATCCTGATTTGAAAGTCAAAGTCAAATCATATATTTCCGCCCCTGGGCCCAGTCATGTTGCATACATTCAATAACAACACAAAATCTAAACAGATAGGTACTACACCACAAAGCTACATGTGGAATTTAATGATTTTACAAAGATCAATTAAAATCCCTAGTTACGTACCTGGGAAAAATCTGGTGAATTTATATGATAACTAGCAGCGCCCCGCGGTTTTCATCCGTATATGTGTCGATTCCGTGAGAATATCGGGATAAAAACTATCTTAAATCCTTACCCGGGACTCAAACTATCTCTATACCAAATTTCATCTAAATC
Source organism: Hydraecia micacea (assembly GCA_914767645.1). Classification (NCBI taxonomy): domain Eukaryota; kingdom Metazoa; phylum Arthropoda; class Insecta; order Lepidoptera; family Noctuidae; genus Hydraecia; species Hydraecia micacea. The sequence continues at coordinate 8,636,118 of OU611779.1, read as the reverse complement.
GGTTCAGCGGTTTAAGCGTGAGGAGATAACAGACAGACAGACACACTTTCGCATTTATAATATTAGTATGAATTTGAATAACGAACAACAAAGTGAGTATACCTACATGGGCCAATGTTATAAATGCGGCAGTTATATCAATGCCCAGACATTGGCAGCGGCACAAAGCGGAGACCAAACTAAGTTTACCAACATAATATTCTGTGCTTAAATCGCTAAGTTTATAATGCCGTTATTAAACGGGGTGCCTCTCCCAGCGCTTCAGCGGAAAATCCAAACTTAATGCATTGACATAAAGTAATTGGACAAGGGCGATTTCAAAATGGAAATATTTAATAACTTGATGATCGAAATGACGCAACGCAGAGGAATGTGGTTTGAATCAAATTCAAATAGGTCGCTAGCTACAAAGGCTGATTCTAACCGGGCTGTAGAGCGAACATTCAATAGTTCGGCAGTTTATTCGGGTCACTTATTGCCTAGGTACTACATATAAGTACTTGTAGGTTTACTTGGAAATTAATTATCCATGCCTAGTAGTAATGAGGGGCTTGTGGCAAAGTAATAACCGTCGCACGGGTCAATCGATCAGGTTAAGCTACGCTTGCCGCGTTTGGTCCGTGGATAGGTGACCATTTTTACTTATCAAGACTATTCAAGACTCCTCCGTGCCTCGGAAAGCACGTTTAGCTGTTGATCCCGACTGTCATTCGTGGATCTTTGGCGGTCGTTACGAGTCGTTAGTAGGCCGAAAGTATGACAACCAGTATTACCAAGGGTAGGAAAGGTATCGTATAACCCTGTAACTAGGGTTGTGGAGGTCAGATAGGCAGTCGCTCCATGTAAGTATTCAACTGCATCCGTCGAGACTGGAAGCCGACCCGAACATAATTGGGAAAAGGCTGGGCAGATTGATTGACCTATTAGTAGTGATGACTACATGCTTTAGAAAATTAAACTTTAAGTACAGACGCCAGCACATCAAGGTACCCGAAACTGTCAAATTTTCCCAATCAACTTTGAACCTTATGCTTTAGGGATAAAGTTGAAAATCAATTACAGAAATTTGACAGATTGTAGTAGCTTGATGTGCTGGCGTCTGTACCTACAGTAAAGCTACGTAATAAAATCAGCCTCATAAAACAAAACGCATAAAAAGCTGTACGTTCTTATTTGTTTTATATCTTTAGAGTAGTTGACATAATCCGAAAACTAATTAATTCAAAAACAAACTTTAAACAGGCGAACGCAATAAAACGTAAAGGCGGTATTGTACAGTAAGGTGCCATCACAAAATTGGAGTTTAAATTGCCTGCAAAATGGCAATATTAAAGTCTTTTTATTGCATAATGCCGTCGCTCACGAGCTCCGGCCCTCAAGCCAAGTAGCTGAACGACGGTAATCTGAAATGACAATATAATCCTTCTCACGTACAAACTCCTCATCCTCGCTTGAACATAAATGCCTAAAACACTTTTCATTTAAACCTGAAATATCGGAAATTGTTACGCTGCTAATCAACTTTAATTGGGCCTGATGATTAAATACTTCGCTCACGTAAAATTTTCTTTATGTAACTTTGACGGAGGAAAATATCGTGAGAGAGGCACGCTTCTACATTGTGCGAGTATGTTATAAAACATAGACAATGACTTGATTTATGTGAAAATGGCATTCATGACTGTTAGCGCCATTGAACTAGAACTGTCAATGGATTCACATAATAATTATTTAATAATGGTATTACAGTATCTACTTCGTAAGTCATCTGCAATCAATCAACTAGAAACCATTTTACTTTACAATAAAACTTCTAATATTTTTTTTTCTTTTATTGTGTTTGCTGTGGTCTCTTATAACTGAACGAGTGCACCTACTTAATACCATGGCCAATTTCTGTAATTAAAAACGTTCTAAATGTAGTCGCAATCTTATCTCAGACACAATCAATGTCAAAAAAAATCAAAATTTTTGGATAATTCGAGGTATTTTTGACAGATCGAGACAGAGATCAGACTGTGAACATTCTTATAATTACGAGAATGGCCCCTCTAAAGTTGCCCTTCATTTACGTGTCATTTATTGTGTACATATTTTTTGGAGATCTTAAATTAATAAATAAATAACAAAAACGATGATGCAGAAGCCCAATTTTGAGACATCGTATTTTTATTAAAAAGCTGATATGTTTTATCAGCTTTTGATAGCAATAATAAGGAAGCGGAAGTGAAGAACATAACTTCTGTTAAAATAACTTATGCCATAGGTACAGGATATTTCGAGTAAAATAAAAAAAAACGTATAGGTATATCTGGATCTAACCAAGATACGAGATTAATTTGAACTCTGAAATATGCAGAATAAGAGACGCCGTCATTGCTTCTAACATCATTTTTGCGTATCTGCTTAGTTTTTTCATTATTTGACGATATCAAAAAAAATCTCAAAAACTAAACTTGCAAACTAAATGAGGAAACGAAATCTTGCATTGAAATTATTATATCTATCAGATATTTTAATAAAAATGCGATTTCCGAAAAATGTGCTTGTGATGCAGTCGTCTAAATATAACTGGCAAAAATCCGTGGTCGCTGACCCATCAGACTATGCAACACTATCACATTCTAGACTCCACATGACCCAAGGCAATGAGACTGGCAAAAGCACATAAGCTGCAATCAACCCCACGCTAACAGACAGCAAGTAGTTAGGTACACTAGTTATCCTCAAATGTTCAACATTCGCCTTTGTGTAAAGGAACCATAACATTATCTCTACCAGCGTTATTCTTTTGTTTTTATAACAGACATTTTCCCCAGGCGACCTCCATCTACAAGCTCGAAATTACTTTAAAAATAAATTCACGAAGGAATGCGACACGCTGTGCGACCCCCTAACTGGTGTTACAACTATAAACAGCACATTAGGGAAAGCATCTCCGTCGAAGTCCGTATACCTTCGTAGCAATTCAACTTTCATTTGGTACGTATATGTTCACACATTAGGACGGGGCGCGGGCGCGTTTATATTGTTGTGGTGTTGGCGGCCGCGCAAACTGCCAGTTAACTGGACCCGGACACTTCGGGCAGTCAGCTACACGGACACCGCCACATATTATACTTGCAATAGAATTTACTCGCGACAATTTATCTTTTGAACTGCTAGCACGAACAACGCGGTTAATGGCACTGCACACCCACGCGAGCCCAGCCTGAGTTCCTGTATAGCCTTTAACATATTCCATATGTATATTTATGCTGTTGTTATAAATCCTGCCCGCTATACCTAGTAAAAATACTTTTGCTACAATAAAGGCTCTTTAGTTGCGTCTCGCTGCAACCACTATCCTCCATTTCGGAAGTACCAATATCCTCTTTTTGCATGAACGAGTAATACACCAATAACTTTCTTAATAAAAGAGATATAATAATAATGGGGTTTCTCTTATTTCTTTTCGTATCTTTCAAGATTATCGTAGTGAATAAAAGTGGACGAAATTGAATTCGGCCTGTGATTGGGCCCTGAACAAATGGGTCAACGGTGCCAGGCTACTGAAAGCTAACGAATTAGGTATTCACCTGCGTTCGTGGTTGATTACACAATTCATTTAAATATAGCGTAGGGAATGTAACGGAACGGCAGGTAATCATCCCATCCCTATTCAGGCTATTCTGTTGTACATTGATAAAATCAATGTCGGGACAGGGAACGTTTTTCCGGGAAATAATTAGGTGGATGAACGAATTAAATGTTATAAAAATAAGGCTGTTGTAATTTATTATATGTTTGCCTGTCGTTTCCAAGACGGGCGTAAATAAACTGCTAACAGTTTATTTAAAGATAATATTTTTATTAAATATTTGTTTATTAAATTGACATATCCCTAGCAATAGCTTGTACAAGTGTACGTAACAAGGACAATAAAACTCGAATATGTCTTGACAAAATAATTTAAGCTATTCAGAATTTGGCATTGTACAAACAATGCTTCCCCGTAATAAGTAACATAATATGCTCTAAGCCCAATAAAGGTGGTGCCAAGAACATTTGTAAAGCTCTTCCAGCTAATTACTTTGTGCAACATTAATTTGCAGGAGTATGCCTGTGTCTCTTGAATTAGCGAAACGTCCCAAATTATTATGTCATAATGTTTGTATCACGGCGCTGGCGAAATTTAAGGGAAGGGTTGGTAAACATTTTGAACAAAGAGTCGTCTTTCGACAAACGGTTGGCACCCCTGTTTGTTACGTTGTATTGAAAATACTTGTAGGTAAGCAATTACCGTTAAACAATGACCGCGTACGGCCACGACAACGTTATAATGGAGCACGGTTTTAGAGCAGGCTGCAGGGACCAAATTACGTGGACATTTGTGACCATTGTTTCTGATCAGCATTTGTAGCAGCATACAGTCTTATATCTACCTAGTACCTAGTAAACCAATAGAAATAATAGTTTTAACTAATACTGAAATAGTGACTTATAGCAATTCTATGAGAAGGTGGAGTCATTATTATTTTAGTTTGTTCGTTGTATAAAGGCTGTTGTAGATCCCAGCCTTGTAAGTTCTACGGTATGTTATACCTAACACACAATATTTCCAATCAATCACCACGAAATAATCACAAATAATAACGTAGATCGTGGGAGGGGCTTGTGGCTAAGTAATATCAGCCGCACGGGTCGATCGATCAGGTTAACCTACGCTTGCCGCGGTTGGTCCGTAGATGGGTGACCATCTTTACATACCAAGACCCCTCCGTGCCTAGGAAAGCACGTTAAGCCGTTGGTACCGGCTGTCATTCGTCAATCTTTGGCAGTCGTTACGGGTAGTCAGAAACCCGAAAGTCTCACAACCAGTCTTACCAAGGGGTATCGTATTACCCAGTAACTGGGTTGTGGAGGTCAGATAGGCAGTCGCTCCATGTAAAATACTGGTATTCAGCTGCATCTGGTTAGACTGGAAGCCGACCCCAACATAGTTGGGAAAAGGCTAGGCAGATGATGCAGATGAATAACGTAGATCGTGGGCAACATTGTAAGTACCTAAACGAGTTCGCTCGCTGAAAGCATTTTTATTTACTAAAGGCAAAGAAACATTTATAATGTTAATATTTTACTTAATCCAAAAAAAAAAAACGAACATCAAACGACCTCCAATTTCCCAGCCTATAACATAAATATTATCGAGTTTTATTTTTCCACAACACATTGTCGATATCGATGTGATCAGGATTTTGTAGGTGATGTAATGTAATGACATCAATAGTATTAATTAGTGTTGTGGCGTGTTCTTTCGTCCCTCCAAGTTGTTGGTCACGTCGGTAGAGTCACGCGAGGCACACACGTGCCCGGCCTCTCTAGTCTCGTGCTGATCAGTAACGCTACGGATTCACTAACAAACATTATTGAAACTCGTACCTAAATTACGATAACGGTTTTGATCACCCAATTTGTAAGCACCTAGCTCACTAGCAATTTCTCTCATTGTGCTACGTAGCGGAAATTTCACATTTCTCCCAATCATTTTCTCATTAGTTTAAAGGAGTTATCAAACTTTCTTACAAAAATCAAAAATAATCCTACTATAATAATATAATTATGTATTACATTTATTATAAATGAGAAAGTTTGTGTCTTTGGATGTTTGTTACTCAATCACGCAAAAACGGCTGAACGGATTTGGAAGAAAGAAGAAGGATCACGGTCCATACAAAATTAACCCACGTCCTACAGCAAAGAGAAGTACCTAAAAATAATGATAAAAATGAGTATAGGAAGATGGCATACTTCCGACCGCCATCGTTACAGTCTAACATATAAAAAAATGGATACAAATAAAAATTCGTTCAGTGGCATACAATATACAAGGATATAGCTGAAATATTGAAAAATACTTGGCTATGTTGACTTGACTTCAATTATGGAGTTCCATCATCGAACAACTGAATTTTTTGAACGCAGAACTACGCCAATCAATAGATATCGATGCCCATTGCCCTGTGACGGACGGGCATTTCATAGAGTGACTTTGCCCGTCCGTCCCGCTATCGAATCCTGGGCATCTCTCTCACTTGCACACCAGAGGGAGAGAAACAACCTAATATATATTTTTTTCAATCATGTGACAACCATAAAGTAATAGGTTCCTCTTCGAAATACTTTTTACTGTCAGTTGAGCTTGATCACAAGTCCTAAGTATTTCACAATATTGGAGCTACATACTTGTACATATTTATTAAATAAGTGTGCCATCTTTTTATACAATTTTTTTTATTTTTTTGAGACACTCATATTTGCTGTAGGACGTGGGTTAATTTTGACCCTTCTTTTTTGGCACACAGATAGTTTATACCCTAAATTAAAACATAGAATAAGTATCTACTTTTATACCAGTTTTAACCGACATCCACGCGGGTGAAACCGCGGACAAAAGCTAGTGTTTAAATAAAAACGTAGCTAGAAAATGAAAGGTATGAAAGATGTACACACATCGAGATCTAATCGCGAGACAATGTCAAGGGCGAACTCATTGTTATCCGCAGCCTTCGCTCAACTATTCGAATGAAAGGAGTTTTTATTGCTAAATAATTATATAGAGGCTACATCAATTACCCAATATGTCTATTCATGCCCTATTATTTGGCCAGACTCCCGCGAGATTGCACCTAGTTGCTTCATCTCGTGAGTACCAGGCTTAGGTACAAATATTTACATGGTAATCCAATTCACGCCTGCAGTGCTATCCGTTCAATTTAATCTCGTAGAATTTAATTTAACCTGATGTTATCTGCTCTGTTTCTTGCCAGGACACTCATTAAGTGTCCCACTGTTTATATTGCTCAGTATATCATGTGTTTGCAGTGTTTCTTTATTAGCGTTTAATGCATATATTACAACCACGACTAAGCGCCAGGCAGCGGCACTAAGAAAATTTACTTGGTAACAAATTGTAGATAATCTATACTACTAATAATAAGGCTGAATGAAGAGTTTGTTTGTTTGAACTCGCTAATCTCTGGAACTAACAAAAGGATTTAAAAAAAATCTTGCATTTGCTAGCGCAATTTTTGAGAAAGGCTATTTAACATCACGCTAGGACCAAGGTACCAAGCAAAAATAACGAAAATCAGAAAGAACGCTAAGCAAAACAATGTAATAGCGTTGGGGAGTTTAATAAAAATGTGACTGTTATTCTAGTACCTATAGGCATTGTGTATCTTACGACTTCAACGCGAACGAAGTCGCGGGCAGTAGCTAATAATTTATAAATGGAAATAATTTCACGAACAATAATAAAACAAAGATTACGCCATTGATTACAACTCCGAACAGAAAGTTACAATTCGCTAGATACTTACAAATTGAAACAAATGACGTACCTACTAAGAATCAAAAGTCATAACGCTATCAACTCGGATACTCAACATAAACGTTCTATCCGCTCAAATTTCCACCTTAATGCCTGCGATCTCCAATTTACAAAGTTAAAAGACAACTTCTAAATGGGCTAATAGGGCACAGAAGACTTTTAAACTTTTCAACGCATTAATTAAACACAATGAAGTTTCTTAGTTGCCAGCCAGTTCATTAACATCAATTACTTATACAATGCCTTATTTGCGTCATTACTTTTTAATAGGTATAGGCATTTAAGCTACTGGTAAGACAACCTACAAATTACATCTATACAATCTACGAGTATATCTACAAGGTCATATTAAATTAGCTAGCGAAACTCCGCAGACGTGATGGATATCAATATCTAAACATGATAAAACATAAAATAAATTAATTTGATGATATTTTTTGTGGGGTCATCGACCGCAGTTAGTTTATTCACTTGAAATATTATTGTAAAAAATCAGTATTTTTGTGTAAACTTCTCAGACGTGAATGGTCATCGATATCTAAACACAATACATTTTCTCAACTCATACTTCAAATAGGCGGTCGTTGACCCCTAAAAAAAGTAAATTTTATTGTTTTATCGTGTTCATATATATATAATTTGACCCTGTTTATATCTATATCTATACAAATAAATGAAATTAAAGTGTAGTTTGTAATGTCAAAATAACAGTTTTATACTAAATAGCTATATAAGTATATACGGTACTTATAACAAAAAAACAATTTATAAATTTTTTGTCAGTCTGTCTGTCTGTCTATTTGTTCCGGCTAATCTCCGAAACGTTTGGACCGATTTTGACTGGAATTTCACTGGCACATAGCTGATGTTATAAGAAATAACTTAGGCTACTTTTATTTTAGAAAAAGAATGAGGGTTCCGCGCAAAAAATTAAAACCCATGAAATTCCGACAAATACGCGGGCGAGGCCGCGGCCAGAAGCCAGTAATATCTTGACACTTTCCGTCCCAAACCCTTGACCCTTCAACGGTCCTTAATTATAAAGTTTTCCATACAACACTTCGGTCGTTGAAAAAAGATTATTCTCAAAGAAACTCCACAAATAATGAAAAGTAAAAAAGTAAACCCGTCGGCTGTCAGGTCCCAGAGGAAATGTCCGCTCTCGCCTTTAACATTTTGCCTTTTTTTTCCAATTGCTAGATGTTGACTGTGTAAACCACAAACACTAATGAATTTAAGCCCCAGTGTTCCCCCGTGTATCGAGCTAGGTTAATTAACGGGAGCAGCGAAGGTGACAACTACACCTAATTTATTCCCAGATTGATGTTTACTACAGCATCCAGTTAAAACTTTTGACCCACTTGCTATTGATAATTGTGTGCGGTGTCTACTATTGTCAAAATTCCAATATTTTAACAGAAAGATAACATCATCTGTAATCGCCGAAGGATATACCGAGACGTAAGTACCTATAGTACACCCACATTGCCAGTTGTGTTTGAGTCCCATAATAAAGGAGGCGAGGCTTTTAACCGGGCATATCTCCAGGCTCTGGGCTGCTACTGAGGAATTCCTAATGGAAAACCCAATGCCACTTGGCCTCAGGGCTCAGCAGTAGCGCTTGGAAACTTGGCAACGAGACAGTCCAATATTTTATGATAAAATATTTTAATAAGCAATAAATTTTTCACTTGTAATACTCCGAAAAAGCATAAATTTTACTCAACCCCGCTTTCGATACTCTGAGTGAAAAGTATATCAAGCGCGCAACGAGAGTTGTCTTGTAAAAAGCTTTTGTTGTTCCACACAATCAATGGATCCTAAGTTTTTTGGGATCCGTATCCAGCCACCGTACACAATCCCATTGACACTTTATCGACCAACTGGTATTTTTATCAGAGGAAAACAGACGGAAATCCTCGAGATTGAGCAATACACTTGTCGAGGGACATCGATATCCTTGAACGAAATTGGGATATAAAAATATCCTGAACTATTTAAATGAATTTAAATGAAATTGTTTATTGTATAAATAGCATATCATATTCACTTTTACACGTCATATTATAAAAGTTTAACATACACACAGTAATATATACAAAAACAATAGGACTTCGACTTGCCCTCATTGGCCGAGCGGGAGCGAGAGGCGCTTCCGCTAGAAGCGCGCGGTTTGGCGGTTGAAAAAGGTTTCGTGTTATAGAAGAATAATCTAGATGGATCCGACATTGCCTATCTGACTACCCCTGAGAAGAAATGACGATATTTTCGCCATTTCTTCTCACACTCAAGGGTCAAAGTCTCTTTTAAAGTCCAGACAAAATCTTGGTCAGATCGTGTCAAGACAATGTAGTTTAGTGCCCGAAATGGTTTTTTAAGGAAAGAACCACACAGATTTGAGTGGGTCAGTCCAGTCAGTGCAAGCATTCGTCAGTACTCGCTTAGCTCGACTCAGAACTTGAGAAGCTCAACTGATTTATCATTTCCGTCAAACTTAGCACAACACTGTTAAGGTGAATGCGCAGTGGTAGACCGCGAAATTCAAATTTTCTTACGTTTTTTGCAATTTGCAGGCCAGTGTCAGGTTGTATCTTGATCAAAATTTGATTCGCGAATTGTCGCGTGTTATTGAACAGGTACGTATTTATAGAATTATAATCATTAGAATCATTAATACATCTTTCTAAGTTAGATTTGTACCACTAAGCAGGTTTCCATAAGAGATTTGTTGTCGTGGTACAAATCTAACTTAGAAAGATGTATTAATGATTATAATTCTGTAAATACGTACCTGTTATAGTCGCGAATCAAATTTTGATCAAAATACAACCTGACACTGATCTGAAAATTGCGAAAAACGTAAGTAAATTTGAATTTCGCGGGCTACCCTGGCACATTCCGCCTTAAATAGTTTCCTAAATATGCAGTAGTCTTGCAACAGTTACAACACGCACAAAGTAGAGCAACTATTTAGGTAGGTACGCTCAATTTGATAATTGAGAATTTTCAATAGATCTGAAAGCACCTGTGTATCGTAACGAAATGATTCCTTTGAGCAATCGTGATTCCAATTGGAAGCTGGACGAGAAATCCTTTTCCCTGTTGCGAAATATGAAATTGCCATCGGCAATGGTTAGAGAATAAAAGGCAGCCCCTGCCATCTGGAAACGGCAAATGGAACTATTTGTCACAACGATGTATAAGGTAATCGATTGACCCCTGCCGCCGTATCTCTTCCAGCGATAAATTGCTTTTTGTTTTGATTCAGAAATTCCGCCTTATATTTTTCTATTTGTTTTAGAACAGAAATGGTTCAGGGCGAGTTATTGTGTTTGTTCCTCATCCAAAACAAATACCTACCATTCTACTCAGGTATCGAAAAGATAAATATAACAGAAACGTAAATAAATATAGCAGGTTTAAAAACAGCATTGTATATTTTATAAACAAATACTTTATGAATATTTATTGTCCGAATGTTTTTAACCGACTTCTAAAAAAGGAGGAGGTTCTCAATTCGAATGTTTGTATTTTTTTTTTTTTTTTTTTTAGGTTTGTTCGCGCATAACTCCGTCGCTTGCCAACCGATTTGAAAATTTCTTTTTTTGTTGGAAAGGGTATACTTCCCAAATGGTCCCATAGTCAACAAGTCGGGATCTGATGATGGGATCTTAGAGAAATCGAGGGCAACCCTCAAATTTTATAGGCTCACTTATTGTTTTTCGCATATTTTATTAAGTATCTTGTGTATTTGCGTATGGTTGTCACCATCTCAGGTAGCTGAGCTGATGATGGAAGGTACAACTTCTTAACAGTAAGAAGTTACTCGAACAGGCAAGGGTCCCGTTTTAGTAAATTATTTTGATGTTTGGTATGGATAGGGCATTTGCCACATTTGGTGTCATGATCATCATGTCATGACCTGATGCTGCATCAGGATAGTCTGCAGAGTGCCTAACTCCTCGACAACTAACAGCAGATATATCGTGTTTAGGCTCATTGAAAAGGGCTCGATGTGTGGATAAATGTACTGTTAATGAGGAACACGAGAGAGACCTGATGCTGAAGCCAGGAGCATCAGAAAAAGTACAAACCTTGAAATTACAGCACCATAGTCGTGTTTGGGCTCATTTTAAACAGGACTAAATTATAAGTTCAATGCAATGTTGACATAAGTCTGGCCTGATGCTGCAGCCAGGATTATCAGCATCTAGTCTAATTAATGAATAAGGTATGCTTCAGAGGTGGTCCCATATAAATTTTATGAACTTTGCTTGGGTAGTTTTGGAATTAGATTCAACAATACGTTTGTTTTCCACTTAGTTTATATTGATGATGTTTATCTTCCTGTCACTAATATTCACATAGCAATTAGTGTTATATGAATTTGTATTATGGGGTAGGTACAACTAAAAAGCGAAAAATAAAAACTTTTTTACAAAAAAAAACAACCGACTTCCAAAAAAAACACTACAAAGTGAAAAATAACTTTAATTTCGGAAGTCGGTGTCAAAAAAACGAAAATGTGGAACCAACGACACCGACTTCCAAAATTAAAGTTATTTTTCACTTTGTAGTGTTTTTTTTGGAAGTCGGTTGTTTTTTTTTGTAAAAAAGTTTTTATTATTAACATTTTCCTTGTTTCCCGCTGATCAAAAACAGATTGACGCGACGCCTGAAATTGCATTTCCATGTTTTTCAAAAACAAATTATGGAAGCTACCTTCCATAATTACACTTCTCAAAAATTTTCCACAATTCTCAACTGATTTTTTTATGCACTCACTGAATCACACAGGATTTTATAATTTATGTAATGACGGTACCGGAGCTTTGTTCGTCCCAAAGGGCAGTAAAATCAGAGAATTAAGTACCGTAGCAGTTCGGACCCGACTCCGGTCCAACACATACGGACGATAAAAGACACAATGACCACACATCGGCCCCTGAGGAGCCGCGGTGCCCTTGGCAACTACGTCACGACAATTGCGCCATTTTTCATTTACAGCCCATTAAATACACTGTTCCCGAGGCTTATGCGACGGCTATTACCACGGTCATAAACATACACAGCAGTAGTCCATAAAGACATAATCTCAGCTCCAAGTCCGCTTTTCGCTGTTAAATTAATTCATAATAATAGGATTACACTACAAATAATTACATAGTTGAATGCTCGTATAAAATAACAATGGGTTCAGAGAATATAAATAAAGGTCGCTCTGCGGGCGGCGACTCTTGTTCTAACTCACCTATTTGCGGTTGGACTGTATAGTTTTATGCTACGGTCAAAGCACCCAGGAGTTGCGCACTAAGCAGTTTCTACAAACACTGCATATTTTCATCGTTATTTCCTGTACCTTTATCCTTTTACAATGTATGGTGGGAACTAGGTAACAAAGCACATTTTTAGAATCCGCGAGTATTTCCAAAAACACTAAAAATACAGCTTCCTATTTATTTATAATCAATTCAAGAGCTGTTCGCTGTTGTTGCTTTAAAGCTCTGTTTGTAAACATTGTGGCAAATAGTTTACATTGTAAAAACAAAATGGAAGCGAGCGCAGTAGTGGAACCAGCGATCGTTTGATGATAAATAGATGAACTACCACTCAACCAGAACATATTAGATGTCAATCATTTCCGCGTTGGACACCGTGATTGGCACTTGATTAATTGTCTTACTGATATTTAAGAATTGAGAAACCATGAACACTTTAGGTTTCGACACTACCGATTATAGTTATTCAAATAGCGATATCATTATCATCTCAGAAATAACTCGTATTGTAATTAATTATATCTTCACATCACGGTGAAGACGTACGCTGCTGGACAATTGGACATGCATTCAAGATTTCTTGATTAAGATGTGACCCCAATATTGTTTGTGTATACGAATAGGTCATCCTAATAATTACGAGACGGTAGGACAAAGCTGTTACTAAATGTTGGGATATTAATAGCTCATTATCAGTGTAATTAAGTATAAGGTTTAATTTTAATTCAAAGTTGTTTCGATCATTATTTCTCGTCATGACTAATTTCGAGACTTTTCACGCTGCAATCACTAAAATATTCAATGTTTTGCAATCGTACCTTCTTATAGGTATTTACATACATAATGTAGGTATATGGGAACATTATAGGCTGACTAGCAGCGCCCTGCGGTTTCACCCGCATAAATTACGATCCCGTGGGAATATCAGGATAAAAAGTATCCTATGTGTTAATCCTGGTTATAAGCTATATGTGTGCTAAATTTCATTCGAATCCGTTCAGTAGTTTTAGCGTGAAAGAGTAACAAACATAATACAAACACACTCACAAACTTTCACCTTTATAATATTAAGTAAGATTATGTAGTCAGCCTATAATGTTCCCACTATTGAGATAAAGGCCTACTCTTTTTTGAAAGGGAGTGGGCCGTAATCCACCACGCGGGACCAGTACCAGTCGGTAGATGTCACATGTCTTCGAGATTTTTGTTCTAGGACATACCGGATTTCTCACGATGTTTTCCTTCACCCTTTTAAGAGCAGCGGTGATGAAATAAATTACACAGAGTAACCTGCCTGACTGCATACAACTCCTAAGTCGGGGCCGTTATTACTGGGCCACCACTGCTCTACCTCTATAGGTATTTGCATTTCCATAAACCCAAATCCTATACCAAATCCCCCATCAAAATCAATTAAGCAAATGCGGTACATACATGATAATTATCCTATGTATCAAATCAACTTGTTTGTTTGACCGACACGTACCGAATCTTCTCGTTATGAACCTACCATAATTTTATATCTGTTGATTACACTTTGATCTCTCACTTCATTGGCTCTGACCCTTCCGGTTGTAAAGTAATTCTAATTTCAAAACGGTGGGATGTTACCCAGCTGCCAGTAACATTTTTATTTTACCAGTGCTTTGCAATTCAATTACTACAAAAATTGGGATATCAAAACTTTTCAGTTGCTTATTTGTTTCATTAACCCTTGACGGAAACAGAGGAGGTGTCAACGGGTGTTATACGTTTTACGTGTGTATCTGTGTGTTTGTCTGCGCCATCGTAGCTCCCAAACGCCTGAATCGTTTTTTATTTTTTTTAGGCTTGCGGTTGAACTAAGTCCTAGGTGTACAATTTCACTAAACTGTTCCTAAAGCCTTGTTGACGATATCTGTTAATAGTTTAATTACGATAGTTCTGTATTTTGGGGAAACTGTTATGCACAATGTGAGTAGCATAATCAGCCTATAATGTGCCCACTGCTGGGACACAGGTCTCCTCTCGGTGAGAGGGAGTGGGCCATAAACCACCACGCGGGCCCTGTCGGTTGGTAAATGTCACATGTCTTCGAATTTTTGTTTCTAGCTAGGACATCTGGACATGCCGGTTTCCTCTCGATGTTTTTCTTCACTGTTTTAAGAGCAGTGGTGATGAAATAATTTACACAAAGTAAAGCGCCTATCTCGGTTCGAACCTACGACCTACAACTCGTGAGTCGCGGTCGTTACCACTGGGCCACCACTGCTGTCTGTGTGTAGCTTTACGTAATGTTTATTTTGTCGGAGTAGGTAACCGCACAGTTTTTTTCGTCAATACACAAATATGAAAAAGAAGGTCGACCTTTGAAATAAACTTCAAAGTAATGGTTTCGTAGAGTCGTCACACGATTTTATTCTTTGGATGTGGGTAGGGTACTTTTACTGAGTGGGTATTATTTATGCAATCTATTATGTAAGTATATGTTTTTATTCTTACGGGTATTTGAGTTGAGTGACTCGCAAGAAATTGGAAAGAGAAATAATCAATTGACATCACTTATCTGAAAACCTTCAGAAGAAGAAAAACTAAAAAGGTATTTATAAAAAAACTTCTAAAATATTAACGTGGAACATAAGTACGAGTAGTAGTGGATTTAGAAAACTAATATAGATAGATATAGAATAATATCAAGAGTGCTTCTTGCTACAATAGCTGCGTTTCTTTTTTCCGATATACAAGAAATACCTTCAACTTATGGCACAATGCACAAGAGCCAATCGCGGCGACTTACCGACGTCATAATAAATAATAGGTATAGAGATGGAACAAGAGCAATTTAAACTTTATCGTTTCGCTCATATTTCACAGGTCCGGCGGGAAACAATTGGTGTTTTGTTAACACGGCAATGCCGAGCAAAATTGCCGTAAAAAAAAAAGACGAAACTGTGCCGTTCCACTGTTCTCAGCGAATTCCCATTGCTTCAAACATGCTCCAACATTTCTGCCGCAGTACAGCCGGTCTATTCTGTAATAATCTCACCGTGATAACATGGGTGAAGTAGTTTGAAGTGAGCTGTCATTCGATCTGATGCTAGGGATTGACAACTCACTTCAAGCTCACTTCACCCATGTTTGTATGGTGAGATTTTTATGCGGGCTTTACACAGGTCAATATAGCCGCATATATACTATAGTCTAAATGGCAATTCAGCTAGGCCGCAGGTGACTAAAATCGCAAGTTCCGAAGAGAAGGTTTCGACTTTTGTCGTGTGGCGACAGGTCGCATGCGGCGGGTGACTAAAATCGATCATGAATATGCTCAGGGGCGAAACAATAACATTAATTGTGTCTACAGGGCTTGCTTATCTCGAGGCTAAGAGTTTTCTACTCTGCATACCTCTATTAGCGGAATAGTGGTTACGGTTGGAAAAAGGCTCCGGAGTGGTAGATTGACATAGCAAATGCATTTACCTGCACAAGGTAGTCACTCATCCTATGCTACTCGAAACTGAATATTTACTTATTCTCCCAACTGAAAGACAATAGAAAAAGTAAGTGTGTCTCATTAGCCACAGTTGAGCTTCTCATATGAGACGCCAAGTAGAGATTCTGTAATTTGTCACAGCAGGAATGAAAAGTAACAATAAGTATTTAGATATAAATGTTGTCAAGTAAATTATACAAAAAATTACGTCTGCGAATATAGAGTGCTTGTCAGAGCCAAAAACTTTATCTTGAAATTCCCATATTTTTTGACCGAGCTTTCAACAATATATCTTAAAAACAGAATTTCGAAACGCACAACATGATCCCAAAAGCAACGAAATAAAAATTGTTATCATATAATTATGAATATTGTTATTATTTCTTCACAAAAGATGAAATAAAAAAATCAAGGCTTTTGAATACAAAGTATAAATATAAAGTTATATAATAAAGGAGTCTTTTATAACAGTAGCGCCGTTTAATTTCAGCAAATGTTTCAGTGGCTTAATTAAAAACATTCCGTGCGAATTTTTGTGGCTTACAACGCTTTTAATAAAACCTTCACAATGATCTCTGAAACCTAAGGAAAGTTATTACGGTAGTCTTTTGTTATTTCGAATGCCCACCGAGCTTTATTATTTTGGAAAAGTTTTGTACATGTCTTGTAATGTAACACACATAGCGTAATGATGTGATGTTATATGCTTCTCAGATTTATTGTACAGTGGGTTATATGAGTTACCTGACCCACCCTATAAACGAAGGAATTTGAACCCTCTGCCTGTAACATTAAAAGTTATTTCATTTGTATGAGTTTATCAGACTAGCGCTACTCGGTAATATTTTCACCTAACTTGTAATAAGTGGGTAGTTGAAAGACAAATATGCGTATTCATTATAAAACTAGTATTCAAATGTTACTAAAAATACGGGTAGGAAAATAAAAATGAACCGTCACAATAATAAAGCTAAAAGCCAGTCTACGCACAATTGCAGTGACTACGCGTGAATATGTTTTACCTTGCCTTACTAAATTGCGAAAACAACGTCTTTTTCCAAGTTTTTAATTTATTTTTTATAGTTTTATTATCATGTCTCAATTGAGTGATTATTTAAAATACAAAATAATCTATTTGCACGAGGAGAATGTTGGCATTAGAGAGATTGCTAGGAGACATAATATTATAGCAGTAAGTGTATTTTTCTAATTTTATACTTTGTTTTTATACCTAACTATTCCTTATGCCGTGACGTAAGCAAACATATTTTTTATAACGTATAGTGACACCTGTTTCATTTCTTTGTTTCACAGAAATACAGTCAGATTGTGGTTAAAACGTAAACCCAATAGAAAACTTGTGGGGTCAAATGATTTTAAATTGGGATTCATCAGAAGTCAGGAGAATTTGGCGCAACTTGTGATTTCAACGTTCTCATGAAGAGTAAGTGATGCTTGCTGGGACATGGTGTGCGGCATGCGAAGCCGCTTGCAACAAATTGTGGAAAGAGATGGTGCTCCATTTCGCTATTATGATATCACCACCGCCCGCAGTCAACAATACTTACTTACGTGTCAGTGTGTGTGTTCATCATAATTTCTATGGAAGTGTTTCATACAATGAATAAGCAGGTCCTTTTTACGATCATAACCATATTTAAAACTAAAAATATTTAAGTATAAAAAAATTATAAAGTAGGTAAAACATCAAAGTATTTAGTGCTATTTTTTCACTTATATTTTAGTAATTACTATTTTCTAAAAAAATATTTTCACTTATAGTTGAAGTAGGTAAGTATGATAGTTAATGTGGTGATGTTATTGTTATAAAATAGAAATACCTATATATATTTCTAAACATATAACATGTTGATTCACTACATGTAACTGATTACTTACCTACTTAAAAATAAAAATGGGTATTTTATAGGCATTGTTGAAACGAAGAAACTAAAATTCAAGCTTATCATAGAATACCTTATATTTAAAACAAGTAATTAATTTTGTAAGTGATTATTTTGTATTTATTTTGAATAAAATCGTTATCATAATCATTATTGTTTTTTATTTCTCATGTTAGGTATTTGTTTTTAAATAGTTCATTTAAATTAACTATTTTAATTTAATATAAATAATGTTTTGGATTCAAAAAACATAATTGAATATTGTAAACATAAAGCTACAAGAAGTGGAAAGTTTGTTTTGAACTCGCAACCATGTTGCTATAGGTTCACTGTTGCAACCACTAGACCAAATCGACTTAACAAGTATCGTTGAAATTAACAACTCCATCATGTGACAAAACAGTATTCAAAAGCTTACCTACCCTAAGGTTACGTGTTAAAGATCAAATTGGCATAACTGTATTCTATAATATTTACCTACCTTGAACAAGTCGTTCTATGTAGTTCGTGAAGCTCGAAATCGAATAACACATTTATCTACTGCTAATTGCAGAAGGTTCAAATTCGTATAACTTTTAGGTGGGTCAGCTAACACATATATTTGTAAGGATTCAGTCCCTTTGTTATTTTGTTACCGTAATTATGTTCCACGTTCCTTATGTTAAAAATTCGGTAACAATTGTTTAAGGTCATTGGTTTGGCTGGTTGGTTTTTAATGGCGGCTTTTTACTTTTTGTTTTTAACGTCATGAACATTTTAGTGTTCATACAAAAACTTTTCTATGATAGGTTGAGTGGTGACCTTGTAATACAGGTTTTTCTACATATAATACCTACTTCATGCACAAGTCTCTCACAAATTTAGCTCCCTCCTTGTTCGTACACTACTGTCAAAGATTAGCATTAAGTACATAACTTGTAAAACGGAAGCGTAGACGGCAAGCGTAGTGTGAGACGCCCCCCAGCTAGATGAACGGACGACCTAAAGACTGTGTGATCTGGTGACTGGGGTAGACTGAATGCGGAAGGCGGAGGACAGGGTGTTGTGGCGCAGTCTGGGGAAGGCCTATGTCCAGCAGTGGACTGCGATAGGCTGAGTTGATTGATTGACATAACTTATGTAGAGAAAATAAACTTTTTATATACCTACAGGGCCAGGGGTTATTTTCAATTATGAAGTTAAACTCCGCAGACAATATCGATATTTAAACGTGATAATTTACCAAAAAGAAATTAATTTGATGTTTTTTTTTTGTGGGGTCTAGGACTCCAGTAATTGTCTTGTACTTAACATAGCAGTTTAAAAAATCTGAGTTTTTTTTTTGGTAAAGTTGACAGACGTGATGTGTATCGATATTCAAACATAATTAAAAATAAGAAAACAATCGGTCAAACAGTCTCCACACATACTTCAAGTAACAACACTACCAGTGGTCGTTGACCTCGCCAAAGAAAATGTAGCGGTATCTACAACGCCACATGCGAACAACGCATCATACTGACGTCACGCAAAATCCTGGATCTTGCAAGCAGAGTTTACCGCGCAACTAGCAAAGATACAATGGCCCGACATGAATCATCGGGCAGTTGCCCGTCAGGCACAACACCCGTCTGGTCGGAGGATCCTTCGTTTCCTATGGAGGTTGAATGAACTTTACACCCTGTTCCTCATACTTCTATGAAAACATCAAATCTTTATAGTTTTTCATTTATCGTGTGTAGATATCGATGCCCATCGCGTCTGCGGAGTTTAGCTACCCATTTTAAAACCAACCCCAAAATCTAAAAGGTCCATTCAATCCTTACTATAAAGAATCGTTTAGATGACAGTACATTTAGTTTCCACAGAGTCATGCCATCATTATGGACACATGACGCCGTTATTGTTCCTAATATTATGAGGGCCGGGTGATGTATGGCGGGCCCGGATCTTATGCATATAGCCTTCATTGTAATATGGGAATATTACATATACTTCTTTGTATTAGTGCGGTGTGATAGAAATAGGTAAGGTATAAAGGGAGAATGAAGGTTTATACCACCTATTGTGAACCTTGTACCACTGATAAACAAATGCTTCGAAGCAAACAAATCTTCAAGGATAACTTAATAAACCACGAACAATTATTTATTTATTTATTTGTACACCACAAAAATACAAAACAAAAAATAGATCAAACACTACTTACAAAATATACAATGGGCGGCTTTATCGCTTTCTGCGATCTCTTCCAGGCAACCTTGGGATGGACAGTGATTTGCATGGACATAAAATGGGGCTGTTATCATGCCAATATTAAGTATACAATATACTAAAAATACACAGATATATACATATCCTAAATAATAGATACACAAATTATGGTAGTGGTTACAAGTTGACAGTATCATCACAGGAGAATGGACACTCATTTTTGTAACCACATTTCATACCAAGACCTCATGGTATAATCTTAAACACCTCTCTTCTTCTCCTAAGTGTCAGTTGTGGTTTAGAGAACGCTCATGATACCCTTTCAACTTGCTTAACTGTCAGTAATTGTGGCAATACCTTGAGCGCAGCCTAATTCGCAAAAGCCACGATCACACGCGACAGGGAATGTTTAATTGAGTACACACTCAACCGCCCGAAGAACAGTATCAGTATTTGTTTAACAGCCGATGTTGACGGTAGTACACATATATTATCCACCAATCAGCGCTTTCCTAGAGGCCCTTCGACAAGGCAGCTAAGTAATTCATTTCATGTAAATTGAAGCGATATGTAGCACCTATGAATAGGGTATTCAGTTGCTATAATATGCTATACAATTTGGTATTTGATGTTGTAAGTATCTATATTTGTGAGTGAATACGTCATGAGTTCAGATTATATTGACATTTCATGTAACCCGCGACTTTATATGTACCATTTGTAATTGGAATGTTGCGCCAGCTTGTTAATATACTTCCTGTTTGGGGGAAATGTATAGGGAACTGTGTATTAGGGTTGCCCATTACAAACAAAAACCTACAAACAAAAACGAATCGTTTTGCTTATCAATAGTAACATTTTTTATTGCTAAACTGGGCATATAAATAGATTCGTAAGCTAATTGTACCTGTGATAGCTACTTTCATATAGGAGGGTCTACTATGCAAAGCCATGAGGTCTTTGCTTCTTTGTTGATAAAGATACAAGAGTCCTAATTTTAACTAGGAATCGGCCATTAGACGGATACCTTATTATTTTGGACAGGTGTTTTCAACATAAATCTGTTGTATGTAGATACTAATATAAGACCGGTGTTACGAAGCTGAAAATGATGTAACTGACCCGAATGGTGTAGCTAACGATATCGATTTCCTGCTAAACCCAGTTTAGCATTATCTAGGTTTGTCAAAATAAACGAATATTGGTATAATTTTACCAAATCACTCTTCTGTTTTCATATGCATGTATGGTCCGGTTAACAACGATATACAAGAACATTTATTTTAAGTAATGTTCTTGTATATCGATTTTATTCCATTTCGAGCGGCCATTGTTGTTTACATCTTTGGCAAATTTAGAAACGCTGGACTTCATGTAGTGTAGGCGTATATTGGGCTACTCTCTATTTACACTGGTTTAATTATGCCCATCCAACGCAATATTTATGCGGGATAAATAATGACGATTCTCCCTGGACTATATACCTAACTTAAATCTGGGGTTAGGAAATGTGCAACAATAAAGTTGTTCAAGCACCATTTTCATTGAATTGAATGAAAGAGGTAACAAGCACACTATAGCGTGTCAGTGAAGTATTACAACCCTGAAAGCAAAGGAAGAAATAATAAGAAAGAAACGCATTAGTGTTGAGAAATGTATCCTAGCTGTCTAGCACGTCAGACGCATTGCGCTATCCATTGCAATGTTATACACGCATTGTACAACACTGACCGGTCGATATGTAATACATTAGCCGTTTTACATCCTTAACTTTGTGCTCTCTTGATTCTATCAGTAGATAAGTTTATGCATTATGACCAAAATTAGATGATTTGCAACGCTGAAAAGGTCATGTGTATTAGTATAACATCAAGAGAGACAGCTATCATCTGTCATTATTGTAAAAATGAGGGAAAAAAGTTAACAACGAGCTCAAGATTTTGATGATAAATAAGAAAAACAATTGGACATTTATAGGTAGTATTAATGGTGGATGCCAAACAATGTAATCTATCAATGTGAATAATCGATTATAATGGAAAACAAAATAAGACTTTACTTCGAATAGGTATAATTAGACAATGAACCATAAATGTATAATATAGAATTTTACCACTCGGTAAAATCCGAAAAGGAAAATTTTAAAAACTGTAAAAAGCGTGGTTAAAAACAACATGAGATGGAAGTTAACATGAAACGTATTCATTCACAAATTTAATTTGCATGAAAATTGTTATTTTTGTTCCGTAATAAAATGTAAATAAATGCAATCACTGCGTTACTTGCCGTTCGGGATTTTATGACATTTATAATTGAGTATCGGTGGATGTAATGCTACTGATGAAGAACAACTTTACACCGAGATTTTTACATAACTTTGATGTCAATTGAAAACAGTGCATATTTGATATTTGAAAATTGTATTCACATCTTTCATTGTTCTATAAAACGTTTGATATAAATATCTCTAATGATTCATATTTTGCGATCCTAAACACGTTATTGAACACGAAATAATTCATATTTTGGTAACATTTCCAACCTATCCTAACCTGTCGGGTCTGGGTACCCTAGCTTAGTTACTACGACCAAGTGTCAGAAAAGGCTAGAAAGTTAAAAACAGGTTCAATTTTCATAAAAACTGTGCATCATTAGAACCTAAAGTTTTTACAGGTTCATTAATTTAAAAAAGGGTCCATCATTTAAAGTCAATAAGTTTTTAGAGGATCAGTTATATATTTACCATCATCTGCCTAGCTTTCTCCCAAATATGTCGGAGTCGGCTTCCAGTCTAACCGGATGCAGCTAAATACCAGTATTTTACATGGAGCGACTGCCTATCTGACCTCCACAACCCAGTTACTGGGTAATACGAAAACCTCTTGGTAAGACTGGTTGTCAGACTTTCGGGCTTCTGACGACCCGCAACGACTGTCAAAGATTCACGTTACATATTTATTTTACGTTATACAGTTATATATTTACCAATAGACTGGAAAAAGCTTCAAGAGTCACACACGGTATTTTTATACAGCTTACGTTACCGAGGATCATCCTGCACGAAAAATATAAATTCCCGAGGTTGACAGACAAGCTAAGGCAGGGTATTTGACGGAGCGCATGCTCGCGTCTCTCCACGTACCACACATGCAATGCCTGCACATTTTACAAGGCGAAAACTAAATCCACGGGGATTTTCAGTTTTGCATAAAAGAAAACTCATTCGATATCTATGCAAAATAAAGAGTAACATTGTAATATTTTTGCACGAGTCTTCTACATAAATAAAAATGATATTCTGTTCGTTGGTAAGCGCATCACTTGAGATCGGCTGGAACGAATTCGCTCTTGATTGTTTGAAAATGTTCGTAATAGTCCGAATTAGGTGTTTATTAAAGAAAAATTGGAAAAGTTTTCCGGAAAATATTCAAATTCGGGAAAAAATTAACGTCTTTTTTTCTACGAGACTTTTGTAAAAACTCAAGACCATAGTGAAATTTTGACAGGAGACCTTTTGTGGGGTTGGTAAATTAATTATTTCAAAACTTATTTTTCCAAAAATAACTAAATCAGGTTCCATGTTCTCAAAAAACAGTTTCAGTGGTAAATTCAGCACTCTTTAGAGCTACAGGTAGTGGTCACTCTTGTGGCCCTCCACATCATGACGTTAATTCAAATTACTTATTCACTTTTACAACTCCAAGGAACACTTTACTTTGAGTCTACTGAGTACCTGCAGTCCTTTCAAAAACAAAAGCAATAGAGTCTCTTTGAAATAAATTCTTAAAATATGCACTGTGCCACATTATTCCACGTTTGTGAGTGCAACAAGACGCCATAGTGTTCATCGGAGACGCGGCTGCGACTCACAGAATTTGATATTTTCTACTCTCAGTGAGCGACCGAGCGCACAGGAACACACGTACGAACAAGAACAAATAGAAAATACCATTTCCACATAAAAATGTAAAGGAAATTGAATAGCAATCCTTTGCTTATTTTAAATGTTCTTTTGAAGAACGTACTTTTACAGGCTGTTACAGAACTTTGCTTCATCTATTATCTTTATCTATTATATTATTATCACAGTTTCTTTTAACATAGTCTTTGCTAAATGAGGTTTAGCTGTAGCTTTTTCAGACTCCGCAGACAGGCCTAATTTTTAAACTGAAGAAAGTTTTTTGTGCTCTGTGGTAAACGAACAAATAAACGTAACTTTCATCGTAAGCTTTTTTTTAATTAAAAATGGCTTCATTTCCCGGACATAGATTGAATAAAAAATAATATTTATTCTAATAAGGTTTTTCGAAAAACGATGTTTTTGTCATTCCCAATTTCTAAGAAGCGGAAATTGAGGTTGTTAAATTAAATGAGGAAAGTTTATTCATTCACTTTAATAAAACAATGTACCAATAATTACTTTCACGAGTCTTAAGATTTCAATTAATTTTATTTTAACCGACTACAAAAAAATGAGGAACTTCTCAATTCGGTTGAATTTTTTTTTAATGTTATTTACTTCAGAACTCCGTTATTAATTTATAAGCCGATTTGCAAAATTCTTTTTTAATGGATAAGGAATGCCCCAGGGATGGTCCCATATAAATTTTATTAACTTTGCTTTGGTAGTTTTTGAATTAGCTTCAATAATACGAATTTTTTCCACTTAGTTTACATTGATGATGTTCCAATAACTTCCTGTCACAAATATTTACATAGCAAGTAGTGTTATATGAATTTGTGGGGGGTAAGTACAACTAAAAGGTGAAAAATAACTTTAATTTCGGAAGTCGGCGCGGAACCAACGACACCGAATTCCGAAATTAAAGTTATTTTTCACTTTGTAAGTAGTGTTTTTTTTGGAAGTCGGTTGTTTTTTTTTTGTAAAAAAGTTTTTTATTGTGGGATATGAGCCCACAGTACTTGCTCATATCTTATAATTTAAAGAGCGTGAAGCTTTATTCAGGATTTATTTAGAATATTTAATAGAAGTACATTGTATCAAGGTAAAACTAGCACTTTTATCTAGGAAAAGACACCATCATAATCTATTTGACACACGCTTGAATGCCCGACTGGAACACGTCATCAAATTATTACCAGCCAGTCTTAAGAAGGAGGTCTCAGCCTCTACATCAGCTACGCCCACCTTCGAATAAAAGGATTGGCATAGCTCAACTACCAAACAAGACTGTTATTCGCCATGTTCGGACATCCAAGCTCTTCCTACCTAACCTAACCGTAATCTTACCTAACGCAGGAAATTAAATTTACATGGTAAGGTCCGTCTCTTGCAAGAGCAGGCTTAAGTCAGGACGAACGAATCCAACACTATGTTAAGTGTCAGGTAAGTTAACTCTTACAAGTGCCAATGTACACTCATACAAACTAACTTCGTCATGCTTAAACCTCGTCACGCCAAAACCTACGTAAAGGACGCGACGCGGCCTCCTAATGAAAACAATTGATGTGAGAGTTCACATCAGCCTGAAAGAGGCTTAAAAAATTAAAGGATCTTAACATCGAACTCTTTTAACCCCATCAGACGGTATCGAGCCAGAGGGAGGGAAAAGTTTAAGAGGCCAGGGTTCATCGAAGAAATCTTATCATATGCCCGTACTCCAGAGTAAAACTTCAAACTCCTACTCCGTTCTCAAAAAATTCTAACTATAAAAAATATCAGTCTTTACTGATAAAACTGTGTGTCCTCAAACATAAGCTGAACCAAATGTGTCAACCAAACACACTTTGCGAAGGCTATGCCCCGTTAGCAAAGTTGGTTTCAACTTAAGCTGAGTGTCTGTCACCCCCCCTCTAGGAGTGACCACAGTTTTCAAAAATTATTTCCTCCCATAACTCGCGACAAACTATACTGGAGTACGTCCATGCTATCCCAGCATATTCGAAATAAAACATTGAAGACGACGATATGTTCCTCCTCCCTTGGGCCCCTTAAGAGCTGTGAGGTCACACCTCACATGCCTCTGAGATCAGAGGTGAGGCACCTCACACACTCCCGGCCACGTCCGAAGTTTTTTTCTCAGCATATGCGAAAGATACACATAAAACATATTAATCAATTATAACATATTATCCAAACTAAAATAATGCACTAAATGATGTTTACATCTAACTGACATATTTACATTGATATGACAAGATAAATGACAATAAAAAAGAAAACAACAAACGTTTACATCTTAATATGAAAAGGTTTTAATCATCTTAAAAAGGCTTTTTATCGTTAAACTTTCTTTTAATAAATCAATATTATTTAATCAATTTTATTTTTATTAATAAATCAATCTAACTATTAAGTGTGTTCAAAGAGATGAAGCAGGACAATATGTATTAATCTGGCAACGACAAGGTAGACAAGGTATTTACAAGGCAGATGTAATTGGAAATGCCGGGATACGCAATAGAAGGACATCATCATCATCATCATCATTTCAGCCGAAAGACGTCCACTACTGGACATAGGCCTCCCAAGCACCTCCACTTCAACCGGTTCTGTGCTTCTCGCATCCAACGGGTTCCTGCGACCTTCACAAGGTCGTCGGTCCACCTTGTAGGAGGTCTTCCAACGCTACGTCTTCCGGTACGCGGTCGCCACTCCAGAATCTTTCGGCCACATCGGCCATCTGTTTTGCGAGCAATGTGCCCTACCGACTATCACTTAAGTTTGGCAATTCTTCGGGCTATGTCGGTTTCCTTGGTTCATCAGCAGATCTCTTCATTTCTGATTCGATCACGCAGGGAAACTCCAAGCATAGCCCTCTCCATTGCCCTTTGGGTTAGAAGGACATACACTGACCTTATTGATGAAGCTCTTCAGAAAGGTCAGGTGCGTACTCGCAATCGGCGTGCGTGTATGACTATAGATGTTTGAACGTAAACGAATCAAAAGGAGTATATAAGGATGATATTACTAATCCATTGCTTTATATATTCGAAAAATGTGTCTGCTCAACAACGTAAATAACGCAATGAATGTTGTTGAACTGTCAAAATGAAACCAATCGCTACTGATAGTATGATACTCGTACGCAATTATCCAGCAGTTTATTTTTAGTTACCTACCTGTTGATAAAATTCTGATACAAATGGTGGCTTTACCTTTCTCTGCCACTAGGCCTTTTTTTTTTTTTTTTGGATGGGAAATCATCTAATGACTCCTCCCGCTCTGGGTGGAGTGGAAGGGAGTGTCAGACTCTTACTGACTAAAACCCACCCGTGTTCCTTCCTTAGCCCTTTATGTTCCGGGGCAGCGGTAACCCTTTCGGACGATCCCGCTACCCCGGCAGGACCTGGCAAGACCTCAAGATTTATTCACTAGGCCTCAAGATTTATTCATGCTTTCTCATTGAGGATAGAAGCTCAACCTTCCTTATCTCAATGAGGAAGGATGACCTTCCTCATGCCCCATCCATAATGAGCCAAATTTGGCAGAGACTAATGTGTCGGAGATTAAATATTTTAAGTAAGAACAGAGCAGCAAGAGACAACTCATGTAGAAAGCCACAAGATTACTCCACTTAGAGCATCACATGTAAAACGTTAAGTTTACTACTTATATGCTAGATTAATCTCTCTCAGATCTAGAGAGATCTATTACTTAACCGTGCAAGAAGCACTTAACTAATTGCCATCCTCCAACTTTATAAAACTTAAACATCGTACCCACTAAAAGGTAACTAAGGCACATTTGAGTCAGTCGAGCGATAAGGTTAGTCAAATATGCTTACCACTGAGGTTACAGAACCTATTTAATCAGGACACACTTGAGCAAAGTCTAATAGAAACTTAATACTTACACATATTCTCGTGACTAAGCTATGGGAGGCTAAGAGCCGGATCTTTGTCACGTCACTGTCGGGTAAAAGTCATCCTTTATTATTACGTGTAATATTAATTGTGTCGAGGGCCCATGTCGTACGCCTTTGTGATACTAATGACAAAAAGATGATAGCCGAAACATGATACATTAAGTATTTAAGTGTGGAAGATAATGTGCGTAATAATACATATTTTAGAACTTCGTTGTGGATGTTAAGTAGACTCAAGAGATGATTCGAAAATTAATTTTTCTTCTAAGCTTTTGACGAAAATAAAAAAAATACGGAGTAATTAGAAAATCATTTTTCTGTGGTGGAAAAGCAAAAATTTTAAATGCACGTACGCAGAAAGAACGACAGACACAATAGACAGAAAGAAGAATTGTTTACTTTGCAAAAATATAACACAAATTAAAAAAAAAAAACCTACATAAAATACACACTAACAAGGTAGCTAAAATCCTCGTACTAACAATTAAAAGTTTAAGGCTCCCGTAGATAAACAAGACGCGATGGTGCGACACGATTCAGGTAGAATAATTTTCCATGAAGTTTTCACAGAAATTATTCCACAAGAGTCGCCTCGCGCTGTCGCATCGCGACTATCTTTTGTCAATTTTGTCCATTGCTTGATGTCAGGCCAGGTCGCAATTTTATGGTCACACCAAGATCAAAGACAATACACATTGCGGTAATTACTCTGTTTTGCAACACTAGCAAATGGCAACAAAAACAGTCAAAACAAAGACAAACAAAATGCCGATTGCAGAGTGGAAAATAACTACTTCGTTAGTAGAACTACATTTTCAAAGCTTACCACTTTTCCACGTTTGCAAAAAAACCGTGGACCAAAGTTAAGTTTCTGGGTAGCCAAGAAAAATCCACAAACGTTTAAGTAAAATAAAGTAGTCGCCATTCATAGCAATCATTTATAGGACCGCTGGCAACACTGCGACATTTATTTTTGTTCTAGCACAAACCGGGTCATAAGGCAAGTCTACACGATGTTATAAACTTCTTATGGTGCCCGAAAAGCGAGGATAAAAACACGTAACAATAACACCAACACATTAGGGTCATATTTTCAGGATTCGTCGCTGGAGGCCGCGAACAACATGTCGCCATAGCAACGCTTCCGCAGAGGAAATTGCCTCTCCCCTGCGTTCCATAAATCAAGTCTCAGGTAAAATTTAATATCATTGCACGAATCAGGCTCGTCTTGCTTGTTGACATTTTGTTTTAAAAAATGGCAACACTCCAATTTTCCGGGCGGCATTGTTGGGTTACGTTACTGTATAGAATGTTTGATCAATTTAGTGATATACTCTCAAAGCTGTTTTATTTGGTATTTGCTCGGTCTTTCATTTCCTCACTTGTTTTGCCAGCGGCGATAGTGTCAAGTAACGAGGTAACTTGATTTTTCTCATTATTTCTATACTCCAGCGTGCGCTACTCGGGTTCATCTGCGGGAGGATGTAGTTATGAAACACTAATTAGTAACCATAAGTCTCCATAACATAGTTGGGAAAAGGCTAGGCTGATGATGAAGTCTCCATAACATATTATACGTATTAATAATTACAGAAGTTACTCGTTATTATAAGAATATCTGAGCCATTTATTTTGACTTACCTACACCAAAGCTGCTTTCCTTATAGGTACACAATTATATTAATCTTGCTTTTACTTGTTTCCCTGTTCTTGCTCTGACCGCAGCTGGACATACATACCTACGAGTATAAGTCTTCACCTGAAAGGAAAAAGTTATAATCCGTAGCGTATACCACGCACGACAAGTGAACTTATGTACATGTTACATACTTACCTAGTGTTTTTATATTTATAACCCAAATAAAATATAAACCGTTGTTTTATATCGAACTCGTGAAGTTTTAAAAACATAATTTAATTTTGAAGTGTAAAAGTATTTGAAACAATTCACAGAAATAAATAGAATGTAAGTACTTATCATCATTTGTCATTATCATAAGCATTTGGGAATTTGATCATCCAACCTTCTGACCAATAAGTGGGACTTACACTACCCACTTTTGACCAAGAATATACGCCTAACCAAATAGTGTCCAATCTTAAGTGACGTCACTACAACTATTTGTTCGAATCTCAAAGTTTTAAACGTTCATAACCGAAGCTTGAAACAAAAGAAGTAACTGTTTCCGTGTAGGGCTCGAGACTGGAGTGAACTCGAAACGTCGAGAACTATTCCAGTCGGGAGACAGACTAGGTTTGAACAAGTCAGCCAACGTTCCTCGCACGATAGTACTTGAGCTGATGTCGACTTATCTGCAGGCTCTGCAGCGCGCCTCTAACTACACACAGAAGAGTCGTTCAAACAGCGTCTACCTACAAGTTTGAAGCGCTACAAGTATGAGCGGACTAATGAATTTAATTTAACTTCATTATGTTGGCGGGTTAGACTTAGAATATTGCGCTGGGAAGTAAATTATGGTAGGCATATTAACGTGCTGTATTCCCAGGCGATTTTTCAAGACTTCGTCCAGTCTTTTGCTGAAACAGGTATCTACTATTACTAAACACCATCTTCGTCTAGATTTGACTGACTGACAAGCAAAAAAATAACTACCTACAAACAGCGTAAAAAGGGATGCAGGGGTGAATCGGGACGAAACATTAAAATGGATTTTAACATTGAAATAATATAGTGTGTTTCACGATACTAAGTTCCTCTATTATTAGCATAATCAGCCTATAATGTTCCCACTGCTGTGACACAAGCCTCCTCACTGTGAGAGGGAGTGGGCCATAATCCTGCGTGGTGGCCCAGTACGGGTTGGTTGATGTCACATGTCTTCGATTTTTTGGTTCTAAGACATGCCGGTTTCCTCATGATATTTTCCTTCACCGTTTTGAGAGCAGTGGTGATGAAATTAAATACACAAATTAAAGTGCATGCCGGGTTCCAACTTCGAACTCACGACCTACAACTCGTAAGTCAGGTCCAATACACTGGTCCACCACCTCTATTATTCATCATCATCATCATTTCAGCCGAAAGACGTCCATTGCTGGACATAGGCCTCCCCCAAGCACCTCCACTTCGACCGGTTTTGTGCTTCTCGCATCCAACGGGTTCCTGGGACTAAAGTGGGCACATTGATCGCAGAACAGTTGGCCGATGGGGCATAAAGGTTCTGGAGTGGCGACCGCGTACCGGAAGACGTAGCGTTGGAAGGCCTCCCACAAGGTGTACCGACGACCTTGTGAAAGCCTCTATTATTGCTTAGAGTTAATTAAACAAATTCTTTAGCTTTTTTAAGACACGTGCAAGATATTTTTGACTCACAACAAGTTTTCTTAGTATTCTCAGTTTGTGGACCTTAGTATCTGTATATGGTTGAAGTATGAGGAACTACGCCAATCATGGAGCTACGAGTACGCACAGACGATGCACGCCCGCCGCGCGCCGCCCGCTCTCAAGCGCGAAGCCGAGTGTTTTCATCAGCTTACGGCCTTACGCTCACTCATTCACTTTACAAACTCATACACTGCAAGTCACTAGACAACAACTGTAGGTATTTGTTGTTATCATAGACAACTGATACAAGTAGCACTGTAAGCTTACTTGCATTTATTTTCTCAATGGTTTTGCAGCACTTCGGTTTTGAACTATATCTATCAGTCATGCAATTATTTTCAAATATCAAATAGAACGGTCGCTCCCAAGTTTAAGCCAAATTACTGAAGTCCTTTTGATTGTGTGATCACTGATCATCACTTATACAGACTCTTCGGAATATGGAAATGTACAGACGCTAGCACATCAAGCTACCGAAACTGTCAAATTTTCCCAATCAACCTTGAACCTTATACTGTAGCGATAAAGCTGAAATCTATTAAAGAAATTTGACAGATTATAGTAGCTTGATGTGCTGGCGTCTGTACCTACTTAGCAGAGGACATAATGGTATGTTATGTCAACCTAATTTTTCGGTTTCTGTTTTTTTTTCTACCTGGTTATGTACTTTTAGACGTACCTAGTGTCGGAAGGCCAAGGTAGACCAATAACAAACAACAATAACAAACAACTTTTACTATGGGACCAAACCTGAAATCGCGAAAAAAAAAATCAGCTGTTCCCTTATTTATTTTAAGTAATAATAATAATAATAATAATAACCCCATCGCCGTATCTCTACGTTGACGTCGTGGTGGGGCTTGCGCGCTCCGAACTCTGGGCCTGTGCCGGGAGAGTTTACTCTCCGGAATGGGTCTAAGGTGAGGAGCCAGACCAAGAGAGATACAGAAACCCGCAGGGCAGCATGTGGCGAGCTGTTGGGCAGTAGCGACCCCACGGACCCTATCTCCCGGGAGAAGTCTTGTTCCTCATCTCTGGCTTGCCTTTATTGGCCGGCTGGAGTGAAAAATGACGAGGAACAGAGCTCCCACCTCATTCTTGCCTTTATTGGCCGGCTTGAGTGGAGATTCGCAAGAGCAAATGTGCTCGGAGGAAGGAAGTATTCCAGTAAGATGCTGGTAGGGATATTGACCGTACTTCCGGGATTGTCCTGATAGCCGTGGAATACCTCTCCACTCCTCATAAGCACCTCAGGACATGTTGCCCCCTTGTCGCTACGTCACTATGTGCTAGCGACCGTTTCCGGGGGCCCATTATTGAGTGTGCAAGTCACCCCCTGCCATTTTTTCCGTGTATAAATAAAACATTGATCAGGCAGGGGTCATAGTTCTTCCATAGTTCTTAGTAACCAGTCCACTTCAGCCACCCAAACCCATAGTCCAACTTTTTATTTTTTCCTATCCTACAATAGTCCTACACCAACCGGCGGGGGTTATCCTTGGGTGCACTTGCATAGTGCATACAGGGATAATCGTCGGACGGTGCCGCATTTCATTAAAATTTCCTAAGGGGCCTCTGCGAGTTGGCTTCGGCCCCTCGTACGCCTTCCAAAGGACCGGGACCCCATGGTCCCGAGATATATAAATTCAATAATAATAATAATAATGTTTTATTCATATTAAAATTGGTAAAATTATTACATAAAAGTCTTGGAAACTATTTACAAAGGTATAATAATGTTAGATGCCTGTACTAGGATAAACCTGTATCACAGGCGGCATGAGCATACTTTATGGTGATTGTAGGACAATAACATTTATAACAATATTTAGCATTAGAAGTCTAGAAATAATGACAAAATTTTATTAATTAATTATTTTATACCTAGTTTACTTAAATACTAATTACCTATCTTAAAGATCAAAATAACAACAAAAAGTCTTATACTAATACGTAATTATTTACTTAGACAGCGTAGAATACTTTATTGCACTTTAAAATTTTTTGTGTCAGCAGAAATTGGTAAGTGGGTTAAAGTCAATGTTGCAAATTAAATCACGTCCGAGACAATGTGTTTCATCAACAAAATCGAGGGTTTGTAGGCCAGTGCAATGTTTTGTTGAGTCAGCAGCAGGCAGTAAACACGGAAGTCTGGCTTTAAGTATGACGCTCTAGGCGCCCTCGTAGTCGATAGAGTTGATGTACCTGTATTCCGCTATTTTCCTAGCAGGGCACCCATCACTTCCCGTTTTGTGGTTATTGGGCTTTTTAAAGCGTGAGCAAGTTGCACATTTCGGTGTGTCAGCTTTGTTCGCGCACTCTGACATCGAGTGTCCTTCTTCACCGCAGTGACCACACGTAGATTTTAGCTCTCTGCATGTTTTTGCTGCATGACCATATTGCTGGCATTTGTAGCATCTGGTGACCAAGGTGAAGTCCCTGACAGGGCATGACGTCCAATTTATAAAAAGCCTTGATTGGGATAATAGGGCTTTACGTATGTTGGCTGTAACTTCAATAATGTAGTTACAGGTCGACGCATCTTTCTTCCCAGATTTGTGGCTCAATTTAACTACGCTCAAAAAGGACTCCATAGGCATTGCTGGAAACTTATCGGCTACGTTCTGTTCATAAATGCACCTGAAGACTTCAGTTTCAGCCAAAGTAGTCGGCACACCTACAACCACGATCCGAGGTTTGCGCTTGTTTGGTTCATCAGCGGTAAGTCCGGATGTAGAGAGCTGGACTGCGTGCTTGAGTTTGTCAGCATCATGTTTCGTCTCTGTACTAATAATAACGCCTCCATTTTTGGTCTTTCGGACACCACGTACATGCAGCTTCATTTGATCAGGGCGAATGATTTTTTGCATGAGGTCTTTTGTTTCGTCACTTGACTTTAACTTATCGTTGGGATAAATAGCTACACAGCTTAAATTGTTAGGTCGAATGAAATTATTTGCACCCTTCTTCACCATATCGGCAAACGAAACATTTCCCGCAGTACCTGAGTCCTTAATCGTCTGCTTGAGCTCCGAAATATGTTCCGCCAGGTCGCGCTTTTCCTGAAGGGCATCAACAACATTGTACGCGTGAATGGCTTTCTGCTTCAGCGACTGGTATAGAACTGCCATTTGTGAGGTTCCAGATCCTACTTTGCGGCACAGGGTAGAGATTTTCAGTTTCTGCTCCGAGTTGAGTTTGCCATCCGCGGCAATAGAGCAAACTTCGTTTAAGTGCTGTTCGATGACTGACATCCATTTTTGAATCTCGGGCGTTGAAACAACATCATCAATCACCGACTCAAGGACTGGGTTCTGCGTCGTCGTCTTCGACGGCGAGGCGGAGGAGTGCACTGGCCCCCTTGGATTAAAGGGGCTGTTATCCATTTTGTGTTTTTAATACGAGTCCATTATACACTGAAACTATACACTAAGCAAAATTACAGCTGCATTACGTTGGTAATGCACTAAAGGAGGTCACTATTATTAAAGAAGGTAATTATTTAATATTGCTAACGAGCACGTCTGTACACTGCGAATGACCAATAGGTACTCAAAACCTGACCTTGACAATGACCTTGTGAAGGCCGCAATAATCCACTGGATGCGGGAAGCTCAGAACCGGTCGAAGTGCTGTGCTTGGGGGAGGCCTATGTCCAGCAGTGGACGTATTTCGGCTGAAATTAATCATTACTTCTAAACGTCCATCATCATCAGATGATGATGTAAAGTCAACAAAAGAGATAAGTATGCAGGATCGTCGGATATAGTTGAAGTTTAGTCAGAAACCGATGGATGTTCTCGAATAAAATTTATTTTATTAATAGAAAACGAACAGCTCATTTATTAACCGACTTCTAAAAAAGGAGGAGGTTCTCAATTCGAATGTTTGTATTTTTTTTTTTTTTTTTTTTTTTTTTTTTTAGGTTTGTTCGCGCATAACTCCGTCGCTTGCCAACCGATTTGAAAAATTCTTTTTTTGTTGGAAAGGGTATACTTCCCAAATGGTCCCATAGTCAACAAGTCGGGATCTGATGATGGGATCTTAGAGAAATCGAGGGCAACCCTCAAATTTTATAGGCTCGCTTATTGTTTTTCGCATATTTTATGAAGTATCTTGTGTATTTGCGTATGGTTGTCACCATCTCAGGTAGCTGAGCTGATGATGGAAGGTACAACTTCTTAACAGTAAGAAGTTACTCGAACAGGCAAGGGTCCCGTTTTAGTAAATTATTTTGATGTTTGGTATGGATAGGGCATTTGCCACATTTGGTCTCATGATCATCATGTCATGACCTGATGCTGCATCAGGATAGTCTGCAGAGTGCCTAACTCCTCGACAACTAACAGCAGATATGTCGTGTTTAGGCTCATTGAAAAGGGCTCGATGTGTGGATAAATGTACTGTTAATGAGGAACACGAGAGAGACCTGATGTTGAAGCCAGGAGCATCAGAAAAAGTACAAACCTTGAAATTACAGCACCGTAGTCGTGTTTGGGCTCATTTTAAACAGGACTTAATTATAAGTTCAATGCAATGTTGACATAAGTCTGGCCTGATGCTGCAGCCAGGATTATCAGCATCTAGTCTAATTAATGAATAAGGTATGCTTCAGAGGTGGTCCCATATAAATTTTATGAACTTTGCTTGGGTAGTTTTGGAATTAGATTCAACAATACGTTTGTTTTCCACTTAGTTTATATTGATGATGTTTATCTTCCTGTCACTAATATTCACATAGCAATTAGTGTTATATGAATTTGTATTATGGGGTAGGTACAACTAAAAAGCGAAAAATAAAAACTTTTTTACAAAAAAAAACAACCGACTTCCAAAAAAAACACTACAAAGTGAAAAATAACTTTAATTTCGGAAGTCGGTGTCAAAAAAACGAAAATGTGGAACCAACGACACCGACTTCCAAAATTAAAGTTATTTTTCACTTTGTAGTGTTTTTTTTGGAAGTCGGTTGTTTTTTTTTGTAAAAAAGTTTTTTCAAATTCAATTTCAGTCGACAACATCCATCGGTTTCTGACTAAACTTCAACTATATCCGACGATCCTGCATACTTATCTCTTTTGTTGACTGTACGTTTAGATGTAAATAAATAATATTTTATTTCTTTATGTAACCTATGCAGTTATAACCGTAATACGTAAAGTACTTATATTTTCCCAAAATAAATTCGACACAATAAAATAACTCAATAACTCAAAATTTTGCACTCCTCATTAACTTCAACTTAGGTTGGACTTACCTCAAATAACAAACAAGCAACCATTTTGCTTGCGCATTTTATTTATGCCTCAAAATAGAATTATCCTCTTCATAAATTGCTTCGCTACTGGGGCACTCCTAAACAACATTATTATGACATTAGGCTTACACCAAAAATGGTAATTGATAAAAAGTGGAACCGACCACCACCGACCATTTCCGACCTAATAGATTCTGGGTCGGAACTTACGAGGCACTTTAAATTTACATGCGTCGCCGCGTCGTTATTGCACGAACACCGTGCACCGTGGCCAACGTTGGGAATCACCTAGGGTAATTTTTATTTGAAACTTTTGAAGATTAATTATCTAATTTTAGAATCCTGTTGATGCCGTATTTAAGTTAATTAAATATACAACTACACTGACTCACTACCATACCAAGCTACTCGTGCAGGCACTGCCACGCCTTCAGCCTTTTCCCCAATTTGTGGTGACTGACAGATGGCATTAGTGACAGCAGCTACCTCACTACTTGTGTAAATGAGACAGTACATCATCATCATCTGCTTAACCTTTTTCCAAGTATGCTGGGGTCCAGTAAAAAAAATGAGTTTTTTTTTTTTTTAATGACAACTGATAAATATATTAAATATATAGTTTCAGCAGAAACTACACACACAGTTTCACGCGTGAAACTTGTTCCACCGTCCCACCCCGTCGCATCGCATCGCCCGCCCGCCCTGTTACTTCGTTTTCTCTTAGCATTATTTCTGACATAGTGTTTTTTTTCTCGGTTCCTACTTGGTTCCTAAGGGTCGTAGCCTGATGTTAAATAGACTATAACCTTCCTCGAGAGATGGGCTATCAAATTCAAAAATATTTTTAAATCCGACTGGTAGTTCCAGATATTAGCGCATCCAAACAAACAAACTCTTCAGCTTTATTGTTAGTATATACAGGGTGACATTGAAAACATGCGACAAATCGAAATGGGAGATTGTACTCATCATTATGAACAACTTTTACTATGGGACCAAACCAGAAATCGCGAAAAAAAATCAGCTGTTTCCTACATTTATGTTCGTATAACTCGTCAAAATGTAGGGAACAGCTGATTTTTTTTTCGCGATTTCAGGTTTGGTCCCATAGTAAAAGTTGTTCATAATGTTGAGTACAAGCTCCCATTTCGATTTGTCGCATGTTTTAACACATTCGCGTGCAGAACGTATGGATACGTAAAAAAATCGAGATACGATGTCGCACAACGTATCGATACGTCAAATTTTATGTTTCTCTATCAACCAGAACGTAAGGAAACGTCCGTTTCTCATATAATGCTCCTATAGTGACGTCACAGTGCCACAACATATCAAAATTTTGATTTCGTAGTGTCACACAGCATCGTCATTTTAAGCGTTTTGTGGGTGCTTCTCACACATACAAAGACACCTACTCACAAACGCAGAACGTGCATAGACGTCAACTGGAGTATGCGCCGCCATACTGTCAGTCGGGCTGTGCACCGTTACGCAACGCACGTGTACAGTGAAGTAAGCTCCCGAGTTACGAAACTTTTAAATCGTAAGTTATCACATATTTTGAACTGAATTTAAATAATAGTATGTATTATAAATAGAATACAATAATTATTTTCATATTTGAGCAACCTGAGTAGTTTTATTTTAGTTCTTATTATAGAAATTCCATTGTTTTAGATGAACAAAACAAAGCGAGTGAGAAGAAAGAAAACTAATAAAAAAGGTGACAAAACAAGCAAGGATCCATCAGAACCATGTTCTGAAAAATGATTAAATGTTGCGCAACGTCACCATACGTCGACGTATAATGTCGTTCTAATCATAGTTGATTACTCAAATAAATAGAGGTACTAAAGAACGTTTATAAACGTCAAAATAAATGTATGGGAGAAAACAGTGCTCCATCAGAAGTTTCGAAAAAGTGAGCACCGCGCGCGTGTATATTAGTATAGAAATAGATTACATTAATGATTGTATCCTATTCAACAAAAGCTTTCTTTTATTTTCTTCCACAAATAAAATTGGTTGCTATCGAACATCAGAGTAATAAAGGTTGAACAACCCTTAACGAAACTTCACTTAATAGGGAAATAACACCGCATAGCCCTGATTTATATCCATCCATTACACATTAAACCTAAAATGAAGCGGCTCACAAAACAAGAGGAACACTCCAACCCAATGGCTTTATTTCACTGATTCGGCAAATGACATTGATAAATGGACCACTCTATCAATCAAAGCAAATTGTACTGTAAGCTTTTAACAGGTAGCTTCAAATGAATGGTAGTGTCAAAATATGATTAAAACGAAATTCTCTCGTTTGTGAATGTGAAAAGCAGAATACAGAAACTGAAAAATATAACCACGTACGGCACGTACCTATAACAAAAATCAAATTGTCTTAAAGTGAACACTCATTATTACGATAATCAATATTTTGATTACTTACGCGCGAGTTCATACCTTAGCAGCTCAGCATGCCAAGCAGCAAAGCGTGGGCTCACCTGACCAAAGAGGACTCTTCCATATGATGCCAATGCTTTTATTGGTTGCTGAGCTGCTCTGCTTGACATTGTTGAACTTAGGTACAAGCTAAATCTATATAAGAATACGCTCCTGCAGGCACGAACAGCTTTTCACGATTTTCACTATAAACAAAATGTTTTTCGGACATTTAATTGCAACTCTTGACTAGGAGCATTTTTTTTATTTTATTATAGGTTCATCTCCGATTTCGGTGACTTTGGCCAATCTCAACGGAGATAGCCAGGTACGCAGGAGATATTATAGTACCTACACAAGTGTGTGCGTTAGACACAGGTGCACTCTCTGTTCCTTTACTCTCATGGTCCGATGGGACGGCAATCCGACACCACCGGGGATAGATCAGGCGTAGGACCAACGGCTTTACGTGCACGCAAACATTTCAGCGCAGCGGGCGTTGACAGAAATGATTCTGTACACATGAGTACTGAACCCATGGTAACAGGTTGCGCGTCGATATCCCTGCCAACCTGTATAACATTATTTAACATTAATTGAAGCAGCACGCTACACGCTTATTATTAAATGTGTTTGTTAAGGACGGTAGGTATGGTTTTTTAGGTAATTGCGCGTGAGGTAAAAATTCGTGGAACCTCCGAACTTCACTCAAACTTGCGACTAAAGAATAGGTACCATTTAGGGGGGCGCTTTTGTGACCGTTGTCATGACGACCTGAGTCGAGTGTGAGTCGACGAAGTTTCTTTAAACGGACTAAAATATTGGCCTATGCGATACGTTCGCGACTTGATAAGCCGATTTATACACTGCTGATCGGGTTTCTAAACCTTAGGGTCTATGCAGACGACGACTTTCTCACGCGCCGTAGACGCGCGTATGACGCAATAAAAACGCGCTGTATATTCAACTACTGCTAACAAACGTCGTGTGCACAGGCCCTTACAAGTTATGCCGATACTTAATTTCAAAAACTTCGCTGTAATATTTTTCATGTTGGTAATTTGCTATGAGTCCCGAATTTATAAAGCCCTCTTTATTTAAGAGGGACTCTTAAGTGTCTTGATGTTTCCTGAGATGATGAGTTTATTAAATTGTAATTTATGTTTTTTAAATGTTTGTAAAGTTTGTTTTAAATGTATTTAGAGACCTTTTTGGCATCACGTGGATATTTCTTAAAGGGAGATTCGTCTTTTCCAATCTATTTTTCTTTTATTTTAGAGATATTTTCCGGGGCCCTTTTTAACAACCATGTGTGACATATTTGCCAGAAAAGTCATAATTGTCACATTTTTACGACAGCTGCTGTTTAATAAAGCAGAAACTTACAAACCTGACTTGAGTTTGGCAGATGATTCTTCACCTCCACTGAAGAAAATTAACGTTTATAACAAGTTTTAATTGTCAATGTCACTGATGGCGGCGGAGTTGACGTCAAGTCGAGCATAGGAATTGACTTAGAATAAGGGTGTACTTAGGTAGCTTGTGTGCCCTTCCTCTCAATTGCGCTTTAAGCGTTTCAGTTTGGGTTATGGCTGTCAATACTGTACAATAATATGTACGTAGTAAGTAATAATATGAACTTTAGACAATATTTTGGTACACGATGAACATTCATGAAACGTCGCCATTTCATCATACCAAATAAGAACCGACCTATGATGAATCTTTGTTTTCTTGCGACTTAATTGAATTTGTTAAAACATATTTATATCCAAGTAAACTGGAGGCATTAACGTTAGTGTCTGTATCGAATGAAAATGGTGTACTAACTCAACATTTCAGAGAATATTAAAGTACATATTTAAGCACCTAAGTATAAGTCTATTGTATTTCCAATGACAAATTGTTTCTAAGAATCATAAGTATCTATTAACTGGTTATTAACGTTGCGTATTAACCAGTTCAGTTCATTTAAATGTTCATATTAAATAAGAAATTATAATGGAAATCATTGCGTTTACAAATTCATCGGCGTAATATCAGTGTAATTTCAACGTCTGCTGGGCTCATATCATTTCATACCACGCTTTACGACTCTGCGACTCGTACTCACTCATAACTTTACCCTCAATTTAATGGCATCAGTTTAAAATTTATAATTATGTAGAGGCGCTATTATACATTAAGTTAATTTTCCAATTTTATTCGATCAACGACCTCAGAGTGTCACGCGTAGCATGACCACCGTAGATTGCAGAAATGAAAGACAAAATTACAGATTGTAGAAGGATTTCTACAGCGGATGTCAAAAATGGAGAAACGAAATGTCACTTTTTATAGAAAGAGTTGTGACTGATCTTCATAGATCAAAGATAAAAGTGACCATGCTACGCGTACTGTCGTGGATAGATAGATACATCCGTACGCAAAATACGCGCATTGACGTGGAGTTGCGGACACCAGCCCGTATTACCTATTACCTAGATAGATACATAGAATACTCTACTCGAGATTGGGCTTATCCGGCCAAAACTACATATTAAAGTAACATTACCAAATGACGTTGCCCAAGTAATTATCATAGCAAACATGGAGTACCGCTACCAATTAGAAACGGTAATAAGTACCTAAGTACAAACTCTATCGAACCATAATTAAAAAGAGTGCACACAGAGTTTCTTAGGACGGCAGCCGTCTCAACCTTAAAATTGGAAATCCGAATCGTCGTCTGAATTAATTTAATTTTACAAGCTTTTTGGGACAGCCCTGTCGTAATAAAATTTGCGCCGATCGAAGGGAAACTTCTTAATTAGCGACGGCCTATAACGAAGGCCTCCACGTGACACCCCGCCGATCCAACCACTAGACATTTTCAATTCGTAACTAATTCGCAAAGCTATAAACTCGTCCTTAGATAACTTGAGGGGGAAACTAAGCAATGTTCAATATTTATCTCACGCCGAGAGTTCTGGGTAAATAATATTGGAGCGAAGGCTGAAGAGAACGAAATAGAGAGAATTTAAATTGGAGAGTATATTTATTTTTGACTTTAATACACTTATGAAAGTTCCCTTGTGGAAAATGTGTTCGTATATACATTGATTTTCCGCAGTAATACATCAAATTTCGGCAAAATGGCAAAATGTTACGACTATTCGCGGGAAATGAAAAGATATAATTTCCTGCACATCTGTACGAGCCCGTTCGTCGGATTCAGCGCTTCCGTGGAGAGTGAACACGGCGCACAGGGACGAGACGGTGCACGGTGGTGGTGGACACGGGCACGCGGGCACACCACACTAATCGAATGACCGACACGTTCCGTCCCCACTCAAGCAAATTACAGCTGTAACAGCTAGAATTGGTGTCCGACACAGATTGTCGGGTTACAGCTGACCCACAATTCTCCAAGTGTTTTATAAAATTGACTTTTGTTCTCAATTCGTATTACCACCCCTGCAAACACAGCGGTTTCTTTGCGTTCTTTCTTAAAATTACTTAGCTTTGTATTCAAAGGTTCTGGAACATA
The DNA here is from genome assembly GCA_914767645.1 of Hydraecia micacea. Lineage (NCBI taxonomy): Eukaryota > Metazoa > Arthropoda > Insecta > Lepidoptera > Noctuidae > Hydraecia > Hydraecia micacea. Next base: position 8,593,495 of record OU611779.1, on the reverse strand, counting down.
ACGCAAAACTTGAAGGGAATGTTATCAAAGGAAACGGTTTGGTTTTGTATAAAAGGAATATTTGGTTTATTTCAGTTTCGTTTTTGTTTGTGTAGTCAATATTATATGTTATTTATAAAAACAATGAAATCCTCAAATAAGACATTTTGCGTCTCTTTATGAAATCAATTAGGTACTTTCCATGGTAGGAATCTACTATGACGTATTATTTTATGCCCCGCGTATTTAAATTTTATTTCATTTTAACGACCTTTACGGGTGTTATTTACATTCGCGAAAAACAAAATAATAATACTTCAGTTGAAAAAACGTATGAAAATTCCACTTTATTTCGTGTACAATTCCGAGAAAGCGCATAAACACTTTACAGAAGCTATTTAATTATTATATTTATTTATTTGCTTTTATTATCGCAAGTCTACATTAAATATTTAAAACAGCAGTTAATACTGAACATTTAAAAGACAACGAACGCGAATTTTGAATTTCGAACAGTATAAATGATTTATTATCCGCAAGCGCTTTTCATATTTGGAGACTTGGTTCGGTTAAAAAGTTCAATATTAAAAAAGTTCGGTGGCCTGTCGATGTCATTATTTCTGCAAGTCGCCCCCGAGTTTACGTAATACGTTTTGAGAAAATTTTCTCATAAGTTTAGGTACCCATTCCTTTATTTTCATCTCTTTCTAGCATTGTACTGGGGAGGTTTTAAAGTACCGATTTTACGTGCGACTGTTTTATTAGGAGCGCTTTAGCACTGCGTCTTTTCAGTCTTATTTTCATTGGTCGATGGGGCTCGTGCGGGAGATTTCTGTATAGTATTATATAGGGCCTGCGTGGAGTGAACCGTCTTCATAAGACGTTAGGGCGCTCATGTGTGGTGCTGGAGACTTCTGTAAAGCATGCCATTGGGTCCGTATTCGGGAAACCGATTTCATTAATCGATAGGGAACGATTGCGGTCTACGGACAACCTGCACCGCACGTTTAGCAGTTGCTTTGAAGACTCATTTTCATTGGTCATTTTCATTAGGTGTGATTCTCTGCACGCTTTTTACCGACTGATGAATTTCATTGGTCGCTACGCCCGCAACGCGGTTTCCTCGCAGACTGTGTACCGACCCGCTATTGACTTATGACTTACATTAGTCACTACCCCGCCTGCGGGGAGACCCCGCATGCCGACCGAGTTTTCGACTAATGAAAATTAGCCATTCGGGACCAGTCACGATTTGGCCTGAAATAGGTGAAAGTGGTATCTTCTTTCATCTGAATTTGACTTGTCAAGTCACCGTACTCACCGTATAGTTTTCTCAGACAGTGTTTTCTTGAATACAGTACATTGTTGTTACATCTACACGACAGTGAAACAGGAATTAGTTAACACTATTTTTCTTTTTAATTTCATTTACTTGTACCGAATAGGTACATCAAATTATTTGACATACCTGCGCCTGGCAACAAAGCAAAGCCCTACCAATCCTTCCAGGAATTTCCTCATAGGGTAAAAAAGCGTGACCTTTCCAATTATTATTTTGGGAGTGGAAGCGAAAAAAGCCTACCTATTCACAACAGGAATGCGAGCCTTTCCCTGAAGGCATTATATAACATTACCAAGAGCCTTTGCAATTATAATTGCCTGTTTTGGGGGTATTTGCTTTCAAATACTCGGACCTTAGACCCGCTTCATTTTGTGGTTTAATTTATTCATTTACGGTTTAATTAGGTACGGGAAAGCTTTGTTAGGACGGATATTGGTCTCAGTATGTAGTACTTCATTTCATCTCTTTCGTTATGTTTGAGTTATTAATAATTTCATAAGTTATATTTTACATGACGACGCGTGAAAGTCTCTACAGTACCAAGTACCTTGTATTTATTTGTATTGGATTGTAAAAGGTCGAATAAAATATCTTTGTTATAAATAATATTATTGCCAATAGGAGTAGGTTTGAGAACTGCTCATGATTTTGTAGATCGGAAAATTTTAACACAAATGAATGACAGCAGTTATAGCTGGTAGTCTGGAATCCAAAAGCCGTACAATAAGTTCTATGAGTCATAAACTCATAACATTAGATCGATTAATATTTGGTTGTGCGACGATGTCGTAACATTTGCAGGGCCAACATGGCCAGAGATCGCACAAGACAGGGAGGTTTGGAAGAAAAATGGAGAGGCCTTTGCCCAGCAGTGGGACACAATGTAGGCTAACAACAAAAAAATATTTTCCTAAGAAAGCGGTGGACGGTCACACAAAAACGCCTGTCCAAACGAGCGTTTTTTGACACCAATGTCAAATACCTTCTGGGCAACCATAGCTTAATAATGACGACGATATTGAACAGTAATGAGGTTGTATTGGTCAAATAAATAGCAGCTTTTATACTGATATTCAGCCTAATCGACTTGGATTAGAAACTGATCCTTCTCAGAATAATTGGGAAAGTCTCGGCTGACACTTTAGTTACAAGGACACTTGTAATTACAATCCATATTCACGAATACAATACATTATTTATTATTTTCTTTACTCTCTTCGGCACATTGTTTCGAGCGTACATTATTAACGTCTGAGTCGTGACGTCACTGACACGATCACGATCGTTGTAGACTTCTCGTTAACGCTAGAATAGCCCTCACACCGACGTGACACTGTATTTATATTAAGGGGACTACATGACCTAAAGCGCGGTCACTGTCGGACTGCATAAAAAAGAAAGACAAGCGCGATAGAATAGAATAGAATATATTTATTTGCTTTAAAACATGGTACATTAAGGTCTTATAAATAAAGTGATGATCTTACATGTTTCGCCATGGACTGGCATGCAAATATTTAACGCATTAATTTGTTAAAATTAACACATTTTTAATAACATTGGTTATTAGGGTTTCATATCTATGCGATGACACAACGCTGGTAATTTATTGCAAAGTATGAAGCAATTATCTATTAACAAAAAATCTATGACTAAAAAATTAAAACACTAGTTCTTTAGTACATTGCTTGTAGAATAATCTGAGAAAAAATTATAATGATTGTATGTATATTAGAATAGTTTTTAATGTAAAAAGAAAGCTTTTAGAGGTATCTTCATGATTTTTTTCTATCGTACCAAATTAGTTGTATTATGTTTTCAATACACTATCTACCTAGCATATATCCTGAAGAATAACATATATTTTTCTGATTTTGTTTACTGTAGTCAATCATATACTTTTATTGTTTCTAAAACTTGCGTTTTTTGCGTTTAGGTCCTGTAAGCCCCTTAAGGTGCATAGAAAAGAAAGAGAAGCGCGATGACTGGGCTTTAAGTAGTAAGTTGCTTGTAGAATAATCTGACAATAAATCAGAATGTTTTTATGTACCTATATTAGTATGGTTTTTATTGTAAAAATAAAGTTTTTAGAGTTATCTTCGTGATTTTTTTCTATCGTATCAAATTAGTTGTATTATATTTTCAACACACTATCTAACTAGCATATATCCTGAAGAACATCATATATTTTTCTGATTTTGTTTACTGTAGTCGATCATATACTTTTAGGCATTATAAAACTTGCGTTTTTTGTGCTTAGGTCCTGTAGTCCCCTTAATGTCGAACCTAAGTTTATTACATATCACGAGGATAATGGTTGATCTGGCAAGACAAGTAGCCTTTGTAGTACTTACATGAAATGAGAAAATAAAGACAAAAATAACGTAATTTTCTTGAAAGGTTTTTCGAATATTTGATTTCTCTTTTCGTTCTGATTACTTCCGAACAAAGCCTTAGTATCAGATATCGCAAATAACAATGAAATATTATTTAGACAGATAATCAAGATAATGTCGCGACAGGTTTACTCCTTCACTTGACAGGTGCGTAAGTATCTCGATGATATACTCTTCTTACAGCCGAACTATTCAGTTAACATCTCACCGTGAAAACTTAGGTAGCTTGAAGTGAGCTGTCAATAGTGACAATACCTACCATCAGGTGGAATGCCAGCTAACTAACGCTCACTTCACCTGAATTTTCACGGTAGGATTTATACAGAATAGACCGGCTGATGTACATAGATACCTTGGTCTCCCTACATGGTCTTTCATGGTCAAGGATGAAATGTAAAGGCAAGGAAATTAATTGTTAAGCAAATACCAAATTAAATTGTCCGTATATTAAAATCACAACTGTCATGTTTAGACAGTTGTATGAAATGGCTAGTTGACATAGGGTGTCATTGTAGTACAGTACTGAAAGACGATGGGAGAAACATGATATCAGTCTTCACTAACTCGCTTAACCAGTTCATGTAAAATTAGACTTATCTATTTAGGAATACAACCTTTGTAAGAGACGATTGACCACCAATGGTCGGTGGCAGACTGAATACATATCATGAAGATGACTAAGGGTGAATATCAAGAGCAGAACAATGATGACACTGACTGCTCTTAAACGCGGTTTAAATTTGTTGATCGCGTTCAGTTTCATTTGTAAAATTCGCCCTAATTGTGCATACACACGAGCGACACACGTTAACGTCAGGGGCAAGTGCAGCCGTCGACAATTTGACGCTCGATTTTTTTTTTTTGGAAATGGCATCTCGTAGTTGAAAGGTCGTAACTACTTAGTATCTAGTAGACTAAGCGACTGCACGCTAAGGCCACCCCCTGTGGGGTACGACCCTCGGCTTAGGGCGTCGCTGGGGAGAGGACAGCAAGATGGGACAGGCTGGATCAAATTATTATTATTTAAAGCTTGATGGGATCGGCGTTTCCTATCTAACTACTCTGAGAAGAAAGGCCGGAACAAACTCAGAGGTCACAGTCGGGAATTTAAAGCTACAGGCTCAGTTACGGCGCGGTCTGGCACTTCATCGAGCAAGGATCGGGGGGATCCGCTTGTTTATTTGAGTACGGTGCTCAAATGGCTCGACGGCTGCAGTTGTCTTTCCCGTTGACGCGTGTCGCTCGTATGTATGAGCGCTAAGATGTATTGCTCCGACTACGAAAATGAATCTTCCGACTATGTTGGTATATCGTTACAATATCCGAGGTCGTTCGGTATTAGTTCCATTTGCCTAAGCCGTCATCTCGTCATAATAATAAATCAAAACCAGAGTAAAAGTAACGAAGTAAGTATAGTAAGTGAGTAGTATGTATTATACTCCAATTGTTTTAAAGTAAACAATTGGAGAATATAATGACTTTTTAAATAAATAGGTATTCCAGGTATCAAAACCTGTATAAAAGTATATCTACAAAAACAGTCAAAGAAAATATCATATTTTACTTTCTATTTCCAGTTAATATTTAGAATATAAAAAACTTTTAAAATAAATATTCTAGGTATCAAAGCCTGTGTTACAGTATCTGCAAAAAACACTTGAAAGAAAATATAATTTACTTTGAATTCGTATTGTTTGATAAGTTAACAACTTTCATCAAAAATATTGGCTGTATTATTTTACTTAACATTATTAAAATATTTTTTTAGAATAGCTAGAAACAATAATGGTAGAAAAATATTAGATTTTTGGTATCAATTTTCATTAAAAAAATTCTTGAATGTTTAATTTTTTTCTTAGTATTTGTTTTGAACGAAGTTAATAATGCTGCGTATAAATATATAGATAGAAATGTAAGTACCTATAATGTAAACATACTTATTTAAGTTTTTATAAAAATATAATATTTAAGTATACATGAAGGTAGGTAGGGATATTAGTACTATAGTTTCTGCCGAAGATGGCTGGACAGGCTTGCCGCCTTTAGACAAAATCAGCTCGAGATCAATTTGTGTTGAAAAAAGAAAAACCTTTGTCCTATATTGTGCGATTTTCTAATTTCTAACAAGACGATATTATCGTGCAACGTCCACGGCATCACGACATCGCAGGGAAGTAAAATGTATGGGATGGGCATGTATAAAGACGCTTTTAAATTTCCGTTATAACGTGCACATATTTCCAAACTAGACTAGACTGCCTCGTTGGTCTAGCTGTCGAAAGGCAGAGCATGAGGTCCTAAGTTCGTTTCCCAGCGGGGTAATTGCGTAACACACTAACAGTAGGAATGGCTTTCATTTTGACAGTTTATGTACAATTTTATGTACCCAGGATTTTGTAATATCTTCATTTAAAAGAGTGTCCATGGAGTTTCTTGCCCGTTCTTCTCCATAGAGATCAACGTTTTGGAATTGGCAACTAGCTTCAACTTTCTGACTAACTGACCGACTATTTATTTTTGACAATTCAAAAGTGCCTGTACATGGTTTAATTGAATGAAATGCTTTGAATTTGAATTTGACAGTTCAACAACATTAATTGCGTTATTTATGTTGCTGAGCAGACAAATTTTTCGAACAAATGAAACAATGGATCAGCAAAAGTTAGTATTAGGTTAGTTTTTAGTGTATTACGCAATTAGGGTGCAGGTCGGGCCAAGTATTATTGGGTTTTTCTGTCTGGAAGTTTTAAGTAGCAGTCCGAAGTTTGGATTTGTGCCTGGTCTTAAACATAACCGGCGATATGTGAGTGTACTACAGGTACACCTCTGCCCAGCCCTTCAGGGAAACAAAGCCTGATGTTATGTTTCAATACATTTTATGAACGTGGACATCCACGACAATATCGTCACGATAGACAAAAGACTGAAAATTAAATAAACAAAATACAATCACAGTAAAATAAACAGAATGACGTACCTACGAATAAAACAAAATCCAATCTAGGGTCACAGTTGCAGTTATAAAAGAGTTTAATCTAATCCTATTTCCGATACTCAATTTCGTTAGTCGCACAGTCGAGTTCGATCGTGAACTTAAGTGCTTTCACGCCCGCTAAGCTATTAATTTTACTTCAAACTAACGTCCACCGTCCATTGTAGTGGAGCTGTGTATAGTTAAATCATGTCAAGTTTTTGTGTAGGCAAAATCTATCAGATATTTCCACACTCTTTTGTGCATAATCCTTAGTTTTATTAATTTAAAAAAGTTTATGCCAACTATTTACGAATAGGTACAGGTTAAAATGATAATCCCTCGAAATGATAGACTGAGGTGTATGATACACCTAAATTCCAGCCAACCTTGTCATCAACTGCCTAGCCTTTTCCCAACTATGTTGGGGTCGGCTTCCAGTCTAACTAGTAACTGAATACCAATATTTTACATGGAGCGACTTCCTATCTGAATCTGACCCCCACAACCCAACGATACCCCTTTTTGGTAAGACTAGTTGTCAGACTTTTGAGCTACTCGTAACGACTGTCAAAGACCAACGAGTGACAGCCGGGGCCAACGGCGTAACGTGCTTTACTAAAAACGGGGACAACTTGAAATTAATTTAGGAAGTGAAATTACATGAGTACATTTTCAAGATTTTATTCGATCTGCATCGCTTTGGAAGTATGTATGTATTAGGGTTGTAACACTTGAATCGGTAGCTGGCCTCCGCCTCCGCAAATGCTGATATTCCCGATGAAATCGTACCTCCGCATGTTAGGACAAATAAGTGTTTTTTTACCATTGAACTACCAGACTTAAATTATTTAGTGGGGCCAATGGGAATTAAAAATAAAATTACTAAATTATTCCCGTTCGTCCCACTAACATAATCAATGGGACGAACGGGATTTCAGTAAATAATATTAAATGTATTCCCGTTCGTGTGTGACAACGACAGTGAGACGAACGGAATACACGATTTAAATAGTCTAAATTAAACTTTTTATGCACCTCCGCCTCTGCTAAGATGGCCTCTGTTACATCCCTACTAAGTATGTACGTGGAGCAGCTTACTTGGCTCAAAAACAAATTGAAATCCGCAAAACTTCTCTTTTGAGATACTCGTCTCGTTTGAAGAACATAAAAGTTTTAGTTTCTAGCTGCATTGACCTACATAGGTTTTAAGTTTTTAATACTTTTCGATAAGTAAATTGATTGCGTCCAGGAAAAACTTTAATCGCAGTGATCGAAAGTGGTGGGCATAACCATGCTAAATGAAAGCCTCCCAATAATTTTGCTAGCATTGTGCTCATAGAAATGTAAAAATATATCTATGGTGATGCTTATGCTATGCGAGTACCTATACTCGTTTCGCATAACCATAATCAGCCTATAATGTTCCCACTGCTGGGACAGAGGCAATCCTCTCGGTGAGAGGGAGTAGGCCGTGATTCACCACGCGGGCACAGTACGGGTTGGTGGATGTCATATATCTTCGTTTTTTTTATTCTAGGACATGCCGGTTTCCTTACGATGTGATGTCCTTTACTATCAATGGTGATGTCATAATTTACAAAAAGTAAAGCGCTTTTCTGGATTCGAGCCTACGACTTACAACTCGTAAGCCGCGGTCGTTACCATGAGTTATTCGGTCTGATCGCCTGAACCCCACCCTGGATCTCCTGCTAGTTATTCTTATGTTTTTTATCTCTTTCTTATCCACTATAAACTTTCTCATTCCGGTCGGCGGTCTGATCCCCTTATTCTTTTGTTTTTATTCGTGATGGATCGTCGGCAACAAAATATACGTGTACAGGGTTTATTGAAATACATACATATGTATGTGTGTCAATCGTTTTCTAATATTCAAAATGTTAGAAAACAATTGACACAAAAATGTTTTATTTATAAATAGAGCACAAATTATAAATCATAAACGGAAACGCAGCCATTATTCACGCTCCTTTTCGCTTCTTTCAGCATATCGCTTTGACGTTATTCATTGATGACGTAGCTGTCAGCGTGACGTCACACTTCCGCAGCACACCAGCAAAAGAAAATAATATCGATATATAAAATTGCGTGCGAACATTTTCTTCCCGGAACCGTCGCCAACGGGAAATTTCGATTGAACCCCGGCTCAGCGAATATCGAGGGAACTTGTCAAAAGAAAGTTCGGTACCTACCGACAAGGTCTCGAACTTTGAAACTTCGTAAAGTCTGCCGTGTAAACGCTTTCGTCGCTGGTACGCATGTGTTTTAAGCGCATGGTTATAATACACCACTCGTTATTACTTTGTTGACACACCATTCCTCTGCTTTTATGTTTTTATTCAGCAACACAAAAGTTTTGTGTAAGAATTCGTGACATATTTCTTAAGAATGTTCGCAGTATGTCGCGAATTTTAGAATTTCGTCGCTGTGTAACGCTGTGTAGCTTCAGCAGTTACGTTTTGGCTTTTTGCTGTGAATGTATATGTTTTCAGGATTCCGTATCTCAAAAGGATAAAACGGAACCCTTATTACGATCACTTTGTTGTCCGCCTGTCCATATGTCAAATACTTTTTCTCAGGAACACGTGGAGGTATCAAGATGAAATTAATATCAAATACGTAGGTACACGGACCCTTGGAGCTCTACAAAAATCAAGCTTCTAAGTCGACATACTTTGATATTCGCAAATAAATCAAAACTTAGGTATAGGGTACTTCCCGTTGACCTAAAATCATGAAATTTGGCATGAAGCAAAGTAAAGGAAAAAGTCGGAAAATCGTAAATTTGTAGTTTTATCACATTTTTTTTTTTTTGCGATTACTAACTTACATTTGTAGTTGGAGAATTGACCGTGATGTATATCTATGTCTGGGATGACATTTTTTCAACTAATAAGTTCAGTTTGTGCTTGGGATAAATTCATCCCAGCTACGGAACCCTTCATTGTACGTGGTCCGACACAAACTTGGCCGGTTTTTTCTAGATAGCAATGGTAGGGAACATAGGGCAATACATTTTTAAAAGGTCGGCATTCGTTTATAATTAAGTAAACTTAATTAAATGTCCAGAGTTTTATAACTTTCTCTTACCCTCTTCTGCGAATGTTTAACAACCCCAAAGTTCGTCAATATCAAAATATCTTTTAAATTGGTCCAATATTGGAGGAGGAACAAGGCGAGAGCCTAACCTCGAATTATGACTTTTTACTTAGACTTTTTCAAACGTCGCTCCGACCGCATTTCCTCTTAAAAGATTTCTTTTAGCGATAAGACCGCCCATTGTGTCACCCTGTGTAGAATTTCTACAATTTACATTTATATTTTTATGGTGAACATCATCATCATGATTTCAGCCTGGAATCACCCACTGCTGGGATAGGCCTCCCCTTTCTTCTGCCAAGCTTTCCGGATCCGGCGACATTGAAAAAAAAACCGGTCAAGTGCAAGTCGGACTCTCGCGCACCAAGGAGGGCTCCGTACAAAGTAGGTGTGTAAATAGTTTTAAAATATTTTTTCGTAATATAACTACTGCGGTTTTCGGATTTTTTCCTTTACTTGTGCTACATGACATTGCCTTTGCCAAATTTCGTGATTCTAGGTCAACGGGAAGTACCCTATAGGTTTTGATTTCTGAACATATACGCCCGTATCTTTTGATTGCGTTGACTTAGAAGTTTGATTTTTTCATTGCTTCAAGGAATTGCAGCCTTGAGTATTTGATATTAATTTCAACTTGATGACTCCACGTGTTCCTGAGAAAAAGGATCTTGACTGACGGACAGAGAGACGGACAACGAAGTGAACATATAAGGGTTCCGTTTTTCCTTTCGAGGTACGGAACCCTAAAACCATAATAAACAGTATTCTATTCTATGTTTCCCATCAGGTCAATCGATGTTGCAATCTTTTTATTTAAAAACAACAGTAATTCGTGGATCACTCTAAACTTACAGAACGTAATGTCTATTTAATAAGCGGGCTCAAATACACAACATCGAATACACTCTCCTTTGAAAGTCCCCAATCCTCATCAGTACCTATCGATCCAGCCTTCTAATTTATGAGCCAAAATAGATACGATTCTAACTAACTAGTATAGCTTTAATTAAAATCAAGTACCAGTAGATACGCAGTTTCATCATCGCCACTTAGCAACAAATAACGTAGCAACGAATCCACTTGAGACATCGAATTTCTATTAAGTATAGGTACAAGGAGTACCTAAGTACTTAAATGGATATTAAACGAAATAATTTTAAGGATTTCTTTGTGTAGTCGTAGTTTGTTTAGTAGTAGTTAGGGAGCAGTGGTGGCCCAGTGGTAACGGCCGCGACTTACAAGTTGTAGGTCGTAGATTCGAACCCAGATAGGCACTTTACTTTGTGTAAATTATTTCATGACCACTCTCTAAAACGGTGAAGGAAAACATCGTGAGGGAACATGTCTGAGAACCAAAAATTCGAAGACATGTGACATCTACCAACCCGCACTGGGCCAGCGTGGTGGATTACGGCCCATTCCCTCACACAGAGTCCTCTCCGTGAGAGGGAATAGGCCTCCTGGCCTATGCGTCCCAGTAGTGGGAACGTTCTAGGCCGAGTATGATTATGCTTTGTGTAGTCACAATACCTAGGAAGCCATAACAAACACACGAGGCGATAACTTTGTACTACAGTAGTATTGAATCGAGCTTTTGAAAAGAAACTTCGTACGTACTTTATTTCAATTTCTTGTGGCTCTTATTACTTAGCCACAAGCCCCTCCACATCTACAAATGTATGAGGAGGTTAATTAATGGCATAATAATCTATTGGAAAATAAGAGCAACTTCAATGAACCTACTGTTTTTTGTGAACCAATAAACACAAGTAGGTACTTACCTATATCAAATAAATGGAGTTACTTGCCCGTTCTTCTCCATACGAAACTACCTTTTGAAAAGGGCGCCTAGAAAACATTCTATCTTCTTGTAAATTTTGACTTCAAAAAGTGCCTTTTAATTGCCTACTTGACATAGGTAAACTATTAGATTTTGACTTTGATGGACACTTTGTTGCAATATTTGCTATACTGCGCCACATCACCACGCTCAGTGGCACCGTATACGGTACCTAGTGCAGTTGCAAAAACTTTTTAAAACTAGAGTAGTTAGGGAGCCAGTTAAAAGTTCGACACAGGAACGCACGCAGTCATCGCATGTTAGTATCACTGACTTTTAAAACGTAACGAACACGGGATTAGCTGCTGAATGGCCCTGGATTAAAAGTTTAAAAGCTAAGCTTGGCTCGTATAAAATGGATTTATTTTAATGTAGATAGGTAAAAGAGCAGGATAACTTTACAATGTCTTTTGCGCTTTATTATACAGCGTGTATCAGGAATGTATGGTCATATCTCTAAGGGTGTGGCTGTCCCATACAAAACTTCAATATCTTCTCGATCCAAATGAATAGGACAGCTGATTACTTTTTTCGCTGGGGCCTATTCATTTAATACGTAAGACGATTTGAGGGGGGAAGGGGTCCAAACAAGTCTTATTTTTTCTTACGCAGGGGAGGAGGGGGCTAGATTGTTCTTGATCACAAAAGTTTGCAAAAATTATGTTTTTAATTGTTTTGCTACTTTTTCTTCATCTTACGTAATATTGAAAGGGGGCGGAGGGAGTTCATCCAAGTGTTATTTTTTTCTTACGTAGGGGGATGGAAGTGGTTTAGAACGTGATCAAAATTGTCTACATATATAAATGAACAGCCCCCATTATTATGGTTCCATGGAGAAAGATGTTCAGATATATATTATGATCTGTAGGTACAACCGTTAGATAGCACACGACTACGAAGCTTACCCAAAGCATTGTTAAATCCAAACTTAAAAAAAGGGTACTATAAAATCTCTGATTATTTAGAAGACAAAAACGCTTGAGAATGAGCTGCTCACTCTGTTATGCCTTGTGATAAAACTTGTCATTTTAATTAGCATGCAAAACTATCGTTATACACCATTTCATATACATATTGACATTGATGAATATTATATACAAAATGAAAGGAATATTCACTTTATAAAGCATTAATTTACTTTAATTATAGTGAATGTGAGGACTATATGGGTCATTCTTTTTTTTTTCTCTTTCTCTGTTAATGTTGGTCTGGCACTTTATGCGGCCTACATTTCATTTCAGATATGGACCACGCCTTTCTGATACATGCTGTATAACATAACACATGAGAACACACCCGTATTCCCCGATGGCTTAGACAAGGGTGTATCTATAGTACACCCACTTTCGCCACGTATGTTTAAGTCCCATGTAATAGGGAGTGAACTTATTGCCTTCAACCGGACAAATCCAAACTCCAGCCTGCTAGTGAGAAATTCCAGATGGCAAAACTCAATAACCCTTTGCCCGACCCGAGAATCGAACCCGCCTGGATCCGCTCGTAATTGGATCTAATACTAAAGTCCTCCTGCAAATTACCTACCCAGTCGTAAAAATCCTACTTGTTGTTTCTGAACAGAAACAAAATAACTGTGTTTCACACCCTGAAGCTACCAGCACTATAGAGCAAAGCTTTTTACGTACTTTTAAAATCAATCTTCATTTAACAAAATATACTTTCTCATCTTTATACAGATACGAAGGTCATGCCAATAACCTTTACATAATCAGCCTATAATGTTCCCACTGCTGGGACACAGGGCTCCTCTCTGTGAGAGGGAGTGGGCCGTAATCCACCACGCGGGCCCAGTGCGGGTTGGTAGATGTCACATGTCTTCGAATTTTTGGTTCTAGAACATACCGGCTTCCTCACGATGTTTTCCTTCACCGTTTTGAGAACAGTGTTGATGAAATAATTTACACAAAGTAAAGCGCCTGTCTGGGTGCGAACCTACGACCTACAACTCGTAAGTCGCGGCCGTTACCACTTGGCCACCACTGCTCTCAATAACCTTTTAACTTTTAATAAAATGTTTTGTTATTTTATCTCTAAAATAACATTGATTACTTTTTCTATTATAAATATAATATAACTAATAACAATCACAATTTAGAAAAGGTTTGTACAAAATAAATGCTTAATTGAATCTTTTATCTCCAAATGAATTTGTTTAAATACTTACCCCCATACTAATAAACGTATTATATCAGATGAATAGTTACACACCGATTTCTCTCTTTCAGTCGTCAGTAATTTGACTTTCGAAAGAAGAAGACAAAGCGTTGTGTAACTATACAGACGCTATTCAACGTTTATTAGTTGTAGGGTTAGAATTTGATTCCACTGCGGACTATTTACCATCAAATCAAAAATATCCCTGAATTTTATATGAAATTGATGTTTATTTTTGAAGTTTACACGAATTAAAATAACGCATAACCATTTTAATGATGATGATTTTCCATGAGCTTATTTATATGGAATTTAACCCAAAACTTAGCAAACCCGAATTATTCTTGAACGACCGAGTCATAATCGACATGCGCTAACACTAAAGGAACATTTGCGAACTTCCCCTAGAATTACGTGAAGCACAGCGCTCCCCGGACTCGCTAAGTCCTTAGTCGTTAAAACTCCGTAACTACCCTCCCCATATTCACGAGACCCGCTGCCCCTTCCGCAGTTTAATCTTCCATTAACAGAGTATGAGCGACACAACGACTCAGTTATACACGTGTGGTTCACTAAACAACCCGACAGCACAGTGACTGCCCTCATTAGTGTTCGGTAACGGATACTCACAAACTCCACTCGACTGGGGACTGATCACAAGTCTAATTTATTAGTTGTACTAAAATAAACGAAACCCGAATCTTGTAGTATTGCAGTAGAATTAACCAAGTTCCCCAAAAACAATTCGGATAAATTCGAGGATCTCGATGAGTGAAAAGGACGCTTTTCCCGGGGCTATTTCTTGGCCGGGATAGTCTATTGTGATCGGGCCCGTGGCGAGCCGCCGCCAGCGCAACCCTAATTGATATCAATTACCCGCCATCTCTCAAAATCTCTTTGAAACCGCCTTACATCTCCAAATATTCGAGCTCTCAGTTCACGTTTAATTTTATGAAAGTTTAATAAATTATTCTAATCTTCTAAAAGTGAGTCAGCGTTTTGTGGGGAAAAATGTATACCTAGTAGGTATCTATTTTAATTAAAGAGTTTTCGATTTAATTTCGTATTCTTCTAACTTGCCAATTAAATTGTCAGTCAGAAGGCCTGCCAGCGTTTTCACTGGGCCAACTGTATATAGCAGTCGTTAAATACTGTTTATAAACCGAGACCCCTCCGCGCCTCGGAAAGCACGTTAAGCCGTTGGTCCCGGCTGTCATTCATGGATCTTTGACAGTCGTTACGGGTAGTCAGAAGCCCGCAAGTCTGACAATCAGTCTTACCAAGGAGTATCGTATTACCCAATAACTGGGTTGTAGAGGTCAGACAGGCAGTCGCTCCATGTAAAATACTGGTATTCAGCTGCATCCGGATAGACTGGAAGCCGACCCCAACATAGTTGGGAAAAAACGCTAGGCAGATGATGAAATACTGTTTATAAAATTAACTTCCCTGAATCCGATGTGTTTGAAACCTGAAATATGTACATGGTGGTAATAAAATCATATTAATTTAATATAATAAGGTATACCAACTCGTTATTAACCCTTATACGTTAAAAATTGGATAAAAGGTACCTACATAATACATTATCCGGATAAGAACCTTATCTTGGTAAGATAGAGCTGATTTTTCCGTGGGGTTCTATTTGTATCTGGCAGCGAGTTCAGAACATACATAGTTCAAGTTCCGTGTCACACTAGATACGCCTTCTCAACTTGCTCGCATTACCAAGTAACAGCTTTAATCCGTCTTGTGTAACATGACCAAAGAAACCAAAGACTAATGAAATGTAAACAGTTAACGACAGCATTAAGATCTGTTCGAACGGAGATAATGAGAACGCAATCTATTTACAGCTTCTGTGGTCACGCGACACTTACAGCGCCTGAATAAAGTATTTGGAATTTATATCTTAGAGTCCGTCTCAAGAAAGAAGTCCCGCAGCAATAAGTGAAACTAATTATTATTATCATATTATGGGCATTAGAATATCCCTCTTATCTCCCCATTCTCTATTTCGGATTGTGCCAGTGCCTGTAACATGATTTTGAGATATAAATATATATAAATAAAGATTTATGCCTGTATCGCTGCGCCTGAGGACTTCTTCTTTCGTGAGACGGACTCTACGTCCCTGTATCTATAACCTTGATGTACTTCTTGATCGTATCACCCAAAAATATTTGAAACAAACATCGCAGTAAAGTACATAAATTCACCTACCAAATAGGTAACAAACAAAACGTATACCATTAATCCGTAAGGTAACTGCCTCCGTCCCTCGCATACATTCGGAGCCAGTGTTTATACTCTTCGTAAACGGTGAGGATAAGCCTTCACATTAGTACGCCTCATTACGCCTCCAATTTTATCGAACCAAATGTTTTCCGCCAACATTCCTGATCAAATTGCAAGGAAAAAGTTTGAATTTATTAAAATGCTTATTCAGGAGCTCGTTTGGTACAGAAAATACGTATTTTGAAACTTGCCACATTATGCTAAAAATGTTTCTTTATTGATTTTCTCCTTTTCTTCTTTCTTATTAGAACAACTTTTTTTTTCATGACCAATATGTAGCGACCTGGACAGCTCCTTCGTTTAAATCCTGAAGGATGACGGACAGGCAAGTTGTGGAGTATCATATGAAGGGGCTCCGCATTACATAGTACATGGAATGGGAAAAAAGAAATTCAGTAACCTAATTGCGTTATCATATCAATCTATCAATCACAATCTGAATCATTTTGAAGGCTATTGCTAATCCATTGCTTCATATGTTCGAAAAAAGTGTCAGCTCTACAACGTAAATGACGCAATGAATGTTGTTGAACTGTCAAAATGAAAGCCATTGCTACTGTTAGTGTGTCACGTAATTACCCCGCCGGCTTCACATGAATAAACTACAGGCTAGCAAATAGCAAGATTTACAAAATGTTATTTATTACTTCACTAACCAACAATACAGTAATTAATAGAGTATCAGGGGACGAGCACACTAAGTCGGTGTCATACAAGACAATCAACTTGGTAAACTAATAGGTACCTATATTGAAACATCAGCGAAGACTGTTTGCACAGAGTTGTGTTGTAAGTGAAGCTGAAACTATCTGCACCAACTAGGGTAATCCTACAATCGACTAATCCAGAACTAATTGAATGGATTACTTCCCCTGACGAATTGTTAACGTCTACCCTCGTAGATCCCGCGTTTGTAGATAAACTATTGATTATGTTTAGCTGACAAACCTTGGATACGTAAGACATTATATCTTTAGTTAGAACGCTATATAGTAATGGAACCGTTACAATGTGATGTTACTATCTGTAATATAAGTTTTAATATCAACGATTATATTTTTATGGCCTGAACTACCTCGTTGGTCTATAGTGATCGCAGCCGCCGCTGTTGAGCATAGGTCCTGGATT
This sequence comes from Hydraecia micacea, assembly GCA_914767645.1. NCBI lineage: Eukaryota > Metazoa > Arthropoda > Insecta > Lepidoptera > Noctuidae > Hydraecia > Hydraecia micacea. Next base: position 8,576,249 of record OU611779.1, on the reverse strand, counting down.
CGATACCCGGATCGGGCAGTGTTATTGGATTTTTCCATCCGGAATTTCTAAATGGCAGCCCGGGGTCTGGATTTGTGTCCGGTTAATAGCAGTAAGCTCGTCCCCTATTACCTGGAAAGTCAAAGTCAAATCATTTATTTCAATTAGGCACACTAAAGGCACTTTTGAACGTCAAAAATTATAGTAAAACAATTGATTCTAGTCGCCCATTCCAAAAGGTAGTTTTCGTATGGAGAAGAATGGGCAAGAAACTCCACCGTTACTATTTTAAAATGTTTTACAAGTTCTGTAGGTATAGGTACATTAATTATATAATTATATGTGAAGACGATGCATCTAGAATAAAAATTAGTCTGCCAACAAAAGGTAAAAAGAATTAAAAATAAAGCAATGACAGGTAAATCAATTATGTGATAGATACATGGTGCTCACATATTTACAACTATTGTTAAAGTAGATTATTTTTATATAATTTTAACAGGTGTGTGAGTTACTGTAGCCACAAAAAGTAAAACTAATGTCATAAAAAAATATATAAATTAAATTAGCGACCAGTTTGATTTTGTCTAGACTCTAGATTGTCCTATGGAGCAGGACCAGCATGTTTCCAAGCATTCTTATCTTGGAACTTAAATATAACTGGCGAAATGTGGGTATACCATAGGTACACCTCTGACTAACCCGTCGCGGAGTACAGGCGTGATGTTATGTTATGTTTATGATTATATTTTTAAGATTTATTATATAGGGTGATACATTGAAATCTTTTCAGTTCAAGTAAAACATTATTAATTTTAAACATTCATCATCTGCCTAGACTGGAAGCCGACCCCAACATAGTTGGGAAAAGGCTAGGCAAATGATGATGATCTGCCTAGCCTTACCCCACTATGTCGGGTTTGGCTTCCAGATCCGATCGGATGCAGCTGAATACCAGTATTTTTACATGGAGCGACTGCCTATCTGACCTCCACAACCCAGTTATTGGGTAATACGACACCCCTTGCTAAGACTGGTTGTCAGACTTCTGACGACCCGTAACGACTGTCAGAGATCCACGAATGACAGCCGGGGCCAACGGCTTAACGTGCTTTCCGAGGCACGGAGGGGTCTTGGTATATAAAGATGGTCACCCATCCACTGACTAACCGCGGCAAGCGTAGCTTTACCTGATCGATCGAACCGTGCGGCTGTTATTACATAACCACAAGCCCCTCTTATTAATTTTAAACATTGATGTTGTATTATAATATTTTAGCAAATTTCGACTAATACCTACCTACAATTAAACTTTTTTCCATACTTTTCAGACAGCATCTAATTTGATAGATACTTCTCAAAGGAATTAGCGATTTCGTGAGCAATAGTTAATTCACATTGGACATTGGAGTGACCCTGGCACCTTGGCTGGCGGGCAGCCGGCTGAATAGGTACCCTGTATCGATCCCGGCTTACCAAACTCCCTAAGACCATTTGTCACTCGCTTTCCGGCGGAAGTAAACATCGTGAGAGAAATGTGAGGTCGAATAAGTCAAGCTATATAAATTATATATCCAAAGTCGGGGCATTTATAGACGTTTCATAAAAAGAAACGGCGACTCAAACGTCGCCAAACCGACTTTACCATAAAGCGAAGTCGACGGTTTTGTGCCCGAGTTGTATAGTATTCACTTATTAAATACACATAATCATTTACATTTTCACCACTGCTCTCAAAACGGGGAAGGAAAACATCGCGAGGAAACCGGCATGTCCTAGAATTAAAAATTCAAAGACATTGTAACACAAATCAGAAAGGTACTGAAGTCAATCGCATGTATGTACTTTACTTTTCATACCTACGCTCGGCGGTCGCGCTAGGGTTGTCAACTTTGGCTTATGCACAAAAAAACTATCGTGGTAGTGGCACTTGTATCTAGTTGTTTGATTTATTGTTGAGAATGAAACAGGAAGAAAGGAAATATAAACCAATAATAATTAAAATATTTTAATTTTAATGTCATTGTTATATTACAAATTTGTAACAGAAAATATCTTGCGACGATTTCGACATTGGCGAAATTCACAATTATTATATTTTAAAGTTACTTAACTACCTAACTATTTTATGTTACGTTAAAACGAACCATCGACTGAAACAACTGGTAGCTTAAAAAACGACAATTCACCGTTTAATGATGAATTTAAACAACCGTCCTCTTAACAATTATAATAACTTTTTTTTGTTGCTCCATTTTTTCAGTTCACAGACGCGTGTCTCAAGCGGATGGCACTCGCGCTCGCACTGGTCCCAACCGGTTCGAGACATCGTGTCCGTGAGCGGTTTCTATGTGTGCGTTGCTCGAGCGCACTTTGTATGTAGATTGAGTTCTGTACTCTCTGTATTTTGTGATTGTAACTTCCACCCTTTTAAATCAAAATAATATGGGTACAAAATATTGGTTACGGATTACGGCCCAATCCCTCTCACAGAGAGGAGGCGTGTGTCCCCTCAGTGAGAACAGTATTCATAGGATGATTATACTTACATTACATTTTCCATTACCTTAGTATATTATGTACCAAAGTTAATAACGGATATAACGTCACCTAAATAATGAAATAAAGTGCGTGAATAGATATGTATTCAAATGTACTAAGACTAAGGTTTTCCTTGACACTAATGTAACCTAATGAGAAGCCAGTTTGTGCTAAATAACAAGAAAATGCCATAAAGTTTTGCCGCTAACAAATTGGTTCCACGCGCCATATCGCCCCGCCACATAGTTGTAACTACCATTAAATCTACTAAGCACATATTAATTGCCCTAAATAGGTAATTCAGTACAAGTTAAAACGTTCACAGTTGCGTAAACTAGAATTAGACCTCAAAAAGGTGTAGGGACCCAAAAGTTGTAGTGCGTAACAGACCCAGTAAAGTGGCTGTTAACTACACTATAAATAAAGTTGCCTTGGTAGGTACATTATGTACGTACTTGCGTTGAAACAACTTGCCCAAGTCCTACACTGACGTTTCATGAAATATGTATAATTCAACTCAACTCAACTCAAAGCATTTATTTCAATTAAACCAATTACAGGCACTTTTGAATTGTCAAGGGTCGGTCAGTCAGTAAAATGAAGCTAGTTGCCCATTCCAAAGCGTAGGTACCTATGGAGAAGAACGGGCAAGAAACTCCATGGACACTCTTTTAAATCAAAATAATATGTTTACAAAGTCTTGATTACATCATTCATGTTAAAAATTATGTATGTGAGAACGATGCAGAACGTTAAAAGCGTCCATAATGATAAGTCGAGAAAAAAAAAGCAATTCAAATATTAAATTAAATTAAAATAAGCCATGGCAGCAAAGAGATGACCAGTCCCCACTGACGGCGCCCGTTCACGAACATGACGCATGTATTAGCACCATTCAGATCAACCATTTTGAAGGGAGCTAAATGATCCAACACACGCGCCACCATCAGAGAGACATTTGAGTGAGCATGACATACTCTCAGCTGCCAGAGCACATTCAAGTCAATGAAAGACGTACCCAGTAAATGGTAGCTTTATAGTATGTACATAGTACTCACACATGTGCTATGCAATTATACAATACTAGGAGATTGAATTTATATAATGCAATAATAGTATTTTAAAATCTTCAGCAGCTCCAACAGTATTTTCCAATGCTATAATCAATTTATTTGTGCGTCCTTATGGAGCAGGACCAGCATTTAGCCAAGCATTCTTATCAGTGATGTAATCCCCTAATTTATAATATGCTTGGCTGCATAGTGTGCGTTTTATACAAGATTTAAATTTCTTTTCATTTAGTTGAAGTATGTGGGTAGGTATTTTATTGTAACATTTTAAACAGTAGCCCATGAAAGATGAGTCTACTTTAGCCAGCCTGAAACCTGGTTGAACTAATTGGTCCCTATTTCTAGTGATATAATTGTGTCTTTCACCTCTTTTACTAAAAAGATGTAGATTTTTCCTTACGTACATGATATTTTCATAGATATATTGACAAGGTACCGTCATGATGTTAATATCTTTAAACAGTTCCCTTAGAGAGTCACGCCTGCGGAGATTATATATGGCTCTGATAGCTCTTTTCTGCAGAATAAAAATAGACTCGATGTCTGCAGCCCGTCCCCATAGTAAAATACCGTACGACATAATACTATGAAAGTAACTAAAATAGACCAGTCTCGCGGTATCAACATCAGTAAATTGACGGATTTTTCTCACAGCATATGCTGCTGAACTTAGCCGTCCTGCAAGGGATGTTAAATGAGGACCCCATTGAAGCCTTGAGTCGAGCGTGATCCCCAGGAAAACAGTTTCATCGACGAATTCTAGTTTCTCTTGATTCAATACTATCTCACAATTACTACTTTTAACATTTGGTAAAGAAAATCTTATGCACTTCGTTTTTTTCCCATTTAATACTAAATTATTAGCAGTGAACCAATTTTGGATCTGCAGTAGGGCGTTATTTACGTCGTCAAGATTTGATGCACGTCTATTAATTTTAAAAATCAAGGAAGTATCGTCAGCAAATAACACCATTTGTGGTCGGGTTTTTAACAAATGGGGTAGATCATTAATATATACTAAAAAAAGGAAAGGACCTAATATCGAGCCTTGTGGTACACCCATTTTTACTTTTAAACCGAGTGAGTTAACACCATTTATTTGAACTTGCTGTTGTCTATCATTTAAATAAGATTTTACTAAACTGAGCGCAAGTTTTCCAAGTCCGTAATGCTCAAGTTTTAAGAGTAAGGTTTCGTGGTCGACGCAATCAAAAGCCTTGGAGAGGTCACAAAAAATTCCTATGGCGTCTTGGGACTCTTCCCACGCCGTGAATATGTGTTTTAATAAGGTGACACCGGCATCAGTCGTACAACGTCCCTTGGTGAAACCATACTGTTGGTCGTGTAATATTTTATTGGTGTTAAAATGATTGAGCATTTGGTTCAGCATCACCTTTTCAAACACCTTGCTGAAAACCGGTAACACGGATACGGGTCTATAATTATTGGCATCTTTACTGTCCCCCGATTTGAAAAGTGGTATTACCTTACTGTATTTCATTAAATCCGGAAAGACTCCTTGATCCACACACAAATTAAATATTAAGGCTAAGTACGGCGCTATAGTCTCAATAATGGAGGTACAAACTTTGATAGACATTCCCCATAGATCTTCGGTTAGTTTGACCTTGATTTGCTTGAAAGCTTTTATTACTATTATGGGGTTTATATGCTTGAATTTAAATTCAATCTGGCAGGATGATACGTTTGATCTTAATAAATCAATAGAACGCAAGGGCGAGGAATTTAAGATTTCAGTAGTTTTATGTGGGATACTGGTAAAAAAATTTACAAATTCTTGAGCAACTTCTTTGTTAGTGCTTATGAGACCACGCGAAGTCTCTAGTGTGAAATCATTATTATATTTTTTATTCCGGTTAGTCTCGTCATTTATAATTTTCCAAACCGTTTTTATTTTATTTTCGGCTGATTTTATCTTGTTGCTAATATACAAGGCTTTAGCTACCTTGCACGTATTTTTAAAAGTTTTAGAGTAGGTAGCAACGTATTTATTAAAAGTTTCAGAGTTAATATAAGGCTTAAGGCCATACAGCTCAAACAATTTTTCTCTACTTTTCCTAATACCCTTAGTTGCCCAGTCACTGAATAAAAAATTTGGGCAAATAGTTTTAGTTTTCTTTTTTAAAGTTATTGAACTCGGTGCGCACTATCGAAAAGAACTCCTCATATAATTCATTTACATTGTTTTTTATATGGCCTGGTACACTTAACTTACTAATTAAGTTATTATTAAATCTATTTAGATTGCTTGGTGTTATTTGTCTAGTTTGTATCTGAATTTTTTGTAATGGTATATTGGACCTGAACGTAACGGTTTGACCGCTGTGATCAGAAGGGAGATAGTTTACTATGGCTTTATCTAAGTAGTCGCAGCAACAAAAAACATTATCAATACATGTAGCAGAATTATTTATAGTTATGCGGGTTGGTTCTGAAAACACATTTAACAAATTGAATGATTTAAAGAGACTTAAGAATCGACTGCTATTTGAACTATTCTCTAAGATATCAATATTGAAGTCACCACAGATAATTAGCGATTTTTTACCAGTTCCAAGTTTTGCTAGAACATCTTCCATTACTGACTCAAATATGGAGTAGTTTTGATAATTTGGACCGTGCTACTTGGAACCTTAAGGCGACTACATGACCTAAAGCGCGGTCTTTTTCGGACTGCATAGAAAAGACCGAGAAGCGCGATGACACAACGCTGGTAATTTATTGCAAAATATGAAGCAATTATCTATTAACAAAAAATCTATTGTTTGGGATAAAAAATGAAAACACTAGTGCTTTAGTATGTTGTTTGTAGAATAATCTGACAAAAAATCATAATGATTGTATGTATATTAGTAAGGTTTTTATTGTAAAAAGAAAGTTTTTAGAGGTATCTTCGATACCCCTGGGTAATAATCCAGTTATTGGGTTGTGGAGGTCAGATAACCAGTCGCTCCATGTAAAATAATGGTAATCAGCTGCATCCGGTAAGACTGCGAGCCGAACCAAACATTGTTGGAAAAAGCCTAGGCAGATGATGATGATGTTTGTTTACCAAATAACTCATATTAGAAAAAATACACCTAAGAAAAATTCTAGTTCAACTTCAAAGAATTCCGCCATAAAAAGTCTACGTCCAGTTGTAATTGGGGCAACATCAAAGCGAGGATATATTCCGATAGGCTCGCTCAACGCACCGTGCAACATGGTCCGGAGCCGCATACCTACGTAGTACACACCACAGCTTTGGCACGACACAACTTGCAAGTTTCTTCGGCAAAATTCGTAAAATACGACAATACGCCTGTAATTCCCAAAGGGCTTAGCAGAGCAGAGATGTATCTAATAGTACGTACGGCTACACGTCAAACTATACATTACCAGTATAAGCTGACTTCTGATTGTACGAAAAACCTGTACCTACAATGCGAGGTCAGCTAAAACTGAACATGTGTAACTTGATGTGTTGCCCTAGTGCTACATTTCCCATCAACGGGGCACAAATCGAGACTCCGGGCTAAGAGCGGTTCTGCACTACATAGGTTTAGGATTACCATGTGGATAAGGATGGTGATATCATCTCTCCGATTTCAATCACAGGGACTGCATTTTTTGACTTCCAGTCATGTTGGTTGGGAGCTCGACGTGCTGCTCTTTCATACCTATGCTCTAGCTAGTATATCCAACGTTGGCTGAGAAACTCTGAGCACAAAGCGGGCATGTTAGAGCCACATTATAGACATTAGAATTGTACCTACAGAAAGCAATCGTCGCACTCTTTTATATGAATGTCGCAGCCAACTGGTTAAATTAGCCTTTTAGTTAGCCGCCTGGCCTTTGGAAGTAGTGCTTGCCTCGCTTCGCTCTCGGCTCGCACGCGGTTGATCACAGTTCTAACCTAACCTAACCCATTTGGTCGGGGTGCCCTGGCTTAGTTACTGCGCCCAATTAGGCTCGCGCGTGATTGGTTGCAGTTCCAACCTAAACTATAATTGAATATCATTCAGGCCGTTAGTTGAACGGCCGCCGTTTAGCTAAAAGGCTAGGCGGATAACTGAACGGCTAATTAAACCAGTTGGCTGCGACATGAATATGACGTACTCGCGCGATCAATCAAGTTGCGTGTGTACGTCATAATTCATAGAAAAAAAAACAGTCGAACGCGTACTCGCGCGACGGTCACTTTCGGTTAGGACGCGGGGTTAAGTTGGTCACGTGGAGTATAATTTGCTAACTTTTTAATACCTATGTATTCAGTTTTGATCGCTCGATTAGATACACAGACGTAACTTTTAAGTTGTGTCGTAACTATCTGTACTGTACCAAGTTACGGACACACTTATGAATAAAAGATACACTGGAAATATGAAGGCTTAGCCCTCAACGTAGCTACAAACGACAGTTATTTCAATTTGTACGTTTGGGCTAGTTTTCGCAATATGTTGAAGTTGTTGGAAACTTGAAATAAGAGATCAAATGCTGAGAAAAATGGCGACTGGAAGCGGTTATAGGCCGACCGCTTAACTGAGACGGTGCCTGAAGTAGCAGCGCGGTGCGGGAAGGGTGTGGTGACGTGATGAGAGAGCTCAGTGATTCGTCAACTTGTGACAACTATCACCCCTCCCGTATCTTATTTTACATATCAGTTTTATTTTGTGCGTTATAACTTTTTCAGCTTATGGCATCCGTAATTAAATAGAGTGGTATAATAGAATTGACTAACTCAGCACACCATTGTATAAAAGTAGTTGCAAGTTAGCTGCCTGTATACCAAATAGCTTGTTCGATCGTACGTTCTTATGTACTACCTAAGAATGGAACTGGAAGTGAATAGCAAAGGATACTTACACTTTCAAGCCTCAATCCTATAATTTTAACTAATTTAATAAAAACAGAAACGTTGATCTCACGTGGTACTAAAAAAGTTTGTTAACAGGTGACATAATATTTCACTACGTTCCATATCCCACGCGAGCGAAACTGCGGCCGGAATTAATTAATTATTTAATTAACGACAAGCATAGACAACACAAACATAAACAAGATAGTGCCTACCTACTAACTAGACGTTAATGTTCGCATGTATAGTCAACCGCTCATCAGTAGAAGCATATTGACATTGACAACGCCTTTATGTCGTAGCAGTAAAAGCGATTTTTGTAGTGCAACTGTTACCACTGATGTGCGTACGTTGTGGCTTTGGTTAAGACTGTCGGATTAAAAAGCCATTTGCAAGTAGAATTGACAGTCTTTCATGTCAGATTCATGTGTGTATATGTGTGCCAAATTTCATCGCGCACGCCAGTAAAGGTCCCAGTCGGCATGACTTTTTCCGACCTCTTCAACAATCATCGTCATATTTCAACCAATATACACAAAATTTTAATGAATTATATACGTTCCTCATGAATCACTCCGTCCATTGATCAAAACCGTATGAAAATCCGTTCGGTAGTTTTTAGGTTCATCGAGTTCAGACAGACACAGAGATGCGGCGGGGGAGTATGTTTTTATAATATTATGTAGTGATAGTGATCAGTAACTAATTAGGTCTCCATCATTGACATAGCAATATTTAATCAATCAATTAAGTACCAGGTAGGTACTTCCCAAATCTTTAAGTAGCTAATACCTACTTTACAATCCGATAATTATGTTTATCAGCATTATCAAAGCAAATGTTTCAAATATCACCTACGAACTGAACATAGGTACAGTTACATTATACGACATCGGTATTTTCACTAATCTCACGACGAGGGAAGCCCCGGAGGCAACAGAATTACACAACTACCTACGTACTAATAATGAGTGTCCTTCAACCAAGGAACAACATTTCAATCTACCCAGATCGCAGAATTGAATACACATGCCTACTGATTTAACACAAACTACATTACGCTGTATAAACATCGTAACTGTATAATTATGTAGTAACTAAGCTCACATAAACAAGGGTCCTGAATTTGTAGACAAAACTTTACAAATGTTTTAGAATTAGTTAAAAGGATTATTTAAATATTTGTTTCGAACCAATTCGCAGAAGTTTTATTGACTTTGGTAATTCATATTCATTATAATGTATCGTTTAGGTAATACCTACCCGAAACTGAAAGACCACACTCACAAATTCTCTTTTAGAAAGTGGTCCAGCCGTCCAGAAGCAGTCTATTCTTCTTATATCTATGGTCTATTCACAGAAATTTTACCTCTGATTTTGCAATTATCTATGATCATTGTCAATATTACAGTGATTTTTAATTTCGTGACAATAAGGTTGCTGCAGCGGTCAAGTCTTTCAATATCACAGTGATCTTTATTTTTGTTGTAATAAGGTTTTTGTTGGGTTGCTGCTGCCAGAGGTAAAATAACTGTGGAAACTGAAAGGACTGTAGGTATTTGTTTTAAGTTTTCTGAAAAGGGTTTTTAACTTTTTATCAGTTATAATTATGTATAAGTACTTACTTATATTGTAAATACATAGATACCAACACTGGGAACAACTAAGAATTAGCCTACACATCTGGTCTGACAGTAACTAGCTCAAACGTAACACGTAGATGCCAAACGTGTCTCATCTGACTATCGATATCGGTGTTTGGTGAGTTGAAACAAAATGCAACGAACCAAACCTAATTTTAGGCTCTGGCAAAACCGAGAGAGAGAGGCGAATCCCGCGCGGGATAAGGGATAAATTCGCTCGAATCAATTGTGTCATACTCATAATCAGCCTACAATGTTCCCACTGCTGGGACACAGGCCTTCTCTCCTATGAGAGGGAGTGGGCCGTAATCCACCACGCGGGCCCAGTGCGGGTTGGTAGATGTCACATGTCTCCGAATTTTTGGTTGTGTCAACATTTTTTTTTTTTTGCCAATTGAGCCTATGTCGACTATTCTGCCAGCGTCACGTTTAGACGGCAGCGCGGAGGCGGGCCGTCGACTTTACACTTTCTTAGTAGATCTACAGATATTAGTCGCCTACACAAAGAAACAAAAACACTGGGAATAGTCTCGATCAAGTTTCAGTCAACTAACTTGTATGGATTTATCACGTGACTTTGTAATCATTAGAACAATCGACACGCGTAATCGCTTCCCGCATCCTACACGGGATTCACCACAGATTGACCAGTCCTTGATCTTTCATTTATTAAACTAAACATGCGTGTTTTTAATCGTACCTGTATATTTATCTATCCAATGTGGTCCTCACTACATTCCTAAAGGGAGCTGTGGGCTGTGGCGCTACCTATTGACCTTCTCACCGCACTACACACTCTAGGAATGTATTATTAACGTTTCGGGATCTATACTATATTTTCCTTCACCTTTTTAGACCCGTAATAGAATTGTTTACATTGTGGACCGTAACAATATGCTTGAGGCGAAAAGCGTCAAGATGGCCCACGGAATTCAAATTTTCTTACGTTTTTTGCAATTTGCAAAAAACTTCGCGGCCATAACAAATATGTAGATATACTTATAGAAGAATATTTATTCATGTAGAATTATAATCATAAAAATCATCAATACCTACATCTCTATAATTTCATTGAATGACTATTTCATAAAATCATGACATTTGAGGCTAATTCTAATTTAAGGAGTTGTATTGCTGAAGAATCAGCAAATATGGCAGTCATATTTGTTACGGTCGCGAATCATATTTTAATCAAAATACAACCCGACACTGACCTCCAAAATGAAAAAAAAAAAAAGTCAATTTGAATTTCACCTTAGCGCATCCCCCTTAAGAGCAGTTTGTTTTTATACCTACCAAGCTTTATAGTCTGCGCTAAAAACGATTTGTTTAACACACTCCCGAAATAAAAGAATATACTTAAACCTCATATTTTGTATCACATTGTAATTTATTAAAAGAAGTATGATATGCAAAAAAGGCGGTGTAGTCTCTAAGAGACTCGAGAGAACGACGGATAATAATATTCTCTCATCTCTTGACAAATTAAATTACGCATACTACAAGAGCGGATATGCTGAAGGCCTGAAACACTTCACGCTCATAAGGATATTATTATTTTTTGTAAATTGTACCTATCCCTTTTATTTTTCTTATCCTGCAATAATCTTGGAATGCATAAAGAGAAACCATACTGTTTAAATTCAAGATAATATTTTCCGGTTCCTTATTCAATATTTTCAGATATTCTTGCACATTTATATCATCATCATCATAAAATTTGCCGAAAGGCGTTCATTGCAGGACCCCAAAACTAGTAATAGACAAAACCCAAAGAATTGCTGGACATGTGGCACTGAGTGTGTAACTTTTTAAATAGGTACGGCCAACGACAAAAGTCAATTGACACTGCTACTTTTACACATAATCTAAATGGACACAACATTATTCGATACTTCAGCATTTCATATAGCTAAGATTTAATTTTCTTTCTGTTCCAATTTTGCTTATACATGTAGGTCAATACCTAAGATTGAAAAAAAAAAGCCTTATCCCGCGCCCTAACCAAAAGTAATCGTCGTACGTCGACTTGGTCGCTTGTATGAATTATGATTGATCGCGTGTGTATGTCATTTATTCATATAAAAGAACGCGTCGATCGTATTTAGTTAGGACGCAGCCTTAATCGACTTTTGAGGCTGACTGTACCTAGTGTTAGGTCGTATAGTGTTTGATGTCAGTCTATTGATGTGTCAGGAAGTCTTCATGCTTGATGCTTTCATGAATTTATTTCTATTAATGTTTAAACGACATCTTCATTTATTTGTGTATAAATAATATTGTAACATGAAATTATTAGTAATTTATTAGTTTGTCAAAGTATTTTAGGAGTCAAATTGGTGATTAACAAAAAATATACAAATCATGTTTATCTTTGTTGATCACCAATTTGATGAAAGCCCCCATATGAGTGCTGACCAAATTGACATGGTTGTCGTTCCGTCCGCCGTCATGGACAGCCGTTGTGGAACATATCGATTAATAGGTATATAAAAATTTGGTGGAACACCGACCGAAGTTGCAAGTGTAAATCGTACTACAGTGAATAATAAAAGGTATAAGTTCGTTACGTTGCGTGTTTTATTGCTGGCCAAAACTAGGTACATACGCCAGCACATCAAGCTACTACAATCTGTCAAATTTCTTTAATAGATTTTAAACTTTATCGCTACAATATAAGGTTCAAGGTTGATTGGGAAAATTTGACAGTTTGGGGTAGCTTGATGTGCTGGCGTCTGTACATCATCAAAAATAAATTATATTTTCTATTAAAGAAAAAGACAACATTCTTGCCAGAAATTACCCATATTTGGTAAAACCAAAACAGACCGGGCGCAAATTCTGTACAAGACACTACACTGGAATTAACAAGCCTCATTTACATGCAAATCGAAGTTATATAGGACTGAGACGTAATCTCTTTAGCCAGCTAAGCCCAAATATATTCAGCTACGATTGCCATTTGATTGCATCCCGCCTGATAATTACCGCATGTTGATGTACGAGTATGTTGGTATTAGCGAGCAGCGGCGACATGATTAATATTTAGTAGCGGGGGAGAATGTTAATGATGTTATTTCTTGGACGTTGTGTGTTTGCGAAATGGAATTACCAAAAACACATTTTTTTTTTTACTTGGGAAATAAGGAAAATAATAGGGAATCCTAGTGTGGCGTCCAGCACCCTAATCGCGTTACACAATATCAATCTGAATCATTGTGAAGGATATTGCAAATCCATTGCTTCATATGTTCGAAAAATTTGTCTGCTCAACAACGTAAACAACGCAATGTATATTATTGAACTGTCAAAATGAAAGCCATTTATAATTGATAGTATGTTAGTAAAAATCTAGCACCTAAGGTTCCTGTTTTTATTTTAAGTATTTATTTTTTGTGACGATTATTTATGTAACTTCATAATACAAACAACAACTCTTAAGTAGTTTAGTAGATATCTATTATCTAGAAAAGCCTTATCTATTTGGAAGACGTAATGTCCTAACAAACTAACATCTAGCGGTTATCTACATGGTTAATTGTTTTCAGCAAATTGACACTAGTAATCTCTCGGTACATCGAGAACGTGACGACCCTTGTGTGGAACCATGTCATAAAAGCTTTCAGGGAGACCACCAGCTACTTACGTATATCTACAGGGGACAGAGGTTTACTCATAAAGTTATTTCTAAGTCAAACACCGAACCCACGTTACTGGAATATCTTTGATATTACGACGGTCGGGAATAAACCAGATAAAATAGAAACTTTATATATGTATTAAAATTATATTTCAATCCATTGGTCACCAATGGGAAATTCCGTAGTTGCTTAATATAAGGCCAAGCGAAAACCCCTTATGCCAAAGGTGCAAGGGTCGTATTCGTTTGCTGCGACACCTATCTCCAAGAAGTAATATCCCAGTCCCTGTAAACCCGGCTTATAGAGCACAATATATCGTGTCCAAAAGACTTTAGATACCCGCTGTTGACTTTATCGGAACACCCGTAAAGGACATTGGATTAAAGCCGGATCTGTTCATAAATATTCATAAAATTGAATTTCAGAAAGTTATCTCTTCATTATAATAACCATACTGAAACTCTGTAGGTACTTATAAGCCTTTCCGTTACTCTACCACACTTCTTTATGAATACTATAAAGTGCTGACTGTACGCCAACTATTTATGTTAAGTATCGTTTCAAAACAGCATGCATGGAGTACAATCCAACGGTGTGCAAGAGGTAATTACACTCATTAACGGCTTTTATTCGTAGATTTTACCCATGTTTGGGCCCCGATTTATGTGAAAAAATTAATAAGATTTTTTTATTTGGATGCCTACTAAGTATGTGGTAAAATATGAAGAGATTTTCTGTGTAATAAGTGTATTTTGACATGAATAATAGTATTAATGATAAAATAGATATGAAATAACTGTTAAATATTGTACGCCCTATGGGTATGTTACAGCAATCTTAATATAATTATGATACCTAATAACTTTCCATCTGTGACAAACAAATAAATGAATTTGAATTTGAAAAGTACTCTATGAATAAATTAACGATGAAGAATTCAGTATCTCTGACCTCTGTGACTTTGGAACATACGATCAAACTGAAAATATACTGACCATCTTAAAGTAGTGATACAACTGATTGTCGGCTTTGTAAACCTATGGACAACACCATTTATAAATCTACTAAAACTACCTCATCTTCTTCACCTTGCACACCTATAGGACAGCTCAACTCTTTTATTCTTTTAAAGTAATTAAGTTCATATTTTAATAAAAACCGTTTTCTTTTGTTCGTAAACTCACACTTGCATACGCAGTGCGGCGTGCTGTAACAGGTTTATAACTATAAACCTAGTTCGGCAGCAGATTCGAATAATTTGACATAAATTGTGATACTTTTAAACATACATATAAACTAGCTAAGACAAGTTGTGTCACATGTTTATTCTTATTTTTTTTATTTATTTATTCTTCAAAAGGATACAGGAGAATATATAATAATCATATCTTTTACATCATATAGTACATACCTTTAATAAAACTCTCATTATAATTCTACTACAATGGAATCCAAAAATACGTGTAACAATTTGAAAAATATTGCTATTGCTACATGTCTACGCGTGCTACGGTGCTACGAAGCGTAGAGCAATTTTGTGTAGGTATATCATGAAAAAATTTACGGGACGCTATTCATCAAGATTGTGTAATCACAAAAATATGATCACGTAGGTAGATAGGCTGAAGGCTAAATGCTGAAAATGGTAGCTAATGGGTCTTGTTTGATGATGGTGAACTAATACGCGAAATACAATTTTACGCCGTTCACATTTCTAGTTAACAAATTAATTTCTATTATTCTGTCCGCGCCAAGTTTCGGCGTGATTGATCCTCCGAACAATGAAATACTATAAACACGTGGGTACCGCAATATTAAACGTACCATAGTTTGTGATTGCTCAGGTCACGTTCGTAAGTTGCGCTATACGCACGTGCGATATTCAACAAAATCGTAACCATGAGGGGTGCGGGGAGGGAAAGTGCGCCACACTTCAGGTTTCAGTTTCATTACTGATACGTATTGGTACGTAAGCTGCTTCGATTCAATTTCCTCGGTTCGGCTCACATTTCGAGACTGACGTTTAGATTACGAGCCCATGCGAGCGCTGCGCCTTAGATACTCGCTACTCCTTAATATTATATTATTATAAGTAGGAGACCTTATTTACATAAAATTACTCCGACACGCTGCTGAACAAATTCATTCTTGAGCACAAGGTTAGTTACATCCCGACTGCTTTAAATATTTATGACCAGCTACTTTATTTGCTAAACAAGTAACTAACTTTCAAATACTCGTCATCTACACCCACTCATTGCTTTTCTTCCCGAATTCTTAGGAAAGCAGAGAAAAGCGTTTGATTTTCCTCTAAAAAATAATAGCCGCAATTGTATTTCAGCGTGTGCTTTCCCTCCACTTATATAAAACAACACCTACCACCCGCCGCTTCGACACTGCGTTGTTGACGCCATCAGCAGGACATGAGCTGAATAAAAATGTGGCCATTATTTATTCTACCTCTGTTGACTCGTAGGAAACTGCCATCAAACCTTCGTGCCAAAATTCGTCGGCAAATAGAAAATATTGACGTAGGCAAAATGTTTTTTCTTCACTAAAAAGGTGCTCTAGGGATTTTTTGAACTAATCCTTAGATGACACAGAGTACTTTTTGATAGACTGATTAGATGACACCACAGAGTACTTTTTGATAGACTGGATGACACTTGCCAGTTGCGTACCTATAACATCCGAGTGTGAGAAACGATTGAAATACCTACATCGTATTTCGCAATCAATCTGATCCCATAGCATAATCAGCCTATAATGTTCCCATTCCTGGGACACATGCCTACTCTCTGTGAGTGGGAGTGGGCCATAATCCACAACGCGAGTCCAATGCGGGAATTTTTGGGTCTAGGACATGCCGGTTTCGTCACGATGTTTTTCTTCACCATTTTGAGAGCAATGGTGTTGAAATAATTTACACAAAGTAAACCGCCAGTGCCTGTGACCTCGTATCGGAAGACGTAGCGTTGGAAGAGCTCCCCACAAGGTGGACTGATGACCTTGTAAAGGCCGCAGTAATCCACTGGATGCGCAAAGCACTGAACCGATCGAAGTGGCGGTGCTTGTGAAAGGTCTACTCGTATGTCCACCAGTGGTCGTCTTTCGACTGAAATGATGACCTACAACTCGTAAGTCGCGGCCGTTTCACTTCGCCACCACTGCTCATGTGATTCCAAGGTATAATTAAATGTAAAAGGCAATAATAACATCTTGCCAAATATTTTGGAACAGCTCTTTACCTTTATTAGAAAATTGCTTTCATGTTTCTGAAGGGAATGAGGGTTGACATGAAAGGCTTCGTCGTAATTGCTATTTGCGTGTAAACTCCATTATTATAGGTCGCGTCGCATGTAACAAAGGGCTATTATGTCAGAGCACTCGGGTTTCCAGATAAATCTAATGCTCGTATCAACTTGATACTGTCGCAAACTGTCAAATTGATTTGATATTTAGATAATATTTTTAATGAATACAAACGTCGCCGGTTAGGGAACACCTACAGTAGGTAGGTACTCAATAATCATGCACTTTACAATCATCATCTGCTTAGCCTTTTCCCAACTATGTTGGGGTCGGCTTCCAGTCTAACCGGATGCAGCCGAATACCAGCATTTTACATAGAGCGACTGCCTGTCTGACCTCCACAACCCAGTCACTGGGTAATACGATACCCCTTGGTAAACCTGCTTGTCAGACTTTTAGGCTTCGACCCGTAACGACTGTCAAGATCCACGAATTACGGCACTTTACAATGTAAAGGACTAGGGAAACTTTCGAGAGTTTATATTCTAACATAGGAACTTCTGCTATCGATACGTTAAGCAGAAGTTTGGGTAGGTATAAATTATTTTACAAAAGAATGAATAAAAACTGTGTGTGCTATAACTTATATATTTTTCATAAATAAGTGTTAACAATTCAAAAAGTAGGAAAATAATTTCACAGCACGTATAAAAACGTATCCGCGTGAATATCAGGTGTTCAATATCAATCACGTGACAGGCATGCTTTACATCCAATAACAAACCACTGCAATATATGTGCCGATTCGAAATATCAAACAACACACTCAAAGCATTTAGGGAACAATTTCAAAAGATTAAATGGAAAAAAGGTGGGTAAATATAATGTACAGAACCTGGCAGTAAGTCCAAGATTGCACGGGATATTATTCTCGCGGCGATTTTTTTTTCGCGCACTCGATTTTCAACGGGCTGCATAGCGCCGAGAGTTGAAAATCCAATTTTTTTGACGCGCACGAACGCGCTCTGTTGGATTGTCAATGCTCGGCTCACTACCGAGAGTTGAAAATCCAGTGCGTGATAAAATCCCGGCGCGATATCTTTGCGGTCGTGAGAACGAGGGCTCAGCATGACACATCGAGCTTTACAACAGGGTATCATACAGACATAAGTGACACAGACAACGCTCAACAAAGCTGAAACCTTTAAAACCAATTTTAAAAAAGGAGGATGTTCTTAATTCGGTTGTACAGAAGCCAGCACATCAATCTACTACAATCTGTCAAATTTCTTTAATAGATTTTCAACTTTATCGCTACAGCATAAGGTTCAAGGTTGATTAGGAAAATTTGAGTTTTGGGTAGTTTGATGTGCTGGCGTCTATACTTTTTTTTTAATTTATGTGCCATTCTTACGACCAGATAGTGTAATGTATACAGTAGATATTACTTTAAAGACTACAATACGAATATTTAGATAAAAACTAAAAAAATGTTTAATTCTGTTATAAACCTTAAACAAACTTATCAGCTTCAGTCTGATTTCGTAGATTAAATTATTCACATGACATTCCATAATAACATATGGCAACAAAATTAAAAACTAAACTAAAACAATAAATAATTGGTAGATATTACTATTAGACATAGGTATCTACATATTTATAACTAAGATTGTCATATCGCCACGTCACGTCTGATTCGCTGAACTACAATTATATGATTACCTACTAATTAGGTATGATATGACTATCTTAGTCTCAACAATGTAAATTCCGCTGTCTAAAGTATATTTATTGCACTTTCCATAGGTATAGCTTGTTTCATCAGCAATCAGAAAAAGAATAACTTAAATATAGGTAGTTAATTGCAAAACGTAAATCCGATATATTGGTCAGTTACGGTGTATTGGTTCAATTTTGAAAGGTCCTGTTTGCCCGGTTTTGCTTATGTAATTTGCAACGTGAATATTAATCTCACTTACGCCATCTGTCGGGTAGTTGTGGAATCGAGTCACAACCGGAAAAATTCGGGATAATTCCAGTTAAGGTTGCCAACCGTACTTCAATAAATACAGTATTGTATTGGACTCTTCTTCGCATATAAATCCTTTATAATCTACGAAAGCTATAGAATGCGTTAAAATACTCTATTTAAGACACTGACTCTCTTTGACTCTGTCTTTGAATTAAATTGAATGAATTCCTACCACTTCAGCATTCAGCAAATTGTCATTTTGAGCAAAACGTGCAAAAAAATGCCGTTTAAAAAAGCATTAAGTATTAGCCCCTCTGAAATCCGATAAACCTTTTTTCTTCGAAAAAAATTTTGGCAACCCTATATTCGTTTTATACAATAATTGTCTCCAGTACGTTTATTTGCAAACTTTTGAAACCTATTTTTATAAAAAAAGAGTCAAATGTACCGACACCGACACCGCTCTTTTAACTCGTAACGAAAGTTGTAAGTAAATGCATCCTGGTATTAAACGATACACTCAACTGCCAATATTTGTTCATTATTGTAACAAATCTTATATTAATGTTATTGCTATTATGTAGTCTTAACTTGTTCCAATATATTTCATAACAATAGGTACTCTTATGTTCTGTTACCCCTTGTGAGTATGATCATACCTTACCTTAATTTATTTATTTAAAATGATAAACAAAAATCCATTAAAATACCAAATATTTTCTACTACTAAATGGCAATATGGATAAATGGATGTTTTTAATATACTTAATCTGGGAAACCTTTACAGTTATTTATGTGTATTTTTAAACAACTATGTTAGTATGTTTATTATAATAATTAGTCTTTACCGCTTATTGGAAGAGTTTATATCTAACTCATCTAAATTACTCATTGTATTGACCTTACATTTTACTCCTATTATTTGCATATTATTGCCAGTAACTGCAATGTTTATCCAATGTACGGTACATTATGAACACACTATAGTTGATGCATTTCACGGGCGCTCGTCATTCATTGCAATTTAAGCCTTATGTCAGTGACATAAAAGTCAACCGACGTGCGCTAGTGATTTGCATCGACTATACTATGTACGACTTGCTTAAAAACTAATTTTGTTTTTACAGTGTATAATAATGTGCCTTGGCTAAATAAAACAATACTTTTGAAATATACAACCAATTAAACTTAATAATATAAAAAGCGTTTCCGATATAATAATAGATTAGTATCTATTCATAATAGTATAACATAATGACTTAGATTAAGAATAAATGAGCGTTTTATGGACAAAGATACGTTCGAAAATATAATATACTAAAACTAGTTTTTTTTTTCATGATCCAATTGGCACAGCCCTTGCAAGTAGTAGTAGTATTTTATTTCATTTAAAAGCATCAATATGTTAAAACTTGTTCATTGCATGAACATTTCTAGTAGAAAAGTGATGGAAACAAAGCCAGCCCCGACACTGGCATCAACTAGAAGGCACAATCTTTTAGATTGACTCTCATTACAAAGTCACAGCCAGCAGCTGATTAAGTTCTATGTTACAAGATACTTTGACAATTTAAACACGAATTATTTTATGTAACAACACCTGCTATCCCGCTGGTTGACCGAATTAAGGTGAATGCGCAGTGGTAGACCGCGAAATTCAAATTTTCTTACGTTTTTTGCAATTTGCAGGCCAGTGTCAGGTTTTATCTTGATCAAAGTTTGATTCGCGACAATAACAGGTACGTATTTATAGAATTATAATCATTAGAATCATTAATACATCTTTCTAAGTTAGATTTGTACCACTAAGCAGTTTTCCATAAGAGATTTGTTGTCGTGGTACAAATCTAACTTAGAAAGATGTATTAATGATTCTAATGATTATAATTCTGTAAATACGTACCTGTTATAGTCGCGAATCAACTTTTGATCAAAATACAACCTGACACTGATCTGAAAATTGCGAAAAACGTAAGTAAATTTGAATTTCGCGGGCTACCCTGGCACTTCCCCCTTAATGCGTTAAATTACAGTGACTAGTTGTATTTACACTACATTAACAAGTTAATTCCATATACACATAGGCATGTTGTGGGTCCAGTCTTCTTTATATGAATAACAATTCAACACTTGTGTAGAGTAACGCTAAAAGGCTATAATTATGTTTAAATGTTTACAATACCTGAGGCAAACTCATGCCTTATAAATTAAAACATATAGACCGAAACTTAAATTGCGTAAATGCGAAAAAATTATATGGCAACATACTTTATTAAATTTTTTTTTTTGGTACACACAACAACATATCAAGCTATACATTTTCAGTTTTAGCTGACCTCGCATTATATAGGCTTTTCGTACAATGAAAAGTCAGCTTATACTGGAAATGAATTGCCTGATATGTCGTCGTGCCTACCTTTTAAATGGTAGTAAGGCCAGCAAAATGTTGCCAGATGGCGCTAGTAACAGTTTTCAATTTGCCACAAAATGCCTTTTAAAATTAAAATTACTTTTATAAAACTTGTAGTTCATAGATAGGAAACGTAATGCAAACGTGCACTCATTACATGCTTTGTGCGTGCACTATGAGTGTTCCAAGAATTGTCAATTATGAGTCACGTGATATGTATGACTCATACTTTTATAAGAATATTTCTCTCGACTGTTTCTTTAGGAGAAAATCGCTTTTATATTTACCAATGATATTTACACTATTATTAGTCGCATGACTGTAGTTTTCGTCAATGTCACCCATGTGGTGTTTGGTTTTCCAGCCAGAATTTCATGACGCAATAATGAAGTTAATAATAATATATTTTTAATATAGGAGAAAGATAATTGATTAACAGATTATCATATGACTCATACATTTGAATTAACCCTTCAAATACGAATGTGAATCCACGCGAGACACAATGAGTTTTTAATTGTTTCTGTAATTACGGCATTAAAACTGTTAATAAGGTCATAGATGTGACAAATTAACTTAACCAGAAGAATGGCCAGACATATTATTTAAAAATGTTTTAGTAAATGCTGAGTATATTATTTTAGTTACTTCTTTTCTCCCTGGATTGGGCATCCTGAAATAAAAAAAAATAAGTAATTTTAGTACACATTTCCTTGTTTGTTTTCTGGCTGCACAAAATTATATCTTTAGAAACGATGATGACACTGAAGGATAAAATTACTTATTTTAACATTTGCAAACATATTATTTACCTTAATGTTCAATCATCATGCAACCATAACTTTGATTGTCCTTTCTATGGTACTCCTGCACATAGGACAGTTCTCCATTCCTTTGCTTGCACATGGCTGGCAGCAACACATGTGTCCACACGGTACAAATACAACTTCGCTCTTAGCATCCATACAAATGACACACTCTGCCTCCGCTG
Organism: Hydraecia micacea; assembly: GCA_914767645.1. NCBI lineage: Eukaryota > Metazoa > Arthropoda > Insecta > Lepidoptera > Noctuidae > Hydraecia > Hydraecia micacea. The sequence continues at coordinate 8,553,889 of OU611779.1, read as the reverse complement.
TGTCATCAGACTGGTTAGTTGTCACCACTCCAGTACATTTCTGTTCTTCAGCCAGTTCTACATCACATGGAGCACTTGGTGCAACAGAAGAAGATGCTTCAAAGTTGTGATTCTGACTTTTAGCTCCTACATAGGAGTTTATTGCTCTTATAATACCTTCTCTGTCACAAGCCAATGAGACACCACTCAACTTTAGCTCTTCTGGAGTGATGTTGATCAACGATTCACCAGAAAATAAAAATTTAACCAAGAACGGCAGACAATGTATAACACCTTCCTGTAAGAGGTAGTTTGCAAATGCTGGGTCCAAACTTTTCCCTATGTCCAATAAAGTTCTTGGTGCTGAGTTGATTAACTTCTGATAATTTTTCAACCAAAAATCATTAGACTTATTTGTTTCATTTTCCATTTCTCTTAAAGTTTCAACAAGCTGTTTTCTTCTTTTATTCTGTTGACCAAAAAGATCATCTAACAAAGTAACCAAATTAATTCTCTGTTGAAGTAATTCATTATAATTATAAGTTATTTGCAATTTCTTCTTTTCTTGTTCAATAACACTGAGGCGTGCTAAATGTGAAGATACCAATGCTATTTCCTGGTTAAGACTCCAGGTTCTGGCATCCGTTTTTTCCAGCAGTGATGCAACCATTGCCATTTGAACGTCCTGATCTTCTAAAAGTTGTCCCACTAACACAGTGTGTGACTGATCTTTAGCATTTAATAACTCTGTCAATTTCTCACTTACTTCTAAATCTTGTATGAGCACACTCTGTTTCATATTATTCATAGAATCTTCATAATGTTTCTTGGAATGTCTCATTGAGTAGTCTTCTTCTATGAGCATTTCCATTGCTCTTAAAACATCAGCCTTTTTAATATTATCATAATTTTGCCGAGTGATTTCAAGTAGCCTGTCGTGTTCAGCCTGTTCATACGCAAGTTGCTGTTGAATAATTTCTGGATTTAAATTTTCTGACTGAATGAAGTTCTTGACTAAACATTCAATTTCCTTTTCATCATCTTGTATAGCTTTGATCAGGTTTTGTCGATCAATTTCTTTCACAATGTGAACTTTAGCTATCTCATTGTCTAACTCCATCTGTTCTTGTAGTACTTGGTTTAAAAACTTTTCTCTTTGTTCTTTAGCTGCTTTATGTAACCTATGTTCTTGTTCTATTATGGAAGCTTCTTGTTCCTCCCAAGTCAGAGTATTGCGTCTCGCAAATGGGTCCAGAACCATGTTTGGAATTTGGACTGTGGGCATATCTTTTTCAATGGAAATTGGAGGATTATAGTCTACGCTCATTTTATCACATAAATATTTCATAATTTCAGCAGTATCCTGTATGGCAATATCTGATGGAGGGAATAAAAACTGTTCACCATCTATCATTAGTGTTATCAGATTAGTAGCTAAACATAGTTCTGGACAGAGTTCATATAAATCTTTATTTTCAGTGAGGTTCAGTTTTCTTAGATTCTTCAGCTTACCTACTGATGGTGTTAGGCTTCGTAACTTATTATTTGATACATCTAATATTTGTAATGACTGCATAAACTGTATATTATCAGGTAGAGTTTTCATTTGATTATCTTGAATGTACAGCTCAGTCAGGTTTACCAAATATCTAATATCACTAGGTAGCTGGGAAAATCTATTACTGCTAAGATTGATAACCGTAAGAAGGTATAAATCTGACAATTGACCTCCTTCCTCCAATGATTGTAAACTGTTATTGTGCAAATACAAACGTTCTTTTCTGTATACCTTGCATATTGAAAATGTACCGGACGGTACTTGGCGCAGCTGACACTCTGACAGGTTAAAATCTGGTTCAGGTGATTCTCTGGCAATGTATAACTTCCTTTCTAGTGTAGCTCGGGCATCATTATCATTATTTTGTCTCCCAAACAACGACATTGTCGCTCGGTTGACGCACGACACAGCACAACCCATTAAACAATACGTATAATTTTTTAACAACCTTCACAATGGTCACCGTCTTTGGATATTCATTGCAAATTGATTATCGTACAATCTTACGTAGAAAGTATTATCATAACTTCCAATTGATTAGCAAGCAATGAAAAATAAACCGAAAAACAATAGTAAATAATCAATCAGCAGTACTGAATGATAAGAAAGAGGCACTCACTAGTGACAGCTGACAGCTGACTCAGTCTATCAAAAAGTACTCTGTGCAGCTGACTTGACAGTTTTGCCATTGACCAAGTAATTTTCTTTCGTAGTTCCGTTCCACGGTATAACATTCAAATAGCGGGAATATTCGAAAAAAAAATGTTTTTAAACTATTCTGCTACTCTTGTTTTTTATTTATTTAAAATTATTACTTACTCCCAGTCTGCTCCGACTTTCGGTATTTCGGTTCACTTGTGCAAAGCGATGGCAAAATAGATCGGACGGTTAAGCACAGAATTAACACTGGATGGATGAAATGGCGGCAGGTCACGGGAACAATCTGCGACTCCCGCATTCCCCTTAACCTTAAGGGGAAGATATATAAGACAATGATTAGACCTGCTGTCTTGTATGGATCAGAATGTGTTGCCACAAAAGGGATGAATGAAAGGCAACTGCATGCAGCAGAGATGAGAATGCTAAGAGGAATGTGTGGTGTTACACGAATGGATAGAATAAGAAATGAGTACATAAGAGGAAGTTTGAAAGTGGCACCGGTAACTGAAAAGTTGTGTGGAAATCGGTTGTCATGGTATGGGCATGTGATGCGGAGGAATGAGGAAAATGTCGTGAGGAGAGTTTTGAGTATGAATGTCGATGGCTATAAGCGTAGGGGAAGACCAAAAAAACGATGGATGGAATGTGTGAATGATGATATGAGTAGAAAGGGGGTGACTAGTGACTACCGAGATGACGTCTAATAGAGAAGTATGGAAGAAAAAGATATGTTGCGCCGACCCCAAATAAATTGGGATAAGGGCAGGAGAATGATGACTTACTGATGCAATTAGTTAGTTCTTGCTATTAATTTGTACCTAACATGAAACTATTTTGAGATAAATTAGAGACATTGTTATTAGTTGGGAGCTTGGGACAGAATTATATTACCTAGTCTTTATTATCCATTTCAGATGTAGACCTCCTCATAGAGAGAGCTAGATTCAGATCCAGCCATCAAAATATAAGAAATAAGAAAAGCTGTGTAGGTAAAACGTTTATTTATTAAAAATTAAAACAAACTGTACAAGATCCTAATACCTAATTACTTATAATTAACATGTACTGTACATTGATTCTATAGGTAAAACTCATCTATAGATGTGACTATCATCGTTGTACCACTTTTTAGTCACTTTTGCTGGAAAGCGAAATGCAGAATAGTCTTGAGTTCTTTTTGGAATTAAAGAACTATAAATAGTTTCTTTCTCATCTCCGTCATGTTCATGCCCTTTCGAACTTTCCGCTGAATAATCACGATAGTCACGATCAGGATAGTGTTCAATATGCTTTTGATACCAGTCATCTTGATTTTCGTTTGATTTTTCATCCTTATCTATATTCGGGGAATGTATGCTTGTATATTCATTATTTTCTCGATAGTGTTCTAGAGGTTTAAAATCTGGTACAGAAACATATTCTTCTTCATAATGTTTATACCATGGAGGATTACTTTTCTTATCTGGAACGGTTTTCTTCGATTTATCTTTTATAGGATTTTTTGTTTTTGATTCATATTTTGCTTCGTACATATTATTTATGAATCTAATAGCAGAGTGCATCTTATCTTCTTCCTGTATATTTGCTTCATTTGGCACGGGAGAAACAAACTTGATATCACTAACTGCTTTTATTTGTGGCGGGTCATAATGGTTATTATAGTGTCCATTCATTTTATAAACACTCAGATCTGGTGTCTGGGAAGGATAAACGTGCATTTTTATTATTTTTGATAATCTATCAAAAGCATCGAGTAAATCTGCATCAACCACTTTTTCGTCTGGTGGACTAGAATGATCATCATGTGTAGAGATATCAACAGCCAATTCAGGATCAGCTTGATGGCCTAGAGGCTTCTCAGTTTGGCTATTTGTTTGTTTTACTTCTGCAATATTTCGCTCCTGGAGATTTTCTTCATTATTATTTCGATTCGTCATAAATTTTGACACGGTGTCAAAATGAACAGGTGAATGGCTTTCTGGTGTACTTTGGCGATGCTGTGTAGCTTTGGGTGGACTGTAAGCTATTTTTTTACCAATACGAAAGCCTTCGTTTTCCGACGGTGACAGGATTTGCGGCTCTTTACTAAAATAATCAAATACATGAAAACTAGGTACGTCAGGTAACATGAATGTTTCAGGTGCTGGTAATATTTTGATAGCCACAGCTTTACCTTGGTGGTATCCAATGCCTTGACCTCCAAATGGTTTATTCTTACCATTCTTTTTTTTAGATTCTGTCTTCTTAGGAGGGCTTTCGTCTGCTTGGCCATTGTCCCAATCAGCGTCGCAGTACATTTTGTTCAATTTTTGTGTATCCTTATCAGACAGTCCTGCTCTTTGACCAATTTCAGCACCACCCTGGAAAATAAAAATGAACCATTCTAATTATCAGTTCTTGATTTTTGACCCCACATTATAAGCCACGTAATGTTTTGCCAAGAACTCGTCAGAAACTATTGAAACTAGGCAAGAAAAAATATACTTGACTTGAACATCCTACAAAAGATTTTTTGCATTATTAGAAAGCTTTACTTATATAATTTATAGCTTTAAGAAAAATCTCAATCACCTGTTTTGGAACAATCGTGTCCTGTCCGTTGGAGGAGAAAGCTCGTCGGCTGTAATGCAGGACACTGTCGTAGTCGTATCCCACGCCGAAGTCCGACACAGAGAACGAGTTGTATTTGCGAAAGTTATGCCTCGCCGCTGCAAACAAACAAATATCGACTCAGAAGCGAACACTGTTGGACGATTGATTTCTCGACTACAAAAATGTTCCGACTTAGCCTCAGATTCTGTTAACATACAAAGAAACTTTCAATAGAAATCGAATTTACTTCGCACCGTAATTTTATTGCTTAGACAGGCGGTGAGTTAATTGAGATTCGCATTGTGTAGTGTTCGTGTCAGGCTTGTACCTACCGCTCACTGACTTTAGCACCTAGATAGGTATGTAACAAAAATCGTAAGTGTTTATCGGTTTAGTATGCTGCGCATCGCTTACGTTGAACTATGTTGGCCCAAACAATGTTGACATAGTCATCTCTGTCGGGGCTGCTCTGCATGTGGTAGAAGCCAAGGGTATGCAGCAGCTCGTGTACGACGGTACCGTGTCGGAAGCAACCGCGTCCGACCGGGTGCCGACCCGACAAGTTCAGCACTTGGTACCCGCCCTGGTAGCCCACTTGAGAGAAACAACCTCGTCGATTACCCTGCAACACAAAAAGAGGTGTTTCGAAAAAGTTCCAATCTCGCCGAACATTTCGTTATATATTATTAATAATACCACTATTTCATCCCGTCATGGTAGATAATTGGGAGTACCCAGAACCCGATTTCAATCTTCTCCTTCTTTACAATCAAAGTAGGCAAATGTGACATCTCCAACTACCTAACCCCGTGCGAGTCACAAGTGATGATTTTTACTTTTAATTTAATTTGAATTGCAATAATTAACTTGTGCCTACTAGACGCAAAGGACGAGTATCATGATAAGAAAAGCCGAATTTCTAAAACATAATAAGTTGGTAAACAAGTAGATACCTACCTGTATGACGACAGCATCTCGGTCTCCTTTCTTGTACCGACGGAATTTGACACAGGACGCGCGTGCAAGATCATCTATTCCACTTTCAATTGCTTGCACTTGATCGCTAGCTGTAAAATTATATGAGTTCCACATTAGATCCTATGCTACAACCTATTCTAAAGAAAATGCTGGCTCTCCACCACAAATTAAAAGTGCGATAGTTGTCGCAGAAACGAACTGCCTTTTATCAGCGGCCTCGAAAATGGGACAGCTATCGATCGACTATCTGACCCAGCCCTTAATAATATCCTTAGTATTGTGTAGCTTCCAGAAAAAATAATACCATTTACATACAGAATCTTTAATATATTTTATTGCCTACCTACCTACCCGCACTGGGCCCGCGTGGTGGATTACGGTCCACTCCCTCTCACTGAGAGGAGGCCTGTGTCCCAACAGTGGGAACATTATAGGCTGATTATGTTATGTTATTGCCTAGCCTTTTCCCAACTATGTATGTTGGGGTCGGCTTCCAGTCTAACCGGATGCAGCTGAATACCAGTATTTTACATGGAGTAACTGCCTGTCTGACCTCCACAACCCAGTTACTGGTTAATACGATACCCCTTGGTAAGACTGGCTGTCAGACTTTCGGGCTTCTGACTACCGTAACGCTGTCAAAGATCCACGAATGACAGCCGGGACCAACGGCTTAACGTGCTTTCCGAGGCACGGAGGAGTCTCGGCACGTAAAGACGGTCACCCATTTACAAACCAACCACGGCAAGCATAGCTTAACCTGATCGATCGACATGTGTGGCTATTATTATTTAGCCACGGACCCCTCTACACGGTACGGCCTCTCTACGGTACAAAATCTTTAATATGTATATCGAAATACACGTTATACTTACTGAAATGTTCTACTTGAATGTAGACGATGACCTCATTATTCGGCCACCTCTTTGCTCCATCTCTGATGCCGTTCCTAGCGAGGCCCTCGGCGACATCCTCGACGATCAGCCTCCGCTGGCGCTCGTTGAGGATCAGGTCACCCTCGAACTTGCCACTGTCTTCCCAGGCGTGGTCAGACACGATTTCGTCGTCATCATAGTCGACGTCAGGTTCTGCGCCTTCTGTTTCACGACATGAGGTGATAATAAAAAGGATATCAAAATCTATACAATAGCAAATATCCATTAGTATTCATTGAATTGTTCCAGTCCTGATCCGGTCCCTATAAATGTTCCACCGCTAAATCTTATCCACCAATGAAACTGATTTATTGGTGATGGATTGGAATTATCAACTTATCAATACATATACCTAGGTAGGTCTGTACGTTTTTTTTTTATTTTTATATAACTTTTCAACTTTTTCATTCGCTGGTAATGTTATAGGTATCAATAGTGGTAAATTGAACGATTAATTATAGCACATAAGTACTAGTTGTTCACCATAAATAACAAAATTACCTACCACAATAATTTAATTGACCACTTTCATTTTCAACAGTTTTTTGAACCGGTCTTTTATAAATGAATTAAACTTAAAATGAATCAGTTGGCGTACTTAATCTGTTTATTTATTAATTTAATGTTCTACCTGTTGACTTCTGAACTTGAACCTGAGGAGGTTACGTAGCGAGCGACCATTGAAGAATGGTCGATCGCTACACTACGCTACAGCTACCAGCTACAACCGTTGTCAGAACTTTGTCAATAATCATCTCGTGAAATACGCAAAACTATTGTGTAGTAGGTATATCTAAACACCTGCAGAATGTTCTTACTTAGTAGGTCTTACTCAAGAACATTTAAAGATCGGAATCAAACAATATTAACATGGGAAAAGACAGCAACAGGTGGAAAGATAAAAATAGGGGTCCACTATCATGGGAACTCGACTGGAACAGAAGTGGTTGCAATACCTTTACATTACCAAGATCCTGATGTTTATAAAATCTAGCAAAATCGCATATTTAATAGTTACGGTCTGTTGTTTATCACGCTTTAGGTCTATCTAGCTGTCTTTAACTTCCAAAGTATAAAAGCTTATAAAACCTTAGGTAAGTATGCCTCATTCTATCTTTTATATTTCGAAAAAAAATCTAAGTTAAAATCACCTTATAAATTGCAAATATAGATAGAGATAGCCAAGTAGGTAAGTAAGCACTTACTTTTCAAAGTTGGACTCAGCTGAGAGGTCTTCTTGAGGTGATCCGCAAAATCCTCCAGTTCGTCATAGGTCATCGCCAAACACTTGACCGCACAGACGATTATGAGAACCACCGATAACTTAGTCCGTCCCATGATAACTATAAAATCTTCGCCTGCTTTCGATTAATATTCATAAATGCATGCGATATTGATTTCGCTTTTTTGTAAACTTAACTCACACGCTGTATCCGAAAAAGTATGTCATATTTAACGGTATTGTATCTTTATAAATATTTTAAATTCTTATTTATGTAAATGACTAAGCCGCTGCTGGTTTACTCCAGTCCCGCGTGATTTTTTGTGTAGAACAAAACCCGCCGGGGTGGGGCGAGGTTTAATATAGCTTCGGATACGACCATTTCACAAGGTGTTAGGCCGCAACTGCGCCGGCGACGGCGATGCTTGCGTCAGCGCGGGCGCTGGTGACAGCGGTAGAACACCGCGCCACCACGCATAAGTCGTGCAACACAGAGTTGCTACATTTACTGGCTCCAGTTTACGACCAGTAACGTTTACGTCCTCCAACAATAACACCAACTTGCCATTTTTGTAATTGAATGAGTGAAATAGTAAAGGGAAAGCTACAGTTGGCCGTTCCGGTGAAATAACTATCGACATGAAATCGTATAAATTGTACCCTTTGTTGTAATTTAATAATATTTATACAGCAATAACTCCTGAAAGAATACAGAGGGGCTTGTGGCTAAGTAATAATAGCCGCACGGGTCAATCAATTAGCATAAGCTACGCTTGTCGCGGTTGGTCCGTGGATGAATGGCCTTGTTTACATACCACGACCCCTCCGTGCCTCGTAAATCACGGCTGTCATTCGTGGATATTTGACAGTCGTTACGTTTAGTCTGACAACCAATCTTACCAAGGGGCATTACCCAGTAACTGGGTTGTGGAGATCAGACAGGCGGTCGCTTCATGTAAAATACTGGTATTCAGCTGCATCCGGTTTGACTAGAAGCCAACCCCAACATAGTTAGGAAAAGGCTAGGCAGAAGATGATGAACTCCTGAAGGAGTAGACAGATAGGTAACCTAACCTCGATATTTTATAAATTCTTACAAAATGGTTTATTATTTAAGAAGATCAAGAATATATTAAAATGTTAAGCTAATAAATAAACTTTTAAATCTATGAACTGATGAAATGTTTAAGGCCATTTCCTGAAGAAGATACAAAAGATGAGCCCACTAGGTACCTACATTTAACCCTTCCCACATCAAATGAAACGGCAGTAGGATCTTCTGCTGCTTCGAAGAGCTGCTACTGTTTGCTTGGAGTTAATCTATATAGCTACACACCCACTCCAAACAATTATAATCCATCACGAAGGTTTGGTAACTACGGACGACTGGTACCTACCAGTCGTCCGTAGTTACCAATAGAACACGTAAAAATCCTGTCGACGTACAAGGTTGTATGTATTTCAAAGGCTAGCTAATAATGACTACATTATATCTTCATTAGTAATTAGCATATCTCCTTGATATGGCAAACAAACAATAAACATCATTAGGACTCGTTATGTTCTATGGAGTACTTTCTGGAGTTTACTTTCTAGAACATTAAAATAACGAATCCTGAAGCCGGTTCAATAGTAGATTGTTATACAAGGGTCGAAAGAAATCAATTCCCATACAAGGTATTTAGACGCCCGAGGAGCCCAGCGAGGGCGGCTATAGTCCGAGTAGGAATTGATGACTTTCACCCGTGTTAAACACTCTACTTTTCATTTCGAATATAAGGAAAGTAAAAAATAGTAAGTAAGTAGTTCTTGTCTGCTCGCCATTTCATAAAATCATTGTATGTACTTACTTAAGTATTTTTCTTTTGTTTCTGGCAAAAAAATTTCGATTACTGTAGGTAGGTATTTGCCTCGTCTTTAACCGAATCTGGGTTCAACATTTCAGAATCGCTTGAACTCATTTTTAATCAAATATTACCTAGTGTATAAAACCAAGTTTTTGATTTTTTCGTAGCTGACTACCTAACCAAAGTTAGTTCTATTTTTATTAAAATTCAATCCCGCCCTAGATAGGGAAGCAATTACTAGAGTCTTTCCCGCCCAAACATGGCAAGGAGCGTCTTCCACCCGCTATTCGGATCAAACAAACACTACTTTCCGAGTATGAGTACCTAATGAAATGGTTTTTTCTTCATTCCTTATTCAACCACAGCGTTGTAATTATTACGACAAATTCATCCGAGCAAAACAACAAAATCACTCTTGATTAGTTTGCGGACATTATACAATACAAATAAACTATTATCAAGTCTTGCAGTGTTCTGCAATCTTCAATGCCATTGTCAAACGAAAATGCGTGTAATTTCAAGAATGCAAAAACTATCTGATATTTTATTTGTGTCCTTGTATGAAATGAGGTCGATGTCGTAAAGAAAATTGACCGTGACTATGACAAGTACGATAAAATAATAGTAAACTAATTTTATTATAATAATTGGTTTATTGGGAAAGTAATCCCTATTAATGCCGCTTGATACCTACCAACATTTTCGAAAAATTTCGTGTTGGATGTAAAAGTTGTCATGTCCAGAATTTCAGCCATAATGCCTGTTGGCCTCTCTGACTCTCTGTCTGTCTGTATGTACCTATTACTTATTATAAACTCTTACTTTTCCCAACAATTTCTTTCAACTCTATAATTTTACTTTCCAACTTAGTCTACAATAGAATGCCCGTCTATCATAGACGAAAAGATTTGCGCTGAATCTAAAGTGCACCTATTGTTTGAGTGATATGCGCCAATTGAAGCACTCAGCCGAAACTGACACATTGCGACTATTGCGAGTGACACTTGAGTAGCAAGGTTGCTAAACCTTGTTGATACAGCTTGTTTTATGAATACTGGGACTGATTACTAAGCCTCCTCTCTGTAGCCTTCACAGAAATCTTTGCCTTATTATTAAGATTTCTGTGGTAGCCTCAGTCGCCTGCCGCGGAACATGGACGTGAAAATCCATTGGACGCTAGTGTGTCTGTACGTACCTCGCTTTACCTATAGGGAAGTAGAATGAAACGCACTTACGAGTATATAACCGAACGTTTTATTTCACACTTAATTATACAACACATCATTATTATGTCTATTTAGGTTTATAGCTAATCAATCTTAATAATCAATCACAACCATTTTGTCGCCATTATTATTGTCAATCAGTATCTATTATTTCCTTATCATCGGTTTCTTCGCAATACATTTTGTTTAACTTCGTTATGTCGCTTTCAGATAATCCGTTTCTTTGGCCAATGGTCACATTTTCCTAGAAATATAAAACACTTAAGTGTTAGTAAAGTGTGTCAGATTATGTTTAATGTAGATAGTTGTGAAGTAAAGTTGTAGCATAGCACGCTACACGCTATTGTAAAATAATAAATCTCGACTATTGAGACGTGAAGTAAACTCTCCCATCAGAAAATTCAGTTATCAAGCCTGACTCACACACACCCCAAAATAGCTTCAAACAATGTTTGAAAATATTTGAGAGCTAGCAAATCAAATATGGGAGTCTTCCCCTCTGGGCATGCAGAATCTTTTGAAGCAAATTGCTAATCCATTGCTTCATAAGTTCGAAAAATTTGTCTGCTCAACACGTAAATAATTTAACGCAATGAATGTGTTGAACTGTCAAAATGAAACCGATTCCGATTGATAATGTGGTACGCAATTGCCCCGCAGGTCCCAGGACCGAGGCATAGACTGTTTTTGATCAATAGGTATATAGGAAGTAATTATCTATATATATAAAAGGAGAACTGACTGACTGACATATCAACGCACAGCCCAAACCGCTGGGTCTAGAGATTCCAAATTTGGCACGTACGTTCCTTATGAGGTCTAGGGGTGCACTAAGAAAGGATTTTTCAAAATTCATCCCCTAAGGGGGTGAATGGGGGGGGGGTGAAATTTCACGCGGACGAAGTCGCGGGAAGAAGCTAGTCGTATTATAATTTGGGTGTCATATGACTCAATAAGCCCATACCACATACAAATAGGCAATAGGCACGCAATACATTACAATATTCAGTATTCAATATTCTTTTTGTTCCCTATTCTTAGCAAGAGTCAAGTGGTTGAATACGCTGTTGTTTGTATCATGCACTCAAGAAAATAAAAGAAAGAATCAAATGAAATGATACAGTAAAGTATGAACCGACCGGACTGGTTGATGGCAAGAGGCCCCAATACACGGGACTTAAACATAACTGGCGAAATGTGGGTGTAACTACTACCTATAAGTGAACACCTCTGCCTAATCCTTCGGGGAACTGCTGGCGTGATGCTTTGTGAAAAAAGACATCGGCACCCTAATTGCGCAACACACTATCAATCTCAATCTGAATCATTTTGAAGGATATGGCTAATCCATTGCTTCATATGTTCGAAAAATGTGTCTGCTCAACAACGTAAATAGCGCAATGAATGTTGTTGAACTGTCAAAATGAAACACATTGCTACTGATAGTGTGTTACGCAATTACCCAGCTGGTTTTAAAGATCTGAAAAGTAACTTTACCTTTGTCGGGATAATGGTTTGATTGCCATTTACAGAGAATGCTTTCTCCGGGTAGTGCATTACACTCTCGTAGTCATACGGTACTCCGAAATCTGTCACTGTGTCATTGCTGTACTTTGCGAAATTATGTTCGTGACCTGTAAGATGTCAACATTACTCCAATTGTACGGTTTATTAGTTCGAGTGATTGACCTGTACCTCATTTTTTAGGATCATCTAAAAAGCTTGATTGGCTACAAATATCGACGGAGTAAGCTACTCGTACTTAATGATCAGTCATTATTTGATCAACATTCAGCCGAGTAAGTACTGAATTTCAAGAGTATTACCTTTTTTTTTTGTTGCGCGGTGGAAATCCTCATGGACTTCCTCCATCGTGGGGGGGACAGAGGGGCATGCCGGACTCTTACCGGCTAAAACCACCACGGTGTTCTACATCTACCTATGGCCGGGGGTGCGGGATTCACATAAGCATTCACCGCTCTCCCGACAGGCCTCGACCCACTGTTCCTCAGCGGGTCCCACCTCCCCGTAAGAGTATTTACCTACCAGGGTGGTAATATAACGGCACATCGAATTATTATTAAGTACTTATAGACACTGTCACATTATCACGCATGTACTTCCAAGTGCCCCGTTGGGTACGTGGTCCCAAGTGCGACTACTGCACGTGGCTGAGGTTCTGGGCTTCGATTCCCAGGTCGGGCAAAAGGTTATTAATTTTTTCCATTAGTAATTTCTCAGTAACAGCCGGAATTTGGAAGTTGGCGGTGTGATACCCCCCCGTGCCTCAGAAAACACGCTAAGCCGTTAGTCCTGCGACTGATCTCTATAATGGGGTCGTGTCGGATTGTCACCTAGTTAGTAGGTAATAGTCTCCGCTGAGATTAAGTGAAATTTGGTCTGAAGGGCTATTATTATTACTATCAATTGATAGAGACGGCGCTGTACAAAACCGTTCATTTTAAAACTACATGTGCTATATTATCAGCCGGGCTCCTACTGAACCTTATCATTAGATACAAAATTGCTCACCAGGTTTAATATTCTCCCATACGATAGTGACAAAGTCATCCCTGTCATATGTGCTCTGCATGTGGTAGAAGCCAAGGGTATGCAGCATCTCATGAACCACGGTGCCGTGTTTGAAGCAACCTTTGGCCAGGTTCAGCACTTGCCGAACCTCGCCCTCGTCATCAGGAATGCTGAAGCCCACGTTTGAGTAGCAGCCACTCTTGTTACCCTGAAACAGATATTATAGGCCTACCTATTCGAAGACATGTGACTTCTACCAATCCGCACTGGGCCCGCGTGATAGATTACGGCCCACTCCCTCTCACTGGGACGAAGTTTGTGTCCCAGCAGTGGAAACATTAGGGGAGAGGGGGGCAGTTTAGAACAGGGGCAGTTTTGAATTGTTTGTTTTATGAACGCATCCTTTATCTTTCCTAACATCCGAAACCTTTTTAATACTGGTAGCACCGAACTAAACATCTGTCAGTTCCCAACTAAGGTCAATGTCAGTGTCATTTTGAAAATCATTGGACGGTTGGTTTACAAAGCCGGGAGTAAAAAATTACTGTTTTATTTGTAAGCGAATTACTGACAACGTAAGTATTATTTTCAAGTTGTTATTATTTAATAGTGTTGTATATATTATTGCCTGAGTATTACAGATGGAAATTAATTTGATCTCAAGTAAGTTTTTCTTCTAGAGTTGTTAATTATTGCAAGATAGTGTTGGGGCAGATTTGAACAAAATTACTGGGGCACTTTTGAATAAAATGTTCAAAAGTGCCCCTACGGGTACGGAGTCAAGTAAATACGCATCCATCATGAGTTTTAATTTTTTTTTGTTACAGTCATTATGGTAAGAAATTACAAAAAGAAAAAAGAGAACTCTGTGAATGAAGACGATGCCGAAAAAGCTGTATTGTGTGTTGTGAATGATGGCATGAAGCTGAGAACTGCTGCTGCTATATTATGACATAAAACCAACTACTTTATACTATAGAGTAAAAAAATTTTATTCCCTGATAAAGAAGATGAATCTTTTATCCCTATTACGGATGTTGTGAAGAAACTTCCTAAGCCATGTCCTACTGCAGGAACTTCACGTACAGCTGCTCTTATGACTTTCAAATTTGGTTTTAGTAAATTTAAGCTAGGCTAAGTTCTAACTACCAGTTTTTGAAATTGTTTCTTTTTATTATTATTATTTTTCTAATAACCCTTTTTATTTTGCAAGTTAAAACTTTAAAAGTACGTTCCTAAGACTGTTATGTTATGTTTTTTTATGATAGGTATCATAAAGATTCTTTTATATGATTGTTTTGCAATGTTCATTTTGATCTCTATTATAACTTCTAAGTTAGTTTAATATTGTTCAAGACTGCCCCAGACTGTAGACTGTTTTATTCAAATTATTTAAGTAATAGTTAGTGTAGGAATAAATGGCAATGCTCAATGATAACTTATCATACAACTAATTTAAATACAGCGTTAATGATATTCTAAGTTACTTGGTTTTTATTTTATTCTTGTTTTTCAATACTGCCCCTAGAGGTTTCGAATGTGCCCCGCGAAGGGGGCACAATTGAACAAAAAAAGGGTTTTAAAAAAATGGAAATTGTTTGAGTTTTATGGGTCAAAATAAGTAAATATCATTTTCATTATTAAGTAAAAACCCCATACCTATCTATAAAATACAATACATCTTGATTTATAATACCACATGACAAATATAATTTAAAACCTAAAAAGTGTTCAAAGGTGCCCCCCTCTCCCCTATACGCTGATTGTGCTTGTAGCGGTATCTACAACGCCACGTGCGAACAACGCGTCATACTGACGTCACGCAAAATCCTGCATCTCGCAAGCAGAGTTTACCGCGCAAGTAGCATAGATACAACGGCCCGACATGAATCATCGGGCAGTTGGCCCCCAGACACAAAACCCGTGTCGTCGCAAGATCCTTCTATTTTCTATACAGTATGAGTGAACTTTACACCCTGTCCCTCATACCTCTATATGCGTATTATTCTTGAAACATACATAATGACTGCACCTATGGACTGCATAGATAGGTTATAGGTACAACACAGTGCACGCCATCGACGCGAATGGTCTCCTTGATCATTAATTGTGTAGGTACCTAAGTTATTGGGATTTTGTTTAGCTATGTTGCCCTACCGAACCGGTTGATGTGGCGACGCTTGGAGGCTTATGTCCAGCAGTGGACGGCTGAAATGATGATGACGATTTTGGAGCTGGTCTCCTCATCTCGAAAACCATAAAAGATAAAAATATTCACTTGTATATGAACGGCATGTTCTTCATCTTTGTCTCTTCTGCGGAACGTGAGACACGACTTGTTGGCGATGTCAGCTAGAGCGTCCTCAATCTTCTGCACATGTTCCTCATCTGTTGAATGAAATCATAATAAGTAAGCATGTTATAATACTAGCTACGCCCGTGGCTTCGCTTACGTGACTATGTATTCTATTGTCCGCGAAATTCAAAATTTCTTACGTTTTTTGCAATTTGCAGGTCAGTGCAAAAAACATAAGAAAATTTGAATTTCGCGAGCTATCTAGCACATCCCTGAATTTCGTAATTTTTTCTACAACATCAGTTCATTTTGAGAGATTATAGGGATTTGTTGTTTTGTGTGGTCTTGTTGAAGACCAGCAAAAAACGTAATCAATGACGGCGTTTAAGGAAATTCAGTTGCGGTAACTGTAAAAACCGTAAAAGTTAGCGATTGTATATATGTAACACCAGAATTGAATAATTTAGCAAGAATTTTATTGATGAAACACCTTAGTCAGTCTATGTTTATAACAATGGAAGTTGTGTTTCAATGACCAATAGTAAAATTTTGTTAGGAATTCATAGCTGATTAGGTACTAATACTCGTATTAACCACCAATTAGTTATTTTAAGTATTATACCTATCACTACCTATTCACTGGTCGACACAGACTTTCGCGGGCTTCCCGACTCATGCTTAGTGGTACGAACCGCGTAGTTTTAGTCCGTAGGAGTCCGACATAACCCTCCGTTCTGCCCAGACGGAGGTTATCCAATCCATGACTGATAAGCATTTTCCACAGAAAAACTAAAGGTAGAATTACACCTCTGGAGTCCTGGTTAAGGATTTTGAGGTTTAATAATAAAAAGTAACGTAGGTAAATATACACATAATATGTACTTACCTACAATCTTTGACTACCTTAGAGGACTCGGCTCTAAGTGAACGCGATGAACTGATCGAGGTAGCGAACGTGATGATATCCCCGTGTAATCATGTTTGCTACCTCAATCAGTTCAAGAAGAAAACTCAGGTGTTTAGGAAGAAAACTTTTTATTAAGCATTTTGTTACGTGATGAAGGCACCAGAACCAGAATGCTCTCTCCTTAAAAGATTGAAACCAGGTCCAGTTTAAAATCCACAGAAAACTAACACGTAGGTCCACATTTTTTTTGTTAGTGCTCGTGATCAACGTCATTGTTTGTAGCCGCAGGGCCCACTAGGCAGTAGGTAGGCACTTAATATTCGCGTAGTCGTTTGTGGGTAACGGAGCTGCCAGCTACTCCGTTACTCCGTCATTGTGTGAGGTTTTGAGTAATGACCGAATCACATTACAAGAATTTCTAGGAAAGTTTATCCTTTTAGGGATGTTACACAAAAAGACCATCATACATCCAAGATGGACAATGACATATCTCATTCAATCGTTTAGCAATCGTAGTATGGGGCGTCCCCAATGAATAGGAGGTCAATGGCGGCAGACTGAAGGGAACTAACCGGTTGGTGTGGCGACACTTGGGGAGGCAGAAAAGCATGATAAAAAATATCTTGAGAAATAAAAATGCGATAAAAAAATTATCGGACGAGAAGATTAAAGGACTTGTTGACGATATAAGAAAAAAAAAAACAATTAATATGACAACAAACCAAAGTCATCCTCTTCGATGTGATACACGACCGTGCGGTTTGGCCAGCGCTTGGCAACATCCCGTAGCCCGTTGCGACTGTCAGGGTTTGAGGCCTCGGTTATTGCTTCTCGCTGGAACTTCGTCAGCAGCATGTCACCCTCGAAGTAGTCTCCAAACTCGCCTAAAGCAGGGACTTCCTTAGTGATATCTAAATGGTACAGTCATTTTTAAAATAAAGAGTTACAATAAGAAAGACTACTCGGCAAAATGGTGCATTGTGTAACGCAGCATATTTTCTCATCGAAAAATATTATAATGATGCATAAGGAATGCGGCTTGACGCATACGAGTACAATCACAACTCATGTATGCGGAGCAGATCCACAATCCGCTGCACCCATATCCGCTTGACAGGGAAAGCATCAGTGTCTTAGCTCTATTGCAAGATCACCCATCATAGCGGGCATCACATTAGTGCTCAAATGTTACATATTTATCGTAAAACATTAAAATTAGTGAGTAGGAAAAACGTGATGAAAAAAGTTGATAGTTACCATTGTTCTCGAGATCCTCGTCCTCCCAAATTGGTGCAGCTGTAGAAGTAATCAGAATTGTACTTAAAATGATCAGAATGATATGAAACAGTTCCATATTACAGTACTTTGGCTACGGTTCGACCGCAAACTCATATGAACCACTAACGCACTGAACATCGTCACATTTCTCCACGCCTTTTTAAACGAATGCTGCTCCTACTCACAGTAGCTTAACAACGGGACATCACAATCGATCACCTAATTAGATAGTCAGGTTATCTTTTAACGCGTTTTACTTACGAAATGGAGTGGTTTTTATTTCGCCACTCGAGTTATCTCTAAAGAACCCTGGGGCGCTCTCATCAGGACACTGGCGCTGTTAAGTTTGAGCATGTATTTTATTAGATAGCTGCAAAATAAAGGTCAACAGCAAATCAAAACATCATAGGAATAGTCATCTGGCATTATGTAGGTATCTAATTAAGAGTTTCATTTATGTTAGAGAATTGGAGCGTGACAGCGAGATCTAGATGGAACAAGCGCAAACAAAGACGCCTTAGGTACCTACTTTGCAGGTCGACAACAGGTTAACAGTAGTGTTGACTGCCCCGTTGGTCCCGTGGTAGCAAGCGCGACTGCTGAACGTGGGGTCCTGGGTTCGATTCTCAGGTCGGGCAAAGTGTTATTGTGTTTTTATTTGAAATTTCTCAGTAAAAGCCCGAGGCACACCTCGGAAAACACGCCTCTCAGGGAACCCTGGCAGGGAGTTCCACACTTTGGCTATGCTCATGATGAAGGTTAATTATCTAGTACCTATACGTAATTATAATCAGCCTATAATGTTCCCACCGCTGGGATACAGGCCTCCTCTCCGTGACAGTGAGTGCCCGTAATCCACCACGCGGGCCCAGTGCGGATTGGTAGATGTCACATGTGTCTGAATTTTTGGTTCTAGGACATGCCAGTTTCCTAGCTATGTATTCCTTCACGGTTTTGAGAGCAGTGGTGATGAAATCATTCACACAAATTAAAGCGCCTGTCTAGGTTCGAACCTACGACCTACTCGTAAGTCGCAGCCGTTACCACTGGGCCACCAAACCACTGTTCTCTCACTGAAAAATGATGTATTAGATCTAATAGATAATTTTTTAGTGAGAGAAGTAAAAAACCTGAAAAATTATCTATTAGATCTAAGAGATATTTTTTTGTGAGAGAACAGTGGCCAAGATATCAATTATTTTTATTATTTTACGATGATTGTTTGACCCACGGTTTTACTCACGTAGCGGGGTTGATCTCGCAACTTCCGTCCGTTTTGCTGCCACCCGCCACTAGTGGTTGGTACATAGTGACTAAATCAACGTGCTAGGTCGAAAGATCACAAGCCTAGCCAAAGAACAATAATTTAATTTAAAAAGACGTGACGTTTGGTTTTCTAGATAAATCTATAGTCCGTTTATTATAGCGTTAGAAAAATAACGGCTAAATAACGACAGTTATTTTGTAATATTGTAGAAATTACTGCACTTGAGTAATTTTTTTATGTAAATGATAAATAGATTACCTATATTGCTTTGTATTTAATTTGAAATAACTGAGTTTATTATACATTTACCTATGTGAGGAGCTGTGGTGGCTCAGTGGTATCGGTCGCGGCTTACGAGTTGTAGGTCGCAGTTTCGAACCCAGACAGGCGCTTTACTTTGTGTAAATTATTTCATCACCACTGCTCTCAAAACGGTGAAGGAAAACATCGTGAGGAAACCGGCATGTCCTAGAACCAAAAAAATCGAAGACATGTGACATCTACCAACCCGCACTGGGCCGGCGTGGTGGATTACGGCCCACTCCATCTCACAAAGAGGAGGCCTGTGTCCCAGCAGTGAGAACATTATAGGCTGATTATGATGATCTGTAATTTAAATGGCGTAAAATAATAAAGAGTATTCTATTCTACTACGACTATTCTATTGTATTCAAAGGATAGGTACCCCAAAAATAAATCCGGTGTAGCATAAGCATAATCAACCTATAATGTTCCCACTGCTGGAACACTATTCGAGAGGGAGTATCCATAATGGTGTACCTCACCGGATTTATTTATAGGTATCCTTTGAACGAAGCCCAGTTGTGACGGGTTGGGCTGTATTCAGGTTTCGGACTGAAGTTTTAGGACAAGGGGTATTCAGGAATATCTGAACCATTTGGATTGGGTTAGAGATTTTTTTTAAACTGGTATTATTCAGGTTATATTTCTCTAGGGTAGGCAGGTACCTACAGTGATTTGCGCTTTTTTGTAAGAACCAATCAGCTGGTTAAAAAAACAACAACTATGCAAGAATGCAATGCCACCATACTCCATTTGCCTACTTCCATCAATGATATACCGTCATTGACTTCCATACGTTCCAGCCAGAGCTCTTGCTGTAAGTCTATTAGTTATGTAGGTAGGTGCCTATAATACGTGGCCAGAGTTATTCATCAAGAAAATTTTATTATAATAATAATTATGATGCTTTATTGAAACCGAATCAGGCATGCCTTTAATAATTTTAATTTAAAAGCCGTGAAGTCATAAAAAGTTATACGTTTTTACATAGCACATCCTGCCAACATTATGGATTATTCACGCCCAGGCGAATATCAACGTCTACCTGCTAGTAAATTTTTAAAAATATAGATTGGTTATAAGGCGACCCACTGAGACTGAAAATATCGGAAGTACAATTAAAAGTAACTAGGTAGGTAGGTATATCGTGGGGCTTGTAGGTACCTACAGCACAAAACTAGCAGCGCTGCGTAAATTGCCGCTTTCCGCTCATGAATAAAATTGATGGCGAATCATAGAGCGTAGTACATAATTATATATCGATGTGACGAATACTTTCAGCGAAAACTATGTCATAAAAGATGTGGAGTCCGTTTTCTCCTTTTAGCCTTTGCTTTGGTCGTTCCCGTATTGATACCTACTTTAAAAAATTTCATCATCTAACACACAATGCGTCGAGTAGATAACCCTAAGTTGAGTCTGTCACGCAAAGTTTTCGATTGCGCATAACCTGCGGGTTTAGTGGCGATAATAATTTAATCAAAGCTTAAAAGGCAAGCTAAGTACAGTGACACATGGTGTGGTGGAGAAACCTCAGGAGACCACTTCTTCTTTAGTAGGACTTGCTCAACCCCTTCTTTACTCTGTATTATTTTGTGACACAGTGACGCACGTCAGATATAACAAAACCAGTATAAGCTGGCCTGTTATTCTGTTGAAGCTTCGTTTCTACTACGTTAGGCCAGCAGCCAATTCAGAGTCACAGTTACCACGGAAGAGCGGTATAGAGTTCCATACATCGTGAATTTTCCAATTAGGTACCTAGTGTGCGTAGATGGCCAAGTCCGTATAAGAAATTGCGAAGAATGCTCAATCATTCGGTTTTTGATCAATCGGTCCGCGGGGCGGTCTATTTTAAATCGCGGCGCCAAATTAATCTGTATTTGGGATTTAAAAATAATTAAAGCCGATAGCAAAAATAGTAGATTGGCATCTACAGCGAAGGATAATTTTAAATAGAAAGTAGCAACTCAATAATCAGTTGTTAGCTTTGTTTTAATTTAAACTGGCATCGAGTTTTTGTTTTGGTAACTGAAATATTTAACCGCTGCCAAGTTATTTTTTTAGTAGCAAATAGTTATAAGTCCCCCTCTAAGTTGTCAGTCGCCTGGAAAATAATTAGCCTTTTTTAGCCTTTTGAATCTACCAACGAAAATTCGACGTGTTTAATGGTAACAAGATAGATACCAAATCTCAGTGACTGACCACGGAGCATCAAAGGAGATTTCTTCCTGCATAGCGCGCTAGAGGATACCGAGGCGGGATGCGACAGGATGCGAAGGCATGAGCTGGAGTCCGCTAGTATAGGTACGTTCGAAGGCAAGAGGCAGTGTAAGCGGGGGGCACTCCGTGGCATACGAGAGATGGCTAAGATGCTGCCGGCATCCCGCAGCATCCAGTAGTGCGCCGCACAGTGGGCCCATACTGAAAATTAGTGGACTTAGGCAACAAAGTTCCAATATCGATGCGATTTTTTTTTATATGACGTGTTATGATATTCCTGACAACTTTTATTCTTATAACATTTCTTCTAAAGTTGATAGTTTGTCTTGAAAAAAATTAATTAGATTATTTTGTATGGAGCGAATCACGTTTAATTTTTTTTCTTCAATTGTACTAATATGTTGGGTGTGTGGCGTGAGTATATGATAGCTAGGGTCATTCTCTATCCACGAAAAAAAAAACAGCGCCGGCCATCTGCGGCAGCGCGAGTAATCATTCGGTAAAAAAAAATGTTTTGTAAGATTTTTTTTTGCCATTTAAAATAAATTCAAAGTAAATTTTTTGTGTCATTAGGCTAATTCACCTTTTCTTTATTAAATATATAGTTTTAACAGCGCATAGGTACTTATAACTAATTATTCTGGTAGAAATTTAGTAATTATTGCTATGTTATCGGTAGCACCTGCATTGTGATTGATGACTCATTTGTTATTGCGCTCGTCTAAGCGTATAACTAATGAGTCGTCGAAAAATGCTTGTCTCTGATTGGCTGTGTTATTTTTTTAACTGCACGTTATCTATTGTTGAATAAATATCGTAATAAGTTTCAGGTTATACTAATTTTGTTAATGATAGGTGAAATAATTTAAATTTGTACGGGCAAGTCGTTGATAATTATCTACATAATCAAGCGTATGAAACTGTGAAGTAATTGTAGCCCTGAAAAGGGCTGTTTGTCATATACCTAGCCCTGATGGGCTTTTGTGAGGATAATCTAGAGCCGGATCACATTATTTCTTGTTCCAGAAGTGCTAGTGGGTCCGGCAAATTTTCGGACTCTGCTATGAGGCATTCTTCTTCCTCCATAATCTCACTGTCACAGGGAGGCTCAGTAGTCTGTAACAACTGAATTGCTTCAGGCAACAACTCATTATGACCCTGTTTCAATATTTTAGGCCTTATGTAGGATATGTGGGGATCAGAGCTTATTAGAAGTCCATGGAGGATGTCTTCGTTTGTTGCTATTCTCCCCGTTTTCCGAGTGTGTCACTCCCTGACGTTTCTGAAGTCCTTATTACGGGCTTCCGAAGCTTCTTCAGATAAGATACCTAAAACGAATAAGTACATACATTTTAATTTCAAAACGCAATTGAGTCAAATAATACACACATCAAAAGTGTCTAGGGATCAAGCATTTTTATGCGGATTTCTTGAGATTGAGATGTGGCTTTGTAATAAATTTATGATTTTATAAATTTATATGGATCCTTTTTGGTGCATTTCATAATTTGAATCAGGAACTGTGAATCAAATTCGAGTAAAAGATGAAAATCAGCTGTCAATATTTTCCCTATAAAAACATACAACGCATTGAAGACATTATTAGTGCTACTGTTTCCCTACTACTGATTAAAACCAACGTTATTATGGAGCGGCGACGTCATTTAAGCAGGGAAGAAATGCTCAGAGCCGTGGGAATGATAGAAGCTGGTTCCCGGCAACGTACTGTGGCTTTAGCTCTGAATACAAGTCAGAGTGTTATCAGTCGACTTTGGACACGTTACCGAAGCACTGGTACCGTGGCTGAGCGCCATGGAGGACGGTATCGCTGCACCACACGGAGACAAGACCGATACATTCAAATCTTAACTCGAAGAGCTCCAACAATAACCGCCATGATGTTAGCCGTGAGGCTTCATCACTCTTCAGGGAACTTAATTAGCGACCAAACAGTCAGAAACCGCTTGCATGAAGTGAACCTTCATTCCCGAAGACCGCTACGGGTACCACCTATAGCAATGCACAATCGTAGGATTCGATATCAATGGGCTCTTGAACACAGAAATTGGGCAGAAGAACAATGGCGTTTCGTGTGCTTTTCTAATGAGTCTCGTTTTGGTATGAGACCGGATACAAGACGTATACGACACTGGAGAACCCCTGGACGCCAACAGCGATTAAAATCCTGCCAGGAAGTCCATCCTTATAGTGGTGGAACCATCATGGTATGGGCGGGTATTTGGATCGGCGGAAGAACTGAGTTGATTTGGATCAGAGGCAACCTCAACGCTCAAATTTATGCTGAGACGATTGTATCAGACGTCATCGTTCCTCTACAAGTGCAAATCGGTCCCTTATTTCAGTTAATGCATGATAATGCACGACCGCACACCGCAAGAGTTGTAAGACAGACTCTCGCCGCAGCTAACATCAATGTCCTGCCCTGGCCTGCTCAGTCGCCAGACTTGAACCCGATTGAGCATGCATGGGATATGCTACAGAGAAGAGCTCTGCCGAATATGGAGGGTATCCAGTTGCAAGAAGACCTTTTTTTGTTGTTGCAACGAACATGGGCTGCCATTCCACAGCGTGATTTGGATGAACTCATTTTGAGTATGCCAAACCGATGTTCTTGTGTTGTTAGTGTTCGCGGTAGAAACACGGATTATTAATTGTTTAAGTTACCCAATAAAATTTTAAAGAAAACTGTTATTTCAGTCTTTTTTTCGAACTTGTGTGTTAGTGGTTCAAATGTCAAAAATCCCTTTATTAGGAAAATGGCAAATTTCTTTATTAATGCAAAGGTGACTTGGTTTATCGTTACTGTGACAAACGAAAACACTTTATTTGATGAATCCTTAAAGAAAATTTTAATTAATATCAATCAGGAGAAAAGTTATTGCAAAAATATATGTTGATCCCTAGACACTTTTGATGTGTGTACATCAAACTATATTTATTTTTTACTTACCGATTGGCAAAACACCAAAGTGGTTACAGATGTCTGCACCGTGCATTAGAAGTTTATGTACACTAACTGGCATGTAGTACCACGAATAGTGTTGCACGTACACATCAGCTGTTTCTCTGCAGTATCTTCTAAATTTTTCACAGTCAATGTTTTTGCCTGATGATATGGCTTGTAGAATAACGGAAAATCTGAAAATCAGATTTTCGTCAATTCCCGTTATTCTGGATGATCTTTTGTAATCTTGGAAAAAGCGCCTCGCAGTATTCCCGTCATTTGTAGTTCCAAAACCCTAAAATGGGAAAACAATACTGTAATATACAATACATAGAGATATAATACACAAACAACATAAAAAGAGCCAAAATTAAATACATACCTGTTTGACTATATCAATCAGCATTCCAGTTTGCTCACGAAACTCTTGTTGCGTGGTATTTTTTTTAGCTTGTTTCAAAGCCTTATGTTCGCCTCGAGCAGTCCATCGTTGAAAATCCAGATTATAAGATATATGGAGAAGACATTCCATACACCGAATCTTCATATGCAGTGAAGAAATTCCTTGTTTGTAAATTTCTTCACGAAGTGGTTTGGAAGTCAAAGCGTCTAAATTATTCATCTCGCTCGGTTTTGCCAAGCAAATAGGACACGTTGCATATGATGGTACTTCAGCAATAATATTGGCCACTTTTCCATCAATCATGGTCATATGCAATTCATGTGATACAATAATATTTCCACACTGTGTAGATATTCGTTCATCAATTTGTTTTTTCATCTCAGACTCTTCAGACATTATAAAATCACCTGTCTCCGAAGTGAACGTGAACTTCACCGGTCGACAGTACAGAGTTGAGCAAGGTGTGGGGTTCTCCCAAACTATATTTTCATTCCCAGAAGATGGGCTAGTAGACACTAGCCGAAGAGGGACGATGCTTATCATGACTACTGATGAATCATCGAACTCTGTAGACGTTTTCTGTTTATAATTGCTCTGCGACGAAGAACCATCAAGTCCCCATTTCCAGGTCAACTTGAGTTCTTTATTTTGAGACCTATCAACAGAATTACTAATACCTAGTAAAATCCTTTCCACAGTGTGGTCCAATAGCGCTTGCAATTTAATTTGAGCTCCTTTTTCGGTAATCTCCATACTCTCTTGTGGTGGGTAACATCTTTTCTTGGCATTTACAAGCTTTGGATAAGATGGAAAGGCAGCACAGTTTTCTTCTTTCAGAAATTGTCGAAGAGCTAAGTACTTCCATTTCGAGAGCGCAAGTGATGTATAAAGAGCTAAACAGTTATCTTCAGAGACAGTACTTAAGCTCTGCTTTTTGAATAGTCGCTCGTCTACTTCGGATAGGGCATCTGGATTACTGGAAAGGTATTCGATCACTTTTGCCAGATTCGTTTTGCCGTTGTCTTTCAATTTTGTTATGTACCAGGTCTGCAACTCTTCTTCGGAATTTTCTTCTACTATGGAAGTAGAACGTCTTTTTTTTTGCTTCTTACTTAACTCTTCGAATGGTTTTCTGTGCTCCTTTTCTGTAGATGTTCCCGCTTCCGCAGTACATACTGCAAGAGTAGGAACATGGGAATCTATATCCACAGGTTCAGATAAGACTGCGTCCGAAAAGCCCATCTCACTTCTCAGGTCAACACTGTCACAAACAGGCCAGTTGATGTTTTTTTCCAACCACTTGCGATTACTTACACGATTCATAAAAGTTTTTTGGTTTCTACTTGACTCTATCCACTTTTTATTTAGATTTACACAAAAAAGTCGACAGAACTCCTTGATTCGGTTCTTGTCTTCTTCAGAAACTTCGGTAGTCAAGACAGAAATGATACTTTCATATAGAAACATATGATTTTTCAGATCACCGCCACTTCTTAATTTCACAAAAAAATCTAGGTTGGTACAAAATCCAGCCATAGTTCTAATGTAAATATAAAAATAAAAGTATTTCACTGTGTTCACAAATAAGCGACAAGAGCGAAACTAGATGGACTTAATGAATGTCTTTATATTTATAGACAGTGTTAATTACTCAAGTAGTGGACACTGTTATCAGTGAGTGAAAATTATTCAGCCAATCAGAGACGAGCATTTTTCGATGACTCATTAGTTATGCGCTTAGCCGAGCGCAATAACAAATGAGTCATCAATCACAATGCAGGTGCTACCGATAACATAGCAATAATTACTAAATTTCTACCAGAATAATTAGTTATAAGTACCTATGCGCTGTTAAAACTATATATTTAATAAAGAGAAGGTGAATTAGCCTAATGACACAAAAAATTTACTTTGAATTTATTTTAAATGGCAAAAAAAAATCTTACATAACATTTTTTTTTTACCGAATGATTACTCGCGCTGCCGCAGATGGCCGGCGCTGTTTTTTTTTTCGTGGATAGAGAATGACCCTAGCTATCATATACTCACGCCACACACCCAACATATTAGTACAATTGAAGAAAAAAAATTAAACGTGATTCGCTCCATACAAAATAATCTAATTAATTTTTTTCAAGACAAACTATCAACTTTAGAAGAAATGTTATAAGAATAAAAGTTGTCAGGAATATCATAACACGTCATATAAAAAAAAATCGCATCGATATTGGAACTTTGTTGCCTAAGTCCACTAATTTTCAGTATGGGCCCACTGTGCGCCGGGGCGGCCGCTGGCGGCATCGCAAATCATCAGTGTGCGCTGGCCGGCGGCAAATCCTCCTCGATGTCGCCTACCCAGCGTTCGCCGACGTGCGTTGGCCTTTAATTCTATTGTTGGGTCACCTATCCCAGTTGGTAGGTATGCTCCGTACAGCCAGTGACCGAAAATCGAAATCGAACACATTTGAGTTGTTATTTCGTAAGTGCCAGTCATAAGGTGTCAATGAAGAGAGACACTATTATTGTATCGTCGCTGGTGTTGTTTACCTGTTAAACACTATTTTTTACACGTGTTAACAAAAATAATCATTTTAATCGTTCAGTGCACTAAATAACTGAATTGTTGTAATAATAGAGGGGTACACCGTTGTCCTGCTAACGAGGAAAGTAGAAAACTATAGGTGTAGGTACTATAATGTACAGACGCCAGCACATCAAGCTACCCGAAACTATAAAATTGTCCCAATCAACATTGAACCTTATACTTTAGCGATAAAGTTGAAAATCGATTCAAAAATTTGATAGATTGTAGTAGCTTGATGTGCTGGCGTCTTTACTAGCCTTACGCCAAAAAAATATAAATAAGTTCAAAGGCTAGGCTATCACTAAGTGATCACTTTAGACCTGACGCGATTTTTATGGCGAGAGCGCATATACTAGCTACAATACGGCCGAGGAATCATGGTCGGAAATTTGCGCAGAAGGGTGCGCAATAAACACCTTTTTAGAAACCAAATGGTAACATGAGGCGAGTGTGAGTGAGAGAACTATGCTCAGACCAGTCATATTGTAGTATCCTTCACAGAGTACTCTTTTGATAGACTGAAAGTATCCTTGAAAACATTCAACAGATACGACTGCTGACATTACGCCGTAGTAGATCCAAGTAGATCATAACAGGTGTGCCTCATGAGACTGGCAAACGGTTAAATGGGATCATGGATTTTAAAGAAAAAGATAAAATGTTGTAAATAAAGTGCTATATTTATTTTTACAAAATAGTTACAAAAAGAACTTGACACACAAAATTTTACTGTACACACCTGCGGTTCTGATTACTTTTTAAAACCAACTAACTCAATAAATGTACAATAAAGTATAATAATATTTAATAAAAAAAAACTTTACTTAAAGTAAGAATTAAACTTAAAAAACGGTCCCAAAAAAAGATAAAAATATACTAATATTTAATTCAATTCATAAGATTATGGCATTTCTTTAATATAACGTAATACTGAACTTGCTAATACAACAAAAATATGTACGCTGTTCACTATAATGTGATCTTTATACTTCTTATGAATACGTTAATAATGTATGTAATAAATATGAACATTGTGACAAATTATCATTGTGTATTGTAAAATTAAGCCAAGGCTACATTGCTTTGCGATTAGAAATCTCACAATGAGGGATTGCATCAAAGTTAAGTGATTTTCAAAGATAAACCGGATACATAATATCATAGTTGTATAGCTTTACATGTTAAAGGTTTCGTAAATCAGTGATAAACTTTGATGCAACTCCACCCTTATAAGACATCCTTTGGTGACATAATGGGACATTTTAAATATTTCTCTAATTTACACATCAAATACAGTGAATAATTAATTTAGGCAGTCTTTAATATACTTTAGATAATAATATATCCGTTAATCGCTCCGTATTTTCATAATACACTAAATAAATAATAATACCAGATAAAGAATGGTAACGTACCCTATTAACTTAACTATCAATCAAAATATTTTACATACAAAATACAATATCAGCACATAATTCAGTAAAGCACTGTAAAACATTCTAAATATTGGTCTAGTTATTATTGCACGGAACGTTATGTCCCTTTTGAATATACGAACTACCTGATCGATGCAAATATATTTTATTCTTAGCCTGTATTTAAAATGGTATTGCTTGTTTCAAATCTTTACTATTGTTACACTGACACTGTTGTAGCACGATTACAAATATTGCGCGTACATTCGCAAGTCGCAACAAACGAGGCAGCTCGGCGACAATCGTTAACGTAAGTAACATACGCGCTCGCCTCAGCAACACTATCATATTGGGGTTTATTACGCTTACTACTAATATTCTTCTAATACAATTGCCTACGCGTACAGGACGTCAATAAGACTGAGTAGTAAGCGGCACGCTACATGATTAGTATCACAAATTGTGCAGCAACTCTAACAACAATTAAATTTTATTGCTATTTCACTGAAGACTCGATCGTCTTAAGGCAAATTAAACGTTGATTATATTACACTATTCGAATTTGACCTACCATTATCTATTTTAAAAATGCGATTACTGTGAACATGAGGCTATCAAGTATCAAGTGAATTCAAATATTTATCCAAAGGTCCATACAATAACTAGCTACTTGTAACTTCAGAGCTAGCAGCGTTGTATCTAAATCTTACATTATAGTAAAATTACGCAAACACTGAAGAATAATGTAAATAAGTATACATCTCAAAAGTATGTAATTCGTTAGCTTCCTTGCAGGTAGCAACCTATAGGAAAAAGTTTTTGAATATCAAAAATAAAATATGCATCAAATTCATATGAATACTTTAAGAGCATGCACAAAAATATTGCATTAACATTAATACTTCAACAAGAATGAAATGGCATTGACGCGTGTGAACAGCGTCATCTTTTCTCATAAAAATATTAGAGACAGGTCTCATATGAAAGTATGGACTACTTAATATTAAATGATTGAAGTTCATTATGTATCATATTAGCATTTCAATGCGTTCACAAACTTCTAATAGATCCCTATAAGTAGTATTTCCCATCGACGGTCAAATATAGCCTAATAATGTTGCAAGATATTAATTATATTTAACTTTTCTATACTTGCTTTCTGTGTAAAGCAATTATATATAAATGTGAGTCTTTGTTGCAACTTTGTACCATTAGAGCAGTTCTACAAATTTCAGATTCGCAACATTTTCGCTTAGGTACTTATTAAGTAATTACTTGTACTAAGTATAGAAATGGGACAGTTCTGTTGGTTTCAAAGTTTGGCACACATTTAAAAATGATATGTTTATGTCATAATGCTTTGCTATGAGGGGGGTATACAAGTGTATCCAAAAATATAATGTATTTTTTAAACTTCATGACAGGTCATATTGTTTCTAGGAGTATTAAAACTTCTCACTCCATTTAAATTTATGGAAGCCCCTTGCGAAAATTGAGTTTTGAAGCGTGCACATAAACTTTCCACTAAAACTAAAATAAACTGTCCCATTTCCTATAGGTACTTTACGCGTTATAATTATGTTATTCAAACACGGTGAACGATAAACGACGTTAAAAATGAATACACTCGAAATGCTTATATCGACTAAGTCACTATGATCAAACAGTAGTTCTGCTACCATTCCTAAGACTTCAAAAAGTTTCCTCTAATTCGATGTATAGAAAGCTAACTTCCGAAGCTGGCTTACTCAATAATGTATAATGACATCAATGGCAAATACAACAACGAGATGGTTCAAGGACTTTACTCTAAACACCCAAGGCGTCGTTTGTTTCATTATTAGTACACTATGCAAGTCACATGCTGATATGTAATAGACGACAGTTATTCGATTTAAATACTGATAGAAATAATATTTACTCGATTATTATCATTTGTTGCACATGAAAAGCGTTGTAATCGTAAGCGCATAACCTCAATCCTCGTCGCACCGACCTGTCCACGCGTCACACTCGCACTCGGTTCAATCACAGTCGAGAAAATCGCACAATTAATAAATACACTAATATTAATTAGGCCTTTTTAGGACAGATAATCACAATTTCTCTAAATTAATATATCTCCTCGACATACAATTCAAGCGACTCGTTTAATATCCTATTCCGTCTTCATATTCTTTGGATTCAAAATTTACCTGAAAAAGAAAACATTGAAATTGTTAACAGGAGCTCATTCAAGTCTTGTACACCTAGTGAAGCGTAGCACGGTTTTCATTGCCATTTGAAGAACACCGTGTTGCGCCGCGCGCCCTTTCTAATCCTATTCATTTTCAAATCTTTATTTGCAATTGAACTTAGTTCGGCTTAATCAAACAATTATCAACTCTATGTAAGGGGAAATTAAGTTGATTTTAGAATGACTATCAGTATCTCCAAAACCAGTGGTTTCCCAGATATGGTCTAGAATAAAATAAACATCCCAATGATGGGTAGAATATGTGGCTTTCGTTTTCATTAAGGGTTTTCACACCCGATATGTTCGGAAACTAACCTAATCGCTGACACAGGAGAGGGCGCGCACGGCGGGGCGGCGCGCGCGTCAGGCGGCGGCCTGCGCGGCGGGCGCGTGCGCAGGCGCGGCGCGCGCGCGGCCGCCGCGCGGCTTGATGCTCTCCGACACCTGCCACATGGCCTCCTCGCTCAGCACGTCGTCGAACTCGTTGAACATCGCTAGGATGCGCTCGTTCTTCTTAAACTTGTACTGCCTGCTAACAAAAGTTATATGAATTTTTGTGTGCAAGCTGTAGCTGAGTACAGTCACAGTGACTACTAAAAGAATAGTATGACTGCTCATTCTTGATTTATTTGCATGCATCAATCGACTTTGACTGCAGCCAACTATATTGATTCTTAACTATTTATCAGTTTAGATTATTATTTGCAGGAGTTATTTTATACATTTAATAACAGGATATTATACTTTATTATATTATACTTTCCAAAGTTCAAATAATCAAATGAAATAAAATAAGTGTGTATGGATTACGCACTCTTTATGGAATCTCTTCATATTCTCCATGATGTGGTACTGCTGCCACCTCTTGGTGAAATTGATGCAGCCTTCCGGAAGAAGGTCCGGATTGCCGATATGAACGAAAGTCAGATCTTGAAGGACTAGGCCACTGCAAACAAAAAAATTATTATGATAATGTTGCTATCATAATAACGTAGCGGGATAACTAGCTTAGCACCACAATGTCTAGTGCATTAATGGAATGCTATGTGAATATCAAGTCACAACCATTTCACGAATACATTTGTTGTAAGCCTCGTTTACGCGAGAAGTTCCTCGACCATTTAGAGGTGGAAATGTCCATGCGAACCAACGTAAGCGAGAATCGTCAGCTAAGTTTGCAATAATAGTGTAAAAAATGCTTTAAAATAAAGTATATGAATAATAATAAAATCAACATACATGTAGGGTATGCAGGGCGGCTGTGTCTCAGCGAGTGCCTGGCGGTAGGCGCGGAAGGAGGACGAAGAGTCGATGATGGTGCAGTAGTCGTGCAGCGTGTCCACGATGGAACGTGGCCAGCCCAGGCGCCGCACGGGAGGAGAATCCAGCGCGGATACGAGAGCGAGGTACGAGTTGAAGTTGTTCATCTTGCGTAACGCCTTCATTACTTTCAGGAACTTGCTGGCGTACTTTTCTCGCTCGCGGGCTTCCTCCTGTAATTAAAATACATTGTTTTATTTTATTGATTATTTAAGTACTAGCTGCTGCCTGTGCTGTAGACAACGATTTTACTCGCTAACTGAGAGAACTAAGCTGTTCCCCGATCATTTAAATCCTATGTGTTAATTAAGGACTTTCTGTGCCGAATTTCATCAAATCCGTTCAGCCGTTTATACGTATAATAGTTCTATGAATTTTTGATGCTGTAACGTAACCCATGAGTACCCTTGATAGAGTAAATTAAACTTATTTCACGACTACCAACCTGTTCTAAAATCCTAGAGCGTGCCCAGTAGCTCATCTTATTGAAGTGTTCCGTGAATCGCGTTAGATTAGGCGAGCTCTCTTCTGATTGGTCGCGCGGCCAAAGCAGCACCTCGGCGGTAGTGAGGCGCACAAACAACGCGGCGTCTAACAACGTCATCTGTTCGGCCAACTCCGTCGCTTTGAAGTCGAGGAGGGTGTCGCGACGCGTCGATACGCTGCCGAAGCACGGATTTTCGTACTCGTATCTGTTGTTTGTCTATAAGAAATGGATTATTTAGTGGCTTTTGTTGCATCACATTCACATTTGTATGGCGCAATCATAGACACTTATAACTTTTTGTTTTATCATGATTTAATATCGATAACCGTCCTGTCTGTAAAGTTTCGGCAACTAATTATAAATAACCCTGTATAAATCAATAGTGAACATGATTTCACTTCAACCAGTTACTGGACTCACCTGTTGGAAGTGCAGCTGTTTCTGTTTGTCGACTAAAATCTGCCTGAGAGCCTTCGCAATGATCAGCTCCTCAGCGTCCACAAGCCAGTAGATAAACTCCATTATCTCCTGCATCAGTGGGCAATCCAAATCGGACATCCTGAAAACAAACAAAACATAGTTCCTCAGAATCAATAAGAACGAATGTATGAGAAAATTAAAAACCTTCAAAAAAAAAAAATTTTTTTTCCTGAATTTTCCCCATGTTTCAATAGTCATTCTGCTATTCGGGGCGCAAACAAATCCAACAAATTAAAGATCATAAAAATCGCATTTAGTTATAAACGGTGTAAATAACCAGACTTTGTTTTATTTATATAGATTATTGAAATCCTAAATGGTTTGCATTCGCTTGCTTTCGAAACATTTTTACAGCTATTTTACTCAACAATCACAAGGGCGACTGTTGGTCGAAGTATCCTGGCTTCCGATTTCCAGGTTGAGCAAAATTGATTAGGGTGGTTAAGTTTTTTCATCAAGAATAGCCAAGAATTTGAATTTGGACTCTGGCTATTACATGAAACTGAAGCATAGACGGCGAGTCTGCCTAACCCTTACGGCGGGTAGACATATGTGAAATGTAACATGACCTAGTTGCTGCGTTATATTTCATGTTGCATTACATATATTTACACGGCATATTCGTTTCAACATATTATGTATGTCATTTCAGGAAACCGGCATGTCCTAGAACCAAAAATTCGAAGACATGTGACATCCACCAACCCGCACTGGGCCCGCATGGTAGATTATAGCCCACTCCCTCTCGAAGAGAGGAGGACTGTGTCCAAGCAGTGAGAACAATATAGGCTGATTATGATTATAATGTCATTTTCATGTTGAGTTTCACAAATCTGTACCCAGCATTAGGGGATTACAGGCATGATGTTTGTTTTAATTTGTTTCCATTAGTGTTGGTTGTGTTGCACTCACGTGAGGTCGGCGACGACGCGCGTGAGCAGGCACAGCGTGGAGCGCAGCTCGTGCGGGCGCGGCCGGTAGTGGTGCGCGCGCCGCACCAGGCGCGCCACCAGGCCGCCCGGCGACACCCACGTGCGGTACGTCGCCAGGAACGCCTCCTGGTACGTGAAGTCTGCGCGGACAGGTGGCACTCAGTACACACGTTCACAGATACAGAAGTTTACAGATAGACGGAGTCCACAGTTACAATTCCGATGGATATTTGCGTTGTGGCAATATTCCGAACACTTTTGTAATTGCGATAGTAGAAACATACAGTGAAGCCTTCCTGCAGTCCTGTCGCAGTTATTTTACTTCTGATCTTTATTATCGTTACAATAAGGTTGCTGTTGGGTTGCTGCCACTGAGAAGTCTGTCAAAATCACAGTGACCTTTATTCTAGGTAAAATAACTGTGAATAGACGGTTATTGAGGTGCATCCAGACAGCGAAGCATGAGCCGCAAATGATTTTTTTATATGTTAGATGCCTCAGCCTGAAGCACACACCTCGTAATTTCTTCTGTCTGGACAAGACAAGGCATTGTAACTGAGACTCCAGCATTTACCTGTAAACTTCTTGGTGCATTTTACTACAATTTTGAGTTATGTTTTGTTGATATTATCGATTGGTGTAAAAGATTTCAAGGACACTCAAAATGTGTAGTATACGTCTAAAGCAGAACAAAAGCTTGTAACATATTTTTGAGAAAAACTTTACAAACCAAATCGAAATATTTTCCCGTAAAACTTTGGCGAGCTGTTAAATAATTTGGAACTTCAAAAACGTATGTTACAGCAAAACTACACATTACCAAGCCAAAGCGGAAGATCGTTTGAGCAGCGCTTACTACATCTAAAGCTTTTGGTTAGGTGTTTTTTTTTTAATAACACAATCATATGCCACGTTTGTGCGGCAGCTTACTTTTGACTGTAACACCTTAGCATGACAATATGTCACATATTTTGTCGAATCTGACACAAAATTCAATAAAAATACGTAACTTTTGTCTCGGCAGAGCTACGCGTGCTATAGCTAATTAGTAAATCATTTTCATTCAGTGTTTTAAGCAGCGTAGAATTATCAATAACACTACTCAAAACACATTTCGAGGCTACTTGAAGCAACATTCGACAAGCATCCAAATATTAGTAAAAATAAAAACCAGTAAAACTTCCAGGCCCATATTAAAGAACGGTTCAACCACTTACACTCGTCCGTTTCTGTAAAGTGAAAGCATGACAGTTGAGAGGTTAGAAGCAATGATACGACATGACTTAGATAAAGATATAGTTACAGATTTTATGGTGGTGGTTTTATGTTTAGTCCAAAATTTATTAAAAATCTATATTACTGATTAATCTGTATTGTCTTTAAAAATATAATTATGATATCCAGTACCCAAAATGCGTTCATGCCTATATAAACCACCATTTTAACCAATAATGAGATGAAGGAGGAGGAACTTTAATTTCATCGCAACCATTCAGGATGATGCTTATCGTCAAAGAAAGTTAATGATCCCATATCCATGATATTTTGAACAGGTGACTGACCTTTGGTGGCTTTGGTGGCGAGTACGATGAGTGCGTCGGGTTGTCCGCCGCGCACCTCGGGCCCGTCCTTACTGGGCCCCTTGAGGACTAGCCAGGAACTGATGTCAGTCTGAAGGATAATGTCATCGGGGTCGGCCTGAGGGGGCTCGCTGTTGCTTTCCGCAGTAGCCGGTGCGGGTTCCGTGCTGCCTTCACTCCTCTGATACAATTATAATAAAACCATATAAATTTTCTTTCACTTCTAATAATGGAAGCATTGAATCGATGTATGCATTACCTGCGATGGCACAGGCGAAGGCGACGGTGGTTGTTGCACAAGCATTTCCAATTCATCTTCAAGCGGAAACTTTCCGGGAGCGGGTGCCGTGGTACTAGTAAATGATTCATCGGAATTCTGAAACAAGATGCCATCATGAATTTGAGCTATTAAACACCAATTAAGGCCCATTAGGGCCCTAATTAGCCTTATTTCAGAGTATCAGAATAGACACTAACTGCCAGAGAAATTCAAAATAGAACAGAAATGGTTTGAAATTGTCTTCCAGGTAAAAATATAGAAAACAGACTATAGAACCTTCAATTTAACTTACATTATTCAACACGGTTTCATCAGCGGAGCTATTGTGTGATGACGGCCGCGGCGATGGAGGAGGTAATAGCTCGTTACTTGAATTCACAGAGAGCTGCAAACAGATAAGTGTTCATAAATACTGCAGGGCAATGCACACTGGTGTTTCAGTCCAGGGTTACAATTTGACATTGATAACCCTTATTTTAAAGCAGTAAGAGCGGCTATTTCGGCATCTAGTGACGATAGGCTAACCATACATCTTCATTCAATAATTTAAAAATAAAGTAGTTACCTGTTTACTCTTGCTCATCTTAGGCGGCAGAGCCGGGGGCGGCTCCAGCGGGATGGGACTAGTACCACTCATGTTCACACTATCTTCTGAGCCGCTACTAAAGAACAGAACATAGTAATCAGTATTACAAAATGTTTATATTATTTGCTCATATTATGATTATTTGCATGAAACAAATGCCAAATGCTTATTTTTTTTAATGCTTAGTTTGGGTTTCGAAAAAGGGATTTCGATTGTATTTTACAGAACTAATTATAATCGATATTGTTTTAATTGTGCAAGTGAGATAAATAGCGTAAAATTTGATTGTGTCACGCAAATAAAAAGGAAAACAAATACGTAGCTTTCATACCTCATTGGTGGGTTTCCAAAGTGCTGGACAGTAAAAGACTGCGCAATAGAGCGCTGTACTTGTTGACGTTGCATACTTATGGCGCCGTCGCCGATTTGTTTGGCACTAAAAACGAAAAGGTTATATATGTAAATTAAAGAACATTTTATACCTGTTAACTACTCATCACAGAGTCGTCAAGTTATACATTAATTGCACAATGAACATTAAAATAATAGGTTGAAAGCGTTTTATTGCACGGCCTAAAGAACATAAAGGCTCGGTTGCACCACAAATTATTAACAAAATTTAGCACTAAACGAAGTAAAAACATGGTTTTTATTTCGGTTAGTTGTTTGAAGTTGACAGAGTACCACAATATTAATAATAACTAGTTGTGCCCCGCGGTTTCACCCGCATAAGTTTCGATCCCGGGGGAATATCGGCATAATAACTATCCTATGTCCTTTCCCGGGACTCGAACTATCTCTATACCAAATTTCATCTAAATCGGTTCGGTGGTATAGGCGTGAAAAGTAACATACAGACAGACAGAGTTACTGTCGAATTTATAATATTATAGTATGGATACAAGCCTATTATTGTCCCACTGCAAGGCAAAGGCGTGGTCTCGTACAGAGAAGGTACGAGCATAGATCACCAGGCTTGGTCTAGACGGGTTGGCGATTTCAGACTCATATAAGTCCAGTTTTCCACACAATATTATGTTTAGTGCTAAATGTATTTAGTGATCAATGATGCAGTGAGTCTAAAAACACGATAGGTTATTTTCTAATTACCTGGCTACGTTATACGTATGTATCGAGTGACGGAACATGTCCGGTGGTGCTGCAGCTCCGGGAGCATTCGGCGGATGACTGCAGTTCCCAAACATCTCCATATACGCCATTACTAAACAGATAATCACATCAGTTATATATCACTCTACTATGATATCACAAGGCGTATTCAAATTAAACACTGTTATTTCATTTGAAGATTTTAATGTTCGAAGTAAAAAAATATTTTAGTTAGAAAGATAAAAGTAATCTTATCTTTTTATTTCTACAATCGATACTTGTTTAATAACAATACACCTTACAGTTAGTCAAAAAGATGATCTGATACACTAAGAGCGTAGGCGCAAATGTGTTTTCCGAAGAAATACAGTCATATTAAAACATGAAACAGCAATAACATATGATCGTAATGAAGCGCTAAATACATTCCTCATCCTTTGTGATAATTAACTACGGCGCGAACCAAGTTCCGCTGTTGTTAACCAACGCATGTAAGCTGCGTAAGCTCGTGTGTACAAACGTCGTCATTTCGCACGTGGAAAGCAAGCAGGGCGTCCACCATGATTGCAACTCTTTATTACTATATCACGGAAATGTACGCAATACGGGCATAAATAAGTTTCAATATTCATGGTAGAGCCTCCAAACATCGAGTGAAATTGGCGCCTAGTTTTGCTGGTGTAAGTGACAAGAAGCTTGTTGACTGCTAAAGCACGTCTGATGAATCTCCAACATGTCCGTTCATGGAGTGGACCTTTATGTCTAAAAAATAATGAAACACGTATGCTTGCATCTTCAAAGAAACTGATGCTTTATTTTGGAGCTAAATAGCGCTTTACATGCATAGATCCACTCACCGCTGTACGCGACGCTTTGGAACACTGCCGCGCCGCACCGGCACAACAGACAAACATGCCGTTATAGCCCCACACATAACATTATCATTCATATACCATAGCGCCCAAGAAATCACAATGACTAAAGGATTTTTTAGAAAGTCACAGAACCACTGAGTGAAAATTGGAAGCATTTATAGATTCTCATCAATCACATACAAATGAAAACAATACTTTTTAGGATAACATAAAAACATGAAGTGCCATTGACAAAGTGACAGTGTACAGAATACATTCACAGTTTTCTTTTATCGACAGTATAGTATTTACACCCATTATTGATATTAAATGTGGAGAAATTATGCAGGCATTCCCAAGAGCTTGTAGTTAGCAATTGAAGTAATAAGTTATAGTAAACGTTTTTTATTTAAACGAACCATTTCGTTCCGCCACCAAGACTGGGTCAAGTAGTTTACATTGGAGTTTTTTTTTTCAGGATTGTGCTTAAAAACTTTGACAAAAAGTGTACTGACTGTGTTTTTTCTTTAGAGGCAGCGGCGGTGGTCTCGGCGGCTGGTGCACGGCCAACGTGTGCGGGCGCGCTTCACCGTGCAGCGAACATACTGGCGACGGCCTGGAAACAAATGCAAAATATTATTCACCATGAACACACTACACCTCTTTTTTACGACAGACGGCGATAGGCGTCAAGGTTGCGTGTGCTAATCACCTGATTTCGACAGTTGGGAAGTGTTGTTGCACGTCGACGCGAATGTTCCGGCGCGTCTTGACGGGCAGCTCGGGCGGCGTCTCGTTCTCGTCTGCGGTGATGCTCGCCAGTCTGAGGCGCAAACAACCAAGTTACGAAAATAAACAACTAAATTGGTTAGTCCGCGTCGTGTCCTTGGTGACGTAATTTATACCGTGTTGCGATGTTTTGAGTAAGTAACAAAATTAATGTACCGAAGTATATTAAATTGTAGGTAGAATCACAGTGCACACCAAGTCAAGAGATTTTATCAGTGCTAGTTATTTGTGTTTGTGCCATGAATGGAATATAAATTTAGAATGTGAATAAAATGTATAACTGATGGTATGTGTGTTAATTTTAAAAATATTTTAATTGGATTTAATCACATGTAAAAAACAAAAACAAGCCAATTCACTCTAAAATCTTATAAAACTACAGGTAAGAAGGGTGTGTGTGGTAAAACAAAGGAACACTCACTTTGAAGAATGGTGCGTGGTTATACTGTTCATATTGGTTACATTCATGCGGCTCTCAAAGCTTTGTAGTGTGCACTTCATTTCGGTCACACAGTCTGTACTGTTAAAAATACTGCAAAAACAATAACAGGAAGCATGATACTTAAGATATTTAATATACTTTGCTATAAATAGACATTTAAAGATTGCATAACATTTGATTTAATAATTTTAAATGTTATTTTATTTCTATCACACTCAAAGTATATTAAACGTCACTAAAAAACACAGAAACCAGGAACATGAAGAAGACAAGAGAAAAGAGTGATGATAAAAAATGTAATAGGTGTTTTAAAAACGAATGTGCAAAAAAAACCGTATAAAAGACCGGCAAACTAGATAAATAGGTACCTGTCCGTATGGCTAGTGTAGTGATGTGAAGAGAACGAAGATGTGAAACTGTGCTCAGCAGACATCTCTGCATGGCCGACTGACACAAACCCGGACTCGTTGGAGAAACTTTAAAGAATAATTCAGTAAAATGATACGCAAATAGAATTACTTGTCATTGTTCACGAAACCAAGACTATTAATATAAGTGTGTTAGAGATAAACATTGACCCAACTTGTCCAGGAAGGAAAATTGCATTTATTATGTTTATAAATATAACAATTATTACTTATGGAGCTAGACATACTCAAAATTTTGTATTTAATTTTAACCTTTTAACCGCCTACGTCGGATTAATCCGACAAATATTTTCGGGCCCATTTCGCCAGAGTCGTATATTTACGACCAAAATATCACTGTTTGTTTAATCAGCTTTGTTATTTAATTACGCTGTATTCTATCAAAAATATGTTTATTTTAGGTAAATAGTTAACTAAGTAATCATTTACAGTTTAATACACTTTAAGTCTCTTAATTAGAAGTCCTAAAAATAATGTTCAAAGTTAGATGAATTACTAACATTATTTTTAGAAAATTGTATTGATGTGCAACGCCCATGACGACAAAATCCGACATGAGGGACATGCCAAGATTTACCGATACAAAAATAAACATAAATCAAAATATTTCTCGTTATACAGACTAATTTACTTTAAAACAAATACAGCAATTGTTAATAAAACATTTTTTTTTCAAATATTTGTGAGTATTTCATTTAATTCCTTTAAAATAAGTAAATTTACTTGTGAAATGTCAGCGACTGAATTGATGGTTCCCATCCCTAACCTACATGTTCCGAAACTTACTTTGTTAGTACGCCCTGCGCCACGGTCGGATAAAGACGACCGCTTCTTACGTCATAAACGCGTGCCGACTTCTGGAATTTTCCATCAGCGTTGTGATTGTGCATGTAGTTTTACGTTCGTATGTCGATAAATGCACATGACAGAAATTTATCATGACGACTACCACTACTTTTATTTCTCAATAGTTTTTCTTCTCTGGACTGATTTTACTGTGAATAGCCTAAGTACTAATTAATAAATCGTTCAAATTTTTAAACACTTTGTTTTACTGGCTTGCGAAAAATGCCGAATAATTTCGTAAGGTAAGTAGTAGGTACCTATATCTCCACCAAGCTAAGTTTGCACCTCGCTGGAATGCGGCGTGTACCCGTGTAGGTACATAATGTATAATATAATGTTAAAAACAATAAATGCAAAGTAAAATCTAACAAACATTTGTTTACAAGTCATAGCGAATTCTTTTTGCAGCCCGTACCTAAGCGTCAGTGTGATGTAATCGACGCGAGGTGCAAACTTAGCTTGGTCGAGTTGTAGTGCAAATGTCGTTATTAAAACGAAATATCGACATCGAAAAGTTAAGTATTGCACATCCCTCTTTGTTGTAGGTATTTATTTTTCGATTCACTGTGCCGGGCGCTGGGGGCACGCCAACTGATGTGAAGTCGGGCGGTTAAAGGGTTAATAGTAGCTTTTCCTGGAGGTCGGTAATTATCTCGGAATAAAAAGTATCCTATGACCTAACCTAGGTCATGGTCTACCTATGAACCAAATTTCATCGAAATCCATTCAGCCGCTATTGCATGAAAAGGTTACTGACAGACAAGGGGACAGACAGTTACTTTTGCATTTATACCTAGCAGCGCCCCGCGGTTTCACCCGCATAAGTTTCTATCCCGTAAGGATATGAACAAAAAAAAATCGCTTGTCGTTTATGCAGTGCGGCCACCGACATATGTTTATGCGAGTTTGTTTTCACAAAATCGCCGTCACGTCGTATTCGCCTTAGTAGTGCGGCCGCGGCCTGAGAATATCGGGATAAAAAGTATCCTATGTGTTAATCCAGGGCGTCAGCTACCTCCATAACAAATTTTATCAAAATCGGTCCAGCCGTTTGTGCGTGAAAAAGTAACAAACATACAAACACTCGCAAACTTTCGCCTTTATACAGATAGTGCAATCCACGAAGACGCGCCCCACTTTTTTTCCTAATCGTAATATCGCCAGTTAATTCCGCTATTGTTTTGTTTTTTCGATACACGCTAATTACGCACTAAGTAATAAGTAATTAGTGTGTATCGAAAAAACTAAAACACTAGCGGAATGTTGCACACTTGTAGTGTAAGAGATTAGGAAGAAGAGTGGGGCGCGTCTTCGTGGATTGCACTATCTATAATATTAGTGTGATATTAATTATACAGCGACCCATCCCTGCTCAGCACGGTGTTTACGACGTGAAAAAACGTCGAGACTTCTTTATATTTAAGTTTATCATTACTAATGCAGGATGAAATTGAAAACTTGCGCCAACTCGAAATAGGAGGTGCAGTAACTGTTACATAATATTTATAAATTGTCATCCCAAAACTAGATTCTTGAAAAAATATGTGTATGTGTTATCGTCTTTAAAACGTAAGCCTTCAAGTAGACACGAATTATCGGAGTTCCAGTAAAAAAATAAATATCATAATCTATCAAAACAAATAAGAAAATTAACGTATCAATTATTATTAGCGCGCGCCCGATATGCAATCCATTGATCACAACAAGAAGCATGTTGGCAACGCGTTTAACTAGCGGTCATTTGTCTAATTTTGACCGTTCCTACGAAAAAAGAGCGCGTAACGATGTTGCCAAATTTGCCTACGCGCATGTATGTGCATCCCTTTCCTAAATGACATGCTCTAAATTTTCTTTATAACACGTTGAATTTACGTGGCGCACCTATTAAATTTCACCGTGTATACTTACATAAAATGATTAAATTCTCTTAAGGTGAACACCGCATCAAAACCCGTTGCATAGTTTAGAAAAAACAACGCAGTCACACAGACACACGAAAAGCAACTTTAATTTATAATAAGTTTAGGAGTATGGATAAGATTTTTTCAAGCACCACTTTATTTCAGGCTGTATTTCCTTTACCTTTTGACACATCGCAACTAATGCAAGTATATGATTAAATATAGTGAGACATACCGATTGTGGTTGGAATGGGCGTGCGCGTGAGTCGAGTTCAAGTGCGACTCCTGCGACTCCACCGACGTGCGCATCTCGTTGACGTTGTTGCAACTGCACATACCTATAACAATAATTCTCATTACGAATGCGTTCTTAGTAATAAAGTAGTCACTGCTGTAAATGTTCAAAGTCCTCCACCTGTGCAACTGAGTCACCTAACCTTACTCATAAAGGTCTTGTTACAAAGCAAATAAAAAGGGTTTATGTTCTTTTTTTTTTTATTGTATGAATGGGAGTTCTTATAACAAAACTTCCTAATACTGGAAAAGCTTATTCTCCACAGTATTATTGATCACAGTATGTCTTGGAGTCATAGGCACACAGGAGTATAACATGCCTTGTCGAATTACAATGGAAGACAGCGTTATGAACCGGAAATCGATCAGCTTGTGGTCGATTGAGGACATCGTAGCCCATTTTGAGACGTACGATATGTGGTGACGGTCGACATCGATATACCTCTTTCTTGTTGCAC
Source organism: Hydraecia micacea (assembly GCA_914767645.1). Taxonomy (NCBI): domain Eukaryota; kingdom Metazoa; phylum Arthropoda; class Insecta; order Lepidoptera; family Noctuidae; genus Hydraecia; species Hydraecia micacea. The sequence goes on along the minus strand of OU611779.1, from coordinate 8,509,696 downwards.
CTTAACAATTCTTAGATAGTTTACAAGTAAATGCTGTACTGACCAACTAATTCTGAGTTAGGCGGCGTGGCGAACACATGGTCGTGATTGATAGAGTCGTGTGCGTTCCTCTCCTCATCATTTGACACGTTCAGCATCGAGTCCAGCGAGCCGCTGCTATGAGATTGCAGAGATAGTCTGAAATTGTACAAAATTGCGACGATTTGATATTGTTGCTATATTAAACCAAGTCTGTGCAGTGCTTCCGAGTGCTTGCCAAACAAAAATGATCCTTTTTGCAAAGTAAATTATAATTTAAGTTCTAAATCTTAATTTAAAAAATGAATGTATCTAGTAATACCTAAGTACGCATGAAAGTGATAACAAGCTTTCGAAACATAGCGTAGTTGAACCAGCAACTAACCTATCGATAGAGAGAGCCAGTAGGGAGTTGTCGTTCGCTGACTTACGCTTAGGCGGCAGAGGTGGGGCCAACTCGATTTTCCTGCAAACACACATTGCACTCTCACTGACCATACCATTGAATAGCCTTCGTTAAGATTTAGACTACCAAACCAAGACTACATACCATCCCACTAACCTAACGCCAATATCCTTGAACTTAACGATTAGAATTATTATGCGTACAGTTAAAAACATACGCAATTAACTAATAACCCCAATAGAGTAATTAAAATTGGCATCCTGCGTTCTAAGCATCTGAAGTTAACGGGGCCAACGATACTTTGAAAGTGTTATAGTGTCGCCATAAAATTTTACGCCATCCATCAATACTGTATGTGCTATTGTGACTTTGTGAGTGACTTTCACGTAGTCGACTCGTTTGAGAAATGTTTGTTGGCGCGTCGATATTAGGTTGGAGTAAAAGTGTAAAGCCTATTCAAATCTTTGTTTACAATTGACGTTATTTTCACTTAAATAAATATCAACTTTACACAAGTGTAAATTAGGTTGCTTTTAGAATGACTAGTGTAGCGGAAACTAAACTTTCTGTGTAGGTTGTTAGAGATATTTGTCTAATATGTTGTACTGACCGGTTGGGCCTGGCAGGCTTGGGTGGTGGAGAGTCGGGAGCATCTAGTACGGACTCAGAGGAGTGCGACGCGCGTACGCCACTGGATTCGGACCCCGCCTCGCCCGTCAGCAATGACCGCTCCTTCGGCGTCAATGGAATATCTACAACAGACGTAATAGTATGCTTAGTAATTGTATGGCAGCAAAACACACAAAAAACTTTTATTTTTCAGTAAAATTTCATCTATAGTAACAAAAGCTTCATTAAAGATTTCATCTTAAATAAAAAACGCATGTTTTCTTAATCTAATTTATGAACAAAAACAGTTAAAGATTGTTGGTTTTGCTGCTAAAAACGGCAAAGTATTTATGAGCATCTAAATTATAGCTAAGAATTTAGCCGTTGTATTTAATTAGCGGAACTGATTAGTTCCATCACAGTGGTTTTGTAATAGAGGCTCTATTATGTATGATAGCGTTTCAACAGAAATGAATAACACACCTGGCAAGGAATTCCTTTGTGTTGAAGACCGCGGCGAGACGAGTGCGGGGCGTGGGGAAAGCGCAGGCCGCGTCATGTGTTGCTGAGCCAGCGCTGACACTTCTTCCACAGCACCCGTCACCCCTTTCACTACTGAGCTGACATACTCTGGCGACAACGCTTCCGCCGAAGTATCTAGTTCTTCATTACTAGCATCAGCTCGCAAGCTCAGTGCAGTGATCTCGTCGCACAGTCGTATCAACGTTGCTAATGCCGCACAGAGACGCTTTACGGCACTGGTTAGTTGCGGTGATCGGCTGCAGTATGGTTTTATTGCTGAAAGTTTAAGGTTACTATAAGGTTTACAAAGTGTTTGGACTTCTGAAGTTAAGTTCTGGGGAATACAGAAAAACTTTAATGACACAAACCTAAAAGTTTGTCTACTAATAAACAAGAGTGTAAACAGAAGAGTGGTATAGCAATTCACATTCCACTTGTAACTTCACATGTTTCGTGGAAGTGTTAAAGATTTTGTTAGGTCTGTTCATTGATACAAAAACAAAGCAATCCTAAAGTACCTAAGTGAATTAAAATTGTGCAGTTTATTTACCTTTATGTATATTTGCGATTGATTCAAAAACAATAGTGCCATTGTCGGGGAGCATTTCCAGTTTCCCCTTTGTGATAACATCCGAAAAGTGTTTTAAGCCGAACGTAACCTGTGGACAATAGACATGTTGACATTAAATGTATGTACAGAATAGACTTCAATAGACGGTGAAATATCAACTTTGTTGAATTACTGACCTCTTTGACTAGCCGTTCGAGTTCTTTGGCAGGTGTGACTTCCCCATCCTCATTGGTGTTATTAAGGTTTTTCGCCATATTCCGAATTTTCGGGCTAAGTGGCGAGTGCGATCTGCTGTAACATAAACAAATAAAATCATAAGTACTGTGGGATATGAGCCCACAGTACTTGCTCATATCTTATAATTTAAAGAGTGTGAAGCTTTATTCAGGATTTATTTAGAATATTTAATAGAAGTACATTGTATCAAGGTAAAACTAGCACTCTTCTATATAGGAAAAAAACACCATCATATTTTATTTGACACACGCTTGAATGCCCGACTGGAACACGTCATCAAATTATTACCAGCCAGTCTTAAGAAGGAGGTCTCAGCCTCTACATCAGCTACGCCCACCTTCGAATAAAAGGATTGGCATAGCTCAACTACCAAACAAGACTTTTATTCGCCATGTTCGGACATCCAAGCTCTTCCTACCTAACCTAACCGTAATCTTACCTAACGCAGGAAATTAAATTTACATGGTAAGGTCCGTCTCTTGCAAGAGCAGGCTTAAGTCAGGACGAACGAATCCAACACTATGTTAAGTGTCAGGTAAGTTAACTCTTACAAGTGCCAATGTACACTCATACAAACTAACTTCGTCATGCTTAAACCTCGTCACGCCAAAACCTGCGCAAAGGACGCGACGCGGCCTCCTAATGAAAACAATTGATGTGAGAGTTCACATCAGCCTGAAAGAGGCTTAAAAAATTAAAGGATCTTAACATCGAACTCTTTTAACCCCATCGAGCCAGAGGGAGGGAAAAGTTTAAGAGGCCAGGGTTCATCGAAGAAATCTTATCATATGCCCGTACTCCAGAGTAAAACTTCAAACTCCTACTCCGTTCTCAAAAAATTCTAACTCTATAAAAATATCAGTCTTTACTGATAAAACTGTGTGTCCTCAAACATAAGCTGAACCAAATGTGTCAACCAAACACACTTTGCGAAGGCTATGCCCCGTTAGCAAAGTTGGTTTCAACTTAAGCTGAGTGTCTGTCACCCCCCCTCTAGGAGTGACCACAGTTTTCAAAAATTATTTCCTCCCATAACTCGCGACAAACTATACTGGAGTACGTCCATGCTATCCCGGCCTATTCGGAACAAAACATTGAAGACGACGATATGTTCCTCCTCCCTTGGGCCTATGTGGGATATGAGCCCACAGTACTTGCTCATATCTTATAATTTAAAGAGTGTGAAGCTTTATTCAGGATTTATTTAGAATATTTAATAGAAGTACATTGTATCAAGGTAAAACTAGCACTCTTCTATATAGGAAAAAAACACCATCATATTTTATTTGACACACGCTTGAATGCCCGACTGGAACACGTCATCAAATTATTACCAGCCAGTCTTAAGAAGGAGGTCTCAGCCTCTACAGTACCTACAATTAATACTAAGCAAACATTCAAACAATGATCCAACTGACTGAGGAGGCCTTTGCTCAGCAGTGAAATGATACAATTTATGATTGGTGCTTGCCAAGAGGCCCCGACATGAGGAGCACGTAATGTAGTGAAATGTGTAGCAAAAAAATATAAAAGTTTAACCCTCAATGGAAGCCTTTTCAATAATCTGACCCACCCCGACCACAAATCCGAACACTGCTTTCGTCCACCATATTGCAACTCTACAACACTAAACTTTTTATTCAATTACTTGACAACAACCAAAAACAAGCCACTTGTTTATTCAATCAAAGTGTGTACTATCTATGTATTATATATAAATGATCATTTAAAATGTCATTGCTTGGTATGCGTTGCGAAAGAATCTGCTTTGCATGCATGCCCACACCTGTGCGCGAATACAAAGCTAAACTATATTTGATATTCAAGTAGGAGGTCCCGGTTCACCTTACTCTATGTGAGTTCAACTAAAGACAATATAGACGCCTGATATGATCTTTTTTAATTACCATTGAGGTCACGAGACTCGAGCATGTTACGTGTTTTATTACTTGTCTTATTTGGTAAACAAATATGGCGTAGGTACTTACTGAGATTTTATTTTGAGAGAAATCATGTATTAAATTAATGTTTGAGTTTTTTATAAAGATGATGATATGAAAACTTGTGGTGTCGTGTTTATCTAAAACATGTTAGGAAAAATAGCGTAGATACTTGGTACACTTGTATTTACAATGTACATATATTTTTGAGATAGTCTCTACAATGAACAAAGCATAGGTATTCCCAAATATAAAATAGTTATATTGAATTTACTACCTATGGATACCATTTTCGCAATCAGTAAGTACGTTCCTCTACCTAGTTTCAATTATAACGGTACAAAAATATCTACGTGGATCTAATTTTACAGAAAAAAATCCCTAGCACTACTTTAGTGTAATCGATATTGGGAAATTGTCAAAAATAAAAATATTGTGATTCATTGTGACAATCTCACGCATTAGCGAGCTGGATGTAGGTATATACCCGTCGTTGTAATATTTTTTTTTGTATTTTTATTTATAACAGTACTTATAATACTTATTTATTTTGCAATTTTTTTATGTGAAGCAAGTGATGTAAAAAGTATAACCGGGCAACTACAGCTGTGAGTCGTCTATGAGTGTTGTTGTGTGTTTTATCACGGTTTTATCGAGTCATCATTTCTTGTGTTTGTTTTTTGATACTTCTTTATCTTGCCGGTATTTGCTTTGGCACATTGATTACGTCTCTTTATTAATTAAACAATTACATCACATGGATATTTCTTATTGTGAAATTAATTATAAAAGTAAACAAATATTTAAAATAGATTTCTTAAATTCTACAATACATACACTACACTATAAATTCGTACCGTTTTCCATTTTTAGCAAATCTCCGGTGGAGTTTATCTGTTCGTCTCTGAAACCATCCGCCGACAGGCGTTCTCAACGCGTTCGACATCCTGTCGTAGAGCTACCACTCCTGAATTTCAAAGAACACTCGATCACAGTAAGTAACTATTTGCTTCGTGTACTTCTTGGACGTAGAATTACTTTCGAACAACCTCACTCAGACAAAACAAAAAACTGGTGTCCACCGGCCGTTCAATAAATAAAAAGCGATTCGGTCACGCTGACAGCCCGCGCGGACATTAAAATGTAATCACTTAACATTGCACGCACTAAACTAATGAGATTTCAGCGGACAATGTACTAATGAGTCCGACAGTCGCGGGTCGTGCTCATGACTCACAATTAACGCCACATTTTAGTGCAATGTCCAAACTAATAACAAGTCCGATAGTTAGGCTTGTTACTACTTCACAAAACTATAAGACTTCTTTTACAAATTACGACACTACAAAACTATTTACGTGACTTTTTAAACAAAAAATTGTGATAAAACTTAACACAACAACATTGTTCTTGCACTAGTGGCAAAGATAATACTGCGTTAGTATGAGCGACATTTTCTTGTCGCTGTCACTCGAAAGATAGGAGAGTTATGTATGTAAATTTATCAATACAGATAACAAGTAGTATACAAAGATTTCATCGCTGTGTAAACAAGTTACTAGATAAGGTGTGCATACCATAAGATGTAATCAACAAAACATCTGCAGTTTGTAAAGATAACGTTTGTGTCATGAAGGCTATGTTAGCTCCTTACCTACTTACTGATTTTTGCTACTAGCATTAAGTTTACTAACATAAAAATGTGATGGATATAGTGTCACGTACTGATTGTTTAGATTTAAGTAGCGTTATTTGGAGCATACGCCTAATAAGGTACTGAACCCCTGAGCCACGGGCGTGTCCAAATCATGCTTGAGCTTGACTCTTTTCAGATGTATCACAATGCGCGGAAATATGGCGCGTTATCATAGAAACGGATGTATGTATGTGACCTGATATTTGAGGAGAGATGCGGCCGGTGATGCTGTTGCGCCGGTGAGCGCATGTTTGAGATGCGCTCGAGCAGGTCGTCCTTGAATGAGCGTGCGCGCCTCGCCAACTTGTTGGCGCCGCGCAACGACCCGCGGTGCCCCGAGCTCCCCTCGCTGCCCGATTCGTTCTCTGTAATTTTATTGAATCAATTTTACAAATTACGACTCTAATGAATTTAGAGGAAATACAATAGTTAGCAAACAGGCCTTTGTCTTGGGTATATTTTATTATGCATCCATAATCAAACAATCATTAGTATTATCAATGTTTGCTCCAAACATCACTTTTGCCTAACCAACTCGAAATGGTGTCATATGTATGTATGTCCCTACTCAAAGTCCCTACGTCTACACTTAGCATGGCACCAATTCGTGTTGTAGATAAGCCACGGCATAGGATCCATTTAAGAAACTGGAGTGATAAATCTACAAACCGTATGTTACTGAATAATACCTTGAATTATTAATCATCCATCAAGAATACCGAATAAAGAGTATTATAACATAACTAGCTGCGCCCCGCGGTTTCACCCGCGTAGGTTATTGATTACAAAAAAATTCAGGAGAGATCTACCCTTACCACCTAGGGGTACAAAAAAAAATAGCCTACGATCTATTCTCAGACCTACCAAATATACACAAAAAATTTCATAAAAATCGGTCAAGATAACAAACACTGTGACTGTGACACGAGATTTGTATATATAAGATGATAAAATTGTATAAGTACATCTAACATGTACAACTACTATTATGTCTGGATAAACAAAAACTAGCGTAAACATATTACCAATATTTTAGATGACCTTACACATGATACAGTCATACAGTGACGTCATTCTGACATTGAACATAAGAAAACACCTTGTCTAATGGACCTTCGTTAGCAAAATTTATAAAACACCTAAGTAATAATCACATTAATTTTAATTCTTAATTTATTTGTCTATTTGGGTTTTATTGGATATATCCACAAAGGTATTTCCGTATGAACCGACACGATGACCTTTCTTAATAATTCTTTGAATGTACATTGATCAAAATAGTATACATTTTGAAAGTTTCTTTAAGGACGCTATCACATTTTTCCACGAATAACAGTGCTTTTCAGGTACCATTTTAATGAACTTGGAGTCGCAACTGCAAGGATATCTTGGTTTCAAATTAAAGATAATATATTCATCTCCAGAATGGCTCCATAACAATTAAATAGCCCTATACAAAATTTTCACACAAATACGTTTTTACCATCACAGTAATCGCAAAAAATTTTATAAAAAGGGGTTTGAATAAGTACCTATATAGCTAAATCCACTGCATATTTTAATTTAAAAATAAGAAGATATTGTTGCTTATATAGTCCTGATACGACAAGCTAAATATTTTGTAGATAAATAAATAACTTTTTCATTTATGAGACAAATAAGAAACGCTCTCAAATTTCTCCATACATTTTCTACCCGCGGACACTTGCGGTTCGTCATTCCGCGCTCAGAGGCGCTCGTGGAAGCACGTCTGTGTCGCTTTCTCGCAAAAAATAATTACGTAAAAAAGTGAGTTCCGAGTTGTGTACTGAGGTCGGACGAAGTTGATACTTTTTCGGACCGAAATAAAATTAAGTACGATTATTGGTATTTTTTTCAGAAACAAATACTTAGTTGTAATTTTTACAAGCTTTTATTTAACTTGCAATGTATGTATGTACGAGTATGTATGTATGTAACTATGTTTGTTCGGGTGGACTCTTGCAACTAAATTTTGAACCAGATATCTTCAACCGATTGAGCTGAAATTTTGTATGCACTTTTAGTTTGGATGACAATGCATGGTTAGCTGTGTGACGTTATTCTAAATCCAAAATGGCGGAACGCCCAAGATGGCGGACTACTTATTTTTAAGGCACTCCTACAATATGGATATCAAATGAAAGGGATTGCTGAGAATAACTCGAAAAATAAAATGACGTCACTCTAAATCCAATATGGCGGACTTCTAAAGATGGTGGACTAGTTATTTTTAATGCACTCCTACAATATGGGTATCAAATGAAAGGGATTGCTGAGAATAACTCGAAAAATAAAGTGACGTCACTATAAATCTAATATGGCGGTCATCTAAAGATGGTGGACTAGTTATTTTTAATGCACTGCAACAATATGGGTATCAAATTAAATTACTTGCTGAGGATGACTTGAAAAATAAAGTGACGGCATTCTAAATCCAATATGGCGGAACACCAAAAATGGCGGACTAGTTATTTTTAATGCACTTCTACAATATGGGTATCAAATGAAAGGGCTTGCTGAGAATAACTCAAAAAACAATGTGACGTTACTCTAAATGCAATATGGCGGACTTCTAAAGATAGCGGACTAAGCTTTTTATGCTTTCCTACAACATGGGTATCAAATGAAAGGTCTTGCTCAGAATACGTATGCGAGTTAAACTCCACAAAAAAGCCTGTCCAGCAATAACTAAAAAGTAAAAAACAAATTAAAAGTAATTTTTTTTTTAAAAAACAAGCTTTTAGTTAAATGCGCTAAAAAGAATAAAATAAAATTGAAATTAAGTACACAAGTTATATATGATATAAAAGCTTGTTGCGAGATTTACCTGTGTAGATAAACAAGTAAATAACATGATCTGATTGATTTTCATTTTTTAAATTTTCAAACTAAGTAAATACGAGTACTTAAATCTGAAAAAAACTTTTTTACTTTTAATTTATTTATTTAGTGGATGTAGATGACGGATAAAGATTGTACCTATAAATATTTATTTTATTATTTTATAATCAAATTAAAATGATGGAAATGTTTTTTTTTGACATTCGATATTAATAGTCGATTTTGGGGTTTTTCGGGGTGATGATTACGAATATAACATCCATTTTTCATTCAAGGTGGCGGATTTTTGTTTGTGACAAATCGACTTACGGCCAATTTCTTCATAATACCAGTATATCCAGTTGTCATGCTACGTCACAGTTTTACTCTTCAATTCAGTAATTTTTTTTAGTGAATTATAATGTTGCTATATTGAAGAATACAATTGTGACGTAGCATGACAACTGAATAGACTGGTATTACGTTTAGTCGGTTAACAAAGTCGCGTGGTTTTTTTGTTTACCTTTATTTAGCTACCTAAACCTATGGAGTATAGTAGTAGTACAATGAAATATTTTCTATGTGAAAAGACAGCTGTGCTGCTGGGGAGTTTGTTGCGCCACTTCTTCCCAGCGAAAGCACTAAGAAGTGAAGGGCGGGCGTTTTGGGGACTGTCTTTTGTAATTTTGACATTCGAAAAGTGCTGATTCTCAGCCTAATTTGAATAAATTACTTTTGATTTACTTTTTTTTATTTTTTAAGTAAATAAAATACTTACTGTTTTCATAAGGGAATGATTATTATTAAATATCACAACGAAACTCTACGATAAACTGCCAGGCTAGTATTTGATTATGTAATACTCCAACAATTGACATCAAAAATAATATTTAAAAGTACTTAGGTACATCTTTTCAAACTAACAGCAGACTGTGGTATAAATGTGGATGTTCCTTGTAATACTAAAATGTTAAGGTCGTTTTTGGGTACCTAGTAATGAACATATTGACTGATGAACTTCAACAATACTAAAAACATGATTATCACGCAGATAGTAAGTACTAATAACACTTACCAAATTCGATTGCGAACTTACAACTAACTTTACTCAATAAATACCAGCAAAATTTAAAAAAAAAATCTTCAAGTACCAAGATTAGTTAAATTACGTATAAAAATCGAGCGAACAATGGTTTCAATGTGTGCGTGCGCGTAATGTTGCTGTGTTGCGATTCAGATACCTAAACTTGAGCGAGTTCAAATTGTGATAGCGTCCTTAACACAGAAAAAAAACCTTTTACCGTTCCTTTTTTGCCTTTGGTACTTAATAAGTTGACACCTACTAATTACTACTATATGCACAGGTAGGTAAGAATTGCACTTGGTAATGAGGAAAATAATAATTCAAAAAGTTATCCTTTAGATTAGTGCAGAAAAAAATCATCATGTGGGCGGAGAGCGAAATAAGTTTGAGGTCCTGTGGTTTAGTACAATCTTGCTTTTGAAATAAAAATACTGCAATGGTATCAGTGTTCGCAAAGGCACTATCCACCAGATAAACTTAAAAATAGAATGCAATTTGTATGCAGTTATCTGCCAAGCAGGCCAACCGTGATCCGAAGGTGGTGAAACAGATATAATTTTAATGAATAAGTAATTTATAATTATTTTTATTTACTTTAGAAATATAATGAACTGCGATTTTGATTGAATAAAATTCTTTAGAAGCAGGAATATGTATACAAAATCAGGCAACGTTATTCTTTAACAGGAAAATATTTCATAGTGTTTGTCACAAAGATTTCGTAGAATTCATAATTACAGTAAAAAAAATAATGGTTAAAATAAACTGTTTTAGAATTTTGTCAACAGAATTCACTTAGAAATGAGATAATTTATATAGAGAAATAATATCAATGCATCGCTACAAAGAATTGTTTAGAAGAAAAAAAAATACCTCAACAGATTGCAGTTGCTGCTTTATGGCGTAGAACAGGTCCCCGTTATCCACAACACCAAATGTAGTACAAGTATGGAAATTGAACTATGGGTCACAATAAACGGGAGAATATAGACGTAGTAAACATGAGTTTATCAATTATAATGCCGATGACGCGTGAGTTTATAAATAAACGCGAAGGCGACAGGAGGACGCGCCCAAAGTCGCAGTGACGACTGGCGTCGACTGAACCAGTGAACCTCCGCACTTGCGAGTCGCACCGCCCGCGACAGACGGACGCCGTGGTACATCGCTTCCCAAGCCAGAGTGCGTCATACATAACACATCACCAGCACAGTGCACACACACTCGGTATTAAGTCCTACTTAACATGCGACTTCGGTACCGCACGGCTGTCCTGTCAACGCAGTCCCTTATGCGTACAGGATCACTGACGACGACTCTTTTAGCATCGGCATCGGCTCGACGGAAAAACGCATGATTTTGATTTATTTTGTGCAAGATTTATTCAGATTTAAACATAATGCAAACGGCATTGAAATAGCATCTTTAGTATTACTGACATTCGCAACATCTAGGACAGTCATATTTTATTCATGAACGCGTAGTTAATCTCTTGCATTTACATCGTTGTTTGTATTTATTGGATGTGATGTGGCGCATATAGCACTACTTTGTTTTTAACTTTCCGCGGCAAAATTGACAGTTTTATATGAAATTTATCATCAGCGTATCAGTCCACTGCTGAACATAAGACAGCGCCGATAGCACGACGTTTAACTCCATCCTTGGTTACTACTATCCAGATGCTATCTATCCACTGACATGACGTAAGTCTTGTACAGATTTGGAATTTGGCACTGATATCTCGGTGAATGCCCAATCTGATCTATCGATCTGGACGGGTTTTTAATAGTTATCAAGTGAAATTAGGTAAGTATCAAGGGACTGTAGAGCTAAGTATATGGTTTTAATTTCAACTCCATACCTCCACGCGTTCCCGAGATAGCGGCCCTTGACAGACAGACAAGACAGACTGACGGACAACAAAGTGATCCTATAAGGGTTCCGTTTTTCCTTATGAGGTACGGAACCCTAAAAATGAGTAAAATAAAATTGTGACAGTTTATATTAGGTTGTGGATGAAATAGTGACTTCAAAAATAGTATTTACTGGTTGTCAAAAGAGAGGTCATCGTACGGGATGTTCAATAAAACATTAAAAAAATATGATTGTGTTTTATCATGCAGAGCGCACCTAAATAACATAAAGGTAAGGGCTAGAAAAGAGGCTTCTAAAATGTTTTTTGTTCCTCTAATTCAAGGGCCACCCTTTACGTATAAAAGGCAGACGAACTTTGTTTAGGTCGTAAGACTATAAAGAATTAATGATATTATTGACAAATTAAGAATTAAGCATTTGGCAGGATGTTTCAGATTAAAAATCAGGACTACCCGCCATTTCGTATTCATGAAAATATCCAGAAAACGAAAGTCAATCTAATCATCATGCAAATAAGTGAGATTCTTGTTTTAGCAATCATCTGGAAACCTACTGACCTTATGAATGAGGAGTTTTCGAAATCGAAAGTTGTTTGCATAAATTAATAATGCGAAATAGAATATAATTTCAAAAAAAAACATCATTAGGTATAATAATTCTATTAATCGTTTTTATAGGTAAGTAATCCAATATTTAAAATTAAAATTTATTAAAACAATGAATTATGTTAATTAAGAATACACATCATTTTATAAGTACGTACGAGTAGCGTAGTAGCATTGTTTAGTCATTAGTCAACTTTTTTGTCAACGGCCTTAACATTATGATAACAATAGACACAATGGTGCAGTTCCCGCGTCTCTTACGTCTTGTTACACAATATCAAGCATTTCATTAGATGCACTACCTGTTTATAAAGCGCAAAGATACGAACAAGGAAGAAAAATCGAAAGCTTACCAACTTCTCTTCCGTTTCGCATTGTGGAAATCCTCATGATAACTCTTTTCGATGACAGGAAAACGTTTCAAGTGAGATACTGATACCGGAGTAACATAAGTACACATTTTTGCTAAATTATCATCTGCATAGCCTTTTCCCAACTATGTTGGGGTCGGCTTCCAGTCTCATCGGATCTCAATATCAGTATTTTAAGTGAAACTACTAACTAACTGACCTCCACAACCCCTTACAGGGTTATACGCTCTTGGTAAGACTGGTTGTCAGACTTTCGGGCTTCTGACAACCCGTAACGACTGCCAAAGATCCACTAATGACAGCCGGGAATAACGGATTAACTTGCTTTCCGAGGCACGGCGGGGTCTTGAAGATGGTCACCCACCCGCGCACAGACCAACCGCGCCAAGCGTAGCTTAACCTGATCGATCGACCCGTTCTTACTTAATAGCCACAAGCCCCTCTTTTGCCAAATATGGGACAGAAACAAAAAACATATTGAGATTCACAAAATAAGTAGGCAAAATCGTAATCACAAGATATACAACGTTCGGAAATATATAACAACGCAATAGTTATATTGGGTATAACACGCAGACCAATAGAATAGGTTACAGCATTAGTATTAATTACGTCATGAATTAGTCGTAATTTATATCGTACCGTTCTTTCCAGAAACGCCCTCGTTGTTTATTTGGCGGTAAACTCCTGGTCCTGGCGCTGGAGTACATAAAGAAGTTCGGCTGTGTACTGGTCGACTTTGGGCATCTACTACAGAATATGACTTCCTGGCATCTTCTCTGCGTGACACTGATGCGTCACGATCCACCGATGGAGAAGCAAAGTGCTTCAACTGTCCGTCATCCACCAAGTTTTGAAGGCTGCTCCCATTTCTTATTTTATTTCTATAAAGGTAATTTTTTTTCGACGGTTTGAGCGTCAGATTGTCAAAACTTTTACAAGGTGTAAGGGAATACACATTATTGTTTCGTAAGTCGTAATATTTATTAGGGTCGAACACAGTCATTCGTGGACTGTGATCTACAATAATATCGGGGGCTTTGTATTTCACTGGACTGGTGCTTTCTGATCCATTTAGTGCTACTGGTTTATACCGATTTCCACGGCACTTAATATTTCTAATATTATTTTTTATTACCGATGATCCTCTCTCTTCTAGAGCGTGAAGCATATCACTTGTCTCTATCAACCTCAATGGAGTTAACCCATTTTTATAAACGTGATAACTTCTTTTGTTTCTTCTTTGATTAACGTTGTCGTCGTGGATGAAACTTTCGTCGTAATGTGGCATTTTTTTTTCTTTTTAGTTCCGCTTCTTTCTTAATTGTTATTTTTCCTTTTATCAGTTTCTATTCTTGAGTATGAAATAGCTAAGTTTTTACTTAGTATAACACGCACTTTCTGTACATATTTCCAATAACTTTGACGACTGGTTCGTTTCTAGTTGGGGTCACACATTGCGGATATTTCCATAGTAACCGGTGATCGCAAGCAACGAAGCGGATGCTAGTGCCGCAGTGAAAAGGAGGGCCCTCTAGAAATCCAAGAAAGTGGGCAATGTACCTATGATAAGTTTCACTGTTTAGTGAAAATATTGCTATTTATTACATGGCTTTACATTATCACGATATTAACATATCTGTATCAGGCTACGGTCAGACACAGAAATAGCAAATACGTTGGAAGATACAATTAGATCATTATTTATTTACAGTATGTGCCCGTCGTCGGTGTAGATGGCAACGGCCATCATAATATGAGTATCACGCGCGTTTGTTTTACACTGACTGATGTCCAGCGTCCACTGTCAACCTTGACACCACAAATTCGAGCGCAATAAAACGAAACCGATTTAACATTAGCACAGTAACATTATTTCGTTCACGAACATAGCTCACGAGCACAAGTCGCGATTCAATATCCAACACTCGAACACAAACTTATATGATCAACTCACATAACATTTTAATTAATTAATTAAACACTTGTCTTATCACGAGCGTATTTATTTTGAGAAAGTTACAGTCAAAACATTACACTAAGGGGACAACTTGACATCTGTATATACTTTCTCTGCAAAAAGAACGCCTGATTTTGGATACTGCAGTTTTCACTTTAACAATATTTGATTAACCACTGATTTAAAATTCCAAGAAATGGATAATTATGATTGCCTTACACCAGATAATTTCCTGTAACAACACACGACCGAACAACACCTAATCTAAAAATATCTGTGCGCTTTTTCACAACACGATCTCGATATTCAGCAGAGCAACGAGTGAGCGAGCTCATGCGCAGCGGACCATAGTATTGACACAGGGTGTCGATCGGTCGCGGAGCTGGGCGGCGCAGCCGGCGGCGGCGAGCACAGGCGCGGTACCACTGCCAGCCTGTGACCGGTACCCCGGTGCTGTCACACCGGCGAGAGTGAAAGTGCAGCCAGCGCCGCACATCTCCCGACGTCTATCGTCCGACCATTGCACACCTGTCCTAACAACATACACCATTCCTACGCTAATGTGTGCTCATTACATAACAATCGTAATCTCTTCTTTTCTTGCAGTCGCACATAGTCAATTGTCTCTGACATACAGATAAATGTAGACCATTGACAAAATGCAGTGATGTAATGTGGGATAGGTTCTTTTAATAAATTGTGATTGATGTGTTCTCAATTATGTATTGGAATTAATACTCACAAATATCATATGACGAGTTTGGCAAAGAAAGTAATTGGTTATAGTCTAGTAGGCTTTACAACTTTACATCATAAGGTAGACGGAACAGTCGTTTTCTCTTATATTATGCAATACTGACCAAACCAAGATTGTTAAGTGTGTACTTACACAAAATTCGAATCCCGCATTCCTGCCACAATGTGAATGTAATTTGTGCACAGTTATAAAACAATTAAATTGATGATAAATTGGAAAGCGGAAAACTAAGGATAATTCCGGTAATTTTCATTTGAAACGTAATTAAACGCGTTATCTAATATGCAGCTAAGAGCCTGATATCATATTTTAGAAATCAGGTGCAGAAAGTTTAATTTTGACTTTGAGGGTTGACATAAAGCCCTTTTCTTATTATCAATGATAATAAAAAAAAAGAATTTGGCAATAAATACATATAATATTCTTTAGGACAGAACATTCGTTTGCAGAATTTGATCCTTACCACCAATTTATCAATTATTATACAGGGTGTTTTCTTTTGTAAAAAATATCAGACTCGATTCCAGATTAAACTGGGAACCTTAAAAAAGTAATAGGTATCTTAAACTGTAGTTTATTATCTCAATTTACGTAAAACTTTTATAAGTACCAAACGCTTTATAATTGACGCCTATGTGATGAATGTGATTATGAACATTGATGCAAGTATCCCAAACTACATTTTATGGCGTATAGATGAAGCAAAATAACAGTAACATGATGGGCATGCCAGTCAACATGGTGAATACAAATAGTATAATGGAAGCAACGGAACAAAAATTTAACCGCAATGATCTTCGAGCAATGATACTCTTTCATACAAATCTGAAGTTGAAGACAGCGAAAAATAACTACATGCTAAGAAATAAACCTGACACATGAAATATACTTTATAATATCTCTTTTCCAGTAATTATTCGTACAAATTATTATAAAAAGAAAAACGTATTTATTGCTTTAACGGTCGGATTAGGGTTTTCTTCCGACAGCAGCTAGCCACACGGGCGCACGCGCACTCGGCCACCGGCCACGGTCCATGTAACTCACTTTCCAATAAACTAGCCGCGGTCGTGATACCTAGCTAACGGGATCATATACTTCTAGGTAGATAGCAGCCTGATCATTACACTCAAGATAATGTAAGGTACGGCGTCGTCCGTTAGCATTGAATTATTGCGTGCTCAAGCTCAAGCTCGATATCATTGCATGTAATGAATTTTGACCATCACCTATAACAGCGTTTTAACTGCTGTTGTAATTTGATAAAGATACAACAGTATTTTTAACCGACTTCAAAAAAGGAGGTTCTGTATTCGACCCGTATGTATGTATGTATGTATGTATGTTTGTTTGTCCGCGATTTTCTCAAAAACTAATGAACCGATTTTGATAATTCTTTCACTAATGTGATCTACATACTTTCAGGAAGGTTTTAGTATGTAATACATTATATAATTATTCTTATGTACGATGTTATATGCATAAATGTACTGCATCTCCGGCATTTCTATGCGAATTTTGATGATTCTTCTAGTCGGTGTCTTCAATTCCTCAATGCACTATTGTTATTTGAATTTGTGTGGAGTAGGTACAACTAAAAAGTGAAAAATAAAAACTTTTTTACAAAAAAAACAACCGACTTCAAAAAAAACTACAAAGTGATAAATAACTTTAATTTCGGAAGTCGGTGTCAAAAAACGAAAATGCGGAACCAACGACACCGACTTCCGAAATTAAAGTTATTTATCACTTTGTAGTTTTTTTTGAAGTCGGTTGTTTTTTTTGTAAAAAAGTTTTTTGGAATACTTATTAAATTTTTTGTCATATAACATTATAAAATCTATGCTCATTCCGCCACATCGTGATGGTTAAGATAACATTGCGTTTGCGGTGACGACCAACTCATCACGATTCTTCACAATAAGAAACCGTAATGATAAAGCGAATTACGCTGCAATTCGAGGTTGCAAGCTTGCAATGTTTTTTATACCAATCGAAAATAAATGATTACATCCAGCATAGCTTCCTGTATTGCCACATGGTCATTGGGTTACTACTGGCCGCACAAGATACCACTAAACTTGTAAAAATAAAATTAAGACAAAACCATAGTAGCTAATGTTAGCTCTAGTCAGTGAAGATATCTGTCCATTTTAAATCAGAGGTACAATTCTCGTAATTTTAAGAACGTTCACAGTCAGATCTCAGTCTCAGTCCGTCAACAATACCTCTAATTTCCCTACATATTTTACAAGTTTTTGACATTGATTGTCGCTGAGATGAGATTGCGACTAGATTTTGAATGTTTTTAATTACGGGAATTGGCCTTCAGACCTCTGTACAATGTACTTACATAGTACATTAGTACTACCTGCAGCGCCCCGCGGTTTCACCCGCATAAGTGTCGATCCCGTGGGAAATCGGGATAAAAACTATCCTATGTCCTTTCCCGGGACTCAAACTATCAACTAAATTGGTTCAGCGGTTTAAGCGTGAAGAGGTAACAGACAGACAGACAGACAGACACACTTTCGCATTTATAATATTAGTATGGATTGACTTCTACTCAAAAACCCCATCAAAATCCATGCACACTGTTTGGCATGTTGCGAAAATGACGGAACAGCAATGATTTAAATCTTGGAGATATATTATCTTTAGAAAAAAAAAACATGTTTTGGCATGTTGTGTAACTTGTGTATCAATAGTACAGTGAACACCAGTGAACAGTGAATACAAAGTGGCACATTCCATATATTCAACTCAATGTACAAGAAGTTACTAGTCTCTTTTTGTCTTTTTAGACTGCCCCGTTGGTCTCGTGGTTGCAAGTGCTACTGCTGAGCGTGGTGGGGTCCTGGGTTCGATTCCCAGGTCGGACAAAGTGTTATTTGGTTTACCATTAGAAATTTCATAGTAGGTAACAGCCCGGAGTTTGGAAGTTGGCGGTTCAATACCCCCGTGCCTCGAAAAGCACGTAAAGCCGTTGGTCCTGCGCTTGATCTCTCCCCGGCGCGGTCGTGTCGGATTGGCGTCCCATCGGACTATGAGAGGAAAGGAACACGAGAGTGCACCTGTGTTTGCGCACACACTTGTGCACTGCAATATTTCCTGCGTACCTGGCTTATCTGCGTTGAGATTGGCCACTGTGACCGAAATCGGTCGGGAAGCTATTATTAGTCCCTTTTCATTCATATTTTAACATATACCACAATATGAAGATTATTATAGGGTATTTTAAACCACCAACAAAAATACAACATGTTCTAACATTTGAAGGTCAAAAACCTTTCGACAGCAATTTGTCAATTCGTGTATGTAATTGGCCATGATTGGCATATAGTAATTCACACGCAAGTATTCTCACGTTCATACTGCACTACTGCAGAATTTTCATTAATATTTCGGAAATATCCGTTTAAATGTTTAACCTACTCTATTTGTTACGATAATTGCATGTTGCAAAGTTGCAATAAACGATATGCCACGTTCTTTAATAGTAAGGAAATTAAACATAAATAAGCATCATACTTGTAATGAAATATTAATGAAATACTGCGAAATCGAGCGCACGATCATTACGTACGTTGTGGCAACACCATACTATTATAATTGCGTAAATAAATAGCCGAGACGAACCGTGCGTCTATCTCAGGGGAATAATAAAATATTTAAGTCTGGAAAAACAATATTATGGTTATTTTGGGAACAATCTGAATCTTGTTCGCACGAAACGGCCAAACAGCTACTTTAATCAACGTTAGACCACAAGTTGAACAACCAAAAAACAGGAAAAAAACATACTTTAACTATGCGTAGGACTACTTATGTATTTTGTTTTAACTAAGATTTTATCACATTTACGCTTTTTCTCTCGTATCGACTATCTGAAGTGTGAACACAGCTCATCCCGTGGTAAAAAAAATTGTCAGGCTGCAAGGTGGTGGAAGCGTGGCTGACTGCCCAGGGTGCACCTGACGGGCATTGAAGTGTCGCCACTCATGGGGACTGTTTTATTGTAATAGGAAGAGTATATGAATTCACAGAACTCTCACTTGTAGGTATTTACAAAATAGTTGTGTCGCAGGCAAGAAAATAAGGAGTCTAAACTAAATGTAAGGTAACGCGGAAAATAGACAAATATTCTAGTAAATTTCTGAGTAGTCGTTCAAACACTACTTACAAAAAAACATTGATAAATTATTTAAATAATTCTAGATTCGTGGAGGTCAATTATATAATTTATTCGTTTAAAATCGAATGTCATACCAATTATATAAACGCAGCCGCAAAAAATTGCTCTAAAACTTGTTATTTTACTTCTCTCCCTTTCACTTTCATCAAAATATGTATTAACAGTTATCCAGTCGTACTATCCTATAAAACTTTGTACAATATGAGAACCACCAGCTACATCAATCAAGAGTCGCCGAAGAGAATTGAATTGGCGCACTTAAACACACATTTGCATAGAAGACGCTATGTGAATAGCTTTGTAATGGAGGTAACATGTGGCAAGTGCAAATGGGTTCCATATAACGGGTCTCTATATTCAGAAGAGCATTATGAAATAGCTCGGGTAACTGTTGAGGTACAGTACACATTATACGAATAAAATTTACGTCAACGTAATACTCCTGTGGATAGTTACGTACAATATGTTTTATAGACTGTCATGATGTAATAATGATGCACGAAAATATGAACCTAATAAATGTAGCTTCACTACATTAGATTACTCGAACCGTTGCGAAAGAACTGTTATTTAATGTTTAAAAGATGTTCCCTAATAATTCTAATATTTCTATATTTTAGGTACTGTGAGTTAACTAGCGCTTTTAAAAAGCGCTGGTTAACTGGTTAGGCTGAATGAGAGAGGATGCAACAAAATCGACTGTGCTCTAAATATGTGCCAGCACAGACTATTGCAAACATTGACAACATTGCCTACAGAAATATCGATAATAGTGAGAAACTTATAGTAACAGGTAAAATGGAAGGCGAAAGACAAACCGGTGATCAAGTTGGACGTCGGAGCAACTGGAAGTACCGGTGAGCGTGGTACTTCATCAAGCCTCAGGTCGTAGCAATTGGACGTTCACTTTTCAGAAATTAATGAAGAGATGTTACGATCCTCAACAGTGAGGGACAGATTTAGGAGGAGAATTTCATTTCTGCTCTAAAAACCAACCAAGTAATTGACCAAGGAATACATCGACTTTTCAATCACAAAAGCACTGTTTTCAATATTGTAAGGGGCATATCAAGACCGAATCCTAAAATTTGGGTAGTATTCTCCGGTATTGCAGTAAAATTAATGTTAGTGTCTAAAAAATAAAATCGCACGATTAACATAAAACTGACAAAATCCCGTTAGAAAATAAACTTTACAGTCGCGACAAAATCATTGTCATTTGAACTATCCCGTATTCTTCTCATAACAATGAACCGTGAAGCCTGGAAACCAAAACATTTATTTTAATTACAACGGTTACAGGAAATAACAGTCGCAGTACGTTGTTCTCTTATGAGCTAAACGAGGTTGTATGACCGCAATCACGTCCAGCCTGCGTTCGCGAATGCTTCGCCATCGAAGTCTATGCACAGGGACTACATTATGTTCTTTGAATATTACAGACATAAGAATCGATCATCGATTTACTAAAGTTCTATCGGCAAACTGTGGCACGGTACGATGCATAGCTATTAATTAATGTCCCATTTATTGTGTTGCTTACACGGCTAGCATACTTTTTTGTTGTGCGTGACTACAGGCAATTAATAATTTCTAATCGACACTGCATTTTTAGGGAGTCAATTAATTTGCTTGAAATAGTCAAACCAAAACTAAGCACGTGCATATTTAGAAAAACTCTTAATAGTTAGAAAGACTATTTACCACCTTAACAGTAGTAAAAAGCGTCTTGCAGATACCTGACTTGACTCCTACCGAAGGACTGGCCTACATTAGCTGAGGGCTGGATTGTGTGCGTGGAAAAGGAAGGCATATGCGCTACAGTGGGACAGTACGGGCTAGCTAGATATCAGTAGGATAGACTCGCTATCCAGTAGTGTTAGTTTCTTACTATCTGCATAAATCCACATAGCGGATTACTAAACAGACTATATCAAGCATGGTAATTGTGTCAATAAGCCACGATCGTTCATTCTAGTGGTCGTTGGGAGGCCCATATGTAACAGACGCCAATTTTAGGTGTTAGATATTCATCTATACAATCTCGACAACGATTCATAAATATAAAATCACTGAGCGAGTTGTGAATGACGGAATAATGATTAATTATTTACGCCTTGAGGTCATTGATCATTTTAGATAGAGAAAATAATTGTCGCCCAGAGGAAGAGGAACTGGCCAGTAACAGACCAAAGAGACATTACCTATGGACTCTTTACTTTTTAGTTCATAATTGCATATAAAGTCTGAAACCGCCAACCCGTGTTGTGCAAGCATGGTGATCAAAGCTAATGCCTTCTCTGTATGAGAAGAGGCCTTTACCCTGCAGTGGTGTCCCACGTTACAGGCTGGTATTATTATTATTTATATTATTTATACACAATTATTATTATTATTTATACACAAGCACCAACGAGTCTCGTATCTGAAAAACCTCGGAAATATAATTAGTGGTGCGAGACAGAACGCACTGCTCTCAATAATCTCGCGTCTGCCAGTATCGTTCGACACAGGAATGTCTCATTTTAATAGCCCCATTAAGAATACGCGCTTCTGTTACGGTTTTCAGATAGGATTATCGTCCCAGCATGATCGGTGTCGACCAGTTTAAATATTTTCTTTACTGTCTTCTACAGGTTCGACACAGACGATGAATATATACGTTTTCGTAGTAGGTATTTTGTCATAACATAACAGGGGCAAAGTCCCTACCGTAAATACATATATGGCGAGGGGGACAGCTCACTATACATACTGATCAAAACCGACTAGTAGGTAATGTAATTCAGAATTTAGTTCTACTTTTTGAAAAAGCTCTTGATGAATTTCGAATACAAGCGCGGAAAAGTATCCCACTGAGTGTTGAGTAAATTATAAGGACCATGTATTGTCATAGATTACATATCTTTTTGCCAGCCAAGATTTGGCAACCACAGCTGGGCAAAGGCCTCCCCTATTTCCTTTCACACCTATCCATGATGTGAATTTCCGGACCATATCTGCCCTAAAATTACGTCAAAACTACAGGGCCGTAATGACCATTAGGCTAGGTTTAGTCGACTCTAGTCTGTAGATCGACACAACATTGCCGTGGTCACGCGTGGTCAAACTCGACGGCAATATCTTGCATGAGAAATCCAGTAAAATAATTAAAAAGTAATTACATCTTTTAATTACTTTGTTTTTTATATTGAGTAGGTGGTAATAGGCAGATATGTTCAATAAGGTAATTATTCACGAGTGTAGTCGCAATTGCGTGTGTAAGAAAGACTTGTTAAGTTTTAGTATCCTATTCCTATGATACTAATTCACAGATGAGTCGATATAGCGAATCCAATCAAAAAAGTGGGACGGAACAAAAATTGCCACGGCGCGGCGGATGCGGAGGTCGTCGATTGGCACTTAGGGTTGCCAGAATAAGCAGAATATTTAAGTTTTATTTGAGATTTTGTTTTTTTAGCCTTTTGGCCAAAATATCCAATGAAGTGAATGTTGGACTGTTCCAGTTTTTTTGCAGCCCTAATCGCATTACCGAATTGCCAATGACCAGTGATCATTGACTACAGTTCGGACAAGACTCCAAAACATAACATATGGTTCTAATGTAATTGCGCGTCGCAGTACTGTTTTTCTTCAAACTATTTTAAAGTACATACCCATTATATTTTATACTAACTTTTGCCCGCGACTCCGTCCGCGGGGACTATACCATTAAATATATCCTATGGCATTCGGCAGTAAAATAGCTTTCTACCAGTGAACGAATTTTTGAAATTGTATTAATTTCGGAGATTACCTCCTACATCCAAACTTATAAACTTTACCTCTTTAAAATATTAATATTAGTGTAGACCAGCATTTGCCAAACTATGGGTCGCAACCCATAGTTTGGGAAACATAATCCTCAATCCATAAATTAAATCCTTGTATTTAATTAAGTATTAAAATTTTCGTTTGTAACTGAATGTTTTTTTTTTCTCATTGAACAGTCCTTCATTCATATAGTTATGCCCCTTTTTTTCTCCGTGACAGCCAAGAGGTGAGCCTTCCAATTGGAGTTTTTGTTAGGCTGGTTGCGGTCCAGTCAACTTTGGGAACCACTGGTATAAATAAGTAATCAAATCAAAAAATGTATAATAATATGAGTACATAGGTGGTGCATGAATGTTATATAATTATCACAATACTGTGTTTGCTTCTAGTCTAGCATAAGACTGAGGATAGACTACCAAAAGAATGAAGTTCAAGCCATTGGACAGTTACTTTTAACTTCTACCACAGAATAACTAATAGTACTAAACTACAGAGATTTGGATAGACAGTTGTGTTCCTGTAGCTTAGCCTTCATAATGTATGGCAAAATGATGATGATATAGTGTTATTATTATAACTTTCCTTCTAGTATTTCCTTATATGTATCGCTTTTATTAAATACATGTTACAAGAGCTGCTGCTTGTGTGTACTTTTATCGGAAATTCATTCATAGAAAAAAGTTCAAATTTGTAATTTTTTTTAAATCAAATATTATGTCATGCCTCTATTCCCCTACACTACCTTACCTACACTTCAAAAACACTGGGGTTATGGATTACCCTAAACTCAGCAGTCATGCTTGCAATCACAACGAGTCAGTCAGCAAAAATTTCAGCTATATTGTTTCTACTCATTTTCAACATATTGGGTACAATATGTCAACAACTTGGTAAAGTTGATGAGATAATTTGATATCATATGCTCTGTGTGGGTTATTTCATTGATAAAATGAGGTTTACTATACTGCAAAGTTACTTTGCGAACAGCATTTTTGATCATGACTCAACCAAACATGAAAACAAATATTGTTGCAGGTTTTCATATTGAGATACACAAAAAGTTAATTTGTATTTTATATTAAATATTTACCAAAACAATAAACACCAAAATAGGATATTTGAATATTGGTAACACAAAAATTGATTTGTGTATTGCATGGTAGAATGAATACATAAGTACTAATACTACATACACTAAAAAAATCACAACAAGGTATGATATCATAATATTACAATGAATATATTATGATTAATTCATGATAAAATAAATTTAGGTACCTGTGTTCTGTGTCACTACAATCATATTCATGCATGAAACACAAATTACCTACTTAGATGGGACTACTTTAGAAACAAATATAAATCCTTTAATAAAAATTAGGGTACTCTTTTATCTATCTTAGAAAATAATTAGTAAAGAGACTCGCGGAAATCGAAATTATCAATTGATGGGCAGAGTTTAATAACCTTTGTCGTGCTCTGTGTAAATCGTTGACTGAATGATTGCTGTGGAAATAAAAAACTAATCTGCTCGATTTATGATTTCCTATTTGAAGATGAGCATTCAGACTGCGATGAGCACTGCCACTGTATCAGAACACAAACAGAAAAAGTTTCCAGGTAAAACTGGTCTTTGGGTTTCTCACAATAAATTCTCTTTGAGGACAAAATTACAGAATAACATTGTACTGAAAGCTTATACTAAACAGTACGATCAGTAGGTAGCCATACAATTTGTAAAATAACTTGCTCCTCTAGAATACTTATTCAAATTTACACTGAGCTACAGAACTACAATTACAATTTAATTTACGTAAGTTAGGTGGTTCAATTTCATGTGCATTGAGTTAGAAAATATAAATAGAACTAGAGAAACAGATGAACAAAAACTATTATAAATTAGTTCAGAATGAAAAGCATTATGTTAGAAATAACTTACCTTGTCCGCATTTGTCAGTCTTTGGAGTGGAAGTCATTTTATTTCAACTGTAACTGCTATGTCATATTAACACCAATAACAAAGTTTTATTTGATTTAAAATTAGTTAATAGGGCAGAATTCACAAAAAAATATCATTAGACTCGACCGGCAGCCATGTTTAGAAAACAATTTATAATTTGTTGCACTTAACGCCACCTATCCTTAATACAGGGCAAACTGGTTAAAATTATTTTAAAAAATTACCCACTAGATGGAACTGCTAGGTGGCATGTTTTTTTTTTATCTTTATTTATAAAAAAAAACCGACTTCCAAAAAAACACTACAAAGTGAAATATAACTTTAATTTCGGAAATCGCTGTCTTTGGATCTGTATTTTAGTTTTGCCACCGACTTCCGGAATTAAAGTTATTATTGAGTAGTTCCGGTGGCCATTTGTGGTCTTCATCATCAGTTGCACTTCACCAAATGGTGCTTTCCAAGAGCAAATGCACGAGTTACTATAAAAAAATACCCAAATCGCTATAGGTGTGCCTATAATATTTGAAGAGTTCCTTCGTTTTCTCCAGAATCCCATCATCAGATCCTAACCTGATGACAATGGGACCACCTGGAAAGTATACTCTTTCAAACAAAAAAAGAATTTTTGAAATCGGTCCAGCCGTCTTCGAGTAACCGGGGAACAAACATGAATAAAAAAAATAAGATTCTGACGAACTGAGAACCTCTTCCTTTTTTGAAGTCGGTTAAAAAGGAAACCACCAGTGATTTTATAACATAATACAAAAATATGATAAATATGTTTTTAATATATTTCGAAACTCGTGTAAAAACAAAAAAGAAAACTGAAGAAGTAAAAAAACAGAAATTACATGAACGTAAATTAATTACAGAAACCAAAAGCTTTTGAGACAGCAACAACGTCATCAGTGGCAAACTGCAATCTTTTTTTTTTGTTATGTTTTTCTGGTGTATGTGTGTACAATAAAATTCACAAATATTGTCATATTTACGCAAACCGAATAAGAAACTTATCACCTTACCATTTGATGATCTTATAGTAATAACTAGCTTCGCCCCGCGGTTTCACCCGCGTAAGTTTCGATTCCAAAAAAATCTGGAGAAGGCCACCCTTATCACCTAGGGGTATAAAAAATAGCCTACGACGACCTATTCTCAGACCTACCAAATAAATAAATAAATAATTAAACTATTATATACTTATGATTTTTTATTATTTAAAGATACTGTTTTTTTTTTTACTATAATAAATTCATCCTAACGTTACTTGTGAGACTAAACGTTTTCAACATAATTCTGAAACACGGTACGCACGACTACACATCAAGCTATACATATTATAAGCTGACTTGTGACTGTACAGACGCCAGCACATCAACCTACACCTAACTGTCAAATTTTCCCAATCAACATTGAACCTTATACTTTAGCGATAAAGTTGAAAATCTATTACAGAAATCTGACAGATTGTAGTAGGTTGATGTGCTGGCGTCTGTACATACATTTATTTTTCAGCGCCATGCGTGTGGTACCGGTATCATACACAGAGTGAGTGTAAAGTCGGAATTATTTATCTGTAATATTAGTTATTTGTCTGTGGTCAATGGCGGAATTGTTCAATTGTGTCACAATGTCACAATGTGTGTGTGTTGATGTGTATTGGCTCTACGCTTAGAATTTGAACGCGCTGTTTAGTTATTAAAGCACACAATTTTAATACGTTTTGTATTAAACATAATTAGCCGTTCTGTGTAACTGAAGTACGGTTTACACTCATTATTTTAAGCAGTGAAAACGGCAGTGAATGAAGTAGGTAATCATGGCCGACCCGCTGAGTTTACTTCGACAGTACAACGTAAACAAAAAAGAAATAATTGAACGTGATAATCAAATTATATTTGGTGAATTCTCGTGGCCCAAAAATGTCAAAACTAACTATCTTATGTGGGGGTATGTATCAATTGATTATTTCCATTTGCAACATACTGAAAATGGTCAATATGTCTGATTTCATAACAAACTATTTACTTCTTTTAGTTCCGGGAAAGAAGGCAACGACAAGGAATATTATACATTGGAATGCCTGCTCTTCATCCTCAAAAATATACAATTGACGCATCCTGTTTATGTCAGACAGGCAGCTGTAAGTACAGCTACTTCTTGTGTGGTAGGACTCTCCCAACATGAATATGCAGTGACTATCTAATTTTCTACAGGCTGCAAACATACCTGCTGTCCGTCGTCCAGATCGTAAAGAATTATTGGCATATTTGAATGGGGAAACTGCAACTTGTGCATCTATTGATAAAAGTGCTCCATTAGAAATACCAACACAGGTATGGGTTTTTGTTTAAACCTGTTGTAGAGTATATATAAATTAGCTAAGAATAAGATGAAACGAATAATGTGATTGTAGGTCAAACGCACTCATGATCATGATGGAGGTGAATCTGCAGCAAAGAAACCTCGTATTGAGGAAACCCATGTGCAGAAAGTACGTGAACAACTTGCTGCCCGACTGGATGGACCAAAGGAAGCATCAGTCACAGTTGATAATATCAAGTAGGTAATAATTATAATAAACATTTGAAGTTTCAGAGCAGTGGTGGCCCAATGATAATGGTTGTGACTTATGAGTTATAGGTTGTGAGTTCGAACACAAGCTGGCACTTTTCTTTGTGTAAATTATTTCATCACCACTGCTCTCAAAATGGTGAAAGAAAACATTGTGAGGAAACCGGTATGTCCTATAGTCCCATTTCTAAATTTGCCAAAGATGTAAACAACAATGGCTGCTCAAAATTGAAAAATATCTATATACAAGAGCAGTTAAGGGGGAAGTGCCAGGGTAGCCCGCGAAATTCAAATTTACTTACGTTTTTCGCAATTTTCAGATCAGTGTCAGGTTGTATTTTGATCAAAAGTTGATTCGCGACTATAACAGGTACGTATTTACAGAATTATAATCATTAGAATCATTAATACATCTTTCTAAGTTAGATTTGTACCACGACAACAAATCTCTTATGGAAAACGGCTTAGTGGTACAAATCTAACTTAGAAAGATGTATTAATGATTCTAATGATTATAATTCTATAAATACGTACCTGTTATTGTCGCGAATCAAATTTTGATCAAGATACAACCTGACACTGGCCTGCAAATTGCAAAAAACGTAAGAAAATTTGAATTTCACGGTCTACCACTGCGCATTCACCTTAATCGTTTTCGTCTAGTTAGCTCGGAGATTCTCCAAGCTAACTGGAAGAAAACAAACATTACTTAAAATAAATGTTCTTGTATATCGATGTTATTCAATTTCGAGCGGCCATTGTTGTTTATATCTTTGGCAAATTTAGAAACTCCGGACCTTAGAACCAAAATTTCAAAGATTTGACAACCACCAACCCACATGGGCCCCACGTGGTAGATTATGGTTCACTCCCTCTCACAGAGAGGAGACCTGTGTCCCAGCAGTGGCAACATTATTGGCTGATTATGTATAAGAATTCTATATGTTAAACAACCATTAGAAGAGGCAGTTATGAATGGGTACTTGCACACAGAGCGACAATGTTACATATTATTATTTAGACTTGCCCATAATTTTGCAATTTAAGCAAAGACATAACTAAATACATTTTGACCTTTCAATTGTATTGACAACCAGTTGACCTGACAAACATTTTCCTGTCCTTTCAATAATTAATAAAAAAATCCCATAGAAAAAAGAACTTTCAGTTTTCCCTAATTTCCAATTTTCTGGGCAACTTTTACAATTTTTCGTCCCGTAAAAGCCTTATTCAGACTATTATGAATATTTCAAAACAAATCAGTGCAGCCATTCTCAAGTGACATATTTACCAACAAACAGCATTCATTTGTATTTATAGGATATAGATGTTTAATAATATTCATTATAAGTTCTCAATATGAACTGACCTATTCAAAATCAAATGTTTTGGAAAATTTACAAACTTCTATTTTGGAATTGATAAAAAAATGCCTACTAGATTAAAATGATATAAATTTTTTGTAAAGGTCCTTATCGGAGGCTATGTCAGTGGAGAAGATTGCTGCAATCAAAGCAAAACGTCTAGCCAAAAAGAGAACCACAATCAAGAGCAATGATTACTCTGACACACTGGGTGTCGTTGGATCAGACTTCAGAGCAATTCTCGATTATGATGTAGATCTAACCAAGGATATTATCAGCCGAGAAAGACAGTGGCGTACTAGAACAACAGTATTACAAAGTAATGGAAAAGTAAGTAATGTTGGAAAGACCCTTGATATGTATTGGTGACAAAACATTAATGTGCAACAAATATGGAAAAACTGGAGCTACCAGTTTAAAAAAGCTTACAGGTAAAACAAAATGATCAGATAAAAATATTCATGCATAAGGTATATTCATTATTATCAGCTGTGCCCTCTACTTCATTCTGATGTCGGGTATCAATAATGTGTCGCTTAAAAGTGGTGCAGGTAGGTACCACTCCTCCATTGAAAAGGAAGAATCTTTTTTCTCTTTTAGTTATTTTTTTTTGCGCGAAACCGCAAATAAAAGTAAGCCTAATTTACTATTACATCGGCTATCTGCCAGTGAAAGTCCCGTCAAAATCGGTCCAGCCGTTTCGGAGATTACCCAGAAGAAACAGACAGACAGACAAAAATTAAAAACTATATTTTTTGTTATAAGCACTGTATATACTTTCATATGCATTTAGTAAAAGCTCTTATTTTGACATTACAGTATAGACGTTTTTTGATAAAACATGTTGATTGTAAAACTTGCTTTAGTATAGAAATAGCTAACATTAGATAGTTTTTTTTACATTCTCATTATACATACAAACCAGTGTAGGAAAACAAATATGTAAACATGAATATTGAATATGTTTTCAGATGTTTGCAAAGAGTATTCTGGCTCTTCTGGGCAGTATCCGTGCGCGCGAGGAGGGCCGACCGGGTGCACCGCGGCCACAGCCCATCATCATGCCGCCACCCACATCCCTGCCGCAACAACAGACACAGTACAACAGATACGATCAGGAAAGGTTTATTAGACAAAAAGAAGGTATGTAATCTAATCTACAGCTTCTTTCCCCGACGGTCACGGGATCACGTGAATTTTTATAAAGATATTATAGCTGGAGAATGTTTTTCATGCATGTACATTTTATTGTTACAGAAACGGAAGGCTTCAAAATCGATACCATGGGTACCTATCATGGTATGACACTGAAGTCTGTGACAGAGGGACCAAGCGCTCCAACAGCTGCTCGTGCGCCACAAACACCAAACCATCCTCGGCAAATGCCGCGTAAGTATTTTTATTTGGCTAGTCACTTGAGGAAATAATAAAATTTACACATTTCAATATTCTGATTAAAGTCCGTCTCACGAAAGCGGTGGCGCCTCAGGCATGCGACGTAATTATAAATCTATATTAATTATTTATTTATCTCAATATTGCACAATCTTAAATAGAGAAAGGAAGGAGGGTTATTATATAAATAATAATTAGTTTCACTTATTGCCGCGGGACATCTGTCGTGAGACAGGCTTTATATTCATTTTGTACTGCTTTTTTCGTTGCGTGCGCGTGATTTCTCCCTATTAATGTTCAAGTTATCAGAGCCTATCAAGGCTGTATTGTGCTACTGCAGAGCAAAAGCCTCCCCTCTCTCTCCCATTTTCACAGACTTCTGTCCACTACTAATATTTAATTTATTCCATTACGACTAGAAAACGGATCTATGGGCGGGAGCACACCGGGTCGTCGCGAGTTGTTGCCCGTGGCAGCTGCACGGCCGCCTTCAGGCGCGGGTGGCAAGCGGCCATCGCGCACGCCCATCATCATTATTCCCGCAGCCACAACCTCGCTCTTATCCATGTACAATGTTAAGGACACTCTGCAAGATCTTAAGTAAGTTGTTTATGAGTATAAGACAAATCACTAAATGCGTGTAGCGCTAAACATATTTAAAACATTGTTCTGTCTCTATTATCTTCAAACAATTGACAGAAACAGAACGATATTTTAAATACGGTTAACGCTCAACGTATTTAGTGCTTCGTGGTGCAAGCGGGCCTTAAATTCTGTATAAACGATGGGTCACTTGCAAATGCACCGCGACTTGCGATACACCATCAGTTATCAGGTTCGGAACTAAAGATACATGGGAGAAGACAGGTCGCGAAGCGGAACATTAAACACTGCTGATGACGCTAAATATAAAGCCTACGTACTATAAGCCGACCGCTTAACTGATACGTTGCCTGAGGTAGCGGCGCGGTGCGGGAGGGGTGTGGTGACGTGATGCGAGAGCTCAGTGATTCGTCAACTTGTGACAGCTATCACCCCTCCCGCACCGCGCAGCTACCCCAGGCAACGTCTCAGTTAAGTGGCCGGCCTACAGATACCTAATTACTTTTAATCCCACTTATAGTCGTCGATGGCGTAGTAATAAATTAATTCGTCATTAACATTTCGACATTGTCTTCAGATTCGTGACTATCGAACAAAAGAAGGCCGAAGGCGTAGCACGTGAGAATGAAATCCTGTTGCAGAGGAGGAAAGGACCCAGCGGGGACGTACCCAACAACGCGACTACTATGACGGTTCGTCTTACATACATACAGAAAGATAATTTGGTGCAGTAATGGTCATAAAACGTGCGAGCAGGACGATGTATACTTGGTACGGGATTTATATTTATCTAAGAGTCTCGCGTCATCTTGTTTTCTCGTTATAATATGACCGCAACTGCAACGAACGTTACGTGTTTAATATAGTCATTCATGGTACTGCCCCTATTTTAGCCGTTTAGTTTTATTCATGTTTAAAACTTAGGCCCGTATTACAGAAACTCACTCAAAACTCAAGCAGTACTTAAAACTCGTTTAAAGCCATTTGATTGGTTGAAACTAGTTTTAAATAATGGTTCAGTCTTGATTAAGGTTCTGTAATACGGCCCTGAGAGTTAATCACTAATTGTTGTCGGTTGATAATATTATACCCCTATGCACAGCCAATTTCAAAATAATTTCTTGTTAAATTGACATCAATTGTTGTTTCCAGGTACCTTATCGCGTGGTAGACAACCCCGGCAGACTGTCTGCTGCAGAATGGGACCGCGTGGTGGCCGTGTTCGTTCAGGGACCAGCCTGGCAGTTCAAAGGGTGGCCTTGGGATGGCAACCCCGTCCAGATATTTGCTAACAGTGAGTTTGCAGTGTATGCTGATTTTTATACTTTAAAAAGTCTTGAAGCTTACAAAATTGCTTAGCAATTGTTAT
Source organism: Hydraecia micacea (assembly GCA_914767645.1). Lineage (NCBI taxonomy): Eukaryota > Metazoa > Arthropoda > Insecta > Lepidoptera > Noctuidae > Hydraecia > Hydraecia micacea. The sequence continues at coordinate 8,476,928 of OU611779.1, read as the reverse complement.
AATTTATACAAATAAAAAAAAAAAACAGCTCAGTCTATGACATTTTCAGAATCGTGGTGGATTTGTCCTCGAGTTTCAATTGCGTTCAATGGCCGAACTAAGAGTACCAGGCATGATTTACATCGCCTCCGTGTGTGGTGTTCCACAGTTTCTATCCGAAACCATAAAATATTTCGATGTAAATGGGAGAGAATTTTAAGGGAGGCCTATGTCCAGCAGTAGATGTCTTCCGGCTAAAATATAGATCAGACAGAAAGTCAGTCTGTTGAATATCTTTAATATATCTCGTATTGTAATCTATTTACTAGAATAAGCGTTAAAGTATTATGTTTCTTCTCCCAGTATGTGCGTTCCACTTGAAGTTCGACGAGATGAAGTTGGACGCTAACGTGGCTCGCTGGGCGGTAACCGTGCTCAACCTCAGTCGCACCAAGCGGCATCTCGACCGCGCCGTCCTTCTCGGATTTTGGGAGACACTCGACAAGTACGTACCTATTTTTATTATATCACCCTAATAGCTTCGTTTAGAAGTGCCCAAAATAATAATACAATTATGTCCGCTTTCACTTATGTTAAGTTAAGCAACGCCAAGTTAGGTAATGCCCAACTAGACGCCTTTTTACTTGTCTAGTCAAATATAAATTTTAAAATTTTCTTTTTCATTATTACACTATTATTTACATATTTTAATTTGTAAATTTTAAACAACAAAAACAAAACTTATAAACGATTTTTCCATTTGCTGCCATTACCTGTCAATTTATATCTAAAGTCGCTACGCTTTCCGCGGTTGGTCCGTAGATGGGTGACCATCTTTACATACCAAGACCCCTCCGTGCCTGGGAAAGCACGTTCAGCCGTTGGTCCCGGCTATCATTCGTGGATCTTTGACAGTCGTTACGGGTCGTCAGAAGCCCGAAAATCTGACAACCAGTCTTACCAAGGGGTATCGTATTACCCAGTAACTGGGTTGTGGAGGTCAGATAGGCAGTCGCTCCATGTAAAGTACATGATATTCAGCTGCATCTGCTGAGACTGGAAGCCAAACCCAACATAGTTGGGAAAAGGCTAGGCAGATGATCTAAAGTCCCCGTCACGAGAAGCTATAAATTTTGTAAATAAAGAACTTCTACTATGTTACGTAGCGACAATTCAATCAATAAAAAATAATCCCAAATTCAATCAACTCAAAATAACATACGTTTAATACGAAACTAACGAGCAATTTCTCTTGGTCGTATATTTTAGCGATATAAAGCGCTGTCGTCTAATGTTTTGTGGTACTGGAACGCGTTTGACTCATGAAATTTAAACATTTGGGCCGCCACACAGTGGGCCCATACTGAAAATTAGTGGACTTAGGCAACAAAGTTCCAATATCGATGCGATTTTTTTTTATATGACGTGTTATGATATTCCTGACAACTTTTATTCTTATAACATTTCTTCTAAAGTTGATAGTTTGTCTTGAAAAAAATTAATTAGATTATTTTGTATGGAGCGAATCACGTTTAATTTTTTTTCTTCAATTGTACTAATATGTTGGGTGTGTGGCGTGAGTATATGATAGCTAGGGTCATTCTCTATCCACGAAAAAAAAAACAGCGCCGGCCATCTGCGGCAGCGCGAGTAATCATTCGGTAAAAAAAAATGTTTTGTAAGATTTTTTTTTGCCATTTAAAATAAATTCAAAGTAAATTTTTTGTGTCATTAGGCTAATTCACCTTTTCTTTATTAAATATATAGTTTTAACAGCGCATAGGTACTTATAACTAATTATTCTGGTAGAAATTTAGTAATTATTGCTATGTTATCGGTAGCACCTGCATTGTGATTGATGACTCATTTGTTATTGCGCTCGTCTAAGCGTATAACTAATGAGTCGTCGAAAAATGCTTGTCTCTGATTGGCTGTGTTATTTTTTTAACTGCACGTTATCTATTGTTGAATAAATATCGTAATAAGTTTCAGGTTATACTAATTTTGTTAATGATAGGTGAAATAATTTAAATTTGTACGGGCAAGTCGTTGATAATTATCTACATAATCAAGCGTATGAAACTGTGAAGTAATTGTAGCCCTGAAAAGGGCTGTTTGTCATATACCTAGCCCTGATGGGCTTTTGTGAGGATAATCTAGAGCCGGATCACATTATTTCTTGTTCCAGAAGTGCTAGTGGGTCCGGCAAATTTTCGGACTCTGCTATGAGGCATTCTTCTTCCTCCATAATCTCACTGTCACAGGGAGGCTCAGTAGTCTGTAACAACTGAATTGCTTCAGGCAACAACTCATTATGACCCTGTTTCAATATTTTAGGCCTTATGTAGGATATGTGGGGATCAGAGCTTATTAGAAGTCCATGGAGGATGTCTTCGTTTGTTGCTATTCTCCCCGTTTTCCGAGTGTGCCACTCCCTGACGTTTCTGAAGTCCTTATTACGGGCTTCCGAAGCTTCTTCAGATAAGATACCTAAAACGAATAAGTACATACATTTTAATTTCAAAACGCAATTGAGTCAAATAATACATCAAACTATATTTATTTTTTACTTACCGATTGGCAAAACACCAAAGTGGTTACAGATGTCTGCACCGTGCATTAGAAGTTTATGTACACTAACTGGCATGTAGTACCACGAATAGTGTTGCACGTACACATCAGCTGTTTCTCTGCAGTATCTTCTAAATTTTTCACAGTCAATGTTTTTGCCTGATGATATGGCTTGTAGAATAACGGAAAATCTGAAAATCAGATTTTCGTCAATTCCCGTTATTCTGGATGATCTTTTGTAATCTTGGAAAAAGCGCCTCGCAGTATTCCCGTCATTTGTAGTTCCAAAACCCTAAAATGGGAAAACAATACTGTAATATACAATACATAGAGATATAATACACAAACAACATAAAAAGAGCCAAAATTAAATACATACCTGTTTGACTATATCAATCAGCATTCCAGTTTGCTCACGAAACTCTTGTTGCGTGGTATTTTTTTTAGCTTGTTTCAAAGCCTTATGTTCGCCTCGAGCAGTCCATCGTTGAAAATCCAGATTATAAGATATATGGAGAAGACATTCCATACACCGAATCTTCATATGCAGTGAAGAAATTCCTTGTTTGTAAATTTCTTCACGAAGTGGTTTGGAAGTCAAAGCGTCTAAATTATTCATCTCGCTCGGTTTTGCCAAGCAAATAGGACACGTTGCATATGATGGTACTTCAGCAATAATATTGGCCACTTTTCCATCAATCATGGTCATATGCAATTCATGTGATACAATAATATTTCCACACTGTGTAGATATTCGTTCATCAATTTGTTTTTTCATCTCAGACTCTTCAGACATTATAAAATCAGCTGTCTCCGAAGTGAAAGTGAACTTCACCGGTCGACAGTACAGAGTTGAGCAAGGTGTGGGGTTCTCCCAAACTATATTTTCATTCCCAGAAGATGGGCTAGTAGACACTAGCCGAAGAGGGACGATGCTTATCATGACTACTGATGAATCATCGAACTCTGTAGACGTTTTCTGTTTATAATTGCTCTGCGACGAAGAACCATCAAGTCCCCATTTCCAGGTCAACTTGAGTTCTTTATTTTGAGACCTATCAACAGAATTACTAATACCTAGTAAAATCCTTTCCACAGTGTGGTCCAATAGCGCTTGCAATTTAATTTGAGCTCCTTTTTCGGTAATCTCCATACTCTCTTGTGGTGGGTAACATCTTTTCTTGGCATTTACAAGCTTTGGATAAGATGGAAAGGCAGCACAGTTTTCTTCTTTCAGAAATTGTCGAAGAGCTAAGTACTTCCATTTCGAGAGCGCAAGTGATGTATAAAGAGCTAAACAGTTATCTTCAGAGACAGTACTTAAGCTCTGCTTTTTGAATAGTCGCTCGTCTACTTCGGATAGGGCATCTGGATTACTGGAAAGGTATTCGATCACTTTTGCCAGATTCGTTTTGCCGTTGTCTTTCAATTTTGTTATGTACCAGGTCTGCAACTCTTCTTCGGAATTTTCTTCTACTATGGAAGTAGAACGTCTTTTTTTTTGCTTCTTACTTAACTCTTCGAATGGTTTTCTGTGCTCCTTTTCTGTAGATGTTCCCGCTTCCGCAGTACATACTGCAAGAGTAGGAACATGGGAATCTATATCCACAGGTTCAGATAAGACTGCGTCCGAAAAGCCCATCTCACTTCTCAGGTCAACACTGTCACAAACAGGCCAGTTGATGTTTTTTTCCAACCACTTGCGATTACTTACACGATTCATAAAAGTTTTTTGGTTTCTACTTGACTCTATCCACTTTTTATTTAGATTTACACAAAAAAGTCGACAGAACTCCTTGATTCGGTTCTTGTCTTCTTCAGAAACTTCGGTAGTCAAGACAGAAATGATACTTTCATATAGAAACATATGATTTTTCAGATCACCGCCACTTCTTAATTTCACAAAAAAATCTAGGTTGGTACAAAATCCAGCCATAGTTCTAATGTAAATATAAAAATAAAAGTATTTCACTGTGTTCACAAATAAGCGACAAGAGCGAAACTAGATGGACTTAATGAATGTCTTTATATTTATAGACAGTGTTAATTACTCAAGTAGTGGACACTGTTATCAGTGAGTGAAAATTATTCAGCCAATCAGAGACGAGCATTTTTCGATGACTCATTAGTTATGCGCTTAGCCGAGCGCAATAACAAATGAGTCATCAATCACAATGCAGGTGCTACCGATAACATAGCAATAATTACTAAATTTCTACCAGAATAATTAGTTATAAGTACCTATGCGCTGTTAAAACTATATATTTAATAAAGAGAAGGTGAATTAGCCTAATGACACAAAAAATTTACTTTGAATTTATTTTAAATGGCAAAAAAAAATCTTACATAACATTTTTTTTTTACCGAATGATTACTCGCGCTGCCGCAGATGGCCGGCGCTGTTTTTTTTTTCGTGGATAGAGAATGACCCTAGCTATCATATACTCACGCCACACACCCAACATATTAGTACAATTGAAGAAAAAAAATTAAACGTGATTCGCTCCATACAAAATAATCTAATTAATTTTTTTCAAGACAAACTATCAACTTTAGAAGAAATGTTATAAGAATAAAAGTTGTCAGGAATATCATAACACGTCATATAAAAAAAAATCGCATCGATATTGGAACTTTGTTGCCTAAGTCCACTAATTTTCAGTATGGGCCCACTGTGCGCCATTTTGAAGTAAGTTCACGCTGACGCTGTCAATGCTGCAAAATGCAGATGCAGAATAGTCGGAATCGACTGACGACAGTAATTATAAGTGCGTGTTAACATAATTATATCCCTATATAAAAATCATTACATAACTTTTTTTTTTTATTTGATCCAAAGGTTGCGAACTCCTGAATGTGTGTTTATTTCTCGTGACGGGGACTTTACGAAGGTGAAAATAATTTCGGCTATTTCGCCGCACTGCTGTTTGTTGGCCATTCTATAGTTTTGTTATTATAAGTTCGTACTGTTACGTTTTAGGTTCTCGTAGAGGCTTCTACCAATTACCATTATAACCAAAGACCTTTCCTTCTCTTTATTATGAAACGATTGTGTAAACATGTTTGATTCTTCATAAGTTTGTTGATAGTATAATCATCCGTTCTCATTGTTCCAGGCACATGATGAAGAATAAACCTCACCTTAGGTTCTAAGCCCGTTGTAGCTATATAATTTTATCTAATAGTATATTGTAATGCCATGTGAATATCAGAATGCCTTCAAAGCAAAGCGAATCTAAGTCAATTCATACCATTTAAGAAATATTTTGGCCAATTTTCATAGTGAACTGATATTAATATGTTGAGTAGGGTATAACCGTTGTTATTCATTATTATAATATAATGTGACAGTTTGATATACACATTTTCTAGTTTTATAGTTGACAATATACAGATAGCGCTATCCACGAAGACGCGCCCCACTCTTCTTCCTAATCGCTTACAGTACAAATATGCAACATTCCGCTAGTGTTTTAGTTTTGTTGATACACAGTAATTACTAAGTAGTGTGTATCAAAAAACTAAAACACTAGCGGAATTAACTAGCGATAACCCGCTCACAAAGAGGAGGCCTGTGTCCCAGCAGGAGAACATTATAGGATGATTATGTATGTTATGTAACCACTAGCGATTAGTAAGAAGAGTGGGGCGCGCCTTCGTGGATGGCACTATCTATACCTATTGGACAATATGGTAGTAACACCAAGTAACATTTTTTTTATTTAAAATGTGACCACATTTTTTATTTTATTATGTGCAATATGTACAGACGCCAGCACATCAACCCACACCTAACTGTCAAATTTTCCCAATCAACATTGAACCTTATGCTTCAGCGATAAAGTTGAAAATCTATTAAAGAAATTTGACAGATTGTAGTAACTTGATGTGCTGGCGTCTGTACTACTGTGAAAAATATTTTATGTACAGACGCCAGCACATCAAGTTACTACAATCTGTCAAATTTCTTTAATAGATTTTCAACTTTATCGCTGAAGCATAAGGTTCAATGTTTATTGGGAAATTTTGACAGATTGGGGTAGCTTGATGTGCTGGCGTCTGTACAACCTACAAGAGTTAACTTGAGACTTTGCTCGGATGAAGTCAGCGCTCGGTAGTGCGGCGTCGATGGCGAGAGCGGTAACAGCGCGGGGTCGGGAGGGGCTGCTCGGGTCTCATGTTGACTCGTGCGGGTTGTAAGTATGTATACAGTCTAGATTGAATGGCTTGGAAATATTTATGTGTGGGTGAATTATGTTCAATGTTAAAAATATAAATAAAGTATATTTACTACTATAATACCATTTTTGACTACGCAATCCCTCTTTACTTTACTTTAAGGCTTTTGAGCGTGATGATCATCACATAGACAATAATATAAAGTAGGTTCGTTCTTATGTATAATTTTATAACTTTACAGTAAGCTATTTTATGTTTTTGCTTTTTCCATGTTCTGTTTGACCTGCACTTTATTGATGTAGCCGTATCGCCAAAATATTTCAAATGGTATAGAACTGTTCAAAGATCTGTGATCTTTGTTTATTGACAACAATAAATTGTTGAACATAACTTGTCCTTTTATTATTTACACACACAGTCACACTTCAGTCAGGATTTCAATAGTGATAGTTAAAAAAAAACACCAATTGGTTTATTTGTCTTTATTTAAAATTTCATTTCAATGGTAGTATATAACAATAAATAATTCTGATCTCTTTCAGAGATAAGTACACACATTTATATTATGTAAGTACCTATAGGTATGTGTTTTTTATGATATTTTCTGTACACAAAAATAAAACCATTAGTTTTTACCCATAACAATATCACATCGTTAGGTGTGTACTTTCTGTGTGCCCGTTTTTGCTTAGTATTTAGTAACTATACAAGTTATGTACTCTTAAATGTCCAAACTGCTAGATAATACAATGGAACAAAACGATTGGGCAACCTATAAAAATTTGCTTGAAAATTTCTAATTCATTGTAATGTACCTAAATTGTAAGATTCTCAAATTAATAAGTTATAAAAAAAACAATAATTATAATACAATCAATAAATATAAAAATATCTTCAATAAAAAAATCGATGGCATCGCTCGCCCCGGTAAGGAATGATAGGACCAAATTTTACCGGTCGCAAACATCAACCATTGAAACATTTTTAAAACTATTGTTAATACACACTTTAGTCTTTCAAAAGGGATTAAGTATCCGCCCAAGATTGATGAGATTTTTTTCCGTTTTAAATGTAATTAATCTTAGCCTTTTGTGCCGCTTTTTAGAACCTTTCTTGTACAATCAGCGATTGAGATTTATTGACATATTCAGTTTAATACATTAGCATTACATTGATTGTACAAAGTGGCAATCTACAGATAAGTACATGCTTTCTTGGGTAAAATCCTAGCGTATCAGCACCGTAAACAAATAGGTACGTCAAACTAATAATTACCCCCCTGTAAGAATTACACTTAATACAAACCGAATACAATTAAATATGCATATTATCAAAATAAAACACATTGCTATACCTACTCCATTACTCCTAACGTTGGCTATGAATGAGTCGATGAGCTAGAAACTATGAGTTTAGCACAATCACTCATAGTGATGCGAACAGGGCTCGAGTCTTATCGAGAACTACTGCATACCACGTATCATTCTTACTACCCATTGTGTAGTTGAGAATTAAGGACAGTTTACGCAAAATATCCTTGATTAATGAGCTTATAGATAGTAGCCGCGGACAGAGCTGACTTATAAATCTAAAGACCTCTAAACTGTGTTACATTAGAATAGAAAGGGTTAAGAGCACACGGCCATCTTAAAGCTTAAGCGAGCTCGGTTATCCACTGGAGCAACCTTATAATAAAGGGTCGTAACAACCGTATGTAACATAATGCAAGTACCTATTGTAATAGGTAGGCCATTGACATAGTTCAAGTGTTCAATCGCTAACATAAAGCTATGGAGTATAAATGTAATGCGTAGTCATAAGTATCGTGTAGTTAAACCATTATCCTTAACCCTCATCTGTCAGGTCACTTAATAGATATTAGCAACTGCTATCATGATCACCTCGCTTTGATCCAACATGGCGCAGCGTCAACACCTCGAAATGCATGTCCCCATAGGAATGATTCGTGCAAACTAATGAAATGAACGACGTCTTTACTACCTAAGTTATAGCAAAAAATATTGCCTTTTGGCTTTCACATCTTTAAAACACTGCATTATTACCAAATATATTTCATAAGTACAACATTTTTTCTTAAAATTCAAAATGATAAGTGTAAAAAGCTTTACGCTGCAACAACATCAAAATACCATGTAATTTTTAAGTCATTAATATAAATAACACGATATTACACAATCATATTTTAGAGTTATTGCATTTACACAATATTGTGGGCAATAATTTTGGATAAGGAACATACCTATCAGTCAAAAAATTATATCAAATTTTAATTAAGTAACTAGGTACATCACCGCCTCGCAAGAAATTGAGGTATTTAGTTACAAAATATATTACTTTTTGTTAACATTACCTTTTTAAACTTTCTTGTAGGTAGGTGAAACATGACCAAAAATAGTTAACAATGTACGAAATCCAAATAATACTTAGATATGGTACAATAAATCGACGAGTAATTTTGTCACAATTGCTTCTTTAAAGTCCAGCTCCGACTTCTTCCTAATATTCGAAGGTTGTTGATGTTGGCACTACCTCCAGCGCCATTTGCAGGAAAACTGTTATTTTATCTGGAATGAAATTCGAGATCTGTTAGATACCAAGTTCAGCAGAACATCTAAGGGACGTACGAGGGGCGGTCAATGTATTCTCAATGTATATGAAGTGGGTAATTTGACTAATTCATTAATTAATAACATTATCTAAGGGTATAAAGGTAAAATTTAATATAGTTGTGATCATTAGTTTGCTAGTTATCCTTAGTCACCGACAACTGGAATGGGTAACGTGACAATGTTGAAGAAAATCGAACACCACGCTGTTATTAAATTCCTTACCAAACAAGGAAAAATTCAAAAAACTATTAACGAAGACATGGTGGCTGTTAACCAAGATTCTGCACCTTCGTTATCTACGGTTCAAAAGTGGTCAAGTGAATTTAAAAGGGGCAGAGAGAGTATTGAAGACGACACTCGCTCGGGCTGCCTGGTAACTGCCTCTACGGAAGAAAACGTGAAAAAAGTTGAGAAGATAATAGTGTAGGAATTGGAGGATGCCCGAATGAAGACCAAAATTATAGCAGAGATGACCCACCTCTCTGTTAGTTCCGTGCACACTATTCTGCATGACCTTCTATATCTTTCAAAAGTCAGTGCAAGATGGGTGTCGGGAATGCTCACGGCGCCTCAAAAGCAAGTGCGAATCGAGTGCTGTAGAGAGTTTTTAGAGCTCTGTGTACTTTCGATCGAGTTGTTACTGGAGATGAAACGTGGGTTCATCATTATGACCCTGAAAGTAAGCAAGAGTCCATGCAGTGGCACAAGAAGGATACTGGGCCCCCTAAGAAATTCAAAGTCGTTCCGTCTGCCGGAAATATCATGGCCACAGTGTTTTGGGACTCAAAGGGAATTTTGCTGACTGAGTAGGTACACAAATAAAAGGTGAAACCATAAACGCATCATCCTACGCATTCACTTTACGAAATTTACGGGAAAAGGGGGAAACTGGCCACCGGTGTGTTGCTTCTTCACGACAACGCCCCGGTCCACACGGCGCGTGTTTCCAAGGCTGCTGTGTGAGATTGTGGTTTCGAAGAAATTAACCACCCACCCTATAGCCCGGACCTAGCTCCCTGCCCCGATTGATTATTATTTCTTCCCTAATTTGAAAAAAGAACTTCGTGGGAAACGATTTTCTAACGATGAAGAGCTCAAGGCGGCATTAAATGCGCATTTTACAGGGAAAAGGAAAGTTATTTTTTACAGGTTATTGAAAAGTTAATTTCAAGATGTAATAAATGCGTTAGGGTAATGGGGGATTAGGTACATTGAAAAATAAAAATTATTTTAATTGAATTTACGTCTTTTTTCATGCCTATACCGAGAATACGTTGAACGCCTCCCGTAGATACAGCCTACAGGTAGATATTGCTGCTACACAATAAAAAAACGTGTGCGGTCGTTGAACCACCATCAGGAACGAAGTTCCTTACGCAATACTCGCACGCAAACACACACCCACATATACGAGTAAGTATATTAGAAAGAGACATAATGCTTTTTCCTAGTTAGGAAAAAGCATTATGTTAACGTGTCGATTTTTACGATTCCAATTCCTACCGCAAATCGTTCCAAAAACTTACCCATGAACGGCAAAGAGTAGCCCCACTTGACGAAAGGCACGTACACCAAGCCGCCGGCGCATATGAAGGCGGTGGCGTACAGGTACTCCCACTGCGGCTTGTCCACGATCGGCGCCACCACCAGGTACGTCGACACCAGCAGGACGACGTACGGTATTATTATCGGCACCTACGAAAATTATATGAAATTACAGGCATCACAACGATCAAAGGCGTATGTATGGTCAGTAACAAGAGAGATACCTAAATGAAATTTCCGGAGATGATCATCAATAATACCAGGCCTTTATGTGGCACACCCATGCCTAGAATCAACGAAAAATTTGAGAATTCTTACCTTGTATGGCCTGGGTGCATGTGGCTTGGTATATCTCATAACAATCAGGGCGAGCATCGCGCCACCGTAGAAGATCCACGCAGTGAACGAGAAGAAGTCAATCAACGAGTCTATGGTTCCGTACAGCACCATCGCCACTGCTATCAGAGACTGAAACGACAGGAACATTAGCACACGGTCTTTAACCTTTTAACCGCTTGTGTCGCATTTATGCGACATATATTTCCGTGCCCCTACCGCTCGTGTCGTATTTATGCGACAGAGACATGCATGATTTTTTCGTTTTATTTTTGTCCTATTAACTGCGTGGTACAACTAAAACCATTATTAAATAGAGAAAAAAACTTTATGACTATTTCTTAATCAATACAACGATTTCTCCTCCTTATTTATTGTAGGTATTATTTTATCGATTTGTAGCGGGGCGCTAGGGGCATACGGCAATGAATATTTAGCCAAGCGCTTAAAAGGTTAAATGATTCTTATGAAGTTATATAGTGTATTTTGTACCAGTTATAACTTACATGGAATATCAATCCAGGTGCCGGAGTGAAACGACGAACATGAACGTACGATAAGATGTCCAGCAAATGACCTTCCCGAGACGCTGCGAAGCACAACCTGAGAAAAGAAAACGGAGACACAGTCAGTCGATGAAAAAAGTCAATGGGAAAATTACGCAAACTGATAGCGTCACTGATTGAATGTGAATACTTGGTGCGTGGAGGATGGGGCAAATAGAAGGGTAAAGTCAACAATCTTCATTTAAATAGTCATGGACACGTACCTTCCCGCAACAAACAGCGTGCCGTTAGCAGATCCGAACGTGGAGATAGTGACGGCGAGTGGCATGAGCCAGGCCATCGGACCCAGCAGTCGGTTCCCGAAGGTGACAGCCACCGCTTCGCTGTCAGCCATTTCGCTGACTGACATCACGGCGAGGTACGAAACGTTGACCAGCGCGTAGCACAGCGTCACCAGTGGGATCCCGATTATTATGCTCAGTGGTAAGTTTCTATAAGTTTAGCAGAATTATAATAAGTAACCTACCCTACCATATTTTGCCCTACACTAGGTAGCAGTAAAATTCTTAATTGTATTAAATTTGAAAACCTTGGCCCGAGTATGGCCACAGCTGGTTTTAAGTACTGTTTCAATTTCAACAGCAATTAATTTCTCAAGCCACTAGGGTTAAAAGGGGTAAATAAATAACAAAAAAAGGGTTCTGATTACTTACATTGTAGGCGAGTACAGAATTGAATCGAAAACAAAGAGCAAGTAAAAGTAAAGTTAAACAAAAAAATAATGAGCACTTACTTGGATGGATTCTTAATTTCCTCAGTGACATAGTTCAGGTTATTCCAACCATCGTATGCCCAGAGGCCAGTGTAGAAGGCTGTGGCAATGTTGCCCAGCGTGGCCGTGCTACTTGCGAAGTTGGGCTCCTGTAAATGTCGCGTATTACCTGCACCATATCGAACAACCAACCGTCAGTGTTTGAACAAATATTTACAACCCATTAGGAAAATGAAAATTTTAGGTAATGGATACGTTGAGCTTGAATTAGTTACGGTGATTCATTTGACAATGAACTGTTCTTTTATTTTTGGGTGATTTAATTTAATTGTTTTGGTTCAATGCAATGTGTAGGCTAGGTAGATGAGTGTTAAAGATAAAGTTCGAAATATTTTTCCGATAGGTACCTATTCGACCGCATCTGATCAGCCTGGAAGCTGACTTCAACACGTCTTTGAGGCACGTCTCGGATGATGATGAGTAAAAGCTCTTGGTGTGAACATGGGCTGGTCTCATGTGTTAGGGGTTGCATTACCTAATATTAACTTATAAGCTCCGCCGCCCACGATGATAGCAATCGCCACCAGTTTAGCTGCTGTGAAGATGTTCTGTACATTCGTAGCTAAATTGACGCTGTAGCAATTAACCGCTAATATCATTACTGTAAAAGAGAAATTCTAATTTAGACTGGACTATGTATGGCTTCCAACAGACGACATCTTATTGACTTCAATTAGCACTAGCTATAATATATCAATTTGAATTGATCGTCTATTTCGATCTTTAATCAAGCTTATTGAAGCCTGTAATAAATTGTACGATATATGTTCGGTGATCGTTATTCGTTCACGTACCAATAGCAATGACCGCGACAAGTTTGACGAGGCTGACCGGCGGCTCACATTCCGATACGAATGGCTCCACTGCATATTTTGCGAAGCTCAGACATATTATAGCCATCTGCGATGGTTTCAGTACTAATGTCGATACCTGCAATAAGGAAAACACATTGTAGTAAGTACTTATCGTATTTTATGTAGTTAATTAATTTTCCTTTACTTATTTGATTTAATTTACCCATGAAAACAGAAATGCGGGAGGTCCTCCGAACGCATCCATAAAGTAGGCGTACTCAGCGCCTGACGACGTGTTCATCGTTCCCAACTCCGCGTACGCGAGCGCTCCTAAATAAAATATATCCTCATTAATAAACAACAGCAATAGAGTCTGAAAAATAAACTCATGTACCTAATTGTAGGTAAAAAATTAGGCAGCACGCTGAGTCAACGAAACGAATACCTACGTGACACATACCACGATTAGCAACAGTCAACTACAGAAAAACATGCAAAGCAATTACGGCAATGTCAATATATGAAATTGAAGCCGGCAACAAGTAGGTACAAAGTTGATAGGATTCTTTGATCTATCAATTTGCAATCTCACACGATCGTAGGTTACAATGTTAGAACTTCCCGATAGAAATACAATTGCTTGTTGAGGCAGTTAACCAAATTGATGATTGAAGTACAGACGCCAGCACATCAACCTACTCCAATCTGTCAGATTTCTGTAATAGATTTTCAACTTTATCGCTAAAGCATAAGGTTCAATGTTGATTGGGAAAATTTGACAGTTAGGTGTAGGTTGATGTGCTGGCGTCTGTACATCAGCCAGTCACGGGACTGATATATTACATATTGTTCCATGTGCCACTTACCAAGCAGCGAGAGCAGGCCACATGCCATCCATATGATGAAGCTAATGCCCACTGAGCCTGTGCGCTCCAGAAGCCCAGAGGGCGAGACGAAAATTCCTGAACCTGTAAAAACAAACAGCTTTACATTATGCAATTTATTGCATACAGATTTTCAAGTTTTTGTTGCCGGGAACATATAATTTGGTGCTGTTAGTATGGATTTTGGAAATTTTATCTTCCTAATTTGTCTACTTTCTATTCGACGTATGTTAGATGACACGCCTCTCTCAAAGTAAGAGCTAGCCTAAAGTGATAATATTTATTTTACTATGGTCATATTGGTCATACTATGGCCCACAGAACAGTTAAATATCTGTTCTGTGCTATGGCCCCTCTCACTGAGAGGACTAAAGGCTGATTTTTTCATGCTATGGTTATCACTGCTTCAGCTAATTACGATATTTTTATGCAGCATTAATGAACTTCTTCCTAAACCACCGAAAAAAAAAAGAGAGAGAAAACTTTTCACGGTGTTTTCCCCTTTGCCCGTGCCTCTGCCTACTATGGGCATACTATTATATATTCTGTGCTATGGGATTGTTACATTCGTCTTAATCCACGGAAAAAATATTCCAAGCTTATATTTTAAGAGTGTGGGTTTTTATTGTGTTGTTTTTCAGAGCACTCCGTATTGTCTAAAGCGTTATATCGACACGTGGTTAGCACTTTGGCACGGCTCATGTTCGGCGCTACGGCTAGTGTTGTGTTGACGTGTGGGTTTAAAAAGAACAATCTTCTAAAACAATGACAGATCGCTGGCCCGAAGCCTATTACTATAAACAAGTAGCACTGTTTCCCATAATCGAGTTCCACGTTGTATAAGAGTAGTTAAGTACGCACAGCTACACATCAGGCTATACATAATCGGTATAAGCTGACTTCTGATTGTACGAAAAATCTATACTTACAATGCGAGGTCAGCTAAAACTGGAAATGTATAGTTTGATGTGCTCTCCTTTTCTATTTAAATCACAGTAAGAGAAAATTAGGTAGTTAAATAGAAAAGATATACCTACATGCGTCGTAACCACAGTGGCTAATTCAGGAAAAGCAAAAATATTTTTCTCGTGCCCGTCGTATTTATTTCAATGCTACGGGAACTCATTATAATTTATTTGAATTATTATAATTAATTACGTATCTTGCGTAAGTAAATGTTTATCTTGAGCCAGATGCACATCTGAATAATTTTTCGGCGAGCCAATATGCCCGTGACGCTGCTGGTGCGGTAAGCACGTGCGTCGGTAACATGAAATTAACAATCACGTGATGAATTATTTATAAATCGTGTTACCATAATATTTGCAAAAGGCTCAACTTTTGTAGGCGAAGTTAATATTTGTAATGAAATACATTGTGGAGTTGTAACTTGTAACCAATGTACAGGCATTAATGACCATTTAAAGTTCAGCGAAAAATGTTTTATCTTCACAATCTGACATTGAATAAGGTTTTACAGACTCTAGACTCTACAGAAACTGGGATCCTTGATTAAAATATTTTGAAGGACTCCTTCGAGCCGAAAAATTGGCTCCTTGAGTGACAAAAGGTTTGGGACGGGCCGCACTCTACAGAAATACATTACAATTTAACAATAACGTGGGCAAGGTAGGGTATACCTGAGCGTTTTCCTCACAGAAATAATATTTAAGTAAATATCAGAGCTGGTTTACTGAAGGTGAGCAAGTTTAGGTCGTAGTGAGAGAAGACGTCATACCGATCATAGTGCCGACGATTAGAGCCACCCCACTGAAGAGTCCCACCCGTCTCTTGAGGTGAACAGGGTCGTCCGGAGCTGCGTCCGACCCCTCCAACTGCGTAATCCAATTAAAGAACACGTTATTAGGTACTACTACCAAAACACTTAGACAGTTATATTGTAGACTGCTAACTCTGAAAAGACAAATGCTGTTTAGTTTTAGACATAATACGACACCGAAACGTAATCTGTATATAGGTACATACAAATAAATAAAATTTAAGTGTCTGTTTGTAACGTCAAAATAACAGCTTTTTCCTAAATGCAAATGCAAGTATGTACGGTACCTACTTATAACAATAAAACAATTTAAAAATAAAAATGTTATGTCTGTCTGTCTGTTTCTTCCGGCTAGTCTACGAAACGGCTGGAGCGATTTGGACGGGATTTTCACTGGCAGATACAGCTATCTGCCAGTGAAAATCCCGTCCAAATCGCTAACATCAGCATGTTATAAGGAATAACTTAATTAATTTAGAAAAAGCATTAGGGTTCCGTGCAAAAAAAAACCCATGAAATCCAATGTTTATTGACATGTAGGCGAATGAAGTCGCGGGCACAGCTAGTGCCTAATATAAGCGCACTGTTGGATTTTTTGTTACTAAAAATGGGCAAAATCCTTTCGGATCCTCGGGCACCTCTTCAAATATTCGGTTCTTGTTCTAGTGTCGAAGCGATCAATAGGTTTACCTTCCTAACGTACGCTTTCTCTCATGTCAAATTCCCCAACTGCTAAACACAAGTGCACATAAAGGGAACTTCATGAGGACTAAGATACCAGTAGGAAAGTTTTCCAAGAAAATATGAAGGCCACATAAAGGCAGTGGGCGGATAAAAAGTCCCCGCAAAAGACGATTCAAGAAAAATGTCACGTAGTCATAAAGGACAAAATAATCTAGGTTCTTCAGAACTTTGTAAATAGGTACCTACATAGAGCTCGCGACTTGGCCGCTAAAAAAAATTTACTTCGACACAAAAGGACACTGTAAACATTGAAGTCTTTATTGAATTTGTCATTCCTCTGCAGAATGTCCTCGGGAGACATTTTGCAAATAAGATTTTCTACTTCAAACAGTTTCAAGGATTTCTTCTAGAACAGGATATAGATTTTTTCAGTGCACTTCCCGTCAAGAAACAAGTTAGTAGTAAAACAAGTCGGTTTTATGATTACGGCTCTTTCTCAGTAGTTATGTACGAGTCGAAAACCTATATGTCTATGTATATGCTTGACTAAACCTACATAGGTGCAATACATACAGATTAGTACTTACCTAGCTACGCACTTCAAGTTGATAAATCAAAGCGGATCGATAATAGCATCGTAAACTGGTAACTTTATGACCCAGCTAATAACCAGAAGTCTAAGTAGCTAGGTACTACTAATTGCTCATCATAATTCATCACATTAATACTCGGCAAAACAGTTTTGATATTTCTTTCAAACACTAAGTATGGCTTTTGTGGCTAAAGTGCTTTTACAATTCATGCCTCTTACATCGGAAAACTTTCATCGTTGGGTTTCCGCAGACTCGGAGTGAACATTTAATTTCAACGAAGGTTCGTTTCACAAGGATCTGGGCCATTAACTGTGGGTGCTATTTCTCCACTTCATTTTAAGACAGGTTTGTTTTTAAAGGTCTTTAAGTAGGAGAGTGTCAGGTGAGCTAATGTTAGGTAAATGTACGGCTCAGTTTAATCCTTGTTTCAAGGGAATGTGGTCTTTACTGAGCAGGTATAGATAGAAGTGTCCTGGATTTTCTTTATCGTTCTGAAGCCTCTTATGGCGGCAGAGTAAGCTCCAAGAAAATCAAAGATACCCATATCTTTGATTTTCTTGGAGCTTACTCTGCCGCGTAAAATAATACCCATATTATTTTATAATTAATCAACTTCCCTTAAGAAGTAAAAAAAGGTACTTAGGGAAAGGGGGTAAATAACCCATTACGTATCAGGGGCCTGATCTTTCGAGTTTTGTGTGGCATATGTGTGTAGGTACCTGGTTTCCAGGGCTGGCGTTGCCTCAGAACCCGACGTACTTAAATGGTGTCTGGTGAGGTGACCAGACTCCGGTTTATCGTTGTGGTTGGTGTACCTTGTCTCCTGGGTTGACGTTGCCGTCGGTAAGCGCACCCGCCGCGCCGTCTTCTGCGTCGCACTCTGCTGAGCACCCGCGCCATACCAATCCGCCTTCGCGTGCGCTCCCTGTGTACAACGAAATAAATACATCAGCTTATATTAAAGAATTTGTTTGTTTTTAAGACACAGACTGAAATACCGTGCAAAATACTTTAACAACACTAGCCGAATAGATCAGAATTGATGGTGTACACTATGCCTCTACGGCGTAGCGTAGACCATCTGTCGTAGACATTGTAGACTACGGCATGTACGTCCCTAATTTCTTTAAGCACTACTAACTGCTATGCAGCTGCAGGTTCTTAATTGTATTTTTTGTGGTTTATGAATAAATATCATTCAGAATAAATGTACCTATAGAATGAATGTGAATGGCTGAAATTAGCTTAAAAATGCAGTAAGCTGCCAGTAGCTAGGTGTAGGTGTCTACCTAATAATTGTAGAAAACAAGAGCGAAATGTTGTAGAAAATGTGGTATAAAATCAATAACATGTAAGTAAGGTAAAATAATGTTGCTTCGAGGGATTTAAAGGTGCAGGAAAATCCTTTATACAGAAATGTTTTCAGAAAATCAAACTCGCTGCAATCAATGTTTATATGCCCACGTGGACAACGTAGCAGACAAACGCTAGTACCTAGGTATAATTTGTAGCTAATTAGCACAATCACTGATAATTATTAAAAGTGTTTACTTAAGTGCTGGCATAAAACGCAAATTTCGTAATAATAATGTGAACCGATTTTTTTCACAAACGTAGCACAAACACACATAAACGTACACTCATGGTACATCATTAACTTGCTGCAAACAACCTAATTTTACTTGAACTATAAGATTCCGTTATTTCTGTTGACATATCAGAAAACAATTAATAATAAACGGTTACTAAAAATAACAACAAGCAATACCACTAACTGCAAAAGGATAAAATTTCACTTTTCCTGAATGACGAAGTAGAAAAAAAAATATATAAAAAAATCAGCACTTTACCATTTTTCTTTTTCAAATCCATAAAAGTTTATGTATCCGTGGGCAATCACTATTATAAATTTTATTTGATTAGGTTTTATGTTACCGAAGATAAAACCACGTTGCAACTACAAACAATAAATATAGGAACTGTGATACATTATTGGTATTATATTTTATTACTAAGTATACTTGAAACCGCAAGACACGTTATATTTGAAGGACTATTTCTAACAAACTGATATATTTGATGAACGTGTGCTGAGGTTGAAAGCAGACGGTATAAAGAATTAATTTATTTTAAGGAAGATGACTAAAATAAACAGTCGCAGTGTAAAACCCAGCTGAATTCACCAATCAGTGTCCTGTTTACATTAAAGGCATGACACAATTAACCTTAGTATTTCAACATTCTATTTGATTAGGTACAATCATTATCTATGGGTACAATAAATATTGAGCCAGGTAAAGTACCTACGCACTTTCAATTTGATAAAGGAAAATAATGCTAATCAAATTTTTGTATTATCACTTTTGCGCTCGCTCCCGAACTTGTGATAACAAGATTGTCTACGTGAGTTCTTAGGCGTAAAGCCTGCATAACGGTACTATTTACGTATGAATTCTCCGAAACTATAGGTAACCTAATAAAGCTCAAACAACAAGCTAAGGCTTTGTAAAGATCTGCGACACAACAAGCCTAAATGAAGTAATTATCCAGTTCCCCTTGTAGAATTAGATGTACATTCAAAATAATTAGTAGAAAAATGTCTACTTGGCTAATTGGATTGGAGAATAAGGGATCTTCAGAAGTTCTTTTCTTGATAATACAAGTTTCGCTGATAAATTACAACTGAAATATTTTAGAACCGTGGACAGTTTGTTACTGAAATAATTAATACTTAGAAATTGTGTAAAACATAACTTCTATGTATAAAAATCTTAATTAGCTACGTAGGCAATTGGTTGTCCAATTGACTATGTAGGGAATGAATTTTTTTTACCGTGGTACTGAATGAAGATTTTTTACATTAACAAATTAACTAACTAGCCTGTATTGTGCCACTGCAGGGCAAAGGCCTCCCTCTCCCTTTTCCACACAATTCTGTCTTTGGTTAGTGACAGTTCTTTCAGTAGGAGTCTAGCACGTCCCGCCATCTTTCTTCGTTTGGCCTGCCGCGATGGCGTCGTGCATTTAGTGGGACCTAATCGGTGGTTCTGGTAGCCCATTTGTCATGTGACATGCGGCATTAACATTAGGCTCAGTAACATTTATTATTTTGGCCAAGAAATACTAAACTAGAGGTTAAGTATTTCTTGGGCAAAATAATAACGATAATGTAGAGCAATGAGCAAATGTATAGAGCTTCCAAAAGGCATACCTATAGTGTTTTGGTAGCTGTACTTTTTCTTTTTAGAGAGTTTCAATTAGTAGTTTAGTACCTATGGCAAGTACTTATAGTCTCGATGTGAAACATGTGCTATAACCCCCTCAACAACAAATAACTCTTAGTCTATCTCTTTTTCGTTACAAAAATTCTATAAAAATGTATCATTCATGCAATAAAATAAATTTGGTATTTGGCTACCATTCAGTGACACCTACTATAAAATAAAGGGATTAGACGAGTATTTTGTAAATCTGCTGTTAAAATAGAACGTATTTCAGACCTTCGTATCTACATAGTTTCTGCTGCTACAACCTGAAATAGTGACAGTCACGCCTGCTGATGTCATACAGACAATATAAATTGACTGTGAATATTCTACAGTTGGATACCCGACGTAATCACACTTC
Source organism: Hydraecia micacea (assembly GCA_914767645.1). Taxonomy (NCBI): domain Eukaryota; kingdom Metazoa; phylum Arthropoda; class Insecta; order Lepidoptera; family Noctuidae; genus Hydraecia; species Hydraecia micacea. The sequence goes on along the minus strand of OU611779.1, from coordinate 8,455,988 downwards.
TTATAGTTGCCAAAACAGCCACTAAATCAGTGATAATGAGACTTTAGCATTGCTACGTGGACTATCAAGTAATGTGTTGAAATAAAACTGTAAATGAAACGTAAGAATCTAATGATGTTTTCACACTTAGGTACGTCTATCCATAGAGTTATTTTAGTTGTGGAAAGAATTTTGTTCGCGAAGGCCGCGAATATTAAGGACTACTTACGATGTAACGTTTCAGATGAACAACGACAATGAAGATCATGGCGATTGCCGATTGTTTCATACAAAGTTGACCGATGTTGTAAAATAAACGTGTTCACAAACAACACACTTTCAGAAAACAAATGAATTGAATTGGACATGCACACCTAAAAACGGCTAGACTTGTAATGATTAAAATAGGTAATTGTTCCATTCTCATTTATAAAGAATTTAATTAACAGCATTTCAGCGAAAGGTTTCATATAGTGAGAGTTTTATTATACCTAGGAAAAATAAAATCGATTCAAGGACGTAGATATTGGTATTGATTTATGAAGCAAAAACTGCCAATCATCCTCGTATACACGTGCTATGCATGGTCATTGCGGTACCGATTGTATGCATAAGTTCCTATGATTATTTATTGATTAAAATCTATTTATGAATATAATAAGCAATGAATAACCAATAAACATGTCTAAGGCTTATAGCGCACTAGGAAACTTATACTTTAACGGCGTCATCGTCACGTCCTTCCGCGATCTCCTTTCAAAACAAATAGAGCTTTGTCTTAGGACCCTAGGATACCAGTGGCGGCGCAACCATGGTCGCGATTCCAGCAGAATATACACAGTTTTGTGGTGGGTATCTCACCAGGCGTCCGATCGGTTACGCAACCAACGAGGTTGAATAGTCATTGCAACCAACCATAATTTTTTTGGCAGTGCAACCATAGCTGCGCCGCCCGCCCACTGGTGTCCTAAGGCCCTAAAACAAAACACAAAACACACTTTGTTTTGAAAGGAGATCGCCGAAGGACGTGACGTCGTAAAGTCCCTAACCGAAAGCAAAGGTCAATTATCTTGTGTTAAAAAACAAAACAATAAAAGCTTAGACAATGTAATAAACACGCGGAACAATAGACAGTTTGCCAATGTTAGTAATTATAATAAATGTTTTTTGATGCCAACACTTTTAATTGAGGACAGAATATTGTCCTCTGGTACACAGTGTTCTACCGTGTAACCGTAGAATAGTACCTACGTTCATACTTATACGAAAACCCGGCTTGCAGTAGGTAGTACAGCCCGATTCAAATTTTATGGCGGTTCGGAACATGAGGCGAGTCGCTGCGCAGTAACAAATTCATGGGTCAGCGGGGGTGAGGTGTGGGGTGGTGCGCAGCGAGTAGCTCACTTCAGAGCCGCCGTAAAGTTTGATTCGAACGATTCGTGGTAGGTGTTCAGGATATAAAATATTATATCACCTATGTAATGCACTTACATCGAACATCATTCAAATAATATAATCTTATCTTGAATGTTATTATGGAAAACGATAATGAGACGATGAACACAGACAGACCACTCAGGAGTTCATATCTCATCAATACAATTATCCCTAATGTCTCAGCTCAAACATATTGGAAACGCAAACGGTTATGGTGATAAGCATTGGATTTATTACGGCTTTGATCTAAATTGAATCACAGTGGGCAATTTCGTCATCATTTGTAAATTAAGATGCTCTGGGTGATTCTAAATATTTTAAAGTAGAATTACATATTTGCTATCAAACGACCAGTGGTCCACATTAGCACTGGAAGTCATGGGGAGAGGCCTTTGCCAGAATATATTTCAACCACGAAAAACTTTTCTTAGAAATGCACCACTGAAATATTAAATAGAGCTTTTTTAATAAAATTCATTCAACAATAACACAAAAAAACTTTCATACAGTTTACTCTCAACGAAAATAAAGCCCAAAATTGTCACGGACTTTCGATATAAGGTAACATAGTAGCAGTAGTGGGGCATTTGTAACAGTGTAGCTCCAGTCTCAGATTCTGCTAACTCAAGTTGCAGTTTCCATTTTGATGACGCATGTAACAGCATATCACATGACACACCGGACACAGTGTAACCAAAACACTCCTTGTGCAGAGAATCACGTACACCAACTTCTTACAAACTACCTATCGTACGATTTACCTCATTTCATTCAACAATTTGTGTCAATTTCTAATAATAACATACTATTTCTATTAGCATTGATCACTGTGCTCATCACATACCTATTTAACTCGTATTAGCAAGTATGTTTAACAAGGAATTATCCTCATTTCATTAGGAAAATATAAAACGTTATTCTTGTGCGTAATCTAATGAGTTTCTAGTTGGTCTTGGAAAACTGAATGCCAATACCCTTAATTTAAAACGTTCAAAATCTAGTCACAATCTCATCTCAGCAACAATCAATGTCAAAAACTTGTCAAAAATGTAGGGAAATTAGATGTATTTTTGAAAGATTGAGATTAGACTGTGAACGCTCTTAAAATCACGAGAATTTCCCCTCTGATTTAATCATTCTGTGTCGCTCTTTGAATGAGGCTTTCACATTGTTGAGTTTTCAAAATATTTCCTTGGCTTACATACATATTACTTATCTGTAAATATTAGAAGGACAAAACACCCGATGCAGACGCTGTTTATCCAAAGGCCAAGCTTTAATCCCGGATTGTAAACATTTATCCAATCTCGAAGGCTACGCTAACATTACCGCTAAGAGTACAAAAGCTGATACCATATAGAACTTTATTGTGACAACGTACATAACTACATCATACGATTCTTAGGAAAACAATCTGTACATACATAATATTCACTATGTCAGCAACAATTTACTTGAACACACATTATCGACAGAGTGTTAGTAACGGACGGGATAGGTAACTTTGTTCACCTAGATATTGTTATCGTAGAATTGAAGCCTTTTCAAGTAGTGTGTACACTGATATTGTACCGTTATTTTACTTAGTTTGATAGCTAATTGGTACAAAGATAATATTAAATGGGTGAGATCTCAAGCGTTACACACAACTTATCGTCGTCGGTAGAGCGCACTAATTTAGTGTTTTGTTTCTAAGGAAAACGTGTAGGTGTAATGTTCAATGTTGTAAATGCTTCGCTAGAGAGGTGGTTTTAAACTGACACACAACTTGTTTCAATACAATAATAGTTTATCATTCCAGACGAGAAATACGAGTATTTCAGAATGGACGAAAATATTTATCTCCACATACTATGACGCAAAAGCGGGCTCTGTCACGAGCTTCGCATCGTAATCGTGGAACGAATTGACAAAAACAAGTGACAGTTTGCATAAATATTGTGTGATTGACACTCTTTAATTTGAATATCGAACTTCTCCCAAAAAGGTTTTATATACACACATCAACACGGTCTAGGGATATTTCATACTCAATTAAATAACTCGAAAAGTACTGGCCGCATTGGAATCTTTTGTACGCCGATTTGTTTGTAATTTATCTCAGACTAATTCCAAATTTATTTGTGAAAATTCTTTTGTTTCGGTGGCAAAAAATGTCTTGATGTATAGGAGAGGGAATTTTCATTTGTGCGAAATTTAGAAAACAATACGAATTACGTTTAGTTACAGTTTTTTTTCATTTTTAAACGAAAGATAAAGTTAAAATTGAGGTATTGTAGCCATGCAACGCCGACATTTGACGAGGGCGGAGATGTTACGAGCTGTGGGAATGCTGGAAGCTGGATCTGTTCAGCGTAATGTTTCTGAGGCCATAGGGACCCATCAAAATGTAATTTCAAGATTGTGGACACGCTATCGTGCCACAGGTGAAGTAGCGGAGAGGCACCGGGGGCCAAGTCGCATCACTACCCCCAGACAAGACCGATTTTTGCAAATTACTGCGCGAGCACAACCAAATGCAACGGCGACTCAATTGGTCCAAAGGCTGCGAGTGGAACACCAAGTGCTTGTGAGTGACCAAACTGTAAGAAGGCGACTGCATGAAAGCAATCTACGCTCTCGTAGACCACTCCGGGTCCCACCTTTACGGAGAGGCAATCGTGGACGACGATTAGAATGGGTTCGGAACCACGTGGACTGGGGCCGTGAGCAATGGTCCAATGTGCTGTTCACGGATGAATCCAGGTTCGGCTTCCATCCAGATTCACGAAGGACGCGTGTTTGGCGAGTTCCTGGACGATGGAGCCGTCTCCAGAACCCTCAGGAAGTTCACCCATACCAAGGAGGAACAATTATGGTTTGGGCAGGAATTCGTCTTGGAGGACGGACGGATCTCGTTTGGGTGCGGGGCAATATGACGGCAGAACGATACGTCCAACAGGTGCTGGGGCCCGTAATCTTGCCCCACAGAACACAAATGGGGCAAGATTTCCTGCTCATGCACGACAATGCCCGGGCACACACGGCGAGAACGGTAGCAGCTTGGTTACATACACATAATGTTAGGGCCTTAGACTGGCCTGCTCAATCGCCAGATCTAAATCCCATTGAGCATGCGTGGGATATGCTGCAAAGAAGAGCTCTGAAGGAAGTTCCTGAAAATCTGGCTACAGAAGATCAACTTTTTGCGCACCTCAGAAGGACATGGGACAATATTCCGCAGCAAGACATTGACAACCTTGTTCTGAGCATGCCGAATCGTTGCCGATGTGTTATGAACATCATGGGCGCTTTCTCAGACTACTAACTTCAAGTTTATAAACACAAATTAAATGATTTTTCTATTTTTTTCAGTTTTTACTCACAAATTAAAAGTTCATTCATATACGATTTCCGTCTATGCTTCATTTTTTTTCCATAAAATCCTGAAATTTTAATCTAAGTACCTTAACCATTATTAAAAAATGGTAGAATATTAAATAACGTATCTTTTAAATATATACATGTCATATAAATAATTAACACATTGATAGTAATTCGCTTTTTTAAAAATATCCCTAGACCGTGTTGATGTGTGTATATGCAATTCTAAGAACTTTTTGATGCACCCTCGTATGTACCTACTAGTACGTAATTTGTTTATTTTTTTAATTAACAGTAGTTTTTTCGCTTTGGATACTTAGGGTGAAAGTGACACACGAGTGACTTACCTAAGCTCGCGTTAAAAAAAACTAGTAGGTACGAGTAGTTTCCTAGGCCAGGCTATCTACTTACTTATATGTACTTAGCTACTTATTGAATCAGACGAAATATCATTATGAAATGATTATCAGCATCTGCCTTGCCTTTTCCCGACCATGTTGAGGTCGGCTTCCAGTCTGTCTGATTTTCATAATCATTATGAAATTATTATGAGAGTAATAAATGGTAGGTACCACCTACCTAGTAAGATTTACATTATAATTTACTTTTTAAGTAAGTTTTCGTAGTAGGTAGTTAGAGATTTTGATTGCTGTACCTAGGTAGCGCACACGCGATGCGATGGTTGATATTAAGTAACGTTTGCAGCGGTTCGACAACGGATGGGTGACCAAAAAAAAATGTTATTTAGAGTTGCTAAGATACCGAGATGAAAAAATATATTATAGTGACTCGTCAGCTGTTTCTAGGTAGGTGTTGAAGTTTGTAAGGATTGGAGTTTGGTAACCTTCGGCGACATCGTTTTATATTTTTTATCCAGAATAAAGGGAAATAATTTTTTTTTTCAGACGCGCTGAATGACTGCGACTATTGTGTCGAAATGATTTAGAAAACAAACCTAACTTTGCTACCTACCGGATTTGTGAAAAACATTTTAATGTGGAGGACATACGACAATCATTAATTCGAAAACTTTAAAAAAAGAATGCTCTTCCATTATTGATGCTGCCAAGCTTACCAAATACCGTTGCAGGAGGTTCTCGGAAAGAAGGTCAACAAACTCAAAGTGTTGTGTCGATTGGTGTTGAAAATTTAACACAGACTGAAAATGCAGCGAATGAAAGTTATGTTCAAACTTCAACGAATCTCTCTTGCAACACTGCAAGAAAAAGAAAATTGAAGGCTGAACCCCTCCAATGCAGAAAGAAAATAAAACTACAGGAAACTGAAAATAAAACACAAAAAGCGTGGTTGCGCTCAAAGTCTGTCTAAAAATTTATCGAACAGTGCGATTTTTAAAGTGGCGAACTCCGTATCTATAAGTGCGCTGAGAAAATAACATTTACAAATAACATTTCCGTGTTCTTCATTCATTCAAGAAAGTCTGTGTGTTTTATCTCTTCCTCAACTAAGCTGAAAGTAACAGCTCAGACAATTGCGCCGGAAAAATAATTGGCTAGATCTATAACAAGATAATTGATTATAAGCACGAGGCAATAACATCTTGAATTATAAACGTAGTAAGTGAACAAAAAGTCTTCTTTGAAAATAAAATAAGAAAAGCGTTAAAATAAATTTTCTAGTCCATTTTATTAGACGAACATTTGTCGTATTTGCCCGGCCGTTCCCTAGAGGCCAATGAAATTGACCATGAGGTCACCAGTCACCAGTAGGGCCTACTGAATCTTTCTTATCTTGACTACTTAGTGGTAGATCCATGGTTGATTAGACCGTTATTGGGGCGTGACAAGCACGTGCCCGATTTTATCCGCACAGGGACGGATATAAAACAAAGTAGGTATGTTTAGGGACACTTTACATTAATAACACCTGCACTTGTGTCTGCGCACACACTTGTGCACTACAATGTCTCCCGCGCCGAAGGCTAGTCTCCGTTGAGATTGGCCGCCGTGGCCGAAATACAGTCTGGAGGACTTTTACAGGCATGACAATGTTTAATGGGGACGTATTCATTAGGATGGTTTTAAGTAAGTAATTGTAACGTTTTATACCTACATATCCTTAACGCGTATCTTCATTAATGTTAATTAACGATACAGAGAACATCTTTAAAGACCCACTTGTCAGTAGATACAGCTATTGATTAGCGCAACGTAAACTGTAAATACCCGAATGTTTGAAAAATAAACATATTTATTGAACATACTACAGAATGACTGCCTCGTTGGTCTAGCAGATGCAAGCGCTACTGCTGAGCGTGGGTCCTGGGTTCGATTCGCAAGTCAGGAAAAGTGCTATTAGGTTTTTCCATCAGGAATTGGAGTCTGGATTTGTGCCCGGTTGATGGCAATAGGCTCGCCCTCTATTACATGGGACTTAAGCAACATGACAAAATGTCGCTTTACTAGGTATACGTACACCTCTACATAACTCTTTGGAGTATACAGGCGTGATGTTATGTTGTTTCTACACTATAAGTATTAAATATAAAATGCAAGTAGCGTGAGCTTTATTTCAATGCAGTAGGGGTGAAAACTGTCAGAGATAATAATAACGTTGTGTGGAACGACTAAACTAAATGCTCCGGCCTTGCCTACGTGCTACGAGAATAAGTGTGCCCAATAAATCGATATTTTAGGTAATATTGCTCACTGAATTTGTAACTGAACAAAATATTATTTCAAACTACTTATCACGCTTTGTAACTGCCACTTACGGCGTGTGACCGTAATATTAGAATAGATATCCCGTTCATTAATGTCAAATAAGTACTGAAAAAACATTATTCTAAGTAAATTGAGGACTTACATAAATTCGCAAAGGGGACCTTCAAAAGGATTTAATTAAGTCATACTGTTAACACTGTCTGGTGTTTGGCCTCGAAATTCAATTAAATTGTTACCCGCCGACGCATAAGGGCAGATTTGTAAATATTTAGGACAAAGTATACGACCAGGCAGTAAAAAGCTGTTTCAAAGAGTGAGTACTTAATAATAAACGAGAAAATGATTTTTCAAGGCTTTTGCTTTGTATGTTGAAGTGAAAATAGTGGAAATACTCAAGTCGATATCCTATCAGATGTGATAGTGTAATCGTAATTAATCGTCTTATAGGATCTCTACATTTTAATCGATTTTCATATAACATAACAACACGCCTGTATTGTATTCCTCGAAGGGTAAAGCAGAGGTGCACCTATAGTAGATACAGACGCCAGCACATCAACCTACACCTAACTGTCAAATTTTCCCAATCAACATTGAACCTTATGCTTTAGCGATAAAGTTGAAAATCTATTACAGAAATCTGACAGATTGTAGTAGGTTGATGTGCTGGCGTCTGTACTAAATAATAGAAAAAAAAGATTAATTATATGTTTATTATACGGAGAAAGACATTCCAAGAAATTCTGTTTAAAATTGTGGCGCCAGCCAGATAACATAGTCAAAGAAAGTACCTCTAGTAATAAATACATATAAGGTAGGTAACAATGGGACAATTGCGTAAGACACTACCAGTAGGCATGGCTTTCATACTGACAGTTCAACAACATTCATTTCGTTAATAACGTTGGTGAGCAGACAAATGTTTCTAATATATGAAGCAGTGGATTAGCAATATCCTTCAAAATGATTCAATAGAGATTGATAGTGTGTTACCCAATCAGGGTGCAGGTTTTTATAAACATTATAAGTGGCATGGCAGAACAATTTACTAAAACAATAACATTTCTTGTAAGTACTTTTATTGTACCAATCAAAGCATCAAGCATTTCACACAACTCATGCATTGTTTTTAAAATATTAGATGTTACATTTACAGATGAATGATAACATCATTTACATAGCAGATGGTCATGAAAAGCAAAGTAAGAAATCTAAACTTAATTAAGTTAAAGATTCAAATATTTACATAATTTAAAAAGTCTTAAAATAATAATATGTACAAGTCCAGCCAAGTGCGTTTCGGACCACGCACAATGAAGGGTTCCATAGTTGTAATGAATTTATCCCAAGTACAAACTTAACACTGTAGTTGAAAATCATGTTCTACCATACATTGCAACTGCAAATTTAAGTCGGTCGACTATTACTCGTAAACTTGTAAAGCCTACTTAGCTGTGATAGTTTTCCTTTTAATTTCGTTATATATGCTACTGTCGTGAATTTTGAATTTTTTTCACATATCCAAAAGCAACCATTTAGCTGGTAGAGGGGGGGGGACCCTTGAATCTAAAAAAAATTGGTACTTTAAAGCTTGATATGTCACGAACAGTTTACTTAATCAAAAAACGGTCTTCCCAAACCCCTAATATTTTTAAAGACCTATCCAACGATATCCCACACTACGGGCAGGACGAAAAAAAAATTATCATACCACTTTACATGTAGGGGAGGTACCCTGAATAATTGTTTTTCCAAAATTTTATTTTACCACTTTTTTGCGTCATTAACGTGTATACTCATGCCAAATTACAACTTTCTAGTACCAATAGTTTTTGTGCTAAACCGCGGACAGACAGACAGACGGAAATGTCGAAACTATAAGGGTTTGTTGACTACGGAGCCTTAAAAAGGGAGACATCGCCAAGCAGTTGGTCGACTCTTCACGTGACCAGAGGGCTGGCCTATTTTTTGGCCAAAGAATCAGCATTGCCATACAACGTGGCAATGCTGCCAGCCTTTTGGGCACGTTTCTTATTGACAGCGATGCGGACGAATTTTTTGATGCTCTTTGATTATTTCCCCTCCCGTAGCAGGTTAAATAAAAGTGATTTATATGCGAGGCATGATTTGATTAAAATATTTGATTTTCTTAGATTAACGATGTCTTTATTGTTTATTCCGCCAAAAATAAAAATACTCAAAAGTAAAGTATTAAATGTTTGACACTATTCCCATTGTGCTACCTCCATGACTATTTCCTTTGGTTCCCATCAGTAGAATTAAGCTATAATAAAGATCAAGAAAAAATTATTAAGACAAGCACCTTCATCTGTGAACACGAGCACTGGTCCGAACGCATCATTGTGCAGCTTTTCGCCGTTGTGGTGCGCCGGCGCTTGCACTGAGCTCCGCAACAGAGCGGACAGTTTGTCACGCATCGCATCGCACATGCGACCGCCGCACAATCACACCGCCGCGCGGCGCCGGCGCCGACAAATGACGATTATTCAACGCGGCTATATCAGCGCACTGATACACTCACTCCTCCGCCAAAATTGTGAATACGTTCGGTATTCACAAATAAACCGATTACTGAATCCAACAGACGCACGAACGATCCTGCCTCAGTCAATGTCACTGCACTTATACCACACGTATTTCAATTTCTATGTCAAACTATACTATACTACGTGACGGAACAATTATTACGAATATTGCTTACGTCCACAACACGACCTTTGCTACACGAGCACGAGGAAGTTTATAATTTATTTAAATACTCGACAAATCCAAGTTAACAACCACAACCTTATAATTACTTAAATATATTTACTATCACAACTTGTATTGACATGAAAATTTATTTTTATGTAAAAAAACCTTTTTTCGTTAAACGATGTATGTGTAAATGTTAAAAACTTTTGGGAGCTAGAGAGATGTGAGCCGAGAGCAGTTGCGCGGGGCGAACTGTCTATTCCGGGCGTGAGCGAGCACGTGGGCGCCGCCCGCCCTGCCGCCGCCGCGCGCCCGCCCACCGATCAATGGCCACGAGATTTGATATCTAGCCGTATCCACATCTCTGTATTTGTCACATTATGACCAATTTAGTAAACAATACATGACGTATCATATCTACGTTGTATTTACTACCGTATTGTAATAAGTTTTTATGAAAGTTGTTATTAAATCTCGTGGATTTGGACACATTTTATGTTTGTTTTACAGTTGACCTTCAGACTTGATCCCCACGTATACACATATAGTAGATAACTAACTAGTTTGGGTCGAATCCCCAAAGAATCAATAAGAGAAGTGTAGAATATCAAGAGTCCTCATTATCATGGAAACAAGCAAATAAAAAGAAATAGGACAAGAAAAAGGCTGCCTACATCTTGGAACATAATTTACCAGGAGTTACTCGTTATTTCTCTCGGTAGAAAAACAAGTTAGAAGGAAAGTAGGAACGGTTCAGTTCATCAACCGATGGTGACGCAATAGTCGTCGGGGATTGCGACCCTACCACGTCACAGTGTAACCAATTGTAAGGCTTCTCCAATAAAACCCACTCGTGTAAACCAACTTTGTAACCAATCTTCGAATGCCTAAATTGAAAAATTCCTTATCAGCAAAGTATTAAAATAAACCAATATCAGAACACAGCGCTTATAAAATCCACGCAAGTAATTAATTTACTTGAAGGTGAAACTCTTGCAGTGAATCACATAGTTCAGCAAATTCCATTTATTGCAGACTGTCTCGTGATCAACAAGGCTTTATTATTTAAAAAACGGCACAGAGTAGTCTGTAATAAATTAATATATTGTGTAACGCAATTCATCCTCGGAATGTTGCTAGTTCATCAAGATTATATTTCATTTTAATTTGGCGTCAATTTCCTACGATGAAACGTCACGATCTTGTAACGAATACAAAGTAGCATATCCAGTAATGTATTCATTTTCGACCTAAAATATAGCTTCACGTAAATAATAATAAGGATCACGTCCAGTTTTATCTCGGTGAATAAATCGTAGGTAGTAAACTTTAGAGAAATATTTCAGTTTCTCTATAAATGTTCGCAAGAGACTGTGATGAATGTTTTCTCGTAATGCTGTTTATTTTGCTTTATTCCCAGCCTCTAAATCTGTCTTATAGCAAACCCAGGTTATATAGCTTTACACAAATTGAATAAAAAATAAAAATGTTCGAAAACCTAGCTGCTCGATTGTGGCTTATAAATCTTAAGACAAACAAAGCTTATTTACATGGTCTCCGTCCGATACGACGATTCTTTGGCACACGTTACAATATCACACATACCAGCCGACTACCATGCATCTTATTGCAGAGCCGCAAAAATTAAATGCACTCAATTTTCGACCCTAAGACAAAGGAATAAAGGTATCACAGATTTTATATTCCTGCAAATATATTGGTCGGATATTATGTGACGTCGAAATATTTAGCGTTTGTTACATAGGAAAAAATGTCTTTGAAAATGGAGACTAGCATACCTATACGTAGAGTCTGGTTTATAATATCTACCATTGACAGAAATAAACGTAAAGTAGAGCAGAAATATCAAATGTAGTGGGTATTATTTCAGTGGCGAGTGTTGGAAGCTTTTTTATTGATTGGGTATCATCGCATGTCTGTATTCACATAGTCGTAATTTTGTAACTACCAGTACCACACCACGTTTCACACGATACGTCTTATATCTATGATAATATGAAATAACGTCATTACTGTGCCATGAAAATGTGCTTTTAAAACTTGTATACTTTTTATTTTTATGTTATATAAACGAATATTTTTATAATCATAATATTCTTAGGAATGTATACTTTCTTCGTCTGAAGCAAATTACACAACGGTTAAACAATCGCCATGAATCATATGTGATCACGAGACTAGAAAGGGATATGGGAACGTTCGAAAATTACAGTTTCATTAGCAATTTAGTGAATAATTTAATTCATAATTTCACGAATATGAGTTGGCAAGTAGCCATTATTAGTACTACGAATCGATGTAGCTGTCATAGAACTTTAGAATTAAGACCACTGATTATTTCTGTATCAAAATATTGTCATCGTGCCACAGTATTTTATAAAAGTATAAACGCGGGTAATTTACAATGAGAAAAGCTATTTTCTCGAACGTAATTTGAATGCAATGAGCCGTAAACACAGTAAATAGTATCTCGATTATAGAAACAAATAGATATTCGAATGCCACACACAACTCCATAAATAAATATTGTCGTACACAACACTTGAATTTCGCATAGACACACACAGGTCTGGCTAACTGACTTGAGGTAAACGAACCCTTGCTGTGACGCTGTGACAGAAACATTCTCAGACATTGTGTCGCCTGCGTCCTGTATGCCCTTCAAGTGACCTTCCTCACGAAGTCACGATACTCCTGCCTGGGAACCTACCCTATAGGAATCTATATGCGGAAAATGCCTACAGAACGTGTTTAGTTAAGATTATCCAAACCACATGTACGAAAATACATTTTTGCCGTAAGAAAATGAATAAAGGATGAAAAGAAATATCTCTTCCAAAAGTACGATCTAAGTAGGTACCATAGAAAAAAATATGTTTCGGATTCACGAATTTTCTCAATGGAAATACTCTAGGTAAAATTGTTATAAATAAGAATCAATGAAGAAAAACTCACAATGATATCGTGTAGGCTCAAAACAGTGATAAAATCGTGAAAAATATAAGTAAATCATCATGAAAAGATTATTTGTTTTTGAGTGCATATATATTACAATTTAAGTGAGGAGAAAACTAGGCCATGTACCTATTTAAACTTCGGTCACTTAAACACATAACTTATACAATTTTATTTAGATAGGCTTGTCAGTCGTTTGGTATTGTTATAATTAACCACGGTCAATAGAAAACGGTCTGTAACCGCACAAACTTGATTAAGTAAAGTTCTTGCTTCGCGGCATTTATTGAATTACGAGTACTTACGAAAATAAGTCTTTTGGAAAACGCGATGTCGATATTACAACTATTTGTATGCACAGGTACCTATAGCTATTAGTAGGTATTTACATAACATAACATAATCAGCCTATAATGTTCCCACTGCTGGGACACAGGCTCGGTGAGAGGGAGTGGGCCGTAATCCACCACACGGGCCCAGTGCGGGTTGGCAGATGTCACATGTCTTCGAATTTTTGGTTCTAGGACATGCCGGTTTCCTCACGATGTTTTCCTTCACCGTTTTGTGAGCAGTGGTGATGAAATAATTTACACTAAGCAAAGCGCCTGTCTGGGTTCGAACCTACGACCTACAAACTCGTAAGTCGCGGCCATTACGACTTGGCCACCACTGCTCTTAGGTATTTAATTTTCACCAAATATTTACATACTACATAACCTAGCTTACTTTTTAATTATAATAAGTAACAGAAACTGAATTCAAGAAATATTTTTAAATAATTGATTAGTATCGACCAACTGTAGATATATAAAATTGTTATTTGATGGTTTTAAACTAAGTAGGTATTTTTACGTTTCGTGTTCTTTCCGTTGAAAATAAGTTTAAAACATGTTATTTGCAAACTACAACTTATATAACAAGAAATAATACGTGTTACTTTTAGCAACGTTTAGCGAAAATGCAAAGTTTGCAAAATATATCATTACCTAGATGTGCGAGATCTAGTCCAAGCAGTAAGTACGTTACGTACGTAACACAAAATCAGATTCACAGAAAACAACTATTTATTGAATCAACAGATTCTTGACATACCTACATAATTATCACGACATAATTATGTGCATGCGTTTTATGCCTATTCAATACCGAGGCAAATTAATTTTATGGGTAATTTGCTGTTTTAAAGAAAGGGCTCGCTTCAAGCTTGTCATGTTCAGGGATCAAATCAAAATAAAAATAAAGTCAAGAGTTATCGTGGGTTATGGTTGGAAATAGTCTAAATAGTGTTTGAACGCTTTTGCTTCAATTTTATTGAACCTAATACACGCTTTTTAAAGCTTATTGCCAAGTGTTTTACACTTTGATTATATACTTGGTTTTACACGTGCAGTCTGTGGACCAACTATACTCAGCGGGCTATCAGCGCCCTACGGGTCCAATATAATAACAGGTTCAGGATGTTGATGGCTGCCCCATTCCTGCAGTGCATCAGGTATGTTTGCACAAGCACACGTCATGCAAAGCCATCGTCAGATGGAAATCTGCCTCTTTGCTCTGCAGAGTGCGGGAGAGCTCCAACTCCATCCTGAAGACCATAACGAGGAGGTTCAAGTCTCCGTTATTAGGTGATGCTGTTCACAACAGCCTTGTTTCCAAATAGATAATAAGTTTACTAACATAGGTATAAGTTATCTTTTTGTAACCCATATTGATGCTGCTTATCCGAAATAAAGTTTTTTTTTTTATTACCACAGTCAAGAAACTGCCACCGTGTAAATGGGGTTTTACACGTAAAGTAGGTATTGCTATGGAATACGAAGATCTCCCTCTCCTTCAGTAAGAAGTTACCAGGACAGAGCTCTGGTACACGCGTCGTCTAAATCCTGGGATGTGCAACTCAATAAGTAGATTATAAATGAATATAAATACCTACATTAGTACTATTACATCTCGTACAAAGCCTCGAGAGTCAAATGTCTGTGTGACATAATAGCAGATACCTAAGTAGGTAATCATCAAAAAACGAAGTAAACAACAGTGGTGGCTCACAGTGGTAGCGGCCGGACGGCCCCGACTTACGACTTACGAGTTGTAGGTCGTAGGTTCGAAGACATTTGACATCTACCAACCTACACTGGGCCCGCATGGTGGATTAGTCCCAAACAGCCTTACTCAAACTCAAAGCATTTATTTCAACTAAACCAATTACAGGTATTTTTGAATTGTCACAGAGAGGAGGCCTGTCTCCCAGCAGTGGGAACGTTGATTCGAGGATCGGCTCTTTATGCGTATGCATATATGCATCAAAAACACGATTATTTTAAAGAACATCATCAGTCTAATAACACGATATCTACAATATTTTTGTTCTGTTTTCAATGATTGACGAACCGAAGAAAGCAACTTTTCACACCGCGTTTTATAACATCAAGGTGAATCTGTTTGTGCGGTGGTAAACTTGCTAGTATGACGCATTGTTCTCGCTGTTAACGTAACATTACGTTATAACTGAACTCGATACCAACGCCTACCTTGGTGGTTTGTTCACCTGTAAAATAGAACGATCTATGCGCAATATAATTTTTTTTATACCTCATCTAGCTATTATACCAGTCTTCATAATCTCAAATAATTTACATCGCCATTAATCAGTTATCTACTTTAGAGAAATGTATTCTAAGTTGATTTTTGAATGGCCATTTTGTAAAAAAAGCTCCTAATAAGGTTGCCTTGGAATTTGAACTTTGTATGACATTCAGTTTGTTGTTCCATAACTTGAAAATTATCTCAAATTCTTAATAGTTACTAAATTCTTAATATGGTTAATCCAATTTTTAAACTATCTTTCAGCTATCTCAAGTTGTGTGGATATAAAAGAACACCGAGATACGTATTATAATTAGACGCGACGGTCAGTTATTCTGAGTTTGCGAACGATGTCATGTGACATGGCCTACAGCACGCATGCTTGCTGGAACCATTGCGTTATAGAACTACTCGTAAATCTCACATTACTACTCTAAACAAGTACTTTAATAATGTAACACAAAGTTTTCCGCTCATACCTAATGGCTTCGTAATTTAGACCAATTAATACTAAGATGCTATATATAGGATAGTTAATAATTGTCCATAAAGCACTTGTTTCATACATTCATGAGCCTCACAATGTTCACAGTGAGCTGCGACCTACTCAAGGTCATCTCACCATCGTTAAAATTCACGTTGAAGGTTACGTCTCTTATCTAAACTTCCAAAGTTTCAGATAAACAGAGAATCTCCGAGAGCACGATGAGAGCGAAATCAGCGTGGTACTAATCAATATATTCACGCATGCGTCACAATGATTTCTAAACGTCTTCGAGTACTTGGGAGCGTAGGCGTTTGACGTGTTTTGCTGATTCTCGCATTGAAAATGTCATCGAAAGGAAAAATACTCTTCAATTTCGAAATTACAATCTTGAGATGACTTTTGTCACGCACCGTTTTTCATCCAGGGTCAGCCCTAGCAAATGATTGAAATGCCCTTCATACAAGGACGATCGAGTTCGTCACTAAAACTCGGGAGGATTTTTTGTTACATGCAAAGCGCTACAACTTGCAACGCGTTGGTCAAGTAACAATAGCTATATCATGTTGTATTACTTTAACACGTGTCACCTAAAAAGGAGGGCGCGAATATCTCCCGAGAATTAAGACATAACCTTGTGAAACAAAATTGAAACCCAACTCTTCGCCAAACTGTACAAATATTACTTCATAAGTATTTAATTATAAGCCCACAAAAGCATTCGGTATAAGACGATAATTCTGAAGAACTGGTAGGTACCAGACTTTTTGATAGGGGTTGCCATTTACTCTACAAATACAATATAATTATAATTAACTTTTATGTAGGTAGCCTACTTTTTATAACAATCTAGCAGCGCCCCGCGGTTTCACCCGCATAAATGTCGATCAAATGTCGTGGAAAAAGTATCTATCCTATTTGTTATTCTGATGTTGATATATTACTGTAAAGTTTCATCAAAATCCGTCCAGTAGTTTTTGCGTAAAAGAGTAACAAACATCCATCTATCCATCCTCACAAACTTTCGCGATTATAATATTAGTAGGAAGTCTCAGTAGGATGAAGATCAATTCATAACAAACTCTCAAGACTCGTTCTCATCATCATCTGCCTAGCCTTTTCCCAACTATGTTGGGGTCGGCTTCCAGTCGTAACCGGATGCAGCTGAATACCAGTATTTTACATGGAGCGACTGCCTATCTGACCTCCACAACCCAGTTACTGGGTAATACGATACCCCTTGGTAAGACTGGTTGTCAGATTTTCGGGCTTCTGACGACCCGTAACGACTGTCAAAGATCCACGAATGACAGCCGGGACCAACGGCTTAACGTGCTTTCCGAGGCACGGAGGGGTCTCGGTATGTAAAGATGGTCACCTATCCACAGACCAACCGCGGCAAGCGTAGCTTAACCTGATCGATCGACCTGTGCGGCTGTTATTATTTAGCCATGGACCCACCCTCAAGACTCGTTCTAAATACTTCAAAATAAAGAAAATGATCGACTGTACGTAGACAAGTTTATCTCCCTGAGATGTTAAATGGAAAATAAATCCCCAAGTGGAAAATTACTTGAGTACTTCTCCTCATTAGTTGAACCACTCTGGCTAAGTACTCGCAATACTTTCTTATAAAGAGATGTACTTTAAGACTTCTTAACACAAGTATACTCTTACGTTATGGTGAGCTTTAGTGAAGCCACTTTACAAACTAAACTTGGTATCATACTAGAGCGGGAAAAACAGCAAAGAGTAAATATTATGTGAGAAGTATAGCATCAATAACAATGAGAGAAAAGCATTTAATGGAAATCACAACATAAAGCGCGTGCGAGTCAGACTAGCACACGATGAGTTCCGTACCACAAGGTAAAAACCGACTAAGAAACACGTTTCTTGTATGGAGACCCTCTTTAATTTTTAACTTTATTCTGTTTTTATTATTTGTTGTTATAGTTGGTCCGTGGATGGATGACCATCTTTACATACCAAGACCCCTCCGTGCCTCGGAAAGCACGCTAAGCCGTTGGTCCCGGTTGTCATTCGTGGATCTTTTACAGTCGTTATGGGTCGTCAGAAGCCCGAAAATCTGACAACCAGTCTTACCAAGGGGTATCGTATTACCCAGTAACTGGGTTGTGGAGGTCAGATAGGCAGTCGCTTCATGTAAAATACTGGTATTCAGCTGCGTCCGGTTAGACTGGAAGCCGACCCCAACATAGTTGGGAAAAGGCTAGGCAGATGATGAGCGGTAATAGAAACACACACTCTGAGAAAATTTCAACTGCCTACCTATTACGGTTTATGAGATATAGCCCGCTGACATACAGATGGACGGATGGACGGACAGACGGATAGCGGAGGCTTAGTAACAGGGTCCCGTTGACACCTTTTGGGTACCCTAAAAATAAATTACATTTGAAAGTTTACGAAGAAATCAATGTTTTCCATCAGTCTTCAACCTTGGGGTTAAAATACATTATACATACTATATACATATCTCATTCACACATTTATAGGCCGACCGCTAAACTGAGACGTTGCCTGAGGTAGCAGCGCGGTGCGGGAGGGGTGTGGTGACGTGATGCGAGAGCTCAGTGATTCGTCAACTTGTGACAACAATCACCCCTCCCGCACCGCGCATCTACCTCAGGCAGCGGTTGGCCTATAACTATATCAAGCTAATCAATGTGCAAGTATACATCCGATCCGACCTTTATATCATTATTATATCCCTTATCAATAGATAGCCTATCAATTCTATTGGGACGGATTAGAGGCTTAAATGCAATAGATTTATAGATATTAAGATAGATAAAGCTGATAGGCATCGATTCTCCTTATTTTTATGAGTAATCATAGCAGTTATGTTAAGTGTTATCTTTCAATGCATGTCGAATCATGATTATTTTGAATTATTGAGTTTTTTTTTTTTGCAAACCAAGCTTTGGTTTTATACAGATGCGACTGAAAAACTTCCTGAACCAAGTAAAATAGTATGGCTTCCGCTATCGTGTCACCCGTCTTTAGTGTTAATTAATTAAATTATTACATAAAAAGACATATATTTTAAACCTTTCCATACGAACCTAACCCAACATGAGCGATCCATTCAATAAAATCTAATTTAAAAAGTGACAACATACTTTGTATCTTGAACAGTATCATCTAATATCAAGTTAATAAGCAGCACCAAATGTGTAGAATTAATTGTGCAGTATTGTTGATCAGTATGGGTACCGAATGAATAAATAATGAATGAAAGACGAAAATTAGTACATTTTCTAAACTGAATAACTGAACCTACCTTTTTGTAAACCCACGTGTTTCTGCATATCACGAAAGGCAGTGTTCACAATAGTCAACAATGCACACTCACAGTCGACCAGCAATGGTAGATAATACGAACTCTGATATCACACGACTTAGGCCCGTATTGATAAACACTATCATTTAAGGGCTCACTTATCAAGAACTGTCAAAATGGAAACGTCATCAGAATCAAGCCGTAAAATCTTACACTTGAGTGGGAGTTCTCAAATAAGCTTCGATTACTGCACTTAGTTCCAAATCCAAATAAATACTTTATATAAGTAAAGTAAAGTTAAAGTAAATCCCGAATATTAGAAAAAAAAACGCTTTGGTATGAGAAACAGAAAAACACATCACCATAATATTTCATAACCGTTCGTTCAGCTATGGCTACGTGTTTGCTACGCGATGGCTAATCATCGACTATGCATCGACTACGCGTCTCCTACCCGTCTGCCGTGTGCTAGTGCTACTCATCTGCTAGGTGTCTACTGCGCTCTCTTACGCGCATGCTACGAGCATACTAAGCTTCTGCTAAGGGTCGGCTACGCGTCTGCTACGAGTATGCTACGCATCCGCTACGCTCTCTTACGAGTAAGTCTGCTAGGCTCTCCTTCTCATCTGCTACGATTATACTACGCATCTGCTACGCTCTCCTTATCGACTGCTACGCGTTAGCTACGGCGTCTGCTACGCGTGTCTGCTACGCGCGTCTGCTACGCGTAACTGCTATGCGTCTACTACGTGTTTCCTACGCGTCAGTTCCGCGGTTTTGTCTTCAGCTGCACAGTACTTGCGTAACACACTATCAATCTCAATTGAAATTGATCCATTGCTTCATATAAACGAAAAACAATTCTGCTCAACTACATAAATAACGCAATGAATGTTATTGATCCGTCAAAATGAAAGCCATTGCTACTGATAGTGTGTTACGCAATTACCTCGCTGCATTTCTTTCTCTTCAATAAGCTGCCAGTGTACAACTCAAATCGTATATACTATTTACGTGAAGTAAACTTCTCTCTCTCTTCAATAAATAAAGCATTGTGACCATAAAACTGTCAACATTTCGACTAATAAAGACATTAGAGACTATTTCATTCATTAGTAAAATATCCCATTTGTAGATGGAGCACGTGGCAAGAAAATGACTTCAGGAAAGTGGAAGGAGAACGACACATGAACAGGTGCATCAGGCATCCACATCAACACTCATGAGCCCTTACACGAACACAATAATAATAAATAATCATTTTAATTTGACATCGTTGCCCATTTGGCTCGGATGGTATTGTAACGTGACCAATAGACATGTACTATTTAAAAGGTGTAATATAAGTATTGTATCGTATAGGTACGTCACCGAATGTACCGATTCCTAGTATTTTTTGCCGCCACCAGCATAAACTGCTGCATGACCAATGACCCAATGAGTCCTAGGTTTTCAAGGCATGTCGGTTCAGAAAAAGGGGTCACCTTGCCCTTTCCCCAAAGGGAATATCAGACGTGACGTTACTGTTATTTGTTAAGAGGTATATTTAATTTTATATTGAAGTTTATTTGATATTATGTAAAGATGGGTTTTTGCAAGCAAATGTTTGTTAGTTAACGGGTTTTTTATCAACATAGTACTTTTACCACGTCGATAGTTCTACGTTTTGCTACGCTAAAAATAATGTGTTCAAATTTGAGCTTTATTACTCTACATAATCTGCAGCAATTTCGAATATCAGTTTAATACACCTATATATTAACTCATTATCAATCATCGGTTTCGTTACAACTTATAATCTTATCACAAATAAATAATTATAACCAGAAAATTGACATCAGAAAGGTAGGAATGAAATCATCATATTTATTAATACCTATTACCCTTGCTAGTCCGCAAAATTGGAATGATTTTACAGCAGTTAAAATTTCTGAAAGACTTTAAACGCTGTCAAGCGCAGACCTAATTCTGTACTACAGGTTACAGGTAGGCGCAGACAAGAACTAAAACTGGTCTAAAACTCCTGTATTTGGCTATCCGGTTAGACTGGTAGCCGATCCTAATATAGTTGGGAAAAAGCTAAGATGAGACATAGATACAAAAAAAATAAAATAAATAAAGGAATACCGCCTGCCGTTTTATACAAGATAGAATTATTAATTTGATCAACAGAGCTTGGTGATATGCATTAAAATATTTATTAAGAATAATTATGGGAACATTGTTAGGAAAATGTTAAGTTAGCACATTATTCCCAGTTCCCAAACGATGCTAGATATCATCTACTCGTCATCTGCCAAGTCTCTTCCCAACTATATTAGGGTCGGCTTCTAGTCTATAACCTGCTGCAGCAGAATATCAGTACCTACCTCCCTATTTTACATGAAGCGACTGCCTAACTACTATTAAATGAAATCTCTGCGAGAATACTCTTACAGAACGCGCATTGTTACATCTCGAGGACCATGACAACAGCACAATTGGGGCAATGACCATAAATAAGAATGTCGATACTCGACAGACGATGTCAATTTATTTTCAGCTAATAATGATTTATGTGTGTGGCGCAGATGAAACGTTCTTTTGTTACTTTGACATGTAACACTCACGCGCAAATAATATGAAGCTAAAATAAATGGTTGCCGCGCTTTTTTAAAATGAGTAGGTATTTTAGGAACATCACTTTATTGAAATTTAATTAATATTGAATTAAAAAGCGAGAACCGTGTAATTAAAAACAGCGCTATTTTTATTTTCACCTATAACCTAAGTATAGGTAGGTTCCTAGTTCATTGATTAATATTAGACAAATACTAAGTACGACCCTTTTTATTAGAATTTTTATTGACTGTGAGGAATAAACCTCGTGTTTCCATTCAGCGGGGATTCAAAATTGAATGAACTTTGACGATCAAGATGAGCTCATACTCTCTGATACATAGACAATAGGACAAAAAAGATATCCTCGTGTCTGGATGGCGGGGCCACTTTTGTTTTTTGTCTAAAGGTTAAAATGATGAAGAGAATAAAAATAAAGAATGAATTATAACAAACATTTATAACAGAAGTCAATACCTACATTTCCAAAATTATGGTACTAATAAGTATATATTGATGTAGGTACTTAATACAGGCTGAAAAGTAGGTTTCTAAAACTATCAATATCTAGAAAATTGTTGGTTTATTTTATCATCAAAAAGTTACAATACGCATGGAACATATACATTCACATTGTAAGTTTGTGAAATAAATAAACATGAGGGAGTGGCGCCAGTACAATAGGAGACTAGGTACCTGAGCTGAAGTCCATCAAATATGAATAATTTATTCATTCGTCATCTTTTATTGAAATCAATGATGATTCAATCGAATTATGGACTTATTTCTTATTTTAACCTACCCAGGCGGACATCTAAAACGCCTTACCTAACGATAGTGTTACGTCAACGGATACCACGAATTTGTGGCTGACTTTGACCTTCACGGAGGTTTTACGAGAGCCTTTCCTTGTGACCTTCGTTAAGAACAACTGGCCAGCTAGAAAAATTTAAAAAATACTGTATTGTTTTTATTACTTGTGGTTTTTAATTTGATTCTAGCACTATTTTAAGCGCTCCTTTATATCTGTATGCTTGAACTTAATATACCTAACTTATTTATATTTCCTTATAACCATAATACTGCAAATGTAGTGCAATTTGCGGAATAACCTGGTGATAGCGATATTTTTCAAAATTCTATATTCCTGCGCTTTGTTCCGGTAAGTAAGTAATGATGTAAAATGAATGAATAATTTCGTCATCTTTAGCTTCTCTCATACCTACATAGGTACATATTAACGTGTGTAAAAAAAGCTTTGTACAATAAACATGACGCTCTCTGCTTGTTTAGTCTGGCAGGTACGAATTCTGAGGGGTCAATTCTCCAAAAATACCTCTAATTTCCCAACATTATTGACAAGTTTTTGACATTAATTATCGCTGAGATGAGATTGCGACTAGATTTTGAACTTCCTGTTTTACCTTCTTGTTTTAAAAAGCTGCACAACAAATAGCCATCTGATAAAATTGAACTTTAAAAAATAGATAAGTCGGTACATATTAATTAAAATATTGATGATAAACCGCGGATATTAAATGGCACACCCTGTTATCTGAAGGAAAAATCGGTTGATATTTTTTAATCTAACTGAAAGCAACAAAAAAAATTAACCACGATATATTTAATTATATGTACGTTAAATTAGTCTCAACACTCAAATTAATTAACTACAGGTACAATAATACGAATTAATGAATTGCATCTTGCACGCTGATTTACTAAGAACATCAGAATTTCATTTTAGTGATTCTAAATTCTAAATCACTTGTAACTGAAGAAACAAAACTCAGTTAGTAACAAATTTTAAAGGAATTAAATAACACTATGAGCAATTAGAACTGTACCAGGAATTGTGAAATACAACTCCACGATGTATTCGAGCATTATTAGAAACAAACGTTTCATAAAAGAGAAAAATAATAAGAACAGTTACAATGAAGGATATTTTCTAAATACTCACCATTACATGCATTCCCTGGCGTTTGTTCATGGTGATGCATTGCTCGAAGCACCGTGTTACGTGTGAAGGATCGCGCCCTTTCATGTCACAAGCAAGACTGAATTTTACGAGCGATCAACTAGCCGGCTGAAACAGCGAGCCACACCCCGCGGCCCCGCCCCTGCCCCCCCGCATGCGCAGGCTGAATTAAAGCCGTTATTCTTCTGAGTGCCAATACATGAATGCAAAGAGTATAGCATGAATGACTCCAGTGAAATACCAAAGTAACGTGAAACCGTCGCCTACATAAACCTGTACATAACTGACACTCACTGAATGTTTGGATGCAGCATGATTTGCAACAGGCACCAGTTTGTTCATTATTACTTCGTACTTCGTAGCGTTGGCCTTTAGCTATGTACTCGTACATACATCATACGTAGGTACCTCCACAGTGGGGAGGCTCTTCTGTGATTACGGTATTTTTTTAAAGTCGGTACTGTGGGGGTTCGTACTAAGATGGGAGCTTTGGTTATTAATTAAAAAGCGTTAAGCTTTAACCAGCATTATATAGGGTGACTGGTCATTAGTGACCGATACTTAAACACATGATTGTACTCATAATAACAAACAACTTTTATAATGGGACCAAACCTGAAATCGCGAAAAAAAATCTGCTGTTTAGTCGTTTATGTTCGCCTAACTGGTCAAAATGTACTGAACAGCAGATTTTTTTTTCGCGATTTCAGGTTTGGTCCCATAGTAAAAGTTGTTTGTTATCATGAGTACATTCACGTGTTTAGGTATCGGTAACTAATTACCAGTCACCCTATATATTTGTATGATTTCATTATTATCTTAAAACTAGCACTTACAATCTGACCAGCCAAACCTAATCTAAATCTTTGACACACGCTTGAACGATCAAACAGCAGATGCCGTCAATTATGACCGGCCTGCATTATAAAAAGTAAGGCTACATAGATAGCCTCTACAGTACTCTCCTATGCGTTTATTTGTAAATTATCCAGCAGAAGATGGCTACATACACGTTGAACAAGAATAGGTAATATGAACACTGAGGGACATTAATCGCCCATAATGCGTATCTAAATAAAACAAACAAAACTTATAGTAGATTGTTTGCCAAGGGAGCAAAGAACTATTTTGAAGGCGAGTGTTTCTTTGAATCCAGAATCTTGATTCAAAGTACGTCACTCGAACTTAAGATAAGAGTTGCTCCCGAGGTGGACACTACTTTTTATCACCCTCTATGTATGAATAAAAATAGAACCTACGTTTATTTATTTACATACAATTTTGAGTAAACAATTACGAATAAAGGCAGAATGCTTTTCGCGCGTTTTTTTTATATTTTCACAAAAAAAATTTTTATTTGGCTGCCGCCGCGCGTTTTTCCTTATCATACACAGCCTGTACAATGTTCGTGATTGATCTCTTTGGTGACTGGAACTTACTAACAATATCCTTCAAATCACTTTTATTCCGGGATTAAAGAGCTATTTTAGTCCTTGTTTACGAAGAATACTTTGCTATTATGCTCTTTTTGAACAGATGTGATAAAAGTATATTTTGTGTTTCGTTCAGTGTCCTTCCACCGATTAACATACTTTATAAACTAAAGGCACTCAGCATAATACAATCTAATTGCAGTTATATAGAACAGCGACCCAATTGCGTAACACACTATAACAATAGGAATGGCTTTCATTTTGACAGTTCAACAACATTCATTGCGTTATTTAAGTTGTTGAGCAGATACATTTTTCGAACATATGAAGCAATGGATTAGCAATATCCTTCAAAATGATTCAGATTGTGATTGATAGTGTGTACCGCAATTAAAGTGCTGGTAGAGTAACTTTAGCAACCTTCGACACTTCAGAAACCTAGTTTGATTGATTTGTGTTTGTATTGCAAGCAACTGCTGACTGCTGATAACTATTTATTTTCAATACCACCAGGAACACGACAGGTGGAAGAATTTATTTAGGTATCTATTTTATCACTTATGTACACATATATATGTAAACAAATAAGAAAAAAAGCAGAACGTAAAAATTTACACAAAGGTGATGCTAATTTCATAAGCAATCTCTTCCAGCATACCTGTGATAGGACAATAGATAGAGAATTATAATATTATTAAAATTTAGTGTAATCATTTTTACCCACATAGGTACAGACACCAGCACATCAAGCTACTACAATCTGTCAAATTTCTGTAATAGATTTTCAACTTTATCGCTAAAGCATAAGGTTCAATATTGATTGGGAAAATTTGACAGTTTCGGGTAGCTTGATGTGCTGGCGTCGTCTGTACATTAACGTACCTAATATTTGAAGTTTAAAAATGTAAAAATAGTAGCCCGGTTGATTAAGAAGGTCCTTCCAAACTATGAAGGTGCTGGTCGGGCACTTGTTCCAGCTGCCCAATGAGAACCTCCTCACGAAATGTTCATCGAGACTCAAGAGGCTCTTTACCTATAAGGCCATTGACCGTTGACCGTAATTAATGACTATCGATATTTCGAAGGTATAAGGTGCCTACTATTGTTAATTTTAGACCTTGAGTAACTCTGAAGTTCCACATGTCGACAACCTCGTGTGCTAAAACGCAATACAATATTTCAACCGTAGGATAAATATCTACCTACGCAGGATGTTTAAAAAAAGTGCAGATAAGTATAAAATTAATATAAGTACAGACGCCAGCACATCAAGCTACTACAATCTGTCAAATTTCTTTTATAGATTTTCAACTTTATCGCTAAAGCATAAGGTTCAAAGTTGATTGGAAAAATTTGACAGTTTCGGGTAGCTTGATGTGCTGGCGTCTGTACCTACTTAGGTACATCTAGGTACTTAGGTATATCTATTTTTTCCAGGAAGTTGCTGTGAACTGCGTAGGCGATAGTCTGGTCATGGTGATGTGATGACACTATCTATAGGTACTTCTATAGCCTAGCCTAGATTAGATACTGCTCTTATTAACCCAACTAGCTGTGCCCCGCGGTTTCACCCGCATAAGTGTCGGTCCCGTGGGAATACCGAGATAAAAAGTATAATATGTGTTAATGCAGGGTGTCACCTACCTCCATACCGAAACTTATCAAAATTGGTCCAGCCGTTTGTGCGTAACAAAGTAACAAACACAAACTTTCGCCTTTATAATAGGTATTATATTGTGATATAATGCAGGGTAGGTAGGAAGGAGATAGGTACTTAGCTTGTCAAGATAGGTATTAGTCGAAGGTATGTTTTGAGAAGAACAAACTGCATGACAACTTACATTATGCAGTACCTACTATGAGAAATTTGGGCATAAATACTTAGCTAGAGATTAATGTAGGATAGTGTGGTGGTAGGTACTTATAGAGTTGAACTTCATTTCATGAGAATTTCGATTTCATACTTTCGAGGTCGTTTCAAATAAAAAATGTGATAAATAAGTAATTTTAACTTTGTTTTCAGGACCAAAAGATCGTGCAAACTGGATGAAAAATCGTTTTTCTAAAAAGCAGATTTCATCATTAAGTAGTTCTGCTAGTCAATAATAGATGGCGATAGCTCCGTAAAACTTTTGAACAAGACATCAACATGACAATGGCGTGAAGTTGTGTAATCGAAAACTTCCGGTTTAGATTTCAGTACTTGAAACCGGAAGTTTAAAATATTCTGAATTTTGCTCTATCTATGATTTGTCTCATATATAATTATATACTGTACTCTTTGATGATTTGCTCCACAGCTTTGTTGGCGAACAAGCGTGTCTCTCTTGATGGTGTGTTGGTGGTCTCATCTACCTGGGAATTTGCACCACCTGAAGCATGGGAGGTGGGTTGTCACTTGCCACCCCATCCGAGAGACAAAACTGAAATGGCTCTTGAGCCTGCAACCTTCACCCATACCCTTACAATAGTTAAAATGACCAGATATGGTGGTTGTCCTTCCCCGGCCCCAGCGGACCCCCCGGGCGAAAAATTACCGACCAGATCTACGGGGAACTTACCCTACTACTACTTAAAATACTGTTCCTACCTTGCGGAAACCAGACAATTGAGTCGATTCTGACCTGACGTATTTGGTAAAAAGGATCGATTCATAAATACTTACACACATTAAAATTAATTGTAATTATATTTGAATCATATCGCAATACACACATGCATTTTAATAGGTAAATCCCCGTATATAAACACGCTTATATGAGCTAGTACGCGCAGGTTGATGAGTAGGTAAAGTAACAATTATGATTATGACTAATCACTTCAAACAAAGATCACTTGAGAGGATCTAAAGTAGGTATGTTAGGGATGCGAGCGGATGTAGTTTGTTTGTGTAGGATCGGTTTGAGAAATCGGCCTTCCGGGCTCCGGTAGACTATAGAAGGCTGTGATAGAGAACTCTTTACTTAAATAAAACGGAATGATGATTTTTTTTATTTATTAATATAAAATTAAAAGCAACCATTATTACAGCGTACATCGTTTGTTACCTTCCTTTATTATAACTAGATCTTAATTTATATTTTGTTGTAGGTAATTTAATTATATAATAAAAAATATGCGATGTAAAAACACGTGAGAATCATATTGATCACTAATTTTTTTAAAGTATTGAAATAAAAGGCAAGGTCATGTGGATGAAGAACATAATAAGCGAGGTTTATAATAAAAACATTAACAGTATGCATTTATACGTAGTTGTCTTACATTACATTCAATGGACTTCATGATGCATAGGTTACATAATACCAATAACAACAGTGACAGTACAAATGCTTTTCAATTTCCTATGAGTCTAAAAAGCTGTTTTTGCAGTAGGTGTAGCTTTTAAAAGCTGCTTGTACCAATACATGTAAAACCAAACAAGCCTTGTTTATTCAAATGACATTGACCTGATATTTTCCTTTTCGTAATTTATGAAGGTAGGTATTTAGTTTTTTCTTTCAAGTCTTCGAGTCTTAACGTTTTTGTTCTCATAACCCACAACTCATTATGAATAATGCTGAGTAATAACATGTTATTTTATAATATAATGTTACCATTAACTACTTAAAACTAATATTTAAAATCCAAATATATACAGAAATGTTTATTGTTGCATAAACTCTGTTCTAACACTGTCTGTTTTCCATGATGATAATCCAATTATGGCCTACAGAACAGTGAAGAAGCCACAGTAGTCGAATTTCCACATCAATACTGTATATTTCGGTTTTTTTTTTATCAAAAGGCAACTGAACAAATAACAATTCACATATTTTAACAAAGAATTCAACTTAAAATATCACATTTAATATATCATGAATGTTATGAGGAATGAACTTCATCATACTTCGGTACAAAATTATATTCTTTTAACCTTGATACATTGAATTTACTTTAAGCATATTGCTATTAGAGGCATAAACAATAAAATAATTTAACCTAACTTAATATTGGCAAAGTTTTTCAAAGTCGTATCAATTCTGAATCATAAAAATTATACCTACAATAACTTTTGTTTATACCAGAAATTACAATATGCTGCAACATGACCCACAAATAGAGAATTCATTATCTTATCATTTGGAACAATCAGTTAGAAGAATATTATTTTGAATGAAGCAGAGAAGAAACATACCTTTCAGTATTTTATAATGTTGTTAATAATTACATACATAATTTTGGTATACACTATTCCATAGCCCATTTCTAACAAATAAAATTTACTTTGTCATAAATGTATTGTGTCACAATCATAAATAGCTGAGTAATATAGAATGTCTTTAAAAAGCAATAAATTGAAACAATGAGCTTTACATAATAATTGTTTAATAATAACATCCTTTTGTCTTATAAATTTTCAATAATAACAAGAATTGTACAAAAATCAAAAGCCTTTTAGTGTGTACTTTACAAGTTTTGTTAGATGCCGGATAACTGATAGACTAACACATGGTTAATACTACATTGTTGTAAACTTGAACAAATACACATTTTCAATATATTCTAACTAGTTTATTATAGTGATAATATAATTAATTTTAATGTAGATTATATTAGACCACTTGTTTAGTCAGTTCTAAATCTTTGGGACTGAAACTAATAATCTTATTGAAAGTTTGCCAAAGTTGCCAAAAATAATCACAATAATATTGTACTTACACAAGAAAAACTCAAAGTCGTACAAATATTTTTGTAACAATGCATAAAAGTTTTGTTAATTTAAAAGTGCTTATCAAACCAATTAATATAATTATGTAAGTGTGAATGTGGTACATTTTATTTCTATACATTTTTACATGATATAAAAGGAAACATTACTTACAGAATATTATTATACTTTAATGTATGTTTACTTTATATAATCTGAGACTAATAAATTGCCATCACTGAAGCGTATCTCTTAGGGCCTAGCAAGCACAGTTGTCACCATCCCTGTTCCGACCATTGTCATTGGCATTAAGCTTGATTTGATCAGGGAACTCATTGTAGAGCTCTGCTTCTGTTTCTTGGGCCAAAGCATTCCGAGCTATGGTCTGAAATGCAAGCTCCACATTGACAGCCTCTTTGGCACTTGTTTCAAAGTAGGGAATATCATTTTTACTTTGACACCATTGTTGTGCGCGCTTGGCAGAAACAGCGCGATTGTCCAGATCCACCTTGTTGCCCAAAATGACGAATGGGAAGTTGTCAGGGTCCCGTGGCGAGGCTTGTATCAGAAATTCGTCCCTCCAACTTTCCAAGGACTTGAACGTGTTGGGGGCAGTTACGTCAAACACCAAGACGCAACAATCCGCCCCACGATAAAACGCCACTCCTAGAGATTGGAATCGCTCTTGACCAGCAGTATCCCAAATCTGCATTGTGACGATTCGATCATCCACGATCACCTCTTTCGTGAGAAAATCTGCGCCTATTGTTGCCTTGTACTGGTTGGAAAATTTCTTGTTGACAAACTGATTCATAAGCGAAGTCTTGCCCACACCGCTATCGCCAAGGATGATTACCTTCAGTAGTACCTTTTTTCTCGATGACATTTTACACAGAAATTTATAAAAACGTGGAAAATTACAAAATAATCACACTCTTTGTCTGCACTTTTGACATAAAACGAAATTGATAAATGCGTCCGTTTCAGTCTATCAAAAAGTACTCTGTGTGAATCAAAGAGTAAAGTAACTATAGGTGTGAATGCGTCACCTGTTTTTCGTGGCTAGTTTATTTCGATGGCCATTGAGTGTTGCCAGGTATGTATGTATTAATCCAAGGAATTAATTAATAATTAGTAAAAAGATTTTTATACATTAATTTATTATTTCTTGGCTCACATATGAATTTAGGCCGTCGTATTTGTCTCTGAACAAAGTTGTTGAGTTATTTATAACAAACTCAAAATGTTTTTTTTTTGTTTTTATTATGTTGTGAATGTGATGTGCAGCAAAGAGTAAAGTAACTATAGAGGATGTGCAGTCATTGACATACAATGTTTTTTCTACACCTCAATGTGTGCAGCATGTGTGCAGTCATAGAAAATGTCATCCCTTGTATCACTAAAGGGGCCCCGACACGGTCACTCACAGACAGGCGGGCGGAGTCGAGAGGAGCGCTCCCAAAGTATGGATTACTCCATGTATGACATGTATCCGATGAAAATTTAGTAAATGAACCAGAAAAACCAAATTAAGTGGTCTGATTTGACCTACTCTTTATACGTCTGTGGATTTGACTAAGTATTTAAATATTTATTATCCCGAAATTCTAAAGCAAAATTCTAATTCTTTTAAAATTATTATTTTTGCATTTTGCAGGTCAGTATCAGTTGTATGTTGATCAAAGTATGATTTGCGATCAATACATATATGTACTGAAGTTTAATCATTACAATCAGAATACAACTGTTTACTGCCTGCAATTTAGTGCCAGGCTGGCATTTCACTTGGCGTATGCTGGTCTTTGAAAATAAACCCTGTAATTTCAAAACAATAAAAACTATTTTCTTCTACTTCCAGACACGTCTTGTAAGATACAGAGGCGAAACTTAGAATAAACTTTTAAGCTGCGATCTGTCAAAATCAGTGCATTTATGCAAATCGAAGGGTAAGTTTCCCCTCGTCTCTGTATCTTACGCTTTACCACAGAATCCTAATTTTGCGAGTCTTGTCACGTCTTGTGATATCAACATCACGCGCCGTGGGGCGGCCGTGGGAAGCGAGCTTATATTAGAGCAGACAGGATGTAAAAAAAAAACATTCATTCATGACTTCATTCACAGATTACGTTCAATTCTTGCTGCACATCAATTTGTTCGTAGTCGTTCGTTCGTTTGATTGGTCTGCTGTCTGCGCTGATTTCTGTGTGATTCATGAGTTTTACAGAAATTATTCTAATTTCATTACCTGTATATTTTTCACTTTTCAAAGTGCAAAATGAGAAAATAATAAAAGTGATGACTTCCTGTTCCTTTATTACATAACTAAAATAGTTCGTTGAACCGAAAGGAAAGAAGGTGAGGGTTAGTTAGATCGTGTTGTAAAGATGATCCGTTATGCTGCTCCAATTTGTGCCTTTGATTTAACATTTATTACTTTTTAGATGGAGAATAACTTGAGCCGCAGTGGCAGCCGATCGAGCTCCGTATGTGAGCTGGAAAAGGACTTTAGCGATATCGAAATTATGAAAACTAGGACGAACCGACGTAACGTACTGCTACGAACGCCAGCCGCGCGGAAAGCAAAACGAGTCAGATTTTTTAGAAATGGTGATAAGTTCTACTCGGGAGTCATTATTCCAGTCTTGCCAGAGAGATACAGGTTCGTAAAATATCTACAATACTTTAGAAAACATTGAAAAACTTTTAGTTCTAGTTAAAAAATGTTTGGAGCACTTTCACTTTTATACATACCTATAGCTGAATATTCTAAATTAGATGTCTATATAAAGTATTTATGTAAGTAGTTGCAGTTCAATTGTGAATTATGAAGCAACATTCAATTGTTGATACCTACCTGATAATTGCATGGTTTAGCAATATTATAGGTGTTTTTGTGTCATTCAGCTGATTGACTGTATTATAGGTGTTTTTGTGTCATTCAGCTGATTTATGTGATTCTAAAGTACCTATTTATCATGACTGGGTGAAATATAGTTGCACTACATTATTCTGATTAGTCTGAATTGTTTACAATTTAATTAGCTAGCTATGTATGTGAGATAAAGTGCTAACTGCTGTTATAAGAAAGTCAAGTACTTAGGAAGTAGATTATTATGACTAAGGTTGATAATAAACATTAATGAATAAAATATCTGCTTATAATGAGATTATACCAATTAGCAAATTTTTTAAATATAAAATTATATATATAGTGGAACTAATACTGTAAAGGAAAGTTTAATGAGTGAAGTATATTCGGAGATAACTGCCAATGTAACTTTAATAATTATTAACTTATTATTGATATTATTATTGTTATATAATAATAACATCCACACTCCACAAGCAACCTATGAAGTCTAGGTCAGTTGATTGTATACTTGTTGTAATCAGTGAAATAAGCAACAATTATACTATCAAGGTTTTACAGGATGCTATGATAATTGGCTGATTGTAATTTTGCCTTTCCTTCCCGTGATGTATAAATATCCTACTGAATCTGATTTCAAATAAATGCTAATTGTTAGTTCCAAAAGAAGCAAGCATATGGTTACCTTCCTATTGTTGATGTGCTTTTGTTTGCTTTCTAATTTTCTATGCATTTTGTGAACTGAGTCACATTGAACTAAATTCCATAGATAGTTTTTAATAGGTACAATACATGCAAATCAGAACATGGTTTCTAGTACTCAAAGATACAGTATCTATGTGATACCTGATTAAAACCAAGAGTTTTGAAAAATAAAAAGAAGTGAATGGTCTGTTAATAATCTATACTAATATAATAATGCTGAAGAATTTGTTTGTTTGAATGGGCTAATCTCTCAGAGCTGCCAGTTGGATTTGAAAATTTATTTTTGCATTTGATAGCCTAATTCTTAAGGAAGATTATAGGGTGTTAGCATCACGGTATGACCCTTAGGAGCTGAGCAAACGCATGCAGAAGCTAGTTATTAATATTGATGAAACTACATTCCTAACGGCCAATTACTAGTACTATCTTCAATATTATGTATTTCCTGTATATTTTTTTTTCTGGTTACAGGTCCTTTGATAGCCTCACAGCAGATTTAACAAGGGTTTTAGTGGACAATGTAACTCTGCCCAGTGGTGTGAGAGCAATATATTCACTTGAGGGTAGGAAAGTAAGTTTAATGTTTACATATTTTTCATTTAATATATTTGTTTCAATCACAATAACAAATGTCTATTTTTATGAAGGTATGATCATTTTAAACTTCTGCTACAAGTTGAAACACACAGTAACAATTTGTTTCCAATTCTTTTACAGATAGGCAAACTGGATGATCTAGAAGATGGGCAATCATATGTTTGTAGTGGATTTGGTGAGCCCTTTAAACGTCTAGATTATGAAGCCAGTGCAGTGACCCCTCAATCTTTCAGACTGAGTGGCCCAGAGTCTCTGAGTGACAGCTCAAGTCCATCCCCAGCCAGAGCTAATAACAGATTGTCCCGATATTTGCAGGTAATGTATTGGATACAAATCGGTCACCTTGTTGATCATGTTTGTTTGCGTGAGCTTATAATGTTTTTCCTTGACATCTATATTAGTTAAAAGATAAAAATATTTCAGGCAAATGGTAGTAGTACTACTGGCAACGGGACAGCACGAGTTAGCCCAGCTGGGGATAATGTAGTCCGACCACGCATAGTTACTATTATTAGGAATGGAGTGAAACCGCGAAAGGTAAAATATCAATTTTGTTTATCAATTTACAGACAATAATGTGATTAATGCGTCACTCCCTAATTACAAATAAGAATGTATTTATTTCCACGTATTTGTGAGAATTCCCTTGATAACTCTATTCATTATGAATCAATGTATACCTACATTACATAGAAAAATCTGGCTTCTATAGTACGTCAAATAACAGGAAAATAATTTAATTATTCTGTTGAATTACGTACTATGTTAAAAACCCACTTATTATATAATTATTATTATTTGTTCAAAGCAATGTTTGTCCACAGGTGTGCAGATTGTTACTAAACAAACGAAACAGCCCGACTTTGGAACACGCACTTGCCGCCATTACCGAGTGTGTTAAATTAGATACAGGTTGTGTCCGTAAAGTCTTCACAAGAACTGGCTCTGTAGTCACAGCATTAAACCAATTCTTTGAAGTTGAAGATGTTTTCTTTGCTTATGGAAATGAAAGGTAACCTATGTGGCACAAGCAAAGCAACTAAAAACATAAAATATTTATAAATCACTCCATTAGTAGGCTATTAGCTAGCTAACTCCAGGATATATTGTTCTCAGGGTCAACCAAGAAGACTTTGAATTGGAATTTGAAGAAAATAAGGCTGTGCTACAATGTAGAAAAACTCCTATATCAAGAAATTCAAGGTCTGAAATTATTTTTTATTTAATTTGTTGGAAATTTAATCATTATTCTTGTAATGTAAGTAAATATAATAGAAACACCACCAACTTATTTTCCCTAAAAGTTGTGGCTGGGTAACTATTTCTACGTTTTTATACTCAAAGGTCGGGTCCTAAACCGCGTATGCCAGTAAAAGCCGGCGGTGGCGCAGCACGTGCAGCCAGCGAAGCGGGCGCAGGCGCCGCCGGGGACGCCGCTGACGAATCTGCAGGCCCCCTACTACCACAGCCATTGAGACTGAAATACAGCGTCGGCAGAATCATAGGTAATAATCCGAACTTAATATCTAACAACCATCATTCATTTTCGTATCTTAATCACTTCTTAATGTTTCCAATGTGTACTTGTCTTGTGATGGTTTATTATCTAAATTCCGGTCAGGGTATTTCGATCCCAGTACTACCGTTTTTTCAGTTTTCAACACCTATTACAATTCAATTGTGAGTTATATTAATATTTTCCCTATAATTTTTAATAATTCGATTTTTATAGACCTATTAAATCTGTTTCTGAGTTCTTCTTACAATAGTGTTATAACAGTTAAAGCAGAACTATTTTTACAAAAAAACATTAAAGAGAAAAAAAAAACTAATGTAGTATTCGCCTTGACCGGTTTTTATTTTCTCTATATAAATTACCAGCAATACTTTGTATATCATTATCGTACCATTTGTCACATCGATACTAGGTGACGGCAACTTCGCTGTTGTACGGATATGTAAAGACAAGACCACCAGCAAGGAATATGCTCTCAAAGTTATTGATAAGGCCAAGTGCAAAGGCAAGGAACACTATGTGGAGGCAGAGGTAAATATATCAAAAACTACTTTCTTAGTTAAAAATATGTATCAACAGCTTCTAACTAAGAATCTCTGATATTTAGCAATAATTTCTGATGCAATAAATATTTTTTAGCAAGATTCTATTTGCAAATAGTTTTTGAAAAGTCTGTGTGACGCATTTTGCAGCTGTTTATAGAGTAGAGAAAATATTTTGCAGCGTCGCGTGCGCTTGAGGCCTTTGATGTGATGCCAACGAATTTCTTATTTATTGATGTTGCTAGATCTTCGTGATTTTATAACAGCATTACTTTTATCTTCAGGTTCGAGTCATGAGGAAGCTGTGTCATCCACGAATTGTCTCTCTTATCGAGGAACAGGATAGTCCTGAGTGGCTTTTCCTTGTAATGGAATTAGTCAGTGGTGTGTATACAAAATGGGACTTGTAATATATCATTATTCATCATTAACAATGATACCTAATAGAACATGGCTTTATTATTCTCATTTCTCTTGATCGTTATTTATATTTTTAGGTGGAGACTTGTTTGATAGTATCGCGGCCGCTTCCAAATTCTCTGAGCCCCAAGCGCGTTTGCTAATCGGCCACTTAACATCTGCTATCGCATATCTACACTCGCTTTCTATAGTGCATCGTGACATCAAACCCGAAAATCTATTGGTAAGCTATCAACTAACAAACCTTAAAAAAATAATCATTAATTGAATTCATCCAAAGTGGAGGCATGTTATAAATATTGGCTCTTTCAATTTATTAAAAATATCTAATTCTTGTAAATATGCATCATAATTCATTTGTATATTTATTTCATTGCATATTTCATAAAGCAACTCGGTAAAAAAACATATTAATAATTTGTTCTGAAACTTATACTGTTAAGACAACAATTACGTAACTTGAATGAATTTCCAGGTGGAAGTGGGTTCGGACGGCAGCATACGCGGCCTAAAGCTGGCTGATTTCGGCCTGGCAGTAGAAGTATGGCGGCCACTCCACGCAGTCTGCGGCACTCCTACATACGTAGCGCCCGAAATACTGCTCGAGACTGGATATGGATTAAAGGTATAAAAATACACATCACGCCTATAATCCTCGAAGGTTTAGGCAGATGTGTAACCATATTTCGCCAGTTATGTTTAAATCCCAGGGGGCGCGGGCACAAATTCAAACTCCAGGCTGTTACAGAGAAAATAGAAATATAATTATGTATACTTCTTCATCAATTACCTAATAAAGCATGTATTGTTCGTCAAACGTGCGTATTACCTCATAATACTGGGAAACGTGCCATTCACATTATATTAAACAATACGTTAGGTAGCATTGAAACCATTATGAAAAACTGGTTGTTGTAGATGAAGATAACGGTTTTTTCCCACTATTCTTAACTGTTTGTGCGAACTTGAACTTTCAACTCAATTTTGTCTAATGTTATGATACGCTTCTTCGAGGTACATACTTAGTCTTATTGCTTCATTAATCCCGTTTTGTTTTTATTGCAGATCGACGTATGGGCGGCTGGCGTTATATTATACATCTTGCTGTGCGGTTTCCCGCCGTTTTCTTCTCCTGACGGCGACCAAGAGAAGTTGTTCGACGCGATTTTGTCGGCTCGTCTGGAGTTCCCCGCGCCACACTGGGAGCGCGTGTCTGCCGGCGCCATCGACCTCGTTGCCAACATGCTGCGTCCACAGCCCGAACTACGCTTCGCTGCCGAAGACGTACTCGACCATGCTTGGATGGCGGTTAGTTCGTTACTAAATAACATTAAACGGCATTGTATCACAGACAACTAAATTGCAGATTGGTTAACGTAATATTTGTTTTCAGGACGACTATGACGAAAGCTGCGATTTCCGCACGTGGTACGACGAGGACTCTTCATAGCTGGGCGAGTCTCGCCGTCAATCGGTGTCGGCGCCCTTGTGACGACGCGCTACCGGCCAAGCCGAGACTTGAGTTCATTTGAATCTACGCTACGGCTTCAGCGTTTAGTGCTGTTCTTAACACAGCGATGTATGCCTTTCGATATGTTAACACCAATACCAAAGTTATTATTTAACATAAATTTTACTTAAAAATACTGCATGCATAAATAGTTTGTGTATTTATATATTGTTTGGTGCGAACTCCGGTGCAGTATTATTGTTTTGGTTTTGAATTATTGTGTTATCTTATATTGTAAGACAAATTCTTAAAATGATTTCCATTCAGCGAAATATAATATGGGTGGGATATCTGCGTCTATATTTGCATTAGAACAATCGGCGGCATGTTTAACGGTCGTTATTGTATAGTGTTAGCATATAGCTTGCCAATATTTTAATGTAGCAATACATTGGCGGAGTATATACAACTAAATGTGGCTGCTCTAATGCTTTACTATTTAGTTTTTCGAGTCTTTGTCAGCCAGTGAGTACTTTATTGTTATATTTCGCTTGTTGAATCAAACTGACAATTCTAAAGATCTCTAGATTTCTCTTACCGCTTTATTAGCTATTCAGTTTTAGATTGAACTTTAGATTTAAAGAAATTATAATATTTAAAACGGATATTTTTATTTAACGATAACATTCTGTAATATACGAGTAATATATCTTATTTAATTATTTGAATGAATTCATATTTACAAGTGTAGAGCGCAAGTTATTTGTAATGATTTTTGTATAATATGAATTGCTTGTAGGCATATATTCAATGCTATTGCTTCTATCATATCATAATCATATCATTCATTTCTTGATTAAAACATTCCCCTCTTGTAGAAAGAAATCGAACAGTGACCATGTAACACAGATGAATGTAATCTTTTATGTAATGGTAAAATAAAAATTAAATTGCAAAAATGGTGCTAGTGACGGCGATAACATTTTTTATAAATGTAGTTACGTCTTTACTGAACATGTCCATGACACAAAACAAGCAATCTACTGATTGTTGAATGTGGACACGCCTTTTGGTATTTATATCTTATCAATGATGTTTCTATAAGAAATGTCGCAGATACAAAGATCTAGCCATTGCAATTGGCAGATTTAAAAACGATTGGCAATGAGAATTAGTGATATGAGCCTAGTAGTCGAGTATAAAGTAGGATGTGACGTGAAATAAATTAGTCTTTATTTTTGAAAATGGTTGTTACACAATTGGTCCCTGTTGGAGCACAATATGTATCAACACAAGCAGTTCATAGCGTTTAACTTAACAGCCAATTGCTTAGCATCTTAGAAGCTGAAGCCTGACTTATTTATAATTAGATAAGTGCCAAATTCATTTCATTATTGCGCTTATATGTATCATAATTCACACAGGTCGCAGCAATCAATGTTCCTCTCGAATATTTATAATGTATTTTTTTTTTTACTATCAATAATTTAAGTTATTTTTCATATAATAATAGTGTTAATATATCACTGAGCAACACCAAATGC
Organism: Hydraecia micacea; assembly: GCA_914767645.1. NCBI lineage: Eukaryota > Metazoa > Arthropoda > Insecta > Lepidoptera > Noctuidae > Hydraecia > Hydraecia micacea. The sequence goes on along the minus strand of OU611779.1, from coordinate 8,416,112 downwards.
AACCCACATTAGACTGAAATACATTCCTCCACAGTATGGTATGTGACACTGTAGCTTTCATCACGGTGTATTGAACAATATAATAACTCAGTACCTAATGATGTTCTGTGTATGTTTCCATTTTGTATTTGGTGGTTTTGTATTCCACAATTTTATGAAATTTTATAAATAAATTTACTGTTGTGATTTATACATGATCAGGTTTGCCTAGATAGATACCCCAATTTTTAATGTGGACTATGAAGTATGAATATAAATTATGAAAGGTATCAAATAAAAATACAAAGGAAATTTAACAGAAGATATTTAAATGTATCTACTAAAATACAGTCGCAATTCATTGCATGTCAGTCATAGTGATTCATAAAATTTTATAATGCATTTAGACATGATATATGTTCATTGAGTAAATGAGAGAAATAAATAAATTTATAAAAAGTTGTAGCTTATTTTATTTACATTTACAATCCTTATGATAAAAATAATTCTAAGTAAATTTTTATTTATTAAGAACATAACCACTTAACAAAAAGCCACTTGAAGCATTCATTGTGACTTCTGGGTGTGTTCTGTCTGGCAGCACCTGTAAAAAACAATGAATCGTAAGTAATTGTACACCACCACCCACTTGATGGGTAACCACCTTTTTCTCATACAAGCTTATAAAATCTGGAATGCTCAAAATTGTTTGAACAACAACAGGTTTATGACTGCTAAAATAATTGCTTGTAAATGCAGTGCTTTTTTTACTGCAAAACTTTATTTCAGAATAATTATAATGTACCTGACATAACAGTAACACACACTCGAATGACTTAATGTAGGTATGGTCACAGCATGTAACCTTTTCTTATGGTATGTATTGTTTTTTTGCATCCATCTACCCAACATGCATTTCATTTGCCTATTTATTGGTAGGCAAATTGTGACATTATTTTCAATTAGGGCTCTGGTATAAGCATTTGTGTGTAAACCCCTACCTCTCTTTTGAAGGATTTGTTTGATGGTTCTCTTATGCTGCGGCTGCATTATCGCGATAACGCGAACTATCGTCAAATGGGGTGAATCAGGACGAAACTTTAAAAGGGATTATAACATTGAAATAATATAGTTTGTTCACTGTATAAATTATATATTAACAATATTAACCCCACCCTTTGTGTCACCCATTGTAAAGTTTCTATATGTATGTCTGTAATTTATATGGTGTACATAATAAAGAGCATTCTATTCTATTAAATGCCGAGAGCGCGCGAAATCACGAAATGTAATTCGCGTTATCGCGACAATGTAGCAGTAGCATCACATACAAAATACTTTTTTGGGATAGAAAAAGAATTCTTACCTGATAATTTCTCATCCAGTTACATGACAGTTTCAGAGCAGCCACATTACTTTGTGCCTTCAATGACATATACAACTGCTGCAATGGTTCAGCAACATTGTAGTAAATCACAAACGGCCTGCCTGGTTTCACAAATGATACTAATTCATTGAAAATATTTTGTGGGTCTTCCTTACATGCTATAACTAATGAATCCATTTTGTTATGCAGCAGTTCTGAGGCAGCTATATTGTCAAAGTGCCATTTTGGCTTTTTATTTTCTCTTGGGGGCTCAGAATCTATGTTAACATTAGCATTTTCACTAGGTTTATTCTCAATATCATCTAGTTTAGTTCTTTTAGATTCTTGCTCTTCTGTGTTGTCATCATTTTTCCTCTTTAATGGGTTTTCCTCAGTGCCATTTGCAGCCTTTTCAGGTTCTGTGGTGTTATGAGTGTCACATCCTTGATAAAATTGTCTGAGTGCAGAATAAACATTGACAGAAATGCATCTGTTCATCTGTTCTTCAGGAAAATTCATAGCTAACAGTGCTTGTTTCTGTGACATGTTACCAGGATGCATGTGTACTAATTTACCATTTGTATTTTGCCCAATGACACTCAATAATGCAGCAGCCACTAAGCCATTGGACCCAGAATCATACAACAGATGGTTCCCTTCGCAATTAATATTAACCGTTGTTATGATTTGTGATAGTGTATCAATTCGTAAGTTTTGGATCTTATTCGGTTCAAGTTTGTACATAATTTCACTAATGATTCGAAGATTTGGTTTTACTACTTGAAAGTATTCAAAATATTTTTTCTCTTTTTTCCTCAAATACTTGTCTTGTGAAAATTCCGTTTTATTATGAAATGTGTTTGAATTACTGATTAATGTTTCAACAATATCAGATGCTTTGTTAGAATCACTTTTCAGTGTCTCTATATCAGCCGCTGACAACTTTTGTGAGCGTCCATCATCAAGTATATTTCTGTTGTCATTTCCAGATACTTTAATATCAATTTCATCTTTCAAATTTACGGCTTCGTCTGCTAGTTCTACAGTGAATTCTTTTTTTTTCTTATTCGCTTTCGGTATCATTTTAAATACAGAGAAATATTGGGAGCCCTCTAATCCTTTCAAATTGATAGTGTCTCTTCCCAAGCTAATAGTCGAATCAGACTTATTAAATTTGATTAGTTTTTTAAAGTTTTGTTTCTGGATGATAATGTAATCACCTATTTTAACTTCGTTGGACATTCTGACCAAAATAAGTTTTTAGAGGTTAGGTCACAATATTTTATTATTTGAATTGTTCCACACCTTTCTCATCTAATTTATATTTTATCAGAAGGTAAGTACTGGTTGTATGGGACAACGCATATTGTGAAGTAGGTACTAATTAACCGAGATCTGTGGTAATAATTGATAAATAATAAAAACCATACTTTCGTGTTTCGTTCGTCAACACAATTTGACAGCAGCAGCAGCACCATTCACAGACTTTGACAATTAGAAAAAAAAAGTAAATGACATCAGGAGGACTTGGGACAGTGATCAGTCTTTTAAGCCAACGTCTGTTTCTTCTTACTTTGGTAAATTGCAAAATAAAATTCTTTGGATCGAACCCGTCTTCACGCCTGTTTGATAAATGTCTTTGTAAAGTATGAAATTAATGTTCCTCTTCAAAATCCTTAAAAGGTAGTTGTAGTAGCTGGTATATGGCTGCTTACGCTTAGACACAGGCCTCTCTGTGTAAGTGAGTGGGCTCAACTCTGTGGTTATCAAAATATCTACCACACGGTTGGGGTTGTTGGGCGATGTCTTTGAAAGGGTTCTAGGACGTTACCCCACGTTGCTTTCTTTCACCACTTTCCGAGTAGGTAGTCATAATGCAATAAATTGCGCTAAGTAAAGAGCATTGCAGGTCTAAGGTCCGTCTAACAACAAAACCGTTCAAAATTGAATTACCAAAATTCAAAATTACCAAAGTTCAAAATTAAATTACGTAGGTATTATAGGGGATATGGATATTACCATGGTTCTAGATGAACTACAGACGCTAGTGGTGAATTTATGAAAATCATCATCATCTGCCTAGCCTTTTCCCAACTATGTTGGGGTCAGCTTCCAGTCTAACCGGATGCAGCTGAATACCAAAACACCTGTATTTTATTTAAAACATTTTTTTAATTGTATAAACATGAACAAAAATATAAATAATTAACTGTCCTTTTCCGATTTATATAAAACTATTCTTACAAATACTAAATAAAATTTACTACTAAAATAAAAATATTTAAGTACTCTTTATATTTTGGCAATTTCTACCATTTTTTCGACACTACAAATTTTTTCACGTGGCTTGCCTAGGATTTTACCTTGTTCTCTTTCATATTTATCAATTTTCTCCCAACCATTCCAATCTATAACATTGCTATTGTTCTTGTTTATGATTTTCTTGATTTCTTCAAAGCCACCTTTATTTTGGTTGTCAACATTATTTAAATTTTCATGTATTACTTTAGCCACTTGGAATGCATTTCCCATTGTGTGTAATATTACACCAACAGGTCCAGTGCCCAGCCATCCTGCCACATAAAGCTTGGCTAAGTTTGAAGATGCATCTTCAACAATGCCTTTTTCATTGGTTACAAAACCATATTTTAGTACCAAGCTTTTGTCTGCTTGAACACTCTTGTAACCTATACTTCTGAATGCTAAATTACAATTCAGTATTTCTTTATTTTCAGTAGGCACACATTTTTGATCTTCCAAACTCTCACCAACAAGTTTGTTACAGATTAATTCAATTCCTGTTAATTGCTTCTTATCATCAACTAAGAACTTATTTGGGCTTCTAAAGAACACTGGTTTGAAATATTTAATATTGCTATCATCAGTCATTGTTTGCTTCTCATTTAAAGATTTTAACATAAGTTCAGTCAATCTCTTTCTAGGGCGAGGTAGATCAGGAACTACTTTTTGCACATCAGCAAAGTCATTCTCATTCCATATTGTTCTACAATTTTTCAGTTTAAGTTGTTCTCGGAGTTCTTTTATAGTAAAAGCAACTTGTAAAGGTCCTCTTCTACCAACTAAATATATTTCTTTTAGTTTAGATTCAGATAATGCACTCAGAGCATGTTCTGTAATGTCAGTTTTTTTCAGTTCATCAATAGGAGTTAGTAAAATTCTAGCAACATCCAATGCAACATTTCCCTGCCCAAGGATGGCTGCAGTTCTGCAGGACAAATCAATCTGTAAGAAGTGGCTTTTAGAATTCTTATAAAAATAAAATAATGAACATCAATACAATAATTATGTCTATCTGATGCAGTTTTCAAAATCGTATAATCAATTTACTTTTAAATCTTTGTCACAGGGGAGTCCATTATACCATCCTACAAATTTGCGAGCAGCTATCACATTACTTGCATCTTCATTTTCTATGCCAAGTGTTTTATCTTCTTCAGCACCGTAAGTCTGAAAGAAGTTAAGATGTTTTTAGTTAATAGCATTGCAAGAACTTAAAAATATCTTAAGATTAAAGTATTGAAGTGGCTGCCTGAGGGTGTGTGGCACTGCTGAGGCCGGCCCAGAAAAGGGTGCAGAGACAACCTGGACATGTACTGCAAGGGTTAGATCAAGGTGTCTGTAGAAAAGGATGCCGGGAAGGATTTGGGGCAGGTCTTTGCTCAGCAGTGGCACAGTGCAAGCTAACTTTAAAAAAAAGGAATTAAAGGATACTTGCCAAAAGCACTGCATCATAATGTTGTCTCAACTGTAGAATATTTACATCTTTTCCCAAAGTTATGTTTCCATAGAAATTAACATTGGGATGTTGGGCTACCTTAGTAAACTGATTTATAACATTTTTCACTTCTGGATGATCTGGGGCCACTCCATACCTAGACAGTAACAAAATTGTTTGTATTAATATTATGGTATTAAATACAGAAGTTTTTAGTTAAGGTGAATGCGCAGTGGTAGACCGCGAAATTCAAATTTTCTTACGTTTTTTGCAATTTGCAGGCCAGTGTCAGGTTGTATCTTGATCAAAATTTGATTCGCGACAATAACAGGTACGTATTTATAGAATTATAATCATTAGAATCATTAATACATCTTTCTAAGTTAGATTTGTACCACTAAGCAGTTTTCCATAAGAGATTTGTTGTCGTGGTACAAATCTAACTTAGAAAGATGTATTAATGATTCTAATGATTATAATTCTGTAAATACGTACCTGTTATAGTCGCGAATCAACTTTTGATCAAAATACAACCTGACACTGATCTGAAAATTGCGAAAAACGTAAGAAAATTTGAATTTCGCGGGCTACCCTGGCACTTCCCCCTTAATCCTTACACAAGTTCTTGGATGTTTACTCAGCAACTCATATACTTCTTTCACCAAATAATGGAATACTTGAATAAAGCGAATTACGTAAAGGAAGAAGGTGAATAATAATTATAAATTCATAACTAGGAATGTATTGAAATTAAACATACCTAATCAGTCCAAAAGGTACAGGAAGTTTTTCTAATATATCAATATTTACAGAGTCCAGCTTCTTAGTAAGATGCATCGCTGCATAAAACCCTGCAGGTCCAGCACCAACAATACATATTTGAGGTCGTTTGTTGTATGATGTTGAAGAGGAGGAACTAAAAACCCTTCTCAATAATTTGTAAGTCATTTTGCGTTTTATGCTGCCACGCCTAAGACCAAGGCTGCACATACAGTTATACTGTTTTATAATGTATGTGTGTACTGCGAGACGTGATAAATTACAATAAATACATATTACACCGCCAAAAAAAACATTTTTTATAGGATTACAACGGGACTAATATCGAAATTTTTATTGTTGAAGTTGCTGCTCAACAGTATGCATGCTTGAATCTAATTGCTATTGAGTATTGATATTTATATTCTACAACAAATTGAGTTCAATTCAAGTAAAACAAAACAAACAACTCAAAACACAACTTCTGTAAAACAGTAAAACTCCAAAAGTTGAACCACAGAGTACTTTTTGATAGACTGAAAAGTTTTTTTTTTTTTGCAACTGAGCCTAGGACTGAAAAGTTGAACTTTGGAAGCATAGAGTAAGTAACGTTGTTTGGAAGCGACATTGACTGACTGACAGTATGGTGACTTTTTTTTTTTTTTTTTTTTCATTTTCCCTTTATAAATCTTCATTCATTACCATGGATAATTGGATACATGTCCTTCAGTCGTAATCACTAAAATATACTAGACTCTTATCTAACATAAAAGTACTACATACATAAAACAATAACAAGTGCATACTAGTTTATCAATAGTTTTTACCGCTTTGAGTACGAGCATCTGAGTGACAATGAAATTAAAAAAAAGTACCTAATTAAACATAATAATAAATAACAAAAAAAAAAAAACAACCCCGAAACGATAATTTTTTTTCCATAGTATACATACCTATTCAATATTATATAGGTCCAACCGCGCCAAAGCCAACAATGGCCGCTCGAAATTGAATAAAATCGTTTTAGTCTAAATATCCGAGCTAAATAGACGAAAACAAGTAATTGTAATGTTTGTTTTCGTCTAAATCTCAGAGCTAACTAGACGAAAACAAATAAATACTCTTGTTTATCGATTTTATTCAATTTTGAGCAGCCGTTGTTGCTTACAACTGGCAAATTTGGCGCGGTCGGACTTTAAATAATGGATTAAAATAAACAGTTTTGGAAAGTAATAATTATGAAGTAATTTATCCCTTCATTATATCTGGCAAATTAATTATTATTCCAGAGATTTATTTGGTTTATTACTGGCAACCACCTGTTATCAGAATGAAACCTATTTTGTTATCTGTCATTTATTGACTGTCTGACTGTCAATGTCATGAGCTTCGTCCATCGTCCATCCACCATTTACACCCAAGTTACAGAGAAAAACTTGGTTTTTCTTTAATTAGGAACATAAGAAACATATAAAACTCCTGTTAAATAAAATTCAGTGTTAAATCCCTGCGAGGATGGCGCATGCTATGGATATGAAACATCTCATCACTAGGTTATTTTCTTTGAAAAATGGGTAAGTTAATTTTCCATTCTCAAGACGGCTTTCTTGTGTTAAATCTACGGCTGCTTCTCAATAATAATCACACTTAATTTAACATATCGTCACGTATCTCATTATATTTGAGGTTTATACAGTACGTCTAATACTTGGTTTTATTGCATCATTAACTTAATAAACTTTACAGGTGCATTACAAATAGATGGACCATAAAAAACTACAGTCAGGGAATCAACATTACCGCACCAGTGGTAAACAGGGGCAATGTAACGCCTTTGCCACCACTGTCTGAACCAATGAGGCTGCCCCCAGTGATTTACTCTGCAGCTGAGACTGAGGATGCTCTAACAGAAGTCACTGTACTTACCAATGGATTGCGAGTGGCGTCAGAAAAAAAGTTTGGACAATTTTGCACTGCTGGTGGTAAGTAGCATAATTTTTAATGGATTACTCAAACAAGTTTTATGTATTTTATAGTCATCATTATTATTAATGAGGTTAGGTACATTTGTTTTATTTTTAACCTCTTTGGTAAAACACACTAATAATGCTTCTTTTTTTCAGTGGTCATTGACTCTGGTCCAAGATATGAAGTTGCTTATCCTAATGGCATTTGCCATTTCCTTGAAAAACTGAGCTTTGGTGTAAGTATTCCTCTTAATTATTTGGTTTGATTTAACAGGTTAATATTAAGTATTTCTACTAAAATAATTTTACTGATAAAAAAATATCTTTTACATTTCAGGCCACACATAAGTATGCTACTCGCGATGTCATGCACAGAGAGCTTGAGAAACATGGAGGCATTTGTGATTGTCAAGGTTCTCGGGACACCACTGTATATGCCACCAGCGCTGATTCTAGAGGCTTAGATGCTGTTACTCAGGTAAAAACAATGAAATTTTATTTTTTTATGTTGACATATCTTGGGACCATGGGGTCCCAGTCCTTTGGAAGGCGTACGAGGGGCCGAAGCCAACTTGCAGAGGCCCCTAAAGAAATTTTAATGAAATGCGGCACCAACCAACGATTATCCCTGTATGCACTATGCAAGTGCACCCAAGGATAATCTACGGTTGGTGTAGGACTATTGCAGTATATGGAAAAATAAAAACTAGGACTATGGGTTTTGGTGGCTAAAGTGGACTGATTACCAAAAACTACGGCCCCTGCCTGATCAATGTTTTATAATTATATACATGGATAAAATGGCAGGGGGTGACTTACACACTCAATAATGGGCCCCTGGAAATAGTTTTTATTATTATAATTTTTTTTTACTTTTTAACATACATGTTACTTATTTATTTACTTAACCATTTATGTACACACATTGAGACAAGAAAAAAAAGAAAAGAAAAATAGGTACAAAGGTGATGCTTATTTCTAAAGAAATCTCTTCCAGCACTTACAATTTTTTTTTAATCTTTTGTTTGTACTGTACTGTCTTACTTATTCATAATAACATGGATTATTTCTTCACTCTATTGTATGCAATTGTCTATAAAATTGGGCAGCAAAATAATCAAAATAAAATAATATTTTGTGTTGAGAAAAACATTTTCATACAAATTCACATGCTAAGGGGATTGAAGTTGACTTGACTTCTGAAAGAAAACTGAAAATTTTTAACATCTATGCAACAAGATGTAAGTAAGTTAAAAATATATATGGATGTCAGATGATCAACTTTGAATGTTAATATCTCGGAAATGTAACACTTTACAGGGTTTGATCTTAATATTATGTTTTCTGTTTGCATTGATATCAGCAATTGATTTATATAGGTGTCATGCGTGGCCACCATTTTGAAAAAAAAAAAGATGGCGCGACAGTAGGTATATCACGGACCTTCAAAGCCCTTTCATTTCACATCAATTTTATATACTCAAAAGACAGTTTTGTTGCTCAAAATGTCAGTTTACTTAATTTTAATTTGTATGTTCCAGGTTCTAGCAGAAGTGACATTGAGACCACAGCTGAATGCTGTTGAGATTGAATCAGCGAGACAGGCTGTTGCATTTGAATTGGAGACCCTCTCCATGAGGCCTGAACAAGAGACTATACTGATGGACATGATCCATATGGTATGTTTGCAAAATATTACATCAGACTACAATTTAGTGGCACTTAACACATATCTGTATGTATAAGACATGTAACAGCCTGTCAAGAGGCCATAATTATCAAGTGTTCCCATACAGTAAGGCATGGTGCTATTTGTGTGGTATAGCTTCATATCTCTTTCTCACATTGAAGCAATGATGAAATGAAATGAAATTGTTTATTCTGTAAATAGGATACAGAATCACTTTTTCACGTCATATTAAGAAAAAGCTAGATGGAGTTGACATTTCCTATTTGACACCCCTGTGAAGAAATGGCGAAACAAACTCAGTCTCTTTTAAAGTCCAGACATAATCTTGATCAGATCATGTGAGGACCATGTAGATTAGTGTCACAACAGACAACGAAACAGAATCACACAGATTTGAGTGGACCTGTCCCATCAGTGCATGCATTTGTCAGTAATTGTGTAGCTCAACTCAGAACTTCAGAGGAGCTCAACCACATCATCATACAGTCCCTAACATTCTTTTTTAGTGATGAAATCATTTTATTGACTGTTATCATCATTTTCTTTACAGGCTGCCTACAGAGGAAACACTCTTGGACTTCCTAAGATTTGTCCAAATGAAAATGTCAATAAAATAGACCGTGGCATAATCCTGAACTACCTCAAAAATCATTATACACCTGATAGAATGGTTGTTGCAGCTGTTGGGGTAAGATTATCCATCCATACTATAATATTATAAATGCGAAAGTGTGTCTGTCTGAAGATGAAATTTGGTATAGAGTTAGTTTGAATCCCGGGAAAGACATAGGATAGTTTTTATCCCAGAAATCATCCTTTGAGGGGGTGAAAAGAGGGATGGAAGTTTATATGGGGAATCAATAACCGCTGAACCGATTTAGATGAAATTTGGTACCTGGGTAGACCATGACCTGGATTAGGACATAGGATACTTTTTATCCTGATATTCCTACGGGATCGAGACTTATGCGGGTGAAACCGCGGGGCGCTGCTATTCATAAATAAATACTACACTTTTTCCAGCAAAATACCTATGACAAAATCAATTAAAAAAATTAAGTATGTAAAAAAACTATAATAACTATAAAAAAGAGGGTGAGTGAATAAGCACACACCATCTTTTTTTCATAGTTATTATTATTATGTTGCCTTCTATCATGTGGTCTTATGACCAATATGAGTGAATGTGTGTAGATGTGAGGGAAGTGAAAACTTGCGACTGGAGCCGAGTATACGCGATTCAGCGTCACCAACCGACTGGAGCCGAGTATACCCAACTCAGCGTCACAGACCCGACTGTTCAGTTTCGTCCACTGATCAGAAAGAATGCCTAAAGAAGATTTAATTTTTTTTTTTTTCCTTTTGGTTGCTGTACATTTTCATGATCTTCTCAATCCATAGGTCGAACATGAATCGTTTGTGGAGTACGTGCAGAAATATTTCGTGGAAATGAAGCCTACTTGGCATCTGGATCAACTTCAATCATTCAAACCGAATGTTGACGCTTCAATTGCACAATACACTGGAGGAATGCAACAGGTAATTACACAATACATTACAGAACCATATTTAAAAAAAAAAATTGTGCTACTACTTGCATGTATAATAATGAATGAATAATATTTCAGGATGATTGTGAAATCCCCCTGTATCCAGGATCTGACCTCCCTGAACTGTCTCATGTTGTTATTGGGTTGGAAAGTAAGTATCATATCATTTAGTAAGTTCAAAGGCTAACAACTCTGCCTATTTTAGTATCTACTAGCTTCTACCCGCGACTTCGTTCGCGTGAAATTTTTTGTTCCCCCGACCCACCCCGACGCATCGCATCACCTACCCGTGCTATCACTTCGTTTTCGCTTAGGGCTCTATCTGACTTTTTTCTTTATGCTTCGCTTGCGTGATGTTAAATAGCCTATATCCTTCCTCAAGCTTTGGGCTATCAAATGCAAAAATATTCTTTCAAATCCGACTGTTAGTTCAAGAGTCAAGCAAACAAACTCTTCAGTTTTATTATTAGTTTTTTAATGCAAATTTAGTTGAAGTAAATCGCCATTCCAAGTTCTTTATTCCATCATATTTTCGCGTTTTCTAGGTTGTTCTCACAGTGACCCTGACTTTGTACCGACATGTGTGTTGAACATGATGATGGGTGGCGGTGGCTCGTTCTCTGCCGGCGGGCCTGGCAAGGGAATGTACACACGGCTTTACACTAATGTCCTGAACAGGTAACTATTTTAATTAGCCTAGCATGATGAGAAGCAGCTTAGAAATCGGCTACCTAGTACTCAGTATTTTTTTAATTTAAAGCTAGGTTAGCAGCACATGTCTGCCTGCTTTTTCTTGGGTCACAGCCAGGGATTTGAGCAAAAGTATTACTGCGTAAATGGAACTATGGGCCTGATCACACATACCACAACTACACAACGACAGCACGTGGACGAGCGCTAATTTGTATGAAAATGATGAATAGTTTATTCACATGGACCACATTTCGTCGTTAACCTTTTAACCGCCCGACTTTATATGAGTTGTCGTGCCCCCAGCGCCCGAACAAAAAAAAAAAAAAACGAAAAATAAACGCCGATGAAACGAGCTGTGATGATGTAATAATAATTCAGATTAAACGAGATGTGTTATTTGGTCGTATATATACGACCTTGGCGGAATGGACACGAAAATATTTGTCGGATTAATCCGACGTAAGCGGTTAAAAGGTTAAAATCAACCGTGGGGTTGATATCGACCACATCAAGGCCACAATGCAACCACCAGCGAGACCGCACACCAGCGGCCGGCCGCATCGCAAACACAACGTTGCGTCGACCATTAGATATGATTTTGTATTTTACCACAACGCAACTGCAAGAAGCTGCAGCAACACCATTCACACGTAACCAATGCTTGCCCACACTTTGTCGCTGTAATGTGGTGTGGTAGCGAATCGTAGGATCGGGCCATAGAAGCGACATTCTCGCCCTGGGGGCCTACCATGATCTAATTAAAAACGATTCAAAAACAAGACATTTCAGTTTAGGTTCCTAAACTGCGTCGCTTGAGCTGCTCTATGGACGTCATGGTACCAAACAAGTATTCAATGAATGAAACCAAAGCTTGCGACTCAGTTTGGGACAATCGCTGTCAGCAGATGGCACGGCCTAAACTGAATCGTTAAACTGACGTCATGGTACGAATTAGAAGAACAGTTCAGTTTAGGTCCTAAAATGGATCGCATTAAGAGGTTGTGGTAGGCCTCCTGAACGCGTTCAAATTCAGTTTATTTTTTATGGTATTTACACAATGCCTATTATGTTATCAGATATCACTGGATGTTCAACGCCACAGCGTACAACCACGCGTACGGCGACACAGGCTTGTTCTGCATACACGCCGCTGCACCTCCTAACCGCATTTATGACACGACACTAGTTATTGCTCGGGAATTAGCTAACATGGCCGGTAAAGTTGGAGAAACTGAACTTCGGGTAAGATATTTATTTTTTATTTGGCCTGACCAGTCTGTGATATGATGATGAACTGTTTCATCGTCAAGGCCACTGTAGTGACTGTATCGTATTTCTTAATAATTATGTCATTGTTGAAGGCTAGAATCGACTAATATATCGTCACTGAAGCCCCATTTACACGGTACAAGTTTATTGCCTGTGGTATACCATAACATTGAAGCAACAATTGACTGGTACTGTCTAAACATCATGTACAGACGCCAGCACATCAACCTACTACAATCTGTCAGATTTCTGTAATAGATTTTCAACTTTATCGCTAAAGCATAAGGTTCAATGTTGATTGGGAAAATTTGACAGTTAGGTGTAGGTTGATGTGCTGGCGTCTGTACAATAATGATTGTTGCATGATACGGGAAAGTTAGTTGCTGTTCAAAACTGGTATAGGTGGTTAACAGCACGTACAGTAACAGCGCATTAAATTATGACATGAAAAAATTCTGTCATTCAAACATGAGCGAACGAAACAAGATAAAAATCTCTTGAGGCGTTCAATAAAATTGAATGAAATATTTGCCAGCGCAAATACGGGCAATACTTGAATCAATTGAACAACGACACGCAACTCTGTGTTTCAGTGTTTAGACGAGGTAAAACTTGCATTCAATTATTGGGTGCCATTCTTGAACGTGTTTTATACGATTTTTGCTCTTGAGCATTCGGGAAATTTTCACCATGTAAATGGAGGTTTAGCATTTCAAATTATGTGGGCTTTTTCAATAACGTTGGTTCCCTGCCAGTTTCCGATTCGATCCTTCAAAGCCCTATCCAGTTATAACAATGGTGATCTTTTATTTGCAGAGAGCAAAGACCCAGTTGCAGTCAATGTTATTGATGAATTTAGAAGCAAGACCAGTTGTATTTGAAGATGTTGGCCGACAAGTGCTTGCGACCGGCAAGAGAAAGCCACCCTCATTCTTTATCAATGAAATTGGTAAGTAATACACCCTGCTTACCCCTAAATATAAAATGAACATTTAAGCCACAAACGAACATATCACAAACAAATGACGATCATAAATATATTCCATTATGATTTTTCTTATTGCAGAAAAAATAACATCTGACGATATCATTCGCGTTGCGAAACGAATGCTGAATACAAAGCCATCAGTGGCCGCCCGCGGCAAACTCGCTCACCTTCCCCTCTACGAAGAAATCAGAGCCAACATGTCCACCAGTAAAAGTGACTCATCCCAAGGGAGAAAAATTAACCTGTTTCGCGCTTAGATAATATAGGAACCCATCTGGAATTATTTTACTGTACTGTAGTCATAAATTTTTAAAAAATAAAGCTATTCATTTTTTTAATTTGTTTATACAGTATATAATATAGGAACCCATTGGATGCGAGAAGCACATAACCGGTCGAAGTGGAGGTGCTTGGGGGAGGCCTATGTCCAGCAGTGGATTTCTTTCGGCTGAAATGATGATACAGTATACTGATAACCAGTCTTACCAAGGGGTATTGTGTTACCCAGTAACTGGGTTGTGGAGGTCCGATAAGCTGTCGCTCCATGTAAAATACTGATATTCAGCTGCATCTGGTAAGATTTGAAGCCAACCTCAACATGGAAAAGGCTAGGCAGATTGATGATTTTGTTTATACTAATATTATAAAGAGGTAAAATTTGTTTATAAGTTTGTACATAGGGGGTTATCTCTGAAACTACCAGCCGGATTTGAAAAAATCTTTTTGTATTTGATAGCCCAATTTTTGAGGAAGACTATTTAACATCACACTGACCCTAGCCGAGCATAAAGAAAAAAAGTCTAAAGGAACGCTAAGTGAAAATGAAGTGATAGAGCGGGCTGGTGATGCTATGCTCGGGGAAACAAGAAGTTTCATGCAGACGAAGTTGCGGGCAGATTCTAGTTATTTATAAAATGAAAAGCCAAATAATGATTTGTTTTATATTTATAAACTATATACAAAACATTAACAATAATTTCATGGCAAGACATTTGATTTACATAAATACAACTAATTCTACTTCACAATTTTTAATTTTGTTAGCAAGTTAGAACAAAAATTCAGTCTTAATTTATTTCTTAGTCAGAGAAACTATATAATATACAGTTTTTTTTTTTGGTTGGAGCCCAGCTGAGAACATTTGAAATCACACTGTTTGTTCAAATATAAATTTCAATTTGTTTCGGTCCTGACCAGCATAAACTGGAATTTACGTTGCTCAGAATAAGAGCAACGAAAATTGCCCCATCCTTGTGGTTAAGTTTTAGTATTTACAAATAAGTACATTTTATTATGAAATACGTAATACACTAGTAGTAAACTACTATTTTACGATTCTATAGCTTTGAACACATTAATAAGAGAGCTCCTATTGCACATTAAAATAACAAGTGGATTACACTACACCCACAAGATATTATATGGCATAGTAAAATAATTCGGATAAAGCCCGTTCATGTGTTTGTGATTTGTATTTGAATGTAAATCAATGAATCGTCAAAACAATTCTTTCAACAAACATTTCAACATTTCCATTTTACTGTGCCAGTTTAACAGCCATTCTCGCTGCCTCGTCAACATCCTTGATGATCTTAAGTGGTAGACCAGATTCCTTCAGTAGTTTTTGTGCCAAGTCTGAGTTACTGCCTTGCAGTCTGATAACGAGTGGATGTTTTGGGGGATTTTCCTTGCATGCTGTGATAATACCCTGTGCAATTGTAGCACAGTTGACAATACCTGTAAACAAACATAGTGTTACATCTGAAAATCTCCATTAAAATAACAACTTTAAATGACACAACATAACTTACCACCAAACACATTGACGAAGACACTCTTTACTTTTGGGTCTGATTCCAATATCTTTAGAGCAGCTGATACTTGTTTTGGTCCAACACCACCTCCAAGATCCAAAAAGTTTGCAGCTCGTCCCCCATTCAAGGTGATGATGTCCATGGTGGCCATAGCTAGGCCAGCACCATTGACCATACATCCAATGCTGCCATCCATATCAATGTACACAAGATTATGCAAAGCTGCCTCTCTCTGAAAAAGATATAAGAATTAGTAGCCCACTTAGAAAAAGTTACTTAAAAGTATGTGTACTTACTTAATCCATTTTGTAAAAAAATTCAGATTATTTATGTGAACTGACAGTACTGTATGATATAATAAAATATTATTCCATGAATAAGATGGAACAGATTACTACGTAGCTTAAAAAAAAAAAATTAGAGCTGGGACTGAAAAGTATGTTTGGTCTCTTTTTCTGATCCATATTTAACTAGGACAACACGTTTGAAGCATATGTTTCCATGGCTCTTCTCCATTAGATAAATTTGAGTGTTTTTTATCCCTTAGCAAGGTCATAGCAATATCTTCATCCAAATATTATCACAAGTTGGCCAAATAAAGAAAAATAAGTGATAACTGAGGTTATTCTGATAAAGGAGGAGATAAAACATTTATACCCATTATTTACGTTGAACAATGATAAGTAGAATATTAATGCATAGTTGTGTATGTTTTTATGCTAGTGGAGCAGGTTATTGAAGTTAGGTAACAATCATACCAAAGAGTTCATATAAATTAGGATTGTTTAACCTCCTCTGGCTAGAGCTCAAATATCAATAGTGAGACTGAACACTGAGTGTACAATTTGCCTTGCACACAGTTCCAGACCAAGCACTATAATAATGTTGAATCCACATGAGACACAATGGCTTTTTAATTGTTTCTGTAATTACAGCATTCAACCGGTTAATCATTTAATCAAATCTTCATTACATGGCCACCTACTGGGCTTAAACAATATTAAAAAAAAACCATGAATAAGGGTACCATCGCTACAAAAAGAAAGAAGCATTATTCATTACTTACTTCTTTGGGGTCACTCTCTGATAAATCATCCAGGGCAAAGATCTCCTGTTGTCTGAAGTTAGCATTGTCATCAAAGTTGATCTTGGCATCTACAGAGATCACTCTCCCATCATCAGTTTCAACAAGAGGATTAATCTCTAGCTGTGTGGCATCTACCTAGGAACAGAAAAATAATTTTTATACAAGTTGTTGTTGTGTTGTTGGGTGTATTCTCTTTGCCCAATAATAAGACAATGCTACTAGTAAGTTTGCATGATTGAATAAATTATTAGATACCTTTGTGAATAGTTGCCAAAGTCTTTTAACTTCTTCAGCACATTTCGCCTTCAATGGTCCTTTGAATTCTAAAAATTCTGCAATCTCATTGGCTAACTCATCTGTGATACCATCAAATATATCAACAGGCACAGTTTTCAACAAGTGTGGAGTCTTTTCTGCGACTGTCTCTATATCCATACCTCCAGCAGGAGAAGCCACTATTGCAGCCCCATTGTAAGACCTCTCCATCACAATGCTGAAGTATGTCTCCCGTTTAATGTTCACACTTTCTGCCACCATTACTTTTTCGACTAATATTCCATCTTTGGAAGTTTGTTTGGTAATCAACTTGTGCCCAATCATACTCTTTGCTAATTTCATAACTTCATCACGATTTTTGGTAAGGTGGACACCTCCTTTGAAACCATTGTCAAAGTGGCCTTTACCACGACCACCAGCAAGGATCTGCGCTTTCACAACATACTCATCAGCCTTAAAATCTGCTAGAGCTTTGGCGTCTAATTTAGAATCGACAATTCTGAAGTCTTGTACTGAAACATGATATTTCTTTAACAAATCCTTACTGTGAAACTCTTGCAGATTTAGGTTTCTTGTTGCCGTTACTTGTGGGCAATATCTAGGCACAAGCCTCGTTAATAGTTTCAGATTTTTTGTCTTCAACGCAGCCATAGCGAACTTTGTCCAGTTACGGAAATCTTAACCTAAAGATAGATAGCACTCCTTTACTTTGAATATCTGATGACTTTATGGAAGATGTGTTGTGCGCTGCGCTTATTCATGCAATCCTTGAATTGAATACAAGTTCTAACAGGTGGATCCACTTATTAATAATTAATACGGCTTTTTCTAAGCGCCAGCGCAATCAATCACTCACCGCCGAATGAAAATGACAAAAATACATGTCAATGTCACATGTCAGTATTGTCAGTCAGTTGTCAGATTAAAATAGTAGGGTAATGGCCCTACGTTCCGAATTGCGTCAAAAGCGATAATATCGCGAATCCGACCAACGCGCAATGTCACAATTATTACTCAATAGCCCTTAAACTTTGCAACCAGTTTGATTTAAAAACGAGTAAAAAATTACAAAATTAAATCCTAACTTAACTAAAACTATACAGAAACTAAAATATAGCGTCGAAAAATTCATCCGCATCGCTGTCGACTGGTAATGTTCCCAAGAGACTGGCGGCATTGCCACGTTGTATGGCAATGCTTAGCCTTTGGCCAAGGTAAAAGCCAGCCCTTGGGTCACGGGAAGTGTCAACCAGCCGTTTTGAAATTTCTTTAAAAAGACCATGAGCACTCGGACCCCACGGCCCGAGGGTTTCAACCCCAAACGGCTCGAAAATATAATTTCCGATAAGGTTATTATATTTTCGCCGCTTGAGGTTTTCAGCAGCCGCAGCAGCAGCGCCAGCACAGCATGCCGAGCCAGGAAGATGGGATGGCGCAAGAGTATCGACACACGTTGCGTCCCACACTAAAGGCCTACCCACCTTCCATGGAAATAAAGACATGCCGTCCGGTCTCTTGCCATCGTCGCGTGCCAAGCCATTGGGTTCAAAGTTCAAGGTGAATGTTAGTTTACGTATTTTGCTTGTTTTAAGTAAACATAGCCCTTATATTTTGTGACTATTAAATTTGGTCGGATTCGCGATATAATCGCTTTTAACGCAATTCGGAAGGCGCCCTGGGTAATGCATGCCACTTTTTTTTTTTTTTTTTTTTGGTGTGGCACTAGTTGTACAGACGCCAGCACATCAACCTACTACAATTTATGTCAGATTTCTGTAATAGATTTTCAACTTTATCGCTAAAGCATAAGGTTCAATGTTGATTGGGAAAATTTGACAGTTAGGTGTAGGTTGATGTGCTGGCGTCTGTACTTTGTGCCATTTTCTGCATGCCACTTATGCCACTGTCATATCAACCTTGTTCATTGTTGTGCTTGTGACCATAGTTGTGACGAAGGCTTGCAAAAATACAGAACCTCCTTTTTTGAAGTCGGTTAAAAAAAACGATTTATTGATATACTTAGGCGATATTTATTATTTCAATATATCTATATGTATACCGATTTAAAATATCAAGTATCGAAAATGTATCAAAAACGATATATTTTTTCGTTTTATTAGAGTTCCTAAATCATTGTAGGTATGGTATTCATACAATGATAAATATATAAATATATCGTTTTTGATACATTTTCGATACTTGTTCCGATTTTATTTACAAATCAATATATTTACAATATTTAAAAGCTGTCTTAAAATAATAATATGTACAGACGCCAGCACATCAACCTACACCTAACTGTCAAATTTTCCCAATCAACATTGAACCTTATACTTTACCGATAAAGTTGAAAATCTATTACAGAAATCTGACAGATTGTAGTAGGTTGATGTGCTGGCGTCTGTACAAGTCACAGAAATCTTAATTATTAAGATTTCTGTGGTACAAGTATATAAAAAGGGAGGGGAAATAATCAAAGGGCATCAAAAAATTCGTCCGCATCGCTGTCAATAGGAAACGTGCCCAAAAGGCTGGCAGCATTGCCACGTTGTATGGCAATACTGATTCTTTGGCCAAAAAATAGGCCAGCCCTCTGGTCACGTGAAGAGTCGACCAACCGCTTGGCGATGTCTCGAAATACTAAGTGGGCACTCGGGCCCACATAGCATCAATGACATCATCCGTCGTGCTCTTGTCACCGCCGGGGTGCCAGCTGTTTTAGAACCCAATGGCTTGGCACGCGACGATGGTAAGAGACCAGACGGAATGACCATAATGCCTTGGAAGGTAGGTAGGCCTTTGGTGTGGGATGCAACGTGTGTCGATACCCCTGCGCCATCCCATCTTCCAAGCACGGTTAGCTGTGCCAGGGCGGCTGCTGCAGGTGCGGAAAACCTCAAACGGCGCAAATACTCCAATCTTTTTCGATACTTGATAAATATATTTATTTATGGTATTTATTTATTTTATACAAAACTAACACAATTGAACCTCGTAAAGTATTTTTTTTTAGAAAATATCATAATTTCACCGATACATCGATTTTTTTTTTCGATATTGATATGTTTTGGCACTTGCATCCCTATTGGGCATTGGCAGTAATAATGTATTTACGCTCGCTGCTCCGCGTGCGCTAAGCCGCCGCTGATAGCGGCGAGGTCGTGGTCAGGCCGGTAGCAACCATAGATTATACTTCATAAAAGATAGCTTGATCTCTGCGACAGCTGTCAGTAAAATCACGCCTATGAAGTCCTGAATTCCATTATAGTACAGACAGTACCTGTCAATGTCATACTTTATGGGCATGCCGACCTAATTAGTGATGGGCGATGAATCATCGTGACCACAGACTATCGATATTTTAAATAAAGACTGGAAGGTGGTAACCAAATGCAGAAAACTAATGGAAGAAGATTGGGAGCGGGACGTCCGATTTGATAATATTTGCGAACAAGAGTTTATAATAAATTTACAAGATTGTTCTAGCGATTCAGAAACTGATTTAGATATGGATTTGGGGTGTATTCCTTTACGAGAATAAATATTTTTTATATTCAAATATTCGTTTTAATTTAGTAACGTTTGTAATTAAATTAAACCCAATTAAATGTTACATTAGCATCGATAATAGTAAGAAACATCGATAATTTCTATCGACAATTTTTTATATCGTGACAACCCTAGGAATGTCAGTTTGACTTATGTCGCAGAGATCAAGCTATCTTTTATAATATATGGTAGCAACCAACTGTCATCGTGCCCAAGAAGTCGTGCCAGTCATTGACTAACATACCGACATGGAATTAGTATGTACTATATGACCAATATACCTGTTAAGCCCGCAGGAATCCGCTGGATGTGTGAAGCACAGAACCAGTTGAAGTGGCGTGGCGGTGCTTGGGGGAGGCCATATCCAGCAATGGACGTTTTTCGGCTGTAATGATTCTGATGATAATATGTGACACAAAATTAGCCATTTATTAGCAGGCAAAGTAATCGATAAACAAGAGTATTTTATGTTAACTAATGGTTGTTTTCGTCAAGTTAGCTCGGAGATTTAGACGAAAACAAACATTACTTACTTTTTTCGTCTAGTTAGCTCGGAGATTTCGACGAAAACTAACATTACAAATAAAAACTCTTGTTTATCGATTTTATTCAGTTTCGAGCGGCCATTGTTGATTACATCTTTGGCAAATCTGCCGCGATCGGACTTTAGGTAGCCATGTATTTTAATGAGAATCAATCAAATATCATGCTGAAGAAAGTCAATCTAATAAAACATCGCCTAAACTAAATACAGGGGGCTTACCACCAGCTCTTATAGCAGGGCAGAAGTTGAACTGCATTGCTTTTTTGGTCATATTAGCAGGCCTGCAGTAGGCCTGCTACGTTGACGTTTACAAATACTGTTCACTGCTGTTCACCTTGTTTTTTGTACCTATAGAATTTCATACCATGACGTGCTAATTGACAGCAGCAAAACGACTAATTGAACGCCTGTAATGTCAAAATAACCCGTCTTGAATAAGTTACTACTAGAGCAACTTATTCAACATTGTTTTGTAATTCAGTGCCCAATATACAACACTGATTTTTATTATAAGCTCTAATTTTGTAGATGTGTGACGAGCACGAAATATTTGAAGAGTGAATATCGAAAAGAAAAAAGAAGAAGAGAAAAAAGAAGGAAATAAATAACCCTTTTGAAATAAATAAAGGGAATTCATGAATTAATGTTTTTCTTATTTGACCTAGTACTAAAAATAAAATTAGTACACCAAATAATTATTGTCAATCAAATTGTATGGTGTGTAACAAGCTTGCTTATTTCGAATGCTACCTGATTTTTTAAATATTGTAACACCAAAGTCGTAATGCCAACCTTCAAACCTAAGCGAACTTCCTTTTTCTCGTGTTCTTTTGACAACGCGAGGTTAGAATCGCTATTTAGCTTGAAAAAGTATGTATTTATTATAATAAAGTAAACTTTTACTTAGTTTTGTGATTTGTGATAGATTCTAATTAGTCCCTTTATTTGTAGGCAATCATAATGGCTGAGGAAAACTGGAATGATGAAACTGTCGAGGGCGGCAGCATGGCTGTTGACAACGCGCCGCTGCCGCTGGCCGCTGACATTCCCGAAATTAAGCTGTTCGGAAGGTGGAGTTGCTATGATGTCCAGGTGTCTGACATGTCCCTGCAGGATTACATCTCCGTCAAAGAGAAGTACGCGAAATACTTGCCCCACTCTGCTGGCAGGTATGCACACAAAAGATTCCGTAAGGCCCAGTGCCCCATCGTTGAGCGTTTGACTAACTCTCTTATGATGCACGGCCGCAACAACGGCAAGAAACTCATGGCCGTCCGTATTGTGAAGCACGCCTTCGAAATCATTCACCTGCTAACTGGCGAGAACCCTCTGCAAGTGCTTGTGACAGCTATCATCAACTCAGGTCCCCGAGAAGACTCTACCAGGATCGGTCGTGCTGGTACCGTGCGTCGTCAAGCTGTGGACGTTTCTCCCCTGCGCCGTGTGAACCAGGCCATCTGGTTGTTGTGTACTGGCGCACGTGAGGCTGCATTCAGAAACATTAAGACTATTGCTGAGTGTGTTGCTGATGAGCTCATAAACGCAGCGAAGGGATCATCAAACTCTTATGCCATCAAGAAGAAGGATGAGTTGGAGCGTGTTGCTAAATCCAACCGTTAAAACTTATATTTTAAGATATGTCTCAATAAAAAAAAAGTCAGAAAGCTTTGTTTAATTTTTTGTTAGCCCGTTTCTTTAGTATCTTTGTAGAAATTTTATGAATCAATATCTTGTTGTTATTTGCTGATCAAATTTTTTCTAAACAATGAATTGGTTGTTGTACAATAGGTTTCTCTACCAACCAACTCGTAGAATACCTACTATGCTGTACCCGTCTTCTATGCTGCTAGGCATAGGCCATCATGATAAAACTTATCTATTTTTATGCAGTGCTGGATGGATTTGGACTGTAATCAGTAATCATCACCAATCAAGTCATGTAATTATGTAAATAAAAAAGTGTCAAAACATGAAGAATAATAATTCATTCAGTTAGTGCATCTGTGATTCAGTCGTAGCTAGTTTTGGACTAGAGTTGTATTTCAGAAATAGGTGATGTATTCTGTGTTTGAGTTAAGTTTTAGAATTGATGAACGAATAAGTGCTATTTAGAATTTTTATATTATTTTGTTTTCAATGTGGAATTACTGTGGACATCCAAAACCACGTGTACAAGTTCATGGCATAAAAACAATATGTCATGATAATTGATAATGTCACTTTCAGACTTCAGTCATGGAGCGCTAGTGCAGTGCTGTCCTAATAAAATATCGATTATTGTTGTAGTAATGACATTTTCAGATATCCAAAGATTTCCATCATAGGTAGACTAACAAACAATGACACCTAATAAATAACTATTTGAATGAGTAGGATAAACGTAAATAATGTTCGACTAATAATTACTTTTATTACGTCACAGACTTATTTGTTGCGATTGATGAATTCAATTTTTAAGATCATTCATGAGATTAATAAGGCTGAGATGGGGGTGCTAAGCACAGAGTACACTTTAATGCTAATAGAAATGTGTGGTGTTGCGAATGGATAGAATAAGAAATGAGTACATAACAGGAAGCAGTCTCGTAGCTAGGGAAAGGCGGGTCGCCCCAGGTGCCAACTATTCGAGGGTGACACCTGACCGTGAAAAAATATAACCTACTCACACAAACCTTTAAAAGACCATAATATAAAAAAAAATACAAAAAGGAGTAAGTGATCCATAAATCTATCGATGGACCAAAGAAGGGAACATCATACCCATTCCTGGTCTGTCAGTTTTGCATACATATCTGACACTAGCTTATCGACTACTATCTAGTATGGTTAGGTTAGTATGTACCTAGGACCAACGGCTTAACGTGCTTTCTGAAGCACGGACAGCGAACGGTGATTAATTACATTAATTAGCACATGAGAAAATACGAATTTCAATGGCTGATGATCGAACCCTGAACTTCTAGCTCGGAAGTCAGACGCTCTTACTACTCGGCCTCCGTCGCTTCTTCAATGCGTCTTAGGTTCATAGACAGCTTTTTTTGTCGGGGTGACACCATGACGACCGTACTGGGTGACACCCATACTAGCTACGCGACTGGGAGGAAGTCTGAAAATGGCACCGGTGACCTTAAAAGTTGTGTGGAAACCGATGGTCATGGTATGGGCATGTGATGCGGAGGAATGAGGGAAATGTCGTGAGGAAAGTTTTGAGTATGAATGTGGATGGCTATAAGAGTAGAGGAAGACCAGAGAAACGACGGATGGACTGTGTGAAAGATGATATTGCTAGAAAGGGTGACCACCGAGAGGACGACTAGAGAAGTAAGGGAGAAAACAATTTGCACCGGCCCCAAATAAATTGACACTAGAATGA
This sequence comes from Hydraecia micacea, assembly GCA_914767645.1. NCBI lineage: Eukaryota > Metazoa > Arthropoda > Insecta > Lepidoptera > Noctuidae > Hydraecia > Hydraecia micacea. Next base: position 8,391,472 of record OU611779.1, on the reverse strand, counting down.
TTTGAAGAGGCATAAGAATAAAATGAACAAATTCTCCAAAAAAATACTACCCAATGGATAAATCTATCACTAATGTCGTGACAATTGTTATTGTGTCTCAACCTTAATCTTGTCTGTGTCAAATCAATCAACTCTGTACTACATAATATCGATTTCTGTAACAAAAGTATCCTAGAACACAACACTAGAAGACAACTCGACCACTTGTCATTCTGTCAAAATGTCAAGCAAGCGAACTGTCATTGTGTTGTGAAGTTTAGTTTAGCTTCAAGGGGAGAAATACAGAAATGTCGAAAAACTGAAGTGAAAACACAACATATTTCTCTTATTTACTACATTGCAAACAGTGGAAATTCAATAAAACTATATTACACACTCAGTCGTAGTTAATAGGCTAGAATGATTCACAGTTTGTTTATAATAAACCCATCTGGGTAGGTATTCAGCAGTGCCTTTATAGATCGAGCTAAAGCTTCGTTCAACTAGTCTACTACCAACCTATACTGCCACTGGGCCCATAAATCCCTATGTTAATTTGAGTAACTCATTTCGTGCATCGGTTTTCATAAAATCAAATCAGAAATTTAAATTTTATTTGGTAACTTGCATCAGTTAATCCAGAGAGGATAATGTTCTCTATAACTAAAAGGATAACACCAGTGCCAATTTTTAATTTTATTATCTTTTAAAACTTGTTTAGTGGATTAATAATGTAACAAGTAGAAATTTTCGGAATCATTGATCTTGGGCCACTAAAAAGCCCTCCCTAATAAACCACCTTGTCTATGTCCCGACTGTAAATGCTATTTAAATTACAGGGATGTATTTCTCGAAAAGCATTGGCGGAGTGTGGTCCCGAGATCAGTATGTGACTACTATTTGGAGGCACAGCGGGCATCTCCTAATGTAAGTAAGGTTTAAATGATTAATTAATAGTATAATGAGAAACATGACCAGCCTGTGATATTCTCACTGTAAGGAATAGTCTCATACAAAGAAGCCACAGGCATTGATCACCAATTTTGCTTGCATTGTGTTGGTAATTTCAGACCCATAGAAGTCTTATGTTTCCTCACTATGTTTAGAATATTAAGACAATTGGGCAGAACACTTTGTTTAAGAAATAATATTGTGTTTCCAGGACGTTCCTCCAGTTTTGGCAGCCCCCCACCACTACTTGATATCAATCCAGAGAGGTGGTGTGGCTCTGGTGGCCGTGTGCATGCAAGAAGTTGCTCCACTGTTTGTAATTGAGTTCCTGCACCGAGTTGTTGATACATTCCAAGTAAGTAAGCTTTAATATACCCTGTTTTACTGGCAATACTTTAATGTACTGCTAATACACCCTTCCCACACAGGGTCCATTAGCAGCATTGGCAAGCGGATTCAATGTGTTATCAAGTCAGTTCTGCTATAATGTTGCTAATTGGCTAGTATTTCAATCATACTATGAGTAATAGCGAGCGAAATGAGGTAGAAAAATTGCAGCATGTTGATGTAGATACATAAATATGAGTAGTTATTGATTTTAATTACTATTATCATATCAATATGTGCCAATATAAGAGAAGAATCGAGTTCTAAGAAATGACGACAAGAGATACTTGAACACCACTGTGAGAATTAGACACGGTTTCATCAATATTTAGATCTATTGATGTGGAACAAATACTGTATTTGCTCATCTGCATAAATATTATAATGAATAACTTTTAAAAGAATGACTATGCATTTATGATGTTTTAATTTTCTTTTCAGGACTACTTTTCAGACTGTACAGAGACTATAATTAAAGAAAATTATGTAGTGGTATATGAGGTATGATTCTTTTCATAAGACGCTTTTTTTATTTTTTGATAGCCTATACTGTCACATTGCTGAGCAAAGACCTCTCCCAAATTCTTGGAGGCATCCTTGTCTAGAGCCACCTCAATCTTAAGACATTAAAATATGGAAATACATTATTCTTATTAAATTACCCAAGGCCCTGGATCGAAAGAACTGGAAGTCATGGGGAGAGGCCTTTGCCCAGCAGTGGGATGATGCAGGCTAACAGTAACATTAATTACCTAAGTAATGTATTTTCCACTATTTATAAAATATAAATTTTATTTTACAGTTGTTAGATGAGATGCTTGACAATGGCTTCCCTCTGGCTACAGAGAGCAATATTCTAAAGGAATTGATAAAACCGCCAAATATTTTAAGGACTATTGCTAATACTGTTACTGGGAAATCTAAGTAAGTAACAATTCTTTAAGGGCTGAACCATAGCAGTATCGGGTCATATAATGAGTGTTTCTAGCTATATTATGGCATGTTTAAGAGTTTTAAATCGAATCTGTCGCTACTGTCTACCCTCATCGTAGTGTTGGCCGGCAGGCTTCCCACAAGGTGGGCCAATGACCTGGTGAAAGGCCCAAGAATCTGCTAGAATGTTAATGGTGATCAAATGCCTAAAGCTAAATGCACATTATGCAGCGGGCCACAGCACATCGCAATTCAAGACAAAAAAGCGCGGTGCATCCCGCATGTAGTGTGCGATGGTTCATATAAAATGTATGAAAGTGAAGTATGAGGATTTTTCCTATGCGTTATGTAGCAGCGCTGCGCGCCCGAATCGGCGTCAGCCTTAATACAACATCTACATATTACATAGGACTTCTCATAGTGGTATTTATGCCGTTATGCGAATAACATAACTCAGAAGCTTTTAATGTCTCCAAAATAACCATCAAACATTATATTTCTAGTGTTTCTTCAATACTGCCATCTGGGCAGCTGTCGAACGTGCCGTGGCGTCGCTCGGGAGTCAAGTACGCGAACAATGAGGCTTACTTCGACGTTGTAGAGGAAGTCGACGCCATTATTGATAAGAGTGGTGCTACCGTGTCTGCGGAGATACAGGGTTATGTAAGTAACCTAAAATAGATCTCAACAACAAAAAAAATTTAATATAAATCTTCATTAAATTTGCAGATTGGTAAAATGCATCTTCATAGAAATTAACTGTAGAAAATCTATTATTTTTATTAATAATGAACTAGCTTCTGCCCGCGACTTCATCCGCGTGAAATTTCTTGTTTTCCCGACACATCCTGTCGCATAGCATCGCCTATCCGCGCCAGTACTTCATTTTCGCTTAACGTTCTTTGTGTTTTTTTTTTTCTTTTTGTTCGGCTCTTAAGGGTCATAGCGTGATTTTAAATAGCCTATATCCTTCCTCAAGAATTGGGCTATCAAATGCAAAAATAATTTTTCAAATCCGACCGGTAGTTTCAGAGACCCCCTACATACAAATAAACAAATTTTACCTCTTTATAATATTAGTATAGAAGTATAAACTAAAGTAGAAAGTTGTGTGTTTCAACATGTGAGAAGTAATATGCTGTTTCTATGAATTGACTGCAAATACAATCAATCCATCTTATCAGTCTTAAAAAAAACCTACCAGTCCTAAAACATTTAATTGATTAAATATTTTATTATGGTTTCAGATTGATTGCTGTATAAAATTAAGTGGAATGCCAGATTTGACCCTTACTTTTGTAAATCCACGTCTATTCGACGATGTTTCATTCCATCCTTGTGTGAGATTTAAAAGATGGGAGGTAAGTTAACTACTGAAACTTTAATATAACAAAATATGAGTGTATTCTAAACTTAAACTTGTTTTATTTTTTTTGGTAATAAAAATAAGAAGCGACAGTTACTAATAAGTATCTTTTTGTAGAACTATAATAATAATTTTTATACCACTGTGTGACCTAAACCCGCACTTAAGTCACGAATGGTCACGATTATCTGTGACTTAAGTAGTCTATTTTTACACAGAAAAGCGTGACTTAAGTGTGGGTTTAGGTCACACGAGCTATAAAATAGAATACAATATTTTTGACTTAATTAGTCTACTCGTATTATTGCACGGTGTTTAGCGCTCTGCAATAATGGACTACTTAAATCCCACGTATCGTAATGTACAGACGCCAGCACATCAACCTCAGTTTCGGGTATGTTGATGTGCTGGCGTCTGTACTATTGAGCTACATCAGAATGCCTCAAATACTTTAGAAGTAGTTAGTGAATACGCTAACAAACAACTTCGTTTCATACTAGTTAGAGGTTGCCTACTGCTAACAAAATCTAATGAATCTCTTCCAGTCTGAAAGAATACTATCATTCATCCCCCCGGATGGTAACTTCCGCCTTATGTCCTACCACATTGGATCCCAGAGCGTCGTGGCGATTCCGATGTATGTGCGACACAGTCTCACTCTCCGGTCGAATGGCGACCAGGGACGGTTAGACCTCACTGTTGGCCCCAAGCAAACTATGGGGCGGACTTTAGAAAGTAAGGATGGATTTTTTGTAAGACCCTGTATGCTTTACTTTTATTAATTATTCTGAGAAAACGTTCCAACGCATCGATCTAGTTCGATTCGAATTCGAACTAGATCGATACGTTTTAAATTTTTTACGATTATGTAGAGTGGAGTACAATAAACAGAGTGGCAGGGACATCAACGCGAAGCCTGTTACCATGGATTGTACATGATTCTGAACCCCATGCGTTGAAACCCGCTGGTTATTAAAAAAAAAAAATAAGCTATTCCATACATATTGACCGCGTAGGTATCTACGCGGTCAAAATGTACGAAACATCTGATTTTTTTTTGGTAGCCAACGAAAAATTTCTACGCTATCATGTGCATTCAGCATGATAGCGTAGAAATTGGGTCTAGTTTGCGCGTTGACGTCCGTGGCACCCTGTATATTTTGAAAATTAAAATCATAGTTATAGTCGGGTAATAAAAGTAAATGGATTGTAAGTAGGTAGGGTATGACCATACAATTTCGCACCACATTGTCATCATTACTGTGCACATACCTTATGACATGTCCTAAATTTCCACTTCACTATTAAACTATGTTAATTTTATTTCCAGACGTAGCATTAGAGATCTGTATGCCTAAGTGTGTCTTGAACTGCTCTCTCACCGCAAACCAAGGCAAATACTCGTATGATCCAGTTAGTAAGGTGCTGTTATGGGATATAGGACGCATCGAGTTGCCAAAACTGCCCAATATAAGAGGAACTGTGAGTATATTGTGATTTTATTAAGAGTCTTTATTAGGATAGTGTTGCCTTCTAGAAAAAAAAAAACTCACCACATTATGCCATTTTTTTTATTCTAGAACAGTTAATTCTATTATGTTGTAATGACACCAGTTGATACCTGTTAGATCTTTGTGCCTGCAATCATATTGGTTGGACAGCAGGCTGGGCTTTGGCCTACAGGCAAAGTTGCCATTCCATATTGGTACAAAATTATCTCTCAACCGCATTTGTGGTCTTGAACCACAGATGCGTCTTGGTGTGTTTCAACTATTTCATTAATTTATTAATACTCGCCTAAATAACTTTTCTGTTCTGACGTTGTTTTATTGGCAATATCCGGCGCATGCGCAACTTCTTCCTCATCTTCTAGTTACACTATATTTAACACCAAATTATTTTCTACAGGTGTCAGTAGCATCAGGTGCCGACATATCAGGCGCGAACCCAAGCATCAACGTGCACTTCACGATACCTCAGCTAGCCGTCAGTGGGCTCAGAGTCAGTCGTCTCGACATGTACGGAGCCAAATACAAGCCCTTCAAGGGCGTCAAATACGTAACTAAAGCGGGCAAGTTCCATGTGCGCATGTGATCGGAGGCCGACCAGCCCGAACCGTGGATGTGCTTGGGACTGTCTATGAGTGGAAGTCGTGTACAGTGATGCCAGTGTTACTGAATGATGGTCTGTAAAGGACCAAATGTTTTTTTTTGAGGATACTGTTTGGCGGATATATCTGTGGTCTTTTTCGTCATTAAAATTAAAACAAAAACGTGTGCGGTCAGGGTACCCCCGTTAGGAACGAAGTTCCGCACACAAAAAAACACTCGTATAGAATAAAACGAGAGAGAGAAAGAGAGAGGAAGTCGCATAGAGGTTTTTTCGATTTTTGAAGATTTGTACCAGTTAACTCCTGCCGCAAGCCGCGTTAAAGACTTCGTTCCAAAAATAAATAAAAATTTTGTCGAAGTTTGTGTTTGTGTAAGTGCGTGTACGCAAGCGCGGTTTCCTTTGCGCATTCGCTGCCCGTCCAATATACTACTTTCGGCGCTCACTCAGGCATATAGAAACCTCAATTAGGAGTCCAGAATGGAAAGTTACAAAAAAGGCTAAGGGTATTATCGCTGGGTAGTACCTCAGTTATTATATTATCTATTGTTTATTCTCAATGTAAGTGAACTCATGAAAATACATATATATATCAGTGTATCCATGTCAAATAAGTTAGTTATATAAGTTGTAAATAATATATTCTATTCAACGTTAAAAATACTTATTAAAACATTATTATGCAGCATTCATGACTTTTATTAAGCAAACGTAAATTAACATAACTGTTTTATTGGATAAGTTAATAATAAAATGATACTTCTTATCAAGAAAATTATAATAGGTACAATAGAACAGGGTGTTTGACATTTACTAATATACTCGTAAGTAAACAATTACAGAATACAATACCTACATAGAATTTAAACATAACTGACGAAATGTGGGTGTACTACAGGTACACCTCTGCACAACCCTTTCGAGGAATACAGGCGTGATGGCATGTAATGTTACAGAATACATTCAATGTACCTAATTTATTTAAAAATTAGCTGCGCCCCGCGGTTTCACCCGCATAAGTTTCGATCCCGTGGGAATATCAGGATAAAAAGTAGCCTATATATTAGGTACGTTAATCCAGGGTGTCAGCTACCTCTCCATACAAAATTTTATCCAAATTGGTCCAGCCGTTTGAGCGTGAAGAAGTAAAAAACATAAACACACACACTTTCACAAACTTTCGCCTTTATAATATTAGTGTGATTGCCTGAGAAATATTTTCATTTCTAAATCCTTATATTTTAATTTTAATAGTTAAAGGTGGCAAAGACATCGACGCGTAATATGTATGGGTTCAGTCACCAAGCCAAATAAATCATCAAGTCTGCCACCAGTGCCACCCTGTATTAATTAACATAATAGAGACGTAATATCAGTTCCAACTTGTAAGAAAATGCCTACATTAAGGCAGTGTGCACACGATCAAGTCACAAGTGAAGAAGGTAATGATACATACAGAAAAAAACTAGTTTAGGACACATTACGTGGGATCTTAATTCCGGCGAGGTTCTTACGCATGGCCGCAAGTTCGGTTTCCAGCCTGTGCGCGTCCACTTGCGAACTGTCTTTATCTCTAAAGTATCGCTGCACCAGCACGGACATCAGCGCCGGGTACTCTCTCCGCACAGACGCTTCGACATCTCGCTCCTAATGCAGAAATAATTAGCGATAAATGTTCCGTTTTGTTCACACGCAAATAACTACTTGTTGTACAAGAGATAACGAACGGAAGTGATAGTAATTGCTTACCATTCACTTCAAATGATTAAGTATTGTTTTTTTTTATACATGCTGTCTGTAGGCAGAGTTGAGAGTTGCATCTAGGTGCCTACTCAAGCTTCCGGCCGTGGTTCAGTTTATGGTCGGAAGCGAAAACGCGTGGGATGCTGTCGCCTCTTTTTGCGAGGAGGTGATGTATGCAAAGAAGACGGCGAAGAGAGAGAGAGCATACTTCTTACTTCACCCGCAAGGTCGCACCAGAAGAGCAGCCGGGGGTCGAAGGGCGCTTAATGATCTCCAACCACCATAAAGAGGGGCCCGCGGGCGGCGAAACTGCTGGGCCGTACAAGGGGCACTGGGGGTAGGTACAGGGGCTTGTCAAGTCAGGTCCAAAGAAGTGGCACGAAGTGTTGTTTGGGCGCCTTTATGGGGGAACGTGTGGTCGTGGGATCGGCCGCACTTGGTGACGGGGCCCGCTAGGCATAGCGGGCTGACACCAGTCGGGGGCGCGGCGAATGTACATGTATCTCGCGGGACCCCGACTTATGGTAGTAGAAGGAACAGTGGTGTTTTAGTCAGTAGGAGTCCGACATAACCCTCCGTTCTCCCCAGACGGAGGGTTCCATGAAAACCCCCCACGGACAAAAAAAAAAGAAAAAGTAGCTACTCAAGTGTTGTACAGCCAATTTATATTTATTTATGGGTTATAGAGTTGGCAAGCTGACTGCTATATGGGTAGTGGCCAGTGGGGTAGGTAAGGTAACCCCAAGATCCCACACAATGGACTACTAGAGTACTACTGGTAACACCTATATTTTCTGCAAATAAATGATTCTTATTCATATAAGATTTCCTGGTAGTTAACTGAACCCAGAACCTAACACTCGCAGTCACACTTGCGATCATAACACAAATGAGATAGAAAAAAATGAGTTATGCTTAAATTATTCAGAAACGGGGCACTGGATATTAATGTCCTATTGTCTGTTATATGAATTAAAGTAAAATCATTCATCGATTCATTGATACGGGTATTTATTGCTAGTTGCGTTACATTCTATGGGAAGCATGGTCGAACGGTAACATCTCATTTAGCTAGGTCTTTCCCTGACCTTTATTGAGACTGGGTACGACTTGCGGAAACAAAAATTATATGTTTAGTATTTTTTCACACGCTCAGGCTGTTGGATAATCGACGCCGGATACCGTCAGTGGTGGAGTTAGGTAATTGGTAAGTTAGCTAGGTATAAATGCTTTCACACTTTATCCAGCTCACCCATACACTTCCGCCACTGCCCTGGCGCAGACTTCCCTGCAGCTAGAACGTGTGAAAAGGTCATAAGTGTAGGTCTTCGTTAGCATAGAGATACACTTACAATGTAACAACAGTATTGAGGAGACCACCGGGCGTAAACCCCCGGTAGACGATTGCATCTGCCACGGAACCATTCCATGACGTTACCCATGCCTGAAGCTGTGGGGATCAGATTGAACGGCGACGGTAGCGTTGTCTGCAGCATGTAGTCTATGTATACCTGAAAAGAGTTAATAGGTATGCCTTTTATCAGTCTTTAGTAAGGCCGCATCGCACGTGATGCTAGCGCCTCCTAGCTAGCAGTTCTATTGCATGGCGGGCCACTACCAGACGCGCACCCCGCGAAGAAGTAGGAGTAGGTATTTTCCGGCCTCATGGTAGCAATAAGGTTTAGTCGGTAGGAAGCCTCTGTTTGCTCCAGACGAAGCACAAACGAATTACTTAATAGGTATAATATTCCACAACTTAATTTATGGTGATGGGAAAGTACGCAATTTGGTCTGTAAGATTATTATTGGTGCAGGAACGAAGTAATAAAATTTTGTTCCTTGGAAAAGTTTACCTACTATTAAATAAAGCACCAGTTTCAAAACTTACATAACGTAATACCTAAGTTCTTGTCTTCACTTAGGACCACGGGAAGGTACTTTCTTGTTTCATCCCATTCAGTAGTCAGGTTTAATTTTTAAACAAATTTTTTATTTAATTATTTTCGGGCTTATTTCAGTAATATTTATATTTTTGAAATGTGCTAATTAAACCCTTTCATTTGATACACAACACGGCATCATTAAAAAAAACTTTTTTTAGATCGTTCCTATGTCTGCTAGAGGGCGCCAAATTCAATTTAATGTGGCGTCACAGCCTATAACCAGCGGACGATCAAGACGCTTCCAACGATACCTCAATTGTCCAATTATGACAAGTAGTTTAGAAGTTATAAGGGATCAAATGAACATACATACATACATAATTACATACCAGTCAAAATCATAACCCTCCTTTTTATTTCGCCGTAGCTGGGTAAAAAGAAAGAAAATAGGCATGTTTATTTGCGGCAAACATGACGCAGAGAAAGAACACAAACACGTACAAAACAAAAAGAACAAGTTGGGGGAAAATATGCGTCACATCTACGCGAAGTAAACTACTTAGAAGCTAGGGAATTTAGAATTGAAAGTTCTTGTGACACGCAGCAGATGTCAAGGACTATGCTAGGCTTAGAGGTTTCCATCAAGAGGTGCTACAAAATTTGCTACTTCGCCTACCCCATCCAGTATCATTTTTATAATCAAGCTTCTTCCGACGAGGACCAACGTTTCCTTTGAAGACTCGTGGGGTCATTTAGAGAACTCTTCATTGCTTTCTCAGAAAAACTTTCATTGGTCTAATTCTAAAGTGAGCAAGCAGGCTATGATGCTGTCGAAAAGGAGGGCTTGACTAATGATCATAACTGTGGGTGGCTGTAAAACATTTCGCACAGCTGCGACTGATGACCAGTACGAAAAAAGGAAGATGCAAGATCAGACTTGGTATCGTTACCGAGCGCGACTGCGATATCGCATAAATCAATCGGCGTTTAGCAATCAATATCCAGACCTATTTGGAAAAGTTATAGATACGTTGGCTATAAAATGATAGAAAATTAAATTATTATTAATTATTATTCGTTTAACAACTAAATAAGTATCTAAAACTTTTCCGCCGCAATCCTCGAGTTCGATCTCAATTCTTCGATAAAATCGTGGCAATTCTCGAGTTTAAGCAAGAAATTTCCATTAAATAGGTACCTAATGCTGTAATTAGATTGCAGTTTTTATAACTTCATTAGGTCTATTATGGGTTCTTTAGAAGTTATAGGTAGACCTGGAATTTCTTTTTTAGGTACTCTCATCTTGTACCGTCGCCGCGTCGGCTAATAGGTGATTGAGCGTAATAAAGTAGAGGTTTACTAGCTCTACTGAAAATATTATAAAGGATGCTTCCCGTATAATTCCAAGCACTAACCTGCAAATTATGGATTATATTGATTGTGTAAATTTGATAATTTTAACTTTTTTTTTAGGGACCTCGATTGCATCGGTCGCATTTACGATTTCCTTATTGGTATATTAGTATATAAGTACCTACAATACCTATAGTCAATACTAGGATGATAACCTGTACCAGTACTTGGACAAGTTAAGTAACTATAAAGTTTTATTGCTGACGGGTGGTCAGCAACGAGTTTGTTAACCTGGACTTTTTATGAGTACCTACCTATTAGATACTTAGTACATTGTAGCAGCACTCAAGCTCTGAAAGGCAATTGATAAAATTTTTGAGGTTTGCTATAGGTACCTACAATCTTGATAGGGTTATAGGCAAATGGTGATTCAGTAAGGCTAAGGTCCCACCTGACCACAGATGGAACGCTTAAAAGAAAGGTTAGGGGCAGGCTGAATGGTCGACGATCTACATATAAATAGGTATGTACTTACAAATTAATAATAAAGTTGAAGAGTTTAGTTGTATGAACGCGATAATCTCTGGTAGTACCACTAGTACTGGTCGGATTTGAAACATTCTTTTTGTATTTGATAGCCCAATTCTTGAGGAAGGCTATAGGTTTAACATCACGATTGGACTCACGAGGAGCAGACCAAAAAGAAAAAAAGGAGGAAAGAACGCTAAGCGAAAACGAAGTAATAGCGCGGGCAGGCGATGCGTTGCGACGGGGTGGGTCAGGAACAAGAAATTTCACGCGGACGAATTCGCGGGCAGAAGCTAGTCTTTGATAAACCTTACACTGTTATAATTATGATGACCACCAACCACGTAGATACTTGTTTGTTTAAAGTGTGTTTGTAAACCGACCTCGCTAAAATTTCCTCATTGCAATGTTACCAGGCCAGGTAAGGAAATTCTATCGCACCTTAAGATCCACTAAAAGGGCCTCGTAAAACTCAACCAACATGGGATTTTGGAATGAATTTTAACATAGGTAAGCGTTTGCACGACAAATACCTAGGTATGCATATATGTTTGCTCCTAATCCTCATTGATGACAATGCTGAGTTTTCGATAAGGTATTGTCGACCTCGTAATAGCTTCCACGCGAGGGGCTAATTTCGGCGGTTTAGAGGTCTTGATCGCGTTCAGTTTCAATGGTGGCATTTTTGTCTAAGGTTGAAACTATCAAACAGTTTTAAAGCGAAGGTAGACGTTGACGTTTTATGACGTGCAAGTAACATTCAACCTTATGACAAATTACGAGGTCAATTACATCTACAAGTAGATATCCTCATCTATAGGTAATGCCCGAGATACACGAGGTTAGTTTTTCAAAGCTAGGATAGCAAGCTAGAACAGCTGTATACTATCCTGGCTTGCTGTCCTGGCTTGGCACATGCTAGCTACATGCTATTTACATGATGCCAGATAATATTAAGCATATACAGTACAACACGTTATAGCGGTCAGAAAAACAAAACGCGAAGTCGTTGCACACTAGCCAATCGAATCCTAGCTTCACCGGCCACATGAAGCTAGGAGTACACAACACAAGCCAAAATAGTAAAATCAGTGGAGGGGGTTCTACTAGCTCAAAAAGTAGAACCCGGTCCTAGTAAACTATCCTAGTCTGAGAAGCTAGCTTACTAATTTTCTCACTAGCTTACTAGCCTAGAAATGAAGCTGGTTTTGTATACACGAAGCCAGAGTTACTAGCTTGCTAGCCTACTAAAGCTAGCTTACTATTCTGGCTTGAGAAACTAGCCTCATGTATCTCGAGGGAACTGAGTTCACTTCCTAGGTAAGTAGGTACTTGTCCTTTGTACCTTCTTAAAGGCTCCCGCAGACAGGCGCGACGCGAAACTAGTTGAACAATTTATATGAAAACTTCATAGAAATTGTTCAGAGTATCGTCGCGCTGTCGCATCGCGTCTGTCTCCGAAAGCTCAAATGTGGTTGTACATGTGCACTCACCCTGTTTATTATTTAGAGACACTTGCGGTACATCTAATAGAGTGAATTTAACGATAGCATTTTCCCTTTTGTATAGCATTGCGTCTGCATTTAAAGTTTCTTTATAACTTAGTGGAATCTTGTTGCAAATGGCGCCATTAACATAAATAGAAATAGGTACTACTATTAAATCACGGAAAACAGTGAAGTTGATGAGTTCGTAGAGACGAACTCATCAATTTCACTGTTTTCCGATAGAAATGTTTTGAGATTTTGTTTTCAGTAGAACCTCTGTTCTACTTTGTAATACATAATGCTTGGAATAATGTAAGTTTACCTCAGTCTTCCCGAATGTCCATTCAATGTCCACGTTGTCGTTGACCCTTTGAAAAGTGTTGGACATAGTTGCTATGAGCATGTTTAGTACGACTATTACGGATATTACTTCGAAGCCTGTAATTAAATTAAAATTTATTGAATTCTAGGTATGCTATATAGCGATCATAAGTTTGTAGAAATCTTTATTTAAATCAGAAATCGATACCCTATAGGTATTTATAAAGGTAATGACTATTTATATAAATTAAGGAATGTTGGTTCCTTTAATTGGCTTGGTGGCAAGGGTTCAAGGGAGACCATGTAAAAGTAACGTAGGTAAACTAGGATGTTCAGAACAAAATGAACCACCAACGGCATAAAGAAGGTGACTGAGCTGTGAGAAAACAGATAGGTAAGCTAAGGGCAGATCCGATGACTATGCCTAAATACTTAGTACCTAACCTAGTTTGACGAGGTAGTAAAATTGCGGAGGTGAATCTACCTCCAAAAAGCTCATATGCATTAAGAAATTAGTCTTGGTTTGAATCAAACAAGTCTTACGTCCTAAATTCCTAATTCAATATGATTTTGAAACTATCTTCACTTAGATATGACAGATGATATGACTTACATCCAAAACAGAAGTATCCAATACGTTCGGTAAACGCGTGTCTATTCTCATGAACCTTGTCCAAGCTCCTTGGGTCACGCGTGTTCTCCAGCACCACATCAGCACTTTCAAGAGGTGCCATACAAAATAACGCCCAGAATAAAGTATTTAAAGTGTCGGTAAAGCTTGTGAATGAAGACACCTGAAAGGTTTATAACAACAAAATAACGCTCCTTCAAGGGGTTGGAAGTGGTGGTATTCACACACGTCTCCAGTTAGTTTCTAAGTTTCATGCATTGCTATTAACTGGGTGCAAATCCGGATACTAGGTTGTTAGTTGCTACTGGAAATTCCGAATGAAGAACCTGTGACTTGTGAACCCACGCCAACGAGGCAGTAATTCAGTGTTAGGTTCAATGCAACATAATTATTCTTTAACTTGATGCAAAACAGTTTATTTTGATAACAAAAGCACCTCGTGAATCATGGGAACCAAAGTCAATGTTTTATATAGGCAGATCATCCGGTTTTTGTTCAACAACTAATGTAAAGTAACAGTAAGCGTTTCTTTGTAAGTTGCAATGATCCGTGAAATAAGCTTCAGACAATGTGGACTAATGATCGAGCGCGAAAGCTCCTGCCATAGAGGAGACTTAGGTACTCCTGGGTTTATGGCCGTGTCGCTACCGTCACTATACGTGGTTTACAGCTCACAAATGTAAAATGGGAGACAGGGGCACCACTGTGCAGTCTAAGTAGTAAATCGGATGAACTTTAAACTTGAATCTACGACGTAGTAAAGAGGTTGTAAGTTCCGCTATAACGCCAACGCCTTATTTTACTACGATTTTAGTCAGGCCAGAGATACATACAGATCTGACCTCAACCTTAGGAATACGAATAAAATGCATGAACGTTCAAACATCAACATTTTTAAATAAAAATCCCGTAAAGTTTAACTGTTTCGTTTGTTTAGAAGTAGTTACTTACGCTATGAACATTTTTAATCGGTATTAACCTACTCTGTTAAATTCTGTTTCAAAATGACATGTGTGGAAGACTGGAACGACTATCAAACCCCGTTACTGTCTCTGCGGGTTAAAGTTTAATTTTACAGTAATAATATTTTAATTTTGTATACTCTGTCCAATAATTGTCCATTGTGCTAGGGATTTAAGGCCAATTAGCTTTGATTGTTTACCTGTACTGTCTTCATTCCGAATTCGTCTTCGTACACCATTCCGTCGTAGTATTGGTAGAATCGTACGAGTCCGGCGGTAAAAGCGCTTATAATGATTGCAAATATTAAGATGTACTTGTAAATGTCGATAGTCATTTTCCCTAACGACACCTGTAAAATAACTGTTTATGTGGTGAGCAGCTCAAGTGCGCATCGATTGCTTACATGTAGCGATGCCGGTCGAAGTAGAACCAATATAACTAGTACAATGTTACATGTTTGCATAGAGAGGGCTCTTGAAACAGTAAAGCCGAAGAAGGAGATCTAATTTGAATAAAGGTATGTTTGCAACATTTTCTAACGAGGGCATTCTTACATAGAATCAATGCGGCATTTAAATGTAAAATCAGCATACCTGCAGCGGCCCTAGATGGTAGTTCAACTGGCACAGGAACATAAGTCGGAAGAAAGCGAATATAGTCGCCAGGCAGAATGTGCCCTCGGCTAATAGAGTTGGGTCGTGCTGGCTCCAAAATTTGCGTTCTGTACATTTTAAAGGTCACATTCAATGGTCTATTGCAAATTAGATGTTACAAACAATGCCACACACTATAAGCTATGCGAATTCTAGTAGGTAAGTTCATGTGTATGTAGGAATAGACTACTGAATTATGCTTAGTTTATCTTATCTCACGTAACTATTTGCTACTTAAAGTTAGAGCAGAAGTGCCAACGATATCTACGCGTACTTTGCGATGCTTTGCCATCTAGTGGTTAAAGTAATTACGCTAAGTAGTCGCTAAAGCAGTAGATTCACCAGTTTAATGCTCTTAGGTATGTTTTCCTATAAAAATATGCAGGTAAATAGGTTGTATGTATTCTTCTGAAGAATTTATACTTTTAGATACCCTACTCATAATTTATAAGGTAGGCTAGGCACACTTATACCTGTAAACTCCTCATCATTTATAGCAACATCAATGGCAGCTAGGATCCAGAACATGAAAGTAAATCCAAACAGCGTGAGCATAATGATCTCGGTCCAGTTCCACATCTTGCTGAAGTATCGATGTGGACCTTGCATCAGGCACATCCGTAGAGCCGACCAAGTGTAGCCACAGACATACAGTATCAGAGGCGCCTCCGCACCTAATCCACCGAAAGGATTACATAGATGAGGTAGACATTGATCTAACTAAATGAACGTGGATGGCGGGTCTGCTTGTAAAGTTTCATTTATTTAGGTTAGCCAACAATTTTTTACACAATACATTCAACAAATAATTGATTGGTTGATGACCAATCCAGTATATTTCATGTTAGTTCTTCAAGTGCGTTATTTGAGATCCATGTAACACTGCATTTTATTTTTATTAAAATAGAAGACTGCATAGTAATCTACTTGGCCTAAAGAGCTCCCATAAAACGCCTTCACTGAAACGGTTTATTTTAAATGTTACTATTTAAAATAAACGGTTTATTTTAAATGTTACTATTTAAAATAAACCGTTTCAGTTAAAGCTTTTTATGGAAGGTCTAAGTATAGGCGAAGTAGATGACTGTGCAGTCTTCTATTTTAATACAAATGCAAGCTGGCATCTAACAAGTTGACTAACAAATAAAGAGATAATATAAGCATATGTAATGAGCTACACAGCAACTTAACTGTGCAGCACATTATAATGACACGTTATCAAGCTCACTGGGATATCGTGTGCAATTAATTGAGATAATCTTGACAAAGCATCTCATCAGCGTCATTAGAAAGTAACCTGTGTTTTGCGAACCTGTGTTTGGAGGTCCTCGCTTCTGACTAAATTTATCTTGATTAGATATAAAGAAGATCAGGGCAAGGAACACGAAGTATGCGGAGACGTGTGTGATCAGTTTGTTCAACGGGATCTGCCAGTGCGCCACGAGGTGATGACGTGGCGCTAGCTGCAAACACACTCATTATATAAGGACTCTTAATTGAATGCTGTTGTTGAGATTGAGACCGTCTCCTTGGTTTAATGGTCGCTAGAGCGTCTACGATTGCTGAGCGTCTGGTCCTGGCTTGAGAGTTTCCATTTCGAAATCCTCAGTAAGTAGCAGCCCTGAGTCTGTATTTGTGCTCAGTTACAAAATGGCTATAGACTCGCTGCCTATTACATGGAAGTTATACCATAGGTAACTCGCAATAACTAACAATGATTTCAGGAAATACAAGTGCGATGTTACGTAGACCTACATTCAGAAAGTGACTATGAATAAAAACTAAATTGAATGATCACGCTCACCATACAAACAATGAGAATAAATGGTGTTATTAGCACTCGGCTCAGAACCGTGAAAGCTTTAAAGACTACTGGTTTGGTTCTCCAACTGTGCCAATTGCCAAGCCAGTACGACTCCAGTACCTGAGGATTAGATATCAATGTTAGATCATCCGTGTTATCATCGTTCGTGTGTTTAGTTGAAAGACGTCATTGCTGGACATAGAACTCCCCTAAGCATCGCCATATGGACCGGCCCTGCACTTCTCGCAGCCAGCGAATTCCAACAACCTTCATCAGGTCATTGGTCTACCTTGTGGGGAGGTCGATTTTTAAATAATGTCCCATAAATTAATTTCAAAATTAATGGATATAACTTCCTGTACTGAAGTTGTTAGCTGGAGAAAGAAACGTCTTTCTAATTCATGATGGTTTTGAGAGAAGTATATGCAACTAATTTTAATCATTTGGTACTATACTGTTACCATGGGTTCAGTACATGATTCTGAATCCCCCTGCATTGAAATATTTCGTCAGTTATTAAAAAAAAATTGCTGTAGTCGCGTAGGTATTGCACTTTTATATGTAACGACGAAAATGTATGATACCTAGACCCCCTGTCTAGAATCATGTGTTGAATTCATGATTACAATTTGCGCGCCGATATCCCTGTTACTCTGTATACCGTTTGAGTGTTGGGATGAGCGACAAATTCCTTCTGCCTGTAGTCGACAGCCATAAGCAACCTCGGCAACACGAAGTGCCGACGTCCTTTGCCACCCGACGTCTGCTTCAGCACAAATTCCACTTCTTCTGAAGTACGACAGCATCCTATTCAGAATGGTTACGGATTAGAGCATAGATCATTGTGACTTTCTCGACTTTCATTCAAAGTTAATTTTGGACAACTTCCTGTTGGCCTTTCAAATTGAGACTTTGCATACTGGTTCCGTTTCAATTGCAATACCTTCTTTTATTTCGTAGCGCAATAATGACTTGATGCTGTAACCAATAGCGTCACCCCAAAAGGGAACTTATCCTCTTTTCAGTTGCACGATGATTGATGAGATTGGATATGAAAACGTGAAAGCTTGTTTTCAAAAAGTTAATTTTAATGCTTTACTCAGTAAAAGCTCCCACCTAGGAGGTCAACGGCGAACGCGCTGACGTCATCAGCAACCTGCAGATAAGCTGCGGCCAAATGCCTGTAGGCGGCAGCATTGTCTGCCAGTTCTGCAGCCAGGCAGAACGCGGTGAGGATAGGGTCCGAAGTGACGTGCACCATGTATGCTGGGGAGGCGATGGCTCGATACACCGACAGGCGGAAGCTGCAGTCGTGCAGTGGGTCATTGTTCATGTAACAATTTCTTTAAAAAAGAATGCATTTGAATAAATGTAACGCTATTAAAACAGAAAAAACAACATTGGAATAAGAATAGGCCGGCTGCGCGTGGGCATTGTAAATGTCGTCTTGTTGCACTATTCAAATTTAATCGCGTCTTTATTGGAAGCAATAATTTACTTGTGCAATCTAAAAAGAAACTGTCAATATTTTTTCTGATATAAATAAAGATATTATTGAGGCTCGTAACTAACAGTATTATTTATAATCATATTAGTTACCTATTACATATCATGTTATTAAAATTCTATGGCTGCGCAGTTTATGCAATTAGTATTAGAAGCGATTGAAATAGAAACCTGTTAGGATCACGGCTCTATTGCTTTTAAATAAATTATATCATAAGTTCTGTGAGCAAGAATAACTAATATCTGTAGAATTATTGAAAATTCTACAGATTTACGAATTAATTGTATAACAAAATTAATCCTAATTTGAGTTGAAAATGTGGATCACTGTCTACGCGTATACTGTATAACTATTTCAAAAGATCTCACCTGCAACAAACACACAAACAGTTAGCTAAATGAGGACGGGTGATGGTGTGCCCCCTATCTATCAGGAGTGAGACAATCTCATAGTGTCCCATCTGAGCTGCAAGAACTAGCGGATTCACATGTGCGGGGAAGTCGGCCGAGTGCGTCGCCCCCGCGAACTCCAACCCAGGCGAGATCTTACACTGCGCCTCCAACAACATCTCTGTAAACATATTCAACCTACTTTAAAATACCTTAATGCTATAAAAGGCAAGTGAAAGCAAGATCGAGGTTATCTTCACCCAATATTTTAATATTGTTATATCGGACAGCCTGCAACACACAGTCACCAACTTCCAGATTCGGAAGCTTCAAGAGAAATTCCACCATCGCTTGAGATCTGTTTTGCACAGCTATTTGGAGCGCCGACATTCCCTGCAAAGTAAAAAGGTGTTATCTTTATTGAATAAGTATTCACGCAATAACTGAACTTGAATGAATGCAATTGGGTCTTTAACCTGAAAATTCGTGCAGTTTAAATTCAGGGTTGGGTTCCCTTCTATAAATTTTTGTAGTTCGTTGACGTCATCTTCTGATACGAGGCGTAAGAAATCTGCTTCATTTGGTTGGAGTTTTGGTAAATGTATGCGTTCTTCAGCGTTGGCATCAATGTCATTTCTGCTGGTCTAAAAGTGATAAAGTTCATATTATGCTGCGTTACTATTATGCTACATTAGCATATTTTTTTATCCCAAATAGCATTATAATGATTCGTATAAGGTATTGGTCCTTGTTTATTAGGGCTGACCCTTTATTATTATTATTCAAAATTAATTCTTTATAAGGACCGGTTCTAATAAACTAGGATTTTGTACAAAACGAATTATAGAGGTATAAGTTTTTACCGATTCCAGCTTCGTATACATCTTAGATGAACATTTTGAAGGCTTCTCGCAAACTTGGTCAGAAAAACAATCCATTTGGTATTTCGACTTGCAAACTTGAGGTGACGATTTATTGTTTACCACATTGTAACTCACTGTTCGGGTAGCAAATGGTCTATGGTCGCTAAATTTTGGTACCGAGTACGCCTTTCTTTGAGAGTGGTATTTGTAAGTATCTTGGATTGAAGCCTTTGATGGACTTTGGTCTTTGTCCTTATGATAACCATGATCAGATTTATGTATTACTCTAAGATGTCTACTTGATGTGACCTTATTCTCGAATCCTGGTATGGTTGGCAGTGATAGATCTTCAATAGAATTAGTTTTCATTGATGTCTGCGAATTGAGTCGTTTCTCCATTCGAGGCATTTTATCAGTGCATTACAGTGTAGCGAAAGCCATCTTATATAGTATTAACGTAGGCTACGTGCGTAAAAACTATTGATCTGTATGTCTTGAACAAATAAATTGCCTGGTCTTACTGTTTTCTGACTTATGGACCTTATTTTATTACCTTATTATTTCTGGGTGCAGATTTACACTTTTATAGTCTACTTAAGTACTAATCTTTGCACTAGCTACTTGTTGCATCATCTAATATCTTATTCCATCAGTTATTCAATCGTTATCATTTTTATGTTTGAAATATCCGATCCCCATAGAATATCAGAAAATTCGACAATTCTTCTGTCGTTTTGTTTTCCTCTGAGATCAACCATAAACAGTCTATCTAATATGATATCTTCTTGATACAAAGCCAACTTATTTATCTTGTCTATGTTTAATTGTATGTATTTCCAAGGAGGTTATAGTAATATCTCTACGATAACTCTGTATATTAATACGGGAAACGACATCTATTGATACTGTTCTTATCTACACATCTACAGCTTTATCTACATTATGTGGCTATTTTAAATGTTAGCTGTATTAAGCAGTGTCTAATTTTCACTGTACATTGTGTACAGTAATGCGAAGTACGAGTAAGATCTCGTAAGAATCTGAAAAGAAAACCATTTAATTATGAACTATTCTTACTTCCTTTTTATATGTTTTTAAAGGGGCCGACGGCTTAGTTAATAACTGTTAAGCTTTGTTCGTATGTTTCCGTAAACAAAATAATACCTATTAATAAATTGTAAACAATATGTTTGAGAGGATTATATTTCGTTAAACTTTTACTTTGAAACGACTTTTATCTGTTTGATTATTTATCTCTATCGGATGTTATTTTAGCGATGATATCACCGTAGAACGGGCTAGTGCCAGGTGCCAGCATGATGACCATAATCATACGCCCAATGGGTATTATAAAGCCCTATCCATATAAAGCCATACATGGTAATCAGTTGTGTAGCAACATTGTTTCATCAACTTATTTCCGTGTTGCTGGTCACATTGTACTGGCAACACAAACCGAGGAAGTGTTGCTGGCAGCAAGTTTATAAGTTTCCGGTCCAACCTGGAAATTAAGTTGTAACTTGGTCGCTGTCATAAGCTACTTTAAGTGCTTATAGCTTTTCGCAGGTGCATGTAAAACACTTAGAGGAATGGATGGATGGAACCTAAAAATAATGTTTATAGGTTCCATTTCTATACGTTAGGTATGTTTTTTATTGTAAGTTGGGTTTTAAAATCGTAGATTACAGCTTCTGAGAGAATTTCATTTACTTATTTCATAGACATGGCATGCAGGGTACCATCTTAGGCTATAAAACAGTGAACACTTACCGCTGAATATGTTACGAGACTTATATTAGTAAAACCCATTGCTGTGAACGCAATTGGTTTTTGTGCTCTGAAACAATTTCTCAAACATTTTAGATAAGAGAAAACAAAATATTCAATAAAAAATTAGGATGAGAATCAGCACTTATTAAATTTCAAAAGTTATCTACAAAATAAACTCAAAACGACACTTCCTATTTCTAGCAGAAAAGTTAGCAAGTAGGTAGTGGTAGTGGCACGTATGTTTTGTTTCATTTTGTTCATTACTAAATAGTAGATTGTACAACTAGTGCATAAAAGAAGCCATTTTATAAAAATGGCTCGTTTATGCCTGAGTTATACACTCTGCTTTTCACTTCGATTGCGAGAAAATGAAACAGGCATAAAGTAGGTATATAACAGTACATAATTAATAAAAAATGTTGCAAAGCATAGCTAATTCCCGCCACGAAACTTTTTACAAGTTTTTTTTTAATTTTCAACATGGCTTGGGTACTTCATACTGCCAAGTCATAAAAACGTTTCATTGCGTTTTTAAATTATAAATGACAACTATTTTATCTGATTTTATTAAATTAACGATAGAAAACACGGAAGTGGTATAAAATTAAAGAAAATGAAATAAATCACGACTTTAATCTGCGAAGTTTTATTGTGCGTGTGGCTGTTGGGCCTGATAATCTTAGTATTAGAAAAAAAAATGCATTAGAACATAAAAAGCGATTTTATGTCGCCTAAGCACAACATAAAGACGAACTTTTAGAGCATGAGAAGTGAAAATACCTTTTCATTATTTCAATGCTTAATTTGATGTCGAACTCAGTTTTAATTGTGTTGAATGCAACTGACCTCTGAATGAGGAAAAGCAGGGCGCGGCGACACCGGGGATTAGTACGGTACCAACCACTATTGTACGCTGCTGCAGCCACGTCGGCGTTCTACAGGAAATACGTCGTATTAATCGTGTTTATTAACATTATTTACATGATTGAGGATGAGGGAAATGCAGTTGAACCTACTCGAATGGAAACAACTATAAAATATATACACCGTGTTCTTCACGTTGTCCATAAACTTTGGCAAACGCTTCTATAGCTTTTACAAGTGAAATCTAACACAGGAAGCAGTAGGTACTTTAAAAGAGTTTGTTGCAAAGATATATTGAAATTTCATTTAATGAAATTTAATTGAACTATGCAGTAAGAAAGGGTCTTAACTTATTTTTGACAAGTTCCAGCCCGCCAAATCTTATGAATGAAAATACGTAGTTGCCAATTCGGATAAAGATGCATGCATATCGGGTGATTTACGTCAAGATATTTAGTTTGTATGAAAATTAACAAAAAATAAAAAATAAGAATTCATTAATGTGTCCATAATGAAAAATGCTTATTTCCATGGTCTGAACATCTGGTCGAAGTTTATGTATATCATCCGGAACACGGTGTATATAAAAAAGCTGCAATTTCATACAAGACTGTGATGCCTTAACAAAATCAAAAAGCATTAAACTGATGGTTTTATCGCTATTTTAGAGTTGGTTCCAATAATGTATTCATAATCACGAGTTCACCTTTACCCTTCAGAATATAACTGATTTAAATGATGGCCTATATAATTTGTTATGTGTTGTTAGTGCTTCAGTAGTAACCAATATTATCACGGAGGAAGATTAACATAAGTATGTCATACTACGTGACTTCATTCATCTCCAATTATACAAGGTTTGCAGAATTCAAGGAATTTAAAATTTAATCTCACAAATTCAAAGAACCAATCTTATGAATTCATCTTCGGACTATTCTTTGCAGGAAAGTTTTTTTTAAAGTTTGTATTAAACATTTCAAAACATCTATGTCGGTCATAATATAACAACAAAAAGAAATGGAACGAAGATCGACCAAAAGTTTGTTTCATAAATGAAATAAAAATATCACTAACCGCATGGAAAATGTCGTCCGCGTACCAACACAGCATTCCGATTTGAATTAGAGCTGAGCCCAGAAATAGTTTGTTACTAATTGCCATAAGCGGTTCTAGGAGCTGAAAACGCATACAATACTTACAATTACTTAATTACTTACAATCATGAAATTCAATTCAATTCAATTCAATTCATTTATTTGTGAACATAGGTCATTCATTTTATTTGCATATATAGTACACACAAAACACATATACGTAGAAAGCACAAAGAGACTTTTCTTTCGAGCGGTGCTATTCTATAAAAATCTCATCGTGAAAACTTAGGTGAAGTGAGCTATCAAAAGTGCGAGTCGCTAACATCAGATGGAAAGACAGCTGATCTATTCTGTAAAAATGTCACTGTGAAAATTTAGTTAAAGCGAGCTGTCGCTAGCATCAGGAGCACTGACAGCTGATCTATTCTGTAAAAATGTCACCGTGAACATTTAGTTAAAGCGAGCTGTCAATCGCTAGCATCAGGTGCAATGACAGTCGCTCTATTTTGTAAAAATGTCACCGTGAAAATTTAGTTAAAGTGAGCTGTCAATCGCTAGCATCAGGTGCAATGACAGTCGCTCTATTTTGTAAAAATGTCACCGTGAAAACTTAGGTGAGTAGAGCTGTCAAACGTGTCAATCCCTAGCATCACCTGCAATGATAGCTCACTTCCTCTGCCTTTCCACGGTGAGATTTTTACAGAATAGACCGGCTGCGATAGAAGTGAAGAAGTGAAGTGAAGACGTAGACACAGTGTGTAAAACGGTAAACAGGAAAACGTAAATTAGACATAGTTATTATTTTTAGAAACAGAAAATATATTGGTGGGATTGTGCTTTTAGAGCTGGGCATTAATACCCCTCTTCCATTCGGCACAACACTATGCTGTGTGTCTGCCAAAGGTTTTTTTTGCAGAGCGTGCAAATGCTTTACCACGGTTGGTTACAATTTACTATTTCTAGGTACACTGTCAATAAAATGCGTGCTGGAATACTGACCACAATGACGAACACTACGCAGCAGATATTGACCGAACTCAACATAATATTCACGAAGTTCGACAAGGAGAAAGCGTTTTCTAAATCGTTGCAGTATCTGGAATACCGAAAAAAAACTTAGTACAGACGCCAGAACATCAAGCTACTACAATCTGTCAATTTGAAAAAATACAATTTCAATTTTATCGCTAAAGCATAAGGTCCAAAGTTTCGGGTAGCTTGATGTGCTGGCGTCTGTACAATGCCCTAAATAGTCTTTTGAAGCTTTGGAATATACTTTTTTATATCAATCACGTCTCAAAAGCTCTAAAAAAGATACTTACGCAAGAAAATCTACGTGCTACGGTAAAACGGAAGAAATTCATAATGTGTTTTGAATGTTTGGATTCTTTGACCCAAGAACACGATTTGGCCGGGTAAACATTCGTAAATGAGCATTTAAACGTGTGTTTCTGTAGTAAATTAACTTTGAAGTACATACTGAACTGCCAGGTGGGTAATTCGGTTTATACTTTTTAAGATCGGATGGTTGTATTAGTTCACGGTCATAAGACCATAGACGTTTCTTTAGTCATCCCCTGCGATGACTAAAGAAACGATGAATGGACTGTGTGAAAGACTGAAAGATGATATGGCTAGAAAGGGGGTGACTACTGAGATGACGACTAATAAAGAAGTATGATGGGAGAAGATACGTTGCGCCCACCTCAAATAAATTGGCATAAGGGTATGATGATGGTTGGATTCAAACTCAAACTCAATTAGCTCACGTTATTAGTCGCTGATGTAACTTGATGTCTCCCAGCACCTCCTGATAATGGTCATTGTCTACTGTCCCCACAGACTCCAGACGGCGCTTTAGTAGTCGTAACAATATACTTATATGACTCGCCATTGCAGAGAATAGGAGGTCGGTGCTGACCATAATCCAGACGCAGGTTTGACCTAGTAAATAAGCTTTGTTATGTTAAAATGAGCTTAGAAGTTAGAGCTTGGTAATGAAAGGCTGAATAAAAGTTTGTTGAATTTATTATATGTATGTAGTAAAAAAAAACAACCTTATGTTAATAAAGCGACATTATACTTTAAATAGGAAATAAAAAACTTATTTAAAAAAATAATTTACTCAAACATAATTATAGACTTATAATCACTGGTCAGTGAAGAAGTGGCTTAACAAACTCTCCAACAAAATGAACCTACTAACATATAGCTCAAATGTATGAACTAACTAGAGTCTAGAGCGTATCATGACTCAAGTATATTAACACCCTGAAAACAGAATAACATGTAATTTTCAACACTGACAGCTAAACGATATTTGTTTTGAGTTCATCATGCGATCGCGTTTACAGCTTCATTCTTAGGAGCCCAAAGTGTACAATCAAATGTTTAACCTTGTTTAATTTCTACATTACTACGTCCAAAGATGAAGCTCTCAATGTGATAATAGTGGGCCTAAAGACGATTCTATATCATCAGGACTTTCACTCTCTCTATGTCAATAACAGAAACGTTTTGTTCGTAGAAATAGTTATGGGCACTATTATTTGTGTGTTTTTTGCTCCAAGAATGAAGATTCGATTAAGTTATTAAGTGCTATTAAAATGGTGGTTTAGGTCGCCATCTTAGAAAGAAAAGTGCTCTTTGTAAGTGTCAAAAGCATGTGGCAAAATCTTGATCGAGAATGGAGGTAATAATTATGGTGTTTCAAATTGATTTAGTTCACTTTATATTGAGAAAAGTAAATAGAAAGACAATGTCCGATAGGAGTTGAATGGTAGAAATCGTCACGTAAGGAAAAAGCGTTAAGCTCCCTTGATACGACTTTCTCTCTCTGTGTCTCTTTCTGTTATATACGAGTGTGTGTGTTCATGAATGTATCGCGTAAGGAACTTAGTTTCTGACTGGGGGTCTCCCGACCACAGACTTTTTTTATCAGAGCAACCTTATGGCGAAAAATATTGGAACCATGATCATGTAGCATAAACATTGTTTTATGTTGAACAAGGCTCTCGCCTCCGCTAGTATAAAGTATTTCAACCAGGCTTTAATTAACTATCTTAGGAGTTTGAAAGCTGCACTATATTATTATAATAACTAGTCCTTCACGGAAGCCAGAAGACCTAGAAATTACTCAACGGCCCTCAATTCAATGTAAATAAGACTAAAAATAAATTCATTATTTATGTATACAGTAGCTAATCTCACCTGCGAATATTTCAAAGAG
This sequence comes from Hydraecia micacea, assembly GCA_914767645.1. Taxonomy (NCBI): domain Eukaryota; kingdom Metazoa; phylum Arthropoda; class Insecta; order Lepidoptera; family Noctuidae; genus Hydraecia; species Hydraecia micacea. The sequence continues at coordinate 8,364,665 of OU611779.1, read as the reverse complement.
ATAAACGGCGACGTGCGCAAGCGTTTGGTGTTTATCAAACGGGTACCACGACGACCAGACGTAGCCAATCTTATCGTCCTTGCCTTGAATCAGGCCAAACAGATAGATGACGATCGGCGTCAAGTTGTAGAACCAGACCCCGGATACGTTCATGAAGAAATACCCTGAGAAGAAACGATGGATACTTTGTGCAGTAGCCATAAAAATGCATCAATGTAATAGCAATTTAACCGGGCTTAATTGATATTTCACCGGTTTTGATGTTAATTCGGAAAGCTCGGTGTTCTTAGGGCTTTTTAAAATGTGGACTTTATTAAACCTGTTTTTATATCTGACTTACATTTACTAAACATGACTCATATTGAGAAAGCCACCCAGGCCTTATTCCGTTCTTTGATAACAGTTGGATGCAGATCGTAAAGTTACACTCAAATGAAACAACCTTGTAGGTACAGACGCCAGCACATCTAGCTACTACAATCTGTCAAATTTCTTTAATAGACTGTCAACTTTATCGCTAAAGCATAAGGTTCAAAGTTGTTTGGGAAAATTTGACAGTTTCGGGTAGGTTGATGTGCTGGCGTCTGTACATGTCACACAAAGCGGACCGGATTTTCATGCGTTCGCACTTCACATAGCAAAGTAAATAATGTTATGTTTTAATGTAAACACACTTACATCGATGCGTGATGCGGAGAGCGGCGAGACTCTTGCTCTTAATGAGTTGTGCTTCCTCTTCCAGCGGAGGCATCGGCCATATGCCTGCCAGCTCATTCAGTAACTGACGGAATACGTCTTTCTTGTACCACAACACAAATACTTTTGCAATACCTAAGAAATGTAAACATACATTATTGGGACAGAAAGTAGAAAAAATAAAAGAAAAGAAACATAGAACAGCCAGACGCTTCTGTAGACAGACGCCTTTGCGTATCGTTTTATGAATAGACTTCACGCTTCATTCAAATTGTGCCTAATAATATCTTTGACCCAAGATTACACTTCATCAAATAGTGAAAACCGCATCCTGTGTAACAGTTCTTGAAAGTAGTTCGAACACAAGCAGATAGCCAGACTACCTCACTGTATACTCGTAGTTACTTACTTAAAGCACCGTAGCCAAAAGTATGGAAAAGTGGAACGACATCCTCGACTCGTGGCGAATTTGCCAACGTGAGACCTATGAAGACGATTTCACTGAACACGTGGTAGCAAATGCCGCAGACGGAAACTATGAGCATCAGCTTCTGACGTAAGTAATCCGATCTACTTTTGGGATCCTGGAACGACAGGCCGATGCGCCGCATACAGAATGCGCTCAGAACCAGGGATTCATCAATTTCCCGTTTCGCTTGTTCTATTGTTGACTCGGACATTTTCGCTAATGACCCTTTGTCTGTGGAAGAGTCACGGTTACTTTGGTTCGAATAAAACTGGGCGGCCTTAAGTAGAGTGTGAAGCTGATAAATAGTTTATTATTTTAAAGTGTTGATTGTTGGGCGTATACGAACAGTTGGAAGTGAGTCTGACAGTTAAACGAAAGTTTGTGGAACTTTGTACGTCGATCAACTGTGACCTAGCATTTTCTTCGAAACTGTATTAAATATCGATAATGTGTATTATTACATTTTAATGAAGCTGCTGAGACTACATTGTCTTTATGAAAATGTTAATGTGTTCGATTAAAGTACAAATGGTGTGAAGAATAGAAAATCTATCAACTAGTACCGTAATGGGATAAATCTCATAGTTTGTTGGCGTGACATGATTGGATTGAAGTAACAATTCTTCATTCTTGTGGTAACAGAATGCGTCGTTACTGACACGCGAGCTTGTCGTAATTAATATCGAATATGTTCTTGTTAATGGCAGGACTAGGATGATGAACTCCGTATCGGAATTTTATTGCACGATGTAAGGAATATTGATTGTAAATTGCTTCACTTCCACTGGCCGCATTCGTCATAGCTTGCGAACTTGAAAGCTTTATATAGCTTCGATTTAGAAAACCATGCTTCACCAATTTGTCAAGAGATTTATTTCTCTTTTTAGACCTTTTTGTAACAGCTTCAACCTGGTACATATATACATTTATTTTCTTCAAGTTATTTATTAACATAAAACGTTTTTATTGATATATTCAGATTTTCATACCATACAGTGAGTCACCGTAGCCGGTTAGACAAGGTAGACAGCTGTCCATACTGTCTGTCGCATCGTCATGCGATACAGGATGTAAGAGGTGCGACAGTATCCATCGCTTGCATTCATAATTTCTCCAAATCAGTACCACTTCGTCTGTATTCCGCTTGGTTAGAGAAACGTTTTATTTAAAACAATAGCAATTTGTCACTCCTCAAGCATTGATCTTTAACCCATCATGCGACTGCTGAAAGTTTATTCAGCAGGTGTCCACTAACAATATTTTGATTATTTGTCCTAACATGAAAACAAACAACTGAATTTTTCTGACTTCAAGGGTATAATAATTAGCTCGTAGGATTTCTCATAATACGCAGGCCTTAAATTCTTGATTCTGTAATCTGTAAATGGTACCTAAAGTCATTTAAAACTCTATATAAAGCTTTTCATGATTAAGGTTAAGAGGACATTGACCATTAGCAAGTGAAATTATAAGCGACGTATAAGGTTTCAGTGAGCTCAGCATATTGGTTTTAGTAATGAACGTGTTGCCTAAGAGAGAAGCTCCTCAAACACGACGTTTTTGATAGTGTCATGGGTAAGAAATTCCGTATATTGTCGTTTTACCTTTATGGGCGGGCATCGACACGAATTTAGAGTGATTTAAGATTTTCCCGCTAGAGATCGCGGTGTTTCGGCAAATTTAGCACGCGGCCCGCGGTCCGTGGCGAGCTTTACAGTTCGCCACCGTTACGCGACGATTAGGCTGCGTCGGCGCATGGCGCGCCTTCCCTGAGCGCCTGCGACGACGACCATGGTGTACTTGTCATCGTACGTCGTAATGTATGAGAATTATCACTTATTGCGAAATATAACATGATTTTTATAAGAAAGATACGTAGAGTATTTGGCTTTCCAAAACTAAAGGTAAGAACTTTAAAAGATACAAATGTGTATGTAGTAGTTACATAGACGTAAGATACATAGACTATAAACATGATTGTGTTTATAAACATTAAAATCATCGTACTAATCTTCAAAAAATATGTATGTAAACCTACAATGGAGGGAACCCCATCTTCCATCACAGATTTACTATACTTCCTTTATTTTTAGAGAGATATAACAATTATATTATCAGCTTACAGGTTTTTTCAGAGCTCTAGCAACTTCGAGAATTCAATATTTAAAGAGTTCACATTTAATCATAACTGGAGTGTTATTCATAAATAATAATGAATACAGATCTGTTTGCGAAGTAAAAGTGCTATGTATTATAGAAGTTTGAACGAACGACCCAGATCTATTGACGAGTTGATCGTCGACAAAAACTTCTCTCCATCTGTCGAACTCCAAATAAAAGCTGAGAAAACGAAGTGAGATAATCGAATGAAGGTTACTGAGCAGATAGTTTTTAATTAGGATAGAAATTATATCGACAATTGTTCGAGGTTACTTCGTATGAGGTTTTTTTTTAATTTTGAACCGTTGTTTGGTTTTTTGGCAATTTAATTTATTAGTTTTTAATTTCATTGATAAGTTTTGGATGGGTGGACATCTAGGTCACAAAGGATGCTGAAAAAGAATTTGAACTATCTTTTATTAGAAAATGTTTAGATTGTAAATCTGAAAATTGTAGGTTGGTTGATTGTGCACTTTATGTTACTTGGAAAATCCGCATCTCAAATTGTTTTTTAGCAGTCTTTTTATAGTATGTTACCTATTAGAAGCTGGTAAAAAATTAGCAACTCGGATGGAGTTGCTATTTTTTAGTAGTTTCGTTAATTTGACGTCTATGATGCAGAATTGTTGATGCAGTTAATGATGGATGGATGCTGTTTGCTGATAAGTATTACAAAAAACTACGTTTTTACATAGAACATAGAGGTTTTGTGAGTAGGTGGTTTATACACATAAATTACAACATGCAATGATAATTAATTCATACTTGTCGGATGACAGCGATACGGACGAGCACTCGACGCCTATTAGTGTCCTTTAATATAAGCATTTTAATGTAAGTATATGAAATTAAATCTAAACTGTAAAATCTAATTATCGTAATTATTTATTACGATAATTCATCCTTTGATTTAAATTATCATTCATGATGAGTTATGAAATGATGCAAGGCTGCCTCAAGCTGTAAGGCACTTTATAACTCCCATATGAATAGTAGGTATCTATGTAATAGGTCTAGAATATCACTTAGCACTAGGATAAATATGTATGTAAGTGAAAATCGCGTGTAAGAAGCACTTGCCTGGCGCACCACCGGCTACGATTATGGCTGCCCTGACATTCGTTCTAGCCTCTAATGCGAGATCGTGTCGTAATGGATTAAGTGCTCGCATTAGCACAATAACCCACATCATGTGCATTAAAATCATTCGGAAAATTGCTCCCATGACACTATCCATACTGATACTGTGTTTAATGGGACTACTCTATTCAACTATTGTAATTTTAGAACAATATTGTGATTAAGTACACGTATAGCGATAATGTATGAGCAGTAGGTATGTGCGTAATATCAATATTGTTCTTGGTTTAAATTACGATTTGATCGTGTTTTGTTCCAAGAAAAGTGGACTCGCATAATTTTATTTCCGTAAACAGACGCAATAAAAATCCGAATTACGATGTTTCTGAAGAACTAGGTATGTACAGTGCCCTCCAAAAGTTAGTTAACCTTTTTTTTTCAGCTTTTAAGCAATCCTAAGGGATTACCTGAATATTTTTTGTGATGAGCCATAGTTAGTTGAATTAGTCAATAAAAACGTTATAGTGTACCGTTCAAACATTTGAAACTAGAATTTTAAATCATAATGTGATATTACAGCTGAAGTGGAAAATGTCAGCTAACTTTTGGAGGGCACTGTATGTTGTCTTGAAAAAAACGTAGTATTAATTTTGTATTTATTTATATAGTTAGTTAATTAGTCTTTAAATTAGGACCTAGTGTAAATAGTTAGTTAGAGATTATGAAAATATTTATATGTTTATAATGAAACGTAGTTAGACAAGGCAACACTGGAGAGAAAAGCTTCTTAGTTTATCAAGATGATGGATACCCGTTGTATTACTTTGGACTCAATTTCTAGGTCAAATATTCTACCCCATTGCTTAGAGTCGGTTTCGTTCGAGCTATCTATCTTTTAAATCAATTACCTTCGCTTTATGCGCATCTATCAATATAATTTAACTAACCATCGAACGTTGAATGGGCTATTATTTAAATACTATCCAATAATCTGCTATTCTGATCTGCACAAAAAGTTAATAAATGCGCTCGTCATATATCAGCTTCCGAGTGATTTGTAGTTGATATGTTCCTCTTTTACTTTTCTATTTACGACTTAAGTTTTGACATGTATACGGACTTAAATGAATAAAGCAATAAAATATTAATTTATTACAAGTTCTCATCATGTAGATAATTGTTTTCTTTTGCCGTGGAGCGCACTCATTACATGGCAGCAGAGACAAGATGTTATTTTCTTATCTGAAGCCTACGGCACTGTACGTCATTAGGAGTCGAGTAATTGAATCTTACACAAATAAAAATAGATCAAAACACGGCATGTGCAGTGTAATTTAAGATTTTCATCGCGCAGATAATGAGCCAGCCAATGCGTATCAACATTAACTTTCACTGCTGTATCAACTTCAGCGCTGGCCTTAAATCCTCCTTTGGGAAACCGCAGGAAGTGAGATTAAAAACGGCGCCTGCGCATTAACATTTGTTTTTATTTGCAACAAAGCTATTAAGTGATAACTATGCGTTAAAAGACGCTACCATTTGTATGTTTTTATTGCATCCAATTTTGTACGTGCATATTGTAGAAGACCTCGATTTTTAATAATAGATTTATATATTGATTCGAAATTTTGATCGAAAAATGAAAGTTCTTTAGAATTTGCTGTCTGGTACCTGATGGTAGTTGTTTGAAATGTAATAATTTCAGTCATGTATTATTTGATCTATCGTAATCTTAATTTATTACAATGCCTACGCAGCGGTAGGTTTATCTGTCCATCTGAAAAGATAGCCGCCATTACGGCCAACCGTTTGTAATTTAAGAAACAGTAATATCTATCAATAGTTTATTAACAATCATTTTATGTAGTGCATGCAGGCACTCGGGCTTTATATTTTTTGCAAGGTGGTATCATCATTTCTATTATTTTCGTAAAAGTAAAATTGTATCAAACTATTCGGTATCTTCAAAGATACACAGCATTTTTTCACAGGTCACACGCTTTGAAAAGACTTCTTTAGAAAATTTTAACTCGTGAGTAACTTTGTCGATTATATGCTCAGTGTTATTGCATCAATTTACTTTTATGTATGTACAAATATGATCTTAAACTTGACACGTTGCTTTGTGTGGGAAAATGCAAAACTAGTGAAAATTTGTTGAAAATATGTTATGGTTTTCAGAGACTGTATGTGTGTACCACAGGTACGCGTCAACGGCAGAGGCAACTGCAGCCGTCACCACCCGTCGACGGCAGCCGCCAACGTCGTCGACGGCAGCCGCCAACGTCGTCGACGGCAGCCGCCAACGTCGTCGACGGGTGACGACGGGTGTCGACGGCTGTAGTTGCTTTTGCCGCAAACGTGTGCCGCTCGTGTGTATGCATACTTAGTGTTATCCTTAAAAACCACAAGCATATGCACTTGTGGTTCCTGGGTCCAATTTCCTGGTCCTGCAAAGTGGTATTGAAACATTTCTATGTTGAATTTCTCAGTAGCAGACCTGTGTTTGGATTTGTGCCTGGTCGATGGCAATAGGCTCGCTACCAATTTCTTAGGGATCTAAGTATAACTGGCGAAATGTCGGTGTGAATTACCGTACCCTTTGGGGAACAGGCGTGATACTATGTGTTACCTACGTTATTTATAATTTATGAATTGAAAGCCAACCGGCAACCGGCGTGGGTTTATAGATGTATGTACTTAGAAACAAAAGGAGTTAAGGATCGTAGCTGATGGCTTTCTGTAGTTTCGGCCTACCACCATGTGAAAAGGCGCGACTTTATGTATTTTGTAATTAAAAACAGTAATTTTCAGAAATTGCTAGCTAAAAAAAATATCTGTATTAGTCAAATATCGGTATGTTATTGTTCGGTTGGTACTTATTATAGTTCTTAGTATTGAACTGACTCACCCTGTTACTGGTACTAACTAGTATAAACTGTATTGCGATTGAAAAGTTTTCCTCGTTCTCCTGGCAGACTTTCGACTACTAGCAGACTTGTGACAAGATAATTATTTTAGCAAATTATTTCTTTATTATACAAAGCAAAGTATAGCAGAAGTAAAATTAGGGTAAACATTAAAAACAGTGAACTAGATCTTTTTTAAACTTAGTAGGTAAACCGTAAGAGAAGATCCGTAGGAGAACCAAGGTAAGGTAACCGACATAGCCCGAAGAATTACCGGGCACAGTGCTTGCAGAACAGATAGCCGATGGGGACAAAGGTTCTGGAGTCGCGACCGCGTATCGGAAGACGTAGCGTTGGAAGTCCTCCCACAAGGTGGACCGATGACCTGGTGAAGGCCGCAGGACTCGGCTGGAAGCGAGAGGCACAGAGCCGGTCGAAGTGGCGGTGTTTTTGGGGAGGCCTGTGGCCGTTTATTGGCTAACAGATGATGATGATGATGTAGGTGAATGTTAGAGTTGACATTGTTTATGCAATTATAAAAAAAAAAATCTTTGCTTGTGGTTCTTAGTGGATGTTTGTACTTTTTATTATTAAATGTTAATCACTAAAAACCCTAGTGACGTAACATGAATTTAATATATAATGTACATCATGTGTAGTTAATTCAAGTATTTTTGCGGTGTCCAATGAAATGCATCAATGCATAAATCCTTTGTTCATATAAAAATGTGGATTTGATTACAAATTTAATTACCTGAAGTTATAACCTAGGTTAATAACTAATTTTTCTCACGAGCTTTAATAGAATCATTTTTATTTTTGTCGGAGAATTTCTATTACAAGCTAGGCATCAGTATTCTGCGCAGACAACAAAGGGCCTGGAGCGAAAATGCCATGAAAAACACGTTTAGTATCCAGATTAGTGATTGGACATGGCATTATTAATGCTCAGGTGCCCATCTCGCTGATGTAATACCATATAGGTGCCTGCTATAGCACCCGTGATATTAATGACCCAGAATTAGCTTTATTTGCAATCGAGACTACGATTTTATATGGTTCTATTTGAATGAGTCCTTGAAGGACCAGTAACTATAGTTAATTGCTTGTAATGTTGCAGTGGTCGTATTGGATGAAATCTATCATTGGAAACTATAATCGAGTATTTCGGGACATCGCCAAGCGGTTGGTCGACTCCCCACGTGACCAGAGGCTAGCCTATTTTTTTAACCCAAAGAAGCAGTATTGCCATCGATACGTGGTAATGCTGTCACCCATCCCATTGATTAAGATGTGGACGAATTTTTTGATGCCCAATGAGCTCCTCCCTTTTTTATTATTTTTTATTATATACTTGTACATAAATATTTTAGTGTTAGCTTGTATATTGTAACTAAGTTTTATTGGAAACCAAGTCAAAGTTTTATTTATTTAAATGGTTTACATCATTTAAAAAGCTAACAGTCTTAAAATAATAATAATAATATGTAAGTACAAGTATATAAAAAGGAGTGGAAATAATCAAAGAGCATCAAAAAATTCGTCTGCATACAACAGGAAACGTGCCCAAAAGGCTGGCAGCATTGCCACGTTGTATGGCGATGCTGATTCTTTGGTCAAAAAATAGGCCAGCCCACTGGTCACGTGAAGAGTTGACCAACCGCTTGGCGATGTCTCGAAATACTAAGTGGGCACTCGGGCCTCATGGCCTTAGTGTTTCAACCCCAAACGGCTCTAACATATAAGTTCCAAAGAGATTGGAGTATTTGCGCAGAGGTTTTCCGTACCCGCAGCTCACCGTGCTTGGAAGATGGGATGGCGCAGGGGTGTCGACACACGTTGCATCCCACACCAAAGGCCTACTTACCTTTCAAGGCATTATGTTCATTCCGTCTGGTCTCTTCCCATCGTCGCGTGCAAATCCATTGGGTTCTAAAACAGCTGGCACCCCGGCGGAAGTCAAGTCCAAGTTAAATGTACCAACTTCCAAATAATGTGACTCGGAGATATATCGACGGTAAAGTCTGTTGTGCCTAAAATCTTTATCCATCTCCAGTAATAGGGTTAAAAACGGCAACTGGTACTGCGGTGCTGGTTTCGTGATAAATTACTGATTTTCAGCAATACCTTTGCTTTAAAATTTAGGACGATTTTTTGTTTTTACCTATAAGAAAAACCAAGTTGAGTTGGACATATTTTACTCTATAATCAGCGAATAATTTTCCCACTGCTGCAACACAGGCATCCTTTCAGTGAGAGGGAGTGGGGCGTAATCCATCACGCCGGCCCAGTGCGGCGGACGGAACATATCTTCAACATTTTTTTTCTAGGACGTGTCGGTTTCTTCACGATGTAGTCCTTCACCGTTTTGATGAAATCATTTCCACAAAAGTAAAGTGCCTGCGAACTTACGACCTACAATTATAATTATTACAATGTGAAACAAATACTTTATATAAATTAAGGCTCAAATCAATGCAGACAGGTAAATAACATACTAAATAGGCTAAATAGGATAGTGTATAGTAAGTAATCAATAAAGTTAGAAGACAATGGAATTTGAAATATCAAGGTATTATTGTTTTGTGCATATTGCTAGTGAACCTGCATGAGATTTAGGGAGGAGTTGTATAGGTTGTGAGTTCGAACCCAGGTATACATATAGGTATATGCACTCACAAAAGTAATCTACCTAGTTTACTTTGTGTATTTAATTTCATCAGCACTGCTCTCAAAACGGTAAAGTAACGGTAAATCCGGCATGTCCTAGAACCAAAAAACTCGAAGACATGTGACAACCCTTACGGGCCCGTCTTATGGTCTACTCCCTCTCTGTCCTAGTACTGGGAATATTATAGGCCGATTATGCTCATGCTGGATGAGATTATCGCCGTGAAAAGTTTTTAGTCTGTTTGAGTAACATCCATCTAAACATTAAACTATACAATTTAGTTACATTTTATATTTTTTTAATAGATATTTACATAGAAAATCGAGAGGATATAAGGTTTTCTTGCCCTTCATCTCGATTTTCTTCCTGAAGCTTTTAATTCGAGTCTTGACACAATTTTATTTCGTATTTTTTCTTTTTCTACTTGTTCATTTTATTTTCTTACATTTATTTTATTTCTTACAATTTCATTTTATTGTATTTTCATTAAAAAAAATCCCTCAAGAACAAAGACGACTTTAGCATCAGTTTCTGAGTTACAAGAAACAAGATGAAGTGAAAACTTTAATGTAAAACCTAAAGAATGTTTTCACAAGAAAATCATCCAGATAGATTGGCACCGATGCCACACCCTGATGCCATTTAGAGTTCCGTTGTCCTGTCGTCTCGGTTGGGTGCGGGTACCTAGGTTCGAGCGCCAACGCTGGCAAATTGCAGTGTTAAGCTCGGGGCGCTTTATTGAAAATTCGATCTATCTGTTACATTGGGAAGGGTTGTGATTAGAGTTCGAATGTGTCTCTTGCGTGCGCGCAGAACGATCTATAGTCGAGTGGCACGTCCGTCGGCGGGAGTCCGTTATCCGGCGTCAGGTTACGGCCACGTCTATATAAGACCGTGGCGTCTTCTTCACCATTTCATTCCGTTTGAGACGCTTGGTCGGCTGCGTGACTGTGTTGTCTGACGCGCCCCGTCTCCGGCCCGCTACCGCGCCGGTCCCTCTAGTTCTCATTCATTAGCCGGTGCGTCCGTTCAGGTCGAGTGATCGCATAGTTCCCGGACACAGTTCAGTTTTGTGAACACTTGAACATTAATCACGTGACTCAGTTGAAGAAAGTGAAGCGTGCAGCTGTACTCAGGTATTTTATTTATGACATTTATTTCATTTTAGTTAGTAAGAGAAACTATGAAGTAAGTTGTAAGACAAATAACTTGCAATGACGGAATCAGAAGTGGAAAAGTGGGCTAAAAATGTTGTCAGTTGTTCAATTGTAAACGATAAGTAAAGGGGAGCAAAATTAAACTGAATAGTTATAATATAAACACTGTGCTAATGTAAAAAGACATTCTTATGTTTTTTGTTTTAAGTTTACTTATAATTACAAATTATTGTTTAACGACCGTGAATATACAAAAATTATTTGAACTCACTTTCACATCAGCGTGCAAAAGGATAGTTTTCGTGATGTCTATTTTTACCGCTTGAAAACCGGCATCATTCGTCTAATATCCCAAAACGTTTAAAATCTCTGCCATGGCTACACGCAAGATTAGTAATTACAAACAAGTTAAAGAAAAAAAAATGAATTAAATAAAAACAGTAATAAGTTATCGCTCTAAATATGACAGCTAAAACACTCGCTCAAGGTAACGAAGAATCAAGCGCACGCGCAATCAGAGCCATCAAAGTGAACTGTTTGTTTCTTTTTTTTCTAAATTTTATAGCCGAAAGATTCGAAAAAAAGACTTGGTGAGAGCTTGTAAAACTGCATAACAATACCGATAAAATCCATAAAACATAATTGTTATGTCGAGAACACCGACCGTAACATGGAAGGCGCATCATAAAATACAGAAACACCTTTCTTCCGCAATTTATTATTCGATAGAAAAGCATTACAATTCTCAACTACACGGCTTTGAAATTGACCATTAAAAATAAACCTAAATAAGACATAGTTCAGGTAGTTCTAACCAAACGACTGTTGCCCGGGTTGTTTTTCTAAAAGAAAATGCACGCGGAAGTGCAACAGGTCCTGAACTCCTCAACATCATATCGATCATACCTTATTTCGACATTTCACGCATAACCACGGCAAAGCACAGAGCGAGTTCAGCAATATTGTGAAATAATACCGGAAAGGTATTCGTAATAACTAAATTACATACGGACTGTCATCTATCATTTTATTCACACGGTCCTGCTGACTCGGCGACGTAACCCCATTGCACTAGGTAAACGCACGTTATTGGTACGAAGATGATAAAATGATTACCGTCATTACTGGAGAATTACGAGTAGGAGACGTCGGCGTCGGTCCCTTGCACTATTATGTGCACTTGCGTGAGATACCGGCCCCGCCTCAGTCCAGCATTGTTTTACTATTTTTTGCTAAGAACAAAATGGACTTCGGATTGGATTTCGCCTCCGACATACAGGATAAAAAGTAAAAGTCGTAGGTAATGTAAAAGTTTAATCTTAAATCTTCATCACTTTTCTGTAGAAAAAAAAGTTGGATTAATAAAATAATGGAACACACTGTTTTATTAATCTAACTTTTTGTCATAGCAGAGGTAAAAAGAATAAAGACACGACGGTGAAGTAAAAACTGGTAAAAGTGATGAAAAACTGGATAAACTTAAAGTTGCAAAAACTTAAAGTTGGTATCTGACGACCAAATTATCTTTTGTGGACAACGAGTATTCTGATCCAAACCGGGATCATCAATCAAGTGAAACGTTAGCTTGTGACACTGGAAGTTATTGACTTGGAAATAAGAAAGGGTACGTAATGCAAAAGACTTAAACGCAACACTCATTTTTGCAAAATTGGCTAAAGCTTATGAACGCTATGGATATTAAATAATGCTTCCTATAAAATAACTCACCTGAAGTGGTGAAACTTTCAAGGTATAAAGAAAAAGCGGAGCTGAAATACCTTTTGAAAATAATAATATATAACAATCCTAAAAATGATATAAAAGTCCCTCAAATTAAATTAAATAAAAACCTTCATACATAGTAGTTTCTATAGTTATTTTCCAATTAGAAGTAATGGACGCAAGAGATTCAATTAACTTCAGTAAAACTTCAAGGACGTTTCCTTGACTCCGGAAGCACTTAGCCGAAGCGTTAACACTTAATTAAAACAAAAAAAGTCCTGGCACTTTATGTTCATTTCAAAATTATAGGTAAATCATTTGGGAACAACAAAAAACTAAGTTGCAACTACATCTGCTTGTTCTAAGACTTGTTGATAAACAGGTTACACCTCGTCTGGCACAGGATGCTCGTTATTAAAATTTAATAACACCGTCTGGGTGAACTGGCGATAATGAAAAAATATGATTTACCCACCTTTTTATTTTTAGCGATAAAGTGGAATTAGATGGTTACAAAAAAGCCTTCCTCTTAGCCACGCTTAGGTATAGTGTTCTTGACCCCTGACATTGACTTTGCTCATCGCAACAGGCGCACCGTTCGCACCGAATCATGGACTCGGAGTCTTCGACACACCACTTAATGATGATGGCTGTGTTTTATTTGTCGTGGTCGCAAAGTGTACTTGGTGACTAACGTAGGTGGTCATTATGCAAATGCCTGCCATACGAATAGAACGGAACTTGAAGAGTTAGACAGTAGAATAAATAAAGAAAATTGCGGAGATGTTTATCGCCAGCGAGGTTCTGCAAAATTAATAAAAAAAAAAACAAATTGCGCGTATTAGAATCAAAATTCAGAAGTCAATTCGGTGATTAGAAAACTTAAGAGGCTTAACTTCACAGCTCGAATAAAATAAAACATACTGTTAACAAAAACTCGTAAGCGAGCAACGCCCCGAGCACATAGTGACGTAGATATGAATATGCTCGCAAAAAACGCGAGTATGATAACCGCATGCGTGGGCACAACCAGTTGGTCGGTTTTTTGCGAGCAAGTGCAAGCGGCCTTGACCGGGTGCGCCCGCGACGCCCAAAACGCCGATCGGCCCACTTAAGACCATACATTATGCTCATTACATATTAGATATTACTAAAATTATACCAATTTGTTGATTTAGCTTAATAGTGTTTTAAGTATAGTGACTGAGAACGTAGGCGTGAAAATGAGTTTCCAATTGAAATTGTAGCGTTTTTTAAGCATGTTTTCGCTGTCGAATAATGTATGTAGGCAAAAGAAAGTTTCTCTTTCATATATCTTTTTTGTGTACTGTTTCATAGGTCTATCCATTCATATTAATCCAAACACTGTTTACATTTAAAAGTAGACCAAATAATTCATTTTTCACACTTGAATGACTTCTATGGATTCATTCATTTTATCCTATTGAAAACTCCTGACCGTATGGAGCCACCATTGATTTGCCAAGGTCTATGTCCGTTGTTTTTTTCGTACCAATTACTTATGTCTTCTCACAAGATTAATCACTTGGTTGTTTTGTTTATATCATTGTTGATTGATCGATCGACTATAATGGTCAATGGTCAATGAGTTTCGTGGTTTTGGATTTACTCATACATGTATGCAAAATATCCATAAAGTTGAACTGTATTACTGTGTAATTGTATTAAAAAAATGCGTCTTCCACACGTTTGAATCCAAAGCTTGATAAAAATGCTTGTGTTAACATATTATCATAATTTTCTTGCGCTTATCCCAATTTATTTGAGATGAGGGCAAGAGTTCTATAGAGTTAGAGGGGCCCGTGGGTGAATAATAACAGCCGCACGGGTCGGTCGATCAGGTTAAGCTACGCTTGCCGCGGTTGGTCTATGGATGGGTGACCATCGTTACATACCAAGACCCCTCCGTGCCTCGGAAAGCACGTTAAGCCGTTGGTCCCGGCTGTCATTCGTGGATCTTTGACAGTCGTTACGGGTAGTCAGAAGCCCGAAAGTCTGACAACCAGTCTTACCAAGGGGTATCGTATTAACCAGTAACTGGGTTGTGGAGGTCAGATAGGCAGTCGCTCCATGTAAAATACTGGTATTCAGCTGCATCCGCTTAGGCTGGAAGTCGACCCCAACATAGTTAGGAAAAAGGCTAGGCAGATGATGATGAAGGGCAAGAGTTCTATACTTCTATATTAGTCATCATCTCAGATGTCATCCCCTTTCTATCCATATTATCTTACACAGTCCATCAATCGTTTCTTTGGTTTTCCCCTGGGCCTTATAGCCATCCATATTCATACTCAAAACTTTCCTCCCGGCTCATTCCATTTCACTCCATTCCATTCCATTCATTTCATTTTTTCATTCATTTTCCTCATTCTTTCGCGTCACAAGCCGCATACCGTCCTTCGCATATACCCCTGAAAACCGATTTCCACACTACTTTTCTGTCACCATGTGCCCCTTTCAGACTCCTTAGTATATACTCATTTCTTATTCTATTTATTCGCGTAACATCACACATTCCAAAAAAGCTTTCTGAATAGTCTGTGATTCTTATGAAAAAGTAAATACCTATTACGTAGAATTCAAAATGACAAAATCCAGAAAAGGCAATTAAAAGTGTGGTACAGTAAGTTCTTACTGTTTTACGAATTTCTGTGACATATGATTTGGAACGGTAAAATAAGTAGGTAATGCTTAAAATTCTCCACATAAAACCATGCAAGAGAAGTGTGGGTTAGGTGTCACCGTTACTTATAAACTGCAAAGCGATTCTGATGCTGTTAGATACGATGGTAAAAGCAAAGTATAATGTCTGTTCAATAAATCGATGGCGGTTGGTATAAAGCAGTACGTGCATAATCTCCAGACGTACCTGTGCAGAGGTCAGCCATTTCCCCCCCAAGGGAGTAATGTCGTTGTATGTATGTACAAGTTTATTGTCAAGGTAGTCTATTGGTGTCACATGCGATTTCTAAATTGGCGTTCCGAGCTGATGTAAGGTGTAAATTATAGGCATTATGTATTATGCATGTTAGGTAGCGACGCTTCGTGGAACAACGGGCTCATATTTGCATGATGGCGACGGTAGAACAAAAAGCATGCAATATAAGGAAAGGGTTTTGAAATACATGCGCATATATCGCTTCTGCTCTTGAAGAAAGTTTTGTAGTTACAGTTTTTACTTTAAACAACTTGAATGTTCAAAATGTTCTCTTGGTAACACGTAGTTGTAGTGGTTATTCAGGTGTCAATTTCGCCTGGAACGCAACTTGAACATGGATTCCGTGGATGTAATTGCGTCGGCATGCACCGCGCAGGCGTACATAAGGCCCCACTACTTTCCCCCGACCTAGTGCCCTCCTGCCGCCCAGCCGACCCACAATCTTACAATTCCGTAATGTTTCACATTTTATTTGAGATTTGCTGTGGCTCATTACACGTCACTTTTACAGTTACATAGGTATAATAACAGCAGTATTCTACGATTGTCCAGTCTGACGCACATACCCGCGGTAATTGATAATAAAGTAACGTTGTGTGGTCTCGTATGTCACGATTCTGTAAAAAGATTGAGAGAAACTAAAAAACATATTATGACTCATGATCTGTCATTTTAGCAAAAATGCGAGATTGATTGATTAGGCACTTGATACGTAGAGAGTAACAATCCATCATTCATCAATCAGTATCAGAACGGTTTTGACTTTTGTGGTAAAATGTTGCGAATATTTTATGGATGAGTCAAAAAGATTTATTGTTTAATAAGTCAAAAAAAGTGCGGTTCATCAATCTGTGCGCGGTGTTCGTGCAGAACATCGGCGCACGACACCTCACGTGCGCGCATCCGCGCCGAATGTTCTCTAACACCCGTGTAATTCAATCGCGCCTTATGATCGCATATGAAAAAGAAAATTATTCCTACCACTCAAAAAAACCTCGTAGGTAATCGCCGTTCGTGATTGCTGAGAGCCTGTAACTTTGTCTGCAGCAATTTATTTATCCGTTTCCACAAAAGTACCGAACATTATCTTGCTACCATGAAATGAGAAAGAAATGCTAAAAATATTTTTATTGAAATTGCAATTTTACGCCAAATTGCATTATAATTTTTAATCATAGTCTATTTGAATCTTTAAATTGAGAAATGTTTTAGAATTACAGGCTACGTCTAATACATGCGACATATTGTATGGAAAAGCAGGTGGTGAAAATCGAGTTGATTAAATGTCAAGAGTTTCTTTTAGTTAACCACGCCGCAATCTACTTTATTTAAAAAAATAAATAAAAAAAAAACAGATTAAGGCAGACGGGGCGATCTCTCATTTGATTAAACGTATATGGAGTCTAATGATAAATGCATCTGTAAGCGCACCGATACCAGTAAGTCCGATTAAAAAACTTGAAACGAGATTACTTTGATAATGCTGACGTATGCATGGTGGAGTTTATTTCTGTGGCTTGCTATCAACACGTGTGCCAAGAGCGACCCGGGGACATTATCGTACGCATCTCATTCCATGCGCGGCCACCACGGAACAGTTAGACGAAATTTTTCACATTCCACACTATTCGTCTGTCGAATGACACGATTTAGCAAGCGTGGGTGTGTTGTTTTAAATGGAACATCAGGTACCTAGAACGAATTTTATGTTTTAGGTTGAATCGTGAATTGATATGATACCTTCATTGGATTCACATACTTAATTCCTTCCGCATATAGCTCGAAGTACTCGAAACACGGTCTAGTTCCAGTAATGCAGTCAGTTCATTTATGTAAGTAGTTCGCTGCGTTCCGAACTCAATAAACTGTCCTGAATGGATAATGCTATGAACGTTGGCAGCACTGAGAAATGCAATGAGGAAAGTCGTTGCTGATTTATTTATCTACGGCTAACTTTAACAAAGCGCATTTTTGCTGTAGCCGGGTTTGTTAATCAAAAGCAATTTAAGTATTCAGATTTTTTCTGTTCACTTTCGACTGAAGAAGGTCCATTTGAAAAGCTGCACTATTAAAAATTTAATACTTATGTTTCGCTGGTATCTTCAAACGTGACTGATGTGTAGTATCTTTAAAAGGTATAATGGATTAGGCTATGAGACGTCCCGGGCGGTAATATGCGCGTACGTCGCGGGCACACGTCGCGCTGAACCGCGACCCACTAAACTGATGAATAAGCGAGAAAGTGCACACGCCACGAATATGCGTTTACGCCCGGTTGCTTGAACTAATAAATTTTATTAACCTATTCGATTTCGTGACCTCAATGTATTTAATGCTGCACAAGAGGTAGCAGATTAATCGGTTTTTGATAGTAAGAGAAATGCTAATGGCACGGTTGACTGGTGATATATAAAGCTTGATTTGTGTTGGGTGGATTATAATATGGCTTGTGTATTTTCTCTGTTAAGTGGAGTAGTGTGACGGTCACACGGCGGCCGGCTGCCGGTAGCGGTTAGTGGTGCGTGTCATCTTGGGAAACATGCCAGTGGCGCCGCCCGGCGGAGTCCGGTGCGGCGGCGGTGCGGCCTGCTTCCACGACGGCACACGACAACAGCCGGCGCTCGACCGTGACCACTGGTCACTCGTTACTCACCAATACATGACTAGAACAAATTGCTTCTGCATATTTTCAAGAAACTCTAAGCGTCTTCGGTCTAGTGGTCAAGCGTGATGGTCTTGGGTTTGATCCCCAGGATGAAGTGTGGGGTTTTTCTGTCTAGGAATTCATAGATTGTGTCTATGAATTCCTACAAACTAAGGGGAGTTATGATTGTAAAGGGGTCGATATGCTTAACTCTACCATTTGCGATCGTTTATCATCACCAGCAAAATTCAGATGTTGTAAACTTTTGCCTTATCTCGAAGGATTTACTTATTCAAATTATTATCGATAATGCTCAAATGTATTCCCCGCAAACGTAATTTATGACCTACTCGTAAGAATGTAGAAAAAGAGAATTGAATTTCTTAATCACTTGAAGAGATATTATAAAGCTGTATTAATATTTCTATATGCAGTGAAAAATCCCATAAATCCTAAAGATAACGTAAATTCCGAAGCTTGCTCAAGTTTACACACCGATATAAATTATTGTGCTGCGCTATCAGTTCGTACTCATTAAGGGCCGCCGCACATATCACACTGAATAACTAATTATCTCTAAATAGAGATGTTGAGTGATAATATCGAGCTCCCGTTAACGAGATCATTATGAACATTTTATAATAAAGTGGTCAAGTTAAGGTATAAACGTGTATTGTTATCTGGCTTCAGATTATGACAGATCTAGTCTTTTCTTAGCTGTGTTGGGGTGCAAGTGTAATTAGATCCATGTGGATATTAATATCAGATAACTATTGTGTGACCTCTTGTAGAAAATACTTGGATCGTCAAGCTAGCTCCCTGCATGCTAGTCATTTCAGACTACTGGGTCCACATTTCCCTATGATGATTTCTATAAGCATAATTTTGTGCACATGAGCACTAGAAAAGCTATTTCCATTGGTATATGAAGATTTTATTATACACTAGCTCTTTTAAGGCTAAGCTCAAAGCATTTCTGTTAGATAAAAACTTGTACTCAATGGACGAACTGTAATTTAATATTAAGATTCCAATTTTCTATATAGTAAATGCTATTTATTATTATTGATTTTTATAAAAAAAAAAATTTAATTATTATTTTGCATGTTCACTTCTCAAAACGGTGAAGGAAAACATCGTGAGGAAACCGGCATGTCCTAGAACCAAAAATTCGAAGACATGTGACATCTACCAACCCGCACTGGGCCCGCGTGGTGGATTACGGCCCACTCCCTCTCACAGAGAGGAGGCCTGTGTCCCAGCAGTGGGAACATTATAGGCTGATTATGTTATGTTATGTTTATGTTCACTTTTAGTATTTATATTCATTTTAGTAATTATGATGTATTTAATGTAAACTAATGCATCAAACACAATATAAATTGTTCCTGATAAATAAATATATCTTATAGCTATTAAGCGCAGAGAAAGTTCCAAAACGTTGGTGCCTAAGAAGTGATATTTGTAGGTCTTCAAATCCGAACGGACTAACAGTGTTAGTAGTAAAGACTCTTCTTGAAAACCTCTTTTCAGTGGTACATATTTTATGGGTATTGAGCACCGAGAAAATTTCTAAACTTTGAGGTCCATAGTAGACACATTCATAGAACAAAACATATGTATCTATAACTCAACTTGAAATTAGCAGGTACTTGCCAAGTTTGGAGCTAGCAGCCTTTTGTTTAGGAAGCGGGTGTTTAAGCACCGGCCTTCTACGACTACAATTATAGCTCAATATATAATAGCTGAATGTTCACTCAACCAAAACATAACTGCGGTAAATTCTATTTTACCCTTAGGTAAGAAATTTAGAAATTTCTACCACGAGTCATCATCTGCCTAGCCTTTTCATAACTATGTTGAGGTCGGCTTACAGTCAAAATAGATGCAGCTGAATACCAGTATTTTATATGAAGCGACTGCCTATCTGACCTCCACCCATTGGTGAGACTTGTTGTCAGACTTTCGGGCTTCTGATGACCCGTAACGACTACCAAAGATCTACAAACGACAGCCGGGACCAACCGCTAACCGTGCTTTCTGAGGCACGGAGGGGTCTTGGTATGTAAAGATGGTCACCCATCCACGGAACAACCGCGGCAAGCGTAGCTTAATCTGATCAGACTACCCGTGCGACTGTTATAACTTCTACCAATTCCTACCAGGAGTACAGTCAACAAAAGAGATAATTGCCGACTGAAGTTTGATAAATGAGCTGTTTGTTTTCTATTAATAAAAGTAAATTTTATTCGAGAACATTCATCGGTTTCTTACTAAACTTCAACTATATCCGACGATCCTGCATACTTATTTCTTTTGTTGACTGTACCTACCTATTTCCAGTAGTTATCTTCTCCCAAATCTGCCCACAAAATGAATGCCCAAAACATTTATGCAACGAAACAGTAGTCGTTATGCCCGTCACATTACATTATGTTAATTAAGTGACAACGCACGGAAGGCGGCACGAAGCATTGTGTCGGATTATGGACGTTTATAACATCATTATCACTTACTGGCATCATGTGATCATGACTGGCTTGTTGGTTTAGCGGTTGCAATTCCGACTTCTGAGTATAAGGTTCTGGTTTTGATCACTAAGTTGGACAAAGTGTTACTGGATTCTCAGTAACAGCCTTGAGTCTGTGGGAACATTAAGGTACATACGGAAATAAGCTAACTAACCATTTTTTTAAATGGAAGGAACGCGGCTGGGTTTTAGTCAGTAAGAATCTGACACTCCATTCCGCTCCACCCAGAGCGGGAGGAGTCATTTGATGATTTCCCATCCACAAAAAAAGCTAACTACCCATTACGTGAGACTTTAACATCACGACAAAAATATTATGTAGGTGAACTATACAATTATACCCAATCATGCCTTCGCTTTTCCCGTAATTCCCCTTCATTGAACGGCACGATGTTACGTTATGATTATAACATCATAATCAGCTGATGACGCAACAGATCATAGCCGTGTTGATTCTGTTTGTGATGCAAATGAACTGGAACGCTCCAGTGACTCCGGTCGGTTGGGTCTGTGATCGACCGACGCGTAGACGTGATGCGATCGTAGATAACTTTGATTGTTTTGATTCGTATCGATTGTAAAGAGTCTCGATGTTGGTTTATTGACTTTTTATAGCAATGTCCGCTGACTTATGGTGAGGGAATGTGGACTGACAAGTCTGGGATGAAAAAAAAACAATTGCAAAATGGCTCTTGACCTCGATCGTACCTGGTGGAAAGCGATGGATGTCTGTGATGGAACGAGCGTGCCCAGAAGATGCCCATTCAATCTTGCTTTGAAGGCTGACGGGTTATACGTGGAAGGGAACACAGTGCTTATAGTTCGTGCAATCCACGAAGACGCGCCCCACTCTTCTTCCTAATCTCTTACACTACAAGTGTGCAACATTCCGCTAGTGTTTTAGTTTTTTCGATACTCACTAATTACTTATTACTTAGTGGGTAATTAGCGTGTATCGAAAAAACAAAACAATAGCGGAATTAACTGGCGATATTACGATTAGGAAAAAGAGTGGGGCGCGTCTTCGTGGATTGCACGAACTATAGTTATGCTCAGAGCTAATAATAATAATTTATTTATTTGACGGACAACAAAAGGTCCACACTGACAAAGACAAAAATACATAAAAGATGTTAGCAACAATATATCCTATGTTAGTACTTATATACTAGTATGTTAGTAACAATGTGGCTTACGATCTATGTTAATACTTATACAGTACGACAGACAGAGTTGTTTTGATGAGATGTCCCATTATGGGGCTCTCATCAGGCCTGTCAGCTATCACCACTGCCACGCAATCTGGCGAGCAGAGACGCACTTTTCTTCCGTACGATAGCTGAGAAGCTGTCGACTCGGGCTAAGTAATGCTTGTTTCTCATAGAACTGAATAAGAACTCTTTCTAATACTCTTAATCATGTAAGTACACTATATAACGCAACTGCGAGGGAATTCGACAGGTTTCAAAAAAGATTTTCCAAGTAACTGAACTGCAATGGATGCTGGTTCGGGTTTATTACCTACAGGCCCAATAAATACCAGAAGAGAAAATTCAGATATTGTTTTCTAAAAGGCTGAATAATTCAATAGGGATTTTTATCAGGCTGCCTTTTATAGTAAGTTTATTACATGCGTAACCTGCTCGAGTAACTTAGAGCCCCACGTACGATGGCGGACGCATAATTTTCCGCAGGGTTGAATGATCGCGAGAACGTGTACAGGCGGAAATACCGATATAAATCGATAGAGTTATTGCATGTTTTGGACAACTAAATAGATATACAGCTCTCGTAAAATATGAAGTAAAATGCATCTCTCGAGTAAAGGAAAATAAATCAAAGTGCACATCACAAGGGATAGAATCGTTAAGTTACCTTCCTCGTAATCTCAGTAGGTATGCGGTTGTATTCGAAGCCGCACTTATTATTTTTTATTACATAATAATTGTGAGGACGTCGTCGTTCTAGTCGGTCGGTGACTCCCGCCCCCGCGCCCCGCAGTTCCCAATACCTCCCCCCCGCACGCCTCCGATCAGGATCGCCTCGCCGCTCCCGCTTCTGGTTCGCTGAGAAAACAATGCGATAACATTATCCACGCTGTCAACGATCGCTGTCAACGACCAAATAAGTCACGTCGCCTCGCGATTGTTTGATAATTTCTATACCGGACATTATAACTCTATGAAAAACTCAGACACGACACTTTCTACCTTCTAATAGGAGGAAATCGCAGTTAGTAAAACGATATGATCAAAAGAAAGTTCTATTACTGATGATGGACCAAAAGAGAAAATGTGTCGATTAGTATCGCATTAGTTGAATCTAGTTAATATACTTTATAAGGGATTCTAAAGATGACACTATTAAACTTGACATCATTATTCATAGCTAATTTATAAAAGTACCTACGGTCGTAGACGGGGCGTGCTACGAAATCTTAAATCGCTACGATCTCGCATCAATACAAAAGACATCAACGCGTTCAGTTTACTGCGAACACTTTAAAACTTCGTTACACTATTGTACTAATCATTTTCCTGTGAATCTACATTACTATGTCTATTTAGATTAACCTCATATTTCTCAGAAACAATGTAAAATAACTTTCCCAGCGAATTAAAAAGCTATTATTGGAAAAGAACACCCATTTTAATCAAAACACAATAAGTAAAGGTCAATTGGAGAACCGTTAGTTTAGATGTATAGTAAAAAAGTCGGTTAAATGGTAAAGTACCACTTTTTATAATGACATAACTAACCGATCGCATTGCGATACAGACAGACAAGGAAAAGAAAATAATTGTATTAACCTACAACAAAACACTTTTGTTATATTGGTACTCGTTGGCCTCTAATTTGTAATTATAGGCGTAAAATTTGGTATAATGGCGTATCGGACTGTCTCGGTCGTCAGTTGTTTGCGAAAAGAATGTTAACGGGTCTGCTTGGCTTCCATGTCGGAGGTACGGTCAACCGCAGTTAGTAGTAACACTTGAATAACGAAAACCACCCTGGCTGTTAAGAATTAAAGGCCCCGTCAATGTAAAATTATTGACATGTACGTCCTGTTGACAGTACGTCCGCGCGTCCTAGGCGACGCGATGCGGTGCGGCGGCGGAGATGAGAGATAGCGCCATAAAGAGTGACCAAGCGATGTGATCGTATTACATTATACTGATACAGAGATACAGTCGGGAACAGTCCGCGTTCCTACATGCATTTATGCAATACGTTCCTCTGTTGAAGTGGACAGATGACCGATGACACGTAGATAAATGTTATGACACTTGCTCGCTTTTTATTGCTTCTTTCCTTTTAAATGTTCCGACACGTACTGACTTACTGTTACTATGTATAAATAACTATGTAGTTCTATACACGAGGCGTCAGAAATAACACAGCTAGGTACTTGTTAGATTTCAAGCATTACCGCAGCACTACATTAACTAAACTTTATCGCGTATAAAATAAAATAATACATTTATTTCTCAATCAGGATATTTTTAGCTGCATATAACCCGAAGGTCAGAATTAATCAATATTTTACAAATAAATTAACAAATCTATTGCTCCCTTACTAATAAACGTTGTATAGCGTCTGTATAGTTACACAACGCTTTTTCTTCTTCTTTCGAAAGTCAAATTACTGACGACTGAAAGAGAGAAATCAGTGTGTAACTATTCATCTGATATGATACGTTTATTAGTAAGGAGGGTCGTGTTTAAAACTATGTAAAGTATTAGTTAATGGACAAAATGCCTACTAATAAAATAAACATTATGTTTTTTTTTATAACATAAACAAAATCATTTAACAGTCACAAATGGTAACACGAAGCGGTGACATTAGCATACTGAGAGCGACGTAACTGTTCATAATGTCATATAAATGTGGTTTATTCACAGATTCTATCGCAACCACATCGATACAGTTAGGTATGTTTTTCCATTTGCGCGTTCTATCATACTACATTCCGTAATCAAGTAATCATCTTCACACCTGCGTTGGAATGTACTTTTATTCTTTTGCATACAATGTGTTGATAGTTTTCAAGATTAAAGAGCCTCTTCATGTACATAACTTAGCGTCTCTTGGCGGATGTGTTGTATTACCATAGCAGTAAGTTATGAAGCTATTGTTTACCATATTATCCTTACCATTAACTTCCCTTGATACGGCCGACTATGTGGGTGTTGAGAGGCAATGGAATGGGCTAAAATTAGAAGCGCAATTAGCATTATTCTGCAATTACTAAGGATCATTTGCTGCGGCAATGTACGGGAGAGTATTCTTTAGCTTATGTTTACAGTCAGTTACTTATGACGACGGAACTCTGGCCACAGTAGCTCTGTATTGCTTTACGACGCGACGTACGGCATTTGTGTTACAGCCAAATTAGACCGATTTTAAATTTTCCATAGAAACAGAGATTTCCAGTCTTTACTAACTTTTTAGACATTTGTATCCTGCTTATGCGTACGAAGTTTCATTAAAATCGGTTCATTCATTTCGAAAAATAAGGGCTTGAAAGTTTGTATGAAATGCCGTATGTCGTAAACGCTCTTAAATTTACGAAATACCTTAAAATTAACGACCTAAGTCCAAGATTACAATATTCCCAGCATACAGTAGCAGGTGAAATAAAAAAATAAAATGCAACAGAGCTCTCAAGATAGAACAATGACCATAACTTTAAGTAGGCAACCTTTTACCATAGCTAATTATCTTTAACTAATGTTGCTTTATTATTCAGTTTAAATGATGTGTAATTGTACGGTATTTACGTACTTACATTTACACCGGTTTACGGGCGAATTTCCCATGGATTAGCGTCGCAATGATGCGCTTGCAGTATCTTCTGAGTGCGGGAACAACTAAATACAGTTAGTGGATAGAATCGCACGCCTTTTTATTGCCAGAAAACACAAAAAAAGTTTATGAAAGAACCGTTGTTTTTCAGACAACCTAGGTTTGACAATTCGTTAACGGCATTAATTGGATTAAAGTTATTTTGGGATTTAAATGAAGTGCCGTTTTGGCAATCTTAGCTTTTGTTCTTAGTTTTTGTTTTATTTTGTCATACTGACATTAGGTTTGCACAAAATCAATCTGAGGGGACGTAAGAACAGGCCCAAATAGTCTACTTATTACTATTATATGCGACTACTTATATTTTAATAAGATTTCCAACTTTGGCAGCAGAAAAATTTGCCCAGATATATCCTAACTAATATTATAAGTGTGAAACTTTGTTTGTTACGCTTTCACGATTTGGATGAAATTTGGAACATGGGTAGACCCTATGATCTGGACAGGGACATAGGTTTATTTTCATTGTGGATCGCAGACGAAGTCGCGGCTGAACAGCTAGTAGGTTAGTAATAACGTCAGTTATTAATATCAGAAATTAATATGTGAACGAATGGTCTTCAATTCTTCATCAAACATTACCTTCGTTAGTAAGTACTATGACAGCTGACAGCTTTAGTATGGCTCTCATATAATAATAATTTCAGTGTGATATCTGCACATAAATCACTCAGAAGAGCAGGTACATAAAATGAGATATTTCTGCACATGTATTTTTATCTAAAACCTACTCCTATAAATCTTGTATTATAATAATCATGAATAAAGCACCTATTTTATTTACGACTTCATATTAATTTACATTTTATTTTCTACCTGGCACAGTTTCTCATTGATTTCACTAAAAGGCAAATAGCAATAAAGCTGCAAATCATATGTTTTATGAACATAAATGTTAATATTTACCGTTTTATCCCAAGAAAAAGTTAAGAAAGATTATAATATTTTCTTTATAAAACTACCTCTTCAAACTAATGAAACTACTTCTCCACGTAAACAATATAATCTCATTAAAAGATTATGACATTATATTAATAAACATTATACATTACAGCATTCAATGGCAAAAACATGGGTGGAAGCCACAAGTAAAATAAAATGGCGTCATAACTTATGCAATGCCCTATGTTGTATGTGCTATATAAGGCGGGCCCGGTCTCGTCTAGCAATTATACATGATGCGTAATTGACGTAACATAGACCGGTCGCCGGCGGCTTATTAATAGCGCCGGTTGTGTGTCATAAAAATGTAGAATTATACTACACACCGGGATATTTACGTCGCAGTGTGACGATCTATGAGCATATGTGGGCTGGATGTGTAATATGTGGTCTACTATGTTCCGAATGAAGGATGTTTCAGAGGTTACTCTGCTGAATAGTTTATTGGTATTTGAAAAATATAGATTTTGTGAGTTTTCTTTATGTTAGGAAAAGGACTTTAATTTTATTTATTTTCACTTCAAGACACAAACTTCAATGTAGCCCTGGCTCTTGTTAGTGAAGTGCTGCTCCTGGAGTTCCTGTATCAAAAGAAACCAGGACTAGAGCAGACCAGACCTCTCAATTTACAGGGAGTATGATACGTTATAGTTATAGCATGCATTAAAAGGTAGCTTTACAAATATACAAGAAAAAAAAGTATTTATAATAAAAGAGTTGTTTTGACATGGAATTAGCGCCGCAATTTTTCTCAAAAGAAAAGATAGCATGACACTTTCTTTAATGCATATAATTTTGAATACACTCTGTGTTTGACCATTTAAAACAAACATTTGGTAGTATTTTTTAGGATTAAGTACACAAAGGTGTACTCATTACGTATAATGTGTTTGTCACGCTCTGTGGACATTTCGTCCGTCGTCGGCAGTTTAAAGCCCATTCCGAGTGAACTAAACGGTTTCTGTGACCTGAACTCGCTGTTTTCCGATTATTTGGCACCAAACCCGTTACTCTCCGTCTAGGCACAACTACTCAAATCTCTAGTCTCTAGTGATCTAGTGTACTAGATCAATTAACAGACCGTTGCATCCTGTGTCTAACTCATTAAAAATATCTGAAAAAGCTTTCAAGAATTTTGAACCATTTAATTGAATTATGAAGCCGTGTCATCTGTCATTAATTCCCAGTTATTAATTCCGATCAAGCAATTTGAGAGCCGTGAAATTTGACCTGTCTGGTAGCTCGGCTATTGATATTTCCGATCTATTGGTACCTAACTCTTGTTTCCAGTGATTATTCTTCCCACATAAACTGCATGCAAAAGTAAAGTGCATCTATTACCATAAAACACAACACTTACTGCACATTTATGCATATTGAACATTTTGAAAAAAAACGGAAGTCATACAATTTTTAAACGGTCCGTACATTACGTTCAAATGCAGGATATTGCTTAAATGATTTTCTGCAGCATCCTCCGAGGTTACTATTATTTTTTACAACCACTCGTTCGTAGTAAACTATTTTTCTAATAACGCTACGCTATCCGCGCGTCGCGTCTATATGCGTATTGATGAGAACATTTTTTCCATGTTTGCTTAGCCTGTTTGCTTCTGCTATGTTCGTCTTGAATGTCTTCTCAAAGGTTATTAACCTAGTTTCGTTCATGTACAACTGTGGAAGCTCTGTTACGAGTATGTCAGTATTACTTTGTCAGTATACAAACTTGTGTTTTACTTGCGGATTCTCGAGATGAAATAGAATGTAAATTCTCTTAAACGATTCTTCATGTTGCGCAATCGTCTTTATCTTTTTAACTCCATTCAATTCAGACAATGTAGATAACAACCGAGAGTTTTGTACTACTCCGTGTTAAGGTAGTTTATGGGAGACTAGAATAGAGCCGGGAGAGCCTGGAGGGCCGCGGGAGCCTTCGAAAGAGCGGGCGGAATGCGCGCACAAGGTCATTGCGCCCTGCGCGGTCATGCGCTTGCGCCCCTGCCCGCCCCGCCGCCCCGCACCCCGCATCTCATCCGCACCCACCACCACATTGTCTAGTGCGATCAGCTGCGGATAAAGGGGAACCGACTGGACCGACAATCGATAGAAACCATTTCAATGCGAATTTATTTTTCCATTTTGCGGCCGCGAAGTACAGCACGAACGCCCCCAGCGATGTGCTTCGTTCTAACGCTCTTTTCTAAGCTCCTACAAATAAAAAGACTACTTCGTGCCGTGTCGTGGTTTATTTACGATGCTTACATTGGCTAGCATTTATCCTTGGCCGTATCTATTGTCCTAAGGCTGCTAAGAAATTGCTCTAAGCCTATTAACTGGACGATACCGGGCTATCTATGAAAAGTAATGCTTGCGGGAACATTAGATTAAAGCATGATATCAACGAGTTATATGTTTATCAAATGGAGTCATTAAAGGCACAATTTGTAGTCTTCAAATAAATAACTATAAATTATTAACATAAACGGAAAACATTCGAGCTACTTTCACTCCTGACCGTTACTATTTCCTTTAAAGTGTGAATTAAAAGCCTATCTGGTGGCAAGATGAAACGATAAAATCTACATTTCAAACTTTATAACATAAAAGTGAAACATTTATACAAAAAAATCCCGTTACTGACAAGTTGAATAACTTCTTGTAATATTTAGATATGCAAATATGATCGTTCAACAAATTAAGATTAGTTAAACATTTTGTGGGAGCAGATTAAAATTTAGATAAATAATATTAAATCAGTTTCCGATGGCACAAGCTTTGGTTAATATATTTTTTAATGTGCGGAAGAGGAATTGTTGCAGTTTCACTTTGTGCAAGATTAATGGGGTGTTAAAATCCGCGTGCCGGATCGCGGGCCGCGGGCAGTCGGAGCGGATGTCACATCATTACTCACACGCAGGCGCCATCCTTGCCTGCGTCCGCGCAGGACCGCGCCACCTCTCCAGTCGCCACAGTATAAATAACTCTTTAATTCCGCGGCCGCTACCCGCTTCTTAATATGAATATTAATGCGTGTGCACGACTTTACGGACCATTTGTTTGGTTATATTGTTAAACACATGATTTGTAATCATTGACAGCTCAATTTGGGATTTGGAACGTAGAAAGTGTTCGTGTTGATTTTATCGTGAGGCAAAATAAATATTGCACAGCCTTGACTACATACGTTTTCTGTGTATGTAACGGTAGTTACTCTTAATATGGTTACGCGAATATAGAGCTAGGCTTTGCATATTAATGAGATGTTTGTTTATAACATGGTTGTCACTTGAACGACCGGCTGGGCTTAATGTAGTAGGTCACGCAATCCGATTGTTAACATAAATACTCATTTGTTACAGGATTTGTGTCCTGACTCGGAGGAAACGAATCCCATACTACACATAACAGGTAAGGCGTTTTGTTAACTTATTTTTTTTTTAGTTTTATTAAAGCTTATCTATTTGACGCGACAGCTGTAGACACAAATCTCAATTAGTCATGATTAGAGAGTAGTGTTGACACGGTGGTACACATGATAGCGACAATGGGCGGCCCGTGGGACGTCTGTGAACTCCGCCCGACTGTTTTTGCCACATCAAGTGTTCGACTCGTTCTGAACGAGACAAGAATGCATATTTCCTAGGAACTTATGTCTGGCCATCGTAATAAGAACTGCCCTGACTCCTTGCCCACGTCCCTGTATAGCGAATAAGGGGACAGTAAATTACATATCGCGGCCATTGTTAGGCTGGACGTTTAGAGCGTGCGCGGCGTGGGCGGCGAAACACGGCTCCCATTGATTGCATGATTTATCGATATTGAATTTGCACAGGTGATTCCTTTGTTATTGTGATTGAAAGAAAATAAAATGGACATCGACAGATGTAAGATATAATTTAGTTCGTAAAGCATTCGAGTGAAAGCGAAAGATGTCAAATAAACTATTCTAAAAAAGAACGGTTTTGAATTTGAATTACATTCGTCTACAAGATACAATTGGTACGTGGGATATCTTTCACCGGATGGGAGTTTTGTTTTCTTACGACTATTTGTGGCAGTGTAGCTAAAAGTAGGCAACTCTTAGATAGGCATATGTATGTATAGAGATGTTAGAAACATGTATAAACCGCAGAGTAGAAGTCGACAGCTAATAGGGTTCCTCTGTATGCAAATAAGTGGCTATTGAGTTGTAACACGCTAACTTCTGTAAGCATGAGTGACAGGCAACGCTTTGCTACACGCAGTCGGCCCGAGGTCGGTGAAATTCTGCACTTAACGATCGATTCCTTTAAAGTGTTTCCATGAAATGGTCCGGTAATACCATATAATGGGCAATATAATAATTGACACACACAATGTCTGTAAACACGCCGCATTTGTGATAATGCGGTCGATATCACCGCTCGGTACAGTTAGCGGAGGTGGAGCCACCATTTAAATGACTGTCTATTAGCTTCATTGTAAGTCGGTGTCGTATTAACGTGCTTTGACGTTTCTCAGGAGTAGTCAACTATATCGTGTGGGAAAGCTGGTCTATTTATTTCCTCGTAAGGAACTTCAGTGTGATGTTAGAACGCGGATAAGACAATTAAGTAAGAGCGGCAATTAAGTTTGTTTCATCAAAAAGTAAAGGTTCACGTGCGCGTACGCAGAGTGTCTGCGGTGAGGTTTGCACGGATTCCAGTCATTACTCTCCGCTTCCCTGTTAGCTATTGCGGCGGAAGGCTGTGCCTTTGAATGCCAGTAAGCGTTGTCGGAACATAAATTTACATTTCGTTACGGTCGTTTTGTCAATACAATTCTCTCCACAGCAACAAATAAAAGATGTTTTTGGTGTTGCTTCTCTGGCTAGCTTATGTTTGAAAACTTTTACTTAGCTCTCAAACTTTCTAATTCGAAATAAATTGAGGAGAATGTTTTATTATTGATAGCGATAATTGTTGTGTATCCGAATGTTTAGCTTTACGAGAGATGATTGCCGTGTGAATGCGCACTATTATGATTTAGATAAGATCGTTTGCTTGCGCATGCGATGCCATTAAATCGATTGGCATATTTCGCATCGTGAATCGTGATCATTAATGTTGGAATCTGATCTTGATATTATGTACTTGTAATAATTGGATTAGCTAAATAAATAAAGAATGCAGTTTTAATTAAAACGATCATATTAAACACTTGCATAGTGGCGAATTTTCCCTTAAGTACCTAAGTATTGATAGAGAACTAAAGGAGGTAGTAGCTTTGTTATCTATGGTCTTAAGCCTAAGATACTTCCTGCTACCTCACTTTGCGTACTTTAGCTTTCAAGCTTAAGCACGCGGCAACTTAAGGGTCCTCTACCGTGCCTAGCCAAGCTCACAGTACACAACTTATAAGTACTTACTTAACTATTTCCATTCCTTTTAGATATAAGTACCTAACCACAGCTACTCGGTATATATTTTATCGGTAAACATGACATATCAGAAATGTAATTTCCTTCATAAAATTAATTAAACGCAAAACCTTTTCTCTTACCCGTATGTTCGCCGATAAACGTGAATGTTTATGAAACCACACGGCCACTGCGCGGGCGCTTTCCTCTGTGGGTCCGTCGAACGAAGCTTTTCACCGCACATCGCGATCTGTTTGACATCAGCCTGTATACGTTGTAGTTTCACGACCAGACCGGCTAGTCCCGGCGCCTCTTAACGACATCGTGCATTTATTACTGCTTGCCTTAAGAGCTCAGTTTTAAGCTCAAGATAAGCTCCGAGTAAAAGTTAATTAAAATTATTTTACAGCTCGAAAGTATGTTGCGATCGGATATATTAAATCTAAGAGATTTTTATCTTAAATTAATTAATGACACTCGTTTGAAAGGCAGATTGATGTTCATTACAGTGTTTGTATATGTTTTGATCGTGAAGTGTTGAGCGCGATGATTGACAATCGATTAAGAATCTCTGACCCCGCATTACAATGTTAATGGTGCTTTTTTACGCGCTTTTATTCCATTCAACACGACACGATTTATACAGACACTAAACTGTAAGATTTCTCTTTCTTTAGGAGGTAAAAAACACAATTTATAACCTCATCATCATCACGCTTTTGGTTGTAAACGCGACTCAACAATCTTTTTTTTTTATTGGTATTTTACACATTTAAAATCTATTCGAAATTCAAGTTACTTTCGCACCAACCAGCAACATATTTTAGAGCTAATAATATTCCTAATTAAAACCTCATTGTATGCAGATGAGGGCTATAATTGCTATTATCTTACCGCTGTCGCTTGCCGCGTGGTCCACAGATAGGACAGCGCGGCTTGTACAAGTCGTCGGGTCGACAGCGACACGGCGCGGGCGCATGCCGCCTGCTCGCTTAGATAAACACGCGATCCCTGGACACTTGTAGGGCTGCTCCTGATATTTGCTAGAATAGTGGTCTAAGGAAGGTTTGGCTGTAATGGAACTGTTAGATAAGAAAAATTATGAAGGAAAAATAGAGGAGAAAGTGATAAAAGGATTGAATTATGCTGACAGTTGATTATCCATAGAATGGACGTAGAGCATGATTAATGATTGTACTTGTACCGCATGCAAGAATAAAATATAAATAATGTTTGTGAGCACGGTCTTATAGGTTGAGAATATCAAATGACTGCTTAGTTTACATATGTAAAGGAAATGTTTCAGGATTAGTGTGGGCGCAAATCCTACAAAATGCCAGACATTTGCCAACCCTGCTCCAGCAGCTAGCTCGAATAAAAGGAATTCTCAAATTATGGAGGTGCGATGCAAACGAGCTAAATACAAAAAGCACGTTTAAGAAACACCAGCAAAGGAATACGCTATTTATTCGCAAATAGGTTTAGTATAGGTACAAGTCCTGCCTCGATCCCGGACCATTTGTTAGCCATGAAATATTTAATCGTCAGCAGAATAACTAGCTAAACAAGTTTGAATACCATTATAATGGGTTATCTTGTTACTGGGCTACGAGTACAAATATTTGTTGGCGGGAGAAGAATTATGGCTTTAGACACGCATATCTTCTTGACCGACGTTCTTAAAAGTTATGTGTTCAATATATTTATTTTAGTTGTTGTTTTATATTTTGTTGCTTTTATTTAAAAACTCTTTATTTCATTCATAAAATACGAAAAGGAAAAGAAAAGTAACCCAATACGGCCTTAAAAATCCTTAATTTCCTTTCCAGTAATTACCGACCGAAACATTTATATATGCGTGAAAGTACAGAAGTATAAGAATTTCACACGCATTCGAAAACAGATGGCCCAGTTGGTGCAGATAATTGGGTCAGGCGAGCAACCTGTCGGTGTGCTCACACGCATTGTCTCGCGTCTCGGTGCGCCGGCGCAGTACCGTTAGCGCTCGGTCAAGTTCGGCCCATTGTGACGTGACTGCTACTGGTGACATACGGATTTATACTGTCCGATTCGGTCCGCCCCCGAAGTAATCGTACGCGACGACGGAGATAATGTAGTTTTCCGACAGTTTTCTTTCCATAGACACGTAGGTAGTTATAAGAAATGCCTTCTTTATGATTTCAATTTAAAAACCTTTTTTTATGTCCCTAAAAAACTGCACGCAGAGGAATTTAATGTTTTCTAGAAAACTGAAATGAAATTCCCAAAAAACATTCAATTCGTATGCTTAACAAAAAGCTTTTTTTTCGGATCTTGTTATCTTTGAAGCCGCGCGAGATCGGACGCGATCGTCACAATTCGGACCGCTAGAAAATAGTTTTTTTATTATAATAATAAGCGGTGATTGCAAGATATACACTTATTATTTACGTGAGCTTATCTGATGCTGAAAGTAGGCGGGTAGGCACGTGCGCCTCTGACCCCGCCGCCGAACATCAAACAATCTCAATGCTAGACTTGTGTGACTGGCCTTTTTGTTCGTGCTTCACAAAGATTGGATTACCAGTGACCTCTGCGCGGACATACGAGATTATGTCGGTAACAGTTCTACGACCATTTATTAAACAGAAGTATACAAAGACACGACACACTACTTCAATATAGGCAATTACAGAACAAATGTATTTACGCCTTAATGGCTGTGAAACGTCAGTTATCTCGGTCAATTAAAGGAATATGTTGTTCCGTTCTCATAAAAGTGCCTAGTTTAATTTATTGGATGCTAAAGATGGGGTTAATAGAGGTTTATAAGTTTATGCCACGTCAATATCCGGTTAACCGTACTCTAGTAGTCTCATATAGCTGTCTACAACTATATGAGACTATGCAGGTAACTACAAGTATGTATACCCCTCGAAATTTCGCTTTTGTTCATATTATTGTATTCATACTAATTCGCATTGACTTGCATATATCTGCCCGCAATAGTTATGAGGTTAGTAGGTCCCCAAAATTTGAATATGCG
Organism: Hydraecia micacea; assembly: GCA_914767645.1. Taxonomy (NCBI): domain Eukaryota; kingdom Metazoa; phylum Arthropoda; class Insecta; order Lepidoptera; family Noctuidae; genus Hydraecia; species Hydraecia micacea. Next base: position 8,329,454 of record OU611779.1, on the reverse strand, counting down.
CCCATAATCATGATATATAATTAAGTAACAGTTTATTTCTCACTCCGAATATGCGTATGCGCCATGACTCAGTATCTTACACTAAGCCACTGATTGTTCTCTACAACCACTTACCAAGTTTTGATGAGCACGCCTGCCTATTAGGAACATGATTTGACAATTGTGGGCATTGGGTCAACCGGTGCTTTCTGCTTAATTAGATATTATAATGATCACAAATATTTTATTTGAGGTGTTGATTAATGTCCTTCATCTAAATTAGTGGGTGTCTATGTGCAGTTTCATCAATTTATAAGATGAAATCAAAACCTTATCAAATTAACGCAGATACTTACTTGCAATCTTTTACTTTTACAAGTTAAGCTTTAGCAATCATATTACATACTTACATAGGTATGTATTTGAGTAAAAATAAACTTATGCATTGTTCAGACCATTATATAATACACTTACTGTAGGACGATCGTAAGTGTCGTAATTTCCCTCAATTAGAACTAGATTACACATTTTCTGATGACTTCTTAAACATTTATTCCTCGCTTCAATCGTGAGAATCTGGCTCCAATGTCGTAATGAGCTTTACATTGGTTCTATAAATGTAAATCCAGTGTTAATAAGTGCAGAAATAACAGGAAATATAAACTGTAATTTCATTGTATAAGGCATCAATGAGAATGATTGTATGCTGTCGTATCGGAGATTGGTGGCTACTGATCAGAGCCCGCGGTGTGGGAACACAATGCTATTGTATGCTTAATGAAAAATCCTTCCAGGCGAATCACGGTTCATTACTTTGTAATTAGGGTGCTGAAGCAAAAACCTGGGCTTTTCTATCATTCGATTACGCATAACGATTACAGTACATAGCTCTCGACAATGGGTAAACTATTTGAGCGATAATAATGACAGGTCAAAAATAAGGTTTTATGACACTGGGAACTTTATTTAACTATGTTCAAGAATGAGCACATGCCAGTAATACATATTAAGTTTATGGGTCCTTTAAAGTGTCTGAGATCAATAAAGTAAGAATAGATTTCTTGAGAGACGATATTAAACAGACATAAAAGCCTTCATGAAATTTACAGCCTCTGATGAATGCATATTTTCAAGTCTACTATCCATTAAAACTATGTAGTTAACGACCCAGAATCATAAACTAATTATAATCAGGCAACAAAGTCTAAAGTACTAGTAGTTGGTTATTACATAGTGTAGAATTCTGATCTTAAAAGTGACTTTGTAAAACCTGAAGGCTCCCGCAGATAGGCAAGACGCGACGCGATGCGACTTTAGTAGAATAATTTCTATGAAAACTTCATGGAAATTGTTCTACCAAAATCGCGTCGCGCCTGTCTGCGCGGGCCGTAATGTTGAAATATGGCAAATCAACTTCTACCTAAGACTACTTGTCCTTAAAGTGCAGTTCTGTGAACAAGTGTTTTCAATGTAATTTTTCATGCATCCAAGAAACAGCTTAGGAGCCTATTATCCGTTTAATTATAGAAATATCTCGGGTAATAAAACATCAAGACTGCAATTAAGAGTACTGTTCGTTGATCTGTCGCTCTAAACAGCGGGCAGATTACAGCGTTATTGTTCTAAGTGTTTCTAGTTAGCGTTCCGAAGCTCAGTGAGCGATGATAGAAATGTTGAGAAGTACGTGAAGATCGCGGAGCTGAGTTCACCGTTAAATTGGGCAATTTGTGCGCTCACAGCACGGTGGCTGAGCCCGCGCCGCTCGCTGGGGCGCTTGCACCGCTCGTGATATAACTGTTACGTTCATTATGTGACATATGGATCACGTGATCGCGTCACCTGTACGTAATAATTGTTTGTAGTGCACGCTTAACGGCACCATGTTGTCTCATGCATGATCTTCGTAACCACCTCGTAAACCGAGTGCACTCTAGTGTTACGAGGCTAAGCGTCGAGTGGTAACTGTTCGTGTCGAGTGTTGTCGTGGGTGCTTCTTTTACTGCTTCCGTTGCTAATTAGATGCGTCTTTCAATACAATGTCATGAGAAGACATTAATGCCCATTCTGTAATCAAAATGAATGATGGATGGTTTGATAAGATTAATTCGAATTTAGTTTCAACATTTTTATGGAAAATAAAATGGAGATAGAGACAAGATTTGGGTGTGCCTTGATAATAAAATAAACCAAACATGTTCGTCTCATAGTTAACGATCACCAAAAATCTTACACTTTCATACGTCAACCGTTAAGAGCACTATATTTACCAAGCTGACTCACCACAGCGTGAACTAAAAAAAAAAGCAAAAAACCAAGTCTGGCGCCTCCATTAACGCGCATAACATAAACAGAACCGCCGAAACCTCACACCTACACAATACGGAACTATACTTATATATTGTTTATGGTGCCAAGTGACCAAGATTGGAGCAATGTTCCGCTCTCGGGGCATCTCGGCTATACTCATAGTTATAGGTGAACTAACTGTAACGCAGGCTCCCTCCGTTGTTCCCCCATATATGACCGCCATAAATGTCAGCGTGTGCATTGTTTCACTTCTTTATGTTAAAGACTAAGGACCTTTGACTGACGTTATGCGATTTGAATAGGTTATGAAAAGGAGCTTTTGTTGATCAGTGCGGCTTTTCCACTATCTCACGAGAAATGTTCCTGGTTTTCGTACTTCTAAATCTGCATGCAAAATTTTGGTTTAACTTAGTGTCGTGAATTCTTGGAAGCATTAGTCACGTTCTGAGTACTGTTGGGTTTAGTTAATGTTAATAATGAAGCAGAGTTTTATGACCTCGACTCCTCCAACGAATATTAGATTTTCATACTGTAAGCTGAAGACTTCCTTGAAATTGTACAGATTAATTATGACCGGGCCGTATATGAACACGGACGGAAAGGCTTTATTAACTTTCTTACTTTATTCAGTCAAGTGTTCTCAATATTTATGCGTGTTTTAAATGAGTTAAGTAAGGTCTCTCTGTATGCTAATTAAAAGGAATTTATGGTGATAATAAAACAGCAAGTAGGTCGTGAGTTTGTATTACCATGTTTAATACGGTATTTAAGAATAAACACTCACTAAGATTTAATAACGTGCCGTCATTCGTCATGTTTACCAACGTAATTAGTCGCATTAAACTCATTTTGAGTTCGAAAACATTAAAAAGATTGCTGGGAACGTTAATGCAGTGCAATGTGTGTAATACCCGTAATGCGTGTAAACGTTAGGCGCGCTTCTCATCTGCGCCGGAGTGTGCGGAATGCGTGCACTTTGTTGCTTCACGCTCACTGTACTAAGAGGACAAATTGTCATTACCGCAATACCGTTGAATTGTTTGTGGTTCGTTAAAATTTTAAAATCAGTACCGCGAAGTCACTTCTTCCGTTGAATTTTGAGTATAACTGCACATAATAGTTTTGCTGTAAGAGTACTTAGACAAACGGTATCTAAGTGCAATTACTTGTACATATTGAACAGTGAGCGCCATTTATACTCGTTTGCCGAGTGCTGGTATTCATACAGCATATAATAAAATAATGGTGATGAGGTTTCGTTTTTGACAGCTCAAATATTTTTATTGGCTTGTTCCATATACATATTATGTTTTAAATGTTTTCATAAATCGTTTTAAGTATTCGCAATATGGGAACACGCAATCGATGACTGTCTCGTTCAATTATCTTTTAATCAACGTTTATCTGATTAACTTAACCAAACTTTTACACAACCGCATTTCAGGACCAAGTTCACGCATATGTCGTTCGAGAAAATTTAATTAAAATAGCGGCACTTGTTAAAGTGCAATTTATATTACGAATTTTATGACACTGCGCTCCGTGGGTTTCCGTTCCTTGATTGCTTCAATTGCAAAAGTAAAAAGGTGCACGAGTACTTTATAACTTGCAATTTAAATAATATTGAACACATTTAACCGAGCAGAGACATTGTGAATTGATTGAAAGCTATTTCATTCATTTACGATGTATAAAAAATTATTTTAGCTGTCGCAGAGACTAGAGAGTACCTTAACAACAATAGTTTGTACTTTCTCGTGTACAAATGACCATTCATTGTATTTGATAAAAAGTCTAGTGAAAGCGATATTGCGATGCAAAAACGTAAATGAAAATTCGTGTCACTGACTTTCCTGTTAGCTTTCATGGGTCCATGCAGTGCTGATCTTGACCTGCATTCGGCGCATCGACAATCACAAAGCGCGAGCTAAACAATCAACCGATCGGCGCGGGCGCAGGCGCAGCCATACAATAGTCTTTGTATCTACATAGACATACACACCCATAATAGGTATAAGTCAATGAACGCCGAAAACCACATTACTTTTCTACTTTCATTTTTAATCAATAATATTGAATTACATCCTGTCGGCAATAAATTTCACTATAATAGTCTATTTGGTATCTGAAATGTAGGTGAAATATCAAATGCAATAGAGACGAAACGCACGTATTTAAAATGATATATCTGTTACGAATTACTCGATACATTAGGTTGCTAAATTAGTAAATTCTTGCTCATATGATTGCGCTTCCTTTATAAAGAACGAGTGCCTACATCTGCCAATCATTGGTATGTTATTACAGTTCTAATTTTGACCAACTTTCGATTTTCTTTACGTATTGTATTGATGTCAATATTATCTACTCTGAATATGTTTAGAAAATATACAATAATAATAAAAACAAAACACGACACAAATATTTTAACTTCGTGTCTCAGTCTTTTGTTAGCTTTATAAGTGCTACGCCGTAGCACTTTTTATGCAAACCGCGTAGCACTCGTAGAAAGCGGATTGTTTAAAAGCCTTGCTCCGGGGTATAGATTCGACATGCAAGGGCATTAAGGGAATTTTATGCCACAATATATTAAGATACTAACGAGAGATTCTATAGAAATACAGTCACGGATTTTCATTGGAATGCACATAGAATGCTATTGCAGATATCATACATGTTATGGTCTGCGCAGTATGAATAGTTTGGGTTTATTTTTCTTATTTGGTAAACAAGGCGTACTGAGATATCGATTTTGAGAAAATAAATTGGTATTATGCAGTTTAGGACGTCATTCATATCTTTGTTGTTTATATCTTTCTGCAAAACGTTCATACCTAATTTAAGGTTTAGGTATGATTAATGCTAATGTGATATATTCGGGACTTTTGTTGTACCATATTTGTTTACCCAATAAGACATGCAAGGAGAAAAGCATATTATGTAAAAAATATAATATAATATTTTATTATGCAAAATAAAATAAATAAATGTATAGATTTGTTTTTTATGGATGGGAAATTATCAAATGACCCCTCCCGCTCTGGGTGGAGCGGAAGGGAGTGTCAGACTCTTAATGACTAAAACTCACCCGTGTTCCTTCCTTAGCCCTTTATGTTCCGGGGCAGAGGTAACCCTTTCGGACTATCCCGCTACCCCGGCAGGCTTCGGCCCTAACGGGCCCCTTCCCTTATGCTGACATCTCTTTGAGGCCCGCGTGGAACACATACGCGCCGTCCGGCACGGGCCCGGTCCTGATCGAACGGTGAGCTACCCATTACTCTCCGTCCGCAGGCCCATAAATGTATAGCTTATTCATAGATTTCTATTGTTTTAAAGTATTTTTTTCTAAGAGTTTTCGTTTGTTTCAGGTGGTTCTATCGGCATGAAGGGTGACGCGCTGCGCTTAGCGCGGCTGGCGCTACTGTTATTGCAGGCCACATTTGTAATAAGTAAGTATGTCGAAATTTTTATTCTTATTATACTGTTTTTGAGAAATGACTGTGGATTGTTATAAACTTTTTGTAATCATGATTATATGTGTAAACTATACAAATATGCTGAAATCATTTTGAGATCATATTCAAAAGTTTCAAGCAGGCAAGCGTAGCTACGCTTGCCGCGGTTGGTCCGTGGATGGGTGACCAGATGGTCTTCTTATGTAAAGATTTACATAAGAAGACCCCTTCGTGCCTCGGAAAGCACGTTAAGCCGGTGGACTCGGCTGTCATTCGTGAATCTTTAACATTCGTTCCGGGTCGCCAGAAGTCCGAAAGTCTGACAACCAGTGTTAACAAGGGTTATCGTATTACCCAGTCACTGGGTTGTGGAGATCAGATAGGCAGTCGCTTCATGTAAAATACTGGTACTCAGCTGCATCCGGTTAGACTTGAAGCCGACCCCGACATAGTTGGGAAAAGGCTAGGCCGATGATGATGATTTCAAAGTTTCAAATCTTACCAGACGTACTTGTATGCTTCTAAATAATCAATCATAGCAAAAAGCATCATACTGCTTCTGGCAAAGTACTTAACAATAATGTGTTTTGAGAACAAGGAGAAATACAGGAGAATATGTAATCATGTACTGAATATGAACCGTGTTTGTTTCAGGTCGAACCGCATTCGAAAAGCTAACGGATGTGGACTTCGCAGGCACAGCGTACTACACAGTACGCAACCTGTCCCTCTACGAGTGCCAGGGCTGGTGTCGCGAGGAGCCTGACTGCCAGGCAGCCTCATTCAGGTACACACATCATACCATATTAATTACCGCACCATGTTTCCTAGTCCCAACCAAATATGGGCAAAATACGATCACCCGTACATGGACGCTTATTAAAACCGCAGCGGCACCGCCATTATCTACCTATTAATATTAATTATATATCAATTACTACCGACAAGATAATGTCAATAAAATCAATCTGTGAATCTGACCCAGTAAAGAGAATTTCGCATTTAACGACGTCAAACGAAGTGACTCGTCCGTCCGAGAGATCACGAAACAAATAAAAATCAATGTGTCTGCGTTATCTTAGATCTGGATGCTCCTGACCCGAATGTTCTACTGATACAGATAAAGATCTGATTGACGTGAAGATTCACTAATCTAGCGGTGATTCTGATGCTATGGGGTGGAGAAATCTGGTGGAAGTGTACCGTGTCGACCTCCGCGATCGCTTCAACGCACGACGCATGCCAATGACTGTATTGAAAAGTTATTTGCTGCAGAAAGTAATCCGAAAACAGATTGTAGCTTACTTTCTGATGTTGTTTATGTTTTGTTTGGCCTAGCCAGCTGCACCGAATAGGTAGTGTTGGAGGTACAGAGTAGTATATAAAATCTCGAGATGAAATCTCTAACTTTTTCCTCTTGAATGCCAAAAACGAAAGGTAGGGCACGACACACATACAGAAGTGGCTACGTGCATAATCATAATCCTAAATCTGCGCGGTTACAGTTAAACTATAACTCCTGGATTCGTGAGGTCGGCGTCAGTTCACGTAATTTACATGATGTAGTGAGTTCACGGCGAGTGGGGATGTGTGTCAGTCTGCCACACGTCCTGGCCCGGCTCGGCGACACGCTGCCGACTAATAACAATGTGTCTCGGGCATAGCCACAAACCGTGTAAAAGCGGAAACCGACCTCGCCGCGTTCCAAATTGGATAACAGTAAAAGTGATCGCATACGTCTTCAATGGGTATTAACGCTAGCAACACAAGCACGCCCGATAGTTTTCATGACTATTGGCGGTTTTGAACGCATTATATTAATTTATTGTTATTGTCTGTCTGTTCTGATTCACACTCTGTTGCAATCGCCTGGCCTAGGATTTGGAGCAAACACCATAAGTACATTTGTATGCATTCCATTCTCTCCCATAATGTATAGGCAATGAATCACTTATGAAGCAATTTCTAGTCTGGTATGCGCATTACTCTAGTTGAAGAAAAGTCGATTCAATAGTTGACAGTATAGGAAAGTGTTGGAAAAATGATTTATTGTCTATTTTTCCCGCGGCACGCGTTGTCGCCATCGTGTCGCCGCGCGTTTATTATCATAGCTGTTTGCGTGCACTGAACTGCAAAAACTCTAATTGTATTAGACTGTATTGAAACATGTAACAGTATTAAAACGCTAGTTAGATTCCTCGAAATCAATTTGAACGGGATCGATCGAAAATCAATTCGGTATTCAATTAAACGAGACGGAACTTTCCCGCGCTTCTAATCTACCATTGTAAGTTAGTGTGTACGTATCTTGCATCAATCCGTCCAAAGAAATAGCGATCCAGCGATCTGACAATAGAATGGGACGAATGCGATTTTAACAATCGGTAACTGTTTACCGCAGTGCGGTGGTGCCACTGACTCGTCTCGGAAACGTTTTACGGTATTCGGGAGCGAACCACTCGGTGAGCGACCATTCTGTCTAACCGAAACTTGACGTTAAATCATGGATTAAATATCTGAAATGACCAGGTCACGACCTCCACTATCTGATGTTGTCAAGTTTTGATAAAATCTTTACGAGTTCGTTGTGACGAATATTTCAAATATTTTAGCATACCTGCTGGAAAGCTTTCACTGAAGCTTTTGGGGCTGTGCTTAACTTGGATGATTAATCGTTTGTTGATGCGTCTACATTAGGTACGATTTATAAAAAGTAAAAGCAAATGTTGATGTGATTTCTCTATATGTATGCATTTGGTATTTGGGTTCCCCAAAAGAAACTTAAATGAAATTGACTAACAACATTAACTTAATTGAATCCATTAATTAGCTGGCTGCTGTATAGATATAATCAAGTACAACTACTTGTTACCCAGTTTATATAATATATGATTGATCTCCGATATAACGGCAGTGAAAGATCATTTCAGAGTTCAAAAAGATTTGTCGAAGCAGCGTGTTTACAAACAGCACATTAGTCATCCGAGATAACCCGTCATTAATTTACCCATCACAACATTTGAAGGCCGTGGTGCTGCATAGCAATTAAATGCATCGATATGTTTTGCGGGATGCCTCACAGTTTCTACCGGTCGCGCCTGCGCTGGTCGGCGCGTGATTGATGCGCTGGGTGCGTGGGCGCCAGCACCGACTAACGGACTACAGACTGCACCGATCTGATGATCGGTCTGATCCGACCAATTTGTGTAATAAACGTAAATACTACTTGATACTAGTGCGTCCATAATAACCTCGACGGCGTAATGATGTTAGGACGTTTGTAATCTCTATAAATACGTTGTAATATGCGCAATTTGTAGTCGCTGCGGTTTGGATTATACGCCAATGTAATTGATAGTACAGTTTGTACCACCTTTGCTATTTCGCTATGCTGTATTTATTTTATTATATCGGTATAAAGATGGGAGATAACCGTGTGATTTTTATCGAACTTGATGAGGCACCCTTGGATTTACCAGATTTATTTGAAGATCACTATTTATGCATGTAGTTAAGCGAATGTTCCTTTGAATTGAAAAAAAATAGTAAATTTAACTCGCATTGTAATCAAACGAATGCGATCTGCGATGCTGTTCCATCTCATAAGTGTATACAACCTGCTGTCACGTATATAATCGACCGTCTCCGTCGCTCGCGGCGAGAACTAGCTATCGATATCGACAATACGAGTGAATGCAGCTCTAAAATTAAATAATCACTGTGACATGATGCACATTAGTCTTTGCTTCTAAAAATAACGCTCATACTTCTCTCTGCCATTACTTCAGTCGACTTGATTGACGTCCTTGTAAGCCCTTGGCACAAATGTATAACTCGTCATTACGTTAGGCAACGAACTCAGAGAGCATAGACTTAGAACCTGTTTGCTCTTCGTAATTGGTAGGAGAATATTCTGAAAATATGCTCGATGTAAATTCAGGAAGTTTTACTTTTGAAACCTTAATATTTTTTTTAAAAATAACGACCAAGTACTTCATTAAATAATATGATTACACACCATATGAGGTTAATTGGGACAGCGTTAAAATGAAAAATGTCGAAGAGATACGATCCGTCACTAATTATGCGCTACCGCAATCTTTAAATCAAAAACCACCTACTTTCCCATAAGCTTACATTTGCATATCTCATGTTGATATCACGTGTAATTTTGCACGCAGCTTAGGAAAAGCGTAAGCGATACGTGCATACTAATGCACACGTAACGTAGACCAAGCAAAGTACTGTATCGTCTCTCTCTATTGTAAGTGCAACTTTAGCCTGATTTCCCGTGCGATACTCAATGATTAATTGTCAAACCTGCGCACACACTCATACATATTCACAGACGTAAGCACACCTGCAATTTACTCTGATGAATTCTAAATCAGTTCACAGTTCTGAAGGCCAGTCTATCCACTGTTTAATTACCTATTGCTTTAGCAGTCCGCCCGAAGATTTATTACGTCTGTTTTGAAACCGAAGCGAAATGCAATGTCATTAGTTTAAGGGCTCTATCGACGCATTAATCATAACGTTTTTTATATGAATTCTTTGTTTACAGGTAGGCACTTAAAGGTGCTTTAACAGTAAAGTAAAGCGCAGCAATTTGTCAGAGTTGAGCTTTCAAATGCTTATTATTATACTGTTTTGGGATGTGGATTGAACGATTAGGATTAGGAATTGTGTTAGGATAAAAATCAAAGACGTGAACAGATGATCGAGTAATTTGTTTGTTCTTACATCGATGAAACTTGAATATAAACCGAAAGTTCAGTAAAATAAAGAAAAATTTTTTATTCTCCACACAAAAAACGAACGTTATAAAAAATACATAAAATACACACATACAAAGTAGCCAAAAGCCTCGTATTCAACAAATAAAAGTTTAAAATTTGTAAATTTTATTCAGTGCTTTTTCTTCTTAGTGGACTTAATCGTATGTGCAACAAATGTCTAATGAGATTCCACATTTTTAGTCATCAACTGAACGGTGATTTTTAATAATACTGAGCTAACTCGATAACCAGATAGCTATGCAAGATAAGTCTGGATACCTCGGGATTAATCTAAGAAATTAGAGCTATTTTGTAACAACGGCCCATCATAGCGTGTAGGTGCACGCGCATTAATAAGGCGAGCAATCTCGTAAACAAGCTCGGGTTATTATAGCACGAAATATTGCGTGGAACGGTAAGTTCCGTTATTCTGCAAGGAAGTGTAACGTTGAGTCTCGGTGTCACTGTTATTGGTATGGTTGCGCGTTATAAACTAAATTGTGCTCAACACCCTTTCCTTGTAAACATTTCTGAGTGGGTTCGTCCGATACGACCTTAAATTTCTAAAGCTAATTTGAGTTAAAATAATGTTTCTGCGATTAACTTAACTCACACATTCATTATTTGTTAAAATGTTAAGAAAAATCGTCTACGATTGCAATATTTGAAAATATGAGCAACATGTATCTATGAACATAATTGATTTATCTGTCATTGTTTAATTTTTAATACTATTTTATTCCAGGTACATTGTACTTCACATAAATTTATTATTAATATACAAAAAATATTATCAAATATTTTAAAAGAGTTATTATGGAGTTTCTTGACCATTCTTCTCCATACGAAACTACCTTTTGAAAGGGACAACTAGAATCAATTATATTTTTTTGCAAAAGTATTTTTTAATGGCCTGATTGAAATAAATTTATTGAACTTTGAATGGAATGTATTATAGGTATTTCTGCCTACATATGTAGGTATATTATTAATTTATACACATTCTCAGTTATAAATTAATAGAAATTAATAGTAGGCAATAATCATTTGTCTATTTGGCTATATCTCACATGTGTGTTTCGAAATCATCACGACATCGGTATTAGAGAGGTTTCCCATTGTCAGCCGGAAACGGAAATGTATAGAACACTAAATTCAGCACGACAACTAATAAATTGTGTCTGCGTTAATTATAGTTATTAAAAAATGGTTTATTAAAGTCGGTATACACTCGAGTACTAAAATAAAACTATTATAAAACTGGATGCGATGTTTTACTGTTTTTTATTGAGTATTTGCATCCTAAAGAAGATTAAACTGAGATGTAGAGAGATATCGTCGTCTTTATAACGTAACGAAGTCTGATAAAAAGAGTCTATGAGTGAGTCTACTGAGTATTTTCATATTTTCTTATAATAGTGGTTGCCTTTTTATTCAACGCAAATCTCTCTTTAATTCGTAATTATGTCAGGTACGTCTTCTAAGCCGAAAAAAAAAACCTATTAAAAAATCCCAGTTTGACTGAGGAATGTAAACTTTATGATTTTCTTGAGAACACCTTTCTACACCAAAATGCTTGGTAAATACCAGGCGGTCCCGCTATCGTTACCTGTCTGTACATTCTGCTCTCCGCTGGCCGTCTGACACTTCCTGGTGCAATGGTCTATCTAGACGTCCAACTAAAAAAATCTATCCGCCTAGGTACGTGCCGTCCGACGATTGCCGCTTTTTACCATTCACACAAAAAATCCTTTAACTGTAAGTAATTAAAATAAAATGCTTCAATTACTACAGAGCCGTTGGCAAACCCGATTTATTTTATTATGTAAATTGTTACTAAATAAATAACGGTATAGCAACACCCACCGTGACGTTCGCATATCATAGACATTATAATAGATATTTCATCAATATTTACTCTATGGTCAGTTAACACGTTCACGCTAAAACAATAACGTTATTTATTTATGACAATCGTTCAGAATGTAGCATGAATGTTTTTTTATTCTCACGTTGTGCCGAAACGGTTGAATGGATTTGGATGAATGAGATATGAAACGATTCGCCATGACACTCCCAAACGACACTATATCTGAGAATTTAACAAAGAACGACTTTAGGTACAGTTATCAGTATAATTCGATTCATATATTTATCAATAAGTATCAGTCGTTCGAATTCGAAAAGGTACAGCCATTGACATATATATTACTGGTACAGCGCTCAATTTGTACCGTAAAAGTCATAACAATAACGAGGTTGAAGCATGAAGAATATACTCTTATGTTAATTGTAAATTGATTGCCACAAAAATGTGTTTACCGAACGTACTTCACATTAAAAAAAAAAACCGGTAGTTACAGCTTGGTGTACAACGGTTTCATTGTGCCATTCGTATCCTGTAGAGATAGGCAAGAACGTAGCTAATGAAATAATTTGGGCCGTTTTATACCGTGGGTTTAAATGACTCTCTCTTATTGAAAAACGACCGTATCGCTATGTTGGCGAGATTAACTGAAAACGGTAGGAATAAAACAACAGTTAGTGCCGCTTATAATGGGAATGTATTCAAGAAAACGGTTAAGATAAATTACAATTAGACGCTTAAAAACCGTTTTGCGAAACTTTACTGTGTTTTGACGTGTGTTTGCAATTGATATCGATAATACGTTTTATACATTTAGATGTAGGTACCGTTTTTTAAATGTTTTCTGTAGCTAATCCCATGAGATTGCGACTCCATTTTTGTAAATGTTCACGACATGTCATTAGCACAAGTGTTTAATTCAAATGTTTGTTACAGCTTTGTGCTGAACCCGCTGACACCGGTGCAAGAGACGCGATGCCTGCTGCAAAACGACACACAGGCCAACAACCCTATGGCTACTCCACAGGTATGTACTGTACTCATCGACGATTAAATGTTACATTCTGCTATAGATACGCCAGTATAGCCCATTCAGCAAAGATACGACTGACAATAAGAACTAGTATATAAATAGAATTGGTTCCAATGGAATCTCCTGTTTCTCGACTTAATTGAAGTCCTTGTCTAACCAACGTTTAAAGTGCTTCTCATTCTAAATCTACGTTTACAGCTAGTCTTATTTACAATCTTCATAATCTCAAGACATGCTTTGTCTGGTCTGGACCGTGCGGTGTAATAGATAACAGTTTACGTATTTAATAGCCAAATAAATTTATCTCGGTTATCTACCGGCATTCCCTCAGTACTGCCAATTAGCCGACCGATGCAGAGATTGGATTAACAATTCAGATTAAATCGGTCAACGAGTCCCAGGGAAGCTAGCTGGCTGGCCACACTACTTTGTAGGTAACTGTTCAGCTAAACGCTAGACAGTTTAATCGCTTTCAGGCCTAATGAACGGTGCCGCTAATAAATATACGATGTGAAACGATGCGGCTCGCACCGGTTGCTCTTTGTTTATTTTGAATGAATGAAATTAAAGTGAAAATATGTGTTGTTAAACAACGGCTGCAAGCAAATGAGTACTGTTTGTGTGAGTTCTATTAGACGCGAGTCATTTGTGCGCGAAGCAGTCGTATTTCAATTCATAATGGGCAAATTTTATCTGAATGCATTATCGATAATGATAGGCTGAGGTGCGACGTGAGATTAATGTTCTTTGTTGGTGCAGCGCTCCGTGAACACGTACTACATGGTGAAGCTGCAAGTCCGCACGGAGAGCGTGTGCCTGCGGCCCTGGGCCTTCGAGCGAGTGCCCGGCAAGGCGCTCCGCGGCCTCGACAACTCTGTCATCTACACCTCCACTAAAGAAGCCTGCCTCGCCGCGTGTCTTAACGAGGTAGCGTATATTTTCTATTTATTCTAAACCAGCTTTTCCTATCTTTCAATCGTGTTCAACGTTGCTGCGGTTTTCAAATTGTAACGGATATGCAAGCTTTCTGATATCGTCGACTTTCTTAAAAAATAAAAAATACAGATAATGCAGTTTTGAATAACCAAATTCTGGGGCACTAGAATTTTGAGGACGCATCTCAGAGTCATAGATTATTCTGTATCCGTTAGATGTCTTTTAGGGCGTGTCGCATTGCTCGGTTATCTATGAGGCTTTAAGAAAACATCGCCTCCACGCTGCAATTTAGTGTTTATCTATTCAATTTATATTTATGGTTTCGCCCTACTTACAGTGGCACTCGAGATACAGAAGAAATGATAGGAGTTCCTTTAATATACTTAGTTTGGACAGGAAAGTTATTGAAAATCTTTATACAATGTAATGTAGTAATTCAACATCATATTATGCTTTTAAACAAGCTGTTATTATATAAATTGATACAATAAGGACCTATCTACGTAAACATGAGTCTGGGATCCGTACATTGTAATCTTTTCATTTACGGATAAGTGATATTCAACAGATATTACAATTTACATAGTGGTTACTAGTTGATGTATTTTCTTTAAACTGCACATTAAATATGATTATAGAGCACTTCAATTGGTTAGTGGGTTTGATTGGTCTGGTAAGCAGTTTACTTGAAGATTGTAAAATTATGGTCTGATTAATTATTCTTCGAAAATGTAGAGCTGAACTTCAATCATACATTATTACAGAATTAAATCGTTACTGAACGTCGTAGACATGTAACCATATCTACCTATCTAAAGTAGACTTGTTTTATCTAGAAAAAGTTCCCGTGTCGCTCTGCGGAGTATGAGTACGGCAGCATGCGGTGTTCGCTCAGCGACTCGGATCGCCGCACAGCGCAACACTTCGTGCAGCTCGTGGACACGCCCGGCACCGACTACTTCGAGGTAAAACACATTACACACCACACATTACTCATTTGTTTTACACAAAATACTTAAAACAAGTTCCCTCTTTGTTACATTTGACGCACATACTAAGCTTTGAACAGAGTCAGTCAATATTTGGTTTTAAAGATTCTTTATTTATTCTAAAAAATTAAATAATATGCTGCAATATTTCAGCTCAATGGGACGTCCAGATTATTAAAGCAATTTAACCTGACATCATAAAATAAGATTCTCATTCCTCACAGTTTCTCATATTTTACAATACACGATACAAGAAAACAGTCGAGCTAGTACTTATCCATGTAGCTCATTTATTTGGTACCAGCTTTAAATGACTCGAAGTGGCGCTTCGGCCCGGCTTCAGAGAAAGCAATCACAATAGTAATGCGGTCCGTTTGAACGCTCGTGAAAATAAACATGTATTCAGTTAACGTTATTACCATTGTTGTGTGTTATTTGACGTGATTTGGTCGGTGTGTGGTCGTGCAGAACCTGTGCCTGAAGGCGTCGCAGGCGTGCAAGGGCCAGCGAGTGTTCACGGCGCCGCGCGTCGGCGTCGCAGAGGACAAGGTGGCCCAGTACGCCGGCCTGCACTACTACACCGATAAGGAGCTACAGGTAACTAGAACTACCCTCCCAATTAAAACTCTATGTCATTAGTAACAAGATTCACTTTTGCGCCACGTCACAGTAATTGTGACGTTGCAATTAATACTCCGAGGCCCTATTTGTAACATGATATGCAAGATGAAAAAGGCGCGCTGCTGACAGCCACCTATTAACGTTCGAGTCGGATAAGCGGAGAAATATGGATTGTGTTTTATTGTACCTTTATTGGTTTCTGCGATGTTATCATAAGATGGCTTTATGATTTCTATCCCGGCTCTCTCTATACAAAAGCAAATTCTCCAGTATTAAAGTTAGTCACTAATAAATTTAACTTGTCGCCTAAATAGGTTTCGACCTCAAGTCCGTCCTTTTCCGCGTCCCACTGGTTTAACGAGAAGTGGCAGAGGTTAAATCGTGTGCACTTGTATATAATCAAGAAGGAAGACGTTGCAATTAACATAACTTTAGTATGCAATAGTTATAAAGTTACGACAGTAATATATCGCTTCTTGTTATGGATACAGATGATTATATAGTGGAGCACCGACTCCAGTTTCCAGATAAGAGATTTATAAAATTTATTATTTCCACTGGATCATGTATTGATAATAGTCAAGCTGTTTTATTGTCAACATTATGCATTTTCTTTCGTCTTTACAAAACTACAGGTGTTAAATAAATCTACAACCAATTGCGTAGGTGCTACAACGAATAAACGATCATGAATCACTCATCGATGTTATCTTTAATATGGCTATCTATTTTGTATTCGATCAGGTGACATCCGAAGCAGCTTGCCGTCTCGCATGCGAAATAGAATCAGAGTTCCTGTGCCGTTCGTACCTGTACATGGGCCCCCCTCACTCGGCCGCGTACAACTGCAGGCTGTACCACCTGGATCACCACACACTGCCTGACGGGCCCTCGGCCTACCTGAACGCTGAGAGGCCATTGATAGATGACGGAGAACCCATCGGGAAATACTTCGAAAACTTCTGTGAGAGTGAGTAGCTTTTTTGTTTTTTGGTACTGGGCAGAGATCGGCTTCCTTTGTTTTTCTTTACTTAAGTATGGTGCTTAAAGAAATGAATGTAGGGTGCTGCTGTATTATTGTAATTGCTTCGATAGAGCGGACTATCTTACGAATATCGTTAACTTTCTTATGGTCCTATTTTCAAGAAGGTAAATGGAAATACATAATTCTTTAGCATGTATTTTGCAACACTAACCCAGTTCGAAGTCTAGGCCGAAGCTATAACGATAACAACATTGTTTTATTTAAAGTCGCTCGTAGCTGCGCAGGCGCCGAGATACATCAGGTACACGCCACAGTAAATTGTAGTCATCTAAAAACTGAATAAACCACTTCGACGGCTCAAAAAACTGTAAAACACGGTGACATTAATGTTTTATTTATATTTTTAGCTTATGATTATGGTCGGTCGCTCATTGATAATGGGAAAATAATACAGGTTTAAATTAAAATCTTGTAATGACTTCATATGGGCAATGCATAATAACATGATCGCGGCGTTCTATCGACGCCTCAATCATCTTAAAAGATGGAGTAATAATGAATGTAACAGCTCACATACAATTTTGTAGCCAACAATTTGATATTAATTAAAAATTATATAATACTTGGTATTGTTCAGTTGCTGAAGTACCTAATTGAAAAATTTGTCGAGTTTCGGAATTTTATCGCGCATCTTTTATTATAAACTAGGCTTGTGTATTTAATACAGAAAATATATGTTCTTGTGGTTCAGTTTCTATATGTAATGCAGTATTACCAAAAGTATATACTATTTTCGTTACATTTCACCGGCCAAAGTTTCATAAAGAATGCAATTTACGCAGAATGTGGAACTGTGCGCCGATGCATATACTTAACTTGACGGGAACACATAGAATATGTTATTTACAGCCACTACGGAGAATATAGCTTATTATTTGGTCGTACATTTAGCGGAAGCCGGCCATCTAGAACTGAATTACGGAAGAGATCGCGACCGGTGTATTTTGCCAACGTATTTATTGTTAGAACTTTCTGTTCATAGCACCATATTTTCTGTGGGAGGAGCTCAGTCACCGCTATGACGGAGAGCTCTCGATACTATCGAACATCGTTATATTTTATTCAACATCTCAAAGCTTATCTATCTATGTACATAAACTACTTACTTTAGATTGCGAACACGATACAGATAGCTTCAAAGGCGCAAGTTTAATATTATTAAAGTAACTTCGTTACAAGATGTAATGCATCATGTTAATATTCGCGGTAATGTAAATTATAGAACGGCAGTTTGTATAAATGGAATATGTCTTAGATAAGAAAGTGGAGTACGAATGTCGGCCTTGCTAATGACACCTTGCAATAATCGCCCACAATTAAGTGAACCCAGTTGCTCGTAGTGCTGGTACACTGGCCGGCTATACGCGCGTTCACCCTCGCGGGCAGCGACGCGGTCAAATGTAAATAACACACGTCACCACTTCGTTACATGGTTGCGTTACTCAAAGTACGCGCGATACGAGCTTCTGCATAATTTAAACACTCAACACACTACTAACAGTAGATAGTCTTCATGGAATCTAGCTCCATTGTGCTGTCAAAGTTATCATCGTAAAATATAAAACTGTGATGTATGTTGACGTTAATACGCTATTAAATTCGCAAAGAGGATATGATTAATATTTCTCACGCGTTACCCTCGTGTAGTCCATACAAGTATACTTTAAGTACGTGAAAGCAATTTGTATGTCACCATATTTTTCCTAGAACGAATAAACTGGATAAACTGTCCCTGTATATGGTTACCAGTGCTGTTTGTGGCCAAGTATTTCGCGATAATGATGTGAGAAACTATCGTAAGTAGTCAGCAAAGTGATTGGCGTAAACGTTAACGTCATTAACTCAATAATTACTTCATTCCTACTCTCTGCCAATTTAATTTGGTCTTTTTTTATCTCTTAACTAAAGATAATGGGAATAGTTAACAATTACCATTAACTTCCTTCGCTTAAAAGCCAAAGTAGAGGTTTTTAAATTGAAAAACTTTTTGAGATAAGTCTTCGTTTCTTAGTTCTATTTTAGAATTTTAATTTATATTTTACGTGTGCAGCGAGCATGCTATCATTTGTTGAGTAATTTTAAGCAAAAACGATCTTACAAATAAAGGAGAAGCTATCAGTTACAATTAGCGTTTGACTGGCCGAATAACATAAATCACGTTAATTTACGAGCGAGCTTTTTATGCTGAAAGCCCAGGAAGCGGAAGCCACGCGCAAAATGACGTATTAGGTTTGTGTTGAGAAAAAGTTGCAATTAAGTTGCTCTAGCGCTGAATATACATCTTGATCTATGGTTTCATTGTATGTGTTCTTTTTAAATGAAAAACTGAAGTCTGTATTTCGAATAATAAAGTAAAAGAAATAGTGTCAACGTCTTGACAATATTATCAAGTGTGGCATAGTAATACAAAATGGCCAGTATGTCGATAAAACGCGTATGCATACCCACAACTCAATAATAACACACTGCAAGGCATGCGAACGGTTTTTGTAAAGAACGTAATCAGCGCAACGTGCAACGTCCGATACAGTTACGCGTCCGCCGGTATTAACGCGCTTTCGTAGAAAGCTGGAAATTATCAGCGATTTTTGTCTTATTTTTATGTCGTTTTGCCACTAAATTGGATAAAAAAGTATTACTTTCCACCAAAAGCATGTAATTTCTTTTTTATTTTCGAGATCTGTTATTGTTTGGGAAATGTAGTGCGACATTGGTAGCGGTGATTTGCGGTGACCGAGTTAGTGCTTCGAGATTGTTACTCGGATTTGGCATAAAATAAGAGATTTGTGTTTTATGACTCTTTAAAACCTAACGCGTTTAATCGAGATGGACAATAGAGGAATCATAGACTCGTTTTGTACTTTCACAATCGGCGTGTGGTCCGTTTGTAACGGCTCGAGTTTCCGTCGAAGAAAAACTGCCCGATCAGTTGAGCCCCTAATAACTCTGAGGAGTTTTTATTCAGAATATAGGCTATTACTGGGGCTCGTTAGTGGGCAACGGGATACGTATTTGCTAACGTCATGATCATGTTTTACGACGACGCGCCAGATTGATGCCGCATACTATCTACAAGATAACGACGTTGCCTCATTAATATAACTCATTTGGTTAGATAACTATAAGATTTCTACCTTTAAGATTCACCACTAGGCGAGGTGATAAGCTTTAGTGACGGCTTAAACGTACAAGGGACTAATTATCAATATTTTTTTAAACAATAAAGCGATGCAAATCTCTATAATGACGCCATTAGGGTACGCTAAACCAACGGAAGTTAATTGTCAGACGTTGCTCAGCAGCTCCGGTGGAATGATGAATAACTTCTCACCTACGGTAGTCGTGAGAAATTATTACAAACACAATACTGATTGTTTTTGCCATTTTATCTGATTAAACATTGAAACAGAATGGTGTGAGCGAACGTCGTGAATCAACCGCACTGCAGTACTGCGAAGTATTTAACTGTTAGAGATTGTATTAGCATTAAAAGAAAATGTAGGTAATACAAAGCGCGAGCGTCCTCTCATAAACCCAGCATTGATCGGCACATCAATACCAACTCCATTGACATCTACAGATTTATACTGTTAAACAAGTTTAGATAAATGTGCTGATGCATTTTCTATGAGAGAAACTTAACTGCATTTACTAAAAGCGTTAGTCTGTAGCTCTCGACATGTTAAAGAGCATGAATCTTGCAATACGGGGAGTCTGAGCTCCTAACAAGACGTAAACATAGGCGAGTCCATATCTCACGCCACGCCGCATGCTGCAGGGTCAGGGTCAAAAGCGTTCGATGTACTTTAATCGAGTTGACTCGCCTCGATCGAACCGATACAATCGATTTGCAACTACGAGTAAGGGAGATGATGCTGGCTGTTAAGAGAAAATAATGCTCTGCCATGTTGTTATAAGGAATAGATCGTGACTACATAGCTTGTAACTTTCGGATGAAGACAGTAGACGGGTAATCACTTTTATTGATGTACTTTATTGAACTCATCGCGGCAGCTGTTGTAAAAAGTGTTTGGGCGATATTAACGTTTAGTTGGTAACTAATACGTAGTTAACTGCAAATACCTTGTAGATAAGGGATAATTCCAAGGCATAGCTGGTTTTCCGCTATAAGCGAGCGGGATGCTTGCTACTCGATTACGTGAAACCGTGTTATGGCATTAAGATTGGCATCAGCTGCCGGCTTTTCATTGTATAGGGCAAAACACACATAATATAATCAGCTACTCGAGGTATTTACCCGCACTGATACCGTTACGTGAAACTCGATCCCTTGCATTTCCTCCTCTGTAATAGACTAAACATAATTACACAGATCCGATGTTATCTGATGATCGAAATAAGGAACTGTAGTAATACCGAGGAAATTACGGGAAACTATTATAAATACGTTTCTGAAAGGATTATACCGGATCAAAGCTGTCAGAAATTTTATGATGCGCCGGCCGTTCTGTAGAAAATAGAAACGTTTAAAGTCTATTGTCGTTACATCACGATATCAATAAACTGATTCACTGCAATAAAAACGCCTCGCGTCGGATGCACGCAGCTTCACTAATATATTCGATAAAAGTGATATTCATTACAGAATTGATCAAGCGGAACCTTGTTCGACGGTATCTATTTAGCATTGTAATTGGTGTATTGACGGTGAATAGCCGTTCCGTCGATGATACGTTAGCATAATTTCGTTAGTTATGTTTACAATGACAGAATGTGCCGAGTCATGATAACAGTCGCTGCATTTTGGTGCAAAAAGTAACAAAGAGAGTTGTATTGTATGCGGGAGCGGAGGCGGCGCAGGCGGCGGCGTTCGTGCGTGCTCTCATAACGGTGGTCATACACAAATTGAATAGGATTTTTTGTGGCGCCCGTGAACTCGGCTCCGGTTCGTGCAGCCCTAAATCTGAGATAATGGACGTGACGGATATAGAACACGGGAAATATTGCTCTACTACGAACAAGAAGAAAACCTCTGAGAACTTTAATTAAATTATATTGCATCTTAAATTGTAATATTTCCTTTTACGAAATTACATAAATTAGTGCGTTAACTATTAAGAAAATCAAGACCAGAGGTCGTATAACGAGGAAATGGCAAAGTCACTAGAAAGCCAAGCCACACACCGAGATTTTAATGGCTAATGGAATTGTCAATTAGTTCGAGATGCAATGTAGACCTATTGTAGGTTACCATCATTATGTAGAAATTCATTAGAATTTCCATTTGTGTAAGTGCATGGATAGGATCCGGGCTTGTTAAAATTGTTTCTATATTTTTCTTCTCCGCGGACTTTTTTACAGCCATTCATCCACTACACTCTATAACTTTGATCAGTCAAAGTAAATACTAATTAAAATGTTGGTTATTAATCTGAAGCGAGTCGTTTATAACAGCAGTAGTACGGGTATAACGGCCTTGGGCGGCCTTGTCCGCGCGCGGATACATGCGGCTGCGCAGGTCAGCGCCCGCGCACCGCATGCTGCTAATCGAATACTTAATTGAATTTATGCAACGATTTAGACAAATTGAAAATGCGGCGTTACCGTCAAAAATGCTCGTTCATGGAACTTTATTAACTTTTAAACGTTCAATGAATATTTCTAGCTATGAAATCTTGCTTGCTGGTTTAATCCGGAAAATGCCGTTTAGAAAATTGGCACTCTGTAGTCTGAAGATGAATGTAGGCACTTAATAAATACATGAATATATGTAAGTACATTACTTTGATGTACATGCGCACTTTCTATCTATTTACTTATCTATTTAGTTCGGTAGGTTGTCTCGCCATGGAGACCGTGAAGTTATGAGTAAATGGGTAAACAACTTTGTTACTGGCATCGTCAATCTAGTGGTAAGATAACGGCGTTGCTTCTCAGTAACAAGATTGCATACGGAACCCTGTCTTGATATCCAGTGGGACCGTTATATCCCTAAGCGGACACTTCCGAACACGCGACCGCTTCAGACTGCGTCAGTACCACACTTTTTCTAGCATTGGCTATGATATTGTATGGCGTTTTTACATTAATGAAATGACGCTTCTATAGGTATAAATAATTACGTTGCTTTGAAGAGAAATCAACTGTATTTTGCTAGAAATTCCTAAAGACCTAAACGAGAAAATAATTGAATGCACTTTGTTACTCCTGATTTGTTATCAGTTTCCACAAGGTGTTCAGAGATTGCTATCAGAGTTGTTTTGTTCTTATAAAACGACTAAGTCTCTCATTGAACGCGGCCACGTCTAATCTTAACCTAATCTAGCGACAAGCTGTGAACAAATTTAGCCACAAACGAAAAAAAGGAAAACGACTTCGGATCTCATCTTTTTTTGTAAAACCGAGTTCCTATAAAAAACGAGGCGAAGCCTACTTACGAAATGTAGGTAAGTCGGAGAAATTGTTGATATTTGGTAATTTCTTTGAAGATATAGATACACAATTGAAGCTTTGCAATCCGGTACGTAGGTACCTACCTATTATTCTGTAGGCACTTTCGATAACTTAAAATGGGTAATCCGCCGAGTAGTCAGATAGGAAACACCGACGACCTAATCTAGTTTTTTTAAATTAAATATCTACTAGCTAATGCCCGGCACGCTCTTCAATGCCTTTTCTTTTTTTGTTTGTTTTGTTAAGAACCTTCTCGGGCTTGCACACAACAACTTACCAAAGTTTGATCACAATCGGTCGAGCCATTTTCGAGTTTTTGCGAGACTTACGAACGGTAATTGATTTTTATATATAAGATAGATTATTATTGACGCATAAAAGTGTTTGTATAAACTAATTTATCATGAAGTTGACAAAGTTCGGTCAATGGGATCGGATTGAATCAAACGAGAATCGAGATCCAATATGGTCGGCAAAAGAGATTTGTCTTGACGATTTTGACTTGATGATTTCTTTGATGTTCTCAACCAACTACAAAGATTACCCTATGCTAGTAAGATTTTAATATTTCATATTCGTACATAATCGCATACTAAACACGTAAGCTTGCATCAACTCATTGTTTAAGCTGAACTTTAGTTAAGGCGAGCGTGGGAAGTTGTTGATAAGTTTTTTACAAGTCGTTGAAGCGTTGCAAATATGCTGGCGGTTGTTGCAGCAGTGTCATCGACTCCGGCGACTCGAATACAGGCACGATCCGAGGAATGGACAGATTATAAATAAAAACTCGTTATTTTTTGCAGCTTATGAAATTACCATTAGGGATGCCTAAAGGATATCTCACTCGCGAACACAATCAATGATTTACGCAGCAGTAAATCAAAATGACAAAAACAAATAGCTTTATATTTTTAAGCCGCGACAGGTCTGCTCGATTGTCTCGTCGCATCCCATAAATCATCTTCATGTGTTCCAAACAGGAATATAGTAGGCCCACATCTATTCATAGACTATAAGGGGTGTCATTAACGTAATGATGGCTTTGGCATCAACATGTATATTATGATAGACAGTTGAAATCGACGCAAAGTTCTGCTGAATATGATCACCTCCATAAAATACAGACAGTTGGCATTTTATTCAGGAACTTAGCAAGAAATTACATTTTAGCAAGTTCTTCGCAGCACTAAATTATTTAGGTTCATAGGTGTTAGCGAGACATAAAATAGTAATGGAATTGATTTATAGTGTTTCTACGTGCCATTATCGGCTAGAACGACTTTCATTTCAATCACTTTTTGCTTCGACTGCAATTTCTTAGAAGATGGTTATCTTAACTGCATGATTATTTATGGCTCTATCTTGCCTTTGTAAAGGCATTTCGCTTCAGAATATCTATAAGATTCTGTCTATATCATAATATGATATAGATCGCCCGTTAGTTTCAATATTGGATTCTAGAGCTAAGTATAATTTCCGAATTCAGTGCTGTGCTGTGGTATGTTAAATAAGGCAGAAAACTTGCACAATTTTCGTTTCCCCAAGTTCTGCTCCACAATGTTTTCATTCACCTTTTCGAACATCTATTGTACATAGCGCCAAAAACGTAAACGGCCAATGGCTTGGCGTTTGGCGACGGATAAGCCGTGGGCGAATAAGATTCTGCTTTGTCCAACACTTAGCGGTCAACGGCCCAAATCTTGTTTACGTCACCTTATTATTGGCCGGGCGGCGGTCGTGAATGTATCCAGACATTGGCACTGGCTAACGAATCGATTCGGAACGGTTAAGACGCCGAGAGCCATTGCGATTTCTCTACTGTTGTCTTGTGTTCCTGAAACCAATTTGAGGTGCCTTCCGCTTCTGCTGAAACTGTGAATGGAAAGCACGTCTATTGTTTCTTGAACGCTGTTTCAGGGAAATCTCTTATCTAGTAGGTACCTATATAGTCAGGACTATGTTCTCAACTATTCATAGCAATATGCTGGAACACTTAAACGATGAGCAGTTTTACAAGCGATCGAAAAGCTCGATAACCATCATTGCTAATTTAAATGAGAATAAGTTCATAATTTACGAGCCGTACTTAAACTGTACACTGTAACATCATTCATACTAACGACGACGCATTAAAAGCGAACAAAAGATTCTAGGTTATGAGAACTTTCAACTGCCCGGCTTTACTGATTGCGTGCGAAAACCCAGAACAGCTAAACACAGGGAGTGCGCTCGGCTTACCTAGGGGACGGTAATTGCGCCAACTAGGTACCTACGATGCACGGGTAGGTTGCATTTAGAATCGCCGTGTACGCCGCAGTACCTTGTAGCAATCTTGATTCGATTATTATAATACACGCAGCGCACGTACGGTTGCCTCTGCCTAATCAGGGGTTCGCCATGCGTACAGGTACAGACGTACACCCGGGATTCATGCATTTATTAGGCTTTATTAACCAACGACTCCGTAATTTGCTGCATTCATGGTTTTCTGTTTAGTCGTAGAATTAATTATCTGCATGTTTAACCTTTTGCTATTTATTGCAGAGCCGCCTAGCAACGCGAATCCTCCCGGCGAGCTCCCGGTAACGATTGAGCACCAACAAGACCCGAATATGACAAGCAACTTAACGAGGAACGATGCCAACTGCGACAAAACTGGAACTTGCTACGATGGTAAGTCTCGATATAAGATTTCTATTGTTTTACGAATGCCCTAAAAGTGAGGTGTTCTACAGTAACTTCATTGTTTCAGTATCAGTGCTTTGCAAGGATACGAGGATTGCAGTCCAAGTTCGTACAAACAAGCCTTTCAACGGACGTATCTATGCTTTGGGACGTTCGGAGACCTGCAATATCGACGTCGTCAATAGCGACTTGTTCCGACTCGACCTCACTATGGCTGGCCAGGACTGCAACACTCAGAGTGTCGTAAGTACTCTTGCCTTTATATCTAATTGTATTGAAAACTGTGCTTTAGCTGAGGGTCTGTCTAAATTATCACGAATGATTTCTTTTTTAGACCGGAGTGTATTCAAACACGGTTGTCCTGCAACACCACAGCGTAGTGATGACGAAAGCGGACAAGATCTACAAAGTCAAGTGCACATACGACATGAGTTCGAAAAACATCACATTCGGAATGGTACCAATCAGGTTAGTAGGACGTTCACAACGTATCGCTATAATTTATCGTGAGCTGGTTTTTGAATACAACTGATTCATGAAGTAGGCAAGGTACCGCAAAAATGCAAAGTTCGAGAATTTACCGTATAATTTATTCGTGCGCGTCAAGAGACAAGTTACGTGATATGTTACAGTAATATGAAAAACGGGAGCTATTTCGACATGCCTTCATGCCAAGACGATTTGAAATTCCTTCGACCTAATATCGTTTGCTGCATTGTAAACACGTAACAATTAGATTCACATCAGCAAGATACGGCTGTTGGACGTGATGAGCAATTTAACACGAACGAACATCTGTTCATACATATTCTTAATGAATTTAGAAAAGCCTGATAGCATCTCGATCGCCGTGAATAGGGCAGCATTATGGCACTGTTGCATACATGATGATACCCGTGCGTTATGCCTGTTGCAGTTCAAAGCCATAAACAATTTTAAAACGCATATTAAAGTAGAAAAAGTACTTACCGACTCGGTATACGTGATTTGTGTAGCAACAAGGTTTTTAATATTTGATTTTTATGGCAGAGACCCGGAGATGATTTCCATCACTGCCGCGCCGGAGGCACCGCCTCCACGCATCCGCATCTTGGACGCGCGCCAACGCGAGGTGGAGACCGTCCGCATTGGAGACAGGCTTACCTTCCGCATCGAGATCCCAGAAGACAGTAAGCATACCAATATTATAGACATTACCTACATAGGTAGTTTTAGAAAATTCTATGCGGTTTCTAACGTTGTTTTTTTTATTCCTTCAGCTCCTTATGGCATCTTCGCCCGCAGCTGTGTCGCTATGGCAAAGGATTCTAAGAGCACCTTCCCGATCATTGATGATGAAGGGTTTGTGGATTTTTTATACTCTTGCAGACAATTTTGTATTTTTGAGAAGGCTTTTGTAACCAGTATTTATTATTTAGATGTCCCTTGGACCCGTCGATCTTCCCTGCCTTCACCCCAGACGGCAATGCTCTCCAGTCTGTCTACGAGGCCTTCAGGTTCACTGAGTCTTACGGAGTCATCTTCCAATGTAACGTCAAGTACTGTCTCGGACCTTGTGAGCCGGTGAGTAACACATGAATCAACAGTTTTGATGGAATGGGTGTTCGCATTTTTCATATCATATGACTATTAACAACGGTTAATTCAGTTAGTCACGCTAAAATTACGCAAATGACACGTCGTTTAACATTTAAATGTTTCTAGGCGGTGTGCGAATGGGGTCGCGATTCTTTGGAGTCTTGGGGCAGAAAGAAGCGTTCGTTGCCCCACAACGAGACCAGTGAAGCGCATAGCCAAGAGGAGGATATGAACATCTCGCAGGAGATCTTGGTGCTTGACTTCGGTGATGAGCGACAGAGCACAGACTTCCTACGCTCCGAGAAGCCCGGTGGTGTGGCGTCTGAAGCCAACTATGGAGGTAATTATGCTGTGGAATTCGCGTCTGTCCATGTTATAAGGATTTTCATCTAGCTTTCTTATTTTTCGTTTACGTATGATCTATCATGTAAATATTAACCCAATGCATTATTTCTCCAGAAAAAACAGTGACGATTGTGGAGCCGTGCCCCAGCAAGGCGTCTGTGCTGCTGCTGGGAGTGGCCTGTGCCCTGCTGGTGCTGCTGTACATCGCGACCATCTTCTGCTACTACATGCGCAAGTGGCTGGCACCGCCCAAGCACATGTCGTAGACACACATTACATTAGAGGCTATGTTCACGTTGGTCTCGACAATAGTAGGGGACAGTATCGTTCCAATGCTTGTCTTGTATTGACGAACATGTGATACAAATGACTGACGAACACAACTGTAAACAACGTATTCTCAGACACTATCCGTCCATTTAGTTTTAGTTCCGTGAATATTTTCGTGGTGTATAGATTCGGGAAATGATTTTGACGCCTAATGTTTGGTATGATTGTTGTAACCACCGCGTGATTTGCATTTAATTTAGGAATAATTTATTGCATTTAGAAGCATTTATTAATTTTAAGTAGGTGTATGCGTAGATAAAATCACCTTGAAAATCTTACTTTTGTTCCCTTAATACTGCAGTTTAAAGGGTATTGCATTTAATTAGATAATTTTAACAGTATAAGACGATGCATTTATTACAATGTTTAAGTTAGATGACCAGTTTTTGTACAATTTTTGAGTACTCATCATATCAGTAGTTACAAAATAATGTTTGGAATAATCCCCGAAAAATGATTAAGGTTGCTATTCATCATGATTTAATTTTAGGGGATTATTCTGAACCGACTACATTGGTAATTTTAGATTATAGGGCAATTCATTATTAATAAGAGTAATAATAGTCACAACTATTTGCATTTTTTGTAACACTATGTTAATCATATTATTTCATATTATTACTACAGTTTGAGGTAAACATTTTATATTATGAAAACAAAACTAAAACAATTTGTAAATATACTGTTACCTTATTGACTTTGTGCTAAAATGCTTAGAATGACTTTTGGAACTTTCAGTTGGGTTTTGAAGAAATATGTAATGCACACTTTGTACAACTATGTATGGGTACAAAGTGACAAAATTGTGTTTCTCTTAACCCAACTTGAGATTTCTCTTTATTTATTTAAAATAATTTTTAATTTATCTATTTATTTTACTTTTCATTTAAATAAGAAATGAAATAAACTGTACAAATTTACAATTTTTTTTTATTGAATCACCATGTTCCTACCCAAAACAGTTTTACAATAAATAATAACAATGTCACTAGATCAATTTTTCTTAAAACATCCTAAATATTTCAGATTAAATTAAAAAACAATCAACGAAAATAATGTTGAAATATTATTTCAAGAAACAACATTTTGAATCAGTAAATTATTGTAAACACTGTTTAAAATCTCTTGTTGAGTTTGTACATCAATTTCCTCACTATTGCAATCAAAGACTTTGTTAAAGCATTTGAGAAATATTGGTGTAATGTTCTCAACAGTGCATTTCATTCCTGATTCTTTGGTTAGTGAGGTGACACCCTTATCTGCTATGCCGCAAGGGTCAATATTTTCAAACCATGAGAGGTCATTGTCACAGTTCAGCGAGATTCCATGAGTAGTCACATACCTGGATGCATGGATGCCTATGGCTGCTATTTTATTATCATCCACCCACACTCCTGTGTATGGAGACCTGTTGCCTTTTATTCCTGCAACATGAAAATTAAATCAAGTAGGTAGGTACTTAGGTTACTAAAGATCGTGTTGGAGCAGCATGTTCTATTTGTTGGAGTTTATCACAAGTAAATAGGATGTTTAGAAGTCTCAAACCATTCGCAAAATTAGGGTGATAAGATACTTAATTGCTGTTTTTTTTACAAAATTAGATGTATAAAGACATTCCTGTTTATACCTACCTCCATAGGCAAGCAGTTATAACAATCTATTAAATAAAATTAATGGTTCCTCACCTAACTCATCACAGACTTTGAGAACAGTCTCCTCCAAGCTTTGGACATACCATTTGACACTTGTTTTGAAATGCTTCAAGTTTAAAATAGGGTATGCAACTAGTTGGCCGGGGCCATGAAATGTGATGAGTCCACCTCGGTTAGTCTTTTTAAATTCTGCTCCAAGAGCACATAGTCTTGTGACTTCCTGGGCTGATGTATCATCTCTGATACCTTAAAAAATAAGCAAAAATTAGTAGTTAAATCAACTTGATAATAGTTTTCACATTTTGTGTCAGTTATTCTAAAAGAAAGAGATCTCAGGTCTTTTGAAATCTACAGTTTGAGGTTCACACAGATAAGTTGAACTTGTTATCACTATAATAAGAAAAAAAAAAGCATTTGTCAAAGGCTTCTATTATAAAACGGAAAAAGAACACATGCGCCGACCCCAAATAAATTGGGAATTACTCATAGGAGTAGGACGATGGTTATGACCTAAAACTGACTTTTTAGGTTACGTTAGGAATAGTCGGTAGACTTACCAACAGTGAATACCGGTTTGTGTTCTACTATCAGCAGAGTGTCGTAGTTATTATCTTGATTCTTCATTATACCATCCAAGTGCTTCCGAGCCAGAGTCATTTGAATTTTAAGCGCCGTGTCGTAACTCATCAAACCTAATTTCCATACTTTTACCATGATGAATGAGATATGGAATCCTTATTGTAATTTTAAAGTTGGCTATTTTAATATATGGATTTTAGAGCTTTTTTTAATTTTCTAATTTACCAAAAACAAAAACAAATCACGGATTTGTGGAGTTTGACAGTGACATTATCATTTTTTATATAATTTTTTTAAAATCTTTATTCATGACCATGGATACATGTCCTTCAGTCGTAATCACACATTATCATTATTGTGACCACTGTTGCTATCGTAAAAATCTGAGCTGCCGTATGTCACAGTCCAGGTTTGCCCATGGACTTATTATAATTATGACCTACAACAGGACCGAGCACTGGTACCAGAAAAACGAGCAGACAGTGTGAGTGATGCATGGACTTATTATACAGGGTGATTGGAAGATGAGTGCAAAGCTTTAAAGTGAAGATAGTACAGACAATTTAGAACCATTTTAGCCACTGTTGTCTTAGACGAAGTCTTACCAATTTTTTTTACCAAATTTTAGTTTTTTTCCAAAATTTTAAGTAAACTGCTTATTTATGGACAAATTGAATGATAACTGAACTAATTTATAATTTATTTAATTAAAGTAAGGTGTAAACAATCTAGCAAAACATGTTTTAGGCCTCTGTGTCATTAGACATAAAAAACATAAAAAGTAGGTAAAAAAAAATTGGTAAGACTTCGTTGAAGACAACCATGGCTTAAATGGTTCTAAATTGTCTGTACTATCTTCGCCTTAAAGCTTTGCACCCATCTTCCAATCACCCTGTATTACCTACAACTAATATAATAAGTCCATGTTCATAATGGACACTGACGTATGATGTATACGTCAGTGTTACTGGAGTAGCACAGTATTGCTAAATACCTAATTATAAAGAAAATTAAGTAATTTATATTTTGAAGTGAAAACTTCTTTAGGCGCGTTGGGCATTTTTTGAGATGGGTAAAACCATTGAATTCGCGCCACTGTTACCGTAACCGACACCGCTTCGGATGTTTATTACAAATATTACGTAATTACATTGAACATTATTTTTATGGTTTTGTTCTGAAATAATAATTAGAACTTGTCCACTGAGCAGCCATCTAGTAACGCAATGATGAAAGTATGAAAATAGATGGCAAGAACTTGATTTGTTGGCGTTACCTTGATTCTGGAGTGTACTAATAGATGGCGTTAAATGTGTTGGTACAATAAGTTTGGCTATTAGACAATAGGCAGCGCTGTGATAAAATATTGAGGCCACTTGCACTTTCATACATTTCTATAGGCGAGGCGGTAGAATGCGTATACCTACAACATCTTTCAGTGGGTTCAGTTTTCGGTGTTCCCTGCCTGTAGGGCGGTGTTTGGCACGTTACGTAAAACCAGCTGGTAATATAAACATTGTAATGCAAGTGAGCCTACACTAGTTTGAGACGCTTATTAGAATTGTTGTATTTTTATAAAATGTCTGATAATTGAGTGCATTGTTGTGACAGACCGACGTGCTCCAGTTATCTTATAATCCCTAGGGTTTAGTGAAACATAACTCTTATGCTACCGGTGTCTCAGTTTTATGTCGTGTTTAGACAAGGTGTTAGTGAAATCAGAGATGTGGTGCTCTCTCAAGCGATGACAACAGGGGTAAGCACTTTTGAAATAAACGTACCTAGCTAATTTTAATTTGTCCTTTTTCGCGCGAGAAATCTTAATTCTACCTAAGTATATGGTACCTACTTAGGTAATACATAGGTATTTTGTTTTGGCGGCAACTCATGTCATGTACCAAGCACACATGGTTGGTTATGGCATGGTCAGGACTCCGGACCACAAGGGAATATTTATTTATGTAGCTTTTTCCTTGTGGTTTTAGGTAAAAGCTAGCATACTAGTTTCTATTCAAACTATAAACTTGGATTTTCGCGGTATTCTGCGACAGATACGTATGTACTACACAAAATAAGTAGTAAGAAGAATTTAAGTAAGGCTGAGATATAAAATAATGATTTTATTTAAATGTCAATGTAACTTTATACCCTACTGGATTGCACACTTTGCTCATTACCCTTAATGAATTAATATAAGACGCTAGTTACCGAAGGCTTGCTGGTTTGCGAATATCAGCAATTCAAAAGTAACCGAACTAGGAGACTTTTACATAAATTATTTTTACGATCTGTTTTATGTCGGTCGTTAAGACAGAGGATTAAATAAAATTTTGAATGAAATTGAGTGGGTAGGTAAGCATCTAGGTAGGTAGGTCTAGGTAAGTACCTACTTTTATTATTTTTAATGCTAGTCTAACTTCAACTTTCAACCTTCTTCATGAATATTGGATGGAGACCCATAGAATGTTCAGACGACCACTTTTAGTAGATTCAGTAGATTGCAATTGTTTTAGTTGTTAAAAAAGGGTTAGATAGAAAGGTTCTAATCTTATGATTATAGACCGGTCAAAGCTACTTCAGTCCTTACCTACCTGCCGCAGACCATCGCACAAAACTTCAACTCCTCCTCAAATTAGTAAGGACATAAAACACGTCATCAAAGATTTCTTTCATCGTCTGCAGTTTATAGTTGGGGGTCATTGACCGATCGTTTGCTACCGAGTGCACGGTTCAAAACCGCTAGTAAGGTAAACAAGTGTCTAAAGTTTAATTGGTGAAGCAGGAAGGCGGCGCGGGCGCGTCCTGTCGCTATTAATAGATCAATAGCTTCGACAGGGCTGATTGTGTAGGGGTGAGGTACGTGCGCGCAATTTTATAAAAAATGGTGTCACGCACGCGTCACTCGATGTTGCGCAGGCGTCATGTAAAATATTTTTATAATTATTTAGTATAGTTTACCTATTACCTAGTCGTTTGGTCTGATCTAGGTTTCATATGAACATGTTTCTGACCATGAATTTCTTTTCTATATTTGTTTTTCTAAGAAAAACAAACGTACCCTAGGTATGTACCTACCTGCCTAAGTGCCTAAGCTGTAGCGGAGCACTTTTATTTAGAGCCGATTTTTCAGTCACCAACAAACTTTTATAATACACAAGTTCTAATGTCAGTACCAGCGCACCTTTCCTAAGTAATTAAAAACGTGTAAATTAAACCAGCTTTTATATATCTAAGTATTCCATATGTTAAGAACTGGGTACTACTAAGTATTTATAAGTTTGTATTACTTTCAAAAGGACCGAAATCAATTTATTTATTTTTATTTTATCTGAAGAACAAATACGGCCGTTTGACGTATTTTGTATACAAAAACTGTCAAACCGCAATTTTTTTTTCCTCAGCAAAAGTTATATTTGAAGATTGTAAAATTAGCCCTGCAAGGGACAGATTACTGGTAGTTTTTGAGTTTATGAGGCACGCGTAAGTTGATGCTTCTAGTTCTGACAATGAATTTGTTATGAAGCTATTTGAACATTAGAAAAACAAACATGTAAGTACCAATCTATTTTTTAAAAAGTGAGCAGTAGTATACATTTGCTCGCCATGTGGTTCGCAGGACACGATCTACGTCATACACGCCCCATGGTTGATGGGTTTTTAATTGTAATACCGTAGTGGTGACAACTGACAGGTGACGAAACTAATCTAATGGAATCGATCACCATTGTACTACCTTTGTTTGTATGTGTAGTATTTTTTTACCATTCCTTTCGAGCATCTAATAATTTATTAACTAAAATCGATCGGTTTGATTGTACCTATCTACAAGTACCTATGCAGGTAAGTATCACGATGAAATGAAAGACAAAAACAATATTATTCTTTAATATATTAAACGGTATAATAAGATAACAAGATTTCAAGTTATAACTTAACTTTATAAACTCTTGTACCTAGTACCTAACTACCTACCGTTGCATGCACCCATGAGCACTATGCGAGCGTTACATTGCGCGCTGCCGTAAGCAGCGATTTTGTTTTCACGTCATTACCCAGCAATCATTTTTGTACAGTTTTATTAAGGGCTAATTTTTCCATCGCCAGGTAACTTTTATTCGAGAAATAAAATTGAAGTTTGACAGTTTTTGTATGAAATAAAAATAACTGTCAAAATTTCAAAATTATTCCTCGAATAAAGTTATCAGATGATCGAAAAATCAGGCCTAAGCTAGATGTACAGAATACTTAGATAACGCTTATAATAATATGATGTTTTATTACACCCTGTATACAGCTTCGTTCGCAGCTACCAAGTTTTCTCCTCTCTATAGAACCAAAAGAACAACCCACAAATCTAATATAAGCGTAAATATCTGTGTAAGTACCTACTTACACAGATATTTACGCTTATATTAGATTTGTGATTTGTTTTAATCTAATTAGATAGCTATGTACCTACATAGCTATCTAATTAGATTACAAATTCAAATCATTATCACATTCTAGCGCGTGCCCAGTTTCCAAAGTCCGAGACGTGGCGGTGAGGTCGTCCGTCGTACCCCCAGTACTTACGTAGGTAGGTAGGGGAGGTAGGTACATCTGCATTCCGGGGTTCTGGCTATAAGTTCACACTTGACATTGGGTTCCTCTTTCCGGCATACCGTCTGCGGTATCGTCTGCAAGCAGTCTGCTACGGGTTTGGACGGTTTTTATAAGAAATCGTTTGTTGAAATGGGAAGAGTCGGTTGCCAGTTTTTTATTGGAAAACTACCATTATCGTCACAGAATAACTTCATGAGTCGATTTTCGTAAAATGTTGAAATATAAAGGGTCAACTTAAATTAACTAGCGAAACTCCGCGGACGTGATGGGATATATCCATTTATAAATATGATAAAACATCAAATCCATTTCAAGTGACTACACTTCCTGCGGTCAACCGCAGTAAGTGTAATATCAGTTAAAAATTATTTTGTTTTTGTTTTGTGCAAACTTCACAAACGTGGTAGATATCAATGTTCAAACACGATAAAACAAAAGAATAGAGATTTTTCTCAACTCATAATTCAAGTAACAACTTTAACAGCGATCGTTGACCCCCAAAAAAAAGAAGCAGAGTTTCTCTAGCTAATTCAATTTGACCCTGTATACCTAAGTGGGTAGATGAGGTATTCATTAAAAGTCGCGTAGATATGTCTGTACATACCCTGGTTTTTGCAGACAATCTGGCAGGTGTTCTGCGTGCCGCTGCGTAAACTTTTGGCCCTCCACGACAATGGTAGTGGACGTAGTGGTAGAGTAGATTTAAATGTACTATGAGGTTACAGAACCTTGCGTAACACACTAACAGTAGTAATGGATTTCATTTTGACAGTTCAACAACATTCATTGCCTTATTTACGTTGTTGAGCAGACAAATTTTTCGAATATATGAAGCAATGGACCAATATCTATCAAATGGCTTAATTAGCACATTTCAAAAATATAAATATTACTGAAATAAGCCCCAAAATAATTTAATAAAAAATAACTTTAAAATCTAAAACCCGACTACTGAAAAGGATGAAACAAGAAAGTACCTACCCGTGGTCGCATGCCGCTGTAGTACCTACTTTCTTGTTTCGTCCTTTTCAGTAGTCGCGTTTTAGTTTTTAAACTTATTTTTTTGCCGGTAAGATAGAATGTTAGCTTCTCGGCTCTTGAAATCAATGTAGTCCTACCTTACTTTAGTTATTCATTTTTATTACTTTAGTGATACTATTATTAAACTGTCCAAAATAGTATTTAGGTGTGTGGCATGTACAGGCGGGCTCGTTGCCATGGCGACGGCGCAGTAGGCCTGCACGCGTGACGCGAATCTCAAACGTTCTGGATCGATGCCGACTCACACTTTTTTCATATCACCTTCGGGATGCTGGCACACACGGTGTCTTATGGAACTCATGTGAATGTATGAGCATTTAAAGAAAGTAAGAAGCGCTGAGGAATACAAAGTTTGCCCCAAGTTTTGAGTCATCTCCCTATTGGAGCGTATTGTTGTCGTATTTCAAATTCAAAATATTTTATTGCATAATATTTAAAACCTATAAATGGACACTTTACTTTACTCTTTCTTATGGACAAGACCCGGCTAAAAACTCCACGGTAACTCTTTTAAAAATAATTGGCTTTTACAATGTTATCAAATTACACTGGTAATAGGTAGGTATGGGAGGACAGTGTCAGACGCCTATTTACGTCTTTGAGGAATAACAACTCTAAGTCTGTTTTAATCAAAACAGAGTTCACATTAAAGCCCATATTATGGATGGTACCTACACTATTAACTTTCGTGAATTTACGAGCTAAAATTAAGTATTCGATAGATAGATGATTGGAATTGGATCAACGGGAATGGACGTCTATTTGAATGCGCGGGAAATTAGTATCCTAATTCAATGAAACAAAATCCGTCATTGTGGTCTGGCAGACAGCAAGTAGTAGAATAATTAAAACTCAAATGTCAAGGTAGCTTTAGTATTTATTTACTTAATCAAGATAATATTTACATAATATAAGCTAACATTTAAAATAATAATATGTAATAAATATATGTATATGAAAAAATAGGTAGCTTTTAAGCCAATCTCAAAACTCTTTGTGATAGTGATAGACCATTGTCTCCATATTAATTCACTAGCAACCCAAATAGCCTACAAAATGCAAGAAACAATAGAAATACGTACATTGAGCTGCTTATAGAGAAGCTACGAGTAAGTAGACGGATGGTCGCAGTCGTTGAACAATTGACTCTCGCGCTAGTGGGCCACCGGGTTCGATTACCTTTTATAAATGTAGAGGAAGGAGGACGAATACAAATGCAACGATTTTTATAGCACTTTCTACTACCCATTAAGTCATAATTATTTGTTTAACTTATTTCTGAAAACTTGTAATTGGCCATATTCGTGTTATTAACAAATATACCTACTATTGTACACGTACGCCTAGCTGTACGTTTTACAAAAAGTATAAAATAAAATTCTCCTGTTTTCTCAAATATTCGCAAAGGCTTACGATTTTAAGTAAACCTTTGAAGATAGTCATTTAATTTATTCAAGTCTAGACTTCAGCAGGAACCACAAATTAAGCAGATTAGGAACATTCGCAATTCATAAATTCTAATATTATCTTGGGCTTATCTAAATATTTTAGCGAATATGAAATGAGCTCGGGGCCTGAAAGTTTGTTTAGATATTCTATCGAAGTTACGATACGGTTTCAGTGGAGGTTTTTAGGTAGGTACTTACTTATTATTAAGATTTTTCAGATTCTTGTCGTCAGGATTTTTGTACTTTTACGTGGATTCACAAAAAACTTAGCGGCTATGTCCGTATGTCGAGGTAAAATCCATAAGTATATCGATATGGAGTGCCAATTAGCAAAGATCAAGTTTACCAGAAACAAATATTTGGATGTTTTTATTAAAGTTTGCACGAGTGTTAATTCAGGGCTGTATTATTCTATAGATGTTAAAGGTCAACCACTGACTACACTTCTTCTTCGTTTTACGTGACCTATGTAATTGATACATCTCCCAAAATATACACCATTTCCTTTTAAAATTTCTTCCTTTATTGACATAGTAGTGGGAGGTCCTTACAAAGTTGCGAAAACAATTCTAGTTCCAGTTAAACTTTCTAGACAAACTCAGGAACCACTACCTAATGCTCTCAAACCCTGAAGCCACAAGAATCAATATTAAACATTCATTGAAGCTGTAAACTGGAAAATTCGTTAGCAAGATTCGTTATGCAGTCTGTGGTGAAACTCTGGTGCTGCACTTTAGATAATCACGACTTTATAAATATGTGTCTGAACCAGATAGTGGTCTGTTCGGTCCATTAGATGGTTAACTAAAACGTTTGTTCGACGATAGTCAGCCTTTTGCAAATGTTGGAAATAAAAAAGATAGCTCTATTGGACGATGGGACTTTACCTTGTCGGAGGTGGTTAAGAAAACTTTAAGTGTCGATACAGGCGCTTTTGGGCGTCAATAAGATTATTGTGTGCTTACAAATGGGCTTACTATTGTCAAAGATGATGTGCTATGTATTTCGATGTTCTTGGATCTGTAGCAATTTTAGAACTAAAGTGCTATTCTGCAAAAATCTCACCATAAAAACATAGGTGAACTGAGCTATATGTGAGCTATCAATAGTGTCTATCCCTAGCATCAGATTGAATGTCAGTTCACTTTAAGCTCACTTCACCTAAGTTTTCAAGATGAGATTTTTACAGAATAGACTGGCAGGTCTCTCTCATATAGCCAGAGAACTGTTTCGCCTTCTGAATCTAGTGTTGGGCCTTCAATACTTCTAAATGGGAAGGCCTATGTCCAGGATTGACAGCATATAGGTTGTTATTTTAACAAAGCATAGACAAGTTTTCGTCATTATGCATTGTATATCTTCCTAAAAATTTGGTAACATTGGTTCATAGTACCACCAAATTGATGCGACCCACTTGGAGAACAAAAGCCGGTGCGTACGGCGTGACGTCGACATAATCCAACTTGGAATGACGCAGCATTTTTATTACTTACCCTTGTTAAGTTAATTTCGGCTCCGACGCGTACACACGCTTCCGCATAGCACGTCTCGCGTCTCTTGGGCCGAGATGTATCTAATTAAGTCATAAAAAGCGGCGTATCCTCAACAGAAGTGTTATTTTGTGAGCGCGTCCGGGCGCGGGCCGTGACTCCGTGAGTTATCGCCCCTATTCCAGCTTTTAATTATTCATGAGCCTCCCGGACAAGTTTCACCAACTTCAGACCAACAGCTGGCGTGCTTCTATTAAATAATTTGCACTCACTTCTTTAAGACTTTGCGTGTGCGGTTTTGCATATTAATTTTGGGTTATAGAGTTGTAGATATCGGGTTGTTAACTTTACCTCTTCTTCGCGAGATTGAATGAAGGTAAATTCAATAACGAAAAAGTTGCTCGCTGTTACTCACAAAAGTTGCTGGAATTGGTAGAGAATGTTGGCTCAGGTACTTATTGGAATTACTTTCTACTACATAGTTTAAAAGCCCAGTTACTAAGTAGTTATCTTCTTGGAACTCTCAACCTAGGAAACCAACACAGATAACAACCCTGAAACAGAAGTCCCGAATCCGAGCTACCAATATCGGACTCGGTTTATTAGTTTCTGGACACTACGTTTATTATTTTCATGCGTTGTGATTAATGATTTCATCGCCACCTTTATTTAGGTCCACATCTCCACATAGTTGAACTTTTCAAGGCATTGTTTATGTTTATAGTGGTCTGTTTATATGTGGCACACAGAACTATGTTGTTATGTTGAACATGTTGTTCCAGATGTCGCCGCAGTCGTGCGCGCGCCGCCGCCGGTGAGATGAGCACAGCGGCCTCCAGCCGCAACTACTCCTATGATGAGACTATACAGGTACTTTATTTAAATATAACCTAATGAATACATGTTGGACACTATTGATAGTGTGCCCGGGCACACTATCAATAGTACATATAACCGGTTAGACTAGAAGCTGACCCCAACATAGTTGGGAAAAGGCTAGACAGACGGTGATGATTGATCGAGTGTCATTATAAGATAATTTTGTGCCAGCAACAAATTTATCTGGGGGGTAGGTGAGGAATAAAGTTAGTTAATATAGAATCTCCTGAAACGCATTCATTTTGTAGAAAATAAGACAAACATGTCTTGCCATACAAAATTAAAGATGCCTTGCCAAATACTACAAAAAATTGTTTAAGGTTTACTTACCTCTACAATACTCTACATATTCTTACCTCGTAGCGTCAAATAGTCGTGGTTTTTAGGCCAAAGTTGTTTAGCCCCAACGTTAGCCACTCGGCTAGGGTTGGTCGCCTCTCTGGGACGCGCTCCTTTTTTGCTGTTAGAGAAAATCTAGGTCGGGACAGACTAATCCGTTTGTAGGAAAACACTTTTTGTGTTGTGTGGCAATGAATGTCTATTACTCTGACTTTAGAAAGAAAGAAAGAAAGAAAAAAAGTTTATTTGGTCACAGTTCGTGAAACACAAAATACAAAAATAAATAAAAAGGTTTCAAACAACAATAGTGTATGCCTCACGGCTGCGCCAAAAAAGGCTCATTTCAGCATTAATGCCAGACAGATGCTGTCTGACGCTGGTTTTCAAATGAACCTTTAGGGAAAAGTGACGGGGAGTACACACAGTTTCAACATACCTAATACATAAGTACTTATAAATAAACTAGTAATCACGTACATATCAAAACAAATACAAATAAGAGAAAAAAAAAAACAATACATCAAAGTCTCGGCAAAACCTGTTTTTCGATGAGATTGATCCGTGCACGGTGCACTCAAAGCACAACAGGCCGCCGAGCACGACGGACCGTACATTTGTGTTATTTAGTTTTGCGACAATAAAACTGTGGGTTGTTTGTAAATATGAATAGTCGTAATAATAATAAAAACTAAGATAAAAAGAATCATAAACAGATCTACTTATACGAAAAAAAATGAAGAAGTACCTTCCTATAACAATAGATGAAGTAGGTACAAATGTTAGTAAAAGAAGGTAAGCGTTATTTACTACTTACGATATTCAGCATTGCTATTTTGTGTAATTTATTTATTTATACATTTATACTTTACTTTGTAGTGGTATGGTATTGTCTTTATTACCTGCTAAGAAGCCTATTTCATGGCCTATATCACCTGCTCCGAATCTCTGTCATATAATGTTACACGAACTCTGTTCGATTTTTTAGTTTGCCATATCTGACAGTTAAACAGGCCCTCAGCTATCATGGAACTATAACATTGTAAGCGCTGCCTCTGCGAATCAGAAAATTACGATTGAAAACAATAAAAATAATCTCTAATATCTCATTGCACATTGCAGCCTATGCTATAAAACAGCCTAGACTGCGTGTCATAATGAAAACAATACAATAACAAATTCAACCTTCTAAATTCATGGGTGTGAACATTTCGCGACGGTAGCACTTTCACCGACGCTCGTAGTTTTCAGCGCAGACTAATGCTTTGTACAACGGACTTTCGCTGCGATCGAAACACTGCTTACAGGCCAATGTGTACTATCATCACCGGTGATAAAGTTTATTTTGAGTTGCCAAAAATAAAGTGCTAAAATTGCAGGCCCTTGATGGTTGCCCGTAAACGTGGCTTAGATAAGTTTACTACAATTTTGTGTCTTATTGCCTCCGTTTTAGTGTTGAATTTCGAATGTTGACGGAAGTATCAAGGGTATAAAAGAAGTTTTTCAGGACGGGTCATAACGACACATTAAGCAACACGGGCGCACTTACCTTTATTAATGCGGTACAGGGCTCAGCGCTTATCCGGCTGCTCAATGCTGTGCGGGTCAATGGGTACTGCCGACACTTAACTAACTATTAGGTAGTGCCCTTTAACCGAATGTGTGCGACGCCCTCTACGTGAGAAAAGTCACTTGATCTCTTCTTCGTGTCAGATTTTGTTACGCTGTTTGGGGTGACTGTTTACGCGCTGTTGATTTTAACATCCATGAAAATTTACTGATCGTAGCAAATAGAAAAACAAAAGAAATACGTAAACGGTAAAAGATGATGATCAGCAGGGTTGATGCTATAAAACCATCAGCAAGTACAAAAATACACATCCCAAAGTAACAGACGATGCTACTGAGTACAACAGACCCAATACTTTACGAGATTGATAATGCACAACACCAGTCGTTAGCGCTTTAAAAGCGGCGTGGTTTAATTCGCGCGTTATCGCAGCGTGGAAGCCGCGGCGCTCCGCCATTCCCCCGGGCTCGCGAACATTTATCAGGAGCCGACCCACATTGCCCCAACATCTGCCGCCGACTCCTCGCCTATATCGGACTGCGATTACCCCGACGTTATTGTGAGAAAGTAGTTTCAGCACACCCATATTGCCTTTATTGTTTCTTACTTTGTTTTCCATATGTTATTTGGAAAATATATTGGGAAAGGCAAAGCAACAATATTTTTTTGCTGTTTCTATTTCGTCATCGGTATATTTCTGAATGAAAGCAATACCTATCTACCGCCGTATCTGATCTTGAACCCAAAACAATAACAATAATCTGTATAGTTTTATATTACTCTTGTTGGCTAAGATACTACGTAAGATTTGGCTCCCCAATGCTTTTAGACTTATGTAATTGAGGCTCCCAGACTCGGTATCTAGGTTATAAACTTTGATCAAAACAAGCTCTTCAGTAAACACTAATAAACATATCCACAATTCGGGTCTGATAGTTTTTCTCTGACCTTTTTTGTGGCGACCACCGCGAAATGGCGGTCAATATACGGCCAGCAATTTCCTTCACTGTGTTGTTTTATCAGGGTCCGAAGCAATTTATTGTGATTTCGCTATCTGTATCGGAGATTGGTTTAGTGAATTTGATTAACGAACTGTTTCCGTTGCGGCAAGGGTTGGGCCTAAAGCGTGGACCACGTCGCATTAAGAGGCGTGGGTCAGAAAATCAAATTTTCCGCTTTTTTGGGTCCGCATATATGCGTACATACCTTTGTCGGGGTTTTCAGACCGTGTCGTAGGTATAAACAAACTTTGACACGATCCTGCCTTGCGACGTATTCTATTTATTGTTTGGAGAGTTTTTGTCCGTTCTTTATTAATA
Source organism: Hydraecia micacea (assembly GCA_914767645.1). Classification (NCBI taxonomy): domain Eukaryota; kingdom Metazoa; phylum Arthropoda; class Insecta; order Lepidoptera; family Noctuidae; genus Hydraecia; species Hydraecia micacea. Next base: position 8,286,176 of record OU611779.1, on the reverse strand, counting down.
CTCGGAAGTTGATTGAACAACTTGATACGTAATAAGATCTTAATTATTTTTACGCTTTTAATTACTCTTTCTGTTGACATTTTATCTTCTTTCGGCACTTGAGTTTCTGGGGTACTTGAATTAACGCGTTGGCATAGATTCCAGGGGTCCTTAATCCGAATACAAATTTTCCGAGAGATAAACCTGCGCATGTTTACGGGCCCCGGGAGCACTCGCCCTATTTTCTTTCACTCCATCTCTATACGTAGGTGACGTTAGAGGAAAACGATCGCCCGTGAACAATTTATTTTACCCAATTTTGTAAACTGTTTCATTTTGATAGCGAAGCTCGATAAACATATTTTTAAATGAGTTTTAAACGTTTGTGTTAGTTCTATGGTTGATGATGGCAATATTGAACAAAGTTGTTGCAATTAAAGCAATATGGTATGATGTACCTACATAATATGTATTCGCAGCTATCGTCAATCAAGCGTTTGGGTTGTAATCAACAAAAGAAACATTAGAAAAATCAGCAATTTTTTTACGAAAAAATCGAAAAACAACAAATCCTAAAAACACAAACGAAATCCAATTGGAATTTTAAAAGCTGAACGTGGAATATCAACATCAACATCTGAATTTCAATGAAAATTTATGTCCGAAGTTAATTAAAAGGCTTTTGCCTCTCGCGACGAGCCTTTATCTGGATTCAAATTTTCCGAAAGATTAAACTGCGGACAGAAGGTTTACGATCCCTGAGAGCTTTCCGAAGCCTTTGCAACTGAGCTGCCGACCGTACTCTCCGTATTGACTACGTACTTTCGAGAGATGGTGGCACTCAACACGGGCTTAGCATTAACTACTTTCGAGATGTTCTCAAATTTTCGATTACCAACTGCTTCAATTTACAGTTTAATCAGCGGTTCAGCGTATTGTTTGTTTACTTACCTGTATTTAGAAAATAGTTCACAAGGAATACTCTTTTCTAGGATCTGTTGAGTTTCTCAACTGTTTTTTTGGGGTCACTCCTAAGAAGACGAACTAGCAGTGGTGGAGGAGGGGTGTGGCTCAGGTGATTAGACCGGAATAAATCCCTAATTTATGTCCGTATAATGCCTGTTTTCACCTACACTAGGTGACAACTTAATAAATGCCTAAATAAAACAACTCTGAAAATCAACAATGCTCTTTTATGAAAAAGAAAAACCAAAAAAAAAGAATGGCTAACAATCTTTTTTTTTTTCTTTGTGGTATAATGTTTATTTTTGTTAGTATAATATTTTTCGTTTAAGTAAGTGTTTCCTAGAAAATGGGCTTCGATTTGTGTCTGTAATATAGTTATTCGGCTCTATTCTGCTACAGGGAATTTGGGGGAACGGCAGGTGGCCACGTTCGGCCGATTGATAATAATGGCAGTACAGTCATTAGTGCACTGCAGGTGGACTTCCTGATTTAATCCCTTTAGTCGTATCTTATGGTTCCCATTGGTAATAATGTGGTGAGCAACGTTAGTAATTGAGGTTAGGCTGCTGTGGCGAGGTTGCCACTTAACGTGCGCAAATGTGCTAAATTATCAAATACATAACTTTACTCAAGTAAATTTGTAACACATTAACACAATATAGATTCTTAGTTAAAAAGGAAAGGCATGAAAAAGATAAAGTGCATGCACAGAGTGATCAAAAATATGGTCAGTTAAATTACTATTCATGCTTATTTTTGAAATTTTTGGCAATCAATAAACAGGCAAAATTATTCACAGGTTGACATTTATTGTTCTAGGGACCGATTTGTCAACCGTCAGATAAGGTATCTGAAGAATAGCAGGGTAGTTCGACGAATTTTCTATACAAATGCTGTCAAATAATAATTTTTATTACTCAGATAAAAGATATCTCAAGATGGTAATAGTAGCCCTAAGTTACAAACAGATTTGTTTTGGAATGAATACAAAATAACATCGGTATGCACAATGCTGAAAAACAAATGACTGCGCCCTCTATTTGGGGTGAAGCGATTTATTGCTCCGTGATTGTCCGGGTTTCTATTTTTATTGCCGCTATTCGATACTAGATGGCGGAATTCTTCACTGCCGAGTTAGTGCGTGTGCTGGTTTGATAGTTGTGTTGGTTTAATCTTTTAAAGGGTTTAGTTGGCCTGTTACAGTGTCCGGACTTAAACTATCTACTATTCTACGAGATAACTACTAATATTAACTGCCAGATAAGTTAGCAGGAACTTATCCGGAAGTGGTGAAATAGGTAGATGGACTTGTTAAATCAAGCTTCGATTTGCTCGCTTATAAAATGCATTGCAAACAATTTTTATTTTTAATCAAAATTATTGCGATTGTCTGATTCAAACAGTTAGGTACCTACTACGTTATCAAGAGTCAAACAGATCGAGAATTTAGTTACCTACCCATCTGATATTTTGTTCCAACTCTTCTCATCATCTGTCAAGAAAAGTTGTATTTTAAGCACTTAATTACCGAAATAACAACTCATTTATGGCCCATCAATCCAACCCACCTCATAACCACACTTAATTAAGCCACACTACGAGACGCAGACTATTATCACCAATTACATGACAGCTGTCATCACGCAGCGTCGCACTGATTGGTCGATGGTCACACTTACAGCAAAGTTACAATGCAGGCCGATAAAACTGGCCCCGGACCATTATTCGTCGTTCAATGACCATTTGTCGTAATTAACAGGCGATGGTTAATCTCGCTGGACCTCCCCCCTCCGTTTCACCCCCCCTGCAGTGCGTCGCGCCGCCCTAAATCACGGTACTGCCACGGGCTGCTGCGGCCTGCCGTCACTAGCTTTTTCACTGCATTATGGTGTGAAAGTTACTGAGATCATTAAGAAAGAACAGGTATGTAGTTTTATTAGGTAGGCTTTTTAATTCGGCAATAAATGTAGCGTTATGCTCACTTAAAACGCAAGCTAATATGTGCGGGAAGCACAGAACCGGTCGAAGTGGAGGTGCTTGGTCCCGAGGCCTATGTCCAGCAGTGGACGTCTTTCGGCTGAATGATGGTGATGACAATGCATGTATGTTTTGTCTTATTCGATAATGGTCAGAGTTTATTTAAGTTGCTTTTGTAGCCTAGTTATAGATACCTAGGTATAACTATAAGATAGGTATATCTTATTTAAAAGTAGGTAAGGTTCCTAAGGAGCAGTGGTGGCCCAGTAGTAACAGCCGCGACTTACGAGTGCAAGTGGTAGGTCATAGGTTCGAACCCAGACAGGTGCTTCACTTTGTGTAAATTATTTCATAACTACTGTTCTCAAAACGGTAAAGGAAAACATCGTGAGGAAACCGGCATGTCCTAGAACCAAAAATTCGAAGACAAGTGACATCTATCTACCAACTCGCATTGGACTACTGGGCCGCGTGGTGGATTACGGCCCGTTCCCTCTCACAGAGAGGAGGCCTGTGTCCCAGTTGTGGGATCGTTATAGGCCGATTATGCTAAGGTTCCTGATGTATTCCTAACTTTTCTTTTCGCTAAAATAATGAAGCAAGCGTTACTTAGAACTTACATCTCAGCAGAGGTAAAGCCAGCTAGGTAAGTATTCACTATCTTCATTGCTATCTCCGGTCTGAGTAAATGTACCTAGAAGCGGTAAGGGGTTAGTGAGAACTGGGACGTCTAAAATAAACTTCCCACGGACCACTCCAATCTCGGCAGTCTCCAAGACATAGAACATCTTAACATTCTATTTTTACGCTAGGCTGTCATCCAATTATGCACCAAGTTGCAGATTCATAAAAAAATAAATAAGAAGGATGAAATTGTATTTCTAGGAAATGGCCATTTTATGCGCTATTGTGATTTTATCGTTCTTTAGCAATTACTTTGCCTTTTTGTGTCTTCTCTCTTTTCTTACTGACTTGCTACTTGAGCTAGCAAATTGTTCGTATGTTCCGAAATATCGTATTTATAGAATAACTCAATGTGAATGTTTAACTAAGGGCTGATTAAATTTGAATAATCATCAATGTATTTATTGCAGTAGCTAGATAAAGGGAAAAAAAATCACAATACATATTTTATTTTATATATTTATTTCGAAAAAAAAAACAGGTATCAATTTTGATACTTTAGGCATTAATTATGTCGCACAAACTGTTAATGTACTTAGGCATGACACTAAAACAAAACAAATAAAAAACAAACTAATTACAAGTGTATATAATTCGATTTAAAAGTCCGGTATCAAATTTGAAACTTAGGGTATTTTAGGGTTGATCGGCAGTAAATTTTTATTCTTGGAATAAAATTGACGTCTGACTGATATTGTATGGAAGAACGGTCAACATTTCAAAATTATTCCTCGGATAAAATTATCTGGCGTTGAAAAAATGAGCCCTAAGAAAAATTTCAGAAAAAAGGACAGAAGGTAATTTATAATATAAGCGGTTTTATACTATACTATTACGATGTAAATATATGATCAAGTAGTATCTAGGTGGTTTGTTTATTTTAGAAGTTAGCAGTTATTTAGTACCTAATCAATTAAAATAACAATCCAATGCTTAGTATATAAGGTTGGCTATATGTACTTTGTAACCACAGTTTGAAATATTAAGCAGTTTACATAGCATTTTCTATTTCCTTTCCAAATTCAGATTCCTTTACGATAAGAGTTGATCGTCGCAGCTAATACACCCTCAAAATAATCTTGAAAGGCGCTGGAGGTGGCTATCGGTGACGTCATCTCGCCCCCCGGGACTTCCCGGATTCTTTCATCAAATCCCAACATTGCTTCGTGCGATTATTCACACGATACTCCAGGGGTGCTCAAACTTTTAGGGATTAAATTGCCATCTGTCGTAGTTTTATTAATATTTTTATTTTTTGTATCTTTGTTGGTTTCATTGAATGTTTAGTAAGTGGAATCATGATTTTATTAATTTAAAACTACTAAGAAGAACACTAATGAAGTTCGTGTTATACGACATACATGCCTAATAGATCATTGTCTGCTTACTTAGATTCTAAGCAAGTAGATAAGTACGTATAATGTTTATGTTTGTAGCGAAATAATGTGTTGTCTATGTCAGTAATTTCTAAATATCTCTCTACATTTTCGCTGATTCATCTCATCAAGCGAGGTCTTTGCGAAGCACTTAAACCTTCAGTTTACAACGCAAACATTTTATAGTTTGTAAACGGGTCGTAAAATAATTTGAGAATATGGCGACATTAAATTTACAGTGTGACAAAGGGTTTTACAGCTAATGCGTTGCTACTAGAGTTCAGTGGACCTGAAATTACATTAAAAAAGTCGTGTTAATTACTCCTCTGTTTTTGATTACTTATCAGTCGTTAAATTTGTAACTAATTAACATTAAAGTATGTGATATTAAGTCAGACGTTTCATATACAAGATGGAGTCGATAATAAATGATACTTCGTATATCTAATGACATTCCCAGTCTGCATACAAAAAATCAATCAAATAGTTTAGTTACTATAGCTAATCAAATCAATCAATCAAAATATGTTATTTCATATAAACCTACATGGGCACTTATGAATCGTGAGAAGCTAGGTGCACGGTTCCAATTGGTCGTTTTCTATGGAGAAGAGCCGGCAAGAAATTCCACGGTTACTCTTATAAAAATAATTGCCTTTTACGCTGTTTTCAAATTGCAGTATTAATAGATATGGCTTACTTAATAAAATAAGAAATGGTCTACTAATGTACAGTCTACTGCAAGGTTTTTTTCAAGACTTATAATTGGTAGTTTCAAATACTCCTATGTGCTAGCATTGCCAGTATTTTAACTTATTGTCATCAACACATTGTATAAGCATTAAAAATAACTTTTCTGTACAATGAAAATTAACCTATTTAATAACAAGTTTGAACTTTAAAATGAAAGTCGTGGCAAAAGTTTTGGAACCGTTCGAATAGAAAGGAAATAAACGATCCCCTTCTTACAACGGTAATCCCAAAAGTAGATGGCAATGTGGCGAAATTTATGTACAGCGGGCTCCGAAACCAATTACAATTCGGAATTTTGTTACTGAGTTGGTTAATATAATAATTTGCTAAAGTTATAATTGCTGTTTAATTTATTATTTGTAAAGGTAGAATTTAAATTATTGTTTAAAATAGTTCGTTCTCTAAATACTTTAAATGTAATTTTCAGTGGCACGTCTTTTCTAATAAAATTACGGCATCTAACGACCAAGGCTTCCTTTTAAAGGAAATGGGACATACGCATGTGCGTTATGTAGAAACTGTGTTAAGTGCTTAATGTCCATCCTAGTTTAAACTAAGTATCAATGGGCGTAACTACATAATTTTTATATGGTTCCTGGTAGGTAGGTACCTATCATAAATGCCATGATAATCTTATTTAAAATCCCTGTTTGCTGATAGTTGCGTCTCTCTCCTTTTTAAATACTGCTATTTGAATGTCACATGATTATTATTTTATATTTTTATAGATACGTTTAATATGTTTTAGGTATGTAGTTATGTATTTATTGGATACAGCGTTATTGGAAAAACACCAACAACCACTTAAGAGGTCATTGTGCTCATTATTACGAACAACTTTTACTATGGGACCAAACCCAAAATCGCGAAAAAAAAATCAGCTGTTCCCTACACTTATTTTCGTATAACTCCTCAAAATGTAGGGAACAGCTATCTAGATAGATAGAATATTCTTGATTATGTAAATACACTAAAATTACACTACAATACTACTAAAATTGTCCATAGTTTCGTTTGCATTTTATAGTAGGTAGGGTGGAATTCTGGATCAGCCTGTATCACGATGCACCGGTGCATAGTGCAGGGGCGCTGCCGCTGCAAGATCGCGCCCGCGCCGCCTTAATCAAACCCAAGCAATTTATGATGGCCGCCACGACAACTACTTACATTCTGAAATTTTTTGCATTGTGAAAGTGATGATTCTATCGTACAAATTATATTAATTTTATTATATTTATGTTCAGACAGTAAACTCGTTGCGAACGACACATAACTTTTGAGTACATCATAGAAATATATTACCTACATTTCATGTAAATAAATGTTTCATTTTAAAAACTGGATGAGGATTATTAATAAAATGATAAATAGATTTGACCAGTGGTCCACATTAGCCCTGGATCGAAAGAGCTGAAAGTCATGGGGAGACTGCCACTGCTGACTTTTGCGCAGCAGTGGGATGATGTAGGATAATAGTAACAGTAAATAGATTCGAAATGGAAGGAAAATTCAGTCATCCTAGTAACACTGGCATTTCTTTGCGTTAATAAAATCAAAGCGAAATGGTTCATGCTTAAGAAGCTTTTACTTGATTGTATTTCCAGTGCCCAGGGAAAACAAAAGATTATTTTGTAATTTGTTAAAGTCTTGCTAAGCAAAACGATGCTTTTTTACGATTGAAAAAAAAAAAACATTTCGTTAATCATTTATTTGCTACTACATAGCTTCTGCCCGCGACTTCGTCTGCGTGAAATTTCACCCTCCCCTCATTCATCATCTTAGAGGTGGGATTTAGAAAAACCATTTCTTAGCGGATACCTACTCCTCACAAAGAACACACCATCCAAATTTCATGTCTCTAGGACCAGCGGTTTAGGCTGTGCGTTGATATATCAGTCAGCCAAACTTTGAATTTTATATATAAATACATAAATAAGTATTGGTACAGTGTTGATCTTAAAGTTTGTACTTCATTAAGTTTCCTAATACATAGTCAGACATTTGAAATGCAAAGCAATACAAGTAATAAGTAGACGTTTCAATTTTGATACCTTTAACTTTTTTCGCTACATTTATCCAATGTTCTTATTTCAAAAGACATTTATTCCAGCCACTTGTGTTGCAGAATAACCAGCTGATACAATAAGTCGTGTGTTGTATCTCGAGCCGGGGCCGGGGGCCGGCCGGGCCCCTATCCAAAGTGCTTACATTAGAACTTACACCCGCCGCCGATATTGTGGGCCCGTAATAAAAGTGAACGCTTGTAACTGATAACTATTGCCGGATACTTTTGATGATATTGGCAAAATAAAAAGATAAAATACACCAAGATTCTACATTTTTCAATTCTTGCGATCAAATACTTTTTTTCCCTGCATGTGTTTAGGCCCTCTGTACGAGTACCTCAAGCTCAACCCTATCTACACACATGTTTTTCTTGCCGTGTAAAACTACGGTTTATTCGCCGTGTGTAGGCACGGTCGTCAGTTTTGTATGGATCAATTATGGAATTGTTGACAGACATGGCAGCACTACGATCACTATGGAAGCTTGTTGATGGACACTTTTTTTTTCTACGGCGCGGTTTATAATCCGTATCGTAAAGAAACCGTGACGTGTATAAAGGGCCTACGCTACAATAATTTAATTTTCGATGTCCATTTTCAAGTTTCCAATTAGAGATGGATTACTAATTCACATATATAATAGTTCAAGTGTAAGTTTGTACTTACTACTAAATTTTTGAGAAATCGAACCGCTTTCGGTTCGATATTTTTTTTTTTTTTTTAAAGTTCAAAACCCTCATCAAACGAGTCCTTATCAAAAAAGCATATTATAAGATTAAAGACTACGTTGAAGACAAGGTAGTTTGGCAATAATTCCTTCTGCACATGTGGCTTCCCTGGCACCTCTTTGACGGCATAAGTTCTACGTAAATGTCTATTAACTGCTCTCAAATTACGATGTTTATTTTTTATTTGTACATACTTCTATGACATAATCTTTTTATTATTTGACATTATATACAGACAATTTTAATTTTTCACCTCTTTCTTAGTTGAAATGGCAATCATACCTCTTGGTTTTAGTAGATTTTTATATTTTGTTTATCCTTTTGATACATCCTTATTTTGTAAATGTGAGGACTTTGTAAGCCTTGTAGACTAGATCTGTAGACCATTTTTTATTTTTATCAAGTACCTGGTACTTGTTGACAGGCCTACGCTGTCCTCCCATACCTACTGTAACTCGAAAACATTGTAAAAGCCAATTATTTTTAAAAGAGTAACCATGGAGTTTCTTGCCGGTTCTTCTCCATAGGAAACGACCAATTGGAACCGTGCACCTAGCTTCTGACGTTTCATAAGTGCCCATGTTGGTTTATGTGAAATAAAAATATTTTGATTTTGATTTTGACATAAAATCAAGTGTAGTTAAAGAAATATAAAAATATTCCCGGTGCAGGAATAGGGACCCAGCGGTCACACTCTAGGCACAGGAGGTAGACGGGCCGCCACTGCACCATCTGGGTGAAATCAATATTCTATACAATGCTGTTGCTAAATTTTTAATCTGACTTCAAAAGTAACAAACATTATAATTAAGTGCGTATTTATTTATATGCTATGTTATTGAATTTCCTTGGAAAAACTAGAATACCGGAAAATACCAAAAAAGGACGCGTCTTCGTTTCGTTGTGCAAGCATCATTATTTAAAATAATATATCTAAACTAAATTATAATGAGAAAAGTTTTGACTTTTTGTATGTTTGTTTGTTAAGCTTTCACGCTAAAACGGCTGAACGGATTTGTATGAAATTTGGCACATGGGTAGACCATAACATTGAATAGGACATAGGATACTTTTATCCCTATAATTTCTCGGGATTGAGACTTATGCCGCGGGGGTCAGTTAGTTTTAAATAATAAAATATATTTTAAATATTGATGCTTGATAATATTATTATTTTACCGGACTCTAACTAATTAGAATTCTACTAACAACGCTAAAACAAACAAACTATCCATGCTTAAACAAACGCACTACTTATTAAAGCCACGTGCTTCCTAAATATGTTTGAAATAGTTGAGTGCAATTAAAGTACAGGCCTTTTTGAAAACAAACCCATTAAAATGTGCATTCAAAGTGCAAGTCACTGAGGGTTGGTTTGTTCTGCTTGGTCTGGGCCCAGTGTTCACGGCATAGATAGGTACAGAAGGCTAGCTCGATACCACGAGCCAATACATATACACACATCAAAAGTGTCTAGGGATCAACATATATTTTTGCAATAACTTTTCTCCTGATTGATATTAATTAAAATTTTCTTTAAGGATTCATCAAATAAAGTGTTTTCGTTTGTCACAGTAACGATAAACCAAGTCACCTTTGCATTAATAAAGAAATTTGCCATTTTCCTAATAAAGGGATTTTTGACATTTGAACCACTAACACAAAAGTTCGAAAAAAAGACTGAAATAACAGTTTTCTTTAAAATTTTATTGGGTAACTTAAACAATTAATAATCCGTGTTTCTACCGCGAACACTAACAACACAAGAACATCGGTTTGGCATACTCAAAATGAGTTCATCCAAATCACGCTGTGGAATGGCAGCCCATGTTCGTTGCAACAACAAAAAAAGGTCTTCTTGCGACTGGATACCCTCCATATTCGGCAGAGCTCTTCTCTGTAGCATATCCCATGCATGCTCAATCGGGTTCAAGTCTGGCGACTGAGCAGGCCAGGGCAGGACATTGATGTTAGCTGCGGCGAGAGTCTGTCTTACAACTCTTGCGGTGTGCGGTCGTGCATTATCATGCATTAACTGAAATAAGGGACCGATTTGCACTTGTAGAGGAACGATGACGTCTGATACAATCGTCTCAGCATAAATTTGAGCGTTGAGGTTGCCTCTGATCCAAATCAACTCAGTTCTTCCGCCGATCCAAATACCCGCCCATACCATGACGGTTCCACCACTATAAGGATGGACTTCCTGGCAGGATTTTAATCGCTGTTGGCGTCCAGGGGTTCTCCAGTGTCGTATACGTCTTGTATCCGGTCTCATACCAAAACGAGACTCATCAGAAAAGCACACGAAACGCCATTGTTCTTCTGCCCAATTTCTGTGTTCAAGAGCCCATTGATATCGAATCCTACGATTGTGCATTGCTATAGGTGGTACCCGTAGCGGTCTTCGGGAATGAAGGTTCACTTCATGCAAGCGGTTTCTGACTGTTTGGTCGCTAATTAAGTTCCCTGAAGAGTGATGAAGCCTCACGGCTAACATCATGGCGGTTATTGTTGGAGCTCTTCGAGTTAAGATTTGAATGTATCGGTCTTGTCTCCGTGTGGTGCAGCGATACCGTCCTCCATGGCGCTCAGCCACGGTACCAGTGCTTCGGTAACGTGTCCAAAGTCGACTGATAACACTCTGACTTGTATTCAGAGCTAAAGCCACAGTACGTTGCCGGGAACCAGCTTCTATCATTCCCACGGCTCTGAGCATTTCTTCCCTGCTTAAATGACGTCGCCGCTCCATAATAACGTTGGTTTTAATCAGTAGTAGGGAAACAGTAGCACTAATAATGTCTTCAATGCGTTGTATGTTTTTATAGGGAAAATATTGACAGCTGATTTTCATCTTTTACTCGAATTTGATTCACAGTTCCTGATTCAAATTATGAAATGCACCAAAAAGGATCCATATAAATTTATAAAATCATAAATTTATTACAAAGCCACATCTCAATCTCAAGAAATCCGCATAAAAATGCTTGATCCCTAGACACTTTTGATGTGTGTAGGTACACGCACACATAGACGCGAAACTAAGTACGGAGATCTCAAGCGATTGCATGCCAGTCGCGACTGTGCTTGCACTTACTGTATGCAGACGTATGTCTATGGAAGATGTTAGATGTAAATCCAAACTCGTTGGATCGGTTCACTTATGAATTAATTTTGTACTTTTAATTCATTTTATTTTCAGCCGTTTCACTTCGGGTGAATGTTGAATGAAAGACAAGTGAACAAAAAGTGAAGCATCTGGATATCTGCTTATGTGTGCGTGCGTCTCGTTGTACGGAGCTAACCTTCTGTATCCAATCCGTTTGGTGGAGAACGGCCGAGTACACTGTTCTCTTGTAATTTAAACAAGCGACGATGCGTAAAAATGGATTCTATGAGCGTTGCGGTATCACTTCAATTAGGGGTGGAGTTTTTTTAGTGGAGGTGACACTTTTTAAGAATGTTTTAAAGTGACGTTGGATTTTTAGAGTAAAGTATGGAGGGATAAGACAAAAATTGTATTACACGGTAATTATTAAGAATATTAGGGGATGAGTGGGCTAATTTAGTAACCGTTTTCGAATGTTTCATCTGCATTTATGCCCAGAATATAAATAAGATTTTCTATAGATCCTTATATCTAAGTAAATATAGCTAAGATACACCAAGAAATACTCAAATCAAACCAAAAGTCATTTATTCAAATTAGGCTAAGGATCAGCACTTTTCGAACATCAAAATTACATAAGACAGTCCCCCAAAACGCTCGCCCTTCACCACTTTCTAGTGCTTTCGCTGGGAAGAAGAAGTGGCGCAACAAACTGCCCAGCAGCACAACTGTCTGTTCAGTTAGAAAATACTTGATTATATACAATAGTAGGTATGAAAAGTAATTAACATTACAAGACAGAACATAAAATTAAATTATTTGCCATATGTTAGCTAGCCACGCCAATATACCAACAAATACAATAAAAACGATACTTACTCAAGCAAAAAAATAATAAATTAAAATTAAAAATGTAAATAAAAACTTACTACCTAAATAAAAGCCCCCAGGCATAAAGAGCATACATGCAGCAGTTAAATCTGATAGTGACCCGTTAAAACATCAACAAAAAAAAAAAAAACTTAGAAAAACTTATGCTGTGCGAAACATATATTGACAGCTGCTTACGGAATACCTTCCACATTCATGATTTCCCGGACTTCCCAATACTTGGCTAAACGCTTCCAGACCACGATCTTATACAAAAACTTTTCACAAAATATTGCACACAATGCAAAATGTAACCATGCCTTTGCGCATTACTGTCAGTACATCCCTTTGAGCGCTGATCTCGTGCCTTAAAAGTTTAGAACAAGATCAAAAAGCCATTCCCCTACTTTAAGATGTCAGTTGAAGTTATTGGGATGTACGTGACTGGACCCCGGACTTCAGAATAGTTTATTTTATAGCTCGCCTCTGTTCACTTTGTTTTGTATTCGACTTAGCTATAATAAGATTACATTTAGCGTTTTATCAGCAATTTGGTGTATGCTCTCGACGTCCAATGATGGGAGGTGTGCAAGTCTTTTCTTCCTTTTTTATATTTTACCGTTTTTATACCTTTTGTTTATGCTTTTTCTACCTTTTGGTTTTTACGTTTGATTGACACATTATATACCTACTTTGTTTTACTACCAGAACCAGCGCATTTTAATTTCGGTAGTTAATAGGAGGGTTTAGGTTAAATTGTAGAAAGTTGTTGATTGATTGCAAAGAGACATTTTAATCAAATAAGTAGATATCCTCAGCTTATAGCGACCAGAAGGTGCCCCTAGTAGCACCGGCCACGACTTACGAGTCGTATGTTCGAAACCTGATAGGCGCTTTACTTTGTGTAAATTATTTCATCACCACTGCTCTCAAAATATCGTCCTAGAACCAAATATTCGAAGACATGTGACATCCACCAACGCGCACTCTGGGCCCACGTGGTGGATTAATTACGGCCCGTTCCCACTCACAACAGAGTGGAGGCCTGTGTTCCAGCAGCGGGAACGTTATAGGCTGATTATGCCTCAAATTATAAGGGTTATATTTATAGGTATCTTATAGAAACATCAGAGAAAAGGACTAATAACTTTTGTAACAACTTACAAAATGTAATTGTGAATTAGCAGCAGTATTAGCTGCAAGCAGCTTCCCAACATTCCGTCTAAGATCTAAGTGACTCGCGTGCACGACTTTATACATCATAGTTAGCAAGTGCATTAATTGTAACTCAACAAACAACATCAAAAAGTACTCTCAAACGTAGTACCTTTATCAACATTCACGTAGTCGCTACGAGTCCATTCAACTTTCGAGCTCATCCATCGTGTACGGGACACTTTACATACATTCATCAACATGATCAAAAAAAGTACACAAGTTTAGTTATCGTCTGTACTTGGACGTGCAACCGGAAAGTACAAGTGATCTACGTACAAGTGCGACGGTCTACGACACGACATGTCGTAGGCGCTTCGTAGGCAGGAAGCTACGCCGTAGCAGCCCTTTGCGCAAGAATCTTCGACGAACACTTATCGCGATGTCCCTGAACACATAAATAACTGCTGATACGCAAAGAGGTGAGTTATGTTTGTATTGTGTTTAGAGTTTAATGTAGGACGTTAATGTTGCTGGTTTACGGGCAGGTGTTAATAACGTGTTGGCAATTAATATTCCCATGACAATGATTCATTAAATGGCGATGAGATATGAAAAAAACCATAAAATATTTTAGCAAATTCGGACTAAGTATAATGTGCATTGCATGGCGTTGTAAATGTTGGCTAACGAACCTATTTACTTAGATAATACAAAATCTCTATGCCATTCATTACACATTTAAAAGGTTCTTTGAAGGGATTTACCTACTTTCAAATAAACAACGTCTTTTCATCTCGCAAGTCGCACCCCAAAGAAGCCGGTTGCTTCCTCACCCAGTTTCCTTCATAACACCGAATTGATGCAATTTCCGTAAACAAAGGCGAGAGTAACCTTGGTATAACAAAACATATTTTCTCCGGAAAGATAAGGCAAAGGCAGTGCAAGTGCGCATCCTGTGGGGGAGGGGGGGAAGGGGAGGCTGCATGGAAACTTGTTTTTCCTGCGAGCGAAGGGCGGCAGTGCGCCCCGCGCGCTACGACCAACGAGACGCCTCGCGCGCGGCCGGCCTCTCCCCGCGATCTTCACTTGTTTATATATACCGGTAAATGTGTCAACAACATAATGCACGTGTATCATACATACGTGACAAAGTGATAAAGCTCCCATAAAAAATAACTGTGTTGACTGTGTCTGTGTTGACACGTGAGTTCACGTGATCTTTGGATTAACGGCCGCATGGATCGGGTATAAATTAAAAAGTTTTCAAAAGATTCAACCGTAATGTCGGAGCATCGTCCGTAGCTCATATTTATGTACGTCATATACCCTTAGAAAAACTTTTCCATTCCTTTTTACGGCTTAAATGGGCTGAAGGGATATTTTTTAGGGCTTGCAGTTTTCTGTTTTATGATATTGGATTTTATTAGATATGTTGGAGAGGTAATATTTTTCTGTCGTGACTTTGTTTGAGGAAAGGGGAAAGTTATCAAAGTGAATGGGGCAGTTCAGTATAGTGAAGTAAAGTGGCAAGTCACTAGGACTTAATCGTATTATGATAGATGACTGGCCTCGCTTGTGACTCACCGTGTGCTCAGGAACCGTGGAAATTCAAACGGCTTACTATGTGAAGTTGATCAAACGAGCTCATTAATTAATTAGTTTGTAATACTGCGGTAATTAACTGAACACCTGCTGAAAACGATTAATTACGTGTTACCACGATTTAAAAGATAATTAGTTAGGTATTTTTCCTGAACTTGTAACTAATTACTTTTCGAAACTTACAAATTAGATAAGCAGAGTTGAAATAAACGGTATTCACTGTAGAACATTCTTCAGGTTTACAATTGGATCCGTTTTTTTATGCAAATAAAATACACCAAAAACTCTCTTCACACATTTCAATACATACAAAATAGTTAAGTACAAAAACAGCCAACCACATAGTCATGAAATATCTATATTAGGTAGGTTACTACCTACCTAATTAATTGCATAATAGCCTAACTACTATTTTAGCTAGGTATAATATTATGCAATTACCAAGTGTATATAATGGGCACACGTAACACACAAGCTAATGATACCGACCGAGGATTTCCCTCGTTCTTATTTGATATTCTTCAGCGAAAACTGTAGCGAGATGAGTCACATGAAATTATTGGCTCGAGACGTGCTCACGCGCCGTGCGCCGAATAACAATGTCCATGCCGCGACAATATTTGTGCAAGTTACGGAAACTCGTCACATGCTCCGCTTTTGTGCAATCAACGCCGTGACTATTCTTCTAGAGAGGAAAGTTTCGGAAAAATCGAGTACGAAGTCAAAAGTTCGGGTGAATTGTGTGTGACGAGCTCTAGTTTGATAGGCTTTGTTGTGTTTTATTACAAAATTAATTTTAACTTTAGTCCAATCTTAGTACATCGAGCTTGTTGTTGTATTTTAAACTATGTTCCGAGCAAGGTAAAGTTCTTAATACAAAACTGACAACTGAGACTCGTTTTTAACATAAATTTTTGTAATTCGAACTTTAGCTTTGTTGGAATGAAGTTCCAAATTAAAAAAATGGCTCGATGGTTTAAACCTGGGTCTAAACATAAACCTTGTTTTGTAATAAGGCCGAAAAAGTTTAAGCTCTATCGTATTATTGTAGTAAAGCATATATGTTTATAGAATATAATTATGGGTGTTGCTATAATATTGTTTTTTTTGGGGCAAGTTATGAAAACTCGTCACATGTTCCACTTTTATTCAGAGGAAAGTTTTTGGAAAAGTCAGAAGAAGTCGTATGTCGTAAGTCGGAAGCTGGGGTGGCGTTGTGTGACAAGCTGTAGTTTTTGATGAAGTAATGTTCGCGTAGAAAGTGTAATCCTTATAGTATTATCTTATTATCCTGTTTTCACAGAGATGAGAAGATATATTAGCTTTAGCAAAATCGGTTGTACATACAATAATAACAATATTGATGCTGCGATTGTATTGTTTTTTGTTTAAGTTACGGAAACTCGTCACATGCTCCGCTTTTGTGCAATCAACGCTGTGACTATTCTTCTAGAGCAGTGGTTCTCAACCTGCTTATGTCCTTTTTTTTTGTTGCGCGGTGGAAATCCTCATGGACTTCCTCCAACGTGGGGGGGGGAGGGGGACAGAGGGGCATGCCGGACTCTTACCGGCTAAAACCACCGCGGTGTTCCACCTCTACCTATGGCCAGGGGTGCGGGATTCGCATAAGCATTCTCCGCTGCGACCTGTTTATGTCCTGGGACATCTATGATTCCTTTGTTGTTAGCTCGGACCAGAAGAAAAACAAACTGTGTCCATCTAAAAATAAACTTGAATCAAAACTTTTAGCATATTCGTTAAACGCAAAAGATACCCACTTATGAATGAACAGTACTTTTGTATACACAAAATTTCTAATAGAAAATTATTTTCGGTTGGCATCACTGTGATTTTTTAGTTAGCAAAGTGTTACTTATTGAGTTTTTCCATTTGGAATTTCTCAGGAGTAGCCCGGAGTCTGGATTTGTGTCCATAGGCACTGGAGTTGATGATAATAGGTTCGCCCGCTGTTACACGGGACTCAAACATAACAGGCAAAATGTGGGTGTTCTATAGGTACATCTCTGCCTAACCCTCCGGGGAATACGGGCGTGATATTATGGTTTATGTCAAGTTTGAATTTTTTTCCTGCTGCCTCGTCTTATTTTTAATTATATTTTATATTTGGATTGTTGTTTTGTAGCTCTACCATGGACGCTTTTAACGCGTAAGTCTTTTTTTTAAATTTTTCTCACATACATTATAAATTCAACATAAATGATGTAACTAATATTTTTGTAAAAATATAATTTAAAAGAGTCATGGAGTTTCTTGCCCGTTCTTCTCCATAGGTACCTACGCTTTGGAATGGGCAACTAGCTTCATATTTTCTGACTGACCGACTTCTTGACAATTCAAAAGTGCCTGTAAATGGTTGAAATAAATGCTTTGAGTTTGAGTTTTTTTTTTCCTTCGCGAACCATATCTAAGCTTTTGCGGATCACTAGTGGCTTACAGAGTGCTGGTTGGAAACCAATGTTCTAGAGCAAACTTTCGAAAGTCGGAAGGTCGCTGTGGGAAACTGGCTGTAAGCTTAGGTAAGCTTATAACAGGCAGTTTCCGCACGCCGACTCTTCCGAAAGTTGTCTTGAAGTCATGCTATAGTTTTTGATGGACAAATAATGTTAGCGTAGAAAGTTTAATCTTTTCTTACCAGGTACTTAGCTGAATTTTCGGAGGAGATGACATGGTGAATTCGTGCGAGGAATAGTATATAGGGTGCTGTGATGGTGCTAGATTATTTGGGATTGAGCCGTTTATTTTCTCTTGACTGTACTTACCTGTCAAACAGAGTAACCTAGATAAAGTGGATAAAACAGAGATTAAAACAGAAGAAGAACTAGCAGGGGAACCACTTGGGTTCAGGGGATCAGACCAGAATAAATCATGAAAACTTACTTACTTGTCACATCTGTAACATCAACATGTGTATTTGTAAGCTTCTAAAGTATGTTTTTGTTTTGCTCAAAATCACAGAATGCTGTAGGCCTAAAATGTTGGGCTGTTCTATCATCTACAGTCAGGCCGTCGAGACATCTGTCAGTTTTATACGTGTTTAGCGAATTTGATCTTTATTAGATACTAGAATTGTCGCACTGACGGGTGTCAGGAACGTATTTTCTCGACTGCAAACAGTTTGTAAAAAGCGCTCGTCACTGTAACTTTCCTTTATTTCTCCAAAAGTTTTTACGAAGTAGCTAAAGAGTCTTCAAGCTATGATGTCACAACACTATGATAGTTTTATAATCTAGAAACCCGGTTTACAGTCTCCGTTTAACTCTACCTATAGCAAGTAGATATATTTAATATTATTTCAGTCGATGCCATCGAAGTCGACTTCTGAAAGGTTGCCAAATGCGATTACCTGACTCAGGTTTTCCGATTGCGGTGAGAAACTTAGTTTTGGTTTCAGATATAAAAGTTTGAAGTTGAGGTTGACTTATTTAAGATGTTGGACACGTACGAATTTGGTATATTACGGTGTTTTAAACGAATAAATAAGATAATGAAAATAATAGACAGTCAGCGAGTTATTGATAACTAGCTGCGATCCGCGATTTCACCCGCTTAAGTCTCGATCTCGTGGGAATATCGGGATAAAAAGTATCATAATGTTCCAAACCAGGTCATGGACTATTCCGTTCAGCTTTGGCGTGAAAGCGTAACAAACAAACAAACTCACTTTCGCATTTATAATAATTATATTAGTTAGGATTAGGATGCAGCGCATTTTCAGCTACTTAGAAAACTACATTTTTAAAGCTAATTTAATTAATTCAGTTATCAAATTGTACGTCAACTTTTACGTTACTCAAACAATCACAACACCGAGCATAACAGAGCTTTCAAAAACCGGCGTTTTCTCGTTTGCTCAAAAGAAAGAGGGGAGAAAAGAAAATTAAAGTATATCATTAAAGATTTTTTATGCTAATATTATCTAACATGACAAATCTGCCTCGCCTCTGCGTGGCAGATGTCAAAACAAAAACAAAAGAGTGTCGCGTTACTCAACGCACCGCCGCCGCGCCGCCGGGGGTTCCGCAGGCCTACGAGCACTGCGAGTAGCTACATTTGTTTTTGATTAAACAAATTGTCCGCGCAGTTTATTGCTCCCCCGCGCAATCTCCCGTACTTAGTTGTGACTTTTGCTGTATGAGGAAGGTTCTCGCAGGGTTAATAGGAAAAAATGTTTTTTTACGATCGGGTATTTGCACCTAATAGAGCGAAAACAGTCGGAAAAGGTAATCAAAGACAGACTGTTGGAAAAGGCAATCAAAGTCCTTTTACAAGCTTCATGAAAAATAGGTGTTGTGTTGAGAAAGGATATTACTTGTTCAGATAACAATAGGATTGTAGTTACCTACATGTGGCTAATGAGACACAATTTAATTTCTATTGTTATAAATGAAATTTTTATTTTTCAACAGCTAACTACACAGGGCCTGATTAACCCTTAGGCTAATTAGGCTGCAGCCTAGGGCGCGAGGATCGGAGGGGCGCGCTGAAATCGTGTCTTCGCATGCACTAATCTAGCATCATTGCATCTACCCTACATATTTCAACTAGACCGAGACAAAACACTAAAACTAAATGCGCTTGAGAGTCCCTAATTTTAACAAAAACTTTTGAAATTTTTAAAAAGCGCGCGTAAAACAAACACTGACTTGTTACTAGAATCGGTCAAACCAAACAAAGTTTGGTTTCTTATGGAAACTGCATGACCTAGACGACAGTGAATTTATTAGAAGCAAAGCAAAGGAGTTAAAATAACTAAGTATGTGTATGCCACTGATTTAGAAGAAACCTTAGCAGAAGAATGCGTCCATTTGGCGCAGTATATAAAATCTGACACGAGGCCGAGCATTCTATTTCTGCCAGAACCCCAAAGGGTTTGTTTTTAATAGGTATTTCATGCATGTTCCCGAATGTGGAGATAATATTAAGAATTTTTTTGACAATGAGTGTTACCAATTGCAGCTGTGAAAGGTCTTTTTCAGTACATTAAAAGAGTAAAAAATTACTTGCGCTCCACACTCCGCCAGCAAAAACTTGCAGCGCTCTTGCTAATGTACAGACGCCAGCCAGCACATCAAGCTACCCGAAAATGTCAAATTTTCCTAATCAACTTTGTATCTTATGTATTTAGGGATAAAGTTGAAAAGTAGCTTGATGTGCTGGCGTCTGTACATAGAAAGTGATTTTTTACAAACTATTTGAAAAAATTGTGGAAAGATTTGCAAACGCTAAAGCACGAAAAAGGACTTTTGTATAATCTAATAATAATTACTTAATTACTATAATTTTCAAATAAATCATTAATCAGTTGCAAAAATGTTTCACTTGTATGATGCCTCTCTTTTTTTTAACAATAACGGAAGTGTAAATATTTAAAAAATACACAAGTCGAAGCAACTGCACACACTAGATGACCACGCTCATGGTCAATGCCAATGGCAACTAATTTGTCTATAGAAACTAAGCCCATACAAGTCATGCGGCCAAACACGACACGGATTTGGTTTTCTACTTGGTAGCCTGCAGTCACTTGTCATGATTTTGGTTTACCTACCTACCTATAATGCGTGAGGTACTTTGCCTTTATGTACGGTCAGCTTAAAAATGGTTTGCCACCCTAAGGTTGAATGTCATGCTGATTAAAGGACAACGTTAGTTTCGCTTGCAGATCGATCTGAAAACTTTTATAGGTAGTATGAACCATGTTACACTACTACACTATACTACTCTACTCACTTACTACTTTTTAGTCCGTAACACACCTGGCGGGGGCGCGTCCTCATAATTAGCCTAGGGCGGGCGGTCAGAACTCATGATCAGCCGCTGTAACTACACCCCGCGGACCCGCATAAGTCTTGAACCCGTGGGAATCTCGGGATAAAAATTATATTATGTCCTAATCCAGGTCATGGTCTACCCATGTGCCAAATTTCATCCAAATCCAATCAACCGTAACAAACAATCATAAAAAAAACATTTCTTTTTTCTTTCTTTATAATTAGTTTAGAAAATAAAAAACACGGGTCAAGTGCGAGTCGGACTCGCGCACCGAGGGTTCCGTACAAATTCGTAAGTATCTACTACAGTTATGGATTTTTTCCTTTACTTGTGGTACATGACATTGCTTCTTGCCAAATTTCATGATTCTAGGTCAACGGGAAGTACCCTATAGGTTTTGATTCCCTTGCGAGTGTCAAAATATGTGGCATAAACGGAACATAGACGCCCGTATCTTTTGATTGCGTTGACTTCGAAGTATGATTTTTTCATTGCTTCAAGTGATTGCAGCCCTGAGTATTTGATATTAATTTCAACTTGATAACTCCACGCGTTCCTGGGAAAAAGGGTCTTGACAGACGGACAACGAAGTGGTCTTATAAGGGTTCCGGTTTTCCTTTTGAGGTACGGAACCTTAAAAAATATAGTGGAACTATTGTATCTACATAGTTTCACATTACTTACATATTTTTCAGACAACGTTGTCAAGTGAAATATCACAATCACAATCCCAGCTCGTTCCGTACGTGCGTTATAACTCAGGTATTGGCTGAATTTTGTATGCAGCCGGCGACAAATGCAATAAACTCGACCGGATCGGCGAAAACGATGCACTGAAGCGATTACACAAAATAACTATATCATGTACATAAATATTCATAATAATGACGTGAATGGTGTGTGCACAATACGCTTCCAGGAGTAGCAAACATTTTGGCGGCATTCATAAAATCGATAGTCGAAACTAATAGCGAATATTGTTGTCACCTCCTCGGTGTTGGTACGAGCAAGTACCATCAGAATGTTGTACCTCGCTTTTAGTGCAGTACATGCTTAACTTATCTAGTTGGGTAGGAACTCCGCGATATACCTACCAATAGCTATATAAGAGGTTATAAAATTGTACTATATTTTGTTACAAGATATCTAAAAGTTAGCGTTTAAAGAGAACTAAACTGTTTTAAATAGTAACTGGTCGTATTAGACTTGGACTTTAATTAAAAACTTGTTTTTTTTTTTAGTGAAAGTGCCACTTTCCCTAAAACGAGAGTTCAACACGAATATCCATATTACTCGAACCTACCTAATCAATAAAAATGTCCAATAAACGGGAAAAACACATTACACGAAGATAGAAAAGGGCCGTTTCAGTAGAGAAAGCAATAAAAGTAAAGGTTTCAGCTAACCGTTTCTCAAACAGGCCTGTCTGGCTCGAACGTAGGCCGGGACGACTGAGCTCGGTAAAATTGCTATTGTACCTGACAAGCGTACCAAAACGATTCAAAGCCCAGTCTCGATCCTCCACTAGTACATAGGTACTCGTACATCGGCCATTGTTGCTTTCTTGGCAATCGTTTAAATTGAGAATGGTAATGATGCCTAGTTTATGTCTTTTTGGCCAGTACTTCGTTTCTTTCAAAGGCAGCATTTTTCTGTTTGAACGCAGCATGGAATGACAATGTTGGTTATCGCTTGTATGTGCTAGACAAACAAGATTCCAAATTCAAATTGTGTATGGTAGCCGATTATGATAACACAATCGGCTACCATACACAATTTGTTCTCGAACATACAACACCCAAGTAAAACATTATTTTAACAGTTGACTTAAAACTTTGAAGTTTGTTAAGACTATAAATTTATTCAATTTATGAGCTCTCAAGTATAGTGTCAGTTAAAGAGCTGCGTGGTAACAGATATTCTAGTAGTAGGTACGCGTAAACTACAGGTAAATTTAACAAATATTAATTAAGAACAATTACACAATTACAATTACAAATACAACAATAGACTACTATGCCAATCATCTCGTTACAGCTAACAATAACAAGGAAAAGGAATATTTCGATCCCAAAATACATTATCTATTAGTATTACCGCAAATTATTTTGAAGTCGTACAAACACAACACAATAGGGAAACAGAACAAGGAAAGATTGCCCCCATGGATGTTATGTCTGACTTTGATAAATCCTTGTGTTATGATCGTAAATCATACCTACATAGTTTATTATAGAATAAAACAAGATATTAGTGACATTTTGTGTCAAAACTAGAAACACATATTATATAAACAGACAAGAAGAAAAGAACAGAAATATTGGTACAAAGATGATGCTTAGTTCTAAAGAAATCTCTTCCAGTATACCTGCGATAGGAAAGTAGATAAAGAGATTTAGACAGCGTGTGCAAGAGTTAAGCCAAACAAGAAACAAACACAAAAATGATAATAGTCAGTATTTTGTAAGGCACGCCTATAACTCAAATAAATTATGATATTTTGACTTTTCTACGATATTCAAATATCTCAAACGAAAAACAGCAATAGATAACTACCTTTTTTGACTAAAGACCATAATAAAATACTTTAAAGCAGCGCTCTACATCATCCGCTGCAGAAAGTTGTGTCAACTTGTTGTCGCGTGAGCAAATAGCATTAGACGCGTGTAGAAACCCTTTGGTGTTATTTATTGAGGAGCGCAGCAGGCGCAGGGTTGACTCCGGAGCTCGCCGTCCTTTACGTAACATTGTCAAAGGCACATTACGCCAACCCGTACACGCAAATACCATTAAAATGGTATATGGCTATTTTGTGACAATTATGAAATACACGTACTTTTACTTGAGTTTTGTATTTCTTTGGCAGGTAAAGGGTTTATTAGCGCTTTTCGTAAAAGAAAATGTAACCTCGTTAAATAAATCTTGGGCTGTTAAATTAAATGAAGTTGTGTTAAAATATTTACAATCTACCTTGAATTATTCAATGGTATAACTACCCGTGGGGCAGTGGTGGCCCAGTATTAACGGCCGCGTCTTCGAGTTCTAGGTCGTAGATTGGAACCCAAAAAGGCGCTTTACTTTGTGTCAATTATTTCATCACCACTGCTCTCAAAACGGTGAAGGAAAACATCGTGAGGAAACCAGCATGTCTAATAGAACCAAAAACTCGAAGACGTGCCATCTACTTACCAACCCGCACTGGGCCCGCGTGGTGCATAACGGCCTTACTCCCTCTTACCGAAAGGAGACCCGTGCCCCAGCTGTGGAAACATAGGCTGATTAAGTGTTTATGCTATACCTCGTATACGTTAAAACCCACCAGCAAATGCATGGACAATCACAGACAGAGTACTACTTTATTCACGTGTTGGTTAAACTTTTACAAGGGCACAACAAGAGCAATGTTGCTACAACAAAAGCTTGCAATTCGTCCAATTTTCATCTCAGGTTTTTGTATCAAATTAAAACTTAAGTAATTTGGCTACTCCAACTCCACCGAGCGAGCTCTTGAATAATAATTGCTTGGTTAATTCACTTATAATCAAAAGTCCGTCATTTTAACGAGTCGAAACGAAAGTACCTGCCGTACCTACTTAAAAAGGAATATCTAATTATGATTCTGTTCAGATCGCAGAGTGTTGTGTTGCATTACGATGACAAATGGTAATCGATTTAAAATTTAAATCGATTAAATAATGCCGATATAATCGCAGTGAATTAGGGAGCTGGGTCGAGCTCGTTAAAAATTAACGGCTCGACTTGTTGATGGCAAATCGATACCGTCTCAATGACTGTTTATCGTGTCTGATGGGAGGAATTGGAAGTCGTTTACTTAATGTTTCATATTGTCCACCTGTTTCGTGAGTCGTTACGATTTGGAGTTGGTTAAGTAAGTAAATAAATAAGTTTGAAATCGTGCTTGTCAGGGCATTTCGACACGACATAAGTCGTAATCATGTCATGAATAGTTTAGTAAAAGGTTAATGTTATTTACTGTCGATGGCAAATATAGTTCAAAAAGAGGTTAAATTCAGTAGCAGTCCTCTAATCAAAAGATTCACCTAAGTCATCTATTCATGACAGCTTATCGGAACAGCACTAATTGCGTAACACACTGTCAATCTCAAAATGTTAAATTTTGAAGGATATTGCTAATCCATTGATTTATATGTTCGAAAAATTTGTCTGCTCATCAACGTAAATAACGCAATGAATGTTGTTGAAATGTCAAAATTAAAGCCATTGATACTGATAGTGTATTACAATTTCAATCAAACATACACCACATATTTATAAATAAATATAAAAACACACACTACTTACTAAACTTTCTGTTTTCCAGTTTCTTCCATTATGTTTTCATCTATCCCTTTGCACAGTGAACCATTTGCTAGCGCTGACCAGCTCCCGTCCAAACGCTACCTACAACCCCGTTTGCATAATTCCTCTATTACACATTTGGGACAACTAAAACCATCATGGCGGCAAGAGATATTCCGCTAATGCGAGAAGGGCCTTTTATTAGACACGTTACGTTCACATAAATTTAGAAACTCGGTCAAACAGTTTGTACCCTAATACTGCGGAAGTTAGGGGCTGAAATCAAGGACGATCGTAAATCATCGTTCGCTACTTACCCCGCGCCATGTTGTCTCAAGGGTCGTAAATATATCCTGTTTTAATTACGAGTACCTTTAATTGGTGTTTCGCACGCACGCCTGTCTTCGATTATTATGCGTGGCATGGATGGAGCAAGTAATGTGTGGACCTATTAGTAGCAATCTTAGGGCGAATTTCACTAATAAAATTGAGCGAGTGTCAGCTCTCGAACGCGGTTTAGATATGCTGATCGCATTCAGCTTCGTTAGTTTTATTGAAATTTGCCCATAAACAACAGTGTTGAGGTACAAGCTTATAAACTGTTCACACATATGCAAGGAGTTGAATTAACTATGAGTATAAAGAGATCGCGATGTTCTGGGGCTTCGTTGAAAACATTAGGTAATTTGAAAAGGATCTTATTAAAAAGTTTTTATGTTTATTTAAGCTTTGGAATTTGGTATCTATAGATAAAGTCAAAGTCATAGTCAAATCGTTTATTTCAAATAGACACTTTTGAATGTCAAAAAATAACAAGAAGATTTATAATTGATTGTAGTAGCCCCTTCAAAAAGGTAGTTTCGTATGGAGAAGAATGGGCGAGACACTCCACCTTTACTCTTTTTAAATATAATGTGGCTATCACTTTTTCACCAACCTGACCTTCATAACCTATAACCAAATCAAAACAAATCAAACCAAAAATCATTGATTCGTAATAGTCTGAAAATCAGCACTTTATGCATGTCAAAATTTCCACTAGCCCTTCCCGAAGTGAGCAACAAACTCCCCAGCGACACTTCTGTCTGTTATGATGAACACATACATTGTACACACTGTGCTCATCAAACTTTAACCCACAAACTCACAATTCAATTCATAGTTGTAAGTAAGTAATCTAAGTAAGTAATCTCTAATTGTGGCCAATTAAGACTTGGAGCGGAAAACTCTTGAAGCAAACTTGCGTTTTCCGAAGTATAGTGAAATGCACTGAAAATTTTCCACTTACGGCAATTGCTCGCTTTCGTGCACTTAAGTATAATGCGAACTTCTAAGAAATGTTCTACATTCGTACGAATAAAAACCTTTAATTGGTCTATATAAATTGTTTACATACAATGGTTAGGGAGAAAGGTGATTCATGTTGAACTTAACTTTTGTTCCGTATCTAAAATATTTTCTTCTCTTATGCTGGCTTCAACTATTTATATGCTTATGCCGTGCTTTTTAATATTGTATTTCAAAATTACAACGTTCAATCCACATTTATTTTATAACACGGATTGTGGAAAATAAACTCGTCATGCCCTATTAACAAGCATACAAAGTTTTCGTTCATGGAAACCTATTCTACGCTTTCATTGTAACTAACTGTACTTTTTCTTAGATTTTTTTATAACTAGTTCTAAAACAAGCTTTACCCGTTACTTTTTTGTATTTTCCATTTTTTTTCTGCTGCCTATTTTTATCTCCTTCATCACTGTTTTAACTTTTTTGTACATCGTTTTCACATATTTTTGCAATAATATAATTTGAAAGAGTGGCTTGCCCGTTCTTCTCCATAGCCTACTACTATGGAGAAGAACGGGCTAACGGCAACTAGCAACTAACTTTATATTACTAACTGACAGACACAGACTCCTTGACAATTCAAAAGTGCCTGTAAATGGTTTATTTGAAATAAATGCTTTACTTCATATTTGTCTTCTCCTTCCAGTAGCATGTGTTCTTTGTTTTTGATCTATCTCATTATTTTCTCACTTCTGTTGCCCTTTTATATACCTTTAAGGAACCTCAAATACCAACAAAACTCTACCACGAGAATGCATAAAGCAATACCTTCTAATTACTTCATAGTTACATCACTAATCCGTAGTGTTGTAACGTAATTGACTCGGAACATGAAAGGCGGCAGGTACCTACATAAGTACGTTGTTGGAACGACAATATAACGAGCGATAACGTCTTCACAGATATGTTTCAGGTTTCCGCTTGAGGCGAGATACTGTTTGTGAGTACGTTGGATAAACACCGAGTTAGTGGTTGTGGTGTAACTTAAGATACTATTGTAGTGGTCGTAACGAAATAATAATGTAAAAGAGTGATTCTTTAAGTGCACTTTTCTTATTGGTCCTTATAATAAGGGATTTTCCATTTAGGACGCTAGTCTTATTATGTTACAACACTATGGATTAGTGATGTAACTATAAATTGAAATAAAGCAGATATATCGTTAAATTGTTTTTTTTTTTTTTTATTTAATGGAGTATTTAATTCTATTACGTATGGAATATGATATCTGTCAAATGTCCGCCGCGACTTCAATATAATATATGGTCGCCATAACTGCCAATGGTCAAAGGCACAGGTCGATTATAGGTAACAATTTTTTATGGGAAAACCCTGTTTATCAAATTGATTTTGGCTGGATGTTTGGAAGTATTTGTTTGCTATGTAGCCCATAATCAAAAATGGTATAAAATCACATAAAATATATTTTGTGTATGCTAATTATTTTGCTAATCTAAGATTAACAATTACCGTAAAATTAACATCTAAATAAATAACGCTGATATTTCCATCCCAAAGAACAAACAAAGCGTTTTTCAAAAACTACCCCTACCCAACATAATCTCCTGCTGTATCAGTTCATAAATAAGCAGTTATCATAGCGTGGGGTCATTAACAGTGCCATAAATCGTATCGTCCGGCCGGACAACCCGGACAGTCCGGAGGCCATGTTAATTCGCGGCCGGACACCGGTCATTCAGGATCACGGTAATACCTGTTGAGTTACCGCCTGGCTTACCGATACCTGCCCCTTGTTTGACCTTTCATGGATGCCCGAATTTTCACTCAATAATTGGGGTATTAAATTAAGTTAATGCCCTTTAAAATTGAGTTTAGGGATAATATTGGTTGGTACTGCTGATTTAGGCACTGATTTTGGTAATTTAAGGTTGATTAATGAAAGCAGACGATGAGAGCAGTCGTGGCCCATTGGTAACGGCCGCGAGTTTTGAGTTGTAGGTTGTAGGTTCGAATCTGGACAGGCTCTTTATCTTGTGTAAATTATTTCATCACCACTGCTCTCAAAACGGTGAAGGAAAACATCGTGTGGAAATCGGCATATCCTAGAACAAACAATTCGAAAACATGTGATATCTACCAGCCGGTACTGGGCTCGCGTGGTAGATTATGGCCCACTCCCTCTCACAGAGGTCTGTGTCCCAGCAGTGGGAATATTATAGGCTGATTATGCTTATGCTAATGAAAACAGACTGCTATTTGAATGAAACTGCTTGAAGTGATTAGATAATAATATGATTGTGTCTTTAATTTTGGTGTGACCATTAAATTGTGATCTACCATGACGTCAAGCAATTGACAACTTTTGTTCGCTGAATACGTGTTTTTGGCTACTTTGTATTAATCTGCATTCGCGACTTATTTGCCAAAAATGTAAACGAATATGAGTTTATGGAAGACTATCTTTAATTCTACACAATAAAGTTCAGCTTACGCTACAACTTCAAACATTTTTATAACTTTTTCAATAGTGCTAGTAACTCTGCAAAATAAAGTTGATATTTGTTTAACTTGAAATAACATCAATTTGAAACATAAGTTTGAAAATAGACTTTACATACATATATAAACTCACGCCTTCTTCCAATAGGAACGAATGATCCTTAATACTCCTTTTGCCTCACTGACGTTCATACTTTGTATTAATGTGTGTATTTTATTTTATGTCTTTTTTGTAATGTGCGTCTCATTTGTGCAGGATAAGCAACTTTTCTTTCTTACCTTATATTGTCTCAAAAAACGAACAGTTTTTTTTTTAAGTAAGGACCTCGGTCAGCGATTTTGTACCAGTTTTTATCACTCTAGTAGAGTAACTGCGCTGGCATAAACAAAGTGTGTACTTAGAACTAGCTACATAGTCTGGTAGTTACGTAAGGGAGCCGAGAGTAACATTTTATTGAGATAAGCAATATTTTGCATCCGTAACCCGCCACTGCAGCTGTGGACAAAGTGTATGCATATACTAAACATGCTATGTTACGTCACACTACGTTTTCACGACAGAAAATGTTCCGCTTTGGAACATTTCTCTTTCATTTCTCTCATTTCTTTTTTTTTTTTCATTTCTTTTTTTTTTTTTGGAACATTAGTCTTTTGTAAGACACAGTTTTGGAAATATTCCTAAAAAATATTTTACAAATAAAAAATAATCGTTAGTGCAACACTAAACATTCAGAGTTTCTACCTATAAGCATTTCTAACTAAACGGTAGAAATGGACGATGTTTTAGTTTAATAAGACATGAAATTAATTTACAAACGTGCTTAAATTCAACCCACAAAAATAAATGTCCGAATAGGTTCAATTAATTGTCAGTTGAAACAAAACACATGCGTGCCCATTTAACCGCCGATCATGATAAATGACGTCACAATTTCGGTACACGTAGTTAAAATGTGAACGCTACCCCGTTCGACATGGCTACTGCAATGTGCAAGTGTCAGTGCCACTATTTATCTTGTGCCCGACGGAGAGGATTGATGGTCCGGCCACTATTTGCATATTGCTTAGTTATGTACTAAGTTACTTGTACTCTGTGCTGCATAATCGCATATCAACGTCAGTGACAGTGCAAAGGGACATTGAGTAATTTGGTGACCCTTTTTAATGCGAAGTTAGTACGCGATTAATCAAATTATAAATCTAAACATGTTTGATATTAGATATTGCATATAGGTACCTACCCATAGATATAAGAAAGATATTTCTATGCATATACCTCAACGTGAAATAATTGCGCTAAGTGAATTCCTTTTTCGGGAAAATCTCATATAGGTACTTATCTTTGATTTATTCCGGTCTGATCCCCTGAGCCCCCCCTCCACCCCCCCTCCTCGATCCCCTACTAGTTCGTCTTCTGTTTTACACTTTGTCTTATCCACTTTATGCTAGGTTACTCTTTTTGACAGGTTTCATAGTTTGCAGTTTTTTTTTTAAGTCTGTATATTATTACTTTTTACTATTTGTAAATATTTAAAGGCAGACTTCGAGTAAAATGTCGATACTCGATAGTTCCTATTAGACATTTCATAAGAAGAAACCCTAATTAATGCGAAAACGAAACAAGAAAAAACGGAAAGGATATCCCCTGACCCGAGAATATTTCATAGAAACATTAATTTAGCTTCAATATAAAATGTCGATACCTAAGTCTGAAGGCTTTGATGTTTCACTAGAAACTCGTTTTGTAGCACTGCCGTAGCTTATTTTAAAGCTTATTCTTTACAACTGACATAATAATGACGGCGACAATATTATGGACATTTAAATAATTATATAGGTACCAGTTTTTATCAGTAGAAACTTGTGAATGACCTCCAATTTCATATTGACGTATAAGTTAGCTGTAAGTTTCCCGAATAAAATAAAATTCTAACTAATATTATAAATGCAAAAGTTTGTGTTTTTGTTACGCTTTCACGCTAAAAACGGATTTGGATGAAATTTGCCACATGGGGAGACCAAAACCTGGGTTAGGACATAAGAACTTTTTATCTCGATGTTCCCACGGGATCGAGACTTATGCGGGTGAAACCGCGGGGCGCAGCTAGTAAATAAATAAAACTTCAACGTTAAAGTTAAAATCTAGCTAGCCATATATGTCTCATATTAATCACTACCATAGACAATGGATACCTCCAAGAATTCTTTTTCTTCGAAATTAAAAAACTTATCTTCCAGCCAGTATTCCTGATTACCATTCCCTAATTTATAGCATAAAGGTTGTATTGTTTCACGAAGGAGAATATAATAAAGTACGTAGACGGGATACGCCCGCCAAGCCGATCTTATAATCGAAGCACGCCGATTACCCCGCGCAATATTTTCATTATTTTCCCTCAAACGCGTCTCCCCTTCTTAATATCGTTTAATTTAATCAAAATTCTGCTTACTCAGTAAGCAATTTTCAACCACAATTTTCCATGTAAGATTTTATAATTATCCATTTAATAGATTTAAGTTGAAATAACGCAGCACGTATTTTTTAATTAAGTTTCATCCGTTAAGTAGCTAAGTTATGTTATTTATTAGATATTCATGAGTCTAAACATGTGATGAAAATATCATTATTTATTTTTTAAAGTAGAGTACATTTTATATTATCTTATATATAGTTTAGTTTTAGTAATGTCAGGGAAATTTATTGTTTAGCAAATTACATGTAAGTGTATTCAAATCACAACTGTTATCCTTTGACAGTTCTATGAAACAGCTCTAACCAATAGTTCTAACACAGTAAAGTAACGTAGTGTGTCATTTTAATAAACCGTTAATTAATTTCCCTAACTGTACATATTAAACTAGAATTTTTGTATTCTAAACGATTAAGCATGGTATTCCGAATATCCCCCAAAAAATAAAAGTCAATTCAACAATAAGGAATGTATTCCGAATCCAAAAAAGGAAGAAAATAATGAAACAATATGGTTTGCCAAAACATGTCTGCTCACAAAAACCTAGATCTATTGTAGTTTATCGGTCTAATGAAACAAAGAGGTCAAGGTGACTCTGAAAGTCCAGACATTGTGGCACTGAATAATGTTGGCACGTTGGAACTATGTGGAGCAGGTAATTTTCCACTAGAGAGGTCTACATTCTACATCGAAAATTACCTAGCATTCCTTGCGAGTCACAGTAATAGTAAAATACCTATCTTTAGGCCTACATCACCTATTTACCTTATATAGTCATCTTTTACGACATCCACAAAAAGAAATGAGATGGTAAAAAAAAGTTGTGTGTCTGTAAATATTTTACAAGTTTTTCTTTTACCCAAATACCCAACAGGGCATAAAGTTGAGCTCCTAAACCTGTAAAGCTCAACCAAGCTGATAAACTTGAAACCGCTAACAAAGTATACTGTATAGGTGGTATAGGTAGTGTAAAATACTGTGAACAGTGTCGAGTTAAGCAGGTAAGCCACAACAAGAGGTATGAAAACCGAGCTCGATATTTTTTGAGCTCATTTGTTTTGTATTTTTGGTCGGAAAACTTTGTTAAGCTTTTTTTTTTAATTTTTTTTTTTTACTTACCAATGGTGTTTAATTCAAAACTCGTTACACATGTATTTTAAATAAAATTCGTCCGCATCGCTGTCAATGGGATAAGTGCCCAAAAGGCTGGCAGCACTACCACGTTGGATGGCAATGCTTATTATTTGGGCTAAAAATAGGCCAGCCCTCTGGTCACGCGTAGAGTCAACCAACCGCTTGGCGATATCTCATTCAACATTCGATGAGCACTCGGACCCCAAGGCCCTAGAGTTTCAACCCCAAACGGCTCAAACATATAGCTCCCAATAAGGTTGTTATATTTGCTTAAGCTTTTTGGATCTTACAGAAGATTTTCGTTACTAAAACTGATTCTAATAACCTAACATTTCACTAACAAGGTAGATCGAAACAGATCTACGAGAGAGTGATTAAATTCATTATATTACATACGCCATAAAATACGCAGTCTGCACAAAATTCGCTACAGCTACTTACATATAACCACTAACGATATTAATCCGACTAATCCCTCCACATTTCAATAATAAAACAAGATGTCGCCCCGCATTAATTAATTCCAAACCGTTGACTCTTGAAGCATTTATTATGACAAAGTTCCAAATGTGTAAAAATTCACCCCTACGAAGAACCATTTCCATTTATCCGAGTATCATTAAGGGTATGATCCGGTGTTCGGATAACTTATGGTCGGACATGGAATCTGCATATAAATAGGAAAGAGGTTTAGGAGGGATCGGGGCTCTCCTGCGGCACTCGCACACGCCCGCATGTACGCCCGCACGCCCGCACGCCACGCTCGCACGGCCAGCGACTTATGAAGTTGAGGAGTTGGAGCATACTTTGGAATAACTTTATGTTGGCTCATGTTTTTGTGGCTCACCTTGCGATGTAAGTTGAGGATGAAAGATTGGCTAAGTTTTAGCAGGTATTTAAATAGGAGGTTCCGTGGTTGGCATATAAAACGTGATAATACTATATTTAGTTATTTATATATACTTTATTGTACACCACAAAAACACATAACATAAAAAATCTATATATAATTTATAATGGATGGTCGTTCAATACAGGGTGTATAGAGAGCACAAACTGTAACGATGAATTTAGCACCTGATTCTAGACCTCCTAGCGCAGTTTTTTTTTTCCAGAATATTTTACTGAATCTATGGTAACTGGTTGCGCGTCGATGTCCTTGCCACCCTGTATAGAATTCACTTATACGTTATTATCATATCATCGCTCTTGTGCTAACGAATATTCTCTCTATATCGGTACGTCACGTACAATTCATAACAAGATTCAATGCTGATATTTTTCCAATTTCTTTATCTATATCTATATCTATACTAATATTATAAAGAGGTAAAATTGTTTGTAAGTTTGTAAGTTTGTATGTAGGGGGTAATCTCCGGAAGTAATGAACCAATTTTAAAAATTGTTTCACTGGTAGAAAGCTACATTATTCGGTAGTGCTATAGGCTATAAATTATAAAGATATCATGCATATTAGCCGAACTATCTCAATTTTTGTCTAGCCAGGCGGAAAAAAATAGCTCTAACAACAGAGTTATTTGCATGCGCTGCCTTAACAGTTGTATATAATTGAAAACAATGTATGGCAACCTGGTCCGCTTTGAATAGTTCTACAAAAAAGTCCGCGACACCATATTTCTATCTTTTATATTTTAGCAGATATAGTAGCTTTTATGTGTTAAAAAAAGTATTTTTCGACGTACTTACCTTTGGACGATTTTTTAAACAACAAAATATTAAACCTTATCGAAAAAAATATCATTATGATCACAAGAACATCGTAGAGATACGATTTGCCCAAAACAGTGTGTCAATTGGTTAAATAGTTTCCAAGATAATATAAAATTACTAAATCGGAAAATGCCGCCGTCCATTCACGAACCGCATTAGAACATGCTTTGTACGGACGTTTTATCCATTTACCCATAGATGGCGTTGTGCATAATGACCCTATCCAGTTATTATTTAACTTTCGTCGTTAGGTAGGTGAGTTGTACGCACTAAGTAGTTGGTTGGATGTTGTTGGTCTTTAAAATTGTTTTGGTTGCTCGATTTCTTAAAACACAAATACTACTTCGTTCTCATTCTTCGAGTTCGAAGCTGTCGTATTTCTGTTTTTGGGATATCGGACAGTTTCAGCGATTGTTTATCATGCCTAAAAGGAAATCACAACTTTCCCGTCAGACATCCCAGACAAGAGCAGCTCGAGTACGCCGTACGGAAGAGTCTGCTCTTGAAAAACATCAGCGCCTCTCGAGGAATAGAGAAAATATTTCGCAAGCACGCGCTGGGGAATCTAGCGTCTCAGTGATTTAAGGCAGCATGTCTCTGTAACAAGGGATAGGGAGTCTAGCGCTGAGCACTCGCAGCGGCTCGCTAGGCAAACTGTGAGAACATCGCAGGCCCGTGCTCGGGAATCTAGCGCTGAACGTGCGCAGCGTCTCAGTTATTTAAGGCAGTATGTCTCTGCAACAAGGGATACGGAGTCTAGCGCTGAGCGCTCGCAGCGGCTCGCTAGCCAAACTGTGAGAACATCGCAGGCCCGTGCTCGGGAATCTAGCGCTGAACTTGCGCAGCGTCTCAGTGATTTAAGGCAGCATGTCTCTGCAACAACGGATAGGATACTAATATTATAAAGAGGTAAAATTGTTTGTAAGTTTGTATGTAGGGGGTAATCTCCGGAAGTAATGAACCAATTTTAAAAATTGTTTCACTGGTAGAAAGCTACATTATTCGGTAGTGCTATAGGCTATAAATTATAAAGATATCATGCATATTAGCCGAACTATCTCAATTTTTGTCTAGCCAGGCGGAAAAAAATAGCTCTAACAACAGAGTTATTTGCATGCGCTGCCTTAACAGTTGTATATAATTGAAAACAATGTATGGCAACCTGGTCCGCTTTGAATAGTTCTACAAAAAAGTCCGCGACACCATATTTCTATCTTTTATATTTTAGCAGATATAGTAGCTTTTATGTGTTAAAAAAAGTATTTTTCGACGTACTTACCTTTGGACGATTTTTTAAACAACAAAATATTAAACCTTATCGAAAAAAATATCATTATGATCACAAGAACATCGTAGAGATACGATTTGCCCAAAACAGTGTGTCAATTGGTTAAATAGTTTCCAAGATAATATAAAATTACTAAATCGGAAAATGCCGCCGTCCATTCACGAACCGCATTAGAACATGCTTTGTACGGACGTTTTATCCATTTACCCATAGATGGCGTTGTGCATAATAACCCTATCCAGTTATTATTTAACTTTCGTCGTTAGGTAGGTGAGTTGTACGCACTAAGTAGTTGGTTGGATGTTGTTGGTCTTTAAAATTGTTTTGGTTGCTCGATTTCTTAAAACACAAATACTACTTCGTTCTCATTCTTCGAGTTCGAAGCTGTCGTATTTCTGTTTTTGGGATATCGGACAGTTTCAGCGATTGTTTATCATGCCTAAAAGGAAATCACAACTTTCCCGTCAGACATCCCAGACAAGAGCAGCTCGAGTACGCCGTACGGAAGAGTCTGCTCTTGAAAAACATCAGCGCCTCTCGAGGAATAGAGAAAATATTTCGCAAGCACGCGCTGGGGAATCTAGCGTCTCAGTGATTTAAGGCAGCATGTCTCTGTAACAAGGGATAGGGAGTCTAGCGCTGAGCACTCGCAGCGGCTCGCTAGGCAAACTGTGAGAACATCGCAGGCCCGTGCTCGGGAATCTAGCGCTGAACGTGCGCAGCGTCTCAGTTATTTAAGGCAGTATGTCTCTGCAACAAGGGATACGGAGTCTAGCGCTGAGCGCTCGCAGCGGCTCGCTAGCCAAACTGTGAGAACATCGCAGGCCCGTGCTCGGGAATCTAGCGCTGAACTTGCGCAGCGTCTCAGTGATTTAAGGCAGCATGTCTCTGCAACAACGGATAGGGAGTCTAACGCTGAACGCTCGCAGAGGCTCGCTAGCCAAAGCGCGAGAACATCGCAGGACCGAACCACACTCATAATTTCATCACAAGTTAAAATGTTTACCGCCCAACGAAGTGGGCACGGGTCAGCTAGTTATTTCATAAAGAAGGTTATTTCTTTTCTCTTTTTATTTTAATCGAAACAAAGCCTGGAAAAACTTGACTCATTTAAATCCATAAAAAAAGTCGTAATTTCATTACAAATTTTTTCCGTACACGCGGAGAAAACCACAATATTTCACGATCAAATACGAAAGGTTAAGTAAAAAACATTGTTACCAAAACACACGGTAAACAAGCTAAAACATATTAGGAGAGCACATAATAAGGAAAATACGGTTTTACGGTTTTTATGGCCGTTGCGAGCTTGCAATGGTGATCCCTTTGTAATGGAACGTGTGTTCCAAGCTTTGTCGGCAAAGGCAATAATTATTCAGCCAAATACGTCCTTTGTGATTGGCAGCATTGAAATGGATGTTAAATGAAAATTGACGTTTAGCTTTATTGTTTTGTTTTTGAGTCGACCCGTAAATAATTGTTTCGTAAACGAGTTTGAAGTATTGATTTACCAACAGTGGTTGTATTTAGAATTCTAGTCCGGAATCCGTTAAAAAAAACTGAACTTGTTTATTGAAATAATTGATTTACATAAATATTTACAACTAAAAACTAGAGGTAAGTACGAAAGAATTGCAGATTGTTGCAGATTAAAGGTCTCTGTTAGGAATTGTACCTACCCCATAAATTGCGGTACGCCTACATGACCACAAATACATACCGCTTCAGGGAAAATGTGAATGTACAGACGCCAGCACATCAAGCTACTACAATCTGTCAATTTTTTAAAATAGATTTTCAACTTTATCGCTAACTCATAAGGTTCAAAGTTGATTGAGAAAATTTTACAGTTTCGGGTAGCTTGATCTGCTGGCGTCTCTACATAGTAGACAATTGACTTCTGCCTCTTCGCATGAGACCGTAATGTAATCGATTTATTCATGGTGACCGTAATGTAATCGATTTATTGTAAACACTTTAAGTATTAACATACTCGTTAAACTCATCAAAGAACTGCTTTGCCTTAACAAAAAGACCGTATCGATATCAGCTCTCAATTAATCAATATTAATTAATGCTTTCAACGTCCAAATGACTGACTGTGAACAGAATATCCATACGTCTATACATACTACTATGTCCATGGACGCCCGCAGGTCTGTCTGCCCGGTAAATACTCGGGCATAATTATGCGTACACGCTTCCACGTCCATATGGGACAGCCGGCCGAGGTGCATCTATTTCATAATTCATATATATTGCGAATTGTCTGAACTGCGCTCTGCTATTTAATGAGCAATTACGTGTATGCTGTTAAGACGTCTGACTGCTCTTAAGATCCACTTTGGTCCAGCTATAAATGTGTGTGAACTATGTAATATGGTCTCCATAACTGGAACTCCAATGCGTATCACGTTTTAAGAATAAACCTTTCCCGGAATGCTAAGGCACTAGGCAGCAGCCTTAATCGAATGTATAATAGTTATTTACCCTTGTAAATAAATGTTGGCAGCAATCAAAATCTACTCAGTAAAACTTAAATTCATTCATCGACTCACTGACAGACAAACACAGCCTAACCAGCTGGGTCTAGAAGCTTGAAATTTTGCACAAGTGTTCCTTATATAAAGAAAGTGAGCACTAAAGAAGACCTTTTGGAAATTCAGTCCTTAAAGAAAGAAAGAAAGAAAAAACGTTTATTTGCGGTGAACATGACGCAAAAATAAGCATAAACACAAAAATAAAATGAAAAAGAAGGTAAGGGAAACATGCGTCACATCCACGCAAAACGGCTATCGCTAAAAAAAAGGGGTAAGGGGTAAAGGCATAAAGTTTGTATAGAAGTTCGTAATTTTAGTCGATGGAAAAAAGTTGGTATATAATAGCTATAAACACTACAAATTAATAAAAGAGAAGTATGGAAGGTAATACCGTGCCGTAAGAGCGGTTTCGCACTATATCCGATCCGAATCCGAATTAAAGATCCGACTTCAATCCGAATTGGGAATGTTCTAAATTCGGACGGATAGAGTTCGGATCTAGTGCGCAACCCCTCATACAAATAGGACTGCGGTCACTTCGGACCGGCATTTCTCAGATTCGGATTGGTTGTAGTGCAAAACCGTTCTAAGGGTTGCATCGAGGTTCTAGAAAAGGATGTCTGGAAGGATTTGGGGGAGGCCTTTGCAGCAGTGGGACAGGGTAGGCTAACATCGATCAATCAACTCAGCCTACTGCAGTCCACTGCAGGATACAGGCCTCTCCCGGGCTGCGCCACAACACCTTGTCCTCCGTCTTCCGCATCCAATCTATCCCGGCCACCTTCTTAAGGTCTAAAAATGGAAGAAAAAGACACGTTGTGCCTTCCCCAAATAAATTGGGATAAAATTGAAACACTATAAGAGAAATAAAGTTCTACTAGACCGTATGGATAAGGTAGGTTTCATATCATACAGACAGTCATGTTCATAAGCTTTATCCAACATACAACCTATTGTGTGCCTTCATCTTGAAAGTAACATAATAGCCAATATTACCATTACAGTCTTTGTCTACGAGGATAATACCTATTATTCTCAGTTCTACTGAATATAAAATAGTGAATGTACGAATAATGTGAATACAAAAGTACCTAATACAATTCAAAGACGTCCAAAGGGAGAGAGGTCCTCCGTTTTCTTATTACATTATCATATCAAAGGATTACAAAACAAATCTCTAGAAACACTATGACCGCTTTCATCAGTGAAAGAGCCATCGCCCCAACACAATTAAACCATGATAAATGGATCACGAAAAATCTAATCTAAATATTTAATCGAAAATTCCCCTGCATTGCAACAAATGCATTTGTGTGTGGATATGTATGCGAGGGTGTGTGCAAGTATTGCTGTTTGACACACACCCTTTATACGCTCTAATGCTTTTAAAGATGTTTGCACGCTCAGTGTTGTGGATTATAAGAGGAATTGTAAGTGATTCAATCTTGCAAACAGTATATGTAGGCGTTTCGTAGCGCGTTCGTAGACGTTTGCTACGAGAAAACTGAAATCTTGCATGTAGTGCGTAGTATTTTCTTATTTTTTATTTTATTTGAAATGGACTTGCTCTTGACTCTAGTTTAGGTCAAAGGTGACAGAGACAAAGTCGACGATGGAGCGAGCTTATCCAGAAGAAGCCTGTTCACTCTCACTTTGAAGAGATTTGGGTTGTATGTATTTAATAATTTCGTAGCACCTTTTTTGTAATTTATTGATGAAGGTGACTTCTTTGTTATACAATAAGAAAGGTCTAGAATTCTAAACTATAGGTGCGACCTTTGCTCGTATGTGTACGCGTATACTCGTGTATGTGTGCGTACCCTAAGCGAAGACAAGTGCACTGTAGTGCAGGAATGCACACCCCCGTCCCAACAGGGCCACCCCAGCATTACGAATGCAAATAATATTTCTTTCCGACAAAATATTGCTGTGTTAATGCCACGCTAAATTGTGTACGATGCAACCCCAGTGTACACGGCACATTCGGTTTTATTCGTTATGTTTGTTGTTGAAAAGGGCATCGGACAGTTTGTTTCGAGCCTTATATTAGTTTGTTTGGTTTAATCTCGCATTTGTAGTTGTGACCGCTTTTACACAAGGGCAGTTAAGCAATTAATATGTTTGTTTAGAGGTTTGTGGGATTGGGTTTGGGACTTGATATTTAAGTGGAAATAATAGTAAAACGACTATGAAAATCAAGTTAGGTACTACCTAAATAGTAGGTATTTAGGCTTAAGATTCTGCCTGCACCCTGATATTGCTAAACCATTGCTTCATATGTTCGAAAAATTTGTCTGCACAACAACTTAAATAACGCAATGAATGTTGTTGAACTGTCAAAATGAAATACAATGCTACTGTCAGTGTGTTATGCAATTACTCCGGTGATATATGTTAAATTATCAAGTCTGTTTTTCATCTAAGCCTTTAAGCATAGCTACAGGAAAGTGAAGTCAATTTCGCTGGAGCCATAAAACAAATTATAAAGCAAGGTTTACGAGTTCTTTGTATGCATACAGTGGGAAATTTAATCTCCATATAAAGAGCATGAGTGAGTTCGGGAAATAATTTAATATACTAATCATAGCCTTAAAGTTCATGAGCCCCTTTTGGAGGTCGAAGCTCGAACCTCCTTCGGTATAATTTTCTAATTCCGCCTCTATTGCCGGATTTTATTGCATTTCGGTTTCCCTAATGCTGAAATGCGACGTAAACTTCGCCTTCCTGACCCATTTAGGCGGATATTGTTGGGGCGTACACCGTTCAAATTTCTATTGCAGGCTTAAAATATTCTGTCCTTCTCTGGTTTTGTATTAAGAAAAGGGATGGATGGATACATTTGCGCGATAAGACTAGTAACCCGGTTCAAGGAGGCTCTCCCCTTGAAGGCTGTTCCGAGGCAGGTCGCAGTGCGCCTGTAAATCACTTAAGACGAACGGGATCGGGCCCCGTCTTGCAGTTAAAGTTCCTGTTTTTGCTCACGGGGGAGTCGAAACGCGACGATAAGAAATATTTGAAACAGTATACGTTAGCCTCGTTTTATGGGTTCCGTAAATTAGATGGTCTGTTTTTCCTTAAAATTGGCGTGTTTTTGTTATTCCTGGTGTGATTTTGTGCAAATGTAGGTAATTTGTATCGCCCAGGTGTTTTAAAGTAATTGCTGCGTATCTCTCAGGCTTTGAATTTTATTTATATTTACTTTAGGAGCTTTGAGGCCGGTATAATTACGAAATAAATATTCGAGTTAATACATCAAGTGGGATTGTTAGTCTTTTATTTGTGTACACGTGTTCAGTTAGAATGATAAACGAGACAGCAAATTTTTATTAAAGTAACATTGATGTTAAAATATATGAAATGATTATGTAAATGGCTATTGTAATGCAATCACCAATCGAATCAGCAATAGACAAGAGATCAATGAAACATACAGTCTGCGTAAACTCACAGCAATACATAATCCAATCACAAGTTTACAGTCTTTGAAACAAACTCCCTAGTTCACAGGGCATGCAACTGCACAAACTTGAATTGTAAACTTTAGTCCAAAGCAAAGGGCACGTGCGGAACCAAGTACGGGTAAATACACTGCACCATCTGCAGGGCTGCCAACCTGCCAAATTAACAACAAAAATATGGACACCGTAAACATTTCGTTGAAAAATTATGAATGGACTGAAAAAGGGGAGGGTGATAATGATGGCACATTAGTGTGTTTTAGAAGTTGTACGAGTATATCGCTTAGGGTTCTAGTATTGATTTTTGAGAGTTTTAAACAAGGGCCTGACGAAAAACAAATAGCATAATATGATCTTTGAATACAACTTTGTTAACTCACTTGGTCGTTCCCCTTTTCATCGCTAAAATGTCGGTACAGTCTATTGTATTTTCACTTGAATAGGAGGAAAAGACAGATCGTATTTTTATAGCCCCATAAATCTAACGTTTCCATGAATAAGGTTTCATTTATACGGAGTTTTTATTTTTTGTTTGGAGATATTAACAAGTTTGCTCCATCAATGCATTCAGTATAAATCCTAGATCGAACACACACAAACAAACTTAATTCCATTCTCTAAACCAATAAGTTCAATATACCACATAAACACTTCCTACAAAGTTATCAATTAGTTTCGTCTGTGAAATTAATCCAGGGATCCAATATTAGCAACCCTGGTTGCACCGAGCTAACAAATTAGAAAGTTTGTGTCGGATGTAGAGGGGATGTGTTGTTCCAATAAATTTCATGGCTTTGGGACGGACACTGGCCGATAAAGTTGCTTTCCGAAGACAATCCCCACTATTTCTTTACTGTTACTGATATATTGATGAAGGCACGCTGTGCGATCTAGTGGGAAGTCGTGCTGGCAGTTGATAAATACATTAAGTGTTTCTGTAGGTTCGCTTTTCTTATTTGCAGTTTCGTTTTGTAATGTTTTTTGGGTTATATAAGCGTTTTGTATGTGTTTTTTTTTAGTAGTTGGGATAGTCTATCAAAGTAGTATTTTGTATATTAATGTTTATGTCTTCAAATAGGTTCTCATTACCGAAATACTACAGCACTGAACCGTCATAATTTATATGCGTCATTATCAGTTCGTGCACATTGCCCATTTATTTCATGTCTGGTTTCTTGTACAACTTAATAAATCAGCAATTATAGTCAATCGCTCTAATTACATGAAATATAATATCCCTAGATAAGTAGGTATAGACCAATGCTTAGAAATAGGGTTTTCCGAAATAGAGGAAGTTCACTTAAATAGACACAAACCGGTACCGGTGACCACAGAGTTCGTCAAGAAACAATATTGTGGTTTGGTGGAAAGGCAGACAAACAAACAATAACAGGAATCAAGCCGATTGTTGTCACGTTGTTCAAGACCATTAGTTATCGTAACCGCGAACTGAAGCATTAGAATGAGATACAGATGTCGATTGTGTGGTTAAGCATGTCCAAGGTTTCGCGTTGCATAAAATACGTTAAATACGTATGAATGTCTGAACAATCATCATGTCGTCGGAGTTGTCACTGCTCTTACTTTTGTCACATTAAGTTAGCTAGCAAAACTCCGGAACTCCGCTGCGAGTTTCTTCAACTCATT
This sequence comes from Hydraecia micacea, assembly GCA_914767645.1. Taxonomy (NCBI): domain Eukaryota; kingdom Metazoa; phylum Arthropoda; class Insecta; order Lepidoptera; family Noctuidae; genus Hydraecia; species Hydraecia micacea. Next base: position 8,242,716 of record OU611779.1, on the reverse strand, counting down.
TTATTTGACCCTGTATATGTATAATTACTACCCCTGATATTTGACAGTCGTTAGAGTTTTTCAGAAGCCCCAAAGTCTAACAATAAGTCTTACCAAGGGATATCCTATAACCCAGTCACTGGATAGTGGAGGTTAGATAGGCAGTCGCTCCATGTAAAATTTTGGTACCTACTCAGCTGCATCCGGTTAGACTGGAAGCCGACCCCAACATAGTTGGGAAAAGGCTAGGCAGATGGAGATGAAGATTATATTACCCCTGTATAGATAAGCAGGGAAGTAGAAATAGGTAGGTATGTGCAGTTTTGCACTGCGGGATAGGAAGACGGAACATGTAAATTAAGTTCCTCGTAGACAAACTTCGGTTCCTATTAAGGCTCGCTAATGTGTACCGGTCTTAACTAGCCACGTAGAACTATTGTAGTTTCAACTGCTTCGGTGCAAGTAAGTCCTCGCCCTTCGTTATTTATCGCTTTAACTTATCGGGTAATTAGGTTAGTGAGGGGACACTTGGGGGCAATTTGTCAGAATCCCGCCAACTTCGTAAGTTCATTCCGTTTCACTTTATTGTTAGTAGTTCTGACGTTCTGCACTGAGGCGTCAGAAAAGTTAATTATTGTTGTCGTGGTTTTATTATGATTGCGGATTCCGGTGTTATTGTACCTAAGTACTGTATAAGCTCTGTCATAGATAGATATTACCTTTCATCTCTATGATTTCGTTTTTAGTGAAAAATAATATTTTAACATTATAAGACACAGAATAATTTAATTTGTTGAACATACATCTTTAAGAAACGTGCCTTATAAAGTGAATTATTTACAAGTCTTCCCAGTAATCATTCTTCCTACCGTATTCTTCGTAAACATCTCCAAGACACAACACCTAAATGACAAAACAAACACAACAAAGCCTTCACTCTAGAGACAGAATATAATAAAAATGTTGAATTTCAACCAGCCTGCATAATACAAGACCACGTGACTTTCTCCCAAGGCGCACGTACGGACGGCTACCGACGACGAGCCGACGAGCCAAGGAGGCGGCGACTCCGCCCGAATCCCCGGACAGAACATAAAAACTACCTTCCGCCACCACCGGCCGCCGCACAGTGGGCCCATACTGAAAATTAGTGGACTTAGGCAACAAAGTTCCAATATCGATGCGATTTTTTTTTATATGACGTGTTATGATATTCCTGACAACTTTTATTCTTATAACATTTCTTCTAAAGTTGATAGTTTGTCTTGAAAAAAATCAATTAGATTATTTTGTATGGAGCGAATCACGTTTAATTTTTTTTCTTCAATTGTACTAATATGTTGGGTGTGTGGCGTGAGTATATGATAGCTAGGGTCATTCTCTATCCACGAAAAAAAAAACAGCGCCGGCCATCTGCGGCAGCGCGAGTAATCATTCGGTAAAAAAAAATGTTTTGTAAGATTTTTTTTTGCCATTTAAAATAAATTCAAAGTAATTTTTTTGTGTCATTAGGCTAATTCACCTTTTCTTTATTAAATATATAGTTTTAACAGCGCATAGGTACTTATAACTAATTATTCTGGTAGAAATTTAGTAATTATTGCTATGTTATCGGTAGCACCTGCATTGTGATTGATGACTCATTTGTTATTGCGCTCGTCTAAGCGTATAACTAATGAGTCGTCGAAAAATGCTTGTCTCTGATTGGCTGTGTTATTTTTTTAACTGCACGTTATCTATTGTTGAATAAATATCGTAATAAGTTTCAGGTTATACTAATTTTGTTAATGATAGGTGAAATAATTTAAATTTGTACGGGCAAGTCGTTGATAATTATCTACATAATCAAGCGTATGAAACTGTGAAGTAATTGTAGCCCTGAAAAGGGCTGTTTGTCATATACCTAGCCCTGATGGGCTTTTGTGAGGATAATCTAGAGCCGGATCACATTATTTCTTGTTCCAGAAGTGCTAGTGGGTCCGGCAAATTTTCGGACTCTGCTATGAGGCATTCTTCTTCCTCCATAATCTCACTGTCACAGGGAGGCTCAGTAGTCTGTAACAACTGAATTGCTTCAGGCAACAACTCATTATGACCCTGTTTCAATATTTTAGGCCTTATGTAGGATATGTGGGGATCAGAGCTTATTAGAAGTCCATGGAGGATGTCTTCGTTTGTTGCTATTCTCCCCGTTTTCCGAGTGTGCCACTCCCTGACGTTTCTGAAGTCCTTATTACGGGCTTCCGAAGCTTCTTCAGATAAGATACCTAAAACGAATAAGTACATACATTTTAATTTCAAAACGCAATTGAGTCAAATAATACATCAAACTATATTTATTTTTTACTTACCGATTGGCAAAACACCAAAGTGGTTACAGATGTCTGCACCGTGCATTAGAAGTTTATGTACACTAACTGGCATGTAGTACCACGAATAGTGTTGCACGTACACATCAGCTGTTTCTCTGCAGTATCTTCTAAATTTTTCACAGTCAATGTTTTTGCCTGATGATATGGCTTGTAGAATAACGGAAAATCTGAAAATCAGATTTTCGTCAATTCCCGTTATTCTGGATGATCTTTTGTAATCTTGGAAAAAGCGCCTCGCAGTATTCCCGTCATTTGTAGTTCCAAAACCCTAAAATGGGAAAACAATACTGTAATATACAATACATAGAGATATAATACACAAACAACATAAAAAGAGCCAAAATTAAATACATACCTGTTTGACTATATCAATCAGCATTCCAGTTTGCTCACGAAACTCTTGTTGCGTGGTATTTTTTTTAGCTTGTTTCAAAGCCTTATGTTCGCCTCGAGCAGTCCATCGTTGAAAATCCAGATTATAAGATATATGGAGAAGACATTCCATACACCGAATCTTCATATGCAGCGAAGAAATTCCTTGTTTGTAAATTTCTTCACGAAGTGGTTTGGAAGTCAAAGCGTCTAAATTATTCATCTCGCTCGGTTTTGCCAAGCAAATAGGACACGTTGCATATGATGGTACTTCAGCAATAATATTGGCCACTTTTCCATCAATCATGGTCATATGCAATTCATGTGATACAATAATATTTCCACACTGTGTAGATATTCGTTCATCAATTTGTTTTTTCATCTCAGACTCTTCAGACATTATAAAATCTGCTGTCTCCGAAGTGAAAGTGAACTTCACCGGTCGACAGTACAGAGTTGAGCAAGGTGTGGGGTTCTCCCAAACTATATTTTCATTCCCAGAAGATGGGCTAGTAGACACTAGCCGAAGAGGGACGATGCTTATCATGACTACTGATGAATCATCGAACTCTGTAGACGTTTTCTGTTTATAATTGCTCTGCGACGAAGAACCATCAAGTCCCCATTTCCAGGTCAACTTGAGTTCTTTATTTTGAGACCTATCAACAGAATTACTAATACCTAGTAAAATCCTTTCCACAGTGTGGTCCAATAGCGCTTGCAATTTAATTTGAGCTCCTTTTTCGGTAATCTCCATACTCTCTTGTGGTGGGTAACATCTTTTCTTGGCATTTACAAGCTTTGGATAAGATGGAAAGGCAGCACAGTTTTCTTCTTTCAGAAATTGTCGAAGAGCTAAGTACTTCCATTTCGAGAGCGCAAGTGATGTATAAAGAGCTAAACAGTTATCTTCAGAGACAGTACTTAAGCTCTGCTTTTTGAATAGTCGCTCGTCTACTTCGGATAGGGCATCTGGATTACTGGAAAGGTATTCGATCACTTTTGCCAGATTCGTTTTGCCGTTGTCTTTCAATTTTGTTATGTACCAGGTCTGCAACTCTTCTTCGGAATTTTCTTCTACTATGGAAGTAGAACGTCTTTTTTTTTGCTTCTTACTTAACTCTTCGAATGGTTTTCTGTGCTCCTTTTCTGTAGATGTTCCCGCTTCCGCAGTACATACTGCAAGAGTAGGAACATGGGAATCTATATCCACAGGTTCAGATAAGACTGCGTCCGAAAAGCCCATCTCACTTCTCAGGTCAACACTGTCACAAACAGGCCAGTTGATGTTTTTTTCCAACCACTTGCGATTACTTACACGATTCATAAAAGTTTTTTGGTTTCTACTTGACTCTATCCACTTTTTATTTAAATTTACACAAAAAAGTCGACAGAACTCCTTGATTCGGTTCTTGTCTTCTTCAGAAACTTCGGTAGTCAAGACAGAAATGATACTTTCATATAGAAACATATGATTTTTCAGATCACCGCCACTTCTTAATTTCACAAAAAAATCTAGGTTGGTACAAAATCCAGCCATAGTTCTAATGTAAATATAAAAATAAAAGTATTTCACTGTGTTCACAAATAAGCGACAAGAGCGAAACTAGATGGACTTAATGAATGTCTTTATATTTATAGACAGTGTTAATTACTCAAGTAGTGGACACTGTTATCAGTGAGTGAAAATTATTCAGCCAATCAGAGACGAGCATTTTTCGATGACTCATTAGTTATGCGCTTAGCCGAGCGCAATAACAAATGAGTCATCAATCACAATGCAGGTGCTACCGATAACATAGCAATAATTACTAAATTTCTACCAGAATAATTAGTTATAAGTACCTATGCGCTGTTAAAACTATATATTTAATAAAGAGAAGGTGAATTAGCCTAATGACACAAAAAAATTACTTTGAATTTATTTTAAATGGCAAAAAAAAATCTTACATAACATTTTTTTTTTACCGAATGATTACTCGCGCTGCCGCAGATGGCCGGCGCTGTTTTTTTTTTCGTGGATAGAGAATGACCCTAGCTATCATATACTCACGCCACACACCCAACATATTAGTACAATTGAAGAAAAAAAATTAAACGTGATTCGCTCCATACAAAATAATCTAATTAATTTTTTTCAAGACAAACTATCAACTTTAGAAGAAATGTTATAAGAATAAAAGTTGTCAGGAATATCATAACACGTCATATAAAAAAAAATCGCATCGATATTGGAACTTTGTTGCCTAAGTCCACTAATTTTCAGTATGGGCCCACTGTGCGCCGACCTACACCTAAACGTTCATGTCTAAGAGATAAAACGTGCTGTTACTACTTTATGTCTACCTGGTACCTGCACAACTTACTGATTAAATTGAGGCAATTTTTGCCGAGTTTTCTAGCCTGAACAAGAGTGTGGGAAAAGATTTTTAGTTTAATTCAATTTTGGTTTTGCTTTTCGCAATGATAAACGTAGAAATCTGCTGCCTTTTGGCAATAACTTAGCAATTATACTTAACTTTAATGGGAAACAAACTCGATTTTACTAAAATAAATGCCATTATTATCAAAACTAACCCCCTTCCGTGTCACAGAACAGAAAACAAATGGTTCCATTAGAGAAAATAACATAGAATACCCCGGCGGTCCCATGTGCGCTAGCGTCAAGTTTGTAATTAGATAACAATCGAGCCCGATACCCGTCCGTGTTTGATTCCACTAACGATCGTAGTGCTACGGCGTACATTAAATATGAATTCTATTGACAATTACAAGCCGACGATGTTCCAACATTACAGTTACAGGCATGTACAGTTAATGACAAGTGATAGACGATTGTAGAGAGAACTATAACAATGCGATTTTACTATAATGACAAGCCCAAGACGTTCTAAAAATAGTGGCGCGCAGTGTGCTGTGCAAGTTTCAGACTGGGATTTACCGTCTACAGAAACGGGTACTGTGAAACGAAGAAGGTCTTCGTGTCCAGAGAATTCAGGAAAACAATCTGTTCCGACACACGATGCGATATTTGAAGTACAAACGCCGTCAGACTCAGGCAGCGGAACCTCACGAAGTATAGACGATACTGACAAATCAGATTCACTCATCGATGTGGAAGAAAGAATATCGTGCATAATAAACGAGAACAGATCCTCTAAAAGCAACTCTGAATCCAGCGACGTAGATATCATAATAGATAGTATCTTTGGCAACCCTAACGATAACTTATTTGAAACAACACAAAATGAAACACTCCTACGTGATCGTAGCAAAACTTTTATCAAACAAGAGACTTTATCTGTTAACGAGAAACATGATATTGCTGCTGCCAATGTTTCCCCCGATAAAAAGATCAAAGATAGACGACTTAAAACGCCCGCACCAATAAAGAAATTAAACAAATCTTTTGACATAGGTAAAAATAGTTCAAAATTAGCCAAAGAACCTTTGAAAGTCCAAGAAAAGGCAAGCGTGTTACCAGTGTACAAAAGTACTGTAAAGGGAAGTATAGATTTAAATTCAAGTCAAAAGAAAAAAGTTACAACCAAATTAAAACTACCCTTTTCTCCAGTTAGAACAATGGATAAACCAAAGATCAATTTATTTCAAAACAAAACTAATTTACAGGAGTGTAAGCCATCGCCTCTACTCTCTTCACCAGTTAGACGAACAATATCTAACGAGTATGTGCGACTAAAGTTTACTAACGATACTGTTATAAGGCGGACTATAGACGGCAAATCTGTACCAAAGATATCACCTAAGATACAATCCATAATACCTGAAAGTCCTATTGACACCGAAGATCCCTTTCTAAACCTTAGTCCTAATAAAAAATACACAGTTACAGTGAATAATAAAGTGAGGTGCGACAAAGACAACTATGTGATATTCGATCCAAGCACCGGATTCACTCCGGACGGGTCGAGACAATCTCGAATTCCTTTGAAGTCGCCAACTGGAGACAAATCGCGGTTCCCACTAAAGTCTCCAGGCGGTGAAAACTCCGGTCTTGTCCGGAAATCGGCAAACGTTAGTGATACAGACAGTGGTATATTGTCTCCCAATTCTCCGGTAGAGACAAGTGAAAAGGGATCAGCGTACTATGTCAACGCCGCGGCGTTTAGTGAGGCGGCGAAGAAATGTGCCAATGACTTTGATATTACTATTTTGGATCCCGGGCTGGCGAAGAAAGCTGCTGAACAAATTCAGGTGAGTTTCATTTCTTTATTTTATCAAAAAGCCTACTAATTATCGTCGTATTCAATGTACTTATTTTATTCTTTAAAACCAAGAAAATTCTGGCCATTTCATCGATGTGTCGAAGTTGAAATGAAAAATGGGGAGCCATTTTTCTTACACCAAAAGATCGTAGAGATACAATTTATTTCACTTCACTCGAAAAGGTCATTTTTCATGGCAACAGTTTTCAACAACACGCCCCGGTCTGTTGCATCGGCTTTTTTTTGGGTTGGGCGCTGTTTGTTAAATACTGTTGTTTCCATGTTTACTGGCTGCGAATTGCTTAAACGTACGTTTTTATCTTTCATTTTAAGATGAATTGATTCAGCCAATTAATATTATGAAAGTTGCCCAATAAACAGAAGATTTCACTGTTTTCCTAAATTTACTGGCAACTTTCGTCAATATACCAGTAATTAGTGCTTAAATATTAATTTAAATTATAATTTTTATAAGCATTTAGCCTTTTATATAAAATGTTTGCCAAATGAAAATCTTTGGTCATTTTTACAAGCACGAGACGGGTTGTGTGGTTCTGACTCGTAACGCCATCTATTGTCGACTAGTAAAACTACGGCTCAAACTCATGCTCTGAACAAAAGTTTCTAGTATTGTAATTATTAGTAGTAAAAGATTATGGTTCTCATATAATAAAAGTATAAAAATATATTTTGTTCAGAGAATTATATTTGAAATTTTTACTAAAGATGTTTGTTAAACTAGTCAGCTAGCTGCCGTTAAAGTTCTGCTACTGTCTACAAGATGGCGCTGTATCCAACTTTTATTTTACGCACAATATCCCTTTCATTTGTTTAGCAGCACTTGTCGTGAGATACATATATCGCTCGACACTGGCGCATTATTCGGAAGCAATCGTGCAGTTAATTTTCAAATGGGCCCATTTAGCGAAAATAACGAACGGAGTGGCAGCGTGTGCTCGGGGCTGACTTTTGTAATCGGCGTAGTTTGTGTATGTAGGTACCTATGGGCAATTACTGCGTTGCCAGGGATTGTCCACTGTCTGGCCATTAGGTATTGTTTGTGTTTGATGATGTGCGCCGATAGATGCTATCATCAGCGTCATTTTTCGATCGTCCCTTTATGTTGCCTGTCAGGGAGAGGTGTTTTATGGTGTGGGTTGTTTGATAACATTGTTTTTGTTTTTATTTACTCGGCAATTTCACATATCCACTTGCGTTGTTTTATTGTTACCAGACCTACTTTCTAAAAGTTCTATGGTCTCAACATTATCAATGGTTAACGGGTTGGATAAATAGAAGTTGAATAAAAGGACCCCTGTCTAGCCTCCGATGAAACAACACATAAGTAGGTAATCCTTAATATTCATGCAATCAGACATTCTCACATGTCCCCTTAAGTAATGTACCTACGTATCTATACATTTAATATTTTCGTGAATTGGTTGAATATAATGGCTGCTTACCTATATCTTAATAGAGTGACATTGTATCTCACAAACTCATCAAATTACAAAATTCCGAGGATTTTTGGGTTGGTTGGTACAGACGCCAGCACATCAAGCTACCCGAAACTGTCAAATTTTCTCAATCAACCTTGAACCTTATACTGTAGCGATAAAGTTGAAAATCTATTAAAGAAATTTGACAGATTGTACTTAGTAGCTTTATGTGCTGGCGTCTGTACATTCATTTGTCCAACTTAGGTACCTTAAATATTCATTCATATTTGCCGCAGTGCCCGCAGTAAGCATAATTCCTAGCGGAACTCTAGAAACGATACCTACAATCTGGCACAGTTTCGCCGCTTTATAGATAGCATCGAAAACCGCATTGAAAGCAATACTTACCTTATGCAATAATTGCAAATGCAAATCGTGTTTCAAAACAATAGCAAGACGTCACAACACTGTGCACTGCCAAGTTCTATAACATTGTCTACAAATAATAATAGCAAGCCAACAAAGATTTAAATCGTTAGATTTATAAAAAATCATCTGCCTAGCCTTTTCTCAACTATGTTGGGTCGGCTTCCAGTCATGCAGTTGAATACCAGTATTTTACATGGAGCGACTAGCGTTAGATTTACAACAATGAAACATAAACGTAAAACCATCTTTTGATGCTGTGGGGCGAATCTAACTATTTAAATCTTACTGCAAGCCATATAATATAAAATTGACAGAAGTGTAACGGTCCCGTAAGTAGGCCTAAGGATGCATTCGTCGTCTTATTTGTAATTTAATGTGCAATCACTAGTCAAATCGCATTCGATACTTAGGCACCTGTCCCACCGACGACGTGGAAGCGATTAGCTATCAACGATTTTCTAGCTCAAGAAACGTACAAAAGATTGTAGGTCCCGTGTAAGTAAAAGAGATACATAATATGCCCATAGCACAGCAGTTAAAAGATGACTGATCAGAACAAGAGAGACGTTCCTACCTTCTCCGTCATATTTATAGTTGATCTTGACGTTGATTAGATTGTTCACATCGCCGCCGCCGGCGAGTACCTACTGTCGCAGCGACAAGAATTATCAAAGAGACTGCTCGCTCAGCGACGCTCGCTTGGTGGGCAGAGCACTCGCTGAGAAACTCAAGCTCGGTACAAACGCCAGCACATCAAGCTACTACAATCTGTCAAATTTCTTTAATAGATTTTCAACTTTATTGGTAAAGCTTAAGGTTCAAAGTTGATTGGGAAAATTTTACAATTTCAAGTAGCTTGATGTGCTGGCATCTGTTTATACGACATACCAACGAGTAATCGCTTGTCGCCGTCGCGCACTGCTGCTCATTTTTAGTTGCTAGCTTTACTCGCTTCTCGTTAATCGCCGGAGTTGCGACAAGTACCTTATATACCTACCTGGCGACTTGTGAGAATCTGCCTGATTACTGACGCTGCATGTCATGAATAAGTAAATGTTTTATGCCTAGGAACGTAGCTTAAACTTAGGTTCATAGTGTGTGATTTTATGTTTCATTGCCCCTGCGACAAGCGAAGTAGGAGTTCATTAAGAATGACGTTTCGAACCGGTACGTGATAGAATTTTATTCATAGTGATGTCCAGAATCGCGATGTAAGTTCACATCTTGATAAGAAATATTCATACTGTATTGATCAAAAAATATTTGAAAGTGTATATGCATTTGAGGTCTTCTAAGTTTTGCTTGAAAAGAAAGGCTTATTTGGGTCCCTAGAAACAGCATTTTCTTTTGAGGCGTGTGTTAGGTGTATGTTGAGTTAAAAAATTAATATTATTATTGTGGTGCAACTTTTTTTTTGATGATTGTTGTTATTAGTCACTAGGTAGATCTTTTCCTAATTCTTCCTAATGTAAAACTTACAACTTAAGCTGGATTTACATTACTGTGTTGTGTCGTGTCGTGACGTAATATTAGCGAATCAAAACTCGTGGTGATTTGACGTAGTCTTGAACAGATTAGTTTGATTGGTGTATTCCGCGTCACAACACAACACGACACAGTAATGTAAATCCCGCTTTAGTCTTCTCCATTGTTTTAAGCTTGTAATGCTAGCAAAAAATTCACATTGTACTCTGCTAGCCCTTCTTACACTTTCTCATGCCAAAATACATTATTTTCATAAAGCAACACTTACTCTCCTCCATCAAAATTTTAAGATGCATCCCTCAGCCCGTACCTCACCGTTATACGCTAATGAGTGATAAGGGGAGCGTGGGGCAAGGAGCACAAACACTCGTGTTGGCTCGAGGAGGCCGCCTCTCCCCGTAAGGGCTCTCCACATAAACGGGTAAACGCTCTTACGCTCACACCGCTCCTGAAAATGTTTTATCACTTAATTTTGACTGAAAAGAGGCTCGTCTTCTTGGTACAGTAAGGATTTAGGTACGTAAGAGTCATAATTACTTAATTTTAGATTCTTGTCTGCCTGTAGGCATATACTATGCCTGTAGACTGTGTGTGAGGTTATCTATGTTCTGTGTGTGCATAACACTGCTAACCGGATTTGTTTATTTATCGACATCTTATGTTAAGTATGGAGTACATTACTAGTACCACACTTTTAAACAGCATGCTACAACCGTAGGTACTACAATCTAGTCTTATACTTTGGTTTTCACCTCCATAATAGCGAAATAGAGAGCAGTGGTGGCCCAGTGGTAACGGACTTAAGTACCTACAAGTTGTATGTCGTGGGTTCAAACCCAGGCAGGTGGTGACGAAATTGTTTACACAAAGTAAAGCACTTTGTATAAATAATTTCATCACTATTGCTCTCAAAACGGTGAAGGAAAACATCGTGAGGACACCTGGAACCAAAAATTCGAAGATATGTGACATCTGCAAACCCGCACTGGGCCAGCGTGGTGGATAACGGCCCACGCCCTCTCACAGAGAGGAGGCATGTGTCCCAGCAGTGGGAACATTATAAGCTGATTATGTTATGTTATTACTAATATAATAAAATACAACATTTCACCCAGCCGTACAGCCGTAAGTACTACAGTCTACTTATATTTTGGTTTTCACCTCCATAATACTGAAATCAGTTGGTACGTAATGCCATAATATAAAAAAACGAAAGACATGGAATAATGTAGAGAAAGTATGTATTTTTTAACTGACTTCCAAAAAGGAGGTTCTGTGTTCGACCCGTATGGTATGGTATGTAGTATATTTGTATGTCTGCGATTTTCTCAAAAACTAATGAAGCAATTTTGATAAATTTTCATTAATGTGATCTACATACTTTCAGGATGGTTTTAGTATATAATACATTAGGTAATTATTCTTATGTACGAAGTTATATGCATAAATGTACTGCATCTCTGGCGTTTCTATAAGAATTTTGATGATTGTTCTAGTCGGTGTCTTCAATTCTTCAACGTACTAGTGTTAATTGAATATGTGTGGGGTAGGTACAACTAAAAAGAGAGAAATAAAAACTTTATTACAAAAAAAAAAACCGACTTCAAAACAAAAAACACTAAAAAAGTGCGACTTGCGAAATTAAAGTTATTTATCACTTTTTTATTGTTTTTTTTTGAAGGTGGTTGTTTTTTTTGTAAAAAAGTTTTTGGGACAACTATTTTGTGCTTTAAATTCGTCTGGCTACTAAAAAACTTTACTCAGTGAGCATTGACACAAGTAGCTTAATTTAAATAAACCGAAAGTAGCCAGTGAGCACTTGCTACGGCAAACTGTGAACTAAATTATACTGATATATCTACTGAAACAAACCAACAACTTTCCTTCCACCGCAGAATAAACAAAAAACGCATGAAACAATTTCAGCAGCTGCTAAAAGGTACAAGTAGCAAAAATGTTTGGACAATTTGCTTGCGTTGCGCGCGTCTGCAGTGAAATCAAAGTGTGGCCGCGGGCGCGGGGTAGCTACGTACCTAGCACTCGTTGGGAGTCCGCTCACGCGCGGGACTCTAACCTAATTACTGCTGCTCGTAGACTGCAGTTCGAATAGACGTGGGACCTTTAAATGAAGTCTGGTGGTAGAATTAGGGCTGGGAATAAGAATATCTTAGTGTAGATCAAGATTACTGAGGGACATCAGCATCTCATGCTCTTATTTTTATTCTGCAAAATATTGCCGATTTGCTAAGAGCTTAAAAAAAGTGATGTAGTCGATGAAAGAATTTAAAAACTTATCGATATTATGATGGCGTAGGTCCTGTGTGGATGGTGTTACCCAATAACTGAGCTGTGGAGGTCAGGGCCCTGTTTAAAACAAATTACAATGCGATATATTTTACAAACATAAGAAAACTATAAACTACATTTTCCCGTCACGATTTATGAAAATACTTGGAAAATTGTCGGAGTGTCAGATTGTTCCCTATCACATATCGCCTGTCGGTTTTGTTAAAAATAGGCCCCAGATAGGCAGTCGCCTCATCTAGAATACTGGTATTCAACAGCATCCAGTACTGGTATTCAGCAGCTGTTAAAAATCTGAAGCGAAAAAATCTATACAATATACCTACCTAAATAACATTGAAGTGTTTGTCTGTAATGTCAAAATAACAGATTTTTGAAAATGCATTTGAAAGTACATTACGTACGGTACTTACAGCAAAAGAAAAACTTTTTTTTTTTGTCTGTGTTATGTCAAATTCAATTATTTTCCGACATGGACGCGAACGCAGTCGCGGGCACTAGTATAAAATAAAGTGTATGCAACAATATAACTCAGACACAATTAAACTATAATATTGAGGATAAAATGTTCTCAGATTCGTATCAGTATTTGTCAATACTACAGATTCATTCATCTGTGGCATTGTCAAAGCTCCATCCGGACAAATCTTGGCCCCCAAAGAGGCTATTTCTCGATTGAGTGAGGGCGGCACAATGTAGTTACCAATGCAGACCCGTATTATTTAGAGTTGTCAACAAAATTATGTACCTACTCTCTCTGTGCTACTTACTTACTGTATATGTAATATTTAAAACCTATAGGAGAAGAGAGAATACCTTTTTAGGGCAAACACAAACAAACAAGTCGGGGTCGGAGTTATCGACAAGTACTCTTAGTTACAAAGAAATCATGAAAATAGATCTTGTAAAAATTGTCACTTACTGGGACGTTATAGTATGTAGGTTTTTTATTTTTAATCTTTCAAATTATGGCAGCATAATCAGCCTATAACTTTTCCCACTGCTGGGAAGCAGGCCTCCTCTCTTCTAGAGGGAGTGGGCTGTAATCTACCACGCGGACCCAGTGCGGGTTGGTAGATGTCACATATCTTTGAAGTTTTGGTTCTAGGACATGCCGGTTCTCTTACGATGTTTTCCTTCACCGTTTTGAGAGCAGTAGTGATGAGAAATTTTTTACACAAAGTAAAGCGCCTGCCTGGGTTCGAACCCACGACCTACAACTCGTAGGCCGCTATCACTGGGCAACCAATTATGGAAGTAGTTGCTCGAATTTTAAAGATATTACTATTGATGTTGATCCCATCTTTCTAATGGAATCTTGCCTAAAATATTTAAAGGTGTAATGATTTTCAAATCATTTGTTTACCTATCCCATGGTTCATAGTAATTAAATTCATGCTAGCTATATACGTGTTTGTATTTGTGTGGAATACAAATGGATTGCTCGCTGTTGTATTGCTCAGTATCCGGGAAACTCCCCGGATACCGTGGAACATGCCCTGCGGCACTAGTTGGGCTGGTCCAATGGGGGTTACACCGAAATTGCAATCAACATTAATATTCCTTTTGGTAGAACATTCGTAACATTCAATTTGTTTGTATTTCTTGCTTATATTGAAATCCAACTGTTTCTATAAAGCAGGAATTTAACTTTTTCTATTCCTTTCAGTTTCTCTCACTTTATAATAATCAATGGATTTTTATAGATCATTTTAGAGTCATTGTTTGTTGCGCTTCAATCTGTGCGACTTTCACAACACAGCTAGATTTTTTTCTAAATTAGCCCTTTTTCTTATAAAAAAAAATAATCATTTAAGTCAGACTATTTAAATGTCCATATTTTGTTAGTACATTATCATAAATGTATGTTAGTCATGAGGAGATCAAATAATGTATTTAAGTAGATAATATAAAACTTAAATTTACTTATACTTATTTCTTAAAATTTCAATGTATTTTTCTGTTGTATAGACGCCAGCATATCAAGCTACATTTTCAACTTTATCGCTAAAATATATAATAAGGTTTAAAGTTGATTCTGAAAATTTGACAGTTTCGGGTAACGTGATGTGCTGGCGTCTGTACTTACATTTCAAAATAAACACGAAAATAGACAAAGACAGGTTCATTTCATGGATATTTCGTGGTTATTTTATTTACCTCTTACTCCCTAATACCATGACAGTGTTTTATTTCAGTGAGGAAGTGTCGTACATAACTCTTACTTTACAAAACTATGGGCGTATTTCGTAAAAAAATATCCTCGCCATCTATTTACCCATAAGAAAGATTCAACGGAAGTGCGGGTTCATATATCAGTCGGGACGATCGTAAATATTCTAAACGCCGGTACGGATCACGCATTCACTCATATGTCGCTGTCATTGTGAAGAGACTGGCTTGTCTGTAAGTGACTAGAGAATTGATTGATTTATCGGATAGTACGTCGATTTATGTGTTAGGAAAGTTTTACATTATAATTCAGTCACCTATGCATACAGTAGGTAATTTATTTATTTAGCTGCTTTTACTTTGTCTTTGTAGTGAAGTGGTGGCCCAATGGTAACGGCCCCGACCTAGGAGTTTTAGATCGTGGGTCGAACCCAGACAGGCGCATTACTTTGTGTAAATAATTTCATCACCCGTGCTTTCTAAACGGTGAAGGAAAACATCGTGATGAAACCGGCATGTCTAATAGAACCAAAGACATGTGACATCTATCAACCCGCACAGGGCCCGCGTGGTATATTACAGCCCACTCCCTCTCGCAGAGAGGAAGCCAGTGTCCCAGCAGTGGGAACATTATAGGCTAATTATGCTACTGTGACTTAAATCATGCTTTTGTAAATAACAAAAAAAAACATTTTTTTTTTAATTAACCTTTTCAGCATTAACCTAGGTATCGCATAATTTACGGTTAAAACATTATTTTATTCAAAACTCGTAAATTTAACACGGAAACTTAACAAAGTTGTTTGCTCTCGCAATAATTTACCTTTACCTCCAACTTTCTTGCTGTTAATAAGATCTTTCTAAATTAGGAGGTGAAAATTTCTAAGCGCCGCATGACTAGGCCTAATGCGCTCCATAAATTGTTGAGTTAGAATTCTGTTGATAATAATCAAGATCTCGTTACTAGTTTACCCTACCCACAAACCAATTTGATGCATTCAATTTCGAAAGATTACTCACTCCCGGTTTTCATTTGTGGTTCTTTGACAGTCGTTACCGGTCGTCAGACAACCAGTCTTACCATGGGATATCGTATAACCCAGTAAGTGGGTTGTGAAGGTCAGATAGGCAGTCGCTCCATGTAAAATACTAGTATTCAGCTGCGTCCGGTTAGACTGGAGGCCGATTCCAACCTATGTAGTTGGAAAAACGCTAGGCAGATGATGATGATGATGACTTCATAAAGCTAATAAGAGCTTTTAAGATAACCTAGTAAAATTTATAGAGGCTCCATGAATTATATGAAGTTAACTAACAAGCTCAATATTTGCACATCAAAGTTTTCCACAAATTTTCTAACCTGTAATAGATACGAATGTTCACACAAAGTCAACGAATGCTTACACTAATATTTGCGCACATGTCTGGCTCCCTAAGAAATACTACCCAACCCAAGTATAAGATTATAGCGACTCGTTTAACGTATAACTGTATGTATAACCCAGACATTAATCTTAAGGGCACAATTACATACACGTCTGCAACACACTACATCTTCTGCGCGTTAATAAAGTATGAGTTTGTGCAGTACCGCAGCCCCCCGTAAATATGTAAAGCTGGATGCATTATTAAACGTTACCCCTGAAGCATCATTTGTGGGTACTTTGCTTTGGTCCTTATGTCTTCAGAGAGGACCGGCTTTATACTCGGTCCTTTATATCTTCAGAAAGTAGTCTACTTTCGTCGGAAGAAAGTGATAGTCCAAGATAACAAAAGGGGACCTCAACACAACTTTTTTATGTTTTTAATAGCCTGTTGGCGAAAATTAATGAGCTTTTTTTATGTTGTTTTTGAATGGAAACTTACTGATACTGTTAGCCTGCATCAGCCCAGTGGGCAAACGCCTCTCTCCATGACTTCCAGCTTTTTCGATTCAAGGCTAAAGTGGATCACTGCTCGAATGAAATCTATCAACATTTTGGTAATATATCGGATAGTTGCCAAAATGTGAAATTGCTTCCGGATTTTATTGCATCCGTATGATTTTGATTTTCAATAGCTTATATATTGCAGAGTTGAATTTTTGCACGTTAGGCATCAGCTACAAGCTATTTGCAGTTGCTAGAGAATCTTATATTTTATTTCTATATTTGAGCATCTCACTAGCTTCAAATTTATTTTTAAGCGACACATTCTACATTCTTCTTGATCCTATGATAAGTTATTTCCTAAACTATTTCCATTACTTTTATCGTAGACAGGTGTCAGCCATAAAACATCTCAATTGTTTGTTTCAGTTTATTTAAAATACTTCAACTCAGCCTCCAATCTTTCCCAACCACCTTTTTAAGGTCGTCGGTCCATCTAGCTGGGGAGCGTCCCACACTACACTTGCTGATACGCGGTCTCCACTCCTGGACTCGTCTGCTCCACGGGCCATCGATTCTTCGACAAACATGGCCAGCCCACTGCAACTTCAGCTTGCTTATTCTGCAAGCTATGTCGGAAACTCCGATTCTTTTCCGGATAATTTCATTCCTGATTTTATCCTTCAAAGAAACTCCGAGCGTAGCCCGCTCCATAGCGCGCTGAGCGGCCTGAAATCCTATAAGAAGTTATTTCCTTATCTATTTCCATTATTTTTATCCCAGACAGGTGTCAGCCGTAATACATCTCAATTGTTTCAGTTTATTTAAAAAACTTAACGGCTCATATAAAGGGCTGTAATGTCCGTATCCTGTCTGGGATTTATTCTGGTTGTTAGGGATTAGGAGTCATAAATTATTTTCCTTCAGGTTAATTTATGGCCGGTTTGGGCGACAGACCGTTGTTTCAAGTCTTTAATGGGGTGACATATAATTTTAACTTGTCTTTTTTTATAAATATAAGTCTATTTAAGGTGAAATAAACACGTTTAATTAGTTTAATGACCGAATGGAATGAGATACTCGTTCTCGTTCAGGTGGTTCGGAGTCAACGCTGAGATTCAAAGTCTTTGCACCGTTTTGTGATGAAATTAAAAGGGATTGGTTGTAGACGTTGCGCCATGTTGTCGGCTCAAGCTCGTCTCTCTCACTAATTAAGCAGAACAGATAAGCTACTGATGGAATAAGACCGAGTTAATTATTTTCACTTCACTCGAAGGGGTTTACAGAATTTTGAAATAGAAACCCAGGTTACCGTTTAATGGGGATAAAAGTAAATTCATTCGTGTTTTTATTTAGACAGATGCGGACCTTTTTTCGTTAAAATAATTATCAGGTTATTTTTTAATTTGTACCTTTCAATAAAATAACTTTTCCTGTACCCATTTAATAATAAAAAAGCTTTACAGAAATGAAATTACGCAATAAGCAGATATGGTACCTATTTACTATATTACTTACACAGTGTTTAAAACTTTCAGTCCCGGGCACCTTAAAAACTATTTGTTTTTTATCTGGCAGCCACTGGCAAAGTAATGTTCGCAACTTGCCGCGATATTTTCGCAGTTCAAAATACCTTGAATTAATATGAAAACAACAAGAGTCAGTCTGCGATCCGCGATGTGCCGCGTCGAATCACAGCTCCAATATTTCATCGTACATCTGAATTTAATGAGCTGCATTTGTTTCAACGCAATTTAAAACGCCTCCTGTTTAGATGTTCGGCCATTTTATGATCAAAAAACACATGTTTATCATTTGTTTTTTGTTAATAAGTACAGATTTTATATCAGCGCTGCGCCTGCTTTTTCGTTCGCGTGGATTTCTTAGTTTCTCATACAAAGTTCAATACCCCATTTCACCGTTTAGGTTACCCTAGTGAAAAAAAGTGAAATAGGTCTGTTTTTCCTCAGAGTTCAAGCTATTTCTGTACTAAAGGCCTTCAAAATCAGATCCGCTGTTTAACCGTGAAAACGCAACAAACAAATAGACGGACAGAAACATTTTCGCATTTACAATATTGGTATGGAATCATTCGGTGTAGAATTTCATATAAATTGCCACCGAATTTATCTAGATCCCCCGTCCTAGTGACAGATGACAGGGGCGATAATTAGTACGATCGTGCTATTCCGGGAGAGCGGCTGCCCTTCCTCGGCGTCGGCTAAAAATGGCTCAATCAGTCAAACTGCGCGTCTATGGCGCCGAATCACACACGTTTGCCGTAGTAATGAACTTTAGAGGAGTTCTGATGACTTCAAAGTTTGTACTTAGGAGAGGATTGGATTAAAAATGTGATCGTTATTTTTACACATATTTCCAATTTTCTAAAAGGAAGGGGGAAATGTTATATTTTTAGGGATAGGTCAGGAGAAAGCAGATGTATATATACAGTTTAACACCTTATAACTATATTTCGGTTTAAAAACTCAAGAAAGTCTGAAAACACTTGCCAACACAGCACGATCTGAGAATCAAATGCAGAATCTCCGATTTAAGGGGGATGCGCTAAAATAGCCCGCTAAATTAAAATTTACCTACTTTTTTTCCAATTTGCAGATCAGTGTCAGGTTGTATGTTGATTAAAATATGATTCGCGACCGTAACACATATGGCTTTACAGAATTATAATCATTAATATCAGTAATACAACTCCTTAAGTTAGAATTGGCCTCAAATGTCATGAAAATAATGAAATAGTCATTTGATAGGGTAATATGTACTTAGAAGAGTTTCATTGATGATGTTTATGATTATAATTCTATAAATAAATAATTGTTACGGCCGCAAATCAAATTTAGAACAACATACTACCTTATAATGTCCCGCAATTTGCAAAAACGTATGATTTTTTTTTAACTTCGCGGCCTACCATGAGAAGTGCTTGCTATCTTACTATACCTACACAAATAGTAAAACATGAAACGTTTATTTTCTCTTGACTGTACTTACCTGTCAAAAAAAGTAACCTAGATAAATTGATAAGACAGAGATTAAAACAGAAGAAGAACTAGCAGGGGATCCAGGGGGGTGGAGGGTGTTCAGGGGATCAGACCGGGATAAATCAAATAAAGGTAGTATTGTATCTTTTCTCTCCTAACAAATGACGTTTTAAATTATACGTAGGAGGTAGAAAGTAACGTATCGTGAAATTAAATGGAAACGTTTTGCTGAAAGCCTGTGAGAACAATCCTTTGCGTATCGACTTAAAGTTCGCGAGGGGACTTTGTCGAATGAATTTCCATAAATCCGGGTTGTATGCGTATGTGATAAAGTTGCATGCAGACGTCCGTACTTAGTATTTTAGATTTAAGTAGTAGGTACCTAATATGATGTGTTTTTTTTTGTTTTCAAATAATTTTACAAAATTTATTTAAGTTAATTTAAAACAAATAATTTGATTTAAGTTATTTAAGGTAATTTTATTATGTTTGTTCTTCACAAGCATTTTTTTTTAAAGAAAACACTATCTTTTAGTATTCAGTTTCTATCAAACTGGGGCACAATTTCTCAGAGAATAGAGGAAATTAAGAACGCCTGTCTAAAAATAAATTTATTGACTAAAATGTTGTACTCACACTTTGAATTCGAGCACACTAATTCCTAGTTGACACAGCACATTTACCTAGTTGAATGAGCTAACAACTGTGTGGATTGCGTCACAACTAGAAACATTCTATTAATATTAGATTTCATACCAAAAGCCAGCTTTATTAGAACCTTTTTTCACACAAAATATCGTAGTTCCTCACAAAAATATCTATTTTATTTGCAGACGCATTCAAGATGCACTTGAATGCGTCTGCAAATAAAATAGATACACCTAGAAGCTACAGTACCGAGTTTGAATTTAAAACCAATTCAAAGCAAAGAAGGTACTTATCTAAAAAAAAAGGCCAGAGGGGTCCTATCAAGAAAAATCAAAGGGCTTACAAGACATGCAAAAAGTCGCTGTCATGTTGCAGCGATCGAGTGAGTTCGGTCGCACTTTGAGTAACTCAATCCTGCGCTCAAAGGGACAGCCACCTCAAATAGATGGCCCGTCGCACTTTAGATCCGAATACGTGGATCTTCTGTGAGTTATTCAATTTGTATTTGTGTAGATATATTGACGCTGGATGTGGCATGTTTGGTGGGTGAAACTTTTAAGCGTTTGCGTGGGTGTGTTTCTGAAACTATGTTGGCTATTAGAGTCACACTTATGTTTCCCACATATCTGTGAGGATTATAAACCTGCACGGTAGGTAATGGTGAAACACACTGACAAAGGTAATGTCTTTCAATTTGACAATTGAACAACATTCATTGTGTCATTTACGCTGTGGAGCAGACGAAATGTTCAAACATATAAAGCAATGGTTTAACAATATCCTTCAAAATTCTTCGGTTACACAATTGGTGTGCTGGTGCACACGTAAGACTATTATTTATAAATCATCATGAAAGCCAACAGCATTAATGATATATTCCCACAATCATATAAATTCCTGGAGCTCTCTCCTACCATTCAACCTGCACATTGTGCGTGCGCCTTGCATACGCACACAGAACTTTAATCAACCGTAACATCGGACACCTAAGCACTGTCACATCCAGCAGTCCTATGATCCCGCTTGCATCTGCATCCCCGCGGGACGTGGCTGGCTGTGCCGGCTAGCAGGGCGGGATCGATCCGCCCCAGTCGCGTGCCGAGCGCCCTGCGAGCAGGACGACCGCCCGCCCGAATCAAAAGCCTTCGCGTTTAGGCGGGAACGCGTACCAATCGCGAATTTGATAATAAATAAACTGTATTTTCTTAGATAATTAGTTCCGTATTTTAATTAAGGACAGTAATTAGTGATAGTATAGTTTTCGAGTGATTTTTTCGTAGTTTTGTGTGCAGTGATTAGGGTAGTTTGTGTACCGGATTTAGAATAGATAATGAATTCAGTATTTTAGGTGTAATCTTTGTAGTCAATTTACAGTAGTTGAATTTTTAGCAAGGTATGATAATGAGACCGAATTTCTCACTTTTCAATAGCGATTTCTCGATACATTAAGTATTATTAATAAATACTCGAGAAACGTAAACAATAAATTACCTTTCCTTACCTTCGGTTAGTCCCCCAATCGGTACGAGTTTCCAACTCTCATTTATCACAGAATTGGCCAACTTTGCTAGTACTTTGGTATCTCTCTTAATTAGGAAATATTTTGTTGCAAATTGCGAGGGAGAATTGTGGGGATAATTTATATCGAACTTAATATCATTATCGTAATCTTTCAATGTTCATTAGGCTTAACTTTAAAATAAATGACATACTGAACATTTAATTGGAGTTGAAGATTGGCCTGTTCCCCTTTCAAATAAATGTTGTTATTACACAAACAAATGACAACTGACGAAATACATAATAGACTATCGCCTGAAATTACTCGTCATTTTTATTTATAGCTGTTTCAGCCATTACGAAAAAGTGGACGAGATATTCGACGGTATAAATTGGCGGGAATGATGATAGTGCAGCTTTTAATTAAGCTGCATTGTCAACATGGAATACTTTTTGTTCATGTGAATTTAAAATACTTCGTTTCATAATAAATTGGGGTGTCACGTTTGAAAGTACGGGCAGTTTGAATAGGAGAAGATTGAGGCACTGATAAAATATGCTGTTTCTGTTAGCCTGTATAATCCCACAGCTGGGCAAAGGCCTATGAATTCCAGTGCTTGCGATCCAGTGCTAATGTCGTTTGTTTTGTCCATCTTCTCTATTTTTCAGTGTACCTACCTATGTTATGTCCTTGTTGGATGGCCAAAGATCGACATCTCATTACACTCTAACGCTTACCGTATAAAAAGATTAAAAAATTGCCATGATCTTATTGCGGTCAGAGCTTAAATCTTATTTCATTTATGAGTTTCTTGTCATAAAATTCTAAGCTGAATCATTTTTTTATTAATATAAGCCACTTATTTGACAAACAGTTTACCGTTAAAATATAAGTCAAAAATGGGGTCTACGAACTATGAGTAATATGCTTGTAAGGTCAAAGTTACGGTGACAAAGCGTGGGTGATACTACGTTTTTATTTACAGACATTAATTTTATTCAGAGAACAATTTAACTTGCTGTGTTCAATTTCAATGTTATTATTTTTATGAATATATTACATGTGTAAAAATGTTTTGGGAATTCAAAAACTTTCTTTAATAGGAAGCCGGTGAACATCGTACCACGTTTCAAATATAGTTTTTTTCGATTTTGCAGCTGTTCCTTTGGGTTTTTCCTAAAGTATCAGTATCGAAGCGAACAAAACAAAAATAATGTAGATTTAAACAGGTCGAGTCATTTTTGAGTTTTTGCGAGGCTATAGCACGATAATTGATTTTTATACGTCTTCTGTATGAATGTGATTGTGAGTATAGGTAGCTGTGATAGATAGAGATGAGTTTTGTCATATGTAGGTAGATGCCAATGAGCGTGTTATGTCTTCCATACAAAATAATGTGGATACCATTCATGGCATTTAATTGGCAATCTATGTATTTGAATGGCATTGCATTTGATTACCATTCATGAAGTAACAACTTTGTAAGGCTCTTTACAAACGAATCGATTGATGCAAAAATAAGGCCAATGTTGGCCTTAATCTATTGGGGCCATTGAGATATTAAGTGAGTAGATTGCGATAATGAATGAGGAGGGATAGATTGTAAGCTCATCGTTTTTGACCCATTTCACTTTGAACTGTTTACCAACGTGGGAAGAGGAGCATCTGATGCATTTTATGTTTTTTACTGGCCTACTGGGGACTAAGAACATGGGATTGATGTTAGGATTAATTTGTAGGTGCTTACTGTAGTAACGGAACGTTACCAGACGTTTTGACAGCTGTCAATGTGACAATGTCTTTTATGATACGATTCGCTTGTAACCCAATTATCTAAGTGTAAGATCAATATTAAAATAATCTATATTTACTAACTGTTTTATTAATTAATATAAACAATACTCTTACTTACACGTATTTTGTGTTCGAAGCTTTTCAGTGTTTAAAAAACATCATGAAAATCATGGAAATCTTTGACTGTGTAAGATATTGTGCAAACGAAATCAGTAATTAGAATATTATCTCACAATTTAAATACTTCAATACTGTAGGACAATTTAAACACTTAATGACATATTCTCATACAGATTCCAATTTTATAAAGCTCCTTTCAAAACAATTTTTAATTGAAAAGATCCTTTCAAAACACTTTTTAATTGTAGGTATTCAAAATGACAGTAATATCCCAGTGTCCCCAATTCCCAAAATTAATGTAAATCCTAACCGATATACGTATGTCGTGTAAGGTTCCATCAGGCACTTGTCACAGGGGATTAGCGCCCGCACCAGCAACGTCTCGTCTGCAACCACCCTAATCCCCCGCGCACGCAACCCGCACCGAATTACATTGTTTCCAATTATTATTTATTTATTTATTTAATTAATTTAGTGTTGCCGTGACCTATACTATTGTTGTGTTATCGTAACATGGTGGAAATAATTAAGATTAAATGATTTATTGTTCTTCTATGTTTAGCACAAAACACAATCAGCCTAAGTACCTATGATGTTCCCAGTCCCACTGCTGGGACACAGGCGTCCTTCGAAAAGGAGTGGGCTATAATCTACCACGCGAGCCCAGTGCGGGTTGGTAGAGGCCACATGTCTTCGAATTTTTGGTTCTAAGATATGCCGGTTTCCTCAAGACGTTTTCCTTCACCGTTTTGGGAGCACGTCTTCTACGTTTAGTCGATGTTTTTCAATAGTAAAAAGCTGTATTCTAAGTTTATTTTATTATGGTAACAAAAACCGGTAGTGTAGACTATTAAACGTATGTATGAGGTACTGTAAAACTTAATTACTTAAACAATCAAAGATCAACAAAAGAGATGAAACCACTAAATTAGCTACAAACCAAAAAAAGGAAAAACAGTTAACACAATGCCTTTCTGAAAATCACCTTTGATGTCCTTTCAAAAAATCTCAATTAAAAATACTCCTAGAGCGTGTTCTAGGAAAAACGTTTGAATATAAACAAGAAGCGGATGCGAGACGCCATACAGTTCCGGACAGTGAAAGGGACGAGTCATTAGTCCCACGGATATTTAGGATAGACTGATACCGCTCCGATGACCTTTTGTACGCCATTGTACCGTGTGTGGTATGCATGTGTGGGGATCTTAACAGATAGATGTAGGGATAGGATAGTGTAGGTACCGTTGTATGATGGAAGGTAAAAGTGCTCTAGTGCGTGTGATTTTCAGGTATAGAATTTTGGTCTGATATTGCGTCGTTGATGCGATTTATTCCGGTCTGATCCCCTGAACCCCCCCCCCCCCTCCATCCCTACTCGAATATAGCCGGCCTCAGTTGTGATAATATTGATTTAAAAAGTTAGTGTCTACTTAGGTACAGTAACCGAAAGAGATAAGTAGCCAAGGTAGTCGGGTATAGTTGTAGTTTAGTAACAAAACCGCTGGATTTTTCGAATGAAATAATTTGATAAATGAACTGTTTGTTTTCTATTAATTAAATTAATTTTATTCGAAAACATCCATTCGTTTTCTACCGTACATTACATTATTTTACCATAGTTCATAAACAAAAAACCTTTTTGCCATAGGTGTAGGCAGTCTTGTTGAGTGGGTTTGTCACGTGCTACGATTCTAAGGAACATAACACTCCGTTTGTTTAGTCTACGTAGAACATTTTATTGCAATGACTTTTAGATACCCTTCAAGCAGTTAATGAATCTCCCTTCAATGTGAATATTACTATTTTTTTTTTTTTTTTTTTTTTTTTTTTTTCAACTATCACACAACGCCATCTAGTCCCAAGCTAAGCAGAGCTTGTGTTATGGGTACTAGACAACTGATAAACATACTTATATATTTCTAAATACATACATATTATAGATAAATTACAACCAACAACTATGTGGGGTGCAAAAATCTCGTCTAAAATCTGACATACTCGCCGCTTCCATAGACAAGGCTTTGCTAACTTATCCCCTTGTTCGTACTAAATAATCATATAATTGGCCAACGGCCACCACGTCCGGCAAAGGGCGGCCATTTGCATTTTAATCACGTGTTGATTTGAAGTAATGCCTCTACGTGCGCGTATAAATTACACGCTTACATGTGTGAACGGATTGCTTCGGACCTGAGCGGCCTGTGCCGATGTGATGAAATGATTGCATGGATTACTGATGAGCTTTACGTGTCTGCACGAGGATTTTTTGTGGAATTGTGGTCGTCTATTTATTCGAAGTAAAACTTTTAAAAGTTCATACAATACTTAATAAGTCAGAACTAACGAAAAGTTTGAGCTTTTCTTGCAGTTCAATCTCACAAGTGATTTTGTCATGATTCGAAAAAGGATTGACGCAAACACCTCATGAAAATCGTAATATCTGCCATTTCCATTTATATCAGAATGAAAAACTCGTTAGTGCTCTCCTGAACAATTAAGCTTTACACAAATAGGGAAATATTCATAGGGATTCTCGATATAGGAAGGTACATTATCAAAGACATGAATCCATTTTAAGATATTAATTACCTATTTTCATATTCTTTTGCGTCCTCGTAAAGTAAATTCATATCTTTAAAATAGTTTCCCACATAATCGTTCATAAATCACGCTCATCCTACTTACCTAGTGCCAGAACAATAACTCATGCGCCGAGTCAAGCCGGGACTAAGGACAGGGCCACACGAGTTCCTAGCTTCATCCATTTTCAACGACATAAAGCTGCTACGGACGAGTTTCGGACAGCGAAGGCTTTTCGGGGAAACAAATTGGCTTGTAGCAAACTTGCAGTTGAGAATTTGAGATTAGTGTGAAACTGCAGGTGAAATGGTATTGTCAGTTCGAACTGTCGTGCCAGCAATTAGGTTTAGGGACACCGTTCGTACTCTGTGGCGCCTCATTGGATGATTGGAAATTCAGCAGTGTTTGGTTTGACTGAAGCTTAGATATCGAAATTGTGTTCGAAAAGGGCAAGTCTTATTACTTACTAAATATCGCGATAGTTATCTATTAAATAGCCACATCTTGGTACAGAGATAGAAAGACACTCTTGATAAGACGAATATATCTATTTGCATTATTTTACTTCATCTACCAAAAACAATCAAATTAGGACTGAGTTTATGAGACTAGCATTTCATCTATTCCATATTATCGTTCCAATCTACTTGACATTGTCGTCTACTGTGTACCTTCTACACAGTCTATCATTGCATCTAGGTATAGGTGTTATTGTCTTTCTTACGTTAGTCTAGCGAAAAGCACCTCGTGTGTTCCGGGGTTACCTTACCGACTCACCGCGGAGTTCTGGCCGCGACACGTCCCCGGGGTTCCGTGAAACTTAATTCGGTTTTACTTGAGGCGACGACTTAATTAAGTCGGTCGACGCTGCCTCATGTGGTTATAAGTTTTACTTACTATGTACATTTTGTGGAAAGCACTTAGCTTGTGGGATGCAGGTTTTTGAGTGTAATTTTGAGTGTAGCAACACTATTTGGCTATTAGGGGTGCATAATCAGCGAATAAAGTTCCCACTGCTGGGACACAGGCCTGCTTTCTGTGAGTGGAAGAGGGCCCAGTGCTGGTTGGCCGTTGGTGGATGTCCCATGTCTTCGAATTTTTGATTCTAGGACATGTCGGTGTCCTCACGATGTATTCCTTCATCGTTTTAAGATCAGTGAAGATGAAATAATTTACACAAAGTAAAATGCCTGCTTGGCTTCGAACCCACGACCTACAACTCGTAAGTCACGGGTGACTCTATCGTAATTAGTTTAGGTCATTCCATAAAATATGGACGGGAAAATATATTTTATAACGTTAACATTAAGTGTTTATTTATCAAATTGATAGTAAAAACCAATATTTGCCCTACAGTTCAAATGCAGCTTGTTGCGTTCGGTTCGGAATTTCAGCAAATTACGTCCGCAACGTAAATTCTGATGCAGATCGTTCACCGTTGATGTTAACACATGATTGGAGCAAAGTAATTGGTTTATACCACGTTACACATAACGCAGCGAAGCTCAGCCGCCCGTGAAATAGATCGCAACAAATCTTCAAAGACGTGCAACCATTTCCGAGCATTTCCGAGTATTTCCGAATACAATAAGATAGTGTTAAAAATAAACATACGGGTAGATTGTCAAGTTCGCGCGAAGCACATGGGGAGCCGTCTATTTCTGAAGCCGTGTAGTTGTGGCCTGGCCATTATTTCTATTTATTTTGTTGACAACTACCGAACGCATGGTATATTACGAGGGTTACTGAACTTGTGCTTAGACATCGAAAACACCTTTGTATCTTAATGATTTTAGGGTATGAGCTTAGTTTGAAGGTATTTTTATGATTATATTTGGTCGTACCTTATCTTGATGCTCGTGTAGGTACCGTTACGGTATTACACTGCACCACAGATATAATGGCACAGATTGTTTAATACTGACACCGTTCGTAGCCACATGTAGTCGGTGGTAAGTACTTAGTTGGTGTAAGCGTAAGGCAATGACTGTGTAAGGTTTCGAGCTTATAGAGTTGTAGTAACAAGTTGTTAGCCTACAAGTGCCTACAAGAACTATAGTCAAACTTAACCCAAGTCTAACCCTATAATAGAAATAGCGCACGTTAATTAAGCTACAAGTAAGGTAGATAATGTTCCAACCAGAAATATTTGGGCAGGTAATCCTACGCACTGTAGACACGTCTGGGTGACGAGGAATGTCTTAATTGTTCTATCTCCATAGCTGCTTAATTATGAAATGAACACACCTTTCCCAGTATAAATATTTCTGTATTGAAATTCTTGCACACATGCAAACTTAATTTTAAAGCAATATTTAACAAACTATTTAATTAAGTACTCAACATAATATCAATATAAACTTGTTATTTGATTAAATACCTACATTGTTATTGTTACTTCTTGAGGACAACCTTTTGGTTTCGAAGCTCGAAGAGAACTAACTTAGAAACTAGGCGATGCTCCAATCATCATATTGCCATTAAAACTAGTACTTTTACGGTACCTGTCAAATGAGATACCTCTTTTTAAACTTCATGACCACACTGATACAAAAATCATTTGAGGCAAATCACATACTTTCAAGTTTATATTAGTATTTAAAATCACTACAAATCTAAATATTAATCATATTCGGAAATCATGACAATTATCTGGTTCATTAAAGGACAGTTAAAATCGAAGACTGCCATCTTCTATAATAATAAGTCACCCAGTGTTATTAAAGATAGGTACCTACTTGAAAAATGTGAAGCATACCTACAATAACATTACAATTTCAAATAAAAACGCAAGGGGTTAATATAACATCTTGAGTTTTTGAGTAAATATAACGTTTTTATGGCTGGTGTATCGACGGGTCAAGTGCGACCCCTCGTGTGTCATCCCGAATTCGTCATGTCATCGAAATGTAATAACTCCCCCCGAGTTGGGAGCTTCGGAGGTAGAATCGGAAAGCTATTTACAAAGAAACTGGGGACATTGGGGTAAGGGGCGCAATTTCTTGTGGAAACTAAGAAATCCGGGGGTAGATATCTACTACTGATCGAATGTTGTCTCAGGGTGGTGAAATTTTTGTGAGAGATAAAGTTTTGGGTTTTCCTGGGGTTGCAGTTGGTGAAAAGAGTAATTTCAAGAATTAATCGCAATTTCTATTAATAGCTTTTCTATACGAAAAAGTAGAGATAAAATCAGAAAGATAATACAGGAGTGACATTAATTGAATATTAGATTGAAATGTTTCTATTCAATTCCAGATATTTTTGACTTTTTTTTATTGAAAATCTGAAGTATATCTTTAGATAAATTTCAATTTCTCTATAGGCATTTATTTAGAACCAATATGATTTCATACAAAATTGCTCTATCCTCACAAAATCTATTATGATCCAAAACGTTTAAGTTAACGGTAATCGTGGTACAGTAACGTGCGGCGGTAAGTTTGTAAGGGCGACAATAACACGCCGGGGTCAGGCACTCGGCCGGCTTATAGGCGATTGACCGCCTGTCTCGATACAGATAATCAGAGTCACGACTGCCGGCCGAACGGTATCCGACCGATATAGTCCTGCCTACTCCTGTGGACAGTGGAAACTGGACCCGTAAGCTGTAATGGTCAGACTAAACGCGTCTGATGTTGAGATTGTTACAAAGTAAAAGATTGCCCGTGTTATGTAGGGTATGTTTAAGTTATGTGTCTGCCTAAGGTGGCCAAATCGCGGCTGCTAAAAGTTGCTTAATTTGATTCTGAAGTTGCGCAGTTACTGTTAGCATGCATCATCCCACTGCTGGGCAAAGGCCTCTACAAAGGACTTCCAGCTCTTTCGATCCAGGGCTAAAGCGGACCACTGGTCGTTTGTTTTGTCCAGCTCGTCCCGCCCTTTACTACGAGGTCTGCCGCTACGACGCCTTCTAGTTGTGTCAGGGCTCCACGTGGTGGTTATTTTGGCCCACAGCTTATTGGGCAATAATTAAGGAAATCTAATTAGAGAAATTCTAGCGGAGATCTCAATTTAAGCTCTGTTAAAGCCATTAGGCTAAACTACGCGGACTCCATAATACGCCTAAAACTTTCGGATAATTCAAGTTTTATCATACATGTTGGAAGTACCTAATGCTGTAGCTTCCACATTGATAGAGATG
Source organism: Hydraecia micacea (assembly GCA_914767645.1). Taxonomy (NCBI): domain Eukaryota; kingdom Metazoa; phylum Arthropoda; class Insecta; order Lepidoptera; family Noctuidae; genus Hydraecia; species Hydraecia micacea. The sequence continues at coordinate 8,212,287 of OU611779.1, read as the reverse complement.
ATTGAAAGTTTTGTTTTGCATTTGGATATAGGCTACGATATAGTGGTAAGTAGACATCAAGGTTAGTGCAAAGCGATAGCAAATAAATCGTTTATGAGTTGAGTGTTTTAATTATTTTTGCTAGTCTTCAAGCTTCAGCTTTAGTTTCACTAATCTATTTTGTTACCCTCTTACTAATAAACGTATTACGCAGGTATATCAGATGAATAGTTACACACCGATTTCTCTCTTTCAGTCATTAATGACTTTCGAAAGAAGAAGACAAAGCGTTGTGTAGCTATACAGACGCTATACAACGTATATTAGTAAGAGGGTAAGAATGGTTTACTTTTGTTTTAGAGCAGTGTAATTTGATTATTCCGAAGTACCTAATAACGACCAAGTTTTCTTTCAGCAACAATGTCTGTCCAAAGTTGTCCACTTGTAAACATTATTATGTACAAGACATTTTACGCGTTATTAGTAATAGATTAAACTGTGTTTATTGCTCATAAACTGCCTATCTGCTTTACATTTATGAATGAAATGTGAAAGTTTATATCTTTCTGTTTTCATTGGGATCGAAAAAAAACTTTTATGTGCTTTTAATGTATTCACGTAGCTTTTATGTGATTTGATGGAGAATATATTTAATTTAACTGTCTATGATGATTCATTTTATTGAAGGTAATATCATATTATTATTATAATTATATGTGATTTTATATGAATAAAATATTGGCTCATAAATATAAATCAATTAAATCACTAGATAACTATGATCAAATCAAAATGGAACAGAATCATCGTTTACAGTGACTTTCAGTCTTGTAAGTTTAAGTAGGCTTTACATAAAGGTATCTACGTAATACTTACCCTACTCTTAAATATAAAAAATACGACTCTTGTTTCCTTTTTAGTGTCGTATGAAGTTTTTGCCTTTTAAAACAAAAATAAGGAATCGGCAAGTTGTTATCTATCTATCTATCTATATAGGGTGACTGGTAATTAGTGACCGATACTTAAACACGTGATTGTACTCATGATAACAAACAACTTTTACTATGGGACCAAACCTGAAATCGCGAAAAAAAAAATCTGCTGTTCAGTACATTTTGACCAGTTAGGCGAACATAAACGACTAAACAGCAGATTTTTTTTTCGCAATTTCAGGTTTGGTCCCATAGTAAAAGTTGTTTGTTATCACGTGTTTAGGTATCGGTCACTAATTACCAGTCACCTTATATAAATAAAACAAAGTCGGGTTAGTTACCTACACCATTTATAACTCAAGAACGGCTGGAACGATTTTTATGTTCTTTGATTTGTTGAATTTTTCTCCTCCCCGAATAGCAGAATAATTATTAAAACAAAATTCACAAAAAAAATGAAGGTAAATTTATTCCCTTATACATTTTCTATAGAGCGGATTTTTGATTCTGAGGCGGTACGAAGATCGCTGGGTCAGATAGTAATACATAAACGGCTGCATAGAAACAAGCTTTCTGCTTTCCTAACATCAGAATTAGTGTGAAAATATATAAATGTACGTTTCACTCAAAGCGTGTCAGTTTGATTGCCGTGAAGTGCGGTGCGTGCTGACTAAACAGAGAGGGTTACGTGTTTTACTTTCACTGCCATTGTTATTACACGTTTCCTTTATTTAGGAAATTATACAACCGTAAATAAAGCAGGAAAACTCAGGAAATTAATCAATCCTGCCACATTCGAGGCACAAAATTACCAGTTCCAATTCTAAAAGGCTTGCCTTTCTCAATTAAACGAATTGTTCCTCATAATTTTTGTAAGAAAATCACCGGAAAAACCAACAAACATTTTTTTTTTACGAAACATTTTAAAGTCCTCGCTGAAGACTTTTGACAAGTTTACTTAGGTAACTGGAGCAAGGTATTTTAAACTTTATTTCTAAAGTTTTAAGATTCAAAGCAAGTGTAGAATAATTTGCAATAAGGCTGGGGCGGCAGTGTTTACCCACGCACGCGATCGATAGGGCGTAGGAACCTCCGCGTGAAAATTGCAACCCGTCGCGGAACACACCGTCGTCTAATAGAATTACTGGAAACGAGATTAAGAGGAATCAGTTATTTTTCGGTGGGATATTGAGTTCCGCTTTTTTTAAACCAGTCAGCCGTAGCAGAACCTATATTGATATTGTCGCTAGGTTTTGATTTATTTATTAAAGTTCACCAACAGCTTCTATGTATACATTATCTCAAGTACTATAATCACAAAAGTCTCGGTCTGACACAGTCGCCAATTACAGGTTTACCAGCAATCTTGGAAATAAGTGATCACACATAATTATAACAAAACTAAAGGCGAGAACTTAAAAAAAAAATTATGGCAAAATACTTCTTAAACTTACAAAGTAAAATAAAAAGACGAACAACATTGCAATTTTGCCCACTTACCTAAAACTAAGACTAAGTAAATAATATACTAAGGCTTGTTGGAATTACTTACCCATTCTTCTCCATACGAAACTACCTTTTGGAACCAAATTCAATTCTATTTTCTTATGTTGTTATTTCTTATGTTGGCGTTTAAGTGCCTTTTCATAACCTCTTGAAATAAATGATTTGACGTTGACTTTGAGTCATAGACACATTACAAAAAATTGCATGTTTGATGGCATCGAATATATTGGATTATTTACCAATGAATCTAATACGATTTATTATGAACACTCACACTCGCATACAAAATAATAAAGTCCCAATAATCCCCATTTCTCCATTACCTCCTGCGATCAGTATTTTTCCACAATCTCACCCATATGTACGTAGATGTGACGAATAGATACCATTTCTAGCTCACGAAGTCTCATCCAGTCAACGTTAGGGTTCTCTCCGCCAGGTGGGGGATCCGCATAGTTTACAAATACCTCCCGCCTATCTTGCCAACTCGAGGGGACGCCATAGATTTATTCTGCTCAGTTTATTTTGCCTTGATGTTTACCTTTTTTCGTGAGACGGATATGAATTAGGATACAGTAATGATAATCGAGAAATCGCTATCGATATAACAGGCTCTAACTTTACAAAAAAAAAAAAAAACCGACTTCCAAAAGACAAACCTTTTTTTTTTTGTAAACCAATTTTTATAGTAGAGATGGTTTTTATCTTAAAATCAGTGATATAGGAAATTTGATGACTTTAGACGTAGAAAAGTAATGAACAAAGAAGTGCATGGCATGATATGGCAAGAAAATACATGGAACGACGCTTCTCGAAGACACATCGAACAACCATTCCGTCCAGCTTCAAAGTACCCGAACCACATGAATTCTACAATAAAGCGACGCCATTTGTGCAAAGGACCTTATTATTCGTCGCTGATGAGAGTTCGGGGCCCAAGCCGAGCGGCAGCGGGAACACAATTGATAACGACATTCAAGATGCGCCAGCCGCGGAAACAGTCGCATCTACGTCGAAATCGGGCGACGAGAGAGAAAAATCGCCCAAGAAGAGCTCATTTTTCTTCTCCCCCTCGAAAAGTTGCAAAACTCACGGACGCAGCTTTTTCCGGCTTCAGACGAGTCCCAAGAAGTCGAAAGCGGAGACGAGCGAGGTAGTTACCGCTAGAGCGTCTCCGGCGCCAGCGGGGGGCGCGGGCGCGGCGGGAGCGGGACTCATCAGCTACGCTCCCGGGTGGTCATTGAAAGGCGAACACCTCATGAAATGGCAGGAGTCTGGGAAAACCACAATAGAGGTAATGTTTCTTTTCAGTTTTTAAAAATTTGCTGCATTTTTCTTCAAAACAATAAATTAGCAAACGAAGCAGTAAATATTTGCCTTTTTAATGGAATTTTAAATATCAATAAATCTTAACTTTTCGTGTACTTTTAACGTCTTTAGAGAGGTAAGCTGCTGTAAAAAGTTCAAAAGTGGAAATTGTGCATGCAAATCTGTTCGTCAGTGGTTAACAGGGTGGCAGGGTCGGTGAGGGGAGGTTGTTTTTAAGAAGAAAATGAAAATTTCAATCTAAACGCGCCCTCAGGTGATACCGAGGGAAGCCAAACGACGAAGGAAAACTTTTAGAATCGAATGAATTCGCAACAGTGTTCTTATTCAAATAAACAGAAATGTGTGAAGGTAGATTGAGTGAGGAAGAGAAACAAATACCTCGTTTTAAACAAAATACGGTTTCATTATGCTGTACTAATACTTTTGTATACCAGCTCAAAAGTTTTCTTTAAGTCTTCACCATATTATTATTATCTACACATACACTAGTACATAAACTCCAAATGTAGAACTTAACGAAACAAAAGGAGTATGTATATTATTATTATTGAATTCAGAAATCATACTTAACCAAATATCAAAATCATCACAACCGATTTTCGATGGCTAATTTACCATGGCGACGAATATTGCCTGATTCGTTCCGTCGTTTTGGCCACAATAATAATATCAGGCGCATTAGCCGGTCCGCCACCCCCGTCTCTACTCATTGCTAACATTTTTCCTATTTTCTCTCGCCAGCCGGAAAAGTGGGGAGAGATGAACACGCCGATAGCCTTTTATATCAGTGTAATGCGAGTATAATTTTCCTTTTAACTGGCAACATTAGGAAAATGTCGCAGGTAGGTTACAAGGATGATATTGGATCGTTTGTCTTATTGGGTTGCAGCAGGAAAATAGGTGCGATTGTTGCGAGTTAACGCGATTAGGTAGTATGAAATATCGTCGGGTTTTTTTATCATCTTTACTATCTACTTATATACTAACCCCCTTACTAATAAACGTTGTATAGCGTCTGTATAGTTACACAACGATTTGTTTTCTTCTTTCGAAAGTTAAATTACTGACGATTGAAAGAGAGAAATCCGTGCGTAACTATTTATCTGATATAATACATTTATTAGTAAAGGGTTTCTAATAAAGCTGACGAGTTTGTTTATTTGTTTGAACTCGCTTATCTCTGGAACTACTAGTCGGATTTGATTTTATTTCACACGGACGAAGTCGCGGGCAGAAGCTAGTATGGAATATGACACAATATTACAAGCACTGCTGAATTCTCATTTAATTATGTAAATCTTTTACGAAACCATTAAAAAGGCGCGTAAGAGAAGGTAACCCTTTTACGCGATGATAATATATTTTTAAATTGAGTACCTAACTACCTACCTACATAAATAGGCATCCGGAACAATATATCAAAACACGCAAAAAATTATCCACACAACAGCACAGGTAAACAACCTCCGTCATCAACAAACGCGTTCAAGTACAAATCTAATTTATTGACAACAAAAGGATTTCAACCTGCAACTGACAATAGATTCTACAGTCAGTCAGCACAAATATACAGTATACAGGGACATACAGAAGGACAACTCTATACAACGAGTGAAAACAGGCGCTGTCACATAGGATAAAACAGCGCATTCACACTCTTTGTATGACGTAAAACCATTAGTAAGTCATTGTAATGCAACTCTTATTTAATTTAATTTATAAAGTATAAATTGGAATGCCGAGAGTTTTATTAAACTCGTTAACAAATCATTCTAATTTATCCCTTATTTAAACGAGATAAAGATTACATTGCAATGACTTATAATAGTTTTACGCTGATCGTGAATGTCCTACCTTAGACTTGACTTGACTTGTACGTACGGTGATCTCAAGTTATGTCAGACGAATGCCAATCGCATATAAGCTTGCTTACTGCACGTAGATGCGTGTCTGTCTGTGTGCTTGTGTTTTCACATATTGTACTGAACTAACCTTCTGTACCTATCTATGTTGTACAGTCAGGTTCATTAGAAGCACGCGAGGGGGGACTCCTGAATATGTATGAGGAATCGAACCCGCTGTCACGAGCCACGAGCCACGAGGCAACGACATTATGATAGGGCTCATATCAAGCTCGATGGTAATTATACGCACTTATTAAATGTGAAGGGTGAGATAATGAAAATCTCGAACGAACTTTGATTGAGTTTTGATTATGAGGTCTATCTTCAAACTTTAGGGCGTTGATGTGACCTGTCAATCAGATAATGGATACTGATTGTGAAGAAGAGGTTTCCTTTAATCCTGAGAAAGTTTTGTAAAGCTCCAGCCAAAACTTTGATCTATCGACAATTAATTCTTTTTACGTAAGATGATAACTCAGATGATAGTGATGATGTAAGAATCGAAGTAGATAAAGTTCTGTAGATTCTGCCTACCCCCTTGATAAGATGGCGTGAGTTTATCTTGATAACTTAGATTCCACATATTTCTTTCAATCCCCTATGAAAGATAAATAAATAATCCAAATTGTTACGTTCCCGTTTCCCTCATTCCCAATAATATTTCTCTATCAGTTTCGTTCATTAGTGCAGTTAATCGAGCAATTCGGAAACAATAACATTGATATAGAGTGATCATTACCCCCATCGGTTTTGTTTACCTCCGCAAGGAGTGCATCAGTAATGCACCCTTCTGAAATACACCTATTTGTTCAGTGAAGTGCTACGAATGATGTATGTGTAATAAAGGAAATTGTATGTGAATTTAGATTTATTGCCCACGATTACTTATGCTGCAAAGAAGATATATGGCTGAGTTTAGTGCACTTGTTTATCCGTTAGAGGGAATAATGTTGCTTATTTTATTTTGATCAGAATTCCATATGTAGGTAGAGTAAAATAAGTAGGTACCTACTTTAATATTACATAACATACATAATCAGCCTATAATGTTGCCACTGCTGGGACACAGGCCTCCTCTCAGTGAGAGGGAGTGGGCCGTAATCAACCACGCGGGCCCAGTGCGGGTTGGCAGATGTCATATGTCATCGAATTTTTGGTTCTAGGATATGCCGGTTTCCTCACGATGTTTTCCTTCACCGTTTTGAGAGCAGTGGTGATGAAACAATTTACACAACGCAAAGCACTTGTCTGGATTCGAACGTACAACTCGTAAGTCGCGGCCGTTACTACTTGGCCACCACTGCTCTCTTTCATATTATGTTTCAATAAATATTTAAATAATCAGTCTAAGCATTTCAAATCCATTCTTCTTCTTCGACCACAATTATACATATAGCCTTAGCCGAAGTTCGAAGTATCGAAGACTCATAATGCGAAGCATTAGAGAGTGCTTTACGGTCGATAATTTTTTGTGCCTCCTTTCTACAACTGTTTCTATTGTTATACTCCTGCTAGTACAAATAACCTACTTACTTAATTATTTGATTATTTCCCCTCCCTTTTTATATACTTGTACATATTATTATTTTAAGACCGCTTTTAAATATTGTAAATATTTTGATTTGTAAATAAAAATACCAACTTACTTAATTACTTACTTACTTACTTAATCGTGCTCTTGTCACCGCCGGGGTGCCAGCTGTTTTAGAACCCAACGGTCTGGCACGCGACGATGGAAAGAGACCAGACGGAATGACCATAATGCCCTGGAAGTTAGGCAGACCTTTGGTGTGGGATGCAACATGTGTCGACACCCTTGCGCCATCCCATCTTCCTAGTACTGTGGGCTGTGCTGGGGCGGCTGCTGCAGGTGCAGAAAACCTCAAACGGCGAAAATATTGCAACCTAATTGGGAGTTATATGTTCGAGCCGTTTGGGGTTGAAACACTAGGGCCATGGGGTCCGAGTGCCCACTTGGTTTTTCGAGATATCGCCAAGCGGTTAGTCGACTCTTCACGTGACCAGAGGGCTGGCCTATTTCTTGGCCAAAGAATTAGCATTGCCATACAACGTGGCAATGCTGCCAGCCTTTTGGGCACTGTTCCTGTTGACAGCGATGCGGACGAATTCTTTGATGCCCTATGATTATTTTACTTATTTTTTTTATATAAATGTACATATTATTATAGTTTATATGTTATCTTAAATTATAGAAATAAATTATTATTAAATAAAATTAACTTACTTAATTTATATACCATTGTATAGATAATTTAATGGATATTAATTACTTTTCAAAAATTGATTTAATGCCTACTGCATTAAATGAAAAAATATCAAAACATTTCAAAAAAATTACCATCAATCAAGTGTGAAACCTCAGAACATTGTAGCTTGCGAAAAAATCAATTAATTGAGTCAATTTTTTTTTTTAGATTCGTTTACCCATAGGATGAACCCTATTGAAAATGGCTCTTTTATTCAAAGTAGTTTAGTTATAATTAATAAAAAACTAACTAACATAATATCTACGAGTATATCTATGGTTTTTTATACGATCAAATGAGCATTAAGAGTCGTGCACTTTTTTATTTTCCTTCTATTCTTACCGAACGTTGCTTGCCTAACAGACGAGGGTTGGTACTTCCAGTACTTATCTTCATACAATTCATCATCTGCCTAGCCTTTTCCCAACTATGTTGGGGTCGGCTTCCAGTCTAACCGGATGCAGCTGAATACCAGTATTTTACATGGAGCGACTGCCTATCTGACCTCCACAACCCAGTTACTGGGTAATACGATACCCCTTGGTAAGACTAGTTATCAGACTTTCAGGCTTCTGGCGACCCGTAACGACTGTCAAAGATCCACGAATGACAGCCGGGACCAACGGCTTAACGTGCTTTCCGAGGCACGGAGGGGTCTCAGTATGTAAAGATGGTCACCCATCCACAGACCAACCGCGGCAAGCGTAGCTTAACCTGATTGATCGACCTGTGCGGCTGTTATTATTTAGCCACGGACTTATCTTCATACAATTTATTATGAAAAAAAAAACGGTGACACTAATAAATAAGAACATCAATATTATTAATGCCGCAAGAAACACAACGGAATAAGGATAACCTCAGACTCACTCAAGGAACATCGATACCCCATAAGAAACACTCCCAACAGAATTAATATCGAAAGGTTCTGTAATCGCTATTGACAGCTCCATTCACAATCCGCGGAGGAGACTCCCGAAGCCCCGACTCACTGAATATTTCACTGAGAGACTTATTAGCCAGCTAATTATACAGAGGAAGTAGTTAGGGCGCGGCGGAAAGACGAGGGGATCTTGCCGCTCTTAAACATTCCACGGCCCTACTATGAACATGTTGATGCTTTTTTGTTAGGTATGTATTTTTTTTAATGTGGGTTTCTAGTGAGTTTTTTATTTAAGTATTATGGAAATGTATGACGAAGTATTTGATAGGCGTGATGGATATTAGTCACATAATATTAGGGTACACACGACGGCTTTAATAAGCAAGCTATAGATTTCCAGTTTCAGCTGACCTTGCATTGTATAGGCTTTTCGTACAATGAGAAGTCAGCTTATACTGGAAATGTATAGCTTGATATGTCGTCCTGCGTACCATGACTTTAATTAAATAGGAAATATGACACGTGACAACTACAGATAGGATCTACAACGTATGCAATTTAATCTCATGATACGGCACTTTTATGTGTACAATTTTTTATCGCTTGCGGGTTAAAATAAAGCCAGTATGCAGAATGCTCTAGCATAAGTACTCGTACGTAGGTTATTAACGGAATAATATGTTGTATAGTTGGTATAGTTGGAATAACATAACATGACGCTTGTAATCCTCGAAGGGTTAGGCAGAGGTGTATTTACCCACATTCCGACAGTTATGTTTAACCCTTCGTATGCTTAAACGTGGATCCACGCGAGACACAATGGCTTTTTAATTGTGTCTGTAATTACGGCATTCAACCAGTTAAGTCCAGTGTAATAGGGGGGAGGCTATTGCCATCGTCCGGGCACAAAGCCAGACTCCAGGCTGCTACTGAGAAATTTTTGATGGAAAAAAACCCAGTATCACTTTGCCCAACCTGGGAATCGAACCCAGGACCTCAGACTCAGCAGTAGCGCTATCGACCACTACACCAAAAAGGCACATAGAGACACATTATAACCCTGAACGATAGTGTTTTGTTTTCTTATTGCTGATTGAATATCAATGAAGTAGTACTGTACCTATTCAGTGATGAGGATGATTATGTTCGTACGTGTTGGCGTTCGAAAGTACTCGAGACGTGTGAAATTTGTTATAAATCACACGATTCCTGGACCCGGGATGAATCATGAGCGCCTTTGTAGGAATCTGTGGGATTATTCAAGTGGGTGGGAAATTATATGGCTATTAGCATTTTGTTGTGTGAGAACAGACCACACAGCAATGTTGACAATGAATGATTCAATCGATCAATTTGTTACATTATTTTGTTAACCTACGAAAAAAAGGACGAGGGTCTTTTTACTTTAAGTGTGCATATCATCCGAAAAGGTACACAGTTTTGTAAAAACTTGCACGGGACACCAATAAAAATATCGGGACCAATACTTAGAGCAAGAAAGCATTTAGTAAATCTCGAAAATATCTTCCCTAGTATTTCAACGAAGGAGATTATGTTACAGAATATAAGAATAAAAACTATAGTAGGTAAGGTAGATACTGTCCCCAAAGGAGATAGGCAATCAGTGTCGTCGGATACAGTTGAAGTTTAGTAAGAAATCGATTGATGTTTTCGAATAAAATTAAATTTAATTAACAAAAAATAAACAGTTCATTTATTTCATTCGAAAACATCCTTCGGTTTCTTACTAAACTTCAACTGTATTCGACGACCCTGGTTACTTATCGCTTTTGGTGACAGTACATATAGCTCAACAATATTTAAGAGACTTCAAAAGTTGACACCACGATTTAATATCAGTATGTCAGGTGTCGATCACAGACATATTACGAGGACTGTCACTTTGCAAACTACTGCTATAATCTCGACAAGACAGATGGATGGGCGAAAAAAACAATGTGAGTGATTATGTCTCGTTTAGTTGCTAAGTAAGTTTCAGGTTGGTTTCCTTTTAAGTATATTTTTTTCATATACGTATTTCTTCCAGGTCGTGATAGTGTGACCTATAGAAATAAAAAAAACCAGGTGTGACCCATTTGCAATAATTATGCACCCCATAAAGCCCAGGCGAAAATTCATGGAATATGAGGAAAACCCAATTTTTTTGAAAATTTCCCTGAATCAATCAGTAAATATCACTTTTCTATAAACCCTCAAATTGAATGGCTTTCATTGACAAGTCACCCTATATAAGTAGTTAGTTAATTATAACCATGACTAAAATAAAAGTTGCATTTACCTAGGTAAATATGAAAGGAAGAAATATAAAAATAATACTTAGGCATATGAAAAAATACAAAAAACAACTTAATCAATCAAAGCCACAACTGCGCAAGTACCTACATGTAAAATAAAATAAAAAGTTGCGGTTTGTTGTTACTATGTAGCTTCTGTTCGCGCCATTGAACAAAACCACATTATTTTGTAATATAAATAATTCAAATTCTGAATCAGGAATCAATAAGCTACTTACTGTTATAATACATACAACATTATGTGGATATAATGTAGAGCACTGTTTCTCAATTCTTAGTGGTCTTACCTGTCCTCTGTTCGTTTTAGCCAATTATTCAATTTGACATAGGTATCTACTTTTGAACATCTCGATACCTGATACTCGTATTGTGTCTATTAAAAGTGTCTATTATATGTCAAACAAAATATTAACAATAAAATCAATCGATGATACCTTTGTGCTAAGTGCCGCCAACAAAAAATGAGTAGATCGTGTCTGCGTTACGTTAAACACTAGACCGGTTCTAATTAAAAATACTGGCTTGTCCAATTAATATCGTTTAAAAAAAGAGCACTGACTGACTGCACTCTACTCCTGTTCCAAAATTAAACAACAATATCGCATGACACAAAAGAAAAAAAAGCGATCATCAAATTGTCAGTTAGTTCAAATTTTCAGCCAGCAAAAACATGGACAATGCAGTTTGGCCAAAAACTTGTGGTTGTGACGTCATCCGCGGCCTGTCGGCCATCGGACAGGAGCGAATAAATTACTTGCGGCATGTTCGGATTGTGGACAGGTGGGATTGCGGAGAAGCCTGAAGCTGTACCGAAAATGTTCCACAAATATGTTCGAATGAATCATTGAATTGAATTGAAGCGTTGAATCATTCACTTTTATTTTGCAGCTTAGGTTTTATTGTACGCAGGTATTTAAATTACTGACCCTTTCAAGCAAGGTAGTAAATTTTATCTTCGTTCCTTTCCTCGCTCTGCGTGTCTCAATTGACTCATTAGTCTCGGATGTGTGCTACATTCAGTACTTACAATTAAACTCAAGCCCACATTAAAATATATGGCTTTACAATTCAGTTGAACTAAATCCGAAATACTGAAACCCATTACCGATAAAAATGCAAAAAAAGAACGGTTAAAAGTCCTTTCATTAAAGCAGCACAGCACGTTTAATGCCAAAAACAAAACATAAAGTATGCGACACGCGGGCTAACATAATTTTGTATAAATCGATGTATGAATCGGCCTGTGGAAATTGGTTTTCCGTGGCTTTTCCGCACTGTCGGATCGGCAGCATCCGCTTAATGCCGCGACCGAAGCGATATGAGAGATCCTTTTACCCAAACAGTTTATGAGGGGGACCCCACAACTCTCGTTGTTGCTCTTGCATTACCGCAAACAAAACGAGCCCATGAAAATGAGTTTTTGTTTCCCCCATTGTTTTAAACGCGATGACTGAAGATGGAATGAAAATGCGCAGCATTTTTGCAAAAAAGGACATTGTTTGTCAAATCATAACCTACGTTGTTAATAAGTGCATAGTTTTGTATTGTTTTGAAAAGTGAAATGAGGGGCAATTCTCGTAATTTAAGAGCGCTCACAGTTTGATTTCAGTCTCAATCTGTCAAAAATACCTCTAATTTCCCAACATTTTTTAAAAGTTTTTGACATTGATTGTCGCTGAGATGAGATTCCGACTAGATTTTGAACGTTTGTTATTACGGGGATTGACTCTCAGTTTTAAAACATATCACTATCGTTTAGTCTTTAATTTGTTATTGGAAACAAAAGATTCGAAATATGATTCAGCTATTTGGAGCATTTTTTGTTAGTCTCCGCTAGACATCCTTGAACGTTCAGCTGGCCGTACTTCAGTCCATTCCATAGACTTGCAGATTGTCACACTGTAATTAGTAAACACATGCTGGATATCGTGTTTCACAGCACATCGCGGTCCAGTAACCCGACGTGTCAATTAAGAATCGTCGCGCGTCGTCCGTTCATTTAGATTTATTCCAACTGGTAACGAAATTATTGTTAATCGAGAGGCTACTCGTTCGTTTGTGTTGATTTATATCCGACGATATATCCGTGTATGATTTGTTGATGTCATTAGGTACGTGTGGATATGGGGATTTATAGCCAGTACTTAAGATTGCTAATTGATAGGAATGTTAAGGCCTAAACAGTCTCTGAAAGCATTGAGAGGTATATATGCGTGTAGTGTTCAAAGAATAATGGTTAGGCGATATCATTGGTCATATTAATTCAAAATAAGTGATTCTTTCTCGCCAATAAAGAGAAACTGATATCATCCTTTCTTTTTAACAATAACAAGAAGAACATAATTTACCTTCAATATTTATGTCCCTTTCATCAGCTCGTGACGGTTTGACAAGGCGTATCATATGACGATTTTTAATTGGGCCCCATAATCTTGATCGAATTTTGGCAGTCCATAAAGCAGCGCACGAGCACGTCACGGTTACAATTACAACACGTTCGGGACCTCTCGGCCCCTTTCGGCCGAATTCGTGTCAATCTTCATTAAACCACACGCATTCGATTAGATTCATTTAAACGCTGTGATGTTGTTATACAAATAACGAACACTAGTATATAGGTACTTTGGTAGGTAAATGGGTGTAGTAATTATAATTATATAAGGCAATTGAAATCAGCTGCTCCATACTTTTATGTTCGCATAACTCGATAAAATACAGGGAACAGCCGATATTTTTCGCAATTTCATGTTACTATAGAAAAGGTTGATGCCTTTTCAGGTTTTATTTATTTAATAATACTTTAAGCACACAAAGGTACAGAGGTGGACTTAATGCCATAGGTATTTTCTACCAATCACCTTTTGGATGATGCAGAGATGTATGAAAATTGAGGAATAAATATTTTTAAATATAAAATATGAAAATGAACACATTCAGGTTTTCCATTATTTCAATTACACTTTGTAGATCTGAAATTCGTAAAACGCAACTTCTGTTTGATTCAGTATCGTCTTGGTAGGGTGGTGATAAAATGCGGACTGTATTCCTCAAAAGTCTAATAATAATATCAGACAAATAAGCTAGACAGTTTGTAAAGAAAACTTCAGACTTTTCCATTTCCCATTAGTTTCCGCTCTCATTGGTGAATTAAAACCTCGTGTATATCGTCATCGTGTTTCAATAGTGGCTTTGAAATCATAACATTAATAAATGGAGCCGCGGTTAACGGCCGGCTTTCACGATCACGACTGATCCACATCGTGATCAACTGCGTGTGTTATTTGCTAATTTATAATTTAACACAAATATTGATGGCAACGAATCCATATCATTTGTTGGTATTCGTCGCACGTGTCATTAACGGTTCATTACGATTCGCCGCCGGCTTAATTGGCTTACCGTTGCGTATCGTGCTTTGAATCAAAACCGTAATCAATTTCGGACCATCAAAGCGTTGTCAAATTGATATAATGGGCTTATCTCCTGAGGTACAAGTGTTCCTGTGTTCGTGTAAGGCTCTCCCTCATTGGGATGATTCGCCTATAATGTAACAATCCAAAATTCCACTGTAACGGCTTTGCAGGTAGACTGTGCAGGCCGTCAACATCTAGGTAGAGTAGAGTGATAATTAAAATCAACAGGATAGGTTATTTTTACATATAATTAAATAGGAGCAGTGGAGGTGTTATGTGGTGTCCAAGTGGTAACGGCCGGGTTCGAACACAGACAGGCAACCCACAGGCCAGACAACATTTTGAGGAAACCGACATGTCCTAGAACCAAAAATTCTAAGACATGTGGCATCTAACAACCCGCGCTGGGCCCGCGTGCTAGATTATGGCCCACTGCCTCTCCCAGAGAGGAGGCCTGTGTGAATATTATAGGATTATTATGTAAATAGGTAGAATTAAGACGGCTAGGTCGCGGGTAAAGGTTACATTACAAGGAATTCTTCCGGTAAGGGAGCGCCTTAGTGTTACATTAATATTGATGACACATTATTAGGCTAGAAGCTAAGTAGCCAATCAGCGACTAGTAAATAAGTAAATATAGATCAGACAGGCGACAGCCGGATGACATTAATTTTGCCTACTGAAACACAACTTAAAAAACATTTTTCATAGAATTTATTCTGTTGTAAAAAGTTTTGTTTATTTAATTAATAGTAATTAAACTATCTTTTCTTTTCCACTGCTAAATTTCCATCGAAATTTAGAGCAGTGGAAAAGAGCACATATGCTTTCACAAGCCCTTTTAAATATAGAGTGTCCTAAATTAATTAAAATGTGGTATCTACAAATTCGTTCGCTCGTGTTTCCCGCCTCTCCCTTTTAGGCGCTTAATTGTTTCGAACACACCGAATTATTTTGATTTATAGCTTTGTGATTGCTACAACTCGATTATATAGGGCCTTTGTTGCTCTCTAAATTGAATGAAATGAAAAATAAATTAAGTCCAGTTGTGAAGTGGAGCGTCGAGGAAGAAAAGATTTGGAACCATTGTGTACCCTTCGGCGACAATGGGACGAATAAAGAACGACATAAAGATCGTGGCCAACTGCAAATTCGAAACATTAGCACTATATGCTTATTGTTGCAAAATCGAATAAAAAATAATGGACATTTGTGGGAGAGAGCACATATTTGGAGGGAGTTTCGTGATGTGCGAGAAATTTAAAGAAAGTACGCAATTATAGTAAAAAAGCTTTTATGAATGAGTAGAAATAAATCAAACAATTTGTCTATCGTACAATCCATTATCAAGATAATCATGTGCTATCCTATGTGCTCGGTTAACCACAGACTAACGAAGCGATTTACTCCGCACAAGTTGCTGGAATCAAGTCAATTACTACAGACTACGTGCTTTGAAATACCTGCTACCTGTGCGAGTGTACGCTAGGAATATATATGTATCCACAGCCTCTCTACGGGGTATTCAATTTCAGTTCCCCATCCATAAATTGAAAACTAAGTTACTTAACTGCTCAAGATATATATTTATCAATTTATTAGTTGTTTCGCAGTCATAATTACAGATTACGTCATAATATTGAATGGGAGACTAATAAACCGTTATTACGCTAATAAATTAGTAGCATCGTGTTGTACAACACAATGTAGGAACAGCGCGTCTTGGTATATTCCTGTAGCGTAGTTAATTCAGGCCTAGGAGAGGTGAGGTGACGTGACTCACAGATGTGACTCATTGGACTATCTCCGAGTAGTTCAAAATATTGGAACGGGCTGATATCGGGATGAGTCCCAGACTGCGTGAGTAAGCGTACACAAAGTTCTTATGTCGGCTTTTTATCGATCAATGAAACGTGTTCGAATTTTATGCGCTCCTGGTACATTAATTTCGGGAACTGTATTATGAGATGCAATTTTCGATGTATTTAATCCGATTATCCCGTTTGGTTCGAAAAGGAAAACATAAAAGTGTGGTCACATTATGCCTCTTTGATATCGGGCAGTATTGTGCATATTTGCAGAGCAATTCAAATTGGTTTCACATGAAACGGAAACCAAAAAGCAGCCATAATTTGCTGAGTTAATCATGATCGGACAATTTGCCAGAGCATTGCCAAAAGTTTCGAAAATAAACAGATTTCGTCCAATTTAAACAGAAATTGTAGGTGAAGTGGTCTCTACGCGATGTACAGACACCAGCACATCAAGCTACTATAATCTGTCACATTTATTTAATAGATTTTCAACTTTATCTCTAAAGCATAAGGTTCAAAGTTGATTTTGAAAATTTGACAGTTTCGGGTAGCTTGATGTGCTAGCGTCTGTACGTAAGTATACTGGGTCAAATTAAATTAGCTAGCGAAACTTCACAGCCGTGATTGCTATCGATGTCGAAACAGATTAAAACATATTTTCTCAAGTCATACAGTAACAACACTATCAGCGATCGTTGACCCCTGAAAAATAAACATTAAATATTTTTACTTTAATTTAATCGTATTTAGATATCGATATCCATCACCTCTGCAGAGTTTCTCTAGCTAATTTAATTTGACCTGGTATATTGAGTAAGGTTCAAGTACCTAATAAATCTCATAGGTAAACAAACATCATACAGGATGCGCGTCGCAAGTTTTGTCCGATGAGTGAGTAAACGTTAGCTTAGTTTAATACCGTCACACAGTTATTTATTAAACTCCCGCTACCAGCAATCACTGAACTAATATCTACCGTTATTTAAAATAACCATAAGTTAGTTAAAATTTAATTATATTCATATAATACGAAAGCACAAGCAATTATAGTTATTCAATTAGAAGAAGCATTTGAAAAGCTGTTAGGAGAGAATCTTTCTAATCAACTTGGTTATAAAATAGGTGTTAAATCGTAATACTCACCATTTTATCTGTGGTTTTATATTCTAAATGAGATTTAAAAGTGTGTTTAAAAACTCACACACAGTTCACACCTCTCTTTCTATCTTTATAAAATTAACTAGCTTCTGCCTGCGACTCAGTCCTCGTGAAATTTCTTGTTCCGACCCACCCTCATGTTCGCAATCGCATCACCTGCCCGCGCTATTACTTCATTTTCGCTTAGCGTTTTATCTGACTTTTTTCTTTTTGCTCAACTCCTAAGGATCATAGCGCGATGGCAAATAACCTATAGCCTTCCTCAAGAATTGGGCTATCAAATACAGAAAGATTTGTTCAAATCCGACTGGTAGTTCCAGAGATTAGCGCGTTCAAACAAACTCTTCGGCTTCATTATTAGTTTAGATTTCATCTATGTATCACCAGCATCACTAAATTAGTAAAACATTAATAATTAAATGAACCAACTAATCGTCTAATCCATCTGAATCTGTTACTGTAATAAATTTATATTGCGCAATAAATTCGACGCAAGCGCATAGGACCGTCGTCGTATGAAGAAAGAATCATTAAAAGTGATAAACACAAATATACCGCACATAAACCCAGTTTCAGACAGATAGTTGCATCGCCTCAGTCACGAGTACCGACGACGCTAATAAAGCTGAATTTATCATAAAAAGTTGCACGTTTAAGACTGAAACAGTCGTAAATAAGAAAATAAGACCACCTATTTATATTTGTGGCTCTAGTCAGCGGCAACAATCTTGATAGTTGGCGAATATATTCTGTTAAGATTACCACAGACTACTTAGCAAGTTTGTGCCGAAAGAAAAAGCCGTATAAACCCAAGAACGAATGGGTGTTTTTATAAGTCCTAACATGACGATATTATCATGGGCGTCTACGACATCATGATAACACAGGGAATTAAAATGCATGGAAGTATATTAAGGGGACTACATGACCTAAAGCGTGGTCACTGTCAGACTGCATAGAAAAGAAAGAGAAGCGCGATGACACAACGCTGCATGGTAATTTATTGCAAAATATGATGCAATTATCTATTTACAAAAAATATATTGTTTGGACTAAAAAATTAAAACATATAGATATAAAACATATAGATAATCTGACAAAAAATCAGAATTATTGTATGATTTGAATGGCTTGTATTGTAAAAAAAAAGTTTTTAGAGGTATCTTCATGATGTTTTTCTATCGTATCAAATTAGTTGTATTATGTTTTCAACACACTATCTAACTAGCATAATAATATATCCTGAACAATATCATATAATTATTTTGTTTACTGTAGTCGATCATATAACTTGTAGGCATTATAAAACTTGCGGTTTTTGCGTTTAGGTCCTGTAGTCCCCATAAGACGCTTTTAAATGTCCGTCCTCGAAAATGTTATAAAAAGTGCACGTATTACCATATATTCTATGGACGTGAAAGTGAACGTACACGATAGTATCGTCACGTTAGAAATTATAAATTGCTTCGTGGTGAATGCTCAAGTTTAAATAGCAGTATATTGAATAAATTTCAATATTACCTATACGTTACGTTTCATATAATAATAATAGCAATATGTTTGTTTATATTACTTATGCGTACCTAAAGATGTTTAAACGTAAATATTTATTAGATGCTACATTAAAAAATCTCCTTCAAAAACGAAAAGTATCAAAGCATCTTAGTCGCGGTATACCACCGTAGGGCGGACGAAGAAGTAGTTGGGCGAAGCGTTCATTGATGTGGGGCGGAGGCGGGCGTTAGTGGCGAGACCAAAACGTATGAAAATAGAGTCGAATGCACCGGCATTTCCGCGACCCACCTGTGAGCCCAAACCCATGGGTTACTAACTAGGACGCAGATACACCATTCGATATTGCAGCAATAGCAATTACAGAATCGGAAACTCGATTTGGATCAATTCAATTCGATTCTGTTTGAAAATGATATTTTCCAGCTCCATCGTTTATTGCAATGGCATTTCCGCAGCGTACCTGTAATTTTAATCGTCAGTTCAACGTATGAAAATTAGAACGCATAAACAAATGAATCTTCATATTTATTTAAACACGGCTTTTGTTTATTGTATGACTGCAAAGTGATCTGAAATGCAGCTATTTCACAATCTGCAATAAAATATATTTCCAAACGGGCGTTTATTATGGCCGTTGTTTTTCCTAATACAGAAAACATCACAATTTAGACCAAAAATAAAAATCTATCGATTGATCTAAAAGTTAACCCATTTGCATATTTATAAAGACCACACACGCCCACATAAAATACAAGAGAATTTTATTTCGATTGATTCATTAGAAGTCAAGATGCTGGCGATCAAATAAAAATAAAAAGCGTGTCACAAAATTTATGATAATACGGAGTCTTTATTCATAGGTTTTTTTTCTGTAGCCCGAATAGGATAAGTCACGCTTCCCTTTATCCAGTACACAAAAGATCTGAATACGTTGGTAGGTCAAGTGTCGGTTTCCCGGACGTCAGACCTCACGGTCCGACAATAAAGGCAGCCTTTTTTTAGGTTTGGTGACAGGTCGAGGGTGTTGGGACCGTGTTACGGAAAGGTGCGCGAGAGAATAATAGTCAATCGGGGCATTTCATACTGGTTACGTTTGTAATCTTTGTTCATTGTTGTGTGTGAACGTGAGTGTTGCGAAATGTGATTGTATCTAAATGTAATGTCTAGACTGCTTGGATGAACGCTTTCGTAGTTAGCTCGTATCTTCATATCGTCATGTCGTTATCACGTTCTAGAACCAAAAATTCGAAAGCATGTGACATCTACCAACCCGCACTGGGCCTGCGTGGTGGATTACGGCCCACCCACTGTCTCTCACAGAGAGGAGGCCTGTGTCCCAGCAGTGGGAACATTATAAGCTGATTATGTTATGTTATTCTATCTTAACTAAAACTTCTAAATATATGCAGCCAGTATCTCATGGTTCTGAAGTTGACCGCGCATCACTTAAGCAACAGTTGAGCTCTTGCCAAGCGTTGCCTTCGTATAATCGTCAACACCTCTAAATTATTTTGAGTATCAACAGATTTGTTTCTAATTTCCCTTTGTGTGACAACGGTGCGAGCTTTTAGGCTATGCTCACTGTCCCTCTCTAACGGTCGAGAGCTTTCGTATGTATCGCTTTCGGCTAAGCTGGGCCGGGCAACGCCGGGTTAGTCACATGCGCGCGCGCAACGAACACGCGCGCCGGAGCCACGCGCGTGCGCGATGTCAGGAGATCGTTTTGCGCGAAGGGTTCCCTCGCAAACGGCTAATTCTGTCAAGTACTTCGCAGACAGTCTGTTACGCTCCTATGATTTTAGGACCAAGTGTTTGTTTTATCCTTTATCTTGTGTTTGGATTTCTGGGGAACAGTTTAGTTTGTTGATAAATATTACCTTATACCTAAATGAGGTCAAAAGGCATTGAAATTAGGATAGCTGGGCACAGTTTGCGACCACCACACGTGCCTAACTTCCCACTTAATTAATGAACAGGCTCAGGTACAGCTTTTAAGAAAGGTGTGCACGCCTGTCCTTGGCCGAAGCTCGCAAAGTTCAATTTCAGTACAAACATTCCGAATCGTCTCTCGTTTCGATAAATTGCAAATGTAGATTGTGAGTGCATTCAGAAAGATTTATAGCATCGTCGTGTTTAAGCTTTTTGCTTCAGCAAATGGATTTTATCAAGAACACTCACAGCATTAAGGATTTACCTACCTACTAATGTACGTCTCGATATAGTGCTGTGCCCATTGATCGATTCATTCATCTGTATCGGTTGCTATTGTTCGTTGAGTTTCAACAACACTAGCAAGTGGTTAATTAGGGGAGATTGTGTTTTATTTTTTACGGTTGCATCATACTCGGTTCACGTTGGCAATGCAGTAAAATCATTGTGCCTATATTAACGCTCTTGCGACAGTTTATGCGTCAAATAATTTAACGTTAAGTATCGAAGAACAGTTTAGAGTAGTCAACAAAGCGTTGATATCCATCGCGATCGGTTCACAGTATTCTACTTAAAAGAAAATTAAGTATTTTTAATGACGTTGTTTGTTGTGGCTTTCGGTAATTAGCACAGAATATTTAATTATGCATAAATTTAACACGAAAGTAGTTTGTGGCTTATTTTACCTAACAATACAATTTAAAGTTGGTCACCAATAAAAATGTTCAGTTAATTAATTTCAATTAAATTGGATGCCAGATTGTGGACCACTAAAAGTCACATTGTACATGTGTGAAAATTGATCTATCGTATCAATTGAACTGGTTAACAAGCCCAATTAAGTGCGCATCTAATGACAGTAGCTTTTAATGCTTCTGAACTAGCGAATGAACATCAAAAACACATTAAAGACGATGCGAATGAAATAATAGTGCGTATTATCTATTATCTACCAACAATCAGCCACTCCTTGTGTTCACTTAGCAGAACACGGAATAAGCGTAATCAGCTATAGGTAATATCCCCACTGCTGGGACACAGGCTTCCTCTCTTTGAGTGAGCTGGCCCAGTGTGGGTTGGTAGGACATGCCGCGGGGTAATTGCGTACTTAACACAATGACAATAAAATTCCTTTGATTTTGACATTCATTGCATTATTTACGTTGTCGAGCAAAATAAATTTTCAAACATATGAAGCAATGGATTAGTGAATGGCTTTCCTTCACTGTTAATCATGGAATATCTAGAGATAATCATGAAACGTACATATAAGGTGCTATAAAAATATCTGCCACGGCTTCAATGGGAGACAGTATTCTGTATACAGATTACAATAGTAAAGATACATTATTGATCTTATGTCATAAATTTTTTCATACAAAAAAATTTGCGTAGGTATTTTGAATTGATTTAGTTGCATGAAATTGTCCCATAGTAGGTAATTAACTATTGCCGCACCGTCATTTCATTTCGCAAAATGTGACGAAGCGACACATCGCGCCTAGTTTGTGAACCCATTGAAGCCGTCGCAGATATTTTTATAGCACCTTACATATCTTCACCATACCGAAACCCTCTTCTGTCTTACGTTCATAGAAATCTGATAACTCTAACGTTTGTTTGGTGTCGGGTGTACGCCGAATAAACAGTAGTTTCTCTAATATTTACGAGAAACGGAGCTATTTGTAGAACTGGATCGAATTTATGACTGAGACATATATAATGAGGTTTATATGTTCTGTTTTGGAGACTTTGATGCTCCAGATGTAAACGACATAGGTTGATTAAGTAAACGTTTTTATTTTACGCCATTTAAGCGTCTATTTGAAAAATATCTTATCCTACCGTATCCGGTTTGACCATAACTGTGGGTAGTTAAACTTAAGACCATTCCTTTTTAGTTCTATATAACCGTATTTGGCTATAATCTCGCAATAGTAAGATAATATAATTTTAATGTTTCGTGATTCGCATTGATTGCCGCGCCTCTACGCTGACAATAGGTGTATCTACCTATATCATTACTTGTTTCCTTTACGACGATGTATAGCGAAATAATTAGCTACTATGCTCATTGAACCGAGAGCTGTATGAGGAAAAACATAAAAATAATTATTGATCCATCCGACGCAATGACCCGTCTCTGTATACCGATACCGACATCGAGAGTAATCGGTACTATTTATAAGATTCGACGAATTGCATGAAATCGAATGAATGAGTGAATGAGTTCATGATGCTCCAATACTATTTTTTGCGAATCATTTATATTTGGAACGCTTGTTTTAGTAGCAGCTGGGTTTGAGTGATTTATCACCTCGTGTTAAGTTTTCATTGAGGTTTGTAAATCGCGGTTAGGAATATTCGATCGATATATTTTTGGATTAAATGTGGTACCTACTTAGGTTCATCTTGCCAAATTATTGTAACATTTACGATTAGGTAAAGTAGATACTGAAAAAAAAACAAGGTCTAAATTATGTAGATTGATTTGTTTCCGTTTCAAAGAGAAACCAAATACCTAAAGCTTTTTTTATCGTTTCGGTTTTTCCGGAAGCATCCTGAATCTGAGCCCCCTAGTTTTATGTTGGCGTAGTTATAATGAAAATAACTGTCTCGTATTTTATATAAAATTGTGCAACTTTACAACGTGATCTTAAAGACGAACTCCTAGGAAACTGGCCGTAAAAATTAAATAAAAATAATATGACTCGTAGTCCATCCGTCCGGCTCCGGACGATGGACGGATGTTTCAAAACGTAACGATTCTTAATGACTAGACAACTTCGAAAATAATTTTCTCGACTACGTTCACTGTCGGCTGTCGGATCATGAAAACAAAAGCTATGACTCAGGCTTACTCGTACGTTAGACGCCTATTACTACTCCTACACTTATTTAAATTTACTTAAGGGGAATGCGCCAGGTAGCCCGCAAAATTCTGCTCGCAAAAAAAATATATTTCATGAAATAGGTAGTCGTTCAATAGGATTATATGAACTTCTGATTATAATGATAAATTGTTCCACCGAACCGCACGTTACAAAATTTTGTTTCAGTGCGGTTAGTGGAAGTGCTCAGGTGCTGTTCGTCCAAGTGCGGTTCAAATCAGTGCTCTGAGTGGAATACTACTTATAATTCTGTAAAGTCATATTTGTTACGCTCGCGAATCATAATATTTTGTTAAACAAAATCAAATTGCAGAAGACATATGAGTTTAAAATAGAAGACGAACTAGTAGGGGATCGAGGAGGGGGGAGGGGTGGAGGGGGGGTTCAGAGTTTCAGACCGGAATAGCTCGAAAATAAGAAGGTTGTATGTTGATCTAAATATGATTCGCGCCAGTAGCAAATAGGTATTTATTTATAGAATTATAATCATAAAAATCATCAATAGATGATCTATAAGTTCATATTACACTAATGACTATTATATGAAATCATGACATTTAAAGCCAATTCTAACATAAGGAGTTGTGTTGCTGATTATAATTCTGTAAAGCCATGGTCGTGATTCATAATATTTTAATCAACATACCACGTGACACTCACCTGCAAATTGGAATAATAATTGGAATAATTTGAATTTCGCTGACCACCTTAGGAGAGCACACCAATATTTTGACGCATCATTAATATGTAAATAGGTCAACGATACGATGATTTTCAGTGTCAGGTACTGTTTATTTAAAAACTCCATTTTTGCAGAAGCTGATAAATATTTATAAAGCAATTCAAAATGATATCACATTATAAACCAGCGCTGGGGCTCTGTCTCATATAGGGTCTTAGCATTATGTTGAGCGATGGCCGTTTTGCGTGGATGTGACGCATGTTTTCCCCCAACATGTTATTTTTTTTTTGTGTTTGTGTTCTTTTTGTGCGGGTTGTTTACCGCAAATAAACGCATTTTCTTTCTTTACATTCACACCTATTCTATTTCGCAATTTATAACTTGTTCGGTGTTAAAACTGTATCAAAGTCAGCAAATCTTTGATGGCGCCGGCGGTCTATGTGTAATCTAATCTTCCATAGACATACCTACGCATACTACAAAATAACTACGGTGTTGCGAATCATGCCTTATTGTTTGTAAGCCGATATAAAGCCGACTGCACATTTGACAAGTATCGTAACAAATCGAATGCACTCGCCCACGTCACAATGGGGCAGAGACCGCGCATCTGTGGCCCAAATACGAGCAAGGCCGATACATCCTTTTATTAATTACCGGATCCAATAACGGAACGGTCTATGTTTGGAAGCGATGCCTTTCTGATATGTCGGGTGTATAAACAAAGGTGACAAGGAACGACCTTTGACTTGCGAAAACGATATTCCTAGAACTCACGTCCTATTTTGCCGATTGTCACGTCTGTAATCTCCGGCAGAGGTATACCCAGACTTGAGTCCCATCCCATGTAATAGGTGACGGGCTTACTGCCATCAACCGGGCACAAATCCAGACTGAAATTCTAGATGGAAAAACCCAAAACACTTCGGCCGTCCTGTCAATCAAAACCAGCCCCCTAATTGCGTAACACACTATCAATCATAATCTGAATCATTTTGAAGGATATTGCTAATCCATTGCTTCATACGTTCGAAAAATGTGTCTGCTCGACAATGTAAATAACACAATTAATGTTGTTGAACTGTCAAAATGAAAGCCATTGCTACTGATAATGTGTTACGCAATTACCTCGCTGGACCTCATGCTCAGCAGGAGCGTTTGCGACCATTAGATTTTTGAACCTGGGTGTAATATTTCCCCTAAAACTAATATCAAAAACATAATACATACGTAAATAATTTCGCTCCTACCATAAACCCTTTTACGGTGGTCTACAATACAACTCTTTTAATGGACGTTGTCTCATATTGTTTGTTGCTGTAAATGTCCGTGTTTTATGATTATGTCACAAAAGTTCGTTGCTCCGGCGCACCTTCCGCACGGTTATAAATACGGCAGCGTGTGTCGAACTTTTGACAAGCGAGTAAATAAACACGCGGATGGGATGTGGTCCGGACGCTGCGAAGCTGAAACGACGCGCCGCCTGCCGGGTTGCCGTAACCCACCACTTCAGGACCGGATTAGAACTAAAAAAGGGGCCAACTGTGAGTCGGACTCGCACATGGAGGGTTCTGTACCACTGTACAATATTTGACAGTAGGTACTTTCTAAAACGCCGAAAAAAAACACGTTTCTTGAATATGAAGCCCCTTAAATTTTTAACTCCATTCTATTTTTATTATTTGCTGTTATAGCAGCTATAGTTTCTATGTTTATGTCTGTAATTTATAATTATAGTGTACATAATAAAGAGTATTCTATTCTATAGTCACAGCGACTTATTCGTCAACTCGCGTGTGTCAAACTCGCGCGCGCGCGACTTGACACCTTCTTATTTTACCTATTTTTTGTCGTCAACTCGCTCGCACATAATTATAAAGTACAGTCAAGTAAAAACGGATTGAAACCAATAACTAGCTATTGCCCACGGCTTTGCCCAACAACTTTTACCAACAGACTGACGTAAATAAACAACCACAGATTACTATTGTACAAACAACCAGGGGCAGTGAAACTTCCATACATTGGCTTCTGAGGAGGTTCTTTTCAAAACTTGACTATGCCACTTTCAACAGAACACAATTTTGTTTTTTTTTAGGTTTCATTGAAACTTATATGCAGCACAAACAAAAGTTTGTCAAAACGAAATATGTAGATCCAGCAGAAAAAAAAAAAAAAACGCATTATTTCATCAAAACTAGTTTAATCCGCTTCGAAATTTAAAAAATACAGTTTTAGAACAAAACATGATTAATCCAGAACTAATTTTTTAGTGAAAGTGCGTCTGTCTGTCTGTCTGTTACCTCTTCACGCTCAAACCGCTGAACCGATTTTGATTAAATTTGGTATAGAGATAGTTTGAGTCCCGGAAAAGGACATAGGATAGTTTTTATCCCGATATTTCCACGAGATCGAAACGAGAGTGAAACCGCGGGGCGCTGCTAGTGATAAATATAACAGCACATACCATGATTATTTGTATTAGTTATATATATTTAAAGATGAACCTGTTGTTATTAAACTTTGTTTTGAGAGATACTGATCAGCAAAATAAGATTAATCTACAATGGTTTGAATCAAAACGTGATTATTCCTCTAGAGCACATAACAAAACTTAAATATCTATCTCAAAAACGATAATTGTTTTATTTTAAAGTCAAGTCGTATAATAGTAGATTATGCACTAAGGGGATAATGTAGTGGCTTAATGTCGCGGGCGCTATTTTGAATCCCGAACGCATGTTTTGCATGTCATATAATTTGACATTGTCGAGCAGGTGGTGTGAAAAATGTCTTATAGCTACATTTAAAGTGGGTACCTATATTATACATTTTATAAGACGTTTTTGTAGCTGAATGTACATAAATACGTCAGATTTTCAAGATCAAGCGAGTTGACGACAAAAAAAGTTGGTAAAATCGGAAGGTGTCAACTCGCGCGCGGCGCGCGAGTTTGACACACGCGAGTTGACGAATAAGTCGTCACAGCTATAGTACACGCTCTGTAAAAAATTAAAGAGCTTATCTTTTACGGTTCAAACGATACAGCCCTGTGACAGACATGAATAGCGGAGCCTTAGTAATAGCGCCCCGTTTGCTTGGCATCTTTTAGACACGGAACCCTAAAAATTAAAATAGAAACTGTGAAAAAGTATTTTAAAACCTGTATTTGGATGCACTTAGAAAAAAATTTAAACGTTGAACCAAATGAAAAGCGTTTTTACTTCCTTTAAAATCAAAGGATTTGAATCTTATATTTTACTTCGCGACTCGCTGTGTCTGAATCCGACCCTGTCCTTTTATGATCTTTACACGAGCTTACGCAAGTTTTAAACGATCTAAACGATACCATAATACATTGTAAACATAAATACGAGATATTTATTAACGGTAAGAGATGGCGTCAATGCTTCTTTAAGTTTTATACCCCTTTGTATCTCTCTGTTTACTGCCTTTGAGTGTTTACTGTTTTTTATCAGTTTTTATGGTAAGTTTGAGTATTGTCCATTGGAGAAACCGTCTTAAATCTCATTTATTGTTATTTTCTCTTTTGTCATAATCGTGTCTGTCCGTTGACACGGTGCTGATGATAACTGACTAAACTAAAATTTATCTTCGTCATTTTCTTCATGAAATAGAAATAAGAAGATACACTGAGCTTTGGTTTAGTTTGTGAGCAAGGGAATCGGCACCATTATAAAGTATCAGCTTACATAAACAACGATGCCTTTCTAAGTGCTACTTCGATCATAAACTTGCTACTGCAGTTAATTTAGAATTGCTTTTTAAATACTAGGTCGATTAATCACTCCTATTTCGCACAAACCCACTCCAAAATGGAGAGGGTAAGTGATTGCGTGACCTTTGCCGATATCACGTAGGCAGACAGCCGTGGGAGTATCAATCTTAGCCTCACAAATTACCAAACACGTACAGACACCTAATTACGTTTTAATATCTTCAATTTGAGTTTAATGCTCCGTATTGTGGCTTTACTGCCCGCTGAGAATATCATATCAATATGTTAATTTGAGAGCAGTGGTGGGCCCGTGGAAACTGCCGAGTTGTAGGTCGCGGGTTCGAAAACAGGCAGGCGCTTTACTTTGTGTAAATAATTTCATCACCACTGCTCTCAAAAACGGTGACGGAAAACATCGTGAGGAAACCGACATGTCCTAGAACCAAAAATTCGAAGACATGTGACATCTACCAACCGCACTGGACCCGCATGGTTGATTATTGCCCACTGCCGCTCGAAGAGGGGAGGCCTGTGTCCCAGCTGTGGGAACATTATAGGCTGATTAAGCCCCTTATTGTGGCTTTATTTCCAGCTAAGAACATCATATCAATATGTAAATTTATTGTAACTGTAATCATCGGTGCATTTCGTAAGATGCAAACGCAAAGCGGACATCGA
This sequence comes from Hydraecia micacea, assembly GCA_914767645.1. NCBI lineage: Eukaryota > Metazoa > Arthropoda > Insecta > Lepidoptera > Noctuidae > Hydraecia > Hydraecia micacea. Next base: position 8,183,353 of record OU611779.1, on the reverse strand, counting down.
ATTGGTCTCATAACTTTTATTACTAATAATAAACATATGAATGTCAGTATCGATATAATGCCGCTAGCTCTTACAAAGTTATTCAAATCTTAGTTACAGATAATCTTCTTGTATCATGTTGAATAATAGTTGTGTTTCTAACCTCGGGCTGTAAAGTGCATAGAGACAAAAGTAATACATAAATAAATATTAACTAGCCCACCCACTGAACGGTTCTGTCATTGTTTCAAGCATGTGCAGCACTGTATCATTTCAATATAATTGTGGAGAGGCGCCTACACTAGTCATGTTACCGGGTCGTGAGAAGGCTTCGCGGTAACATGTATTTAAGCTGGATGATCGACACTTCATTTGTCGATGTTTATCGATTGTTAAATCGACAGTAGGTACGTCTCTACACAGCTCGTACTATTTTATGTTCATATCCCGTTACAATTTGTGTCTAAAAATAAATGTAGCTTAAGGGGGATACGCGAAGTCACATTTTCTTAAGGTTTCTATGAATTTTCATGTCAGGGCCAGGTTGTATGTTTGTATGTTAGTCAAAATATGATTTAAGTAATTAAATAATTATTCAATAGGCTTGAAATGTCATGATTTTATAAAATAATCATTCAATGGAGCAATTTGAACTTAGAAATAATAATACTATATTGATGATTAGAATGATGTATTTGAATCTTTCTGTAAATTCATATTTGTTGCGGTTTCTAACCATTTTGATAAACATACAACCTGATACTGCCCCAGCAAATTTCGCGGGCTACCCTACCGCTTTTGCCTTAAATTATGATAACCACCTTGTTGCTAGCTACCGAGAATTAAAATCATTTAGTGTGTCAATGGACTGCTATTTCGCAGTATAAGAGTCAACAGTACGAACAAGCTGGTCCAGTACTAGTGGGCAATGGGCCAACGAAGTATTACTAATCCTGTACCATTGTAATGGCCAGCTCGCCTGTTATTAGTGCACCGTAAAGTTGAGAGCTTTTGGCTTACACGTTGCGGTTTGGTACGATGTCGGTAAATCTACTTTTGATATAGCGTCTATACTCTGATTTCCAATTTCAAACATCACGCTTTTGTTCCTCGAAGGGTTAGGCAGAGGTGTACCCACATTTTGCCAATTATGTTTTAGTAGCATATGTAATAAGGAGCGGGTTTTTTTTTTTTAATTTTAATAGCCATTAATGTCCCACTGCTGGGCAATTGCCTCCTTACAATTTGATGTGCTATTCGTTTGAAGCAAAATACATTGATTTTCCGGAGATCCCACGCGAGACAGGTTAACGTATAGTTGCCCATGGGAGAAGCACTCTTTTCTTAAGTCGATGCCGACCAGTGAAAATGTTTGTCCCTGGGACTTATTTATTCTTAGTGCAAGAGGGTAGGGGCAGCAGTGGGACATTTCCACCTCTTTCTGTTCAGAGCTGCGTGTGCGGGCCTTTTGAAATCAACCAAATCTAGACTCCGGGCTACTGAGCAATTTCACATGGGAAAACCCAATAACACTTTGCCCGATTCGGGATTCGAATCCAGGACCTCAAGCTCAGCGGTAGCTCTTGCGACTACCAGACCGACGAGCAGTCCAATCCAATTTCGTAAGGGAGAAAACAGATAAGTTATGCGTATGCAGATACACGAGATGTGAAAATGTTTATTACAGTTAATATTATTCATCATTAGTGAGAATCGTTTTACTGCTTAACACATCTCACACATTCTAGTTGTAATGCGATGACGTAATAGTGAGGAAAATTATTCAGTAGTTTCCCAGTTTACATGTTACTTCAGGCACGGATTACTCACTATTCCTGAACACGTCAGTCTAATGTCTTCAGCACAGCTTATTTGTAGAGTAATAAATATTACAACGCCTTTGTTTACAAAGTTGGGAGATTTGTGGGTGAAAGTACTTCCTAATTGCAAAATGTACGATCTGATGGATTTTCAGCGAAATTAGTAAGACGTTTGAGTAGTAGATATTTTGGTTCTAAACAGTAGTAAGTATTTGAGTGTTTTTTGCTCTGACCCAGTGTAGTCGGCGTAGAGACGTGCGTGGGCGCAGCGGCGCCGACCGTAGAGTAAATATTCTCAGAACTTTATCGCACAACCGCGTAGACGCATCCATTCATTCATGAGCTGTTGCTCACCATACAGCCAAAGAACTGTGCCCAGTTTTACACAAGTACTATGATTTTGACGTAGGTCAATAAAAATTGGTTTGTACTATCATTGTGTCGCTGCATCTCTGTCTGAAATGCACGCAAAGGAAAAATACAGAGGGCTTAGTTAAAAATAGCTACTGACTATGGAAAAAAACTTATTTTGTTTTTATTATAGTCATTCCCACAAACTGTTTCCCAGAAATCAAAATCAATTCAATGACATAACTTTTGACTTCAATGACTTGGACTTACTGCCTCAGGCATTAAGTCCGCCTTTGTAAAGTATATTTTTTACTTGTGCATAAAGTTTTAAATAAATAATAAATTCAGGAATTCTCATCCCAATTAAAATATTTAACAGTTTTGACAATTCAAAGTGCAAAGAATTTAAAATGTGCCTCAGGTGGACCAAAGTTTTCCTCTATAAACTGTTTATTGTCAAATTAGTGAAGGTTTGACACCATGATACCGACGTGCATTCGGGCCCCGCGATCTATCCAGGGCTCCACCGATGACGTCACGCGGCAAACAAGATCTATTGTACAGGTGACTACATCTAGACTTAATTAACTAATGACTAGACTAATTAGCTGGAAGCTAGTGTGTGCTAGGGTGTATTAACATTGATTTATGAGGTGGAACTCGATTTACGGGCGTAGAGATAGAGGTCGATGAACTCTCCGAGGTGAGTCATTGTATTATCACATCTTGTTTTAATTGGGTTTCAGATAAATGTAATACTAATATGAGGGTAGTAACCTGCGGGGTAATTGCGTAATACACTATCAGTAGCAATGGCTTTCATTTTGACAGTTCAACAACATTCATTGCGTTATTTACGTTTTGAGCAGACAAATTTTTCAAACATATAAAGCAATGGATTAGCAAATTGTGATTCATTGTGTGTTACGTAATTTGGGTGCTGGTATAAAGAGAAGTATCAGACCTTCGTTGTTGAAAGTTAGCAAAATATTTTTAATTTTAATTCATATCATACGACCTACCTACTCCAGAAATCAAGAGAGAGCCGTTGCCACATAATATATTTTGTGCATTTGACTAACTGTGTCTTACGAGATAAGTACCTACCGTAGACTAACTAAAATAGCGTTTTGCTCCACTTTGTAAATATTATGCGAAAATAACGTGAGAACGTTAACGTTACGTTTTCTTCTCGCTAATTAAATAACAAAGCGCTGATTGTACTAACATAACCATACTTATTTATTGACTAACTCCTTAGAAACGGTCCTAACCTCATTCCCTTCTTTTGTCTGACAGTGAAGGATGCCTTCGAAGCGTCATCGTTGTAAAGAAAATTACCGTCTGATAAGATTTTCTATGACAAATACACGTCGTCACGCAAGCTGATAAAGTTTCCCATTAATATAATCAAATGAACTAACTTGATTTTAAGATATGTATATACATATAGCTTTAGGTATTATGGTTTAGCTCATACTTTTCTTAAAAGAAGTTGTAGTTTCAAAGGAAAATCTTAACCCTCATTAAAATTTTCGTGCCGAAATACACGACAGTGCCAACAGCTGTCATCCTTCCATTGTTTTTCAAAGATAAATCTTTCAACAATTTCCAATTTCAAACAAACCGATCTTTCGAATGTCTAGAAATTTTCATTCACTCGCAGCTCATTTGTCTCAAAGCTTCGAAATTCAAAAACAGTTCTGTTTACAAAAATGATAATATAACTTCAAAGCAGATCATAGTGCAGCGACGCACCTCGGTCCCACCCCAGCTGCGATATTAAAAGCCACGCGACCTCATTTCGCTTCCGCTTTTAAGCTCACACCTAACGCCCGTGACGAACCATCGATGGTTATGTCGATAAAATGTTATGTGTCGCGTATATGGTAACAACCCTATCTATGTTAGGTTTCATATTTGCGTCAAGTCACTTGAAGTGGGTCGTCAATTCTTGAATAGAAGAAAAGGGAATTTATGTTTACGATGTCAAAGTGACAAAACCTCTTTATTGAGGTGTCAAAAGATCGTTACAGAAAATAAATATTTCATAAAAATAAAAAACATTTCATTTCATTTCTCATTTCTAACATTACAGCAAAAGGCTGCGTCTCTAAATTAGTAAGTACCTAATGTTATACTTATAAAATGACATCAGGATCCAATCAAACTTGCTATTTTAGCCCGTCGATGCGAAGACATTTTTACATTCTACTTTTAGTTCAGCGATCTCACAATATTTTACTGTTATACAGATCTATCATTGTCAGAACGTTTTATTATCAAGTCAAATCAAGCTTTAGTCTGAGTAGGTACCTATCACATAAGTAGGCAATAGCCAAGTCTTACACACGGCAGTGAACTTTTAACCCTAAAATTATTTCACCCCACGACACCAAATGGGAGCTTCGCCGCGATAACAATGTAGGTACCCTAAAGTGCACCTTTCTATTTCCTAACGTGGAACTGAGCTACATTACTGCTTAGCCCGTTAAGGATAAGGTATTGATACCGGGGTAAGTGCAAGCAGCAAGGTGTTATTTCATCATAAACAATACGCTTGCTATACCGGAAGGGTGATATAGAGATGTAAAATTCACTGGGATTATCTCGGGGTCCGGGACCCCCAGTCATATCACAAACACTGTTCAAACTGGGAGTTCCCAGACGGAAAACCCTGGAGACAGTTTGTTCGATCTAGTAGTCATGCTCACGATAACTATCGGATGTTTAACTTTTTGTTCAAACAAGAATGATTGTATGAATGAGGAGGCTATATGTGGAGGCTTGTTATTAGCAACTTTTTTTTTTTTTTATTATATTATGTTATTGGTTTGTTAGTCTGTAAGCCTTCTTAAAATAAAATAAATAAATAAATAAATAAATGAACATAGGGATGCTGTATCGCTTACTACACTAATTGAGTAGGTAAGATAAATTGAACTCATTTGTCATAAGCGATTACATTAATGTGAAAATTATAATAACTGTTCAGTTCGTATTAAGGCTCCCACAGACAGGCGCGATGCGACAGCGCAACTCGACTCTTTTAGAACAATTTCTATGAAAACTTCAATTCTACTAGAATCGCGTCGCACCGCGCGCGTCACACCTGCCTGCGGGAACCTTTATAGTTTTGCTACGTCGTAAGACGTGTCAAAAATAAGAAATTATCTGATTATTTTATTCAGAATACATTTTTCATTCGAATTAAAATGATATTTGTGAACAGAAATATCTATCTTTATTTAAAAACCTTTACAGAGCTCGTTGAATCAACATGACATTTCAATTGACCCTTGAGTTCGGGTCAAAAATATGCAAACGACATCATTAGCCTTAGCCTCAATTAATTTGTATTGGCTCAATTGAGAGGATATTTTGATTGTATGTATTAATTTCTCGGTAATGTATCAATATCAGTAAAACATACCGACACGCCCAAAGAGACTATAGAAATAAATCATTGGGCACGCCTTATCAATTAAATTTTATATTTTTATTAAGGCGTACTATAATTTAATTTCTTTTATTTTTTTATGTTAACTGCTTATTAAAATTCTTGCGGAAAAAATCTGGAGAGCTATCAGTTTATTATAGGTATCGTGATGATATAATTAACAATAAGAAAGTGACGTAAACACTGATGGTCGATGCTGACAGATTATGGGTACTTATCTTCTATGATCTATTCCAAGAGAATCTAATGAAAATGTAAACAAATGGATTCGAAAACGTACGGGTACGTTTTCGAATCCATTTGTTTACGTTACGTTTAAGTCGCAATCCACATTGTCATTGACGGGTCCGTCAATGACAATGTGGATTGCGACTTATTATTTGAGTGCTTTTGAGCAATAGTTTAACCCGAAATTATAATTTTAAATTACCCTAAAAGATTATTTTCATTTGACAATTTTATTGACGTTCATTTCATAACCTCGATTTCAATCACTGAAATTTCAATTACAATTAATGTTATTCAAACAATTATCGTCGAAAAAAGTTGGGAGATATAAAGTTGAAACCTAGACAGATGAAAGTGTTACTAATTCCCTTTAGTGACTTATTGCGTAAGAATTTAACCTGAACAGGACTTGTTCACATATTTGGAACAGAAGGAAAATTCCCGTTATTAACGTTCAAAATCTAGTCGCAATCTCATCTCAGCGACAATTATACTGTCAAACATGTAGGGAAATTAGACGTATTTTTGACAGATTGAGACAGATCAGACTGTAAACGTTCTTTACGACAGTTGCCCCTGTGATATTATATCCCTATACATTTATGAAATCAAGGCTGCAAAGAGTCACTATCTATACATTATATCGTCTCATATTTCCTCTGCATCTTCTTATAATCTCTTCCTTGCATACATCCGCATTTCTCTACCATGCCGGTCGATATTACATCCTAGAGATGGTCAGAGCATGCCATAAGTAGTAGTAAAAGCAAAATGAGATATCACAGAATCGTGACGATAGTGAGTACGTTCGTGTATTACATACATACTTTCCAGAACTAAGATATGCTGTTTTCTATGCTATTGTCTATGAGTGCATACTGTCATTAGAATAATAGCAATTCCGTGAAGTCAAACGTGACTGCACATCAATGCCAAAATCATCAACCTCAAGGAATTATTAATCTCAGTTCATTCGTTTTTATTGACTGTAAAAATTAAGTTTATGATCGCTCCCGATCAACGTTCATGGAATACCGAGTCAAGAAATAAATAAAAAGAAACACTACAAACAAAGTGAAAAATAATTTTAATTTCGGAGATCTGTGTCTTTGGTTTCGTATTTTTACTTAGTGGTGTTTTCTTTTTATTTATTGTTTCTGTAAAAAGTTTTTTATTTTTCTCTTGTTAGTTGTGGTATCTACCCCACACAAATTCGTAAACCACTACTTGCAATGTAAGTAACTCTTCCTTTTTTGAAGTTGGTAAAAAAGGATCATGACCGATGATGTATGGAAATCCGTCTTAAGTTGAAACACAATAAATCTTTATTTATTATAGACTACGCTTTATATACTATTAAATAAAAGTGTTCATTTTCACACAAGTATTCGAGTTTTAAAGTAATTAAACTAATTCTGAGATAACCTAAAAATGATGTCTAAAATACTCGCAACTTATAAAATGACCACAGATCACTCATATAGGTACAAAACAACAAAGATAGTTAAAAACAAAATAAGAGAACACGAAAAAAACGTGAATAATCGTGAATAACGAATAACTTTCCTGCGATTCGGATATATTTAAAAATCGATCATGTTTAGGAATAATCGTCATCCCTACCGCGGTACGTCTGTCATCTGCCTTGACAGTTGCACCTGCGTGAGACGAAACACAAACATAAATATTTTCACAACGGAACTATGAAATACATATACATTAGGTACCTACGTTATGATTATGATATTACTATTTATTTAGCTATTTATGAGTGTAATATCATTTTTGTGATGTTTTTATGTAAAGGCTCATACTTACGTAACTCGTACAAATGAAGAGAACGAAACGTCCGTCATGACTACGGAAATGTACCTAGCAATCGTTAATTTACTGTTTATCTTAAAATCATAATTCCGGATACGAAAACAAAATTCCTGAAGTGAAAAGCTTGTAAAAAATGAGCAAATAATTTGTATATTAATTTGGTTTTCATACGTGCAACTTTTCTAGACTGGTTTTGAACAATCTCCTTTATTCAGCGTACAGGTTTTATGAAAACAATCGGCTCGAGGAAAGGGGAGCGCGGGGAATTCACGATACACAACACAATGAATGAGAACGAATTTGATTTGTTTATTTTGGTCCGGCTCCCGGTTTAGGGCCGACCGAACTTACGAGCCACATTGTGAGTGTAAATTACGTTTGTTCAACGCAAATAAAGTTTCACCGTGTATTATGATAGCTTGCACGAGTGAAAGGATTCATTACCAGCGTCGAGCGTATACATATTTAACACCAAAGGCGGGCGTTTATTTTCTAGGAAACTGCACCTTCTTACGGTTCCGTACCCAAAGTGTGCCAACGGAACCCTATTAATAAGCCTCCTGTCCGTCCGTCTGTCTGTCAGCGGGCTGTATCTCATGAACCGTAATAGGACGACAGTTGAAATTTTCAGTGTGTATTTTTAGTGCTGCTATAAAAATAAAATTCGCCGCGACTTCACCTGCGAGGGCTTCAGAATATGTAATTTTCCGGGATAAAAAAGTACCTTATGTGTTAATCCAGGTTACAAAATAGTTCAGTCGTTTTTTCGTGATTGACAAACATCGAATCATACATACACTTAGGTAATATGGGCCGGTGTCCGCTTTCAAATAATAATATCAATAGGATAGTAGGATGTTATTATAGTAGGATATCAGCTTTCTGCTGTCTTTTTAAAATAGCAATAAAGGCTATAAAAGCCGGGTCTCTCTTAAAATAGAATTAGATGTAAAGTTTTATTCGAGCTGAAGGCGGGTCCCAGCTGTTTGAGAGGTTTAAGCTATAAAGCTATATGAGAACAAGCGCTCTCGCCGTGTTGAGCTGGACACTGCCGACACTGGCGAGCTATTTAGGTAATATAAGTGTGCACTAGTTCCAGTCCATTGTTTAGAGTTTACATTGTAAAGTTAGTTCAAAATAAACGAACAAAATACTGTCTGAAAACCAAAGTTGAACAACTTTGTAAGTAACGTTCTATCAGGACAATGATTTGTTTAGGAGGTGGTCATATCACAGATGGATTGTCGAATTCACTGTTTTAATAAACCGTTAGTGGTTTTACAAACAGCTCCGTTTTGCAAAATAGCTGAACAACGTTTAGTGGTTTTCATAAAATAATTAATGAACTTTGACGTGCAGAATTGCATAAACGTTTTGCTTTTATCAATGCAGCGGGTCATCGATTAGAGGATAAATAAAACAGCGTGAAATGAAACGTCAGATTGTAGATTTTAGTTCTTTTTATAATTTACTAGCAGCGCCCCGCGGTTTCGATGTGTCGATCCCGTGGGAATATCGGGATAAAAACTATCCTATGTCCTTCCCCGGGATGCAATTTATCTCTCTGCCAAATTTTATCGAAATCAGTTCAGTGGTTTAGGCGTGAAAAGGTAACATACAGGCAGACAGACAGACAGAGTTACTTACGAATTCTCGTATAGTACCTATGGATTTAATTTTTAATAAATTTATTTATCCATCTGCGATAGAAACACACGACATAAACTCACCGTGGTAAAGCCATTTGGTACGAATGATATATTATATCAGTTATTATTTGCAGACATTCAAGTTATCATCATCATTTAAGTTAATAGTCAATTTGCGAAACCATCCTTTTCCCCGATTGTACAATACATACATACCAAATCTTCTAACTCTTTCTCAGTTGTCGCCTTGAAATAAATGATTTGACTTTGACTTTTGCCTCAAACTAATATTTAGTGACATTAACATCTCCCAGTACAAAGCTTGTCGGTTCACCGCCCTGTGTCAATGGAACAGAGCTTGAACCCGCGACCTTACAAACAGTTAACACCATCGTCTGTCGCTCTATCAATTAATTGAGATTTATTTTCTTGTCATTCTTTCTTTAACTACACAGAAATACCTAAGCTACAGGCACAAAATAAACCATAACATCTACCAAATGCAAACACAAAATGTTTCTCAGATATTTCCATTAACGTGTCGGCATCGCAAAGAAAACCATGTCAAATGCCCGTTTTTACGAATCCTAAGTGACACCTAAATGAATGCCTAAATAAAAGCGTGCTGTTAGATTTCAACGCTCGGCTTAGCGCCGAAAGTTGAAAATCCAGCACCGCCCATTTACGTGACCTCTTATAATCTTAGTAAAAACGGGCGTACATATGACAGGAGCGGATACAAGTTATTCCCGATATAGCATCTACAAGGCGATAAAAATGTCCGGTCAGCTAGATTTATTACAATCGAAAGCTATTCGGGCCGATTTGAATAAACAGCCGTGTGATAAGACTTAGGCCCGTCGTCCACGACGCTTCTCCAAAGTTACAAACTCAAATCACCAATGAGTAGTCAGAATGAATTTCAATGTACAAGACGTAACCAATCACAATGTAGATAATATTATTATGTTTCGCGTCCGTAACAAATTATGTATTGATCTACATACAACTTATTAAATACTTACATACTAACCAACAAATTGCAAAAAAGGTTAAAAATTTGAATTTCGCGATCTTCCCTTGCCCTTTCGCCTTAATAAGTCGCATTGTGGGGCCTAGTTTCTAATTCAGTCAACGAAGATAAGGACCCGTCCGAAAGTAGTTCGATACATCGGAATGAACCCTACTCCCGATTAATTAACAGTGTCGGACGGGCAAAATCACTTCGCGAATAAGGACAACTGTCAAACCGTATTGTCATTCATTCTTAGTTCGGGCCCCGCAGTAATGTTATGTCCGGAGATGACAGGGAGTAGAAAAGGCCCGTAAAATCGGCCGAAATTACGGATTTCGTGTCGGAACCTGAACCGCTATTGATATATTGCTGTGACCTGTGACATTCTGGCTACTCTTTGGTTATTTAAGTTTGTAACACGTCACTTTCGAGTAGCGTCGTAGACGATGGGCCGTATTGAGACGACCAATTGCACTTATCTGAGCACCTTCCAATATATCTTGTCATGATTATTCTATTAACGTGTACGATTAACAGATAAGATCGATGAATATTGATTTATGATAATGGCTTTTTAGTATTGGAAGCTATCTGATTCTGCCATCGTTACACTAGCTAGTTTTTATTGTATAAGGCATGTATTGTCATTTGGATGACTGTGTCAGACTACTCGAGTGTGTTAAGTTAAACGCACTTTGTATAAAACGTTACTATAGCGCTATTCCCATCCTCACATATGGCGGACATACATGATCTTTGACAAATCAACAGAGGTCCACGCTCGAGGTTTGACAGAGGGCTATGGAACGGAGTATTTTGGGTATCAAACTAACAGATCGGGTTAGGAATACGACCATCCGTTTCATCACAAAGATAACTGATGTCACTTGGAAAGCTGCCACGCTAAAATGGAATTGGGCTGGCAAATTTGCCGCATGTCAGACGACCAATGGGCCAAACTTACGACCCAATGGATCCCTCATAATGGCAAGCGACATCGCGGCAGACCCAGACGAAGATGGCGGGATGAGCTGGACTCTTTTAACAAGAACTGGTCCTTAGCAGCTTTAAACAAAGAGAAGTGGAAAGAGAGTAGGGAAGCCTTTGTCCTGCAGTGGGACATCACAGGCTATTAACAACAATAATAGCGCCACAACGTTAGTTTGACAAGATCGTAATTAACACCGCCATTTTGTATTTTTAATACAATTCAAGTGACATTTCACGATACAATTGCCCAAATATTTACCAACAGCACCCTGTCAAGTGTCAACGTCATTCAAACGTCAAAAGAACTTGTAGCTGTGTATAGCCGACATTTACTTTGTAAACTTGATGTCAGGAAAATTCGCGAAGCAATAATAGCCGATTACGCATTTTCGCATCAAGACTTCGGAAGATAGAATTACGTGTGTAGTCAAATTACCGTGGGATGTCATTTGTAGTCGTCGTATGTATAAATTCGCCGTTTCATTTTCCTCAAAATATTCCATGTATCTTTTATATTCTCGATAAAGATCGGAGCCCTTGACACCGTATACACGGCTCGATTTCTCTAATTATTCCATTACGGGCTCGAGAGAAATGCAGCTGCATCTATGTATACATTCTTATTAACATACTAGCTTCTGTCCGCGGCTTTGCCCGCGTGTATGTCGTTAATTATCCCACGGGAACATGCTACCAGGACAAAAAGTAGCCTGAATGTTACTCCATAAAATCAGTTATCTGTCAGAGAAAGTCCCGTCAAAATCAGTCTAGCCGTTTCGGATATTACCCGGAACAAACAGACAGACAGAAAGACAAAAATAAACAATAAACGTTTTTTGTTATAATTATCGTAAGTAGGTAAATACTTTCATATGCATTTAGTAAATAGCTGTAATTTTGATATTACAAACAGACACTTCGTTTATTTGTTGTATACTCGTAGATGAGTCGTGTTTAAATCTAATGGGCGTATTAAGATTTTAAGTACACATATATTTCTAATTCGAGTTGTAATCGAGAAAGCATTAACTGTCATTAAACAGACCACCCTCGAAACCATTAGAGTGAGATGAGTGCGAGGAACATCACACGTAGGTATTAGTATTATCCAGTAGTTGAGGCCGAGTGGCCCCGAGTCGGCGACGCCGCGGCGCGTCTGCGCCACTTGTCCCCATTCTCCTGCAAATTGACTCGAATATGACTAAATCCTTTTAAGAATAAATTCATAGTGCCGAGCATAACACTCACTTATTAACTTATGTATGACGTCATGCCGTAAACTCGAACACAATAAGTAGTTTTTTCTGTACCGTACCTAAAGTCGACTACTTGAAAATCTGTATACGAAGAATAAAATTGAAGTGTCTATTTGTAATGTCAAAATAACAGCTTTTTACTAAATGCATATGAAAATTTATACACGGTACTTACCTATAAATATATTTTTTTCTTTTGTTCTGTCTATCTGTATGTTGTCTTCGGTATAGTGTCGGGTCAATCTAGCTCTTGGGCCATTCTTTTGGTCTTTCTGTATGTTAGCACAGAACCGGTCGAAGTGGAGGTGCTTGGGGGAGGCCTATATGTCCAGCAGTGGACGTCTTTAAGCTGAAATAATGATGATGATAATCTGTATGTTTGTTCCGGCTAATCTCCGAAACGGGAGGACCGATTGTGATGGGACTTTCACTGGCTGGATAGCTGATGTTATAATGAGTAACTTAGGCTATATTTATTACAAAACAAGAATTACACATCCGCGAAAAAAAATTAAAATCCGTGGGATTATTTCCGATATCCACGCGAAGGAATTCGGGGGTACAGTACCTACAGATAAAACTTTCTGTAAAATTCTCAAGTGTGATTCAGGATTTACAGAGTACTGTACGAAGGATCTTTGTAATATTTCATCCCGGTTCGAAAGACTCACAAGCTCATAAACAGACGTCGAGCTCCAGTACCTACTGTGTGTGAAATTGTCGTTAAAATTTTAGTAGCAATTTCACATCCAATGGCCTGTAAAACGTTATCTACGCGTCTTTGTTAGTCATCGTTTACCCGTTGTTTACCTGGTAATCCCTGCTGTAAAGTGTATCTCATGATTGAATGCCTTTTATTAACCACTACATAAATCCTTTAAAGTATTTTTCCGCTGTAATTATTAATCAGGTAGTCTGATTTGAAAGGTACAAAAATTTAATTTGATTGCCTGTAATAATAGATATGTGCAGCATAAGGTTAAGGAATCCCCAGGTTAGATTAGCTGTTACTAAATGTCAATCAATGTTATTAATACAGTTTCCTTTATATTATCCTCTTCTGACCCTAACTTAGAATTATTTTTATTTTTAAATAACAGTCATTATCGTTCATTTTTGTAATTTTGGCGGTATCTCCAGTTCTATGCCCAGCACTTATGTGGTTGTACGCAGTCATGTAGGTGAGCTGTAATTCTGCGTTCAAGTTCGTCACTTATATAATTATCTTATGCAGCCATGTAGGTGAGCTGTAGTTCAGAGTTTAACGTAGGCATTTATGTCTTGCCGAAACGTCCTTACCGATCTGCTCCGACTTTCGGTACCTCGGGTCGCTTGTCCAAGGGGATGGCGAAGTAAACCAAGACGTAACGCGCCGGATCAACTCAGGATGGATGAAATGGCGACAGGTCACAGGAATAACTTGCGACCCACAGATGCCTCTCAAGTTAAAGGGGAAAATATAGAAATCTGTTGGATTAGGGATTTACCAAATCCAATCCAAATAGAATATTATCTATAACTATATTAAGGTCAGAGAACAACTTGCGACTGTTGATGTTTTAAGTAGTTCGAACAATCCTTCTGACACACTGATTCCTATCAGGCTGGTCTTGAAGACTGGGGCTCTGCAAGACAAAGGACTTTCTTTGTGGGGACTTCTTTGGTCTATCAAAGATGTACCCCGAACATATACAGACTTTTAAAACTGGCCGATGTTCTTTTCAGCACCAGCTAACAGGTCCCCTTTCTCCACAGATCTACACAGACTGGGCGAACCACTACCTGGAGCGGGCGCGCTCTCGGCGACGCGCAGGCGCATCGGGCGGCGGGTTGGCTCGCGACTGCGCAGACGGGCTGCTCCTGGCTGATGTACTGGAAGGAGTGACTGGTTTGAAGGTGCACCGCGCGCATCGCAAGCCGCGGAACCCGCAACAAATGGTGAGCAGTTGATATGTTTTTGGTCCGTAGGTCCAAGCGTCATCAGCCACTGCAATGTTCACAAGTGTTCTATTCCAGCATTCGGTCAACACCTATACACGTTACTTAACTCATGCATTGAGATGCAGAGATGATCCCGTCTCTATCTAGCACTTGTGGTTTGGCAGTTGTGCGACAGTGGCAGGAATAACGCTTAGCCTATGTACGTGCTAAGTAACGATTTTCTTCTCGCCTTAAGAGTTTAATATACGGTTTTAGTGATTCTAGTTCAGTTCTATGTGCCTGAAACAAAAGAAAATCGTAAAAAAAAACCATTATGTAAACGCCTGGTAAAGCTCTTATTGACCCAGGATTTTCTCACAGTCAGAACTAGTAATCTGCGGGGTACTTGCATAACAAACAATATTCATTGTGTTGTCCACGTTCACAAGCAGACAAATGTTTTGAACATATGAAGCAATGGATTAGCAATATCCTTCAAAATGTTTCAGATTCTGATTGATAATGTGTTAGGTACGCATTTAGGGTGCTTTTCACCTAAATCGTATCAGGGTAAGTAAATTGAATGGGTTTCAAATTAGGAAATTTAGGGTAAGCTAGCCTAGATTATCTTGGATTTGGTTTGCCTCGAATAGGGTTGAATAATCCCTAAAAGAGGCTCAACATTGAGACCTAAAGCCTATTTGAGAACTTAATGTATTGGGTCGCCTCCCTTGTGGTTTACGCTCAGGTTACAAAAAACATAAATTGTGATGAAAATCTAGCATACTTTAGTTCAGAAACTCAGGTATAAAAATGGAGAGGGGCTTGTTGCTAAAGAATACAGCTGCGCGGTACGATCGATCAGGTTAAGCTACGCTTGCCGCGGTTGGTCTTTGGAATCCATCTTTACATACCAGAACTCCTCCATGCCTCGGAAAGCATGTTAAGCCGTTGGTCCTGGCTGTCATTCGTGGATCTTTGACAGTCGTTACGGGTCATCAGAAGCCCGAAAGTCTGAAAACCAATTTTACCAAGGGGTATCGTGTTACCCAGTCACTGGGTTGTGGAGGTCAGATAGGCATTAACTTCATGTAAAATACTGGTATTCAGCTGCAGCCGGTTAGACTGGAAGCCGACCCCAACAGAGTTGGGAAAAGACTAGGCGGATGCACTTAGTTATAATAATATATCTAAACGCTAAACACTATTTTATGAATTTGAACAAAAGCCATTATTCTAAGCGGATTAAGGTTACAAAGTGGATGGCAAGTTCACACGCGAATTTTATGCAACAGGTGAACGCTCAACCTAGTTCTAAAAGCTGCGTTTTCGGCTTAGGTAAATATTCTTAGGGTCAAGGTCAAGAATATTACAGGAGATTAATAATTGAATGAGCCTATTATAATTCCAAGTTCAGACAGCACTTGACGTGCGATTTTATTTAACCACTCCGCATTCGCTTCATCATCATCATCCTACAAAGTCCACTGCTGGACATAGGCCTCTCCAATTTCACGCCATTCAGCTCGATTCTCGGCAACCCTGTGAAGATCGTCGCTCCACCTAGCCTGAGGGCGTCCTACTTTACGTTTGTCGATTCGCGGTCTCCACTCAAGAACACGTCTACCCCAACGGTCATCGGTTCTACGGCTAATATGGCCGGCCCATTGCCATTTTAGCTTGCTTATTTTGTTAACTATGTCGATAACTTTGACATTCACTTGATCATTTTATTTCTGAGTTTATGTTCATTTTTGCGTCATGTTCACCGCAAATAAACGTATTTTCTTTTTTTCTTCTTTCATGTCAAATTATGTTCACGAGAAATTACATAAACATCTAAGTATTCTTTAGGTTTATACTTTATAATATGATGGTCAACTTATGTATATGTATGAGACGATGACGTCACGCCAATAACCTACAGAATCCTCAGTGGCGTCAGTCGTAATTAATCACTCGTGTAATCGTACTATGGTGACTAGATAATTTGCTTGGCACTAATTAATTTAGTGGCAACATCGGCTACATTCTTGCACATCTCTATTACTGATTGTTGCTGCATTTGTAGGCTAATAATTCACTGTGTAAAATATTCCAGTCGTAAAGTCATATGTTCGAGCCGTTTGGGGTCAAAATACTTGGGTTTTTCGAGACATCGCCGAGCAGTTGATCGGTTTTTCCATTGACCAGAGGGCTGGCCTATTTCTTGGCCAAATAAGCAGCATTGCCATACAACATGGCAACATTTGGGTACTTTTCCTGGTGACAGCGATGCTGAAGAATTTTTTGATGCCCTATCATACTTTCCCCTGCTCTTTTATATACTTACTTATTATAAAATGTATCTATATATGTTGGATGTCACTGTTCATTTATGGTTCTTTGAGTTAGAAAGTATCTACAATCTTCTGAAAGTTAGAAATGGTGACTATAGGCACTTAGGCAGATACGAGTACCTAAACTTAGTGTTTCGAATGAAAACGAAAGTTTCCAACTTACTGAATAAGGAATAGGTTTCATGGTGATTTATGCCCATATCGGTTTGAATAGGTAGGATAAGGGGTATGAATCACTATGAAAAGCATCTTAAGGTCGTAGGTATCTAAATAATTCTTAGATCGTAATATAGATGTCTCAATCATCCTTTTATTAGCTTCTGATAACGTGAAAGAGACGACGAGTAGTCAGAAGCCCAATAGTCTGACAACCAGTCTTACCAAGAGGTATCGTGTTACCCAGTAACTGGGTTGTGGAGGGCAGATAGGCAGTCGCTCCATGTAAAATACTGATATCCAGTTGCATCCGGTTCGACTCATGGACCCCAAAATAGTTGGGAAAAGGATAGGCAGATGGTGATGATCTTTTGAGAGGTAACGGTGCCCCTTCCATATGCAAACCACCGGGGTGGTTTAAGTGAGGTAAAAATCCCACACCCCCTGGTTTTATCCCCAAAAACCGGGCGCCTTTTGAAGGTTTCCCCCCAAAAACAAAAAACAAAACAAAAAAAAAACAAAAAGGCAGATGTGATGAACGTAAAAGAGACTGAAGAATTCATTATAAAATACAATTAACGCGATGGTATAATCTATAAAGCGGCATCCATTTAACGATCCTCATATTAATTTTCCAATAACCAATAAAATCAATCATGATACGTCCAAACAAAACTTTCAAATATCCGCCGCGTTTTGTTTATTATTATTCACGTATAAAAATGAAAGCGGCACAGGGATATTTGGTTTACCCGAAATAGCTATCGGTTCACAAATCATTCGGGCAGGTACACACGGTCGGTGCTCACGCGGACGAAAAGTGTCCGCGCCATACACGGCGCGTAAATGTGATATAGGTAGCACAGAAACCCGAATCCTGCTGGGTAAACGACGTCCAGTTTCCGGCGCGTGTGTGAAAGTGTACTTACGAATTTTAACTGCACGTGTGCATTGGCCTAATTTTACTACTACGACTATTTGCGAATTCACGACACGATTTGGAGGATTATTGAAATCCTAAGCGGCTTATACCTAGGTCTAAAACACCACAATAAAAAGTACTAAGTAAAATTTATATCTAGGTATACAATACAGGATCCCACTAAAATAGATAACCAAAGATATCCAAGCAAAAAAAAAACACTGATGAAAGTGATTTTATTTAGACCTAAAATAATAAATAGAGAGAGAGAGTAGAGTATTAGAGTATTCTATTCTATTCTATAAATTGCCGACACATTAGAGTATTTTATTTTTCTTGTAAGTATCTAATGCGTTTTTCTTATATATTTTTTTACCATCGTCCTTATTTTGGTGGTCTGAATGATTTATAAAAGTTTGTCCATCTATTTTAATGGGACCTTATATACTAATAAAAAAGCTGAAGAGTTTGTTTGTTTGTTAGAACGCGCTTATGTCTGGAACTACCGGCCGGATTTGAAAAATTCTTTTAGCATTTGAAAGCAGAATTTCTGAGGAATGCTATACGGTATATATTAAAATCACGCCATCACCCTTAGGAGCAGAGCATAAATGAAAAAAAAAGTCGTAAAGAACACTAAGCGACGGGGTGGGTCGGGGGAACAAGAAATTTCACCCGGAAGAAGTCGCGGGCAGAAGGTAGTATACATATAAAAATATGCCTTCTTATGTTAGTTTAGTTCTGTCCCCGAGTTGTATAACATAACATGGTTTATAAACTACCTACTGAAAACGACTCGACTGATTCAAATTACACAGTTTTGCGGTATTTTTCAAATAACATTTAATAATATTGAAAGAGGGGCTTGTGGGTAAGTAATAACAGCCGCACGAGTCGATCGATCAGGTTAAGCTACGCTTGCCGTGGTCTGTCCGTGGATGCACTACGACTGCCTGTCTGACCTCGTCAGATAGGCAGTCGCTCCATGTAAAATACTGGTACTTAGCTGCATCCGGTTAGACTGGAAGTCGACCCCATCATAGTTGGGAGAAGTCTAGCCTTTCCCTTTGCCTTTTTCCAATCATGCTGGGTTCGGCAATTTTTTCAGTATTATCTATACAAATAAATAAAATTGGAGTGTCTGTTTGTAATATTAAAATAACCGCTTTTTACTAAATGCATATGGATGTATACACGGTACATATTCCAAAATAACACTTTTTAAAATTTTTGTCTGTCTGTCTGTTTGTTCCGGCTAATCTCTGAAACGGCTGGACCGATTTTGACGGGACTTTCACTGGTAGATAGCTGATGTAATACGGAGTAACTTAGGCTACTTTTATTTTAGAAAAAAATTAGGGTTCCACGCAAAAAAAAAAAAACGTTTTCCGTCATGCACGCGAACGAAGACGCGGGCACAGCTAGTTAATAATAATATTGAAAAAATATGCCAATAGATGTTAGGATGTTACATGTTACGTAAGACAAGCATTGTCACCTAATGGATTTTGTATACAATGAAACCCGATAGATTGCGGTGTAGAGGCCAAGTACTAGTGACCACATCCGCATCTAACCCGTACTTGATAATATCAATTCCCATTACACAACCCGAGGACAACAAGGACATTCGCTAGGTAAATATTGTATAAAAGATTTATGTCAAAGAATCTATAAACTATGTACATTACCACAAATAAAAACCTATCGAAAAAGCTAGCAGAGTGCGCACAAAATAAGTCTGCGCGCGTCCGAAATCTTAAATAATCAAAAAATCTGGACGTTTATGTCAAGTAAAAATGATTAAAAGTGCTGGCAAGTGGCAGGGCTATAATCTTGAAGTCAAACGTCGCTCGAACTCTACTGACAGATAATTTTACTGAAAACTGGTACTATGTTTCCAATTTAGTATAACATAATCTTAATCTCATCAAATACAAAAGCTTCTCGTCTGAAGAAATTACTGAAACTTTATAGAACTTATACCTAAAGTAAGTAACAATTCAACTGAAAACTCTCAAATTAAGTCAGCAATTTAGTAATATAACTGGCGAATGGGTGTTGGTAGTACTTATAGGGTTTTTTTTTATTGCGAATGGGCCCGCTCTTGACCTCGATCACGCGTGATGGAAAGCGATAGATGAGGTCTATGACGGAACGAACGTGCCCGGAAGATGCCTAAGGCACTGGAACTCCCACGCATCGACGAAACACAGCAGGCTGCTTGACGCCGGACTCCGGTGGGAGGGCGGTCGCAAACCAGGCGGGCGTTAGCCCTACCACCGCAAGAGAAGAATTGGCCAGTCAAATAAGGTGTTGAGTGTGACTGTCTAGGATGCGACAAGCGCTCGGTTCAGTTGAGTAACTGGCGAAACAAACTGCGCTACACGAGGAGGCTTCTTCGTGCATCCCAAAACACCTCTGCCTAACCCTTCGTGGAATACAAGCTGTATCGTTATGTTATTTTATGTTATGCATTTAGTAAACGACATACAAAACCCTATCAAATACAAAAGTTTTTCCTCTTTAGAAGTCTGAACTTACACTAGCACTTTATGATTTGTTACCATAACTGCGGAACTGTTGATTTTATAATAGGGCTAATATTAAGTACGCATTTGACCACTAGCAGGTCTAAGAATAAGTCGTAAAGCGGGCCCCACGATAAGCTGACAGGTTGTTAAACATGAACTAACGAATCGATAAACGCTGCTGTTGTGAGTTTCATGTAATTTAATTCTCGAGGAAAGGGTTCAACGATCATACATTTCTGAACTTTTATAATATTATTGGTTGGCAAATAAGCAGCCGGACCACCTTCACAGTCTCCATCGCCCCTATACGTCATAGAAATAAACCCAGCAGGCCTACCACAAGCTCTTAACGCGATCCATTTTAGGACCTACACTGAACTGTTCTTCTAATTCGTACCATGACGTCAGTTTAACGATTCAGTTTAGGCCGTGCCATCTTGCTGACAGCAATTGTCCCAAACTGAGTCGCAAGTTTTCGTTTCATTTATACTTGTTTGGTATCATGACGTCCATAGAGCAGCTCAAGCGATGCAGTTTAGGAACCTAAACTGAAATGTCTTGTTTTTGAATCGTTTTTAATTAGATCATGGTAGGCCACCTGTTTCTGAATTGAGAATTTGAATTTGAGAACTTATCAAATTTCACTGTAGCCACGGCCACTGTTGCAAAAAAAATTGAATTTCTAGGTAATTCCAAAGTAGAGCTTAACAAGTTTTCAACTCCAAAATCTCATTTTTGAATCCGGGTGTTAAATATCTGTCTCTTCCATAACCTTTCGCCCGTATCATGTTACGTAGGTACAGATACCAGCACATCAAGCTACTACAATCTGTCAAATTTCTTTAACAGATTTTCAACTTTATCGCTAGAGTGTAAGGTTCAAAGTTGACTGGGAAAATTTGACAGTTTCAGGTACCTTGATGTGCTGGCGTCTGTACATACTTTACAGATGCCTGTAATTACATATAACACTATTTTGAGACAATTAACATCATTTACAGGTAACAGGAAAAAATACAGAATCATAATTAGGCCCCATAAGGATAATAAGGGTCCTTGATTAATAGTCATCTATTTAAACGTGGATTTCGTCGAAGTGCAAAGTATGTAACCGCGTCTATTTCTGTGTACATTACTAAGTAATACAAAACCACTGACACTGTGGAATTATTTTAGTAAATTTGTGGAATTAATTACCTACTTGATGTGTTGTACTTGTAGCGTGGATCATAGATATTGGTACTTAGTCGTTGTAGAGTGGAAATTCGGTCAAATAACATAAAAGTCGAAAGTCAAGTACGATCATACCTTAAAACCTTAAAAACGGTAAAAGTCCGTAGTCGACTCCAGGCAGCAGCAGCAGGTGACGTGTTGCCGCAACACTATTCGTGTCTATGTAGGTACTTCATGAAATACCTTTCGTAGCTAGCGAAACGTCGTCTGCCACGTATTTCATAGAAATACATAGAAACCAGTAGCGTCGCGGTGCAATGTCGCCTGCTGCTGTCGTCTGCAGTTGGCTACGGACTTGTACCTTACTTAAAATACTGAACTAAAACTGACTACATTTTATTACAAAAGGAATGTTACTATGCTACGCGCAAAAATGTTTTCCATACAATTTTCCCAAACATGAAAATATCCACATCTGTTCCATGTTTAACCAATTTCCACATAACAACACTAGGCTGTGAAAATAACATTATTATGAAACCTAATAAATAAATCCTAGAATAAACTTTATTTGGTCAGCCCAGCATTCTTGGGCCTTTGTTTGCATTCATTAGATCGGAAGTAGAGCATTGTTTGAGCAAGTGTTGAAAGAAACAAACCAGCGACTGCGACTAGGCAAGCGGTCGCCGCACGCGCCGGTTATGTTTCTTAAGCGCACTATAGATGTTACAGTTTGTTGGCCAACCAATTTGACGGTGCCGACAAATTGTCTTGTGTATAGGATTGTCGGCCGACTATCGACTTAATTTGTATTAACTTACAACGCTTTCGGTGGTTGGGACGAATAGCTAACTTCACCCGATAGCCGATTTAAACGGATATGTTGTAGTTTCTCTAGCGTTGTTGGACAATCAAATTAGGTAGGTACACATTTTTTTTTAGAAATTAAAACAGAAATTGTCGAAACAGGAAATGTTGGTCCGTCTATTGGCGAGCGCCAATCATTTGTAACCAACCTGTGATACCAACAAGTTGTGACGTCTACAGGGCGCTTTATTGATTGTTGTGTGCTGTTGAACTCTCAATTGTCCAGGAACATTCGCTATGAAATATTAGCACTATGTGAAACGAGATCCCGTCCAGCTATTAGAATATTAGAAAATAAAAAGGTTTTACACTCCGAGCCTTTACGACTACGAGCTGTTAAAGCATACTTCGAACTCGTTTCAGTGCGACAACAAAAAAAGTTGTGGGAATAAACTAAAAAAACTTACAAAAAGAAATAAATTAAAATCAATGTAAGGCTATCTCTGATTGGTATTAATAACAAACCAGTCAATAAAAGCCACTAATAGATTTAAATCAAACAACAAACAAAGCTCTTCTAACGTTTTTATTTTCCATAAACACACCCTTTTAAGTAGTTAATGAGATGCTTAAGCGAGCCCTCCCAGGGTGCTTTCATCGCTCCAAACATATGTTAGCAAAAAAGTTAAATAGTTGGAATGTTTAGAGTTTTTTTGCGCAGTACTGATGATAGATCGTTAACGGAGATGACTGGTAACTGACAAACAAAGCAATTGTTTGCTTGTCTAACGCCATTTGATTTATTATGGGTTAACGGGTGTAACACAGGGACAGCACACATATCGTATAGTTGAGTGTTATGAAATTAATCACTGGTTTACAGAGATATAGGCTAATATTGGAGCCTTAACCAAAATGTGAGATAAAAATGGATTGAAAGTTTTATTTTTTACCGACTTCACAAAAAGGACACACTGAGACAGTGAGACAGTGAGGCGGGATCGCGGCAGACCACGTAGGAGATGGCGGGACGAGCTGGATAGGTTCCGTCAAAACTGGAAAGAGGACGCGCGGGCTCGCGAAAGATGGAGGGAGTGGGGGAGGCCTTTGCCCAGGAATGGGACAGCGCAGGATACTGGATAGTAAAAAAATCTTTATTTAATTGGGGTGACCGCAATGCGTATGACAGTCCTATCGTATCCTAAATATATACTGCTACCAATTACATTTTTGGATCATGAACCTGAACAGACTTTTCGCACCATCACCATTTGGTTTAAAACAAAGACATTAAATTTTAAATCTCTTTGGTTTAAAAGAATCATACTCTCAATAAGATCACGTCTCTAGTGTTCTAATGGGTAGGCAGAACTCAGTGACATGTTGCTAGTTAAAAGAACAATGGCACAATAAATAATACGTTGACATTGTATAAAAGTGCCTGAACTCATAGGATAGGGACTTTATTTGGCTCACTAGATTACCTTTTGTTATGTTGTAATAGGTCAGGTCAAAAAACTCTTGATAACTACTACCTATTTACTGTAGGTAAGTAACAACAAGAAAATAATTTATGTGTCTTATCTAATGAGAGTCTATCGTCTTGCAAAATAAGGTCAAAGATAGAGACTCCAGACTAGACTATGTTCTTATGGGGCGGGAGACCTTGAATAAAAATAAATAGTAATGAAAACATTTTATCTGCCAACGCTAATCTGTCTGCTCATATAAAATCATAATCATAAATTACAGAAAATCTAGTTTGACTCAAACTTAATTCTGATCTAGTTTATAATGAGATCTCTCGAGTTGATACAGAACTGGTATTGTAACAATCATGGACCGAGCTGCTGCGGGTGTTTCCTCTTATGAGCTTACAAGATTCACCGATACCGGTACTGTTACCTATTACTATTTACTTTCAAATACATTGTATCTTGCGATAAATACATTTGTTTCTACGGACCTACGGATTATCGTCTATAAGTAATAAAAAATCATGGACCATTTTGATTCTTGCGAATTTCTCACTGTCCTCTGCTGCATTCACATGAACATCTGTGACTGCAAAATGTAATCTTACATCTTTATTGAGCTTTACGCTAAGCCATATTTGCACAATCGTTTACCGGCCGTGACCCACCCGGACGCAGCTTCCAGATAATCATCTCATCTGATCTTCAGCATGACGATGCACAAGTGCGCCATTGTTCGAACCTTTAAACCGTTACGGTTATGGGACATTTTAAGTCCCATTTTCCTTATATTAAGGTTATGAAGTTTACTCGGCAATTTCGTCTGCTAATTAGTCGGGGAAGAGGTTTCCCGCGCGTTCAGCAGGTCGGTCTCGCTGTCTTCGAAGTTCGACACATCTCGATCATGAGTTTCGAAGTCTCGGCCATTCATTCGCGCGCGCGCTTTGCTCTGTGACGGGTGCGTCCAACGACTCGAACTTTGTACACTCGATGTACGACGACGTATCGATGTTTTTTTTTTTACAATTGATTAAATTTTATTTTCACCGCTTACTTTTGAACTAGTGAAGTGATATCGTATCAGTGTTGTGAGATGATGATAAAGTGAACTGTGAATTATTGACAAGTGAATTTTTAATTTACACTTTTTACGTTTAGTGCTACGAAAACAGGTCAGTCTTATTATTTTATGAAATTCTGATTGAAAGAACCGTTTAGTGATATAGACACGAGCTTAACGGGCGGCTATGTCTACAAATTATACGTTTTGTTGTTCGTCTAGCATCTAGCTATTTAATTCGTGTTTTGAATCTTCCGGCGTGTACCGGTTTCTTGAATAATCACTTGATTTTCTGATCGTACGATTTATAATATGACAAATTGTAGGTCGCGATATACCTATTTTATACATTCGTGACTCTGTAATTATAAAATGTATCGATACATAAATATTTAATTTTATTTTATTAAAGGTAGGTACTTATCGGTTGTTGGTAATTTTATCTACCATCTTTCAACTGTGTTACTACTGCTAGTAGTTAGTGTACCTATGAACTTTTATTAAGACTATGACTTAATTGAACATGGTAACTATCTTATCAAACTAGATCTCCTTTTATACAGACTAATTTAATTTTACTAGCCATTGGGAAAATAATGTGGGTATGTTCAATTAACTTGATACCTAATTTAACTTACGGTACTTTTTTACTCGGAAGCTATCCAATTAAAACTTTAAATTAAAGAGTGTTTTATTACACTAGCACCTAATGTACAGACTTGGTATCATACTTTTTTTATTATTTAATTTTAGTCCGAAAGTCTAGCAACTAGTCTTACCAAGGGGTGTCGTATTACCCAGTTACTGACCCAGTTACTGGGTTGTAGAGGTCAGATAGGCAGTCGCTCCATGTAAAATACTGGTACTCAGCTGCATCAGGTTAGACTGGAAGCCGATCCCAAATTCCCAATATAGTTAGAAAAAGGCTAGGCAGATGATGATGTTGAATTTTATAAGAGGCTTCCACAGTGGCATGTCAGCCTCATAGGTATCAAAGTTGTAATCACTTAGATTCTTTTGAATAGGATTAAAATTGTCTTTTACAATCAAAGCAGACCGTTAACCTCGTTTGACCTCTATATGTGCAGACTTAGCTTGTGTGGAACTTCCGATGTAATTAATCAATTCTAGCACAAATTCAAGCCCTAACTACGGTTTATTTTCTTTAAATTAACGTCTGAAATAAATATTAGGTATCTGACCTTGTCAGGACAATGATGTGTTAGGAATTGAAGACAATTAACTGAAAACGATGTCAAGATCACGATGTTTAATCATTTATCAATATCTTTATCCGCAGTTACTTCTTTAGGATAGAAGTGTAATTTTCAAGACTTCACCTCGAGAGAAATCAATGAATTAAAATATTATAAGTAACACACACACCGTTTTTCTCTTCACATTTTCTTTCAGAAAATATTTACAACTTTACTAAATAGAGTACCTACCTAACTGGCTATGGCAATCTTCTAAGTCCACAAACTCTCACGACAGGGTTACAATTACAATGCCTGCTGTTTACCGAGTATTTTTTCCGGCAAAGTGCCAATTCTTTATGCTCTGCTTACGTCAGTAAGGTCCTACGTCCATGGCGCTTAGGATTAGCCTTGTTGATCCTGTATTCCTGTCCTCAAAGTCCGTGCATCCATTGCACCTTTGTTATAATGCTAAATAGCTATTAAACCACCTAAAAATTCGCCTCCATTGCTAATCAATCAACTCAGCCTATCGCAGTCCACTGCTGGACATAGGCCTCATCCATAGCTAATACAGTGTGTGAATTGTGTGATACATCTGATATGCTCTCAAAAGTGTGCCAAGCAAGTTAGGTAGCTAGATGGGCTGAGTGATGATTTTTCTGCATCAATGACTGCATGACAATGACAAAAACATATCGATGACGGGGACAATGAAAAAATTATCAATGATTTTTAGTTCAGTATAAGATCACGTCACTTCAATAGTAGAAGTGCTGAGACGCGGAACGACTTATGTCCGGTTTCTGAGGTTTTTAAACGGAGTTTATCCATTCGATAGTGATTATTGGTTCGATATCGTGTTTCTGAACACGCCATTAAGGAAGAATTTAGCTTAAAAGTCGAGTGAATTATTATCAATTATTATCTGAGCACCTCAAAAACCGAGCATAAGGAAGGAATTCGCTTTAAATAGATAATTATGTCGAATCACAGATTATTGGCCGAATCAACAGCTATTGAAAGTTTAAACTGCGTTTAATAATTCTTCAAAAAACCGGGCATTAGTGAAATTATCATTAAATAACTAATAATAATTTCACTAATGCCCGGTTTTTTAGTAGGCATGGGTCGTACTTGTCCACCTTAAGGATTATCCTCTAAGTTAGTTAGTAGTAGTTAGTTAATAGCTGTTCATTCAAGTAATGATATAGGCATTGAAGATTTTGTCGCTGCCATTGTATGATGAAATTATTTGAAAATAACAATGATTTTTACATGTGACATGATATCGAACTCATCATCCAAGGAAGCTCGTGTAGCTTCCGTGGATGTGTATCCTGCTACCCAACTCATCAATAAAAAACATACTTACTACCGGCATTTCCTAGAACCAAAAATTCGAATACATGTGACATCTACCAACCCGCACTGGGCCCGCGCGGTGGATTACGGCCCACTCCCTCTCACAGAGAGGCGGCCTGCGTCACAGCAGTGGGGAACATTATAGGATGATTATGATATGATGATATTACTACCTTCAGTTTGGATGTTAGCTAAGAACGAAAGCTTTGACTTTCTTAATTGCTGATAGGATTAACAAAACATTATGTTAATCACAGACCACAGAAAAAACAATGCAACTAAATAAATCACACTTGATCGCGCGTACAGCTGTAAAAATGATCCGATGAAATGTCTCTCCCTCCCTACTACTAAGTGCGATGCGCAGGCGCCACTTCTCAGACCGCCTTGAACTGTCACACGAACGTTTAAGAGTGGCAGATTTAATGTCAGGGCCTAAACACATAGGATAGGTTTTTTGTTCATAGTTTAATTTAAACAATAAAAAAGCGATCATTCTGTCTGTTACTCGTGACGGTAGTGGCAGCTTTGGTAATTCTTTGACAGTTGGTACATGTACCAACTGTCAAAGAATCCGACTCAAACATGTATGTTTGAGTCGGCATATCGATCACTCCTGTAGAATAAAAGATTTACCGGTAAAATGGGGTTAGTTTGATTCTACGGGTTTACTTTGATAACAACTTTCGACTTATGAAAAACTTAACTTAACTTAAATTTTATTAGATTTAATTATATAGATTTGAACAAAAAAAAAACAGTTATTTGTATTTATCAAAGAATCCCACCCAGAAACCATCATCTTAAAACAACTGCAGCACAAACATTTGTGGATATTAATTTGTTTTTTGGGGTTACTATCAAAATACGTAGCAAAAACTAGTGCGATCCAAGTATCCCCGATGCAGTATGAAGTTGATCACGATGATTATAATTTTTTTTTTTCTCATAATGGAGTGTCCAAAAATATTACTTTAATGTAAACATTATACAACCCATAAAACCGATGTTACATTTATTTTTGTAAATTTTTCAGCCTTCTTAGTACAGAAATATTCAACCTCGGATTTTAAAATTGATCAAAATTGATCAATGTAACCCCATTTTACGGTACGTTTTATTTTCATAACTAGCTGCGCCCCGCGGTTTCACCCGCATAAGTGTCGATCCCGTGGGAATTTCGGCATAAAAAGTAGCCTATATGTTAATCCAGAATATCAGCTACCTCCATATTTTTTTTTAATCAAAATTGGTCTAGCCGTTTGAGCGTAAAGAAGTAACAAACATATAAACACACACACACACACACCAAACTTTCGCCTTTATAATATTAGTGTGATGTGTAAAGAAAAAATAAGTAGGTATGTATATAATTATTGCATAACTAACTGAAAATTTAATGAGTTTTCCTGTAATATTCGTAGTACAATTTCCCACCAATCCCCTATGGAGATCCACAGAAAAGGCTATTTATGTCCATAAAACCTCTTTATGTAATAATACTGCAACCCATTGGTCAGTTTCTTGAGAAAATATCAACCTTACCAACCTATAAAGTTCACTCAAAACTTGTAGACCTTACATGATTGCATCAGTTTTAAATTTTTAATAGGCTAGTTTCAGCACGAAAGCTCACGCACACGTGTGTAATGCCTCGAGGTGCTAAGAAGTCATAACATAATTATGTATTACATATTCATAATTGCCAAAACCAGACGCACGCAAGTGGGACACGCTGATTAATGGCAACGTTTTACGATACCTTTTTTTGTGCTCTGAGCTAGTAAAGTAACTGATCTGTTAACGACCGTTAAAGTTTATCAATTTGTTATTATTTTATTATGTATTTCGATCACTGAACCGTTGAACTGAGATTAAATTAAACGTAGGTATTTTGTTATAAATATAGAGTAGGACTACTCATTTGTTTCCTAAGAAATAGTAAGTAGTATATAAGGTCTATGGTCTATCTATTCATACACGAAGGGGCCATTGTATTCATCATTACGAACAACTTTTACTACGGGACCAAGCCTGAAATCGCGAAAAAAAAACTGCTGTTCCCTACATTTTGACGAGTTATGCGAACAGGTACCTAAGGAACAGCTCATTTTTTTCGCGATTTCAGGTTTGGTGCCATAGTAAAAGTTGTTCGTAATGATGAGTAGGTACAATGACCCCTTCAGATATTTCGTGTATGAATAGATAGGTAGACTTTATATAACCACAATAAGTAAGTCGAGGAAAACATTTCATTCATTAATGCTGAAGGTCCTCGTGTAAATCGGTATCTATTTGTATACAGTTTCTGGCCTTGTAGAAATTCCCTATTTAAATTCTAGTACTTAGTATGTAGGTTATGTAAAAACATTTTCCTTATTTTTTAGCTCATTTAAAATAGCATAAAACACCTCCATCACCTCTGCAAGGGTGAGTCAGCAACAAAAGTCAGTCTTACTCAACGTAGGTATTGCTCATACAATCTGGTTCTCTTGTCAGTTAAAATGTTTTTGCTGAATGCAATTAGAGGTTCACGGTTTCTGCGAACCTTACACATAACAATGTACCGAGCCGAA
The DNA here is from genome assembly GCA_914767645.1 of Hydraecia micacea. Classification (NCBI taxonomy): domain Eukaryota; kingdom Metazoa; phylum Arthropoda; class Insecta; order Lepidoptera; family Noctuidae; genus Hydraecia; species Hydraecia micacea. The sequence continues at coordinate 8,153,258 of OU611779.1, read as the reverse complement.
TAATCTTTATTCTAAGAATTCACAGTCAGCGTACTACAAAAAATAGATCAATTACTACTTGAATTATGTTTCCAAGTCTATTTATGAGTCATCACTTCATCAGCTGGCTTGAATAGTGTGATTTATATGATTAAATGCATGAATTATTTAATTATGTCTCATAATTCTAAACAGATAATATTTTATGACTGATAATGAGAACTTGAATGGCGCCTATCTAAAACCGTGTACTTTATTGGGGATATCGTGTTGTGTGGTATGACGTCAAATCAAACAAACAGATTGCACCAAAAATATTGCTCTCTTCCTCTCGTCACATAGAGTTGTGTTACTGTGTAAATATACCGACAGATTTTATGTAAATGGATTCTTATGGGTTTTCCACGCGCCTAAAAAGCATAACCACTTTCGTCCTTTTGTTTCTGTAATGTCGTCACAAAATATTTCCAGCTCATAATTTATTAATCTGACACGATTCGAATTCAAAATTATAGCCATCATAATATAAATACAATAGACAAGAATCGATTCTCGTGTCCTGTTTACGTTAGCATCTGATGGCCAAACTGCAATTGGGCTAGAGTTGTCTAGATTCTGGATGTTATCGCAAAACGAGCTAGTTGTCAATTCCTGTGAGCCTCTGGTGAGATCACATCGCCGGTGTCACGTCGCCGGCACAATTGTCACGTCCGCCGAGAAATCCTATTCTACCCACAATAATCACACAATATGGGACATCCGAGTATCTTTTGAGGAAACTAAATTCTCATCTCTATACTCATTCGATAATCTGAATCTGACACACTTTGATCGACGATTCTCTGGTGCTTTTGTTGGCAGATTAACAAAAAAAAAAAACTAAAATAAAATGCAACAAGTTACCGAAGGTCTCCTTTTATTATTTTTATATTTATTTGCATTAAAACGTGTGAGTTTTAAGAGCATTAATATTAATTGATATAGCCGCATAAATTGTATACCAATTATCGTTTCGCAATTTCATAAAATAATAATAAAAAAAATGCGGGTACGCGTGTCGGTCTGTCGGCGGTCGTTTACAAAAATAATATCGCGTAATTATTCCACATGATATTCGTTCTGTCTACAGCAGTACAGCTGTCGAGTAAAACAAAACGTTCAGTTCTATAAGCATGTGTTTAGTGTTAGTGAGTTAGTTTGCATGAGAAGACGTTCGCAGCATCTGCGAGCCGACCCTGAACTTGAACAAGGTCGAGACGATACATCGATACAACGGAATCATGTCAATCACTAGCCATCGGCAGTCGGCTCATCATCTCAGTCATCATAAGAACGAATTGATGTTTGAACAAGCTCTTTGTTTTGAAGTAAAAAGTAAGCGGATGTACAGTCGATCAATTGTTCGAATACATTGTAGGCTCTCTTCTTAGTAGGTCGTTTGTATGTTAGCACCGCACTATGAATTCTTTCAATACGTTCTTTACATAGTTCTTCAATAAAACACAGATGTTCTCCAAAATAATAAAGCCATTAACTTTATTTATTCTCAGAAATAAAACCGAAGCATGACCTGCGGTTGAAGTAGGTATTTTATTATTTTACCATATTAGTGGGTAGGTAGTTAAAGTAAATTAATATTCCACAACTTTGCGACCTTTACACGTAACGTTTCTTAATTCTTAAGTTATTGGAGATTGTTATTACTTACTTGGTGTTGAATAAAACACAAGTGCAGTGCAATAACATAAAAATAGAGGTTATATCATAATATATTATAATACATAGTCAATGTCTTATTCATAACTGGCGATCCGCCCCCCTGCTTCGCACGGTTTTTACTACGACGACATAACATCGAGATTTCTATATTATATTATTTTTTATTTTTTTATATTATTTATTTTATTAGATTATGTTGTGTATTTTATCTATGGGCCTTAGCTGCCTGATAATAAAATGATTATTATTATTATTATATTAAAATTTCTGGAAAAAAATCTCTAAATAATAGTGAAAACCGTATCAAAATCCATTGCGGAGTTTAGAAGAAAAACGCGATCACATAGGCATACACGAAAAGTGACTTTAACTTATAATATGTATCATACTTATATTATGTATGTATATGTTGTATGTATCTATAGATTATACATAGTCAATGTCTTATTGAAAAAGTGCAAAATATTGACACACTGGCCTTAGTTGACCTTACTAATTAAGACGTAACATATCCCTGATAGTTTATTAAAAAGCAATCGTTGTTTAGAAGGAATCCATCCACAGAGCACCTGTGTAATAACATAATAAGCCATAATTATTTATACACAAGTAGACTGGATTACATAAATAATGACCTATAATTAAGACGACAAAGTAGACGCTTCAAGGTGAAAATCATTATGAATAAAAATCACACGGTATAAATAATTATGTAAGATTTGTTTGCAAACTGGTTTGGTGACATTCGAAAATTTTTAAATGTATTTTTAGACTTTTTAATTTATTTAAAAATAGGTACGCCAACTTACAGCGTAATACATCAATTTTTCTTTATAAGTTACTAGGCTCGAGTTCCGAATAAGTTTGAGAAATTGTTCAATTCAATCAATTCAGACTTTTGAGAGTGCGATATCCCATAAAATCTTCCTGCACCCAAATTGCGTAACAAACACACTATCAATCACAATTTGAATAATTTTGAAGGATATTCTTTATACATATATCTTAAACGTGATGTTTCTTTCAAAAGGCCCAAAACAAAGCCAATTAAGGAATTATAAGAAATGTAGGGTAGTTTAACCGTCATATAGTTACTAAACTTCCGTTTGTTTTTTACTTTTATTTGATCTTTATCAAAGGGAATAGAGAACAAAGTTCTTCTTAATGTTGCGAATCGCAAACGAAATGTATTATGTATCCTCAGACCAACAAAAAAAGATAGACAGCGCGCCGCGAACATTAAAAGTGAAGCCACCTTTTTATCTATGTGTGTATTGAAGAGTTGCCATTTGTTAAATTTTTTCCCTATAATTTGGGGATATTTGTGAGGGTAGGAACTAGTATAATATTGTACGAGTATTGTTGAGTATGGTATAGTACCTCAATTGTTTAGATTTTAGAAGGACTTCTATTAAAAAAAAAAAAACTCATATTTTCAATCAACTTTATTAAATATTATTATATTATTTATTTTTAATTTCATTATTAATTGGAAACCTAAAATATTAAATACATATAAAAAGAAAATGGGAATATAACTCGAAGTAAGAAATCATATTTATATGTATAGATTAATTGAAAGGGGAAATTTTAAATCGTCTTATGGCAACCCCCGCACTTTATGTCAGTGCTTTCGTTCGTTGAGGTTTTTTGTTCCAAGTAACCTAAAATTCATAGATAAATAATAAAGAAACGATGTAATTTCAAGTACTTACAAGTGAAAAGCGATTCCGTGAGACTTTTTGTGTGGTTTTGCAACTTTTCACTACACAGGAAGGCATAATTATATTTTTTAAATCTATGTTATCTTGACGACGACTTGTGACAAACTAAGAGCAATGAGCATGGTTTTAGTGTAGGTGTGTGCGTGAGCGTGTATGTTTACTTGCAGGAGCACGGTTTTGGTGGCTTCACTTTTGATGTTTGCGGCGCGCTGTCTATCTTTTTTTGTTGGTCTGAGTATGTATCGCATTCTTATACGTATGTGGGCTGTAGAATGCTAACCTGCAAAGATGCTGTTTTAATTACGGAATTTTAATGTCGCTAAATACAGTGCAATGCTTTGGATACTCGTATCACATCATACTTCACACTAATATTATAAAGGCAAAAGTTTGAGTGTATTTTTATGTTTGTTACTTCTTCACGCACAAACGGCTGGACGGATTTGGATGAAATTTGGCACACAGATAGTTTATAACCATGATTAACACATAGGATACTTTTTATCCCGATATTCCCACGGGATCGAAACTTACGCGGGTGAAACCGCGGGGCGCTGCTAGTAGAGATATAATTATATTTGTAGATTATTCTACACAAATAAATGAAATTAAAGTCAGACACTTTAACTTTAACCTTTCTTTAACGTTATTTTGCGATGTCGAAATAACAGCTTTTACTAAATGCACATGAAAGTATACAGGTACGGTACTTTTAACAAAAAAATTTTTTTTTGTCGAAACGCCTGTACCGATTTTGCCGGGACTTTCACAGGTAGATAGCTGATATCATAAGGAATAACTTAGACTAATTTTATTTTAGAAAAAGACAAGAAATAAAATCAAAAGGTATTAATGTTACGCGAACGAAGTCGCGGGCAGCAACTATGTACTTACTTACATAGTTAAAAATAATATGATTTGGTTCCGAGAGTGCACTATTACTTTTAAGATACCTACATTTTATCAGGTGGCAGTCAGTACATTATTTTTTTGGTCAGATGGTTTTACAATGCATTTAGTACTTATATGATCCCATCACGGAGGATATCTATGGATCCCATAATTCAGTATCAAAAAGGGTGCGATCGTAAACTGCATACAAGAACGGATAGTGAAACTGTGTGACCTTTTATTGCATTCGATTCAATGCCTAGGACTTAGTGTTAGACCGAAATGGAGGTGAAACTGTGAGCCTAGGTTATTATAGTTCTACATTTCCTCTTAGTGCTCGTATCGAATTACTTTTTATACTGTAGCTGAATTGTATTGATTGTTATTTTATACAGGGTTACTAGTTACTTGCTCACGATCGACGATAGACTATAATAACCCAATTTCGTTTAGAAAATGGGTTACCATTTCAAGGATTAGATTTTTTTTTAATGATTTTTAAATTAAGAAAGGGATGAGCCGCTGAATACATTTGGTTGAAAAATGGTTCTCTTTTAAATAATGACAATTGTATTAGTTTTTATAGAGCACATCGGATAAATGTGTGAATGATGATATGGTTAGAAAGGAGGTGACCACCGAGATGACGATTAATATAGAAGTATGGAATAAAAAGACATGTTGCGCCGACCTTAAAAAATAATTGGGATAAGGCAGGACAAATGGCGATGAATGTATCCTGGATATGCCTATGCATACCATGTTGGTGTGCATCCAGGGGGATTCAGTAACCCTGTATAAAGCGGGTACTTCTTTCTCTTGTTTAAATTCATGTAGGTATCGACTTTCATCATTAAGAGGTTGATTGTAGTGAATGCAACTAAGTTTCTCCCATAGGTACTTGGCAATACATTCGTTTCCCAGCTGCATATTTTAAAGTATTAACTCTTTCTTCGTTGTTTGAATCCAACATAATGAATCGGAATTTGAAACCAGCAACACCGCAGCTACTTAAAACATTTGAATAACTAAACATGTCAAAAAAGTTCTACAAACTTAAGAAAAATGCTCGAACATTTCTCACGGAGTCACGGCTCTTCAATGGGGCAACATTGTTGAGTGTTTAAAACAAAACAAGTCGGTGGTTCGATTTGTTCTGGCCGTCGGATCCGACGCACCTCGCTCCAAATGTAAGTGGGCTAATTTGTTACATACGACAGATTTATGAGTTGTAAGGTATAACGCAGTAACTCAGTAAGTACGCGGGGAAAGCAGATAATGGGTGGGACTTGGGCACTTGGGCAGCCACCTCGCATACCTATGGTTGGGTACAAAGACGTAATTTACTATTTAGATGAGGTCGAGTGCGTAACTGTCGAAGTGTAGCGAGTGGCCAAGACATTATAATAGCTTTGCTTGCCTGTATTGCGCATGGTCCTACATCTACAAAATTGGCTTGGACATGTAAGGCGCTGTACAATGCACGAATGCAGAATTTATAATTTACCAAATACCAAAAAAGCGTTTTCAGTTTAGATGATTTCGGTTTCCAGTGCTAATGAAATGAAATGAAATTGTTTATTTTATAGATAGGATATCGGAATCACTTTTACACGTCATAATATTATATAAAAAAAGCTAGATGGAATTGACATTTTCTATCTGATTACCCCTGAGAAGAAATGGCGAAACAAATTCAAGGGTCAGTCTCTTTTAAAGTCCAGATATAAACTTGGTTAGACCATGAGAAGATAATGTAGATTAGTGCCTGAAATGGTCTTTTGAGGAAAGAACCACAAAAATTTGAGTGGACCAGTTCAATCAGTGCAAGCATAATTTGTTTATGATGTTCCCACTGCTGGGACACAGGCCTTCTCTCTGTGAGAGGGATTGGGCCGTAATTCTCCACGCGTGCCCAGTGGGGGTTGGTAGATGTCACATGTCTTTGAATTTTCAGTTCTAGGACATAGGTACTCTAGCATTATGATTGCAAGAATTTGTCAGTAATCGAGCGATGCTGGTCATGTCAGCACACAAAGGAACAGAATAAGAGATGGCTTGTTGCAAGTAATTCCATGTCTTTCTTAGGGTGCCAGTGCCACTTCCATGCAATGTTTGGGTCTTTACCAAGATTCGCACGGAAGTCATAATGTCTTCAGTCTTCAACAAAGTTTCTAAGAAACTCGCGAATTTCAATCATTTCATAGTAAGCTCATTCGGACATGCTTCACTTTTGATGTCAAACTGTTTGAGGAAAACCTTTGAAGTGGACGCTTCAGTCTTTATTCTACAACTTACGAAACTTTGCAATCGTAAAAATATCATTAACGGGACATAATGGTAGTTAACGGTTTCTTGAAAATACGAGGAGGAAAATGTTCTAAAACCCAACATAAATAGTAATGATATTACAATGACTGTTGTAAATACATCATTTGGTTTCTTCACCTTTTCTCATTACTCTGGATTTGCTTTAGAAGCTGGCAATAATCTTCAGTTGTTAAAAAAACTTAATAAATGGTAGTGTATGAAAAGGTTAAAATAAATGCTCATTTAATAATAATAGGTACCCGTCATAAAAATGAGCATGATGCAAGATGCATCGTATTATCTGAAGGCCAATTCCCGTCATTAAAAACGTTAAAAATCTAGTCGCAATCTCATCTTAGCGACAATCAATGTCAAAAACTTATCAAAAATGTAGGTGTTATAGAGGTGGGTATTCTTGACAGATTGGCACTGAGATCAGACTGTGAAAATTCTTGAAATTGCGAGAATTGCCCCTCAGATAATCTCATTATGTATTATATTAATTAACATTTCCTTGAAATAGCTTTAAATGGTAGCGCATTTTTATATCTACAAAAATTACAAATTGCATGCTCTCAAACCACCGACCATTTTTCCCGAGTTATGATTTCACAAGTTTAAAATTATCAGTAAAAATATCGTGATTTGAGTATCTACATATGTGTTTGTCAAGTTTAATTATTATATAGGTAGGTTGTAAAAAAAATGTTTTACTTACCTAAATCCAAACTAATATTATAAATGCGAAAGTAACTCTGTCTGTCTGTCTGTCTGTCTGTCTTTGCTTCACGCCTAAACTACTGAACCGATTTGTGTGAAATTTGGTACAGACATAGTTTGGAACTTGAGAAAGGACATAGGATAGTTTTTATTACAAAAAATAAGATGAAAAATAAAATATAAAATAAAATTTATTCCGGACATACAGCGCCATCTATTGGTCAAGAGTCAGCATCAATTCAGTACTGAAAATTCATCGGAAAAATGTAAATAAATAGTAAAAAGGTATGAAAATATAATATAATACAACTTTTAGTACAAAGAAAATGCTCTAACGGAGTATAGATAATTCTATTAGTACTATATGTCGAGTTGGTGATCGCGCAATGGTGTCGATCGTTACACGAGTTCGGTTCATGTTATTGTTTTAATTCATCGGAAAAAAGTAAATAAATAGTAAAAAGGTATGAAAAAAATAATATCAATATAATAAAACTTTTAGTAAAACTAAAATGCCCGAACGGAGTATAGATAAATAATCCGAGTTGTCACTATGCTCGATAGATGGCGTTGGGATCGAAAAATCTGCCGGAAGTCACTATTCCACGCGAACGAAGTCGCGGGCAAAAGCTAGTGTTTAAATAAAAGTAGATCATGTACAGTCAGTTATAGCAATTAGCTGACCCACCTTTGCATAAATGGATGAGATTTTTTAGAATACGAATCGATAGAATTTTGTGATTCTTTTATATTTTATTTACTTTGCTCATGTAAACATAATATAAAAGAATTATAAAATTCTGACGATTCGTATTCTAAAAAACCTCAATCATTTATGCAAAGGTGGGTCAGCTAATTGCTATAACTGACTGTACTCCGGATAGTAACAAAAAATTCAACAAAAACGCTGATTGAAAATCAATAAACCCGTGCCGTCCATTAACACAAAAGTGTCAAGTGAGTGCTCAACTGCTAATCATCGATTCTCAACCGGTCAGCTGTCAGCTTCCGAACATGTTCAAAACTGGGCCATGTCGGGCCACGTCGGGCCATGACGGGCCATGACAGGTGGTTCACCTACAGGCTACAACATGTCTTGTCGCGTGACCGCGTGTCGTGACGGCTCTAAATTGTTATCTACGCACTTTTGGGAGCCCCACTGTTTATCATGATTTATAGTCCCCTTAATAGCTTGTCTGATTCTTTATGAGTTGTAGTTGACAAATCGTTGGCAGTATTGACATTGATACTGATAAGTAATATAAAATAAATATATTTTTACCTAGTTTGAGCATACTTATATAATTTAGGTTAATTTGCGTTTAGTAGTTCGAGGAAACTATAAGTACTTACTAATTATATCAATCTGCCTGGCCTTTACCCAACTATATTGAGGTCGGCTTCTAGTCTAACCAGAAGAAGCTGAATAACAGTATTTTACATGGTGTGGCTGCTTATTTGACCTTATCAACCCAGTAACTGGGTCAGACTTTTTGTGCTTCTGACTATCCGTAACGTCTGTCGAAGATCGACGAATTACGACGTCGATCTTCGACAGACGTTACGGAAGCACGTTAAAAGCCGTTGCTTTTAACGTGCTTTCCGAGGCACGGAGGGGTCTCGATATGTAAAGGATAGTCACCCATCCACGAACCGACCGAGGCAAGCGTAGCTTAACCTTCGTCGACCCGTGCGGTTGATATTATTTAGCCACGAGGTACCAATTCGAGGAAACTACGTTACTATTAATTAGCACCTCTCGCAGCTACCTGATTAAAGACCAAGAGGTGAACTTGAAACCCTAGCACAAAAAATATAAATAAACAACAGCAACTCCACGTAACATAAAAAAGAAAACATGTCTTTACCTTTTAGTACCATCTTCATTTGCAATTTACATTTATTGCTTACTCACCTTTAAAACGAGATTTGCATTATTGTCATTGGTGGAAGGTGCGAACGGTTGCGTGTACGCAGATAAGGCGCGTTCCAGTTGTCGCGCAAGACAAGGCCTCGACACACATGCGCTTGCGACGCGACGCGACGGTGTTGCCAGAATGCACCTAGTTTTGGCAATGCATTATTTGAATGTCTCAAAAATTGTAGATTCAATTATGCAGTTTCAAGGATGCATAATCATAATGCCTCAAGAGAAAGAGCTTCTACGTACTGCTGCCAAATACATATGTGCTACCAAGTACGTGTGTGTGCTGTTCTATTTTTCAGCGGTTCTGGGGGCCTACTCTCTTAGTCCATCAACAAAGATACGGAAGGTCCGTAACTCCAAAAGTAGTTGATCTGTCAAAACAAGTGCTAAATTCAAATATTCGGACGAGCCAATAAATTTTGAGAATTGGGACAATTGTCAAATCGTTTGTCATTCATCATTTGTTTGGGCCCCAAACAAATCTTACTTACTCGTATGTCCGTTAGAGATAAGGAGTAGGACACGCCCGTAATTTCGGCCAAAACTACGGATTTCCTGCTTTGGTTGTAGATCGAAGTAGAATAGACGTACTTTGGTCTGCCCTAAAGTAGAGTAGAACCAGGTGCACAGGAATCACAGAATCTCGTCACCGATTTCAACCAATGATTGTTAATTATTTCTTTAGGTAAGTATATTTAATTTTAAAAGTTTTACTTCACCTTCCTGCAAAATTCCTTGATTTACCTTAATATTGACGCCAATAAAGCCCAATCATCCGTTATTCTCCCACCATCTTCCAGATCCGTCAGTTGTTTCCTCCTGATTTAAATGACGATTACATCAACCTGGCAACACTATCATAATATCATCCGGTGTGCCATGACCTACCACCGTATAACGGGAAGCATTTGACTTTCAGTGTTTATTTGTTTTTAAAATCGTCGACCACAAAAGTAATGAGCTATTTGCATCCAAGTACTGTTCAGCTAACTGTATAGGCATTAGGTATTACTTATAGAGAAGCTACTAGAGACTTAGTATTTGGAACTGTATACCTAATAATTGACTGGTTATTAACTGTTTACCTATGCATTTATTAGGTATTCGAGGGTTTTTATTGTAGATGCATACCTTCTACTCTCACAAACTGTGTCTACATCTCCTTTTATCTACTTTTCTATCAAAGGTATGCTGGAAGAGATTTCTTTACAAATAAGCATTACCTTTGTATGTATTTTTCTGTTCTGTTTGTATACGTGTATACATAAATTATTTATTGTTCTAAGCCTGTGTTGTCCTACTGCAGGGCAAAGGCTTTTCTTCCTTCTTTCCTCTTTTCCCGGTCTACTGTGGTTGTGGGCCACATCCGATGTGGCCAGCCAAGTTCCACTTTAGTCGTATGCCTACATCCGTTTTCTATTCTGTAACTGAATCACTGAGGGTTAAAGCCTTAGCGGATTTTCTGAATGTAGCTAAATCACTATCATTTGCATCTTATGATCCATAGAAGGTTCAAATTCTGATTTCATCCGAGTAATTTCTTGATGAGCTGTGGGGATTACTTACTTATGTCCTAAATATTTATAATGAGTAGTATCCCTTTAGAAAAAAATGTGTTTTTTTTTTTATTTATTGTTAATGCTGCTTTTCCATTTAATTTATGCAATCAAGTATTCCAAAATTCTAAATCATCAACAACATATAAATAATAAGCTCAGTATAACATTCTAGGTATAGAAAGTAATAAACATGCGCATAGGCAAACGGAAGACCTTTGTTTGGATTATTCTTATGATCATGATTGACATTGATCATCAATCATCATTGTTTATCTAGCAAATCTGCTGTACATTAATAAAGCCTTGAGAACTAATGCTAATATAAATAGACCAATAGAACTGTAATGTTCTAGAACCGAAATGCTTAAATTAAAGATGTCTGCCGTTCAGCGGAGGTGGTGGATGAAGATGGAAGGAGATAAGTATTTATTTTGATGATTGTAGGCGATAGATGATGATACCTTACAAATAGACAACATAATCGTGTAAATCGAAAAATTACATAGGTAAATAAATACCTCAAGCACTAAGCCATACATTCAAGCATGGAAGCTACTGAAAACAGTAAAAGCTATGCATTGTGCACTGTTTTACATACTTAGGTAGGTACTGTCAGTTACCGCCTAAATCCCTGGGTAGGTTTCAAATAGTTAGAATTTTTTAAATTACATTCATCGTGGCTGTGGCCTGACTTTTTAATATCTCGTTATTACTGAGCCACATTAAATCACATGATTGGACTAAATGACAGCAAAACCACATGATTACAAAAAAGAAACGCAGCTCAACCTGTGGTTTCAAATTATGCATCTAAGCCACCACGTGATTCTATTTTAGCTTCTTTTTCAACGAATGTGTAACCTACATTCGCATTTAGGTCTATAAAACGAGTTTGTTTTGCTTTTACGCCTATCTGGCGTACAGAAGGGCAAAGGTCTCACCTTGCTGCGTGCCCAGCAACATGGCGCGTGCCTCGGCTGCCGCATGGTGGATTTAAATACTTTCCTCTGCTTATAATAGGATCCCATATTACTACCTGCACTGTAATAAAACTGTTACGATATTCGAAGCGATTCATGTGACATTTCTATGTCGGGTGCACGAACGATTTTAGTTCCCATAATTGTTTAAATTTGGGTGCAGATCGAGGTTTCGGAAGAAGAGATTGTGTGAGACCTTAAAAAAAAACTTTAAAAAATGTGCGAGATTCTTTGCAGATATTCCGATATGTTTACAGCAAATCACAATGCAATCTGCAAATACATAGCTTAGATTTAAATATTATGAAAACAATGACAGTCTCATGAATAATTTTCCTGGGATACTCACACTAACAATAATCTAAAAAAATGTGACGATGCTCTATCAATAGTACAAGATGCCACCCACGCCATTCACAACAAATCGAACAGTTCTCAAAGTCCGGAAATGTTCATGTAAGTTAAGTAAGTAACTTAAATTTAAATAAAATGATTGTTATCTTGAACATAACGTTTGGTAAAAGTGACATAAAGAAAATAAATCGCCCTATCAAGGACGCTAGACAATTGGCCATCAACATATTTTATAAACACAATAATGGTCTCCACGACAATCACGAACCTGCATTAATGATTTATTTATATTTTCTCGAAAATATTACTATAAACGATAACAATTGAACACTTATACTATTATTTTTGTTGGCACAATCCTACAAAAGTAAATGTAATGTCTATGTTATGGGCCAAGTGATTAATGCGGGCAGTATTCATAATGCCCGGGCAGTATGAATAATGCCCAGCCATATCGGGCCAAGTGATTAATTACAATCTAAACTCACCTATTTATCACATTGCCCGGGCATTATGAATATGGCTACATGATGATCGGGCAATGTGATTAATAGGTAAATTTTTACGTGGTGCGCTGCGGTGCGGGGCCGGAAACAAACACGTGACGCGCGCTAACCAATCAGAGACCGAAACGGGGCAGCGCGTGACCTTGCAATAGCCGCACGATGCCACTTCGGCTCATTGTTTTGATTTAGATTCGCATTTAAAATGAATACTTTATTTTAAACTTCATAATCACAGTTCAGTACTAATGTGATTTAATTAATTTTTTATGCTTATTTGATTTTATTAAGTTTCAAGCACTTAGTGAAAACTACTGGGCTCCACACCCACTACACACTAAACCAACATAATATACAAAATAACACATTAGTAATGACAACTTAGGATGCAAGAGCGAGCGAAGCGAGCTCGGGACTTGGGGCACCCCGACTCGGACAGTTTAGGTTAGAAGGGGATGGCGGGGTCTAGAAAGTAAAGTAAAAGTAAAGTAAATCATTTATTTGCGTAAAACATGGCTAGTGAGCGAGCGAAGCGAGCGAACAGACCCCGCCATCCCCTTCGTGGTTATTTTTTTTTTAGACCCTACTACGCCTTTTAAGCAACTTTTATGTTTTTTGAGGTTAGGTTACACAGAAATAGGGGCCCCGCAAACGAAAAAAAAAAAACTTTGGGAATTACTCTACCCGATAATTGATTTCATTACTTGTAATGCTCGGTCTATCTAACTAAGTATTCATTTGAAAGTATTAAACATGCTTTACATCACTCTGCCCAATAGGCACTGGGCATTATTCATAATGCCCGGGCAATGTGATAAATTGATTGGTTATAATCACATTGCCCGCTCTTATTGGGCATTATTCATATTGCCCGGGCATTATGAATACTGCACGATTAATCACTTGGCCCATAACATCTACATCAAATTACACTACTAAACTCGATTTTTTATTTGCTAGACCAAAATGACAGCTGCCATTGACCATTTTTGTCATGTTGACAGTGTTTAATACTACACAGCTGTCACTTCAGACTACTATTTCCCACTGCTGGGACACAGGCCTCCTCTCTGTGAGAGGGAGTGGGCCGTAATCCACAACGCTTGCCCATTGCGGGTTATTGTTTTAAAGGTTATCTTTGACGAACAAGCTACGCTGTTGTTCTTTACAATGTTAGAGTAATTAATTCTTCGTTTGTAGTAATTATAAATGAGATGTTATTTAAGTACCAAAGGATAGCCTGATGTCGACGTTTTCGTTTCACTAAAATGTTACTGAACAAGATACTTTGTTTCAGTAAGAGACAGACCAAAACAAATAAAAAAAAAATACTTTGGTAGCGGCATTTTATTGTGAATTGAATCTTCGAAGTAGGTAACGTCTCTTTCTGGTGTCGCACCCAAACACGTGCCAATGGGGCCCTATTACTAAGCCTCCGCTTTCCGTCCGTCTGTCCGTCTGTCTGTCAGCAGGCTGTATCTCATGAACCGCAATGAAAGGTAGACAGTTGAAATTTTCACAGAATGTGTATTTCTATTACCACTATAACAACAAATAAGTAATCAAAATAAAGTTAAAAATGAAAGGGGAAATACCATACAAGATATGTGTTTTTTTCGGCGTTTTTTTTTTGCTTTGTGGTACGATCCCTTCGCGTGCGAATCTGACTCGCCGCTTTTCCTTTGTTCATTCATCCAATTATTATGACGGTCACTAAGTACCTGTTTGTATACTTTCTTCTTCTTCTAAATTGCCGTATAGACAATTTTTTTTTTAAAGAAGTTTAGTGTTTGGCTCAGTACCTACTCAGCAACGCATACATTAGGTTTACAAAGCCAGTTACATAGGTTCAGTGTTATTATGAAAGAGACAAATATTCTGTAGGTACCATTGTTCTCATCAGTCGTCTCCGCAGACCACCATGACAGGTCCTCGTCGTTTCATACGACACCCATGGGAAATGATGGCGCAACATATTCGCAGTCGTGACCACAACGTAACGTGGTGCTGCCATTCAGGATTACGCTAACTAATTCGCGCAAACCGACCACAGTGTCAATGCCTGCATATTATAGCCACCCATGTGGTAATAATTATGAAAATGTTATTTAAATGATTAATGTAGTACGAGTGTGAGAACTCTTGTAATATGTAATTGAGAAGTCATAAAATAATTAACGTTTTGATTAATTATTTTGTTAATGTCAAATCTTGCTGCAGGTCAAGTCTAGCAGGGAAATGGTTTCTTTTTTGGGTCATCTTTTTCTTAGGAATACTTGGAAAGCCAAATGTAGTATTACATAATCAGTCTATAACGTTCCCACTGCTGGGATACAGGGCTCCTCTCTAGAGGGAGTGGGCCGTAATACACCACGCGGGCCCAGTGCGGTTTGGTGAAGTATTGGGTCAGATAAATGATGCTAGATTCTCTTTTGATGAAACCTCTTCAAATGAATAAGTCATTTACACCTCTGCCTAGCCGTTAGTTACGACAAGCGTGACTATACTGACAGCTTTGATGTGTATGATTTATTTATTATTGCAACAATCTGTTTACACAATAGGTCAGATATTATTACGATTTCTCGTTCCCAAGTGAAATCTAATTGTAGTACGATAAACGAAGACCAATTAGAGTTGCACCATCTATCTGCGCTCGATTCGATTGTGAGCTGTTAGGCAGATTTGTCACGTTTGTGGACTAAGGTTATGCATAGATAGAAGGTGATGCTAGAGATTATGTTTATTATCGATTCTCTAGCCAAATGTGTAAATATCAGACATGGTTTTAGTACTTTCTAATACATACCTACCAGATAAGATTCGCCAGATTTCTAAGCACAGTGCATTGCAGAAAGCGTAAATTACCAGCGGGGTAATTGCGTAAAACACTAGCACTAGCAGTAGGAATGGTTTTCATTTTGACAGTTCAACAAAATTCATTGCATTATTTACGTTGTAGAGCAGACAAATTTTTCGAACGTATGAAGCAATGGATTAAGTAGCAACATCCTTCACAATTTGATAGTGTGTTAGGTAAATAACGCAATGAATATTGTTGAACTGTCAATATGAAAGCCATTCCTACGCAATTACCATGCAGGACCACATATAAAAGAAAATACCTACAAAACAGCTTTACAAACAAAACATTTGCTGTTTTACTTATGCCCGGTTTCTGAAGAATTCTTAAACGGAGTTTAAACTTTCAATTCTTTCCTTATGCTCAGTTTTTGAGGTTCTCTGATAAACCCTCGATAATAATTCACTCGACTTTTAAGCTAAATTCTTCCTTAATGACGTGTTCAGAAACACGATATCGAACCAATAATCACTATCGAATGGATAAACTCCGTTTAAAAACCTCAGAAACCGGGCATTAATGCAAATATCTATTTTTCAATCTGATAAGGAAAATTACAGGAAAACAAAACCGCGAGCTTATCTTATCGCAAGCTAATAGTCAATGAAGAGAAATGGGCTAGCCTTGTGGGCGAGGGCTAATAGCCTGCCATAGTAAGTTGCCAAAACTTCGTGTTTAGCTCGGTATAAATTCATTATAGGGTGTTAGATAGGTTCATTAATAATTAACAGCCAAATTGAATAATACCGATTCCAAGATTAGTTTAGAAATCGATTTCTGGCTCCGTCTGTATATATACGAGTACCTAAGCTTCTTCTTATTTTCGTTTCTTCATTGTGTCCCTACTTTGATTGATAATTACCTAGGTACATTTTTTTAGCCGAGTAGATGGGCATGTATCTGTCTATCTACTACTTATTTTATAAGCCTATGTATACAGTAGCCATCAACTAACCCGCACTGGGCCCGCGTGGTGGAATGCGGGCCACTCCCTCTCACCTAGAGGAAGCCTGTGTCCCAGCTGTGGGAACATTATAGGCTGATTACGTTTATGCTACCTATGTATTTGGTATTAGACGACTATAGTTCATATATTTGGATTGATTGTCATTGTAGAAAAGATCAACTATCAGTTTTCCCATCAAAGTAAAGATTTTACTTTCGGACAATGTTGGTGTACCTTGCCATTAAAATATGAATCACTTCCAAGTTTGCCAAAGCTCACACTGCCACAATGCTCGCAAGTTGACAATAAAACTTCAACAATACACTTCCTCTGACAGTTTCCAACGTAATTGAAGTAACGCAGTGACATAATTGAGACAATTTTCTCATTCTATTTCTGTACGCCAATTTCAATCCTGAGCGGTAGATGCTTGCGATCTACTAATTTTGACAGCTTTGTAAATTGTGACCTCGTTGGCCTAGTAACGTTTTGTGGCTCTATTAGGAGCAAGGACTCATTCTATATATTTTTTTGCATTGTTAAATGTGGGTCCTACATTTAACAATGCACCCACATCCCACATAGGACCCACATTTAAAAATGTATCATCAACTTCTATACAATTTTTGTTTCCAGAGATGGAAATTGGCTAGAGAGCACTGGTGGCCCAGTGGTACCTGCCGCGACTTACGAGTTGTAGGTCGTAGCTACGAACCCCAACAGGCGCTTTATTTTGTGTAAATTTAATTCATCACCACTGCTCTCAAAAGCGGTGTAGGAAAAATCGTGAGGAAACCGCTATTTCCTACCAAAAATTCGAAGACATGTGATATCTATACCAACCCTCTGGGCCCGCTTGAATAACGGCCCATTCCCTCTCACCGAGAGGAGGCCTGTGTCCCAGCAGTGGATATAGTATAGGTTGATTATGCATTGCTAACGTAACGGACAGAGGACATAAGGACCATAATGGTGGGAATAAAGAAGGAACACGGTACTTGGAAGTGTAATACACAAAATTATGATAAGAGTTTTCTCTGAAGGGTTTGCGAATTTTGCTCAGTGATTAATTACAAAACTGTAGCGTATGATTAGATGTGCAACTTCAAAAGTATTTACAACTGGGTGGCAATGTCATCTCACATCTCAATTTCTTTGCCAAACTTGGCACATAATATTTTAACGTCAATCAAACTGTAGGTACCTAAAGATAAAATGAAACATCAGTGAGTCCTTCTTTTCTCTTTACGGATGTTTTGTCACGACGAAAACGGTTCGTGGGAGGGCCACATTTGTTCCTGTGGGATGCGAGAAGCTACAAAAGATACAAAATAGCAGTTGTAAGACATGTTACCATAACACAGAATTGCTTTACATTACGTGTGTTCAGGGCTGGCAAAAGTTTTTCGTCAGTAGGCTCTATAAATGACCAAAAAACTTTCTGGTCTCAAATATCGATCGGGGACAATTAATTTAATTACGTTGTGGTGACAATAGTAGAATCAAATTACCATAATAAACTGTCAAAATATTATGAGAAGTTACCGTCATGCTTGTGATTTAATTTAACAAAGGATCCTGGCAGTGTTGTTCGATTATAATTTCGCTCGGCCTTAGCTTTGGGAGATTTGTTATGAGTTGATAATTAATACTCGTTGGTATTTTTGCAATATAACTAATCCCGACAGAAAATACTCGCGTACCAGCGGACTGGTATTATCCAATCCAGACAATTCGAAACTGGTAACTACTTACTCTATTGTCATGCAAACGCCACCGCAGCAGCTAAGTATTAACTAATGCACCTCATGTCGGCAAGACTTTGCACACTAACTTTCATTCAGTTGTAGGAGACACATAGAGAAACACTTTGGGTTACCTAGTAAATGAGTACCTACAAAGGTACTATGAAATGAAAAGCACTAGGCAAAGCCCACTTGCTGTCAAAAATTCTACTCAGGAAAGCGTCACAAACGAATTCACTAACAACATACATAATTCTGTATAATCAGCCTATAATAACATTCCCATTATTGGGACAAATGTGGCCTCGTCTCTGTGAGAGGGAGTGGGCCATAATCCACCACGCGGGCCGTGGGTTGGTGGATGACATATATCTTCGAATTTATGGTTCAAAGTCATACCGGTTTCCGCAACCAAGTGCATTGCATCGGTATCAGACAAATGCCTCTCTTACACAGCCATACGAGAAATTTCGTCAATCTTGCACATTTCTTTCAACAGTCAACCCTGATCTTGCCAGGGTAGGTCCACAATGACGGTCGTCGGCACGGGAGCCAGTGGTTGTGCCGGTGACCTATGAGCTCAGGAGACTTGCCTTTTAAGGGCCGGCGCCGGCCGCAGCCGTGTCGCAACGTGCGCGAGCGATGCATGCTTTGTACCTGTTCGACATGTCACATTGAGGTCACCAATTGATTCTGGAAGCCTTAAAAGCTTGTAGTTTTGTCGTATTGTGTATTTACATGTCTTCACATGGGATCCTAAATCCTGCAGGGTAATTGCGTGACATACTAACAATAGGAATGGCTTTCATTTTGACAGTTCAACAACATTCATTTTACATTATTGAGCAGACAAATTTTTCGAACAATATCTTTCAAAATTATTCAGCTTGTAATTGATAGTGTGCTACGCAATTAGTTGGGGTGCTGCGTACTGATGCTTTCATTCGTGATAAGGAAGAGTGAAGACATAAGGTATACCTACTGTATGCAAAATAACCACAATCCTAACACTCAACAAACTGCACAGCTGGCAGCTCGATTGCCGACTACAGGTACATTTTAAGACCCGTCAATTGCAAGAACGTTAGGTAATTAATGTAAATAATTATGCACTCCGAGTCGTTAGGAAGCTCCCTCTGGTCGAATTACTATGTCGATTTAATTTTTTTTTCTAAATTTATATCTGTAATTTTTATGGTGTAGGTACGTAATAAAGAGTATTCTATCCTCTATCTATATAATCTAACGGTCAAACCAATGGGTCAACCCAAAATATGGCGACTACTGAACTTCGTTCCTTTAGAAAAAGCTCAATCACAGGCACAGCTGCTGTTGCTAACTAAGTGCCAACAAAATCACCTAAAATATGTGACATCAGTAAATAAACCGTGAAATAAGTGCACGTACTGTCCAAACACCTACCTATTTGATATTTCAAGGACTATCGTAAAGCGATAAACTCATTGACACGCTGCCCGTGTAAGATCGGAAGCGACGCGTGTGCGCATGACAATAGCAACAACACACTTATAAGCTTCGTGTTATTAATTATTAATATTGTTAATAATACGGTCACATTGCGATTGCGAATTTGTGCACTGATACCATTTTTGTATTTAACAAGCCGATCTTTATGATACTTTACGAGCGGTGGATGTTTTGAATCGATGATGACTAGAAATAATAAGTCATACTTATCGCTATCGCTGATCTGCTTATTAAGTTTTCATCACCTAACAACAAAAAGTCACCTTTTTTAGACTCTTGACCATTTTTTAAACCATGGCAGGTATTTAGGTAGTATGGCCAACCTTAGTTAGACTATACATTTTACACTAGGTAGGTACTGTTGTGGCTGTAAATCACACCACAGAATAACACTAATAGGACCTACAAAAATTAGGCCTTACACTATAATAAAAATGTTCACTTTTTTTGTATTTTGTTTTATGAACTGTGTCCAAATGAACGTTATTCTTTCTTTCTTTAGGAAAATGTTTATCTTGTAAATTCGTGTTTTTGGTGATTTAAATATACCTAAGCCTATCAGTCCAACTCCAAAGTTTAAATTTTTTGTCGATCTTAATGAATCCTTTTCTCTCTTTACAGTTGGAAAACGTTCAATGCTGTTTGGACTTCCTTCACGCACAAAAGGTTCAGGGATTAGAACAAGTAACAGCTGCGGACATCCGGGATGCGAAACTAAAAGCAGTATTGGCACTATTTTTCGCGCTCAGCAGACATAAACAAGCGACTAAACAAAGAACAGCGCCATCTAGCGGTAATGCTCTGAACGCCGGGAAGAATTCAAGCGAGGATGTTTCATTAAGTGCGGTACAACGCATAACAGGTGGCAGCAGTTGCGATGAAATATTAACAGCGTGTGCCAATAACGTCGAGATGACGACGTTAACAGCAAATAGGTAAGTTCCTTGATAATTAGTTAGTCGTTTTTTATTGATATTTGATACCTTTTCAAGATTAATTGAAAATTTTGACTTCGGTATCAACGCCATCTATATTGATTGATGTTGTTTAAACTTCAGTGGATACAGCCGAACTCTATGCGTTGCAGTTACTCGACGCTAGATGGCTCTCATACAAATTTTGAGTTAACTTTATAATCGGATGCGAGTTGCACGGTGTTTTTCTTTTACAATCAGTGACTATTACTAGCGCATTATTAAATTAAATATTATGTTATAACCCTATAACTTTTAGTAACGAAGCATTCACGATGATGATTCGTACGGCACCAATGTATCAATAAAAAAGAAATCGAAAATGTGCGCAAACCATTATTTTGAGTAAAGTAGGTAGGTACTTAAATATTTTTTTAAAAAGCAGAGGATAAAAATCCTCTTTCTAGTTAAGAAATTTTCTCTAACGTTTCTACTTTCCAACATTTATGATTAAGTATGAATATTTGGTTCTAAGTTAAGAGGTAATTTCGTTTTATGTGAAACTGGATAGGTACCTACCTTAAAATTACAGGTACTAGCATATAATCATTCTAAACCGTTTTTCATCCTTTGAAATACTCAACCTTTGTGCATAGCTTGTGTTACGATCGTAAATGGATAGGTGTGTGTCAATAGGTACATAGATATATAGGGCGACTGGTAATTAGTGACCGAACTTAAACACGTGATTGTAGGTACCTACTCATGATAACAAACAACTTTTACTATGGGACCAAACCTGAAATCGCGAAAAAAAATCAGCTGTTCCCTACATTTTGACGAGTTATACGAACATAAATGTAGGGAACAGCTGATTTTTTTTCGTGATTTCAGGTTTGGTCCCATAGTAAAAGTTGTTTTTTATCATGAGTATAATCACGTGTTTACCTAAGTATCGGTCAATAATTACCAGTCACCCTATATATGTAGGTACCTACCTACTTACCTGTGTGATATAAGTAGGTAGGTACCCAATAACTGGCCTGTTTCAAAGTTCACCAACTGTTATGAATTTTATTATTTTCGTGCTCAGTTCCGAACATGGACGCGCGATCTCCTTAGCTAACATTTATAAATAAATCTGTTTCCGAGCTTTTAGATATGCTGCTTTGGGAGTCATATGATTATGTATTCCTTAATCTTGTTTAGCTTTTAGATTTCAGGAGTCTAAACTCATAAATACTGAAACCTAAACTACTTAGAATGTGGAATACACATTCAATTGGACGCTCGGTATCTAGAGACAATCAAAACGCGTAGACTACCTACCGTAGATATGTATGTCCGTATCGAACAACTTGAAACAAAATTATCACTTTAGTCAGAGATGAAAAATAAGATGATAGACCTTAAAATTTAAATGTACCTACCATAGATATTTTTACATTTCTATGGTACCTACCTAGTCGAAGAGTGGTTTTAATTTTCATCTGTTTTTATGGTTAAAAGGAGCTATAATTATATGAGTCTAGGTTTGTAAAAGCTAGGCTTAGGACAAAAGAAACACAACACTCATCTCGAGTTTAGTCGGAACTTCGGAAGATCGGAAATGCCTACCGCGCAGAAAGCTATAATTCTCGCGTACGGCCGCCCAGTGACATTTCTATTTCTGACTAGCGCCCTCTATTGGCGAGTTGCCGAGATGAGCTGCAGGTTTACTCATGTTCTATGTTAGTAAACAAAGACTGCACTTGGCAACGTGAACTTGGGACAGGGACATTACCTTTGGCAACGTTTTGTAGACGTTGAAGTGAAATCGATGTTTGTTCGCCTTGTGCAAGATGGAAGTATGTTTTATGGTTCAAGCGAAATATCTAAGTAGGTAAGTAGGTGCACTGTCTGGACAGTCGTTTACCTTTAAACTTATGTTCTACGTGTACATATTATGTAGAATGAGTTATAAAAATAACCATCTCTTTCCTTATTGAAATTTGAAAACATAGGTACACATAGGTAGGTACCGAAATACATACAAAAACTTACGAAACAACAGAACGACTCTCGCTGCTACTGCACTATAATAATCATGGGAATAACAAAAGAGAAAACACATTTTTAATCAATCACGCTTTAAATTATTCTATCATTTATAGCGAGACAGTTTTCACCTGGATGCACCCGATTCAACAGTCGTCCATTAATAATATCTATTCATTTTATTCAGAAAGTATCCATAGAGTTAAGTAAGTACATACATTTAGAGTAGCATTTATTAGGGTTCACCCTTGTTTGGTATAACAACTTTTGATGTAATGTTACTAATTCGAACAACGTTTAAGAAAATAATCAATTTGTATAATATTGATTAACATAATTTTCATTTCATCGAATATTTATTTGCGATAACAACATTTGCGCTATTGATCAAAAGGTATAATGTTCATTTGATGTATCTAATAATAATAATAATCATCGACTTGCGCTAATAGAAAAAAGAGACTATTTTTAGTGGGCTACCCGGAACCGAACTAGTAAGATTAGGTTAATTATTAAAAAAAAAATGTTAGGTAAGGTTAGGTTAAAACCGTGACCCCTACGCACGAGCCGAGCGAGCGAAGCGAGCGGTGCCGCGGCAGCGGCCGGCGAGTGCCAGAAACAAATGACATTATTTCAAAGAAATAAATATGCTAAATAAAAATCTACCAATTAATTATTCGGTCAAATGAATAATTATACGAAATGACTTTATTGTAACTAAAATTAGCCGGAGCGATTTTCGACAAAACGTTGTTATACCAAAGAAGGGTGAACCATTTATTAGATTACAACTAGTCTGTTTTTAACACTACTATGAGATCAAAAAGTTACATTAAAAGCAATAGAAAAATACAATAAAACAAATCCAATGCGAAAGCACCAGAGGTCACATTGCATGCAAAGACCCCCAGTGCTTTCGTATTGGACAATCAATATTTTCATAAAGTACCCTCAGAATGCTGTAGCCCCTGCCACAGTTCTTCTGCATCAGACAGCAGGATTGCGAAATAATCATCAAATTCAAAAGTCATTTATTCAAATTAGGATGAGAATCAGCACTTTTCGAATGTCAAAATTACATAAGACAGTCCCCTAAAACGCCCGCCCTCTTTCGGAACGAGCCTCAGTAAACATGACATACATTAAGGATACTTATTGGACGTCTAATGAATCGAGTACACCCGATAGTCAGGAAGGCTACAAAGCAAACAACCAAAATCAAATAAATCATTCCACAATCTTACAACACCCAAATAAAAATAAATATAAAGACCTCCAAATCTCCCATAAAACACACAACAGGTAGCAACGGCCACCTTGGGACCTAAAGGGCTATTTACATGTTAATAAACAGGATTTTCTACTGCGGCTGACGGCCCTCAGCCCTCTTGACACCAGAGCCGGTCAATGCTTTCCTGATTGCGAGCACAATGCGAGGATGTCACGTCAGGAGTCCCGAACTTGACTCACGACAAAGAGCTAACAAGCCATTGTTTGTCATTTGTTGCGTCGCCCGCTTCACTGACTAGCACGTGCTCTGTTTTGTATGGGTAAAAAACGTTTTCATTATAGTCTACAAGTTTTAAATGTCCACTGTCTACTGGTATTAAACTTATGACAGTTGGAAATTTGGAAGGAATTGCGTAAATTAATTTTAAATTAATCTGAAATTCGGTTTCGATGTTTTTGACAAGTTTTCTGTTAGAGTTACAGCTTAAAATAATGATAAAAATTTTAAAAGACATAATGATTACGAAGTACTGTAATATAATACTCTCCGAGTACTTTGTAAGCTGTGGATAAAGAACAGATAAGGTTAATAACAAACTCACTTAACACAACTTAATTGTACCTACTTCTTTAAACTAATGCAGTCGAAAGTGGCTTCCAAATCAGTAAGTGTGTGTCTAAAAATATCTAGCGTTATTTTCAATCCAAAATATTTGGATTAAGAAAACAGCTAATCACAACATACAAAACTTTTAATTAAAAGAAGTTTCTAAGACACAGATTTTTGTAAGTAACATCAAAGCAAAAGTGAGTGCATTCCTCGCCAAAGAGGACCGGTCCACATTTAGAATTCCGCCAGTTTTTCACATAGGTGAACAACCGGGGGCGCACGTTTATACAATGGGACCACTTTCCTTACCGGGCCGGCCCATGTAAGGGCCCGGGCCCACAGAGACCAACTGAATACCTTTTATGTGCCCTGGGTAAACACTTAAAACAGATCATTAAGTATAATGATGTAAATTGTGTAACACATCAAATGTCGCTGTGACATTCAACGTGATGCAATCATTGTGACAGTGATATTACTGCCCATTCTTTTCTTTTTTGGGAATGTCTTTCCCATCTGGATTTCGATCTTGACGGTTATCTTGCTTTTTTCTGAATCATAGACTTAAGAAGTAGGCGTTTCTGTTCCCATTTTTAGAAATATATCTTCTCTATCCATTACAATCCTGGAAGAATCGAAAAATGTGTAAACAATGCATTCTTCAATGAATTCCAGCTGGTTTCAGTACAGTGTTCTACAGTTTCGTTTGATGTTAAGAAAATGTTTGTAAACAAGGCAAAAACAAAAACATTGCTAGTTAAACAGATTAGCCCGCACACGACTGAATTTTTCTTCAATCATAGTAATGCTATATCTACTATCCTCTGGACATTTGTCAAATATTTCAGTTCGGTACACAGCCCATATTTTCGTCAAGGCATCTCTCATATCAAAGGAATCTCGAAGGAGTAAAGAACCCCGACGAAATACGAATCGACAACACATCATCCTACCAAGAAGAAACATAATAAAAAGCAAATGAAGGTAACAGTTGCAAATAACAACGAACCCGTTGATACTAATTACCAAGCTCGCACTGACTCCTCCTGACACCGCGATCAATCGTAACCGATGCGAAAAGTCTTCGAAACTTAATTCCCAAGATAACTGTATCATGAGTTCATGACAGATGACAGGATCATCGCTCATTTTAAATAACAGGCCGGCTTCGTCTCCTGCCGCGATAAGTGTACAATTACTGAGGGCTGAGGGGGCCAGGGTTCGAGTAGCCAATTACGGAAGTTAGGAATGGTGGTTGGTGGTGTGAACTTAAGAGCTCGTATCGAATTTCTCGTTTAGTTGTCAACATGCAACCCGCCTTAGGCTCCGTTAATTGCTGCTTAGAACAGTTTCTAACCCCTGGATGGTAACGGTTTTGAGCTTTTGTGTGATCGTCTGCGGGTTTGCAACTCTACTGCTTCAGCACATATTTGTATCCCATTACATAAAAAAATGTGATCTGCTTCTCAAATAGCATAATCATTTACGTAAATGGTCTGATCCTTTTAAAACATATCGCTTTCGACCTGAAAGCCGACCGCTCCTGCATGTTTTGGTATGTTTGTACTGTCAGCAGCCGCGGCGTGTCATGGCGTGTTTGTTTACATATCTCTCGCGCCGCTCGTCACTATCGTCTGTCTATTCCGTCAACAAACATAATTCTCTTACGCTCTTTAATGGTAATGGCATACACAAATACCCACAGCTAGTTCAGGGATGTGGTTTTGGTTGCTTTTTTAAGTTTACGTAGATTCACTTCGTAGCTCACTGGTGTTGCAAGCTCATGCCTTTTTAGTTTTAGTCTAAAATAACGCTGGCACTGAAATGCGTTTTCTCAAAATTTGACCGTATATTTATTAAATTCAAAGAAATCAACACATTTTAACTGAACGCCAAAAGATAAACACAACTCCACATCTAAAAGCTTTAATAGTTCCAGAAACTTTCAAATATCGCCAACCGAAATTGATTCACGTAAAACCGTCAAAAACACGAAACACCATAGCGATTTTTTGTAATAGTAAAATGTCTCCTGCAGACTCGAGCATTTCGACCAAGACGGTTCGTTTTACGATCGCTCGAGCTCGAGCTTGACGGGCCCCTGTTGAAATATCCACTTATTAAACTGCACTCTTTATTGCTCGTAAATTACGCCTTATGAGTTCAATGCTTCGTTTAATCCAACTGTTGTTAGGAATGGACAATACGTGCTGCTCTTAAGGCTTGGTGTCGGTTGAGGCGGTGAAAGGATGTCTGTAACTGAATTGTTCTTGAGTGATTTGGTGTTGAAACTGAAACTGAAGAAAATAGTTTAACACGGATTCAAAAAACTGCTAAGGCCAGTAAGTACTTATTTAAAATTAAAAAAGAATGGTCTTACTTGACACATTTAATATGAATTTAGAGGTAAAGATCAATCAATCAACTCAGCCTATCGCAGTCTACTGCTGGACATAGGCCTCTCCCAGGCTGTGCCGCAATAGGTACTCTGTCTTCCGCCTTCCGCATCCAGTCTGTTCCAGCCACCTTCCTCGTCGGTCCGTCTAGCTGGGGGGCTGCGGGGTAAAGATCGATGAGCTAAAATCCTGTAAAATAAACCTACAGTTATAAAAACTACGTCTTTATCCGGTGTCTACTTATTTTAAGCTAAACGTAAAATAAGCGTTACGGGCAAGGGGATAATATTTATTCTCAAGCTGTAAATGCTACTATTTCTACAACTACCTGATAAAATAAACTAAAACTTTATCATACAATTATTTAAAGTTTTGCAATTCTCATGTTTCTCTGAAACTTAAAACAGCCCGCATCGGCACCGAGCCCCTATAGCAAACTCCGAACTTTCGCGTGTAAAAGACGATTAGAATCGTGTCTCCAAAAATATATCCTCTCTCTAATATTGATGTTGTTATCTATCTACCTACTACTTATACATACTGACAGTATGATGACAATATTACACGGTTTATAGTACATTAATGCAGCGGCCTACTGCCCAGTACCTAGGCAAACTTTTTGTCAAAAACAATTACTTTTCAAAATCAATGACGAACAACAATAATTTTTACCGCGTTAAAGTTTTCATTTGTTTTTTTTTTTTCAATAAACAGCTTTTTATATGCAAGCCAGTTCGAAATTTAAATAAAACCTTTAATAAGTTACCTCCTTGGTTGCCAAGTTTCTGAGTAAAAGATCGGTCCATTTTTAAATTACACGACAGATATGAGTTTACTATATAATTTATTTGGCCGCTGAAACACGACAGATAAGGATTTTCATACAACTTTTGCCGGCCGCTGCTCGCATGTATTTGGCCAGTACAGCAATTTCGATTTTCTCGAAGAAGGTTCTCAAAATAATGCTCAAATTTCCAAGCATGTTTGAGAAAACCAAATTATTTATATTTCTAAGAAAATTTATAGAAAAGTGAAAAAATCTACAAACCTATATTATAAAGAGGTAAAGTTTGTATGTTTGGACGTAGGAGGTAATCTCAGGAAGTACTGATCCGATTTCGAAAATTCACTGCCAGAAAGCTACAATATTGCCTGGTGCGGGTTTGTTTTTACAGTATAGTTGACTACAACGTGGGCGAAATCGCGGGCATTAGCTAATAGTATATAAAACTCAGATATATCAACGCACAGCCTAAACCCCTGGTCCTAGACATGAAATTTGGAATTTATAATCATATTTATTGAATGATTCACTTCTATGTTTTCAAAAGTTCAATTCGGTTGAATCACATAAATTGAAAAACTAAAGTGAACCGTGTAATATTGCCATAATGTTCCAGTACATAAACGTGTCTACATCGTCCCTTGCCATCGACACCGCTTCAAAAATATAATTCATATTTTCTCACGTTCGTATTATAAATCATTCTGCTTTTAGATGTTCCACGAATAGTTTAATCCGTTTTACAAGCGAAAGGGGAATTAGTTGATTCTTAACTGAGCCGGCGCATTTCCGCATTATTTCAACACTTTGAACAGCGGTTATTTTAATTGATTTTATTAGAAATTGGGGAAAATAGATTTATATCTTGTGTTCGAGGGAATGGTTGTGACATATTGACGAAGTTTGTGTGTGCGTTTCGTTGGAGTTCGTTAGTGGGCCGCACTGCAGCAAATTCTTGTGATGCGGAGTGAAATGTGTCCCCGTTTACATTTTGTTTGCATTTTGCATGCTGCTCATAGTGCTCTTGTATAGAACGTTTAAACTTTAGAACGGTTCATGTGGCTTACGGACGGTTACTGTTTTACTGTTCCTATTGATTTAAATAAGGATATAGATTCTATTCTCTCCATCACAGTCAGTTTATTCATTTCAATGCAGATTTCTGCGTCGTGAACGCATGATTTGTATTCTTGGGAACGAAGCTGTTGATATAAATAGATACTGTTTATAATATGAGTGAAAGTTCAGTGCCTAATAAATAATACAAATTATTTATAATGAAATCTATAGAAGTTCTCAGTACAGTAGAAGATTGTTTAAGACTAAATGATGGAGCTACGAAAATTGAATCTTTAAACTTTCCTGAATTAATTTCCATTCATAATTTCTTTTGTTTAAAAAATATGGGGTTTTCTATAACTTCGTAGCACAATGTAACATTGTACACAGTTTATTTTTCTTTATAGTGTTTGTTCTTTCAAACCGCCCTCGGCTCCGTCGCGAACACAACATGTAAACAGCGAAAACAATATGAGCGTTCAAGTTTTTTCTTTTGTTTTTTAACGTTATTTCCAAGTTTTATGAGTTTTTAACGTTTAGCATAATATTGACTTAGTTCAAACTGCGGTTATTAAAAGCGTTTTGAGTTGAGTTACGAGTATTTATGACCTTTAAAATAAACTATTATAATTAGAAAAGGGAAACCTCTCATAGCTTTTCATATGCGCTAACTTCAACTAAATCATGAGAAGTTTTCTTTACCTTTCATGGTCATAAGGCCCTTCTTTCTCTTCATTTCATGATCTCTTTCCTTTATTATCTGTTTCTTTTACATTAATAACATTAAGTCTGCAATAAACAGCTCGTGTGCTAGACGTTTATGTCATTATAATCGATATGTATGAATTCTAAGTGACGCAATAGCCATAGGGCCGCGTATTCACCCTCCGATTATTACAATACGTTTAATAGCTATGCGAGATGTAGTCATGAGCTTAATAAATTATTTACTTTCATCGACTCGGGAAATTAATATCGATTTTAATTCGTATTATCGTACAGTGGTACTTTATCATTCGCTCAAAGTAATTTCACTCATAAATTCGCTCGTAGCAGGTTACAAATGTTTAAGGTGCCATTTACATATACACATAAATTCCCCGATAAGAACACATGTATAAGTGTGTAAGGATCATTTCCTGTACCTACCTATCTCATATAAAATTCAATCTGTGGCAATATTTCTGGACCCTCCTCAGCAAATGTCGACAAGTAACGGGCATAACCGGCCGTAAAACCATGTCTGCCGAAAGGTAATCGTATTTATCTCATAGGAAACTGTTTACCGCACACACCTCTGTAAATTATTTCGCAGCGGCCCGACTCGAGTGATTTAACGAGATAAGCCGCGAACCCTTCTGGGAGTGCATAACGTCATCCCGCTAATGCAAGGGTCCCCCTCCCTAGCGCAGATGGCACCCGTGCCGTCAGTTTTTCATACATCTTCTAGTCAGGGCTGTGCTTATAGAACTAGGAATGCCATACGCAACAATAAAACTTATGACCAGCACACACTTATCGACTAGGTCGTAATCAGTCGTGAATTGAACAGCTCAAAGCTCAATGCTGCTTCAAGTAAACAAGAAACAAGTTTCGTCATTAGCACTTTAATGGTCAATACGACTGTAAATCAATGAGGATGGTGCAATTTAACTGCTTCCCATAATCCGAAGGAACGGATGAGGATGGCGTAAGTTGAGCTTAACGAGCGATGCGGGCTTGACGGACAGCCCTGTTTAGTATTAGCATTCGCTGCATCCCGCCGCGCGATCACGGATTCGGAAGGGGCGAAGGCCCTTGCGCTTTCGACGACTGTTTTGTCTGTCGTGTGGACGCTATGGCCGCGCGTGCACGCTCTCGCGCGCTGCCCGTCGCACGCGCCCGCGCCGCGCGCCGCTGAACCGTCGCGAGTGCGCCCCGACTGTGACAAATCGTGTTAAGGATTATTGTTTATGGTGTGCAAAGCTCGCTGCCGTGTATTTATAGCCTGAGTAAAGCGGTGTTCTAATCGGAGTTGTTTAAGTGGACGCAATACGAGCAGAGATGATTTTCATGTTTACGTTTTATGCCGTATTTGTAGTTAATTCGAGCGGTTAGTCGTTTTGTTTACACGCGTGAATCACTTCTCCGTACTCTGACTTAACACGAGCTTAAGAGAATGAGAATTTATCTCGAATGGCATGAGTTCACAAATTAGTCAAGCCCTCAAGAAGTTGAAATAAATTGAAGTGGCATTTCTATTGAGAAATCCACTGAATTAATGTCACACGAGTTGAACTCGGTTATGTAAACAATGTTTACACCTGCTGCATACTTAAGACCGAATTATCCAAAAACAACAGTCTGAACATTTTGATGGTTAACTGGATTAAATTGTACTTCGAATAAGCAGGGTATAAACTTGAGGTATTATAAAGGTAAACATTCAACTTGTTATCTTTTATCATTGATCCTCTTCGCTTCGTGTATCGCAGCGCTGTCTCATCGGTTGCGTTCAAACGTGAAGTGTAACAAGGTTCGCGTTTTAAGTTATTGCGATGCTGTGGAGGTTGCGCGCGAGTGTGCGGGCGAAAGACCGGGTTATCTCGCCTGGCTGCCGCCCACGTTCCGAGCCTGGCCGACTGGTCCCGAGCCTGCTAATAAAACTCCGAAATAAACTCCTCTGTAATTGATTCTCAATAGTATAAAAATCTGTTTGTGTTGGTCTGTCCACTGTAATTAAGTGGACATCATATGACGTTCAAGAACTATGACTGACAAGATAATTTCAGGCCCATCAATCATTGTATTGACAACTGTGGGACTTTAGTTGAACGGTCTTTTGTCTTAGTTTTTTATTAGCTTTGTCATCTCAACTTCTAGTCTAATTAAAGGTTTTTTTCTTACAAAGATTGCGTGTTATGGGTTGGTGATGCTGAAATCTCTGTGTAATTTCAATACCTACTTACTATCTAGTCTACGATTGCATCTGCTGCAATACACGATCTCTGGCTGATACTGTAAGTGTTGATCACTTTCTACTAGTTATCGGCCCACGCTTCGTTCTAAGGCTTGCCTCACTGACCGAGACTAAGATACAGCTCTGCTAGACAATAATTTTGTTCTAATATCATGCTTTCATTATCTAGCTCTACCTCTATTCATTCAGATAATCGTTGCAAAGGAATTTGTAACAGATTTCTACCACCATAGCAAGCTTTACAACATAATAAACTCAAAGGGCCTGACACATTTCGTTTGAAAACACAGTCTTTATGGCCAATGACGTTCCTTTTACGTATCAATAAAGTTGTTGGCAAATCTAGCTCGAACAAGCAATTATATACAATCTGTAGTATCGTGTAGAAGAACATAATATGCCAATTGAACAGGTATCTATGCATAAAGCTGGCTCAGCTCCATTAAAGTCCAGTGCAAACGTGATTAATGTATCTGCAGCCAGCCGTTTTGAAATAGAATCGCAATACAAAAAGGTGCAGTTCTTAGTCCGTAGGCAGACTAATATGAAACGCGAAGATAAGTTACAAGTTACAACACTTCGGTCTTCGAGTATTACTTAAAACTTGAATGTCTGAAAAGGAAACTTTTGCTTCTTTTGAGGTAAATGAAATATCTAATGAGATTGCTGAATTTTATCTTTTTACTCATAAACAGACGTTTCTTACAAATCTTTTCTAAAGGTGTTACACCAACAGAATGGCTGGAAAATGAACAGCCGTGACGAACATTGTTCGCAAGAATAACGGGTCAAGATAGGTAAGGTTAGGGTAGATCTAGATACCGTGGTTTCGGTGAAGGATGTTATAAAAATGGGAGCGGTACAAATGTTTCATAACAAAGTCCAATTAGACACAGCTGTGAGTGACGACTTTAATAACAAAGTAGTAAATCTAGCTACAACAAGCAAGCTTGGGGTTATTCACAACAAATTTGAAGTGTTGGTGTTTGCGCCCGCGAATCGCCTCCGAGAACATTTGAATACAATCTAAGTAAATGTGTAGGTAAAACTGTGCTAAGCCAAGTCTAGTCCTAGTACTTGTACATACTTCACGTACATGTTTACTAGAAGCTGCAACTCCAGCCGCTGCAGCGCTTAATTCCTGTTTTACCACTCCTTGATTAGTTTTAGATAAAATAGCTTCGTTGGCAAACAGAAATATATTTCATATTTTATTGACCCTAATTTGCATATTGTGGTTTCACAATGGTATGAATCATGAAATAAATCCAAATGGTGGTTTAAATGTGCTCTTAGAAGAACTAATTTTAGCTTTTACTTTGTAAGTCAGTAAGTAATTAAGTAAGCGTGCTCGCCAAGAAAAGGATAAACAGAAACATTGATGGTTTAACGTTCCCAACTACTCGTAAGTAACATTCCGTGTTATATGAAAGAGACTGAATGATCATAAAAATGTTATTTCTGTGACATGGCTGCGGTTCACGCTATGTTTTTTGTAAACAACACCGACCTGTAAGCTGAATAGACGTTTGCTCTCATGTACTTTGTGACTTGTGACTGCAACCTCGGTTTTCTATTACTGCGGACATTCATGCCTTACTTTGTCATCAACATTTTGGTGTAAATGAACTCCTCATGAAGAGAGAACATTACGTAAAGTGATACAACCGATTTTACCGTAAATTTTGTATATAAACTTACTTCATTAGCAAAGTGAATATCAAATGACACTTAGTTCAAACGATAAGAACATTTAATTACGTCAGACAGTTCGGGACGTTCGCTTATTCGAGAGGATAATGGCGTTGATTGGAATTTGTGATTTCTGTAGAAATTGTTCGCTCGTTTAATGTGTGTGTGTTTATCGCGAAACCAGTTCCACAGTCCGCGGGGCGTCTGTGGGCGTGCATACTTGCTGCAGTTCACTGCAATGCAACACTGGAATAAATTTCAATACAAAAACCTTTGCACGAGAGATGTAGGTGGGTACTGTCGGATATTTAGCACGTTTGAGGCTATTGTTATCGTGTTCCAGTCGTGATGTTTAACCGACTGATCGTTTGGATTCAGTTACTGTAATAATGCGAACACGAGCTATAAACGATAACTCTTAAACTTTTATGATACCAAACAATTCTTGCGCTTCTTCCGTTCAAAAAGATTTTTTTTTGCGTGAGTGCGTTGTAATGCCATTAAATTTCTTCTCAGGGGTAGTATGTTAAGAAATGTCGACTCCATCTAGCTTATTTTTTTATTTGACTTGTAAACGTGATTTACAGAATACACAATTTAATTTCATTTCAAATTTCAGATTAACTGTCGTGGTTTATACATCAACTTGTGTACTTAGGTAAGCGCGTACTTACAAACATTTTCAGTCTTTCCTTGCGTTGATCAAAATTTAAGCCCGCGTTTATTAGTTTAGTTTTTTCACAAAGAATAATTGTAACGGTAGTGAATAGTAAACAAATGTCGTTTTGTCACGCTAAAATGAAAGACCCTCTAAATTCACCCGTAGTTTCTGCATCCAGAGGAACTAAAACCAAAATAGGGAGCAAACAATAAAAACACTGCGACACCCTAAAATACAAAGCATTTAAATTTTACGACATCTGTGACGTGTTTCTAACTTCAAGTATTTCCATTCGTAATTATTACAAAAAGTTTATTATTCCAGTACAAATATTTAAGAGTTCTAATGTGTCGTTACCACAAACCTTGATTGTTTGTTAGAGTGTGGCGTGATAGTGTTGTTTCGAATATCACCGGGAGGGATGAAGGGGAGGTCTCCCCTAAAGATTCTGGGGTCCCCATCTGCACAACAATAGTTCACAGTCACACGAACAGATCGATAAAGCGGGCCGTGAATCGAGCGCCCCTGTGAACGATCACATGCGCGTGCACTGTTTCGAAAAATCGAAGTTCGAACGCGTTCCGTTTACCCCAAACCATTGTTATCACTTTCATTATGTAATGTACAGTAAATATTATTAACTGATCGTTATTTGAGATTGTATTGTTTGGATACTTGCCATATTTTTGAACACGTGCGCGTCAGAGCTTTCAATAATAAATGATTCGATGATAACCTTTTGAATGCAGTTCAGGCTTTACGATCTTGTTTGAAATGATTTATTATTCATTTGACCACTTTGCTGATACCTTTACTAACAGCTATGTAGCTAGGTATTATCATCGATTTATGCTCTGTACGTAAACAAACAGCGTGTTTATAATTACAATTAATTAATTAACTGACACATCGGGTGCAGATAGGCGATGAAACCACAGTATAATAAAGTAAGCAGTATTAAGTCTCGAAAGTGTCCTTGAAATAATTACCTATGGCCGCTCGGTAGATAAACACGCACTAGGGTGGCCCACTGACTGTGTCTCTTGGGTTGTAACTGTACTTTATAAATCCCGGCGAATTTAATGATGGCAAAGCATTCTTTTGTAAAACATTGCGATTTGTTGTAGGTAGTTATGACCTGTACAATAAAATATTTTTCGCAAGTCCGGTAGCTTGTGGTGTTAGGTTTGTTTACTAAGGCGTCAAACAGATGAGCATCACTTTGCTGTCGACAGAGCCAACTTCAGCTGTCGACATAGCCAACTTCAGCTGTCGACAGAGGCAACCGTCGCAGTATTCGACACGCCGACTGCTGCCCACCATGTCGAAAGCATTGTTGTAGCGCGCCGCGAACCTTATTATAGTCTATTTGAAGCCGACTGACAAGGCAGCGCGCACGCTCATACTGTAGCTGTCGCCATTGGTCGGCGTTTGCTGTCCAAGTGTCGACGGCAAACGCCGACCAATGGCGGCAGCTGCAGTTGCCTCTGTCGACAGCTAAAGTTGCCTCTGTCGACAGTAAAGTGCTGCTCGTCTGTACTCTGCCTTAATTATCTCTGCACATCAGCCGAAGTCAATCGGATAGTATTAAATAAAAATGGATATTATCCATAAAATACATCTGTAGAAAAAACTATCATAAAAAGGCCTATAAAAAAAGTTTGCGATGACATAATAAATCTAAATGATCAGGTTAATTTATAAATTATTAAAATACGACAGAGTTGTCTAAAAAAAAAAAAATGTTAATTTGTCTACGGTAAT
This sequence comes from Hydraecia micacea, assembly GCA_914767645.1. Lineage (NCBI taxonomy): Eukaryota > Metazoa > Arthropoda > Insecta > Lepidoptera > Noctuidae > Hydraecia > Hydraecia micacea. Next base: position 8,117,444 of record OU611779.1, on the reverse strand, counting down.
TAAATAGGTAATGTTAATTCCATGTAGGTACACCAGGATTAAAGTAGATAATTTAATGCCAGGATTTTAAAACGCGTCGTTTCGGCCGATTTGTGTGAAGACGTAATACGAGTACTGCTTACTTTATTATACTGTGACACAACGTTATGCGCGAGAGCTTTGATAGTTGCTGTTACTTGTAATGAGGTCGTTGAGTTTGACAATCAGCTGGATGAAAGTCCTATCTGATTTCCAATATTATTTCTACACAGATTTTATACCTACTTAAAGTCTTACGTAGTCTGAAAGCTTTATGCTAGTGTTCACATAAAGTTAACACTAAGAAACATCTACGTAATTTATTAGATTTATAATTAGATGAACGCCTAAATATGATTGCCCTCTTGGATTTTACTGTCTAGTGTTAATGAAAACAGACATTAAAGTCTTAGGCCCTTCGTACACGGCACGGTTTCTTTACGGTAGGTACGGCTTATAAACCGCGCCGTAAAAAAAAAGTGTTTCTCAACAAGCTTCCATAGTGCTCCATACAACACTGACGAACGTGTACACACGACGTTTAAACCGCGCCGTAGAAAAAACGTGTCTGTGAAAATGCTTCTATAGTGAATATCAGTGGCGAAGGTACCATACAACTCGGTTCCCACCGGCTTCCCTTCGAAAATTCAGAACATAACCACTCTATAGTCAATTCATCATTGAAATTTTCTTTTGGATTCTTTTTGCTCCGGCCTACCTCTGTCATAAATTCACCCTTCGCCACTGGTGAATATAGTGACCCATACTACAGTGACGACCGTGCCTACATACGGCGAATAAACCGTAGTATTTCACGGCAAGAAAAACGTATGTGTACAAAGGCCCTAACGTAGTCTGCGTAAATAAAGGTTACAAGTTATATAATTAAGAAACGATATTCACCTTGTAAGAAGGTGTAAAACAAATTTCTGAAAGGGAAAAGGACGAACCTAACTTAGTATTCAAGTTGAGTACCTATCTACCTACGCCAAAATCTTTCAATAAATTGTTTGAAATTACTTTCTTTTCCGGAAAACAATAATTTATCGAGAAAGTAAACGCTACTGAAGAAGTTTTGGAAAGTTTTTCGCCGCGTTGAATGACATTGAAAAAGGGCGGAGGGTGCCGCGTGATAAATCTAACTTAGTGTCGTGTGCAGGCAGCTCGAGCCCACAGGTACCGTGCTAATGAAAATATATGATAGCCCCGCACTTCCTGCATTTCGTTAAAAGATTTTTTCCAAAGTAATGAAAACATATTGCGTTTAAAGTATGTTCGGTTAATTATCGTAAAGAGTTTAAGACGCATCAAACGCGGTTCCTATTTTGAAAATCTAGTTAAGTATTTGTTAATCAATCCTAGCTGTTGCTTGTCGGTTGAATGGATCGTCCATAAATGCTTATCTATAGGTACTAATATTTTATATAGGTAAAAGTGAGTAGAGAATGTTCGAGGCAATATTCGGAACTCCTGATCCGATTCCGAAAATTCTTTCACTAATGGGAAGTTACAGTATTAGCGTGTGTAATAGGATATATTTTATATTGAATCAAGAAATTGCACGGGAAGCTATTTTGATATATAGAAATGTTGACAAATAATCTACTGTTAGAATCTACCAATACGAAGAATAAGATCAGGGGAAAACAAAGCATTTTTTTTTTCAGCAATAAAGGGCATCTGCAAAAGCGTCCGATCCAAGCGTGCCATAAATTCAACCTTCCCTCCCCTTTATTTAGAGACAAAATATGAAAGCTAACTTTAAATAAAATTGCGCTCATTTCTTTTACAGTGTCTGCGTTTGAATAAATAATGTAATCTTAAAGTAAATAATGGGAGAAATTCTATTGCAAAATGTGTTTGTACGTCTCAAATAGATTATAAAAATATATCGGCATGAGTCTTAGTAGATAATAATGCAGATTATTTTTTCAGCGTCCACTTGCAAAAGTATCATTCAAAATCTAAAAACTATTTGTTATTATTATTTGACTATATTACTTAATAAACATAAATTACACAAGCATGGTGAACTTATTCAAAAACTAAATATTTTCCTCGCAGTCGTAATAAACAGGCCCAATTCGTGATGGAAAACTCATAACGCAAATTGACTTGTTCCGTATCCAAGTAACGCGAGAAAAATCTGTCTCTATGTAAAAAGATGAATAACAAAACGATTTTAATTCCGTGAATCGCTGAACAATAAATATTATAATATGTTTCATGAGGGCGCGCCGCGAACGTGTCTGCGGAGATTTTTCGCATCGGAATTTCACACAAAAGGCTTTACGTTATTAACGGCACTCAGATGATATTAAAAGCTGATTTTGCTGCGTAAGGTTTGGTGTGGGATGTAAGCTGAAGCGATTGTTTTCTTTTTTATCCGGTGATAAACCAACGAAGCTTGATGAATTGAATTTCATTAAAACCTGATCTAAAAATAATCAATTGTGGGCCTAAATTTAGGAAACCTATACCTATCGTCTATTCAAACTAATGTCACAAATTGATGTTCTTTCAAGTTAAACAAATATCAACTTTATTTTAATGGTAATTAAGTTGATTTCAGAGTGACTAGCACTATTGAATAACTTATAAAAATGTTTGAAGTTGTAGCGCAAACTGAACTTTATTGTGTAGGATTTAAAGTTATTATTCCATAAACTCATGTTTGTTTACATTTTTGGCAAATAAATCGCGAATGCAGTTTAAGTCTAAAGCACGCTACAGTTGATGATCTAACATCACAACAACCCGGTAGAGGTGTTTATCATCCACTTTTCGCCAGTTATGTATTTCTATGGATCATCTTGTACATTCCTGTTAAACCTTCAAACAAAAATGACGAAAATGAGACAAAACACTGCATATTCTTGTGTATTATGTCTTAGATACAGACGCCGGCACATCAAGCTACTACAATCTGTCAAATTTCTTTAATCGATTTCCAACTTTATCGCTAAAGCATAAGGGACAGTTTCGGGTAGCTTGTGTCTGTACGTTACATGTTTATGCACAGAGATGCCTGCAGATATAATTACTTTTATGTTGTCTTATAGTATTTATTCATCTCCGGTCCGGGGTACAATTTCTTGGGTTTTTCCAACTGTAGTTTCTCTGTAGCCGCCTGGAGTCTCGATTTGTGCCAAGTTGATGGCAATAGGCTCGCCCCCTATTAAATGTGTCTTAAACATAACTGGCGAAATGTTGGTTGTATTGTTACATTATATTCTAAGTATTCTTTATTTTATTTTACTCTATTATCTACCTAGTTCTTTAATCTGTTCAAATCTGTAGACCTGACCTGGTTTTCCCATTCATGGAATATAAAATGATTTGTTATAGTTCTTATAGTTCATGGCCCGATACACAGCCCTTCTCCTCCAACTTGCACCACGCACAAACCAGTGTGCCCTAACTCACGCCCCTATTGCGCACAAACAAACACCGTGTTTATAGCAGCTATTGTATGGGCTTAATTAATTCGCTTTATGTGAGCAGTCTTTACGTTTTTGTTGAATCACCATCGCACAAATATTTCGCGACTTTTAATGTGCCTTCAATGAATTTTGGTTCCTTTTATTGCGAGGTATTTTGGATCTGATTCCGAAACTCCGAAAGCTCTCTTTCCTTTCTCTCTGAAAGCTCTTTTATAAAATCGCAAAAGTGTCTGTGTTACTGCCTTTGAAAAATACTTTATTTATTTACTTATTAAAATTTTATGCATACGTAAAAAACCGCACAAAAGCGGCCTTGACGCATGGGGCATTTTCTACCAGTTAACCTTACGAAGATAACGTTTGAGTACCTGTACCTAACTGTAACTGCATATGAGGGCATTGATGCAGTTTTTGTTTTGTTAAAAATAAATAATAATAATAGCAATAACAGCCCATTATTTTCTTACTGCAGTTCAAAAGTCTCTTTTCATAAAGAGAAGGCACAATCATATTCAGAATACCTATATAATGTAAAGTGATTCAGTGAATGCACTAGATTTTGTGCAGCTGATAGTATAATATGATTTATTACCAATATACACATACCTACTAGTTAGGGACAAGTAATTTATCACCAGCAATAGAGATTAGGTACAATAATTTTAATAATTTATGAACATAAACATAAGTTTATCAATGAGGGTGATCGCATAAAGTTCCTCAACTGCTGTGCATGAATGTAAATGAATGGCGTTCTATCACGTCCACCGGCCAATTTGTCACATATTGCCACTAAATTAGCATCTATATCTTAATTATGAAGAAAGTAATTAGCACTTTGCCCCACTGGCGTTATCTGCAATTATTTTTATTTCCCAAAGGTATTTTTTGAAGACCCGTTGTCAATAATCACTTTGTCCACGCAGTGAGTTGACAATACGAAAATAAATATTGGGTTTGTGGACGCCAAAATGCAGTAAATTTCAACTTGAACGCATTTTATCATAAAAATAAACATCCTGAAAGTATAAATGGAAACCAAATATAAAAAATGCCATAAACGTTTTCCGCTCTTAATTTTGTAGAGCCATTAAAACCTGCCCTAGGGCAGAAAACATCCACCCTATTAATGCCCAATACAAATTGTGACTATAAATGTCATATACCAGCTAACATACAACTTACAAGACTAATAGCTGGCATGTCCCACCAAATCACTTTTATGTTATTATCTCACGAAACAAGAGCTATTGGCGGGCTGCAGGGAGATAAATCTGTCCTTACCAACATGCACTTACCTTGGACTTGACTTATTTATTGCCCTGAATATCTGAGCGACCAGAGAATAGTACCCAACGATCATTATTCTGGACGGAATATGATCCATCCCGTCCTCTCGGAAACGATTGATAGATTCATCACTTCTATAAATAAATGAACGTTTCGTCTTCTTTTTTGATCGTTCTAAATATGACAGAAATGTGTAGCATTAAAGTATGTCCGTTTCTATTTCCGTAGCAGTAGTAAAGCGGGCTACGAAAATCGTAGACTGCTACTACGATTTTTGTAGACGAAATCATCCATACTAATCATAGATATTCCGTGATACTAATCCATACTTTCGCACCTAGGGATCTGGCTGTCTGTCTTTCACGCCTTAACGGCTGAACGGATTTGGACGGACAAACGATAGATAGACCATGATCTGGGTTAGGACATAGGATAGGTACTTTTTTACCCTGGTATTAGTTACGATCCCGTAGAATAATTTCCGACCAACACACGGGTGTCGCCGCAGGTAAAAGCTAGTCACATATTTCGGATGCTACAAATAAAGAAATCGTAATATTTTCTTCCATATTATGTGGCTTGTAAAAGTACCACTAATACCTTTATCAGATTTCTTGGAATTTATCACACATTCGAATATTTAGTACTTACCTACATCTATTAATTCACAGTAGTCACATAATTATGAACCGTATAATAATAACCTTATAATATAAATCAACGAAATGTATTCAATTTATTCATTCGATTGCCTTGTTTAGTTAATGGTGCTCAAGCAGTTAAATGCTCGGCTTCTAATACCTAAAGGGTGTCTCAATAAGAGTGCACTTTTTCATTTTAAAATAAAAACAAGTATTTTATGACAGAGTTGTGATATTTTTATTGTATTGTAAAGAAGACATGTTCCGATTTAGTATGGAATAAAATATCCGGCAAATGACCCCCACGGCTCCGATGACAGGCCATTACTCTTTTCATGAAATTTTCCATGACTTTTGCACAGAGATGTGGCTGTATCTCACCGATGACGCGTTGTATTTCCGATTTGAGCTCAGGAATTGTTTCGGGTTTATTCGCATAAACCCGAGATTTCACAAAACTCCAGAGAAAAAAATCGCACGGCGTTAAATCGCACGATCTTGGTGGCCAGTTGTCATCAGAACAAAATTCGCTGCGTAGTGTTTCGTGAAATTTGAAGTTGTTGAGAACGATGTCGAATTGATGTTTTCGGGTTTTCGGCGACACTCTCGTTTACAGCAGCAATGTTTTCAAGAGACCGACCGGTACGTTGACGCAAAGGATTCTTATTATCCATAATTGACCCAGTTTCTTCAAATTTTTTTACCACTCTTCGAATGGTTGACACATTAGGTGCACTTTCTCGGCTGAAAATTTGGCGAAGTTTGCGAGCGGTTTCAGCGTAACTTTCCCCATTTTTGTAATGAGTTTTCAGAATTATAACGCGTTGTTCTTTCAAAAAGCTCTCCATTTTTAATAATCGGAATAAACAGAGGTGACAGCTGTCAAATTTCAGAGCTGCCAATTGCATGAAAAAAAAAATATTCCAATTTTAAAAAGTGCACTCTTACTGAGACACCCTTTACAATCCTACATAATATAATGTTGCGTGTTGACATTAATTAGCCCGCTACGGTTTCTTGGAAAACTTCTTAGTCCTACAATGATATGTTATTAGTATGTAAAAGGAGTAGTGAAAATAGCAAGTGCGTGTAAAACGTTAACTGTTTTGTTAAACATTCATCCTTGTTTGATATTCGTATCTGTGTAAAACGATAACCTTACCTACTGCAGTCACAGTTACCTGTCTACTCTTTCAGATTGCACAAAAGTTAACTATAAAATGTACAGTCAACAGCAAAAGTAGATAGTGAAATTTTGGAGTCAAAACTATGGCAAATATATGGCAGCTGTACTAGTAGTAAAAGTTTGGTATAATTTACAATCACTTCGACGCCACACAGTTCTGACGCGAACTCCGTTCATTAGTATTGAATTTCTGATTTTCATCATCTACTTTTGCTGTTGACTGTACCACACCGGCTGATCTGTTCTGTGTTGCCTTCAAAGCAAGAGTGAATAGGCATCTTCTAGACACGCTCGTTCCATCATAGACCACATCTATCGCTTTCCATCAGGCGAGATCGAGATCAAGGGCAGGCTCATTCAGCAATTTAAAAAAAACTCACCGTGATAACTTAGGTGAAGTAAGCTGTCAAACTAATATCGCTGGAACGACAGCTCTCTTCAACGTCACCTTAGGGCCTGTGCACACCACGTTTTTTAAACGCGCCGTTGACGCGCATTTTAGAAACGTGAAGGTCTACAGGCTGCGTCTGACCCGCATGCGTATCGCGTCTGTATCGCTACAAACGCGCGTCAACGGCGCGTTTAAAAAACGTGGTGTGCACAGGCCCTTTCCTAAGTTTTCTCGGTGAGATATTTACAGAAGAGATCCGTGTAGTTAAAAATACCTCAATTAATAATCTCCTATCAGCAAATTAATCGCGTAACTAATTGAAAGGTGTTCACATCATCGTGAGAACGCTGCCTGTGCCACGTAAAATTTATGTGGTTCAATTAAGCCACGTGAACTTAGCATTAATGGCCGATCGAATATGTACGTGCATAAATTTGCATAAAACTGTGTGCTGTACAAGCCCTGTCCATGTTCGCTTCTACGAAAAGCGATTCTCTGTTTGCTGGTTACACAGGGTTGGCAACTGAACCAGTGAACCGAAATTGGAAATATAAACTAAAATTTAAAGGAAAATTTGACCATTTTGCTAAACGTATACAATTTAATCAACCCATACAGCGAGGTTTGTAGATTTCAAGTTAGGAAAATACAAAGTTACGTTATCTTAAAGTTAAGTTAGAGTTAAGTTAAAGATAAGTTTGTTTGCTGCCAACCCTAGTAACAAGACAGGCGCTAAGCTATCGCTATTAAGTTGTACCTACGTATAGCTAGTTACTTCACAGATGTTACTTAAATGCATATTGCATATTACTTGCAGTTAAGGTTTTTTATCCTAAACTTGTCTCTTGTAACTTGTGTTTGTCCCAGAATTGTAGTGATCTCACACACTCTTTTTTAGAACAGAATGTTACACATTGAAAAAACACTACAAAGTGAAAAATAACTTTAATTTCGGAAGTCGGTGTCTTCGGTTATGTATTCTCGTTTTTTGCCACCGATTTCCGAAATGAAAGTGGTTTTTCACTTTGTAGTGTTTTTTTTTGGAAGTCGGTTGTATTTTTTTCTTCAAAAGGTTTTTTATATTTCACTTTTTAGCTGTCTTACCTACCCCACACGAGTTGGTACACCACTACTTGCTTAACAGTGATGGGTAGTTTTATAACATCATCAACACAAAAATAGTGAATTAAATACGTATTATTGAAGCTAAATCAGAAAGTAAAAGCACACTTAATAACATTCATATGGATTCATATGGGGTCCACACTTGATGAAAATATCGATGAACATACATACAGACGAACATAGAACCTCCTCCTTTTTTGATGTCAGTAAAAAAGGAAACGCTGCCACTAAAATGTGAAGAACTTGTCATTATCCAAACATGGTCATGTAAGTTTCTTAGTCACAGTTCCTAATAGCCATTTAGCTTTCCTTGAAAACGTAAACCCATCCGCAGAAAGCACATGATTGATATAAACAACAAATGGAATGTTTTGTTCTCAAACAAACGCAGTTCACGCTCATTACTGACGAAATAAACCAGTCGAGCAGTCGCAGGGAATTCTTGGAACATCACGCGCGTCGAAAATCACGAAAGATGTTTGAATTAAACCAAGTAAAGCCATGCATCACCCACCAATCTAGATTTATACCTCACGAAAGACATTTGACATCTCATGAGATTCCCCTCCCCCCTTTCACCCCGCTCTTTTACGCGATTTGTCCATTGTCATTTTGTGAAGTGGGCGTTAGGCTTATAGGCGTGCGTCGGGTTTAAGTGAAGTGCTCATGAATTATTTACCTCTGTACCTTCGCGTATCACATCACAATATCGTCTGGAGACCCTTGTGATGTTTATTTGGTCGTCGTGTGCTTGGATTTTTGTTTTTTGATGTAACTTATTCAAATTCGTGGTTAAATTTACTTAAAGGAACTTCATTTCCATATTGATAGCCTCATCAAGAACGAAAGAAAGAGCCATTGAATGTGTCACGACAACAATAAATTCAAAGCTCCGGGGTGTTATAATAGCGTCATAACAATCGATGTATAAATTAGTAACAAAAGTTCGTTGGTTGCACAATGATTGAATAAGGATCACGACTAAGCAACGTCAACTCTTTACACCGCTTATAATTATGTAAAACTATTAAGTTTTTATTTTGGCCAAAGAATCGCCATACAACGGGGCAATGGGCACTTTGACAGCGATGCGGACGAATTTTCTGATGCCCCACGATTCTTTCACCCTTTTATTTTTTATAACATGTTCAGTCTTTTAGCTTATATTATGTAAATATCATCTTGTTTGAAAATAAAAATACCAGTTATCATTCGAAATAAAAGCAAAATAAACACAAGTACATTATAGTATTTTCCTTTATATAGAATCCACAATCTAATCAAAACTTTCTCGTTACGAGAGAATGGAAGTAGTGCAAGTTGTCGTACCTAATAGAGTAGGTGCATATTGCACGCGCCCCGGTGCTCGGTGCCACACTGCACCCGCTATGATAATTTCGATAATGCGCTCAAAACACCGCATTGGCGTTCAGTTCCAGTTACAACTCACAATAGACTATTTGCAGTGAAATTCGCTTGATGATTAGTCTATTCAACTTCGTCCATTATGCCCGCCGTTCTACTTCCATTTCTTAGGACCATCTCTTGCCTGCCAGGGACCACATTAGATCATTTTTAACGCAAAGTTTCAGCGTCAAAGAAGGTTAATGTACCTTGAACTCTCTCGGAGCGACACTCGTAATTAGGCCCTTTTCACCATTGTCCTTAGTTCTCGGAACAAAGAGACAATAATAACTAATCGTTCGGTCCCCCTTCTTTCTATCCCACTATTAACTAAATTGATGATTGTTGAAGATCAATTCTGTTAAAAGTACCTAATCATACTAGTGAAACGTGTACAACGCTACAAGGTTTATTTAGGAAATCGGAATTAACGCCGCCATCTTGTTTTGTCAATACAATTTTTGTGACAAATTCTATTCTATTTTTAATAAATGGCAAGTAAAGCCAATGTCGACTATTCTGCCAATGTCTAAAGTGAGCTGGAAGAATAAGTGAGCATGAGAAAAAAAAAACAAAAAAAAGTGTTTTAAACGAATTGTGACAATGTCACAAATGTGTACCAACAATGCCCTGTCAATGTCATTCAGACGCCAAAAGAAGACGAAAAAAAGGTAGCACCCAACATTATCTAGGTAGGGACAAAGAGAGCAACAAGCCACTCTTGATCCCTACCTACATACCTATGTAGTTACCTTTTCTGAGCTTGTTTCCTCATAATAAAATGCAATTCAAAAATAGATTTTGCACATAATAAAGGGAACGTTAGTGGTCGTGCGCCGTGGTCAGTAAGTTATGGCTTGGCGGTTCAACCGACCTGACCTTTGAAATTCCAGCAATGCTCGGAGCGCCGCTGAACATTGGCATTTGTGGTGTTCGGCTCTCTGAATTATAGACAGGTATTGAGTCACGCCAAACCCATACCAGTCATCAGAATTTTGGTCTTAATTCTTGGCATTAAAGCAAGGACATTCGAACATTATTTTATGCAGAATTTTTTTCACGAACAAAACATTTTGTAAATTTGAAGTTGAGTATAAGTAGGGCGATTTTTTTATTACTCTTGTATCCAAACACAGCACAAACAATAACATACATATAGGAAATATTTTCCAGCGTACGAGGGTAGACAATATAAAAGCTTTTCGCGTGACAACTCCGCTTGGGATACCTACCTACTATACTATAGAAAAACAATATAATGGGAACAGTGTCATCCGTGAAATGTGCAAAATGTGTGTCTATTGCAACTCGAGTGTATTGTGTTCTTTGTACTGCGACATGTCACATTATTTGAAGAGTTGAGGGCAATAAACGAACCATGGGGAATACAAACTCGGGTCATGGCCACCACCGGCAGCACAGCAAGAACAGGAAATCTAGAAGCCTTCCAACGTCGCCCGAAGTCAGGAGGTATGTGTACCGCTGTGGAAATATTCCGTAGACTATAGAAATGTTATTCAATCAATACATAATTATAGTAGCTTGTACTGTTGCCATGGAACCAGCTTAGAGGTGGTATTTGAAAGCCCTTTAGCAACAGGGATATAATACTCCGAGATTTTAATTGCTGTAATTCTCGAGTAATGAAATGAAGAATATTTCAATATAATTTCTTCATTTCATACTCATAATACGATTCATGTAACTTTACATTGGTTAACTTCTTACCTATTAATTTTTTTATGTTAGTGAAGAGGCATAAAAGCCTCCCAGACGACCTAATGATGTCCTCTTTTATACTTTTTGCGTAGCAAATTACGCTATCCGTGGCGTTTCATTTCATATTCTAATATGAAGACGGAATCACTTTGTGCTTGTAACGAGCCCTATTTTCCCAAGGCGTCGTCTTTCCTCGGCTAGTACGAGAGCTCTTTGTTCAATATTTCTTCAGATCGATGTTTAAGACCAGTTCACTTAGCGAACGTGTCTTAAAATACACATGAGCTTGAAGACTTTCAAGTCACGCGTAACATTTTACTGCAGTATTCCATCAATATCGTAAAAGTAAAATGGTGGATAATCTTTGATCTCTAGATCTCGTCTCTGTGTTGCGGAGGTGCGTAAACAATGAAGGGAGGTGCATCGCCCTCGACTCGCCCTTTGTAGGCGATATTAATCGCTATTATGAGACAGCTATGAGATTATATGGCCGTGTAAGTGTGTCCGTACGTAATTGAGACTATTGAGTGTCTGCACTCTGCAGTATCTTCACTTAAAATGGAGTGTTTGTTTATTTCTTAATGTTTGTTCTAAGTTTTCCTGAAACAGTTAATAAGTTACGATAGTACCTATACATGTGCGTTAGTGTTACTTTTTCGGAAGCTATCTTTGTCGCTAACTTCATCAAACTATCCAAATAAACTCAAAAAGTAGATCGACCAGCAAAAACTCAACTCCTTTGATATCTAATACTCGTAACCCAAATTCAAAATGAGCGTGACAGAAAAGAGCAGTAAATTTTCAAGAGGCACTCAATACACCGCGCTGTGTGAAATGGTAGAACGTGACGTCACGTGGTGCGGGTCCCACGACAGCCTCTATTTCCGAACGAGCCGCTTGCTCCGGAAGCCGTGTCACGCGCCACGCTCCTATTTCGGAAGTGTCACGCCCTACAACACTGACACGTATCTACCCACCTGTCTGTGTAACAATATTCTCTTATAATATCGCCTATTCCTTTAATTATAGCGGGCCAGAGAGAGATAGAACGACAAACAATCTTAGGGTGTTCGAAGATTTTTTTCTTGTTTGTTTTGTGGGTAGTTTGCAAGTATTGTGGTAACTAGGACAGAGACAGTCATTTAGAAATGATAGTCACGCTTCCGTGGACAAAAGTTCTCTTCTCATGCGATGCGATAAGTATACTGACTAGTACTTTCAGATTTGACGAAACTGTCTCGGGAAAGGGTGGCGTGGCTTCAGGTCACGCTAAGTTCTAGTACCTCATAATCAACCCATAATGTTCCCACTGCTGGGACACGGGCCTCCTCTCTTTCAGAGGAAGTGGGCTATAATTTACCACGCGGGACCAATGCGGGTTGGTAGATGTCACAGACTCACAGTCTTCGACTTTTTGGTTCTAGGACATGCCGGTTTTCTTGGGATGTTTCCCTTCACCATTTTGTGAACAGTGGTGATGAAATTATTTACACAAAGTGAAGCGCCTGCCTGTCGCACCCATTATCTACAAACCGTAAGTCGGGGCCGATACATTGTGATTAGGTCACCACCGACTCCCTAAATTTTAGTACCTAATAAGTAGTAACTTTGAGCTATTGCTAGCTATCCTGGCTAGTGCTCACGTTCTATTGATAGGTATCCTAGCTAGTGCTCAAGTTCTATTGCTAGCTATCCTGGCTCGTGCTCAAGTTCTATTGCTAGGTAACCTAGCTAGTGCTCAAGTTCTATTGCTAGCTATCCTGGCTAGTGCTCAAGTTCTATTGCTAGGTATCCTAGCTAGTGCTCAAGTTCTATTGCTAGCTATCCTGGCTAGTGCTCAAGTTCTATTGCTAGGTAACCTAGCTAGTGCTCAAGTTCTATTGCTAGGTATCCTAGCTAGTGCTCAAGTTCTATTGCTAGCTATCCTGGCTAGTGCTCAAGTTCTATTGCTAGCTATCCTGGCTAGTGCTCAAGTTCTATTGCTAGGTATCCTAGCTAGTGCTCAAGTTCTATTGCTAGCTATCCTGGCTAGTGCTCAAGTTCTATTGCTAGGTAACCTAGCTAGTGCTCAAGTTCTATTGCTAGGTATCCTAGCTAGTGCTCAAGTTCTATTGCTAGCTATCCTGGCTAGTGCTCAAGTTCTATTGCTAGGTAACCTAGCTAGTGCTCAAGTTCTATTGCTAGCTATCCTGGCTAGTGCTCAAGTTCTAGTGCTAGGTATCCTAGCTATTGCTCAAGTTCTATTGCTAATCTTGCTCCGTAATATAGCATATCCTAAACCCAAGCTTGGGATACAGACATAAAAGTAGGTAAATTGGCAATTTGGCATTATAGGATGCAACCAAATGTGAGTGGTTGACCAAAAAGGGACCTCAAGGGAAAATAATTGATTTCGAGTAAATCGCGTTTGAAATTTCGTGTAGAAACAAGTTGCGGCATGTTTTATGTCAGTATGCGACTTCGTTAGTAAGTGTCAACACGTGTTTGCGGTTACTACGTTATTGGCGACTTATTTAGTGTCAGTTTCTTGTCTTTATGTGCGTCTGACATCACAAAAACAAATTTTTCCAAAACTGCCTCGGCTCACAAAAAAAATAATAAAAAAAACACTACGGCACCTAAAAATATTCTGGTTAGACCAAAACAAAGCTAAAAGACCACAGAATAAAAAATTCAAAAAAAATAAATAACGGTTTCCAATCCCTCCAGGTCCCTTTTTGGTCAACCACTCACAAATACATTCTCAGATTATTGGACTTTGCTCTTCAGCCCGTGACGGTTGACACAGTACCTATAGGTATCGATAACAGAGCACTAAAAACATGCAAATATGTTTACCAAACCGAATAAACATACGGTATGCTATTGCCACTCTATCTATCCGGCCACTCGTGTCAAATATCTGTTACGCAAAGCATAGCGGCGCATGTCAAATGACACGGAGTCGAGTTGCGCCGGCGCAGGCGACGCCACATGTTCATTGTTTGGATATTGCCCTCGTTATCGATCGGAGCTTTGATCGGACAAAGAGCCTGCACTTAGCTGCATTCTAAACAAGCCCTGCATTCTGTAGGTACTTTAGTAAACTGTAACAAATACATATTATAATTGATGTTGCTACTGATACGTACTAGCATACCTATGTAAAACTATAAATTAGTACCTATCCAACTGTTTGATAGGATCGTATTTTTCTTAACTTTATAAGTTTCTATCCTTTTTTTATGGATTGCAATAAGCATTTTAATAAAATAGAGCTTTATAATAAATTTACGTTCCAAGCCGTGCCTCTGGGAGTAGATATGGCTGGATCTGATTTGGTTGCAGCGGTCAGATAGCAGTTCTTTTTGTGCAAATATTGATCAATATTGAGGCGCATACTTAATTCTGATTTCTTCGGTAGCTAAGTTGTTTATTTTAGTGTACCTATACGGAAATGTGGGGATTATGACTAAGTATGGGAGGTTCTCAGTTCGATATATTTACGAATAAAAATTAAAAAGTCACTTCACATTAAATGAGTTCGATGCAATTTTAACTTCAAACATAGCTTTTTTTATGTTGTAGTAGGTACCTACCTACCTATGTGAATGATAGCATGAGAATAAAAAGAGCAATTCCCGTCTAGACCGCAGACTATTGGATTAAGATGTATCGTAGTGGAACTTTACACTACAATATAAAAGAAATCTGAACTTGAAAGAGATTTTTTAATGCATTTTCTATTGTTACATTGTTCGTTTGTCTTTTACGTGCGAAAATAAAGGAAAACATGAGCTTTTCAGTAGTCTCTCTGAGAACTTTAAAACTACCCTTTTTCTTTGAAAACATCAGTATCTAAAGTGTTATTTTTACATAAACGAGATACGATTGTAACTCCAGTATCAAAAAGAATAAAATCATGCACGTACTTTTGATACTAGCGACATCTAGTGGGGAGTAGCAGTAGCAAGCAGCATTATTTATTGGGTAAGTAATAGATGATATAACAACAAAATCTCTAATATTAACAACATATAACAACGGAACCTATAATTTTATTTAATATAGCGATTAGTTAATATAATGAACGATTGATATAATTTTATAATAACTAATTTTTATAAGCATAACATACATTCAATATAAAATCGTTTGACATACCACTCAAAAGATATAAAACATATTTAGACTAATATGATGAATTATTATTTATTTAATAAATATTTAAAAGTATTTTTTCTTTGTATTATTCTTTGTAAGTTCTATCGTAGTTATAGGTAATAGTAACCTAAGTAGATATTAAACATAACTAGTAACTGATTACCACCTGCGCTAAGATAGGTCGACGGAGCCCCGCTTCGCGGGGCTCCTATTTCTGGGTGGTTTAAAAAAAAATAACCACGAAGGCTAAGGCGGGAGCTCCGCTCCGCTGCGCTCCCGCCTTAGCCTTCTAACCTAACCTATCCGAGTCGGGGTACTCTGAGTCGGGGTACCATAATGACGTTTTTTATATACTTATATTAAACGTTAGACCTAATGATTTTCGATTAAATAAATAATATACATATTAAACGTTAGACCAAATGATTTTCGATTACATAAACGTTATATCAAACAACGTTATACTACTTAAGTTTTAGAATAAATAAATGTTATATGTAAAGAAATTATATCTACAGTTGGTATATCTCACGTTGATTATATCTTATGAACGATAATAAAATGAAATTAGACCAAATGAGTTTATACGTTATGAGACGCACCCTTATTTATTTGCTTGTTAAAAAAAAATCCATTGTATTGATTATGCGTTCTTGTAAATCATTTGTATCGTAGGTAATGTGCAAATGTGTATTCGAATATAATAATTTATTTGGTTACTGCTGGAATTATTATTTTTCAATAGGAAAATCAATGCAAACATGCACTAGGTACCTACTCAGTTATGTCGCTAAATAGGTAACTAGATACTTATTATTTAATATGGTACCTATGATGGCACAGGCCCCCGAGAGCTTCTTAGCCGGTGGTTTATTATAAATTCGTGAGCCACGCTCGTGCCTAGGCGCATTTCAAGCGGGCGTATCGTGTTTTCCTACACGGCCAGTCTAGTCTATCTAGCTGAGTAGTGAGTACTGACCCGGCCTTAGGTCCTTACTAATGTAGAATCATTTCCTTAAAGAGCTTCTCTCCTATTTATGTTTGCTGATACAGATCGAAACACCGCACTGCTTCCAACTCTGAAATGTATAGGTAGGTAGGTACCAATCGGGTCGGTCGTACTGAATTTAATGAGTAGCAGGTATCGTAGCAGTAGTTATACTTATACATAGCATCCTCAAAAAGAGATATAGAATAAATTAGTTCTGTCGATTTAAAGAACATCACATAATATGCATCAGATTCGTTATGGGAAAAGATGATTAAGAAAGCTGCTAAAGATTTTTATGAAACCATTTTTAGATATTTTTTGATGTTATAAATACACACATTTTATGGCTTCTGCCATGTTACGGATCATTACTTTTGAAATAGTGCGACAATGTTAAATATCGCTTATGTGACTCTAGTGATATCTAACCAGAACTTTTCTACATTCACTTTGAACTGTTCGCGTAGTTGATAGGTTGACGAAACGGTTCTATTACTAAGACGAATAGACTAATATATGTGATATTTATATAGCATGAAACATATTTGAAAATATTCTTGTTTCAGTTTAAGTATCAAAATACCTACATATCTTTAAAGCTCTAATGAATTTCTCTCTCAACGAATGAGAATAAAAAATAATGCATTTCAGATGTACTTTAATGGGACTACGGGTGTTAAAACCGGGAAACCCAGTAAAATATATCATCAGCTACCTTTCTACCGCTGCAGAGGGGACTAAATAATTACGGTTCATGAAAAAAAAATTACAAGAAAATCTGTAGCAAAAATTTTATGAAATGGAAAAGAAGAAAAATGGCGTGACTCGTTTTCCTGTTTTAAGAGTCAGATTTCCCGAAAGTGTAAGAGCCTAGCCAACACTTGGGTTTTCTGTTGAAGACGTTTATTATTAAAGAGATTCTTTGAAAAAGGTATGACATAGAAAGTGAAGGAGGTCTCATGTTTAGTGTAGCACAGATAATTTTTATTGCGTTAAACATTTTTTTAGCAAATATTTAACAAAACTATTTACTCTGACAAATAATAAATAACACAGTTATGGGAGGCAGTTTCGTCAAAGTATTTTTAGATAACCAAAACTATCTAAATCTTATTCTGAGGCCCGAGCACGAACGCGGAACGCAAACTTAGTATAAATTTGAACGATTTTTGAATAGAAAATACAATACTATTTTTTTTTTCAAAATTAGTATAGGTAACTTAGACTTATTTAAATAAATGTGTACGAGTCATTATCATCATTTCAGCCGAAAAACGTCCATTGATGGACATAGACCTCCCCCAAGCACCGCCGCTTCGACCGGTTCTGTGCTTCTCGTATCCAGCGGATACCTGCGGCATTCACCAGGTCAGAGGTCCATATTCTGGCAGACCCTTTGATTTTAAAATCCTTCGAATTTACGTTACGTTTACTCCGCGCGTTCGTGCTAGGCCTTACCCTCAGTAACAATATTGCTACGTCTAGTGACGTGATTCGTTCTATATACTAGTAACGTTGCGATGTAGCTTACCAAACTAGTATACCAATGGTTATCCCCAAGAGTAGACCGGTGGTCACCGAAACTTGTAAATATTAGTTTTTACTGCTGACCCGTATCGTATTGGACATGGACAATTCAATCGGTTTACAGCAAAGGCTCGTAAAGTATCGTTACTCAATGACCGGATCGCCTTACACTCATAAAATCATTGATTATTTTACGCTTGTACGCATGAATGAAATAAAACAATAATTAACGACTTCATATTAATTTATGTTAATCGATTGCCCATGTATGTACTTTCTTGGTTGGATATATGTATTGGTTATGTTTTTTCATGCATTATGCATGAAAGGTATGAGAGCTGTCTAGCGTCGAGCGTGTAATACAAATTGCGACAATTCATTGAAGGGATTATGATCTTACTTCTCTGCGACGTGACGCTATAAACTATTCACAAATGAAATAATTGTATCTGAAAACTCTTCTGATAGTTGGCTTTGTGTGCTTTTATAATTTCTAACGGGACCTACACGACTACACGTCCACGTCCACAAAATTTTATTTGCCAGTTATCTTCATAACGTGACGTGAACGTGGACGTCCACGATAATATCGTCGAATTTATAAAAGCGCACATTGTGAAAATAATGTTCCCGATAAAACAAATGAAAACGATGAGTATGTTGGTGTCAATGTTTGTTCAACAATGAATGTTTGTGCAGGCAAGTGTCGGTGCTGCAGACGTCGATTCCGCTGCCCGCTTCCGCCGCTGCCGCTCGCCGCGCCCCGCCCGACAAGCGACCACTGCCAGCTACGCCGTCGCATGCAGGTAAATACAACATCCTACTATTTATGATGTCCTAGTACTTGTGTCTTTGTATCTCTCTGCTGTCAAGCGTGGTGCGTCTAATGGTCAAATGTTAATGAAAATGATAAAGAAGTGCACCCTTACTGCGTAACTCATTTTCAATTACAATTTGAATGATTTTGATTTCATAATAATATGTTCGAATTTGTGTGCTCAAAAACGCAATGAAGTAAGTAAGTAAGTAGGTATGTTGCGCAATTATCCCGCTGGTTCTATGCACCTATAACAACAAGCATCTTAGCGTTGTAAACCTTGCTAACATTATTTTGTTCCAAAACTTTGTTTCGATTTTGTAGAAATATTTATACTTAGTTCCCCAGCATCAAGTAGTGGCAACAACGGCTAACATTTCTACTCCAGTAATGGCTATACGAGTAGTAAGAAATGCGATTGTCTCAGTTCAAATCGTAAGAAAACAGAAGATCAACAAACAACATTGTTTAAACTTGATGTCATCAATATCAGCGTCAAAGTCAAATCATTTGTTTCAAGTAGGCTATTAAAAGGCACTTTTAAACGTCAAAATTCACTTGAAAATATAATTGATTCTAGATGCCCCTTCTAAAGTTAGTTTCGTATGGAGAAGAATGGGCAAGAAACGCCATAGTTACTCTTTAAAAATGTATAAAATAAAATAACAAAGCAGCACAATTTATTAACTTAGTGTAAAAACGATATAGGACGAAATACATCGATTGATTGTTCTTAAATTAAACCACCCCTATTAATGAAATTCTACAAGTAGCACAGGCCATCGACGAAAATCAATAACAAGCAACTCAGTAAATGTCGTGAGCGATACCAATTACTGTAGGATGTCAATTGTAAACTATCCTTATTGAAACTGAATTGCGATAAATTAAAAGGCGAGCGATTTATTTAACTGTATCCTAATCTATTAACCTCTGCTAATTAGAATTACACATCAAACATGTTCATCAAGTCGTTGAGCTCCTTAAGTTCTGAGTTGAGCTACATGATTACTGATGAATGCGTGTAGGTACTGACTAGACAGGCAGGTCCACTCAAATCTGTGTGGTTCTTTTCTCAAAAGACCAGAGACTAATCTGCATGGTCCTCATATATGGCCTGATCAAGATTATGTCTGGACTTTAAAAGAGACTGTGACGTCTTGTCATTCTCAGAGTAGTCGGTTTTCTAAACCAATTTACAGAAATAAACATCATTTACTAGATTTTGCCACTGGTTTCGCCCGCGTGGATTCCGGAAATGATCCCACGGGATCGTACTACTAGGATAAAATGTGTGTCCTATGTGTTAATGCAGGATACAATTACTATTTATGCGTCAAATTTCATCCAAATCCGTTCCTCCTTTTTTGCGTGACTGAGTAACAAACATCTAAATAGATAGATACATACAAACTTTCACATTATAATATTAGTCATTTATTATTAATAAGTACATGCACTAAGACAATATGGCCAGCAGCTGCTATCATCATGATTCAAGTAGCTAGTTAGTAGTTACAAGACGAGTCTTAGTAAACAGGTCACTGTATTATATTAAATACTTATTTGAATATCGCTTACAACTTCCTTTTCATAAAGGCAATTTAAATATAAAGTGGCTATTTAATTCGTGTATTGTCAACGCATGTGTAGGTTCTAGGTACTAAGCTATTAGTCAATCTTTCTATGAAAGGCGGTTGTCAGTAGCTATTGCATGTAATTAAAAACAACCGTATCTAGATACAGCATGTATTAGAAAGGTGTGGCCATATACAGGGTGGCAGGAACTTCGACGAACAACCTGTTACCAAGGATTCAGTACATGATTCTGAACAACCCTGCGTTGAAATTTTTCGTCGATTTAAAAAAAAAAGTAGTTGTTCCATACATTTTGACAGCGTAGGTATTTCACTTTTGTAGGAAACAGCAGATTTTTTTTTAATAGCCAACCATAAACGCTTTGCGCGTCGTTGTTCTGCCACCCTGTATAAGGGTGTGGTACAGTACAGACAGACCAGCAAATTAAACATCTTTTGCCAAGGGACCAACATCGTAATCGTAAAAAAGATATCAGCCGACCCATATTGGATCGAATAGGTATTGAAGTTTTGTATGAGACAGTTGATAAACTTATCGCGATTTCGATGTTGGTTCCATGGAGAAAGTTGTTCAGTTTGATGGCTTGTCCGACACCCTTGAATATAACCATACTTTTCTGATACATGTACATAATTGTAACCATGAATTCAGCACATGACTCTAGACCCACTAACTAAACAAACAAAAATTTTCGCCGGTTTAAAAAAAAATCAGCCGCGTATGTATTGCACTTTCCTATGAAACAGCAGTTATTTTTACAAAAATTTCAACGCAGGGTGTTCAGAATCATCTACTCAATCCATGGTAACAGGTTGCGTGTCGATTTTCCAGCCAACCTGTATATGAAGAGTAATGTAATGACTATGTAGGTGGAAGTTCTCGAAGGTTTCATAACATACTAGACGCTAGAATGGACCTGAATGGGCCCCTTGAGAGTCATGAAAGTGTAAGGAACAAAGTGTGTAGTTATGGCCACATTAACTGTAACTGGACTTAAATCTATGCAAACTTAGTTTAATAGAAAACTTATTATAGTGTGACGTAAAATTTGTGAGTTTGTATAGGAGCTAATCTAGGGGCTAAACTGATCAGATTCCGAAAACAGTATTGGCGTGTCTTAGTATATTTTTGGTTAAAACAAGAAGTGTCACGCGGACGAAGTCGCGGGCAGAAGCTAGAATTTTATAAATGAGCGGTTTAGATTTCATGAAAAGTTCCTAGATGTAAGCACAACCTTCTTCTGTGCAATATTATTTCACACAATCTAAACAAAGAAAGTTTTACTCCAAACGAATTAGTAATTAACATTAAAGAATTAACAAACACAGCTCCAGCTTCACTCCAACCATTTTAAAGCCATAATTCATGAGCAGAATACTTCACAGCGAGTCCAGACCAGACATTTGAATTAAGTGCAGCGTCTTGTGAGTGAGAAGTCTAATTAATTAAATCCAATTACTTATTTAGCTCCCGTCGATATCTAGCTTCTGCACTCAGTGGGAGGCGTCTGTTCGTCTGTTTGTCTCGACGCCTAGACAACAGATAAATAGAGTAAATTGAGACTAATGATGTGAGGAACACGTAGACGTTTACTGAGGAAACGTTTCTTTTAGTTAAAGCTTTAAATAGAACCTCATCGGTCACTTGCCTAGCTACCTAATACAGGATGAAATTGAATAGATTCGCCGAATTAAAATATCTAATTCAACGTGTTATAAAGTAAATTTAGAGCATGTCATTAAGGAAGGGGATACACAACGTGCCCGTAGGTTTGCGATCGCGCCCTTTTTTTCGTAGGAACGGTCAAAATTAGGTAAATACCGCTAGTTCAACGAGTTGCCAACTTGCTTCATGTTGTGAACTCTGCGATGAATGTTTGCTTATCGGTCGCGTGCTAAATTTAATATTTTAATTTACTTATTTGTTGTGATCATTTTGAAAAAAAAAAATACTCGAACGACGATAATTCGTGTCTACTTGTAGGCAATAACTTAGTTTGATCTAAGACGATAATTACACGATTTTTTTTTCAAGAATTTAGATTTGAAAATGACAATTTATGGCAATGGCAACTTTTAAATTTCATCATGTATTTCTTGCACTTCTGTGAAAACAATTTCAAAGGCAGCTATAAAGTTCTATAAAAATTCAATGCCAATCAAGTCTTCGAAATAAGATTGCTAACCTATTCATTCGCTTCAAAGCGTCTACAGTTGCTTCAGGTTCTTTAGTAACCCTTACATATTTATCAGAATAAGGCCCAGCAGTATGTACAACACGTACTTTCATCTCAACATCTCAAAAGTTCGCAGAATATGTGGAATATGAATTTGCAGGCGACATTTAGCTCTCATTCCCAAAAACCGTCGCCGCAAGCCAATTTGTCGCTCGTAAACTCACCTGAGAGCTGATAGGTCCCTAAAATAAAGCCGAGTACCATACCTAAGGGTTTACATGAAGTTTATTCACTTACTCTCACTGATAAGTACCCGACGTCATCCGTTTTATAACTTGCCCACATGCTGATGGTACTGCTATAAGTGTAGTGAATCGTCCCCTTCCTTATCTTTAGATTTTTTGTCACACTTTCCTTATCAAGGATCGTAATCATAAACGTTTGGTATTAGATCACTTTCTTCGTGTTTATTTTGATGAGTAATTAGATTATTTTTCTTCTAAGTAAACCGGTTACCTATTTTGAGTGGTCAATGCAAAACATTTAAAATGCAAACTTTCTCGCATATTTTTGACGTTTATGTTGTTAACATCTTTTGAATAAGTAATCTAGGGACTTCTGTATTGATTTTTTCTGAGTTATTTACATATAACATACTCGCCCCTCCTCCTAATATTCAAGGGCATCTTAAGCGAGGCCGAGGGTTCAAAGGGTGCACAGCAGCGGGGCCCCCGGGCCGCGCCGTGAGGTCTCGGTTGGTTGGATTATTGGATTTAGATGTTTTCATTATAAGATTTATCGTTGTTTGTCCGGAGAAAGATTGGTTTTACACTTCATTTACCCTTGAAATCAAATGTAACCCGGATGTATAATAAAAAGCGATGTCTCTTTTGACATCACATCGATAAAATATTTTACATTATCTTGAAAAAATTAGCCTACAGTTCAAATTATTTATCATTTCGGTTGTAATAGCTTAGTTGTATTGCCGATATCTTTAAATTGTGCGACACATATTCGTATGTCAACACGATTGTTATGATTCTCACGCGGGTCGAGTTATCTTGGGACTCGCCGTGGCCCGGTGATATCGTGTAGATGTCGCGCTTTAGTTGATGCAGATGCATCCTCAGTTGACGGCCGCGACTCACGCTGGCTGCTCATTGACGTTCTAATTTTAAAATTAATTCTGAAATAAAAGTAATATTTGAATTAATTTTTATGAAAAGTTTGTAGAATTTGTGGTTAATTGTTGATTCATATAATAATATGTTATATTATCAGCCAGGATGATTTAGTGTTTGTGCGTTTGTGTAATTAAGTGGGTAGACTGAAGTTTTCTGTAAGTAGTGTGAATATTTTTAATCCAAATCTGAATTGTAATAAAACCTGCATGAGCAAACCAACGATTTATTACGAGAACTAATTATCATTAACAAAGGTGCTAGGTAGGTAGGTACAGCTAGATTATCAATTATTATGATTTATGAAAATTTTGTTTCATGCTGGAAGTAAAAATATTTATAAAACTTTTCAAACGGACCAACCATTTACCTAGCAAAAAAAAAATGCATGTACTTAGTTGAGTGTGTCATATTCGTCATTGCTAAAGTGATGGATAGTCTCGGCCTGGATAAAGAACGGATGTAGTCCACAGTTGATTGACAATGTTATTTGGCGCACCACAACGATCCGTTTCCTTCGAGCTATGCAATACCACCTGAATGTAGCCATTGTTACTGCCATGTACTATACAAAGTTTATTTATCAGACTAAGTTGATTATTATGATTCATCTAGGCCTTTGTGCCTTTATGATTAAAAATGAGGGTAGGACTTACACATAGTGTTTTAGGTAAACGATAATTACCCAGCCTAATGTTTTTGTAACACGTTATGGAACTTACAGTATCTAATAAATTAGTAAACAAAACACAGGTGTCATTATAAACAAAGGCATATGAAAGTACGGAGGCATTTACTTACGTAATTATAGGACACATACGAGACATAATTACAGAGGCTATTCCCTTCTGAGTCAGTGTCCATATCGGGCTGTTGCTAAGTCGGTAATAAGTATACCGTATTTGTTTACTTTCACCAATGAATAGGCCAAGTATCATAACACTATTACCATCTGATGCCAAAACGAACTGAGCTCGCTGGGAACCCATAATGTTGGCTATTTATGGCCACCATTGACTCATTAATGTCCCTTGTTTAGGGTTAGGTACTTTACGCACACGCATACATTTGAAAAGTAATGTAATGACATCACGAATTATTATTTTGGTCGGTATGGTATCGATTTATAGCGAACCAGTGTTAGGTGATCTGTTGCATTGAATCGAAGTTCCCTCGTGTGGGAGGACTGTATGAGGAGTAGAAGGGGTGTTAGGGCTCAATAATTTTTGGTGGGTACGGCACAGCGCATGCACTGTTTGCTGCAACTCTGTAGGCACAGTAAATAGTGCTGTAGGCGAGTAGTCGCGCGCGCAGCACGGACAGACCACCCGTGCCTTTCGATAAAAAGCTCGGACTTATCTAGCGAATGTTAGCTCTTCATTGATAGTATTTACTCAGCTTGATGTGCGAGATTATAGTTTGTCAATATATTCGATAAAAACTGACACAGTTTCCGTAGGTGAGTCGTGAGAGAGTGATTTAGTTTATAGGATGTGGTGACAAATGCGGATGCCTAATGTAGTCATTGACGGAATGCTATTGTTTTATTGCAGGTGGCAAGAGCGGCTTGTCGGCTAGCTCCAGTCGCTCGACTAGCCCGCTGGGACAGGGAGCTGTCAGCTTCATACCGCGAGCGCCGACTTCTTCATCCGGGTAACTTTGATTGTTTATCTAATGTGGTGATTTAAGAGTTTAAGTGCTTTTTGTATGCATTCTTCCGTTGTTTTCTTTTTAAAGGATGAACTGAATTCCAAATGATATTTTGACTACGGCTTATTTATCTCGATTTAGATCTATGCCCTGTTTATCAAAACTTACAAGCCTTGTATTACAAGCATTTTCCTTGTAAAAAATGTTAGTATTACAAATA
This sequence comes from Hydraecia micacea, assembly GCA_914767645.1. Lineage (NCBI taxonomy): Eukaryota > Metazoa > Arthropoda > Insecta > Lepidoptera > Noctuidae > Hydraecia > Hydraecia micacea. The sequence continues at coordinate 8,091,920 of OU611779.1, read as the reverse complement.
AATATATCAAAAGTAGGTACACGTGTAAATTATGGGTTACAAGTGTCGTTATTTTTTAAGTATATTTTTACTTGTGTATTTGTGATTTTGTTCATCAAAAAATCCTTTGTAAGTTGCAACTTATAGAAAATAATCTTGAGTGTCCGATTCTCTATTCCGTCTTTCAAGTTTACAAGTGTCGTGCTTAATAGTGCAAAATCAATGTTTAAATTCTATTTTCTTTTTTAAAATGTGGTCAAGTGATTCAAACAATGAAGAAAATATTAGAATTATGGAACCGAGAAATCAAAAAAAGAATTGACTACGGTCATATGTAGATGACCTATGAATTTTACGAAAGGTTTAGATTAAAGCTGAATAAGTTGTAAAACCGTTATTTTATTATCATCTCTAGACATTTTTCAAGATTAATAGCATAGCTACTAGTTCTACTCTACTATTTTCTATTGAATATTCTTCACATTATCAATTATAAAAGGCGGGAATACCTAGTTTGACGCTACTACTATTTTTGAATCGTCCCGTCTATATTAGGCACAGACAATATAGAGGTACCATGCAGCCATGCGTTTAAGTAGGTACAGCATATTCAATTAAAAAACATAAGTACAAAAAATCTGCGGGAAAAGAATAGGTGGGCATACCTTTTTGATTTTAGTACTTACCTACAAGTAAAATCAACAAGCGTAAAATTTTACAATCCCTGTAGATTTTTTTTTTTGATAAACATAATTTACACGAACTTGTAACAACGTCCTTATTACTTTTGAACTTATAGACTTGTGAGTTTTGATAAACTGCAGGGCACTGATCTAACATTAAGGGAGGACTGCCTCGCGACAGCTGAGCGTGGAGTTCAGGGTTCGAGTCCCGGGTCATGCATAATACACCTTATTATGTCTTGATGTTGTGTGGTGTAGGATCTTAGTAGGTTACCACCATACCTTAAAAATGGATTGTGTGAGAAGGTATCATCAAGGCCATTAGGTACCTACTGGCTTTAGCAATTCTCTTTAACAGTTTAGTATTCCATATAATGATTTGTTTTGACATGTGGTGACCTGTCAATGTGCCACGCACGATAATCACGTTTCCCGATGTTCTAATAGAAAATTATGAAACGCCATTAAAGTTGTTCTTCTTGGTTACAGGTCACGACCTAACTCCTCGCTACTGGCACCCGGTAGTAAAATCCCGTCGACACTAATATCAACACAGCAACACCCACAGACACCGTCCAGTCAAAATGGAACACCTACAAAGCATTCCATGCTCGATAAGTTAAAGCTTTTCAATAAAGACAAAATAAGTAATGAGAAACAAAACAGCAAAAGCACCGCAGTCTCGAAACGCACCAGTTCATCCAGTGGATTCTCATCAGCCAAAAGCGAAAGATCCGACTCCAGTTTGAGCCTCAATGAATCTTCCAACATACCCAACTCACATATCAAATCATCTAATTTAGTAGGACCCAAAAGTATAAGGCAACAAAGCGATACCTTATCAAAAGACAAGTCTGCTAAAAATGTAAAACCTAAGCTAGTTAGTTCTAAATCTCCTAAAGAATCTTCTACGAGTTTGAACAAAAGTAGTGGTAAAACGAGCAGCAGTGACAAATCGAGAAATAGCCCGAAGCTTCCCGCTCGTGACAAAGAATCCAAACTGGCTGCTCCGAAATCTATTAGCAACACTAAATTAAATCAGATCGATGACCATTCAAGAAACGCTAACTCGAAGATGGTAAAACTATCCGGAAGTCAAATGAGGCTCAGTGAAAAACGAAGTGATAGCAGAACAGACGTCAAAAATCACCAGAGTCACGAAAATGTATCATCACCGTCTAGCCAAGGAAACCAGAATCAAGCAGCATCAGGACAAAATTTTGGACCGCAAACTGGAATTCCAAAACCAACAGCCGCTGTGAAAGGAACATTCAAAATAGCAAAAGATGATAGACATATTATTCATAAAAGTACAAATAGTCAATTAAGTCCTATACAAAGCAATTCTAGTTTAAATTCTACAAATAACGTAAGTGCACTTCCATTCACTAGAGAACAGTCTAATTTAAGTAAAGATATAACACAAAAACAGACTTTGGCAGTATCCCCGATGCCTGTCATTAACGCAGGAAGTCATACTCACACATCGCAAATGTCTGAAAGTTCACATTCGAATTCCACACATAGTACTACAGGGCAACATTCTAATTCCAGTGATAGTAGCGTTATATACCGTCCTTCCAGTGAATCTGGTTCTGAAATATCTAAAACTGCTACTAACACGGTAAATAGAAGACTAGACATGAATACTACTTACATTAACGAAGTTATAAACGAAGCTGAAATCTCTGAAAAAGAAGCAGCGCAGAGAAGACCCCTGGATAGATCTGTCCCAAAGCCTACCTTCGATCATAACAGGACATTGACGGAGTTAAATAAGAGGATGGAAAATGATAGCAGATCCAGTACACCATCCCACTGTCGTGACAACTCACTTGGTGACGATGAAAATCCAATGATGAATGTATTGCCTATGCGACCACTACTGCGAGGATACAACAGTCATCTGACTCTGCCTATGAGAACTTCAGGCTTGACGCAAAAAAACATTCCGGGTTATCCTCATCATGCTAATACGGTGAAAGCAAACTTTGGCAGGGAAAACTTGGGATTGCGTGACCGTATAAATTACGGTCCAGGATTTTCTAACCCAGATTATTGTGATCTTGAAATAGCCTCGGGTTATATGTCTGACGGTGATTGCTTGCGACGTATAAATCTTGGGGAAATGGAGTGTGGCCGAAACAATGATATGATGGATGGATACATGTCGGAGGGCGGCGCGTCGCTGTATGGTCGCCGCATGAACTACCAGCAGCCTTCCCAACTGCAGCAGCTTGATGAAAGGTGAGTTTAGTTTAGTGTCTTTATTTTGTAATGTTATTTTCTTAACACCACTTCAAAATTCAGGGTCAAGTTCCACGATGATTTACTTTAAAAACATTTGAGTTCGCTATCGAATTATGCGGTCTCTTGAATACGGTTAAAGCGTCTGCGAAGTGACCTTTACAGAAAAATTTAATATTTTTTTGTTATTATTATTTATGATTCGCGACGGCGATGTCTCTAGTCGAGGCACAATAAAGCACAAATTAAAAGGCTCCCTTAGGGCGTGAGATTCATTGCCGTGGTGGAATTGTGCCTGTAATGGCTGTGCTTTTTAGGGTTTTTAGGGGCGCCGAGCCAGTTACATACTGAATTATGTACAGTTATATTACTCTTTTTAAAGTCCTTAATTGAAAGCCTCGCAAGCAGCCCATTTCATCACGGTTATCAACTAGGTAGCTATAGAATTATGTTCCTGTTTTATATTAAAATTCGTAGCAATGTTTTTAATGTTTTCACTCTAAAAAATGTAAGATTGAATATTTACAACCAAACATTAGCTGGCTTAAATGTTCCTAGCGTGTAATCTGCCTCATTCATGCAACAAAGTTTATGTAACCACCCAGGTAGACTAGTTGTATCGATTCGACCTTTACAGATGTCTAGCAATACAAATAGCCTTTATGGACATTCTAAACTGTGAAACTGAAGTAAAACAAATCCTTTCAAATACTATATGTAAATTTCTTGATCCGGTATCCGGAAGTTTGAATTTCTTTGTTAGAGATTTTTTGTCTAAAATTAGAAAGATTGATGTATGTAAGTATGGATTAGTCCTTAGTTAAGTATGTACCTACTTAGATAAAGTATCTGTTTAGGAAATTCATTTTCCAATAGCTTCGTCTGAGCCTCTCAATCCACAAGTGGTCGGCCGCCTTCCGTCACTTTCCGACATAATGTGACGATGGTCTAACGTGTATGTCACTCAGGTTATTGCTTAAATTATTTTTTCTCTAGGTTTCTATGTTACTGGCAACTTGGTCTTATAAGAAAATTTATTTGGTGGGCGTAGAAATAATTTCAGGAAAGAATAGGACTATCAGAAATGTGTTAAGGTATTGTTGTATCTTTGTATTTAAAGTCCCTATCGGAGAAACGTTTTCTTCTATTGCTGTAGTTTAATCAACTGCAAATCAATTCAATGAAATAACCTTTTATTTAAAGTAAAGTAATACACCAAATATGGAATTTATATTCATCAGTCAACTATTACCCCAATACTTACTTTCCGAGTTTTGCCATATTCAGCGTATGTGACTCACCAATCTAAAATCAAAGGCAAGTAAATGTTCTGGTTGCGACAGTTTACGAAGTGTTAGTACTGTTAGGTTAGTAGCCTGCTAGTGTGAACAAAGCGTTTTGTTAATATTTGGACACTGCTCCCGCGGTGTGCAGCCGACGATCTCGCAGTCACGACTATACAGTGTATGGCTCACCCACACTGTCGCAGCGTTAGGGGAGAGGGCGGGGTGACCAAAATCGATACTCCTACGTCTCACGCCGCCCCTGCCCCGCACGTCACCTCTGTGCCACCGCCTCGACCCTAACCACCCCCAACAGTACCGCACCATTCGGCACCTTAACGATCTCAACATAAAACTGTACTTTCGACAGTGCGCTCAATGACATCCTACGTTCTTAGGCACAGATTCCTTCTGAATGCTATCATGTTTTTTCTGCGTTTTCCTATAATATTGTCAATCGATTTCGCACAAATGAGCTTCGAACCGAATTACTTACGCTCTATTTCTAATTTCGAGGACTAATCGTGCTTAAAATAATGGAGGTATTAGCGTGTGGGATAAAAACTGTGAGGATAGAGGGTTTCAATGTCATATAGTGAGTGTCGGTGTGTTGCCGGAGGTGTCGGTGTGTCTTGCGTGCGGGTTGGTGGCGCGGCGGCGGCGGCGGCGGCAGGGCGGGCGGCACTCGGCGCCGCGCACTATCGGCGTGCGGGCGCGCCGTACTCGCCGCCCGCGCTCACACACGCACGTGACAAACTTTCCCGATTTCCTCGACGGAAAATGTAAATCTGTTGCCGGCATCGATCGTTCCGTCGCCAGACGCGCGCTCGTCGAACCGAGCACGCCGATCACAGCTGGCGCCATGGAGCTGGACCGCACTTAACAAAGGATCGCGGAACCAACGCACCACACGCTAATCTCGTGGACTGTTATTATTCCATTTAAACATTGGTGTTAGTTAATAAGTGTATCTTAGACGATGTAGTGGACCATATGCGTCGTGCCTTCTGTCATTTGATCTCGCGAACCGGTCGCTTGACGGACAACATTTGATTTGCTGTAATTTTATACGCCAACAATGATAATAATTTCGTGGACACTAATATAGGATCAGTGTTGCCTTGCTATGTGTCTTTGTTTTTCGCGTTAGACGTTGTTACTGTAAGCTTACGGTGCTTTATAGATAATAAAACATTTAGAAGAGTTTATAAGTTTTCAACAAATTTGAATCAACTCTGCTGAACATGGATAAAACTAATTTGGTGAGCCATTCTTAATTTTTTTATCATCTCTACTTAAGTATTAGTCCAGTTTAACTTATTATTATGATAAGTTAATGGATAAATCTAATGTTGTGAGCCATTCATAATTTTTTTAGCATCTCTAATTTAGTATTATTAGTCCAATTTAACTTATTATAATGATCAAGTTAATTGTCGTGAAGGCAATAACCCTCCAAACATGTGGCGGTTGGCGAAGTCAATGTATCGCTAGTTTGTCACATGTGGCCACCATTCCGGGCACAATATCGCATATTTATCATTTATAGCTTGAACAAACAATGCATAAAGGACTCCATATTTAGTTTAGTAATGTTAATCAAGAATGTTACGTAAATATCCATAATGTGTGCAACGAGTACACGTTTAATAACGCGAAGCGATTGATCCGTGTAAGGTTATTACTTCGGCATCTGCAGGGTTATGGGTCGGGGCGGGAATCCCTAAGCCTGATCCCCCGGACTGGGGCTCCTCAATATCATTGAATTCCCAATGTTATTAGAGATTTCTGTGTACAGTATAGCATGTGTTTGTTTTCACACACATAATATGTTTCATTCCTCACAAAACGCATAAAGACATGTAGTTAAGTGTAACTACCCTATAATGGTCACATTAGGTGGATACGTTATTATCAGTAGGTAATCAGAAATAAAAGAGTACCAAAATATTTAAATGCTAAAGTCATAAAACAGCAAGGAGTCTCCGTAAAAATGCTTACCCGCGTAGAAAGTTAAAGCGATCAGAGAAATTTAAATCCACTACATTAAATTCTGGTCCCCTACTTAAATGGGGACTAACCAACCGAATCGGGAAGTATGTTGACGATTTAAGTTTTCCATATAGACGGAGTCTTTTAAAACAAGCCGGGTATATTGTTTAGATTCACGTCCTCATGTTTAGACAGGGTGAATAAGGACTAAAATGCATTGCCGGCGTCGATATTTTAGAGGGGTTATGTTGGCCATGAATCATAAACTGGGTATTTTTATTTGCTCGTTTTATTCGCAATACACTGTCAATAAATGCACATTGATTGCAGACCGCTATACTTGATTGGGTCTATTAACGATATTGATTTTACATTTGTGATTGAATGTCTGGATGGCCATATTGTATTCTATTTTCAGCACATCAGCATTTAAATAAATAATGCCTACTTCAAAAGATCACAATGTTACAATAGTTCTGCAGCAGACATATTATGTACGTACGAAGAATACGAACGTAAACTAAGAGAACTTCATTTCACTAAACTTGGAAGTTATGTGGCTGAAATGTCTTTGTTTTTTTTTCTCTTTTCCTTTTATAACAGCTGGAAAACGTCAAGCGGAAAATGAATGGAAATCTGAAAAAGGTCCTAACAATATGGGAACTATTCTACGCTGCAAAACTTTTAAATTCCCCGTTTGGATATTGCAAAGCGAATGGCGTTCTGTTTGTTCCGCTCCTTGAAATTTTAATGAGACGAAGCCGAGCGTTGGAAATAACTTGTTATCTTCCTCGGCAGGTATTTCACAAGTACATAATTAACACGTTGCAATCGGCTTTACAGTTTTCTCATTGTTTATTCAATCATTCGGGGGTATTAGAAAATAACGAACTTCGATGCTGTAGGTCCTCAAGTTACAAAACAGACTCGCTTTAAATTTTAATATTTGGGTAAGTTAAAATCACCCGTTTGCAAAATATTTTCTCATGAAAAAGTTACAGTAGGTAAAGTATCTTTGCTTCATACAAACAATATGTATTTTTGTATTATTTTATTCGGTTTCTACTTTGTAGTCATATTTAATGTATAAACTATAGTAAACATGCGTGGTTTATAGTATGCCTAGACTTTTAATTTGAACATTAATTAGGTAGGATGGCACTAGAATGTTAGTCATGAATGTTCAGTCAACAAAAGAGATAAGTATGCAGGATCGTCGGATATAGTTGAAGTTTAGTAAGAAACCGATGGATGTTTTCGAATAAAATTTAATTTTATTAATAGAAAACAAACGGCTAATTTATCAAATTAAATTTCAGTCGACAACATCCATCGGTTTCTTACTAAACTTCAACTATATCCGATGATCCTGCATACTTATCCCTTTTGTTGACTGTACCAATACTGTCGTGTGCTATGTGTACCCAAGGTCCTAAATACACACAACATCACAAAGTACCTATACATTTCGTGTATAACATCATTTTATTTTTGCGTGTAAGGTTCACATGTGTTTCAAGGAACCTTTAAGAGTAACAAGTCTAAACTTTGACAAGGGTAAACCTCCAGGCAGGAACATATAGATCCTCGCTCCGTTATACCGAACAAAATTAATGAAGCGAGACACTCGATACCGAAAGTCTTTTCAGCTGTGTAAAACAAAATATCAGGTAGATATATACGTATCCAAGTAGTTAAGTAGGTAGGTAGGCGTTCTTTGTTGAAACTACATAGCTGTAGCTACGTGTTCAGAATAAACGGTAAAAATTTAATTTTATGTGGAAAATTCGAGCGTAAACAGAAAAGCTGTGCTACATTAAGTTTTTAAACAAATTTTCCCGTAAACAAAGGATTGTAGGTGCATTTTTGTTCGGAACATTTTGATATTTTGCACTCGTAGCGCTAGTTCAAAAGACTTTGTAGGTTACGTACTACGTTAATGCTACGACGTAGTCGCTGCTACGACAGAAACTTTTTTTTTTTTTGTAAACGAGATTTATATGAAGAACTCGGGTTGTTGCTACGAAACTTTTACGTTCAACTAACTACGGGAAATGTAATCTGCGTACGTTAAGTAAAAACTGCCTCGACTGCCTCGTTGGTTTATTAGTCGCAAACGCTACTGCTGAGCATGAGGTCCTGGTATTGATTATCGAGTCGGGCAAGTTTACCATCTGGAATTTCTCAGTAGCAGCACGGAGTCTGGATTTGTGCCCGGTTGATGGCAATAGGCTCGCCCCCTATTACATGGGACTTAGGCGAAATGGGTGCACCTAACCTAACACCTTTGCCTAACCCCGCGGGAATACGGATGGGATGTTATGTAAATGATAAAATTATACTACAGAAACTCTAAAAGCTGAGTATCGGCTCTTGTGCAACTATTCCAACATAAAAGCATCCAAGAGCCTTACTTAGCTGATAACAAAGTGAATTCAAGTTGAAATAGGTACACCGAGAGGAAATCCGGTTAGGTTTGAATAGCTTTCAGCGTTCGGCTCGGCGTCTGTTTGTGCAACTTTCGTTATCGACATTTCAATTTGTTGCCTTACAGCATTATTCAGTTTTGAAATACTAGTTTGAAACTGATAAGACTGCCGTATCAGTTTCAGAGTTAAAATATTGATAAACTGACATCAGGTTGTGTATCAAGCAAACTGCCTAGCTAGCCTTTTCTACACTTTAATGAGGTCGGCTTCCATCCTAACTAGATGCAACTAAATACCAGTATTTTAAACTCAAACTCAAAGCATTTATTTCAATTAAACCATTTACAGGCACTTTTGAATTGTCAAGAAGTCGGTCAGTCAAAAAAAAATGAAACTAGTTGCCCATTCCAAAGCGTAGGTACCTATGGCGAAGAACGGGCAAGAAACTCCATGGACACTCTTTTAAATTATGTTTTTACAAAAATATTACTTACATCATTAATGTTGAATTTATATGTAAGAACGATGTAAAAATAAAAAGACGTACACGTTAAAAGCGTCGGTGTGCAACATTCCGCGAGGGTTTTAGTTTTGTCGATACACAGTAATTACTTATTAGTGGGTAATTAGTGTGTATTAAAAAACTAAAACACTAGCGGAATGTTGCATAGTTGTACTGTACGCGATTAGGAAGAAGAGTGGGGCGCGGCTTCGTAGATTGCGCTATCTGTATCTGACCTCCACAACCCAGGTTGTGTATCAATTTCAGTTAAAACATCTATAAAACAACTAACGGTACTAGATAAATAAGACAAGTTTTCAATCGAAATATGCCAAGTTGTCCGTTGTCGTAGCTATAAAATATCCGATATTATGGTGTCAGTAAGTTGTAGAGTATAGTGTCCCTCTTCGGTGTCTCATTAAAATATGAATTTACTATTTTCCAGCAACTCATAATGAGGTTGTTAACAAGTTCGGGACTTTTACGTGCTTATTATCAACATAATGTAGGTACATAGGTACGTATTGCGTAATGAACAAAATAGAACACCTCTGTTATCATTAACGCCACCACTCGAACTCGATAAGTACGTACTTCAATGCAGATTATGTGTTTAATTTAATTATTAAAACAGTTCATTAACTTCGCTGTGAATTTGAGAGAAATGTCTGGCTCATTGAAATATTTTAAAACATTCACTCGATTTAATATTTATAAACGGTAGAGAAAAGTAGTGATGAGTAGACAACATAACACACTCGTAATCGGAACTTATAATTCAACAATTGCTACATAAATAAGTGTATTCAAATAATATAACCTACTCATGTTACCTACATTAGTCTCTGAAAAAATGTAAGCACAGTGTTTACGATCCCAACAAAAACATACGGCGAACACATTCAAATAAAACAAAAGAGCATTCATCATTTCAGCGAAAATAATGATGAGATGAACGAGAGAATAATGAGAGAGAGCTGCTCGGCTCATAGATAATGAGAACGTAGGAGACTGTTCCTTTCAGGAGATCCGTCATCATTAGCGAGAGGCTTCGGGCGCTCAGTTTTCATTAAGACGCCAATGTTTCAAATGACAACAGCCAAAGGACTGTAGGGACGTATTGATGCACCTTACGATTACTAAAGGTACCTACAGACACCTACATATAGCGACGTATGTCTATCGGTGCGGTACTAATTGTCGTGGAAGAAAGCGGCGCGTTCACAACGATGCCTGATTACAATTTTATCTCCCCCTACCTCGTATGCCTACTTACATAGCGTGCAGTTTATTTTCCCTCAGGTTTAATCCATGAAGTGTGGCTATTTAGATCTACGGAGTGGCTTTTATAGGTTGTATTTGTTTTAATAGAGTTGAGTTACAAAGGTTAGATTCCCTACCTAGGTACTTTATAGGTACAAAGCGGTCTGCTTGTAAATGTGTCAATGCATTTTTCAGTTAGATTCTACTCACCTGAATGCTGATAATGACCAGTAGGTACCTACGTAATTAGTTTTAGTTTAATGGAATCAGGAACTTTTGGGAAACGTGTGACCGATTTAACTATTGTTGTTGTTTTGTTTTCTCATTATAGCGTACAGTGAAAATTATTCACGAAAACACAGATTTGTGTCTAATGTTAAATGTTTTAAACACAATATCTCAAGGCTTACGAAAACAGGCGCGACGTGATTCTGCGGCGTAGGTACTTGCGTTACACACTAACAGTAGTAATGGCTTTCATTTTGACACTTCAACAACATTCATTGCATTATCTACGTTGTTGAGCAGACACATTTTCGAACATATGAAGCAATGGATTAGCAATTGATTCAGATTTCGATTGAAAGTGTGTTACGCAATTAGGGTGCTGGTAGAACAATTTCCATGAAGTTTTCATATAAATTGTTCTAATAGAGTTGGATCGCGCCTGTTTTCGGGAGCCTTCATTCTCAATCATCTTACCCTCTTACTAATAAACGTATTATATGAATAGTTACATACCGATTTCTCTCTTTCAGTCGTCAGTAATTTAACTTTCGAAAGAAGAAGACAAAGCGTTGTGTAACTATACAGACGCTTATTAGTAAGGGGGTTTTTATACAATGTTCATATAGGGCACTTTTAAAATTTGCCAGCGATCTAGAACTCTTGTGTAAAAAACATTAAAAATGTTTCTTCTCAAGTAGGAAACAACGCTCCACTTTACGATCTTGAATCTTAAATCGCGTATGAAGAATACATGAAACGGGAACGCTTTTACTCAGCAAATTCGTTTAGTTTAAATAATTCAAAAGTTCTCTCTTACACGGTTTTCACGTTAAATATTTTAATGTGGAATTGTGGGACATAGGTAGGTTACTACTTACCTACTTACATTATCCGTTTATTTACAGCCACTTTCTCTATAATGTTGAACGATGTTAAAATAGTTTTATAGGCACTGCCTACGCGAGTTTCAATCCGCTCCTGATTAATTTAATGACTAATTAATGAGAAAGTAAAGCGGCTTTTATTGTTAATTGGTTATTGTTGTTAATGTAAAGTAAAAGTTAACGTGTTATATATCATGGTTTTAGGTTGGCAAGAGGCCATTACAAAAGGTAAACAAGGGAGGTAACAAGAATGGCTTAATGCCAGACAAGCTAGAGGTTTTAAAACTTGGCACATTACATTTTTCACTGCGGACTTTAAATAAATAAATGAAAAAAATATTAATTTTCATTATACGAGACTACGAGTGTACTTTCAATGGATAGGCAGAAGAATAGTCCTGGTTTGGGATGAGCAGGGTCATTGCGTTACACTCTTCCAATTGTAATGTCCTTCATTTTGACAGTCCAACAAAACGGTGCGTTATTTCCATTGTCGTTGGAATTTTCCAACATATTAGCAACTAGCTTTTGTCCGCGGCTTCGCCCGCGTGGAGGTCGGAAATTATTCACAAAAAATTCAACCCCCCATTTCACACTCTTAGGCTGCCTTTCCACCAGAGATGAGCGAGGATGCGAAGCGAGGGATGTGTGTGAAACCAACCAAAAAAATCGCTTCATTTTTATAGCTTGAACTAAGTTAGCGTTGGTATTGGTTAGTTTTACACACATCCCTCGCTACGCATCCTCGCTCATCTCTGGTGGAAAGGCAGCCTTAGGGGTGGAATTTCAAAAAACCCTGAAAAATTCTGAAGAGTAGGTATCCACTAAATTAGTTCACAAAGAACACACCCTCCAAATTTCAAGTCTCTAGGACCAGCGGTTTAGGCTGTGCGTTGATGTATCAGTCAGTTAGGACTTTGAATTTTATATATAAGTACCTACAGGATGAATTTTCCAAGTGGGCGTGGATGGCCAAATCCGAAACTATGAGGAATATCGAAAAGTACTCAAAGGAATCCTGGGTTCGATTTTGATGAAACTAAAACTGCATCATTGGATTTTTTGATAAATCAATATTTCTAGCCAGGAATCGAACCTGTTGATTTTGAAAAAAAAAACACACTGTATTATTACACCATTCGATAGTGTCCCCTAATAAGGATCAAATTCTGGGAAGTAATGAAAAATTCACCCTGTATAGATAGATTTCCTTCAAAATCCTTTGAATTGTGATAGAAAGTCTGTTTCGTAACTGGTATGATACGTTCAGTAACGTAAACGTTACTTACTGCTCCTACTAAAGGCTTATTTATCTTTGGCATACGTAAGGGTAGTAGGTATCTAATGTAGCCTTCGTCCTTACAGACGAGAACCTGAAACCCTTTTTAGGCAGCTTGTTTAGACAGACTGCTGAAAATACAAAAATACGAAACAGGACCCTCCCGTTTGCGTACAGGAATTTAACTTTATAATAAGAGGTCCTTGATCGTTCAGTTCGCGTTCCTTATTTCTCATCCAGCGAAAAAATACAAACGCCGTTTGTTTAAACGAAAATTAAATATAGCTAATAGCGCTCGAAGGGCGCTGAAGTGAGCCGATACAACATTTTTTCCTAAAATAGAATGCAAAATGGATTACTGCATCTCGTTAGCAATAAACTAGGACACTGCGGCATTTGTAACCGCAAAGGCTTGGCTCTGACTGTAATAGATTACAGTTTGCTTAACCTGCCTTCAAGACGGACGGACAATTTTCTCGACACCATTCCCTCTTTTCCGACGGCTGTATTTCTCACTCCATGTACTTGTGGTACTTACTGTAAATGGCACACGGGAAAACTGGAAAGTTAAAAAGTTGACGTAGGTACTTTTTTCTTTTTATCGTAATCTTTATTGCGGGGTTAGGAATTTTTGTCCCCTTTTTTAGTACGGAGGGATATCACTGAAGTTGAACTGAAACAAACTTATCGGAGTGAAGTTATTTATAAGGATTTGCTACGATTGGCAGCGTAAAACAATTATGACTTTTAAACAATTTTGTTGGAATTAATTAAATACATACACATTGATTTAAACTCTGCTGGGGTAAATAATAGCCGTCTATCAGTGTGATTTTTATTATCCTAACTAATATTATAAATGCGAAAGTGAGTTTGTTTGTTTGATACATTTTGATGCCTAATAAACTTTTTATCCCGGTAATACGTTTCCGTTGGATAATTTCCGACCTACACGCGGGAAAAACCGCGGACAAAAGCTAGTTTTATATAAAAAAATAGCTGTGGCCCGCGGTTTCACCCGTATAAGTCTCGATCCCGTGGGAATATCGGAATAAAAAGTAAACATAACATAATCAGCCTATAATGTTCCCACTGCTGGGACACAGGCCTCCTCTCAGAGAGAAGGAGTGCGCCTGCTATGTCCTAATACATCTATGTGCCTAATTTCATCCAAATCCGGTAACAAACAACCATACAAAAAATTAAATATTTTCTCTTTATAATATTAAGTTTAGATCATTGAGATAATTATAACGGTGAAGGAAAACATCGTGAGGAATCCGGCATGTCCTAGAACCAAAAATTCGAAGACATGTGACATCTGCCAACCCGCATTGGGCCCGCGTGGATTACGGCCCACTCCCTTTCACCGAGAGGAGGCCTGTGTCCTAGCAGTGGGAACATTATAGGCTGATAATGATTATGATGAATTGAGATAAAACTTACCTAATGTTTATTCTCTTCTATGGAAATGAATATCAACATTATTTTTTACCACTGTTCCTCGATATTGCCCTTTCACTTATCAAAGTAAGTAGGTACTGCGGTATCGACCTCCTTACACGAGTTAAAAATAAACGAACTCTATTCTTCAGCATAAATACTCCATTGATCCTAAATGAGTGCAATAAAGAGTGATTAATGATCATACTGAATACACCCGTTCTTTCGCAGTATTAAGTAGCTCACTCATCTTGTTATAATTAACACGCACACGATTCTTTGTTTTTACGTTTTTATCGAATATCAGCCGCATTGCGTACTAACTAAACCAAACTAATAAGTAGGTAGGTGAGATAAATATCGTAAACAAAGTTCACTGACTTTACAAGTAAGATTGATTTTGTTTATGAATGATGGCTGGTTAAGCTAAAAATGTAACAAAATTCGTTAAACGAAATTAGACTTTGTTTTACAAACATGATTTAGAAATAAATTACGTTTCGTTCGTAATAATGAATTTAATTAAGGACTCCGAGAAAGCTATAACGTTTAGGGTGTTAATATCTTTGTATCTGTCCCCACATATCTTTAAAAGTAGGTCGCAGCGACATGTTGCTCGTCTCCATAAGAGAATAGAGTTCCCCTTTTATCAGATGCCATCAATTTAGTCCCTTTGTTCAGGCCAGCCGGGCCTGTACGGCACCCTGCGTTCAATATACTTTGATCTTGTTGTATGTACGTTGTATCACACATACCTACATACATAGCTACTAATTAGTCGTGCAAAATAAAGGCAAAAGTAGGTACTGGATAACGCTCGAGCTTGGTAAAGATTAACCACCTATAATCCTGACCTATGTTGGATTATGGTGGAGGGGTCAAAGGCTTTGTAAGGTGGGGGTAAACAAAGTAGGGATGGGGCAGAAATGCACTGTAATAAGGGCTTTGTGTACAGCGGATGAAAAGAAAACAAGTGACTCATAATGAAGTGGAGGATATCTAATTAGACTGGCGACTAGCGCCGGAGAAAAATAAGTCTGAACTCGAACGGTGAATGGTTGATTAAAAATAACGCTATTAGTAAGCGCTAATTCTCTTTGGTAAGCGCTGTAAACGCAAGCTTCAATAAGGAGGTTAAGTCGAGTTAAGTAGTAATAATGGGTGTTTTTCTTGATCAGTTAAGCCTATTATGCGATTTAAAAGTAAGTAGCTAAAGCAGGTTTTGTGTCATGAAGTCCCCTATTACTTTGTCAAGGCAAACTCTACCGTATTATCTTCTATGTGTAAATATATCGACGCGGTTTGCAATTCTGCGAATTACTCCTAGGTTCTTTTAAGGCTTTTAACCCTGACTCATGCGTAGGGGAAAGCGGTGGCACCCTTTAATGCCATTTCTAAGCAGAGGGACTCGTTCCTACGTGAATATAATGGGACCCCTTTCAATGTATTAAGTAGAATGGTACTCGCGACTGCGCGACATCATTTATTGACATTGCTGTTTCATTTGTGAGAGGAACATTGTAGGGATTTCTTGCAATTATGCTCTTTTTTACATTTATTCTGAAGACTGTTTAATTAAATCTAAAACTTATTAAAGACTGTGCGTCCTGAAAAACCACAACCTACCTGACGCGTACGGTTTTTTCCTGAAGGCAAATAGATCATGAGGGTCAAACGTTTCCTACCTACGTAATCAGTGTTGCAGGTACCTAATTTCCATCAATATTGGCAAAACGATGCAGCACTTCATCATTAACGCGGTCATTGCAAATCCTGCCTATTTTGGGAACCTACACTCATTATTTTCATCTCGAACCACTATTTCCCCAATTTTTTCAGTACGACGTAATTTAACTGTAAAATTTGACATATATAATAAACACCAGTTTCCATGAATTCTCCAGACGCGGCGGCCGCAATAGAGGCATGGAAGGAGGCAGTGGCGTCGTGTACCGCGTGGTGGGTCGCACGCGCAGCAAGGCGGACTGCGGGCAACAGACCGAGCGGCAGCCGCCTGCGCCGCGTCAACAGGACACCACATGGAAGAAGTATACCGACTCACCGGGAGTCGGGGCTCCACCGCTGGTAACTATTAGAATTTATAATTTAGCAAGTAATGAAGTCGTGAATTCTACTATCTCTTTTGTGTCTAAGGCTGGGACATCACTTGAAGGATGTATACGGATTTGCCTGTAGATAGATCCGCAATACCTAAAGATAATCATGCAAATAACTAAACTACTTCAACCGGTTTTAGCATAAATTGAAACAAAACGGAGTACTTGCACAAAACAATGTGAGGTTAACATCCTAGAGTTATGGGAAGGCACTACGTTTAAAAAAGGGCACATTGACTTTTGGTCTCGTAGTTGTTGCACTGGTCAAGAGACATCCATTATTTACCTACAACAATGTGACGGGCGAAACCACGTGACGGTTTACAATTAACTTGGCTGGATGCCGTACAGACATACTTTCCTGCTTCTCTGAAAAACTTGTGTATTCCGATGTCTCACGTGTTTCTTTCCCCCATTCCAGAACCAACCAGCACAAGCGCCGCCAAGTCCTTCACATGGACGGAAAGGAGAACGTCGCGCTGGTCATCACTCGCCGCAGCATCACAAGCGGGAGAAGCTCACTGCAGCTCAGCAGCTCGGCATCGCGCCACATCCACAGGTAAAATGGAAAAGTAAAAAAAAACTGTAGGTACCTAAGTACTAGGTTTTATTTTAACTTAATTTAATTCATAAACAGCAGCTTTCAGCATAAAACAGCGTAAGCATGTAGGAAGGGTTTTCTTCCTAAGCTTAAGTACTATTAGTTATTCTGTGACTAAGCTAAATATGCTTATGCATATGGAGTATGGACATCAATAGTGAATAATAATAACCTTTTAATTAGTGATAATAACGTTTAAGTATGTAGAATCGATACACTATAGATAGCCTAATGCCTGTGTGTCGGTTTTGAAGTCATGCCCAGCTAGCCTTTTGTTGTCTAGTGCTGTAAACAATACAAAATTATCTTTAAGTTTATCTCAGCCCATTGATTTCCATGGCTGACCTATGGGTAGGTACCGACACTGCAGCTCATTGACGCTTGCAGAACCTAACCAGCCTGCACGCCATAAGGGGGATAATGCGCATTGTTATCCGGAGTGCTGATAGCCGAATCTGTAATTAGAAAGACGTTGCTGCCCCGTGCCTGTTCCTTTGCAATAATCCTGGAGGCGCCTTTTACGACACTTTTATTTGCTGGAAGATACGTCCAACACCTGCTTCATCCTAAGATTTTTTGAAGTGAAAGCTTCTTTAGGCGCGTTGGGCAATATTTGAGATGGGAAAAAACCATTGAATTCGCGCGACTGTTACCTTAACCGACACCGCTTCGGATGTGTTCGGCTGTCCTCGGGAAGTCGGGATGTACTCGGTTTTAATGTATATCCGATATGTCAGTGAGTGATGGCAAAGTATTCTGTTTGTGTTTTTTTTTCACTTCTGTCGGCACTCCCGGAGTGGCATCTTTTAATTCAGGCTTAATCTGGATAGGTCGAGAGCAGTGGTGGCCCAGTGGTAACGGCCTTGACTTACGAGTTGTAGGTCGTAAGTTCGAACACATGCGCTTACTTTGTATAAATAATTTTATCACCACTGCTCTCAAAACGATGAAGGAAATATCGTGAGGAAACCGGCATGTCCTAGAATTAAAAAGTTCGAAGACATAATAACTAACCCGCACTTGGCCCGCGAGCTAGTTTACAGCCCACTCTCTCTCGAAGAGAGAAGGCCTGTGTCCCAGCAGTGGGAACATTATAGGCTGATTATACTGGATAGGCCAGTTGGTTTCAGACCAGTAACTCTGTATTTGATCTATGGTTTTCTGCCCCCCTAAGTCTTGGTGCTCTGACATCACAAATCCATGGTCCATGTTAAAGGGTCTAACGAGTCTTTTTATTTTATTTACAGTATGCTGCATCAAATTCATCTGGTCAACATCCATCTAGAAGTGGAGGATCACAGGTATTACATGTTCAACTATAATAACCACACCTATGTACATAATCAATGAATATATGACAAATTAAGGTTTTATCTTAGGAAACCTGTGCCTTAGACTATTAATTCGTATACAAACTTTAATTTCACGTCTGACTTAGTAGCTTTAGAAATTCTTTCCTAATGCATGTCAACATCTAAGAGAATGTAATTACAGAAAAATAATCTTGAGAGGTTTAGTCAGGCTCTGTGTTGTCTGTAATACGGTACATGCCTGTATGATGTAAGTATATTATAATAAAATATTTTAATTTAAAATAAAATTTTAGCAGCTCCAGTCACCCAGCGGAGGATCTCGTCCGTCTAGCGTGTCAAGTGGAGGAAACGGCAGCACTTGTTCCTCCAGTAAAGCGAAGGTCCCACAGAGCTTCGGCTACGTGAAGAGACAAAATGGCGTCCCCCAACAGCCCGCACCGCAGTCGAATGGACCGCCACAGCATGGTAAACTATACTTATTTGAATTAAGATTGAGTAAAATCAGTGGCAATATTTTTGAAATTAGAATCGGAACAATAAAAATTTAATATTGTAAACTTTTTTATTTTACAATTGTTGAAAAATTTATAACTGCCTAGTGCATACTCATTCCATGTATACTTCGTTCTGGCTGAATAGAATATCGTGGATGATTAAGAAAAAAAAAAAACATGATAATGACAGGAACGAGGGTGAGCGGGAAAACAAATGATTTTCAACCTTTTGCACAAAATAGTATGATTTGGGATTTTTTTATGATAAGTTCTGTTAAAGTTACAAACTTTACTGTTTGTGATATTATTTTGCCATTAGTTTTATTATTTTATTCATGCATTATAATCAAAATTATTTGTTTTAGGCGGAAGGACTGCTCAAGTTTCTGCTGTGCCAAGAACGAAAGTCAAAGTATCGGGTGGTACGCAAACATGTACACAAGATCTCCAAATTCACAGTAAGATTATATCATTTTTTCATGTAACCTAAACTATTACTTTCTTCATCTCATGCACGTAGCATTTTAGCATTAAGTAAATCGTACGTGTAGGCTCGAAGACAATTTTGAACACTTCTTACAACTTCTCTTCATCATCATCATCATCTGCCTAGCCTTTTCCCAACTGTATTGGGGTCGGCTTCCAGTCTAACCGGATGCCGCTGAATACCAGTGTTTTACATGGACCGACTGCCTATCTGACCTCCACAACCCAGTTACTGGGTAATATGATGCCCCTTGGTAAGACTGGTTGCCAGACTTTCGTGTCTGACGTCCCGTAAAGGCTGCCAAAGTTCCACGAATGACAAACAGGACCAAACGGCTCAACGTGCTTTCCGAAGCAGGGAGAGGTCTTGGTATGTAAAGATGGTCACCCATCCACGGACCAATCACGCCAAGCGTAGCTTAACCTCATCGATCGAACCGTGCGGCTGTTATTACTTAGCCACAAGTCCCACTTATTAGCGTCACTGTTATTTAGATATCCATAGACCATACCTAATCATTTAGAACTTTCATCTAGAATTCCCAGAACTGTTTTACAGTTCTTGGTCAGTTGGTACCTACCGGAAAACAAATAAACTATGCTTTTCATTATCATTCATTCTTCATTTTCACGCCTACGCAGAAAATGGAATCGGTCCGAAATCATTTTCTTTGGGTGGCACAGCAGCGGCTCAGCTCTCGGCTTCGGTCCGCGAGAGGTTGCTGGGGTCCCAGTCCCTGCCCAAGCCTGGGACACACGAGTTTGCTGCCCTCTTCCATCATCACAGGTAAATATCTTACTTATACAACATGTATCAGAAAGGTGCGGTCATATTCATCACGCACATCGTAATCGTGAAAAAAAAATATCAACAAAACTTCAATACTACTCGACCCATATACACACATCAAAAGTGTCTAGGCATCAACATATATTTTTGCAATAACTTTTCTCCTGATTGATATTAATTAAAATTTTCTTTAAGGATTCATCAAATAAAGTGTTTTCGTTTGTCACAGTAACGATAAACCAAGTCACCTTTGCATTAATAAAGAAATTTGCCATTTTCCTAATAAAGGGATTTTTGACATTTGAACCACTAACACAAAAGTTCGAAAAAAAGACTGAAATAACAGTTTTCTTTAAAATTTTATTGGGTAACTTAAACAATTAATAATCCGTGTTTCTACCGCGAACACTAACAACACAAGAACATCGGTTTGGCATACTCAAAATGAGTTCATCCAAATCACGCTGTGGAATGGCAGCCCATGTTCGTTGCAACAACAAAAAAAGGTCTTCTTGCGACTGGATACCCTCCATATTCGGCAGAGCTCTTCTCTGTAGCATATCCCATGCATGCTCAATCGGGTTCAAGTCTGGCGACTGAGCAGGCCAGGGCAGGACATTGATGTTAGCTGCGGCGAGAGTCTGTCTTACAACTCTTGCGGTGTGCGGTCGTGCATTATCATGCATTAACTGAAATAAGGGACCGATTTGCACTTGTAGAGGAACGATGACGTCTGATACAATCGTCTCAGCATAAATTTGAGCGTTGAGGTTGCCTCTGATCCAAATCAACTCAGTTCTTCCGCCGATCCAAATACCCGCCCATACCATGATGGTTCCACCACTATAAGGATGGACTTCCTGGCAGGATTTTAATCGCTGTTGGCGTCCAGGGGTTCTCCAGTGTCGTATACGTCTTGTATCCGGTCTCATACCAAAACGAGACTCATCAGAAAAGCACACGAAACGCCATTGTTCTTCTGCCCAATTTCTGTGTTCAAGAGCCCATTGATATCGAATCCTACGATTGTGCATTGCTATAGGTGGTACCCGTAGCGGTCTTCGGGAATGAAGGTTCACTTCATGCAAGCGGTTTCTGACTGTTTGGTCGCTAATTAAGTTCCCTGAAGAGTGATGAAGCCTCACGGCTAACATCATGGCGGTTATTGTTGGAGCTCTTCGAGTTAAGATTTGAATGTATCGGTCTTGTCTCCGTGTGGTGCAGCGATACCGTCCTCCATGGCGCTCAGCCACGGTACCAGTGCTTCGGTAACGTGTCCAAAGTCGACTGATAACACTCTGACTTGTATTCAGAGCTAAAGCCACAGTACGTTGCCGGGAACCAGCTTCTATCATTCCCACGGCTCTGAGCATTTCTTCCCTGCTTAAATGACGTCGCCGCTCCATAATAACGTTGGTTTTAATCAGTAGTAGGGAAACAGTAGCACTAATAATGTCTTCAATGCGTTGTATGTTTTTATAGGGAAAATATTGACAGCTGATTTTCAACTTTTACTCGAATTTGATTCACAGTTCCTGATTCAAATTATGAAATGCACCAAAAAGGATCCATATAAATTTATAAAATCATAAATTTATTACAAAGCCACATCTCAATCTCAAGAAATCCGCATAAAAATGCTTGATCCCTAGACACTTTTGATGTGTGTACATGGGACGGTTGATTATTTTTTTTTTGCGATTACGATATTGGTCCCATGGAGAAAGTTGTTCAGATTGATGGTCTGTACCACACCCTTGAATATGACCGTACCTTGCTGATACATCTATTCTTTATTTATAACGTTTGAAATGAATGTTGTTTAATGTCTGCACATTGGGGAAAGCTTTATGTAGTGTTTGATAGACGTTGTGCTTTTCAATAAGATGCATGAGATCGTGATTCAATATAAGGCGATATGTTTGTGATTTTTCAGTACTAAACACTAACTGTTTGATGTCTATTAAAAATAGAAAATAATCGTTTAGATTAGGTAGGTTCATAATTATAGAAAATAAAAAAAAATACTTTCCTTAAGTGACTATAACTGGATTACGTGAAAAAGAGCTGAAGCTGAAATCTACGCATAAATACACTTAAGGGGGGTGCGCATGCCGGGGTTACCGCTGCCCCGGAACATAAAGGGCTAAGGAAGGAACACGGGTGGGTTTTAGTCAGTAAGTCTGACACTCCCTTCCGCTCCACCCAGAGCGGGAGGAGTCATTAGATGATTTCCCATCCACAAAAAAAAAAAAAAAAAAAAGGGGGGTGCGCATTCACGAGTGGGTTTTAGTCAGTAATAGTCTGACAGCCCTCCCGCTCCATCCAGAGCGGGAGAAGTTATTTTGATGAATTCCCAACCAAAAAAAAAGAGAGGGTTGCGCTAAAGTAGCCCAGGAAATTCCAATTTACCTACGTTTTTTTTGCAATTTGCAGGTCAGTGTCAGGTTGTATGTTGATTAAAATATGATTCGCGACCGTAACAAATATGGCTTTACAGAATTAAAATCAGTAATATAACTCCTTAAGTTAGAATTGGCCTCAAATGTCATGATTTAATTAAATATTAATTCCATAGAGTAATATTAACTTAGACAGATGTATTGATGGTTTTTATGGTTATAATCCTGTAAATAAATATTTTTTACGGCCGTTGTTTTGGCCGCGAATCATATTTAAATCCACATACAACCCGATACTGACCTACAAATTGCGAAAAACGTAAGAAAATTTGAATTTTGCGGGCTACCCTGACGCTTTTGCCTTAATCTAGAAATATCTGGCCTTGCGTATAAATTACCTCACAGCCGAGTTCCAACCCAAACAAATGAACGGTTTGCACAAGACAATTTGTTTCGTTGACATCAGCAATTAAACAGTTTAACTAATAATCGGGATAGTCGATATAAGTGAGAGTGAGATGAATAGATCTCTTGCTCTCTCTTTACGGAGCTAGAGGATGACTATGATCTTAAAATTATGAATACAGGGCGGAACTGGAGCCTAAATAAAATAGGACAGGTTATATGTGTGAATCCAGTTATAATAGGAAATATGCCCGGCTGAAACGCAACAAATCTATACTTCTATATTTACAGGTTCACTGTCCACAAAGTAGACATAATAGTTAAACAATCAACATGAATCATATGTGATTCATGGGACAGGGAATGGGTTAATATTATAAAGAGGTTTTGTGAGTTTGTATGTAGGGGTAATCTTTAGAACCACTAATCCGATTCCGAAAATTCTTACACTTTTCGAAAGTTATATTGCCGATCATAGGATATATTTTAATAACAAGAAATTTCACGTGGACGAAGTCGCGACCAGAAGCTAGTAATTAATAAGACTGTATGTAAAGGTTTATTAGGTACCTAGACACTAAAAATACCTACTTCAGCCTATATTTTGTAGATTGGTAATTGAGTGCACTTTATTACAACAACGGTTAATATACTTAGTTAATAATTAGGTAGGTACTCCACATCGTTATCTATTTCGAGACTTTCAATGAAAGGAAATATTGTCCAATAGATAAACTTGCATGCTAACGAATTCCTTGTATTTTTATTAAGTAAAGTAGTTTATCAATATTTGACCTATGTGCTCCAATAATTCCGTTGATATCAAAATATTTAAATTGGAAAAGCAAACAAGGATTGAGTTATAATCCGGGAATGTGAAGATAACTTTCATTCGACTGTTTCAAGAATCAAAGGAAACTTGTTATGGTACAAAATGACGTGTTCTTTAATTGAACTGTGACTTAATTCGTCTCTGTACTGGCCACACATTATAATTGAGTAAATACACATTGCACAGAAGAATTTCGTGATGTTCGGACGATGTACTAACAACTTTTGAACGTTCCTTTTTTTTAATAGTCAATTTGGCCTTCAAAGAGTTAGATACAAAAAAAGTTCAGTGACAAAAAATACCGGCCGTTACAATCATGAATGTTGACAAGTAAGCAAATAGTTCTTATCAATAACTGTTAACATCGTGGGAATTTTGAATCAGTGTTAAGTCTATCTCGATTCAAGAGACATGCTCTCTTAAGTTGTTCAAAGTGATCCTTACTTGTCTTGTGTTCTTCAGTGTTTGAAGTATGTTTATTGAAGAATAGATATGACCGTCATATTCCTTCTTACATTGTGTGTTTCTCGCCAAGAGTTTGGCATTAGTTAATACATGCAATGGCTTCCAGGATCGCACCTAGAGGTGGCATAAAGATAAGTGACGGCAGTCTCTCTGATACTCAAACGTATTCTGAAGTCAAGTCTGACTACGGGATCCCGTATGCACCTTGGTTAAGACACAGGTAAATATTGAAAATACTAATTTATTACTTATGTTGTATGTGGTTGGGTGTTTTTTTGTATGGACATGAGTGATGAATCATAACCAGCTGAATAATTTAGAATGTTATTTTTATGTTGTTGTGACAGTCAAGTGTGTAAATATTACTGTTTGTGTCATTATCATCAGTATCACCATATTCCCTCATCATTCTTGTATGCTTAATTTTGTGTGTCATTATTTTTCTGTAATTTCTATTGTGTCATACAATGGGCCTTGGTCTACACAGTTCAAAGACGAACTAAAGACTACTGCCATTTAAAGGGGTGCTAAATGTTTGTGTTAGCAAAGAAATTGTGCTCTAAATTCTGTTCCGTTAATCATTTAAATAATTCTTTGTAATTAAATACTATGACACGCAAAACCCTTCTATCATGATCACATGCTTATTTCAGCCCTATTTTCAATGGCCAGTTGTAGGATACGGCAGTGTTTTGTTTGAAGCGATTTTATTTTGTTTTAACTTGAGTTTTAAAAAAGAACATCTCATTTGAGATAAATACAGCTGGCCATTCCGTGCCGTCATCACTCTTCCCCTTTTCAGCAACACATATTCTGCGAGTGGTCGCCTGTCCGAGGGCGAGTCGATGGAGTCGCTCACGTCGCTGCACTCGGCGCAGGCGCACAACCACACTTCCTCCCCTAACTCACACCACCGCAGCTCACTCACACACAATAAGCTCATCATGCACCGAGACGCACAGGGCTCCAGGTTAAACAGGAGCAACAGTATTAGGTGGGTTCCCCATATCTATTGTCTTTTAGAGAGATTATAATGTACTGTTTTACGCTCTGGGGTATCACGTTTTATATATTTTGTACCTAGGTACATATTATAATTATTTTATGTAATTCTATAAACTCCAACTTAACATTAAGGTCCACTTGCACAATTGCACCACAAATCTCCGAATACATTTAGTGCTATCTCTAAATATGTATAAATCATCGTTCTATTTCTACCAATCACTTGAAAATGACAGATAGAATGATGCTTTAATAGTACATTACTGCAGCGGCCAGCAAAAGAGGCATTGATGGACGATACGTAAGTCCCTCAATGCCTAGTTGTGGCCAAGGCTTGTACAGTACTTTTCTCAAATAATGCGCGGAAATTAAAAGTAAGTAGTATCTAGGTAGAACTTTTTGTCAAATACAAATACTTTTCAAAATCAATGACGAACAACGAACAACAATATTTTTTCCCGCGTTAAAGTGTTCATTTGTTTTTTTTTCAATAAACAGCTTTCTATTTGAAAGCCAGTTCGAAATTTAAATAAAACCTTTGATAAGTTACCTCCTTGGTTGCCATGTTTCGGAGTAAAAGATTGTTCCATTATTAAATTACACGACAGATATTATGAGTTTATTATGTAATTTATTTGACCGCTAAAACACGACAGATAAGGATTTTCATACAACTTTTGTAGGCCACTGCTCGCATGTATTTGGCCAGTACAGCAATTTCGATTTATCTCGAAGAAGGCTGTCAAAATAATGCTCAAATTTCCAAGCATGTTTGAGAAAATACGTTTAGCACTAAATCTATTTAGTGAGTTATGGTGCAAGCGGGCCTTAGAATACAGAATTCATTAAAAATATGTTTTCTCAGACGATCTATTTCTACCTACATGAAAATGATTCATGATTAGTTTCAATAATAAGTCAATGACCGATATCAATAGTTTTATTTATTTACGATAGTTTAACAATACTTATTGGTGGTTTGTTTACATACCTAATTATAATAAACGTCCCAATCGACTTTACATCCTTATCCAAATATTGGCTCTATGTTCCATTCATAAAATTGAAAATGGGTTGACTAATTTAACACGACGTGCTAAAATTTAGCTTAAATCTTTCCTTCTCATTTATCATGCTTTAGTGTACTTACATACTATTTGTCTCTACTATTCATTCATGCTTATTTACATTCTTATGTTATGTATTTATATTTGTACGGTGGGTGGTTATTATGACAATGTCTTGACTTCTTGGTTAAATTTTTAGCTACCTCAGAGATAGGACGTTTCCAAGGTATGCCACACGGTTGGAAGTTTGTTCATGTTTTGGCTTCAAGGTGGCACGCTTCATTTAAACAATTATGCATGACTTGAACAAGGCACGGCTTCTCTTTGTTATAATTTACACTTCATTTACGCTATTGTAAATGCTCATTTAAACATTATTTTTTAATTTAAATTTTCTCATTTAAAGGTGTAAACTAGGTATTTGACTAAGAAGTGCACATACTTCACTTATGCAATGTGCACCTTTGATTTTTTCAGTCATTTATATTAAATAGTTTCATAAAAATTGTCCACAACCTGCGAGTTTGACACTCGCCAGTTGACGAATAAGTCATCAATACTTACACAAACCAAAATGAGAAAAAAAAAATGCAGTCAAATAAAAAAAATGTACTTAGTCTATTTTTTAACAGTGTCTTATAAAATCGCAATTTGGAAACAATTTATTTTCAACGGGCTTTTGTCTACCGCTAAACATACTGTACTGTGTCATGTTATATTGTGCGCTATATGCCAAGGGCTTTCACGACGTACCTATTAAGGTGCTGCGTAGCAAGCTTGGAATGACTGAGATACCTACGATAAGACCTTAAGATATAAAATACTCATTACGCTATTGGTATTATGCCAATATTTCCCGAAGAGAATGACACAGTCTTAACACTCCAGTTCGATGATGACTGTATTCTAACATTTCTGACGATAAATAGTAGGACTGGCTAGTCTATGGTATTATTCACACCCAACATAATATTTCACTACCGAGTCAGGAAACCAGTGAAGGCACCCATTCACGTTTCTAACTTACCCCTTAGACATTATTGTCTGTCGTCACCGTACCTCCATTCATTCCTAGCTTGAGAGCACCAAAATTACCAAGCAATGTCAAACACAAAATGTGCTTCATCGTAGATTGTGAAGGGATCTACTCCCCAACAAAAACTAAACAACTAACGTTCTTACAGATCAACAAAATCAGAGAAGCTATACCCATCGATGCTGCAAAGATCTTCGGAGAGTGACTACGAGCCGTATTATTGTTTACCAGTGCAGTATGGACCATCTGGACAAGGTAAGATTTAATATCCATGTCCTATGTGTTTTATGATTCTTGAACAAAAACATTTTATGGGACATAAAATGATATATGTTTCACAATCAATGTCCGTGACTAATGTTTATATTGATTGTTTTGCTCCCATCGATTTTACTACTTCTAGTGCTGTTACATCATTCATCACACGAACATTTATGTCAGCGGAATGTCCTTACATATTCACTACTGCACGTGGCTTTGAGCGATGCCAATGCGTATCTTGTTCATGGTGTACATTCTTGCATAATTAATCTTAATCAGTGCAAATGGTACAATTAGTGCGTAAGTCAATTTTTTGTATTGTCTCATCTCCGGACAAATTGCTCTACGGCTTTCAAGGAATGATCCAATAGGTATAATAATAACAGGCATAACAAAAAGATTGTTCGCAGCATCTAATTATATCATACCTATTGTTAACTTAATTGATTGATTTTTCTAGCTATTGTAATTGTGTCTTTACTCGGAATCTACAGTTTAATTTGGACGTTAGAATAAAAAAGAAATAGTTTTTTAAATTATCTAGAATCTACGTCATGCAGTCATTTAAATGGGGAAGAATCAGCAGGACTATCCCTGGTTAATAATTTATTTTGATGAACTCTAATTACCTTAATATAACTGATATTAACCGTTTGTGTGTCGTAGGTCTGAACTACGGCGTGTCGGAGCCACCGTCGCCATCTCCGAGGTCAGCGCTGAGCCCGACGCACCAGCCTGGCAATGTAATGCATACACCACGGCACTCGCACCATTATCCTAAGAAAAACGATGAAGGTAAGTAAAATTTTATTTATAAAAGCTTTCATTCTTAGATGCTTTACGAAGTGGATCATTATTTTAATTTTAAGACATTTATGAGAAAGTGCAGTTATACCTACTGCAGAAAATATTGAAACATATATTTCAACCAACAGTTCGACAGAATTCGACCGTATGAACGCAGTCTAATGTTGTCTAGGAATTTTCAAGATCGTAAATTGAATTATCTTACCCTTACCCAGTAGCTCAAGCTTTGAGTTCATTTTTATTAAATCTGTGGCCGGGAAAGTATATAAAATAAGAAAATCAATGTTTTGAAAAAAAAAAAGAGTACAACATAAAAAGCGAAATCTGAAGAAAGAGTTTAAGGAAAAAGTGTTTACGCAATAAGTGTCTTTCCCCAATAATTTAATTAGAGTGTTCCATATAACGGGTACTTTGGTATCGTCCGGTCATTGGTATCATTTATATGAAGCAGATGTCCGCGGCACGGCATAATGTCGCAACCGCAAACATGTGGCTTGCATCGGAGACAGAATTCGAACATAAAACATTTATTTACGGTAATGTTTGGGAAAATTTTACTCGCTGATATGATGAGTGGAACATTAAGATACTCGTAGAACTTAGCGTCTATGGGTAGATATATCGGATACTAAAGTCAGTGATAAAACTGTGGAACCAAAGGATGCAGTTGAATCAATCACAACTAGATCTAAAATGGGACTAATGAACGCCACTGGTGCTGCCAAAGTGGCCATCACTAGGCCCTAGTGTTAAATCACTTGAGCGTAGTAGATGACTACTTTGGCAGCACAATAATTCATATCAAATTCTATTTAAAGTACCAAAAATTCGAAAAGTAAAAGGTCATTGACCTCTACATACAACTCCTTGTTCACGTGAACTTTCGCGTTGGTTAATCTGGGGTTTTTGGAACAACGTTAACATTGGCCACAGTATTAAACCCTTCGGAAACCACCAGCGAGCGGTTGCCCTTGCATTTTCTAAGTTTCTGACTGATAGATTCAGTGCACTCAAAGGAATATTTCGTATCAACCTTGTCTATCGTAAATGTCTACTATAATAATAAAATTCAGATGTTCATATTTCCTTTGTTGTCCATAGTGCACGGTTCAACAGCATCGTTGGTGTCGACGGCGTCGTCATTGGCAGCTGGTGCGGGCTCGGAGGAGAGGCAGGCACACGAGGTACCTAATGTAAAGTTCAATCATCATTTTTCTTGCTTTATTATCTATCCACCTATCCGTAATGAAAAAATCATATCCATCTTTTGAAGTGTCGATTTACTTGTCTTCGAATTTGGGGGTCGAGGGGTCGTGAGTGGACTAAACGATATTGTCTCCCTTATACATATTCTATACCTAACAGTCTAACTTTTACCTTGTTAACTAATCATCCAGTTTCTAGAAAGTGATGGAAAACTAATCAAATGCAAGCAAGCTTATTATGGCCTACTTTTGTGCAAAATTAAACTTGTAAATTTTCTTTTAGGTCCGGAAATTGAGGAGGGAACTTGCCGATGCTAAAGAAAAAGTTCACACGCTGACTACACAATTAACAACTAATGTAAGTACCAATTTTCTTACAATTAATTAAGGATTTACTTCATTGATGTTTTTACAGATGTTTAAATCACATAAGACATTAAAATTCCAAAGATATTAAAAATGATCAAATAAAAAAATGAGATATCGTCGGGTGTTCTTCAAATTGTAATTAAAATGCAATTACGACGGTTTTAATGATTATCGTTGTTGTAGTTGAATTGAACCTACTTACAGAATGGAGAGCAATATTTACCTCTTTCCAATATAAATAAACTATTGTTTCGAACTTACCCATGCATGGAAGCCCTAATCAATAGGGTAATGTAAAATGATATTGTTTTGTAACTATTCTTTGAATGTCACCTTAAAACAGGCTGTCAGATTGCGTTTGCTACCACACCTACACCATTGAAACATGATATTATCTCCATAGACAAAATAACGACTAGTCGCCACCTTGTAAAGCTATCTCAGTGATGATATGCTCACTGATGCTTAGCTGCCCTGCTTATTTTTGTTTAGTCATAATGTAATTCATACCGATCCAATTTTGTTGTCATCATATTTCATAACACTGCGGTTGACTACAGATCTCCCTAAGTACAGATTCGTACTTTCACTCTATGGTCGTATTACCCGTATCGAAACCTCGAGTTTTTGTTCCAACCATCACTTTTTTTATTTATGGATATAAATAATTACTTGATATCGCGTAACTTTTGGATATCTTTGCCGATAACCTATTGTAGCCCTTTAAGCTCCATTTCAAGAAACTTGAGATGGAATGTCACAAGTTAGGGGTCAGTAAATAATATCAGAGGTCCGTGCGGCCGTGAGACGCCCGTTCGCCCGTTTCCTCCCATATCGGGCGTTAAGAATGTATGCCAAATGCCAACTGCCACCGCCGCTATCTACTGTAACATACGATGTCCAAGTCAAAGACGAATAGTCACATGGTCTATTAAGAATTAACCTTTGCAGAAATTGAAACATTTTTACCATTTTTATTTATTTTCAAGTTCGTTAGTAGATACCAGATATCTCAAGATGCATGCTTAAGGACTTACTTATGCATGTAGGCACTCTTGAAATGTATCGCTTTTCTTTTACACCTTGACAACCACGTGACAAACCGCCTATAAATGCGAGCGAATATGGCAAGTGACAACTTTGAACTTGGTACCGCCGATGTAGACCAGATAAAAGACATTCATTATTATAATTAATTCTTGTATTACTATTAGCTAATACCTTAAAAGATATCATTCTATATTCGATAAGAAATAAAAAGCTGGAGCCATCAATAAAGAGACAAGCTAGCAAGCTAGGTTTACCTACAGATATTTTCATTTTCGTTCAATTAGCTCGATTTCCCTACTTTATAATTCATGACGGAAAGTCCATCGTTAGTTATCCTAATTGTTAATCAATCTGAACTATTAATGTACCATATCACAAGTCACCGAACTGAACAGAATAGTCCTTTTATTGGGTTGTCAGAGTTGTCACTCACATTATTCACTAATTATTGTGCTTCCAATTCTGTAGCTATACATATTCGAGTATTAAGAAGTGCACTAATTAGCATGACATATTTATCAGTAAGCTTTATCTATAAAGCTGTCATAATAATCTTGACGATGATAGGAATGTAATTGACATATCAAATTAGCTATTGCACTCTCTATTATTTTTATTAACTGGTAACCAAACTCGAGGGCATTATATATTATGTGATTATTCAATAATTATCGACTATTTCCGTAATTACTGATTATCCTTGATAGATTTTAACGATTTTATTGTATACAGTAGGTACATATCTAGTTACAATCAATCACATTTTAATTTTTATTGATGACTTACTTTAAATTGTTGGCTTTGCACATGCAATGCGATTTCTAAGTAAATTAAAATTTAAAACGCATCCTGTTATAAAATCGTTGATTATCATAAAACGCCTTTAATTAAGAAGAAGTAAAAACACGCATCTGATTTGAATTTTGTGATTGATTGATTCTTCAAAAAAATCTTAAAGGTATTTATACAAAAGCGAAAGGAGGACGAATAAATGAATTTTCTGGTTGAATATCGGACATGTAACGGTTATCGGACTCATTAATGTTCCTACATGTGTTCAGTTAACTCGTCTGGACCAAGAAAAAGTGGACTTTTCAATGAGTAGAGTAGATTTTTTGTGTTTCTAATTTACTGGTCACTAAAGCATCGCCGACATGCATAATTCAATACGAAAGACGTCAACATTGATCATTGGTTCTTGTGCCGCCATTGTTTAGGTTTTTACCAATTGTGTCGTATGAGACTTGGCCACAGTGGATGATGTGGCGTCTCAATGCCATATTGACTTTGAATTGTCTACTAATAAAAATAAAAAAAAAAACATTTTAACGTGATGAAAGTGTCTTGTGTCATTGAGAACGCTATTTCCTTTAGTGCCTATTTCAGCATCCCAGCGACATTAATGCCTTCGCTACTGACATTAATTACTACACTTTATAGTTGAGTAACGAGATCTTTTTTTGATCGTTTTACATTAGAGTCAAAAGCGCGACAATGTGGATGGTTACACCCGAGATCCCAATTGTATTCAATGGCGATTTAATTTGATATATCGGTTGTTCTTGCCCTATCTTGCCTTTACGTATCACAATTCATAGTTCTTGTGATTTTAACAGCATTTTCTAATTTACTAAACGTCGCGTTTTATTTCCTTTGTAGTTTAACAATTTATAATAATATTTTATTCACAAGACTTATATTGACGAACGCAACCAGTATAAGGTCTAATTATATTATTATTGTAAGAAAAACCGGCACATATCTTATCTTAACTTTATATCTTATTAAAAATGTCAAAGCCTGGTCGGAACTAGTGTTATTTGCCGGGTGACGTGTCCCTGTACCATGTCTTGTCCACCTTCGATTTTCGTTTAAAAACAATTTAATAATGAATATTAACTAATGTTTGGAGTAACAAACAGTAGTATTTGTTGGCACGTAGCCATTTTAGTCAAAGAACATCGTTATCCTCGATGAATATAGCTTGCCATATACAGCGGAATTGTTTACTTGAAAGCTAATTGTTCGCAATGAGTTGAAACATTTAAAACTAGTAAATATTTTATGTTCTTCTGGTCTGATTCTAAATACAACATTTAGAAACTAGCGAAATGTTTCATGATAGTTCCAGTAGGTAAGTATTTGACACACGTTAAATATGGTTGAAAATGTTATTCATTTGTCGTCCCTTGAGTTCTCTACTAGACTTCAAAACTTGTTGTTGCTTTGAGCCAGTAACAATTGTTAACAATTCTTTGTTAAACTTCCGGTACTCACCTTATTCTTATTCTTTCTTGTGGATTCCTGAATGTTGTATAAAGTTTACGGTTTGCGTATCATCCAGATTAGAGTCCGCTATTGTCATCTGTTTGCTTTTTACTAAATTTAAACATGTTTGTGTCGTAGTCGCCGCGTGCGCAGAGACGTTATCAAGTGTAACTCGAGCCCGTGGCCCATAAATCCTCAGAAGTGCCTGCCGCACTTGCGCAACAAGTGCCTCGCATACTATAGATAAAGTGTGCGACCCGCCTTCTTTGCTGCTCTATCTTTTATATTGTTATCTTAATTCAATTTGTTTAAAAATCTGGCCTAACTTGAAAAAAATAAACAAGAATTTGCCCTGTAGGTAATATTTAAATATTTGTATATTGCTTTCGCCCCTATTGCTTTTATTGACACAATCGACATTTCATCTAACACCATCGTGGTTGTTTCTCCACACCCTAAAATTAAATATCCCTTGTCCCCATCCTGTCTGTAATCAATAGACCGTGTGTTACTGGTTTGATCAGTGATCCGGGTTCCTTGAGTTCCGTGACTCAGTTAAATTCAATGCAGTCGGTCACAAACACGGTACCATCAGTCAAGCCACAGCCACAGCCAGTATAGACGGAGCCTCGTTAGAGTGCGGTCGCGCGCGTGTTGACTCCACGCCTTTATGCACGTTACTTTTACTACGGACCTTATAAACAAACTGTTGGTTTTTGTTGTGAACTACTGTGATGTGAGTGAAAAGTGCTACATGTTTAATAGTTTCAGTGCGTTCTCTACGAGTTTTGGTACTTAACTACACTGGAGCATTGTACTTTCAGTCATCTTTTGAACTCCATATGAGCGAAACACGTTTGATTATCGTTTGTTGTTTTGTTACCAAGACATCCGGGTCTAACATTTTTATCAGTTGACCATATTTGATGGTTCTAATGATGCATCATATTCTAATGATCATCATTAGCATTACATCTTTATTAATGTAACGAAAATCATTGGCGGTTTTCTAATAGGCCTTCACTTGTTTATGACGTTAATCATCAATTAGGTTTCTATTAAAATTACATAGTTAATTACAAACAGCGTGAATTATTAAAACTACAATATCTTGCAGAATATTTTGGTAGTTTTATCTTTTTCGTCTCTACCATCTTACTCCTCTATGGAGCAGGTAACTGCGTCCCTTTTTTACACTTGGTCTGTAAGAAAGCCCCTATTGAGAGATCCTGCTTCGCGTGAACAATATCCCTTTGATGATTTTGTTTATGTCCACTATTGTACTTGTCCTTGGGTCCTACTCACAAAGTAACAACAAACGTTTTACTATATTGGTCGAGTACGAATTGAGTTGGTTGGCTACTAATTTTAACTGCTGCAACGTTAAACAAGCTTATTTAGCCATATGTATAATAATTACTACAACAACTTGCATGGTTATGTTTCTCTAGAAATAGTTATAAACCGTGTAATGATAGCCATGAAACTTGTCAATTGGAAAGAGTTGCGTATGTCTCGAGACTAACGATAAAAGCTAACATCAAACGTGAGCCGAAATCTGTTTATAGACGATCTGGTTCTATTTGGGGTAAAACGTTTGATATCTATCTCGTTTGATGTGTTTTACGGGGATATTATAACATGCAGTTTTGTAGTACCGTTCACTGCACTCGTGAAATTAAAATAAACATATTTTTTTTATCTTTTTGCTGATTATAATTCTGGTGTTTTTATTGTTACGATAAATAATAGCTGTTTTGTAGCCGGTAAATTACGGACCATCTTTTGGTTTTCCTGCCTTGGAAAAAGTAATTAGTTCCTATTCCTAGTCGGTATGATAAAAACTATAGTTACTTACTTCAATTCTAACTCAGTCTTAATATTGAGCAATGGTTCTAATTTTAATCTAACATAGATAAAACTTTATCATGCTTGTGTCATACAATCGCACCTACTACAAAAGTTTAAGTACAAAACACATTAAATACTATAAATTATTACTTTATTGGTATTGCACGAGCGAGTGTCTTTGTTCATTACAAACGAGTATATGGAAGGCTTTTAAAGTTTTAAACTTATATTGTTATTTCTGTTTGTTCTTAGACTTTTTATGGGTATAATAAATCAATGTGGTATATTACACGCTGGCTGCGGTGGGCCCGCGGCCCTGACGCACATATGTCACCGCAGGACAACGCTTCTCGTCCTATTTACGCAACTACGCGGCTATCGCTTGCAGCATCCCTATGTAATCTAAACTAATCTATGCAAACATGTCTACCTCATTTACTTTGTTCCAGTTAGCATATCATCAAACTATAATATTGTACTGATAACAAGTAGTATGCTCTACTTCTAAGACTGGCACGGTATTTTGAAAAGACTCTTCCTTATTAGGTAGGTACTAGCAATGTTCTAAACGTTTAAAACTAGATAATGTTTACCTTTTGTGTTTAGATAGATACCATTTTGGGTTTTGACTGAGTACAGACTCTTGGGTTAAATTGTTTGAAGTTTTAGTATTTCTGTCCATCTATGGTACCTAAAACAAACTGAGTAACTACATTGTCAATATTTTGTTGTTTGACTTTATAAAATTGACTGATTTTTATAACGAAAATACTTTTGTAGATTACAATTGATAAAGTAGTATAAATATCGACACAAAAAAGTTTTATATCTTATCTCCTTGTAGTTTTATGTGACTCAAATGATTCACCAATACATCTTATTTATTTCTTGAAATTAAAGACAAGGACGGGTCTAATTTGAGTTGCAAATATAGTATTATTTATTCAAATATCCAATACAGAAAGCGGCCACTCACTGGTGGTTACAGTTCGCTGTCTTCAATCAGCGAAGCGCCTCCTCGACACTGTCAATTGAGGTTAATTCGTATGGAGACTGGCCAGGGATCTCTTGATAGTGCCCCTACATTATTTATTTGTTCAATAAGATAAATGGCCTAGTAAATAATCTTCATTTTAACAAACAAATTGCTATTTGATTACTTAGAGACTTTCTTCCCATAACAAGCCTATTTATAGACAAGGAAATGTTATTTGCCATATCTATAAAGATGGCCATCATTCGCTAGTAGTTGCATATTATGTGTCTTTTACGAGCACCGATGTTAACATAATCTTTTATGTTTTATACAGTTTGGGCGCATCGCAACTTTACTGAAAATAGTGTTAACAAAGACAACGAACTCGTAAAATAACATGAACTTGCAGGTGCCTGTGTTTTCAGCCACGGTTTTAGACACATGTCGATAAAACACAAATACAGGGTTAAATTAAATTAGCTAGCAAAACTCCGCAGATGTTATGAGTATCGGTATTAAAACAACAAAAAATTGATGTATTATTTTAGGGTTTCACGACCGCTAGTTTTGTTGTTACTTACTTGAAGTATGAGTTGAGAAAATCTGTTTTCTTTTGTATTCCTATCACGTCTGTGAAGTTTACACAATAAAAAGCTGATTTTAAACTGATATTTTAAGGGACTACACTAAATGCGGTAGATAACAGCACAAAAAAATCATCAAATTATAATTTTTTTGTTTCATTGTGTTTAGATAGGATCGATACCATCACATCCGCGGAGTTTTGCTAGCTAATTTCATTTGATCCTGTATATTGCAAACGACACTATAAAAATAATAGAGAGAGATATTATGGACCACGTTAATTAATTTATGAATACCGACTATGATCGAAAGTAAGAAATCCGCTGTAATGCCTGTCAACAAAGTATATCGGAAATATAAATCTGCTACAGCTTATCGGTAACAGGAAGGAACGCGTTATAAGAAATTTTAATTGTTGGCTATTTAATTAATATCATCCGCAATGGTTTAAGACGTACCTACTCGCTTAGGTAATCACAGACTAGCTACAGGAACAGGAAAGAAATCGTGTTTTTTCAGACACTCATAGGTACAGTATATCCTTTTGAAATGCAGTGTTTATGTGTTTTCAACACGTAACATTTGGTGCCAATAGCTTCTTATCACGCATTTGTTCTTGTTATATTCGATTGCTTTATTTGCCCATTACAAACGGTAGTTATACAATTTGCAACTTTGATCATTAATTGATTTACTTTATTTGCATTTGCTTATTTGAATTCGTGACTGAATCGTTCCAACAAAAACAATAAATGAAAATTTTGCACAAAGTTTACAGTGATCTGTCAATTAATAAGTTTCTATATACGTAACTCATTTTTAAGAAGTAATTAGTGAACCGAAATGGAACTGTCAATTTGCAAACTGTATTATATCCTATTTGTTCTTAATTGCTACTACATTGTCATGACTAGAGTATTTATTGAGCGTTTCTAACTAACATGCTGTTGTAATATCGCACGACAGATTGCGCAATATCTTTCGACCATTTAGAGATAATCGAAACTTGTTCTGAATACCATATTATATGAATACCATAGTATATCTCAAATACTAATACTTACTTAGACCATTTTAAACCGATTTCAACACTATTAACAACTGTTGTAATAATCTTGATAGGCTAAACGTCATGAATTTGCCATCCCAAAAATACACAACAATCCACAACTTGAAATAATCTTTAACGGATTGAGTTTATAGATGTTACCGAATCGTTAATAAGTTTTGTACGTTCACAGTCACGCTTATGATTTATATTAATAAGTATGAAGGCTTCGATCATTTCACCTCGACAGGGATTTTATCAATGAATTATGCGTGTTAATACAAAACCCGTTCAGCTCAGGTTGCGTCACCTTCAACGGCCGCCGACCTTGACAGGAAGACTGCTACAATCTTCCAAAAAATATGTACCTACTCGTAGTGTGACTTATACAAGATCTTCAATCATCCTTGACTTGTAAAAAATAACGTATGGTTCGATATTATCAAAAGCGGTTTGTGTAAACTTCTCATAGCCAAGTGTTGTACAACATGAGCTATTTCCCTAAGTGGTTTATCCGTTATCCTGTGTATAGAGTTCAATAGCAAGCGCGGAAGGAAGCTCTACAAGACAGGATTGTACCATATCTAGTCAGGAAGTGCCGTAACAAGCACATCTACTCGAAAGTGGATTAGCTAGGGCTCAAGCTCAAGTTACAGTAAACTATAAACATCTTTGTGCTTAAACATACAGCATAATGTAAACATCTTTCTGCTTAGAGAACATTTAACGCAACTTGGTGGTCCTTTGACTCGACAAAAAGTCGAGATAATGTTGTCAACGAATGGCCGGTGACCATGAGTCAACTGTATGAGTGTCCCATTCGTTGCTTACCTTAATGACAGTAGTTTTGTTATCAGTCCCACAATAATGTAAAATATGATAACATGTTCCATTCACCTAACAATAATGACAATACACAGTTGCTTTCTACATTGTTATCGATTTCGCCTCATCGTTTTTGTCTGATTCTCGTCACAGTTGATTAATAACTGTAGTTATCATTAGCATGACAATAGCTGAGAATGGAGGTCGGAGGTCATGCCGGCGCCCTTAAAATCCAGTGCTGCGGCACCTAATGTGACATATACGTAGCTATGTATACATATAGGCTTACAGGAGAGGCAAACAATGCGCCCAACCCACGCAGTATATTTGCTTGTTACGGCCGTCGTCTGTGAAATTTGCTCTTGTATTACATACCTACTTGTGCTTGCGGTTGGTAACCATTCGACCTATAACTACTCCTATTGGAATATATCGCATACTTTATTTAAAATCAAGTCCGTTACTTTTATTTGAATTTCAGCCAGATATAGCGCCGTTGTTACGTTTAGAAATCACATGTTTATGATAATAAGAACATTAGAACATAATAATATATTAGCTCTGTCAATGGAAATTTCGGAATCCACAATAAAATAAAACGAGCAGATATCTATTCCACGTTTCGGTATAATTTGCTCGTAGCTTATCTTGAGTGTAACGTATAACAAAGTAATTTTGAAATGTTGTCACAACCTACTTTACTGACTAGATGCCTGCATTTTACAATGATAGATAGCCGTGTCGGCTTCTTTCAGGTCCTTGGCCGCGTTTTCAGAGCCTAATTAAAAAACTTACAGATGACTGGGTGATGTCGATATTCATTCCATTCTTGTAGGTAGATATCGAATGTCTTCCCATCAAGTATGCTCTTATAACGGCTTGCTACTGAGCCATGTGCACGACAGATGCTTCCCTTGAACCTTCAAACTGTTGCTTTATCGTTGGATCATTCCGAACACTAGCGAACATGTATTGTTTTTATTATTGTCTTTAAATTAGTTGTGATCATACCTAGATAGTACTTTAACGTAATATTCGTTCTGCGTAATGATTCTGATTGAAGACAAGATATTTTCCTTATATCTAAAGGAATTACGTAGAGACACTAACAAGTTTAGAGGTCAAGTCTGGCATAATGATTACTCCAGTCCGTTGAGATCATCACTATTATAATTATTGTCCTTTTTGCGCTTGATTTACTCTAAGATTGATGGTATACATTTTAATGGCTATTGAGCATACGCGCTTAGAATGTGACATTTGAATATTTTTCCATTTATTCTTAAGCAAAACAATTTATATTCTTCTAATAGCTAAACATTTTTGTGATCACACCGTGTGATTTTAGTATTCGTTGATTTTTATTACATAAGACCGAATTTTAACACATGGTTTCCATAAAAAACCTGTTAAACGTACTTTCTACGTAACGTTTTTATACGTTCAAATGTTTAGTTTTGAGAGCTTCCTTAGTTTCGATATCAATTTATTTACTACATCGCCTGGGGTTATCTTACGTTTCGAAGTTAGTGTCAGTGTCAAAGATAATGCTTCTACAACTTCCACGTGTATTTTTAACATCAGAAAAAATGAATGGCTTATAATGCTTTATCGAATACAGTCTGTACGTGAAATTGCTTCAAATTACTGATTGATTATCTTACGTAACTATTTGTGTGTCGACCCGAGGGGAATGGTATCTATTACTAAATAAGTAATGCTCTAGACAAAACGAGAAGTGCTTTGTTTAGTAGGTATAGTTACTTGCCACATAGGGTAAAGGCGGGATAGATGCCCCACTTTTTGAAATATCCTCCTAATTAAAAAAAAAACAATTTTATATAAATAATGTCTATGAATTTAGCTAGTTTAATCCTTTATGTTTAACTGTGATTTGTATTTTTGGCCCTACAAATTACAGATTTTGCAAATTTTTGGTTTTTGTGGAACTCCTTTTTTGGGGATAGATGCCTACCCGTATGGATAGTTGCCCCACCATGAAAATACTAAGAAGGATAGATGCCTGCGGCGCGGGATAGATACCCTTCATACCTATAAACGAAAAACTCAACCAAACTTTTATGAGGTTTTGAGGACAATTGGTGTTTTAGCAGTAAAAAGCTACTCCTAAAACAGAAATTGTTTCCAAGAAACATGGGCCTAATAATGAAAAGCATTTCGCAGTTTTTAATTTTTTTTTCAATTGTCATCGTTAGCATATAATTCTACATAATTTGAGGTCAAATAAAATAACCATAACTGTCGGGATATTTCGTTTATCCCCATGGTATTTCTATCCATTTCGTCGAAAGCTGACTGCAATTGTTCTGTAGTCCAAGAACTTACTCGAGCTCGAACTCCTTCCTTTCTTTTGGATTTTCGTGGTATGGTTATGTTACAATCACTAAAAAGTCCAAATACAAATATATGTAAACACATAAAAAATATAACAGAACACAAAAATATGTTCAAAATATACCCTAAAACTACATACCTATGGGTATACATGGTGTATGGAGGGATAGATGCCCCTAGGGGCACCTATACCTCGAAAAATCAGGGCAACTATCCTTTTTGATAGGGATAGATGCCCAAGCATTTTTTTAAATAAATAAAAAACAAAAGAGCAACTATTTACATCTAGATGCATACTTGATGAATCAGTTTATTGACGTAATAAATAATATAACGGAATTAATGACTACTTATAAAGTTATACAACAGCAAATACTAACCTTTAAAACTTTGACGTGTTTTTAAAGTTCGCCGCGGAGATGAATGCACACACGAGCGAAACACGTCCTCACCGCACGACGGCCCGTGGCTAACTGAGGTGCGGGGTGCCTGCGGCTCTTAGTTCAACTATTATTTCTTAGTTGCGAGTTTGGGAAGTTAGGTTTTTTGAAAATGAGGCAACTATCCCACTGGGGCATCTATCCCGCCTTTACCCTAATAACTTAAAGAGTGGGTATGGAAAAGTAGCGGACTCCTTACAAATAAAAAAGCAACATTATGTAAGTATTCACGTTAGAACTTTCGTCGACCTTTCCCCTACGTCTGTCTCTATCTCCAGTCTCCACAGACAATTGCGTGAAAAACGGTTCGGTTAACGGCCAATTTCCACACAACTCATTAGGGTCATGCATTGCTATTTGCTATGTTTTCTTTGGATGCAATCGCGGGTATCCAGTTCGTCGAGTACTGCTAATAATCACGATATTATTGCTTTTCTAAACAATCGATTCTCATGTGTTCTGCCGGGGCGCCTACGAGACTCGCCATAGGAACCGTTAGGGCCATGATCTCATTGCCACACGTGTTTTTCTTACCTTCTCTGTGCTGTGTAGTAAGTTGAAGGGAAAGTAGTGAATTTGGTGGGTAATTATAATATAAAATAACACAAATTAAAATGTCATTAGCAGACAGATGCTCACGTGTAAGTATCGTTATGTAGGTAAGTAAAGAAGTTGCTGAGGGACGTTAACCTAAGTTTATAAAGAGTTTCTTAGTTAACCATAAAGAACATTAACATAACACCGGCTCTTTATGCACTCGGTAACAACACCAGTAAAAGTTGTTTCCACAAACAGTAAACAACAAAACATACACTAATAGAGAATTCCCATGTGACAGACCATGATACACGTGAATAGATTAATGTCGATTCATTCTATGCCAAATCGAGCCGGGTTGTACCGTTATCAATATAAAATGCTACAATCACGACTATTGTTATGCAGTTGCATAGTACCGAAGTTTATTTACAAACGTCAGTCAACGAGCACTGGGGCAGGGTTATTGAAATGTTACGAAATGACCATGAAATGAAAATAATTGTGCTGAGCGCTGTTACTACGGCGTGGTACGGCCACAGTAGGCAAAGCTACACACCACAACAAACAGGTCGTTGATACGCGGACGAGAGGCGTGCAATGCATTAGTCGGAAAGAGAAAGATATATAAACATTATGTCGTCCTGCTTCCCAGTCTACCTGGCAACGATTCTCAAAATTTTGATAAAGAAAGGATTAGCCCTTTCTTACAGTGTAGTGACATTCTAGTACGAGGTTAATGAGGTTTACTAATGACTAAGCGATACTGATAACTTAATGAGTCATAAATTGGATTTCTTCTTTCAAATGATAGGCAAACACTTTGTCTATATTTAGACATATGTATTTGTATACCCTATAAGCAGCAACTTAATACAACTGCACACAAAGACTTGAAGAAAGTTTTTTTACAGCTCGTTTTTGCCCACGTTTGCCCTTAGACGAAAAACATGCTGAACTTTGAGAACTTTGTAAAAAAACATTGGACGATGCAAAGCTGCAGGGACGGTTCCCGGTGCTCCCCTCCGTCTGAGACGATTGCTTGTTCGATTGGCGCCCGCGATCGCCCCCCACATAATTTATGACTTAACCCGTATAACGACATGACCTATCATTATTTATTTGAACACAGCTTATACAAGTAGCGTAAGACCGGGCTCGACCGGCCTTTTTTGTAAGTTAACAAATACGTAACACTTTGTAATGGGCGGGAAAGAAGACTGTAACAAATGGTTTCCGTAGCTTTTAAAGAAATTTTTTATTGTCTGTTACCAAAACAGAACGTTTTATGCAAAATAACATTACAATATCCTTTTACTTTATCTTTCGCAAATCGCTGACGTCGCGTCGTAACGCTTAACAGTGCATTTTCAGTTTACTGCAAACGTGTAAAAGACTTGGGTGGCTCTTATCGGTAAAATGGAAGAATCAAAAATTATACTTTCTTGATGCCGTAACCGTTCATTTTAAATGCGATTTCTACCTATAAAAGGAGTACAAGGTGGCTCAAATATTTTGGGAAATATTACAGATATAATTTCTAGATGGGGCGTTGTTAC
Organism: Hydraecia micacea; assembly: GCA_914767645.1. Classification (NCBI taxonomy): domain Eukaryota; kingdom Metazoa; phylum Arthropoda; class Insecta; order Lepidoptera; family Noctuidae; genus Hydraecia; species Hydraecia micacea. The sequence goes on along the minus strand of OU611779.1, from coordinate 8,048,559 downwards.
ATTTCAGACCTCGCCATTTCATGACTCACGCGACTGAGGGATAGTCGGAAAATAAAATGACTTATTGGTGATAATTATTATGGTTTATAGCTACGGAGCCCCAATAATATGTGATTTATTGTTACTAATTACTAGCCAGCTATGGTTGTTGACCACGTCTGCTTAGTATGTGTAAGCATTACTCCGTATATAGGCAGCCGGTTACGCTATTGTGTTGTGATGCAGATGAATAATGCAGCACTCGTAACTCTGGCTTTTATGATCTAACTCATCGCCTATAAATCACACACAACATTGTCGGTAATACTTAGATAAATATTTTACTTTGAGGTTCAAGTTCATTGAAACTTGTGTACTTATCGTTAATTTTCACTTTCATCATTTCGCTCTACAATTCATTACTTGCCATATAATTATGGTTAATGATACTTACACAAGAATAACGTGTGAAATTAAATCGGTGCTGCGCAATGCAACTAGCAGCTCCATTACATTTGCATACGAGGAGATGTGTATACGAGTACAACTACTCCACAACGTTGTTATAAGAAGCTAAGAACAAAGCGGTTGGAATTTCTAGAATCGTAAAATGAGTAATAACGTAAAACTGTAAAATGATGTAACGATATTCGCACACTTAAATCGTTTTCGTAGTTACGATTTAGACCTCCCAGGTTCTATCACATAATAGCGAGAAAATGCTTATGAGAAAAACTTCAAATATCTCATAAATTTTGTCGTTTTGAAATAGACATGCCTGCTAACTTATACATTGGATGAGTCCATAAATATTTGATATCAAGACAAGAAGTCGATCAATATTTTTTGTTGCCGCCTGTATCTTATCAAGTGCGCGAGAGTACGTACGAGTGTGTACTATTGAGTTAGAAAGTTGATAGATATCATAAAAGGCATCTCGATTTTACAACTGATATGTGCGTAGTACAACATGAACAGATATCGTAAATACCGAATTACACAACGTCTTCTGCTAGTTTGACCAGTCTAATTGCAGTATGGCAGTAGTCATAAGTTCATAACTGTTAGGTAAGCCCTGTGCCACTCGCATTTTTAATATCCAACGTTACTTTCTTGAGTGGAAATCTACAAAGATTTTATTGAGCCGGACGTTGAAGCACTTTAATGGATTCCCAAAAATAAATCCCAGTCATATTTATTTCGGTTACTCTACGGGTCAAGTGGATTAGATATGACAAGAATAGTCTTAACTGAATCACCAGTCTCTCTCTAACCATTTTGAAAAATATCCAGACACGATTAGGCTTACCCTTTAAAGTTTTCCGCCGCCAATGATTTCGATTACATACATTACAGCTATGAAAGTACCAAGACTCGATAGATGCCAGTTAGACGTGTATTTTGCAATTTTGCGCTTTCCAGGTAATAAGGAGGAAGAAGTGCAGTACTTACTATATTGTCTCGCACTGTGTTATTGCTTACCTTTGGGTTATTACCAGTGAATATGAACACTTTTAAAATACTATGTAAACAATTAAAATGAATATTGTAGAATCATGAGAAATATACCCGACATGGCAGTGACTACATCACCGACGTATCATGGCTCGCCAATACATGATGGATTTGCTACCATTAGAGCACCTAGAAGCAGGATAAAGATTAGAAATTTAGTTGAACCAAATCACAGCACCAATCTACCTCAAAGACACTCCGAGTACTTCACGTTAAACAGGACATCCAAAAGTAATTTCTTAGATAGCAGCTGTGGAGTTCAATATGTAAACAATGGATCAACAAGCAATACATTTGTTGATAAACCATCGCGACTCAGCTTTACAGAACCCATTTATGCCAAAGTGACTCCACCTCATTCGAAAAGCAGTTCTCCAGTGAAATGTTTAAATGGCAAACAAGAAACTCATTACGATTCTATAGACACAAAGCCTCGTAGACGCTTAAAAAGCTTGGAGCTATCAACGGAGCAGGACGTTAGTGGCAGCGAAAAAATTGGAATCTCGAACTTGAGTAACGGCGAGCGCCAGTCGTATGAACAGCACGTAGCCAACCAGGATGGCGGCGAGCTGCATTCCGTACGCACAGACTTTACTGGTTCCTCCATCGACTGTAGAAGGAGTCACAGCGATCGAGATAATTGCTCGGAATCCTCCTCATACTTCACCGATAACGACAGGCCTATATCAAGTTACAGTGATAATTCCACGATACCATCTACAGACACCGAGGATGTATTGAAGGATTTACCAAATAAATCAAAATTCCATAGATCTCCACAGAAATACGCTACATTGAATTTACGGAGGCCAAAATTTATAGACCTAAAACCTGTTAATATGAAAGAAAACCCGTTGTACGGAAGCTTGCAACGAAATAGAATAGGTTATCACTCTGAACCAAATACACCGTTGAATGATGAACACGCAGGTCTGCATAGTGAGCCTAGTATTCTCAGTGAAGTACAACAGATACCTAGAATGGCGCTGCAAAGTAATAGAAACGGTTTCAAGAGATCTGTAAGCGAAACAAACGGGTTTTCGAAACGACTTAACTATAGGCATTCCTTCAGTGCTGACTTTAGACCACAGAGAAGGCCTCATAAATGCTGCGAATGTATAACTGGAATTCCAGTGGAAGAAGATTCTGAACAATCACGGCCATCATCAAGGACTTTGGGAACTTTGTATGAATCACAAGATCCAAAAGTTGGATGCCAAACAATCCTACGATCTAAACCGCCAGTGCCATGGTGGGAATTGGCTCTCAAAAAGTCCCGCTACAAAAGTTGTCCAATTTTAGAAGAGGTGAGTTTTTATTTATATATTGGTAAACCAATATTGCTACAAATGTAACTATTTTAATGTTCCTTATCTCATGAACTTTAACATATTATTTCAAGTGTAACGTTTACAAAGAATCTTATTACCCATAGTAATTATAATTATTCTATCTTATGGGAACTCTTACAACATAATCAATGTTTATACAATTGGTTTTACACTTTTCTCTCAGAGAAAGTAGAACGTAGGAGGTGCGGTTTTAATTCCCCGATGTTTAATGGAATGGTATAATAGACTGCAATGGAAGTACACGCGTATCAAATCGAAACATCAGCTAGGGGAGAATACTAATGAGTGACGTAGCGTGTTCACCTGACATCTCATGGGTAGGGTGTAACGTCCCCTTAAATAGATTACACAGGGAGTGTCATGCCGTGTTTCAATTCAAATTTTTAAAATTACGTGTTTTTCGCCCTTCATTTCCTCAATCAATGCCTAAGCTATGACTATATAAATCATGACGTAGACACTTTTCTACGACTATAAATGAAATCAAGATAATCACACTTCGATTTGAATCGCTTTCCAATACGAACTTTCTTAAAGGTTAACACTGTTAACAGGTGTTTGAAATAAAAAAATCTCGTTCAGAATCGCTGAGAACCTTTTGGCATTATAAATTATAATCGTCCAAAAAAACCTTACCTGACTACCGAAGATTTATCAAAAAGGTCCTCTATTATACTGACTGACGGTCAGGTGCTGACTTAATCGTTCTCCAAATCCCATTCATTGGGTTTATAATAATATCCTTTCCCACGATCCCAAAATAATCGTATCATGTAAGGTCAGATTTTTTAGGATTTCCCTGTAACTTGCGAGATGTAAGAGATGTAAGGAGTATAAGAGAAAGACTCGGAAGAAAGCTAAGTAAAATATTAACTTATTTTACTTACAGTTTTCATCCGGGTAGCATAGTGATTTTAGAAGGTATTTACTTTGTTCTCTTTCAGTAAACGTAAGAGCGAAAGCAAAGTGGTGAAACCTATCAAGATTACTTGGCAATTTCCCCAATAGTGCAGTGCAGTTGTTTGTAGATCATATTTTGTCTATACAATATTTTATATTTCTAAGGGAGTGTGGGTGACACGCCTCCAAAGGCAAACTATTGTTATCGCTTGAAGGGTCACCTTTGAACTTAACAATGATTACCATAAACGGAAGGCTAAAAGATATAAGAAATCTATCTACAATGGGATTTATTTGTCATGATCTTTGAAGTTTTATGGAACTAAACATGCCTTCACTTTGAACGATTTTTACCGCCCATGTCAGGTTGTTAAAAGGGGATTAATTTTGTTTTATCTGTTAGGTACTATAAAAAAGAGCCCAAATAAACTGCAACCGTTAAGCTCGGATTTTAGGGAGAACTACTTAGCTGTGCCCGCGACTTCGAAAGCGTGCATGCGCGGAACTCTTATTATTCATATTCTAAAATAAACTACTCCTTATAACATCAGCTATCTGCCGGTACAAGTTCCGTCAAAATCGGTGCAGCCGTTTCGGAGATCAGCCGGAACAAACAGACAGACATTTTTTTTTTAAATAATTCGGCACAGTAAGTATATATTTATTTTTTATATGCATTTAGTAAAAAGCTATTATTTTGATATTACAAACAGACACTTCAATTTTATTTATTTGTATGTATAAATAAGCAAAATAAAGAGTGACCATTATATACTTATACCTTACTTAGATTCTCTAATCATTTTAACCTTTGCTCACTGAAAAACGACAAAAAGTATGTCCAATACTTGGAAAATCAGTGTAACTGCCAATAAAGTCACGGCTTACACTCATATTAATATTAACGATCATCGGTTCCAGTGGTTTGTAGGTACAGAACCACGTATAAGTGCATTGGGATCGAGCGTGAGATAACTATCGTTCCAAACGCCTGCGCGTCGCAACTTCAGATGTCCGCGAAGGTGGTGGCTACTGCGACCACGGCACACTTTCCTAACGCAACTTCATCCGCTTATACCATTTCTCTCAGGACTTGTTTTATGAGCTTATTGTTTAAAAACTTGCGCTGCTATCTTGAATCCTAGAATTTATGAAGTTACAATGTCTTACCTACTATCAAGCAATTAACAATTCTATACAATCGACGACTGTATCTATTGTAGTCAATACTTCAATAGCACCAGAACACTTTAATCTTTACCTTCCAAACGTAGCAACTGTACAAACAAAACCTCCAATAAAGCCTTTTTAATTTTGACGGTACGGTGGTTCTCTTCGGCCGTCGAAATAAATTGACCGCCGACATGCAGCCCAGATATGTCCAAACCGAATAAGGAAGAGTGCACTTGAACAAATAATATCTCCCCGTCTTGTACCAATCTCTCGTAAAACAAGGCAGTGGGACGTAGAGTGGGCCTTAAATGTTAACGGAGGGACGTGTAGGTAACACCTACTCGATTTGTATTTATTTTGTTATCGGTTGTATTGTCCCCGAGCACATGTTTTTCCAAATTATGTTGTTATTCGATAGAATTATCTTTGCCATGAATCCACGTGCCTTAATATTGTGGTAAGAGCTATATTTTGGTTCGTTTATGATACAATAAAACCTCTTCGGTTTATATTGTTATTGGCCATCGAAACCTGTTACGAAAGATGTTCCGTATTATTTATTAATCATAAATTCCCATACGCCTTCCACTTTTATATTGATATTGCTTCTTAATATTCGCGCGAATTATATCTGTTTTTATGAAATAAGGATTTGGATATAGTACGGACATTATTCGTAACGCTACAAAATTCCGTATTTTTAACCAAAATTTAAAACAAAAAAAACTTGTTTACTAACAAAGAGCCGGTGTAATGTATTGGTAGGTATGTATAATGAAGATGACACTTGTTCTAACTCTATATTTTTTCTAATAATTATCCAGCCATCTGCCTGTAAATTAGAATATTTAACTGTATAAACCTCCTGTAACATACACCTGCGTCTATAAGAAGATAATTTCAATGTCCATTTGCGAAAGCTCCTGCAAGACCGACGGATGCATTAAATATTTCGCAGTAAAAACTCTCGCGGGCACACTCGACATAATTCTTTCCTTACAGAACACTAGCAACTATTTGATCGTGTCATTAAGTTCTTAAAGCGCGGCTGTTTCCGCAGCTGTTGATTAATAATTAGTTTCCACCTGTCTGATGTACTTTTATGGTACCATGATTGAGAAACTTATTGCTTTATTTGAACAAAGGATGTCAACGCATTTGAGCACGTCACTGCGACAAGAATTTCTATATATTTATCAGGGCTAAAGCGATCGACGCTATATCGATTAAAATTTTATAAGATGTAGGGTTCTCCAGTTCTTATACCGTTATCATTTTCGATCTACCTATATCTTCGTGTTTTATACTTTTAAGATTTCATATACGTAAGTCTCTTCATTTCCGCTCTGAATTTACCAACCACTTAATATGCATCCGAAAAATCAGATGGATGTTTCTATAAATAAAACTTAGCGTGTGACTTCTAATTAATGCGAACTCTTCGGTAATAGCCGGTAAATTGCAATGATGAATAGGAGCATTAGTAAATGATCAGTAAAGGCCCTGATGATCAGAGTTTCGCGAACCGTAATTGCAGACGGTAATGCTAACTCGTTAACTTCGGCACGCGTACAAGGTGTCTCGTGGAGAGATCTATCAATAACGCTCGGCCATCGTAATTGGCTAAGCAACATGCGTCGAGGCAGGTGTATAGTCCTATTAAAAATATATAAGTATTTAAATTAAATTCAGTTTTATTCAAGTTAAACGATGGCACGAACGGAATGAACAAAAGGAAAACGTCTTCGAATTTAATTTCTGAACAAATGAATTTATGCGTTTATCGTCGTAGGTGTGTTTACATTCATACTTTCGAAGGGACCGGGGACGATACCCCTGTTTTAATTTCACTGAGTGCGTTCCCGGCAACGCAGCAAACAAAGGGTCCCGTGACCAGCTACACCCACGTCCACTATTACTCTGTTCCCGTCCTATAAAGCAATTTATTCCGATGAGTCACTTTTACAGTTCATAAAATGGTTATATCCAATATTTACTACGACGTAACTAAGGTAGAATGTGACGTAAGTAATTATTTTGTCGTCAAGGTGGTACATTTAACCGGTTTCTTGTGACTCGAGAGCAATTGGTGTCATTATCGAGCTAAAGGATGTCGAGCTGGATACATAATAATCTCACCCTGCAACTAAGTGAAGTTATGGAGAGATCTATGTCGGTACTCGGCTCGGTAGTCGGCTGTGGTCGCCTCTGATTACAAACTAAACTGAATAGAAATTACAGTTATAATGTGGTTCAACTGGCTGGAGGAAGCCATATATAAGGTACCCGTTAATTATCCCTAGGTATTTTTACAATTCACAATTTAAGCAATCAAGTAATGTTATTATAATTGAAATCACAGATTAGGCGTGGATTTCACCATTACCTACCTACAATTTTCCGTCCAACCTTTACGAAATCCTTTTCGACATTTTTGATCTTTGGTATTTTATGCTGAGTATTTTATAGCGTAGTCTGACAACCAGTCTTACCAAGGGGTATCGTAGTACCCAGTAAATGGGTTGTGGAGGTTAGATAGGCAGTCGCTCCATGTAAAATACTGGTATTCAGCTGCATCCGGTTAGACTGGAAGCCGACCCCATGAAATTTGGGAAAAGGCTAGGCAGATGATGATTTTTTATAGCATAGCATAAAATTCACAGGATGCCTCAAACTAACCAATATGTTTTATGTTGTTGCAGGCTCACGTGGTGTCTGCTTTTGAGCAGAGTCTGTCCAACATGACGTCGCGACTGCAGCAGCTCACCGCGACCGCCGAGAGAAAGGTAATAAATAACAAGAATTTTCATCGTTAAATCACACATCCTTTATTTTCATTTTATTACTCATTAAAACTTAACTGCTTCTGTTAGATAATTTGAATATCGGTATACAAGATCTGGGAGTTAACGAAACAACGAATTGCCGTACTTAGCATCATAATGTATGTGAACGCCTCAAGCCACTAGCCGTTCTGCTGTCGCTCCAACCGGTTCGAACGGAAACAAATTACTTTCTTTTAATTATAAGTTTTATTGTTGTTATACTTCGGATGTGGTCTCATACGTTTTGTTTGCTTTAGGACTCTGAGTTAACGGAGTTGCGTCAAACGATCGAGTTGCTGAGGAAGCAATCAATCCAGGCGGGGCTTACGACTGCCCACATGCAGTCCATGGGTATCAGGGCGGATGGTGTTAATGTCACCGGGCCGGTAAATATGATACTCTAACTAACTTCAACTAATCACTACCTGACTAGATATTTAATAGGAAATACGCAGTACGATAGTATCTTGCACATTTTTCCGTATTTATAGGAATTCCAAATCAAAAGCCTTTGAAAATCAAGTATTCTGGTCATTATTATGTTGTGTGCTATTGTATCGTTCTTAACGATCTATTATCATGTCAAAGCCCCAAAAAAATAAACGATTGTTTGAATATGTGATTACGTTCTAATGTTGCAACGTCTTCATTTGCATTTGTAATCTAATGTTGAAACTTGGTACGGTGTCCAATGTCATCTATCAATCAATGTACATTAACTAGGCATGCATTGCAATAAGACCAACATCATTAGCATAGTCAAACATTCGGAACGCAGAGACTACGTAGAAATACATGTCTCTTTATCAGAATCAGGACGTTCGAGGTCCAATAAGCAGAAACAAATAAGGCAACGATAGCATTTGCATTAAATTGACCGTCAATAGATCCGTCCCTGTTCCACATTCGAGACGCGCCGAGAATAGACAAGTGACATGACTTACTACCTCCTTAATATCTGTAAGTACATCGTGAACTATTCAAATTGATACAAGCAGACACAACGATCGTGTTATGAAACCTAATGATAATTAGAGAGAGTGATAAATATAGCATACAGCTTCTATATGTAAAAGGTTGCTGCAAATGTTTTGCATTCGATGTATTTACCATAAGTGTTTGCATCAAATATTGCTTTAGCTGTTTTAATAATGTTTTGAAATGTCCGTACCTATACATATTATTATTCATGCATTACATTTATAAATAAATGTAGTATTTGAGCAGGTTTCGTGACACCGCAGACTTTTAAGGTTTCGTGCGTAGTCAATGCTATTTCTGTCGAAATCTCTAAAGTTCAGGGACGTAGATTAAAGTTTTAAGCGGTATTAACTTAATCAATCCCGAAATTCTTACTTACAAATGAGTAAGTAGAAGTACACTCGATGAATAGTTGAATATTGACGTGTAGGAGCCAGGCAGTCAAACGCAGTCATCTCCGCAGCGTCTGGCGCAGACGGGTAACGGAGCCATCACGCGGCATCTGTCCACCGACAGCGTGTCCAGCATCAACAGCCTCAGCAGTGGCTCGTCTGCACCGCACGACAAGAAGCACAAGAAGAAGGGATGGGTAAGTTACACTCGCCTACAAAAATAAAAATAAATTGTTGTGATTCAAAACGGAAATTTTCCTGACCCTAGCAGCTAACGCCTATAACAAGAGAAACATTTATATGAGAGTATATTCATTTCATTTAAAGGAAAGTATTTTCTGTAGAATGTAAATTCCAGTTTAGTATTATTATTTATTCATTTACTTTGTCTAGAGCAAACCGAATAAACTTAAGTAAATATTAGCCTTCGTTTACCTAATATTGACAATGTAATAAATATGTACTTGTACAGTGTACAAGTAGCCTACATCGGAAATGTTTAATTTATAGTAAACATTGATTTTCTAAGTAAGACTGAAGAAATTTTACATAATCAGGACACAAGTGTTTCATTTGGAATAGAATATTTAATTTTCGTAATAGAAAGGTATCTTCATAACAAATCTTTTATAGTTATATTAATGTTACAAAACATTTGACTAGCTAGGTACTGATAAATATTCATAAGAACATAATAATAGAAAAAGACGACTTGAAATATACGCCATATTCATACAATAGACTCTAGCTTGTTTTAAAGCACGTTTAGTAACAGACACTGCATCAACATCTAACAAAGTTACCAACTCCTAAGTAAACAAAACACTAACAAAACAATCGTTACACAACAGCTCCGCTCATCCTTCACGAAAGCTTTCTCGCGGAACGCCAAGATTTCAAAGACAGCGAAGCACTCCTCCCTCGGGCAACTGTCATCGCAAGACAGCTCGTCGGGTTCCCATCACTACGACGACCCGCACACGATCCGAGAGGGAAGCAACGAGAACAGTCTAGAACATTCGCACGAGACACTCGACGTTAAAGACAAGCCCTGCCCCCCGGCTAAGACGGAAGACCAGACCAAAGGTGAGATAGGTATAAGGGGAAATTAGTTACTGCAAACAATGGATGGCGAATTAGGTTGAGAGAAAGTTAGAGGCTAAAAGTTAATGTAAGCTGTGGTACATGGGATAATGTAGTACTTACTAGATGAAATATTGTTTGGAAACTAAGAGACTAATGTAAGTTGGTACTAGTCGCCTTGCATTATGATGCTTCCTTCATTTAATTAGGTAATCAACTCTCTCTTATTGATGGGCAAAATCAGTGTCTAACATCCTCTAATCTGTTTTGATTATTTATATCGCTAGTAATGCAGTAATTAGTGACGATAATATTAAACTTATGATAAAATCTTCTAGTTTAAACAAGGTATTCGGATTTCCTTTTGAAACCACTTCCAAGTTATTAACGCAGTGGCTTATTTTATAGCTTTAGATGCATAGTAAGAGCATTCCAATTAACGTTTACATCTTAATTAATAGAGTTCATTACTGGATGTGGCTGAAGATCTTTATTTTATTTCTAGATAAACCAGATGATTCTGGATTAGTTGATGAGTTGAAGAGGCAATTACGAGAGAAGGATTTGGTGCTAACAGATATCCGATTAGAGGCTCTCAGCTCAGCGCATCAACTTGAAAGCCTTAAGGACACCGTCATCAAAATGAGGGTAAGAATATTTGGAACAATTAATCCAATGAAATAGCTTTTTGCTCATAACAAGCCCACTTAATATAGCAATTATATAGCAGATTCTTATCATTCATTGTGAAAACACCCCAAGGAATAGTCGGTATCCACTTACTTAATATTAAGGTAGTACAGTAAGTATTCATTAGGGGCTCGCTAGTAGCCCATTATACAAATTAAACGCGCTATTTGGTACTGATTATAGTCGGTGTTCTACAAAATGTTCATAAACGGCCCCTCATATATAATTAAATTCTTCCTCGTCCGTATCGAGTAGTGAAGCATCAACCATGCTTTTAAGAACACTTATTGTACCTACGCAATTTCCGCTTATTTTACGGCACATAATTATTATTATAACTTTTTGCCTCACCTATACAATTTACCACTTAATAAAATTACCTATCCGCACTTAGATTTTTTAAACGAATACGTTGAAATGTCCTTCTCAAATCAAGGTACACTTCCAGAACGAGATGTTAAACCTCAAACAGAACAACGAGCGGTTACAGCGACTGGTGACGTCACGGTCGTTGGCTGGTAGTCAGAGCTCGTTGGGTACAGGTGGCTCTGCTGTGGAGGACCCAAGGAGGTTCAGTCTCGCTGACCAGGCTACTATGCATCAGGTGAGATAATTCATTAGTTTTATGAAGGACCGCGTATCCGCAATGGTATCGTAGGACAGCTAGTTGGATTGGACCTTAAAAAAGTGACTGGACGTGAAACGTGGAAAACCAAGTATTGTATGGCGCAGCATGGGGAAGCCTATGTCCAGCAGTAATGGACTGTGATAGGCAGAATTTATTGATGTATGTGGTTTAGATGTTACCGCAGGTAAAAATCTGTAAGTGTGTTGCACTCCACCTTTTTAACGTGTGGCAATGCAAATCTATCGTCCATTTGGGAAGGTTATGGCCACCGCCCAAAATGACACGGTTCTCAAATAGAGGTATGTCCGGTGGTATGTACGCAGTGCACCTGTTCATACAATGACACGTCACGGGAACATTCCCCAACACCCTTGCTATGCACCTACCCTTCAAATATTAGTAACACGTGACGGTTTTACCATACAAAAAAATAATCTTAATGACACCAATTTCATCGCTTCCATATTTTCACACGAGTGCACACGCAAATATGTGTCCGTGACAATTTTGTAGAGAGCTGCAGACAGAATTCAGCGTACCGGTTAAAATGAGTAGAAAACGTCAATTTGATGTTCTATGCGCCTATTACACCAACTTACTTGTCATAAAGCGCAAGTAAACCGCGGGTAATAAATCTCGCAAGCGAAAATTGCAGAAAGTAACTAATTACTGAACAAACATTTTCAAATTGGATAGCTTTAGAAACAAAGCTTAAAAGTTACGACTTAACAATTTTCTTCGTAAGCAACAACTGTATTCTCTTTTCAGGCGACACTAGACATGCACTCGCAACCTCTAGACCTAGACTTCAATTGCATGTCATCGACCCCTACCATGGATTTCTCCAAAAAAGGTTCGCCTAAATCGGGCATGGTCGAGCCCATATACGGCAATAAGGCCGCTTGCGAACTAAATGAAAACAGCGAGACGCTATTAGCTGCACTGAATGGCAGCAGTGATTTATTCGCGAATGGAGGCGACCGACTGAGTGGCGACTACGACATAAACACTGTGCTCCCACCGCCGAAGACACGGGAACTAGCGATAGGGGAGAGCTATTCAGATATCGGTAAGTCTAATTTTAAATAAAACAACGTTCAACCTTTTGTTTATTTCAAGTTACAAAAGGATTAATTTAACGACTCATTGTGTTTGTTTAACAGGTGTTGCAGACAGCCAAGGAGACACAACCGACGGAAAAAAGATAGCTATAGCCGTATATTTAGGACAACCGGAGACATTCCAAAGATATTTCGAAGAAGTTCAAGACACGCTCACAGAATCTGAATGCAGATTCTACGCTAAACAATCAGCAAGCTCATACAACAACCATTTTGAGAAACAGTCCAGTTTCGACTCGCCGCGGCTATCCCAAAACCGCAGCCCCGAAACAGAGACGCAAGACTACACACAAATAAATAAGTCTAACACAAATAGCCTTAAAAGCAATAAATCTACGCACAGTAGTTCGTATAAGAACGTTTATAATAGTGATTCGACAATAAACTGTAATGAATTCACCATAGCTTACACTTATATATCTGGCAAGACGACTTGGCAGAACTTAGATTATATAGTTAGGAAGACTTTTAAAGATTACTTGTCTAGAATAGACTTGGGAACGAATCTCGGTTTGAACACTGATTCGATAACATCGTATCACTTGGGCGAAGCGACGCGAGGCCCTGAAATAGGTTTCCCAGAGCTATTGCCTTGTGGATATATTATTGGAACTGTCAATACGCTGTACATCTGCTTAGAGGGAGTTGGTAGCTTGGCATTCGATAGTCTTATACCAAAAAATATTGTATATAGGTAAGTGTGATCCAGAAAGCATGGCATTTTTCCTATCCCAAACATTGAAAGACCTGGCATCCCTAACCAATGATGTATTTTTCCTAGATATGTTTCACTGCTATCGGAACACCGGCGAATAATTCTGTGCGGACCAAGCGGCACTGGCAAGTCGTATCTAGCTGCGAAACTAGCAGAGTTCTACGTACAGAAGACGCAACGTAGAGGCAATCCTGCCGAAGCTGTGGCTACTTTCAAGTAAGTACATCCACTGTTTAAAATGTTAAAAGATTCACTTGTGCTTAGTAACAAAGTATCGGTTGAAAGATAAAGTTTAATTTGGCTAAGAATTGAAACATGTGCTTTGCTAATTATTTAAATTCTGGTAAAAATTCCGGCCGGGATGTTAGATATCCAACCATCCTTAACTCTCACTGTGTATTGAAAGTGAGCTCGTTCACACAATAGAATCTGGTCTTGATACATCCTGATTTTTACCTACTGCACTTTTGGATTTTTGATCTGCCGATATCCCAGACAGCACATATCTAAAAGTTTCTACTTCACCGTTTCTGGCAAAATTATGAAGACTTTGTTTAAAGATGTTCTACACTTTTATAATAGAAAACTACTAATATCCATCTTAACTTTTCAGTGTGGACCGCAAATCCTGCAACGAGTTGCGCGCCTACCTAGCTAACATTGCAGAACAGTGCGGTGCTGCAGCGGCCGGCGAAGAGGCTGCCTTACCTTCAGTAGTCATACTCGATAACCTTCAGCATGCTTCTGCGTTGGGAGACGCCTTCGCTGGGCTACTGCCTCCTGACAACAGAAATATGCCTGTTATTATTGGTAAGTACCTACCTACTAATAAATCGACTTAAGAATCTCTGTGATAGGAAATTTAAGACATCTTTGAAGGACTATTTTATCATGTTGATTGTATACTATTACTATTTATATCATGTACTGCATATAGGCCTCCCTCAAAAATATTCACAAACTCACAATCGCAGGTCTTGTGCACCGCCTCCAACCACCACTTTCGTTTGCAACCACTGAATTCCTGCATCTTTCAAAATATCAAGAGTCCACCTAGTGAGGGAACCTACAAACGCTGCGACTGGACAGTTCTGCTACAAAAACAAATCCATTACTGTTGGTATAATGCTTTGTGTAGTCTTTGTAACTTTACCGGCAGCCGGTATTGGTATGACGGAACGCCTTTTTTGGACCTTTGTCAATAAAAATGACATAATTGTCTCATTAATAGTGAAACAATCGTGAGAGCATAGCAATGAATGAATAAACTCGGGTAGGTAGGCAGGCTTTCCTCATACCTTTTCCTTTTAAGGCCAGGCTTCGAATGCTTTGTACGGCATAATATTATGCTTGTTTTTAACCTGTATTACCTACAGAATAGTTTCTACGTTTGTAATAAGTTATTACTAAAAAGGCACATTAGGCAGCGTCACATTTCTACTATCTGTAGACCTTTAAGCTGAGTTGGACCCAAATATAATTCAGAGAACGATGATTGGGTGAATTTGTGAATGTAAGTAATGTTTTGTTTCAGGAACCATGTCCCAAGCTACGTGCAACACAACAAACTTGCAGCTCCACCATAACTTCAGGTGGCTCCTCACAGCTAATCACATGGAACCTGTTAAAGGATTCTTAGCTAGGTAAGCATTTATGCGCCTACTTGCCCAAACGTATCCTTCTGAAACAATTCGAAAAGCCAAACCCAATTTGAAAGTAACTTAGATACTGAAAGAAAGAAAAGCTGCTTTTAAAGTCGGAACTCTTTGATGCACCTTTCAAATCAATATTGTACTTGACTTCTATCTGAGAGTGACTGACTGAGACTGATTTAGTTGTATGAAAAATGATCACTACTTAATATTGGCCGAAGATTTCTCAGGACTCCTGAAATAATCACTCTGAAAGTTTAAAGTAATTAAACATCTATGCAACAAGATGGATTTTAGCAAGTTCAATAAATATGGATTCACCCGATCAACTTTGAACGTTAATATCTTGGAAACCTGACACTTTATGGGGTTTGTTCTTATTATGTTTTCTGTTTGCATTGATGTCAGCTATCGATTGATATAGGTTTCATATGTGGCCGCTATTTTGACAAAAAAATCAAAATGGCGGTTGGACCTTCAAAATCCTTTCTTGGCCTTGGTCTAATTTCAACCATCCATTACCCAGGTACCTCCGTCGCAAGCTATTCACCCTAGAACTGCGACTGGGTCGTCGCGAACCTGCACTGGCGGCCGTACTCGAATGGTTGCCGGGAGTATGGTCTACGCTCAACGCCTTCTTAGAGGCACATTCGTCCAGTGATGTCACTGTGGGGCCGAGGTTATTCCTCGCGTGTCCAATGGACTTGGAGGCTAGTCAGGTAAGGTCGAATGCTTATAATATCCTGCTTGTATCTTGGAGATACATGACATACCTAGGTACCTATATTGAAATCTTTTTATAGTTTACCAGGACCACCTGATGAAAAGAATTGATTTCCTGATTCTTGCAATCACCCTCGTTTTTACAAGGGTGCATAGACTGCAGGTAGATACTTCCGAATTTCCGAATGAGAAACGAGTTATTGGAATTTTGATGACCTCATTAGTCTACTCAGAGGTCATTGACTATTGGGTTTCGACTGCTGGGTAGGGCAAAGTTTTATTGGATTTAACGATTCAGTCTATCTCAGTAGCAGCCCGGATTTGTGCCCGGTTGGTGGCAATTGGCTATGGCATAAAGGGAGCCTTATGATTGGCGAAGTGTTCCCTACATCTCTGCCTACCCTATTACAAGCGTTACTTTATACAATGTTATCATTACCTTGTCTCCTCAGGCGTGGTTCGCAGACGTGTGGAACTACAGCATAGTCCCGTACGCGTCAGAAGCAGTACGTGAGGGTATCGCGTTGTACGGCAGACGACGTCACGCCGCCGTCGACCCGCTGCAGCACATCAAGTCTTCATACCCCTGGAGAGAACCCAATCATTCACACGTGAGTGTTGAACTTTCTTTCTGTGTTTCATAAAGCCCGGAATACACTTGCCTGTAACTATCTTGCATGCCAGTATGATATTCACCAATTAGAAGTTGCTATGGCACACGGCATGCAAGTTACTTGCATATTTTGTGTAAGTTACACGCAATGTATTCCGTGCTTATTATAATTAAATTTTGAATCTACTTACATCAGGGAGTTAGGAAAATATCATGATGATCACGCAGATCGCAGCAAATTTATCCAATACCTAATTAATGAGAGATGAGAATTGATTGAAGAGATGCGATAAAACTGTTTCTCGTATTCTTAGCTACCACATTATACCTACTTAAATTTGGCAATAGTCAAAGAACTGCCTATTCAAAGTCGGGCTAATACGAAACATTTTTATCCATAATGATAACTTTGTTGTCAAGTTGTTAGGTTTGGGTAGCGGGATCGTCCGAAAGGGTTACCGCTGCCCCGGAACATAAAGGGCTAAGGAAGGAACACGGGTGGGTTTTAGTCAGTAAGAGTCTGACGCTCCCTTCCGCTCCACCCAGAGCGGGAGGAGTCATTAGATGATTTCCCATCCAAAAAAAAAAAAAAGTTGTTAGGTTTGGGCTCGAAGCGTGTGCCAACCAAATATTGTCCCCAAGTTTCCTAATAAAATAACATTTTATTTTACAGACTCTAAGAGCAATCACTGTGGAGGAGATTGGCATTGAAGAATCAAATCAAGATTCCAACACGAACAACAATCAAGACCCATTGGTAAGAATATCTTCATTTAATTTCTGCTTTTATAATTTGGGTTCCTAAGGTAATTTTATTAATCTACCCTCCTTTTTGTTACAGTTGAACATGTTGATGCGGCTGCAAGAAGCGGCGAACTACAGCGGAAACCAAAGTCAGGACTCTGACAACGCGAGCATGGATTCGAATCTCACGCACGACAGCTCCATGGGCAACGAGCTATAATAGCAACGCCTCGTCCCGACTGTGTTGTGACGTCACTGTCTTCTAAGATTTTATACTACCCGCTGGTATTCTGTGATATTGCTTCTCAACGCTGCGTATTGTAGTTGAAACAAAGTAATACCAGCAGCAATTCCAAGCAGTGTATGAACTAAACTGACGTTCCTTACATGTGGATTATAAATATGATATATAAAGCCAAATATTTGCCATATGTACATTATTGATATTTATTATTTACTTATTCTAAGTGTTAATTTAGTTGCGATTCTATTATTATTTCTAGTTGATTTTTTTTTAATTTAATCGCTAATTGTAACGGCGGTATTTATTTTCATTTGGAAAGGTTTTACTCTGCAATATTTGTGAATACTAGCAAATATCGATAGCATGAGTATGCGAACCTTTCTCTAAGACTGTTTTAGTTTCTTTTACATACTTACGAGAAAAGAAAATCCACTCATAAGTGAATAAGAAATCAATAAGAGTGCCTGGAGCGATAATTTTCCATTTTTTACGACGTAATACATGTTAGATCTATTACTGTTTATATGAAGCATTGTGGCTTTTACTATTGTTATATTTTTTCAAAGTTAGGATATAAACCGCATTTGTATTACTGAGACATGTATGTAACATATTATGAAAGTGTAATTTTTATACCATTTTCATATTAAATTTCATGTACCTAATATAAAAATATTTAAGTAAGTGTAAATATGTTTAATATATTTCTTTTTGTATGCGATTACACTAACC
Source organism: Hydraecia micacea (assembly GCA_914767645.1). Taxonomy (NCBI): domain Eukaryota; kingdom Metazoa; phylum Arthropoda; class Insecta; order Lepidoptera; family Noctuidae; genus Hydraecia; species Hydraecia micacea. Next base: position 8,030,497 of record OU611779.1, on the reverse strand, counting down.
GCTATCTATCATAAACAGCGTTACTTTTGTATAGAAATGCGTAACAACTGTGTTACAGTGTTCGGTATGGATTGATTCGTGTGCATAAGTGAAACGTGATATCTACAATCTATGCTTTACAGAAAATGTGAAATAAAATTGATTATAAAAATCTGGGTGTCTTTGATTTCATTACTGTACAACCCGCAACAGTTAACTTGAGAATTCGCTCGGATGATGTAAGCGCGCGTTACCTACCGAGGCGATTCATGGACAAGTCCAGAAAGGGCGAATTCGCTGCGAATCGTTTTGCGCGAATTCATACACGCGTTGGTGAGGTACTGGTCACCAAATATACTGCGTTAACAAGCATCGCGCGAATTTAAAATATGCGCGTAAATCGGGTGCACTTCGCCAGACTCTCGACTCGCACGTGCGTGATACGCGCGTATTGCACTTGGTTGCGTCCAGTTTACGAGCGTACTTCATAGCGAGTGCACGTATCAAAGGAAATGGAGCAGCAAAATTCGTCCCCAAATGATCGCACGTTGGTACGCTCCTTCTAGACGCAACGTACGCGCGGAATACGCAAGTGAGAATCGCGGCGAATTCGCTCTTTCTGGACAAGCTCTAACTCTTGCGGGCTGTACCCACAAAATTTAATAATGATACAAATCTTCAAGATTACAAAAACATTTTGAATAATAACAACAGAATAATGTAGAGGCATTTTTATTGAAGTACTTAAGTTACAGCACACGTTCATCAAACCTTCGCCAGAAACAGATACGATAATGGAGCAATTTGGACGGAACCAGTTTTATTTCATTTAGGACTAGAATCTTCATTTATTGATTACTAAAAGGAACAATCGCATTTGTTTGGTGAATCCAATATAAATAAGGCACAACCATTTCTACAAACCAGTATCTGTCAACGACGTTTCATAAATTGTAAACAGGAATGATCATTAATTATTAATAAAATCAGTAAGCATTGACAAGCAGTGGTACGCAGAATGCAGGTAAGTATATCAGAAAACATAATATTAAGATGCGTTTGCATCCACAGGGACATAGTCAAGCAATGGATAATTATGTTAAACTGCGTCCCCACATGTCACATGTTTGCTAACAAAACTTCCAACATGTGAAATATGAGTAGAAAAAAAGTTACGTCACACAGCTATGCATTCCACTCTCCCAGACCTAGCGATAGTAGACAGCATACGAACACTAATTTGCCTCTGTTAATATTGCCTCGGAATAACGACCGGCTATAAGCACAGTAATAATAATAATATGATCTGAGTCTCGAACCACGTTGTATGGACTAGTTCGGTGGATCGCTGAGAGTCGTTGGCGTGTTTGTTACGAGTGGGGACGCAGCTCAAACGAACAAACATGCACGCACGCAAAGCAGAATACATTATCGCTCACGGTAACAAAAACTAAGGTTGAGAAGCAAGGCTTCAGCTTAATTATTACTATGATATGTCACTTTAGACTAATCTAGTGTTCCAAGAGCCAGTAGGTACTCTAAAGTTTCAAACGTAGGATGACTTTACTAAACAGTAATTCATGCACAAAAAACAAACGTTATGCTATGTGGTAGGTATATGTAAGTATCTATATGTTACATAGAGACAATACCAAAGCTTAGTATCAACCTACATATTATAATATAAATGGCCTACCTATACTTGAATTCAGAATCTTAGATAAGTAGCATAAATTCTTTGCCACTTTGGCAATGAATTCAACATAATAAATATTAGTATTATGTAGTCCAGTTGACTTTTGAATGACCATTTGCAATAAAAAGGTCTATACATTTTAGATGCTCTGTCTTGTATGGTATTGAGTTTGTTTCTGAAAGTTGATATTATCAAAGATTCTGAATTAATGTTTAGTGAGACTTCTTAACAGCGGGATACATTTTGAACAATTGTCACAATGTAAAATCATCAAAGATGACAAATAATTATAAATATGTGTCTAAAGAGGAAAGAGACATTTCTCAATATTGTTTTAAATGCAACCAAGGTCTGATTTTCTTCTTCTTATTAATTAATTTTAACAAGTAATTATTTCACAAAATAGGTAAATTTTTAGGCATCATCAAATTGTACACAATAATCCAACAGCATATGAAACATTGAAAGCCGAAAATATCTACCAATAATTTTTCAATATTTTAAGGAACTTATTTTGTATATGACAGGAAATATTATTGCTATAATAACTCACTAAGTAATACTATACTTATTAAGACAAGGAGTATTTAAGTGATGAAGATTTCATTCACTGTGAATGTCAAGACTCAAATTTGACAAAGAGGGAACGGGAGACTCTGTGAAGTCTCCAGAGTCATCGCTATGAACTTTACTTTGTTTAACTTCCGTTTTTCCCTTCGAGTGAGTACTTCCTGACTGCTTGGACTTATTATTTGTGATACTTAAGGAACTTTTTTCACTAATCAAATCTGCAACATCAGACAGTGAAACTGAACTTTGTGAACTCTGGGAAGTCTGATGCGGACTTTCAATTGACACATTTTTGTTCAAACTTTTTTCTAAATCGCCTTGAGCGGAGCCTGAAGACTTTAATTGTTTATCTATATTCTCTTTAAATTTGGAGACTGATGATGATGAAAAGTCATCACCGTAACTAAACTCAGCAGTATCCCCCTCAGACTTGCCAGTTTCCGGTGATTGTTTCTCACTGGCTTCTGCAACTTTATTCTCGCTTTCTTGTTTAAGAGATGCAGGTGATGTATTACTCAAACTAGCAGATTTAGCAGACGTTAAATCATTCTGTACATTTGCCACTGGTAAAATATTAGTATTTGTTTGATCCTTAACATCTGTTTCCATAATGGGCAAGCCTGCTGTATTGAGCATTTTTTCATCTAATGAGTTAAAAGGTTTTAATTCTACATATGAGGTAGAGTCACTACTACTATTAGTTGTCAATTTTAATTCACTCATTAACAAAGCATTTTCATTTCTTGGTCTGTTAAAAGTTATAAACTTTTGATCTCTTGCATCTACACAATCACTGGTTTTATTTGCAATGTAGTTATTAGAGTTAACACCACTGTTATCCACTTGAAGTATGTGATCTCCAGGAATATACTCCGAACTTGTTTTGTCCCTCGCAGAATCGCTAGAGGTGTCTGTATCTGAGTTATCAAGCTGTAGCCGCAGATGTAGTTTATTTTTTTCATCAGACGAATTATCAGACTGGGAAGTACTTGTAGTACTACCCTGCGAGTCTTCATGCAGTATGTAAGTACAGTTTTGTTCGTCCCTGTAGTTCTTATCTTCACTTTTTTCATGACTGTACTTAGAGTTAACATTTGAATCAAAATATTTCTTCTGATGTGGTTTTAACATATTTTTGAGAAGTGTCAACAGGAGGGGTTCCTTTATATTATCAGATTTAGGTAAATTCATCTTATCGGCCAATTTTTTCTTTCCTTCGTATTTGTATTCAATACCTTGTCGCGACTCGGACATGTAAACGAATAATGTGTTTTTCAAACAACAAAACTCTAAAAACTCATGGACCACTGATAGAGCTAGTAGGCCCTCCGGTAATTTAAGGATATTATCTAAATTCACATTCTGTTTTAAGTTTTCACATTCATCTTCAAAAGCTAAAAAAATATTAGCTCTTAGCAACGCGCGTATTTTGGCTAGCGATCCATTTCTCTCTAAAGCTTCTATAACTAGATCTCGAAGTTCAGTGTCTTCAGCTTGCGCCATTTTAAGAAAATAATTTTATTGTAAAGTTTTTACAAGATTTCATGTAAATAAAACACAAATTCAGCACTGGTTAACGTGTTTGACTCCCTTGTTTTGCTTGTTGAAAAATGCAATTCTGTCAGTCAGTGAAGACGTCACCAGCACCATTACAATTTTCGACATTAATGACAACAGGATTACAAGATTCACAACCATAGTGTCAAAGAAAGATAAAACATAGAAAATGCTAAAAATGTCTATACTGCAACGAAACGGTATGCTCGCGCGAGACGTCATTTCAGAAGTTAGATGGTCTGTGCTGGATTGGCGCTAGCGTCGTTTTCGTTCGGAAATTTATTTTGGTTAGGATGATGGATTTGAGTTTTTAATTTTTTTATGTTATCCCATCGATTATTATTTTATGGGTAAAAAAACAGATATACAACCAATAATAGGTGTAATTAATTCTTGGGAATCAAGATAAAAGTTAGATTCCTAATTTATAACAACAAATATGAAATATAACTTAGGTACTACCACGTACTATGTTACGCGGCTTGTTATATTGGCTTTAAATTAAAATGTATAATTGTTTATGCAATTCCCTGGACTATTTTTTTAAGAGTGCACAAGGTACCTTTATTAAAGTCAGTAGGTATACCGATGGATTCACGTAAAACTACTTAGGACGGAATGAGAAACAATGAAAGAAAACTTCATGATTTATTTACCTAACATTAACCTATTTTAAAACATAGCAGATGTCTCTACCTACTTACTAAAATATTATAGCGGTAATATTTTCAATCCCTGTTTTTAAAAGTTACACCCAGACTAAAGAAAACCAGACGCATTCGTATAATTAAGTAGGTACCTACCTACCTAGTCGAAAATATTTTTTTTTTAAATCAAAAGTAACTAGGTAGGTACATCTAGAAATTCACCCTTATATCTTTGCGAACGTGCTCGATTACAAGGGGTGAAGGCTTGCGCCGGGAAATGTAGGAAATTCAGTCAGTCGGGTCGAGCGAGCGTAGGAGGTCGGTACGGTGTCCGCCTCAAAATTTAACGGCATAATGAAACTTTTAGTCCATTTTCCCATCATATCCTGAGTAAAACATTTATAAAAACTAAAAAACAGTGTTGACTTTGTTATGTTCGCGCACCGTGGGTTAAAATTCCCACAATGGCTGTATAATGTGTTAAAATACTAGTGGCGGGAAACCGTTTTGATATCTCGCTTGACGTGTTGTGTCCTATGTGTACGTAGAGCGAGAGGAGCCGTCTGCCCTAGAGGGCGGCCGACATGCTGGATTCGTCGTGAATCGATATTTTTGGAACGTTGTAGAGCAGAAACCATGAGGTTCGAGGCTCAATAAAGGTATGAGAGGTGATAATATTAATAGTTTCCGTTCACCCGACTACACCCAACTCATTTAGCATAATATTTGCTGCGGTATACGACGATAACTGGATCCCACGTTGGGCTCCAGTACCCCCCCTCCAGCCGCAGCAGCTGCTCTCCGGATGTTTTGTGCAGTTTTTTTCAAACGGTTTAATTTACCTATACTTATAAGTATTTTAGTTTTCTACAAAATGAAATTTTTTATATTTTTCAGAATTTTGATTTACCAACTTCGCTCGAGTTATTGTTTTTACTTTGTACAGGATTAATATTTTAAACATTGCTGAATTAGCTAATTATCGTAGGAACGTAATGAATTCACTTGTTGTTTGCATTCACGTGTAATTTAAAATTAGCATTTCAAAACATGGTTTACCTTAGCGAACAATAATATTTTTCGGAGGTGCTTATGTGTACCTACCAAACAATAATTTGAAGGATTAACAACAATTGCATAATTACCTACTATGTTACTTGATGGTTACTAAATGGATGGATAATTTAAAAAAAATGCTCGTACCTACATTATACCGACCTAGGTATCTAATAAGCACCAAGGTACTTAAAGTTGATTGGTACTTGTTAACTTAATTGAATTTTCAAACCATAAAAAATGTCCTAGGTGAAAAATGGGTGACTATTAAGAAATACAGCGGTGAATGTAAAAAATTAAGTTTATATAAGTATGTAAACATTTCAACTTCATGTGACAACCCACTCAACAAATCTAAGGAAGTGTTGAAGCAACACTGATTTAAAAACCAAAGCATACATTTTCTGTAAGTAAATATATTCAGTTTCAATTTTCAATAACCAGCAAAATGCATCGGTTGTCGGCTAAGTATCACGTGGTGGCCCGGGATGTCACCCGAAAATCCCGGGAATACCGAACATCGAATTTGGCGCCGTGCTCACAAGGGCTCAGGGGGGATTAGGTAGTGCACACCAGTCTCCAGTGGCAAATATCGAACTGACAGAACCAAACACACTTACGTTTGCGCATATTCATGTGTGTTGCAAGTGTGGCACCCGTCTTAGGTAAATGAAAATATAGAACTACACGACCTAGGTACTGTCAGCAGCAAAAGTCGATTAACGCTGCTACTCATCTAAATTGACACAACATTATTCGATATACTCGTATTGAACCTAGGTAGGTACTTCAGCATTTCAAATAAGCTAAGAATTAATATTCTTGTAATTTTACTTCTGTTCCCGTTAAATTAATAGTAAGCTCATAATACTTAAATAAGTAGATTTGTAGATTTAAAAGCTGAAGTGTTAATCGACTTTGATGACTATACAATGTATAGACTACGTATATCTCCATAACAACTAAGTACCTACCTACAATACGTATAAGTAGATACCTAGTTCTATTTGAAATAGTTTTCTAAGAATACGAGTAGGTATGTTAGCGGAGAAATATCAAAGACGAGTATCAAAGTACACAATGTGCTATTTCTCTATCCTAAGAGAGGAAAAACCACATTTACATTTATATCAAAGTTTATTTTCCAAGTATTTTTTCTGGGAACATGAGACTTGCCTAAGCTTTAAATTTTCTGTTAGAATTTATCAACATTAAAAGTCTTATTATGTACCTGTCTACCTAGACAATTATTGTCTGAATTCTAGTTGTTGTCTACTTAACTCATATACCTAATGTATGCTTTTTGCAACTACCAAACTTGTCCACCATAGATTTTTTTTTTGTATTTATCAGGGGAATATATCTAGTAGGCGGTAGGTTCATAGGACATACAATAGGTACCAAAATTCCGCCCCGTGGCCTCTAGGATAGCCTAGAGGCCACGGGGCGGCATTTTAGAGCGACGGTTAAGTTATGGTATGGTATCGTGCTGAGTTGACGATAGCAATAAAAGCTCTGAGTGACAGTTACTCACACTTTGGCGTACCTAATAGGTATAACCAAACACTCTGGTAACATAATAAGAACATGGATTTTTCGGGCAAACCGGGAATAAAACGCATGATTAAAACCGTTATCATTTGGAAACATGATTATTAACACAAAAGTAAATATAATGCATTGTAGGATATTTATTTATCCTCCTACTGGAACGCCATACAGCAATTAGATCAACGAAGATAGGACATCGAACGGGCAGATGGAACGAAAAAACGCAACATAAAAAAACTATCTACGGTAACGCATTCATCATTATCATCGCACCCTTTTCTCAAATTCCGCCGGGATCGGCTTAGTCTAGATCCAGATGCGGCTTATTGATTTCGTCGGAGCGACTGCTTTCTGACCTCCGCAACCCAATTTCTGGAATATTGATGTCCTTCTTTCCCTAGCTATTCATAAGATGAACCTGAGAAGTAGATATTTAGGTTTAAAGAAAAGGTAGGTAGGTAAATAGAAAAGGCCCGACTGTCTGAAAATTAAACCCCTACGCCAAGACGCCTATCTGTAACCCAAGACAATTTGAACGTCTATTTTGAGACTTGGCGCCATGAAGTAAATAATATACAACTTGGCACTAAGAAAGGAATTTGGGAACACAACTTAGACGGATAAAGGGGGATTAAAACCACGAACTGCGCGAACAAAGTCGCAAGCCAAAGCTAGCCTGATTTCGAACGAAAACAACTTTCTTTTTTCAGAATAAGATTACTAACGTGATAAATCGAACCACGATACGATACTGGAGGTACAAAAGAGTCTAAAACATGTATTGTTGAATGTTCCAGCCATCAGGTGTGTTGTACTTATTCCTTACAAGGGTTTAATTCTGATTTATTTCAATTGTTCAGCTGAAATGGTTGCCACATCGTGATTTATGAAAAGTTTTAAATATAACACATTCGTACTTACTGTCTTTGCCAGTTCGCCATTCGCTGGCAGTTTCGGTGCTTAGTTAAATTTATGTTATGCAGAGTAAAAATTTAAGACAAGACCGTTCTGTTAAAAGAAAAAACGTGAAAGAAAATATGACTAAATAATTCTTATAAAGCCTCTCGACCTTCAATTAAAATCAATCAGTAAGAGGTGGACTTAAAACGCACGAGTTGGACTTTTAATAGCCAGGACTAGGGACTAAGACGGTATACATTAAGTCGCTATAAGGGGTGAAGGAAACTCCCAAAATAAGTATGAAGTTTAACTATTGCAAATTAATAACTGCCTACCCTTTTCCCAACTATGTTGGGGTTGGCTTCCAGTCTAACCGGTTGCAGCTGAATTCCAGTATTTAACATGGAGCGACTGTCTATCTGACTGACCTTCACAACTAAGTTACTGGGTAAAACGATACCCCTAGGTAAGACTGGTTATCAGACTTTTGGGCTTCTGACAAAGACCTGTTAAGGATCTACGAATGACAGCAGGGACCAACGGCTGAACGTGCATACCGAGACACGGATGGTGTTTCGATATATGTAATGGATGGTCCCCCATCCACAAACCCACCGCGGCAAGCGTAGCTTGACTTTCGTTTGGCCCGTGCGGCTGAGCCCCTATTAATTATTGAACATTAATCTACCTATTAATATAATTATATCTACACCCCAGAGATTTCTGACCAGACAACTTACTAAGCCAAAGTTGAGAGTCCTCCGAGAATCCTTGAGTTTATCCTCCATCCAATAAAGCCAAGTCAGTCATGACGGACGCTAACCAAACTGGAGTGTCTGACTTACTGAGAAGTAGTTTTATTATTCGTGATACATTTTTGCGTACCTAATTAGATCAGCGAAGTTCAACTAACCTAGGTATACATATTACCTAGATGTTTCATGAAATTCTCGGAGTCGTCGAGAGTAAAAACAAAACTCATCTTTATGAAATGGAAACCTTGTAAAATTCTTGTTCAACCATCAGTAAGTACGGTTGATCCGACTGATCAGCGGGGTAATTGCGTAACACACTATCTATCACAATGGCTTTCATTTTGACAGTTCAACAACATTCAATGCATTATTTACGTTGTTGAACAGACGAAGTTTTCGAACGTATGAAGCAATGGATTAGCAATATCCTTCAAAATGATTCAGATTGTGATTAATAGTGTATTACGGAATGGGGGTGCTGAGCGCCGGACTTGCTTCAGTACCTATCGTACATATTATATAGGGTGGATTTTTGAGACAGCTTATGGCTTACATTTTACGATATTTTTTTTTACAAAACTGTGAATGCAGTAAATTAGCAATTACGTCAGAGAGTTAAGGACAGTCTTGATAATGTTTTTCTGTAACTACAACAATTAAGGTACTCTGCCCTTTCTGCTCCGACTCAAAAATCCACCACGTACCTATAGGCACCACTTTTTATGCAAACATTTAAGTATGTGTTTTAGCAGTAGGATGTATATCCTACTGCTAAAACACATACTTGAATGTTACTTATCGTCGCCCAGCAGTGAAAACCAGGTAAGTGTTTATAACAAAATTTTACAGGAGGAAGAAAAAACTGTCTACTGAAAAAAAATGTATGAGTGGGGAAGATATTACCTTTTTTTTAGATTTTATGCATTCCTTAGGAGTGGCTGATTCGAAAGTTTGCTAGAGTAATCTGTGCTTACGGAGTTTATAAATCCAAAGAACAGATTTTTTTTTTTTTGAGGAAATGAGACATCCGAGATTTTCACTGCTGGGCGACGTTATGTAAAGAAGGGGTATCCCTTCTTTACCTATTTTCATTTGCCAAAGGTAGTAAAAAATACATTGTGTCCCAAATTAACTGCTGATACACTCGGCTTTTCTCCCATTTCGGGGACATTAACATAAAAATAGACCTTTATGTACGCCAATTAAGACATGGGAAGCTTGTCAGCGACTAATAAACATTAAGATAGGATCACTTTCACTTTGTTAGCACTCCTACTTTAGTAAACATAATGTAGATAATGTACATAATGTATGTATGTGTAATGTGTATGTACACGTAAATTTTTGTTTGTTTCGAGTTAATTGGATCATTCTCTTCCATACAAACTTTAACAATCCGTTCCATAATTTTTAATACCCCGTATAGGAGATTCGAGGCTTACAGACCAGATATGGGCCCGTAAAAGCAACACTGCAGAGAGGCCCAGAGGAAAAAAAACAGAGGAAGACCTCTGACACGTTGGGAAGACGAGATCAGTAAAACAGCCGACCCAAACTTGGAGCCAAATAGCGCAAGACCGAGACCGAGGCCTTCACCCAGCGGGATCGTCCGAAAGGGTTACCGCTGTCTCGGAACATAAAGGGCTAAGGAAGGAACACGGGTGGGTTTTAGTCAGTAAGAGTCTGACACTCCCTTCCGCTCCACCCAGAGCGGGAGGAGTCATTAGATGATTTCCCATCCAAAAAAAAAAGGCCTTCACCCAAACTGGGGTTCGTGCAGAAAAAGAAATAGACAAAAACTAACAAAACTAAAAATTAATCTAAGTTATCTTGACTCATTAGAACAGACCTGGAAACAAGAAATAAGAAAATCGTGTACCTAGAGCAAGAAATAAATGGCTTGTTTATTTTAATTTATTGGAGAATCGATAATTCAATCATTACATATAACATACCATCACGCCTCTTTTCCCCCTATTGTTAGGCAGAGGTGTAGGTACCTACACCCACATTTCGCCAGGTCCTAATAGTGGGCGAGGCTATTGTCATCAACCGGCCACAAATCCAGACTCCGGGCTGCTACTGAGAAATTCCTGGTAGGAAAACTCAACACCTCTTTGCCCGACCTGCAAATCGAACCTCCTGCTGAATCGAATCCTCGTACTCGGCAGAAGCACTTGTGACCACTAGACGAAGGAGCGTAGGTTTGTTCTTCAAGTCCCTAAGGACTAATGGTAAAGTCGGGTTAGTTACACCATTTATAAGTCAAAAAAGGCTGGACCGATTTTTATGATCATTGATTTGTTGTATGTCCGCCCCTAATTGAAGAATACCTGTTAAAAATATTGAAGATAATTCATTTTCTCATACATTTTGTATGGAACTGCTTTTTTTATGGTTCTGAGGCAGTACGAAGTTCGCCGGATCGGCTAGTAATAAATAAATATAAGTCATAATTTAGGTAGGTATCTAGAGGGTGTTGGGGTGCTGATAACCTAAAGTATGCTATAAAATCACCATATGCAATGTGTTAGCCTATAGAGTGGGTATGCATGATCCTTCATTCTTTTTTGTATCAGATCTCTTTTTTGTTGCATACATACATACATAATCAGCCTATAATGTTCCCACTGCTGGGACACAGGCCTCCTCTCTGTGAGAGGGAGTGGGCCGTAATCCACCACGCGGGCCCAGTGCGGGTTGGTGGATGTCACATGTCTTCGAATTTTTGGTTCTAGGACATGCCGGTTTCCTCACGATGTTTTCCTTCACCGTTTTGAGAGCAGTGGTGATGAAACAATTTACACAAAGTAAAGCGCCTGTCTGGGTTCGAACCTACGACCTACACCTCTTAAGTCGCGGCCGTTACCACTTGGCTACCAATGCCCTCTTTTTTGTTGCGGTTTGTGCAAACTCCTAAATGGCTGGTTTGTGTAACAGCCACAGCAGATACCAGCTTTAAGTGATCCCATTATTCTCCACATAGCTTTTATCAGAGAGCATCTAACTTACAAGGCTCATAAAATTGAAGTATGATAAAGCAAAGTGAAATTTAAGTGCAGGAAAGTTTTAACTACTTAACTAGTTCAGGAAGTAGGAAGGTAATAGATGTTGCTATTAAGAGTCTTTCCCATGGGGCTTCTGAATTATTTTGGTTAGTAATAATTTTACTGCGTAAATTCAATCTATGCTAGAGCCAGGAATTGGAAATAATTTTCAAGTTATGGAACTACAAACTGAATGTCATATACGGTAAAATGGGGTTACATTGATCAATTTTAAAATTCGAGGTTGAATATTTCTGTACTAAGAAGGCTGAAAAATTTACAAAAATAAATGTAACATCGGTTTTATGGGTTATATATGTTTACATTAAAAGTAATATTTTTGGACACTCCTTTATGAGAAAAAAAATTATAATCATCGTGATCAACTTCATACTGCATCGGGGATACTTTGATCGCACTAGTTTTTGGTACGTATTTTGATAGTAACCCCAAAAAACAAATTAATAAAAACAAGTTACTATCAAAATACGTACCAAAAACTAGTGCGATCAAAGTATCCCCGATGCAGTATGAAGTTGATCACGATGATTATAATTTTTTTTTTTCTCATAAAGGAGTGTCCAAAAATATTACTTTTAATGTAAACATAATTATATAACCCATAAAACCAATGTTACATTTATTTTTGTAAATTTTTCAGCCTTCTTAGTACAGAAATATTCAACCTCGAATTTTAAAATTGATCAAAATTGATCAATGTTACCCCATTTTACGGTACTTAACAAAGTTTAAATTCCATTGCAACCAAAACTTATTAGGACCTTTTTTTACAAATGGTCACTCAAAAATCAACTTAGAATTCATTTCATTAAAGTAGATAATTCATTAAATGGCGATGGAATAAATTATCTGAGATTATGAACACAGCTATAGATTTTTCCTAAAATTTTGACGACTTGAAATAGGTAGTAAACAATCGAGATAAGAGAACACGTTTCTTATCTCGAAATATTTTTTCCCAGTAGATAACATTTTTAGGTCCGTTATTTACAGCTTTTTACATTGAAAGAATCAACCCATAAATGATAAATAATTGGATCCTACAGGCACCGATGGAAACTCAATCAGCAATAAGATTACCCACATTTTTTTCATGGGTAGGCTTTTGTGTAGGTTCCTACACAAACGTGAGAGAGGCGAATTCGTAAGCAAAGAGAAAATAATTCTGCCTGGCCTATTTTAGCCCAAAAAATCAGCATTGCCATCCAACGTGTCAATGCTGAAAGCCTTTTGGGCACTTATACCTTTGACAGCGATGCGGACGAATTTTTGATGCCCTTTTGATGCCCATGAGCTCTTCCCCGTTTTTATTATATAAGTACTTGTACATAATTTATATATGTTTTAGTGTTAGGACAAAATAAAATCATGTAAATTCTCCTTCTTAAGGATGAGTAGGTGTACAAACCTATTTCAGGCAACCTATCTGTTTTTTTTCCAATAGCATACCTAATAACTATATTTGGTATGAAACAATTATTATGGTATCGTGTTGAAATTATATTTTATTTATCGTGATTGCTTACTCGTAATCATTCATAATAATAGTTACCAATCCATATTTTTCTATGTAATTTCCACGGCATGCACAAACATGAAACGTAACTTTAACATGCAAGTTATTGAAAAATAATATACATTTTTTTAACACAGCGTTTTACCTTTAGAAATCTACAGCAAGAATAGTAACACTCAAACAAATACAGGGTGGCAGGTGACGCGCAACCTGTAAACCTGTTACAATGCAATGGATTCAGGTGGCCTACCATGATCTAATTAAAAACGATTCAAAAACAAGACATTTCACTTTAGGTTCCTAAACTGCATCGCTTGAGCTGCTCTATGGACGTCATGGTACCAAACAAGTATGAATGAAACCAAAACTTGCGACTCAGTTTGGGACAATCGCCGTCAGCAGTATGGCACGGCCTAAACTGAATCGTTAAACTGACGTCATAGTACGAATAAGAAGAACAGTTCAGTTTAGGTCCTAAAATGGATCGCGTTAAGAGCTTGTGGTAGGCCTCCTGTACATAATTCTGAACCATTTTGAAATATTTCGTCAGTTATAAAAAAAAAACAATTGCTGTTCCATACATTTTGACCGCGTTTTCTATGAAACAGCAAATTTCTTTTTGATTACCGCGAATAATGTCTACTCTAGGCGGTCTAGAATCATGTCCTGAATTAATGGTACCAGTTTGCGCGTCGATGTCCCTGCCACTCTGTGGTAAATATATAAACTTATTGCCTGGCGTAGACATTTTACAACGGCTATCAAAAAAAATCTGTGGATTCATAGAAAACCCTACAACACCTATGCTATTAGATCATTCATTTTGATATAATCAAAATATTCGAATATCGTTTGTTGGATAAAGGCATCTGTCACATTTACGAACCTTGAGACCAATGTAGAAGTACCTAATTTGACAGATATTGTGTTTACAAAAAAAACAACGGTCTTAACTTGTCAAAATCACATAAGTAATATTTGATTATACTTGTAGATTATCTTAGATTTTAAATTGCTATTTTAATATAATAAGATGTTTCAAACGATTGGCACAATACTGGCAGTTGATGTTGATATTCTTTTTAACGCTGCCTAAGAATTACAAATCAACTCTTACTAAATTGCTTAATTATCTTATAATGTTTTAAAACGGTTTCACTACATAAGATTTGTTTATTATTACCTGTGTTAGAAGATATTAAGCCAAAATATATGAAGATCTGTGATTGGTTCAAAATGACGGTAGATAGAAACGTCAAAGTTGTTTGTTCTCGTCTATAAAAGGGGGAGCTCCGAGTGGTAGGGATTATTCTTGTTCGAGATATCAACCAGAACGGAGCTCCGGCCTACAGTCAGTTGATTAATACTAGCGACGTTATTATGTGGAATAGATCGACTAGATGTCATGTAAGTTAATTGATATTATTATCTTGATTATTACTGATAACTACGGGTTCTGTATATGTAATAATATGGCCAATAATGCCAATGTTTTAAAGTGTATAATGGAATATTCCTAGCTATTGTTATTATGTTGCTATTATTCTGAGTTCTCTTGGACCATTGTCCAAGTGGTATAATTAATTGTTTTTAAAATAATGATAATTTATGGCAATATAAGAAATTTATATTTGTAAAAATACTTTAATACTGTTTCCATAGAGTTTCTTGTCCTTCTTCTCCATGATGACCTAGATTTGGAACGGACAACTAGTTTTCTGATTAATTACTGACAAGCCTAAATTGAAATAAATGTGTAGCTTGTCTTTCTGTGCTTCATTTCATAAAATCCTTTCCCTACATACCATATTCATAGTTACTTTTACACATATTAAATAACTAGCAACCATTCTGATATTCAAAGCTTTATATTTGGGTAATATATATATACTTATAGACTTTTAGTACAGATTTTACCCTATTTTCTAACACGTTCAAAATGTACTGATCAGCAATTAAAAAAAACTGATGAAGTATCTCAGAGAGGTTCATAATCATGTTCTGAATTTTCCTCTCTGTCTGTAGTTTTTCCTCGCAAGTGCATTGAGAAACGTCGAATGAAACACGTGTGCATTTGTCATATACCTACTCTCGACTCCGTTATGCCCTCAGCTTCGACTCGAGCTGCAATTTTGCCTTGAATGTAATGACAAACTTAGCTCACTTGTATCATAATGTATTGTTATTACCTATCTGCCTATCTCAAGATATCTAAGACAAAATAGGTATTGTATTGTGCACTTTTAATTTCAAATCTGGGTCAATAGGTGAAAAGCTTTTTGCACCTCCGTGTTACGCAATATTCACTTCACTTGGGAACTTGTAAGTGCTTTCTCATTGATATTAAACAAATAACTTTACTTTCGAATCATCATTCCTTTTAAAACTTATTTTTATTCAACTTTTTAATGCTTGGCCGATATCGAGTGGATTAAGTTACCAACAAAGTTACTACGAAGGGAAATACAATACCTATTTCTTTGGGTTTCTTTAAATTTATTTTCATTTACCCGTTATCTATATAGTTTTGATGTAAATTATGGATCGCTCAGACTGCAAAGTATCAGCACTAAATTAGTTTGGTAATGTTTCCCATTTCACAATAATAGCCAACTCCATTAGCCCTGGTCGTACCCGGATGGTACCTATGCAAGTTATTTGTCGATTGTGACCTAATTTATTTAACTAAGTATAGTTGTTGCTTTGGGAAGCTACATATAGCATATTGAGTTTCAGTTGTTTATTTCAGTTAATTAATATTATGTAAACATATTCTCGAGCAGATACATATGTGAAAATGTCCCCAGTTTCAGATTAATTAGATACCATACCACTCGCTGTAGGTATAACAAATTAAACACAAACTGCACCACGACCCACAACTGTTTATATAATACTTAACTGTAATTAAAAAGTTTTTAATGAAACCTAATATCAGATCGTTAGAACCTCTTCCAGTCAGTTTCAAAGTTTGTTTCAATATAAATGATCTTGTTAATAACTTTCCCAACTGGCCCGTATTTCGGGCAGCACACTTGGTCCTTTTACAAAACGACCTATTGTAACTGCTTCACGCAAAGTATTCGGATTTGCGTTAATTGACGCCGAACAATATACAGGTATTGTAGAAAGCCAGCCATCTAACTGAAAGTTAGAGAGTAATGAATAGCTCGCTTTGCTCTAATTATCCACTGATAGCTTCTGGTTAGGGGTGATTTAGCCGAGTTAAGGGCCTTTTGGAGATTATAATTAACAAAACAGATAAAAATAGGTTGAGTATCGAGTGTTGGTGTGGCGCGGGCGGCGGTGCGCGGCCTGTTTCAGGGTTCCACGTCGGAAGGGGCGTTATTCTTGGAGACAATCAATACGAGCGTCTGCATATTTAAATCAGCGGCGAGGTGAACGGCTTCTGCGGCGAGTGTGCGATGACTGCGTACGTCACGACAATTGACATCGCCGATTGATTTTCGTCGCAGTGGAACAACACTTCAGATGGAATCATTTAGCAGAACAATAGGCGTCCTTTCAGCTGCTGTAGACACAGCAATAAAAACGACAACATACACAAAGGAGTAGATTTACTAGCAGAGGCAACACCTGAGCATTCAGCACATAAAAAGGAAGAAAACACGATATCCCGTTCACGAAAAAAGCACTTGTTCGTTTGAATTTATTGCTCGCTACAAGAGTTCAGTACAGATTATGTCTTGCCAGAAAAGTTATTGTCCAAGGTATTGACTGAGAAACTGGTCAACATTGTGGCAGCTGACCATGGAATATAGGGGCTCTTTTGCAATAAATTTTTATATCAATTAAGACGGCAGTGTCACTACGATTGGTGCCTTTTTGACGATATTATGCATTTCTGTGTGGCAGCATATTCCTTGATTTTGTACGATAGATTACGATTCGACGTTGTCGTCGTTAGGTATCTAAAGCACTCACCTCTGTTAAGGCAAAATGATGTGAATTCGCGTCGGGGCTTCAGGAACATAATCCTGAATAACATAACGCGCGATAATGTAAATACGTCAAAAGGGTGAACGAAGCATGTAATGCGAGGTGTTTAGCGGGCTCTCGGGACCTACAGGGCTCCTTATGAATAAATATGGAGCGGAATACCTTGACACTCGCCGAGCACTTTTGAACATAAAAAACTGAGTAGCGGTTCACCTACTTGAAAGCGACGTCTTTCAAGTATTTAATCTAGTTTCCAGTCACGTGTGAATTGAAAAATGGTAGGGTACTAGTTTGTTGTTGTGTGCTGAATAGCAAAATATTGCGCAGTGGATACGGAGGCAGCGAGTGCACGATCGCATACACTCGGGCGAGTCGGTCCGCGTGGCTTGTGTCAAAGGTTATTTTATCAATACTCCAGTACACACGTGGAGATGACGGTAATCCATCACGTCTCAGTGTTTGATCGTATTTTTCATCGTATGACTGCACGAGCGAGTTATTGGGTTCCCGTAGAATCCAGTCATCCTCGAGTTACAGCATTACATACATAGATCTACCTTTCTACTTGGATGCTAATGCAAGTTGATGGGCTTACAGGCTCAGAGCTTGGGATTCAAATGAGGTTAAATCGAGCTGGTTTTCATATCG
This sequence comes from Hydraecia micacea, assembly GCA_914767645.1. Lineage (NCBI taxonomy): Eukaryota > Metazoa > Arthropoda > Insecta > Lepidoptera > Noctuidae > Hydraecia > Hydraecia micacea. Next base: position 8,012,594 of record OU611779.1, on the reverse strand, counting down.
AGGTTCAATGCGGATCGAGATAAGCTTTTACGAGTGCAAGGATACCTAATTACATTTTCGCCAGCACTTGTTTTAAAGAGCCGGTACACAAGATACAAGATTAAACAGTTGACACAACAGAATCTTTAGAGTCCCTTGCTGACCTTTCTGTGTCGCTTAACTTTATGCTTACTTAACTATATTATGGTAGAGGTCGGCCCTATTTGTAGAAGAGCTATAGAATTTGTATATGTGAGGATATGGTTATGGCCTTCAAATATTTGTGATGTGGGTAATGAAAACAGTTTATGTCGGACGATAATGTAAGCCTTCAACATTGTTTCTGTTATATCTGAAGCTTTTAGGATGAATGCGTGCAATAAATTTGCATTTGCCTCGTTAGTCAAGTCAAAGTTAGAATCTCGGTTCGGGTAAATTGCGGTAGGGGACCAATTTATCACATTGGATCTAATATTGGTGAATGTGGGCCAGTACCCATACCTCTGCTAAACCTTTTGTGGATAATAAGGTTGACAGCTGTTTTTGTACATATGTTGATATCCTGTTCCTTTAATAAAAAATCTTATCTCACTATAATATTTATAACACGACACGCAAAGAAAAAGAAAATATAAAGATAAAGTTTTTTTTAGGGGTGTCGGTGATCCTCATCATTAACAACTCCTCAAAATATCTTTAAGCCCAGGTTCGCACGGGCGCGTGTTTCCCGCGGATGTTTTTTTGCTCACTGCGACGCATTGCTATAGAGCACAGATGTACCTAGATAACGCAAGAGCAACTGCTTCGCGTGCCAAAAATCGCACCAGCTTACGTACAAAAATCGTAAGCCGCCACTTTCGCGCTCAGTCCTGTGTACTGCTGGCTGGGTGAGCGTGAGCGTTGGCGCTAGGCCCCGGGGGTGGGGTGAGACGGGTGCCGCACGCGGCGGCGTCTTTGAATCGATTAGATTTTCCCATCACTAAACAGTGCTTGTGACGTCATAGTAGGTAGTCAAAAAATGGCACGCTTGGTTTTCATACAGATCGTGATACTTGCGTTATCTAGAACTATCTATATCAGCGAGAGAAAAAAAAAATCCAATAGTGTCTTTTTTTTTTGACGCGTTGGGATGTGCTCTGTTGGATTTTCAATGCTCGGCTCAACACCGACAATTAAAAAACCAAGTGCACGATAAAAATCCCGCCGCGATAGGTATGTTTACGTCGGTGCGAATGTGGGCTAACGCTGAAATCTGTTACCAAAACCCATTATAACTTAAGCAACACCCATTTATATGTTTGTATTATGCGTACCTTGTATGTGGTACCTTTCAGAAAGCGCCCCTCACTTACCTATAGCTCAGTTTTCTAATTCAGCTGGCCGAATTCTTTGAATTTGAGAATTTTGTCGACGGCTTTTCAAATGCGGCCTTAATGATAACGTACCCACATTTTTCACTTTAAACACATTCCCTTTTCAAAGCAGTCGCTGGTATTCGTGTCATACCGATATACGTACCTTCTTATGTAGCCTAAAATCCAAGGGTTTTAGTGCAAACAAAAATATCAAAAGCCCGAAGCATTGTAAAAAGAGGTTTTACATAACTGCAGAAAGTCATGATTTTGTATGACAAATGTATGTATGTATGTGCCTACTTAAAAATGTACGGTTCATTTCAAAATATGTTGTATTACGCTGGGTTGCAGAGGTTAGATAGGCAGTCGCTCCATGTAAAATACTAGTACTAGGCTACATCTGGTTAAATAGGAAGCCGACCCCAACATGGTTGGGAAAAGGCTGGGCAGATGATGATGGTAGTCCTTAATTACGCTTTCCGCGAATAAAATCGATTGTTTGTTTCATTCACTACATTCAATTTAATTTCAGCCGTTGTTTTTTATTTCCTCTGCAGTACAGAATTTCGTAGTTGTATTTGATAACTCATCGTCTAGATAGTCTAGTTATCAATAGTTTAGACGCTGGAGTTTTATCAATTAAATAAACTAGTTAATAAACAGTCATTGCTATTGACTTGCCATCAAGAAACAATATGTAGTAATGCTGCAGTCACTTTTTCTTGTTACCCACTGCATTGTAAGAATAAAAATATTTAGTAACTGTCTTTTTAATCTATTTACGAGTAGCTACCGTTCTTCATAAGTTCGTGTATTATTAGAGCGAGGCCACACGATGCGTTATGGGTGCGGTGCGGCACCGCACCGCAATTAATTGGAGCTATATGGTGCCACAGGGGCGGTGCGGCACCGCTCCGGCGCCGGGTAACGCATCGTGTGGCACTGTGGGTCTGTGGCCTCACTCTTCAGATTAAGTTGTATTTCTCATGATGAGTGAATTGTATTCTTTTTTGATAAACAGATAATGTCTGTTAGAATTTACTAGAATTTCATTTCAATAATCTGCGTTGAAATCGTTATCCGTGGTTGAAATAATAGCTTCGCCGTATTTCGCTTCACCATTTCTTTCTTATTCTTACGTGGAAACCGTACGTTAAGTTAAACATTCTATCCAACTTGAATTTCAGTAACTACTGCTAAGCTCTAATCGATATTTTAATTATATTCTAAATCGTAATGAGGTCGCCAGTTCACCTTATTATTTATCACAACGTCTAAACAACAATCAAAACGTTTCTCTTCATAATTTGTACCCAAAATTTTCATGTGCCATGTCAGGAGATGTAATACGATAAACTGGCTCTCACATAGACTTACTTATTTATATTTCAATCAATGTTGTAATCAATCAATCATTCGTTCGTTCGTGTTCCACATCCGTTCGTTAACTTCGCGTTAAAAGTTCATCGCCAAGCATTTTCGTTGAGTATAAGTATATCGTTTAAACGAGAGTTTTAGGGATTCAATACGTGAATGTTCTTTGAACTTCTATTTATATGTGCTTTTACCGCGGATTATCTTCCCACGGCCGTTAGAAAACTGTAATACTTTGTAGCAGTGGGCGTTTCAATTCGCCTACTAAAAGATTGCATAATAAGAAAATTGGCCGTGATATTTGTCTTTATTATAAAACCTTGCTGGAACAGCATATTTTAACATAACATCATGCTTGTTTCCCCAAAGAGTTTGGCAGAGGTGTACACCCAAATTTTGCCAGTTATGTTTAAGTCCCATGTAATAGGGGCGAGCCTATTGTCATCAACCGGGCACAAATCCAGACTCCGGGCCCTGGGCTGAAAAATTCCTGATAGAAGAACTCAATAACAGTTTGCACAATCAGGAGGCCTACCACAAGCTTAACGCGATCCATTTTAGGACCTAAACTGAACTGTTCTTCTAATTCGTACCATGACGTCAGTTTAACGATTCAGTTTAGGCCGTGCCATCTGCTGACGGCGATTGTCCCAAATTGAGTCGCAAGTTTTGGTTTCATTCGTACCATGACGTCCATAGAGCAGCTCAAGCGATGCAGTTTAGGAACCTAAACTGAAATGTCTTGTTTTTGAATCGTTTCTAATTAGATCATGGTAGGCCACCTGGGAATCGTACTCAGGACCTCATGCTCAGTAGTAGCGCTACTGCTGCTGCTGTAGTAGACCAACAAGGCAGTCTGATGACCTGCCAGGGTCACGGGTCCTGCCAGGGTCGCGGGTTGTTCAAAAGAGTTACCGTGGCCCTGGCACAGGCAACTGAAGGAACACGGGTGGGCTTTAGTCAGTAAAAGTCTGACACGCCCTCCTGCTCCGCCCAGAGCGGGAGAAGTTATTTGATAATTTCCCACCCAAAAAAAAAGGCAGTCTGGTGAAACAAGAACGAGCATAAGTATTACGATATTATTAAAATGAAATGGCACAGTGGTGTTGCTATTGCTTTTTGGAAATATGTAGGTATTTTTTTGTATGTGAGGAGATGGGATATTTCTGGGCGTATGAAATGGGCCCATAAAAGCTATAAGTAACGTACGGATTTGGAGATTGTCTTATTGCTTCTGATGGTAGGTATGAAGTAAAATAAATATTATATTAACTATCGAAATTTCATGTAACTGTAAATTAGAGTCATAATCTGCCTAGCCTTTTCCCAACTATGTTGGGGTCGGCTTCCAGTCAAACCGGATGCAGCCGGATGTAACTGTAAATTAGAGTGTTCAATAATATTTTTCGGTGCGTAAAATGGGAATAATTTGAGGTTCAATTAAATACAAACCATTTATATAGTTTTTTTTTTTTAATAATATACCTAAACCCTTGTACTTCTTAATAGCTTATGATAGCTTCCTTCAATAAAGCCCCATACAGAACACACCGATATTACCGCATACATAGTAGGTAACCAACCATTGAGAACGTTCACTATTCAGCCATTACAATGGTCCATTAGGCTCTAATTTCCTCCGCTAAACAGCCTAGATCTTACCGGTTACTATAAGTTACAAAAGACTATTACATCCACTCCAATTACAAAGATTTTAGGACATTTGATAAAATAGTCGTAAGTATCAAATTTTGCTCAATCTGAAATAGGGCAGAAAGCCGATATAATGAAAGTATCTTGTACAGATTTAATCTCCTTAGTGAACTGAGATTGAATAATCTACCCATTATACCTGTACTTACAATGATTGACCCAAACGATTTGTAAAAACATAAGGAAACCCCGGTTTTATTTATGGATGACTACATCCACGTGCCCGCCTGCCATGGTCTCGGACTTGGAACCCTTATTCATGAACTCTCCATGCGTCGGTGTCGCGAACCGATCCTTTTCATTTTTATACAAAAAAAAAATACTGTTTTGTCTGTGTTTGTAGCAGACAAGAACTTGCTTATAATACCGCTGGAACAACCTGGTTAGAGGATTTCACTGGTGTAACATAATGGTGCAGGTAGGCTGCGTTCAGTTTTTCATTGCACAAAAGAAAAATACAATAAATACGTTTTATGAATTTGTACGTTTATTTGCGGTAAACATGACGCAGTGAAAGAACAAACGCAAAAAGAACAAGTTGGGAGAAAATATGCGTCACATCCACGCAAATGCCATATAGAGCCCCTGCGCTGGTTGCGATGGTCAGTCCCAGCCTGACTAAAACTTAGAAAGCAGTGAACGGTTGCACAATAACGACTGTCCAAATACAGATCGTTTTTGACACCTTAAACTGCCACTAGTCGATATTCTTTCCATTTAAATTTTGGGACGGTATTAATCCACTGTTTGACATTTTACATCTAAAGTTAAACATGATATTTTCGTTTTTTCTTATTATAGAATAGTAAAATCAAAGCCATTAAAAAGTTACGAGCCCTCAAAGATTCGTTTTTCTTGCTAATTTTAACGTAACTTTGGGTGTAAATAAGTAATAAAAGAAGTGTAAAATCTTCAAAACAAAGTCGGTACCGACAAAGCTCAATTATCGAAGTGTTCAAACAACTTCATTTTTAATTGATTTATGCGGTGGTTTTTTCATAAAACTCGATCTTCCAAAGGACTTTTCGTATTTTTTTCTGCGCGTTTTAGTTCGGAACGGTGTTTGTGTGCGTGCGAACTAGACGTTATGCGTGTAAACTAGCGTCTTACTGCTCATTAATAATACTATCTCTGTCGGACACGATGCCAGCTGAAACAGCGTGCTTTTTGGCCATGCCCACCAGCAAGTTCGAGCACGCGACTAGTTCCACCTTGATGTCAAAATACTGGTGAAAGTTAAAGATTTTCATGATGTCCATTTTAATATGATGGAACCATCCTGGGAAACTGAAGATTTATGGTACTTGGATAAAGAAGTGGGTTTTCCAACCCGGCTCCCGGTACACATTGCTGCAGGTTGATCTTCCCAAAAATGTTTTTCCTGTTTCTATGAGTGAGCGCATAAAATACGAGATTGTTTTCACCCGTACCGATCGCTATCAGCTTGTATTTGCCAGGGACCCGGCTTCTATATGCGAAGACATTCTCTACTGACAGGTGTTCTTCCAGCTATCATGAATCAGGTTCAGGAGTGCAGGATTCGCATGTCCCGCCACTCCGCGCCCCCGCGGTCTTGCAGTACTTGCCACCCACCCTGTGTCGACCTCCGCCTGCATTATCATGAATCATACGAAGCCATCGTGTCACTCTTGACGCCTAAGTTTAATAAAATGAAATTGCTTTTTGAGGATATGGGGAGATATATTCATTTTGAGATGAATCTTTTCATGTGAAATAAGAACGTAAGGAAACCTGAAAACTGATTCGAAATAAGATAACAAGGGATTCTCTACCAGTTCATGTGAACCCCATTTATTTGAGAACATAACTACAATTGTTGTTTCAAGTAACCTTAAAATGTCGCTCCGTTAATAGAGCAATTCTACTAGTTGCTCCATAGCTTAGCCCACTCAGCAAGCAAAAAGAGTACCTATGCATAAAGTAATAAGTGAATAGCAAGGTACCTCATCATCATTAACCTTTTCTACATTGTATAACGTGGTTGGTAGTTTCCCAAGGCGCGCCACTCTGCTAAATGGATAGGCTGCAGTGGAGGGTTGCCGCGGTTTCCATACGACGGGTTCTAATCCGGCCCGCGCTGCACCGCAACGCTTAACTTACATACACCTTAAATTAATTCCAGTTTCTACCTAATTATACTACCCTACACGGAATTTTAATCCGGATTAGTGTACAAATTGTTTTGTTCAACGTTACCTGACGTTATCCAAGCTTTGTTCAGTACTTTGCTACGAAATGTAGCTATGAAATATTGCGTCATACTTACTGGTCTTGTTACAACGGTACTGAAGTAGAATTAGCTCTAATGTTCTAAGATGTAGGTATCTTTTTCTTTACCATTTGGTCGTGTTTGTTTTTAGGGTTCCATACCCTAAGTGTGTCAACGGGACTCTATTACTAAGCCTCCGCTGTCCGTCCGTCAATCCGTTTGTCAGCGGGCCGTATCTCATGAACCGTACGTGTTTTTATCGGCGTTTTTTGCCTTGAGGTTCAAAACCCTTCATGTGCGAGTCCGACTCGCACTTGGCCGCTTTTTTAATTTAGGTTTAACGCGAAAGTGTAGTCCTCCTGACCTCTATTTCTACGCCCTATTTGTAAAGCACCACATTTCATAAAGGTAGGTATTTTATGCCAAACAAAACTAATAACGTCTACAGCAAAGCCTAAAATTAATTTCAAAACTAACTTCACCCCTTTTTCAATAATAGCATTTATGTGCGCCATCTGTATTCATGCCCACTGGGACTACACGTGTTGGCACTACGGACCCAATAAAGTGGAATTACCAGAGTCTACGTGTGGCACCCGTTGTGTGGACACTCGACGTTCGAAACCAGACACCCCAATATTACAAGAAACTTACCGCTTATGAATATTCTCTACCGACTGACTGCCTCATTGGTTCAGCAGTCACATTCGCAAGCGCCTAAGCAATGGGGTCCTTGATTCCTAGGTCGGGCAAAGCAGTGCAGGTTTTTCCATCTGGAATTTCTCAGTAACAGCCCGGAATCTGGATTTGTGCCCGGTTAATGCCCTTAATGGTAACTCACAATCATGATCGGCCTAATAATTTTCCCACTGCTGGGACACAGGCCCCCTTTCTTTGAGAGGGAGTCAGCTGGAACCTACCACGCGGGCCCTGTGCAGGGGTTGGTGGATGTCAAATCTCTTTGAATTTTTAGATTTAGGACAGGCCGGTTTCCTCATAATGTTTTTCTCCACCGTTTTGCAGTGAGCAATGGTAATGAAATTATTTACACGAAGTAAACCGCCTTGCTGAATTCGAAACTCGTAAGTCGGGGCTAATACCGCTGGGCCACCACTGCTCCTATGGCATGGCAACCCAGTCGCTCCCTATTATACAGGCTGTGGCATAAATGGTGATCTACCGTTAAGGATTCGATATACCATAGGTAATTTACTATAACATATTACAATTTTTACCCAAGGGTTCCAAAAATATATTTCTTTTGTTTTTTATTTACGAAATTTCGAGTCTTTGGTCAACTGGACCCACTTTTGTTACAAAGGTTGTAGTTTCAACAAAAACCATATTTTTTTAATTTTGATTTCTGTTAATTACTGCTGAATACTAGAGCTATCGTGTAAAACTATGAATTTTATGTAAAGAATCATGGCAGGATTTGTACAAAAAAGAAAAGATGTTTAGAGTAGTTGGAATCCTAATTCATATACTCTTGGGTGCCTAAAGAGTATCTTCAGGTAATTTCAAAATTTTTATAACCCCGCAATAAGAATATAATGTTCAAAGTAAATAGTTTAACGAGGAGCTCATTATTTCAGAACGAAAACGAAACGGCGACTGTCAGTGTAAACAGCAGTAGTAAAGATTTAAATCTTTAGGTTCGCCCTACCACGTTAAAATATAGTCGCATTTCTGATTCGTTTTGACACCTCCGATACACAACGACGCAGTGACTACACTTGATTGTCATAGAAACGCTATTTAATAACGTGTGAGCTCACTCTTTTCACTTTTTCTTGTGACTAAGTACGGTGAGGGCAAATCTATTTATTTAAATCTTTAGGGGGCGGGGGTCAAATACTGTATTTTTTTTTAATAAATCTAAATGGACAACGAGGTGACACGAAAAACTGATATAGTATTCATTTCGAAACATTTTAATTATGCGGGGTTTTAAAAATATGATAAGTAGGTATATCAATCTACTCCTGGTAATGTATTCTCAACATTGGAAAATATTTTGAACCCTCTAAATGAACTCTTTTTTTTTGTACAAATTAATGTAAGGATCTCGCCATAATTCTTTAGAGCTTTTGAAGAAAATTTTTGTTCCTCTCTATTTTTTAACCCTAATTTTTAACATATCATGCAAACTTAATAATGAGCGATTTTTGTAAAAAAAAAGTACTACAAAAATTGTTAAAATTGTAATATGTTATATTAAATTATCAGAATCCTTAACGGTGGACCACTATTTACGCTACACCCTGTATACTATACATGGGAGTATGGAACTTCAACGTAATAGTCGAAATATGATTTTACTATACCTCTGCTTAATCGTTCGGGGAATACAGGTAAGTTGTTTACGATGTTATGAATATCCTCTGTCAAGGCAGACACGTTCCCCGTAACATCAATATTATAACACTAAGAATTATTTTCATATGTAGAGCAACTTCAGACGACTTCAAGCGAGACGTGTTTTCATAAACTTACATGAACATCAAACAGGAATTCCTAATTACTTAGAATTCGTTAGCTCGTTCCTCCAAAAGTATGGTTTGATTATGACACTCTCTAATTGAGATCATGAGCTGGTTAATTCTGCTTCATAAACAAATATGGTAGGTTAATTTTGTACAATTTACCGTTCATTTCGACGTTTTCAGTCCATATTGTTAATATTTTATGTGGTTTAGATTGACAATTTTGTTGGGAAAATGTGGCGGTAAAAGGGTAAATACAAGCAGTTTTCAAAGGGCTTACGTTTAACTTATCACTGGATAAAGTAAAATATTACACCAAAAAAAACACTTTTTACTGCCAAAAATAGTAAATAATCACCTAAATTAAAACTCCATTTTATTTTCAAATACCTAGGTAAAGGTATTTGTATTCTCATTTGCTCGCTCTTGCATCCTATGTCGACAGGAATAGGAGCCCCACATCCCGGGGCTCCTATTTCTGTGTAGGTAAAATGTTTAAAATAACCTAACCAAACCTAACCTCGGAGTGCCCAGCTAGAACTATTTGTAATTTTAGACTTAATTTTTTGGTGGTCATTATATTTAACCCCTTTTTAAAGTGAAGACTTTTTAGGCGATGATTCGACAATTGGATGAGAATAGAGAGTGAAATTTCAAGGACGCGTCACGTTTAGTCACATTTCGTTACATGAGAGAGAAGAAATATATGTCTCTCTCTGTCTCTCACTCTAAATCTCTCTCACACTAAATCTCTTTTATTCTATATTTTTAAGAAGATACACTATCACGTGTACGGTGCTAAATGCGCATTTTTTTATATAAATATTTTTAGCCTAAAACCAAGTAAGTCGAATCACACAGACTCGCTGTTGTAATTAGGTATGACGTAGGTACACAAAATGTTGACATCTAAATTAAAACAGATATGTTGCTTCTAATATCGCAAAGTCTAGACTTTGTGATGTCTAATATTAGAAACAAAATATCTGTTTCAAACTATTCGCCTGTCACATTATTCTTGGTCTAGACCAAGAATAATGTGACAGGCGAAGTTTTCAAATCAATTGCTCTTGACTGATCAAACTTAATTATATTGGCACGTGTATTGATTGCCTGTCTTTATTAAGATCATAGTTCTGTCTTCGAAACTCAAAAGGCCTAATAACCTGTTTTATGCATATAAATGAATTTTAATTAGATAATTTATTTAGTGACAAAAAAATTATACATAATCAGCCTATAATGCTCCCACTACTGGTACACAGGACTCCTCTCTGTGAAAGGAAATGGGCCGTAATCCACCACGCGGGCCCAGTGCGGGTTGATAAAGAATGTATTGTACTCAATGATAATACGTCATTGATTGTACTTAATAATTCCATGGCTAAGAACGTTCGAATTGCGAATAAAGTGCAGTACCTACTACCTCACTGCCATGCGCTTTATTCGAAATTCGAATATTCTTGGCCATAAAATTGTACAGAAACATAAATGGCCAGTACGAATGACACGTAGAAAAAAACATAAAACCTCCATCTACCCTTCCTAGGAAAAGACACAGAGTACTTTTATACACACATCAAAAGTGTCTAGGGATCAACATATATATTTTTGCAATAACTTTTCTCCTGATTGATATTAATTAAAATTTTCTTTAAGGATTCATCAAATAAAGTGTTTTCGTTTGTCACAGTAACGATAAACCAAGTCACCTTTGCATTAATAAAGAAATTAGCCATTTTCCTAATAAAGGGATTTTTGACATTTGAACCACTAACACAAAAGTTCGAAAAAAAGACTGAAATAACAGTTTTCTTTAAAATTTTATTGGGTAACTTAAACAATTAATAATCCGTGTTTCTACCGCGAACACTAACAACACAAGAACATCGGTTTGGCATACTCAAAATGAGTTCATCCAAATCACGCTGTGGAATGGCAGCCCATGTTCGTTGCAACAACAAAAAAAGGTCTTCTTGCGACTGGATACCCTCCATATTCGGCAGAGCTCTTCTCTGTAGCATATCCCATGCATGCTCAATCGGGTTCAAGTCTGGCGACTGAGCAGGCCAGGGCAGGACATTGATGTTAGCTGCGGCGAGAGTCTGTCTTACAACTCTTGCGGTGTGCGGTCGTGCATTATCATGCATTAACTGAAATAAGGGACCGATTTGCACTTGTAGAGGAACGATGACGTCTGATACAATCGTCTCAGCATAAATTTGAGCGTTGAGGTTGCCTCTGATCCAAATCAACTCAGTTCTTCCACCGATCCAAATACCCGCCCATACCATGATGGTTCCACCACTATAAGGATGGACTTCCTGGCAGGATTTTAATCGCTGTTGGCGTCCAGGGGTTCTCCAGTGTCGTATACGTCTTGTATCCGGTCTCATACCAAAACGAGACTCATCAGAAAAGCACACGAAACGCCATTGTTCTTCTGCCCAATTTCTGTGTTCAAGAGCCCATTGATATCGAATCCTACGATTGTGCATTGCTATAGGTGGTACCCGTAGCGGTCTTTGGGAATGAAGGTTCACTTCATGCAAGCGGTTTCTGACTGTTTGGTCGCTAATTAAGTTCCCTGAAGAGTGATGAAGCCTCACGGCTAACATCATGGCGGTTATTGTTGGAGCTCTTCGAGTTAAGATTTGAATGTATCGGTCTTGTCTCCGTGTGGTGCAGCGATACCGTCCTCCATGGCGCTCAGCCACGGTACCAGTGCTTCGGTAACGTGTCCAAAGTCGACTGATAACACTCTGACTTGTATTCAGAGCTAAAGCCACAGTACGTTGCCGGGAACCAGCTTCTATCATTCCCACGGCTCTGAGCATTTCTTCCCTGCTTAAATGACGTCGCCGCTCCATAATAACGTTGGTTTTAATCAGTAGTAGGGAAACAGTAGCACTAATAATGTCTTCAATGCGTTGTATGTTTTTATAGGGAAAATATTGACAGCTGATTTTCATCTTTTACTCGAATTTGATTCACAGTTCCTGATTCAAATTATGAAATGCACCAAAAAGGATCCATATAAATTTATAAAATCATAAATTTATTACAAAGCCACATCTCAATCTCAAGAAATCCGCATAAAAATGCTTGATCCCTAGACACTTTTGATGTGTGTATATGGAAAAGGATTACAAAACTGGAATAAAGATACAAGAAAGCGGGTCGGTAAGAAAAACCTCAATAACTTCAAAAATGTTGGAGCTAGCTTTATGAAATAAAGACTGTATTATAGACAAGTTTACATATAATGCCTAAAATAAAAAAAAAAAATTTTTTTTTTAAAAGGATTGCTCAAATATTTTAAAAGTTATCGAATTTTTTATAACTAACCCGCTTTCTTTGCGGCCCAGTGTATTTATAATAAAGCTGGTGGCATTATGTTATAATTCTATATTAAATGATTGGCCTCCCAACGAGAACTCTCTAACTAGAATTGAACTTACCGATTTGAGCTCTGCCTTTGGACTGCGAACAACGTTTTCCACTCTAATTAAATACCACTCAATGAAAGAGCTGATCGATAGAACTACTTTCGTTAGTTTTCATAGTTTAAAATGAATTTCCGGATTTAACCATGAACATTTGAGGTTCACTAATAATTAAAACTCATTCTTTTGCATCACAATGACAACCCCATGCTTATATCCACGCAATCACTGTCCATTCCAAGGTAGCTTTCTGCGATCTCTTTCAGACAACCTATAAGGCTACCCATTGAATTTTATGTAAGTAGTGTAATTTTTTTTTATTATGTATTTTCTGGTATAATGTAACAATTAGTCCTCTAGAACGTATTTGAAAGAAAAGAAAAATATAAAAGTAATATAAAATATATTTCGGCAATGGCGACCAATCTCAACCAAGAGCAATCTTCGGTGTAGAAGATGTTGTGCACAGACACAGGTGCACTCCCTCTTCAGTCTTCCCTCACTCTCATAGACATGGGACGGCACGTAATCCGACACGACCGGAGAGAGAGACGAAGCATATCTATATAAATAAATAAATCCACTAAATAATAATTAAGGAGGTTCTATGCTCCATATACTTACGTACTTCTCAATTTTATTATGGTAGGTAAACTTCACAAGAATCTTAATTCCTCAATTTAAGTTCTAGATCGGAAAACATAAGTATTACGAAGTTACACATTCGTGAAACTTATTTTATTGGAGAAATCTGTAAAAGGGTTCAACTTTTCATTAATTCAAATCATCGAGTAATTGGAGAATGGAAAATTTCTTGTTTTTTGAGGGTAGGGAAGCACGTCTAAACGCTTAATCATTGTTATTAAACATTTGTTTATGAAAAGGGTTTATTTAGGCTGGCTTTTGTGATTATGTAGGCACTCGAGTAATTTGCTAAGTACAATGACAACTTGCTAGCCATTTATTAATTAAACTAGCTGCGCCCCGCGGTTTTACCCATATAAGTCTCGATCTCGTAAGAATATCGGCATAAAAAGTACTTATCCTAGCCATATTTCATCCTAATTTAATTAAATAAATAATTAATAATACTTATTAAATTAAAAATTTGGTAATTTTTTTTTTATTTATTAAATTAATTTTCCTATTATTTTTTAATTCGTTCAGCCGTTATAGCGTGAAAACGTAACAAACAAACTTACAAAACAAAACAAACCTTTTCTCTTAATTTCGGCTTTCATGCCGTCATGAAGAAAAGAACAGCGTCAATAATGGGTAAGTTGCGCGGAAGCTCCAACAGCATCTAAAAACATTATTAGACAAAGTGGACAGTCCCTTTGTAAGGCACTGGGTACGGAGGCACGCGCCATTGTGTGTTGGGCCACGTCTTTTATAGTTGTATTAGTTTGTAAAAGTTTACTAACATAGTTTTTAAGTCATTGTTACTAACATTATATTTTATGGATTATGTGTACTTGTATGTGTAGTCCGAAATAAAGAATAGGTATCCCCCTTACTCATAAACGTTGTATAGCGTCTGTATAGTTACACAACGTTTTGTCTTCTTCTTTCGAAAGTCAAATTAGTGACGACTAAAAGACAGAAATCGGCGTGTAACTACTCATCTGACATACTTAATACGTTTATTACAAGGGAGTATATTTAATTATAATAGTTGTAATAATAATTTGTTTAGATTACTTGAGAAAGCAATTTATCTACTTGTTACTAAGGGAACACGAGGATGATTGAATTTTTTTTATAAAAACTTGATAGTTTTCTCAAATATTTTTAATGAAACTTCAGCTATTTTCTTTCATCTGCCAGACAGGGTGCGGTTCGTTAACTTGCTTCTAAGTTTTCCGAATACAAAACTTCACATATACATGAAAATTCATGCAAGCACTACTTTACTTGCAACGTATTCGCTGAACATGATGTAAAGTCTGTTTTTATATTTAAATTAAGCCATGAATTTTGAGGGTAAAATGCTCGGTGAATGGCTTTTAATTCCGTTCAAAAAGCTCCTGTCTTAAAATCCTCCATTGTTCCATCAGCAAGAAAATCTACCAATCAGCGTTCTTCATACGATTCGCTGATTCTGCCCCGGCTTCATTAGCATAATTTTGAAGTTATGATAAAATTATTATATCGACGAAATTGTCTGTCGAGCCATAAAGGAATAACAACCAAAGATAATATTTTATTACTTATCTCAGGGGAAGCTGCCATTGAATCTGGATAAAAGAAGTCTTTGCCCGTTTCCGTGACGTAAGCTTCCTCAGATCAAAGTTTCATTGTCATCCGTCGCGATTGAGCGCAGAATAAACATGCGAACAGATTTTATCATTTATGACATATCTAATATTAGCATTGGTTATGGGGATTCATATTTGCCAACTCGATATTAGTTATCAGTGAAACTCCGTCTTTTTTACGTACAAAATGTCGGTCGTCAGTTTACCTAGTATAGGCGATTGGGTAAAGTACCTCGAACCGAAATCAATTGAAATCAAAGGTCGTCGGAGTTTTTGCAAAGTTCAGCAAGAGCCGGCAAGTTCATTAGCGAAATCAGAGGTTTAATTGAAATGTCTCGTAAACTCCGCCGGACTCGGGTTTGTATAGGTGCCTTAGTCACCTTTGAAATTCTCAAATCAGTTTTATAACTTCCTAGATTACTTCCTCACTTAGCTCGTAACCCGCGCTTAGCGATAAACTTAAAATTATGACGGATTTTTTATGTTTTCATACAGAAGAGTCAGAAATTCAGCTTGCAAAAGTAGGCTCTCCATAAAATACAGTGAAGTATATTGAATTCACAAGATGTTCTGTTTTATTTTACGTTTTTATGTTGGGTCTGGTTTATTAACCTCAAAATATGGTAGGCTTAAGGCCGAAGCAATACCACGAGTCCGCTGATCTGATACAAGTTTATAACATTTTAATTAAAATTTGGGGGAATTTGAAAGGGTCGCTTAGCGTTGTGACTGGGTGCCCTGAGAGCAGCCATTTGTTAATACGGGGTGCAGAGAGGGGTTGGGGGAGAACACGTTAAATTACAATCATTTGTTTACCGACCAGCTCCGTGAACCGTGAACCGCACGTATTTTTATGGCAGCATGATGCTCATCTCCATTTTTGCTTCGTCGGTCAATATGACCTAATTCATATTGGCTGTCTCACAAATCTTCATAATGTTCATGTGAAGCTAATCATTTATCTGGATTTGTTTGTTTTGGTACTTAGTACAATGTCCATTCAGTCAATCCTGACCAAGTCTATTACTCTTATTTACTCAACAGTATTACGTTCGACATAAAACAAAACGTGGTACTATCCTAAGTCCTACTGAAATAACAAATATTTCCAAATGCAGCCTCCGGAGTTTGTTTGTTTTAAAACTTAGTTAATTAAAACGAGTTTATGTTACCACTGGGGTCCGCAGAGGGATCTTATATTATAGAAGAAAAACTTTGTATTTCAAGTGTTGACTTTCACCACTCCAGCATCCAGCGTGGTGGTACTTAGAAGTACTTTAGACTATTCCCTTAAGGGATTGCGGTTTCGTACCTACAGGAACACGACCCGGTTTTATGTTGTAAAAGCCTCGTGTAATGCCAGTAATTTACGCCGCTATCAACGATAATTACATAGAATCATTCACGAGAAATACAATGACAGTAGCATGTCAGCTTCTACATAGTACTACAAAATTACATGATAATTTGGGATTTTAGTGTGAACCTAATGTCGGCTACCTGATACAAAATTTCGAATACATTTGCACAGTGAAATCACAACAGCTTAAACAGGTACAAAACCTGGAACTGTAGATCAAATTTTTCGCACCTCCCGCTTTTTAACTCGTTAGTCACATCAAAATAAAGCCAGCGATTATTTAGAAACAGGCTCAACATCCCGCACAGTTTACCGGAATGTATTAGTCACCAGAACGCTTACCAGCAAACATCTGCCACTTTATAACGGTCTTCCGCGTAATCGAGTGTCATACAACATCATAAGATTTCCTTACAGCGTAAATACAACGTACGCGTAGTTTCAGCGTAGCGGAACGTGTACCTCGTGTAGCCAATATTTTTTCAGATTTCGTGCTTTCCCTGGGACAAGGCGAGTCGGACCCACTATAATTCACGAGGAGGCTGACTGATGCGTTTACCCGCACATAAACTAAATTCTTTCAGTTTCCCTCAACGTTAAAGGCTGAGTTATTTTTAAGGTTGTGTGCGAACCCCAAATAAATACACAATAGATATACAAGTACCTACTTAGTATTTGTAATGTGCGGGACGTGATATATACATGCAATAACATGAGGTTGATTGTTGGTAGAAAAGAAATAGAATTATTGTTGTATCATTTTTCTAACCTTCGCTTCTATAGGGCGTACAACGTGTACGCCCTATAGAAGCGAAGGTACGTGTACGTGTACGTGTTTCTCTTCATATATGCCTTTCATGTACAGATATAAATCATGACACTAGAGGTTTTTTACTTGATATCAAATTGGGAGAACGGTCCGCTAAGTATATCTCTCGACCTACGCGTTCAAGTTTTTCTCGCACATTCTATTACTATTCGTAGGTGTCATGTTCCCAAAATTGTTATTATTGGAAAATAGTAATCTAATTATTACAGTAAAAGAAAATACATTCTGACCCGTAGCAATTCTATAAATAAATCTACACACAAATTAAATAATAAATACCAAATAAAACGTGGCAGATTTGAAAGCAAAGTTCTCAGAACCTATTTATAAGGTACGAGTATATTCGGTTACAACTGTAGGTAATTCACTCATCGTCTGCTAACTTTATCATCAGCAACCTTATCAAAGGAAGAGACGGTTAACCCGACCTTACATTAGTACGAAAAGCCACAAACTTACCTATGAGAGAGTTGTTGAACACAGTGACGGCATCCGACGCACCTAGTCCACATGATAAATTGGTAAAGGGCTGATTGCGTGACTGACTCCTAACTACGATAATTTGTTAGCTAACTAGCTGTCTTTACCGACTACTGTAGCATTCCCTTCGCTCCCTTCGCGTTGTTTGCCTCACATGATTTCAACTTTCACCCTTTGCTATGACGTCACTTCATGCCGTCATAGAGTGTGACGATAATACTTTTAGTGGAAAAACGGTATATTCATGTGTTCGGAGAGTAATTGTCGATAATTCCTTTCTATTTTTGAACAACTCTATCGAACTCGTTATTATCTTAATTACTGAAATTAAATAACTAGTTCGGTTGGGAAGTAATTAATAAATACGGAGTGTTTTTTTAACTTAATGAGTGAAGTAACTATTTTACATATACTGTACGACGAATAAGGGGAACATTTACGTTGACGATACGATTGTAGTGATGTTACTTATGTACTTAGTTGCGGTCGTAAAATCGACAGAGGGAAGTGGATAGTAAATACATCAGCTAAATAACACTAACTCCGCGCGTTATTCACTTAGCACTACTTTGAGTTTATGTGACACTTGCTTTGTTATGTGAGTTGTGACTGCTCTCTCAGTAATCAGCCCTTTCTTGATTTACTCTTTGTAGCTGCTCTATGCGAATAACAGACATGAATAACAAGGCTATAGTTGTGCAAATGTGTCTTTGTGGCGTAAACTTACACAACGCGTCAAACAATAACTTAGGTAGGTACCTATATTGATGTAGTTATCTTACTTAATTAAACTTTGTTTGCACAAGATCACGACGTCCTTCAATCTAAGCTAGTCGCAATAAAATTATTATACATATATACAGGAAACCACCAGCAACCAGTACGCAAACTGTAACTATGAATTCAGCATATGATTCAAAATCAAAATATTTTATTTCACGTAAACCTACATGGGCACTTATGAAACGTCAGAAGCTAGGTACACGATTCCAATTGGTCGTTTCCTATGGAGAAGAACCGGCAAGAAACTCCACGGTTGCTCTTTTAAAAATAATTGGCTTTTACAATGTTTTCAAATTACAGTAGGTATGGAAGGACAGCGTAGGCCTGTCAACCAGTCACCAGGTACTTGATAAAATAAAAAATGGTCTACAGATCTAAAGTCTACAAGGCCTACAAAGTCCTCACATTTACAGAATAAGAATCTATCAAAAGGATAAATAAAATATAAAATCTACTAAAACCAAGTGATATGATTGCCATTACAACCACTAATAAAGAGGTGAAAAATTAGAATTGTCTGTATATAACGTCAAATAATAAAAAGATAATGGTGTCGATTCTCTTGTCACAAATGCCTCTAAACTAGACTAAAAATCACTAAAATTTAGTTTATTCCTGTCAAACGACGATTTCCTATTCTGAAATTGACTAAAGTGACACAACTTAACTATATTTTAGTTTGACAGCACTAAGATGGCACTGAGTTATTTAATCTATTGAACATGGCAATTTTGCTATTCTGAATTACACGTTTTTCACCTAAAATTTAGATTGTTTAACTAAATCTGACTATTTTTAATCGCGACTAAAAAGGTGTGGAATAAAATTAGTTGTCGTTGAAGAAAAAAATGAACAGAAAGTCACACCAACACCTCGACTTCAGATGCAAAAACAGTACAGTATTTTTTTTTTCTTTTGCTTATATCTCGAAAATGGTGTGTCCTATCGCAAAAATAATGAAAATTTCGACCCCCTTTATAAAACCCATAAACCCCCCTAAAACTCAACATGTAGGTAATAATTTTTCATATTTTCCATACAAAAAGTGAAAAATTCCTTAAAAAACACGCCAAGGCTGCCCCCTGCACGCCTGCGGCTCTAAAAAAAAATCACGGGTAGGGCAAACAAGTACCACGTGTCGACGAGTCGCAATTGTCAAATTCGATTTTAGTTGTGTCAAAATTATTTTTAAATTTAGAGAATTTTTCATGCAGAATAGCTGTAAGATTCTCATAGCAAAAAGTAACGAATTTTAGTGATAGTTTAGTTAGTTTAGTTCGGTGTACAAGAGAATCGGCACCAATGTCAAAGAAGTACTTACGTAAAAAAAAAAAATAAGCATTGTAATTTGAGAGCAGTTAATAAACATTTACCTAGTTATGCCGTTAACGAGGTGCCAGGGAAGCCACATGTGCAGAACGAATTATTGCCAAACTACCTTGTCTTGAACGTAGTCTTTAATCTTATGCTTTTTTGATAAGGGCACGTTTGATGAGGGTTTTGAACTTTCCATCGCTAAGTTCTGTAACCGGCTTTGGCAACTTGTTATAAAAACGGATGCTGTTTACAAGAAATTACTTGGTAGTCTTAGTTAATCTAAAAGGTATCACAATTTCATTTTTACTACGTGTATTTTATATTATAGAAATCGCTTCTTATTTTGAAAAGTCCTATGTTTTTGCGAACATACAAAATACTTTCTAAAATATAAAGAGAAGGCAGAGTTAGTAGGTATATCAATTTCTTTTAATTTGTTTCTAAGAGATTCTCGAGGACCCTTTTTATAGATTGCGCGGATTGCCCACTTTTGTAAAATGAAAACTGAATCTATGTCAGCTGCTGATCCCCATAGCAAAACACCATAAGACATAATACTGTGGAAATACGCAAAGTATACTAACCTAGCTGTGGCTATATCTGTCAACTGCCTTATTTTTCTTACTGCAAATGCAGCTGAACTTGATCTACCTGAAAGAGCTCTAATGTGTGCGCCCCATTATAATTTTGAATCTAAAGTAATTCGTAGACATACAGTTTCCGTAACAGCATCTGGTTTTTTGCCATCAAGTTTTAAATTTGAATTTCATGTGAAAAAAATAAACATGAATTTCCATAAATTCATGTTTATTTTTGCTACACAATATCACAAAGAAAAATCTCCAATTATTTACAAACAAAGCTTTGAGCATTTGTTCTAAGAAAAACTTGATTGAACATTCGCGTTGTATTTCTTCAGAGCTATTTTCTACACGCTGACGTCATCAAAATGAGTGGCATACAGAGCAAAATACAACACAATGTACTTTAACCTCACACAAATGACGTCTCTTTTATGTTAAAGAAAGAATGCTTTTATAAATTGACATCTTATAAAAGTATTATTAGGTGTCGGTTAGTCGTGACAAGGGGCACACGTTTTATCTACTGAATTAATTAGAAAAATCTTAAATTCGTTCACTAACTGACAGGCTGGGTAAATCGCTGGGTCTATAAGCATTAAATTTTGCACAAGAGCTCCTTATATTAAGAAAGTGAGCACTAAGGAAGGATTTTTGGAAATTCAATCCCCACAGGGCTTAAATAAGCGATGAAATCTTGTAGGTATTTTTGTCGAAGTTCATCATTTGTGTGAATGGGAAATCCAATCATGCAAAGGCACATGGGTTATAGATATAGAAAATTGGACATTTTCAGACACCTTTCCTTCAATTTTCCCAATTTGGTATCCAATCTGAAAGGCGATTAATCGATTAACGCATCCGTCCTTATTTCCCAATACTTGTATGAAGGCGAACTTTCAATTTGAAACTCAAAACCCCTTCCTTACCTGTCCCACCTCTTTTTCTTCCGATTCGCTGCGGGTTTCGAGATAGTTCACTGATAAATGTTTTCATAGAACCGAGCTACGATGGCCGCCATTTTTCGTTGGTGACTTTTCCAGATCTTGGCTACCAGTTACAGAGGTTGACATATGGGGAGACTAGGTCCTAAATAGTTTTCACGTACTCGTATTTTTGCAAAGTCTATAAATCCACCGTAGGTACAGATTGAGAGTCAATTCGTTATGTTTATCGGATCTCCAAGTTACAAGCCAGTACGAAAATGAAAGAAAAACATAGTTTATCACTAAGTGTAAGTTGTTACAGCAAAGTGAGCAGCCTGCCACTAACTTATTGATGTATGAACGTGGCTCCAAACGGCACCAACTAAGAGACACACTGCAATTATTCTGTACTAGCTGCGCCCCGCGGTTTCACCCAAATAAGTCTTGATCCCGTGGGAATATCGGAATAAAAAGTATATTATGTCCTAATCTAGGTCAAGGTCTACCCATGTGCCAAATTTCATCAAAATCTGTTTAGCCGTTTTAGCGTGAAAGCGTAACAAACGAACATACAAAAAATAAAATATTTTCTCTTTATGATACAAACCAGCAGCGCCCCGCGATTTCACCCGAATAAATGTCGATCCCTTGGGAATATCGGGATAAAAGTATCCTATGTGTTATTCTGATGTATAAGCTTATTACTGTAAAGTTTCATCAAAATCCGTCCAGTAATTTTTGCGTGAAAGAGTAACAAACATCCATCCATTCTCACAAACTTTCACATTTATAATATTAGTAGGATAGTAGGATTTAGATGAACAGACCAGAATATAATTAAGAAATTAGTGAATAGGTATACTATTTTTAGTCTTGTGATTTTTCCTTGTACAGACGCCGCCAGCACATCAACCTGCCCGAAACTGTAAAATTTTCCCAATCAACTTTGAACCTTATACTTTAGCGATAAAGTTGAAAATTTATCAAAGAAATTTTACAGATTGTAGTAGCTTGATGTGCTGGCGTCTGTACAGTACAGCACAGTAGAGTAGAACGTGGCAGTAGCGAAACACAGCATAGTAGTAGTCTTTCGATGCTTTTTTGTACACACATTTCTCCGCAACTATTAATCAGCTCGTGACCATTTTTTTTTAATGTTGGCTTACATTTACTTCAATTTAGGGAACAGTGCAAGATTCATCAAAATCGATTCAGTAATTTTCAAGATATGGAATAATACGTGTAAGTGTCAAAGGGAAAAAACATAAAAAAAAAAAAGGAAAAATGCACGAAAAAAAAAGAGATTAATTTTCTCACATTTATCGATTCCGATGCGGTACGAAGTTCGCCGGGTCAACTCGTATCTGTATCATCTGCCTCATCATCTGCCTAGCCTTTTCTCAACTATGTTGGGGTCGGCTTCCAGTCTAACCGGATGCAGCTGAATACCAGTAATTTACATGGAGCGACTGCCTATCTGACCTCCACAACCCAGTTACTGGGTAATACGATACCCCTTGGTAAGACTGGTTGTCAGACTTTCGGGCTTCTGACTACCCGTAACGACTGTCAAAGATCCACGAATGACAGCCGGGACCTACGGCTTAACGTGCTTTCCGAGGCACGGAGGGGTCTCAGTATGTAAAGATGGTCACCCATCCACAGACCAACCGCGGCAAGCGTAGCTTAACCTGATCGATCGACCTGTGCGGCTGTTATTATTTAGCCACGGACCCCTCCGTGTCTGTATATTATATAAAATTCAAAGTCCTGACTAAGACTGAGAAGAAGAAGAAGCTAGTGTAGTATAAAACAAAGTCGCCAAAATGTCTGTACGCGCATAACTTCCGAATGACTGCACCAAATTGGATACTTTTTTTTGCTGTGTTCGGTATTGCCAGGATAAGGTTTGTATGAAAGAAAATTTCAGAAAATCTAAAAAAAAATTGCACCCGTGCGTAGCTGGGGCGGGCCGCTAGTATCATACAAGGTGTAGGATAAACGCAAGTCCTGAAAGTAGTTTGTTCATAATTGACTACTGAATCGACATCAGTATTTTTTTCAAAAATGTTGTATTTTATCATACTAACTGCCGATTGAGTCAAAGAAAATTAAATGTTAGATTACAAGGCAATAAGACTCAATTTTAAATGCATAAAGTAATGCTATGGTTGACACGATTTTCTTAATAACAACAGTTTTATTAAAAAAAATAAGTTTTGGTCGTTGTATTATGCTTTTAACTCAATACTCTAATTGGGGTGTGGTCTTGCGTTAATTATGTTACATATTGTATAATTTATATTATATCATCTAAGTTTCACACACTTCTCATAATTCTACCTGCATTATCACGAAATAGTACTTACAACAAATTTTTCTTATATATATTCACGCTTGCATTCCCTAAAGGGGCAGGCAGGGGTGAATAATACTCCCTCACTTCATCAGTTATGTTTCAAGTTTCGTATAATAGGGGGCGAGTCTATTGCTATTAACCCAATCTTGTTTTGCATAATTGTTTCAAAACTTGGCAGTCATGCTTTGATAGAGTTTTGAGATAGGAGTCCATTCCACAGGTAGAAACTGATTAATGGGTTACATTATAATTTTAGAAAATTATTACAAGAGAACTGAAGGCCAATTCTCGTAATTTAAAACGTTCAAAATCTAGTCACAGTCTCATCTCTGCGACAAACAATTTTTTTTTTTGGTGAGATATTATCAAATAACTCCTCCCGCTCTGGGCGGAGCGAGAGGGCGTGTCAGACTCTTACTGACTAAAACCCACCCGTGTTCCTTCAGTTGCTTGTGCCAGGGGCCACGGTGGCCAATTTATGAAATATAAGTTCATATTTTTAATTTAATTGTCCGAGTCTGTCCTTATTACAATTTTAATTCAAGATGATTTAAGATGGCTGAATGTCATTTTGCGGTATTTATATTATTATTATATAATTCGTAGTCGGTAAAGCAATTCTATCGTGCAAAGAGCAGATAAAAATAACCCTTAAGGTGACTGTACAAGGGTAGAAAACTTATGTACCTAACTGCTGAAAAGCGTTCATCGAAAAAAACCACATTGTTATATAGCAGGTAACAAAATAAATGTGTAACACCCCTGTCGAAAGGAAATAGCCACATTACAGAAATAAATAAAAATTGTAATTGTTATGATATAAAAACTGAATAGCTACACCACGGTAACGTATTACATACGAATTCACCTATAAAGGAAAACTTGTTCAAACGTACCTCTGAAGGAAAACTCATAAAAATACTGGAACTTCGAGTATAAAAACTTTCCGCCAATATTTTTGGTACGAAAATATAGTGTACCAAAGTTAGGCAGTGTTAGGTGGAATGATAATATATTATGTTATGTACTACTTAGGCAAAGCAAACGTTGGATAAAAACACTGTCATTAATTTTCCTAAGTAGTCAGGTAGATATTGCAGAGGTTCCTATATCCCATTTTTCCTCTCACATTATTACGTTTTTCCTCTGAACCCTTAACCGATTTATCTACGTTCATAGCTATGCTTTTTATCCTGATATGCTAGTCGGAAAAGATTGAAAAACTGTGCCAGATATTGTCGACTTAGAAACGAAACTATATTCGTGGATATTGGCAAAGTTTTATTCATTTTTATTGTTTATGTCTAAGTGTCAAAACAGAAATAGCTTTGCGCTGAAAGATGAGTAATGTGAAAGCCGTGTTTCATGTACAGGGTTGTTAAAGAGTCATATATTGGAATAAAATATGCATTGGTTTATATATTATACAATCTGTTACACCTACAAACGTATATATTAATATTTATAAAACATCCGAATTTGCGTCATGCTTATAATATGATGAATGCTGAAAGGTCAGCTTTTATTTTAGCATCAGTTATAGCTTTTACCCATCGATTAATCCAATTATATGAACTAGTTACCGGCAATAGTCTGCGTGGGTAGCTATCATTCACCACTTCTAGACGCATGGAGTGATTTATTAATTAAGTATATAGTATAGTACCCAACCCTTCACGTCAGGTATAAATTACATTAAATTGATTTTAGATTTACAGTATCTCTTTCCTCGTTAAGCTTACTAGCCTTATTGATGCTTTATTAATATTAAAGCATGTTCGTTATGATTGCAAAGCCGGGTTAACTACTTCACGAAGCGTTATCATACAGACCCATTTCCCTGTTGCCTATACTATCGAAGCAGTTTGAAAAATCATTTTTATAACGCCTAACACCTATTATAAATTAGATAAAGATCCTTTACCATCAGTTTGGTATCAGAGAGAAACACTCCACGATATACCAAGTACATAGAACTACCAACATCATTGAGAGAATGCTTGAAGATAAAAAAAGTCTGTTCCACTGTATTTTTAGATGTGGCACAAGCTTTATATAGAGTTTGGCGTAAGGGTTTGATATACAAGCTAAGACTGTTGCTGCCCAATGATTTTACCGGTATCTTGGAATCATACAATGCCGATGGAATGTTTCGGGTACGGTGCGAGGATGCCTAATCCGAGTAAAAAATATTAAAGCTGGCGTGCTTCAAGGTAATATGCTGGGTCCAGTCCTCTACAAGAATTCATCAACAAGAATTGTGATTATTACTCAATATTCATAGATGGCCAAGAAGTGCCATACGCAAATACCTTGGCATAACGCTTGACACGAAACTGCGCTGGAAAGCGCACTTCAAAAAGAACTAGACATGCGTTTGGATATATATTTTTTTAATTATATAAGCATATTCTTATGCACATGGACAAATATGGCATCCAACTGTGGGGTTGTACTAAACCGGCCAACAACTAAATTATACCAACATTCCAGAATAAGGTACTTAGGAGTATTGTTAATGCGCCCTGGTATATAAGAAATGACGACGTCCATCGTGATCCTAAGATGGAACCCGTCACCAACATAATCCAAAAAATTGCTGAGGCCCATGTACCTAACTCGAACATTGAGATAATTCAGACCAAACAAATATAGTGCGAAGAATAAAACGAACAAGTTTGAGTTAGTGTAGTATAAAAATGTATAAAAAATAGTGACATTGACACACATATAACTCATGAAAGATAACATGACTCTAAGAAAGTGGAACGGATTTGTCTAGAGTACAATGAACGCTATTCATAGTTTTAAAATAATTATCATGTAAAAAATTAGGTTAGATTATTCTTATTAATCTTAAATAGTCTAGATTGTAATTAATTATTAAGAACCTGGTGATAAAAGAAAAAAGAAAACAGAATCTCTTTGTTACTAAAACAGTTTTTCTGATTTTATCTTTAACGGGAAATTGAAAAACAAAACTTACAAAATTTAATTTACTCAGCCCAAACGTCATAAATACCTATATCCTAAATATTGACTATTAAAGGTTCGTATAGACTCATAAACAAAACCTACAATTAAAAGTCGCGTGTGTTATAATTGTTAAAAAGGAAACGTTCAAGGAATGTAGAAGAAATGCAAATAATCATGGCGGCGGCGGGTGGGTACAGTGGGCACAATACAAACACACAAAACAAAAGCTTAGGGGAGATGGGGAAACGAGTTAACAATCACATTGTTTGCCCACTTACCCGCTGGGCGGCGGAATAAACGTACCTAAATGTTCACCGAATTGACGAAACTTCTATTTTTGTACTGAAATCGTTGAATACTGACATTCTTTGTTTGTATGAGCTATTAACATGGATTTCGTCACTTAGTATTTTTATTTAACTTTTTAATTATACTGAGTTTTATAAAACTGTTGCTGAAACTATCGAATAATCATGTTTAAAGCTGTTTAAAAATGAAAAGAATTTGTTGTGTTTTATTGAATTGACAATTCAAAAAGGACTTATTTTGGATATAATAGTTTCAATTATATTTCAATACACAATAAGAAGAAACGTTAATTAAATTAGTAATCGGATCTGCCTATAATAGAGGTACCTACTGATTAAAATTATGATCAACAAAGGAAAGCGCAAATATAGGCTCTAGATTAAATCAAAGCGCTTAAATGAAAACATTTTTATTACAACATCTCTACACCATGCTGTAGGTACCTACTCGTGTCAATTCAAATACTATAATCAATCATTGATTAAAAGTCCATGTAGAGATAAACATTTGATAGAATTTACGTCGCTAATTTTACGTCGCGTAACCTTACCGACGTTACGCGACGGAAAAGTAGGTACCTTCTTCTTTTCGTGTCGATAGTACTCTTCCTCTTATTTTTTTTAATATACTTTTAGCCCAGTAGGTGGCCAGGTTGATTGCTGCATCACAGTGGCATTCTTTAGGTCATCTGAGGTGCAGGTGAACTGGAATAATAATTCATAACATAATAGGGATGACGACGGGGTAAAGTAAACGAAATTCTATTTAGTCCGTCAGTTAGATTATCAAAAAATAATGGACACATATTTTTTCTTGTGTCAATCAACCAAAAAATTACAAAGATAAAGCGTGTCAAAGTTTGGGAGTGGGGGCTCGTGACGTCACTTGTAGGTAAAAATTGTACCAACACGTGTCTTCATGCGACATTTCAAATCAATATATCTCTGTAATGTTTTGATTACGTGAAAAAAGAAAAAATACGTGCCCAATACTTTTTAATAATTAATCTACCTGATAGACGAAGAAAAAAAAGTTAGTCATCATCCCTATTATACTGGTTCTTTCTTGTACCTACAATGTATGTGAATGGAGTCTTATATTGTTTTATCCACTCTTAACTCATGTATTTTAACAAAGTTCGATTGATCCCGAGCTTTTGAGCAAACCTTTGAAAAGCCGTGACGTCAATGCAAAAGTTTTGAAGAAAACGTTGACGTAAATGACTGATTTTTATTCAGAATTAATGCTGACCATTCAAACTTGATTTAAGTATATGAAGAATCAAAGCTAACTTTTGCTTGCTCGAGCTTTACTTTAAATTCCTTTGAATACCAAATATATTTCTTTAGGCAACATCAAAGTTCAAGTAAAACTGAAATTATTCCTAGAATATTATTCTGTGAAGTCAGACATAAATGAATAATGGTATTTAAACCATTTAACAGAGCGCTAAGTTATATCCTAAGGGTTTATTTTAGTACATACCTAAAATTGTTAAGAAGAACGAAAATGAACGAACGAATTCTTAGAAAAAATACCTCAAGATGGCTTTAGGCACAGAACAAGAGCAAGAGAAAGTTATTATTTTCCTGATGTTCTAGTTATTTTAATGTAGGTAGAACAACTAATGAATTTAACAGAGTGGGGATAAACCTAATGAGCATTCGCTCGTTTGGTCTAAACCCGCCTTTATCCATGGTATATCTAAACAAATGGCGACCGCTATTAGGTATGACTGTTATTATAACTAATCAGCGGGGTAATTGCGTAACACACTATCAGTAGCAATGGTGTTCATTTTGATAGTTCAACAACATTCATTGCGATATTTACGTTGTTGAGCCAAATTTTTCGAATATATATAAAGCAATGGATTAGCAGTATCCTTCAAAATGATTCAAATTGAGATTGATAGTGTGTTGAGCAATTAAGGTGCTGTTTACTAAATTTCACTTCATTTATAAAGCCACAGAAGACATGAAACCTCAAAACTGACGTGCATTTGAAACCGAAACTAAAACATTTAACAACCGCGTCCTTGAAAAAGCGGGCACACGTGAATAGGCCGGGGTAGACGGTAGCATTGGACTGCAGAACGAGGTCAAGGCGAATAAAGCCTTCGATTAACGTTTCCTTATTCAAACACGACTTCTTTTACAACCCCGTGGCTTGTATTTATTTTTAGTGTTGGTGACTCGGGTGACGTCACTCGGGTTTCCCTTGGAGCTTTGTAGTCTTGGACGATATGGGGTTGCGTGCGTAGATGTGCATTATGATTTGAGGGTTGGAGCATAAACAACGTACTGGTACAGTTACCATACTTATCGTTTGAAAAAAGATTAATTATTTATTTAAGTCGTTTTTGTGACGTTTCATTTAAATCTACAATCAGTTAGTTAAACTACAAAGTCGTCAATGACGAGATATATCAAAACATGTTTGGTTCATCTACAAAGGTAACTTTTCATCTATTCTCGATGTCGTCGTCGATCCATCACAGTATTGTCATCTTATATCGGCTCATAACCAATTACAGCCTAAGGATCAACTTCCGATTGCGTTTTTTCCTGTAGTTCCTTTTTGTTTCCTGTGGTAATTATTGGCATGTATCCTTGCTTCACAAAGCACGTTAAGCCGTTAGTACCGGCTGTCATTCGAAGACCTTTGACAGTCGCTACGGGTAGTCAGAAGCCCAAAAGTCTGACAACCAATCTTACCAAAGAGTATCGTTACCCAGTAACTGGGTTGTAGAGGTCAGAACGGCAGTCGCTCCATGTAAATTACCTGCTGGTATTCAGTTGGAAGCCGACCCGAACATAGTCGGGAAAAGGCTAGGCAGATTGATCTTTTTGTATGCAGGATAGCAACCTAGTAAACAAGTTTCCGAAATCAAACCTACTCTAACTGAAATCTGACTCAAAGAAAAAGCGGGTAGTGAAGTGCACTGCGCGTTGCGTGATTAGTGTTTACAAATGCAACTGTCAGTTCAAGCTCTACTGGATGCCAATTAAGAATGTAAAGCTAGGTACTTTTGGATTCCAGCTCTGAATTTCCAGCTCATGTAGGATTTCAGTACGTATTTGTTTATGTTAGTCAACTGAAAGGCGATAGGTACTGCACTAATATTTCAGTTCTGTTTACCGAAGGAGGATGAAATGAGAAAAGGTTTATTATTTTAACAAGTAAAGCTAAAGTACAACTAGAGATTGGAGCCTCTTTTTAAGCAGATTAACCTGTGTTGCGAGGCTTCGCTCTTCCATAACTTAAAATCATCATCTGCCTAGCTTTTTGCCAACTATATTAGGGTCGGCTTCCAGTCCACAAGGATGCCGCTGCATACGAGTATTTTACATGGAGCGACTGCCTATCTGACCTCTACAATCCAGTTACTGGATAATACGATATCCCTTGGTAAGACTGGTTATCAGACTTTCGGGCTTCTGAAAACCTGTAACGACTGTCAAAGATCCACGAATGACAGCCGGGACCAACGGCTCTGCTATAGAAACAGGATACAGAACACACAGAGTTACAGAATAGGAAGTTATATTATAACTTAAGTAAGTATCATTTACTTGTTTTATACAAATGTAGGTACTAAAGGAAATAACAATGTAAAAAAAAGAGAATTAAAACTAAACAACATGCAGGATTTACAGATAACATCAAAAAGATACAACGATTTGTTTCAAGTTGACTCAACAGTGATTTGGCTAGGTTTATTTTGTAAAAAATAAAATTTTATTGATCGGTTGAAGGACTGAACGAGACACTATAGAAGTTTTATTGTTATTACGTCTAGGGGCGTTAAAAAGTGTTAAGTAGGTATACAAGAGACCACTTATTGCTGTGCCAATCAAAGCATCTGCTTACATATTATTTTCAATAGGTACTTAATATTTTAATCATAAAATCCACAGTATCAACTTTTGACACAGACCACATACGTATTTTACTACGTTCGTAACAAATATCCTTATACTGGGTCCATATTGGCTCACCTAAAGTTCTTTACCCGAAATTGTTCTTCCTAATGATTTGTAATCCGAATGATCACTCTTCCTAAAATGTTTCATCCTAAAGTTTTCATTCATACTATTTGTAGTGCTACCGGCGATGTTCATAACACTCATGTTTCCGAAAATTGTAATTAATAATATCATTAATGTAAATATATTTAAACTCCTACTGTTTTTTATCATAACTCTTTTATCCCTAAACATAATTACCATAATGTTTTCACTCATACTCAGAAAGAAACATTTACCAAGTGTAATTAAAAATATATGTGGATAGAAAGGCCATTTTCTTTTTGGTTATTGTTGTTACATACTTATTACTATAACTATACCTGAGATAATTATGTCTAAAAACCAACTGTTTAGAATGATGAAAGGTCGTTTCACTGATTTTTGTCTTAAATGAATGAAATTCATAAAACACGACTCATTTACGGTTATGTTTATGGCCTGGGAGTTTATACCGCAGTTTTAACCGTACCTAAACCAATAACTATAGGACCGATTCGGTTCTGGCACTTCGCCGGCCGCTGCCGCGGCACGCTCGCTTCGCTCGCTCGGCTCGTGCGTTGTGGTCACAGTTCTAACCTAACCTAAACCAATAATTATGAATAGGACAGATTCGTTTCTGGAACTTGACTGAGTGACTGGAGCGGGACTCTGGCTTCGCTCGCTCGGCTCGTGCGTTATGGTCGCAGTTCTAACTTAACTTAAACCAATGACTATAAATAGTACCGTGATATAAGGGTAAAGTGTTATTGTTTAAAAATATATTCCTAAATATAAAATACTGATTATTATGAATAAAAAGAAATCTAAACAAAAAAGATATGACTTTGTATAATAGTGTAAAAGATGATTATGTTGAGAAAATGTAGGAAAACAAATAAAAGTATAATAGATGTTTATTGCTACTGACATTATGAAGTTGAATGCTTCGGAATTATGAACATTAGAGACAGAGTAGTTAGGAATTGTGATTGTTAGGATGAAAAATGTTAGGAAGAACATTTTCGGATTTCCAATTATCGGAGTTGAAAATTTAGGTGAACTTTGGCGCACCCCCTTATACTTCCTTATAATATCCTCTCTCGTCACGTTTATGATTTGGCTAATACTTCACTGAAAAAAATAAGCAATAAATAAAAATGAAAAAACATTGATCTGAACTGCTTTAAACAGTTCCATATGAGCCTAACGTACAAAACAGTATTTTATACTGATCCCAAAACAGTTAAAGTTTGAGGCAAAATGTTACCGTCATTACAGTAAACTTTAACGTTTTAAGTAGCTAAAAGGTCAAAAAAATTTACTTTTTATTCATTTGGTGATATCATTCAAACCATTGAAATTTACTTACACTACAGTAATGGTGGTTTTCCTCTTTTTTTGTTGTTTTTTTTTCAGTAAATAGTATGTTCAATCATTAAAAGTTACTGTTTAGCCTTTTACTGTTTTATAAACATTTCTTCTTACTGTATAAAGTCAGTAAGCCTTAATGAAATCGATTTAATTTGGTGTAGTAAGAAATTAGTTTTTTCAGTGTTCCTGCAACAAAATTACAAGTTGCCACGACAATGCCACGGGATAAAAGAGTGTGACAGAAAGACAGTTTCCGAAAGAGTTCGGTTTTACCAATTCTTTACAAAACACTTAAAATAACCGAGCGAAAGAAAGGAAAGAAATGCCACAAAAGAAATGTTAGCTTTCTTACCATGGAGAGGGCGTGTTCTTAAAAGAGCACTTTGACGGCAAAATACTCCTCCATATTGCTGTCATTTGGTAACGTGCTCAGACATTGAATGAGGGTTAAGTAAAAAATAAATACGGATTACGGGATTAGGTACCTATTCTTTGAAATTGTTGTGTCATTACGAATGTATAATGAAGGAGGTGTGGAACAAATGCCGTCAAGCCGCGTTTATAGGCACTACGTTTTCATAACACGACAATATCAGTGAACACATGACTGCTGATGTACTTCCAACCGATTAATTCCTTAATCGCTCACACCCACAGGAATACAGGGTATGGCTAATTTTAGCGAAATGTTATTAATAACTCATTTGCCAACTCATAGATCGTGATTGAAAAAGTCTGAAATTGAAAATGGCGCAATGAAAAACAGCCATAAGCAAATTTAGGTTAAATAGACATAACATGACATTACTTTGTATCGTCCGTAATTACTTCGATACATGAATCAATATGCAAAGATGGGTGGATAGCGAAAAATCAATATCCGCTTTCGTTCCAAGGTGACAGTGGAACGTTCATCGATTCTCATGTAATATTTCATTACGTAAAAAATGTCGTATTAATAAGGTCTGTAATGAAAATGAATGGTCGTATAGCACGCACAATTACACACTGGCCAAGGTAAATGAAAATAGGCTAGAGAAGGCTCAAGTCTACTCGAGTGGGACCTATTATGTAAGTGCGTGTGTTTCGTCACACTATGCAAAGGGAATTTCAAAGGATCTCAAATCTCCCGCATAATTAGGTGGAATATACACGCTATACACCTCAAACAGTATAATTTTGCACCCGCCAAATGTACGTATTAAGTTCTTATTCGCGTCATGTGTCTTGCTCCTTTTCTTAATGATGCGTGTAATATGCCCATCGAAACCGACACCATGTGCGTAGCCTTACTCATTCGTGTAATCACAACTCTGTAATTGATTAGTTACTTGATTAATGTTTGGAAATGATATTAAAACTTTACTAGAATAGTGTAGAAATACTAGCCTTTTTTGAGCGAGTTTCTTAAAGCTTTTGATGTGAAGAGCCTTGTTAACTAAAGGTAGGTATGGAGGGCTTCCTGTACAGCAACGTACTGACGTAAAGGGATCGGTCAGAGATAAAGGCAATAGCAAGCGCCATCTATCACGTTAAGCGTGAAATTCCGACACAACGTAAAGGTATGGAGAGCGAGCTTTATCCACGATGATTGATATCCAATGAAGTGTACGTATCTCTGATCAGCCCTTAAGGGACACATATAGTACTTTTATCCGTACCAGAAACTTGCTGGGCCGGTCTTGGCTTATTTCCCCGGTCTTTACCAGCAGATTATGTGCTTTAATCGAGATATATGTGAATGTTGATGCCGCTTCATGACACATGCAGCGGTGTGCTGAATTTAAAAGGTGCAACGGTGCATAAGCTGTATATAGCAGCTCATCGGCTCCGGACCGTGCAGCGACAGCGGCGACACATTTCTCTCAGTTGGCTTCTACAATATGTATTATACAATGTTATGCGGCAAAACAGCTGGCACAGACTACGATTTAAATCCTAGATTCGGTCATATTTCTTGTCTTTGTGAAAATAAAATACCCAAAGCAGCTTACAATATATCATTTTTCAGAACACATTGTTGTAAAATATCATATTAAGTAAAAAATATAACATCAGGCAAAAATACAACTGAAAAATAATCCGCGAAAAAATTTTAGGGACTTTAATAATGATCGGGGTAACAAACAACCCTATTATCATTCCCGGTACCTCTGTCCGTGTCCGTATTTCCTATATTACTGAAAATACTCCTAAAGCCAAGGCTTTGTGGGATTTTATACTCTTTCATTCATCTACAATCATGATTTGGCTAAGATACGTTATTGACGAAACTTTAAATCGATACTGTTTTCCCTCATCCTGACCCTTTTACCCTTCCTTATAAAAAGGTCAAATGTGGTTTTATCATCACGCTTTATCCCGGCCTGACGGGTTTGTGGTGTCAGGAGAGTTATCCCGGCATCAAATTGCTCGTGGAGATTTGTTTACAGTTCACCCTCGCAGGTCAAAATATGTGAGATTTGTAATTAGACGCCTGAACTAACAGATTCCCGAGATACTCGATTTAACTTTATGCTATAAAATAAATTTCGCATTCGTAGCATGATGTGCTGGTTCATCGTACATTCTTATTGCGAATATTTGAAGGAACTCAGCATGTGTCCCGTCCCTGGCCAGCATTAAATTTGCAGGATGACCCACTATCAATTCCCCTGTCTCGACGGATATTTGAATTTATATGTTCATGATGTTTGAGTAAGCGTTTGTTGTGGTTGTTCAGGGGTGTTTGTGGTACGTTGAGTGAGTGGAAAGGCCCCGTACCTATTAACACGTCCACTTAATTATATTATCTACTTTATGTTTGCAGAATCACGCTTCCGACACGAATGTGAGGGCAAAGCAAAACCTCATTAGGAAGGCTTTTTGCTAATGTGACAAAACGCTAATTAAAAAAGTTGCAGTCACGAAAAGTCGCGTGCTAACGGTTTTTATAAGTAGACAGTGCCGCTGAGTGAGTAATAAGTATGTTGTTTCACGTTACGCCGGTCAAACGTAAATGTATGAGAATCAATTAGGACACGTAATTATACACCTTGATGGAAATAAATCTTTTTCTTTTTGACATCTAACAATTTAATTGCATTTTACTAAAGAAAAGATAATTCAGTAACAGTGGAAACCACTTTCGAAGTTAGGTATGTATTTCTGTAAATAAAAATAATAAGTAACCAAATAACAACCATTGCCACTTCCCGTGACCCAAGGACTAGCTTTTACCTTGACCAGAGGCTAAGCATTGCTATACAACGTGCTAATGCCGCCAGTCTCTTGGGTAGATTACCAGTCGAAAGCGACGCGGATGAATTTTTCGACGCTATATTTTAGTTTGTGTATGGTTTTAGTTATGTTAGGAGTTAATTTTTATTAATTCTTATTAACTAATTAGTTATTACTTACTTTGTACATCATATCAAACCAGATTATCTAAAAGTAGCTTTATATCTATATTAAGCTATAACATTATTTTTAATTCTAATCCAAAACACGAGACACGTTCACCTTTATAATAAAAAACCGGTCTCGCAAACTCCCAATATTATCTCCAAGGTGTTAATCTATTAATCCTCTTACGTCATGGAAGATAGAGGTGCCTAATACGGCCATTTTTCTTCACGAGTCGACGTAATGCCAAAATACGTACATAATAAGATTGATCGATACATATTTAAGGAGAAGCAATCCAATTATGTCCACTATTATAGCAGTTTCTCGTGACCTTCAGCGATAAGTTCATTACGCAGTAGATACTCCTTGGTTTCGTACTTTCTCTTATCAGAAAAGTTTTGCTCTCTTAAGGGGAGGGTTTAGTTTGCTCCTTGGATACTAAGTAGACATATACTTGTGTATTTGTTGGAATTTATCCCTGCTGGTGTAGGAAACTTTATACGTAAAGTCGACGTATTATTGTACTGTGAACATATTTTTTTTATTCCTGAATGGGCCCGCTCTTGACCTCGATCAGATATTTGTGTGAACACTCAAAGAATTTACACGCGTCTAGTCCACAGACTTGACACGTGTAAATACAATTTCAAAGATATCTTAAGAACATATTCAGTAATACATTAATTAGGTTAGTATTTTCTCTTGTAATACAATGTTATTATTCAATTATTGTAGACAAACAACTTTGGTAAGAAAACCTTGGTCGCCGCGGGCGTAAAAATGCTGGTACACGCTTTTCCATTGTATTCCTACCTACGTCCAATGTTTTCGTAATCTTTTATATAAACAGTAATATTGGAAGGCTTAGTTGAAGAAGCTGTGCAAAAGCTCAAGACGCACTGAAATTTGGTGTTTTTTTGTATACATAGTTTAAATAAAATCAATCCTGTTTTCTCCAAGGAGGTAGGCAGGGTTGTACAGTACACATATGTCGCCAGTTTTATAAACGAATGTTATAAGATGTTATAGGGTTTTACCATCTCGAATTTCTCAGTAGCAGCCCGGAGTCCGGATTTGTTGCCGGGTGATGGCAATAAACTCGCCCCCCTTTACATAAGACTTAAACATTACTAGTGAAAGTGGGTCAACTTTAGATACACCCCTGACTAACCCTACGGGGAATACAAACGGGATGTTATGTTCTTAAATAAAATGCAAAACTTTAACATTTTTGTAAAACTTTGAATGTGCGAAACAGAGTGCAACTCCGTTTCACCGAAACGGCTTTACTCGTATACACTTGTGTCCTAAGTAAATAATGCAATTTAGTACATAAGTCAAGTCAAGATCAAGACCACATAACGTTGCGAGAAGAAGTTAGTTCCTAGTAGACTTAGTTCAAGTTTCTAGTAGCCGTAGCGGCTACGGCTACGGCGTAGCGGGCGGCTACGGCGTAGCGAGCGTAGCCAGGAATACTAGCAACATCTATTACAGGCACACTGTAAAACACTGTATTCTTAGGTGCCCATAGATCTCTGGAACTGCACTTGGTTCTTGAATAGTGTATGTAGTTTCATACTATCCGCCATTTGATGTTGAAGCGTCAATTCCTTATTCGTTTATAATGTTGATAGCTACTGCATCGCTCCTCAGCCAACTCGTTCTTTTCACTTTTAATATAAAGCATTGTAAAAACCATATTTAAACTTCCATTGCGATAACGTCCTGCCCTTATTTACTTAATTAATATTATCGGCCTTTACAAGTACCTTTGAATAATAATTTAAAATAGCGAAACATATTTAAATCCACTAGACGAAATTAAATTACGCGAACCGTGTGCATAATTACATTTACTTGTGTACCTTTCAACGTTATATTTTCATTTAAACGGTTTTTAACATTGTACTTATTTAATTACAACGCTTTATTTTTAAAGCTTAATTTTTTTTAAATGCTAGACTTAGTAAGGGAGAGGTATGACCTCTGCTCCCCAGTATAAAGAACATTTGAACATACACACATTGATCTTGGGGGAGGATTTGGGGGAGGCCTATGTCCAGCAGTGGACATATTTCGGATGAAATGAGGATGATAATGACATTGATCTGCTTAGCACTACGTCATCTTCATATTTTTACTTGAAATTTCTTACTTTTGGGTTGGTCAGTAACTCCTATATTTGCCAAAAATACATGGTCAAACAGTCACTAATAATTACTTAACTTTCAGCAACGTTTATAAATAAACCTCGTATGCTAGGCTTTCCTAAGACTTTGATGGCCGCACTAAGCGTTTCCAAATGTCGTTTATAATGTGCACAGCAAAAGAGTGGAACTCTCTATCTGCGTCTGTGTTTCCGAGCGCATACAACCCGAATCTCTTCAAAGTGAGAGTGAATAGGCTTCTTCTGGGTAAGCTCACTCCATCGTCGACTTTGTCTCTTTCACCTCTGACCTAGACTAGAGTCAAGAGCAAACCTATTTCAAATAAAAAAAAGTACCGTTATTTATGAAAGTAAGTTGGGTTTTCCTTGAGAGCGTTTTTTGACACCGTACAGTCAAACCCCGGTGCCATCATTTTCGTGCGGGTCACTGCGTTCTTTATATGGCGGATGTGGTGGCCTTCTGTGGGGAGTTTGGCTAAATGATAACAGCCACACAGGTCGATCGATCAGGTTAAGCTACGCTTGCCGCGGTTGGTCTGTGTATGGGTGACCATCTTTACATACCGAGACTCCTCCGTGCCTCGGAAAGCACGTTAAGCCGTTGGTCCCGGCTGTCATTCGTGGATCTTTGACAGTCTTTACGGGTCGTTCGATGCCCGAAAGTCTGACAACCAGTCTTACCAAGGGGTATCGTTATTACCCAGTAACTGGGTTGTGGAGGTCAGTCAGGCAGTCGCTCCATGTAAAATACTGGTATTCAGCTGCATCCGGTAAGACTGGAAGCTGACCCCAACATAGTTGGGAAAAGGCTAGGCAGATGATGATGTGGTGGCCTTCTATGAATTGGTCTTCTAGGAAACCGTAGCTATAGAGCATAGATGTTAGCTCTAAACATACCACATCCTCTTTACAATGGCATTACAAGTTTACATAATACC
This sequence comes from Hydraecia micacea, assembly GCA_914767645.1. Taxonomy (NCBI): domain Eukaryota; kingdom Metazoa; phylum Arthropoda; class Insecta; order Lepidoptera; family Noctuidae; genus Hydraecia; species Hydraecia micacea. Next base: position 7,973,960 of record OU611779.1, on the reverse strand, counting down.
AAATTCTATGTTTTTATTTTTTTCCTTATTTTAGAATCAGATCATCTATAGATGCATCTTTTTGCATGTCTTTTGGGATGATTTATGTATTATTGTATGTTTTGAGGGGACTGGTGACTGCATGCCGAGGTACAGGACTCGTCCTAGTTCGGCTACAAATGCTCCCATGTTATATACTCCCAAGTACTAGTCTATAAGTACACATACGTATAAGCTAGTACTTGGGAGTATATATCATGGGAGCATCTGTGTGTATTTATTTCACCAAAAATAAATTATTATTATGTAGAAGTCCGAATTCGACGGTAGTCTTTAACAAAACTTCTCAAGGACTGTTGTTTGGTTGATTTTCACGAACTTTAAGTCGGTGTCGTAGATACAACTTGTTCAAATTTCCGACAGTTTTGTTAAGTCTTGATATTTAAGTAATAATATTGGAAATGAAATTATGAAAGTTGGAGCCGAAACTGGAAAACTTGAAGACTTGATAGACTCAATCATATATCCAGTCGTTATGTAATATAATCGTCCATCTCGAGGAAACTGGCATCTTCAAGAACAAAAAATTCGAAAACATGTGACATCTATCAACCCGCACTGGGCTCACATGGAGGATTATGGCTCACTCCCTCTCACAAAGAGGAGGCCTGTGTCCCAGTAGGAGGAACATTATAGGCCGATTGTGTGATGTAATAAATCATATAAAGACAAAGTTAAAGCATTTATTTCAAATAGGCACAAATAAAATGGAGTTGACTCTAGTCGCCCTTTCCAAACGTAGTTTCATATGGAAAAGAATGGGCAAAAAACTTCACCATATAAAAGTATTTAACGTCGACCTCGTAATGGCTTTACGACCCTAAGTGCGTTTATCCACCGCAGCCGTCACCGACACGTCACCAAAACAAGATGACGGCGCCGAAGTAGCGTACATACATTTATTATGACCGCGTATCCACCTTACGTCACCCGAGCGCCGTCATCCCAGCCGCCGCAGTTTCGAGTAGTTCGGCGCTACCTCCAAAACTCGGCCCGAGATTGTGATTTTGACGGGCCGATCTTGTCCACCGAGTTCGGTCGCGGTGGACCAACGATCGTCGTCACCGGGACGTCAAGTTTGACTCTAAGCGCACGTCATACAAATATAAGGTATAAATTGTCCATGAGACAGTTCACCTTTAGTGAAGTTTCAATTTATTGAGATTTTTTCACAACAGTAGTAAAGCAATTACGAGGTCAACTATACACACGTATTAAAAACCTCCTCCTTCCTTTGGTGAAGTCAGTTGGTAGAAATATAAACCATATCGATACACAGACTAAGTAATAAACTCGCCCCCAGCAAACTAAAAAAAAGGAGTTATCTTTAATCTTGATAGAGTATTTGTCTGACTGTAAACCAGCATGAAAATATTGTTCAAAGCCTATTGATGAAAAGAAACAAAAGATAAGGCAGAGATAAAAGACGACAAAAATACATTGAAGATGACACTGAGCTACTTTCTTACAAATCCTATTCTATGTCCGAACTCAGAGAACAGTAAAATAACCTCTTTAAAAATAACTACACTACGTCACGTCAGTAAAACCAGTAGCACCTATAAACCCCAAATTTGTTTTATAGTAACCATTTAAAATCCATATAATACGCTCGTAGCATACCTAGCTATTGTAAAAGACACAAAGCAACAGCGTACAGACAGAGCAGTAACTTTAAACGCCACTCTAGACTGTGTGACCTAAGTATTGTATTAGTTGCAGACGTTCCACTTTATGTTGTGTAAGGCAAAGCAATTTCAAAAACTATAAAACTTCGTATAACTTTGAAATTGTTGTATTTTTGATAACCCATAAGAGCGCGGGCGGGGCGAGTAGGGATGTCTCGTCTCTAAGACTTTTCGATTTCAGTTTGTAGGGCGGGCTGTATCGAATGTTGCCGCATTTAATGGAGGGTACTTGGTGAAGTTTCCCGTCGTACTTCTGCCGCTACGCACTTGCGAGAAATATTTACTTTATCGATAGTGTAGCACTTAACAGGTTACCAACACTTATAACATGCTGAAGAACCCCCGGACGGCGTTATTTTGCCGAGCTCGATGCTTAATTTACTCTCTCATAAGATACGAGGTCGGAGGTATATTGGAGTTCCGGCTTTAATATTGAATATTTTCCTCATACACCGTTATTAGTATAACGTCAAACTGCTGATGAAATAAGTGAAAGAACACAATTTCTAAGACTATTCCTTTGTTCGTAAAGGCGATGAGCCAGCAACTCAAATGTGCTCACATTTTTGTTAAGAAACAATATACTCAAGTTATTTATTTATTTGGCTCCAGTCGGCAAAACAACGTATGAGCCGAACTTTAGATGCTAATATCATTGCTACACGAAACTATATTGCAAAACTGAAAAGAGGCTATACGAGTATCTTAGTGGATCAACTTAAACGTCAAGTAAAATAACGACCTTGACATAAAATACAGGCAGTTAATAAGTCTACAATCGACGTACACAATAATCTATACAACAAATCTATTCAAGAATATTACTAGTTTACTACTTCCATAAAGTTAATTTTAAAACAATTCGCTCCTCGAATTACCATAAGTTTTAGTTGCGGTAACCTACAGAGGCCCATGAAAACGAACCTTCGTGATCAGACGGCCGGAATGACTTTCGCTTTCCGCGACCTATTATTATATGTAATATCGCTTTCTTCTTCGAGCGAACACACAAAAAGTTCGCAACAAAAACTGAGCGAAAACAGCCGCTCAGGAATTACGAACAAAACAGCTTTTGGATTAATACCACAGTCGTCCTTTTTTCACAATATCTTTAAGTCAGGACTATGGTAGCCGCATTTTTTTTAGGTTGCCCATTATCGACCAGCACAGTAACCAATTAGTGAGCAGTGGTGGCCCAGTGGTAACTGGCGCTACTAAGGCTCTAGACAGACGGACCGCATTTCAACTGCAATCCAACCGCAAATTGCAGTTCGGATGCAGTTTGAATGAGTTGAGTTCTATTGCAGTCGTGTCAACTGCATTCAAACTGCATCCGAACTGCAATTTGCGGTTGGATTGCAGTCCGTCTGTCTAGAGCCTTAGGAGTTGTAGGTCGTAGGTTCGAACCCAGACAGGCACTTTACTTTTTGTAAATAATTTAACCACCGCTGCCCTCAAAATGGTGAAGGAAAACATCGTGAGGAAACCGGTATATCGTAGAACCAAAAATTCGAAGTCATGTGACATCTACCAATCCGCACTGGGCCCACGTGGTGGATTACGGCCCACTTCCTCTCACCGAGAAGAGGTCTGTGGCCCAGCAGTGGGAATATTATAAACTGATTATGACAGCAACCAATAGTAATGGGATTCAGATGAAATAATATCTTCTACATCATTAATTTTAAACATAAATAAATTAGGTTTGGTATTGATATTCAAAGTCGGAATATCCAATTTCCTTTTTAATATAAATATATTGTTATGAACCCGCAACTCGGATAATAAAGAAAACCACATGAAAATTATATACCTCTTACTATATTAAAATTGGTCGGATGAATCCATCGGCCACATACACCTATACAATTGTACCTAAGTAGAATCATTTAAATAATAACCTTCCTTTTTGTAGTAGAGGCTTTATTTTAAGTAGATTAAATTCGGGTTCTCTTTTTGCCGAGAAGAATGTATTCTTCTACGCACAAATATTTCTGATCTCATTATTGCTATTGCGAAGCAAAATGTCACGTCAGGCCCTTTGCACACGGCACGATTTCATTACGGTACCTACGGCAAATAAACCGCGTCGTAGAAAAAACGTGTCTGTCAACAAACTTCCATAGTGATCCATATAACACTCACGAACCGTGTCTACACACCGCGAATAAACCGTCGTTTTTAACGACAAAAAAAACGTGTGTGTACAAAGGCCTTATAGTGGGGTTTACTTCTTGCTTCTGACGGCAAAATATGGAAAGGGATTCGGGGACCTCTGGTGACACGCACCAGTGCCCTCTGCAACGCCTTTGGCACGTCTCCGGAGAAACAAAGTAATTTTCCACAACATCCTCGCGGTAGACGGCAGCACATACCCAGAACGTGACATAATACTAAAACCAACAAAGTGAGGATAGACAACATTTCGTTACAATACATATTTACTTACCCATCGGATCTTTAAGCAAGTGAATCGTTTTGTATTTCGTTATTAGGTACGTAGAAACGTGTCTGGCAAATCCATCTTAGTACCTATTTAAGTTTAACCTTTTTTGGGAACGTAATATTATGCTAGTCAAGATAAAAAGGCCTCGTATAATTTTGTAGGCGACATTGTAAGTAATGAGAAGTTCAAAGTAACGAAAACAAATTGCTTACTCAAAATGAAAAAAGTCTTTGCTGAAATAGTAATACTTTAAGCCTTTACAGCGAGATAAAGATTTGCCTGGAGCTTAAATATGAACTTTTATTTAAAACACATACCATTTTTGAATACGATATTACGCACGTGAGCGAGACCATTCAATATTGATTTTACTTCAGCTTGTTACTTTGAAGGCGAAGATTCTTAACTATGTAAAGTATAATTTATGACTGTGTTACCGAACTTAGGATAAGAAAAGATAGGTATGTAATTTTGGAACTCATTAGGAAATTACACAAAACATTCTTGCAGCTCCGCGCTGCAAACTTGGTGCGTTAAGAGCTACGGCAAAAAGTTTCGAGGGTGTCTTTACTTAAAATAAAGTTATCTTTAAAGTTCCCGGCTCGGGGATGCCGTCTGACGTTTAAATGGGCAACTAATAGGCTCTTCGTAAATGTGGACTCAAAAATCCCATTTGAATGCTCGGCGTGAAGTTTTAGCGCAAAGCGCCTGAGCAATACTGCAGAGCTGCACCAACTCTACGAAAATCTCTTTTATATGCTATCCTAACTTAATTTGAATACAGTGGAAGCTATTCCAGTTTCGTGGTCGGGATTTAAAAACGGGTGAAACTGGATCCCAGAGGTGAGGAAATAAACGTGGATCTAAATAAATTACAGAAGCAATCATAAGTTAGATACTTGTGTGTGTCGCTTAAATACGGTAGCATAATACATTATTGTTTGGTGAGTTGTAACTTGCTTAGGTATTGTAACAATGAATGAATAGCTAGCGCCGCGAGATTCGCGAGATAGCAGCATTGTTCTAATATGTTTTGGACAACATGAAGCATATAAAGCAACGCGACGCCATGTGTTTTAAATTAACTTTAATAGTAGGACTTTAGAGCAGTGGTGGCCCAGTGGTAACGATCGCGACTTACGAGATATAGGTCGTAGGTTCGAACCCTGACAGGCGTTTTACTTTGTTTAAATTATTTCATCACCACTGATCTCAAAACGGTGAAGGAAAACATCGTGAGGAAACCGGCATGTCCTAAAAACAAAAATTCGAAGACATGTGACATCTACCAACTCGCACTGGGCCCGCGTGGTGGATTACGGCCCACTCCCTCTCACAGAGAGAAGGCCTGTGTCCCAGCAGTGGGAACATTATAGGCTGATTTATGTTATGTTTATGTTATGTAGGACTTTAACGACTGAACGTTTTCCGATGTAAAAAATACGAAAAATCAGAAACTAGCCGTAAACATTGAGTTCGGTGCGTAATAAACAGAAATGGAACCTCGTGAACCGCGCCCTACATTCAGCGGGATCATAACTTCTTTCATTTAACTGGTCGCTACAAAAACAGTTGAATCAGTTTTTACAGAGCCATCCATCAAGCCAGCGATTACCACGCGGCGAGCAGACATCAAATACTTTTACACAATTCATTGGCCCTGTTCACTCCGATACCTGTTTGAGATCGAAATAGATTTCAAAGAGATAATTCTCTATGAAATCTTATACCATTTCCTACCATTTTTTTCTTCTTATGAATTGGCTTTGATATAACACCTGTGTCGCTGAACTTCAAGTCACAACAACTAACTTTAGAGTGTTGGATACAACTAATGACAGGACCCATTACATGCTGCCAGGTATAGCTCACACTTAGCGGTATACTATCGTCAAGTATACCCTAACTTTAACTAAGTACAGTTAAAGTGAGTTTGAGTTAGGCTATGTGCAGACTGTGTCAAGACTTGACTGTAAAAACTATGATGGCGTGAACACTCACAACAAAACATTCTCATAGCCAAAGTTTTGAAAATGTACTAATAAACTTATTTTTACACAAACCAAAACAGCACCCTAATTGCGTAACACACTTTCAATCACAATCTGAATCGTTTTGAAGGATATTGCTAATCCATTGCTTCATATGTTCGAAAATTTTGTCTACTCAACAACGTAAATAATGCAATGAATGTTGTTGAACTGTCAAAATTAATGCCATTGCTAATATTAGTGTGTTACGCAATTACCCCGTTGTTATGTCCATTATTATAAACAACATGGTTTTATAGTGTTCGCATCAGCATCAGCCCTTCGCATGGACTATAACTTATTCATTCATTAGGGATACAGGGTGGCATTGACATCGACACGCAACTTGTAACCATTTTTAGTGCATGATTCTGAACCCCCCTACGCAAAAAACTTTCGGAGGTTATAAAAAAAAAATTGCTGTTCCATACATTCTGACCGCGTAGGTATTGCACTTTTGTATGTAACAACAGATTTTTTTTTTATATCCGACGTAAATTTTCCATCGTTTTGCATCGTCTAGAATCATGTGCTGCATGTTTGTGCGTCGATGTCCATGCAACCCTGTATAGTCATCGCACTGCACAGTTAATATAAATAGAATTCTCTCGGCGACAACTTAGTTGAAATGCGCAGTGGTTAATCAATGTCTTGGCAGACAGTGAGACGATCAGACATCACTCGGGTACTACATGGAATCGTAGTAGAGTTCTTTGTTGAAGTTTGTCTGGGAATGCGCTTTGTTATGTTCCCTTTGAAACGTGCTGGACAAATTACAGATGTATGAGACTTTCAGAATTTCTTTTAGGCTGGCGTTAGAGGTGCAGTCAACAAAAGAGATAAGTATGCAGGATTGTCGGATATAGTTGAAATTTAGTAAGAAACCGATAGATGTTGTCGACTGAAATTTAATTTGATAAATGAGCTGTTTGTTTTGTATTAATAAAATTAAATTTTATTCGAGAACATCCATTGGTTTCTTACTAAACTTCAACTATATCCGACGATCCTGCATACTTATCTCTTTTGTTGACTGTAGTACCTACATCAAAAATGGAAAATAATAATAATTAGCCCATACTGTCCCACTGCACATAAAAGGTCTCCGTTTCCTTTTTCCATTCAACCCGATCCTGAGTATGGACCAATCCCTCATATAGGCGTCAAGTTCGCCCCGCCATCTACGCCTGCGTCCTCCGCAATGCTGTTGGACGTTTTCAGGGACCCATGATGTGGTGGTGTTAGCTCGTAAAACATGTCCGGCCCAGTCCCATTTAAGCTTGGCTGCTTTTTGTGTGACGTTTGCGTTTGGTTGTGTAAAAAATTAAAGCGGCAAAATATAAATATAGTCAACCCTCTACAATCACTAAATTAGCATCCCATTCACTCACCCCTCAGACTTCGAGTGTAATAAAAGACAACAGAGACCCTCTGTCATTCGTTCATTGTGACATGAACAATAGCATGGGAAGAATTCGTTCTTCATATTCCGAAAGGAATTAAAACGGCATGAACATGTTTCTAAGACAAAGATCCGTGATCCGTACTTATTGGAGATGTAGTACCTTTGTATTTTTGGGGCAACAGGATAATATTTCTTATGTGATTCTATCGGGAGATACCCATTCCGTTATATACGAGGTAATTATTTACCTTCTGTGGATATTACTCTTGGACCCCAATTCCGAGATGTTGTTGGATCATAATTTTTCTTTTTTTCTCGGGAATCTCCGCCAATTTTTTTTAAGGCTTTGGTTTTATTTGAGTATATTTCAACGAATCAAAACTCATTTTGGTCAAACAGTTTGTTGGGTTTTAATCCTAACCTAAAAAACCTATTTCTATTATGGGAAAGTTAAAAGAAATCACAATCAAAAACGACTCACCAGTACACGACTTTTATGTAGATGCAATTCATAGCATAAAAGTCCTACCACTGCTGAAAAACCTGTCGACAAGACAAAAAATCCTCAATCGACAGACTACCATACGATTGATTTAGTCTTCCTGCGCAGCTAGCCTAAAATTTACACCCAGCCTGCATTCGAGAGCTGAACCGAACGTGTGACACCCGTTACACGCTGCTGACGTTATAACACACCGCGCACCGCACGGCTTTATTCTTTTATTTATCAGACGCTCTTTATTTGAACTTTCGAACGTTTCTTTTTCTCTTTATGGATATTCCACTTTTAAAGCGTTTATTAAAGTTTTAATATTCTATTAAAGTGGATGAATAAGGGTTGAGAGGAAAAATATAATTATACTCCATTATATGGTTCCGAGAAATATAGGTATGTATTTATTGTCTGAGTTTGCTCGTACTGTGATTTTTATTTCTCCTTTATTAATTTTCAATGAAATCGTACCGGTTAGACTTATTAATAATAATTCATTAGTATAAAAAGTGCACGTGAATATGAAATGAAAAATCTCGGGCCATTTGTTTTTTTTTTTGCCAATTAGGTACTTGAAGAGATTCATATTAAAATGTAATATCAAAGGAAACATTGTTTCAGCATAGTTTACCTATTCATAAACTGAAAAACAGTTGCTAACTTATGAGTATATTTTTATTAATTTCAAACAAGTCTCGTGAAGATATCCATTTTTATTCATTCATGTATGGAAATTTTTCAGCAAAAGGTACTCGATTTCAGAATCATGTACGTCGATGAATACTATTACATTTGAACAATAGAACCGAATCAATTTATGGTTTTATAACTTTTTCTGTGATGTTGTACGATCTTTTACAATATAGGTACACGTAGGAATAACATGAGAGAATTTGCTAAAAAACCTTTCTAGGTTATTGCCAATGTGAAGAGCAGGGTAGTGAGTACCTACCTACTCTATCATTTTTATTTTCTATTTTCGAACAGAATCCTATTTGTGTTGAAACCAGAGACAATTTAATTGAGGAAAAACAAACAACGAAGTTTTTAGATTCTGCGCAACTTGGTTCTAACGACAATTAAAAATTGCAGGTTTGTAGGTATGTACCAACTGCTGGGAACTCTACAAACATTCAGACTCAGATTCCATAGTAAAGTTTACTAGGATATTTTACAATCAAGAGCAGAAAAACTATTATAAATTTTCGTTATTGAAAAAAAGGAGGACACGTTCGCGTTCACTTGAAACAGAAACTGTGACTGATGATACGCTATGTGGGGGGAATTCATAATTCATCTCAGAGCCGTCTGTTCTTTTTGATGACGTTGACAGAACGCGTCACAAGCTCTTCCTAGCAGGTGAATAACATGTTTCACCCCGTTTTGATATTTAATTTCACCACAGGGGGTACCTATGTCAATTCCCTTGACCACGTTATTGAAGAAAAACCAAAAATTTACTTGCACATCCCCACTTTCTGGGAAAATTGCGACCAATTGAATCCAGACCGGGGCTCCCTTATAATATCGACGGAGCTCTCGAAAAGTTTAAGAAACGCAAGAGCCTCTGAATAAATAATGGTGCGGAGCGCCAAAACTTTTACAGATATTGGCTTTGTTTCGCAGCGGACAAATATTAACGCTAGCAGCTGCGACACACGTATTTACCGTGGGACGGAGCACCGCGGCGCCGCCGCCGGAGCGCCCCTACATATCACAGTGTAAAGGAAATTGTAACAATTGTGTTGCGACGCGCCGTTCATTTACACGACACAATATTATTTTAGTTCCTACCTTCATAATTATTCCGCTTCCACAACAACAGTCATCAATGTTTAACGCACCTGTTATTACGTCGGTTCACAATAATAAAGTAACAAAATGTCCCTCGATAAATAATATTGTCCAACAAAATACCCCTTTCTCCGTAATAATAAGACAGTAAAGACAGCAAATTTTACAAAACGGGAAGCTGTAAGTTAATTCTCATATCGATTTCCTATTTCCCTCGACGCTGCGGTTACGTTTGCTTGTGTTACTCTATAATTTACTTTCTAGAAAACCTTTCGGTATTGGCTATGGTTTCGAGCGAAGTGGACATTATTGATGTAGTAGCAACGAATGCGGTGGTACCTTGCATTCCGCAGGCGATTTAGTTCTGTCGATCCGCTGGCCGGCACCACTTTAATTTCGTTGCAGGACTCCGCAATACGTACAAGCCGATAAATTGAACATGCAGGATCGCGTTAAGTCGATTTCAGGATTAATGTTCTGTGCAGCAGGAAAAGAGTTTTATTCACCTTGTAATTAAGTTTACAGTAACTACGGGATTTTACGACATTATAGATTTATAGCGCTATAAAACCTCGAGCGTTGCAGTTCTGTGATAACGACAAATTGATGTTTTCAGTCAATGGAATTGCTTCTTTTGTAGTATGGAATCGAACACTTCTTCCTTCTTTTCATATATCTACCGTAACGACTATTAGATGTTAAAAGTAGTACCTACGCTGCAAAGAATAAGTTTTCTTTCTTCTTTTCTTTAACCCAGCGTGAATGTCTTTCTTTCCCCATCACGCCTTTATACACTTAAGTGCAAAAAAATCGACCCACCCCGTGCTCTTTGATTTGAAACAATCTATTTCATCAAGTTTTACTAACAATAACTTAATATATAGAAAAGTATGTACCTAGATTACGTTAGTGAAAGCATGATCAAAACTGATTCATTCGTTTTTGTGATAATTGCGAACTCCTTTTTCTCTTCCAAGTCCGATAAAAAATCAAGTCACGCAATTTTTCCGAGCTATAGTGAGTGATGAGGACATCTGAAGAATCGAGTCGATCTTGTCAAGAATATTGCTTCTATCAAAATATTGTGTATGTGCGAATAAACTGTACCTTACCTACTTTCAGACGATATAAAATAATAAATTATATTCATTAAGATTTTTGAGATATCATCTCTCAAATGGAGAGCACGGGGTAGGCCATTTTTTTGCACGCCAGTGTATTTCAGTTATCGAGTTTCTTTGCGGCTCTGTAACGACCAGCTGTGACTAATTAAGCAAACGCTATCCACATTGGTGTACATCAATTATTATCACAGTTGAATTGTCACTAATAGAATCAGGAGCCTAATCGAACGTTGCGTATACGGTTTACTTCACTCAAGTGCCTGTTGACCCCAAGTGGGCTGCGGTTCCATTAATTATTACGTCTATGGCGTAACCTTACACGGGTACAAGTGACAATATTAATGCGAGGTTATTGTGTAACAATGTAACGTGCATTTCGCGGTGATCGTGTCGTAAGCCACGGTAGCCATCTTACATGCCTCGCAAGCCACTGCTCTTGTTCGGGCCAACCCAACAAGCCAGTATTAATTGAGTGACTGTTTATTATCCATGGCTTAATTTAATCAAAGGGCTAACATACTCCGTGTGCCAATATCTATGAGTTGGTCCCAGAGCGGGAACATTAAACTAATCCATCCCTAACATAACATAGAGATACAAGATAATATCTTCTTGTAATCCACAATAAGACTGCCGACATAGATTCTTGTCGCAAATTGGGTTCGGATACACAATATAGTTAATGGTGGTTTTATTACTGAAGTTATAAATGGATCAGATCATAACTCACCAAAGCCTGATTAGTTTTGCCAGTAGGTATACATAATATATACCTGCTGGCAAAACTCATTTACGTTTTGGTAAAATAACTAGACAGTCATTTGAATAGCATACAAAGTGTGTTTAAACCTAAAGACACGAATGAATATACAACCTACACATCTTGCTGATTGCAATCAAGCTTTATACAACAATATTTTAGTATTTCCGTTTCCTTTCTAGTAATAACTGCAGTTTGCTGTAAGCACGACCATTCCGCATTTAGCGAGATCGCTATTCAGTCTCAAATAAGACTTCTTCAACCTCGCGCCTTGCTTGAACAAACTAGACGAGCGCAATTAACTAAAAAAGCACGACCAATTTCTTCATCCATGAAATGACAAGTTTCTGGATTTATCATAAGTGACTTGGATAGTCCTTTAAGACATTTGAAAATAAGTAAAGAAACAAAAATGACAGACGAGTACGTACTTGATGATGACGGATAACAAAGCGAGTGGGCGTGAGAGACAGTCGAGATTATCTCTGACAGTTGAAACGTTACATTTCCTGACAGAAAACACCTCCAAGGCGTGTGCGCGAAGATCTGTTGTAAATCTACTAACAAACCGTCTAGGAACGCTTTCAGGCTAGCATTTGACCCGAGGTGGTGCAAACCTGTTTATAATCACATTATGATTTCACTTTGTCGTTTCGTCAGACTTGTGGTAACTTTGAAGACCTCTGAATCTCTCGTTTGTGTGCAATCTGAGGATTCACTAGCGCCATTCCAATTAATTTTGCCGTAACTCGGGGTTTTGCTTGTGGTTGTTGTAATTTATATTTTATTTAATTTCTTTATTATTATTCATTTGACAAATCAGTTCAGCCGTTCTCAAGTGATGCGCTTACTAACGTGAACAGCATTTCATTTTTATTCATTAGTTGTGGGAGGAAGAATCGTATTTGGTTTGTGCAAATGGGTAAAAAATCACATAAGTTACATAAAAAACGTAGGAAATCCCAAGGCGAAAAATGAGTTTCGGAATAACTTTGGTAAAAAACAAAACTCACACCAATCCTATTAGTTTTTTCCGGAATGCAGATCAATCCTCATCCATCTCTAATATGTCCAGAACTGTCGCATCTTTTATTTATATCTTTGCGTGATTTGTTTACTGAATATATTGCGGTCGATAATATAAATATTAAACTGATCCTACTAGGATGTGGCTTTGTTGGAAAAATTTAGTTCAATTTGTCAATTTCTTTACGTAGAAGCGTACAATGACAAGTAAAACATTTTCTGAAGCGTGACATAATATAAAACATTTTCGTCACTTTATTTATTTATTTAAGCTAGATTATCAAAATCATCGTACGAAAGCACAAATATAATTAAACTAACACCTGACATTAAATTGCTTTGTGGCTTTAAAATCTATATCAACATATCGTATTAACAACCAGTGCGGTGTCGAATTTTATAATTATCGGGTGTTCGCAGTCCGATACGGCCGTACAGGTAACATCGCTAATTGGATCCCACGTCGTTATGACTTGATAGCTTCGTATATCACCCACTATATACCGACAAATTGCACTCTTGTCGTGACGTACTGACGAGATAAAATCGTAATTCGATTCGTCATCGCAAAATATAAACAGTAATTAGTCGAAAACGTATTGTCGAACCCTACCCAGCCCACGCTATTCGTTTAAATTGAGAATTATAGGGATCATGCATTCGATTAAATATGCCAATTGTACTGCAGTCGTGTTTTTAATCACAGCACTGCGTAGAATGTACTCGTATATCTATACAATGTACTATTGTTTCCGCTATATTTTTTTTAGGTACAGACTTTTTGGGTTTGCACAGCAAGGTTCGTTAGATTTTCATGCAGGTGAGTCTAAGGCATAATGTGTAAAGGGCCTTTATGAATTATTCTATTTAAAAAAAAAAAACTTTTAAAAACAGTTACGCTCTTCCTTTTTAATATATTTAAGGGGAAGAATGTGTTGCTTTTGATAAATTCGCTAGAAGGAACTTGAAACATAAATCTTAATCGACATTCCTTTTCTACAACTCTGACGAAACTTAAAATTAGTTTCAGTTACCAATTTCCGTCTCAAAAGTCAATTCCGTGGAATGATTTGAGTTAAAATTTACAAACTTTATACAATTTTACACAAAATGATCAAGACAATATCCGATAACCAGCGAGTTTTAGAGAGGAGAAGAAAGCAATTTAAAGTGCAACCATTCGGTTTGCACAAGTTGATTGCAATCGGTGCAAGTCACATCCCATAGGAAGGAGTGATATGAAATGTCTTAACGATAATCTCTGTGAACAAAGCCGCCAAATGGATAATCGATGGAGCCTTTCACGTATCTCTACTTTTAAATAATGAGGGGCGAGCCTTGCCCGGGAGAAAAATACGCCGGAGAATAAAAGAGATTAAAGTTATTTATCAGGGTTCATATGCTCCATATCTAAATATCTATATCTGCGTTGCTATACCTACCTCGGTGACGATAACACAAGAATTATTAGTAGAATCGTGAATTGTGGTAAACTGTTTCCATAATTGTGTTCAAACGGAGCGTGTAATCAGGATTCTGTCCAAAACATAATAACCTCGGGGTTATTTAAGCAGTAAGAGAAACAGACAGAAATTATTAGCGAACTAATAAAACGGATTATGTTGTTAGGTTTACCTATATGAACTGAGTTTATACAGCATGTATAAGAAAGGTGAGGTCATATTTAAGTATATTTGGTACAGACCTCAAACTGAACAATTTTCTCGATGGGACCAATATCGTAATCGTGAAAAAATAATCAGCCGTCTCATATATGTATTTGGGTCGAATGGGTATAGAAGTTTTGTATGGGACATTTTTTTTTGTTTGTTACCTTTCTGATAGATGCTGTATAATAAGTACACCAACCTATTAACTGGCGAGAGCAGTGGTGGCCAAGTGGTAACGGCCGCGACTTACGAGTTGTAGGTCGTAGGTTCGAACCCAGACAGGCGCTTTACTTTGTGTAAAACCTCTCTGCTCGACAAGATTTTGACAAGTGACACATCAGCTGACTCGACAGGATGTTGCGAATTACGTCATGATTTTCCGGAATTTACATCAACTTTCAGCATTCGAATTTATTAACAAAAATGTGTTACCGCGCCTATTTTGTACAATAACTTTGTGGCAAACATCTTTAACTATATGCTGAGGTCGGTCAAACCGCGTCATTCTACTGCGAAAGTTGTATAAAATAGATATTACTACACCTATACAAAAGGTAGGCACCTTAAAATCGCTGAAAATATGTACATAAACCACCTAATCTCTTGATGAAAATATGCAAAAGGGAAAAATAAAGATATTGTCATTCACTCTGCATTATTACTTTTACCATTTTTCATACATAAACTACAAAAAAACATGATCAAATCTTGATAAAAATTATTAAAAATTGTGTTGCGACGTGACAGTTCTTAGTGCCGACCATCCATCCAATTTTCTTATTCCGATTCAAAAATGTCATAAAGCCTAATCGATAATCGGTATTAAAAAAAATGTAGAAACTGAATAAAAACTCTTTGGTATATTTTTCATGAATTAATTATTTTTCTAAATATAATAAATAATTTCATTATATAAGTACATACACATACAGTGTGCATAAGGGTGTAACGTTTTATGGTTCCCTATGTCCGAATGAAACAACGGAACCCTTATAAGATCACTCGTGTGTTTGTCTGTAGGTCTGTCATGACCGATTTGTTTCGAATCTACTGAACCGATTAAGTTGAAATTTGGTAGGTAGGTACACAAATAAATTTCTGTGACTCAAACACGGACGTGTGACATAAATAAGTAAATTTTGAATATGGGTTCACTTTTTGGGGTCACATAGAAAATTTTAAAAAGCTTTGCTTACTGTAGGTACTGTGTGATATATCAAATGAAAAGGCTTGTCGTGAGGGTCACAAATATATTTTCATAATAACTAAAAAAAAGTTAAGCAAATCTCTCAATATACTGCGTACATACTTACATTTGGTCATAGGTAGTCAAAACATGTTCGGGATGTTATATTCAATTTAAAGTTGGTATTTTTTAAATGTTATGCTTAAAACAGTTGTTATAAAAATAAGATTTTTGGCATTTTCGATCTCGTATAGCAGCCAAGGGGTTAATTTCAGACTTTCGCTGTAATAGTAAGAAATGCTGAAGATGTTATTCCCCATAAGAAAACAGTACTTTTCTTTTCTGGCCGGCACTTTAATTTATGGGTACGTTATGAACTTATGAATGATGAGTTTATGAAATACAAACTTATTTTTGCAGTTGATCAAATTAATTATGTGCATTGTGCATGCGTAAATATTCAACCCAACTACGGAACCTTTCACTGTGCCGACTGTGCGTGGTCCGATATAAACATGGTCAGTTTTTTAAATTTCGTTGGAAGCTACCACAAAAAAAAAACAATTAAGTACTTAATTACTCAAGTAAACTAATAGAAACAAAATCTACCAAGCTCATACAACTAACAAAACATATTGAAATGTAAAGTGATTGCGGAATACCCAATTTACACAATTAATAATCATCATTCCCAAACTTTTGCTAAGCCTACCTAAAAAATGTATACTGGGCATTCTGTAGCAAACTATTAGAAAGTATCAAAAATAAATAATTGTACAATAAATAAAAAAAGCGGCGAGCGCATTCCGAAGATAAATATTCAAATATAGAAACAATTCGGCGCGAAATTCAATAAATGACTATGGTCAAAGGTTCTCAGGTATTGACTCAGTTTCAATATACTTAATGTCAAAAAAATTATTAAAATTACATTAGAAAAGCATAAGTCATTATTATAAACAATGCTTATTGTATTTAATGCTTAAAATAATTTTATTTCAATTTCCGAGTATCGATTTCCGACATTCGACATATTAATTACCCGAGTCAATCGAAATTAAAAAAAAAATCGTTTGGCATAATCGCTTTCGCACATCATTACGATAAAAAAAAACAATAATGGACGGCGATTTTGAACACAAATTGAGTAGTGGTAATGAATAATACGTGTTATTGGACCTGTGTTTCAATATTACGTTAAGATTTTGGCATGTTCGTGTCGTTCATAATATTTTCAATAATATTTGTCTCATTTTAAATCTTATCTACATGTGTGTGTGTGAAATTTGTGAAAAGTAAAAATGTAAACACGCACGATTGGCGCGAAACTTCGGCATTAGATATCAAAAAACTTCATTACCACTACTTATTTAACTTGAACAATGGATGAATTCGTCAAATAATTAAATGATGTATTATTCACTGCCCCTGTGGTGGAGTTTGGATGTTCGAAATCCCCAAATTTTATGTTTTTTAGCCTCGACCGCCACTGTCAACAAAATGGCGATTATCACATTTACAGACTTGAATTTAATAAAGGTAAATTAATAAGCTTGCGCTCGAAATATGAAATATTTAATGGCGTTAACAGATGGATTTTTTATCCAATTTTCTTAATTAACGCACATTCGTACGATTTGATGGGTAGCATAATAAATATTTACATAATCAATGTAGGGTGTCGTATGTCGTAATTCTCGGGTCCGAAAGGGGTCATTACCGAGCCGGCGGAGGTTCATGTGTTCGGGTCCTTTCGGGGGCGCTACCGAACTATACGGTTAAATCATCACCACTGTTCTCAAACCGGTGAAAGAAAACATCGTGAGTGTTTACTCACGATGTCTTAGAATAAAAAATTCGAAGATATGTGACCGCACTGGGCCCGCGTGGTGGATTACGACCCACTCCCTCACACGGAGAGGAGACCTAAATATGTTCCAGCAGTGGAAACATTATAGGCTGATTCTGGTATTACCTGGTAACACATTTGTGTTACCAGGTAATACCAGAATTACCATGTAAATACATGGTCAAATTCTATCTATCTATATCTACCAATGCTGCTTTTCCAGTCTAATCACACTAATATTATAAAGGCGAAAGTGAGTGAGTGTGTGTGTTTATATGTTTGTTACTTCTTCACGCTCAAACGGCTGGACCAATTTTGATAAAATTTTGTATGGAGGTAGCTGACACCCTGGTAATCCAGGGTGTTAGCTACCTAAAGCAGTTAATACATTAAGGCTACTTTTTATCCCAATACTCCCACGGGCTCGACATTTACGCAGGTGAAACCGCGGGGCGCAGCTAGTTTTAGTTAAAATTGAATTTCTAAAACGGACGGATATTAATAAATAAGTCCTAAAATCGTGAGGTTCCATAAATGGGAGTATAATTACGGTTCTTGGTTCGCAAACTTCTCGAGTGGCCGAGGAGATTTTCTTTCGGCTCTATCACAGGGGACTTAAAAGCTTCTTACGCGAGCTGAGCCTTTGTAACCTTGATTAAAATTAAATGTAATTGATACATTCACAGCTCGAAATACTTAAATATAAAAGAAAGGCCTTAAACCTCAGTTATTTATGAATATTGCAATTATATCAGAATTTTTCATAAACTATACAGGATACATTTTTAACCAGTGCGAAAACTGTATCCAAGAATTCAGCATATATGATTCTAGACGCCCCTAGCGTAGCGTAGACCGGCGTAGCGTCGGTTATCAAAAAAAAATCTGCTGTTTCACAGAAAAGTGCAATACCTACGGGGTCAAAATGGAACAGCTAATATAAATTTCTACTCTAGAGTCACTAGAATCATGGAGCGGTGAATGCTTATGCGAATCCCGCACCCTCGGCCATAGGTAGAAGTGGAACACCGCGGTGGTTTTAGCCGGTAAGAGTCCGGCATGCCCCTCTGTCCCCCCCACGGCGGAGGAAGTCCGTGAGGATTTCCACCGCGCAACAAAAAAAAAAAAAGGGTCACTAGAATCATACGCTGAATTCGTGGTTACAGTTTTCGCACTGGTTAAAAAAAAATCCTGCTACCTATGTAGGTATGTATTTCATTTGTTAGTTGAATGGGTGTTGGAAAATTTCCCTTAAATTGTTATAGACTAGACAAACAGTTGGGTAAGGGTGATTAGCAAACAAATAGGCCCAATGAATCCTTTTTATCGTTTTAGTTCCGAGAATCACCTCCTTCAAGCTTAGTTGGGTTTAATTATTCGTTTTGAAAATAAATAGGACGCGGGCATGAGATAAATGGGTGGAACGCCAATTAACCCTTAATTTATTAGTAAAACAATTTTCGCAAACTTCCTTATTACCTTATAGAGGGCCTCTTAGTTGGAGCCTCTTTAAATAAATTACTCGGTGAAGTAACGTCAGGTCGCGTGTCCATAGAGACATTGCTACCCATAAACATAGCCCCATCATGTATACATTGTAAAACCCGCTATACCTCTATTTTACGGTAGGTATGCGTCAACAAAGTATCTAGCCCTTTACATATTGTATAAATCTTCTTACGAAAACTTTCCAGGCCTATGTAAAGCAATGATTTATAAGTATTTACATGGACACAATGAGCAAGGACACAACCTTTCCTTTAAACTAAGTTATCGATTTCATATAATATAATATATGTGAGTATAAAAAGGTTCCTTTTCTAGTGCCCGGAGGGCGCGAACAATGCGGTGACATAAAATAAAGCATCGTCACCACTCCACCCCGCGATATTGGTAAAAAGACCCGAATCTTTATGATAATAAGTCACGAACGATCGCACTCGGAACGTTCATAAATAAAATAAGAAGACTGACCCTCGAAAATCTTAAGCAGATTATGAATAAATAAAAAATTCAAATTTCCAATTTCGTGGATCTTCTACTATCTCTTTCTGCTCTCAAAACGGTGAAGGAAAATATCATAATCGCTGCTGGGACACAGGCCTCCTCTCTTCGAGAGGGAGTGGGCTGTAATCTACCACGCGGGCCTAGTGCGGGTTGGTAGATGTCATGTCTTCGAATTTTTTGTTCTAGGACATGCCGGTTTCCTCACGATGTTTTCCTTCAGCGTTTTGACAGCAGTGGTGATGAAATTATTTACACAAAGTAAAGCGCCTGCCTGGGTTAGAATCCTCGACCTACGATTTTTAAGTCGGGGCCGTTACCACTGCTCTAAGAAAAACATCGTGAAGTAACTATGCTTAGAACCAAAAAATCGAAGACATGTGACATCTACCAGGCCGCACTATGCCCGCGTGGTAGATTACAGCCCACTCCCTCTCGAACAGAGGACGCCTGTGTCCCAGCAGTGGGAACATTATATGCTGATTATGCAATTTCGTGGGATGGCTTTCTGTTCGCAATAATAAAAACGTATCAATAACTCAGGACAAAGGAAGTGACACTACCAGCTTAGAGGTGTTTGGGGCTGTTTAATCTTATCTCGCTCCGATACTGGGCCTAAACATGCGACTTAGTTCGCCTCCAACCCCGACAGTGCTCCAACCGAGCAAATAATAGCCAGCTCTTAAACACAACCACTTTGTTAACCCTGACGTCCCACCAATTTCTTACACTCTCTGCGCACGCAATTTCCTACTTAAGTACGTGTTTACCTACAATAAAATCAACAGATAGAAAATGACATCGTCCTGTAAATACAGAGAAATACCGCTGGAGCGTCTTAGTAAATATTAACAGACTCAAACGTTTAAATCGCAATTCTTGCACCTCTTAATTTAACACAAACCTATAAGATACCTCCACCACAAGAGTCTGAATAACGAGATTCCCGGGGTCTTTGTTTTATATTCAAATACAATTTCCTTAATTAGACGCGAAGTATCTCTTGAAAGAATAATGCGAGTTGCCCGAAGCAAGATAAGCTTGGGGCGATGAGGAGTCGTGCTACAAGGGGAAGCAACATTTTAATAAATATCATGTAAGAGACTGGCTTAACGGTAAAACTTTTACCAAAGTTGTTCATAGAACGTGAATACTGTAGGACTAGGGACTATTTTAGCTTCATATATCAGCCTTGAATTCTGTCACCCATATTAGATACTAGCTGCGCCCCTCGGTTTTACCCGCATAAGTCTCGATCCCGTGGGAATATCGGACTAAAAGTATCCTATGTCCTAACTCAGGTCATGGTCTACCCATGTGCCCATAGATATCCGTGCATGTGCCAAATTTCATCCAAATCCATTCAGACTTCTTAGCGTGAAAGCTTAACAAACAAACACAAAAATCAATTCCTTTCTCCTTATAATATTATTTTAGATCTTAAGGTGACTACAGACAGTGCGAGGCATACGTCCCAATAGCAAGTTTTTATGTTAGATGCCTCAGCCTGACACATGCGTCACATGCGTGATTACCATACGAAGCATATACCTCGCTCTGACTGGAGGCATCTCAAGGAGCGTTCGTGGTGACGAGTCGCGACAGCTGTCTAGCTAGTTACACCACAAACCCTAACATCTGAACCTAAATGTAATTGGAGCTGTAGTTCAATTAAAGGTTGACAAAGGAACAATGTACTCGTACTCACTAGGGTATAAAATTTTCATTTGATGAATCTTGTTTGTTCACGAGACGAGGGCAAGATGTCAAGAATATCAGCTACAAGGTCGTATGTTGACATCAGAATAATATCTCACTTTTAGGTAGGCACTACAAATCTTTGCTTCAGATTGAAAATAAAAGAAAAGCTTGAAGTTTATTAAGCTGTAAACTGACCGTAAATTAAGCGAAACATTTAGGTCAATAGCTGCTTAGCGCGAAATCCAAGGTACAGAATATTTTTGGTACTTTAGAAGTATATGATGGCTGTAAATGTTTTTCCCATTTTCCCCGTAGATTTTTAACGACACCCACACCTCTATTTAATCCTTCGGGGATTACTGGCGTGGTATTATGTGTGTTATTTTGAACGACTAAAAAAGTATCTATCTTATAGGCACAGAATCAGCATTGCTATACAACGTGGCAATGCTGCCAGCCTTTTGGGCACGTTTCCTGTTGACAGCGATGCGGACGAATTTTTTGATGCCCTTTGATTATTTCCCTCCTTTTTATGTACTTGTACATATTATTATTGTTTTTTAGCTTTTAAATTATGGTTAAAAATAAATGCTCTATTTATCTAACAGGCATATCTAGATCGGAAACTACTAGGATTTTAATAACAAAGTGGCAACCGAAATGTTTTGTTACCGTCTACCTACATTTAATGTGAACTCCGATCGCGGCAGATTTGCCAAAGATGTAAACATCAATGGCCGCTTGAAATTGAATAAAATCGATAAACAAGAGTATTTATTTTAAGTAATGTTAATTTTCGTCTAACTCTCCGAGCTAACTAGACGAAAACTTTCACATTTACATCTTTGGCAAATCTGCCGTGGTCGGACCTTAGGGCATACCGATGAGCTATATTCAGTGAAAATATCTTCATTACTCACTTTGTAATGAATTAAATAATAATACATGGCACAAATTGCTCGATAAGGCTGATCATGTATGTCCCAACACTAATATGAAACCTCACACAAATAAATAAACAAAATGAAAGCGATACTGTCTTTATTTTTAGTAAGAATTTTAAAGGTCAGCTCCTGCTTTGTGAAAATGGAAAAAATATAAAACTTTTATTTGTGGTTAGATTTTCGAAAGGTCAGCTGGTACCTGCTTTGTGAAAGTTATACAAACGAGTATCCTACACTTCAATGTACTTAATAGAATACTAAAACCTTTTCAAAATAGAGTACCATTTAATTTGACCCTTGTGAAAAATGTTCTAGTTAGATATCTTAGCATCACTGCGTGGGCAGACTACATAGGCACTGGCTTTATATTATTTGATTACCTACATATTACTTAAATAAATAAAATACAGATTGATTATTTATTTTTCTTCCAGCCTTTTTGACCGTATTTATATAAAGGTCTCTGTTTGTTTACATTATTATTTATTTAACGTATAAATACGTACCTATAATAATATGATTATTATCGATTTGTTTTGATTGAGCGCCTTTATTAAGTAGTCGATATTAAACACCACATTATTGTGGGTCAACATTATTTTCACTTTTTTATTTTGTGTTTCACCTGTGTCTAAATAAACATTATTCTTTCTTTATTTAAACTTAGAAGAAAATGAAGGTGTCATTCGAAATAGGTTCTCGCCCTACTTAGATTTATTCCAGTCTGTCTGGGACCGTTTTCTAATGAAAATGTCCTACAATTTAAACTTGAACAAAGCTCAAGAGGTTCTGTCGCTGTAACGAGTGGAGTTTAAGATATTAACTCCACAAAGTAATGACAGATTGCTTTGTCCTTTAGTTACAGTTGTTTCAGTACAGTAACCAGAAATTTTCCCTTGGATACTTTTTGCAGCTTACGTATATGACAAGTTTATTTATTTATTAAAATGTTATGCACAAGTTAAAAAATACGGTACAGACGCCAGCACATCAAGCTACACGAAACTGTCAAATTTTCCCAATCAACTTTGAACCTTATTCTTCAGCGATAAAGTTGAAAATCTATTAAATAAATTTGACAGATTGTAGTAGCTTGATGTGTTGGCGTCTGTACAAAGGCGGACTTAATGCCCGAGGCATTTTCTACCAGTCAACCTTAGGGTGATGCAGAGACAAAACACGGCAGGTGCAACATACGGGATAAATAGCTCGGAGATGACAAGAATAAATAGTAACAATAGATCCATATACTTAAACAAAATTAACAGGAGAAATAACGATCGGTAAAGGAGAAAACGAATCCAGCAAATCAGCGCTGCGATGTTTCGGCCAACTTCTGACGGATATAGGTATTCACATGCCTTCACTTTAAAAGATGACAAGTTACATTAATTCTTTAGTAAACATGAAAAAGAAACACTACACATTCATGCATTTTCATTCAGCCTGTAAGCGCATACTGCTTGACGTAGGCGGCCCTTTATACCGACTGGTCCTAAGGGGATTACAGGTAGGTATTGCTACAACTACTGCGCCCATACAAAGGCCTGTTTTCAGCTCCTAGTAACGCATACCTACACTACGACCACAACGATTAATATGAACGTAAAGCCGACGACCCACCAAATAAAAAGTGAACCACCTGTAAGTAGATAATTTCAATAACTCAATTCTTGTATCTATAGCATTTATCAAAAAAGTTTGGTCATATTTAAGAGTCTGGTACCGACCATCAAACTGAACCGCTTTCTCCATGGGACTAACATCGTAACCGCAAAAAAAATATCAACCGTCTCATACATTTGGGTCGAGTAGGTATTCACGTTTTGTATGGGACAGTTGACATTTTTGAAGTGAAAACTTCTTTAGGCGCGTTGGGCATTTTTTGAGATGGGAAAAAACCTTTGAACTCGCGACACTGTTACCGACACCGCGCTACATTCAGATGTGTTCGGCTGTCCTCGGGATGTACTCAGTTTTAATGTATTTCCGATATGTCAGCGAGTGATGGCAAAGTATTGTGTTTTGTTTATATGACGATTAAAAAAATACTCACGTAATTGTTCAAGTTTTCACTTCTGTCAGCATTCCCGGAGTGCCACTTTTTTTTGGCAATTATGATGTTAGTCCCATGGAGAAAGTTGTTCAGTTTGATGGACTGGACCACATCTTTTTGATACATGCTGTATAAATTCATCTTCATCCATAAGTAGGTGCCTTTCAAACGAAAATACCAAAATACTTAAAGGAAGAAACAGGTACCTACACCTCTTTATTCATCTCGATTCCTGAGATATATCGCAGTAGCGTATATCGGTAAATTTTCTGGCATTAATCTACGTTCGTAAACGTATAGTAACTACTCAACTGGAACATCCCAGACGCTTGTGATGGATGTGAAACGAATAGGCTCTTGACTACTCATCGCTCTATCAAAATATCTCAAGGGAGGCTGTGCAATAGCCTAGAAATATTGCTGAACAGCCAACCATTACATTTCGCTGAGATCCTTAATTTTTTGTGGCCAATACTTGCGTACATCGTTGCCTTCAGTTGGTCAATATCGAATACTTAATCGAATTTTCCTTTTCAATTTTATGTCTTCTTTACAACCTATATATAACATAGGGGCTTGTGGCTAAGTAATAACAGCCGCACGGGTCGATCGATAAGGTAAGCTACGCTTGGCACGGTTGGTCCTTGGATGGGGTGAGCATCTTTACATACCAAGACGCCTACGTGCCTTGGAAAGCACGTTAAACCGTTGGTCCCAGCTGTCATTCGCGTATCTTTGACAGTCGTTACGGGTCGTCAGAAGCCTGAAAGTCTAACAACTAGTCTTACCAAAGGGTATCGTATTGCCCAGTATTGGGTTGTGGAGGTCAGATAGGCAGTCGCTCTATGTAAAATACTGGTTTTCAGCTGCATACGGTAAGACTGGAATCCGTCCCCAACATAGTTGGGAAAAGGCTAGGCAAATGATGTCTTCTTTAAAACATATAACACTATTTTCACTGTTGCTTCCAGTTTAGTAAGAAGTAGAGAAATAAAGAGCTGCACGTTTCTTTCAAACACAAAATATATAAAATATCTGCAGTGATGTGTTAGATAAATAACTGGGTATATGTACAGCACTTGAACATCGTGCAACATGAGGTTAAAAATTACAAGTAGCGACTCAACAAGTAGCGACAGATGCTAGCGTTTCTACTGCAAACATATACACATATATTATATGTCTCTGCTAACCTTTACTTTATAACCCGCACACGAACCACAACTTAGAGAAAACTACGGCTAACCGACCAACGGCTAATCAGCCTACGAGACTGAAATGAAGTTATATTTACACTCCATATAACAAAGTATTATAGTTGTATAGTCAGCTGCCGGCAGCGTCTGTCACGCGCTGGTAGACATTTAACGTTTAGTTAAATCTTATAACTGTTGAGTGACGAGGCGTCAATGCATGACAAAGGCCCTTTGAGGCGAGATCAGCCCTGATACAGGAGGGCTGCCGCTTAATCGATCCCAGTGCCGGCCATAAAATCATGGATTAAGGGCTGCCAACTTTGCATAGCCTCGTTAAATGGGGTTTACCGAATAAATAGGACAACGCTGAGATAAAGTTTCAGTAAACAAACGAGAGGTTCGAGCAATCCGTAATCGCCGACGCTGTCCGTTGACTCTCATTATAATAACATATTAACGTCGCCTAAGAGGCTTATGAAAAGTCCCGAACTCTCACATTAATAGGTTTTAAACGTAAGGTTTATATTGAACTACGGACGCTAAAACTATGAAACTGTAAAAATTTCTTCAATTTACTGTCGAACTTGGCTCGACTTTGTACAGTACAATACAGAATTCTCAGTTTGGGAACATTGTTATATACGATACAACGTTAGGCTTATATGCCGGGCACGCGAGGTCCCTGTGTTTCATCTACGCAATATAATGTCCGAAGTTGAAATATTTCGTGTGATTAAATGTTGGCCTCTACTCCACACCGCACTAAATGGAAAAAGTTTCAACGATCGTATCAACTTTAATACATTAAAGTGTTAAATGTCGGCCACGAAAAATTGACATTCGACCGTTTCATCTACAGTTCGCCGACTAAATAGGTTTTGATGGCTTAACCATTATTTTTTAAGTACATAATGTGATAATGGATACCTAAAGTAGGTAGTCACGTTGATGCTAGACGTTTTAATCATTGACGTCACGAATCGAGAACTAATTCTTTACTGTTCAGTGTAACGGTGAAATCGTTCCAAAATTTTGCTGAGCGGCAAAATATTGGAGCACGGAATGTTCTAAACCGCATTAGCGTGAGGCCAGTAGCTCCTGTTTCCTAATGCAGGTGGTAACGCAATCAGTGGCGCCGACACCTCACGGTGTGGGCCGGGGCTCGCCATGCATACTGATGCTCCATGTATCCGCCGAACACTACCAGCTAATTTAACTCCACAATTTCCCTAATGAGAACCCCGAATGCCGTCTATACACAGTTTGTTGGCAACCCACTCTTGTGGAAACTACAAATTGGTTAACTATCAATAAAATCAAATTCAATATTATGTTTCAATTTGAATAGCGTTTAATTTTGAAGCCAATTTATGCATCGACAATGTTATTTTGTTAAAGTATGGTTGCTAAAACGTGAGCTTTAATTAACATTTTACTAAATTAATATGTTATGTGTTTATAAAATAAATAAAACAAAGTTGGACAGCACGATTTTATACGAAAATATAGGAGAAATACCTTATATTTTTGTGTATGTAGATCCAGTATAGAACGTTATTAGATCACCGTCAAATATACTCCTTAATAAAGAGTAATCGGTCCTTAACAAATAATTGGAATAACAGCGAGGGTTGCCCAACACCTGCTGCCGGCTAATTCGTGTTTGCACCAAATAATTTCGTGTTGATTTTACCTCGAAAATCCCATGGGAATAACTGCTAACGGGAACAGAAATGCCATTACAACCCTTTCACCTAAGAAAGAGGCTAACAACCTTGTAACTCATCTGATTGTGTTGTTTGCACTTAATTCACAATTCCTCGTCCTTAAATATTAATGTTCCTGCATCAAAGATGAATAAATATAATATTAACATAGAGTAGTATAATACACAAGCCAAATTAATAAATATTAAATGAGCTGGCGCGCTGTTAAAATTCTTGCAGGCTTTCAAAAGTTTTTTATTGCATGCATGCGAAGCGCACACCGAGTACTTTATTATTGTGAACGTTCACAATGTACTACGTAAAACCCACTAATATTTACAGGTGGGAACAGCTTAACGCTTTAATAATTTATCTGTAGGCGCTTGAACACGATAAAGGTAAATTGACTGCCAACCTGCCTGATAGTAGACATCCATCCTCCACTGTATAATCCATTTACGCCACTTGGAAATTTTGATTCATCGTTATCTTAAATGAAATTCAGTTTTCATTAATAATCATTTTAATTAGCACTTCAGTTGCAATGTTTCTAGTAATATAGATTAGTTTATTAAATTGGCACTTACGAGTATGATTCAAAACACGCACAAGTGACGCAAGTGCCACATGTTTATTACATAACAAATTAATTAAATGTATCCCCAAGGGGTGTATTATTTTATTCGGAGTGAAAGCTCGTTACGTCAGTTAACTGGGAACTCCTCCATTTTAATTATACTTGAACTTAAGCCTTATTAACAATGGAACATCGAATTTGACAGTTGAATGCGAAGTGTTGCGGCAAGACAAATGGTCGCGGCGCGGAGGGTCGATGCTTACGGATAAGGCCATGTGTACATTAAACTTCAGGTAAAATGTTACCCGTTTTAATAGCTTTATAATAAAATTGTTATGACACAGAACTGTTCAGAGACCCTCACAAAATATTACCCGTAACGACCTTTGTTGATGATGCCGGTCATGCTTAGCCGGAACTCCATAAAGCGCATATATCTATTTAGCTGTTGCTCGTAGTTAGTTCTAGAAGATGAGAGATGACATCTGTCTGTCATGGCCTCCATGCAGCTTTGTTGTCGAGAGAATATACAAGGCTTAACTGTGACATTGGCTTAACAAGGACGGAGGTAAGTAAGCGTAATGTATGTGCGCAAGGAGCAGACGATGATAAATGTACGCAGTCCATTGCGCAAACGACGTTATTATACAATAAATGCGACACTCTCAAAAATGTATCTTCTCTCCTAAACCGCGGTAAACACCCCTTTTCCGCAACCCAAATATAAATGGGTGCTTGATGATATTCCAAAACTCATTACGATAAATTTCGTTGCTTTAGACATCTTGCGTTGTTGTTCCCCTTTAGCTATTTTCAGACCATCACACGTTTTGTTTCACATAATTATGTTACTTCGTTCATTCACGCTTATGACCCCTTAATAGAGTGCTTTTGTAAGTTATCTTTACTGTACATACAGTTTTAAGTTAGCGATGCTTGTTAGGAGTCCCCAGGTACCCTCGGCACCAGAGATAGTAAAGCGGCGCACACAAGTAGATAAACTAACTACGTACAGGTGTGAGCTCGAGATGTGTTCCACACTAAGAGTTATCCGCACATGTAGAGGTGAAGGAGGTTACCCCACTCTAATGTAAAGTACACAGACTAGAGTAGGTTATACAAATATGCGCAAATAATAAAATTCCCCAGGTTATGTGTTTCTCTGTGTAAGGGAAAAATGAAAAGGTTAATCCGTGCTTTAGGAAAAAATATTTGATCGTTAGAAATGGTAAATATTGACGGGTTCCTAATTGGAAAGCAATAATGATTCACTCGAGTTCGCGCATTATCGATGGTCTATTATTTTTCATATTATCGTCACGTTTAACGAACAAAATAAAAAAAGGTTTTATGTTACGAGTAAAAGATGTTTCTCGAAACATTATTGATCAGACCAGCACAGCGCCCTAATTGCGTAACACACTTTCAATATCAATCTGAATAATTTTGAAGGAAATTTGTCTGCTCAACAACGTAAATAACGCAATGAATGTAGTTGAACTGTCAAAATGCTTTCATTTCCATTCTTTACTGATATTGTGTTACGCAATTACCTTGCGGGTCGTGTCGTTTGTTGATGAAAACAACATAATGCAGCTCAGGTACTAGGTGTTGGTACTGTTGGTACACAAGTGGCTCGTAAGCAGGTGAAACACAGCTCAGCGACACGGTTGGCAAACAAAGGTAAATGCTGCATGCGTCCACTCCAAAAACAAGGTAAATAGCGTCGGATCCATTTTTTATGAGCTGTCTCAGCACATCTCAAGAGAATCCGGATTTAGAAAAAATATATAACGTACGCTTACATGAAAATTGAAATAAGCGTTCCGAATGTTAGGCAAATACAAATATTTGTGTAAATGTTTAATTACTAATAATTGTTCCCAGTATCCATATCATCTGAAACAATGTTTTGTTTTGTGGTTGTTTATTTAATCGCATGAGAATCGCTCAGTCGTTTTTGTTTATAACTTTGCTCGAAGTTTGTCAAAATACGCATAGATAGGTTGCGCGCGCTAATGTGTTCGCGGTTCATCCGAGTGGGTTGGGTTCTTTATTTAATTAAATTATGTGGCAGATGTTAATTTCGGTGTTACTTTAAGAAAGTCATAGTTTAATATTATGGATAGCTTATCATAATACAGTTTTAATGAACTAAGTACATGACCCCGGAGTCTTTAAGTAACAACATTGTAGAACATAATTTCCTACTTTACATACAACGTATAATACCGGAAGGTTAATTCTCGTAATTTAGAACGTTCAAAATTGGTAAGTCCGCAGTCTCTCATCTCGGCGATAAACAAATTTCAAAAACTTGTCAAAAATGTAGGGAAATTAGAGGCATTTTTTATAGATTGAGACTGAGATCAGACTGTGAACGTTCTTAAAATTAAAATTACGAGAATTGCCCCTCAGGTGTGCATGTAGATACATAGCTACAGAATGTGTCATAAATACTGACTGGTCCTCGTGTCCTGAGAATGTGTGAGAGATGGTCCTCACAAGAACGGCCTAGCTTCGGCATCCCTTTGAGCCCAGCGAGTGTCTTTGTCACAAGTTTGCCACTTAACATCACACACCCTGTCCGTTAACATTAATAATTCAAATATAGATGACGCTTTTAGAGCAATTTAAATATTGAGTTGATTTGACACGCCAACTGGAGCGGGTGGCACCCGGAGGTCTGCCCAAGACCTATCTTTATCTCATTAATAATAAATTGCTTACGGATCCGCTTACCGTCTACTTTACAAAGAGCGTTTAATAATAAAATACCTTGTCCTTTAAGCGATAAGAGGCGTGAGCTCTCCACGAACACGATATTCCGGATATAGTTTGGTGCCAAACTTTGAAATGAGTTGTCAGAAGCCCTTGACCACACATTTATATACCCTTCTAAGCTTTTAAACTATTAAGCGTAGGTATACTAGATACGCATTATGGTCTTGAGCGTCCATAAGCATACTGTAATGTCCACTGCTAAGTCAAAGTCAAATCACGGAAAAGGCACCTTTGAACGTCTAAATTTTAAACGATTCTAGTAGTTTAATAAAATAAAAGGTAGTTTCGTATGGAGAAGAATGGACAAAAAACTCCACCGTTACTCTTTTAAAATATTTTGTAAACCTTAATTATCAAATTATTGTGAAGACGATTACTGCTGTGTGTATAATATGCATGTGTGTACGTGTTTAATATTTATGTATAGCAAACAGAATAAAGTTACTGCACAATAGGTAAAAAAAATGTTAATTAAGTAATTATGTGTGGTAGATAACGGGTGGTGCTCACATATTTACAAATATTGTATAAGTAGATTATTTCCCTTTATTGTAAATATGTGAGCACCATGTATCTATCACATAATTATTATTGATTTATCTGTCATTGCTTTATTTTTAATTCTCTTTACCTTTTCTAGGTAGACTAGGTTTATTTTAAGTGCATCGTCTTCACGTATAATTATATAATGAATGTATACAAAACCTTGTAAAACATTTTAAAAGAGTAACGGTGGAGTTTCTTGCCCATTCTTCTCCATACGAACACTACCTTTTGGGCGACTAGAATAAATTCTATTTTGTCGTAATGTTTGATGTTTAAAAGTGCCTTTACTGTGCCTATTTGAAATAAATGATTTGACTTTGACTTGACTTTGACTTCCCTAAAATTTTTACACTCTACGTGTGACCTGAAAGCCAACTGAATGAATGAGACATATTTTTAGGTTGATTTTACACCACCCTCCCCCAGGTTAGAGGTCAGATTACCTACTTAAAAAGATATCGTGAATTCAAAGCGTACAGGTTACTCTAAATACAGTATTTTTTGGCTGTTGAAGGTTATCACAACAAATATCCAACATTGCTATAAAAAGCCCGACATTGGTTACATATAGATATTGTATACATAGGTATGTAGGTCCACGTGTTCCCAACTGCGAACCAAGGCGGGGAGCGCCAAAGACTACTGATCGCCGGATCTCTACACAAAACCCTCGTTTATTGAATTTTCGTGATACCTTTTCATGAAAGTTCGCCGATTTCGTGGAATCTCTGCTCACCTGCTTTTACATAAGTGAACCTGCTTTTTCTATTTTAGGAAATTAGATTTGAGTCAGGTCAGATCTCCTAGCCTTTTGAACTGGCTTTAATTTAGGTATGTAATTAAAATGTATTATAAAACGGCATTCGTCGTCAGATTACAGGCTTAAAGATAAATATGATAAAGATATTTTTTTAAATTAAATTAAATTGTTAATTATTCTGTATTTCTTTCAGCGGCATTTCCATACCTCGTTTTCAACAACGAGTGTGACCTATCAACTGAAACTGAAACGAAATAGGTACAAGTTGTGTCTATGTAAATTCCATCGTAGAATTCAACATTGCGACATAGGACTAGCTTTGCATATAGCGAAAAAGTAGTTGCATCAACTCAGCTCTCTCTCTTTTAGAAAGTCGGATATCAAAGACGAAAAACGTTTACATTTTTTTTTCTTCAACCTCTATTATCCCACTGCTGGGCAAAGGTCTCTTCTCTCTCTCTCTCTCTCTCTTTAACGTTACCAACCTATATTTAAATTATACAAGATAGAAATGAAATTATATATTTTTTTAAATTATAAATTATACAACTTAGATTACAAGTTTATGGTCATTTTCATACTTCTATTTACCAAAAATACCAAGAAAATTAGCAAATCACGTTCACACTATTTTCTAACAAAAAGCGAGACCCGTAACAAAAAAGTTCAAAAGGTTACTAAGTCATTAAGATTGATGTCCAAGATTGGTTCTCAGTAAAAAACTTTTGAGCGTTCCATCTCACTAATATCCACCCATATATGAAGATAAATCTATGCCCTGGAGGAGAAAGCGTTTCTAATCTTCCAGAAAGCCTTGACATTGTTTCTAAAAATAGAAAAAGAAGGGCGCTGTGTGAGGTCCAAAGATTTGGGAAACAACCACAGTTCGTCACTTGCAAACTAACATGAGGGGCATGAGGGCATGATTTGGGTACGTTCCACATAACGTACTGTCAACAAAGAAAAACAGGATACAAACAACGAATAAAAACTTTTTACTCTTAAACTCGTTTTGCCCGTGAACTGAGTATATACCATGGTATATAATACAGTCAGTTCACAGTTATGCTACCTCTGAATTTGCATAACTGTCAAAGCCACAGTGATCTTTATAGTCGTTGCACTAAGGTTGCTGTTGTGTTGCTGCCATTGATAAGTTTGTCAAATTCACACAGATCTTTATTAACGTTACAATAAGGTTGCTATTGGGTTGCTGCTGTCAGAGGTAAAATCACTGTGAAAGGAGTGTATTCGAGTTTGACAGCGCTTTTCAAACTGGAATACAGTCGTTGTGGCCCTAGAACGCGAGACGTCAAATGATAAAAAAAAAATACAACTATCCTACCTAGCATTTTGTTTAAAAAATTTGCGACTAGCCAAATTAGTGGGTAGGTACCCAAGATAATATTATATATAATTGTTCTCCAGACCTTATTTTGGCACCATGGCGGCCAATCTCAAAAGAGACTAGCCTTCGTCGCGGGAGATATTATAAAGCATAAGCGTGTGCGCAGACACAGGTGCACTCTCTCTTCCTTCACTCGCATAATCCGATGGGACGGCAATCCGACACGACCGGAGGGAGATCAGCACAGAACCAATGGCTTATGATATTAATAAAGTCTTAAGTAAATAAGTACCTACCTAAATACTATGTGCAAAACGAGTATTTTCAATTTTATAATCCACCCACGCCCACTAGCTGTTTTATATTTAAAAAGCTATAAGCACGCAATAAAAACGAATATCACTTGCATGTATTTTATCCTGCATGTAACTAAACTCCTTTGTCGACTGTACACATGTTACATATCAAGGTGTTGTTCGAAACAGTCCCTGAAGAGTTCTTTCGTTTGCGGCGCCAAATTGAATTCCTGTTTCGATATATTTAGATAAGTGTTGGTTATTTTGCATTTCGTACTTAAACTTTGAAATGAAGTTCTATTTTGGTTGTAGTAGTCGCTATGTTTTGAATTCTATTCAAATAGCAACATATGTTTTCAGTATCACGTTTTGCTAAAGGCAAAAAAGTATACGTTCTAACATGACATAAATATTTACTTTGTAAAGTATTATATTTTTTAAATTATTGTAATAGTGAGGACTATGTGGGTCATTGCTTTTTTACAAGCTTTTATTTTTCTGTTTTCTTTTCGTTCTTAGTTAGTTTTCCTTCTTAATAATTTATGCGCCCTACCCAAATTTCCTTTCTTTGGTATTGTTCGCCGAATCGTTTCATGAGATCCTTAAGTTCTGAATTGAGCTGCATGATTACTGACAAAAGCGTGCACTGATTGGACAGCTCCACTCAATCTGTGTAGTTCTTTCCTCAAAATACCATTTCAGACACCTATCTACATGATGTTCACATAATCTGTCCAAGATTATGTCTGGACTTTAAAAGAGACTCTGAGTTTGTTTCGGCCTTTCTTCTCAGAGTAGTCAGATAGGAAACGCCGACCTCATCTAGTTTAAAAAAATATGATTGACGTGTAAAAGTGTTTCTACAAACCTACTCACAGAAATAAAATAATTTATCATAATTATGGCTGTAGTTTCTATTTGCCTTTAATCTAGGTATAACTTAAGTTTTATACATTACTAGCTTCTGCCCGCGACTTCGTTCGCATGAAATTGCTTGTTCCCCCGACCGATCTCGTCGCATCGCATCGCCTGCCCGCGCTATTACTTCGTTTTTGGTTAGCGTTATTTCTGTCTTTTTATTTCTTTTTGCTCGGCTCCTAAGGGTGCTAATTCAAATTCAATTCAAATAGCCTTTATTAGCAATCTTACAAACTAGTTTAACAATATATTTAAATTAAGAGTTTAGACATCAGAAATCTCCACATTCATTGCTTTGCTCTTTAGCATAGGCCTCCCCAGGCTTTTCCATAGCTCACGATCGTGAGTTTTTCTCGTGTCTTCCCATTTCTGAAATGGTCTTCTAAGGGTGCTAGCGTGATATTATATAGCCTAAGTATAGCCTTCCTCAAAAGTTGGGCTATATTTCTTTCTTTCTTATTTTCCATTCGCAGACCAATTATAATTGCAAGTCCCCAATACCAATTAGCACAGTTGGGCATCAACTCGAGAGGTGGCCATTTGAGCGATATAATTTTTACCAATTAATGTCATCAATTTTACACTTTCAAATAAACTTTTAATGAAAACAGAATCCAATTATTTAATTTGTAACAAAATGGCAGCCAATTAAAATTACGACATTACTTTTGCGCCAGCCTGTATCATTACAGAACATAATATGAACAGTGGTAAAGTATCGGATATATCGTAGGTTGTTACCTCCTCTATAAGTGGTCCTTGTTTATCCCAGCTGACCCTTATAACTTTCACGCCAAGATGGCCACCTAATAATATAGTCGGTTTACTTTCTTGGACCAAATGAAGGTAAATAATCCGGACACAGTTCCATTTTCAGCAATAGGTATGTGTTGCTGACATCTAATTAGGATCTATTTACTTTGGTAGACAACATAATAAGTTTGGGCTTTCTATGTTGGCGGCTATACATATTTCTTTCTCTCTCTCTATCTTTGCATACCTGCTTATTTCTAGTGATTTTGATTTTAATAGCAAGACGAGTATTAATTAAGGGACTACCTAATTTGATATCTGTTGAATAAAACCATAATGGTAATGATTCACTCATCGTTTGCCTAGGCTTTTCCCGACTATGTTGGGGTCAGTTTCCAGTCTAACCGGTGCAGCTGAATACTAGTATTTTACATTGAGCTTGCCTACCTGACCTCCACAACCCAATTATTGGGTAATACTACGATACCCCTTGGTAAGACTGGTTGTCAGACTTTCGGGCATCTGACGATCCGTAACGACTGTCAAAGATCCACGAATGACAGCCGGGATCAACGGCTTAACGTGGTTTCCGAGGCGTGGAGGGCTCTTGGTATGTAAAGATGGTCATCCATCCACAGACCAACCGCAGCAAAGCAAGCGTAACGTAACCTGACCGAACCGTGCGGCTGCATGCCGGCTGGTAGGTTAGAATACACTTTATTATGTCCAGAAATGACATAAATATAGAAACTTTACAATGGGTGACACAATGGGCGGTCTTATCGCTAAGAGCGATCTTTTAAAGACAACCTCTGGATGGATTAAAAAGGGAAGGACAGACAAATACTGTAGGTAGTCTGTGGTTTACTATTTACACAATGCAATAAATACATACATGAAGAATAATATACTAATCTGGTATTACTTAGCCACAAGCCCCTCAAGGATTCTCTGATCATCTATGACTATGACGGGTTTTTTTCAGTACAGCCAACAAGTTTCTGCAGTCGCAAACTCAAAAGATCTATCACAATAATTTCATAATATTTATCATGATAACTTTATTCGTCCATTAGTTTTGTGTAGCGAATCAGCTGTCAGAAGTTACTCGAAGCAATTAGGAGCGGTACTGCAAGAGTGATTTAAGTAAAACTTTGGTTGTTTACGTCCCCGCCTCCCGGCGGACTCGTGAATGTCATTCAGTCGGCGATTAATCATAAAGCTTTCTCTGAAAATGCAAACAGCTCATAAATAGTTCGATACGGGTGTCTGAAGGAATTTAAGTTGTGTTTATAAACAACAAATTACGATGAGATTCGCAGAGGTGTTTTGAAGTTACATTCACGACCTTATTACAAAATTAGGTATATCATTTGCCATTGTTGAAACAATCGAGCCTGTTTTTGAAATAAGTACGTAACTGTGATGGAAATATTATTAGTTCTATTAGGTCCTTACATATCCCCCCTGGTGGGTTCCTGCATTGTCGAGGCGGGGGTGTCAGCAGCCGTGGCTTGGTCACCCACGGTGAAGCGAAGAGGAACCCGAGGCCTCGAGCCGCTCGTCAGGGTTTTTGCCGGTAAGCCGACGACGTAGTGGCCAACAAGTTGTTGCTGTGCCGCTTGGGCGACATCGCAACTGAGGCAGACTGCGATATAGTGTGGGGGGCGCGATGTAGTATGCACACATACAAACACGCATCGAGTGCTGCATTACATTATTCAATCGTCACAATAAAGAGGGAATTTTGAATGGTATCGTTACCTGTGATGAAAAATGGATCTTGTACGATAATCGGAAACGCTATGACAATGGTTGAACCCAGGAGAACCGCCCCAAGCGAAAGTTGACTCAGAAAAAGGTACTTACTGGTAAATGTCTGGTGGACCAGTGCCGGTTTCATCCACTACAGTTTCCTAAGATCTCGCCGCCACGCCTTCTCGTGACGGTAGATCTGTATTGTCGACAATTGCAAACCATGATGGAAAACTAGCCGTTAAACAACCGAGACTGATGGTCCATTGCCAGCCCACTGCTAATATAAAATAAACAGACATCATAATACCAGACTAAGTTATCAGTATTGTATTAAAAACTAAACCTTAGTAAGAATAAAGACCAAAATACAAACACTGGCTCGTAGTTTTAAGATCGGGCTAGGATCTCGTTTTGCAACAATACGGTGACAAATTGATACATTTTGATGATATAAAACCATGTTACCTATATACAAAGTATCACCCTATTTTCCCGTCTTTAATGAACACCCATTTATTTTAGTGTCTCTTGAAAAATAAAGCGCTTATCCTCAACATTGTCCAACGTCAGGCAATATAGGTAGGTAATACGTTCTCGTCACCCCTTCGACCGCCCAAAGTGTTGTTACGCGTGTCTCTGGAGCTATCCCCATCTATCTACAAGGGTAACCACTTAAGAATGGACAGGACAAAGAGCTGGTCATTACGACGAGCCTTGAAATTGCAACTTGCTCGACAAAGGACTTTGCTGTCTCATGTCTATTCAATTACTGTAGAGGTCAAGAGACGACACTATCTATATCTATCTGTCTCATAGCAGTTGTTTGGAAGCCACAAAAGCCATATTATTACTCTAATAGCTACAGAAATGTAACTTCTGTTGTGAAGGCTTTAAGCCTACACAATTCTAAAAGCCTCAAAACTGAATTTTAATTAAGAAGATTAATGAAATTCGATACCCCGAATATCGATTGACATGATATTGTCTATGAAGCGCCCATTCAAAGTGAATAGAGCCTCGAATACTGAATGACGTTTCCGTGGGCGAGTGCTCGCTACGAACACGATATGTATGGCTTTCGGAAGTCTTTCAGTTTTAAATAAAGCCCATCAGTTGTCCAGCAGAAAGGGTATTTGTTGAAATCTTTGGAAGTTGAAAGGCAAACGTTGCAAAAAGCTTTTATAACGGACGCTCGCTCGGGTCGTGACGTCCGGTGCTCTCACGGACGCGATTGATTCGGCGGAGGATGGTTCAATAATTCAGCAGGATGACCGGCATGTCGCTGTACCACACGGGAACTGGCCGCAATATTGACAAGGCTGTCAGCCAACTTGGCCGAAATAACAGATAAATAATACAGAAGGGTTGTCAAATGTCGCCGTGTTCGACATTAAAAGTCCGTGGGCCAGAAATAAAGGTCTACACGTTTTAAAAAGTTAACCTTTTCATCCATTTTATTTATTACATATTTTATGACGTGTCTTAAAGCAACGATGCGACGGGTGGGTTAGGGGAAACAGAAATTTCACGCGGACGAAGTCGCGGGCTGAAGCTAGTTTATAATACAATAGTTACAACATGAGTATAACCAATAACATTCTCATTTTCCGAAGAGAATAGAAAATGGCGGCGCGGTTGCATCACCGAGGCCCACAACCCCGCGAGCTATTTCCAATCACACGTTCCGGCATCACTTCCCAAACATTATATTAAACGGTTTTATTAAAACTTATTTCTCAGTTATTAATATCATAATATTTATATGTCATCTAGAACTTATGTAGGTATTTATTGTGGGTTAGAAATATAGTGAAGTGTTAGTTCTAAATATTATACTTTGTTGAATACCGCCTCTTCATTTTGGTTTGGATTGTTAAAAGTAAAAGGAACATTTCAAGCAAAATTAACACCAAAAAGAAGTGTTAGTGTGCACGTAAAAGGTAATGCACATTCTAAATATCATAAATCATAACGTTTTTTCATCTGTCCGTCAGTTTGTGCGTTTATAAGACGAGAATAACTTATCCCACTTACTTGAGTTCTATTTTAATTCATAGAAATATTCTTAGTAGAAGAAGTAATTTACCTACCTCAATTAAAAAAAAAATTGGAATCATCATGAACCTCGACACTACACATGGTCATACTCTTCGTTTCTCCTAAATGGTCATTTATAAGTGATTTTTTATGATAGCACTATAAGTTCAAAATAATGATAGGTAATATCATTATTTTATTTTTCATGGTAGGTATGTACCGGTACTACCATATCTAATGAAAAACCGACATTAAAAAAAAAATGTGATAAATACATTCGGTACATACGGTCATACTCTTCGGTCTTCTGTATAACCTGCTGCAGCGTATGTATATGGTCTTTAACGGTGCTAAAGTCTTTACAGAATCTGGCTTGTCTTGAATGCTGGAAGTCGTTAAACCTGCGCGCGAGACGGTTCGTGATGACTCTTGAAAACGGCTTGTAGACATGGCTCCGACGTGATATGGGCCTATAATTCTTAAGTAACTATCATTAACATAACATTTTCGCCCTTTTTAACCTTTTTCCGTTCCATGCCTGCGGCGTTTACCCTCGATTATGATGGAATTAATTGCTGGAGGGTCTTAAGAACGGATTTTCCACTGGCCTAGTTATCTGCTATTGTATAATAAAAACATTTAACTTAATCTTTTTGTTGTTATTTTTTAATACCTATTATATTAGTATACCTATCGCTCGTGTCCATTTCTATAGGCAATAACTGTTTGCATCTTTAAGCGAATGTCCATAACATTGTTGGCCCAAATATAATTTTTGGTAATTTTAAAGAAAAAAAGAGAAGAGTGTGAAAAGTACCAAAAAAGAGGGATTAATTATAGACTTTCGTTGTAGTATTAAAAAAAATTCAAGGTCTTATTTTCCATAAGAAAGCAGCATTTTTTTTCTGGGTACTTACAAAAAGAAATGATGAATGCTTTAATGTGTCTTAGATAATTATACTAACATAGTTTAAGTAATACTAACAAAATTATGGGTAATGTGCCTGAATTAAAGATAAATAAATTATATTTTGATTTTGTTTCAAAATTTTGTGTCAAGTACCTATTCATTAAAAAAACATCTTTGAAATGGTTCAAAATCGTAATCTCATATCATTGTCAAAAATGTTGGCAGGTAAACGTATTTTAAACGAAGAGTTTATTTTGACTAATGATGGTAGTACCAATTTGCGACAGACCTGTAATTAGGCAGCCGGAAACCATGCCGTAGAATACGTCTGCCGCCACGTTGTTGTCGCCAAGATATCATCATTTATTTGTGAGAAAAACGTTCTCAGGACATTTTCGTCAGTGACCCGCTTTTTTATGAGTATGTACAGACGCCAGCACATCACTACGCAGACCGTACTACAAGCTGTCAAATTTCTTTAATAGATGTTCAACTTTACCGCTAAAGCATAAGATTAAAAGTTGATTGGAAAAATTTTACAGTTTCGGGTAGCTTGATGTGCTGGCGCCTGTACACAGGCGTAGTCCGACCCAGAGACAAGCATATTATAAAAATAATTATTTGATTCAACTTCTATTTTAACAAATCTAAAATTAGAAGTGCAGTTAGGTACGTCAAATATTTACGTACCTATATAATTTTGTTTTTTTTTAAATAAAAATAACAAAATTATATCCAAACTTATTTAAAACTTTACGTATAAATATGTGTTTAATACAACAAAAAAACACCCTTTTCTTGCTAATACTTTTTAATCGCACAAACAGTACTCTTTCACAATTCAACAATGACTGGCTCTGCACTACAGTTTACCATTTATGACTTTTGCCCCACCCAGAAAAACGATAATATCATAACATAACCGTTATTTTCTAAGTGTTGCGCCAAAGTACCTATAGAATAATACATTCAGTTGCTATAATCAAAATACATTTAAAGATTGTTACAATATTAATAATTTGTACTTTGACAGTGTTGCCACAGTGGATATTATAATTCGCTATTAAAATAATACATTTCTTTTATGAAGTCAAACAAATCACAACATTACTAATAACACACTACACTTATCGAACACCGATCTGCAATTCTTATTTTCTTACCAACTATACAACGTTTTATTTTATTTTAAACTTCAACATAATAGTATAGTTTCCATCCACACTCCGATTGCAAAATCCATTCGCTGGCCGTGGCTTATCATCGAATTTATGCTTTTTCACTTCAATAAAAACGCTCTAAAACGCCATATCGAGTGAAATATGAAATTCTTCTACTAAAGTGGAACGTTTGAGAAATATGTGGCGGTCCGTGATACTCTTCAGTTTAATATTATGTCCGTTGGTGATATGTAAACGAAGACACCATACAAACAAAGATTTATCTGACAGCGCCGATGACTTAGGCGGAAAGTTGATTACCGACTTGAGGGATGACGCTAACATAGACCTCTCGGCTGACGAGGAGTATGAGGACCTCCGAGCCGAGCTCCTCGCCTACCATACAGCACTTGCTTCCCTCACTTCCGGTCGTAGTAAGTTTATACATTTAATTATTTATTAGTTATTTATTTAACCTCGCACTGGAATGCCATGCAGCAATTAAGTGCACCAACGGAGTCAAAATTTACTTCATCTGCTGCTTTATGGCTGTAATCATACTTTACTTCTAGCTTTGGACAGATTTAAAGTTACCGTTACATCTGCAACAAAGTCCAGTTTACGGGTGCTATATTGATGAACGCGCGTCTAATTAATATTTTGAGATGCCTTACTTATTAGACCGTAATCAATTTACATAAATAAATAGGTTAGTAAGTTACTGATATTGCTTCCGAGGAAGATTTATGTACCAAACAATAATTAAGAAGTAGACAGATTCGCTGCGCTTCATTATAACCCGGGGTGATATATCTCGGGTAATAATGAACTTTATAACTCTTAAACTTTAGCGTTGATTGTTATAAACTTGATGCTATTTTATTATGTAAACACGAACAAGCCTTACATCAATACCGGTTCGATACTTTTGAAGTAAACACAAGTAATGCGAAATCTATGATTATTTACGAAAAATACTCCGATGCGAACTCCAAGCACGCTCGTAAAAAATGTTATATCGCGACTTTTACCTAATGGACGTTTTCCTCAGAATCGATGAAAACGACGCCGTGTTGGCAACTCGGTGGTATCTGCATCGACCGCAAGATGTGTGAGGGACACCGCTCCTTGACTGAAGTCGCCGGCTGCAGAGACAAGCTAGAAGTCTGCTGCTTCAACTGGAACAACTACCAAGTCAGAGACATGACGGACAAAGGCATACCTCTGCCGATGCCGTGGTCTCAGTCTAGAGATTTTGGTGGTAAAGGCGTTTTAGACCCACCCAGCTCTGATGAAAATCGGAAAAAGAAAAAATCAAAGGTTATAATGATGGATGATGATGAAGACATGTACGCAGACAAAGAAAAAGAACAGCGTGACAAGTCACAGGAGAATCCACCTTATTTGGTGATATTACGACACAAGAAGAAAACATAATTACTAGTAAAAACTGCTTATGGAATCCCTACTGAATTTCTAATTTATTTGATTCAACATTACATGGCTCGTCTGCGTCGAAACAATGTAGTTAAATAATTCAACCAAAACATTAGGTGCCTTATCGATTTTCGTTCCTTTTGTTAATTAAAAAGTCAATTGTACATGATTCCATTTTCATTTGTTTCTTTTTAAATTTTGCCATAAGCATGTAAACAAAAAAAAAAACATGTTTCTATTGGTTGGAGGCGTTATAATGCTAGTTGTTTCAAATGTATTGTGCCAAGGAGGAAGGAACAGAGAAGGAAACGGCAACAGAAGGTTTCATTATTCTGGCCAACAGTTACCAGACACTTACGTGGACGTATTCAAACCTGGAATGGGCAAAAGCCCTACTCTCAGTTAGTTTACAGACTGTGTTCTTAATTCTACCATAAGGAATTGCCAATACCTGCGGGGTAATTGCATAACACACTAACAGTATTACTGGCTTTCATTTTGACAGTTCAACAACATTCATTGCGTTATTTACGTTGATGAGCAGAAAAAATTTGCGAACATCTGAACCAATGGATTTGCAATATCCTTCAAAATGATTCAGATTGTGATTGAAAGTGTGTTACGCAATTAAAGTGCTGGTTAAAAAAACGAAAGTATACCCTATTGTCTAATCCCCTTATTAATAAACGTATTATGCCAGATAAATAGTAACACACCGATTTCTCTCTTTCAGTGGTCATTAATTTGTCTTTCGAAAGAAGAAGACAAAGCGTTGTGTAACACATATATACACCAACTATACAACACTATACAGTCGCTTTAGAACGTTTATTAGTAAGGGGGTTACTCAACTGCGATTATTAATATTAAAAAACATGACTGACTGATTGGTATATTTAATAATAGGTACAGTTTCTAACTTTTAACTACGTAATAAGAATGTCCGCAGATATTTTCATCAGCTATACCTCTTACGTCATACAGGCACTACTATTTCAACCTGCTGGTTGCGCGGCGGCATCTGTGTGCCTATCAATGACTGTCGCTCACTCAATATGGACGTGGGAGTGGCTGGCTGCTCGTGGGGCCACATGGTCTGCTGCAGGACCCACGCGCAAGGCTCCCCCACTGTGGGCAGCATGCGGAGAAAACTGATACCTGTCATAAACAATCTAGACGAA
The DNA here is from genome assembly GCA_914767645.1 of Hydraecia micacea. Classification (NCBI taxonomy): domain Eukaryota; kingdom Metazoa; phylum Arthropoda; class Insecta; order Lepidoptera; family Noctuidae; genus Hydraecia; species Hydraecia micacea. Next base: position 7,930,378 of record OU611779.1, on the reverse strand, counting down.
CTAGGAACACCCTTGGAAATTATTGCGCTAAGAAATTCGATGTTATTGTCCAACTGGCAATCTCAAAAATCTAAGAGCGATGATAATGTTAATATATACTTAGGTGACTTATTGAATTGAATAAATATAATATTACACTAAGTGTTTGATATTTGGAGGGGTTTTTTGGAAACACGAGCGGTACCTCATCCGCCGTCACTCACTGACTACTGTGATGACCAAGTGTTTATTTATTTATTATTACAAAATCCACAGCTCTTTGCAAATTTCTCTTAAAATATTTATGCTAGTCTTACAGCCAATTACGGATTTACAATTTAATAACTATACATAAGTACATGCAACAGAAACAAACATACAGAATAAAGTGAAATGCTAGCACCATCTAAGCATTGCTAAGTGTACAGTGTGAGTGAGTGTGTATGAGGAGTTGTGAAAAACATATGAGCGGCACGAGTCAACTGCATCCGTCGACAACGCGCCGCTCATGTATCTGAGTACGGCGCTCAAATACACAAGCGACACGTTGTCGACGGCAGCCGCAGACATATCGACGGCAACAGTTACCTCTGCTGTTGACGTGTGCCGCTTGTGTGTGCACAATAAGCTGTTATCGTCTGTCCAAACAATTACCTAAATACAATCAACACCTATTTACATACAAATAAGCATCCCAGAACAATATGCCAGGTGTACTTAATTATATCGGTCAATTACATAGCCTATCCTAAATTCTTATTACCCTTAAACGCAATCAACACGTATCTAAAATTCAAGTTCATTAATCAAGAAACTAGTCCTGACGTGACTACTGAACCTCAAAGCATAATTTGAGCAATATATCACAGAGGAGCTTAAGTGTTACCAATTCATTAACCATGAAGTGCCTATATTAAGCCTACCATTGTATAATAAAGTGCCTCATTCATGCCCCAACACCGTGCTTGCTAGCAATTAGAATATATATTGCATAACATCTTGAAGCCTGTTACGGCATTTACTCGTGTATTAATATAAAAGTAGTTGCTCCTTTACAGTCCCTTCGTGGTTTAGCTATTTATTCTGGTCTGATCCCCTGAACCCCCTCCCCTCCCCCTCCCCCCTTACCCCTTGATCCCCTGCTAGTTTGTCTTAGCGTACTATCTCTGGATCCTATGAGGATGAGTGTTAATGCTCTTGAGTAAAGAAAGAGAGGTGAAGAAAAGGTCCTAATTATTATTATCCTTTGTTTGTATTAGTACAAACACGTCTACGCAACGCAAGCTTCGCATCGCGTAGACATGATCGTTGCGTAAGCGCAGCGTATACGTTCGACGAATGTTTAGACCAAGCCCGCATCAGGAAATTTAATCGTTGCGGGAAATAATCACCAATCTGTGAACAATACCAGTATGCTTATAGAGTCCGCGCATTGCGATAAATAATCACTTGAAAAATTATAGTAGCGAAGGCGAAGAGTGCCTTTTAATACCTTGCATTAAGCTTTGTTTTTTAACATCAACACCTACAATAAAGTACGACTAGGTGTCTGATGTTTACAGAATTTTTATTGACAAAAGCGCGAATTTAATAAAAAAAAAACTTCGTCCAAATAACCACGCCTGAGTTCCCTTCGGAACACCACCGTTCCAATTAGCACGAACACTGTATATAAACAACGCAATAAAAAACAACAAACGCAAATAAAACTTCCAATCTCACCCGGACCGTTTACGCAAATCTGCAAAAGGTGCAAAAACCCTCAATTGTACATACATAATGGGTTAACATTAGGGGGAAGTAAGCAAAGTCGAGCTCTCGACGTACTCGTAATAAGGATTCTTGGTTCAAAGATGGGCCGTTAGTTTAAATTCGTTCCAAATTAGTTTACCTCGACCAGGCTGCCTTCAACATTCGTAATGAACACAACTAAGTTTATGTATTCGTACGTAAGGCCGGCCACAAATTACACTTTGTCGTGAAATTGTATGAACAGTCAACAAAAGAGATAAGTATGCGTCGGATATAGTTGATGTTTAGTAAGAAACCGATGGATGTTGTGGACTGAAATTTAATTTGATAAAAGAGCTGTTTGTTCTCTATTAATTAAATTAAATTTTATTCGAGAACATCCATCGAACTTCAACTATATCCGAGGATCCCGCATACTTATCTCTTTTGTTGACTGTACTTAGAGTCGGATCATAACGCTTAAGTAAGCAATAAGTTATACGTAAACCACAGTGTTCTTTAACGTGCCTCTACCTACATAACATGGACCCAAGTGCGCGGTAATGAAGCAGATTCTGGCGTAATGCGTCGATTCATGCCACATACCTAGTAGATACCCTTTATGGAACATTTGGAGCACCTTGGGTTTGAACTAAGTAATAGGATAATACTGTTTGCTTAACATAGGTACCGTCAAGCTCATTTAACCGTAAGAATTAGTAGAGGACATATGAGTTGTCATTTTATAAATAATACAGGCATTTGGCAAGTTATTATTCATAACTAGCTTTTGCCCACGGCTTCGCTCGCGTTAATTTAGAATTTGGCAAAGTTTCTAATAATTCAATCATGATTTGAAAGACACGTGGCGCCATCTATTCATATCATAATAACGTTATTGTTGTTTTCCACGGGAACAGCACTTTTTTTCGGGATGAAAGGTTACCTATGCCCTATGTACTTTCGCATTTATAATATTAGTTAGGATAATATAACATTCTCTATGGGTATATTATGTCAAATCTGAAATAAAAGTTCACACCTACCCTTCAAACTCAATTTCAATTAGGTATATAGGGTGGCAGAGACATCTACACGCAAACTGAAACCATGAATTCAGCACATGATTCTAGACCCCATAGCGTAGACATTTTTGATCGTTTATAAAAAAAACAGCTGTTTCATAGAAAAATGCAGTAAAAATGAATGAAACGGCATTTTTTTTAATTACCGAAGAAGAATTTCATCATTTACTGAATCCATGGTAAATCCATGGCAAAGCTGCCAGCCTGTATGTCAAATATGAAATAAAAGTTCATACTGAACAGCAAATTCAATACATATCTAGCAAAAATACTTTCGGTTTCCTACAAGTTATCAAAAATTAACGTAACGATCTCCACGAGCTTTTTTTTTTTTTTTTTTCACCTCCTTCGCTAGCATGACTGCTTCGCAGAAGGAGGTGACCGCCTCCCACTCCCTCTCGCCCCGGACCATGGCTTGAACCAGGGCCGGACGCGAGAGGTCGCCGCCGTTGCCGATCGCCTCTACGAGGACACGGCGGTGCTCCGCCCAAGCGGGGCAGACCTCCACCGTATGCTCCACCGTGTCCTCTGGGCGATCCTCGCAGTGGTGACACCCGGGCGTCTCCTCCCGCCTGATGATGTGCAGGAACCTCCCGAAACATCCGTGTCCGGTGAGGACCTGCGTCAGGCGGTAGGTGAGAACGCCGTGACGCCTCTCTAGCCACTCCTCAAAGAGGGGTCTTATCGCCACTATCGTGGCGTGCCCTGCGCTGGGTTGCGATAGTCGCTCTCTCCATGCCACCATGAGATCACGCCGGAGGTCTGTCCGCTCCGCCGCTATTTGCCGCGGAAGCGGAGTTTCCCCCCGGCGTAGTGCCTCCGCGCGCCACTCGTACAGGCGCGCAAGGACTTTCGCCTCCAGATCCCATGGCGGCATTCCGGCAAGGAGGCTTGCCGCCTCGCCCGAGATCGTGCGGTATCCCCGGATCAGCCTTACGGCTACCACCTTTTGGGGCGCGTTCAGGTAGTGGGCGGCTCGCAGCCGCAGTGAACGCGCCCACACCGGGGCCCCATATAGGGCCATGGACCGCACGACCCCCGCGTAAAGCCTCCGGCAGGAGGCGTTTGGCCCCCTCAGGTTGGGCAAGAGCCGCTTGAAGGCGGCCCCGGTCCGTTCCAGTTTGGGGGCCAAACGTCGAAAATGTTCGACGAAGTTCCACCGGCTGTCGAGGACGAGACCCAGGTATTTCATCGTTGCCTCGACGCCGATGTGAACCCCTCCTACCATCAGTTGGAATCCCGATGGTGGCCCGTTCCGGAGCCCATGAAAAGACATGGCCCCGGACTTGTGCAATGCCACCTCGAGACCCAACCGCCGGATCCTCTCCACGACTATCGCAACCCCTCGTGTCATTGCGTCGGCCGCCGCCTGATGCGACCTCCCCTGCGACAGGACCAGCGTGTCGTCAGCGTAGCAAACCACGCTGACGCCATCAGGGAGGTCGGCCCGCAGCACCCAGTCGTAACCGATGTCCCACAGGAGCGGCCCCAGAACCGATCCCTGTGGGACACCGCACGACATCTCTCGCCGGTTCCAGTTCCCATCGCGACCAGGGTAGATGACGGCTCTGTCCGTCAAATACGCCCCGACTATTCGACGGAGGTAGGTCGGCACCCGGTGATACCGGAGTGCCTCCCCAATGCAGCTCCAAGGCAGGGTATTAAACGCGTTGGCGATGTCGAGTGACACCGCCACGACGACCCCACCCTGGGACACCGCGTCCCCCGTCGTGAGGGCTCTCACGCGCATGATGGCGTCCACGGTCGAGCGCCCCTTGCGGAAGCCAAACTGGCTGTCCGCAAGATCCGGCCCTGTCCTCCCCAGGTGCCCGACGAGGCGGCCTATCTCCACGAGCTTGAATTGAATTAAGTTTTTTACGAGCGAGAATATGAATAAGGTTCACTCGAGTGAAGGAGTAAAATTTTCATCTGTGGAAACTGTTGTTTTCTATATTTTATGTGGTACTTAATGTACCTAAATGAAGACGTCATTTTACAGGAAGATTACATGTATTTTATTACTTAAGAGTGTATAAGTCTCATCACGGCACGGTTTCTTTATGGTACGGCATGTTAACCGCGCCGTAAAAAAATCGTGTGTTGTTTTATAGCACGGTTCTATGGTAGGTGACGCCGCCGCCGTGCCGTAGTGCCGCCGTGTCGTCAACAAGCTTCCATAGTGATCCATACAACACTAACGACCGTGCCTACACACGGCGGCTACAAAAATGTGTGTGTACAGACGCCAGCACATCAAGCTACTACAATCTGTCAAATTTCTTTAATAGATTTTCAACTTTATCACTAATGCATAAGCTTCAAAATTGATTGGGAAAATTTGACAGTTTCGGGTGTCTTGATGTGCTGACATCTGTACAAAGGGCCTAAGAGTTCGTGGCTCAACTTGTATGCCGTTACCGATTAAGCTCCTGCCTTACTCCTAGGTCATCTGACGATCAAGTCACAAATAGTAGCCAAATAAATGATAAATAATTTTATTTCTGTAAGTAGGTTTCTTTGTACAAACACTTTTACACGTCAATCGTATTTTTTAAAAACTACATGAGGTAGGCGTTTCTTATCTGACAAAAAATGCGCACAGGCACCTACGGTATTCACACGAGCACGAATTATCCATTTTTAATCAAGGAACTATTCAAAATATTTCCCTCCCTACCATTTTATTCCGGAATATTAAACTTCGTCGATTTATTGAATTCTTCATAACCACTTTTTGTTCGATGTCGAATAAAAGAACCTCAGTTACGAGTATGTTCGGAATAAATTGAGGGTCGGGATGTTAATTAGCGAAGCATTTAGCTTCAGAAGAAGCTTTCGGTCCGCGCGTGACCGTGCCACTGAAGCTACGATCACGTGCGAAATTTATAGCTTTAAAAAATCGTTCCATTTCCAAACTGCTCGCCATACCTCTGGATAAGTACTCCCCTTGAATGTTTTAGTATCCATGATAGAAGGAATTCAAACAATCATGCTGAAATTCTAAAAGAAAATTCAGAGAATGAATAATTAACGGATTTCATTCCAGTCTGTGATTCCAGTAGTTGCCATAATTAATTACCAGTAAAGAGAATCGTTAAATACCTTGAGTCAAGTTGATTTTACTTGCGTACTGAAATAATTTGAAGACTATTTTTGACGTACTTATGATGTTTATTGAAATGATAGCTCTGTCAATCAATTCCTTATCGTCAGACACTAAACCACCATCGTTATTTTACCTTAGAAACTGGTCAGTATTTTTAACAAAGAACCAAACTACTCTGCTCTAAAATCATTGTGTCATACGTCCAGCCGTAAAATATTAATGGTCGTAACAAACGGCCGTAAAATAAATGTCCGCACGTGAATTTGGACCTCGGCCATAGAAGCGGCACAGCGAACAATCCTCGGGGATATTACCATAACCATCGCGATCGGTAAGCGGATTCGCGATCACAGCATCATGTTGTTTGTGTATTACAGGTAACACGGGTAATAGGACTACCTGTTCATCTGACAAAATGTTTATTAGGTTTACTTTGCCCTAACAAGGTTTGGATATGAGCTAGAAATCACCAGCCAACCGCTTGCTTTTTTTGGAACGAAGATTTTAAAAACGCGAATTGCGGTAGCAGTTCACTGGTAGAAATCGTCAAGCGTTAAGTATATGCCCATTCCATTTGACTTTATCTCTCTGTCTCTTTCTATTATATGCGAGTGTGTTTGTGCGAGTATCGCGTAAGGAACTTCGGTCCTGACGGGGGCCCCCGACCGCAAACGATTTTTTATTCATGCCGATCTATGGTATGAAAAAAAATATATAAAAAACCAACAGGCAACATTTTTTTTTTTTGTAAAAATGCTTAAATCTTTAAAAAAAACAGGCCTTGGCACCGTTTATCAAAACCAAACGTGCATACCTACATAAAGGGGATCCTGGAAAACATTTTGGGGCCATTCTCACATGATAGCCTCCATACGGGGACGCACCCCCAAAGTAATTGAAATATGCCACGATTTTGGGGGCTTTTTTATCTTCCTGAAATATTTCAAAAGATTTTTTACTTCCAACGTTCCCCCATATTTGTAATGGAGGTTTTTCTTAATATAAAATCGCCTTAGGGCTATTAACATTTCAATGCTCGGGTCATGAAAGAAAATTGTGGAGTATATCAGCTTATTCCGCCCAATTCTTGAGGCAATTGAATGAAAAGGGTTACATTTGCTGTATTAAGGCACTGAAAGCAATAGGTCGCATAAAAGTGGACCTTGTCATGAGGTATCGGGCAATACGGTGTAATAAGTGCGGTAATAAAGCCTGTATTGTTTCAATTCATCGCGACATTATGCATGCCCATGTTCATCGAAGACTTAATTGCTACAAAAACAAAGAACCATCGCAATCAATTAAGCTGAGAGTTTTACAAAAGAAATCCAACATTATCTTATTGATCAGTTAAAAATTAATCATAAATGATACATTATTATATTTCTGTAAGTAGGTTTGTACAAACACTTTTACACGTCAATCATATTTAAAAAAAACTAGATGATGTCCGCGCGTTCTATCTGACTACTCTGAGAAGAAAGGCCGAAACAAACTCAGAGGTCACAGTCCATAATCTTGGTCAGATCATGTGAAGACCATGTAGCAATCTAAATGGTCTATTTCATGGTGGTCATGGTTTCTATTTCCTCAAAATACCATTTCAGACAGCAATGTGCCTGAAATGTGAATCAACGTTGAATTAAGTTATTAATATTGGGCAAATAAATGAAGGAGAATCCTTAATATTCAAATTTGCGAAAAAAATCAGCAGGTATACGTATACCTAGTATAATGAATATTAGATGTTTGTAATATAGGCGGCCGAAACCAAATTACAGCGTCAGTGATTTATTCGTAATACCACAGTCAATAAGGTTGAGCCGAAATTACGCAGAAACATCGGAGGGTTGTGTAATAAATTGTTCAATAGGCAGGTTAATTAGACAATTCCTCCAAATGGCACCACGTAAATCGGAATGGCCCAACGTAAATGCTTCGCAGAAAACACTTTTCTGGAAAACAAATGAATTCTTAACCGGCTTGAAGCTATAGTGAGCGTTAAGCACGGTAATGCGGTGAATGGCAATTAAAAATGTAACCTTCCAAGAACAGTAACGCGAATTTTAGTTTCTCAGAAGTTATTTTTTGTACAGAGGCAATTTTCGTTACAAATTACGCAAACTTGGAATGGCGTTCTGTTCCCGCCAAACGAAATTACAGTGAACGGAGCATTGGTTTTTTAGCTTTACGATGGAAGTTCTGAACGGAAGCTTATACAGGGAATGGGTGCGCCAGGCCCTCGGAATTCCGTCCGCTCGTCGCTTCGTATGCAATATGCAAATGTGCTCAACACTACAATACATTTTGCTATTTGCATTCTAGCTAATTGCTTTTCCTTTCGACGCCGCCCGAACAAACGACCGTTTATTTCTTTGTGCACCAGACACCTTATCGACATTGTTTACTGCGCTACAGTTAACTGACACACTGCAGAATTACTTCGATGATACAAACTAATTATTACAAACAAAGCGGTGCGTAAGGAAATAATGTTGGATTTAATATACGTTTTTTTTCGTTAGACTTTATTGTGTCCCCCTTCCAAACCTCCCGGGATGTCTGGAGCGATCTCTGGCCATGTTGGCCCTGCAAACCTCGTTAGATCGTCACACCACCTTCGCCGTGGTCTACCTCGAGAGCGGTGTCCTCCTTCAGACGTCCAGTGAGTGACAATCTTTGCCCATCTCTCCGGGTGCATTCGCGTTACATTATATACATTTTACGTAACATAATAAGTATTAAGTCATTAAGAGGTTTATGTATAAATTTTTTGAAGACATGCCACTTTCCTCACGATATTTTCATTCACCTTTTTGAGAGCAGTAGTTATGAAATAAAATAGACAAAGTAAAGTGCCTGCCTGGGTTCGAGTAATCCTGAACTCAAGTTCAGGACTACTCGTAAGTCGCGGCCAATACCACTGGGCCTCCACTGCTCTCTGATTTACAGGAATTAAACCTAAATCAAGTCTTGTTAGATAAGTATATCTTAGTCCATGCAAGTTTACCAAGAAGTAATTACAGAATACTTGGTTCCCTGATTGTCTCTAATTACATTCTGAAACGAAAATACACCTCGCTACGACATGTACACTAAATATTTAACGGTGTTAAGCTCTCAAGTTAAATGGATACAATCAAACTTGTGACATAGCGCGAGACATTCTGTGATGGGTCTTTTCAAACACCATTTGTTATTTATGTCGCAAAGGACTGTTTTCGAAGAGGGGTAGCGACCAGGCTGGGAGCCACTGTGGGTCGTGTAGAATAGAATAGAATACTCTTTATTATGTACACCATATAACCGCACCACGCGCGCGCGCGCGTGTACCGCTCATTATTACCTTCACTTGACTGGGACGGCAATAAAACACCAGCCAGCACTCGCATTGTTCCTATCTCACACTCTGAGAATAATTCAACACCGAACTGTCAAAATAAAACTCGAAAAGCATAATCCTAAAAGTGAAATGGAGGAAAGTCATAGTATAAACCGTTATAGGTGCTGCGATCTGCTCGTTAGCCTCATTACGTCGACTCGTTTAACGCTCATTTCCATTCACGATTTACTTTATAAAAGAATAAATTCCCAATTTTTTTATTAAATTTGCGCTACTCAGACCCTACGTGGTTGAAAAAAAACCAGAAAGCTGCCATCCAATATTCTGATACCGCTTTCATTCAATCCCAATTTTCCTGTTATGAAAATGATAACAATCGACAGTTGGAATTTGAACACGAACTCAATAAAGGCGCGTATCTCGTCCTTGGGTGTGTGGATGTCAAACGAGGTTAGTTCCTTCGTCAAAGAAACCAAGATTGCTTGTAACTGTAGGTGTGGTCTATGGTAAATTTAATTATGTCGCTGTTGCCGGGCCGGCCGCCGCGCCCCTGGTACAACCGCAATTTTGCGGCGCGCGCCTTACGCAGCTAAAGAGCTCGCAGCAACATCAGTTAATGTTCCAAACCCCTGTCGGACGTAATCGAATCGTAAATTGAACATTTTTACGACGACATCGTTCTGATCGTTCATATTACATTGTCTTGCAACGTGTCACGAACGGTTTAAACAAGTAAATGATGACATACTGTGTTATTGATGCATTATGGACTCCACAAATACCAATTGCCTGGATTAATAAGATTCTTACCAATATGTAGTGTCATGTCATGTCTTTGAGTAAATTTTACCAGTCTGATATGCTGTTGCTGCTGCTGGATGGGTTGCTTTACTAAAAATTGCAGACTATACTTAATTTAATAATACACAAGTCTTCGTTTTAATTATTCAAGCTCGGTATGATTTCAGAATTGTTACATAACTATTTGGAATATTCTCCTCGGTGGAGTAACAGACAAATCTGGTTAGTTAACGAGCATGAAATCGGTTATATTAGATCGATCTTATTGGCGGAGTCCCACGAAGCGCCCTATTTAGGTAAAGATAAGATAGGTTTAAGATAGAGTTGGCTAGAATTAATTTCAACAATACCTATTGTTGTTCCACAGAGAGATGGTATCTTCCCTCTTCACAATGATCCTCTGCTGTAGTAGTTACTTATTTGTAAACTATTTTCATTACGCTTTTCTGGATAGATTCTCTGAAGGTTTTCAATAATGCGTAAGTTGCGTAACATAACATAATTTTCCCAAAGGGTTAGGCAGAGACCAACGCGGAAGTAGCTTTGAATAGTGATATATAACTAATAACAGTATAGAGGTATGAGGAACAGGGTGTAAAGTTCACTCATACTCTATAGAAAAGGGAGGATCCTCCGACCAGACGGGTGTTGTGTCTGGCGAGCAACTGCCCGATGATTCATGTTGGGTATCTTTGCTAGTTGCGCGGTAAACTCTGCTTGCGAGATGCAGGATTTGACGTCAGTATGACGCGTTGTTCGCATGTGGCATTGTAGATACAGACACAACAGTAATAAATAAAATAGCTATTACATCAATTAAAATTCTGAATCGATTGTTCATTCACTCTCCAAAACTGTTTTCCAATATAAATTTCGAGCCGGTATTTCTATAGAGAGGCGAAACTACCAAATTGTACAGGCATCACTTATTTCGAAGGTTCAATACGAAAATGTATCTGCATATCTTCCCAAATATTTGGGCCCATGATTTAATTTGATTGCATGTCTGTCCGCTGTAAACACTAGTTGGGGGCCTGAATTATGCGACCTCATCAACTCCTGAATACAAAGCTGCTGAAGTAAGAATTCAAAATTGAAATGCTCGGGGTGTTCACCCTTTGTAGGGACAGCGACGAGCCTTATTTACAATGATATAAATTCTTTAAAAATTGCAAATGGTGGAACGGAGTGAAAAAATTCACCGGCAATTTCACCAAACAGTATGCTTTGCAAGAAAAAGTTGAAGTTTGTTGGCCCAACTCAGACAAAAGAATCTCGCTTTTTAATTTAAAAAGTTTAGATAAAAGAAGTTTCGAGTTTCTAAATGATGTTCAGACGTAAATAGGTTTTAAACAAACAAAGGGATTACATTATGTGTGGCGTTGCATATTTTTGCAGTACTTAATAGATTCAATTAATCTCAGTCGAAATAAATTAAAATACATTAGGGGCGACAGCTGGCGCCATTGACAGCCGTCGTTACGGTTGACAAAAGAGAAAAAGACGTAATTTAACTACGCTCACAAATCACTAAAATTCTTTTTGTTTTCGTTCGAGCACTGAATACCTAATATCGTTCCTGAGTATCGTTTCATACCTGTACTAGCAGCGCCCCGTGGTGTCACCCGCATAAGTTTCCCGTGGGAATGTCGCGATAAAAACGATCCTGTCCTTTTCCGGGACTCAAACTATCTCTATTCCAAATTTCATCAAAATCGGTTCAGCGGTTTAAGCGTAACGAGGTAACAGACAGACAGACACATTTTCGCATTTATACCTAATATAATTAGTATTAGTAAATCAGTATATTAGTATAGTATTAGTATATAATTATATTATTAGGAATATTAGTATTTGTATGGATTCCGAGATCAAAGTCAGCTCATCATCATCTGCCTAGCCTTTTCCCAACTATGTTGGGGTCAGCTTCCAGTCTTACCGGATGCAGCTGAATACCAGTATTTTACATGGAGCGACTGCCTAACTGACCTCCACAACCCAGTTACTGGGTAATAACGATACCCCTTGGTAAGACTGGTTGTTAGACTTTCGGGCTTCTGACGACCCGTAACGACTGTGAAAGATCCACGAATGACTTAACGTGCTTTCCGAGGAACGGACGGGTTTTGGTATGTAATGATGGTAACCCATCCACCGACCAACCGCGACAAGAGTAGCTTAATCTTACCGATCAACCCGTGTGGCTGTTATTACTTAGCCACAAGCCCCTCCAGATCGAAGTCAGCTATTTACATGAAAGGAGCGCCAAACCTTACAATTCAGTACAATAGGACACTGATTGCGTTAGTTGTTTAGTTTTCTCTTGATGCGTCTATTCAAGATAATAATTATATTTATTGAGCAGCAGTGGTAACGGCCGCGACTTACGAGTTGTAGGTCGTAGGTTCGAACCCGTCTGGGGTGGCCGCCTGTCTAGGCGCTTTACCTTGTTTAAATTATTCCATCACCACTGCTCTCACAACGGTGAAGAAAAACATCGTGAAGAAACCAGCATATCCTAGAACCAAAAATTCGAAGACATGTGACATCTACCAACCTGCACTGGGCCCGCGTGGTAAATGGTTAATGATTTATTTCTATAAATAGGTTTGTACAAACACTTTTACACGTCAATCATATTTTAAAATAAACTAGATGAGGTCGGCGTTTCCTACCTGACTACTCTGAGAAGAAAGGCCGAAACAAACTCAGAGGTCAGTCTCTTTTAAAGTCCAGACAAAAGCTTGGTCAGGTCATGTGAAGACCTTGTAGATTGGTGGATTATGGCCCACTCCCTGTCACAGAGAAAGTCTGTGTCCCAACAGTGGGAACATTATAGGCTGATTATGCTATACGAACGTGTAGGTATGTTAATGTGAAAGCCTCTCAGCCTTTTCTCAGGCATGAATCGTAAGATCCTGTTGGTACTTCACCTGTTCATCCTTGTAAGGATTACGCTACACAGGTACGAGTAGATAAATCCCGTCTCAAGGTTATTCACGTAAGTAGGTATGTCGGGCACGCGTGGAAAGTGCTCCGTAATATAAAAGTTTGTAGCATAAAAATACATATAAAAATGGTGTAAATGTTTGATTTTTAGGGTTCCGTACCCAAAGGGTGCCAACGGGACCCTTACTAATGTAAGGCTTCGCTGTCCATCCAACTGTCCGTCCGTCCGTCCATCCGACCGTCCGTCCGACTGTCCGTCCATCCGCCCATCTGTCTGTCACAAGGCTGTACCTTTTGAACCGTACTAGGTAGACACTTGAAAGTTTCACAGAATGTGTACTACTAAGGCTGCTCTACCAAAAAATAATAAAAATAAAATAAATTTAAAATTAAGGGAGTTTTTACTAAAGTATTTAAAAAAATGTACTGTTATATATTGTGCTGTGGTACGGAACCCTTCGTGTGTGAGTCCGACTCGCACTTGGCCGCTTTTTTATATTAACATTTTAGCTTTTACTTAACTTATGAAACATTTCAATCGTGACTACCGCCTAGCTTGCTCCTAAACAGAAATTTTGTACCACGAAATACATTAAAATCGAGACCGCGGAGCTTTAGAAATTCTGCCTCTCGTATCCAGCTTTAGAAATTCTCCAGTATCGGGTATTCGAAAACTCGCCGATTTACATAGTTTATGTAGAGGTATATACGTGGCCTTATCACGTACCCATTCCTAGACAGAAAATCAGCTCGGTTACGAAACGAGCCCCAAAATGTAAATGAACCGAGGCGAATGCTGTATGTACTCTATAAAAGTAAATGGTTGATTTCGAGGTTCACTCTACCCCCGACCGTTTTTTTTTCTTTACATTTCCAACCTTTTATTACATTTATGTCCTCGTGTCAGTAAAATGTCAATACAAATAGAAAAACGTTGGTACAGTCGCCAGCACATCAAGCTACTACAATCTGACAAATTTCTTTAATAGATTTTCAACTTTATCGCCAAAGCATAAGGTTCAAAGTTGATTGGGAAAATTTGACAGATTCGGGTAGCTTGATGTACTGGCGTCTGTACATGAAGCCTGGATGTTGTTACGTCGCAAAAGGACCCAGCTTGCAAAAACGTGCCATCGTAATGATCATCGTTATCAAAAATGGTGTCTGTATCCAATTACCGACAGCGCGGGTATATTTTATTTGCGAATATGAATAAGTGTTACTACGGGTGTAGATAAAAATAATAAGCAAGTTTTGTTTGGTCACTAAGGCTATATATAAGAGGAAAGGGAAAGCCGATCTTAACAGTAATCTATACTTATAATATTATAAAGACGTAAAATTTGTTTGTTTGTATGTAGGGGGTAATCTCTGGAACTACCAATCGGATTTGAAAAAAACTTTTTGCATTTGATAGCCCAATTCTTGAGGAATGCTATAGGCCAGGGATAGGGAACCTCTATACACCTTCGTGCCATTTTTTCCAAATACATATTTCATGCGGCCATGACGTGCCAACATTCTTGGCTTAGCGATTATTGGCAAAAAACTATATAGGTACTTTCGTATTATTATTATAATTTTGAATCTCTCTTGACATTTGTCGGGACCCTGGGGTCCCGGACCGTCGGAAGGCGTACGAGGGGCTAAAACCAACTCGCACAGAGGCCCGTTAGACGTTTTTAATTAAATGAGACACCAACCGAAGCTGTTCGTCTGTTATTCGCACTATGCAGCCAAGGACAACCCCCGGGCGGTGATCCTTCACCGCCCGGCTAATGTTACACTGTTTTATATTTATTTAAATGAAATGACAAATTAGTGTGACTTCTGCTATTGCAAACTACATAGATGACTTAGGTGCCTAAATTCCTGAAATGATGTCGTGTCCAAATTATTTTGTTATATACGTGCCAGTGCCATTGGTTCGCCATCCCTGCTATAGGCTATTTAACATCACGCTATGACCCTTAAGAGCCGAGCGAAAAGAAAAAAAAGTCAGAAAGAACGCTAAGCGATAACCAAGTGATCGCGTGGGCAGGTGATGGGATGCGACGGGGCGGGTCGGGGGAACAAGAAATTTCACAAAGACGAAATCGCGGGCAAAAGCTAGTATTATAATAATTCAGAAAAAACGAAAATATTATCAGCCGAGAGTAATTTAAGAACATTCACATTATCTTACGAAAATAGACAAAGTAATGAATGAGTCACCCCGTTGTATCATCAAGGTAAACCGGGCAAAATAATAATAAAAATAAACAGACAATAGTAATGACAAGCGGGAATGGAACGGTCGAATGGTTCCTTTATGTGATTCTCTCGGAAATTGCTGCAATGACGACCTGATTGCGTTAGCCTGTTGCCAACCACTCGAACAGCTCTTCAGGCTCAATGTGATTGCTTACTGCCTTTCATTAAGTACTTTATCTATAAGTAATTCTATTAAGATTCCCCAAGGAATACATACTGAGATCAGCAAGCTTAGCTATTAATTATTCATCATGCTTTCTAATATGAAATGTTATGAGACGTTATCGTAGGGCCTGTATTACAGATTTATAGAATTATAAAGCATCACTGAAAACTGAAAGGGATGAACTGGGAACCACATTCAGAAACTTAAGTTGGCAACACTTCGGATTAGTAATTGTTGCCAATTAAAAATAAACAGGCAATGTTTTGAAGTCACGATGTTTTACTTCGTTAAGCCAAAGTGCTCTTAGAGATTAACATCTTAAATGTAAACAAATAAAAACATTCAGCCTTTTTATTTTCATTTTTTTATCGTCATCTCAGCCATTATTTTTAAAAGCCTTAATCTTTATACCTAACTTTATCCGCTTTTATTTACCGTGAAATGGGAACGTTTTACGCATAACAATTTTCTTTTTAAACACGAGAGGAAGGTAGCTTTGAATTAAAGCTAATAGTGTCCATTAGATTATATACAAATAGAAAGAAACTCTATATTCAGGCGAATAAAGATCAAATTAGCTAGAGGTCTACTAAAAGCTCTTGTGTTGTATTCGAAAAAACGTTTCATTCGGAAATGACGAATAGTTTGCTAGACAGACTATTTATCACTCTAGCTGTTATTTTTAGCATGACCCCTACTCACTATAACATAACATAATCAGCCTATAATGTTCCCACTGCTGGGAAACAGGCTTCCTCTCGGCGAGAGAGAGTGGGCCGTAATCCACCACGCGGGCCCAGTGCGGGTTGGCAGATGTCACATATCTTCGAATTTTCTATTTTTTTTTTCTGGTTCTAGGACATGCCGGTTTCCTCACGATTTTTTCCTTCACCGTTTTGAGAGCAGTGGTGATGAAATAATTTACATAAAGTAAAGCGCCTGTCTGGGTTCGAACCTACGACCTACACCTCGTAAGTCGCGGCCGTTACCACACTGGTCACCACTGCTCTCCACTACTCACTATACCTGCGGTAAATTGAAACCTTTTGGCCTCAATTGAAATATTGCTTACAGAAGGAACAAATCTCGAAATACGATTTGAAAAATTATTGCGGAGGCGGACAGTCGACTTGCCCGAGAATGTCGAATTTAACGTCGCTCTGTTGTGAAACTTTCATTTACTCCCTAACCGTCGTATCTGGGCTAAAATGCACTGAAAATACTATTTGTGAGATGGGCAAAGTTTGTAATAGGGTATTGTTTTATTCCGTTTACATGCGCGATGAGAGTTGCAACTTTATGTAGGGGAAGTGATATATCATTTGGGTGGATGCGGGCACTCGGCTAGTGAGCTGAGCTGAGGTGGCTGGGTAAATATCTAAATTACAAACTCGACATATCGCCCCCGCGCACTCGATACGGTTCTGATTGATCACCGCGCACCTAACTACGTTAACCTTGCCCCTTAACTAAACTGTATACAATAAGTATATATAGGTAAACGCCTCGCCTCGCGTCGTTGACTGCAACGGTAGTCTAGTGGTCGCAAGCGCTACTGCTGACCATGGGGTCCTAGGTTCGATTCCCGGGCATAGTGTTATTGGGTTATTCCATCTGGAATTTCTTAGTAGCCCGGAGTCTGAATTTATACCCGGTTGATGGTAAGAGACGCCATAATTGGCGAGAAATGGGTGTTCTGTAGGCACAGCTCTGCCAAACCCCGTGGAGATTACTGGTGAGATGTTATGTTATGTGTGATAGAAACGCGATTTGTTGCCAGAGGTCGCTACTTGTTATTACTCAACGGGTGCACACTATCGCTGTTTATTGCTCAGCATCTGGCTAGCCTTTTCCCAACTATGTTGGGGTCGGCTTCCAGTCTAACTAGATGCAGTTGATTACCAGTATAATACATGGAGCGACTGCCGTTGTCAGACTTTCGGACTTCTGACGACCCGTAACGACTGTCAAAGATCCACGAATGATAGCTGGGACCAACGGCTTAACATGCCTTGCGAGGCACGGCGGGTTCTTGGTATGTAAAGATGGTCACTCATCCACGGACCAACCGCAGCAAGTGTAGCTTAACCTGATCGATCGACCCGTGCGGCTGTTATTACTAAGCCACAAGCCGCTGTTTATTACTAATATTCGTAATGAAATTCCGATTTTATTGAATATTCATAACGGCTCCATCATATTGACGAACCTCTTAATAAAGAGACAAGTACTTACTAACAGAATTATCACCTTAACGTCTACTTACCTAGTTAACCCAATTCTAAAATAATAACCTGAAATTAACTTCTCTCGTACACCGCCACAAATGACGTTCAGTTTTGATTAAATTCACATGGTTAAAGATACTTCTTGCGTTTGTTGGGAAAACGGTTTTCATAAGTAAACTGCTTCAGTTGAATTCATGATGTTTCCTGTGCAGGAATTCTTGGGATAGGGTAATTGATGAGGGCAGTAAACAAGTCAGAACACCACCTAAACTAAAGAATACACGCAAGTCCTAATTACCCCAGAGCGAGTCAATGGAATCGTTCAGTGCGTGCTTGTATCTTGGTTTTTGCTAAATAGGCAGTCGTTTTAAATTAGGAGAATAATTAAGATTTGGATTAAAAAAGGTCGAAAGTATTAATTTCTCATGCAACCAATTTAATAAACGATTTCCCAATGTTATAAATGGAAGGTTGATAAATAAAAGACTCCATTAAGTCTCGTGGTTAGCAAAATTGTCATTTTAATTGAACACCATTTTCTTCCAATGATTAGCACCGGTATTACAAAGGAATAAGCCACGAATCATTAACTTCTCATTTCATTGCGGCACGATTACAGAGAGTCGATTATTATCAGGCTTTCTGTATCCGCCAGCAGAAATTCTTACTGAATAGCTCACGCCTTCTGTATTTTACTGGTCGCTATATTCGCTATGGATAACCGTTATGACTTATTTGTGAATCTTTAGCAGTATCTAGCTGATTATTCTCGAATTCTTTACTATAATCTATGTAGTAGAAATATTGTATTTATTTATATTTATATACTTTATTGCACACCATAAAAATACATAACAAAAAATAAATCGAACACTACAAAATATACAAAGGGCTGCCTTATCGCTACAAAGCAAAAAAAGCCAAAAAGCCTAAAAAACAAATTATGTAGTTACTAGTGATGAATGCGTAATAATTGGTAACCGCGTTACCCAGTAACTGGGTTGTGGATATTAGGGCCCGATCGATGCCTATACCACAACATTTCACAATTAAGTATAATTTACAAGTTTCTTTGTAAATCTCACAAGTGCGTGTGTCATAAAGATCTAAGTCAGACAATTGTAAGCCGACGTGGCACGGACGTAAAAATATCGCGGCGGGCAAACGTCCGTGCGTACGTTGCCTAACGGAAAACCCCTACAAATACTATGTAAATTGTAGTGAGACTCTACAATATTGTAACTCATACATTTTTCTATTTTCTCTGTTACGCATTTTTTTTTACAATTAAACAATTTTGTATAATTGTAGACTTGTAAAGTTTTGTAGAGGGCCCAAAACGCTCCATGTAAAATACTGTTATTCAGCTGCATTTGGTAAGACTGGAAGCAAACTGCAAGTACTCCGACATAGGAAAGGGCTAGGCTGATGACGATTTAGAACTAGGCTCTTTATCTTATCGAAAAGTGCTGGGCTGCCTAACAAGACCCAATGCAATATTTTTATGCGGAACTATTAGTTTTTCGTTTACAAAAATCGACAAAAAGTCATTCTCTACTCCGATATTTCGAGAGAATGGAACTCTTTTTGAAAGTACCAGCGTCGAAGTCTGCCATTGTGATCTATAGCTATCGACTAAGTGGTTCTAAAGCCGCGCCAGACGTAAGTATTAAACTGAATCTCGCGTTATTGCCGACATCACTCCGATATCGACGAATATCTACATTTGTACAATAAAGATATGAAAATGCTCAACTTATACAATTTAGACAAAGATGGAGAATTTCCAGACTCCAGAATATCAGACATCGAAGATAAATTTAATATTATGCTGTAATCAAAGTTCCATAGTTATTTTATTGATTGGTTTATATCTTACGGGAAATGAAGACATCACAAACCTTACGTATTGAAATCAAATATTGAATGAGTACGAATAAATTGGTGCGTGGTTGATATTGACATATTATTACGTTGTAGCTTTCACAGTAGTATTTTTTTCTCCAATTACCACCTAATGTTAGCGGATCGTGACGCAACACAGAATAGTTAAGAATATAACACGTACTGCAGTGGCAGGCCACTGGCCAAACAGTCCTAAATAAATGTAAATTAAACATTGCCCTCATTTTGGTTAACATGTCGGGTTTATTTGGTTTTTAATGCCCATTTGGATAGAGTTTAGAACATTTCTACAACCTAATTAGCTGCTAGCGGTCTGTTGAATTAAGCTTAATGACACGCTCCCGAATACGATTCTAACATCTCATTTAACCAAATTGGTTGAACGTTTGAGCTGCACATCTTCTATATATATAAAATTCTAAGTCCTGACTGACTAATATATCAACACACAGCCTAAACCACTGGTCCTGGAAAAATTATATTTGGGGGTGGGTTCTTTGTGAAAAGTAGGTATCCACTTAGAAAGGGTTTTTCGAAATTCCACCCCTAAGAGGGCAATGGGGGGAGGTTTAAATTTCACGCGGACAAAGTCGTGGGCAGAAGCTAGTCTAAATATGTAAGTACTTACAGTCGCCTACACCTTGTGTTAACTTTTACTGTAGTCGGGTAAACTGAACGAAAATTATTCCACATTGTAATTTACAAATAACAAGCTATTCAAAAGCTCACAAAGTTGCAATCCAAATGAAAACGAGAACGTTTGTTTGTTTCAGGAGAGAGCATGGAAAATGCTCGGAGAGGTGAACAATGACAGCATGTCCCCGCCGCGAGCGATGACCCTGCAGGGCGCCGAGGGTCGCGCAGTGGCCGCGGCGGGGCGCGCCCCCCCGGGCCCCCGTGCACACTCGATGCCATATTTTATAGAAAAAATAACGCTTATTAGGCTATGTCTACAATATCTACGGGTGATATCACGTTTATATCAAAACGCCGCCGCCTCCCTGCCGCGGGTGCGAGTAAACTTTAATTTTTCAAAGCGTCCGCTAGTCAAATTAAAAAGTGATGTGAATAATATGTTTAGTTTTCGAACTAGAACAGTGTATTGTGATATTAAAGCATTGTTAGTGAAGACGTTAGTGCAATTATTCGTTGTTGCCAAGTGTGTTGTGTGGCGGCGGCGCTGTCGAGGCAGCGGGCGGGCGCGGACGCTGCTGGTGCTGTGGCTGAGCGGGTGCGGCGGCGGCGGCTACAGCGAGGGCCGGCGTGACGGGGACCTCCATATTGGCGGCATCTTCCCCATGGAGGGCGAAGGCGGCTGGCAAGGCGGACAGGCCTGCAAGCCTGCCGCCGAGCTCGCACTCGCCGATGTTAACGCGCGCTCTGATTTATTGTCCGGCTTCAAATTATACATTCACAGCAACGATAGCAAGGTATATTTGACTCATTAATCACCCATTTACCAAGGGAGTCGATAAATTACTTTCATGTGCCAATACGTGTGTATTGTGTGCGACAATTTATGAGCATTTTTCAGTTTTCGTTCGTGTCCGAAGGTACACATTATAAGCTCTGCAAATTCATATATTTAACCTACTGCTACTACTAATTTCACATGTTTAATCTACTGCTGAAATTGGGTCTTTTAATGTAAATTCACTTGGTAACATGAAACTTAATTAGAGCTAGACAATTTAAGTTCGTCAGCGACAAAGTTACGGAAACGCCAATTATAATTCCAATCAACTTAATGTGCATAACGTGTCGTCACCTCTCGCTCCTCATTCAGAATGACAAGTACCAACTTAGTGGATTACCAAGTTGAAACTCGCCCAGCTGACTGCGGTCCTCTAATTAACAAAAAGGGATCGTATTTCTATCGAAGTGGACTGCTCCCATAAATCCGAATGAACTAAAATCATAAGCTTATGATATTGCAACCGAGAGGGTGAAGCTGACGTTCGATTCAATTATTGAGAATTTATGAATGCTTCAGGAAGAACATTTTATTGGATAGAATTTCCGCGCCGGTTGAAGGTAATTTCCCGTTTTATCAATCCATACCTATTCACGACCAAATTGACGATTCCGATCAGTTCGATGTTGATAACGTGGCGATTTCTGACGAAATTTGCCGAGGGGAAGTGATAACATAATAGGGAGGAATTATTGAGGATAACCTCAAGAGCCATTATAGTAGCAAGTGAAGAGGCTTTATAGAGGTCGGATGTTACGTGGTGTCGAATAAATTAATATACTTACCTACGTAGGGCATCATTAGGGCACAAAATTTCTCATTATAACATCTTGATGAGAAAATAATTTAAGTACTGAGCGCAAAATTTGACATTATTACCTACACCCGAAATCAGGCATCTTTGAAATAATGTGATAACTTTCGGGTCGTGTTACACAGAAGTTTAATTAACCCCATCCCTTGCGATTAAACTATATAATTATGATAAAGTAAGTAGGTATAAAGGATTGACAGATATATTTTTAAACAAGATCTAGGTAGATAGAATAAGCGAACATAAAACATAGGTTACCTTCTTTTAGCAAGCAGCGAGGATTAAAGATTAAAATATCAATTTCAGTTAAGTACTTACTTATTCCGTGTTTAGGTACCTACCATAACTATCGCAAGTAGGTAAATATATTTATTTTCAAATTCGAAGTTAACTGTTGCTACTGGTTGACCAAATACCAACAATGAACAAAGGATTCAATTCACTTACCTTTCAGAATCTGACCGTGTTTTTTTTTGCATTGACTGGACCACCTAGAATACTGACCCACAACACTAACCTTGTATTAAATATCTACATTTGAATTTAGAATAAAGTTACGTAAATATTTAAACGAAGTAGGGTTTTTAACATTCAACAAATTAAAGAGATCACTCTTACTCGGTATATTTAATACAGGCTGGATACAAATTTACTTATGAGGTAAACCGAAAATTAAATAAAAAAGAACGTGGACGCCATATTTTGAAAATTTACATAAATATTACGTAACCAATTTAAAAGAATATTTCTTTGTTAATTAGCTAGACGTGGTTTATGGTGTTTATCTTTTTTTTTTTAACAACTTACAAACGTAGTTTAACCATTTTTAATCTTACGAAGGGATGATAGGTAAAAGGTAAATAATTCCTACCTATGAATGATGCAACATAAAATAGATTTCAAATTCTAAATGTAAGGTAACTACTAACAACGTCAAATTCATTCATTGAATGATAAATTAATAAAGCAACGTAATTAATTAAAAATATTATTCGTATAATCAAATTATATCATAATTATTTTCATTCTGTGTGGTTTTGTCCTTCATTATTTTAATTTAATTATGCCTACTCACAAATAAAATTCGTTTCACAAATTCTTGTTTGTAAAAATTACATGTGACTCAGGCTGGCTGGACAAATCTTCAAAATAACTCGCAATTAACTAGGTCAATAGGGCACTTTATGTGACGGCTAAACACCCTTATTTCAGAATTTGTAACGCTACAGAATCTTAGATAATCGATCGAAAACGTGTCCAGCCAGCTTGAAAAGCCACTTTTCGCTGGTCTCTCAATCTTGGTAACGGAAGTGATTTTGACGACTTTTTGCATATCAACGGGCGTTACATAAAATTGTAACAGGCATCGAGCTAAAAGTTTTGTGGTACGTACATCGGTTTAGTAGAAAAATGCAAAAATCTGTGTCCAGCCAGCTTGAATTTACGTATAAAACTTTTGGCTGGCACTTCCGAATCTCAATAACGGGAGCGTTTTCGAATATGGTTACTTTACTAACATTTAGTAACGCAATGTGTAACAGTAATAACGTTTGATTTATGGCGTCACATGTAAGGGTTTACGAGAAATCAATAAAAACTTAATGTCCAGCCAGCCTGAAATCAAGCTGGCTGGACACATGTATCTCCGCTGCCTGATGATCTACGACCTTCGAAATGTGTTCAAAATTTTGTACCGGGGACGATAATGATAACCTGAATTTGTAACGGAGAAACTTTGCGTAGTTTCAAAGATATTGATCATTTAAATTTTCCCATACAAACTGCCATTAATATTGTGAGGTGACCATAATTTTTACATAAATAAAGGATTTCTTTTTAATCGACGAATCGGCCGGTAGCAGCCACGCCTGCTTTGTATTTGATTTTCCCGTGGGAATAAAAGGTTTTCCTGCAGTAAAAAGCGTAAGTATGTGTTAATTCAAAATAATAATTGACTACCAGCGCTGCAAAAGAGAGCCCACTTGTATTTCGCGTTTAGTTCATTATCTTAGGTAACTGAAAATGAGAACTAAACTCTACAGTCGGCATTGTATGTACTTTTCGAAGTGTCATCACTAATCAGAGTAAGACAACTATCAATTAATCTGCGGTAGACAACATAAATAAGAGTTAAGATTCCACCAGTTGTCCTAGTAGTACCAACTTTAAGCAATAGATAGAGACACCAACATCAGCTATCATGGAAGTAAGTATTACATTCCGTTCACAGTTATTTTGTCCCCCGACGTTTGTTTAACTACATTTTTTACGCAATTTATTGATTTCAAATTTTGAAATCGATATTGTTTATTTAATTATTATTCTGATAATTAAATAAACAATACCCAGCTGCAACTTTATAACATTCAATCACTACTAACCCATTTCTATGAATTACCAGCAAGGGCGATTTTAGCACTCATGAGTGCGATTCGGAACGCGGCCATGATGAGACTTGCTTTGTGTGTAATCTGTGTGTGTGACTTGTGTGTAACCAAGAAGCTTATAGATAAAAGTGGAGGCAACACTCTGCATACCTATCTGAAGACGACTGTGGGCTAACGCTCTCTTTCTAAATACACACATAAGAACGAGACAGTGATATGTGCTTTCTTTGTCATATGTATGTATTTAGAAAGAGAGCGTCAGCCCACAGTCGGTTTCACTTAGGTATTAAGAGTGTTGTCTCCATTTTTACCTATAAGCTTCTTGTGTGTAGCTGACCGTTATAAACTTTCAGATAAGTACTTACTGTCTTTTTATACAACTGTTATTTTGTGTTTTGTTTAAAAAGTAATGTGTCCTTGGTAACTAACGTGAATTACAATGTTTTTTTGCGGAAGTTGTTAGTTTTTACGATTTGTGTCGTCAGTTGGATGTATGCGCCCTGTTTTATTTATCGGCAGAACACGTTACCTATATCCAACGTTGATCAAAACCTTATCCTAAAGAGTAAAGACATGTGGTCTATTTGGGGTGACACAATACCTGAAGGCCAATTCTCGTAATTTAAAACGTTCAAAATCTAGTCACAGAATAGAATAGAATAGAATACTCTTTATTATGTACACCATATAAATTACAGACATAAATATAGAAATTTTACAATGGGTGACTCAATGGGCGGTCTCATCTCGGCAACAAACAAATGTCAAAAACTTGTCAAAATGAAGGGAAACTAGAGGTATTTTTGACGGATTGACACTGAGATCAGACTGTGAACTGTACCCTACGTTCCGAATTGCGTCAAAAGCGATAATATCGCGAATCCGACCAACGCGCAATGTCACAATTATTACTCAATAGCACTTATATTTTGTGACTATTCGTAATATTATTTGGTCGGATTCGCGATATAATCGCTTTTGACGCAATTCGGAAGGCGCCCGTAGTTGTTCGTATTAGTATCACCAATACACGGATTTTCGTCCATTAAAGTAAACACCTTAAAATGTACTTAGTCCTACATAAAACCTACAAGATTGGTAACCCTACTGCAGTGTTTATATGAAAACATTTTAATGATCAATATCTTTGAAACTACGCAAAGTTTCTCCGTTACAAATTCAGGTTATCATTATCGTCCCCGGTACAAAATTTTGAACACATTTGGAAGGTCGTAGATCATCAGGCAGCGGAGATACATGTGTCCAGCCAGCTTGATTTCAGGCTGGCTGGACATTAAGTTTTTATTGATTTCTCGTAAACCCTTACATGTGACGCCATAAATCAAACGTTATTACTGTTACACATTGCGTTACTAAATGTTAGTAAAGTAACCATATTCGAAAACGCTCCCGTTGTTGAGATTCGGAAGTGCCAGCCAAAAGTTTTATACGTAAATTCAAGCTGGCTGGACACAGATTTTTGCATTTTTCTCCTAAACCGCTGTACGTACCACAAAACTTTTAGCTCGATGCCTGTTACAATTTTATGTAACGCCCGTTGATATGCAAAAAGTCGTCAAAATCACTTCCGTTACCGAGATTGAGAGACCAGCGAAAAGTGGTTTTTCAAGCTGGCTGGACACGTTTTCGATCGATTATCTAAGATTCTGTAGCGTTACAAATTCTGAAATAATGGTGTTTAGCCGTCACATAAAGTGCCCTATTGACCTAGTTAATTGCGAGCTATTTTGAAGATTTGTCCAGCCAGCCTGAGTCACATAAAATTACCTATCGTTTACTAAATAATTATAAATTATTTTAAAATGAAAATTATACTTAATTTTAATTAATGTTCATAGTAAACTTTTAAACAAATAATGTTATATCTTAATAACCTAAAAATCCATAGTATTAAGACAATGATTAAATTGTAAAGAGTTAACCAACCAATTTCATAAAACACTACCCGTGAAAGCTGTTTTGCATATCCACAAACTAGCGTTAACTGTAGTTTTTAAACTACGTGCTCACTATATAAGTTTTCCATCGGCTATTAATTTACCTGGCTTTTATGTAAAACTCCGGGCTAGCAGAACATTGGCCATCGAAAATTGAATAAAAAACACGGGCTCCAAAACAGGGTAAAGCTTTTTACTGACTACCTAATTACTTTCCTCTGACGGGAAGTTCAACATCGCCGCATAAACTCAATATATCATGGATGTAGGTTCTTCTTACTTAGGGATATCGAATCAAGACTAAATGGGCTGCCGTAATTATATTTAAGTAGACCTTTCCCTTATCTCGTAATGTGGTCAAGCTCACTAATTAATTTAAAAGTCTTCGCTCTGATTCGCGGACTATATGCGCCCCCTTGATTACGACCAATCAGGGACCTCTTTGGAATCCAATTAACTAATCGTAACACGTTAAACAATTGCGTCATTCATGAATATGAATTTACATTTGCGAATTTCGTAGTCTATTTATTTTATGTTTTGAGTAGCTACTTTAGAGGGAGAGAAGATTCAGTAGGGCGTAACATTGAATTGTGATATTGTTTTCAAGTTGAAATTATTCACTCCTATAGGAAATAAGGACCTACATTTAGTTACTTAGCTAAATCAATACCTTTTTACACTTCATAAAGCAAGCCAATGTTCAAGTTTCAAAGTCAAATTCTTCTAATATATTTTTGTCGTAGTTGTTCGTACTTATCTAAATCTTTTATTTTTTGGAACTTAAAAAGACGTTATTCGTTTTAATAATACTCTAACAACAATAGCAACTAAGTACCTAACACACCAATACACAGTAAACCATAATGAGCAAACCATAACAATCACATTTCACATTCAAAATGTAGAAACAGTTGAATGTAAGTACATACCTATTTCTCGTGTTTGTTCATTAACTTAGTTAACGAACGTAGACCAACAAATCATTTACGCGCTTCACACCCACTTCTAACTGAGCTGGATACTGTTGTACTGTTTACTAAACAAGGTCCAATTAAACTCATGTCAACTATGATCGGCAGTGTGAGCCGGGACTGGGGGCGAGCGTGATGTACAACCTACTGTACAACCCACCACAGAAGTTGCTGCTCCTAGCCGGCTGCTCCACAGTATGCACCACAGTCGCCGAAGCCGCCAAGATGTGGAACCTCATGGTTGTAAGTATATTTACTTCTCATACTTTTAACACTCTCATACAACTCAATTCCCTATTGGGTCTACCCACACCCTCCAACATTTCGAGTTTCCAAACTCAATTTAAAGCTATATAAGTTTAAACAAGTTACAATTTAGGGACTCTTAAATATTTAGCACTAACAATCTTTTATTCAAACAATTTTATCTTTTTCGAAACTCGACCTTTGGGCTTGAACTTTTCAGAATGGTTACATTTTTGACACATGTCCACATTACAGGGATTTCTCGAAGTTTGTTCTCCGAGGAGCGAGGGATAAAGTTTTCTTGTGCCAAGTCACAAGATTATCGACTAACATTTCTAATAAATACCTATACGAGTAGGACATCTTGAGATCTAGAGTTAACAAGTCCGCTGAAACAATAAGTACGAAACAGTTTTTTGTTCGCCTCGAGCTTCACGTAGACGTTAAATGTCACAATTTCGAGCTTTTGGTTAGGTTACACGTGATTCATGATTACTACGAGAGCCGACTATTTCTGATGAAGACAAAGCCTTTGGAAAAATGCCAAAACATTTGCCTACAATATTCTTATATGAAAGCTCTAGGCTCAATGCTTTATGTTTTTCAGCAAACTGTAAATCCGGGCTTTAAATCAAAACAGTCCAAAATTCGCTCGAATTCCGATAAAAGAAAAACAACTGGAAGATATATAAAAAACTCCCTGCACATAAATGAGGGTCAGCTTTGGGAACATTTCCATAACGTGTTTTGATTGGTTAATGGTGTTCAAGTGAATTCGAAGGGCCCTTTATGAATATTAGGGTTGGATAGGCGAAGAGCGTTTTTATAGTAATGAGTTCAGTCACGCTTGTTTTTTGGGTATCTGTTTCACTGGAGTATTAATTAATTATATTGTTCAGCGTTTAAGAAGTTACTGAACAAGTAAATGATGTTAGCGAGCCGTTCTTCTAAACGAATTTCCCACGTAAATGAATTGTGTTAACTTTTATTCGGACTATAAACTTTGTACTTCTTACTGAGACGTAAATAACAGGCTCTCCAAACAGAATCATATTTCAAACCGAACTGGAGAATGTATGTACCCTTACTTATATTATTTTGTCACTCCCATGAGATCCAGAGCGACGTGGTTCCTACGAATATGCGCAAAGCAATTTTGGATGTGTTATGAAATCGCCACATTTATGTTCGACGGTGACATAAATTCTGTCAAGTGCAAAATGAATTCCCATAAAGAGGGTGGCGGAGCAATTAATTTTTATTATCTTTGCTTGGACATTACTGTGTAATGACTAATGTACTTTGACCAAATGAGGGAAATTTCTTTGGATCTATGGTTTTCATTGTATAAGTAACGCTATTATCATGACTTTAGTAAGTACTTCAGGCAAACAATATCTAAACCATATTCGATCTATTTTTAATGTAAAAGTCATATTTCCTTGAAGATTTCTTCTTTGTTTTAGCTGTGCTACGGTGCTTCATCGCCGGCGCTGTCAGACCGCGCGCGCTTTCCTACGCTATTTCGCACGCATCCTTCAGCCACAGTCCACAACCCAACGCGGATCAAGCTCATGCAAAAGTTCGGCTGGTCGAGGATAGCCATCTTGCAGCAGGCAGAGGAAGTTTTTATATCTGTAAGTGCAAAACACGTTATATTTTACGTTCCCAAAACCACCTAAAGTCTTGAAGAACTTCAAGATCTGAATATTCATAATCAATAAAAAAACTCAGTCCCGGCTTTGGTCTCGTGCAACCAAACAAGCGTAAGAAGATAGAATGAAGGTTTACATAAGAAATAGAAATGTAATTGTGGCCGCAACGAACCGGGCCGAGTTTGCGTCTCCACAGCCATGTCTCCCTTGATAAAACGTTTCCATTTTATGGGCAAACTTAAATTTATTCTCCCGGTTCGAACCATTTCAACCGCCATAATAGATTTCGATGCTTGGGGTATTGTAAAACGAGATAGATGGCACACAGGGAAAACACATTCATCTGTTATTCAGTGTTGTTACAAACTAACACTGTCTTCGTTTGCTACATGTGTTATCTTTACATTACATTAGCTTTCGATATTTCAACCTGTGGAGCAGTGAACACGCCGATAATACGGAGTGATGGCGGCGAGTGATTACGTGAAGGTACCATATCATGTCGGTTGTTTCCACTGCTTGCGTGACTCAAATTGTTCGATCGCCAGTTGTTCGTATCGACATCGAGTGGAGTATGACACGCTAAGCGCTTTGTTGCCGATTGACAAACGATCTTCGTGATTGGCCTTCGGCGGATCGACGGCTTCGACTTCACCACGTATTGGAAACCACTGAGCCGATTTTCTGAACTTCGTCTTACGTCTGCATTTCGGCTGAGAGTCAAAGAATAAATGAGACAAAGCACTACGATCCAACTATCGATAACCAGTAAACGTAGTATTTGATACCCAGTTGATATAACTTGCGGCAATAAGAAAGGCAGTATTCGCTGTAACGATGTACGAGGGCCAAGGGTAGGAAATATTGGAAATATTTTTGATACGTCGCGTGTTCGCGACGTAGCTATAAAATACTCCAGATAATATTGGCTATTGGATATCTACACATTGTTAGGAAATAAAATACGAGGGAAGTTTATATCTATCAACTCCTACTGAAATATAATATCAATGGCAGAAGTATCGAAATGTAAGTAAAAGTATTATTATAATATATAATAATACTTTTGTCTTTCTTTCTTTTGGTCAAAGAGGTCAAAGTCAGTAGACTTTGACCTTTTTTAGACCATTTTTATAGCAAAGAACTAAAAGTGCGTTCAAAAGCTCACTAGATACTAGTCTAATTAGCTTAATTAAAATTAAAACAACATCACGCCATTACACCAACTATTTTACACTATTAAAACGGTTTTTAAAGTTATAACTTATAACTTTAAAAACCGTTTTCCTACAACATACATTACAAGCTCGCGTTACGACTTAACAATCCATAATAATAAACAGGCCTTTAGGATTGCCGGACGTATTAAACCCCCACGTAACATATAACGTAACAATGGTTATAAAGGGAAAATAATCGCCCCCGAGTGAGCCAGGACTACAATGCGTCTTGCATGATAAATGGACATAACTGGACACTTTTTACCTCTATGCGACATCCGCTAGCGACCTATCTCGCTGTAGGCCGATTTTAGCCACAATATGAAATTCAAAGGGTGTAAATATACGATACAAACAAGTACAAGTACTTATTTACTGAATCCGACTTGGTCGTATCTTCTCGAATACTTTCATAGATGGAACGGTATTTATTCAGGCAGCGCGGCCGTAGCAGGAATAAACGAATCCAAGTGAAGTCGACTGAAAGTGTTTTCTGTAACAGATATATTTATACTGAGAATATTTATGAGTAGCTCTCTGTGCCGTAACTACGTGTTTATTTTTATCTGTTTATCGTGTCTCCGAGCCTTTGTTTGTGTAATAAAACTGAGATATTAATATTGCGGCGTCATGTTATTATGTGGTACCTATTATAAAAATGTCGTTAGACCCCATCTTGTCACCATGCGAACCAAACGATTTGGCGATTACTTTTTTATTTTCATACTTGTGCTAAAAAATGTTGTTAAGAGCACGCTTTTTTAACGGTATAAAATTATGATGAGCCAGTAAGAACTCTACAACTTTGTTACAATTATTATGAAGTGTGAAGTGCTTAAAAGCTTAATAAATGTGCGAACATTCAGACTTGATTAATATAGATGTAATAACGTCGCGAACACGGGCCTAATCTAAATAAAATTCACGAAATGTCCACCTTTTCTCTTAAGAGGCACTTAGCGTTAATTTCGCTTAAGAGAAAGAGGTGGACATTTAATAAAATACTTACATAGCTTTCGTCTTTCGTCTTGAGGGGTTTGTGGCTAAGAAATAACAGCCGCACGGTTCGATCGATCAGGTTAAGCTACGCTTGCCGCGGTTGGTCCGTGGATGGGTGACCATCTTTAGACCAAGACAAGACTCAAGACCCCTCCGTGCCTCGGAAAGCACCCGGCTGTCATTCATGGATCTTTGACAGTCGTTACGGGTCGTCAGAAGCCCGAAAGTCTGACAGCCAGTCTTACCAAGGGGATCGTATTACCCAATAACTGGGTTGTTGGAGGTCAGAGAAGCAGTCGCTCCATGTAAAATACTGGTATTCAGCTGCATCTGGTTAGACTGGAAGCCGACCCCAACATAGTCGGGAAAAGGCTAGGCAGATGATAACATAGCTTTCGTCTGACAATAAATCTTTATAGGTTCGTTCAGTTCACGGAGAGTTAAAACTTTAACGACCTAGTTCTCTGTGACAATGTGAAAATGAAATACTCGTATTATGATGTAGCCGTAGATTTATGCATTGAGGCTGTAGGCGTTTTTGTCAGGTAAGAGCACGTATTTATATAGCGCACGCGATCATAACGAAGGGTGTGTATAGTGTATAGTTACCCGCAATGAATGGAGCGAGGCCTTTCACGCTGGTTTCAATGTAATTAGAGCGGCCCCGGTTTTTTCTGCATAAGTGGGTTTGAAGCGTTCTTGCGCTCCTGTTTTGCTTTCACCGCGGCGAAGAAAAATTTTTGCTAGAGTTCACGCACATAAAAACAACTGACGCCCCAAATATATGTATAATAAAGGTTTTTCATTTTCGTTCTTATTGACGGGGATCGGAGCAAAAACCCTCAACGATCCAATTTACATACAAACACTTATTCCGCAGCCACTTTAGTACTCAGGATTTGAGGGAGTTAAGAAAATTCAGTTCGACTCGAATTTCCTTTGGAATGAGGCTATTGAGTCGATCTTGGTACGAGTACATGTGATTTTTGAACTGGTGATTTATTTACTTTGGCTTTCAATTTAGGCGGAATGGAACCCAGTGACGCGTGAGGTTACACTGAAACATTAATATCCGTAATACCAATATTGACGATACAGTGCTTGGATTTGGGAACTTGATAAACATTCGACTTTGATACTGACATTTTTAGTATTGGTTATTTTAACTGGTTTTTTTTTTCATCAGACCGTGGAAGACTTGGAGGCGCACTGTAAGAAGGCGGGCATCGAGATCGTGACGCGGCAGTCATTTCTGTCCGACCCTGCTGATGCGGTGCGAAATCTGCGGCGGCAGGATGCGCGCGTTATAGTGGGACTGTTCTACGTGGTCGCGGCCAGGCGCGTGCTGTGCGAGGTCTACAAACATCGCTTGTATGGGAAGTCCTACGTCTGGTTTTTTATTGGTAAGTCGAAGTAACTACGGTACCTGTTAATACACACACACACACACACGCACACTAAGCAGTCTGCATCGTCTAATAGCAATTTGGGTTGTCCTCCAAACTCATTCCACAAATTTTTTAACGCGATATCATAAATCAATGATTAGCTAGATACGAATGGAATGCGATTTCGTGTACCTACTTACTGGTATTCCATAGGAGCTAAATGTATGCACCCAAAAACAATGTTATGAAAATTGTATAAAATTTGCTTTCTGAACCCTTGAGGTTATTTGGAGGTAAACCCGTAAATAACATTATCCGAAAAACCCGGGCACCGGACACTGACACATAAGAGGAAGATCAGCCTTTTTCATGGAAGCACCAACACGGCTCGACATTATTATAATTTCATAAAATGCCTCACAAACAGGTACACTTTGCTGTGTTGTGAGCGAAGTAATGTTCAGTTCAAACGCCACTCAATATGATGGTAGGATGTTGTATCAAGCGTAACTCCAATCTACCAACTTCAATATAGTAGAGATAAATTTTAAATGAACCTGTTCCTCAAGTGTCTCATTTGTTGTTTATGAGGCAAACCAGTATCTTATTAAGTTGGGTGACATATCATCAAATAGACATTTCAGATAATCAAAATGACTGGGTATTTCCTCAAAAATTTAAACTCCATACTACACTGGGAGGTTCCCACTTTAGTATGGTTCTAAACTTTATGGCTCTTTTAAAATTTACCGATAAAGTATCTCGCGCGCTCAAAACTAAAATATATTCGACTCTAAGAACTGCAATTTATCAAAACACACTTTTCCAACTCTGTTTAAAATACTGATTCAGAAAAAACTTAAAGGATTTCTTTAGGTTTGCACATTGTTAGAGGTTCTAGAACCGCCATAATTCTTATTCCCAGAAATGGCTTATGGTGGCCTTCGCAAAAAATATGTTTGCATTTGGCGAGAAATAAGTGCGACGTAACCGTATATTTTGTTCAGATCATATATTTTACCTTTTCTCACTTTGTTTCTTTTATGTTCCAAAAGTAATTTTGAAAGTGAAATATTAAACTTAGTTGCCGACCGTTTCAGAGGGTGACGTAACTGTCACGAATGCGGTAACAGACGAGTTAGTAGGAATGTGTTTTATTGTCATCGGGTTTAACATTCGTGGTTTTACGTGATTTGGGAGAAACGTAAATGACAAACACACTTCAACCCAGAACCAGCAAATGGCTTAGCTTTTTTGGCAAGAGCAGCCGACCTTTTTTGTGGCATCTGTTCTGTCGGCAGTTAAAGAATTAAATTACGAAACATAAAAATCGTTTCATAATTCCTACCATTTCATTCAAGTAACTTCATTTCGCTAGGTCCCATTCCGCACATACTGAAAATATCACATTATAATTTACATAGAACAGCACGTCATTAAAACGAGCAATGGCCGCGTAAGTCATAAGCGTTATAAATTGTGAGCAATATTATGAAAGGAATAATATGAGAGTGGCAACATTCGTTGTCGTGGCTCACAAGGTCGCGGATACAACTCATTTAGACGTTGTTTATGAAGAAGGATAAAATGAAATACGACGCTTTACCGAAAACGTAATAATGGAAATTTAGCTAAGTATACAGTTCTTGTAGTGTTATTATGCCCGTTTAAAAATTACATCTTTCGCTACGTCTGGGAAAATAATTGCTGTATATCAGCGGAGGTTCAGCTTATTCTAATTAGGTAGGTATTATAAATTCAACTCCACATCAATTCTTTCAGTCTGCTCCATCGTATTTTTAGATGTGGCACAAGCTTTTGATAGAATTTGGCATAAGGGTTTGATATTCAGGCTAAGACTAATGCTGCCCAATGATTTTTCCGATATCCTGCAATCATACGAGTACATTACAGTTAGAATGTTTCGAGTAAGACGCGAGAATGCCTTTTCCGAGTTAAAAGCTATTAAAGCTGGCGTGCTGGGTCCAGTCCTCTACCTGTTGTGCACGCATGATATACCAGAGCTGGAAAATAATACTATTGCAACCTTTGCGGACGACACTGCCATTATGGCTACAGGGTCATGCCATAGGGAAGCAAACAAAAAGGTAAAAATCGCTGCAAATAAAGTTCATGTAAAAATGGAGAATCAAATTAAATTAATCGAAGTCACTTCACATTGACTTCACCAACAGGAATTGTGATTACCACCCAATCTTCATAAATGGCCAACAAGTACCATACGCAAATACAGTCAAATACCTTGGCACAACGCTTGACGCAAAACTGCGCAAGAAGGCGCTCATCAAAAAGAAAAGAGAGGAACTAGACATGCGTTTTAAAAACATATATTGGTTGATTAGACGGGGTTCCTGCCTATCGATACATAACAAAATTTTATTATATAAGCATATCCTTATGCCAATATATGGACATATTATGGCATCCAACTATGGGGCTGTACTAAGCCGACCAACATCAAAATTATACAAACTTTCCAGAATAAGGTACTCAGGAGTATTGTTAATGCGCCCTGCTATATAAGAAATGACCTCCATCGTGACCTAAAAATGGAACGCGTCACCAACATAATCCAAAAATTTGCTGAGGCCCATGAACACCGACTCCACCGACATGTGAACATCGAGGCCATTCAGCTGTTAGACCAAACAAATAGTGGACAAAACCTTTTGAGTTGGTGTAGTGTAAAAGTGTAGAAATCATATTGCCATAATAAGACATAATAACACATGAATAAAGTGTTTATGTCATCATATCAGACTATAAAACAGTACAATCAACACTATTCTAAGTTTAAAAATAATTATCACGTAAAAAATTAAGTTCGATTAAAATTGCTTATTAGTCTTATAGGCCAGATTGTAGTTAATTATTAATTTAATAAAGGTTAACTTTCTTTGTACCTACCATATTGTATTTATTTTAGTACCAATACTTAACACAAAACAACAGCTTTGTTGCCCCGAAGGGTGAGAGGTATACTTGTAGTAGGTAGATACTCCCACATTTCGCCAATTATATTTAAGTCCCATGTAAGAGGGGGCGAGCCTAGTGCCAGGTGCGAATTCAGCTATTAAGAAATTCCAGATAGTAAAACCCAATAATTCTTTGTCCTACCTGGGAATCGAACCCAAGACCTTACGCTGAGTAGTAGCGCTTGCAACTACTAAAGCAACGGGGCAGTCCATAGTCCAGTACCATTATATTCTTGGGAAACAGTCCGCGAAAAAGCCCAAAACGACTTAAGGGGCTTACAGGACCTAAACGCAAAAAACGCAAGTTTTAGAAACAATAAAAGTAAATGATCGCCTACAGTAAAAAAAACCAAAAAAATATATGATATTCTTCAGGATAAATGCTAGGATGATAGTGTGTTGAAAACATAATACAACTTATTTGGTACGATAGAAAAAAATCATGAAGATACCTCTAAAAACTTTTTATTTACAACAAAATTCATCCTAATATACATACAATCATTATGATTTTTTGTCAGATTATTCTACAAGCAACATACTAAAACTATAGTGTTTTAGTTTTTTTGTCCAAAGACTAGATTTTTCGTAAATCGATAATTGCTTCATATTTTGCAATAAATTACCAGCGTTGTGGCATCGCGCTTCTCTTTCTTTTCTATGCAGACCGACAAAGACCGCGCTTTAGGTCATGTAGTCCTCTTAACGAATATTAAAAAAAAACTAGCTGCTGCCCGCGACTTCGTCCGCGTGAAATCCTATCCTAAGTAATATTATAAATGCGAAAGTAAGTTTGTTTAGTTTGTTACCTTTTCACGCCTAAACCACTGAACCGATTGTCCTGAAATGTTGCTTATAAATTGTCAGGTGGACAGAAACGGACATAGGGTAACGTACCTTTCATCCCGAAAAAAGTGCTGTTCCCGAGGAAAACAATTATTAATTTATTAATTATAATTAATTATATTTCAGTACATTTTGACCAGTTAGGCGAACATAAACGACTAAACAGCAGATTTTTTTTTCGCAATTTCAGGTTTGGTCCCATAGTAAAAGTTGTTTGTTATCATGAGTACAATCACGTGTTTATGTATCGGTCACTAATTACCAGTCACCCTATATATACCTATAAAAAAATGTGTGAAAATCGATTTATATACTATTTTCGCACTTCGTCAACGTAGCAAAATAACTTTTCACTCTGCGTAGTAGTTCTTTCTATTTTATAAATGACTCCATGTGTCTAACTGAGATATTTATTAATGAATTTCCCGGATGAATCCCCGGGGATAAACCACAGGCTGCGACAGTAATGGAAGTGAGAAAAAATCTTAGATAAAGTGAAGAACAGAGGAGAGCGGTCGTTAACGACACTCGAGACTCTCATATAATAAGAAAATGGATATTTTTAAGGAATGACTCCCTCTCCGAAGGTAGCTTAAAACAGTAGGTTTGTGTGAGCACAGCACGTAGGTCAGTGTCCAGTTAATGAGACTAGTAAACAACATATCCCCTAGGCATTTAATTTAGGTAATGAAATATTAATTTAGGTAAACGTTAAAAAACATAGGTACAGCCCAAAGAGTAACGAGAATCTAATTACAATTTCAATGGATAATTTGACAATGTTTTGCTGTAACATGTAAACAAACCCCTTTTAATGGTCCTGTGGTCATTTACATGCTAATATAGCAAAAACAGAATGTGGCAGTTAGATATTAGTTGTATGTTTGTAGTAATAACAACTTAAAAATAAAATATAAACTAAACCGTCTACCTAGTAGAACTTTTACCATTGCTTTTTAATATGGAACGTATAATTAATGCGTAAAGTTCTCAAATAAAATTCAGACTCGTAGAATTTGCAACAACAGTTTTTTTTTTTTTTTATTAACACAAAATTTAATTTTATTAATAGAATATAAACAACTCATTTTTTTTTTATTATTATTATCAGCCATTTCTGTCCCACTGCAGGGCAAAGGCCTCCCTTCCCTCCTTCCACTTGTCTCTATCCTGTGCTGTTATACGCCAATCCTTTTGGTAAGAGTAACAACTCATTTATCAAATTAAATTTCAGTCGACAACATCCATCGGTTTCTTACTAAACTTCAACTATATCCGACGATCCTGCATACTTATCTCTTTTGTTGATTGTACATAACCGAAAATTCTGCGAGCGCAGTCGATCTAATATGTCAACTTGATTTAAATGTTTGTTTAACAGCTTCTCAAGTTCTTTCCCCGGTAAGGCAGTTTCTGGTCAATTTATGTGTTTTATTTAAATGATTCATATGGCCCTCGTCCTAAGGGACGACTGGAGGTAAGCATAAGGCTGGCGGCAGAGTAAAATGTTTTGTTTTGACCTGGTTTAAGCATTTAGTCTAAATTTATAATAATGGAAGCACAGTCGCAATAAACCCCCATTTGTGTATTCATGACTATGAGCCCGCCGCAGCACCACCGCGCGCCGTGACGGTTGTTTCGGATGGTGATTGTCTTTTGAATCAATTCTCATTAATGTATCCAATTTAGGTACATTTACATTCCTCTTCTATGCCCACATTGATTTAGTAGGTACTATGAGGTATATTCACTCCTACATTGGCAATGCAATGGCAACGCTTTTGGTACTCACAATAATGAGTGGGGCATGCCTCGGTATGATAAAATTCGAATCAGTTTCAAGTCAGTATATTTAAGTGCATTCGCCGTGAACAGTGGTCCAAATTAGTTCAAGGTGGGAGTCTCGAGGCTCGGTAGATAAGTGTACACACTTGTGCGGCTGGGCTACTGGCGTCCTGCCAACGGTACATCAGCCCAAGTTCGGCAGGTTATCAACGTCCGGTTGGCCTTAATATAGGCTCCGAGAATCTTTTCTCTTCCGTAATAAAAGTTTATTACGGCATAAAATAGCCCACTAAGAGATCACTTCATATAAAAATAATCGACACGTTCGCCAACTTGAGCGAGATGTGAGTTTCGTGCTTGCAATTTTTTTTTTATGACAAACATATTTCCCCCCATAAATCACTAGATATTTTTCTGATAAAACTGAAACGTGACAGGTCATGATATATTTATTTTAGAAATTATGAAAATCGATTCATTTTAGTTGAATCTCAGCAATAGAAGTTCAAAAAAAGTAAATTCAATTTAATATTGGTAAGTATCTAATAGAAAATCAGATTCTTATTGGTATGTGTGTGCTTCCATGAATATAGGAACACGTACAAGCAAGAGCATGTAACACTTTACGTACAAGTCAAATCAAATCACATTAATTTATTTTCTAGAATATAGGTATAAATCAAGAACTTAAGACTATCGTGGCCCAATTACATTCTACCATTACATATGGTGTGCAAATGTATCATATTAACAT
Source organism: Hydraecia micacea (assembly GCA_914767645.1). Taxonomy (NCBI): domain Eukaryota; kingdom Metazoa; phylum Arthropoda; class Insecta; order Lepidoptera; family Noctuidae; genus Hydraecia; species Hydraecia micacea. Next base: position 7,891,336 of record OU611779.1, on the reverse strand, counting down.
TTAATTTATTACGAGTTTAACAATACAGAGTAGATTAACAATACAAGTTACCATAACAGATAAAGTGATCTGCGACAGCGGCTTAGATAAACCAAAAAGAAAGACAAAAATACTTTTTACAAAATAACATACCTAGAATAAATCATGAATTTAAACTTCTTTTGAGATAAAAAAGAACACTCATAAAACCAAACAAAGAAGAAAAATGACAAAAAAAATGTTGTTAAGAACCTTATTTGCCACAAACGAATAAAACTGCCGTCGTCGGGTCAAAACTTTGAGCAAGTATAAAAATTTAGAAGCGTCAGAACTCCTTTATGACGCAATTTGAAATGTTAGAAAAAGTATGGAAAAGTTATACTTATTGCCACTCAAAAACATTTATCTAGACTTTCATGAAAATATATCGCTTCAAGCAAAGCGGAGATGAAACAGCAAACACACATTTGTTCGCATCAGGTTGTACCAACAAACAGGACAAAGGAAATGGATAGAGAAAGAGGATAAATAATGGTCGAGGGCGAACCTCCACGTAAACGCAAAATAAAGGGAAATAATTTCCCGCTTATTCTTGAATGAATAATTGGCATTATGATAATTTGGTCACTCATGTTATAAAACACTTAGGGTTACGGTAATAAATAAGACCTTTACGTAAAATTGCATTTCAGCATGATATGCCAGTTTATACTTTCTCGCTTGGGTAGGTACTTATTTTAACATTTTAACTTGTTTAAAATGAGTAATTATAACAGCTTGCCACATAATGGAAGGCCCGCCTCTATATTTTTCTCTCATCTTCAAAAAGACGTCGCATTATTGATCACCGCAATAATCGAGTTTCACCCTGCCATGTTTTTTCAGCATTTCCGTATCTTTGTGAAGTTTTCGCGTTAGCTTCGGGGCGAAAAAGATTGAAAACAATGACTCGATTGCTTCATAGTTCCGTGCAAGTCATAAAGGTCAACTTATTGAAAAGGCCGACGGTTCGTCTGCGGTGGTCGGGAAGTTACAGAATGTATGAACATACATTCCACCCATTCGAATGGGTGTCACACTAATATTATAAAGGCGAAAGTTTGTGAGTGTGTTTGTATGTTTGTTACTTCTTCACGCACAAACGGCTAGACTTATTTTGATAAAATTTGGTATAGAGGTAGCTGACACCCTGGATTAACACATAGAATAGTTTTTATCCCGATATTCCCACGGGATCGAAGCTTATGCGAGTGAAACCGCGGGGTGCTGCTAGTTACAAATAAACCCAATTGATACGTTTCATCCATAGAGTTTTACTTAATTATATCAACCAACATAAGTAGGTAATGATTTCTGTTGGATTAAGAGAGCTTCTTTGCGTACTAAGTAATTACGTAAATTAATGAATTTTGCCAATGCGACTATAAGAACTGTGGCTACATTCTTAATGGACGAAGTTTAAACCATGAGATGGTAAAAATTAAATAAAAGTAGTTTAATTTTTCTTTAGGTAATTAGTTTAACTTTTTAAATAAGCGCTTCTTATCTACCTGCGCTCTTACAACTGCATACTTTCAATACCTGTAAAATAATATAGACAAATCGATAACCTCTTCCATTTTAGAGTTAGTAAAAAATGGTACCTAACTCATCATGTAATATATTTTGGCAGGTTGGTACGAAGACAACTGGTTCGAGACTAACTTGGAGAAGGAAGGAATCGATTGCACACCAGAACAGATGCGGGAGGCAGCTGAGGGGCACTTGACCACGGAAGCTCTCATGTGGAACCAGAACTCCAACCAGACTACCATCTCCGGAATGACATCAGAAGACTTTCGGTAAGTTACGTGAATGTATGTCAGTATTATGTACATCAATGTAGATCAGCTCTAATAAAAATAGCTTTTGAAACATTACTGCGACAGTATAAATAAAATATTCAATGTATTTATTCAGACCGTCAGAATACCCTTAAAAGAAAGAAAAACAAATCCATTTTCATCTAAAATATTCCAGCAATCTTGTTATTTTTGTAGACGTTCAGCCATCATGTGCGTTACCATCATTTCCTTTGAACTTCTCTAAATATAGGCAAAGACGTTTTCGCGATGCAATGTAAATAAAAGTTTTATGCTGTTAACCGCATAAAACTCACAACACACAACACAAACAACATAATATTCTATTCTTTCGTCGTCGAGGCGACATCGAAACTTCAAGTTCAAAATGCCTAGAGATATGCGATATCGCGAATCGCGTCAGGACTTTATTGTTACATCTGCGTTAACTTTACTGTTTTTGGGATATCCTTTGTAGTCCTTAAAGATAATAAAATATGCTTCAGTGAACATTAGCATAGTAATTGCGCGAAATTGTGGAAAAAATATAAAGTGTGGAGGCTGCACATAATACATTGTTCTCATACGTCGAGGTGCTCCTTTGTGATGGAATAGAAAAGAGTTCTAATACCAGCCCGGCGTGAAAGTCGACCCTTACACGTAATGAGGTACCCGGTGAACCGACTGCAAATGTTTTTTACAAAACGTTGCTACTAAACTATCAAGTTATCATAACGCTCACATAACTATGTAAATCTATTTTTCCCTCCTACTGAATTTTTAAGAACCTAATACACAATGTGGGCACACAAATACGACAATAAATTATTCTTCGTACTAATGGTGTTCAAAAAATTCAATCAATTAAACCCAATAGCTATAGTAACTAAACAGTCACTATAGCTAGTCAAAGATTGGCAAAACCTAGTCGGTCCATCACTGTTAATTAGTTTGTTTGAAAAAAAAAACAATTTTTTAATTTCGATGTAAGGATTTATTCGAAAGTTCATAAAAACCTCTTATGCATTAGTATTGCCAGTTTTTTCATTTATTATCGTATTGTCGTCTTCATATTGTATACTGCTACAAGTAAAAAGTTAAAAACAAACACTTTGATCTCAAATTCCTTTTAAACACTCACACAACACGCAAGCTGTTTGCAGTATTATCAGTTTCTGTGTGGCTAAGAGCTTTAAGCTCGGGGTCGCTAGCTGGTCTAGGATAAGAATAATCCTTTCGGAATTCCCCACTAAATCCTCTTATATAGGCTTTCCTGTGTGGTAAGAATTAATGGGCTGGAACACAAAATAATTCGGAACATTATATTCCTCAGGGATTCGTGCAAGATGCTGTGTTACAACTTTCATTTGCCACACTTAATATTTCATAGTTGCAGCGGTCCCAATCCTCTCATATCCTTTGCTACACACTTCTTAGAAAAAGTAAAAGAATGAGCCGCCGTACATCTTCTGAACAAAGCTAAGTACTGGCGGGCTCTCTCCCGGAGGTTCCACAGCAATAAGCTTTTCATCGTAGTTGCTAAGCGAACAAAATACATGTCGGCACACTACGTCAATGCAACTGTAATATCTTAGTATTGCGGCACCACTCATGTTCTTGCGACCTTACAGAGCTGAACGATGTTATTTATTTTCCTTATTATCAAACATGAACTCAACCATTAGTAGAAATACAAAATGTAACATCCACTCATTTACATGCCATTAATATTGATGTAAAAAAGCTTTCTAACTCCACCCAAATAATATAAAGCAGCCTGTTTCATGGAGTGGAAATATTTTTGCGTGTTCAATAGATCCAGATCTTTAAAGAGATCTCTTTGAAGCAGTTGAAGCGCATTTTAATAAATTCACAGCACAGCTACAAAAATGCTTAGCAATACTTTTTCATAACTTAATGTGACATACCTAGAACGTGAAGTACAACGAATTAATAGAATTCCTAGGCCATTTAGGTCAATGGAACATGCATTTTTGTGCCATTCCAATGATATTTGAAACGGCAGGCAGTTAGATAGTTTTGTCGCCATTGACACACGTCGAATAGCTTTGTGTTTAGCTATTTAAAACGTCTACAAAGAAATGAAGCTCGATTTTTATTACAAAGGAACATGTTTTTAGTAACACGCCAGCATACTAATGATAACGTAGCAAAAAAAACACTACGTAATCAAAGAAGGATCCGGAATCCTTGCTTTATATCCCTTTAGAAGTAGGCTGTCTGATTTGGTACAACAAAAACAATGGTTTATCTAAACAGATCGCGCCTGAACGAGGCTTTGCGAGAGGCTGGCTACGACATCGACGGCGAGAGATATCCGGAGGGCTATCAAGAGGCACCGCTGGCCTACGACGCAGTTTGGGCCGTTGCCCTGGGTACGTACTCCTGTTTAATGTACAAATAAATTATTAGAAAAACTTTTGATCTTCGTTTTGTGTGACTGTTTCGTTTAAGGTTAATTGTTAGAGTGTCTTTTATTTTGGGACTTGTCTGTGTGCTCTATTCTTCTAGCAGCTTTATGCGAAAAATAATCAATGAATACTTACTTATAATATTACTTACTTATAATATTATAAAGCTGAAGAATTTGTTGCTTTGGTTGGTTGAAAGCGCTAATCTCAGGACTTACTGGTTCGAATTAAAAAAAATATATTTGTGTTGGGTAGTCCATTTGCCGAGGAAGGCTATAGACTATATAATATCACGCTACGACCAATAGGAGCCGAGCATCAATGAAAAATGTTGCAAATACGGGATTTTTTATTACTTTTGAGAGCTTCCGTCGCGTACACTGTGTAAACGGTTAAAGTAACGCAAAAATCATGTACTTATGTATGTAAAAAAATAGTCCGCGACAGCATATGTCTATCTTTTAAGGTTGGCATTATTTGCGAAGGTGTTTTTATAAACATGATATTAATCCTTATCCAAATAAATACGTTATTCATTACAAGTATTTAATTTTGAACAAAATTGCCCTTGACGTCATTTGATTTCAATGAATATCTTAGGAGATATAACTCCGCAAGGCGGCCGGTCATGAGGGGGGTGGAATATATTTTAGTATGTTTTACCTCAAATTAACGCGGGTGATACCGCAGGGCAGAGCTAGTAATACTATAAAGATAATCATCCAAAAAAATTTTTGAAGCGCTTAATTTGAAAAATAACAATGAAAGTGAAAGCCTCAGAATTCCTTAATAACGTAGCGGCTCAGCCATCAATATTGTAATGATATTAAAGCGGGTTGCAGACCAAGAGCTAAGCTATGTTAGTCTAGCTTAGCTCGCATAGCTGATGTAGTTTTTCATACTTGTGTACAGAACGCAAACTATGAACAGAGATGAAAAATTACCTCAGCTATGCGAGGTAAGCTAGACTAACTTAGCTTAGCTCTTGGTCTGCAACCCGCTTTACTTCTTTACGTCGTCTTAGCATTTTTATTTTGAACATAGATGAAAAAATCCGCGATCGGAAAACTTTAACCTTGGGCATTTCATTTCTCTTGGAAAAATAACCCGTATTCTTTCGATTAGCAAAATAATTCGCTGAAGTACCTACATAAACGAGTATAGTAGTATGTTCAAAGCAGAATGAGACAGCCCTAATGTGCGTAATAAAATTTAACAAGTGTAGTGCTCGGGGCGCACAATAGATGGCGCCACACGTCACGTGCCACATTACGTGCCAACACAAGGTACAGACGCCAGCACATCCAGCTACCCGAAACTGTCAAATTTTCCCAATCAACTTTGAACCTTATGCTTTAGCGATAAAGTTGAAAATCTATTAAAGAAATTTGACAGATTGTAGTAGCTTGATGTGCTGGCGTCTGTACCTACGTGATGCCACGCGAGGAGCACACTATAACAATTGACAACACTGTACAGTGTACACTCTTTCTTTGCTTATGTAGGTCAAAGCTGCTGTGAAATAACTAGAATTTACTGCAAAGTTAGAATACATTTTGAATACATTGAACTGAAATGTCATACATAACATTTTGTAACTAACGGAGCGGAATATGCTAAACCTAATATAATAGGTATAGAATTAAAAACATGTAAACGTGAATCAGTAGTAATTATTCAGAGGTTTAAAAATTATCGTTTTCATAGGTCAAAAGAAAATTGTTGGACAAAAACTGGCTAAACGAAGGTTTTATTTATTTTTAAGCACACTTTAGCTGTGTGCCTTAAAATAAATAAAAGCTTCTGATGGTTAAAGAACAAGACACCCAATTTGAGTTCCCTGTTCCCTTTCCCGGTACAATTTGGTTCTTTGAACATTTTCCCGGTCCATATTATTTACCCTATCGCGGTATCCCACACTTGAACGGTTTTGTTTTTTTTTTCATCTTCCGTTTCACGAATCAGAGCCACGAACGTGAACAAAGGGCCTTTGAAAAGGATGGGATGTACAGTAATACCGTTTCTAAAATATTTCATATGTTGGCCCGGAAACAATTACTTTTTATTACTTACCATTGCAAAAATATCAATCATTTTTCGACCATATTGTTTGTGGACAGATGGAACCTTTTCATAATGATGTGAAATGTTTTTTGGCATTCCTTTATTACTTTAAAAAGTGAACAGTTTGGTCTAGGTTACGAATATAGCGGGTATTAGATCAAAATGCGCGATCACGGAATGAACTGTACAAAAATACAAAAGATGTTTGCCAGTTTAAAACACTGCGAGCAATAAATTATAATGTTTTCATTCTGCGAGCAATTATTGCCCAGATGTTTTCGTCAAAAATATCAGCGGGAACGCTCGCGTAGGCGCGCGCCTACGCGCTACGTGCTACGGTGCTACGAGCGTAGCAGTGCCTGGCGTAGCTCGAATACATTACCTTAGCGGCAACGACAATGCACATAGTCTAAAATACAGCGTAGGAATACGAAACGCGCCTCGTAAACCACCCCAGTGTTGTCTCAAGCTTTGTAAAACTAAGTCAAAGCCACTATTCACACAACTGTCACCAAGACTGAGATAATTCCAAATTTATGCGCGGTATCTCCCCGAACAGTTACACACAGAAGGTCGACACTTAAGTATACTGACAATAAAATAATCCTCATGTCCTTGGATGAAGAGATTAACCTATTTGTATTTCCTTAGCCTTCAATAAAACTATGGAGAAACTGGAGAAAAGCGGACTTAGTTTGAAGAACTTCACATACACGAACAAGAAGATTGCCGATGACATTTACGAGGCAATAAACTCCACTTCATTCCTCGGTGTATCGGTAAGTATTTCTCTATCTACTGCACTATATCTTAAGTACCCTATCGCTTGTTAACTCGATATAAATCACGAGATTTTATACTCCATAATATATTTGCTCAAATCTAAATTTTATTAGAATATAGTATAAAATCTGAACAAAGTTTCTCTAGCATAGATCTGTATATAAAATTCAAAGTCCTGACTGACTGATATATCAACGCACAGCCTAAACCGCTGGTCCTACACACATGAAATTTATAAAGTGTGTTCTTTGTGAACCATAGGTATCCACTAAGAAAGGGATTTTCGAACTTCCACCCCTAAGAGAGTGAAATTTCACGCGGGCGAAGTCGCGGACAGAAGCTAGTATAATATAATATGGAAAAGCAATCTACTATGACAAGTAAAGTAACTTGTTGTGTGTTGGTATAAAACACTATTTTATAGACATAACTTGCTAGCTTTATGAAAGCGTGGCATTCATTGAAAATATAAAATACATGGCAGTGTTTTGAGGTTTAGACTTTTTTCCCGCTTTGAATTTCAGTTTTAGCTTAATGGAAAATTACATTTTTATGATAAACACAAAAGGAAAGATCAAAAGCAGAACAACTTATTTAATGTAGTATACTATTTTAAATAACTGAGTTAGTAAAGCAAAAGTATTTCATTAATTCTTCAGTGAAATATTCCGTTTATTTTTTCAATTCTGCGCTTGTTTCTATGCCATAAAAATATATATAGGCCGACCGCTTAACTGAGACGTTGAATGAGGTAGCTGCGCGGTGCGGGAGGGGTGATAGTTGTCACAAATTGACGAATCACTAAGCTCTCACATCACGTCACCACACCTCCCGCAAGGCGCTACTACCTCAGGCAACGTCTCAGTTAAGCGGTAGGCCTACAGTAGTAATAGAATTTTATTAAAAAATAGTTGTTATACTCTATAGACTAATTCGTTATTACCATCATCATCATTTGCCTAGCTTTTTCCAAACTATGTTGGGGTCGGCTTCCAGTCTAACCGGATGCAACTGAATACCAGTATTTTATATGAAACGACTGTCTATCTGGCCTCCAAAACTCAGTAACTGGGTAACAGTACATAATTCTATAGTACCATATTTGTAGAAAAATCTAGAAAGAATAAAATATAACTCCGCACAAAATGTACCTATCAGCCAAAAAAAACCAGAAGGTACCTAGCAGGTAGCTGTATATCACATCGTTTTAGTATCTAATGCATTATTGCAATAACATCTGAAAATGATACTAACGTTAGTCGCGGTAACGTCAATAGCATAAAACGGCTGCAATTAAAGCTATAAAATTTATTTATGACTACTTTTTGCTCCCAGCTTGACTCGTGTAGCCTTCGGAGCTTCGGATCAAGAGAAATGTTTATTGCTCGCTCGCAGTGGTCAGAGACTTATGAATACAACAGAAGTAGGTACTAGAAAACACTCAACTCTTGAATAAAAAAGATTAAAAAATATCTATACTAATAATAAAACTGAAGAGTTTGTTTGTTTGAACGCGCTAATCTACGGAACTACCCGTCGAATTTGAAAAAATATTTTTGAATTTGTTAGCCTAATTCTTGAGGAAGGCTATCGGCTATATAACTTCACGCTGGAACCCTTAGGAGCCGAGCAAAAAGAAAATAAGTCAGAAAGAACGCTAAGCGAGAACGAAGTAATAACGTGGACGGGCGATGCTATGCGACGGGGTGGGTCGGGGGGATAAGAAATTTTACGCGGACGAAGTCGCGAGCAGAAGCTAGTATTAAATAACCATGAACTGTATAGATAAAAAGTACTGACCAGCCTCAAAATATCGTGTCTTAGTTAATTAATTCAATGAATGACGTGCCTGCTTAAGATTTGTAAAAGTAATAAACATTCCGGACTTTTTTTTCTATTATTAGATATTTGGCATAAAAACAAGAATAAAATGAAATTATTTCGCCTTTGTGACAATTTAAGCTTCAGTTTCATTAACTCGAAGTTATTTTCGAAGAATTTTATGGTACAATATAATACGAATAAGTTATTTCCTCTAGAGTTATTAAACTCCAACCGGTTTTCAAATGCTTTCATAAAATAATGTTTCTAACTGCACAACATTTGATAATGGAAACTTGAGTTAAATGAACGCGACTTTACTAATTCGTCCTAGGAAAACTCAACAGCTATAGATAGGTCTGTTCCAAAAGTGCCTGATAAAAATATAAACAAAACAATCAGAAATTTGTAGTTGTTGTTTAAAAATCAAATTACTCAATTTGTAGTGTCACTCAAAAATGTTGTACATTGATTTGATTATTTGAATATTTAAACCCGAAATGAAAAATCACCTTAAAAATTATTTGAAAATTGATGTTAATTTTATAACCAGTTACTGAGTTGTGGAGGCCAGAGAGACAGTCGTTTCATGTAAATTACTGGTATTTAGCTGCATCTGGTTAGACTGGAAGCCGACCCCAACATAGTTGGGAAAAGGCTAGGCAGATGATGATGATGATGAATTTGCATCGGTGATTTTTCAATTGCAATTTAATAATGTTAGTCAAACAATAATTGCTGGAAAAAGTGATGAAAAGATGTTGAAACCTTCTAAAAACGGCGTATGTGTTGCTTATTCCCTAATGTGAGTGATGGCGTAAATTTAACCTGAACAGGTTTTGCAAGGTTTCACTTTTATCAGAGGGGCAATTCTCGTAATTTTAAGAACGTTCACCGTCTGATCTCTGTCTCAATCTGTCAAAAATACCTCTAATTTTCCTACATTTTTGATAAGTTTTTATGGTCACTGATATGAGATTGCGACTAGATTTTGAAGAAAGTTTATAATTACGGAAATTGTCCTCCAGGTTCAGTATACAGGCACTACACATTTTACTGTAATTTTTTCATGATAATGCCTCATCCCAGTAACAAATCCCCCATACTGAAAGTAATTTCATCGCTTTAACGGGATATAAAAGCCATAACGTCATGCATTTATCATCGATTCATCGCTAGAGTCGAATTGTTCAAGTGGATTTATTATAAATAAAAGCTGTGCCGCAGGCTCTGCTCTCGTGGTATGCTATTATTTATTTACTAACCTATGAAATAAAACAGAAATATGGTAAATTAGAAAAGCAATTCTCGAGTTACAATTGCACTAATGAACGAACAGACAGAAGGCCAATTATTCTCGTAATTAAAAACGTTCAAAATCTAGTCGCAATATCATCTCAACGACAATCAATGTCAAAAACTTGTCAAAAATGTAGGAAAAATAGAGGTATTTTTGACAGATTGAGACTGAGATCAGACTGTTAATGTTCTTAAAATTACGAGAATTGTCCCTGCGATGTTAAGATTACATATGGAAATAATTTATCACCTATTCAGTAAGTTAAATTGCTAAATTTAACGAGATTGTCATCTACTCCATACTTGCAATCTTATAATTTACCTTCAATATACGTTGAAATAATCACGTGGTTTCATTCAAAATTTCAAACTTTGTAAGTGAAGATGTTAAATTTAAATGAGCAACGAAATAATTTGTGAATCTAAGAAGTTTCACGAAAACTTGAAATTGTGCTTATTATCATAATTTTATTGGGTTGGTTGAACCATGCTCCATGTAAAATACTGGTATACAGCTGCATCCGGTTAGACTGGAAGCCGACCCCAAGATAGTTGGGAGAAAAGGCTAGGCTGATGATGATACAGTGACGGAAGCGCATGATTGGTTAACAGCTACATTCGAACTATGTTCTGACCAATCAACCAGAATAAAGATGTTACTCGTATAAATTGACATTTCCATTACAGTCAATCAGTAAGCAAGTTTCCAATCGTCCCAAACAGACTGGGTTTTTTGCTAAAATCCTGATAGTATCATAATTATGATTGGTTAAACTATGAAATTGAACTGAAACAAACAACACTGTAGAAGGTTCGGGAAACGGGCGTAATGTTACTTACATCATTTTGAACTAAGCCGACTTAACTATAATAGTAATTTGATACATTTTTCAAGTCAAATCTGATATCTGATCATGTATTCCGAACAAAATGAAAACAAAGACCTCACGAAGTGACGTATCTGTTAAAATATTTATTATTAAAACAATATTAACATGATAACAATAGTAATACCAATATAAAGATCTTAATCAGAACTACACACGTGCTCAATTTTGTATCAATCAGTAGAATTTATATAGAGCAAGCTACCCTCAGTCATAGGTAACCCTCAACTGCAAATAGCTTGCCCTGTAAAATATGTGTCGAATCAGTTACGTCACTTAGTTAGATAAGCATATTATACTTACTGTGTTAATTTCCCAGGGTCTGGTAGCATTCTCTTCCCAAGGCGACCGCATAGCGTTGACTCAGATCGAGCAGCTGACTGACAACCACTACGTGAAGCTCGGCTACTACGACACGCAGGCCGACAACTTGACGTGGCTGGAACGAGAGCGGTGGGTCGGTACGTACGACATTCAAATGATAAATGATTTTATTTCTGTAAGTAGGTTTGCACAAACACTTTTACACGTCAAACTGAAGCTGACAAAACCATGTTTGTTATAAGATATAATACTTCTAATAAAAACTAAGTAGGTAGTTTAGTTTCATTTAGGACGATTATTTCTTACAATTTTTGAGCAGTGATGGAACATTTTGACCAAGAAATAAGTATTTTTAAGTAAAAACAGATTACGGGCAACCAAACGTATGTTAACTTTCTGTTTATGACCCTAGTTTTGGATTTTTTAAAGAATCTATATTTTAAAGAGTAGGTACGTGCCCAAAAACTATCTAGAAAAGCATAAATTTTCAGTGCTGTTACGTTTATTGCCAAAACTGTACGTATCCGTATCTCAAAAAGAAACATTTTTTGTTAGTGTCATATAAAACCTTTGCAACAATTTAACTTAAAATACAGGCACATAAAAACGAGGGTCTGTAACATTTCAGCGGAAAAACCGTACACAAAACAACAAAGCAAAAAAATAAATTGTTATTAATTCTTTTAAAGGAACATTGCCTCAAGGCAAGGACTGGGAGCGCGTAGTGCTTAGTATTTATAACAGTCGGGTTACTGGTATCGTAAAGTCAAAGCAGCAAAAATTCTTTCGTTAGCTGAACGAGAGAAAATTTACAAGTAAAAAGAAAAATAGCAGCAATTATAATATCGTGTAGGTACAGTTTCTTTCGTTATGCCTAATATTTGTGTCTGTTTTACGATCGTCACACACGTTTTACTGAAGCATGGAATGGGTTTGGATTTGGGCAGGTGGGAAGGTGCCCCCCGACCGTACGGTGGTAGTTAACGAGTTACGGACGGTCTCTCTGCCGCTTTTTGCGTGCATGACCGCGCTCTGCATCGCCGGGATCCTCGCCGCCATTGCACTAATTATCTTCAACATCTTGCACAGACACCGGAGGTAAGAAACCCTATACATCTTGTTTAAAGAACCTTTGTCAACGTCAGCCCCCACCCTCAAGTTACTGCTGAAATCGGGTAGTGCATGATATTGACAAGGGTCTTGTTAAGACAATCCACTTAATTTACTTGATGCTCGGAACGTGTCCAACTGAAGTACCTTGATTTTTAGGGTTCCGTAACTCAAAAGGAAAAACAGAACCCTAATAAGATCACTTCGTTGGCCATCTGTCTGTCCATCCACGTTTTTCTCAGGAACGCGTGGAGTTATCAAGTTGAAATTAATATCAAATACCTACTCAAGGCTGCAATCCCTTGAAGCAATGAAAAAATCGAACTTCCATGTCAACGCAATCAAAAGATACGGGCGTTTATGTTCCGAAATCAAACCTATAGGATACTTCTCGTTGAACTAAAATGAAATTTAAATTTGGTAAGAAGCAATGTTATGTAGCACAAGTAAAGGAAAGAATACCGTAAATTTGTATTTACATTACATTAAAAAAAATTATAAAACTAGTTACATACCTACAAAGTACGGAGCCCTCGGTGCACCGAGTCCGACTCACACTTGACCGGTTTTTTTTTACTCAAGATTTGTTTTTTCTGGTGTTTGTTGTCACTTGTTATTTTTAAAAATACTGTTCACTTCCCATATCGCTTGAAGTTGACTTAGAACCCACTCAATCTTATCTATTCAGCTATTTTCTGCACTGAAAACTGGAAATCTAAGCTCGATGTTATACATATTTATCGAAAACAAATGTAGCTAAAATAAAACCGTGCTCTCGCTGCGTCGCTCGCCGGTCGTTGTTTTATCCCGGCGGCGGAGTTTTATATGCCAAACGAGCAATTTGCGATGAGATGAATGTAAATGATCTGAAGCAGTGAACAGTCAAAGGGGAACTCCGATAGTGTTGAGGACCGCCATCTTTATTTATTTTTGTTTGTATTTTATTCCTGTCTGCATTATTCCACTCCTCTTCGATGGAAATGAAAATAGAACAAGATTTTAGCGAGAGTATAAAATGACACAAGGAAAAGTAATAAGAGTATCATACTGGTTTAACGTCAAAGTCGATGTCTCGTATCCGTTGTGCGCTTACTTTGTTTTGATTTTTATTACGTGAAACAAATGCTGCAGTCGTTGTACAGACGCCAGCACATCAAGCTACCCGAAACTGTAAAATTTTCCCAATCAACTTTGAACCTTACGCTTTAGCGATAAAGTTGAAAATCTATTAAAGAAATTTGACAGATTGTAGTAACTTGATGTGCTGGCGTCTGCACATTGGGTCGTAATTTTTGTTATATTTAGGTTTGCTGCAGTACCTGTAACATAAAGTATTGTGTGCAGGGTGATTCAGTGGTCGCACCCAGCGTGTAACACGGTGATGCTGTGCGGCTGCTGCATCTGCCTGAGCGCGGCCATCGCGCTGGGCGTGGACGGGCGCTGGGTGATGCCGCAGCACTTCTCCGGGCTGTGCGCCGCGCGCGCCTGGCTGCTCGCCACCGGCTTCTCTATGGCATACGGCGCTATGTTCACTAAAGTATGGCGAGTGCATCGGCACACCACTAAACCTAAAGTGGAAACAAAGGTAATCAACTCGGTAATTGGAATTTCCGTGCAATCCCCCACGTAGATTTTGAGAAGAATTTTAAGTGGCCGTTTTTACGGAGCGTGCAAACGTTTACGACTACAGAAAATAGGTACCATAATTTATATAAACTGAGTGGGAAAGAATCGTATTATATTACTTTACTGTCTTTATCCTGTCTAGTTTATGTCACTTGTCACATTATTTATGTGTGTAGTACACCTGTCACATTTCCCTCCACACTTAACCCGAACAAAAAATAAAATCTTTATTTATGTTATTACATTAGAATGAATTTGAAACAGACGTCCGTAACGCTCATTCAGTATTAACGTTCAGATAAATTACATGTAATGTGACATAATCCTTGTCGAATCAGATTCATCTAACTCATAGGTTCTCACCCTTATTTTGCCCACCGCCGACTTTGAGAATATTTTTTTCTAGAGCCCCCAATTTTTTTTAATTACCATTTGTCGCGAATCTGAAACAGGTATTGCCACGATTATATTTAAACGTGTAATATTATATAGTCGTAAGATAGGATATATAATTTTCTCTGGATCTTCTACTGCCCCCCTGAAAGTCTCGTTGAGAACATATGGTCTAACTGAAGACAGATTCTGTACCGACAGACGTGAATTTTAAAGTAACTCTTTTCAACCCCAGTATTACAGTACAAAGGAAATTAGATCATCGTGTGTCACTTTACATATCGAATGTTTGCGTTTTTTGTTTCCGCACTTCATTGCGTCCTCTGAAGTTTTCCTATAGGACTTATTGAGATCACATCCGACAAGGCCCTTGTAAGCAAATACGGAGCAAAAGCTTTTTGAGATATCGGGATTTTTTATATTCTTGAACCTGACACTCCCGTTGCGTCCTTTAAATATTGTTGACTTCTGATTTTACTTTATTCAGAAAAGCCGTGATTTATCCTTTTCGGAATACGGAATTGCTATCATTTGAGTGGGATGATAAAGTTAAAATACGTAGTATTTAAGTAAGTAAGTGGCTATGCAGAATTCTAAATATATCTATATGTATACATATATGTAGGTGGTATGTAATATTAACCAAACATGATTAATTTAGTTTAACGGAATGCAATTGACTTAATTGTATTATGACAATGACGAGTTTACATAATGTGTACATAGTTCTTGCAAGCGTGATTTGTGATCAAGACCGGAATTTGATTAATTACATCACAAGTAGTCAACTTTAACTTTTGTTAATTAATTATGCTGACTGTTACACAACTTATTTATACTAATAATAAAGCTGAAGAGTTTATTTGTTTGATTGTTTGAACGCGCTAATCTCTGGAACTACCAGTCGGATTTGAAACTTTTTTACATTTGATAGCCCAATTCTTGAGGAAGGCTATAGGCTATTTAACATCACGCTAGGACCCGTAAGAGCCGAGCAAAAATAAATAAATCAAAAAGAACGCTAAACGAAAACGGAGTAATAGCAGACGATGTGATGTGACGGGGTCGGACGGGAGAACAAGTAATTTCACGCGGACGATGTCGCGGGCAGAAGCTAGTAATTAATATAAGTCTAAAATCGCCAACCCGTCTTGAGCAAGCGAGGTGATCACTGCTCGTGCATCTCTGTATGAGAAGAAGCATTTGCCCTTTGTCTTTGTATTATTCATTATTTATGCTACACTTAATACCAAACTGCAATTACTACATACTGAGCTTCCATCAATATCTCCTAACAGAAAAAGCGCATCCACGGCTGGAAGCTCTACACAATGGTAGGGGGCCTCCTGGTGGTGGACGTGGCACTCCTCACGGCGTGGCAGCTGCGGGACCCACTAGAGCGACGCGTGGAGATCTTCCCGCTGGAGGCCCCGCGGCACCATGATGACGACGTGCACATACGACCCGAGCTTGAACATTGCGAGAGTAAACATAATACTGTATGGCTTGGTAAGTGACTTTACTTTGAAAATATTCGTCGTTTTGGGAGTTGCTTTTGCGAAAAAATAAAACTTATTATGGCTCTGGAACTTATTAGGAAAATTACTTATTTAGTCTATTTTTTACGATACCTCTAGAGCAAGAATAATTTCTGTTGTATTAAGAAAAACAAGAGCTTTTTTGGCATTCGATTACCTAGATACACGTACAGGTACACTCATTTTAATAAATTGCTATATCATTCGTCCACTTTGACGTTGTCTGAATCTGAATGATACACATACGAAAATGCAATGAAAAAAATAGGCAATGAAAAAATATGGTGCATTAAAATGGTGCATTTTTTTCAATCATTACGCGCGCTATCTTCAATATAATTATTATGCCTAGACGGTTATAAACATTGCGCAATTCTTGATATTGAGCCATATAATTAATCGTCTAGGGCCCGCCTAAGAACACAGCTGACGTCAATCACAGACTCAAAAAAAGAACACAATTTAAAACAAAACAGAATGAACAATCACATGAAACAGATGAAAATCTACTTGCAGGCGTCATGTTGAGCTAGCTTTATTACTAACAGCCAGCTTTATACTTCGAGCTCCAGAATCTAGATTGTATGTTCCTTACATAACTACTCGTATGTCGTAGACTTCCTACGCGTAGTTGTACGTCCGGTGGCGTCTCGTACTACGAAACGTGGACATACGCCAAAAACTGTTACAGCTGGAAATACAATCTGTATCAGAAACGAGACAAGCTTTTATAAAAATATTATGGCATACAGCTGGATACTGCAGCCACCTTATGATAATATGGAGCCTAAAATAATATGAAAATGCGAGATATCTTGAAACTTTTCATTTGCATAACCACCAAGTGGCATAATATTCGTTGAATACATTTTAGACCTAATATATAAAAGAAAGTGCTAGACTTTGTAGCTAGAATAGACATGGCTCTACGTGAGCTCTCACAACTTTTAAATTGTGGAATACTCTTGTTGACCAAGCTCTTTAAATATTAATTTTTTGAAGTAGTAGGTGAGTCGCTAGACGTAGGCCTATAATACCTAAGTACTACTCAGTACATCTTTACATGAAGTGTTTAATATAATGATGGTAGTAATCTTGCTTTGGGTAATAAAAAACGAATTTGTAGGTACAATACAAGTAACACTACTGGTCTATGATAATTTAACAAGTTATATAGTTTCTCGTTGGTCTAGTGATCGCTAGGGTTACTGCTTAACATGAGGTCCGCGGTTCGATTCCCAGGTCGGGCAAAGTGTTATAAATGGTTTTTCCATTACGATTTTTTCAGTAGCAGCCCGGAGTCTCGATTTGTGCCCGGTTGATGGCAATAGGCTCGTCCTTTATTACATGAGACTTAAACATAACTGGTGAAATGTGGGTGTACCTGCTACAGGTACACTTCTGCATAACCTTTCGGAGAAACATGGCGTAATTTTATGTTGTTTATATGCACATATGTACCGTAAAATGGGGTTACATTGATCAATTTTGATCAATTTTAAAATTCGAGATTGAATATTTCTGTACTAAGAAGGCTGAAAAATTTACAAAAATAAATGTAACATCGGTTTTATGCGTTGTATATGTTTTGGACAATCCTTTATGAGAAAATTAAAATTATAATCATCGTGATCAACTTCATACTGCATCGGGGATACTTTGATCGCACTAGTTTTTGGTACGTATTTTGATAGTAACCCCAAAAAACAAATTAATATCGGTCCACAAATGTTTGTGCTGCAGTTGTTTTAAGATGATGGTTTCTGGGTGGGATTCTTTGATAAATACAAATGACTGTTTTTTTTTGTTCAAATCTATATATTTAAATCCAATAAAATTTAAGTTAAGTTAAGTTTTTCATAAGTCAAAGTTGTTATCAAAGTAACCCCGTAGAATCAAACTAACCCCATTTTACCGGTAGTTAATAGCAATTTAATAGAGTATTATATTACTTACGCAATAATGCCACCAATTCCTGTCAAGTAACATATTGACAGGTCTTAATTACTGTCTGTACACGAACAATACACAAAGCGTCATTATTGTTTAGGAATGCTGGGTACTGGCTGGCGTGTGCATATTGCTCGATACTACACAATTTCGCTTCTACAATATACAATAAGCATAACGGACAGTCCTCTATGCAGGGCTTGCATGGAGGCTGAGGAAACAACTGCGCATGTGCTCTTTGAATGCACAGGCGTCACCTAGATTTGGACAGAAACCCTCGGCGCACCCAGATCTTAAACTGATGTTCTTAACACATATAATCAAGTTCGGGGGGGGGGAGGTGATGGGCCGCCGGTTGGAATAACCACCGACGGCCGCCATGGACAATGGTTCACTTGAAGAACTAAGTGCGGAAACCAAACCCTTTAACATAGAACATAAAGCTACACAATATCGATATCGTACATGACCGGATACTCACCCGGACACTCGCTTTTCAAATCACATCGCAAGCTATCGAATTATTTTAATTCAAATAAAAATGAAATCACGAACGAAAATAGTTTTACACCTAACATTGGCCAAAGTGTAAGTTTGCGTGGAGCAGTGGTGGCTCAGTTGATGAGCCCGGACTTACGAGATATAAGGTCGTGGGTTCGAACCCAAGCAAGCGCTTTAATTTGTATAATTTATTTCATCACAACTGCTTTTAAAACGGTGAAGGAAAACATCGTGAGGAAACCGGTATATCCTAGAATCAAAAATTCGAAGACATGTAACATCTACCAACCTGCACTGGGCCCGCGTGATGGATTACAGTCCGCTCCCTATCACAGAAAGGAGGCCTGTGTCCCAGCAGTGGGAACATTATAGGCTGATTAATTTTCAAGTTTTCAAGAAAAATGAGCTACTTACTTTTTATAGTAATAGCCTGTCAAAGGAATCGTGAATCCCACGAAATGTTTTTATTCTTCAGGACAGGACGGGATTATTAAATAGAGATATCTACGTAGTTCTGAAAGAGGACCTTATTAAACAATCTCAATCAAGAGAGTACCCTTTGATATCCGGTTCCGAGGAAATATGATCAAACGGTTCAGTTCTTGGTACCATTAGGTGAAACTAGAACAAAGCATTGTAATGCGGCATCGCAACGCATAATTTACTAGTTAGTTCCTGCGTTGAATGCACATGGCGCTGGATTGCGGTTACATCGCAGACTTTTGTGATGCAGGGTTGAAACGGCACTGTTATATGTGTTCCTCACTAATGGAGATATATTATGCATAATGAGGATGACAGCAGCTTCCCCGTTCGTAAGCACTAATATTATTAACTAGTCTCTCAATCTACCAAGGTGTCTAATCTCGTAATCTGTTTGCTAAGCTTAATGGTAATAATATGAATGCTCATGCTACGTTAATACGTACTAAGATGACCTAATGGGCATTTAAAGCATGACTTTTAGGCTTATATCTCACTGGGAGACTATACACACAGCACAAATATACTCAGCTTTATGGTGGGTATATCACCAGGCGTTTAATCAGATGTGCAAACAACCATACATTTTTTGGCAGTGCGACCATGGTTGCACCGCCACTGGTGTCCTAGCCAGATGGGCTCTTAACGAGTAAACGAAAGGCAAACGTTTTTGACCCTTTTTGCATCACCAACTTTATTTACCAATATGTAAATACAGCGTTGACAAACGCTTTAAAATGTATCCAATTATTTTAAATATAAAGTGAAAAGCTTGTAAAACATGTTAGTATTTTCGTAGAACGTGTCCTCTCTGCCTTCAACAACGAATACGTTACATTTTCACGCATCACTTACTCCAGAATATTCCAATGCGCACTGCACAAACAAAAATATTGTTCCCCGTAAACTTTACTGGAATCTCCTTAAAAATAAAACGCCCCTAGTTGCTGGCTCCATTTCGTATCTCAAAGAATACCTACTTGAGACAGCCGTTTAATTTGATACCAAGTTTTAATTACAGAATGAACCAACTAAATTCTGCACCCGCCCTTAAAATACAAACAACAATAATTATAAAAAATGAGCTCTAATACAAAGTGATTTAAAGTTCCATAAACAGTAAATTACATTAAATAAATCTCCTTCCAAGTCCACGGCGACTCATTTGCGACGGTGACTTGGGAATTTTTAAAGTTTTTCTTGAGTCATTAATAACAGCTGTCCTCTTTGTTATGTTGTTTAGTGTCCTTTTCTTAAAGGTGTGCGTGTTACTCCTCCATTGCTCCAGAACCAGAAGTCGCAAATGCAGCTTTCAGGAAAAATATACCGTTTTTTATTCTCAGACCGGGGAGGGTTTTTAGATTTAAAGAATTTTCTCAGTAGTAACCAGAGCTTTCGAAATTGTCTACTAGATCAGTTTCGCTGGGTTACGAACTAAAATTAAGTTATATCAAAATAAAAAAATATAATAAAGAAGAGTAGATTCAAACATTATTCTGAATATGGTGCTTTAATGGCCTTTTAAAAGTTGAAAGTGATTTTGATTCCATAATTACTTTAATATACCTAATTATTTTTAATATAATTATTGAATAGTTAGTGAACATTTTATTTTCTAATACGTCTCATACTGGACACGAAACCATGGCTCTACAGGCGCTCAATCTTTTCATTCATCGACTGTTCTTTGCATTGTTCAATTTTACTTAGAGCAATTATAGGTAGGCTAGACTGTACAGCCACATCTTTGTTCCAGGTGTAATGTACGGCTACAAAGGCCTAGTCCTTGTATTTGGCCTGTTTCTGGCCTACGAGACGCGCTCAGTAAAGGTTCGACAGATCAACGACTCGCGCTACGTCGGCATGAGCATCTACAACGTGGTGGTGCTATGCCTCATCACGGCGCCCGTGACCCTCGTCATCGCCAGCCAGCAGGACGCAGCCTTCGCCTTCGTCTCCTTGGCCATCGTTTTCTGCTGCTTCCTCAGCATGGCACTGATTTTTATTCCTAAGGTGAGTAAGGTGAGAAAAAACTACGAAGATTTATTTACTTTTGTTTTTGTGTAGGTGATTTGAAATGTATCTTACATGTAGTTGTACATAGCATCATGTTATTTCTGTGTACGGTCAGGGAACTTGACTGTAGAGCAGATTTTCACACTAAACTACGTCAATTTACCGTTTTGTACGAACGACAATGAACGACAGATTTGATTGATAGCGTCAATTCGCTTGTCAATCAAGTTCCCTGATTTTACAATTTAGTTAAGGTTCATTTGGTGGTATCAAAATCACAGTTTAGACTTCATAGTAGACGAAGAACTCTTATCCATCACTTGCATGAAACACAGAAACTAAAATGATAAACCTGTAATGTTAAAATACAGAGTATTCAGGCATACAAAACACAATAACGGTCATACCTGAAATCGAAATAAACACGCGAGTAACATAAACTTAGTCTGTGGTCACCTTTAAGGCCATAAAGTTAATTGAATAGTCACGAACAATTACACTGAACACTTTGCTATTGAAATAAATATCTGCGTATAATGTTACAACAAATATTATCTTGCTCAGGACCTTGCTAGAGAAAATTGGCTCTTTAATATTACATCTGACCTAATTTACAGTGACCTATTTAATTATAAAGATCCCAGCTTCCAAGATGTACTTACTGTCGGCTGCTTGCTATTGATAAAGCGTATCGCACAACGAATACAATTGGAAAAACTATACACAATAAAAATGTTAAACCTGTACTGAATAAGCCTGCGTTCAACAGATTAAAAAGAAACTTATTCCCACCCGTTTCGTGGATACCTAACCCGGAAGGACTTAAAAAACCGAAAACTAAATGAGTCTTCAGAACTTTTATGAGGGAGATAATGATGCTTATTTATTACATAAACGAACGTTTTGTCTTAGCTTCTGGAAATTGAGAGCGCAGATTACGACTACAAAGGCCGAATTGATTCAGTCGTTAAAATATAAACCAAAAAGTTATTTACGGCCGAAGTTCGGCTCCCTTACTGAAATTAATGCCAGCCTACGTTTGAGATACTTTCACACGATTTAACATGATAATCGGTATTGTTAAGCGGCACTTTAAATAGAAAAATGTATTTGTGGGATATTAACGTTGCCTTTAACGGCACTATATCCACATTACCGACCAAACCAGTGCTGGGGCTCTGTGTTGCATAGGGTCGCAGCATAATGCTGAGCGATAGCCGTTTTGCGTGGATGTGACGCATGTTTCCCCCTACCTTTTTTTATTTTATTCTTTGTGGTTATGTTCTTTTTTGAGTCATGTACACCGCAAATAAACGGATTTTCTTTCTTTCTTTCTTTCAGCAGAATGTAAAAATTATTACGTTGTATGAAAAAAAAAATTACCCTGTACATATACATGTACAGGGTAATTTTTCAATGACCAGCCAATATTTTTCCTAACCCTCTATTTTTTTTTTCAATCTACGGTCAGTGTTACTAATAATAAGTTATAAGCGTTATTTGGCGAGTCTTTTATAATATACCTGTATAATATAAAGCTTGATAAATGTTCAGTACACAGTTAAAAACCGATTAAAAGGACAATGCCATTATAATCAATTTACGTTCATACTTATCCATTCAATCAGAAATAATGTATGATATCTAATTATTATCTGAACCTTCTGGTTCGATGCACATTATTCGTAGTATTTATTTGATAGTAGGTAATAATATTCCGGTGTAGGGAAAAACAAAATTATCTTGTTTATCCTTGTATCACAAATTGTAAACATGATTTATGATTTATTTTTACCTCATGAGTTCATGACAAAGATCACACTTCATAATTATGCATATAGTTTTAAAAATTAAGTCCCCATTACCTACTATATTAATCCTTAATCAACCTAAATGTATAGGTACTTAGATAAAAAAAATGTAGCATGTGGTACCAAAAAAAAACATTGGTTTTTCGTTTTAGCATAAAATACTTTGTGGTATTTACAACTCACCATCTGCATATATGAAATTATTCAATCCACTATATAGTGTGGTTTACCACGTACTGTTTCGTAATTAAATTATCGTTTAAACAACCTCTAATTTACGAAAAATTTACTCTACCACAAACTCAGCATCTATTTAAGAGGCACTTTTGAACTGTCAATGAGTCGGTCAGTCACAAAAATGAAGTTAGTTGTCCATTCCAAAGCGTAGTAGGTATATATGGAGATGAACGGAAAAAAAACTCCATGGACACTCTTTAAAAAACAAAATATTGGTTACATCATCCATTTCACTTGCATTTCATCTAACAGTATGTAGTTAGGTACTCAATGTCGCTTTAGATGCACTTACAATCGCATGGCGTGATAACGCAAGCGTAAAATAAGAGTTTATATGGTAATACAGGTGATCGAAGTGATCCGTCATCCGACGGAGCGTGCGGAGAGTGGCCGAGGCTCGGGCTCGGGCTCCGCCCCCGCCGACGAAGAGCGCTACCGGGAACTCGTCAAAGAAAACGAAGAATTGCAGAAGCTCATCGCGCAGGTATAAATGTTACACTTCTTCTCGAAAATATAGGACGTGTTTCCAATTGCCTTTCTATTTTGCTATGGAAACTGAAAGAAAAATAGTATCGTATCATAGGTTGGTTCTAAGCGATAAATAATGTTTCAATAAGATACTTACAGTTCACCAGCCACGGTTGAGTTCAACAATGAAGATGTTTTTGGACTGAAAACTATAATCCTGGCTATGTAGAACGTTTTCGTCTTTTTGGGTATTTACAGTAGTTTTAAAGCAAAAATATACAAAAATATGAATATTTTTTCACCTAAAACATATCAGATTTCTACATCAAATATTAGTCGATGCTTTTGGTTATACCGAAGCATAACACTCCGGCTCTCGTTACCCTTCCACCATTTCTGCTACATTTATATCCCAAAAATATTCAAGTTTCCAAACCGTTTTGGTCGGAGTGCATTTGCAAACATACATTTATGCATAATGCAGGTAAATACTAGCTGCATAGATATACCTGTTAGGTATGTATGACTCGCGTGCAATCACGGAATGGAGTCTTCACAATATCGTACATAAATAATGTGGGTCTCACCTTGACAGGTACGGGAAATAAAATCCTTCGTAAGTAGGAAACCCTGTCAATCGGCTTTACTGGAAAGGGGCTCATGTCCATTACAAACTATTGGCAGAATTTTATATAAGGTGAATGGAATTATAACACTAGCAGTGCCCCGCGGGTTCACCCGCATAAATTTCGATCCCGTGGGAATATTGGGAAAAAAGTACCCTATGTGTTATTCTGATGTATAAGCTATATTACTCTTAAAGCTTCATCAGAATCCGCTTAATAGTTTTTGCGTGAAAGAGTAACAAACATCCATCCATCCTCACAAACTTTATTGTTTATAATATTAATAATAAAATAATAATAATAATTAATAGTAGGAAGTAGGATAGACAGATGGATTTTACCAATTTATTATGTTTGTCTTTAAAAGTAGGTTTGCTATAAGAGTAGCGGAAGACCAAATAAAAAATACGGATGTCGGCAGGAGAATGATGATTTTTATCTTTGCACGCAAATTTGTTTGCATATAAACTTCAATTCTTCGTTAGACCAGCTCAGGAGTTGTTCCAAAAATCCTAATTATCTGTACGTACGTAGTAAATCCATACATACCTAACAATAATGTTGACGTCGTATCCGCATCATGCACCCCTCCCATGCATCCCACGTTTATCTTATCTGTACCTACATATTTCTGTCACATGCTCATTTTCACAGCTTATTTGTGCTACTATCTTTGATTTACCTTCAATGTCTGATTACAAGCGGACGTTTGAGAGTTATTTGTAGGTGTGTTATTAACAATTAATACTTCATTAACAAGAATTATGTTCTAACTTTGCAATTTAGTTAAACGATGAACAACATCTTCCAGTAGTCAACTCTCCGTTTAACACCCTTCCTATCCATAATGGATTACTTTCGCAAACTCATTATTCAAAACGAGAGATTCCTGTCTGAGGAAAAGGCTTAATCTTGACACTTCCTCCAAAAAAGTATTTACTCGCTTTATCTCTGGCACCTAAAGGTGTTTACTGTCATGTTTAATTCATCTCTTCTGAAGGCACTACGACACATCCTCCGTTAAATAAAGCACCCTTTCACTAACTGTATAAATATTCGTATAGTTTTTATAAGCCACGGAGGCGCCTAAAGCTCACAATACATGTTGTTTTCCAAGTCTACGTGTGTCTGTGTGTGTACTGCCTCTGTTTGTTGCTTATACTATACGGACATCACGTTCGTGAAACAGAGAACAAAAAGTGATGCGTATTCATGAATGTACGAAAGGAAAACATCACTGATTGGCAACCCCACAATACCTCAACCAATACGAACAAATATCGGATTTTTTCGATATACAGATTTTGTTATAAATTGAGGTTTTATAACTCCTTTGTAGTGTGCTCGTAAACGCATGGGATTCATGTTATCCTTACTGTAACTTCGTTTATTATTGATTGCATCAATTATGTAATTGAGGATTAGAACCATTAATAAATTGGAATTTACCTTTAATCAATTTATCTATATAGCGTCACTCGACAGCTGTAACAGCTGCGACAACAGCAACAAACAAACCCATTGAAAACTAATTATTGCGATTATTATCAAATAAATCTTTGATAGTGCCAATTAGTTTAAATTGACTGCATACCTACCTATATTAATCGAGTTTACAAAGTCAGTTCGAAAATCGTTTGTTCGTACCTATTTCATTTCATCGATAACTGTTGGTCGATATATTCATATTTCGATTCCTTGTTTTAAGGACTGTCTTTGTCTGCGATGTAACCTTAGGACCCTTAGGTACTTTGAAATTGTTTACTTCGAAAGTCTACTCAGACAACTCCTCGAAGTACTTAAATAATGATAGATTGAAACTGGTTTCGGTATACAAGGTGGCCGGGACTTCGACCCGCAACCTATTACCATGGATTCCCCTGCGTTGATATTAAAATTTTAGTTGATATAAAAAAAAACAGCTGTTTCATAGGAAAGTGCAATACCTCCGCGGTCAAAATGTAACAGCATTTTTTTTAAGAATTCAGCCGATTTCATTATTTCAGTTTGCGCGTCGGTGATGCCGCCCTGTATAATTACCTATTAAGTATGACAAACTGTAGTGGATCTAAACTTTTTTTTTTCGGGAGAAACGTTCAAAGGCACCTGACCTCCGGGGAGGGAGGTCGGGGAGTGTGGCATTTTTACCTCAGTAAAAGTAAAAACACCCCGGTGATCACCATCAGCACTTAGGGGTGGTCCCGGTTCCTCTTAGAAGAGTGAGGACAATCATGATTTAAGTTAAATACATTTTTGACTTCTTTTTCATGCCGCTGGCATGACTGTATATTTTTAAATCTTGACTAAGCTCTAATTACTACAACATGTTGATTAAAAATCTGTTTTCATAAAGGTATTATTTAATTATACCAAAACACTAAGTCATGAATAAACAATGATTAGGCATTCCAACCATCTAAATCAGTTAACTTCTAATCTCGAGGCATTATTATGATTAAATTGATTTATTGATAAAGACTCGCTCATTATTTGCGTAAACAGAAGCTAATTAATTAATTATTCGTCTATTTACTAGTACAGAGGAGACAAAGAAAATAATCTACTATCTCGATTAAATGTTTATCGTACTATGACCTTTAAATGCTTTAATTATGTTGTGGTGGTTAAACTTCTAATTAAAAATCTCATCAATAGCTTTTAATCACTTTGAACAAAATATTTGTATACTTACCGGTGTTTTTTTTTTCCTATCAATAGATTAGATAAATGTCTTGATTCTATTGAAATAAAAACCTTTGAAAATATGTCTTGGGTTATGTCTCGGGAACCAGACGGTAAAACGCTCAGTTATTTGTCGCACAGTTAAGCCAGAAAATTGAAAGTATCAAATGTTCAAAGAAAAGACTTATACCTACTAAAATATTTCATAAAAATAAAAATGGATCATGATAAAACAATCGTAAAACAGAGCTCAAAAAAATATTTATCCTTGCATAATTCTCAATATTTTGAACGTAAACTATCATATTTTATGTAGGTAATGATAATAAAGGGAATTCATTTTACTTAAGAAATACCTAAAAATTATTCCACTTAGCCGTGCATTTATTTTTTAATTTGATTAAAACTGCACTTTTTTTGTTGGTCATTCGATTCAACTAACATCAAACGCATCGCTGTTTTGAACCTTATTTGTTGCCGAGATGCGCTACTGTGAATCACCTAAAATATGCTACTTACCGCGCCTTAAATGAAAGCAAACTTAATGAACAAAATTAAATGTCAACTGTTTTAGGTAATCTGATTCCCATGCGAACCAAAAGACGCCCAGCATCTGCTGTTGTTCCGAAATACAAACTTAAAGTCAAAGTTGTACTATAGCATTTAATTCGCTCCAATAAACTTAAACGTTTTCCAGCAGAATTGCTTACCGTGTTGCACAATTACAGCTCTTGCATAATAAGATAAGTTTTAGCGAGCTCCAACATAAAACAAAGAGTAAAGAGAGAGAGAGTAAAAACGATTCTATGTCTCTATCTAAAAGTGTAATTACAGAAGGAGGAGCGGATCCGGGTGCTGAAACAGAAGCTGGCGGAGCGCGAGGCGGCGGCGGCCGGCGTGACGCAAGGTACGGGCGGCGTGCTGGCCGACCTCGCCACCGCCACCTCCGACTACGGCACCTCCACCAACTACACGCGCTCCTCGCGCGCCTCCGTCTCTGACCTTGACTTCTCTGAGAGCTACCTCTAACTGACCCCCTAACACCCACCTCACCACGACTTTGGCTCAAAGCTCTCTCAACTACACCACTCTGTTCTAATGATTTCAAATCTTACATTTGTTTCAGCCCTCTTAATATAACAGAAAAAAACACGATGTTAATAAAAAAAACTTGTACCTGTACCTACCTATTTTCTAGTGTTCTTATTTTTGATAAACTAGAACTATAATAAAGTTTACCCTGAATATTCAATTAAAATAAACTAAAGCACACCCTACGTCCCGATCCCGTAACGTTTCATACACCCTTAGACCTTGATCTTCACTAATGAACTATTCGTTTTTTAACGGCCTATAAAGTCGGTCTATTAAACTGCACGTCTGCTGGAAGTAATAATTTGAATCGATAATTCAATTTCATTTGAAATGGCTCTCTTTAGTGAAGGGAATACAAGCGAATAGCGGTGAGATTAGTCTATCACCGATGGAATCACACTCGACCCTCATTACCCACGTCTGGGCTGATCATTAGGCGAGCTGGCTCGAGCCAGTGACTCGCCCGTACCGTTCGATTCGTGTTTAATTAATATGCTTCGGTAACACGAGTTGAGCCTCTGCTAGCTCCCGACAATTCTCCTGCACTACCTAATAATGCTAACCACTGAAATGACAGTCTGTGAATCCCAAAATTCTTCCTTTAATATTCTCGTTACCTTTGTAATCTTTGTGTCCGATTTGAATATGTTGATTGCGATCTTGTTGTATACCTACTTCCTGTGAGACTATTTAAGTAATAACATATCTAACGATTACCTATTTTAATCCTTTATCAGACTGACAATAATAACCGTGTCCATACCTCCACATAGTCTCACACCGCTTACAATCGATTATGGATAAAGTAATTTGTGGTCAAATATTACTTTCAAGTAAATTGTGAGCGTCATTAAATCTGAACAGCTCCATTAATAACGGATGTGACGTCAGCTCGTGTCAGTGATTGAGCATTCTAACGTAATGTGCGAGTATTGATGCATTGTTTTTGCAATTTAATGTTTATCTCGCTACGGATGCTGTTCCCAAAATTTTGCCCAACATTATCCAATCACCAATATTGCAAATATGTTCGCATCAGTAAGTTTATTTCATTGACAACTGAAAACTGCTTGGCTTCTTAGTTTCATTCACATATGCGAACATATTTGAAACGTGGAATACTTGCCCCAGAATCAGGCCGCGGTCTGTGTGAAAAAGAAAACAAAATCGAGTCTAAACAATTAAAAAAAAAAAGTAAAAATTATCTTTAAAAAATATGATCATGATATTATAAATACTAAAAAACTAGACTTTGTAGAAGTTTATCCCGCTGCGTTCCCCGCTGTCAGTCAGACCGCGGCCTGACCTACTCTACCTCACACGTACTGTTACGATTGCACATGTCTTTACGTCTAAGCAACCTATCTACTATTCCTACTAGACTGATTTAGTGGTACTCTTAGCATTATGAGATCTACTCATAAATTGTTTCTACATACTCAATTGTAAGTTACGATTTGTAGATGTTACTCTCTAAAATCCATTAGGCTATTAGTTCCTAGTGTTAATTTGTGTCTCTACAGACGAGAACCTATAGCATTAAGTATCGCTACAACGATTGTTCTTTATGCATTTTTAAATATCTATATAAAAAAACATGATATTTAACACGAATTTCTTCAAATTGACACGTTTCTATTTTATTGGCACAAATATCTAGATAGCTTTAGCCTCATATTAACGTTGACAGATTACATTTCTTTATGTAAAATTTATGGTTGGTTTCATAGAGAATAAGTATAAATAATGTCCATTTTACATTCTGTTCTCAAATTCAAATTTTATTGCATATCTTTAACGCGTAGCTTTTGGAATTCATGCAGTCAAATCTCGTTATGATGCACTTGTTAATTTTATTTAATGTTTAAATAACACTGTTCGTTTGAAATGTAAAGAAGAAACGGTTAGGACACACTATAGTCTGTAATGGGGAGAAAAAGACCATTTGAAGGAAGAGTAAGAGAGGAGCTCGATGTATACATAGGTATGTTGAGCCACGTGTGACCCCAGCTCCTAGTAATTACGTAAGTAGTTTGAAGATGTTGTCCGAGCCCGTAGTTCCCCTATTGTCACCCCAGAGATGCATGTCACCCACACTACACCGCACTCCGGTCCTCCGGCCCTCTATACTTGGTGCTTGTTTCTGCTTTAATAAGGGGGATGCGCTAAGGTAGCCCGCAAAATTCAAGTTTTCTTACGTTTTTTTAGCAATTTGCAGGTCAGTGTCAGGTTGTCATCATCATCATTTCAGCCGAAAGACGTCCACTGCTGGACATAGGCCTCCCCCAAGCACATACATCCTGCGGCCTTCACAAGGTTGTCGGTCGACCTTGGGGAGGCCTTCCAACGCTACGTCTTCCGGTACGCGGCCCCACTCCAGAACCTTTTGGCCCCATTGGCCATCTGTTCTGCGAGCAATATGCCCTGTCCACTGTCACTTAAGTTTGGCAATTCTTCGGGCTATGTTGGTTATCTTGGTTCTCCTGCAGATCTCTTCATTTCTGATTCGATAACGCAGGGAAATCCAAGCAAAGCCCTCTCCATTGCCCTTTGGATGATTTTCAGCCTTCTAATAAGGCCCATTTTGAGCGACCACATATCAGTGCCATATGTCATCACTAGCAACACGCACTGGTCAAAGACTTTAGTCTTGAGACACTGCGGTATGTGGGACGAGAAGATATTGCGTAGCTTCCCGAACGCTGCCCAGCCGAGTCGGATTCGACGATTGACCTCTTTCTCGAAGTTGGATCTACCTAACTGGACAGTTTGTCCTAGGTAAATATACTCGTCCACGACTTCGAGTGTAGCGTCTCCGATGTATGTTGATTAAAATATGATTCCTGACCGTAACAAATATGACTACAGAATTATAATCATTACAATCAGCAATACAACTCCTTGAGTTAGAATTGGCCTCAAATGTCATGATTTGAATAGGGTAATGTGAACTTCAGAGAGTTCTATTGATGATTTTTACGTTTATCCAAACTATATAATATTATAAATGCGAAAGTAACTCTGTCTGTCTGTCTTTCTGTCTGTCTGTCTGTCTTTGCTTCACGCCTAAACTACTGAACCGATTTGTGTGAAATTTGGTACAGACATAGTTTGGAACTTGAGAAAGGACATAGGATAGTTTTTATTACAAAAAATAAAATAAAAAATAAAATTTATTCCGGACATATAGCGCCATCTATTGGTCAAGAGTCGGCATCAATTCAGTACTGAAAATTCATCGGAAAAATGTAAATAAATAGTAAAAAGGTATGAAAATATAACATAATACAACTTTTAGTACAAAGAAAATGCTCTAACGGAGTATAGATAATTCTATTAGTACTATATGTCGAGTTGGTGATCGCGCAATGGTGTCGATCGTTACACGAGTTGGTTCATGTTATTGTTTTAATTCATCGGAAAAAAGTAAATAAATAGTAAAAAGGTATGAAAAAAATTATATCAATATAATAAAACTTTTAGTACAAAGAAAATGCCCGAACGGAGTATAGATAAATAATCCGAGTTGTCACTATGCTCGATAGATGGCGTTGGGATCGAAATAGATCGCGCTATGGTTTCGTTACACGCATTTGGTTGGGTATCGGCCGAGCGCTTCGGTACTGTCGTGGAATTGTGGATTGATCGTTTCGTAAATTTAAAATTGGCTCATTATGTTGATTTTTGAAGAGTTCCCTAGAATATCTTCCACATTTCATTTTTGAAGAGATCCCGCGAGATCGGGAACTATGTGGGTAAAACCAAAAATCTGCCGGAAGTCACTATTCCACGCGAACGAAGTCGCGGGCAAAAGCTAGTAATTTTATATATAAACATTTGTTATGGCTCAAATCATATTTAGATCAACATACAACCTGATACTGACCTGCAAATTTCAAAAAACGTATGAAAATTTGAATGTGGCGGGCTACCCTGACGCTTTCTCCTTAGCGTCCAGTTCCTAGTAGCAATATTGAGCACTAACCGAATCTAATAACAAATTATACTTTCACGAATATTTTATATCCTTCTAACCTTCTGGAGTACACTCCTATTCAACACATAATGATTTAAACACAGCACTCCATTGATTTATATTGCCGTACCTGAGTTTAATGTATAACATTAGGTATTAAATATGTATATAGTAGGTAAATAATGGTAGGTTGGTAAAGGCTGACTAACGAGATTTCCTTGCATGAATGTTTGATATGATTGTTTTATTTTATGTAAATTGCGCTTATATTTGTGTTTATCTGAATATATTGCGGTAAAAAGTGTCTGGGAAAAAGTAAGCTGAAAATGTATTCAAATAGCATCATTGTATCAAAAAAGGGAAATTTTAGTTTTTCCGTGATCGTCCCATCTCCTTTTCCTTTCTTTTAGTTGTGGTAAGATAATGAAATCTTCAGGACATTTCCAACTCACCTTGAACAATCTTTTCTTCCGTAATCAACTTCTTGAACTCACCAAAGTTGTTCTCGATATTCTGACTCCTTGAAAACTTATTGCTACAATGAAAATATATTCTAATATCGCTTTGATGTTTCTTTTGTTTGCTTTTCTTTACAAGCTTTTATATATGTACCTGCTAGGTAATGTGTAGATTTGAACATTTATGGGTAATGGATATTTGTATATGATCAGTCTATATGTGTTATTTCGTAAATGCCGTTTAGCACGTATTACATACCCAGTAAAGGATATATTTTAGGGGTTGGCTTTCAGCGAATACACTTTTAAATAACTATAAATAGTTGGTGCTGTGGTTACGAAATAGTACATATAGAGGGAAGATATATACATTGTTAACTAAATGATCTTTTTCTCTCTCGGCAGATGTACAGGACGAACACATCTGATCGCAAGGCAATCTCCGATAGAAATATTAGATTAATAGCTGAATTTCATGTTGAATAGAACTCTCATCGCGCCGTAGTGAATTTCTTTTATATTGATAAGAAATAAAAGTGTTCTTATATTGTTAGTTAACTGGACTAAGTGCGTACGTTCGCGTCAGAGGGACGTTCTGCGCAGGACTTACCTAGCTAATCAATTACTATTATATATTGTACCTCACGGTGCGCATTGTTTCGTTTTAAGTTATGTGTAGGAGTCTACATAGTGTGCACGGTTTACGAGACACAACGTAGATGTGAATAAACTTGTTATTAAATAGTTGAATGTAATTGATCGTTGCTCAGTGTATAATAAAATGAAGGTAATGTTAAAAATGAAATTATAAGATCACAGTAATATCCTCGAAATCGAAGACTTTGATGTACCGTCTGTCTATGATTTGATATAGAATGTTAAACAATAATATAAAATTTAAAAAAGAAACCTTAAAAACTTTCATGTTTCCCTTTAAAATATACTTCTTTATACGTCTGGATCTAATACCTCTAAAATGTACCTTGTAAATTTTATAAATACATGTTTCAGTCTACAATTCCAATAAAATGTAGCATTATGTTTTACATATCACAATGAAACGTACTTAATGATGAAATCTGAATAGAAAACATTTTTGAAATAATAAGTAAGATATTTGATCAATGTAATATTAATCGAGCGGCTCAACTCCAGTGATAATGGATGCCAAAGTCATGTTAGGAACAACACATACATTATATATTTACAACATATGCATTATCAGTTTGTTAATTTCACCGCCTTTAGCAACTTGACAAACACAACAGAAACACGCAGAAGCTGTCTTTATTTAATTATAATCATTACGAGGAGAGCTAGTCGAGCAAACACTAGAATATAAGTAAAATATCCAAATATTATTTATCTAGTCAAATCGATAAAATTAATTCAAAAACAAATCCGTCATGTTACCATACAGACAATTAGACTTACGATACAGTTGTTACAGCACTGCCAAGTCATTTATATTTATAAGTAGATTAAATGGAGGCAAGTCTAGAACTCTAGGAATAGACCCTTTATGGTATCGAGTTTTGTTTTATTTCGAGTATTTGGTCCGGTAAGTGAATGTAAAGATAAAATGTTATGAGATTAATAACGATATTACAGGTTTTCCATTGGTACATAGGTATGTACTTTGTCCACAAGGCAAGCCGAGCTCGTGTAGAATGGCTGCTCCCGAATGTCTTTTTGGCGTGTGTTCAAAAACCAGTCCAGTTTTATTTCCGCAACTTTAAAAGAAAGATCCATCCAAATAGGTTTGCTGTGTCTGAAGTTCGCTATTACTGTGGAATGATGTTACGTAAGAGAATATTACTTTATTTATTATTACCGAGATGTACCTACTACTTACCTATATGTTATGTTGCACACTTAACAAATAAATATATAACTGTTTGTTTTGAACACAAAATAGTCTCAAAATTAGATAGGTGTCATTATATTACTTTGATCGTTATAATGAATGCGTTATCAATTTGTTGTTAAAGAATGTAATTATGTTTTATTTACCTTTCTCTATAAGTCACAACTTTGTTGATTATTATAATAATAATACTAACATCACGCATTCGGCCTTAGAAAGATTTGACTGCATAGAATTAAAGATTTTTGTTACGGGTGTCACCAAATTGTTGTCTAACGTTGTACATATTGTTTCTTAAATTTTAAATACATTTAGGAAATCGTTGGTATTCTAAATTTTATTAAATTTTGAAATGGTTGCGATACATTATTGTGACCCCGTCAGTGACAGGCTCCGCTTGGCGTGGGGCGTCTCATGGCGTCTGCGGTGACGGGCCGAGATCGTACAAGTTTATCTAGAATGTTAGTCATAATGTCAAGTTTATTATAAGCTTCGTAATAATTAGTACATTACTTTCCTGTGATCTGTACATTTGGTTGTATTAAACGTTTCACCCAAATCATCACTGTGTAAATAAAGAGTCATCGAATGATCTGAATGTAAAAATACGTTTTATTTCTATAAACCCTTATCGCGGCCCCAAAATAAACATTTAATTTTACACTCTACCTTTTCGATCACAGTAAAATGGAAACAGAGTGATTCTGCGAAATGCTCGAACGTTTTACTATTTTAGTAGCCTTTATAAACGAAATCGATAGTGTATCCACGGGCGGAGTGAGCTTCTCTACATTTTGTAATAAAGTATTCGATCTATCACGCGTCATGTGTGCGCAACATTCTGATGATATTGAGTCCAGTCAATAATCAATTGCTCATTTCTCAAAATAAGTATATAAGTTACAGTACAGTTGTTAGGTTGCTACTACCAATGAATGAGAAAATTACTGTAGTAAGAAGAAGCTCCCTAGAAGAAGATCAGTCAAGAAGTTGAATAATCATATCCTTAGTAAAGTTAAAATAATGATAACAGTTACCTACTAAAAGCAGTCAAATGAGACGCACCGGGGCGCTGGGCAAGGATTAATTTTTTCACAAAAGTAAGTACTCCCAAAGCCGCAAAGGAATTTAAAAGAATCTCCGTCAGAACAATAAACATTTTGTAAAACTGAACAAATTAGTTTCACGTTTTCATTAACGGAGATGGTTATTTCTAAGCGTACCGGGAACAAAGCAATTTGTTCTAAGAGCTGGATTAAACGATGACTGACGACGAAGTCGGCGTGAAGTCAGCAGACTTCTGACTAAAGTTTTCGACCGTGTTATTAGATTTCCGGGCGGAACTAGCCAAACTATGTGTCTATTCTCGTCCATACACTTAATAATTTTGCGACAAGAGCTACGGTTGTATACGGTATCCTACGACGAAATCCTCAATTAAAAGAAAAACTGAACTGAAAAGATTAAAACTAAAGTAATTAAAACAGTTGAAACATTACAAGAAACCTTCCTATCTAAATATAATCGAATCAATACTTCCAGTCATGCATTAGTAATGGGTTCATACGAATGCTGCAAGTGCAAATTAGAATTGTGACGTCACATTTCCAATTTCAACCACAATTTAATATATATAATCAGCCTATAATGTTCCCACTGCTGGGACACTAGGCCTCCTCTCAGTGAGAGGGAGTGGGCCATAATCCAGCACGCGAGCCCAGTGCGGGTTGGTAGATCATAGATGTCACATGTCTTCGAGTTTTTGGTTCTAGGAGATGCCAGTTTCCTCCGGTTTCATACAATAAAATATATATAATTGTAATGTTATTGCATTATCAATTAAATCAACAAACCACTTTTAAACTCATCGTTCTATAGACGTAGATTTACATGAACCTCGTTATTTTGTAATTCAATTTTCTTTTTATTCGCCTAATGGACTGATATAACCTAATTATTATGGTATTTAATGGAATAGATTTTTATTATACTATAACATTTCATTTGTCAAGTTACCATCGCTATAGAAATGAACATCTTTGTACCTAAACGTATCGTAATCACTTCGCTCTTTTTATCATCCGACCAAAAGAACCGCTTTTGAGTTAACCCTGCCAGCGTTCTGAGAAAATAACAGAGTGTGTTGGATGATTTGAATGGAAACTACAAAGTGGGACAAAGAAGCAATTGTTGTCTGAAGGAAAACACAAAGTGTGCCCACACAGCACTCGCATGTTTTAGCAAATATGTATTTTATGTGAAAAAGTATTTTCACGAAACTTTCTCTTATGCTTCATTTGACTTACGTAACATATGTATAGTTTCGTCACCAACGTTATGTATTTTAAGAGTAAGTATTTTTTTGAAAAGGTCATGGAGATCAGGATTGGCTCGATGTGTGCCTAAATACGTGTTGATATTAAATATCTTTATCAAATTAATTCAATTGTATAGTATGTGTTGTATAATGAAGTTTAAGGTCAGATCAGAACAAAGGTGCGTATAAACTGTCCATCAAACCTAGAACTTTGTCTGCAAAATAGCCCAGAATCCCTCAAATTGGTGCGACAAAGTATGAAACATTGTGTATGTATTTAATAAACCGTGACATTGACAACCTATATGCGGCTAAATCAATTACATGTGACCTCACAGATTGCTTTGAACTCATTCAAAATAATGAAAGTCGGCTCAAAATTCTAAATCAAAACATACGAAGCATATATCCTATTGGGAAGTTGCGAGGTAACCCCATCACAAGTATCCTTATAACTTACCGGGGTTGCCTCAATTCTGTGCTGTAGAACAATTGTATGAGAAACAATAAAAACTTTTTTTTTTTTTTTTATTATTATTTATTATTGGCTCAATTGAGAACTATAAGGGATATAATTATTCTTACGGAATGCTGGTTACTTTGTACAGCAAATCTCCCGGTATTAGATGACTATAGCTGTTACTTAACTAGCAGAAACAATACACAAAACGAGGATGTAGTTAAGCTGTAATTTGTGGTAAGAAAAATAAAATCTAATATACTAAACATAAACAAAACTCATCGCTGAGTTTAGAAGGTGGATAAAAAGGTTATTAGCGGGTTGCGCGATGTTGTGGTGGGAGGCAGATGAGCCTATTCGCCTAAAAGTCGACGACAGGCATACGATAGCGCGCTTTCAACTGCCGCATCTGAATTACAAATAAGGGCCCTCAAGTCTGCCTCGGCACCCACCATTTCAGGGGCGGCGAGCTCTTTATAATTTTTTCGTAGCTAAATGCTTAGTTTAGGAGATATTTCGAAATTGAATTACCCAACGGAGAGAGAGTGAAAACATGTCTTTATGTACAAACTTTTTCGAAAAAACGTGTACTTTTGTCGTTGGGAATAATTAAATACACTGAAAAGTATTTTATTAGGCCCCTCGGAGTTAACTTTTGGGAAATTTTATGAAAGCAAATTAAGAAGCTTTATATCAAGGCTCCGCGTTGAGAGGTCCATTGTTAGAAAAGTTTTCAGGGAGACGTATGTAGAAATAATTATGCAATAATATATTGTAGGTAGGTTCCTACCAGTAACAGACGTACACATCCCATTGTAGGTATTATAAGCCTGACCATGCCCCTCATGACCTGAATAATCAATAATAACCCTGTAGGGTGATAGTATAGGAAGTATTAAAATCAAAATCAAAATCAAAATATTTTTATTTCACATAAACCAACATGGGCACTTATGAAACGTCAGAAGCTAGGTGCACGGTTCCAATTGGTCGTTTCCTATGGAGAAGAACCGGCAAGAAACTCCATGGTTACTCTTTTAAAAATAATTGGCTTTTATAATGTTTTCGAGTTACAGTAGGTATGGGAGGACAGCGTAGGCCTGTCAACAAGTACCAGGTACTTGATAAAATAAAAAATGGTCTACAGATCTAGTCTACAAGGCTTACAAAGTCCTCACATTTACAAAATAAGGATGTATCAAAAGGATAAACAAAATATAAAAATCTACTAAAACCAAGAGATATGATTGCCATTTCAACTAAGAAAGAGGTGAAAAATTAAAATTGTCTGTATATAATGTCAAATAATAAAAAGATTATGTCATAGAAGTATGTACAAATAAAAAATAAACATCGTAATTTGAGAGCAGTTAATAGACATTTACGTAGAACTTATGCCGTCAAAGAGGTGCCAGGGAAGCCACATGTGCAGAAGGAATTATTGCCAAACTACCTTGTCTTCAACGTAGTCTTTAATCTTATAATATGCTTTTTTGATAAGGACTCGTTTGATGAGGGTTTTGAACTTTCCATCGCTAAGTTCTGTAACCGACTTTGGCAACTTGTTATAAAAACGGATGCTGTTTACAAGAAATGCCTTGCTAGTTTTAGTTAGTCTAAATTTAGGTATCACCATACAACACAAACATTATCAAGTGTAAACACCATAAAGCAGATAAAGTACCCATGTAAAGTATCCGCTGCCAACTTTGTCCATCATCCAATATTTACAGAAAACTGGGAACCAGGCCAATTTTGCATATTAGAAATTGCAGTTAAGATTTAATGTTACGAAAAACTTTAAGGTGTTTCCAGGAGCGACAGCTTGTAATAATAATTAGAACGATTTAGATTTAATTTGTGAATCTCAAGCAGGTTCCTTCGTATTTTGAAATGAAATGCAGCGTCTTATTTTTCTTACAAAATACAGTGTCCTAATCCCATTAATGGAAAGCCAGCATGTTGTTTTCTATTTCCCATTGCGGGAGCGTATAAAATAAACCCGATAAGCAAATATCTACTACGTAGAACAGATTAAACTTGCATATACTTTAACAAGAAATGAAAACGTGCCTTAGTCCTTTTATGAAACAGTTTCAGTAGAAGAAAAAATAACAAAACACAAATAAAAAAGTAAACCAACTACGACGTTGGACATATTTTCAATACTTACAGATAGATTGTTATCAATACGACCTGATTCTCATATCACGAATGGCGGTGAATAGATCCATTTCGATAACTATTAGGTTGAATTGAACGCTGAACAAGTGAAATAACTTTCTTTACAAAACATTACCTGACTAAATTATTGCCTACTCTGCCTATTGTGTATTTGAATGTAAATAATGAAAATGGCTTTTGATATCAATGTTTTGTTGTGCCGATTTTCTTATTAATGGGTACTTCAGAATACTTATTTATGAAGTATCTACCTACACTACTGTGGTGTTCACTATGATATCTTATTAGGGGCTTAGGGTTTAGAAATAAAACCACCGAATTATCAGTAAGTACACAACAACCCAAAGGGAACGTCCAGTCGCCACGGGGGCTAAAGCGTGACTGACTGACTGTGTTGCCAGTGAGTTGTGTGCTACATTTAATAGTCACACCACCTACAACCACCATCACAACTACCTACATAATAAAGGTACTTACGTGCCAGAATACAAAACAATTAGAATCGAATGATGAATCATCATTATCTGGCCTTTATCCAAATAATTGAATTTCAGTAATTATAATAACGTACCAACCACACGCCCTAATGATTAAACAAACTTCAACATTTTGCGGTGAACATAAGTTTCAATTATTTAAAATTAATCATTCATTATTTTAGCAAATCAATAACATTCGCAGCCACTCTCCTCTCTTTCATATTATACAAACGCGGCGTTACATAAGTCAGAAGTTTTTGCAATTAAGTATGTTGTACACGACTTCTTAGATTTCCAAGTTGGTGGCGCACGAGCGAAATGGGTAAGTGGGTCACATCCTAAAAAGAAATAAGTGTAACATTCTAATTTAAACCGATTCTGTTCAAATATGTATAAGTTTGGATAGTGCAAACACTTGCAGGTGACCCTTCAGAAAGGGCTGCCCTTTGTCAATTGGCCCCAGAATTGTAGGGCCTTGGAATTGTAGGGCACCGTAACTCCAAACATCGCATAGAGACACGTTTGCTTTACCATCCAATAAAAAACTGTAAACAACATTGTAGGTAGGTAAGTAAAGACCGTACTTCACGTAACCACTAGCTGATGACCTAAAGTATCGATCTTAGTAGACAGTCATTTTATTTTGCCCTTGGGAGCCTTAGCTGGAACTATCCATATGGAAGCACTATTTCTGGGGAAATTCTCCAGGATAATAAAGTAGAAGTTCCTGAAGCTACCAAACTAACATTTCTCTGAGAATTCAGTCATAATATTAGGATAATATAATTTGAGCGACTGTGAACTGTAGGTCAAAGAAATTGAAAGGTACCTACTGGAGCAGACATAATTACGAATCGACGTACCGATATTAAATTTTGTAAGAAAATGGGAGATATTTGGCACATGACCTCTCGCTATCAGCGCCAGACGATAAACAGAAGCTGAGCACGGAATTCAATTTCCAAAGTATAAGCCTACAGTGACGGACACGAAATTTTCGGCCATGTTTATTTGGGTCAAGCGCTCAACAACGACATATAAGTTCTTGTCGTCAATACCGCAGCCCTCCGACTATTAACGAATATCTTCCCGATGTTCTCCCCCAGTTTATTAATACTTAATACTTGTAATAAATCTTTAATTAAAGCATAAAAGGGAAGTCACAGAAATGTATTTTCCGCAGTGAAAGCGTTTTCGAAAGAGCTGGATGACATGGGGAGAGGCCTTTGCGCAGCAGTGGGATGATGCAGGCTAACATTAACCAGTAAGCGTTTTTGGGCACCAAACCAAAAATTACATTACAAAAAAAACTATTTATATACCTACTTTGTATGGAGCTCTCGGTGCGCGAGTCCGACTCGCACTTGACTGGTTTTTTTATTTAAATGTTGGGATGTAGTTGGTACTTCCCAGAATTCGATCCTTATTAGCGATACTATCGAATGGTTTAATAAATAATACAGTGTGTGTGTTTTTTTTTTCAAAATCAACGGGTTCGATTCCTGGCTAGAAATATTGATTTTTCATAAATCCAATGATGCAGTTTTAGTTTTCATCAAAATCGAGCACGAAACTCCTTTGAGTACTTTTCGCTATTTCTCTAATTCTGTTTTTTCCAACATTCGCAACCATCGCAATGAAACTAAGTAACATTTAGCATTTCAATTTATTTCCTATTGGAATATATCTTCCTACACATTGAATTGAGTGTTTTCAGGCTGAGGCTATCCGCAAATAGCGTCGGACAGGTAGCACGTTCTTAGTCCGGCAAACGGTCGAGATACGAACATCGTATATGTTCGGATCCCGACCGTTTGCCCGGCCCGGCCCGGCAGCGGTAAGTTAACTCGTCCGGTTGAGTAGTGAGCCGCATATTTTTGCACCACTCTATTATTACATAGGCTGGACTTTTGGCTGGTCTGTGCTCGGTGGATTTAATATGAGAGTCTGTGCATTGTTTTAGTGGCTTTGCGCTGCTTATTGCAACTATATTTTGCTACTTAAGTTGGTACCTCCATTTTAAATCTCTCAGCACTAAGCGAAAGCACTAGGAAGTAGTGAAGTTTTATGTAATTTTGACGTTCGAAAAGTGCTGATTTTCAGCCTAATTTGAATAAATGAGTTTTGATTTCAGCTTTGAAATAATGCGTAGGTATGTAATTTAAATATGTAAAAACCGCATGAATAATAACAGACAGCTTAATTTAATTATGGTCAAATTATACTTGCCGCTGTATTTTCTTATTTGTATAAAAAACTCAGATCATTTCACTCGTCGCAATCATTTCTTCATCCGGGAAAAATTCATGAATCTTAATATTTATTCATCGCGGTAGTCGCAATACTGTGTGGAAATGTTGTCATTGTCATGCTCAATTCATTAACATACGCAATGACTTGCGTACTCATTGACCAGATACTGGGTAATCTTCCTATCTTTGATATAAGTAGCGATGAACGATTCTGAGATGTAGATTCACACGCACCCAAAATACTACTCAAAAATAATTATGGTGGAATCTGGGACCGCGGTTCCGGTCCCGAAAGCCCCACAACCCCACCAAATACACCTCGCATAAACACCACACAAACACACACCCTCGCACACGTGCGGACTCATACACCATCACACACGCGGGCACACACACCCACATAAATATTAACCCTAGAATAAATAATAATCAATAGTGTGATCTAAATTTTTTCTGCTTTTATAACTTACCGCATTTGTGTACGAGTGCATAAATGTAACTGCTTCGGAAGGGGTGGAGACCTGAAGGCCAATTCTCGTAATTTAAAACGTTCAAAATCCAGTCGCAGTCTCATCTCGGCAACAAACAAATTTCAAAAACTTGTCAAAGTGTAGAGGAATTCTCTAATTTCCCAAAAAAGATCTCAGTCTCAAACTGTCAAAAATACCTCTGTATTTTTGACAGTTTGAGACAGTTCAACCTGTGAACGTTCTTAACATCAGTCAGTCAGGGGTTCTCAGTCTCCATCTGTCAAAAATACGTCTAATTTCACTACACTATTGACGAGTTTTTGACTTTGGC
This sequence comes from Hydraecia micacea, assembly GCA_914767645.1. NCBI lineage: Eukaryota > Metazoa > Arthropoda > Insecta > Lepidoptera > Noctuidae > Hydraecia > Hydraecia micacea. The sequence goes on along the minus strand of OU611779.1, from coordinate 7,848,576 downwards.
CGAGCTGAGATTACGAGTTGAATGTAACGTTTTTTAAGTGCGAGAATTGGCTTTCAGATGCTAGAGATTGACACTATTAACAAACTCACTTCAAGCTCACTTCAGCTAAGTTTTCACGGTCAGATTTCTACAGAATAGATCGGCTGTTATTTGAATGATTCGAATTTAGCTGAACACAGAGAGATCGATTTGCTCAATTAGATTCAGTAGACTGAATCATTAGGTAGACCTAATGATCTTTAGTATTTAGTGGTTTAGTGATCTCGCTAATACCCTATTGAGAGTGAATCGCAATGTACACGTGTCAATAGGCATTTGGTCTACTCTACTACAATAAAGACAGTGACTCTACATAGAGCAGTGGTGGCCTTGTGGTAACGGCGCCGACTTACCAAGTTGTAGATCGTGGGTTCGAACCCAAGCAGGCGCTTTACTTTGTGCATATCATTTCATCACCACTGCTCTCAAAACGGTGAAGGAAAACATAGTGAGGAAACCATGTCCCAGAACCAAAAATTCAAAGACATGTGTCATCTACCAACCCGCACCGGGCCCGCGTATTAGATTACAGCCCACTCTCTCGACGAGAGAAGGCCTGTGTCCCAGCAGTAGGAACATTAAAGGCTGATTATGACTACAATAAATACAATCGAATTATTTGATTATAATCGGTGTATCCTCAAGACGTTCACATATATACAGAACCTTGTATTTCACAAACTGCGTTGAATATTCTGCAGTAACGAAATGCACTGTAGCCTTCGGCAAGAGCCTAACAGCCATTACTAGTAGGAGCCCATTCCGAATTCGAAGGCTTACCTACCACGTAACACGATTACTCCACGTTCGGCTAGATGCAATTCAAGCAATATTCCGAGTATCGGCTCGTGGCCCTTCCTTATTTCGGCGTTGACCACGGAACGCCAAATAGATTTTATGTACTGTACCGATGCTAGGTGAAAAATCCTAACTAATATTATAAATGCGAAAGTGAGTTTGTTTGTTTGCTTTCACGCTAAAACAGCTAGACGGATTCAGATGACATTTGGCACACAGAAAGACCATGAACTGGGCAAGGACATAGGCTATCTCTCATCCTGGATTGCAGACGAAGTCGCGGGCATCAACTATATATATTGATTATATAAAATAAAAGTGCTAAACCTCGTTTTTCCCAGTATTTACAAATAAAAATACCCATTAAAATATTCATTGGTTGTATAAAATTTCAATCATATTTAGAATTTTAGTATTAGCTATTTTTCAATACTACTGTATACTGACTCTCTTACTAACAAACGTTGTATAGCGTCTGTTTAGTTACACAACGCTTTGTCTTCTTCTTTCGAAAGTCAAATTACTGACGACTGAAAGAGAGAAATCGGTGTGTAACTATTCACCTAATATAATACGTTTATTAATAAGGGGGTTAATATCTAAAACCAATATTTAATTAAAATTAATGTACTTATACAATAATTTATCGCCGACTGGTCGACACTGGCTCGTTATTTGGCGACAGAATCAACATTGCCATTCAACGTGGCAATGCTGCCAGTCTTCTGAGCACGTTTCCGGATGACAGCGATGCGGACGAGTACTTCGACGAATAAATGGCCAAAAAACAAAATAATTTTTTGTATATTCAGTTTGTTAGTCATTAATTTAGTACTTAGTGTACATAGTTAGTTATATATTGTATATAATCATTTTAATGTACCTACATTAGTTTAATTAAGTCGTGTTATTGCTCTTGGCTTATTGTTTGTTGAGAACAACACTGTTAATATTACATCGTACCTACTAATAAGATTTTCATAGAAGTACGTTCTAAATTATGTGAGTTTTACGTGGATTTCAAGTAATTTTGAGTAGCGTGCTCTCTCACGTACCCGTCCGGGGCTTTTGTTCACTCCTAAACGCTGTCTACGTCACCTGTCCAGTTTCAAACTACTTAGCATGCCAATAAACTGTGATATTCCTAGCATAGCCAAACACTCGGCTAACCAAAGTGTAGGTTTACTTGAGAAACTAAACTTAGCCATGCTCCATACAGCCCACATTTCAATATTGCGTTTCATGTATCGCGAAACGCGAAATTTCGAGCGAATGTAGACCGTATTTACTTTCTCCGTATCATTACTGAAGATATGTTCGCAAACTCCAGCACTACAGGTGAAAGTGTACCGGAATGTAATAAAAAATGATTCACAACCCCATCTTTTACCTGGGTTGGAAGATACTAGAGCACGCGTGGCTTGTAATGTACCATCGACATATATATAGCGAGATTCGTGGGAAGCTTCTTGTGGGAAATACGGTAGGTAAGTTTTATAGGCTCGAAAAGATACCAAATCAACCCGCAAAAGAACAATCTGGAACGAATCACTCATAAATATTGGGTAACCTTGCACATAGGTACGACGAATAGTAAATACTTGTTTGTTAAATTCTTAATGGTTATCAAATATTAATTGTACCGATTTGAGAATTAATAAATACGATTGAGTTCATTGAAAAAACTCAAGTAAGTGGATATTACAACTTTAAGCACATTTTACTTTTTTATTTCATGTTCTTCAAACATTCCAAGTATCACTTTAGACTAAAAGTATTGAAATTAAACAAATACTTCATAGAATTTGTAGATCAATAGCTTTGGAACGAGGGGAGAGGACCTCCATTTCGGATTCGAATCAACATTCCACGAAAAATATGGTTCTGAAAGACGCTTTCCGATCATGAAAGGGCAAACAAAGCGGCTCGGTGTCAAAATCCGTTTTTTGCGAGAGATTTTCACCGAATGTCTTTGTTTTGTCTCTAGTAGGTAGTGTAACTGAATAAACCTAAAAATAAAACTATAGTGAAATTCATCAGTATTCGTAATTGAAATTAATTAATTTCGCAATGACAATTAACGGGACGAAAAATTATGGGAGAGACTTTTGCACTGCAATTGGCATGGCAATTTTTCCAAAGTAATCGAATGGTAAAAATAAACCTTTTACAGAATACTTTCAGCAAATTACTGTGCTGTCACCGTGTCACAATCTGCGAACATTTCACGAACGATTGCATTTGCCGCGCAATAATACAATTGAGCAATCAAACCGATTTAGTCGATTAACTTCGTTCATAAAATCATAACAAATTGTAGATGGTGGTCGTTATGCGGGCGATAAAAACATCATGCGAGCCTAATACTAGGGTTTCCTAAGACTGTGGTGGCCGCCACATAGCGTCCGCAATTTACCGTCGGATGACGTCACTGAAACCTTGTTTATGAAAGTCAATAGGTGAGTTAGAGCAGTTTTTTTTTTTTGGCAACTGAACCGATGTCGACTATTCTGCCCACGTCAAGTGGTGACGGCAGTACAGCGCGGTGAGCCGTCGAACTTTGCACTCCGTGGTGGTTTACTAGTTACAAAAAGTTAGACTTTACGATGTCAAAAAACGCTCTCACGGCTATCACTACTATGCGGCCATAGGAAACCGTAGCTTTAACCAATAAAGAAGTATCCTCTAAAAGTCTCGTCTAGTCAGTGTAGACAGGTATTTAAGTATGGCGCAGCTGTGATAACACAACCGTACTAAAATAATCAGTTTTTAAAACATCTGCTCCCAGTTTCCTCACGTACGAAACTTTAGATACGCTTAGATTATTTCAACTAGAGTTTTCCTGACGCTGCGAGGAGAAGCAAAATAACTGTATACACCTGCCTCTGGCGTTATCTTGTTAACATCATAAGCATTGCGTGGTTTGGAATAAGTTAGTTTAGTAACTTAACGGGCATAAATAACGAGTAGAGGTACGTACCTACCATAATTTGAGTCTGAATTTCAGTAATTAGGTGCTATATTTTTGGCTCCATTTAAATTCATGAAGTAGCTTCCTACATGCTTAAGTTAAACTTGCTATAGAGGGTAGACCTTACTCATTGCAGTTACCTATTCAATAAATCCTTTTTTCAACATTTTTGCGTATCCATTTTTGACAGCTCCGCGCGTACCCTATGTAACACGATACAATAGAAAATCAATTGTGTGTCATTAGCGGAGCTTGAGAGGTCATTGCATCTTGTTAATAGTACAATTAGATCTACTTCTTGTAAGTACTAAGAACCATACCCAATATTTAGAGCAGCCTCCTCACTCTACCCGCTAAATAAACCTGTGAATGGCTAACGAGTGAAAATACCTTTTACTTTCCCTTTATCAGCGGCCACCACCCGCCCTAAACAAATTTGTGCACAATTGGAAAATTTATTCAGCTGAATTAAAGTTGGGGATTATGTTTAATACGTATACTTAAAAATAATGGTATAAAAGGAAGTTATTGCTTCTTGGTAACCGATAAATTTTAGTTTATGATATTTGGGGATTATTTGTTTCAATCAGTAACCGTAAAGGTCCCTGCTGCTCCTAATAGACCGCTACTATAATCACATTTCGAGGAAAAATTACCCAAATCTCCGCGCATGACTGTTGAACTGGTGATTGTGCGATTTTGTTGATAGCTATGCAAAAAAGACGTAGTCCGGCAGCCACAGAACTTAAAGGGCTTAAAAATATGCTCTGCCTTAGTGCCTTTTATAACTTTAGAGCGTTAGACTCTGAAAATTCAGAGCACATTTCGAATACGTGCGTATTATCGTTCCGTATAATTACGTAAAGTTTGACCCTCGTAAAAACACCAAATTGTAATGACATTGAACATTGCCCGGTCGATGTCACTCAACCTGGCCACATCAAAGCTGAAGCATTATTAACTACATGTTTTAAATTGGGTTTAAAAATAAAGCTTGTTAGTGAACGGGCAAAAAGCTTTGTAAGCCTTTGTATTTCGTATTTTCATCACAATTACTTATTTATAAAATGGTTCAGTGTAATATTATAAAGTGCCTCAGTTACCAAAATGTTTTGAGAAAAACTGTAGCTAAAGTTCCAAGCATAACCTCCAGCGCATAAAGGATACTCAAATTTTTTTAAGCCCAGAAATTAATTTTAAAGTTGCCTCTCGGGAGTAGTTGGACAAACTTTTTCTTTTTTTTTAAATAAACTCTATTTAAAACCTGCATTAGTCTGTAGGCCACTCACGTTGCCCGAGGTGGCCTGAATCAGTTATTTAGTATCGCTGTCCAGTCGAAACATTTGAAATATTCAAAGTAACAGCTCGGTGAAACGGTGAAAGCATGTCGGCGCTCAAATGCTACGACCAACGACCAGCGCTTTTTATAGAAGTTCGTTTCATTATAAATGTAAGGTAGAAAATCAAGGAGAGCTAGACGTGTATGCAAACCTCATTACTTTGCTCCATCAGGTTTCCGTACTACATCTACATCAGGTGCCGTTTTCCTATTTATATTGACTTTCAAGGGCTAAAAGGCTACCTTGCATTCGCTTAAGGTACCGGTTTTGAATCCATTATTCAAAGAAAGATTATTTTTTGACAGCTGCTCTAAATACTCGAAAATGTTTGTTATTTATAGCTGAAGTACTACTTACAGTCTGTCTGTTCTATTTACCTTAATGAAATGAGAACAAATACGAATACCAAACGTGTCTTTGGGCATAATTTAAGTAAAACATATGTATCAAGCACAAACAAATAAAATATTTGATCCTGTATATACGTAAACCAACGAACGTGAGAAAAAGCAATCCCGCGAGAATGTAAACAGGTTATAAATACATGGAAAGAGGACTCGATCAATCACACGAAGAGCCAAAGTCCACTTTCATAAAAATATGAAGAAGATACCTTCGGCATGATATTGCAATATCATAAAAGATCCTGGCGTTGATGAGAAAGCAGAGCAAAAGTGACGGTAATATAACTAGCCAACGTAAGATATTATATTGGAATAGATCTATTTTCCGTAGCGTTGGAAGGCTTCCCACAAGGTGGACCGACGACCTTGTGAAGGCCGCAGGAACTAGTTGGATGCGAGAAGCACGAAACCAGTCGAAATGGAGGTGCTTGGGGGAGGCCATGTCCAGCAGTGGACGTCTTTCGGCTGAAATGATGATGAGACCTATTTTAATATAATGGTTCATTTTTAAGTTGTCAACTTATACAGCGTGTATCAGATATGTGTGTCATGTTTAAGGGTGTAGTACAGACGCCAGCACATCAAGCTACTACAATCTGTCAAATTTCTTTAATAGATTGTCAACTTTATCGCTAAAGCATAAGGTTCAAAGTTGATTGGGAAAATTTTACAGTTTCGGGTAGGTTGATGTGCTGGCGTCTGTACAACTAGTACAGAGCATCAAACTGAAGGACTTTCTCCATGGGGCCAACAGCGTAATCGAGAAAATAATATCAGCCGGGTCGAGTAGGTATTGAAGTTTGGTATGAGACAGCTATAAAACTACAACTACACAGATGAAACAGCTAAACCGCGCTTTAGGTCATGTAGTCGCCTTAAGTGGTAGCACTTAAGGCGACTACATGACCTAAAGCGCGGTCTTTGTCGGACTGCACAGAAAAGAAAGAGAAGCGCGATGACATAATACTGGTAATTTATTGCAAAATATGAAGCAATTATCTGTTTACAAAAAATCTATTGTTTGGACTAAGAAATTAAAACACTAGTGCTTTAGTATGTTGCTTGTAGAATAGTCTGACAAAAAATTATAATGATTGTATGTATTGACAGTATGGTTTTTATTGTAAAAAGAACGTTTTTAGAGGTATCTTCATGATTTTTTTTCTATCATATATGCTAGCATATATCCTGAAGAATATCATATATTTTTCTGATTTTGTTTACTGTAGTCGATCATATACTTTTATTGTTTCTAAAACTTGCGTTTTTTGCATTTACGTCCTGTAAGTCCCTTAACAGATGGTGTATATTCAGTGCAGATAAATAAAATTAATAATAAACAGCTCAGTTGCGTCTAAAACTCTATCTTTACCTTTTCTTAAAGATGTAATTAGCGTAACTGCCACATTTGCAATCACACACCCGAGACGAATTAAGACAATGTGTTTCTCTCTCACTGGGGAATACTATCCCGAAACTGCGAATCCTGGCCGCACAGCGGAGCACGTAGAAATAGTTAGTGTATATGTTACCGTTAAAATACGGAATAAGTTAACATGAATCTGCAAATTACCGGGTACAATCCGTTAAAGTGTGAAATATGTTATCGGCCAAACCCGATTTTAGGATGAACTAGTTTCGCCTAGGCCTAACCAATTCTCATTCGCTCGCTCTTGCATTCTATGTCGACGGAGCCCCGCGAAGCTCCTATTTTTGTGTAAAGGGCTTAAAGCAACCTAACCAAACCTAACCTCTGGGTGCCCTTTGCTCTTGCTCTTGCGTCGCGTTGCCTATCGACCGACCACAACCATGCAACCCGCCTAGGGAGAACTGGTTTGGCCTAGGCGAAACTAGTTCGTCATAAAACCGGGTTTGGCCGGTAACAAACATTTATTTCCACTTTAACGGGCTCAACCAAATAATCTGCAGATCAACAAGTTAATCTGCACTCTAACTGATTTACGCACATTAGCGGTAACATATACATTAGGCTTAAAAGAGGTTACAGGTAGACACATTCAGAGGCCCCTTTTGGTGGCAAAATCTGACACCAATATGGCTGAAATTGAAAGAATAAGCCGCGTGTTAGAATCCGATATTACCAAATAAAATAAAAACAAATAGCCTATATTTCCTTCTTCTTACATAAACGAGTTCTTAATACTCATAACACTTTGTCTTCTGGTTTTTAACCCTACGTTATCAATTGCTACCAGGTCAGGCTGTCGTGCGACATAGTACTCTTCTACTTCCCTCCACTTATTCCTGTCCAAAGCTGTTCTTCACCAAACTTTTGGCTTTACACCTGGAAGAAAGAAACCTTTACACCTGGAAGAAAGAAAGAAATAAAATGCGTTTATTTGCTGTAAACATGACGCAAAAAGAATAAATAAGAAAAGGTTGGGGGAAACATGCGTCACATCCACGCAAAACGGCTATCGCTCAGCATTATGCTACGACTCTATGCAAGACCCAGCGCTGGTTTTCAGCGACAGCCGGCGCTGACGTAATGACGTCATGTGGTGCAGCAAACAATTATTAGGACGCTGTACCGGTGCAGCGTACTTATAGAAAAATAATATAATTTAATTTAAATGTGATAGAATATACTAAACAGGAATATAAAAAAAGGAAATATACATGCTATGAGAATATCAGGTTACGTATTATAGTTATTATATTATATATCTAAAGTTATTCTAACTATTTTCGAGATAACTACGGTCAAAAGACCTACTGTTTAAAATACCTAAATATCGTTTCACAGATTTTTGTAATAACTAATGAACGAAATACATAAAGGAGAATTCACCTACGGTTAATTTAGGTACAATTAATAAAACTAAGATTGATTGAACTAACGGACGATTCACCTACTGTTTGTTTTTGAACAAAAACCTAGGCTTTTTATCAAAAATGTGATTTTGTCTGTTTTTGTGCTTTAGAACAAGGTCGACGTCAGGGGCACCCCGAGGTTCGGTTTGGTTAGGTTGCAACGTCGACCTGACGTCGTTAGAAATAAAACGAACGCGCAGTGTTAATAAGCTGTAGGCGAGTCGTCCATTAGATATTTCTTACATAGTTGAAATATCCAATATCTTAAAAAATCGTTCGTTAATGCAATTAAATTTAGTTTAATCAAAATTAGGTAAGTAAAACAGTAGTGCAGTCGACCAATATGTGTTATGAACGTGTGTTATGAATCAACCGTCGTTATATCGAAAATAGTTAGAATAACTTTAGATATACGTAACCGAATATCATCCTCAATAAATGTTTTAGGCTTTTGTAGTGGCAACATTTCGAAACGTCAAGACAGTGGACAGGTCTATTTCAGTCTATCAAAAAGTACTTACTTACTTTCGATTCTCGGGTATCGATCTGTGACTGTTTTTGTCCACTTCCATGTTAGTGTTACCAAGTACTTACGACTAAATTATTTACGTCTATTCGCGATGAAAACGCAAAACGTATTTTCGATATATCCGCTTTCACATTTCCGCGCGTCGGATGTATTGAATAACATCAAAACATCGGACCGAGGGATTACCTGCAGTTGTGTAGGTATCGTAGATCCCTACTACGCACAAAGCTGATGGGCTATTTTACGTTATCATGTTTGTATGTTCGCGATTTAATGCTTCCATTTTTATATGAAACAAGTAATAAACGAAAGATTTATATTTTTTTTTACAAAAAATCAAACGTTTCCTAGTTATGAGGAATCTGCTTCAAGTCCAGATAGATGCGGCTGAAAAAGCCATTTACACAGAGCAACTGCCATCTGATCATCGCATCCCAATTACTAGGGAATTACGACAACCAAGGATTGGAGCGGTTGTCAGATTTACCGGTAAATTCGATCATAAGCCTAGCTTCGAATGCCATAGGTATAAAAACGAGAACCGGGACCGTATTTACGTGCTCTCTGACTGAGGTACACGATGTGTTGTAAAATGGTTACCCTACTGGAGGATTGACGACGAGTATGTATACATACCTATGTATTATTTTATATTCGACGATGTTTTACAACATAATATAGGTAGCCCTGACTTTTACTCTTTCTTTTGTGGTACTCGCTTGACCTGTTGAGGATCTACACATTGCTTTTTACACTTTCCATCGCAAAACTCACAAACCCTAATCACAACAGCAACGCTAAAAAAATAATTTATTATCCCATACTGAAAATCCATAGCGTAATTTGCGCAACACTGCAAGATAGGTAATAACTATATTACATATATATTTGTTTATCAAGGTTTGATCTCATTATCATATACTTGAAAGACGTCTACTGCTGAACATAAGCCTATAATAAAATAATAATAATAATAAACCATTTATTTTCAGGTAACAAAGACCCATAGATAAGTATACCTACTTACATAATAATATAGTAGGTAACAATTATGTTAGTAAATAAAACATGCCTATGCTGACCTACGGACGCATATTTTCCCCACTTGTTTTATTTTTACTTTATATTTTTGCTTTTACTTTTTATCTTTATATTATATGCATAATAATAAGCTCATATAATGTTATTTTCTTAGTTTTTTCATATCACGAATCGATGGACCCAGGCAATAGCCACGAACCCTTTCGAAGGTTGAAGGTCATATATAAAAGAAATGCCTGATTACTAAGCTGCCGCTTGACAGTTCTAATAATTAGATACCTACTTAGCCCATTAATTAGGAACCGGTTACACACAATTATGAACATTGAACCCCCAGCTCGTTATTACTATAACAATTGAGCTCCGACACGCCGATTGTATCGCGTGAGCGTCTGATATAATCACTATAAACTTGGCTACAACATCTACTTCACCTCCGTACCTTTCTGTATAAATAATTCTATTTAAAACTACTCCACAGACCGGTTCGCGAAGTGCACTTAAAAGCTAAAAGCACAATGTAAAAACAAAGCACAAAATAATTCGATATACAGTGATGAAGCGAACCTAACTTGTAATGAGACTATTGTGTTAGAAAAAAAAACACAGTTCTACTTGAAAAATACACAACTAAAAGTTAAAAAGCCAATTAAAAGTTGTTTCTATTGTACCTGCCAAGTTTGGAACTCTCTCTACGTTTTTTTAGTGGAGAAATAGAACTAAAAATAATAGACCTAGATTTAACTGACCTTCTTCGTCGTTTTACTTAATTTGATTATAATGTACCTACGCTATATTATTAGATTACATTTTTATTATCTCTACCACAGCTGCGAATTTCATTTACTTTGTGGAGAGAGATGGCTTCAGCAATCAGCTGCGATCTGACGTCATTTGTTTATCTTTAATCCTAGACATTTCTCCGTGACAGTACTAAAGATAAAAGAACTTGGAACCTCCTTTGTTCTTATTATAAAAGGGTTTAATCATAGTACAGGGTGCGGTTGAAAGGGGCACGCACAATTATAATAACGTAGGCCATGTGATGTGGACTCTCGAGATAATTTAACCAAGAGAGTGAGGTCTGAATTAGCAAAGCCACGTTATACTCACGGTACAACTATAACTTTTGACCTTAGCATTTTTTGCATAGAAATAGGATCTGTGGAAATAAACAAAAATGTTATGTAAATACTCAACTATCGTTAGGCTGCTCGCCGTACTTTTCCACGGACATACTCCACGCCACCATTTACCAATTATTATTTCATTTCAACAGGGAAATCCGGAGCCAGCAGTAATAAAATACCGTCAACAACTTGTCTTAAACCATAGGGAATAGCCGCAAAGGCTTGCAGAATTAAATTAAGACCACAACGTATGTTTCACCAGCTGTGTAATTGAAAAAAAAACAAACAAGCGAAAAAGGTGAAATTACTTTCCAATACTACGTTACTGTATTCCCATATGGAAACTGGCTGAATGTTTTCTTGCCATGCTTTTCATGAAATAAATTCCGCGTTCATGAATAAAAGAATAACATTGTATGTGATTTCGAAATACATAAATGTCTTATAAGTTCTTAAAAGCTTATTATTAACATTTTTGAAATGTTACAGAGTATAAAACTATTTTTATGAAAGAATCTCTTTTTGTCATAACCTAAAAGCGAGTCTATTTGTCGACTGACTATTTATTTTCGAATATTTTAGACCCTTATTTAAATCACTTCGGATTTTCAAAACAATCAAGGCTCAGTTAAGATCGTTTTAAATAAAACTTCATAATAAAGTTGGTAGGTACATCAATGCGGGCGTAAAAATGATATAACTTTTATCCACAACTCAATTTACCGTACAAAGAAAGGCAAACAAAAAAGAAAAAAAAGCTCAACTGAATAATGTATATTAGAGGTAGAAGCAAAACAAAGGCTAACATGTTCTATTGGCACACTAAAGCACAATTCAATTTTATTCTTGTTACGAGAGCAGCGTGTAAAAGCTATCAAGGAAAAGAGAAAATTTCATTTGAGGATAGTCTACGTGGACAAAGCCGTGAGCCGCCTCTAACGTGAAAAAGCGTAGGTACTTCGTATAAAAGCTAAGTCGCGAGTCTGGGGAAGTCGTCGTTTTTGCATACACCAAAGGAAACACTACATTATTTTTGTACAAAACTGTCTCCACGGTTCTCAGAGGAAGCAAAAGCATTCTTTAAAGCGTAATTCTCTAGAAAAGTTTTCAAGTTCAATAGTCGTATCTACATAGCTGTTTAAAACTTTAACATCTGTCAGTTTAAATAAGCCATAACGAGAAGAAATTATGAGTCATGATCCTAACTATAAAACTGTGGAGTTTCATCTCGGTTCAAGACTAAATAAATTTTATGAACTTTATAAAGTCGTATGTGTCTAGCTTTTTGCGGTTTTGTGATATAAGCCCCTCAAACGACGTTTATTCATAAGTTTTCTTCTGCCTTGATGTTATTAGCAAGTTTATTACGTGATATAACTGAACTACTTACTGTGACATTCAGTAGGTATGTACAGTCAACAAAAGAGATAAGTATGCGGGATCGTCGAATATATTTGAAGTTTAGCAAGAAACCGATGGATGTTGTCGACTGAAATTTAATTTGATAAATGGGCTGTTTTTTTCTATTAATAAAATTAAATTTTATTAAAGAACATCCATCGGTTTCTTACTAAGCTTCAACTATATCCGACGACCCTGCATACTTATCTCTTTTGTTGACTGTACCTCTCTTTTGTTGAAAGATTCCTTAAGTAGATAAATGTAGCAATGAAAACAAGAGCGTTTAGGTATTACCATTTTATTTATAGGCATGTTTGCGTTTATTTTGAATAGGTTACATTCAAAATGTGTTAATAATAATAATTTCTATATAATATAGTTCTTCCATAGTTCTTGGTAACCAGTCCACTTTAGCCACCCAAACCCATAGTCCAACTTTTTATATTTCTTTATACTACAATAGTCCTACACCAGCCGGGGGTTATCCTTGGGTGCACTTGCATAGTGCATACAGGGACAATCGTCGGTTGGTGCCGCATTTCATTATAATTTCCTAAGGGGCCTTTGCGAGTTGGCTTCGACCCCTCGTACGCCTTCCAAAGGACCGGGACCCCATGGTCCCGAGATATATAAATTCATAAAATGTATATTTAATTCTCAATGTTTCCTCGCCTTATAACATCTATCTACATCTCATCCGGAAGTTGGATCTTCAAGTACCGACATCGCTATAGCAGAGACAAGCCCGGATGCAGACAGATGAGTATTGAGCCCTGTTCAGTGCAGCTTCCGACAGGCAATGCTTCCCGGTAACAGACGTAACGGCTCAGATGTATTGCCTAAGGGATTCCTTTCACGATTGTCAGAGACTCAGGATGCCGTCATATTGGCTACTTTCACTCAATTGGAGGTCCTGAAATTGCTCCAGCTTTGTCATTTCCTATTTCATTCAACGGATGTGCAATCAAGGCTATAAAACCTTCGTCAGTGTTCAAATTATTTCCTTTATCAAGTCAAGGCTCATAATCGAAATCAAAAGTCATTTATTCAAATCACCACTTTTCGAACTTCAAAATTACATAAGACATGCCCCCAAAACGCCCGCCATTCTCCACTTCCTAGTGCTTTCGCTGGGAAGAAGAAGTGGCGCAACAAACTCCACAGCAGCACAGGACTAATTTGGACCTTTGGAAACTCCTTCACTGCTGAGCAGAATATTGCATAGAAAACTATGTAATAACTACTTGATAAAAAAGATAAAAAAAATAGCCCAGATACCAATGTCGAGCTGAAAAGGTTTTTTAAAGGAAAACAGGGTTTGAATGTACACATTGGAAAGGTGCACAGACCACCAAATGTACTCATCTAGACCCTGTCTCAACAGCTACACCCAACTCCAGCTACATCCACTTTTGACCCGTTTTGGAAAACCCTGGCCATTACCTATATGTAATATAACTGGTATTCAGCTGGTGAAAAGGCTTGGCAGAAGATGATGATGATAAAGCATGAGTATGAGTAGTTGTGCAATGTGCAGACAAAACTAGCCCTCAAGGTGTCAAACATAATTATTTTAGCTGTGACTGTCATTACATGATTATTTGTGATATATCAGTATGGATTATTCTGAAACTATTCTTTTTCTTCTTAGCGTGTCGACAGCAATCTAAATAGACTCGGTCCAGAATTCGGCTACTTGTTTGGCGCCATCACCAGCGTCCATCAGTTCCTGTAACGTGCAGCTGACAGGACACGCAGGACTCGATATTAAGTGTCCCATCGTTTGTGGAACAACACCACATTTACACTCCAAAGCGGAGTCGTCTATGAATCTCCACCTGAACAGGTTTTCCTTGCTTCGGCCAATCTGGGTCCGGAGTCTGTTTAAAAACTTCCAGGTTACCCAAGGTAGCTCATGTCCAGGTGGGAGGTCTTCAGCGCTCCCGGCGTAAGCATAATATCCACCAAGGTCTCTGAAACTATTATTAGAGGCAGATATTTTCATGTCTGTTGCTTCACAAAATCCACGATAATGTTAGTTTTTCAGGAAATAAAATTAAATAATATTTAAAACAAGATAATATTATCTATCCGATAATTCCTATAATCTATACATATTATGTTAGTATTTAATACATATCACTAGTGCATTGATATTTTTTTTCCGTAATAATGTTAATCACTGGCTCCATGATTATGATTATTTGTATGGCTTACGTCTGTGATAGTTATGATAAAAATACCTAAGCTCTTTATTTCCTTATATTGACTTCCTGGCGGTTAGAAATACTGCTAAATGTAAAACACCTCTTTATTGTGTAGCCCGGTAGATAACCGACACAAGTAGAGACGTTTAGGTATAAGGAAAAGGAAAAGCTTTTCCTTCCTCCTTTTCCTACTAAACTTCTCTTAATAAATTCGTGATATTTCGTAGCCTAATCTTGAACCCACAATACTCCAAATAAAAGTATATGTGTCACCGTGATTGTGAACACAATTCCTTTATAATCTAAGTACCTCGCGAGATTGTAAACTGTCGATAAATTGTGAACAAATGTAAATGGATCAAAATGGCTGCCGCTTACCTATAACTTAACCCGCAACACGCATGCAATGCAGTTTTGTTCTAGAGTTAAGGCCTGGTTCTTTCTGACTGGAATTTTATAATGTATTTGTTGTAATAATACTGGCTTTATACTGTTCTTTTAACTGTATTCAAAATTCTTCTTATTCTATGTAACTAGGTTACCTGACACTTCAATAAAAATAACAAACCTGATGAAACACGTTTTTTCTTCTCAAATACAAAATTACAACAAATCGTTATCAGCACGATGGTAGCTCAAGTATTTGTTTAATTAAAAAAAATGTGTAGGTAATAATTTGTTGAAGTGAAATTTGTGCGATTTTTTTTTGGGTACGAAACAAAATAGTTCTTCGAGTACTCTTCTGAGATGGCGAACCCAAATGGAGACACAAATGAGCGAGGTATGCGTAGTTCCTCAATTCCAATGTTCACCCTACATAATAGAGAAGGGTATAGCACGTGGAAGTTTAAAATGCGTAATTACCTTATGCATGAGGAGTTGTGGGAAGCGGTCAGTGGCTACCCAACAGGGATGAACGTTTCCAATGTCATAAAGATGAGGAGCGATCAGAAGGCACTAACTAAAATTTGTCTTACCCTTGAATCATCTGCAATTACGCATGTGCGAAGTGCAACTACGGCAGCTGAAGCATGGAAAGCTCTACAAAATGCTTATGAAGACAAAGGTATGGGTCGGCGTTTACATTTAGAACGGAAGTTATACAGATTGAGACTTGAAGACTTTGATAATAATATTGAGTCGTATATCAATTCTGTTATTTCCACTGCCCAAGATTTGGCGGATATAGACAAAATAATAGATGATGCGTCCATTGCTGCAATTCTATTGGGAGGTCTAACGTCGAGATATGACCCATTGATTATGGCTCTCGAAAATAATAATGTTAACGTTACCACCGAACTGGTAAAGTCCAAATTACTGAACGAAATGTCCAAGGAAAGCTCGATGAAACTGGAGACAGCTATGAAGTCAAAGGTTGATGCCTCTTCTGTTGAGTCAAAGGCAAAGAAAATTGTGTGTTATGGTTGTGGAGAACCTGGTCACAAGAGACCAAACTGTCCTATAATGAAAAAGAAGGTCACGAAAAGGAAGAATCCCACTAATAAGGACTCGACCTCTGTGTCTGCTTTAGGAGCAACGAATAATTATGATATGGACAAATGGTACATTGATTCAGGCGCTACCAAACATATGACTTCAAGACGAGATTGGTTTGTAGACTTAAAGCCTATTGATAATAAGGTAACAGTTGCAAACGGGACTAAGATTGACGCTGAAGGCATCGGTAAAATATCTATAAATACCGAAAACAACGTCAATATAATTAATGATGTGATGTATGTACCTAACTTGCAAACAAATCTTCTATCTGTGAAGACAGCAGTAGAAAAAGGGTTTACTGTAATGTTTGATAAGTCTGGTTGTAATTTATTTAATTCAAAAACCTTCTCCTTTACAGGTGATGCGGTTCTACATGGCTCGCCCTGTGGTGGATTGTACACACTTGATTGTGCGGTGAATATTCCCCAATTTAGAGCCTATGATGTGCACTCTGATTCTATCTCTAGGTATCAGGTATGGCATAAGCGTTTAGGTCATTTATGTCGCATCGGTATGAATCTGCTGAAAAATAGTCATAAGGTTATTGATTATAAGGATGTGGATAAAAATCCATGTGTTGCTTGTGTTCAAGCGAAACAAGCTCGAAAACCGTTTAAAGCGATTACTTATAAAAGAGCAACTTCAATATTAGAACTGATCCACTCTGACCTTTGTGGACCAATGTCAGTTAGCTCCTTTCAGGGTAATAAATACTTTTTAATTTTTATAGACGATTTTTCGAGAACTATATTTGTATATTTAATTTCTTCTAAGACAGAGGTAAAGGATAAATTTTGTCACTTCCAGTCTATGGTTGAAAGACAAACTGGGGCTCAAATTAAAACAATAAGGACGGATAATGGGAAGGAATTCGTCAATAGTGAATTCTCAAGTTATCTTAGATCTTGTGGTATTCAGCATCAAACTACGGTACCATATAGCCCTCAGCAGAATGGTGTTGCCGAGCGCACTAATCGCTCAATTGTAGAAAAGGCACGCTCTATTATGGCAGAAAGCGATCTTTCTAAGGCCTTTTGGGAAGATGCTGTTCGAACGGCTGTGTACCTGAAGAATAGATGCCCACACCGTGCCTTAAATAATAAAACTCCCTATGAGTTGTGGAATGGTTGCAAACCAGACCTAAGTAATCTCAGAGTTTTTGGGTGTAGAGCTCTTATACACATACCTTCTTGTAACCGTAAGAAATTGGATCTTAAAGCTGATGAAGCTATATTTGTAGGCTATACAGAAGATCCTAATAGTTATCTTTTTAGAAACTCATCTTGTCCTAGAACCTTACAAAAGTCTAGAGACGTTACATTTTTTGAAGATTGTTTTTCTTCTTTAAATAATAGAAATGTCAACAATACTAAGACTTCTACTGAACCTTTAGTACTTTATAATAGTCTGCCTATACAGGAAGAAACTAGTACAATTCAAGAGTCTTTTGAACATATTCCAGTGGTCACTGTTGAACCAGCTCCAGGCCATACTGATGTCACTGAAGATCAGACTGCTGAAACTGAACAATTTTTTGAGGCAATTGAGGAAGCAGTAGTTTCTACTAGTCAAACTGATGGACAACGTAGATATCCATCAAGAGACCGGAAACCTCCTAATTACTTCTCATACCAAGTTTCTAGTCAAGCGTCTGATGAGCCTAGAACGTATAATGAGGCTACATTGGCTGATGATGTTGAGAAGTGGCAGATGGCAATGACGAATGAATATAATTCATTGATGAAGCTGAACACATGGAAATTGGTTGACAGAGAAAACAAGAAAGTTATACCATGTAAATGGGTTTATAAGTTAAAGAAAGATCCAGCAGGAAATGTTGTGAAGTACAAAGCAAGATTAGTTGCTAAGGGATTCACCCAGACGCCAGGTGTAGATTATTCTGAAACATTTGCTCCTGTCGTGCGGCACTCCTCCTTGCGTACTCTACTAGCTCTCGCAGTCGAATTGGGTTTGAAGATGCGTCACTTGGACGTTGACACTGCATTTTTAAATGGAGATCTGCAAGAGAAGGTCTACATGGAGCAACCTCAAGGTTTTAAAGTAAAAGGTATGGAGAACAAAGTGTGTCTCTTACAAAAATCCTTGTATGGACTTAAACAAGCTCCACGTGCCTGGAATATAAAGTTAGATGAAACTTTATCATCTTTTGGTTTTGTGAAAACTATATCTGAACCATGTGTGTATACGAAACTTTTTGGAAAAGAGTTGGTTATCGTTGCAGTCTATGTCGATGACATAATTGTTTTTTACAGTAATGACAAGACGTTTGACATCGTCAAAAATGACTTGCAAAAATATTTTTCGATAAAAGATTTGGGTTATTTAAGCTATTATCTTGGTTTAAATATAACCAGAAAAAATGATGAAATAAAAGTACATCAGAAAAATTATATAAATAATCTTTTACAAAAGTTTGGAATGGAGAATTGCAAAACATGTGCAACTCCATTATCTGGAAAACTGGAGGTCAGTACCAGCATTGATAGTGATCATAATGTAGAAGCGTATCCCTATCAAGAATTAATTGGTTGCCTCATGTTCCTGAGTGTTAATACTCGTCCAGACATCGCATACGCGACTAGTTACCTGAGTCAGTTCAATACTCGGTACAACAAGACTCACTGGTTAGCCGCAAAGAGAGTCTTACAATATCTAAAAGGCACTTTAGATTACTCGATTTGTTATAAAAAGTCAAGTATGCCCCTTGTAGGATTTTGCGATGCCGATTGGGCAAACTGTAATATAGATCGCCGTTCTTATACAGGTTACTGTTTCAAATTAGCAGGCAGTCCGGTTTCATGGGCCTCGCGGAAGCAGCAAACCGTAGCTTTGTCCTCAGCGGAAGCCGAGTATATGGCAATAACTGAAGCTATGAAGGAAGTGATTTATTTAAGGAGGTTTATCACTGAATTAATTTCAGATCCTATGGTAAGGCAAAAGTTATTACCTAATACTGTTACTATTTGTACCGATAGTCAGAGTGCACAGAGTTTGGCCTTAAATCCGGTACACCACCATAGGACGAAACATATAGATACCAGATATCACTTTATTAGAGAAAAGATTAGTGATAATTCGGTAAACTTAAAATATACCAAATCAAGTGATATGCCAGCTGACATCTTAACTAAAGGATTGCAGCGTGTGGCACATGTTAGATGTGTACTAGGCTTAGGTTTAGTGTAAATATATTTTTACACGTTTACTTCAGCATTTAGTATACATTTTCATTTTTTTTTTAATTGGTATATTTTGAGTCCATTTGTATATGTTATTTATTTGTGAGAATTTTGATTAAGGGGGCGTGTTGTAATAATACTGGCTTTATACTGTTCTTTTAACTGTATTCAAAATTCTTCTTATTCTATGTAACTAGGTTACCTGACACTTCAATAAAAATAACAAACCTGATGAAACACGTTTTTTCTTCTCAAATACAAAATTACAACAGTATTGATGATCTCAGGATTACCATACTGCTTACAATATAACGTATTAATTTTCGATAATTGATAATCTATCCATGTTAAGCCGTCAAATTCTGAACGAACCTGCACTTACCGACAGGGTTTATTTTTATTTTATTTATTTGGGAAAATAAACGGTTACACATTACAATATTCCATAAATATCGGAATGTGTAATAGAACAGGGTTCATTTGTCCGATTTTATTACCCGTAAAATTGTTAACCGTCCCTAATTTGTCGGTCTTGAAGGTAGCCGAATTGGTCGCAGAAGAATATAACGCAGAAGTTTAAAACCAGCAGCCTAATTGCGTAACACATTTTCGACAAATGATTCTGATTAGTTGGCTTAGTTTCCATCACGATTGGCTTCATTTTACGATTTTCGTATTGCGTAGCTCTACTATAGTGTGAAACCAATTATGAGTTGATTTGGAACGTTAAAGAGTGAACGACATCCCAAGAAAAACTGGGCACACAATTTGTCGGTTTGCCATGGCCATAAACTACAGAAACATGATGCGTAAAATTGTAAATTGTTTGTTGAAGTTATTTTTTTTTATATTTTATAAGCTCGTGCGAGATTGATTATAAATATAAACTAACGACGTTTATAATTATATGGTGACATATATATGCATCGTGCAACTTGTATTACCTAATCCGTAAAGAAAAGTCAACTCTCTTTGAGCTAAGGTTGTCTGTCGTAAAAGGTGATTATCTAAGATCGTTCGGCACCAAAGTGTTTCCTGTATACCTATTGATAACTTAATACTAGCTTGTTTGACGATGGCTGATAAATAATCGTAGTATCAACCATCGCCAAGTTAACATGCCCAGCCTACCAGTGGCGAAGGTACCATACAACTCGATTCCCACCGGCTTCCCTTCGAATATTCAGAACATAACCACTCTATAGTCAATTCATCATTGAAATTTTCTTTTGGCATTTTTTTTTTTGCTCCGGTTTACTTCTGTCATAAATTCACCCTTCGCCACTGTAGCCTACATATGCAACGCTACGTAGGGGACATGCCGCAAAATAATAACGCATGTCATAATCGCTGCACGACAGTGATTATAATTATCAAGCTGATTTGATAAGTAGACTACGACGCAATAACCTTAGTCCTACCTATAATCCTCCCGACCCAATTTCAGTCACGGTGGCTAATTAACTACGCAGGACATATTTGTTAGCTTTTTACATTATTTAGGTAGTTTTTCTAAAAACTACCTAAAAAATAACAAATCAAATATATTTATTTAATTTTACACAATTGTGTTAATTAAAAAAAGTTCTTTGAAAAATACTGTACATAATATTTACATATATATTTTTTAATTAACGCAATTGTATTTGGTAAAAATTCAAAAGTTATTTGATTTGTTTAAAATGCTAAAATGGCGCCATTGGATAATTGAGTCAGATATAGAGGGGGGATTTTAAAAAGTTACGTGGTAGCGCCATTTTAGCAAGGCAGTAGCACAGAGTACTTTTTGATAGACTGAAGCAGTAGTGATTGAACTGCGAGAGTGTAAGTACTAAGAATTTTAATAATATAATTATAAATGTATTGACTTAATATTTGTGCTTTTATTTTATCCAGTGTTTGAACCCAGGAATAAAATCATGCTTATTTGTTCAAGTGAACGCTTTTTATTTCCCTTTTGCTCTGGGTTGTCCTACATAATTATTATCAATATATAAAATTCTAAATCCTGACTGACTGATATATCAACGCACAGCCTAAACCGCTGGTCCTAGAGACATGAAATCCACTAAGAAAGGATTTTTCGAAATTCCACCCCTAGGAGGGTGAATGGGGCGAGGGTGAAATTTCACTCGGACGAAGTCGCGGTCAGAAGCTAGTATTATATAGTGCAGAAATGTGTGATAAAACTCAGGTGCACTCCCTCTTTCTTCACACCGACACGACCTGGTTTGGATCAGGCGCTGGACCTATGGCTTTACGTGCTTTCCGAGACACGTGAGTGTACCGCACAATCTGCTTCCAAACTCCATGCTTCTACAGAAAAATTCCTATTGGAAAAACCTAATTACATTTACTACACTTACTTACAAACCTTATACCTATACTCACAGTAGAAAGCATGTCAGCCGCGGGCGTCCTCCCCGCAGCTAGTGCGTGCAACGCCGCTTTCTTGGCGAGGACCCTGACAGTGACAACCACGTCGCATGCCGCGTATTTATTTGCATTGCCCTTCTTATAAATACTTCACCCACAGGGGATTTAGCTGATTCACACCTGCTTAAAATGAATTATTCAAACTTAATGCAGATTTTAAAGTTATTTACACATTTCACGACTGGAAAATTCATATTTAAATTTCCATTGTATCGTCCTTGAAATACTTATATTACAGTGTTTTCTAAGCGTAACTCGATGAGTTTGAAAGACAAATCTTTCAACCTCCACTATGAGACACAATTGGTTTTCTATTGTTTCGTCGCCGATAAGCGACGCGCGGAGCTTGACCGGTTAAAATTTATAATAAGTATGTAGCTATTGGTCTATCAAAAAAACAACAGAAGGTACAATCCTTGTTAATAATTTTTATATTACGACCTGACAAATTACTCCGACATAAGGTTTCATGCACGGATGAATTGATGAGCGCAAGATTAAATTGCGAAGCCTCTACACGAGCACTGCTCAATTGCTCACCTCGTCACGAAAAGAGGATAAAGTCGAAATAAACCCCTCGAAATACGAGAGCACCTAAAATAGAATACCTCTCGTTATTATACTTCATATAAAGCGGGGTACATACAGGGGTATTATAACGCGGCATCGTTCACACAAAACTCACTTAAATGTCTCACTGATGGTGGCGTGTGTGTTGGATCATTCGGTTCCCTACAAAATGGTTGAGCTGGATGGTGCTGATCCCCGCGTCATGTTCGTAAACGTCGGTTGAGACTGGTCATCTCTTAGGCCAATGCTTATTTTTAATCTTATATTTTGAATTGTTTCTTCGTTTTTGTTTTTTTTTTTACATTGTTCTCACATACAGAAACAACAAGAATAATGTACCCTGGATTTTGTAATATCTTGATTTAAAAGAGTTTCCATGGAGTTTCTTGCCCGTTCTTCTCCATAGAGGTCCACGTTTTGGAATAGGCAACTAGCATTAACTTTCTGACTAACTGACCGACTATTTAATTTTGAAAATTCAAGTGCCTGTACATGGTTTAATTGAAATAAATGCATTGAGTTTGAGTTTGAAAAAACAGAACGTACCTACGTTACGTGCGAGTCCTTTAGTTGCTGCCTATATCATTATACTAAACATAAACAGCTGCATCCGGTTAGACTGGAAGCCGACCCCAACATAGTTGGAAAAACGCTAAGCAGATGATATTGATTTTATTCGCAACATTTTTTGATATTTTGTTGGCCGGAAATTTGTAATACCCGATCGCATGATGATATACAAAAGAGTAGATATGTAAGTAATATAACGATATTCATCGCGGCCACTTATCTTAACTAATATAGAATGTCCTGGAGTGGTGGTAGCTATATAGACCGACGATCTCAAAAAGGTGGCTGGGACAGACTGGATGCGGAAGGCCGAGGAAAGGGTGTTGTGACGCAGCATAGGAGAGGCCTATGTCCAGCAGTGAACTGCGATAGTCTGAGTTGATTGAGAATGCCTAATTTACTGCATTATTAACGATTGGAGATCTGCTATAACAGCAGCAGTACTAATCACATTCCAGCTAGATGATACTTCATAAATGTTAACTGTGTTGAGTAGGTAAGTAGGTACTCGTACCTAATCGTAAGCTTTATACATTTAAACTTGAAACAATGTATTCAACTATTCACCCGTCCTCTCCCGAAATAGATCCGTAGGTGGGGGTCTATTTTGGTATCATTCAAATCACATTTATTAAGATACTAGCTTCTGTCCGCGGCTACGTCTGCGTGAATTTTCTTGTTCCCCGACCCACCCCATCACATCGTATCGCCTGCCCGCGCTATTATGTACTTACATCGTTTTCGCTTCGCGTTATTTCTGACTTCTTTTTTTTTTTTGCTCGGCTCCTAAGGGTCGCAGCGCGATGTTAAATAGCCTTCCTCAAGAATTGGGCTATCAACAGCAAAAATAAGTATTCAAATCCGACTGGTAGGTACATACGCCAGCACATCAAGCTACCCGAAACTGTCAAATTTTCCCAATCAACTTTGATCCTTATGCTTTAACGATAAAGTTGAAAATCTATTAAAGAAATTTGACAGATTGTAGTAGCTTGATGTGCTGGCGTCTGTGCTTCCAGAGATTAGCACGGTCAAACAAACAAACTCTTCAGCTTTAGTATAGATGTAAGTACATAGATTTTGCCACCCACGGACACCAACGTTCAGAAGTCACATGAGAACATAATGAAAGGTATAAGTAAGTATCCAAAGTTTGAATTGGAGAGGGGCTTGTGGCTAAGTAATATCAGCCACACGGGTCGATCGATCAGGTTCAGCTACGCTTGGCGCGGTTGGTCCGTGGACGGGTGACCATCTTTACATACCAAGACCCCTCGGTGCCTCGGAAAGCACGTTAAGCCGTTGGTCCCGGCTGTCATTCGTGAATCTTTGTGATCTTTTACGGGTAGTCAGAAACCCGAAATTCTCATAACCAGTCCTACCAAGGGGTATCGTATTACCCAGTAACTGGGTTGTGGAGGTCAGATAGGCAGTCGCTCCATGTAAAATACTGGTATTCAGCTGCGTCCGGTTAGACTGGAAGCCGACCCCAACATAGTTGGGAAAAGGCTAGGCAGATGATGAAGTATCCAAAGTTTTCTAAATTCCAAATGCAAATACGAAATGGTTAGAAAACACGGATGAGTAGTTGGATACCACCTGTCAAGAACAGGAACACCCAACGCAACACAAGTATCATGTAGATACACCAGTCATGCCACATCGTAACTGACATTCGATTAGGTTTGACGTATCCACTATCTATTTACCTCGGGGAATATACGAATGATAACATAATCGCTAATCGCAGCAAGTATTGAATGTATGTTTATTAGTTTTTTCCCTTGTGTATTGCCAATGGAGAATATCTGAAAGAAACTTTGCTAACTAGGTATCTATCTATCTATACAAGGTGTAACAATACAAGGTGTCCTGAAAGATTTTTGTTCATAATTGACTCCTGAATCGGTTTCGGTAACTTTTGATATAGGTATTTTTTTTTAATTAATGTATTTTGCCATACTGACCGCCGATTGAAGAAAATTAATTAAATCTTATTGCTTTTCAAGGACTCAATTGTAAATGCATAAAGTAATACTGGGATCAACATGATTTTCTTTATAATAATAAGTTTTGGTCATTGTATTATGCTTTTTTTATTTTAACTCAATACTCTAATTGGGGTGTATGAGGTCTTACGTTAATTATGTTACACTAGCTGTGCCCGCGACTTCGTTCGCGTGCATGACGGAACGTTTTATTTTTTTTGCGCGGAACCCTAATTCTTTTTCTAAAATAAAAGTAGCCTAAGTTACTCCTTATTTATTACATCAGCTATCTGCCAGTGAAAATCGGTCCAGCCGTTTCAGAGATTAGCCGGAACAAACAGACAGACAGACAGACAAAAATTGTAAAAATGTTATTTTGGTATATGTATCTACCGTGTATACATCCATATGCATTTAGTAAAAAGCGGTTATTTTAATATTACAAACAGACACTCCAATTTTATTTATTTGTTGTATAGAAGATGTATAGATAATATTGTATAAATAAAAATTAAATGCTAATCGAAGGATACGATGGTAAGCGCGTCGCTTGAGAACGGCTAGACCGATTTGGCTATTTTTTTGTTTTAAAATGTTTATAAAACCCCAATTAGGTTTTAATGGAAAGAAAAAATAGAAAGTTTTCCCGGAAAATTTGGGAAAAGCTGAAAGTACTTTTTTCTGTAGGGTTTATGTACGAAACTAAAGACCAGAATTTGGAAATTTTGACAGGACAACTTCTGTCTTGAATAAAGTTTAGTGGTACTATTGCGTAACGTCAGCCTTCCATAAAGGCAAATGAAAATATCCCTTATCCCTTTTTCAGCTAAACGATGTCGTTAGCACAGCTTTACCTAGCCTTTCAGGAATTCAGCCATGACAAAACTAAAATTCTCAATATACCTTCTCATGCGAAATAAGATCTATAGAGGCTAGTTAACGGCTCGGGCAGCGAGGCTTTATTTTTGGCCTGTCTGACGTCATGCTCGCGCCGACCGCGACATTTAACTACACACCGACGCTATGTTCCACACTTACTAGTTCTAATGGACTTTATTTTTACCTATGCAAAGTATCACTGCGATTATGGAATTACGTAAATTTCCTACGAATTACGAAAAGAAAAATTACGGAATTAGGTACATAAAGTCCTTCCGTTATGTCTACGACGTGTCTAACCAATTGTCTAGCCAACATGTTGATATTTAACAATTTGTTGGACTTGCATTGATTAAAGTCAGAATTTTCTTTCTGAAAATCCAATTTTCCCTAGTTTTTAAAGGCTTGGAAAACTTTAGATGAATTTCTAACAACACACTCTGCTGTCGAACGGTTATAATTTAAACAATTTTTTTTGCTTTTCCTAGCATCCTTACTCAAACTCAATTTACACAAAATGTTCACTGCGCTCCTTAATTTCCTTAGCTTGTCAGTTAATCTTGGGGAGTTAGGGGTAAATTGACTGCAAATATATTTCCGAAAATAATATAATATTCTCCCGTGTTCCCCGTTTTAACCGTGTTACCGGAGCGGGCGCGGCCGCCCGGCCGCCGCGCTCCAGTTGCAATTAGTACCGATTCAATTAGTTATCCACTGTTTCTCATTTTACTTTAGCCTGGATAATGAGGGTTTTAGGTAAGGGCCCTCCGCTAAACCCTGTGGGCTGTGACTGAATCCTGTTCCCCAGATCCGCTTTTTCATTTTACCGTCCGTGTTTATTCCGCGTCATAAAATTTGCTGCCTATTGTTGAACATTCGTAGTGGAGTTTGTACGAGATGTTGGTAAAGAAAAAAATAAATATGATGCATGTAAGGTATCACTGTAAGTAGGTAACCTACTGAGTCTTGTCAGGAAAAACCTGTTCGTAGGCTCAGTATAGGTATAGCGAGGCGGTTAATAACTATGTCGGTAACTCGATCAAGTCGAGGGCTTATTTTAAATTATGACAGAGAAAGGAATCCGAACCCTGAGCTCAATACCTAAACTGGTACACTTAAAAGGTTTTGGCATAGAATTGCGACAATTGCCTGATAATATAACTATTTATACCCAGTTAGAATAAACATGCAACATCCCAGCCAAATGCTCACTTTGCCAATCTGTTTTTTAAAAAAACTTTTGCAGTAAGAGTCTCGAATGCTCTTTGTGGTTAAGTCGAAGCCATTTGCAAAATTTGTTTTTACTTATCAAATCCGTGATGCAAATGCATTGAAACAAACTTAGTGATGACAGCACGAAGTTTGTTGTCCCGGCCGAGATAACTCTGTGCCAACTTGTTTATCTGCTACAACGTTTGATAAATATATCTCCTAACAAACAGATTTGTCGCTCTCTTTACCGTACCAGATTGACATTAAAATTAACGTTAAATAAACCCACTTTTATTCATTAATTCTAGCAGCTTCTTCATCTCATCATCTGCCTAGCCTTTTCTCAACTATATTAGGGTCGGCTTTCAGTCTAACCGCATGCAGCTAAATACAGTATTTTACATGGAGCGACTGCCTATCTGACCTCCTAAACCCGGTTACTGGGTCATACGATGCCCCTCAGTAAGACTGGTTGTCAGACTTTCTGGCTTCTAACTACCCTTTTAACGACTGTCAAAGATATAGAAATGACAGCCGGGACCAACGGTTTAACGTGCTTTCCGAAGCATGGAGAGTTCTACGGTCCGGCGTTTCTAAATTTGCCAAAGATGTAAACAACAATGGCCGGTCGAAATTGAATAAAATCAACATACAAGAACATTTATTAAGTAATTTTTGTTTTCGTCTGAGATAACTAGACGAAAACAAACATTACTTAAAATAAATTTTGAAACGCTGGACTGTAGATATGCATGTAATTAATGATCGCCCATCCACGGAACGACATTCGCATGCGTAGCTTAACCTTCGATTGTCTCGTGCAGCTGTGATTATTTAGCCACGAGCCCCTTCTAGCAGCTTCTTCTCCAAAGATAGTCAAGCAAGTAAAGTGGTTTTATTAACAGTAGGTAAAGTATGTGCAAATTTAAAATAGCACAATTTAATGTTTTTTTATAAGAATAATAATAGTACTTAATTTTTTATAATACCACGCAACCACATTGTTAAAAAGACAAAAACAAAGATTTTCTATTCTTACCTAAGTATTTACGTTCACACATAACATTAAAAACTAGAACCTACAATAAAAACTAAGTCTAGAATAAAACGAACTACTCGTAGTTAATTAATTATTTTTATCTCTTCATCTACCTACACGAATGGACGTATATTTGGAAAATTTTAAGGAGTACCTAAACTAAAAATACAATAGCTTGATATTACTTATATTTAGTTGAAAAAATGTATTAGGTACGTATTTTAAACATCCTTACTAACATTCATAACAAGTACCTACTTATTGTTGACTGACTATTTCCCGATCCTTTCCTATTCGTAGATTAGAAGACGGAATTTCTCTAGGTGCTAATAAATTGTAATAATATTAATAGATGCCCAGTTTCAGCCAGAGTTCCCTTGAAAGCATTCTCGTTTAAAAAGCAGATGTGGCGAATATCAGCTGGAGCCAAGAGCGCTTTTAACGTAAGTGACGCGAATCTACTTATTCATGTGTTTACTCAAGACGGGCGGGAGATGATTTTTAATTTTTGATTTTGTAATCAGTACACACAGCGTTCATTTTTCATTCCAAGTTTTAATTAGATAGAGACAATGAAAAACCCTCACGTACTGACCGCGTCCCTCGAGATCACTTTGCATATAATTTAGGAGCAAATTCTTTTTAAACCCATTTTTGATTTGCTGCGATGTTTACATGGAATACGTTTGGACGAAGAATAATTTATTCTGGAAGATTCGATAATGTGATTTCAATAATCTAGGTACTATTTAAATAATGTATTGTAGATAAAAAGGTGGTGTTGTCTTTGTGTTGGTGTTTTTGTTTTTTTGGTTGTTGTGTTTTTTTGTTGAGAATTTTGAAAACCACAGACTCCAGCCGTAAATGCGTAACACACATTCAGTAGCAATGGTTTTCATTTTGACAGTTCAACAACATTAATTGCGTTATTTATGTTGTTGAGCAGACAAATTTTTCGAACATATGACGCAATGGATTAGCAATATCCTTCAAAATTATTGAGATTGATAGTGTAGTGTGTGTGTGTGTGTTTACACAATTAGGGTGTAGAATGAACACGTTACGTTTGTTACGTACTTATTAGTTCATTTAGGTATATCGATAGGTCAAGGAGATCGACGTTACACTTTTAGTTTATTTGCCACTGTATTTTTCATAATTTAACATGGCTAGAACTAAACCGCATTATGGTTCCGAAAACTAAACCAGTTTTAGACAAAATTGACAGTTGTTACAAACATCTAATAATAATTTTCTAGAAATAAATTAGAGTGTTTAATACCCTTTTTAAGGCATTCTGTCAATCGTTTTAGACGAGTGGCCCGTGGGTGTCATACACGCGCCGAGCCTGCAGCGTCCAGCCAGTTCAATTTAATAATGCGTTTAGGATGCTGTTGGGACTGTCATGGCGCTGTAGCGCTTCGGGAATGGAATTCGGGGGGGGGGCCGGCACAGATGGTTTCCATGCCATCATGCGAAAGAAAGCGGCCTCCATTCTACATCGCTTGCCATGCAATGTAGTGACAACAGTATTCTGAAAATGATCGCTGCCAGACAGTCACAGGGGTGACTAAATAATTAAATTGCGAAACCTAACAATACTAACCTATTTACCCAAGCACTATTGTTACTAACATCAAAATACTAACAAAATATGAACTTTAGTCTGAATATAATATTAAGTTTCAGAATAATTATAAAGTTTGATTTATAGGTGGGTACAGCTGCCACAGCCTACATAAATGTACAGTCAACAAAAGAGATAAGTATGCAGGATCGTCGGATATAGTTGAAGTTTAATAAGAAGCCGGTGGATGTTCTGGAATAAAATTTTATTTTCAAACAGCTCATTTATCAAATTGAATTTCAGTCGACAACATCCATCGGTCTCTTACTAAACTTCAACTATATCCGACGATCCTGCATACTTATCTCTTTTGTTGACTGTACCTATGTGTGGTACTTTACGATGGCAATGGGCGTATTTCCATTTGGCTAGGCAGGGGCGCTTCAATACTCGTAAATTCTTCGTAATGAAGCTGACTCTAAGGTCAGCGGGTTAACACAATAGGCGACTAATGTACACAGACGTAATGAGAGCCTATTTTACATACGTTTAAATTGCGTGTAACGAGTATACAGAGTCTAAATTAACTTTAAGTATAGTATAAGGGTTACGTTTATAGACTATACTAATACTTGATTGTATCGCTTTCAGAATGAATTGCTTTTTGGAACTTGTACCGGAATTTATAATAGTACTATAGCTTCTGTCCGCGACTTCGTCCGCGTGTAGGTAGTTTCTTGTTTCTCCGACCCACCCGGTATCATCGCACTGTCTGCCCGCGCTTTTACTTCATTTTCGTTCTTTCTGGCTTTTTTTTCTTTGTGATAGGCTTCTTAAGGTTCTAGCATGATGTTAAATACCCTATTAGCCTTCCTCAAGAATTGGACTATCAAATGCAAAAATATTTTTTCAAATCCGACCGGTACATAGAGATTTGCGAGTTCAAACAAACAAACTCTTCAGCTTTACTATTGACTAGCTGCGCCCCGCGGTTTCACCCGCATAAGTCTCGATCCAGTGGGATTATCGGGACAAAAAGTAGCCTATATGTTAATCCAGGGTATCAGCTACATCCATACAAAATTTTATCAAAATTGGTCCAGTCGTTTGAGCGTGAAGAAGTAACAAACATATAAACACACACACACACACACTAACAAACTTTTGCCTTTATAATATTAGTGTGATATATAGGTACATATAAATACTTATAGATTAAATAAACTTTAATATTTTGATTTTCGTCGTGAAGTCGTTCAAGTAAGTAAGTAAGTAAGTACTTACGCAATATAAAAGTACAAAGAAGCAAAAAATAATTTCACAGCTGAATTGGCCTCTAGGTGCCACTCACACACACTCTCTAGGTGCCACTCACACACACTCTCTAGGTGCCACTCACACACACTCTCTAGGTGCCACTCACACACACTCTCTAGGTGCCACCTAGATTCAAGGAAAATTGGGAAAATATTATGTAATCACTATTTTGCCTAAGGTTGCTGCTTGAGAACATAGAGGCCAATTCGGCTGTGAAATTAATTTCTTGCTTTTTTCTTTATAATTACGACTATTATGACTCCTGCATAGAGAGAGAGAGATTGATTATAATCCTGTGATGCTGGGTGAGTCAATGATCTAAAAACGCGATGAAGCCATCGTCCATACGATCATTTTACCAGAGGGGGCCAAAAGAGGCTCCTATGGGGATAACCTGAGGGGTAATTGCGTAAGACAATTACAATGCCTTTCATTTTGACAATTCATTGCGTTATTTAAATTTTTAACAGACGAATTTTTCAAACAAGTGAAACAATGGTTTAGGGACTTCCTTCAAAATCCTTATGATTGTGTTACGCCATTGAGGTGTAGGTCGAATAACCCCGCAATCAACCTTGATTATTAAATCATCTTTTTACCCGACATGGCCTTTTCCCAGATGCCACGAGTTATGATCAATAGGTAAGCATCAATAAGTAGTAAAACAGTAACCAAGTCAAAACTGCACGAAGAATATTAAACATATAATTACTACGAGGTTTAATATAATTGCTACGAGGTTTGGGAACGAGACTGATGCCAAAAATATAGTTTTTAGAATTTTTGTCAGTTTGGTTGTCGGCTGAACGGATTTGGATGAAATTTGGCACACAGATAGTTTATAACCTGGATTAACACATACTTTTAATCCCAGTAGTATAGATATAGAATAGAATACTCCTTATTATGTACACCGGAACCCACGCGGGCGAAGCCCCGGCCACAAGAATCATATTTTCCGTCGACTGTAGCAAATCGCGTCTTTTGTATACGCTCATATTATGAGTATGTGACGTGTACCTAAACGTTTTAAATTATGTAATGGCAGGAAACCAAAAAATCTATTTTATCAACATCATATTTTGAATTAAACGAAATGTGAGGTAAGCGTTATGCGCTCCACAAATTTGAGATGAAAGCTCGCGCCGGATTTACAGGATAAATATACTGGTTTGTGGTTTCTGCTTACGTACTTTTCACGTTATCTGTTCACATTTCAGTGGTCTTACAAAAGGCATACACTACTCTGCGGTTTCATGTAAGCCCTCGAAACAATACAACGTTGAATCAATAGCCAATACCTACTGCAGAACGGACCTCCTTGATGACAAAACTATCAAAAACAAACCTATATAATAAAGGTATAGTTAATATTTTAGTTTAAGACGTAACAAATCATATTCATCTCTTCTTGTTCTCACACAGTATCTATTTTCTACATTTCTTTTTATTTCTCCTCTCGCAGGTCTGCAGCTGGAAGAAATTTCTTAAGAAATAAGCGGTACTTTTGTACTCAATCCTTATACAATTCACATTTTGAAAATACATACCTAGTTTGTTCAGAATCGTTTACTGTATCGCTTTATGCTATTTTCAATATAGGTGATTTTTATTCCAAAAATAATTAAAACTAAATAAATTACTGTCACATTTCCGCTGTACAGTCAAAACAAACCAAAATGGGTAAAGAACCTCCTACGCTAGACCCTTCTTGTGCGACTGTGTGCATGCGTAGATTTGTAATGTAACCACTATTTTCTCCCACAATCAGTATAAGAAATTTTATAAAAAAAACAATGTTTTATTTAAGTATATAATAATAAAATGTATTATGATTGTAATCGAAAAACAATGATTGTAATATTGTTGTGTGTGTGTTTGTATGGACATAATACCTATTCCAATTAGGGTGTTTGATGGTGTGCGTTATTTCCGGGACATGTTGTATACATATCGCTCATTTGGAGAAACATCGACGTAACTGCTACTTTTTTTACGTCTTTACTTTCCTAACGTAAATACGCTTTCTAAGTGCTTTGTCTTACATATTTACCTCATTTTTGGGAAAAAATACATTTACGTCGATGTTTCTCCAAATGAGCGATATGTCGTATCTGTTTTACTGTGTTTACATAAATAATAAAATAAATAAAAATACATTGATTAAAATTATATTGTACGTATGTTCTTCAACTGTGAATCACATAAGTGAATTTTCCAAGTGGGCGTGGATGACCAAATTCGAAACTATGAGGAATAGCGAAAAGTACTCAAAGGAGTCCCGGGCTCGATTTTGATGAAAACTAAAACTGCATCATTGGATTTTTGAAAAATCAATATTTCTAGCCAGGAATCGAACCTGTTGATTTTGAAAAAAAAAACACTGTATTATTACACCATTCGATAGTGTCCCCTAATAAGGATCAAATTCTGGGAAGTAATAACATACGGCAAATTAAAGGAAATAGCTAATTTTTAACTAAATACTTTTTTTATTTTTCTTATGTTACCTACCTCATCATCATCTGCCTAGCCTTTTCCCGACTACGTTGGGGTTGGCTTCCAGTCCAACCGGATGCAGCTGAGTACCAGTATTTTACAAGGAGCGACTGCCTATCAGACCTCCACAATAACTGGGTAATACGAAACACCTTGATAAGACTGGTTGTCAGACATTCCGGCTTCTGACGACCCGTAACGACTGCAGCCGGGACCAACAGCTTAACGTGCTTTCCGAAGCACGGAGCGGTATGTAAAGATGGTCACCCATCCACGGACCAACCGCGGCAAGCGTAGCTTAACCTGATCGATCGACCCGTGCGGCTGTTATTACTTAGCCACAAGCCAATCTCCTTCTACCATTAAATTGAGATGTACCAAAAGCCGTCTGCCATCTGTGCGCAATGATTCAGGGCATTAACTTGTTTAATATATTCGGGAACGACTTAGTAATACTTACACGGGTAACAGGTACCACAGGTTACAATATTGTTGTTCCGAACGGCTTCGTAGTCGTTCGCTTTATTGCTTTACGGCTTGACGTTAGTTCGGAATTAATGTGACCGAGCCAAATAGACGTTTGCTTAATCTACGTTTATCTTAAATTAGACTTTCGCGTTACAGACAAATGTGTTTTTTGTAATTTCTCGTTAACTGGCCATATGCAGTTATACTCGAGAACGGATGCTTGCCATGTTAAAAAAAAAACCTTATATACACCTAACGTATGAATATCACTCACGTTTGAGGTATGCAGCTTACAATAAAGTCCTCCAGACCGACAATCTCAGCGGAGACCAGCCTTCGACGTGGGAGATATTAAAGTGCACAAGTGTGTGCGCAGTCACATTTGCACTCTCTCTTACCTTACTCTCATTGTCCGATGGGATGGCAATTCGACACGACCGGAGGGGAGATCAGGCGCAAGACCAACAACTTAACGTGCTTACCGAGGCACAGGGGTATCACACCGCCGACTTCCAAACTTCGGGCTGTTAGTAAGAAATTCCCATGGCAAAATCCAAAAACACTTCTGCCCGACCCAGGACCCCACGCTTATAATACTCAAGTAACAAAGTTACCTTTGTTGAAAATAATAAATACTTATTTACTCCTGTTATATACGTTTGAGGTTCAAATCAAATTATAACATCAAAACTGCACTTACTAAAACAAATTCTCTTCACACCGTCAATATGAAAAAACAAGGACAGGTCTACCGCTCCGCCCGTTTCCAATCCGGTAATAAATTGGAAAAGTGCTGCACATGTCGCTAAAACAATACGTAGGCGTTACTGGGAAGTTACAGCGAAAATAAACATCGAGCCTCTTGTATGCTAATACTTGGAGGCCGTCAGGCGCTCTTGTTTGCAACCAGAAGCGGCCATTTTTGTTGACTTCTGTTTCTTTCTAGCTGTCCGTTTTATATGGGACATAGCTGAAAAAGTGGGCTTCCTTTACACCCCTGTCTACCCTTTCGGAGAATAGAGTCGTAAGGTGAAGTTTGTCTAACAAAAACAGTTTTAAAAAATCCAAAAGAAAGGAATTCATGGTATTGTTTTTATACCTATGTTAGGTTGACTAAACAACAATATCCCTATCTATATTATTGGTGTTAACGTGAATCAATGTTTCTTTTTTACACGCTACATTTACGACAATAATATATTTATTATCTACAAACATAAATTAAACAAGCACACCACGCCCTCGCCCACTATCGCTAAAATACGTGGCAATATAAAATTGTTTTTAACATTGTACGTTGGTCCAGATAAATGTCATGAACGAGGAAGCAAAGGGGAAAACTGCTCTCCAAGTTATATTTAAAATTGCCCTTATTATTGACCCCGAACCAATATGTAGATAGTCTAGACCGCGAGCAAGCACTTTCACTACTTCGCGCTCGAGTAATTCATTACTAAGTTTGAATACACGAAAATATACTCCGTTGCCGTCTCGTCACTCAGATAACACAGATATATCTCATAACTTCAGCGGCCGCGCGTTGCCCTCAAAGCGTGAAATTAGCATTTGTTTGGGGTGGCCCGATTTTCGCGCACCTTTAAACTTTTGCAATGTAGACAAATTCCCAGCTACACGGCTGTCAACATTAATTACCGTCTGTTTACATTCCAAAGGTCAAAACATTAGTAATTCCTGTCTAGTACTGACCCACGTCCACTGGAAAATGTTCTAGGGTCTTTCTAATGGATAGGTAGGCAGCAGTAGACCAATAAAATGTCTTCTATTTATGTTCTTCTAAAACGTAATTTGTGCCGATAACTTAATTTCACTTGACCTTTTGTTGGATAACAGTTTCCTATTAGAGCATTTGTTAGGGTTCGAGTAAGGGTCCCGAGCGTGACCAAAATTTAGGCGCGAGAAAAAAATTCGCGAGGCCGCGCTCATCACAACAATGCCATAAATATCATCCATGAGTTGTTTACATCGGCTGCGAGTGTTTCATAGTCCCGCTGTCGTGCTTCATGGGACATAATGTTGTTTTTTCTAAACTTTATTTTGCCTCATTGTCTAGTTTTGCCACTAAACCAACACGATTGGATTCAGCATTAAAACTATCTACTTCCTTTCATCACACAGATTGATAGATAGTTATCATATTTTGGATCCCTAGAAGTAAAAATAGAATAAATATTTATATTTCGACTGGATCGTTTGTTTACTTCATCAATTTCGGCAAATGGATAGGAGGTCCCCAAGGCGGTAGCTTGGTATAATGTACACTCACACATAATTAGTGTTACAAACACAGAGTTAAATATAAAAAAACGTGGAATTCTCAGATACTACTTTTTTACCAAAAGATTTATTATGTTTTTAAAAATCAAGGAGTTCGAAGATGTTATCTGTTGTTTTTCAAGGATATAGGAATTTATTCTGGCTATCAGAATGCGGAAAGATCTCTAAGCTTTAATCAAGATTTGGAGGAACTTGAGGGTACGTTGTGCTGTGCTCGACGAAGGGGTACATCTCCAACTCCGTGTAACAGCAAACCAAATCGCGCAAATAACAACCACGCGAAATGTACAGCATTTTCTTTTCTATGCATTTCCCTCTTCTGATACATTGACCTCTTTTTGCGACACACGACGGATCTAAAAATACAAGAAGGATATATGTATATTGAGATGTACGAGTATATGAAAGAAATAAATGTTTTTGCTCGAGATCTTCATTCATCATGAAAAACTGTCAGCTCTCCAAAACTGACTGTCGTCTAGCGGTAGTGAGTTAGGTGCTAAATATAAGTTTTCTTAGAATTATAATTACACTAAATTACTTTAAAATACAGGGTGGCATGTACGCGCAAACTGTAAAAAGGAATTCAGCACATGATTCTAGTTACCCTAGCGTAGAAATGTTTGGTCAGTTATCAGAAAAAAAACAGCAGTTTCATAGAAAAGTGCGATATGCACCTTCGCGGTAAAAATGTTGGGGACAGCTAATTTGTTTTTTAATAACCGGTGAAAAATTTCAACGCAGAGGGGTTCAGAATCATAATATAATGAATCCATGATAACAGGTTGCGCGTCATATGTGATAATATTATTATACTATAATAATATTATCTAGTAATAATGAAATATAAACTTCAGTATTTTATAAAAAAGGCACATACGTGTA
This sequence comes from Hydraecia micacea, assembly GCA_914767645.1. Classification (NCBI taxonomy): domain Eukaryota; kingdom Metazoa; phylum Arthropoda; class Insecta; order Lepidoptera; family Noctuidae; genus Hydraecia; species Hydraecia micacea. Next base: position 7,811,453 of record OU611779.1, on the reverse strand, counting down.
TCTGCAGGGAAAAATAATTTCTGACCGTTTTTAGACAAGGAGGTGTAGACATGGTCTTTGTACAATATAGGATATTTGTAATCAGGATCCAACGGCTTGAAAAATGGTACATGTTGGCCCAGAATTGACGACGCACCATATAGAGCTATCACACAGGATAATATTATCCATTTTTTAAGCGACATGGTTCATTACGAGAGCCACAGAAACAAGTAGAATGGTAATCTTAATTGGCATAATTGAAATAAGGTACTTTAGTTTTTTTTTTCCATTAAACTGCTAATTGGTCAATTAATTCGCTTCTTAATCTAAGAACGCCGTAATTAGCCAGAATAGTTGATGTTTTTTGTAAATTTTTACGATTGATATTCTTGAAAAAATACTCAGGGTCAGAAAAAACTTGTCAAAAACCGGTCAAGTGCGAGTCGGACTCGCGCACCGAGGGTTCCGTACAAATTTGTAGGTATGTAAATAGTTTACCACGGGATTTTTTTTTTATGTAACTACTTTACGGTATTCGGATTTTTCCCTTTACTTGTGCTACATGAACTTGTTTCTTGCCAAATTTCATGATTCTAGGTCAACGGAAAGTACCCTATAAATTTTGGTTCCTTTGAGAGTGTTGAAATATACGTTTTTTGAGGCAATAACGGCCGGATCTTTTTTTTTTTGCCTTAACTTAAAAGATTGATTTTTCACAGCTTGAAGGGACTGTAGACCTGAGTATATGGTTTTAATTTCAACTCGATACCTCCACGCGTTCCCGAGATAAGGGTCTTGACAGACAGACAGACAGGCGGATAACAAAGTGATCCTATAAGGGTTCCTTTTTTTCGTTTTGAGGTACGGAACCCTAAAAAGCGAAATAGGTACTTATTGTGAACCTCGAAATGTGTGCTTTTCGCGCCTCGAAAGTAGGTTACTTTACCGTAACGTCTGGTTTACGACTAGGCGACGCGATACATAAAACTTTTATGCCCACACTTTGTGACATTAGCCAGGCTTAGAACTGAACTTTGTGTTATTTACTATCAAATTAGTAGGTCACGCTAACCTTCGAATTTAAATATCGCATCAAATGTAATGTTATGTATGATGTAATCATTTATGATTACGTGTGTTGTAGTAGATTTTACACATTACATAACCAAAGCAATAGTGAAATTATTGCTTCGCAAGTTCTAGATAATTATTTCCTTACTTCCAAGTCATCATCTGCTTAGCCTTTTCCCAACTATGTTGGGCTCGACTTCTAGTCTAATAACCGGATGCAGCTGAATACCAGTATTTTACATGGAGCGACTGCTTATCTGACCTCCACGACCGAGTTACAGGGTAATACGATACCCTTTAGTAAGACCGGTTGTCAGACTGTCGGGCTTCTGACGACCTATCCACAGACCAACCGCGGCAAGCGTAGCGGCAAGATTAGCTGATCGATCGAAACGTGCGGTTGTTACTTACCTACCTAATCAAGTATGGTGACGATTTGTTTTTTTTCCTCTCATCCATTAAGTACTACGGAACATCTATGGTGATACAGATTCGGAAATTATCATAACTTGCATTCTTCTATTTATAATCTCACTAGCCAATTGGTCTTACAATCGAAAGAACGTTAACTAATCTAGCAGTGATATTGTAACTATTATTTACGCCTTTACATAACATACATAATCAGCCTATATTGTCCCCACTGCTGGGATACAGGCCTCCTCTAGGTGAGAGGGAGTGGGCCGTAATCCACCACGCGGGCCCAGTGCAGGTTAGTAGTTGGTATTTACGCCTTTAGCTGAAAGTTATTTAACTAAGCCTAATAAGTAGATGTCAATATTATATAGGTACTTACTCTCATCACTTATACAAACTTATATAGGTACTACTTGACGTTGACGCCGCGTAGACCCTGCGTAGCAGCGCGCGAGGTAGCGCATGCGTAACAGCGGTGTTGAACCATCGTATCCACGATATAGAGACCGCCTAGCAGCGACAAAGGTCCAGCGTAGTAATGGTATTGGGCCTGCGTATCAGCGGTGTCGTGCCAGCGCGGCAGTGCAGCGTAGCAACGGAGTAGAGCCCGTGTAGCAGCAGCAAAGAACCTGCGTAGCATCGACGAAGCGCCGGCGCGGCGGCGTAGCAGTGGCATATGGACTTCGTAGCAGCGGTGTACGGCCTGTCTAGCAGTGGTTTAGAACCTGCGTAGTAGTGGCGTAAAGTCTTCATAGGAATGGCATAGGGCCTGCGTAGCGGCTACGTAAAACCTGTGTAGTAACGGTGTAGACTCTGCTTAGCAGCTGCTTTGACGTCACACAGTTGCCGCTGACTTTGTTTGTACACGAAGATGCGAAGCGTTCTGCGATAGAAAAAGTTTTGTATAAGTAATGATAAGTAAAATAACTCATTTGTTAGCATAAGGACAGATTCGCTTTACGCCAGATTCGCGTTGGGTCAGATTCGCGTTAGGTCAGATTTGCTTAAAGACAGAAGTACAATCGGATAAAAAGTCATTGTATTAATTATTACAAAACATCAGAGAAAATAAAAAAAAAACCTTACACGCCTTACAGACATCGTTATTAACCAAAAATAAATTCCCTGTACTAATTTTTAATCCTAATTTTTTTTATAGATATATATTAACCAAATTCGCTAAATGTTTTTGTGCATTTTAAAGTTGAAATTTGTCCTTGCCTTTACTTGAAAAGTAAACAAAAACTAAGTCTAATTATGCCAAACAGATTAACAACAGAGGTAAACCACTCAAAAAATAGTAATAAAAAAAACATTTAGTTAAATTCTCGTCAATAAAGGTGGATGCTATCTCTAATCAGCTTTGTATCGCCGCGTAGGTGAGCGGAACGATAACGTAGATAACGCAGTTATCTAGCGATGAGGATATAACGTTGTAAACTTGATTTGGTATAAGGGCGGTTGCATACTGCGATCATCTTTTGTTAGCTTTCTTTTTATTTTCATGGGATAACCGCGCCTGTTAATTGGCCATAAGGAGAACAACTCAATATTTATTATCTGTATTGCAGATAGAGGAATTAATTAACGCGTCATTAATATTAATATAAACTGAGAGAGCAGTGGTGGCCCAGTGGTATCGGTCGCGACTTACGAGTTGTAGGTCGTAGGTTTGAACCCAGACAGGCGCTTTACTTTGTGTAAATTATATCATCACCACTGCTCTCAAAACGGTCAAGTTAAACATCGTGAGGAAACCGGCATGTCCTAGAACCAAAAATTCGAAGACATGTGACATCTACCAACCCGCACTGGGCCCGCGTGGTGGATTACGGCCCACTCCCTCTGATAGAAAGGAGGCCTGTGTCCCAGCAGTGGGAACATTATAGGCTGATTATGATTATGTACCTAATATAAACAGCCACGAAAAAACACGAACAAAACATGCGTCACATCCACCCAAAATTGTAATCGCTGAGCATAATTCAGTGACCCTAAACGAGACAGAGCCACAGCGCTGGTTTTCAGCGACACCGGGCGTTAACGTGATGACGTCAACCGTGCAGCATAAATTGAGATACAATAAGCTGAAGAGTTTGTTTTTTTGTTTGCTTATTTTTGAAGCAGTAATCTCTGAAAACATCAGTCGGATTTAAAAAATTATTTTTGCATTTAATAGCCCTATTCTAGAGGAAGGCTACTTAACATTACGCTAGAACCCTTAGAAACCGAGCAAAAAAAAAAACAAATAATGCTAAGCGAAAACGAAGTAATAACGTAGGCAGGCGGTGCGATGCAAAGGGGTGGGTCGGGGGAACAAGAAACACGCGAACGAAGTCGCGGGCAGAAGCTAGTAAGAAATAATAAATAAAACAAATACGCAATATAACTTTTAAATCTAGAGAGTTCGTATTCGTTTTTCGAGAGACCGCCGTAAAAAATCTGTTATTAAAATATGATCCTAGTCCAAAAAGAGCTTCCAATTCCAAACACTTTTGACATTGATGTAGACTGTTCATACATAAAATTACGCTAAGATAGTCCTGGTACAAATCTTATGGGATTTTATTTAACTTTTTTGATGCTATATACACATATGTTTTGTTTTGTTTGCCTGTAATGTCCCGGGTTTCGGGCTAAGGCCTCTTCTCATATAGAGAAGGATTGAGCTTGATCACCACGCTGGCTCAGTGCGGGTTGGTGATTTCAGACCGAAGTCACACACACACACACACATATATTAAAAAAAAAACTAGCAGCTGATGTTTTTGCCCGGTGTAGATACAGGTGTAAGGTGCTGTACTGAAGCAATGTCGCGGTGTACAACTGCCCTTACGTGACGTCAGGGCTGGTAGATATCGAGCCGGGCCCGGGGGCGCGATTCGCATCAACCTTTCAACAGTTCCGTACATTTCCGTAGCGAGCGTTTTCAGCACTTTTTGCGGGATACGGAAGCTAAATTGACAGTTCGATTTAAAGAAAAAAAATACATATTTATGTATTCATGTGCTTACAAAATATATTGTACTCTTCCTTTTACGGCAGAAGCTATAATATTCCTTAGTCCTATATAATGGAATCTATTTTTATAAAAGTAATAAAACGAATAAAATTAATTATTAGGGCGTTTCTCGACCACTCTAGGTATTCCGACCCTGATATTTATCGGCCCGAAGCAATAGTTGAGAATACGTGCAGATTTTCGTATTTATTTATTAAACTCAACTATGAATTTCTGCGTCACATAAAAAAAGAATCGAGTGCTAGATCGAGTGAAATTCTATTTCCACAGAAGAATAAAAGTCTTTCTTTGTAAGATCTGTATCCTTATGAGTGTTCCTCTCACTTCGCGACGATCGGTGAGTGAGCGGCCTTCTTTATTCTTCTTCACCACTTCAAGACTAAGTATGTCCTGACATTAGTGTAGGAGTTATCGCACATCGCCATATCTTTATACATTACCTTAACTTATCCGTGATTCTACTAATGAATAAGGGTGATTTTGGGCTGACCAACCGCTCCATTCGGTATTAAAAGTCTCAACATGAGAACTTGGGTGAAGTGAGCTTGAAGAGAGCGGCCGTTTCAGCTAATGCTGTGAATGAAAGGTACTGATATTACTGACAGCTCACTTCGCCTAAGTTTTCACAATGCGATTTTTACAGAATAGATCCGCAGGTCGTGACTTATTTTGGTTTTAAGAGCGTTTACGACGTACAGCATTCCATACAAACTTTCAAGCCCTTGTTTTTCGAAATGAATGAACCGATTTTAATGAAACTTCGTACGCATAAGCAGGATACAAAGGTCTAAAAATTTAGTTAAGAACAATTTCGATAAATAGTGCTACAGCCAAATTAGACCGATTTTAAATTTTCTATTGAAACAGAGATTTCCAGTTATCTTTTTTTAAATAAGACATTTTGAAAATGTTCTTTACTAACTTTTAGACCTTTTTATCCTGCTTATGTGTATGAAGTTTCATTAAAATCGGTTCATTCATTTCGAAAAACAAGGGCGTGAAAGTTTGTATGAAATGCAGTACGTCGTAATATAATTATATTTTGGAAAGTCGATGAGTAAAGACGGTTAACGGTTGTTATATGCGGTGTTACATAGAATAGAACGCATCATAGATATATGTAATACCCTACGGTCAGCATCGGCATCGGTAAATAAATGACGACGAGCTTTGAGAAAGAAATTGTATTTCTTACTATGGTAGTAAGAAATGCAATTTCTTTCTTTGTTGCTGAAATAAAAACCGAGTACTTCTGCGTCTCGGCTATTTTGTGGCCATCATAATTATGCATTTTGAGAATGTAAACACTTTTTAACCCTAAATGAAAGTTCACTCACAAAACCGTCCATTGCTCAATACTTTTGTAAGTAAGTATTCGTAATTCCACTCAATTGCGGTCAAATAGGGCATTCTTCTCTTAGTGCGCTACACAAGAATAGCTAAAGGTAAATATACCTATTAGCAAAGTGGCTGATTGCCCAGGGTGAGCCAAACGTACTAATGTGAAATCCAGGAAGTTTAAATAGTGCACCAGAATATATGATAAAACATCGCAATAGTTGTTATACCGTTTACACATACATACATAATATATGTACCTTTAGATATATAATAGTAGTAGGTACTTCTATAAGTTTGTTGACACCTAAACTATAAATGTTGCATGGTAGGTACAGTCAACAAAAGAGGTAAGTATGCAGGATCGTCGGATATAGTTGAAGTTTAGTAAGAAACCGATGGATGTTCTTGAATAAAATTTAATTTTATTAATAGAAAACAAACAGCTGATTTATCAAATTAAATTTCAGTCGACAACATCCATCGGTTTCTTACTAAACTTCAACTAAGTATATCAGACGATCCTGCATACTTATCTCTTTTGTTGACTGTGCCTAACTGTATTGTGAGTAAATATTTGATCAACCGGTTGACCCACAGAAATCTTAATAATTAAGATTTCTGTGGGTTGACCTTTATAGCACCCATAGTATCAGCTTTACTGGCAATCCCATTCATAAAGTCTATCGCGGTTTTTTCTTGCTTCCGCAGAATCCTAGAGATATAAAACATAAATAGCAAGATAAAGTAATTATTTCAGTATGGACATAAACATATCACGGTGCGATTGTGTGCTTGGTGCCGACAGGGACGATCACAATGTGGTACAAAATATTTATATTTACAGTAGTATGTGTGATGACGTATATTCTCAAGAAGTTACACGACACGGGTCCTAATAAAGTAAAGTTTTATTTTAATTTCTGCATATTCTATTTCTTAACTTCGGTCTTAGCAGCTGTGATTTGGCCCTTCTTTCTTCTGAGTCCCAAAAATGTGAGAAATGCCAAGTAAGTGCAATTAATATTAACTGTTTTTATCAGATGTTATTTTTACACACAGGTTAAATTTATGTATTTTTCGCTATTCTGCAATTTTAATAATTACGTACCTAATTCCAAACTATCTTACCTCCACTGCCTATCTGACCTCCATAACTCAGTTACTGGGTAATACGATACCCCTTGGTAAGACTGGTTGTCAGATTTTCGGGCTTCTGACTGTCAAGGATCCACGAATGACAGCCGGGACCAACGGCTTAACGTGCTTTCCGAGGCACGTAGGGGTCTTGGTATGTAAATATGGTCACCCATCCACGGACCAACCGCAGCAAGCGTAGCTTAACCTGATCGGTCAACCCGTGCGGTTGTTATTACTTAGCCACAAGCCCCTCTTCATTCGCTTTTTTAATGAACTGTCGAACAAAAATTAAATATTCATAAAGGGTACCTAACCTAAGTACCTACTTGAAACGGAATTGAGAGTAAAACTGAAACTATGAAAAATAAGAGAAAATCATGAAATGGCCACGCTATCAGAGAAAACTTGTATTTTTTTTTACTATTACTCTGACCGATAATGTTTCCGATAATGATCAAAGGCAAAGGACAAAGGCAAACTGTAAAATAAAAGAGAAAAGCAAAATAAAGTAATGAGGAAGTGGCGAAGCAAAGAAAATGCAATGTTGCATTTTTCTTGATTTTTCAAATGAAAGTGGTGAAGCAATCTTACTTCTACCACTTTTATTTAGAACTCACTTCACTCTCACTCAACTCAGTCTTTAACTTTCTTTTTTTGACTTCAATTCAAATTCAAGTAACACCTGAACATAGGTGCCAGGTTTTTGAATTAAAAAAAATAAAGATAAGCTGATATCACTATTAACATTTTATCAACCACATTACAATCGAAAATATTATAATCATGCGTATAATTTTTATAATATTTGTAACGCGATTAAATATTGGCAATGTCGGCCTTTAACGATAATAATTTATACGATCAATACAACGATCTTCTCAAAAACCTACTTCGACACACTTTTGACTTTACATATTTTGCATTAATTCTATATTAATAAATTCTGACAGCTGACTCGTTCGGAGTCGGTTTCTTGACATTGAATCTCTAAAATCGTGGACCAGCATAATTTTCTTCTTAAGGCGCGGTAAGAAGCAAATTTTTAGGTAAACGACAATAGTGCATCGTGGCAACAAAAAAGGTTCAAAACAGTGATGCGTTTGATGTTAGTTGAATCGAATGACCACCCAAAATAAAAGTAATTTTGCAGTTTTAATTAAATTAAATGGACAGCTCAGTGGAATAATTTGTAATTATTTCTTTAGTTGATTTAATTCCCTTTATTATCATTACATAAAATATGATAGTATACGCTCAATATTTTGTACCATATACGCCTAAATGTGCAACAAAAAATTGAGCGTTTTACGATGTCCTACGTTTGGGCAGCGCCTTAAGAATCTACTTCCTTATAAATAAGAGGTAAAACAAATAAAAAGGAAAATTATTTGCTTTTTAATTACAAATACCTATTACCGAGTTTCTCTACAATGGAGTGACTCAGCTTACCTTATAAAAGAATTCTTACCTACGCATTCTACATGTTAATTACGTTATCCTCTATAGATAACTAGGTACAGTCAACAAAAGAGATAAGTATGCAGGATCGTTGGATATAGTTAAAGTTTAGTAAGAAACCGATGGAAGTTGTCGAATGAAATTTAATTTTATTAATAGAAAATAAACAGCTCATTTATCAAATTAAATTTCAGTCGACAACGTCCATTGGTTTCTTACTAAATTTCAACTATATCCGACGATCCTGCATACTTATCTCTTTTGTTGACTGTACACTTATACCTTCGAGTATACATAACATGACTTAACAAACAGGTAAAATAATGATTTAATTGGATTTTGTTCCACATGTTACGATGTGTGGGAATAATGAAATTAATGACTAGGTAAGTCCCTCTCCTTATATCTGTCTGTTGTATTTTTTTTTTTGTTAATACCATTCATTTGTTTTGACCAAAGAAACGATGGATAGACTGTGTGAATGGTGATATGGTTAGAAAAGGGGTTGATTACCGAGATGACGACTAATAGAGAAGTATGGAAGAAAAAGAAATGCGCCGACCCCAAATAAATTGGGATAAGTAAGGGCAGGAAAATGATGATTAATTTGTTTTGTTCTTCATTTTGTTTCCTTTCTATGATTTTCGTGTTCCTTGTTTAGATAAACAGGGTGTTTGGAAGCTGAGTGCAAAGCTTTAAGGGAGTGATAGTTGACACCATTTACAGCATTTTGAGCCATACATGTCTTAGACGAAGTAATTTTTTTTTTTTTCCAGTTAAATTTGGTATTGGTTGACAAAAAGTTAAAAAGTTTGCAGCTAAAAAAAATGCTCTAAATGGTGTCAACTATCCAGCTACCAAACACCCTATATATATCAATATTTTTGCTTCTGTACCTACCTAGACTATAAGACAATGATGTGGTCTCCTAATAATAGGAAGCGCACACTAGTAGGTACCTGTTTGTCCCTATTCTTGTAAACTAACATGAAATTGTGTAGTCTCTTTTGGAGATCCAAATAGATAAATAAACAACTTTTAGTTTGGGAAAACTCGGTTTCTGATTTGAGAATTTTAAGTTCATCATTTTTCAAAATCTTTCTAAACATTTGGTACCCACTTTAAAATATTTTTGATTCTGATTTAAGATTTTTTCAGCTTTAATCAAAGAGTAAATATTTGAATTTAGGTTACTCAAATTAAAGGAGTTTGTGGCTAAGTAATAACAGCTGCACGGGTCGATCGATCAGGTTAAGCTACGCTTGCCGCAGTTGGTCCGTGGACGGGTAACCATCTTTACATACCAAGACCCCTCCGTGCCTCGGAAAGCACGTTAACACATTGAATGCCGAAGTTAACCGTTAAAGTTACTACTTTTTAATGTCGTGTTTTATTTTAGATGCCAAAGAGTATAAAAACGTCCATACAAGGAGGCCGAATAACACAGATTACCAAATAATCTATATGTATAGGGAAGACCTACGTAATAATACCTAGTCGGGAATCTGCCATTATTACCAGCTACGTAATACCTATTGCGTAGTTGGCATTGAATGTGTTAAGCTGTAGATCCCGGCTGCCATTCGTGAATCTTTGACAGTCGTTACGGGTCGTTAAAAGCCCGAAAATCTGACAACCAGCCTTACCAAGGGGTATCGTATTACCCAGAAACTGGGTTGTGGAAGTCAGATACGCAGTCGCTCCATTTAAAATACTGGTATTCAGCTGCAACTGGTTAGACTGGAAGCCGACCCCAAAATAGTTGGGAAAAGGCTAGGCAGATGATGTTACTCAAATTAGGCAGATAGCGTGCTTATGTCTTGCATATTCCCGTCAATTGCGTTGCACAACTAAGGAAAACACGTTTGACAATGCTCAAACCGTTGTCAAAGCCGTTGAAAGATAAGCACACAAACTGTAATCATCTAGAGAACTATGGAAGAAAATATGTTGCGCCGACCTCAAATAAATAGGGATAAGGACAGGAGAATGAACATGAAACTGTAACCACCTTTGTTTTTACGTGGTTTTGAAGGAGTTATCGAAAACTACCATCGGTATCACCCGCATAAATTTCGATCCCGTAGGAATAAAAGATATCCTATGTCCTAATCCAGGTCATGGTCTACCCAGGTGCCAAATTTCATCTAAATCAGCTCAGCGGTATAAGCGTGAAGAGGTAACAGACAGACAGACACACTTTCGCATTTATAATATTAGTAGGGAAGTATGACATGGGTGTCAAAAAGATTAATAATAATAATAAGGTGTATTTTTTATATTTTAAAATGTTTTTTAATACTTTTTTGTTTATAAAAATATTTAAAAATGTAATTTATAAGTATTTAAAGGAAAAATAAGGTGTACTTACCAGTGGCGAAGGGTGAATTTATGACAGAGGTAAGCCGGAGCAAAGAAAATTCCAAAAGAAAATTTCAATGATGAATTGACTATAGAGTGGTTATGTTCTGAACTTTCGAAGGGAAGCCGGTGAGAATCGAGTTGTATGGTATCTTCGCCACTGGTACTTACTTATAGAATTTCGCAGCACTTTTAACAATTTAAGATTTGACATCTAATTATAATCAAGGTGATAAAAACAACATAAATTATTCTCATTGTTTTTAACAAAATAACCAGGTAGCATTTAATTGTTTGTTTATGAATTTAAAAAAAATCAACAGCATTATAAAAGTTTGCAGTCAGGCTTGAGCGACTTTGTAACAATTCCACATTCGTAATTCTTATGTACGTATCTAAAGTCACGATCAATCCAAGTCGCAGATATATTATGTTGCAGATGCGCAAAATCTGTGCCTAGGTATATGACGCATTATGATCCTTATGAGCTGTAGCTCACAAGGATCATAATGCGTCATATGTGCATCAATGTTGCAATGTGCAATGCAGGAGGAGGGTTTCCATGAGTTTGCCACAAAAATAGCAATTGTTCACCCTGATTACATTAACATGCATAATTATAAACTAAAATTCTTGATTTGCTAATGACCATCTCGATGTCATTCACGATCTTCGATGGGTCCTCGTGAGCATTATTTATTTTTGACCATTACCAGATCTTCCTAAAATACTTTTGTAGAACACGACGACTAGAGATAGACAGAAGTTTACAATTACTAACTACCTAAAAGTTCCTATCTAACAAAAATATCCCAAATAAAGGTTCCTCGTTCAGCTGGGGAATGGACTCAAACTTGCTTTAAAACACACAAATGAACTTTTCTAAAGAACTTTAGTTCGATAAATAAACCCAAGTTAAATGTGTCCCCACATAAACGAAGCTAAAGTTTTGGAGTAAAAGCCACTTAGGGAAAGCGAGGGTAGTTCAGTGAGTTCTATCATCAGTCCGAACCAATCAATGCCTTAGGTTACTGCGTAGAAAATACGGAACGCAAACATTGGACGGACGTTTGATGTTATCGTTTGGGTAAATAAACACAAAGGTCATGGCACGATGTTCTACCAATATTATCAATATAGACAACCTGTCAGTTAATAACAAACAACAATAATAACATTGAGGGCTGATTTTTCAATCGACATCGAATTTTTATTCGTAGAATAAAATTGACGTCTGACAGATTTTGTATGGAAGAACTGTCAAAAATTCAAGACTATTCCTCAGATAAAATGATCTGGCGTTGGAAAAATCAGCGCTTAGTTCAAAGAGCAGAGTAAATAGAAAGAGAAAGCTGTACGTTTATAACAAAACATTGAAAGTACAACAGACATAAAAATAAAATGCAACGTAATTGGATGGCTTGATACGGAAACGGTAAAAAAAACATTGTGTTACACTTTGTTGATCTTCCCTTTAACTGCGGAGCCATTAGTAAATTAAAAATACATACGGGTGCACGTAGGTAGTTTCTGTTCGTGGTAATATAGAACCTAGCTCTAGGTGATTATGCAGCACGTGTAGGAAAATTCAGTTTAGAATTAGGGATAGTGAAAAAGTGAAGTTTTGAAAGTGAATTAACATAGGTAGGGGTAATAGGTAATTAGGTACCTACTAGGTTCGGCCGGGAACAATTTTATAAATATCTAAATCGACACAAAAATATTCGATAATCTGTTTTCTGATAACTAAAAGTACTCTTTAAATTTTACTTCTGCTCCGTTTTAGTTAAATCTTTTGCTCAAAAGCTAAGAATTTGAAAGCTCTATGAGTACTACGTTCATAGAATTTTGTTGCTGATACAGACCTACATAACGAAACGATCGGACTTTTCTCCAGTCCAAACATTAAATTATCTAGATATTGGATAGGAAAAGTGATTTATTACATATCTATACCGTACTATATAATCTATACAAGTAAATCAAATTAAAGTGTCTGTTTGTAATGTCAAAATAACGGTTTGTTTTTTTTTTGTCTATCTGCCTGTTTGTTCCGGCTAATATCCGAATCAGCTGGAACGATTGCTGGCCTGTTCAGCTTTCACTGGCAAATATGTTATAAGGAATAACATAGCGTCGTTGTCAAACCAAAATCTGCTATGTGCCGTTTTTTGAGATTTCAAGATTTTGACCACAACTTATAGGTATGACTGCCTTATTTCTCATATAAAAGAACTGAAGTGCTTATGACTTTTTGCACATAGCAGGTTTTGGTTTAACAACGACGATAGGCTACTTTTTGTCCCGTAGCACGTTCCCGTGGAATAATACCCTACATCCACGGGGCGAAGCCGCGGGCAGAAGCTAATAAAAAATAAACAGTGGCACTCCGGGAGTGCTGACAGAAGTGAAAACAAAACACAAACAGAATACTTTGCCATCACTCACAGACATATCGGATATACATTAACCGGTTGAATGCTGTAATTACAGACACAATTAAAAAGCAATTGTGTCTCGTGTGAACCCACATTTAAGCATACGAAGGGTTAAAACCGGGCACATCTCGAGGATAGCCGAACACATCCGAAGCGATGTCGGTTACGGTAACAGTGGCGCGAATTCAATGTTTTTTTCCCATATTAAAAAATGCCCAACGCGCCTAAAGAAGTTTTCACTTTAAAAACATTCTCGGCAATCCAAGAATGTACAGACGCCAGCACATCAAGCTACCCGAAACTGCCAAATTTCTCCAATCAACATTGAACCTAATGCTTTAGCAATAAAGTTGAAAATCTATTCAAGAAATTTGACAGATTGTAGTAGCTTGATTGTCTGTACAGACGTTTCCGATAATCGATAGTTTTAAACACATCTTTATTAGGTTCTAATCGATCGATTTGGCTGTTGGGGCTTATGCGATAATATCTTTATGCAAAGCCTTCATTTGTTTTATTGAGACGTCTCGCATGTCCCGGCATGGTGTGAAACGACAGCTGTTGATCATACCCGTCTCACTGTCACACGGACCTGCCCTCATCGGCCTATCGGATAGAATACAGACGCCGCCGCTCACGCACAAAAAGGGCCAATAAAAACAACGTCATCCGATATTAGAATATTTTTGAAGGATGACAATTCGAAATGGATTTTTTTTCTCAACAATTTAGGTATTTTTGAATGGAGTATGATTTGATATTTTCAACACTTCTTTATTTATTTATTTAATATAGAAACTGGCCAGTGATACGCGAACTCAACAGCATATAGCATAAAATTGTACATTCAATTATTAAAATTATATTGGTTCTTATATACCGGCTAGCTTTTTTTTACCGTCTGGACAAAAACAGGGTATAAAGGGTGAACGGAGTCTAGCTAGCTAGACACAGTTTTTTTTTTTTTACAATAAAAACAAATAATATAAAAATTCAACATAAAGGCACGTTTCTCAACGCGCGGAAATTGTTAATGAATTCGTAGCGACAATCTATCCTTTGATTGAAGCCGGCCGATGAGCTTCAATCAAAGGAACGAATGTAAAAAAATTGAAATTTCATTTTTTTTTATGTGAAAAAAAGACATTTCTGTGCCACAGGCGTCTACTCCGTTCACCATTTATACCCTGTTTTTTCTAGACGGTAAAAAAGTCAGCCGGTATATACGTACCAATTACAGGTGATCTACGCGACATTCACATATAAAAGGTGCTATAAAAATATCTACCACGGCATCAATGGGAGACAGTATTTTGTATATAGATTACAGTAGTGAAGAAATGTTGTACCCCGGAATAGTTAAATCAATTTGAGAAAATAAAGTAATTAAATAAACATTTACTCTATTCTGCATAACGTGGTTCACAAACTACGCTCGATGTGTCGCTTCGTCACATTTTGCGAAATGAAATGACGGTGCGGCAACAGCTAATTACTATGGGACGGTTTCATGTAACTAAATCAATTCAAATTTATACGCACATTTTTTTGTATGAAAAAATGCATGACATAAGATCAATTAATGTATCTTTACTATTGTAATCTATATACAGAATACTGTCTCCCGTTGAAGCCGTGGCAGATATTTTTATAGCACCTTATGTAACAAACCAACATCTTCGTGAATTAAAAATATTAATTAAACTTAAAATTGATTTACAAAAATATCCATAAAGGTACAACATAACTAAAATAAGCATAATTGACTACGTATCGTATGACATTGGCCATTTAAATGTTTATTTAAATAACTGCGCAAGGTTTTGATTTGAAAAAAAAACAATTTACACGTAGGTACTAAATTGTGTCAAATTAGATAATCGTTTATCATTTTGACCCTATTTCCTAGTTTTTTTTTATCATCAAAGCCACAACTTTATAATATCAATGAATATGATTACTTATATGATGATTTCCATTGATATCATTTTGTTATAATCAGATAATACCCTGAATAGGTATTTTTATTTAGATAAAAGCGTAATAAACTCCTCAATAGCTTCCATCAAAAACTATATAACCGACATAGCTACTGGAGCGTGTGTGTATTTGTGTGTGCAGTTTTTTCTGGAAGTCCAGAAAAAAACTGCAGACAACACACACGAACTCTTTTTTATTTTTGTGATTAGTTTAATTGTAGTCTAAATAGGGCAAAATAAAGCTGTAATAAGACAAAATAACAATATAATTTATCCAATAAGACAGACTTTGGTTGCAGGAGAAACGTAACATGAATATTATAAATATATGTACCTACCTATTAATTCTGATAATTAATCAAAAATCGAATGCCTTTTTCAGAATAGCAGTTCGAATGCTGAAGCATGTGACTAAGTTATATGACTTGGAATGGCATCTGCGAGACGGGAAGATCCTAGCCGAGGATCGAGGAGCCGTCATCATCTCGAATCATCAGAGCTCGCTCGACATCTTAGGTAAAGTATTAAATAATAATATTAAATATTGACGCAATAAATAACACAACTTTGGTGTGAATTGGTTAGCGAAACTTCACAAACGAGATGGTAATTAATTTGTATAGTTGTTTAGTTTTTTTTGTATTTTTAATTCCTAATCTACATCTACACTTCTTCACTAATATTTTAAAGAGGTCAAGTTTGTGTAAGTTTGGATGTATATCTCTGGAAGTACTGATCCAATTTCGAAAATTCTTTCTCTGGCAGAAAGCTACACTATTGCGAACTACCATAGAGTATATTTCATAGCATTTTCTACAATTTTAATAATTTTCTGAGATGTTCGAAATTATTAAACAAAACTTATTTGTTCAGCTAGGTTTTATTATGTTCAAACATCGATACTAATCATGTCTGTGAAGTTTCGCTAACTATTGACGTTGTATTCATCTGAGAAGATGGTGTTGGTCTTGAGTGCCGAGTGATACGATTGGGTGAACTGAGCTTGGGTGAAGTTCCACCTGATGATAGGGATTGACATTATTAACAGCTCACTCCAAGCTCACTTCATCTAAGTTTTCACGATGCGAATTTTATTGAATAAACCGGCTGGTCTGTTGAAGAATCTAAATTCTGAACTTCGATCTTGAAGTCCTGTAATTACTACAATCGTGACGTTAACTCTTTTAAGGATTAAAAGTAACGGTGGAATAGTAAATAGTATAGTAAAGTAATTAAGTACTTAGGTACTTCTAGACCTCATTATCAATGAAGTCAAGTTGCAAGATAAAACAAACAATGATTTCAATGCTATTATGTATTAACTGTAGTAAATAAGTAAAATAAACAAAATAATCATTATTTAAGTAAATCATATCAAAACAATGAATTAAATAAATATTAATTCTTTTAATCCCAGTGCAAACCAATTCCAAAAAGCAATTAACATTCAATACAAATATACATTTGACGTTTTATTGATTGCCAATACGTTTATTAAGTAATAGGAAATGCGATCGGAGAGACTTTTGAAAAAGCTTAAGTAAAAGTCATAATTCAAGGTTTGGCTCTGAATAAGAAGGATATATACTGTGTCCCTATGTTTTTCTTTTTTCATTAATTATTGTCAAATTTGTACACTAGGCTTCTGTTGACAGCGGTTTAAATCGGCAGTTTCTGAGGTTTCTAGTGCTTATAAAAATAATGTATCATCAAAAAGGAAAACATAGGGACATACAGGTAGTTAATATTTATTACTCTGTAAAAAATCATTGCTTTGTGGTCATTAACCAGAAAGAATACAGGCGAGAGCGTTTCTATGAGAAACGACCACCCGAATTTTATTAATATCTGCAACTATTATTTACCGTTTGTGTTTTTTCATACTGGATCGTTTATTTTTCCAGGAATGTTCAATATATGGGAGGTGGTTGATAAACTGGCGGCCATTGCCAAGAAAGAATTGTTCTACATATGGCCGTTTGGTCTGTCGGCCTACCTGGCTGGCGTCGTGTTTATAGACCGAAGCAACGCAAAGGGAGCTTACAAACAACTCCAGCTGACCTCCGAGGTCATGGTAAAAAATAAGGTTGGTATCATAATACATTATTTACACGGGTACTTCCCTGTAGCTACGATAACGCAGACTCGGGGATTGGCCAATAAAATTTATCGTCCGGCCTCCCTTAAGCATAACACGATAATATACAGCTTTTCGGTCTCCAAAGAAAAACAACATCGAAAATCCCATTAAAATCTGTTCTTTCGCACGCATTAAGAAAAACGCAAGTAGGTATTTTTTTTTATGTTTGTGTAGGTATTACCTATTCGTGCTTATCTATCTATTTTATCATTTTCCTGTTTCTGGCAACTTAATAGGAAAAAGATAAAATTGACGTTGAAGTGTTGACGGCATGATACAGTTCCTATCGCATATAAAATATTTTCCACAGTTAATTTTCCCTAACAGACAGGAAAAAATACATGCTTTTAACAGACTTAATAATGTGATGGCACCTATCCATGAAACCGTCAATAACAACTATACCACAACACATACGGCCTTGACAGACACTATAAGTAATGTCCACCACCAAACAGTCACGATTTCACAAATAATGAAATAACAATTATCCGTAAGTAGGTAGATACAATAAGTACTCAAAAATAAGATGCTCATCTAATCAGGCTTTGAAACAAGTGTAGGGTTTTGTTCAAATCAGCCGATCTATTATGACGATCACTTGTGAGCTGTCATTCCACCTAGGCTAGGGATTGACTCTTTAGAGGTATGAGGAACAGGGTGTAAAGTTCAATCATACTCCATAGAAAAGGGAGGATCCTCCGACCATACCGGTGTCGTGTCTAGCGGGCAACTGCCCGATGATTCATGTCGGGCAGTTGTATATATGGTAGTTGCGCGGTAAACTCTACTTACGAGATGCAGGATTTTGTGTGACGTCAGTATGACGCGTAGTTCGCATGTGGCTTTCGTAGATACTGCTCTATTGCCAGATCACTTCACCTAAGTTTTCCCGGTGAGATTTTTACAGAATAGACCGTCTGGTACCAAAAGAAAGATTTAACTTATGTTATAAGTGCTAAATGCTTTTGAATCAGAATTCCACACAGAAAAAAGGGAGGATTAATAGTACATTATCTCTCTCCCTTTATCCTGACATAGTGGCGCGAACATTATAACCTCGTACATCGTACTTACTGCTCTCATTTATTAAATAGAGGAAGCTTCCAGGCTTGGATAATATTAAACTTATAAATTCAGCTTAATGCGCCAGTAACGAACTAGGATATAACGCAGATATAAAATTGTCTTGTTGCAAGATACAGTGCTTTGTTTCCATTGCTTGTTTTCTGAACGTCTTTTTATTTGCACGTACACTACGGGCAAATAAAAAACTTTTGAAAAACAATTACCAACATCAACAATGTATGTAGGTAATGAACTTCGATGTCGCTTTTAATTCTTAGACTTTTTGTATGCTTATGCCATCAGCTGCTTTAGATATAGGTAATTTGTTTTATAATAAAAACATGGAATGAAGTAAACAGGTAGATAGGACACTACTAACCACGATCATATTCAAAAAACCAGACCGCGAAAATAAAAGAATTATTCCATTGATTCATAATTAGTGTCAAAGAGGCCAAAGAGCATTACAAAACCCTTATATATAAATTTAGCTTTGATCAAGACGACCACAAAGATCACAACTGTCAAAAAATATCCTAAGGGAATTCAAACAAATATTTCGCTGGAAAATATTTAAAAAAAAACTAGCAGAGCGTTTATAAAAATTGTTTGTAAAGTGAATAATTTATTTTTTCAGACGAAGATTTGGTTGTTCCCTGAAGGAACAAGAAACAAAGACTATACAAAGCTACAGCCTTTCAAGAAGGGCGCCTTCAACATAGCAGTGGCCGCGCAGGTGCCCATCATACCCGTTGTGTTCTCACCCTACTATTTCATAAATAAGGAAAAATACATTTTCAATAAAGGTAAGCACCTCACCCACTATTTATTTCCCACTGATCTGGAAATATTTATATTGACATTTATATATTATTATTTCCAATTGTTTATTTATTATTATGGACGCTTTGCATAACTATGCGCGTAAATGTGTATATTTTTTCTCGAAGTAAGAGCGAGAGACAAAATTCTGAAAGAGTCGTCCTTATTATCGTCACTTACTTTTCAAATTCTATTGAATATTTTGTCCACGTATATAACAATTCTAAGGCCTAATAATAAAAAAGGAGTTTACAGCCTATCTTGTTTTGCTATTTCAATCTGAAAGGTTAAAATTTCTGTGACCCTTACTCTCCGGGCAAAAAGTAGACTATCTATATTCTAATTTGGACTTTAATCTTCTTACCAGTGGAAGCTCCATCACAATCCACACAAAACTTCCCCTGTGTAACTGAAAATATTCAGAGAAACGAATTCACGGAAATATTTTTTGAATTCTCCCACAAAGGTTTCTTTTAGACCACACAAGCTAACAACATTTCCTTATCTCAGTACGGATTGCTGCATTTATGGTTCCCCTTTTCTTATTTCTTTTAAAGTTATCCCAATTTAGAGTTGAAACTTGGAACACGAAATATGTGCTATGTGCTGAAATATCATCGTCATTTCTGCCTTCTACGGTATTCATATTATTATGACGATTAAGGGTGCATGATACTCTTTACTGGGAACCATGACATCTTTTTACTACGGCTAACGTTAACGGTATTAAGGGGATTACAAGACTTAAACGCAAAAAACGCAAGTTTTAGAAGCAATGAAAGGATATGATTGACTACAGTAAACAAAATCAGAAAAATCTTCAGGATATATGCTAGGTAGATAGTGTGTTCAAAACATAATACAACTAATTTGATACAATAGGAAACAATTTTGAAGATACCTCTAAAAACATTCTTTTTACAATAAAAAACATACTTATACAATCATTTTGATTTTTTATCAGATTATTCTATAAGCAACATACTAAAGCACTAGTGTTTTAACTTTTTAATCCAAACAATAGATTTTTTGTAAATAGATAATTGCTTCATATTTTGCAATAAATTATCAGCGTTGTGTCAACGCGCTTCTTTTTCTTTTCTATGCAGTCCGACAGTGACCGCGCTTTAGGTCATGTAGTCCCTTTAAAAACATTGACAATGACCTACAATCTCAATCGAGATGGCGCCTACCAAATTCTTGCAGCTAGATTACGATTCAAAAACGACCTAACAAGACATTTTCGGAAAATCAACCAAGATTCTTACGGGGATATGACTATTAATGACCACTGTTTTCTGTGCTACAGGTCACGTTGTCATACAGTGCCTGGAGCCGGTGCCTACGACAGGTCTTACTATGGAAGACGTGCCAGAGCTGATCAATAAGGTCCACCAACAAATGACTGTAGCTTATAAGGAATTGACCAAGGAGGTCGTCAATGCTTTGCCCTCAGACTACCCCTTCACTCTATTAGGATAGAAACTATGACTGTATATTATTAGTATTATAAACTATAACTTAAGCATTAATATCGTGATACCCAGTAACTGGGTTGTGGAGGTCAGATAGGCAGTCGCTCCATGTAAAATACTGGTATTCAGCTGCATCCAGTTAGACTGGAAGCCGACCCCAACATAGGTGGGAAAAGGCTAGGCAGATGATGATGAAGTTCCGGGCAAGCTCCGCGCGTATCCTATGTAGTACGATACAATAGAAAATCAAATTGTATCTTATTAGCGGAACTTGAGAGGTCATGCTTTAAAATGTAAATGTTTTGGTCATAGGTAAGAGGTACTTATGTTTTGAAATAAATTTATAAGCAAAAATAATTTAATATAAACTGTTTTTACATTGTGTTGTTTTTTATTTATTTATACTCATTTTAGGTGCATCACAAAAAGAATGACTGTAGTAATATTTTCTGCTCTTATTAACTTAGGTAATTAAATAGACCCACAAAATGTACCTATTAGAAAGAGTAGTAAGGATCGTAGCAGGTCGCGTCATAAAATACCCCCATGCTCATAACATATTTTTATTATTAAGTATTCAACAAAGACTCATTTAATTCAAGCCCTTAAATCCCAAGCACTAACATGACAAACACATCGCCTAAATAACTAGTTTGTTTAAACGATTACGTGCTCCACTGTTTTTTTTTATTATTATTCAACAAAGACTCATTTAATTCAAGTCCTAAATCCCAAGCACTCACCTTACAAACACTTCGCCTAAACAACTAGTTTGTTTAAACGATTACCTGCCATGCTCCACTGAAAATAAAGAGTGGTTTGCAAACTCTACTACTTCCACAGTGCGCCGCTAGTATTTTAGGAGATTAAGCAGTATTTTCAACTAAATAAGACACGAACTTTGAACAATATTAGGTACCTACCACCAGAGTGTTAGATAATTTTGTTCCAACATTATTTGAATTATGTTCTAAAGGGTAACTCTATTTACCTAATACTTATTTTTGCCAGCGGTTTGTTTTACTAAGCTACAATAAAACGAAAAATTATCTAGCTCATGTAAGTCTGGGAGTGTGTATGGATCGTAGCAGGTTTTTGTATGGAAGCCTTTCGTGTCACAAAGCTAACCATATTTTCTACAAGCGTTTGACCAAAAAATCAATGGTAAATAACGCAAGCAGACTTGAGGTTTTCAATTTATTTTCTATTTATATAATAGACAGTTGACGTGTTGTGATTGTGAGCTTCTCAAATAAATATACAAAGTAGATAAACCGAATGCTATGACGTCACAGGACTGATTTAGAACTTTTGGATAACGAACCGAATCAACAGGCCATTGTAAAATATTCGTATTTTCACCGTGCGAAAAGTTTTAACCGCGAAAAACAACTGAAACCTGGATCACATCATTATAACTTGTATTTTTTAGATACACGCCTTCCTTTTAATGCACGCCTTCTTCCCAAGGGGGTAAGCAGAAACTACAGAACGCCACCTGTCAGGATCCTTACATAAGTAAGTACTCCTGCTTCGTTTACCTTCATACATCAGCACCCTAATTGCGTTGATCGCAGGTCGTCCAGAGCCTTATCTCTACCCGCACGAAAATTGCGTAACACACTATTAATCAAACTGAATAATTTTGAAGGAGCTAATCCATTGCTTCATATGTTCGAAAAAAATATCTGCTCAACAACGTAAATAACGCAATGAATAGAATAGAATAGAATAGAATACTCTTTATTATGTACACCATATAAATTACAGACATAAATATAGAAATTTTACAATGGGTGACACAATGGGCGGTCTTATCGCTAAAAGCGATCTTTTAAAGACAACCTTTGGATGAATGTTGTTGAACTGTCAAAATGAAAGCCATTATTACTGTTAGTGTGTTACGCAATTACCCCGCTAGTCATACACGCATGCCTGTTGCGAGTACTACGCACCTGACCTTTCTGAAGAACATCAACAATGAGGTCACTATATTATGTCCTCCCGGCGTTTCGACTCACATCTGCCTTGAAAATATATTTTGTCAGTCGCCTTTCATTCATCGAGAGGATGAATGAAAGGCGTGACATGACCAAATCATACTCTTTTCAATTTGCGTCACTACGTCTTCTTCATCTTCTTGTATTGGCTAACAAAATGGTAGGGGTCAATATAACTATGTATCTACGAGTTAAAGAAAAACAGAAAAATGTACCCTAACATTATTTTTGGAGCTTATCTTTACATCTTGGGTTATACCCAAGATGTAAAAAGATAAGCTTCAAAAATTGCTACTAACGACTGTAATGTGAAAATGATGGACGTCAGCCATTATGAACCTGGAATAAAAGAAATATAATTCTTATAAGTTTTATATTATTATTATAAAATTCTTCTTTACGTCTGTATGTCACTGAACTCCTCCTAAACTGCCAGACCGATATTGATAAAATGTTTGTGTGTTTGACTTAATCCCTGGATGGTTTAGATTCATAATTGGACCCGGTAGGTGGCGCTGCGGTTGAGTTCTAGGAAACAGGACAACGCCTGTCCGGTCAGCTACTTTAATATATATTTTTCGTCAAACTCCTTTGTTATCAAACAGTAACTTTTACAAAAATATTCAGACATATTCAGAATGTTATGTTCTGAGATTTATAAAAATACGGCGTTTTCATTTTCAACATCAGTGTACTCTTGCCCGAGAGGCTTGTGGCTAAGTAATAACAGCCGCACGGGTCGATCGATCAGGTTAAGCTACGCTTGTCGTGGTTGTTCCATGGATGGGTGACCATCTTCATATACCAAGACCCCTCCGTGCCGTGGAAAGCACGTTAAGGTGTTGGTCCAAGATGTCATTCGTGGATCTTTGACAGACATTACGGGTCGTCAGAAGCCCGAAAGTCTGACAACCACTCTTACCAAGGGGTATCGTATTACCCAGTAACTGGGTTGTGGAGGTCAGATAGGCAGTCGCTCCATACAAAACACTGATATTCAGTTGCATCCGGTTAGACTGGAAGTCAACCCCAACATTTTTGGAAAAAGGCTAGGCGGATGATGAGTGTTCACTTGCTCAATTTATTACCTTGACGTCGAGTCCCGCCACGTTGAGTCGCCGCCACGTCTATTGTTTTTTTTTTCATAACCAATTTAATTGGGGTCGTTGCAACATGTCTTTTTCTTCCATACTTTTCATTTTCAACAATACACGTAAGTATAATGTTGTTATAGACGTCATGTAGAATTATTATTTTTACAAAAAACCTTTGAACGCCTTTGAACTTTCATAATAATGATTGTAGTTGAATGTCAGAAGGTGTCGGGGCGTGACGGTATCAGCCGTGAAAGTTCAAACTTAGTGTCGCATGCAATAAATAACTAACACAACCCAACTTACGACGAACAGTTCCAACTCATTGTGGTCTTATTTTCTTCGAGAACTTTTGGAAAAACTTGTAAAATATATTTTCCAGGCGCTTTATTGGTATTGCCGATATTTTATTGTGCAATTAAAGTGGAATTTATATTTCTTTACGGTATTGTCTTCGTTTCCATGCAAAACTTTTTGATAGTTCGTGTAACGGCGTCCTTATAAGTGTAAAAACTTCTGTACCTACCCACTTTTGTTTACCCTACTTTACTTTTATTCGACTGTTGATTTATAATTCTAGACTTAACTTCGATCATAAATCTGAATAAATACATTTTAAAACTATTAATTTGATAAATACTACAAAATATAGAATATTTTTTTAGAATTTTTATTATGCCATGTGTATAGGTACTGTAGGTAGGTACCTAAGTTGGCTGCTAAGTACTTATACCTAATATTCACTGAGTATACAGGCTGGCATCCCATATCGACGCGCAAACTGTAACCATAAATTCAGCACATGACTCTTAGAGGTATGAGGAACAGGGTGTAAAGTTCACTCATACTCTATAGAAAAGGAAGGATCCTCCGACCAGACGGGTGTTGTGTCTGGCGGGCAACTGCCCGATGATTCATGTCTGGCCGTTGTATCTTTGCTAGTTGCGCGGTAAAATCTGCTTGCGAGATGCAGGATTTACGTGACGTCAGTATGACGCAATGTTCGCATATGGCGTTGTAGATACCGCTACAAGACCATCTAGCTAAGAAATTTTTCGTCGGTTATCGAATAAAGCTCTTTCATAGAAAAGTTCAATACCTACCTACGCGCTCAAAATATATGGAAGGGCAATTTTTTTTAAATTACCGTTGAAATATTTCAAGGCATGCATATTGCAATCTATGGTAACAGGCTACTTGTCGATGTCCCTGCCAGCCTGTAGATACCTAATCTGCATTCGCGATGTTTTTGCCAAAAATGTAAACAAATATGAGTTTATGGAAAAATAACTTTAATTCTTACACAATAAAGTTCAGTTTACGCTACAACTTCAAACACTTTTTCAATAGTGCTAGATGCTAGTCACTCTGAAATCAACTTAATTTCCTTTAAAATAAAGTTGATATATTTGTTTAACTTGAAAAAACATCAAATTGAAACATAAAGTGGCTCGCCATACACTAAGTCGGCCGGTGACGCTTGTAGGTCGTCTTTGTAAGCACTACGAACGCCAAGTAAGACTAAAGGCAGAGCCTCAGTCCAGCTATCGTATGCCATGCAAACGAAAACTGGACTGAGGCTCTGCCTTTAGTCTTACTTGGCGTTCGTAGTGCTTACAAAGACGACCTACAAGCGTCACCGGCCGACTTAGTGTATGGCGAGTCACTGAGGCTGCCTGGCGAATTTCTAGAGCAAGCAGCGAACGGCACTAGTGACGTGACAGACTTTACAGCACGACTTCGTACCATAGCTCAAAAACTACAGTCAGTGCCGAATAGACTTTATGTGATTGAAGGTATATTAAATCGGAAAATGTAGGTTACCAGTTACCAAACACTGAATAAAAAAATCAATTGATAAAAGTACAAATCGTTCACAGTGATTTCACCTGTGAGCACGTGTGTTTGCATCACTGTCAAAGTCACAGTGACCTTTATTCTCATTTTAATAAGGTTGCTGTTGGGTTGCTGCCATTGACAAGTTTGTCAAAATCATTATGATCTTTATTTTCGTCACGATAAGGTTGCTGTTAGATTGCTGCTGTCAGAGGTAAAATAACTGTGAACAAACTTTAGTATCCAATATCGGTCAGTACACTAACAATTCGTGCGCAAAGCTTTAAATAAAGAACGTATTTTACCCCGAACGTCAATATTGGAACGTTGTTTTATTTTAATTAACAGATTCCTTTATGAACAGTCAGCTGTTCTTATTACAGCAGTTAATAACATTTTATTACTCCTATTCCAAGTGATCCCAAGCTTCATAATAAATTTATAAGCCATCTTCGTTGTATTTTATAATTAAATATTCTTAGCTCGTAGTTCGTACCTTTTAAAAGAAACAATGCCTTTAATTTCACACAAAAAAGGCAATTCCGGATATTTTCCCGTAGCCCTTGGCTATAACTTGCAAGTGCTGTGCTCATTCTTTTGTGTATTATTAATTAATTAATTAATTAATACTTATAATAAATCTGTAGAGAGGTCAATTCTGTACATGAAATATATTTCCAAAATAACTATAAGCGGGTGATTAGTGATCGATGCTGACGCCAAAAATGCAATCGGTAAAATTTTTGTCTGTCTGTCTGTCTGTCTGTCTGTATGTTCTTTATAGAAACAAAAACCACTCGACGGATTTCAACGAAACTTGGTACAATTGTTCTTCATACTCCTGGGCAGGTTATAGTATACTTTTCATCACGCTACGATCAATAGGAGCAGAGCAGTGAAGGGAAATGTTGGGAAAACAGGAGAACTTACTCCATTTTTGAAGCTTCCGTCGCGTGTGCAGCCTTAATGGTTAAAGCTACACAGAAATCATGTATGACGGAAATGTTCTCCTTAAAAATATATAAAAAATATTACACGACAGCAAATGTCTATCTTTTATGGTTGACTCACAATAATACGTGTAACTCCCGATAGCTTAGCAGTTCGGAGCTTTCTGATTATATTTGTCTACTCTTACGTTTATAAATGTTAACATTATTACCTATTTAATAAAAAAATAATCATAGAAATCGGTACAGAAACATCAAAGTTATACATGAAATACGCTAATAAGCCATCGCGCGTGAATACTGAATCATGCTATAAGGATTATTTTTGTGTAACGGTCGCCGCGCTCGACGCGGCTCGCGGCGGGAGGTATAAAAGGGCGGGGGATCCAAACGCGAACTTCACACCGTCCAGCAGTTCATGAAGCGCCTCGCCAAGCGTTTCTTCGACTCTGCTATAAAGCACCCCAATTGCCCTGATTGCGGCGGCCTCCCGATATACTCCCTCCCGCATAAGTAGGATTCGCCGACCAAGGCATACCCTCACCATCCCCGACGACGCCACTACCCTCTTACAGGAGAGCAGGAAAGCCATCAGCACCATTAAGAGACACAAAAACACGACCCGACAACCGTCCTTCCGTCCTCGCCGTCGAGGACGCCCGTCGCGACGCCCCGTAAATTCTCCTCCCCGACCATTGCTCGAGCCAGCTCGCGCCGCTGAGCCTGTAGTATTAAATTCGCCCCTAAATAATTCCGATCCAGCCTGTCCTTTGCAGCCCCCGCCCCAGCGACGCCCTAAGCCGAGGTCCGTACCCCACAGGGGGTGCCCTTAGCGTGTAGTCGCTTAGTTTTTAACTACTGAGTGACTGACAGACAACGCACAGCCGAAACTACTGGCAGTAGAGAGCTGAAATTTGGCATGTGTGTTTGTTGGGAGGATTAGGCTACCACTAAGAGAGGATTTTTGGAAATTCCGTCCCAACGGGGAGAAAAGCGGGATAAATTGTTTTTTTCCGGAAGTCATTATTCCACGCGGACGAAGTCGCAGGCAAAAGCTATCTATTCTTCTATACTTATAATAAATCTGTAGAGAGGTCAATTCTGTACATGAAATATATTTCCAAAATAACTATCAGCGGGTGATTAGTGATCGATGCTGACGCCAAAAATGCAATCGGTAAAATTTTTGTCTGTCTGTCTGTCTGTCTGTCTGTATGTTCTTTATAGAAACAAAAACCACTCGACGGATTTCAACGAAACTTGGTACAATTGTTCTTCATACTCCTGGGCAGGTTATAGTATACTTTTCATCACGCTACGATCAATAGGAGCAGAGCAGTGAAGGGAAATGTTGGGAAAACAGGAGAACTTACTCCATTTTTGAAGCTTCCGTCGCGTATGCAGCCTTAATGGTTAAAGCTACACAGAAATCATGTATGACGGAAATGTTCTCCTTAAAAATATATAAAAAATATTACACGACAGCAAATGTCTATCTTTTATGGTTGACTCACAATAATACGTGTAACTCCCGATAGCTTAGCAGTTCGGAGCTTTCTGATTATATTTGTCTACTCTTACGTTTATAAATGTTAACATTATTACCTATTTAATAAAAAAATAATCATAGAAATCGGTACAGAAACATCAAAGTTATACATGAAATACGCTAATAAGCCATCGCGCGTGAATACTGAATCATGCTATAAGGATTATTTTTGTGTAACGGTCGCCGCGCTCGACGCGGCTCGCGGCGGGAGGTATAAAAGGGCGGGGGATCCAAACGCGAACTTCACACCGTCCAGCAGTTCATGAAGCGCCTCGCCAAGCGTTTCTTCGACTCTGCTATAAAGCACCCCAATTGCCCTGATTGCGGCGGCCTCCCGATATACTCCCTCCCGCATAAGTAGGATTCGCCGACCAAGGCATACCCTCACCATCCCCGACGACGCCACTACCCTCTTACAGGAGAGCAGGAAAGCCATCAGCACCATTAAGAGACACAAAAACACGACCCGACAACCGTCCTTCCGTCCTCGCCGTCGAGGACGCCCGTCGCGACGCCCCGTAAATTCTCCT
The DNA here is from genome assembly GCA_914767645.1 of Hydraecia micacea. NCBI lineage: Eukaryota > Metazoa > Arthropoda > Insecta > Lepidoptera > Noctuidae > Hydraecia > Hydraecia micacea. The sequence continues at coordinate 7,782,783 of OU611779.1, read as the reverse complement.
CCCCGACCATTGCTCGAGCCAGCTCGCGCCGCTGAGCCTGTAGTATTAAATTCGCCCCTAAATAATTCCGATCCAGCCTGTCCTTTGCAGCCCCCGCCCCAGCGACGCCCTAAGCCGAGGTCCGTACCCCACAGGGGGTGCCCTTAGCGTGTAGTCGCTTAGTTTTTAACTACTGAGTGACTGACAGACAACGCACAGCCGAAACTACTGGCAGTAGAGAGCTGAAATTTGGCATGTGTGTTTGTTGGGAGGATTAGGCTACCACTAAGAGAGGATTTTTGGAAATTCCGTCCCAACGGGGAGAAAAGCGGGATAAATTGTTTTTTTCCGGAAGTCATTATTCCACGCGGACGAAGTCGCAGGCAAAAGCTAGTTATAAAATATAATCGTTCATGCTTATCTTTACCTACACGTGTAAAAATGATTTATGTAAAGATTCGTGTGATGTCGAGATTTATCTATCTATGTATTTTGTTAAATACCATAATAACATAATCAGCCTATAATGTTCCCACTGTTGGTCAAAGTCAAAGTCAAATCATTTATTTCAAATAGGCACATTAAAGGCACTTTTGAACGACAAAAATTACAATAAAATAGAATTGAATCTAGTCGCCCCTTCCAAAAGGCAGTGAGACACAGGCATCCACCACGCGGGCTCAGTGCGGGTTGGTAGATGTAACATGTCTTCGAATTTTTGGTTGTAGGACATAAAAAAATTGTTCCAGAAGACTGTAGTCAATTGTCCTAGTAATACACAAAAGAATGAGCACAGCACTTGCAAGTTATAGCCAAGGGCTACGGGAAAATATCCGGAATTGCCTTTTTTGTGTGAAATTAAAGGCATTGTTTCTTTTAAAAGGTACGAACTACGAGCTAAGAATATTTAATTATAAAATACAACGAAGATGGCTTATAAATTTATTATGAAGCTTGGGATCACTTGGAATAGGAGTAATAAAATGTTATTAACTGCTGTAATAAGAACAGCTGACTGTTCATAAAGGAATCTGTTAATTAAAATAAAACAACGTTCCAATATTGACGTTCGGGGTAAAATACGTTCTTTATTTAAAGCTTTGCGCACGAATTGTTAGTGTACTGACCGATATTGGATACTAAAGTTTGTTCACAGTTATTTTACCTCTGACAGCAGCAATCTAACAGCAACCTTATCGTGACGAAAATAAAGATCATAATGATTTTGACAAACTTGTCAATGGCAGCAACCCAACAGCAACCTTATTAAAATGAGAATAAAGGTCACTGTGACTTTGACAGTGATGCAAACACACGTGCTCACAGGTGAAATCACTGTGAACGATTTGTACTTTTATCAATTGATTTTTTTATTCAGTGTTTGGTACCTAACTGGTAACCTACATTTTCCGATTTAATATACCTTCAATCACATAAAGTCTATTCGGCACTGACTGTAGTTTTTGAGCTATGGTACGAAGTCGTGCTGTAAAGTCTGTCACGTCACTAGTGCCGTTCGCTGCTTGCTCTAGAAATTCGCCAGGCAGCCTCAGTGACTCGCCATACACTAAGTCGGCCGGTGACGCTTGTAGGTCGTCTTTGTAAGCACTACGAACGCCAAGTAAGACTAAAGGCAGAGCCTCAGTCCAGCTATCGTATGCCATGCAAACGAAAACTGGACTGAGGCTCTGCCTTTAGTCTTACTTGGCGTTCGTAGTGCTTACAAAGACGACCTACAAGCGTCACCGGCCGACTTAGTGTATGGCGAGCCACTTTATGTTTCAATTTGATGTTTTTTCAAGTTAAACAAATATATCAACTTTATTTTAAAGGAAATTAAGTTGATTTCAGAGTGACTAGCATCTAGCACTATTGAAAAAGTGTTTGAAGTTGTAGCGTAAACTGAACTTTATTGTGTAAGAATTAAAGTTATTTTTCCATAAACTCATATTTGTTTACATTTTTGGCAAAAACATCGCGAATGCAGATTAGGTATCTACAGGCTGGCAGGGACATCGACAAGTAGCCTGTTACCATAGATTGCAATATGCATGCCTTGAAATATTTCAACGGTAATTTAAAAAAAATTGCCCTTCCATATATTTTGAGCGCGTAGGTAGGTATTGAACTTTTCTATGAAAGAGCTTTATTCGATAACCGACGAAAAATTTCTTAGCTAGATGGTCTTGTAGCGGTATCTACAACGCCATATGCGAACATTGCGTCATACTGACGTCACGTAAATCCTGCATCTCGCAAGCAGATTTTACCGCGCAACTAGCAAAGATACAACGGCCAGACATGAATCATCGGGCAGTTGCCCGCCAGACACAACACCCGTCTGGTCGGAGGATCCTTCCTTTTCTATAGAGTATGAGTGAACTTTACACCCTGTTCCTCATACCTCTAAGAGTCATGTGCTGAATTTATGGTTACAGTTTGCGCGTCGATATGGGATGCCAGCCTGTATACTCAGTGAATATTAGGTATAAGTACTTAGCAGCCAACTTAGGTACCTACCTACAGTACCTATACACATGGCATAATAAAAATTCTAAAAAAATATTCTATATTTTGTAGTATTTATCAAATTAATAGTTTTAAAATGTATTTATTCAGATTTATGATCGAAGTTAAGTCTAGAATTATAAATCAACAGTCGAATAAAAGTAAAGTAGGGTAAACAAAAGTGGGTAGGTACAGAAGTTTTTACACTTATAAGGACGCCGTTACACGAACTATCAAAAAGTTTTGCATGGAAACGAAGACAATACCGTAAAGAAATATAAATTCCACTTTAATTGCACAATAAAATATCGGCAATACCAATAAAGCGCCTGGAAAATATATTTTACAAGTTTTTCCAAAAGTTCTCGAAGAAAATAAGACCACAATGAGTTGGAACTGTTCGCCGTAAGTTGGGTTGTGTTAGTTATTTATTGCATGCGACACTAAGTTTGAACTTTCACGGCTGATACCGTCACGCCCCGACACCTTCTGACATTCAACTACAATCATTATTATGAAAGTTCAAAGGCGTTCAAAGGTTTTTTGTAAAAATAATAATTCTACATGACGTCTATAACAACATTATACTTACGTGTATTGTTGAAAATGAAAAGTATGGAAGAAAAAGACATGTTGCAACGACCCCAATTAAATTGGTTATGTAAAAAAAAACAATAGACGTGGCGGCGACTCAACGTGGCGGGACTCGACGTCAAGGTAATAAATTGAGCAAGTGAACACTCATCATCCGCCTAGCCTTTTTCCAAAAATGTTGGGGTTGACTTCCAGTCTAACCGGATGCAACTGAATATCAGTGTTTTGTATGGAGCGACTGCCTATCTGACCTCCACAACCCAGTTACTGGGTAATACGATACCCCTTGGTAAGAGTGGTTGTCAGACTTTCGGGCTTCTGACGACCCGTAATGTCTGTCAAAGATCCACGAATGACATCTTGGACCAACACCTTAACGTGCTTTCCACGGCACGGAAGGGTCTTGGTATATGAAGATGGTCACCCATCCATGGAACAACCACGACAAGCGTAGCTTAACCTGATCGATCGACCCGTGCGGCTGTTATTACTTAGCCACAAGCCTCTCGGGCAAGAATACACTGATGTTGAAAATGAAAACGCCGTATTTTTATAAATCTCAGAACATAACATTCTGAATATGTCTGAATATTTTTGTAAAAGTTACTGTTTGATAACAAAGGAGTTTGACGAAACATATAATATATTAAAGTAGCTGACCGGACAGGCGTTGTCCTGTTTCCTAGAACTCAACCGCAGCGCCACCTACCGGGTCCAATTATGAATCTAAACCATCCAGGGATTAAGTCAAACACACAAACATTTTATCAATATCGGTCTGGCAGTTTAGGAGGAGTTCAGTGACATACAGACGTAAAGAAGAATTTTATAATAATAATATAAAACTTATAAGAATTATATTTCTTTTATTCCAGGTTCATAATGGCTGACGTCCATCATTTTCACATTACAGTCGTTAGTAGCAATTTTTGAAGCTTATCTTTTTACATCTTGGGTATAACCCAAGATGTAAAGATAAGCTCCAAAAATAATGTTAGGTACATTTTTCTGTTTTTCTTTAACTCGTAGATACATAGTTATATTGACCCCTACCATTTTGTGAGCCAACACAAGAAGATGAAGAAGACGTAGTGACGCAAATTGAAAAGAGTATGATTTGGTCATGTCACTGTCAGTCGCCTTTCATTCATCGAGAGGATGAATGAAAGGCGACTGACAGTGACATGACCAATGAAGACATGTTACATCTACCAACCCGCACTGGGCCCGCGTGGTGGATGCCTGTGTCTCACTGCCTTTTGGAAGGGGCGACTAGATTCAATTCTATTTTATTGTAATTTTTGTCGTTCAAAAGTGCCTTTAATGTGCCTATTTGAAATAAATGATTTGACTTTGACTTTGACCAACAGTGGGAACATTATAGGCTGATTATGTTATTATGGTATTTAACAAAATACATAGATAGATAAATCTCGACATCACACGAATCTTTACATAAATCATTTTTACACGTGTAGGTAAAGATAAGCATGAACGATTATATTTTATAACTAGCTTTTGCCTGCGACTTCGTCCGCGTGGAATAATGACTTCCGGAAAAAAACAATTTATCCCGCTTTTCTCCCCGTTGGGACGGAATTTCCAAAAATCCTCTCTTAGTGGTAGCCTAATCCTCCCAACAAACACACATGCCAAATTTCAGCTCTCTACTGCCAGTAGTTTCGGCTGTGCGTTGTCTGTCAGTCACTCAGTAGTTAAAAACTAAGCGACTACACGCTAAGGGCACCCCCTGTGGGGTACGGACCTCGGCTTAGGGCGTCGCTGGGGCGGGGGCTGCAAAGGACAGGCTGGATCGGAATTATTTAGGGGCGAATTTAATACTACAGGCTCAGCGGCGCGAGCTGGCTCGAGCAATGGTCGGGGAGGAGAATTTACGGGGCGTCGCGACGGGCGTCCTCGACGGCGAGGACGGAAGGACGGTTGTCGGGTCGTGTTTTTGTGTCTCTTAATGGTGCTGATGGCTTTCCTGCTCTCCTGTAAGAGGGTAGTGGCGTCGTCGGGGATGGTGAGGGTATGCCTTGGTCGGCGAATCCTACTTATGCGGGAGGGAGTATATCGGGAGGCCGCCGCAATCAGGGCAATTGGGGTGCTTTATAGCAGAGTCGAAGAAACGCTTGGCGAGGCGCTTCATGAACTGCTGGACGGTGTGAAGTTCGCGTTTGGATCCCCCGCCCTTTTATACCTCCCGCCGCGAGCCGCGTCGAGCGCGGCGACCGTTACACAAAAATAATCCTTATAGCATGATTCAGTATTCACGCGCGATGGCTTATTAGCGTATTTCATGTATAACTTTGATGTTTCTGTACCGATTTCTATGATTATTTTTTTATTAAATAGGTAATAATGTTAACATTTATAAACGTAAGAGTAGACAAATATAATCAGAAAGCTCCGAACTGCTAAGCTATCGGGAGTTACACGTATTATTGTGAGTCAACCATAAAAGATAGACATTTGCTGTCGTGTAATATTTTTTATATATTTTTAAGGAGAACATTTCCGTCATACATGATTTCTGTGTAGCTTTAACCATTAAGGCTGCACACGCGACGGAAGCTTCAAAAATGGAGTAAGTTCTCCTGTTTTCCCAACATTTCCCTTCACTGCTCTGCTCCTATTGATCGTAGCGTGATGAAAAGTATACTATAACCTGCCCAGGAGTATGAAGAACAATTGTACCAAGTTTCGTTGAAATCCGTCGAGTGGTTTTTGTTTCTATAAAGAACATACAGACAGACAGACAGACAGACAGACAGACAGACAAAAATTTTACCGATTGCATTTTTGGCGTCAGCATCGGTCACTAATCACCCGCTGATAGTTATTTTGGAAATATATTTCATGTACAGAATTGACCTCTCTACAGATTTATTATAAGTATAGATATAGAAGAATAGATAGCTTTTGCCTGCGACTTCGTCCGCGTGGAATAATGACTTCCGGAAAAAAACAATTTATCCCGCTTTTCTCCCCGTTGGGACGGAATTTCCAAAAATCCTCTCTTAGTGGTAGCCTAATCCTCCCAACAAACACACATGCCAAATTTCAGCTCTCTACTGCCAGTAGTTTCGGCTGTGCGTTGTCTGTCAGTCACTCAGTAGTTAAAAACTAAGCGACTACACGCTAAGGGCACCCCCTGTGGGGTACGGACCTCGGCTTAGGGCGTCGCTGGGGCGGGGGCTGCAAAGGACAGGCTGGATCGGAATTATTTAGGGGCGAATTTAATACTACAGGCTCAGCGGCGCGAGCTGGCTCGAGCAATGGTCGGGGAGGAGAATTTACGGGGCGTCGCGACGGGCGTCCTCGACGGCGAGGACGGAAGGACGGTTGTCGGGTCGTGTTTTTGTGTCTCTTAATGGTGCTGATGGCTTTCCTGCTCTCCTGTAAGAGGGTAGTGGCGTCGTCGGGGATGGTGAGGGTATGCCTTGGTCGGCGAATCCTACTTATGCGGGAGGGAGTATATCGGGAGGCCGCCGCAATCAGGGCAATTGGGGTGCTTTATAGCAGAGTCGAAGAAACGCTTGGCGAGGCGCTTCATGAACTGCTGGACGGTGTGAAGTTCGCGTTTGGATCCCCCGCCCTTTTATACCTCCCGCCGCGAGCCGCGTCGAGCGCGGCGACCGTTACACAAAAATAATCCTTATAGCATGATTCAGTATTCACGCGCGATGGCTTATTAGCGTATTTCATGTATAACTTTGATGTTTCTGTACCGATTTCTATGATTATTTTTTTATTAAATAGGTAATAATGTTAACATTTATAAACGTAAGAGTAGACAAATATAATCAGAAAGCTCCGAACTGCTAAGCTATCGGGAGTTACACGTATTATTGTGAGTCAACCATAAAAGATAGACATTTGCTGTCGTGTAATATTTTTTATATATTTTTAAGGAGAACATTTCCGTCATACATGATTTCTGTGTAGCTTTAACCATTAAGGCTGCACACGCGACGGAAGCTTCAAAAATGGAGTAAGTTCTCCTGTTTTCCCAACATTTCCCTTCACTGCTCTGCTCCTATTGATCGTAGCGTGATGAAAAGTATACTATAACCTGCCCAGGAGTATGAAGAACAATTGTACCAAGTTTCGTTGAAATCCGTCGAGTGGTTTTTGTTTCTATAAAGAACATACAGACAGACAGACAGACAGACAGACAGACAGACAAAAATTTTACCGATTGCATTTTTGGCGTCAGCATCGATCACTAATCACCCGCTGATAGTTATTTTGGAAATATATTTCATGTACAGAATTGACCTCTCTACAGATTTATTATAAGTATAGATAGAAGAAGAAGATAGAAGATAAATCCATGTTAAAAACTAAGCATTCTCTTCTATGTTGTTCTTAATGTGACATTGACTCAAGCATTGAGTAATCTAGTAAAACAATAGGGTATATTATTTGAATTAAGAATTTCGGATAATTTTCAAGTTATGAAATAAAAAACTGAAAGTCATACTTTTCAAAGTTCAAATTCCATTGCAACCAAAACCTTATTAGGACCTTTTTGTTACTAATGGTCACTCTAAAAACAACTTACAATACATTTCACTAAAGTAGACAACTAATTAAGGGCGGGTTGTTTCACGTCCACTTGACGCACACGTATACGTCAAAAATGGCGCTAACTATCGTCAAACCAAAAAAAGAAAAAAAGCGTTGTTTCAAATTACAATTACAAAATTATGGCCTTGACTTACGTCAAATATCGTCGTATGTTGAATTCATGGTTTCAAGCGCAGAAATTAACAGTTTGCGCACTGGTTAAAAACTTTTCCTATAGGTAATGCGCGTTTTGACTATTTGTTAACAGACAGACGAGTGTTACCGACGCATCGAACGGAACGCTTTAACTTGCCAGTAGCAGCATTTCCATCTGATGAAGCTTATTCGAACATATTCGAACAGGCATTCGATTTGATAAACTGTCAATCCTTTAATGTTTCGATATTCTGTGCATTCGATACAATTCGGAGTATTACCTACACTTTGTGTGTTGAATGGAATATCATTTTGTGGCGTGCGGAGGTAACCTGTCAAAGGATGCATATGATTGGTTCTGCTTAAACACTGCGGTAGGTTAGTTTCTGCCGTGGTCCCAGCTATACATATGTATAATAATTGCCATATAGACATAGTGGGGCAACTAGCCTTGCCAAATCCAATCGCATATAAGATCGCCTACATTAATTTTAACTGTAGGTATTTAATTTCTTTTCTCTTGCTCTCATTCGACAGGCTTAGGTATTTTTCAGAGAGCAGTGGTGGCTCAGTGGTATCGGCCCAGACTTACGAGTTGTAGGTCGTGAGTTCGAACCTAGATAGGCACTTAATTTTGTGTATTTATATATTTCATCACCACTGCTCTCAAAACGGTGAAGGAAAACATCGTGAGGAAGCCGGCATGTCCTAGGGCCAAAAATTCGAAGACTTGTGACATCTACCAACCCGAACTGGGCCCGCGTGATGGATTACGGCCCACTCCCTCTCATCGATAGGAGGCCTGTGTCCCAGCAGTGGGAACATTAATAGGCTGAGTATGTATGAAGCAATGGATTAGCAATATCCTTCAAAATGATTCAGATTGTAATTGAGTGTGTTACGCAATTAGGGTGCAGGTCTTAAGAGCTTGCTCATCGTGTCAAAGTGGGCTCGCTTTGCTCGCTGTATCGTATTTTGCCTAAAAATCCCTCGTGAGATACCTACCACATAATATTCTTATGCCTGTTCTGGGATAATCCGCGAAAATCAAAACGAATGGCAACAGTAGCGGAACCTTCAAACCTGCCCTGGATACAAAGCTTGGACAACAAAGGATGACAATGAGAACCTACTGCAGCATTACCTGCAGCATTACATTAAGAAACCACAAACTAAGTTACGATTAAGTTAACTTTTTAACTTTTCGGAAAATGAAAAGTTATTGGTAGGGTAGTTACGTACGAAATGATCCCGCAGCTCACTTTCCATCACGATCCGACGGATTTTGAAGGAAATTGCTAATCCATTGCTTTAAGTATATATGATTGAATAGGTAATTCGTCTGCTCAACAATGTACAGACGCCAGCACATCAACCTACACCTAACTGTCAAATTTTCCCAATCAACATTGAACCTTATGTTTTAGCGATAAAGTTGAAAATCTATTACAGAAATCTGACAGATTGTAGTAGGTTGATGTGCTGGCGTCTGTACCTAAATCACGCAATGAATGTTGTTGAATTTTCAAAATGAAAAGCTACCCGTAATCCCCGTTCACCTTTACTTACCCACAGTCTAAGTGGGTGAAGATGAACGGGGTCAGGTACCAGCTCATCTATATAATAGTAAGTACCTACTTACCTATTACTCGCTCATCTTCACCTAATGGTACTGTAATAGTGATAACATGGAGTGATAAATATAATGTGAAGATGAGCGGGGTTAGACTGTTCGTCAAGGAATGCGGAATAAGAAAAACCGGCTAAGTGCGTGTCGGATCACGCACAATGAAGTGTTCCGTACAGCTGTCGTCACGTAAAAAGAACGCTGAGCGACAGTGGAGGGGGTGTGTCTGCTGCGCACGGGTAGTCTTGTCCTAAAGTTCTAGGCTATTGTTTTATATATAAGTGTATTTTTTATTGTAGAATCATAATAGTTCCTTTACTAGCGTCGTGCTCCCTTCATACCGCCAATTTGATCGTTAAATCGCTCAGTGCGCAGGTACGAGTAAACGCCAGCGTTAGTTTTACGTGACGGGACCAATAGTTGGGATGATTTTTTCCCAAGAACAAACTTACTTTGTAGGTGAAAAAGAGTTTTTCTATACATCGATATACGTCACGGTCAATTCTCCAACTGCAAATGTAACTTTGTAATCGCAATTTTTTTATGTGATAAAACTACAAATTAAAGATTTTCCTTTACTTGTGCTGTGAGACCTTGCTTCTTACTAAATTTCATGATTATAAGTAAGTACCCTATAGGTTTTGATTTATTTGCGAGTATAAAATATGTCGCATAATATGTTGCATCTGTTTGTTTCCCAAATAAAATAAAATAAAATAAATGGCCGTATTTTTTATTACGTTGACTAAGAAGCTTGATTTATTTAGAGCTCCAAAGGTATGTTGACCTACATATTTTATATTAATGATAATTTGATACCTCCACGCGTTCCTGAGAAAAAGGGTCTTGGCAGACAGACAGACGCACAGACAAGTAAGTGATCCTATAATGGTTCCATTTTTTTCTTTTGAAGTAGGTACGGAACCCTAAAACTACACGATTTTCGCTTCTACACTGATTTCTTATTCTATGATTATTATTTTGCCCGCTTAGTATTAAATATTCCTGGGGTAGGCCCCAGGAATATTTTTACTGTCGAAAACAAGTCAACAAACGGAAACAAAGGCTAGAAGCGTTCGTCCGTAAAAAATATTACGTAGGTAGGTACAGTCAGGGAAATTAATTTTTAAACTTAAATTGTCCGTATATTCAAACTACAACTGGACATCGACTCAGTTTCAAAATAAGAAGAAAAAAATCACACCTGTCATTCTTTGACAGTTTAATGAAATGGCTATTACACGGCAAATTGATGTAGTTGTTTTTATTTATTTGCTTGACATTTAATTTCCCTGACTGTACCTCCTTCATTATCTTGAATCTAAATAATAAAAACATATAATAATTGTTTCGTAAGTAACTACTTAAATGCCACAAACAATAGGCGCACGTTATTTTTTATTTCCACATAAGTAATTATATTATTTACTAAGAAGATAAAGATAAACAAAAAGGTTATAACGTCTACTAAACCAATAAATTGTTAGCCTGTTTCTTTTGTCTGATTTTATCAAAAATACTTAGTGCTTGCCTATATATAGGAATGTAAAAAATAGATTTATTGTCGGCATTAGGAAATATGCCATGATTTTATAAGCTTACTAGAAAATATTAAGTAATCGATAGGTACACCTCTGCTGAATCCTTCAAAACAGCTATCAGCATTTTATAGGCTTTGTGGCGCACTTTCCCGCACTAGTACGAGATTACACACGAGCGCGTGTTGAAAAACATCGTTAGACATGCGTTAGCATTTGTCATTATACTCGGCTACACATCAAGCTATATACATTTCCAGTTTTTAGCTGACGTCCCATTGTATAAGTTTTCGTAAAATCAGAAGTCAGCTTATACTGGTTAAGTATAGCTTGATGAATAGCCGTGCGTACCCGAGCCGAAGCGAGATTGCAGCCCGAGCCGAAAGCAAGGGTGTAAGGGAGCCGAGAGGGCAATGACAAACTTTGCACACTTGCACAAAATGTACAAATCCTTAGTAATGATCACGGTGACGACAAACCTTCTAAAATATCTCTATCATTATGTAGGTAATCGCAATCCACCTAACCTACATATTTGTATCCACATAAGTGCCACTCATTTCTGCAATCTGTCTATCAATTAGTACCTAGATACCTACTTTAATTAAGTATCTGATGTGTGTAAGTGTGTGCGTTCTACTGTACCACGCGCACTTAACCAGTTTTCGATATAAGTACAGCGCGTTTATTTACTTACATATTTAAGGATTAACTTAACTTTGTGAGTAACAGTATTCAACCTGCGTTCAAATTGATGCAGTCTCATTAATCGAATCCGTGTTTACGATATACTGGACGCCCAATCTCCGCTCTCCTTCCTTTATATAAATAAAATACAAGTTCAATTTACGCAACACGGTCTCTGACAACGGGCAAGATGTTGTCAAAGATTTTATTATCCTTAACAGTGATCGTTCTCCTACTTCGATTTAAAAGTGTTGTTAAAAGTGAATTTATTAAATTAAAATTCCATCTCAAGATGTCCCTACCCAACTAGCACACTAGTGGAAATAGCAGCCTATTTTGCAACTTTTAGCTGTACAGTAGCGATTTAGGGGTTCAGAAAGTGGTTTTAAGTTCTACTATTGCTTCCGTAACTGCTCATAGCTGTAAATATCACTAGGGGTAGCAGAAACTGAACCAAATGCCACTCTAGGTTTTATAAGAGTTCATTTTACAACCCATTTGCCGTCTATAGCTTTAAAAGAGAGTTAAAACATGTATGTTAAAGCTTAAAGCTGCTAAAAAGTTTCTATTGCCGCTGCTGTACGCTTCAGAACTGCATAAAGACTTTAATTGCAGACTTTTTAACGGAACTGTATAAAGGATATATTTATCACTCTTCTGCCACTGAAAGTTTCATTGCAGAAGTGATTTGTTCTTTTGCGCAGACTTAAGTAGGAATTTGATCGACTGTTTTACTAATAGCGACATTAAGGCTTCACAATAGAAGCAGAAGAGTAATGGACATTGTCTACTCATTTGGATACATTCTGCTATTTTATTTGCTATTCAACAAACACAAGCGAGGGTCCCGTAGATTTTGTTTCCTCAATTACTGATAACGGACCAGTTAAAGAGGAAAAGTAAGTTATAGCTTGGTGCGGCATATTATAAAAATAAAGTAAAATAACCTTCTTTGCGTAATTTATTGTTTCTTTTTTCTAGACTGGACTCGGACAGTGATACTGAATATAAACTAGAGTATGTCAAATGTGAAAGAAAATGGAGCTATCGCGAGCAAACACGAATTTGGGCGCTGAAACACAAATGTAGTCATGTAGCTTTAAAAAACTTATTTCAAATTTTAAACCAAATTACTCCTAACACTATGCCTAAAGATCCACGCTCACTACTTGGTACACCAAGAGAAATTACAATAAACATCGTCGATCCAGGTGAATACTGGGCACAATAATTTGAAAAATAGTATTATAAAAAGTTTAGAAAATTCTAAAGTTATACTGGAAAATATATCGATTTTAGTAAACATAGACGGATTACCTATTTACAAAAGCTCCAAACAACAATTTTAGCCTATATTGTGCAGTATTTTTGAAATGCCTCACATAAGTCCTATTATTTGTGGAATTTATCTAGGTTCAGCTAAACCAAAAGATTTGCATGAATTTTTAAAAGTTTTTATTGAAGAAATGGGCAGTATGCTTCACGATGGGATTAACATACGAAATAGGAAAAAATCAGTTTCATTGAGATGCTTTGTATGCGATTCTATAATATAATAATAATAATATAATATATAGTATAATGTTGACATTTTCAAGTTGGTTGGTTGGTCCGATAAGGTGTGGCGAGAGCGCTGGTAAGAATTCTGTGGCTTCTTGTTCTGTTGTCGAACAATCTAACATTTCTGTCAACTGCTTGTCAGCAATTTCGTGCGACATAATATTGTTCCTTTTAACAATGCAGTTTATTTTAATCCAGTTTGGTTGTGGAGTTGAATCTTCTATTTTACACAATTTTTTATTTTTTTTTGTTCGGCCAATGTAACACTCCATGTTTTTCCCACTTAGATGGACAGATGCAAAGTTCTTGTTTATTTTGTTGTTCATTATAAGTTTGAATTATTTTGAAAGGCATTCTGAAAACATGGTAAGACATAGTAAGTGTTAAACAATTGAAAGAGCGAAAAATATAGAAGCAGCTACAAATGATCATCGTATTTTAGGGTTTGCAACGAGTTCTACGGATCTCTAAACAAATAACCATTACTGTGGTTCGATATCTGCAGTAAGTACGAAATAAAAGTGATTGTAAAGACTTGAACTGCATTAGTGGTACAGGTATTACTTGAACCTTCAGAAGAGTGAAACTTAGCGCTTTGACGCTCAGAGAGGAAGTATTAAGGTTGAAGTTGCAAGTTAAAGCTGCTTCTCATAGACGACATGTTTACAAGACAATTATTTATCATTACTTGAGAAATTTATAGGTTTTTATCGCAATTTGTAGTAAAATATAACTAAATATAGAACCAGCAACTTACTAAATACAAATGTAGTCAAGTATGTAATTTCAATATCGTGTAGGTATGTGATATAATAATATTTATATAATAATATTTTATATATTTTACGATATTCTGAGGTAATTATTGAGGCGCGTTAAAAATACTCCAATAATATCAACTATATGCACGATAAACTGATCTGCGTTTGTAGCCACTTGCATATAATACAAAATATAGCTCAAAAACACTTACCTTCACTTCACTTATTATTTATTTGTATTCAGTAATGTCTGACTCAGGAACAACATATGTATTTAATAAATGAGAGACAAGGTGAATTATCAGTGATCCTTTATTCGTTCAGTTAAACCCGTCATTCATTCAATAAGCACCACAAGAGCTTTAGTGTGGTGTTAATTATTAGTTGCAGCTCCTGTAGCGCTTTTATGCCACTATTATGAAGTTCTAATGGAACTATAGATTGCAAAAAGTTGTGCCCCTTTGGCTCCAAAGCGGCTGCATAAGGTCTGCAGTGCACGCTCTGGCGCTTGAGCTTGGCGCCTTTGGTAATAATCGGATTAGCTCCAAAGCTCTTAAGCAACAGTTTGTGCTAGTTGGGTATACTATGTGTTCTTGACATTAATTTCAATTATAGTTTTGCCAGTTTTGTTAATTAGACCGAAACATCACAGCAATGGATTGTAAGTACCTAAAAAAGAAAAGAGTAAAGTATTTGTGTAAAGAAATAAATACGTATCCAATACGTGGATCTATCAATTTAGAGCAGTGGTGGCCCAGTGGTAACGGCCCTAACTTACAAGTTGTAGGCCGTGAATTCGAACCCAGAAAGGATCTCTCTTTGTGTAAATAATTTCATCACCACTGCTCTCAAACCGGTGAAGGAAAACATCGTGAGGAAACCGGCATGTCCTAGAACCAAAAATTCGAAGACATGTACATAACATACATAAATAATCAGCCCATAACGTCCCACTGCTGCTACTGGGACACAGGCCTCCTCTCAGTGAGAGGGAGTGGGCCATCCACCACGCGAGCCCAGTGCGGGTTGGTAGATGTCACATGTCTTCGAATTTATGAAAAAAACTATCAGAGCTGTCAATTTAATTTTTTTAGATAGCCCTGGTAGTCTTTTTTATGATTTTTTTTCTTTGAGCACTATGCGAAGTGATTGAAAAAATTAAAAAATTGGTCATATGTTTGGAACCGTAAAAAAGTTCACCGACATTCTCAGGGTTAAAAAATTTGGAAATGACCTTGCCCACACCCCTATTCGATTTGATCCATACTTCCAGGGACACCCTGTATGATTAATTTATACCAATCTAATTTTGACAATCAGTCACAACAAACCCAGGTATTTGTTGAAGGCTTCATCGGGCTTTCAGAAACTGGGTATCAGTGTGCGTCCCTCTTCCGAAGTCGCAGGTCACTGTGATGAATGAGGGTTTTGCCATAGAACATGTGAGGCACAGTTTTTTTGGCATGTGTTAAAGTCATCATCTGCCTAGCCTTTTCCCAACTGGGTCGACTTGCAGTCTAACCGGATTTAGCTGAATACCAGTATTTTACATAAATCGACTGCCTATCTGACCTTCACACAACCCAGATAAAGTAAGATCAGAAATCAATAAAATTGGTTTTTCCTATAACGTTACGCGATTTCATCGAAAAACTGCTGAACCTATTGAGAGGTACCTAGGTACTGTAGGGAACTATTTCTTTTCTCGTTTTCAGACAACTACCAAAGTGTACTGTCTATGTATTCGTAACTGACATCGTGTACGGCGGCGGGGTAACTGCCTAACACACTAAGGGCTGATTTTTCCAACGTCAGATAATTTTATCGGAGGAATAATTTTGAATTTTTGACAGTTCTTCCATACAACATCTGTCAGACGTCAATTTTATTTAACGAATAAAAATTTTCTGTCTATTGAAAAATCAGCCCTCATTTTGACAATTCAACAACTCAATCATTGCGTTATTTACATTGTTGAACAGATAAATTGTTTCGAACATATGAAGCAATATCATAGTAGTTAGTAATATCAAGATTCTAATTGTGATTGATAGTGTCTTCCTAATTACGAGCTCTACCTGCACCCAGTGCAGCCGGCCGATTCAGCGGTGCTATTCTGTACAAAGATCACCGTGATAACTTAGGTGAAGTGAGATTAAAGTGAGCTATCATTCCACCTGATGCTAGGGATTGACATTGTTGACAGCTCACTTTAAGCTCACTTCACCTATGTTTTCACGGTGAGATTTTTACAGAATAGCATTACTGTTATAGATTCTCACCGTGAGAAGTTAGGTGAAGTGAGCTGTCAATTCAGAGATTGACACTAATGACAGCTCACTTTAAGCTCACTTCACCCGAATTATAACGGTGAGATTTTTACATAATAGCACTACAGGTAGAGCTTTAAAGATTTATGAAGAACCGTTTTATTTGTATTTCAGATTTACTTCGAACCTGATGAAACACATTACGAAGATATACGGGTTGGAATGGCACATACGTAATGGGGAAATATTAGCGGAGGACCGAGGAGCTGTCATCATTAGCAACCACCAGTCAGTTCTAGATATAGCAGGTCAGTTCGTAACCAAGGAAGTACTAGCTACTATATACCTACCTACCTAGGAATTAAACCCATGACCCTACGCTCGGCAGTCGCGCTTGCGACCACGAACCAACGGGGCAGTCGGGGCAACGTGTTATTGGGTTTTTCCATTAAGAATTTCTCAGTAACAGTTGGAAGTTAGCGGTATGATACCCCATTGCTTCGGAACCCTGAGCCTGAACTCTCTCCGGTCGTGACCGATTGCCGTCCCATCAGACAATGAGAGTAACGGAAGAGAGAGTGAACCTGTTTCTGCGCATTCATACCTACCTACTTATTTCAGGCCTGAACAATGCGTGGTGTTTCGTACGAAAGCTGTATATAACTGCGAAAAAAGAAGTATTTTATACTGGTCCAATAGGCCTAGTCACGTATCTCTGTGGATCGTTGTTCATTGATAGAAGGAATCCAAAAGAAGCTTACAAAATCTTGAAAAACACGGCACAGCTTATGAGCCAAGACAAGGTTGGTAAAATATATTTTTTTAAATTTTGACGTAACGAGATTCATATTTTCTATTTTATGAATGTTATGAGAATATCGAAAATTTCCTGAATGGAAATTGTCATTTTCAATCCAGAAAATGTAAAATTAAATGAGAGATTACGTAGGTAGGTCTGGAAAAATCTCGGGTGTGAACTATATCTGGACGCTTTTCTATATCCCCATCAATTTCTAGTCTTCCTGGTCATTCCTGGATGTTACTTATTGACTTACCGAGTTGTAGGTCGTAGGTTGGAACCCAGACAGGCGCTTTACTTTGTGTAAATTGTTTCATCACCACTGCTCTCAAAAACAGTGAAGGAAAACATCGTGAGGAAACCGGCATGTCCCAGAAGTCCCAGAACCAAAAATTCGAAGACGTGTGACATTTTCCAACCCGCACTGGGCCCGCGTGGTGGATTACGGCCCACTCCCTGTCACCGAGAGGAGGCCTGTGTCCCAGCAGTGGGAACATTATAGTCTGATTATGTATGTATGTATGTATTGATAAGCATCTATGTATATTGATATCGTAAAGCTGAAGAGTTTGTTTTTTGTTTGAACGCGCTTATCACTGCTCCTAACAGTCGAATTCGAAAAATTCCTATTACTTACATATAGGTACTTAATAGCCTAATTCTTGAGGAAGGTTACAGATAGCGCCATCCACGAAGACGCGCCCCACTCTTCTTCCTGGTCGCTTACAGTACAAGTGTGCAACATTCCGCTAGTGGTTTAGTTTTGTCAATACACAGTAATAACTTATTAGTGGTTAATTACTAGCGGAAGGGGCGGGGAGCAGGTGACTCGCGCGAGTGAAGCGGTAGTGAGCTTGTGTTGGTGTGGTTGCAGTGGGGTTGCTAGCTATAACCACTAGCGATTAGTAAGAAGAGTTGGGCGCGTCTTCGTGGATGGCACTATCTATAAGTCAGGTTATTTAACATCACGCTACGGCCCTAAGGAGACTACAAAAAATAGAAATAACGCAGGCGGGCGATGCGATGCGCGCGATGGGTCTGAGGAACATGAAAATTCACGCGGACGAAATCGCGGGCACAAGCTAGTAGAATATAAAGTTGATAGCATAGATATATGAAAGAAGGAGATATGTCCGGTAGTTGAAAATGTATCAGAACCCGATGTCGCTAGGTTGGCCCCACCACCGCGCCACTACTACACATGTAGTTCAGCAAAAGCAATAGATACAAAGTCGCGCACACACTTGCAATTCATAAATCAGAACGTACTACACAATCAATTATAAACCTTAACTCCTCAAACACAACGTGTATTTACCATGCACCGTACAACTTACTCACACAAAAACATCTATCGCTATCGTTGTGCTGTGCAAAAGCCATTTATTTTACATATACGCTAGTGATTGACTAAATCGGAAAGTTATCGATTCTTCCATTCATTATTGTACTAAAAATAATGTACGGTCATGAAAATAAAATAAATAAAAAACGATATGTCCAGAGCATATTATATTATAAATCAATAAAATGTAGCTAAAAAAAATAATTGAAGTAAATAAAAAAGTTAATATTATTTTACATCTTCTCAAGGGTCTACCAATCGGATTTAAACGTCATCTTGTCAGGTCTTCTATAAACCGGGTTAAAGCGGTTGACAAATTGAAAAATTAACTATAATAGCAATATATTCGTTGGGCAATCGACATTGTTGTCGATAGCCTACGTTAGTGGACGTTACCAACTACATCACTATCCCGCCGCAAGACACAGCGGCTGTACTATGCGACGCACGGCGAAAATAAAGTATCGTTTTGTAATGTTTACATTGCTTGTCCAGTCACTTAACGACATACTTAGTGGTTAGTGGTTAAGGAGCAATGTATTTGCTGCAAAAATAGTACAGCCGCTGCGATATTTGAAAACAAAAATAACGTAGTAAAAGCAAGAAATATTTTACCATTTGTTGTTTTTCATGATTTTAAAGACAAATACAGTAAAATACTTTTAGTTATATATGGTAAGTGATTCCATGAGATATGAAGTTTTTATTTTGACTTCGGTTTTTACAAGAAACCACTGAACAACTCGGCATTTTTATATTTTATCACGATCACGGTCGAAAGCGCACTAGTTCGCGGAGACGGCCATTTGCAGAGTACAGGCTCAATTTGCCCATGGCGCGTGGACACAGACACGCCCCCTTGCCACTTCTCCTGTTTTTTACATTTCTATGGTTGATAGTCTTAATAACAGTTTACGATAATAATCCATACTAATAATTTTATTTTTATTTTATTTATTTGGGACAAAAAAAAAACAGTAAATAAGTATTATAAATCCGAAAGTGTGTCTGCCTGTCTGTCTATTACCTCTTCACGCTTAAATCGCTGAACCGATTTAGATGAAATTTGGTAAAGAGATAGTTTGAGTCACGGGAAAGGACATAGGATAGCTTTTATCCCGATATTCCCACGGAAAACTTATGTAGGTGAAACCGCGGGGCGCTGCTAGTGCAAAATAATACTTATTCGAAGGGATTTCCATGTCACGAAGTAATAACTTGGTGCTTCCTCATAGATGTAGGTACTAGTTACTTTCTCAATGATAACAATAAAGTAGGTAGGTACCAAGAGATAATAATACTCTTAGAAATCATGTAATTAACATAAAATGTGCGTCATTCATAAAAAAATATAATGGTGTACCTACATTATAGCACGAGTAGGTACAATGGGGTACCTATATCTCAGACATAAATAGCTGCGATACCTAGATAAAAATAACAACAAAACAATGGTAAATTATTGTTATTTTTTTTAATTTCCTCATACTTAGTTACGCACGTCTTTAGTAGTTTTGATAATAGCATCTCAGTTCCCACGATATCTAACAAGACGGCTACCTATTTATTGTATCCTACTTGGTTTTACGTACTTAGTAGGTAAACAGTACCTACCTAAATAAATAAAACATAACCCCCTTATTAATAAACGTATTAGGGTGCGTCTAGATTATGTTGTATAACATTTAAATTTATGTTACACGTCCAAATTATTGAACATTGCAAACCTCTCTATAGAAACATGTTATATAAACATGGTATGTTACACAGTGTGGACGCACCTTTAGGTATATCAGGTATATTTCTCTCTTTCAGTCGTCAGTAATTTGGACGAAGTCGCACGACGTCTGCTACGCGTAGCGTCCGTTTATGACCTTATTGTATTTTTGACTTTCGAAAGAAGAAGACAAAGCGTTGTGTAACTATACAGACGCTATACCTACAACGTTTATTAGTAAGGAGGTACATATGTATATACATTTTTTTTTAATCAGCCTATAATGTTCCCACTACTGGGACACAGGCCTCCTCAGTGAGAGGGAGTGGGCCGTAATCCACCACGCGGGCCCAGTGCGGGTTGGCAGATGTCACATGTCTTCAAATTTTTGGCTCTAGGACATGCCAGTTTCCTCACGATGTTTTCCTTTTAGAGAGCAGTGGTGATGAAATAATTTACACAAAGTAAAGCGCCTGTCTGAATTCGAACCTACGACCCTACAACTCGTAAGTCACGGCCATTACCACTTGGCCACCACTGCTCCTTATATACGTAGGTATAGGTATTATTGCTAAAGATAGATAACCTAAGAAAGTACTTGCTCTTCTATCGTCATAAAGAAAGAAAATGCGTTTTTGGCATTACAGCAAAATAAATACACCTTAAAACTATATTAACAGAAAACAAAGATTATAATGCCAAAAGGGCCTCAGTTCAGCATAATGAACGAATTTGAGGATTCCGCATAGACCAATAAATGTTTCCAGTTAGCAGAACCATGTATTTTTTTATCTTCTGTCTAGATCAAGATATGGATATTCCCCGAAGGCACAAGGAACACAAAATTGGATGGAAAGGTATTACCATTCAAGAAAGGTGCTTTCAATTTAGCAGTAACTGCTCAAGTGCCGATCATACCCGTTGTGTATTCACCCTACTATTTCATTGACAAGAATAAATATGTTTTCAATAAAGGTAAGATTCAGTTCAGCACCCTAATTGCGTAATACACCATAAATCGGAATCTGAATCATTTTGAAGCAAATTGCTAATCAATTGCTTCATAATTTCGAAAAATTTGTCTGCTCAACACGCAAATAACGCAATGAATGTTGTTGAACTGTCAAAATGAAACCGATTCCGTTTGATAATGTGTTACGCAATAGCCCCGCAGTTCCAAGTTCATGTTCACCTACATTTCCCCAGTTATGTTTAAGTCCCATATAATAGGGAACTAGCCTATCACGGCTGTCACCATCAAGTGGAATATCTAGACGCCCCGGGACTGATTAGGTATCAATCCCGGCGTCTAGATATCCGAGAAATTTCATTTAAAAATACACAATAAAACTTTGCCCGACCTGGGAATCGAACCCAGGCCTTAGCAGTCGCGTTACGACCACTAGAACAACAAGGATGTTGTAGCTTTTTAGACCTTAATTTAAAGTTTAATAAAATAACTAAATACTATGCTACAGGTCATGTCATAATGCAGTGTCTGGAGCCAGTCTCAACAGTAGGACTAACCCTGGAGGACGTGCCAGCCCTTGCCGAGCGTCTACACCAGACCATGTCGCGAACTTACGAACAGCTGTCCAAAGAAGTTCAGTCTCCAGAACCGAGTGATGGCGGAAATCATGCGAAACTTTGTTAAGAACACGGTTGATAAAAAGAATAAGTACCTAAGTACTGTTGAGTGCTAGCCTTAATAAAACTTTATTGATAAAATTATTATTTAAAGTAGTAATAAAACTTTATTGATAAAATTATTATTTAAAGGCATTAGGCAGGTACCTTTGTCTTCTGTGAGTCTTGTATCAAAATTATTTATTGTAATTACCTACCTTGTAGAGAACACATGTTTTCTAATACTATAGCTGAACTGTTAGAAGTAATCCAGTGATTTAAATTCCCATTATTAAAAAAACCGGTCAAGAGCGAGTCTGACTCGCGCACCGAGGGTTTCGTATTGTGAAATGTGAAATCTTTTTAAATTTTCATCAGCGAGGCCTATTAATATTCGTCAGAGAATTTTAATACTGCGGTGTAGAATATTGCAGTTTTAGGTCAGCGCTATCTCTTGACCGATAGTGGAACTAATGTCCTTTTTGTATTTTTTGTTGCTGATTTCTGAAAAAGTGTGCTATTTAGAGACATCGTTTTATTTTTCCTGTAATCTTTACATAAACTTCTATCACGTAGAATAATTCAGATCTGTATCTATGCAAACTTCGGAGATAAAGGAGGAACGGTATTTTTTTTTACATTTTTCATTAAAAGTCGAAAACTACGCGGCTTAAAAAAAAAGAAAAAGTGTCTAAGAATGTGCAAACAGCGCTCTTTCATATGATACCCCACATGCCCAGTAGCCCAACTTCGAATTTTTAAGACCCCTTTCAGTCCTTGTTGCAAATAAAATAAAATAAAAATTATTTCTTATTTCCAAAATATTTGGGCAAACGTTATCTAAAACTATTCCAAATTTCAAGTTGATAGCATTAGCAGTTCTTGAGATATTCAGCTGTGACAGACGGACAGACAGACAGAATCACTATAATCCTTTTTACCATTTTGGTACGGAACTCTAAAAGCACTTTAAGGGTCAATCCCCACTGAACGACTTGAACGAGCAGCGGCCATTATCCATAGTCATTTGAAGGCAACGCAACGCGGCGCCGCCGCCGCCAGGTTACACGAGCGAGCCTTCTAGCGACTAGTCAAATGAAGGAAAGTCGCTTGCTCTGGCCGCGGCGCACTATGGACGGAAAAACTAACTCCCCTTTCGTAGGATTTTTGAAAAATAAAATGTTTTATTTGATAGTTTCAAGTATACAGTTTTGTCGAGTAGGTAGGTACATTAAAACATTGAATAAATTAGTAGTTACAGGTTTTTTTTTTCAATCTATACCATCAAAAAATGACTTTATATATTTCAAATGTATGAAAATGGAATTTGTTTTCCTCATAACTTTTGTTTGTCTTGGATTGTAAAGCTGAAACTTTCAGGTATTGTTGCCGAGCTTATACCAAAGCCACCTGACTTTTGACCTTGACCCCGAACTTCCCCGTTCAAAAGATATGAATGAATTAAAAATGCATATTTGGACGATATTTAATACGCGGTAATGTACCTCAAATATATGTATATATAATTTTTTTTTTACCCAGTATTGAGCCCTGATAGATAAAATCATATGTGACTATTGATGTTGACGAAAAACGTGCTTATTCAAAACGTATGAATTAATTAAAATTTTATATTTTGAAAATTTAGTTATGGTAAAAATGGTTGTTAAAGCCGCAATATTGTATTCAGTTACTAAGAATTCCTTAACTTTTTACCGTCGGCCAATTTATTTCAAATTCGCAAAAGAAATCGATTTGAATATTAAAGAAGAAATGGCGTCAATTGAAACAGAAATTGATGCTCTACGGCCAATTGTTATTGAAGGTGCAAATGTGACACACAAACTACATTATGACCATGATCGATGGCAAGATAACCTCACATCTATCAGGTACCTCCACAGCGACATGTGATATCTGCAAAGCGACACCGAAAGGGATGAATAATATCGACATGGTATCACAGAGAAGTACAAGTTTAAGTTTGGTCTGTCTACACTTCATGCACATATTATATGCATGGAATGCATCTTGCACATTGCTTACCACCTCGAGTTCAAGAAATGGCAAGCTAAAGATGATTTAAAAATACAATTGGCCACAAAAAAAAATTCGAGAACGATTTCGGTATGAAATGGGACTGCTTGTGGATATAGTTAAACAAGGTGCAGGAACTACCAATGATGGAAATACTGGCAGAAGATTTTTTGGAAATCCCGAAGTGACAGCGCAGATCACAGGTGTTGATGAAGAACTTATTAGAAGGTTTGGAGTGATTCTTCAGGTAGTCTCATGTGGAGAGTTTATAGACGTGGAAAAGTTTCGGCAATATTGTGATACAACAGTTTATAGATATGTTGAGCTCTATGCATGGTAATATATGCCCTCAAGTGTGCATAAATGAGACATGCATGCCGACATAATTGAGCATAATGACTTTATTCCAATCGGTAAACTTTCTGAAGAGGCATCCGAAGCTCGCAACAAAGATTAAAAAAAAATCAGAATCTTCTACTCGCGGAAAACTAACAGAATCGCAACAAATGAGGATATTATCCATAATTTGCTGATATCCTCTGACCCATATCTCTCTAGTTTCAGACCTAAGATAAGGCAACTTCGTAGTAAACCTCTATCAGATGAAGCCAAATTGTTATTGTTATTAACTTCTAGTTCAGATGTAGACTTTGCAGACATAGGAAACCTGTCTGACTGTGACATTGACTAATTTAATTATGATTGGGCCTTCTACTGAATCATTGAATTCATATCGCATTATTTGTTGTATAAATTCAATTATTAATTCATTCATACGTTTTGAATAAGCACGTTTTTCGTCAAGATCAATAGTCACATATGTTTGTTGTCCATCAGGGCGCAATACTATGTAAAAAAAAATTATATGTACATATATTTGAGGTACATTACCGCGTATAAAACATCGTCCAAATATGCAATTTTAATTCATTCATATCTTTTGAACGGGGAAGTTCGGGGTCAAGGTCAAAGGTCAGGTGGCTTTGGTATAAGCTCGGCAACAATACCTAAAAGTTTCAGCTTTACAATCCAAGACAGACAAAAGTTATGAGGAAAACAAATTCCATTTTCATACATTTGAAATATATAAAGTCATTTTTTGATGGTATAGATTGAAAAAAAAAACCTGTAACTACTAATTTATTCAATGTTTTAATGTACTCGACAAAACTGTATACTTGAAACTATCAAATAAAACATTTTATTTTTCAAAAATCCTACGAAAGGGGAGCTAGTTTTTCCGTCCATAGTGCGGCGCGCCGCTGCTCTTTCAGTGGGGATTGACCTTAGACTCTCCCGGATTTTCCGGGAAATTTTTGCAATGTTTTTAATAAAATTGTCATTTATGCCACAAAACAGATGACTATAAACTTCTGCCTGCGACTTCGTCCGCGTAAAATTTTATGACAATGCTGTAGCTTCCCATTTTAGTGAAAGAATTTTCGGATTTGAATCAGTAGTTTCGAAGATTACCCCCTACATACAAACTCACTTTTACCGTTTATAATACAAGTATAGGTAGATAATTCGGAATAATTCCCCGAATCATCAGTTTTGTTAGCAAGTGCCTAACATTGCGCCTGTAACCCAGATTTAGTAGGCAAAGGTCATTGACACCCGTTTTGCCAGTTAAGTCTATTTTAGCGTCACAAAACCTAACGTACTAATGTGAAACTCCTAATGGGAAAACCCAAAAACACTTTGCCCGGCAGTATCAAACCCCTGACCCACACTCGGCCCAGCGTCGTGCTTGAGATTGAGACGGAGACGGAAGATCACAAGACCAACAAAGCAGTCTGCTTATTGGTTTCTTATTGGTTTTCGTTTTTCATTCATATGGACAGTCAAAACACGCCAGGCGGTTGCTCGCTCAGATAGCGTCATGGCCTAATGACCCCATGTATTTGTATTCAACGTGTTGCCATCATGACGAGTATATTCACGCCTATCTATAATGTACTGCATGAATAGAGAATATCGATGAACAGTGGATACAACCTATACACAGAACGGATTCAGATTCAAACACCATAGAACTGCTGGCTGCACGCTGCGCCGAGGGAGGGTGTGGCCTATTACCTATTTATAGACTACCACGAGCAATTTCCGTATAGAACTATAACAAAGAACTTTTCTAATAAGAGAATAAAGTGGAATAAAGTTATAAAATGTTTAAAATATTTCATTGCAAATCGATTTTGTCTTTGTCTCTTTCTAGCAATCAATGTTTGCGGTGTTCCATGTCCATTTAACTTGGACGTCAAACTCGCGCTCAAATACCACTACAATTTAGTGAAGTCGCTGGAACGCTCTCTCGTAAAACAGTATTTCGTTTCTCATGATTGGTTGCGCGCTATAGGATTTCTTTCAGTTTTGTGTTTATTTTTGTTTTTAGAAGCTTGACGGTTTTATTGTTCAGTGATATTATTTATGTTGTATTAAAAATGTGGGACAAAATCATTTATATGATAGTGATTATCATAGTAACGTACATTTTGAAACAATTGTTGTCGGAAACACCGAATTTCGTGAAATTTAAATCGAAATTTCTTGTGTTTTACATCTGGACTTCTGTGACCGCAGTGATATTGATGCCGTTTTTTGTGTTCAACCCGAAAAATGTAAAGAATTCCCTGTAAGTATATATTTTGTTTCCCATTTAAAAACCAATACAATGTCTTATGTCACAGATTAGCGCACTAACCTGTACGCGATGCCTGTAGATTGATTCATAGAGGGATTTTGCTGAATGGGTTTATCCCACGCATCATCATCAAACAAAACTCTTGAATGATAACTACAACATTA
Source organism: Hydraecia micacea (assembly GCA_914767645.1). NCBI lineage: Eukaryota > Metazoa > Arthropoda > Insecta > Lepidoptera > Noctuidae > Hydraecia > Hydraecia micacea. The sequence continues at coordinate 7,756,196 of OU611779.1, read as the reverse complement.
AGTCAAAGCTAAGAGAAAAAGACATCATTATTATCTCAAGTCTTCACAATTCATCTCCCACTGTTTATTGTTTACAGATTTGGATCACAAATAGTAAAACATGTCACGAAAGTAATAGAAGTTAAATGGTTATTGCGAAATGGAAGAGTATTAGCTGAAGACCGTGGAGCTGTGGTGGTGTCCAACCACCAATCTTCAATTGACATTCTAGGTAAAATAATTTATTTTTATCTTCCTCTTACCTCATCCACTACGCCTTGTTATCCTATATATTTAAGCCCACCTTGTGGTTAATAGTATGATATAGTTTTAAGCCAATCTAGCTCAGACTGTGGGTTGCTCAACTAAATCTACATCTAGTATAATGAAGTCTGTTTTACATTATTATTATATAAAGTACCTGCAGTGGTTATGTAGAATTATTATTGCTATGTTATCCCTGTTTATTGATGTCTAACCTATTAATAGTGCAACATACAATGATGTCATCTAATGATCTTGAGGTCAATTGGCAATTGTCAAGCTTAGAATATCCATGATGACTATTCTTATACCTTGCACACATCGGCACATATATCTCCAATATTTTAATTTTATTGGGAGCTCCTTGTGTGCATTAAAAAATTTGTGAAACCTTTTAATTCACAAATCATGCTGTTAGGTAGATATCAAAATAAAAAGTAATTTATTCAAATGGGCTGAAAACCAGTATGTTTTGAATAGGTATAAAAAAAATTACATAAGAAAGAAAATTAAAAAAACGCCTACTCTTCTGCTTTCCATATGGCTTCAGCCGTGGCAATATACAATCCTAGGGCCTCAGATATTTGTGAGTAGAAATTACTTAAAACAAACACGCAAGTTAATTCATTTTTAAATGAACTTCTTGCACTAGCAATCTTATCACATTTTAGTGCAGATAAAAGAGATAAATTTCTGATAGAGGTAGATATGGATTTTATGACCATGAATCATACAATGATATTAGCAATAGTAGATATGTGTGAAGTTATGTTTTGTTCATTTTCAAGCCTATATTACAAAAGGAATAAAAGATAAGAAGCTAGTACTTACCACACTAATAGCCAGCACATAAAAAATGTTTGTATAATGTACTTCTTCATCTTCTTCTTCATCATTCACCCAATACTGAGGATCGCGACCGCATACGACAAGTCTTCAAGTTCTGCGGTCTTCTGCAGTGTCGACCGCTCAGTAGAAGCTGCCTCCAACAGCCTTCTTGATCGTGTCTGACCATCAAACCGTTGCTCTGCCTTGAACGCGTTTTCCTTCCATGCGGCCCAGTATCATAAGCATTTTCAGACCAAGCATTAGGAGAATGCATAATATGTCCAAAAAGCTGAGGACATGCTCCTGGTATATTGTAGATAGCCGCTTGGCAATGTTGAGTTCCTCCAGTATGGATTCATTATTTCTCATGTTGGTCCATGATGAAGTAGCTTCCGCCAACACCTTAGTCGACCTTAGAGGGTGCAAATGTCGTGCTGTTCCACGCACTGATACCTGCATATTACAGGAGTTAGTGAATGCTACTCATAATACTTAATCCTTGTTAGTATTCCTATTCGAGTTCTGGGCTCACAGTCACACTATGTAAATTCCCATAAAAAAAATATTTCATAAAGTCTTTTGTAAATGTGACATTGCACTGCAACTCTTATTTACATACTGGTGTAATAATAGCAATGTCAAACTAATTACCCTGAATATTGTTTACTAATGTTATTTATAGTGTTAAGAATCAAACAATGGTACCCAAGTTATTCTAGTACTATTTATATCTACTTAATAAAAATCTGAAATTCATTCACTGACAGTCACAGACTCACAGCCTAAACTGCTGGGTCTAGTAGAAGCATGAAATTTTGGGCAAGAGTTTCATTTTAATTTTATAACAAAAGTGAGGAATTTCAATCCCTAAAGGAGTTGGTTGCAGAGCAGTGGTGGTCACGGCCGCGAGTTACCGAATTGTAGGTCGTAGGTTCGAACCCAGTCAGGCGCTTTACTTTGTGTAAATTATATCATCACCACTGCTCTCAAAACGAAGGAAAACCTCGTGAGGAAACCGGCATGTCCTAGAACCAAAAATTCGAAGATATGTGACATCTACCAACTCACAGTGGGCCCGCGTGGTTGATTACTAACCACCCCCTCTCACAGAGAGGAGGCCTGAGTCGCAGCAGTGGGAACATTATAGGCTGAATATGTATGTATGTATGTAAAGGAGTTAAAAAGAGAATGAATGTTTGTGTCGAAGTTCGTATGTTATAAAATTGTAACAATAATATTAATAAATTTAAAAATATATTAATTCTGTTTGTTGACATAAGGCAGGGTTCACACGGCATTGTCTTGCACGTACATAGAACATTGTACAAACATTGTAGAAACATTGTACATAGAACCATTCACATGTCGTTTGTACGGCGAAAAATCGTACACCGTTTATGCGTTTAAACGAATACTCAACGGACTTGTCAAGCAAATCGAATGAACTTTAACGTATTCGGCTTGCAGTGGCACATAGTATAGCTCTGTCTCCTTCACACCATACAACGTTTTTCATCGAATAGCAACCGAACATGATTTAGTCCAAAGAGTAAAGTAACTATAGAGGGAATTTAGTCTCTTGGCGTCTTTTGGAGAGGTCGCGCGTATTTGTGTTTGTTGTTTCAAAATGGTTGGCAAATCTTCTATAGATAACGAATTATTAATTTCTTTAAAAAAAAAAATCGTACACCCTTAAAAGTACAACCAAGCGTGGATCCATCACAGACGTCTACTCACTGTGACAACTGTGTGAAGACTGCTGCTATTAGTTTTTTTACACGAATGAAAATTTACCGTATGAACACCCGGGTGATTGTACGTTAATAAAACGAATACAAAGAAAACGTACAGGACAATGCCGTGTGAACCCAGCCTAACGGTCCCGCAAGACGGGAACCTCGTGAAAGCCGAAAAAGATAAACAAATCAAGTATTTTGACTTGGTTCGCGAGGTTGTCGACATGTGGTATGTGGACTCAGCGATAATTACTATCGGCACCGATAGTCGTGACAACCAATGGCCTAATATCTAAGAGCCTCGACCAATACCTGAGGAGGCTCTCGTTGGGCAGCTGGATTAGGGGCTCGATTCAGAAAGCCGTACTTCTGGACACGGCTCGTATTGCTCGTATTGACTGCCACCGCGGTCACACGCTGTCCGCCAACAATAGATTTTCTATTGTGTCTGTTTTCTGGCAGTCAACATGTTAGGACCACTAGTAGCTTGGACCCTGTCCCCGATACCGCTGGGCTACTATTTTTAAATGTTTTTTTTTTTTTAGATTCTAATATTTAAAAATATAACTTAAATGTAAGTATATATCACAGAAATCTTAATAATAAGGCAATAGAAATGCTATAGTACTAAATTTTATATCGGGACGAGTGTCGCCGGGTCACAGCTACTACTACATAAACAAAAAATAGATACACAATTACACCTACAAATGCACTTTGCATTACTGCTACAAAATTAAACTTTATGCGATGACATTACGCAATATTTTTCATAAACGCATAATGACAGGGGGCGCGACTCCTGCAGCCAATAAGAAACGTGTGCGAAAAGCAAAAAATGATATTGCGTGCTCACTCTCACTTAAGAATAGTGCAGTGCAAACTATTACGAGCTCATATCGATAAATTATATTTTTCCGTTGAGTGTTAATAATCTCCAAGGAGTCCAGCAACAATACATAATTCATTTTATTGAAAGTATTTCTTTCGTCAACGCCCTTTTAGACGATTTATTTATGAGGAAATGGAATACAATAAAACAATAAGTGTACGTACATTTAGTTTATTATATAATAAAATTATACAATTCTTAAAGGCTCTCCAATACTTCACCTTCCGTGTAAAAACAATGACCAAATCAAATAGGATGGATTGTGTATGAACTTAGAATAAAAGGGGGAGGTAGTTAGTGTAGTGGTGGACTATAAATACTTAATAAACTAAACTAATTGAAATGAAAATGAAAAAGGTTACATCTCATATTTAAATATTAAAAAAAAACATGATACATTCCAATTTGGTAAAACGAAGTATTAAGCTGAACGTAAATAATTATCGATACAGTAATGCTATTCTGTAAAAATGTCACCGTGAAAACATAGGTGAAGTGAGCAGTCAATAGTGTCAATCTCTAGCGTCAGGTGGAATGACAGCTGACTTTAAGCTCACTTCACCTAAGTTATCACGGTGATCTTTTTACAGAATAGCACCGCTGAATAGTAGTAGCACGTCACTAAATTGCGGCCAACTCATGCGGCTTGTACCTAGAATTTACGCAAACGGCGAGTTTTGTTTATTGCGTATGACTATAATTTCATTGCTGCTTTTAGCAGTAGTAATAGTAGACATGAATAAGCTTAAGCGTTAACGGTTATTGATTTGACAAAAAAATCGTTTTTTGTGATAAATCGTAGTAGTGATAGTGAAAATATTTGATTTGTCTATATTTGCTAAAAAACGACAATATTTCAAAAATTAAGTACTTACATATGAAATGTTATTCCTTTATTTGTTAAGTTACAAGTTTTGGACGAGTTTCCGCAGTTGGATATGCTGCAAAACACCATGTTTACCTCTCCGCGTCTCAAATAACACAAGAAACCGCGACAAACGCTCCGCGTGCACTTGTGTACTCCAACACATAAGCGCGGCGACAAGGTCACGCGTCTATGCGACTTCTATTGCCTTATTATTAAGATTTCTGTGGTATATATGTATAATGAAATAAAGGAAATATTAATTCTAAACTTGGTTGTGTTAATTCCAGGAATGTTCAATATTTGGCATGTAGCAGACAAAGTAGCTGCTATAGCAAGAAAAGAGATATTCTATGTATGGCCATTTGGACTGGCTGCATACCTCGCAGGAGTCGTGTTCATTGACAGAAATAACTCAAAAGATGCATACAAGCAACTGAAAATTACGTCAGAAATCATGATTAAAAATAAGGTAGGCGAACAGTGGAATAATTTAAACAATAATATATCAGTATCTAAGTCCAAACTTGACGATTGATCTCGATCAACGGCGTTTTGCTCATCTTTCTTTTCAGATGGCAGGATCTACCCCTATTGACGATTACTATTGTGAGGAATACATCCACGTAATTTTATTAATTTGCGCATTTCCTGCAAACGGATCCACCACACATGTTTGCGACATTTTTCAGCAACAAGACATTGGATTATATTTCTCGAGTATAATCGAATCTGTACCTAAAGTCCGGCCGCGCCAAATTTGCCAAATATGTAAACAACAACAATGGCCGCTCGAAATTGAAAAAATCGATGTATATCGATTTCAAGTAATGTTTGTTTTCGTCTAGTTAGCTCGAAGATTTAGACGAAAACAAAAATTACTAATAATAAATGTTCTTGTATATCGATTTTATTCAATTTTGAGCGGCCATTGTTGTTGTTTACATATTTGGCAAATTTGGCGCGGCCGGACCTTACATATGTTTATACTAGTATATGCACTCTATCCTAACTTCTCGCTGGATGCAAGAAGCACAGAACCGATCGAAATGGCGGTGCTTGGGGGAGACCTATGTCCAGCAGTGGACGTCTTTCGGCTGAAATGATGATGATTATTCTTTCAATTGAGTAGTCCCGAGTGTATGTCCTACGTAGCGGATATTCATAGTATTTCTGGCCGCATACTCATTACCGTGGTCTCTTTACTTACAGACGAAGATCTGGCTGTTCCCTGAGGGAACCAGAAACAAAGATTTCACAAAACTGCTGCCATTTAAAAAGGGCGCGTTCAACATTGCGGTTGCTGCCCAAGTGCCAATCATTCCTGTTGTATTCTCGCCCTATTATTTTATTAATCGGAAGAAATACATTTTTAATAAAGGTATGATTTTTATCCGTAATTTTTAGTTTACATCTGCAGGCTTCCAGTTATCTGAATGTATAAGAATTAAGAAGAAAATTTGGTTTAAAAGAGTGTCCGTGGAGTTTCTTCTCCATAGGTACCTACTACGCTTTGTGATGGCTTCATCTTCCTGACTAATCGACCCCTTGACAATTTAAATGTGCCTGAAATTGTTGTATTTGAAAAAAAAGTCATGTTCATTGTCGTGTCCTCAGATTTAAAACACAGTTTTAAAAAGAAATGTACGACATGCGTAAATACATTTTATAATAGCTTCGAATTGTAAAGACAAACATGGTGAGGAAAGGACTCACGCTCCAATAATACAGACAATGTGAAGTAATATTAGCACAGGTGAGGCAGCCGTGCACTCGTGCCCTACAGTCACGAGTGTCGACACTATGGGCCAACTGTTCATCAACACTCGATAGATAAATAGAGCGCTCAATTATGAAGTTCTAAATAATCATCTATACAAATAAATAAAATTGAAGTGTCTGTTTGTAATGTCAAAATAACAGCGTTTGTTCCGGTAATCTCCGAAACGGCTGGAACGGTTTTGGTGAAATTTGGTATGGGGGTACTTTGAACCCTGAGGAAGGGTATAGGCTACACGGGTGGGTTTTAGTCAGTAAGAGTCTGACACTCCCTTCCGCTCCACCCAGAGCGGGGGGGAGTCATTAGATGATTTCCCATCAAAAAAAAAAAGGCTACTTTTTATACACGTAGTACTACGTATGTATGTACATACCACGCGGGTAAAGCCGCGGGCGGAAGCTAGTGATAAATAAATGACAAATGACATTACAGTCCGTCAAATCTAAGAAGTACCGTTTGACGTTTCATATTTTTCAACTTTGTTCATACGAATTCATCATAAAACCATGAATTTAGAAAGATTTCATTATTGTATCTAAAAATGTACAATTCTTAATATCTAAATGTAATTGAAAACTTTCAAACAAAGCAAAATAACACATATTTATAACTGTCAAACGGTACTTCTTAGATTTGACGGACTGTAAGCACTATTTCTTCGAAAATTACAAAACACGTATTAATATGATAGCAGTCGTCATAAATCTTTGCTTCTGTTATTTTTTTTTTTTACGTTACTGCATTGATTTTCCAGGTCATGCAGTTATCCAGTGTTTAGAGCCAGTCCCAACAGTGGGATTGACTATGGAAGATGTACCAGAATTAATAACCAAAGTGCGCAACACTATGGACGCGGCTTACAAGGAACTCTCAAAAGAGGTGCTAAGCGCCTTGCCTCCCAACTACCCGCTGGCAACCGATTGAGCTGCCAGTGCCATCGACCGACGGTACCACCTATTATGTATTAAATTTATAATCACACAATTATTAAGCTTTTAGGTTGGCATAATAATGCTGGTTCATGAAATGTTTGTACTATATACCTATAGCAAGCATTCCAATCACTAGAAATATGAATGTTTCCGTGATTTTCTATTAAGAATTTACATCTTGTCTAAATAATCTTTACTTAATATTTAAGGCACACTTTTGTGTTTTGTCTACTTACAGACCGCCACATCGACTAGCGAAGTGACCTTTTTCTTAGAGTTCCGTTTTACCAATCTAGGGAAAAATAAAATAACTGGTAGAAGGAACAAGTCACACAATTTATAGCTGTACGTTTTAGGTAATATTTTATTAATTTCAAACTTGTATGAAGTATTATTTTTATGAAATTTATATTAGTTTTGTTTTCTTATCTATAATTATTGGCTGGTATCAACACTTATAAAGCGTTGGTCAAATCCTTAACAAGTCATAATAAGTCTTTACAGTAAAAGTGACTCGAGGCTAGAAAAGGTTGAAGAAATTTGTATCAAATAGTGTATTGTAGAAAAAGTTAAGAAACAATCTTAGGCATGTGGAGTTAATTAGCAATCAGCAGATGATTGAGTTGCGACAGGCGGCAAGCCGCGACAATGATTTGTACTTTGTTGACCTTTTTTTGTATTCAAATCACACTGCAGTGTAGCTGTTTGTTTCTGCACCGCTGCAGTACGGAATTTTAATCACTCGTTAAGCAACGTCGCACATTAAGTTGACTGAAGCTATTACCATTTCAGTATTTGAACAATGTTCTACTAAAGAACTACTTTTTTATTGTTTAGTTATTACTTTATTAGTCGTAGAATTGTTGAGTTGAGAAATACGTGTTATTTAACATTCGTCCCAAACATTAAAGCGCACAATATATTCATTACAGAATTTATTTTTGTAATAAGTTAAAGAAGATATCAAAATTCTATAAGTACTTAATTTTTTTTAAACTTACTGATTTGATAAAAACAACATAAAATAACCTCCTCCTTTTTTTTGAGGGCGGTTAAAAATCAATTTTGGTGCAATATATTCTAATTGTATTGAAATTGTTTTGATCTCTCTGATAATAAATCAAATATGACATAATTCAATTAATAATTTTATGCTATCCTGTTTTTCTTAGGGAAAAGGCGACAAAAGCTATATTCAAAATATTTTTCTTACGATCAGTACTTACGCGTGTACAATGCCTTGTGTGCTATAGATACATATGATTTGCGTCACATTAAATGATCACCGTAGCATTCACTTAAATAGATTTACCCCCTTACTAATAAACTTATTATATCAGATGGATAGTTACACACCGATTTCTCTCTTTCAGTCTTCAGTAATTTGATTTTCGAAAGAAGAAGACAAAGCGTTGTGTAACTGTACAGACGCTATACATCGTTTATTAGTAAGGGGGTAACCGTGCATGAATGAACCACGAATATTATCTAACTAGGCTTCGTGAAACAAGGTCAATGTTTTCTTCCACACTACTTTTTACGTGTAAGACCATATGTTGTGTAAGTACTCAATAATCAACAGCTTCATAGTATATTAAACCAGTATTATTTATTTTAATATTTACTTTTTTATCGCTTTGAAGGGTATGGTGAGCTTTCGACACTTTTGTTTTGTCGCTACTCAATATTTAGTTAAGTAGGTATTACAGGAAATGTTCCTCTATCGTATGATACACTTAATTTTACTCTCTAGTCATGTAAACGACTAACTGTGGAGTCCATTCGATGTGCTTCGCATATACCTCAGCGTCACCGCAATCAGTACTTGTAATAAATTACTCAAACACGATAACATACTTATAAATTCTGTGTACGTTGTAATCATTCTGTAATTCACTTCGTGAGAAAATTCCCAAAAAAATTTCTTCATAGGGAAACTTTCACGCCTTCGAGGCAATTTATTGCATAATATCATCATTATGTAACCAAATGCGACGTCTAATTTATAAAATTTGCAATTCTTATTATTTTGTGTTGTTGCTCGTAAAAGTATTGAAGTTAAAATCCCATCAACGTGTACCGTTATCCGCGATTAATCTTCTAGATTGTTATAAAAGCGAATTAAAATACGAGAAGTTACCAAAATTCGTTGCCGATGTTTTATCGATAATGTTTGAATTTTATTATGTAGATGACTAACTTTAGAAAAGTAGGTAATGTTTATTAAAATTACGGTGCCATTTTAAATTCTACGCCAACCTATTTCTAATTTATGATGTCAAAATTATAATGGGACCACTTTTATACCCATTGTAAATGATAATTTTCAACACCTAACCACACGCATGGAGCAATATTATAGTAAGGAGATTATCAAAGTTACAAAGCAAATATTTTTTTGTTAATCATAGCCTGCGTAGATAACGTAATGAAATTGTTTCATTTTTCTGATAATCCGAATTACATAAACGTAGTTTATCAGTTTTAATCAACATAGAAATGTTGTATTATCGAAATGTCTAAATCTTTCATAATAACACTTTTGTGATAATTTAAAGTATTTTTAACCATCATACTTTGAAAATTTGTTATAATAATTACCTTTTTTTTTTAATAAGAGTGTTTTGCTGAATTGAATTGGTTATATTAATAAGATATAATTAAGATATCCACCAAAGATATTAAGTTTTTTAAACCCTAAAATCTTGCATTTATTTATGATAACTTCCTTTTGCAACTGATAAAAAGTCTGCTTTCCAGTTGCACATTTTTGTTACAATTACCAAAGAAATTGTCAATAGCAGCACAACTCATAATACACAAGTAAAGTCCCGGGGAATAGCAATGGTGAACGAATTCGAAACGAAAGAACGATTCTATAAAAATGTCAATTTGAAAACTTAGGTGAAGTAAACTGTCATCCCACCTGTCCCTTGGGAGTCTAGGGATTGACAGATCACTTCATTCTCACTTCACCTAAGTTATCACGGTGAGATTTGTACAGAATAGTACAACTGAAGGCCAATTCCCGTAATTAAAAATGTTCTAAATCTAGTCGCAATCTCATCTCAGCGACAATCAATGTTAAAAACTTGTCAAAAATGTAGGGAAATTAGACGTATTTTTGACAGATTGAGACTGAAATCTGACCGTGCAAGTTCTTTAAATTACGAGAATTGCCCCTCTGGTCTATTTTCAAATGTATTATGTGCTTCACAGTGTTCTATCTGATGTATAACCTGCTACATTGATTTGACTGCAGTAGCATGTTTTTAGTAAGTGCGCTCTATTAGACGCTTAGTATAACTAAAGTTCCAAGCTACGGGGTGGCAGAAACATCGACGCGCAAACCTGTTATCATGTATTCAGTAGGTACAGACTGGAGCACATCAAGCTACCCGAAACAGTCAAATTTCCCCAATCAACTTTGAACCTTATGCTTAAGCGATAAAGTTGAAAATCTATTAAATAAATTTGACAGATTGTAGTAGCTTGATGTGCTGGCGTCTGTACACGATTCTGAACTGCCCTGCGTTGAAATATTTCATCGGTTATTATAAAAAAATTGTTGTCTGTACATTTTGACCGCGTAGGTTACACTTTTCTATGGAACAGCTGTTTTTTTTTTATAACCCACGAAAAATCTCTGTTTGTCATCATGTGCTGAATTCATGGTTACAGTTTGTACGTCGATGTCCCAGCCACCCTTTATATTTGCCTCAGTATTGTCTAAATTGAATTTACTTCTGCTCCATTTAGGGTACTTTGCAGCTCAATAGCGTAAATTCGATGTAATTCCAATTATTTTTGTGTAAATGTGTAAGATTCTATCTCATGATTACTACATAAATAGATATTATTGTGTGTAAAAGTATGTTTCATGACATAATTATTACTATGTGTATGTTTCATGTCATATAATAATATTTAATATTATTTAGAGATGGCATAAAAGAAGTATTTTCAGAATGACAGAGTGAGATAACGCTATTTGAAAGAAGTATTTTCAGAATGACAGAGTGAGATAACGCTATTTGAAAGTAGTATTTTCAGAATGACAGAGTGAGATAACGCTATTTGAAAGAAGTATTTTCAACATGACAGAGTGAGATAACGCTATTTGAAAGCCAAGCGCGAAGAAGAGATAAAACGTATCTCTCCGCTCCTCTCATTATTGCCATCACTAAATAAATTATAAGCAAGTTTATTATCTGAATGTAACTCAATGTAAATAAACGCTTTTATCATGCCATTCGATATTACTGTAGGCCATAGTACCGATAATATGTATTTAACTGTATGAATATAGATTATAGAATATTTCACGCGTTTTCACTAAGCTTTTGTAAATGTAGTGTTTTACCAGTGTATCTAATCATTCGTGCGGGTCTAAAATATCCATGAAATATATGTAAATAAATAAAAAATATCGTGATCACTAAACATAAATAGCTCTCACGTTTTAATCTACATCACAAGATAACCAGTGGGTTTAATATTATTTTTGAACAAATAAAAAAAATAGGCTCTATTCTCTAGTAAAACAAGTGAAAAGCCTAAGGGCGGGTTGTTTCACGACCACTTGACGCACGCGTATACGTAAAAAATGGCGCTAACTATCGTCAAACCAAAAAAAAAAGCGTTGTTTCCCAAAACTATGGCCTTTTCTTATGACAAATAATAACGATTACGTAATCGTTATTATTTGACGTGTTACGTTAACCAACCGTTTGAAACAACCGGCCCTAAAGCTACGGTTTCCTAGAAGAGCGGTTCCGACATATAACGCCATTTTCATTAGTATTTGACATGAAGGTGTCATAAAACGCTGTGTATTTGGACAGCCGTTATTATGTGACTGTTCGCCGTTTTCTTAGAAAACCAAAGCTTAATTGAACAAGTATTTTTTTTTATCCTAATTAAGAATTCTGTTATACCATATAATATGGTAATCACACGACGCAATCCGTTTAAATCTTAATACATTTCCAGCAATTTTGCTGACAGCAGTATGCACTTAAATTTAGTTTACATATTAGTTATTTTAAGCATAGTGATCGATGCTAATCATTAGTATATATCCGCTTAATTTAGTCCTGATAAACAAACAGACAAAAAAAAATTATAACCACCCTACTAACCCCCTTACTAATAAACGTATTATATCAGGTATATTAATTGTCTCTTTCAGTCGTCAGTAATTTGACTTTCGAAAGAAGAAGACAAAGTGTTATACTTAACTATACAGACGCCATACAAGGTTTATTAGTAAGGGGGTAGCTGTATCGGATATTCTCGTTATCGTATATAATTACCACAGTTTAGCTAGCAACCTATCGTTCCAATTGTAGGAAAACCTGTTCAGGTGGAGATTCATAGACGACTCCGCCTTGGAGTGTAAATGTGGTGCTGTTCCACAAACGATGAGACACTTAATATCATGTCCTGCGTGTCTTGTCAGCTGCACGTTACAGGAACTGACGGACGTTGGTGATGGCGCCAAACAAGAAGCCGAATTCTGGGCCGAGTCCATTTTGATTGTTGTCGACACGCTAAGAATAAGATTGTAGCCTAACTTAATTAAAGCTAGCTTTAGTCTTGATCTTAACAGAGATAGTGTAAGCTTTCAAACACCATGATTGCCCATTATGAATTATATAATTACAATAGTATGATGTTATGTCAGTCGTTACAGGTCGTCAGTAGCCCAAAAGTCTGATAACCAGACCAAGGGGTATCGTTTTACCCAATAACTGGGTTGTGGAGGTCAGATAGGCAGTCGCTCCATGTAAAATTAGTATTCAGCTGCATCCGGTTAGACTGGAAGCCAACCTCAACATAGTTCTGAATATTCTAGGCAGATGATGAGTATGATGTTATGTCTACAAGGCAATTACCCAGAAATAAACGGGTTGTTTCCTAATTAAATCCTTGACATTTGAACTGTAATTTTCCATAATTATCACTACTACATCCTGGTAATTACTATGACGTCGTCTACTATCAGACTTCCGCTCTTTCATACTTTTGAAGCTACAATCGGGATTTTTTTTTCATGATTTTTACGACCTTACCCATGTAAGGATCGTAGCAGGTGGCATTCTGTAGTTTTTGAGTACTCTCATAGGAAGAAGACATGAGCTTATGTATTTATGTTACGGCCTTTCTTGCCAGGCCGTTGTCTTGGCTTAACTTACAACATAGGGTGATTTTGTCTATGCTGGCGTAGTAGGTACCAAAAGCTCGTTTGTGATACTTCATTTTGAGGAAACTTACCAACCGGATTCGCAGTTTTATCAATGGGAATTTATTAATTTCCCAGGGAATATACAATATATTTTGTCTGTTTGTTTAATTTATGCATATTTTATTTTTAAATAATGGACATTATTATTTATAGTATTATTACTTACTCGCTGACTACTTACAGCTTCATATTATTATGATGATAATATTATATGTGCCCAAGTGCGGTATCCGCATAAGAGTTCTAATTGTAGTCGAACCTCGTCATAGAATTAAGTTTTTGATCAACCAGTCTTTGACATTAATTATTATACCATAGTAAAACCCACGCTTATGCTAAACGTTAACAAGAACATACTAGTTGTTAAATCAATGTCTACTTAATTCCATGTGTTTTAACTAATTTTTAGGTGCTTTTAAGTTTGGCTTCAAGTTATGTAATGTCGGCCATTTCAAGCAAGTTTGTTTAGCGTTTCAGAAACGCTTGCGTAACACACTGACAGTTGGAATGACTTTCATTTTGACAGTTTAATAACATTCATTGCGTTGTTTACGTTTAGAGAAGACAATTTTTTTAAAGATATGAAGCAATGGATTAGTAATATCCTTCAAAATGATTCAGATTGTGATTGGTGCGGGTGTACCTTTTATTGTACCTTGCCAATGTTTCTCTTTTAATTAATCAGGGTTGCTAGTCAGAATAAGCCAGAGCAAAGGGTATCTGGCTTGCACTTAAAGTGAATTACGTTACTTAACACTGAGGGATACCTAAGCGCTCATAGGCATAATAACAATAAAACTTTTATTGTGTGTGTCCTTCAACCGATTAATATGGGTCATTGGTGTACTGTAGTCAGCTTAAATGTTTTTTAGAAACTTTAAAACGAAATACTTATTGTATTTCAGCTACCAACGAACATATCACAGATAAAATACTCGGTTGGTGCCATTTTAACACTTCGATTGATGCTTACCTATTTACTTTGCCAGAAAGTGTACCATATTCTTAAAACTGAGTGTAAGTTTTACTTTTATTTCTGACAGTCAGTCATGACTTTAATAATTTTACAAATATTGATGACAACGACAATTAGCAAATATCTTGTAAGGTATATTATACCATCATAAACTTAAAATTTTGTTCCTAAAATACCAAAATTTTACTAAATCTTGTAAACCATATTTTCCAAGGTTTATTAAGTATTAAGGCCATTTATCACGTTTGTATCTAATTGTATATCAGTGTACTCGTATCTGTGCAAATATTGTGATGTATCTAAAATACCTACTATTAGTTATTAAAATGTATTCGTGTGAAAATTCTGTAGAAAAAAAAACGACGATGAAATGTATATTTTTACATATTTTCGTATGTGAAATCTTTTAATAAAAAGAAATCACAGGGTAAATGCATTTTTAATTAAACATTTCTTTAATTTTTAATTAGTTAACTTTATTATATAAATACACATTTCTATAGAGAACAACAATGTAAACACCAACAATTAACTGTCAAATTAAATTTTTAGTAACTATTTCTTTATACGTTTGTTTATCACAGCTCTTTTTACACGTCGATATGAAATCTAATTACCTGGAAAATATAAGAAAAAAAATATCATCTCAGTACCACCCGTGACTACATCATGGTCATAATGAATGGATTACATTACATCATGACGTGACTGATGCTACCCAACATGGTACCTCATAATTATAAACTCGGTAATGTACCTTATATTCCTCATCTAATCAGCCTTAGTGCGGAGGTTGCGCCGCGCTAGCGTCTCCATCGAGACCTTTGTGAATTCTTCCTGCATGTTGATTTGTGTCTTCTCTATCAGCGCTGCGATGTCCTCTTTGGTCATACCTTCCGTCTCGATCATTGGCAGAATAGACACGATGAACTCGCCTGAAATGAGGTAAAGTAACATTATTGTTAAGTGTGCCAGAATTTACAAAACTGAGATTACCCCCAAAAAGGAAGGAAAACTATATCCTTGTTTATTTTCTAGGAACAAAAGTGGAATACATTATCAAAAAAATTTAGAAAAATATATAGTGGTTAGTAGGGTTGTAGTTATATGTAGTGAAAAATGTGAAAATTATGAAAAACTAAGATTAGTTTTTGATTAGATAACCAAATTACTCAATTATAGCAAAAACACCAAACGTCTCTTCACTGATAGCATCCCAAGGCAAGTGAAACCAGTTCTTCTAAACAAATCCGTCCAGTCACTCACCCGAGCCGAATTTGTGTCGCTCCCCGTCCAAATAATGGTACTTGGAGATGACGACGGGTTGTATGGGCGCTGCTGCGTCCATGGCCACGTGGAACGCTCCCTTGCGGAGCGGGAGCAGCTTGTCCCCAGAATGCCTCGTGCCCTCAGGGAATAGCAGCAGTTTTCGCTGAGGATAAGGAAAAAGTAACGGTAAATAATGATATTCTATTTTGTATCTAGAGTAGACTATAATGTATAGCTGTAAGGGTTTTAAATTATTTTGCAAAAAAACCATTCAGCGTCAGCATCGTCCTGCCCTTTACCCATTTGTTTAGGGGTCGACGCAACATGTCTTGTTTATCCATACTCATATGTCGTCGTATAGTCGTCATCTCAGTAGTCACCCCATTTATAACCGTACCATCTTACACGCAATCGATTCCCACGCAACTTCAACGAATATTGCGTTTCAAAATGTTACTTGATTGTTTTCAAGTAAACGAGACAATATATATAAATTATTTAAGGTATCTTTATTGTAAACTCCAGGCATGCAAAAAGTATAAATAGTAAGTAAAGTCAAAATATACATAGTTACAGAAATAGATAGGTCCGCATGCCGCGAAGTCAATTTATTATGATTACGTCACCTTTAATTGTACGTAGCGATCGTTTATATCCTTACAAGAATAGCTACCTTGCCAGTAAACCATATTTTCGTATTAAGTATTTATTTCCTCAGTCGTATTCCGCTAGGGAAAACCAAAATGTGAGTAGTCTGCAGTCAAGTTTTCTATGTAGGCAGATACCTAATTATTACCTATGTAAGTAACTGAACGAAATTCAACAATAATTTGGTTTAAATACAGCTAGCTTCAAATTTCTCAGAACGTTAATTAGCTTCGTAATGCAATACATAAATAAGTAAAGCACCAGGTTCGAAGGAGTTCTCTCGATAAATGCTATGCCTTCGTCGTTTATAATATACTAGCTGACCCGGCGAACTTCGTACCGCCCCGCCAGCCGCTCTGCCCCCGCTTTTTAAATCTCTGATATCTTCTAAGATAATTTTAATGATATGCTATAAAGGGCAATTTTGATTTACACGAAATGCACAACGTATATAATGTATTTAATTGGATAAGGAATAATACAGTATTGTTTAAAATATATGGCTTGCTAAATAACCCATATTTTTTTTGTAATATGAAAAAGATAAAAATGGTTACTGTCGGTTAGGATCCTTAGAAGATAAACATATCATCATCATAAATCATCGCAGACTTTTTTATCGATCTTTTTAAGATATACAATTCCGTAGTACAGACGCCAGCACATCAACCTACTACAATCTGTCAGATTTCTGTAATAGATTTTCAACTTTATCGCTAAAGCATAAGGTTCCATGTTGATTGGGAAAATCTGACAGTTAGGTGTAGGTTGATGTGCTGGCGTCTGTACATTAAATTGCTCTATCTCGTAAGGTTTAGCCAGAGCGTTTGCAATGTAAGCGCACAAAAATATGTTTGTTACGACATCACATTACAAATCTTTAAATTTCTCTGCTATTCTCTACTATAATATGCATGTAATATACATATAAACCTTCCTCTTGAATTACTCTATCTATTAAAAGAAACCGCATCAAAATCCGTTGCGCAGTTTTAAAGATCTAAGCATACATAGGGACAGACAGACATCGGGAAGCGACTTTGTTTTATACTATGTAGTGAAGTCGTATATAAGGCGACGACTAATTGATGTCTAATTAGCGCTAGCTCTAACGCTCAGCAGCGCCGAGATGAAACTCCAACAATGCTCTTTTCGTGTCGGAGAGAAGGTATTAATTTTTTTCGATTGATTTAATTTAATTTGTTCTTATTTGGCTTTATCTGGTTTTATTTGATTTCTATTCATTTATGTTTGGCAATGGGTTTATTAACCTGAAATAAATGTATTTATTAGGCAATACATGTGGGTGTCGTATAAGACAGAACGGGCATAGGAATGTAGGAACTGTATTTCCATAATATTTTTTATGTAAACATTTGCCTATCTATGCGATTTTACCTTGAAAAGTTCGCAAGATATTATGAATTGACGATCAAGGTTAATTACAATACCCCACCTATTAAGACTTTAATTAATTTGTTTTATAGTGCTAACGAAATCGAGTTATGATACCTTTTCAAATAGGTACTTATAATTAATTTTGTCTGTAATGTAACGTTAACGACCGCTGAAACTCATCGGCAAACAATTTATTTATAATTGGGTACCTGCGTACATTAAACTCTGTGGATAATTTTCTTTGTTATCATCAACCATTTGTATTGTTAATAAGTAATAAAGTACCTGCGTTTTATAAGTGAAATGAAAAATGAACATGAAATTTGCACAATACCTTTATACCTGGTATGTTCTCCAAAATCAGCTTAGGTATTTGGTTGACAAGCACTCTGGAGCTTTTTAAGCGGCTAAAAAAAGGAGGCGGTTCTCAAGACGTCAGTCGCTTATATTTTTTTTAAATAAGTACCTATATGGTATTATTGGTGTTCCGCATTTTGTTTCGACAAGGATGTGTCTAAATAAACCTATTTTTATATTGACCTGGATCTTAACCAATCAGTTATGGAAATGTTTAGGATTGTTTCGACACCAGTGCGATCATTTTTTATTTTTTTTTAGAATGAGATAGGTAATTACCTACCTACCGTAATTTTTGTCGCTGTACAAAGTCTCAAGAAAATTAATGGTTTCCTTTTTTTGTTTTACCAAAAACCTTATTATACTAAGTAGGTAGCTAAAACTGTATCTTTGTAAGCTCTGCAATTACTTAACTACAGAGATTATAATCCTAAGACTCGTAACCATTTTTAACTCTATATTTTTATTTTAAGTAGCTTCATTTTTAATTTTCATTACATGATTTTTATTTCAGCAACGGGAATAACTCTCATTGTAACAATGATAGACACCTCAGCTATAGACTGATAGGTAGGTATGTTCCTAACTTGCCTAATTCTTCGGATCAAACCTTTAGAAAACCACTTTATTTTGTGTTGTCATCATTAGACATTGATATCTACCCATCAAATCTGTGAAAATTCGCAAATTAATTCAATTGATCTTGAATTTGTAGTATGTAGATATAAAGTAAACCTTTAGTGCAAGATCCATCGCCGCCATCATAGACCTTATCCACCGGTTTCCATCAGGCGTGATCGAGGTCAAGAGCAGCAAAAAAAAAAACAACAAAAAAAATTATGATGTGTGTTTGACCGATGAACCTACTGCCAATGACGAACCAACAATTGACTTTTGGACTATGCCCGATATTATGACTAAACCATTAGCGTACAAAGTATGACTTTTTGCTATAGGTAGGTATTATAATTATATGTATCCGGAAAAATATGCAAAGCAAATATTTTGCTTCCATTTAGGTACTTACTTTCATAGACATGTATCTAAAACTTTTTTCTAAATGCCACTTTTATGACTGGAAAATGTTTTGGAAGACTAAATACATGCCTAAAATATAAACATTAGGTATAGAATAGCAATATGGCAAACAACGCAGCATTCTAAAAGCCATTTATTTTTGCTTATATACATAGGTACGTAACATTCGATTTAGATTACGCTGCCTGGGACAATGAACTCTTGTTTCGACTACGACATCAATAAAACTGGGTCTGCTTTAACATAGGTAGTATCGATAGGTATAATTATGTATGTAGTGTAAGCATGACCGTATTGCCTACCTAAACTATTGTTTCGAGATTGCAACATCGATAAACAAAATAGAAACTAGAAAGGCCAGTGAAGTGCTATTTTAATAGGTACCTACTTGCTCAGAAACTGAGCAATGGTTATTACCTCGTAAAATCGTTTCGATTTCCGAGGAGAACGAATATCATTCAGCTGTTTCAAGAAAATATTACAATTCCTACTTAGAAACCTACTTTCATGGAAATATGAAAATACATAATGCATATTGCATATAACATGTCTATCCTTCATTGCGTGTTCGCATTAAGTTGTTGCCTATAGAATAACTTTGTTTGTAGTAGAGGTAAGGTACCTAACCCTACGGAGTAATTGAGTAACACTATCAGTAGCAATGGCTTTCATTTTGACTGTTTAACAACATTCATTGCGTTATTTACGTTGTTGGGCAGACAAATTTGTCGAACATATGAAGCAATTGATAAGCAATATCCTTCAAAATGATTCAGATTGTGTTTGATAGTTTGTTATGCAATCAGGGTGCTGGAAACAACTAATAAAGAACTAGTATTGAAAGAACTATTGTGGTTGCGGAAAATTTATTGGTGTCTTCCGGTACCAACTAACCCAGGATATTTACTTAGGCAAATCAAACATTAGCTTAGAAATGTACACGCTCGTAAAATTAAGCGGGAATGTACCATGCCAGCCCATTCCTAGCGATTAGATCATGCAGTATGGCGCAATGTGACGTAAAACAAGGCAAGTACAAGGTCTCATTGTTTACAGGACTAATATACGTACCTACTCGTATATTTACGATCAGGAAAACGCGTACGCTGAATACAATCATAATATTGACTGACTGTGGCATGATTCGACTTTGACACTATTTCGGAAGGTGACTGGACATCAAAATCAATCAATCTATGATGAGAGGATGGCTCTATAGATAGTATAAATAAATTCTGACATAAATACTACTCTTGTAGTCTATTTGTGGATTACCTACCTACTAAGTATAAAAATATCCCGGTGAAAGGTATATCAAGCGATGTAATTTTTTACACTACAGTACCTAATCTTAATAATTAAGATTTCTGTGGTACCTACCCATGCTAATTACCAAGCTACAGATATGATCTGCTCTGCGGGGTAATTGCGTACCTAACACACTATCAGTAGCAATGGCTTTCATTTTTTCAGTTCAACAACATTCATTGCGCTATTTACGTTGTTAAGCAGACAAATTTTTCGAACTTATGAAGTAATGGATTAGCAATATCTTTCAAAATGATTCAGATTGAGATTGATAGTGTGTTATGCAATTACGGTTCTTCTCTGATCTATATCTCGTAGGTACCTACATTATTTAAAAGTCATTGAGTGGGTAATTACTGCCGTAGTTAGATTTACGAATGAAAAATCAACCACATTAAAAAGTTGTGTCAAATGTTTTAACAAGTAACATTTTAATGCAACTTTACCTTTTCATTCTTAATAGCATCGACTTGCTTGTTGAGGGCATCGCGTGCAGTTTGTGCGCCCCTGTCTATGAAAACGGTGCCCCACAGCCATGTCGCAGTGCCAAATGGTACAAGGTACTGCAGTGATCGCTTCGAAACCACCGTACACCGAGACATGAGCGGCCATATTATTGCCAGCGCTAAAAACAAAAATATTTGGGTCAGTACGGCCTTATTGGAGGTGAAATTTAACCCCGCCTAGGTGGATAACGAAACCCCGCGTTGCATAAGCCCACAAAGTTTCTCTTATGAGTACTAATCTAAAATAAATATTGATTTCCTATACTTATAACAAAAATTACTCATTTCAAAGATACTTAGGTAGTGTTTACGTCATTATTTTGTTTCTAGTTAAACTGGCTTGAATGGTTTTAAATAAATATAATTCAGTGTTAGTCACAGCAATATCTCGCAGGTGATGCCGCTTCATAGAAATGATAACAGTTGGTAATAAGTATAGGTACACGATAATTTAAAAACGTATCGTATAACAAGGCCGTTCAAGTAAAACATTCGCTTTCTTTCCCTGAGTCTGTGAAAGATCTAATCCCCCTAGAGTTACTTCTCATGTGGTGCGGACTGCGGAGCATGTAGGAGCCCGCGGTCTCGAATCAGAAGGAACAACTTGAAGTTTTAGTTAGTAGGAGACTGACATCACCATCGGGTCTCTCCAGGTAGGGCGCAGGTACCAATATAATATGAGGATTTTCCAACAAGGAAAACAATAATGAGCAATTTTCCCGTCTTTTAACTTTCTCTATTGTTAATAGTTCAGGAATTGGAGTCATACACAGGCTAGGGCTCAACACACTGTAGGAGGTATCAAAAAATCTGTGCTCCTCTCAATGTCGAAAATAGTCGAACTGACAAAAAGTTTTCAAAGACCCCGCTTCTTTTTCGTGAAAAGTTAGGTATGTAAGCGTAATTTATTAAGCCAACATTGGTAGGTTTCTTCTAATTGCTTTTAAGACAAAAAGTCATGAACATTTTTCTCGAAAAACAATGTATCATCACAAATAATGAAGGTGACAGGTTCACCAACGAAATCAACTTCTATCTTTCTAATATCAATTTCCACCCGCTTTCTCTTATCAGGGATTAACATAGGGAAGTGATTACAGCTCTTACATAAAAGATAACACCTACTAGGTAAAAGAAGGATTAGGTGACATGATGTAAATTAACATTATTTGTACCTAATTAACCTTGTACCCAGTTCAAAACAGCATGACTCGTGCGAATATTATCTCTTTTTTATCGCTTACGAAATAAAAAGAAAATTATTAACAACAATGTTATAGATACTTAATTAAACTGTTTACTTATAAGATTTGAATCTACAAAGAAATCTTGTTTGTTTAAAAATATTTTTAAATTGTTACATTTAAGGCAATTTTATGTGTAAGTAATTTTATCAAATTAGCACTTACGCACACATGTATGCGTAAAGAAGTAACATTTTTTATATCATTCACTTTTTTGTAGGTAGGTATTAAAGGTTTGTCTTGTAGGGAAGGGATATCAACTTTTTGTGTTAAATCTGATTTATGCTTTACCATTTTAACATATCTAGATAGTTATAGCTTATCATCAACATTGCTTCCTCTAGAATATTATTTTTGCGATACTTATTATGATATTAGATATTGCTTAGGTATCGTATCTGACCAAGCTTAGTACTGCTGCATTATGTGTCCCAGTATGTACCGCAAAGCTGCCACGTCTGTTAAAAAGCAGGTAGAAATCTTACCTAACTGGTGCCCTAATTACATAATTTTCTACAAATAAGTCGGTAGGTAGTACCTAACATGGCAACAGTCCCATAAATGGTTGTTCCACTAAGCAACATTGGCCATTATACTGGCTGAAAATCAATTATGTTGTGAAAACATCTCGAGGCCATTTCAGGAAAACATATCAATCAGTTATGTTTATGTACTTACTCGTTACCTACCTTAAAAGTCATAAATATCATAAACATTGTGTCGCCACACTCGCCGTGTCGTAAATAATTAGAATCGCAGTGAAATATGTTTGTAGTCCGATCAATGACGCCCGCTGTTCGTATTCAATGTCAATCATATTTATTTCACCGAGCGATGTACCTATACTTAAGTAATATGTTCGCTATATATCAACTTCATATCAATTTAATTATATAATTTATTTTGTAAACATGCGGAACGTCGGTCATCACGTGTACAGTAAGTACCTAATTGTTTATGTAGCAGGGCGACATATTACTTATGGTTATATTAATTATGGACTTAATCGCAAAACTGTCAATGCATACAAATTATGCATCCATGGAAGACCTACATATGTATTTATATAAACAATTAAGTAGGTCAAATAGTAACTATGCGCTGTTACTCAAATAATTATGACCGAATTTCTCAGGCATTGTTTGCCTACATAGGTGGCTACAAAAGTAGGTGGGTATTCTACTACTACAGAACAGATTAGGCAGATACATACATATAGATACCCATCTCGGATTTCTGTACCTGCTACCTAGCTATAGACAATAGAGGTACAGGAAACATTACTATGATAGTTTCTGATGCGGTCATTGAGATAATCGCAATAATGTAAATTACTATACCTACTTATGGACCTGATTTGTCATTGTTCAAACAATTTTCAAAATAACAGGTAAATATACGAAATCGACCGGAAAATTACAATATTTATGTAGGCACGTATTATGGCCAAAATTACATCAATAAAAAATCAATGCTGAATTTTTTTTTAGTTTTCTCTCGAGCCCTTACCACTATTCAGTAATCTGTGCCCTTACCAAGTCATAATATTAATTCTACGTAAGAATAAGATACGTACCTAAATCGAAGCGGAAAATAAGAGCTTGCTTTTATAAAATTGTTTTACATTGTCAATGGAGAAGTCATGCCACAGACAATTTTACGGACTATAAAATTTATTTTTACTGTCACAACTGGCAAGAGAAATTCAAATACTTAGATAATAATAGGTACACACAAGTATGTAACAATGTGTGGGATGCCCCCCAGCTAGATGGACCAACGAACTTTAAGAAGGAGGCTGGGACGGACTGGTTGCGGAAGGCGGAGGCCAGAATGTTGTAGCATAGCCTATGTCCAGCAGTGTATGTATCTTATTTGTGTTCCGAGGTATATTGTAGCTAGTATAGCTAACACTGATTAATTTGCATTCTATAAACATGTGCAGGTGTGTCGCAATTACCTGGCAAGACTTTTTTTTTTGATGGGAAATCATCTAATGACTTCTCCCGCCCTGGGTGGAGCGGAAGGGAGTGTCAGACTCTTACTGACTAAAACCCACCCGTGTTCCTTCCTTAGCCCTTTATGTTCCGGGGCAGCGCTAACCCTTTCGGACGATCCCGCTACCCCGGCAGGACCTGGCAAGACCTTACTCACGGAAAATGTTTTACACACTCTAAAATTACGAGGAATATGGAAAACAATGCAATACTATATTGATCCTATCCTAGCCCTGCAAAATTGAATTAAGTTTGTTAAAAATCAAACAACAGATCATATCGAATTTCAGCTTGGAATGAAAATCCTTAGCACAAAAGAAAACCGGAAACACAATTTTTCCATAGGATTTTATTTATTTTTCGTCCATCGGACTCGGTTGTTGAGCTAAGGTATAATGTTTCCTCACAAATTGACAAACTCCTTGATAAAAAAAAAATGGCAGAATAGGTTATTTTACATACCGTATAAATCCAGGCAACTCTGGTGGTTTAGTAGTACTACCGCTCCCCGGCTATTATCCACATTCTCCAGCCCTCTTACTTTCCACCGAAGACCGAGTAACTTCGCGAAACATCTCAGGAAAAATGCTGGTATTCTGGAAAACAAATATACTTTTAAAGAAAAGCAATTCAAATGTACAACACGGGGGACAGTTTTGGATTTGTGCCCGGTTGATGGCAATAGGCTCGCCCCCTTATTGAGGGTGTACTATAGGTAGTTAGGTACACCTCTGCCTATCCCTTTGGGATTACAGGCGTGATGTTATCTTATGTAACACTGGGCAGTTTGTTTGTTACCTTACATTCGGTAGGTTACGTACACAGAAGAATAAAAAGGTTAGAAGATCTTAATAGGTAGGTACGTAAAGCTAGCCGCACACACACAATAATATTGTCAATAAAATCATCATTATTGTCTTGTGTGTGCTGCCCGTATTTCGGTATTTTTCAATATTATTGTGGATTTCCAGAAATTCTGATTTTATCACGGTAATCTCGGAAGGGGGGGGGGGGGGAGGGTATTGCCAATAATATTGTCGTGTGCGGGCGCGCGCCCGCGCTTCAATATTCAGGCAGATGTTATCGACCTGCTACTTGTATTAATAAAATATATTCAACCGAATTGAGAACATCCTCCTTTTTTTGAAATCGGTTAAATACTATTTATGATTATAAATTTCATTCGTTTTACTTCAAATCAAAGAGCATATTATCTATCTAGTGATTAGCGGTAGGTATCTTAGATGCTTAAATGTAGGTACCTACATACTTAATTACTACTTTCTTTTATACAATCTCGCAAGACGTAAATAAAATTAACGTGTTACAAACAAGTGTCCATAACTACTGCGCTTATATTTTATTATGGATATTAAAGTAGAATACTTCAAGTCTTCAAAACTTCTGCCAGTTGCTAAAAAGCGTACCTAGTAACTGCTAACTTCTTTTCTGGGGACGATTTTCGCATGGGTGTATATTTTTCTTCAAGTAAGGTAAAGATAATAAGTTTTTGAAAGTTGGTATCTCTCGTTCTCATGTAATTACAAGCTTTTATTTAACTTGCAATGTATGTATGTAACTATGTTTGTTCGGGTGGACTCTTGCAACTCAATTTTGGAGCAGATATCTTCAACCGATTGAGCTGAAATTTTGTATACACGTTTAGTTTGGATGACAATGCATGGTTAGCTGTGTAACGTCATTCTAAATCCAACATGGCGGAACACATGAAGCAAGTCGCGAGATTTACCTGTATAGATAAACAAGTAAATTAAATAACTTGTTCTGAACGATTTTATTTTTTTAAATTTTCAAACTAAGTAAATACGAGTACAATCTCGCGACAAGCTTTTATATCATGTAAATAAGTTTATAGTAAAACTTTTAAAGGAAAAGTTTATTTTATTCTATTTAGCGCATTTAACTAAAAGCTTGTATTTAAAAAAAGTTTTTTTAATTTTAATTTCTATATTAAACGTGCGTGCGCACACGAATCAAGCTGCTGCGTGACTGAGTCAGGAGTCAGATTTTACCACGAAAAATTTACAATAATATGGCGTAGTGGGCGGTACCATATTATACTTATTGATTAATATTTTTGACAATCTTGCATTTCCAATATTATTGTGTGTGTGCGGCTAGCCTAATATGGACACCTGCAACCGAAGCATTTCATTCATTCTGAAGAAAAATACAATATTGAAGAAGTCGGTCAAAAACATAAGGAGTATGTTTTTAACCGACTTCTTCAATATTGTATTCTGCCCCAGACGGAGGATTGTTTTTCAATAAACGGTTTAAAACGTAAGCACCCTGTGATAAGCTGCATACATAATTAGGTACGACATGCACTCTCTTATCTCATTTACCCTTTGCTGTCACTGTCTTCATGTTTGTTTAATTTCACTAATTGACATGAGAACATTTGCTTTAATTTGCATATCAGTTCCGGTTCACGATAAGCCTACGTTAGTTTACAAGCATTGCTAGTGTTACGCGTAGTTCATATCTAATTTACCATAATTAGGTTATAGTTTGTTACGCATTACGTAATTAGGGAGCAGGCATATTATCTAATGCATTTTTGCGAGCCTTAAAATATACAGGGTGTCCCTGGAAGTATGGATCAAATCGAATAGGGGCGTGGGAAAGGTCATTTCCAAACTTTTTAATCCTGAGAATGTCGGCGTATTTTTTTACGTTTCAAAAGGATAGCCCTGATAGTTTTTTTTTTTCTTTGAGCACTATGCGAAGTGATTGAATAAAACAAAAATTGGTCATTACTTTGAACCGTAAAAAATTCACAGACATTCTCAGAGTTAAAAAGTTTAGAAATGGCCACGCGGTTACTGTTCATAAAAAATATAACATTGTTAATTTTAGTTAGTTTAAAATCTATAAATATAGATTTAACCGAAGACAAGTTCATGGTTAAATGTAGATTTAACCGAAGATAATTCACGTGTTTCGTCGAAAAGTGCAATACCTACGCGGTCAAAATGTATGGAACAGCATTTTTTTTCGGTTCAGAATCATGTACCGAGTCCATGGTAAGTTGCGCGTCGATATTCCTGTCAGCCTGTATACTACTTACTATCTTAGTTTTGACATCAGTCAATACATAAATGTATAGGCTACGCAATTATATTTATTTATATACTTACAATCTCTTTGATGTTAATTCGGTTAGTTTGATAACTTTCTTTATCATAATGCATTATCTTATCAAAAACATCTCAAATATTGTAAAATACAAAAACTAAGAGAAACCTCGGGATAAGCGATGAATCATACAAACGTAGATACCAACTAGGTATGTATTTAGCAAGGCCATACAGATGAAAAGAGGCAAAAATAGAATTATTTGAACAACATTATGCGGAAACAAAATAACTCGATACATTATGGTATTTAATTTGAATAATTCAATTATTAAAATAAAGCATATACATAGACACACCACACGGGAAGGCCGCATAGTCGACAACGCAGTCTTATGGTTATTATTAGGTATGAAGAGTGTTTGTCTATTTAGATACCTACCGATATAATCATATTATTATGTATTATTGTACCAATGATACTCATATCCTTAGGATAGCCTTTTACAATCCAAGGGGTATAAACTGTTTTCGCATCGGGCGTTTGTTCTGATAAGCCAAGCATTCAAGTCGCTAGGCGTAGCGCCTACGCCGCGTCGGCCGCGTCGACGCCGCAACTACGGAGGCCTACGAAGCGCCTACGGAACCGCTACGCGGTGTCAATGCCTACGCAGAATGAAAGACACTACTACCTGCTTCCCTAGTGCTTAAATATTATTATATATTCTGTTGGAGAAACTCATGTCGAGTTAAATAATTGGTTGCTGTTGCTCTGGTCTTAGATAATCACGATAACCAAAATATTATTATTACAAATAAGTATAGGATTTAATTAGAGAATTTCTCTCCAGAAACCGGAAAATATACGATACAATTACACGCAATACTAAGCCAATAATATTGGCTATAATTATCATTAAGTATGCGGAATGTTATTTGTTTTCAGACGCAATTAAACTTTAACCTATTAGATCTTCTCATAACTTGTAGATAATAGGTTTCATAGTTCATCATCATAGGAGAAAACATCCTCGTTTTAATCTTCATCTCCATCTCAATAAAGACATTGACTCAGCGAACTTGTTTTAATTACCTAAGTATTATTAATTGTATTATATTTTAATGCAAACTTTTAACATAATTTCATTGTACAGACACGAGCAAAAATATATTAGATACCTACGTGAAAAACGTAGCCAAAATTTAAAAGCGTTTTTCTCGTGGAACAAAAATTGCAACTTTGAGAAAGGACTATAACTAGACATGCATGGGAGATCTAGTATAGTTTCAATAATTGTAACGCCATAAAATTTCTAATTAAATATCAATATGTACTTTAGGAGAAATTCTGTTTTGGATCTTCGTAAGTCTATATACAGGGTTATTGGAAAACCACCAACAACCTCTTAAGAGGTCATTGTAGGTACTCATCATTATGAACAACGTAGGTATACTATGGGAACAAACCCGAAATCGCGAAAAAAAATCAGCTGTTCCATACATTTTGAAGAGTTATACGAACATAAATGTAGGGAACAGCTGATATTTTTTTCGCGATCAGGTTTGATCCCATAGTAAAATTTGTTCATAATGATGAGTACAATTACCTCTTAAGAGGTTGTTGGTGTTTTTCCAATAACTCTGTTTAAGCTTGTGAATTTATCGATAAAATAAAAAATAAAAGATAATTTTGCAAGGATCTGTGATAGAATCTCTCAAAACGGTTAAGGAAAACATCGTGAGGAAACCGGCATGTCCTAGAAGAAAAAGTTCGAAGACATGTGACATCTACCAAGTTACCAACCCGCACTGGGCCCGCTTGGTAGATTACGGCCCACTCCCTCTTGAAGAGAGGAGGCCTGTGTCCCAGCAGTAGGAACATTATAGGCTGATTATGTATGCTGTCAGATACTAAGCTTGACCACACACAAGCACCGTTATTTTAAATTACCGACTACCTAGGTACTTAAGGTCCCTATTAATCTTAAGGACAATAAAATGTCAGCGTTCACTGCAGAAGTAGGAAGATGACATATTTATGTTGAACACGATTACAATTCTCACAACAGATAAGTATATTTAGAACTGTTTATTGGGTCAAAGAGAGTAAGTAATTACTGGGTAACAAATACAATTTAGTAGGTAAGTACCTATGACAATAAACTCTTTTAATATGAAATTATGTCTTGAACTTTGAAGACCTCGATTGTCAAGTCGTATTAATTAAACCAGTAAATAAATGTTGCCTACTGAAAGAATTTTGAAACGCTGTATTTGACGTGCTAAATGTTACCTACCTTAACGTCTCAGTCACGAAATACTGACAACATAAAGATAAATCTTATCAAGATCAATTTACATAAGACTTCTATAGATAACTATTGTTGTACTGCAAGTATAACTTCTTGCGTAAAATAGGAATGACACACATTTTGAAGGTCTTTGATGTTTTTATATCTAGAATATGACTGGATGAATTTTCTACTACAGAAGCGAAAGTACAGTCACGGGCACTGATATTTATGATATGTATATGTAGGTACACTGAGCAACTTTAACTTGTGATTTTCTCATACTGTCATCATCACCATCATCATTTCAGCCGAAAGACGTCCACTGCTGGACATAGGCCTCAAGCACCTCCACTTCGACACATCCAGCGGGTTCCTGCGGCCTTCACAATCATCTTCATTGTAAATTAATATGGTGTTGCGAACATAGTAGAGCTGGGTATTTTCGAACCATGCATACTAAATTATGAAACAGGTCTTATCTCAAAGTTGCAATCGTTATTCAACGAGACAATCGCTTTTGAATTTAGCTGTGTGTATAGCTGGTTCATATTTTGTGCACGCGACTGTACTAACTTATTATAATTTTAACACTTTCTCTGGCCAGTTAGGTAATTACGTACATAATTATTATATACGTTACACGGTGGTTGTTTAACAACCGCCGTGTATAATAATCGCGGACAAAGAAAGATTGTTAACGTACCTATAGCTCGAAATTGTGGAAAAAAGATTGTGTGTAGGTCCTACACATACCTACACACATATTTTTTTTCCAGAATTTTGAGACATCCATAGATTAAAATTCAAGAACCAAGAATCGATCATTTGATTCATTATCAGTTAACATAGATATCTACAGGAACCTGTTTAAACACATAACATAACATCACGCCTATATGATCCTCGAAGCGTTAGGCAGGCTGTTTGAAATAAATAGTAAGTAAATAAATAAGTATGCAAATAAGTACTTACAACGCATTTCTTGGGTCGAATGGTTTGATCAACATAAGTGGTACTGGGGCTGTGGCGAATATTAACGACATAACCACGAACAGTGTGAACTGAAAATAAAACAACAAATTAAACAATTATCGACAGTATTTTAATAGATAGTAATGGTGAGTACACACGACGACATATTTAGCTGAGCTATACATTTCCAGTTTTAGCTGACCTCGCATTATATAGGATTTTCGTACAATGAGAAGTCAGCTTATACTGGAAATAGCGCTTATAATGGATATGTCGTGCGTACCTTTATAATTAGTTTGGGCTTGTTTTCTGTCAGAACTGTTATTTACACCTATCGGATACCACTTTCTCGATGGTCTTGCCAGCCTCAATAGTCGTATTTATTGACACCTTCGACATATCTTGTGTTGTCTGTCATCACATTCAAATGGTTTTCGGGTCTTCCCTTCTTAAACGCAGGCTGGCATCCCTACCAGCCTGTATTTAAGAAGGGAAGACCCGATCGACATTGACGCGCGCATGAAGCTATGAATTCAGCACATGATTTCTAGAACCCGCAGAAATTTTTGGCCGGTTATCAAAAAAAATCAGCTGTTTCATAGAAAAGTGCAATACCTACGCGGTCAAAATGTATGGAACAGAACAGCTAATTATTTTTTTAATAACCGACGAAAAATTTCCATGCAGGGGGGTCAGAATCATGTACTGAATCCATGGTAAGTAATAGATTGCGCGTCGATATCCCTGCCACTCTCTACAGGGTCAAATTAAATTCAAGGGCATCCTTGTACTCATCATTATGAACAACTTTTTAAACCTAATATGGCGCAAAAAAATCAGCTGTTCCATGCATTTATGTTCACAACTCGTCAAAGTATAGGGAAGAGCTGATTTTTTTTCGCGATTTCAGGTTTGGTCCCAGAGTAAAACTTGTTCATAATGATGATTACAATGACCTCTTATAAGGATGCCCATGGATTCAATTTCACACTGTATAATATAGGTAAGTGCTTCAAATCAGAAGATGAGGCATAAAACGGTTTTATTTACCACAGAAATCCTACATAAGAACCTACTGTTCAAAGTTCGTGGTGGTCCAAACTTCAAAATCCACAGATAAGTATACCTAACATTTCATCAGATAATATTCCGGATCTATATTTAATAATTATATATTTAATATCTTAATACGAGTAGATAAACCTATCATAATCCATCTTATATTTTAATCAATTAATATTGGTCACGGTATGTTTATATCATTTATCAGTAAGAACTGTACTTAGGTACAATACCTATTGTACCTGTATTGTACCTAAGTACAGTTCAATAGTACATTTCGATAGGGTTCTAGACCACATACTAATCTATATATTTAAAAGGAGAACTGACTGACTGACATATCAACGCACAGCCCAAACCGCTGGGTCTAGAGATTCCAAATTTGGCACGTACGCTCCTTATGAGGTCTAGGGGTGCACTAAGAAAGGATTTTTCAAAATTCGTCCCCTAAGGGGGTGAATGGGGGGGGGGGTGAAATTTCACGCGGACGAAGTCGCGGGAAGAAGCTAGTATTGTATAAAATCTAGTTCTTCTAACTTGAAGCCCGTAATACACATGCCTTTAGCTTGTACAAAACTGTGCAAGTAGTTTGCATGCCAATGTAACATCACCAATCAGAAGCTATTATGGTACAAGCTACAGGCATATGTATTAGGTACCTACGGTCTTAATTGACAGCTGTGCTGCTGGGGAGTTTGTTGCGCCATTTCTTCTCAGCTAAAGCACTGTTAGGAAGTGATGAAGGGCGGGCGTTTTGGGGGACTATCTTCTGTAATTTTGATATTCAAAAAGTAGGTAAGTACTAATTATTCTCACCTTAATTTGAATAAATTACTTTTGATTTTGATCTTTGATTTTGTAAATAACCTAAAATATACAAATAAACAGTTACCTACCTTAATGTAATATCTGGCAATGGAACTGATGGTGAAGAGTATGACGAGCAGCGCCATCACGCACCCCAAAACTACGTTGGCCGTCATTGTAGGAGCTGGTGCCTCTGTGTATTCCTAAAAAAACACACACTATAATAATAAAGATTATTTTTCCCGCCAGTGATTATAATAAGTACACAACAAAATATTATGCGGATAATATCGGCAGCACAGTGCCACCCCGCTGCGATAAGACTCTGGGACAACTGCGCTCTTAACTGATAACAAACGGCGATATGGTCATTGCCCACTTCGTTGACGCAAAAATTGTCCTTATTTTGCATATAGGTACTGAGACAAATACAACAAATGATAGGTTATTCGCAATCCTATTTAGTTCTAAAAGTGAATGTAGGTCGAAAAATGTGTCTGCTCGACAACCTACATAACGCAATGAATGTTGTTGAACTGTCAAAATGAAAGCCAATGTTACAGATAGTGTGTTACGCAATTACCCCGCTGTTTCGCAGGTCACAAAATTCAACCCAAAGGATTTATTTCAATTAAACAACTTAGGTACAGGCAGTATTGAATTGTCAAGGCGTCAGTCAGTCAGAAAGATGCAAGCTAGTTGTCCGTACCAAAGCGTATAGGTAGGTAGTAGGTTCTGCAAACGCCGCCGACCTTTGCCGGTAATGGAACAGCCTTGCAACTTCCATATAGCTTCAGCAGTCGCAAGCGCGGCTGTCAACCATGGGTCACGTTTGGTTCAAATTGAGAATAGTATAGTACCTAGTTGTTTCGAAACGATAGTCAGCTTGATTTTTCGGGGTTAGAAGGTGCTGCAGTTTGTATAAAACGACCGATTGTGGGTGTATTAAACGACCTCATGCACTGCCACAAAAGTAGTTTAGGTAGGTCGCCTCACTGATCTATAGATAAACACTGCTACTTTTCCACATCATGTAAATCATCATACAAAAAAAATCGATATTCTGCTAAGGCTAGGTACAAAAAAATATTGTGTAATTTTATTTGGAGTAACGTGTAAATTGAGTGACCTCTCAAGCTCCGTTAATGAGACACAATTAATTTTCTATTGGTTCGTATCAAATAGGATGAGCTTAAATGAATTTTTGTTTATTTTCTTGTTTATTTATTTAAATTGACACAAAATGATTCGATAATCTGTTTTATAGCATTAATTTCATTATATTAGGTACCTGTTCCGACTCTAATTAAACATTTTGCTCATTAATTAAGATTTAGAAAACTGAGGTGTTAATCGACTTCTGTTGCTATCTGTACCTACCATACCCTACTATACTAGATACCTAGTTTGTAACCTTTTGTAACTACTCGTTCGCATAATTCCGTTGAGCTGCAGACCGAGTACCTATTCCCTTTCCTTAGAAGATACTTAATCATGTTTACATACACCCCCCCTCCCCCCCGTCCAGCGTAGTTGTGTGTTAATAAAGTTAAACTCAAGTTAGTTAATTAACTAAGTAATTGGTGCGTGTTTGAAGCATGTCATGTGTCAAAACTGCCATAAACTTTAACGGGTAGGTACTTCCCAAGCGCTCCAAAATTTAGAAATAAAAAAAAACGGCCAAGTGCGAGTCGGACTCGCACACGAAGGGTTCCGTACCACCGTACAATATTTAACACTACATATATAAAAAATGGCGTTTTTTGTATGGGAGCCCCCCTTAAATATTAATTTTATTATTTATTATTAAATTAAAAATACAACTGAGTATTTTGTGAATATTTCAAGTGCCTACCTGTTGCCATTGTTGATATCGAGCAAAAAAGGGCAAAAAAATCGCGTTTGTTGTATGGGAGTCCCCTTAAATATTTATTTTATGTTGTTTTTAGTATTTGTTGTTATAGCGGCAACATAATACATAATTTGTGAAAATTTCAACTGTCTAGCTATCGCGGTTCTTGAGATACAGCCTGGTGACAGACAGACGGACGGACAGACAACGAAGTCTTAGTAATAGGGTCCCGTTTTTACCCTTTGGGTACAGAACCCTAAAAACAAATGAAAGAAAACAAAACAGAAGTTCCAATGGATGGAGCTGTACATTTCCAGTTTTAGGTGACCTCGCATTGTGTAGGCTTTTCGAACAATGAGAAGTCAGCTTATACTGAAAATTTATAGCTTGATATGCCGCCGTGCGTACCCAGTTGAACTACTTGTTCGGATAACTCCGTCGAGCTGCACTGCAGACCGTGTACCCCTTTCCTTAGAAGATCCACCAAGCGTCATGTAACTAATCGTGTTTACATAATTAACTAAGTATGTAGGTACCTGCTGATGTTTCTATCACTACACGTTACCAGTTACCAACTAATTAAAGCTTTAAATAAACATTTGTGCAAATAAGTACTTAAGTACCACTTAAAATTAATTTTAGTTTTATCATCTGCATTAGGAATTTAAGTTAAACTAAAATTAATCTTAACTACCTACCTATAATATTATAATGAGAATAGATTTGATTTTTGTATGTTTGTTTGTTACGCTTTCACGCTAAAACGGCTAAACGGATTTGGATGAAATTTGGCACATGGGTAGACCATGAACTGCATTATGACATAGAATAATTTTTATCTCGGTATTCCCATGGGATCGAGACTTATGCAGGTGAAACCGCGGGGCGCAGCTAGAATAATTTTGTCAGTATATTCGTACTTAGTCAGTCCCTACAATTTTATTCTACGATCATATCAATCTAAAATTCAGATATTGAGTAACTATTACTTTCCTAGTAGGTAAGATAGTTGGATATCGGTTTAATAAATGGAGCTGATTGGAAATAATTATTTACAGTTTCGTTATCGCTGCACGTGAGATCCGATAGCCTACTGACCACTAACCACGCAGCGATCATACAGCACCACTGATTAACTGACCTCTTTTTCCAAAGACATGGATTACTGATTTACTGTAATCTTTGCGACAGATTCATCATCATCATTTAGCCGAAAAACGGCCACTGCTGGACATAGGCCTCCCCCAAGCACCGCCACTTCGACCGGTTCTGTGCTTCTCGCATCCAGCGGAGTCCTGCGGCCTTCACCAAGTCATCGGTGCACCTTGTGGGAGGCCTACCAACGCTAAGTCTTCCAGTACGTGGTCGCCACTCCAGAACCTTTCGGCAACTTCGGCCATCCGATTGATTGTCAGTAGGTATTGTAAGTACCTAATAGTTAAAGAATTCGATTACTAATCCGATATACCATATAATATACCCATAGATACAAGCATAGACCAGCTCAGTATGTATACCTATAATTGAAATGTTCAAAGTCCCTTCATAAATCGACGTTGGAACATATCGGTGTGATAGCAGTATTTTGTTTGTTCATTGATTAGTTTGCGTTTGCATGCGGTGAGTGCCTAAAAGTAGGAAGCAACCCCATGGGAACTCATATAAACATACGAGATAGTCCTCACATAAACAACTTTATCTATATCTATAGTACCTACCTATAGTAGCCGGCCACTATAGCATTTAGAAAATATTGAAATGAGCAGATATGGACCCTATTACATCATGAAAGGGTAGAAAATGATTACCTACTTAAATAAATAAAATATTCAAAAAAACAACCATAGTTTTATACATTTTTTATCGTTTACTAGCGGCTCGCCCCAGCTGCGCACGGGTGCAATATTTTTTTTCGAATTTCCGAAATTTTCATTCATACAAACCTTGTCCTGGCAATACCGAACACAACAAAAAAAAGAATTATCCAATTTGGTGCAGTCATTCTGAAGTTATGCGCGTATAGACATTTTGGCGACTTTGTTTTATTAAATACTATGTAAGGATTATACAGGGTGTTGTGGCGAAGCATGGGAGAGGCATAGGTATGTCTAGCAGTGAACTGCGACAGGCTGAGTTGAGTTGATTGATTAATAATTGATTCATACATTTATCGAAAGTGGAGAACACTATGTAAATATACGAATTAAATCTTCGACGTGCTTAGTAAAATTTAACGTTATACTTATACCTACCAACATAGGTAATATAAAAGAAATGCCAGACTGGTGTATAATATAAAAATAACTAACTAAATATCCATAGTTATTATTATATAAAAATATTGAAAAAATAATAACTATGAATCCAAGTCTGGCATTTCTTTTTGCCAGTTTACCTACCAAATTATCCGTGCCCATAGTGATAACGACACCCCCACCCTCACCCTCACTGGACACCCCTAAATAATGAGCTCGCTAGGAGCTTATCAGAGACTTGGCAAATAGAGAATAACTATCGTGTGCATGCAGAGAAAGATTGGTACCTAATCATGAAGATTACGCCAGCTCTTGGAAATTTTATAAATACCTAATCAAATTAGGGATTTTAGTGAAATAGATATGTACAGGACCTCAGATCATCTTGTGTCTGTGATCTATGTACCTAAAAGGTACTTATAGGACTTGGGTATTGGTCGCCCTAACCCTGACTTATGCAAACTAGGTACCCTGGACCAGCATAGCTATTCACAACCACTCGATACGCTTCCGTACCGTATCGAACATCAATCAATATTATTGTAGGAGTTCTCTAAACGCTGTTCACAAGACCAAAACCCGAAAATGTTGTCAGTTTAAATCAAATATCGACCGCTATTCTTCCGACAGCTGTTTGTTGTCGGGGGCAAGGAAAATCAGGATATCGAAATGTGTCATTTTTCGATACGATAGCTTGTCGAATGGTTGTGAATAGCTATGCTGGCC
Source organism: Hydraecia micacea (assembly GCA_914767645.1). Taxonomy (NCBI): domain Eukaryota; kingdom Metazoa; phylum Arthropoda; class Insecta; order Lepidoptera; family Noctuidae; genus Hydraecia; species Hydraecia micacea. The sequence continues at coordinate 7,718,863 of OU611779.1, read as the reverse complement.
TTTAAATTGCGCTTCGTCAGTGGATCACTTCCCTCAAAATAGAGTCCTAACATGGTCTTCTTTATTATTAGAGAAGGGACTGGGTTAGGGTGCGTCACACCCTAGCCAAGAATTATTCCCTTTTCGGGATGCTTAAATTAATTCCAAGAGTTGGTAAGAACAACAAACAAGTATTAACAAATTAAGCACAGCACAGGCAACCAGCGGATTGTTTTTATCTGCTATGTTTACTTTAGGATTTACTTTTTAATTATTTCGGGGGTGGTCGTTGGTTTTCCTAACCATGACTATGCAGCACCCCCCCCCCCCCAAACCATTGAACAAACAACTAAAGTCTATTCTGTAAATTTTAACATGCATGCTCTACCTACCTACCATCGTTTTCTAACAAATAAAAACAAGTTAATTCATAACTTACTATCCTACTTACTTTGTAACCCTTTGATGAATTTCACAATACCGCTTATAACTCAGTTAAACAATAACAACTTTTAAAAAACTATATTCACGAGAAATACTTAATTGTATTTTGTGTTAGAATGTTAAAGATCGCGATGTATTTGGAGCCGCTGCATTAGTCACGCGACCTCCCCGCGGCAGTACTACGACAACACTGACTTGTGTTACTGAACTTCGACTAACATCGGCATTCGGCCTCTGGAATTAATGCTCTAGCTAGAGCTAGACGCGTCACTCACTCGTCAACGTCACGTCGTACGATAACACGTAGGTACACGCGGATGCGAGCATTAGTAGGTAGGTAACAACGTTTAGGCTAAGCTCATAAAAGTCAGATGTAACTGATTATCGAATTACTAGCACTTTGCCCTCGACTTCGCTCGCGCGGATTCGCACTTCTCATGCGAACTTCGACACACCCCTCCTCCACACACACTTAGAAAAATTTCTCAATTTTTTTTTCTCAATATTTCGCGGTTTTTTTTACATAAGTACCTCATGGTTTTCGACTAGACTAGAGCAACTACTTTTTTCCACAAAAGATTTACATCTGAGCCAACATTTTGGAAATATAGAGCGTTTTATACAAAATAAAATAAAATTCGGAGGCCCATAATTCGGAAACGGTGCGTCGCCGTCGTCGCCGTAGGGCCATGCTTCTCAGAACGTAAGTAGTATTTATGGTCAAGGTTAAAAATGTTCATGTTTCCGAAAAATAATTTTTCAGGAAAATTTACGGTCCCAAAATTTTTTTTATAACATTTTTTTTTTTTTCGTTGCTGCTCATAGTGCCCCTAAGCCACAGATCTGACCGGGAGTGACGTGGTTTTATTTTTTGCTGGCCTATTATCTTTTTTTATGCATACTGTGCATTATTTTATTGTTATTAAGATTGTAAGTTAATATTATTTAAATATTATGCATTTACAAGGAGTTTTCATGTAGCTCCTTTAATTTTGGATTTTGGAACACACTGTATAATATCTGGAATTGTATGCATGTGGGTTTTGCTATAATATTATAGCAATGCAATAGGTACAGTCAGTTACAGCAACTAGCTGACCCACCATTGCATAAATGGTTGAGATTTATTTATTTACTTTGCTCAAATAAATAAAATATAAAAGAATTATAAAATTCTATTGATTCATATTCTAAAAAATCTCAACAGTTTATGCAAAGGTGGGTCAGCTAATTGCTATAACTGACTGTACATGACTGCAGACTGCTGCACAATCTTCATAATTAAACCAGTTGACAAAAGTAAAACAAAAAACCAGGTAGGTATTAGAGTAATATGTTATATTATAATTAATATAATCTTTAATCACATAACAAGTATTACTAAGTAATAATAAACACTAAAAGTAAGTAAACTAGATTTGGTGTGGGTATAGAATTTATTACAAGAATAGGTACTGTGTCCTTATAAGCATATTAAAATAAAACTTGAGTTTTGCAAGACATTTCTATATTTTTGTATTTGTTCAACGAGTTCCAAAAACAATATGAAAATCCATCAAAACATTTTCTTCTTCATAGCAGTGTATCTCTCAGTATACTCGTTGTATCCTTCAACAGACACCAGCTCTTTTGGTTCAAACAAGTTACCATCCAAGTTAATCGTGTGCATTTTAGAGTCTCTAAGTAAACTTGGTCTGATGGAATCCAAACTTAAACAATTTTCTTCCAATCTCAAAATTTTAAGTCTCGGAGCCTGATGCATGTCTTCACTAATGACTGATATTTCATTTTGACTTAAATTTAGTTCAGCTGCATATAGCTCTGACATTCCTTTAGGCACCTCTGTTATCTTATTGTGTGACAGCTCCACAACGTCCAAGCTATGTAGTCCCAACAGCTGTTTTGGAAATTCTTTTAGCCTGTTGTTATTCAGATAGACTTGTTTCAAATTACTCAGTTTCGCAAAAGACTCTGGCAGGAATGTAACTAAATTATTAGATATATTGAACAACTCTAGTTTCTTCATATTACCTATGAACTCTGGAATGGTTTCTATTTTATTTGTGTCGAGGTTGAGCTGTTTCATGAGCTTAAATTTACAAATATCATCCGGCAACGATGTCAATTTGTTCTTGGATAGGTCTAAGTTTCTTAAAATATCACTCAGACTAAGAGCTTCAATTGGTATTTCTTTCAGCTTGCAATCAGATAATTGTAAAACACCTGTTTTCGATGCAGTTTCATAATGTTGTTTAATACCAGAATTGCCCATTTCAACTAATTCACTTGTAATTTATGATGTTATATGAATGTAAAACAGCTGAAGAATGGTAAATTCATGAGAAAAGGATGTCGGTAGTGACTTGAATTTATTTTTTGGTATTTAATTTTGTGTTGTTTTTATTCTTTTATACTTGACGTTCACTTTTTCACTCAACTTCAACTTCAAGATTGACGTTTTGTTTGACAGTTTGAGACAATTTTTTTTTTCCTTCGCCCTATTCGGGCAAGCTAAGTTCTTGGACCATACCGCCTCGTCTTCAGTGCATGGGGATATTTTGAGTTTGAGATATAATTTGATTTGACATTGACAATAGATCAAAAACATGAGATTCATTCATAACTTTTTTTTTTTTTTTTTTTTTTCTTTACTTTTTGATAAAAGAAAACGTAATAACATTTGGATATAATGTGTTTTCTTAGAGTAGAGAGCATTATTGACACCGTAAAGCCAAAGTTTTAAATCGCCAGTTTTGCCCTCAACTTACTTAGTCACGTGAAAAAGTATTCATAGGTACATACTGAGAAGAGTGAGCTCACACATTATTATATAGCGTTTCCATGACAATCGAAGTCGAGCCACTGCGTCATTGTGAGTCAGAGGTGTCAAAGCGAAAAAACGCGACTATCTTTTTACACGATAGGGCGAATCTAAAGATTTAAACAAAGACCTTGTTTTAAGTATAAGGTCTTTGAATTTAAATCTTTGCCGCTGTCAACATCTTCATTGTCAAAATTGCTGCGTGTGTACCTAGCATAAGTGAGTCGTTTGATTGGTAAATCCCGCATCACAACACAACACGACACAATAAAATGTCAGTGTCAGCACATAATGCGTTGTTCAGATGAGGTCTATGATGGAACGAGCGTGCCCAGAAGATGCCGAAGGCACTGGAACTCCCGCGCATTGACAAAATACAGCAGGCTGCTTGACGCCGGACTCCGGTGGGAGGGTGGTCGCAAAAGCGGTGGCGGTTGCGGTGGAGTGACTTAGAGCATTTAATTGCCTGTTTTAGTACACATCTTCAAAAGAAGAAATCTTCTATCAAATCGGATATGGAAGCAGATGTTTATGAAGCTATATCGTAAACATCTTCTTACACGATCGTCTGCGTCGACGATTCTCTTTTACATTTTTAAGCAGGATATCTAAATAATTGTATAAACTCAATAGATGTAGCGCGCATGCCGCCATTATTTTCACGTCCTCCATGTTGGTGTGCGAATGTCAAAATAATTCACCCCGTGAATTTTTGAACGAATTTTCGCGACGGCACTCGTATACGAATGTTTCGTCGAATGTTCGTCGAGTGGCGAGTACGATTGTGTAAATGCGGTGTTACAAATTTACAATCGAACCGAACAGCGAATTGAGCGGTTGGGAATAACTGCGCAGGATAGCAGTTCAATCTTCAATCTATGATTTCAGTAAGATTGATCATGTGCCAAATAGACGCAAATAATCCCTTGATTCTCATTCAGATTGATTTTTTTATAAATTTATATTTAATGCCCGGATTGAAGTAATGCCAAAATGATCGTTTAAAATCATGCAAAACACAAATTCATATTTTATACGAAAAACGTAAGAAAATATTTATTTCGCGGGGTATAACTTACCCGGGTGCTCGTTAGTTTCGGTTTTAAAATCAGTCGCGGCAAAAAACCGCCAGTCGTGCGCTTGCATTAACTTTGCATGTCTGATCTATTGCATATCTTGCGGCTTAAAACCGCGTGCGATCTGCCGCAGTGTGGCCTAGCACTAAACCATAGAGAAAATATTGAGTTATAAAGGTTCTTACAGGCTAGGCTGAACTAAATTGAAATGTATAAAATTAATCAGTGATAGTAGTAATCATTTTATGAAGCGGTTTATATTTACAAATTTTGAAGATAAACTATTAAAATAAAAATACTTTCCAAAAACCGGTGATTATGAACAAAAATATATTAGGTGATTACGGATAGATTAATTCAAAACAGTACTTCCAACATTCAACAATAGTGACGTGCATAGAGGGATTGATATCCGATAGAAGAAATTCGAAAGGTTATTTTGTTAAATTAATAATGGAATTTAGTATGAATTTAGCAATAAAAGTGTTTATTTAAAAGAAACGAAAGTGTAGTCAATTAACAAAATCGTTATCAATCAAGTTTACCCATGATTTTTATGTTAGATTTTGTTACCGCGGGAAAACTGTGAAACGTTTGACTAGTATAATGGCCGCAAAAGCGCCAATGCTTTACGTGTTTGCTCATATAGTATGAAATTTGAGTCCAAATTATGCTTCTCCAATGCTTTATATGAGTTAAAAAAATCATAATTGAGATGGACATCAACGCTGGTAAGTAGCAATTAATTGTTACAAGATGATTTTAGCTTATTTTTTCAAATGCTTTGATAAATTGTGATGATAGCTTTACTCGTAACTTTTCTCAGCGTGCGCCTTCATTAACAGCCCTATTTAATTGTTTATAGAATACAATTACACTAAAATCGGTGTCCGAACAATATATACACCGCTCTAAGAAAAAGTATCTGGTAAAATATACGTAGGCACGCTCGACGAGTAATAACTGAGACAAACGATAAATCTAATTGTAAGTAACACAGAAACATAAACTTACCATATTCTGTGATTCTGGATAAAATTATAATACTTGCGGTCCCATCAGGGTCCCCATTTACAATTGTTGTCATTTTGAATGACTTACGCCCATAAATACAAACAAAGCAAGAAGTTTTTAATTGTAAACTTATTGGTACTTATTTGCAGAAAGAAAAGTTTACAACTTACACTTTGCATGGTAAGCATTCACTATGGACAAAGTTTCAGAACAATACAAAAATTGTTTACAAAAGGTTATAGAGATTAAATTCTAACCTGAACTTAAGTTATTGCCAAAGAACCACCTTTTAATTAAAACTGATTATGTGAGTTTTTAATGTTTTGTATTCTTATCAGATTATAATTAAACTGGTTGTACCCTTTTCCATTCCAGCAAGCTCCAACATGCCTCTAAAATATTTTTTCCTTGTAAATAGTATAGGGAAAATATGTTGAAGTAACTCAAAATGACCCAAATAAATCTGTTTCAAGCTCCATTTGCTGAAGTCCAGAGTTACAGTTGTGATACAATGCGTAATCTCTTTGATAATTGTTTTTAAAACAGATATTCCCTTTTGGATTGAGTTGAACATGACAATTTATACTTTAAAAAACATGTAATATCAACACAATTTCTGTGAGAACGCTTTAATAGCTTTTGCTGCTTGCATAGTTTTTATGGGCTTTGTACAAGGCATATGTCTGTCCAAAAATGTTTGTTTATTTACTTTATACAAAATTTCCTTGCTTTAATTGGAAACATCTACTGTATTTATTATGTCATGTACTTAAACATTCACTGATTCTGTTATTTTTGCTTACCATGTTGGACCCATAATATAATTAAAGTGTAAGTATTCCCTATTTCTGTAGTTCTTAGATCAATAAAATCATTTAGTTATTAAATACATGCTCACGGTTTATTTTTACACAGTAGTTAAATTCTTTGTTAACCTATAACTGTAGAGTCAAAAATCTAAGGAAAACTAATTGGTAACACAACCCTGTGTTACCAATTAGTTATTTATAGCAATGAACTACATCAATATCCGTATTTATCAAAGTGTATTTAACACGGGTTGCGTTTCCCCGAGTGATAAAGAAATATATTTCAACCCATTACACATTGCATACAGATTTTCAACCCTTCAACTATGTTTGCTTAAAAATAACTTCATATTTCTCTTAGTTGCTGTGTTTTGTCTTTTGCATTGTAGAACCACCTCAAGTCAGTATCACTATGAAAGTTAGGATTTAAATTAGAAATCAACAAAGATTTCAAGCAAAGTTATAACAAGACTGAATCTAGAAAAGAATGCATATATTTTTAGATGTCCCTATTCTCAAATAGGTGCTTTGCTAATGTTTTCTTATAATGAAGCAAAGATTTTTAAGGTAATTCTCACTCAATTGGAAAGTCGAATGCAATGCACCCCATGCATATATTTTCTTAAAAATTAAAAACTTAGTATGAATTAATATTATCAAAAAGCTGTTGCAAAAGGTTTTTATATATATTGAGGCATGGATGAATTAAAAAATGACATTCTGACATTTTTCCAGGAAACTATTTATTGGAATATAAAACATCTTTTAGTGCAATTAAACCAATCAATATTATATTTCTCAATTTTTATACCTCTTAACAGAACTTATCACACAATATAAGCTCAAGCAACTTGATACTTTGATACAAGATTTGATTTGAAGATATTTTGACATTCAGTTGCCATGTTATAGACTCATTACTAACAGTATATTGTCAGTGCCAGAAACCGGAAATAACTGATATCAGTCAGCGTTAGGAAATTAAACTGTCCCTTGTGCATTTTCCATACAAAATGATCAGGAGACTGCGCTTGGGGAAACTTTATTTTACCAAAAAAAAAAGAATCATAGCTTGGAATTATTTTTAGATTCAAAATGAAAAGTCATGATGTGCTTACTGAAGGAATGATGCATACAATTATTCTCAATAAATCACTTAAAATAATATGGACAATTCTCGTAATTTTAAGACTGTTTACAGACTGACCTCAGTCTCAATCTGTCAAAGATACCTCTAATTTCCTTACATATTTGACAAGTTTTTGACATTCATTGTCGCCGAGATGTGATTGCAACTAGATTTTGAACCTTTTTAATTATGGTTATTGGCCTTCAGACAAAATCCACTTATCAGACGACTGTAAAATGTGCCAGTCAAGGCAAGCCAGGGTCATCATTGAAGTGGCATATTTTCATATCAGTATTAAATTTAAAGTTATGGTTGTTATTTAGAACCAAGTTTACTATATTGTAGTTTTACTTGAGGATGTTTAAATTAGGTAATTTTAATACTGAAAAGAAATATTTGTCAGGTTATACTCATAATAAATTGTGGAAATAGGACGCACCAGGGGACTGTGTTTTGGGGTTGAAAAGTATGATAAAATTGAAAATATTTTTATCAAAATATCAAGTTGGTCCAGGCTAGATAGGTATCATTCTACTGTTTCTGGTATGAGAACTTAGTAATTAATCATGATTTATGCAAGAAAAGTGCACGGGACGATTTTCCAATTTTGTGAGAATTGGCCTTTTAATATTTCCAAATAAATAATTTTTTGCAGTTTTACCCTGAGAGTGGTATATTATATTATAATTTGAACATAGGTTCTTTGGTAAATTATATTTTATCTAAGTAAATTATTCAGACCCTCAAAACTTGAAATGAAAGACAAAGCTAAATTTAATTATGTTTGGGTTACGATTTTGTTTCTGATCTTATTCTTAAAAAAAATCTATTTGAATTTTCCTTATTGAATTGGTTCTATATAATCCGGTGTTTATAATTATTATTATAAGTTAGTTTTGTGTAAGTATCCTTTTATTTTGACTGATTGATTGACCAGTAGCTTTTCACTAAACTTTTATGTTGAACAATCAACACTACTAATGACGATTATCAGAGATAATATTTATTTTCAGCATATAAATATCATTAAGATGCAGTAAGATTCCAAAAATGTCATTGATTTACTTTGTTTTTTTGTTTCAAAGAGGTCTCAACGCAATTGTCTCTGATCGATGCCCTCCTGAGCGACCTTGACAAAACGATCACACCATGTGCTAGCAAAAAGAATGAAAAAAAAGAAGAAGAAACACAGGATGCCATGCCAGACTCTACAACCAACACGGAAAAAACTAATTATAATCCATTCCACTGTGGGGATGATGTTCTTGTACCAAACAAAGATGGGCGATATTATTTAGGTGTGTATTTATTTGTAATTGTTTGTACCTATATTATATTAGCCCCCATATTGCAATCACACCCTATCTGAGGTACAGAAACTCAAACCATTTACAACTTTGGAGAATGACTGTGTTTACTGTACTCAATGTTTATTGATCTTCTAGTTTATTAATTATAAAGCTTTATTTTTACCGACTTAAAAAAAAAGGAGGTTATCATTTCGACACGTATAGTATAATATGTAATATTATTGGAACTGCATTATATTCACATATGACAATCTATTAGGGCTTCCAAACAAATATACAAAATTTTATAAATGTATGTTTGTTTGTCCACGCATTTCTCCGCAACTATTAATCGTACCTATCGTGACCATTTTTTTTTTATTGGTTTACATTTACTTCAATTTAGGGAACAGTGCAAGTTTTATGAAAATCGATTCAGTAATTTTCAAGATATGAAATGCTAAAAAGGAAAAAAAAATGTAATCAAAATTATTATATAACTTTAATTTCGGAAGTCGGTGGCAAAAAACTAAAATACAGATCCCAAGACACCAACTTTCAAAATTAAAGTTATTTCATAATTTTGAGTTAATTTCTTTTTGAAGTCGATTTAACGTTTTTCAATTACTTTTTTTTTGCCTAACTATCCTATTGAATCGATTCCTTATTTTCGCAATGATACCTAGTTACTGCAAAAGTAATAAGCTAGTGCAGAATATTCATGCAGCGTTTCCTTCAAACTAGGAACAATAGTAGAGTTGAGTACCAGCAATGATAACGACTCGTGCGAGGTGGGAACGGGGACGGCGCGGTGCCTGGTGAAGTTCGGGGATGGCACGCAGGCGTGGGCGCCGGTGGCGTCGCTGAAGCTGCTGAGCGCCCCGCCTGCGGACGACGGGCGCATCATGTGCGTGGTGTGCAAGCGGCGCGAGGGCCCGGCCGCCGGCCCCGCCACCAACGCAATCATCGCCTGCGACATGTGCGGCAGAGGCTACCACGCCAAGTGTCACTCACCGCCAGTCGACGCGTGGATAAGCGGTATGTAGTTTTATAAACATCAGCGGCAAGCGACATCCTTGCCTTATCGCTGGAAACCAGTGAATTTGTTTCCAACTGGTTGACAACTAACCATTTTATTTTTCTTGTACCGCACTCTGAACATATTATATTACTAATAATTAACTAATATTACTCAGTCTTAATGGGAATATAACACCTAAAACCGAAACATGTAAAGGGCTGCTGCACACCCAAACAATCGTAGCGTGAAACGTGATTAGGTACATGATATTGTTGTGTTCCCGTTAATGTGTTTAAAGCAGATTGTCTGCACAAAATCCGTAAGTACATACTCCGTAGGTTCACTGACCAAATTCGTAGAGGTGTAGTCAAATTCTCATGTTAACTACTGATTGTACAGAAAATCAATTATGGTTTACAGAGGCGCCACTGGCACCCTTTAATCGTTAAAGGGTCAATCATCACGTTAAAGTTAAATGTGAATTATGATAATAAAAAAATAATTTCCTTTAAACTTTGTGAGTGCCGAGCATGATAACTCTGCTGTATACAGACGGTGCCAACTGGACCGTATACTAGATAATTATTAGAAGCAGACACCAACCTAGCAAGGAACATTACGTAGCGTGGTTGTGTGCGTGCAACCCAGAAACCCGCATCTCCCAAACAGCCGCGCAACATAATGCAACTGGAATGTAAGGCTATGTATCTGATGAATACGTACTTCAATGTGGTATTCCTAATCTATCTGTAGCCTAGTTCTTAAAAAAAAACAGAAGTACTAGGCACTGAGTTTCGTTGAAAAACGTACCAATCCATACCACGATCTTTATATTCTTTTTCTCATTACCCGCAGAAGTATTTTTTATCTGCAAATTTTCAAAGTATGTAGTACCAAAAAGTCATCGGATAAAAATTCTGTACTTTAACTGAACATCAGTTATCTACAGATTGACTCGTAGATGTGCGCCCTATCTGCTTCCTCACTGTAACGGTAGCATTACAAATGCGCGTATAAATGTTTTATGATATGTGGGTTCTTTTAAAATTTAAAATCTTGGTAAACACTTCACGTATCTTATTTAGATCACTGACATCACCCCAACTATACTGTTACCAACATGGCACCTAATTCAAATTACCATAAAAGTTAGGCTGGAAGAAATGCGTCATTTATTCTTAACTTTGTTAATAATTCCTTTATGGTATTGGATTGCTTTTAACATACATCGCCCCTGCAAATTTATTTTTGACTGAACAACTTTTCGACTACTTATCATTCTTTTCTAAATTTCAAAATCTGTAACAGGTGCATCATGGCACTGCAAAAGATGCGTGGACCAAAGGTACAGAGTGGCCGCGGCGGAGAACAGGGCGCTCAAGCGATCAGACATGTTTAGATTTAAGGGCGGACAGCAACGGCGGCAACAACAGGAACTCACCCCACCCTGCGATGTAGGTTTATTACCATTCCGAACTACCAGCTTACCTGATTGTGTTCAATTATTAGATATGATTAAATGACGTTTGTTTTCAGACTGCTTCCACAACATCATCGGCCTCAGTATCCGATGCTGGTAAAGATCAGAATGAAACACATTGTTATTGCGGCGAAAAAAGCGATTGGCTTGCACAGGTATGTTCAATTTACTGCGTTTGCACCTTAATAATTGTATGAAGATTGATGTGTAGCGAGACATTGGCAGCTATTCGTAATCCACAGGAGTTAGCGTCAGCGTTGCTGAATTCTGGGCCAAACTGGATATTTTACCTAAATAGGTAACATATTATTTTCCATCGACAGGAAATAAGGCGCCCAATGCTCATTCAATAGTCCCACTCCTTTAATATGTAAAGCGGAGAATCCCGAAAGGTTCCTTGCAAAGTTGACCTCTACTTTCTCGACAATAAATTCATAAACATACGCACAATCTGCACTAAACTTGCAGATATGATTTTGATCTTCCGAAGAGGAGAAGTCGTCACTATGTGATTACAGACCTTATCCTTATGAGTTGTCATTATTTGAAATAAATTTTTCTGTTTACAGATGTTACTATGTTGTCGGTGTTCTCGTTGGTTTCACCAAAGATGCGTATCAAGTTTACAATATCCGTTGTATGCTGGCGATAAGTAAGTATGGATGTAAAATCCATTTAACTTGTGATTATGGATCTCGCGCACTACGCGTCCATGAGTACGACTGGCCGCATAGTGCACGAAGCGTATTGGGTTATGTTCTGAATATTACGATACTTTACTTGAACGCCGCGGCACACAGTCCGTGGGTTGTAGTCTCTGCAGATTTGCTCGATATTTGACTATCATTAGTGACGCTCGATATACTGTATTTTGACGAACAATGACATCTGTCATTTTTGCTCGATTTTAATGATCAATAAATAAAAAGGTTAAAATCGAGACAGACTTGACATCACTGATTTATCGATCGACTAAAATGTATACAGAATTGTGTCTGAGATCGGATTGGATATGGGAGATTCTAGTGGCCCATATTTTTTAATTATCAATTTATTTTATTAAATGCATTTTAATTTTAGGTTGTACATATTTGCGTGCGCTCACTGCAACGGAGGTGCGGAATATCTGCGCAGACTGGAGCTTTGTTGGCTAGACCTGGCGCATCTCGCTCTGTATAATCTTACGGCATACAATGCGCCGAATTATTTTGACCTAGATAGTGTTATTATGCCCTACATTATGGACAATTGGCATGCTCTGCAATTACCTGAGAAGGTTAGTTTATTAATAAAAGTTAATAATAAGAAAGGTTACATTTATAGAAATTTCACTTCATTATTTTTCTCTTTGTTCCTAGATGTGGCGAACTCCCGTAAAAGAACGCCGAGAAAAAATTCTAACAGCGTTGACGTCTTCTCGTAAGCGATTTAAATGTGGTCGCGAAATGAAGAAACGTGCGACCATCTGGGGACTGCGCTTGCGACGGCCGCCGCCGCCTCCACTGCAGCTTTCTGCTTTGGAACAGGTTCGTAAGCTGGTTTTTAATTGATGTCTATAGCCACTGATTCGATCATTATATTTACATTTTTTACCAACAGATCAGGAAAGGGGAGCCATTATCAGATGAATTAGTGAGGGAATATGCGCCGCGACTTAGGTTTCTGCCGCGAGCGCCCTCGCCGCAGACAGTACCAACTGTTGATGACAGGTATTGTTTCAGAAGTTTTGTTTTTTAGGCCTCAGTCCCAGCAGTGGGAACATTATAGGCTGATTATGTTATGTTATTCATACTGAAAAATATTGCCAATATTGCCATGAAGCATAATTTTAATTGTATTATTTGTTTGTTTCAGTTCTCAACCTTCTAGTAGTAACAATGATAAAAGTTCCTATAAAAATCACACTCAACGTATGATTGTGCCAGTAGATGGTCATTGGTTAAACTTAATGATGGGCAAGCGGTTCCATGAAAATCTCAACTGTAACTCAAATTCAGAAAACGATTCTACTAGTTCATATGAGTCTGTTAAACCTTCTGAAATCGACGAACAATCTTCACCCTCCATTTGCACCTCTACTGCTAGAAATTCTGATGCCAAAGCCGATAACATAGAGAAAATATCAGAGCTAATTGATAACACTACGAACGAAGCAAAGTCGATTTTTGAAGAAAGTCCTCCAGTGCCATCTCTCAATACTTCTTTAGTTCCATGTTCTGTAAAGTTAGATAAAATATCCAAAGAGAAAATAGTTGATACGAACTTGAGCAAGACTGACATTACTAATGTCAGCATTAACACGCACTCGACAAGAATAGCTACTATGAACTTAGAGGTATCTAAGTTGTCTACTAAAAACATTATCGAACATTCCAAAATAATGTCTCTGCAGCACATGGATAGCATACCTCCATACACTAGCAATTTCAGCCATGACATGGAGTCGTCGGGCGACGAGACCTCCAGCAGGGGCACCCTAGACGTTATTATACCACCGCTGAAAGATTTCCAGGGAAAGAATAATCCATTTTTGATGTCTTACCCATCTAAGAAACCATTCTCATCAACAACAAACATATACAATAAACAAAATGGAAAACAGAACCATCACCATTCACGATTCTCGTTACCGGTGAACTTGAATCCAGCGATGGGTCCTCTAGTGAGGCCATTGAAAAGAAAGCTTTGCGAAAAGGACATCGTGATCGGTCCAAATGGGGAGGTAAAAAGAAGGAAATTCAGGAGGCCTCGGAAATATCTACAGGCGCAGGTACATATGTCAATACATATATTTACCTGTCATTTATAATTGTTATCTATAAAATAAAAAATTGGTACATTTTATTCCTCGATTTATAATAGCATTTTTTTTTTACAGTTGAACAAGTCTTGTCCTTTGCCTGATGACAACAACAAACCTGCTCAAATTCCAAACGAAAACGGTGAAGTCACTCCACAAGGCGTGGGGCACATCAATAACGTGAAATTTCACGGTAGAAGACTGAGACAGAGACAAGAAAAGAATTATTATGAGAATGCAAGAAGAAATACGAATAATAACACTAGTAATAATAACAGCGTGAAGAGTTTACAATTAAGTCCACACAAAGCTAACATTACTGCCGCGGAGGTGGACGCGGAGCAGCTGTCTGCGTTGAAGTCGAGCGTGCAGTCGTACTTCCGCGCTGGACAGACGTGCCACGTGCACGCGCGGCGTCTAGAGCCCGGCGCGCCGCCCGCATACCTCATCGAATGGGACACTAACGCCTCCTAATGAGTACCGTCAAATAGGGTAAATAAAGGGTAAACCTCGGAATGGAAGACTGCAAGACGAGTTTTTGCATAGACCTTTGTTCTTGTGTTCTAAGAAATTGCATAAAGATCAACCATCCGCGGGTCTAGTGGCACCGAGCCAAAATTCAAAGTTCAATAAAAAGTGATTAGTCTCGAAACAAAGAGGTGTGCAAAAAAAAAAAAGCTGCTTGCTGACTTTCATTCCAAGGTTTAATCCTTATTTGACTGGGCTAGATGTTTGGCAAACATGAATTTATTTAAATATCTATACATATTATTATTGTAATAATATATAAGTGCTTGTCTGTAGTCTAGTTGTACAGTAAGATCAAGGAATGTGATATATTATTATTCCAATTGGATTTCGATGTTTTATTTTAAATACTACCTATTATAACTTACATGGTCCTTTATTACATACATACTTAAACCCACGCCTTTTTCTAATGGAGGTAGGCAGTAATTACAGAACGCCGCCTACGTTATTTTTTTTCCCAAAAAAATATTACTAACATTGATAAAAATAGATCCAAAAAAGGATAGTGATGGTGAGGACATTTCTGTATAAAGCCCCAATCTTGCAACTATCTAACCAGAGCCTCTTCCTTCAGTAGGATGACTAAGCGTTCCAATGTACGCGGTTATGCGTATACAGGAACGATAGTCCGTACCTGGCAGTACTGTGCAGTACGCGTGTACAACTTGCAACTACACCTGTACGCGTATTAACATGCCTAGATTACGCGTACATTAGAACGCTTAGTCCGTACTAGTCTAGTTACAACATAGCGTAATGACGACATTCTCACCTACTTAATGAAATTACTACAAGGTACTTACCTACTTTGTTAGGCATTGGGCGGGTCGGGTCGGTCAATTTTGCCGCAAACGATAGAGCTTATGGAAGTCTATACAAGTATGCAACAACGCAAACTGTGGACAAAACCCGCTGGATGGCCTGTCTACCAAAGTTACATTGCATAAATGATCGTGAATGCGGCAAACTAATGTCTACCAATAAGATACCTACTTAACAACGGACAGCATAGAAAATCTAACCTACTTATCCTAGTCAAGGTACTCCAATTTTCGAGATCGCTTCGCTCGCTCTTACATTCCTGAACGTAGTAAAACCACAATGAACTGTTAACCATGTAATTATTGTAACTCAAGTCAGTTACGAGCTTGCTTCGCTCGCTCTTGGCCCTCTTGCATTCCCTTATATTAAAATCACAATGAAAGCTACTTTCCAAGTCAGTAAACTGGAAAAATTAAGTTTTCGTTTTATCTTTTAGACGCGCTCCGGTCCTAAAAATCGAGAAATACTTTTTAATCAAATCCCAAAACAAGATCAAAATATACTCAGAACTTCTACATCTATGCCAATGATATTTTACTAAAATATAATTGATCTATGCTAATAAACATAGGGTGCAAAAATTTTCGAACTCTCTTCATTCGCCCTTCCAACCTGTATTCGATTTTTTCTCAGACTTCTCTGGGAAAGTCGACAAAGTTACTCGTATTCTTGTACGAATATTGTCATTTAGTTTTGCCGCCCCGGGCCCCCGACACATGTTTAGTCCTCCATTGAGTCAGTGCGTAGGTATGCTATTTTATTCGTTTTGTAAAAAAAAAACAATACCTACCCTTCCATGAGTTTCGCTGCGGCAGAGTAAAATTGTTTTTTCTATGGCTGCGCCGCCGTCGCCCATGAAAATTTTTAGCTAGACCACTGCATACCTACAAGGGCTACAAGGCAGCGGAGTCGTAGATTGTTCCCGTGACCTGCCGCCATTTCATGCATCCAGTGTTAATCTACTTCGCCATCGCTTTGTACGAATGAACCGATATACCGAGTCGCAGCAGCCCGAGAAGCGCGCCATCAAGCGCTATGGCTCCTGAACTGGAGAATTTCCGAAATCGCAAAACATATATTCAGTTTTCAGTCAATAATACTGAAAGACTGGAATGTACGATTGAAATGTTGATAATTAACATAAAAATACATCATAGGAAATAATAATTATACATATTTACCTACTCTCTATTGGCAAGGCTAAAACAACCATGAGTCCAGGTGTAGGTACAGTCCCGAGACCTGGTACCCGCCAAGTCTTGTAAGAACCTACCCCGATTTGAGAAACATGTATTGTATGTATCTTCAGTAGATAGTAAATTTGTTATTGAGTAGGTACTTCGTTCATGTTTTTACCAATAGTATAATTAAGTAGGACCTACCTCGAGTTTTTTACTTGACACCAAAATATGTGTGTCAGAGTTCATACTTTTTATAATATCAACAAAGGGCTCAGAAGAACGGGCGTAATATGCCGTTCGTTGAATGTTGATAATTTATATCAGTTCACCGTTCCCTAGGCTTGGGGTAGACATCCAGGATGTTAAAGGACCGTCCTCCATTGTCTCGAGTTCCAACTCATAAGCCGTGTGAAGGATTCCTTCTTCCCATCGCCGTATCGGAACAATGAAAGCAAAGCAGCAGATTGTTCATTCAATCCGTTCACGACTGCCTCGTTAGTCTAGTGGTCGCAAGCGCCACTGCTGAGCATTCCTGGGTCCGATTCCCAGGTCGTGCTGTAGGTATTATTGGGATCTCAGTAGCAGCCCGGAGTCTAGATTTGTGTCCAGTCGATGGACATAGGCTCGCCCCTTATTACATGGGACTTAAACATAACTGGCGAAATGTGGGTGTACCATAGGTACACCTCTGGCCAACCCTTCGGGGATTACAGGCGTGATGTTATGTTGTAACGTGTTAGCGGTTAGATTAATTTTGATTACCTGCTGCGCGGCAGCAAAGACAGGGCAGCTTGAAGCAACCATACACGAGGTATCTATCAACGACTTGGTCGAGTTTTGATGTTACAAAATCAAAATGGTGGATTTTAAGTAGGTATGGTTGAAAAAAATGTAACCCGCCTGAACTAAAATCAGGTATGTTTTCCATTGATATAAGCAGACCGATACGATATTGATTCCTTTTCTGCATTATCCTAAATAATAAAAAGGAATCAATACCATATGCTTTTTCGTATTTTTCATCGCAAAGATCGAGCCAACGGGAAATTTAACTCCTGAAAGCTAAGAGTTGTGTCGCGACGCCTGCCTACAGACAGTGTTAGCCAAACAAAACTCGTTGTGATCTGATTCGTTAGCGTCACGCCACAGTTATGTGCCGGGCGCTTTTCTACAGGAGCAGAGTGGTGGCCCAGTGCTGGCCGGTAGGTACCACTGTAACGGCCCCGGCTTACGTTGTAGGTCCTGAGTTCGAACCTAAACAGGTACTTTGTATATTTAATTTCATCACCATTGCTCTCAAAACAGTGAAGAAAAACATCGTGAGGAAACATCTTCGAATTTTTGGTTCTAGGACATGCCGGGGTGACATGCATGAGTGAGCACTGGGTCCGCGTAGTGGATTATGGCCCACTCCCTCTCACAGAGTAAGAGGCCTGTGTCCCAGCAGTGGTATGGTAACAGACTACTTTTCTATCACATACCGCGACATCGTTGCTGTTGAGATACAGAGGTAAAATAACTGTGAAACCACTGTTACTGGGGCACGAGCTGTCAATGCTCGTCAACTAAACAGAGCAGGCTGAGTTACATCGATCCAGTATTAATATCATTATGCATTCGATGTAGTAGCGCTCGAACCAAGATCGATACTGGACAAATGTTAAAACTTTTTAATCCAGTCCAGCACCTTAATTGCGTAACACACTTTCAACCACAATCTGAATCATTTTGAAGGATATTGCTAATGCATTGCTTCATATGTTCGAAAAATTTGTCAGCTCAATAAAGTAAATAACGCAATGAATGTTGTTGAATTATCAAAATGAAACCCATTGCCACTGATAGTGTTACGCAATTACCCCGCAACATCCAGTATTAGATCAGAATAGAGTAGCTGCTCTATTTTTTCTCTGGTAACCGTTTTCCGCACACCGCTAGACCCGTTTAAACGCACCGATCCAGTCTAATAGAGTCGCTGGCATATAATTGTAGAACAAAATTAAAATAACTTCTGGCCTAACGTAAATGGCGCTGATTTGATCCAGTGTCGTAACCGATCCAGCGTCACTGGATTCCAGTGCTGGAAATACTGCCTTAATGTGTAGATTATTTTTAAGCCCTACAAAATTACGAGTGCACATCCTACGAACCAGTGAACAGATCGACCTTATAGCATATCAGCTACGTGGGAAGAAGACTTTTATATGCAACTAAGCACGAAAGAGGGTTCAATAGAACGAGATCCAAAAGAAATTAAAACAAAACTATACCGACTTAAAAAAAATAATGTGTACATTAAAACATTTAATTTGGTACGTTTATAAGAAACACTCGCTGTGCTTATATTTTATATAAGCATAATTTACTTTAGTGAACCTCTCATAACATTCAGTGACACAGTTATATTTACTATGCCTTGTCAAAAATGCCCAAAGCTGCACAAATGGCGAAAATAAAATATAAATAACAATTTAAACAACATATATACAATATGGAATGTCAATATATTTTACTTCATATCTACATTTGATTTCGAATTTGAGAAGTAAATGGCTGAAATTAAAAAGTTGCTTAACAATATACAATTTTTTGTGGAGATTTGTATTATTGGTATTAATATTTATATTCTCATGAATATTAATGAGTTTGTATGCAGAATTTGTTTAAAATGTACTACATTTGCACTGGAGTTATCTATCTACAAACACAAAAAGACATATTCCAATGTAAAATAAATATATTTCAAATCAAATGTATGACATTTGATCTGTTTTCCATGACAGACTGATAAAAAATCTACTAACATTAAGCAATATTTATCGAAAATCGAATACGTAACAGAAATTCCATTTACTAATAAATATAAACCCACGCCGTCACCCATTGCACGTTGGATTAAAAGCGACATTCTAATATTATGGCATTATATACTTTAATTATTTTTATTTAATTTCTAAGCATCAACATTTACTGCTGTTTCCGAAACATTCAAATAACACAGCGATGCAATGAGAAATGGTGTGAAGTCGCGTAACAGATTTCATAGTTTATTTGATTGTTTATTTACCAATTACATAAAACATGTTGATTTTCCAATTTCAATCTACCATTCTATCGTCATTAGTAGACACTATAAAACAATTATGGAAGGAAGAAGACAATCTAAAACGAAATATAAATATAGACTTACGAATGTAAAGAGAGTTGTTTACCTTTAAGACCTTACATACAAACTTATAATACAAGTTAATTTTAATTAAAATGCAACCCTCTAGTAAAGGCCCATAATATGTGACCACGAAATCAATAATGACGTTATAACAGTTTAAGTATACCTATTCACAGCACTTAACCACATGTTAGTCAACTGTTTCACGCACTAAACGATCACAAACTCACTTCGGTGTCATACTATCACCATAATTATCGATTGCATTGACGTAAAATTAATATTTATATACTCATATGTACAATTTATTAGTGTCTTCTTTAAAGCACATTACAGTGATTCTTCAAATGCGGCCATCAAATCACTTTGCATGTTCATATCTATCTGACCCGCCATCTGAAACAATTGTAACAAGTTTTGATATTTCTTAAAGTATCTGTAGTCAGTAGTAGTAGTTTTGAGATGGGATATTGAGCCTTTTAAAGGTCAGCTGGAACAGTTCCCATGTCCGGTCAACTTAGGAGCTGTAATCATTCTGGACCTCATGGCCGGCTGACAGACCAATTATGTAGATCTACATAACATTATAAATTCGACTACACAATTTGTACTAAATAGTACTAAGACAATACCCAGCAGGACTTGTTTTATAACTGTGCTGTATGACTTATTGATTTAGGGCTGATTTTATCTGAAGAAAATTTTTGAATTTTTGTCAATTCTTCCATACAAAAACTGTCATATTTCAATTTTATTCCAGGAATAAAAATTGTTAAATCAGCCTTTAGTCATATGATTAAGTTAGTCATGACAAAATTACTCTTAACTGATCAATAGATTGGAAACACGAGTTGATTGACTCAACACTGCCTAGCAGTATTGCGGTGCGTCCCGTAGTATAGGCAGGTGTACTCACGGCCTCGCGGCGCCGGCGCTCCTGCTCACGCTGGCGCAGGCGCTCGCGCTCGGACGCGGCCGGCTTGTCGGGCGCGGCGGCGGCTGCGGCGGCGGCAGCTGCGGGCGGGGAGGCGCGCGCCACGGGCGACACGCGGGGCGACGCCACCTCCGCACTCTCTACCTTGCGCACGCCTGTGAGCACTCTGTGAATCGACACCGTATGCATTAGGTATGCCGTATGCACCGTATGCGTATCTATCAAAGTACATACAGAGTGAAGAAACAGAATCAAAGCAATTAAAATAAAACATTGTCAATTTCACTAATTTTAACGAACTCGCACTTGAAAACAAAATTAAATATGCCCAAATTGTTTACTTACTTGAAAAAAAAAGAGCTAATGGTTCCAAAGACAGTTTCTCCATATTTCCTATGTATTCAGATTGCCCAAAACTCTCCGGTTAAAAAACACTGTATATATGTCGCAGCCAACTGGTTAAATTAGCCGTTTAGTTAACC
Source organism: Hydraecia micacea (assembly GCA_914767645.1). NCBI lineage: Eukaryota > Metazoa > Arthropoda > Insecta > Lepidoptera > Noctuidae > Hydraecia > Hydraecia micacea. The sequence goes on along the minus strand of OU611779.1, from coordinate 7,697,882 downwards.
GCCTGGCCTTTGGAAGTAGTGCTCGCCTCGCTTCGCTCTCTCGGCTCGCACGCTGTTGATCACAGTTCCAAATTTAACCTAACCCATTTGATGGCTTAGTTACTGCGACCAAATTCGGCTCGCGCGTGATTGGTTACAGTTCCAACCCTAAACTATAATTGAATATCATTTAGGGCGTTAGTTGAACGACCGCCGCTTGTTAAAAGACTAGTCGGTTAACTAAACGGCTAATTAAACCAGTTGGCTGCGACATATATAACTACAAGTGGCATTTTAATAATATTACTTACCTCATTTTTTCTTCGTCTGGTTGTCGCCTTTCAGTTTCTTGCCGCTGTCTTTCTCTCTCAGCTTGTTCCTTTTTTCGTAACTCCTGCTGTTCTATAAGTGCTCTTTGGCGGTCAATTTTCTCCTTAGCTTGCTTTTTAAACGCCTACAAAAAATTACAACAATGTAAATTTTACTGAGCAACATCTTGTGCTATTTCTTAGTAAGAATAAGAAATCTACAATGAAACTTACTTGAAAACTATCCATGACAGGTTTTTGTTTTATTTGATGATTGGTTCCCATGTTTGGTATACTCTGTGGACTTCCAGCCTGCGCAAGAGACGACCACGAACTCGCATTTTTTAAGTTTTGTTCTTGTTTGAGTTTGAAAGCTTGAGCAAAGTTTGTATTTTTCGAGTCTTCCATTTTTTTTTCCATTTCATATTTAGCTCGGTCAGACATATTATTAGAAACCATGTTTGGAACTCCCATAAGGTCTTCGATTGGTTTGGGTGTGAGTAGAGGCTTCACATCTTCTTTTTTTGCTGCAGGTGTGATTAAACATGGTGCATTCTGTATGTTGTGATGGGACTGGGAGATTACGCTGTGTGGTGTTGGTATGGGGTCAAACATAGATGACACCGGTGGAACACCGGTCATGCCAGGAATAATAGGATTTATTTCGGGTCGTAACATCTCGCGTTCATGTGGCATCTTGTCTACAAACCCGTTGTGAGGTGGAAGGTACATTTCAGTTTTAATCTGTTCAGGCACACGGGCCTCTGTCAAACCCCCTAGTTGTGCCATCAAGTTCTGATGGGCAGCATCTGGCATCATTTGAGGTTTCGGTAGTGAAAACTCTTCCTCGAGACGCATCGACGACTCTGATACTCCAACACTAACATCCATAGGCACATCTGCCTTAAGGCTTCGTTCGAGACTAGCCAAGGACCGTTCAATGGGATCAATGTATTGAGACGGATCAACCTTATCCAAACCGTTTCGAGGTTCAATTTTAGGAATAAGCTTATGGTCCTCTGGCTCGCGAACAATGGGGGCGATGGAAGAATCGGGAATAATGTTAACAGGTATTGTTGGCGGTGGCGCGGGCACTGCGAGCGGTACGGGTGGCGGCGCGACGGCTTCCTTGAGTTCCAGCTCGTGCGTCGGCGCCGGCTCCGGGGCGGGCGGCGCGGGCTTCACTTCGGTAGGCGCGGGCGCCGCCAGCTCTGCCGCGGCCGGCGCGGGCATAGGCGCGGACACGGTCGTCGCTACTGTCACCGGAGGCACGGTTTTCTGCTACAAATGATTAACGTTCAATATCATAAACAAATAATTTTGCATGGTAAGTACATTAAGTATTGTATTGTATATAATATTCAATTCATAATAAAAACTAATATTTACAGTTTGCGGTGGGTGTTGATGCTGCTTCTTCGGTTTCTTTTTTGGCGTCCTACTGGGGCCGGTACCTGAAATGAAATAATGATGCACAAAATGGATTGCGAGCCACGAAATTAACCTACTACTGCACGAATGTATACTTAACTTGAGACACAGCATCACGATCCAGTAACCACAAATTCTTCGAAGTAAACGAAAATAATGTGAGGAGAAGCCAAAGTGTATATAGTTTATGTTCACTGATACCACACTGTCGTAAATTCTCTAGTTTTCATGAAATATAACATTAATTACTAATTTATTGTTCAGATCTCAGGGCAGCCAAATGAAATTCAGTATAAATTACTTAAGAGATTTACTTAAATCGTTATATATTGAAATATATACAAAGTTTATTTCCACTCACTCTTACATCTATTAATTTTAAGTCATGAGTTGATTAAATCAATCTTACATAAAATTTTCCACACATGGTGTTTCTGTTTACTTGTCAACTCTACATTAACATTACAACAAAATGTTGCCTTCAAATAACTAATTGCACCAAGCGTACATACTATTCGCTTAAAATGAAAGTTACATTGGTTTGCTACACTTCAGAACCCGTTAGATTAGTCAAAACATTTCTGTATTGAATTTTAACTAGTAAGTTTTGTTTTATTTTAAATTCTAACTATAAAACATTTTGTCTATAATATTGATAAATATTAAACCAACTAATGAGATTTATCCATTCTTATCTAACGGGCCCCAAAATAAGCAAATATTGATTACCAAGTCTTTTCAGATAATCTCGATTTTGACAAAATTATGTATACAGTAAACTTTTTGTTCTTTTCCCTTCTTGTCTCTTTGTGGACAACATAAGGGACTTCTAGATAAAATATTATGTTTACTACATACTAACTTATACTATAGATTTTTGAAGCAACCTGCAAATTGTACTTGATAAAAATATATACTATGTAAGTATTGGACTATTGTTTATAGTGATTTCATTGGGAAGTTATTCCACTTATACTCTCGCATTATCCAACAAAATTTAAAATACTAATTGTTCTAGTCTGATTCAATTGAGCTACTCAATGTGCATATATTATCTAAAATAAAACATAGGTACATATGCGTAGTGTAAAACTTTCTAAATAAGAGGACAATAAAACATAAGTAAACAAGCAAAATGATCAACATTTTACTAAGCAGGTCAATCATAAAATGTGATGTTTTGACAAATAATATTTAATTTACAACATTTCAAAATCGGTTTAACATGCCTAGTAAAAAGTGTAATGTATTCAGTATAAAATTTATTTTAGGCCTCTTTCAGAATAATAAATTACAAGATTTGAGAAATATGAAATGAAATGAAAAAGTGTTTATAAATAGATAGAAATGTTTCTTTAAATCTGTAAAAATTTCGATTATACAAACAAAATGGACGAAAAAGAACCACTAAAATTGTTTTGTTCCAGAACGCGAAAATATTTGCATTAAACCTTGATTAGTGACCTAAATCTTGTCATAAAAAAATAACTAAAATTACAAACGTAATGTAATCCAATCTTCAAGACACTGGTTTACAGTGCGTATTGCGTTACAAAAAATAATTATATACAAAGAATGAATAGAAACATTATTTTGTTCAGATTTAGTTGAAGACTTAATGGCTCGAGTTTTTTTACAACCAAACATGAGACTACAACTTGGATAAAATATCCGCATTTCTTTACATCACTTTATTCCTTACAATGCTCACAGTATTATTTTATATTGTAGTACCTACATTATAACCAACATTTTGTTTTGATATCTATCAGGCAACCAAAAATGGTACTACAAACATTTAAATCTTTACTCATATATGTTTGATACACTAAAACTGGCTCATGTAACCAAAATTCCAAAAGATTTTGTTATAACATTTTAATTATAAAATCTCAAAGAGTGAATGCCAAATAGGTACAGATACTTAATAGTCAGTTTATGGTAACAAATTATAAACGAACTGAGATATTATATCGAAAAAAAAAATATATGCTTGTCAAACAAATGTGCTGATATTGCACTGATAGATACAAGGAAAAATCCTGGTGCCCATAACATTTTGCTTACTATTATAAAAGTATGTTAATCCTCGACAATCAATAACAAAGTTTGCAAACAATTTGTGAAGGAAGGAGGCCAGCTTTAGGTATTTTTTATGTTTATATAGACAATTTTAATTCACACGTCACATCATATTTTTCAGAGCAAGCATCAAAGTGTATCAAGCATTAAACCAATAAAACATACCTTTTCAAATCAAATAAATTTTTAACTACAACATGTCAGAAAAATACATCCTCCATTGTAACAAAATGAGAACCGAGTCCATCTTGGGGCTAATTTTGCTTGCTAAGTTGGTATCCGTCCTTACACAATTGTTTGCAATAGTCCCTACGGCTGCGCTCGACTCGCCAGCTGCTTTCGGAGATCCTCTTCGCTTCGCAACACTGGACGTACCGACACTTCTATCTATCCTTGTTCTTATTATACTTTTCAAGCCTCAATCAATATTAAGTGGGTTTAAATTTCACACTCAAAAGCAATTAGTAACCGTGAGATCTGAACTTTCCAATAATAATCCATAAAAAGAGATCGAAACTTCAAGGATGCAAATGAAATAACATCGCGTTTGAGGACATGATATAGTTAAAAAAATATTAATGTGAAAAGGTATTTCCTATTGGTTCATGAGATCAAACCAAGTAACATATTACTCTTACCGGCACCAATATCATAGTATCAGTGAACACCAAAGCTGGCTTCTCCTCCTCACTAACAACTGTTTTTGTGCCTTTACCAACATTTCTTATATTTCGCAGCAGACTATAGACTCGAATTATATATTATTTGAATCAAACTTCAGGTGGTATCCCTCTCCAATATCACAGTTATGAAAATAATGTTTACGCAAAACTACTACCACAGTAATCACACTCATACCTTCAACACAAACAATATGTTACACAATACTGGGGATATTCATTATTTTATTTTGTATTCATTTATGGTGCCAAATAAACCCATTCTATGTTGTCATCTTGCGGTTTTCTTTTAGCACCTGATATCCCCATTCAACAATTCAATTAGCTAACACAATCACACTATGGCTAACATTTCTTTTCTTCTTGCATATTGGTTAATTTAAATGAAACAGAACAGAACATAATATTCACATCATCCTTTCATTATTGCCTATGGGCGCGTTTATTTGACGCGGCCACGCGCCCCCTTGAGTACGTACACTCATGGTTATTGTAAATTAGAGGAACTAAGTTCACAAACGCCATGAACATACTCGAGGGCGCGGCAGATTTCTACCGACGTGCTATCATTTTCATGTCGTACGTAATCTAATAAAATACTTGATGGAGCCAAACTCTACTCTCATTTATAAACAAATGAGAAAAAAAATAAAAAAACTGCCAATAAAATAAAAAATATGTTAAATCCTCAACAATGAGATTTTAATAAATAAATACTATAATATAAATAATATATTGTGGGTCACCCTTGGCCCCAAGATGTCGTTTCAGAAAATTAACTTCATGCTTATAACATTCCTACACATAATTTCTCAGCAGATGTTAACACACTCAAATAACTTTCCCATGTTCATTCCATTATCATTCATTCTGCCACTGACATCAATTTCAGACTAGAAACACATTAACAGTTAAAATTGCATTTCACATTTTAAATAAAAAAGGCTGTGTTCGGTCATATCTTCAAAAAATACTGGCAAAGGTAAAAAACTTATATTTCCGTCTTTGAAATCTTTAAGAAAAATTGCTAGTAACCTAAATATATTTATATATATCTCAAGCATTTGAACATATCCATACAAAGTGAAATATCCATCTTAATTTAAATGCAAGTATCATTAAAATCTATTACTAATAACTGTAATTTACATCATATGGTACAAATAGGGTACCACTCAGTGCTATACTTTGTGTCTGTCTGTGAACGAAATGATAGTATTGATTACGTAAGTCGTCGGCAATGTGGGCTAACCTGCTTCACTATCACTGCTGTCTGACGAACTGGTGTCCGTGCTCGACGACGAATTGGACGAGTCGGACGAGCTCGACGACGACGACATGCCACCGCCCAGCGCCTCCTTACAACCCTCTGCCGACAATAAACATACGGTTACAATTACATTCAATTACACTAGTAAAATCTTATTTAAATGATATGATGACAATATACAATTACATTAGTAAAATCTTATTTAAATGATAGACCAGCAAGTTCAAATAAATAGTGTCAATTCACTCGGTTTAAAAGTAAAAATGGGTGTACCACAAGGCTCGGTATTAGGTCCTTTCCTCTTTTAGTATATATTAATGATCTACCCCATTTGTTAAAAACCCAACCAAAAATGGTGTTACTGGCTGATGATACTTCCTTGATTTTTTAAATTAATAGACGTGCATCAAATCTTGACGACGTAAATAACGCCCTACTGCAAATCCAAAATTGGTTCACTGCTAATAATTTAGTATTAAATGGGAAAAAACGAAGTGCATAAGATTTTCTTTACCAAATGTCAAAAGTAGTAATTGTGAGATAGTATTGAATCAAGAGAAACTCGAATTCGTCGATAAAACTGTTTTCCTGGGGATCACGCTCGACTCAAGGCTTCAACGGGGTCCTCATTTAACATCCCTTGCAGGATGGCTAAGTTCAGCAGCATAAGCTGTGAGAAAAATCCGTCAATTTACTGATGTTGATACAGCGAGACTGGTCTATTTTAGTTACTTTCATAGTATTGTGTCGTACGGTATTTTACTATGGGGACGGGCTGCAGACATCGAGTATATTTTTATTCTGCAGAAAAGAGCCAGCAATTTAATTTATTTAATTTAATATTTGAATTGCTTTTTTTTTCCTCGTCTTTTCATTATGGACGCTTTTAACGTTCTGCATCGTTCTCATATGCATAATTATTAACATGAATGATATAACCAAGACTTTGTAACCATATTATTTTGATTTAAAAGAGTGTCCATGGAGTTTCTTGCCCATTCTTCTCCATAGGTACCTACGCTTTGGAATCGGCAACTAGCTTCATCTTTCTGACTGACCAACCCATTGACAATTAAAAAATGCCTGTAATTGGTTTAATTGAAATGAATGCTTTAAGTTTGAGATTCACTCAATATCTTGTTACGACGACAAAGCAATACATATTAAAGGTCAAATTTTGATCCAGCTTTATCCTTTTTAGGGTTCCGTAGTAAAACAAGAAACCCTTATAGTTTCGCCAAGTTGGTCTGTCTGCCTGTCCGCCGTTTAACTAACTTCTCAGAGTTAAACCGCGGGGAAAGACTTCAGATTAAGAGTGTCTACTCTTGATACTAAAAAGCTGTAATTTTGCATGATTATACATAGTAATCACGCCAATAAAATTGTTTTACGAATAAATCATTTGTTACGGTACCCATACACGTAAAGTAGGGATGATTAAAGTTGTCGACTTTGTTAGTCACGTGTCGTAGTCCCTCTCCCCCTCCTACCAGCTAAATCATTGTAGACATATGAAAAGTATTTACGATAGATGTATATAACGAATTTAAAAGGAAAACTACCACGGCTAAGTAAAAATTTCGTAAAATTTCTGCAGAAAATTACTTAGATGACGTTCTGCCAATAAGTTAAAACGTGCATTATAATAAGGTGCGTTATAACTTTATAAAGTAATTGTAAAATGTAAAAAAATAAACATTTTATGATTTAAACTACTAACGCGCGCGCGTTAGTAGTCAACTCTACAGGAGAGCCGAAAATGGGTGACAGTTTCACTGTATTTGTTTTAGTAACATGTCATGCTGACTTTTCTGTAGAAGAATAATTGTAATTTTATTAGCTATTCCACATTTTATAAACTTTTTAAACTGCATAATACAATAAGTATTGGAAATTATGTAGTTTTCATATTTTTTTTTTTTACACTGGTAGGTGGTTACACTGGTGGCTTTTAGTACTGGTATGACCAGTGTAAAAAAATACATTTCAAGTAGATCAAATTTTTCGATCTTCCCTTTCGAAGTTAGATTTTATAACACCTTTAGTTACCATCGTCCTATGGGCTATGTGGGAAACTAAAGAACCCTACACTACGCGTGGCCCGACACGCACTTGGGCGGTTATTTCCTAGGACAGCGGTTCAGTCATATTATTAGAGCTGTTGTCATGAGAATCTGTCATTTTCATTAGTATTTGACATTAAGGTGTCAAAACGCTCTGTATTTAGACAGCCGTTATTGTGTGACCATTCAGCACTTTCTTTGGAAACCAAAGCTTTACAGCTAACAAAATAATACAAATGGACTATTTAGACAAGAGTTAATTACTGACCTTTTTTCTGTTGCTGCTTTTTATTTGTTCCTAGTTGTCCAGATACATCTTGCAGCCTTTTTTCTAATTCCTGTTTCTTTTCTGCTATTTGTTCATCCTTTGATTTACCAGACACTTTTCGATCTGCAAGTGTAGCATCAACAATATATTTTCGATTTACTTTTATATTAACAGACATTTAATGAACAATTTTGGTATCACCAACATTATTTGCCAAAGGGTTTAAGGAGAAGGGTTTTATCAGTGTCAGTAAGAAGGAAGTTGGAAATAGGAGTTAAATTTCTACATAATTTTAATTACTGATGAATTTTATTATGAAATAAGTCTACAGGTATGTTAAAGATTGGTTTGTACTCACTCAGTTTCTGCACAGGTAAATTATACATAATACTTAGGTTAATTATTTCACACACAATGAGAATATGGTAAGGTAAAGGAGAACATAGGAGCAAGGAAAATGTAAATAATGTTGGTTCAACTCACAATAAGGCTTACGTGTCTTTTTTCGAAGACATGATGCGACGTAGTTTTCCAGTTCCCGAAGAGTAGACGGTTTTAGAGTTTCGAAATCTATTTCTATTTCGTCCGGATTAGAGTCTCGTAAAGAGGGTTCTCTACTTTGTATAATGTGGACTACTTTGCCAAGTTTGTCACCTGTTAAACAAAGTAATTTATTACTAATGTCAAAAAGTTTTCGACCAAATATTAAAACAGTAATAGCCCGTCGTATATAAAAAAAATTGTATTAAAGCTCGAACAAGATACGTACCGGGCAGCTTATTGATATCGAGCGAGAGCTGTCGCTTCTCGTCATAGGACATGGGCTTGGCTTGGTCTTCGTCGTCCGTGTCGGGATGTGGCGGCACGTGCGGCGGCGGCGCGGCGACGGGCGCGGCGCTCTTCTTCTTGGGCGGCGCGGCGCGCGCGCCCGCCTTGCCGCCCGCACCGCCGCCGCCACCGCGCTTGCTGCCCGTCTTCCCTCGGACGCTGCTGGGCGCTACGATCAAACGACACTTTTGAGGTTTGGCTCTTATTTTTATGGAAAATGTCCAGCAGTCTTCAAAAATACATAATTTCATTCGTAGACGTGCGTTTTTGCGATAATGTTTTCTACAAATTTGTTTTAGGTACCTGGCATGATTTCAAACAAGAGATGTTACTGTAAATTTCAAAACAGAAAACCCCCAGACAATGCAGTAGAGTTTTTCAATAACAAACTTCTTAGCAGCAGTTATATGTTTCCACTTTTCGGGAAAAAAATACAGGCGAGATGAATATGGTGTGTTATGTAGAAACCTAATAATGCTCTTCATAACGTCGATCGACAACCAAAATTGCAACCTAACATCATGCATTCCGTTCAGATCAACGCCGATTTTTTAACCACTACTGTGGAGTCGAAACTAGTATGCTGCTGCTCTCTGCCACCAAACTTAAAAGAAATAATGTGACCTGAGGGGCAATTCTCGTAATTTTAAGAACATTCAGTCTGATCTGTATCAATCTGTCAAAAATACCTCTAATTTGCCTACATTTTGACAAGTTTTTAGCATTTGTTTGTCGCCGAGTGACTGCGACTAGATTTTGAACGTTTTAAATTACGAGAATTGGCCTTCAGGTGTCCCACAAATAATACCATTCCACAGACAAAAGTACAAAACTGTAATGTAATATTATATGCCTCTAACTACACCAGCTGCAGGTGGTAAAAAAGGAAAGAACTTTCACAAATTGCTGTACAAAAATCTTCTTCATAATTATTGTGTCATCTACTTTTGTATTGTAAAAGGAATATAGCTTACCTAAATTCTCACCAATGTTATTCGCCTTCGCCGCATATGCGGCTGCCGCATTGGTTTTAGGCACAGCATTGTTCGGTAATGGTTTTTTCGTCTTATCCTTAACTTTTTTCTTGGCTTTCTTTTTGTTATTAGATTCTTCTACTAATTTTCTCATTTTTTCTTGCAACGCAAGTAATTCTTTTTCTAGAAGCTTAACTTTGTTATTTCTCTCTTCTTCTGAATCGTCAGATTCAGAGTCTGATTCAGAGCCCGATTCCGAACTTGACGCTGAGCTTCCCTTATCCATGTGTGGAACGCCTACATGGACGGGTTCGTCAGGAATCTTGGCGTATCTGAAAGACGACAAACAATATAATGATTTCTTTTTTTTTTTAAACCAAGCCACACATTAATAATTAAACATTTTTTTACCTCATTTCAAAGACGTCTTGTAGTTTTCGAGCCATTGCAACGACATCATGGTCCGGCGGATTATATTTATAGCAATTTGTGAATATTAGACGTACGTCGGCGGCAAATTCGGCTGCTGTTTTATATGCTCTATTGTCCATCTTTTGTTTCACGGTGCCAAGGTCCATGGGTTTCTTAATAATATCAAAATAATCATGAAGTCCAAGCAATTCAGCATCTACAGGTTTATAAAACGGCCAGGCATAACCCTGTCGAAAAAAATAAGTGTAGCAGAGGATTCGTTGAGAATCAGAAAAAGAGTAATATTGAGTCGTTTGAAAAGTAACTTACTGAATGTTTTTTAGAGAATAGTTCTTTTAAAATTTCATTACAACTCTTGAGAGCATCAGAAAGTTTCTCTTTGCTCTTCGCAAGCTGAGGAGTCATAGCGGAGTGGTGAGAAGCGCCCGCCCCGCTCGGAGATAATCCACCCATTTTGAAGCCATCGTCTGCTGTTCTGCTCGCCTGTTGGGAGTGGTATTATTTGTAAATACAAAAAGTTTAAGATGGTACGAAATTGTATTTGCAATATTGTAATATTCCAACACACCTTTTTCTGGCGACCACTTTCTCTCCTTGTGGAAATTTTTGCAGGTTTGGGACCACTCTGCTGATCAATGGTAGGTGTAGTATATCCTCCTTCAAAAGAACTCCCCATAGGCGTTGTAGTATCGGCTTTTCTCTTCACACCCTTTTTAACCTATTTGGATAAAAGAAATATCTGTGAGTAATGTAAAAACAACAAATGCCCTATCAGTAATACAATTAATACAGCGTAATAATAACCTTAGCCGGTTGCGTTTGAGATAATGCTACCGCCGGTATCGTGGAGACAGGTGGGGCCGCCGGCTGGGCCACGTGGAAACTCGAAGGCTGCGTCGCCACCTAAGAAGAACCCAAATTTATATTAATCTAATTAAGTTCGATTTCGTAAAGCGCTGTCATAATAATGACAGAGATAAAAAGCTGCGGACCTGTTGCGGCAGGCCGGTGTGCGTGGCGGGCGGCGTGGCAGGAGGCGCGGGGATGGCGGGCGTGGTGGTGGTGTTGGTGGAGCCTACGAGCGCGGGGTGCGGCGCGGCCGGCGCGGGCTTCGCGGCGCGCGGGGCCGCGGCCGGGGCCGGCGGGGGCGCCGGAGTACCGGGCGCGGGCGCCGCGCCCGGCGTCGACGTGCCGCGCTTCTTCACTCCACCGCCGCCCTTGCCTCCCTTCGACGGGGCCTCGATTTCCTTTTCCTCCTTGTCCATCTGTGCTATCTGCGGATGGCGAAATTTGGCGTTGAAATCTAAATATCTGCAGTCAGGATCGAAACTAAGAGTTCTTTCCCTATGCAATAAAGCTAATCAAAGTGCCAAGGAAATCTGATAAAACAACTGTTTAAATTTTTTTGAATGAATCAATTTTGACCCATAAGTAGCAAAATTAAGAAAAAAAAAAGTATTTACTTTTGTTGGTCACTTACTCGATTCAGAAATAATTTCTCCAAGGTTTGTGCCATGACCACTACATCCTCGCCTGGTTTATTGTAGACGTAACAGTTGGTGAACATGGTGTTAAAATCTTGAATACATTCCTGAGCTGAATAGTAATAGTTGGACTCCAGCCGCTTCTTTATAGTTCCTAAATCCATGGGTTTCTTAATTATCTTATGGTAGTCCTAAAATATAAATAGATTAAATTAAAACTCTTAATCCGTATACATAACATAAAACAAAGTCGCCGAAATGTCTGTACGCGCATAACTTCCGAACGTCTGCACCAAAATGGATAACTCTTATTTTTTTGTTCGGTATTGCCAGGACAATGTTTGTATGACATGAAAGAAAATTACGCAAATTCGGAAAAAAAAGTTGCACCCGTGCGAAGCTGGGGCGGGCCGCTAGTATTATACAATATTATTAAAACATGAAAATTCATATTTCTTGAGAACTTTCATGTTTATGTAATTTTTACTTTAACCCCCTTAATAATAAGGTATTATATCAGACAAATAGTTACACACCGATTTCTCTCTTTCAGTCGTCAGTAATTTGACTTTCGAAAGAAGAAGACAAACGATTGTATAACTACACAGACACTATACAACGTTTATTAGTAAGGGGATTAGTTTATTGTGTGTTGATAATAATACAAAAGTACTTACAGGGAGGTTTAACTTTTTTGCATCTACTGGTTGGTGAAAAGGCCAAGCAAACTGATGCTTCCATACTGCCTTCATTACATTCTTTTGAAGAAATTGTAGCTGATTTGTCATCCGGCCCTGCCGCCGCGCCGACTCGTCAGGGGGCGCGCCATTGACAGGCTCCGCCGTTGGCTGTATGAAACATACATTTGGGTTAATTACTATGGTCACTCTTGTTTAAAGAATTGTGCTTTAATATCAATTCTACTAATTTATAGTGACGTTTTGTCTGTGTATCACAATAATAATAAAAGTTACAAGGATCTCAGTTTCGATAATAACAGATATTGCCTACCTTTTTAACTATTGTAAAAACTTTAAAGTGGACTTAAAAAAAGTTTGGTTGAAACTTACCGTGCTGGTGGTAGCGAGAGGATCGACTGCCTGCTGCATTGTGCTGGAGTCAGCAATCTACCTGCCAAAGTGACACCACTACTATAGTAGATATTACAACCTAACGTGAAATAGTAAGGAGTATTCAACAAAGAACTCTCACCTCAATTGTAACAAGAGGCTCATCCAATTTCTGACTAAGAGGCATCAGCTATATCCTCTTATAACACTAAACCATTCTATCATAATAAAATATGTTGGTGCTTTTGCACCTAGATTCAGGTCATCCCATTCATAGACAAATAAAAATCCTACCTGAAAGAAATATAGTGAAAGTTATAAAACTCCCTTCTAGCATAATATTTCTTTAGAGATGAAATCTGCAAAGGTGTTAAAAAAAATCATGTCTTTCTTTTTAAATAATACATTTGTTAAGTTTCCTGTGAGTTAGAAAACTTTGTTAATTAAAATGTCTTACCTTGCATCTGAATGCAGGGTAGGGAAATATGAGAAATTGAAGCACCAAAGGCTCTCAGCTTATTGACAGCAGTCTTCGGATCTGTAACAATTCACATAATTGATTAAAAATGCGACACAGGTAAAAAATTATAACACGAACATGATTAACATTAAGGTGCTCTTCCGAAGGCGACCGACCGCAACCGCAAGCGCCACATTGCCGCCTGTTACCGTTTTCATAGTAACATTGTTGTGTCGCAAACCAGTTGTGTCGCTTTAGTCTGTCTTTGCGATTTGGCGGCGTTGACGCTGCAGTTTGTGGTTGCGCTCGTATTCGGAAGAGCACATATTACTCTATAGGCTGAGCGCAAATAAAAGATGAAGAGCAGAGGGATTTTTCGACATTGAATATTAAACCTTATTATCAGCGTAATAAAGTTCAAACTAAAGGAGGCGTTGCCATTGAACAACATTCTCAGGTATGCTGCCCTGAGAATTTGTTTGATGTCTAGGATGATGGTTGTACGGCATCAAACTTATGTCTCTGATGACAAAGTGTGTTATTTTTCCAAGTAATATCAAAATTATTTGCTTCTCCCTGGTCTGCTCATAGCGTTACCGAGAGTTATATATATAATTGATGATACATTTTCTTAACCTAATAAAATTGCCTAGCTGTGGTACTTTACAAAAATCACATACTTTGTGTAGTACAGTGGCACTACACACCTGTGTCAAATACAGCAATTTTTATTATTTATAATATCCTATTTTGTCTAGCATTTAAATGATAACAGCTGTGTTGCTTGCATGATTTCAATGTGTAAAAAGGGCATCTAATATTTTTTAGAATTTAAAAATTTACGAAAAATCCATCTCAGAACACACTTCAAAGTTGCAATATTGTTCCTAATGATGTAAGAGCTACCTTTAAAAGATTGTTTATCAGAAAGCCATGCAGTTAAACATTTAATAAATACACAAGGAAAATTAAAAGACCAATTTTGTCTGTATGTAGATGTGCAAGTATGTCTATAGTAAACTTCCATGGCAGACTTCATTTAAAATATATCAATGACTTTCATTTTTAATTAGTTGCGGAGTCAACCAGTGCCTGTACCAATTTAATTTTTTTACAAGTATGGACAAGACACTGCATGATTACTGTTCCAACTAACTAATCATATAAGTATGTTTGGTAACATTGCATAGGTTTTATACTCTTTGCCTTTTACACTATAATAAATTTGTTATTATCCATGGGTGTTCTTTTTAATTTCAGCATACACACATTGGATATATTTTTTTTTAAGCATGTTCTAAGTATAAATAGGTTGGAGAGAGGATTAAGCAATAAGCATATTGTTTAAATTCATCTCAATAAGTTGTCTAAATAAATAAACAAAGAGGTAATATACACACACATTGCTTTAAAATAAACAGCATTCACTGTCACCATAGAATGTAACACCTTTCGGTGCCCAAGGTTAATTGATAGACAAATGCAACTGAAGCTTCTATATAACTTTTTATGATATTATGATACATGATTTTAAATGAATGTGTAGTGTTTATAAGATAAACCTTTTTAAATAAATCGTATTGGAGATAGTCTTACCAAAAGCCTTAATATTTTTGAATGTTTACTATAGACATCACATAACCTACTTTTATATCAGGTAACCTTTTGCAAATTGTTGTCATGCATCATGCATGTGAGTAACTTTACCATGCATCTTTTTACAATTGAAAGTTGTGTACCACTACCACCATACACTATATCAAGCTTTTTAAAGGTGAGTTATGGAAAATTTAAACTGGTCAAATGAGTCATCAGCAACATACATAGCAGAATGACGCTTCAGAGAGCGTATAAACGTTCTAGAACATTCTTTGGGCTCAGCTTTACATTCAAGTGATTTGCAGGTATCAGGTACAGAGGCAGAAACCTCAATAAAAAATAACAGATTTGGCACGAATATATATTTGAAAATATAGTTTAAAGAGACAAATTATAACGTACAGCTTTGTTTCTTAACATCTATTTCATAAGATTATGATCAGGTACAATAAAACAACTATCTACAAAACAATGTTTGATTCTAATACAAACTGATTGTGGCCAAAACTTTAGTCAAAATATATAGGGTTCTTCTATGTTAGATACCACTAAAATTACCTCAATTTCAGTAACTAGAAAAGGGAGAAAATTGCTTGAGAGGCCATGAACAAAAAGTTTAAAATATTGCTCAATACAAGCAACATGCACACTCTACTTGAACGAATTATGCAGCCCTATGAAAACAGCAACAAAATAGTACGAAAAATACATCAAAATAATACCAGTAAAGCTAAAAATTATGAAAAAAGACTTACGAAGAGATATTAACGCCAATATGGCGGATGAACTAAAAATACGATGTTAAGAGTAACTTCTTCAAACGCAAAATGTATCGATTTGCTCCAGTCTAACAGTCACTCCACACGAAACTAAATCATAGTTCTTTATTATTTGTATAAATTCATCGTCCTAAAGTAACTAAATTCACTGAAATCTATAAACATTAAAGAGTAGCACAACACGACCTCCGAAGACACAACGAACTTCAGACATGGCGGCCAAACAAGACCCAAGAATGACGAGCGTCTCTAGGCATAGCAAAAATTTTCATTTTGCACTGGAAAGGAAAATTCTATAAAATCAGCATAAGAAAATGTAGAAAACGAGTGTATTTTAATTTCTCATAAGAATATTTTTCAGGATTCCATATTAATCATAGGATTGATTACGATAGCTCTGTGCTTGAGATTCTTTGGATTTTGTACGGATGTATAGAGCAGAGCATAAAAAATATAGAAATTATTGTTTCTGATTCAATCAATTCAAAGTTGCAAGACCAAAAAAAAAAGAATTATCAAAATCGGACTACGCTGTAAAAAGTTATGCGTGATGATCATACATAAAAAAAATATATATATATACGCGTCGACTTGCCCTACGTTCCGATTTGCGAAAATAGCGATAATATCGCGAATCCGACCAACGCGCAATGTCACAATTATTACTCAATAGCCCTTATATTTTGTGACTATTAAATTTGGTCGGATTCGCGATATAATCGCTATTTTCGCAATTCGGAAGGCGCCCCGATAACCTCCTCCGTTTTTTTTTCGTCGGTTAAAAATTGTAACGGCTCAACTTATAAGCTTACTAGCTCCCAGTTGCAGCTGCGAGTATTTGAGAATATTATGGTTTTTTGTGCTTGTTGGTCCTATGGAACGAAATCGTGCAAGCTATGCTATTAATTTTTTTCGTAACGCAAGGGCAAAAATCCAAGTAAATGAAATCAATAAGCTTGGATCATACCTTTAGAACTTTAGTTAGCGCCACGAAAGATGAGACTTGATCCCCCCCCCCCCCCCCCCCGCGTTCTTTCCGCCGCCCCTATGACGCCAAGTTCCGTCCCGCGCTCAGACCTCATACCGCTAAAGAGACCTAAAATCATGTACTGCGCATGTCAAACCACGTGGTGTGTCAAGTCTCTACTTTCGTGGCACGCATCATACAATGGGCGTTTTTTGACGTGAAGTTTTTTGTAGTGCGTGCATAACGGCCTGGCCACGAACTCGCCGCTATCAGCGGCAGCTTAGCGCTGGGCGGCGAGCGGTAAAAACAAATCATCATCTCATCATCTGCCTAGCCATTTCCCAACTATGTTGGGGTCGGCTTCCAGTCTAACCGAATGCAGCTGAATATCAGTATTTTACATGGAGCGACTACCTATCTGACCTCCACAACCCAGTTACTGGGTAATACGATACCCCTTGGTAAGACTGGTTGTCAGATTTTCGGGCTTCTGACAACTCGTAACGACTGTCAAAGATCCACGAATGGCAGCCGGGACCAACGGCTTAAAGTGGTTTCCGAGGCACGGAGGGGTCTTGGTGTGTAAAGATGGTTACCTATCCATGGACCAACCGCGGCAAGCGTAGCTTAATCTGATCGATCGACCCGTGTGGCTGATGTTACTTAGCCACAAGCCCCCCATATATGTCGATGTCGATGTAAGTCTGAAATCGTCAACCCGTATTAAGCAAACCTGCATAGCTATTCACAACCACTCGATACGCTTCCGTACCGTATCGAACACCAATAAATGTTATCGTAGGAGACCTCTACCCGCTATTCTGAAGTCCAAAACCCGAAAATTTTGTCAGTTTAAATAAAATAGACGATCGCTTATTCTTCTGTCGGGGACAAGGCAAATCAGGTTGTCAAAATGTGTCATTTTTGATACGATAGCTTGTCGTATGATTGTGAATAGCTATGCTGGTGATCAATGCTAGTGTCTTCTCTATAAGGGAAGAGGTTTTTGCCCTGTAGTGGGACAATAATAGGCTGGTATTATTACTACGAGGGCTGCACTAAAAGTATCGGGAATGGAATATTTCCACTGTTCCTCATCATCATCATCATCATCTGCCTAGCCTTTTCCCAACTATGTTGGGGTCGGCTTCCAGTCTAACCGGGTGCAGCTGAATACTGAATTTCCACTGTTCCTGTCATATTAAAAACTTTTTAATTGAAAACTCCTTGGTTTTAAAAATCGAATACCATTTATTTATTTAAAAAAAGATTCTCGGTCTTGTCACAAGGTTTTGTCAAACTTGTTTAGTCGTTGAGAAAATGGAATTGACTCGAGAAAATTCAAGAGCGATGATTTATTATGACTTTCGAAGTGGTTTAACACAAAAACAGTGTGTTGACCGGATGATTTCTGCATTTGGTGATGAAGCCCCATCCAAAACCACAATTTATCGCTGGTTTGCTGAATTTCAACGTGGACGTGTCAAGCTCAGTGATGATCCCCGTCAAGGTCGTCCAAAAACTGCAGTCACCCAAGAAATGTTGATGCTGTGCGTAAGCTGATTGAGGAAGATCGACATGTGACATACCGCGAAATTCAGGCAACTTTAGACATTGGCATGAGTCAAATACAAATAATCTTGCATGAACAATTTTAGGTGTAAAAAAGTTGTTTTCCCGATGGATACCGCATTCGCTCTGTGAAGAGCAAAAAGCGGCTCGCGTTACTTGGTGCGTCAGAACTCTCGAAAGATTCCACGCAGGATCCTCAAATGCTGTATACAACATCGTATCAGGTGACGAATCCTGGATATACGCGTACGAACCCGAAAAAAAAAACCAGTCATGAGTTTGGGTGTTCGAAAATGAGCCAACAAAAATTGTTCGTTCACGGTGTTGCAAAAAAAATGGTGGCTACGTTTGTCTCCAAAACCGGCCATGTTACGACTATTTCTCTTGAGGGACAAAGAACGGTTAATGCAGAATGGTATGCTAGCATTTGTTTGCCACAGGTCGTTTCTGAACTCCGTAAAGAGAACTGCAGCCGCCGCATCATCCTCCATCACGACAATGCGAGTTCTCACCATTGAGTTATATGTACAGACGCCAGCACATCAATCTACTACAATCTGTCAGATTTCTGTAATAGATTTTCAACTTTATCGCTAAAGCATAAGGTTCAATGTTGATTGTGAAAATTTGACAGTTAGGGGTAGGTTGATGTGCTGAAGTCTGTACATTACTACGTAGTACACACGGCTACACATCAAGCTATACATTTCCAGTTTGAGTTGACCTCGCATTGTAATGTCCATTTCAACCGCGCGGCCAGCTCATAAAATTTGATGAAACTTTGCCAGGAATTAGTGGTAATTTGTTACTATACACACCTCTTTTACTGAATTTGTTGCAAAAAAAACTAAGACGCTATGGCCAAAAATAGTTGGCCGGTAGAACCGCCACTTGCCGTAGTCATCACCTGTGATTACACAGAAACTAAATAATGCAGGTAGGCGAATGATGCACCAAAAGAAAGGTCTTAATTTGTTGTATTTGTTGCAAAAATAAAAAACGTCAAAACGTAAATAAACAAAAAGTTATGCAATATTTAGTTTCCAGGTTATGGGTAGGTAGGTATCTCCCCATAAATATCAAATTAATAGAAGCTTATGTGTATGGACAATTAGTTGCTAATTTGTTGCAGCGGATAAACAAGAAAAATACTAGAAAATATAGGTTCAATAATTTGTTAGAGTCGATTTTAGTTGGCCGCTCGGACGGCAATATGCCTAAAATACAATGACGTTTATTTCATTATTAAAAATAGGTTCAAGCTTAGTTAAAGTACTAATCGACATGTAACGTAACCTAGTTTGGATAAATGTGGCGAATATAACGGTGAAATTCATATTTTAGGAGATATTCACTAAAATACAGTAGTATGAAACTGTATTAGAGCAGGGTGACCATGATTACATAAGTACGAAGGCATGTTTTTTAAATATAATAGGTAGAAAGGTATCCTATTTATATAAGGTACGAGTACCTATATTAGTTTAAACTAGCTAATCAATTTATCAACCTAATTTTTGTATCTTTTGTTTGCTTATTATGTATATGTATATTTGTTGTACTCTGTTATTCAATTTAAAGTTGGTATTTTTTAAATGTTAAGCTTAAAACACTTGTTATAAAAATAAGATTTTTGGCATTTTCAAACTCAAATGCAGCCAAGGGGGCTCATTACAGACTTTCGCTGTAATAGTAAGAAATGCTCAAGATGTTCGTCCCCATAAGAAGACGGTAATTTTCTTTTCTGGCCGGCACTTTAATTTTTGGGTAGGTACGTTATGAACTTAAATTAATTAAATTTCGTTAGGAAACTAAGTAGGTACAGACGCCAGTACATCAACCTACCCGAAACTATCAAATTTTACCAATCAACTTTGAACCTTAAGCTTTAGCGACAAAGTTTAAAATCTATTAAAGAAATGTGACAGATTGTAGTAGCTTGATGTGTTGGCGTTTCTACCGCAAAAAAATCAATTTCTATCATTCAAATAAACTAATAGAAACAAAAGCTACCAAGCTCATACAACTAACAAAACATATTGAAATGTAAAGTGATTACTTACGGAATACCCAATTTATACAATTAATTTATTATTCCCAAACTTGCTAAGCCTACCTAAAAAATGTATACTGTGCATTCTGTAGCAAACTATAGAAAGTGTCAAAAATAAATAATTGTACAGACGCCAGCACATCAACCTACACCTAACTGTCAAAATTTCCCAATCAACATTGAACCTTATGCTTTAGCGATAAAGTTGAAAATCTATTACAGAAATCTGACAGATTGTAGTAGGTTGATGTGCTGGCGTCTGTACTACAATAAATAAAAATAATTTTAAACGGCGAGCGCATTCCGAAGATAAATTCAAATATAGAAACGATTCGGCGCGAAATTTAATAAATGACTATGGTCAAAGGTCCTCAGTTATTGACCTATTAAACTGTATATTATTAGTTTTGAACTAATAAAATTACATTAGAAAAGCATAAATAATTAGTATAAACAATGCTTATTGTATTTATATGCCTTAGTGTGTTTTATATAAGCACTCGCCCTAAAAAATAAGATATGACTATCGAACATTCCAATAATCACGATTCAGTCTCAGTTCATTGTGAAAATCCATGGTCACCCTGCTCTAATACAGTTTCATACTACTGTATTTTAGTGAATATCTCCTAAAATATGAATTTCACCGTTATATTCGCCACATTTATCCAAACTAGGTTACGTTACATGTCGATTAGTACTTTAACTAAGCTTGAACCTATTTTTAATAATGAAATAAACGTCATTGTATTTTAGGCATATTGCCGTCCGAGCGGCCAACTAAAATCGACTCTAACAAATTATTGAACCTATATTTTCTAGTATTTTTCTTGTTTATCCGCTGCAACAAATTAGCAACTAATTGTCCATACACATAAGCTTCTATTAATTTGATATTTATGGGGAGATACCTACCTACCCATAACCTGGAAACTAAATATTGCATAACTTTTTGTTTATTTACGTTTTGACGTTTTTTATTTTTGCAACAAATACAACAAATTAAGACCATTCTTTTGGTACAGACGCCAGCACATCAACCTACTACAATCTGTCAGATTTCTGTAATAGATTTTCAACTTTATCGCTAAAGCGTAAGGTTCAATGTTGATTGGGAAAATTTGACAGTTAGGGGTAGGTTGATGTGCTGGCGTCTGTACATCATTCGCCTACCTGCATTATTTAGTTTCTGTGTAATCACAGGTGATGACTACGGCAAGTGGCGGTTCTACCGGCCAACTATTTTTGGCCATAGCGTCTTAGTTTTTTTTGCAACAAATTCAGGAAAAGAGGTGTGTATAGTAACAAATTACCACTAATTCCTGGCAAAGTTTCATCAAATTTTATGAGCTGGCCGCGCGGTTGAAATGGACATGCATTGTATAGGTTTTTCGTACAATCAGAAGTCAGCTTATACTGGTTATGTATAGCTTGATGTGTAGCCGTGTGTACATATAACTCAATGGTTCTCACACCGCGCACAGAACAAAAGAGTTTTTAGAGCAAGAAAACATAGAATTATTAGACCATCCGCCGTACAGCCCCGACCTAAGCCCTAATGATTTCTATACTTTCCCTAAAATAAAGAATAAATTGCGTGAACAGAGATTTTCATCACCTGAAGAAGCTGTGGACGCCTACAAAACGGCCATTTTGGAGACCCCAACTTCCGAATGGAATGGTTGCTTCAATGATTGGTTCCATCGTATAGAAAAATGTGTCAAATTTCGCGGAGAATACTTCGAAAAACAATAAATACATTTTTAAATAGTAATGTTGTGTCACTTCCTTGATTCCCGAAATTTTCAGTGCCGCCCTCGTAATTCTTTGACATCAGCACTTACTAATTCCATGATCGACAATTTTAAGTTGACAAGACACTATTGACAGTTTTGCGCAATGACTAATAAAACCTATTAAGGTGAATGCGCAGTAGTAGACCGCGAAATTCAAATTTTCTTACGTTTTTTGCAATTTGCAGGCCAGTGTCAGGTTGTATCTTGATCAAAATTTGATTCGCGACAATAACAGGTACGTATTTATAGAATTATAATCATTAGAATCATTAATACATCTTTCTAAGTTAGATTTGTACCACTAAGCAGTTTTCCATAAGAGATTTGTTGTCGTGGTACAAATCTAACTTAGAAAGATGTATTAATGATTCTAATGATTATAATTCTGTAAATACGTACCTGTTATAGTCGCGAATCAACTTTTGATCAAAATACAACCGGGGCCAATTCTCGGTTTGAATTTGAAATTTGAATTTGAATTTCGCGGGCTACCCTGGCACTTCCCCCTTAATTTGTAGGTATACATACACCTACATATTTAGCTCGCTTTGTTAAATCAAGTAATTAATTAGGTAGACGGTTAAATCACAAAGCGATGTGTCAATAGTAATTATGGTTTTTATAGTATTGGACCCTAAATTAACAAAACTGAATTTCCCGAAAAATGTGTATTTATTTTATTATTAACACGTTTTCACATACAAAAAGTGAAAATAAATAAAAAGAATAACAATACATTGAATCACACTGCGTAAACGCACCCAAATTATGTTCACACCCACAGATTTTGCTTTAGTTATTATTCTGAGGATTTTACAATAAAAGAAAAAAAAGCATTTATTTTTTTAACAATATTAATAGCAGGGTTATCATCCATTGCAAGGCTATAATGGACACATGGATTATAATCGATAATAACTCAAAGCATCCGGCTATTTACCCAACACTAGCAATCAACCGTTTGACAGCACATCTACCACAAAACCAGGGGGGGCACACTTAGCACTGTGATCAATTTCCATAGACGACAGCGACATCTGCAGTTTGGTGGGTTAAAAAAACTTGTTGGCAGCCATCTTGTCTTGTTTGACCAATAAAATTGCTAAACAAATGTCATTGTCGCCGCCGGCCATCCGCCATTATCATTGTCAACTCCGCAACTCCGGCTTTCCCGACGTTGATGCGCTTCCCGAAATCCCGAGTTTATCTCAGCTAATTCTGTTAAAATTATTACTTGTAACTGTTATTTGTTAAACCCTGATTGTGACCAATTGTGGCCCTAAACATGATAATAAAGATTCGCTACTTATAGTAAGTATGCTTAACTATAGGTAGGTGTATATTTATTAGAGCCTTAGTTCACCCACCAAACTCAAGGTGGCAGCACTTTCCATACATGCAAATTTTACCACAGAGTTGTTACTCTTTCCCTCTATAGTTACTTTACTCTTTGCACAAAACTCGGCACCATAGAGGAAAAATCTCGGCACTCAACATGGCGACCGATCACGCATAGAAACGTAGACAGAGTTTTCTCTGTCTACGCATAGAAATGATTTTGACGTCACACAAAAGTGTTGCCAAATTTAGTACTTGACAAACATTTCGACGTCTCTCTTTTCTAATGCAGCTCTTGATTAGAGATGAAAGAAACAAAACGCTTTATGACATGAGTGTGTCGATATGACAGATATTTGTATAACTATTATTTGAATTATTTCTATAGTAGAATATGCCGTCTCCATAGTTTTCCCAACTCAGTGGTTTTGCGTGACATAATTAATCACTGGCATGTCTAAGGCCGCATTCCGAATTACGACAACAGCGCTCACAGCGCTCATATCGATAATTTACGTTCCAAATTAGATATCACGATAATGACAGCTGAGAGCTGTCAGCAATTCGGAACGCTCGTGAACGCGCTCACACTGCTCACAGTGTTCGCTACAAGGACTTTATAACCAAAAGTCCTTGGTTCGCTAAACGCCAAAACATATACATAACCTCAAACCTTGTCCAACAAAGATTGTTTGGGCCTTGGATATTTTTTTTAAGGTGGAAGTTCAACGCATTGGCACTTCTGTTTTCTTAGTTGCCTCTATCGACTCTGATAACGACTATATATATATGATATGACTAAGATTTATATGCCAAGTAGCTTGTAGTTTTAAATATTCATGTGTTTAAAAGATATGAGAAGGGATCTTGTTACCATTGAGCCTTGTATTGGGATAGGTATGTAAATAACGTTCAACACTAATAGTAATAAAACATTTTTATTAACAATCAATTAGAATCACAGTTTAATCAGACTAAACGTCAGGTGCCCCGCTCGCAGTCCAGGCCACATTCTTCTCCTAATTATTAATTATGCTAATATAAGAAAAATATCAAACAGCAATAAAAGCCTTAAATACTAATATACTCCTTATCGATTTTAGTAAATATAATGTAAAATCAGACTCAAAGTAAAATTAAAAGACAGATTTTAACAGGTATTTATATTCAAATCTACTACTGCAAACAGGTACTGATCAAATCCTAAAAACTAATAAAAAAATCACAAGTAGACCTACAAATAATCACATCAGGTACTGATCAAATCTTAAAAACTAATAAAAAAACAACTATACTAATAATCAGGTAAATTTATGACTGGCATAGGGAACCATCACAAAATCACACATTTTCCTTGCTATCATGTCGTAGACCATCTTATGACGCATTCAAATTGTTCTTTATGTTCACTGTATAGTGCGAGTAGCACAAAACGCATGCCTCGTTCCAAATGAATAGAGACGACTCTTGATTTACTGAAATAAAAAAAATAAACATTATAATATTGTTAGTGAGGATTTTTACTGAATTCACCAATGGATGGATTTGAATGAAACTTGGCACTTAGATAATTATGATGACCCTGGAATATTTTATTTATTTATTTTACCATTTATCTACACACATATACAGACAAGAAAAAAACAGAACAGAAAAATAGGTACAAAGGTGATGCTTATTTCATAAGAAATCTCTTATATATTCTTCTCTCTTATATATTTTATATCTAAAGAAAACGCGTTTATTACTTTAAATTGATAGAATCTGAGAGTAAGTTCTTGTATCAAAAGAATTTACTGTTAACGTGCTAATATAACAAAACCTTAGAACACTTTTATCTTCATATTCATATCTTACTTTTATTATAGATGAGCCCCTTTATTCATAAACATTGCTTAAAGAAGTAGGTAGTGATTAGCGACTGTTTAACCATACATTTTTGATGTTTGAATGCCACTTAACTTTAATCATTGTTTATAAATAAACTCCTGAGTATTGGAGTAAGAGTGACTACATAAACTGTTGTCAAGATGATAATAATTATGTTACGCAAACACAACAGGCATATTCAGCTAATAAATATCTGCACATAACCAGTTAAAAATAGGTCAGATAGGCAGTCGCTACATGTAAAATACTGGTATTCAGCTGTATCCGGTTAGACTGGAAGCCGACCCCAACATAGTTGGAAAAGGCTAGGCAGATGATGATGATGAACCAATTAAAAAATAATTACCATTTTGTTCTGTTGGTTCATTCAGCAGTGATTCTTGGCTATGCATATTTCCATCATAGTCATGCACCAATTGCTGTACATAATCAGTGTCTGTAAACAGTAAGTACTAGTTTAGTAAACATTTATGGGTTAAAATTTCCATTATGGGCCATCGATTTATGGGGCGGGGAGGGGGGAGGGGTAGAGGGGGGAGAGGGGGCTACCCCCTGTACCACCCCCACCCGGCGGAACCCCATGGTTATGGAGATATCCATGGTTAAAGTTTTTAGGTTAGAATAAAAATTTCCATAAATGTTCATCGATTTATGGTACGGGGAGGCCCGGCTACCCTTCTGTACCATCCCCACCCCGCGGAACCCCATGGTTATGGAGATATCCATAGTTAAAGTTTTTAGGTTAGATTAAAAATGTCCATAAATGTCCATCGATTTATGGTACGGAGAGGCCCGGCTACCCCCCTATACCATCCCCACCCCGCAGAACCCCATGGTTAAAGTTTTTAGGTTAGAATAGCGCTTTTTAGTCAAACTGGGGGGAGACTTCCCTTTCCCCACCTAGTTTGACTCCGCCTTATCTCCGGCGCTGCGGGAAGAGCAGCCCTTTCGCCCTTGCGTGCCGAACCACGGTCACTCATGCTCGGCTCCGCAGCTTCGGCTTGTTGGTCGCCTCCGGCGACCAGCCTCAGCCGCTCCACCTCGCATGGTTCCCGCGCTTCGTCACAGCGGGCGAGGGCTGCTCTCCCTCCGCGCCTCCGGTTTTTTATATACACTCTAGGGGTAGGGCACACAAGACCACGTGGAAAGTGGGGTGCTCTGATTCGGTTTTGGGTATTTTTCGGATATTCATATAATGAGAATCTCATCTGAGTCCAACACTTGCACATCACTCGACTCTCCAGACACAGAAGCATAGGGCTTCGGAGACGCCATGGTTATCAAAAACGATCACTGCGAGGGCAACAAACGAATCACAAACGTTGACTGACTGACACTGATGGCTAACAGATAAAATAAAAAGACACTATAAAACAAAATGGCGTCGTTCCGTTACACAGTGTAAACAAAAATTCGTTATTTTTTTGTGTAAAAAAAATCAATATAATTGAATAATACAGCACGGTTATTGTGCATATTAATTACACACCAAAAATATGTGAAAATAAAATAAAATTTAAATAAAAAATATGGCATAAAACTGAATTAAATACATCTCTACCGTCAACGGAACGTGAAATGTCAACTTTGACGTCTACCATGACAATTTATCCAACCTAAAAACTTGCAAATGGCGTGCTATTTTCCAATTTGTATAGAAAGTTTAAAAAATTATATCTCGTAAACCGTGATATTCCGCAACTTAAAAATTTGTAAAAAGCTTTCTATTTATGAGTACTATCTACAAAAAAAAAAATGAACTTCCAAATCAACGGCCCATAATGGAAATTTTAGCCCATTTATGATTGATCAGAAGACAATACAGTGGTTTTATGCTCTATACAGACTGTAAGGTAGCTTTTGCAAACGGACATCTAAAAAGCAGTTGTGATGAGTAAAAGATTTTCATCACAATCGTTTGAGCAGTAGGTAGGTAGAACTGCAAGGGGGCTAAAATTCAGCACTTATTTACCTCTCTGAGCCCTCTCGTATTGCTATGAAGTGAGCATGACAGAAATTTGTCGCCTGTTAAGCTCATCGGCTATATTCACTGGGAAACTCATTTCTTTCGTTAGGTGAACTTAGGTGGCGACTGTAGCCACAAGGAAAATTTCGAAAATGTTAGTATTAGGATGCACAGGCCAATATGATGCGACTCAAAAGAAAACACAACTGAACTCTACTCATCTACTGACAACAACTGTCATTTTTGTTTGACAGCGCTCACGGTGATATTATTTTAGGGCATGGTCGGCGTTATCGCAAGATGGCGCATGTCATGACGTCATCTATGACGATTCACGGGACATCGTTATCGCGCTCACGCTAATTCGGTACGGGTTTAAGCACGCTCAAATCGATTTTATCGATGACATTCGTAACTCGGAACGCACCCTAATTGACAATGACACTGACAAGTGACAGCACAGGTCATTGGTCAGTCAGACGAGAGCAGTTTGCTTTGCCAAATGGTTTGAGATTTTTGGTGAGCTCGTACACCATACAATGACTTAAAATTGCTATCTGTAATACGTAGAACTATACCATATTATCTAATTCAGTCGTTTTATTTTTAAAATTGTATACTAATAAGTGCCACGTTAAAGTTTTAAATCGAGTAAGTGCTTGTGATAATAATTATGTAAATGTTACTACTTCAATGTTTCTTACGCTGACTTATAATAGAAACTCAACGGCTTCTGTTAGAGATATTCCTTTAAGTATTAACATAAATGTTGAATCAATGCTGCAAGCTGTACATTTTTGTCTTCAAGAACACTGTTGCTTATTTTATTTTTTGATACCTTCTACCGATTACAAGGTCTCGCACTTTTGAATTGAATAACAATAGCCTGTAAGGGTGTACACAGGTGTGTATGAATATTTATTTAACACTTTATGTCTTGTAGGTATTCATCAAGTTCTGATAAAAGTTGCTCCAGTTTCTACTTTCACTGTTCATTAATTATCTGTTGAGTTCACCAGTGAATGGTAAAAGATATACTTTCTAATTTAATGTTATCATGTACTTTCACTGTGCTTACAAATATTGTTATGCCTAATTGTACCAAATAATATGTACATTTATTACTGTCTTACATTCTATTTTGTATAATGTACATAGATTTATAATGATTATTATGTATCTCTAAAGAAATGCCTTGCCTTGTTGATATTAGTTTATTAATTCTAAATAGTAAAATAACAATGGGTGATCTATTTCAAAATTGAATCTGAAGTGATTCACTGCACTAACTTATACATTTATTGCATTGCTATCATAAAGTGTTAGATAATGGGAGAGGTACCTATCATGAAGTATTTAAATTAAAGTTGTGTGCTCTATGCTAACATTGAATGCACACATTGATATTTGAGCTAGTAATAAACTCAATAAATTTATTCTTACATCTGTTTTGAGCTACAGCTAAGCAAACACCTGTAACAAAACATGGTTTGTTTTTAGTTTATTCACTTAGCTGTTTTATAAACTTGCCATTGCTTCAGTAGTTCCATGGCATAGTTTTAAAACATATTATAGTTTATTCAACAATCTGTTTGATCTATTTTGAATTACTCTTAAAATTTAAAACACCAAGAGCTTGTATTACAATGTGATCTACAGACATCTCAAAAGTAGCATAAGCACCAATGATCCCTCCATCCCTCTAAAACTTTTCAAAAGTGTGTTTCTCACATATTTGACATTTTGTTTTATTTATATTTTCACAATGCTCTTTCAAAATATTACACCTTATAAACTGCTAAAACATGACTGTGAGATTATTATTAACTGGTAATTTTTGTTTATTTTACAGAAATGGATCATATGAGTATGGGTCATGCAAATCATGAACATGGGAATCATATGAATACGGACCACATGATGCCAGATCCTGACCATGACATGTCGATGAATGGTACATTTCAGGATGATATTATTCAAGTAAGTTTTTATCCATATTATCTGCCCCGACCCTAGCCTTTTTTGATAAGCTTCAATATTACAATATTAAGTCATTGACTGCCACCGTGGTCACCGGTGACCGCCAACAATAGATTTGCTATTGTGTCTGTTGTCTGGCAGTCAATGTGTTAAAACATAGTGAGGAAACCGGCATATCCTAGAACCAAAAATTCGAGGATGTGAAATCTACCAACTCACACTGGGCCCAAGTGGTGATCTAAAAAAAAAATTTTTTTAAATTATCCTTGATATATTCCTAAATCAGGGAGTAGATGTGATCTAGATCACTTCATGTGGAGCCTCAGTGCATTCTATTTAAAAAACATTTTAAACCATTATTAAACCGCTAAGTGTAGTTTTAATAAGAGGGTTTACAACCAAATGTTTATAAAATTTAAAATCCGTTTTGCACCTATATGTGTGACAGAGATGACGCTCTACCATACGAAGAAAAAAAAAAAAAAAACAACTTCCAAAAAAAAAATACTACAAAGTGAAAAATAACTGATTTCGGTGTCATTGGTTCCGCATTTTCGTTTTTTGACACCGATTTCCGAAATGAAAGTTTTGTAGTGTTTTGTTTTGGAAGTAATAGTGAAACAGCTGATTTTTTATTTCGCGATTTCAGGTTTGGTCCCATAGTAAAAGTTGTTTGTTATCATGAGTACAATCACGTGTTTAGGTATCGGTCACTAATTACCAGTCACCCTATATAAAAAAATCACGTTTGTTGTATGGGAGCCCCCCTTAATTTATTAATTTTTAAAGTAAAATACAACTAAGTAGGTACCTATTCTGTAAATATTTCAAGCGTCTACCTGTTGCCGTTATTAATATCGAGTAAAAAACGGCAAAAAAATCACGTCTGTTGTATGTGAGCCCCCTTTTTTTTTAATGTGGGTGGGAAATCATCAAATTACCCCTCCCGCTCTGGGTGGAGCGGAAGGGATTGTCAGACCCTTACTGACTAAAACTCACGTCCGCTTGATGCGAACAGTGATGGGGTACTTAAACTTAAAATCATTTATTTTCGACTTTATTTTAAGAAAGCAAAGTTCATATTGGTTTCGCAGGGAAACCATGCTTCGCCAGGTTTACACCGCATAATTTTAATAATACGAACGTGAATCGTGCGCACGGCGCAGAATCCTAGGTACTTACAGTTGTTTATCAATATTTCTGCATACGCGCAGTCATTGAGACATATAGGTACCTAGGTACCTACTCGGGGTATTGATGTTTTATTGTTAAGCTAGGCATGCTGCATTGTAACTGTAATTCGCAAGGAGTCGTAACAGGCAAATTATTAAGGTAGATTTGGGAGACGACCAATGTGTCTTTTTGCTTTGTTATACAATTATATGGGACTAGCTTTTGCCTGCGACTTCGTTGGCGTGGAATTCGTAAGACACCACAATATAGATACTAAAACGACCCGCCCACCCGTGCTATCACTTCGTGTTGTTTCTGACTTTTTTTATTTTTGCTCGGCTCCTAAAGTAGCGTGATGCTAAATAG
This sequence comes from Hydraecia micacea, assembly GCA_914767645.1. Taxonomy (NCBI): domain Eukaryota; kingdom Metazoa; phylum Arthropoda; class Insecta; order Lepidoptera; family Noctuidae; genus Hydraecia; species Hydraecia micacea. The sequence goes on along the minus strand of OU611779.1, from coordinate 7,667,074 downwards.
CCTATAAACTTCCTCAAGAATTGAGCTATCAAAATGCAGAGATAAGCGCAAGCGCGTTGAAACAAAAAAAAACAAACTCTTCAACTTTATTGTTAGTTATAGATTATATATACTAGTACTTATAGATAGATAAGTCCCAGCTTTAATGCACTGCTCAATGAAAAATAATGCTCAACTATGATCAATTAAATAGCTGTATGATGACGGTATACTATAGGACAGAGGACAGATTGACAAACGGATAACTTTTCTCTGGAATTGATCCTGGGAAACACCAGGAGTGTACCTAATCTTGTATAAACTATGTTTACTCCAAAACGAAATTTATCTCGGTCAAGTTACGCAGGCATATATCATGGTACTTATGCGTGTGCAGAGAGCGCGTACAGTCACGAGCATAAGTATGTATACACTTGACTTTATTCAAAGACGATTTTCTCCTTTATTTTTTAATGAAATTTTATGTTATTACGAACATAGTATTTTCGAACCTATAGGTTTATGAAAAGTGTCGTATTTCAAAGTTGCATTCGTTATTTCACGAAAAAATCGCAATTGAAAGTTGTTAAGTGTTGACATATTAGTGCTCGTGACTGTACGTGTTACCAGAATGTCAGCGCCCCTTCATGCTTTCAGATATAATTTAGCAGGAATTTATATCTCTCACTAGCTGACCCGACAGACATTCATCTTGTCCAAATCCCAATACTTAATTCATACAAAATTCCAAAGAAAAAGGATTTTCTGTTTTTGTCGTATCTTTCAATCTTCCAGGCAACTTTTCCAAGTTTTCTTTCCATAAAGACCTTAACCCAATTACGAAAATTACAAAAAAAACTAAACAAATCGGTCCAGCCATTTTCAAGTTATGCGCTTACCAACGAAGTCTTTAATTTTATTTTGTTTCATTTAATTGTATCTAATGATGACGTATTCTATTTTCAGAACACCTTTAATGCCACTGAAGAGAGTATAGATTACAGATCAGAGTTAAGAGCACATGCACACCACGGACATGAAGGACATGCCTTACATGAAGGACACGGAGCTCACGGGGCTCATGCTATGGCTGGAGGTCATGATATGGCTATGACTGTAATAATCACATGACTTCTTTTCTTTCAACCATATGCCCTTGCTTTACTAGTTTCTTAGGCGCGTATTAATAATGTCCACATAGCGACTTTAACCGGAATCTTGGGAGGTAATGGCGAAGTTTTTAACGCGCGCGCGTCAGTCATTAGTTGTATACCTACCTACATTTACTTTTTTTTTAATTTGGAGGGGGAAGATTTACAAGTAGTTTATTATTGCCTACTTGCCTAAGGCCCGTCATTTTGCTTTATATTCTAAGCCAAATCGCTTATCATCATCTTTCACAGCATCCCTTATAAGGTCTTATACAATACCTGCACCCTAATGGCGTAACACACTATCAATGACAATCTGAATAATTTTGAAGGATATTGATAATCCATTGCTTCATATGTTCGAAAAAATTTGTCTGCTCAACAAAGTAAATAACGCAATGAATGTTGTTGAACTGTCAAATGAAAGCCATTGCTACTGTTAGTGTGTTACGCAATTACCCCTCTGGGTGTTAATATGATACTATAGAGCTTAAGAGATTGTCACACAAGTATGAATGACATAGATAATAATACTTAATAATGAATTTATAATTAATCGTACTTAGTTTATTTAATAATACTATTAGATAGATGAAGGTAGAATTATTCCTAAATAAAGCTCTACAAGCCGCACTTTTTGTAAAACTCGAATGTGCCATATTAACGACCGCGTAGAAATAGTTTTATTTAAAATTGCACGCCCCTCCACTGCTTGTTGAATACACATTTCCAATAATTGTATAGATTTTTTTGTGGAGGGGCGTGCAGTTTAAAATTAAAAGATTTCTCCCTACAGACTGTAATTGATTTCGTGAACTTAAATTTGAATTTAAAATTGATACCTACACACAATATTTCACATAAATCTGTATTATTTTATTTTTAGTTTCACGGGGGTTACGATGAAGTCATTCTCTTTTCTTGGTGGAAAGTAACAGACATAGGAGAATTTGTTGGATCATTCCTTGCAGTATTCTTAATGGCTTTACTTTATGAAGGGTAAGACATTCTTGTATATGTGGATAAATTGTCTAAATTTGGGCGATTAATTATTAGTCAGAGTTATATGTACTTATATTAAAATTTGTCTGTATCGTCCCGGAGGTTACCAACCAAAAATAAGCCTTCCCTAGTCCATCTGCCAAGCATGATGAAAATCAGGAACCCAAGTTTCTATTTCGCCTGATGGCCATTTCTCGTAATGTAAAACGTTCAAAATCTAGTCGCTGTCTCATCGGCAACAAACAAATGTCAAAAACTTGTCAAAAATGTTTCATTTAATTTTTTTATTTAAAGGAACAGCAAACAGTTAAAATAGTTTTTGTTAAAAAAAAACAATTTTTGAGATAATATAACCCACAACGCTGTCCACAGGTAGACATAATGTTGGGAAATTAGAGGTATTTTTGACAGATTGAGACTGAGATCAGACTGCGAACATTATTAAAATTACGAGAATTGCCCCTCTGTCATTCTCCTTTAAAAAGTTTTAAATTCCATACATTTCCTTTTGGGAGCCTTATGTCTAGCTATGCTTTAAAAATCACGCTCATAATGATCATAATAATCAGCCTACAATGTTCCCACTGCTGGAACACAGGCCTCCTCTCGGTGAGAGGGAGTGGGCCGTAATCCACCACGCGGGCCCAGTGCGGGTTTTGTTAGTAACTTTAGTAAGTTTGAATTTTGTTAGTAACTTTAAGTACTTTTTCATATACAGGGTTATTGGAAAAACACCAACAACCTCTTAAGAGGTCATTGTACTCATCATTATGAACAACTTTTACTATGGGACCAAACCTGAAACCGCGAAAAAAAATCCAGCTGTTCCCAACATTTTGACGAGTTATACGAACATAAATGTAGGGAACATTTGATTTTTTGTCGCCAAATCAGCTTTGGTCCCATAGTAAAAGTTGTTCATAATGATGAGTACAATGACCTCTTAAGAGGTTGTTGGTGTTTTTCCAATAACCCTGTATATCACTGTAGCAACACCCGCACTAGGTTGAGTCACTTAGAAAGGAGAATACAAAGTTCCCCAAATAAAACCATAGAAATAGAGCATTATGCTCTATAGAAATAGAGCATTATGCTCTATTTCTATGGTTATGGTAAAGCAAGTAAAAGTCCTAAAGTCCTACACTTTCGGTGCCCATATTTGCTTCTAATCGAACTGTATTATTTCTTTTACTATGGTATATCTACTTATAACCTGCTTGTAAAACCTAGTATTGTAGTTTCTTACATTTTTAATCATTATCATAATTTAAAATAATGATAATTATAAATAAAAATTGGCCCCATGAACGAACCCCGAGAACGCCACAAGACAATAAATAATAATCTTGTAATACAAAAAATATAATTTGTTTCAGCCTAAAATACTACAGAAAACATCTATTGTGGAAAACGTATACAGGACTCCAATACTGTGCAGTAGCACCTCCAGATAAAGGTGCCTCAAATTTATGTACTCCAGATGACCCGCAAGTTATACAGTTGAGTAAAATTATGTAAACTCTGGGAAATGAATTGTTTAGCAAATTGACTACAAACTTAAAATTTCCGTAAAATATAATAAATTGTTATAACTCGGCAAACTCAAAGCATTTATTTCAATTAAACCAATTACAGGCACTTTTGAATTTTCAAGGGGTCGGTCAGTCAGAAAGATGAAGCTAGTTGCCCATTCCAAAGCGTAGGTACCTATGGAGAAGAACGGGCAAGAAACTCCATGGACACTCTTTTAAATCAAAATAATATGTTTACAAAGTCTTGATTACATCATTCATGTTAAAAATTATGCATGTGAGAACGATGCAGAACGTTAAAAGCGTCCATAATGAAAAGTCGAGAAAAAAAAAGCAATTCAAATATTAAATTAAATTAAAATAAGCCATGGCAGCAAAGAGATGACCAGTCCCCACTGACGGCGCCCGTTCACGAACATGACGCATGTATCAGCACCATTCAGCTCAACCATTTTGAAGGGAGCTAAATGATCCAACATATTGGCATAGTGTCAATTAACCTAACAATTAATTTCCCTGACTGTACCTATTACCTAGACCTACCCATCACACAGTCTAGATCCTAGTTGGGGTTTCATTTCTTTTAATTCCTTAGGGCGTTTTTAGTGCTTTGCGCATGCACGCGAAATTTGCCCGTACCTTCAATGCACCTTATATGCGTAAACAAATATACATAACACTAAAACGCTCTCATCTCTACACTATCCTGTTTGATATTTAATTGGTTTATCAGTAACCATGTTAAAAAAAAAATGTAAGAAAACAATAATTAGTTAAGTAATTATGCTTATTTCCGCTACTTACATAAACATAATATTTAACTAATGATTTAAAGACCGTGTCGAAGCACAGTAATTTACCGTAGAAATGCGTAAAAATTAGAATTTGCGTGGTTTGTTTCTGTGTTTCATGACATATTAAAACTTTCTAATGATGCATTAAAATAGCCAGCCGGTACGGATATACAGGTTGTTTTTTTTTCTGCTTGATATTGGTAAGCTAAACTACATATCCATGGAGTTTCTTGAAAAATAGTCTTTCTCAAAGACTGTCCATTGAGTTTCCTGCCCATTCTTCTCCATGGATACCTAGTGCCTATTATATTTTGGCAACTAGCTTCATTTTTCTGACTGACCGACTCCTTGACAATTCAAAACTACTTGTAAATGATTTAATTGAAAAAAAAATGCTGAAAGGGCCCGTGAGGTCACATAAAAAAAAATCTGTTTAATTAACTTTGTTTCTTTTTTTAAATTTTGATGTATCTTTAATTTTCCTGAGGCCTATCATTATCTGCACCACTGTACTTATTACAATACGGGTCAGCGCAGACCGACGGAGTGGCGGCGGAATCGATTTTATTTCAGCCGTATGCTATACGCTAAGCATACGTCTAAAATATATGTAGGTAAATAATATATTTGTATGACGTAGTAAAAACACAAAACGGCGCGCTGCTCTTCGCCGCCACTCAGTCGGTCTGCGCTGACCCTTTTATATGCCGATTTTCTTTTTGTACAGACGCCAGCACATCAACCTACACCTAACTGTCAAATTTTCCCAATCAACATTGAACCTTATGCTTTAGCGATAAAGTTGAAAATCTATTACAGAAATCTGACAGATTGTGTGTAGTAGGTTGATGTGCTGGCGTCTGTACAACATAATATTTTGCATCATGCCTAGCTAAACTACAAACTTTGCTAAAAAAATAAAAAATGCCTTTTTGTGTTTCCCAAAATCGATCTTATTTGTTGCCCTATCTACTTTGTCGTTGCTCTATTTAGCGTAGTTTCTTAGTATTCGCCAAGAAGTCTCATCCCAAAAATTGACCATTACTTTGATAGTAATGCATGGTGGGGGAGGGGTGGGTGTGTTAAATTAAATGGAAAAGGCTCGGTATTTTTTTCATCTTTCGTCCAGCAGTTCCTTTCACAGCCTATACTAATACTATCTTAGCTTTTATATTTAATCATTTATACTGAAACCATATTTTTATCTATTGATGTCAAATTAATTGTTTTTTGGGTTTAGATTAACTTATTTAACTTGTAATCTTTTTTACTAACAAATGTGTGTTCTTTTTAAGGCCGGTGCCCCATGTTCTCGAAAGAAATGTGTAAGTACTTAAAACACTCAAAACAATAATAATTATGTAGATTTATTTCCTATAGTCATTATATACGTAACCATGTTTCTATGTGATTTCAGTCCTACTATGTTGAGTACAGCGCATGCGTGGCAGACAGTGCTTCATGGGATGCAAGTTTTAGTGAGTTATATGTTGATGCTGGTATTCATGACATACAATACATGGCTATGTGCTGCCGTGGTCCTGGGATCAGCGACTGGCTACTTCCTCTTTGGATGGCGTGAATCCGTTGTAGTGGACTTTACAGAACATTGCCACTGATACACACTAAAATACCTATGTTTTGTGAACCAGACTAGTATTATTTTCTTAATTTTATGTTTATTATTCATGTAACCTCGCTATTTGAGCTCAAAATATTTTACAAGTATCATGGAATATTTTATCATGTGTTAAGAGGAAAGCCTTGATATAAGTACTTTGGGCAACATTTATACCAGTTATTATATACTTTTAGGATCATATTATATCTATATACTTAGGTAAATGTAAAAAATATAATGCTTTGGACATGACTTTGTTTATTTCTTACTCATTTAACAGTATAAATTATAACTATTTATTAGACCAGTATTTTTAAAATGCTTCTACATAATTTACATAAAATACAGTCCTTATTGAACAATGTGTGGCCAGTTTAGTAGATCACTTATATTTGCATTTATTTCCATCAGTATGCCTTAGGTGACAGTGCTTTTTAAGATTTGAACTACTGTTACATCTGTAGCTGCACTGGTCACATTGGTATGGTTTCTCAGCTGTATGTAATCTTTTGTGAGTTTTCAAAGAATTCACAAAATTTGTCCTAAAGGAACATTTTTCACAAAGATAGGGCTTTTCATTTGTGTGAACCCTTTTGTGTTTTATGAGGTTCGATGACAATTTACATGAATAACTACAGCTAGGAAAGTCACATAACAGTGGCTGGTGTGTGGATTGATGCTTTTTGTGTTTGGCAACACTGCAGCTCCTAGAAAACAGTAAATAGGATAATTAAATGAACAGCAACAACATAATCTTACCCTAAAGAAAATTGAGAGTACACAAGTTACCTATGTGAGCAAGTTTCACACACATGCTCTTCAGTTTTATTTGTTTCAGTACACTCTTGTGATTGCTCATTTTCATTTGTTGGCTCATCTTCAATAACAATAGTTTTGGATTTCAATTCTGACAGCATCTGAGCTATTATTGATCGTGGTTGAGGGCCAAATTTTATAATACTATCCATAGCAGGTCTTCCTCCTTTATTAAAATCCTCACCATTGCTTACTGACGACGGTTCCGGCCAAATTTGCAATGGGTTTATCTCATCCATTATGTTAGAGCATTAAAACTATGGGAACTTTTTAAACAAGACAAGTTATTTTGTTGCTTATTATGGTTTATAGACATTCAGAAAATGTAACTTGGTTTCATTTAGAATCTCACAGATTTAATATACTCTGGTTTAATTTGATCTTTCACTGTAAATCTGTAATGTTTTTGTGAGATCTATCTAATTAATAAACACTGGCTCATTTATTTATTTTTACCAAACCAATCATTAAAAACTACTATCATTATGAAATTAATTGACAACTGAGTACTGACTGACATGACATTTTATTTGACAATAAGGCCCACAGACACCGACCTCTATCATACAATAAGTACGCTGGTAACTTTTCTTTAGTCTGAGTACGCTCGACTAACTGCAGTGCGTTTCAACAAATACTTCCTTGGCCATTATGATGGCAGCAATGTCTTCTTATTCTTCGGATGTTTTGGGCATAATTCTAACACGGAAACCTTATAAATCTTTAAAAAATCCGCAGAATCGTCTTCCCATATTTACTATCTTGACAGACATGGGGAAAAGGCGAAAAGGTTACATACATCACAGAACATAAATACTTCACATGCTCTGTGGGCATGGGCACACCAAGAAGCTTATAGGTAAAAATGGAGACAACACTTAATACCTAAGTGAAACCGACTGTGGGCTTTTTTTTTTTTTTTTTTGGATGGGAAATCATCTAATGACTCCTCCCGCTCTGGGTGGAGCGGAAGGGAGTGTCAGACTCTTACTGACTAAAACCCACCCGTGTTCCTTCCTTAGCCCTTTATGTTCCGGGGCAGCGGTAACCCTTTCGGACGATCCCGCTACCCCGGCAGGCTTCGGCCCTGGCGGGCCCCTTCCTTAATGCTGACATCTCTTTGAGGCGCGCGTGGAACACATACGCGCCGTCCGGCACGGGCCTGGTCCTGATCGGACAGAGAGCTACCCATTACTCTCCGTCCGCAGGCCCGCGCCTACGGTGGCCGGGAGTCGTCACGCGGCTCCCGACGCCCGTAGCGTCTCCCGCGGCGGCTGAGGCGTGCGGCTCTCTCCCTGAGCCGTCCCGCCACCTCCTTCGCTAGCATGACTGCTTCGCAGAAGGAGGTGACCGCCTCCCACTCCCTCTCGCCCCGGACCATGGCTTGAACTTGCCGCTCTCTTTCTAAATACATACATATGACAAAGAAAGCACATATCACTGTCTCGTTCTTATGTGTGTATTTAGAAAGAGAGTGTCCGACCACAGTCGTCTTCAGATAGGTATTCAGAGTGTTGCCTCCACTTTTATCTATAAGCTTCTTGGGGCACACCATTGAGGTACATAAAACATGGAGATGCCGCGTTATTCTATACATACATTTGCTTATACAAATATGAGTGAAATATGATTCAGAATGTGAAATATCATTATGTCTCATTCTTTCTAATGAGATAATTTTATTTGATAAAAGAGACAACAATATTTAAGTTGTTGCTCATTATGGCAATATTTTATCGTGACGTAGTGACAGTTGTAGGTAAGTGCCATAGCAGCCATCTTATGCGCGGAGTTTCATGGTAGTTTTGCTGTCAAATGGTTGTTTATTTTTTGTATTATTGAGGATTGCGAGAAAATTACGAGGATTTTACCTGTTAAAACTGCACGTAAATGTTGGAAAACAGAAATTCAACATGCCTGTGTGTTGTATTGTGAAGTGTGGTGCAAGAAAGAATGAAAATCAACCTCAATTGTCTTTGCACAGGTTAGTAGCCGGTTTTCATGCATTAATACATACAATAATACACATTCGATGATGCAATTGTAACGTGATCATGAATTTATGGCTAAAGTATTGATATTTGGGTTCATTTCCGTATAACAGGCCTTTCTATTATATTTGTTAATTCGTTCGTTTGTTTACAATAATATGTCATAATGGAATAGTGTTGTACCGTTGCCGACTTGGCGTAATAGTTTCCGAAACTAGTTCCTCCGCTGAAACGATACCGGTATATTCTGCGATGTTAACATAAATAATCCTGCGTCTTATTCAGTCCGAGTGACCTTGCTAGGTCCGGCCTGTGGTTCACACTTCACAGCACCAAAATCAAAATATTCCACATAAACCTACATGGACACTTTTATGAAACGTCAGAAGCTAGGTGCACGGTTCCAATTGGTTGTTTCCTATGGAGAAGAAACGGTAAGAAACTCCACGTTTGCTCTTTTAAAAATAATTGGCTTTTGCGAAAGCACATTTTCTGCAAGCATGTTTTTTTTTTCATGACATGGATTTTATTCTCAGACTAGCTATGCCCCGCGACTTCGCATAGAAGTCGTAAGATACACAGTATACTAAAATAACAGCCACACTAATAAAACTCATTCGTCCCCCGACCGGCCGCATTGCATCGCCCGCCCGCGCTATTATTTCGTTTTCGCTTAGCGTTCGTTTTTCTCGGCTCCTAAGGGTCGTAACGTGATGTTAAATAGCCTATAACCATCCTGGCTACCAAACGCAAAAATAATTTATGCATGGCATTTTTTTTGCGCGGAACCCTAATTATTTTTCTAAAATAAAGGTAGCCTAAGTTACTCCTTGTAACATATCTGTCAGTGAAAGTCCCGTCAAAATTGGTCCAGCCGTTTCAGATTAGCCGGAACAAACAGACAGACAGACAGACAAAAATAAAAATACGTGTGGCACTCGGGGACTGCCGCGGTAAAGCTATTGCATAGCAACGCACACAAACACCGTGCCGAAGTCTGCCGAACTGATACGACGTTAGACGATGCTTAGGTTTATTTTCGTTACGGAATTTCTTCATTCGGTCGCCGCGCTCAAAGCCCAAGATAAAAGCTATGCAATAGTTTAAAAATGCCATTTTGTTAATAGTACTGTTTACACTTTTATAAGCATTTAGTAAAAAGCTGTTATTTTGACAGTACCAACAGACACTTCAATTTTATTTATTTTTATAGATAACGGAAAGTAAGATAACCTACTCATCTTTTTCTGTTACAATTACAACGGAATTTGTATACATAATATTAGGTATGATCTAAACGTGATAACTAGTAAGACTCGTATTTAGTATCGATACTAGTTATAGTAACACCTATGTTCCTTGATAGACGCAACACTAGCAATGGCAGCCATTTTATGCGACAATACCAGTTGTAGGTATGCACCCTTTTTTCGTAGGTATTTCCAGTCCATATTTGTATGTCAATGGGGCACACTGAGCACAAAATACTCCTAGCGGTGGACAGGGGAGCCAACATTATAACATAAAAATGCACTATACATACTCTACGAATTAATGACAGTTGTCTTTTGTGCCGATTCAAAGCGCCCCGCTCGAGGTTCTCAGGAACTAAAATTGGCACGTTCGAACGAACGCGTTCTTTCAAATGGACATGGTTAGTCTCTGATGATTTAGGTGTAAATCGTAGAATACGACTTTTTTTGTGTATTTTGTGTTTACTACGTGATATTTAGAACATTTTTATTATGAAAGCATGCGCATTTTGTAAAACTCGCTATCAAAAAGGCAGCGGAATAACCTTGCACAAGTAAGTGAATTTCATGACTAAATGTTTCGATTGCTTGTGTGAGTATTTTTAATACTATTTTAAATATAAACAGAGCCCTAGCTCTGTTTTCACAGTTTTCACATATCGCACTGCTAACACAAGACTGTATCAACTCAAAAATTAATTTCTTAGACATTAATACAGTATTGTCTAACTCCAAATTTGGAAATAACTTGATAACCTGCAATCTCTGAAATTACTCATAATTAAAGAAACCCCTTAATTTTATCACTAATGTTCACCACTTTTTACAATCGTTAAGGTGAATGCGCAGTTGTAGACCGCAAAATTCAAATTTTCTTACGTTTTTTGCAATTTGCAGGCCAGTGTCAGGTTGTATCTTGATCAAAATTTGATTCGCGACAATAACAGGTACGTATTTATAGAATTATAATCATTAGAATCATTAATACATCTTTCTAAGTTAGATTTGTACCACTAAGCAGTTTTCCATAAGAGATTTGATGTCGTGGTACAAATCTAACTTAGAAAGATGTATTAATGATTCTAATGATTATAATTCTGTAAATACGTACCTGTTATAGTCGCGAATCAACTTTTGATCAAAATACAACCTGACACTGATCTGAAAATTGCGAAAAACGTAAGTAAATTTGAATTTCGCGGGCTACCCTGGCACTTCCCCCTTAACAGGAAACGAGTAATCAGTTTTCCATCATTTCTGAAAAAAACTTCATTTTGAGTTGATACAGTCTTGTGTTAGCAGTGCGATATGTTGAATACAATCATTTGAATAGGGTTGTAAATGTTCCATGTCGATAATGTGTCGATCATTTTCTTCGGAAAACGAATAATTTTAAATTTACGTTTTTCAAATAGAAATTTACTGTCGCCAGTCTGCAATTTGATTAGCTAAAACAAATTAGCAAATACTAGTTCTTAACTTAAAAAGATAAATATTCTATGTAATGTTTACTTGTTTCCGAAGTAAATACCTAACATCGAAATAAAACTGTGATAATTTACTCTCAGTGGTTATAACGATCGATAAAGTTCATAAAAGTATTTTTATCGAAGGATAATGTCCCATCTCTAATATTAGTTCCACGGACCACGGACCCACGTTGCCATCAGCGCCATAATGGCATAACATTACCCGAGGTAATAGAAACGGGAAACAAATAGAATATACATTTTTTATCAAATACGGCAATTTAGTATTTTTTCCGGCAAACTAGACTGTGACATCAGCTCAGATTTTTACAATCGTTAGTCTATGTATACCATAGAGGCTAGATAAACCTCTAGCCTCTAGTAACCATTGAGGTAGAAAAAAGAAAAACATGGAGATGCCGCGTTATTCTATACATACATTTGCTTATACAAATATGAGTGAAATATGATTCAGAATGTGAAATATCATTATGTCTCATTCTTTCTAATGAGATAATTTTATTTGATAAAAGAGACAACAATATTTTAAGTTGTTGCTCATTATGGCAATATTTTATCGTGACGTAGTGACAGTTGTAGGTAAGTGCCATAGCAGCCATCTTATGCGAAGAGTTTCGTGGTAGTTTTGCTGTCAAATGGTTGTTTATTTTTTGTATTATTGAGGATTGCAAAAAAATTACGAGGATTTTACCTGTTAAAACTGCATGTAAATGTTGGAAAACAGAAATTCAACATGCCTGTGTGTTGTATTGTGAAGTGTGGTGCAAGAAAGAATGGAAATCAACCTCAATTGTCTTTGCACAGGTTAGTAGCCGGTTTTCATGCATTAATACATACAATAATACACATTCGATGATACAATTGTAACGTGATCATGAATTTATGGCTAAAGTATTGATATTTGGGTTCATTTCCGTATAACAGGCCTTTCTATTATATTTGTTAATTCGTTCGTTTGTTTACAATAATTTGTCATAATGGAATAGTGTTGTACCGTTGCCGACTTGGCGTAATAATAGTTTCCGAAACTAGTTCCTCCGCTGAAACGATACCGGTATATTCTGCGATGTTAACATAAATAATCCTGCGTCTTATTCAGTCCGAGTGACCTTGCTAGGTCCGGCCTGTGGTTCACACTTCACAGCACCAAAATCAAAATATTTCACATAAACCTACATGGACACTTTTATGAAACGTCAGAAGCAGAAGCCAGTTTGGCTTCCGCAAGGGGCGCTCGACGGTGGACGCCATCATGCGCGTGAGAGCCCTCACGACGGGGGACGCGGTGTCCCGGGGTGGGGTCGTCGTGGCGGTGTCACTCGACATCGCCAACGCGTTTAATACCCTGCCTTGGAGCTGCATTGGGGAGGCACTCCGGTATCACCGGGTGCCGACCTACCTCCGTCGAGTAGTCGGGGCGTATTTGACGGACAGAGCCGTCATCTACCCCGGTCGCGACGGGAACTGGAACCGGCGAGGGATGTCGTGCGGTGTCCCACAGGGATCGGTTCTGGGGCCGCTCCTGTGGGACATCGGTTACGACTGGGTGCTGCGGGCCGACCTCCCTGATGGCGTCAGCGTAGTTTGCTACGCTGACGACACGCTGGTCCTGGCGCAGGGGAGGTCGCATCAGGCGGCGGCCGACGCAATGACACGAGGGGTTGCGATAGTCGTTGAGAGGATCCGGCGGTTGGGTCTCGAGGTGGCATTGCACAAGTCCGGGGCCATGTCTTTTCATGGGCTCCGGAACGGGCCACCATCGGGATTCCAACTGATGGTAGGAGGGGTTCACATCGGCGTCGAGACAACGATGAAATACCTGGGTCTCGTCCTCGACAGCCGGTGGAACTTCGTCGAACACTTTCGACGTTTGGCCCCCAAATTGGAACGGACCGGGGCCGCTTTAAAGCGGCTCTTGCCCAACCTGAGGGGGCCAAACGCCTCCTGCCGGAGGCTTTACGCGGGGGTCGTGCGGTCCATGGCCCTATATGGGGCCCCGGTGTGGGCGCGTTCACTGCGGCTGCGAGCCGCCCACTATCTGAACGCGCCCCAAAAGGTGGTAGCCGTAAGGCTGATCCGGGGCTACCGCACGATCTCGGGCGAGGCGGCAAGCCTCCTTGCCGGAATGCCGCCATGGGATCTGGAGGCGATGGTCCTCGCGCGCCTGTATGAGTGGCGCGCGGAGGCACTACGCCGGGGGGAAACTCCGCTTCCGCGGCAAATTGCGGCGGAGCGGACAGACCTCCGGCGCGATCTCATGGTGGCATGGAAAGAGCGGCTTTCGCAACCCAGCGCAGGGCACGCCACGATCGTGGCGATAAGACCCCTCTTTGAGGAGTGGCTTGAGAGGCGTCACGGCGTTCTCACCTACCGCCTGACGCAGGTCCTCACCGGACACGGATGTTTCGGGAGGTTCCTGCACATCATCAGGCGGGAGGAGACGCCCGGGTGTCACCATTGCGAGGATCGCCCAGAGGACACGGTGGAGCATACGGTGGAGGTCTGCCCCGCTTGGGCGGAGCACCGCCGTGTCCTCGTAGAGGCGATCGGCAACGGCGGCGACCTCTCGCGTCCGGCCCTGGTTCAAGCCATGGTCCGGGGCGAGAGGGAGTGGGAGGCGGTCACCTCCTTCTGCGAAGCAGTCATGCTAGCGAAGGAGGTGGCGGGACGGCTCAGGGAGAGAGCCGCACGCCTCAGCCGCCGCGGGAGACGCTACGGGCGTCGGGAGCCGCGTGACGACTCCCGGCCACCGTAGGCGCGGGCTTGCGGACGGAGAGTAATGGGTAGCTCTCCGTCCGATCAGGACCAGGCCCGTGCCGGACGGCGCGTGTGTGTTCCACGCGCGCCTCAAAGAGATGTCAGCATAAAGGAAGGGGCCCGCCAGGGCCGAAGCCTGCCGGGGTAGCGGGATCGTCCGAAAGGGTTACCGCTGCCCCGGAACATAAAGGGCTAAGGAAGGAACACGGGTGGGTTTTAGTCAGTAAGAGTCTGACACTCCCTTCCGCTCCACCCAGAGCGGGAGGAGTCATTAGATGATTTCCCATCCACAAAAAAAAAAAAAAAAAAAAGCTATAAATTCACGATCACGTTACAATAAATTGTATCATCGAATGTGTATTATTGTATGTATTAATGCATGAAAACCGGGTACTAACCTGTGCAAAGACAATTGAGGTTGATTTTCATTCTTTCTTGCACCACACTTCACAATACAACACACAGGCATGTAGAATTTCTGTTTTTCAATATTTACATGCAGTTTTAACAGGTAAAATCCTCGTAATTTTCTCGCAATCCTCAATAATACAAAAAATAAGCAACCATTTGACAGCAAAACTACCACGAAACTCGTCGCATAATATGGCTGCTATGGCACTTACCTACAACTATTACTACGTCACGACAAAATATTGCCATAATGAGCAACAACAAAAATATTGTTGTCTCTTTTATCAAATAAAAATATCTCATTAGAAAGAATGAGACATAACGATATTTCAGATTCTGAATCATATTTCACTCATATTTGTATAAGTATATGTATGTATAGAATAACGCGGCGTCTCCATGTTTTTTTCCTATCTCAATGTAACGGAGAGTAGCTATCAAAAAGTACTCTGTGGAGTAGTATCAGTGTTGCTCAATCAAAGAGTACTTTTTATATTGGTCACAGCATTGGGTCACAGAGTACTTTTTGATAGACTGAAAATATTGGTGTTGCTATACGTAGTATCTCTAAGTAGTCTGTGGTGTTGCTATTGCGTTCATGCGTTCAGCGTTCATCAATTATATTTGATTTCTTTGAATTTCCGCGAGACTTGTGAGGGGAAGAATTAAGAATTTCGCTATGTCACAGCAAGAAATATCTTGCGGCTTAGAATATACTTCTATTCCAGATTTACAAGCATGTTTAACAGAAGCTTTGCGTTGCAATTACTCTTTTATAGTTTCACCAATAGTTCACCCACGTTTTCGAAGACCAAACTCAAGTGCCGGCAGGGTTGGAGGGTTCACAAGATCTGATATGATATTATCACCTCAAGACTGGACGAATAGGATGGTAGGAAGGTTGTCTCCTTATCTTAACGTTGACTCTCCGTCTTCCGGCGTCCGGCAGCGTCATGAGGATTGCTTGAACGAAGAACTAAGTTACTGCCGAGGCCTTGGTCTTCCTGCTATCATGTTATCTTTGCATGGTAGAGAATCCAATAATTTGGCAAGAATTCTCAATTCATATTATGAAACCAGGTTAGTAAATTTATATTTCCATGAAAATAAGGATGTGATACTATTAACTTGGCATATTAAAATATTCTGTTTTCTGTAATTTAGCCACCATCCATCTCTGATATGGGTTCATGTGCCTATGACATGTACCAAAACAATGAAAAACTGTGATAGTGAAGATGATGCTGCTTGGAATGAGACTTGGTTATGGTGGTCGAAGTTCCATGAGCGACTGGAGTGGGATAAGCGAGTTGGTGTAGCTCTGGAACTGTCTGCAGATTTGCCTACAGAAGAAGTGATTCAAAGATGGTTGGGAGAGCCTGTGAAAGCTATCATTGTGCCCACATCTATTTTCCATAACAATAAAAAGGGGTAGGTATGCTTTTCTTGTTTCTCAAATGGTTCATTTTACTTTGCCACATTATGTTCATACTTTATATTATTATTTTGCTTCATAACAACCATAAAATTTGTCTCACATGGTCACTGTGCATGCTAATCTGTACCCTTAGTGTTGTTACTCACATGTCGTAATCATTGTAGATTCCCAGTGCTGTCTCGTGCTCATCAGCATTTAGTGGTGAGCTTGGTAGAGCATGAAGCTCAGGTCATTGTGAGTGGAGCCAGGAGGTCCAATGTGGAGTTCTATCTGCAGTACCTGTACAGGATTTGGAAAAGAAAACCCTATCTAGGTGATGATCCAATGCTATGTTATGCTAGGGGGTAAGTTATTATTTTTTACATTATAATATTATTGATAAAATGAATGTTTTACTATACATATTTCATGATAACTTACAGGGTTTGAGTAATTGTAAATACCAGGCACAAAAGAATAGTTAAAAACTTTAACTATGCATTTTGAAATAATATGTAGAGTGACTGCTAATAAAGATCTAATGATATAAGCAATATGTGATTTTTTAGGTGGGAAGATTACCTACAGACTCCTCTGCAACCTTTGGCAGATAACTTGGACACACATACTTATAATGTGTTTGAAAAAGACCCAATTAAATATGACCAGTATCAAAAAGCCATTGCTCAAGCCTTGACTGACCTGCAGAAAGCACCATCTCAAGTGGTAACTTTTTTTATCCAGCTACTTTTTTATCTTTTCTAGATTTATCTAGAGTGCATTAACAATCCAACAAGTTTAACAATCCCTATTGTTTTTATATCTTGTTGAAACAGTAGTATCATTATCAAGCAAACATTAAAAGCTCTCATAATAATACTTATTGTTGCAAACAATTTAATTTCAGACTATTTATTTCTAGTAACACACAGCTACATTACACTTTATTTTCAGATTAATACTGATATTTCTACAGCAAATGCACAAGAACTAGGACAGGGAGATAGTGCAGACAAAAAAAAGAAAACTATTACAGTAATGGTGCTAGGAGCTGGCAGGGGACCACTGGTCAGGGCTACACTAAATGCTGCTGATATAACTGACAGTAAAGTCAAGGTGAAGATTAAAAAATATCCATGTATTATCTAACTAGTAGCTGTGCGCACGGTTTCACCTGCATAATTCTTGATCCCGTGGGAATATCAGGATAAAAAGTATCCTATGTCCTAATCCAGATGCCTAATATGAATACCCACATGCGAAATTTAATCCAAATCCATTCAGGAGTTTTAGCATGAAAGCCTAACAAACAAACATACAAAACATCAAATCTTGTTCTTTTCAGAATATTAGTTTATATAAAGATTGAACTATAGTCATGGAATAGGGTGCATTAACTATTTGTTAATATTATGTTGCAACAGGTGGTGGCAGTAGAAAAGAATCCTTGCGCCGTGGTTGTACTGGCGGCTCAAGTTCGTGAAGTATGGCGTGACCGCGACGTGGTCGTCATACCCGGCGACATGCGCCAGATCAATCTATCTCCTAAGGCAGATATTATTGTGTCCGAGTTACTAGGTAAAGCTAAGTATTAAATAATGTTTTTTATGCCTTTCAAATGTCTGCCACCAGAAGTAACTTGCCATTTCTAATCCCTAAATATTGCAAGCTTATTGGAGTACTAGTGACTGTATAAATAACCAATTGTTGTTTTCAGGGTCATGGGGTGACAACGAATTGTCCCCAGAATGTCTAGATGGGGCTGCTGGTCTCTTGAAGCCAGGTGGTATATCAATACCATGTGAATACAAATCTTATGTGGCACCAATTTCTTCGCCCCGATTGTGGGCAGCAGCAAAAGCAGCCTCCTCTGTTACTCAATCAAACCAAAAGGATAAAAATCTAGAGACATTGTGGGTTGTTTACATGCAAAATAAACATGACATAGCTGAAACAAAGGTAATATCAGAGGGATGGTCTATAAAAACGATTACAATTTTTACCAAAGAATCTGGTTAAAATTAATTGTTGTTTATATTTTTTTCAGCTTGTTTTTACTTTTGAACATCCAGCAAAAGGCTCAAAAGATCATGAGGGTCAAGAAATGACAGATTACAGACAACTGCCTTTGACAGACAATAGAAGATCAGAAATATTAACTTGGGAGGTCCAGCAAGATAATGTCATGCATGGATTTGGAGGATATTTTGATTGTACCTTGTATGGGAAAGAAATGATCAGCATAGTTCCTTCTACACACAGCCCAGGGATGATATCTTGGTTCCCAGTTTTCATTCCAATTAAGGTATTTTCAACCCACAAAACAATAATAATAAGACTTAAAATGTAAACCTTTAAACCCAAGACATTAAAATAATATTTCTGATTTGCAGACACCTCTTAGAGTGCATAAAGGTGAAATAATTACTGCAAGATTTTGGCGTTGCAAGGATTCACGGAGAGTTTGGTATGAATGGATAGTGGAAGTGGGTAATTGCACTACAGCCCTTCATAACGCTAATGGAAGAAGTTCAGAAATGTTATTATGATTACTTTTTTACAGAATATTGATAAGAAATTTTCTATTTGGCAATAAAATTGCTGACAGAGTTACTTTGTTTTTTATTTCCAAACTTCAACATAAACAAAGATAATAATATTATGTACAGCATAAATTCACAATAACATACTATCATCTATTGAGTTTTAATACACACTAAGTAATAACAGAACACATACATTTTATTTACATAGAACATGAGGTAAGAATTACTTCACTAATCTCACAATATTCATTTCTTTGTGAAAGTCATCTATATCTTGATCCCATCTTCTTTCATAGTAAATTCCTGTAATAAATTCATCATAAAGATATTTCAAACCTCACAAATAAGATTAATCAAACACTTTCTTAGCTGACTGAAAATTGGATTCAACATTTAAATTACCTTGTAAAAACCTTGCATCAATTCCAGTTCTGATTGCCCAGGGTAAGTAATACTTCAAATACAGTTGGCGATGCTTTGGCTTCAGTCTGCCTGCTCCCCAGATTCCACCACTGATGCACATGGGTAGTTGTGTTTGAATGCCTTCAATCCATTTTACTGTAACCTTTAAAAAGAAGTTCATGCAAATAGTATAAGAAATATCTATAGAACTACAGGGGCCATATTCTCTATGACGCAATGTACAAAACCGCGCGAAATTTGCGGGATTAGCTAAGGAATGGACGTGGTTTCGAAGTAAGGAATCATTGAGTGGTCATAGTGAATTAGGGCTCAGATGTGTTTCTGGTAGAATATTCACCTCTCCTAACATGTTTGTTTTCATGAATAGAGTGGCGTGCACTAAATCGTGTACTTCTCTGTAACGTTGCATAACATAAGCCAGTTCTGGATCTTCAATAAATTGAACTGGCAGACGTGAATCAGCTGTAATGTTGTTATCCGTCATAAAATCTGCGTACACTCTACCCAGAGTGTTTTCTGGCATTTGGGAGAGTTGTTCAAAAGAAACTGTTCCAGAATTTATGCGCGGCTTTTCTTTCAGTATTTCAGCACCCTCCTCAGTTTCAATCATCTTTTGTCGCATGTGCTTTGTAGCACCCTCTCCAGTAACTTCGCCTAAACAAGCGATCATATCTCCACGATGAGGATTTAGAAGAGCGATAGCTGCTGAACCACATGATAATAACGTTTTTTGAAAAAAAGTTGTTGCAATAAAGTTTTTCTTCATTTCTTCCTGAAAATTATTACTTTTAGGCGCAGTAGTGCAATGTTTTCTAATTAATACGAAAGGAAGACGCATTTTGTAATACTATACGTTATTTTTCCTGCGAAATGAACAAAAATACTATTGTTATTCCGAAATCCTATCCTTGTTGACAAATAATAAAATAATGTGATATTGAAATTGAATATTGTGATTTGTGAATTCTAAAATAGATTAGTGAATATGTCACTGTCAGACAGACAGTAGATGATTGTCAAATTTTTTAATAAGGCTGGCCACATACAAACGGAATTCTGTATCGAAAATATCGATTCGAGTTTCCGTATACATCACACACAAACGTTTCCTTTCGAAACAAAAAGTCTCGGTTGAGAGCATTGACATAGTTGAGAGACGCTAAGCACTGGGTCCAGAAGATGACAGGCAATATAAACCTTGATGGCGATTTTCTTTGTTGTTCTATACCTATAGCAAAAAAAAAAACCTCGCCGTTAGACGGCCATAATATGGCGCCCCAGATGACCAGATGCATGGGTGCATCCTTGAAGTTATTTTATCTTCATGGGTGCAGACCCTAAACACACAAAGATTGCAAGATAGAAAATATTGCATTAAAAGAGGCAAATCAAATCTTGAGAAATTCTTTAAAAAATTCTTTTTACTTTTCAGGTCTAGAAATTCTTTCGACGAATATTATTCAGCAGCTTATGAGGAAAATGCGCGTAAATTCACGTGCATGATAGCTCCAAATACATACATCTAATTGCTTCGGTCGTGTGACGCACACTGAGCCAAAGAGTAAAGTAACTATTGAGCGTGTGAGCGTGTTTCGTACGGAATTTACGAATGTGTGAACCAACCCATATATTGGAAGGTGTGTTTACTAACATTATGTGAGACGTGTGATCAAGATCTATAGAAGACTTGCATTCGGAACAGATTTTTTCCGTGCGGGATTTTGAAAGCACAGACTACCATGTGGAATTTCGAATGGAGAACTATAACTGCACATACGACGGCATACCAAGCTATAGATTTCCAATTTTAGCTGACTTCACATTGTATAGGCTTATCATACAATGAGAAGTCAGCCTATACTGGAAATGTATGGCTTGATATGTCGTCGTGCGTACGTGTGATTGATTTGTATGGATTTACTGCCTTCAAAATTCCCAATCGATATTTCGAAATGAAATCCCGTCATAATGTGGCCGGCCACAGTGACTTCTAACTGGGCGGACATTAGACGATCAATCTGGCAAGTGTCAATGGTTTTGTAAAACGCTTCTTGAGACGATCAAACAGTTTGATTCAAAACACGTATATTTTGATTCAACCCATTTATATCGGTACATCAGTAAGTTGATACTTAAAATATTATCCTTAAATCTCTCGAAATTATGTTTGAAGAAAATCGGCATGTTTCCAGAAAATAGTCATAAGTATGTACATACAGACGCCAGCACATCAAACTACTAAAATCTGTCAATCTTTGATAGATTTTCAACTTTATCGCTTGAGCATTTGGTTCAAGGTTGATTGGGAAAATTTTACGGTTTCGGGTAGCTTGATGTGCTGGCGTCTGTACATCAATCATCATAATACAACATGGTCATAATAAATGCAAGAACGCCTGGTCTTTCTCTGAGGGCATGCTTTGCGATCATGATCACGTTTACTTTGCGGCTAGTTACTTAGGTTTGATGCGTCTTCCTTTTCAAACCGTTTCGTGTCGGTTTGATACAGATGATACTTTGATTCAAATCATTCAACGATGTGTGATGACACATAACATAAACAAGTTGTTATTTTATTAAACTGTATGATATGTATGTATGTATACATTTAAATTGATGTTCTTAGTTTTCCCATAGAAATATTATATCAGCTATGAGTTCTCCATACATTATGAAATTGTCTCAATCAGATTGAACGTATACACGTTCAATAGAGCTAAAATTCGATTGATATTGAGAAATTGAGATTAAGGGGGAAGTGCCAAGGTAGCCCGCGAAATTCAAATTTTCTTAGGTTTTTTGCAATTTTCAGATCAGTGTCAGGTTGTATTTTGATCAAAAGTTGATTCGCGACTATAACAGGTACGTATTTACTGAATTATAATCATTCGAATCATTAATACATCTTTCTAAGTTAGATTTGTACCACGACAACAAATCTCTTATGGAAAACTGCTTGAGGCAGACGATGATTGGTGCCCGCGGGGGTGACGGCAACAGACTCGCCGACTCGCCCCCATCAAAAAGTACTCTGTGTGAGGGGCAACCATTGAGGTCAGTGTTGCCAGATCCAATTTTCAAAAGTCCGTAGGGCTACGCTCAAAAATCCGTAGAAGTCCGTAGATTGCCTCTACAAAAATCCGTAGATCTACGGACATTTTTTAAAGCTAAATAAACTGACCATTTAGAGATAGACTGACCTTAAACTTAATTATTTGCCGGTAAAGAAATTGTTAACTATAAAATCAGCGGGAAAATCTCCAAGACAAACGAAAAGCAATAAAAATTGTATATAAAAAAAAAATTGGTAAGGTCAACCGGGGCAATTGCGTCATATAAATACGTTACACGCTTTTAAAAAATCATATCACACTAATTATAAATTTTATACAAAAATCCTTAATACGAATGTGTATAGAAATTATCTGTGTGCAACCTTAATTAATTGTTTCTTCCGTTAATTACAGTAAATACGAGTAACTATCCATTTTTTTAAAAAGAGGAATTTTGGACGCATTTTCCCGCATTGGGGCAAACGCGTCTTCATTAAATAAGTTTTAAGCCTGTGACGTTTGAAGGCTGAAATAAATATGTTTTGCTTCAATTAAAGCTTTGTATTCGAATCTTTCAGTAAATTACAAAAATATTAAATAATCATTATATCAGAAGCGATGTCATAAAAACTGGGAAAATGCGACTATTTTTTCATAGACGCATTTACCCCCTGTCAAATCCAGACGTTACAAACATTTTAGTTGTGAAAGCAAAATTAGTCTAAACTCTCTCCTAGAAAAAGCTTTTCTTAGTGGGTGCTAAATAAAAGTAACATGTAGGTACATTTTTGATGTTTAATCAAAATCAAGTTACATTAGACGAATATTACAAAGTTAAAAAAACGTTTTTATTACCAATGCGTGTCTCTAAAATCTGTCGAATAAGGTAATTTACTAAAAGAAATAAGTTAAAAGAAGCCAAATATAAATTAACCGCTAAACAAAGCATTAATTAACGAACACTTAGTTACAAAATAAAAATAACTACTAAATACAAAAATGTAAACCCCAAAAATGGTTTAAGATCTCTGGTATTGGGGCAAATGCGTCATACAGATGCAATAGCCCCGAAACAGCAGACGCATTTACCCCAAAAAACCAGACCTAACATAAAAAAAAATAATCATCATTTTTCCACAAGTAAAACGATTTCAGTAGAAATAACTATTGGTATAGATAGGCTATAATATAATATTTATGTACATTTCATAATAAAAACGGAAAACCGAGAACAAATATGGATTATTAAGGATTTTGATCACTCACCTCGCGCAGCACCACTTGACAAAAAACAAGTGATTTTCAATTTGGCCGATATTTTGAATTTGTGCGGTACAACGCCATCTATTGAAACTATACCTTTTGATTTTGTTTAAAATAAACAAAAACAGATGGCAGGAGAGGTTGGTTTCCAAACAGATTTTAAATTATTTCAATTAAACGCAATTGCCCCAAAGACGCAAATGCCCCGGTTGACCTTACTGTTGGTGTCACAATCATGATTCTCAGTACTTAACATGTTTTTGTATCATAATTTTGAATTAAATAATTCAAAATGCTTCCTCTTTGCTTCTACCTCATAGCAAGTAGTTTAATTGCATGATTTTTTGTATAATGCAGTCCTTTTTATAGATTATGTGTTAAGTTTGTTTCTGGTAGATGGAATCGAACAAAAATCCGTAGATTTGCGACTAAAATCCGTATAGAATAGAATAGAATACTCTTTATTATGTACACCATATAAATTACAGACATAAATATATAAATTTTACAATGGGTGACACAATGGGCGGTCTTATCGCTAAAAGCGATCTTTTAAAGACAACCTTTGGATGGATTAAAAAGAGGAAGGACAGACAAGTACTGTAGGTAGTCTGTGGTGTACCATTTACACAATACCATAAATACATACATAAAGTATATTAAACTAATCTAAATAAATATATATATATATATACAATATAATAGTAAACATGAACAAAGAAAAATATAATGATGAAGTTTAAGGAGAGAGGAAGTGCTTTGCCGTATGTCCGTAGACAAGACCTAAAGTCCGTAGATCTACGGACAAATCCGTAGGTCTGGCAACGCTGATTGAGGTAGAAAATGTCAATGGGAGCAACTCATGAACTGACCATGCGACTGCGTGCGTGTTTGACATGGTTTGACAGTGACTTGCTTGACACTGACAGTATTGAATTTTGAAGTAATTCGTAAGCATAGAGTAAAGTAATATATGTTCGTAAGGCAAGACTGGAAAGAGGTTATGTTTACTCGTGTGGTCTTTAGAATTCGTAATATTTTTATCAGAGAGAACTAAAATCGTCTATAGCTCTAAGGTAAGTTACCTATTCGTTTATGTTTATATTTTGGGTCAGTGGGTCGTTTTAGGGGCGGAGCGGATTAGATATACAAATAAATAACACTGTGTGAACAACATTGCATACAGGTTAGGGAAAAAGGAAACTCTTAAAAAAAAGGAAAGGAAAGGAAAGGAGGCTCTTAAGGATTTTAAAGTAACCACAGGCGTAGCAAAGCGGGTGCCAGGTGAGCCCCGTCCACTAGGCGCTCCCTATAACTAAAGTTAACCATTTACATTTTCAAAACAATATCTACAAAAGAGGCAATCATACCTCCAGGATCCTGCCCAATTCAACAAAACAAATAATTAATACGCTACGCGGTTAATTTTGCCCAAACAAACTTGAATTTCCCACTCCACCCCTAAGACGACCCACTGACCGAAACAAGTAATGATTAAGTATGTACATTCAAAATACTGACTTGTAGTAATATTATAAAAAAAATTCGTTTCAGCATAATTAATTACAATGACGCAACAGAAGAAAATAGCGATTAAAAAAATAAAAGCTGATCTGAGCAAAGAATTCAGTTTTCTGAAAAATGTATTTTCAGTTATGTCTTTACCACTGCAGATGAAAGGTAAATAACTTCTTGTATTTAAGGAAAGTAATTACACCTAACTACAATGGTTTTTAATAAACCACCTCTGATTCAAGAGCTCTTCATGTGATATTTTTGTATAAAATAAGGCTTTGGAGAAAGTAAATTTTAGATTAGTATAATGTTTTACAATCTACATACAACAATTGACTTATTAATTGCAGGTGAAAATGATGATAACATGGATATTGAAATAGTAAATGAGAATCAAAAGAGTAATGAAGATGTTGAAATGCCAAAGCGAGCCCGCAATATAGCAGAACTTGAAGAAAAATTAGAGAAGATCAAATCACAGAACAAGTTCAGTTTCAAAAATAAACTACAAAAGAAAAGCTTGAGTAGTAAAATGAAAAAGAAAATAAAGAAAACAGACAGAGTAAATAAACCAAAAGTTAAGCCTGTAGTAGATGCACCTTTTGCAGAAATGTTAAAGTCAAGTGCAGAGGAGAAACCAAAAGTAAATATTGCCAAACCAGTGTTCAACAATGAAGGCAAACTCGTGTTCTCCAAGTTTGACTTTGCTAATGTTGGCAAGAAAGGTAAGATATTAGATTTTTTTAAATTGATAATGTTTGAATAATATTTTTGAAACAACAGTTTCTATATTTATAATATAATGTGAAACTAGCTGTGCCCGCGACTTCAGTTGTGTGCATGTCGGAAAAGAAATTAGATTCATGGGTTTTAATTTCGTTGCGCAAAACCCTAATTCTTTTTCTAAAATAAATGTAGCCTATGTTACTTCTTATAACATCAGCTATCTGCCAGTGATAGTCTCGTCAATATCGGTCCAGCCGTTTCGGAGATTAGCCAGAACAAACAGACAGACAAAAATTTAATAAAATGTTTTTTGTTAAGTATAATAAAAAAATAAAAAAAATGTAAATGTAAATGAAATGAATGAATGTGAATGTAAATGTTTTTTGTATAATATAATTTATTCTTATGCTGTATTATTATTTTGACATTGCAAACAGACGGAGAAATATTGTCAAACAAGTTATAGGAAAGTTCTATAATAGTAAGCATTGAAACCTTCTGAAATAAGTTTCTTTTTTTTACAGAAAGAGTAAACAAAGCAGAGAGAGACCCTAAAAAGATTTTAGAAAATCTTAAACAACAAGAAGACAGGTTCAAACAGTTAGAAGAAAAAGAAGACACGGGTAAAGTAAAAGAAATAAAAGAAAAACTAGCATGGAAAAATGTGCTGAACAAAGCTGAAGGACAGAAAGTTAAAGATGACCCCATATTGCTGAAGAAGTCAATAAAGAAAATGGTAAGTACATAAAAATCCTTTTTCTTATTTTAATTTTAGCTTGTTACAATATGTAATTAATTTTCATCCATTCAAAATATTTCATTTAGCAAAACTTGACAAAGAATAAAAAGAGTAATATGTATGTATGTAACTTCTAATTGATTCCATCTTCTGCCTGCCTCGTTAGTCTAATAGTCGCAAGCGCTACTGCTGAGCATAGGATTCTGGCTTTGATTCCCAGGTCGGGCAGCATTATTAAATTTTTCTATTTGGAATTTCTCAGTAGCACTCTGGAGTCTGGAACTGTGCCCGGTTTATGGCAATAGGCTCGCCCGCTATTACATGGGATTTAAACATGACTGGCGATATGTGGGTGTACTATAGGCATACCCCTGGCCCACCCTTATGGGAAAAAAGGCGTGATTTTATGTTCGTCTTTTGTTTTATAGGATCAAAAGAAGAAACAAAGTAAGAAACAGTGGGACACCAGAGTACAGAATGTGGAACAGAAGAAAGACGAGAGACAAAAGAAGAGGACAGAAAATATTGCCAAGAAAAAGAAAGAGAAGAAATCTAAAGTTATCAAAACGTCAATTAAAAGAGGGCGTGTCGTGATATAATATCAACGAGAACAGTTTTTGATCTTTGTGTTTAAAAAATACATAATTTTAAAGTATGTTTGTGTTTTTTTTCTACTCGTTTCAATCTAATTTTAAGGGCGGTTTTAATTTATAATGAGCAGTAGGTGCGATGGCCGTATCCATAGGTTGAGGTCCACGCTCTTGGTGAATTAGCCACGTATTACCTCGCTTACTCATTCAAGCCAATTCCAAGCAAAACCCAGTCTTGCATATTTCACCGGTTGGAAAGTCGCATCTTTTTGCGATTACAAGGTAGCTTCTATTCGCAATTATATGGTCGCTTCTTTTTGCGATTACAAGGTCGCTTCTATCCGCGATTATAACATATTATGGAAGTGGTAGCTTCGTTTGGCGATTAGAAGGTCGCTTTGTTTGGCGATTACAAGGTCGCTTCTTTTCGCGATTACAAGTCGCTTCTATTGTCAATATAATATGGTCGCTTCTATTTGCGATTACGAGGTAGTTTCGTTTGGCGATTACAAGGTTGCTTCTTTTCACAATTACTAGGTCGCCTCTTTTCGCGATTACATGGTCGCTTCTTTTCACAGTAGGTACAAGGTCGCTTCTATTCGCAATATAATATGGTCGCTTTTATTTGCGATTACAAGGTCGCTTCTTTTCACAATTACAAGGTCGCCTCTTTTCGCGATTACATAGCATAGCAATAGCATGCATAGCATAGCAAAACGTGCGTCGGTAGAGGAGACAACGAATCCAGCAAATCGGCGCTGGGATGTTTCTGCCAACTTCCGAAGAATATGTTCACGTGTCTTCACTTTAAAAAATAACCGACTCCCAGTCCATAGAAAGACAGCCTGGACAAATAAAGAAGAAAAAGTCATTTTGTGTTCTCGGTCACGTGCACAATCACTACACGACCAACTTAACTTTTTTTAACCGACTTCAAAAAAGGAGGAGGTTCTCAGTGAAAGTCGTATCGTGACCGTTTATTTATGGAAAAATTATGCGTAGAAAAATACCAAAACGCGGTAAACCGCGCGTGTGGAATCAGACCCTTAGCATATAAATCAAATGCCATTTTGTTACTCCGCCTGTCGAGACAACTAGGTATTATTTTTATACATGACTGTGCAGACGGGGAAAATAATAAAACATTTTAACAGAAAGGAAATGTCATTTATTCGTGATATTTAGTAACGGTAGGCACGCTATTTTTTATTTAACTTGCGTTGAATAACTAAGTTCTACATTCGGGTAGGATAGGTACATACATAATAAATAAAGGGGGCAATGTTAGCGAAGGCAGCATTGTTTTCACAACAGCCATAAGATAACAAGACCTAACCGTAAAAAATCGAATTTGGCTTACTTTAGGTAATACGCAATGGAAGGCTTAGTCGGAAAATAATGCGTTCGTACAGTAATTCACTTTAAACTGTTTTACAGTCTACGTCACTAATCAAATAGATGAACTATACTCTATGTACCTAACTAAATTCATATGAACACATTTTTTCTTAAACCTAGGTGCATTAAAAGTTACACACCATGCTAAAAAACTACAGACAAAATATTTAGGTACCTAATGGTATATATTTTCTGTATAATATCAATCCAAAAAAATGGCAGAATCAGTCACAAAGTCGGCGGTATAAATGATAATTTTAGTTTAGAACAGCTGTCTAGGGAGTAACATCGACGCGAGTGTCTCTATTCATTTAATGTATGAATTAAATCATTAATTTGGATATGCTTCTTGTATGAAAAATCGTCGGTTTTGATATTCTTCAGTGATTATTAGCATTATCTTATTAATAATACTTTGAAAGGCGGCTACAGAGATGTGGCAATTGAAGCGGCTTTGCCGTACTTGACGACATGATTCTAAAACTTTCATTTATGAACACCGAACCAATGCACTAAAAAAATTAAGTTTAAGCTGAATGTATATTACTGGTACCTACATACATTTTCAATAATGCTGTCTAGCTCAAGCTCGGCTTAATAACATACTGTTCTTTCAGCAACTAAATACAATTAAAACCAGGAAGTAAACATTCTGAAAATCAGCGGTGACTATAATAATTACTTGATAAGAAAAGTTGTAGGCGTGGTCTCAACATTCTCAACTTGAACCTTCTATGGCGCAGACCAGAGACTTGCAGAGCAGATTTTTAACTGCTTTAAATAATATACCTTATCCTTAGTGACATAAGGTGCAAACAAGTGCGTGTGCGCTTTTAAGCGCCCGAGGATCCGCTTCATGATTGCCTTGATGATCGTACAAAAATGCGCTTTAATTAAGTCACTAATTTTAAAGTGCATTATTTAAATTCATCATAAAATCCTATCGTTAACATTATAGTTTTTTGAGTTAACTTCACCAGACAGAAGTAGAAAGGGTTACACAAAAGTATTGATAATCATGATCATCACGAATCGTAAGTACAGACGCCAGCACATCAACCTACACCTAACTGTCAAATTTTCCCAATCAACATTGAACCTTATGCTTTAGTGATAAAGTTGAAAATCTATTACAGAAATCTGACAGATTGTAGTAGGTTGATGTGCTGGCGTCTGTACATTATTTTACAGGTGTATATTTTCGAAACAAAGTGTAATTATGATTTCTAAAACACGAGGACGTGGCGGCGATACAAAAGAGAAGTATGACCATTTCTGTAATAGATTACACAATATTATTGTCATTTTCCGCCGCCCTCAGATTTTTTTCAGTACCAGATGTTAAGTGGTTTCTACACTAAACTTATGAATATTTCATAATAAAATATATTCTTTACATTACATTTTCTTACAGGTTAGTGCCAATAACAAGACGACTGACAACTTTGTGGTGTTACGATAGTTATTTGGAGCTGTGCTGTAAAATTATTTCTGAACGAGTCTGTAAATATTAAGAATAATTAAAGATTAATTAATGTTCAGTGCACACGGTACATCGGTTTATATCAAGTTATGTATTTTTAAAGAAGTCGTATAACAAAATCACCGAAGGTACACACGACGACATAATCAAGCTTTACCTTTTCAGTTTTGGCTGGCCTCGCATTGTATAGGCTTTTCGTATAATGAGATGAGCTTACTCTGGAAATGTATAGCTTGATATGTCGTCGTGCGTACCACAAATGTTCATTGCGCTCATGTTCATAATAAGGTAGGTACGGAACCCTCGGCGTGCGATTACAATTCGCACTTTTTATTTAAATCAGTGTAGCTCGAAATAGCTTTTTAATTTTACTTTACTGAACTAAAGAACACATTTTCGGTATTCACCGACTTCTAACTCACAAAGTGACCATCTTATACGTTTACAATGGGTATCAGTGGCGCATTCCGACAAGCAGGGCAACTAACTTACTCCACAAGGAAGAACAGAATCATTTTTATTAAAAAAACCTGAATAAAGCAGACAAGGGTACAACACGCGGTATCAAGTCTGTCTTAATAAGACTTTCTGTTAACTAGCTTAGTGTAATAAGAGTAAGCATGTTATTCGGTCGGAGCTTGTGACAATTCTTAGTGAGACAGACTAGATACCACTTGGTGTAGGCCCTTTACATAGCTAGAATCGCTAATGCCGGGGCTACACTAACGGGAAACGCCGATAATTATCGCGATGAGTTGTGGCTGCACCTACGATTAACGAGTCATTGCGATAATTATCGGCGTTTTGGGGATTTCTCTTTTAAAATAAGTGTTGCCATGCTCCTCGAAGTGTGATATAGTTATAAAAGAAAAAATTAAATACAAATGTTAAAACTAGATCATAATCAACCAAGACGCCATTATAAAGTCACCATTTAAGTAACTACAATATAATATTATGTATTATCTTTAAAAAACGAATTTGGTATAATAAACCCAATAAATTTTTCGGTGGCTAGTAAAAGCAAGATTCCAGTATGGAACTTACATTATTAAAATTCTTCAAAATATAAACTACGTAACTAAGCGATAAAGATATTAAAAATAAACTAAGCTATTAGTATTAAAAACAATTGTAAATAGCAACAACTGATTATGAATAAAAAGCCTCCAAATAGAAGTACTCTTCCTTCCACATAACATGAACAAAATAAATAAAGTTAGAAATAATAAGGTTTTAAAAAAATATAAGTATACAAGATAAATTTTGAGAGTATAGTAATAGACTCCTATGACATATTAGCATAATAAAGGCTTATTAGCTTTAGATATTATAGCCTCGAATCTTATAATTAAGGTGTGTGTACACATATTGTGTTTAAATAATGATAAAACATTACACTTATATAATTTTTATAAATTGCAGCAATAATTTTTTCAGTGTATAACACTTCAAGAATAAATATTATGGGTTGGGAGAACACAACAAATACTTCCAATAACCATAACATGCACAAGGCTTTGCCAACGGTACATTGCACTTGACCAAGTTTAACTTACCCTATAGGTGTAACATTATGAAACAAATTTAATGTCCCATAGCTATGTGTATAAAAGTTGTCTTTAGAAAATATTCGAAATACATGTTTACATAATGGAAACTACACACATCTACATAATAATTATGTCTTTGGAGAAAAAAGTACATCAGAGCACTGGAAAATATATCATGCTCCTCATACGTCTCCACTGACTGTTTAAAACATATAACTTAGGTACATAACGTAAAACTAACATATTATGTTCTAAAAATTATAAAAATAACATACTCTTATAACTTCTCCAAAATAGAAAAATAAAAATTGTTTTAATGTTTGTAATACTGCACATTCACATTTACTCTAAATCAGTCAAAAGCATTGTTATAGAAAAGATATCAAATAATAAAAAAAAAATCTGATAAACGTACAATAATTGTTGCATGTATGATCTGAATCTATATCACTGTCCACTGAACAGCTATGAATTATTTTTAGTTAAAACTTAAAGGTGGTTATAACAATTTCAGCATATTCAAATATATTCAACCTCATCTCTGTAAATATATAAGAACATGTTCAAACGGCTATATTACTTACTCTAACTGTATTAACCTACTAACTAAAGCCTAAATTTAAATGGTAATAATAAAGCAAGTCGTGAGGCGGGATATTTGCATCAGTCTTGTGAAATTCTCAATTGTGAAAATTATTACTGTCATTTATTTAGCTATTTGGTAATCTTGTAAAAAAAGAAACTGTTTAATTTATATGTATTAATTAGTTACTTTGTAAGTCGTTGTGGCATGTGTCATCAGTTCAGCTCTGATTTCAAAGTGGAAAGAGTGGCATCGAGCCCTCTGCCAGCCGCATATCCAGGTATGTTCAGATAGGCCGGTTTGTCATGTTCACATATCCCTGGCTGAGTGCAGCAGCGGCCCATGGAGGGGCCACCAACATGCCCTTGACCAGCGTGGCCGAGACTGCCACTTGCTTCCGATGTTGTTCCTTGACAAATCATTCTATGATTTGTAAACTGCTCTAATGAACGTAACTGTTCCCCACAGTTGTCACACTTCAATTCCCTTGCATGCACTTTTTTGTGGCTGTTGAGTGATCTTGAATTATCAAAAACTTTAGTGCACATGTCACAGTATTTTAATACTTTTTCACCTGTGCACACCACCTTATGATTGTTAAGTCTGTCTAATGACATGTAGCGTTTGTTGTTGCACAAATCACACTTGAATTGTTTCTGAGGTACACGTCCAGTGTGCACTTGCATGTGTTTGCGTAAGTTGCTCTTATCTTTTATATATTTGGAGCACACAGAACACTTGTTGACATCTTTCCGTGTATGATTGGCATCTAAATGTCTTCGTAAATGTGATTTCTTGTGAAATGGTTCCAAACATATCTGACATCTGAAGGGCTTTTGTGCTGGATGTACTCCTGTCAAGTGTGTGTTAAACTCTAAAATTGTGGGATAGCTCTTTCTGCAATGAGGGCAGTGAAACAGTTTGCGACAGATTGCTCCACTTGAGTCACAAAAAGGGTCAGAGCAGTCATCACAAAACGAATCCAATCCAACTGGAGGTGTTACTGTTTCTGCTTGAAACTGCTCCAAGTCAGTATGTAATGGGTCTCTGTCTGGAGTGCCAGCGCCAGGTGGCTCCTGTTTGACTTTAGTTTGATCACTGTGTTCTGAGTAGTCATCCTGAGACGGCAGGTTCCGCGACGTGCTGGCCAGCATCCACCACGGGTTGTAATGCCAAGCACCTAGACCAGAGTGTACGGGCTGCTCTTTTATGTCGCTTGTTTTTGTTTGTGTTTCAGCATTCGAAAATCCTGGGAAACTTGGCAATTCTTGATGTTTTGCTCGAGATGATTCAAATAAATTGTGTTGAGATATTAAGTTTTCGTAGTCACTCGAATCCAACTTTCTTTCATTTCGGTCGCCTTGATCTCTTTTAGACATTATTTTAGGACAATATCTGGAAACGAAATATGTATTTACATTACAATTTAATTTTGGGGGATACTGCAACATCATGAAACGTAAACAAACAACGCAATTACGCGCCCAAGTAAACATAAGCACAACTATAATATTATCTCAAACACTGTATGATTATAGACAACGTTTGTGAACAAAACGAAATAAGATTCAAATTCTTTTTAATCCAAATGAAACTAAGACTATAATAGTCTGTATTTATCAGAATAAATAAACAAGGAACACTGCTTCCCTTGTTATTTGCGTAAATGATTAGTGTCAACGGTTTTTTTAAACAGAACAGGGACATATTTTACATCGTTGTATTAAACTAAATTAATAAGTAATAACTTGATAAATGCAATACGTACTATGTTAAGCCTTTCCATAAAATTCTCTATATTCTCATAAAACTA
The DNA here is from genome assembly GCA_914767645.1 of Hydraecia micacea. Taxonomy (NCBI): domain Eukaryota; kingdom Metazoa; phylum Arthropoda; class Insecta; order Lepidoptera; family Noctuidae; genus Hydraecia; species Hydraecia micacea. The sequence continues at coordinate 7,633,175 of OU611779.1, read as the reverse complement.
TTTTTATAGAACATCGGCCATTTTGTTTGATTAGTTTCTTTGTTTTTTTTTTAAATTCATTTCCTTAAAAGTTTGGAAACATAGGCTTTTAAGTGAAAGGACTATCTGGCGCAGCGCAGTTAGACTGATTATTACTGACATCGGTGAAGAAAAAATATCTTGAGGAAACCTGGACTTCTAGTTAAAATAAGTCTGATATCGCCACCCCTGTCTTGAGCAAACGTGCAATGCTCGTGTCTCTTCTGTACGCGATGAGACAATAATAGAGGTTGTCAGTCTCACCTAAGTATACGAAAAAGTTCATAATGTAGGTATAATTTCATAACATAATAATTGTATAAAAATATTTAAGCACAAAACTTTTTCATACTAACTTGTTGACGAAAAATCCATTCAGATTCAGTCATCATGAATGTGTCTATTGTTTTCTGATGTGTCGTTAGGTCGTTACGGTCGTTCAGGTTCAGACTGGAATAATTTATTATCGGAATGGAAAAAAAAATATATATAGCAGTCAACTGATAAAGTGCCGAAAACACTGGCAGTCCGTTTTATGCCAGTCCAGATTTTCTGAAAAGATGCCCCGGAAAAGTAAGCGTGTAGTCGGATGATGAATTTGGGATGGATCAAGGGTGTCGAAACATCCTGTTCCATCCCAAAGGCTTGTAGCGACCCATACTAATTGTCTATGGTTCCCCCTACTACAATATGTTTTATAATAATATTATAGATATAAAAGGCGTTCTACACGATCCAGACCGACCGCCGACAGAGGTGACCTTGGTCCAGTTGGTGTGAAAATCTACCGTGTAGACGTTGGTCGGCCGACCAAATATGGGCGGGGTCAAACGACCTTTGGACGACCTTGGTCGAGAGCGCATCCATCGCGACAGGCTGCGTCCGTGGTCGGCCCCAACCGTCTGGAACGCTGTCGGCCGACGGGAGAGCTTCAGTGTGCGTTTGTCAGCCAATGTGGGCGCACGCCATCGCGTGTCACAGCGATGGATTAGAATAGAATATATTAAAATAAATATTTTTTAGCAAATATTTAAACATACTAAATGTGACTTTAAAGCATTCATTTGTTAAAATTAACATATTTTTAATAACATTGGTTATTAGGGTTTCGTATCTATTTGAACACATAAGAATAATAGGTATATAAAGTAATATAATTAAAACTCAGCATCATATCTTATATTTATCGTCTATTTTTTTATCAAAAAATTCTTTTACACTATAAAAACAATTATCAATAAGCCATTTGTGTAGTTTTGATTTAAAGCGTTTTAGAGGGAGTTCCCTTATTTCTTTTGGAATATTGTTGAATATTTTTATTGCTGTGATAAAGCTATTCTTATGACATAATGTGCTTTGATGTGAAGGAATTCTTAGCCGTGTTGGGTCTCGACGGGTATATTTTGAATGTAAGTCGCATGTTATAAAAAATGTAGTGCTCTTTATTGATTCACAAAACGAACCTCGCGAACGAGAGGTTCTGACCGAATTTATATCTTTATACACTGATTTATCATGTCTTTGGTACATTGGATCTAATTTATATAAAGATAAAAATTAAGAAAATGTTTAATGTATCAATATGGCTCCTTGCCTTTCAAAGCAACAGAAGGTCGGGTTGGCAATAACTTTTTTTGCTTGAATGAAGAAGAAAAACAAAGAAAAAATTTTTTTTTTATTCTTATCTTCAGATCCAATGTCCCAAAGACATGATAAATCAGCGTAAAGATATAAATTCGGTCAGAACCTCTCGTTCACGGGGTTCGTTTTGTGAATCCATCGCTGACACGCGATGACGTGCGCTCACATTGACTGACAAACGCACACTGAAGCTCTCCCGTCGGCCGACAGCGTTCCAGACGGTTGGGGCCGACCACGGACGCAGCCTGTCGCGATGGATGCGCTCTCGACCAAGGTCGTCCAAAGGTCGTTTGACCCCGCCCATATCTGGTCGGCCGACCAACGTCTACACGGTAGATTTTCACCCCAACTAACCATTGAAATAGGAAAAGTCAATGTAGATAACACTAGTGATCTAGAGATATTGTCTATGACACAGGAATTAGCTAGTTGGTCTGAATTTGAATCTGAATGTAAAAATCACTGTTATTCCTCTCCATAGGACTTATTAACACGATTGTTATTACCTAGCATTTAAGTTAACGTGTATTCTTTCGCTGCCACTTGGATACTGTGCTGTCGTATAAATACACATCTATAAGAACTGGATCGAGTTTCATTCATATAAACAAACGCCATCCATAACGCGCCTAAAGGCTTATCTATCAAACTTATAAAGGTCTTAGCGGCAAGCGGCTTGGTTTCTTTTGTCTAGCGTTGACGCTGCGAGCGGTGCGTCGTGGCATGGTTCATACATTTTGGTATATTTGTTTTTACCTCAGAACAATAAACACGTGAATGAGGTGCAGATGCACTCAGACCACAGACATATAAAGAGTACTCAGACAGATGATGCAGACTGGCTCCCACTACTAGGAAGGGAATATACCGGTTTTTACCGCCCGCCGCCGCCCCGCTCTAAGCTGCCGCTGATAGCGACAACTGTCTATCACTGTAGTATCTCTGAGTAGTCTGTGGTCACGGTAGCTTAGCCATAGCTTAGCTAATAAAGTGTATTATCTATGGTCTCTATCGCTGTCAGTGTCATGCTTGCAGTCGGCTCACAGAGTACTTTTTGTTTTTGATTCGGCTGGATTCAGGAATAAAGTCAAGCATTTTTAATAAATTTAAACTGTACACTTATCTAAAAATAAGTAAAAAAACAACTGATGATACAATTTTAATATAATGGCGTGGTTGGGATCTGCTGTTTTAAATGTTTTTTGGAAACCTACTGTAAACATCGTGAGGTTAGAAATAACTGAAAAGTCTGTTGCCAGTACCATAACAATTACTATGTTTATATAGTCTCATTTGTTCACATTTTTACTTATTGTAGAACACGTTATCATGCTGATAAGTCGCGCCTGATTAAAAGATACGGATATGAAGAAAAGCTATGGAGTGGTGGTGTACTTCCTCGGACACTAGGGAAACCTTTACCTATGCCTGAGTACAGGTAACCTATTATTTTTAAATATTTAATAATGCATAGGAAAATTTATCAGTTACATCGACATTTCAATGTGTAGCTGTGACTTGATTTCTATTTTGTGGCCGAACTGTTCCCGCCAGGTAATACTATTTCTGTGGTTGTTTTAAAAGGCATCTGAAATAAATCATGTTACGAGGCATTTCAGCAGCATTCTGTTATGCATTATTAACAATTACATTTTTATCATTCAATGCAAATACCTTTTTTAAAAAGATCTCTATTTCTAGCATTAGCATTAAAATGTTTTGTTTCAGGCCAGCAAATGCTTGGACGGAGCGTAAAGCTCTATTTGGTCAAAATGATTATATTGATATACTTGGATCTGGAGAATTGCACCCAGTAAAGACTCTGTACACTGTGCCGTCATGGATAAGAGGAGTAAGCGGCAATGAATATCAAGTAAGTACATTTGTCTCAAACATAACACCTACAAAAATATTGGGAAATAAGGTTCAGGGAACACTTTAAGTGTTAAATGAAACAATATATATACCGCCAATACATTTATTGCACTCACATTTATATGTACAAAATATTTAAATATCTTTCACTAAATAATCTACATATATATCTTATTAATGTTACAGATGTTGCTGAGGAAAAGAAAAATGTGGGTTCACACTGGTTCTCGTCAAACTAGGCCAACTAAATGGAAGGACATGGAGAGGAGAATATCCTTCTTGTACAGGAAGCTCAACAGGAAAACGAAGACAGGACCCTCTCCTGATTAAATTGTTTTGTTTTTATTTAATAGGTATATTGTTGTAGTATTGTAATTTTAGGAATAAAGTGTTTAAAAAACTATTCTTAATTGTCTTTCTTAATTATGTTAGAACCATCAGTCAGATAAAAGTGATATTTAAAAAATTGCACAGCTTACATTTTCATTTGAGTAAGAGTAACAGTAATATTCCTTTGTAAGAATTAGTTCTTATGTTCGACATATTATTATGGGCATTTTATTGGATTGCCACACAATGTTTGTTTGCCAAAAAGTGAAATGCATTTAGAATTTTGCAAACCACATTGCATAATAATTACTACATGTTAATCGTTTAACTTTATGTAGATACATTTCGTTGGTTTGTTAACACTCTCCCTGCCATGGGAACCGCCGGTGACCCCCAAAAATTTGGTTCAGCAGGCCAAAGCACATTTTTTAATACTTTTATCACATTTTCCATAACAGCACGCCAGTAGTTGTAAAAACTATTTGAATACGGGAGGTCAGGGCGGATTCCACGGCGTCCTGAAAAATTTTTTTTGGACCCGCCGGCTTGTCCGACGACCTCTTGCAATAATTATGACTTTTGACTCACGGCGTTCACAAGCAGTCACTTTGGGACCCGCGGAGCCGGAGAGTGTTAATGTAAACTATCATCTGTATCATTTATTTACTATAAGAGCATTTCTCAAAATTTTTGACCATAGTTTTCACTCATTTCCAAGTAACAAAATGAGAAATGCTCATACACTTATCTATTATGTATTGCACATGAAAATATTATTATGATTGGTAACTGTCAGAATCTAATCTAATACATGCTCAGCTTTATGGCGCTTAGGTAGCCCGCGAAATACATATAATATTTTGTAATGTTTGCCAGTGATGTAAAATTAGAGCTAAAATAACTGAAAGGAGTCTGAATTCAAAACATTTTATCACGCATTGTTCATACCTGCCGTCATTTCTCGGATTCGGATCGACTGCAATGCAGCAATTTCCGGGGAGATTACATATCTACAAGCATTTCGTTTTAGTTATTTTCTTGGGGTAGTCTTCCAGACCGAATTTCGGCAATGGCGACCAATGTTAGTGGAGACCAGCCTTCGGCGCGGGAGATATTACTTAGTAGGTAGTGCACAAGTGTGTGTGCAGACATTGGTGTACTTTCTCTTCCCTTACTCTCACTGTCCGATTGGACGGCAATCCGACACGACCGGAGAGAGATCGCAAGAGGGAGTGTAACGTTTTAACGTGCTTTCCGCGGCGAGGCACGGGGTATCACACCGCCAACTTCAAACTTCGGGCTGTTACTAAGAAATTCCCAAGAGAAAAACCCAATATCATTTTGCCTGACCCGGGAATCGGACCCAGGACACAACGCTAAACAGTCGCGCTTGCGACCACGAGAACAACGGGGCAGAGTACTAAAATATAGTAAAGAGTTTGCCGATAGTCATGATTGGTAGTGGAGATAATTTATTGGCTTCTAAAAAAGTCTAGGTAGGTAGGTACGCGTTTTAGTGGAAGACAACGTTTTCGCTAAGCATGTCCTAACTAGTAGGTAGCAAGTTATTGCTAAACTTAACTAAAAATCCCTTAACTAAAACTTACTACATTAATTTACAGTTCATTCTCCATTCTTAATTAATAACTAGAAGTGTTTTATTTGGTACATTGACTTGACTAGACTGACCATATTCACAATCACTAATTTTGTATAAGTAGGACCTATTAGGAGGTACCTACTTAATTTTAAATAGGCCACTTGCTATGCGGCTTGCTTGATCAACAATAAAATAATACTGTTTTTCATCTAAAGTTTGATTAAATAGATTATATTCCCCAATCTTCTTTGATGAGGTCTGCAGCCTTTTCTGCGATCATGAGGACAGCAGCGTGCGTGTGCGCAGCGGGGATCCGAGGCATGATGGAGGCGTCGGCGATGCGCAGTCCTCGGATCCCGTGGACCTGCAGCCTCGGTGACACCACGCCTGTAGGGTCGCCCGCGGGAGCCATTTTGCACGTTCCCACCTGCAACCACAGAGTTTCATTGCTCTGGAGGCCATAGAATATAGGATGTTCCATTATTTTTGTACACGACTGACCAAAAAGAGGAGTGTTATGTTTTCAGAGTCCATGCATAGTATGTAGTAGGTACCTACGTACCTATGTCTGTAGATATTTATGTGAGTTTCTATAGTTCACCACAACTTCTAAACTCCTGGATCGTTCTTTTAGAGTTGAGAAAAACTGAATTCAAATGTTTTCTACGCAGTAGGTAGGTATTCACTTACTTGATGGTCTAATGTGATGGAAGTCTGCATAATAGCGCACTCCCAGTATTCATCCGAGTCGAACAACAAAGACTCGCATCCGGGGAACGGCGTTGTGTGTAATTTAGTATCATAACGCTGGAACGCTTTGGTACCAATTACTTTCTCTACCTGGAAATGAAAAACGGCAATATATTTTCACTGGTTTAGACTGTACAGAAACTTTTAATTAGATCATCTAGGTCTCTACTTACCATACGAACTCCTTCTATCATAGTTCGCAAATCGTTAAGATCAGCGAAATAGTTTAAATGGATTTTGGGGTGGTCCACAAAGTTTGGGCTTCGGAGCATCAGTCGGCCAACGCTTTGCGGTCGAATTAGCACTGGGTTTATAGAAAAAGTGCGCTGCCTCACCATGTATGGGAGAGAACTATACACCTTCCTGTACCACTCATCTGTTACTCCTGCAATATCAACAAACTCAAGTTATTCATCAAAAGTTGAAGTGGTTGTCCTTGTTCTCGGAAAAGGTTATTTTCCGGTTCACTGATTATACTATCAACTTTCATACTTAATCACTTTTCATTAAAGTTTTAATGGAATAAACAAAGCTGCTTAGAATAAAGCTTTTACACTTTGGAAAATATGTTGCAGTTGCGAGTGTGATCGTTAGCTGGTTGTGTATGGTAACCTTACCAAGTAAAGATCGTAATATCCCAACAACATCACCGGCCAAGGAGCCGGCACCCATGACGAGCTCGATGTCTGGTCTGGTCTTGTCGAGGTCCTGGGAGAACTTAGTGTGTACGAAGGCAAGTCCAGCAGCTCCACCAGGCAGGGTCAGCGGGCCTTGTCCAGACATGTATGCTGCTGCCACGAACGGAGATGCAGCAGATAGCTGCACAGAGGATAGATAAATATTTTAAGGATTTATTGATGAATTAGTTACAGAGATTTTGATAAAATTATGTAGTAAGTATTCCGTACACCGCAGGACTCTAAATGCACGAGCACTTGACTTGTAGATTAACTCCTTTATTCATAAATGTTGCTTAAAGTTATGTAATGATTAACGGCTTTTTAACCATACATTTTTGATGTTTAAACATCTCTTAACTTTAATCATCGTTTATAAATAAACCTCATTATGTTTAATCACAGTTACAGTTCTCGTGGCTTCATTCTTTAGAGTTTAAAATTTAACTGTTTGTAGCACGTTCTTTGAAGAAGTCAGATGTAGCCACTACTGTGTTATGCAAAGAAGATCTTTTCATCAATGAGCTTCTTACATGCACCCTACATCTTATCAGTCAAAAATAATTTAACATGAGTAGGTAATAAGGTATAGGTAGGTATAGTTTACTGTAACATAAAAGTTGGCGTTGTCCATAGCGTTGTCAGAGTTTTGCAACTACACTAGCTTTGAACGTATTATGCAGAAAAACTGGTGCGAAAGTTGGAAAACAATGGTCAGCAGCGCACAAATCGGGTCAGCGGTTACTTAAGTTCCACTTGTACCTATACTCGTAGTTACGGATTGCACGTAAAAGTCATTTACTGTTAACAAGTGTTAACTTGTTCATTACAAGCACAATAGCTTATGTACCAAAAACACGTTAGGCTTAATCGGTACGTTGGTACGTAGGTACTAGGTATTCTGCCACCAAAATATTTTTCAAGTCAGCAGCGCATTAGGATTGTTAATTTTTGTTATAAATTGCTTTACCAACCGGCCAAGTGCCTGTCGGACCACGCACAATGAAGGGTTCCGTAGTTGGAATGAATTTATCCCAAGAACAAACTAAACATTGTAGTTGAAAATCATTTTCTAATATATACAGAGATAGATAGGTTTTTTTACCTCCGGTATGCCGAAACTGGTGACAGATAGGTAATTGGGTTAAGCCGTTAGTGCCTACTTATCTACTTACGAAGATAGCTAAGATTATAGATAGAAAGATGAAGTTAAAAAATGGAGCCGTCAAATTGCTCGTCGTCAACACGCCGCCTGGCTTGCGGCGGCGGGCACATATGCTTGTTTATTAAGGGGCTTACAGGACCTAAACGCAAAAAACGCAAGTTTTAGAAACAATAAAAGTAAATGATCGCCTACAGTAAAAAAAACCAAAAAAATATATGATATTCTTCAGGATAAATGCTAGGATGATAGTGTGTTGAAAACATAATACAACTTATTTGGTACGATAGAAAAAAATCATGAAGATACCTCTAAAAACTTTTTATTTACAACAAAATTCATACTAATATACATACAATCATTATGATTTTTTGTCAGATTATTCTACAAGCAACATACTAAAACTATAGTGTTTTAGTTTTTTTGTCCAAAGACTAGATTTTTCGTAAATCGATAATTGCTTCATATTTTGCAATAAATTACCAGCGTTGTGGCATCGCGTTTCTCTTTCTTTTCTATGCAGACCGACAAAGACCGCGCTTTAGGTCATGTAGTCCTCTTAATAGGTACCTATCTAATTACCTACTAACCATATACAGCAATACATAATTCAAATATCTAACTAGGAGCTACTAACGTGCATAATCGGCGCTACTCTGAGTTTGCAGAATTAATTCATTTATGCTGATGAGCATCTTGCAATTTTAACTTGAAGCTTAGAAAGATTTTTAATTTCAGTTTAAAAACGTGATCCAATTATTATTAGCATACCTACCTACTTAATATTTAAAGTAGGTATTTTGAATTCTCGAGTTCAAAATTTTGCTGACGGGCGCTTTTTCGTAATAGGTATACGGTACCTAAGGTAAGTAAGTAAGTATCTGTTTATATTTGCATAATATAATCAATTAATTTCAAAGTCACTAGGGGCTGTTCATTTACTACATTCTGACCCCCCTTCCCCCTACGTAAGACAAAATAAGACTTGGATGAACCCCCTCCGGCCCTTTCAATCTTACGTATGATCAGTATCTACCAAAATTGAACAGAAAAAGTAGCAAAAAAATTAAAAAGTTGTAATTTTTGCTTACTTTTGTGATCTTACGTAAGAACAATCTAGACCCCACCCACCCCCACGTAAGAAAAAATAAGACTTGTTTGGAGCCCTCCCTCAAATCGTCTTACGTAATAAATGAAAAGCCCCTTATCTTGATATAATATTGGGAATATAAATCTGAAAGGGATTTAAATACCAAATATCCCCATAATCATGTATTGAAACTAAGTACCTAAACTTTTTGCTGTTGAGATATGTTGAGTCTTTATTTTGAACGTAAAACGAGGAGCTAAAGTCGCGGGAAAAATAATCAAGCGAATATAAAAAATGCTTACATAAACTGTAGGGTGAGTAGGGGCAAGTTCGAACGGTTTTTTGATGAGATGAGCAGTGTTGTGTTTAAAGTCTTGTAGAACAGTACATATTAGCTTATAGTAAAAAATTATTTGTAGTAAGTAAAGAGCAAAGAGTGTATTTTTCTATCATATTGATAATATCCTGTAAGATCTGTTCCAAAGCAGAAAAAAATAAAATAAAAATGTTTTAATCACGAGAATGAAACAGGGGGATGATGAAAGGGTGGTGGGGAAAGACCGAAATAGTTTTTAAAATCGTTCAACTGATTATCAGACGTTTTTGGTGGTCACTAGTCAATAGTATGAAGTGCCCTTAAAACTCAGAACTGCCTGTAGTGTAAAAATACCTTTAGTTAACAAAGATATAACGATTTTTTACTTTTTTATATTTCAATCTTACCCCACCGGGGGAAGATTGACATAGAGGTTCTCAAACTTTCCACTTTAATTGTTAGGTATACTGAAAATAAATCATCACTATCAATCAAATAAATCCATTAATTTTACTCATAATAACGAAATATTTATTTATTTATTAAAACTTTATGTACAAGATAAACTTTGTGTACAAGTTATTACAAAACAAGAGTTTGCATCTTTCTTTCATCTTAGTGAAAAAATGTAGCATAACAAATTAAAGTGACATAAAGATAAAATTAGAGATTTCCGGACGTAGTTACGTGGCATGGTGATTCTGAATTGACAAAATGCAATTATTGAATAGTCATTTGGTAGTCCTAAGTAGGTATTTATAATAATAATATTTGTATGTATCTCTAGATATAAATGGCCGAAATTGTCTCGCTGACAGTTAATTACTGTGCATCCGTTTTTTTTTTATAATGACTGAAACAAAACAATAATTTTATTCTAAGTAAATATTTCAAGGACAGCATGTAATCACCAATAACTTAAGCACAAAATGAATTCATTCAAACTTTGCACAAACGAGATTTTATTACAAAGAAAAAAACATAAATGGGTAGGTACCTATTATTTTATTTTATATACATATCTTATCATGAACAGTTTGAGAACATCTGACTATTAGTATGACTTTTGGAAACGGGTTAAGATCGAAACTTTTATATGTTCTTCTTACCCCGTCAAAAATTGGTGGGTAAAGACCGAAAATTCAAATAAATCCTAAAATACGAAAAATAGACATATTTGGATATAGTAACACAACTAAGAATTAAAAATAATGAGTAGATATTCCAATAAAACATTCGTACCCACCTCGTAATTAAAGTTACAGGACACTGGACACGGGGTAAGATGAAAACACTCGAATTTCTTGCGTAAAAGTCACTGCGCAGAAATTTGCATTTTTGACACAACCATTCACTAAACGCGGCAAACGCTGACTGGCATGTGTGACGTAACAAAATGGCGGCCTTTACAATGTTTCCATCACTGCAAAAACTGCACTAAATCTGGCGTTATGGACAACTTTTTGTGTTACCCCGTTTTTCATCTTCCTTCCACTCACCCTACCTAATTCGTGTAGCTACAAATACCCAGCTAACTTTTTCTCATTTATGGAGCAAAGAAACGGTTTCCCCCTTGTAACCTACTTAAATATACTCTGCACATTCGAATGCGGCCAGTTGAGTGTATTTCGTAGGTCAAGTACAAGAATACTTTTGGAAAGGAGACTGAGTTCACACTCATCGGCTTTTGTTCTTCTATTTTATATTTCTGATGTTCTCGTAAGTAAGTACTTAATTTTATTTTCACTTACGTCATTCATGGTCATTCCAGTTTGGTTAATAATGAAGGCGTTGCCAGAAAACGTGACGTGGTCTTGAAGATTGTATCCAACGGGGAGGTCAGCGACCGCAGGGATCCCAAACTCTGACAGATGCTCCTTTGGTCCTACTCCTGACACCATCAAAAGTTGAGCGGAGCCTATAGTGCCTGCAGATGAGATGACTTCACGACGAGCGCGCACTTGCATACTGTAAAATTGATTTGGTGTGTAGAATAATATAGCGATGTAGGTATGTGTACTATGTAAGTAGTGTCCGACCGAAGGTGCAATTCTGGCCGAAGCCGAAGCCGAAGCCGATTAATCGGTATTCACCAAAACCTTCGGCCGAAGCCGAAGCCGAAGGTGTCATTGACCTTGAGAAATACGATAGTTACTTTGATCTCAGAATATACTAGATACATATTGTGAGAGCTTTAGAGATTTAGCCCAATAACAAGCCGAGTGACCAACATATACATGTCGTTTGGTCCGGTGCGGCGGCGCGGCGAAACTCTGCTGCTCTGCACACTCTCCGTCTCGCTCTAGCATCGTTCAGTAAATTTCAAATTTTGACAACTAGCAAACCTTCGGCTTCGGCCAAACCTTCGGCAAATTTTTGGCCGAAGCCGAAGATTTGACCGAAGGTGCTTTTTTGGCCGAAGGTGGCCGAAGCCGAAGCCGAAGCCGAAGCTTCGGTCGGACACTAAGTATATGTAAGTAAGTACTATTAGTCTATTAAGTCTTATCAAGAAAACATAACATAATTTTAGGGGTTCTGCCAAAAGTAGTAAGTTACCTTATATTCCACTTCCTAAATTCTACGCCGGTGGCTGTTTTGGTGTGCGGGTCTATTAAAATTTTTGAAACAGTAGAGAATTTCGTAACTTTTAAGTTTGGCCTAAAGCGTATTGGTTCTAAAAACGCTTTCGAGGAACTGCATCTTCTTCCTTGCCTCATGGTCGCCTGTGGTTTAGAAAATCCGATTACTTTTTCTCCATTCGGGTCTCTCCATTTATATCCCAGTTCCTCACCAGCCTGCTTAAATGGTTTCTCGAGGGGTGAGTGGTACGGCGAATATTCAATATTTAAATATCCGCCAGCGCCGTGATATGACGAGTTCCTTAATTCTTCGATACCTATGTTTTCTGATTTCTTGAAATACGGTAATATTTCGTCGTAGCTCCAGCCCTCATTACCCATTCTAGCCCAGTCGTTGTAATCTTCCGGATGTCCTCGTTGATAGATTAAAAAGTTGAGCACACTGCTACCGCCGAGCACTCTGCCTCGGGGCAAGAAGCACACTTTCCCTCTCAAGTCCCTGCATGCTCTCGGCTCTGGCATTGAATTGTAACCCCAGTTCATAGGTGTGAGGGAAAGAAAAGCAGCGAATATGGGAATGTCGGAAAAGTAGTTTTCATTTCCTCCGGATTCTATGAGTAACACTTTCCATTGTGGAATTTCAGTTAAGCGGTTAGCAAGTACAGAACCCGCTGATCCAGCTCCTATGACAATGAAATCAAATTCTTCCTGATCTTTTGGTGTATAGTCGGGTATGAAACCTTCTCTTGGGTTTCGAGGTAGAGGTCGAAATAAGTCAGTCCAGTAGTCCATAAATCTCCGGCTGTCAAATGCTTTGACCGCGGTGATGCAGAGTAAGTAGAAAAACCATGCATGCATGATGTGTTTTTGTATTCTTCATTCCTGAAACAAATGACTAATCAGTAAACGTATTTTATATTTAGAGGGCCTCACGCCATTGCTAGGCACTCATTCGGTAGCGAAGTTAATTTAGTACTTGGTTGTTGATCGTAGCCTCGTAATAGGTAGATACCTGAGGAATACTTGTGGATGATCTTCACGCTGTCAATGTTTAATTTAACAATCTAAATTCTCTTGACAGTCAGGTGGTACTTAACGACCCACGTCCAGATATTTGAAGGTTAACGATGATCGTTCAGTAGGTCTAAAGTTTTTTTTAGAATACAAATGACCACCTAAGGACTTACATCACCGATTTTCATAAATAATTCCAATTCCGATTGAATTGGAATCGCAAAAACTATAAAATTCATTTGATGTTAGGGTGGTGAGCAAGTAAATCTACGCCCTGACTGTATCTCTTAACTTTCAAATGAGCGTAAAATTGCTTGTAAATTTTGCAAATGCTGCTGAAATCTGTTTTATATTGTGCAAATTACCTACGCCTGCCTTCTGAAATTAGTTTTTTCTTCAGTGCCGCTGCCAGAACATTCTTCCGAAATCCAATTACTTTTCACGATCTTAAATTTTCATATATACAATTGGTAGAAGCAGTATTTTGTTTTACGTTACTAAGTAAAATATTGAATACTTACCTAATAGGTACCTAAGTTGGAAAAGCTTTCTTTTAGGAATAATTAACTAGGTAAGTAACTAATTAGAAGTTTTTATTAATCGATACAAACATTCAAAGAATCTAGCTAAATTATCAGGTAATATATGCTACTCAACCATCCTTGTTACTTTAATTTAAATTGATTTCAAATTCAAATCCATTACCTACTTAGCTACCTGGCCTTGGTAGCTCGGTAGTTTGCCTGGGGATTTTTACGAACGAACTTGCCGATAATTCAGCTAATTATGTTTATGACGTATGTGATAACCCAAATTGCAAATGAGGATGGTTGACCATCACCTAATACTTGAAGGATTAAGTCATTGTGAGTCACGCTAGCACAGCAGGCCAGCATAATGGGCGACATCCGAAGGCATACAACTTTTGATCAAAACTGTGTGTGAAATGTTTATTCACCTATCATTATAATTCTGTTAAATATGCGTGACGCGTAGAGCAACAGAATCATACCTTGTTAGTTGTTATTTTATTTCATGGTTATTGATTTAAACATTTGTTTTGTGACCCAATTCTTTTGGCAACCTGAGTACCTATATTATTTCGTAATACCACAGATAATATAATAGTAATACAAAGGTTACTAGGTAGGTACCTATTACGCTGATAGTTTGGTTCACTAGTTACTATCTTTGTTGTCGTAGCCTGATTCTGACAAAACGACTGAACTGCTTTGAGAACAAATCATTCGTGCAAATTGGTTTCGCAACGAAATGTTTGTTTATGTAGGTTAACTGTTTGTAATGGTAAATGGATATGGATATGAGCAAGGAATCCGAAACCCTACGAAATAACTGAACACTTGTTCATTCACGGTGTTTGCCATAATAGGTAAGTTCGTTCTGGTGGCCTACCATGAACGAATTAAAAAGGATTTAAAAACAAGACATTTCAGTTTAGGTTCCTAAACTGCATCGCTTGAGCTGCTATATGGACGTCTTGGTACCAAACAAGTATGAATGAAACCAAAACTTGCAACTCAGTTTGGGACAATCGCTGTCAGCAGATGGCATGGCCTAAACTGAATCGTTAAACTGACGTCATGGTACGAATTAGAAGACCAGTTCAGTTTAGGTCCTAAAATGGATCGCGTTAAGAGCTTGTGGTAGGCCTCCTGTTGTCAATCAGGCATATCATTAAAGTATCTACAGAGCACGATGAAGGGACTTTCCTCTCCGTTCCATGAGCATTAATTTAAAGTGTTGCATTAGCAGGTACCTATGCATCTGGCAGCCATTAGGTATTAACACTTTAAAATGACCATACTGCATCCTTATTGTTTCAGAATTCTGTTCCGCATACGCATAATATCTAACCGTGTAGGACGTAGGTAGGTACTAGGTTGGTTTAAATTATATACCCAGTAACACAGTCAACTCAAGGAATGCCCGGTGTGATACTATTTAGCTCAGCCAGTCACGTATAAACCGCGATTATCTACGTGAACAGAATTAGGATCAATCACACTTGTAGGTAATCACGGCTATTTAGGTACAATTACTTGCCAATCGGCAAGGTCAGGCAGCTTCAGGGCGTCGAACAAGAGAATCTTTATGTTATAATATAATGAACCGGCCATGTAAGTTTTTCAAAATTCGGACGAGTAACATACATAACATAACATAATCAGCCTATAATGCTCCCACTGCTGGGACACAGGCCTCCTCTTTGTGAGAGGGAATGGGCCATAATCCACCACGCGGGCCCAGTGCGGGTTGGTAGATGTCACATGTCTTCGAATTTTTGGTTCTAGGACATGCCGGTTTCCTCACGATGTTTTCCTTCACCGTTTTGAGAGCAGTGGTGATGAAATAATTTACACAAAGTAAAGCGCCTGTCTGGGTTCAAACCTACGACCTACAACTCGTAAGTCGCGGCCGATACCACTGGGCCACCACTGCTCTACGACGACGTACGACGGACGAGTAAGGTTTCAATTAAATATAGACCCTTAATATAAGGGTATCTATGAGCCTGCGTCGCCTGAAATAAATAAATAAATTATTTACCTATAGATTATTAACCTTTGTACAGACGCCAGCACATCAACCTACTACAATCTGTCAGATTTCTGTAATAGATTTTCAACTTTATCGCTAAAGCATAAGGTTCAATGTTGATTGGGAAAATTTGACAGTTAGGTGTAGGTTGAAGTGCTGGCGTCTGTACCTATGCATGCTATTGCTATCTACATCTGATGGACATATTATTATCACACAGGGTTTAAAATGGAAATTACCTTCGTAATTGACAGCTTGGAGGTTTTCTTTTATTCTACGAGTAATTTAATGTAGGAATACACACGGGAGGTTTGGTCTTACATTGAGAATTTTCGATCTACCTACCTATTCTGTAAAAATCTCATCGTGGAACTGTAGGTGCGTGTAGTTGTGGTACCCGGTGAAGCTTGAAGTCACCTGTCCCCTTACCTGACGCTAGGGAATCTAGGGATTGAGCTCTCACTTCACCTACGTTTTCACGGTAAGATTTCATCAGAATTGCACTACAGTTAGCGCCCGGGCTAAATAATAACAGCCGCACAGGTCAATCGATCAGGTTAAGCTACGCTTGCCGCGGTTGGTCTGTGGATGGGTGACCATCTTTACTTACCGAGACCCCTCCGTGCCTCGGAAAGCACGTTAAGCCGTTGGTCCCGGTTGTCATTCGTGGATCTTTGACAGTCGTTACCTACGGGTAGTCAGTAGCCCGAAAGTCTGACAATCAGTCTTACCAAGGCAAGAGGTATCGTTATTACCCAGTAACTGGGTTGTGGAGGTCAGATAGGCAGTCGCTCCATGTAAAATACTGGTATTCAGCTGCATCCGGTTAGACTGGAAGCCGACCTCCAACATAGTTGTGAAAAGGCTAGGCAGATGATGATGATGCACTACAGTTAGCGAGGTGGTGTTAATAGTGAGTGTACACAAATGATGCAGATAGGTGTGTAGTAGGTAGGTCGTCATTCGTCCCTGCAGTGTGAACTGTGCACTATGCATTGCGTGCCACCGTACTATGCAAATACTATACGTACGTACTTCGACTAATATTTGAAATCTATTGCGAAACATGATTATTCTGACGCAATTTTTTTAACATAACATCACGCCTGTAATCCCAAAGGGTTAGGCAGAGGTGTATCTATAGTACACCCACATGCCGCTAGTTATGTTTAGTTAAGTCCTATGTAATAGGGGCCGAGCACAGGCGAGCCTTTTGCAATCAACCGGGCACAAATCCAGACTCCGGGCTGCTACTGTTTTCCTGGGAAAACCCAATAAAACTTTGCTGAACCTGGTAATAAAACCCAGGACATTATGCTCCGCAGTAGTGCTTGCGACCACTAGACCAACGAAGCAGTCTTTTAGGCATTATTTTTTACTCCTTTGAGAAAATGGAGAATATATTTACCAACGCTATAAACGTTTATTCAAGAACTTGGGTCGTTTGGAAAGAAATAATAGTAAAGCTTATGTCTTGGAAAGAAATAGTTTTCAATTCAGCGAGTTTGAAATAGATAAGAAATACTTAAAGTGTTTACCTAATGGAATAAAATAAATGTAATAAAAATAAAATTATGTTTTACAATTAATACATTTTATTACCTACCTAAGTAGGTACTTATTCGATAGGTATTGTAGCTTGGGTAAGTTTACCTACTTACATTTTCTTTCAAGTTTGATAACGCAATTAAATAAATATTTTTTTTCTTGAGAGAAAATGTACATTTCGGTGTTAACGACAATCCATATTCCTTTTTTGTGCTAAATGAATTATGAATGTCAAAAGCCCTTTTTGCGGGAACATTATTCCCTAATATCTACTTGGGTAATTTAATATTTTTATAAGACTGATTATTTTTCCAGGAAAACGGCGTTTTTTATTTTAAAGTGCCTCCGTAATACCAGCCGGCCCTATCAGAATACCACCGCTGCGGTATTTATTATTTAAATATGCTGAGATGGGAGTCTTTTTTTTGGCTTCGCACAGGATATTTTTTAATTTTTGTTTTTTTAAACGTAACTTTGTTAGTTTTAAACGCAATTTTTTTACTATTTGTATTGCCTGTGTGTGTGTCCCAAAAATAATATTTTAATTATTGAATAAAATATTTAAGTACTTTCTTTCTTTCTATATGCAGTTTACGAACGTTTCAAACTTGTAAAAAAATGTCATCATCACTAAATTCAGCGAGTGACCTTTGCAAATAAAAACCAAAGGAAGTCGGGTATCCATAGATAGTTAAATGGAATAACATTATACCTATTTAAAGCGATGTTATTGTAAAATCACTCACGTACTGTCGCACACTTAAGTGCTTAATGCCGAATTGTCCTTGATAGGCGCAGACGCTCCGGTGATGAAACTATCAGTAGATTGGCCACGATAATCCTATTATATTGTGTCACTACGTTTTACTATTTATCTTCTTCCTTTATTTCACTACAATAATACATCTCAAAGCATATATAAATTATTAAAACAAAACCTTCTGTCGGTCTTTTTGCTAGCGACCGACCGAACGAAGTACTGTAGAGATTATAGCCTACTAGCGGCCCGCCCAAGCTTCGCACGGGTGCGCTTTTTTATTTTTAATTTCCAAAATTTTCTTTCATCCAAACCTTGTCCTGGCAATACCGAACACGACAAAAAAGAATTATACAATTTGGTGCAGTCGTTCGGAAGTTATGCGCGTAAGTACATACATTTCGGCGATTCATTTTTGTTTTATAGATTAGGTATATCTGGTGCTTACATGCAACCTCCGCGAGGCCGTTAAAAAGTTATTGACAAGAAATACGAGACAAACATTAATTAAGTTTAAGATTAGAATATCAAACAAGTAGGGGTTTGTCTTGCTGACAGGCGGGAAGACAGTAGATAAAAAATATAAATGTAAAATATAAATCCATTCTAGGAATAATTATTATGGATGTTGTATGACAATTATTGTTTAGTTCACTCATACTGTACTGTGGTAGGTACTATGAGAGCTCTTGCAAGCTAGGTAAGTATTTAGGAATCTTTTCCCACGGAATATGAAAAATAGAGTATCTTAGTAGATAATGTATTAAAAAAAATATTTTAATGGCCTGGTTGCTGGGACCTTTTAGTATGATAATGTAATAAGTAGGTAGATAATGTATAAATAAGACAGAGTCGCAGGCACACCTATTTAGACATAAAGTTTTGTCCGATAATCTTTGCATTTCGTAAGAATGCAGCTGGTAGGTACGGCAGAAACTCTAATTGCACCGCACATAAATGTACCTACCAACCTATTCAAAGCCGTATGAAGGCTTATTTACTTAGTGGCCATTTTAACGTAACTCTTCGTAATGGCTCTCGTGAGCAATGGCCGATGTTATCCACACTGTGACTTATAGCCTATATGTGTTATTATATCACTGACTCGTTCACAGAATATTTCCCATTTACTTAGGTATAATAGGTACTTGCGGCGAATGTACATGTATCTCCCGGGCCCCTACTTATGGTAGTAGAAAGAAGAGTGGGGTTTTAGTCGCTAGGAGTCCCACATAACCCTCCGTTCTCCCCAGACCGAAGGTATCCAAGTATCCATGACGATTTCACCACGAAAAAAAATGTACAATAGGTACTCATGTTAACAGCTTAAGGCCTATTTTACAGTTGAGTACTTATTTGATTTTGGAATGATGGCATTTGCATAAAAAAGTAGTTTTGAATGGCGTGGCTGTGCTCTGAGTGGAATACCTCTTTATTTGCATTAAGGGGCTTAGAAGACCTAAACGCAAAAAACGCAAGTTTTAGAAACAATAAAAGTATATGATAAACTACAGTAAAAAAACTCAAAAAAATATATGATATTCTTCAGGATAAATGCGAGGAAGATAGTGTGTTGAAAACATAATACAACTTATTTGGTACGATAGAAAAAAATCATGAAGATACCTCTAAAAACTTTTTTTTTACAACAAAATTCATACTAATATACATACAATCATTATGATTTTTTGTCAGATTATTCTACAATACAGTGTTTTCGTTTTTTTGTCCAAACACTAGATTTTTCGTAAATCGATAATTGCTTCATATTTTGCAATAAATTACCAGCGTTGTGGCATCGCGCTTCTCTTTCTTTTCTATGCAGTCCGACAAAGACCGCGCTTTAGGTCATGTAGTCCTCTTAAGTAATTTTAAACAATTTAAATACAGCAATGAATTTTATAAACGTGTAAGTTATAATTAAACGACAAGTCATCACGCATTTGGATTTTTGTTTATTTTTCATTTTAATATTATCTAGTTTTTTATTTAGTTTTCCTTATCTCACCTCTCCTGTGAAACGTGAATGCGGAAAATAGTTCCTACTGTAAAGTACTATTTTACCTATTTGCTAAATATTGGCATCTATACAGGGTGGCAGGCACGTCCACGCGCAAACTGTAACTATGAATTCAGTACAATTATAATTCTAGAATCTAGACCCGTAGCAATTTTTCGTCGGTTATCAAAACAAAAGTCAGCTGATCCATAGAAACGTGCACGCGGTGAAAATCTATGGAACACCATTTTTTTTTTAAACCGACGAAAAATGTCTAGGCTGCACCTATAGAATACATCCGTAGGCCTATAATTTTTAAAACAATTCGTATTCCTATTACGATGAACTGGGTAGGTACTAGTTACGAGTGTTACAACACCATGGTTAATGTGCCTACAGTTGTGATCTTTAAGAGTAGGTACTCGTTATGGATGCTCATGTCTTCAGGCGATATTATCGGGCCGTATGTTTATATACTATACTCGGAGTCTTGCTTAACTTGAGCACGAAGAGGCGACGCGACGTTACATATTTCACACGAGCTTTCACAGATATTAGCAATGAAGTAGATAGCGACATTCCTTTTGTGAATAAAACAAGCTTGAAGGCATATCTTTTTCGCTGTAAGATTTCCATAGTAGGTATCTAACAACTAAGAATATCTCTACAATTTTTTGTGATAAATGCTTTATTAGCACAGAAATCTCAATGCAGAAAACAAAATAGGATATTATGTGGACGAATTTTTTTTATCTTCTTTTTCTCTCTTCCCCGTTTTTTATATACTTGTAGATAATATAAATATTTGAGTATTATAGGTGGTTTTAGTCTTTTTGAGTATTTTAGTACCTACTTATTTAAGATTTGTCAAAGCGAGATAAAGTTTATTTGTACCTACTATCATCCGTTCTACTTTATAGGTAATTCGATCTCTGTCCAATTGATGTCTGTGATATTTTGGTGGTATGCATTTTAATATTACCTGAGTTAGGTGTAAAGTAAACATTAGTAAAGGTAACGACTACGATTCTCAACAAGTTATTTTATTAAAAATTATATTTCAGTTTAACATTTGGCAATACTACCGGTTCATTACCTAAATCTACACCTAACAAATCTTAATATAAAACTTCAAGACTTGCTGGCTGCACAAACAACACACAACTGCACCACGACTATGTAAACTTTTAAAAGTAAAAAAGTCAAGTCTTTTTTTCGCGACTTTCGAAACAGCTAATTGTGAATTTTTTATCTTGAATCTGTTGTAATATATGTAATTTGTTACAAGGTCAGGAAAGTTGCTTTTTGATATTTTAGTAGGTAAGGCAACAACATTTGTGAGTGTAATTAATAAATATTAAGTCTTGGAATATTTTTATTAACATTTATAAGATATCCTGTACATACATTAACAGAGATTTATATATAAGTCACACTTAAACTATTTTTCTATTTAAATATTTACACTCATCATTATAACTGATTTACATCCGTAAGACGTCCTCGTAACGTAGGGTCCAGTTGAAAACCAGCGTCAGGCGTTAATTGTCAGACATTTATGCTGAACTGGGTCTATTTGGCGCAGCCGTGAGGTACCTACACAATATTATTTTAAGTTGTTTTTTCTGTTTGTTTTTGTGTGAATATTGTGTGCCTTACTTAACCTGGGTAAAATAAACTTATTTTCTTTCAAAACAAAATTTTTGATTTTCTTGAAAATGGGCTAATGGATTTTTGACCACCTTGCTCTATTTTAGGCTATTTTTTATTGCTGTATGTGCCTGCTCTTGACTTCGATTACGCCTGATGAAAAGCTGTATATAAGCTATTGTCTTAGTACAGTACTACTACCTGAAGTCCCTTCTAAAAATGACCGGCATTGTAGATCAGTAGGTATCTAGGCCATGCAGGTTGTCTGCTAGTCTAGACTTCAGACACTGCCGTTACGTCATAAGATCGCTGTGACCGAAATAACAATGTTCAAGTTTCTCTGTCCCTAAAATAGACTTCTAGAAACTGGAAGCTATTTTTATGAGAATTGCTGAAGTAAGATTATAATTTATTATGGGCTTGTTCGATATGGAACAAATCAGATATCAGAGTGAATTTTTGGTGCACGGTTAAGGTGCCCTAATTGCCCCTCTCAAAATTTTCCCTCAACGGCCACGCAATGGTTCCTTTGATGTACCTAATCTACCAACCAAGACTAGTAACAGGAATCACTTTTTTTCTTTACTTACACGAGTATTAACGATTGTGACCCCGTCGATTCCTGCCTGAATTTGTGTGACCTCAATTAACACTAAACCTGTGTCGTGTTTCACGAATTTTGCCGATGGAATTTGAAAAATGACAGAGTGGAAAATGTTGTATCGTATACCCTCGTGATAAATAAATAATATAAATGGATGTTTCAAGACAAAGCTCTTCAAATTGTCCGACATCATTGTCTGGGAAGTCAGTCAAATGTTTTACGCGTTGAGTTCGAGAGTTATAAAAGGAAATCGCGGTGCGAGCCTATCGGGATGGGCTTCTAAACTTGTAAGCCGCACCACTCCACAAACATATTCCTAACTTTGAGGACGCTGAGAGCAGTTATTAAAATATTTGCTTTTGTTTTCCACCATCAAAAACGAAATCTATTCGAAATCAGAGGTGGGGCAAAACTTCCTATCAAATCATCATTCTCCTGTCCTTATCAATTTATTTGGGGTCGGCGCAACATGTCTTTTTCTTCCATACTTGTCTATTAGACGTCATCTCGGTAGTTACCCCCTCTCTAGTCTGTTATCATCATTCACACATTCCATCCATCGTTTTTTTGGTCTATGTACACAAATACTGTACTTATGGAGTTACAAAATAAAGTGAACATTAAGCATGTATGTTCGTCAAACGGGTTTATTTGTTGCAAAATTGAGGCCGGTAACTGGAAGTCAAATGCCCAACTGTTTTGTAAAGTTCTAGTTAAGGTAAAAACACAACACTGCACTTAATTATTGTAGAGTTGTAAACACAGGTTAACCTTGTAGTCGGGCGGAGTTCACGTTCACGAAAACAAAATATGGAAAGAATGTGCGTTACTGCGGTCAGCATGGAATCTGTTACATCAGAGGTTATCTCATCAATATTTATGTAGTTTACATAATTTAGTTTGTTTTTAATCATTTCATATTTTGATGCATTGTAAACATGTTTATTAATTTAAAATATTTTAATCCCGTGGTCCATCGGATATGGAAATTTTATAAGTCATTATAAAGTGTAGGCCTCCTTATCGATTTCAATAACGTATATCCCTTTGAAAATTAAATAAATTAAATTTACGTTTAAGTATGCAGGTAACTTACGTTATTTTTAACAAGCGAGAAGAACAATGTAACAAATAACAAGCTTTTGCTCCCAGCTGTTATCTTAGCAGGGTATTCGTGCATATCTACACAGCTTAATCTGGGGTTTGCTTTTTATTTGGATTAAATTTAGGCTGCCGTCTTTAACGAGCAGCTACAGGGCTCGCATGGCATCGTGCCAAAAGCCGAATCGTGAAAAACTTTAACACAAAAGTCTGTGTTCATATCATTTTTATTCGACTGGTTTAATAAGGTAACGTCAAAATGAAATGGGTGCTCAGATTTTTTGACAGAGTTCCACAATTTAACCATAAAGTAAGTTACTTTAATTCAAGAGTTTTTAATTTTAAATTTCTCCTACAGAGTGCTACTAACTATTTTCAAAATATGAAATTAAATAAAAAAACAAGATGAATTAAAACAGGGCTAGAAAATCTTAAGGATTGATCAAGCCGTGCAATAAGGACACATGTGCTCGTATTAACTATTACGCAAGTGGTTGGCTCGTACGGGAAACGCACGTCACTAATCAGTTAACTGGTTGTTACCACTTTGTGCAATTTATTAACACGAACCGCATTTAATTCAATGCGTTTATAAATGTTGTTTCTACATCGTTAAATATCTGTGTATTTATGGTATTAGAAGGAATATGACTTTGACGTTCTTTGCTATTGATGAATCATGACATCGTGAGGTAGGTATTCATTATTAAGAGTTTAGTATTATTTTTTCTATAGGCGACTCGCACGATGTTAATTTATTTGTGGGCGCGTCGACAACTTCAGAAATACGTATTCGGTAATTGGCATATGTTGCATTTTATGCAATGAAGTTAAGAAAAAAGTACTTACACGTTTTATAATATTTAACTCTCAATCACTTTTTCTATACCGTACTTAAGTGACGGTTCGCTCGTTTCGGGCGAGTAGATTTGAGCGAATCGACTAATAAGGCCTTTTCCATGTTATATAATTATGATATGTTTTCAAAGCTGAGTCACAGCATATATGTACCTACTCTACCTACTTGAGAATTAATAATGAGTTATTGTGTGAGTAAAAGCTCTATCTTCCCTTTCCTTACTACAGAGAATAAATTGCTTTATCCGAGTGCTTTTGGAAAAGGTACATATTGTCTCTATGAGAAGACCTACTCTTCATCCTAACCTAACCTTTGTCGTTGACTGGTTGCCCTTTACATAGATACGGCTTTACCGTTTTCTAGCTTGCCTGTTTGTCTAAAGCGGTATCATTAGACTGTAGAATTTTTAGGGTGATCTGATGTTTGAAAAACCTTTGTTCAATGGCCTAACCCTAGGCCTACTTGAAGGTATGTAGGACCTACGCCTCATTTAAAGAAGTTTTCTAAAATTTGAAATGAATATTGCATTCTCAAACTTCGGAAAACCCTGGAAGATTCTCTAACTTATATAGATAGAAACATTTTAGAGATAGATTTTTAGCCAGTCTTCTATTCAGGTCATGCTGAAGTGAAATAATATGGGGAAATAATATATAATATGGGGTAATAGCACTGATCTTAATAGAGCGTTCATCGCTCAAAAGAAGTGCCTAAGATCAATTTATGGACTTCAGCCGGATGATACATGTCGGCCAATTTTAAAAAACTTGGTTTGTTACCGCTTCCATCTCTCTATATTTACGAAATATTATGTGTGTTTGTGACCAAGAATAAACAATTATGCGTTTATCTCAATATTAAGGTATATCCTCGGAGCAAACGTGATCCTTATGGACTGGTCTGGTGTTAAATGATTTACCAAAGCTAACCAAATACAATAAAAGTTGTCTAGCAATGTGTGTGCGTGTTTATAATAAAATACCAAACAATCTCAAACACCCAACACAAACACATTAACACACACACATACACACACATTGACATTTAATAAATGTAAGATTATTTAAAAACAAATTATACAAATGGCTAAATGAATATAGTTTTTATAGTTTGAAAGAATTTATGGATAAAAAATATTGACTTTATATTCTAACATTAATGTACTTAATTATTGCACTGTAACGTTAAATTTTTGCATGCAATGTTTTATCTTAGCTAAACATGTTTGTGCTACTCTGACCTATGCTTAACACCATTGTATACCATGTTTTGTAAAAAAAACCGATCAAGTGCGAGTCGGACTCGCGCACAGAGGGTTCCCTCCCTACTTTGTAGGGAACCCTCGGTGTTTATTCTTTGTAGGTATGTAAATAGTTTATCACGGGATAAAATACTTTTTACAAATTTACGGTTTTCGATTTTTTTCCATTACTAGTGCTACATGACATTGCTTCTTGCCAAATTTCAACGGGAAGTACCCTGTAGGTTTTGATTCCGTAACATAAGCGCCCGTATCTTTTGATTGCGTCGACTTAGAAGTTTCATATTTTCTCTGCTTCAAGGGATTGCAGCCCTTAGTATTTGATATTAATTTCAACTTGACAACTCCACGCGTTCCTGAGAAAAAGGGTATTGACCGACGGACAGACGGACAACGAAGTGATTTTATAAGGGTTCCGTTTTTCCTTTTGAGGTATGGAACTAACTTGATCCTACCTTTTTATACCTAATATTGGCAAACAGAAGGTGCGGTAGGTAACAATGAAATAATGATAATTACGAGTATCATGTAGGTACTTACTTAGAATTTTAACACAGTTATTACAAATCCGATTCATGCTTTCGTTATTTTTAAGCAACTACAGTATTTCTTAAGCTGTAAACGTTTGTACCTACAATATTTGTGGCGCGAAATCTGCAAGAGGCGTAAAGCGCTACTCTAGTTTGTTTGTATCAAATGTCGTAAGATTTCCGATACTTAGTAGATATTTAATTGGAAGTTAAGCAATATATTTATACCTTATTACAGCCAGCACATATAAGTAGGCGTGTTAATAAAATTTGTATGTTTTGTATTTGCATCAATTAATTATATTTAATCTAGCTCCACCTACCTAGCTAATTTATTTAATTATCGTTAATTGGATTACCTTTTTGTTTAATTAGCAGGTGTTGTTTGTTAATTTTTTAATGCTTTTACCTTTGTTATGTCTGAGGATTATTAATGAAAGCCGCTTAGCAGGCTTGTGTACCTACCTATTTTATATTTAATTAGGTACATATTTATATTTAAGAATATTTTATTAATATTTAAAATAATATTTTGTCTAAAGTACCGGAAGAAACTATTCATCAAATCTAAAAAAAACTATTGATCAATATAAAAAAAAAAAAACGAAAACTCACCACATTCAAAAATTCCTAAACACAACACTTCATTCATGAAAAGCTGAATTAAAAACCACTGCACTGACACCGTTCTACATACACATTATGTAACTTAACGAGCACATCTGTTGATTGTGAGTAATCGTAGCTTCGCATGTTCATAGATGAATGGTATCGGATGCAGCACGCATGCGCGCACCGGCCTACGACGAATACGAAGCGAGGATTGACCAGGCGCGCCCGCAACGACATGCAATTTAAACTACTGTCCGTACACAAGCGGCCTTGCCACTGGACTAGTAAACGTATCTCGGTAACAACAATCGATATATACCTAATTTCTCATAGCAATGCTGCCATTGGAGTCCAAGTTCGACTTACGACATCTCAAAGAATTTTGCGAGGTGTACCTAGCCTTCAAATTTGGCATTTGCGTACCTACCTGTCTAATCTTAACGCTATGATGCATTTTAATGGTCGATTGGTTATTCAATAGCTGCATTGCAATAAAAATGACCAAACCTTACTGTTTTTTTATAGAATTAGGTAAGGTTGAATCATAAGTATTACCAAGAGTGAAGCAACAGCTTACAGCACTGGACTAACACCTAACTTGACCTAGGTAAAAACTCGCGTAACTGAAAGACTAATTACATTCAGGCTAGACACTAGTGTGACATGTCCACCATTTCATTTTTTTATAGTTTTGTTCTGCTTGCTATACAGTTGCTATACTTACAGGGTGAAATTGAAAACATGCGACCAATCGAAATAGGAGGTGCAGTAATTGTTAGTACATAATATTTTTTTTTATTTCTTTAAATTTATTTATTTATTTTATTAAACGATATTATTATTATGTATCTATGTACTTAAATTTTCATTCCCCACATCTAAATTCTTGAAAAAATTCGCGTAATTATGGTGTTAGATAGTCCAAACTAAGTTATTACCTTCAAGTAGACACGAATTATCGTCATTTTAGTAAAACATTCTTTTTAAAAATTAATAAAACAAAAAAATTGTAGTATAAATTTTAGCGCGCGCCTGATAAGCATTACATTCATCGCAGAGTTCACAACATGAAGCAAGTTAAATTGGCAACGCGTTCAACTAACGGTATTTACCTAATTTTAATTGTCCTACGAAAAAAGGACGTGCGACGAATTTGCCAAATCGCTCGCCTACGCGCAGGTACATAGGTACTTTCATCCCTTTCCTTAT
The DNA here is from genome assembly GCA_914767645.1 of Hydraecia micacea. NCBI lineage: Eukaryota > Metazoa > Arthropoda > Insecta > Lepidoptera > Noctuidae > Hydraecia > Hydraecia micacea. The sequence continues at coordinate 7,605,434 of OU611779.1, read as the reverse complement.
TGACATGCTCTAAATTGACTTTATAACACGTTGAATTATTTTTTTTAATCCGTCGCACCCATTCTATTTATATCTTTTGGATTTAGGGTACAATAAACAGTTATCTTCATAGAATTTCATATATCTATGGTTATCTTCATCTACTCATGTAGTAACAGCCAGTATCTGGAGGTCTACTCTCCTCCCTACGCAAGAAATCTAGTTTCGGTGAAACTAACGGGCGGTTCTTAATCCGTATCACCAACGGTCATCAGATTAGTTTGGGTACCGACCTAAAATTGAATGAAATTACGATTTGACAGTAGACTCTACTCCCGATGTGTTTTAGCCCTTCTGTTATGTGCGACTGATTTGTGAAAACAAAGAAAAGTCTACGGTTGTAGCAACATGCTTCTGAATTGAGGCCCGGCTGGGTAGAGATTCTGCACATTTCCCTCAATTCCTTGAACACTTTTATTTTAAAGAATAGATCCAACCTAAGTTTTCAAAGTAGAAGATTTTGTGATTAAAGTAAACAGCAAATAATACTTATTTACACTGTTAGAAACTTTAGCAGCGGCTGGGAAGACATTCTGGACATTTTCCTGAATTCCTCGGACACTTTTGTAGGTACTATTTCTAGATCCAACGCACCTAAGCTTTTAAACCAGAAGATTTCGTGATTGAAGTAAACAGCAAATAATATCTACTTAAGAAATTATATTTAAATTATCAGTTTAACAGCTAAAAGGTGTCAGAAACTTTAGCAAAAGTTGAACAAATGTCGGTCAAGTAACGCTCTGCTAAGTTTGAAGTTCGACCTATCATTGATTTCGAAGTTCGTCGGCGCTCCCATAAAATAAATCTTGTGCAGAACTTACTAATCGTAGTTTAAATAATTTTCAAGTCGTTAACTACACTTATGGCTGTTTATTGATTAGCAGATGCTGCAAATATTTTATTTTTGGAATATTCTGCAGACGGTGTTTGTAGTTTAAATCTTCAAGGTGGAGACGACAATAAATGAAACTGCGTAAGTATATCTGATGCCAGTCTGCATACAAAAATTCAAGCAAATATATCCAATAGTTTAGTCACTATAGCTAGTCAAAGATTGGCACAACCTATAGTCATACCATCACTACTATTTACTTAACTGTCCTGCTGTGGGGTCCTGGGTTCGATTCCCAGGTCGGGCAAAGTGTTATTGGGTTTTTCCATTAGGAATTTCTCAGTAGCAGTCGGAGTTTGGAAGTTGGTGGTGTGATACCCCCGTGCCTCGATCCCTCGGAAAGCACGTGAAGCCGTTGGTCCTGCGCCTGATCTCTCTCCGGTCGTATCGGATTCCCGTACCATCGGACTATGAGAGTAAAGGAACAGAGAGTGCACCTGTGTTTGCGCACACACTTGTGCACTATAATATCTCCTGCGAACCTGGCTAATCTCCGTTGAGATTGGCCACCGTGACCGAAATTGGTCAGGGGATTATTATTATTACTATTTAGTTTGTGTGAAAAAATCATGTTTTCCATTTTGATGTTAGGTGTTATTTGATATTTTAAAAACAATCCTATGCTAATGTACTGTCGGTGTTTTTATTTAAATATTGACGTATTTTAGGCTCATAATCAGTCTATAATGTTCCCACTGCTGGGTACACAGGCCTCCTCTCTTCGGGAAGGAGTGGGCTATAATACACCACGTGGGCCCAGTGCGGGTTGGCAGATGTCTCATGACTTCGAATTTTAAAGAAAGAAAGAAAAAATGTTTATTTGGGCACAGTTCGTTTTGAGAACAGCCTAGTATTATAGTCTCACGTCATATAAGAATAAACACCACCCTTTGGAATTCGCCTTAGTCGGGTAATAAAATAGAAATCCTCTGTTTCCAACCTGTCAATATTTCTTTTCCACTTCATTGGCTCTTGAATATTGTCAGTTCTTTTCGAACAAAATATAACCATCAAAAATTTCAAGATCACACATATTTGGCCGTTTAGAAATGGTAGACAGATGACAGAATAAGGAAGGCACCTGCCAAACCTTTTAGTGGCCCTGAGGGCTTCGATCGAGGGACAAATAAAACCTTTCACGTCTATAAGCCGGTCATGTATGTAGGTGCCTACCGCGTTAAAAGTAAATACAAGACATAAGGTATTTGTGTGTTAGCCTTTTTATTTGTATTTTATCGCTTGAATATCTGGCTGTAAATAAAACAGAGAAACATCAACCTTTAATGCCGGTAGTTCCAATGCTCATTACTTATTGAACATTTGTGACTATATCGACCTTTAGGTTTACCCCTTATTGGTGGCACGGGTTGGCGGGTCAACTGCTGTGGTATCCACTTCCTCTATAGAGTTCTAACAGATGCGATGTCATTTATCAGTGTATAGTTAGGGTCGCCTCGCCGCAAACATATCGCCTCACTTACGGCTTGCTACGATGTCACTCAATTACTCACTGATCATGCGATTACTTACTTGGGTGTATTATAATTATCTACGAGGGAGTTGTGGCTAAGTAATTTTAAGTCAAGCTACGCTTGCCGCGGTTGGTCCGCGGATGGGTGACCATTTTTACATGCCAAGACCCCTCCGTGTCCCGAAAAGTACCATAAACTGTTGGTCGTGGCAGTCATTCGTGGATCTTTGACAGTCGTTACCGAGTCATCAGAAGCCCAAAAGTCTGGCTACCAGTAGGTAGGTATTACCAAGGGGTATCGTATTACCCAGTAAGTAACTGGGTTGTGGGGGTCAGATATGCAGTTAGTCAATGTAAAATACTGATATTCAGCTGCATCCGGTAAGACTGGAAGCCGAACTCAACATAGTTAGGAAAAGGTTAGGCAGATGATGATGATAATAATTTTCTACGTACCTATTTCTGATCAACGATTTGTTGATGTATGGCCATCGGGTGGCCACCCGTGCCAGATGTGGTCAACATCAGAGTATGGGAAATTGGAGACCCAATTTAGAGTAATTTGTTCACCAAACGCAGTGCCTTTTGTACTTACTGGTACGTACCTTTATGTCCATATTATTTATTTTGTGTGTGCTACGTGTCTCAATCAATGAATTTAACCTTGCAATACTCATTTTGAGAGTAAAACTCGGGGCATTTTGTATATTTTTCCACAATTTGCGTGTTCTTGCAAAACGCATTGTGTATTCCCAGACTACTTTCAAGGTTTTCCTCAATTCGATCGGTTTGAAAGTAGAAAAGTGAGTTCATACTAAAAAAAAAACTAGTTGGAACAAAATATTTCTCTTAGTTATAATTCTTGTTTTAAAAACGCATATCTATCTATACAATACTAATATAATAAAGCTGAAGAGTTTGTTTGAGCACGCTAACCTCTGGGACTAAGTACCGGTCGGATTTAAAACATTCTTTCTGCATTTTTGATAGCCTAAGGCATGTGTTGTCACAGCACTGATGGTCGACATATCGTACTGTCGCCCTATCATTTGTCGCGTATTTGTTTGTCGCAACTTTGATGAGGAATCATTCTTGAGGGAGGTTATAGGACTACGTCTATATATATTTAAGGCCCCTCGCCCACGGCGACTTTTTGTAGCGATGCTGTCGCACGTTCGCATCGATACAGTCGCGATGCGGTCGCTAGCTGTTTGCCCTCGCCCACACCACGAATCTCAGTCGCGATGCAAACGCGATACTGTCGCGCTTCTGTCGCGATGCAAACGCGATTGTGTTGCACTGATGCTCGGTTCTCCACTCACGCGCCACCCTCCCTCCGTTCTCTTCCTGATGTCGTCCGACACGGTCGCGCGTTTGCATCGATACAGTCGCGATGTTGTAGCGCGTTAGTAGCGCGTTGGCATCGCTTCTGTAGCGCGTTGCAAATGAGACTAAAGCGCGTTAGTAGCGATGCTGTCGCACGTTTACGAAACGCGCGACAGCATCGTTACAAAAAGTTGCCGTGAGCGAGGGGCCTAACATCACGCTATAACCTTTAGGAGCCGAGCAAAAAGAAAAAGGTCTGAAAAACGCTAAGCGAAAACGAAATATTGCGACGGGGTGGGTCGGGAGAACTAGAAATTTCACGCGAACGAAGTCGTGGCCAAAGCTAGTCACTTATATGCCTACCAATTAATAAACAGATCAGTTGACTAAAGAGCCTTTTAAAATATCGGCAGGCGTATATTAAAATTTGATTACCGCCTATCACATGGTGTTGACCTAATTTGACCTGAAATAACTTTGGCATGTAGGTTAGCCGACCTCCACGCTGTTTTACGTAGAGACTGCTAAACAATATGGCGCCGAGAAATAATGCATAGTCATATCTATACGGGGTACATTTAATTATAATAAACACGCTAATAAATTGAGTAATACAGGCCTTCGGATAATAGAGTCTCTATGAGAAGTAAGAACTGGACTGATCAAGGCAATTTTTGTGACTATTACTTATTATTATTTTTATGGGTAAATTATGGACAGAGTTCATGGGTGTGCTGTAATTTGGTAAATAATACAGTTACGATGCCGTCCGGTAATCGAGCTTTGCAATATTTTGTCTAATTTACTATAATTAGTTTTGAGAAGATGGTAATTTTTAGTCAAATATGTTAGCATTTTTGCTTTGGCACATTAAAATTCGGATAAAATTAGGTAGGTACCTTTTGTCCCTGCATTCAGTTTTTATGTGGATTAGTCACGTTTCATAGTTAGTTTAATCAGTAGGTACTGTGATTCATTCTATTTACCTAATTAGGTCATTGTCACTTTGAAATATTGTCATTAATAGATACAGCCTTGCTTTTTTATTTCGAGAAGTGCATTTAAATGGCAAGCTATTAAAATTCTATGGCATAGGTCTGTATATATAGTTTAGATCTTTTACTTCTACCTGAACTTTTAATAACATTAAAATGGCATTGTTTTATTAAATAAGTAGGTACCTACCTATTAACATTGTGAGGAAACCGACATGTTCTAGAACGAATAATTCAAAGACATGTGACATCTACCAACACGCACTGGGCCCGCGTGGTGGATTATAGCCCACTCCCTCTCCAAGGAGGCCTGTGTCCTAGCAGTGGGAACATTATAAGTTGATCATACTATTAACCTACCTATTATAAAAGTGGAATTTGTGGACGCGAGACATTTGTATACAATCCATTCGTTATAATTAATCATTTGAACTTAACATTGAAAGCTTTACGTAATGTCTTAGCATTAAGCTGCATATTTACGACCGTACCGACCAGTCACCAGACGACGACGGTCCGAAACGATTTCATAACCCGGCCCTCACCTTGATAGCTGCATGATCATCTAACTTTGATAACTAACTTAGATAGTCAAGGCAGCACATACAAATCAACTCCAGCTGTTGTATATCTTTACAGTTTCGTTATAAATACTGGTTTTGGCAAACGAGCTAATGCTAGAGGCCAATGAATGAAACAGGCTTTGGTTTTATGTGGGTCATTGTAACACATAAAAAGTCGAACTATCAAAGAACAGGAAATCAAAGCGCTTGTCCAGGGACTCAATTGAAGGATCTATGGGGTAATTGCGTAACACACTAGCAGTAGCAATGGCTTCCAATTTGACAGTTCAACAACATTCATTGCGTTATTTACGTTGCTCAGCAGACAACTTTTTCGAACTTAGGAAGCAATGGATTAAAATGATTCAGATTGTGATTGATAGTATATTACGCAATTATAGAGTGCTGGATCAGGTTGAAGAATCTGAATGGATTGTTTTAAGCTGAGAACTAGTCAGCACCCAAATTGAAGAATCTGAATGGATTGTTTTAAGCTGAGAACTAGTCAGCACCCTAATTGAAGAATCTGAATGGATTGTTTTAAGCTGAGAACTAGTCAGTACCCTAATTGAAGAATCTGAATGGATTGTTTTAAGCTGAGAACTAGTCGGCACCCTAATTGAAGAATCTGAATGGATTGTTTTAAGCTGAGAACTAGTCAGCACCCTAATTGAAGAATCTGAATGGATTGTTTTAAGCTGAGAACTAGTCAGCACCCTAATTGAAGAATCTGAATGGATTGTTTTAAGCTGAGAACTAGTCAGCACCCTAATTGCGTAACACACTATCAATCTCAATCTGAATCATTTTGAAGGATATTGCTAATCCATTGCTCCATATGTTCGAAAAATGTGTCTGCTCAACAACGTAAATAACGCAATGAATGTTGTTGAACTGTCAAAATGGAACCCATTGCTACTGATAGTGTTACGCAATTACCCCGCAGTTTAGTCAGTTCTTCGTTAGGTCCCTGCTACTTACAGCCAGCCATACCTACCTATGTAGGTGTAAATAAAACAAAAAACATTAGAAGAACACAAACAGAATTTTATTCATCTATTGATATACATTCGTTTCAATTGTTCCATTACTTCGTACATTTTGTGTAACACAGACACAGGTGATACTTTTTACACAACAACTTTTTCGCATGTAATTTTTGTCAGTGTTGATGGATCAACAGAAAAATGCTGTAGACATTCTACATTCATACATACATTGTTTAACAATACAGCCTAGGTACATTTTATAATTTTCTCCTTCAATTTTAACCCCCGACCAAAACAGAGGGGTGTTATAAGTTTATACGTGTGTATATGTGTGTCTGTCTGCGCCATCGTAGCTCCCAAACGGCTGAACCGATTTTTTTTTTTTTTTTGTTTGCCGTTATAATCTCATGGTGTGTTTACAATGGTAGAGTAAGTAATCGATCTAGTACAGTAGAGAGCGGAAAACTTAATTACCTATGTGGTTCTTACGATACTTACATCAGGTCAGGGCCTGACTTCATGGAAGTTTTGGAAGAACTAACCCTTTCCTCTCCGCTGTGAGAATATTAGGGCCTGATGGCAGGCTCTATCTACACAGCGGCGAAAAAAGGGTTAATTCATCTAGTTGAATAATTTATGCCAAAATTACACACCTTTAACGGCCTCATTAGACAGTGATATTATTTAATTAACCATGGTAGAGGTTGTTTTTCCATACCTTTTTTTAGAGATGCCATAGGAGGTATTTTGTGGGTGTTGTAGTAAGATGGTTACTCATTCGTATTATTTTTGTACAAGGCTGTGTGAAAAGAGTATTTATTTTAACACAAAGTCCGCTGAAACGCGACGGCTAAAGTACGAGTACGTGTTCCGTTAATTTATCGTATTTCTATTGAGTTTATTTAAATTGGCTACAAAGCTGAAACTACGAATACAAAATTCGGTTTTTCATTATATTACACAAAGTGTAAATCGCATACTAAGTATTCGTACCTAATATTTAATATGTAACGTTTATATTTAACTAATGTTGGCTGAATTGGTCTCGTTTCATCGTACTTACATATCTACTGCCTTCTGATAATTTTCTCAACTATACTGCTTCTTCTTCTGAGTCTATGTTATATATTCTTTGTCTATGTTCCTCTATTGGGTCTAACCTTCTTCCGTGATTTCCGTCTAACTTTAAGCCCAGGTTGGCACGGGCGCGTTTTTCCCGCGGCGGGATTTTATGATTTTATCGCACACTGGATTTTCAACGCACAGTTTAGCGCCGAGAGATGTAGGTACTTAATTCCTGTGAGCGAAACGTGGGCTATCTTCTCCGAATAAATAACGTCTATCCATATGTCTTTATCCCATTGGTAATCTTATTTTTGGTTTTTAAATTCATCATTCTGTACATAATATATGCAAGGTCTTTAGTTACTACCTAAGTACTTAATATTTTTACGTGATATTGTGCTATGCACAAGGATCAAGCCTAATAGCTCCGTGCAATGTTAAAGTTAGTGCACGATCATATTTACATTAGTGAACTTAGAAGGCATATTATGTACAATTGTACAATATTCAAATAGATCTCTTCTTTACAAAAGTTAATTAAGAATTACCATAAGTAATTTAAAATGAGTCGAAATATTTGAGTTATTCCGGTCTAATCCTCTGGACCCCCCTCCACCCCCCCATCGATCCCCTGCTAGTTCTTCTTCTGTTTTAATCTCTGTCTTATCCACTATAAACTTTCTCATACCGGTCTAATCCCTTATTCTACAGCTGTTTCGTTGCGTAATCGCTACACTTTCAACTCATACCATTAAAAGGGTACATTAGGTGGAAAACTATGTACCAATGACAGTACCTTCTACTTTTTAAACGAAACGAGGAGAGAGAATTAACAATTAATAATTTCAAAATTGACTCGAATATAATAAATCTTTCGCGTGACTTTCAGAATAGATATTCTGCGCAAACGATGAATTTCAGCTCAAAAGAGCTTTCTTTGATAAAATTATTATCAGCCTCGTCATTAGTTTGCGTTTATTAATTGATGTACATAATCTACGTAGGCCTTTTCAAGTCTAAGATTTCGATTGTGCCTTACTTTTGTTAATAAGTACCTACTTGGTCGCCATTCTTAGGGAGAATCTCACCAATGAAACTGAACGCGATAAGCATATCTCATATCTGAACTCCGTTCAAGAGTTGTCAGTGTCATCCTTACTCGGGAATATTGGATAACTCTTGAACGCGGTTCAACATGTGCTTATCGCGATTTAATTGGTGAAATTCGCTCATAGTGAAGTCCGACATGATACCGACCGCCACGCTTCATTGTCCGAGGCCTATACTGAAACTCGTTCAACGTTTAGTTATTGCCTAGCGCAGATGTGACCAGCACAATGCCATTTGCCACTTTAGCTTGCTACACATACACAATAGAGTGCACACATTGTGTGTATTGTAAGAGAAATCGATTCACGAAACACTGAATTTCAATATTCGGAAACATGTATGTAGATAATGAATCCAGACGGAATTGATTAAAGTCGGATTTCCTTAGCGAATCTATTTACATCGTTTAGAAATCTGATAACAGTCGATTAATTGTTCAAATTATTGAAGTCATGATGGACACTGTTTGTTCACAATTCACTGATTCAGAATCTGAGTGGAATGTCCAGGAAAAGTTTCATGCGCTCGCCGATGTCGACAATGGAGCGCTCGTCCAATTGCTAGCTGTCTTCGCCACCAGTTTCGTCGTCATCGGGGTCGTCTTCGTCGAGCGGTTGGCTCGTGAGTGCGGCCCACAGCGGCGAGCGCGCGCCGGGCTGCACCGAGCCGCGCCGCTAGCTGTCCCGGTTGCACACGGCCGCGGCCGCTGCCGTGCCCATCGCACCCACAGCCCCGAACAGTATCGTGCCCACTTCACGGTCTGGTGTGATCTCCACCTTTAAATATAAATCCTTGTTAAGATAATCCTAAGAGAAGCAGATATACGTAAGATCTCCTTGATCTCCTGGCTTCAAGATACTTAATCTGGGTAACGATGTTTGGGGGCAGATTTTTAACCTAGGTACTGAATTTCATATTCAATTTAATAAATTGTTCTTTATGACAGATAATTTATCTACTTATTAGATTTAGTGGTATATCTTCAATGAGAACAGAAAGGAAGGAAGGTCGTGGGATGGACCCACGACCTTTGTCAAAATTACAATAGAGCCGTACAAACATTATTGGAGAATTTATCACACATTCATTTCAATGATAGAATCAGTGAAGATTTCTAGAAACAAAAGAATATTTTGATAATATAATAGAACTTAATATCGACAAAACAGACCTAATATCTAAATGAATGAAAAAGCTATTTTTATTAATGGACCCCTTTAGAACACCAGCTACGCTCATAATTAAGTCAATCCGTGAGAACAATACGAAGCGTTGAATAAATAATATCAAGCATCACATAAAAGTCACGATTCATTGTTTTATTTCAGATCACGATAAACCGCAGCAGTGAAATACATTTTATTTCCCAAAGCTTTAGTAATCTCTTTGTTTCCAGACTCTTTACCTACAAAAAGTATGTAAAAACAAACTAACAAAATATATATATATATATGAATAACGTGGATTTAATTAAAGTAGCAGGTAAAGTCAACCATACATCCATGTTAACAATTTGACGGTGTTACCGCTTATATTTTGTTGCAATAAGGTGAATTTCATCGCTCAAGTGTTATTACTACGTGCTGTAGACCGTACTTGTGAGAGTGTGGTCTGTTCAGGGTCGGATCGTTCTTCGAGCACGGTGTCCAGTTCCAGCGTAGGGGGTGGTCGCGGCGACCGGATCAGGCTGACAGCTCGAGGCTTCGATCTCACCGGAGACATCTTGACTACTGACAGCTCCCCTCGGTCCAGCTCGCAATTTCTCCGCCTCGCACGTTCTCTGAAAATATGTTGTGTACTAAACACTTGAAAGAAAGTGGCGCTACTGGGATATCTGGATTTGAAGTGGCTTGGTTTGTATTGAGACTCTTTACTGGATGGGATGGCGAGATATTTATCCAGAGGAGTGAGTTGTGAGAAGTGAGTTGGCAGTATTTTCAACGAGTTGCTTTACATTGTGGAGTGCCCACTGGGCACTTCAAGTTAAGATTTGTGCTCCTCTAAAGAGCGTGGTAGAAAAAATTTATAGGTACCATCATCAACATTTCTGTAAATCATGTTCATATATCTAAATCTAAAACATTGTCTCACTTTCATTCCCTGCGACTACCCATGTGTCTATTAGGCACAACGGCTCCCTTTTTTCGATTAATGTGCGATAAAATATTCACTTTATTAGTCTACAGTGCGCAAAATTGCTTCACATAATCTGTAGGAGCATTGAAGCTGAGTTTACCTACAGCCGTAGACGATCTCTGTTGAATCAATCATCATTATCACGCACATTACGTGTAACTGCTTTCCTTGCGGAACGCATACCTATATATGGGGTATTAGTGTAACTCTACGGTGAAAGGCAAAATCATTTACCAAAATCATGCGCGCCATAGCTCCCTCTATATTATGTAAATACGCTTAGTAAAATTGGCATTATTTGCTCAATTTATCTTTTACTCGATCGAACAAGTAGTCGCAGAAGAGGCCCTAAATCAAGTTATACATGAAAAGGTCTTGCGATGTCCTAAATCAAAGAAATCTGACTTAAAAGCGAACGAGCGATCCGTGAAGGGTTTATCGTGGGGAACATTACGTTATCGGGCTGGCCAAGTACGACCATAGTGGTTCAGTAAATGGCCTTTGATTTCATTATGTCCTTGTCTTTACCAATATGCTCGTAACTCACCTCGCCATTTTGGCTCGTCTCCTCAAACAGCAGATAACGGTGAGCGCTAACAATGGGAAGCCGAATATGCAAGATACAATCGGCACTACTATCGATTCCGGCGTCACTGGAACAATAAAAAATACGTTTATAGTCTAATTCCTTTGGCTATATTCCGTAAACAAAGGGCGGCGAAAAGTGGGGCATACGAGTACATGTACCAAGTAAGACATAAACCAACAGACTCGATGAGTTTTAGCAATATTCGGAGTTGGAAATAAAAACAATCTGTGTCGATTTCGCTTCGCTATTTGTATTTATGTTTCATCTAAGTATTGGTGGTAAGTCCACAGGTGTGTGTCAACATGCACCTAGGCTGAAAAGTTTTTGTTTAATTGCTCATTTGGGTAAATAAAACGTTCAGATGTTTTGACGGCATATATCACATGCTGGAATAAAGAACTAAGTACATATAATTTATAGTGTCCTATCCTACTATATTATTATAAACGCGAAAGTTTGTGAGGATGGATGGATGGAGGTTTGATAGTCTTTCATGCAAAAACTACTGAACGGATTTTGATGAAACTTTACAGTAATATAGCTTATACGTTAAAATAATACAAGAAATACTTTTATCTCGATATTCTCACGGGATCGACACTTATACGGGTGAAACCGCGGGGCACTGCTAGTAAAACTTAAATATTTAGTCGTGTTTGTACTCTACCCGGATAAATGATGTACCTACTATTTTAAATATAGCTAAAAGTTCGTGGAAATGGGAGCAGAGTGAAATGGAGCCTAGAGATAAGCATTTTGAACACTTTGTGGCAGCTAAATAAGTGAGCAAACGCGCTGACGATGCGATAGTAAGCCACTGCCAACTAGTTCATATTTTTGCATATTTTAAACGTTTTTGAAGCTTTTTAGTTATATTTTTAACTTAATAGCTTCATTTTTATTGTATGTATAGATAACTATTTACACTAGATACTAAATTAAATGACTAACTTACTATACAAATAAATAAAAAAAGGACACTTAGGCTTCCAAGTACTCGTCCGCATCGCTATCATCCGGTAACGTGCCCAGAAGACTGGCAGCATTGCCACGTTGAATGGCAATGCTAATTCTTTGGCCAAAGAACGACGTAGCCCTCTGGTCACTCTTGAAGTATAGAGATAGCTTCATGAGATTAAGTACGTAGGTAGGTACTCGTAATTTCTTACTAAATTAAATCTCAATTAAACGCAGCAATATTTATTGCGGTTTTAATCATTATTAGCAGGTCGATTTTTCGATCTCGAGAATTTAAATTATGATATTCCGTATACTTTGAAAACATTATTATTATTTCCGACGCCCAAGATACCTACAGGCAAATGCCTAATTTGGGGGTCGCCGACCAATCTGTTCTTGTACTATCTGATTATTGATAAGAATTTGAATTTTATTTTCGTAACGTATGCTCTGTATTTGAAATTGCTGAACTTTTAATACATGTACCGAACTACCTAAGTTGAGAGATATTTATTACTTTTTTAATAAACGGTTTAATAAAATGTCTAGCTCTGCACGTTAAACTTCCAAAAAGTAATTAGGAGTTGTTTAAATATTAAATTAAAAACAAACGGTTTTAATTAACGCCTTTATTTCGTTTGTCAAAAACAGCTGATCGATATACAGCATTCAAAGTTTTAAAGTTTTCAAACAAGTGAAAATTGGTTAACGCCACGTTAAGTTTTAGTTCAAAAACTGAGCTTAATTATTCTTAGTTGAAAGATATTTAATTAAACATGCCAGAACTTATTGTTTGCTACTTATTAAAGTAATTTTCTTGAAAATTTTGAAACGCATTTAAGAGGTAATGGCATATTTAATGTGTCTTGATTACTTACTTGAACAATTTAATATTTAAATTGTAAGAAAATATTACGGGGGTCAATAAAATTTTCAGATCTTGAATACTAGATTATATTTCAACGAACTTTATAACTTCAATTTCAAAGAAAAAGAGAGCGAATTTTTAATCTACTTACTTCTTTCGTTGGGCTAAAAATACTCTTTTATCTAAAGCCAACATGGCCGGCTTTAGAACGTGTGCAGTACTTATGATGTTGGAGCTCGGGGCAGAGGCAGCTAAGTGCGCAGCCTTGTCTACGATAAATGAGACCAATATTGAACAAGACACCGGCTGTTCGTACTAGCAGTGCAGGCCATACGAGATGTTACGACATGACTTTATGGGTGCAGTATGTGTAAGGATAATTCCTATCTATAAGGATATTGCCATGTTTTGCTTTGGCAGTCGTTACGGGTCACGGGTCGTCGGGTCAGAAGCCCGAAAGTCTGATAACCAACAGTTTTACCCAACACCCAGTAACTGGGTTGTGGAGGTCAGATAGGCAATCGCTTCATGTAAAATATTGGTATTCAGCTGCATCTGGTGAGACTGGCAGCCAACCCCAACATAGTTGGGAAAAGGCTAGGCAGATGGTGAAGGATATTGCTATATAGGCAATCAAATACCTAATAGTAGAAATAGCTGCCTCTAAGGAGCGAAAATAATAAACGAAGGGGCTAATTTGAGACCAAGCTGAAAAACATATTTCGTTCCGTTTCATAAATAAATCTGACACTGTCTCGGTAATTAAATCATCCTTTTCCAGCCAAAAAATGAAGAGTATTTCGTGAGAACGTAACTTGGCTTCCCCTTCCATCCTAATTACTTTTTCATTTTTTTCACTTTCCCCCTAAAACGGGCCGATCGGCATAATGACGACGTTGGCAACCCAAACTGCCGCCCAGTTCGTGATAACAATCAGGCAAATTTTAAGCCTCCAGTGTGTTATGTTGCAATAATGGTGCTATTCAAAATATCACGATAACTGCTTGAAACTCAACGAAAAAACAAATGACTTTCAACATTAATTGTTGGCCTTCATTGACTTCATTGTAGACTGTTTCATGGTTTCTATACTTACTTATATACTAACTAGCAGGTTTCACCCGCATACGTTTCGACCCCGTGGGAATATCGGGATAAAGACTATCGTATGTCCTTTCCCGGGACTCAAACTATCTCTATACCAAATTTCATCTAAATCGGTTCAGCGGTTTAAGCGTGAAGAGGTAACAAGACAGACAGACACACTTTCGCATTTATAATATTAGTATGGATATAAGTATATAAATACAGGGTTATTGGGAAAACATCAACAACCTCTTAAGAGGCCATTGTACTCATCATTATGAACAACTTTTACTATGGGATCAAACCTGAAATAGCGAAAAAAAAAATCAGCCGTTCCCTACATTTTGACGAGTTATATGAACATAAATGTAGGGAACAGCAGATTTTTTTTTAATAATAATAAAGCTGAAGAGTTTGTTTGTTTGAACGCGCTAATCTCTGGAACTACCAGTCGGATTTGAAACATTATTTTTGCATTTGATAGCCTAATTCTGGAGAAAGGCTACTTAACATCCCGCTACGCTTGGGAGCCGAGCAAAAAAAAAGTAAGAAAGAACGATAAGCGAAATCGAATTAATACTTAGTGCGGGCAAGCGATACGATGCGATGGAGTGAGTCGGGGAACAAGAAATTTCACGCTGACAGAAGCTAGTTATTTATTTTATATACCTTTGTTTTATGTTATTAGGTTATTATCTTTAAAAGCAATACCGTTAATACTTGATTTGGTTCATAATGTCCGTAATGTATCGATCGGCCCCAGTCTATCAGCGGCATGTAAGAGCCGTTAACTTGGTTTACCACACTGGAACGTTAAGTAGAAACAGATTCCGGTTACCATTGTACTTAAATGCGGTCGGGGAGACTTTTGAAAAAGCCTAAGTAAAAAGTCATAATTTGAGGTTTGGCTCTCGCCTATTTCCTCTTCCAATATTGGATCAATTTAAAAGATATTTCATAAACTGAATAAGAAGGATGATGGCTGTTTTTCTTTTTTCATTAGGTAATAGTTTTCAAATTTGTACACTAGGCCTGTTTTGACAGCGGTTTAAATCGGCACTTTTTGAGGGTTGTAGAGCTTATAAAAATAATTTATCATCAAAAAGGAAAACATAGGGACATACAAGTACCTACTTAATATTTATTATTCTGTAAAAAATCATTGCTTTATGGCCATTAACCAAACCAGAAAGAAAACGGGCGAGAGCGTTTCTATGGAGAAACGACCACCCGCATTTCCTCTTAAGCTGCTGCAATTACCCATTTAATCACTCTTGTAGTAAGTCATTAGACACGCTACTAACTAGTACAGTTCTACTAGAGATGGTCTTAGTTTCTACACGCTCGATTCGGTAAAATTTTAGACTACGTATCTAATCGGTAAAACTGACGAATCAGTGAAACTGACTAATCAATGAAACTGGCGAATTAAATAAACTGACGACTGAGGGAAACTGACCAGTGATACGCGGACTCATTTCCGTACGCAAAATACGCGTATTGACGTGGAGTTGCGGACACCAGCCCATATTACCTATTATTATATTTGAGTTGATAACGATAATAAATTGGTGGCTAATCTGTTTCTATAAGAGAACAATTAGGTGCATAAATCTTTTGTCGTATGTGTATTAGGATTTTATTTATATACAGGGTCAAATTAAATTAGTTAGCGAAACTCCGCAGACGTGATGGTTATCATATCTTAATAGGATAAAATAAAAAAATCAAACATTTGAGGTTTTTTTTGGACCGCTGATGGTTTGATACTTGAGTTATGAGTTGAAAAATCTATTTTTCATTTCTCATACTCGGAAAGTAGTGTTTGTTTGATCTGAATAGCGGGTGGAAGACGCTGCTTCCCACCTTTGGGCGGGAAAGACTCATAGTAATTGCTTCCCTCTCTAGGGTGGGAATGAATTTAAAAAATAGAACTAAATTGGTTAGGTAGTCAGCTACGAAATTTTTTACATAATTAAGAAAAATGCTGCGGTACTGTGAGTGTATAAACAGACAGAGTGAATTAAAAAAAAACGTATTAAGCGGGATGGCTCGCGGCGGTGGTGACGCGGTGTGTTCCATATTTAAATTAAAATAGTACACAACTTGTTCTAACATCTCAATTAATTTTAAATAGATAGAGGTACCTACTATTCGTGTTATTATTATCAATAAATATTTTAGAAAAACCACTATTTTTTACTTTCCTTATATTCGAAATGAAAAGTAGAGTGTTTAACACGGGTGAAAGTCATCAATTCCTACTCGGACTATAGCCGCCCTCGCTGCACTCGGGCGTCTAAATACCTCGTGTGGGAATAGATTCCTTTCGACCCTCGTATAACAATCTACTATTCTTTTGTTCTATCGTGTTCAGCTCCATCCCGCTAGTGCACAATTTTTTTTTTTTAAACTGATATTTCAAGTGACACAACACTAACTGCGTTCGATGATCCCACATAAAAAAAAATCATAAAATTAATTTATTTTTTCTTTTATCATATTTAGATATCGATACTTACCCAACACGTTTGCGGAGTTTCGCTAGCTAATTTAATTTGACCCTGTATACTAGTAGGATTATGTTTTTTGATAACATTAGATAGGTAAGTATGTATTTCACTGTTTCAGATTCAGACCCACTCTCCCTTAAATCCCTGCTTGTATCAACGGAAATTACAGCCATTATGTTATGTTTGAAAACTACGTGTATTCCAAAATAACTTTTGAAAGGGACGGATGGGACTGTTTGAGTCTGTTTACTTGGCACTTTACCCCTTCTCAAACTGCACCTTAATTGCGTAACACACTACCAATCTCAACCTGAATCATTTTGAAGGATATTGCTAATCCATTGCTCCATACTCCATATGTTCGAAAAATGTGTCTGCTCAACAACGTAAATAACGCAATGAATGTTGTTGAACTGTCAATATGAAATCCATTACTACTGATAGTGTGTTACGCAATTACCCCGCGGAACTAACTAAATATGTAAGCTATCATAGTCGGTATACGTCACAATATAAAGCACTGTATTACTTGTATTAGCCCACACGCGCACGGACGTAAAATTATCGCGGCGGGATTTTATCGCGCACTGGATTTTCAACTCTCTGTGTTAAGCCGAGCGTTGAGTATACAACAGAGCGCATCCCAGCGCGTCAAAAAAACACACTGTTGGATTTTCAACTCTCGGTGCTGAGCAGTGCGTTGAAAATCCAGTGCGCAAAAAAAAATCCCCGCTGGAAAAACGCACCCGTGCGAACCTAGGCTAATAGTCAAGTTAAATACGACTTGTTATCGAGCAATATATAAGTAAATAATATATATTAAAAACACTTTCGAAGAAATTTAGTGAAGTAAATTACTAAACCAAATAAAGACTTGGCTAAAAGGTCCCAGCAACCAGGCCATTAAAACATATAAAAAAAAAATATGCTGAAGCCACTAAGGTGCTCCCAGAAAGTTGAAAGGTCGCGAAAATATAACGAGGCAATTCACACTGAGCCATATCTTCTATTGTGCAAAAACCAGGCTTCGGCCCTCCATTATCATGTATTTGTCGTTTCAGATAACCTCTACAGAGAGGCAAATACCTGTCCCACTTACATATCAGTCCGGAAAAATTGCCCTCGAGTTATGATGTGCTTCATAAAAAGGTTGGGGATCGGGGAAGTTAAATAGGTTATTTAATTAGTTTCAAGGATCAACGGCGGCCGTGTTCGGAAAAGAGTATAAAATTCCCTATCTCCGAGAGAAATATAAGGGTAAATAGATCATATCAGAAGGAAACAAGGATGGGCAGTAACATCCTCCTTCGCGTTAATAATCATCAATCACATATTATTTTGCTTGTTTAGGAACACACTGAAATTTTTAACCGACGAAAAAACGGATGAGGTCCTCAAGTCGACGCTTATATATATATATTTAATGTATGATCACGCATAACTTTTTACAGAGTAGTCCGATTTTGATAATTCTTTTTTTATTGGAAAGGGCGAATCAAAATTACTTAGGTATACTTACATTAGATAGTTATTAAGGTTAAATAAAAAAGTTTTATTATTTCTTGCTTTTCAGTTTTTTCGGCGGTTTAATTTTTTTTGAGAACCTTTATAATTGCTAATTTCTGTCCGCGACTTCGTCTGTGTGAAATTTCTTGTTCAGCCGACCCACCCCATCGCATCGCATCGCCTGCTAGGCTTCTAAGGGTCCTAGCGTAATGTTAAGTAGACTAACAGCCTTCCTCATGAACTGGGCTCCGAAATCGGAAGTTCCAGAGATTAATGTGTTCAAACGAACAAACAAAACAAACTCTTCAGCTTTATTTATTAGTATAGATAGATAGAAGATAATTGGTATCTTTGGTGAGTCACTTCTTTCCGTAACGTTTTTCCCGTATAAAAATAAAAAACAAACAATTTATAAAAAAGTTCTCCGCCCGTAGCGGGGAGTATAATAAGGCTTACGTTACATTATCTTACCCGTGGGGTATATAATGATGGGCGTGGGCCTCTTGTTGTTGGCGCTGGGCTTGGGCACTGGTGGGCCAACATTGTTGGCGGTGGTGGTGGTGGCCGGCGCTGGCGTGCTGTTGGCGAAGCGCTCCAGTAGTCGCAGCGGCGGCGACGTCGATGTTCGCGTCATTCTCACTCCTGCATGTGGAAAGGATAACGTCTTAGGGCCTATTTCACAGTCTCCACATGCATTATGCACAGAACACATTCAACAAATTAACAAAATATGAAAAAGGTTTTATTTTACACTGTTTGTTATTACCACACAAATTCATATACCTTCACTTGCTAAGTAAATAACAGTGACAAGAAATTATTATATATAATACTAAGTGGAAAAAATACGTCTTATTGAAGCTAACTCTAAAACCACTTATCAGAACTTGACCTTTATAAGTACCTATAGCTATACCCTTTCAAACAGAAAAATATTTTTTCAAATCTGTCAATAAATGTCGGAGTTCTGAGGTAACAAACATAAAAAGAATACAACCGAATGAAGATACTCCTCGTTTTTTTGAAGCCGGTTAAAAATGGAACAGATTTCCCTCTAATCGGAAAGTAGGTATCCGGTAATGAAACAGGCGATTAGGCTTTTATTTAAACCTGCGTAGGACACAATTATATTTTTTATTGGTAACGGTTTCATAAATTAAGGATGGCTCGAAACAAACATGTGAGTTTAGCCGAATTTCAGGATTGTGGTGAGGTCGTAAGTCGCATCGTTCCCAGTTCAAGTTGCGACCACATTGATATGTATGTAGGTAAGTAAAGACTCCTTTTGAACCTGAACCCAGTCGAGTAATCCCACAACAAAAACGTGAATAAAACCTTAAACATTAGGGGTTTATTTATAAACGGTGATTAAAGTTAAGTGATGTTCAAATGTCAAAAATGTACGATTAAACAGTCGCTAATCACGTCGTTTATGAATAAAGGGGTAATAAACAGGTCTAGTTTAGTTTTGCATGTTTATGCATATTTTACGGTGTACCAGCTGTTATGGGCGCAGGCCGTAAGAGTCATTTGATGGAGATGAATCAGGTGTCATTAACCTGGGGGCGGGTTAAACCCGCCGAGTTTTTTGTAGGCTTTAAAAGTAAAGTAATTAATACCTTTACTTTGACTCAATTCATCACGAGGCAGCAGGTACACTGCTAGGGGATGATTTGGCGCTCGAATGACGTTGCAAGGGGGCGCTCGCTGTTGCTAAACATTTATGCAATTGTTTTGTGAAATGTCACTTGAACTACGAGTTTATTAAAAAAAACAAAATGGCGGAACGGAACTACAAACCACAGTTTTCTTACCTCTGACAGCTGCAACCTTATTGTAACGGGAATAAAGATCACAATGATGTTGACAGACTTGTGAGTGGCAGCAACCCAACAGCAACCTTATTAGAATGAGAATAAAGATTACTGTGATTTGGACAGTGATCCAAAATCAGAGATAAAATAGGTACCTAACTGTGAACGGACTGTAACGCCAGTTCCGTTTTTAGCCACGCGCCAAAAGAAAAACTTGCAGCGCTACAGGGTGCTTATATTTGGAATGTAGGTACAGTAGATATATAGCGAGTTAAATTCTTGCTTTTGTCGATAAAACCGCTTCACTGATAAAAGAGGATGGAATGAAACGTAACAAAAAAGGTTGAGTATCGCTGAACACTTGAGGTGTTCGTAGCAATTCGTAGCTCGTGCTCGTAGCTTCATACTTCAATATACGCTGGATTCTCGTGTTGCCAATCTGTTCTTTATTGTAACACGTACATAATTGTATTATATATATTGTATGTTACAAAGGAAATACAATTCTCTATGTACTTATGTTCGTTTGTATTGTACGATTTTTATTAATAACGCGTAGGACTAAGTACTGTGTTGTTTAGCTTTTCATAGGTTTTCAGTGTAGACTAACCTTTATTTGTCGTTAATAGTCAAGGTTAATTAAAGTTTTAGCACATACATTTTGTAAGTTTTATGATTTCTGTTTTTTTATAGTTAAAAACTGCACCTATGATAGTGTCCTAAATAATTTAATTTGAAATTATGAAATTCGTAGGCCCTTCCTACCAAAACTAATGTTATATTTTATTTACATTAAATGTTCATCTTTGCATCCCCAAGTTTGCCTTCGACTTGACGAGCGTGAATCAATTCTATTTTAATATCAAATATTGAATCAGAATCGTCAATTTGATTTCGTTATTATTGTTGGTCGGCCGAATCCGAAGAGTGGTTTGGAAGTGTATTTGCTATTCGGCGTTTGGGATTAATAATGACTCTTGATTTATTTATTTATTCGGACTTACATTTCAATGGCTGGTCTCCCCAATAATTTGGGAGGAAACGCTGTAAATCTACATATTATAAATTAAAGTCGCTTTTCGTGTTTGTCTGTGTGAGCCGTTGTTCTTTTAAACTTCGCAACGGATTTTGATGTGATTTTCACAATCATTTAGAGCATTTATTCTGGAAGGTTTATGTGTCATGTGTCATCATCATCTGCCTAGCCTTTTCCCAACTATTTTGGGGTCGGCTTCCAGTCTAACAGGATGAAGCTGAATGCCAGTATTTATGGTTTATATGTATAAAACATTAATATTAAACTTACATAGGATAAAGAAATCTCGATGTTCTGTCAAGTCGTACAAACCGTGCAAAGCAGGGCCGGGTAGCTAGTTTTCTAATAAACGCCTTAAATCGATTGATGAAGACTAGGTGGATGTTGATTGATCATTGTAATAATTACAATAGACGATGCCAATGATCTTTTGGGATAAATTTGATATTTTTCTCAAAAACTAAACTGTACTCAAAGTTGCAGTAGGTCACACTGTACGCATTTAGACCTAACTATAGCTAAAATAATAAAACCGGTTGAAACTTCACTGAAATGTAAAACTACAAAATGTAACTCATCATACATCAGATTTGTTCATATTTGATTCCGGCACAATACCCATAATTTTGTAAAGAAAAAATAGAAAGAAAGAAAAAACGTTTATTTGCGGTAAACATGACGCAGAGGAAGAACACGAACACAAAAAAGAACAAGTTAGGGGAAAATATGCGTCACATCTACGCGAAACGGCCATCGTTCAGTATAATGCTATGACCCTATCAGAGTCCCCAGCGCTCGTTCTCAGCGACAGTGTCTATTAAGTACATAATTTCCATAAAGACTTTATTATCAAGTGTATTTAATTTAACAGAAATCTCTACGTAAACAATAAATAAATCTTCGAAAAGTTTGGTAACCATTTATTTACCTAATGCATTGATATAAGCTCATATTTTTGCTTGTAGTGTGAAAGGTGATATTGAACTACGAATGCGTAGAAGAAAAGCTTCAAAATTGCTTTACATTTTCATTCCACACGTGTAACGTGTAGTCATGTACATTTAGGTACATCTTTACATCTGAACGTAGAACGTATGTGTAAGAAAACCCGTTGCTTATCATTTCGTGACAGCAGTCTGTAAACAAACAGCTCGTCAGTGCCACGATTATCTTATTTGAGACAAACGAGTTTCTACGGAACATCTTGCCTGAAGTTTTGTTCACAATCACCTTATAAGTTAATTGGCACATGACATTTAGTATATAATGGAGTATAGAATTTGGAATAGATATATGTTATACAATGTGGAGACAACAATACGAGAATACATGAAAACACTGGCTATATAATTGTATACTAATCCATCGACATAAAAAAAAAGTTTTTTTTAAACAAACTAAATAGTAGCCCATTATGGGTTATGCCAATCTTTGACTAGCTACAGTTACTAAAGTATTGGATATATGTATTTGATTGAATTTTCGTATGCAGACTGGAAACGTCATTAGATATTCGCAGTTTAAGGGGCTACATCGAAAATCTAAAATACTCGAAAACCTACTAAGCGAGCGAAAGTGATGCAATTACTTTTGAAACGCAATAGAAGAGTGGTGGCTATATTGTGCGTGCGCTCGGAATAAAACGACGTATTGCCAAAACGAATTTATTCCTTTTGTAACGAAATAAATGAATAAAAAAAACTACTTTGAGTAAACTTTGATATGATAATTCTCTATGTTTTAAAGTTAATTCCATTGAATAACTCTTATTACGCCGTGATGTCGAAAAAAGTAAAAATATAGATATAACTTTGCAATTTTTTTTATATCGAGAAAAATAATTTTACCGTGTATTCCTTTTAAACGATACTAGACCAAGTCAAAAAACATATACCAAAAAGTTAAATCCCTATTCCACATACTTAACAAGTTACACGAAATAGAAAAACCACATTTTTTTTCAACATTCCTTAATTAATTTATTTATTGCCGTCTCCACTTTGTATGCAGTCTTTACTTATCTAGGTTCTTAGACCTATGTTGTGTATTTGATGTTTTGTCAATGAAGGATTTTAATACCAACGATAAATTAGTTTTAGGGCTGATTTTTCAATAGTCCGATAGCTTTTATTTGAAGAATGAATATGTTAAAATTCATGTCTCTAGGACCAGCGGTTTAGACTGTGTGTTACTGCGTTGATATCTCAGTCAGGACTTTGTCAGGAATTTTTACATATATAGATAGGAAGGCTATTGCCATCAACCGGGCAAAAACTAAACGCGCAGGATTAACCCTGTTATGAAAAAATAAACATTAAGAGCGTGAAAAACATCGATAACTTCAAATGTTTCGATTTGCTTTCATTGCGGTTCGAGACACTGAGGTGTGATCCTAGGCAAATAAATTAAAATCAAACATTTACCCATTTGAATAAGTCAACAGTAATTAATCTTAATGAGAGGAGAGAAAGAATCGTTTACATAATCAAACAAAACAAATTATAATTTCATGCTTGAAAATATTTCTAAGCACACAATTAAACCCAGAATAATTTACGAAGACATTATCGGAATTTTCAATTCTGCGTGATTACCAACTAATTTTAGTCAGAACCGTTGACATAAAGTAACTAATTAATTTTGCTAATTAAAAAGTTAATTTATTTTTCACCGTCGACCGACCGGAGTAAGTTCAATTGTAGGTACCATTAGTGGAAAGTAGGAGCAACGTGAATGTAAATCAAGTTCTCTAATTCCAGCTGGTCCATTACAACCCAGCCTGGCAACAGTTCCCGACCCTTTACCGTTCTACTTTCTTGATGAGGAGTAATGGACTCTTTCTATTTAAGGGGATTCCGAAAAAGATTAACCATAAAATCAAAGAGTAGGTTTTATTTATTCTGACTCCAACAGTATTGATCGCGTTTTAAGGGTAATTTCTGAAATAATTTGTCCAGAAACAACTTATTTTTAATCTTATTACATAGTTACAACAATCACATTTAAATCGATACAGAGGAAAGCTTTTAGGAAAGTGATTTCCAAACTTATGTTTCAGTAGGAACTCTTAATTGGTTTAGCTTCCATCAAAATTCTCGTCATATAATTTTAACAAAATAGCGCCTCGTGCTGAACACGGGCACGTAATTGAAATGCTTTAGTGTTCCGAAGTAAGTGAGCTGGTAGGTGGTACACATGGCGGTCTGCACTCACCGATGCAGCGCGTTGTTATGCACTTATCGAAGTTATCCTCGCTACACGCATCGCTGACACTTCAAAAACTTGTTGTAGAAAACTTTTAAATCATATGTTCGAGAATTGTCTTGAACATCGGTGTTCATATGTTTCGTGTTGGCACGGTTTACGCGGAGTGTATCGGGAGCGTGCGACAAGCGGCCGGCCCGGAGCTCTCCCGCCGTTACACTGGAAACCCGAGCCCGACAGAAACTGAAACATTAGGGAGTCGGTGCATTTTGTCCGACGACCCGGTTCGCAGCACTTCACCAACGCCGCCGATTCCAGACAATCCCTTTTGAATCAAACAGAACTTACCTAACGGAAACTCATCGCCTGAATGGGTAAAAGCTTTGTCCGGAAGGGTTGGTTGTTCATTATATATAAAAGGATTGATAATTAATACGCTCGACGTGATTGTGTACCTGCTGTACATTTTCAGGAACTGAGAAATGGACTTACAGTAATTTATTACGTGTTTTACGTTTAAAAATAGTAATTCATTACGTCTGAGTGCCGGTTATAAATTAAATGTAGCGTATAATTTATCAGTCTACTTTCAAGCATCATTCTATTTAATTGTCAAAGTTGAACATTTAATCATTGTTCACGGTACAAGAGAGGATAATAATTTGCTTTAATAATTCACTTGGGTTTCATTTTTAACGGCCATTATGGCCGTTTTTCTTCCTTGTCTCAAGACCAACAAACAATTCCGTACAGACAGTCACCGAACATAATGGAATTTTAGCAGAATTCCAACTTTATTTTATTTTTCTCTTCGCTTTCTCTAATGATAGGCTTCACCAAGCCTTTTCATTTTCCTTACCTACTTGTAATCCTAAAATCAACGAATTTGTATTAATGGCTCCTAATTTTGTATAGCTTTAGTAAAATAATAAGTTTAATATAACAAATATGACTACTTTTGCCCTCACTTTTTAACGGTACGGTTCACCAGCAATTGGCTCAAAGGCTTTTACTTAATTAGAGTACCTACTTAATATAGTTATTTCTAAATGTTAATTTTATGTTTGCTGAAAATGTAGATATGGAGTTTAATTTTCATTAATTTTCAATGTCCTCAGGCCCTGAAGAAATTTGAAGTAAGAAGAAGTAATTAATTTCTAATTCTAATACTTACCTAATTTTGAAACTTAACTGCTTGCTAAGTGACTTTACTTCTATGTGACTAATTAGAAGGATATTCAGAAACTTACTATACTTATTAAATTTTTCAAATATTTACAATATTATTATTTAATAAGAAGTTGACATCACCTCATTGCTTTCGTAGCGGCAACAAAAAGGTCTACGCGGTAGGTCTACGAGATGGTCTACGTCTCGTAGCCCAACTGCGTAGACCTTTTTGTCTGATTTCTAAAACTAGGGCAGTGACTATTGTGTAAGGGCAAATTTAATAAGCAGCCTAGAGTTAGGTATGATTATAGGTAGATGATTAAAAATGAAGCCTATTGAGTAGAACATAATATACTTAGGCATTCGAGGGCGTAGCAAGCGCCCAATCAGCCGTATCAAGGATACGGGCCGCCCAAGCTTATAGACTGCCTACGCGACATGTGGAAGCATAAATTTGCTAAATATTATCCCAAACCTCAAATTATTATTGATAAGATGTCCGTAATGAATGAACAGCTAATGAAAATATTAAAAATTAAAGTCATTTTTTTATGGCTTACAAAAGTTTCAAGCTATACATTCTCAAGCTCTACGTGCTCTGCTCTGTATATTCTGCATTCGTTTCGTAAAATAAAACAAAATGTTACATATCCGAGTCAGGATGCTCTAATTAAAATTTACAAAGAAATCTGAACCAATCCCGGTCCAGAATGATCCGAATTTCGAGCTCGCTACGCTCTTCAATGAAAACTTAACCCTACCTACGAGTATCTATCCGAGTTAGGATGCTCTCATTTTCTAGCTCACTCCCACAGAGTACATTATATTATAATAGGTACTCACTCCACTCGCTCTTACATTCTCTTAGGGCTGATTTTTCAATCGACCGATAATATAAAATTGACGTCTGACAGTTTTTGTATGGAAGAATTGTAAAAAATCAGCGCTTAGAAAAGTTTCAATGACAGCTTGACCTTCCGACTCAGGGTGCTATTTTATTAATTACCAACTGTGCCCACGACTTCGTCCGCGTGCATGTCGGAAAACAAATTGGATTTCATGGGTTTTTTTTTTGCGCGGAGCCCTAATTATTTTTCTAACATAAAAGTAGCCTAAGTTACTCCTTATAACATCAGCTATCTGCCAGTGAAAATCCCATCAATATTGGTCTAGCTGTTTCGGAGATTAGCCGGAACAAAAAGACAAAATATATATATTTTTTGTTATAGATAAGTACCGTTTAAACTTTCATAATATGAAAGTTTATGTATTTAGCCAAAAAAGCTGTTATTTTGACATTACAAACTATACACTTTAGTTTTATTTATTTGTGTAGATGTATATTTGCCTATAAAGAAGTTAAAAACATATCTTTTCCATCCTTTCGAGCTTCATTGCCGTCGTGTAAAAAGGGGCCCCAACATAATATATATTGATACAGATGTATCCTTTATGACTACGCCATTGAGGCATCAATATATTATTGGAATACAAAAGAACCAATCCTTAAAGGAATACCGACATTATTGTGTTATCACCATACATCACACGAGTAATCCAGACCGAGCCTGTCATCTGCTTTGCCGAGAGATGAGCACAATTTCAAAACACGATCCGACACCCCCTGGGGATGAAACTATAAGAAAGCTTTTATTTTATACTGTGTATGATGTCAACAAACCCTCGAAGATAACGTAAATGTTCTTTAGATAGAATGACAAAGTGTATCTGTTAAACTGACTTGGCATTCTAAAGATTTTGTTTTGAGCAATTTACTGAAAAGACGTTAAAAGTAGCATAATCAGCCTATATGTTCCCACTGCTGGGACACAGGCCTCCTCTCGGTGAGAGAGAGTGGGTCGTCATCAAGTACGCGGGCTCAGTGCGACTTGGTAGATGTCACATGTTTTCGATTTTTTGGTTCTAGGACATGCCGGTTTCCTCGCGATGTTTTCCTTCACCGTTTTGAGAGCAGTAGTGATGAAATAATTTACACAAAGCGCCTGACTGGGTTCGCACCTACTGGGTCACCACTGCTCCATCTTCATCAATTTGCACAGTACCCGGCCATTTTGACATATCGACTTTTAAGGAATGTTCGGCTTTGTAGATCGTTGTTTTGTGTTTCTGTCACTCTGTACCTCTATGATAGTCTCTTTGGTCGATCTGTCATATAAATGCACATGTTCTGTGGGCCTCAGACGAACGCGCGAAGTAAATATAACGTAAATTACTTATTACGAACTATTTCGAAATTGAAAATACTCGTTACATAATATTTACTAATTTTTTTAAATACATATCTACTGCGTGCCGCTTTAATGGCGACATTAATTTAACACGTGTGGTTAATACGGTTTTGCGTTTACGTTTTATGAACATCATAATCATAATCAGCCTATAATGTTCCCACTGCTAGGACACAGGCCTCCTTTCTTTGAGAGGGAGTGGGCTATAATCTACCACGCGGGACCAGTGCGGGTTGGTAGATGTCACTTGTCTTCGAATGTTTGGTTCTAGGACATGCCGGTTTCCTCACGATGTTTTCCTTCACCGTTTTGAGAACAGAGGTGATGAAATAATTTACACAAAGTAAAGCTCCTGTCTGGGTTCGAACCTACGACCTACAACACGTAAGTCGCGGCCGTTACCACTGGGTCACCACTGCTCTCCGTTTTATGAACATATTTTAATTTTATTAAAATTTATTATTTATTTATTTACAATTTTTAAAATAGCACCTTGGAGAGACCTGTACTTAAAGAACTGTAGGGCAGGGGTCATTTGCCGGGGTCACGGATCATAACACATCGCATCAATGAAATTAAAACGAATAACGTGCAAACAGTAGGGAATTGAAGGAAACAGAGAGAGACCTATGTCGGCGAGCGGCGCAGGCGGCAGTTTTCAAATTACGAATTATTTTATGTTGTTATAATTTTTATGATTACTGGCCACTTTTCGATTCAAAAATCGTTTGAATACACGCTACGATTATATCGAGGTCTTTGTGCTAGGGCCTCTGTATCTACATTTTCAGTTGTGTAGTTCACGTTCACGTGTAGTTTACTATCTAAGAATAGCTTACCTCATTAAGATTTGTGTCGTAAGGTCGTAACTCATAAGCGTCGAACCGATCGGATGCAGCGTAAATCATGTCTGATAGCGACACAAACCTATACCTATAGGTACCAGTATACCTATATTTAATCACACGCTTGATTACGGATAAGTCCTGTGAATATAGAAGGTACTAGGTTCTGCCCGCGACTACCTCGTTTACCGCGATTACTTCGTTTTCGCTTTGCGTTCTTGCTGACTTTATTTCTTTTTGCTCGGCTCCAACGGGTCCTAGCGTGATGTTAATATCCTTCCTCAAGAATTGGGCTATCAAAGGCAAACAAGATTTTTTCAAATCCAACTAGTAGTACTTAGTTTCAGAGCGTCCAAACAAACTCTTCAGATTTATTATTAAGGATAAGACCTGTGAATATAGAAAGTATTAATAATGATTTAAACGGACCTAAGGCCTAAGAAAAGATAAGATGGAACTTCTTTGTTGCTTTTTCTTAAGTTGTCAAAAGAATACTTTTTTCTATTTTTGTTGAAAGCAATGTTTTTCGACTTCTTATTTTTAAGATGGCGTCGACTGTTGTGTTGCTATTGAAAAGCTTTCTTTATAGTTTGTTTCTTTTATTAATTCTTATATCGTAGCTAAAAACAAATGGACGCACTTAAGTCACTAGCGTTTTTTGAATAGGAAATCGTTTTCAACGCTCGTAAATATTAATGTTGCTCTTGCGATTAACTGCCAAAAATATCAGTCAGACAGAATTCCTTAAGTAAATATGTTAACGTCTCATGGTGGCATGTTTATGACATACGGAATAATTTTGCACACGCTACGTTGAATACAACATGTCCGTTGATGAGACCCGGCGTTCACGAATGAGTGTGGTGATACTTTTACAGTCGAAACCAATCCGAGCGGCCCACTGAATGTCTGAATACCTTTACAAATTCCAAGAGAGAATACTAGCTCCAGGTTTTGCTAACATTCAGTATTTAATAAAAATAGGAATGTAATTGTATTCATGTTACATGTGCCAATAAAAAATCGTTGCGAGGTGAAGCTTGTTTTACATGAAAACATATTTACAAACGTTCTAGGAAAATACCGAGTGTTATTTTTAGTTCCTTTTTACTTTTTGAACCTGGCTTGGCGTTTATGAGTTTTAATTGGATTTTTGTGTTTACAGTTCAAAAATCTATCTGGACAATAAATCTGCTTGGGGAGTGAGTAAATATTTTTATCAAATTCTGTGATCGACCGATTCTGTGTAAGAGCAGTGGTGGCCCAGTGGTAATGGTCGCGACTTATGAGTTGTAGGTCGTAGGTTCAAACCCTGACAGGCGATTTAGTATGTGTAAACAATTTCATCGTCACTGTTCTCTAAACGGTGAAGGAAAACATCGTGAAAACATGTTCTAGAACCAAAAATTGAAAGACGTGACATCTACCAATACGCACTGAGGCCGCGTGGTGGATTGCTGCCCACTCTCTCTAACAGAGACGAGGCCTGTGTCCCAGCAGTGGGAACATGCAGTGACCGACTGAACTGGTGGCAAATTTGGGTATTACAAAACTTAAAGTTGTTAAAGAACCGTTGACGTGTGAATCGACCCTTTCAAATGACTGACTTCACCGGCCGTAGGTTAACAGTCCTTGCAAACAAAAAGCCAGGAGATTTTAACTCCAGCCGCGTATTAGCGGTAATTTTATGCTGAAAACTATTTCAGTAGTTCATGCTTCAACATTGTTTCCAGTTATTGTGTTGTAGTATATTCAGACTAGGTCAAAGACTTCACCTTTATTTCTATACATCTTATACTTTTTGATCGCACAACTGTACTCTTTCACCATCCAACAACGACTAGCTTTGCACTACATTTTTACCATTTAAAACGACATTTGCCCCACCCAGAAATAACGATACTTAAATATTAAAATCGCTTTTCATGCCTGTCTCAGTGACCGCGTATTCTTCTAAACTATGCAACGGATTTTGATGCGGTGTTCATCATCGTTTATATAATTTACTCTGGAAGTTTTATTATTATGAAGCGATGTTCTATAAAGTCGTAAAAACCATGTGGACCAGGTAGACTTTTCCTTTTCAATGATTTTCTAATTGAGTAGGAAAACTATTTCGTAATATTAAGGAATTAATTAATATCAAAATATAATGCGGCAGACCCCGTAGAAGATGGCGGGGCGAGCTGGACAAAACAAACGACCAGTGATGGATAACTGGTCGACTTCCAGCTCTTTCGATCCAGGGCTAAAGTGGACTTTAGCCCTGGATCGAAAGAGCTGGAAGTCATGGGGAGAGGCCTTTGCCCAGCCGTGGGATGATGCAGGCTAACACAGTAACAAAATATAATACTATCATCGTTTATCGTACGTGTACTCGTTATAAAATTTCTTGTAGCGTAGCTGCAGCCCTCCGGCTATTATAGCTTGGTTTCCTATAAAAGGATTTAAAAAAAAATAACAACTGATCCTGTTAAAGCAGTACTGACTTGTTTGGATAGTATAGTGCATTTTTTTTTAGATATGTAAACACTGACTCATTCACCAAGTAGTGAGGTATAGTCGTTCTTCAAGTACACTAGGGAGAAATACCACTCTACCTTTGATGATTGAACAAAATCTCGCTTCCTGCCTTCGTGCAAGGGAAAAATACGAGTATGGTTTTGGCCTTAGTAGGGCAGAAGTTTCCGAGATGGTTGGAGAATCATACCTAACCGAATTCATTAAAAATAACTCTGTTGTTGTTTTCTTTCTTAGCCCATTTTATATAAGTATCTAAAGATACTAACATCAACAGTATTTGTAAAACTTTTTCAATGTAGATACATAACATTCTGGTTAGTTTTTTTTTTTAATTAATTAGCTCTAGTTTATCAATGTTTCATACCATATGTACATTAGGGATTAATTTACAAAAAAACAACTTCATTAATTATATTTTTTTAATTAAAAGAGTTATCCATATATATTTCACAGCATAGTAACACTTAAAATTAATTAAACTGATCGTGCTAGAATGACATAACTCTAAAATAATAACTAAAGAGGGACACATTGAGATTATCAAGTACTGATCTGTATTATACAATTAGAGGTCAGTGTTATCAACCCAGCTAACTATAAAAAAGGTTGATAAAAAAATTTGTCAAATTACATTACTTAGCCGACGGAATAATGAATTCTTAATAATAATAATATTACAATTACAATACCTACAACAATAATAAAAAGAATGCCTTTTTATTCTTCGTACAAAATAAGCATTAAAAAGAAAACATAAATGGCTTTTCTTATATTACGTTCTCGGCTTCCGTCAGTTAGTCATATAATTTCAAATTATATGTCATGACCAAATAGGTTGATTGTATAAAAGCAAAAGAGTATTTTTACTTATTTTAAAACTAGTGACCCGACAGATGTTGTCATATCCAAAAATACATATAGAAAAACCGGCCAAGTGCGTGTCGGACCCCCCTCAATGAAGGGTTTCATAGTTGGAATGAATTTATCCCAAGAACAAACTTAGTATTGTAGTTGAAAATCATGTTCTCCCATACATTGCAACTGCAAATGTAAGTGACTAACAAAAAAAATAGCACTTTAAAGCTTAATATTTCACAAACGGATGCCTGAGTAAAAAATTTTTTTCACAAATCCGCATTATTTTTGAAAGCTATGCAGCGTTACCCCACACCATGGGGTAGACGAGAAAATTATTCACTGCTCTTCTTTTTTTCATGATTTTATTTTACTACTTTGTCGGCGTGATTAATATGTATATCAATGCCAAATTATAGCTTTCTACTACTAAGAGTCTCTGAGCTAAGCTGCGGATGGACGGACGGACAGACAGACGGACATGGCGAAACTATAAGGATTCCTTGTTTATTACAGATCCCTAATAAGGGCGCTCAGTTGTTCTCGAAATTGAAAATTTTCAATATTTTTTCCATAAAAATATAATTCTTACCAACGAACATCATTTATATAGATAGTAATGATTAATTTACATAGGGTAGGTAGATACGTCGACGGAAGAATAGATACGTAAAAAAATGATATTTCCTGAAAAGGTTTTATTAAGCATGCAATTATAAAAGTGCAAGCACATTTACCTAAAAAAATATTAAAAGCCCTTAAATTTGGTAAAAAAAAGCATTATAAAGAAAACATAAATGGCTTTTCTTATTTTCTTCACGATTTATGGCCAGCCATTTTGTTACTAATTTTAATAGCATAGGTAACCAAATAGGTTGATTGTATAAATTGTATTCAAGTAAAAAGATTATAAACTGTAGGTTTTAAGAAAAGGAAGCAAATTAAATTCTATATTATGAACCAAGTTTATAAATCTTAAGTGTAAAGAAAGCTAAAAATATATGTTTAATAAGGCAGAGTGCTGGATAAAACTCCACGTTTCGGGATTTTGTTCTAGGATAAAACATTGCGAGTTAAAAGTGAATTGTTTTCAGGAAATAGTGCTTTCTCAACTTCGGCGAGTTTTATAGAATTACTACAAGGATTTAGTTGCAATATATTATTTAGATATAAATATAAGTTTAGAATATCGTGGTGTGAATCCGAAGTAATTTGTCCTCAAAAAGTTACAAACCTACAACCAAGAACTAAATTGCTTCATAGCAAAGCCCTTTTACCATTAAACTATGTCTGCGTTAAGAATCACATTTCCTGCGAGTATTTACATTTTTATTTATTTTTTTTATTTACGTGGACCAGTGAGTCCACGTTATAGCACGTCCACTTGACCGAGCGTTTACGTTAAAAATGGCGCTAACTATCGCCAAACCAAAAAAAGCGTTGTTTCACAAAATGATGGCCTTGACGTACGTCAAATAATAACGAATACGTAATCGTCGACGTACGTAGGTCACGTTAACCAAACGTTTGAAACAACCGGCCCTTAATGAGTTTCCGTAATTTCACAAACCTTTAATTACCCAGTAACTTGGTAACACAGCTTCAGTTAACTTAGTTTCCAGGCGCTTAACATATATTAATTAATTGCACAGAGCAAGTATTGTTTATGTCTTGAAGTCACGTGTTTCTCATGATGTGACTTGTATGACATGTGCGGTTTAATTTGTTACAATCAAGCGGGAAATCTTGATGGATAGTCGTTAATCTGATTATCTAACGTAGGTACCTATATCATCCATTTTTAACGGCTGACTTCTATAAAAAGATAATATTGCTCAGCTAGACTGTTATCGGATTTATTTTACCGAAAGGATTAAAAGATTGAAGATTGGATTTTTACCAGCAAAATAGATCTATATAATCCATTATAAAACGCTCAAAAAGGTATGCTCTGAAGTCAAAAGTAAAGTAAAGTTTTACAAAGAAATTTTTATAAAAGTTAAATCAAAAAGCTTCAAACAAACAATTTTAGGGAATTTCAGTAAAACAATGTTCCAAGAACTTTATGAAGTTTTTTTTTCATAAAAGTTACTAGGCATTTATAATACTTACTTTGGCTTTTTAATTTTCATAAAGAAATTACTTTTAATTTATAAAGAAATTATTTTTTCCATGAAATGTTTATTGTAGCGTTAATTGGAAAGTCCTTGACATTCTTGGGCTGATATACTCTACTAATATTTATATTTTTCATTCTCTGAAATAGAAGAGAATCTTCCTCAAAGTTTTACGCAGGTACGTATGCAACGTTTTTACTTTCAAGCATTCCATAAAAAAACACATTCTAAGATCCCGTATCCTTTTCATTGAGTTATATTAGTCTTGTTATCGCTCGGCCTTTCTTTCCCTCCATCTCCCATTGTATCTGTTTCACGTTCCTGGGTTTTCTTGACGTGATCACGTGACTATTAGGCGTCTTTTCCCAATTCCTCCGACATACTTACGACGTATTTAAACATACGCGGTTCCATCTCGTTATTTCACGAGCGGCACACGAGCGTGACGGTACAATTTCCAAATGCTCGCACTTCGACACGCATTGTTGAAGTGTTCTCATCGAGAGCCGTTCTTTAATAATACCCATTGTATACTTGTATGTTCCTTACATGATGGCATTGAGCATGAAGGTCCATGTAAACTACCAGTTTATTCATCTGCTATGTGGCGAATTGGCGAGTATCTGCAACTGCCGGTTGAGTACCGTCATCTTCAGCGAAATCAGACTTTTCGAGGTTAAAGTCTATTACCCATATCCATTTATCCATGCTAACCAAAACCAAACGGTCATCACTGCATTATACTTTCATGTCGTATTTACATAGTAACAGCAAAATTTCCTCTACTCGGCTAAAACTTCTATCATTACGTGACTTACTATTACTGGCACATTTATTCGTTACCCTCAGAACAAACTGTGCAGTATACATTCATACCTGGTAAGTGGCAAGATGGCGCGTGAAAAATGCTTTCAATGGCGCTGATTCACCCCCGCCGCTACACGGAGAGGGTGTGCCTCGTTTCAATTAGTTTCTTCGCCAATCCTATTCTTGGTAAGGTAAGCGATTTACAAGATTAGTTAATCAGCATAATCGTGTAGATTAAAATCACTGGCCCGTGGTAGCACGGGATATTAAAAATTATTATCTTCTTATTCTCTTAACAGTTCATTTTCATCGTCATCGCGACGACAGGTAATCTACTGTTTATCGTGGATCTTACTCATACTATTTTGTAATTCATGCTCAAGGCAAACTCTAACGCATGAGACGGTAGGAAATATATGAAATGGTGTCATAAACTCCTCCGGTAATGCCTTCTTGCAATGCTTAAATAATTTAATTTAAAAAAGTCGTCTGTCTACTTTATGGGTGCTAAAGTAGAGAGAGCGCCACATTGCTGCTCTAAGCTCTATTTCAATTAAGAAGGTTCAATTAGAAGGTTTTCTTCGGGATAGTCTCTCGCGGTGGCAGTCTTATTGATAGGTGTCGGGTATTGCGGTGTTCACGGTCTACAGACCTTATTTATATTTGTTCAAGTGTTGTTAATTTAAAGTGCTTCTTATGACAGTAAAAGGTATGGTACGATTGCTTCCCTGGACGAGATCCATCATTGTTCTTGTTTGAAGGGTAAAAGAACCGGTCTACTCACACAGTAAGGAGGCCTGTGTCCCAGCAGTGGGAACGTTATAGGCTGGTTATGCTTATGAGATAAGGATTATTATTGCAGATGTCCAACATGCTTGTATGACGCCAAATAACATAAAACATAGATACCTACAGGGGCGGCATTCCGAAACAACATTGGCCTTTTATTGACATGGTTAGTCGCTGACGTGTGGCATTCAATCGTGTGTTGAAGGCTGTTTGTAACATTTTGGAAGTCATGCTCAGGGCAAAAGGTCAAGAAACTATTGACATTCGATTCCGCAATGTGTTTTTATTTCTAGAATCAAGATTTTTGTCAATAAAACGTCGTGTTGCAAAGGTTGAGATGAATTGTCTAAAACTACATAAATAGCTACTACATACGTCTAGTACAACCAGTCTTACCAAGGGGTATCGTATTACCCAGTAACTGAGTTGTGGAGGTCAGATAGGCAGTCGCTCCATGTAAAATACTGATATTCAGCTGCATCCGGTTAGACTGGAAGCCGACCCCAACATAGTTGGGAAAAGGCTAGGCAGATGATGATGATGATGACATACGTCTAGTACTATTATACAGGCTGGGCAAAAAATCGTGGATCAAACGAAACAGGGCGATAGTCGGGGTTATTTGTAGTAAAAAATATGTTTGTGCGAGAGCCCTAACTTGATCTCCTTAAAAGTCATGAGAATTTGAGTGTTTACAGTAAGGTTCTAAAGTTACAAATAATTTTTCGTGAGCCTTAAAAGATATTGAAAAAAGTGCCAATACTGATAAATCATGGTACCCACTGTCATAAAAGCACTGTTGTAGTGATGATACTTTTTTTTTTTTTACTGTAAATAACCTCAACTATCGCCCTGTTTCGTTTGATCCACGATTTTTTGCCCAACCCTGTATATTCTGTGACTACATGTAATTTTAGTAATTACATAATATTAGGTATGCAGAAACGTGCAATAAAGAACTTTAGGTGGGAAAAGGTTAATACTTGATTCTTGTAGGATATGATGGACAGGTTTTCCTCTGAGGACGTTGGTTCGTCTACATATCGATGCTCGTTGTGGTCGCTATTACGATAAAGCAACAATAGATGATGAGCAACTTTTGGTCGGTTATGGACTGTGCATCGATGTGCTGCTGCATACACAATTACCTACTCAATTAGTATAATACCACCACATCTAAAGGGGATATGTATATTTATGTAAGGGCTGATTTTTCAATCGACAGTTATTTTTGATTCGTGGAATAAAATTGACCTCTGACAGTTTTTGTATGGGAGAACTGTCAAAAATTCAAAATTATTCATCGGATAAAATTATCTGGCGTTGGAAAAATCAGCCCTAAGATAGAACTATTTACTCTAGGTACTAAATTAAATGACTAATTATACAAATAAATATAAAAACAAAGGACACTTAGGCGTCGAAGTACTCGTCCGCATCGCTGTCAACCGGAAACGTGTCCAGAAGTCTGGCAGCATCTGATATGTCTTAGAAAATCTGAGTGAAGAGATATAAATAAACATTAGGTGCTTTGCTGATAGTTGAATAAAATCGCCTTCAAAGTTTAAAGTTTCATTTCGCCACTAAACGCCTTAAATCTCAACATTTATTAAATTAGGTATTGATCGACAGGGTCTACTTTCCCGCTCTTTTAAGGCTTCATTTATTTCCTCGTAAACTTTTGTTCAATAAAGAAATTGTAAAGATTCATACTCTCTATTTCGGGCTACTGAAAAGGAAGCTGTAACAATGGTTACTGTTTTTCTGAAGATAAGTCCGTTTGAAGACAAAGGGCGAGGCCTTGTGTTACAAAATCGTCCATTAGGGTACGATCGATATCTTGTTTGGGTGGATGGTGTTATCTGTTAAATGCACGATAGCATATACATACATAATTACATACAGATGCCTCGTATATCTGAACTTGGAGTACCCATCGACATACCTACGTTACAAAACATAGGTACCTAAAGATTCTTCTAGACGAAATTGGGAAAGCTTTTAATAAAAAAAGCTAAAAGCTTAATTCCTTGATAAAAATGTTTTGAGCTTTTTTAACCGACTTTAAAAAGGAGGTTCTGTATTCGACCCTTATTTATGTATGTTTGTATGTCCGCGATTATCTCAAAAACTAATGAACCAATTTTGATAATTCTTTCATTAATAT
Organism: Hydraecia micacea; assembly: GCA_914767645.1. Taxonomy (NCBI): domain Eukaryota; kingdom Metazoa; phylum Arthropoda; class Insecta; order Lepidoptera; family Noctuidae; genus Hydraecia; species Hydraecia micacea. The sequence continues at coordinate 7,567,750 of OU611779.1, read as the reverse complement.
GATCTACATACTTTCAGGAAGGTTTAGTATATAATACATTAGGTAATTATTCTCATGTACGAAGTTATTTGCATAAATGTAGGTACTGCATCTCCGGCATTTCTATGCGAATTTTGATGATTCTTCTAGTCGGTGTCTTCAATTCTTCGATGCCCTAGTGTTAATTGAATTTGTGTGGGGTAGGTACAACTAAAAAGTGAAAAATAAAAACTTAAAAAAAAAAAATCAACCGTCTTCAAAAAAAAAAAACACTACAAAGTGATAAATAACTTTAATTTCGGAAGTCGGTGTCGTAAAACGAAAATGCGAAACCAACGACACCGACTTCCGAAATTAAAGTTATTTATCACTTTGTAGTTTTTTTTTTTTAAATCGGTTGTTTTTTTTTGTAAAAAAGTTTTTATTTTCTATCGTATGCTGATGAAAGAAAAAAAATTCATGAAAAAAAAACGTACTCGGTCCTTCCAGTCTCTTCACTAATTAAGTAGGTGGGTCAAGCTCTTTAGTTATTCAAACACTACTTAGTTTATATCGAAATATTGTTATTATAAACATGCCTTATATCGAGCTGAAATTATACACTTCAGCTTCAGATGCATCCGCATGAAGACGATTCGGATTACAGTGATTCGTTTTCACGAACATTTCACAGCGGGTGACGTACTTCATCAATCCACTGCAATCAATCAATGTTTGCATATCCTAAATGAACTCGCCACTCAATTAACACGCTTGCTACGGACGCGGCTAGAGCGCGGCGGCTGCCGCAAAAAGAATAGTGAATCCAGTGTACTGTTTTAATGGCACTCTTAAAACCCATTTGTGTTTGTGCAAAGAAGAAATGGGACTCGGAAAATGTTTTTCTTTGAACAATTCTTTGGAAAAATATTTATAAATAGAGACGGTGGACTTCTGTGTAACTCTGGGAGCCATTGAGAACAAAGGTGCGTTGCATGAGATGTATGAGACAAGACGTAAATTAAAAGTTGATTGAAAGAAAGAGGCTCATTATTGAATACACATTTTAAAGTAACAGCTATGGAAGATGTATCAAATTCATGAAAAAGATTTTTATTTTAAAACTAGTTGACCCAACAGACGTTGGCCATCCTGTTCAAAAAATAGGTCCAAAGTGGTATAATATTCCGAAAATTTTTAAACGCTAATGTGATGTACCTTATTAGAAAGCTTATTTATTAAGCTGTTCGAATAAAGTTAAATATGATTTCTTCAGGCGCTTGTTTTTGTAAAATAGTGAATAATGTTTCAGTACAAACAAAACGCACATAGCCTTTATTTATTAATTTCTATGCAATATAATTATTTAAAATGTGGCAAAATTTTCCGTTTCTATTAAATACTTTGAGATTTTATTATAATTTTAGCTGCAGCTCCATGAAATTGAGACAAAAAATATTGATTATCATGACTTGTCACGTCATTTGCCACAGGGCTGCCAACTCTAAAATATAAATAATGTTTGTAGTTAGTGATTCAAGCATTTTATTTTTCAACCCTGGTTAAAAAAAAAACGGGTGGCTGTAAAAAAAAATTTAATACCTTTGGGTATTTTTTTTTTTTGGATTTTATCGATGTCTTTGGACATCAATTTAATTACCCTCTTTCAGCCTATAAAGCTGAGAAGGCTGTTTAAATTTTCAATTATTTTAGTACCAAGCCCCCCATACATTTATTGAACATCTCCTTTCACTAAATCATACAATATCTCATAGAAAAAAGGGTACTCGAATTTCAAAATTTTCCGGGAATTTTTTTCTGTAGAAACCTATATCGGACTATAACAAACATTTTAAAACAAAAAATATAACCAAATCAGTCCAGTCGTTCTCAAGTGATACGCTTACCAAAACATTTTATTTTTATTTCAGTAGATAAAGTAACATGACACAACATTTTTCGGTAACAACATGACATCATTAAGCTCGTATAAAGTTGTACCGGGAATTTCTTATTAATAGTTTCTATGATAAGAGCCTTTGAAAGTACTCAGGCATGTTACTAAAGCGAATTTCTGTTCCAAGAATTTATGATATTAAAATTGTGTTCTACGCCTAGTCCTTTGTCCTTTATAAAAGCTTTGCAATAAGTAGACGCAGATGTATGATTGGTGCTCAGGTGTGCGGATAACAACTATTTGATGTATTAGAAACCTTCACGTGTGACCTGCGAACCGTTAGACAGTAAATCAATGTTCTCAAACCTACTTAAGTATATCCCAAGATAGACATTTTGTTGAACGTTCCCTTTAACTATTTTAACGTTAACTTGCAATATATTCTGATATGATCATGTCTAACTCCATCAATAAAAATACCACAATAATGTCCTTTTTATAATATAACTATTTGTTGTCAAAAATATCCTCTAAAGGGGATCTAAGCTATCAATAATACAGCATACACTCTCGGCGATGTTGTGAAGTTGACACTTATCGATGTCCAATTTTATTTCCCCTTTTCCTCTCGTATTCGGTTTGAAACGAATTTCGTGTATATTCAAACACTATTTATTGGATGTTTGTTGGAATGAAACATTCTAGCTGAATAAAAATGCCTTTTAGGTAAAATATGACCGATTCTTTGGTGTTGCCTGTTTTGAAAGGTTTATGTAGGTAGGTGTAAGTTGTGGTGTCCGAATGTGATCAAAACACTTGATTCCTACAAGTCCTAACCACAGTATAAATATCTTTATACTGTGTCCTAACTCTGTGTTAAGTAGGTACTTAGACCCCCGTTGTTCGTTCCGTCTATATTTGGTTGTTGTAGTTATCGAAAAATTTTAGCATCATATTTTCCAGTTCGTGGCTAAATAATAACAGCCGCACAGGTCGATCGATCAGGTTAAGCTACGCTTGCCGCGGTTGGTCTGTGGATGGGTGACCATCTTTACATATCGAGACCGGCTACGGCTTAACGTGCTTTCCGAGGCACGAAGGGGCCGTGCCTCGGAAAGCATGTTAAGCCGTTGGTCCCGGTTGTCATTCGTGGATCTATGACAGTCGTTACGGGTAGTCAGTAGCCCGAAAGTCTGACAACCAGTCTAACCAAGGGGTATCATATTACCCAGTAACTGGGTTGTGGAGGTCAGATAGGCAGTCGCTCCATGTAAAATACTGGTATTCAGCTGCATCCGGTTAGACTGGAAGCCGACCTCAACATAGTTGGGAAAAGGTTAGGCAGATGATGATGATTTTCCTGTTCGAAATTCTTACTCCTTACAGCTGGTAGCGTCTCAGTGAGTACTTTACTATATAGCCCTTGCCCCTTATTCTTGGGTCTACTATAGCATCTCATTTTTAGTCTTATAAAATTAAATAGTGCCAGAATAAGTAACGCACCATGCGTCCGAAGAATTCACCAAAATCTTTCTCTTCGTAACACTAGCTAGGCTTGTAGGTAGTAGACGTTTTATGGAACTTGGCAGTTGTTCTCATAATGGATTAGGTAATAAAACTGCTCTCACAAATTGGCTTGTCTCATAATAATATATTTAGTCAATGTTCAATAATAAAATAACTTTATATGGTATTAAGTCCGTAATATCATTTGCAATTCTCTCAAGTTCGAGGTACCGGTTTTTGTCTATTTATAATTTTCTGCTAAGATAAAAATCAAAGGCGTTATTATTATACTGCAGGCAGATAGGAAATTGTATTGGATATTTCCCCATGCATAGCAATTGAGGAGAATTTTTCGATATCCTATCAAGTATGTCGCAGAATTGGTTGGGGGCACTAACGCGTTGATTAGAGTGCCTCGGTGAGGAAGGGACAAAGACAATGTTATTTCTTTATCTCGCAAAAAGCGCAGTTAGATCTGTAGGATAAGTAAAATAAAGTGTTTTTAATTTTCTTAAAAAGGAGTACGTTTATTCATGGTGTGTAGTAAAAACAATCGGACTTATCAATCACTAAATAAACTAATGATAATACATTTTAGTTCCTAAGTTGTTGCAGGTATGTTCTTTTATTTTATGTTCGTGGAATGAACTTTACTTTGCCACCATTCTTGGGCCCCAAAATAACACTGTAAGGATCAGATTCCATATGCTTTGGTCCATCAGGCGCGAATCTGTACTTCATAATCATCTGAGCGATTGCCGTACGTATTTGCATCATTCCGTAGCGTTTGCCTGAAAATTAAAAAAAAAACCTGAGATTATGCCTTCTTACAAGTTCGAGTCTAAAATAGGTAATTGAGTCGATTAGTATTGAATCGGGTTCATAATAGGTAACTGACTTGACATTGCAACATAAGTATTTTTGCAGCACCTTTCCTGATAAATTATTTATTTATTTAAAACGGCGAAAGGTCTCATTAGTACCACAATGATATTGTGTGAGCGCCCTCTTGTTTACAGCGTCAAAAAATGATTCAATTGCAGTAGCTACATACCGATGCAGAACCTCGGTCCTTCACCAAACGGCAAGAACGTGAAGTCACGGTTATCGCTGTCGGTGGAGTTGATGAACCTCTCGGGACGCCACTCTTCAGGCTCAGGGTACGACTCCTCGTTGTAGTGGATGGCCACTACGTTCACGAACACCGGCGTGCCGGCTTCCACCGTCAGCCCGTCAGTCAGCTGGTATGCTTTGTTGCAGATCCTGTCCAAGTGCGGCACTGGAGGATACTTCCTCAATGTTTCTGGAATATTAATTAACATTCCACTAAATAAAATCTAAAGCTAAATAAAATCTATCTTAGTTTCCGGTACGTACCATGCATGCACGCAGTAACATATTTAACTTTCAACAAATCGTCGTACTGCAGAACGTCTTTCCCGCTTTCTTTTAACGCCTCGCTGACTTCCTTATAAAGTTTTTCCTGGAAGAAATAGGTCCTTTGTATTACACGGTAAATATTAGTACGAAACTGTAGCAACGGTTTGTGGAGATAAGGAAACGTGACATTTTGTATTTCAACTTTGGGAAGAGAGATGGAAAGTAAAAGAATCGTGTCTGAGAAATAAAAGCACAATGGGAGGTTGGGGACGAATGCGAGCCATTTTCTAAATGCATTGCATATGGTTTCTCTCTTTTTTTTTGTAAACATGAGTTCAGCGCTTATCAACCCGCTAGGACAGCATAATGCTACGCTTAGGTAAACCTTTTGCTGTCGGTATTATAGTTTTTTGTATGTACTTACGATAACGATAAACGTTATTCTATTCTAAATGACATGTAAACCTTTATGGCCCAACAGTGATCCTCCATAATTAATGTTTGTAACACGTATTGTTGACCAGATACTTAATCTAATGAACAATCATTTAGCTAACGATGTTTTGATACCTGTTCGTCAGGGTGGTATGCTAACTCGTGGAGCATATAGGTTAATGTTGTAGATGACGTTTCGATAGATCCCAATATGAATACAGCCGCCTGGGCCATCATTAGGTTATCAGCTAATTCTGAAAGATAAGAAGGTACAGCGATAACATTGCAATTAAGAATGTATTGTTCTATATAGAAGTATTTTGATTGTTGATATTATTTGTTAGTGATAAGATATTTTCATCTGTCCCGCGATTTGATCATTATCATTGATTTGATTTTATATTTTGTATGACATGTGTTTTATGAAACACTTTTTTCCGACTGATGTTACTTTAGGTTTCACTGTTTTTTTCCGCTACTTCTTTCTTTTTATTATCTTTAGTAGTGACATATCGTAGATTTCTAGAGGAGAACTTACGCGAGTCGGATCCAGCAGGTAGTTTCAAGTTCGTCTTTATCTTCAACAAATGATTAACGAGATCCTTCTCACTAGCCTGGCCAGTTTCCTGTCGTTTGCTGGCAACTTCCGTAAACAACTTTTTTATGTATTCTGTTGCAGGCGTCGAGAAGAACTTCAATCTGAAAATTATCTGCTTTTAATACAATTGCTTCCTACAGCTATAATTTGATAGAGATCAGAAGTGATAATTTTTCATTTAATGTTATTTTGTTGTAGATAATTATTGGTAAGTAGTCACAAAGCACAAACAATTCAGTAGGCAGGTGCGTTTCTTTAATACGCCAACACAGTATACGTCTTTCTCACAGACGCTGTTAATAAATTAGCAATTACCATTCAGCCCATTAAAAAAAACAATACAAAATAATAAAATACCTGAGAACTTCAGCAATAGCGGGGAGGAAGAAGATCATGGTGAACTCAAAGCCCCGCCAGAAGGTCCACTTGACCATGTGGCGAGTGATGAACCAAAGGGGCGAGGTCAGCTCCTTCAGCGCACTCACTCGAATACCGAACACGGTGTATGCCACCGTGTCAGAGGTGTACATTGAGAACAGTGTCTGAAAACGCAAAGACGTAGGTGGTTAGACGAAAGCGTCGCTCAAATTAGTTCTGCTTGAATTTGTGATGCTAGGTAGTGTCGGAATATAACGTAAGGTTGACGATCCACTTTAAGGGGAATTACGCGTATAGATTTCCTAAATACCCTTTTAAATAAAATAAAAACAAAATAATAACTTTTTTTTTCTTTAATTCTTTCTTATTTTTTTTTAATATTCTATTCTAAAAACAGTCCTAAATTGAAAAAAAAACTGGAGTAGTGGTATCATGTAAAACCTCACGAGATATTATTTCAATGTAAACGTACTCAGTTGGAACTTGGAAAACATGCTCTAGACTTTGGTATCAAAATGTCGCTACTTTAATTTTCAAATAACTTTATTTTGAAACGAAAGGCTTCCTAAAATTAATTACCAAATGGAACAAAAGTAGTATAAGTAATAGGAAGTACGAGCGAGCGATGTTTTCTGCCCCTGACCAGGTATCGATAACCAATATCATTTCCTTTTTAGTTGGCTGTTGCAGATACGTCTTCGTGAAACTTCTTAGGACATAACGTCGAAAATGCACTGACTTTAAGGTACAGGAGCAAACATCTAAGTAGATGGATGGATTTTCACTACAATGATGTAAATTCAATAATGAAGATTTATTTATTTATTTTCTGAGCCAGTAAAGACCCTCGGTTATTATTGGGACTCCTAATTACTGTTACTCATAATATAACATCATGCCTGTAATCGGCGAAGGGTTAGGCAGAGGTGTAATAATAGTACACACATCACACATACACGTACCATACCTGAAATCACCTCTCTAGTCTCCACTCTGGAATTCGTAGGTACTCCGAGCCCCAAGATACAGAATAACTGTCTAGTTTGGGGCTCACTGGCAAATACTATATTGTAACTTAGCTGTAGGTAATATTTTTAACCGACTTCAAAAAGAAGGACGTTCTCAATTCGACTGTATGTTGTTGTTTTTTGTTACGCAATATCTCCGGCAATTGTGAATTGATTTCTTAAATTATTTTTTAATGGGTACGGTATGCCTCAGGGGTGGTCCCATATAAACTTTATTAACTTTGCTTGGGTAGTTTTTGAGGTAGCTTCAATAATACGTATTTTTTGCCACTTAGTTTATAAGCTACTTATGTCGTCTTAACTTGCTGTTAACCAGTGAACCTGTTTACTGTATTACCACAGAATAAATAGTTGGTATTACCTGGACAATAAATATTTTCTATTCTTTGTATTTCTATATTTTGCCAGTTATGTTAAGTTCCATGTAATAGAGGGCGAGGCTTTTGCCATTAACCGGGCACAGACCGAGACTCCGGTTACTCATTATCAGCTAGACCCATTTTTATAAATTTTGTTCGTAATATGCATAATATTAATACTCCTCCAGACCGTATTTCGGCTATGGCGGCCAATCTCAACGGAGACTAGCCTTCGGCGCAGGAGAGATAATATTATAGTGCACAAGCGTGTGTGCAAACACAGGTGCACTCTCTCCTCCCTAATATGCATAGATCCTATGTAAACTAAAACTGAAAGCAAGCCTGCCGTTCAGTCAGTTCAGTAGAAATTCATATTATTTGTAAATGATGATTCACTTCTAAGTTTTTTACCATGTTTATTCAACACAAACGGTAGCGGTCAGTACCTAGGTACGTTATACGAAATAGCAAAGTCAATTCTGCATACGTTGTAAATACATATCTACAAAGGAATTATTACGGGTGATGGTTTATGTAATGATGACTTAACTACGTGTTACAAGATTGATCATAATTAGTTTTTAATTAACTAGCGACCTCGACCTGCCTCTGCTTCGCACGGTTTTTACTACTTGACCAAGCATTGAGACTTCTCTATTATTTATAAGTTGAATATTAATGTAATATGTATGTCGCAGATGGATTGTAGAATCCGCTGTTTTATAAAACCGCTATCGGTTTTACAAATTAGTCGTCATTAGTCGTCATCTCATTAGACACTCTTTTTCTAGCTTTCTAGCCATATCATCTTTCATACAATCCATTCATCGTTTCTTTGATCTTCGCCTACTCGTATAGCCATCCACATTCGTACTCAAAACTTCCATTGTAAATATTATCAACCTTTTAAATGAAATGGCTTTGAAGAACGCCATCTCGGGCGGTAATCGTGTTACAGTTAAGCTGGACGTCTCATATTAACGCCTCGGTACTATAACAAGGTTTAAGGTACAATTACCTTAAGATCAACAGGCTCATTTTTATCAACGTAGTCCCTCTGTATCTTGTGCACGAGTTCAGTAGAGTTGATGTTCATCAGTTCGGTGATGCCCCTCAGGCGCATGCTGGTAAACATGGGAGAGATCTCGTTCCTCATCTGCACCCACATTGGACTCTGAAAACATATTTTTTTCGTTATAGGTAGGTAAAAAGTTACAGACAGGTTCTTTACAGGAGGGTTGATATCTAACCGCACAGTAATCTAATCTTTGATGTGACATAATGACATAATATGCAAATAGAGACGATTTCTGTTTTTTTTTCGATGTCTGTAATTTATATGGTTTACATATTAAAGAGTGTTCTATTCTATTCTGTTTGGACAGACAAACTCACGCGCCGATACTAAATCTTACATACCTACTTCGTAATCTTTGTACAGACGCCAGCACATCAAGCTACTACAATCTGTCAAATTTCTTTAATAGATTTTCAACTTTATCGCTAAAGCATAAGGTTGAAAGTTGATTGGGAAAATTTGATAGTTTCGGGTAGCTTGATGTGCTAGCGTCTATACTTGGCTAAAATAGTGTGCTTGTATCAAGGTCAATGGCAAAAATAAATGGTAGATACGCTTTTTTCACATTTTTGGGATGTTTACTTGTATTAATTAATACAGGATTTATTAAACTAGTACCTATATCATGAAATGATTAATCAATCAATCTCGTACATACCTTTATTGTGAATAAATTCAACGAACCCAACGGGTCATCCTTGGCTCCTGCATAACTGTATCTGTCTTGAAAACTATCACTGTCTTTCACCAGGACTTTCTTCGCAAGCTCCTTCGAATTGAGTATAAGGGTTGGTTTCCATGATAAAAACATTCCGAAATAATCATTCGTCTTGTACTTCTGGCCTAAGTCATAGAAGACGTCATAGAAACTTCTTCTCATCAGGAACGAAAGGTTCCCGAAGAACATTGTCGGTTCCTCGTAAGGAACACCTCGTTGCTTCCAGTACCCATAGTTACTCCGGGAGAAAAGATAGAATATCGTTAAACAAGATATCACAAAAACAAGAAACAGTTGTATGATAAAACCGAGCATGTTGACGTCCGGTCCGATCGCGTGTTCGGCTTACAAAGAATATCATTAGCTGATGTCTTCTGGGATTTAGCTAACATTTAAAACCAGTGTATTTGGGTATAACGAGGTATTTTGTAGATAAAAATTATCAACCAATTACGTAGGTTTACTTATCGCTGTGGAGGTCAGATAGGCAGTCGCTCCATGTAAAATACTGGTAATCTGCTGCACCCGGTTAGACTGGAAGCCGACCCCAATATAGCTGGGAAAAGGCTAGGCAGATGATGATGATGACTTATCGCTGTGCAATGGATCATTGGAGACGTCGCGTCGAGTAGCGTTTAGGTACTCCAATTATGTCAGACCCTAATTCTTGAGGAAGGTTATAGGCTATTTAACATCACGATACGACCCATAGGGGCAGAGCAAAAATGTAAAAGTCAGAAAGAACGCAACAGCGCAGTTGTTGGCGGGCGATGTGATGCGACGCGGTGGGTCGGGGCCAAAATTTCACGAGGACGAAGTCACAGAAAGAATTCAAATTCAAATTCAAATATATTTATTTGTACACATAGGTGTAATGTAGTCTTACATGATGGATATAATAAAAATAATTTTGTGTCACTATGTGCTGCCTTGCAAGGCGTACAAATGAAACGCTAACATAGTAAGCGTACAAATTAGTAGGTAAAAAAAAAAAACAAAATAGTAGGTAATTAATTGGTAGGCCTATAAATTATAGATTACTGTTAAATTTAATAACAGTATTAAATCTCTAGCAATAATATAAAAAAGGAAAATTGTACAAATTAAGATAACTAACTAATATTATTAACTAAACTTATTAACTAGGTATAGTAAGAAAGTAGGTAATTATTAAATATGAGGAAATGGTATTACGGGTTTTGTTTTTCTTCTAAATATTCATTTATGTTGTAATATGCTTTCTGTATCAGGAACCTATGGAGTGTTTTTTTGAAAGTACTGAAGTCTTTAGAAGCTTTTATTGATTTGGGTAGTTTGTTGAATATTTTTGGAGCCATTCCTAGGAAACTTTTTGAGAATAGGGCGGTTTGATGGGTTTTGGACTTAAGAGCACCTGGATGGCGTTTAGTGGATAGGGTGTCTAGAAGCTAGTTTATTATTATTATAAATGCTTATTAAGTTGTTATTAGCTATTCTAGTAGCTATGTCAAAATAAAGAAAACAATAACTTCCTGGAAATGCTTTTTCTAGACGAGCCAGAGCAAGCTCTCGCTGAAATGTCCTTTTTTCCGTCTGGTTGAATAATCAGCGTCCAGAATGCGCTGTGGCATTAATGATCGTTCTGCGTCTACAGAAGCACTACTTGAGTGTACCTTTTGTCCACAATGCTTTCTATTCTCTAAGTATGCCTACTATTTTTGGGTGGTGGGTCAGCAACTCTTGACCTAAAAATGTATATTTAGTTGCATTAATTCAATCTCCCTAGCCTTTTTGTTGGGGTCATCTTCCAGTCTAACCGGATGCAGCTTAATACCAGTATTTTGTATGAAGCAACTGCCTATCTGACCTCCACAACCCAGTTACTGGGTGATACGAATACAGGAATTATCTCTACACTTGGTTTATATAACGTAGTTTGGTTTACCCTCCTTGGCATATGATATGGCGCGTTTATAAAAGTTTGAAGATAATTATACTTTCCGAGTATTTTTGTGATTATAGGGCGATAGATTTTGTATAGGTTTTATTAAGAGGGCCAACCAGGATGTGTTATGATTAGGTACTAACGCGTTTTTAAAACTTTCAGATTTGTTAGATTCTTATTTCAACACAAATCGACATTCATCATTTTATCATTGTTCTAGTACTTATAATATTATAATGCTTTATCGTCTATTAGAGCAGTTATCGTTTATGTAAAAAACAGCGCTGTTTATAACGATAACAATTGAAGAGCTAAACCAGTGTGGGAAAGGTCAAATGATTGCGATATTACGTAATCAATATTGAAGTGCAGTACGTACTGATGCAGTAGCGCCCTCCCTGTTTAAATGGCAGGAAAGTGAACCAGAGATTATCACTACCGAACGTGGTGACGAGTCTCTAGGGACGATATCCTCGGGCTCCGGGCAATATTGCTCGTTGGATAGCTCGCTATCAAAGTCATGAACGCTGAGTGCCGTGCCAGGCTGCCACTTGCATGTCTGATCATAGCTTATCCGAATATTGCATGACCAATCGCAAGCGGTAGGTATATTACGCGATCACGTCGCGTATCCTCTTGCTTAAAACAGCCTTTAAATACACAGGTGAATTTGAGTTTCAGTAAATATTTGTCTTGCAAAATTAGCATCAAATAAACTAAAGTAGCACTTGTCTATTTAAACCTAGTGAGTAAAACGACGTCTGCATGGCAACATCAATCAATTTTAAATGCATATAAATGTAACCGAAAACGGTTTCCGATTTGATGTATGGAACTCATTACCTAAATTAATAGCTTGGCTAATGACAGGTAATCCCAGTCGGTTAAATACACAACAATCATCTGTAATTAATGTTTGTATAGATAACGTATTTCACTAATTATTATACGAGTACCTAAGGTCCGACCGCGGCAGATTTGCCAAAGATGTAAACAATAATGGCCGCTCGAAATTGAATAAAATCGATAAACAAGAGTGAAGTGAGAACAAGTAAGTAATGTTTTTTTTTTCGTCTAATTAGCTCGGAGATTTAGACGAAAACAAACATTACTTACTTGTTTTCGTCTAGTTAGCTCGGAGATTTAGACGAAAACTAACATTACTTCAAATAAAAACTCTTGTTTATCGACTTTATTCAATTTCGAGCGGCCATTGTTGTTTACATCTTTTTGATTATGTCATGTTTCCAGTACCTACCTAAGTAAGTACCTACCTAGGTACTTAGAGTATAGTAACTAAAAAAACCTAGGTATAGTCTAGCCGGTTAGCTTGGAACACAGGTTGATCGTCAGCTGAAATAATGTCAAAAATGCACTTTGCATTAAAATGGCAGAGTGCAATTTGCATTTGCTTAAGAATAAAAACTGGTTATAACCCTCACTGATAATAATGATAATAATGATCGTGTTTCGTTAAGACAATCGACGGACCAACAACACCATTTTCTAAATACATAATACTTAGGTAGTAACTAGAATTTTTTTATCGAGTAATTCTTATCATTCGATAGTGATGACATTGATTAAGTATGACTTTATAATCGCAATATCACATTCAGATCAACACTTTTTTGCTATCGACGATCATGAGTCTCGAGTTTAGTCGAGTTCATTAAAATTTGTACCCGATGTTTGTGCAGTGAGGTGTTTACAGTTCACACATTCATTACACGTGGCCACATATGCATTTCGTATCTCATTTGGCTCATATTTTCCTTTATCAAGGTTAATTATTTAATGTTCCAATGATGTAAAATTAAACGTTTTGGTGTATTCCTGTAACATAACGTACGTTTCACAAACGCTACAGTTTCCTACAAAAACGGTGGCCGCAGTGATGGCTATCATGAAAATGGTCGCAGCGGGGTTTGACCAGGTGTCAAAAAACGCTCTCTAGGAAAACGTGCGGAAAACACACTGTATTTAGCACATCGAGCGAACCTACGGGCCAGCATGCGGCAGCAGCGGGGCAGCATTATACAGGTTGTCTCAGAACGGTCCGACTATTTTGAGAGTGAACGAGGTGCAAACAAAGCGAGGTGGAGGTGAGAGAGGGGTAGCGTTTGAAAGATCTGTTCTTACATTTTTAGTTGCCGCCATGCCTTACACGGGAGAGCAACGCTCGAGAACAATCGATAGCTCATTTGAGTTCGTCGGTTATTTCTAATTCATTACGGATTGCGCAATAGTGGAGAAACCCCTAGTAATGCCACTATCCTCGCGTGGATCCAGGCATCCAACGTTGCTCGAAACACACTAGGCGATATTCATCATGGTCGTCCAAGAACAGCAAGAACCTCTGGAAACATCGAATTGGTTGCGAATTCCGTAAGTCGACAGCCTCGTGTTAGCATTAGGAAGTGCAAATCGTAATTAGGGCTATCTAGAGCGACGAGACTTAGAGAAAGTGAGCACTATAATGCCACTGCCACTGCCACTATGCCATACAAGTAACAACTCGCGAGCAGCACTGCAAGAGTTGTTTTCCGAAAAAGTGATTTCTCAAAGGGGTACCATTGAGTGGCCACCACGGAGCCCGGATTAAACCCACTTGATTTTTCTTGTGGGTTATCTTAAAAGCGTTGTCTACGAGAACAATCCACAAAGTATGGTAGATTTAATAAGAAACATTGAAGAGAAGATCAGATTTATTCCTCAGCAACTTCTTCGAAAAGTCTTCGATAATGTCCGCAAAAGGTTTGAAGAGTGTCGCCAAAGAAACGGTCGTCATTTATCTAATGTAATATTCAGAAAGTAAACTTTCGTTCTTTGTGTACATTTTGGTATCAATAAATAAATAGTTACAATTAACATTTTTTTATTAAAATCGTTCGAAAAAGTTGGATCGTTCTGAGACAGCCTGTATATGTTTGTTTACTTCAAAGGAACTGCTAAAGGAACTATCTAGTCTCAGTAGTTCCTTTAGCTTTTGCAAAGAAACTAGTGAGCACAAAGGCTTCTAGGAAACTGTAAGCTTTAGGTAAGCAAAGTAACTAAAGTCAAGGGGTAGTGAGGACGTGGATAGTTCAGCGTAGATATGCTCATCATAGCTCACAGCACCACGCAAATACCGTCATGTTTTGCCATTATGAGTTATTAGAACATGCCTAGCACCGCGTTATATGGTTCTAGGCATTTTCTATAGGAACTTAGAGCGAACTTATAGTTACTGCTAGCATCTGATTTCATGACATGGTGAAATATACAACCAACTTACATTCTGCCAGGGTTTTTTTTTAGTATAACGTTAAGTAATAATTAACGTAACGTAATCGTATTTTTGTTACGTTTACACGACTTTTAACTTTAAGCACCTTTTATAAATAAATCCTTATAAGTTTGAGTGCAAATCGTAGTTTTTCTTCATACCTAGAAGAAAAGTAAAGTTTCCAAGAAACATTGTCGGACCCTCGGGTTGCAGAAGTTTTCCAATATCAATCATTGTGACGGAAGCGAAAATATATACATTGTCAAATATACCCAGTGCAATACTTGATTAGCAAGTAACAGTACCTACATGTGTAGTACCTGTAATCTCCAATGTTATACGGACAGGTACTGCAAGAGGAATGTCAAGATAAGTAGGCTGACTGCCTGTTAACTGGTGGTGCCTTTGATTTCATCAACTGTCAGAAACATAGGCTGACTGGTGTTGCCTTTGCTTTACGTCAGCTGTCAAACATAAGGCTATTTTAGGCTTCCTGAAAACTGAAGACGAGGCTTCGGCCTTACTTACTTTTGATCAAGAAGGATGAAACTGAAGACGAGGCTTTGGCCTTACTTTTAGTCAAGAAGGTCAAGCACTGAAGACGAGGCGGTATGGTCAAAGACCTTAGCCTGCCCGAATAGGGCGAAGGAAAAAAAAAATAGGCTTCCTGACGTTTGTCTATTTAATTGACGGATATTTTATTAATTGCCTACATATGCAATTATCTGCATGTGAGACAGAGTTTATCTTTGTGGAATCTTATTTGACACTAGAATGAGATAGTGGGACTTAAATAAAATAAAACTAATACTTACTTGGTAACAGAGATTATTACGATAACAGAACATAGAGTTTGTTTTTTCAACAGCAGCGGTTGAAATTACGTTATCTTATAATATCTACCTAAAGACATAGTAGTCATTACAACTTGGAATAATCAAGGTATGCTAATTTGTAATATGAGGTCATACAAAAGAAGACATCAGCGTTGTTCTAGATTTCGACAGTAGGTATTTGCATTGCAAATTAGGTATTCCTAATTTTTCCCATATTTTCTCGAAAATGGAACATTATTACTGTCTTCGAAACGCAAATTATGTAGAAACGTACAAAATAAGGTAAGTACATTTCTTTCTTTTTTAATGCACAGTTGATAATATCGCATCATAGATTTCGCGATCAAAGTGAATTATGCGCGACTTGTATCGAGATATTTTAATATTAATAATATGATTGTTCGCTTGTAAGATTAGATTGCATTAGCTATCAAAACTGGGTACCAACTCCGACGCCTCTCAGCTAAAAATTGTAGCGAAATCAGATTTGATTTTCTTTTTATTCCGTCGCTATGATAATGTCAGTTTTAGGTATAAAAACTTAGTTTTTGGGTCTCTAGGGGGTTTATTTGTAAACGATGATTAAAGTGAAGTGAAGTTAAAATGTTAAAAATGTATGGTTAAACAGTCGTCATTCAATATTTAACTTTAAGCACCGTTTATGAATAAAGGGGTTAATATCTAGTCTAAATTGAACGTTTATATATATATTTTTAAATTGTATTATTCATTTATTTCAGATTTCTAAATCAACCTATACATATCATAAATCTATAGACGAGGCGTTTCTGTACCTACATTGAAAACACGTAAAAAATACCAAACCAATATGATTATCTTTTACACTCAAATATAGTGTAGAATTCGGAGTAATGATTAGTTTTTGTTTCATCGCAATCGCTTCACTGTATCAAAAGATATAATCAATTTAAAGTATTCTAGAACAACGTTTCATTACGTAATGTGAAAACACGTAACGACATCTATGGCGCGATATAGTACTAACAAAAACATATTGTGATATTTAGTAAGTAACATTATTAAGTAATTAATCACGTCATAGAGGCTTAACTTCATGTCGAAATAACACAAACACTTACCCCCTTACTAATAAATGTTGTATAGCGTATGTATAGTTACACAACGCTTTGTCTTCTTCTACCGAAAGTCAAATTACTGAAGACGGAAAGAGAGAAATCGATGTGTAACTATTCATCTGATATATTACGTTTATTGGTAAGGGGATTATGTCTGTGTTATTTAAAAAAGTTATGATAATGATTATAATGTTATAAAAATCGCTAAAGTACACATATACACGTATCAGTAACAAAGTAACGGGAATTGTAACTAAGTATTGTAAGTAGGTACATAATAGTGCACATAATGGGGCGACAAAATCTTTAAGAAAAAATCTGGAGTGCTTTTATTCGCGATCTTGTCTTTGTATCTCATGTTCATTCAATTCAATCTTTATTGCATCCTTATTGTAGTTACACATACAGGTGGTACGTAAGTATAAATCAATAGAATCAATTACGAACACTGTCGGGCACAGCAAGATTTTAAATAAGTAGGAGAGAGGAAGGGCGCGTTAGCGTTCATTATTACTGTTATTAGTTGACACTTTGACATAAATAACAAAAACAAATTAATCAATCTGCAATATTATTATTTTAAGACAGCCTTTAAATATTGTAAATATTTTGATTTGTAAATAAAACAAACACATCTGCTTAGCCTTTTGGGGTCGGCTAACAGACTAACCGGATGCAGCTTAATACCAGTATCAGTATCTGACATCCACAACCCAGTCACTCGGTCACACGATAACCCTTGGTAAGACTGGTTGGGCTTCTGACTTCCTGTAACGACTGTCAAAGGTCAGCCGAGACTAACGTCTTAACGTGCTTTCCGAGGTACCTACGGAGATCCAACGGTATCATCGACGAGTTTTATTGTCCTAATTATTTATTTTTTAATTTACAACAATGCTCACTTGCTTTTCCAATTCGCTTTAGACATTGGCAGAATGGACGACATCGGCTTTGCTTGTCATAATAAAAAAATATACTTACTTAATAGAATATAGGTACGGAGAGGACTCGATATGTAATGAATGTCACCCATCCACGAACCGACCGTGCAGCTGTTATCCTTTAGCCACGAGCCCCAATGAGAACAAAAAAATAATAATCGTAAAACACAAAAGATTCTATTAAAAAAAACACCGGTCAAGTGCGAGTCGGACTCGCGCACCGAGGGTTCCGTACAAAAAGGTTTCAGATTTTTTCCTATACTTCTGCTACATGACATTGCTTCTTGTCAAATTTAATAATTTTAGGTCAACGGGAAGTAACGTAAAAAAAGATACGGCCCAACGGACGTATCTTTTTTTACGTTAACTTAGAACTTTGATTTTTTCACAGCTTCAAGGGACTATAGACCTGAGTACATGGCTTTAATTTCAACTCGATACCTTGACGCGTTCCCGAGATAAAGGGTCTTGACAGACAGACAGACGGCCAACAAAGTGATCCTATAAGGGTTCCGTTTTTTACCCGACAACGGCGAAGTAAAAAGGATGGTTATGATTTTAACCGGTATGTATTTCCTTTTGAGGTACGAAACCCTAAAAAAACAAAGATGTCTTAAATCTCATTTCCTGCCATTTTGTCGTAAAACGAAGCATTTGTATGGAATCACTACGGCACGTAGGTACACAGCGTGACGACACGCTTGGAGGGTCCTGTCTTCATTTAATTAACACTGCCCTATAACTGTGTAAGTCATTCACTGATGATAGTCTTAAAATCCTTCAAAGCACACAGATTTATTTTTAGGGTCTATTTTTAAGAAAGAAAACCAAATAGTTAAAGCTGTATTATAAAACAGCTTGACTTACTATCGGGTTTACCTAACTTCTAATTTGAATACCTATGCAATGAATTGTCAGTGCTAAAATATTTAAGCTCTACACGAAATATTATCCGTGCCTGAAATAGCGCTGCCTTTGTAGTTGAAATACATACAGAACAAAATTCATAAATGAATGAAATGGATCGACAAGGCAGGAAATTAAAATACCGAGTCTGACAGCAACACCGGCGCGGTCGTCTGATTGAATTACAAGTGGCAGTGGCTGGCTGTCCGTGCGCTGTCTGTAGACCACGCGCTGGATGCTCCGATGACATTCGTGAATGTACGTCGGTCGAAATTCACATATTCCATCCTGCATGAATGAATTCGGGACAATCGAGATATTTTATGCGATGAATTTCAAGTCACGTGAGAAATGAAATTGGTTCTCGAATTCAACATGACACATTTAGTTTTCAGCTGGTCGAAAGAGGACATCGGATAGGTTTACAACTTGGGACAGCAACGCTGCGGAAAATATTATTGAATTCTACCAAATTAAAATGAAAAAGCAACCTGCTGCTTTATGTAAAAGAATTGCTTGAGTTATGTTCAAAGTAAAACGTTTTATTCACGCTAATAAATGGGTGAAGTAGATAAAAGACTAACAAAAGGAGCTTTACTGAGCCACTGGTGCTCCATTTCACATCGGCCTCAATGAAAAGCAATTACTCACTGTGTGAATCTCACAAAGACAGTAATGTCCTGAAGTGGCAAATTAAAAACAGAAGGAGAAACCGAAGAACAGTTACATAAGTTAATCCATTACAGTTGTGGATGTTGCGTGTTTATCGTCGACATTCGTCGAACAAACTTCATAACGTTTTATTTCTGTCTGTTTTTAGATTGTCATTTTCTTAACAACTGAAATGTTATAGTTTCATTTTAGTTGTATTTTCAAAGTTATTACAGCAGTCTTTTATTTTATATTTTCTCGCTCAATTTATTTACAGATCGCGCTCTGTTCACATTTATATGCAGCGCTCAATATCACACTTATCATAATATTCGTATCTACTGTGAAAATGAAGAGTGCTATCCTTTTCGAATGACTTTTATAGACAGACGTGAAGCCAACCCTATTATGGAAGCCAATTAAATTGTTTGTGGTCAGTCTTTGTTCTCCGAGAATTAGAGAGGAAACTGTAAGTCAATAAAGTAAGGACCGCAAATGAGGTGACATACCTAGTATTATCTCTCAACTTACCTTACACCGCACGTGGGTGGTAACACTTTGACCTTGAACTTACTGCCCTAGCGTAGAACAGAGATAAATAGCATGCGAGGTCAGCTCGTACTGGTTTTTTTTCCCCTGACGCATGACGTGCAGCCTACGATATACGATAATAGCACAGAATAGTAATTCCACTGAGCATCACTAAAAGCTCGTTGCACAAGATTTCCTCAGACCGATGAGGCGACAAGAGATAAGATCATGCGCTTCTCACAGCTCAAATGTCTGTGCTCAAAGCCAAAGCTGTTTTCCAACCAAACGTTATGTAAATACAGTTGGAACTTACACTCTCCCATATCAATAATTGTAACATGGTTTTACTTGCCAAACTTTTCTAGTCAAGGGTCATTTCACCCTCATATTATGCTTGCTGAATATGTATTAACGTGGTAAGTGCTCTGTGAGTATGTTGATGGGTTAGTAGGTCGTGTTTTTACAAGTCACTCGGCAGGATAATGTTTGTAATGGTAAATAAAATATATAGAACTCTCAACCTTCTTCTCTCTACTTACGTATTGATCTGGACTGCCATGTAATGTAGTAATTACCGACTAATAGACTGCGGTAAATTCGGTGGAACTTCGCTAATCATTTATTGTTTAGTTTTCTGATACGCCTGATACCTAAGGAGTATGTTTTGTCACGTACTATGTTGTGTTGCGAATATCTCGTAAAAATGAATAGGATATAAAGGAAAAGCCATCAATCACTCCGCTCGAACTGAGGATCAAATGGAGAAGACTCAAGTCTTACGACGCGAGCTTTATTCAGTTTTAAAGCTCAGATTAACTTTCAGCGGATATGAGTCTACTTTTATACGGTTTAGTTAATTTACATGAACTTAATTTGCAGAACTAACTAATTATCCTAATCTGTAGCGGTCTTCACTCCGGTTATTCGTCGCAAACTATGAAATGAGCAATTTGCGACCGCTGCTGTAACTACGTCATGCTCACTAAATACGATGTGTTTTAAAGTTTTTCTCGCTTCGTGTTAGAGAGGAGATTATCCTCTACAATTTTAAACAGCTGTCTAAATGTGGTAATTGTGAATGTCGTCGCTGTAAACGAGTATACAGCGTGTATCAGAAATGTGTGTTCTTTATAAGTGCGGTACAGACCGTCAAACTGAACAACTATTGCCATCGGACTAACATTGTAATCGAGAAAAAATAATCAGCCTGGCATACATTTGGGTCGAGTAGGTACCTACTGGAGTTGTGTATGGGATAGTAGATAATATAGTAATATAAAGTTTTAAAATGTTGTTTTTTAGTAATACGATTATCTAGCTGCATCAGAAGCCTACTAATTTTGGTAGGTTTATTTTTACATCCAGTGTTTTTACAGACTTTTAATGAGCACATTTCAGAATGGTACCGACTTAATTTGGGTAGATACCCAAATGAAGTCGGTAGCGTTTAATGAAGTAGGTAGCTACTTTTGATTGTAAAACTTCTCAGTTCATGCTTATTAAAAGTTGGCGCGTATTCTGAGGCCCAGAAAATGATGTTAATTCCTTTAATTAGTAGTAGGTACCCTATTTAACAAATGTTTGAATATCGGTATCTCGTCTAAATAGCATTGGTCTCAGTGCTAATCTGGTCGATAATCCTTCGAAGCCGAAGTTCAAACAATGATTAAGCAGCCGCGATCAAGAGAATTGAAATAAATTAGGGGCTGTGAGCAAGATCTACAACTTCATCAATCCATTCACAGTTTTTTCAAATATAGGTACTTACAGAAGCTATTGAATAGGCGATT
The DNA here is from genome assembly GCA_914767645.1 of Hydraecia micacea. NCBI lineage: Eukaryota > Metazoa > Arthropoda > Insecta > Lepidoptera > Noctuidae > Hydraecia > Hydraecia micacea. Next base: position 7,546,471 of record OU611779.1, on the reverse strand, counting down.
TCTTTTCATAGCAAGTTACTTATTTCCTTATAAAATATTTCAGAAATTGAATCTTAGCTTTGACTGTAAACTTACGAAAACTAACTAATTTGGATAAAGTTTCCATATTCATGTTTATTTAAATATATAGGTATTTATGAAACTTATAAACACTGGTAGTGTAGGTAATTATATGAAGTTTTGAAAGAAGGCTTTAAAGGGACTTTTATATTATTTGTTTAAGCTTGATCTTATCATATACCTACATTACAAGGTTTTTATATAAAGAAAAACAAATAAACATAAATATTAAATAAACCGTATAAAGTTCACTAGTGGTTCTTGTAACATGTATTTGCTGCTACCGACTAGCGCTACACAAAGAACGAACAAAAAAAGCAAGTTAGAAACATTTCAGAAAGGCGAGCAGTTCAGTTAAAACTGCATATATCAACGTCACGAGATGAAAGAATCGCCGAATGGTTTAGCGAAGTAGGTCACGTTCGTGTGTGATGGGTATCTGACCGCGACTGTACACTGGCAATTTCTCAGTAAACTGAACACTGTGCCTGTGGGGCTGCGGGCTAGTGATAAAGAGCTCCATTTGTCGCTCATCGACATGGTAACACCAGGCGCATGCTTTATCTTCTGATGGCGTATAGTAGATATTTTTTAAAAACGCACACGCAACGCACAGCCTAAACCGCTGGTTCTAGAAGCTTGAAATTTTTCACACGAGTTCCTTCCATAAAAAAGGAGCACTAAGGACGAATTTTTGAAAATTGATCCCCTAAAGGAGTTAAAAAGGGGATAAAAGTTTGTATGGAAGTTTGTCATTATGCTTTTCGCGGAATGAATCCCATCGGGCACACGGCTTGTATAACTATTACAACGGTATTATACCTCCGACGAATACCTACTAATGGCATCTGCCATATATCATATAAGTAGGTCGACAGGACCTAGCAAGTGAAGAGATCGTTAGCGCGATGGTACGCACACAAGATATCCTTGAAGCTACATAGCACAGCGTTTCTGTTCAATTCGTGCGACTTACTAAAGATAATCCGTTCCGAATGCTGTAGAGAATATTTACGAGGTAGTACCTTTTACTCCGCTATTGTCTATTCCATTTCGTACCGTCATATCGGAGACCTTCGCTGGAATCACGCCGAACTATTGTGTTTCGGCTATTGCTGACCGAGTTTTCGTTCCGAGAGCTACTACGTGCTTTCTATTTTCACTTTGTTGCTTGTGTCTGTTAAGGTGAATTTATAATAGGAATATCAAGTTTCTACTTTTCCAGTGCACATTTTCTACTAAGTATTTTGGGATAACAGAATAGTGAGGTTATTATTTTTCAAATGTGCATTAAAGTTACTTGTTCCACCGAACCGCACGTTGCAAAATTTTGTTTCAGTGCGGTAAGTAGAAGTGTTCAGGTGCGGTTCGGGCAAGTGCGGTTGATATCAGTGCTCTGAGTGGAATACCTCCAAAATTCAGATCAAAAAGGCTAAGCTCGATTTTTGGGATGCATGAAGAAGCCTCCTCGTGTAGCGCAGATTGTTCCGCCAGTTACTCGACGGAACCAAGCGCTCGGCGCATCCTGGACAGTCACACCCAACACCTTATTTGACTGGCCAATTTTTCCCTTGCGGTGGTAGGGCTAACGCCCGCCTTGTTTGCGACCACCCTCCCACCGGAGTCCGGCGTCAAGCAGCCTGCTGTGTTTCGCCGATGCGTGGGAGTTCCAGTGCCTTAGGCATCTTCTGGGCACAGTCGTTCCATCTTAGACCTCTTCCATCGCTTTCTATCAGGCGTGATCGAGGTCAAGAGCGGGCCTATTCAGCAATAAAAAAAAATGTTTTTTTTAACATTCCTTAATAACTAACACTACATTTAACAACATTATCTCATCATAATATATTATACCTACATACCAAAAGTCTTTGACTACATTTGTTAATCCTAGTTTAGCCATGGTCCGAATCCGTATTTGCTTGAAAAACTCTCAAATCAGTCGTTTTTCCTCCACCAATTTAAAAAAATAAACATTTTAGGACCTTATCTAGGTACACTTCTTGGCGAAAAAATATGAATCGTTTCTAGTAAGTATGGGAAACTGATTTAGATAAGGCCCGCCGATGGGAAATTTGATTTATAGGGTCCAATGGAGCGCTAAATGTATACGGTATTGGCCCGGGAACGATCCAAGCGATGGATGGGGGCGTACGTTCAAGTAGACCCCCGGGCGACTTCACTTTTCCACTTCATTTTTCTTATGTCTTATAACAAAGAAACGTGTTGCATATAAGACGTAAGCTATAGGGAAAGTCTGGGAAAAATAATTCTTTATCAAACCCAACTAACCAACTTAAATTTGCCGTTTGCCGTCTTTGACTGTTGTATGAAATGGTTATAATACGGCAAATTGACATAGTGTATCAATAAACGATTAATTTCTCTGACTGTACAAACAAATATAGTGACTTTCAAAAAGCATTCCCACTTTTAAGTTCATCACAGGGATAGTTTTTGAGTTATCTGGATTTCGTTAAAGTAAAAACAGATTTTTATAATCTCCCTTATTTTTCTTTATAACCATGTTTTCTTTAGTGTGATAAACATCAGAGTCCGTTGGATTTGAAACGCTCATGAGGACGTTATCTTTAGAACTTGAGTCCCTTCTGTTGAGCGACAAACGAGGCTCAAACATGGTCTGGAACAAAGAGCTTCGCAATCACATTGCATTGACATTTACCTGTGTAAAACACGGAAACTAAGTTTTTATAAACATGAGCTAAAAGCATTGTATTTGTAGCATCCTTACGTCAGACGTGGTAAAGTGTTAGGCTGAAGAAACTGCTGGTCAGGGAATAAAATATTATGCATTTTTTAAACGATAAAGACTAATCTTCCAAATAAAGGCAACGTTCGTAATTTCCACGTACTCCGAAAGGTACGAAAACAACAATAAGAAAACAAGAGGTTTATAATATAAGAAGTTTCTTAAGGGTCCAAAAGTCGGGCAATAAGTAAACCGTTGTGCGTGTGGAGGCCCGGGCTGCAGGGGCCACCATACATCAGCACGTGTCGTCTTGGTCCTAAGCTAACAGTCGATCGGTTCCCGAACAATTATCAAATACCTGCAGAGAGCCTTCCATTAACTAAGTTTCGTCCAACATACAATGTCCTTGGGGAGCAGTTAATTGTATTTATTAACTTATACACTCCAGGGCGTACTTAAACGTGTACCGATATCTACAGGTACGGCCGTGCAAACTTAGGTGAGGTGATGCTAGGGATCATCATTCATCATTCCACCTGATGCTAGGATTTTACACGATTGACAGCTCACTTCAAGCTCATGTCAGTCACCTAAGTTTTCACGGCAAATTTTTTTCAGAATATACCGGTTATATGTATATAGCTATAGAAAGCCTTTACAATAGAGTCAACAATGAACTTCTTTAAGAGTTCAAAGAAGACGATTGAAAAGTAAGAAAACTGTCTGTAACTACCCGTAACATATTGAAGATACCTAGTACAAGTTGTACTGTAACTCCAAGTTGATTGTTCAGACTTTCCTTTATTTTTAAAGTATAAAAGATTTCAAAGTTTGTCGAAGAAATTCAGCTTTTTCCTTCTCAGCTCTAAGACTTTAATCCCTTATTGGACAGTATAACTTTAAATAAGACGAAATTGACAACTTAAGTACACATTAAATAATGAATAGGTAACATAAAAATATTTATAGAATAATGTATGTGTTCTAAGTAGGTAGGTAGGTATCCTAACCTAAAGTAGAAAGCTTCTGAGCTCATGAATGCTTGAATACTTTTTGGAATTATTATGACACCTGAGTACCTAGTTGTAGAATTATAAGTTAGGTACTTAGTTACTTATCTAAAGTGATATAAATGTTATTTAAGTACATTTTGTGTCGTTCTGAGCGTCCCAACTTCCCAAGTGACCCAGACATTATGTTTTAGAAACGGCGAGTAAAAAAAGCTAAATGATATACGTAAAGTTCTCTCAGAACGCGGGAAAAAGAATTATGTTTTTATATTTTATATTCTCTCACGTAAATTAATACAAAAATGCGTAACTGAAATAAAAAAGGTAAAGATTCACGGTGTGTTAACGTGATTTTATCTGACTTTCCCGGAATACAGACAACATCCCAATTATTTCGTAAATTTAATCACAGCTATCCTCTATTCGGTTTACAGACGATGGTGTTACCTGTCTATAAATAATATTAACTCGTAAAATTGTAATGTAAGATTATAATCTACATAAATGCGATACAGATCATATATTTTCTTACGGAATAGAAAGATCTTGTAAAGACATTCTGGAAGGTTCAATATGCTCTCCGATCGCAATGATACTGGGTTGTCAAGGCCGTGATTTATGTATCTACACCTCGTTTAATCTATCTAAATAATTATGTATATCGTTTAAGTAACTGTCAGCGCCCTTTGCCATGAGTAATTAATTAATCGTAAAAACGAAATGCTTTAATCAAGACAATACGAACAATTATCGATTTGCAATATGCTTTTTTTTAATTTGGTCATTCAAAGTTTCAATTATACCTAATGATGATAATTACATTTAAACTGGCCACATTTGTGTCAAGTAAGTTAATTTAATGTTGTTTCAGGATAATTTTTTTATGTTAATTTTATTGTTTTGAGATTGTTGCACCGAGAACATTAATTTTGTTGATCAAATTAACAGCGTGCTCGCATACTGCTCCAATATACGACACAGCTTCGAACACTGTTAATTTTCAATTAAGTAGTTCACACGAACTGGGAAATATTAACATTGTAAATAAAGCACAATTTGCAAGGTATGTAAAACGAAAGTGAAAACAATAAAAATGAAAAGTATTTTCGTTTCGAATGAAACGAGCATTCATCTCGCCATTTATTATTTAACCGACCATCTAGTAGTTTTAAAAACCAACATTAGACATTAAAACTATTAAACGAGTTTGTTCTTGTTGTTTTAAACGTGCGCTGAATAAAATGATTGCAGGGCAAGCGAAGGGTGCCGTCACCGCGTTGGTTTATTTTTATTTTTCAGGCTTTATATAATTAAAAAGTATCATTCTTTCCCAGGAGACTAGCTATGAACATATTTAGTAAGGGTTCGCGTTGGTTTAACAATCATTTACTACTAAGTACGTCATGAGGAATCCTTAACCATACATAGGTACCGAATAAAAGTCTGAAATCGCCAACCCGCCTTGAGCAAGCGTTAAACTTATAGTTTGTCTGTATTAGTAGAGGCTCCTGCAGTGGGGCAATAATACACGGGTATTATTTATTGTTTTTTACGCTACGTCACCTTGTTTATTTTTTCACTGTAATTGCTTTATGGTTATGTGGTGTCTGTCTGCATTTCAGTTTGATTTTATTTCATAAAAAGAGAGGAGCCAGGAGATATCTTGTTTTACCTGACTTTAATTGCATAAAGTGGAATACAATGAAGTCTTAACTTTAGCTCGACTTGAGTTTTTCGTAAAGACGGTACGTCGCTCGTAGGTGCTTATGTAAATTTCACAGAAAATGGACAACAATCAGCGAGATCTAATAAATAATTAAGTATCATGTTTATTTATTACTACTTAGACAATGGTTTCTTATCTCATGAATATTTCATATAAGTTATTATCTTGTAGTGTTTTAAGCTCATTTGCTGAAACTAAATCTGTACGTTAGGTGCCTAAAACATAAATATTTAAGTCGGAGCTTTGTAAATTATGGCTTGATGCTCATTATATTAACACAGACACTCAAATATTATGTTTCTCCCGCATTATAATATAACGCTTAAAGAGATATTATAATGATTTATCGCGTGTTCTGCCTCTGCCTTGTCGAGAAATATGATTTTCGCAAATTAGTTTGGCGTTTGGCCCTACACTGCTGGGGAGTGTCAAAAGAGATAAAAAATAATTCTATTGCCTAATGTATTATTCATGGCTGCTTCAGTGTAAGGGCGAGGAAGAGGTTTGGTTGTCAACCTTCACTTTGAAGCTCTGCTTTGACGGCAGTTCTCGAACGTAAAGGATGCCTATCTGAATTAAATGAATAAAAGACTAATGGCTTTGAATACATTTCGTAAAATAAATGTTGTTTGTTTTGTTTTGTATAGTATGTATTTTTTATTTATTTAGTGTAAATTCAGATACAAATGATTGTTAGTGAATTAATCGAAAGTCTAGTAGGCTTATTGAAGCATAAATCTGATAACTAGCTCACAGGAGAGGCTGTGGTCCTCGACAGTGGTACCCATTATCCAATGGTCTGGAATGGCATATTCATTGCGTACAAACTGCGAAGAGAGAAAGTTTGCCTCTGATAATACGAGTACCACACCTCGGACATACAACGCTCGCAAAATAATTACCTATTAAGTACTACTACATAACCAAATGACGTTTGTACACGTGCAAATGTGTGCGTGAACTCTAGTAGGGTTGGCTGTCGTGCCTAGCGTAAAAAATGGCGCGGAAAGTGATTTGCGTCAGGCGAAGCGAACGACGACGGAGCTGCCGAACGTGTGCATTATTATGAAGTGACCTTGTAGTTCAATTGTTTATTTATTTAGTCGGGTTCGTAATGAAATAAAAACACTAAAATATTTTCGTTTAAATGACTTGTCTCTAAATAATGGGTTATTAAATCGTGTGGTATTAAAAATGCGAAATCTTACAAACAGTTTATGTAAATACAAATTCGGAAAAGCATCACAATATCCAACTATGGTGATTAAAACTTTTAAATCGCAAAATTGTGTGTTCGTGTCAGCAGTACAGCCAGCGTTGCGGTTCTTACTATTTCGAGCACCCTTGCTAAAGAGTCGGCGACGAATACCTCGAATTGCGGGGTGAGGTGCGGTATCTGATATGAGCGCGGGGAAGGAAGTATCCCTTCTGTACGTAGTACTATTAAGTATTCTGTGAGAATACCACAATCTATAGATCCGATATGAAACTCTTTGTTATCACTATCTACCTATTACTTTAATAAAATCGTTCATTACTTTTGTGTTCTCCTACACTTTATAGTTAATGATAATGATAAATTATTTTATTTCTGTAATTAGGTTTGTACAAACACTTTTACACGTCAATCAATTTTTTTAAAACTAGATGAGGTCAGAGTTTCCTATCTTCTCACAATACCACCCCCCCAGACATCGTCTCAGATGTCCCAAAACACTTTTTTTCGGCGTGCCCGGGGGCGCCTCGCTACTTAAATTATACACGACTCGTACACAAAAAAATTCTATGGACCGCTGTTAAAGTTTTTTCAAGTGGACAGACCCTGGGACATTACACAGCTTGTTTCGTAACTTTAAATGACTTTGACTCTGATGTTTATCATATTAAACAAAACATTTTAAGCAGCAGTGAGCAGAGTTAGTTGGATTTCAAACGTACATGAGGGCGTTATCTTTAAAACTTGAGTGCCTTTTGTTCAAACGAGTCTCAAACACGGACTGGGTCAAAGAGATTCGCAATCACATTGCTTTGACCATTTGCCTGTGTAAAACATGTAAACTAAGTTTTATACACATGAGCTAGAAGCAGATTGAACCATCCTTACGTTATACGTTGTTAAGTGTTAGGCTGAAGAAACGGTAACCGGGGAATTGTACATTATGATACATGTGTGCTATGTTGATCATTATACCCAAGGTGGTATTATTGGTGGATAAGGAAGCCGAGAGTATAATGATCAATGCACACGCGTTTCATACGACGTTTTTCCACACACTTGCGAAGAAAAAACAGACTTGTATTTTTAAATATTAACTTGTATGGAAAATGGAGCGCTGGTTTTGTTTTTCTGCGCGCTGCGCTAGCGTGCGCGCGCAGGTTTACCTACTCTTGCGCGCGCATCGCTAGTGCGGCGCGCTTTTATTTACGACATGCGTAAATAAATTTTAGTTCATTTTGGGATCAAGGACAATTCAGACTATTACAAAAAAAGTGAAATACGGCTCGCGGATTCCTTTTGGCATGAAGTCTCTTTGATGAGATTAAAAAAAAAAACGCACAATTCCGACCTCCGGTTAGTACTTAAATTAAATAGTTATCTATGGCGTTATAGCACTAATGCCGTAACGTAAAATAAAAAGCACGCGTTTTTAATACACTGCGCATTATGGGCCTAAAAGCGAAAAAGTATGTTGAAAAAAAAAGTATGTTAAAAAAAATATTATGCATTTTTTAAAATGAGAAGGTTTAATCTTCCAAATAAAGGCGACTTTCGTAATTTCCACGTACTCCGAAAGGTACGAAAACAAATTTAATAAATAAGAAAATAAGCGGTAAATATAAGAAGTTTCTTAAGGGTCCAAAAGTCAGGCAATAGGTAAACTGTGGCGTTTGTGGAGGCCCGGTCTGCAGGGGTCGCCATACATCAGCATGTGTCGTCCTGGTCCTAAGCTAACAATCGATCGGTTCCCGAACAATTATCAAATACCTGCAGAGAGCCTTCCATTAACTAAGTTTCGTCCAACATACAGTGCCCTTGGGGAGCAGTTAATTGTACACTTCTGGACACATCTATTGGCCCACCTTAGAGTTTAGGTTTCGATGGCCCCTACCGAAATATGATTGCTAGATTGAACAAAAACTGTTGATGCAGTTTTAAACCTGATACATTTTACCATCTTTTTCGATCGTATTGTTTTAAATTTGAATTCAGAATACCATACGACATGGAGCTACGCCTAACAAGTCGGATATGCGCCTTGTTAAAGGCAATTGATTTTTGAATAAAAAACATGTTTTATCAAATAAAGGTTTAATTTAATAACGCGTGTTGCCTCCATGGGCATCTACCACAGCTCTCATACGATTAGGCATAGACTTTATCAACCGCTCTATGAAATTTTGAGGGATCATCTCCCATTCCTCTTCTATGGCAGTTTTCAACTCCTGTATCGTCTGGGCAACTGGCTGACGAGCCCTAACACGTCTTTTTAGCTCGTCCCACATGTGCTCAATGGGGTTCATGTCTGGGCTTCTGGCTGGCCAGTCCATAACTGTGATGTTCACATCCCGAAGATATTCCCTGACGGTGCCGGCCGCATGGGCTCTTGCATTATCATGCATAAAAAGGAAATTTTGGCCCACATAGTCCGCGTATGGTATCACGTGAGGTTCTAAGCACTCACGAATGTACCTTTCAGCATTTAATGTTGGCAGCCGTGGTCCTGTAACAACCTCAAGTTGAGTTTTGCCGCTCGCGGATATACCGCCCCAGACAGTCCATGAGCCACCGCCATAAGCAACCCTCTCTTCAAAGCAGCATTGTGCGAAACGTTCTCCCTTACGTCGGTAGACCTTCTTCCTTCCATCATTGCCATGTAACACAATTTTAGACTCATCAGAAAAGAGTACACGGCTCCAATCTTGCTGTGTCCAATTTAAATGACTGCGTGCGAAATGAAGGCGCGCTGTTCGGTGGGCTCGCGTTAGTTTGGGCCCATTAGCTGGCTTGTGTGGTACCATATCGCGTTCTTTTAACCTTCTCCGAACAGTTCGAGCGCTCACAGATACTCCGTGGAAGTCGCGAAGTTGGTTTTGTATCTCAATGGAGGTAAGGTGACGATTTCTCAAGCTGGTCGTCACGATGAATCGATCCTGCCTTTCAGTTGTGACCCGAGATCGTGGCCTTCCTTGGCGACGAACAAAGCCGCCAGTCTGTAGGTACCTCCGATAAACATTTCGGACCGCAGATCGACTTAAATTAAGTTGAGCACTCACGTTTCTTTGGCTGTGTCCGGCCTGAATAAGTGCCACAGCTTGGGCGGCGACTTCAGGTGAAGTATCCATAGATTATTGATAGAACCTCACCTTAATGTTAAGAATAAGTAATGTTTGTTGCAAAACCAAAGATATCAATCACTTTTTCAAGAATTAAATCCAAGTAAACCAATAAAACCAAGTTTTCTTAGTATTCGATTGTTTGATATCAACAAACAGGCTCCAAATTGTCTTTTGTTTCTTTAAATTCTGTGTTCGAAATTCAAAAAAAGACTATTGAATGAAATTGTGAATGTGCCAGGTTCAAAACTGCATAAAACTTTTTGCTCGACCTAATATAAAATTTTAGCTAGGACCAAACGAAACTGAAAATACAAGGTGGGCCAGTAGATGTGTCCAGAAGTGTACTAACTTATACACTCTAGGGCATACATAAACGTGTACCTATATGTATCTACCGGTACGGCCGGTCTATTCTGTAAAAATCTCACCATGCAAACTTAGGTGAAGTGATGCTAGGGCTAGGGCTAAGTGATGCTCATCATTCATCATTCCACCTGATGCTAGGATTTTACACTATTGACAGCTCACTTCAAGCTCACGTCAGTCCAAGAAGTTTTCACGGTGAAGTTTTTATAGAAAAGACTAAAGAAAGCCTTTACAATAGAGTCAACAATGAACTTCTTTAAGAGTTCAAAGAAGACGATTGAAAAGTAAGAAACTGTCTGTAACTACCCGTAACATATTGAAGATTACCTAGTACAAGTTGTAATGTAACTCCAAGTTGATTGGTCAGACTTTCCTTTATTTTTAAAGTATAAAAGATTTAAAAGTTTGTCGAAGAAATTCAGCCTTTCCTTCTCAGCTCTAAGACTTTAATCCTTTATTGGACAATATAGCTTTTAAATAAGACGGGATTGACAACTTTGGTACACATTAAGTAATGAATAAATAGAATAAAATATTTATGGAATAATGTATGTGTTCTAAGTAGGTGCGTAGGTATAGGTACCTAAAGTAGAAATGAATGTTTCAATACTTTTTGGAATTATTATGACACCTGAGTATCCAGTTGTAGAATCATAAGTTAGGTACTTGGTTACTTATCTAAAGTGATACAAATGTTATTGTTTGTGGCGTTCTGAGCATCCCAATCCCAAGAGACCCAGACATTATGTTGTAAGAGCGGCGAGTTACGCGGGAAAAAATATATGATTTTATATTCTCTCACGGTAAATTTATTTTAAAATGCGTGACTTAAATGATAAACGTAAAGATTTATGAATCTTTACGTTTATCATTTAAGTTAAAGTGATTTTATCTGACTTTTCCGGAATACAGACAGCATCCCAAATTATTTCGTAATTTTCATCACAGCTTCCCTCGATTCATTTTACAGGCGGTCGTGTTACCTGTCTATAAATAATATTAACACGAGAGATTGTAATATGTGAGAATATAATCGGAATAAATGCGATACGGATCATATATTTCCTTACGGAATTGAAAAATCCTGTCACATTCTGGAAAGTTCGATATGCTCTCCGATCGCAATGATACTGGGTTGTCACAGCCGTGATTTATGTCCCTACACCTCGTTTAATCTATCTATGTACGAGTATATCGTTTAAGTGACTGTCAGCGTCCTTCGGCATGAGTAATTAATTAATCGTAAAAACGAAATGCTTTTATTTAGAGAAACAACCAACGACCAATTTTTTATCGATTTTCAATATGTTTTTTTATATGGTAGGGAGCAAGCATATATGCAGGACGAAAAGTTGATAGTTGAGTAGGTGCGGCATGAGGAGCGAACACCGAAAATATATTTGAAAAGTTTCACATAGGAGCCCCGTGGTCAGGAGTCCACTTTCAGATTTCAAAAGGGCCATAAATAAAGTGATCTTCAGAGCCGTTGATTGTCATATGATTCAAAATGACCTAAATGTGCAAATGGGTATGGGTTAGGCCGCACACGATCATATGAAAATCAACGGCTCTGAAGATCGCTTTATTTTTGGTCCTTTTTTGAAATCTGAAAGTGGGCGCTTGACCACGGGGCTCCTAAGTGAAAATTTTCGAATATATTTTCGGCGTTCTCTACTCATGCCACACCTACTCAGCTATCAACTTAGCGCCCTGCATATGCTTGCTTAAAAACCCTCTGGGCTCTACCAATATGGTCGTTAAAAGCTCCAAAAATACCTAGGTTGGTACGCACATATGTCCAGAAATGTAGCCGGTTTGGCTACACTTGTGACATGTAAGATAAATAAAAGTTGTTTCAGGATATTATGTGTTAAGTTTTCAGATTGTTACACCGAGAACAAGTTTGTTGATCAAACTAACAGCGTGCTGCATACTGTACTGCTCCAATATGCGACACAGCTTCGAACACTGATAAGTTTCAATTTAGTAGATAACACAAACTAGGAAATATTAACATTTTAAATAAAGCACAATTGGTAACATTTTTGCACTGGAAGGTATGTAGAGCAAAATTTTAAATAAATATTTAAAATAAATATGAAAAATATTTTCGTTTCGAATTAAGAGAGCGTTCATCTCACCATTTATTATTTAACTGACCACCTAGTAGTTTTATAGGCCAGAATGTAGGCATGAAAACTATAAAACGAGTTGGTTCTCAAGATCGCTGAATAAAATGATCGTAGGGCGAGCGAAGGGTGCCGTAACCGCTTCAGTTTTTTGTTTTGTTTTAGGGTTATTAGCAATTAATTAAAATGTATCATTCTTTCCCAGGCCCACTCCCTCACACAGGGAGGTGGCCCGTGTCCCAGACGTGAGAACATTATAGGCTGATTATGATTATGCTATTCGATCCTAGGAGACATTATGTAAGGATTCGTGTTGATTCAACAACCATTTTACGCGCCTTATTCCTTTTTTCAGTTTTATTGATTTATTGTTGTGATATCTGTCTGCGTTTTATTTCAGTTGGATTTGATTTCATAAAATAATCGTCCCCATATATCGATTAAGAGAGGAGGAGGCCAGAGATACTTTTTTTTTACCTGAACTTCATTTTATAAAGTGGAATAGAATGAATTCTATTTGAGTCATTAGCTCTACTTCAGTTTTTTTCATAAAGATTGTACGGCGCTCGTAGGTGCTTATGTAAATTTCACAGAAAATGGACCTCAGTCAGTGAAATCTAGTAAATTATCATGTTTATTTTATGACTACTTAGACAATGGTTTCTTATCTCATGAATATTTCATATAATTTATTATCTTCTAGTGATTTATGCTCCATTGATGAAACTAACTGTAAGTACGTACTATGTGCCTAAAACAAATATTTTAGTCGGAGCTTTGTAAATTATGGCTTGATGCTCATTATATTAACATAGACTCTCAAATATTATGTTTTTCCCGCATTGTAATATAATGCTTAAAGAAGTATTATAATGATTTCTCGCGTGTTCTGTCTCTGTGTAGCCTTGCCGAGAAATACGATTTTCGAAAATTAGTGGAGAATCGCTTTCGTTTGGAGCTGACCTTTATACACTGGTGGGGAGCGTCAAAAGTGATAAAAAAGAATTCTACCGCCTAATGTATTTTTCATGGCTACTTCAGTGCAAAGGCAAGGATGAGGTTCGCTTGTCATCATATTGTCATCCTTCACTTTGAAACTCTGCTTTGACGGCAGTTTTCGAACGGAATGGATGTGTATATTGACAAACTGGGACATTAAAGAAAAAATATTAAATATACATTGATTTGCTGGATTTTCTCGACACTTGATAATCAGCATTCCAACGACACAAAATCTGCAATTAAGTACGTTACTACTCTTGAAGAAATAATACCAAGGAAAAGTCTAGTAGGCTTATTGAAGCATAAATCTGATAACTAGCTCATATGAGAGGCTGTGGTCCTCGACAATGGCACCCAATGGTCTCGAAAGGCATATTTATTGTGTACTCAGTGCGAATAAATAAAGTTTGTGTCTGATAATACCACAATCTATATAATTGATATGAAACTCTTTGTTGGTAGTACTTATTACTTTATTAACATCGTTTATTGTTTTTGTGTTAGGTTTGTCATTTAATGTGTACTATAATGTATATGCATCCATTAGACTGGAAGCCGACCCCAACATAGTTGGGAAAAAGGAAGAACTTTTATTTTGTAAAGCTTTGACGACTGAGGCCTTTGTAGCGTTAGTTTTGTTATCAGCAGTTTCGCAACGCATTGTTAAATAGATAACGCGTAATCATAATATTTTCTTCATCGAAATAAAAACAAAATTTGTACAGTATAGTTATCATCCAAAAAGATGCATCATTCTGTGATAGCAATAAAGCTAAATAGAATATAATATTGTTCATCAAGTACACTACTATAACTACTATTTGTTCTCTGATTTCAGAGTTTGTTGAAATTACCTTATAAGTCCCCGCGGGTGGTTACGAGATTGAATTTAACCGCGATCTGGGTAAAGTTGCCCACTCGTAATAATAAAGGGGCAAACTTAACCGAGGAATTTATTGTTTGAAAACTTTTATTCTCTTGTGAATTGTATTGGTAAGGGTTTGTTGACCTTATTGACAAACCCTTTATTGCATGAAGTGTGGAAATAAAAACACGGATCACAGCACGCCTCCGTGAAAGTGCATGTCGAGATAAACGAAAGAGCCTTCGCAAGTTCGAATTGAATTAATTTAAGGGATTGGAATATCCTCATCATTTCAGCCGAAAGACGTCCACTGCTGGTTATATGCCTTCTCCAAGCACCGCCACTTCCGGTTCTGTGCTCCTCACATCTAGCGGACTCCTGTGGGCATCACAAGGTTATCGGTCCACTTTGTGAGAGGCCTTCCAACGCTACGTGTTTGGTATATTCTAAGTTGCCGGTTAACATTGCCCGATTTGCTTATTATACCGTAACTCATTGCCGCTAACTGTACCTAGGCTATTTACTTGTAAATGAGTACATACATAATCCCGACGAGGGAATAAATTATTTGATTAACTTTACGAACTCACAGCAACTTAGGTATATGTGCCTACATTAAACATTGCCGTTATACATTGTACAACTTGTTAACATGAAACTTGACTATGTAACGTATAATTATTCGGTTAATGATCTTATTTATTTATTAAAACTTTATGCACAAGTAAAAACTGTACAAAGGCGGACTTAATGCCTTGGGCATTTTCTACCAGTCTATCTTAGGATGATGCAGAGAAAATACACAGTAGGTGCAATAACAGAAAAAAAAATATATAAGAAAATATTTATAACTAAGATATAAGAATAACCAAAATAAGAAATATAAATAAGAAATATAATAAAAAGCCAAAATAACCACCACGTGGAGCCTTGACACAGGTAGAAGGCGTCGCGGCAGACCCCGTAGAAGGTGGCGGGACGAGCTGGACAAAACAAACGACCAGTGGTCCACTTTAGCCCTGATCGAAAGAACTGGAAGTCATGGGGAGAGGCCTTTGCCCAGCAGTGGGATGATGCGGGCTAACAGTAACAGTATAAGAATAAATACATATATACATACATACAACAAAACATAGAAAAAAAAGTTATGAGACATAAACAAGAAACCCTAAAACAACTTAAATCTGAGACGAATCTGCCAACTTCTTCTTCTTGATCTTCATGTACTTATTCATCATGTACCTCAGTGTTGATATAAATTGACAGCTTAATTGAAACAATGAATGTCTTCTCGCATCCGTTCTTGAAGTAAATCTGTCGAGTAGTCACATTGTTATGAAAAACTATTGTCTGTCTACAGAACACCACAAATGTACAATTGTAACAGTAAGTCCAAACAGACAAAGACGTCGCCGTGAAAGGGTTATACCTAAATAAAGTTAGAGTTTGTGAAATGAGCATTTTACTAAACCCGCTCCAAATTGTGTGCGACTCTGGTACTGTAGTTTACTTCAAGATTCTATTAATTGCTTTGCCGCTTCCGCTGCAAAAAACTGCCCTGACTGTTAATTAAAGAAATTTTTGCTCTCTTAATGGGTGCGCAAGTTGTTTCATTACGGATGAGCTGCATCCACCAGCATGCCGACAGTGAAAATGCCTCGACCACGTTTTAAATTCATAAATATTTTTTTTTAATTAACACTTGAAAATATTATCTTGGAGATAAAACTTTTTATGCTTAATAAACCTGGCTGGCCACTTCTGGTCTTCCAAATAGCCTGCTAAATGACAAAATCTTCTTTATCCACGACGAATTTCTCCGTCTCGTCTTTGAGAAATACACACATCAAAAGTGTCTAGGGATCAACATATATTTTTGCAATAACTTTTCTCCTGATTGATATTAATTAAAATTTTCTTTAAGGATTCATCAAATAAAGTGTTTTCGTTTGTCACAGTAACGATAAACCAAGTCACCTTTGCATTAATAAAGAAATTTGCCATTTTCCTAATAAAGGGATTTTTGACATTTGAACCACTAACACAAAAGTTCGAAAAAAAGACTGAAATAACAGTTTTCTTTAAAATTTTATTGGGTAACTTAAACAATTAATAATCCGTGTTTCTACCGCGAACACTAACAACACAAGAACATCGGTTTGGCATACTCAAAATGAGTTCATCCAAATCACGCTGTGGAATGGCAGCCCATGTTCGTTGCAACAACAAAAAAAGGTCTTCTTGCGACTGGATACCCTCCATATTCGGCAGAGCTCTTCTCTGTAGCATATCCCATGCATGCTCAATCGGGTTCAAGTCTGGCGACTGAGCAGGCCAGGGCAGGACATTGATGTTAGCTGCGGCGAGAGTCTGTCTTACAACTCTTGCGGTGTGCGGTCGTGCATTATCATGCATTAACTGAAATAAGGGACCGATTTGCACTTGTAGAGGAACGATGACGTCTGATACAATCGTCTCAGCATAAATTTGAGCGTTGAGGTTGCCTCTGATCCAAATCAACTCAGTTCTTCCGCCGATCCAAATACCCGCCCATACCATGATGGTTCCACCACTATAAGGATGGACTTCCTGGCAGGATTTTAATCGCTGTTGGCGTCCAGGGGTTCTCCAGTGTCGTATACGTCTTGTATCCGGTCTCATACCAAAACGAGACTCATCAGAAAAGCACACGAAACGCCATTGTTCTTCTGCCCAATTTCTGTGTTCAAGAGCCCATTGATATCGAATCCTACGATTGTGCATTGCTATAGGTGGTACCCGTAGCGGTCTTCGGGAATGAAGGTTCACTTCATGCAAGCGGTTTCTGACTGTTTGGTCGCTAATTAAGTTCCCTGAAGAGTGATGAAGCCTCACGGCTAACATCATGGCGGTTATTGTTGGAGCTCTTCGAGTTAAGATTTGAATGTATCGGTCTTGTCTCCGTGTGGTGCAGCGATACCGTCCTCCATGGCGCTCAGCCACGGTACCAGTGCTTCGGTAACGTGTCCAAAGTCGACTGATAACACTCTGACTTGTATTCAGAGCTAAAGCCACAGTACGTTGCCGGGAACCAGCTTCTATCATTCCCACGGCTCTGAGCATTTCTTCCCTGCTTAAATGACGTCGCCGCTCCATAATAACGTTGGTTTTAATCAGTAGTAGGGAAACAGTAGCACTAATAATGTCTTCAATGCGTTGTATGTTTTTATAGGGAAAATATTGACAGCTGATTTTCATCTTTTACTCGAATTTGATTCACAGTTCCTGATTCAAATTATGAAATGGACCAAAAAGGATCCATATAAATTTATAAAATCATAAATTTATTACAAAGCCACATCTCAATCTCAAGAAATCCGCATAAAAATGCTTGATCCCTAGACACTTTTGATGTGTGTATAAGCGTACGCAAGTTGCATATTAAGGTACTTACCTACTTATAATTTATCAAGTTCAAGTGTTTAATAAGCATAATATTGCAAACAACGTAGTTATCGGCGCTATTTAGATCCGGGTCGCAGTTCAGAGGATGTTATGTGTATTATTTAGCGATAGTCACATCTTAGCTAAACATTCGGCTTTAACGAAAGATGTGGAATTTATATACCTAGCGATGGGATGAGCACAGTTGTATAACTATGGAATCAATAAATAAATAACAAAATATTTAACAATGATGTTAATAAATTAATTGTTGATTATTTTGTTAATCAATGAATTTCATTAAAAATAATTACATACTAACTATATCTAATGAATGGCCATATTATAAACACTGTCCAACAGAGAAAGCTTCCACATCGCTATACTTACTTTGAGCACTGGCGTAATATTCGGACGCTCAAGGTTTACCCTCGCCTCGGGCAAAGGAATCCTTTCCACTTTCACGTGTGCCTTACTGGCCGAATTAATAAAAAAAGTTATTCAAGTTTCAAATTATTATACCGGACAATAATTAAGCTTATCTTCAGTTTTGGTTGCGGGTACGTACATAATAGAAAGGGGCTGTAATTAACTGCAATTACCATTCATAAGCACGGAAACTAAATTAGTGTAAACGTCTCAAACTAGGGCAATTAACAAGAGGAGAAGTCACGTCACGTGGTTGCAGGGGCTCGACACGACGGCGCTACCTTCACATGTCAAGTGCCTAAAGTTCCCAAAACCGTTCGAACGTTGTTGATTCAACACCGACAGATTCCTTTCCTCTTTCCAAAATTTCCTAAACCGTACGCTAAAAATACCGGACAAATTCAAAGTGGAAACAAAATGAAAGTGGTTGTATATAACAGAATAAAACGAAGATGGCGAAACGATACAAAATGTAATGAGTTCCGAGTTTCCGGTGGAGAGTTTTAGGTATACCCTGAAGCGCGTTATACAAGTACTTAGATAGGAACGTTGTGCTGAAATTCATATTATGAAGTTAGCTTTCAGCGACCTTTCACTACATTATAACATTTCAGCCAGGGATGTGTTTTCTGACAGTTTGTATGGCGGGACCTGAAACTTTTCAACTTTTCACGTCGCGTTGGTAAACTGAAATGAGAATGAGCAAAAGTTTTAAAATTGCTAAATCTCATCCGGCTCGTGTCGTGACGTATTTTTAGATTTTTACAGAGGCGGAAAAAGACTGCGAGGAAAAAGAAAATTCTTAAGTATCTTTTTAGGGTTCCGTACCTCAAAAGGAAAAAAACGGAACCCATAGGATCACTGAACAAATAAAGGGCAACGTCCGAAACTCGTCCATTTGTCATTTGTAGTTTCATCACATAAAAATGTAATTTTTTGCGATTACAAACTTACATTTGCAGTTAAATAATTGACCATAACGTGTATGGGAGAACATGTTTTTCAACTACAACGTTAACTATGTTTTTGAGATAATTTAATCCCAACTATGGAACTCTTCATTTTGCGTGGTCCGACACGTACTTGGCTGGTTTTTTCGTTTAAACGGTCATCAACTTCAAATACTTAATAGAGTTTTTTTCATCGCGACGGGAGATTATTGGATTTTAAAGATTGATGGGTATACTTACCTATTATTTGTACGTAGGTAGTGGTAAGTTATCTATGATTTACTTACTACCAGAAACTGAAGAAAGGAATGAATGAAGATATAAAAAAAAATTTGATGCTGACATTGCTCTCAAAGGAAGATTCGACCTTCGCCAACTTTACGACCGGGACATTTTGGGACATTGCTATAAAATATATTTTTATATTCCAACTGACTTCGTGTCTATAATATGAATCCCTCGCCACTATCCAGTAATTTATTTAAATGAACTAATAACGTCTTCTAAACATAATTCATGTTATAGAAGGTACGTGTTTATTTATTTTAGGGAAGGTGTGTCACTTTATAAGGTTATCATCAGAGATATCTTTATTTTATTTTATTTTATGGCCATTCAAGAGTCCTACATTCCGCAGAACGGACGGGGGCGAGGGATAAAAATGTATAGCTAATATTAGCTAAATTATTAGAACAATAAAATCAGCTTTCTTTTTCAAGGTATTTTTTAGCCGTGTGACGACTTCCTGCTACCGTAGGCGCGGGCCTGCGGACGGATAGTAATGGGTAGCTCACCGTCCGATCAGGAACAGGCCCGTGCCGGACGGCGCGTATGTGTTCCACGCGCGCCTCAAAGAGACGTCAGCATAAAGAAGGGGCCCGTTAGGGCCGAAGCCTGCCAGTGTGTGATGAACGTCTGATAATCATCGCTATAGTGGATCATATTATCAACATCATGGATTTAATTTACATTCATCATTTCAACGACTCAATTGTTTTGGGATGCAATAAGTTTTCTGACGGAAACTAGATTTTATCTGATTTTCCGCTGTTCTTAGTCTTATTATAGACAGTTGCTAACATTGTTTCCTCTCGGTGGTAATATCTAGGCACGATAATGGATGTTTATATTTATCTTACCCTAACGTTAACACTGTACACGCCCCTTGTACAAACACTATGCCGTGTGAACAGGCAGGAAGGCGCCTTACGACGGCTTCTGGCCATCGAGACGTTTATCTGATAGTCCCTCATCATATCGTCCCCCTTCCCACTGCACCCTTCGTCCACACTCACCCTCGCTAAAATTAGTTGACGACTTGACGCGTTTCACGTCAAACAACGTCGGTTCGTTTGATCGCATACCCTTGAAAAACATTCTTAACGAAGGACATCTTTCAAAGGGCCATGTATTGTCACTCGTCAGTATTTCTGTCCGAACCCAGCGAGCTGCCACTATCGTGTACAAAAATAATAAAAGAACAACAACAAAGCTGAACGACGGGTATTTGTATTGAGAGAGATTTAAAGGGATTGAAGTATATTTATTTTCAGATAGTAGGTACTTATTTGCCGGAGGCCAATGCAATATACATATGTATTTTGGGGAAGGTTTAGATTAGAAGAAGAAAATCTTCTAAAATCTTCATCATCAAAATGAAGCCAGTATCGCGAACATGTTTCTACGATAACGTAGCAGAATCACTGTTACTTTATTTTGAACAACCTAATTAGTAAGGCTAATATCTCGGCCGGAGATCAATAGAATTTAAAAGAAGATGCAGGTAGACACCCAGGAAATGGAATTCATGATTTCCCTGTCTACCCCAACGCCGTGTCTCCATCTGAAGTCTACAATCAATCATAGGATTACAATTATAGTAAGTTTTTTTTTTATTTGTAGGGATAGAACCTTTCTCCCAAAATATATCCGTATCTACCCAAAACAGGCAAGTCTTTGTGAATAACTAAAATGATTCCCAGCCCCCCATGGATATACGTCAATTGTAAATTCTCGTGTAACGTACTAACCGAGGCAATTGAAGTCACTTTAATAATTAATGTATAATTTTCCCACAGAGACGGCCGCCACTGGATCCTGTTCGCCAATCCCACTCGAGCCGAATATTAGATTCGATAAGCCTTGCTCCATAGCCTGGCCAAGCGGCACATGGCTCTCGGGCGAATTGATATTAAAACTGAATTCTGCAGTCGAACTATAGAAAGATATAATTTATATAACAACTAGCGACCCGCCCCGGCTTCGCACGGGTGCAATGTATCAGCATATACTAAATATACTACTTACAGAATGTCTTTATATACAACGTTCACAACTTCGTCTGTATTGCTTGAGGCGAGCCTCAATCTCTACAGATATTTAACTGTTTCAACAAAGGGAAACCTAAAAGCCATTTAGTAGTAAAAACAAATACAACAAATTCGGCCTTTGAATTAGGCGGTTCCACTAAAAGTTCGCATAAAATAAAGTAAAAATTGATACCTTCCATTGTGTCCAAAACAAATTGATGTGAAGCATTATTATTTTATATTTTTGAATAAATGGCTGAGATTGCGAATTTTTCATTAAAATTTGCCAGTTAGGTAGTAGTATATATAAAAGGAAACTTTTTGGTTGTCTTTAATTTACGCTTAAAAATAAATAAAATGAAATGCAGAAGTTGGTAAGCGCATCACTTGTTTGGACTGGATAACGTCGGATTAGTTAATTTTTACTAGAGTATTATATTATCTGTGATTTTACATAATAATTATCAGCAATAATTATTTTGTAGTTTTATTTAAATATATACAAACATAGCAGATAAGTTTGTTCAAAAACAACTAGATACTTATAGGTACATTTCTATATAATACTGCTTTGATAATAAATTATGACTCCTGGAAAACCTGAAAAGTCTTGAGTCAAAATTTGTGTTTAAATTTCCGTACTTATCTGTATCTAAAAGCGCAATAAGTCAATAAACTCGAGCTCACAAACAATATCTTACTGAAAACTTATTTCCTAAATAAAGTCAGTTTCGTAATTTTAGAAACAATACTAAACTAAACGCGACGGTTCGTCGCAACATGAACCGAGACGAGATAGTAATGTTGTTGTTGTTCGGGGCTCCGTGGCTGATGCCACGATAACTGCCCCTTAATTGGACTACCAGTGTTTTAATAAAATGAAAACTGGGCCAGAGGGGTGGGGGGGAACAGAAGGGGTTCAAAAGTGGATGCTCGCTTCTCAGGACCGAAATTCTAGAGCAATTAGCAAGAGTAAATCGTTTGCGTATACACTTGGGATTACCTCATTTAATATTTTTCACTTATTTCCGAGCGACCCTAACAGATGTTACAAATATAATTGTGTATCAAACGTTATATTTTTAGAAATCTATATAAAGGTGTTACGTAGTACCAACGTACGTACATATTTTATTCATGCAATGTCTGATCTCTTTCAACCTGCTTCAGCTTCTGTACATAAATAAGTATTTTCCAATACTTTGGAAGTTGAGGTTGTTTTCATAACAGTTATATTTTATTTTCATCGTTTTTGGTCGTAGAAGGTTTATAGAATTACATCGATTCTGTGGGATGGCTTAATAGAATCGATACACATAAAATTATTGATATTATGGCGGTAAAAAACCTTGATGTTTCTGAAAAATGTTACAGACACAGCTTTTGCATGACGTAAAAACTTTTTGTGCCTAAACATTAAAGTACAATTTTCTACTACCGGCTCAGCGCGTCGTAGCGGATGCGCGCACAGACGGCAGCAGCCGACTGCATCTGTCTGCTAAAATCCGATGGAATAGGATAACGCTTATGCGTCGCATTCAACTATTTCGGCGACGACACCCGAGCACGTGCCGTTGTAGCCGAACGGAGCTGCCCAAACGTGACGGCAGCCGAACGCAGCAGTCCGCGTACGCGAGGAGTCGACCGGCTACCGACGTAAGCGCCAGCGCGCAAGCGTCCAACCGTGTTCCAAGCTGTGTAAATTCAACGCAATAATGACAATTAAGAAATTTAGAAACGAGCTTTATAATTATAACATTATAAAATACGCCCCGGTAAGGCGTGACGTGCGCCACCCGGTTTAAATTGTACCTATAATACATTACGTGTTACTTCTAACACATATTGTACTATATACCGGCGGCGTACCCGCCTGTAGTTTTCAAATTACTATAGGCATCTGCCCGTTGACCGCAAGATAACAAAACCATTTATCTTGATATACAACACGGGAGGAAACTTTCTGAGTAGCCAGAATCAGCTTTTAATAGTTTTTACTTTTTCATTCGTTGGGCATTACATCATACAAAATACAATAAACATAACAAATACACTACTCACTACATTTTTATCATAGAACAAATTCTTTATCTACCAATCGTAGCATTATTAAATTGGTTCTATAAATAATAATCAATGAATTTAAGGCCCTTTACAAAAGATGCTTAAGTTTTTATAAAGTTTTAATAACGTCCGACATCGACAAATGAGGGTAGGTACACGTCCTCATTTGTTTATCCGACGTTATTTAAACTTTATTTTCGTCTCTCTCTTCGAGTTTCTCTTTTTTTCTTGATCCATTAGCGTGTGCTTATGACCACACGACAGAAGTGGAATTATATACTATTAGTTGCGAATATAAGATATTCAGCGCCGAGTATACGCTATTCAGAGTCACCGGCCGACTGATCACTGAAGCCGAATATACCCGATTCAGCGTCACTGTACCGAACGTGACTTTCGTTCACTGTTCAGATAGATAGAGCGCAAAGTACCTACACCTAAAGAAGTTTTCACTTCAAAAATACATTATTCAGGTACTTACATAATTTTCTTCCTCTCCTAAAATAACGAAGTTTACAACTTGCCTGCACTCTCAAATTTTATTAAACTACAGTGGCATTCCCGGTACCCATACTAATATTATAAATTCGAAAGTAACTCTGTCTGTCTGTTTGTATGTTACCTTTACACGCCTAAACCGCTGAACCGATTTAGATGAAATTTGGTATAGAGATAGCTTGAGTCCCGGGAAAGGACATAGGATACTTTTTATCCCGATATTTCCACGGGATCGAGACTTATGCGGGTGAAACTGCGGGGCGCAGCTAGTATTGCATAAAAAAGAAAACACGGAAGCATTATTCGCCTATTCTCGTAATATTAACGTAACAAAAGCAGCAAAGTTGACAAAGTGAGCGCTGTTTAAAGTAATAAGTAAGTACAAAGTGAGACCACGTTATTTCAGTATTTTATATTAAATCGAAGCTTTATTAAACCTTTAATTAACATGTTAAAAGCAGTCTGTGTTAATAAATAATGCCGTACAAAAATAAGCATAGGGTTTACGTATGTATGTATTAGTTGAACATGTAAAATGTAAATGATAGGTTACACCAGACTACCTGCAGTATTGTCTCTCCTTGTCCTTTACATCCATCCAAAGGTTGTCTTTAGTACTCGTAGATGGCTTTTAGCGACAACCGGCCATTGTGACACCCTACGTAAAATTTCTACATTTGATAAGTTTCTGTAATTTGTATGGTGTACATAAAAAAGAATATTCTATTCTATAAGTAATGTTTACCGCAGCTGCTTATAAATAATATACAAATTGTTTTCTGTGATAAAAGAAGGTGTTTGTGTTTTCTGCGGGCTAATGTAATCACAGCATTGTGGTGCGAAACTGCTGATAGCAAAACTAAACGCTACAAAGGCCTCAGTCGTCAAGGCTTTACAAAATAAAAGTTCTTAAATAACTACCAATTTTTTATCTACCAAGCCTTTTCCCAACTATATTGGAGTCGGCTTCCAGTCTAACCGGTTCAGCAGCCAACATTATACACGTTAAATTACAAACCAAATAATAAAGTGTCGGAGAACACAAAAGTAACGATGTTAATAAAGTAAAAAGTACTGACAGAAAAGCATTTCGTATCGGATCTATAGATTGTGGTATTACCAGAGACAAAATTTCTCCCTTCGCACTGTGTACGCAATAAATAGGTATGCCTCTCCAGACCATTGGGTGCTACTGTCGAGGACCACAGCCTCTCATATGAGCTAGTTATCAGATTTATGCTTCAATAAGCCTACTAGACTTTTCCTTGGTACCTATTATTTTTCAAGAGTAGTAACGTACTTAATTACAGATGTGCTTTCCTATAACTGAGTAGGTAAAGTCAGGGATATTAATTGTCAAGCAAATTGACTACCAAATTAAATTGTAGGTATATTCAAATCACAAATGTTATTTAGACAGTTGTATGAAACGGCTATAACACGGCAAATTGACGTAGGGTGACAATTTGATAAACAATTAAGTTCCCTGACTGTGCCTATGCTTAGTCTATTCATAATGTAATAAGCCTAGGGTGAATAATGAACGATCAAGTAAACGAGCCCTAGTTTACTTGATCGTTCGTTCGGATGCTGATAATCAAGGTCAAGAAAATCCAACAAATCAAAAGTCTAATGATATTTCATTAATATCCCAGTTTGTCAACACCTTTCCGTTCGAGCAACCATGAGAAATACATTAGGCGATAGAATTTTTTTTTAATCTCTTTTGACGCTCACCAGCAGTAGCTACTCGGCTCCATACAGCGATTCTCCACTAATTTGCGAAAGAAAATAAAATTTCCCGACAAGGCGTCACAGAGGCAGAACACGCGATAAATCACGTGACACATTATATTTTAGTATCTGTGTTTATATTATGAGCAGCAAGCCATTATTTACAAAGGTCCGATCCACCCAGAGCGGGAGAAGTTATTTGATAATTTCCCACCCCAAAAAAAAGGGCCTGTACTACCTCAGATTGAGAAAATTATCTTAGCATTAATGACTGTAGTTTCAACAGTACTGCAGTATTCACTTTGTAATAATTATACAGTAAAGTTGAGGACTACTGCTAAGTGTTGTCTGTTGCGAATACACGACTCCATAAAATTTTCTTGATATAAAGAAATCTCAAAGCTACATCGAAACCGTAAAATAAATGGAAAATATTCAAAGAAAATTTTCAAATTAGTTTGAGAAACTGCAGGCTAATCGAACTGTGCATAAAACAGGTGCCGTAGGTTCATTTTTATTTTTTAAAGGTTACATTTAACGTAAAATGATGAGATAGGAAATATCAAGCTTTAAATAACCATTCACACCTTGACCCGCTCTGCCGCCCGGCCCCCGACAGGACCTCGATTCAGTGTCATTTCGCTTGCGCTCAAAAGTCCCGATTGACAACGTTTTATGTTCTGAAGAAATTATATAACAACGTAAAATTAAATTTAGATGTAACAATAATTCACCCGTTTCTTTATTCATTTATTTCATCAGAATTTTGTTTAATTAATATTTATGTTTCAGGCACCTACGTACAGATTTAGTTTCAGCAAAGGAGCTTAAATCACTAGAAGGTAATAAATTATATGAAATATTCATGAGATAAGAAACTATTGTCTAAGTAGTCATAAAATAAATATGATAATTTATTAGATCTCTCTGACTGAGGTCCATTTTCTGTGAAATTTACATAAGCTCCTATGAACGCCTTACCTTATGAAAAAGAAAGTAATGACTTCATTGTATTTCATTTCATGAAATTAAAGTCAGGATATCTCCGGCCTCCGTTTCTCTTAATCGATTTATGGGAACGATTATTTTATGAAATCAAATCTATGTGACAGTGGCGAAGGGTGAATTTATGACAGAGGTAGGTCGGAGCAAAAAATAATTCCAAAAGAAAATTTCAATGATGAATTGACTATAGAGTGGTTATGTTCTGAATTTTCGAAGGGAAGCCGGTGGGAATCGAGTTGTATGGTACCTTCGCCACTGCTATGTGAAATGAAACGCAGACAGACATCACAAAAATAAATTAATTAAACTGAAAAAGAAATAAGGCGACGACGTAGCGTCAAATGGTTGGAATCCTTACAAAATGTGTATATAATATAATCTCCTGGGAAAAAATGATACATTTTAATTATGTGCTAATAATACGCCTGAAACAACAACATAAAACCCGACGCGGTGACGGCACCCTTCGCTCGCCCTACGATAATTTTATTCAACGCACGTAAAAACCAACTCGTTATATTAATATAGTTTTAACACCTACATTTTGGCTAAAACTACGAGGAGGCCGGTTGAATAATAAATGGCAACATGAATGCTCTTTGCATTCGAAACGAAAATATTTTTCATGTTTATTTTCACTTTTGCTCTACATGCCTACTTTGCAAATTGTGCTTTATTTAAAATGTTAAAATTTCCCAGTTCGTGTGAACTACTTAATTGAAACTTAACAGTGTTCGAAGCTGTGTCGTATATTGGAGTAGTATGCGAACATGCTGATAATTTAATCAACAAACTTGTTCTCGGTGTAACAATCTCAAAACTTAACACCAATATTCTGAAACAACTTTTATTTAATTTACTTGTCACAAATGTAGCCAGTTTAAATGAAAATATCATCATTAGGTATGATTGAAACTTTCAATGACCAAATAAAAAAAAAGCATATTGAAAATTGATAATTGGTCGGTTGGGCTAAATTAAAGCATTTCATCACATTTTTTACGATTAATTAATTACTCATGCCGAAGGGCGCTGACAGTCACTTGAAAACGACTTAATATAGATAGATTAAAGGAGGTGTAGGTACAGATGCCAGCACATCAAGCTACCAGAAACTGTCAAATTTTCCCAATCAACTTTGAACCTTATGCTTTAGCGATAAAGTTGAAAAACCAATAGAGGAAATTTGACAGATTGTAGTAGCTTGATGTGCTGGCGTCTGTACATAAATCACGGCTGAGACAGCGAGCTTATCGAAATTTCCTGAATTTCTTGACAGGATTTTTCAATTCCGAAATATATGTTCAGATTGTTCAGTATCAGATTTATTCAAATTATACTCTCACATACAATGTTACGTGTTAATATTATTTATAGGCAGATAAATACAACCGTCTGTAAAACCAATCGAGGGAAGCTGTGATTAAAATTACGAAATAATTTGGGATAGCTCTCTGTGTTCTGGGAAAGTCAGATAAAATCACCTTTGCGTACCGTGAAGCTTTATCTTTTTTATTTCTGTTGTTCGTTTTAAATTAATGTTCTGTGGGAGAATATAAGCACATAATTCTGTTTCCCGCGTTCTGAGAGAACTTTACGCACATCATTTAGCTTCATGTCTGGGTCTCCTGGGATTCTCATAATGAAACAGACTCAAACTCAAACTTAAAGCATTTATTTCAATTAAACCATGTACAGGCACTTTTGAATTGTCACAATTAAATAGTCGGTCAGTTAGTCCGAAAGTTGAAGCTAGTTGCCCATTCCAAAACGTAGATCTCTATGGAGAAGAACGGGCAAGGAACTCCATGGACACTCTTTTAAATCAAGATATTACAAAATCCAGGGTACATTATTCTTGTTGCTTCTATATGTGAGAACAATGTAAAAAAACACACACACAAATGAACAAACAATTCAAAATATAAGTTTAAAAATAAGCCTTGGCAGTTAAGAGATGACCAATCTCAATCGACGGCGCCCGTTCACCAACATGACGCATGGATCAGCACCATCCAGCTCAACTTTGTAGGGAACGGAATGATCCAACACACGCTCCACCATCAGTGAGACATTTAAGTGAGCATGACAAACATGTACTTAAATGTTACGTACAGACACCAGCACATCAAGCTACTACAATCTGTCAAATTTCTTGAATAGGTTTTCAACTTTATCGCTAAAACATAAGGTTCAAAGTTGATTGGGAAAGACAGTTTGGGGTAGCTTGATGGGCTGGCGTCTGTACTTAAATAACATTTTTTTCACTTTAGGTACGTAACCTACATAACTTATAATTCTAGAACTAGGTCTGAGTACCTAGTAACTAAGTACTTAACTTATAATTCTACTACTAGGTAATCAGGTGTCATAATAATTTCAAAAAGTATTTGTATATTCATGAGCTCAGAAGCTTTCTACTTTAAGTACCTATACTTATCTACCTACTTAGAATACATAAATTATTCTATAAATATTTTATTTGACCTATTCATTATTTAATGTGTACCTAAGTGGTCAGTACCGTCTTATAAAAGCTATACTGTCCAATAAAAGATTAAAGTATTAGAGCTGAGAAGGAAAAGCTGAATGTCTTCGACAAACTTTTAAATCTTTTATACTTTAAAAATAAAGGAAAGTCTGAACAATCAACTCGGAGTTACAGTACAACTTGTACTGGGTAATCTTCAATATGTTACGGGTAGTTACAGACAGTTTTCTTATTTTTCAATCGTCTTCTTTGAACTCTTAACGAAGTTCATTATTGACTCTATTGTAATGGCTTTCTATAGCTGCCGGTATATTATGTAAAAATCTCACCGTGAATACTTAGGTGACGTGAGTTTGAAGTGAGCTGTCAATAGTATCAATCTCGTTATCATCAAGTGGAATGACAGCTCGCTTAAATCTCTCTTCACGTAAGATTTCAAGGTGAGATTTTTACAGAACAGACTGGCTGTATGTAAATGTAGGTACACGTTTAGGTATGCCCTGGAGTGTATAAGTTAGTACAATTAACTGCTCCCCAAGGGCACTGTATGTTGGACGAAACTTAGTTCGTGGAAGGCTCTCTGCAGGTATTTGATAATTGTTCGGGAACCGATCGATTGGACAACACTTGCTGCTGTATGGTGGCCCCTGCAGCCCGGGCCTCCGCACGCGCCACTTCTTATATGTACCCATAGATATCCGGAGATATGCCTTCATTGCGAAATAGTAAGGAGTCCTAGTGCCACCGCTTATCTCCCACCCAAATAATTACAACATTAACAAATAGTGTACTTACGACACACACTTAAAATTTGAACACGCACACTAAGAAGAAAGCAGCTACACTAAATCAATTTCTAATAGCACACATACATCAATAGTACACTGTACGCAGTCGCATAGCGACTGAATGAAGCGTACGGCCGCCGTTCGAGTATAAGACTAATTTTATAATATCAAGGCGCCACGTGCCACGCCCCCAAGGCATATCCCTCGATATCCGTGTATGTACCCCTACCCTGACTACAGTGTGACTGAGTTTTTATCAGAGAAAAGAATTGCCTGAATAGCTCTGGATTGATGGATCTGGCCTACTGGCTTTTGGTTAATGTTAATGATATAAATGTTGCATGGAATTGTGAAATATGACTGAGATTTCATTTATTTGAATACCTGTTATGCAAAATTTCAAAATTGCCCATATTTGGAAAATAAATGTCTATTCTATTCTTATTGTTGTTTTCCTACATTTCGGAGTAAGTGAAAATTACGGAAGTCGCCTTTATTTGGAAAATTAGCCTTTATTGTTTAAAAAAATGCCTATTATTTTATTCCCTGGCTACCGTTTCTTTAGCCTAACACTTTACCACGTCTGACGTAAAGGATACTACAATCTGCTTCTAGCTCATGTTTATAAAACTTAGTTTACATGTTTTATACAGGTAAATGTCAAAGCAATGTGATTGCGAAGCTCTTCGTCCCAGCCCGTGTTTGAGCCTTGTTTGTCGCTCAACAAAAGACACTCAAGTTCTAAAGATAACGCCCTCATGTACGTTTGAAAACCAACATGTTTATCATGTTAAACAAAACATGGTTATAAAGAAAATATAAGGGAGATTGTAAAAAAGTCTGTTTTTGCTTTACCGAAATCCGGATAACCCAATCTGTGAATGCCTGCGATGAACTTAAAAGTAGGAACATTTTTTGAAGGTAATTATATTTGTTTGTACGGTCAGGGAAATTAATTGTTTATCAAACTGACACATTACATCAATTTGCCACGGCAAAGAGACCGGACACACACACACACACACACACACACGTACTTTGATAAGGCACACATCGGCAGTTGTATTAAATGTTTATAACACGTTATAATCATTTCAACCAAATGTCAAAGTGTGTCTGAGAATGATAGTTGTAATTTCAATATTACGGACAATTTAAGTTGGTAGTCAATTTCCCTGGCTTGTGGCTGTCATAATAGCCGCACGGGTCAATTGATCAGGTTAAGCTACGCTTGCCGCGGTTGGTCCGTGGATGGGTGACCATCTTTACATACCAAGACCCCTCCGTGTCTCGGAAAGCACGTTAAGCCGTTGGTCCCGGCTGTCATTCGTGGATCTTTGGGCTGTCGTTACGGGACGTCAGAAGCCCGAAAGTCTGACAACCAGTCTTACCAAGGGGTATCGTATTACCCAGTAACTGGGTTGTGGAGGTCAAATAGGCAGTCACTCCATGTAAAATACTGGTATCCAGCTGCATCCGGTTAGACTGGAAGCCGACCCTAACTTAGTTGGGAAAAGGCTAGGCAGATGAAGAGTCAATTTCCCTGGCTTTACTTATTTTTTTCCTCTAATATGCAACACGTTTCTCTGTAATAAGTCTTAAGAAAAATGAAGTGGGTCATCGGAGTCGCCCTGGGGGCTATTTGAGCGTACGCTCCACCATCCGTTCGCGGGCCAATACCGTATATATTTAACGCTCCATTGGAGCAAATAAATCAAATTTCCCATCGGCGGGCCTTATCTAAATCACTTTCCCATACTAGAAACGTTTCATATTGTTTCTTCAAGAAGTGTTCCTAGAAACCGTACAATATGTAGCGGACTATATTGCTTAAGATTTCAACTAGATTTTTTTTTTTTATTATTGATGGAGGATAATTAATTTAATAGTTCTTCAAGCAAAGCGGATTCTGACCATGGCCAGAAAAGTAGTCAAAGGACTTTTGGTATGTAGCTATATGTACAATAGTATGGTGGTAGGTGTATGGTATGGTGAATACATAACATACATACATAATCAGCCTATAATGTTCCCACTGCTGGGACACTGGCCTCCTCTAGGTGAGAGGGAGTGGGCCGTAATCCACCACGCGGGCCCAGTGCGGGTTGGCAGATGTCACATGTCTTCGAATTTTTGGTTCTAGGACATGCCGGTTTCCTCATGATGTTTTCCTTCACCGTTTTGAGAGCAGTGGTTATGAAATAATTTACACAAAGTAAATCGCCTGTCGGGATTCGAACCTACGACCTACAACTCGTAAGTCGCGGCCGTAACCACATGGCCACCGCTGCTCTCATGTGAATGGTATGGTGAATATGTGCACCTAACTGCGCCGTTGGTGTCGTTGTCGCAAGCGGGACTGCTGAGCGTGGGGTCATGGGTTCGATTCCCAGGTTGGGCAGTGTTATTAGGTTTTCCATTAGGAATTTCTTAGTAACAGCCCGGAGTTTGAAATTTGACGGTGAGATACCTCCGTGCCTTGGAAAGTACGTTAAGCCGTTGGTCCTGCGCCTGATCTATCTCGGATCCGGTCGTGTCGGATTGCGTACCGTCCCGTCGGACTATGAGAGCGAGGGAAGAGAGAGATTGGTCGCCATGGCTGAAATTCGGTCTGTAGGACTATTATTATTATGTATGTTGTTTAATGTAGTCGTGTTAGTTATTATAAGATAAGTATGCTAATTAAAACGGTTTTAATCGAGCTTTCTTCTTCTTTTTCGTAGCATTCTTGTCAGAGGGATCGAGAGTCGCGTTACGTCCGCTACGCGTTACGTCCGTGTATGGCCCTATTGTATTCTCGAATATACATTTTTTCTCGGATCAGTCGCGTTACAGCCATTCTACCTAAAGTACACTCAACGCTAAAAGTGTTTGTGATTAGAAAATATTCATGGTCATGATTTGGCTTATAATACGATTTCTCGTCATGTACTCCGATTTTTGGTATTTTTAGTGCGCTCATACTAGCTTTACCACAGCCTTTTTGATCTGCATTACGTAAATAAATGTACATTTCATTGAAAAATTAAAAGCTGTTGGTATTCTGCTATCACTGGAAATGTGGAAACTTGATATTCCTACTACAAATTCGGCTCGATACGTAGCTAGCAACAAAGTGGAAATAGAAAGCACGTAGTAGCCCTCGGAACGAAAACTCAGCAATAGCCAAAACACAATAGTTCGGCGTGATTCCAGCGAACCTCTCCTATATGACGGTATGAAATGGAATAGACAATAGCGGAGTAAAAGGTACTACCTCGTATATATGCTCTACAGCATTCGGAACGGATTATCTGTAGAGTCGCACGAATTGAACACGACACGCTGTGTAGCTTCAAGGATATTGTGTGCGTACCATCGCGCTAACGATCTCTTCACTTGCTGGGGCCTGTCGATCTATATGATATATGGCAGATGCCATTATCGTATGCCTCGGAGGTATAACACCGCTGTTATAGTTATACAAACCGTGTGCCCGATGTGGTTTCGCATGAAAAAAAACGGTAAAAAACGGAAGTCGGTGTCGCTGGGTTCGCATTTTCGTTGTTTGCACCGACTTCCGAAATTAAAGTATGTTTTGACATTGTAGTGTCTTTTTTGGAAGTCGGTTGTTTATTATTTTTCACTTTAAAGTTGAACGTACCCCACACTAATTCGTATAACAATACTTACTATGTAAATATCATCAAAATAAACTAAGTGGCAAAAATACGTATTATTGAAGCTAACTCAAAAACTACCCAAGCAAAGTTAATAAAATGTATATGGGACCACCCCTGAGGCACACCCGACCCATTAAAAAATAATTTATAAAATCGATTCACAATTGCCGGAGATATTGCGTAACAAAAGTACAAAAAAATAACAACATACAGTCGAATTGAGAACCTCCTCCTTTTTGAAGTCGGTTAGGAAACGTAGAATATATGATTATATTATTATCAAACTTAAATAATTAATGCAAAGTCCGTTTAAAGCCTTCTTTCAAACCTTCATATCAAACCTACACAGGTAGGTTTATAAGTTTTATAAGTATATTCAAATAAACATGAATATGAAAAACTTTATCCAAACTAGTTAGTTTTCGCTATGATTCAATTTGTGTAGTATTTATGAAGAAAAGAGTAACATACTTCTAAAAGAAATCGTCTGTTCAGTAGCGTCTGCAAATACCTATAGGTATTTGAAACAATTGTGAATGGATTGGATAGCATTAAAGTTCGGATCAAATTGTAGATCTTGCTCACCGCAACTATAAGCCCCTAATTTATTTCAATTCTCTTGATCACGGCTGCTTAATCATTGTTTGAACTTCGGCTTCGAAGGATTATCGACCAGATTAGCACTTAGACCAATGCTATTTAGATGAAATATCGGTATACAAACAGTTGTTAAGTAGGGCAGTACTAATTAAAGGAATTAACATCATGTTTCTGGGCCTCAGAATATCCGCCAAGTTTTAATAAGCATGAAATGAAAAGTTTTACAGTCGAAAGTAGCTACCATTTTCTGAAAATATCTTTAGTAGATACCCGAACGAGTCGGTACCATTACGAAATGTGCTCATTAAAAGTCTGTAAAAACGCTGGATGTAAAAGTAAACCTACCAAAATGCCTCATGTTGTAGCCAGATAATCTCATGAATTTTGAAAAACTTCATATCAACTCTACAGCGTATATAATTCCTCGTAATTCGCAATTTGATTACACCGTGTAGTCAGATTTCAGACCATCACGGTGAAGAACTTTCTTCATGGGACCAACATCGTAATCGAGAAAAAATTACCAGTCGTCCCATACATTTAGGTCGAGTAGGTATTGAAGTAGGTATTGAGGTTGATCCCACGGAGTAAGTTGTATTTCAGTTTGAGGGTCTGTACGACACCCTTAAATTTGACCACACCGTTCTTACACATGCTGTATACTCTTTTACAGCGACGACATTCACAATTACCACATTTAGACAGCTGTTTAAAATTGTAGAGGATAATCTCCTCTCTAACACGAAGCGAGAAAAACTTTAAAATACATCGTATTTAGTGAGCATGACGTAGTTACAGCAGCGGTCGCAAATTGCTCATCTCATAGTTTGCGACAACTTAAATACGCGGCGAATAACCGGGGTAAAGACTGCTATAGATCAGGATAATTAGTTAGTTCTGCAAATTAAGCTCATGTAAATTAACTAAACCGTAAATGAAAGTCGACTCATATCCGCTGAAAGTTAAATAAATACTTAATGTTTGCAATAATCAGTAGCTTTAAAGGTCGCTTTGTAAGACTTCGCAGAGTCTTCTCCGTTTGATCCCCAGTTCGAGCAGAGTGATTGAGGCTTTTCCATTATATCCTATTCATTTTTACGATATTCGCAACACAACATAGTACGTGACAAAACTCAATCTTTAGGTATCAGGCGTATCAGAAAACTAAACAATAAATTATTACCGAGAGTTCCACCGAATTTACCGCAGTCTATTAGTCGGTATATAATTACTACATTACATGGCAGTCCAGATCTATAAGTAGAGAGAAGTAGGTTGAGAGTTCTATATATTTTATTTACCATTACAAACATTATCCTGCCGAGTGACTTGTAAAAACACGACCAACTAACCCATCAACATACTCACAGAGCACTTACCACGTTAACATATTCAGCATGCATATATGAGAGTGAAATGACCCTTGACTAGAAAAGTTTGGCAAGTAAAACTATCGTACTATTGATATGGGAGAGTGTAAGTTCCAACTGTATTTACATAATGTTGGTTGGAAAGAGCTTTGGCTTTGAGCACAGACATTTGAGCTGTGAGAAGCGCATGATCTTATCTCTTGTCGCCCCATCCGTTCGAGGAAATGTTGTGCAAATGAGCTTTTAGTGATGCTCAGTGGAACTACCATTCTGTGCTATAATCTTATTGTATCGTATGTCGTAGGCTGCACCCCAGTGGTAACAAAACCAGTACAAGCTGACCTCGCATGCTATTAAAACCACAGATTACTATTAAAACTCCGTACTACGCTAGGGCAGTAAGTTCAAGGTCAAAGTGTTACCACCCACGTGCGGTGTACTGTACTTGCGTGGAAAGGGCATTTGTATAACAAGATACAAGATGAGTTTGAGAATGTTTAGTTATAATTCAAGAATTTAACGTTACACGAGGAGCAACTTTGACCTTTAACTTTGCGGTCACTTGGTATTATGACCATTTCACCAAACTGAGAGAAATTGTATCATGCTTAGAGCAACTCAGCAATTATTTCATTCTGTTTTATCTTGCTATTGTGTAAGTTAATACGTTTTATATTATTTTCAAGTTTGCTCTAGAGTCATCTTATTAATTTAAAATTTTTAAACTAAAAACCTTGAAAAGAAATGTGCGCAGTTGAGAGATAATACTATGTCATACATTGCGGTCCTTCTTTCATTGACTTACAGTTTCCTCTCTATTTCTCGGAGAACAAAAACTGCCGCAAACAATTTGATTGGCTTCCGTAATAGGTTTGGCTTCACGTCTGTCTCTAGAAGTCATTCAAAAAGGATAGCACTCTTCATTCACACAGTAGATACGAATATTATGATAAGTGTGATATTGGCGCTGCATATAAATGTGAAAACAGCGCGGTCTGTAAATAAATTGAGCAAGAAAATATAAAATAGAAGATTGCTGTAATAACGTCGAAAATACAACTATAACATTCAGTTGTTAAGAAAATGACAATCTAAAAATAGACGGAAATAAAACGTTATGAAGTTTGTTCGACGATAAACACGTACCGATGTTGGCGGCCGCCATGCTCGCGGCTCCTCAGCCGTAAAATGGAGTTACTGCCACAGCGCCGCTATAACAGCTCCGATATTTCATTGTCTAGCTGAGCTGAATCCACAACTGTAATGGATTAACTTATGTAACTGTTCTTCGGTTTCTCCTTCTGTTTTTAATTTGCCACTTCAGGACATTACTGTCTTTGTGAGATTCACACAGTGAGTAATTGCTTTTCATTGAGGCGATGTGAAATGGAGCACCAGTGGCGCAGTAAAGCTCCTTTGTTAGTCTTTTATCTACTTCACCCATTTATTAGCGTGAATAAAACGTTTTACTTTGAACATGATTCAAGCAAATGCTTTGCATAAAGCAGCAGGTTGCTTTTTCATTTTAATTTGGTAGAATTCAATAATATTTTCTGCAGTGTCGCTGCCCCAAGTTGTAAAACTATTCGATGTCCTCTTTCAACAAGCTGAAAACTAAATGTGTCATGTTGAATTCGAGAACTAATTTCATTTCTCACGTGACTTGAAATTCATCGCATAAAATATCTCGAATGTCCCAAATTCATTCACGCAGGATGGAACATGTGAATTTCACCCCGCCCATATTCACGAATGTCATCGGAGCATCCAGCGCGTGGTCTACAGACAGCGCACAGGCAGCCAGCCACTGCCACTTGTAATTCAATCAGACGACCGCGCCGGTGTTGCTTTAATTTCCTGCCTTGTCGATCCAATTCACTCATTTATTAATTCTGTTCAGTATGTATTCCAACAACTTACGTTAAGTTGTATCCACAAAGACAGCGCTATTTCAGGCACGGATAATATTTCGTGTAGCTTAAATATTTTAACACTGACAATTCATTGCATATTCAAATTAGGTATTAGGTAAAAGCAAAGTAAGTGAAGCTGTTTTATGATACAGCTTTAACTATTTTGTTTTCTTTCATAACATATAAAAATAGACACTAAAAATAAAACAGAAGATTGCAAATATAGCTATAGGGCAATATTAATTAAATGAAGACAGGACACTCCAAGCGTGTCGTCACGCTGCTGTGTACCTACCTACGTGACGTACGTAATTCCATACAGATGCTTCGTTTTACGACTAAACGACAGGAAATGTGCCATGAGTTAAGACATCTTTGTTTCTTTTCTTTTAAGGGGTTTCTTTCTGTTTTCTGTTCTGTGATTGTGTATTTTTTTGTTCTCGTTGGGGCTCGTGGCGAAAGGATTAACTGCCGCACAGGTTGACCGAAGTTTAAGCTACGCTTGCCGCGGTCTGTTCGTGGGTGGGTGACCAATTGACCATCCATTAGATGATGAGATCTCTCCGCACCTTGGAAAGCTAGTTAAGCTGTTGGTCCCAGCTGTCATTCGTAGATCTTTGACTGTCGTTTGGAGTCGACACGATACCTACCCCTTGGTAAGCAAGGGGTATCGTGTAACCCAGTAACTGGGCAGTGGAGGTCAGATATTGATACTGGTATTTAGATAATGGTATTCATACCTAAATACACAACTTGCTTAGGTACCCTATATTTCCCAAAAACGAGATGGGGAAATTGTCGTGGATAAACAAGATTTTGTCATTTATAGGCGATGGAAGACCAAAAAAGGACCAGACGGAGTTATTAATCGTTAGAAGTTTTATCCCCGAGGCAATATTTTCTAGACCCTCAGTGTTAATTACAAAAATTAATTTATGAATTTAAAAAGTTGTCGAGGCAGTTTCACTGTCGGCATGCTGGTGGATGCAGCTCATCTGTAATGAAACCATTTACGCCCCCATTAAGAGAGCAAAAATGTCTTTAATTAACAGTCAGGGCAGTTTTTGCAGCGGAAGCGGCAAAGCAATTAGTAGAATCTTGAAGTGAACCAGAGTACCAGAGTACCAGGAGTCGCACACCGTTTGGAGCGGGCTTTGTGAAATGCTCATTTCACAAAAATATATGTATATTTGTAACTCGCTCACGTCGAAGTCTTTGTCCTTTAGGACTTATTGTTACAATTGTACCTTTTGTGGTGTTCTGTAGACAGACAATAAGTTGTTTATAACAATATGACTACTTGACAGATTTACTTCAAGTTTCAATTAAGCTGTGTATTCAAATCAACACAGAGGTACATGAGGAATAGGTACAATAAGGTTATTTAACCGAATAAGATACGTTACGTAGCCAAGTTTCATGTTAACAAATTGTACGATGTCTGACGGCAATGTTTAATGTAGGCACGTATACCTAAGTTATGAGTTCGTAGAGTTAATTAGATAATAGATATATTCCTCGTCGGAATTATGTATGTAGGTACTCATTAACAAGTACATAGGAACAGGTAGGTGCAATGAATTACGGTATAATAAGCAAATCGGGCAATAATAATAACTCAAAATAATATTACAATCCCTTAAGTTGATTGAATTCGAAGTACATGCTTGTGAAGGCGCTTTCGTTTTAACTCGACATGCATTTTCACGGTGCTTAGTCGAACTGTGACCCGTGTTTTCATTTCACATATGCAAACTAGATGCAATAAAGGGTTGGTGAATGACGTCAACAACCTTTAACAATACAATTCAATAAAAAAAAAAAATTAAATTAATTAAATAAAAGTTTGCAAACAATTCCAAATAAATTCCTCGGTTAAGTTTGCCCCTTGACTGCGTACCGCCACTTCAGTGTTACGAGTGGGCAACTTTACCCAGATCGGGGTTAAATTCAATCTCGTAAACACCCGCGGGGACTTATAAGGTAATTTCAACAAACTCTGAAATCACTTGAGATAAGGTGGAGAGCAATAGTAGTTAGGTACTTGATGAATAATATTTTAATTTATTTAGGTTTATTACTATCACAGAATTATGCATCTTTCTTTATAATAATTTTGTTGTAAACTGCTGTTTTTATTCCGATGTTGTTCCTGAAGAAAATATTGTGATTATGCGTTATCCTCACTTCCTAACTATAATCACTACATAGTATAAAACAAAGTCGCTTCCCACTGTCTGTCTGTCCCTATGTATGCTTTAACTTTTTTAAATAGATAGAGTGATTCAAGAGGAAGGTTTATATTTATAATACACGCATAATATAGTAGAGAAACACTGATTATTTTAGGGGTTTCTAATGTGATGTCATAAATTAACACATTTTTTTGCGCTTACATTGCAAACGCTGGCTGAACCCTACGAGATAGAACAAAATAATGTACTACAGTACTGTACACCTTAAAAAGGTCTACAAAAACGTCCGCGATGGTATATGTCTATCTCTTAGGGATAACGCACAATAACCATTTTTTATCCTTTACTTTTTACGAGAGATAATGGCTTATTTACGAAGCGATTTTAAGCAATACAGCATAAATCCTTATCCAATTAAGTACCTTAAAGACGTTGTGCATTTATTATAGACCAATATGGCCTTTTACAGCATGTAATTTAAGTGAATAATTTCGAAGATATTACAGATTTAAAATACAGGGACATAGCGGTTGCGGCGGTACCGGAAAGCTGTGTGTGAACGTAGACATTCTGTACTATATTTAGTATCGGCATTGCACCCGTGCGAAGCCGGGGTGGGTCGCTAGTATATATATATATTTCTTTTTGTTAGCCTATTTTGTGTCCCACTGCTGGGCATAGGCCTCCCCTTTTTCCTTCCAAACCTCCCTGTCTTGTGCGATCTCTGGCCATGTCGGCCCTGCGAAAGATATTAGATCGTCACGCCACCTTCGCCTTGGTCTACCTCGACGGCGATGTCCTGCCTCAGGCGTCCAGTGAGTGACGATCTTTGCCCATCTCTCCGGGTGCATTCGTGAGACGTGTCCGGCCCATTCCCACTTCAGCCAGGCTAGTATTTTATATAACTAATATTATAAATGCGAAAGTAAGTTTGTTTTTTACCTTTTCACGCCTAAACCTCTGAACCGATCATCCTGAAATTTTTCATATACGTTGTCAGGTGTACAGAAACGGACATAGGTTACCTTTCATTCCAATAAAGTGCTGTTCCTGAGGAAAACAACAATAACCTTATTATGATATTAGATGGCGCCACGTGTCTTTCGAATCATGATTGAATTATATTAGAAACTTTAGAGTTACAACAAGCAGAGTACAACCCGAATTGATTGTCAAATTCTAAATTAACGCGAGCGAAGCCGCAGGCATAAGCTAGTGGGACATAAAACGAGCAATCGCGTGCTTCCATTTGCATTGCATTTTGTTATTAGGTCATTGATCAGGCTTTCGATGGACTAACATAATAGTGTTTCCATCATATTAATATTAGCCTAATAGATCGTTATGAATACCTATTAATATTATGAACCTGTGTACCTATAAGCAATAGGTACCTAAGACATTTTCTTGTAAAGGAAAATAATTTTCGGAACGCATCCCCGAGCCCGCTCCGAATTAAAAGAAGATTCTTTCTTATTGCCTCCGCATCGGGATCAGGATACGAGAGATAGATAGATAGATACCTACACATTCCTACACCTTAGATAAATCCACCAAAATTACACCCATATTCGTGTTCACCTCACGTCACGTCGACACAATCCACGTTTATTTGGAGGAAATCAAAATTCTTCATGGTCTTATCAATTTACTGACGCTCTCCCGTATTTCATAAGCGGTGGTAATCGCTACGGGGCATATCGTGTCGCGTAAGGCATGCAGCAGGCATCGCGGATCGATCGCGCGACTATTCAGTCGCACACTGTGGATCCCGTGTCGCAAAAAAGCTCACGTATCAAATCTCGCCAAGAACAACCCTATCCACTGATATAATTTCAGGAGCTCAGTATTATTTTTCCGTTTATTCTGATGCGATTTGTTCTTACAGCCCATTAGTTTGATATCTATTCGTTTCGCTGTGTAGGTAGTAATGCTTTTGAAATAAATGCGAAGTTTAGAACCGACAGGGTTTCATTTTATTTTTCTGTTGAAATACAGGGTGATTTTAATATATACTGCGAATAAAATCCTTTAATCGGGATTGAATGACTCGTGAATATGGTATATCATTCACACTTTGGGATGCTTTAAATGGTACTTCCACTAGTATAATACCTACATAAATAGGTCAGGCGCACCCTAGCCCTGGTAGCCCTGGTGCTATCAACCACGCTGACAGGCTAATCTATTCGCTACGGCATGCCACATGAATTATTACTTTTATAGCTCGTTTCGACACAGGGAAATAACAACAAAAACTAAGCATATTTAGACGGCTATATTTAGCTCGCGGTCTTGGCTTCAAATGCCTAGATCTTCGTCAACTAAACTTTCCCTAAGTACTTTAAATAAACACTGTTCGGACTCAACTGTAAATAAAGTTCTAATACGTAAGCATGTGGTTATGGCAGTAGCATACCGTTTGGTTGCTCAAAGTGAACAGAGCCAAGACGTTAATAGGCCTAAGTGCTTCGACATCACTTAAAGACTATACTACACTATACTATACTATATACTATACTATACTTTTGGTTATACTTTGTTGTTAACATTAACATCTAAAGTGAACAATACCATACTTAGACAATAGATATTTTTATATTGACTGATGTAGTAGACAAATCCAAGGAATATTGCAGTAATTCGCTTTCAAAATTGACTTTTACTGGCGAGGGCTGATAAAGTTAACAGAACACAGGGAGTAGGAACGCTGAATCACGTTCACAAAAGTTAATCACCCGTTGTTTAGAAATTAATAACTTATATCTGAGCCACAATCAAACATTAATTAATGCTTTATTATACAATGTTCTATTTACAATATTATGTAACGTGGTGTCAGAGTGTTTTGATCAAATATTTACAATTTATTTTTCAGTTGAGGTCGGTCTTTAGACAAAATTAAATGATAATACGTATTTGTTATCTGTCATGCATCAAACTGCTGTGATTTCGGAAAGGATCTATAAAATATGACAAATAGTATGAACAAGTTATCAAGGACCTCTAAATATTCAATGAAATATCACATGTTAAAAATATTTTACCATAAAAATAACCTAAACTCTAAACTTGCCTTGCTAACGATTGATAAGAAATACATAAAATAAAATCATTGTACTAGCTGGACCTACTCCTATACTACCGTCAAATAAGGACTAACTGAGCATATATCACTAGGTACTTATTAGAGGTAAAAAATATTAAAATAATATAAAAACAAAAATTATATTATTACGGTCCTCGAAATTATTTTTCTCAAACATGCTTGGAAATTTGAGCATTATTTTGACAACCTTGTTCGAGATAAATTGAAATTGCTGTACTGGCCAAATACATGCGAGCAGCAGCCGGCAAAATTTGTATGAAAATCCATAGCTGTCGTGGTTTAACGGCCAAATAAATTACATAGTAAACTCATATCTGTCGTGTAATTTAAAAATGGAAAGATCTTTTACTCCATCATGGCAACCAAGGAGGTAGATCAAAGGTTTTATTTAAATTTCGAACTGGCTTGCAAATAGAAAGCCGTTCATTGAAAAAAAAAAAAACAAATGAACACTTTAACGGGGTAGCGTCTCATAAACCATTGACGAGCAGGTACGAGTAATGCAACATTCATTTTATTTTCCAGAGTAAGTTCAAGTATTTCATTAAGAAGTTGATTTCATGAAATAAACGCTGGTACAAGTTGGTTGTTAGCGACAAAAACATTATCGGTGGAGAGGAAGTAGGTACGTGCGGTTTAGGGCCCTCACAAGAACCTAGTTATTGTATAAGGAGGATTTACGTATGTAGCGGAGAGATAACATACGGTGAGCCAGCATGATTGATTCATCGCATATAGCGCGGCTATGGAGTGTAATCATAATAAATTTTCATATTCGACAATTGGAGAAATCATTTGATTAATTTACGTCGACGTGTGTGCGAGGATGACGTGCTTTATAAAGGGCTGTAAGATGTACGATTCCTTGTTAAGAATTTACGTCAAGGTCTCTATTAAACAAAACTTTAATATTTATAATTGAGACTCAAGACTATGCCTCTTTATACCTAGGTATTATCGACTAGATGCAGTGCAGTGTTTATTAATTTTCGAATAAATTTCTTCTTACGTTACTGAATTAAATCGGGGAGCAACCACAACATTTTATCTGATCCACGACCACAGAATCATGAATATAATACTCGGTGCGCTGCGTTTTGATACTAGATATATTGTAGGTAAAACACATCTTCAACTGCGTCTCAATTAGTTGCCTAAATCTAAGTAAGTAGGTAAATACCTACTGTTCAAGTGAACAAGCATGTGTTTAACTTCTCAATTGGGTCAGCAAGCTAGTGATGATCTGCTCTTCTGACAATGTGCCATTCTCATCTAATGATAAAGCAGTAAACATTACCTCTTTGAATCGATATCATATCGAACAGTTTGGTAGGACCAGTGGGCCGACCATTTGGCCAACTTCATGTTAGAAACCGAAAGATAAAAAGATATGAACGAAGCCAAGAATGCATCAGTCCATACCCGGAGTATATTGCGAGCTGAAAATAGAAATATAAAATTGAAAACTCCTTTCAAAGAACAAGTGAACTGTTGTCTGTTTTA
Organism: Hydraecia micacea; assembly: GCA_914767645.1. NCBI lineage: Eukaryota > Metazoa > Arthropoda > Insecta > Lepidoptera > Noctuidae > Hydraecia > Hydraecia micacea. Next base: position 7,502,225 of record OU611779.1, on the reverse strand, counting down.
AATGCAGACGAATAACATCACAGTCTTATTAATATAGAGACGAACTTTAATATGTTGTCAGGGTGAAATGTTTCCTCTAATTAAATCGGAAGTGATCCAATGTGGAGTAGATCCAAAAAGCTTTTAGGTCGTAGGTACCGAAAACTAAAAACTTATATGACAAAGCGAGCTTTCTTTTAAAAATAAAATTGGAAAAAATACGGTTTGTAAAACGTAGGTGCTTTTTAAACGTAGGTATGTTTAATACCTACGTGTAAAGTTATAAACTGCGGCTAGCGTAAAAGTTATCATAATCAGCCTATAATGTTCCCACTGCTGGGACACAGGCCTCCCCTCAGTGAGAGGGAGTGGGCCGTAATCCACCACGCGGGCCCAGTGCGGGTTGGCAGATGTCACATGTCTTCGAATTCTTGGTTCTAGGACATGCCGATTTCCTCACGATGTTTTTCTTCACCGTTTTGAGAGCAGTGGTGATGAAATAATTTACACAAAGTAAAGAGCCTGTCTGGATTTGAACCTACGACTTACAACTCGTAAGTCGCGGCCGTTACCACTTGTCCACCACTGCTCCTGTGTAAAAGTTATGTACCAAGAATATAATTACGTATAGTAATGGTAGCCGAGGGTTTATGTGCGTGAGGAAGAGCCTCCCGGGCGAGTCGTAGTTCCGCTCAAAGCCACTTTAATAAGTGCTCGTTAATTTAAGAGAACCAACATTAATTACCTGTTAATTATTACCAAATTAGTGCTAATGTAAACGGGAGTCCGTTTCTACAACCTTAGATACTACAAGGCTATAATAATATCTTCATTTTATGCTTAATGTATAATGTTGTTGTTATTATTGTACTTTAGTCGTCATGAAACTAGATTCAAATAAATGATAATGTAATGTACAGACGCCAGCACATCAAGCTACCCGAAACTGTCAAATTTCCCCAATCAACTTTTAACCTTATACTGTAGCGATAAAGTTGAAAATCTATTAAAGAAATTTGACAGATTGTAGTAGCTTGATGTGCTGGCGTCTGTACTTAATGTGATTTGAAAAATTCCAAGTGTGTTTAGATCTCCTGAGTAATATTTGAGTTGACCTGCACAGTGCAGTAGTGCACAGTATACACAGGTCGGAGTGATTCCTAAAAAACTTTGCATACCTCTCAACTTCATTCACCGAAATGTTATTTGCGGAAAACATTTCAGCTGATTGTATGTGGGTACGTAAAAGTTAAATTCAGGTAATGGTTTGAGTGCAATTTCATAACTCAAAATTTATATATAAGTCCGTACGAATTTTATGTTCCGTCTTGAGAGGTGGAGGGGCCTGCATAAGAAAGGAGGTTCCCCCTTGTCCTCCAACCAGACCACTAAAGTATACTATACGTGCAACAACTAACTTCTTCCTGAGGTGTCGACGTGATATAAATCTTTTGGCCGCAAACTGTCGGTTTCCCGGAGGAAGCGCGGGATAAAGTTGACGGGATAACTTATCACCTGGACTTTTGATTTTGGCTTGATTATGCGACATTTCACGCTTCGTGTTTGATTAACGGGGCAGCTAAAAATATTTCATGGATATTAAAAATATTTTTTTATTTGTTTGAGAACGAGACATCCATTTAAAAAGTTTAATGGCACGGTTTGTGATGATATAAACAGCGCACAGTAGGTTCCATTTTATATTTCAGGGGAACAGTACTGTGCTATTACGTTCAGTACTAAGAAGTTACGGAAACCATTTCAGTGCACTATGTAATGTATGTTGTTCTTAAGTTTTGTGTTATGGCCCAGCTGTAATTTACAGTGCATTACTATCTAGCTTGAAGATGCCAAGTTTCATTTGAACCAATAAGGCTTATATTTACCTGAGATGGTAAAATCTCGTGAATAGCCTTTTACACCAATTAGTGCTAATAGAAATCTTTATGACATTATATGTCATAAAATTTAATAGACACATTATGATTCGAACATGATCATATTATTATCTTTTTGATACCTTTTATCAAAATAATAAAATCATCTAAAAGGTACATATCATAAACGTACCATAGCATCCGTGTTTACATTTCTGAGGCGATACAACAGGGATATGAAATGGGTTTTTGAATATCATTTTAGTTGAAATGACCCTTCGTTATTGCTTTTATATTTCGGTTAATAAAGTCGAAAAGGATTGCGAAGGACGCACAGAAATAAAAGGAGAGAACGTAGCAAATTATTATTTACTAGCTTTTGCCCGCGACTTCGTCCGCGTGGAATAATGACTTCCGGAAAAAAACAATTTATCCCCCTTTTCTCCCCGTTGGGAGGGAATTTCCAAAAATCCTCTCTTAGTGGTAGCCTACTCCTCCCAACAAACACACATGCCAAATTTCAGCTCTCTACTGCCAGTAGTTTCGGCTGTGCGTTGTCTGTCAGTCACTCAGTAACGGAAGAGTTTTATATATACAGATATAGATAGCTGTGAACGCAACTCCGTCAGTGTGTAATTCCTTGTGTGTTATTAAGTTAATGTATTGGTAATATTGTTTAGATCACGTTCATATGAGGCTTAAGTACCTACAACGAAATTACTACTTCACCTAAAAAGAAATAAAATGTAAACTATTAATAATTTGTAATTTGAACGAATATAATACACTACCAAAATAACTAATACCTATTTTATAAAATAACAACAAAAGAAAACTAAATTAATTTAAAGACTAAAAGTCGCGCTGATAAACAATATTGTCTGTCAATAAGGTCGAATGCTCGGAACGTCTACTCGCATCAACAGCCAAATATTGTATGAAGTTCGCGTTTTTTTTTTTATTAGAATGATTATGGCATCTCGTAGTTGACCTTGAGAGGTCGTGACTACTTAACCGGACTATCCTGTGGTTGCCTTAAGTAAACTCAAAGCCTCCAGCCAGGGGCAAATATCTTATGTACTAAGCGACTACACGCTAAGGGCACCCCCTGTGGGGTACGAACCTCGGCTTAGGGCGTCGCTGGGGGAGGGCAGCAAGATGGGACAGGCTGGATCTGGTTTTTATTATTTAAGCTTGATGAGGCCGGCGTTTCCTAGTTGACTACTCTGAGAAGAAACGCCGAAACAAACTCAGAGGTCACGGTCGGGAATTTAGAACTACTGGCTCAGCTGCGGCGCGGGCTGGCACTTCTTCGAGCAAGGGTCGGGGGGGAGGTATTTAATTCAGGACGTCGCGAGGGACCTCGGCGGCGAGGTCGGAATGAGTTCTGTATTTGTGCACTGTACAAGGGCGGATCCAGCTTTGGCACCAGGAGGGGGTCACATAGTCGTGGTCAAGTCAAGAACATATAATTTAATTTTGATAACAATAGATACCTACAAGTAAAAAGTAGGCACCTATTTTATCAACCTACTACTACAATCAGCCAAATTTCTTTAATAGATTTTCAACTTTATTGCTAAAGCATAAGGTTCGAAATTAATTAGGAAAATTTGACAGTTTGGGGTAGGTTGATGTGCTGGCGTCTGTACGTAAGTACTGTACTTAAAAATATTTATTCTTTATTGTACACTTGAAAAACTTAACACATAATAACTTGTACATATACACGTACATATTGCCATCTTCTCTTGAAGACATCCAGAGAAGCACTATCACATCACGCACGGTTTTTTTTTTTTGGTAATGGCATCTCGCATTTCAACCTATGAGGTTGTCGTCTGCTTAACCGGACTTGCCTGTGGATGCCTCAAAATTAAGGCCTCCAGCCAGGGCTTAAAAACTTAAAAGCTAAGCGACTACACGCTAAGGGCACCCCCTGTGGGGTACGGACCTCGGCTTAGGGCGTCGCTGGGGGAGGGCAGCAAGGGACAGGCTGGATCGGAATTATTTTGGGGCGAATTTGATACTACAGGCTCAGCGGCGCGGGCTGGCTCGAGCAAGGGTCAGGGAGGAGAATTTACGGGGCGTCGCGACGGGCGTCCTCGACGGCGGGGACGGAAGGACGGCTGACGGGTCTTGTTTATGTATCTCTTAATGGTGCTGGTGACTTTTCTGCTCTCCTGTAAGAGGGTAGTGGCGTCGTCGGGGATGATGAGGGTATGTCTTGGTCGGCGAATCCTAATTATACGGGAGGGAGTATATCGGGAGGCCAACGTAATCAGGGGATTGGGGTGCTTAATAGCGGAGTCGAAGAAACACTTGGCGACGAGTTTCATGAACTGCTGGACGGAGGGTATTCTAAGATCCAGGTGGAGATTTATGTTACGGACATAGAAGGGGGATCCCGTGACCTTTCTGAGGGTCCAGTTTTGAAGGGTTTGCATTTTATGCAGATGGCGAGGCTTGGCGTGTGCGAAGACTACGCAAGCGTAGGTCATGATGGGACGGATGACTGCGGTGTAGAGGCGCAATTTGAACTTAAGTGATAATTTGCTGCGGGCAGTCATTAGGGAGTGGAGCCTACCGAGAGCAAAAGCGGCGCGCGAGCGCGTCGTCTTTATGTGCTCTTTGAAGTTGAGGTTGTGGTCGAGGATGACACCTAGGTATTTGGCTTGTTTACCCCAAGGAATAGGCTTGCCATACATAGAGATCGGGCTGGGGTATCACGCACGTAATGATGCAGCCTATTTGTTTTCCATAACCGTGGTGAATGATTTGTCATAACAGCTAGAGGTATGTCGAGGGGTATGACGCAAAACTCCGCATTTCTTGTAATGAATGAATTTGCAGCAACAATTTTTAAGAATACTTATAGAGGTACACTTATAAACACATTATAGGTAGAAAGAAATTTTAGTTTTTTAACTTAGAACTATGTTATGATATGTTTAAATATTGAAGGTATGTAGTTACATAAAATCTGTATGGTGACAAAATATATAAATAAAATCATTATGTTCAATTAGTGGTCCACCTAAGTCCTGGAACCAGCTCAGGGGGGGGTCATGACCCCCATGACCCCCCCCCTGGATCCGCCGTTGGCACTGTACTGGTTGACTTATTGCTCTCCTGGAGGAGGGTTATGGGGTCGTCAGGGTCGGAGAGGACTATGCCTTGGACGGCGGCATTTGCTGATTTTGGAGGGGGTATACCTGGCGGTCTCGACAACCAGAGGGTTGCGGTGCTTGGCGGCGGTATCGAAGAAGCGCTTGGAAAGGCGCTTCATGAATTGATGGATGGTGGGGATTTTGAGGTCAACATGGAGGATCTCATTTCAAACGAACCAGGGGGATCCCGTAGCCTTTCGGAGGAACCGGTTTTGGAGGGTCTGCATCCTATGGATGTGGTGGGGCTTTGTGTGGGCAAAGACTACACAGGCGTATGACATTATTGGACGTATGCACGCTGTGTAAATGCGCATTTTGCACCTAAGTGACAATTTGCTGCGTGCATTTAGGACGGAGTGGAGTCTGCCGAGAGCGAAAGCGACGCGCGAGCGGACCGTCTTTATGTGCTCTGCGAAGGAGAGGTGATCGTCGAGTATTACTCCTAGGTATTTGGCTCGCTTGTCCCAAGGGATCGGCTTGCCGAACATGGTGATAGGTCGGGGGGGAGTGGGTCTAAGTCGTGGTTTCGAGTAGAAGTTCGCGTTGGATCCCCCGCCCTTTTATATCTCCCGCCGCGAGCCGCGTCGAGCGCGGCGATCGTTACACAAAAGTAATCCTTATAGCATGATTCAGTATTCACGCGCGATGGCTTATTAGCGTATTTCATGTATAACTTTGGTGTTTCTGTACCGATTTCTATGATTCTTTTTTTATTAAATAGGTAATAATGTTAAAAAAATTTAATTAGGGATTAGTGAGAGTGTTATAAACGTAAGAGTAGACAAATATAATCGGAAAACTCCGAACGGCTAAGCTATCGGGAGTTACACGTGTTATTGTGAGTCAACCATTAAAGATAGACATTTGCTGTCGTGGAATATTTTTTATATAATTTTAAGGAGAACATTTCCGTCATACATTATTTTTGTGTAGCATTAACCATTAAGGCTGCACACGCGACGGAAGCTTAAAAAATGGAGTAAGTTCTCCTGTTTTCCCAACATTTCCCTTCACTGCTCTGCTCCTATTGATCGTAGCGTGATGAAAAGTATACTATAACCTGCCCAGGAGTATGAAGAACAATTGTACCAAGTTTCGTTGAAATCCGTCGAGTGGTTTTTCTTTCTATAAAGAACATACAGACAGACAGACAGACAAAAATTTTACTGATTGCATTTTTGGCGTCAGTATCGATCACTAATCACCCGCTGATAGTTATTTTGGAAATATATTTCATGTACAGAATTGACCTCTCTACAGATTTATTATAAGTATAGAAGAAGAAGAAGATGTGTATCGGTATGCGATTCTTTGAATAGGCCATTCCGAAGATTACGGGAGGCTTATAAATCCTCAATCATCATAATAAACCATACCTGCCCTATAGATATGTAATAATATATACTGTAATACATCGATATAAGTAGTACACCGACCGTGTTCAACATATCTTTATCTGTACCTACATATCAAAACTCAACAGCTACAACCTTTTCTGTACGAATCCATTAAATATTAAGAAGGATCAAACACCTACGTTGTTGTAAAGCAGCATTTAAAGGCAAACAACTCTACGCTCAATTTTCTTTTGACATCGTTGTTTTCTTATATTTCCCTTGTTTATGTAATTTCATACTCCATGTAACATATTATTGTACACGACAATAAGTAAGTAATGTAATTTTCCTGAAAGGTTTATTTGGTTTCCAAGATAATCGATCGAACATCGGTCTCGTGTGGCACTTAGGAGTTGCTTAGAAGTGTCGGGCGACCAGTAACTAGTTAACAACTCAGTAAGTAGGTAGTTACCGTGACATCGACTAATGAGTGCTGGCATATAAAAGGTACATACAAAAGAATGACCAGTGACTGCCTGCCAGTCCTGTGTCATGAAAATATATTGTACTTTACAATGAATCAGAAGTTTCTCACACAATTCAAGGGCCGGCTTTCAAGCGCCAACGTTTGAGTGGATGTCGAGAGCGTGGCATAAATCTGTACACGTCAAGCACCCAGCTATACAAGTTTATTGTAGCTTTCAGACCATTCTTTACGACACATAATATAACGTGAGGAGGCGACAGTTGTGGAATATTTATCTCTCATTTACTTATAGTTTTTAGTCATGTATATTCTGGTGCTACCGTTGTCTCCTAAATGAGAGATTTATGTCGGTCGGAATTCCTTCGGGGACCCTGTATTTGAGCATTTCTCAAAATTTTTGACCGTAGTTTTCACTAATTTCCAAGTAACAAAATAAGAACCTTTATTTCTACCTCAACTAATATTTTACAGGTTTTTTGTATAAACACTCTACTTTTAGCTAGCTGTATATATCCTAAATATACATATATTAGAAAACCATAATATGTGAAAAATATGTCCTAAATATACATATATTAGAAAACCTGTAAAATATTAGTTAAGGTCGAAATAAAAGTTCTTATTTTGTTACTTGGAAATTAGTGAAAACTACGGTCAAAAATTTTGAGAAATGCTCATTTATAAATAGCTACGGTAAACATTCATTATTTACGTTTGTACGACATTATTTATTAAAACTTACTCCTTTTAATATACATATACATACATACTCAGCCTATATTGTTCCCACCGCTGGGACACAGGCCTCCTCTCAGTGAGAGGGAGTGGGCCGTAATCCACCACGCGGGCCCAGTGCGGGTTGGCAGATGTCACATGTCTTCGAATTTTTGGTTCTAGGACATGCCGGTGTCCTCACGATGATTTTCTTTACCGTTTTGAGAGCAGTGGTGATGAAATAATTTACACAAAGTAAAGCGCCTGTCTGGATTCGAACCTACGACCTACAACTCGTAAGTCGCGGCCGTTGCCACTTGGCTACCACTGTTCTCCTTTTAATATGTTTAACCAATACTACGTACACGTACGTACGTACGTGTATTATATTATCTGTGTCAATACTGAAATAACCGACCATGTGTAACGAACTTGTGAAAGCCGCAAGAACCCGTTGGATGCGAGAAGCACAAACCGGTCGAAGTGGAGTTGCTTGGGGAGGCCTATGTCCAGCAGTGGACATCTTTCGACTGAAATGATGACTGAAATGACGTAGCCTCACTATGAGGGGCTTACTTATTACTTTCAACAGCGCTCACTTTGTCAAACTTTGCTGCTTTCGTTACGTTAATACTATAAGCGAATAATGTCAGAGTTTCCGTGTTTTCTTTCCAAGAAATATTTCAATGTACTGGAAATACTACTGTCGTTTAATAAAAATTGAGAGTGCAGGCAATTTGTGAACTTGATGATTTTAGGGGAGAAATAAAATTAAGTAAGTACTTGAATAATGTATTTTTGAAAGTGAAAACTTCTTTAGGCGTACTTTGCGCTCTTTCTGAACAGTGAACGAAACTGAACCGTCACGCTCGGTTCAGTGACGCTGAATCGGGTATTTTCGGCTCCAGTCGGTCGCTGATGCTAAATCGTGTATACCTATACTCGGCGCTGAATCTCTTATACTCGAACCAGTCGTAAATTGTCACTTCTATCGTGTAGTCCCACACACACACAGACACAGACCCTGTTTTTTATATGAATTTGTTTAAAGTTTATAAAAACTTTGGTTATTATTGATAGGGCCCGTTTAATGATGCTACGATTAGTAAACAAAGAATTTTTTCCATGATATAAATTAATTTGTATGATGTAGGTAATGCCTAACGGCTTAAAAAGGAAAAACTCTATTTGTAGATTATTCTGGATGGTCAGTAAGTTTCTACCCTTATTTTATATTAAGATAAATGTTTGCTGTAATCTTGCGGGCAACGGGCCGGTTGCTATTCCTATAGTAATTTGAAAACTTCTTAAGTAGGTAGGTGAGTCCTAAGTCTTCTAAAATTAAGAGCACGTCGGTGCACGTCGGGCCTCAACAGAGCGTATTTTACAATGTGTCAAAGGAATATTTCATCGTTTATGAATCCGTTAAATGTCATAATTATCTAGAATTTGCACAGCATGGAACACCCCGCACATGCCTCGGTAGCCGATCGGCTCCTCGCGTACGCGGACGGCTGCATCCGGCTGCCGTCGCGTTTGGGCAGCTCCGTTCGGCTACACGCGCTCGGGTGTTATCGCCGCCGGCCGGCTAGTAAAATATTAAATGCGACGAGTAAGCAATAGGTCGCTCAAGTCATGATAGGGTGCCGGCGAAAGTGCGAACATGCGCCCTGGTTACATAGCATTTTAGCAGACGGGCGGACGCAGTCGGCTGCTGCCGCGTGTGCGCGCATCCGCTGCGACATAGTGCTTTAATATGTAAGTACAAAAAGTTTTTCCGTCATGAAAAAGTTGTGTGAATGTACATAGTATTTTTCGTTAGAGATTAAGTTGCTTTACCGCCATCCAACAGTATCGATGTAATTTTATAAATTCTTACGACCAAAACCGATGATAATAAAATAAAAGTAACAGATATAAACACCTCAACTTCCAAAGTATTGGAAAATACTTATTTTTGTACGGAAGCTGAAGCGGGTTGAGTGATCAGACACTGCATGAATAAAATATGTACCTACCTTCGTTGGTATTCGCACCATCTCTAAAAATATAACGTTCGGTATGTTTGTAACATGTGTTGTTCGCTGGAAAATAACTGAGAAATATTAAATGAGGTAATTCCAAGTGTACGCAAATGATTACTCTTGCTAATTGCTCTAGAATTTCGGTCCTGAGAAGCGAGCATCCACTTTAGAATCCCGTCTGGCTCCCCCTCACCCCCTCTAGTCCAGTTTTCATTGTACTAAAACACTGGTGGTCCAATTAAGGGTCAGTTATCGCGGCATTAGCCACGGAGCCCCGAACAACAACAAAATTACTATCTCGTCTCGGTTCATGTTGCGACGAACCGTCGCGTTTAATTTATTATTGTTTCTAAAATAAGGACACTGAATTTATTAAAGAAATCAGTTTTCAGTAGGATATTGTTTGTGAGCTTGAGTTTGTATTCTTATTGCGTTTTCAGAGATAGGTAGCTATGGAAATAAGAATCACTGAAATTGACTCAATCTTGTGTAACTTTCAGGTTTTCTATGAGGCATGATTTATTATCAAAGTAGTGTTTATTGATTATGTAGAAATGCTGTACTCATGTAGCAAAGCTATCTGTAATAAAATAATTAACTATTGCTGATAATCATCTAAAATGTAAATACAAATACCTACTTAGAGCCTGCACTAAATGAATACAACCAAAACGGTTATTTTGTCATTTATGATAAACTAACCGGCCCAGCTTCGCACAGGTGCAATTTTTTTTCAAAATTTCCGAAATTTTCTTTCATACAAACTTTGTCCTGGGAATACCAAACACAAAAAAAAAGAATTATCCAATTTGGTGCAGTCGTTCGGAAGTTATGCGCGTACATACATTTCGGCGATTCATTTTTATTTATTAGATAGATAAAATACAGGCCCTTTTAATGAATCAACGATTTTTAGGTTACCCTTTGTTAATTGAAAGACTGAAACAGTTAAATATTGTTATGAAATGATATATTTCTATACTGCGATTGCAGAATTCAGTTTTAATATTAACTCGCCCGAGAGCCATATGCCGCTTGGCCGAGCTATGAAGCAAGGCTTATCGAATGTATCGGCTCGAGTGGGATTGGCGAACAGGATCCAGTGGCGGCCGTCTCTGTGGGAATATTATACATTAATTATTAAACTGATCAATTGCCTCGGCTAGTAGGTACATCACACAAGAATTTACAATTGACGTGTATCCACGCGGGACTGGGAATCATTTTAGTTATGCACAAAGACAATGTGATGAGGGACCATCAGATAAACGCGTCGATGGCCAAGTCCCGTCGTGAGGCGCCTTTCTCCCTGTTCACGCGGTATAGTGTTTGAAAAGGGGCGTGTACAGTATTATCGTTAGGGTAAGATAATATATAGACGTCCATTAACGCGCCTAAATATTACCACCGAGAGGAAACTATGTTAGCAACTATCCCTACTAATATTGTAAATGCGAAAGTGTGTGTCTGTTACCTCTTCACGCTTAAACCGCTGAACCGATTTAGATGAAATTTGGTATAGAGATATTTAGAGTCCCGGGAAAGGACATAGGATATAGTTTTTATCCCGATATTCCCACGGGAAACTTATACGGGTGAAACCGCGGGGCGCTGCTAGTCTATAATAAGTCATAGCAGTAGCGGAAAAAAGGTAAAATCCAATTTCCTTCAGAAAAATCAGAAATGTATTACATCTCAGAACAATTAAGTTGTTGAGATGTTGAATGTGAATTAAATCTATGACTTTGATAATATGATCCAATGATAGCGATGATGATCAGGCGTTGTTCACACTGCCTCGCGTAACTCGACGGGCGTGGGTCGCAGTGTGAACGGCGGTAGGTTAATTATCAACCGATATGCTTAAAATAGAGCAGTGGTGGCCCAGTGGTAATGACCGCGACTTACGAGATATAGATCGTAGGTTTGAACCCTGACAGGCGCTTTACTTTGTGTAAATTATTTCATCACCATTGCTCTCAAAACGGTGTAGGAAAACATCGTGAGGAAACCGGCATGTCCTAGAACCAAAAATTCGAAGACCTGTGACATCTACCAACCCGCACTGAGCCCGCGTGGTGGATTACGGCCCACTCCCTCTCACAAAGAGGAGGCCTGTGTCCCAGCACTGGGAACATTATAGGCTGATTATGTATGCTTAAAATAACCAAATTTTTTATAGGTTATTGTCGATTTTTCACTCAAATAAAGATATATTTTATCCTATAAACATCTCCAAACACTTTGGGTTCAACTCATGTTGGTCCTAACAATTTTACCTACTGCATAAAAAATATCTTGAAAACGAAAGCTAATGTTTGTTGTTCTAATAATTTCGCGTGGAGCTAACTTTTTTCCCTTGCCCCAGTTCTGCGGACTATAGGGCTCTTGAATGGCCATATGAAAAAAAAAGATGTCAATGTTAGTATTAAATATTTTTTTATAGTAGTTTCTGGTAGTAAGTAAATCATAGATAATAATCTACTACTATCTACGTACCTACATAAAGTAAAAAAAACAATAGGTAATTATAGCCATCAATCTTTAAAATCCAATAATCTCCCGTCGCGATGATAAAATCTCTATAAATGGAAGATGATCGTTTAGACGAAAAAACCGGCTAAGTGCGTGTCGGACACACAATGAAGGGTTGGGATGAATTTATACCAAAAACAAACTTAAAATTGTACTTAGTAGAAAAGCATGGTCTCGTATTCTTTAAATGTATGTTTGTAATCGCATTTTTTTTTGTTTATTTGATGAAACTACAAATTAACCATTTACGGAATTAATGAATTTTCTTTTTCCTTTACTTGTACTGTGAGACCTTGCTTCTTGCCAAATTTCGTGATGCTATGTCAACGGGAACTACCCTAAAAGTTTTAATATACTTGCGAGTATCAAAATATGTCGCATAAATGGCCGTATTTTTTAAGCTATTGCATAGCTTTTATCTGGGGCTTTGAGCGCGGCGACCGAATGAAGAAATTCCGTAACGAAAATAAACCTCACACCCCCCACTCCGACCCAGCGTTGAAAGCCGTGCATCGTCTAACGTCGTATCAGTTCGGCAGACTTCGGCACGGTGTTTGTGTGCGTGCGACTAGACGTATGCTATGCAATAGCTTTACCGCGGCAGTCCCCGAGTGCCACACGTATTTTTTTTATTACGTTGACTTAGAAGCTTGACTTTCGAACATCAAGGGACCGTAGACCTTAGTATTTGATATTAATTGCAACTTGATACCTGCACGTGTTGCTGAGAAAAAATTCTTGACAATCTGACAGAAAGAGAAACAGACAGATGGATAAAAAAGGGATCCTGGGTTCCGTTTTTTCCTTTTGAGGTACGGATCCCTAAAAAGATACTTAGGAATTTCCTTTTTTGTTCGCAATCTATTTTCCGCCTATTTAAAAATTCAAAAATACGTCACGGGCTGGATTAGACTTAGCAATTTTAAAACTTTTACCTACTTATTATCATTTCAGTACTTATACCAAAGCGTCGTGGAAAATTGAAAAGTTTCAGGTCCCGCCATACAAACTGTCAGAAAACACATATCCCAGGCCGAAAAGTAGTGAAAATTCGCTGAAAGCTAACTTCATACCTATATGCATTTCAGCCCAAATTCTAACGGACCTACTTGTAGGTATAATGGATTTCAGGGTATGCCTGAAATTCTCCGCCGGAAACTCGTATTGTATTGTTTTATTTGGTTATCAAGTAACAACATTTATTTTGTTTCCACTTTGAGTTTGTCCGGTATCTTTAGCGTACGGCTTAGAAAATTTTGGAAAGTGGGAAGGAATCTGTCGGTGTTGAATCAACAACGTGTGACGATTAACGGTTTTGTGAAACTTTAGGCATTTGAAATGTTATGGTAAGGCTGCCGTGTCGAGCCGTTGCAACCCCGTGATGGTACGTGACTTCTCGTCTTGTTAATTACCCTAGTTTGAAACGTTCACACTAAGTTAGTTTCCGTGCTTATGAATGGTAATTGCAGCTAATTACAATCCCTTTCTATTATGTTAGGTACCCACAACCAAAATTTCCAAAGATAAGCTTCATTAGTAATGTGGAAGCTTTCTATGTGGGTCGTGTTTAGAATCCATATTCTAAACACGACCCACAAATTTTTTAATTAATTTAATTGGTTAACAAAATATTCAATAATTAATGTATTAATCTCATTGTTAACTATTTGTTACCTAACCCTAGTTTATTTGATCGGTTAACATCGTTGTACAGACGCTAGCACATCAAGCTACTACAATCTGTCTAATTTCTTTAATAGATTTTCAACTTTATCGCTAAAGCATAAGGTTCAAAGTTGATTGGGAAAATTTGACAGTTTTGGGTAGCTTCATGTGCTGGCGTCTGTACAACTGTGCTGATACCTTCGCTAGGTATTTGATATTGTAAGTGAAATTAAGTTTTGAATAGAAATAATTCATGCCTCTTCTAGGTGTTTATATTAGGTTTTAGTGAACCAAATGTTTAGCTAAGATGTAACTATCGCTAAATAGTATACTCAACCTCCTCTGAACTGCGACCCGAATCTAAATAGTTGAAAAATAGTTCAGATAACTTTGTTGTTCGCAATGTTATGCTTATAAATAGTTGAACCTGATAAATTATAAGTCATCATCTGCCTAGCCTTTTTCCCAACTATGTTGGGGTCGGCTTCCAGTCTAACCGGATGCAGCTGAATACCAGTATTTTACATGGAGCGACTGCCTATCTGACCTCCACAAACCAGTTACTGGGTAATACGATACCCCTTGGTAAGACTGGTTGTCAGACTTTCGGGCTTCTGACTACCCGTAACGACTGTCAAAGATCCACGAATGCCAGCCGGGACCAACGGCTTAACGTGCTTTCCGAGGCACGGAGGGGTCTCAGTATGTAAAGATGGTCACCCATCCACAGACCAACCGCGGCAAGCGTAGCTTAACCTGATCGATCGACCTGTGCGGCTGTTATTATTTAGCCACGGACCCCTCTGATAAATTATAAGTAGGTACCTAAATACGCAACTTGCTTAGACACGCTTATATTTCTCAAAGAAAATTGTCGTGGATAAACATGATTTTGCAATTTAGCAGGCGATGGAATACCAGAAGTGGCCAGCCAGGTTTATTAATCATAAAAAGTTTTATCTCCGAAATAATATTTTCTAGCGTCACCTCAGTGTTAATTACAAAAATGAATTTATGAATTTTAAAAGTTGTCGAGGCAGTTTCACTGTCGGCATGCTGGTGGATGCAGCTCGTCTGTAATGAAACTACTTGCGCCCCATTAAGAGAGCAAAAATGTCTTTAATTAATAGTCAGGGCAGTTTTTGCAGCGGAAGCGACAAAGCAATTAGTAGAATCTTGAAGTGAACCAGAGTAACAAAGTCGCACACAGTTTGAAGCGGGCTTTGTGAAATTCTCATTTCACAAAAATATATTTTAACCCTTTCACGGTGTCGTCTTTGTCCTTTTGTATTTACTGTTACAATTGTACCTTTTGTGGAGTTCTGTAGACAGACAATAAGTTGTCCATAACAATGTGACTACTTGACAGATTTACTTCAAGTATACGGATGCGATTTAGTAACAGCTAGACCAAATGCTGCTCAGCCTAAATGGAGCCTCTCGGCGGGTTGGCCTCGGCATGAAATTGGACAAGATGAAAGTCATGTACAATTCGCACGTCTTGCCGAGTCCAATCCACATCGAAGGGTCGCTTCTCGAAGTTGTGAAGGATTATGTCTACCTAGGGCAAGTAATCTAGCTCGGTAGACACAACTTTGAGAAAAAAGCCGACAGAAGGATCCAGTTGGGTTGGGCAGCATTTGGAAAACTCCGTCAAGTCTTCTCGTCCCCTATCCTGCAGTGTTTGAAGACTCAACGAAGGTCTTCAACTAGTGCGTCCTGCCCGTTACGCTATATGGTGCCGAAACGTGGACACTGATGGCCGGGCTGGTCCACAAATTCAAGGTCGCTCAGCGCGCTATGGAGCGAGCTATGCCCGGAGTCTCTTTGAAGGATTAAATTAGGAATGTAATTATCCGGAAAAGAACTACCGACATAGTTGCAGAGTAAGCAAACTGAAGTGGCAGTAGGCTGGCCATGTTTGTCGAAGGACCGATGGCTGGTGGAGCAGACGAGTCCTAGATTGGAGACCGCGTATCGGCAAGTGTAGTGTGGGACGCCCCGCAGCTAGATGGACGGACGACCTAAAGAAGGTGGCTGGGACGGACTGGATGCGGAAGGCGGAGGACAAGGTGTTGTGGCGCAGCCTGGGAGAGGCCTATATCCAGCAGTGGACTGCAATAGGCTGAGTTGGCTTCGTCCTAACTTTCACCGATCCCGACTCTACATGATTGATTGATACGGATGCGCGAAGACATTATTTCATTGTTTCTACTAAGCTGTGCATTCAAATCAACACAGAGGTACATTCATGAATAGGTTAATAGGTATGAAGGTTATTAACCGAATAAGTGTACGTTACGTAGCCAAGTTTCATGTTAACAAATTGTACGATGTCTGAAGGCAATGTCTAATTTAGGCACATATACCTAAGTTATGAGTTCGTAAAGTTAATCTGTGTTCCCTCGTCGGCATTAATACTTGTAAACAAGTACATAGGTTTACGTAATTCATTGCCCCTGCCTGTAGTAGGGGCAATGAATTACGGTTTAGCGAGCAAATCGGGCAACAATAATAACTTAGAATATTCTAATCCCTTATAAGTTGATTAACTTCGAAGTACCTACTTGCGAAGGCTCTTTCGTTTAACTCAACATGCACTTTCACGGTGCTTAGGCGTGCTGTGTGTTTTTATTTCACACTAGCAAGGCATCGCGGTTTCATTCGCATAAGTTTCGATCCCGGGGGAATATCGGGATAAAAACCTATGATCTTTCCCGAGACTCAAAGTATCTCTATACCAAATTTCATCTAAATCGGTTCAGCAGTTTAAGCGTGAAGAGGTAACAGACAGACACTTTCGCATTTATAATATTAGTATGGATGCACACTCCATGCAATAAATGGTTTGTAAATAAAGTCAATAACCTTTAACAATACAATACACACGAGAATAAAAGTTTGCAAACAATAAGATACAATTCCAAATAAATTCCTCGGTTAAGTTTACGCCACTTCAGTGTTACGAGTGGGCGGGCAACTTTACCCAGATCGGGGAAATATTCAATCTCGTAAACACAAATTTCAACAGACTCTGAAATCAATTGAGATTGAACGGAGAACAAATAGTAGTTAGGTACTAGATAATTTAATTTATTTAGCTTTATTAAATTACTACTTTGTTACTAGGAGCCCGTGGCTAAATAGTAACAGCCACCACCACCACCAACCACTTCGCTTGCCGCGGTTGGTCTGTGGATGGGTGACCATCTTTACATACCGAGACCACTCCGTGCCTCAGAAAGCACTTGCGTTCCCATTGAGCGTCCCAGCTGTAATTCGTGGCTCTTTGACAGTCGTTACGGGAAGTCAGAAGCCCGAAAGTCTGACAACCAGTCTTACCAAGAGGTATCGTATTACCCAGTAACTGGGTTGTGGAAGTCAAGATAGGCAGTCGCTCCATGTAAAAACTGGTATTCAGCTGCATTCGGTTAGACTGGAAGCCGACCCCAACATAGTTGGTACAAGGCTGATGATGACTATCATAGAATGATTCATCTTTCTTTATGATAATTTTAAAAGTTTTTTTTTATTTCGATGTTGTTCGTGAAGAAAATATTATGATTATGCGTTATGGAACATAAAACGGGCAATCGCGTACTTCCATTTGCATTGGATTTTTTATTAGATAATTTTTCAGGCTTTGGATGAACCATCATAATAAAAGTGATTAATGCAATGTTACGAACCGACGACTGTTTTTTACTCAAAATGAATGATCCTTACCATTTTCTTGGTAAAGGAAAAAGATTTTCGCAAAGCATCCCCGAGACAGCTCCTGAGGGCTTCAAGAACTAGAATATTCTTTCTTATTGCCTCCGCATCGGGATCAGGATACGTAGACACCTACACACCTTGAGTAAATCTAACAAAATTACACCCATAGGTATTCATGTTCACCTCGCGTCTTCGCATGATCCGCGTTATTTGGAGCGAATCAAAATTCTTCATGGTGTTATCAATTTACTGACGCTCTCCCGTATTTTATAACCGGTGGTAATTGCTACGAGACTAGGCAGGCAGCGGGCATCGTGGATCGATCGCGCGACTATTCTGTCGTACACTGCAGGTCCCGTGTCGCACAAAAGCTCACGTATTTAATCTCATCATGAACCATTTCATTTCAGGAAACGGACACTGTTCGGACCCAACTGTTAGTTCTAATACGTAGACATGTGGCTATGGCAGTAGCATACCGTTTGGTTGCTGAAAGTGAACCATCGGGATTCCAACTGATGGTAGGAGGGGTTCACATCGGCGTCGAGACAACGATGAAATACCTGGGTCTCGTCCTCGACAGCCGGTGGAACTTCGTCGAACACTTTCGACGTTTGGCCCCCAAATTGGAACGGACCGGGGCCGCTTTAAAGCGGCTCTTGCCCAACCTGAGGGGGCCAAACGCCTCCTGCCGGAGGCTTTACGCGGGGGTCGTGCGGTCCATGGCCCTATATGGGGCCCCGGTGTGGGCGCGTTCACTGCGGCTGCGAGCCGCCCACTATCTGAACGCGTCCCAAAAGGTGGTAGCCGTAAGGCTGATCCGGGGCTACCACACGATCTCGGGCGAGGCGGCAAGCCTAATGCCGCCATGGGATCTGGAGGCGATGGTCCTCGCGCGCCTGTATGAGTGGCGCGCGGAGGCACTACGCCGGGGGGAAACTCCGCTTCCGCGGCAAATTGCGGCGGAGCGGACAGACCTCCGGCGCGATCTCATGGTGGCATGGAAAGAGCGGCTTTCGCAACCCAGCGCAGGGCACGCCACGATCGTGGCGATAAGACCCCTCTTTGAGGAGTGGCTTGAGAGGCGTCACGGCGTTCTCACCTACCGCCTGACGCAGGTCCTCACCGGACACGGATGTTTCGGGAGGTTCCTGCACATCATCAAGCGGGAGGAGACGCCCGGGTGTCACCATTGCGAGGATCGCCCAGAGGACACGGTGGAGCATACGGTGGAGGTCTGCCCCGCTTGGGCGGAGCACCGCCGTGTCCTCGTAGAGGCGATCGGCAACGGCGGCGACCTCTCGCGCCCGGCCCTGGTTCAAGCCATGGTCCGGGGCGAGAGGGACTGGGAGGCGGTCACCTCCTTCTGCGAAGCAGTCATGCTAGCGAAGGAGGTGGCGGGACGGCTCAGGGAGAGAGCCGCACGCCTCGGCCGCCGCGGGAGACGCTACGGGCGTCGGGAGCCGCGTGACGACTCCCGGCCACCGTAGGCGCGGGCCTGCGGACGGAGAGTAATGGGTAGCTCTCCCTCCGATCAGGACCAGGCCCGTGCCGGACGGCGCGTGTGTGTTCCACGCGCGCCTCAAAGAGATGTCAGCATAAAGGAAGGGGCCCGCCAGGGCCGAAGCCTGCCGGGGTAGCGGGATCGTCCGAAAGGGTTACCGCTGCCCCGGAACATAAAGGGCTAAGGAAGGAACACGGGTGGGTTTTAGTCAGTAAGAGTCTGACACTCCCTTCCGCTCCACCCAGAGCGGGAGGAGTCATTAGATGATTTCCCATCCAAAAAAAAAAAAAAATACGTTAATAAGCCTAACTGCTTCGACATCACTTAAAGACTTACTTATACTTTGTTGTTAACATCTAAAGTGAACAATACCATACTTAGACAATAGATATTTTTATATTGACTGATGTACTCGTAGTAGACAAATCCAAGGAATATTGCAGTAATTCGCTTTCAAAATTAACTATTACTGGCGAGGGGTGGCACAGGGATTATGAACTTTGCATCACGTTCACAAAAGTTAATAACCCATTGTTTATCAATTAATTACTTATATCTAAGCCACAATCAAACAAGGCCGAAACTAATAATACACAAGAGAGTAATTAAATAATGCTTTAATACAAAATCTTCTATTTACAATATTATGTAACGTGGTTTCAGAGTGTTTTGATCAAATATTTACAATTTATTTTTCAGTTGAGGTCGTTCCAATGTGATAACATTATGAATAATTGTCTTTATACAAAACTAAATCATAAGTACTTATTATCTGACATGCATTAAACTGCTATAATTTTCGGAACGATCTATAAAAGACGAATAGTATGAACAAGTTATCAAGGACCTCTAAATATTCAATGAAATATCACATGTTAAAAATGTTTTACAATAAAAATAACCTAAACTCTAAACTTTCCTTGCTAACTATTGATAAGAAATACATAAAATAAAATCATTGTACTAGCTTACCAATGAAAGCAAAGTTTCTGTTGGACCTACTCCTACACTACCGTCAAATAAGGACTAACTGAGCATACATCACTAGGTACTTATTAGAGGTAGAAAATATTTAATAGGTCCTCGAAATTATATAAAACACAATATTATATTAACACATGTGTATCATCTCTGACCCACCCTAAATTAATTTATTGTAATTCACGGGGTAACGTGTCGTGGACCATTGACGAGCAAGCGATGCAGCATTCATTTTATTTTACAGAACAAGTTCAAGTATTTGATTAACATGTTAATTTCTTAAAGAAATAAACGCTGGTGTATATTCAAGTAGCGTCTGTCTGGTGGTTAGCAACAAAAACATTATCGGTGGAGACGAAGTATATGCGGTCCTAACAAGAACCTAGTTATTATACAAAGAGGATTTATATATGTGGCGGAGAGATAACGTGCGGTGAGCCAGCATGATTGATTCATCGCGTATAGCGCGGCTATGGAGTGTAATCATAATAAATTATCATACTCCGGAGCGACACGGCCATATTCGACAATTGGAGAAATCATTTTATTAATTATTTACGTCGACGTGCGCGAGTAGACGTACTTTATAAAGGGCTGTAAGATGTACGATTTCTCTCGCTAACAATTTACCCCAAGGTCTCTATAAAACAAGACTTTAGTATTACAGTTGAGAACAGAGGCTTGTCTCTTTAATTTAATTTCGAATCAATTTATTGTTACATTACTGAATAAAATTGCACGCTTGTTTCAATTAAATTAGGGTGCAACCACAACATTTAATCTGATCCACGCACGACCACACATTCATGGATACAATGCTCGGTGCACTGCGTTTTGATGCTATATATACTTTAGCTAGAACATATCTTCAACTGCGTCTCAATAAGATACCTAAATCTAAGTAAGTACTTGAACAAGCATGTGTTTAACTTCGCAATTGGGTCAGCAAGCTAGTGATAACTCGCTCTTGTGACAATGTGCCATTCTCATCTATAGATAAAGCAATAAAACGTTACCCCTTTGAATCGATGTCACATCCAACGGCTTGGGATACGACCAATGGGCCAAGCATTTGGCCAACTGTATGTTAGAAACCGAAGGATAAAAAGATATGAACTCACATTGGTAACACGTATAAAGTCTTTATTGGTAACTATCAAGTCCTTAATGTTTGGGTTTTTAATATTATAACCTAAATAAAGCTTCGATAGAGCGCACTTCATTGGGAAGGTTTGATGAAAATAGACACAGGAAATTAAGTCTCCAAATATACCGGGTTCGGGATGTTTGAACTAACATTTACGTAAGAGATTTCTGAAAAGGGATAGAAGTATATTTTTATTTACAATTGTTGTAAATCAATGAGTGCGCGTTGAACAAATACCGCATGTAATTAACACGTTTATTTTACACGTGTCAATGTTAGACCGTGGTATCTCCTGTGTGGTTCAGGAGCTCTTCTTGCTTCGTGGCTCGCCGCTGATGATCTTCAGGAGTCGGACGGCGGGTGCCTCAAACGCCAGTGAAATGGCGAACGAAGCCAAGAATGCCATCACTGCATAACCGGAGTATATTGCGAGCTGCAAACAGAAATATTAAAATTGAAGTGTCCCTTCAAATAAACCGAGTGCTACTTTTGAGGTTGTTTTAAATGCACACAAATAACAAGACATCACAGTCTTATTATTAGAACGAACTTCAAAATGTTGTCAGGGTGAAATTTTTCCTGTAATTAAATCGAAAGTCATCGAATGCGGAGTCGATCCCAACCGACCACCGATCGTACAGAAAAGTTAGAAGATTATACTGAAGCGAGATTCCGTACCTACGGTTTGTATATAAAACATTGGTGCTTGTTCTAAACATACGGGAAAAGTTATAAACTTCATCTTGCATAAAACCACAGAATATATACATATATATATATGTACTTGATAAAAGTTACATATGTGCAGGGAATATTATTATGTATATTCATGTTAGCCGAGGATTTATGTGCGTGAGGAAGAGCCACTTTAGTAAGTGCTCGTTTAATTTACGAAAACCAAGGAGAGTCCGTTTCTACAACTTTTAATGTTACAAGGCTATAATCATAACTTAATTGTATGCATAATTAATCATTTTGTTGTTATTACGAGTTAGTCGTCATGAAACTAGACTGAAATAAATGATAATGTAATTTATGTACGTAATGTGATTTGGAAACTTTCAAGTGTGTTTCGATGTCCTGAGTAATATTTGAGTTGACCTGCACAATGCAGTAGTGCACAGTATACACAGGTCGGAGTGATTCCTACAAAACTTTGCATACCTCTCAACTTCATTCACCGAAATGTTATTTGCGGAAAATATTTCAGCTGATGGTTATATGTGGGGGACAGGTTATCGTTTGAGTGCAATTTCATAACTCAAGATTCATATGAGTCCGTACGAGTTTTGTGTCACGTCTTGAGGGAGAGAAGGGAGGGGGGAATAAGGAATGAGTTTTCCTCTTGTCCTTCTACTAGAAAGGTAAAGTATACGTGAAACAACTAACTCCTTACAGATGTGGTGTCGACGTGATATAAATCTTTTGGCCGCAAACTGTCGGTTCCCCGGAGGAAGCGCGGGATAACTTATCACCTCGATTTTTGGTTTTGGCTTAATTAGGCGACATTTTTCACCCTTCGTGTTTGATTAACGGCGGCAGTTAAAAATATTTCATGGTCTGTTCATGTTTGAGAGCGAGTCATCTATTAACAAAGTTTAATGGTACGGTTCGTTTTCACATAAGCAGTGTACGGTAGGTTCCATTTTATATTTCAGGGGAACAGTACTGTAGGGACTAAGCTCAGACAGGAGCCCTTTTTTAAATGAAACTCGTGGAAATGGATTTCGTTAGATATATTAGGAGACTTTTATAATCATCATCATCATCATTTCAGCCGAAAGACGTCCACTGCTGGACATAGGCCTCCCCCAAGCATCTCCACTTCGACCGGTTCTGTGCTTCTCGCATCCAATGGGTTCCTGCAGCCTTCACAAGGTCGTCGGTCCACCTTGTGGGAGGCCTTCCAACGCTACGTCTTCCGGTACGCGGTCGCCACTCCAGAACCTTTCGGCCTCATCGGCCATCTGTTCTGCGAGCAATGTGCCCTGCCCACTGCCACTTAAGTTTGGCAATTCTTCGGGCTATGTCAGTTACCTTGGTCCTCCTACGGATCTCCTCATTTCTGATTCGATCACGCAGGGGAACCTAATCTCAATCATTGACACACGCTTGAACATTCGAATGGCAGATGCCATAAATTATAACCGGCCTGCATTATGAAAGAGGTCCAGCCTCTACAGTACTCTGCTATTACGTTCAGTCCTAAGAACTTACTCTGAACCCATTTCAGTGAACTTCGCAGCGCATTACTATCAAACTTGTAGATGCCAAGATTCGTTCGAACTAAAAAGGCATTAAATATTTACCTGAGATGGTAAAATCTCGTGAAAAGCCTTTTACACTAATTACTGCTAGACTAATGGAAATCTAATATGACATTATACGACATAAAATTTAACAGCCACGTTATGATCCGAATATGATCATATATTTTTAATACCTTTTATCGATATAATAAAATCATCTAAAAGGTAGGTCATAAACCTACTATAGCATACGTGTTTACATTTCTGAGGCGATACAACCGGAATATGAAATGGGTTTTTGAATATAATTTTAGTTGAAATGACACTTCGTTATTGCTTTTATATTTCGGTTAATAAAGTCGAAAAGGATTACGAAGGACGCACAGAAATAAAAGGAGAGAACGTAGCAAATTATTATTTATGTGTATCGGTATGCGATTCTTTGAATAGGCCATTCCGAAGGTTACGGGAGGTCTACAAATCCTTAATCATCATAATACACCATAAGTACCTAATTATTGATGTGTAATAATATATACTGTCATACATCGATAATAAGTTGTACATCGACCGTGTTCAACATACCTTTATCTGTACCTACATATCAAAACTCAACAGCTTTAGAACCTTTTCTGTACGAATCCATTAAATATCAAGAAGGATCAAACACCTACTTTGTTGTAAAGCAGCATTTAAAGGCAAACAACTCTACGCTCAATTTTCTTTTCACACCGTTGTTTTCTTATATTTCCCTTGTTTATGTAATTTCATATTCCATGACGAAAATACGTCCGCAAAGTAATTCTCCTGAAAGGTTTATTTGGTTACCAAGATATTCGATCCAAAATCGGTCTCGAGTGTCACTTAGGAGTTGCTTAGGAGTGTCGGGCGACCAGTAACTAGTTAACAACTCAGTAAGTACGGTAGTTACCGTGACATCAACTAATAAGTACATACAAGGTACAGACAAAAGAATGACCAGTGACTGCCTGCCAGTCCTCTGTCATGAAAATATATTGTACTTTACAATAAATCAGAAGTTTCTCACACAATTCAAGGGCCGGCTTTCAAGCGCCACGTTTGAGTGCATGTCGAGAGCGTGGCATAAATCTGTGCCCGTCAAGTACCCAGCTATACAAGTGTATTGTAGCTTCCAGACCATTATTTACGACACATATAGCGTGAGGAGGGGACAGCAATTAAATGTTTATCTCTCATTTACCTACTTATAGCTTTTGGTCGTGTATATTTTAGTGTTACCGTTGTCTCCCAAATGAGAGATTTATGTCGCCAATAAGATACGGTTGCAGTTTAATCTCACTGTCCCGAATTCCTTCGTGTAGACCCTGTATTTATCTAACCCGTTGTCACGAGTTGAGGGTATTAAATAAATGAAAGGTAGTTCGGAAGTACGAGTTTTGGAATGGTTTCGAATTTAAGCAGCTTGTATTTAACTAGTCACTAACGATATTGTTTACCTAAAGACGATCGGTATTTTAACCTTCATAAGGTTATATGGATACTATATAGGTTTCGCAACATCCTAGCTAGCAAAACCAAAAAAGAAAGGTTTATTTTTATTTTTACCTCGAGGTATAAGCGATATCAGTTGCCTGTTTCCTATAGGTACACGATGTTCCTAGGAAATGTCAATCTGAGTGAGATAACTCGGGCGAACACAACAGCTTCCTATCTTTATGAGGCGGTAACAAAACTACGCTTTATGATTTTTACGGGGCGAATTTTCTTACAGTATTTTAGCTCAGGTTTAATATTATTTTACAAAGTCTAGTGATTTTGTTCTTATTCTATCATAACCTTACCAAAACAGCAGATAAAATACTGGGTTCTCACTAACCGTTTTATTGAAAAAAAAACAACTTATCCAATAAACAGTTTGTGTTCAATAAAATTCAATACGGAATGAGAACTGAAGAGAATTCCTAGTCAATTGTGTGTTGTTGAGTCCAACCAGCTGGAAACACATCAAACTGAATGTTTGCAAGTTAACAGCAAAACGAAATAAACATATCGAGGATATGGTAATAATGTAGAACAATAAATACAGTCGCGAGCAATAATATGTATATAATCGTTGTAGAATTTCATACTTAGCCTTGTGATGACCAACATTTAAGTCAACTGCTTAGATATTTAGGAAATTTGTCATAAACCAACTGTTTAAGTACCTAACCGGTGGTTTGAATGTTAGTGAACACAAGCCTTGGTGAAATTCAACTATTTTCTGTTTAATTATTGATTGAAATTATGAAGTCCTGTGCAGACAGAATCTGTAAACACAAACTATTACGGTTTGTTACTTGAATCGATACCAACTCTCCGAAAACATCGCTTTTGATTTTCTTGAAGGGTGTAAATATTTTTGCTCGTAACTGTACCTACTACGAATATTTATAACACTGTGTGGGGTAGTAAATTAACGCCTATATTTACTGAAAAGGGTGAAGTCAGGGAGTGGCTAATGAGTCACCCGCTTCCCTGGGTAATGGGCAGGTATCAAATTTTACGACGTTTTTATTTACTCTTGAATATAGACTGTTTGTGCGAGTAATTTGTGGGAGTTTATGTTCTTATCACGCTGTGCAGGTGAGTAAGAAACAACTGTTTCTGTTGTTAGCACTCAGGGTTGTGCTCTCTTGATATAATTCTGTATTAGGTACATAAAACAACGAATACCGTTACGGTTTTTAGTAAGCATTATGGATCCAGTGTGACACCAGAACACGTAATCTAAAGGGTATAATGTGTTATAATCTATAATGTTTTGAATAGATCAAGTTACCCGTTCATGAACTGTATGTAGTATTTGAAAAAATGTCAATCAGCAAATGGACGGACATCTACTATATACCTGAGTTATGGCAGATTCGTTGCCATTTTATGGAATCCTGACTGTAATTACATCGCACACAGCAACGTTTTTTGGAAACAGAAATAGGTATGGCCAATTAACTACTCTATAGCTATACAAGGATATTTTGCCCCGTGGCCAAAATCAGAACTAACGCCGCCATTTGGTTTTTCAATACATTTCACAAAACAATATTGCACAAACGTTTACCAATAGCAATCACCTCTTTGTCACGTCATTCGAGCGCCAAAAAATCCTGGCAACAATGAGTGCCACTCTTTGTACTCACCACTGTGGAGTTCTGCATGTGGTAGGGTCCGTCGAGCAGGAAGGAGGTGTACATCATGATGGTGGGGTGCACTAGGTAGGCGCAGTAGGTCAGGCGGCTGAGCGGCAACAGGCCCCGGTATGACAGCGCTGAGTTTACCAGCCCGCCGTACCCACTGCAGCAGGAGACGGCCACCCAAGCTACTGCTACGCCCCAGGCTGGCGGAGAAATAATAATAACATTAGTATAATGTAACCTCATAAGGGTCAACGCACATGTACAAGCAACACGGCATCAGCATGGCGTCATTTCAATCCGTTCAGGATGATTTTTTTTACAAAAAAAAAAAATGATTTCACATAAACCTACATGGACACTTATGAAAAGTCAGAAGCTCGTTTTCTGTGGAGAAAAGCCGAGAAGAAACATCACGACTACTCTTTTATCAATAGAGTAATGCCTCTGCCTAACCCTTTGGGCCTTACAGGCGTGATTTTATGTACGTTATGCTATTTAAACCAACCGATTTAGTTCACTCAAGAACAAACACTAACGACACTTTACCCACCCTTTTGTGGAAACCTCTTAGTCTTTTACGACACCCCCGGTAAACAACGCCCGGTAAACAGAAAGTTTAAATTGTAATAGCAAAGCGATCATTAAAAGATTATGTTAAACACGTTTTCAAGCCTTTAATAAAAGTGTTAAATGCCCTGCGACAAAAGTAAAAGAGCAAAGCTGTTAGCGAAGTGTTAACACCAACTTTATTTAATTAAATTGAGTGATTCACTTCTGTTATAAATAACAAGAGTTTTCTAATAAATTAATACAGAACAAACTCAAGGGATGAAGGGACTCAACTATTAGTTACGCTTCGCTACGCACTTGGCTACGGCGTAGCAATGTGCTACGATCGTTTATTTCGGATCCGTCCTTCGTGTTTTGGTCCATCATTTTGTCTTGGATAAAATATTTTTTTAATAAGCTGATCGTACCTATTATACTCCAAATATTAATTATTTTATAGATGCATATTTTTTCTTTGTATTATTTACAACCGAACGTAGATAACTACGCGTAGCTGTGTAAGTGTGTATGTTCTCGATAACTCGGCAAATAGGCGAAGAATCCGGCGAGAAATCTTTATGGCGTAGTCTGGTTTTCGGAAAGCCTTATCAATGATAAAGATTTAAAAAAGAGCCTCTTTATGTGGGACTTGGGAGCGTTAACTATGATTCTTATCAATTTCTTCGCTTTTTAATGCCGATCTTAACTCAATAATATATTGTAATGAAAGTACGCCAAAAATCTTTTAAATTGGTTATTGAGATAACACAAAATACACCGTGGTAGTTCTTACTGGGGTGGTAACGTTAGCAACTCGGCACTCTATCGTTCAACTAATGGGATTCGGATACTTTGCACACGAATGGGTAAATCAAGGGGGAATTTCAGCAAAGTGGAAAATGTGGAAATAACTTAATTTTGCTAGTCGCAGCCGAGTATGATTAGGTTCTTTTAATTCAACTGAGAATAATCTTACCTTGATCTGCCTTGAAGTTTATTATAAAGTGAATTAAAACCATATCAGTGGGGTAAATTCGTAACACACAATATTTACGGTATTAATTTTGACAATTCAACAATATTTATTGCGATATACAGAGTGTCCAATGGATAACCTCTTAAGGGGTCATTGTACTTATTATTATGAACAACTTTTTCTACAGTAAAATTAAGCTGGTTACATTTATGTTCGCATAACTCGTCAAAATGTAGAAAACTTCTGATAATTTTTTCGCGATTTCAGGTTTGGTCCCATAGTAATAGTTGTTCATAATGATAAGTACAATGACCCCTGAAGAGGTTATCCATTAATTACCGGACACTCTGTATATGCTGTCGAACGGACGAATTTTGCATATATATGATGCAATGGTTTACGAAGTCCTCCAAAAGACAGTTTGTTACGCAATTATTACGCAGATCCACTTTAGACTACTTTCAGTAACAGGTAACAAGAAGTAGGTTTTATTTGTTGTATTACCTGTAAAGAGTCAAGATAGAATAAGTAGGATGTCATTACCTGTATGCCCGATACTAATATAGAAGGCAGTGGGCCACACTTCGAAGTAGCCGTCCACCATGCTGAAGATGAGGCTGCCAATGATGGCCAGCGCCACAGGCCAGCCCAGCGCCACCACCCAGTACGGCAGCCTCAACTGGCACCTGGTCTTGTGCAAGTACCATCCCACCACCATTCCTGGAACAAATGCAAGACTGTTTACATTGCTGGAGAAGGTTGTTCGTATTTTCTTTTCCATTTTATCTAATGTAAAGTCTTCGTTCTGAGAGCAATTATGTGGATTGAAATAACTTAGTCATTCATTTAGAACATTGGATTATTTTTTTTCGTTAGAATCCTAAATACAGCGCTTCAAAGCTGCTACAGTATAATATATGTAAATATTTGTAAATTGGCGATCCATGGAGATTACAATCGGATGCCATACAGGATTGGTTTCATCAGACATTCACGTCTGTATTGTATATTACATGAGCGGAATAAATCCCACTGATGAGACAGTTGAGGATGACAGGCAGCCTTAGATACTTCCTCCCGATAACAAAAATCTAATAAATTTTTCAACGACCTCGGCTCGCTCGCGTCAAGCTGACTTGTGTTGCGCTTATTATTTTTACACCCACGTTCTACTTCCAGACAAGGTATGTTGTATGTCTGTTTAAATCAGATCCGAAGAGCGTGCTCAAATAAAATATTCATACACTCGTTTTTTTTTAACAGAATATCAGCAGGAAATTGTAGAACAAAAGACAATATACATAATTGGATGTCTAAACGACAAAATACACGCACTATTTGTAGACAATAGAAAATCCCGAAATAGAAAGGAAGTTTTTTCTCATGCAAATTGCACAAGAAAAGGGGTTCTATTGATAATAATCAATGTTCATGTCGGGTACCTAAACTACGTACTCGAATGGTGTGAAACGGACTGAGCAGTGAGCGAAGTTATCGGGTTGTTCAGTCTACCATTTACGCTTTGTCGAACGCGTTCATGATTCCCTCACTGACCAGCGAAAGGAAACCGAAATGTAGTGAGCGTATAGCTTTCTGGTAGGATCAATAAAATCTCAGTAAAAGGCTCATTTTCGGGGATTACGCGAGGAGGCGAGTTCGGAAGGGCTACACAATCAGTGGCGCGTCGAGCATTCCGCGCGATCTCGGTACGGACGGCTTCTATAGACCCACATAATTTTTAACAGAGCTTTTATTTTATTGCATACTACTAGCTGAGTCCGCCATTTTGACCTATTTTAATATACGTTTTTCAATTCCCCGACATTGTTTCGTGAACTGAAACTGCATCCTACATAACACAATGTAGGGTACGTGAAGTTGAACAAATGAAGTCCAACAATGAACCTTCACAAAAAACTGCTATGTTTTAGAGTTGAATAATGTTAACAACAGGAAAATGAAAGTTGTTTAATATTTTGGCGATATTATGTTATGACATGCATATTTATTGACAGTTTAAATATAATATTATTTTCTTGACGGAATGCGACCACGGATGTTTTTCGCGAGGCACGCCTACTTTCGCAATAATACATAACTGTATGTATGTAATACGAAGCAGCTTTATGATAAACAAGGACATACAGAATTTGATAAGAGATAAAGTAATCCTTGAAAAGACAAATGTTCTTTGAAAACATTAATCTATGACTGTTTTAAAACACTTAATAATACGAAGGATGACGCACGAATATATTTAACAGAGGTATAGTAGCCCGTCATCCAATTTCACCCGCTCTTCATAATTTATCAAAGTTGAAATTGCTTCAGAGGGTTATTCGATTTAAGAAGCTGAGAGCTTCGCCGATACTGATATAATAAAAAACCTCAGCTAACTTGAGATGACGGAACATGCGTAACTTTGCCAGGGATTGGAATACTTAGTCAACTGGTAATTACTTCTTGCTACAACATTCATCCATCACAGTCTATTCATAATTTCGTCCAAGTTTTACTAAGATCGACGAGCACCAACAATTTTTTTTATAGTTTCCCTGTTGTAATTGGCTTCGGATTTGTCTTCGTGATATTAAAATGTTTAATCCTCTTACCAACTAGATAGGGTCCGATCCTCGACCATGGCTTGTCGTACAGCGGGTCGAACATCTCGAAGGGCTCCTGTATCCGCGCCTTATATTGATGCCACACTGATATGTAGATGGTGGTTGCCCATGAGCTCACCAGTAGCAACCCCAGTGATATCATCGCGGACTTTGGATGTCTGGAAATATAAATATTATACAGTATAATATATATGTAGTATACTACACCCACAAGAAACAAGACCAACAAATAAAACAAAGATATGAAAATACGATACGCAAAGTTAGCGAAGAAAGTTGGTAGCTCGTTGAATAAAGTGTATTACATTAGGACTGCGCTGGCTGAATACCGTTTCAAGATTCTACAAAAGGATTCATAACATAAATCGGCTTAATAGTTCCTTAGGCAACTTGTAAGAATTCAGTAAACAAACTTTTACACTTTAGGAAAAGAGTGTCAACGGAAAAAAGCAGAGAGTTTTTACAAGAATTTATACATTTACACGAGACTAGGTAACACAGAAACCAGTGAAAATGTACGCTACATTATGTCACTGGATTTTTCACATAGCTTTTCATTTTCGGATTTTCATATTTTAAATTCACACTTACTTCACAGAAATGAGTAGCAGTATAATTCCAACGACGTAGAACTGTGTGTCGTTGGCCATATACCACGACCACACCATGCACATCTCCCGCTGAGGGTACAGGTTGTTGATGTACAGCAGGTTGCGCCACCAGTACTTATCACATGTAATATGGTCGAAAATCGCTGGCTCGAACACTGATCTATCGTGCGTATACCTAAGAGCAATCTCGTTTAGACCAATCACAAAACCGTAAGCTGGGGTAAGTCTAACTAATCGATAAGAGAATAAAATGAAGAAAGACTTGATCATAGCTACGAATTCTGCTATGGAGTAAGCGCTGCTTTTCGGCTTGTCCAATAAATCCTCCTTAAAAGATTGTTGGCTTATCACAGAGATGGAGAGTGCGGAGTTACTGAAGCCGTTAAGATTCTTGTTGATGTCCTGTTTGTCTTGCTGCTCAGCTTTCGCGGCCTTTTTGTCTTCTGTTCGTAAGAATAGAATCGTGACGAGTATCCCACTGTAACAAATAAGAGTAGGTTATTGAAGACTTATGTTACGAGGGCCAGTTAAATACGAGTTGGTCAGTTGATCTAACAAAGGATACTGAGAGGCGGTATAAAGGAAATTGATAACTATTATGCTCTAATATCCGACCCTTTTAGGTCATTCACTGATGGCTATCATGGAAGAGATTCTTTATAAAATATTGCCCCAAGATAGCAAAGGACGTTATAATGATTTTCTAACACAAATTGTTTCTTTTATGTATACCTAAAGCTTTAACATCATTTAAGAATTTGTACTAGTACAATAGATTTTACTCGTACCTACCTAATCATAATTGTTCCAGCCTGAAGGTGCCCATCGCTAAGCATCCATCATCCCTTTGTTCTCTTTAATCGGATCCACTTTTATAGCTAATAAAAATAAATTATCTACTTGATTACATCGCCCAAGTGAACCACATTAATTTGATTTACACCCGTCTTATAACACGTACGAAGTTACCCTTGTGCACCCGGTATTACCAGGGCTGTCAAACACAAAAGGAGGAAAAAGAAACTGCTCGAACTGCCCAAATAAATTGGGCATTGTTATAATAATTGTATTATAGCTACTCGTGTTTCGATAAACTTTGTCTACCATAAATACAAATATATAGTCAGGTAACGATACACGGCGCAATTTTGTTGTTCACTTTGTTCTTTTACGTGTAGCAAAACAGTAATGAAAATTGTCACGCCCACGGCACATGTCAATTTGTACCGGACACGGCACAAAAAGGTCAACCATGTTCCCAAAAAATAGAATGATAACCCTAGTAGAGCTATATAAAACGTATAGGTGAATGAAACAGTTTTATGAGACTCGAAATTAATGTCCGCAGCTTTTTACCGCTTGAAAATCTATAAGTAACTGTTTCTGTAACTATTCTAAATTGAAAATGGCAGGCGTTAGTAGTCCTTTCGGAGTTTCGGGCGTAATTGGATTTGACGGTCAAACAGTCTGATGGATATCAAAGCGGATAAGGGTTCCATTGTCGCTCAGATGTAAGCTTGCTAATCGTTAATCAAATGTCCATTTGTATTTAATTGTAATTAAATGTTTTTGAAGCCAAAATGTGTGGACAGTCCTGTGGGTAATCGTTGGACCAGAATTGAATATACTTAGGTACATATTTACCTTAAAAATAAATATTTAATGGGTCTGATTAATGTGATACACAGATTCGTTTTCCATTACGATTGTCATAGAACAAGTTGAATTTTGGTAGATTTAAATTGCTACACAGACGCGCCATAACTTATAATTTAGGTCAAGATGGCACTCTTCCCACTTAAAAGAAAGTTAACAAAAGTTGTTCGAACAACTTCGCAGCTAAACGTTTGAACCGATTTTATAATGGAATGTTAGTTAGAGTGGTATTTTGAAACCCCTCAAGGTATAAAATTTGGTTATTACGTTATACACCAGAAAATCAAAAACTCTTTATGCGTGAGGAGGTGCGGGCTAAAATTTAAAATTCTATCAAGGGTGAGAGCGCATTTTGTGAGTTTGTGAATTTGTGGAGGGTCTCCGCTCCTATTTGAAAAATTCTTTTAGCATTTGAAAGGCACGTTGATGATAAGGTTATCACATTAATTGAAACCACGTTTTTACATTACGCATACGCAATTAAAATAATTAATAACAATTAACATTCTAACCGTGGGGCCTTTTTTTGTTTTAGTATTTAACAACATTAAACTTAATTTGTGATTATTTAGTAACAAGACCGTACAGTTTGTGTTGAATTGTTGATAACATCACACCGCGCGTGTCTTGTGTTTTATCAAAGGTTATTATTTAGTGCCTATTTTTAAGCTATTTATTTTGTTTGTAAAATTCAGTTTTCTATTTTTTATTTTATTATTTTAACAGACGATAACAACTTGTAATAACCGCTGTACTATTTAATGTGAAACCTAATCGCCACTCTGTATTATGCAAGTAAATATATTCAAATATAAATAATAATGAAATACTATCTTGAATTCATGCAAACCTAGTACTTTTTGTTAGGTTACTGCTCAGAACCTGTGAACAACGTGTCGTGAACACAATTACCGTCTTCTGCACTTGCGGTGGACCATTTTTCAACCTGATTACTGATGACATAAGGGTGAAAAGTGGTCGACCACCAGTGTCCGCGGTTGTACATATATTGCACCCGTGCGAAGCCGGGGTGGGTTGCTAGTTGGTAATAAAAATGCCTCCGGAGAAAACTTCTTTACGCATGTTACATAAGTAATTTAAATGCTATCGTATAAACTTTACGAGGACATGAATATTAAGATTGTTTACATTCTATTTTTACTCAAGGCCAATGTTTAGTAAGTCAATGCATTAAATAAACCTAGTTTACATTGTTATATAAATGTTGAGTGTGTTTTAGAATCACGTAACGGTAAAAATTAGGTATATGAACATCTTATACTTGGATTTAAATTATAATGTTTATTGCGTATCGCAATAAACATTATAAAATCGGTGTATTATTGATTTACAGAGACCTTTGAGAGCAGTGGTGGGCCCAGTGGTAACGGTCGCGACCTACGAGTTGTAGGTTCCAACCCGGACAGGCGCTTTACTTTGTGTACCTAAATTATTTCATCACCACTGCTTTCAAAACGGTGAATAAAAACATTGTGAGGAAACCGGCATGTCCTAGAACCAAAAATTCGAAGACATGTGACATCTCCCAACCCGCAGTGGGCCTGCGTGGTGGATTACGGCCCACTCCCTATCACCGAGAGGAGACCTGTGTCCCAACAGTGGGAACATTATAGGCTGATTAATTATTAATGTTATGTATTGCATTACAGTATAAACCACATTTTATTCGAGGGTATTTATACATCGTCATTATTTGCAAACACGGAACATCTAAACATCATAATTCTGGTCGGCTCCTGTAGTTGCTAAAGTGTCCCAAGTAGTGTTCCATTGTCTATTCGTCATCTACATAGCGGGGATGCTCTATCTTTAAGCCTACCTACAGCACGTTTTTGAAATCATCAAAATCAAAATCATAGCATTTATTTCAAATAGGCACATAAAAGGCACTTTTGAACGTCAAAATTTACAATAAAATAGAATTGATTGTAGTCGCCCCTTCCAAAAGGCAGTTTCGTATGGAGAAGAATGGCCAAAAAACTCCAACTCCTTCTAAAGAGCAACCCCGCTCAGCCATTACCATGCCAGCCTCAAAACAATATGAAGAAAATACACACAAAACGAAGAAAATAAATCTAATAACTGACCTGATAACAAAGAAGGTGTCGACACAATAGGACGCGTTCCCGACGGACTGGTACCAGAAGTTCCTCTCGGTGATGACGCGCATGGTCTTGTTGTCAGCCACGTAGAAGATGGTCAGGTACGTGTGCACCATTATCACCCAGATCACCGACATGAACCTGGAAATGTGAATAGTGTTAGCTTCTTACAGTACAAAAACTTTAATAGGTTCAAATCTAAAATCAAAGTTAGGATCATAATATAGGAATGAAGAATTTTTGTCCGTTTGTCTTGATGTATGTTCCGGATTGGCGCAAAAACGGCTAAACGGATTGGCATGAAAGAACAATTAGTAATTTTGTATGGACCCACCCTTGGTTTATGTGAGTAATTTTAAAATGTATGAACGAATGAATTGGACAGAAGTTATGACAAAAGTTGTAGTTTTTGCATCAAAGTCTGTTCTATTAATTTAAAAGGGCAATAAATAATGAGTTATTCCGGTCTGATGATCCCTTGAACCCCCTCCACCCCAGATCCCCTGCTAGATAGACCAAATAATAACGAATCATTATTTCCTACCCCAACCTACTTAGCTACCTTCCTTCCGTATCCACTATTTCGTCCCTAAAATGTTGTAGTGTCATAATTAAAAGGTTTTACTAATGCTAAAGTAGCGACTAGCGAAAAGCTCATGTGAATAAATGAGTGAATGAATGATAGAATTAATTACATGAATATGTTTTAGTGACTAATATAAATTTTGATGAATTATAGACTAAATAAAATCATTAATTCAAATGCGATATAGGTACCTACGGCTCGTATCCTGCGGAAAATATTAATTAAAACCACCATTCATTCAAATACACTAGATAATTACAAAACAAAGTAACAACACGTCATAAGCATCTTTTCTAAATTGTATTATTGCTCTCAATGATTATTTCATCCCAGGCACTTGCCTACGAAGTTATCTAGTTGCCTGCCCACCTAAGAAGCATATAATACTAACATTATGAGCGCAGGCACCTAAAGTTCCTATACCTGTCACACAGAGCCAATAATAGGCTCTGATTGCTTATCTGCCTTGGATATTCGATTCTATCAAAACGTAGGTACGTGTAATATATTTTATTTGAAACGAGCCTTGATGAAATGCGGCCTCCAAATAACGAGCAGTTTTCTGTCGGTAACCCATACTACGACATACTGGGACTAGGGCTGAAAGACACATCTATATTATAATTATATAAGTTCGTCATAGTTCCTAGTACTAAGTAAAGGAGAAAACACGTGCGTCGATAGCGCGAGGGGTGAAGTCACGAAGGCTTTGCCGCATATTTTAATGTCAATTAACTTTTTACTCCCACAAGCTACAAAGCTACCACTTTATAAAAAAAAAATCAAAGACTTTCTTATGGTATAGGTCATAAGTTGCTACAAGGGTGGGTACGTTATGATCATCATTCTTTGGCACACAGATAGTTTGAAACCTGGATTAACACATAGGGTACTTTTAATTCCGGCAGTTCGTGTCCGTGAGATATTTTCTGACAACCACGTGGGCGAAGCCGCGAGCAAACGCTAGTTTTAGAATAAAGAACACTGACGGTCAGTACCATACCTAAGTACATCGTATATAGGAACCCTCATAATATACTTACTACACTAAACTACTGACCGTTAAAGTGGAACTAATTTGTCAAGTTTGATTAACTTTCGTTACCCGCGTCGGAATACGAGTAACGCTCAGAACTAACTCTATAAAATCTATCGATTGGATACACAAATATCAATGCTTCTATTGTGGTTTTACAGTTATTTACTACGGGTACAACAAGTTTCCCATTTAGTAGCGATTTACGTTGGAAAACCAATCATAAGCGAGTAAAACTAAACAACAGAACAGAACGCGCCCCAATCAAGCTTTAGTACAATACTTTAGATCAACGGGACTTTGTACGAGAGTTGATTGAGAACCGATCGAGATAGGAAGCGGACACATTGTCGTAAAACAAAATGATTGGGACCGTACATTTGCATTCATAAACTCACATAAGCTGATATGGGACGAAAAAAGTTCCGTAATAAATGAAACGTACCTCATTCCGTGAAGACAAGTGAGGGCCCCATCGTTGGGCAGGTCCGTGCTGAGGATCGTCCGCCCATTCGACAAGATGGAGAACGATAACAGCACCTCCGACCATACTCCTGAACACAGAAAAGGACAAATTGAATTGAAATAAAGATAAGTTCCACTAAAGGATCACAAGTTCAAAGTTCTTTGAGAACGTTTTACTAGAACAAAGGAATTGCTTTGATTCTTGTTTCCGATTTATTGAGACGACTACTTCACTTTGCTATCTATTTATTTTAAAGAAATTCCATACAAACCATAGATCGCCACTCAATTGGATAACATTGTTTCACAATGTAATATCCTGCGACACAATTTTACAAAAATAAATCTGGAAAATGATTTGGGGGCTCGGAGAAGTCATAAAACCAAGGCCGTAAGTACAAGGTAATTACTTCGGAGTTTTTACTACAGTAGGTAATATGCTTGTAGCTGGGATAGAAATAAAGAAAGAAAAGAAAGAAAGAAAGAAAGAAAAAAAAGAAAGAAAAAAA
Source organism: Hydraecia micacea (assembly GCA_914767645.1). NCBI lineage: Eukaryota > Metazoa > Arthropoda > Insecta > Lepidoptera > Noctuidae > Hydraecia > Hydraecia micacea. The sequence goes on along the minus strand of OU611779.1, from coordinate 7,464,546 downwards.
AGGAAGAAAGGGTAATAGCGGTGTTATGTATACCCAGCTATACTAACGGGTCACTTTAGCTAAAATTTAGTCTAATTCTCATTAAGTGAAGGATGTCTCAGGGGAAATGCCGTCACCGTCAGCTTAATGTCCCCTGACTTGTACTTATAACTTACTTAGCGCAGACATATAGCCACAACATTAGGGTTACTTAACATGCTATTAGCACCGCGAATGACAATTAGTTATGTTTCATAGCCCGTATATTATGCTCTCCATGACAGAACAACAGCTATCATCTATTATATCTAGTAGGTAATGCTGGTTTAATCGCTGAATCCGCGGAAATTATTACTGTCATTAATTTATAAAGCAAGTGATTATAACCTTACCGACTTTCTAGGTCCAAGGGAGTTCTATATAGTGTTTAACGAAATATACTTACAAAAGCAGTATTGAGGAAAGTAAATTCTCACAAATCTCGTGAAAATAATAATATATGCATGCTAAACACAAGACCCACTGTCGTAATTTGCGAGCTGGTCGCAAAGTTATGCCTCTCAGCAATTGTATTCCTTGACCTCACGACTTCGAACTTATTCAAACTTCTTAATTGTCGGCTTATGAACGAACTTTATTTTCAGGGCTATAAAGAATTGGCAGGTTTTTTATAACCGAACAAAATGTAAAGTTCTTAAAATATTTTCTTTGCATAATTCCTTGAATAAGTAGTTTTCTAATATGTTAATTATCTTTTGGAAACTTTCTTATAAGGTTTTAGGTTCATTATATTTTAATATATTCTCATTTAGTTGGAGGAAAGCAAATAAATTTCGGAGTTGCTTAGATTATTTTGTGCTCATTGTCTGTATTTTCTTTGTTGGAGGTCATTCAAAAGGTCTGCATATTTTTCATTATCTTCTTAATTATTATCAGAAATTCCTTCGCGACTTCTTAGTCTTCAAAAGTTCTTCAAACACAATTTAACAAGCTCGTACGTATATGTCTAGTATCTGTGTATGTAGTGGCTTTCTCCACATAGCGCGCATTAGGTACTCACCGCAAGTTTCTCGTCGAAGGTCCCTATCGCCATTGTCTGTGCTCACTGGCTTCCCATCGGCAACCGGCACATTGTTGTTGGCCTGCAAATATCGTAACGTCAGAAGTGCTCATTGGCTACGAACAATAGAAGAGCCTCCAACCCTTTTCACATACCTAATTATTCGTTTGGAAAAAAAATCATAACCATGTATACAAACCGTTAGATAGGTACTTTGTCAATTAGTATGATCTATGATTTCACAGCCTGAGAAACTTTCGTTTGTGTTTGCTGCTAAGTTGAGATTTGCATTACGATTATTTTATTAAAATGTAAGGTCGATTTAATGAAACTGACAGTCCATTGAATTAAAAATGTTAAATAAAATACCATAACTCTTTGCTAAAAGTAAATAAAATCTAACTGTGACATTCAATTAACGCCTCTCCCGTTTTTATCAAGGTCGTTAATCGTGTGAATTCGTGTGTCCACGATGTGCCCTCCGCGCCACATCCGTATCCTCCCGCGATGCGATACCTTGGTAAATGATAATGGAATATTTTCGGTTTCACAACATAATGTATATTGAAATCATCCTCTCACTTACTTTAAAAGCAATTATAATTTTAAGCTAACCTTTGTTTGATCTACGAAATGAGTATGAGACAGTGAGTAGGTTTATCAACATAATTGGACTTTCGTAATTAATTTCTTCTGTACTTCAATATCGGAGAGTTTAAAATCCGCTTATTAATTGAATATTAAAGCCGGCTGGTGGGAATATAGGAAAAATGTGCACAAAACATTGAATGGCACAAAAGATCCGCTCACCCAGTCAGTTGACGCGATGAGAAGCTGATCGATTATTTTCGACGCTGCTAACCTCTATAGCCTATTGATATTGATATTAGGCATGCTATTATGTGGCGATTTATTCAATATCGCCTAACTTTTATTAATGTAACACCAGGGTTTGTTTAATTTAGACTGTGTAGAAGAGAAGCTGTAAACAGCTGATTAAACAGAAAAACTATCGCAACAAACGAAAAGGTTTTAAAAAGACTTAAGAAAATTTTTAATAATTGCTGTTAACAGGTTGGAAGTTATAATATTTGAGTGAGTACAGAACTTTTCGGCTTAATAATAAACGTCCTTTTACTGTTTCGTCGACCACACAACACAATGCCATACGTTCACGTTTGTTTTTGGGCTTAGTTTAAATTAATTTGTATGGGACCGTTGACTGAAAAATACGAGGACCTTTCGAGCTGGGTCGGGCGTGACAGGTTGTTACACGCCCTGCTCAATCACACGGGTATGTTTAATGAAACACCTCTGCGAATCCAGGAAATGTTTTTTCATTGTTGTCGCTACCACGATGTTTGTACGGTCATCTTAATTTATTGCCATCGGCACAAAACATGACGTACAGTACGGGTCAGAAAAAGGGCACATCGAGAAAAAAAAATGTCGGGATAAGAGCTCAACCGTCGCTAACGAGACACAATTACTTTTCTATTGCTACTGAACTTAATAGCAGAGCGTTGTGTCTCTCACTTAGATATACCCAGACAGACTCTTTCTGCAGCTCAGATATCTCATACTAATGGCCCTGGTTCAGAAGGATACTGTTAAAACTAAGGATATTATAAACGAAAGTACCTACAGGTTGCTTATGGTTGACGTCGGTTGCCACTTCGAGATCGTCGTCTTTCATAAGCCGGTACTTGCGCTCCAGGTAGCCCTCATACAGGGACGCGAAGAACATCAGGATTCCCACCAGGGTCACCACCGTTCTGAAACAAGACACCGTTATTACACACAAAAGTCACAATTGTACAGAAACTCATATTTCAAACCTTATCTCATATATTCAAAGAGCTTTCTGTTTCTAAAAGTTTTGTAGGTAAGTAGTTGAAGTTTACTGAATTTCTCACAAAATCTTTAATGACATTGTTAGCGGTAAAACTCTTAACATGATTTAGAATTGAACAGCTTCCAAACACTTGTTATCATGCAAGCATGGCAACGGCCAGGAGAGGCTTTAACGAGATTCTTGGCACTCGTTCAGAACCTTGTTTAACAACTGGTATTTTGGCAAACTCACACTTTAGCGCAATACAGACAGCCAGTAAATTCGCATTTAAGTAAGGAATAAAAACTATGAGTCCAGTGTGAACACTGAAAGACTAACCTAGCATAAAGTGGATAAGGCAAAGTGTAAAACAGAAGACGAACTAGCAGGGGATCAAGGAGGGGGGATGGAGGGGGGGGGGGGGGGGGGCTCAGGAGATCAGACCGGAATAAATCATAAAAACTGTAATTGCCCGCAGTGTTACAATTCCAATCTACTGACATTATTTTTAAATCCTAAATACTAATGGTCTATGTGTTTTCATAGAAGAGTATTAAAGTTTAGTGCCTTTGTATCTCCTTGTGGAATATGTGCGTGCCCTAACATACGTGATCGTAATAGCTGTTAGTACTGGGGTCGCATTGCTAAACGGCTCATGTGGATAATACATCTTCGTCTAAGACGTTTCAGCAGTCTTTGAAAAGGAGTTGCCAGACAAAGCGAGCAATACGATAATGTGTTAAGTTAGTAATGATAGTTCTGACCTTAACCTTAAGAGACATTGTGTTTAGTAATAGACTTTGAAGTGAATGTGTGACATTCAGTAAACTACTCGTATATTCTAAGCCTATTATGTATCTGCGACTGTCGGTCAAGTCTAAAATACGCAATCCAAGGTTCATTAGGACAACCTAGTTGTCATGTCGTTAAGTTATATCGAGTCTAATCATTGCATAATCCTAAAATTACACAATACTGTACTTACTCAAATAAGACAGCAGTAAGAAAAAAATACAGCTTGCAAATTGGACTTTATATCAATAGCGAATGCAACACTAAGTACTAAAAGGTTGCTCAAAAAATTTTTATTCAATATTTTGAAGAGCAACTCATTCAGTTTAAAATATTTGTTGATAAAATACGAATTTTCGGAAATCGCGCCGAAGGTTTCCACAGATACTGCCTACAAGAGGATATTTTAATGCATTTAACGTGTACTACAGTAAGAGTTGCGAAATACGTTTTACTTACTTACATAATTATACTTATATAATTATATTTGTGTTAAATTCATATTTTGTATTCACATGTCTGTACTCACACTGGTATTCAATTAATAATTATATAAAAAATTAGGCATGCGTTTGGGTGGTTACACTCTGAATTATTTAAATACAGTCATGACATAATTATTATATTTTGTTGACGTGCATTTTATTATGCGTAGAAATATTAGGCAATACATAATGCTAATACTTTTTGTAATAAATTAAAATGTTAGCTAATTCTATTAGTTAGGTAATTAAGGTTAAATTATATTGCAGCCTTTTTACCCGACTGCGGCGAAGCCCAAAAGGAGGGTTATGTGTTTGACCTGTATGTATGTATGTCAGTTTCTTTGTTCCCTCGTAACTTCTAAACGAATGAACGGATTTGGATAAATTATACCTACGTTGATTTGTCTTGGTGGCGTGGGTGTCACTGGCTACTTGAAAATAAAAAACAAAGTAAAATGGCTGATTTGGGGTGCTATATTGTAGATATTTTTTTTTTCTAATACCATCGAGTGGGATATCAAAATGAAGGGTTTTAAAAGGTGATTACAAAAATATAAACAACTTATATGGTTAAAAGTAATTCGAAGTCACAAAACTTAAAAAAAGAAATAAAAAACAATAAAAAATCTTTCACAGTTGTAAACTAAAAAACTGGAAATAAAAAAGTACTTAATTAAAAAACGTAAAAACCCGACAAAACCTGTTAAAAAAACTGAAAAGCTAAAAACAAGCCCATTTTAAATTAAATAAAAGTTGGAAGCAGGCGGGACCCATTCCATTTTTATATTTTCAAACTGAATTTTTTTTAATTTAAAACGGGCTTTTAGCTTTCAGTTTTTTTTAACTTAAGTTATTTTATCGCAGTCGGGTGTGTTAGTATTTTTAATTACTTTTTTAAAAACGAAGTTAATTCGTCATACCATTGATTATCGAATCGTGAGAACTCGTTGACTTTATATAAAAAAAACTGTTCTTGTCTATACCTATGTAGTTTTCTATGGTCGATTTTCACTTTTGTTTGGATTTCGAGTTAATTAACATTCCCTGTCATAAACTAAGTAAATGTTTTCGGAGCTGTAAATCAACGTTGAATGGTGATGAGATAATGTAGTCCCGACTTACATCAAGTGATTTACATAATACGTCATACGCAGTGAGATGAATGAATTAATTAGTTCTACATAATAAACCTACCTGCCTCATTATTTGAAAATGAACCTTGTTAATTAGTTGTTTATTATTATTATTTTGTGGAAGTAATTTCAGTGCCCAAAACTAGTAAAACATCGTATCTTCCTAATTTGTAAGGAATATTGGGTACATATTTTGCGTCTTTTTGAGTTTATGATCATTAGGTACCTAGTGAACATGAATGTACAGACGCCAGCACATCAACCTACTACAATCTGTCAAATTTCTTTAATAAATTTTCAACTTTATTGCTAAAGCATAAGGTTCAAAATTGATTAGGGAAACGTGACAGTTTCGGGTAGGTTGATGTGCTGGCGTCTGTACCTATTTGTTCTAAAATAAATGGGTCTTGTAAAATTCAATGTTTCTATATGAAAATTAGTGTGCTATCTCGTAATTTTGAACTACTGTCAATAAAATTATTTACATTCATGTTACCAAACACGATTATCATTATTGTAATTTCATGTCAAGTAAGCTCCTAAGTGAGCTGTGTAGCTCACTAAACGTTAACTAAATACTACCACAAGGCCAGCAACTTTTCTATGCTTTAACTCCAACTTTCGTTTGTCATAATTAACTAAAGCACAAGGGACCTTGCACAACAGTAGACAACTACTCTTACATTCCAGTATGAACTCATCACTTCCTCGTACAGATATGGTGGAAAGCCAGCCTTTAGCATATCCTAACCCAACCCCAGTTTGATTTAACAATCAACAGCATCTTACCCTAATATTTGCAGCTTAGGGTCAGCGAAGAGGTCGTAGTCTCCAGGAACGGGTCGCAAGTTGAGGGTGGCGAAGGATGCAGCCAGGCCGGCAGTCGACGCCTGCGCAGCGGCGGCGCCTTCGGCGGCGCCTAGCAGCGAGGTGACCGCGCTTTTGTCGCAGGATGCGGGCACGCACTCGCCGACAAGCATCAGTCTGCTCTGCATTTGAAAAAGAAGGAGATTAGTGGAAGAAATGGCTAAAATAAAAGGTAATCTTAATGATTACGTTGCATTAAAACACATTGCCCTTGTTCCTGGTCCATCTCTATCCCATGAGAGTGAGGAAAGAGGGAGTGAACCTGTGTTTGCGCACACTTGTGCACTATAATATCGCCTGCATACCTGGCTAATCTCCGTAAAGTTTTGCTGCCGTGACCAAAATTCGGTCGAGAGGATATTACTATTATAAAAAATATTGCCTGGCGGTCATTAATATTCCGTTCGAGAGTGAAAACTCCTGAAGCGTTTTATTATTATACCAACAGAAGGGGGATTAATTACATTCAAACACAGCCTCAACATCAGTCGGGTTAGTTAAAAAGTTAAGGAATAGAAGAAATAACTGAAACGACTTTGTTTTTCTTTTAACATGCGGCATAAAACTTGTAAACAACATTAAAACTGGTCAATGAAACAGTTGCCGGAGCACCAATTAAAAACAAAGTGAGAGTTTTGAAAGATTATCCATTATATGATGCCTGGGTCGAATCAATTGCCTAAAGCAAAAAGATGTTGGCCCGAAAAAAATTTGTTTTGCGAGTATTTATAAATTGTCTTATTCGGTAAACAAAAATGGCGCAACGCTTTTGTGAAGCAGTTTTTGATGTCATACCGTAACCTATCAGTTTCAAGACGTTCATTCAGTGTGCGAAAACTTGAGATTTTCGTATCAAGTTTGTTTAACAAATAAGATCTGAGGAATAATACATTCAATCCGTACATATTTTGTGCACTAAACTTTCATCTAAATAGTTGGAACATATTTTGGCCAGGGATGCTCAATGCACTTCATTCATTAGCCAAGCAGATTTCACCGTTCACCTTTGCGTAAGCTCGCGATACGTAATTGAATGTCAGTCAACGTAACAAATGCTCTCACACGATGTATCTGTGTACGACTATCGGCTGTACGGAAACAGCCGACAGTTGGTAGTTCCCATCGCTTTACTTCGGCTTTAAAGGCGCTTCCTCACCAGGAGCATTCGCCTATAATGTAGCAACCCAAGATTACACTGTAACGGCTAGGGCTTTGTAAGTAGACCGCAGGCCGTCAACTGCTTATACGTAGGTATAAGTCATCATCATCTGCCTAGTCTTCTCCCAACTATGTTGGGGTTGGCTTCCAGTCAAATCGGTTGCAGCTGAATGCCAGTATTTCACATGGAGTGACTGTTTGTCTTTTCAGGTAGTGAAGAGATAATTGAAACCAGCGGGAGAGAAAAAAGAAAATACCTAAGTTTATTAAGTTTAAGGAAATTTCAAAACGGCTGGTTGACACTTCCCGTGACCCAAAGGCTAAGCATTGCCATTCAACGTGGTAATGCCGCCAGTCTCTTGGGTACATTACCAGTCGACAGCGATGCGGATGAATTTTTGGACGCTATATTTTAATATTAGTTATTATCTGTGAGTCAAAGTTTATTTGACTTAGGTTAAGTAAGGCACACAATATTCACATAAAAACAAAAAACATAAAATAGTATTGTGTGTTTTACGGCTAGCAAGTAAAGGTTTACATTACGGGTGAATGCTGAAGTGAGGGACCGCCTTTAGAATTACGTACCTATACCAATGCTCTGGATTTTTCTTTTCGAGACTACGAGCTTTCCGGCGATGTTTTGTTTAAGAATTTGAGACAATCCAACAATGTAAAAGGTTCTCTTCAACTTTGTTACTTTACACCTATGTTAAATACGCTAAGCTGATCGTAAAGTATAAGATGTTTTTATGTACCTAGGTAATGGGTTGGCAAGTTGTCTTTTCATTTTTTGAAAACATATGAAGGTGTATGACCAGAAGGAGACTCAAAATCTAGTCGCAATCTCATCTCAGCGACAATCAATGTCAAAAATTTGTCAAAAATGTAGGGAAATAAGAGGTATTTTTGACAGATTGAGACTGAGATAAGACTGTGGACGTTCTTAAAATTACGAGAATTATCCCTCTGATGTATGAACGTAAACGAGGATAGGTAAGGATCGTAGCAGATAGCGTTTTGTAGTTTCTGCCTACCGACATGGGAAGAAGGCGTGAGTGTATGTATGAAGGTATCCCTGAATCTCTCTCAAGTCTAATGACCGCTACCCTTCCCCTAAAGTCTCTCAGTAGGAGGGTTCCTACGGAGAGACAATAAACTATGTATGGTTTTTCGTTATTGGAACATAAATTGATTCTTTATTTCAGTTTTTTAAATAACGAATGATAGAAAATTTAGGTGGGTCAATGACCGCTTGACAGGTTAAAGTGATTCGAGTATAGTTGAAAACATTGTTATGCGGTTCGATTGGGTTCAGCGAGCCCAGCTACAGCTACGCACGTTTTTACCGCGGCGATATTTTTAGCTCACGGGATTTTCAACGCACTGCTTAGCGCCGAGAGTTGACAATCCAACAGTGCATTTTTTGACGCGCTGGAATGCGCTTTGTAGGATTCTCAACGCTCGGCTCAACACCGAGAGTTGAAAATCCAGTGCACGATAAAATTTCGCCGCGCTATTTTTACGACCGTGCTAACGTATAGGCTATAATAGTCCGCGCGGAACTAGTTGGCCGTGCCTTAGGTATGTGAGCGGTGGAACGGAGGGGCGGGGGTGCATTACTCAGTACGTACGTTGCGAACCGCCGCCTCACCCCTGTCCCCACCTCAGCGGCCAACTAGTTCCGCGCGGACAATAATCCGAAAATTAATAGCTATGAACTAGCCGTGTATTTATTTATTTATTTATCTGTGAGCCATTTTAATAACGGGCCAGTGTCAAAATGACACAAAGTGGACTCTAATACCTGGATAATAGGTATATTATCATAAGCGCTCATTAGCTATAATGTTTTGACAGGCTCTGACACCGTGTGATTATTAGAATTGTGGGCTGATGTTGCAACAACATCCATTTTACTGACGATTTTCACTCGTGTTGACTAATAATAATATACCTACTGATTGTGTAAATATTTATACTAATAATACAGCGGAAGCGTTTGTGTTTGTTTCAACGCGGTAATCTCTGGAAATACCCGTCGGATTTGAAATAGTAGATTGTACAACTAGAGCATGAAAGAAGCCATTTTACCCCGAGACAGTCGAGGGGTATAATGGCTCGTTTATGCCCGAGTATAACTCGGGCAGAAACTAGTTAATGAAATAAATTGACACAATGTTTTGTTTGTTCTGTTAGTTTTTGTCATGGTCTGGCAGTTTGAGTAATTTATGTGGCCTACCCAAATGTCCTTTGTTTGGTATGGTTCTTCGAATCGTTGAGCTCCTTAAGTTTTGAGTTGAGCTGCACGATTTCTGACAAATGCGTGCACTGACTGGACAGGTCCACTCAATCTGTGTGGTTCTTTCCTCAAAAGACCATCTCAGACATCGATCTACATGGTCTTCATATAACCTGACCAAGATTATGTCTGGACTTTAAAAGAGACTGTGACCTCTGAGTTTGTTTTGGCCTTTCTTCTCAGAGTAGTCAGATAGGAAACGCCGACCTCATCTAGCTTTTAAAAATATGATTCACGTGTTAAAGTGTTTGTGCAAACCTACTTACAGAAATAAAATCATTTATCATTTAATGAATTTCCTGCTTTTTATTCGATGCTAAATGTTCTTAAACTTGCATGTAGCCCATGTAGGTACCTACCGAGTTACCGACAGTTACTTTTGACCTATAATAACTATCTTAGACACAAAAAATAATAAACAGACCTATGTACAAGCTTTAATACCATCATAATATATGTATATTAGTGAAGATACGTTACGTGTCCAAGTTTCATATTCCGTTGTAATAAATGTTTGATTCATCCACGCCTCGCGCCTCCCGGGATATGAAAACTTTCTGACCATCATTAATCTATAGAGATATTATTTTTATATATTACTTACTATAGATAATATTACTTTCCTATATCCATTGGTAAAACTTACTGCAGATAGAGTTGAAATGAGCAAAATAATGGTTAAAGAATAATGAAAATAGAATGAATGATGATTAATGATATAAGTATTTAAAACCTATAGGTAGAATTGCTTAATCTGAATCTAAGTTTTAAATTAGAAAAGGGCCCACGAAGAGTTGTTTTTAGGGTTCCGTACCTCAAAAGGAAAAACGGAACCCTTATGAGATTACTTCGCCACGCGTTCCTGAGAAAAAGAGTCTTCTCTTTTTCTCAGGAACGCATGGAGTTATCAATTTGAAATTAACATCAAATACTCAGAGTTGCAATCCCTTGAGGAAGTGAAAAAATCAAACTTCTAAGTCATCGCAATCGGAATATACGGGCGTTTATGTTCCGAATCAAAACCTATAAGAATACTTCCGTTGACCTAGAATCATGAAATTTGGCAAGAAGCAATATCATGTAGCATGTAGTATGTGCGTGAGTCCGACTCGCACTTGACCGGTTTTATTTTTTATTTTAAAGGAATATCTTCAATACGTAGTTCAGTCGACCGCACGTTAGTGCTAACACTTTACACAGCGTAGTACGGTGTCCTAACACTTTACACAGCGTAGTACGGTGTCTCAATAGAATACGAGGCTAGGGGATCTACTCCCTATTCACGACATACGTTCTTTCAGCCGAAAATACAGGCATTTCATTCGCGTAGTTTTTACTCACTAACATACGATTAGTTCTGGGCCCGACCTAAGAATGAATGACAACACAATTTGATAGTTGTACCTATTTTTTTTAAGCTATTGCATAGCTTTTATCTTGGGCTTTGAGCGCGGCGACCGAATGAAGAAATTCCGTAACGAAAATAAACCTAACACCCCCCACTCCGACCGGCACAGCGGTGCAGCGTTGAAAGCCGTGCATCGTCTAACGTCGTATCAGTTCGGCAGACTTCGGCACGGTGTTTGTGTGCGTGCGACTAGACGTATGCGTTTTTTGTTTTCTTATCGGTCACCACGCTAAAAAAGTGTAACTTGAATTAATATCAAAGAAAAAAAATACGTATGGCACTCGGGGACTGCCGCGGAAAAGCTATTGCATAGCATTTTTATCAACTTATGCAATTATAATATTTATGCAACATTTTTTTTTCTTTGATATTAATTCAAGTTACGCTTTTTTAGCGTGGTGACCGATAAGAAAACAAAACACGCATACGTCTAGTCGCACGCACACAAACACCATGCCGTAGTCTGCCGAACTGATACGACGTTAGACGATGCACGGCTTTCAACGCTGCACCGCTGTGCCGGTCGGAGTGGGGGGTGTTAGGTTTATTTTCGTTACGGAATTTCTTCATTCGGTCGCCGCGCTCAAAGCCCAAGATAAAAGCTATGCAATAGCTTAATTTTTTTGTTTTCGGGGGGAAACCTTCAAAAGGCACTCGACCTCCGGGGAGGGAGGGAGGTCGGGGAGTGTGGGATTTTTACCTCACTAAAACCACCCCGGTGATCACCATCAGCACATAGGGGCGGTCCCGGTTCCTCTTAAAAGACCAATTCCGGAACCCCCCCGTGCAACGCCTGTAAGGCACATCCCTGGGGAGACTTGATAGTTGTACCTACTCCCGGTGTGTTTTGGCCCTCCTGAAATATTTTTATTTGTCACTTGTTTTGATGGGTCAACTACTATCGGACGGGCCCGTATCTTCGTTGGCGGACTTAGCGAGTCGACCCCCTGGTTATACTTGTTTTGTTACCCATGACCTAGGCCGGCCGCCTGTAACTACTTCCTATTTAAATATTGGTAATCCTATCTCAATCGGACATCAGTTTTTATTAAATTGCGCACCCACCAAAGTACGTTGTCCATCGAAAGTAGTTCAAGTTAACGTTTATTATGGTCATATAAATTCATATCATGGCTGTAACGTTCGTTGCCTTCATTTACCGAAGGCGAATTGGGCAGAATTTAGTGGTTTTGGGAAAACCTCCTACAATGCCTTGCAGCTATCGTTAGAGAAGATTGTAGCGGATGGTCTATCTTATTTAATATGGCTATTTCATTTAAACATGACGTTTTCCATCAAATGTCACGATAATAAACGAAAAACTGGCAATGATAAAATACTCATATTATTATGAGTATTTTAAAACAACGAAATACCTAAATCTATACATCGAAATTACCTGAAATAAATAGTAGTGATGGGCCGAATATGGCCGATTTTCCAATAGCCGACTAGCTATAATGAATGGATAATAGATAAGTATTTTATTGTTCTTTTTTGGCGACTGGGAACGTCATTAGTTATGTAGTTACTTATGCGAAGTTGTTTAGTCTTCTGGGCACGTTTCCAGATGACAGCGATGCGGACGAGTACTTCGACGCCTAAAATGTCCTTTTGTTTTTGTATTTATTTACTTATACAGGGTTACTTGTAATTCGACGTATATCCTTTCATTATTTTGTTGAATTAAGTAGGTTACCTAATTGAAGTGCCAGATCTAATATAATTTTTAATGGTACCCATTCAATATGTTTTAGTACCTCTATACATACAGAAATAAATATTTATTATTTTATTGACGTCCCCACCCAGTCGCTCCATGTAAAATACTGATATTCAGCTACATCAGGTTAGACTGGAAGCCGACCCCAACATCGTTGGGAAAAGGCTAGGCAGATGATGATCACCCAGTATAACTTGAGAATTTAATTATTAAATTTTTGTAAATATATCATTATGATTATATACGCGAATTGCATTTTGATCAATATACGTCGTAATATAGACCTGCAATTCTGCAAAAAATACGACAATTTTTTTTACGTGGCTGTGAGAGCTTTTAGACTAATACAAGAACTGTGATATTATTTCATAGAAGCTGGTGTGTTTTTCCACAACACTGCAGGGAATAGGAACGTAGCAAATTAACTTGAATGTATAGACGAAGGTACTTGTGCCGCGAGGCAGTAAAACTTTTATATTAAATTTGCCTGACGTAAGGGTGAATTAGGGCGGTTGTTTCTCCAACTCTGTCCTGTTCTCTGGGAGAACTCCAGAAGCGTGGCCAAGGAGCGTGGTCGTTCTTTTCTTTAAGATGGATGATAAGACCCTTCTAAAGAACTACAGACCCATTTCGCTCCTTAACCACGTATATAAGTTGTTTTCAAGAGTCGTCACTATCTATGGTCGTCACTAATCGTCTAGCGCGAAGACTCGACGAGTTTCAGCAACCGGAGCAGGCCGGGTTTCGAGGAGGATTTAGCACCATAGACCACATCCACACTGTGCGACATATTATACAGAAGTCCGAAGAGTATAATCGGCCCCTATGTCTTGCCTTTGTGGAAAGCTTTGACTCTATCGAGACCTGGTCTGTTTTGGAGTCTCTGTGGCAATACATCCAAGTGCTGAGACGTTTTTATGAAAACTTGTCAATGACCGTCCAAACTCAGGACCAGCGAACTGAACATATCCCCCTGCGTCGAGGGGTGAGACAAGGGGAAGTAATTTCCCCGAAATTGTTCTCTAACGCATTGGAGGATGTGTTTAAGACGCTGAACTGGGAAGGACGCGGCATTAACATTAACGGCAAGTAGGTACGTCTCACACTTGCGATTTGCAGATGACACCGTCATACTGGCTGAATCGGTGCAGGAGTTGCAGCAGATGCTGGACGGCCTAGTTGATTCTTTTGTAAGCATTGGTCTCCGGATGAACTTAGGCAAAACTCAGATTATGAGGTGATCCGGTCGAGAACCAAAGTTGTCGACATAGCTCACAGAATAAGCAAGCTTAAGACGCAATGGGCCGGCCATATTACCCGTAGAACCGATGACCGTTGGGGACTTGTTGTGTGCTATTTACCTTGTTTGTGACCACACCATAATAATAACGGGATTGAAGGAAGACGCGTTTACGATAAATACTTGAAGTTTATTTATTGTTGTTTGTTTGGCCGGTTGTTATTGTGTTTTTGTCAATAATTTTTTATGACCTGAAGTTAGACTGAAGTTAATGTAACTACCAACCTAATCTATACAAATAAATAAAATTTTAATGTCCAAATAACAGCGTTTTACTAAAGGCACATGAGTATAATATATGTATAACGTGGTCCCATTAAAATAGATGGACAAACTTTTAGCAATAATTCAGACCACCAAAATAAGGACGATGGTAAAAAATATATAAGAAAAACGCATTAGATAATTACAAGAAAAATAATCAGCTAACGAAAATAAACTAATGTCATCAAATCAGAATAAATCACTTTAATCAACGTTTTTTTTTTGCTTGGATATCTTTGGTTAGACGTACTGAAAGTTAAAAGTATACGGTACTTATAACAAAAAAAAAACCTTTTTTGTCTTTCTGTTGGTTCCGGCTAATCTCCGAACCAGCTGGATCGATTTTGACGGAACTTTCACTGGCGGATAGATAGCCGATGTCATAGGGAGTAAGTTTTATTTAGAATAAGAATTAGGGTTCAGCGCAAAAAAATCCCATGATATTCAATTGGTTTTCCGACTTTAGAAACTAACTACAGCACAGCTAGTTTCTAAAATAAAGTAGGTATTTAATTTGTAACAAGCATAGAAATGTAAAATATCTATGGTAACAATATAACATAAGCCTTGAAACGTAATTACAAAACTGTGACATAAAGAGGGTATAAAATAAATATTTGCTCTGTGCATACGTCTGCATGATTAACCTCTAGAGGTCATAGGAATCACGTAATTCGGATTGAATCGTCATAGTTTCAGCTGAGTCATCGAGGGAAAGTTTGAACTTAACGCATTCGGTCACATCTACCATCACATAGAAAGTGGTGATAGCTGACGAAATATTTGAAATGTCGTAACTGCGTGACAGTTCAGATAAGTTTTTATAAACAGGTAAAACATCTATTTTAAATGCATTAGCATTGTAAAAGTGACACTAGACCATTTTCGAGGTAAAACAATTTGTGAACTCGATTACATGTACCTACACACTCAACCCATGGGGGATGCGCTAGGTAGCCCGTGAAATTAAAACTTTCTTACGTTTTTTGCAATTTGCAGGTCAGTGGCAGGTTGTATGTTGACCAAAATATGATAGAAGAAGATGAACTTGCAAAAACAGAAGAAATTTGAATTACGCGGGCTACAATGACGCTACTCCCTTACCCCCTTTTTTTTTTTTTTATCGTTTGGAAATCCTCATGGATGTCCACCACCCTGGGGTGGGTGGAGGGGTCTGTCAGACTCTTACTGACTAAAACCACACGTTGTCCTGCTGCTACCTTTAGCCGGGGTGCTGGAGTGCTTGCGCATTTCGTCACGCTCCCCCGGCCAGGAGTTGGCCCGCATGAATCCATGCGGACCCCGTCACCCTCAGCGGCCGCAAACGGCCACTATTCCTCTAGAGAGAGGCGCGCGCAGAACACGGCGCGCCACCGTCTCGGGCCTTTCACTGTTCAGGCAACAAACTACTCCCTTACCCCCTTACTAATAAACGTTGTATAGCGTCTGTATTGTTACACAACGCTTTGTCTTCTTCTTTCGAAAGTCAGATTACTGACGACTGAAAGAGAGAAATCGATGTGAGTGTAACTACTTATTCATCTGATATAATAGATACGTTTATTAGTAAGGGGGTTAAAGCTTAAAAACAAAACAGTAATACATTTTTACGGCACTTCTTAAAAAGACCCAATTAAAAAACATTCATTTAGGTACCCATCATCCAAGAGCAAGAGAAGTAAGTAGGTAAGAAATTGCTATAGTGCAAGAAAAATATGAGTTCCTCTCAACAAATCGATAGCCATAAATAAATTAACCCATATTTCAAATTACCTGCGGCAGATGATCGTTGTCCACCGTGAGGTTGATCTTGGCAACATAGAAGGTGGTGGGGAAGGGCGGCGTGTGCGCATAGTACTCGGTCAGCTGCAGGTCGCGACAGGCGTTCTGCGAGCCCAGCCAGTACTCGTTGCCGAACAACACGTTAGGCGTGTAGTGGCCTGACGCATCGAATACTGGAAACAGAGAAAACATTGGTTAGGACATCATTCATAATCCTGCGGGGTAACAGAATACTAAATGGCAATCGATCGCAATGCCTTTAATTTTTGACAGTTCCTCCACATTCACTGCGTTATTTACGATGTTGAGCGGTAGTAGGTATTTTTCAAACGTATGAAGTAATGGATTAGGTGTTCCGCAACATTAAGGTGCATCCAGACAGTGTGAGGCATGCGCCGCAAATGATTTTTTTTATATGGATGCACCCTTATAGGTAATATTGATTGACATCCTATAAAAAGCGAACTTACATGGACGACATTATAAACACACAGGAGATACTGGAGGAAACAAATTCACTTTACGAAACCTCGTCCGCACAAGTAGCAAATTAGCAATACTTCCACATATATTATGTTACGCTAATGTACCGGGATCATGTGTCTCTGAAACTTGCCCAAAATAGTTGGGAAGTCCATACAAATGAAACGCGGAAAAGGCTAGACACATCTAGAGATCCGGTACGATTCCTAACTAAACTAATTACATTTACAAATGGTTTTCCAAGTGGTTAAAATGCATAATGTTATGGGCCATGCATTTTCACCACTTTCCTCTATTTACCATAGGTTTAGTGTCAGATTTCGCCTTGAATCTCAAATACTTACTCACTAAGATTAATGCTGTTATTGTGAACATTTAAGATTGTTTGATAAGTTGCTTCACTTTGTACACCTACAACTTTCACACTGTGTGCAACGTCATGTGCTCAAACAATTTCCTGCGGTGCGTTTTAATGCAGTTTAATGTACATGACGCTGTTAAGTGCCAGCTTTGACGTATTTCAGAATATAATTCGCTACAAACTAAGTATTTCATCATAATTATCTACGGTCGCAAATTGCTTCAACAATTTTGCTTGATGTGGTATGACAAGAAGGATCAATTTGTGCGTTAGTAAAAGAGTTAATTTTCTTCAGAAAAATCAGTGTGGCGCTTATAAATGACAGGCTATTAACATCCTACTTCGTCCTCTCGCTGAGCAAAAGCGCTGTGTAATATGAAACTAAGAGTATGTAGGTAGCAACATATTAAATAAATGTACCTTAACATATTGAAAGATACAGAACGAGACCCAATAGAAGTTTTAGTGTTAAAACGTCAAGGGACGTTAAGTGTCCCGCAAAGTGTTAAGCAAATATAGATACCAAAACTAACTACCTATACAAACTCCGTTCGACAACAATCGACCCGGCTACTTTTAGAATACCCAGACAGTTTTTTTTAACTTTGTTGGGTCGATTGTTGTCGAACGGAGTTTGTAGTTAGTTTTGGTACCTGGGACACTTAACGCCCCTTGTCGAAATAACAGTCGTTACGGGTCGTCAGAAGCCCGAAAGTCTGACAACCAGTCTTACCAAGGGGTATCGTATTACCCAGTAACTGGGTTGTGTAGGTCAGATAGGCAGTCGCTCCATGTAAAATATTGGTATTCAGCTGCATCCTGTTAGACTGGAAGCCGACCCCAACATAGTTGGGAAACGGCTAGGCAGATGTTGATATCGAGTAACATAATTAAAGAGATTCAACAGCTACGACGTCGTCGTAGCTCATTTAATATATCCATCTCAAAGACGAAATTCGTCCCTTTCGCTTTTCTAATAAGTCCACAGACTCCTGAATCGTTTATAATGTGAGCTTACACCAGTGTTGCCAGAAGTAACTTTGGTAACATTTTATGTTACTTTTTTCCCTATTATGTTACTTCCATGTTACACGACGCAAGATGTTATTTTTACGTTACATTTCGTACTTGAATAATATTTATAATTTTAACAACGACAGTTGCAGACCTTGGTAAACCTTTTTTAACCGATCAAATGAAATGATCTCTATACTTAAGTATAATATGTGCACATGGCGACACATCGAGCTATATATTTCCAGTTTTGACATAACTCGCATTGTATAGGTTTTCCGTACAAACAGAAGTCAGCTCTTACTCTTTATGTATAGCTTGATGTGTAGCCATGCGCACCGATGATTTTATCTCTTTCGCCGTTTCGCGTACTTGCAGATATTCTATTTAAAGAGTATATTCTAGGTTCTAAGTTATATGTGGTAATTATTAAACAAGAATGTTTAATTATGACTTTGTGTTTAAATTATATTACGGACTAAGAAATAAAATAATTACATATATTATTTTAAAATGTATTTTTTTTATTTCGGATTTCGACTAATCGGCAGATCCAAAATGTTAGTAGATACAAAGAAAAAAAAACTGTTTATGTCCCTAAAAAATAAAATGTTACTTTTGTCAACAAAATGGTACTTTTTGACTCATGTTATGTTACTTTTGACAAAAGGGCACTGGCTACACTGGCTAACACCAAAAGCAGGGTTCAAATTAAGCCAAAGTAAAGAGAGTTAATTGTAATTTGATCATTTGAAACAGCCACCAACGTCGACGGCAGTTACATAGTCATAATAATAGGAATTGTCTCTGAATGAAAATTATCTTCATTTACATAATTAACAAACAGGGGAATGGAAACTAATCCTGAGAACGCTTTTACTTTCGTACAATAAAATCGTTGTTTGACTTTTATTTCCAGAACAGAATTAGACAAAATCACTAAAATAAATAAACATCAAACAAAGTTTTAGGTAGGTACTAAATTCTTTCTATCTCGGCTCGGCTGTGGAGATCTAGATATAAAGAGCAAACTAAGATCTAATATTGTTATCTGGGATATGAAACTAGAGAAAAATTGCCCATCATCGTAAATTCTTATAAAAATGGCCCGACAAGAAGAACGGAGGCCAAGATATGAACAAATCAAATTCAATTTGCAATAAATTAAGATCAACACTCCTCGTTTTCGTTTTTTCATTTCAACTTAGTGGGTTTTTGTTCTTATATTAATATATCCAGTCTAAACAAAGGAGGAAAAATGGGAAAATTACGACTTCTCAACAGGAAGTGAAGCAATCTCATCGAAGTTTTTATTTAAGACGATGTAATTCGCTTAATCCTAAGAATTAAGAGAAAAAGATCCTTTTATGAATTCTTAATTCTGACATTACGCGTGACTGACCTCAATAATAAAAAAAAATATTACCTTTTTCTGTCTTTCCCTTTTGTTTCTGTCCCAAAGGAATGTATTCATGCTCCCAGTTACATAGCATTGAGAATAATGAAGCTAAAAATACCAGAAGGCTTTATTTTCTATACCAGAAAATGCCTTAATTAAATCCTGTAATATATAAATGATATCAAAGGAACAAGTCAACAAAATCTGATCCGTAAATAGAATAAAGCTAGAGTTGAGCTCAGATAAATACCGTCGTTATAGTTGGTTAATTTTGTTTAGAGTCTCGATTAGATTAGTCCCAGCTTCCGACTGAATAGTGAGCCGGGCGTCCGGATACCCGGCGTTCTGCTGCCTGATCCTGAGTTAGATCCCGGCCGCTGCAGAATTCCTCTGATTTATAGCCTTCACACTTATTAATGCAGTGAAATATTACCCTCTCTAGATGTGCCCCGCAGGTGGTTCTATTATCTGCGCCTTAAGTGTATTATAAGCTTTGGTGGCGAAGCGTCTTTTGTTAAAGGACTTACGTAATGTCCACACATTTTCCGGGCAATATTTTGTATTATCAGCAAACTTTAGAAAGTGCTCTGAAAATTTTCGTTCGTGAACACTATTACCGGTTTCGTTCAAGCCAGGCTACGAAGGCATTATTTTGTGTTATTTTATCAAACCAAAGCTATGATTTCTGCTTTATACTGTTTTAGTTTGAGAATACAGCAGCCGGCGCGAGGGTCTAAAATTTCGATTCTATTACGGACACTTTTACGGCTACGGAAACTACAAATGTATCGCAGGTGCAGTAGCGGAAAACGTTAAACAAGATACATACGATGGCTATAGAACAAGGCTGGAGATATTAAATCATGCAAAGCCAATTCCAAAGCACATTTTTATCTGTGAATACGGTGGGGTATCACACGTCTGGGTGAGATATTTGATATAGCGGTAACCTACTCCGTAATAAATTAGCTTGGAGAGTCATTGTTATAATTTATAGCAAAATTCGGAGTGACTATTTTATAACATAACCCTTGTTTTAGTTTCTTGCTTGTGATACCTATGACAATGCTTAATAACTAAAAGTTTGTGATAGGTGTTTTTATTAGGTACACTTGATATTGTGGCGTAGCGTGTTAACCGGTAGAAAAGCTATACTAACCCAACCGTCAAGCCCAGCCAGTGACCTAGGTCACACCCGAATCACGCGTCTTAAACCTCTTTTATTACTGTTAATTAACGTCTAATATCCTGTGAGCCAGTTTTAGTCTATGATCCGGTAGATAGTATAATCGACTAAATGAATGATTCAAAAAGAAAACCATTTTTTTGTAAGAATGTCGTAGACATGTCGCGCAGCGGGATCAAGAGGGACGTCCGCGTCGGTACGTGACAGATGTTGACGTCATAAGTGACGGCGTGTGATCGGTTAAGTGCTCTGTGATCCGAAACGTTAATTGGAACTCTACCTGAGCATATAAATAATTATATTAGGTACATAATTTTTAACTACACTCTCATTTTTAATTTGCTAGACTAAAATGATAGCTGCGTAGTAATAAACACTGTCAACATGGCAAAAAATGTCGATCACAGCTGTCATTTTGGCCTACCAAATAAAAAATCAGAATTTACGTACTTACCGCTCGTGAGTATACCAAAAAAAAAGTAGAAGAATCAAGAACAAAGAGAAAAGACGTTTTATCAAAGATCAGGTAAGTACCTACTGATACCTTAAAAAGTCTAATGGATTGTTTTTTGGACGGCACGATCACGAAATATTTCATGTAAGGGCCAACAATTACTCGAAATATTTTTTGGTTTCTATCGTGAATGTGGCGTCCGATTTATCAAAGTCACAAAGAAAATAAAACTCATCGAACTTACTTTTTTATTGACAACTAAGGCCGAACAGTTTTATGGAAGGTTTCGATATCAAACAAGATACTGTTTGTTATCAAAGTCGATTCCCGGATAATATCCTTTATGTCCCATCGGGGTCTTAAAGGGTTTACTAGGTAGGTAGTTCGTTGAAGTGATAATCACGGTCACAACACTAGCCACTCTAGTGAATGCATATAATACAAAACTTTCGGTCACCGAGGACCAGTTGTAAGTATAACTACAATTATCTATTATACGAATCACACGAGGTTGTACAGACTGTGAACATTACAACATACATATTCAATTAAGTATCCCAATATTGATTACTATGTAAGTAAATTGATACCAAAGTTTGAACTGAGATATCTGTGGGTTGACACAGATAACCACAGGAGTCGTAACAAGCCAGGCGTTCACTATATGCGGAATTAGACCTACAGCCTGTAACAATATTAGATCGTATGAATCGAGTATGTAATATTTGAATCAACCTGCACACTGCTCCATCTATTTGCTTCGTCGTTGGAGTTAATTAAGAATCCAACATAGCTAGATACGATATAGATCATGGAATTGTATCCAATTAACATTAAATCAAAGCCTACCTCTCTGTCCCCGGTATTTAAAAGAGTAAAAAGGGACCTGAATAATTTATATAATTTGAATTAATTACTTTAGGCACGTTATCTCGTTTATTTTCAGTTTAATTTGCGCAGAGATCACTACATTTCTATACCAGAGATAAATTAATGGAAATTGAAACGAATAAAAGTGTTTTGGACTTTTTGGAATAGTCGAATAACAGAAAGAAAGATGGCAGCGAGCCATCCTGGCAAGGGTTCCGTTAGAACATTTTGAACTACAGCACTCCGAATAGCATGAATTTTGTTTGCATTAGAATCTGTTTTGCATGAATACCTAAACGGCCTCAGGTCCCTTTTGCGGTCGAATTTTGTATGGTCCATCTGGCAAGCAGGGGCCGGCTTGAAAATCGTGCATACATTTTGTCTCATAAAAAGGTCGCATGTACATATTTAAGGAACCCTTGTCAATGTCGGAAACATTCACATTTAGTGGGGAAACAAGGAAAACAGGGTATTTGGTTCCTTGTGTACATTTGTTTCCCAAGCCTGTAATTAATGCCGTGCGTAGATGCGTCGCCGACCGTCACCGTCACCGAGCCGCGGTCGGCGCGGGCGCCGCGGCTGCGCGTCGTATGCACCTGGAGTCACGGTCGGACAACGTCCCACTTTGCGGTCAATTCTGCACTTGCTTGAATATTTTTCTCATGCTTATTACGTAAGTAATGAAACATCTCGTGCGTCAGTTGATATCTTCGTAAAAATTCCGTGCGGTGGCGACGACGTGGCGTAAAAATGCCTTAATAAATTATATTTCGGCGTTGTGACTTCATAAACACATACGAATTATACTAGGAATAGAGAGATATCTATGGAAATATAAGATCCACTTCACTTCATTTAAATATAAATGACACCAGCGTGCATGACAATATTAAAACATAGTGGAGCTTTCTAAAAGCTTTTCGGTTTCCCACAGGCAATCAAACAAAAATACGGAAATGTGAGTCCAATAGTAGCATACACAGAATAAACTAGAAAAGTGGCTTTAAATTTTGCAACAGAGAGATAGTTTTTGATTTCAGAGAGTGTCTGTGAAGTTTCTTGCATGGGTAGCGGGATCGTCCGAAAAGGTTAGCGCTGCTCCGGAACATAAAGGGCTAAGGAAGGACAAGGGTGGGTTTTAGTCAGTAAGAGTCTGACACTCCCTTCCGTTCCACCCAGAGCGGGAGGAGTCATTAGATGATTTCCCAACCAAGAAAAAAAAAAGTTTATTGTCTGTTCTTCTCCATAGGTATCTACTACGCCTTGGAATGGGCAAGTCTAGCTTCATCTTTCTGACTGACCTCTTGACAATTCAAAAGTGTCTGTAATTGGTTTATTTTAAACTAGCTTCTGCCCGCGACTTCATCCGCGTGAAATTTCACCCTCTTAGGGGTGGAATTTCGAAAAACCCATTCTTAGTGGATACCTACTCTTCACAAAGAACACATCCTCCAAATTTCATGTCTCTAGGACCTGCGGGTTACGCTGTGCCTTGATATTATATCAGTCAGTCAGGACTTTGAATTTTATATTATATAGATAACTGCTTTGAGTTGAGTTGAGGCTTGAAAAACTTTGGTTCAGGGATATGTCTCCCCTATTGGTAACCCTGTTTTCAAATCAGCAGAAAAATGTAATCGTTCATTGAGAAAATATTTTGTTACATTATGCCTGAATACAATATAATAATATATCTGAAAACACTGCTGTGGCGGCAACAGTTCAAAAATAACGCTTCGCGAACAACGGATAATTTGTGGCGACGTGAATGACACTTCAATTTGATATTTTGATTATGTTGTTATTTATTACTTTGTAGCGTTTCCCTGTTTCGCAAAATATCAAAGGGTTGACAAATCGGTGCAAAAATGGTTTACTCCTAAACAAATATTTTGAAGGACGGGTTATTCTAAATACAAGGAATTTGTAACGAGAAGAAAGTGAGTGATAGTGACTTGTGGAGTTATTTAAATCACACAGTATTAGAGTGATGAAGATTATGTAGGGTGGACTATAGTTTTTAAACTTGATATTTAGGTCTTTATAGTTGTGAAATTGGAACATATTCGCGACGCAAGCATTGCCCACATTCATTGCAAAAATACGAATATTCACTGGAGACCAATAATATAGCCGCAACGAAAATAAAGTTGGCCAATAAATCGCTCATTCTTTCTAGGGACCTACAAACATCACTGTGTCCATACATCCGTTCCACTTGCCGGCATGCCGCCATTAAATATTTCATTACAAAGGATTGACGCTAACGTGTGGCGAAATATTGGGCAAAATCCTGTTAATTGACCGATTGGTTTACACCATTCGGTCGCTGTGTGGTCGTGGTGAGGCAACCGCCGGCACTACAGACTGCAATGCGTGGTGGTAGATGCACGCAGTCATTTCGTGTCAACATCTTCACAATAACGAGTGCTTGTTGGCTCGGCTCAGGTTGTTCCAGTTTGAGGCACGAACTACAATTATTTATTTAACATTTTGTGGGTTTCTTTACTGAGACCTAACAATATTGACAGAATGTGTGTGTCGGCAGCTAGTAATGCTAGGCTGGGTATCAAAGGCAAAGCTCTAGGTATTTTGGGGCAATTCTTTAAAAATGCTGTCTAGCAGTAAATTGAGAGTTTACCTTACTTTCCAAACCAGCACCATTTTCATGCATTTTAGTTCAAGTAGGTTCTGAAAAAACCGATATTTTGGCTTGTTTAGCAGACCAATACAAAACGACTTATCTCAGCCATAACATGTTTAGATAGAATAATGTAAAGCAGGTCGTACGCGATATCAAATTATGGATGGCTTGTAACGCTATCAGACTGTACAATGTACCCATCTACGTAAGTTATGGAGCTAAATCGATTCTGCTATACTAATTTATACATCGTGGTTGCTAGCGCTTCCATTGATTGCTATCTATTAATACCTTAACGCGATTCAATAAGATAGCACACAATGAATAGGCATTACTCGACCCTATTAGATCACGATTTGATTAATTTTTAAATGGCACTCAGGATAGAGTCGCTCGGCACAAGCCTCAACAAAAATTTGCTAAATATAGAATATTGACTAAAAGTTTCGTGCTTCGATTAAAGTGGAAAAAGTCAAAGTTGCATATCATTCGGGTTACCTCATCATCATTAACTTTATCGGCTCTGTATACATAACCCATTACCTATACATATTTTTTGATGTTAACATTTCGATACCACGAAGAATAATTTCTCAACCGGACCTTGCTTAACATATTAGTCAGAAAATAACAGTGTCAATTTTCCTCATGCAACAAGTAGGTAATTAATTTCATAACGGCCGTCACGCTTACACTGCTCGGAGTGGTAAGCAGAGCATAATCGCTTAGTCACAGCTTACAGAAGAGAAGAGATAAGGCGGTTGGTGCCGACACAGTATGTACAGACGCTAGCACATCAAGCTACCCGAAACTGTAAAATTATCCCAATCAACTGTGAACCTTATGCTTTAGCGATAAAGTTGAAAATGTATTAAAGATACTTGACAGATTGTAGTTGCTTGATGTGCTGGCGTCTGTACTCCAAGTACTTAGCTACTTTGTAGCATTTATTGAGTTCAGTTCAAACTCAAATTAAAGCATTTATTTCAGGCATTTTTGAATTAGCAAGGAGTCGGTCGGTTAGAAAATATGAAGCTAGTTGCACATTTCAAAGCGTACCTCTGGAGAAGAACGGGCAAGAAACTCCATGGACACTCTTTTAAATTATAATGTTACAAAAATATTAGTTACATCATTAATGTTGAATTTCAGTTCCAATCCCGAATAATTGTTGTAGTCGAAAAACCAATCGCTACTCGCAGTTTTCCCAAAAAATACGCAGAGAAAGACTAACACGGAGACAGACAGTAGTTATCAAAGAGAAATTCACTAACGCCTCATTTGAAACGCGAAGAGCAAATACAATAATCATAACATTAACATAAAATACAAATACAGCCGTTAGCCAACTGATGGAATGAGATTTACGTAGATTATGTCACCACAAGCGTGGCATGTTTAACAAGAACCGTCGATACGCCGCAGCGGTGCGTGTGAGTGAAATGAATCGCTTACTTTCACGGGTTACTTATGAAATTTGCGATTTACACGTTTATGAGGCGTATTTTGCGCAAGAGTTTGGCTTCGCGCGGCCGCAGCGCTGTCGGCTGCGCGCGCACCTTACATCACAAGCCGGTGCGCACACGTTTCTCAATAGCATCACCTGCTGAGGCTCGTCTCTATAATAAAGAATAATCTCTATTCTTTGTCTTTTAATTAAATTATTACATAATATTACTATGCCTACTAGGCTACTACACAAAATATTAGGTACATATCTCTAAATTATGTGAGTAATTTCCGCTCTAGTTACGTATTCAAATCCATGTTATTAGTTCGGTACCTACCTCATAATGACTAGATGAGAATCTGCAAATTAGCTTTGGTCTATCTCCTTGGCCTGGGATTTAAGTTACAAACTACCATACTTACATCATTATAGTTTATGTGCTAAACATGTATATGCAATATTTGTTAATCTAAATGAATACGTTTCGTGTTACAATTCCATCGATTGTTCGTGAACAGAACCGGTTGCATTACAACATGCGACAGCTTGAACCAAACACTCGCCGACTTACCACTGAGTGTTAAACCAGCTGTACCAGTGTATTTACTACCTAAGTATATAACCCACTTACAACTGTGTTCAATTGGAAAATCAATAAGCTTAGGGAGTAGTAAATTGCAAGCTGTTAATCAAAAGACATAGCCCAAAAATAGTCCCACATAAAAATAACGGTGATATGAAAAACAAAAGTCAAGCGTGTTCGCCCGCGTAGAGGTCAGGAACTATCCCAGGGTTGGTTCCGGGACTAAAGGTATACTATGTCCTAAACCAGGTCAGCCCAGGTCTACCTGTGTGCCAAACATCATCGGAATCTGTTCAGCCGTTAAAGCCTGAAAGGGTAACAAACAGACCGCATCTTTACGGATAAATAGAGTAAATATCAAAATCGACAAGCTTTTCAGGGGAGTAGTAAATTGCAAGCTTTTAATCAAGAGCCCAAAAACATTCCAACAAAATAATTATGGATGTAGAATCATTACCCAAAAACAGTCCCACAAAATACGGCAATACGTTAAACAAAAGTATATTTAAAACTAGCTTCTTCCCGCGACTTCGTCCGCTTGAAATTTCACCCCCCCCATTCACCCTCTTAGGGGGTGAATTTTGAAAAATCCTTTCTTAGTGCGCCCCTAGACCTCATAAGGAACGTACGTGCCAAATTTGGGATCTCTAGACCCAGCGGTTTGGGCTGTGCGTTGATATGTCAGTCAGTCAGTTCTCCTTTTATATATATAGATAAAACGAGACTGTTGCTGAAAATAACAGATAAAGCGACATAGAGAATGAAGGAATTAACGAACTATACGGATATATACACAAAGAGGTGAGGCACGTGATGGAACAGTTTGCATTATTCAGGCATTAACAGGCTGTTCCCTCTGTGTCCGCCGTATAACTCCACGCGAGAGAAATGTCGGCGTTCCAATAATACCTCTAATTAAACATGAGCGCTTTGTGGTTGCGCTGTGCAGGAGTCGGTTTATCAGTGTTTGTTACCTCACCTACTAACATTTCATGTATCTTTGTTAAATTACTTAACTTGTATTAGTATTTTATATCTCACAGATACAGACCATGTAGTCAAATGAAATTAACTAGTACAACTTCACATACGTTATATTCTAACGTCACATCTGTGAAGTTTTGCCAATAAATTTAATGAATTTGACCTCTGTACAGGACTCCCGTTGACAAAAATAAAGCAGGATTTCGGATTGCAGAATCTTAGGCCGTAATCTATAAACTTTATTTAGCACGGGCTTTGGCTTAGACATGTTCCCGTCTCTATCTTTCACTTATAGTTTGACAGTTGTGCGACGTGACAAGAATAACGCGTAGATTAATTACATTCTAATCACGTGCAAAGTACGTGCTAAGCTAAGCATCTCGTACTTATATCTTTGATCACAATTGTTTCGTAAATTATATTTTAAGTAAATTCAATTTTGAATACAATTTTTACAGTCCAGTTCCACGTGGAAGAAACCCAGTGGCGCATCAAGTTGAAGCGCGGGAGAGATGCAGGGGCACGCCGCGCTACATCTCGCAAACATGATCATCTCGACGAAATATGCGCCAAGTAGGTCGCTCTTATAATTTCATTCATAACTGGATACCTACGTAAACTAGTTCGTGTATTATGTAAGTAATGTAACCCGCAGGTCCGCACTTCTGTGGACAGTTAAGAAACGTTAATAAGCTGACCGTAGTTCGGCAAGTTTAAGCGGATATACTTAGGTAGGTAAATGTGTTTTAAAAGGATATCGACTTAATACAGCACCCAAATTGCGTAACACACTTTCAATTACAATTTGAATCATTTTGAAGGATATTGCTAATCCATTGCTTCATATGTTCGAAAAATTGGTCTGCTCAAGAATGTAAATAACGCAACGAATGTAGTTGAACTGTCATAATGAAAGCCATTGCTGCTTTTTGTGTGTTACGCAAGTACCCCGCTGGGAAAATGGCATGCCATATCAATGAATTTTTGATTTCACCACATGCAATAGAAGTATATCGTAGACGTAACATAACAATTAAAAAAAAAAACCAAAGGAAGTCTTATGTTAATTGATATCCAAACACTTTTAAATGTGTAATGTTTATTCGTAAATATATTACTAACTAGCAACGGACACTTATGCGGGTGAAACCGCGGGATCGACTCCCGTGGGATTATCGGGATAAAAAGTAAAAACTATCCTATATCCTTTCCCGGGACTCAAACTACCTCTACTTATACCAAATTTCATCTCAATCGGTTCAGCGGCTTAAGCGTGAAGAGGTAACAGACAGACAGACACACTTTCGCATTTATAATATTAGTATGGATTGAGAGTCGTCCTTTATTGCAATCTGTTTAAATATTGACGGATATTATGTAGTAGATCTGTAGGTTTATGCCGAGAAGGCTGGCGTGAAATTAGAAAGGGCATAATGGATCTGATATTCGGACGTATTGAATCAATTTCAACGAGAGAGTGACGAAACTGACTAGGTATTACGAAATACAAGAAACGCCTGGAAAAACGTAACTTATTGCAAATGTATTGAAAGAATTTTCTGAAAATAGATTTAGTATTTCGAACTTATCTTATTTTATCAACAAAAGGATACCTTTATTAACTATAATAATGTTCAGATTCTTTAATAACAAAAATACCTATTGCTAATTCTAATTATGTTGCTAAGATTTCTGGCTTACCTTAGGCATTGTTTTTTTTTAAATGCCCGTTTATTACATTAATGTGTAAGTTAGATATATTATTTTTAAGGTAACCCATTTAACGTGTTGAATGCCGTAATTACAGAACCAATTAAAAAGCCATTGAGTCTCGCGTGGATCTACGTTCCGAATACGCAGAGTTAACGGACAAACAGAGCGACATGGATAAAAGATATTGGAAACCGTAGGTCTGCAGG
Source organism: Hydraecia micacea (assembly GCA_914767645.1). Taxonomy (NCBI): domain Eukaryota; kingdom Metazoa; phylum Arthropoda; class Insecta; order Lepidoptera; family Noctuidae; genus Hydraecia; species Hydraecia micacea. The sequence goes on along the minus strand of OU611779.1, from coordinate 7,435,112 downwards.
GTAATTTAGTTATATCCAATCGAGAAAAATCTGCGTTACCTACGTACTCAAACGACTACGAATGTTTGAGCTCAATGGCGTCACATAATGTGGCAGCGCTAATTTCTTGGTCCAGAACAATCAGTGAAGGCATGTGAAGCTCGCACTAAACAAATAACTTTTGCTGTCCGAGCTCAGGTGAAGGCTGTTTACATTTGCCGGGGCATTTTCAAACTTCTGCCAGTCCTAGTACCTAACTACCTTAAGTTTGATTTCAGCAAACTGAAAACAGTTTAGTAACGTGAAAAAGGTTACCTATTCTGTAAATATATAAAATTAAAAAAAATATATATTAATAAATAATTTAATATTCATTAAAATAAATGAATATTTAAAGAAATACATAAAACCATGCCCTTTTTCTAATGGAGGTAGGTAGACACTCCAGAACGCCTGCACCTGCTAGGATCATTAAACACTGCTTTTGTTTCGTTTACCTTCATACATAATTATGGTCATACAAGCAGACGGCGTTGCGAGCACTACGCACTTGGTCTTTCTAAAGAACATCACCAATAAGGTCTATATATGTCCCTCTAAGGCGTCTCCCGGCGTTTCCATTCACATCTGCCTTTTATTCATTCTCTTGCCAAACCATCTAAGCATACTCTTTTAATTTTTTCTCACTACCTACATCTTCTTTTAAACCACAACGTTCTCTCAACAAATCATTCTGCAATCTATATTCATAGTTACTCCACACATACTTCGCAAGGAACGCATTTCCACAGCATTTATTCTGCTTGCATGCCTCTTATGCCACAACTAACATTCACTACCATACATAAGTGTAATCACTAGCACACCATTGTGAACAGCCAGTCGAGCCTCTGGACATCCAGTCGATGTCCAAAAAGGCTCAAATGAGTTGATCACAATCGCATGTGTAGCACCATTCACGAAACCAATTTAAATATTATAACTATAATTATTATTTATGTTTTTAATTTTCCTTAAGGCCTTTATAGTCTCTTTATAAATTAAAACATTAATTATCTACCTACTGTTTTCAGAATGCAAGAGAAAACAAAAACAGAAAATTTAAGTAACCAAAATTGCCTCAAATATAACTTAAAAAAAAAACAATGCAAACGAATTACCCGTTAAAATAAATGAATATTTAAATAAACTGTTCAAGTACAAGTTGTTTACGTTCAAAGTTTTCTCGTATCTGGCACAAAGGGACGTAAATTAAAAAACTAATTTTCTTTTAAAGCGGAGTGTCCTCTGGCGGGGTTCGTAGGTAAATAATTGCGAAATAAAGGTGAGTATAGGCCATGAACCGGCGAGAAGGGTTGCGTCACAAGTACCTATGTACCAAGCACGATACTACGACAAAGGTTGGCGGTAAATAAATTACATATCGGGACGTTGTCGTCTGAAACCGCACAACTTCAAACAGAAAGCTTCGTACGAACATGGTTGGTAAACATACGTGCCTCGGAATCATTAATTGGACGTAGTAGAGAAAACAACAGACTATAGGATTTTATTGCTTTACAAAGACAGCCCGCAGGATTTAACTAAGCAATATGTCTGTTACTATACTGTGAATATTTAGCTAAAACTTGTCCTCACCGTTATTGTGTTTTAGGGTCAGTTGAAATTTAACAAGAATTGTCACAATAGGAATGTTTTCCTAAATCTTCCCTGAGCTGACACTGGTTTACTTGACTTTAATATTTCATATCGCAAGTAAGTACGTTAGGTAGTAAATTATTCTCATATTTTGTGTCAAAGTAGTTCTTCTGTATGATAAACTTAGTCATCCTATAAATTGTTAAGTCGAATGTCCACACAAACAATGAACATTAAACACACATTGAAATAAATCCATGAATACCTACAACTTACAAGAATGTTTAACTTTACGCTCAACTAAGATTCAAAGCGTGTTTACTAGGCACTAAAACAATAAATAGATTCCCGTAGTATTTGTTTCTTACATTAACACAAGTTAAACATTTCTGTTCGGTTTTATGTAGGGCTTATTCTGTTTGTAACAATGACTGTGGGAGTAGGTACCTACTTCAACAAATTGGTATATATAAAACAATTTATATGTCTCTCACGAAACGTTTCCTGGTTTTAGTGATCTGTTAAACGAAAAGCATAAATTTGAATTTCATTGCGGAGTGCACTCATTCTATTTCAAGAACAATAAAATAGTTATAAAGTTTTATTTTATTTATTTGGAAGAACTAACAATTAAATTACGCATTATATAGGGTGGCATGGGACATCGACGCGCAAACTGTAACTATGGATTTAGCAAATGATTCTAGACCCCTAGAGGCTGTTCATATATTACGTAAGACAATTTTAACCAATTTCTGACCCCACTACGAAACGTAAGAAAAAATAAGACTTGAATGAACCCACTTTGAATCTTACGTAAGATCAGTATCTACCAATATTGCAAAGAAAAAGTAGCAAACTTATAATTTTTGCTTACTTTTGTGATCTTACGTAAGAATTATCTAGCCCCCTCCCAACCCCATGTAAGAAAAAATAAAACTTGTTTGGACCCCCTCCCCTCTCAAATCGTCTTACGTAATAAATGAGTAAAATCCTAGCGTAGACAGTTTTCGTAATTTTTCAAAAAATAATCTGTTGTTTCATAGAGAAGCGTAAGTGTTTTTAACTAACCGACAAAAATTTAAACGCAGGGGTGTTCACAATCATATCTATGGTATTAGGTTGCGCGTCGATGTCCCTACTACCATGTATATCATAAATAAATACAATATAAGGGGTTAATACGGGGTAGCGGGATCGTCCGAAAGGGTTACCGCCGCCCCGGAACAAAAAGGGCTAAGGAATGAACACGGGTGGGTTTTAGTCAGTAAGAGTCTGACACTCCCTTCCGCTCCACCCAGAGCGGGAGGAGTCATTAGATGATTTCCCATACAAAAAAAAGGGGGGTTAATACAAATGTGCAACGAACAACATTCTTCACAAACACTAAGAAGACATTTTTTATGAAAATATCAACACAACAACAACAACACATCAACATCGCATCGCTGACATGATCCTAGATATAATAAAACTGTTGAAATCTTATTTACACAATCCAGTCAAAACTAAATAAAGTTAGACTGACACCCTTCAATATACTTTTCTCATCCCTGATACCTGTAGTCCAATGTTTTATGTCTCTCCTTGTCCCATAGTAGCCTGGGATGGTACCTACTTTATGAATATTTCAAATGTTTGGGACACATTTCTGATGTCGAGACATTCCCATGATAATCGTCTGTCAAAGTTCCAAAGCGTCTAAAGACGGACGTAAGTTGAGTAAGGTAAGATTATTAATGTGAAACTATTGGCATTTTTTATATTCGTCCCGTGCCGCTCATGAGGCCCAAACGACCACATTTTACAAACGCTCCTCCTGATACCGTTCTCTTAACACAATCTATTAACCATTGCATACTACCATAATTATGCATTACTATACCTACTGCTTGTAATCTCCGAAGGTAGTTCCTAAAAAAACGTGCAAGCTCCTCCTCCTGTTTTGACTGCATACTTTTCATTATTAGGATCATAAAATAACAAGTTATCTCTTTCCTTATTAAGCACAGATGTTAAAGCCGTACAGCAAAGATCAGTAAAACGGTAAAGAGCTGCGGGATCCATTAGTTCTACGTCCATATCAACTTTTTCACGGGATTTTAAAAGATTTATCTACAAACTCAGGAGTATATTCCCTTAGTTTCAGTAGAGCTTTGTTTCGTTGTCAATACAAGCTGTCTTGAACGAGCAAAGTTTCAGGTGGGCGCGAGTTAACTTCACAATACCTAAGTCAATTTTCCTGATTTATGGAGCCGAATGTTCGGAAAAGCGGTTTATTTTCAGCGAAAATAATCATATTCGTGTCTTGCTCGTTTTTGTTTCCTTTTCATTCTTTTTTTTTTCTAATTGGGAAGTATGTTTGGGGTACTATAACAAACTAATGGGGCCATTGCATTACATTGCATTATATTGTAAATGATTACTTCCCCATAGGGACAGTGATGTGATTAAGGTTTTTGTGGAATACTGTTAATAATTAATGTGCAAGTTTGCATTTGTCAATCTTAGTACACTTTTGTTGCTGACTGTACAGCAACTCAGTAAGATGCAAATCAAGTAATTTGTAGGTAAAGCGGTACACGCCATGATGCCAAGAACTTAATTGCCCTGTGTTTCCCGATTTACCGCCTCACCGATTGTGAAATAAACTAATTTATAGGTACATGTTTATTTACCCAGATCCGTATTGCGCATTGTTCAACAGTAGGTACACAAACAAACAATCGTGTTGAATAAATGAGATGTTCGCAGCCAGAACACACAATGAGCATTATTTCCAGATAGTTGTACATCTGTGCGGACTGCGGATGGGAGCGCAGCATCACCTCGGCTATTCATTTGTCTGAGCACACTCATTTAACTTCATTTACCGCGGTCCACTTTCCTGAAATCTTTCTCCGCTGTACGAGTATGTAGGTAATGTGACGTAATCGATTTCTCCATTTCCCGCTTTTGTTTTACATTGTAAAGCCGAGTAAATTCGCTGAAGGGAGCATGGGAAAGGATGCATGAAGCAAGGGTGATGGGAACGCAGATTTAAATCCGCGAGGATATATCCTCTATTTATGTAATTTATAGTGGTTTACACACATTGCTGCACTTTATAGCAAAACGTTTGATGATATGCGATGGACATACGCGATGGACGTGGGTAATTTTCTGTCAGAAACAATGTCTGCTGAGGCATGGTGCTGCAGAACAAAGATAACCCGAGTTTTACACGTTATTTACCACCCTCTTAACTGTAGCAATAGACGTAAATCTCAACTCTCTAGACATTGGCTTGTGCTGTCTTACGAAAGTAAAGAATTTATTGGAATTAGTTACCGCAAGGAACTAGCAACGTCATGAATTGACCGAACGATTGGAATCCAAAGATTCTCTGTGAATGATTGGCAGTCGATTAACAGCCTAGGCTATGAGTGACGTCTCTGTTCTCCCTCAGGCGAGTCCCGTAGGTACTTAGACGCTTTACTGTGTTCTGTTACAATCACAGACACAATCAAAGTTACATCAATCTTATCGAGTTTTCTGAGATTTCATGTGCGTTTGTCTTGATTACTTATCCTACTATACATATCTAGAACCAACTTATTATGACTAGTCTTTTAATTAGGAAGGTACTTATATTATTTTATGTTTGTCTGTGTATTGTTAATAGTTTTTAAAACTGTGGTTCAACGACAAAACAAACTACTTACAATTTTGTAAACGGATAAAATATTAGGCCGAATATATTGACGTTAGCGTGAAACACCTCAACAGCCCGTTTATTCACGTTTCTGTGGTTACAAATACAATTTAATTGAAAATTAAATCTACGAACTTTTGAACAGATGGCATCCAATAGCTATATTGCAACCGTTTTGTATCCAAAATCTCCTTTGATCCGAAAATAACCTAACGACAGAATATTGGCAAATTCTCATACTTATATACGGTTTTCGCAACAAATGTATGTTTATTTGTATGTTTCTACGGATAATATTACGTTAAGATTCAGAAAAGACCTTCCCTTCCCCTTTCGCAGGTCTGCTGGAAAAAATATCTTAAGAAATAAGCAGTAGGTACCTTTTTACTCGATACTAATATGTCGCATCTGTATAAATTTTACTGTGTTTACATAAATAATAAAATAAATAAAAGAAAAGCCAGTTTCAGTAAAGAAGCAGATTAGCTTTATTACTCAACGCAATTACTCTTTTAATTTTATACTTTACCTACTTAAACTTTCAACAATCACACATGGATTTCACATGGGAATACTGTAATATTTAAATTAAAAACGCCGCAACATCTGCAGGTAAGCTCTGGAATTAAATGATTCCGCTGCTTGTGTCTGACAATACAATTAAAGTACACATCTGTTCGTTCTGTTATTGTTTTTCCATACTCATTACTTGAAAGCTTATTTATAACTGGGTAAGCCCATAGCTGATTTACAAAGAAGATACTTACCTACAAGAGGTAACGAATTTCAGTAATATTTTTTTGGGGTCATCAGACTCTAGTACCTAAGTCACTTGAAATATTAATGTAAACTGACGATATTTTATTTTATCGTGCTTAGAAAACGAAACCCGTCATGTCTGCGGAGTTTCGCTAGCTAATTTAATGTGAGGTGCGTAATTAGAAAACTTAAAAGCTGTATTAGAGTAATCTACTTTTAACTACCTTAATACAGCTTTTAAGTTTTCTTTTCCAGCAGAAATACAAAAAAACAATGTTTCAATTGTGATTAATAAAGTTTCGAAACAAATGATGAATCATTCGGTGCGAGTGAAAGTTTGTTTGCTCTATTACCTTTGAGATGAGATACAAGACGAATGAGGCCAGTCAAGAATATGATGTGAAACCATAGAGCAGTGATAAATGATATTCGAATCAAACAGTGACCGTGACGAGAAGATATGATTCTCATTTCGGTCACGTTCAGTGAAGATTCAAGAGGTCGGAGGATATTTACGACTTACGGGTTACGAAGGGCGGCTGGGAATGGCAGCGCGGGAAAATTATTTCACAGCTCAGGGCAATAATCTATTGAACACGAGGAAATGGAGTATAAGTTCAACTTATTGAAGCTGTTGAATGTCATTCAAGCGCCCGGCACAATTGACGATAAAAAATATTCCCATCAAAAATCCAATAAACATTCGTCGTCTGTTTAATATTAATACATTTTAGATTTATTCCAGAATACATTTATGCATGATTGGTGAGGATGAACGGACAGTAATGATCGGATGTGATGCGAATGAAAACATCGCGCCTGCGCCTAGATATCGGAGGCTGTCCTGATTCGGGATAATTCGACGTACCTACGTACTATAAACAGAATACCCTGACATTTCCTGAAATGTTTCATCTGAGATGTTCTTATCGCGGAATTAAAACCGGCCTCAGTGAAGGAGATTATCCCCTATTACTTTCGGATTTAGCGCTGCCATTAGCAAATTGTGGCTGCAATTAAGGGATTTTGGAAATGGTTCTAAATCTATGATAATACGCGTAGATTGATGAGAAAATAGACTGAAAAACCTTTTCTCTGAAATAACTCACTGAGAGATTATTCAGTACATTTACATGAACGATGCATATATGCATATTTTATTTTGCCCAAAATACTTAAAAGTATAATGTCGGCGCTGGCATTTCGTATGAAATTTGTAAGGTATGCAGCCTGCGACCTAGTTGGAGCATGATAGAGGCGCGGGCGGCGGGTGCTGCACGCTTCCAGCTGCTTTCTTTATGAGTCTTATCTGACTCTTATGCAACTCAAGTGAGGAGTTGCGACTGCCGAGAATACCGCAGCCATTATAAATCAAGTAAGTAGAAACTATTAACGTTCATAGAGCAATTTCTTTCAATCGGTTAGGTTATTAGATAAGTCACGGATATAATGATTTACCAACACAATTCACATCTTATAACAAGTAATAATTATAGTTTCGAAAACTAATCAAATTACCGCAGGAAAATTGCAGGCATTAATGAAAAGAAACACAATTTAGAATTTGGTTGACTTACTTTTCGAGGCCCATAGTTGTCCGTCGTTGAGTGCCGTCAGATATGTCCTCAGATCCGTTTCACAGTTCAGAGGCAAAGCTAGGCTGCCGTTGTTGATGTACTGCATCCAGTTGTGGTGGTCCAGCAGGGACTTCATCCACGCCATGCGGGATGCCCCCGACGCACTCGTAGTGTTCACATTCGCACCCACAACACTCACTAACACTAATATCGTCGCAACAAACATCGTTCTTGAATCAAATGTTTTTACGCACATCTTAGACACACAAGCATTCCGTTCAACACAGTGCTTGAATATAATAATCACACATTCACCATACTGCAGTAATACCTGAAACCAAAAAATACAAATTTAAAAAACGAATTTATGAAACAAAATTTCATCAATTCTAAAATATTCGCGCTTCATTTTAGCGTTCTGAAAATGAAGATTTTTTACATTGCATAATCCCGAGGCACTCTGCAACACATTTAACAAACCTAGTTTAATTAAAACTAGGGTAATTTTGCAATAAATTTAAATTTCCCGTTTATTCATTTCAATGTCCTCCATGCACTGAAGATATTTTATTATTACAGCTGTTCCATATCCACTGTACCCATATTACTAGGATATAATAAAAGATGGAACACCTCCAAATAAAAAATGCGCTAGTAATGTAATTGTGTGGATCTTAACACCAAAATTTTTTTCAAGGAGCAAGCTCTCAAAGAACGCTGTGAATAGCACAAAGAAACTACCGAGTCGGCGATAAGAAAAATGTGTCTCTCTTTTCATACATTACTTCGATGCCACTTCACTAATGTTTCTCACCATTTTTCGCGCTGTCTAACAAAGTATAATTCAACGACAAACAAGCCCCTTTTTTATTGGACAAATACGAAGGCCGCCATAATTTTGTTTCCGACCAAATTAAAATTTTGTCAACATTTTATAGGGAAATTCCGTTACACGGACATTTCCTGAATATTTAATATTGGCTCTCGCTGTTATTAAACTTATTACGATCGGACTTGGATCGAATAAAGTGACGTTCGTAGGCCTACCTACATAATTACAGATAGGTATAGTATTTTATCCCACGCCCTTTACTTGTGGCTACCAAGTCTACAAACCCGCTTTGAATGTGTGTGTAAGCGCAGGATCTCTCGGCCTTGCGAGACAATGGCGAAGTCGTAAGGGTGTGTGTGTTTTATGTGCTAACGCTACTCGTCTTCACGCACATATTCACAGTGTGCTTGTACACTTGGTTGCCACCAGTAAAGCGCGCGCCGCTTCGTAAGGTAAAAATACTGTTCCTGCTTAATTCAACCCGTTATTAGATTATAGAAATACCTAGTACATAATTGTATTTAAAAAATAAAAACGTATTTATTTAAATGAAAACCGGTATTTTTCGACTTTAAAAGAAATTGTAAAATTTTGCGTGATTATCGTAACGTAAACACGAATTTTCCGGAATAAGCATTTATATGGCAACTCGGTCTTAGGTACCTTGTATAACTGTAGGGTTCTATTGGAACATGGCGTTCCAAGCTCCAGCATTTGCCCTAATTACATGCACCTGTTATGAAGCCTCATACCTCAATAACCACGGCCCACGATCATGAAGCGCCAGGGTAGCCCGCGAAATTCAAATTTTCTTGTATGTATACAAGAAAATTTTAATTTCGCTGGCTACTATAGCGCATCCCCTTAATGGCAAGGGATTAGTGGCAATTAGCGATGGCGACCGTCTCAACAAAATTAATTATTGAAAGAAGCATTTATTACGTAGTATGTCAGATATAAAGTGACACATATTTTCTCGTTCTGTTATTACATTATGTGTATGACAGGGTTGTCTTCACAAAAATGTCGTAATAAAGCCAAGGGTCGACCAAACAAGAGGACAATGGGGTTTGTTTGAACAATCGCAGTGCGTTGATTAACAACACAAAAGCGAGCCAAACCGAAGGCAATTAGAGTCTATTGAAGATGCTTTTTTGCATAAACATGGAGTCTGCTGGTGAATACGTAATTCAGGTTTCAGTGGTCTACGTGCGTCCACTTTGAATGAACAAACAAACAATTCGGTTGTTATAGTTTACAAATTAACCGTTTGGTGAATTTCTTGGGTGAATCATTTGTTTTGTGTTGTTTTCTTGTCATTGTCCATTTGAAATATACCTTTCACAATAATTTTCCTGAGTGCTTGCGCCAATTTTTTATTAAATTCATTACTTTGGTGCAAAAAGACCTTGTTCCTAGATCGTACTTGCTTTCATATTTTTTAAGAACTTGCAAAGTTTGTAGTGCGAATGACCAGTACAAAATAAAGAGTTACGAGATGGTAATGGTACTCTACAGAGTTGCTTGAGCAGGTCTTTTAGTATTTACGGACCATCAACCCGTTAGTACCGCTTGACGGATATTTGGTTCAATACTTTGTAGTAAACGCGTTTCATTCTATAGAATGAAATGCGCCATGTTACAATTTCTAAGGAAAAAAACAGAGTTTACCACAACGTTCACACTACGGTCGCAAATAATCGGTTCTCTCATACGTTTGCGGTCAAAAATTACTGAATAAAATAAACTTATTTCATTTAGAACTTTAGAGACAGTGGTCTCTGCGACCATTTCGATTTTACAGTCTTTCAGTGACCCGGTATCAAAAATAAACAAGCTAGTTTTTTTTTACCGCATGCAATTTCAGCGTGCATGCGGTTACATAGGTTTGCATTCGCTACGGAGAACCGCACACGGGATAAATTTAGGTAAACCGCTATGTATATACCTATATGAATGCTTTTTTTTTTTTTGGATGGGAAATCATCTAATGACTCCTCCCGCTCTGGGTGGAGCGGAAGGGAGTGTCAGACTCTTACTGACTAAAACCCACCCGTGTTCCTTCCTTAGCCCTTTATGTTCCGGGGCAGCGGTAACCCTTTCGGACGATCCCGCTACCCCGGCAGGCTTCGGCCCTGGCGGGCCCCTTCCTTTATGCTGACATCTAAAACTAACCAACATATTGACTTTTTTCATTTATTTTCTGTCACCTTTGTATTTGCTGTATTTGTATATCCACCCACTGTTGTTGAAAGTGTTATTTCTGCACTGTTATTGAAAAAAATATTTTTTTCTTTTGATGTTATAATTTAGTTTTTTTTGCATGCTGTGTCTATCGCATCATATTGTACACTATGCTTGTATATTGCTTGTACTATTGGGTTTAACAGTGTAACAATTGTAGATAGGCCAATAAATAAATAAATAAATAAATCTCTTTGAGGCGCGCGTGGAACACATACGCGCCGTCCGGCACGGGCCTGGTCCTGATCGGACGGAGAGCTACCCATTACTCTCCGTCCGCAGGCCCGCGCCTACGGTGGCCGGGAGTCGTCACGCGGCTCCCGACGCCCGTAGCGTCTCCCGCGGCGGCTGAGGCGTGCGGCTCTTTCCCTGAGCCGTCCCGCCACCTCCTTCGCTAGCATGACTGCTTCGCAGAAGGAGGTGACCGCCTCCCACTCCCTCTCGCCTCGGACCATGGCTTGAACCAGGGCCGGACGCGAGAGGTCGCCGCCGTTGCCGATCGCCTCTACGAGGACACGGCGGTGCTCCGCCCAAGCGGGGCAGACCTCCACCGTATGCTCCACCGTGACCTCTGTATATGAATGCTTGAACAATGAATTAAAATGGCACCAAATAAACAAATAAACCTTCAACGAGTAGTTAACAAAACAACATAACATTGACGTGGCCGCAACAAGAATATTATGAAATAACGTGTGTTTATTAAAGTATAAAATGAGTTATTCGAAATCTCATGTGATCTTAAGTGCTTAAGCAATTGTGCAAACAAACAAACGTTAATTCAAACCTCGTTAAGCAATAGGTCACACACAAGTAGTCTGTCGACTAAATAAAGTTGCTGTAACAGTCCAGTGAGCATCGCCACACACTCACGATTGTTGCTCGTGTTTTGATGCCGATTGGTTTATGCAATGAATTGTGCAACGCGCACAAACTGCTATAATGTGATCAGCGACTGCATTTCCCCTAATTATTGATTATTTATTACTAGTTTCTATGATAGTACTTAACTAGTTTTTTTTTTATTTATTGGACAATTTAGGTAATTCCATTCGTTTTGGTCCGCATAGAACCACTCCAAAACCCTGCCTACAAAAGTAATGAAATGAAAAGGCTGAAAAAAATACTCAATAAAATTCTACGTACCTAAATAATGAAAAGCACATTACCGAAACCTACCTAAAATCCGAGCAGGAAACGAAAAATTTATAATTAAAATCCACCATCTTAGAATTTATAAGCAGCTTCTACATTAACACTCTGAATATCAGATGTACGAGTAATACGGCTTATACGAGGAAAATTTACGTGCACCGAGCGAAACATCTCAGCTTACCATTTTATTTGGGACTGTTTATTTTTACCCAAAATTTATAATAAAACAGATCGTATGACCATGGCCTAGTGCAGAAACACCTACAAAACAGACAGGTGTTCTTTCTTTCCACCGTAATAAGTATAACAAGCAGCACCCAGCCGTAGCAAGCAACACGTAACTACTTAGTTACATAAACTCACATAATACAGGTGCGTACTATAGCTAATTCATTTAAACTGTGGGAACAGAATCATTTTGTGGTCATTCGCGTGATTGCGGCTTATCGCAAGCGCGTGTCTCTGATGCAGGGATGACCTAGATAGCTGGATGGCGCGCTTTCCGCGTCAGGAGTAGGCTGTCTGTGGTCCGCACCACCGCTGTCGGCGGTCATCACCACAACGCATTCTCCACAATTGAATAATGTACAGATTCGATAATGTCTGGAATTTATGCAAACCAATTATTCACAGATTTTGCAGTTCGATGCCTGCCGATTGGATATTTCCTCTTTTAGCTTTTATTTAAGCCTGCATTTTTTTTTGCTACCCTATACTGTCCCACTGCTGGGCAAAGGCCTCACCCAAAACCTGCATTAAAGAATCTAAAATATAGACATTTTATTCCGAATATATGACAATTCGAAAGTGGAAGTAGCTCCACCTAATTCCGTAGGTCTGCACCTATTAGAGGAAGTGTCGGCAAATTCCCCAAAGACAACTCAAACTTTGAATTGGATGACAAAAAGTGACAAAGTTTCAAGTAGTCCGATACTAGTCCCGCCCAATGTGAGAAGTTTTTTAAGAAAATAAAACCTTCTCACACAATTTGTTACCACAGCAGGGCCTCTCCATTACCGAAGTGTAAACATTGTTCAGTTATGTGATAATAGACACGTCTGAGAGCAAAGTGTATCTGTGTCCATTACACAATACCCTTGAGCCGTGGTCGTGTGAGCCAAGTGATATAAAAAGCCGGTGAAAATGGTCTACACTCAGTGGGGCCAATTAACAAACGACTCTAACAGATAACTTCACCTCAAACACACACACCTCCCTTTCTTACCGCAAAACCAAGGGTAATTAAGCTTACACTAACACTTTAAGCGGAACACTATTTGGTCTCTAATAACGACAGAGTTTTTAATAGTCAGATAACTCTTCTCTGAGGAATAAATATTGCGGTTTGACAGCTTTTATATGGAAAAAATGTCAAACTGTCACATTTATTCTTCAGATAAAAGTTAGCAGACTACCTAAAAATCAGCCCTTAGGTGATTAGTTAGTTTATAGCCAAAAAGAAACCCGTATTTCCGAAACAATCCCGTAATTAAAAACGTTCAAAATTTATTCGCAAAATCATCTCAGCGACAGTCAATGTCAAAAATTTAGGGAAATTAGAAGTATTTTTGACAGATTGAGACTGGGATCAGACTGTGAACGTTCTTAAAATTATGAGAATTGCCCCTCTGGTTTGTTTAGTAACTTCGTTTTCTTTATTGATTTATCAGATCTTTTAAAGTGAGTCAATTGAATCTTTATGTTGGCTACTTATCGATTGACAATCGATACGTCCAAAGCGGTACTGATTGGCCATCGATTGTTGGTACCGTCAGCGAAGTGGAAATAATTTCAAATAACAAACGTTACGTCACCTTCGAAGCTCGTGTTTCGCATGACTTTCATTGTTGTTTGGAACAACATTAATAAATCAATCATACGCCTGCAGCGCCGTGCTCCCGAGCTTGTGTTTAGATTCGAATAACTCAGGGCGAATTTCACCAATCAAACTGAACGTGATCAGCACTTTAAACCGCGGTTAAGAGCTGTCAGTCTCACCACTGTTGTGGAATATTGTCAGCGACCGCTCTTGAACGCGGTTTAGATGTGCTAATCGCGTTTAGTTTGATTGGTGAAATGCACCCTTTTAACATTGTTTGAAGTAGGTAATAAATTGATTTTTTGATTAATGAAAATAAAACAATGTCGTATCCCTTTTTCCCTTTTCCTGGCACGCGTTATTTGATACTGATCAATCAATATCATCAAGCCAGTCCTTTTGCCGAGTTTATTGGGGTCGGCTCCCAATGTAAACAGATGCGGCCGAATATCAATATTTTGATCTGATTGATCGATGAATAAGTAAATATTATACGGAAGTGGATGTGGGACATTTAATACAGAGGGGTTTTTATGTTATTGTCTCATTATTATCTATTCGACGCTTCTTAAACTTTTTGATAGCGCAACTATGTAGGTAAGTGTACAGGCTAGCAGGGACATCGACGCGCAAAATGTTACCATGAATTGAGTACATAATATGATTCTGAACAAAAGCGTCAAAAAAAATTAATAAGTAACCGAAGAAAAATTTTAATTTTTCGTCGGTTACTTATATTTTTTTTTAAAGATTTAAAAGAAAATTTTATTTACAAATCAAAATATTTACAATATTTAAAAGCTGTCTTAAAATAATAATATGTACAAGTATATAAAAAGGGAGGGGAAATAATCAAAGGGCATCAAAAAATTCGTCCGCATCGCTGTCAATAGGAAACGTGCCCAAAAGGCTGGCAGCATTGCCACGTTGTATGGCAATACTGATTCTTTGGCCAAAAAATAGGCCAGCCCTCTGGTCACGTGAAGAGTCGACCAACCGCTTGGCGATGTCTCGAAATACTAAGTGGGCACTCGGGCCCCATGGCCCTAGTGTTTCAACCCCAAACGGCTCAAATATATAAGTTCCAAAGAGATTGGAGTATTTGCGCCGTTTGAGGTTTTCCGCACCTGCAGCAGCCGCCCCGGCACAGCTAACCGTGCTTGGAAGATGGGATGGCGCAAGGGTGTCGACACACGTTGCATCCCACACCAAAGGCCTACCTACCTTCCAAGGCATTATGGTCATTCCGTCTGGTCTCTTACCATCGTCGCGTGCCAAGCCATTGGGTTCTAAAACAGCTGGCACCCCGGCGGTGACAAGAGCACGACGGATGATATCATTGATGCTGGCATGCCGTGCTATCCGGCCTGCGCTTTTACTGCAGGATAAGCCATGGTGTCCGAGGCAGTCGACACCTTCACCGCATTGGCAGCGATGCGGAGCCACGCAAGGGGCGCCCAGACGCAAACAAGTAGCGAAGATTTAAAAAGGTTTAAAAGATTTTTTTTTTTATAACCGTAGAAAAATCGTGACACTTTACGGGGTTTATGGTGTTTGTGGTTTTTTGTTTGCATTGATGTCAGCTATCGATTTGTATAGGTCTCATGTGTGGCCGCCATTTTCAAAATGGCGCGACCGGCGACAGTAGGTACCTAAGCTAGGCTAGGCACCACATAAAAACCTTCAAACACCTTTCTACGTCTAGAATAAAAAAAAAACAAAAGATTCAACTACCTACATTGGGGTCGGCTTCCAGTCTAACCGGATGCAGCTGAATACCAGTATTTTACATGGAGTGACTGCCTATCTGACCTCCACAACCCAGTTACTGAGTAATACGATATCCCTTAGTTAGACTGGTCTGAGAACCAGTCTAACCAAGAGATATCGGGCTCCTGATTACCCGTAACGACTGTCAAAGATCCACGAAAGCTAGCCGGGACCGACGGCTTCACGTGCTTTCCGAGGCACGGAGGGGCTCGGTATGATGTAAAGATCATCACCCATCCACAGCCCAACCGCGGCAAGCGTAGCTTAACCTGATCGATCGACCTGTGCGGCTGTTATTATTTAACCACGGGCCTCTACACGTCAGCGACTCCTCTCTACGTCTAGAATCAAGTGCTGAATTCATGTTATCAGTTTGCTCGTCGATGTCTCTGCATATCAAGCACAGATAGTTTTTATTAACATTCTAATCATTACATTTGCGTGTATATTAAATCATCGTGCACCATCGTCTTTGTGCACGAATGAAATAAGCTTTTTAAAACAAATCCGACAGCTGTATCCTTAAATCATAATACAATAGTTAACTCACGTAATAAATGCCCCTACCTCAAGGGAAGGAAGAAATCACAATGATTACGAGTAACTAGGTACAGAAAGATAGAACAACAATAATAATGCTGTCATACCAAAAAGGGTCCAAAAAGGTCTTGTACAACATCGAGGATCGACGTGACTTATTTCTCAAACAGAGAAAGGTCTCATCTCATTAGTAGGTATATCTGACGCGTGATATCCGCCAGTAAAGCGCTTAATCGGCAGACGATTACAGAACTACATTTTTTTTCTCGTCACTTTCACGAGATTTAGGTACTAAGGTGTCTCGACTTGTGATGGCCAGAAATCACGCTATGTTCCGATTTGTAGAAACAATGTTAAATTGCTATTGCAAGCGATTTGATCGTGAGCATAATCAGCCTATAATGTCCCCACTGCTAGGACACAGGCCTCCTCTCTGTGAGAGGGGGTGGGCCCGGGTGGGCCATAATCCACCACTCGGGCCCAGTGCGAATTCGCCGATGTAACATATCTTCGATTTTTTACAAATAATTTACACAAAGTGCCTGCTTGGGTTTGAACCCGACCACCACTGGGCCACCACTGCTCTCAATTTGTAGAAACAATGTTTAATTTCTATTGCAAGCGACTTGTCGTGTGAAACTTAAAATTCTTACCTCTGATCTCAGAGGTAAAAATTTTATAAATAGATGTCACATCTATTCAAAAAGAGCTAGTGTATTCTTCGTAAACAGGGACTAAAATAGCTCTTTAATCCCTAGGGACTAAAAGTGAACAATGAAAAAGTGACAATTAGTAGATAAAAATGTAATCAATTATGTTATTTTAAATTATTTTGTTTTAAATTATATTCCGTATGTTGTTTTTAATTTTTTATTATTTTAATTTTGTTTGACTTTGTATAGATGTTATGTAATATTTTTATGTTGTGTTGAATTTGTGTACGTGTGATTGATTTAATGGATATTTTTTGTCTGACTAAATAAAT
The DNA here is from genome assembly GCA_914767645.1 of Hydraecia micacea. NCBI lineage: Eukaryota > Metazoa > Arthropoda > Insecta > Lepidoptera > Noctuidae > Hydraecia > Hydraecia micacea. The sequence continues at coordinate 7,418,120 of OU611779.1, read as the reverse complement.
GAAATTGAATTGAATTGATTGAATTTGGAATGTGGATATTGTTAGTAAAAGTTCCAATCACCAAAGAGATCAATCACGAACATTGTATGAACAAGTAACAAGCTGTATGATAAAGTAAAAAACGCGCGAAAAGCATCCTGCCTTTGTTCGTAATTGCTTACTCAAAATTGTATGTAAATAAATAAGCGTACTATTCTTATTCATAAGTTGCACTTACTTATTTTTTCTTAGAGGGTGATAAAAAGTAGTGTCCACCTCGGGAGCAACACTATTTTAAGCTCGAGAGACGTACTTTGAATCCCTCGCTGCACTCTGGATTCAAAGAAACAATCTCGCCTTCAAAATAGTTTTTTGCTCCCTTGGCAAACAATCTACTATTTAAGAATTTGGATTCCAAAGGAGTTTACCTATGTTATGAAAGTATGAATATTTAACGAAATGGAGTGTTTTCCTTTTAGATTTCCCACGACAATACAGTCGGTGAGTGGGTACCTATATAGCTGGATAGTGACGGAAAACGGTGTGTATTATTCCCTCTTTGAGTGAAAGGTCACAGACCAGATTCGGACCAGGTTCGTGAGTGATCACTGATCAGATCATTACCTGTCAAAACTGTTTGCTTTTCCCTGTAATTTACATACTGTTGCTCTTATTATCATTTACTTGCTTTTACCACACGAAATTACAGAGATAAACACGCACTAAGCCTTAAAAAATAGTGCCACCAAACTTGTCTAGTAGGATATAGCATATATACCGTACCGAAGTGACAATACGGTTCTATATGAGTAGACAGATCACAGACATCGCATACAAAGGTGCCTAACTTTTGAATTTCAAAGGCTATACGGCCTTTGAAAGCGTTTGTTAGAACTTGACGAAGTTCTGTCGAATTTAACAAAGCCTGTGTCGGATATGTGACCTGGGTAGGTCGATTGTGGTAGATTTTGGCCGTTACCTTTTATTTATAATGTACTGACGACTCACCCTTGCTTCACACGGGTTGTACGACTTAATAGAGCATCAAGATTTCCTTATTAATATAAGTTTAATATTAACGTACCATACACATTTCTGTTTTTTCTTGTCTGTTTATATATGTGTGCACATAAATGGTAAAATAAATAAATAAAATAAATAAATCTTCCGGAATGAATTCACTAAATGATGTCGAAAACCGCATCAAAATACGTTATGAAGTTTAGATGAACAACGGGTAAACAGACAGACAAGAAAAGCGACGTTAATTTAGGATCTCATGTGTATAGATATATTTCAAAAGAAATAAAGTGTTTACCTGAACGATTTTCTAACAGAGCTGACCATAAAAGATATCCGTTGAATAGAAAAGTTTCAACATGATGATCTCTAAATAAGAACAAATATGAGTCTATGATAACGACTGGTGAAACGAAATGTATAGAAGAAAAAGACCCCAAATAATAGGCGCAGGGAGATAGAAATATTTAAATTGTTTATTATCCTGGTATTATAAAATGTCATAAGAGACTTAAAATATGACCTACATTACCCCTTTACTCATAAACGTTACATATAGTTAAGTAGTGATTAGCGACTGTTTAACCATACATTTTTGACGGTTAAACGTCACTTAACTTTAATCATCGTTTATTCTTCTTATTCGTGTCGCTGGCACGACTGTATTACACATACTGTACCTTTGCCACTTCCACGGCGTTGTTTGTGGCAACGCAGAGGTCACTTTGACCTTATGTTTTGAGACACAGAGGGCAGGATAGGTGGTGGAGCATGGTTTGCGACATAGCTCGACAATCACGTCCTACTGCCGTTCCGTCAAGATAGCCTCACTTTACCAGGTAATTATTGTTTATAAATAAAGCCCTTTTGATGATGATAATGAAATCTCTTGATTTGAAACACATTTCTGTGCAATCAGCAATACAGTTTGTGATTACGTTATCGTATAAACTAGTGCACTCAATTAAGTTGAATGTTCCAGGTGCTCCCTCGTAACTTGTATGCCATCACGACGTACGTGTACGTGTTCTGCGGAACTGCGACTTATGTAAATTGCGATTTGAATTCAACACGTTATTGCGGTGTATGGCTGCAGCTAAGCTGAAACCCATGTTCATATTACTACGAGTTCTGTTCCACATCAAGATTCGAGTACCGGCAGAGTGTAGGTACGTACGGACGTTACTTTAGAGTGTTCAAAAGTGTTATTATTTTAGTATAGGTTGATTAATTTAGCAAATTGTACATTATCACCAGCGAGAGCGTAGGTATACTAACAATTTTTTTTTATAAACGTTTTTCTAAAGAGAAGTATATACACTAAGGGCCGTATTACAGAACCTTACTCAAACTCAAGCATTACTTAAAACTAGTTTCAACCAATGAAATGGCTTTAAACGAGTTTTAAGTAATGCTTGAGTTTTGAGTGAGGTTCAAAACGGGCCTAAGTATTTTTTCGAGCATTTCCATGTAGGTAATACCTATAACGCTCCTACGAATGTTACAATACAAGCAAAAGTTCAATATTAACAAGCATTTCCATGTAGGGTAACTTTCCTGCGAGTGCTTCACACGCTGCTCAAAGTAAATAAATTGTTCAGGTTCACAGATAAATAAATTTGTATTTGGACTTTGGAGTAATGCTCACAGCGAGGCATTCACCTGTAACGTTCCTTTCTATTTTGCGTTTACTCTTCGTTGAAATATCGGATGTGCAGGTTCGATGAATTATTACGCAAATTCGCTCCGTTTGTTTGCAAAAAGTTGTAACAAAGCATCGAGTGGCGTGCTCATTGTTCGGCTCGTAAGGGGTTAGGTACACATCAGAGCGGTTCGAGATTATTATAATAATAATTATTTGTGTGGCAGGAGTGGGTTTTTATGAAAATTGGAATTTCGAAATAAACTTTGAGTAATTTTGATTTATCTCTGTAAATCTACTTATTGGTTTGGCACGGCTTTGAGTGCGTAAAACGGGGAATTGAGAACCGTGTTGTGGTGAAATCTGTGCCAAATCCGTTTGAGTATAACCCGAGCTTAATGACGAATGTGGTTTCGAACTTTGTTTTGCAATACATAGTGCCTTGTGGGGTATCAAATGAAAGAGCTTAATTAGCACATTTCAAATAAAAATATTACTGAAAATAAGCCCCTTAAATAATTAAATAAAAAAATATTAGGGACAAAGGTGTGAAACCTCGTGTGCCCGTAATTTCATCAACAATGAATCAATCTGCCTAGCCTTTTTCTAACAATGTTGCGGTTGGCTTCCAGTCTAACCGGATGCAGCTGGGTACCAGTATTTTACATGGAGCGACTGCCTATCTAACCTCCATAACCCAGTTTCACGATTGTCAGACGTTTGGGCTTCTGACTACCAAAACCTGTTTTCGTAAAGACATTCCGAGGCACGAAGGGGTCTCGGTATGTTATGGATGCAACCATGCCAACCCATGCAACATCGGCAAGCATTGATGCGACTGTTATTATTTAGCCACGAGCCCCTTCATGGTACAACAACAGTTGATATTAGGTAAGTGTATTTTCCCAAATATTAAACCAAGGAGCTTAATCTGGTAATTACTTACTAAATACTAAATTCTGAGATTATCTGCCACTCCACAGATTAGTTAATAATTTAATCAATCAGCGAGTACAATCAAGGGTTTGATACAATTTGATCGGGTCCCAAAATCGTCGCTCATCTGTTTCTGGACAGTTCATCCCTTGTTAACACTGCTGAGACTCAATAAGGCACTAATTGGACACAAATATTATTTACATCGGATGTAATATTGCAGACAGAACCTTCTAATAACACAACACGAGGAAACTATTGTTATAATTGTGCCCAACGAAGGGAACCAGGGAGCTAATTATCTCGTTCTGGTAAGATTTACTGAATGGCACATGAGAGCAGTGGTGCCTCAGTGGTAAAGGTCGTGTGTTCGAGTTCGAACCCACGCAGGCATTATACTTTGTGTAAATAACTTCATCCCCACTGCTCTTAAAACGGTGAAGGAAGACATCGTGAGGAAACCGGTATGTCCTAGAACCAAAAATTCGAAGAAATTACGGACTGGGCCCGCGTGGAAGATTATTAGCCCACTCCCTCTTAGAAAGGAGGCCTGTGTCCCAACAGTGGGGACAGTATAGGCTGATTATGAATGTATTAGGTTCTTACCATAGAAATGTAAAAAACAGTTCATATATCTATGGTTCTTACCTATGAAATTGCCGTTTTAAATAGCATAAGCATAATCAGCCTATAATGTTCCCATTGCTGGGTGTGAGTCTATCTGGCAGGCCCCAACGAGATTTATCAAAAGGTGATAGCTTTTCATAAAGACATTATTTTATACTTAAAGAAAATAAATAAGATATATTTTGTACCTCGACAGTTTTTGATTAAATGACGTTTCTATGAAGTGTCTTGCTAGCGGGCCCCTTATGATTATCTTTATTGTTATTATACTTTCAGACCGCCCAGTAGTGCTCGGAGTTAGAAACTATTATGTACCTTACAAATCCAAAATTACGACTTTCTGTGAGCTATACTTTAGAAGATACTCTTTACTTAGACAAACGTCCAGCCAGCGGGCCCCTTTTTTAAATACTACTCTTTTATATCATACAATAGAATAAGGAGCTTGATACTATTACTTATGTACCTTAAGGTGGATCCACACATTGCGAGCATGCGCTCCGCACGGCGCACAACGCATGCCTCGGCTTGAGGCGTGCGTGTTGACAAATTATACCAACATATGCTCGGGTCGAGCCATCGCGTGCGAAGCAAATGCTCGAGGCAAGTAGGCGCGCAGACTTGGCAAGGCATGCGCTCCGCACGGCGCACAACGCACAGCGCGTGTGCGCCGCACACGCGCTATTCGCTGTGCGCCGTGTGGCGGCCGGCTCATTGCGAGCAGTGCGTTGCGTTTGGATGGTTGTGTCCGCCTCGCTGCGGATGTACGCGCGCATTATGAACGACAAAGAAATGTTAAGAAAAGCAGTTTTATTATACGAAAGTAATAGATTATTATGGGATCCTAAACATAATCATTATTTATTTTCTTCAAATGAGAGATCATCGAAAAGCTTATTTCCGTGTTCATAACGCAGGCGGAAGAACTTTTTAACCCACCAACGACGACTTTTTTCTTTCCTTTTCTTTTCAATAATTGAATTAATAATTATAAAAGCAGCAGCGGATACGCGCACGCGATGCAAAGGCGCCATCTTGACTGCTGCTGTGTGGGTTGGATCGGCCCGAGCATGCGCTGCGCGCTGTTTGGCCCGAGAAAACGCAGTTTCATTTTCGCAGTCGAGGCGTGCGTTGATATTCTACGCGGCGCACGCCTCGAACGTGCATGCGCGGCTACGTCCACACCTAACGTAATGCTCGCACTGAGGCACTTTGATCTTGAAGCATTTGCCGACATACGTTGGCTCGCCCTCGCGCGTGCGGAGCGCATGCCTCGCCACGAATATACAGGTCCACACTTGGCGAGGCATGCGTTGTGCGCCGTGCGGAGCGCATGCCTCGCAATGTGTGGATCCACCTTTACAAATCCAAAATTTCGACTTCCTATGAGCTGTACCTACTTTAAAACTTTTTAAAAGATATTCGTTATCTAAACAAAATATCATGCTATATTATAAAAATGAATTTGAATTTGGAATTCTAAATAGAATGAAAGATATCGATCTTCCCAATAGCCAGTATCAAAAATCGGCAATTTCATAGGTAAGGACCAATTATGTGCATGTTACCTCCACGGAGAATATAAAATGCTTTTTGACTTATGACATTATCATATATGATTATGATAATAGCATAAGTCAAAAAGCCAGGTATAGTTCACTATCTGACCAAAACCAAAACATAACCTAAGCAGAAACCACGAGCTTGAATAATAATACATTAGTCTTAATTGGATATCACACCAGTGTTAATCTACGAAACCCAGCCAGGTTTAAACTCGCCTTAGCCAGATAAATTAATGTTTCATGAGGGTTCCTAAAACAGTAGGGTTGTCGACATGTCCTCTTAATTTTCTAGCAATTAATGTGTAAAGCAGTTTGTACTTACTAAGTACTCCATTAGGCTTTTTTACTATTAGTTTTTATGTTAATAATTAAAAGTTAGGTAGGTATTTATAACTACTTCAACATTATTATTATGCATATTGTAATTCATAAATAATTGTAAAATAAAAAGAATCCCATCGAGTTTTTTTTTTTGCAAAGGACTCCTCTTAGAGATAGGTTTTCTGATTCGTCGATATTTTTCTAAGTATAGGAAATTCAGGGTTATGTTTTCTCATATCAATAGTGGCTATGCCTAAATCTCAGTATTTATAAACCTTAATCAACAAATTATGAATGGATTTAATTTTGCTATTTTTATGATGGTTGCTGGACCGATTGGTGGTCTTTGGTACTGGCCTGCTAAAGACCATTTGTGACAGAATTGATTCAAATCACATCGCACAAAACGATGACTTTACGCTGCCAATTTTTGACCCTGAGAAAAGAAATTAGGAGCAGCGAGTTGATTGAAAACAACAACAACTGGAGAACATTAAAGCAATTGAGGCCTTCAAAGGCTCCGCTTTAATATGACTTTGTACTAGATACCTACCTACCTACCTAAAATACATAGGTCGGACCTGCTTGGTGTCTTTATTTAAGTATTTTAGTTTCTTATCTTACACGTGCTATTTCTTAACAACCAACTAAAGCTACGGTTTCCTAAGACTGCGGTGGCCGTCACATAGCGACCGCAATTTATCGTCCGATGACTTAAGTTATTTACTTATAAAAATAAGTTGGTGTGTTTCCCTAGAGAGCGGTTTTTTTGACACCGTAAAGTTAAGAGGAAATGCAGGTGGTCTATTCTCCATAGAAACGCTCTCGCCTGTTTTTTTCTGGTTAATGACCATAAAACAATGCCTTTTTACAAAATAATAAATATTAACTACTTCTATGTCTATGTGTTTTCCTTTTTGATGATATATTATTTTTATAAGCACTAAAACCCTCAAAAAATGCCGATTTAAACAGCTGTCAAAAGAGGCCTAGTGTACAAATTTGACAACTATTAATGAAAAAAGAAAAACAGCGACACAGTACATGTCCTTCTTATTCAGTTTATGAAATATCTCTTAAATAGGTCCAATATTGGAGGAGGAAATATGCGAGAGCCAAACCTCTAATTATGACTTTTTACTTAGACTTTTTCTAAAGGTCTCTCCGACCGCATTTCCTCTTAAACCCCGCTGCTATCATTTTCATGGCAGCGTTCACTGACGGACTGCATAGAAAAGAAAGAGAAGCGCGATTACACAACGGTGGTAATTTATTGCAAATATGAAGCAATTATCTATTTAAAAAACTATTTAATAATAAATAATCCATCACTGAATGCAGTTTGGCATTAGAAATTTAATGGTATATATTTAATTATAATTAAATTTGTTAATGAAGGGATAAACTGCTTTTAAAGACAATTAAGAGGTGTATTTGAACATTTTTTTGATGCATTAATGTATATTTAATTATGATTTGAGTTCCATCACTGTATTAAAATAAGACATGAAAATATCTTTTTTTTTTGGTCAAAATTATTTACGGTTTAAAAGATACACTGCTTTAAAAAACCAACTTTATGACCGTTTTCTGAAACCTCCGCCTTAAGTGGCGGCCGCCGCTGTCGTAGAAACCGTAGCTTTAGCAATTTACTTGATATTTCATGTCAGACATTGTATTATCTATATTACTTTTTGTTTTAATTACGCACCAGAGAATTTATTTGCGGGACATTTTTAAACAAAAGTATCCTTATTATCCTGTTGTCGCTTGAAATTAAGGCCATACTGAATAAAGAAATGTAGATGTCGGGTACATAAGCATAAACATTTGTCCACGACGAACCCTACTAATCCGTCTTTGCTTGCCTGCCGTTCAACGGATAATTTCTTGTCCATTTTCGCTTTGTCAAGTTCAGGGATTTATTTTCGCTATCTGTGCGTGTGTTTTGCTACATAAATCGAATTAGGACCTTTTTAAAAAAAAATGTGACACTATAGGTAGGTCCGGCTGTTTTTAATCTAATTGAAGCAGTGCTGTGCAGACATATACGTTCGAAGTTGGTAGGTTTTTTTTTTAATTACAAAAACACATAATTAGGTAGGATACATTTCTTGGTGGTTTAGAGCGTCGAATATAGCAACGTGTGTCAAACTATCGGAAGCTTTCGAGTAGTGAATGAAGGTAAGATAAATTGGTATATTGAACTCTTAAGGCCTTTACCCAGCAAAGGAATGATGCAGGCTAACATTAACAGTATAGGTAGGTAGGTCGAGGTACCCATCAATATCGATATCTCGTCAAACTATACAGTAAATCCCGACTCAATCGTATTCAGGATTACCTGTCAAAAATCGAATTCCGATAATCGAATAGGCAGGATTAGGTTCCAATGAATTCTGATATGAATTCGACGTACAAATAGGTCAAATAGTACTTATTTCTTACACATTTTAATAAAATCGACTACTATTTAATTTTCTCCAGCCAATGAGTGAATTTCTACACAAATAATTACAGTGGCCTCCAAAAGTTAGGTGACATTTTTCCCCTTCAGCTCTGACACACCACATTACGATGTAAAGTTCTAGTAATCCAAATGTTTGAACTGTACCCAATAACGTTTTTATTGACTAACTAGCAGCGCCCCGCGGTTTCACCTACATTAGTTTCAATCCCGTGAGAATATCGGGGTAAAATCCTATCCTATGTCCTTTACCGGGACTATATAAGATATATATATATATATGTTGGCATATATAACTCGACATAATGTATGGATCAACTAATTTCTTTTTTCACTATTTCAGGGTTGGTCCCATAGTAAAAGTTGTTCATAATTTTGAGTACAATGACCCCTATTAAAAATTAAAACGATCGAAATGTAACGGCGTATATAAAGAAGATCAACATGAGGCCGTACTCATACGTTGCTGCCAAAGATCCATAAGAGTTCCAGTTCATTTCACTCACTAATAATAGTTACTATTTTTAGACAAAGACATAGCGAATGCAAGTATTCTCACTTAAACATAGTGCCTCAGAAGGTTGAAATACTTTACATCAGGGAAGGCAGCTTTTAACTAAAGCCACCCGTCACCTAACACATGCCTAGATAAGTTTTGATGCCTCAGGAGTAGGCAGTTACATAGGTAGACAAAGGAAATTTGCGAGGACCACGTAGATACTATAATCACACTTGTTAAATAGGAGAAACATTCGCATAAAGTCATCCTGAGCTCGACTTCCGAAATCAAATTTTGAAATACTTATTTCAAAATATTTTTCCTCAAAAATATAAGTTTTTGTACAAATAATTATTTATAGCGGCACTAGGTAATCTTGCGGAATTAGTAGAGCTTCAAGAAGTGCTGTCGTCATTGCCAGTGTTGCAACGCTTGTCCGCTTTCTATGACAACGCCGATGGCACCTTTTCCTTTGCAGAAGGTCATCTTATCTAACCATTCATCTTACTGGATTGCCTTCGAAAAACCGAAAGGATTGCCTCTAAGGCTTTATGTCAATAGATAGAAAGTTATTGTGGTAAAAAATTATATAGTAATTTATCATCATCTTCTTTGTCAAGAATTTTAGCTAGACTTTACATTAAGATAAGTCGTTGGCTCTCCGTTTACTGTTCAAACCGCAGACTTGCTTTGTGATTTAGCGGTAGGTCGGTTAGATCCGCCTGGATTAAACTCTTAGGCCTACGCCACACTTGACGGAAATTCCGTCGCGGATCTTCCGCGTATACATGTTATTGCATATAAATTACTAATAACGGGCACACTACGCGGAAGATCGGTCGCTCCGTGGCGGACCACTCGCCCTCTGCGTCTGTTCCGGATTTACCGCAACGGAAGTTCGGCGTCGGAATTTCCGTCAAGTGTGGCGTAGGCCTTAGCTAATATACTCATCTAGGCAAAGAACAAAGATAGTGAACGATTCAGTCTATCACAATGTAACATACATAAAGGCAAATCGTTGTACCAACCACCGAGAGATAGGCTAGAGTTAGAAAGAAAGAAGCAAAGAAAATATTTTATTTGGGACACGCACAGGAAATACAAACATTAAAAATTGAACATTTGAAACTGACAAAATTACAATAAAAAGAAGCAAAAAATAAATCCTGTGCGAGGCCAAAAAGGCTAAATATTATCTTAGCATAATGCTGCGATATTTAAAAAATTGAGAGTTAACAATAGGTACCTAGTTGCTCCTAATTATCTCATGTACAGACGCCAGCACATCAAGCTACTACAATCTGTCAAATTTCTTTAATAGATTTTCAACTTTATCGCTAAAGCATAAGGTTCAAAGTTGATTGGGAAAATTTGACAGTTTCGGGTAGCTTGATGTGCTGGCGTCTGTACATACGTTTTTGGTTACTTAATAATGTTGTACCATAACATGTTCGTGTACTCACATTATATAAACATTACGTATACATATTCCCTGCTACAGTAATTAATTACATACATAATTAATAATCCAGTTCGTTTACATCGATTATGTTGGAATATATGGATGGGTTTTAACTCAAAAACTATATCATCGGATTAATATCAAAGCTACATCGGCGAAGTTGTTAATGGTGTTATGAGCTCATAAGCAAGGGATTACTGCGGCGTAGAAAGAATAATGAGAAAACCGAGCGATAATTAAAATACGTGTTGCTTTATAAAAGGAAAATTAAAAACAGACAAATAAAACCGGCCGAATGCGAGTCGGACTAGCACACGAAGGCTCCCGAATCACAAGGCAAAAAAAGCCGAAAAAACACATTTCTTTTATGGAGACCCCCTTTAATTTTTAACTTTATTTTATTTTTATTATTTGGTGTTATAGCTGCAAAACACATTGAACATTTCAACTGTCCAACTATTACGGTTCATGAGATACAGCTCGCTGACAGTCAGACGGACGGTCGGGCGGACGGACAGCGGAGGCTTAGCAACAGAGTCCCATTGGCACCCTTTGGGTGTAAAAAAGTAAAAATGCCGTTAAATGAGAAATAACTTGACTGTTCAGTAATTTCCAGTATTCCTGTTATTTCTGAACAACAAAACACGAATTCCTAATACGTCACAGTTAGTTACGGCCTATACAGCTCCTATGTAGCTTTACGAGTATTTTTGAAAGAATCATCGCCGGAAGGACATATTTCCTCATCCTCCTTATATATTTATTTTATTTGGGGATGTCTTTTTTCACAATACTATATTTACTCTGTCTGCTCTACGGTATTTGAACTACTAACACTAGTAATAAGTTATAATATTGTATACTAACACGCTGGATCATTGTTGTCCGAAAAATAAAGAATATTATTATTATTATTTTTGAATTTATATATCTCGGGACCATGGGGTCCCGGTCCTTTGGAAGGCGTACGAGGGGCCGAAGCCAACTCGCAGAGGCCCCTTAGGAAATTTTAAGGAAATGCGGCACCGTCCGACGATTATCCCTGTATGCACTATGCAAATGCACCCAAGGATAACCCCCGGTTGGTGTAGGACTATTGTAGGATAGGAAAAATAAAAAGTTGGACTATGGGTTTGGGTGGCTGAAGTGGACTGGTTACCAAGAACTATGGAAGAACTATGACCCCTGCCTGATCAATGTTTTATATATACACGGATAAAATGGCAGGGGGTGACTTGCAAACTCAATAATGGGCCCCCGGAAACGGTCGCTAGCACATAGTGACGTAGCGACAAGGGGGCAACATGTCCTGAGGTGCTTATGAGGAGTGGAGAGGTATTCCACGGCTATCAGGACAATCCCGGAAGTACGGTCAAGATCCCTACCAGCATCTTACTGGAATACTTCCTTCCTCCGAGCACGTTTGCTCTTGCGAATCTCCACTCAAGCCGGCCAATAAAGGCAAGAATGAGGTGGGAGCTCTGTTCCTCGTCATTTTTCACTCCAGCCGGCCAATAAAGGCAAGCCAGAGGTGAGGAACAAGACTTCTCCCGGGAGATAGGGTCCGTGGGGTCGCTACTGCCCAACAGCTCGCCACATGCTGCCCTGCGGGTTTCTGTATCTCTCTTGGTCTGGCTCCTCACCTTAGACCCATTCCGGAGAGTAAACTCTTTCGGCGCAGGCCCAGAGTTCGGAGCGCGCAAGCCCCACCACGACGTCAACGTAGAGATACGGCGATGGGGTTATTATTATTATTATTATATATACAATTTGGAGACACATACAAATGTCTCTGTTAATGTATCTTCCTTCTAGTTTTGTACTTACATACGTGTTTATGTATATTGTGAACCTTTTAGCTGTTTATTGTACTGACGAAAATGCTTTAGTTTTTCTTTAGACGAACTACAAAAAGGGATCCGTTTGGAAGTTTATAAGTGGTGTGAGAAAAGGCAATTGTTGGAGTATAGAACAGTTCAGAATGGGTCCGTTCTGTGGGGGTAGTTTTAAAGAGTTATATGTATCTACCTATCTTGGTAGGCTTATGAAACAATTGCGATATTCGACGGTATTGGATTTCGCGGCTCTGTACCCTTGACAGTTAAAAATTTGCGATAGCATCAATTAAAGGAATTTTTATCTCAATCACTCAGATCAGATTCAATAAAACCATACAGGTTAACTTCTGAAACGTGGCACATATTGACGGAACGTATTGAGGATTCGAATCTAAAAAAACATAACATAGGAACGCTTCGATTCATTCGATTCTCGTCTAAGATTCGCATTTTTGCTGGTTGCCTTATCATTCCCATTCATTGAAGCCCAGTGCATTCGCCCGTGCAAGTGTGGTAGTTGTATTTGACACTTTGCGAATCTAAAATTCATTACCTAACATTTTTCCCGAGACGTAGTTTCAGAATGAAAGCTGTGTAGAAATGTGTCCAAGAATAGGCATTTAAAAGCAGTTTAGCCAGCAGGTTATATTAACGAAGCCATAACTCAGGTGGCTTACAAAAATGAATAAATTGTGGAGTCATGACAATTGAGTTCGCGCAATAGAGACCAGGCGGGCGCGTGGAGCGAAGCCGCGAGGTCTCACGTGTATACTACATAATATTATTACGATACGATACGTATGTATGGTGTGAACGAGGGGTGATCATTAACCTAGTTGCGCGGTTATTACTCTCTTACGTCACAAAAAAATCACATGATTAAAGCTGAGTATAAAATTACATCGTTCCATATCCACTTTTTGTTGGATAAGGACGGAAATTGGTACGTTTGAGGATTTGTTTATCATTAGAGCGCTGTGAAAGTTCGCCAAGCAGTTGCGGAACGCGATAACGAGCTATTTTGGAAATAAGACGATTACTCCGGGCCGTTTGCCGTCCCCGGCGCTGCCATCCGACACGGATTATTAATCCGGCTAAGAAAACACTGTAAGAAATGACTGAACGAACCATTACTTTATACAGTCTCGAGTTACAGTAGCGAAATAAAAAAATATTTAATAGACACACTAATGGTTTATAGCGCAGCTCGTCTACATTTTGATTTCATCATCATCATAATTTCAGCCGAAAGACGTCCACTGCTAGACATAGGCCTCTCCCAAGCACCTCCACTTCGATTTATTAGTCGATTAATATTTATCTTCCTACGCAACACCTATCTAATATTATTTATGTAGAATTTGTAATATGTACATAATCTTGTGTAAAACTTATTTAGTTAAGTTAGGATTTAATTTTGTTATTTTTAGTATTAGATATACATAGATATTATATTTGTATAGCCTATATTATGAAAATAAATAAATTATCCTATAGACACTGGTTAGATCTTAATCCGGAATCCAAAGTTTTACTTACCTTGAATCTTTTTCAGATTAGTCCCGAGTCCCGACTTTTGAGGACTTTGTAAACCAATTACTGAAACTTGAAGCCGGCCGTGCTATGTAGCTTACAGATAAGTAGGTACTGCTTTGTAACTTTTGTTTTTTTGCAAATTACATGTCAAGGACAACTTACGGCAATCGCGACGTTCTATACCCAAACGGCAGTTGTTTTTGTGATGCCGTTTGAGCACCCGTTTTTAGAGCGCCTTTCTTTAGAGCACCAAAGATATATTCAACTTGTCAAAAAAGAATTTTGAAAATCCGTCGACAATTGGCGGAGTATTCGATGAACAAACATACAAAAAAAAAAAAATACAAACAGCCGAACATAGTACCTCCTCCTTTTTGTGGAGTCGGTAAAAATCATCCGTTTGAGCTATCCATTTCATAAACTCCGAAAGTCCGGGGTGAATCAATATCGTAGTATTTTCAGAACATGCCACGAATTCTGAATACAACGCGCAACGAAAAAATATAGAGGAAATGTGGGAAAAAATACAAGTACGTAAAATAGGAAATATACTCGCACAGGGTAAATGACTCTGCTTAAATATTGCATAGGTTAAGCTCGAGTTCGGGCTTTTTACGGGTAAAAAACGATAGCTGTGCAGATTTCCCCAGGTAAGTATGAATTTATATTATATTATTTTATATTCATCATCCCTAATGAAAAGTTACAAGAAATTCTGACGTAAAATTGTAACACTTCGGGCGATAACCTTGACTTGCTTTTAGGTGTCAACTTTATGATTATGAGCTATTTTAATGTGATAGGTCGAGATGAAGAGCCTTAGGTCAAAGCCACATAGAGGCGAGGTATTCGCAACTCTATGTGACTTTAAACAAGGGCTTTGCATAATAACATACACAGAATAGAGAACAATTTGTGGTGCAAAGTGTAATAGAAGTTAAATACGCAATAAGCACCACGCTTTATTGTAAGTAATTAAATCCCTAATTAAAATCTTCCGTTGCTGGCGGTACCGAAGTGCTGTGTCTTCTCTTTGTTTTTTAAACAATTTCCAGAGAGAAAGAGTTAATAAATCCTGTTTTGCTTTTATTCCCACTTCGGCCTGGAGGTTCTATTTATAAGAAACTTTAAACTGGCTCGGATCCTCGTGGTTTGTGGGCGGATCTGCTGAATAGTTTGTTAAGTTGCGATCAGTCGGCGACTAGCGTAATGGCCGTGATTCATTGCTGGGGCCCGGGACGATCGCCTCCAAATAGGGTCAATCGCTCACACAAAAACCGACCCTCTCCCTCTCGATAGTAAATGACCACGGTCGAAGGAAACTTGAATTGCAAAATTAACTGGTAAAGAGCTTTTAACGACGTCGCTCGTCATGCTATCTAGGCTCACCGTGGAATATGTTATACACTTATATAAAGGTGTGCACGCGCCTTCTTAGTGACATAAATGTTCTGACGCAACATGACATCTTTGTCGGAGCAAAACTAACAAACGGTGAAAGTTCAGAGGCGAGTCTGCGACGGCGATCTCTTATTTACTCATGGAGATGGAGATGCGTCCTGTTTCCGACGTTTTATCGGTTGTTCAAACGTCGATATTCGCTCGGAGCCACTGCTCGAGCAGCGCAAGGCGCATCCGATATAGCGAAGGGTATAAGGCTATAATAGCGGCAAATGTTCGATGTTTTTTCCACTTTCATCGTGAGTGTGTATCGTATGAAATGGAGCGGCAACTTAGGACTGGTTCTTTTTGTTCCACTTTACGCAAGTGGTCGATGCAATAATATTGCCTGAATTCCGCGGCGATGATTAAGTCGGTTATGATAAACACTGCCTACTTTTTAATAACGTGTGCACTGCATTATAATGTATGGAATGCCGAAATAATTCGACTGTAATGCGAATAAGTACTTATTGATTGTGAAACGCTTTCATAGCTCTTTGTTTACAGCGAAGTTAATGTGGCGGGTCGCTTTGTTTACGGGTGGCGGTCTGGGGAGAATCATGGTTGTCATTTTATCCCCGTTACCCTTACGTTTTTATTTAACTTGGAGGGATAACCGTCATTCTGAGCCATAAATTTTATATATTTTATGTTATTCTCCATGGGAACATGGAGCATATTGGTGTAACCCACGGAGGGTGTAACCTGTATCAATATTCGCAAGACGACGCACGATAATAAAATCAAAAATTATAATAAAGTTGGTATTGGTAGCCTCTAGATATAATGCTTGCAATAGTAATAACCTAGGTATATGCTTGGTATTATATTATTATATTGTTAGCGAAACTTTCAGCTGTGGTTTTATTTCGGGCGTAATGTTTCACCGCCAAATTGAGATGGATCACTTTTCATCAGTGAATTCGTTTTAGAGATATTGGGGGCTTAGCTTTTTTTTTGTTACTTTGTTAGTTGGACGGCACGGACCGATTATCGGACGACTATAATTAAGTTAAGTGATTGGTTTTCTTTTGGATTGAAGAATAGAAAATAAGTGTTTGTTATCTAATTTATTAAAGTAACTATTAACCTACACTTAGTTGCACGAAGGTGGGTAAAAGTATCCAGCTTCACACCTAGAGTGTTTGTGGTACTTAACAAAGCAGTAACTGCGGCCATTACACTAACTTGCGCTCGGTTGCAGCGGGCTTGTCGGGTAAGTTGGGGCAGCTTGCGCTTGCGGCCATTGGGCATTAAAGCTTAATGACTTTAGTGACAATCGCGATTACAACATGTCGATATGCCAGTCATTTAGCAATAGGTATCTACTAGACTTTTACGTTACTTTTCACTTTCTAAGTTCCTAAGTCGCCCTAAGTCAATTTGTTGGGTTGTTAGTAAAATTCAGTTTTTTTAGCTATGAAAGCCTCGCGTTTACCTACCTGCCAGCGTGTTATCACAGTACATACCTACAAACTTTCGTCGGTGACCTCCGGGTCAGCGTAACGACGCTTTCTTCTCTACCTACTAACAACTGCGACTTTTCACTCTATAGCTTCTAGGTGTAAGACAAGTCGTAAGCATAACATTAGTCGCCTAGTGACTATTGTCGTGGAGTCTTGGAGCCGCTCCTTGTCCGGAACCCCCGCATTATACAACCCACTCTACTTTTCACTTAAATGTTATGTTGTCATTTGGTTTTATAGTCCGCAGTTAACCACATACTTAGGTGAAACCTCTTCTAGCTTCATAAGCAATAAAATTATTTCTCCACATTTCCCAATAATATTAAATAATACGAACCTTGAATTTGATGGCTTTATATCCCGTTAAATATTTACCAAATATTTTTAAATGGTCACTACAATTCACTGTATATGCGTTACTTATGAGTTTTGTTTGAAGAAGTTAAGTTAGCCGATGCGGAGCGAACCGCGATGCTTGCTCAGCGGTGAGCGGAGAGGTCGAGCGCGTGCTGCGCTGGAGTCGACGGTCGTGCGGACACTGCGCTGCCGCCGACTAACACCCGCCAACCGGTATGAAAGTGTGTTACATCAAATTAATATCACTTACAACGGATTGCCTTAACATTTGCCACCTATTATGTCAACGTGAGATTTTATGCGTAAACGCAGCCCATCTTTTCTACTAAAAACTACACGATCTAATAATTCAAGCCATTTCAGAATACTTAATTAATGTTGTTGAGAAGCTTCTTCTATTTACAATAAAATTAATTGAGCACTTTCAGTTTCATTACCTAAGTGTAAGCGAGTGAGGCTGTAATAGCGAAGAACCATGATGATGACGCGAGCGCCTAATATTTAGGGGCCTGACAAATTACGTGCCCTTAGTATTCACCGCCTGAGGAAAGTCGTATTACTACTCGTATATTACAAGAACATGCCACCGTCGGTGCCGCCCATCGCATAAATAGCAACCTTTTAGGCCTTTTGTACACTGCACGGTTTCTTTACGGTACGGCGCGGCGTATAAACCGCGCCGTAGAAAAAACGTGTCTGTCAACTAGCTTCTATAATAATCATCCACAAACACTGACGAATCGTGCATACGCATGGCGTATACACCCTGCCGTAGAAAAAACGTGTCCGACAGTCCGTCCGCAAGCTTCCATAGTGATCCATATAACACTGACGACCATGCCTAGGTACACACGGCGAATAAACAGTAGTTTTACACGGTACGAAAAACGTGCGTGTACGAAGGGCTTCGCTGATGTCATTCTTTTCTCGAAGTAAACACGAGTTTTCTTTTCGAAATATCGTATTAAACAAGTAGGTAACCTCAATAATAGTTCGGATTACTCAATCAAAAGGATTTGAATTATTTTACTGGGTCTTGAATTTTAATATCATGTCGAAAGACCCTAACCGTTGCCGGAATGTTTGCGGTTGCTGAGCAGCCGAATAGCAAGAGAATATTCAATGAATTCGGCTTTATTCAAGATACTCAGATGTGCTTTTAATATTCTACTATATCTCTACGTTTTCCAGTTGATTTATAGCTTGGTCCTTGTTTGCGAGGTTTTGTTTCCGATTTGTACCTAACCGTGGTGCGGAGGTAATCCTTTATAATACGCATGTGCCATGAGAGTGGCATGTTACCTCAGGTGTGACCTTTTTCCCGAAGGAGGAGCTAATCCGCTGCTCTACCTGGTGCCTGGTGGCTTACCGACAAAACGTGGTTAGATTTAATGCGATATGTTATAGTTTCACGTGGGGTTGCTGTTGCTAAACATGCTTGTGTTTGCCGAAGACATACATGTATGTCTTCTATATGTATATAGACACATACATAATGGTAATTAGTGAACGATACTTAAACACGTGATTGTACTCATGATAACAAACAACTTTTACTATGGGACCAAACCTGAAATCGCGAAAAAAAAATCAGCTGTTCCCTACATTTAGGTAGTATGTTCGTACTTATAACTCGTCAAAATGTAGGGAACAGCTGATTTTTTTTTTTCGCGATTTCAAGTTTGGTCCCATAGTAAAAGTTGTTTGTTATCATGAGTACAATCACGTGTTTAGGTATCGGTCATTAATTACCAGTCACCCTATATATAACCTATGTAGAGCTAGGCTAGTACATAGGTAGGTACCTGAATATATGTTCCTTATTTAAGGTAAAAAATTCATGCTTTATTATTATTTGTTATTATTATCACTATCAGCCATTTCTGTCCCACTGCAGTGCAAAGCCTCCCCCTCCCATGCTTTGATTAGTACAATTCTATTTTGTGGTTTGTATAGATAATGAATTCAATGAAATAGGTGCTCTTATCGAAAATTGCGGGATGCGTCGGAACCATTATGGATTTCAACGTGTGCGAAACATGAAACTCAATTATGATTTAATGAAATGAACTGGTGGCCAATTGTCAGTAATCAGTTGAGGGAGAATTAACAAATTAAATTGTTCGTTGTTGGTAAACTATATACCTAGCTTTTAAATATAAACGTTTCTGCACATTCACATTGTAATGCATCAAAGGTTTATATTTCCTTTTCATTCAATACAAAAAATACCATACCTAATCCTGCAGCCCATCCCAATTTTGGGATCGACACAGCATGTCGTATTCTTCTATCGATTTCTACCAACGCTTTATCTCAGTAATCACCCCCTTTATTGGCTCAGTATTATCTTTCACACAATCCATCCTGCTTATCCGTGGTTTTCCATTATTTTTATAGCCATCCACATTGTAGACTTAAAACCCTATTTGCATCATATTCCAATGTTTTACCAGGAAGAAATATTCCGTCGTTTGTAGGCATCTAAAACCAGATTATGACCGGCATCATAGGATTTTCATAAAATGAATAGATTTATTAGATCCCTACAGCTGGCTGTCACATTTAGTATTTATATGAGTTTAAAAAGTCTTAGTTTTAAGTACGTGGGCAAAATTGTAATATTGTTTGTCTTGCAATTTTATTTTCCTTTTTGTTATTAATCTTAAGTTTAAGAAGAAGTTTGCTATAAATAGTTTCCAAACTAAGTACTTACACAGAAGCCAAATTTTTTGCTATCGTAATTAAAAATCTAATTTATTTTATGTATAGGTAAGTACTTGGTGTACCTACCTATAAATAAAAAAACTTGGATTTTTAATTACTATAGCAAAGAATCAGGTTTAGGTACTACAAGTCGAGTAGAATTATAACTCTAATTAAGTAGTTTGTTAATTTATCGCAGCACATTCAAGGTGGGCGGATTTGAATGTAGCTTTCACTCTTAGCTATAAAATTGCGTACCTACCTACACACTGAGTAATTCGGTGTTTTATCACTATGGACCGCAACCAAATAATTAAACCGTGCAGGTGTAAGCTTGCCGGAGCAGAGTTCATTAGCAAAACTTGGAGAGTTTACAATACTAAAATAACCCCATTGTACTTATTACCTAAACATTTAATTGTAAGTCATTGCATTTATTTTTTATTTTTGTTAGCCTATACTGTCCCACTGCTGGGCAAAAGGCCCCCGTTAAGTCCCTCCAAGAACTCTTTTCCCGCGCCATCTTGAACCAGCCCTCGCGGTGCGCGTCCAGGTCATCCTGCCAGCGCTTTCTGGGCCGACCTCAGCAGTGCCGTCCATCTTCAGGCACCCATTGTGTGGAGACTTGTCATTGTCGTTACCTACATAATTATTCTTGTTGTCGTTGGCGCAGCGGCTAAGCGATGGTTTCTGCATTACGGTCAAGTATTTGATTCCTCACGTTACGTTTGTATCGCCTACTATAATTACAGCTAGATGTGACTGACGGGTCTGGATAATTTTTTCCTCGATACACATCGATCACTAATAATTGTCGATACAGTAGAAAATCCAAGATTTTTATATTTCACGAATAGCAAAATAGTTACGAACTCTAAGTAATTCTATAAAAGAGATGAAACTAAATGTAAGTAAGTAGGTATACTTACATCAGTTATTACCTAAATAAATGACTTTTAGACTTGATAACAAAAAAATACCTCTTTAGGTGCTATGATGAAAATAAGTACTTGTGAATTAATTATTGATAACATTTCTGACTTTCCTACGACATTTTCAACATGAAAAAGCTAGGCTTTTATATTATCCTACATTTTCCTGCTTCATAGTTATCATTTGTAAAGATAAATAATTAACTACGATTACCCCAGACTTCGGAATAACTATGTTGATGTAATGAGGCCATCAGTTTCCCCGGAATTCCTCCTCATTTAGGATTCTGTGGGAAACTGGGAATGTTGTGGACTTTTACTTTGTTAGAGTTGTGAGCCAATTACTTGAAACGTTTTAATATTCTGATTTTCTGAAGTAGGTATTTATATCCATCGCAATCTTCAATCTTTGCGCAACCATGATTACAGATTTATCTTCGAGTAGGTATAGTAAACTCGAAAATAAATCTTTTGAAGAAGAAGAAATTTTTTGATAGGTACATTTTCATTACTTACATGTCCTACAAGTATTTCTAAAATCAAAATATTTTATTTCACATAAACCTAAGTACATGGGCACTTATGAAACTTTAGAAGCTAGGCGCACGGCTCCAATTGCTCGTTTCCTATGGAGAAGAGCCGGGAAAGAACTGCACGGTTCCTCTTTTAGAAATAATTGGCTTTTATAGTGCGCGCCACGAAAGATGAGACTTGACCCCGCCTCCCGCGCTCTTTCCGCCGCCCCTATGACGTCCGGTCCCGTCCCGCGCTCAGACCTCATACCGCTAAAGAGACCTAAAATCGTGTACTGCGCAAGTCAAACGACGTGTGTCAAGTCTCATCTTTCGTGGCACGCATTGTACAGACGCCAGCACATCAACCTACTACAATCTGTCAGATTTCTGTAATAGATTTTCAACTTTATCGCTAAAGCATAAGGTTCAATGTTGATTGGGAAAATTTGACAGTTAGGTGTAGGTTGATGTGCTGGCGTCTGTACAATGTATTTAAATTACAGTGTAGGCCTGTCAAGTACCAGGCAGGTACTTAACAAAATAGAAAATGGTCTACAAGTCTACAGTCTACAAGGCTTACAACGTTCTCACATTCACTAAATATAAAATAATCAAACCTAAATAAAATAATTCAAATAAAAAAAATACGTGTGGCACTCGGGGACTGCCGCGGTAAAGCTATTGCATAGCATACGTCTAGTCGTGCCGAAGTCTGCCGAACTGATACGACGTTAGACGATGCTTAGGTTTATTTTTGTTACGGAATTTCTTCATTCGGTCGCCGCGCTCAAAGCCCAAGATAAAAGCTATGCAATAGCTTAAAAACCTATTTAAACCAAATGAGATGATTGCCATTCTACTAATTACAGCTAATTAATCTGAACACATAGACTGGAGATCGTTGTGATAATATTATCATTTACCTAGGTATCCACTACTATCGTTCAACCGTGATATCAGTTATGCAATATTTTTCAGTGAGCTCCAGACATTAGAAAGACCTCCGACCTACCTAATTTGTATTTATTATACTGGGTCAGTTTAGGCCGAATCAACTTTTATTTTGTTGTAAATGTGTATCTAAGTACATAATTTTAATGCACAAAATATCAATGCAATATAACGACCAAGCAACTAAAGGGGACAGACCGTCAATGATATCAGAAAAATCTAGGGTCATCAATGAAATTGTACGTAAATCCTGTAGTTACCTATATTAGTTTTAAGACGGACGCGGCTTTGTCAACATTACCTACTTATATCTTGCTTCATCGTGTGCTGTGGCTAGGTTTTGTAGATAGAATTAAGTAGAATTTCCCAAACCACTACAAGACTCGACTTGGTGAGCAAAGAGGACGAATAGCTAGAGTATCATATTTAATTAAATGTGAATTCTTTTGAGCCATGTTCATGCAGCATGAGGGCAATGTATGCTATGTAGGTCCCTATATGTGGATCCTCGTATCTACCTGGATACTATCGCCTCCATACCACCCGCAATTCAAACTTGAACAGCGCACAATTTTATTCTAAAAGCTCTTAACCCTGTTCGTGATCTCGTCTTTTATTCGTATAATGTAGAGATGCGAGTAGTTCACAAAGCATAGTAGCACGAACTTCCTCGGTGTGTTGCGAACAGTGAGCAATTCTACAACTCGAGCTAACCGCAGCAAACGGCTCATTGTCTGAACAATCGGTTGTTGGTAGCAGTCCCTCCGCGGATGCTGTGGCACGTTTTCAACCAACATTTCACTTGTCTACGTAGCTGTAGTACTGCAATGAAAACCTGTTGGAGTGGTTTAACAGATGGATGGGTTACATAACATGTTACTTCAACAAATACGCGCCCGCGGACCGTGTTAGCTTTTAACTAATCAGTTATCGGTCAATCAAATATTAGATTAACTGATGATTTCCTTAGCATAGGAACACGAAGAATATCATTTACCCGCATTAGTATATTCCTGGAATTTGAAATGACATCATGTTGGGTAAGCTACCTATGTCTTGCCTACCCCATTTCTAAAGAAATATGCTTCGAATTTTATCAATTTATATGGAAATCAGCTATGATCGGAAATCCAGGCTATAATATTTATTAGGTATCCCATTTAAATAACTGAATTGGAATGGTGTAATAACAGGCAAGTAAAATACGTTGGTATTGGAAAGAATATTACTGAAAGTGCTACAACTACCCTCCTAATAAAATATTTAAAAGCAAGAGATGTTTTTCATCATCTTCCACCGCCTGGCGATCTTCAGAGAACAGTTAGATATAATAAAAACTACAATTTTGCAACAATGGCTTTTTTTGTCATAATGGCTACTTCATATTACTTTTCTAACTAAATCATAACCTGAGAGACAGTTTTTATTGAGTCATTATAAGTACAACACGGTTGGTAATTTAAATATTTTTATGATACTTTGCTGGTAGCGCTCAGTATTCTCTGTAGGCAATACCACTTTATTACTTATCTAGGTCGTACATAGGTGCCTTAGCACCTTATTCAATGAGTACCTACCTACTTGTTCAGATTAAGTATATAACTTTCTTGGCCTACTTTATCACGTGAAATTTTAAAATTCATTTAGTTTCCCATAATTTTATTGGACTTCAACGATCTGTCTCAATAATGTTCTCCAAAATTGCACATTCCAATGATAGCTGCAATTTTTCACTCTCAGGATAGCTATTATACAATATCCCCAGCTATTCCAGCCGTAGCAGGAAAACCATTTAAATATTTGCACAATCCCCGACCTCGGGATGGTGTACCCGCAGTTCCCGCAAAACTCGTTTAGCTCGGGACTTCTAGTGGTCCAGTTATGTAGTTAAACTCGCTGAAACTGTTGTACATCGACTAGTAGACATGGATGGTAGCGAAGGAAGGCGCTAACTGGTCCGCAATGGTTGTTTAATGCGTGTAAATGTCTGATGGTTAGCGAATCCAATTATGCAATGATTGCGTGGCGAGACACGGAAGGCGGTGCACTCGGCCAATGGAGCAGCAAACGCAACGTGCGTCTCATGCGAACATACACGATGAGGGAAGTTATTTTTTTAATTTAAATTGGCTAATTAATTTGGTGTGAAACTATTACACCAGTTTATCAATCGATATTTATGAACTCCGTCGTGTCAACAGACGCTCTGTGTTTGCAAATCTATACTTACAATTAAAAAAGTGTCTGTTTTTAATATCAAAATAACAGCTTGTTACTAAATGCATATCAAAAAAGTAGGTATATACGGTACTTATAACAAAAAAATAAATTTTAACATTTTTGTCTGTCTCTTTGTACCTCCGAAACGGCTAGACCGATTTTGACGGGACTTTCACCGGCGGATAGCTGATGGTAGGTATAAGTAGTAACTTAGGTTACTTTTATTTAAGAATAATAATTAGGGTTTCGCGCGACAAAATTAAAACCCATGAAATCCAATACTTAGGTATGCACGCGAACGAAGTCGCGGGCATACCTAGTGTTTATATAAGGTACACACGGCTACACATCAAGCTATACATTTCCAGTTTTCGCTGACCTCGCATTGTATAGGTTTTTCGTACAATCAGAAGTCAGCTTATACTGGTTTTGTATAGCTTGATGTGTAGCCGTGTGTACCATTAAAATAGATGGACAAACTTTTAGAAATCATTCAGACCACCAAAATAAGGACGATGGTAAAAAAATATACTTATAAGAAAAACGCATTAGAAACACTACAAAAATAATCAGCTAACAAAAATACACTAATGTGACGGCAATTTATTATTTTAGGTCAAAATAAAATCACTAATCAGTTTTTTTTTTTTTGCTGGGATATCTTTGGTTAGACGTACTGAGCGCTGTGTTGAAATTTGTCCATCTATTTTAATGGGACCCTGTATAATTATAACAATAATAATCATTGTCGTGAAGCCAGATCCAGTGAAACTATTAATCATTTGTCACCACGGATATCGATTTGTCACGTAGTGCCGACTGTTCTCCAAAACGTGAGGATATTATGTCGACTGGTGACGATTGCATAAATATGTATTTTGGTAACTGGAAGTGAAAATGTAAAAGTTGACAGCTATCTAGCTAGGATTACGCTGCATAATTTTGCACTTTTTGTGACGATTTCTGTCACGTTTTTTCATAAATAATCCAGTTCTTCGGGCTTAGTAGTACCTACCTAGTATTAGACACGTTGTGTTCAACTAATTACATTATTAACCGGTTGAATGCTGTAATTACAGAAACAATTCAAGAACCATTATGTCTCGCGTGGATCCACATTTCGGCAAACGAAGGGTTAATAGAGTCTTCGTTCAATGCTAGTTTAGGGGGTAGGTCTCAATGGGTTTCATCTATAGTAAAACAAACATACCTACTTAGTGCATGTGTCCCGAACTTGAGTTTCTAAATTATAAGTTTTAAGTCGTGAATATTGTAGTGTGAACTTATGAATTGATTAAATTGTTACCAAAGAATGATGGGCGTTTTGACCGCTAGCGGTATGTCCAATAAAATCCACATATACAAAAATGAAAGTTTATATCATAAGCATCAATTTTCATTATGAGCAGAAGGCTGCGAAATACAGAGTTAAAGAGATAAGTACCTACGAGTATCAGACCTGCAAGTGTAAACGTATTAGTTTATAACGCTAATGTTCACTGCAGTTCTTAATAATATTAGTTATTGACTCATAACATTGAGGGATGAAGTAATAACAGCCGCACGGGTCGATCGATCAGGTTAAGCAGCGCTTGCCGCGGTTGGTCCCTGGATGGGTGACCATTTTTACATACCAAAACCTCTCCGTTTTCGGAAAGCACGTTAAGCCATTGGTCCCGGCTGTCATTCGTGAATCTTTGACAGTCGTTACTATCTAACTCTATTGGTCATCAGGCCAGGCTCCATACAAATATGCCCAATTGCCCATCATTCTTTGATTGAATTTAATATTATTTACTAACTGCATGCATTATTCAAATGAATGAATGATGTTTTTTTAAGATTTATGTAGTTTGTGTATGTGTGTTTATGTTAGTGTATTCGTGTGTGCGTGTGGTTTGTGTGTGTGTATCTTTATGAATTTTATGTACGTAGGTACCTTATTTGCGCAAATAAATGATTCTGTATGTTTTACGTGGTTGGGACTCGGGCTCGGGGTCCTGCGTGCCAACTATCATACCGAACACGAACTACAGAGCCAAAGTGAATACAACCTTCTTGCAATTACAGGTTGGGTACTGAAGCATAGTGTTTTGCTGATAACTTCTTTACGCAACACATGTACAGACGCCAGCACATCAACCTACTACAATCTGTCAGATTTCTGTAATAGATTTTCAACTTTATCGCTAAAGCATAAGGTTCAATGTTGATTGGGAAAATTTGACAGTTAGGTGTAGGTTGATGTGCTGGCGTCTGTACATCCCTATAAAATAAGCGTGGGCTTTTGTTGTTTACTTTGATTATATAATGTCTAGATAGAGCATCAATTGCGCGCAAACGTGTCAAAAAATACCAGCCAACTGTTGGACTGTAAGTACTTACCCGCCGATTAGTGCCGATCGTACCGCTTTGGTGTCACTACGTATTACGCGCGCTAAGTAATAAACAAATAACAGCGATAAAATGACGGTATGTGCTATTAAACTGTGCCAAAATTATAAAGGAAGGGTAAAAAAACACCAAACACATCACATATCATCAGTAAGTAACCAAAAAGACTACGTATTTGTTTTTTGTTTTTATATTTACCAAATTACGCCCTATTACGCCATATTTTATCAGTGTTGCCAGTTTCTTTTTTCCATTCTCCCAACTTAACGTCCTTTTTTTGTGGGTATATTCGTTGCTTTATGGTTACGTTTATATTATTTAGTTGATGTACTTTTATTATTCGATTTCAAAAATGGTGAAGTTTTTCAATTCGTCTGTACTTTTTTATAATAATATAATGTTCGCGTATAACTTTTTTGTTTATGAGCCCATTTTAATGATTATTGTTGCATTGGGTCCAATAAACTGATTTCAAAGGTGCCAAGAGTAATTTTAATAAGATTAATTTATTCCATTCGTATTATCATTTGTGATCTTTCATTTGAAATTTCCAAATACAAACTGCCTAAAAAGTTAAATATTCTAATTGAATTAACTTAGCTGATTTAATATAACACAACATTCACACACACAACTCTAATTCAATTAAATAGTGTTTTTTATTTATAAATACAAGTAAATAAAGTCACTACTAAAACTGAATAATACTACAAACATACACCTAAAACTTACTTATATTATTTGTATAGTCAATTTTTTTAATATGTGATTTATGGGAGAATTGTAGTAGCTGGTATCATTATTCACGCACACAGAGACATAGATGCACAGTGTAAAACACCGCCCGCACGCACACATGTTTGAAATTGTTGCCTCGTTTTCTTTGTTTTGATTGTAGGGCGACGCTCTATCTAGACATTATATAATCAAAGGTTGTTTATTTATTTACACGAGACAGACTTTCTAGGTTTATGGTTGAACATGTTGTTGACTAGGTAAACGTAGGCGTCAGGTGTGTTCTGTAGTTTCTGCCTACCCCCATGAAAAAAGACGTGAGTTGATATTGTGTCCAGCATCATTTGAACTTGCTTATTTGTTGAACTTTTATGAAGTTTCTATGCCCGGACCGAAGAACCTGATTAACCACCTCATGCTAACTTTCGGCTAACTTATGGTAGATGTTTTTAAAATTCTTGTCTCATTTTTAATTTTATCCAGCAGATAGCCCAGCAGTGGCTGAAGTCGGGCTGTTGACGATAGTGATGATGACCCGTATACTGTAACATAGGCCGCTATTTGTCCAAAACATACAAACACAGTCGTTGCCTTACCAGTCTATTCAAACTTATGTTTCAAATTAATATTATATCAAGTTAAACAATATCAACTTTATTTTAATGGTATGTAGAGAGTGACTAGCACTATTGAAAAAGTTATAAAAAATTTTGAAGTTGTAGCGTAAACTGAACTTTACTATGTAGGATTTAAAGTTATTTTTCCATAAACTCTTATTTGTTTAGATTTTTGGCAAATAAATCGCGAATGCAGATTACCTATATCTTGTCTATGCATTCGTTGTTTATAGTTGCGTAGTCATGCTCAGGTTGCATCAGTACTTTGAACCTATAAGCATTAAGGTCGTATGATGGTGTAAGGCCACCGGCCACGCTGGGTCGGTGCCCCGATTAGAAAGGAACTTAGCACCGTAGGTACTTGCACAATCGGATGACAAACCTTCATATACAGCGTTTGTATGTACTCACTGTGGCGCGATAGTAATTAGTTTCTTCCACTCTGGTAATTGTGTAGATTAAGCAACAGTTTTTTGTTTTTAGGATCCCTTGGGCTCTGTGGTCATATGGTGAAGAACTACGCCGTTCGGTGTGTTATTTTCTGATATTTAATGCTAAGCATCAATCAGTGCCCTATACCACAAAACTTTACAAGTCTACAATTCTACAAAATTGTTAAATGGTAAAAAAAATTGCGTATGTACAACAAACGTGCGTGCGTTACAATTTACAATTCTTTCGCATTTTTATTAGCGTAGTTAACACAAAGCATGAAGGCTATGTGTAAAATGTAGACTAGTACAATGAACATAGGTATTTGTAGTTTTTCCGTTACAATTGTGAGGCTTAATTTTGTGGCCCACGGACTTGTAAAATTTACAAATTTGTTCGTTATAATTGTAATGTTTTGTGGTATAGAACTTAGGCCCTGTACTTCCATAATTATATACCCTCTGCATTTGTACATAACCAACCAAATTCTAATAATTTCTCAGCTCATTCTCAGGTTAGAACACGGATAGTTGGCTGAATTGCCATATAACTTAAACCCAGTGTCTCTCTAGTAGTTATCTCACCAAGTTCTCATTTCTCTACTGAATAGGCAACTATTGCAAAGCCAAGGTCGAACAGCCGATTTTTCATTCTTTTGTCAAAACTCCTGTCCAAACTCAAAGACAGCTCTTAACTTCACACAATGGATGCCAAAGTTTGTCACAGCAAGGCCAGCGACGTCGGCTTAATCGTGTATTCGTGTTGAATGATATGGACGGGTATAGAGCAGAAAGAAATCAAAGATCCTTGTGATTGTCGCATAATTTTATATTTGTAGAAAAATTGTATGCTTCACTCTCATACATCATCTCACCTAAATATAAATACATGAACTATATATACGTTCTCGCAAACAGCGTATATTCAGAAAATAACATCGGCTAATCGTGACTTTTAGCTAGCTTTATTAGATATTATCCTATATAAAATTCAATTAAAGTAAGTATTATACAATACATCGCATGTAATAGTTGACACAGGAATCCATATTACATGTTATTATTCATAAATCATTATAATATGTCGATAGCATTTCAAGTTAAGTCTAAGTTTACATATTTTACACATTTCATAACACCTACTTACACTTTATCTATTTTTGCTATAATTTCAAATACTCAATGGCAAATAACATAAAAGCAAGATTACAACTATCATAAGTACGAAATATAAACTTATTACGTAAACAGCTGGCACAATGAAGATCTAGATGAGTTACACCACATTATAATTAACGTTACGCTATTACGGTATACTTCATACATGAAAATATGTACGCCATATAACCAACAATATACACAATAAATAAGATCATGGAATGTTTCCGTTTTTGTTCAATGGTGGCCTACGCCAGGATAACAATCGGAATAGAAAGAACACGATAAAAAAATAATGCGAACATTTTCGATACGATAAATTATAGCAAAAATACTTGTTACTATATAGGCCACAAAACATTTGAAGGTACGCGCGTGCGGCGCGAGCGACTCGCGGCTGCGCGCGTCGCCTCGCCCTCAGCTTGTTGCCGCAAGCGAGCGTGTGGGACGTAACTTCTGGAACAAACGCCAACGTTTGAAAAGTAACTCGGAACGCCGCGAGTCACATAAGTGCGTATCCAGTTAAGGCGATTTACCTAGTGTACTGAACGTAACAAGAATCTGACGCCGCGCATTTGAACTCAAAACGGCGCAGCGTACATATGGACAATATACATGTGTATTGGCCCTAACTATCTCGGCTAAGCGCGTAAATCGCTGAATCCGTCTGCGTAGGGGACTTTCACATCTAAATATCCCGTAATAGCACCCCCATTTTTGCAATTTTCATTCTTTACCCCATCTTTGTAATGTTGTGCAACACTTATAATACTGATATTCACCAGCTAGCTAGTGCGCGTTGGCGTCTGCGTAAAGCGTGGTGGCGATGTACGTGGTGGGCACGAAGCCCTCCTCGCGCGTGTGGTGGCGCCGCACGCGCGTCCAGCCGTCGCCCGCGTCCGTCTCCAGCACCAGCAGCCTCTCGCCGCATTCCATCTTCATTGTGGAGCCGCTGCCGATTCCTGGGAGAGGAAAATGTTGTTTTATTTAATTTGCTTCTTTTTTATATTAAAAGGGGCAATAGATTGTGTGTGTAGTCAATCATAAGTAGTGGTAAGCCAACCGATACTACAATAAGAAGGCGTTCGTTGTCAAAATCAAATTATTATCATGGACGTTGACTGTATAAGGACGACATATTTAATTTTAGGATAAATAATATAAATAATTTTCCGATTCGTTTTTAAATAAGCGAATCACTCAAGAAGACAGCCAATCGTCCATGGACAAATTGACGATTAATTAAAAAACCTCGACATCTCTAACGCCCGATATCAATAAGGTATTTCCATACCAATCTTGATCCCGAATAATCCCGATTTATGTCTGTAACCAATTAAGCTTTTAACACTAAATTCAACTCACCTTCAAAAGCATACAAAGCCTTGCAGTACCCCACGGGCTGCAGATCAGGCTCGCAATAATAATAATCAAAGTCCGACTCATGATCATTGTCGTGGTCGTTCTCGTCCTGGTCGTGGTCGCCGTTGGCGTGGTCGTGGTCGTGGTGCACGGTGGCGAGCTCGCCGCCCAGGCCGGACTCGGGCGAGCCGCCGGCCGCGCGCGCGCCCGGGCCCGCCGTGCCGGTGCCCGTGCTCACTGATGATTCCGATGCCGACCGGGATAGAGACTCGCTGTTTGAGCCGATGCTGAAAATGGAAACTGGTTAATAAAATATTCTCATCATTCTCTTGTACTTATCCGTATTTATTTGGGGTCGGCGCAAAACATGCCTTTTTCTTCCATACTTCTCTAATCGTTATCTCGGTAGTCACCCCGTTTCTAGCCATTATTATCATCTTTCACACAGCCACATTAATATTCAAAACTTACTTTCCTCACGACTTTTTCCGCATTCTTCCGCATCAGATGCCCATACCATAACAACAGAGGGGCAATTCTCGTAATTTTAAGATCGTTCACGTCTGATCTCAGTCTCAATCTGTCAAAAATACCTCTAATTTCCCTAGATTTTGACATTTGTTTGTCGCCGAGATGAGACTGCGACTAGATTTTGAACGATTTGAATTACGACATTTCTTATTCTATCAATTCGCGTAATACAACATTTAATGGAAAAATAAACAACTGTTCTTACTATCTTCGTATTCATAGTTAACAATAGTTGCGCAACGTTGATACAGCAACATGTTTATGTGTTGCCGGAAAAACGTTGCTAGCAACACTGCATGCAGTAATTGTATGCAACACATATCCAACAACAAAAATTATACTTAACAGTTAAAACGCAGACTCGACACAAAATTGGCTCATTCAAAACGCACTACTGTTGAAATGAGCCAATTTTGTCATCGCACAAAACAAACATAGCACTGTTATAACATCAGCTGGCGCTCATAACGTGGATATATAATGCTAAATTTATTGTTCCCTTTCCTTAGAAACTGCAACATAAACTTTCAGCCTACTTGAATTAATATGGCTCAACAGTTAGTAAGTCCAACGTTGTTACCTGGTGGCCTGCGTGGGCGCCTGTCCGTTGGTCCTGGCCGTGGGGTGTAGAGGCGGCGCGCCGACCTGACTGTTAGCCTCTGCCAGCAACTCCTCGAACTTGTTCAACTGAGCGCGAAGTTTCTTTAATTTGTCGCAGCACTCGTTTAGTTGGCCTGGTAGTATAAAAAATATATTCGTTTATCTGTTTATAGTACAAAAATGTGTACAAATTATGCCTTATTAGTTATTTGTATGCAAAAAAGTGATTTTGCTTTATTTGATTCTAGTGTAGACTAAGCTATAATAGCGAAACCATAATTTGCAAATTGCTTTCATATTTCAATAAAATAATAACATGAACTACTATTAATTCAATTAACATTAACTATGTAATCATTGGTTTATTAAAAACCAATAATTGTTTAAATTGGTAACTTGATTGCACTGTTTTCACATAATTTATTACTTCGCACCCGCCATTTGCACACCTCTCATCAAAATTATTCGTATTTAACTATAATAGGAACAATTTAAAAAATAACGGAACGATAATAGCATAATAAATAATTACATCATTTATTTTGCAACAAATTACCTAATAGACAAATAATTTTAGAAAAAAGGAAATTAGACAAATAAATAACAAGGATCACATAGGCGTTTTGCGGTAGAGTCCAACATATCTTTAGTTTCTAGGTCGTCGGACGCCCGAGAATACATAACATAAAAATTATTCGTAAAAGGTCTATTAAATATGTACAGCCAAGGAAATTAATTGTTAAGCAAAATGACACCTTGCGTAAATTCGCAGCGTCATAGCAATTTCACACAACTGTCAATGAATGACAATTGTGATTTGAATATATGAACAGTTATTTAAATTAGGTAGTCAATATTTGTGTAACATTTCATTTCCCTGACTTTACTATGACATCCTCAAATTACCTTCTACAGTCATGGGATCACCGAGCGCGGGGCTCGTTTCGTAAACTCCTTTCATTTTCATAAGACCTTCCATAGCCGCTTGCTCTTGAGCCACCTGCAAAAATACAGACTTGTTTCAGCATATGTGCGACGATAAATCATAAGTTGGAAATCGGAGAACATCGTGACAATATGGATCAATAAACTAAATTTTTACAGACTTCAAATAATCAAGGCTTTATTCGACCTGTGCATGCTCGTTTGTGCCCGATTATCTCAAAAAATACTTGACTAATTTTGTTATCAATCATAAATACACATGTGTGTGTTTATGTATTGTGTGTGTATGTCATCAATATTATAGGTTAAGGCTGTGTCCTATGTAATAATTTAAAAATAATCTTATAGCAAAAAGCGACCTCTGCCAGACCTTAAAGACATAAAATAGGTAAGTTTTGATGAGATCACATGCTATGAAGGTCATCTCAAGGAATAGAGGACGATATTTAAAACAAAAAATTATGTATGCCACGATGATTTTATATATGTAGGTAAGTGTGTATTTTATAAATTGCATAACTCTGATCGTTGATTAACGCATAAAAGGAAAACATAAATTGCAATAGACTAAAGGAAACGAGGTTTATGGCCCTGGTAGGTTTACCTGTGTGCAGGTTTACCTGGTAGGTTTACCGGTGGAGTTTCTTGCCCATTCTTCTCCATACGAAAACTACCTTTTGGAATGGGCGACTAGAATCAATTCGTTTTACTATAATTTTTGACGTTCAAAAGTGCCTTTAGTGTGCCTAATTGAAATAAATGATTTGACTTTGACTTTAACTATTATAGTACTAACTACCTATATTAATTTAAAAAGTGCCTCGCGGATCGTGAAACAAGTGGCAAGATTTTTTAAGTATTAATTCTTGGAACTGCGAAAACCGGCCTTAAGGCTAAGTAATAAAGATGCTGTCAAAGTCGAATTGCTAGCATGACCGCGTAGATTACGTAATGTACAAGTATTACCATAGAAATCAAAACATTAAGTACATTCATGCTATATGACAGCGTTTGAGTCATCAATCAATTTGAAACGCATTTGTTTATGTACTTTGTTTGCATATAAACTATCCACAATATTTAACTAGTAGGCAATAATATTGTGGTAAACCGTAGCACCTTATAAGTATTAATGCAGTAGATAATTATAAAATACTTAAAACATTAAAAGTGAGGCATTAGTCTGACTAATGTTTAGAGATCGCATTTAACCGACAACAATCGGTTGGACACATCAAAACTTCGTTAAAAAAAAACAGACGTCTCACAAAAAAAATCCTACTAACACTAACATCAGACTAACATCGGATCAGGTGACGAAATCTCGCCAATAGAAGTTTTATTGATACTCAAGGCAAGGGCGGAAAAAAACAAGTAAATACGCAACAAAAGGCAGCAAACAGTAGTCGTCTGCTTTTTGTCGGTGACCGTTTTTTTTACTATAATCGTGACTATGTTCGTGTTGTTTCTCTGGTAGCTTTAAGTACTAACACTTAGTTTCTAAAGAATGATGGGCGTTTTGGCCGGTATGTCCATGAAAGTTTATATCATAAACATCAATTTTCATTATGAGCAGAAGGCTGTGAAATACCGGCTTAAAGAGATATCAGACCTGCAAGTAACATGTAAACGTATTAGTTTATGACGCTAATGTTCACTGCAGTTCTCAATAATATTATTTATTTTTTCATAACATTGAAGGGAACTTATGGCTAAGTAATAACAGCCGCACGGGT
Source organism: Hydraecia micacea (assembly GCA_914767645.1). NCBI lineage: Eukaryota > Metazoa > Arthropoda > Insecta > Lepidoptera > Noctuidae > Hydraecia > Hydraecia micacea. The sequence continues at coordinate 7,383,129 of OU611779.1, read as the reverse complement.
CGATCGACCAGGTAAAGCTGCTTGCCGCGGTTGGTCCCTGGATGGATGACCATTTTTACATACCAAGACCCCTCCGTGCCTCGGAAAGCACGTTAAGCCGTTGGTGCCGGCTGTCATTTCTTCTATCTTTGACAGTGATTACTCTCTAACTCTATTGGTCATCAGGCCAGGCTCCATACAAAAATGCCCATCATTCTTTTGTGTATAACCAAAAGTCGGTGAGAATCTGATAAGCTACGGTTTCCTAGAAAAGCTGTGGGTGGCCTCCACATAACGGCGGCACTGGCGGCCATCAGAAAACATTATGCCAACGGGGTTTGACTTTACGGTGTCAAAAAACACTAGGGAATCACACCAACTTACTTCCATAAATAACGTTTCATTCGACGGTAAATTGCGGTCGTTATATGGCGGGCACCGTAGTCTTAGGATACCCTAGATTTACCGACAAATATCTGGATTACCCTCGTTTTATATATTCATGGTTTACCAACAGCTTCTGTATACAATATTTCTTAACCAACCAAACAACCAGCCAGCAGTAGGTGACCAGCTAAATATAGTTTTCCTTGTGCTATCAAATGAGTAACATGTCCAAGGCAAGTGAAACGACTTGGGGTATCACCATGTCCATGTGCCATTTACTAGCTAAAGATTGCCATAAAAGAATATTTTTATTGTATAGTCTCGATATGTATCATATTTGGTGTCGAAAGGGAGCCCATTAGTTTAAAATAATTGTGAAAAAAAATAATTGATGGAACATACTGACCTGCTTACTCAACTCTGCCACCTTTGCTTGAAGTTTCTTTTTCTTCTGGTTCGGTGGCAAGTCTGAATAATCCTCCTTTCCATCCATAGACATGTTATTCTGCAACGCAAACAAACACTTTAATCCTCAGTCTTTACTCTTTGGCCAGTGCAAAATGCAACCATACACCACGAACTCTGCTAACTCCACTAAAATACCACCCTGTGTCAACAACTTTGGAAAACATATCTACTTAAATAAATTCTGTAAATATATCCTTACAACATGTTTAGCCTTGAAAAGGTTTTTCATAAACATGCTACCAAATCTACGATCACTTGTAAATCCCTGAAACTTCGTTCTATTATAAATGTTACATTAGGAACTATACGACACCACCAGACTTGGTAGCCAACTGCCCGACACTCCCGGTAAATGGTGTAATTATCCGGCCAAATGCAATCAAATAACTATTTAAATGACCTTGTTTAATTCATATAGGTAGCTGTAAATCTAAATATACATATATAAATTACATAATAAATATTTGTATTGAATAATAAACGTTACACAAATACTTAGTCACAACATCTATTAACAAATACAAGCATGAAAACAGAATGCGAGTGCGCTGAAACCAATGGAAGCCGTGAAGGCATGGTAAGTTAGAACAAGCGATACAAACCAACCGTGTGACGAAGAGAAAGTTTATTGGTCATCTCATGAGAGAATCATATTACTCATTACTGTTTCGTAAATAAATCAAAATTTTGCCATTGCATTGAGAGCGATTTGTGAAGAATTCCACGCAAACGTAGAACAACGATTGATTGATTGTATTGTTATTATTTACGAATCTTTGAGTCGGATTGCAATGACAGTGCAAAAATTCTTTGCTAAAGATAAATAGACGAAAATATCTTAAAAAATGCTAGTGTCTATTGTAACCCATCATATTCAGTGGCCCAGTGGCAACGGCCCCCAACTTACGAGTCGATCGTGGGTTCGAACCCAGACAGGTGCTTTTTTTAGGTAAAAAATTTCTTCACCACGCTGATCTCGAAACGGTGAAGGAAAACATCGTGAGGAAATCTGCAATCTGCATCTACCCACTCGCGTGGTAGATTACAGCCCACTCCCTCTCAAAGAGAGGAGGCCTGTGTCTCAGCAGAGGGAACATTATAGGCTGATTATTCTATATTCAAAGCCATAGTGCAGCCTTCGACCACTAAGACAAAGTGACAGAGATCTTACAGAACATGCTTCACATGTAACACACAGAGTTACATCATCACACAACACTCCAATCAAAACACAGACATCATTGTTGTTATAACAGACGACGTTACTAATACCTACATTATATTACAGCTATTACAAGTAGTAGACCAATAAACAATCTCATCACACGTCACCGAATGCACCACAACACACGAGTCACACCACACGGGACTGACCTTGATCGAGTTGCAGGCCTCGACAATCTTCTGTTGCAAGCGTTAGCGGCGCGCGCGGGACGGGGGGAGGTAAACAGACAACATTAACATAAGGATAGAAAAACTCCTGACCGACCGCAACCGGCCGCAATGTTCAAGCGATTTTATGTAGGTAGTAGGTGTAGACCACGCAACATAAAAGTGTTTGCTGGATAGTGGAACGAGTGTCTTAAAAGTTTTCAACGTTATTTTATGAACTTTAGTAGAGAAGTCTCAGTGGATAAAACCCTAGTTTGGTCAACAAAACGTCATTCATCGATACTGAATTAAAAGCGCCCTGTGTTTCGTAATAAAGGCGATATCACAGTATCATTGTTACCATGGACGTTAGGTTGACTCTACATAACTAAATTTTGACTTCAAGTTGCTATCATAATTTTACGTATATAGGCAGTAATTAAATATACAGTTATAGTTAACAACTATTCACCATGACGAGACAGAAAAATGCGTTCTAATAAAAGACCGCACACCTTTTGAGTCATAAAATAACGTTTATAAATAACATTCACAGATTGCGAAAAAAGAAAGAAAGTATAAGTTTTGTATGAAACATTGTTCAAGACGGTGTTATTCATAATTGCTTGTTGTTTATCAACAGTAACAGAAGCTAGTGGCTCATGCTAATGACTTACATCCCCACCACCGCGGGGCAACTTACTTTTTCCACATGACATGGCACCGACGCCGACAGCCAAAATATCAATTGGTTGTTATTTGTACCCATGTTAAGTAGGGAACAGGGATTGAAAGATAAAAATAAATTAGTACCTCCAACTTACACATACTAAAAATAAAATAAAAACGTCACTGGCGTTTAGTCATTATGTTTTCAGTTTTCCACATTCAATTGATTTAATTATAACACACGTTTCATGACTACACGCCAGCTGTATAAATAATTAACAAATGTAATAACACAAAAATGATATAACATCAAATCGTATTGTACAAATTGAATAAATAAATTATAGTACCATACCATGCAAGTACGTAATAATAATAATTTAAAAATTCATGACAAATAAGCTGATATAAAGCCGATACATAATTTCAAGCACACAGCCCCATAACCTTATAATTTGCTGATGAAATAAAATAAATTTAACGTGTTTGAAGACGATAAGAGAGCAGCTGTAACAAAATAAAATAATAATAATCCTAACTACGTTATGAAGTCAGCATTAGATCTCACACATGCGGCACATTATTATTATACAGTAAAGGCAGATGAGTAAACTTCATACAAAAATGTGCGAACCTTAATCGGAACAATGCTGTCTTCATAGAACACGGACTATAATAACATGGAACCATTGACTACAAGATACCTCTATTAAATATCCCATTGGATATAACGTAGTTCACAAACATGATTGAATAACCCAAAGCATCTGTCCTTGCCACACTTGGCGAGCATCAATATGTTCCTCTCACCTTATTGGAGCTGAAGATGGACAGGAGTCCTCCTCTCTTCTTGATCTTGTTGCCGGAGACTGTGCCGCGCGCCGCGGTGAGGTGGTTGTGTGGGTGGTGGTGGGTCGTCGCTGAGTCCGTGGTATCAGCCCCCGAAGCCGTCTCGAATGCGAAATCTTCGGGCGGCACGAAACCTGACTTATACCTGTCTATAACTAATTTTGTGTCCTGTAAACATAAACCTTTATTTCAGACCACAGAGAATCCATACTTAGTAAATAAAACTTAAAACTTTAGCCATAGTTCTCGTGCCCTTATCCCATTTTATTCGGGGTCGGCGCAACGTGATAATGATAATGTTGATTAAACTAATGTTAGTACAGACGCCAGCACATCAAGCTACCCGAAACTGTCAAATTTTCCCAATCAACCTTGAACCTTATGCTTTAGCGATAAAGTTCAAAATCTATTAAAGAAATTTGACAGATTGTAGTAGCTTGATGTGCTGGCGTCTGTACATACCATAAACTCACGCCTTCTTCCCATGAGGGCAGGCAGTAACTACAGAACGCCACCTACTACGCTCCTTACATACTCCTTATGCCTCGTTTACGTTCATACATCTGGTGGCCTACCATGATCTAATTAAAAACGATTCAAAAACAAGACATTTCAGTTTAGGTTCCTAAACGGCATCGCTTGAGCTGCTCTATGGACGTCATGGTACCAAACAAGTATGAATGAAACCAAAACTTGCGACTCAGTTTGGGACAATCGCTGTCAGCAGATGGCACAGCCTAAACCGAATCGTTAAACTGACGTCATGGTACGAATTAGAAGAACAGTTCAGTTTAGGTCCTAAAATGGATCGCGTTAAGAGCTTGTGGTAGGCCTGCTGGTCATGCACGCACGCCGGTTGCGAGTACTACGCACCAGACCTTTCTTCAGAACATCACCAATAAGGTAAACTATATGTCCTCCTAGGGCGTCCCCCTCCCAGTATCCAAAAAATAAAATTATTTGAGCCGAACTTCACACTGTCCACGAAGTATTAATACTTACTCGTAGACGAGTAGTAAAGTATGAAGTGCTGTCATTACTTGTGGATTTTTTTACGAACAAAAATTCAAACGATGCCAAGAATTAATTGGCACTAGTTTTTAGGTCGCTCCAAGTCATTAGATCTCGATAGGCTATAAAATACGTCGTAACTATTATTGTAACCTATTTCTTATTAGTTTAACGATCCTTATAAAATGTTTAATATACTGCTAATAAACTATTTTCTTTGAATCATTAAACAGTGAACTATGTATCATGAGAACATCACGACACCTAAGTTAAAAGCTATTATTAGTTAGCGTTCGGTTGATCAACAAACGATGCAATATGTGACACCAATTCTAATGTTATGTAAACTTGAAAGATGGCCACTACCAGTAAACAAAATATACAATATTCATTCCACGTGTATAGCATAAGTAGATAATTGCTATTAGAATATCAATACACAATACAAAATGCGTCGCAATATGAAGAAGAATGTAATTATCTAGAGTTTCAGATTAAACAATCTCTATGAATCACTGTCTCATTTACTTAAATAATGACTATGCGTGTCTAGGAATATGATCTAGTGAAGCTTCGTGCTGTTTTCACTATTTGACACAACTCTTAAATTAATCAGAGTTAATAATAGACTAAAATTCATTTTTAAATTAATTTTTTCAACTGGACACTAATGCTTATACAATGTTTCAATTTGACACTAATACTCTTAATACACGAAAATCATAAAACAAATTATCAAAACCTCTCTTACCTCTTTTTCATTAATACTATTTGCTGCAGTCTCCATACCATCGAGACACTGCATGATTATCGGAAACACCTTCCGTTCCACGTCCACTGAACTCAACATGAAGTTCTTGATATTTTTTATCCTTTTCTCATCTAAGTCCTGCAAACAAGAAGATTACTTGTTAAAATAATAAACACGTTTCCGTATAAAATTAAACGAAAATAGTGAACGTGCTTTATGAATGTCTCTCCCATTTGACCTAGTTGGCGTTACGCCAGAATGCACCATACAAAGTGGTTGCACTATTGGGCCCAACATTTTCCAGAATTTCTTCAAACTCACACAATGACTCACGTTTACGTCCAGAAGGACAGGAAAAACAAATAATAACAGCGAGCATCTTGTAATCCAACCCATTTACAAGCAACATGACAGATTTTGATTAATCAGTGTTAAAATGTCAGAAATTAAAATTTAATTTTCTTGACAAATACAATTAAATGAGACAAATTTCTTGTAATATCGAAAGCAAAAAGTGATAAATTGTAAAGAAGCTGGGTATATTATTGAAATATGGTACATTAGCGTTCGTGACAATAAATCATTAGCGTCGAATTTATTGGTTAGGTCGTCGAGCGGGTTACGTTTCTACAAGATTATTTTAGGATAATAATATATACGATAGACGCGCCGATTGTGTCCCAACGGTATTAGTCATTTGAAACCAAAGTGAGATAATTATCCAAAATTCAAAAGAGCTCTTAGGTGTGAATTTATGTTGTACATTAAGTAAACATAAAAGAGCTGCTGTTATTCGACGCGTGTCTACACTGTCTACTAAGAAATTAATATTTTTCGATTACTTTATCTATCGGATAAAAACTATGTTGTGTCAATTTAAAAGATATAGCGTTTAATGAATGATTGAAATAAGACGAGACTCATTCATACGTTATCCAAACGCTGTTAAAGGCAAAAAAGTTATAGAATAATCAGAACAGTTCCCGATTTTTTCTGATCACGTTATTGCGATACACCGCTTGTGAGCAAGAATAATAAATTGAATTAATTACTTTGACTTTGAAAAAAAGCGGAACGCACAGGTCCGATATTTTTTACGATGCTTGAGAGGCCTATGCCCTGGAGTGGACGGCTTTCGGCTGGACGAAGATGATGACAAAGTAAAAGGTCGTAACTCACTTGCAATTGCTTGAAGACATGCGGCAGTCGCTGCTCATAGTGCTGTCGTTGCGCCTCATTTGTTTTGCGCAGCTGATCCATATACTCTTGCTTCGCGTCTTCGCACGCTTGACTCCGGATTTTCATATTCGCTTTCTGTTTTTCCACCTCCGCTCGACTGCAATTTAAATTAAATCAATTTTATTGAAAATGGAAGTAGTTTTCTTACAATAACTGGAACCGGTATAACTATTCACAACCTCTCGATACGCTTCTGTAGCGTATCTAACATCAATCAATGTTATCGTAGGAGGCCTCTAAACGCTGTTCAGAAGTCCAAAACCCGAAAATGTTTGTCAGTTTAAATCAAATAAACAACCGCTGCGACAGCTGTTTGCTGTCGGGGGCAAGGCAAATCAGATTATCGAAATGTGTAATTTTAGATACGATAGCCTGTTGGATGGTTGTGAATAGCTATGCAGGAACTATTCGAGACCGGCATTTTTATTCCTTGTTATTTCGTCGAAGAATAGTCAAATCCTTATTCCTCAGCAGTTATCGTTAAAAGACGACTAAAATATAGTTAAGAGGACGAAGATCACTGTACCCCCATGAATGCGTATTTTAATGGTTGCGTTCATTAGCAGACCCATTAAATATAGTACCTAGACGTTTAGTGGGCCGATAATGTAAAGGTTTCCGTCTTTGGTCAATAAAATACATCATCTTCTATAGGTTAACCATCTGACCGCAACGGTAACCGGCAGCGGTTTAAGCTGATGGTCTCCATTTAGCTCATATATCAAGTGAATCACCATCTTACGGAGCTATTAAAGTTAGCTGCGTTCGAGTCAGATATTTCATGTTATTTACTTTAAAACCAAAGAGAAAAATTGGCATGAATACTTCAGACACTGTGGCATCCTCAACCCCATACGGTTTACCCTTGCTATTGTACTGCGTTAAGATTGAGCCTATGCCAACGCGTCATTGTTTATGAGGTCAAGAATATATTTTCTTGCTGCCAACTTACGCCCACTGACAAAATATGACTATTATCATGACTCTCTTTAAGGCAAAAATGTAAAGAACCGCAGAACTAATTCGGTTAACAACGAAACCAATGTTAACATTGAAATAACACAGCATTAAAATTCGATTACCACGGCGTTTACAATTCGCTGTACACTTTACGCACTGTTTAATCAGCTATACAATTTCTGGGTCAAGTCAGTATTATCGTTGAAGTGAAGTAAGTAGTATATTAGATAATCACCTTAGATTAAGGTCAGCATCTGCCTTTTGGAAGGTCTCCAGTGCTCGCTCCGATTCCCTGGCTGCTCGCTCGTACGATCTCCTCGCTCGCTCCAAAGAACCTATCGATGAGTTCAACACTCCCATTTGTTTTGCACCTTCGTTTAAATGTTGCTGTAATTAAACACAACATTGGATAATCAAAAGTACAACAAAACAGTTTCAAGGAAGACAATCAAGATCGGAGTTATTTTAATCCCAAGATTCGATTTTGAATTATAAGCGAGTCGATGTAGTCATGGTTTATTTTTAGAAGCCCTGCGTTAAGGTACCGGCCATGCCATATTGTATTGTGGCGTCTCAGAACTCAGAAGTATGTTCAATGAAACGTATGCTTTTTATATAATAAAGGCTGTTTTAAGATGAACCTTCTACAAACACAAGTTTACTTCAACAAATAGAACCTCGGAACAGTGATAACATCAGGTGATAATTACGGCATAGACACAGATGTCTACGTGACTATTTCCGTTGACATATCCCGAATAAAAACAAACATGTGGTTATTCTGTAAGTCGATGCAGTTTTTTATCATCCTAGCAGTCGTCATACGTGTTAATTATATTTTTCCTTAATAAACATTAGGTATTATTAATGCACAATTTCTGCACGACTTATGTTATGTAGGATACTTTATTGTATTAAATGCAGTACTCATATCTTGTTATTGAAGAACATTATGAGAATCCGAAAACGTTTTCGTTTTCTCGTAGGGTGTTAAAAAATTAACCTTACAAACGTTAAGAGGTGCTTTAGACCATCGAACTGAACAACTTTCACTATGGGACCAACTCTGAAATCACGAAAAAAAAATCTGCTGTTTCATACATTTTGGTCAAGTAGGTATTAAACTTTTGTATGAAACAGCTGATTTTTTTTTCGTGATTTCAGAGTTGGTCCCATAGTGAAAGTTGTTCAGTTCGATGGTCTAAAGCACCTCTTAACGTTTGTAAGATTAATTTTTAACACTTTGTATAAGTGTAGGTACTCATAATAGTCATATATTGTCAAGGTGAAGGAAAACATCGTAAGGAAACCGGCGTGTCCTAGAATAAAAAATCCGAAGACATGTGACATCTACCAACCCGCTCTGGGCCGTCGCGGTGGATTACGGCCCGCTCCCTCTCACCAAGAGGAGGCCTGCGCCCCAGCAGTAGGAACACTATAGGTTGATTATGTTTAAGTCCCATGTAAATGTAATGGTGAATGGCGAGCCTTTATTGCCAATAGGCAATAACCGGACACAAAGACAGACTTCGAGCTACTACCTGCTGTTACTGAGAATTTCCTAATGGAGATACCCAATACCAACTCGTTCAAACTGGGAATTAAATCCAGGCTCACGCTTAGCAGACTGCAGACGCGCTCGCAACTACAAAACTCGTTTTCGGAAATGATCGTTTACAAAATTAACAGTAAAACAATCTGCTAAAATGTATTCATAATTAATTATTGCCTCACCTTCCTTTCTTCTCGCAGCTCTTTGGCGAGTAGATGCAACTCTCGTACTACATTGGACTGTAGGTTTTCCGCGACCACTTCCCGCTGGCCCGCGAAATCGTTTAACTCTTGAAGTAAATGTTTAAATGCTTTACACGCCGTATACCTGAAAATTTTATTATTGTTACTCATTCTTACAGCTGTAAACAAACATGCAGTAAGTTTAATGGGGCTATGAATGATTTGTGGTTGGTGCAACGCATATCGACTGTCAAATATTTAGCTTCATCCGGTTAAACTGGAAGCCGACTCCAACATAGTTGGGAAAAGGCTAGGTAGATGAAGGTCCATCAAATATGGAATTGTGATAAAGTAAGCTGTCGTGTTCTCAAAACGGTAAAGGAAAAGATCGTAAGAACGCCGGCATGTCCTAGAACCAAAAAATTCGAAGACATGACATCCAGCAACGCGAACTGGGCCCCCGTGGTGGATTATGGCCCACTCCCTCTCACAGAAAAGAAGCCTGAGTCCCGGCAGTGGGAATATTATAAGCTGATTATGCTAGGCTGTCGTGTAAGCAACCCTGATATTTTAGACTCATTGCCGATACTTTTAGAAAGTCTTCCCTGATATTTTAGACTCATTGCCGAAACTGTTAGAAAGTATTAAAAAAATGGGTTTTGTACGGATCGAAATCAATGTATATGTTACCGTTAGAATACGGAATATGTTAATATGCGCATTAACTAGGTAATCTGCAAATTAATACAATGGGGTACAATCCGTTAAAGTGTGAAATATGTTACCGGCCAAACCCGATTTTAGGATGAACTAGTTTTGACTAGGTCAAACCAGTTCTCATTCGCTCGCTCTTGCATGATGCAAGAGCGGGCTCAACCAGATAATCTGCAGATTGACTAGTTAATCTGCACTCTAACTCATTTACGCACATTAGCGGTATCATCAGTTCAACACATAATAAACAAAATTTCCTTGATATGCGTTCGGCAAGACTAGAGATCCGTTTCTGAAGTGCACAAAATATTGTGCAACCAACGATATTATAGCCACATAAATTAAGTGTCACCAAATATAAGACCGTAAAAATGCTGGGCTGCACGATTGGCGTGCCAAATTCAGTTTTCCGATAAACTGTAAACATGACATTGCTCGTATATCATGCAAGTTACAGTACAATTTTTACAGTTCCATGTACTTTTCTTTTTATCGCTGGCATTATAAAGTTAAGATTAGCGATGAATCAACGTCCTTGCAAAGGAAAAGTTGAGGTATTTGTGACGCTGGTAGGTAAATAAGACGTTCTTGGAAAAAACTGCATGATTCATATCCTACCCGGCACGAAGCTCAATAAAATTCAAATACTCACTGGTATTCATCTTCTTCTTTTCTTTTTGGTTGATAGTTTTTGACAAGCCTCCTGTAAAGAACAAAATATCACAAATATAAACAAAAACACGGTGTAAAATTAGCGTGATAATCGCAATCGTATCAGTAATCGTTATTTATAAGATAATTTTGATAATAACAAAGATAAAAGTAAAATGTCTTATCGCAGACTTCATAGCAGCATTGCATCGTCGCACAAAAAGCTGTTTTTGATCTATTATTACTTTTGGCCGATAAGGGTGATGCCATAAGGTAACCCGCGAAATTTAAATGTACAGACGCCAGCACATCAAGCTACCCGAAACTGTCAAATTTCCCCAATCAACTTTGAACCTTATGCTTTAGCGATAAAATTGAAAATCTATTAAAGAAATTTGACAGATTGTTGTAGCTTGATGTGCTGGCGTCTGTACTTAGGTTTTTGCAATTTGCAGGTCAGTGTCAGGTCGTATGTTGATTAAAATATGATTCGCGACCGTAACACATATGGCTTTAGAGTTATATCATTTATATTATCATTAGAATCAGCATTACAACTCCATTGCCCTCAAATGTCATGATTTCATGATATAGTCATTCAGTGGGATAATATGAACTTAAGAGAGATGTATTGATGATTTTTATGGTTATAATTATTTATATGAATATTTTTTACGGCCGCGAATCATATTTAGATCAACATACAACCTAATACTGACCTACAAATAGGTCAATAACACCCCTCTGTTTTTGTCGGGGGTTAAAAAAGAAAGTAAATTTGAATTTTGCGGACTAACCTGATCTTTTGAAAATTAAAATAAAACTTTTGCTTTATCTATATTTACAAGCTTATTTTGTTTAGTTCATTCACCTGAGTTTTCCTGCATATTCTAGTTCGATAGCACACCTCTCCTTTACGAAGTTTCCATATTTGTCTAAAAAATCAATTCCTTTATGTGTATGGGCGGCTAAGTTATCATACTGATCCTGTGAACAAAGAGAAAGAATATTTATAATCACCGTATTATTAGCTTATAGTTTAGTTAGTCATTAGCCGACCCCAACGTAGTTGGGAAAAGGCTAAGCAGATGATGATGAGTTTAATTAGTCATAATGTTTATTAATTACGTTTTATTTTAAACGTGTACAGCAAAACAATGAAGTACCTAATGATTATAAAAGCCAGAGGAAACGGGTGGCGATAGCCGGCCATCCTAGCGGGAAACTGGCCAGTAATATCGATAACTGCTGTTGTTTAACTAAGGTTATTCATTCTCATTATTGAATTTAAAATAATTAGGTAATAAGCCTTATTTGAAGCTATAATAATATAGTTCTTTTCCTAAAAAAATTAAGGCTATGGGAAAAGAATTTAGCATATTCCAGTTTCTTAATGGGTGCATTTCTGCTAAAGGTCTTCCCATTCCCACCGAGGGTGATGAGGCGGACGAGAATATAGTGATCGCGTGCCGTGATGCGCACGCGACTGTACTTCCCAGTCGCCCTTGACTCTTCAGCTATGTATACCGAGTGCAACGACACTGCTCTCACTTTAAACACCTCCAATTTAAAAGCTCATTCCTGCACACCTCATTAATACTGCATTATGGTGACTCGTGAACAACATAATATATTATTACTCCAGTGTTGCACGCTCAAACAAATAACGGACGTGATAATATTTGGCGTCTAATAGCATTAATTGACTGCGTAGCGACACTATTCAGCTGCAGTGAGCGTTTTGCGGGCACGCATAATATGAAATGTGAATAGAATATTTTTAGACATGACAGTGTCTCGCAAACATTTATATTCAAAAAAGTTATAAAACACTGGGATGAAGACGGTTAAGTATCTCGATCCCGTATGGAGAGAGCAAACCGTCTGTAAATAGTTGACGAGTTAATAAAAGAGAAGTGGGACAATAAAGAAATAATAGACGAGGAAGAATCTATTGTACGCTGCTTTGAACAAACTAAATTGACATAAATTAATGTGTTTATCTTAGTCTTCATTCGCAAGAAAAATGTCGCCCAGTTATTTTTTCTTCTAGTTTTGACCTAATTTTTTTCTCATGATTAATTCAACTGTAGGAGGACTCGAGAAGTAAAATGGAACTAAGTATTCATTAAAATATGGCATTGGCATTTTTGGTGTAGGCAGTAAACTATAGTGACACGTTTTAATCTTTGTAAAACAAAAACACACTCCCATGTCTATTTGTAGACCATATCGTGAATATCATTGAAAAATTAGAATTAAATTAAGTACTGTTCTGCATCTTTCTTGATCAATTTTCAAATTCAAAATTGCTTTTCTCGCATCTACCATATGTATAACGTAACGGCATCAAACTATATGTTGTTGAGACAGTGAGACCCGAGACCCATGGCAGAGAGCGTAGACAAAGGTTTTTCTTATGATAATATACTGTCTACACAGACTAAGGAATATACCGTTGCGTCGAGAAAAGACTGTCATTACCGTTTTACCTTCGAATAATAAACGTCAAATATGAATAGCCGATCATTGGCCACGTGTTACGTAGCAAATTAAAAAGATATCTTATCTGATACTTGTGAACTTGACTTGCAGAATGTGGTACTTGACTGCTATTGAGTGAAAATGATTGTGTATTTTATCAATAATAAATTACCAATGTCTCTTTACAGTTAAGTAATGAATGTATGTCGCTGTCGTAGGTACTATAATGGTCACGCAAAAAAATACAATGGTTATGTGTTAGTGTGGTGGGTCGGTTCGTTAACCCTGCTGCTGGAGCGAAATCGCACACAAGTCCGCACAGCAGTGCGAGAGTGGCTCGACTGGACGTGGGAGAACCTGATTTGTGTCAACTGTGATACGTTTGACGTACGTTTTGTGCGAAACATACTCCGGTCCGCACCTTGTACAATTACATTACAGATTATGACTGAAGTAATTTACTTAATTAGAAGAGTAAGTACTTAGTACGTAGTCTGGCGCAGTGCAAAGAATGATAGGCGGTTTGGCAGATATATCCAATAAAAACCACATATACATCAAATGAAAGTTTATAACATAAGCATCAATTTTCATTATGAGCAGAAGGCTGTGAAATACCGGGTTAAAGAGATATCAGACCTAGCTGCAAGTACCATGTAAACGTATTAGTTTATGACGCTAAGGTTTACTGCAGTTCTCAATAATATTAGTTAATTGACTCATAAGATTGAGGGTGCTTATGGCTAAATAATAACAGCCGCACGGGTCGATCGATCAGGTTAAACTGCGCTTGCCGCGGTTGATCCCTGGATGGGTGGCCATTTTTACATACCAAGACCCCTCTGTGCCTCGGAAAGCACGTTAAGCCGTTGGTCCCGGGTGTCATTTGTGGATCTTTGACAGTCGTTACTAGCTCTATTGGTCATCAGGCCAGGCTCCAAACAAAATGCCCATCATTCTTTGTGCATTACATGCTAATTCAAAAAACATAGACAAGTTTACCAACAGAAATGGAACACACGAATATTAGCCAAAACTACATAAATTAGCCTCGTCGTTTGAGCTCTTAATGGACTTAGCCTAAAAGCAGCTCTTATCTTTAAATACAAGGTCACCTAGTCTTTTGAATCTTAGAAATGCGTGAACCAGATAGCAACGGGCAAATTATCGAGAAGCGTTGGATGACTGGTCCTACACAAGAGTGAGGTTTAAAAAGGCGGTTGGTGGGCGGCGCCGGGGCCAAGGAATGCGCACACGCAATGTTCAGACCATGATCGCAGTCATCAGTATGCGGAGCACACTCAGCGCGGTTACCGACACGTGTTGTACCGACTACCTTGGCTAATTACTACGATTCAAATTCATATTTGACAGTCGATACGTGACAATTTGACATATATGGATTGAAACCCTTTTATGATTACTTATAATTACTAGTCATTGTTATAAATTATTATTAGAACAAAATTAAAAGAACAAAGAACCTATCGTACTATCAAGTATTATTCGAAGTACATGCCAACATCTTCATTCTATTGCACTCATTACGGAATAATTTACATAGATAGATTTTATAAAACAAGTCCTAAAACTGGTCTTCTATTTTTAACCCGTCTTCTCAACCATCATTTACATACGTTACTATTTTTAAGTTGATATTTTATTTTGATCTAAGATTACAAACTCGATGCGCGAACATAGCGAGCGACGAAGGGATTTAGCGTCTTGACTTATTTACTTAAATAATTTTACAGTAATTGAGTCTAATTCCTATACAATGTATGTCATATTTGGCAGCCGGGGCGGGTGTGTCAGTGAACCTGTCACGGCGTTCGTGCACAACTGCGGCAGGGTCGACGCCATCAATACTCAGTAATTGGCACGTCTCTTCACGCGATTACTAAATATTGTCATAGCTACACAATATCAACAACGGCTGCCACACTAATCTGAGCCATAATCGATACAAACCTCGTTATCCCTGTATAATTTTACGATCTTGGAGAGCTAGCAGATCTATTAATTTTAATTGCATAAATGATTTTTGTCATTCTAGAATTTTAAAAGCCAAGCCTGCTTGATTGTGGACTACTTTGCGAAAACCGGCTGTAACCGTTTCTCGAATTTTTTTTCAAATTAATCTAGCCATTTACATAGAAAGGAAGAAAAAATGTTTAAGTATTTGGAATTTTGGACACAGTTCGTGAAACACAAAATAATGTTTCAGACAACAATAACAGCCTATAATGTTCCCGCTGCTGGGACACAGGCCTCCTCTCTTCGAAAGGGAGTGGGCTGTAATCCACCACGCGGGTCCAGTGCGGGTTGGTAGACTTGGTAGATGTCACATGTTTTCGAATTTTTAGTTTTTAGGCATGCCGGTTTCCTCGCGATGTTTTCCTTCACCGTTTTGAGAGCAGTGGTGATGAAATAATTTCCATAATGTGAAGCGCCTGTCTGGGTTCGAACTTACGAGTCACGACCTACAACTTCTAAGTCGCGGCCGTTATTTGGTTAGTGTCAAATGTCAATAGGTATAAAAAAAATGTTAACAATACATACAATTAAACTGCTAATGGGTATGGCAAATGACCTTGCGTTCTAGGTATCTGAACGTCTCACCTGAATGCCAATGTCACACACACCACGACAAGTGTATCGTATAACACGAATGGTTTACGAGATTATATCTCGGATATCTTATAGTTGGACAGACATGTGAAGAGCTAAACACTCATATGTATAGCTGCACGTATGTTATTGATGCAGGGAGACGCTACTCGTATGTTTTCTCATGCATTTTGCACAATGTCCACTTCCGGTATGTCTCGAACTCATCAACATTTATTGGAAGTGTGGACGGCGGAGTCATGCCGGAACAGTCTGGGTCGGCAAAACAGATTTGTTTGATCGAATGCTCGTCCGTCGATGAGTCACAGTGGAGGAACGCCCTGGCCCTGTCCTTTGCTGATTAGTACTCATTACTCATCGTTTTTTAATCAGACAACGACAACAATGCCCGCACGACTAGATAAGATTGTGAAGTTTATGGAATTAACAATAAAAATGTACACATTTACATATTCTTAAAAACCAGTTTGAAATATATAAATAATACGTACTTGGGGCAGAATTGTCAGATAACTTTTATCTGAAGAATTTACATTTTGACTTGATTTCCTAAAAAAAACATAACCCTGTCTTTTGCTGTCGCGCTGTCGGGGAAAAACTGTAAAAGTGCGATATTTGTTCCTGAGATAAAAGGCCATGGACTAAAATTTTCTTTCTTTCTTTTCTTTTTATTGTCAACTTTTTGCGTTACAGATAAAAAGTTATCTCCTTTTGGTTTCCTAAGAATTACTTGGTCAATTCCATTAAATATTATTCCGGTTATTCCCAATCATGAACCATAGTTATTTTTATTGTATTAATAACCGCATAAATAATGCATGATAGCCAAAAGAGATGTAAGTATTTATTACAAGTATTATTTTGCCATGACTCAAATTTGTTGTACGTAGTGAATTCAGAATATTAGAATTCTATAAATATGCTTGATTAATTATTGTATATATGGAGTTTTTTACGTCAACGGGAATTACAGCTTTTATATGGCATATTTAACTAAATGTGCTAGTATAAGTTCTTATATCAACGTAATAAGTATCAGGCGTGAACAAGAATTTCGCCCTGGCTAGTAAATGCATGATCTTAAAAATGCGTATAAACCAATTATTGCTTTAATTCAAATAACTCAGACATGTTTTATTCCTAGATAAGGCTTTAAATTTTATAAAAATTGCTATCAACCAGCAGCTAAACTAGCTGAATGTGAACAAGTCTGCAATAAAAAATTTGTACTTAAGTATTTAAATAAATTTGAGACTAAGTAAAATTTTTAGAGCCTTATTACAGCCCCATTCAAAGTTTATGGCGGCTCTGAAGTGCGCTGCTAACTGCGCAGCACCTCACCCCTCACCCCCGCTGACAAGCGAATTTGTTACAGCACAGCGACTCGCCTCATGTTCCGAGCCGCCATAAATTTTGAATCGGGCAGTAATTAAAATTAGGTTGTATATTACATTAAAATGCACATGAATTAACAGAAACACAAAGTTGATCGAAATAATAATTAGAAGGCTTTACCTATAATAAAATCTTTCTTCTTTACGTTTCGATGGTAGGTACTTTCTTAAATCACTTGGGCTCAGTAGGCACTCCCCGTTAATTGCATCAGCGGCTATCATTAGTTCCTCAAAACTGCAGGTGTAAGGTGTGGGACACTGCACAGCAAGTGTCTGTTTGAGCTTCATGTCAAAATAACTCCACAACATAATTTGGCTGGTACAGAGTTCCCGAGAGAGTCGGAGGTTGATAAGATAAAAAGGTTAATAAGTTATACATGATCAAATTAATTTTAAATAACTCAAGAAAACATGGCTTCAGTGAATGTTGAAAGGACACAGCATTTGCTTGGTTATGAAAATTGTTGGTTATGCTATTCATTTCGCATGATTCTAGAATTATTTCGTTTTTATCGTTATTGGAAATGAGGAATGTGGATTCCGTGTTTGTTGCTTTTCTGTTCCGTCTTTCCATTGATTGATTGGACGAACACAAAATTGTTCTTGGCATACTTTGAATATTATTGATCCCGCCCAAAACGAAAGAAATTATATAAGAAAGTGAAAGGTTGCAAAGTCAAATAATATCATAGCTGTCATTGCTTGATAGTTATTCTATGGTTTCACACATTTCGATGAGGTATTATTGATAGCGCATTGAAATGACTGAACAAGTCGTATGACCAGTCTGACCTGTAGTCCGAATGATCTAATTTTATCAGTACCTAATTATAATGATGTTTTGGACCGTTGGACGCCATACTGTAGTGAACTACGATAATACAATTACCTCATGGTGTTGCCATATCATATTGTCAACTCGGTTATTGTAAACTAGCCGCCATAATATTCTAAGCAAAATAAAATAGTCCTACTGATAAGTGATAGATAACTCATAGTTTCGTCACCAGTGGTGCTGTGATGCACCATAGTTGAACATGATCACAGTACGATTTATCTATACTTACTAGAATAAAATAGAATTTAATTAAGTATGACATTCTTACTTAATTGACATTTTATTAAGTAGAGATTATTTAAGTTAGATCAAGTAAAGACCAATAAGAAAGTATCGTACACGCGACGTCATATCAAGCTATACACTTCCAGCTTTAACTGACCTCACATTGTATAAGATTTTCGTACAATGAGAAGTCAGCTTAAACTGGAAATGTATCACACTAATATTATAAGGGCGAAAGTTTGTGTGTGTTTGTATGTTTGTTACTTCTTCACGCACAAACGGCTGAACGGATTTGGAAGAAATTTGGCACACAGATAGTTTATAACCAGGATTAACACAAGACTTTTTATCCCGATATTCCCACGGGATCGACACTCATGCGGGTGAAACCGCGGGGCGCAGCTAGTAGCTTGATAATTATGTCGCCGTGCGTGCGAAACTTATTGGTATTTACTTGATCTAGCTTAAATATACTCTATTGTGATAATCCTCACTATCGACGTCGGTCGTTACCAATGCTAAAACCATTAGTACCCCGGTAGGCACGTGTCAAATTAAAAATAGTGCTTCGTATACAGAAATGGAGCCCCCCAATTACACAAGGAACTCGCGCCCTTTGATACACCCACGGCATACCGGTTCAGCTCTTACTTTATGTAATTGAAGTGGACTTGCGTAACGACCCACTACAGGTGACATAATTTATATTATGCATAATACGACAAACGCCAACCGACATACTTACACTTTCTAATACCAGTTCTGAGTTCGACTTTGGTATAATTAATCAAGATTGAGAATATAAACAAATACGTCATATGTCGTAACATTAATTTCGGTGGTTTAGGTATGTAAAATTTTTAATACATTTTGGTCATTTGAAAAATGAAAAAAAACGGTATGCTAACTAACAACATTCACTAAGCTGAATTAAACGTTTAATCTATATGAGTTCACAACCCTCTAAACTATACACAATTTACGTTTATATTATTAGAATGTCAACCTACATAGTGATTGTAGTTTTATCGTAATGATGTTCTTTAAAAACTAAGTTTGTTGGGAATCCTAATGGCCGATGACACAGTTCAAGTTTGTTTAACTATAAAAAATGTGTCACATGCTTTTGTCTGCCTTTTACTTACGCAAAAGACTGCGGTTTTTAAATAACACCTAATTATATTGAATTTTAAAGAAACCAACGCGCATATGTATATTGTATTACTCGAAGTCGAAACCAATCAAAGCAATAATTTAATGATGAAGGTTTTTAGAAAGCTATGATAATTAATTTTGGAATAGTTTACGACCATGATCTCAAATTGATAATATGAAAATCTGACATCTGGAGAGTTTGAAAGATAAAATGATATGTAAACTTCGCCGCTTCATTCATAATATTGCAAGCCGTCATCGTTAAGAATAACTTATAAGGGTGAAATTACAATAAAACCTGACGACTTCCTTTCAGAACGTTTCACATTTCATTTGCAGTCTAAACTCGGTTCGGTCCAAGCGAGGCCGGATCCTATATTGGTAGGCATGAGTCACGATTGATGACGTCATGGGGTGTCGGGGCGCGCACCCCGCCTGCGTCACCCTGCGTGACTCAATGTCGCGCCCCCGACCATTCGCCTTGGGCCAGACAACCGCTCAGACACAAATAAATATAAATTGATACCAAAATAGTACGTGACATTTTACTTTGTCCAATACACTAATGTATGAAGGTTTTTAACCAAAAGAAGTCTTTATCAAATATTTTTTCTATATGTATAGTCGTCGCTCTATGTTTTAGTAAATAAATAATGTTATCTCATACTTTCGCCCAATTTCCGGCGTTATCAATCTAGGTTAGGTACGGAAGATCTTCTTTCTATTTATTTATATTTTTTACTCTCTGATAAGCATAAAAATACCGAGGCATCGTGGATAATTTTAATAACATGAACTTTTAATAGGATTTAAAATAACATTAGACAGAATCGTAAGACATGAATCGTTTAAATCTCTGGTACAGTATTTTAAATCAAAATATTTTATTTCGCATAAACCATGAAACCATGGTCAGAAGCTAGGTGCACGGTTCCAATTGGTCATTTCCTATGGAGAAGAGCCGGCAAGAAACTCCACGGTTAGGTACTCTTTTAAAAATAATTGGCTTTTCCAATGTTTTCAAATAACAGTGTTAATACGTATGGGAGGACAGTTAGGCCTGCTAACAATTACCAGATATAAAATAAGAAATGGTCTACAAATCTACAGTCTAAAAGGCCTACAACGTTCCCACATTCACAAAATATAAATAATCTATCAAAAATATAAATAGTAAAATATAAAAACCTATTAAAACCAAATGATGTGATCGCCATTACAACCAATATTAAATATTTGTAGGTTTATGCATTAAACATAACTTATGTGCAGAGCTTTCTTTTTATGAAGGTACATTCTCCATAAATAAATGCAAGCCACGTCCCAAAATACTTCAACGCATACGTAACAATTTCACTTTCATCTTCACTAACAAAATATAAATTAACTTCCACAATACTCACTACTCAGTATACAACAAACAAACTGTTGTCTCTTTCAAAGGAGAATCCAGGTTTAGTAGGAGGTCGTTCTAAGCGTAAAATCATAGAACTCGAATACCTCTTTCTATCTGATTTCCGATTTTCAACACATTTCATCACTCAATTAGGTTAAGGTTTGCACGCACCTACGTAAATGAATTACACTATATTAAATTTGAAAGTAGATATTTCACCACTATAGTCGTAAACTCAGATATAAACATGTACAAACATAATAACAAAATACATTACGAGTTTAGGATGGTAATTTTTGTGAGCAAACTTTAAATGGCTCTCCAAACTTCATGTGTTAGATTAGAGGGTTTAAGGATTTTGATAAAACTGAAGAATAAAAACAAACCGCTACCTGTTTCGAATAAAAACCAAGACATTTAATGCTAAACCTTGCAAAAGACTAAACAAAAAGTGCCATCATTACGGGCCAGCGAGCACCTTCATTATTTAATTCAAATCCAACGAGCACGTACGATCTTTTATGACCGTAACTTTTGGTACTTTCTACACTCTGTTTTTGTTGTCTACACGTTTATGCAATGCACTGAGAAAATTAATTTGCTATCGAAATTCCATACAGCCTCAGGGAAAAGTTGAGTATTATGTAATTTGAATACATTATTCGTCATTTATTCTACTGTTGTTACCCTTTCAATTACTTTAGTATCTACTCTTGCTTAGTTAAAATGTTCCAAACGTGGACTTTAGGTCCCAGTTAAGTGCTCTAGAGCTAAGTTTAAGATATTTAAAATCTTCATCTGAGTGAAAATGAAGTCTTTATAATAAACTAGCTGCCCGGCGCGACTTCGTTCGCGTGGTGTCCTACTAATACCCCCTACCCTACTCCTACCAATCCTACCCCTGCCCTTCTCCTACCTTACTCCTACCCCTTCCCTACCTCTTACTCCTACCCTACTCCTACCCTACTCCTAACCTACTCCTACCGTACCCCTACCCTACTCCTACCCTACCCCTTCCCTACTCCTACCGTACCCCTACCCTACTCCTACCCTAACCCTTCCCTACTCCTACTGTACCCCTACCCCTACCCTACTCCTACCGTACCCCTACCCTACTCCTACCCTACCCCTTCCCTACTCCTACCGTACCCCTACCCTACTCCTACCCTAACCCTTCCCTACTCCTACTGTACCCCTACCCCTACCCTACTCCTACCGTACCCCTACCCTACTCCTACCCTACCCCTACTCCTACTCTACCCCTACTCCTACCCTACTCCTGCCCTACCCCGAGCCTACTCCTAGCCCTGTCATTTGCGTTTTGTTATTCCAAGTCTGATTCTTTTTTTTTTTTTCTGATTTTTTTTAGTATCTTATGTCCGTCTCCTGGCTCTAAGCTACCTCCCTACCAATTTTCACCCAAATCTGTTCTGCCGTTCTTGAGTTATAAGTGGTGTAACTAACACGACTTTCTTTTATATATATAGATAACTAGCTGCCCGGCGCGACTTCGTTCGCGTGGTGTCCTACTAATACCCCCTACCCTACTCCTACCAATCCTACCCCTGCCTTTCTCCTACCCCTTCCCTACCCCTTACTCCTACCCTACTCCTACCCTACTCCTAACCTACTCCTACCGTACCCCTACCCTACTCCTACCCTAACCCTTCCCTACTCCTACTGTACCCCTACCCCTACCCTACTCCTACCGTACCCCTACCCTACACCTACCCTACCCCTTCCCTACTCCTACCGTACCCCTACCCTACTCCTACCCTAACCCTTCCCTACTCCTACTGTACCCCTACCCCTACCCTACTCCTACCGTACCCCTACCCTACTCCTACCCTACCCCTACTCCTACTCTACCCCTACTCCTACCCTACTCCTGCCCTACCCCGAGCCTACTCCTAGCCCTGTCATTTGCGTTTTGTTATTCCAAGTCCGATTCTTTTTTTTTTTTTTTTTTTTTCTGATTTTTTTTAGTATCTTATGTCCGTCTCCTGACTCTAAGCTACCTCCCTACCAATTTTCACCCAAATCTGTTCTGCCGTTCTTGAGTTATAAGTGGTGTAACTAACACAACTTTCTTTTATATATATAGATATTAATATCATTTTCGAACTACTAGTACTGACGAACAACCAGAGCTTTTCCATGAGTCAAAATTTTGAAGACAAATGGGAAAATGTTAGTCAAAGTTTCAGCCACTTTTAGCATTGGCTTTAGTTAGGTAAGTAATAACACTGTGGATGAAGAACACTTAGAACCAGAAACTCACGTGAATGTTGACCATGCGTGTAAGGGACCCAGTGTTGATGGTAAAAGTGGTGGAAAGCAGCTCTCGCGCCGGTAGAAAGTAACACGAGGACACCGTCTCTCATTAATAACGATGATACAAAAATTTCATATTTTCACACAGCACTGCATTGACAAAAACTTTTTTACAAAAAAAACAACCGACTTCAAAAAAAACTACAAAGTGATAAATAACTTTAATTTCGGAAGTCGGTGTCGTTGGTTCCGCATTTTCGTTTTTTGACACCGACTTCCGAAATTAAAGTTATTTATCACTTTGTAGTTTTTTTTTAAGTCGGTTGTTTTTTTTGTAAAAAAGTTTTTATTTTTCACTTTTTAGTTGTACCTGCTCCACACAAATTCAAACAACACTAGTGCATTGAGGAATTGAAGACACCGACTAGAAGAATCATCAAAATTCGCATAGAAATGCCGGAGATGCAGTACATTTATGCATATAACATCGTACATAAGAATAATTATATAATGTATTATATACTAAAACCTTCCTGAAAGTATGTAGATCACATTCGTGAAAGAATTATCAAAATCGGTTCATTAGTTTTTGAGAAAATCGCGGACAAACAAACATACATACATACATACGGGTCGAATACAGAACCTCCTTTTTTGAAGTCGGTTAAAAAATTTGGAAAATCCAAAAGTGCACGACTCATAATGCTCATTTGATCGTATAAAAAACCATAGATATAGATTATATTATATTGGTTAGTTTTTTATTATTTATAGTTAAACTACTTTGAATAAAACAGACATTTTTAATAGGGTTCCTCCTAAGGGTGAAACGATCAATAAAAAAAAAATTGACTCAATTAATTGATTTTTTTCGCAAGCTACAGAGTTTTCAGGTTTCACACATGATTGACGGGAACATTTTTAGAAATATTTTGATGTATGTTTTACGTTTCTACTGCATTAAATCAATTTTTGAAAAGTACAGAATTAATCTCTATTAAATTATCTATACAATGGTAAAATAGTATATAAATTAAATAGATTATGTGTACTAGCTGGAGTCTAACAATAACAATAGAAACAGTTGCAGAAAGAAGGCGAAACAATGTTTTCGATCGTAAAGCACTCTCTAATACTTCGCATTATGAGTCGTCCATTAAGTGGAAATATATGGTATCACTATCAACCATAAGAAGTAAATATGGAAAACAAGAGAATTAACGTTTATTAGTGAATTGTTCACGGTGCATGCACGGACAAGGCCTTCATAACAAAACAGTTAAGTTGTGAAAGTCGCACACGAGATCTGCGAGGTGCAACGACTGGAGCCAAAACTGTGCCAAACAGCCGCTCCATTACATAAGGAGCGATCGATTTGTTACAAAATCAATACCCACAAAAACCTAACTATTGCCATATTACAAGTTGGGTTTGCCAGACCATTATAAACAACTAGCTTCTTCCCGCGACTTCGTCCGCGTGAAATTTCACCCCCCCATTCACCCCCTTAGGGGGTGAATTTTGAAAAATTCTTTCTTAGTGCACCCCTAGACCTCATAAGGAACGTACGTGCCAAATTTGGAATCTCTAGACCCAGTGGTTTGGGCTGTGCGTTGATATCTCAGTCAGTCAGTTCTCCTCTATATATATAAAAGGAGAACTGACTGACTGACATATCAACGCACAGCCCAAACCGCTGGGTCTAGAGATTCCAAACTTGGCATATAGGTTCCTTATGAGGTCTAGGGGTGCACTAAGAAAGGGTTTTTCGAAATTCCACCCCTAAGAGGGTGAATGGGGGGGAGGGTGAAATTTCACGCAGACGAAGTTGCGGGCAGAAGCTAGTTTTATATATATAGATTAATAAAAACAAAGAAACCAATGGTTCCTTGAAAAGTTGTGAACGAACATTGTACGATATCCTTTGACGGTCTTTTTTCAATGAATTCTGCAGAACAAGGCTTCGAATAAAAATCCTCATTATAAAGTTATTATATTCAAACAAAAACTCAATGTTTGAAATACTTAATCTACACTATACCGCATGTAGGTATTGTAAACAAATTGCCGAAATAGTAGTAGTACTACTACCATTATTCATGAAGTCTGAAAGTTTATAGACGTTTTTGAATTCATATATACAATGTTTGCTAAAATGTGTAATTAAAACGCAGCTTGCAGTTTCAAAATAATCCTTGTCTGCAGTTTTATAGTCCGACCGACCACAGGCGAGAAAAGTTAGTAATTTGTAGTTTGAGCCAGACCAAGCAAAAAACGATTGAAAATGTTTCTCGTCTGCTGAACTTTTTCGCAGTCGCAATACGCATCTGTTGATGACATCCAATAACAAGGAATCAGATAAACTGCATCTTATTGAAAAATTGTTTGTCTACATTTTTGAGGAAATAGTACATTTTATCCTTATATAATAAATGAGTATATAGAGCCAAAAATCGTCCAGCACGAAAGTGGTTCGAAATGAGAAACATATTTTAAGTCCTCACTTTTCGCAAAACGTAGGAATAAAATGACATAGTTTCGTCCTTTAGGAGATGATTACACGTTTGCAACGGTCTACGAACCTTCCAGTTACAGTAGAGAGGTACGTGGGAAGGCGGACGAAGACAGTCCGCGGGTGCATTGTGCAGGCCTGGATACTAAAAAAGTTTTTTGTCATTCTATTGCTCATTGTTAAAACACAAAGGGCTTGTTTCCTGCTATTAAGTTTATTCTCCGTACATTACAATAGGACGAACATTATTATAGTAGCTGTCGGTGACATTTTATTTTAAAGATATACAAAATTGTGGTGCGATTATCGCGAAAGAACTGGGATTCTAAACGAAGTTATGCCATTAGCATCATGAGTTTCGTTGTAAATTCCGATCTTTCTGAGTAACCCAGAAAAAATCGGCATACCTACAAATTAAGGAGTGCTAATGGGGCCATAAATCATTTCAAAATCAAACTTTATGATGCCAAAATTCTTCTAATCAAGTCGATTTCGAAAACTTATTAGTTTTTTTAAAGCTTTTGTAATTGGTTGTCTGATGATAACGGTACTATCATTCATTCAGAAAACTGTGGGAAGATTATATAGAATTAAGGTAGCCCTACTAGAAAGTATCGCAAATATGTAAACGACAACACGATCGCCCCTACAAGAGGGATCGATACGTTATTGGATTAGTGGCCCTAAGATTTTGTACCCCTTCGTTTAAGGGAGAATGCGAACTTGAACGAAATCGAAATGCCCTACGCATTTCGATTTCGTTCAAGTACCGGTATCGATTATTTACGAGAACACTTGTCGCAAACTCGCAAGCACTCTTATATTTAGATTTCTACAATCATTTGGGTAAATTCCAACCACTTGAATGGTTAGCTAAACAACACCCGGATTCGTAATAGTTTGGTCCGTTACGTTAGTTTGTTTACAATTCTCCGTTGTGTCAATAAAAACGTTCCCGAAACGAGCCCCTTCGTCATTTGTAGTAACTTATACATAGTTCTTGGAATAATATACAGTACAGGTGCAGAATGTGGTTCAGCACGAGTCTCGAGCCATTGTTGAGACACGCGCGTTTCCGCTTTCTCGTGGAAAAATGCAAGCGCATTGTTGGAAAGTAAACGTAAGCACCCGAGGTGATTTCAAGAACATAAAGAATAAACATAATATATGTTCATTCCACTTAACATAATATTGTAAGGAATGCTTGTCCTTTCTTTTACTGTTGTTATAGTCTTGAAAACTTGATAGACGAAGGAGAAGGAGATAAAATGGTCTCAAGAATATATGCCGTCGGTTGTAGTGCATACGGGTTTGCGTCAGATAGGCGCCAGCCAGCCGGTCGGCCACAAGAGCCCACTGTTCTTGACGTTTCAATGTGAGTAGTGCAATTACACTAACGTCTGTGCTAACGTATTTACCCGGCCGCCGCGCCGGTCGATCAACCACGGCCTCAGTTCCCATCGATACGCACTTTTATGTTCACAATACAACTAAATGAAGGAACTCACTTATGTTCTTAAAATTTAAAAAAGTTGGGAAAACACTAGTGAGTAATCCTAGAGATATTAGTCAAATTCACTTACTACTAAAGTCAATAGGATTGCCTATTGACTTTCCTTAATTCATAAAGGCTAATTTACATTGATCCAGTATTTCAAACCAACACTGAAAAACCGTTAACGCTGGGTTATTGGCACTTATTGGACCCAGGTAAACCCTTTTCAATCCAGTCAGAATCCAGTATCCAGCACTACTGGATTAGCCAAATCCAGCGCTGGATCGAAATAATCAAACATCATCCGGTGATGATGGACTGGATTTAAGTATTTACATTGGTCATGATCCGGTGTTACTGGAGTCCAGTTCTGGGTTAAAAATACAAGATCAATTTGCAAATTTCGAGGCAATAGGAGTACATAGGATCGTAGAAGGTGGCGTTCTGTAGTTTCTGCCTAGCCCCATGGGAAGAAGGGTGAGTTTATGTTGTTATTAATTGGCATTTGCCAATGCAAAAATGTTGTTCAAAAGTGCAGTTTCCATTCTTCAGAATATCCAAAATTACTTTCTAAGTAAAAAAACTCGAACAATGGGTGCACGACCTTGAGATTTGTACCAAATCATGAGGTTCCGTACAGAACGCCACATATAAATGAAAATTAGGTATCACAAAGGTTGTAAAGAGCAGATGTGCATAATTTCACAGTAGAGCGGACGCGAGACCGGTCAGAGGGGTCGGCTAACCGCAGCAGGTGTAATGGCATCGTCCGACCATGTTGCTAGGGATCGTCAGTGCACATTGACACCACTTTAATATTTATAATAATACTAAAACTAACCAACATCTCTTAGGTAGGAAGTTGGCTATATAAAAATCATTATTGTACATGTAGGTAGACTTTGCTTGTAAAATATAAACCATAAAATCTTTTAAGAATGTTATGGTTGTGTCGAGCGAGACCTATAACTATGTGCCTATAAGACAACAGTTCTGTAACATTGTCCAAATGGCCCGTATGACGTCAGTCAGCATTTGCCGAAAACTCGCCGGAGCAGCTATTTTGGTTTCAGCGGCGCCCGTATTATATTATGATGACTGAACTGGCAAAAACGTTCGGCATTTCAAGTGGCCAGAATAGAGCGATTAATGAACAATCGAAGCTATAATTAAACGCAAAAGTCGTAAACAATGCATGCCTCATTAAAATACCTCTATCAAAGCTGATGACGCTTCAAATATGTGAGTTATTGTTTGTTGAACCAAGTACTTGCGTACGTCCAAGTAGGTACTATTCAAAATTTCCCACGAGAAAACATTAAGCTGATTGTGTCATGTATTAAAGCAGACGCATTATCAGTGATCGAATGTAACAATGAGTCGTTGATAAATAAAAAATAAACGCCTGTAATGAATAAACGTAAGTATGTGAATCTAATATTCCCATGGTATATGCGGTATTTTATATACCGAGAAGGGTGCATTAAAAATAAAAAATACGCTAAATGAAATCAACCCGGAAGAATATACAAGGAATCGGATGAGCAAGAGTGCGTTAACCCAAACGATGGATGCTGCTCACAATAATATGGACTAAATGTGTAACACGCAGGTTCCCTCGCCTCTGAAAGATACCGCAGTAAACAAACCAATTTAAAAAGCGTAAAATATATTTTTAAATATTACATTTGTTGCACATAAATCACATGAATATATTGATGAAGCACTTATGTAGTGCGAAAATTAGAACTGCTTCAGAAGAAACGAAGGGATAAAGGATGATTTTATATATTATCAAAAACATTTTGTTAAAAAAAAAAACAACCGACTTAAAAAAAAAGTGATAAATAACTTTAATTTCGGAAGTCGGTGTCGTTGGTTCCGCATTTTAGTTTTTTGACACCGACTTCCGAAATTAAAATTATTTATCACTGTATTGTTTTTTTTTTTGAAGTTGGTTGTTTTTATTTGTAAAAAAGTTTTTATTTTTCACTCTTTAGTTGTACCTACCCCACACAAATTCAATTAACACTAGTGCATTGAATAATTGAAGCCACCGACTAGAAGAATCATCAAAATTCACATAGAAATGCCGGAGATGCAGTATATTTATGCATATAACTTCGTACATCAGAATAATTACCTAATTTATCATATACTAAACCCTTCCTGAAAGTATTTAGATTACATTAATGAAAGAATTATCAAAATTGGTTCATTCGTTTTTGAGAAAATCGCGGACATACAAACATACATACAGGTCGAATACAGAACCTCCTTTTTTGAAGTCGATTAAAAAAGGCACAGCTATCTACAATATTGTATCTAGTGTAACATATGGCTTGTTATAGGGAAGGGCTTCCGATCGCGGTGCAGTCATTTAAAGCACGTGTCATGCTGGTCATGCACCAACTGCACACATGACACATATAAAAAAAGTCGCAAAGCAACCATATGTTTAAAGAAATAGGGCAGACGCGTTTAAACCGCAATAAATAGTCCTGTTCCAATGTGACCATGATTCAAAAAGTAACCAGAGTTTATTAAAATTAAACTCTCATTTCAATGAGGAAATATTTTCAATGTATGTATGTATGTACACTATGGCTATACATCGATCGACGCAATACCCATTCATTCGGACGGCTGAATCACAAAACAGTACATGAGAGCATGTAACGAACAAATGACGCATTCAAACATTTCAACCTGTCTACAGGGAACAAGTGTTATGATACTGCCATGGTATTGCATTGAAGCTATGTAAAGAACGAAGATTACAATCAAAGTAAACCATGGCAATGGTACTTATTTGAACAAATAAATGCTGTTAGAAAACCAAAAATCCAGTAAAATCAGTTTCTTATCTGACGTAGATTCCTTTCACAATTGAACCTTGAAAATATATATTGTTGGTAGGCAGCTGCGCGGATAGACGTTGAGTTGAGCCGGCAACATCGTGCGAAGGCAAATTCTCACGCGGAATGCGCGCAATCATAACCTTACGGGGAATTCACATAGTCGGCAACACATAAGACTATTGTTCACAAGAGCAAGGGGAACTTTTCTATGATGCGTTCCACTAATGACATACATTTGCATGGAAATGGAAATATCATTTTCAGAATATATATCCATTCCATGTGGGCAGACGGGCATTGAGAATTAATTTATTTTCGAATAAGTATTAGGAATTAAATGACAACCAAATTGTGGAATTCATAAGGATAAATTTGACCTGAAATAGTTTGATTTACAATGTTCTTTAACTATTCTCTAGACTCCTAGAGATTAAAAATATTATAAAATTCTGCGTAGCTTCAAAGCAAACAGTAAATCTAACATTAATCCTGCAGATCACTTCCTCAATCCCGCCTAGTACGATAACTGCCTACACGATATAATACAGTCCACTTTACCGTTTAACAAGCGCTATAGAGTGGATGGCTTCCAAGTAAGCGTGATGAGAACAACAACAAAGTTAAAAGCCACGTTCACCTGCACTATGGAATGTGAATGCATGACCCTAACACTATAGAGTTGCTATAGCTATTTTATTGACATGTTCACCAGCACAGTAATTATCTTCAAGTCGCGCTGGAAGCTTTCACTGAAACATCAAGCGTGACGTAAGAGTATATTCGTACAACAAAACATCGATAGTGGAAGGTAATGTTGAAAACAATTTTCAAGAAAAATCGTAGTTAACAATGCGTGGCCATTAAATTAAGGTGAGTAGCTAATCTCAGTTTGATATCACGGCCGAGTTTGCAATCATAAATATGAGAATTTCTCGGAAAGCGAGTCAGGTGTGACGGCAGTTGTGGAGGTGGAGCGCGACACATCACCCACTTGCGCGAGGGAGGTCCGGCCCGCCGCACCTCCGCCTCGACACTTTCGCTCACCATCATCACTTGTTATATCAGAAGTTGGATTATGCAAAAAAAAATCGCCTATTGCACGAAGAGTCAAAAGATTTTATCACTCAAAGAGTCAAAGCAACAACTAAACCATTAAGAGGTTTTATTTTGAACGTCCAGTTTTAATTTAAACAGAATAAGCAACTTAATCTAGACATAAGACGTCGCCACATGACTACAACATCTAGTACGCAACATGACGCTGGAAAAGATCGACGCACTCAAAGGCATTCGTTATAACGATAATATCTTTATAGCAGCCGGTGTTGCGAATACGAATAAGAATGAACTGCCACAACTATCATACTTGTACGACTTCACTATACGTACTCGGTATGTCTATGTAGTAACGTGGCCTTGCTGCCGCGGAATATTCTGTTATTGTTATGACCAGTAAGTATCATGATGACCTATTTGCTAAGCATCAGGAAGTTTGCAAATTAAACCGATGAGAGCATATATGAACAAAACAACGATGATTGAATTTACAAAAGTTGACTCATGAGATTGAACAAATACTAGTGGAATCAATAACGACGCGTTTGATGCTCAACAACTGCACCGTGCTACTGCAAACCGGTCGTCTATCTTTGACCTCTTGCAGCATCTTAAATATGGAGAAATACTCGAACGAAATAGCACCCACATCAACGTATGATGAGCTAATACCACATAATCAACAAAAAGTGTGTACTTTTAAGCCACGTTGCCGATTCATTAGATAACTTTTTATCTAATCAAAAAAATGTGGTTTATCTAACGAAGTTTCTCACGATCAACGAAATGATATTGAAATGTCGATCGTTTCCTTGAACGTGCTATATATAGTATTCAAACATGCGGTGATACTAAACAGTTTGACTGATAGGAGATAAAAGATGTTTATTCTTCGGGTCGTTTCATCGTTTGAACTCGAGTTCATGCAATCATCATAATGTTCCTCCCTAATGCTGCGCCGGCTGAATCGAAGCAACAGGAAATCGATCTAATGCCAGAGGCTAATGGCTGTGTAAACACCAGTAATGGGCGCAGGATAGGCCCTTCGCATCCAGTTACGATCGATAAACACTTTATAGTAGTCCATGTAACTGTGATTTTCAAAATTTTGTTTTCTGAATAAAAATGGACTCATTGAAAGATAGAAAGGGACAAGTGACGAATAAAATTATCAAATTGGTAACAACTGATCTAACTGATGATCGGATCTAACATAACGAAATGTTAGGTATCATTATTATCAAACAAAACCAAAATATCTTTAAACATAACATTCAATTACATCAGACATGTAATGCAACGCGTATCAAATAAATATCTGCCTATCAATGTTGATCGACATTGATAACTGGCTAATTACGTCAATGATGGTTTTAAGTGAATCGTTACCTGTTAAGGAGTAACGTGCATTAAATTGCGTAACAATTACCTATTCGCCTGAAACAAAAACCAAGGTTTAATTAGCACGTTTATGCAGATTCTAATTGGTAGCGGAAAACTAAGTCTGCAACACTACATGGTTAGATCGTTTCCGCAGTTTTTCTTTGAGATCGCATTCGTCCTTCAGTGTAATTTAAGTTTAATTAGACGTACCTACTACTTCTAAATGGAATACGTTTATTGTTTTTATCGTAAAAATAACAAGAGCTCGTTGGTCACGGCACCTGCAAGTGAATAACCTCGAACTTGAACGTAGAAACAGTTGCCACATGTAAACAGAGGCGCGCTATAGCAGATGAAACTCTTATTGACGAAAGGTGCGGCAGCGGTCCGGAGCGTGCGTTGACTACCACGTGCCAAGCGGAGAAATCCTGCTGTACGATTACGAACGAACCACACTGACACACACATGCTCGTTGTGCCTATTTCTATTTTACACTACGTACAACCGACAACTATAATTTACATCCACTTTTTGAAACGCTTTTATTATGTCCGCCTACTCTCCGACTCCGCAGCTACAGTTATTATTACGACTGCAGCACTATCTACACTAAATGTTGAAGGCATAATCTTTGGCAGAATCAAGTTTGAAATGCATAACTTTATGAATCAAAAGATAACCAGGCAGCGCATCGAAGGCAGGAAAGCAACACGATCTGTCTTGCAAGATGTCGGGATTGCAACGTTGTGAGATAACCCGAAGTAATATTAACTAGTACGATTAACCCAGCTCGTTAGTTCACGTGTTTCAAACTTCCTGCTTCAAGCTTACCGTGCAATGCGTCACTAACGGTTTTGCAAGAACTGCTTTTCTTTACTGCGCAACGGCAACATTCCGTTAACATAAAAATAATGGGATAATTTCTTCTTACCGTATAGTATGAACGTACACCAAATTCTTGCTGTCTTTTCAGAATTTTGACAATTTTACGGTACTGAATGTCAAGGCATAAAATATATACTCTACTGTACTCTGCCCATTTGTTTCACAGTTGGTTCTAAAAAATGCGATTGTCATTACAGTGAAACAGACATTGACCTTCGAATTCTGCTCAAACATTGGCGTGATAAATTAATTTGCTACCAATTCGTATTGAGGTATAAAATTACTTAATTTAAAAAGTGTTATAGATGGTAATCAAATAACAATATCTAATCGTCATACTTACTTAGTTTGTACAAACTTGAAAGTAGTCGAACTTGAGATTACAGTCATAAAACCATAACGGGGATAGATTCATAAAGATTTTTTTTCTGCCCAAGCCCCCAGAAAAATTAACATTTTTAAGAAACAATAATATTGATTCATCAACGCAGAACCTAAACTAATCTGCTGGTGCTAGATAAAAATAATCTAGACAGTTGGTTCCTTTTGTGACGTAGGCCAAAGATTTTTGGAAATTCTACCCCTAAAGAATGTCAGTTTGTATGACAATCCAGTTTTTATTTTTTTTAAGTATAGTCAATGAAAATGAGACACATTTTTAAAAATTTTTCAATATTCTACGCCAAATAAAGCGGATGAAAGTTTGTATGAGAAAGTACGAAATTTCCGCGAACGAAGTCGCTGGAAAAATGTCAGTATTTGTTTGAACTTAAAAAAAAGCAAAAATATGTGTTATTGAATCCAGCTAAGTTATGTTCTGCGCTCCAAGCGTAGATTTATCACACCAAAACCACAGCGACTGGCAACTCACGTCATTAATAAGTAACTAACTACGTACATACAGATTCCTTTAGAATGACAATGTTCAAATCAAAACAAGAATGAAACAATTTAACTCATCAAACGTACGTAGACAGACACCTACATTGTACAATAAAATACATTCGTGCATGATATCACTTGCCATTTCGTGAAATGCAGAACTTTCGCGCTACATTTCAGAATTTATGTATCTGAGTTGACATTATGTAACCAATTTTATAATATTATTCGCTCAGTCTTGATATTTGAATTGTAAACGATATATTTATGAAATCCTAAAACACTTCCTAATCCACTTTTTTATTGCGTGTGTCTACACCAAAGTTTCGGAACCGCATTTAGCGAGCGAGCGCCCGCGCACCGGATCAACTATAATTGCTCCATCGCCTTCTAATTACTCCAGCCCCTCACCTCCATCAGACCTCATACGCGGCTCGCATTGTTCTCCTCATGGTCTTGCTAACATCATGGTTATTGATTCGTACTTTATTACTTCCCTTTCTGTGGGAACATGGACTTCGCGTGTTGTCCTTACGTAATGTACAAAACTTTCAATACATTCGTCAAGTATAGTATTTACTTCTTCAGTTGCGCCACAGCCCACAAGTTATAGCTTTTTATCGTCGCCAACAATAACAACGCAATGCTATGTAATTTGATGTCTAAGTGCGTTATAGTGCAACTTGAATAGGTCGTGACATTTGCGACTAACTTGTGTCTGAGGATGAGGCTTCAAGCTTGACACTATTCTCGTCCCGACTCAGCACGACATCGAAGATTATCTCAACCGATACATTTAGTTACACTTTCTCGTAATGTGCAAATTCCATGTGTTTTAACTTTCGCGAAGAATGTAACGGCCCACGAACATCAGTTGGTTTCCATATACTTAAAATGAATGGTAATATTTAATGATTTTGAATTTAAAATAGCTCAATTCAAATGATTACGACATCATTGTAGTAAGAAGCTAAATATTGATATATTGTGGTGATAAACCCGTGTTACATTAATATGTGTAAATTGTGGATGTTTGCTGAAGGGTGAGCATTGTCACAGTAAGCTGGTTACTATTGGGTGTCCTAAGTTAATAAAATCGCAAATGCATAATCAAGACGAAGAAAAGTATCCATATTCACGCAACAACGGGCAAACTTAAAGAGCGGTAGTAACGAGGGAGGATACATTCGATTCAAACGTACGTAAGGGATCTCAAAAATAACACAGTTCGCAAGATGCTAAAACTACTTGACGTCTGTTGGGTCTGTCATAATTTAGTTATTTGAAACCTTATAATGTCCTCCATAGAATTGTTTTTTGCTTGACATTATTCACGTTATACTTAGCCATTATTTGGCGCGGTCCTGCTTATTCTGGTCGAACCGGTTCTACGCCTGGCTTTGCGACTGGACCTGCTACCACTCGCCAAATGAGTCGTGCGCGCGCCTACGTCGCAAATATGTTATGGCAGCATGTATTCAACGGATCAGAAACTAAATAAACGCACAATACACAAGCTATTCACCAATTCCGGTTTGGTAACTAACATCAACAAACGTCCAAAAAAACCTTGAAATGTCACTATGAACTTAGCAAAATAGAACAGCGCAGGTGTGGCAGCCATCAAGATTATTGAGGGTAGTGCTTCTAAAGGTCACACCTAAATGTAATTCGAACCTGATCCAATTAAGTAGGACTATAAGGTATACATAGGTAGGTGCTACAGAGTGGAACTTACATTTTTAAAGCCTTGTATTTAAAGTGAACACAAAAATACAACGTAGCATTTATTAAAAAAAAAAATGTTTTAGTCGAGTTTAAAACGGAGATGGCTTCTATAAAACTTTATAGACAGTCGTTTTCATCTGTTTGAACGAATCAAACAAATTGGTTTGAGTTTAACGGTTTCACTTTCAGCATTTTTTACGACGATCATTAATTACTATTGGAGAATTATAGATTATTTTATGAGAGATATAAAAATATAAAATCATACTTGTGATCGCCAGACCAGTTTTACTTTAATTACGAATGAGCATCGTGTAGAAAAAAACATAATAATATTTTTATAAGATGAGATTAATGTTGACTGTTTTTTCGAATGGACTTGCAGATTGCTGATAAAATTTATATCCTTTTAGTCGGCGTCCAAATGTCCAATTCAATTCAATTCAATGTCGTCAAACAATCTACGTTTTGGCGTAGTAAACAATATGCCATTTTATGATGACATCATCGTCCAACGAGGAACCCATAATAGGTAGGCTCCTTTTTTTCGTTTTGGCCAGCCCACAATCGAAAACTCGTATAATTTTAAATGAGTTTGGAAATCGGGTTTTTACTTTGAGAAAGAAAGAGAGGAAAATGTTGACAAGTAACGATTTCAGTAAGTACCATTACCAGTAAACCGTTTTTGGGCCCAACTTAGATAGTACTAGGAGCAGTGGTGGCCCAGTGATAAAGGCCGCGACTTACGAGTTGCAGGTCGTGGGTTCAAACTCAAGCAGGCACTTTACTTTGTGTAAATTATTTCATCACTACTGCTCTCAAAACGGTGAAGGAAACCGGCATGTTGTAGAACCAAAAAATTGATGACACATCTATCAACCCGCACTGGGGCCGCGTGGTGGATTATGGTATGGGTATGGCCTACTCCCTCTCACAGAGAAGAGGCCAGTGTCCCAGCAGTGGGAAAATTATAGTCTGATTATGCTATGGTTATGCTAAATAGTACTGGCAGGATAAAGTAATAACTAATAAGTAACTTGTATTAATATCAAATTATGTAAGTATTAGAGGAAAGTGTGTAACACCTATATAGTTGCGTAAATGTGTTCCTGAATGATTCAATATCGGTTAATAATAATTTAAGGAAAACATAGATGTTTTAAATCGATACTAAACAACATGCTGTGACAGTATTTTTGCAACAAAATAAGTAGGTACCTAGTTCTTATTCCTTTTCAACGGAAAAATATTGTAAGGAAAAACGTATCGTGCCAATGCAACTCCTGCGTCTGGCATTTAAAGTTTTTGTAAGTCTGTACAGTCTACAGATAACTTTAAACGATTTCCGGATGATTGACAATTTTGTATTGAGTCTGTAAGTTTGTACTGATATCCTGAGCTAAGATCAGTTAAAGTTTAAGAACAAGTATTGCCGAACAACCTTCAATTCATGCAATCTTTTAACTTATTTGTTAAATGTTTATTGAGCCTTAGTTTCTCATTACAACCCAGTGCCCTAGTAACTACGTGTCAATAGAAGCCAATCAAGCGCATCGGCTCTTACCGAGGACGTAATGACATCAAATTATTGCTCGGCAATCTACGCGTAAGTATTGAAGAGATTTTCACTACTCAGCAAAACCTACATACTTTGGATAATAATTAAATAGTATAGAAATACGCCCGCAATAAAAAAAGGCATTTGAAACTATAATCACTAAAAATTAATAACTGTACCTATTAGAACTATGTAAATTTGCTTCATCATCGGTCATAAAAGAAGGCTTACTTAGTAGGTAGACGATGGCAGAAGTAATCAATATAACTGTATACCAGCACGTGGAAATCGAAGGGTACCTATTTACCTACATTCTGATTGATAGCTAGCGTTTCATCAGATAAGTAATCGGTGGAGATAACGAGGGGACCACTCGTAGTGCACCGAGGCAATGCATGCTAACGTGCATACTTGATTAAAACTAGGCTCTTGCTGACGCTTGATACTTAGTTAATAGATTAATACTTACTAGTACTGGTATATTGAAACGCAATAACATTTAGCGTTACGTTCTAATGGTACAAGTATGGACCTCTTTAGAGGCACTGCGGCAAGTGAATACAAACGAGCGACTTGTGTTGTCAGAAGTCAGACATAACTGCAGTTTCTCATAGAAAGCTATTGCTTTTTGTATATTATGAATTTATGACATAACATATTAAAGAAAACGCATACATTATTGGTAAAGATATCCCAAAGGCGAAAGTTTCTGACTTGAGAGCGCATGATTCTAGTAGAATACGTGACCGGATGACTAAGTAAATATGCAACAACAAAGTGAAATATTGATTTTGTACGGGATTCAAAACCTGGTTTGTAGAGTAGGGTGATGCAGAGTTGTCAGATGACACAAACAGAGTCCAATTATTGTTTAGTGGTTTTTCGGGTGCCAGCCACATATTAATGCGCAATTTTTGTAAAAATAAAATAATCTTTACACTGATCGTATACCTATAATGAACGGAAAAAATTGGCAAGTGCTTTCTTCAGGTTTTTTCAAAACAAATCAAACAGCCCTTGGCTAATACCGTACTTGTGTTCGTTGTTTCTGACTGTGGCCGCTATCCAGGTCGCGTTACAAAACGCTTACGAACTAGTTCAGGGACAGCACTGTAATTGAATTGTACATGATACTGGCTACTGACTGCTGAGTAATGTCAATTTATCGCTATTTCACTTTTTATGCTCTGCTACTGTTTCAAAAAACATTTCGCAAATCTTTAGCTTGCCGACTCGGAATTACTTAAAGTAGCAACCATAATGTTTAACATGCAAAACTTTCTCTCAAGTAAGAGGTACTAAAATGAATATTATTAATGTCGTTACCACCTAATTAGCACCAACCTTGCAAGGTGACCGGCTTTGTTTGTTTCAAAATATTAAATTCTCACTTTCTTACTTATGTGAAAAGAATGTAAAGCTGATCTTTTTTCGCATCAAGAGTCCATCTACATAATGATAGGTAGGTGCAACGAATGGACCATTTCACAACTAGGCAGCAAGTCGAGCGGAATGCGGGCCGCCACCGGCCTTGCAGCTTGCCAACACTGACCACTCTCGCACACTTATAGATCCAAATAGATACACTATCAGCGACACAACTTATTGCTGTACGCGTACAGAGTGCGATGACCCTAATGTCAATCTTTGCTACAGTCGGTCTGTTAGGCCATTAAAAAAGCTAGTCGACACCCTAGACCTTGTCACTTTTTTTTTTCGAAATTCCGCAGCGATGCGGGGGGCAAATTTTCTAAGAATCGAGGCGGAAAGAATGAGTTTTCCAAGTCGCGTTAGACAATAGCCAAAAATTAAATATCTAACATTTTTACATTTTTGACCTTGATACATATTTATCCAAGTAGCTGTACTTGTGTTCGTTTAGAACAGGCCTTATGTGCTCAATTCTTTGGCAAGAACTTTTCATCAATACTACGAAGCTTAATGCCAACATATTGAATGAAATTGATGTCAATAAATAAGTGGATACACATGTCAATAGGACAATTTGAACTGTTTATTTTTAGGATTTGCTTTGCAAACATTTTAATGGATGACATGGAACCTTGTGTGGCTCTATATGTAATGCAGCCAAGATAATTAACACACAATGCTGGGCAGACAAATCGTGTTTCAACTTCAACCACTACCCATTGTTTGCTTCAGGGATTGAGAACAAACTGGCCAAGTATGAAAAATGCAGTCTTAGACATTGGTTTGTTTGTTACCTTTTTCAGTGCATAATCAGCCTATAATGTTCCCACTGCTGGGACACAGGCCTCCTCTCAGTGAGAGGGAGTGGGCCGTAATCCACCACGCGGGCCCAGTGCGGGTTGGAAGATGTCACATGTCTTCGAATTTTTGGCTCTAGGACATGCCGGTTTCCTCACGATGTTTTCCTTCACCGTTTTGAGAGTAGTGGTGATGAAATAATTTACACAAAGTAAAGCGCCTGTCGGGATTCGAACCTCCGACCTACAACTTGTAAGTCGCGGCCGTTACCACTTGGCCACCACTGCTGTCCCTTTTTCAGTAATCAGTAACATTTATTACTTACTATGAATATTAACCTATAATCATAACCAGAATGTTGAAAATAACTGATTGTTTAGTTTGTAATACCATTTACTTTAAGACAGGGGAACTAAACATATTATTATCTTCTATTTGTTTTGGTAAACTAAATCATAAAAAGTGTAGTGATAATGTAATGCTTAGTTACTAAGGTCTGATATTTATTGGTATCAAATTAATTAATATTGTGATTATGAGGCATGGCACAACATGATATCATGTCACATCCGAACACTGACCCAGTTATCAAGATAGAATAAAAGTCAATATTGTGACACTGAAACTCAAGACGTTTGAATGTACTGAATGCATGATAATTTGGTGACACACTGTAAATCACAATCAAGTTCTTACCTATACTTTTTCCTATAATTAATTATTCCACACACACAAAACTTAATGGAATCTTTAAGACTGATTGGATGTATGAATCACTGTATGTAATTAAACAAATTTGTTAGAAAATTAAAAGGAACCATAATTGCCCTAATGATTATTAATTGGGAAAGATTAGACCTGGCCATTGAGAATTAGTTGATTATTCCTGTCTTTAAATTTTTGACTAAATTACCTACTTGATAAAGATGAAATTCATTTTATTGATTATTAAAATGTTGCAGAACTATAGCATCAACCAATATTAGCAGACAGCAGTTATAATATTACAAGTTTTTCTATTATAATTATTGAGAATATTATATTAATTTAAAAGCAGTTTTGTAAAATAATTACATACTTTTTTAAGTCTGACCTACTCAATGTTATTGTAATATAAAATTCATCATAGAATGCATATCACACCTCCAATAAAATAGGGTTACAACTCTAAAAACTCGAATTTTGAGTTAACGATACAGAAAATATATAAAAACAAACATATTTTTTGTAAGCTTTTCAAGTATGTATAATTTTGATCACATTATAATAATAGTGTAAAAATAAAGACTCATTAATAAATCTGTGACTTAATTTTCGCTTTTCTAAAAATCCAGATTTTTCGAGTTGTAGCCCTATCTTATCGGAGGTGCAATATCATTGTAATGTTGATACAAGCCTTCCATAAAATTTACCAAATAAATTGCAAACTTCATTTAATTTATTCCAATTATTATTCTATTTTACTCTTGAAACATCCTCATTTATATTATAAATGTGAAAGTGAGACCATCTGTCTGCTGTTTTCACTAACTACTACAATGAAACAAATTATTTTTTGTAAAAATTTATTCCATTCGGAACCTGGTTATCGATATTTGCTATTATAGTAAAATAAAACAGTCAGAGGGTCTTCTTAGGGGCCATAACTTTAAAGCTTGAACTCACACAAATGACCACATTTTGATTCAGTAGACTAGTTTCTAAAAATGGTTTAAATCCTGTTCAATGTTACTTCAAAAATTATTTTTGTTAGTTTATTATTAGTTAGGCTTTAAAGATATCCTCATTTGCCAGTATTTATTTCTTGGACAAAGGTTTAATTATGTCTTATAACCAAGTGCTAAAAGAAGTTATGTAGTAATGTGTATCGAGTGATTTAAAGAGAACAGCCTCTTACTTACATTACAAAACATGAGAATGTATTTAGTACTGATTTTCATGTGCACTTGTTAGAAAGTTTAGCAAACTATTAAACACATTAAAAGAGTAGAAACTAGCATTTTAATAAGCTTTTAGATTTCGTAATAAAGCTAAAAGTATAGCATTGCAATTCTTTAATATAAGATAATTGCGAACTCAACAAAACTATCATTAAACTTTCTACTTCCGAATAACAGCGCAGATATCCGTAAAAAAGTAACTTATGTATCTGAAGTAGTTAGATTAATAAATAACGGTGCGTTTCAGTATATGTTCTACGTACGTTTACTCCTAACAACAGCAGCTATACAATTTACAATTTGCTGGACAACCGACATGGAATTTTAACGTCGTAGTCACTTACCCAAAGCTCAATACCCCAATTCATTTTCACGGCAATAGAATCCACACTTACACAGAAAAACACATTGAAGATTCACTAAAACACTACAGTTGATAACAAGTAAATTTACGAAAATATTTCCACTAATATGTTGTTTTTTATCACTACCACCATTTCAAAACACATTCTATAGAAATAAACATGGCTGACTGACATGACATTTCGAAAGACTGGCTACATTGCACTGAGCGACTGACGGACGGACGGAAGTCCGAAAAATAGAAGTGTTTTTTGTAGATTGTCTATGGAATATGTTGCCAGCTTTTGAGGATTTCCAACAATTTTAGGTAAAATAAAACTTCAAGGTGCTGGAAAAATTGTTTTAATCTGTCAAAGTTAAGAAACAAAAATTTTGATATGCCTTTGCGTGTGTGCACTGCGTGGTTGCAATAAAGAGCCGTCAGACCCTCGACGTACAAGTGCTGTCCGCCGAACTTCCTAAAACACATTTTTTCTGGTTTTAGACAATGTTTTAATTATGGATAGTTATTTTGGAGGGTTATTTTTGGCTACGTAATGCACTCGTAATCTACCTAAATGAAAATTACCTTTGTATCGACAGCTGAACTTTTTTTCAAAACATGTGTACAACAAGCTCAACGTGCAATATATATTGTTATATAATTACTAAAATGCAATTGTGTGATTTTGACTGTGAGTACGTTACGCAAAAAGGCTAAAAACTATGGATAAACCACAAAAATATAGATTTTAGTAAATATTTGTATGGAGTTTTACAGTGTCATTCTGTTTTTTAAACAAGTTTTTTACTTAGGCTACCCTCTCAAATATAAGCCTTAAACACGGACGAAATAATTACTTTGACTGGTTCCAAAATAGCGTGATGACTTGACCTTCGTGATGTAGGTGGGCCTGTGATCGAGGAAGCCCGCGAAGATGGCAGCGGGCTCTGTAAGAATGATAGTATTATTATTAACGGTTACTATTATCTAATTTTTGCATATCCGCACATAAGATGACTTACTGACCAAATATTGTTATTTTCATCTAGTTCCTAAGTATATAATAATAATCAAAACAAAGATTGTTCTATTTATATTTTCTTAAACATAATTTTTATTAAATTCACCTTCAATGCCGGTATAAAACCAAAATCGGATGGTAAAGGCTGAGTTTGTATGTTGTGCATTCCTTCTTCCGATGCCACGGAGACTATAGAAGGTCGAGCCGACAACTGCTGCGCCAATAAAAGCGGGTCCGTATCTAAAAAAAAAAATGTATAGTCCTTAGGCGCATATTCTTTTGGTTCAATGATGTAGAATAGAATAGAATACTCTTTATTATGTACACCATATAAATTACAGACATAAATATAGAAATTTTACAATGGGTGACACAATGGGCGGTGTTATCGCTAAAAGCGATCTTTTAAAGACAACCTTTGGATGGATTAAAAAGAGGAAGGACAGACAAGTACTGTAGGTAGTCTGTGGTGTACCATTTACACAATACCATAAATGCATACATAAAGTATATTATACTAATCTAAATATATATATATATAATATTATAATAGTAAACATGAACAGGAGCAAAGAAAAATATAATGATGAAGTTTAATGTACAGACGCCAGCACATCAACCTACTACAATCTGTCAGATTTCTGTAATAGATTTTCAACTTTATCGCTAAAGTATAAGGTTCAATGTTGATT
Organism: Hydraecia micacea; assembly: GCA_914767645.1. Classification (NCBI taxonomy): domain Eukaryota; kingdom Metazoa; phylum Arthropoda; class Insecta; order Lepidoptera; family Noctuidae; genus Hydraecia; species Hydraecia micacea. Next base: position 7,339,360 of record OU611779.1, on the reverse strand, counting down.
GGGAAAATTTGACAGTTAGGTGTAGGTTGATGTGCTGGCGTCTGTACATGGTACTTTGGATCATGATGATGATGAGTTCACTCAACAGACTTACCAATGTTCATTCCTTTTGCAACTCTACTTGCTTGCACAAGTTTTCCTGCACTTCTTCTGAATCTTATTCCTCTTTCAGCTTCTCTTCTTAATCTTTGAGTAGCAGCAGACGATTCTGCTACCGCTTTAGCCATTGGTCCCATTCCAGATCTTTTCAAATTTAAATCGACAATATAGCTTAAACATATAGCATTTGATAGGACATCATCGCTTGGCTAAAATGAAATAATCTAAAATCAGGAAATAGGTTTATGTACTTTTGTAACATGACTGGCAAGTTATTGGTTACTTTGGTTAACAGTTACAACGGTAAACTAATTAAAAATAATATAACAACCAAAATACGTACGGAACCAATATCATTTACACTGATATCAAGTGAACGTAAAGGAGTTTTCACTAAACCTATGGCTCGTGCTAGTAGATCACCACAAGTTGGAGGATTTTCTGCAGTCGTAGTTGACCATACTCCTGCTGGTGGCGTCAATAAAGGACCAGGTGTTATTCCACAGCCTGATATATTTAAGCTGTAAAATACACAATTTAGAAATTATGCAAAATCGCAGTTCATTAAAAAGTTTAAAATAACTCCTAATTACCTGGTTAGATTGCATCCTCTTGCAATAGATACGGCTACATGGGCGATTCCTTCCGAACCAAGTTTTGTGTTAAGTCTTAAGTCTAGCGTGCGAACCCCGCACCCGGAATGATTAAGTGCATGCGATATACTTTCAATACCAGTAGGACCTAAAAAGTTAAAGTTCTTCATCACTTTATTAGCCCTGTAAGTTAACATACCATAACTCTGTTTTTACTTCTTCTGGTGTCCTTTATCACGAAAGTAAAGTGTGAGACGATTTCCTAAATCAATAGCTAATAGGTACTTTGTTACATATTATTATGATATTACCAAATATGTTATCCGCCAATGTGAGAGTTCGTAAAGCAGCACGTCTCATAATAAATTTTCCAATTGACGAAGCACCATCATCACCTATTTTGCAATGACTGAAATCTAATATTTCTAAATTTAAGTTGTCTGAAAGTCCCCGAAGTATGTATTTAACTCGTTGACAATTCATATCACTTCTTGTAATTCTGAAGGCAATAATAAATTCTCAGTTATATACGTGTAAAATAGTCAAAAGGGAAAATAACCATCGTAGGCTAGGATTAGAGGATGGAGATCAATACATAAATAATATACTTACCTTAAAATCTTCAGTTGCACACATTTTTCTAATCCATGAGCCAAATTTTTAGCATCGTTATTTGTAAATTGAAATTGGTCTGTACGGTATTCAACTCCAATTGACCGCAGTTGGTATGTTATATGCAATTCAACTAAGTTTGTCAAACTGCCCAAAGCGGCATGAAGAGATATATGATCTGAAAAAGTAAACGACTTGCCAGCCACGTATAGTAATAAATACGATTGCGTCGATCAGTACTATGAAATTTAATATGATAATAAATGTTAATATGTCAGAATAATCACATTTAGGTACTTATTAAAATTAATTGTTCATAATAGTTATTGATAAAGTACCTAATTAAACATTACCAACAATACAAGGTACGATATCAATATTTATTTTATTTTTTATGCATTCATCGTAGCGTAAATACGCGTAATATTTCGCATTTCTACATTTCACTTCTTCTTACCTCTGGAGATTACTTCTTTATCTTTCCCTTGCTGTTTATTTCCATTTTGCCGCTGACTTGTAACTAAGTGAGCCAGTTCTGGTGAAGCCATTCTCAGTATTGGAATATCAGTCGGTATCAAGCTACGGATTGATAACTTTTGTATGTATGGTCCACAAAGCTTCACTAAGGTATTCACCTAAACAATTTAAAAATAAAATAAACTATCAAATTCTCTCAAGTAAGTATTGAAAAGCGATGTGAATCTCTGACATATATGGAAGTATTCATCATTATTCCAGTGTCAATAATAAACGATGCTAGTATTAGGGTACGTATTGTAATTCTCCAACCTCTCATCATCCGTGGGTCCAGTTAAAGTTGACCGAAAGCATTACGTGAAATAGTTAGTAACATAGGCAGTCGCTCCATTTAAAATACTGGTATTCAGCTGCATCCGGTTAAACTGGAAGCCGACCCCAACAAAGTTGGGAAAAGGCTAGGCAGATGATGAAGGTTAGTAACATTTAACAGAACTCGGCTGCTTATTATAACTGAAAACTAATCACTAACACTTGCACGTAGATTCAAAAGCACTCTCAACTGACCTTTTCAGGATCGTATTGTCTTGGATTCATGTTTTCTAAAATATCAGCAAAATGCCGTTCCATAAAAACATTAATCCATTTTTTATCATCTGCCAAAAGAGGTGAATCCGTGAATTTTGAGTGGTAGCATCTTTTCCAGAATATGTCACTTTTGATATTGTCCACTAAAATCTGAAGTGGTACATCAGTATCCAGGATTTGCAGAAATAGTTCACGATCTTTAGCAACCAAATGATGTAGTTTAGGGTAGCCTGCAATATAAAACATGGTTTATGTGAATTCGTTCGAACGCACATGTTTTTATCTTAATCATGATAATGTGATTAAATGAGGATTATTAATATTATGTGCGGAAAGTACTTATATCTAATGTAAGTTAATAATTGTGTTTAAAAAATTATGAAAAGACAGAAACCTTACCTAGTGAGGCGTAATGAAAAAAAATAGTACATTTTATTAGTAGTAATAATTTGTACATTTTCAATACTAACCCATCCAATTTTCAGCCAATTTTTCAATGCAAATAGAAGCAAGAGGTTTTGGAATATTAGAATCCCATTCGAATTCTTCTGGCTGAATTTTTCTTCTAGGTTCTATATTTTTTGTATGCTTATAAGCTAAATAAGTGGTGAATTTTACACTTTCTGAAAACTTCATAGTTCAACGATCGAGGTTCAAACCTTTTACAAAATAGGTATTCATACATGAAATGAAAATAATTTACTAAATACAGAAGTCTGCAGTATCGTTGTTATACCGACGCTCATCAACGAACAATGCAACCATAGAAACAAAAGTTTTGTTTGTTCAATTTTTCTTATTGATAAACGCGCGCTTTTGAAGGCTATTTGTACCGGAAGTGCTGTTTTATTCATAGACAAAATAAAATTTGGGGAATTAGAGGCATTATTTTTGCAACACTGCGCATCGTCAACGATTCCTGTCCTCTGCTCTACTCTACTCCTTCCGTGTAGATTTTGACTGATTTTAGTGATTTTAGAATTCAATTGTTTTTGTATTTGAGCTAATTTATTCTTTTTATGCAGAGTTTTCATTTTTTTCATCTGTAGGATTCATTTTCATTCATCTTACAAAACCTTCTTGCGCACATCTGTGAATCTGTCATCAACATCATTCATTCATTTCAATCAAATTGACATTTGTTGAATTTGGACAGGAGATTCTGTCATTATTTTGATAATTTCATGTTTTGCTAAGGAAAAGGAAAGGCGAGGCGTAGGACTCTTAATAGTTTTCTTTCAGTATTCAGGACTTAAAATTCGTTGACGATGGATAAACACAACAGTTCCGAATTATTAAATTCCGATTTTTCGCTATCAAAGAATGCCAGTTCCGACTCACTGGACTCTGATTCAAAATCGAGTTCATTGAATTCTAAACACGGACAAGACTCCGTAAGTTTCCTAAAAGGATTAATTTATTCTTATTGAATTTTATAACAGCCGCTTCCCTGCTTCCTGTAACTTAGTTTAAGCTAGCGATTAGTCACTGCTGTGCGCTACTATTTATTTGCAGAACCAATTGTTTAAGTTTCCCTGTTGCAATGAGCAGAAACAGGTCTATTCATATTTGCCTATTTATTAACTGCATCCACAATCATAGGCAACAAGAGCTGTCCAAGGCTGGTATCATGTCGCTTAACCAAGTATGATTGCTGACCGATTAGTTTCCAGGCATTCAAGTTCAGGTTTCTTTTCAGCCTCACGTTCTGGGGGACATTCAACTCCTGGATGGTGAGAAAGTGATGAGCCTAGCCCGGGATGTGACATACTTGTGCCCATATAGTGGTCCTTCTCGGGGAGTTCTTAAAGTGACCAACTATCAGCTGCACTTCAGACCAACAGATACAGCTGCATTACAAAGTACTCTCAGTGTGCCCCTTGGTGTTGTAAGTTGTGTTTAAATTTTTCTTTATTTTCTTTATCTATCATTAACATCTCTATAAACATAAGTACTATTTATTATACTCTACTCCTGGTCCTGTCTTGTGGTCTTATGCCTACATGTAGTGCTGTAGATGTGAGTTTATTTGACAGTTTTCTGTTTTGGAAACCACCAAACCAATACTGAAGATTTTGGGCAGAGGATTATTCTCAGTTATTTTTCAGTTCCTGGAATAGGGTCTGTAATGTAAACACTGGGTAAGGACATACTTCGCTTAGCCCAAATAATGATGGGCAGGAGGATGATGATGGTGATGATGTAGATAAAAACTGATCCACATGCCACATTATTGATAGGTGAACATAAACATTAAGATTTACAAACATATTTCAGGTATCTCGAATTGAAAAGGTTGGTGGAGCTTCATCGAAAGGAGAAAACTCATATGGCATTGAAATATTTTGCAAGGTAACAATCTATTATCAAATTACAGAGACTTCAAGTATTTTATTGTTTTCTATGATTAATTATTAATGCATAATTCATTACAGGATATGAGAAACTTAAGGTTTGCCCACAAACAAGAGAATCATTCTCGACGCGGAATATTCGAGAAATTGCAGCAGTTAGCATTCCCGCTGTCACATAGGCTTCCTTTATTTGCATTTAGCTACTCGGAGAGCTTTCCTGAAGATGGATGGCATGTGTATGAACCTATTGCAGAGCTGAGGCGCATGGTAAGATGATTATAATTACGGGTTAACATACATAAACCTTATTAAAATTACTCACAGACCCTAGATTTTTTACTCAACTCCTCTACAAAGCCAAAAGAGGGATATGATTTTAACAGGCTATACATGTTCATCTGTTCACTCATAACTGCTACCTAAACTACTCCTCGTATTTTTACAAATGGTATAAACAAGACTATTAACAATGTTTGATTTGCCTCAATTATATTATGACATGTGATTCTGGATTTTTAATTTGTCTGTGTGTGATGTCTTGTTTATAACTTTTTAGATGGCGTTCTTGTTGTAGTTGGGCTTTAGTTTTTAACTTATAAAATGATAAAGATAACAGGTGTTGCATATTTTGGCATGTTTTGACCTTTTTGTTGCATAATTCAAGCATTTATGATGCATATTTCGGCTATTTAAGTTGAATATAATCCAGTCTCTACTGACCATGCTTTAGAATACCTTAGAAAAGGAATTAAGAACTTTAGCAGCTATCTGTACCTACATGTAAAAGCCATACATATTCCTACAAATGAAAAGCCTCCCTTGGTCTGCAGGGCGTAAACAACGACATGTGGCGTATCGCCCGGATCAATGACAAGTATGAAGTTTGCGACAGCTACCCGTCAGTCTGGGCTGTGCCAGCAGCTGCTGGTGAAGACTTGCTGCGCGCCGTGGCCACTTTCAGGTCGAGAGGACGGATACCTGTTCTGGCGTGGATACACCCCAGCTCTCAGGCCACTATCACGCGGTGTAGCCAGCCTTTGGTTGGGGTGAGTGAACATTTTTTCTTTTATGAGGAACAACCTATATGCGAAATTTCATGAGTACTGTAGAGATGTCACCGTCTGCATGGATGATAACAGAACTGTCCTGGGTGTGGACAAACTTAAGTATTTTCATGCGCGATAACGATTTTAGACATAACATAGGTATAAAGAAAACAAATTAATGTCCAAGTAGGGTTATCCATTATTTATTTATACAACGTGTTTTTTTTATATCCCATAACTCTAGGGGGGGTCATTGTAGTCATCATTATGAACAACTTTTACAATGGGACCAAACCTGAAATCGTTAGTAAAAGTTGTTCAGTACAGTGTATGCTAAACTCCCTAAAGTCAAAAAAATGTTTCCTGCAAAATATTATTTTTTCCAACATTTTTTCTCGTTATATTTGATTTTATCAGTTGAACACTCATACGCAGATAAATATTGTGCCCACTGTGACTAAGCTCTGCAGATTGAGAAAAAACTTGGTCATTCATCATTTGTCTAAAATATTGATTGAAGTATGACGTAATTCAGTTGTTTATGATGTTCTAGCGCACCAGTCATTTAGCACTTAAAGGGAATTTCCCCAAGATCTAAATAGGTCGGTGGGTAATCTTTTGAGAAGTCATTCAATTGGTCATTATTATGTACAGGGAATTTTATATTGTCATTTTAGTCTTAGAATGTTCACAATGGGTTTAACCATATTAAGACTGAATAATTAAAACCAGGTCACGGATGTTTTGTTCCTAAAGGTGCTTCTACACCAACCCCCTTACTAATAAACGTTTTATAGCGTCTGTATAGTTACACAACGCTTTGTCTTCTTCTTTCGAAAGTCAAATTGCTGACGACTGAAAGAGAGGAATCGGTGTGTATTCATCTGATATAATACGTTTGTTAGTAAGGGGGGGCAACTCGATAAGGCCCGTCGTTGAAAATCGTGTTACACGACCGTTAAATCATGAAAATAATGGTTCGTTCCGTATCTAGGAATGTCCACGGTCAATTTGCTCAGGCTTATCGAGGACTATCGAGTCGGTGAAGGGTTCTTCACCGACTCGATAGTCCTCGATAAGCCGATCAACGTTCGACTTTAAGGTGGTTACTTTAAAGTCGAACGTTGATCGAATTCAACTGTAATAATTATCATATCACTCATATTGATTTATGCATCTGAGTTCACCGCCAAAACCGGTTCCGGCTGCGCTTCTATTCTTACTAATTACAGGATTTCTGTGTAGGTGTAAATGTAAATACCACGGAATTATAATTGTTGACGATCGTTATTGATTTTTTCTCAGTATTCTTGTTATGACGCGCGTAAACTTGCGTCATTGGACTGCAATGATCGTTAGAGTAATTAACACATTTCTCGTCTGCTTGAGAATATGTAGATTATTCGAATTTCTTTTCTGTATCATGTATGAGTAAACTATGAAATTTATACAATGACCTTGTCTGACCCAACTGAGCAAAGTGTAACAAAAAAGACGTCATAATTTAAGGGGTGTAACCACCCATGAATATGAGCAACTTTTAATAGGGAATAGTCTGAATTCGATAAAATCAAAGGAGAAAAAAAAATTGAACAGTTACGAAAATTGCTAGGTTGCTACTGAGAAGCTGCTAATTATTTTGAAAAGATTCCTCTATACTTAAGTTGTTCATATACAAGTAAGCATTCCTCCGCAACGCACCATTTCTGAAACGCCTTTGTCTTTTTACATCATGCCTAGCCGATCTAGGCTTCCAATCTAACCGGCCGCAGCAGAATACCAGTATTTATCATGGAGCGACTGCCTATCTGATGTCCACAACCCTGTTACTGGGTAACGCGATACTCCTTGGTAGACTAATTATTACATTAATAAATAAAATCTTTTTAGGTAAGTGGTAAACGTAGCCGCGAAGATGAGCGCTACATACAACTCATAATGGATGCCAACGCTCAAGCGCACAAGTTGTTCATCATGGATGCTCGACCTACTGCCAATGCTGTCGCCAATAAAGCTAAGGGAGGAGGGTGAGTAACTGAGGAGTGAGGACTAACGCACTGAAAGTTGAGAAAAAGTTAGCTAATGGACGACAAGAACGTGTTTTTTAAATTTGTCCTGGATGTAAAGATACGAATGCACGTTAGTTAATTAAGTACTTAAAAAAGCTTCATCATCACCATTCATTCGTTCGCTTGTCGATATAGAGTTCGGAGTTATTATTATTATTTTTTTACTATTGCCATTTATAATTTACTAGCTGCGCCCCGCGGTTTCACCCGCATAAGTCTCGAGCTTTCTAATATAATTCCATCATGATTCGAAAGAGACGTGGCGCCATCAATTTTCATAATAACGTTATTGTTGTTTTCCTCGGGAACAGCATTTTTTTTTGGGATGAAATGTACCATATGTCCGTTTCTGTACACCTGACAACGTATATGCAAAATTTCAGTATGATCGGTTCATTGGTTTAGGCGTGAAAAGGTAACAAACAAATAATCTTACTTTCGCATTTATAATATTAGTTAGGATTATTGGTTGCTAATTCACATAACATTAATTATTTGGATTTGAAATTAATAATTAAAAATAATTATTATTCCTAATATTTGCACGCCATACTATTGGCAAACATGTCTGATGCTTTATTTTTTATGTTATGTTGCATGCATTTTATTCCTATATATGTACACATAATATATCTTATATACTTACTTATTTATTTATATATACTTTATTGTACACCAGAAAAAACATCTTATCTTAGCCCGGAGTAGATTTTAACTATAATACATAAATATAACTACACACTAGCTGGAATTCCCCGAAGGAGAAGGACAAATGTTGTTCGACGGAAATGTTGAAGGGCGTTTAGGGGGCTATCTTTTTAAATTTATGCTCAAAAAGTGCTGATTCTCAGCATTATTTTGTTCTTTAGAGACTAGCACCTACATTATCAGCCTATAATGTTCCCACTGCTGGGACACAAGCTTCCTCTCTTCGAGAGGGATTGGGCTGAATCTACCACGCGGGCCCAGTGCGGGTTGGTAGGTAGATGTCACATGTCTTCGATTTTTTTTTTTGGTTCTAGGAGATGCCGGTTTCCTCACGATGTTTTCCTTCACCGTTTTGAGAGCAGTGGTGATGAAATTATTTACCCAAAGTAAAGCGCCTGCCTGGGTTTATACCCACGACCTACAACTTATAAGTCGGGGCTGTTACCACTGCTCTCTTTAGCACCTTAACAGCCACTAAGATTAACTTGCGAGTAGCAAATTATAACAAATATTAAACCTTTACAGATATGAGTCAGAGGACGCGTATCAGAACGCCGACCTCGTGTTCCTAGATATACACAACATTCACGTGATGAGGGAGAGTCTGCGCAAACTGAAGGAGCTCTGCTTCCCGCAAATAGACCAGACGAGGTGAGCGACCGCTATGTTTATTATATTTTAAAGCGAATATTAAACATAAACATTAGAATCAATTATGTTTATGTTACAGTTAGAGAGGTTAACGTTGACTATGATGTACTCATTCATTAACGCTGCTACGAATCGATTATTGAACCTCTATTCGTACTAATAATATACTTGTCTCATTTATTTATTTCAAAAGTAGCTTCACGTCGTAACCTCTGAACGGATTAGGATGAAATTGACATAGGCCTTTTGAAGATACAAAAGCCTGCACGGACATTGGGGTCAAAGTTAGGACAGCACTTTTCGTAATACTTAGGGCGGGTTGTTACACGCCCTCTTAACGCACGCGTATACGTCAAAAATGGTGCTAACTATCGTCAAACAAAAAAAAGCATTGTTTCAAATTACAATTACAAAATGATGGCCTTGCCGTGCGCCAAATAATAACGAGTACGTAATCGTTATTATTTGACGTACGTACGTTACGTTGACCAACCGTTTGAAACAACCGGCCCTTATCAAGACAATGTGAAAACAACTTTAACTTTAAGAGCTCAACTGTCACTAATGAGAACAATTACTTTTTTATTGTTACTGAAGTTAATAAGCTTGCCTACCGAGACGCGATAAGACGCCGCCGGGTTAATGGAGCAAAATATTCCGGTTCTTTTATCCTAATAATAAAACAAGCATTGTCAGGAGGTTCCTCTCTCTGGAGCCCTGACCGCCGGTAGCTTGGACCCTGTTCCCGATACCGGTGGGCTACTATTTTTTATATTTTTAAATGTTTTTATATATTTTATATGCTAATATTTAAAAATATAATTTATATGTAAATAATGAAATAAAGGAAACAATGTTTGTCTAACAGTTTTGATAATTTCCAGATGGTTTAGCGGCATTGAAGCCAGTTGCTGGCTTAAACACATCAAATGTATATTGGCTGGAGCTGTTCGTATAGTGGACAAGGTAATCTCATAATACTACATTTTATTATTATTTTATTTCACTATTAAATTAACCTATTGTTATTGATTATTGTTTTTTTGTAACATAAAATGATTTATTGAATATAATTATTATACAGGGTCAAATTAAATTAGCGAGCGAAACTCCGCAAACGTATTCGGTATCGATATCTTATCACGACAAAATAAGAAATTGATGTGTTTTTTGAGATCATCGACCTCTTTTGATGTTGTTTGAAGTACTTTTGAGTTAAAAACCGTTTTTATTTTTCGTTTTATCGTGTTTGAATATCGATAACCAACACGTCTGCGGAGTTTCGCTAGCTAATTCAAATTGACCCTGTATATTTAGTAATAGCAAATTAGCCATTAAAATACAAAATTTAGTTAATTGTATTACTCTGTCTTCCTTCGCACAGAAAGTTTGCGACGTTCTAACATTAGCGTATTCCATTCATCAGCAAAAACCACAACAAGTTACACAGTACAATTGTTACTTAAACAATAGTTATTGTTTAACTTGATTAATAGTGTTAGAATGTTCTTTCTTTTAGTCCACATTGCCCACTGCTCTGCATAACTCTCGTTTTTCCTTCCAAACCTCTTCTTTTACGATTTCTGGATATACAAGCCATGTACCCAATGGAATTTCCCATCGGCAAAAATTACGAACTTCCATACAAAATTGCATCACTTTTTTAACCCCTTCAGAGGGTTAATTTTCAAAAATCATTCCTTAGAGCTCACTTTTGCTCTGAACTCTTATGCAAAATTTCACGTTTCTAGACCCAGCAGTTTAGCCTGATCGTTGTCTGTCAGTGAAATGAATTTAAGATTTGCATCCGATTAGACTGGAAGCCGACCCCAACATAGTTGGGAAGAGGCTAGGCAGATGATATTAAGTACATTTGCCCTGCAAGCCAATCCAATGTGTCACACCACCTTCGCAACGAAGCCTGCGGAAGGACATCGCCACCGAGATCGCACGTTGCAAAGGTGGTGTGTCATTGTCTTGCTTATAAACCTTGAGTGAATGAAACAGGTGGAGAATCACAAGACTTCAGTGCTAGTCCACTGTTCAGATGGATGGGACCGCACGGCTCAACTCACAGCATTAGCAATGCTGATGCTAGATCCTTACTACAGGACGCTCAGGGGTTTCGAAGTGCTCATCGAGAAGGAGTGGCTTTCATTTGGACATAAGTTCCAGCTGGTATGTTTTTAATATTCTTTGTTTCGTAGTTCGTGAATTTGAAATGTTTGTCAATGAAAAATAACTACTTACATATAGTTTTTTTCCAATACTAGTAATTACTAACGGCAACTGTGCCTATAATTGAGTACCAAACTTCCACACTTACGAACATTTATAACTTTAGTAGGATTATTTCAGTATCATCGCTGACTGTCGATACAGGATAGTTGTACCGAAATTGTATCCTCTCATTGTATCTGAATTTAAGGACGGAAATGATAAAAAATACTTAAAATAAACTGGCCTACATTCATTTGGTATTACAATTGAAAAATTAAATAATTTACCGTTGTAAAAGGATATTTTGATGATGATGAAATGATTAGTGTAGTCATTTAACAACCGTACATCCTCGGTGCTAATCAGAATATTTAGTTATTGAGGGTTCAATCTGGCAGAATGTTAAACTTACATAAGTAATTATAGTCTACGAGTTTTTGCCCGTGGTTACTCTCGCATTCTAGGGGAACTACTTAATGTGTCCCACTTAAATTAATCCGGGACATGGTGTATCTGTGTTCCAAATAATATGCGCTATTGTCACCTAAGACGACACTGACCAACGGTGTAGGAAAACTTCGTGAGATCCCAGACCTATAACTGTTTGAAATAGCCAACACCGAAGGTGTTGTGTTCAATGCTCGACCCTTGAATCACAATGTTTTGCGTGCGTTACATTGCGCGTTTACCGTAAACAGCGATATTTCACTCCAAAAATAAAAGTTGTATCCCAATAATCATTTTTGTGTTAATCAGTTCGATGTACAGAATGCGTAAATGACGGCTATGTGATGGGTCTTTTTACACTCTGTATATGTTTTACTTCGCAGCGTATCGGTCACGGCGACGAGCGACATTCAGACGCAGATCGGTCACCCGTCTTTGTCCAATGGGTGGACTGCGTGTGGCAGCTACAGCAACAGTTCCCGACTGCCTTCGAGTTCACTGAGAGACTGCTGATCACGATCGTTGATCATTTGTACTCTTGCAGATTTGGCACCTTCCTGTTTAATACTGAGAGGGAAAGGGCGAAGGAAGGTGGGTAGTGAAGAAGGTTTTAATAAAAATAAAATAAAATAAGTACATGGTTTGTCGCAAAGCAATGAATACCAAAAAAAGAATGGCACCCAAGATAATGTATACGTATATATTATGTGAACTTAAGGATACTTTGGCTTTAACGGAAAATGAAATACTATTTTGGATTTCTATTTAATTTTCCGCACAATATTATATAACTTCTCCAAATCACCACGTAAAATAATTCATCCTTAAAAAAAAACATTCCTTTACAGAAGTAAAAACCAAGACCGTATCCCTCTGGTCATACATCAACAGTCGTCAGGACTTGTACCTTAACCCTCTGTACTGGGGCCCACCATCATTCGGTGCGAGTCCTCCGTCGCCGTACTCGCGCCCGCAAGTCGTGCTCGTGCCTGTCGCGTCGTTGAGGGTCATCAAGCTATGGAAGGCGCTATACTGTCGGTGGAATCCTACTATGAGGCAGCAGGTTAGTATCACTGACAGTAGGCTAATCATACATTCTTAGCGGTAGTTCTCAGTAGAAGCCCGGAGTTTGAAAGTTGGTAGTGTCATACCCTGCGTCTTGGAACGCACGTAATAGCCGTTGGTCCTGCGCCTGTTCTCCTCCCGGTCGTGTCGGCTTGCAGTCCTATTGGACTGTGAGGGTAAAGGAACAGAGAGTGCACCTGTGTTTGCGCACACCCTAATCTTCGTTGAGATTGGCCGGCGCATGACCGAAATTCGGTCACGATGATATTATTAATTAACCGTTCATTTTATACGAAACAGGAAAGAAGAGGGATTATTTTTAGCTTGACCTTGGCCTTTATTATGTACTAAATAACAAAATATTTTTAATGCGCTTATCCAGCCTTAATTCCGCCGATAACTGCTAATTTACAACCGTAACCAGTATTTTCTCTCCACAGGACCCTATTTACCAACGCACTCGCGAGTTAGTCGCCATTCGGGCTCAGCTGGAGGCGGCCGCAGCGGCCGCGGCTGGAGACCACGCGGCCCGCCAACACCGACTCGGCCTGACCCCGCCCCGGGTCGCCAGTCCACACCACGTATGAAACGAGGACTTGTACTTCTACGACAGCCACTTGTCTGTCTGAGAAGTCAATTTCACGTCTCGAAAATGGACTCTATTACCTAATGTTATAGTTGCATACTTTTTGGACTAAAACTTCGTGTTTGGTGGTACATATTTTTTGTACGCTGCTTTAATTTTGTGTTCGATTATACATGGCCGCCTTGATTCTCGACGACCGTATTAAACAAGGACTCTGTGTAGGACAGGGCTGCATTCCAGTGCGGAAAAGGGATGGTGCTATTGGTCATTTATAGCTCCGTCTCTTTTTTACACTGAAATCATGATGGCATCAAACCGCCCATAATACGGCACCAGGTTGTCTTAGTATACATGCACAAGTAAGTATTGCATTAATATAATAAACTCTGTTAGCATTACCGAAGGTCTTGTGTGTTCGCACTAAGTTGTCGATGACTAGTTGTCCATCATTTACTCAAATTTAACAAAAGAACTGTCAATGTAAAAGACGAATATACATAATTATATTCCATAATATTGAAATCCGTTTCGAATTGATGTTATTTCAGCTTATGCAAATATCAATTTGATGCTGGTGTAAATTAAGTTTATTTCAGAATGACTATCAAAAAAGCACTTTTAAAAAGTCATAAAACAGCCAGTTGTAGCGCAAACAGAACCTTATGTGTTGGTAGTAAAGTTATTATTCCAAAAACACATATTTGTTTACATGTATGAAAACTAGATTGCGAACGCGGATTTAGTGTATCTGTTTTTCGTAAAGTGGGTGTGCAATCTTTTGTTTTCCCTCTGAATGTCATCATTGAAAACAAAAGATTGTACTTTCTTGTATTGGTTAAAACATGAGTGTTCCATTATCTCCAATGAACTCTGGCACCTAAATCCAGATACTTTTTGAATAGTAAGTTTTGCTTAGTGTAAATATTGTTATAATAACGTAATATGGTCTCAAAATTTGACTTTGTGACACTGACCAATATCTAACGTATTCTATTAAATCTTAATGTATTTTTTAAAGCGTTAGTATGCCAAGGTCAGTGCTCCTTAAAGTACCGGTAAATGTATTTTCGAGAATTTCATACAAATTCTGTATAGTTAGCGCCACGAAAGATGAGACTTGACCCCCCTCCCGCGCTCTTTTCGCCGCCCCTATGACGCCCGGTTCCGTCTCGCGCCTGAACCTCATACCGCTAGATACCTAAAATCGTGTACTGCGCATGTCAAACCACGTGGTGTGTCAAGTCTCATCTTTCGTGGCACGCATTATACCATTCTATGCCATGAATGTATCAGGTAAGTGCAGGTTGGAACAGCATAGCTATTCACAACCACTCGATACGCTTCCGTACCGTATCGAACATCAATCAATGTTATCGTAGAAGTCCTCTAAACGCTGTTCACAAGTCCAAAACCCGAAAATTTTGTCAGTTTAAATCAAATAGACGACCGCTATTCTTCCGACAGCTGTTTGCTGTCGGGGGAAAGGCAAATCAGGTTAACGAAATGTGTCATTTTCGATACGATAGCCTGTCGGATGATTGTGAATAGCTATGCAGAACAGTCCTAACTTCTTTAAGGGAGAAACGCCAAGCAAGTCTGCGAAATTCAAATTTTCTTACTTTTTTTTTTTGCAATTTTGAGGCCAGTGTCAGGGTGTATACAATCATCAACACAACCCTTTAAGTTCATATAATATACTAGAGGGTTGTATTCATGATTTTAATCATTATAATTCTGTAGATACAAACTTGTTAAGCGCCCTGTAAACGACCAAATTTGCTTGACAAATTTGCTGGTCAAACTTCACGTTTTCTACTATAGACTGTTTGACAAAAGCGTCAAACACGGCTGCACACTCAAATCATTTGACAAACGCGTAAAATTTGACAAAAAATTTGATCGTTTACAGGGAGCTTTACAGTCGCGAATCATATTTTGTTCTAACTGACACTGACCTGCAAATGGCAAAAAACATAAGAAAATTTGAATTTCGCGGTCTACAACTGCGCATTCACCTTAATGTAACTCCCAAGCAGAATGTTGCATTTAGAACTTTAAAAATTATTTAATTAGACAAGTTTTGGTTGAACCAGGAAGTAATTTGATAAAGAACATGCCAAAAACTATTTCGCCACGTATTATTGTTTCTTATTGCTTGTAGTACAGTAGGCTGCACGTCAGTGGTCACAACATTGAGCTACCCTAGCGTAGTACGGAGGTCCAATAGAATGCGAGGCCAGCTTATACTGGTTTGTTAGGATTCCGTACCCAAAGAGTGCCAACGAAACCCTATTACTAAGCCTCCGCTGTCCGACCGTCCATCCGTCTGTCTGTCAGCGGGCTGTATCTCATGAACCGTAATAGGTAGACAGTTGAAATTTTCAGTGTTTAATTTTATTGCCGCTATAACAACAAATATTAAGAATAGAATAAAGTAAAGGGGTTCCCATACAAGATATTTTTTTGGCGTTTTTGTAGCGGTCAGTACCTCATGAAATGGTAGACAGTTGCAATTTTCTGTGTATTTCTATTGACGCTATAATATAACAACAAATAATTGAAATAGTGTTAATAAAAATGAAAGGGTGTCTCCATACAAGAAACGTGTTTTAATTCGGTGTTTTTTGTCTTGTGGAACCCTACATGTGCGATGCCGACTCGCACTTGGCCGGTTTTTTACCAATGACTCGGCCTACCGTACGTATACTTACGCTATTAGGAAATTATTTGTTATATCTTAATTAACTACTACTTATTTACGTACTACGTATTTTTAATGAGTATTAATGTTTTCAATATTTACCAATTGTTATCTTTTATATCGATGACGACTTTTAAAATGTTGTTCTCTGGTTGAGACTGCTTATTAAAAACCATTACTTTGTTTATTATGTCTATGTTACAAATGAAGGGTGCTTGTGGCTAAGTAATAACAGCTGCACGGGTCGATCGATCAGGTTAAGCTACGCTTGCCGCGGTTGGTCCGTGGATGGGTGACCTTCTTTACATACCAAGACCTTTCCGTGCCTCGGAAAGTACGTTAAGCCGTTGGTCCCGGCTGTCATTCGTGGATCTTTGACAGTCGTTACGGGTCGTCAGAAGCCCCGAAAATCTGACAACCAGTCTTACCATGGGGTATCGTATTATTCGTATTACCCAGTAACTGGGTTGTGGAGGTCAGATAGATAGTCACTCTATGTAAAATACTGGTATTCAGTTGCGTCCGGTTAGACTGGAAGCCGACCCCAACATATGTAGATGGGAAAAGGCTAGGCAGATGATGACAAATGAAGGGTGCTTTCTAGCCATGAGAATACTACACCATGGACTATGGATGCCACTTTAATTCTAAACGAATGGTATACAGGGTCACATCAACGCACAACCTGGTACCATGGATTCAGTACACGATTCCTCTGAGTTGAAATTTTTCGTTGGTTATTTTAAAAAAAACACTGCTCTCAAAACGGTGAAGGAAACATCGTGAGGAAACCGGCATGTCCTAGAAGCAAAAATTCGAAGACATGTGACATCTGCCAACCCGCACTGGGCCCGCGTGACGGATTACGACCCACTCCCTCTCACTGAGAGGAGGCCTGTGTCCCAGCAGTGGGAACATTATAGGCTGATTATGTATGTAGGTATCTAAAAAAAGTAAGCTCTGCTATATATTTTGACCGCGTAGGTATTGCACTTTTCTATGCAATGGCAGCTTTTTTTTTTAACTTATGAAACATTTCTACGCAAGGGGAGTCTAGAATCGTGTCCTGAATCCAAGGTTTCAGTTTGCGCCTCGATGCCACTCTGCATATTGAATAATTGAATGTAAATGTGTCTTGACTGGCGAATTAGAACTTTTTATAGCATGATAAGAATGATAGGAAAACGTATTCCATTTTATTTATGTATGTATGTATCACAGAAAATATGTAGGTAATTAGTAGGTATAATATTACAATTAATGTGTAATTATGTAAATGTACTATTTGTTATGATTATGAAGCATTTAAAATATATATATTTCGTATACTTACTGGTTAGCAAAACATAAATATACAGGGTCAAAATAAATTAGCTAGCGAAACTGCAGACGTGGTGAGTATCGATGTCTAAACACGATAAAATAAATACGATTTGATGACTTTTTTGTGGGGTGAACGAAAGCTCGCGCTGGCAGTATTTTTACTTGAAGTATGAGATGAGAAAATCTGTTTTCTTTTGTTGAGAAATGGATACCAATCTGTTTTACACAGTAAAACTATTTTAAAACTAATATTACAAATGATTACAAAAGACTGCCGTTGTTGACCTGACAAAAAAACATCTAATTAAAAAAAATATGTTTTATCTTGTTTACGTATTGATACCCATCACGTCTGCGGAGTTTCGTTAGCTAATTTAATTTGACCCTATATATGTAACTGATTATCGTGTAAAAGTTTATACAGTTAAATTTTAACAATAATTAGTGGTAAGAAAATATTAATATTGACATACTGTTTAGCGTTTACTAAGAGTTTGTATGTTTATAGCTCATTCAGCATCGATTGATGTCTAACTGGGCTTTTACACTGAGATATCAGCGATGTAAACAAGAAGTATTAATTTAAAGTAGTTTTTATATAAACAGTTTTATTGTAAGAATTATTAAAATATATCCACACATTATTATTTAGTACATGTAATAAGTTGTAAAAATAAATGTAAATATTTTAAAAATAAATGTTGTTCAGCAATTTTTCGGTTTTAATTATTCCTCTGAAATTAAAACTGTTTACGCTCGATTACGGTGTAAAATGTTAAACAAAAACAATCATCTTGATAAACCAAAAATAACGGCTTGAACTTTGATAACTTGAGGAGATAGAAGGCGCGGCGGTTATCAACTTTATTATTGTGTAAAGCATTCTTATATGAGCAGTGTTCTAGTCAACATTTCCTACATTAATTAGTAGTTTAAAAAATGTTAAAATTCGTTAGAGATGGAGCCATTAGGACCCAAGCGGTGAATTATTTAAAAACATTCAGAAATGAAAAGAGGTTGATAGCTACGAATCAGGAGGTTGTGTCATGGGCTGATGTTGTGATCGTCGGTAAGTTTTTTTAAAACATATAACCCCCTTATTACAAAACAAGGTTTTTCCTAGGTTTAAACCACCGATCCAGTTATTAAGAACTTAACTGTTATAGAAATGCAGTTCTTTATATTAAAATGACAACTTATATCGGTGCTAAGTTGTCATTTTAGTATTAAGAACTCTGCCTAAATCGAAATAAAGTTCTAAATAGAAATACGGGCTCAAAGCTTTAGAACTAAAGGTACATTTTGTTTTTTTTTAAGACAGTTACCTGCTTACTAATAAACGTATTATATCAGGTGAATAGTTACACACCGATTTTTCTCTTTCAGTCGTCAGTAATTTGACTTTCGAATGAAGAAGACAGTGTTGTGTAACTATACAGACGCTATACAACGTTTATTAGTAAAGAGGATAATTATGTTCTTTTTTTGAGCCTCGCTAATTTGTTCTTTGTTGAATAATGATTTCTTATTGCTAAAATGTAATAATAACTGTTGTTGTAAATTATTAGAATTTTTATATTGACGCCGTAATCAATAGCTTGAGATTGGAGTTACCAATCCCAAGCTATTGATTACGGCGTCAATATAAAAATTTAGAAGTCAGTAAGCGTTTCCGAAACAGTAATTAGCCGTAAGTTAATTGGTTTTGTTTTGATGTTCTTAGGAGGAGGTATAGCAGGATGCAACACACTGTACCAACTCACTAAGAGAGGGGTAAATGCTGTTCTGTTGGAGAGAGCCAAGTTGACCTCCGGGACGACATGGCACACTGCTGGTAAAGTACTTCTTCATTTTTACCTACACCTAGGAGAATTTTACAATGATTAACTCCTAAAGTATTGATAGAAATTATGAGGTGTTGTGCAAGTGTTCTGGTTTTTGTGATACAATATTTTTTTAATACAGGCACCAACGAAACAATTTTTTCTATAATGTACATTTTTTATTTGGAAAATTGTTTTTATGAACATTTTCTTTTTGTATTTATTTATTTAAATAGCATCTTTGCAGATATACTTGAATTGTATCATATTTCAACAACGGAAAAGATATTCTGCGAGAAAATCGCTTTTGTGTTGTGCTTGGTGTGCTCATATTTTAAAAACTCGCGGTTCAAATAATGTATTTTATTAATATTTTATAGGACTAGTATGGTCGCTCAGACCGTGCGACTTGGAAGTAAAACTGTTGCGAGATTCGAGGAAAGTGTACAGTACCCTAGAGGAGGAAACTGGCGACTTTGCGGGCTGGACCAACAACGGTGGCATGTTCATATCACGTAGCAAAGTGAGTATCAATACGGAATACCTACTCCCATAAAACTTAATTAATTGGCTGGAGAAACGTCACACATCAAATAAGTATTTTATAGTAACTCGGCGATCTCTTCCAGATGCCATTAAATGCCTCAAATACTTATGAGCATATTATAAAACGTATTTTCTTTCTTTTAGGTCCGAACACAAGAATACATGAGACTCCACACATTAGGAAAAGCTATGAACATTCCCAGCGAAGTTCTGGACCCACACGAGGCTCAAAAGAAGTTCCCACTCCTCGACCCATCAGTATTTGAAATGGCGTTGTACGCTTCCGAGGATGGCACTATTGACCCTTCTATGGCGTGTAATGCACTTGTAAAAGTAGCCACGAAAAATGGAGCAAAAGTAAGTCTTGGTCTTTCAAAGCTGCTTGTTGCATGATGGTTTTATTCACAAGTTTTAACAGTAAGCTATAATAAGTGACGATAGAAAATCTAAATAGAAGCATTAAGATCGCAAATTCTTAAACTAGGTGGAGTAAAATATTCATAGCAAAAAACTTATTACTGAATAATAAATTGACATCGCTAAGCGGTGGGTCGACTCTTTACGTGACCGAAAAGGGCTGGCCTATTTTTTGGCCAAAGAATCAGCATTGCCATACAACGTGGCAATGCTAACAGCCCTTTGGGCACTTTTCCTGTTGACGAATTCTTTCTCCTCCCTTTTTTACATACTTGCAACATTATTATTATTTTAAGACTGTTAGCTTTAAATGATGTAAATATAATGAAGATAATATTGTGTTGGACTGTCTGGGTCTTTTTAAAGCCCGGTGTGGCCTATTAAATAATAAATGATTTTATTTCTGTAAGTAGGTTTATACAATCATATAAAAAAAAACTTACACGGTCGGTGTTTCCTATCTGACTACTCTGAGAAGAAAGGCCGAAACAAAACTCAGAGGTCAGTCTCTTTTAAAGTTCAGACATAATCTTGGTCAGATCATGTGAATACATGTGATCATGTAGGTTGGTGTCTGAAATGGTCTTCTTATGTCAGGGTAGTTAGCGGAAGGATTACGTCTGACCGAATTACCTACTCTGTTTTTTTTTAGTAGAAATATGCAAAACTTATCGAACAACACACACAATACAACATCACGCTTAGTTTCCTTGAAGGATTAGACAGAGGTGTAGTAATCAAACAATGTTTTTCATGAAATAATTAATATAACAAAAGATAATTTCCATAGGTGTACGAGGACTGCCCAGTGCTTGACATCCATTACACTCATAATCAGCTCGGAAACAAGGAAGTTACAGCGGTGCACACTGACAGGGGAGTCATCAAGACCAAGTGTGTTGTCAACTGCGGAGGTACATAAGTTTTTTTTTTTTATAATCTTATATTTTAGGGAAGTTCAACGCGGACAAACACGTTGCAGGAAAACTGGTGTTATGTTGCTTTGCGCTTCGACTCACTCCTACCTCAGCCGGTGTGTGCAGTGATATTTTTTTTCTTAAATAGCACAGAGAGAGACGTGGCTTTATTTGCCGGCTGTTCATTTGTGATTCGACTTCCAAGCTGGTCTTCTGTTTACTATAATATGTTATTATTTACTATAATATGTTATTATTATAGGGAGCGTATCTAAACCTGTAAATATTTCAGACACGTTATGTTTAGTTTAAACTAGAGGGCGCCGCAGGCTGTGAACAGTACCCAATCTCCATATACCATATCAAGAACGCGTATTCTAACTATTCTTTTATTTAATAGGTGCATGGGGCCCTCGCGTTGCCAGGTTCGCAGGGGTGCCCAACCTTCCATTAATTCCGTTCAAGCACGCGTACGTAGTGTGTGACGCTACGCCCGAAATCCGGGGTTGTCCTAATATTCGCGACCATGACGTCGACTTGTATATCAAGGTGCAGGGAGAGTCGTGCCAAGTCGGAGGATATGAAAAAAACCCGCATATGCTTGATCAGGTATTGATAATAACAGACAACGCACAACCTAAACCGCTGGGTTTAGGGGCATGAACTTTTGGACAAGAGACTTGACTTTTGGATACACACTAGGTGAGAGCTGGTATGGAATTTTGTTATAGCAGATACGTAATCCCATCAGGCGGGCACAATGAAGTATCGACGTCGATTAAAATTTTTTACACAAAATTGTAAGACCAGCTGAATCTTACATTTATTTTTGTTTGAACCAATTTACGAGGTACCCAATCTTTTGTTATCACCACCGGTTATTGACCTAGTAGTGGATGCATTATTTGTGTAGGTATATTTATTATTAATATTACCTCCACGAATGTCGATACCGAAACGTACGACTGACGTCACTGTGTTGATGGTTGGACTTCCATCTTAACATCTTTACACCAGCTTAAGCTCATATACAATATACACTGCTATAAGGCTCGCTGGACTGACTTTGACAGGGGGACGCTTGGTAAGCATTCGTGCAATTGTTTTGTGGAAAGTATTGAAAAAACAAAATGGCGGTGTTAGTTCTGATGTTGGCCTCCCGCCAAAAGATCCTTGTAGTGCTATAATTCGTGTCAAAAAGAAGTACCTATATGTATGTTGATCTTAACTCCCCTTCATCTTTAGGTGCCAGACCACCTCCAGTTCCACTTATACGAGCTCGACTGGGATGTGTTCGGGATCCACCTGAGCAGTGCCACGTCATTGTGCCCCAAGCTTAGTACAGTTGGCATCAAGAGTACGGTGTGTGGGCCTGAGTCGTTCACACCCGACCACAAGCCGCTGCTCGGAGAGGACCCGAATGTGTTCGGTAAGTTTCGGGATTTTGATAACTGTTCAGTCGAAGACTAAAATTGTTAAAACACAACCATTGTTGAGCGAGTCCGCAGCACCTCGCGGGATTTTTTTTCTACAGGGAAGGTAGGTAGGCGGTAAGGAAAGGGTATAAGGGACGTCGATGCACAAACGGTTACCATGAATACAGCTCATGATTCTAGGACCCTACAAAGTTGAAATGTTGTCTTGTACACCGTTCACAGTAGTAGCAGTAGTTGTATAGTTCGGACTATGAGAGTGAGGGAAGAGGAAGTGCACCTGTGTCTGCGCGCACACTTGTGCACTATACCATACCTAATATCTCCCGTGCCGAAGGCTAGTCTCCGTTAAGATTGGCCATTGGTCAACATTGCACGTGGCATATAAATAGTTAACCGGAAAACTATATACCAAGTTCATGAGATAAAAGTCGCGAGTTAACCTTACCTAGATAATAAATTACAGGTCAAGGTACAGTTAATGTAATGTAGGTCAGCTGGTCAACGTACTGACTTAGATACACTGCTGTGGTAGTTATAAGTTAAATTGTAGATATATTACGTTATTAATCTGACGCAAGTAAGCAACGGTTGTGAACTGATTATAAAAGTTAGGTCACGAGTTGTATATTCTGTACCTACCTCGCTAGCCAGTAGATATGTCGCAGAATGATTGTCGAATCCGCTGTTTTACAAAACAGCTCCGTTATATAAAAAAGCTGAACTACGTTCAACTGGATTGTCATTGCGTTACGTACGTTTAACAAAGCCGCTACCCACGTTTAGAAGTAATGCAGAATGGCTTATCGGCAGTCACAATAAGCGTTTGTTGAGGGTTCTAATGCCGAATCGGTGGCAGTAACTAAGCTAGGGCACCCTGTCCAATTGGTTTAGGTTAGGTTAGAGATGACCAACCGCGCGCGAGCCGAGCGAGCGAAGCGAGCGGTGCCGCGGCAGCAGCTGGCGAGCGCTACTCCCAAGTTGGTCGCATTTACTTGGCTATTTAGTATTTTTAGTACTGACTTTCATAATAAAACTCTGAAATGTAATATTCAAATTGTCCTTAAAATCACTGTTTTCACTTGAGTTAGTGTCACTTTCACTCATATAACTCTTTTTATTTACTTCTGTTTCGAACGCCATTATTGTTGTTATGACACACAGAGCCATGAGCGTCATAATTTAGAACTAAAGTCTACAATCTGACGTTTAATTTCACGCTTTTTTACGAAACCTCTAATGGTTGACCCGCTGTATTAATAAACGCAAAACGTTTATGCAATTCTGCGTGTTGAAGTTCAGTAATTATAAAAAATAGCTAAACGTCATTCATCAGCTGTTGTACAGACACCAGCACATCAAGTTACTACAGTCTGTCAAATTTCTTTAATATATTTTCAACTTTATTGCTAAAGCGTAAGGTTCAAAGTTGATTGGGAACATTTTACAGTTTCGGGTAGCTTGATGTGCTGGCTGGCGTCTGTACATAACGGAGCTGTTTTGTAAAACGGCTAGCGGTTATGTAAAACAGCGGATTCCACGATCCATCTGCGACAGATATGCGATATGTTGACCGATACGGGCGAACTAGGAACCTGCATGGTTCAGATGGATCTATGGATATGACCCGAATATTTTATTGGATATCCTGCCTTTACTAAGTACATATTACCAAATGGATCTAGTTCGGGACCTATTCCTATCTGAGATTTCACCGAGTTTTACGGACTTTTAAGCCACGGTAAAATTTAAAATATATATATCATCTATAAACGGATTTCAATAAATTAATAATGAAAGAGTAAATTATGGATAAAAGTGGTGCTAATTGTTCATTATTTTAATTCAGGTCTGTACCACAACTGCGGCTACAACTCAGCCGGGATGATGTTCTCTGCGGGATGCGGTATACAAATGGCAGAATGGATCGTCTCTGGAAGGTGAATACCTAATTTATTTATCTAGAAAGCAGTGGAGGCCCAGTGGTAACTGCCGCGACTTACGAATTGTTGGTCGTAGGTTCGAATCCAGACAGGCGCTTTACTTTGTGTAAATTATTTCATCACTACTGCTCTAAAAATTTAAAAACAAATAAATCGACTTAAAAAATAAATTAACTCAAAATTATGAAATAACTTTAATTTCGGAAGTCGGTGGCTAAAACTAAAATACAGATCGCAAGACACCGATTTCCGAAATTAAAGTTATTTCATAATTTTGAGTTAATTTCTTTTTGAAGTCGATTTAATTTTTTTAAATTACTTTTTTATTTCGTAAGTTTTAGTTTTAAGTAATACGAGTGGAATATTTGTTTGTAATAAGTAGGTAATAGTTTTGTTGTAAATATTGCACTAGAATTAGACCAAGGTGTTGAGATGGTTTCCCTTTGACACTACATCCGTAGCTCGTATCAATAAGCCACTCAGGCCGTCTCACTTACAGGCAAAAGTACTTTCCCTCAGTGAAAACAAGTTCAAAGTCTAGCATTTGCCCTGTATTTTGTAAATAGTTTTTTCAGCTTCTGGAATGTGAACTCATCTGTTTGTTTAAACAAAATAATAACATGAGGTTATCACCGTTATCGCTTTTGCATAAAACTCCGCGTCATCACAATTGATAGTAAGTATTTATTATTTACCTTTTTTTATCAGAAGGATGTTTATGTGAAAATAACAATGATAATTATGCAATTTTTTATTTAATTACTATATATATTTTTTAAATAACATTAATTATGTGTTTTATCTAAGCATGTCACGTGGAGCAATGTTACAGACCGTTTCGAAATGATATTACTTTAGGAACTAGGCTTCGGCTCCCTCTCTCACCGAGCAGTGGGAACTTTATAGCCTTATTATGATGATCTAGGCTTAAGTTTCACCATAATTATTATTGTATCGAGAAAAATTATGCCCGTTCCTGGAAGGATGACTGCTAAAGCTCTACCTACTATGGTGTAACACCTGAGAGAGACAAGAGTAGGTACCTATTAGGCCCTTTATACACGCACGCTCTCTTTACGGTACGGCCTATAAACCGCGCCGTAGAAAAAACGTGTCCGTCAACAAGGTTCCATAGTGATCTGTACAACACTGACGACCGTGCCTACACACGGCGAATATAAACCGTAATTTTTCATAGCAAGAAAAACGTGTGAATACAAAGGGCCTTTCGTTTCGACAGCGTTAACATCAGCGCTAATACCCTACAGATTCGGTGCGATATAATATGCCCCCTACCACTTCTGCAAACCGTTACTTTTTTCTTTGCTAGAGCTGTAGACTAACCACATCTTTACAAATACCCACAGGCCAAACTACAACATGTTCTCATTCGACATCCGTCGCTTCACTCCTGGTCAGATGTCCCGCGCGCACTGGATGCGCGAGAGCAGCCACGAAGCGTACGCGCGGAACTACAATATAGTGTTCCCGAACGACGAACACTTGGCTGGACGGGACGTGAGCCACGACGCCTTGCATCAGGAGCTGGTGGATGATGGAGCAGTCATGCAGTCCAGGGCTGGATGGGAAAGACCGGCCTTCTACCTTCCTGGAGAGAGAGTGAGTTGTTCTTGTCATAGTTTTACGTGGTCGCTCATTGGCTATACTATTGCGGCAACTATACTAGACGCCAACGTTCGTGGCAGTCGAGGTAAAAAAATAAAGAGTCGAATTAGGCTCACTTTGCACCTCAAATCACTAAATACTTTTAGCGCTACTCACATTTAAAACATAATTCTGTCTCTTTCACCTTCAAGCGATTTAGAGAAATGGAACGATGTTTTAAATTGGTTTAGCGCTAAACGTATTTAGTGATTTGTGGTGTAAACAGATCTTAGGAGGTTTTATAAATACTTACGATGTGGTAAACAACCTATTGCATTTCTTTCACCATTCCTTTTAAAACCAAAAACATTATGATTGCTATATTATTTATTTCGTTTAAGATAAAGATTACTTGGTTTTTATTTTATGTTTCGTTGCAGGTGAGAGTACAACAGTACGACTGGGGCGGCGCTGACACTGACTATCCTAGGAACAACGACACGCGGTACGAAGAGATCCTCAAAGGGGACTATTCGTTTGATTTCTCTAAACACCATGATTTGGTAAGTCTATGATTTGTAGCTATTTTACAACATATTTTTTTGTTTTTAATGTTCATTTTTTTCGGTACTTTTTGTAATGTTTTGGGCAAATACCAGCTCTTGGATTTCTTCAGAAGTATGAAAGGAAACTAAAATTTTAAGTACGATAAAACAATCTGTTACAATATTTTTATCTCACGAAATGACGCGCGCTTTACTTGTGGTAACCAAGTGTACAAACACGCTGTGAATGTGTTTGTTAGCGTAGGAACTCTTGGTACCGTCCGAGACAATGGCGATGTCGAAAGTGTGTGTGTGTGTGTGTGTGTGTGTATTATGTGCTGACGCGACGTGTTATGTAACGACGCACACATTCACAGCGTGTTTGTACACTTGGTTATCACAATTAAAGTTCGCGTCGCTTCATGAGATAAAAATACTATAACAGTTTGTAAATTACATTGTACTACAGTAACAGTAATTATGTGCATGTACACTTAAATAAATAAATAGGTTTTTCATCAACCGTAGTATTGGCACCATAATCTTGAATCCACTTTACTCCCAGATCGGACAAGAAGCTCTACAATGTCGTAACGCGGCCGCCCTATTCAACATGTCTTACTACGGCAAGTTCTACCTCACCGGGCCCGACGCACAACGCACAGCCGACCTCGCCTTCACTGCTGACCTGTCCAAACTTAATGATAGGTATGTGTCAATGCACTTTCTGAGTTTATCATAGACATCTGACATCGATGAAGAAAAAACATCGTGAGGAATGCTGGACAGTAAATTTAAGCCGCCAACCCGTCTTGAGTGAGCATGGTGATCAATGCTCGTGCCTTCACTGTATGAGAAGAGGCCTTTGCCCTGCCGTGGCACATCAAGCTACTACAATCTGTTAAATGTCTTTAGTAGATTTTCAACTGTATCGCTAAAGCATAAGGTTCAAAGTTGATTGGGAAAATTTGACAGTTTCGGGTAGCTTGATGCGCTGGCATCTGTACAATAATAGGTTGGTATTCATTATTATGTATCAATGTAGCATTACGTCTGTAAACCTCGGAAGTGTATAATACGACGCTGTCTGTACTGTACATTTACAATAAAAAAAAAAAAAAATTTCCAGAGTGGTGTATTCTCTCATGTTGAACAAAAAAGGCGGAGTGGAAGCGGACGTGACAGTCACTATACTAGACAGCGGCACTGGGCAGCTACACGAGCCAATCTTTAAGGTATGCGCTGGAGTTGATAACGATCATATTTATTCTTTTAAACTTTAACAGTGTTGGAACATTGATATCGAATCAGTTTTCTACAACAACTTTAACTTTTATAGGTGTTCAGTATTTTTTTATGATTATTATTTACAGTTTTAGTACGCTACTGATAAAAGTGGCCACTATTATCAGTTTTAGTGATTATAAAACTAAACAATGTAAAAATACCTTTTGTATTATATCTTGTGGAGCACAACTAAACGTGCTTATTTTCTGCATTTTCATTCTAAAATAAAAGAAATAACCAAAAAAACCACGAGGGCGCCACTGTGCGGTTGGCGTATGGGCGGCGCAAAATTACCTACCCATTTTTATGATGTTTATAAATGATTAAAAGTATCGTTAATCAATACTGTTATTTTTGATTTTATCTGAGCCTTTCTCCCGGTCCTGTAAATGTAACAATTTAATTGCTAGACTCATACACGAAGAGGAGTGCGACTCGCCGCATAAAAAGGACTCGAGCGCACAAAGAGACTCGAGCTGTCATGTAACATTCAAGAGCTCGTAGAGAATATAGTTCTCTAGTCTTGGAGTCCTGTTGTAATGAGTCGAGTCTTGTAATTCATCATCCGAGTCCGTTTATATAGGACTCGAAGACTTGAGTTCTTTGCAATAGTCCGACCCGTGGCCCTAGTGTTACACCAAATGGCTCAAACATAAAACTCTCAAATTGGTTGTTATATTAGCGTCATTTGATATTCATCATCATCAATCATTTTAAATATCTTCAACTCGATCGCTGTTCAAAAACTCACGTTTGTATATTTTGTTTCTGTGACCAGGGTCGCGGCTACTACGTAGTGACAAGCGGGTTCAGTCAGAACCACACTCTGGCGCACATGCGCCGAATCATCCAGACACACAAGTTGAGGGCCAACATCACTGACGTCACCAAGCAGCTGTGTATTCTTAGCCTACAGGGACCTGACAGGTCAGTAAAAAACCTTCTCAGACAGACAACAAATTCGGTTTATCGTTAAACTTTTCAATGTTAAAACCATCGAGCCGTTTTAAATTTAGCACTCTATTCCGACCAAGTTAAAGTTCTAACTACAAAAGCTGAAGTCAAACTCGAGTCTTAGTACATTTTCTCGAACGAAAAACATCGCATAAATGTCACATTGACAAATTGTTAAGCAAGCGTAAACTGCTGCGATTATACTACCTATATAAATCAATTTGTCGTCCTAGAAACTGGCCCTAAGTTGTCAATTTTGTATTAAGAACTTTACCGTGCTATGAATAAAGTTTATAGAGCTTTAACGAGCTCGATGGTTTGGGCTTGGACTAAAGTTAGGACGCGCTTGCTGAGATTGTGGTCGATCGATGATATCAACCGTTTTAATCGGTCCATGCACCAGGCATGGCAGCCGAATTACGGTTCATCGACACCGACTGTTATTATTCGACGTCGATGAATTTTGTAAAATTTTCCAAACCGTGCATTTATTTAAAAAGGTATACACATAATTATAAAAGGTTGACTGGTAGAAAATGCCTATGGCATTAAGTCCGCCTCTGTACATTTTTGTGCTTAAAGTATTAAATAAATAAATAAATAAGTTGTTCATCAATCGATATGGACAACCGATTATATATGAAGATTTCATTAACGATTTATCATTTACGACAGTAATCCTGTTGCTTCTTCATATAAATGATTAAAATAAAGTAGATTATAACGAAGTTTCGATGGACAGGAGCCCCGTTAGGTACTACTTATTGTCGAGACAAGAAGTTGCTACTTCTTCACTTTTCCACAAAAAATCTCAATACATTTTACTTTTTCCTACTGTTCTACTTTTTCCCAATGTATGTGTAATTAATAATATATGCTGTTGGCGTACCTACTCTAAATAAATATTGATATTTTTCACAGCCAACGCATTTTGGAGCGCTACACAGAAGCAGGTCTCGATAACGACGCATTCCCAGTGAACACGCAACGCAGCATCCACGTGACTCGTACCCCGAACAATCCCGAAGATAAAAAATACCGCTGCCGAGCACTTCGGGTCACGTGGTCCGGCGAACTGGGCTGGGAGCTCCATGTACCGTCCGCTCATGCGATATCGGTGTACAAGGCTTTGAGCCGCGCTAAGGGACTGAAGAATGCTGGCTGGAGGGCTTTGACTTCGTTGAGTGCTGAAAAAGGTAGCTTAGAATAGCATATAAGAAATACAAAACAAATATGTAATTAAAAAAAAATCATTTTTACAAAAAAGAACAACAACCGACTTCAAAAAAAAACTACAGTGTCAAAAATTTCGTTTTTTGACACTGACTTCCGAAATTAAAGTTATTTTTCACTTACCTAATAGTGTTTTTTTGAAGTCGGTTGTTTTTTTTTTTTTAAATGTTTTTGTTTTTCACTTTTTAGTTGTACCTACCCCACACAAATTCAAGTAACACTAGTGCATTGAAGAATAGAAGAATCATCAAAATTCGCATAGAAATGCCGGAGATGCAGTACATTTATGCATACAACTTCGTACATAAGAATAATTACCTAATGTATTATATACTAAAACTTTCCTGAAAGAATGTAGATCACATTAAAGAATTATCAAAATTGGTTCATTAGGTTTTGAGAAAATCGCGGACATACAAACATACATACATACGGGTTGAATACAGAACCTCCTTTTTTGAAGTCGGTTAAAAACACAGAAACAAGTAGTCGGCAGCTGCTCTTCGTGACTGACAAGAAGGTTTCCACTCATATGCGAAATCAGCCTATAATGTTCCTACTGCTGGGACACAGACCTCCTCTCTATGAGAGTGAATGGGCCATAACCACCACGCGGGCCCAGTGAGAGTTGGCGGATGTCACAAATGTGACATCCCGCACTGGGCCCGTGCAGTGGATTACACTACCACTTAAGTTTGGCATTTCTTCGGGCTATGTCGGTTACCGTGGTTCTCCTACGCATCTCTAAAAATCTCTCTCTCTTGTTTGATTATTTGCATAATAAAACATTATTTTGTGATTAAATTTCAGGATATCACTTATGGAACTCCGACTTGAGAACCGATGACAATCCGATAGAAGCTGGTTTGGGTTTCACGTGCAGGAAAGACGGCGATTACATCGGAAATGAACACGTCACCAGTGCGAGAACAAACGGGGTCACCAAGAAATACGCGTATTTCACACTTGATAATAAGGTTTGTATTGTACAATAATATATTGGATATATGGATTCTGGGAAAGACGATACGGATAGAGCGGGAGTGAACGATGAGATGACTGAAAGAGATAATAATTATAATAATATGGAAGTAAATGTCATGCTGCGGCGAATTAAATTAGGATAAGGGCAAAAGGATGATGAACAGAGACTGATTACAATTTGTTTTAGACGTATAATCATAACATCACGCCGTCTTCCCGTTGCCATGAGGATTATCAGAAACACAATCAACAGCACTTTCAAAACCTGTGTTCAAAACTACTTTCACATTCTACAATCTTTACTTTTGCTTGGTCAACATTCATGAAACTTTGCACCACCGTGCCCGGGCTGGGCGACGAGGTGGTTTCGTTTTTTTTTTTTAAATCACTAGTTGACCCGGTAGACGTTGGTTATCCTGTCCAACAAAATCCAATAAAAAAAAGGACTTTGTACCGAATTTGAAAATTTTCCGGGAAAGCTATCCAATTTTTCTTTCCGTAAAAACCTAATTCAGACTATTATGAACATTTTATTAAAACAAAAAGTAGCCAAATCGGTCCAGCCGTTCTCAAGGGACCCATTTAATTTTTATTTATATAGATAGACTGATTGATAATTTTATTAATCTTTGCAGGTTGCTGTCTTTGGACAAGAAGCTATATTTAGAAATGGTGAACCCGTAGGCTACCTAAGAAGAGGAGATTATGCGTTCTACCTGGACAAACCAATCGGTATCGGCTACGTCACTAATAAAGGCTCAGAAGTTACCAAAGAGTTTTTGAAAGAAGGCGACTACGAGATCGAAGTCATGGGACAGAAGCACAAAGCGACTTTACACTTAAAATCTCCTTTCGACCCCAACGGCCAGAGGTTACTTGGCAACTATGCAAATCAAGGAATAGGTGGAAACACTCAGGAGCAAAATGAAAGAGAAGGCGGTTGTGAATAATTTTTTTGTTAGTGTAGTTATGATCTCAATAAATCCTTTTTGTATCTTATCGAATGGTTTTATTTGCAAACAAGGTTTTGCTTTTGAAATAAAATAATGTATGCGAGCACTGTTACTGTTAGCCTGATGGGCAAAGCCCTCTCCCCATGACTTCCAGTTTTTTCGATCCAGGGCTAATGAGGACCACAACAGGGTAATTGCGTAACATTATCAGTAGCAATGGGTTTCATTTTGGCAGTTCAATAACATTCATTGCGTCATTTACACATTTGATTAGCAATATGCATCAACATGATTCAGATTGTGATTGAAAGTGTGATACGCAATTAGGATGCCTTATCTAAAAAATAAATGACAATTTTGCAAATCCGTCATAATATGACGGAGTTTTGCCCGAACATAGGTACATTTAAAAAATATATGTAAAGCAAATTGAGAACCACCTCCTTTTTTTGAAGTCGGTTAATTAAATCAATTCATAAACAAAAAAAGTTATGGCCTTTTACTTGCAAGATTAGATACCCCAATATATCAACGTTGACAGAAATGTGGGTGTACCGTCACACAGAACACATCTGCGTACCCATTAGGGTACAGGCGTGATGTTATGTTCTGTGATTGCGTTGGGACGAATGGGACCATTTCGGAATAAACCGCTTTCGAACAAAAAAATAATTTTGCAAATAGAAACATCCGCATTGAGAACCTCCTCCTTTTTTGAAGTTGCCAGTTTAGACATGTCTGTCACGTACTCACGTCACCTGTCTTGTCACTAATGTCACTTCACTGTCAAGTGTCAAGTGTCAGACAAACAGAAAACGTCAAAAGGTACGCGAGCGTCGCGCGACTCATGCGCGAGCGAGAAGAAATTGTAGGTTGTTTTTGTTTTGAAAGTAAATAAAATAATAAACAGAAAGTTTGTGAACCCGCTGGTTTCTTTATAATAGGTATTTGAAGCATAGTAAAGAAATTGATTAAGTTCTAAGGCAAAATGTCTGTTACATTGCATACTGACGTTGGGGATATAAAAGTAGAATTATATTGTGAGCAATGCCCAAAAGCTTGTGAGAACTTCTTAGCATTATGTGCTAGCAATTATTACAATGGAAGCTTATTTCATAGGAATATTAAGGTAAACCATGGTGCCTTTTATGTTAAAATTACAATATTATACTTCTAGATTTAAATAGAAATAAGAGTTGTTCTTATTTTTTTTTAGGGCTTCATAGTACAAACAGGCGACCCCACAGGCACCGGAAAAGGAGGCACGTCTATATGGGGACGAAAATTTGAAGATGAATTTAAAGAAGAGTTAAAGGTACTTAATATTATGGAATATATTATTTTTATACAACTCAAAGAATAGCCATACATCACTGGGATGCCATGGCGACGTCCCCAGGTCGTGCTGCCAATTAAATGTATACAGCTATATAGTAGGTGGCACTCCTGGCGTCCGCTTGGTTAAGCAGCCAACCATACATTTTGTTGTCTGCGCCGCCATGGAGTCCCGCTGAGGTATAACTCTAGTTAGGTTATGTATGTTAAGTATTTATAAAATATGTTTTATTTTTACAGCACAATGCAAGAGGTATGGTGAGCATGGCCAATAATGGGCCCAACTCTAATGGTAGCCAATTTTTCTTCACATATGGAGAACAACCACATTTAGATTTGAAGTATACACTATTTGGCAGGTAAGACAAGATGCTATAAGCTACTTCAATTAAGCTTAGTGTACAAAGTAATACCAAGTCTAAGAGAGCAAAGCCCAATATCAATCTTTCTAGTCTATTAACTATGTTTGGTTTGGCTTCCAGTCGAATTGGGTGCAGCTGAATACCAGTATTTTACATGGAGCAACTGCCCAACTGACATCCACAAAACATTTACTGGGTTAAACAATACCCCTTGGAAATATTGGTACGAACAAAGGGTTATTCCGTTTATCCATCCTAAGGTGGATATGCAGAAACATATATATGAGAATTCACCCCAGGCCTATTTGTATAAACGGAATTTATAGGCTTAGGGTGGACTCTCGGACATGTGTTTCGCGAATTCACCTTGAGGTGGATAAACGGAACAACCGCAAACAAAGCCTAATAGACATGTCCAGTCAAACATAGGCTGATTTATAGACCTTAGTTATACACTAAGGTCTATAAATCAGCCTATGTTATGTGTTGCATAACATAGGTTGATTTAGCAAACTAATAAGTTTGCTTATGGAATCCATTGCTGCCCAGGTACTTTTTACTATCAAACCCAAAAAAATTGTTATCCTTTGTTCCAGAATCATAGACGGATTTGAAGCACTAGATGATTTAGAAAAAATGGCAGTCAACCCGAAAACATACCGGCCACTTACAGAAGCAAAAATAACTTCAGTTACAATACATGCTAATCCATTAGCAGGATAACAATAAATATAATGCAAATGTAATTTTGTTTCATTGACTTGGGAAGACTAGGTCATCATCATGCTCCTGCCCTTAGCCTAAGATAATGATTTATTTTATTTACTGCTTCAGCATCTAGTCAACATTGTAATAACAAGGTTCTACAACCTGCAAGAATTAACTTGAGATGCTCGGATGATATGCACGCGGTACTGAGGCGTCGATGGCGAGAGCGGTAACAGCGTGAGAGTTGGGGCTGCTTTAGTTATTATTCTGAGGTTGGGGCTGCTTGTGTCTCAAGTTAACTCTTGTGGGCTGAAGGTGATAAAAAATAAGTAAACAAGTGATAATTTAGTGGACAACATTTATTGCAGATAAAAATATTTACATACAGACCTATATTTGCACATTACTGAAGAATTTACATTTAGTAGTACAAAATAAAATAATGTTTATTCTGATGTATGATTGAAGATTAATAATTATTATTATTATTTAAATAAGTTTGTGTTTTTGAGCAATTCTGAATGAAACTGCTGAAAGATTAAATTGACTGACTGCTAAATACTTGCTGATGCAATGAACAGGATTTTCTTAAAACAGTATTTTTTTTTAAAATAAATTTACATCTACATTTGTAAAGTACAGAATTCTAGTTAATACTAGTATTCTTAAATGCATGGATTTGTTACTTTACAATAATATAATATCTTGACCTTGTAAGCAACTAAACATAAAGTAAATACATCAGGACAGAATTCAATACAGTATAATATTATATACTACCTAATTAAACAGTCATCATAAGTATATTATTATCTATTGTAACTACAGTTTTCACTTGATAGGGACAGTTTTTGTGCATTCTTACCTATTACATAAATATGTAGGTAAGTCACAATTTGAATACATACCTACATGGAAAACAAAAATACTAGACATAACATAGGTCATTATATACTTAATTATCATTATCTTTGGATATACTACAAGTATTTTGCCCAATAGTGTGGCAGTTTTATGAGACAGCTATAGCTTTCATAATTTCAGATCTAATTACTACAATAAAATTTTTACAATCATCTTTACTACTTGTTCAAGTCCATTTTACAGTTATTGATCTCTAAAACCTAAATATATGGTTGTGTGGCACACCATATTATTATTATGATTGTGTAACATGAATGAACAATCTTGTTAACATACCTACTACATAATGTAATACCTATCTATTTAATACAAGGTTTTCTAATAATAATAATGATACACAACAAAGTATTAACATAATTTTTGGTTAAATTATTCCTCAATATGAGAAGGTCATAAACATTTAATGCTAGAAATGGTTTAAGTCATTCTTAAGGTTAAACATGTTGAGATTTTTTTAATAATCCACATGCGGTGGGTTTATAGAATGGGAATTCAGACTTCATATAATCCCAAATCATCAAAAAAATATTTTACATACATTCACCAATGTAAAAAAATTACCACCTTATCCCTCTAATTTATACCTATCTATTAAGTACCAAGCAAGTGAACAATAAGTTACACTGTGGTGCCAAGAATAATTCTGAAATAACTTTAATTAAACATTCAACATCTCAAGTTTCAAGGTCATAGAAATTGTCATCCAAATTAAATTCAGGGTCCTCTTCTTTCTTAATTTCAGCTTCAGTCATCTTATCATCAAAATTTTCAGTAAAATGTGATTTTATATGCGCAACTAAATCAGGTTTCTTTTCAAAGGTGGCACCACATTCAATGCAAGGCATATTCACAACCAAGCATTCATGAGTTTGCTCATGTTTATCAAGTTTGTCCTTTTTAGTAAACTTTTTATCACATTGACTGCATGAAAATGGCTTCATACCAGAATGTAGAGCTGC
Organism: Hydraecia micacea; assembly: GCA_914767645.1. Lineage (NCBI taxonomy): Eukaryota > Metazoa > Arthropoda > Insecta > Lepidoptera > Noctuidae > Hydraecia > Hydraecia micacea. The sequence goes on along the minus strand of OU611779.1, from coordinate 7,302,893 downwards.
GTGACGGTCCAACTCTCTTTTGCGAGGGAATTTCTTGAAACAAATTTTGCACTGGAAGACCCTGGATCCAATATGTGCAATAGACACATGTGTTTTGTAGGAATCTAAAGAGCTAAACCTCTTGGGGCACTGATGACATTTAATATTTTTTGGCCTGTTTTTATTTGCTGCAGCTTTCTGTTTTGGTGGGGAATGATGGGTGGTCTTATTTGTTGCAGCAGTATTTTTCTGTACTTTCATAAAACTGCTCTCTCCAGATATATGATCTGGGACTCTAGGAAGATCATAATCAGTATTTGATGAATCTGGATGGAGCTGTGTAGGAGAAGTCATAAGATTGCTAAAAGGGTTTACATTTACTACCATATCATGAGTATCTTGTTCATGGTCAGGCAAAATAAATGCATTTGCATTTGTTTTGCTGGGGCTCATAGGAGTATGACGCATTTCATGCTTGATAAGTTTATCTCTTCTACCAAATGTTAAGTGACATTTCCTACAAGCAAATGGTTTCATCCCTGAATGAACAAGCACATGACGTTGTAAATCTCCTTTTGCCACAAAGCTCCTTGGACAAAGAGGGCACACATGTGGTTTGTGTCCAGCATGAATTCGCAGATGTTTGCTAAGATTAGTATTGCGGGAGAAACTTTTCAAGCAATATTGACATTGATACGGCCTAATGCCAGTGTGGACAATGGAGTGCTTTCTCAAATCAGAGCGTCTTCCAAAACACTTATCACATTCTGGACAGTGGTAGGGTTTATCATTGCCATGTACTTGTTTGGTGTGCTGCACATATTGACTTCGCTCAGCAAAGACTAGACTACACTCCACACATTTATATGGTAAATTGGGATCATGGTAAGCATGTTCATGTTCCTTACATTTTTCTTGCGAAACAAAAGCTTGATCACAGAATTGACACATGAAAACATTTTTGAAAAAGGATTCAGTCATTGGCTCTCCGTCTGGGGTGTTGTTTCTTTCAATAACTTCTGGTTCAACGGGGTCCATATTTTCAGACTCCTCAGAGGAGTCATAGTCAAGGCTTGGATCAACCACCATCACAACACTATCTTCAACAATGTAATCTTCAGGTTTTGGTTTCAATCCATCCTGAGAGTGTGAACCATAGTTGTAGCTGCTAAGTTCTGATGAATTTGAGTTATCCAGTTCATTAGCTCTTGTAGTGATTTGTCTCAACCTGGTTTCATTTTGAGTGCACTGTAGTTTAAATTTTGAACATTTATCAACTTTGAACAAGCATTTGTAGCAGATCCTAGTAGGCAGCCCATCATTAGGATCAATCTGAAATAACATGTTTTATTAGGTATAAAAGCCTGGTAAGGGTCTAAATAATACTGTAACCAATAAAAAAATCTGCAGAAATTAACATTAACTTACGTGCAAGTCGAGACATTCTGCTAGTTTGGAGGTTAAAGCAACATTTGCTTCGTCGTCCGGCGCAGCTGCGAATATCGATGTCGAGAATGTACTTTTGTGCAGACACAGTCGACAGAGCGTGTGGAAATTAGCGATAATGTAGGAATCTTCCATTTTGTGCACAGCTAGACATCGAACTATAGTAATGCTTGAGATAACACAAATGACAGGATATCGACTTTATATTGTTTTTTTTACATTTAAATTCACTTTAGGAACACACTGATTGTAAAAAAATAAATAGGGCTCAGAGGCTACGGCGGTGAGTCGCGACTACGCAACCGCTCGATCCGAAGGGGCAACTGGGGCGATGTCCGTCAGGGCTGCGCTAGCGGAATGTCTCGCGGTATTCGCCGTTTGTTCCGTCATCACACACCTATCACACGGCACTCCACCGTCCAAAATATCAAAATGAATGCAAAATTTTACATGAGCACTTAATCATCATAGTGATAACATTCAACTTTCTTGTAAATAAAAATTCAAATTCAAATTATTGTAGGCTACAAAAACCGCGCTTCTTTGGCGGAAATAAGAATCTGTTTTCTATTAAAGATTGTAGACACAAGAAAAAATATTATTGGTCGTTGTAGTTCTGAAACGGATTTCCACCAATCACATTCGTGGTTTTAGCACGTAGGTAGGGGACAAGACTTCTAATAAAAATTGCCAGTTAAAAAAAAGTACCGTAGCGAACGATTTTTTTTTATAAATGTTAGAGCCTGTGGTTAAAACTTTATCATTGATTTTGATTTGAACTGAAAACCTCAGAGCCCCAGTGCGTTGAAAACCATCGTGCTTCGTAGTTTTGATTTACAAATCCCATGTAGCTGCCTCTCCATGCTACTAAGCCCCTTTCCCACGGTCGCGTGACAACTGAGATCATCAAAAAGTACTCTGTGACTAACATTCTGACAATATCAATAACGCTGTCCAAATAATAGGACAGTCCGGCCGTAGAGAGAATGCGTTCCTTCCTGACACCCATTGACTTATATTATAAGTCAATGGGTGTCAGGAAGGAACGCAATTAAATTAAATATTAAAAAGTACCTAATATATTATATTACTTGAAATCATTGCTGACACCTGTCAGTGCGACAATTCTAGTAACTAATAAAGATCAAATTCGCAAAACACGTATTGAAACTGATTAACTGACGGGCAAAGAGTAAAGTAACTATCTGACGGGTGTCAAGAACGCATTCTTTCGACGGCTGTATTGTTTGTCTTAAATTAATTTATATTATTGTTTATTATGTTTTTTTAAATACTGGTATTCAGCTGCATCCGGTTAGACTGGAAGCCGACCCCAACATAGTTGGGAAAAGGCTAGGCAGATGATGATTCTTTATTATGTTTGTCTTAATCAAAAGTTTTATACCGGCCGCATAATTTCGACTCACCACTGACCATTGAACGTCGTTATTAATACATTGTATAAGTACTTAGATCGTGAAAAATAAAACGTGTGTTCATAATACTTATTTTAATTATTTCTAATTTAAGTATAACATACTTAATTATTATTGTAAATGTTCAACGCAATCTGTCACATAGTCTTCATCGATACAGGTCTGCGACGCGTCGTCGAAGGAAAGCCCACGTTCGCAACTCAGGAGCCGAGGATGCCCGAGTTGACAGGCTATGTACAGTTTACATTGTCCTTCGTACCTAGGGAAGTAGGGAAACATAATAAGGATTAGTTTTGAGTTAGATTACATTGGCTGTGAACCAGTGGCCAAACGTAACATAATGAACATAGAACCTTCTCCTTTTTAGAAGTAGCTTAAAAATAGAGCAAATTGTATTATAGGTACCTGTATTTGTAGATAATATTAGAAACTTGCCCATCCTCGTCTTTGGGGGGGGCTGGACAAGTGAAGTCCTTGAATACTGAAAATAATAAAAAAGTCGAATGATTAGTTTTGCTTCATGCCTAATTTTGTTGAATTAGGTACCTATCGTTTTCAACTTACCATTAGGGTTACATTGTGGGACATTAGCGGGCCAGTCACAGCTGCTTTTTTGTGGGTTGAAAGCCAGACCTATAGGGCAGTTCATTATAGTGGCTAAGCCTTCCTGGCACACGATGAATTGGCTGCAGTCGCCATCATTCATCGAGTAGAATCCGTATTGATTTGGACATGTGGCTGTAGGCTTAGGGTTCTCTAAAATAAAAATATATTATAAGTATTGAATATAATAGAATTGAGATGAGAAACGTCACTCGGTACAAATTCTATTGTGAACGAAGAAGACCCCAAATTCAAAGAAAAGTTTTGAAAAAATATGCGTTTAAATACGTACGTTCGAGGTCACCTGGCATGCATTTTACTTCTGAGGGATAAGAGCATGGGTATTCATTGTGTTTGGCAGCATGATTGAAGTGAAGACCATCTGGGCACGTATATTTCATTGCTCTGTTTTGCTGCAAAGAGGAAGAGCGATGGTATGCAATTTACGAAAAATAAGCATTATAATCTTTCGAATTATTCAGAGAAAGCAGTAAATCTTTAATCTAGTAGCGCGTTTATATCGTACCTTGCATTCAATGTAGGTGTCGCATTCATGTTCAACGGAGTAATATCCATTTTCTTCTTTACACTGGAAGTCAAGTTTTAATTGCCCTGTTGCTTGAGTCACCGCTAAATGTGATTGTGCGGTGACTACCACCGGGGGTGCCTGAGTAGTTACCGACCGTGGTGGTGTAGGGGAATATGAATATAAGGGAGTTTGTGTAGGATACGTAACAGTTGGATAGTAAATCATTGGAGGATCTGAAGGTTGACGGTGCCGAACAAAAGCAGGTTCCCGAACATTCTGAGGTTTAGGAAGAAGGGGCGGTAATGCCATTGGCGTAGGAGATTGGGCTACGTTGATAGAACGAATGCTGGGGGGGGCTGTTACTGGCTTCGGTGGTGGTTCTGGGAATGGTACGGCATCTCGTTCTGGAAGAACTGATGGTTCTTGGGCCTGCACAATTTCCTGGGTGGGCTCGGGTCGAAATGCGTACTCAGGTTGTTCAGGTTGTGGGGTGGGTTCAGGTAGTAGGGCGGGTTCATTTAGTGGAGCAGGTTCACGTAGTGGGGCGGGTTCAGGTAGTGGGGCGGGTTCAGGTTGTGGAGCGGGTTCAGGTTGTGGGGCGGGTTCAGGTTGTGGAGCGGGTTCAGGTTGTGGAGCGGGTTCAGGTTGTGGGGTGGGTTCAGGTAGTAGGGCGGGTTCAGGTAGTGGGGCAGGTTCACGTAGTGGGGCGGGTTCTGGTAGTGGGGCGGGTTCAGGTTGTGGGGCGGGTTCAGGTTGTGGAGCGGGTTCAGGTAGTAGGGCGGGTTCAGGTAGTGGGGCGGGTTCACGTAGTGGGGCGGGTTCAGGTGGTGGGGCGGGTTCAGGTAGTGGGGCGGGTTCAGGTTGAGTAACGGGCTCGAGTTGCAAGATGGGTTCAGTTTGTCGGACCGGCTCGGGTTGTGGCTCAGGCTCGGGTTGCCGAATAGGCTCGGGTTGCGAAATGGGCTCGGGTTGCCGAATGGGTTCAGGTTGCGAAATGGGCTGGGGTTGCGGGAGAGGTTCAGATACCACAGTTGATGGTGGAATTGGTTCTGGAGGAGGAGGTTGTTCGGTTACAGGAGCTGGCTCTCCTGATGGTACTGGTTCAGGTAAGGGTTCAACTACGACCGGCTCTCCTGGTTGAGAAGCTGGAATAGAAATTGGTGTGTGTTCTGGCTGTTCAACTGCAGGTTCTGGCAGAATAGGTGCTTCAGGAGTGTTTGCTTCCACGGGGGGCAGGGGAGGAGCAGCTTCTGTTACTGGTGGTTGGGATTCACCAATGGTAGTAGCTTGAGGAGGAGTGACAGCCGGCAGCACTGGTCTGATGGGGCGCGGGGGAAGAAGTGGTCTGTATACGGGGGTGTAGAGTGGCCGGGGACGGAGAACAGGAGCATGAGACGGAGCTGCTGTTGCGGGTGGTGCTGCCGGAGCTGATGGTCCATCGAGAACGGGTGCTGGCTTTATGAGGGCCTCAGGGGCAGCAGTTACAGGACCAGTCACTGGCATTGGTCTCTCCGTTAAAAGTAACCGCCTTTCTCCATAAATCGGCTGTGGCCTCTGATCCCGCACGTTTGACGATCCATAGTACGAATATCCTCTGTTCGCCTGGCCAACTGTCACTGCAAGATGAACATAATTCAGAAACACTTGTAAACAGAAGAATATCAAGCTTATCAAAACCATGTACAATAGCAGAACCGACATCGTAACTTACCAGCCACTACCAATGGTAGTATTAATAGTAATTTTGTCCGGAACATGTTTGTGGTGTGGTTTGCTAGAGGTGTTCCCAGTGTGACAGTGCGCACCTTATTGTAAATGGCGCCCTAATTTCTTATGTTTTTAAATGGAACACGCTAATGTTACCGTTATCAAATTGATTGGAATCTAATTATTTTAAAATATTGTTACTGATTATTAAATTATTTTTTAATGATGAACTTTGATAGTTGCGGTTGATACTATTAATAATGTTCATTCCTGATAATACACAGATATTTATACGGTAATGATCTGGTGCTTTAACTGTTGCCTATTTTAGTGCTTTAATGATTTATCTACATTAAGCACCTTTATTTGAAACAATCCCCTCTCACAGAGAGGAGGCCTGTGTCCCAGCAGTGGGAACATTATAGGCTGAATATGTATGAATTGAAACAATTAAATAATATTCTACGCATAATTAATTATTCTTTTGTCAAACTAAACTCGAGGCTTCATAGAGTTTTCCAACTTTTGAAGCTTTACACTGTGGTTGTCGCAGATAGGTAAGGTTAGACCTCGGATTACAGACGGAATGGTTACAAATTAAAGGACGTGCTTGTGTCCTGTAGGTACATAGGAAGGGTCTGCTCATTATCAAGACGTTATCTTGGATTGGCTGTTAAAAAAAAACACTCTTCAAAAAAAGAAAACACTACCACTTGCTATGAAAAAATAAATAACAGTGACAGGAAGTTATTAGGTATATATTACAAAATCATCAATATAAAACATAAAAAAAATCGAAGAAGAAGGTTGAAGCTGGGAAAAATACGTATAATTGAAGCTGACTCAAAAACTACCCACTACTGTACTACTCATAGATGAATCCGTGGTACTCATAGATATGTGGTGGTACACACGGCTACACATCAAGCTATACATTTCCAGTGTTATCTGACCTCCCATTGTATAGGTTTTTTATACAATCAGAAGTCAGCTTTTACTGGTTATGTATAGCTTGAGGTGTAGCCGTGTGTACTACTGTTTTATTTACTTAGGTACTACTGTGTTGTATGGGATCACTTCGCAAGCTTCCACTACCAAATAAAAAAAGTACTTATCACGTAAATCGGCCCAGTCATCACGGGGACATCGTCAACTTTGGGATCCACACACGAACCCAGGAGCAAGCCGTGGGCTATTTGATTTTGAGCAGCAATTTCTGTCTAGCATTTTCAACGATCTGCCGTACGAATGCGAGCTGAAAAAAAAACCAAGAATCCGATCACTGGCAGGGATGTCGGTGATCGGATTCTTGTTTTTTTTTGTTTCGTAGAGGTAGAGGTATCGTAGAGGGGACTCTACGATGATACAACGACCCCGGGTAGGCTTAAAAGTCGTAGAGCTTCTTACGCTCCACGCAGGCCATCTAAGATATAAGCCACCCAAGGAGAAAAGCAAATTGTGGGAAGAGAAGCATCCACCACCTCCTGACTTCGTTAAACCCCAGGAGCATTTGCCTCCCGGGTTTGATCTGCAGTGGCCTATATGGAAAACTCTCAATCGATTGCGTACCCAAGTGGGCCACTGCAGACACAATTTGTCGAAGTGGGGAATTACAGACCCATCCAACAACCAGGGCGTGTGCCTTGCTTCTGACCAGACCATGCCCTACGTGCTGGAGTGTCCTAAGTGCCCGTTCACCTGCACCTCTGAGGATCTACAGAATGCCACTGATGCCGCAATCAACGTGGCCACCCACTGGGCTCAAACTATTTAAAAAAAAAGCAGGTCAAGTACGAGTCAGACTCACGCACCGAGGGTTCCGTACAAATTTGTAGGTATTTAAATAGTTTATCACGGGCTTTTTAATTTTTTTTAATTGCTGAATGTGCCTCAATCACGCCTGATGGAAAGCTATGGATGAGGTCTATGATGGAACGATCGTGCCCAGAAGATGCCTAAGGCAATGGAACTCACACGCTTTGCCGAAACACAGCAGGCTGCTTGACGCCGGGGTCCGGTGGGAGGGTGGTCGCAAACAAGGCGGGCGTTAGGCGTGACAATTAGAAGTAGGTTAAAATTGCCTTCTAAGATTTTGTTAAGTACCTACATTGATAGTTATAAGTGAAGATAGAAGCGTGTTAAGAAAATTAAATACATTCAAATTGAGAACCTCCTCCTTTTTTAAGTTGGTTAAAAATGAGCACCTACCTATTTAAGAATTCACAAACCTGTCTAGTCATCTGTAGGTGGTTTAAATGTTTATTGCTATCCCACACAATGTTAGGTCTATTATATTCCGATTACCTTAATTATTGTGTTAAAACATGTGTAGGTGTAGATACTATAATTAATTAAATTAATTATATTTAAAATTGATTAATTCCCATGCTCGTTATTTATTGACAAAAGAGATACAAAGGCCAATTTGTTACGTTCTATAAAGTATGGTGATTTTCTAATGTCAAGAGCAATTGAAATTATGCAGGCTCTTCTATTATTGAGATGTATAATATTCTTCAGTTTGTATTTTATTTTCATAATGTTACTTCATTGTGATTTATATTTACATCTCAATGTGTTACTTTAAATTATATTGAGGACGGTCTATCTACTGTAAAAAGTCAAGATTGACCTACTGACTGTCGCCATTTCCTAGGTAGGTACTGAGGAAAACTTAGGGACAGATTAAGTTATTACCTTCATATACTTATAAAATATTTATTAAATAGTAAAAAATACATGGAAATCAAAGCAGAACATGACACCACACGTAACACTTATTCAAGTTTGTTTACGTCCAATGAGGTGATATTGCAGTTGACATAATCGGCGTCTACGCAGCGACCCAAAGCTGGGTCGAAGGCGAGGCCTTCGTCGCACGACAGCAGCCGAGCGTGGCCTTTCACGCACGAGAAGAAGTAGTAGCAGTTGCCCTGGTATCTGCAAGGGTGAAAAAAACGTTAGGGAACATAATTATAGAGACTGCTGAAGTAAGGAATAACTATCACTACTAACCAAAAACCAAATGCTAAAGAACCAGTCTTTTCCATCAGTGGATCATATTAAGAGGATCAGATTGGAACAACTCTTTGTTTTGCATGTAATGACAAATTTTAAGTAACTGGAAAAAGATAGTAATTCAAAGTCTCATTAGAGTTTCTTATAAGTATGAGTAAAATTAAGAATATTACTTGTAGTTAACGGTGTTGTCCAGAAGCTTGCCGTCAGCATCAGTAGGGGCAGCCGGGCAAGAGAATCCGAGGAACTCTGAAATGTATAAGAATAACTATAATTAACGTTATTACACGGTAAATGTAATAAATAAGATCTTTCCACTCTAGTAGCATGTACTTAGACGCGAAAGAAGCTACCTCATGCATCGCACAAGACAAGAATAAAAAAAGTTAAATTTAAAATTTAAAAAACCCCCGACTCAAACAAAAACCTCTAAAAACTAAAAAATAATATATATTGGCCCTTTAAGTTTAATATAAGTTGCAGGAAATATTTTGATCCAAGCGTCCTCACGTCGGGGGACGGCTAATGAAAATTAGAAGTTAACAGCAGCTATATTTTCTACAATAGCATGCATTCATTATTGCTGGGTTTAAGCCTCATCTGTTTGGCGTTCTCATTAGCCGTCCCCCGACGTGAGGACGCTTGGATCAAAATATTTCCTGCAACTTATATTAAACTTAAAGGGCCAATATATATTATTTTTTAGTTTTTAGAGGTTTTTGTTTGAGTCGGGGGTTTTTTAAATTTTAAATTTAACTTTTATTTCTTGCTTTTTAAACGTTATAATATTATATTACTAGTAAACATGCTATACGATCGACACGTGACTCGCCGAAATCTGCGAACCTGTACGTATTTTTACCACAGTGAAGCTAGTTAGGTACTCGTGGTCGTTGGCGTCCATTCCATATTAACGTATTCCTCTGTTTTCTCCCTGGATAATGATACTAGTCCAAATACTTTGGCTTAATTATATTTTTTTTAAACAGTTTTATTGAAAAAATAAAGGTAATGATAATGTAGTAAATAATGTATTAAAAGCTAAATGTTCGTTAGGCCCTAGGTACCAGTCATCACTCCACTTTCCTCATCAATCTAGCTAGGGCATTGATTAGACTAAAAAAATAATTTTCAAGTTTTTAGTTTTCATTTCGTTAGTTAATATTCCTCATTCCCTTTCAATATAGTGTACATTATTCTACTTGTCAAGCCCTTTTATTTGATATTCTCCATTTTGTAGTGGCGGCCATCTTGGATTTGAAATTTGTAATATTGTATCGTATTCTACTAGTCAAGCCCTTTCATTTGATACCCATATTAAGGAAGCTGTGAAAAAAAAAATGTAAATCACCATTTTCTGGTGGCGGCCATCTTGGATTTGAAATTTATCATAGTGCATAGTATTCTACTAGTCAAGCCCTTTTATTTGATACCCATATTGAGGGAGTTGTGAAAAATTATGTAATCCGCCATTTTGTGGCAGCGGCCATCTTGGACCGATTTTCATCAAACATAGCTAAGAACACTCCCGACTAATTCACTTTTCAAACAAAAAAAACAAAATGAAAATCGGTTCATCCGTTTGGGAGCTACGATGCCACAGACAGACACACACACACACACACACACACACACACACACACACACACACAGACACGTCAAACTTATAACACCCCGTCGTTTTTGCGTCGGGGGTTAAAAATTACAAGAACACAGATCACGATGCTCAGAATTTAACAACAAGTAAGACTATAGAATTTATAGTAAATCATTACTCCCAACCTGCTTTTTCGACGTGCACGGGAAAATATTGAGCATTCTTCTGAAAGATTTCAAAGTTTAATGAGGTATACATACGGTCAGCGTTGCAAGTGGCGACCTGATCGGGCCAGTCACAGCGGGCGGTGACGGGGTTGAAGGCCAGGCCAGTGGGGCAGGTCATCTCTATGGCCTTGCCATCCACACACATGCGGTACTGGCCGCAGTTGTCAGAGGTGGCGACAGGCGACGCGAAGTAACCGTACCGGTGGGGACAGTCGGCTGTGGGCTGGGCTGGCTCTGGATGAAAAGAAATTGTTTGTTTAGATTTGGCACGAGTAGTCACATACAGCAATTTAGTGTTTCGGGATGGAATAACTGCTAGATTCTATTGTAACGTCACGTGCAAGTCAATTTGTTTTTAATCCACCCCGACGTATAGTAACGTGTCTTTGCAGGCACGTGGACGACGAGACAGCGGCACATGTGCTTCTAAACTGCCCGGTGGTCGCCACGTACAGGGCAAAATACTTCGGAAACCCAGGTACTCTACGTGAGACGGTCAGTAATATCAAGGCGTTGCTGGCCTTCCTTGAGGAGCTGGGGTGGATCGAATAATCGATTTTCCCACCCGTACGCAAAATACGCGCATAGACGTGGAGTTGCAGACACCAGCAGCCCGTATTAAGTACCTATTACTACGAGTATTTAACGTGTCTGCAAAAATAAAATTTTATAAATCGTGTAAATGTATACAAATCACCTAACTAGGAGCAAACCGTTCAAGCTTCTGTTATCCTATGTGTGGTTTCCCCAAGTTTTCCCTGTATTTAAACGAAAGGCTCATTATTAGCTTTCCGCTTTATGTTTATCATTAAAAAAAAAACTTTGGCTTGGCTATGGAAATATATTTGTCATGATATAAATGAACCTCATCCACTGATCCACCGGGATGTCGTTCCTGTGTTAGGTACTTACGGGCAGAACCGCGTCCTACGCAGGGCACGTCCATGGGGTATCCGCAGGGGTAGCTGGGCCATTTAGCTTCAGGGTTGTAGTGGAGGCCGTCTGGGCAGGACATTTCTTCGGCGAGGAATTCCTGTGCATATAGCGAATTTGTGACACGAAGTCCACCGTATACCTACCTTATACAGATGTCCTTCACTTTCAGTAAAATTTTTAGATAACTGCTAACTTATGAGTATATTAGACAAATCATAAGGAATCTTCCACAGGAATTTTATTGTAAAAATCACTGCTTTTTGTCATGTGGATGTTTAACAAAGAGTAAGTAATTAATATTATAATCAACGCATAGCAGAGCCACTCTCTATGGGAATCATTCTGGAATTAAGGACTGTCAAGATTCTCTCTTCTGCCTACTGCCTCGTGGAATACAGTAGTGATGTGAGGTTGTGTTGGAATACTTACAGTGCACTCTACATAGGAGTCACAGCTAGCGTCCACCTTGTAGTATGCATTTCTCTTTTTGCAGATAGCGTTCCGAAGGCCAGACTTGTCGGTGGATACCTGAACCTGAGCGGTGCCTGTTTGGTGGAAAATTTACATGATTATTTGGACTCCCGTCGTAATCAGCTCGTTGTCACCTTTACATAAATTTTCATTGAGACTTTAATAAAAAATATAGTAAAGCCAATGTTGTTGTTGACTTATCGTTTTTTCTGCCTGACAATCGGTTTAGTACTTATTTAATTAAATATTGGTTAGGTTAGTAATTTGGAAATGTTCATCATCATCATCATTTCAGCCGAAAGACGTCCACTGCCGGAACTAGGCCTCCCCCAAGCACCTCCACTTCGACCGGTTTTTTGCTTCTCGCATCCAACGAGTTCCTGCGGCCTTCACAAGGTCGTCGGTCCACCTTGTGGGAGGCCTTCCAACGCTACGTCTTCCGGTACGCGGTCGCCACTCCAGAACCTTTCGGCCCCATCGGCCATCTGTTCTGCGAGCAATGTGCCCTGCCCAGTGTCACTTAAATTTGGCAATTCTTCGGGCTATGTCGGTTACCTTGGTTCTCCTGCGGATCTCTTCATTTCTGATTCGATAACGCAGAGAAACTCCATTGCACTCTCCATTGCCCTTTGGGAATGTTACAGTTATTAATATCTAACTGTAGTGAACTCTCAATGTGCTCATACGCAACTGCAGTTGTCTCTACCGATCGCGATGGCGCGTGCCAGCCACCCGTGTGCATGAGCACTTTGATTTGTAGGTAGGTACATACAATATGATGCAAGAATAATATTTTGCAACAAATGATTAGATAGAATATTTTATTTATATATATATTTTTATATATACATTTTTTATTTACATTTTTTTTCTTGAAACTAATGCAATGTAAATAGATTACTTTAACAATCAAATATTACTTACAGGCAGCTACGAACACCAAGGCGACACACGGGTAAGAAAACATTTTACTTTCTTCAAGTTGCTTTCCTGATGCGGAACTCCCGAATGGTGATCTGACATCGTTCCAATTACTTTTTATACCAAAATATGTCATCTTGATTAGATAAGTAATTGATTGATTAACTACTGAATAGTTAATGATACAAAAAGTTGAATTACTGCGGTCTGACTTAATGTAAAAATGGTGATTAAAAACACGTTTCAAGTTTGAGATATTTTATTGTAATATTGTAACAAAACATTCAACATTACTTATTAATTGATACCATAATTTTTGGTATCGGAACACTACGTCAAAGACACAGATGTAGTACTTACAAGATGTACAAGATACTAAAATACAAAATGGTGATGCAGGTGGATGCTAAGATTTTATCATTAAATTATAAAAATAAAAAAAATGTAGCTTAACAGTTATGCTTATGACAAATCTTACACTAGAACTAGATACTTATATTTTTACTTGCTGCACAATCGCTTGATACAAAACGGAAACAGGGTGGAGGATAAAATACATTAAAAATAAAAACACAATTAAAAATATATGAATATTCTATGACTTCATAACACAGACGCTGTGGTAACTCAATTGTTAGTTAAAGACTAGAACTACTGTCAAGACACACCAGCAAGGCAATTCCGTCGGCCGCGCTAAATTTGCCAAAGATGTAATAATATGGCCGCTCGAAATTGAATAAAATCGATGCACAAGAACATTTACAACATACACACACATTTTTTTTCAAGTAATGTTTGTTTTTGTCTAAATCTCCGAACTAACTAGACTACATTACTTAAAATAAATATATATCGATTTTATTCAATTTGAGCGGCCATTGTTGTTTACATCTTTGGCAAATTTGGGGCGGCCGGACCTTACAATGGAAATTCCTTTCATTTTAACAATTCAAACCAATGAAGTAATGGATTAGCAATGTCCTTCAAAATCCTTCAAATTACGATTGAAAGTGCCTTAAGCGATTGGAGTTTATGTCATGTCCCAAAGGCCGAGCATCAATGATCAAAGGTGATGCAGAGGGTGCGAGGTTATTTGTAAAGTTGACTATCGACTATTTTTGCGCACGAACTGTGCTACGCGCATGTCCTTAGTATTTTACCACGAGCCGATGCGCTCATAGCACAGTTGGTGCGCGTTTGTTGTGGACATCCAACTTTACGCTAGTTTAAATTAATATCGGGTCTTGTGGGTGATTTTGGTGCTGAACTCGAATTCTTTGGCGAGGAGATGGCTGGCTGTCTCCCTTGCGCGAGCAGCCTCCTTCCTGATTTCTGCGGGGCAGGCGGGCACCTCATCAGCCGACTTGCAGCTGTTGGTCAGCTCATCGTAGCCACTGTTCTTACCACAGAACAGCACGCGTGGCTTCGTGCCTAAGCAGAGGAAGTACTTCTGGCAGTTGTTTTCGGAACTGTAATGTTTAAATGCCGTTAGATAACCTTATTTTAAGACTTCCAAGTGAACGAATATATTCTAACAAAGACGATGTTATGTTATGAAACTTGATACAAAACTTATAGAATTCAAATCAATTTCTAAGTCGAGATACATGACCGGGCATCGTGCTAGAATACAAATCCTAGTTCAGAATTGAATGCTGAAGTTTGTTTTGATAATGTTGAAAATTATCAAAACGAACTTCATTATCAAGCGTTTCTCCCTAGCATCAAAGCGGTTTTCCCTCTTAAGTACCCCCGTAAGCGTCTCCACGAACGAGAGAAACGCGGCGATAGTCTCGCCGTGCCAACAAAATTTCGCCGCGATTCTCTCGCTCGTGGAGACGGTCCCTTACTTAGAGGGAAATCGCTTTGATGAAAATAATCTTGATACAAATAAATTATTAATTGAAAAAGCAATTAAAAATAATATGAAAGATATTAAAATAGTAAGTTATAAAATATGAATCCGGTCTATGAATTTAGGTATATGAAAAGTAGTTAAGAGCCCTCTTACATTTTGGTACTGAGCGCACATCTTTTTTTTTTGGTTATAAATGGCATCTCGCAGTTCAACCTATGAGGTTGTTGTCTGCTTCATCGGGATTGCTTGTGGATGCCTTAATAAATTAAGGCCTCCAGCCAGGGCGAGCGCGCATCGCCGGCGCAGTGAAATTTTGAGTGCTTATTTTTATTTTATTTATTAAAAAATCAAAGTATCAATATTTTTTATATTGATATTGTTTAAGAAATTATTGGAGACTATTTTGGTACAAATACTCCGTGAAAATGATGTAGAACTTCGGAGATATTCAGACTTGTTTCCAGTAGAAAATTTATTAGGTCCAGTAATTTTTTCTTTATTTATAAGGCATATATATATTGATATAAGGAAAAATGTATTCTATTATTATAAAAGTATTTGTGATATGAAAAAAAAAATTGTTTTGATGGATTACATTCAACAGAATCTGCAAATTAGAGCTCATAAATCAGCTCTCCATGAGTTTTTGCCTAAACTTTGCACCAGGAGAAAGATTATTGCTAAATAAATAGACAAATAATCCTGCATCTCGCAAACAGAGTTTACCGCGCAACTAGCATATAAAGAACGGCCCGACATGAATCATTGGGCAGTTGCCCGCCAGACACAACACCCGTCTGTTCGGAGGATCCTCCCTTTTCTATGGAGTATGAGTGAACTTTACATCCTGTTCCTCATACCTCTATAGGTTCACTCCTCCCCTTTCCTTTCCTTCTAACGGTAAATCTTGTTTCTATCGGTAAACAGTGTCAGCAGATGAGAAATGAATGTAACAAAGATCGTCCTTACCTACATTTGAATGGGAAAAGTTTTTGCGATTTCTTACTTTTCTGTTGGTCCAAAAGTGTCTTTGAATCCTTATACGAACCTGCATCGGTTGGCAACATAAAAACAGTCTCCTAAGAACATTTTGTGGCTCTGTAGCTACAACGGTTAAAGTAGTTTCCCTTACTGCCTCGCCTCAACTTCCTCCCTTGAGTACTACACTCAGATCAGACAAGGAATCAAGACAATAGTCATTGGAATTCTTGTACTAAATAACTTTCTAATGATACGAGTAATTTATGCCTATTAGAGCACAGCTCCAATACATTTCGTGGCATCATCCTTTGTTACTCACAAGAAATAAATAGAATTTTAACCTTTACAAGGGCCCAAGAGAAGGGCTCCGTTAATTTGAAGGCTTGTACTAAATTCAGTGGCGTAACAAATTAAAAATAGGGTGGCAGGAGGGGCAAAATGCCACGGCCCCCAGCCGGAGGGGGGGCCCCGGCCTGAGAGGGCCATGAGCACGGGAGGATCCTAACATAAGTACAGAAGTGCAAGCATTTTTCGACCACTAGAGTTCATTAGACCAACGAAGCAGTCAGGTATTCAATTTTGTAGGGGAAATTATGAAACCTACGTGGACGAAGTGCCAGTAAAAAAAAATTATAACGTTGTTTGAGCTTCTTTACATTGAGGGAGGGCGCTATCCCATGAATTTGCTACGGGCCTCAAAGGGCCCGCCAAGGGCCATAGTTACGCCACTGACTAAATTAGAATTATATAACACTTATATTTTACTAGCTTGTGCCCACCACTTCGTCCGTGTGAAATTTTACCCTCCCCCCATTCACCCACTTAGGGGTGAAATTTCAAAAGATCCTTTCTTAGTGGATACCTACTCTTCACAAAGAACACACCCTCCCATGTCTCTAGGACCAGCGGTTTGGGCTGTGCATTGATATAGGTATCATTCAGTCAGGACTTTGAATTTTATATATACAGCATACAGCCTAGCTGACCCGACGAACTTTGTACCGCCATCGAAATCAGTAAATTCTTTCTCGAGATATCATCAAAAAAGCCGTTCCATACAAAATGTGTAAGAAAACGAATTATCTTCATTATTTTTTTTTTTCGTGAATTTTTACCATTGTTAATAGTTCGAACATAATATCAAAGATCATCAAAATCGTTCCAGCCGTTCTTGTGTTATAAACCCGACTTTGTTTTATGTACCTATATAGATTAAAGATTAAAGAAAAATTAAAGAAACTTGTGTAAGTCTTGTTTCTTTAATTTATCAAACTAAACTTGAACTTTGCTTTAGTTGGTAGAAGAAGCTCATTGAATTTTTGCATCCAATCTAAATTATTATTATGGTCAAGAAATACATTAAAGCTGGTCAATAAAATTTGACATTGCAAGGCCGCGGCGCCGAGGTCGTATTCTGGGAAAATCTACAAGACCAGACATAAAACAAGAAGATTTCGCAGATACTTATAAAAACTGGCACGGCAAGAATGTGTAATGTAGGCAACTAGGCACTATTTTATCATACATCATAGGAGGATGTGAGCAAACCGCTGGTATTTCTACTAACGAGGTTATATAAGCAAGGTCACCGCTCATCTGCTGACATTTAAACATGCGCTGACATCGACTGACCGGTCGCCTATTAGGTAACCAGTTCTTGGCATTTCAATCCCTATCACTTTAATAATAGTCGGGGTTTTGTACATGCATTAAGTATTGCATTTGTTTATGTCATGCATACCTGTAGAATCTGTAGCCGGCAGGGGAGCCTAGCTCCCTTGATTGTGGAACCTCTGGGCAGCGGAAGCCAAGGAAAGCTGAAAATAAAGTCAATTGCTTATTAGTTAAAAGAATTTGGGTCGGATTTCTCGTAGAATAATATAAACAATAAGCAGGTATATTATAGAAGGTAGGTACAGGTACTTATATGATAGAAGAGTCTTAGTAACCTGAGACCTTCCCTCTGTTATTATCGAATTTTACGACACAACTTTCATAAGTGGTAATGTTTTCACAATCCGGTGTGTGCTCAAAACATACTAACTTGAGTTTTCATATTAGTTACGACACCGCGTGTGCCAGTAAATTAGATAAATCAGCAGGAAAAAAAAAGATTGAAATAAGTATATTTTATTATGTAAATTTCATATAAAAAAAAAAAATCCTTCGAAAATAACATCATCATTTTTGTTGCCACGGACAAGGATGCTGATTAAAAATTTAAATGAGCGAATTATCAATAATATTTCACATACAGATTTAAACTTGTTTCGGGAGAAAAGTCAGAGAGTATATGGGGCGTCTCTACGAATGGCGATTCTATAATATATAGACTATCCTACGTATAGAGCATCCTGAGCTGTCAGCCTCGCTGCCCTCTTGCTAATTGGCTATATATTTTGACAACGCCATAAACTATTCTTCTATAAACATCGAGCCGGCGCAGCGGGGTACCTAATTGCGTAACACACTAACAGTAGCAATGGCTTTCATTTTGACAGTTCAACAACATTCATTGGGTTATTTACATTGTTGAGCAGACAAATTATTCGAACATAATTATGAAGTAATGGATTAGCAATATCCTTCAAAATTATTCAGATTGAGATTGATATTCTGTTACAAAATTAGGGGTACGGGTATATAGAAGAAGATGAATTATTATATTCTTACCTTCAGCGTCGCAGTCTTCAACCTCATCGGGCCAATCGCAACGGTAGGAGGTGGGGCTCCAGGCTAGACCCTCGGGGCATTGGAAGTCGAAAGCTACTCCGTTGACACAGTTTCTGTAGAAGCTGCAGTTGCTCCTGTCTCCGAGCTTGTAGTAACCGAACTGGTGCTCGCACAGCTCAGTTGGCTGGGCAGGCTCTGGAATAATTAAAAAACATTTGACTCATGCACAAGGAATTAATTATTCGGTATTATTACATATTACATCATCCGCCTATAACCTTCCCACTGCTGGGACACAGGCCTCTCTCTTTTTGAGAGAGAGTGGGCCGTAATCCATCACGCGGGCCCAGTGCTGGTTGGTAGATGTCACTTCTCTTTGAATTTTAGGTTCTAGGACATGCCGGTTTCCTCATCATGGTTTCCTTCTCCGTTTTGAGAGCAGTGTGTTTGATACGCGTAACTCTATCTATGTGTCTATTTAAATCATTGAATTTATGACCGTGTGAGGTTATAGTTCACATAGGTTATGTTTGATGTGATACTGGTTGAAAATGTCAAAAGGTAAACTAGAAATAAAATCTTGAGAAAACACTCGCACCACTCGACTTTAGAATAGTGTGCCTATTTCTTTAAATAAGCCTTAAATTTTCGCGATGAAACCTTCACCCATCGCGGTTGCCTTCAAAAGTTAATTGAATTTATGTATACATACACAATAAATCTTCCAGCTTAGTATGCACCTGGAATATATTGTGTATACCTATCAGAAATAGAATTGAGTGTAAAATATTTCTGAGTCCCTATATCTAAAATCAGCAATGATACAAGACGTTAAGAAGAATAAGATCAGTTGTCGGATTAAGAAGTCTGCGATACTCAACATTTATTTCTGATCATGACATTATGAATTTTGAAAACTCAAAAAAAAAAAAACTCATGAATTAAACCATTTACAGGCACTTTTGAATTGTCAAAATTAAATAGTCGATCAGTTAGTCAGAAAGTTGAAGCTAGTTGCCCATTCCAAAACGTAGATCTCTATGAAGAAGAACGGGCAAGAAACTCCATGGACACACTTTTAAATCAAGATATTACTAAATCCTAGGTACATTATTATTGTTGCTTCTATAGATGAGAAAAATGTAAAAAAAAATGAAGAAACAATTAAAAATACTTATAAGATTAAAAATAAGCCCTCTTAACCGACGGCGCCCGTTCACGAACATTTCAAGCCCTAAATTGAGATTTAGGCGACACATAAATTAGTGCCTAGTTGTAGTAAAAATGGGCATAAGTTCATCACAATGACATGTGTGATTTACCTCGGTCACTGCCAATTTTTCAATCGTCGGATGAAACTGATCGGAATTATTTCATAACAGTCTGGCGATTGACTATAGGTACAGCTAAACATCAGCATAACATCTGCTATACAGATATTCCTAGTGCAGACACCAATCTCTCACAAACGAATGTCCCGTAGTTTAAAAGCTTGGTTAAAAAAAAAATAGATATGAAATATTCCGGGCCACGCATTGGGGTCACGAGAATTTTTTAGCAACTTGCAGGAATTACTTTGACTACCGCCGCTAGTTAAAATATAAACTCATATTTTACTCACGTAGGGAGGCGGATCGTTCGAGGCAATCATATTCATTGGGATACTGGCACGGGTACCCGGCGGCTTCGGGGTTGAAGCGAAGACCATCGGGGCACAGTCTTTCTTCCAGAGTTCCGTTCTATGAACAAATACAGATAAATCATCATATCTGATTAAAAAGGTTGTTACTACTGCAGAGAAAAATAAGAAGACATAAGCCAAAGTCAAGTCAAAGTCAAATCATTTATTTCAAACTAGCTGACCCAGCGAACGTCGTACCAAAGTCAAAGTCAAATCATTTATTTCAATTATGCCTCAGAATCAATAAAAACGAATGTACGAGAAAACGAATTATCTTCATAATGATTTTTTTCGTGAAATTTTCTCCCGTTTTTATAGTTATTCTGCTATTCGGGGCGGAGACAAATCCAACAAATCAAAGATCATAAAAATCGGTTTAGCCGTTCTTGAGTTATAAATGGTGTAACTAACCCGACCTTGTTTTATTTATAATTCAAATAGTCATATTAAAAAGGCACTTTTGTACGTCAACATTAAAAAAAATAGAAATGATTCTAGTCGCCCCTTTCAAAAGGTCGTTTCGTATGGAGAAGAATGGGCAAGAAACTCTACCGTTACTCTTTTAAAATTATATTAAATTCAATAAAGAAGTTGGAGAGTTAAAATAATCACAGAATGTAAAATCAATATCATCAAAATTATAAATTATATAATTAAATAAGCAGTTTGGTAAGAATTTTCTAGACTCTAGATTGTCCTATGGAGCAGCACCAGCATGTTAAATTGCCAAACATTCTTATCATGATGATAATGATGAAGATCTAGCTGTTTTCTAGGGTATTGCAATAATGTATCTCCATCATGATCACGCTTGTCAAAGAGATTGGTGACCGCAGTAATGCACTAGAGGATTCTGTTGGCCGTTCTCTTGACCCAATAATGGACAAACTATTTTCATTAACTGTTTTGATCTGATATGTAATGTCATGGGTCAATCGCTTTCTAGACGAAGTAAATAATAGGTACTAATTATTAATTTCTTAAGCATTCCTAAGCATTGTAACACTTTCCGTAAAACATAATTAAATATACTATTATCTATATCATTCAAATATTAGTGATGATTAATATTGAATTCTCTCAAGCTCATTTCGTGTTGCAGATGAATGAATTTAATTATTCCATGTTTCTACAACTAAAGCGTGTCTATACACCAGAGAACCAGACAACAGAGTTCAGAATATTCGAAAGGTACTTTAGGGGACGTTTAATCATTCTATGGAGCTGATGACATTGAAAATAATTTTATGGTTAGCGTTTTAATAATAAAAGTCGCAATATCCGTGTAGTAACACTTATAGTAATCATAGATCGGCTACTCATCTCAAATCCCACATTCATATCACGTTAAGCAAATAACGCGAACTTTATTACCAGAATCTGTGATTATTAAGTGAATTATTCATGAGAGGAGACGCATGATTACACACAAAAGAATGGAGCCTATGTCAGTATTGTCAGTGCCCTTGTAGTAAGCAGACTTTAATGTAGTCACGACCTATTTTAAAAGTAAGATCCCAGTCTGTGTCAACACTTTCCCACATACATGACCACGGGTGAATAATTTAGTACAGAGGTTCACGTTGATGGAGATTGATGTGTCTGGGATCAAAAAACAACTAGGAGTGTGACTTGTAAGGTTAGAGAAAGACGGTAGACGGAGGACGTCACACTAATATTATAAAGGCGAAAGTTCGCGAGTGTTTTTGTATGTGTGTTACTTCTTCACGCACAAATGGCTAGACCAATTTTGATAAAATTTGGAATGGAGGTAGCTGACACCCTTGATTAACACATAGGCTACTTTTTATTCCGATATTCCCACGGGATCGATACTTATCCGGGTAAAACCGAGGGGCGCAGCTAGTATACCTATTTATAGTCCGGGTTGCCGCTGCAAGATTGCTTACCCCGTTGAGTTAAAGGAAAATACTGCCTTCCAATAAAAAAGTCTTAGGTATATTTGCAGCTCAGAACTGTACTTACAACGCATTCAGTATATCTGTCACAGCTGCCGGGCACGGGGAATCTTGGGTTCAGTTCATTGCAGGCTGCAGCAGAATTAACTGCCTGTTGGAGCTGCTGCCTTGTCTGCTGGTTCTGATTCCTAGAGTAGGCACCAGGGCTGGGACTGGCGCCGAAGCCTCCGAACTGGGCGACCGCTGTCAAAGCAAGAAGTAAATTAACACTTGGTTCAAAAAAATGGAGACAGTTGATGATTGAGGATTCGGTCAGTATATATTTTTGCATAAAACTTGACGTGGTGACTAGAATAAAACTATTTGTTGTAGTTTTTATGTAGGTACAGTATGTATGATTTATGCAATACACGTCTTAGAATTTCAATGGTAACACTGAAGTTAAGAAACTAGGCTAGTATATAGTTTCTATTATGATATCGGAAGACATTATAATGTAAATTTTCACCAGTAAAAGTATGTAAACTAGGAATTGAATGTCAGTCTTCGTAGAATAAAACACAGTTTGTCCATTTATTTTTGCAAAGACTTGGATTTCAAGCCGGACAAAAAATACAGAAGTTCATTTATAAGGCGTTATAGAGACTGATACATACATAACATAACTTGTACATAATTGGTGGAAAACTCCCAATATTAGGATGCTGACGACTGTTTCTTAGCTGAGGTGGATACAGATTGGTTCCGCAGATTAAAACTGTGAAAGCGGAACGCCTGCAGCTGACACATCAACATGTATGTAATATGTCACGAATTGCATCATTTGTTTAAGTATTCATAATATGCAAAATTCTTAAGAATCCCTACAGCATCCTACACTGTTAGTCAATGTACCAAATCTTTGGTATGAGTAGTAAGATATTTCGGAAATTTCATGTAGTCGCTTTATCATCTCTACACATTTGGTAATTGCCGAATCTCAGCTTTTTGACTCGGATGTGATGGCCTGCACTAACCACCTATACCTATTGGCACTGTAATTTGGAAATATTCTAAAAGCTAATTATTTTTTGTTTTTATAATTTGCTTTCTGGTTGGCTTAAATAGCTTAATTTGCTTTCTAGCTGGTTCTTCTCCAGAGGAATCGACCAATTGGAACAGTGCACCTAGCTTCTGATGTTTCATAAGTGCCCATATATTATGTAGGTTTATCAGAAATAAAATATTTTGATTTGATATGATTAGATCTTATACCGCGTGGTAGGTACCTGGCAACAAAGGTCTTCGTACATTTTGTTCAGTCATAAAGTACCTATTCGTCAGCGTTTGCCACAGGTGCAGATTATTATGGTGTAATAATCTAATCGCCATTTAATTCTATAAACCTTGCGATAATCACCAATAACTTAAAAGATTTATTGATGTGCCGCGTTAGTGACCTTTGCAAGTGATTATGTTATAGCAGGCCACAAACTTCTCAATTTGGCGAGCAGGTATAAACAAAATGTTATTTGCATAATATTTATAAGCTAACAGACTTAAAATAATTATATGTACATGTATATAAAACAAAACAAGGGTAAATAATCATAGGGCAGCAAAAAAAATCGTCCGCATCGCTGTCAGTGGGGAAAGTGCCCATGCTGATTCTTTGGCCAGAAAATAGGCCAGCCCTCTGGTCACGTGAAGAGTCGACCAATGAACGAAATGTTATGTAATAAATGAAGGATGTCAAAAGCGAATAATTATCTAGATCCTCATCCTCCTCTGACCTCGGAGGTCATCATTTATTCAAATAGCCACAGATGCATTTTATTTTCAATGAATCAAGTTCACGATGATGTTATAAAAATTGTCCGTTTTACGACATAGGTAGGTTCTGTGAAGAAATACAAAATTTTCCACGGAATGCTAAAGTGAGCAAAATATTTCAAAATACTACGCTGCATAAACAAGATACTTATTAGTTTTACAAACAAGACGTTTAAGAAGAAAGGCTTAGGTAATGATCACTGCTGTGGCCATGTGAACTATTGACTCTTTAAGAATATTAAATAGTTATATTTTCCAGTAATAAATATTTAATTTTAGGATAAGAAATCGTAAAGGCTTCTTAGGCCTTCTGGCCAACAATACAATACTCAAGCATTAATTTATTGATCAAATCTGTCAGACAGATAGTTACACAAGGACATTTAATATGAGATGAGAGCTTTATAATTCGTTCTAATCATGGAAATTTTAGATACCTACACACACACATGGGTAAATTAGTTATAGGTATTTCGTGGGTACGTAGTGTAGACGTGCTAGTATTCGGGTAGATACGAGGTAAACAACGGGTTACCGGACAGACAAATTATACTTCAAAATAGATTGAGGTAAGGGATTTTATTTACACATAGTCAAAGAATAGCAAAAAAAACGCCTTCCTTATAAAACATCGTACTTAAGTACGTGCATTCTTTAATCCAAACACTTGTTTAATTTGTTTAATTATTCAATTAAGTAGTTAAAAGTATGAAGCTATTGTTTAACTCTTTAATCTCACCTATTGTTAACCGGTAACTAGCCGGTAAAACGATTCCGTCTTTAATTAGTTGTTAAAAACCTGTTTAATTAATTACAGGTAGCAGGAAATATATTTACCCCTAATGAAATATTTATACGACACGTGTCGATGTAATTAATTAATTAATGGGAAAACAAGCTCATTTAACTTTATGATAGTGAGATTATATTGCACTGACACGTGCGTATGTTTCACGGTCTATTAACATGTAAGATAATTGCACTTTTCCTAAGAAAGAAAAATGTGAACTTAAAAAAGTTATATTTTCCCTAAAAAGCACTTGCGATTTTTTTTATCCATTTCATAATAGATACCTACTATCGTTTCTTGTTGGTATAAGTATTGAAGATGAAAGAGACTTAAAAAAAGGTACATAAGTACTCACCGAAGCCGCAGAGGCACGCAAACACTATCAAAGTCTTGTCCATGCTGTATGCTACCCCGTACTGATGTGCGCACGAGTGCCGCTCAGGTATTGAATGGGCGATCGCTGCCGACCTTGGGGACGCACCGGCCGGTGTTGAAACCCGCTCATCTCCGTGTTTGTAACATTAGCACAGAACTCGAAGTGGTGCTAGAAGTTTGACAGGTTCCCACCTGTGATTAGACTTAATTGATGTATCTGCCATTATTCTATTAGTGTAACGAATAAAGCAATTAATGATAATAAAATACTTTATCTTTTTCGGAAAATGTGCGCTTCTTATGTAGAACACGTTTTTGACCCATAGCAGACACGTTACAACGACTAACAGGAAAAGCGCTCGAAGAATTATAATATTTCAATACAATACGATCAGCCTATACAGGTTGAAATTGAAAACATGCGACAAATCGAAATGGGAGATTGTACTCAACATTATGAACAACTTTTACTATGGGACCAAACCTGAAATCGTGAAAAAAAACCAGCTGTTCCCTACATTTATGTTCGTATAACTCGTCAAATTGTAGGGAACAGCTGATTTTTTTTCGCGTTTTCATGTTTGGTCCCATAGTAAAAGTTGTTCGTAATGATGAGTAAAATCTCCCATTTCGATTTGTCGCATGTTTTCAATTTCACCCTGTATAATCTCATTGCAGGGAAAGGCCCCCTTTTTCTATTTTCCAGTCAACTCGATCTTGAGCCAATATGGACCAATCCCTCCTATAAACCCCGCGTACAGCATTGGCTAATGTTTCAGTCGCGAGCTTGTGCTGTAATTTGCTTGCGGGATCAGAGGGGCAAGATATGTATAGATTCTACGACTGTTATTCAATATATCAAGCATACTATTATACCACCTTGAGAATTTATTTCTGAAGTATAATTATCGATTAAGAACCTAGAAACCGAAGTAGGTACGTCAAACTGGAAATAGTTTTTAGGCCCGGAAGAGAAAAATTTTGCTAACTTATCATGAAGCGAAAATACATAATCTGCATACGCGAATTATTTGCCAAAGATGTAAACTAATATGAGTTTATGGAAAAATTACTTTAATTTCTACACAATAAAGTACAGCTTACGCTCCAAATTCAAACATTTTTATAACTTTTTCTTTAGTGCTAGTCACTCTCAAATCAACTTAATTACCATTACAATAAAGTTGAAATTTATTTAACTTGAAATAACACTCATGTGATACTATTATCACACTCGTGTTTTAATACCCCTTATTATACAACAGTTGCATAAATAACTATTAGATGCGTTACATAATAGGTAGGTATGTATTAGGATTAGGTACTTATAACCTTTCACAATACGGTGCATGCCCTACTGCCCTTTTATAAACTGTTACGTATGCATCTTATGATTAATATCTATAGATCGTATGACATCAATGAGCTCAACTCTCACTAATGAGACACAATTAATTTTTCTATTGTTAACGATCTTTAGGAGATTTTGCGACATCGGAGCGGATTCTGGAGGTTCTTTTCTAAGAGTCGTTACTATTATATTTTATCAATTTCCTTCGTTCAAGCTGATTTCAAATATTGTATAAAGGTTTATAGAGAACGAATAGATCCTAACTTATTCAATCTAATCAGACTATTATAGTCACAGTCCGTCTTGCTGATAATTCATTTTTGAAGTATAATTTTCAGTCGATAATTATACTTCAAAAATTAATTAAGTATTCAATTAGCTAGACTGGAAGTAGTCTTCAGGAAGAGAAAGATTTTGCTGACTTATCATGACGCGAAAATACTAATGCCTTCTTCCCGATCGGAAAAACTAAGCTAAAATAAAGAGTGTTGTTCGAAGTATGGAAACGTTAAACTATTTTTAGTTGCGTTACATAATAGGTAGGTACCTATGTATTAGGATTATATAACCTTTCACAATACGGTGCCCTTTTATACGGTTACGTATGAGTGAAGTGTTGACCGAATCATAAGATAACGTCTACAGGGCTATTGGAAAAACACCCACAACCTCTTAAGAGGTCATTGTACTCATTGTTATGAACAACTTTTACTATGGGACCAAACATGAAATTGCGAAACAAAAAATTAGCTGTTCCCTACATTTTGACGAGTTATACTATGAGTTACCTATACGAACATAAATGTAGGGAATAGCTGGTTTTTTTCGTGATTTGCAATACATACAATGACCTCTTAAGAGGTTGTTGGTGTTTTTCCGATAACCCTGTATAGACCGAATGACATCAATATAATCTGGAGGATCTTATGTAAGAGTTGTTATTATTATTTATCAATTTCCTTCGTTCAAGCTGATTTCGAATATTGTATGTATAAAGGTTTATAGAGAACCAATAAACTTTTCCATAAATTATTCAAATCTAATCAGCCAGCTATTACAGTCACAGTCCACTTCTCCCGATTTATTTTGTAAAAATCTCACCGTGAAAACTTGAGGGCAGGGTGCTTGAAGCCTGCTCTATCAATAGGGTTAATAGTGCAAAAGCATTAGATGGAATAACAGTCGATCGATTCTGTGAAAATCTCACCGTGAAAACTTAGGTGAAAACTTAGTGAGCTGTCAAATCTTAGGATTTGACACTTTTGACAGCTAAGCTGCAATTCCAAAGGGTGCGTCCACATCTGGCGAAAGTGCCGCGAATGTGCAGCTCGCGCGCCGTTTGCGCGCTGCCCGCGAGCCGCGCGCGTGCATTTTTGTTCGTGCGCCGCTCCTGCGCCGCCCGCGCGCAGTTCGCGCGCGACCTAAGCGCCGTACGCGATCAGCGCGCGAACTGCGCCAGTAAACGGAACTGTAAGAGCGAGAATTGAGTGCGCGCAGATCGCGCGCCGCGCGCACGCCTTATACGAGCCTTGCATGAGTTGCGTTAAAGAGGCGCACCAAACCATTGCCGTAACTGCACGCGCGCAGCTCGCGGGCAGCTCGCAAACGGCTCGCGAGCTGCACATTCGCGGCACATTCGCCAGATGTGGACGCACCCTTAGCATCAAGTGGAATTACAGCTCACTTCAAGGTCACTTCTCATAGGTTTTCACGATGAGAATTTAGCAGAATAGACCGGCTGAATACTTCAAACTCGCTTCACTTATGTTTTCATGGTGAGATTTTTACAGAATAGGCCTGCACCCTAATTGCATAACACACTATGAATCAAAATTTGAATCAGTTTGACGGATATTGCTAATCCATTGCTTTATATGTTCTAAAAATTCATCTGCTCAGCAATGTAAATCACGCAATGAATGTTGTTGAACTGTCAAAATGAAAGCCATTCGCACTGGTAGTGTGCTAAGCAATTACCTACCCCGCTCTTTGCCCTTGATTTTCCAATTGAATACTCCGTTGCACCCTTCAGGATTGGTTTTTCGGGGATGATGTCATCGATCGTCGTCGGTTTGAAGAAATATAAACAAGGGCAATTAAACTATTATAACTAATTTATTTGGAAGATTATTTTATAGACATCCCGGATAATGTTAGCACACGAGATGACAGATGAACAAGCAAAAAGTCCATTTAAACTCTTGACACAGAACACGGCTACGTGACAGGTTGCATCAAGTATCAGTGCAGGCGTCCATACTTTCAACATCCTCTCCTGGACGCAAACGCTTTAAAGTCAAACCCATTGATGTGGTGAAAACTTCATGCTTCGGACGATGGAGCCCTTTCGTTAATGCGTCAGCGACCATGTCTGCAGTTGATCGATATCGAACATCAACTTGATTAGCAGCAATCTTCTCTCGAACAAAGTGATAACGAACATCTATATGTTTGCTGCGTGGATGGTACATGGCGTTACCTGAAAGACTAATTGCACTTTGGTTATCACAAAAGAGTGTGATTGGCGTATCTTTCAGTTTGAGCCAGAATTCTTCTTCCAGCTGTTTTAAATAAAGTGCTTCTTGTATTGCAGAAGCCATTGACATATATTCAGCCTCTGTGCTAGATAATGCGATCGTTTGCTGTTTTTTCGAATTCCAGCTTATGGCTGCTCCCTGGAATAAGAATATATAGCCTGTGCAAGACCTTCGGTCTTCAACATCATTTGCCCAGTCTGCATCACAATAGCCATAAATATTTTCATTAATATTTCTCTTGAAAGTAAGTTTCATATTAATTGTACCTTTCAGATACCTCAAAACGCGTTTCACAGCTGCCCAATGTTCACTAGTTGGGTGGTTATTAAATCTGCTCAAGGAATTTACTATGTAGGTTATATCAGGCCTGGTTCCTTGAGATAAGTACAGTAGACACCCAATTATTTCGTGATATGGTACATCCTTTAAGACTTCATTTTGAGTTTCAGCCTTTTTAAACTTTACATTCGCATCAGTAGGTGTCCATACCGGCTTACAGTTTTGCATTTTAAAACGGGTAAGTATCTTTTTAATATATATTGATTGATCTATGGAAATTTCATGCTCTGTTGTATTGTGAGAAATTCTAAATCCAATACATTGCTTTGCAGTCCCCATATCCTTCATAAAGAATTTCTCTTTTAACTTACTTTTTATAATCTGGGATGTTTCTTCATTATTATAAAAGTATAATAAATCATCAACATATACTGCAATGAAAAGTATATCCTTTTCATTTATTATACGATAGTATACACAAGGATCTACTTTGGAACGAGTCATCCCTATTTCTATCAATGCAGCATTTAATTTTTTATTCCACTGTCTGCTTGCTTGTTTCAAGCCATATATGGACTTGTTCAATCGACATGCTATATTTTGTTCTTCATAGCCGGGTGGTGAAATCATATAAATTTCTTTATCAATATCTCCCTGCAAAAAAGCACTAACTGCATCCATTTGGTGAATTTTGAGATCATATTTTGCAGCTAAGCCAATCAAGTATCTTATTGAACAATACCGGACTACCGGAGCATATTTTTCTTGATAATCAATACCCTTTACTTGTTTATAACCTTTAATTACAAGTCTAGCTTTGTAACGTGATATGGACCCGTTTTCGTCTATTTTTGTTTTAAAAACCCATTTACAAGGAAGCGCTACTTTTCCTTCTGGTAACTTTACTGGTGTCCAAGTGTTATTATTTATTAATGACTGATATTCTTCCTTCATAGCTTTTTTCCATTCATCAGCCTTATCACTGTTGATAGCTTCTTCAAGGTTCTGCGGATCACTATTTAATAGAATCATAGTTGACTCACCATTCAAACACATAAATGATGTGGTATCATTATTCTGATGTCTTTCTATTCGATGCGGAAGTGGTCTCAGACCCATGTTATGTTGCGGCAGAGATTCCACTGTTTCATCAGGTAAGTATGTTTCATCAAGAACATCTTCAAATAGAGCGGAGTCATCAGAAGAAACATCAAGAATTTGAGAGGTAAGTTGTGTTTCATCTATGTTTTCTTTTCCAGATTCTTCGTGATCTTCAAATAAAGGTAAGTCCAGTGTTTTCTTTTCTTTTATTAAATCATTGTTCTCCAGTTTATTCTCCTTTTTTTCAGTACAAATTTCCTTCTCTTTATTATTTTCTTCCTTTTCCTTTTCTTGCATGTTAACGACTTTGTTTCTCTTTACAGTAGCTTCTAAGAATACAACATCTCTACTTATAATTCCTTTCTTTTTTTCAGGGTCTATAAATCGATAGCCCTTAGTAGAATCACTGTACCCTACAAAAATCAACTTACGTGATTTTACTTCAAGCTTTGTCCTATTTTCTTTAGGGATATGTACCATCGCATGACATCCAAAAATCCTCATATGACTCAAATTAGGCTTCTCTCCAGTCCATACTTCATGTGGGGTCACATCGGATAAAGCACGAGTTGGCGAGCGGTTAACAATATAAGCGGCTGTGGCTACTGCTTCAGCCCAGAATGTATCTTGCAATTCAGCATTAAAAATCATACATTTAGCACGCTCTGTTAATGTCCTATTCATTCTCTCGCTGAGACCGTTTTGCTCGGGAGTGTAAGGATTAGATGTCTGGTGCCATATTCCATAGTTCTTAAGGTAGGCTTCAAACTTATTATTTTTGTATTCGGTACCATTGTCGCTTCTTAGAATTTTAATTTTTTTGTTCGTTTCATTTTCTACTCTATTCTTAAACTCCACAAATTTTTCAAAAACTTCGCCTTTACTTTTAATAAAATATACATGTACACGACGGGAATAATCGTCAATAAAGGTAACAAAATACCTGGCACCTCCAATAGAAACATGTTTCATCGGTCCACATACGTCACTGTGAATGAGCCCTAGCAGCTCCGTTGCACGCGAGCCTTCGCTGGGAAATGGTTGCCTGGTCTGCTTGCCTTCAAGACAAGTTATACAAATACTATTTTCCTTTTCCGGTGACAACTTTACTCCCTCTGTACATTTAGGCATTTTACTAATATCTGTGAAATTTAAGTGGCCCATCCTTTGGTGCCACAGGTAAGTATCATAATCAGTATTTGCTGTCATTGCTTGCATTTCTTCATTCTTACAAGATTTTAATTGATATGTATCATTAATGAGATTTGCTTTCGCAACTAACTTATTATTTTGATTGTAAATTTGACAACCAACTTCATTAAACTGGATTTTGCATCTATTTGCTATTATCTTGCTTACTGATAGCAAATTCGTTTTTAATTCTGGAATGTATAAAACGTTTCTCACCTGTATTGCCTCGGTGCTGTTATTTGTATTCACTTTTATAGATACATTACCACAGCATTCAACTTTCAATATCTTATTGTCGGCAATTCTTATATTCTGTACAGGTGGAGCCGTGACATCATAGAGCCAATCCCGGTGCATGGTCATATGCATGGAGGCGCCTGAGTCAACATACCAGTTCACAGAGTCATTCATTGTGAATGCGGAAAACGCTGCTAAAAATCCTGTTTTATTATCAGTTTTAGCATCTTTCTTCTTGAACCAACATTTTTTACTGAGATGTCCATACTTATTACAATGGAAACATCTTGGTCCTTTTTTAGGTTTTTGCTGATCATTTTTGGGTTGAATTTTTGTGTTTGTATAAAGTGCGGTAGTGTCTGATGTTTTAACCTCTTGCAATAGTTTATTCTTTACTAAATCAGCACTAATTTTCATACCGGAACTTTCCAACCCCATAATCATTGGCTTGTACATATCAGGCAAGCCTGCCAGCATCAGAGTACCTAACCATTCATCATCTACATTGAATTTTATATTCCTTAATTTGTGTGCCGCGGACATTATTTTGTTTACATAATCTTCCACTGATAAACTGTTATCCAAACTAGTGTTTATTAGTTCTTTCAATAGTCCAACTTTTCGACATAGTCCACTATCTTCAAATGCCCTTGCTAAACATTCCCAAACCTGTTTAGCATTATCTGCCTCTTGAATGTGTACATACAATATTGGGTTAATTAATAATATTAACTTCGATTTGGCTTTGATATCTTTCTTTATCGAGTTGGGTTCAGTGGATACGGGTTCCTTTAAAATGCAGTCATATAAATCTTCGTGTTGTAAATAAGCTTTCACTGCAAAACTCCAAGTTGCCCAATTATCTCTGCCAGTGAGTTTCTCAATTGATATCAATGAACTGTTCGCCAGATTTCCAACAGTATTTATCTAAAATAAGCTAAAATCATGCCGGTAACAAAGTAAGGTTATGCATGCGGTTTTTCACAAACTTTTAAAATACTGTTTAGATTGCAAAGATAACACTATACGGCAGGTACGGGGCGGCCCATAACCTGAAGAAATATAAACAAGGGCAATTAAACTATTATAACTAATTTATTTGGAAGATTATTTTATAGACATCCCGGATAATGTTAGCACACGAGATGACAGATGAACAAGCAAAAAGTCCATTTAAACTCTTGACACAGAACACGGCTACGTGACAGGTTGCATCAAGTATCAGTGCAGGCGTCCATACTTTCAACACGGTTGAACGAAATCGACCGCAATCAAGTTTTGACACCTTTTTTTTTTTTCGGGGGAAACCCCGGCGGTCACCATCTGCACTATGGAAGGGGCACCGTTACCTCTCAAAAGACCAATCCGGAGCCCCCTCTGTGCAACGCCTGTTAGGGCACATCTCTGGGGAGACTGTAAAGGGGTCTCCCCGTAACCTAGCTGTGCAAGTGTGCAAGGCAGCACATTGACACCTACATGACAAGAAACTGAAACGGAACTTATGCGTGATGACAAAGATGCAAAGCTCGCATCAGAATGTCATTCAACATCGATATGGTCATTCTATAAATTGTAATGTTACTCACGTTATTTACAAAAAATGTATTACGTCACTAACTAAAGGTCATGGATGAGTTTTACTCAGTGAAGGTCCTGGGAACTGAGGAATGATACAATATTAATATGTATTTGGATTTGTGGTAAATTATGGAGTGTGCTGGTATTTAGAACAGTCGAAGCCATGTAGCTTATTTTTGGAACGATGATCTTTAACGCGGCTTGCGGTAGGAGTAACTGGTAGAAATCGTCGTAACCATACTTCTTTCATATATCTATGGTCGTAAACCGTAGAACTGTTCAGTAGAACTAGTGGGAACAAACCTCGCTGCCTCTTTCTATTATACCTATTAGAAGTGTGTGTGCGTGCGAGTATCGTGAAGGTCAGGGGTCCCCTCACCGCACACGTTTTTTTTAATATAATATGACGTGTAAAAGTGATTCCGATATCCTATTTACAGAATAAACGATTTCATTTCATTTCAAGATGGATGGACAAGGCCATTGAAGTAAAAATTACACAAAGTCCATGTCGTAAAATCTTACTAGGAAGTGTCTATTTATTTTCATAATATAGGCTATACAAATATAATATCTATGTATATCTAATACTAAAAATAACAAAATTAAATCCTAACTTAACTAAAACTATACAGAAACTAAAATATAGCGTCGAAAAATTCATCCGCATCGCTGTCGACTGGTAATGTTCCCAAGAGAAATCTTACTTAGATCCTTATTAGATTCATTATTTTCTGTCCATTTGAAACTGTCTGATCGGTATTTGACATAAGACCACTCCAAATTGTATTTGAAAAGTTATTTATTTCAGGAGCAGTCGTGGCCTAGTGTTAACGACTGCGACTTACGAGTTGTAGGTCGTTGGTTCGAACCTAGACAAGCGCTTTACTTAGTGTAAATTACTTCATCACCACTGCTCTCAACACGGTGAAGGAAAACATCGTGATTAAACCGACATGTCCTAGAACCAAAAATTCAAAGACATGTGACATCTATCAACCCGCACTGGGCCCGCGTGGTGGATTGCGGACCACTCCTCACTGAGATTAGGCCTGTGTCCCAGCAGTGGGAACATTATAGGCAGATTATGACGTTAATTTTGAGTCCGAAAAACTATTGTTCAATTACATAGATACTTAATTTCCACATGAATTGTCTACTGATACCTATCAATTACGATCAAGCCAAGCTCAAGCCGGATGGGCACAGGAGATGACGGGTATCATCCGCAACCGCAGGATGCCCGTCAAACTCAAGGATTCAACAATAAACATCAAATGGATTACTAATTCTGCACGACAGTGTTTCTTTTTTAGATTGCTTATTGATATTTTATTTTACGTTAGTTGATAAAAGAATAAGCAGCAAGGGCACCTAGAGATTTAAAAAAAAAGGTATAGCCAAAGCAACCAAAGTCCACTAACTTGACATGTTTGACCGATCATTCCCGCACGTCGAAACTCAAATGAATTCACTAATTCCATTCCAAGTAACCTAACTAATTGTTGATGTCCTAAAAGAGGCAAAATCCTTCATTCCCGAAATGGGAAAGGCGTTGAAAATGTTGTTGATGAAAATGTAGAGCGATCGTTTAGCACCTCTGGGGACTAAAAAGCTGGTTAAGAAGCACTATGGGGGTAAATCGCTTCAGTAGTCTGGCTATGATGATGGCACAGAAAACTTATTAATGGAACGTTACAAGATTTTCATAATATGATCGAGAAGTTTACAAAAAAACCCCGAAGACTATGTTTTAATTACCTCAAAAAAGGTGGGGTGAGGTGTATCTAAAAAAGGGCCGTGTTGGGTCACTTTATTATTAAAATCTTGTATGAATGAACATGGCCAGATCATTTGAGGCAATTTTCTTCCAAATTCTTTTTAAGTATTCAATTATTCTAATAAATATAATAACAAAGTTATTTTGGTGTTAGTTGGTGAATTTGCCAAAGTTAATTGGTGGATTTTGTTTACTACGGGAGTTTAACGACCAATCAGAAGCCACATTCAAAACTCAGTTGGTGGACTTTGCTTATATGCAGAGCGGTTATATTATCTTAGTAAAATGATTTGTGAGTACCATTACCTATGTTATTGCTATTCGAAATCGGAGGACAGTGTTTAACTTTACATAATGTGTCTTTACAAACTACCAAAAGTTATTAATTTATTTCATTGTGCCTGTTATTTAATACATAATGTACAACGAAAGGACCTTCGTACCAACTGGAGGTCCCATGACGCCTCTCGACTTTTTATATCTAACCGTAAGATATTTTATCTACCTTTTTAATCACAACGCAAATAATAGTGCTTGTTGATAATAGTTACTGTAGCAGGTAGATTTGCTTCTATTCAAAGAATTTCTACTAATAATAATAGTCCTCATCGTATTTCGGCTATGGCGGCAAATCTCACCGGAGACTAGTCTTCGGCGCGAGAGATATTATAGGGCACAAATGTGTGCGCAGACACGGTTGTTCTCTTCCCTCACTCTCATAGACAGATCGGGAAGTGATCAGGCGCAGGACCAACAACTAAACGCAGCTTTCCGAGGCACGGGGATATCACAGCGCCAACTTCCAAACTTCGGCCTGTTACTAAGAAATTCCTATTGGAAGAACCCAATAACACTGCTCGATCTGGGAATCGAATCCAGGACCTTACTCAGCAGTCGCGCTTGCAACCATGAGACCAACGGGGCAGAAAAAATCTACTACTAGGTGTAGGTACCTACTAGTCTAGACTCGAGTACTAGTCACTAGGCAACTTTATTAATATTCTCGGTCTATTCTTGGAGGCTACTTGAATGATATGTTATTAATCTTTTTAAATTAACCTTTAAACTTGAGAGAATTTTGTCTTAATGTTTAATGGCAAGGACGCTATTTGAATCGAATTAAAATTTCTCATATAATATTAACACTGTGCAAGCCTTTATTTTTTATAGAACTAATTACAGAATTTAAACTGTGATTCTGCGTCTCTTCCGAAATATGGGTTTAATGGAGGACTAAAAGACTTCGCAGCTGCAGCGGCACCGCCGCCGCCGCGGCGCCGTGTGCAAGGGCTCATACCATAGATATATTTACATTTCTATGGTTCATACAAATCCTAGGGCTACCAATACAACTTATAATGCGCCAAAATGTGTAAAGGGCCTAATACAGGGAGGCACTGTGGCACATGCAGTGCACATGATTCTGAAACGATTTTGGCGTAGTTCTGTTTGGTGTGTTCTGTTCTGTGTTCTGTGTAGTAGTACATAAACATAAACACCAACATAAACTCACGCCTTCTTCTCATTGCGTGAGTTTATGTATTATGTATGTATTTTCGCGTGATGATAAGTCAGCAACATCTTTCTCTTCTTGAAAACTATTGCCACTTTGACGCACCTACTTGCTTTTCTAGCTACTTACTCGATAATTATACTTCAAAAATAAATTCTCAAGGCGGTATCATACCTACTATGTATGAGGGTGGCAGGGACATCGACGCGCAACCTGTTACCATATAATCAGTACCTACATGATTCTGAAACGCGATTGTTGAAATTTTCGTTAATAAAAAAAAATCCTGTTCCATACATTTTGACCTCGTAGGTATTGCACTTTTCTATGAAACAGCAGTTTTTTTTTATAACCTACGAAACATTTCTACGCTAAGCGGTTTAGAATCATGTGCTTGGTTTTACAGTTTGCGCGTCGATGTCATGCCACCCTGTATAACAGCAGAAAAATCTTTATCAATACCTAGTCATTAAAAAACGAATTGAAATCTGTGTTAATTTTTTAAGTTCCCTGAAAACTAAAGGTTGAAGACAGAAATAAAAGCTTTTCATAATATGCGATGCGAATTGTGAGAATCGATTGACCTGAAATTGTATGAAATAGGTTACCGGGGCGGTCTAAAAACGTAGACGGACGGATCTATGCATAGGACCTATGTTTCCATACTACAAAACATATCATATTTATACTCGTAGATATAGAAAAATTGTGTAAAATATTGGAAGGGAAATTTTCATGTAGATTAACTGCGCCCCACGGTTTCACCTGCATAAGTCTCGATCCCGTGGGAATATCGGGATATAAAGTATCCTATGTCCTACCACAGGTCATGGTCTACGCAAATGCAAAATTTTATCCAAATCCGTTCGACCCTTTTAGCATGAAAGCGTAACAAACAAATAAACTCACTTCCGCATCTATAATATTTTATAGGTAGGTAAGTTAGGATTACATTATAAAAGTTTTGCACTTTGACGATGTGATCAACAGAACCCTACTTTACATATTGTATGTAGCTAAAGATGTGACGTTGATATATACCAACTACGTTCCTCACTGAAGATTATATAGCATTTAATAACAACATGCCTAACTTGATTTGTGATGTATATATCAAACTAGAAATAATAAAAAAAAGCGTGTTAAAAAGTTTATAAAGGAATCCCGCGTCTTGATAAAACGTAAAACGTTTATTGAAACTTCGTATTCTTGTCATCCCTCTCTCGTCACATTCATCATAATTTCAGCACATTCCTCATGACGTGCTGTCGTGCCGGCCCTTATTATGTTCGTTTTTGTTTGAGCAAGACGAGGGACATATAATTTTGCGCCAAATGCGGGAAAACCGGAGTAGTATCTCCGTAATGCAGGGCACGTGCCGTCTACCTTTTTTTTTTTTTTTTTTTTTTTTTTTTTTTCGCTGAGAAATGCATTACGCATCCCCGCTCGCGGGGGTCGAGACAGGGTATGTGGGACTCCTGTCGGAATGACACCGGCTCAGCCTTTACTTCCACAACCCTCCCGGCGCATGCCCGCCTAGCTGGCGGGCCCCGCATGCCCCCCATATTGGGGGGCTACGGGAATGGCCGGGGACACCTGGCCATTCCCGTCCGACACTGGTGGAGGCCTGTGCAATACAGGTAAGGGTGCCCCCGCACCCGTTGCCTGCTGGCCTCCATCTGGGAGGAGTCGGAGATGACTGTCAAACTGACGTCTTCTTCGACCCCTCCTCCGCCTTCGGAGCAGCGCCGCGTGAGGATCTTCCTCCCGCGCACGCTCCGCCGCCTCCTTCTGGGACATGACATGTTCGCAGAAGGAGGCGACTGCCGCCCAGGACCTCTCATCCCTCAGCATGGCGTTAACCAAACCGGGGAGTGATAGGTCCGGTCCGATCACCGCGATGAGACTGCGGCGCGGCTCGGACCACGACGGGCACACCTCGAGCGTGTGCTGCGCCGCGTCCTCCGCCGCGCCACAGTCGTGGCACGACGGCGTCTCCTCCCGTCCTATTCGGTGCAGGTACGATCCGAAACAACCGTGTCCGGACAGCACCTGCACCAGACGGAAGGAGAGGAATCCATGCGACCGCTCGAGCCAGTCTCGCAGGACTGGCCCAATCGCGTCGAGGGTTCGGCGGCCGAAGGCTGCGGTGGCGAGGTCCCCCGTCCAATGGACGACGATGGCGTCCCTCGCCTCCTGCCGGACGGCCTCCCGCTCTTCCTGGGTTGGGCCTTCTCCTCTCTCCCTCCGCCCCGCCATCCATTCATATACTCTGGCGAGCACCCACGCCTCGAGTTCCCAAGGAGGGGTGCCGGCCAGAGCACATGCTGCCGCGAAGCCCACCGTACGGTAGGCCCGCGCCACCCGCTGGGCTATGGCCCTTTGGGGTGCCCGCAATGCAGCGGCGTTCTCCCTCCTTTGGAGGGAGTCCTCCCAGATAGGGGCTCCGTAGAGAGCCATACTCTTCAAGATGCCGGCGTAAAGTTGCCGGCATCGTGCGCTGGGCCCCCCCAAGTTGGGAAGCAGCCACGACAGCGCGCCCGCGGTCTTCAGCAGGCGCGACGACAGCCCGCTAAAATGCGGACCGAAGCGCCACCTGCTGTCAATTACAAGGCCCAGGTATTTCATCTGGGCCTTGACCTCAATTCTGACGCCCTCCAACGTGCCGTCTACCTGGATCAACTTCCTTATCTGACTCGTGTTTCGTGTAGGGTGACCAACTTAACTCTTTGTACAGTCCTTACTCTTTAATATAGCTTCAATCTTAAGAACAAAAAAAAAAACAGTCTGTGTTGCTCCACTGCAGGGCGAAGGCATCCCTTTACTTTTTTCAGTCATCTCGATCCTGAGGCAATGGACCAATGCTGCCTATAAGCGTCAATTTGTTCCACGGTCCCGCCATCTAAGCCCAAGCTTCGTATTTATTATGTTAGTAATAAGACGACTAATGCCCGGTTTCTGAGGTTTTTAAACGGAGTTTATCCATTCGATAGTGATTATTGGTTCGATATCGTGTTTCTGAACACGTCATTAAGGAAGAATTTAGCTTAAAAGTCGAGCGAATTATTATCGAGGGTTTATCTGAGAACCTCAAAAACCGAGCATAAGGAAGGAATTCGCTTAAATAGATAATTATGTCGAATCAACAGCTATTGAAAGTTTAAACTCCGTTTAAGAATTCTTCAGAAACCGGGTATAAGAAATGCATTTGATTTGATTACCTACCTAGAGAGAGACCCACTGATAAAAATATTGAATTAAAATAAGCACAACAAGGAAGGCTATTTTGAGAAGACGAGCTATGGAATTACAGTTTTCGTTATGTAGCATTAAGATCAGATAAGCTGCCTTCCAAAGATCGGGTTCTTCCTACGAGCTCCACATGAAACAGATGAAGCTACGATACTCTTTGTCTGATCGGCATCTAAGTTTCTAATTTCCCGTAGAAATATTCATTACTTAGTAGATAAGGGATTTCCTAGTTTTGTTCACTGAGTTTTGTTGAACGTACTTATACATATTTATTTTTTAATCTTATTTACTGCATTAGCTGATTCTACTAAGCCTACAATTGCCAAACTTAAGTGGTAGTGGGCAGGGCACATTGCTCGCAGAACAGATTGCCGATGGGGCTGAAAGGTTCTGGAGTGGCGACCGCGTACCGAATGACGTAGCGTTGGAAGGCCTCCCACAAGGTGGACCGACGACCTTGTGAAGGCCGCAGGAACTCGTTGGATGCGAGAAGCACAAAACCGGTCGAAGTGGAGGTGCTTGGGGGAGGCCTATGTCCAGCAGTGAACGTCGTTCGGCTGAAATGATGATGATGACGATGACTAGGCCTCTAGGCCTCTATGTGTGGTCCCCCTACTTCTGTCCGCTACCCAATTTGTATTCACCGCGACACAAGTCTGGAATGTTAGCGTAAATTTGGGGTTTCACAGTTGTTGATTTATTCAACATAAATAACGTTTTTGGTATTTAACACTTGCATTTGCTATTTGTGTATAAGTATTTTAAATATTTCAGTGCTTATAATATCTACAAAGATGGAGACAGAAACTGATACAGGGTCAGACTACCTATTGTTTTGCAGAACTTTGTAATTTTTACTTCAAAAATTTTGACATTTAGATGTAGAGCCGTGGTGGCCCAGTGGTAACGGCCGCGACTTACGAGTTGTAGGTCGTAGGTTCGAATCCAGACAGGCGCTTTATTTTGTGTAAATTATTTCATCACCACTGCTCTAAATACGGTGAAGGAAAACATCGTGAGGAAACCGGCATGTCCTAGAACCAAAAATTCGAACACAGTTAACACGTACTAACCAGAACTGGGCCCGCGTGGTGGATTACGGCCCGTTCCCTCTTACCGAGAGGAGGCCTGTGTGCAAGCGGCGGGAACATTATCTAAGGCTGATTATACTAGGTACTTCAAGAATATTATCAACGAAAATCTGGTTCGGAAAAATAGGTTTCTAAAAGATTCCCATCGAATGTAAAGCCGGGTCCAGACGAGTGTAACGTGTAATGTAAGATTACGTGTAATTTAGCGTCAACAGTGTGGACGGCACACGAACGCAAAGCGAATTGTGTCCAAACGAGCATTGCGAGCGCCTTTGTGTTCGCGCGAAAAACCAACAGCCGATGGATCAACCCCGAGCGCCGCGCGAGCGTTACATGTAATGCTCGTAGTGCCGTCCACACGTAGAATTACACGGTGGATTACATTACACGTTACACTCGTCTGGACCCGGCTTAATATAGAGGACGAACCTGGAGGACTACTGAAATTCAATACTTTGACGATATGATTTGCTCAGAGTACCTACTTAGCTTATTATAATGTAAGCTTCTTGTTCTTATAACTCTACAGCATTACAATGATTAATCTATGAGCGGATTAAAAAAATAATTTGTCATCGAAATGACAGCCATAGTGTCACAGAGTACTTTTTGATAGACTGAATAGTGTACAAATGACAGCCCACAAGGTACCGCTTTCCCTGCTGATTATCATAATAATTTTCTACCGAAACTCCTACCACAGGCTACACATGCGACTTCGTATAAACCTCAACGGTACAGCGTATCTACCAGGTGCCTCAAATATACCAGTAAGTTGTACCTTTCACCCGGAGGCGATGATACCACCTCATGTTCAGGCGATGGTCTTAGAAGACGCAAGGATGCTCTATCCTGTATGTCTGCTGGATAACAACGACAGTGGAGGGGGTGATGACACCAGTAATGATAGTGCTGAGTCTGAAGGGCGAGAAGAAGAAGACGACACTGGTCCCCCTTCATTTTTTCCAAGTCACACTGGGCAGGGAAGACGTGGCAGTTCGCCCTGTAGAACCAGTGATTTTAGTTTTTTAAGTTTGGTGTGTAGCTCGTTTTTGGTCGTTGTATATAATAATATTAACTTGTGATCCCACGGTGCTGGTTTTATTACTTTCTTTGTTATTATATTAATATTATTTGACTCAACATCAAAATTGAACACCATCGTAGCTAAAGAAATGGCACTATACACTATGTTAACTAACAGAGGGCGTTCCCGTTAACCCCCAATAGTATAGCATCCATACATGCTAAAAAAAATATTACCATTCGAAAATAAAATGTTTTAATTTTTTTTATATTAAAATATTCACTAAAAATGTTAAATTGATACGTAAAAGATCGCCGCACACGCGGCCCGTCATTACTTATATTAAGAATAAAGAACAACAGAATCATACTATATTGTGATAACGGGCTACAACGGAACCCTACACTGTGCGTGGTCCGACACGCACTTGGCCGGTTTTAGATGACACTTTAAATACAGCGTAGGCGTTGTAGCTACAAAGGCACCGCGATATAGCTACGGAACCGCCGCGTAGTCGAAGATGCTACGCACATACTACAATATAATATAGGGGTGTATCCCACTATTTCCATGGAAATACAAAATAGAAAAAGTGGGACCAGCGTTTTTTACAAATTATATCCCATTATTTCTATTGCGACAAAAAAACGCAGTTATGTAGTGCTACGTAGACGTCGCGTAGCGTTGTAGCTGCGAAGATGCCGCGTAGGCGATGAAGCTCTGCAAACACCACGTAGCGTTGAGTCTACGCACACGCCGCGTTAGCGTAGCGTTGAAACTGCGAAGATGCCGCGTGGGCGATGAAGCTACGAAGAAGCGTGGAATCCTTAGACATTTTATTGTAAGATTCATATCCGTTTTGATAATTAGGTATAATAACTTTTTAGTAAAAAGCCAGTATATGGCATAAATAAATTGACCACAGAGTACTTTTTGATAGACTGAAATTGACATCAAAATGTCATCAGGTCGCCATACGTTACCGATTTGCCTCGCATTTATAGTAATTATCTTGTACCGCAACTCATTTCTCTGGATAAGACTTTGGACAAACTTTGACCCTACTGCGCATATTCTTGATTTCCCTTCAAGTCTTAATTTTGACCCGAATACCACCCTTATACCACCTCAGATGATTATGTTACAAGACATGAGCATGCAATGTCCGGTATATTTGTCGTCTACTGATGATAAAGGGGGTGGTGATACATCTAGTGACGAAAGCAAAGTGGAACAGGCTCCTGAGGCACCCCCTGCTGCCGAGGAGCCACCACCTCCTGCCGACGAGCCTCCAGAAAGTCGTATACCAACGTACGATGAGTACGAGAGGTTCAAGGACTCAAGCAGACCTCCTGACAGTCACTACGGGCCTGGTCCTTTCCGGCGGCGCTCTAGCTGTGAGATCTCCAAACTAA
Organism: Hydraecia micacea; assembly: GCA_914767645.1. Classification (NCBI taxonomy): domain Eukaryota; kingdom Metazoa; phylum Arthropoda; class Insecta; order Lepidoptera; family Noctuidae; genus Hydraecia; species Hydraecia micacea. The sequence continues at coordinate 7,259,582 of OU611779.1, read as the reverse complement.
GTTGTTTTGTCATGGTTTGGAGTTTGGTTCTGATGTTAGTTATTGAACGTGTTATGAGTAGCAGATTTTAATTAGCTACTATTTTAATGTAAGTACAGAAATTATTATATAGACAATTCGAGATTTCTAAGACACAGACAGAGTATTTTGAGACAAAGAAGGATGAAATAGGGTGATATTACATCTGGTTCTTCTATAGTTATTACGATTTTTGTGCAGTAAGTTTTATGATTTATGTTGGTTAAGTCGTGTATTCTATTAATAGGAAACACATAATAATAAGCACTACCTATTAACGTTTTATTTAACATTATAGTATGATAAATAAAACAAAGTTTATAATGTAAGAATTTTATTGTTTTACTTCGATTTTCGGGCAGATTACATCATTGTAGATTCTTACGAAAACATTACAAAACGTAGTATTTAGATTATACATTGATAAATATTTTATAAATGATCACATTTAAAAGACTTTAGGTTTATATTGCACTTACGAGCTAAGAGGCACTTTGAAGCCTTTGAGTGAAAGCTCACCACATGCGTTTACCAAAACCAGGACCCATTGAATAAAACTAATAAGTTTAATATTAAAACAATACTTAATCAGCTAGCCTTACTTCCTTACTAACAATATGTGTGGGAGTTTGTAAAGATGTTTGTTACTCAATCAAGCATAAACGGCTGAACGGTTACGGATGAAATTTGGCACAAGGATAGACCGTGTCTTGGGTAGCCACAAACAATACTTTTTATCTGGGTACATGAAATACATTCACTAGAATGTTTGTGGAACTTCGGGCAACAGCTAATACAAAAACAAGCGTTGCGATGTTTTGAAAATAACGGTATTATTTTAATCTTACGATAAATTCAATGCGTATGTCCACGATATGGTTCTGCCGTCTGCGCTTGACCAACTAATTTAACTTTTCTTTGTAAGCAGTTTCAAATTCGCTTCAGTTTAACACTTAGTTCTATTCCTAAGGAAACAGATTAAAAATTAAAGAGCATAATATTGGACCAGTAAACATACTTCCAAAATTAAAATAAGTCTTCATAACATCGCCTGCGGTCGCAGCGCAAAAAATATTATTATACAAAATATTACAAGGAATTCTACGAAATTATTAAAATTACCTACTTATTATAATAATTCTAAAAATAAATATCGAACGTGGTGAGCTTAACACTTCTGTTTTTATTTTATTTATTTTAATTAAAATAGCGACTACTTCTAGTTACCACAATAAGGCCAACACACACCGGTGTCTCATATTATAATAGGTATATTACATAATAATAATATATACTACGTAGGCTGTATTTTATTGACTTTTATTTAAAACTAATTTCGTATAATCCTTCGTCGTCGTTCGTTCGTCTTCGTCGGAACGCGAGACATAATGGCTTTTTAATTGTTTCTGTAATTACGGCATTCAACCGGTTAATTCGAGTCAAGCTTAATTTAATACACATAGTAACATTATTAGGGACATTATGCATTTTCCACAAAAAAAAATAATCAACAGTCAAAATATTTAAACTATTTTTGTATCTAATTAAAGTTACATCTTCGCTAGCTGTGACAAGGAAAACGACATACTACCTACTTAGCCAGCGAAAGTCAGATTCTGCAGTCATAGCTATTAGGAAGTTAATAAGAGTCAAATAATAAACTAAGTGGAAAAACTAAATTGACAAACGCTTCTACAAGACTAAATAAAACCTACACTCTTTTCTAAATTGATCTGTATCGGTTGTACCTAGAGTATGTAATAGAATAGTACCGTTTGAGTTTTATTGCAGGATATCCAATAGTTTCTCTAATATTCTTAGTTCGCGTAATATTATACATTACGGGAGTCATAATACTGACTGTTTATGTTACCTAATGAGAAGTCCTTCTATTTGCCCTGAAGATGGATAGGATTTTATAAAACTGAAGCGTCTAACGGTCTAACCAATACAGATTTAATTGCTAACATTTACCGACTGTTTAACATAGTATTTATTTTGGTTTTGTATGCGGTAAATTTCCTACGGTGAGCAAAACGATTAGTTAGTACCTATATTAAATATAGGAACCGGTCAAAGCAATAAAATATATTATAATCATCACGTCAACATATAAAACAGTCTAGCTTTATAAAATGTAATGTAGATTAGCGAAATTTTAAATTAAAAATATTGCCCACAAACAATAGATTTGTTGCCTGATTTACATTGTAAAAATAACTGTGTATAAAAATAAAATATTCTTCTACAGCTATAATATCGTCAGCATAGTTCAATATCAGATTATTCAGTACCTTAATACATGTTTGTGGATTAACAGCTGTAGCAGTTTATACACTACAATACAATTTAAGTCAAATCGTAGATGCATTTCCGCACGTCACCACGAATTTCTCTGTGATTTTATCATTAAATAGTTGATTAAAAAAAAAAAAACGAATAAAATCACAGAAAAAGAAACTAAAGAAACTTTACAAATACATTTTATTACACCCATAATGTACGAGGGTGGATTGAAAAGTTCGCGGCCTAACACATAAATACTTAAACTATTTTAATGTAACTGACCTCATTCGATTAGTTTACTCTCTGGTTGTCAAATTGTAAAATTCTATCGCAATAGCATTAACTGTATTTAAATTAGACTGAATTTTGTGAGCCTTTGTGCAGCGTTTTTAAAGAATGGAGAAAATTGAGCAACGTGCGGTCATCAAATACCTGTTTAAAAAAAACTAACTCCAAAAGAGATTCACGAAGATATGTCAACAACATGGGGGAATCTGTTCCGTCGTATACGACTATGAAAAAGTGGGTTGCTGAATTTAAACGCGGACGAGAGAGTATTGAAGATGACCCTCGCTCTGGCCGGCCTATGACGTCTACGACTGAAGAAAACATCGGGAAAATCTGTGATCTGATATTGACAGATCGGAGATTGACCATCAGGGAGATTGCAGACACTATTGGCATCTCGTATGAACGAACACAAAACGTCATAGTCAATGAACTTGGATTTTCTAAGGTTTCTGCGCGGTGGGTACCCAGATTGCTTTCAGTCGAACAAAAACGAATACGCCTCACGATTTCTCGCGACTGTTTGGAAATGTTTGAGGCTGATCCACAAGATTTTTTGGCCAGATTTGTAACAATGGATAAAACTTGGGTACACCACTACACCCCAGAGTCAAAACAGCAATCCAAGCAGTGGAAAAAACCTGATGAACCGACTCCAAAAAAGCCAAAATAATTTTGTGAGCTGGCAAGGTGATGGCGTCAGTTTTTTGGGATGCTAAGGGTGTCATTATGGTGGACTACCTTGCAAAAGGTGAAACTATAAACTCGGCTTATTACTGCACCCTCTTACATCGCTTGCGTGAAACAATCAAAGAGAAAAGGACAGGATTACTCAGCAAGAAAGTGTTGTTCCATCAGGATAATGCACGCGTTCACACGTCTGTTGAATCTATGGCTCAAATTCGTGATTGTGGCTTTGAATGACTGCCCCATCCCGCCTATTCCCCTGATTTGGCACCTTCAGACTTTCATTTATTCCCAAACCAAAAAAAACACCTTGGAGGTCAAAAATTTTCATCAAATGAGGAGGTCGAAGCTGCGGTGGGTGACTTTTTTGAAGGCCTTGAAGAAACTTTTTTTATGACTGAGGCCGCGAACTTTTCAATCCACCCTCGTACATAGACAATTTTTATAAAATTCTACACTTATTTTAACTCTAGCGCATATATCTACTGAAGTACAGACTAAAAATGCATTTCAGAATGAGTAAAAATAAATACAAACATCAAAAGACGTGCATTAGGTACAGTATAAATATGAGCGACGGTGTTTAAACATCTTTAAACTTAAGTAGTAAGGAAATATTATTTAAATTGGAATCACATGCTGAACCTCTGTCTTTACTAATATAAACGATATCTTTATTGACATAAATATCTTGACTTGCTTGTTTTCATTAGCTTGGCTTCCATTTTAAGTTATGTTCGAGCCTCAACATTGCGGCATTGAATATCTCGACAATACATAACATATATTTAAAAAATCTACACTTTGTGTGTAAGCTTATAAGCACATGAAATATAAAATCTACACAAAGTGAAAACGGCTGCTTGTAAAAAAGCACTTTAATATCAGGAGTCAAGTACTCTCTTACACTATACTTACACGTGCAGCACTGCTAGTGTTTCCCTCACAAGCTAAATATTTACAGTTTAAAACTAATAAGGGATAGCTGAAGCATGTTTTTAAAACTACATTGTTTTGAGCCTTTCATGTAGCGAGTACACCCGGCGACACATCAAGCTATACATTTCCAGTTTTAGCTGACCTCGTATTGTATAGGTTTTTCCTACAATCTGAAGTCAGCTTATACTGGTTATGTACAGCTTGATGTTTAGCCGTGCGTACTAAGGCTAGGCTGCATTACATACCGTACAGTATATCCTTTTGAAGTTAGTCACAACTGATATTTGGTATTGCAAATAGTAAGTGGCATACTTCCTAAACCGAATTCGAAACCTGGAAATATAAACAAAATACCCTCCCTCTGTGTTGGAGGAGCATCCCCCTGTTCCTCCACAATACGATACATTGACTTAGACAATACGGACGTGTACATGTTTCTAACATTAGAGCATAATATCCCTAGTGTTAGATGTTAAGGCCTCTGAAGCGTGACTTTTTAAATGCATCCTATACATTGTAAATAAGGACGCCTGGGATAGTATTAGCTTCGTTATACATATTCACATTCTTCATAGGTAAATGTGCGTATAAATCTTACCAATGTTACTTTGCATTACTAGTTTTTTATTCGTAGTGATATGTTTTATTAGGAGACAATTCCATCGTAACATTTTCCAAAATCAGACGGAAAATGGAACCCTGTAAGCTTATAATATTTGCCTGCATCGGTATATATTTTGTACCTCTAAGGTGTACTAGGTCTGATCACTTTTAAGATTCTGATTCTTAAGTGTCGTCACAGCACGCATCCATGTTTGACCCCAAATAGTTTCTTCAATTCTGGAAGGATGACATTTCTGACAAAGGAAGACTGCTTCGAGCCAATTTTGTCCCTCTTGACGTTTCTCTTGTAATATTTGATGCCTGGTTTGTGGACCGCGAAAGCATTGTTGAGAATCATGAAGTCGTAGTCTTTAACGCACAGAATGTAGCTCTGAAATTAATATTTAAAGATTAAATACCAAATTAATTTATGATTATTATCTCCAAGATTATGAAGGTTGTTTAGGCCCAGAATGGAGGCTTTTTCTTACCTGTGTCATTTTGTCTTGCTTGCCTTCCCAACTGAGTCTTTCATCGTAATAGGGTTCTTCATTGGTTCCGATGAAAATTGGCTCCCAATGCGCGTGCTTTCCTTGCCGCTTGCCCACGTGGAACACTCCCATATCTGCAACCATATCAAATATTATTACCGTGTGTTCTTAGAGGAAATAATCGTTATCGAAAGGAATTTGCAATGCGGTTATACAATTTACGTATATTGATATTGACGCATTCTTGAATCGGAAAGTTTGCGATTTTGCAAATTGGCGTAAGAAGTTGAAGCCGGTCGTCTGGGACCGGCGGGTAAGGCGCGGTCGTTGAACCATAATACGCAATTAGAATGCCCCATACGACTGCCACGCCATGCTACAGACGGCATAAATAGCTCACGACACTAACAGCACTTAGATTAATTGCCGCTGCATCACTGGTCGTCTCGCGATTCCTAAACTTTTGGTAATAAATACGCGAGATTACACTGCAAATTACATAATTTGTCTCGTTGTTCGTCTTTTGTTGCTGACTGTACAGTGTGCGTACCTACATAGGTACGCACACAGTACAGTTATGTATAGCTTGATGTGTAGCCGTGTGTACATCATTGTCGTGATGGTCCAGTGGTTAATGCTTCGCTTCTCATGCACGAGGTTGTGGGTTCAATTCCGGGTAACTGATTTTCGTTGGTGTCTGTAAAGTGTTTGTATGTTAAATCAATAGAGAGGTCCTTACATCGTCCTTCCGGAGCAGCCATCCACTCTTTACCGTGGGGGATGTTGTGGCACGTCGGACACACGTATTTGTGGAAAGGTATGGCAGTTTTGTTTTTCAACATTATCTGTAGTTCTGTTTTTGTCGTGGGCGCCTGAAAAAATGGGCATAGAGTTAGATCACAGAAATCTTAATTATTAAGATTTCTGTGAGATAGATTAAAAATTAGTTTCTATAATAAAAATAAGAGGAAGACGTTACTTCACTTGTTGAAATATAGACTCACAAAACAACTTAATTATCATTGAGTTTCGCCTTCATCAAACTTTTTTAGGGGTCTGTTTTATTTTATGTTTGAGTAGGCACTGTCTAACTGATAAGGTCGCGGAAATAAAATGATCTGCCACATAAGTTAACTAGAACTTATGAATGTATAATTTATCAAGAGGTGTTGAAATAAGTAAGGACATAAGCTCAAAGTTACGTAAAGTTGTTGCTTATTCTTCTGATAATATCTGTTGTCTGCATGTTGGTGATCTATTATGGCAAGGTAGAACACACGAATAATATTCTAGTATTCAATACTTACTAAATAGTTTTTATCTACTTCAAATAAACTTATAGGGAAGACTCTTGGTTTATTGGAAGTGCTCAGTGGTCCTTCGTTTCTTGCGATCATATTCAGGAACTTTGGTGCCAAATCTGGACTGGGGTACAGTTCGATGTCTGATGGCAGGACGAAGTGTGTGAGCGCAGCGCTTCTGGCTATGTTCCTACCGACGTTTATTGGATACAGATTTTTCTGTTGTTTGTACGTCGAGGAGGAGTCGACGACGTAAGGTGGTGTGTCCGTGCAGTTGAATGGCGTCTTCAAAAACATATCGGGGTTAGGAATCTGGAAAGAAAAATTGGAAATATTACTGTTGCTGTTGACATGCAAATTAGATTCAATTATTGAACGGACTTGAGTGTCTTAAACTCAAACTCAAAGAATTTATTTCAATTACATCATTTACAGGCATTTTTTAATTGTCAAAGGAGTCGGTCATTCAGATCAGACAGATGAAGCTAGTTGCCCATTCCAAAGCATAGGAGGTTGCTATGGAGAAGAACGGGCAAGATACTCCATGGACACTCTTTTATAAATTATATTGTTACAGAATATTAGTTACATCATTAAAACGAATGATGATACCATACACACATCAGCCTATAATGTTCCCACTGCTGGAACGCAGGCCTCCTCTCTTCGAGAGTGAGAACTCTGTCAGAAGGCGTGGGCCATAATCCACCACGCGGCACCAGTGGGGGTAGATAGATAACACATGTCTTCAATTTGTTTGGTTTTGCTTTACCGTTTTGAGAGCAGTGATAATGAAATAATTTACACAAAGTAAACCGCCTGTCTGGGTTCGAACCTACGAGCTACAACTCGTAAGTCGCAGTCGTTACCACTGGGCCACCACTGCTCATACCATATAGTAGTTTAATAAATTTAAAGCACCTCCTTAGCTAAAAGTGAACTAACAAGGAACAGAAGTTCCCTACCTGGCGTACTGCCAGACAGTAGTATTGTTATGTTCCGGAATTGTGCCAGGAGCGGTCGACGACTTTGACTACCTACGTATGTTTAGTCATGAAGTTCCTGTGGCTAGAAGTGATCGTGTGTATGTACATAACATCCGCGATCTATGTCTGCGAAGTTCAGGCGCACGTGCACGTGCACTTCTAGTGTGCTTAGCTTAGTCCGAAAGTCTTACAAAGGTGTATCGTGTTGTGTTACCCAGTGGCTGGGTTGTGAAGGTCAGATAGGCAGTCGTTCATGTAAAATACTGGTATTCAGTTGAATTCAGCTGCATAGTTGGGAAAAGGCTATACAGGCTAGCAGGGACATCGACACGCAACCTGTTACCATGGATTCAGTACATGATTCTGACCAGCCCCAGCGTTGATAATTTTCTGGTTGTTAAAAAAATGCTGTTGTATACATTTTGAACGCGCACTTTTCTACGAAACAGCTGTTTTTTTTTTATTTTTTTATTGCTGAATCGGCCCGCTCTTGACCTCGATCACGCTTGATGGAAAGCGATGGATGAGTTTTATGATGGAACGGGCGTGCCCAGAAGATGCCTAAGGCACTGGAACTCCCACGCATCGACGAAACACAGCAGGTTGCTTGACGCCGGACTCCGGTGGGAGGGTGGTCGCAAACCAGGCGGGCGTTAGCCCTACGACCGCAAGTGAAGAATTGGCCAGTCAAATAAGGTGATGAGTGTGACTGTCCAGGATGTGCCGAGCGCTCGGTTCAGTTGAGTAACTGGCGGAACAAACTGTTCTACACGAGGAGGCTTCTTCATGCATCCCAACATGGATGCATCATGGCTTAGAAAATGAGCTGAATTCATGGTAACAGTCAGCGCGTCGATGTCCCTGCCACTCTGTTTAAGCAGATGATGGTGATGTTAGCATGGCTTTATAAGAATACAAAATGCTGACACTCCAAAAAATATCATTTTATCTATCGACGACAAAGACAACAGACTTTCATCGACGATAATGAGTGATAGTGATAAATAATAATTCTTAGAAATTACTAACAGTCATACTAGCGTCATCATGGCACCACATTGAGGCATTGATTGATCTAAATCTCTCCATTGACAGTAATATCTTGTTCTAAAATTCATTTCGAAATTGTAAATACTTTACGTAAAGATATGAAGTAAACTCTCTTAATTAAACTGTGTAGGTCGTCAATTATGTTTCATTTAATAGCCATTTCGTAATCTTATAGTTTAATTACTTTCTTGTTTTCTCATAATTTAGTATCTGAACGGTGTTCTCATTTAAGCCTGATATACACGGTATAACTTCATTGCCTGTGGCATACCAACCTTTAAGAATAATGCAAAACACGCTCGCTTCTACGAACGTGGTAAAAGAGTATAAGTATTAGATACGAAGAATAGCTGTAGAGAATGTTTGTAAAGATTGTAATGTTTAGAATTTTTCGGATAATTTCATGGAACAATTTCTGCTGAGAGGCTTTGTATAGTTGCAAGACATTTGTTGCTTCAATTTTATTGTATGCTAAAGGCAAGAAGCTTGCGTAGTGAAAATAGGGCTTCAAGCAGAGGTGTTTACAGATTGTTTTCAATGGCATTTTTTTTTTTTAATATACGGTCATACTAAATTAGCTAGCGAAACACTGCAAATGTCGTGGGTATCCATCTCTAATGACAATAAAACGAAAAAAAACAAAACTCATGATTTCATGTAACTAGAGCCCGTCAGTCAGCTGTAGTTAGTTGAAACTAAGAGTATTTTTTTTTTGTTGTTACCCATCACGTCTACGGAATTTCGCTAGCTAATTTTATTTGACCCTGTATACTAAGGTATTATGAAATAGTTCTTACATTGCTAGGTATATGTTTGTTGGAGAAGAAGATGTGGAAGGTAGCGTATTGCTGCACGAGGTCGTTGCCCGTACAGTCGCGGAGATATCTGATGCTGTTCACGGTCGGCATCATGTCCGCACCCGGCGCATGGATCGCCAAGCTTACTGGTGCGTTCCATCTGGGGACAAGGAAAGAACTCTCATTAGTTTAACAGCAGGCACAAAACTCTCCGAGGGGTTAGGCACAGAGTTCACGGCATCTGCGTCTGGGTAAGTTGACGCGTTGATAAGTAAAGTTCTACGAGGTAAGTCTATATTATCAGCTAGGCACAAATCCAGACTAAATAATTTCTAATAGTAAAACACAATACATAACAATATTGGTAAGTGATACTCATGCACTTAACAATTGGATTGTTCCAATTGGATCATTGTAATTAAAAGTACCGTTAATTTTCCTATCGAATGTCTGTCTAGTACTCCACTAGATTTACCAGAGCTGTCGGGGATTTATCGAAACGAAGGCAGGAACGCTCGAAAGCGCGTAGGTAATTATATTTAATCAATAAGCTGTCGGAGCCGCCCAGTTCGCGTGACCGGGGACATTTGCGCCTCCACAGGTTGCTCGCAAACCGACACTTCCAGCTGAAATGTTGTGCCGTTCGTGTAGACGGGGACGCCATGATTTTATGTTGATTTACTTCAGTTTTTATTTCCATTTTATTGTTTATCTGTAGATATATCGCAGGAGCTCTGGTCCAGATCACGTCCAGAGTAAATGGAGAAATGATTTATTTTAGAAGTGTTGCCAATGGCCCGTGCTTTTTTAAGCAGCTAGTCATTCACATGTCTCATAAGCTGTCTTGAAATCTAACTTTGAAATGTTAACTATTCGAAATTGGTTATCGCTGGAAAGTCACGACTCGTTCAGAAAATAATCAGTTCATATACTCAGCGTTTGATTCGATGCCGGACAAGCGCGAAAACTAAAAACGTAGACACAATGTAAATCGATTACTCGCTGTTAATGAAAAACGTTTGCTATAGCCAACAAAAGACATTATTAATGGAATACCTGCTACAAAAAGAGACTAAGGTGCCTGCCACCGCCTTTTTAGGTCATGATGATACAGTGCTGCCACCACTGCCACGTGTCGTTTTACTTAAGGGGCATTGTCACGCTCAGCTTTTTACTATCTTCACTTAAAAAAAAAAAAAATCTTACGTAATTGAATATGAACCGTGATGTAACGGAAAGGTTGTGATTTACACAATGAGTTCTTAAATGTCAGTGGGACTGTCGCGTCTGAAGAAATCCTAGGTGAAATGATAAGTGGGCTGTGTTGTTGGTTGTTGCACGAAGCGAAGCTGGTAGCTCTGCACAATTGTAGTACATTGTATTTGTAAGTGAGAATGTTATTGAATTACACTTGTATTAATTTACATAGCGGTCGGTGCACGTGTATGCAAATGATCTCAGCGGTTAAGTACTTAAAACAGTTTCAAAGTGATATCAAACAATCTAATCGGTGACTCACTATCTGTGAGCATTGTTCAGGTTACAGGAAGTCTCACTCCATTTACTCGAACCGTAAGAAGTGCAGCTAAATGTTAAGTCTGCATCGGGACATTACGATGTTAATTTTATTGTTGCTAATATCGAATTTCACACATCGCGATATTTCTTAATACAAGCAAGTATGCATTCACATTCTCTTTTTACCGACTTCACAAAAAGGAGGAGGTACTATGTTCGGCTGTTTGTATGTTTTTTTTTTTTTTTTTTTTTTTTTTTTGTATGTTTGTTCATCGATTACTCCGCCAATTGTCGACAGATTTTCAAAATTCTTTTTTTGTTCGAAAGTAGATAGTTCTGAGGTGGTCCCATTGTCACCAAGTTAGGATCTGATGATGGGATCTTAGAGAAATCGAGGGCAACCCTCAAATTTTATAGGCTTACTTATGGTTTTTCGCATATTTTATGAAGTATCTTGTGTATTTGCGTATGGTTGTCACCATCTCAGGTAGCTGCGCTTATGATGGAAGGTACAACTCCTTAACAGTAAGAAGTTACTCGAACAGGCAAGGACTGTTTTAGTAAATTGTTTTGATATTTGATTGGGCATGTGCCACATTTGGTCTCATGATCATCAAGTCATGACCTGATGCTGCAGTCAGGATAGTCTGCAGAGTACCTAACTCCTCGACAACTAACAGCAGATATATCGTGTTTAGGCTCATTGAAAAGGGCTCGATGTGTGGATAAACGTAATGTTAATGAGGAACACCGAAGTACATAGAGACCTGATGCTGAAGCCAGGAGCATCAGAAAAAGTACAAACCTTGAAATTACAGCACCGTAGTCGTTTTTGGGCTCATTTTAAACAGGACTAAATTTTAAGTTGAATGCAATGTTGACATAAGTTTGGCCTGATGCTGCAGCCAGGATTATCAGCATCTAGTCTAATTAATTAATAAGGTATGCTGCAGAGGTGGTCCCATATAAATTTTATGAACTTTGCTTGGGTAGTTTTGGAATTAGCGTCAACAATACGTTTGTTTTCCACTTAGTTTATATTGATGATGTTTATCTTCCTGTCACTAGCAAGTAGTGTTATATGAATTTGTATGGGGTAGGTACAACTAAAAAGCGAAAAATAAAAACTTTTTTACAAAAAAAACAACCGACTTCCAAAAGAAAAACACTACAAAGTGAAAAATAACTTTAATTTCGGAAGTCGGTGTCAAAAAAACGAAAATGTGGAACCAACGACACCGACTTCCGAAATTAAAGTTATTTTTCACTTTGTAGTGTTTTTCTTTTGGAAGTCGGTTGTTTTTTTTGTAAAAAAGTTTTTAAAATAATCGACATTGCACAACTAACACTGTACCTATAGTCACGAATATTGCGTCTGTTTTTGACTCAAACCCTTTTGTATGCCGTTTAGTTTATAATTTGAAAGGGGTCGGTCACAATTCATTAAGCGGGTTAGGTACATGGCGACTGTACATTTTAGTTATGTAGTAAACAGGCTAGCCTCATTTTGTGGAACATTCGAATCGGAACGGGGAGCTTAATCGGGAGGGCGCGACAGTCTGGTAACCTCGCGTCTATGCCTCGTTTACACCTGAATTTGTTTGGCACTAGCGTGCTATTTTAACATTAAATTGGTTACATTCTCGCACGTTAATTTCAACGCAAATATTTGGCATTGTAAGTATTTACTTACTTAAACTTACTTACTTACCTGCAGAAAACTGTAAATGCAAGTAACAAATTGTTAGCGGTGTAATAGATACCTACCTAATCTTTATAATTTTATTTTTGTTGCATGTCTTTTGGTCTGATATGTATTATTACCTGTTATGAGGGGTCTGGCTGAACTCATCTTAGTTTGGCTACGGATGCTCCCATGTTATATTATATACAACGTGTTTTTTTTATATCCCATAACTCTAGGGTTATCTTAACTAATATTATAAATGCGAAAGTAAGTTTGTTTGATAACTTTTCACGCCTAAACCACGGAACCAATCATCCTGAAATTTTACATAGACGTTGTCCTGGTCTACAGAAACGGACATAGGGTACCTTTTATTTCCTAGAACAGGGATGGCGAACCTCTATAGATCTACGTGCCATTTTTTCCAAATAAATATTTAATGTGGCCATGACGTGCCAACAAACAATCTTGACTTCTTGACTACTGACAAAATAACGCAATAGTTTCAGAATAATACTCCTTATTTGCAAACAGAAATAGACCTTAACTATTATTCAGTCATCTTAACATTTACCATTTTATATTTATTTGAATGAAAGAACAAATTAGTGCGACTTCTGCTGATACAAACTAGATGCCAAACAATTTATACCAGGTTCACATTATCCCTTCCATTTACACGGCAACGATATCCGATATCGAAAAATTGATGGAGTGCCTAAATTATCGTGTCGCGTGCCACCAGCGGCACGCGTGCCATTGGTTCGCCATCCCTGTCCTAGAATATGGGGTCCAAAAATGCATAGTTTCGAAGATATCATGTACCTATCTAAGTTTCATTGATAAATACGAGTAATTAATTTTTATTCAAACCAATCATTCATATTTAAAGGTAAGATAATGCAACGTTGTCATATTTCACTTAAGGTTGTTTTATATTACTTAACAATCGTGACTTTGTCGAATTATTTTGCATGAAGAATGAAAACAAAAAAAAATATAATTGAAAAATAATTCGTATGCCAGTTGATTCTTTGATATGGTCTCATTCATACCCTAGAGTTATGGGATATAAAAAAACATCTTGTAAATTATATCGTTACTATCCTATAAGTACCTAAGTATTATTTTTGGTGAAATGAATAAATTATTAAATTATGATCAATTTTCATTTAGGCATTGCGGCTTTAATGCCTAAATGCCATAATACGGTGACGGTGTCTAATAAGGTGTAGGTATGGTGTGGTACCTATGGTTCTGCATTTATACGTGTTGTATAAGGCCGCATCTACTAAAGTACCGTAAGTTACGCGAACAACGCATACTGCTTAAATTTAATATCCTGAATCTACATGATTTAATATCACTACTAAACTGTCTAGACTCAATAAAATTCAGACTACTATCAAAAAGAAAAGTTATGAAAATGTTAAAAGAAAAAACCGAATTAGAAGCGCAGTTTATTTGTTTAAAGTCTTGGGGCTGGGCGAAGTTTACAATGACTCGTGGTTTAGCAACTCGCCTTGAACGCTTGTCGGTTTTTACTGGCTCTATGTAAACAAGGCAGGTACTAAGTGTGTTTGGTGTTCCGGCGCCGGGGAAGCAATACAGGCACACGCAGCTGTTAAATCAATAATTGCATTAGTAATTTTCGCCTGGCGATGAGAAAATGTTAAGCTATTTTAAAACAAGAGTGATTTAAAAGATCACACGTTCGGGCATTCTGAAGACAACGAGTTACTTTTAAGTTTTTGATCACGTTGATTCAAATCTTTTTTCGGAGACCCCTGCGCCTTGTGAACAGTGGTAGCCCAAAGATAACAGTCGTGACTTACGGGTTGCAGGTCGTAGGTTCGAACCCAGACAGGCGCTTTACTTTGTGTAAATTATTTCATCACCACTGCTCTCAAAACGGTGAAGGAAAACATCGTGAGGAAACCGGCATGTCATAGAACCAAAAAATCAAAGACTTGTGACATCACTCACTGCCACTCCCTCTCACGCAAGAAGCCTGTGTCCCAGCAGTGGGAACGTTACAGGCAAATTATGCTTATGCTTGTAGGTACCTACCTATTTTAGGTTAAGAGGACTTTGTTAAACCGTCACCAATATAAACTGAGCTAAGTTATCGTGCTATAAAATCGATACAGTTTTAACACGGTTTATTATTAACAAATCTCCAATTAAATATTTGAAATCTCTCACGGGAAACTGAGTGCAGATCGACGAAGATTGCTCAATGCTCGTACACGCAATTTTCATTACCAGCATGCAATAAAAGTGAAATAAAATGTAATAGCTCTACGACAGTACAATCGGGTAGGTATAGATAGAGCTTGTAAGAAAGAAAAAGGAAAAAATATCAAGTTCACACGAGAAATTCGCGACGATACCTTGGTATCGCGTAATACCCCATCGCGTCGCCCGCGCCGTTTTAACTGCCCCGTTGGTCTCGTGGCCGCAAGCGCGACTGCTGAGCGTGGGGGACTGTTATTGAGTTTTTCAATTAGGAATTTCTTAGTAACAGCCTGGAGTTTGGAAGTGTTACCCTCGTGCCTCGGAAAGCACGTTAAGCCGTTTGTCCTGCGCCTGATTCCTCTCCGGTCGTGTCGGATTGTCGTCCCATCGGAGTATGAGAGTGAGGGAAGAAGGAGTGCACCTGTGTCTGCGCGCACACTTGTGCACTATAACATCTCCCGCGCCGAAGGCTAGGCTCCGTTCAGATTGGCCGCCGTGGCCGAATTACGGTCTGGAAGACTTTATATATTTATCGCGTGGTCACGAACGTGAGATCGATTTTAAACACTGTTGGCTGCTTGTTTCGCGTACGAATTACTAAGCGATCGCCACTTCGCCAGTCATCATTCATGCACTTTGTCTGTACAGTGTGAACTGAGTTAATGCACAGTCCCCTCGTCCGTTAGGCAAGCTTAACAATAGAAAAAGTAATTGTCTCATTAGTGACAGTTGAGCTCTTATGAATATAGTTTGTCAGAATCGTTTAGATATCTGTCATTTTTAATAAGAATAGGTAGATTTTTATTCCAAAAATAATTAAAACTACGTAAATTACAGTCCCACTTGCGCTGTACAGTCAAAACATACCAAAATGAACGAAGTATCTACGAAGACCCGTATACGTATGCGACTGTGTGCGTGCGTAGATTTGTAATTTGACCATAATTTTGATAAGTAATTTAATAAATAAACAATGTTTTGTACATTATAGCTTCTGCCAGCGACTTCGTCCGCAAGGAATTTCTTGTTCCCCCGACCCACCCCGTCGAATCGCATCACCTGCCCGCGTTAGTACTTCGTTTTCGCTCAGCGTTCATTCTGATTTTTTTGTTTTTGCTCGGCTCCTAAGGGTCTTAGCGTGATGTTAAGTAACCTATAACCTTCCTGAAGAATTGGGCCATAAAATGCAAAAAGAATTTTTCAAATCCGACCAGAAGTTATAGAGATTAGTACTTTCAAACAAACAAACAATCTCTACAGCTTTTTTATTAGTATAGAACATTAAAAATTCACATATCAGACAGAATAACATAATAGATATTAAAACATAATATTCTATTTAATTGGGGTGTTTGGTAGTGTGCATTAATTCCTTCACCCTAATTGCGCAACACACTATCAATCAGAATCTGAATCATTTTGAAGGATATTGCTAACCATGTTCCATCATCATCTGCCTAGCCTTTCCCCAACTATGTTGGGGTCGGCTTCCAGTCTAACCGGATGCAGCTGAATACCATTATTTTATATGGAGCGTCTGCCTATCTGACCTCCACAACCCAGTTACTGGGTAATACGATACCTTTTGGTAAGACTGGTTGTCAGACTTTTTTATTCATAATCCATATTCCATATGTACGAAAAATGTGTCTGCTCAACAACGTAAATAACGCAATGAATGTCGTTGAACTGTCAAAATGGAAGCCATTCCTACTATTAGGGTGTTATGTAATTACCCGCGGGACATGTTGTATAGTTATACGTACCTATAGTTTCATTGACGGACCTCCTACAGCTCCTACATACGAAAGGAGAGAAATAATATAATCCTTTACAAGTCTAGACAGGCGGTAGTAACGTGGGGAACTCCAGACATGTCTGTTGTTGTTTACTGCAAACTCTCGAGCCAGATCGATTTATCAAATATCTTTGAATGTGAATAAACATTGTGATTCGATGACAAATCATCTGCCTAGCCTTTTCCTAACTATGTTAGGGTCGGCTTCCTGTCTAACCAGATGCAGCTGAATACCAGTATTTTACATGGAGCGACTGCCTGTCTGACCTCCACAACCCAGTTACTGGGTAATACGATACCCCTTGGTAAGACTGGTTGTCAGACTTTCAGGCTTCTGACGACCCGTAACGACTGTCAAAGATCTACGAATGACAGCCGAGACTTACGGCTTAACGTGCTTTCCGAGGAACGGAGTTGTCTTGGTATGTGAAGATGGTCACCCATCCACGGACTAACCGCGGCAAGCATAGTTTAACCTGATGACAAATGATCTTCCTTATTATTGTATAAGCCATAATATCATTCAAGAACACCAGTTCTGAGAGCGGAAATTATCTCGTGAACATTTTGTTAGCAATAAGTTTAGTTATAATAACAAATTGCCTGAGTTTTGAGAATTACGAGGAAGCGAGGACATTACCGAATGTTTATATTTTACCTAAACACGACAGGGTACGACGGAAGAGAAAGATTACAAAACACAGGTAATAAGACCATCATGATATTCTTGTTTATCTTCATTATCTTAATATGAGACCTAAATACAGCCAGTATCAGAAAGTTGTTGTCATATTTAAGGATGTGCTACAGACCATGAAACTGAATAACTTACTCCATGGGACCAACATCGTGCATCGTAATTGCGAAAAAATGATCAAATGTCCCATACAAAACTTCAATACCTACTCGACCTAAATGTATGGGACAGCTGATAACTTTTCTCGATGACGATGTTGGTCCCATGGAGAAAGTTGTTCAGAACTTCAGATTGACGGTCTGTCCACCACTCTCTTAAATTTAACCACATCATTTTTGATACATGCTTTGTATCAAAAAAGGTGCCATAATGCCGGTTTCCTGCACATCACGTTATGATGACAGCGTTAATGCCTATGTATTTAGGCACTTATTTACCTGACGCAAGGCCGACGGATATCACCTGCCAAATTATATTGCTCATGAACATAATAATTTATGCAAACATTTTTGTCGTGTGCGCTGAAGCCTCGACAACTATATTTAAGTAAGTAGGTACTTACGGAATTTAATACAAATATAAATAGTTTTGATTTCAATGTTATGTGATGCCTACCGTGCTTAACGTACAGATTTTTTAAAGGTATAGAACTAAGTATTTGATTAGACAAGTGCAGTCCTATATGAAAAAAAAAAGAAAAAAATATTTATATAATTTCATTAAAATTAAACCTTCTCCCCATTGGTTTGCCAAGAGTCATTAAGGCAATATTTAGAAGGTACCAATCTTCATTGAAGGCCTTGAAAGGTCAAATAAAAATATGAAAGGAACAAATATTTACTTATGTACTAAAGAAAACAGATATCAATAACACGTTCATAAAAAGCTTGATGTATGTACCGAAATATTGTGCATTATCCTGAAGGTCGTGTACCATAGTATTTATGTAAGCAGGTACTCTAAGTATGACGTGTGTTTACTCTGTAACTTTGTAAGTGTGTATGTGTAAACCTAAACATCTTTCAGTGTTTATCTATATATATAAAAGGAGAACTGACTGACTGACATATCAACGCACAGCCCAAACCGCTGGGTCTAGAGATTCCAAATTTGGCACGTACGTTCCTTATGAGGTCTAGGGGTGCACTAAGAAAGGATTTTTCAAAATTCATCCCCTAAGAGGGTGAATGGGGGGGGTGAAATTTCACGCGGACGAAGTCGCGGGAAGAAGCTAGTCTATCTATATATATAAAAGGAGAACTGACTGACTGACATATCAACGCACAGCCCAAACCGCTGGGTCTAGAGATTCCAAACTTGGCATGTAGGTTCCTTATGAGGTCTAGGGGTGCACTAAGAAAGGGTTTTTCGAAATTCCACCCCTAAGAGGGTGAATGGGGGGGTGGGTGAAATTTCACGCGGACGAAGTCGCGGGCAGAAGCTAGTACCTACTGACATACATAATATGTACATACGGGCGCAAATACAGGCCAGATTGTACGGTGGCTTTGTCTGGCCAGGTCAGGGTTTTAAACTATAACACTTTTTTTCATCACTAAGTGCGTTTAACTACGAGAGCAAGAGCATCATTTAGTGAGTAGTCTGCATTTGCATGATGAGTAGTGTCTTTTTTTTACCCGACTACGGCGAAGCAAAAAGGAGGGTTATGATTTTGACCGGTATGTACCTATGTATGTTCATCTGTTCCTTCATAACTTCTAAACTTCTTGTCATACTTTGACAAATAAGGTATCTTTGGAAGCGTCTTGATCGTCCGCTGGTTATAGGCTATGTGACGTCAAATTAAATTGAATATGGCGCCTTCTAGCAGACATAAAGTCATGACATAAAAATATTTTTTTTTTAAACAAAATTGATCCAGCCGTGTAAGCGTGAAGAAGTAACAAACATATAAACACACCCTCACACACACACACTCACAAACTTTCGCCTTTATAATATTAGTGTGATCTTAGATACAATACAATATAAGTTACAATTTTTTGTTTTCCCTAACAAAATAAATACCTAATTATAAATATCTTGCTCTTGCCCTTATCCCATTTTATTTGCAGAGAGCAAGGGATAGACCAAACCAACTAAAAACAAACATTATGGTAGACAAATGCATGTTCTGAAAAAACAAAGTGAAGTTCCCATACGAAAGAGAAATTAACAAAAATATTCAACTCGTGGTTTCCAGCCGAGCTCCGAAAAATTTCATTTCAAAATTCTTTCGCAGCTCCCTACCCTTTTATTACTGCAGACGCCTCAAGTTTACCCTAAAAGTAATTTAGGTAGACGTTATACAAATAGCTGTGTTAGCTTTCAAAAGCTGTGTGCAGTGGTCTTTACTTGCTATCTCGAGACAAATAAAGCTGTTCATGAAACGCAGTATAAAAAGTGTTGTCGCATACTGCAGTAATAACGCTCTGACGAGGTAATCAACTTTTTACGTTGAATCTAATCGACGATTAAATAATTCTTCAGAATCCTCGCATTAACAAGTCTTGAAGCGTAATGTGTTAATGCGTACTTCGCCTTGACACCTCCATTGTGTTTTCAGGTCAATAAATACTTTTTCTATTATACAGTCTGCGGGGTAAAATTTGCGTAACACACTAACAGGAGCAATGGCTTTCATTTTGACAGTTCAACAACATTCATTGCGTTATTTACGTAGTTGAGCAGTTAAATTTTTCGAACATATGAAGCAATGGATTAGCAATATCCTTCAGATTATGATTGAAAGTGTGTTCCGCAATTGGGCTGCTGTTTGATATGCTACATGTGTTATGATCTCCTAGAACACACTTCTAAAATAAGTTAACGATTCCCGTTAGCAACGATTTTCGAACTATTACCTACTTGAATGTTTTTGAGAAAATGTCATAATAAATCTTAAGATTTATAGCTTTCCTTCATAAGTTTAGCAACAGCAACATGTGTCGTGAAATGCGCACATTGAATGCCGCATATCACAGCTAGTCGGCTAAGTACCTCTGCCTATTCAGAATGCGATGTGATCCTAGATTTCTATGAGGTTAAGGGCTGGCTTCACAGTTATGCTCTTGCACACATCGTAAAAGTTAACGGAGAAAAGTTTGCTCACACTAACGTGTATCATTCTTCTTGGCTATTCAATGTTTTACCGGTAGGGCTGTCAATGCTGCGGAAGGACCAGGAATCTTTACAAACGTTATCATTGTGATAACGGTCTATATTTCGGCTTACAAAATTTATTTGGAAACTTCCAGATTTCCGCAAAATTTTGTCTTGTAAACCAGCGGGGTAATTGCATAACACACTATCAGTAGCAATGGGTTTCATTTTGACATTTCAACAACATTCATTGCGTTGTTTACGTTGTTGAGAAGACACATTTTTAATCTTGTGAAGCAATGGATTAGCAATATCCTTCAAAATGATTCAGATTGAGATTGATAGTGTGTTACGCAATTAGGGTGCTGGTCGTCAAGGGCTTTTGCCTTTTTCTAAAGCAATGGCAACCTTAGTTACAGTTAAACATTGAGTATCAATTCGCTCCGTGTTTTGCTCCGAGTTCGACTTACCTTGTAAGGGAGGAAAGCGGGATTTATGTACAGACGCCAGCACATCAACTTACTACAATCTGTCAGATTTCTGTAATAGATTTTCAACTTTATCGCTAAAGCATAAGGTTCAATGTTGATTGGGAAAATTTGACAGTTAGGTGTAGGTTGATGTGCTGGCGTCTGTACATCTATACATACACTCGTAATAATGTATGAACAACAGCGTATTTTATCGTTTATGGAGGTCAATGCGTTCTGTAAAAAGTCACAATCGTTTCTTCTGCCGGTGTCATTATCATCATGATCCATCCATCGCAGTTCATTGCTAACGATTTGTAGGCCGTTCCTAAGTAAAGATCTAGCCCGTAGGGGTTTTGATATACCAATGACTTGAACCTAATAAGGTAATAACACACATAAACTGACAATCGATCACAATGTCTTTCATTTTGACAGTTCAGCCACGTTCATAACGTTAATTACGTTGTTGAGTGGACGAAGTTTTTAAGCCTACTTATGAAGCAATGGATTTAGTGTGCTCAGCTGGTGGCCTACCATGATCTAATTAAAAACGATTCAAAAACAAGACATTTCAGTTTAGGTTCCTAAACTGCATCGCTTGAGCTGCTCTATGGACGTCATGGTATCAAAGAAGTATGAATGAAACCAAATCTTGCGACTCAGTTTGGGACAATCGCTGTCAGCAGATGGCACGGCCTAAACTGAATCGTTAAACTAACGTCATGGTATGAATTACAAGAACAGTTCAGTTTAGGTCCTAAAATGGATCGCATTAAGAACTTGTGGTAGGCCTCCTGCTCGATACACGAGTTTAAACAGTTTCAAAATGTTTTACCTACATGTAATTGGTGTTATCAGAGGAATAGCTTATCAACATGGCTATTAAAATTTACATAAAACTCATATGTGTACATAAATTCATAGAACGGATTTATCTCCGGAAACTGTTATTATTAATTAGTTAGAGTGAGTCCTATTTTATTAGCAACATTGTTTAATCAGCATGTTCTGGCAATAAAACATGTGCTGACATTCAGTAGTATGTTTATTTATTACATAACATTAAGGGGCTTACAGGACCTAAACGCAAAAACGCATGTTTTAGAAACAATAAAAGTATATGATCGACTACAGTAAACAAAATCAAAAAAATATATGATATTCTTCAGGGTATTTGCTAGGTAGATAGTGTTGAAAACATAATACAACTTATTTCGTATGATAGAAAAAATCATGAAGATACCTCTAAAAACTTTATTTTTACAATAAATAGGTACTATACTAATATACATACAATCATTATGATTTTTTGTCAGGTTATTCTACAAGCAACATACTATAAAACTCTTAGTGTGTTAATTTTTTAGTCCAAACAATAGATTTTTCGTAAATAGACAATTGCTTCATATTTTGCAATAAATTACCAGCGTTGTGTCATCGCGCTTCACTTTCTTTTCTATGCAGTCCGACAGTGACCGCGCTTTAGGACATGTAGTCCTCTTAACCAGTAATGTATTGTCCCACAATACATGCCACTGCCTTTTTACAGACAGGGAAGAAAGGAACAAGCATTCATCAAATCATCAACATAATTACTCTGTTTGATTTTTATTTTTTATTTTCTGCCTAGCCTTTTCCCAACTATGTTGGGGTCGGCTTCCAGTCTAACCGGATGCAACTGAATACCTACCAGTATTTACCATGAAGCGACTGCCCATCTATCCTTCACCACCCAGTTACTGGTAAGACTGGTTGTCACCGGGCTTCTGACGACCCGTAACGGCTGTGAAAGATCCACAAATGACAGCCAGGAGCAACGGCTTGACGTGCTTTCTGAGGCACGGAGGGTGTTTGGTGGTGGTTGGTGTGTAAAGATGGTTACCCATCCGTGACCGACCGCGGTAAGCGTAGCTTAACCTGATCGATTGTTTGTTCTATATAAAATCAGTCTTCTCTTAAAATTAGATAATATTGCTGACCAATATTTGAACGCAAACTCTTTTATCGAACATCATACCGGATTACACAAACATACGCTTCGTCGTAAATTCATAATGTCGTATGTAGGTACATAATGCAATGTAATCAGAGGCGATGTAGCATAAAATATGAGTATTGTGTAGTAACTCGTCTGCCACATGTAATTATTACGATATTAGCTCTTCATGTATTTATATGACACACTTCGGACTAACTACGCCATTGACCTCGCTCGGAGGATGTCGATAGCGAATGCTCCTCGCTCCGCTTTGTCTTCCTTATTTAGAAACGCTTCAACCGCTGATGTTGTACGGAATCAAGCATAAATCGATTTGTTCCAGTTGGGCGTTCTATTTGGCTTGTGGAGAAACTACGAAAAATACTATGAAATGTTTTTTACGACCGCTGTAGTCCACAGTTCGAGAGTCCTATAATTAAGGCAGAGCTGAACGCAGGCAAGTGTGAAAAAATAGCAAAGGACGTCTTACCAGGCGGCTGCTAATGTTGCAAAGAAAAAAGTTTGGCGGAAGAAACTGAACATGGTTATTGGGAAGCCCATGTTCAGTCTCCTCCGCCAAAATTTTACTAATAATAATACTGACTAATATTGAATGCTAAATAATTTGCCGCTTGGCACACGCAGAAAAATACTGATGGCACGCAGCCTAATTTGATTTGTTTGCAGACAGGTAGACGCCGCTGGCCAAAGAGTGAAAAGTGCCAACTTCTCTTTGCTGGGATTCAAAAGAACAGTTTAAAAATTAATCATAATCATTTATTTGTCAGAATAATTATGGTACAGTATATAACACACAATTCTGTGATGATTATAATATATACTGTACCTGCCAAGTGTGGCGTGCAAATATGTACTAACAGCGCCCCGCGGTTCCACCCGCATAAGTTTCGATCCCGTAAGTATATCGGGATACTTTTAACCCGATATACTTACGGGATCGAAACTTATGCTGCCACCCTGGATTACCACATAGGCTACTTTTAGCCTATGTGTTAATCCAGGGTGTCAGCTACCTCCATACCAGATTTTATCAAAATTGGTCCAGCCGTTTGTGCGTGAAGGAGTAACAAACATACATTCATACTCACAAACTTTCGCCTTTATAATACATATTAGTGCGTAGTGTGATACATCAGAGATTTATTAGCTGTTTGCATAATTACGAATTAAACTTACAATTTGAGTATGTCGGTTAAAAAATTAAATAACATCATTAAACACACAATTTATTTAGGATACTTTGAAGTATCATTAAATGTAAGAGTATCAAGGATTAAGATGTCAATGTATAAAAGATTACAATAAAATTGTCAAAATATAATTCAAATAGTTGTTAAAATTATTATGTTTCTTAGTATATGGCAGTATCATCACAACGGTAATATTTTCTCATTGTTTGTCTTTTCTTTTTATTCTATTCATGTATTTATGCTTATATTGGTATATATTATATTCATAGTTTTGATAAGTTTATGCGTATCTTTATATTTAAAATATTTATTCCTCAATGTTCATGATTGCACCTACCACTGTTTGTCTCTGCATCACCCAAAGGTTGACTGGTATAAAATGCCTATGGCATTAAGTCCGCCTCTGTACATTTATGTGCTTAAAGTATTAAATAAATAAGTTGCATAAACAATATTATGGGTATGTAGAACAGAGTGGTATCGGCAATAACTAACATTTAAACTTACCGTTTAAGATTGTGTGCAACTTTGATGCAGTTGGTTTACTATAATGGCTGAGCACTGAGCAGTTACAATGAGTTAGGTACGATTCGTGTGAAGACACGACGATACTGCGTTATTTATTATTATTCTGTCATAAGCAGATCAGCCATAGTTACAAAAAAGTACCTACTATCATTCGTATATTTAGCTGAAAAATTATTTTTATTCAGCGTATCAAACTGTTGGTCATATATTTATTTAAGAGGCCGGCGAAGCATGCGTTGTTCATACAAACGTAATACCAAAACAATTTGTAAATATATTCTTAATGTAGTGTGTATGTATTCCGATTTGATTACAGAATATCTAGGTTCTCAAATATATATTTTGAATGGACACTGATTTAAAGACGAGTTATGAGAAAAATAAGTTTTCTATAGAAATTTGAAATTCCTTATAACTCGTCTTTATATCAGAGTCCTTTCAAAATATATATTTGGGAACCTAGATATTCTGTAATCCAATCGGAATACATACACACTACATTAAGAATATGTTTGATTTCCAAATTATTTTGGTATTACGTTTGTATGAACAACGCATTAGCATGCGTAGTTCGCAGGCCCTTTGAGATCTTCAACAAAAGATGTTCAAACTACATGACACACAATTAAAGGGCAACATCATATATTAAGTAGGTGCACTCCTTCACTTATAGGAGACCACAGCATGCACAATAAAGTTAACAACAATGCTAACAAAGTCAAATTTAAATTGGCAATATAACTAGAGTGTTTATAGAGGCAATAAATTATTGTGCTTTTAGAAGCAATAACAAGGAGGTTGAAAGTAACCGAATGGTCTTTTGTTGAAATATTAATGATCACACTAAAGTTGCATCAATAGCTTTAATATGCTTTAGAATTAACCCCATTGAAACTTGTTATGATTTGCGGAACTTTTTTATTTCATTGTCTGCCACCTGCCGCCGTGTCAACAAACTTACTTTTAACTATAGTGATCCATACAACACTGATAACCGTGGCTAGGTGCCTACACACGGCGCAAATCATAGTTTTTCTCGGCATGAAAAACGTGTGTGTACAACGTGCTTAAGCCATTGTCATCGTATAGCTGCATCAGCCAGTGGCGTAACAGTGGGGCGACGTGATCGATACTCAAAAACGGATTACAAGTGATTGATGGGGTTCTATCCCCTTCCAGGCGGGGTCCCGCTTTTTCAACGTTAATGGCGGCTATAACTAAATTGTCTAGAGCTTTTCCCTTCGTTTCCATATCGCTAGACATTACAACAACATAATATCACGCCTTGTTTGCCCAACGGGTTAGGCAGAGGTGTAGCTATATCACACCCACATTTCGCCAGATGTTTGAGTCTCATGTAACGGGGGCGACCCTATTGCCATCATCATCTGCCTAGCGTTTTCCCAACTATGTTGGGGTTGTCTTTCAGTCCTATTGCCATCAACCCGGCACGAATACAGACTAAGTACGGGCTGCTACTGAGAAATTCCAGATATAAAAACCCAATAACACTTTGCCTGACCTAAGAATCGAACGTAGGACCTCATGCACAGCAGGAGCGCTTGCGACCACTAGACCACCGAGGCAGTCAAACGTATCGTTAGAGGCTATTGTAATATCCTGGGAATCTATTTTTTTATTGAAATATACGCTTATCTTGTTTGAGAGTCTGATTTTATAAGCTGACAACGTCATTCAACCTTTTACACAGTTTACCAACCATTATCTAACATATCATTAATTGTTATGCCTCCTTTACAGGCACATCGGTAAAAGCACAATGCACATCGTGCGCTTCGATATCTGTAGGCGGATTACAAAAGCAAAATATGAGCAATAAATTAAGATTACGCTTATAGCGACTCTATTACGAAACCCCTGCTGATCATATCGTAAAATGAAATAGAGAATTTCAAAGTGCCGATTAAACCATATATGGACAACTTTTTACAGTTTTGACGTATGCCGATACAAAATACCGTCGATCCATCATCGCTAACGTTGCACGTACTCATACGGTCGCAATTAACGTTGGAATTCTTACAAACCATAAATTTAATTTAATGTTCAAGTGTTCGACCTACATGTGTGACCGCAGTTGCTATGCGGATAACAGTACAAAGATGGTGATGCCGTAATGGGAGACGGTGCACTTGGCTCATCTGGGTTGACCGCAAGCGTCACGCGAGCGCCGCACCCCGCCCGCGGCCGCGCTCCCGCAGACCAAGTACACCTGTTTCTTGATGTGCCTGCCCGCAATATATGCATGGACGCCCCAGTTGTACTGAACCTCAATAGACATGTTCCAATATTCGATAAAAGTGATCCACATTTTTGAAACGTTACAGTGATTAAAACTGTAACCTGCGCTTGCGCCTACTGCCCATTTCGTGCTGTAGTCGCCGGAGATAAGTTTACGGCTACAAGCTACAACCAGCACTATAAATCGCATTCGTCTGCAGTCTGCAATGAAATAGCTTAATGGTTGGCTTTATGACGCATGCGTTCGACGGTAATCTAAATTACAGTTACCGGTCATTTCTCGACGAGATGTTCGTTCGTACATAAATTCAGCCGTACAAATAGGATTCGATAAGACACCCGGTATAAATATCTCTGGCCACTAATGGCTTCCTATATTCTAAATCAATCAAGATTGCTTCCAGGTAAGTTGCATCATTAGCCAATCAGTGGTTGTGTACAACGGTTGACCCACATCGGGTTCATTAAAATAAAACACACTTCAATTTCGTGCCATCTCCGCGGCTTCTCATTATTCAATGTCGGTGCTCATGCGAACCGCTCCTTAGTTTCGCGTTGTTTGCGGTCACCATTAGAATCCTGTTTGTGCAACTAACAAACAACAAGTTTATTATAACAGTGCAACCGGTAACCAAATCAAGGGATAGGTTTATGTTGTTTCTGTTTGGAGATAATGGATGTAACATTATCTTTAACTCTTTACTTTACAAATACCTCGAAGGGCTGTTACAATTCTAAATACGTCACACGTCGTGTCTTTATACAAGTGTTTCAATTCAGTATCTACAAATAATGTCTCTGACATTGATAACAGGTTCGATTTGGGCATTCTAATGACATTGAAACTGTTCTTATTTGAGTCTATTACGATATCATTTGAACGAACATTTAAACAGGCTAACACGTGGTTGTTTTGCTACAACTGGTTTCAGTCCCTCGACACCCGCGCGCCTCCTACTTCATTATAACATTACTGTAATTACCACCTTATTACGTTGTGTTACAATTGGCATTACAACGAGAGCCATCCTTATGAAATGATCGATTGTGCCACTGCCAACGTGAAAATTGTAGCAACTTTATAAACGAAGGTAGGGAGAGTATAGGGAAAGTGTTT
This sequence comes from Hydraecia micacea, assembly GCA_914767645.1. Classification (NCBI taxonomy): domain Eukaryota; kingdom Metazoa; phylum Arthropoda; class Insecta; order Lepidoptera; family Noctuidae; genus Hydraecia; species Hydraecia micacea. Next base: position 7,231,527 of record OU611779.1, on the reverse strand, counting down.
GTCAGCAATTGTGTTGAAATGCTGACTGAGAGCGTTCAGCGATTCCTAGATAAACGCTCTGGGTAGTCTAGAATTCTATATCTTTACCGTAGACGTAGACGAAAGCATAGACTAGCCAGGCTAGAGTCTAGACTAATCATTTTCTATATCACTAGTCGAGATGGCCCATCCCCTCATGCATGAGGTTGTGGATTCACATCCGGGAAAGTACCAAGGTGACTTTTTCAATTTATGTTTTACTTTCTCAGTTTATCTGGGACATTACTCACATCGCGGCATCGGTGAAGAATCACTAACCAGTCTGGAGCAAGCGTGGTGATCAATGCTCGTGCCTTCTCTGTATGGGAAGAGGCATTTGCCCTGCAGAGGGACAGTAATAAGCTGGTATTATGTCGTCGTTTCTCAAAAAAGTTGTAAGAATACAGGGTGGCAGGGAGATCGACGCTCACCATGTTACCTTGGATACAGTACATGATTCAGAAACCCTCTCCCTGCATTGAAATAGACGATTATAAAAAATAAAATGGTTGTTAAAAATTTGTAGGTAAGTTGTTAAATTATCACTCTGTATATTACTGTAATTACCACCTTATTACGTTGTGTTACAATTGGCATTACAACGAGAGCCATCCTTATGAAATGATCGATTGTACCAATAATATACTATACTACTCGTACACAATTAAGTAAATTACATATAGGTATGGATAATTGCTGTCAGGTATCAATATCGTTATCAAGCGCATCCTGATTTGCATGTTGCTTATTGAGCCAATAAATAAGATCTTTTTGTGTTTCAAAGTAAAAAATAGCTGCGTAGTAGTATATCAAAAAATTGTTTTCTTCTCCCTATTAATAATTTAAATACCATGAAATGAAACATTCCGAGGCCGATACAGCAAGAAAAGGAGTAAAACGACTGTTTATTAAGATTTAATCGTTTTATTAATGTACAGTAACCAAAAGAGATAAGTAACCAGGGTCGTCAGATGTAGTTGAAGTTTAGTAAGAAAGCGATGGATGTTTTCGAATGTAATTTAATTTGTTAAATTAACTTTTTGTTTTCTATTTATTAAATTAAATTTTATTCGAAAACATCCATCGGTTTCTTACTAAGCTTCAACTATATCCGACGACCCTGGTTATTTATCTCCTTTGGTGACCGTATACGGTGTTATGTTATGTATTACTTTGGATTATAGGGCTCTCCCGCAGATAGGCGCGACGCGACGCGATTCTAGGAGAACAATTTCCATGAAGTTTTCATATAAATTGTTCTCCTAGTGTCGCGTCGCGGCTGTCTGCGGGAGCCTTAAGTAGAAACCTACAGTGTATGTAATTCGTATCCTTTACATGTATATATATATGCCTAAGGGTTGATTTTTCCAACGTTACATAATTTTATCCGAGGAATAATTTTGAATTTTTGACAGTTGTTCGATACAAAATCTGTCTAACGTCAATTATATTCCACGAATAAAAATTATCTATCGAATGAAAAATCAGCCCTAAATTAAATACTTAAGTAATACAAATGCATGAAACATACTATTTAGTAGTCGCGACTTCGTGAGAAAAGTAGGTAAATTGAAAACATCGATAAAATTGGAAAATATACGGCCAAGCTTCACCACTAGTGCCTAGTGGCGCTAGCAGCATAAACAGTAAACGTTGTTTTCTTACAGCATGTCAACTAAATAGATTTTAATTTAAATTTTATTCCACTGCGCTGCGTGTTCAGATGTTCAAATACTTAAAGCGCACGGTAATTTAGAAAACTAATAAACGTTATCTTAATAGAAATTTTAATCAGCAATTATGGGGACTACATGACTTAAAGCGTGGTCACTGTCGGACTGCATAGAAAAGAAAGAGAAGCGCGATGACACAACGCTGGTAATTTATTGCAAAATATGAAGGAATTATCAATTTACAAAAAATCTAGGTATTGTTTGGACTAAAAAATTAAAACAGTAGTGCTTTAGTATGTTGCTTATAAAATAATCTGAAAAAAAAAAAACAGAATGATTGTATGGTTTTTATTGTAAAAATAAAGTTTTTAGAGGTATCTTCATGATTTTTTTCTATCGTATCAAATTAGTTGTATTATGTTTTCAACACACTACACACTATCTACCTATAATTATATCTTGGAGAATATGATATATTTTTCAGATTTTGTTTACTGTAGTCGATCATAATTATACTTTCAGTGCTTCTAAAACTTGCGTTTTTTGCGTTTAGGTCCTGTTGAATTTAAGACATGTTAAGTAAAACGCACGTCCAAATTAAAGTAAAAACTAAAAAAAAATAACAATTTTTCAAATAAATAAATATTTTTAACGTTTTGTTTACTGCTTGTGCTAATGGCGCCATCTATGCACCTCGTTTCACGTACAGTGCCCCATTTATCTTTAACTTGCTTCTGACCGCGACTTCACCCGCGTTGTAGTCAACTATTTTCTATAAAACAGCCTATGGAACTCGGCAATCGTGTAGCTTTCTGTCACTGAAATAATTTTCGTAATCGGATTAGGAATTCCAGAGATTACCTTCTATCCAAGCAAACAAACTTTACTTCTGTTTTAAGTGTAGAATAGATCCGTAATGGGCAATAATATTAAGTACTTATATTATAACAGAACATTTGTTCTATTGAGCAGTATCAATTACCACATAAAGCTTCAGCTTCTACACTTCTATTAGTTAAGTAAAGAAAAGGCAAGTGGATACCTATTGGGTAAAAGTGAGGGCCCATGCTCTTACGCAATTGTTTTCATTTTCTGCTAAACAAACCGGTTATGTTGTCATCCGAAGAAAGTAAAGTCAACCGTTCTTTACGAATTCTTTGCTTATTTAATAAAGTCTAAAGGTGATTCACATTTCACACTTTGCTTTAAAAGTTACCAACTGAGAAATGTGGTATTTTTTATGCTTTCAAGAGCCATTATGTGTTGTTTCATAGATATTTGTTAGGTATTAAAATCTATATCTATACAAATTAACAAAATTGAAGTGTCTGTTTGGAACGTAAAAAAATAACAGCTTTTTGGTAAATGCATATGAAAGTATATACGTTACTTATAACAAAACTACTATTTTTAAAATGTTTGTCTGTCTGTTTGTTCTGACTAATCTCCGAAACGGCAGGGCCGATTTTGATGAAATTTGGTATCCCCATACCAAAAGGCCTTTGTCCTTCCCCAGGGTTCAAAGTATCCCCATACTTTGAACCCTGGGGAAGGACGAAGGCTTTATATCGACATACATAGTTATTATTAAAATAAAACATACATTCATAACATATATTCATAACATACATTCATAACATAATAAAACATACAATCATTTGATTGTAATACAGCCGGCATTGCTAGGAACTTCATATATCTATAAATATGTTGAGTAGATAATGATAACAATTGTAAATAGTACAGCAGAAACATTCATCATCTGCCTAGCCTTTTCCCAACTATGTTGGGGTCAACTTCCAGTCTAACAATGACATTTGCTTACCTTGTAAAGTATTATAATATTATTTTAATTATTGTGAATGTCAAGACAATGTGGGTCATTTTTTTTTTGTTATTCTCGTTGTTCTGTTAGTTTTTGTTATGGTCTGGCAGTTTGAGTAATTTATGTAGCCTACCCAAATGTCCTTTCTTTGGTATTGTTTGTCGATTCGTTGAGCTCCTTAAGTTTTGAGTTGAGCTGCACGATTTCTGACAAATGTGTGCGCTGACTGGACAGGTCCACTCAATCTGTGTGGTTCTTTCCTCAAAAGACCATCTCAGACATCGATCTGCATGGTCTTCATATAACCTGACCAAGATTATGTCTGGACTTTAAAAGAGACTGTGACCTCTGAGTTTGTTTCGGCCTTTCTTCTCAGAGTAGTCAGATAGGACTTTAAAAAAATATGATTGACGTGTAAAAGTGTTTGTGCAAACCTACTTACAAAAATAAAATCATTTATCATTTAACCAGATGTAGCTGGAAGCAACTGCTTATCTGACCTTCACAACCCAGTTACGGGGTAATACGATACCCCTTGGTAAGACTGGTTGTCAGACTATCGGGCTTCTGACGACCCGAAACGACTGCCAAAGATCCACAATTGGCAGCCGGGCCGGGACCAACGGCTTAACGTGCTTTCCGAGGCACGGAGGGGTCTTGATTTATGTAAAGATGGTCACCCATCCACGGACCAACCGCGGCAAGCGTAGCTTAACCTGATCGATCGACCCGCGCGGCTGTAATTACTTAGTCACAAGCCTCTCATCACACAGCACAGCAAAAACATTATTGATATAAAAATGATTCATCGTTTTAAACATTCACATTTTTGAATGAACGTACTAGACTGACTACGAATATTTTACGCGTGTTCCGTCGTCACAAGGCACGTTGCCAAAACTTGTTACAATCTAGTCTAGTTCGCATGTGTGTAGGTAGGTACTGTTAGATCTACTTCGGCTAGTTTGTGAGCCGATCGAGATAATTTGGTTTAGTCATGGCATGAGTAGGCAGTAGACCGAATGGCGAAATGCCTTGACCCGGTTGTTTTCGGAGGAAGACATTATGGCCGTCTGCAGCTGGATTAGTGTTGATGAAGTCTGAGATAGTGGATTGTATCTACATACTACAGAAAGGAAGTCTGCGAGGCTAACTAATCAACACCCAATTATCAAATGCTGTGATAGCCTGACCGAAAGACATAAGTTTGACAATCCGTCAGTAAATTGTCTTGATTGGCTTTTAGAAACCGGTGAGGAAGACGTCTTAATGAACCTACTTATTTATAAAAATCATCATCATCATCATAATCAGCCATCATAATCAGCAACACCCAACAGCGACCCCAACACAACAATCTGACACAGACATATGAGAGGTACCTACTTATGGGACACGCGGGAGACACACACAATGTTTACTTCACCTCACTCAGTCGATGTCAACACAACACACCTCGATGCGCGCATTTTCACTTTTCGTCGTGGAAACTAGAGATGAACGCGAACCGGTTCCGTATCATATTAACATAGTTATTCGACAACTCAGATATTTGGAATCTGCGTGACGTTTTACTGTTTCCGCGAATTAGATCTATGAATTCATTAAGAACATTCGGCTAACGCACTTTATATTAACGCTTTCGGGGTCATTCGAGTTAGCGAAGAAAATATTTAGGATGAACTCACTCGTTTGAGTTAAATAGTTAAAGTTAAATAGAGCAAAAACATTGTCATCACTCTGGTTTCTAACTCATTAAGAAAACTGAGTTTCGAATAATAAATTTCACACCGTTGCGCACTCTTGTAAATTCACTCACTTAATTCATTCAATAAAAGCATTATTTTCAAATAACATTTAGTAAAAGCGTGCATAAGTTCAGTAACATAACGACCGAAACAAACGCATAATTAATTAGTATTCATTTATAAATATGAAAGTGCATATAATTATATGTGTATTCATCCGTAAATCCGGTGGTGTGCGAGCTGTCAGCACCGAAACGGGGCCAGCGTGTGCGCATGTGGCCGGCTAGTGGAAGCTGGTGTATGGCTGCGCGGGCGCTCTGGCGGCCGGCGCGGTATCGCCGTATCCGCCGATACGCGACGTGTTCGCAAATTGTTCCACTTATCTCTTGTGCAATTGTTGGATCCAGAGCTCTATGTGTGAGCGATTGACGGGCCACAGCCTTGATATCAGTTTGTAAAGGTCGTCCTGCGGTCCAGTTCAAATACGAGTCATATCCGAGTTCGATGTGATAATTAATATTTTATTGAACGCTAACTGTCGCAAGGATTTTGGCAAAGGTTATAAATATACGTCATGAAAGTTCAAATCATTAATTTTGCCTTGCAAGAGGTTAAAGTCTGCCTAACTAAGAATACTAAGTTCACATTATGCCAAACTTTTCCAGATTTTTCTTTCAAAACGGTAAAGTTGCATGTTTAATAACCTTTTAACTTTACTTAGCGGTGCAGTACATTAATGATCTTCCATTTACCATTTCTTGCAACTTTATATTTTATGAGTTGCGGGAACTAAATTGACTGCGCAACAAAATTACTTGGCGGGACAACTTCAGTATGGAGAAACGACAAACGACTTAACAAAACGCTTAAACACGTGATTAGACAGAGTAATTAGTGGCCATGGTGGCCATACGTAGGTCAGGAATATGACCGGAGTGGCAATGACATGGTCACTAGTTAGTTATGATAAGTAGCTTGCCCTATGTCCTCACTCGAGACCAGCGCCGGTTATGGACCGAGCACGTTGAGGATACCTATTTTCGGATGTAATGGGTTCATAAATATTGCAAACTTAATCTTGCGCACCTCTACGTAGCTAAGAATGTTTAGTAGGTATGCATGCCAAATTGTAGTTCAGGTTGCATTAGGTTCGGTACCTACACAAATCACAAAACGTTACGTCATAATTTTAAATCAATTCTAATAAGTAATCTTGAGACAATAGATGTACAGTTAAGCACACTTCCAAGGTAACGACTTGACGTTTACAGCCACTTTTGCCCCGTAGCAAACTTCGTACCAGCGCAGCGGTTTTCGTAGATCAAATGAGTTCACGTCACGACTACATGACCTAAAGCGCGGTCACTGTCGGACTGTATAGAAAAGAAAGAGAAGCGCGATGACACAACGGTGGTAATTTATTACAAAATAATATGAAGCAATTATCTATTTACAAAAACTATTTAATAATAAATAATCCATCACTGAATGCAGTTTGGCATTAGAAATTTAATGGTATATTTTTAATTGTAATTAAAATTGTTAATGAAGGGATAACTGCTTTTAAAAACAACTAAGAGGTGTATTTGAACATTATTTTGATGCATTAATGTAAATTCAGTCGCCCGAAACGGGCGAATCGTCACTTTGAAATCGCAACTCCCATGAAGTTAATTTATTTGTGGGCGAGTCGACAACTCCAGAAATATAATGTAAGACAATTGGCACATTTAGAATTTTATGCAATAAAGTATAGAACAAAATGACACTTGCGTACAGAAGTGATACGAGTTAAATATTATAAAACGTGTACTTTTTTTAACTTCACACATAAATTTACTTCGTGCGAGTCGTCTATAGAAAAAAAATATTATGATTTATAATACAACCGAATTGAGAACCTCCTCCTTTTTTTGAAGTCGGTTAAAAAGTGAAGATTCGCCCGTTTCGGACGAGTAAATTCGTGCGAATGGACTAATAAGCCGTGCGGTGCGGTCGACCGTACACAGTTGTATTAAGATTTTTTACATAAAACAACTGCTCAAGGTCTGCAAACCACTATAGAGTTCAGAGGTTTAAAGAAAAAATAACAAGTTTGGAACTGATTTACCTTATCCTTCGAGCCTTATTGAGTACCTACCTACTCTACATCAGCTTGAAATAATTATATTATGTAAAATCATGATTTACGTATGTTAGCGTAGGTATATAGATTTACTATTTACCAAGTTGCGCACATATGTACAGATCTGTAATAATACTTTTTGCTGTGTTCACTTATTTCTTAACTCTCAATTGCTCTTATTTAATCAGCACAATACTAATTAGGACAAAGTGATTGTGATCAGTTTTGCAATACAAAACAAAGGTAGAATGGACTGTTATCTGAGTGATGCAGATGTAATTTCTTTTGCAACATGGTGTGTGAGTAGTTGTACAGACGCCAGCACATCACTGTCAAATTTCTTTAATAGATTTTCAACTTTATCGCTGAAGTATAAGGTTCAAAGTTGATTGGGAAAATTTGACAGATTGGGGTAGGTTGATGTGCTGGCGTCTGTACCTACTTTTGTTTAGTACACATCTCAATAAGTGATTTAATCACGTTGCGTAGTACTCAGTTCATCCTACTACGATCATCCTGAAATTTTGATACGTTGTCAGGTGTACAAAATCAGATATAGGGTAACTTTCATCCCGAAAATCAGTGCTGTTCCCGAGGAAAACAACAATACCGTTATTATTATAATAGATGGCGCCACGTGTCTTACGAGGGTGAAACCGCGGGGCGCAGCTAGTAATATGATAAATGTAAGTTTTTTCCTAAGTTTGGATGTTTGTTACTCAATCACGCAAAAACGGCTGAACGCATTTGGATGAAATTTGGCACACAGATAGTTTATAACCTAGATTAACTCATAGAATACTTTTTATCCCGGTACCGGTGGTACATTCCCGTGGGATAATTTCCGACATCCACGCGAGCGTAGCCGCTAGCAAAAACTAGTAGGTAAGTGATATAATCGCGCCTGCCTAGATTCTAAACCAATGACCTACCCGACTTGTAAGTAGCATTGAAAGAAATACCAAAGCTTTAAAAACAAATAATCAAATGAAAAAAGGTCAGTAACATAAAATTCTCGTGACCTAATCAGAAATTGACTAACGAGACATCAATTTCAATTACAAAATGGCTTTAATCTTTTATTAATTTATAAATGTCAATTTATTACAAAAGATGAACCATTTAAATGTTTAATGTCTATTCTTGTAAAAGTGCATTTAAAAAGCATTAACATTATTCATATAAGTACCTACCACTCGACATTAATCTATAAAATATTATTAGCAATCTTGCAAAATATTACAGTAAACGTTACATTTCTGTACATTTTCTTTAATTTATGAAACATAAAGTTTAACTAAATGTCATGATATTGAATTTACGTTGAAGTACATATTCAGTTTCATGACATTTTGTTAAACGTACGAGTATTACATTTAAAATGCCATTTTAACCGTAAAGTAGGTACCCTTTTGAGATACCTACCTACATAATGTGTCCTGTATATAAGTTGTATTCCATAAATAATCTTAATAGACCTAAATAAAACCTAAATCCATTGTGAAGCAACTGATTACAAAAACTCTTAAATTTATAAACGCTATATTTAGCGTTAAGAGGTCACTGAGCAGTTGATTAATAGCTGTCAAAATTATACACCACCGGTGCACTGTTTGGCATTTGAAAGATATACAAAATTTTGCGAAATACCTAACTTACATTTTTATTGCCATGACTGGTTGATTTACGAGTATTTGCCTCAAAAATGCAATTATTAACTTAGTTTTCTTTTACCAATCACTCACGCTTCAAGCTTCATCTAGAAAACTCATTTTTCTTTGGATGCCAGTCACAGAAATTACACCTCTTAGTTTCGCTCCACATCGAAATATGAGAGGACCATAGAAATATAAACTTTCAGAGGATAGTCTGTTTCCAAAAATATGGCGTCTTCTTCATTGAAAAAGTGTAAACTGCGCTACTTAATTAATTACATTAGTGCAATGCTAATTAGTCGCCAATAATATCCTCATTGAAACATAATCAGAATTTCATGGGAGAATTTTATGTATAGGTATATTTAATAGTTAAAGACCAGTTTTATCAATTAGATGCATCCAAGTATAAATGAGAAAGTAACTGCCATAATTAATGATACGTAAAGTGACGAGAAGGTGCACATAAATTAGTGAATTTTCTCTTGATAGGTTCGTTCTTATTCAGATTTTCGATTAGGTGAGGACAAAAGCCATTATGATGAAATTAGCTACTGCCCACGACTTCGTCCGCGTGAACTTTCTTGTTCTACCGACCCACCCCGTCGCATAGCATCGCCTGCCGTATTACGAGTACTTCGTTTTCGCTTAGTGTGCTTTCTGAGTGTTTTTTCTTTTGGCTCGGCTCCTAGGGGACCTAGCGTGATATTAAATATACAATACACATAATAATAACTACAGCCAGCCTTCCTCGAGAATTCAACTATCAAATGCAAAGAGAATTTTTCTAAACCGACTCCAGAGATTAGCGTGTTCAAACTTTGTGAACTAAATCTACTTTTATGTCAATGTATTCATTGACATAAAAATACATTTAGTTCACAATGTACACAAACAATACTCATTCAAAAATTTCAATTTTAGAATGCATAATAGTACCTACATTATGATACACGTGTGCTATGTTGATCATTATATCCGAGGCGGGTATAATGATCATAATCGACATCCGACTAGTAAATAGTTATCTGTGGCGTTATAGCACTAGTGCAGTAACATAAAGTAAAAGCACGCGTTTTTAATACACAGCATTATGGGCCTAAAAGCCGTTCATTAAGAGCCACTTTACGAGCAAGTGTGTTGAAAAAGTATTTCGAGAAGCATTGCTATAAAACTCTTGGAATAGATTCGTTATGGCGCGTCGTGGGGCCCATTGTGTCGGTCAACTTCGTGTGAGGTGACAATGACGATCGACCCTAGGGCTGTCAAAGCCTTACATTTTAGATACAGGGGCACATTTCGAATAAAAAGTCGTTATATCTATGCTTATTTGCCTAGCACCCGGTTTATAAAATGCCAGTCAAAACAAAAATAAAGTGACAGATTGTCAAAATCTTAATCTGCTGTGGTTGGTCGACTGAAATTACAACAGCAAATCAATCAATTACTGGACGTGAGTTTGACTGTCAGGTAATTTTTGTGTTGCCTTTCAGAATCCGAGTATAGGTAGGCAAGACATTGCGTGGTATGTTTTTTAATTGAAAATAAGTATCATGTTTTCTATAAAGATCATTTTTGAAGACATGGAAATAACGTTTGTTTTAAGAATCCCGCAGCCCCGGCCATAGGTAAAGGTGGAACACCGCGGTGGTTTTAGTCGGTAAGAGTCCGGCATGCCCCTATGCCCCCCACGATGGAGGAAGTTCATGAGGATTACAACCGCGAAAAAAAAAAAAGGATATAACTGCAACACAGATGAGGTACAAATAAAATACGTATAAATGGCAACCCTAGCGATTATAACAATAAGCACAGGGCTGTCGAAAAAGTGATAATATCATTAGGTACCTATTATCGGCTTCATTGTGCGCATGTTATGAGCACGATAACTAATTTGTTTTAGACACGACATCAATTTAAATGCTTAATTCCTTTGTATTAAAATTCAGCTTTAGTTTTTTCGTTTGCGTGTGATTCAAGCACTTATCATCTTATGTCTTCATCTTCAATCGGAAATATAACTTAGGTACATCTTCATCATCTTTTACGTTTGACATTAAAAGATTACAACTCAATAATGCATTCAAATGGTACCTACGTATAAGGCATTCATTCAAAATTATTGCGTCAGTACTGGATAATTATAGAGCACTATGAATGTGCTTTTGATCGACTTATATCATTGTATAGTTCATATAAATTAATTGAATAACTAAATTGGGACAATCATTCATGAAATACAGTACAGTACCTAATAATATTATATTTCGCAAACATATGATTATCCTGGGCTTTGTAAGTAGACTGCAGATGATATTTTGTTATTCCTTTAATTTTGTTACTTTCTGGCCGATGGGGCCGATAGGTTCTGGAGTGGCGCCGTGTACCGGAAGACGTAGCGTTGGAAGGCCTCAAGGTAGACCGACGACCTTGTGAAGGCCGCAGAAACCCGCTGGATGCGAGAAGCACAGAACCGGTCGAAGTGGAGGTGCTTGGGGGAGGCTTATGTCCAGCAGTGGACGTCTTTCGGCTGAAATGATGATGATGAGTTAGTGCTACAAGAATCTTTTGGCGCATGAATGACATTGACAGAGTTGTTGGTAAACATTTGTGAAGAAAAAGGTGGGGGCGTTAGTTCCGATTTTGACATCGCACCAAAAGATGTAGGTGTTAGTGTTGCCAAACATACATTGCATGTATTATTAAGATATGAATACGTTCTTTTTTGTAAAAAGTACTTATGCTATGCTGATTCATAAGGTGTCTAAGTGATCTGTGTAAACATAAACCCCTTTATTGATAAACGTTGCTTAAAAATAAGTAGTGATTAGCGACTATACCAATAGATTTTCTTATTTCAGTCTTCCATTTTAAGCAGTTGTGGAGTAACAGAAACTGCCTATTTTTAGAACCAGTTTCATGGCTGGTTAAGACACCATAAAGCCTCCGTTTCTTCGAAACCTCACGAAGGCGAATAATCATCGTTTTAATTTGTGATAATCCATGTTATGAGAGTTTATTGTTTATCAAGAAAATAATAAAGTTGTGCAGCCTCGTAGTACATAAATACCCAGTAATCTGCATAACATAAAGCATAATTAACTTTTTATTTTCCTTCAGGCGACATGCTGAGTAATAGCTGCAAAATGTACACGCCATTTTCCACGCTAATTTATTTTTCATAGATGTGATATAATTATTGGCGTGTCACTTTTTGTTTGTTAGTGTAACAAATAGGTACCGCATCTATAAACCGTACATATTACTGACATTAAATGTCCACTGTATTAAAACCGTGAGAAAGAGCTCTAACACACTTTTTTTTTTCTAAAACACGGTTTTGACTTTGGAAACATTTTTTGTCTCGTAGTGCCTATAAACCTGTCTGTCAGTTAAATTATAAATGTGTATAAATTCCTCCTTTACGGAAACCCCTTATCAAGAATTTTTCATATCGACCATTTCGCAAAAAGTCGAGTAATACTAATGTAAGATCGTGGAAATTGAAATGTTATGTTTTAAATAGACAAAAAGAAAAAAAATCCTTTTCGGAATATCTCTTGTTGAAATAATGTAGCTACTCTGTTAATTCAGGGATGCTGGAACATCGACGCTTAAACTGTAACCATGAATTTTTCTAGATCCCCAATGCCAACAACATGCCTATGCTTTAGTCATACTTTGTTATTCGGATAGGGACTGACCCTAAATAAGTAGTTTCTGTAATCGCAAAATGCCCTCCTAGGGCTATACCTAGGAGGATATTCTGCGATTATACTGTAGTTATTATTACCGGTTTAAAAAAGCGGTTAATTTCGATTAAATACCGGTAAATATATCGTTCCTTCATTAACCAGTTAAACAAGTGAACTGTTCTTATGTAACCCAAATGATAAAGGTTACCGGCTACATAAGCACAAACTGTTTTGACACCCAAATTAACCGGTTAATTCCGTAATTCCTAAATTTTTTTCGTCTACTTTTTAACACTTCCAACAAGTTACGAGAGCGGGGGGCGGCTGGGGGGTTCAAACTTGGTTTTAACCGGTTAATTTTCACTATCAAAACCGGTTTCCCGCATAAATCGGTTAATACCGGTAAAGTGCAACCTTTAACCTAAATCGATTTCGGTTTGGGGTCAATGACCGTAACCGGTTAAGAATTTCAACCGGTTTCCGAGCCCTGATAATAACACATCAATAATTAATTTTAACCATTATTATGAACTGCACCTAACCCACAATCAATGTCTTCATTGTTTTTAGATTTAAACAGAAACCGCAAGTTCTACAGGCATTAGGACAAATGTTTAGTTATCAGTAATACATAAGTAATAACATGCTGCATATTGCATGGTTGTAAATTAATTTTATGGACTGGGGCAAAGTTCTATAGACTTTCTGGCATTGTTCTTTTTCGTCCGTTATTAAAAAAAGGCAAAGTTCTATAGACTTTCTGGCATTGTTCTTTTTCGTCCGTTATTAAAAGTTGAGCGTCGATGGGATGCCACGCTGTGTAATGCAGTTGTAGATCTATATAATTATAATGATGTTTAATGATATGTTATTCTATCTATTACGCCTGCACATGGACTGTAATGTGAAGTACTAAGAACCCGATCCGAAGTGTGCTATTATTATCTAACAACTTATAGGAAGATAAGGGTCAGGAAACATTGATCGACGGCCTTTCGCACTTTGCCGATTGAAAAGGAGCACATAACATACACATAATCAGTCTATAATGTTCCCACTGCTGGGACACAGGCCTCCTCTCTGTTAGAGGGAGTGGGTCGTAATCCACCACGCGGCCCAGTGTGGGTTGGTACATGTCACATGTCTTCGAATTTTTGGTTCTAGGACATGCCGCTTTCCTCACGATGTTTTCGTTAACCGTTTTGAGAGCAGTTGTGATGAAATAATTTACACAAAGTAAAGCGCCTGTCTGGGTTCGAACCTACGATCTACAACTCGTAAGTCGCGGCCGATACCATTGAGCCACCACTGCTCTTCAATGTGTCCTGACCCTAAAGATAACAAAAGACTTGGGTCTCTAAACCATTGGATAATGCACCAAAGAGTTTAATAAATACTTATTGAAAACTGTATTATTTTAATTTAAGACTCGAACAACCTACCTTCAATTTCAGGGACATTACATTTAACCTTTCTAACAAATTTCCAAAGAAGAATTTTATTTACGTATTACATACATACAAGCTAACAGTCCATAAAAACGAAAAGTTTTACCTAAAAACAGAAAACATTCTAACTAAAAGCATATCGTTCAGCATCTTGATATCAGGCTGGTCAATGGACCGGAGAAGAAAACATGGATAAAGTATATATTGTTATACTAATTTAATTCGGGTATTTTGTTTACGTTGTTATGGCACCACACGACGCCGACGCCGACGCGACGCTCAGACGAGGACTGTTGCCAAAGAAGTCGTGAGTGAGTGTCAACACTGCGACGAAACGCCAACGCAAAATAAGACACTACAATTTCAACTGCAATCTTGGGATTAATTAAATAAAGCAAAACTTACCGTTCTATAAGAGGAAGCAGGTTATCGAGGAACTCGAAGCCGCCGTGCGTTGTATACGTGATGGTCTCATGACATGCAATATCACCATGATTAGCACGCACGTAGTTCTTCAGCACCCAGAACTCGCCGCGTTGCACAGTCTCAGGCAGATAGTCTTTATCATTACACGCGAGCAATGCTCGAAGCCTCGTCAGCGTAGATTCTGACAAAACATTCTCATCATACACTTCGAGAGTCTCATTTATAATGTTAGCTTCAGATGGCACTGCACTTATTTTCTTTTCTACATCCGACGCGGTGCTAGATACAGGCTTTTTAACTGTGGACACCGTCGACGGAAACGGAGCCCCCTTCTGGGAAGTGTATTCCCCAACAATTCGCGCACTGAGTTCTGCCAGCTTTATCACTGTATCGTTCCGCACATCCTCTTTGAGATACCTGTATTCGGCAGCCCTATCCGAGCCGTCGCTGGTGATGGGCACCCACTCGACCCCCTGCGCGCTGTTCCCGGAGTAATGCACCGCCGCGTATAAAAAAACGGCGATGTTAAACACGATGCTCACTCTAAATATTAAGTTACGACGATTACCCAACATTATTATAAAATTAGGCACTTGCATTTTTAGAACTAGTGTTAACTATAAGGTTTTAGCTCCAACGTCTTTTTTCGTCCTCTAGGACGTAGGTTCCTATAAGCTTCTGTTCGTGTCAGCATCACAATTTATTGTGTCATCAGCACGGGTCTGTGGCCGGGCATCACGCGGGTGCCGCGCCAGCCCCTGGAACAAAACAAAACACCAATTTAATATTTATGCTTCTCTTTCTTATTTCGTTAATCACAATTTCGTTTGAGTACCTATTACAAATGTTTACCGAAGATTGGTCCAGGAAATGGACGAGACTGATTGCACCCGCCGAGGGAAATGGTTATAATTTTCTTCCATAAAACACTAATCGAATCAAAGGAATTTCAATCTCTATTCTATTCTATTTTTAATAAATGGCAAGCAAAGCCGATGTCGACTATATTCTAACATCTTATTGCAGATCATGAAACCTCAGAATAATCATGAAACCCATGCTATAACCTATACACCACAGAGTACTTTTTAATAGACCACAGAGTACTTTTTGATAGACTGAAATAATAGACATAAGTTTAGGACTGAATCTATCAAAAAGTACTCTGTGGACTGAATTTAATTTAAAACCTGAAAAGAGGTTTGTCTCAGGTGCTTTAATTTAATTTCAATTCATCAACACGACAGAATTTGTTTTAGTTCTTGATGCATTTAATAGCAATCCGTAAAAATGCTTAGAATAAAATGTGCATTTTATTTCTGCATAAAACTTGGCAAAAACTCAAGTCCATATTATTCATCTTCGCTAATTGGGCGACGCGACGGTAATGGCGCCTTGCGAGCATTTTAATCTTTAATTAGCAACCTGAGTTCTGATTAGTCTTTATCTGCTCACGATCCTCGTTATTTAGATGGCTATCTTTCGACTTGGGATAGATTAATCCATGCATTTTATCTTTGTTCCCGATGCGCCGGACATGCGAGCGTAGTGCCCAGACGGACCGAAGAACGAAGATTTATCTAAAATACATACGTATCCAGTCTAGTTATGAGGCGCCTTTGTGGCGGCTTTAAGATGTTAACCGTCATTTGAGCTTCTTATTAGCTAAGACTAATTAGTATTTTATAGCAGAGAACTGAACTGATTTTATCTTTACTCTTCATGACGTTTGAAGAGATTAAGAAAATTGCAAGAGGATTTCCTAATTGCCGTGCAAAATACAGCGTTATTCGTACCTACTCACAATATACATTTTGAAAAATATAAGTCAAAATGTGAATTGAAAAAAGACAAAACAAATCTTAGGGGACATGTAATGTAACTCTAAAAAAAAAAACTAATCATTTTATGTCTAGTTTTTATCACAATCTGAATTATTTTGAAGGATGTTGCTAATCCATTGCTTCATAATTATGTTCGAAAGTATGCTCAACAACGTAAATAACGCAATGAATGTTGTTGAACTGTCAAAATGAAAGCCTTTTTTTTTTTTTTTTTTTGGATGGGAAATCATCTAATGACTCCTCCCGCTCTGGATGGAGCGGAAGGGAGTGTCAGACTCTTACTGACTAAAACCCACCCGTGTTCCTTCCTTAGCCCTTTATGTTCCGGGGCAGCGGTAACCCTTTCGGACGATCCCGCTACCCCGGAAAAATTGCTTTGTTAGTGTGTTATGCCACTACCACTACCCCGCAGATCCTTCGTAATGTTTAATATTAACAACCATTACAATAATCGTAAGGTATTCAATTAAGAATTTAACAACCCCACGTTCATTAAGTAGGTAGGTAGGTTATACAAACAATCTCACATGCATTTCAAATTGTCTCACGAGAATTTAATAAACATGTCATGTAATTGTTACACGATATCAATTTCTTGAAATTGTTTTAAGTAACTGCTCAATTACGTTTTTGTTTGAAACGATCGATTCTTAAAAACAACCGCCAATGATGTAGCTTCGAATAAAGAATTACTGTGACCTACGTTTTCTGGCCTTGATACATGTCTGAAAGAAAAAAGCGAGCCCTAATTATACAGCATGTATCAGAAAGGAGTGGCCATATTTAGGGGCGTGGTACTGACCATCAAACTGAACAATTTTCTCCATGGGACCAACATCGAAATCGTGAAAAACTAATCAGCCGTTCCATACATTTGGGTCAAGAAGGTATTGAAGTTTTTATAAACAGACGCGCTATGTAAAATACTGGTATTCAGCTGCATCCGGTTAGACTTGAAGCCGACCCCTAGTTGGGAAAAGGTTAGGTAGATGATTATGATGAGGTATTGCAGGTTTGTATGGGATAGTTGTTTTTTTTTTGTGATTACGATGTTGGTTGGTCCCATGGAGAAAGTTGTTCACTTTCATGGTTTGTACCACACCTTTAAATATGGCCAATCTTATCTGTTACACGCTGTATATATAGGGCTCTAAATACGTAATTGGCCAGTATTAGTTGGGGCTTTTTATCGACTTTCAAAAGACACGCGAACGGCCTATGAATAATGAAAATGTGTCATGAGGACGTTTGTCGTAATATTGTTTATTGAAGATATCAAGCATCATTAGTTTTTAAGTACGTACTTCGTCATGATTAATAACATTGCTATAGACGAAGCTACGGTTTTTTAGAAAAGCTGTGACCGCCACATAGCGTCTGCTGCTATTTTCCGGCAAAAGACCTCATCATCATCATCAGCTTATAGCAGTCCATTGCTGGACATAGGCCTCTCCTATTGCACGCCATTTAACTCGATTTTCGGCAACTCTCATCCAGCTGCTACCATCCTTCCTGCGAAGATCGTCGCTCCACCTAGCCTGAGGGCGTCCCACCTTACGTTTACCGATTCGCGGTCTCCACTCAAGAACACGTCTACCCCAACGGTCATCGGTTCTACGGCTAATATGGCCGGCCCATTACCACTTCAGCTTGCTTATTCTGTGAGCTATGTTGACAACTTTGGTTCTCTGCCGGATCACCTCGTTGCGGATTCGATCCCTCAGAGAGACTCCAAGCATAGCCCGTACCATAGCTCGCTGAGCGACCATGAATTTATGGATCAGCCGTACCGTGGATGTCCACTTTTCTGCTCCGTAAGTCATAACTGGCAGGACGCACTGAAACTTTATTTAAGAAAGTAAGTTGGTGTGTTTTCCTAGAGAGCGTTTTTTGACACCGTAATGTCAAACCTCGCTGCCATCATTTTCATGACGGCCGTCACTGCGGCCGTTATTTGGCGGCCACCGCTCTTATAGAAAACCGAAGCTTTATATTGCTGAGGGACGGACGTTCTGTGACGTCATTCTCATTAGTCCTTCTGACAAAAAAGGGGAACACGGGGTCTTCAGCGCCTAGAGTATTTTTTTTAAAGTAATGTTTGTTTTCGTCTAGTTAGCTCGGAGATTTAGACGAAAACAAACATTACTTAAAATAAATAAATACTCTTGTTTATAGATTTTATTCAATTTCGAGCGGCCATTGTTATTTACATCTTTGGCAAATCTCCGTGGTCGGACTTTACCTATATAAAAATGAATCGCCGAAATGTATGTACGCGCATAACTTCCGAACGACTGCACCAAATTGGATAATTATTTTTTTGATGTCTTCGTTATTGCCAGGACAAGGTTTGTATGAAAGAAAATATCGGAAATTCTAAAAAAAAAAATTACACCCGTGCGAAGCTGGGGCAGGCCGCTAGTAATGTAAGAAAAAATAGGTGCGTCAATCGTCATTTGTTATAGTTCGTTGACTTGCCTAGCTGAAGTTAACTGTGACTTCACCATCGCATTAGCTGAATATATTTTATAATAGTAAATTTTAAGCATTCAAAGAAACTTTGTAATAATTGCAAACATTTTTTGTTTTTTTTGATAATGAGTGAATCATCACATAACTATCAAACAAAAAGTTACCTAAACATTACAAAATATCTCATAAATATGATTTGCTTGAATGAATGAATGAATGAATTGCACCGATCCCAGCATGGTTAAACCAGACTCGATTAATCGAATGAACCCCAAGATTCGCACTAGCTCCTGTAGCCTCATGTTCATGGTGCTACAGCTACCATTGCATATCAAGGAATAGACCGGGGGGGCGCGGTAATGGTAGGGTAGACGTGCCCGAAGGATAGGTAAGGATTTAAGAGCCTACCGGATATGCATCCTAGAGCAAGCATTGGACTAGTGGAGAGATGGGTAATTATATCTATGGATGGGGCATCTTTTAGTGACCTTGCCGCCAGGTTGGTTAAGGTCGAGCTTCATTGTTGAGCTTTTGGCGGGGTTCTAGTGCTTTCTCGGTTCTCTTGTATGTCGTCGCTCTGCTGTGTTGTGTTAGATGTTTCTGTTTTCAATGTCATCGTCGGAAGTTTCGCTACTATCCGTTTCCGGTTTTTTGTAAATCTCGCTAGCGGCAATCTTGATCTTACTTCTGTCTTCCGCTGTATCCATCCAAAAATTGATTTCCTTGTCAAAGTACTTCATGTCCTGTTTTAAATTGTCGTTCCATGTGTAAATAGGTCGGCCGACCTTCTTGGATTTGGCCTTGTACTGCATTGCTGCATGCAGCAGGTGTGGTTTGCGCCGCCTGTAGACATGTGCGAGGTAGCACATCCTGTGATTCTTGATGCGTTTGGTTACTGTTTTTCCGTCTAAGATTTCATGCATTTTCTTTTGTCTTGGTTTATTCCTAGAGTGGTTAATCAAGTCTCTCATGATAACTCGCTCATGTCTTCTGAGTCTTGATCTGTTGGCTTTGGTAAGTGCGGATACTTTCAAACCATGTATCATGCACGGTACGATCACCATTCGATACATTGCTTGAGCAAAAAAATCCACGATGTTTGCGATAGAGAAAATCAATTATTTTGATGGTTAACCGGAATCCGACCTTGGCTTCGGTGGTAATAGCATCCAACCGTAAAACTACTGTGAACGATGTGATAGTTATTAGATGACTACCCGTCCACTTTGCCCGCTATTACTCTTTCAATGGCTTCGTTTGTGGTTTTATTTCTTACGCCAGTTATGGCTGACTTTTTTCTATCATCTGTTTGTGGGAAAAACGCAAAATTTAATTAGTAGATTGCGTTTTTGTTTGATAATTGCTTTAACTAGGTAGCTACGTTGTACTGTGTCTTGTGTATTTTTAAATACCATTTTTAGTTGGGGTTGCACGTGGTTTTGAATTTGATATGCAACCTCGTTCATTATTTTTCGTTTCGACGGTAAATACACACTAGGGATCAAGCATTTTTATGCGGATTTCTTGAGATTGAGATGTGGCTTTGTAATAAATTTATGATTTTATAAATTTATATGGATCCTTTTTGGTGCATTTCATAATTTGAATCAGGAACTGTGAATCAAATTCGAGTAAAAGATGAAAATCAGCTGTCAATATTTTCCCTATAAAAACATACAACGCATTGAAGACATTATTAGTGCTACTGTTTCCCTACTATTGATTAAAACCAACGTTATTATGGAGCGGCGACGTCATTTAAGCAGGGAAGAAATGCTCAGAGCCGTGGGAATGATAGAAGCTGGTTCCCGGCAACGTACTGTGGCTTTAGCTCTGAATACAAGTCAGAGTGTTATCAGTCGACTTTGGACACGTTACCGAAGCACTGGTACCGTGGCTGAGCGCCATGGAGGACGGTATCGCTGCACCACACGGAGACAAGACCGATACATTCAAATCTTAACTCGAAGAGCTCCAACAATAACCGCCATGATGTTAGCCGTGAGGCTTCATCACTCTTCAGGGAACTTAATTAGCGACCAAACAGTCAGAAACCGCTTGCATGAAGTGAACCTTCATTCCCGAAGACCGCTACGGGTACCACCTATAGCAATGCACAATCGTAGGATTCGATATCAATGGGCTCTTGAACACAGAAATTGGGCAGAAGAACAATGGCGTTTCGTGTGCTTTTCTGATGAGTCTCGTTTTGGTATGAGACCGGATACAAGACGTATACGACACTGGAGAACCCCTGGACGCCAACAGCGATTAAAATCCTGCCAGGAAGTCCATCCTTATAGTGGTGGAACCATCATGGTATGGGCGGGTATTTGGATCGGCGGAAGAACTGAGTTGATTTGGATCAGAGGCAACCTCAACGCTCAAATTTATGCTGAGACGATTGTATCAGACGTCATCGTTCCTCTACAAGTGCAAATCGGTCCCTTATTTCAGTTAATGCATGATAATGCACGACCGCACACCGCAAGAGTTGTAAGACAGACTCTCGCCGCAGCTAACATCAATGTCCTGCCCTGGCCTGCTCAGTCGCCAGACTTGAACCCGATTGAGCATGCATGGGATATGCTACAGAGAAGAGCTCTGCCGAATATGGAGGGTATCCAGTCGCAAGAAGACCTTTTTTTGTTGTTGCAACGAACATGGGCTGCCATTCCACAGCGTGATTTGGATGAACTCATTTTGAGTATGCCAAACCGATGTTCTTGTGTTGTTAGTGTTCGCGGTAGAAACACGGATTATTAATTGTTTAAGTTACCCAATAAAATTTTAAAGAAAACTGTTATTTCAGTCTTTTTTTCGAACTTTTGTGTTAGTGGTTCAAATGTCAAAAATCCCTTTATTAGGAAAATGGCAAATTTCTTTATTAATGCAAAGGTGACTTGGTTTATCGTTACTGTGACAAACGAAAACACTTTATTTGATGAATCCTTAAAGAAAATTTTAATTAATATCAATCAGGAGAAAAGTTATTGCAAAAATATATGTTGATCCCTAGACACTTTTGATGTGTGTAGTTCAACTATTTATCGTCGCTTTCCCCTTGGAAAGCGCCAGGGTAGACGGTGAAATTTTCTTACGTTTTTTTGCAATTTCCAGGTCAGTGTCAGGCAGGTTGTATGTTGAACAAAATTTGACTAGCGACGGTAACGAAGTATGTATATAATTATAATTTGTAATTAAAATACTATTTCAGTATCAATTATTAAATTCATCAATATAACGTATACATTATATTGAATGACTATTTCATGAAAATATATCGTGACCTTAAAAATGGAACCCGTCACCAACATAATTCAAAAATTTGCTGAGGCCAATGAACGCCGACTCCACCGACATGTGAACATCGAGGCAATTCAGCTGTTAGACCAAACAAATATAGTGCGAAGGCTAAAACGGACAAAACCTTTTGAGTTAGTGTACTGTAAAAGTGTAGAAATAATATTGCCAATGACAGGCATAGTAACACATGAACAAAGTGTTTATATCATCATATTAGACTCTGAAAGTGGAACGGACTTGTGTAAAGTACAAACAACACTATTCTAAGTTTTATAAATAATTATCACGTAAAAAATTTAGTTAGATTAAAATTGCTTATTAGTGTTATAAGGCTAGATTGTAGGTAATTAATTAAGTATTAAGAACCTGGTTCTTTTTAATAAAGGACAAAAAAAAATGAGATATCAAATTTGAATACCGCGGACTACCCTGGTGCTGCTAAAATTCTTTAAAGATACGTTCATAATGATCTACAACTGAAATATTTTCCCAAGTTTGAAATAGTACCAACTGCCGTTCAGGTGCGAAAATAGTTCGTGTCCATTCCATCTGTTACATTGTCACGACGGCCAGTACAATAGATCGTAAGTCCTCATGCCAACCAGGAATTCGCTTCCAGTGATTTTAACTATTCAGTTTCCCTCAACTATGCAAATATGTTAGCTTTTGCGGTTTGACTTGTGGCGAAGTGTGGCTATCCATCACCTTTGAAATGTGTGTGGGTCAGTCCTAGGCCCTGTAGACTGTACTACATTGTAGTTCAGAAATACATAGATAGGTACTACATCTACATCTATACATATTATAAATTTAAAGTCGCTTTTCGAGTTTGTCTATGAGAACGCATTGTTCTTCTAAGCGCCGCAACTGATTTAGATGTTGTGGTTTTCACCATCATTTAGAGAACTTATTCCGTAAGGTTTATGTGTATAACACACAAAAAGGTTAAAAATACACAGAATAAAGAAATCTTAATGATTTATCAAGTCTTAATAACCGTGCGAACCAGGGGCGGGTCGCTCGCTAGTAGGTAGGTCTGTGATCACAACCTTGAAGTTGTAGGTATCACCGTTAGTGAACCATTTAGTGTCACCTCACTACCTCACTACTTAAAGCACTAAATAAACCTTGAAATATGTTACAAGGCAAGTCACTTGAAAATATCTGAAAGTCGTAATCTTGGCTACGCGTACGAATGCACACCACTTGTCTCTCAAATAGGAGCACAACGTGCTTTTAACATTCATCAGATCTTCGTCGGAAAATGAATGAAACGAAAAAAAAATTCCAGTCATCATTCATCAAATTACGGCCGAATTTTAGGATGCTATTACCCGGTTTCTGAAACAGCGGGGTAATTGCGTAACACACTAACGGTAGCAATGCCTTTCATTTTGACAGTTCAACAACATGCATTGCGTTATTTACGTTGTTGAGCATATTTTTCTAACATAAATGATACAACGGGTTAGCAATAGGTATCCTTCAAAATTAATTAGTTTGTGATTGATAGTGTGTTACGCAATTAGGGTGCAGGATAATCAACACAAAAATTTGTCAACTGATTTTCAACCAACTTAATATGTTAGTTTGAATGGCTGTTGTTATTTCAGCCAATCACAGCAGGGAAATGATAAAATCAGTTTCTCTCAGGTAATTTTTGTCTTGATTGGCTCTTCAGAAACTGAGTGTAAATTAATTAAGTGAACATAAACATAACATCACGCTTGTAATCCCCAAAGGGTTAGACAGAGGTGTACCTATACTACACACACACATTTGGCCAGTTAAGTCCATGTAATAGAGGGCGGGCCTATTGCCAAAGTAAGTAAAGTCAAAACTAATTCATAAAGAGCGAGAGCAGAACATTACTGTACATCACAAATAACAGATTAATGAGAGCATACTCGTCTAGCGAAGTAGATGGCAGCACCTGTGCTAAGTGGCCCATCGTAATTAAATAGTCCAACGGTGCGATAAAGTGAACGAAATACTGCTGACGTACTTCTTATAAAAATCGTATCAATACTCTATCTATGTTCGAAAAGCTAGTAATCGCCATTTTGCTAAAAAATGTGCTAATGTGGTACTTACATTCTAGTTTATGGCTGAGACGCCCAATGTTTTATTTTATTTATTCATATTCGTGAGTAGAGCTGATATATTATTATCATTTCAATTACGGCCTAACAGGCACCTAAGTAATTGTGCTGGAATTATAAAGTCTCATCTCATAGAGTAATGAACAAACCAGTCGCATCAGCTTCGCCCATAACATCAATTTATGCATTTGCAAGAGCATATTGCGATACTTAAGCTCTGTTATGTAGGAGGTATGGTCAAGTGCTGCCAAGTGTCGTATTTAAATCATTATCAGTCTTAAAACATAATTTTTGCTACCAGAAGATATATGGTTAGATCTATAGGTACGTAGGTTGATACTTCAAATGATAACCTATGTACCCGTGTATGTATACTAATACCGACCGATACTCAAGTCACAGTCAGTGTTCTTTAAATATTACTTACCGTAAGATGGGGTTACATTGATCAATTTTGATCAATTTTAAAATTCGAGGTTGAATATTTCTGTACTAAGAAGACTGAAAAATTTACAAAAATAAATGTAACATCGGTTTTATGGGTTGTATATGTTTACATTAAAGTAATATTTTTGGACACTCCTTTATGAGAAAAAAAAATATAATCATCGTGATCAACTTCATACTGCATCAGGGATACTTTGATCGCACTAGTTTTTGGTATGTATTTTGATAGTAACCCCAAAAAACAAATTAATATCGGTCCACAAATGTTTGTGCTGCAGTTGTTTTAAGATGATGGTTTCTGGGTGGGATTCTTTGATAAATACAAATAACTGTTTTTTTTGTTCAAATCTATATATTTAAATCTAATAAAATTTAAGTTAAGTTAAGTTTTTCATAAGTCAAAGTTGTTATCAAAGTAACCCCGTAGAATCAAACTAACCCCATTTTACCGGTACACAAATTAGAAAAATATGAATGTAACAAAATGGAATCTTCAAGGTCATACAAGTAATAAACTTAACCGAATACAGAATATATTTGTATGCTCATCTCATTATGTAAAATGTAAGCAATTGTTTATTCATAGCGGACAGTTGCACGGGCGCAAGGCGTAACATTCAAAGCACAGAGCGACCTTCACAAGGGAAAGTGTTTTACTTAAACGGATTATAATGCCACTTAAAGCTAGTCTGTATACGTGGAAAGCATGACAAATGTTTATTTTACAACAGAAATGCATAGACAGTCATGTTTTATTTTGGAATTTTGTTACTATAAGGAAATACCTATGTTACAAAAAGGAAAAATGATCTGCGGGGTAATTGAGTAACACAATAACAGTAGCAATGGCTTTCATTTTGACAGTTCAACAACATTCATTGCGTTATTTACGTTGTTGAGAAGACAAATTTATCGAACATAAATCTTAATATGCGATTAGCAATATCCTTTAAAATATTTCAGATTGTGATTTATTGTGTGTTACGCAATTGGGGTGCGGACTAGCATTACGAAAGGGTTAGATAGTCTTTTAAGTAGCTTTTAATATATTTTGTTACTCAATCAAGCCACAAACACAACAGATAATCTATTGTACAGGCTAAGTTTCATAATAAAGATTGAGTGAATAAAATAATGTTTGGATTCGTGATTTTGCGCACATTTTCAACTACATTTTTTTAATTTAACATAAAATCATGCTAGTATTTCCCGAAGGGTTTAGCAGAAGTGTACCTATAAGTAGTACATCCACATTTCCCTAGTTATGTTTAAGTCCAATATAATTGGGGGTCATTGCCTTTAACCGGGCCCAAATCCAGGCTCCAGGGCTGCTACTGAGAAATTCCAGAAGGAAAAACCCAATAACACTTTCCAGAATCGCGTATTGGACCGAGGACCTCATGCTCAGCAGTAGCGATTGCAACCATAGACCAACAAGGCAGACTTTTTTTATGTGAGCTCTTAGGAGAAAAGTGATTTACCTATACTCCATTTGAAATAAGATTAGACATTTAAATAAACCTTTTTTTACAGTCCGTTCAACCGATTTTGACTTCTATACTGTAGGCATAAGGATGGCATTAAAATTAAAAAAGTGGTTACAATATTAACTGTTTATTGCAGCTGCCATTTCTCATGCCAGCAAAACGCAATAGAATTCAAAATCGGTTGAACGCACAGTAAAAAATGTTTTTTTGAATGTCTAATCTCATTTCAAATGGAGTATAGAGTCCTCGAGTGATTTATTAGTACAAAAAAAGAAAATAAACTAGTCAAAAAATAGTTAAGAGATTATGAAAATATTTATCTTAGTTGATAATTATTAAGTAGGTACATTAACTTGGCCCTCAAATTATGAGTGGCATTCGACCAGAAAGTGGGACACGCAATGCGTATAACAGCCAAATTTTTTTCATTTCGACCGTGGATAATTTTTATGGACGCTAGATATGAATTTTTTGCTAATGGGTTGTTTGGTATGTATATTTATGTGTAATGTAATTAAGAAAATGTATTTTATTTATGCCCTTGAAAGAAACCTTTGCAACTTTGTAGATTTTATAAGTGAATAAATGAAAATAAGCTTTTGGAGACAATTTTACTAGACAATTATATTCAGGTAAACATACCCAGCGTATAATGTTCCCACTGCTGGGACACAGATCTCCTCTCTTTTTGAGAGGGAGTGGAGTGGGCTGTCGTAATCCACCACGCGGGCCCAGTGTGGTTTGGAAGATGTCACATGGCTTCGAATGTTTGGGTCTAAGACATGCCGCGATGTTTTCCAACACCATTTTGAGGGCAGTGGTGATGAAATAAATTACACAAAGTAACGCGCCTGACTGGGTTTGAGCCTTCGACGTACAATTTGTAAGAGTCGGGGTCGTTACTGCTCTCCTAACGTTAATTCAGGTGCCCTGGGTTAAATAAATATGAAGTTATGTACAATATGACAGAGGGATTATATCAAGAAGCTACTGTAGGGTCTTTCTGGAATAGGAGGGTTTCATTTCATTTCACGAGATAGGCTCGACATAGTGTGGAATTAATGTATGATTTGACGTAGGTGCGGTTCTGGGATTGAAAATAATATAGATAAAAAGTTCCACCGAACCGTACGTTACAAAATTTTGTTTCAGAGCGGTTAGTGGAAGTTCTCAGATGCGGTTCGTCCAAGTGCGGTTGAAATCTGTGCTCTAAGTGGAATACCTCGAGTTCATGAGCAAAATGCTTCCTTTGCGCCTTATTTTTTTTTTTTCTATATAAACCTAGCCATTAATGTGGACTAAATGGAAACGTAAACACTATTGTTAGCAAATAAACATCATCATAACTTATCATTATATGGAAGTCCATGAAGAGGTTCATGTTCAGAGGAATAAGGAATACTTTCAAAGTAATAAAACGAATAATTAAAATGCCACGCTTTAATTAAGGGAATTAACAAAGATAAATAAAAGATAAAGTATTTAAATTAGTTTATAAAACATGCAGGAGCCAATAGCAGCTAATAAATATAAACCACATCCTCCGCAGGTTTTATTAGTAGGATATGCGTTGTAAAATGTTAATTGCGGTTTATAGTCCCTTTTGTAATAGTGGAAGTAGTTTTTGTTGCGTAATTCCTTATGAGAGCCTAACATATTCTTGTTCTTGTGGTGGAATATTTGTTTTTTTTCCTTCCATCTTATATATATACTATATACATATCTATTTTATGTAATAGAATACAGAATCTATTACGTAAAAAGTAACCGACGCGCTGAGAATCTCCTCCTTTTTTTGAAGTTTTGCTGCATAAAGTCTTAAGATCTTGACCACAACAATTTTGAATTTTGACTAGATAATTAGATAATTACATCCGGTGACTAGGCAGATGATGAATTATATATTCAATCATGTTCTATTTAGCAGTGTGTACCTATACTTATCCTTCTGAATTTTTTTTACTCTGGGTCCTGGGTAGAACTACTATTTTTTAACCGACTTCAAGAAAGGAGGAGGTTCTCAATTCGGTTGTATTTTTTTTAATGGTTGTTACCTCAGAACTCCGTCATTTTGTTCAATTAGGTCTTTCGGTATCATAATCTTCCTCATGAAAAGAGGTAGACTCTTTTCTTTCCTATTCCTTCCTTCAGATAAATGTTCTTCTTCAAAACATCTTCAAAATAACAATAATATTGATATTTCACTCAATAAGATGTTCAATGTTTAAGTTACATAAGACGTCTTAATTTCAGTTTATTTGTAGTAGCAATTCGCTCTATTTGGCGTTCCTCCACGTAACATAACGTTTTAGTGTGAAAGTGATAATTTTCACAAGATATATGAACATGTCTACAAACGTGGAAAGACTTGGTCGCACGTGGGGAGAAAATTGTGCTAATGACCAAATACTTCCGTTTCTTCGACAACACTTTCTTATTTATAGTTTTGAGGGAATCAGACTGTGATTAATAATGGTTATGTCTTTGTTTTGACACATCATATTATATTACGTACAAGTACCTATACAAAAAAGAGCACTTTGCTCATCAAAAAATTCGTCCGCTTCGCTGTCAATGGGACATTGCCCAAAAAGCTGGCAGTGTTGCCACAATGGATGGCAATGCTGATTGTTTGGTCTACGAGGGTAATTAAAAGATAGAACATTTTCAGATTTATAGAAGTTAATTTTATTGTCATTTAGGTACATTGTGTCCCTTTCCGAATGTAACTAAGTAAATTGCTGATTTTTAAGGTTCCGTACCCAATGGGACAACGGGGCCCTATTACTAAGGCTCTGCTGTCTGTCCCACCTCAGTGTGTCTGTCAGCGGGCTTTATCTCATGAACCGTAATAGATAGACACTTGAAATTTTCACAGATTGTGTACAACGATGGCTATATAATAACAAATAATAAAAATATGTAGTGTTAAATATTGAACAGTGGAACCATATACTCGTACATATATTATAAGAATTTCTATGGGTGGAACCCTTCGTGTGAATGTCCGACTCGCTTGATCGCTTTTCTAAATCATTATTTTATTCAAATTGATAATTTTTGGCCAAAAAATTTGCATTGCCATCCAACGTGGCAATGCTGCCAGTCTTTTGGGCACGTTTCCTGTCGACAGCGATGCGGACGAATTTTTTGATCATCATAATTATTCTCCTGTCCTTATCCCAATTTATTTGGGGTCAGCGCCACATGTCAAAAATAAAAGAGTGACAAAAGAGTTTTAATTATCTGCCATCAATATATCGACACCCAACGTTCCCGTAGGTTCAATAACCCTGTATATTATACTAGATATTTTTAACCTGTTGTCTTTAAAAATACCTAGGCTCATTTCACACCACAGTCTATCGGGATGAGCAGATAGAAATCGATAATCATTTATAATACAAACCTGTATAGAAGCATTCAACCACGATGATAATAAAATAGTTATCAACCGGTCGGAATATGTATAGTTCATCAATAATGAATGAGTAATCATCCGCATTTTTATTGAAATAATTAATGTCAACATGACAACATTAATATTGTGCATGATAGTAAAGGATGTTACTAAACCGATGAAAAATAAAAATAAAATGTTCGTGAACGACGGACAATTTATTTTCGACGATGAGATTGCACCTTTCATGACGAGTGATGCTTTGTTTACCAACAATGGTCCTTCTATCATATTTTAGGCAAATTCTTGTCTTAAAATAACTTTAATTTCGTGTTACATTATGGGAGGGGTAATTCCCGTATTTTTAGGAACATTCGCACGCACTCAGTCGTCAAAAATAGTAATACCTACTCGTACCTCTAATTTCCTTACATTTTTTAAATTGATTGTTGCTAAAATGAGATTGCGACTAGATTTTGAATGTTCTTAATTACTAGAATTGGTTACTGATCTTTTTTGGCTCCGTTGTAGGTACCTACAGTCAAGGTAAGTATTAATAGGTAGGTATGTTAAGGTGCACCTTTTAAGATTATTTTTTACTTGAACCTTATTGTTTTTTTCAACTACGTCATTGCCAACATTTTGAATGAAATTGACAATTCGAAAAGCTGACGTGCACCCGCTATTTCGTAAAGGAATTAGTTTCAAAACCGCTTTGCCCGTGCATTAATTTCTGTCTTCTTTTTACATTAGGTACAGCGTTCCTTACAAGATCATAGTCTTAATAATTTAGATATACCGCGTCATTACTAGTGCCGCCTTATCCGGTCACTTAACATCAATGACTGGCAACAGTAGTTATGCTTATTCAGTCTTATACTGCTCGGCACATCGCCTCTAGCGCTTCATTAACAGGAAGCCGCGGCCATGGTGCGCATACACAACGAACTGTACCCCGAACTGGAAGCGACGACTCACGATATGCAAATAACATTGCTAGATTTCAAAACCTGTGTGAAAGACGCAGACAAATGTCATCAATAGTCTAGTAGGCTAATGAAATGTGTTCGCGGAAATTAGAGGTATCTTCGATGCAGTGAAATGCAAAATAGGGTGAACGGTTTTTCTTGTGAAAGAGCGGACTGATATCTAGACGTACGTAACGTCAAAACATTATACATATATTATACATTATACATATATACATTATACATACATACATTATACATACATTAACATCACGCCTACGTTCTTCGAAGGGTTAGGCAGAGGTGTGCCTATAGTACACCCACATTATCACTACAATACTTCAGAGACACTACAGAACGAAGTTCAGAAAACGGCTGTGATTATGAAACTCAAATTGTCTTATTTTTTTACCCAGACAAATTCGGAGCACTTAAAACTCCTATAATAGGATTGTCGGAAGTAGACAAGGAGCTTTTTTTCTGTTTCGTCTTCGCGGTTACAACAATTAACCTTTCCATCGGCGATATGGTTCCATGAACTCAAAACAATACGAAAAAACCGAGCATTTGCATTTAGCTGGCACTGTTTCTGTAAATGATGTAATTTGCAAATTGGATTGGAGGTCTTTGTTTAAAAAGCACCGTTAGGTACTTATTATACCTATTATGACTGTTAGTTTAATAATTACCTATAATAATAATTACCTTTTTTTTTTTGGTGACGCTAATAGAGGATGTACAAAAAAGTCTCCAAATCCATAAGTTGGGATACATGATCATGATGATAATATAGGTAATGGAAGAGATAAATAAGTGATGATAGCACTGACATCATTAGTAACAATCGATGATTATAAGAATTGAGATTGACAACACTGTCTAGTTCAAATCACATTGTGGGAATAAGAAACCTGAGTCGCGTCACAAGGACAATTCTATTGTGGATAGGATGTATTCAGTTGACAAGTAATGCAGCTCTTTTTATGTTAATATGCTAAGAGGAATTTGCTAGCAACTCCGCAACTGTTTTAAATTAAAATCGCTTTTCAAATGAAGCCATCAATGAATATGATGGCTGTAGTCGTTGATCATGCACAAACATGGTTGATGACGTCAGTTTTGATAATTTTGTAAGTAGCTCATAAATTATGGAGAAAACGGCTCCCATAAAAAGACACTTCATCATAGTCATTTGTTGTATCAATATTTGAGATATTTCATAGTAGATATAGTATATGATATTAAACAATGTCTCAGTAACATGTCTAATATAAACTTGCGCAAGAAACCGATGGTAATGATTTAGGAAATTGTATTTAGTTATTGTGTCAATGAGACAGCATAAATCATAAGGTCCCAAACTTAAGCTGCAACTGTTATAATTAAACAAAAACGAGATCTAAGATAAAGAAGAAGAATAGAGTCAAGTTTTCAGTTCCAACAAAACGGTTCAAAGACACATATTGATGTAGATGTGATATCAGCCTTGTACAGTAGCAATTGTTATAAATTGTAATATGTTGGATATCATCGTTAAGCCGAGCTTAATAACTGTACCGACAGTACTGGTTTTATGTATGTTGATCCTACTATTGCACAGATCACGTCAGATGGCAAAGTTCAAAGACCTAGAACTGTCATTTTGTGAGACAAACGGACAAACGGTTTATTTCCTGAATCGAATGCTGTACTAGATCACGTATTTGCGCGGTCAGGTATAAGGAAAGACTACATTAGTCTAGTCTCCCTGGCTCTGTTCTATTATAAGCTACTGGTTTTGTAATAGCATAATTATTATGTTGCCTACTGTTCCGAAAATAACTTTATTTTGATTTGAAAATTCGTGTCTTACGAATGTGGTCAGTATTTTTATGTAAAAAAAATGGAGGCAGGGCTTTGTCTAGTAATAGGAAAAAATAAGATAACAAAAAGAAATATATAATGCTAAAAAGAAGACGGTAACTCACAATGGATTCAATGATAGATGCAACTGAAGATTTAGATACTAATAATCATATAAAAATCAGATAATCATAGAAATATAATCCTAAAACATGAAGGGAAATATATAGAGAAATACTTGCTCCGAGATCAAGTGGCGGTTACTAAAGGTCTTTGTGTGAATAAGTGTGAAATGAGTAAACAAAGCTGTGGCACATCATCACAACAGAAGCCAAGGTTCTAACCGCGAGCATCGTGAGCCAGCCTTGTCATTTAATTTGCGAAACACACAATTTATAAAACTAATTCGAAACAAATTGTTGTCTTTCACCGCAACCGCGGGGAACCTGTAACTTAGCTTAGAAGGTTGGTGAACAACTGTATAGTGCGTGTAGGGTTGCCAGGCATCAAATTCGATACTTGTTGTCAACCAACCAAATGTTGAAACTAAAATTACGGCCAGATTTTGATATTTTATAAAGTATATGACTTTATAAATAAGTCCCGATCTATTTAACTGAACGAGAGTAAACACATTGCGGTGTAATTGCGTAACATACATAAAATAACAATTGATAGCAATGTCTTTCATTTTGACAGTTAAGCCACTTTCATTGTGTTTATTTACGTTGTTGACCGGACGAATTTTTCAAACCAAAGAAGTAATTTACTTGAATATCCTTAAAAACCCTCAAATTGTCACTGAAAGCCTGTTATTCAATCAGGGTAGTTGCTGGTATCTGAAAGGCTATACTTAAATCAGCACAAAATTAGCTAACCAGCAGCCAATCAAATCACTTGATCAACCTGATGGATAATGATTGCGTCAGGAATGTTTGGGGCATCTGTCAACCCTATCCTCGCTGCACACAAGATACTTATAGCACGGTTACCCTTTGTTTGCAGTCACCAGTAGACTTGTGGGTTATGGCTTACTTCTGACTTCGGTAACTTAAATAACGTTTATGCGGGCTCGCTCTGATGTCTAAAAAAGTTTTTAACAAAAGCACAAGGAATTGTTTTGCATAGTTTCGTTATTATGACCAGCATTATTGTGGTTGTGATTAGGATCTACATTAAAAATAACGACTGTTTTCCCATTCATTTTTTGTTTTAGCCGGTTATTGCGTTGTCATAACTCGTTATACAAGGTGTGTATTTAAAACAAAGCGATTTAAGTGACGTGAATTTTTATTTAGTTAAATACACACATATAAACATACAAGAAGAAAGGATCAGAAAAATACGTACAAAGGTGATGCTTATTTCGAAGGAAATCTTTTCCAGCATACCTGCGATAGGAAAGTACATAAAAAGAGATTTTGTATGTGATATATTAGAGAATTCTGGAGACACACCAAACTGCTGCAGCTGCTGGGCTTATAGATTAAATACTTCAGATCTAAGTAGGTGTATGAAACTCTAGTTCAGAATTGATTCTGTTGAAGGAAATCGATTGTTTGCTTGATTATCTTCAAAGGCAGCGTGTAATATTGGTTGAATTTTACGGGCATTGCGCACGATTTACGAAGAGAATGAGTCAAGATCAAAGGTAGCCAAAGATGCACATCATGACCTCAAAATAACGATCGCACTATATCAATCCATCTATCCATACAATATTAAAGCGATTGTGCCACCCTATGTAAAACTTTACATTTATATATGTAATTTAAATGGTATTATTACATACGGAGTATTTTATATATTCTATTTTTTGTTCTATAAATGCGAAAGTAACCTCGTCTGTCTGCAACCTTTTCACGCGCAACCCTCTGAATCGATTGTAATGAAATTTGGCAGAAAGTTAACCTGGGGCATGAAGAAACACATAGGCTACTTTTAATCCTGGATATTTGTGTTATAAAAAAGCAGACGAAGTCGAGGATAACAGTTTATCTTATAATTGAAACGTAACATGCTTGATAAATCGTATCAAGGGCAGACTGTCAAGGAAGTTTTGAGACAGCCGCTTTTATATTTGGCTCACGTACAGATAAATGAGAATATTGAGGAAAAAGACATGAAGGCAAAGACGATTGGGCCATAAACACTTGATGATCAGCTACCAGAGGGGATAAAGATCGTTTATATTATTATTTATGGCCACTTAAATAAGTTTATAGGCTGTAGTTGTGTCTACTAAAACCTCGCAGACATTATGCAAGATGGCCGGAAAATTAAGTTAAAATTCATCACTAGTTACGACATTGTAAGAAAAACCTGTCTTGTAGGGTAATATAGCCTGCCTTGTAGTAAAGTTTTCGTGTGTTTTTTTATGATTTCGCGAATCTTCACCTTTACAACACAAAATCTTCACGTTAATTTTTGTTAGGAATACAGACAAGTATCTACATATACCATCCTAGGAGGTCGTTTCTGACAATTTTACTTTTTCAGAATATCGAAATACAGCGGGGTGTTTGCACACTATACTAACAGTAGGAATGGCTTTAATTTTGACAGTTCAATAACAATAACATTCATTGCGTTATTTACTTTGTTGTTCACAAATTTTTTCGAGCGTTTGAAGCAATGGATTAGCAACATCCTTTAAAATTATTCAGATTGTGATTCATAGTTTTACGCAATTAATGTGCCGGTGAGTACGTTCCTTCCTATGAAGACATTTCTGACAATTTTACTTAAGTAGGTATAATGTACCTACTTCTAAACACAGTTTCTGTTGGTATAGGCTAGTATGCAGATAATTTTTGAGTGTGAAGTGATAAGTATGTATCTGGATAATTTAATACATTTACATGACAATACAGCCATAACGGCGCGCGCGCGTGTCAGTTAAAAGGTCGCAACTTGTAATTTGCGCACGCGCTCTCAATTGCCGCTTATCTCGCGGTTTGTTTTTTTTATTATGCTGGTTGGTAATGTGTCAATTACATAAACATTTTTGTAATGAAGGGACTGGGCTTTTAGAGATTGCTGTCGCTGAGATTTATAAAACATTATCACTGTGTTGTTGATATAAATCAGGTAATACAGATACGGTATTATATTCCACAGAACTAAAGACTTAGACTTAAAAGTACATATGTATATGCAAAATTAATCCACGTCCCACAGCAAAGAGAAGTACTTATCTGAAAAAAAAAATGATAAGAATTAGTATAATAAAAATATGGCAAACTGTACTGACTGTATGGATGGCGTTCGGAAGCACAGAGCATGTACCCTTTTATTCGGAAGTAGGTATGCTTGCATTTTTTTATTGAGATACTTTTCTTTGCTGTAGGACGTGGTTTAATTTTGATCCTTCTTCTTTGACCGTTATAATTAGAAATGACAAACAGTACAAGATCTTCTTAAATTCATTGGCAAAACTTCACAGAAATGATGGCTTAAAAAGCAATGATTTTGTTGAATCAAAACTACCTACAAGAAACATACGAACAACTTTGCTTATCCACGATCCATCAGATCAAGTTAATCATAATAATATTGTAATTGTTTTCCTGTACCGTTCTTATAAGTCATTGATTCCAAGAATTGTAAACAATAATTTTATGGGAATTCCAAAATACTTGTTGTGGTACTTTTCCAACTTATGCGAATGATAAAATAAGTACTTAAATTAAAAATTCAGGAACAAAGTGAGCTAAAGGAAAAGACATGTTATTTGGCATTGGAATTGGAACCCGTTATGTAAAAGAACGCCAAAAACTGTACCCGTACCGATACTCATGATTCATTCCGGTTTGCATTGCACTCCAAACGAAATGCTTTTACATTTTATTTAGTTGACATTTCCTATTTATTACGCCTGGATTTTTTTTGGGTAATTAGACTGGTTTATTATGGATTTTAAACTTCCATTTTTGGGAACGATCGTAAATTTGAGCTTTGGATACTTTAAGCTCTTTATCGTTTCATTTCCAGTATTCAGTATTAGCAGAGCAGTGGTAGCCCAGTGGTAACGGCCCCGACTTACGAGTTTTAGGTCGTAGGTTCGAACCCAGAGAGGCGCTTTACTTTGTGAAAATAATTTCATCACCACTGCTCTCAAAACGATGAAGGAAGACATCGTGAGGAAACCGGCATGGCCTAGAACCAAAAAATCGAAGACATGTGACATCTACCAACCCACAATGGGCCCGAGCGGAAGATTATAGCCTACTCCCTCTCGAAGAGAGGAGGCCTGTGTCCCAGCAGTGGGGACATTGTAGGCTGATTATGTTACGAGCAAGCCATGCTTTCCAGTATTTGATAACCTTTCGCTTACGTGAAGTTTTATTTATCAATTTAATTGAATTGCTACGCCTGTGTTCCCCTATGAATAACCGTGACCTAATGTTTTATGGTAATAGTGTAACGAAGTGACTGTCAAAGTTGATGTGCGAAGGCTATGCATTAATGAAACGAGCATTCATACTTCAAAAAGGTTCACTAGTACTGTTCTTGATAAAATGTTTTTTTTTTTTAATGGGCCCGCTCTTGATCTCGATCGTCAAGTCTGGTGGAAAGCGATGGAAGAGGTCTGTGATGAAACGAGCGTGCCCAGAAGATGCCTCAGGCACTGGAACTCTCACGCATCGACGAAACACGCCGGACTCCGGAGGGAGGGTGGTCGCAAACCAGGCGGGCGGTAGCCCTACCACCGCAAGGGAAGAATTGGCCAGTCAAATAAGATGTTGGGTCATGGGTGTGACTGTCCAGGATGTGCCGCGCGCTCTGTTCAGTTGAGTAACTGGAGGAACAAACTGCGCTACACGAGGAGGCTTCTTCATGCATCCAAAATGCATGCATCCATTTTTTGCGATACAATAATTATGATTAAATTTGAAGAGGCATTGTGCAATGCCTCTTCGATTTACCTTGGTAAAAAGACTTATGAGAGGTACAATACGAAGCTTTGCCAATGAGGGTGTGCTGGACCTGCTAGCAGAAAAATTTATTAATTCACGTAATTCCCTCCATGTGGTCGTTGTCCAACAATCTCGTTTCCTTAACTTAATCACAGTATAAATGACTCACTATGGCGAAGGTCGTCGGCCCGACGTTGAAGCGGTGCCGCGGCAAATTGATGCTTCTTTAAGGAAGTTCCGAGAACCACAAGTTACAAAAAAAGGCCCTCCCGACCACTGCCAGAATCACGATCTTAATCGCGCTAAAGTGTAATGGACCCCGCATACTCTTTTGCATTTTCCATCGTAAATATTTTATGGTACTTTCAAACTTATTTGAATGTTAAAATTTTGGAGCAAAAAATTATTTTTGATGAAAAATTTTGTTGCGGACAGAATTGTTGGTAGATAATTGGAATCCCGTATTTATATTTACATAAAATAATAAAACATGGCATTACAATTCATAAGAGATACAATTTTATGTTTATTGATATTGTAACCAAACCCGATTTTATACTGTTTACAATCTCCGAAACATGCAGGTATGGCACGTGGCTTGCAGTGCCAAATTGATAAAATAATGAAGTAGGAGTAAAATTTCATATCGTATAAACATCATAAAAATTCTAAAAGCATATGTAAATATAATTCAATCGTCTATAATACACGTATTTCACAGAAATCAATTTTTACATAAACTTATTATCTACCGTACGTGCGTACTAACTATATTCATCCAAATCGTTATACTGTGCTATTTTGTGATCATATTAGCTCACTACCCGTCAAATATGCAGAATTTTGGATGGTAACTAAGAATTGATCCTATAACAAAATCTTTTGATAAAAGGCCTGTGTAACGAGATCTTTGTGATATAAAAGTTGTCTGAAATTAAATTGACGTTAAATAACCAGTTATTTTGGATAAGTTAGTGCAGTAAAAATTTGGCTGTTGTCATTTTGAATAATTGTACTGCATTTTGAATATATTATTTCTCATTTAACTGTAAATATACACCTAAGAATAAGAAAAATTCTTAAGAAATAAGCAGTACCTTTGTACTCATATCTTAATTATGTCATTTCTTTATGTATTTTACTGTGTGTACATAAATAATAAAATAAATAAATAAGAATGATGAATATGCTAATCTATTTCATATTCAGTGTGAGTTCTTGTCAATTAAGGCAACGATATGCTGATTGGTACTCAGCAATAAATGTTTGAAAACAAATACAAAAAGATCTAAGGTCTAAGGTCGTGATGGTAGCTATATGAGGCTCTACGATGAAGTAGGTCTAGGTAGATCATTTTCCTGAAAGATCAACAACTCACAATCTCGTTTTAAATTATATGTAAACAACGTGAATAAAATGTTGGCAAAGATCAATATGGCATAATTAAAGCAGCAATTACCACAATTGAAATGCAGCACGATTAAATTCAACACAAACGCATTCAAGGACGGTGGTTATACGAAAGCGCAGTGCGCAACAATTGTGCCTGCCTACACGGTCAAACTTATTGGCTATTCAATGAGCCTAGATACACTGTCTATAAAACAGATTGGTCACACGACGTAATTGCGCGGGTCAAGGCGATTTTGTGAGATACTTTTTGTAGTTCTTGTGACTTGTCTGAGTCACAATCGTTGACATTCCTCCCTAATCAGCCATTTTACGTTCGAATGGAGAAGTCGTTTTCCTAAGTATCCTTTTAGAGTGGTAAATGTGGTCATGTTTATTTCCTAGCATTGTTTGAACGGTTATCTGGACTGGTAACAGATTTATATAGTTTAGAAGTCGGTGAATGATGTAGAAATCAGTTCAAATATCAGATACCTTCCAACAATAATTTAGAAGAGGTAATAAAACTGAAGATAGATAATTATAAAGCATTCTGTATTTAAAGACGAAATTATTAAGATTCTAAAATTGGATAACACCTACGAGTACCTTCATCTATATGAGGAGGTACATTAATCGCTACTGCGTCTTCGGGCCATAAATCTTTCACTCCGGCAGGTAAATTCAAAAGTGTTTAATACCATTAATTCCACTAGAGTGTTGCGTAAACACAAAATTTGGAACACTTCCAAGTATTTTACGTGTTCGCCATGGTTTCCTCTGACATTTGCACGGGTGCATTGAAAGCGATCTTTTGAGTTAATTTATGCAATATGACCTATTGCAGAGCCTGGAATCCAATAGAATGTAGACATTGCTGTTTTAAATTGAGCTGCATTATTTCTGAATTCCAAGCTAAGTCATTTTAATACAAGGATAATACAATATGTTTATCAGAATATCAGTTATAGCAAAACGGCGTAGATAGATAAACGATTGTGTCCACAACGATTTGTACTCCAATCATGAACGTGATCGTTGATGTTGATCTTGAATATCAACAGCTATTGTTGATTCATGATTCATCTGTCTGGGATATTTGTTTCTTTTTATTATGTTTAAAAATTAAACGATTTTATACCATTCCACCTGTATCTATCTTAACACTTACAGCCCTTTCATTGTATTAATGTTATAACCTTGTGAAACCTTCGTTGCCCTATTCAGTTTGGCTTGAGACAAAACTTGAATAGGTTTATAGGTCTTTATTTTTAGAACTTAATAATAAAACTTCTTTCATAATGTCCAGTATTCGTGTATCATAATAACAGGTTCGTAACATGACAGACAACTAGTACTGTCGTTATTCATTGAGGTATGGCTAAGTGGGTCTCAACTCAAGCGTCTCAACGCCCTTGCCGTTCCACTCTCCGTATTGAATGTCATTGTCTATTCAATTGTATCTATTGTATTTCAATCAGCAACTTTGTTTTCAGATTATCTACAGGTAATCAGATTTGGAGGATTCTTTTTACCTGTTTTCGTTGGCGAGAGTACAAAAATGTTTGATTGTGTGTGACAATAAGGCCAGTCATTGTCGGGTCAAGGCACCCGATTTAACGCTACTTTGGTAACATACTAACAGAGCCTGGCTCTAACAGCTTCCTTTATTTCTTCTGCCAAGTCACGTTCCGGACTAAGTAAAACGAAAAAGATAAGGAAACTCAAATCGAAACGAAACCAGCGCTGCAAATTATTTTGAGTTACAAAAAAGGTATTGACATATCCACTGTTAACAACAACATTTATTTTTTCATTACCTGCAAAAGATACTGGGACTGATTCAACATACCTAAGAATACAACCAATTATCTCACTGTAAAAACAATGTAGATAAGTCAGAAAGAAACTTCATATTACAAGAATATAAATTGACTTTCTTCAACAGCTTGCTTACTTGCCTTTTCTTGTACAGCAGCCATTTTCAAGGATATCAGGTATCGGTTCTAGGACTTCCTGGTAGTTACAGTGGCCAGTTTTGTGTAAACCAGTCTTATTACTCAATTCATCGGTTTTCGTTTACTGTACAAGACAATTTTGGGGGTTTACTTGCTATAAGCAACTTCCTTATTGTATTGCTCACTTTTTATCCGATGTCAACTGGCTCCGAGAGGTTTTTAAATGATATATATTCACTATATGTCACGCAAGTATCAACATGGCAATGCCTCTCACCTTGGTTCACCATAAAGTATTCGTTCCTTCCGTTCATTCTAACTTGGACAACCAATGAATGGATACTTGATCAATTATTTCAACGTATCTCCATTAAGAACAGTGGTTTCACGTCACTTCCATTTAGTTTTTGTGCCAGTATAATCATACGTAATCTCTGAAATGCATGTACATTTGTTCGTATTTCGTATTATACTGCTGATCAATGACGTACGCAAACTGCGCGTAAAGGTATGTATGAATCATAACCCCTTTTTATTCCTTTCAACCTGGGCTGGAAATTCCCACGACTTTATAGCTTCAGGCTTCGATTTCAAGTTCATAGTAAAGCTTATTTAATGACCGCAACAGTTTGTTTTTATTTAGATTTGTGGAATAGATTTTTTTTAGATTCAACGTAGCAATTTCGAGAATTATGGACATCATCCGCAAGATTTTTCCTTAACGTAATTTGAATGCTTCGTGAGGCTCTCGCTTCATCCAAGAGTTTAGTGGTTTGTGCCATAAGGGTGTGACTTTTGTTACTTTGTGCGGGACATTGGCTAGTCGTTAAAGGCTTTCATTAAATCATGGTGGGTGGTCGAGGTTGATTGTCGGTGGAAAACGGTTTTGCAGTAAAATGTCCGACGCTTTGGCGTAAAGCCAGCGCCGTGTTGAGCTGATGCTTTTACTGTATAACTGCATGCGACTAATTAAATAGGAACGTATAAAATGACTTTGATGATGATTCTGAGCAGTGGTGGCCCAGAGGTGACGGCCCTGACTTACGAGTTGTACTTATGACTTACGAGTTGTACTTATGACTTATGAGTTGTGGTCGTGAGTTCGAACACAGGCGATCGGTGAATGCTTATACTTACGCGAATCCCGCACCCCTCCCCCCATAGGCAAAGGTGGAACACCGCGGTGGTTTTAGCCGGTAAAAGTCCGGCATGCCCCTCTGTCACCCCCATGATGGAGGAAGTCCATGAGGATTCCCAACGCGCCCCAAAAAAAAAGACGCTTTGTGTGAAATTATTTCATCACCACTGCTCTCAAAACGGTGAAGGAAAACATCGTGAGGAAACCGGCATGTCCTAAAAACGACAAATTCGGAGACACGTGACACTAACCCGCATAGGGCCAGCGTGGTGGATTATGGGCCACTCCCTCTCACAGAGAGGAGGCCTATGTCCCAGCTGTGGGAACATTATAGGCTGAGTATGTGTATAAAATGACAAAATGGCATCTCTTCACACTTCTAGACGGATTCTATTGTTTCTCTATTCCGTAATATGACTCGCGATTCCAGACATTGTGGCATGCATTCTGTGAGACTTTGAAAAGCTATGCATGAGTTTCATTTAAGTATCTATTGTTAGTTAACTCTTATTTAAGCAGTTATTTGGCGTCATGTAGTGTAAATCAAACTCAAATGTGGTTACGACGACGTAACAACAATCATAAAAAGCCAAATGCAGTATTGTTAGGCATTACTTAATTTGAATATTGGTTTTTCTTTGTTTAAAGCTTGTTTTGGCAAGAGGTCAAGACAATGCTATAAGAAGGGAGACGTTGAAGAAGCCAAGAATCTATAATCCGAAATATGAATCATACCTTATACCCTATAGAATGCATTGCCAACTATGCATATAAAAAGGAAAATGCCTTTATAATTACTTTGGGTACCTAAGTGTTTACACCATTGACATGTAATGAGCAAGTTCGCGCTATTTATAGATAAAACTCGTTTCAAATCTTACATTTGTGTTGTTTTAGTAAAAATAGCGTGCAGTAGTGCAACGGGCGCGAATCTGTAAGTCGATCACGGCGGCATGGCGCCGCTTACGCACGCTGCACGGTGTCCATAGGAATGCCACTTGCCTAGCGTCCACTCCTCGGTACCGTTGGGTATATACAGTTTTAAAAATTAAAATAAATTATTATTGATTACGCTTCCATTATATTAAGAGGCGTATTACAAAAAAACGCGAAATTTGAAGTTTTCGACGTTGAAATTGTATGTTTTACGTTCGTTGTATGAAATAACAATTACTTGGTAAAAATAGTTCGTTTTCTCTACTACAATAACCTCAGAACCGATTTTAGATAAGTTATTTAATTATTTAGTAATAAGCTTTCTCCCGATGAATGTTTAGGCAAAAACTCACGGAGACATGATTTCGGAGCTCTAATTTGGAGATTCTACTGAATATCTACCATCAAAAAAAATATAATTAGCTTTCAAATATCCTATACTTCAATAATAATAGAATATATTTTCGTTATATGCCTTTTATGTAAAGAAAAAATAATCTACGTAATTCAATTATCGACCGAAAAGGCTTCGAAACAAGCCCCGATATCTCTAAAGTCCTACATTATTTAGGCGTAAAATTTATACCAAAATAATCATCAACATTTGCTTAGAATATAGTATTATTTTTATTTTTTAAATCGCCACCATTATTTTTTAATTAAATAAATAAAAATACTATATATTTCACTGCGCCGGCCAGCTGCGATTAGTATCGCGCGAGCGCTTGTCGAGGTTGGACCTATGTCAGTTTATTTCCCGCGCGC
The DNA here is from genome assembly GCA_914767645.1 of Hydraecia micacea. Taxonomy (NCBI): domain Eukaryota; kingdom Metazoa; phylum Arthropoda; class Insecta; order Lepidoptera; family Noctuidae; genus Hydraecia; species Hydraecia micacea. The sequence goes on along the minus strand of OU611779.1, from coordinate 7,187,941 downwards.
CTTCTTTCCGATACTACCGTCGTGTGCGCCGATTGTCGCATCTAGACGCTGCCGCATTGCTTTTGTGTGCGTGTGAACTACGGCCGCAGTTTTTGATCTTTGTAAGTATTTATTTTCGAACGGTATATTTAAATTAGTATAAAGTTCACACTTTATTAGTATACCAGATAGTCAACTTATTAAAGTTATTTTGATTGCAGCTGATTTGAGTTTTCTTACCAATCGAAATGGGGAAAAATAAATACAAATATAATTGCGTTGCAAAACACAATAAAAAAAAGGAAATAAAAATAAATAAAAGAGGGTAAACGGAGCCGGTCGAAACCCAGCAAGGTTTTGAAAAGGCAGGATCCAGAGAAGGACACGTGTGACAAGGATGGTTTCATCAAAGTGGAGAAGAAGAAGAAGAAGCATCCTTGTCGGAACCAGTGCGGCACCGCGCTGGCAGGACCCAACATGCTGCTGCGTCCAGCAATCCCGACGACGCAGCTGTACGTGTCCAGACTGCACCACTTCACGAAGGTTGAGGAGATCGTGGAGTACATGCGTGTGGAGACCAACTGGACTTGGTTGCAACCATACTACTATATACAATTTATACAACTATGCTATCAACCGTAGATATTATAATCAATTACTGCATAACAATTAAAATATTTGTGAACATATTTCAACAGTAAAATTCATAAATAATGAAAAATATAACAAAATAATTCATAATAAAATTGAAATAACACGTAAAAAATTTTCCGCCCACTAAACTCCATCCTAAAAAACCTTCAGTTACGGAAGATCAAGATCGTTTAGTCGCCATATTCACAGTATCATAGTCATAGTGCGAGCGAGAAGCATGAAAGAAAGTATCGCTCGCGTAGTTTGCCGCGCTCGGTGCGTAAAATACCTAAATTTGCGAAACGCCGAAATGTGAGAGGGCTCTTAACTAGCTCTGTGAGTTGATTTGTCGGTTATATTACGAAAGTTTCAGCTACGAAAGTCTAAAAATGATAGTTTAATACGAGTAATTGTAACTTTAACTTGAAACGCTTTACTGGAAAAAATAGACTCAATGATTAAAAAAGTGCACAATTCATTAATTTATAAAAATGTACATGATTAGCAGGTCAATAAATTTTGAGAGGATAAGTTAAATGTTTCCCTTTATTAAATCGATTTAATTTCCTAACATATCTTTTTTCTCCAAGTGAATTCAGATATGCTGTTTTAGGATTAATTACCTATACTTCTTCATAAGGGCAACAAAAATCAACATAGTTCATAATGCTACAATTAACTTTGTGTCTGGGTACGGTTTTACCCATTCTCCTTTTGCCCAACTAAAAAACTACGTTAGGATTTTTACCACAATAAGAGTTTTAAGATCAATAACAGGAGACAAATCAATTAGAACTGGGCGTATGTGTATTGTAACGTCACTCCTGAAAGACCTTCAACATTTGGCAACGCGAATAAAAACAGTCAGTCGTACATAAAAGGCAACTGAACCGATTCATTGACCTTTTGATGAATTAATTCGTTGACTGAGCTCATAAAAAATGTTGCAACCTCATTAAAAATCGAAGCATCGATCGCATTTGCCACAGCCAACTAAAAATTAAACCTCGCTATCTAATTACATTTGATACTGAACACGGTGAATGTTTGTTTATCGTACAGAAGCGGCTATAAGTAGACAGAGGGCTATTATTAGGAGTGTCCACGTTAGCAGGTAAGTCGAGCCGGACGCGTAAATAGGAATGCTACTTCAATAGCTTGGGATCTAGTGGAGAGTGGAGGCGAAATGAGGTGGTATGCTTAGACGGTAAAAACTTGTCAACACGTCTCAGACGGTGATAAGGGTGGGTGTGTGGGATTTTAAAATTCTTCCTCATTTTCTCCCTCTGAGGAAATCCTCAATGGGATGCTGCTGGGATCGTGACTTCTTATCACTTTTTGATGGATCTGCTTTTGCTACGGTCTGTGGCTTGATGGAGTGCCAACGTGGCAAAACCTCCAGTTGCTTATACACCTGGCCTAAACATTTCTTTGAGGTACGTGATATTGGATTTCCACCTTGTATTTGGTTCGTTCGTCAAGCGCGACGCATGTTTACAGTCTTGAAACTTAAAACTTAGTTCGTTTCCATTCGAGGGAACGATTGAAGTAGCATCCCTATTTACGCAGCCGAGGCGCAAGCTAAAGCTTATGTCTCTTAAATCTCAGGTTACAGCATCAACACTGGCACGTGGATCTAACATATTAAGTGGGTATAGTTTCAGAGTGTAGTGATGGCCCAGTGGTAACGGCTCCGACTTAGTGTTAGTTGTAGATCGTGGGTTCGAACCCAGGCAAGCTTTACTTTGTGTAAATAATTTCATCACCACTGCTCTCAAAACGGTGAAGGAAGACATCGTGAGGAAACTAGAACCAAAAAGTTGAAGGCGTGTGACATCTACCAACCGGCACTGAGCCCGCGTGGATGGAATACAGCCTACCCGAAATTTCTCCGAAATTCGATATGCCATATTTCCAGCCGGGTAAAGAAAATAAGAAAGAAAATAAATTACTTGACCGAAGGCACACAATATTCACACAAAATCAGAAAAAAAAAATAGTATTGTGTACCTCACGGCGGCGCCGGGTTCAGCATAAATGCCAGACAACTAATGCCTGACGCAGCCACGCTGGTTTTCAACTGGACCTTCGGATATAAATACACACGTGACAAGAACTGATGGCTGCTACTAAAGGTAAAACTCGTAGCCAAATTCTGGCCTGACTCTATTTAGATTGTTATCGACACGCTAACAGGATGAAGTTGGGTACCGTTGGCTGATACATTCCTTTTTCCAATCGTCTTGCAATACCATCTTTGCAGTCGTTTATCCTCGAGATTGCTTTTGAGATTTGGGACTTATGCAAAGAAAAGCTAAGTCAGCCATTGCAATACTCGAAATAGGACTGCAGAATGTTTTACGTTTTAATTTTTATTTGCTTGAAGATTTTTACCTGCTCTGCATTCCGTGGTATGTACAAAAACTAGATAGGACCGTTGATGCCATTTAACTTAAAAATAAATAGAAAAAAGTAAGTCATTCCATGGAGAAAGAGTACAACGGCACATCGGTAGACGTAGGTCAAGATTCGCCGCGGATTTCAGGTTAGATTTTTTAGATCTTCGGCATAACTAAGACGTTGCCAAACTGCTTTTAAACAGCCCGTTTTGAAAGATAGCCAGTTTGAACTGAGTTGTTTTCTATTCTATTTGCTTTTTTTTACTTTTATATACCTACTTATTTTTTCTATTTACTAAACTATACGAAGTACGAATTGGCACATTTTGAATTTTTTGCAATAAAATATAAAAAACTTATCACTTCTGTACGCTAGTGTGAGTAGATCGTGCGAATCGAATAATAATCCATAATTAATACAAATACAACACGCAATTACCTACACTAGCCATTATTTTCTTAACACCAATTTGGTACAAGATACGTAATCTTAGTTTTATTATGTTTCTCAAGAATTAAGACTATTAATTATTAATTACTTACTGTAATGGTCGATGGTGTGTGTGTGCTGCATACCACGACTTTTATTGCTAACCAGGAATTTATTTACATCGTCGGTCGTAAGCGAGCTTTTGTTATACAAATGTAATTATTATAACAGTACAACTGATAGATTCTGATTAGCGTTCGACCATTGCACTCGGCCCTGCAGATGCACTGCCTCACTGAGGTTATAGTACTGACTTGGAAAATGCAAAAATTGCAGAAATTTTTTGGTTGCTAATTCATTTGGAAATGTTATGATTCGTAAATTAAAAATAGGTTGGTAAGTAATTAACTTTAGTCATGCGTCGAAAAACCGTCTAATGAAATCAGATTTTTAGTTTTGCACTTTCCAGTTCAAATGTGTAGGTGCTGTCAAACAACATTTCCCCGTTTCCTTTGCACTTATTTCCCATCTTCCTCATTGCAGCTTCCCAATCTACAACATTTATAAAGACACTCTCTTTAAAAATTTCTACCAGAGCCAACGCATAAAACTTCGGCGTTGGGAAAAACAATAGCGCACATGCCATAAAGGTCCCAAGGCGAGTGCGCCCGCGCTTGTGTGAAACGAAGCTTGTTGTCGAGCTGACGGTGCGAAAGGCTCTAAAATAAGTTATGGCTAATTCCTTACTTCAGTCGGTGGCGTGGAATGCAGCACGGCGCATTGTACTCACTTATCTAAACACTCGGACCCTGGCTTGCCACTAAATGCTGAGCCACTATTGGCTGGCACGCACGCGGCTTCGGATCATTCGTTATCATTATGGTTTTGTTTTCTAAGAGCTTTTAACTTATCATGTACTTTATTGTACACGTTGTATTCACACTATTACTAAGATAGAACATAGACAGTGTACTTAGAGCAACGCAAAACAGTTTTGTCAATCATGTTTGTCAACTTTGACAATGAGGTAGTTTCATGGGGTCAAAGGGTTATGCTCTAGGCTTGCATAAGGGTTGTGGAGTTCAGCCGCAAAACTTCAGATAAAATATACGTTTGTAAAGTTTGCGACTAGTTTCTTCTTACTTCTGACTGACTTGGCAAAATTCCGTTACAAAGCTTATGTACTGTATATATACTGTATGAGATACTAATACAACTACTAGATTGAAGCAAACAATGAATGATGTTAAAATTATCGTCATGTAAAGTTTTCAGCGTGTAACTGGTGTAGTTTTATACTAATTCATCATCATCTGCCTAGCCTTTTCCCAACTATGTTGGGGTCGGCTTCCAGTCTAACCGGATGCAGCTGAATACCAGTATTTTACATGGAGCGACTGCCTATCTGACCTCCAAAACCCAGTTACTGGGTAATACGATACCCCTTGGTAAGACTGGTTGTCAGACTTTCGGGCTTCTGACTACCCGTAACGACTGTCAAATATCCACGAATGACAGCCGGGACCAACGGCTTAATGTGCTTTCCGAGTCTCGGTATGTAAAGATGGTCACCCAACCACAGACCAACCGCGGCAAGCAGAGCTTAACCTGATCGATCGACCTGTGCGGCTGTTAATATTTAGCTACGGGCCCCTCATACTAATTACCTACTTAAAATAATTATTATTCGTACTTACTAAGAGGCCATGGAAACCGAATAATACCTGACATGGCTTCAATTTACGTCACACTTGAGGTTGTCATTAAATCTTTCAGTTTATTTGCTAACACATTGGTTGACGGTCTGAGAGAATACGTACACACGGCTACACATCAAGTTATACATTTCCAGTTTTAGCTGACCTCGCATTGTATAGGGTTTTCGTACAACCAGAAGTCAGCTTATACTGGTTATGTATAACTTGATGTGTAGCCATGTCTAGCCTTTCTGTTCAGGTTCTATGAGATAAAAACATGTTTGGAATATGTTTTCCTTAAAAAAGAGGCAGTAATTTGCACGCAGAAAACACATTCTAAAAGGGTACCTCTCTGATATCTTCTCTCGCCTTTTAGTCTGTGCTAAATAAATGTATTTATTTTCTTTTCCTTTCCTTATTCTGACTCCCATGGTTCACCATGGATATCGGTTAAACGATCCTATTTTTACTAACAGTAGGTTTTTATCTACCTACCAAAGCATTACTTCCATCACTATATGAAGAGGTAAACAATCAACACGATAAAATATTGCTTTCCATTCCCTTTAGTACAAGCTATAAATTCATCAAGTTGATGCTCAAGCAGTCACTAAAGTGCTTTTCGTTGAAAGCAAAGGGTGGGAGTATAAACACCAGCATAAGATGGCCCCCAAAACCAATTACAATTTCGTTCAACCGTAAGGGCTTGCTATATTTTGAGCGGTCACGTTTACCTGGTCGTGTCAGTTGGATGAGCTTATGAATAGACCCAGTTCTTTGTCCAAGCCAGACTAATAAGAATACTGCCAACAGACAATTGCGCGAATTGTTACGCTTGGTTGTGATCGCAGATGCGTATAACCGATTTATCGCAGAAAATGAAATTTCTTCGGATACGTATGTCATTCGAGTCACATTGAATATGAGACGCCATTGACGATTTTAACGCTGATAAATATTCAATTTAAGTAGATGCTTCAAGCTTGAAGTGGTTTATAAGAGTCATAAATCATAAAGTGTTTTTGATTCAATTGCTTTTGTGAGAAAAAAATCCAGAGAATTAATACTGCAAGTAGGCTTAAACCTAACAAGCTTCGTATCGTGTATTGCTCTAAAATGTTTTGTGTTACAACTATAATACAGGATGATCATAACTTTCTACATGGCACGCTTCATTGGCCGTATCTGTTTCATTTTTAGCTATTCACCTTTCAGAGTTTCATCTATTTAGTCCGTCTGGTCCATTGTGTGTCCTGCGTGCCGTATGTGCTGTCGGCCTGCCGGTCTGTCGCCGTATATATGTGCCGGTCTATTGATTTAGTGAGGCCAACGACAGAGGGGCGTGATTCAAGCGTGACGCTACGTATGGCAGCGTATTCATTAGGGAATACTGCAATATTCAAGGGCATGGTTTATGTATGGATATAGTTGAAGGGTGGCCGGTCAGTCATGCCCGTTGCAAAAAGTGCAGTCACGTACCCTTTCTAGCGTATTAATATTGATCAATTTTGTTGCGGCACCTGTAGTCATTCTATATCTGAGTGCTTTTGCATGTCTTCTTGCTGTGCTTTCTGTTCATTTTCATTAAAATAATCTCTTCAAATGAGAATTATCCGATCTAAAGACCAATTTCCGTAGTTAAAAACGTTCAAAAACTAGCCGCAATCTCATCTCAGCGACAACCAATGTCAAAAACTTGTCAAAAATGTAGGGAAAGGTATTTTTGACAGATTGAGACCGAAATCAGATTGTAAACGTTCTTAAAATGACGGGAATTGCTCCTCTGATCTCCAAATTGGATCCACTGTTAGTTAAGGAACAAGTCTTTAAGTCGATCAATCACCAGTGATTGATCCAATATTGGGGATCGGATCTGAATATCTCTAAAATGAAACAAGGACGAATTCAAAACTGACAAGGATATCAGATCAAGAATGACAATATCATATTGATAGATGAAGTACTGGTCAAATTCAAATTTTCTCCACGTTGACCTTAGATTCGTAAAGGTTGTTGAGTGATATTCAAAGTTCAAATAGTAATTGCTTTAAGAAAACACTTCGTAGGTAGGTACTGTATTAATTAGAATAGTGTTTAAAGTAAAATAAACATCTATAAACAGCTTGACAACTATGCGTAAAAACTGGTAGCCTAGTCTGTTAAAGGCTAGGACGAAGAAGCTTTCACTTATCTTGATTTATATTAATGCTGTGGAATACATATAAGGCAAGGTAAGCGGATTTCATGTGGTACTCACTTTGTGCTGTTCACCTTTACACATTAGCTTCTATAACTTATTTGATATTTCTTGAATACCCGTGTATATTAAGTTGAAAAAAAAAAAACTATGGGTATTTTATGTGCCATTCTCTACCGCAAATGTTACTGCTTTACGTAATAATTGGGTATAGAAATATTACTTGTTGGAATCTGAATAGACCGCACGGATCATCACGGATGAATGTTCCTTTTCTTAAAGTCTGTCGCAAGCTCAGTGGAGCAACTTTGTAGCATCATTAAATGTCTTAGATGATCCACAGATATCGTTATGTAATAAAACCAGATTGCCGGTTGAATTCATGCAGCAGTTTTTTTTTTCTCATCTTTGTGACCTTCTCAGACGTGTTTCTTAATTTAACCTATGTTTGTTTTGTAAGTTCAATAGTCTCCGTTCGTTTTTGCTGTCCTTAGTCAAAACTGAAATTGCAAAAGTTCACTGAGTACCAATTTGGACTTATTGGTGGCAAAAAGTTTATCCACATGATATATTATAATAAATGGCTAGTAAGTATAAAATTTTGTTTTAATATCAACCAGTGTTGCGCGGAAGTATGAATGCTGTTATGACGATAAGCAGCGGACATGAGTCTGCATGTGAACATGTGTACATACATCATTATTACCGTTTTAATGAACAGTACATATCGGTCGAGAAATGAGTTGATTGATAAAAAAGATACGTTTTCACTTTCGTTGAGATCTTAATTAAACAATCGCCGAGATTAAAAAATGTCACGAACAGCACCTTGACGGCTTGACACCTTCGAATTTAACTCGTCGGGAACTTGGGAGTTGGGTTGACACTTTCTTGCAAAATAAGGATCGCAGCCTCCCGGGAGCATTTCTTCTCATGAGATAGAAAGTAAAGATAAGCCATTTAAAACATTAATGAACTTACCGGAGTGTTCTGTTTATTTTTCGACCCACTGATGTACAAAACCCACATTTGCGTGGCCTGGATGCACGCAATCGTTACACGGCCTGTACGAGCACTGTCCAAAAATACATGGGATATCAGTCGGTTTGTATGCACGTATGTTTAAACTTGCGATGGAACAAGTTTTTGTAATGCACATGTACCGAAGCGACACAGGCGACCCGGGTGGCGGCGCGCGGCGGACTGCTCTGGTCGGGCGGGTTGCACTTGTGCGGCCGCGCGGCGCGGCTCGGATGCGACCGGCGACGACGCGCGACGAGGGAAGGAAGGGCCACAACCCAACTGCGTTTTTTGTCCCGTCTAAGATTAGCAACAAACAACGTCTGGCTGGGACCATTCAAAGGGGTTCGGATTGGGCGTAAGTGATGACACGCTGTTGTAGCATTGCACTGTAGCCGCCGAGCCCTTGCAATGTTAAGGGTTTAGTAACTAGGTTTTGGATAAAATTAGTGCGTAAGTATCTAAACTTGTTATATTTACATTTAAATACCGTACCAGGTTCAAAGATATGAGATGCTAACCAGACTTCGTTAGCTTTAGGCTATTAGTTATTCTGTGCTTTAGGGTTATTTATGCAAACAGCCGTCTGGTTTGGAAGATTTGAGTTAGGTATTGGGTTTCTTTAGAATGTTTTTTTTAGCGAATATCCTGGATGTTGAGGTGTCAGCCGGGATATAACATTGTGATACGAATGTGCTATTGAAGCCGAGAGGCCGAGTGTGTCAGACTTCCGGGATTGCCGGCATGGAAGCCACGACGTAATGTAATAGAAAACGTATTGCACAATTTCCTGATCTGTTGGAATAGTAGGTACTATTATAGACTAAATCGTATTTGAAATTTTGAACTGTCTAAGAATACTAAGCAGAGAGATTTACACTTACGTTCTTGCAGATGTATATTAATTATCTCGCAGCACAGTATCCAAGTGAGGAAGGAATACATGTTTACTTAATAGGTACTATTATAGGCAATAACAATTGTGTCAATCAGTCCTATGGACTATGGAGAGGAATATCTGGTTTTTATCTTTTAGTTCAAATTCAGACCGACCAGTAGCGAATTCCTGGTGTCATAGACAATGCCTCGATCACCCAGTGTTGTCTATATACTTAATACGTCGTAGTGGAAACCATAGACAATTAGTATGGTTCGCCACACTTTTAATACTAACTTTGAAAAATATTATATTTTTGTAAGAGCAATATTTTGGTAAATGTATAAAATCTAAGTTTATGTAACTAACGCTTTCAGTTTTTGATAGGTACCTACTAAGTAGGTAGGCACCTATCAAAAAACGAAAGCCAGGATGGGTGAAGGTCTAGGTACGGAATAAAAAACAATAATTAATTAAGTAATATTTATTTTACATACCTACATACATAGTTAAGGCCAAACTGAGTCCAAACTTACGACCCAGTGCCCAGACGTAATGGAACTAGGGTGGCTCATCTCATCTCTCTCTCTTTATATCTGTAATTTATATGGTCATCATCATCATGTACATAATAAAGAGTATTCTATTCTATTCTCTATGGTGGTATGATGGGTCCGGAGAGACGGAGATGGCGGGATGAGCTGGACTCCTTTGATAAATATTGTTCTTTGGCAGCTCTGGACAGAGAGAGGTGGAGAGTAGTGAGGTCTTTGCCCAGCAGTGGGACATTAACGGCTAAAAAAAACATACGTAGACCCAAAACTTCTTCCCTTGGGGGTAGGCAGAAACTACAGAACGCCACCTGCTACGATCGTTACATGATACATACATACTCCTTTTACCTAATAATTAAATATTAATTTTTTAACACACTTGCTCGTAAAGTGGCTCTTAATGAACCGCTTTTAGGTCCATAATGCAGTGTATTAAAAACACGTGCTTTTTAATTTACGTTACGGCACTAGTGCTATAACGGCTCAGATAACTATTTAATTTACTAGTCGGAGGTCGGAGATGTGTGTTTTTTTTAATCTCATCAAAGAGACTTCATACCAAAAGGAATCCGCGAGGCATATTTCACTTTTTTTTAAATAGTCTGAATTGTCTTTATTAGGAGACAATTCCATCGTAACATTTTCCAAAATCAGACGGAAAATTGAACCCTGTAAGCTTATAATATTAGCCTGCATCGGTATATATTTTGTACCTCTAAGGTGTACTAGGTCTGATCACTTTTAAGATTCTGATTACCTAAGTGTCGTCACAGCACGCATCCATGACTGATCCCAAATAGTTTCTTCAATTCTGGAAGGATGACATTTCTGACATAGGAAGACTGCTTCGAGTCAATTTTGTCCCTCTTGACGTTTCTCTTGTAATATTTGATGCCTGGTTTGTGGACCGCGAAAGCATTGTTGAGAATCATGAAGTCGTAGTCTTTAACGCACAGAATGTAGCCCTGACATTAATATTTAAAGATATTACATTAATTTATGTTTATTGTCTTCAAGATTATGAAGGTTGTTTAGGCCCAGAGTGGAGGCTTTTTCTTACCTGTGTCATTTTGTCTTGCTTGCCTTCCCAACTGAGTCTTTCATCGTAATAGGGTTCTTCATTGGTTCCGATGAAAATTGGCTCCCAATGCGCGTGCTTTCCTTGCCGCTTGCCCACGTGGAACACTCCCATATCTGCAACCATATCAAATATTATTACCGTGTGTTCTTAGAGGAAATAATCGTTATCGAAAGGAATTTGCAATGCGGTTGATACAATTTACGTATATTGATATTGACGCATTCTTGAATCGGAAAGTTTGCGATTTTGCAAATTGGCGTAAGAAGTTGAAGCCGGTCGTCTGGGACCGGCGGGTAAGGCGCGGTCGTTGAACCATAATACGCAATTAGAATGCCCCATACGACGGCCACGCCATGCTACAGACGGCATAAATAGCTCACGACACTAACAGCACTTAGATCAATTGCCGCTGCATCACTGGTCGTCTCGCGATTCCTAAACTTTTGGCAATAAATAGCTGAGTACGCAGGATTACAATGCAAATTATGTAAAACCGTTAGATACGCACACTGTACAGTCAGCAACAAAAGACGATCTGCTACTTTTACATTCATCATCTAAAATTAAATTTGACATAAAACTATTTCGATAAACAGCTTTGTAGCATTTCATAGTGGATATTTGCATTATTTTTTTCTCAATATGTTTGATTAAAACAATTAAAGGTTTAGGTAACTAATTTTCGTTGGTGTCTGTAACTTGTTTGTAAGTTAAACCAATAGGGAGGTCCTAAAATCGTCCTTCCGGAGCAGCCATCCACTCTTTACCGTTGGGGATGTTGTGGCACGTCGGACACACGGAAAGGTATGGCAGTTTTGTTTTTCAACATTGTCTGTAGTTCTGTTTTTGTCGTGGGCGCCTGAAAAAAGGGGCATAGAGTTTGATTAAAAATTAGTTTCTATAATAAAAATAAGAGGAAGACGTTACTTCACTTCTTGAAATATAGACTCACAAAACAACTTAATTATCATTGAGTTTCGCCTTCATCAAACTTTTTTAGGGGTCTGTTTTATTTTATGTTTGAGTAGGCACTGTCTAACTGATAAGGTCGCGGAAATAAAATGATCTGCCACATAAGTTAACTAGAACTTATGAATGTATAATTTATCAAGAGGTGTTGAAATAAGTAAGGACAGAAGCTCAAAGTTACGTAAAGTTTTTGCTTATTCTTCTGATAATATCTGTTGTCTGCATGTTGGTGATCTATTATGGCAAGGTAGAACACACGAATAATATTCTAGTATTCAATACTTACTAAATAGTTTTTATCTACTTCAAATAAACTTATAGGGAAGACTCTTGGTTTATTGGAAGTGCTCAGTGGTCCTTCGTTTCTTGCGATCATATTCAGGAACTTTGGTGCCAAATCTGGACTGGGGTACAGTTCGATGTCTGATGGCAGGACGAAGTGTGTGAGCGCAGCGCTTCTGGCTATGTTCCTACCGACGTTTATTGGATACAGATTTTTCTGTTGTTTGTACGTCGAGGAGGAGTCGACGACGTAAGGTGGTGTGTCCGTGCAGTTGAATGGCGTCTTCAAAAACATATCGGGGTTAGGAATCTGGAAAGAAAAATTGGAAATATTACTGTTGCTGTTGACATGCAAATTAGATTCAATTATTGAACGGACTTGAGTGTCTTAAACTCAAACTCAAAGAATTTATTTCAATTACATCATTTACAGGCATTTTTTAATTGTCAAAGGAGTCGGTCATTCAGACAGATGAAGCTAGTTGCCCATTCCAAAGCATAGGAGGTTGCTATGGAGAAGAACGGGCAAGATACTCCATGGACACTCTTTTATAAATTATATTGTTACAGAATATTAGTTACATCATTAAAACGAATGATGATACCATACACACATCAGCCTATAATGTTCCCACTGCTGGAACACAGGCCTCCTCTCTTCGAGAGGGAGAACTCTGTGAGAAGGCGTGGGCCATAATCCACCACGCGGCACCAGTGGGGGTAGATAGATAACACATGTCTAAAAAAGTTTTGGTTTTGCTTTACTGTTTTGAGAGCAGTGATAATTAAATAATTTACACAAAGTAAACCGCCTGTCTGGGTTCGAACCTACGAGCTAAAACTCGTAAGTCGCAGTCGTTACCACTGGGCCACCACTGCTCATACCATATAGTTAGTTTAATAAATTTAAAGCACCTCCTTAGCTAAAAGTGAGCTAATAAGGAACAGAAGTTCCCTACCTGGCTTACTGCCAGACAGTAGTATTGTTATGTTCCGGAATTGTGCCATTGTATGTATGTTTAGTCATGAAGTTACTGTGGCTAGAAGTGATCGTGTGTATGTACATAACATCCGCGATCTATGTCTGCGAAGTTCAGGCGCACGGACGCCGTCCAGTCCGTTAGGATCATATATAATTATGTCTTTCATTTATCTATGGTTAGGACATTTCTAGTGTGCTTAGCTTAGCCCGAAAGTCTAACAAAGGTGTATCGTGTTACTCAGTGGCTGGGTTGTGAAGGTCAGATAGGCAGTCGTTCATGTAAAATACTGGTATTCAGGTGAATTCAGCTGCATAGTTGGGAAAAGGCTATACAGGCTAGCATCATCGACACGCAACCTGTTACCATGGATTCAGTAGGTACATGATTCTGACCAGCCCCAGCGTTGAAAATTTTCTGGTTGTTAAAAAAATGCTGTTGTATACATTTTGTACGCGCACTATTCTATGAAACAGCTGTTTTTTTTTTATTTTTTTATTGCTGAATCGGCCCGCTCTTGACCTCGATCACGCCTGATGTAAAGCGATGGATGAGTTCTATGATGGAACGGGCGTGCCCAGAAGATGACTTGATGACTTTTTATTTTATTTTTCTTTTTATTACTTTGTTTTATATAACTTGGATTTTTTATTTATATTTTTTACTGTGTTTAGTTTAGTTTGTGATCATCCTATACGAGTCGCAATAAATACTTTTTCTTTCTTCTTTCTTTCTTTCTAAGATGCCTAAGGCACTGGACCTCCCACGCACCGACGAAACACAGCAGGCTGCTTGACGACGGACTCCGGTGGGAGGGGTGGTCGCAAACCAGGCGGGCGTTAGCCCTACGACCGCAAGGGAAGAATCAGCCAGTCAAATAAGGTGTTGAGTGTGACTGTCCAGGATGCGCTGAGAGCTCGGTTCAATTGAGTAACTGGCGGAACAAACTGTGCTACACGAGGAGGCTTCTTCATGCATCCCAACATGGATGCATCATGGTTTAGAAAATGACCTGAATTCATGGTAACTGTCAGCGCGTCGATGTCCCTGCCACTCTGTTTAAGCAGATGATGGTGATGTTAGCATAGCTTTATAATACCAAATGCTGACACTCCAAAAAAAACCATTTTATCTATCGACGACAAAGACAACAGACTTTGATCGACGATAATGAGTGATAGTGATAAATAATTCTTCTAAGAAATTACTAACAGTCACACTAGCGTCATCATGGCACCACATTGAGGGCAATGCTAGTATCTGAGTCGTGATCTAAATCTCTCCATTGACAGTAATTTCTTGTTCTAAAATTCATTTCGAAATTGTACATACTTTACGTAAATATATCTGTGTAGGTCGTCAATTATGTTTCATTTAATAGCCATTTCGTAATGTTATGGATTAATTACATTCTTGTTTTCTCATAATTTATACTATCTGAACGGTGTTCTCATTTAAGCCTGATATACACGGTGTAATTTCATCGCCTGTGGCATACCAACCTTTAAGAATAATGCAAAACACGCTCGCTTCTACGAACGAACGTTGGTAAAAGAGTATAAGTATTAGATACGAAGAATAGCTGTAGAGATTTTTTGTAAAGATTGTAATGTTAAGAATTTTTCGGATAATTTCATGGAACAATTTCTGCTGAGAGGCTTTCCATACTCAATGCGGTTTCGTTTGCACCATTCTCAATGGTGCAGATGAGACCATACTATAAATGCAGTTTCATTTGCACCATTAATGGTGCAAACAAGAGAGTGTACGGGTTTTCGTAGATAGACATGTTCCAATATTCGATAAAAGTGATCCACAATTTTGAAACGTTTCACTGCCCATTTCGTGCTGTAGTCGCCGGAGATAAGTTTACGGCTACAAGCTACAACCAGCACTATAAATCGCATTCGTCTGCAGTCTGCAATGAAATAGCTTAATGGTTGGCTTTATGACGCATGCGTTCGACGGTAATCTAAATTACAGTTACCGGTCATTTCTCGACGAGATGTTCGTTCGTACATAAATTCAGCCGTACAAATAGGATTCGATAAGACACCCGGTATAAATATCTCTGGCCACTAATGGCTTCCTACATTCTAAATCAATCAAGATTGCTTCCAGGTAAGTTGCATCATTAGCCAATCAGTGGTTGTGTACAACGGTTGACCCACATCGGGTTCATTAAAATAAAACACACTTCAAATTCGTGCCATCTCCGCGGCTTCTCATTATTCAATGTCGGTGCTCACGCGAACCGCTACTTAGTTTCGCGTTGTTTGCGGTTACCAGTAGAATCTTGTTTGTGCAACTAACAAACAAAAAGTTTATTTATAACAATGCAACCGGTAACCAAACCAAGGGATAGGTTTATGTTGTTTCTGTTCGGAGATAAGTAATAATAATAATAACCCCATCGCTGTATCTCTACGTTGACGTCGTCGTGGCACAAAATACAGAGAGTACAGATACCTCTGTCGGCGGTCGGTCTGGATCGTGTAGAACGCCTTTAAGTGCGCTCGAGCAACGCACACATAGACACCGCTCCCGGACACGATATCACAGAACGGTTGAAAACAGTGCGAGCGCGGGTGCCATCCGCTTGAGACACGCGTCTGTGAAGTGCAAAAATGGAGCAACAAAAAAAAGTTATTATAACTGTTCGGTAGACGGTTGTTTAAATTGTCATTTTTTAACCGACTTCAAAAAAGGAGGTTCTGTATTCGACCCGTATGTATGTATGTCCGCGATTTACTCAAAAAATTATGAGCCAATTTTATTTATTTATTTATTAAAACTTTATGCACAAGTAAAAACTGTACAAAGGCGGACTTAATGCCTTGGGAATTTTCTACCAGTCTGCCTTAGGGTGATGCAGAGACAATACACAGTAGGTGCAATAACAGAAAAGAAAATATAAGAAAATATTTATAACTAAGATATAAGAATAAATACATACATACAACAAAATATAGAAAAAAAACCTATTATTTACCTACCCATCTTGTAAGTAAGCGGCCAGTCTCATTGTTATCGTTGGTGCAGTGACTGGCAGCTAATTAGAGTACCTTGCTCTTGACTAATTATACAGGTAGATTTTTTTTATCACCATCCAAATTTTTACAGGGTGTTCTACCCATGAATATGAAAAACTTTCACTATGGGACCAACTCTGAAATCACGAAAAAAAAAATCTGCTGTTTCAGACATTTTGGTCAAGTAGGTATTGAACTTTTGTATTAAACTGCTGTTTTTTTTCTGTTATTGCGATTTACTGATATAATCTCAAAGATTATCTACCCATGGATTATAAATTATCCATACTAATATTATAAATTCGAAGGTAACTCTGTCTGTCTGTCTGTATGTTGACTTTTCACGCCTTTTAGATGAAATTTGGTTCTCTTAGCTTGAGTCCCGGGAAAGGACATAGGATACTTTTTATCCCGATATTCCCACAGGATCCTGACTTATGCGAGTTAAACTGCGTGGCGCAGCTAGTTATAAAACTTGGCGTTCACGAGATGTTTTTGGGCAACTATATTATAGATAGCATTTATTAAGGCTTGCTCATTGTGGTAACTTAAAGCTAAAATTCAATATGTGCCAATTCGGGCGAGTCGACTATAGAAAAAAACTTTTTAACAAAAAAAAAACCGGCTTCCAAAAAAAACACTTCAAAGTGAAAAATAACTTTAATTTCGGAAGTCGATGTCTTTGGATCTGCATTTTAGTTTTTTGCCACCGCCTTCCGAAATTAAAGTTATTTTTCACTTTGAATTGTTTTTTTTTTTTTGGAAATTGGTTTTTTTTTGTTAAAAAGTTTTTATTGCTAGCTTTTTAGTAGGTCTTTTTATAATGTATCTAAGTTACAATAGCCTAATGTCAACTTGCTTGTCGCCTTATACAAAATATTGCTTTTCCCGATGCAGGGACGTTGATTGTTGAGGAGTTCTCTTGGTATTCCACCATCAGCTCTATTTCACCATTCGCATTGTGACGAGCATAACTTGCTTAGCAACCATATTAAAGTAATCGAATCGCAACCCGTGAAATAATTATTATTGAGTAGTTCCGATGGCCATCAGTGGTCTTCATCATCAGTTCCACTTCACCAAATGGTGCTCTCCGAGAGCAAATGCACGAGTTACGATAAAAGATACCCAAATCGCTATAGGTGTGCCTATAATATTTGAAAAGTTCCTTCGATTTTTCCAGGATTCCATCATCAGATCCTGACCTGATGACAATGGGACCACCTGGAAAGTATACCCTTTCAAACAAAAAAAGAATTTTTGAAATCGGTCCAGCCGTCTTCGAGTAACCGGGTGACATACATATTAAAAAAAAAAAGATTCCGACGAACAGAGAACCTCCTCCTTTTTTTTGAAGTCGGTTAATAATTAAAAGTGACCCGCCCATTTAGAGCGAGTAAATTCGTGCGAATCGACTAATAATATAAGCCAAAACTTTGACCCATTGATCTCTTATACGTCGTCTGTAGCACTTTCCAGTCATGGTTGGAGATGGCAACATTTTAGCATGGCAATAGCGGTCATTGCTCTTTCCCTAATATCTCTCTGTAGGAACCCAAACAATGAATGAGAAATAGTTGATAAGACAAAGTTTAAAACAGAAGACGAACAAGCAGGGGATCGAGGGGGGGTGGAGGGGGGGGGTTATGCATGGTTTTTTGTTATTGGAACATGTTGAAGCTCCATGATAGATATTGATTTTCAGTTTTTGAAATAAAATAAAAACTAGAATATGTAGGTCAACGACCGCTATTGCCATGCTAAAACGCGACAGCTATAGCATCCTAATTGCTCTTCTTACGTCTTTTTTTGATAGCTGTTTGTAAAACACCAGTCTTTGAGTGGGTACCTGTTTTCCTTTTTGAAGGCATTCCGTGAGTGAGGCCTTTCATGAATGAAGTAGCGTTCATGAAAGAGCAGTGTTCGGCGTTTGATGTGTCTGCGACGTTGTTTATTAGTCACTGAAGCCACAACAACACAATACTTAGTAAATGATCAGCAAACATTGACGAGAAAATCACTAAAGGCTCCCGCAGACAGACGTCTCTAGTAGAACAATTTCTATGAAACTTCATTAAAATTGTTCTACCAAAATCGCGTTACGCCTGTCTGCGAGAGCCTTAATTAACACATAACATACAACTCTTTGTTCTACCAAAATTTCGTCACGCCTGTCTGCGAGAGCCTTAACACATAACACTACACCTCTTCGTGATTGTTAAAGGTGTCCAACTCGATCGCACAGCGGGCAATAAAATATATTTATATATAAACCGGTCAAGTGCGAGTCGGACTCGCGCACCGCGGGTTCCGCACTTATAGGTAGGTATGTAAATAGTTTATCACGGGTTTTCTTTTTATATAACTCGAATTTACGGTTTTCGGATTTTTTCCTTTAATTGTGCGACATGACCTTGCTTCTTGCCAAAGTTCATTATTCTAGGTCAACAGGAAGTACCCTATAAATTTTGATTCCCTTGAGAGTGTCGAAATATACGTTTTTTGCGGTATAAACGGTCGTATACCGTTACGGCCGTTTTACGTTAACTTAGAAGTTAACTTATTTTCTCACAGCTTCAAGGGACTGCAGTAAACCTGAGTATATGGTTTTAATTTCAACTCGATACCTCCATGCGTACCCGAGATGACCCAGATAGACGGACAACAAAGTGATCCTATAAGGGTTCCGTTTTTTCCTTTTGAGGTACGGAACCCTAAAAACGAACATAGAAGCAAAGAGCCTCAATCAGCAAACAAAACCAGGAATCCGCAATTTATGTTATTGTCCGTCCGTATAAGGAATATTATAATGTCCATGGCGCTTGGTACTTCTCCTGAGTTATCGTGGCGTCTCCTATTTGTCGCCCGACTACCCACGTGGCGAAATATGATTATATCTCAAAGCTCAGGCTACTTGTTAGTAATGTTATTACACGTAATTCTGTCAGGCAGGAGGCGCCTACGCCGACTCTTGGGACTATTATAGACCTTATTAAATAACACAAAAGAAAACTATTATCATGCAACTTAGTTTGCGATGCAACATAAGTACATAACGGTTTTAAATTAGAATATATAATATAATGAACAAGTAATAAATATTCATGTACAGTATTAAGGTAGGTATTAGTACATGTCATCTTAGTATGTAGGTATGGCTTATATTGTTGATTTATATAGCTGGTGAATGAACTCCTTAGCATGCCATTAATCATAATAACGTATGATTAGATAATGCGTTCTTGTGGTTTTTTTTTACTGCGTTGTTGTTCCAGTCTTGCGACTGCAGAGCATGAGGTGTTGTCGATCCCCACCACAAAATGTTATTGGGTTTTTCCATTGATTGCCATGAATTTCTCAATATGTTGTTGCCGAGCCGGCCGTTGATGTCAAGTCAAGCTTCTTAATGTACTTACATTCCCTGTAAGGCTGTAATATGGGACTTAAACATAACTAGCGAAATGTGGGTGTCCTTTTCATCTCTGTAATATTATATAATATACTAATAATAAAGCTGAAGAGTTTGTTCGGTTTTTGTTTGTTTTTTTGAACGCGCTAAACTCTGGAACTAACAATCGGATTTGAAAAATTATTTTTGCGTTTGAAAGCTTGCAGTCTTGAGGAAGGCTATAGGTTATTTATCATCACGCTATGACCTTACGGAGCCGAGGAAAAAGAAAAAAAATCATAAAGAATGCTAAGCGGAAACAAAGTGCTAGCACGGCCAGGTGATGCGATGCGATGCGGTACCCCGTCGCATCGCATCATTTGACGCTGACGAAGTCGCTAGTAGATCAATAACATTATGTACATGTTATCTAACGAGTTATATCGATAGGTATTGACTGCACAGTGACATTAACTATTGTATACATAGGTACGCGTTAGATAACACATAATAGTTTTGACTGCAATTATAGTGATGTAGCTATTGATATAATTGAGAGATCACGAATGAGCTAGTAGGAGGAAGAACATTGATGAATTAAGTAAACTCCGTGACGAGGTTATGCAAATTTGACGAGGCTTATATCACGATAGGGAAAAATCTTTTGAAGGTCAGAAGGCGATCTGTGGGACTGACATTGAATCTGAATCTTGAGTTTTACTTACTTTCGCGACAATGCATAAAAGTTCGTATTTTTTCTACTACAGATCAACGATACGTTGGTCTGGTGGCCGCAAGTGTCCGCCGATTTATTCTGGTCTGATGCCCTGAGCCCCCACTCCACACCAACTCCTCGATCCCCTGCTAGTTCGTGTTCCGGCTTCGCTACCTACAGCCGTGTACGCACAAACGAACAAAACATGGTGTGCACGAACATCGATCACGGAACATTGGTTCGTACGTGTGGACGTAAATTAGCAAAGCGAACACGAACACGTTGCAACCCGTTGCGAACACAGTTCTACTTGTGTTCGCGCTCAACCCCTCAGTAACCTTGGATTCACCGTTCGAAGTGGTCGACAGTGAAGTAGCATCAAATTTCTCCGAACACCGTCCGCACAGAACAACCAAATTGGATCGCCACGAACATTTTTGACGAACACCGTCTTTGATGAATGTCAGAAATATAAAAAAAAAGAAAAAGCGAAGTACCTCTTCCAAATATTGAAATTTTAACTAGGTAGTGAGCCCAAGTGCCTGTGGAGCAGGACCAGCATTTAGCCAAGCATTTTTATCTACGATATAATCATCCAACTTATAATATGCTTGTCTACATAGCGTGCGTTTAATGCATGTTTTAAATTTCTTCTCATATCGAGTGGTATTTTATTATAACATTTTACACAGTAACCCATAAAAGAAGTTTTTACTTTAGACAGTCTGTTGCGGAAACGCGGTTGATCTAATTTGTTTCTATTTCTAGTGTTAAAATTATGCCTGTCACTTATCTTACTAAAAAGATGTAGATTTTTTCGAACGTATGTACATAATGTTTTCATATATATATATTGACAAGGAACCGTCATGATGTTAATTTTTATGAACAGTTCCCTTAGAGATTCGCGTCTGCTGAGCTTGTAGATGGCTTTGACAGCCCACTTTTGCAGAAGGAAGATAGAATCAATGTCTGCAGCCCATCCCCACAACAAAATATGGTAAGACATGATGCTATGAAAGTAACTAAAATAGACCAATCCCGCGGTAGGTATCCACGTCTGTTAAATGGCGCATATTCCAAACAGCGTAAGCGGCTGAACTTAGCCGCCCTGCAAGTGATGTTAAGTGCGGACCCCACTGTAGCTTTGAGTCAAGTGTGATCCCAAGGAAAACCGTATTTTCGACGGATTCAAGTATCTCCTTATTCAATTTAACGTGATATTTTCTACTTCTAACATTCGGTAAAGCGAATCTAATGCATTTAGTTTTTTTCTCATTTAATACCAAATTATTTACAGTAAACCAATTACGGACCAAAAGCATAGCGTTATTTACCTCGTCAAGCTCCTGTGCACGTCTGCTTACTTTAAAAATCAGAGATGTGTCATCAGCAAATAACACCATTTGTGATCGGTTTATCAGTAAATGAGGTAAATCATTTATGTATACTAGAAATAGGAATGGCCCAATATTGAGCCCTGCGGTACACCCATTTTGACTTTTAAGCCCGATGAATTCAAACCGTTAATTTGAACTTGCTGAAATCTACCATTTAAATATGATTTTATTTTATTGTTTTTTTTGTCTCCCCAAAAGCTTCTATAGCACAACCCCGTGCAAGTGTTGGCATGAAAAAGCATTTGTAAACACGTTTACGTACAAACAGAACGCATTCTCTCTTCACCTTGGGTTAAAGAAGCATATTACGAAGCTTGTATTTGTCTGCCTGAAAGCTGCTTTAGCCGTACATGTGTTGGTATGACGAAACATTTGTAAACATGCAAAGTGGTTCTGCCTGAATAGCACGTAGATGTGGCCACATTGAGATTTTCCCTTGTGCAGGAGTTCAATGGAAACACCAGCAAGTGTGATATCGACAGTTGTTCGTCAGGGGATCAGACGGGAATAAATCCCATACAGTGAGACGACCGGTATGCGACACTTGATAAAAAGTACTAACACTAGTTTGTAAGTCGTTTATGGGTCTGAAATAAGAGATTTAAATCTCCTTATATATAAAAATCTCGTGTAACAGTGTTGTTATGGAACTCCTCCGAAACAGCTTGACCGATTTTTATGTTTTTTTTTTTTGTATATTTGGTAGGTCTGAGAATGGTCGTGGGCTATTTTTTGTACCCCTAGGTGATAAGGGATTATTTTGGAATCGAAACTTACGCGGGTGAAACCGCGGGGCGCAGCTAGTAACAATAAAAAACATGAAAATATTGGAAAAAGACTTCGACAGTCGTCATGACTGCGCCTTTTGATAACCTTCAGGGATGGTCATGACCCCAATTGACCTCTGCATGGATTCGCCACTTCTTACACTGCAAACTAACCTTGCATAGGTACGGTACTTATGACAAAGCTAATGTATAAAAGGCCTCGGGATTTTTGTAAGTAGGTAATTTTATAAGACGATCGAAATACCACACTGTGACGAAATGCCTATGATACCGCAAAATCTATTGACGACATGAACGACATCTGCTTAAGAAATTGCGTTTTAATGGTTTTGAGCCCCTTTATAATAATTACTTATATCTTTGAATTTGCTTGATTATGTAACTTTAAAAACAAAGGGTCCCTTTGTTTTTAAAGGTACATAATTAAGCTAATATTTAAAATAATAATATGTACATGTATATGAAAAAATAAGCAAAAGAATCATCTATTCTGTTTTATTTATTTTATTTTTATATTATTTTATTTTATGACCGAGCAATGTGATTTAATTTTTTTTTTTGTTTTCATATGTAATTATTGCTATTGACATTGTAATGTATGCCTAATAATTGTATGAGTCCATGTTACTTGATTGATGAAGGTATGCGGCTGCTGAAAACCTCAAGCGGCGAAAATATAATAACCTTATCGGAAATTATATTTTCGAGCCGTTTGGGGTTGAAACCCTCGGGCCGTGGGGTCCGAGTGCTCATGGTCTTTTTAAAGAAATTTCAAAACGGCTGGTTGACACTTCCCGTGACCCAAGGGCTGGCTTTTACCTTGGCCAAAGGCTAAGCATTGCCATACAACGTGGCAATGCCGCCAGTCTCTTGGGAACATTACCAGTCGACAGCGATGCGGATGAATTTTTCGACGCTATATTTTAGTTTCTGTATAGTTTTAGTTAAGTTAGGATTTAATTTTGTAATTTTTAGTATTAGATATACATAGATATTATAAAAGATTAGGTACCTATTTAAAAACTATGTTTTACTAAATAACGTAATCTGCATTGATGAATAAATAATAATAATAGGACATCAAAAAATTCGTCCGCATCGCTGTCAACAGGAACAGGTGGCCTACCATGATCTAATTAAAAACCATTCAAAAACAAGACAGTTCAGTTTAGGTCCTAAAATGGACCGCGTTAAGAGCTTGTGGTAGGCCTCCAGGTGGTCTACCATGATCTAATTAAAAACGATTCAAAAACAAGACATTTCAGTTTAGGTTCCTAAACTGCATCGCTTGAGCTGCTCTATGGACGTCATGGTACCAAACAAGTATGAATGAAACCAAAACTTGCGACTCAGTTTGGGACAATCGCTGTCAGCAGATGGCACGGCCTAAACTGAATCGTTAAACTAACGTCATGGTATGAATTACAAGAACAGTTCAGTTTAGGTCCTAAAATGGATCGCATTAAGAAGTTGTGGTAGGCCTCCAGTGCCCAAAAGGCTGTCAGCATTGCCACGTTGTATGGCGATGCTAATTCTTTGGCCAAGAAATAGGCCAGAGTCGACTAACCGTTTGGCGATATCTCGAATAACCAAGTGGGCACTCGGACCCCAATACCTTAGTGTTTTAAAGAATGTGTGAATTATTAGATAAAAAAACATCTCAGATGAATGAAATTTTTTGATTGCTGAAGACCTCAGATTGGTTTGTAATAAGGACCACAAAATCATCGCATCACCTAGGTTGAAATCATCACTGTGGTGTTATCGCTTGTCACAACCTCAACACAATACTAGGTATTCTCATCATAACTAGGCAGAGTAGGTCAGCTATTAAAACAAACGATCTAGCATTAGTTAAATATTATTGTTTACTAAAGTTACTTTGATTGAGCTGTGTTGACTTTAATCCAGACAGATTATTTCTAAATATTGGTACTCCGCACCTGACCTTTCTAGGATGTTTGATGATAACACACCGACGACATGACGCCATAGAAGCCTTTTGAATCTTTGCCGTCACGATTTCTGCATATTTCAAAGATTCCCATCAAGTATTGAATGCTAGTCAAGTTTTTGTAATTATGGTATTTTTTCTACTTCCTTTATAAATTCTATGAATGCACGAATGAGTATGGGTATTTATTTACAGAGAGTATGATTCACAATCAACTATACCTAGATTTGCTCAAGATACTTTGCCTCGTTGAGGTTGAGTGTTAAGAGAAAACAGAGGATAATTATGTCAGACTTTATCCGACTAAAACCCCACCCAGGTTTCTCCTGTTACCATGTCGGGAGAGCGGGATAATACTTATCCACAGCACGACCGATGGGTAGGTATCGGCACCGGGCACGCCGTGGTCACTCGGCTATAATGTGTAGTCTGGCCTGCGAGGCTTCGACCCCAGTCTCCGGAAGACGACACGCACTTATTTCCATGCTTGCAAAATGCACATTGCTATAGAGCTTATAGCTCTGAATTCATTCGCTGAAACAACCTAATACACTGCAATTCTGCAATGCTGCTTTGCAGCAGAAATAGGGTGATGTTGCAAACTACAAACTGGAAGACTTAAAAAAAAATTAACTCATATGTTATATCTTTCATAATTTTCCTACTAAAATCCTTTTTATCACACTGAGCTGTAGTTTTATTTTATGCCCCCAACCACTAATACATAATTATACAGTCCACTTTCACCGCTTTAATTTTTGGTGACCTATTAGTGCTGCAGCATTACTGTATTTTGGGTTGTGCTTCATTGTTTTAAACCAAGATTGAACATAAGGTGCATAATTTGCCAGATCCGCCATAAACCAAATAAAAAACAAAAACTACAAATGACGTAAGTAATCATAATCACCTAACCCATGTGTAAGACGCATTCTTTCCGAGTCATGTAATCATGTCCATCCACAAGATGTTGTAAAACGGCCCTAGTTTACAACATTGTTATTTTTAATACTAATAGGTAAAGCTCAGGCACACTCGCGCAGCCGCGGCGTATCGTAGAACATCCTTGCACGCAATGGAATATAAAATGTAACTTGATAGGTACTAACGTTTATTTAAGTAAATGGCTTCTAAGTTTGCATTGTCGCGTTGTTTTGTTTTTAGTCAGTAACTGCACTTTAGTGCTAGGATCCAACGATAGTAAATACTAGAAAAGCCACTGTACCAAAGCAGGTAGTGAGGTGAGTGGCCCAGTGGGCAGCGACAAAAGTCGATAAAAACGGCTACTTTTAAAAATTATAATTTACTTACAAAAAATTATTCTAGATCTTGTATTTCTGTATTTCATATTTATTATTATATAAAATATTGAAATAATAGCTATTGCTAAGAGTTAATATTCTTTTAATTTCTTCTGTTCCAAGAAGAAATTAAATTGAGCTCAATATTAAAGATTTAAAATACGGAAGTGATAATAGACAATTGTTGCTTACTGTACCTATGTAGACTTGCTGTGCTAGCGGCAAACTATTTTAGACTTGATTTACTTAAGGGGCTTACAGGACCTAAACGCAAAAAACGCAAGTTTTAGAAACAATAAAAGTATATGATCGACTACAGTAAACAAAATCATAAAAATATGTGATACATGCTAGGTAGATAGTGTGTTGAAAATATAATAGGTACAACTTATTTGGTATGATAGAAAAAAATCATGAAGATACCTATAAAACATTCTTTTTACAATAAAAACCATACTAATATACATACAACAATCATTATGACTTTTTGTTAGATTATACTACAAGCAACATACCTACTAAAACTCTAGATGACTCTAGTGTTTTAATTTTATAGTCCAAACAATAGATTTTTCGTAAATAGATAATTGCTTCATATTTTGCAATAAATTACCAGCGTTGTGTCATCGCGCTTCTCTTTCTTTTCTATGCAGTCCGATAGTGACCGCGCTTTAGGTCATTGTAGTCCTCTTAATTTTACTATGATTTCGTTATTATTCTGCCTGCGACTTCGTCCGCGTGAAATTTCTTGTTTACGGACCCACTCTGTCCCATCGCATCACTTGCCCGCCCTATTACTTCGTTTTCGCTCAGCGTTCTTTCTGACTTTTTTTTCTTTTTGCTCGGCTCCTAAGAGTTCTAGCGTGGTGTTAAATAGCCTACCTATAGCCTTCCTCAAAAATTGGGCTATCGAATGCAAAAATAATTTTTGAAATACGACCAGTAGTTCTAGGTAGATTACCGGGTTCAAACAAAAAAACTTCTGTTTTATTATTAGTAAGTAAGTAGGTTTAGATAAAGATAGAAGATTTATTATTAGTATGTA
The DNA here is from genome assembly GCA_914767645.1 of Hydraecia micacea. Classification (NCBI taxonomy): domain Eukaryota; kingdom Metazoa; phylum Arthropoda; class Insecta; order Lepidoptera; family Noctuidae; genus Hydraecia; species Hydraecia micacea. Next base: position 7,161,220 of record OU611779.1, on the reverse strand, counting down.
TTCTAAACACACGTGTTAACATTGTATCCAAAACCCATTTATCCAGAACGAATACCTACGATACGATTCCCGGAACACATAAGACGAAGATGAACACAAGGCTTCACCTTGTTGTTTAATTACATAACATTTACAAATATTACGAGTAGTTGTAGCTTTTGTTTCCTCATTCATAAACGCTTCCTTAATTTTTCTAAAGACTTCATAATTAAATATAGGAATGATGGTGAATGAGAAATCTAAAAAAAATATTTGAATACGTGACCGTCTTACAAATACATACGTAAGAGTTCGTGGGCCTCATCTCGTCACGACTAATGGCGTCGTGCACGATTGATGAGCATACACACACAGTTCTAATAGGCAAATAGTTAAGTAATTACAATGTAATCTAGCCTTTTAACCTGGCTTTACTAGAGTTTTTTTTTTGCCTCCTGATGCCATGAACCGTTTAAAAAGCAATTAATGATGAAGCTCTGAAGCTCGTCGCCACAATATAGGCTTTGCGCTTGATTGTGGTTACTGGATGATAAGCGATTCAAAAAAAATATTGCGTGACTATACATTTTTTTTTACGTCGAATTACATCAGCAGAGTCAAGTAGCTACTTGGCTCTGCTGATTATACATCAGCTTAGTTATAGTTCTGATATATTTGGAAAATTCGCCTATGGGGCCAAGACAAGTAGATACCTAGCGAGCGGTCTTCAAAGTGTTTCGTATTTTTACAACGACTTTCATCAGGATTGAGAGCAGTGGTGGCCAATTGGTAACGGCCGCGACTTACGAGTTGTAGGTCGTAGGTTCAAATCCAGACAGGCGCATTACTTTGTGTAAATTATTTCATCACCACTGCTCTCAAAACGGTGAAGGAAAACATCGTGAGGAAACCGGCATGTCCTAGAACCAAAAATTCGAAGACATGTGACATCTGCCAACCCGCACTGGGCCCGCGTGGTGGATTACGGCCCACTCCCTCTCACTGAGAGGAGGCCTGTGTCCCAGCAGTGGGAACATTATAGGCTGATTATGTATGTATGTATGTATGTTTCATCAGGATTGACATAAGCTATTCGGCAGATTAAGTCAATCCAATACATTTTTGATTTTTCGCTAAAGAATAGGTCTAGGCCCTTAGTTCCGTATTACGAACAGACCGAACTGCGAACCAACTAGAGACCCTTGTCACCTGCCATGCAAATCATTATGATAAGGCCCTAAGGCTTTGTTAAAGACGTACAATTTTCTCCATTTACTACAACATCCTCAATGTTCAAGTTTTAGCTCCCCTGTCAGTTAAATATTAATTGCATAATAGTATGGATTACAGGCGTTGATTATAGGCTCAGTTAATTTCCTTCTATAACAGGCAGTTCCTTGCAGATTACTGTCCTTTTAATGACAGTATTCTTATAATAAGAGGAAACAGCCCGTTCGCTCTGATTTCCCGTGGGAATGTCTGTGGAAGTACGAGATTTGCTGTCTGTCTATAAGGCCTTATATTATGTCCCTATCTATCTATACTTATACTTACTAATACTAAAGCTGGGGAGTTTGTGTGTTTGAACACATCTCTGGAACGACCGGTCGGATTTGAAAAAAATATTTTTTCATTTGATAGCCCAATTTTTGAGGAATGCTACATCACGCTAGGATCCTTAGGAGCCGAGCAAAAGAAGGAAAAGGTCAGAAAGAACGAAGCGAAAACGAAGAACAAGAAATTTTAAGCGAACGAAGTCGCGGGCTGAAGCTAGTACTTAATTTAATAAAAAAAGAATTCGTTCCAATTATGGTTAGGAAATAATAGCTAAAGCTCTAAAACTCAAACTTTTGTGACTTTAGTATTCATTTAGATAATCACTTTGTACTGTAGAGGCTTGGACCTCTTCCATAATGCAGGCTGGTTATAATTGAGGCCGTGTTCTATTCGAACATTCAAGCGGGTGTCAAATGAATTAAATTAGGTTTGACGTGAAAAATAGGAAGGTTGAGTTTTAAGTAATTATTATAAAAGTCTCCAAAATATATCTTATGAAATCCATGTCCAGGAGTTTCATTTAATAAAAAAGCTTCAAGTTAGGTCCCTCTAGTACCTATGCCTTAGGAAATTCTATCTTATAGCTATACCATAATAAAAGGGGTTTGACTAGATCTCCAAGGAGGGTACAAAGTGCGTTAAACGTTTTGATTGTTATCTCTGTAGTTTTTGAACCACAATGTACAACAACCAACTTTCGTCTACAATACGGAATAACGCTTCAACTTATTAGAGCGTAGAAAATTACCACTAATGTTGGGTACAAATTGCAAATTTTATAACTGATTAATTACGGACTACAGTTAGGGACTTAGAAAAAAATGGACACCATTAAGTACCTGCTTAGTTGCTTTTTTAATGTAAAAGTGTCTGTAAATGTTGTACCAACTAATTGAAATTTGTTATCTACTTAAATACCTTGACATTGATTTTTTTTAGAAACTTACTACTTACTTCCGTAATAATTCAATAGATTTGTTCTGAGAACAGAATCTTGCGAACTTTGAAAAAATTTCGTTAACATTACTGTACGTACACCTACCTACACTTAAATTGAGTTGACAGTAGAAAAAACTCAAAACACGCGCTGCTGGGTTCCGTATATTGCACATTTGAATGGGCTTTATTTACTATTGTATCCGGCCGTATTTATATAGTACCGTACACGGCTTTAAGGACGCTATCACATTTTGAACTCGCTCAAGTTTAGGTATCTGAATCGCAACACAGCAACATTACGCGCACGCACACATTGAAACCATTGTTCGCTCGATTTTTATACGTAACTTAACAAATCTTGGTACTTGAAGATATTTTTTTTTAATTTTGCTGGTATTTATTTAGTAAAGTTAGTTGTAAGTTCGCAATCGAATTTGGTAAGTGTTATTAGTACTTACTATCTGCGTGATAATCATGTTTTTAGTATTGTTGAAGTTCATCAGTCAATACGTTCATTACTAGGTACCCAAAAACGACCTTAACATTTTAGTATTACACGGAACATCCACATTTATACCACAGTCTGCTGTTAGTTTGAAAATATGTACCTAAGTACTTTTAAATATTATTTTTGATGTCAATTGTTGGAGTATTTCATAATCAAATACTAGCCTGGGAGTTTATCGTAGAGTTTCGTTGTGATATTTAAAAATAATCATTCCCTTATGAAAACAGTAAGTATTTTATTTACTTAAAAATTAAAACAAAGTAAATCAAAAGTAATTTATTCAAATTAGGCTGAGAATCAGCACTTTTCGAATGTCAAAATTACAAAAGACAGTCCCCCAAAACGCCCGCCCTTCACTTCTTAGTGCTTTCGCTGGGAAGAAGTGGCGCAACAAACTCCCCAGCAGCACAGCTGTCTTTTCACATAGAAAATATTTCATTGTACAGACGCCAGCACATCAACCTATTACAATCTGTCAGATTTCTGTAATAGATTTTCAACTTTATTACTAAAGCATAAGGTTCAATGTTCATTGGGAAAATTTGACAGTTAGGTGTAGGTTGATGTGCTGGCGTCTGTACTACTACTATACTCCATAGGTTTAGGTAGCTAAATAAAGGTAAACAAAAAAACCACGCGACTTTCTTAACCGACTAAACGTAATACCAGTCTATTCAGTTGTCATGCTACGTCACAATTGTATTCTTCAATATAGCAACATTATTATTCACTAAAAAAATTACTGAATTGAAGAGTAAAACTGTGACGTAGCATGACAACTGGATATACTGGTATTATGAAGAAATTGGCCGTAAGTCGATTTGTCACAAACAAAAATCCGCCACCTTGAATAAAAAATGGATGTTATATTCGTAATCATCACCCCGAAAAACCCCAAAATCGACTATTAATATCGAATGTCTAAAAAAAATATTTCCATCATTTTAATTTGATTATAAAATAAATATTTATACAATCTTTATCCGTCATCTATATCCACTAAATAAATAAATTAAAAGTAAAAAAGTTTTTTTCAGATTTAAGAACTCATATTTACTTAGTTTGAAAATTGAAAAAATTAAAATCAATCAGATCATCTTATTTACTTGTTTATCTACACAGGTAAATCTCGCAACAAGCTTTTATATCATATAACTTGTGTACTTATTGACGTTATAAGTTGATAGTAAAAGTTTTAAAGGAAAATTTTATTTTATTCTTTTTAGCGCATTTAACTAAAAGCTTGTTTTAAAAAAAAGTTTTTACTTTTAATTTGTTTTTACTTTTTAGTTATCGCTTGACAGGTTTTTTTGTGGAGTTTAACTCGCATACGTATTCTGAGCAAGACCTTTCATTTGATACCCATGTTGTAGGAAAGCATAAAAAACTTAGTCCGCTATGTTTAGAAGTCCGCCATATTGCATTTAGAGTAACGTCACATTGTTTTTTGAGTTATTCTCAGCAAGCCCTTTCATTTGATACCCATATTGTTGCAGTGCATTAAAAGTAACTAGTCCACCATCTTTAGATGACCGCCATATTAGATTTATAGTGACGTCACTTTATTTTTCGAGTTATTCTCAGCAATCCCTTTCATTTGATACCCATATTGTAGGAGTGCATTAAAATAACTAGTCCACCATCTTTAGAAGTCCGCCATATTGGATTTAGTGACGTCATTTTATTTTTCGAGTTATTCTCAGCAATCCCTTTCATTTGATATCCATATTGTAGGAGTGCCTTAAAAATAAGTAGTCCGCCATCTTGGGCGTTCCGCCATTTTGGATTTAGAATAACGTCACACAGCTAACCATGCATTGTCATCCAAACTAAACGTGCATACAAAATTTCAGCTCAATCGGTTGAAGATATCTGCTTCAAAATTTAGTTGCAAGAGTCCACCCGAACAAACATAGTTACATACATACATACATACATTGCAAGTTAAATAAAAGCTTGTAAAAATTACAACTAAGTATTTGTTTCTGAAACAAATACCAATAATCGTACTTAATTTTATTTCGGTCCGAAAAAGTATCAACTTCGTCCGACCTCAGTACACAACTCGGAACTCACTTTTTTACGTAATTATTTTTTGCGAGAAAGCGACACAGACGTGCTTCCACGAGCGCTTCTGAGCGCGGAATGACGAACCGCAAGTGTCCGCGGGTAGAAAATGTATGGAGAAATTTGAGAGCGTTTCTTATTTGTCTCATAAATGAAAAAGTTATTTATTTATCTACAAAATATTTAGCTTATCGTATAGAGGACTATATAAGCAACAATATCTTCTTATTTTTAAGTTAAAATATGCAGTGGATTTAGCTATATAGGTCCTTATTCAAACCCCTTTTTATTAAATTTCTTGCGATTACTGTGATGGTAAAAACGTATTTGTGTGAAAATTTTGTATGGGGCTATTTAATTATTATGGAGCCATTCTGGAGATGAATATATTATCTTTAATTTGAAACCAAGATATCCTTGCAGTTGCGACTCCAAGTTCACTAAAATGGTACCTGAAAAGTACTGTTATTCGTGGAAAAATGTGATAGCGTCCTTAATAGGTATGGCAATTGAGATTTAGGAAAAGTTCTGTCTTTGTAGAGTTTTCAGTGTGTGTCGTCGCCCCAGTCACTCAATACAGCTTAGTATTAGTTTGTACTGGTTTTGATGATTTCACAATTATTATTATTTTGAAGTCTAACAACGAGTATTGACGTGTAAAAGTGTTTGTACAAACCAAACCTACATACAGCAATATAGTACATTACTGCAGCGGCCAGCAAAAGAGGAATTGACGGCATACGTAAGTCCACCAATGCCTAGTTGTGGCCAAGGCTTGTATAGTACTTTTCTCAAATAATGCGCGGAAATTAAAACTAAGTAGTACTTAGGCAGAACTTTTTTGTCAAATACAATGACGAACAACAAATAACAATAATTTTTCCCGCATTAAAGTGTACATTTGTTTTTTTTTTTAATAAACAGCTTTCTATTTGCAACCCAGTTCGAAATTTAAATAAAACCTTTGATAAGTTACCTCCTTGGTTGCCATGTTTCGGGGTAAAAGATCGTTCCATTTTTTAATTACACGACAGATATGAGTTTACTATGTAATTTATTTATCCGCTAATCCGCGACAGATATGAATTTTCATAAACTTTTGCCAGCCGCTGCTCGCATGTATTTGGCCAGTACAGCAATTTCGATATATCTCGAAGAAGGTTGTCAAAATAATGCTCAAATTTCCAAGCATGTTTGAGAAAAAATAATTTATCATTTAAGTGATCTTGTTACAAATGTATTAAGTAGGTAAGTATAATAATTTCAATCAGCTTTTGTTGTAGTCTATGTAACACGTGATGAAACACACCATAATTTGGTATCACAGCTGAAGTGGAAAAATGTCAACTAGATTTTGGAGGCCACTTTATGTAGATTGTAGATAATCTTGGCACTAAAAAAGTAAGTTACGTTTTACTTTTGCTTCTATTATTACGATTATGAAATACTAGTCCAAAATGCAGTTGCATCAGCTTGTAGATACTTAATCTATATTTGTAAGATTACGCTGAGTTTTGAAGAGAATGCAAGTTTACATAACCTAAAAACAGGAAATATAGCCAATACCCAATACATTGTTACTAAAATAATAACTTGTGTAGGTAACTAAGTACCTAGGTAATGGTTATGTAAATTGATAGGTAGGTAACTATGTAGGTAACTGATTTCTAAACTGAGGGGCAATTCTCATATTTTTAAGAACGTTCGCATTCTAATCTCAGTCAGATTGACTGTCAAAAATATAATCAATTTCCCATTATTTTTTCCCAAGTTTTTGACATTCATTGTCGCTGAGATGAGATTACGACTTAAATTTGAACATTTTTTAAGTAGGTATGAGAATTGGCCTTCTGATAATTAAAATTGTGATCTCTAAATCTATGACGTCGCATCGTAGGTATGCTATTCGTATCAAGAGTCAATCGAGATTGTCCAGTAACTACTAGTCAGTAAAAAACTGTCCAGTTAGACGCCGAAGGCAACGAACGTGTGAACGGAGCACAAAAACATTCTGGAGGCAGGAAAAAGTGTAACATATTGGGATAACTGCACAGCAGTCATTGCGCAACAATAACGTACAATATAGGTATCATTCATTTTGTCAATTGAACCATTACCATTCTGTCGTTTACGTTGTGGAGCAGACCAGGCATCAACTCATCACAAAACTTACGAAAGTCAAGAATATTAGTCTGGGTACTAGAGTATTATATTATCTGTGGTCTGGGTCACTGTCGCCCGCTATGTATGTATTAAAATATGGAGCAATGGATTACGTCCCTTAAAAATTAGGGTCATTGTGACTGTGAGTGATGACTTATTATACACAAAGAATATCTCAGTGGCAGCCCCGGCTCATGGATTACTTCCCGGTTGATGGTAATTAGGCTATCGCACACACACTATTACATGCAACTGAAACAAAATTGGCAAAATGAACCTACATTATACGTCAGCTGTTCCCTTACGGAAACAGGGAACACAGATTTGATGTTGTATGTATTACGAGGATATTACACACATTGAAATGTGGATATTCATTTATTAATGTCTTTGTTCTGTCTACTAGGTCCGTCCTCGTCCGGCCGATATGATACTCGATTAGTTGGTAACTTATTGCGACACTAGTAATTATGTCGAGTAGTAGCTGTTATATATTATAACTTATGCAAATAGATCAAGTCCTTTTCAATATTTAATGATTTTCCTTCTACCTCGAATGATACAAGTTTTATCACAGAGAACACTGCAAGTGTACAGACGCCAGCACATCAACCTACACCTAACTGTCAAATTTTCCCAATCAACATTGAACCTTATGCTTTAGCGATAAAGTTGAAAATCTATTACAGAAATCTGACAGATTGTAGTAGGTTGATGTGCTGGCGTCTGTACCTACCATGTAGGACAAAATTAAATATTGCTTATTTTGTGGGGTGAACGAGTGGCCCTGAAAACTTAAACCCTGGACCTGCTAAAAAAGGGCTTACAGGTGAATACGAAATAAATTTGACTGAAACAATAATAATTCAACTAAGTAAGTAGGTACTCAAAGCTTCTCTCTCCCTACTCACTACTGAATCTATAAAACTAATTCCGTTATATTAACAAACCTCTAAGTAACTAGTGTTATTTATTTTATGAGCACATCTGCAGATGCGTTACAACAGCATTCGCAACTAAACATGAAGAAAAGAACGGGTCCAAATGTTTTGAAATAGTGAGCGGCGGCGCATTGTCGTGGCTTCCTTCATATTTGATATTAATCGTTACGATTACCTCCAGCCTGTAATGTTGCTACAGAGTATAGTAGGTAGGTCGCTCAGCATGCTATAAAGCGAGCTATGCTCAGAGTTCTTTGAAAGATCACTCAATCTGCCTTTTTTTTTTGGTTGGCGGTGGATATCCTCATGGACTTCCTCCTTCGTGGGGGTGACAGAGGGGCATGCCAGACTCTTACCGGCAAAAACCACCGCGGTGTTCCACCTCTACCTATGGCCGGGGGTGCGGGATTCGCAATAAGCATGTGGTTGGCTTCCAGTCTAATCGGATGCAGCTGAATACCAGTATTTTACACGGAGCTACAGCCTATCTGACCTCTACAACCCAGTTACTGGGTTACACGATACCCCCTGGTAAGGCTGGTCGTCAAACTTTTGGGCTTCTGACTATCCATAACGACTGTCAAAGGTCTACGAATGACAGCCGGGAGTCCGGGACCAAAGGCGTTAAGTTATATGAATAAGAACTCGAGTTTCCGACATAGCTAGCAGAGCTCGCAAGAAGATGGGTTTTGGATTGGCCAGTTAACCATATATATCTATTGTATAACTGTTAGCTAAGATTATTAAATAAATATTCTTCTGAGCATTCATTTACTTGCGTCGCATGTGGGCCATGCACGTCGGGGTCAGCTAGACATATAATTCTGAATACGTAGACCGCAGTTTAGCTATTCAGCGGTGAAAATGCATTTCTATCAATGATATTTTAAGTGGTATGTAGGTATTTCTATATTTCTTTTTCGATCGGGGTCTGTTGTTGATACGACAACCTCTAGAACTTCAAACACTGTTCAGAAACTCAAACTCTGTATTTTAACATATTATTCATCAGAAGACGCAAAAAAAAATTACAACAAAAATTGTTTTAGCGTTCGCCATTATGTGAGAATAAAGCGCAGTTCACACTGTGAGCTATCCTACCTTAGCTTACGTGGCTACGAGCGTCACTTCATGATTCGCGGTGTGAATCGAAGTATGAAGAGACGCCGTAGCTAGCCTCAGCTTAGCTAAGTCAGCTTAGCTCGTGGTGTGACCTGCGCTTAAACATCGCATCGCTTGTTAGAACCAATTTGTGAACCAACATCAAACGAAATTGGAGCTTACGACTACGGAACCAGACAGTACGTGGTTAGACGTCAAACGTAATTGAATGAATGAGATTTATGAGTTGTTTGTTAAATCTTTGCTGTATAGAGCTTTTGTCTTCTGATTCGTTTTATTTTAACTGCCGAAACTGATTTTTTATACAGTTTATTGGAATCTTCCGATTGCAGACGCAGATTGGCCGTTGATGAATCAATGTGGCCAAATAAGGTAACATCGACCAATTCCAAATTCCCAAACGTAAGTGCGTCACAGTACATGTTACACCATCATTCCTGCCGGTCATGCACAACCACCTGCACGACTCTTCAGGATTTAAACGAGGCAACTGACAGAGCTATCTCGACTACCAGCGAGATAATTGCGTAAAACACTTACAGTGACAATCCCTTTAATTTTGACAATTCAACACCATTCATTGCGTCATTTACGTTGTCGACCAGGCGAATTTTCAATATTTCAAACACATGGAGCAATGGTTCATTCAGCAATATCCTGTAAAATCCTTTGGATTGTGGTTAAAAATGTCCTACGCATTTGGGGTGCTGGTCGGAAAATATTTGAGTTGGCCTATTGAGTAGAAAAAGTCGTTATGTAGGCCTTGTTTTTCAGGAACTAAATTATATAGGTAAATAAAGTTGTATCCGTAAAAAAACATGCGTCACGCTACATTACGATCGAACATTAAACAACATAATGTAGTAGGTATGAAATTATTTAGATGTTAACGCTAATTTTTACAGCAATTTGAATAATATATCCATTTAATCGTGTAATTTTGTATTAGTAACACGTAAAGTTATTGTCATCATTCATTTCCTAATTACGTACTTATACAAAGTGTTAAAAAAGTAACCTTACAAACTTTAAGAGGTGCTTTAGACCATCGAACTGAACAACTTTCACTATGAGACCAACTCTGAAATCATGAAAAAAAAAATCAGCTGTTTAATACAAAAGTTCAATACCTACTTGACCAAAATGTATGAAACAGCAGATTTTTATTTTTTCGTGATTTCAGAGTTGGTCCCATAGTGAAAGTTGTTCAGTTCGGTGGTCTTGAACACCTCTTAAAGTTTCTAAGGTTAATTTTTTAACACCTTATATTCGATTGAACAAATATTTTTTTGTAATTTGGGTGTTTGTTTCGAAACCAAATCTGGTCTGGATTGAGTAACTGAATATTGTTATGATTGTAGCTATGAATAGTGTTATTGGCACAGGTAACTTAAGTTTTAATATTTACATTACCTACTTACTTGTTTATTAATTAATCATGATGTTTGCACATCTAATTTATATTTGAGTTACCTATTATGTTGATATGTTGTAATACGTACCTTCTGCGGCAGATTTTTCAATCGACAGATTATTTTAATTAGTGGAATAAAATTGACGTCTGACAGATTTTGTATGGAAGAACTGTCAACAATTCAAAATTATTCCTCGGATAAATTACCTGGTGTTGGAAAAATCAGCCCTAAATCTGACAGTCTATTTCAGGCCAATAATCTATAAATGAAATTAAATGCTGTTCGTTGGAAGCGCTTCACTTGAGAACGATTGAACTGATTTGTTTTTTTTTTAATGTTCGTTATACTTAATTAGTCACGTACTTACACACACACATACATAAACTCATACCTTCTTCCCATGGAGGTAGGCAGAGGCTACAGAACGCCACCTGCTTCAATCCTTACATACTCCATATATGCTTAGGTAGTTCGAAGCAAAAAAAAAGAAAAAGTTGCCCGAAAAATTGGAAAATTCAGAAAAAACTGAAAGTGTTTTATTCTATGGATTGAGATTTGGAAAGGACAACGTCTGTCGAGTCAGCTAGTTCCCTTAAAAATTATCAACAACAGACTAAAAAATATGTTCACAATTTCATCAAAAACGTTGTGCAAAGCAACCCAAAATGTGTTCAATGTCAGCAATGCTGAACCTTACCATCACAATGATGTGAACAACTGTAACCGACACACTTAAACATTAGGTACCAAGTATTTGATAATGATGAGGTTTCGTTACATAACTGATTAACCTCAAATATCTAGCAGTCACGGTTGAATCAGACCTTCGCTTACAATGCTGCGTCTATTGTTTACGAGGTACACACATTGTTTCGTTCACACTTGGTATTATTTGTACACTCGGCTACGAGAGTCAGTTGACACTGCTGTTTTTTTAATGATATTAAAACTAACTGTTACCCGCGACTTCGTCTGCGATCTAGGATGAAAAATAGCCTATGTCCTACTCCAGGTTATAGTCTACTCATGTGCCAAATTTCATTTAGCGTGAAAGCGTAACAAACAAACTCGCTTTCTTACATTTCTAATATTACTAGCAACGCCCCGCGGTTTCACCCGCATAAGGTTCCCATGGGAATATCTAGATAAAAACTATCCTATGTCCTTTCCCGGGACTCAAACTATCTCTATTTCATCTAAATCGGTTCAGCGGTTGTAAGCGTGAAGAGGTAACAGACAGACAGACAGACACACTTTCGCATTTATAATATTACCTAAGTATGGTTTGAATAGCGCCACCAGTGGTTCACAGAGCGGTGGTAAGCTCCAGCGAAAGAGCCAAAATGGTCTACGACAAACGACACCCTTTGCACGTCAACATCCTAGTGCCACAAAGGCTGAAAAGCCGAAACAGTTTTTTAAAGTGTGTTGTCCCAACTCACAGGCGAATCATCTCAAGAAAGACTGAAGCTGTGGCGAGACTGTGCTTCCTTACCCAATCCGTTCGTTCCACCCGCTGAAGACCTCCCACCAGGACATGAGTTACCTTGGATAACCTGGAAGTCTTTAAACAGACTCCGGACCCAGGTTGGCCGAAGCAAGGAAAACCTGTTCAGGTGGAGATTCATAGACGACTCCGCCTTGGTGTGTAAATGTGGTGCTGTTCCACAAACGATGGGACACTTGTTATCGTGTCCTGTGTGTCCTGTCAGCTGCACGTTACAGGAATTGATGGACGCTGGTGATGGCGCCAAACAAATAGCCGAATTCTGGGCCGAGTCCATTTAGATTGCTATCGACACGCTAAGAAGAAGTACGATTTAGTATGGATAGTTAGGATATTTAGGATTAACAAATATTATTTAAAAAATGGCTGCCTCTTTATTGTCTAGTGGTCGCAAGCGTTACTGCTGAGCATGAGAGGTCCTGGGTTCGATTCTCAGGTTGGGCGAAGTGTTATTGAATTTTTCCATCTGGAATTTCTCGGTGGCAGCCCGGAGTCTGGATTTTTGACCGGTAGATGGCTACAAGCTCGCCCCCTGTTACGTGGGACTTAAACGTAACTGGCGAAATGTGGGTGTATTATACTCGTAATAAGTAATACTCGTAATAGTGAGGGGTCCGTGGCTAAATAATAACAGCCGCACAGGTCGATCGATCAGGTTAAGCTACGCTTGCCGCGGTTGGTCTGTGGATGGGTGACCATCTTTACATACTGAGATCTTTACATACATACCGTGCCTCGGAAAGCACGTTAACCGTTGGTTCTGACTACCCAGTCAGAAGCCCGAAAGTCTGACAACCAGTTTTACCAAGGGGTATCGTATTACCCAGTAACTGGGTTGTGGAGGTCAGATAGGCAGTCGCTCCATGTAAAATACTGGTATTCAGCTGGATCCGGTTAGGCTGGAAGCCGACCCCAACATAGTTGGGAAAAGGCTAGGCAGATGATGAATAAGTAATAAGTAAGTCTGCCTCACCGTTCGAGGAATACAGGTGTGATATTCAGTGATGAACTGATGATGTTATGTTATTTTATTTAAAGAATAAAACGAGAAAGACGTGAAATTAAAGAAAACTAGATGATTATTTAAAAGTAACAATGTTAATCGACTTTTGTTGCTGACAAATAGGAGCAAAGTTCTTCTCGGAGAAGGAGGCGTCGGGGAGGTAACCGCCTTGGAACCTAATACGCCAAAACCAGCTTACCAATCAAGGTAGGAGGACCTTTGGGGTCGCAGGCGCACAGAGTGGGGACTCTGTCCGCCCACCAAGTGACCCCAGGGAATACGGTGGCACAGTGGTCACGTACTGCCGTGCATAGCGAGGCTCAGGGGAAGCCCCTTTAGTCTCCCCAGGGATGTGCCTTACAGGCGTTGCACAGGGGGTTCAGGAATTGGTCCTTTAAGAGGAACCGGGACCATCCCTATGTGCTGATGATGATCACAAGGGTGGTATTAGTGAGGTAAAAACCTCACCCTCCCCGAAAACAAAAAAAAAACAAAAAGAGGAGTAAAGTTCTTATTGTACTTACCAACTAGAACTAGGGTAGTGTGCTTTATCGCATACTATACTTATAGCTTACGAACCAAGAACCAACCAAAGTAGGGTAAGTCACAAATTCGCATTTTCATGTTTACGGGTTTACTTAGTTTTCAGCGCCTGTAGTTTTTGTTCTGCTTACTAGTCTCTAGGCATTTGCTATTACCTAAAACTTGTCATAAACCTCACCTATGTCGCCATGCCAATAACAAAATATAAGCCAAAAGGATTTTAATTTTGTTACCCTAATTAATAACGTATCGGCGGGGTAATTGCGTAACACACTAACGGTAGCAATGGCTTTCATTTTGACAGTTCAACAAGATTCATTGCGTTATTTACGTTGTCGAGCAGACAAATTTTTCGAACATATGAAGCAATGGATTAGCAATATCCTTCAAAATGATTCAGACTGTGATTGATAGTGCGTTACACAATTAGGGTGGTGATCGTAAATCTATTTATAATCTGAGGTCAGTGGTCTATCGCGGTCCGCAAATAATGGCCAAAAACAAGCTGGAGTGAATTTTGTACTTTATTAACTTTCAACTTTTGCTGGTGACTGTACACCAATCCCGCATTAGGTCATTGTCGGTGGGACAATATGTGCTAATTGTCTAAACCGGTAAGATGTAACGTGAGTTGCAACGTCTTGGAGACAATTTGATGTTGCATCAACATCGATCGTGGCGAAAGTGTACGTAGCACGCGAGTGTCGTGCGTTGCGCGTTGTGACAATTAGAGCTTGTTATGTGACTTGTGACGTGATTGACCGATAGATGACGAGTACACAATGTTACGTAGTCTTTCAACTTGTAATATTACGTTGGGGACTTAATATGAAAGGTAGGTACAATCAACTCAGTCAACCGTAGTCCGCTGTTGGACATAAACCTCCCCAAGTTGCGCTATGACTCCTCGTTTTGCGCCTTCTGTATCCAGTCTGTCCAAACAACCTTTTTTTAAGTTCTGTCAGACTATGTTCTGAGCTACGCTTGCTGACTGACTGGTCTGCTCCATAGGTAGGCCATCGGTCCTTCACTTCAAGACACTTCAACCATATATAATAATTGTTCGTTATTCACACGATATCTATGGTTATTCATTACCAGTGTACCTAACAACCTGCAATCAGTCCAAAAAAACTAGTCCAAAAGATTAGTCCAAAAGATTAGTTCAAAAGATTGCTCCAAAAGATTAGTATGATAATCTTTTACTTCACTTTTAATTACTACCTATAATATAACGTTAATCAAAGAGTGAGTTTGTAACATGTGCAAATTACTATTAATTTTAGCAAATAAGGGCCACTTGTCCCCGTTTACCATAGATTATGGATAAATTGTTGCGATTTATACGTAGAATCATAGTAATTTAGTACTATTAACTCATGACATATGCATATGCTCATGACTCATGATGAGTGGCCTATTAAGTGGAAGACTGCAGCCTCCAAGACGTACTTACTTATTATAATTTCCTTTCAACTTCGGATTTTATATGACAGTACGTAATTATTGAAAAAACCTTGTTGGTACCTACTTAAAATTTTATTATTCTTTTTCGTCGGACGACGTTAAATTATCATCATTTTGTTTTATGCCTGTAACTGTCTACGACTGAATGTAAATCTCTCAAAGACCGAATAGCAAGTTGCAGATGAATCTATAACTGCAGTTTGTAGCAGGAGATTGTTACTGCCCAGCACCCTAATTGCAGAAAACACTATCTGAATCATTTTGAAGCATATTGCTAACCGATTGCTTCATAAGTTCGAAAAATTTGTCTGCTCAACACGTAAATAACGCAATGAATGTTGTTGAACTGTCAAAATGAAACCGATTCCGATTGATAATATGTTACGCAATTGCCCCACAGTATCCATATCCTTTTTGTATCTACCTCATTCCTTACGGCTATATCGAATAACTTATATAAGTGTTGATCTCTCAATAGTCAATCTTTTGCATCTCAGTAACACTTTTTGTCTATCCTGGGCACCAATTTTTCTGTAAAAGGGATCGGTGATTCAGCTGTTTGAAGCAGGCGCGGATACAGGGGGCAACGGGTGCTGTTGCACCCTCCTGGGTTCTCACAGCTTGAGAACAAAGAGAGAGAAACAATTTCCCCCTTGAGCAGAATAAACTTCTAGATTCGTGCCTGGTTTGAAGTTTTGTTGATGTCGAGATCTCAGATCAGAAACAGGTTTAAGGATAACCAAGTGTTAATGGAGTAAGTATTCTCTTATGAAACTTTCTTGTCGATCTCCTTGAACCTAGCCTCGTCAGCTAGGAATAATCGATGTACAACATCTAAAACGTTCCATGTGAAGTAGGCGTAAATCGGCTTATGGCCAGTTATTCCTGTTAACAGATTACGACTACGAGCGACCCACATTAATGTATAGGAGGGAATTAATTACATAATGTCATTCGTAGATCTTTGACAGTCGTTACTGAATGAATGAAGCCCGAAAGTCACAAGGCAGCTGCGTCTACCGTTGACGCATGTCGATCGTGTGTACATGCATATGCACACGTAGTTAGGCCTCAGGTAAAATACTGATATTCAGCGGTATCGTTTAGACTTGGAGGCGACCCCAACTTGTTTGGGCTGGGAAAAGCTTAGGTAGATGATGGATTATTTCACGAACTTCAGCTGGACTTTTAACAGCCGATGATCAGAGCAATGGCGAGGCGGATACTAAACAACCGGCCAAGTGCGAGTCGGACTCGCACATGAAGGGTTCCGTACCACCGTACAATATTTAACCATACATAATATGTATTGTATCGTATTATGTATTTATAATACGATTTATGACGTATTAAAACAAACTACTTACTAGATCTCGTTCAAACCAATTTTCGGTGGAAGTTTACATGGTAGGTAATGTTCATCATATATTTTTATTAGTTTTATCATTCTCTTATTTTAGAAGTTACAGAGGGGGGACACACATTTTACCACTTTGGAAGTGTCTCTCGCGCAAGCTATTCAGTTTATAAAAAAATGATATTAGAAACCTCAATATCATTTTTGAAGACCTATCCATAGATACCCCACACGTATGGGTTTGATGAAAAAAAAATTTTTAGTTTCAGTTCCAAGTATGGGGAACCCCCAAAATTTGTTTTTTTTTTCTATTTTTGTATGAAAATCTTAATGCGGTTCACAGAATACATCTACTTACCAAGTTTCAACAGTATAGTTCTTATAGTTTCGGAAAAAAATGGCTCTGTGACATACGGACGGACAGATAGACAGACAGACATGACGAATCCATAAGGGTTCCGTTTTTTGCCATTTGGCTACGGAACCCTAAAAATGGTAATCTGTTACGTTTCCGTTACACGGTGTATAACCGCTGAACAGATTTTAAAGAAAGGTTTACAGGTACTATGAACTCTGAGGAAGAAAACAGGCAGATTAAAAAGCAGTGCTCAGGCTTTGATCTAGTAGAATTTGTAAGAGCCAAACTCGTTTAGGCCAACCTTCATATACTTACGGTATTTTTTAATTAGGTTAATTACTCGTAGTTTACGGTTCACAAACAAAACATCAACACATATTTGTATGTGTCAAGGAAATCTTATTAGGGTAAGTAAATGCAATCATTAATAAATGAAAGGCAAATATTTGGGATTCCTATTTGTTCAAGTTACGAAATATTTTTTTTCAATGGTTATGACGAGTAAGTACCAACCTTAAGTATAATACGCAAGCGATTTTATTTGTGGCCTGTAGGTGGCCTGGAAGTTTTGGCTCCTTGTACAGTCAACCGCACGTGTAACAATTTGAAATTAACAGCGCCTTTATATCGTAGCAGTTACGACTATTTTCGTAGCAAGTTCCAATGTTACCAATGAAGTTTACTGCTCAAGTGCGCACACAATACCGTCTATACTATAAACGCCTATTTAATTTATGTTCCCCAGCATAATTCGCACTACGATTTAGATTAAAAGACAATTTATTTGGGTCAACGATTCTTAGAAAGCGTATTCGCAAATTGAGATTGCCCAATAACTCCATCTTGAGTAAATTATGTGTTGGCAATAAAACATGACGTGTCCTCTTGAGTAGGTAATATAACAGAGACCAAGCTCTATAAATTACCTTGCACTATATAGAATACAATATTAACGCAACTAATTCTTAAACATTGTTTTTTTGGTCACTTAGGCGTTGAATTACTCGTCCGCATCGCTGTCCTCTGGAAACGTGCTCCAGAAGACTGGCAACTTTGCCAGGTTGAATGGCAATGCTGCCTAATCCTTTGGGTAAAGAACGGGCCAGCAGTCTAGTCACGTGCACTTCTACGATTTGTACCTTGTCCATGTGAAAGGCACAATAAGACGTGAGGCCCCATGACCCGTTTCCACCAAATCGAATGTCGGAGGGGTGGAGAGAGGAAATAACAAATAGGGACTTTGTTATTTACCCTTCTGTTCTCCAGTTAGCTTCATTTGGTAAAGCTCAAGCGGAAAGGAGAGGACACTATGTATTTGTTTAAAATAAAGAAAACCTAAATTTATTTCACCCAGGCAGCAAAGAAGCAGCGAATTGCAACGATCAAAGCGGGGAAGTGCAGTATCTTGGAAGGAGCTGGTGGTGGCGCGCAGTGGAAACGAGAAGAAATGTCAGCTCCGCTTTAATCAGCACACATCTTCGCTCAGCTTAGGTGAACACAGCTGCCAAGCGTCTCTTGTCCTCTTCTTTCCACACACCTATGCTTTGATGGATATATACCGGGCCAGCGTGCCTGTGTGCGTGACTACGTGGCATCTTATCGATGAAGCTTTCACGTAATCACACGTCACACACAAACCACACACACACCACACACACGCCATTACCTGAAATCACCTCTCTAGTCTCCACACTGGAATTCGTACCCCGAGCCCCAAGATACAGACTAACTATCTAGTTTAGGGCTCACTGGCAAATAATAGGTATAATAACCTAGCTGTAGGTAAAATTTTAATCTACTCATGTCGTCTCAACTTGCTGTTAAACTGTGAACCTTACTGTATAAGATACCTACCTGGACAATAAATATTTTCTATTTCTATTCTAAGTAGGTACTTACATACTGATTCTGTGGTACAAGCGGCGGTAGGACAACCCTTTCACCACAAGACAGGACTGATGATTAGATCATGTATGTCTGCTACTATACCAACATCATAATAATCAAGTTCTGTCTCTGTTAGAAAATCTCCTCTGGTGTCATGGACGCGGTGTGATCAGAAGTGTAGAGTAATTTGATCTTCGAGGTCGTTCCGTGCATTGCGGATTTATTTGCATGCTTATACGGGTTTCTAACTGTATGGTGCATCTATCACGCGTTGATATTGATGATTATATAATTTAAAAGAGATTGACTGTTTGTTCGTCGAGTTTATAACTTCTAGGGAGCTACGGAATAATCAAAACCTCGAAAAAAATAAGTGAGTAATACCTTTTTGCAAGACTTAGGTATAGTTTATGGCCGTCCATTGCACATTGATTGTATATTTATTATTATATTATTGTATAGTTTATAGGAAAACGTCCGCGACGGAGGTTGTATTCCCTTTATTCCTAATACTATAGTCTGTGCCTAATACTCTACAGGCACAATAGGCATCGTGCCTGTCGTCAAAAATAATGTCAAACAATAAAGTAAATTAGACAGCGTCAAGAGACTGACAGATAGGCCCACGAGTTTCACAGTTTGGTGCTATTCAAAATTTTCCCACAGAGTACTTTTTGATTGATTTTTCCTCTATGGTTTGGTGGGCCACATAAGTTTGTGACAATAATCATTTCGTAGAAATCACAGAGTACTTTTTGATAGAATAGAAATCCACAATCAAATTAACTGTATTTTTAATGCGATTTTAAAAAGCCTCGATATTACTAGAAATGTCAGCCAAGTTTGCCAGGCAGGCCCTTGACGCAACACTATGTAAGTTTGTACAATATATTAGCTTATGCCCGCGACTTCGTCCGCGTGAAATTTCATCCTCCCCCTCTTAGGGCTGGAATTTCGATAAATCCTTTCTTAGTGGATACCTACTCTTCACAAAGAACACACCCTCCAATTGTCATGTCTCTAGGACCAGCGGTTTAGGCTGTGCGTTGATATATCAGTCAGTCAGGACTTTGAATTTTATATATTTAGACTAGCTTCTGCCCGCGACTTCGTCCGCGTGAAATTTCACCCTCCCCCCATTCACTCTCTTAGGGATGGAATTTCGAAAACCCTTTCTTAGCGGATACCTACTCTTCACAAAGAACACCCCCATCAAATATCATGTCTCTAGGACCAGCGGTTTAGGCTGTGCGTTGATATATCAGGGCTTTGAATTTTATATATTATATAGATTTATAATAAAGAAACTGTTGCAAAACAAAAGTGGGTCAAGCAATATCAAGTGCAACATATATACCCCCTTACTAACAAAAGTATTATAATTATCAAATGAATAGTTACACACCGATTTCTCTCTTTCTGTCGTCAATAATTTGACTTTCGAAAGAAGAAGACAAAGCGTTGTTTAACTATACAGACGCTATACAAAGTGTATTAGTAAGGGGCTAAATATATGTATGTCTTGTGTTTAGTTAAATATGTAAAGTAGTTCAACACCAGAAAAAAATCAAAATAAATCCGCATTTGTTTTGTTCGCAGTTTCTCTGGATAAAGTTAAACCTCTTGTTAAAAACGGTTGGTGCTCAGTTAAGGCTCGTGTTAAGGAGACTAAGGCAAAAGTACTTGTGGACAATAGATTTATAGGTGCTTTAGAAAACAAAGTAGAGAAAATAGTGGAAAATTTTACATGCAAAGCACAAGAAATGCGCGACCGACAGATACATGCTGAAATCGAATATCATGAGAAAGAGATAGAAAACGCAAAAAATAAAATAAAAGGAAACAAATGATTTTTAAGCTACTTTACAGGTAATTAAATAGTTAGGACAAAATTAAATGGTGTAGTGATCATTTATTTGATACCTATTATACATACATTTTAGGTGCCGCAAAATCCATGCAGAGTTTTGGAGCTACTTCGTGGAAGTATATAAAAGTTGAAGTGGTACCACCACCGACAATGAACTTCTTTAACGGACCAGGTGGCAAGAAACTGGAAAATTTTGCTGGAAAAATTACAAACAACTTTATTCAAGGTTTAGAAGGCAGAATAAAACAAATAGATGCTGAAGCGGAAAGAGCACGGCTCGCAGTCTTAGCCGCATTAAAAGCACAACAGGATAAACTAAAGGCTGAAGCGAAAGCGAAAGAAATGGCGCGTATTAAAGAGATGGCAAGGCAGGCAGCTGAAGCTGTTAAAAAAGCCAAGGCTGTAGCTGATAAACAGAAAGCTGAGATGGCAGCTAAACAACCAAAAGAAGAGCCAAAAGCTAAAGCTAAGACTAAGCCGGAACCTAAAAGCGAAGAAAAAACAAAAAAGAAAACTGCCAAGCCGAAGAAGCAGCCGCCAAAAAAAGCTAAGTGAACTAGAGGTCAGGCGAAATTTAAAAACATAATGAAATTAAAAAAACAATTGACTGTGAGTTTGACTGCCTTGTTGGTCTAGTAGTTGCAAGCGCTACTGCTGAGCATAGGGTCCTAAGTTTGGCCTAGGTTAGGTAGTGTTATTGGGTTTTTCGGAGTTTTGATTTGCGTTGGTTGCTGGCAATATACCTACTAAATTACACAGTGACCAAATTACAACAACCCAAAAAATATATACTTTTACCTTCATCTCCATAACCATTATCCAGTCGGTTCTCTAAATGATTCTCATGTATGACCCATACAAAATATTAATGAATGACGGGAATATCGGACCCTCAGCTTGGTGATGGATCTTTTACATCTCATCATCATCATCATTTCAGCCGAAAGACGTCCACTGCTGGACATAGGCCTCCTCCAAGCACCTCCACTTCGACCGGTTCTGTGCTTCTCGCATCCAACGGGTTCCTGCGGCTTTCACAAAGTCGTCGGTCCACCTTGTGGGAGGCCTTCCAACGCTACGTCTTCCGGTACGCGGTCGCCACTCCAGAACCTTTCGGCCCCATCGGCTATCTGTTCTGCGAGCAATGTGCCCTGCCCACTGCCACTTAGGTTTGGCAAGTCTTCGGGCTATGTCAGTTACCTTGGTCCTCCTACGGATCTCCTCATTTCTGATTCGATCACGCAGGGAAACTCCAAGCATAGCCCTCTCCATTGCCCTCTGGGTGACTTTTAGCCTTCTAGTAAGGGCCATTGTGAGCGACCACGTTTCAGTGCCATATGTCATCACTGGCAACACGCACTGGTCAAAGACTTTCGTCTTGGGACACTGCGGTATGTGGGACGAGAAGATATTGCGTAGCTTCCCGAACGCTGCCCAGCCGAGTCGGATTCGACGATTGACCTCTCTCTCGAAGTTGGACCTACCTAACTGGACAGTTTGTCCTAGATAAACATACTCGTCCACGACTTCGAGCGTAGCGTCTCCGATCTTTATGAGAGTGGGTGTTACATGGGCATTTGACATGACCTTCGTTTTGTCCATGTTCATTTTAAGACCCACTCTTTCGGAGGCTCTACTGAGGTCATTTAGCATTGTACTGAGGTCCTCCATAGTCTCAGCCATGACTACGATATCGTCGGCAAACCGAAGGTGAGTTATGTACTCGCCATTGATGTTAATGCCAGCTCCTTTCCAGTCCAGAACCTTGAAGACATCCTCCAGTGCAGCGGTGAACAGTTTCGGAGAGATAACGTCTCCCTGTCTCACACCTTTCTGCAGAAGGATAGGTTTCGAGGTCTGGTCCTGGAATCGGACTGAAGAATAGCACCACCCCATACTTTCCGTGGGTGTCGTAAAAGGCGACTAAGGGTCGTACCAGAGAATGGGCAGCAGCGTTCTTCCTGCATGCATTTCACCACCATACTGCGATCGCCAACCCGCATGCCAAGCGTGGCGATTATGGCAAATACCCCCCCAAGAATGACAAGCTTTTACATCTAACGTGATTAATTTTAAGTTTTTTTTATACTTCCTACATACTTTTCCTAGTTACTGTTATTAAATGAAGTGTTATTTCGTTGTAGATTATGATGTGAATACAATACAATTTTATTTTTAAACGGTTTTATATTTAGCTTGCCCTGTTTGTTATTTATTTGGGTCTTGTTGCGTACAGCACGCAGGTACGCGATTAGTCGGTTAGGTAAATGAATTAATATATGTTGAATGTGTGAGGCCTCGCAGCGGCGAGATCGCGTTGAGCGCGGCGTGCGAGCTATTCGAGCACTGAAGACGAGCTGACCGTATTAATCTATGGAACTGACTGTCGGAGCGCGCGTGCAAGCGCGAGTGGAAAATTTGCCAAGCAAAATGTGAGCTCTAATGGCTCTTGGTGTTGTAGCGAGACGACGTTATGTCTCACATTAACCGACTCCAAACAAAAAGAGATTATTTTTATTG
Source organism: Hydraecia micacea (assembly GCA_914767645.1). NCBI lineage: Eukaryota > Metazoa > Arthropoda > Insecta > Lepidoptera > Noctuidae > Hydraecia > Hydraecia micacea. Next base: position 7,138,017 of record OU611779.1, on the reverse strand, counting down.
ATGTACTTATTTTTTTTTTATAGAAAATTGTAAATATGCGTAAGGTCACAGTAGCGAGGTTTCACTAACTAATTTATTTTATTAAAAATGTTTTCCGTACGTAACAGGTCTAATTTAGTACTTGAAATTTTACCCCCTTCCTGTTGGCAGATTGATGTGATATTTGGTAAACACCTTTAGTTTTGATGACAACACAATTTCATTTAATCAGTATAAAGCCTTTATTCCCAGTAGTTCCATGTAGCTATAGCTACATGGAACTACTGGGAATAAAGGCTTTCATTTGATACCCATAAGCGGGTTGTGAAATCTTGGATTTACAATTATACTGATTAAATGAAATTGTGTTGTTCCACATGGAACTACTGCAACTGATTTTTAAATCTAACATGGCCGCCGGCACAAAATGCCAGATTTCACATTTTATCAATATTTCTAATTTCGTAGGTATTTGTTTCAATATGGGTAATGGGTATCAAATGAAAGGGCTTTACAAGTAGAACACAGTGCATGGCGGATCATAGAGTTTAAACAAAAACTAAAAACCTGAAAATAAAATAAGTAATAAAATATTTTTTTAAGTTAAACGGCTTCAATTAAAAAATTTATGTAGATAATTTATGTACTAAAAGCTAAAAAATAATTCGGTAGGTCCTAGGTACCAGTCATCACAACTTTCCTCATCAATCTTAATAAGACAAAAAAGTAATTTAAAAAAAATTAAATCGACTACAAAAGGAAATTCACTCAAAATTATGAATTCCGGAAGTCGATCTGTATTTTGGTTTTTTACCACCGACTTCCGGAATTAAAGTTATTTCATAATTTTGAGTGAATTTCCTTTTGAAGTCGATTTAATTTTTTTAAATTACTGTTTTTGTTTCATCAATGCCCTAGATTGATGAGGAAAATGGTGTGATAACTGGTACCTAGGATCTACCAAATTATTTTTTAGCTACATTATCTAATTACTAGGGATGCCTCGATGCGTCTTTTTGCCGATACGATACCGCTACCGATTCGCTTATTGAATTAAAAAAATGAAGGTAAAATAAATAAAACAAGTCAGCTGGTTACCCGAGTGCGAGGCCAAAGCGGGCGGGCGAAACAAGACACTGAATCACATGAGTAGTTAAACGGAACAGAGGCAAAGCTTCTTAAGAAAGTGCAAAATTGTTACCTATTTTGGTAGGGTTGTCACTGTCACAATAGGTAAAAATAAATTAAACAAAACATTTGTGAAATAGTTTTATTATTCAGTTTGATAGAAAACTTTACAAATTACTTACTCTAATAATTTTCTTATAAAGCGCGGGGTTTCCCCGAGCATAGTTAGTTCGTGCCTCGTTTGCAACGAAATAGACAAGACAACATGCGCGTTAGTTCAACAACTTTCATTGCGTTATTGTTGAGCAGACATAATTATTTTGGAAATGCCTTCAAAATTATTCAGATTCTCGTGTGTTACGCAATTAGGATGCAGAACCATATACCTAAGGTATTTTTCTTACCGTCTAAACTATCTAACTTTTATAAAGACAAACAGAGTTTGTCATTTTGTGACGACGAGGCATGTATGTATCTTTCAACCTTAGGGTGATAAAGCACTTACGAGGTCGACCATTCGTAGGTTGTACTTACGGCTACTCTGGAAACTGGCTTTCACACAAAACAGAGGGGAAAATCCCGTGTTTATAAGAACTTTCTCAATATTTTAATCTCGATCTATCAAAAAAACCCCTAATTTAGGTGGATTACACACTACAACGCGCCACGCGTGGGGCGCATTCAACGGAGCCAACACGATAATAAACACAGCACGTCGATGCGCGACGCGAGCGAATGGTATAATTTTTAAAGTTTTTTTTTTTTGGGAATGGAATCTCATCTCAACGGCGAGGATGGAAGGACGGTTGTCGGGACTTTTACCTCCTGAGAGTACTGGTGGCCTTACTACTCTCCTGTAGGAGGGTCGTAGCGTCGTCGTCGGGGATGATGGTAAGGGTATTTCTCGGTCGGCGAATCCTACTTATGCGGGATGGAGTGTATCGGGCGGCCGCCGCAATTAGGGGATTGGGGTGCATTATGGCAGCATCAAAGAAACGCTTTGAAAGGCGTTTCATGAACTGCTGGACGGTGGGCATTCTGAGATCTAAGTGTAGACTCTCATTGCGGACATAGAAGGGGGCTCCCGTGACCTTTCTTAGGAAACGGTTCTGGAAGGTCTGCATTCTATGCAGATGGTGAGGCTTAGCGTGTGCGAAGACGACGCAAGCATAGGTCATGATGGGACGGATGACCGCGGTGTAGAGAGTAGAGTCAGTATGAAGTGGAGCCTACTGAGAGCGAAAGAGGCGCGCGAACGAGCCGTCTTTATGTGCGAGTTGAAAGTAAGATGGCGGTCGAGGGTAACACCTAATGCCCCAGGGGGGAAACGCGTTTTAATAGAATTTGTAGTAAACATCACGCGCGGGGGGGGGGGGGCGTATCCCGCGCACTTGGACGGAGACACGTGGTAGTGTGAGATCCGCCAGAATTAACATATTTATAACTTAACTAACTTTTTAAATGGTTGACGAGTGAAGGTTCATTTTTGTTTCATTCCACGTTCAGACGACACCGACAAATACAGGAATAAACGTTCATCTGCTCCTTTCATTTGATTTCTCGATAATTCGGTCGGCGAGTGCCGAAATCAAACATCGTTGGATCGGTTCACTAATGAATTCATTTTCATTTTTAACCCCCGACAAAAACAGAGAGGTGTTCTAAGATTAACGTGTGTATCTGTCGTAGCTCCCAAACGCCTGAATCGATCTTGATTTTTTTTTTAGCATGAAAGGTGACTTGATCGAGTGTCCTTAGGTATGAGTTATGACTCAAGAAAATCGGTTCAGGGGTTTGAAGATTATCGGCTCTTTTCTAGTTGATGCATTGATGTGAGCATCTTACATACTTAGGTCTGATTGAGTCGAAATTTGGCATTTCGGTACTTCAATGAACATAGTAACTTTGAACTGCTGCTGCAGCATCACCTGGAATTTGCAATATACCCAACTCCCTTAACTTACAGCAGAGGTATCGTGTTTGGGCTCCTTGGAATGGTCTCAAAGAATAGGTTCTAGATAATGGTGACAAGGGGCCGATGATGGAGTAGGAAAGAGAAATGGGAGGATCGGAAAAAAAATTCCCCACGGCCAATAACAAATAAACATATGTCATTAGATAGGCATTTTAATAAAGACTACTATGGCGGTTCTTTTCAAATCGCTGTGTGAAAAAAGTTAAAGCGATAGATAACGTTCTCGTATCGGGGGTCGGCTAATGAAAACACCAAACAAACGAGGCTTATACCCATCATTAATAAATGTAAGCTATTGTAAAAAAGATAGCTGCTGTTCTCTTCCAATTTGCATTAAGGCGAATACAGACATTGCGAGGCATGCGCAGCGCACGGCGCTCACCGCATGCTTCGCAATGTGCGGACGTTCATATTCGTCGTGAGGCATGTGCTACAAGTAGCCTCACCACGAATATGACAGTCCACAGATTGCGTAGCATGCGATGTGTGCCGGTGCGGTGGGCTGCGCATGCGTCGCAATATCTCTGTATCCGCCTTTAGCCGTCCCCCGACGCGAGCACGCTTGGATCAAAATATTTCCTACAACTTATCTACTTTTTTTATTTACAATCTTTCTTATTCTGAACCTTAACCCTTTTATTTTACAATCTAAAATATATATATATATTATATACAAGTGTATAATAAAAAAAGGAAAAAAAGAAAAAGACAAGAGCTCACAGTCACAGGGTATCAAAAAATTCGTCCGCATCGCTGTCAATGGGATAAGTGCCCAAAAGGCTGGCAGCATTACCACGTTGGATGGCAATGCTTATTCTTTGGGCTAAAAATAGGCCAGCCCTCTGGTCAAGCGTAGAGTCAACCAACCGCTTGGCGATGTCTCGAAACATTCGATGAGCACTCGGGCCCCAAGGCCCTAGAGTTTCAACCCCAAACGGTTCAAACATATAACTCCCAATAAGGTTGTTATATTTGCGCCATTTGAGGTTTTCTGCTCCTGCAGCAGACGCCCCAGCACAGCCCGCCGTGCTAGGAAGATGGGATGGCGCGAGGGTGTCGACACAAGTTGCATTCCACACCAAAGGCCTACCCAACATCCAAGGCATTATTGTCATTCCATCTGGCCTCTTCCCATCGTCACGTGCCATGCCATTGGGTTCTAAAACAGCTGGCACCCCGGCGGTGACAAGAGCCCGACGGATGATGTCGTTAATGCTGGCGTGCCGTGCCATCCGACCAGCGCTCTTGCTGCAGGATAGGCCATGGTGTCCGAGGCAGACGACTGCTTCACCGCATTGACAGCGATGTGGAGCTGCGCAAGGAGCGCCTTCCTACAACTTATATTAAACTTAAAGGGCCCATATATCCGGGGTAGCGGGATCGTCCGAAAGGGTTACCGCTGCCCCGGAACATAAAGGGCTAAGGAAGGAACACGGGTGGGTTTTAGTCAGTAAGAGTCTGACACTCCCTTCCGCTCCACCCAGAGCGGGAGGAGTCATTAGATGATTTCCCATCCACAAAAAAAAAAAAAAAAAAAAGGGCCCATATATATTATTTTTTAGTTTTTAGAGGTTTTTCTTTGTCGGGGGTTTTTTGATTCTATTTGTGTTACAGACATTTCACTTCAACTGAAAGATAAGATTCCGAATGAAAGGCAGAAATGAACAAGTGAATCGTCTGAAGCTTATTTTACCTACTGGCAGCAAAGAGTTCCAATTATGTACTCAATTGATAATGACATAAAAAAAAAACAAAATAAATAATGTATTTTGACAGTTACCGAATAATGAAATTCACACAATAACAACAACTTAAAGAAATAATAAAATAAGGCCTGCATAGGCCATAATAACAGCTTTTACTTATTGCCAAATAAAACTCAAAATGTCTACAAGCGTAGTAAAATTGGCGAATATCTTCCGTAAGTATTTTCATTTCAGCGGTGCAGTGCAGTGCAACCTTGTATTCTTATAACTATACTAGATTTTGCCCGCGGCTTCGCCCGCGTGGATATCGGAAAATATCCCACGGGAGCGTACCTACTACCGGTTCTACAAAGTAATAATAGTTCTATGGGTCTATCAGGGTTTTTCATTTATGTAACTCGTTTACGCGGTGCACACTCCCAGTCGGCATGATTTTCCGACATCTTCAACAAGCATCGTCATATTTCAACCAATTTACACAAAACCTTAATGAATTATATATACACCTAAACCTTCCTCATGAATTACTGGTTTAGTCCCGCCTCATCCCCTTGTCATAAATCACTCAACGGTACAGTCACGGACAAAAAAAAAACCAGTGGCACTCCGGGAGTGCCGACAGAAGTGAAAACAAAACACAAACAGAATACTTTGCCATCATTCACTGACATATCGGATATAAATTAAAACCGAGTACATCTCGAGGACAGCCGAACACATCCGAAGCGGTGTCGGTTATACATTTTCGCCGCGCCGTAGAAAGAGAGGGGGGAAAGAGAGGGGGGGGGGATACTCCAACGCCGCGCCGGAATTTTCGATCAGGGTCACGTGTCCTTTACCCATTTCCAAAAAAGTGTACAACGCCGCTAAAGAAGTTTTCACTTCACAAACTCAAGTAGTGAAAGAGTATTTACATTAGGAAAGTAAATACTTTCAAAAAAAGTAGCAGTTACGTGACTTACCAACTGAATTTCGACAAACTGTAATACGACAAGATTTTATTTCGACACTGGAACTCCGACACGTCTTCATTTCGACAATACTTTAGTTCGAAATACCTTAAGTCCGATACTACTGTACTCCGACAAAGCGTTTCTTCGACATGATTTAACTAGGAAACGATGCGACATCGACGACATGCTTCTTCGACAACAATGGTAGTCCGACATGAATCAATTTCGACGTACTCTACTCCGGCATGCTGCATTTCGACAATATCTTACTTCGACGTGATATATCTGAGACACGATGCTACTTCGAAATTATTCTGTGACATTTATAATGATTATAAAAAAAAAACTATAAATACGTACCTGTTATAGTCGCGAATCAAATTTTGATCAAGATACAACCTGACACTGATCTGCAAATTGCAAAAAACGTAAAAAAAATTGAATTTCGCGGTCTATAAAATAAATAAATCTCGATGATTTATCAAGTCGTAAAGACCATGAAAAGCAGGGGCGGGTAGCTGATTCGTGATAAACAAACATTTAAGCAACATGCACTCACAGATTCAGTAGGTACTATTTCCGCAACATGTCTTGTTGCTGGAGACATAATGCTGGCGAAACTGCATAGGTACAAAATAGTGTTGTGTTAGCAACGCATTCACACTTTGTGGAACTTCTGTTGACTGTGAAGGGTTAATGAAATAGATAATGTTTTTTATAGATATCAATGTTATTATAAAATTTGATCTACCCACAGGTGGCAGATGGACGATGATGGTGCATGAATTGACTGAAATATACAAACCAACTATTACTAGGAACAAACAGAAACTTATGGACGTGATGAGAGGTTAATTTAATTGTTCAGAAAGGATCGATGTCCCATCAGACATCCTCAATGAGGCCACCAATCCTAAAGATCCGAACCGATTTCAACAAACGTGCTGGCCGGGGTCAGCTGTTCGTATGCCGCATCGCCCAATGGTTCCAAAAACCAATCATTCGAAGACAAGTGACATCCACCAACCCGCACTGGGCCTACGAGGCCTGTGTTAGCGGTAGGAACGTTGTAGGCTGATTTGGTTGTATGTTATGCGAGTCATACGACCCACAGTTATGATTTCAGATGGGAACATTTTCTTGTTTTCATGATTTTCAATGTTTAGATTTTGCATAGTCTGGTTTCGGTTTTAGTTGCGCTTTAGTCGCCATTTTTCGTCAATATTATTAGGTAACGAGGTAGTTATCAGCCAGAATAAAATCATAACGAGAACTTTAAATCACTATGTAGGTGCCTATCCTCATGAATATCGCACATCCGTGCTACATTTTCATAAATACCTAATTTATTTTCTTCTAAACGTTATCGTTATTACAATAAACTTCTGTGTTGGTTTAGAAAAAGCAGAGACCGTGACCAAGTCCGGGCTTGCAAAGCAAATGAAAGTTCTAAAAGGATTTTACACCGTAGAGATGGCGCCACCAGGCGGGTCTGAAATTAAGGTATGTACAGACGCCAGCACATCAACCTACACCTAACTGTCAAATTTTCCCATTCAACATTGAACCTTATGCTTTAGCGATAAAGTTGAAAATCTATTACAGAAATCTGACAGATTGTAGTAGGTTGATGTGCTGGCGTCTGTACTTAATTACAATTTTTTATCTCATCAACTAAAGTCGGCTCATGAATTCAATTCCACCGAAGGAGTTATGGTCAAACATTATAATTGTCATGACAGAAGTTTACAGAACACCATCACGCCTGTACATATATGTTTGCGGAAGGGGTAGGTAGGAGAATAGGCCCCTAAGATCCTAAGGTGTAGTAGGAAGAGGTAGGTATAGCTCCTAGGTACACCTATTTTATGACAGTTTCACTTATGTTTAAGTACCATGTAATAGAATAGACTAATAAATCCAGACTCAGCTGTTACTTGGATATTTCATAACACTTGACCAACCTGAGAAGCGAACCCAGGGCGTCACGCTCAGCTGCTCAGCAATAGTAGACCAACAAGGCAAGGTATTACAATGTACACACGGCGACACATCGAGCTATACATTTTCAGTTTTAGCTGACCTCGCATTGTATAGGTTTTTCGTACATTCAGAAGTCAGCTTATACTGGTTTTGTATAGCTTGATGTGTAGCCGTGCGTAGTAGTCTATGGCGGCTCTGAAGGCGCTACTCGCTGCGCAGTACCTCACTCCTTCTGCCCTGCTGACAGTGCTAACAGTTGTATTTATAACCAAATTAAGTGAATATCTCGAATATCTTAGAAACAGCTTTTGTGAATGGGCCACAAGCATGCAATTCTTGCACTAGAAGAACATTGTCACCTCTGGAGGCCTACCACAAGCTCTTAACGCGATCCATTTTAGGACCTAAACTGAACTGTTCTTCTAATTCGTACCATGACGTCAGTTTAACGATTCAGTTTAGGCCGTGCCATCTGCTGACAGCGATTGTCCCAAACTGAGTCGCAAGTTTTGGTTTCATTCATACTTGTTTGGTACCATGACGTCCATAGAGCAGCTCAAGCGATGCAGTTTAGGAACCTAAACTGAAATGTCTTGTTTTTTAATCGTTTTTAATTAGATCATGGTAGGCCACCTGTTGTCCTGGTATCGAATGTAGGGAACAGCTGATTTTTTTTCGCGATTTCGGGTTTGGTCCCTTAGTAAAAGTTGTTTGTTATCATGAGTACAATCACGTGTTTAAGTATCGGTCACTAATTACCAGTCCCCTTATATATTACTTAGGTATTAACTTGCATCATTGGTCAACGGGGCAACTGAACCTGAGGTCCTGCGGGTTCAATTCCCAGGTCGTATTTCTCTTAGCAGGCCGGAGTCTGGTTTATGGCAATAAACACCCCTGTCTCTTAGAATAAAACGTAATATCTCACATATTACGTTTTTTCGACTTTATAAATAGACTAGCTTTTGCCCGCGACTTCGTCCGCGTATATGTCGGTTATCGCGGACGCAGACGAAGTCGAAGTCGAATAAAAAGTAGCCTATGTCCTTTGTTGGGGTTCACACTTACCCTGTACCAAATTTCACACAAATCGGTTCAGTAGTTTAGGCGTGAAGAAAAGACAGACAGACAGACAGACAGAGTTACTTTCGCATTTATAATATTAGTTAGGATCAATATTTGTGTCGGGATGTCTCTATAGTTTTCAAACGCAGGACTCTGAAAACAGTTAATAATTTCACCATTCGACCGTTAACCCCAAACCGGAATTAATTAATTTATTCTAGTTTAAGTTTATCTACACTCATTTTAACAGGTTTATGTATAAATCTGTTGTACTTTTACGAAATTGGGTTATTGGTGCAAACCAATTAAAGAACATCCCTCGAATGTCGGGTCCCTACAGCGTCATAGGTAGTTTGCAGTTGTTATATTTCAGGTATCTACGTGATAAGTACACACGACGACACATCAAGCATTTCTAGTTTTAGCTGACCTCGTATTATTATAGGCTTTTCGTAAAATGAGAAGTCAGCTTATACTGGAAATATATAGCTTGATGTGTCGTCGTGCGTACCTAACCTACCTAAATTAACTTTTGTCCGCAGAAAGTATTAGCTGACATAGCTTTGGCTCGGGATTTCTTTAAAAACAAAGGCTTCCTTCACATGACGGTGAGGGAAGCCTGGCTTACCTTCCTGGTCGGGTTGGAAATAGTCTTATGGTTCTTCCTCGGAGAAACTATTGGAAAGTGCCATATAGTTGGCTACGCAGTGTAGTAGACTATAATAATATTACCATTGAGGTTCAATAAAATAATATAAAATAAATAGTGTTTTATTGCAGGCGAAATATCCTTAAACAAAAAAACTACCTAAAGTCTTTTGCCAAAGATGTAAACAACAATGGCTGCTCGAAATTGAATAAAATTGAGAAAGATAAACAAGAGTAAGTATTTATTTTAAGTTATGTTTGTTTTCCTTTAGTTAGCTCGGAGATTTAGACAAAAACTAACATTACTTAAAATAAAAACTCTTGTTTATTGTTTTTCTTCAATTTCGAGCAGCCATTGTTGTTTACATCTTTGGCAAATCTGCCGCGGTCGGACCTTAATGTAAACTAAAGCAGACACCGCTAACAAAATTATTGCGTAACCATGTTGTTATCCGGGACAGCACACCTGAGTAGGTACGCATACACCGCGGTTGCGGGACACATCTCTGCATGTGACTGTTCCTAAATTTACCCTAGGGTGTTAAAAGGGGATTGAAGATTTTTATATGGAGCCTGGTATACGGTCTACCTACTGTCCGCCATTTTGTTTTTTTTTCAAAATGGGTGACGCATCAAACCCAAATCGATAGTAGGTTTCGAATTTTCGATAACACATAGTAGACGTTAATATCTCGGAAACGTGGTGGTTTACGGGTCTTATTATGTTTTCTGTTTGTATTGATGTCAGCTAGCGATTTATAGGTTTCGTGCGTGGCCGCCATTATGAAAAAAAAAAACAAAATGCCGAACAGATAGACCAGATCTATGCCACGGACCTTCAAAGGTCTTTGGTTTTTCTAATTTTGTTAATAATATTAGTGTTAGGTCTGTTTCCCCCACCCCGTACGGCCCTGTAGAGGTCGTCTCCAGACTGGACACTCCCACCGATTGCAATGAATTCCCATGAAGTATTTTGCCTTGTCCCGATTTGAATTAGCTGCTCTAGTTTAAATTGAACTTTGAATATTACCTACCTACTATACGTCCACGTCTATGATGACAATTTGACATCAGCAGATGGCCAATGGGGCCGAAAGGTTCTGAGTGGCGACCGCGTACCGGAAGACGTAACGTTGGAAGGCCTCCCACAAGGTGGACCGACGACCTTGTGAAGGCCGCAGGAACTCGTTGGATGCGAGAAGAACAAAACCGGCCGAAGTGGATGTGCTTGGGGGAGGCCTATGTCCAGCAGTGGACGTCTTTTGGCTGAAATGATGATGATGATTTATGTTTTTTTTTAAACCTAACCAGTTTAGAAAGAGCCCCAATACTTTTTTTCGCACTGGGGCCCCTGGTCACGTAGCTACGCCACTGATCCCGATATTCCCACGAAACTTATGCGGGTGAAAAACCGCAGGGCTAGTTATAAATAAAGACTAATTTAATAAAAATGTTTTGATTAATTATAGGTACTTACCTACCTTTTATAGAGTTTTATAAGTAATTAGTTTAAAACTCAGGGTAAAACTTTGGGTTTATTGTGATTTGGTCACAAAATTCATGTGTAAATTGGTCACACTTTTTTATGGTAGCTAAAAATCTTGGAAAAGTAAGTACAGCCTTTATGAAAATGTTGTGGCTCTTTGTGAAATACGTAAAATATGAAATTAAAGTCTTGAAATTGTATCATTCTGCTTGTACGGTACTATAATAAGTACTATCAAAACAAAGCTATGCATGGAAACAAAGATATTGTGTGTTGATGTTTTTATTGTAGCCATTAAAAAATGTCACGCTTTGTTAGGCATTGCCAATGAGTTTCCGGTATTTACTTGATTATATTTTCATTATATGTAGGTACCTACATTATGCAATACCTTTATAGAGTTGCGGCTTCACTCGCGTAGGTACAGACGCCAGCACATCAACCTACACCTAACTGTCAAATTTTCCCAATCAACATTGAACCTTATGCTTTAGCGATAAAGTTGAAAATCTATTACAGAAATCTGACAGATTGTAGTAGGTTGATGTGCTGGCGTCTGTACCTATCGGAAAATATCCCACGAGAACGGACTACCGGGATTTAAATACCTAGACCCTATCAATCCAGGCAGCTAATTGCGTAACATACTATCGATCGGAATCTGAATCATTTTGAAGCAAATTGCTAATCCATTGCTTCCTAATTTCGAAAAACTTGTCTGCTCAACACGTAAATAACGCAATGAATGTTGTTGAACTGTCAAAATGAAACCGATTCCGATTGATAATGTGTTACGCAATTGCCCCGCAGGTAGGTAAACAATGACGTGATAACGTCTTATAAATCGATGAACGCCGGCTGCACGCACGAAAAAGCATGACTGATTGTCAAGTTCCGCCTGAGCCGAGCGTGCAAGCGAGAGCGCGAAACAAGCGATAGAGAGACACGATCGGCCTAAGCATAGATATCATTTCTATGGGCATTCGGCTTGTGACGCATCTATCTGATGTTTTCTTATGACGTTATCACGTAAAATTATCGCCCGTAAACCGACTTTACAGACAACCAATTTTTTAGCTCCATTGGTTTGCGCGGAGCAGGCCAGTAAAGCTCCCAGTCAGCATGATTTGTTCCGACATCTTCAACAATCATTGTCGCATTTCAGCCAATTTACACAAAACTTTAATTATACACCTAAACCTTCCTCATGAATCACTCCGTCCAGCACCCTAATTGCGTAACACACTATCGATCTCAATCTGAATCATATTTCATATGTCCGAAAAGTTGTCTGCTGAACAATGTACATAAATAACGCAATGAATGTTGTTGAACTGTCAAAATGAAAGCGATTGCAGATTGCTACTGATAGTGTGTTACGCAATTAGGTACCCCGCTGCCTGTATTGAAAACCGTATAAAATCCATTCGGTACATTTTGAGTTTATTCCGTTCAGAACTTCAGACATAGGACAGTCAGACGCGGCAGGGCCTTTAGTAATAATATTACGTAGGTACCTACTTAGTGTTGTAGTGCTGATAGTGGTATATGGTAGTGGTACCTTCCTAGTACAGTCGACCGCACGCGTCAGTGGTAACAAAACCAGTAGGTAGATATAAGCTGGCCCAGTATTCTATTGAAACTCCATACTACGCTAGGCAAGCTCAAGGTCAACTGTCATAATATATCTACACATAGAAATGCGTAAATTATTGAGAAATGCGAGCTAGTGGGCTGGCTGGGCTGATGGTTTTCGAACTTTTCATTTATGTATAAACGACTTATTACTTATTCGTAGATCAGATACAAAAGAAATCAAATAATTAGATATAAGTAAATTTGGTATCTTCAAAACCACGTCTAGTACTATTATAAGTACAGGATGGAATTTTCGAAGCGTACCAGAGGGAAAGTACTCTAAATACTGAAGACGGCAAATTTTACTCAAAGGAAACATTCCTTTTTTTTTTAAAGAAACAAAACTGCATTTAAAGATTTTTGAAAATACGCTTGCCACACCCGGGAATCGAACCGGGTAAAATCCGAAAAAATAGCATCCTGTAGGTACTTTTATGGCACCAATCGATAGGATCAATCATAAGGATCAAATCTCTCTAGCAAACACGGTAAAATAAATGAAACAAAAACCATGAAATCTAAAATTATTTTATTCGAACGAAAATACAAAACCAAAAATCCTACACAACTGTAAACGAGCTAAAAACTTAGGCTCACAATACAATTTTCAATATTCACCACAACACGCTACTAAAAGTTACTGAAAAAGAATTCTTTAAAAGAATAAATGAGTGCATCCAAGAAAATGGAGTTCATTTCGAGCAACTAATTAGATAATTTAAGTACTTACTCGTTTTTTTTTCCGTTCTAAAAAAATAAGTTTTGATTTCACGGTTTTTGTTTAATTTAATTTACCATGTTTGCTAGAGAGATTTGATGATTGACCCTATCGATTAGTGCCATAAAAATACAGGATGCAATTTTTTCGGATTTTAGTCGGTTCGATTCCCGGGTGTGGCAAGCATATTTTCAAAAATCATTAAATGCAGTTTTATTTCTTTTAAAAAATAAAGGAATGTTTCCTTGAGTAAAATTTGCTGCCTTCAGTATTTAGAGTACTTTCCCTTCAGGTACGCTTCGAAAATTCCACCCTGTTATATTCTGTGTCAAAACTAAAATAGGATAGAACTAATACCAATTAACTAAACTCTTAGACGGCGAAGTACCTACTCAATCTTATCACTCTGATAAGTTATCAGTCACTCAGACGAATCCGATCCAATTGGTTTGGATGCATACCTACCTACGCATCACGAAACCATCGGATTGTTTAATTTCAACAACGATTTGCTTCTATACCTACTTAGGTAGTATAGTTTTCTTTTCTACTAGTCGTTCATACACACAAAAAACTGAAACAGCCAAACAACAGATTTTGGTCAGACCAGACAGACGATTGACCATGTACAGCAAGCTACTACAATCTGTCAAGATTTTTATCTTTATCGCTAAAGTATAAGGTTCAAAGTTAATTGGGAAAATTTGACAGTTTCGGGTAGCTTGATGTGCTGGCGTCTGTGTCTATACCTAAATCTAGAGATATAGGTAGGTAATCTAGTTCAAAACCGGGAAGTGTTGCTGCTAATGCTTGACTGCTTATATGACAGACAAGTCGCTTTGGTTAGAAAAGACCTGGCCTAGTTAGCTACATTTCGCCTTTCACAAAATATAATAAACGAGTTCCGATAGACCCGAAGCAGCAAGCTTAAGAAATTGAGCTGGCCCAGCCAACTACAAAGCCAAACACCCAACAATATCGATCTATGGGTATGGAAGTTATGCTGAACGATAGCAACAGGCTCTTCGAAGCGGATGATGTTCCCAGTGTCCACAGATTTGGGTTTCATTCGATGAAACAGGAGGCTGAATTGTAGGTAGTTTCAAGCCGCTGGTTTCATGGTCAGGTAAAGTCAGGTTTATTTGTGTTAGACCTAAGCATGTCTCTTCTATTGTAAACTGAAGGTATATTCAATAGATCCTACGTAGTACGGGTAACCAAGAACTAAGATTTTTAATTACTTTCCAACTGATTCAAGAAAACACGAATAGGTAGTTAAGTACCTACCTGGTAACTGTGTACATATAGGTTCAATCTAGGTATTTATGTATTAATTATTGTCCGTTTTGTATTTACTGCGTTAGCCAATCAGTGAATCAGAATAGGTAAAATACCTAAACAAACGCTACTAACGTACGTTCGGTCACAGCTTACTATAAGAATATCAGCGGTATAAGTTGGTCACGTAAACAGTTTCGGCAGTGCTATCGTGCTGTATTCATATATTTAACTATATAGATTTATTTTGTAATGTTTTAATCTGAATAGATTGATCAGTTAAGTTTTTTTTTCAAGTGAACGTAAGTAAGCTTTTAAAAGCTACCGCAGAGTGATGTAACTTTCCGTTGTCATACAAAGAAAAATTAAAAAGTTATTTTTGACAAACTGTACGTCATTCGTTCAAAATGGCGGTGAAGGTGCAATGCGGTGTTTCCGCGGAAACGAAAAATATGTAATTATAATTTAAATGCAATCAAATCCAATAAAAAAATGACAGTGAGTGTGTATTGGTAGTACGCGTATTGTATAATAAATTATCTTCATCCTTACGAGTTCTACAATATTGTTTTATTCGTTTTTATAACGTGATGTTGCGGCGAGTTAACTTTTACTCAATATGTTTCGCATTTGGTCTCAGTGTTCTTCTAATTCTTGCTGGAAGTCGATATGCAGATAACACATATTATCGTCCGTCCATTGAAAGCCGGAGAAATGTTAGAAACTTTTTAAAAGTTGAATATGGAGAGGAAACCTATACGCAACATTTAACCACCGTCACCTATGATGGTTCTCCAGATATCAAGAAGTTATTGGAAAAAACACGATCAAAGATCAAATATCAACTCTCTAAATACAACTTTTCTGAAACTGGTGCTCATGTATTGGAAGATTTAGTTATGGAATCAGGGGGACGGCCCCTGCAAAGTTTAATTATATCAACATGGAGATCAGGAACCACATTTCTTGGAGAAGTATTAAATGCAATCCCAGGTACTTATTATCATTATGAACCACTACTTAAGTATGGAATTATACAAATAAGGGGGTCACCAGAATCTGATCAAGCCTTGAGCACCATCAAGACTATGTTGAAATGTAATTATGAAGGCTTAGAAGATTACTTTAAGTATGGAAGTAAGCATTTGCATCAGTTTAGCCATAACACCAGACTTTGGGACCATTGTAAATATAAGAAACAACTGTGTTATGATGCTGAGTTCACATCACGGTTATGTAAGCTCTTTCCTTTCCAAACCATGAAGGTTGTACGTCTAAGATTGCGGCTCATCCAGGAAATACTGGATGACAAAGAGTGAGTTTAGTGCAATCAATATAAGTATGTGCTTATAACAATAGCATTCAATATAATTATCTGTTACAGTAATTTATTATTAATCATAATCTCTCAATTTATTATTATTATTTGTAGATGTTAATAGTTATTATTGTGAACATAAAATTCATGTTGGTTTTAAATTAAAACTATGCAAGGAAATTGATAATTATGAAAAGCCCAATTTGTTTACTAATATTGACATGTAATAATAATTGCATGTCAATATTAGAAGGGTTTATAATATTGTAAATGTTTTTTAACAAGTATTTAATTTTGATAGATTTTCAACATAAAATTATTAACTACTTACCTGATTTATATTTAAGGCTAAATGTGAAAGTGATACTATTAATCCGCGACCCTCGCGGTGTGATGCAGTCCAGACAGCACAGAGACTTCTGCCAGCCTGCTCCGGATTGCTGGGAGCCATCGCTTGTATGTGCAGACATGATCAGTGACTATGTGGCAGCAGGCCGAATACTGCAGCAATATCCTGATAGACTTATGTAAGTGATTTTTATAATTATACCTTACTAGCTGCACCCCGCGGTTTCACCCGCATAAGTGTTGGTCCTGTGGGAATATTGGGATAAAAAAGTCTAAAGCCTATATGTTAATCCAGGGGAGACCCTGGAATAGTAGTTTAATAAAAATGATTTTCTAATGTGGAACTAAGTATAGAATTAGTTCCACATTATTCACAAATTTTCCACATTAAGGATGTTATCAGTAAGAAGCAAGACAAGGTGGATATAATGAGGAAAAATTTATTTAAATTTTTTGTTAATTTGTCTCTTTACATTGTAATCTATAGGAAGAAAGTCATAAAAAATAAAAAAATATATTTGAGAAATTAATTTTGTTGCTTTAATATACAGCAATGCTATTCTGTAAAAACATCACCGTGATATCTTAGGTGAAGTGAGCGGTCAATAGTGTCAATTCCTAGTATAATGTGGAATGACAGCTCACTTCACCTAAGTTATCACGGTGATGTTTTTACAGAATAGCACCGCAGGTTGAATTTTCCAAGTGGGTGTGGATTGGTAAATCCGAAACTATGAGGAATAGCGAAAAGTACTCAAAGGAGTTACTTAGTTTGCCGTATATCATTACTTCCCAGAATTAGATCCTTATTAGGGACACTATCGAATGGTGTAATAATACAGTGTTTTTTTTTTCAAAATCAAAAGGTTCGATTCCTGGCTAGAAATATTGATTTTTCAAAAATCCAATGATGCAGTTTTAGTTTTCATCAAAATCGAGCCTGGGACTCCTTTGAGTACTTTATTTATTTATTTTATTATTTATGTACACACAGTAAAATACATAAAGAAATGACATAATTAAGATATGAGTACAAAGGTACTGCTTATTTCTTAAGAAATTTCTTCCAGCAGACCTGCGAAAGGAGAAGTAAAAAAGAAATGTAGACAATAGTGTGTGAGAACAAGAAGAGAAAAATATGAATGTGTGAAGCCTAAAACTAGAATATTAAATAAACCTACACATATAATGCAAACAAATTAACATAAGTACCTATACTTAAATAAATACATAATGCTATAATATATAAACATATATATATATATATATATATACTCACAGTATAGAGGAAAGGTAATGCTCTTTTAATCGACACTTTAATAGAGAAATAGATTTTAAATCACGAATGCTAGGCGGAAGTGAGTTCCACAATCTTACAGCATGAACAGAGAAGGAATAAGAATAGTAGCTTGTTTTATGAGGATGAGATTTAAGGAGGGATCTTAGGTGTGATCTACATGGTGCATCGCTAGAGCGAGCGTAAGAAAAACGCTCACGCAGGTAGGAAGGATAAGACGGGTTGTGTAAGATGTTGAAGAGGAGACATAAAATCCGAGTATTCCTGCGAAGGCGGATAGGGAGCCACTTGAGTTCCTTGCGAAGGTGAGAAACATGGTCATACTTTCGAAGACCGAAAACAAAGCGAATGCACAGGTTTTGCAAGCGCTCAAGCTTGTTTAATAGCTCCTCAGTAGCATCCAGGTAGCAGGCGTCGGCATAATCTATAATCGGCTGAATAAGTGTTTGTGCCAAAGAAATTTTAGTCTTCAAGGGCAGAAGACTCTGAAGGCATTTCAGCGAATGAAAGGAGAAATGTACCTTTCGGCTGACTTCATTGACCTGAGGACGCCACGAAAGGTTGGAGTCAATAACTACACCTAGATCTTTGGCGGTTTCAGTATAGTCAATGCGAACACCATCGAGATATAAGGGCATCAGAGATGTAACATCAGCCGCATTTCGAACGAATCTGCTGCCTATGACCATGGCCTGGGATTTAGTTGGGTTAATTTGCAAACCAAAAGACTTAGCCCATTCGCTGATGCAAGCCAGGTCATGATACTTTTCGCTATTCCTCATAGTTTCGGATTTGAACATCCCCGCCCAATTGAAAATTCAGCCTGTATATAGTGACTTGTAAAAAATTGGACATATTGAAGGAAATTCAACATGATTCACACATCATGTCATCCTTTTATTTATATTTTCGTAAAATGTGAGCATAAATTAATATGACCTTAGTTCCATGTGGAATTAAAGGTCATAATAACTGATAGAGGTGACACCTCCACCACTCGTGTTGTATATTACATGGACATACAAATACAGTATTTATTGCATCTTCAGGGTGAATTTAAACAAAGCCAATAGCCGCTTAAATTATTCAAGGACTTTTAGATGGAGATTACGATTTAAAAGTGAGTGATTGAAGATGATGAATGAGTTGCCTTCTAAATGTCTATCCCATGCAGATGATCATGATCAAGTTTCATTCATCATCTGCCTAGCCCTTCTTCTTTCCCAATAATGTTGGGGTCAGTTTTCAGTCTAACTGTATTTTACATGGAGCGACTGCCTATCTGACCTCCACAACCCAGTTACTGGGTAATACGATACCCCTTGGTAAGACTGGTTGTCAGACTTTCGGGTTTCAGACTACCCGTAACGACTGTCAAAGATCCACGAATGACAGCCGGGACCAACGGCTTAACGTGCTTTCCGAGGCACGGAGGGGTCTCAGTATGTAAAGATGGTCACCCATCCACAGACCAACCGCGGCAAGCGTAGCTTAACCTGATTGATCAACCTGTGCGGCTGTTATTATTTAGCCACGGACCCCTCTCTCATGATCAAGTTTCACTATTAAATTTAATTCATCTTAGTATTTGTTTTAGGAGTTCAATGTATATTTTTATTTCTATAAAAGCTAAGTTATGATGTGGCTAATTTATCTTGATGTTTCCAGGGTGTTGCGGTACGAAGAGTTAGCACTGAAGCCTAATATTACTACTCATCGAATTCTAAAGTTCCTAAGGCTTAGTGCCACGCAATCGATTGATGAGTTCCTGCAGTCGCATACGAATGTGGAGGTGGCTGGCGTGAGTTCCACCTTCAGAGTCTCCCGAGATGTGCCTTTCAGATGGAAGAATGCACTGGAATTCGATTATGTAGATGAGATACAGGTATGTTATAATTACAGTGGTAGTACTACTCCAGTATCTTGCCATACATATTTCTGAAAATGAATATGGGTGTTATCAGGAAGATGATAACAATTCACAAAAAACAGATGTAATCGTGCCAGCTGGGCACGATTATGACAAAGCAGCATTAGGAGCAAATTTCGGCGTTTTATTACGTATCTTTCTAATGTACATTTGCATAAAATTACTTTGTTGAAATTTTTTCAAACTATTTTTAAAACATAAATGACTTTTTACAGTGAACAAATGTCTTCCAATGAAAAACTAAACCAAGTTCATGAAGCCATGGACGTCGTCTACAGATGGAAAAGATTAGTTCTAAATTAAAAAATACACTTATACAGTTGCATACAAGACTTTATCTACACACATGATATGAATCCTCTATAAAAGGTTCTGAAACCATAGGGTGTTGTACAGTGTTGTAAGAAGTATGTAAATTCATGGAAAGTTTAATTGCTGAGTATCTAATACAAACTATGTATAGGTAACTAGCTTTTGCCCGCGACTTCGTTCGCGTGGAATAGTGACTTCCGGCAGATTTTTGGTTTTACCCACATACATAGTTCCCGATCTCGCGGGATCTCTTCAAAAATGAAATGTGGAAGATATTCATAAACCTTTTAATCGACAAATACAACGGAACCAATTTTGAAAACAACCACCAGACATCCCAACAAACATACTTTTTAATCTACTAATACAACGGAGCCAATTTTAAATTTATGAAACGATCAATCCACAATTCCACGACAGTACCGAAGCGCTCGGCCGATACCCAACCAAATGCGTGTAACGAAACCATAGCGCGATCTATTTCGATCCCAACGCCATCTATCGAGCATAGTGACAACTCGGATTAAGTATTTATCTATACTCCGTTCGGGCATTTTCTTTGTACTAAAAGTTTTATTATATTGATATTATTTTTTTCATACCTTTTTACTATTTATTTACTTTTTTCCGATGAATTAAAACAATAACATGAACCGAACTCGTGTAACGATCGACACCATTGCGCGATCACCAACTCGACATAATTATAGTACTAATAGAATTATCTATACTCCGTTAGAGCATTTTCTTTGTACTAAAAGTTGTATTATATTATATTTTCATACCTTTTTACTATTTATTTACATTTTTCCGATGAACTTTCAGTACTGAATTGATGCAGACTCTTGACCAATAGATGGCGCTGTATGTCCGCAATAAATTTTATTTTTTATTTTTTGTAATAAAAACTATCCTATGTCCTTTCTCAAGTTCCAAACTATGTCTGTACCAAATTTCACACAAATCGGTTCAGTAGTTTAGGCGTGAAGCAAAGACAGACAGACAGACAGACAGACAGACAGAAAGACAGACAGACAGAGTTACTTTCGCATTTATAATATTAGTTTGGATAATAGAATTATTTATTGCTGCATTAGAAATATCTGGTGGTGTGTTATCAAAGCTTGTATCACTCATTTTTTAAACAACAAAGTAATACATTTTTGCAGTAACAAAAATGGCGGGATACGACGTGAATTCGAATAACCTATAAGTTTTTTTTTAATATGGCGCTGTGGTAGTGAAACGCGCGTGCTTGACAATTTCTTTTTCTCAAACATGCTTGGAAATTTGAGCATTATTTTGACAACCTTCTTCAAGATAAATCGAAATTGCTGTACTGGACAAATATGTATTTTCCGGCCGCTGCTTGCTTGTGCAAGCAGCGGCCGGCAAAAGTTGTATGAAAATCCATATCTGTCGTGGTTTAGCGGCCAAATAAATTACAAAGTAAACTCATATCTGGCGCGTAATTTAAAAATGGAACGATCTTTTTTTACTCCGAAATATGGCAACCAAGGAGGTAACTTATCAAAGGTTTTATTTAAATTTCGAACTGGCTTGTAAATAGAAAGCTGTTTATTGTAAAAAAAAAACAAATTAACACTTTAACGCGGGAAAAAAATATTGTTGTTCGTTGTTCGCACTGACCTCTATGCGTACCTACACACATCAAAAGTGTCTAGGGATCAAGCATTTTTATGCGGATTTCTTGAGATTGAGATGTGGCTTTGTAATAAATTTATGATTTTATAAATTTATATGGATCCTTTTTGGTGCATTTCATAATTTGAATCAGGAACTGTGAATCAAATTCGAGTAAAAGATGAAAATCAGCTGTCAATATTTTCCCTATAAAAACATACAACGCATTGAAGACATTATTAGTGCTACTGTTTCCCTACTACTGATTAAAACCAACGTTATTATGGAGCGGCGACGTCATTTAAGCAGGGAAGAAATGCTCAGAGCCGTGGGAATGATAGAAGCTGGTTCCCGGCAACGTACTGTGGCTTTAGCTCTGAATACAAGTCAGAGTGTTATCAGTCGACTTTGGACACGTTACCGAAGCACTGGTACCGTGGCTGAGCGCCATGGAGGACGGTATCGCTGCACCACACGGAGACAAGACCGATACATTCAAATCTTAACTCGAAGAGCTCCAACAATAACCGCCATGATGTTAGCCGTGAGGCTTCATCACTCTTCAGGGAACTTAATTAGCGACCAAACAGTCAGAAACCGCTTGCATGAAGTGAACCTTCATTCCCGAAGACCGCTACGGGTACCACCTATAGCAATGCACAATCGTAGGATTCGATATCAATGGGCTCTTGAACACAGAAATTGGGCAGAAGAACAATGGCGTTTCGTGTGCTTTTCTGATGAGTCTCATTTTGGTATGAGACCGGATACAAGACGTATACGACACTGGAGAACCCCTGGACGCCAACAGCGATTAAAATCCTGCCAGGAAGTCCATCCTTATAGTGGTGGAACCATCATGGTATGGGCGGGTATTTGGATCGGCGGAAGAACTGAGTTGATTTGGATCAGAGGCAACCTCAACGCTCAAATTTATGCTGAGACGATTGTATCAGACGTCATCGTTCCTCTACAAGTGCAAATCGGTCCCTTATTTCAGTTAATGCATGATAATGCACGACCGCACACCGCAAGAGTTGTAAGACAGACTCTCGCCGCAGCTAACATCAATGTCCTGCCCTGGCCTGCTCAGTCGCCAGACTTGAACCCGATTGAGCATGCATGGGATATGCTACAGAGAAGAGCTCTGCCGAATATGGAGGGTATCCAGTCGCAAGAAGACCTTTTTTTGTTGTTGCAACGAACATGGGCTGCCATTCCACAGCGTGATTTGGATGAACTCATTTTGAGTATGCCAAACCGATGTTCTTGTGTTGTTAGTGTTCGCGGTAGAAACACGGATTATTAATTGTTTAAGTTACCCAATAAAATTTTAAAGAAAACTGTTATTTCAGTCTTTTTTTCGAACTTTTGTGTTAGTGGTTCAAATGTCAAAAATCCCTTTATTAGGAAAATGGCAAATTTCTTTATTAATGCAAAGGTGACTTGGTTTATCGTTACTGTGACAAACGAAAACACTTTATTTGATGAATCCTTAAAGAAAATTTTAATTAATATCAATCAGGAGAAAAGTTATTGCAAAAATATATGTTGATCCCTAGACACTTTTGATGTGTGTACTTGTATAATACAGGTCAGTGGTTGTTCGTCTTTGATTTTGAAAAGTAATTGTATTTGACAAAAAAGTTCTGCCTAGGTACTTATACTGCTTAATTTTAATTTCCGCGCATTATTTGAGAAAATTACTATACAAGCCTTGGCCACAACTAGGCATTGATGGACTTACGTATGTGGGCCGAGGCGAAATGTACAATTTTTTTAAAGGAATTGCAACATTATAACACTCGTTTGGATGGTATGGTTACTATGACACTGGTTGTTTTAATGTCGGCAATAAGCTAAATGTTTCAGAAACTTTTATAGAGCATTTTAGCATGGATGTAGATAAAGCAAATTAACGTATCGCAAAAATCTATGATTTTTAACGTCAAGTATTTATGCCATATCACGGAAACTATCTTCCAACTACACATATCGCCGGTAGGGTTATTTAAACTTTTTTTTCAACTAGCATGAGGTTGATATTTGTTTGTCAGTGAAAACCGAGCTGGGCTTAGCCAGATCTGCTTCGGCCCTTAACATTTTCTGTATGTTGTTATAATAGAAAGTAGTTTGTGTGTAAGTAGATAGAAAACTTTATATCAATACACTGGTATAGTTGTCATGGCCCTATGGCCATAGCCTCTATGGGCTATACACGATTCTGGACTGTTCTGTGGGTATATACTAATTTTTTATTGCTAAACACTAAACATTTTAAGGTCACCAAACTTAATGCTAACATAAGATTCCGTTCCTCTTCAGTTCTAAACTCTTCGTATTTTAGATAAACGAACGACGTGCTTCTTAAGGATGAAGTCTCGTCTCTGTTCCATACCCTGCAAAATATTATTTTACTGTAGAAATAAGTGTCCTTTTTGAGAGAACAATGCGCTACCTTATTATCGGCTCGTCAACCGAACCTGCGGTAAAATTATAGGAAAATCTATAAAAAAAAAAGACTGCTATTTTCAGTTAATCAACCGTTCGTTTACATGTCAATTATAATTCATTAAAAAGTTTTATTTTGCAATCATTTTCAATTTGCAATTACATTTTAACTGCATACTTAAAAATCCTTATGATCGTACGCCGAATGAAAATTATGGAAGAGGTAAGCAACTGTTGCTGAGTGAGTAGGTATATAGAATCACGCCGCGCCGACTCAAAATTACTTGGTATACTTACGTTAGTTTAAGAACTATTTATTAAGGTTAAATAAAAAAGGTTTATTATTTTTTGCTTTTCAGTTTTTTCGGAGGTTTAATTTTTTTGTTAAAAAGTTTTTTTTTGAATGGCCTTTCGCAGGTCAACCTAGGAGGTTGTCGGCTGCTTAACCAGACGTGCCTGTAGGTGCCTCAATAAATTAAGGCCTCCAGCCAGGGCTTAAAGACTAAGCGACTACACGCTAATAAGGGCACCCCCTGTGGGGTACGGACCTCGCATTAGGGCATCACTGGGGAATGGCAGCATGGGACAGGCTGGATCGGATTATAACCCAATTCAAGCGTAGTTGAACTAGCTTTTATAATTTTTGCGGTGTATGAAAAAAAGGCGAAATGTTTAGCTGTAAACGAGACAGGCCTTCTACACGTTCGTCAATCAAGCTGATAAACCCTGATTATATCTTCTTAGCCTTATTTTCGGTGAGGTCTTTATTTACCACTACATCAGCGAAGCAAAGACAAAAACTGAGTACGTCAAATGTTGCACACAAACTGTCTGTGTCTGATCTTTTAAGGTTTTACCGAAACTTGTTTGGAGGTAATAAATTAACATAGTATATCTCTGGTTGCAATGTAGTAATCTAGTCCACATAGCTTTCAAGTCTGGCTATCGGGCCACCATTGACGGTAACAAGTTTTCTCATGGCCAGTTGAGTCTAAATATCTAATACCGTCATTCTCATAGTGATATTCGTATAATTTTATATTCTCTGAATACACTTTTCCTCAAAATATGATCGCTAGCTTCCCTGGTCGCAGACCTAGCATTTTCCGACCAAGGTTGTTGAACACACTGCCAGGCAATTTATTGTTAATGATCGTGTCGAAGGTCTTTGATGTGATGTGATATTAGGAGAATTCTATCAAATATATTATTTTGTTAATTGCTCTTCCGGTTTCTATTCTGTCGGATTTATTTGTGATTTCATCGCTAAGGTGTGTGCAGTGTGCGGAAGCATGACATTAAATATTATAAGTCAGTCTAACGATGTAAAAATACCTAAGAAAAGTAAATAAAGAACCAGATGTTATGATCCCAAGACGTTTACACGACCGAAACCATACTGCACGCGCTGTGAGGTAAACGGCCTCAGGATGAGATGAAATTTTTAGTAACCAATCAACAATTATGTTTCAGGTGGCGTGCAAAGAAGCTATGCTTTTGTGGGGTTACAAGATGGCGCACAACGAGACCCACATGAAAAGCAAAGATTTTAACCCCATAGAGGATTATACAATCTCACAGTGAACATACCAAACTTCTCACTACTACATTCACTATAATGGAACATTTCACTTCGTCTGTTTACATAATATACACATGAGGAGTAAATAGATCCATATCTTGTAAGTATATTTTTGTTTACATACAACTTCCTTTTTCCATTTAGTATTGGAAAAGACTTGATGGGTTATGTATGAGGTTTTATGCCGTCGGTGTCTGTGCGCAGCCGCACACTAAATGTTTTCAACGATCCGTTTCAGTGGAACTGCGCGGCCCGGGCCACCTCCAATATTGTATCTGCTATGATCACTGGGCGACTTGACTGCCCCCACATCAGAGTTATTTACTTCCCTGAAATAATAATTGCATTTATGAGTCCTGCAAATAAATGGTAGGATCTTCTCTGGTTGTGAGTTGCGCTGTGTCGAAGCCACCAAAAATATATGTACTTCTATTTTCCCTTTTACAGACGCCAGCACATCAAGCTACCCGAAACTGTAAAATTTTCCCAATCAACTTTGAACCTTATGCTCTAGCGATAAAGTTGAAAATCTTTTAAAGAAATTTGACAGATTGTAGTACTCGTAGCTTAATGTGCTGGCGTCTGTTTGTACATCATTCTCCTGCCCTTATCCCAATTTATTTGTGGTCGGCGCAACATGTCTTTTTCTTCCATACTTCTCTATAAGTCGTCATCTCGGTAGTCGCTCCCAATTTTCCCTTGTACGTTAATAGAAAAACTAAAATCGTTTTTTTTTTGTTTTTCAGAAAGTGTTCCATTACTTTTGCTCCAGAAAAAAGATTTGGCTGTTTCCTAATATTTAGAGTGGCGTTGCTATTGCAAGACTTAAGGTATTTATTTGAGGCCTAGATGTTGGCTTTTCTCATCATTTCAATAAGCCCGAAAGCTAAATTGTATTATAAAGAATGTGATTAATAGGTTTAAATTATTTTATAATTTTTCCAGTGTTAAAAAATTGTAGTTGAATTACACTGTCTGTAATCAGGGTTATGCGTGAAAAACCCTTAACGACGCCAACGCATCTAAGCAATATGCACGATCTAACAAAGTAAAATTGAGCAAAATTGATTGCAAAAACTTTGTAATGACAAGAAGAATGTCAATACACGCATGTTACCCTTGTCTTCTTTTTTATTTTACTTTTGTGTCATGTGTATTTTTGCGTCATGTTCACCGCAAATAAACGTATTTTCTTTCTTTTTCTTTCTTTAATGAATTATATATAAATAAATAAAGAATGTCTTTCGGTTTTGTTAAGGGTCTTTTTCACACGTAATGTTGCATTAGGTGACGCAGACGGTACGACAGTAAATTATACCACGTACTTACTATGGTGTGTTCTATGAATGTCCACAAAGGATTAAACAACATTCAATTATTGTTTACACATAGGATTTTTGTGTATGATTTCATAATTTTACACATATCAAATCCTGTGCGCGAAGTTAAGTGGCTGACCAATTAAATTAAACGTAAAATAATCTATGTTTAGGCCCGTTGGCATCACTTATAATTAAATGCTTTTATCTAAATTACAGCCATATTTAAATGCTGACTAAGTCATATTTAAATGCTGACAATAATAATGTAGGTGTCTATGGTACAAGGACAATTTATATACGTATACATTTATAAAATTAAATGATTTTATTTATGCTATAATAAAACAGGCAATATGTGCCAAAATAAAGACTCAGCGTTCGCGTGAAGATGCTGTTTATGATTCTGGCTTCTAGGAGCGTAAAAAACCTGTTTCTTTATCGTTTTATGAAGTTACTAGCTGCGCCCTGCGGTTTCACCTGCATAGGTTTCGATCCCGTGGTAGTATCGGGATAAATACCTATGTGTTAATTCTGGTTATAAACTATCTGTGTGCCAAATTTCATCCAAATCCGTTCAGCCGTTTGTGCGTGAAGAATAACAAACATACAAACACACTCACAAGCTTTCGCCTTTATAATATTAGTGTGATGCCTAGCAGAAAGCTGTGTAAAGACTTTTTTATATCTGCTGGTGAAGGCTAGTGATAAACGCTATGTGAAATAAATAAATGTGTTTAAAGTATGAAAGATATAGGTATGTTTAAGATTTAACATTAACATTTATTATCAACTAGCTGAACCGACAGGCGTTGTCCTGTACAAACTTCAATAATTCATACAAAAATCCTATAGAAAACACCATTTTCAGTTTTCCAGAATTTTCACATTTTCTGGGAACTTTTCAAATTTTTCGTTCCCTAAAAACCTTACTCTGACTATAACGAACATTTCAAAAAGAAAATTAACCAGATCTGTCCAGCCGTTCTCAAGTGATGCGCTTACCAACGAATAGGATTTCCATTTTTATTTATACATAAATAGATCATAAACAATAAAATAATGTAACCTACATTTTGTGTCCCAAATAGATTTTGAACGTTGTATTTTGTCAGTGCTACGGCTTTTAAAACATGTTGAATAAATATTTTGTTTTAAACATTTCCTATATTTGAAGCACAATAAAAAAACGGCCCTGGCAATTTTTTTTTGTCCGTGCAAGTATTAAGGTAGAACTAGTCGCGAGCTCGAACTCACTGGTGGGCATGGCCAAAAAGCACGCTGTCTCGCCTGGCATCGTGTCCGACAGAGATAGTATCAGTGATGAGCAGTTAGACGCTAGTTTACAGGCACAAAATATAGTTCGCACGTACACAAACACCGTTCCGAACTAAAATGCGCGTAAAAAAATACGGAAAGTCCTTTGGAAAATCGAGTTTTATGAAAAAACCACTGCATATATCAATTAAAAATAAAGTTTATTGAACACCTGGATAATTGAGCTTTGTCAGCACCGACTTTGTTTTGAAGATTTTACACTTCTTTTATTGCTTACTAGCTTCTGCCCGCGACTTCGTCCGCGTGAAACCCTGTTTTATTATAAAATAATATATCCTATGACACTGCAATACTGTAGCTTCCCATTAGTGAAGGAATTTTCGGAATCGGTCCAGTAGTTTCGAAGATTACCCCCTACAACCTCACAAACTTTACCATATCATTTATTACTTATTTACACCCAAAGTTACGTTAAAATTAGCAAGAAAAACGAATCTTTCTTGGCTCATAACTTTTTAATGGCTTTTTATTTTACTATTCTGTTTCCATACAGACACAATTAATAATAAGAAAAAACGATATCATGTTTAACATTGGATGTGTGATTTATTCACAAAGACAACAATTACAATTTATAAGCTATCACTAAAATATTATATATATATTATATACAAGTATATAATAAAAAAAAAGAAAAAGGCAGGAGCTCATTAGGCATAAAAAAATTCGTCTGCATCGCTGTCAATGGGATAAGTGCTCAAAAGGCTGGCAGCATTACCACGTTGGATGGCAATGCTGATTATTTGGGCTAAAAATAGGCCAGCCCTCTGGTCACGTGAAGAAATGAAATGAATTTTGGATGTACAGAGGCCAGCACATCAAGCTACCCCAATCTGTCAAATTTCTTTGATAGATTTTCAACTTTACTACAAAAGAATAAGGTTCATATTCAATTGGGAAAATTTGACAGATTGGGGTAGCTTGATGTGCTGGCGTCTGTGCAATGTCAAACAGTGGAGTAATATCCTCCCGAGTATGGAAAAAATATCAACTAGTGCCACCTTAAGAGGTAAGTTCATAAAAACCATAAAGAAACATGTAGGTATGTTTTTAATCATTTATGCTTCGCGAACCCAGAATCATAGACAGCACTTTCATACTAACGTTGTGCCTTTCTGCGAGGCATATAAAAGCCTGTTTTGTAGCGGTCCTAGAACGCGCCATAGAATAATTTAATGTCGTATCGTTAGCATAATTATTATAAAAATTGTACTCTCATTATATAAATTAAACATCGAATTGAATCTTCGTGAATAGCATGCAATATAGGATATTATTAATTTATTTACTTACATAAGACCGATGCTAGTTGATTTTCTTACAGTTTATTTATATTTAAGACTGACCATGTTTCTATCGATCCTAATCTTCCATACATTTTACACGACTAAAGTTTGCGCTTTAACATTATATTCCAATGGGAAAAAGTACTTGGTAGTTATAATTAGTGAACTCTGGTTGTGTATAGCACTGCGGGTGTGTCATTATATCAAAATGTAAAAGATGGACCATAATGATGTAGCGGTCAAAATTGCTTGAACGAGTTCAATATTCTACTCGTTGATGAATAAGGTTATGTTCAAGCAATTTTACTTCTCATACTTTACGCGTTTAATTATTAAGCTTAGGCAACTTCGCACTCACGGAATTGACCGATTGTTAATGCTTCCATTATAGACACGTATAGTTTAGAGATGCATTATTTTTTACTAAGTATTAACGTGTAAGGGTTCAAACAGTGCTCTTCTATTTAGACGTAGTCGAAAGCCCTCTTAGTTTTAGCACAGTCTACCTACATGTGACTACTTTCAGTAAATCAACACGATGTTTTCGCATAGCAATTCAGGGGTTTTGTTTTTTAATTTATTTTTATAGGGAAAACAAACATTAGTAAGTACAATTAAATATACAGAGTTTCTTAAACATATGACTTAACAAATATGTTGTTGTTGGGTTGTGGGGTTCATGGGCGCATATAAAAGAATACGCATAAGTTTTGTGGGGGTTAATGCCGAAAAGAGGTCATAATCAAAATCAAAGCAAATTGGTACGGTGATTTGTATATGAAAGAATATGATGCCACTCATTCACATAGATTGGGTGTTCTCTAATGCCAAATATAAATATAATTATATTATCAAATGCAATAAGGCTATTTAAAATATCTAATAATTATCTTTAATTCTTCATCGTGTCGCTGGCACCACAAATGAACAATTATTGAAATTTTGTCTGCCCAATACTTCGCCAGTTCCACGGCGTTAGCGGTGGCAGCGCAGAGGTCACTTTGGCTGCAAATTGTTTTAATGCAGAGTTGCACCTAGCTCATGTGATGATCCTGTACATTTGGTCAATGCAAGTTGTGTAGGTACACTGTGGTATTAGTGGGGTTGTTATCGATATTCATACATCAATATTCTCTTTGTGTTTGGTTTATGCTTATCAGTTTGAGAATAAATAATATTGAGAGTAGAATCGTCCATTACAATTGTAACTGAAATAATACTCGGTAAGACATGACCCCTTTAAGTTAAAACTTCAGCGTAATCAAGAAAATGACAAACTTCGTAATTTATACTGAATCTTTATTTCATGAATCTTAATTAAAATTATATATCAAATAATGGTTACATAATTATATTAGGCACTAAATAAAACTAATAATTAGTCGTACGAGTAGCGAAGAGATCGAGGATCCGAGGCTTTCAGTCAGTAAGCCTCATGTGATACAGATAAGTACTAGAGTTGGTGGTGTTGTTCAATAACAACACTGTCCCAAACACAAATTATAAGTACATACATAATATTATTAAGCATATCGCGTGTGATATTGCCCGATACCCACACATATAGTAATGTAAACAATATGGAACAATGTTAGTAAGTGAACGTAATCTCCGTCCATGAGATATAAAACGATCCACGAGTTTTAACGGCCTCTAAACCATCGCCGTCGAGTTCCTCAAGTGAATTATACGTAACGAATGACAAACTTACGACAGTAACAATAAGATATACAAGCTGATTTTTTTACATGAGACTTCAGGGTGTAAACCTAAGTTACAAGAAATAAAGAAAAGTCATAGACCATATTTCTCGAGGAAAAATAAACGTTAACCAGAAGGAAAACTCCCGTAATTAAAAACGTTCAAAATCTAGTCGCAAACTCATCTCAGCGACAATCAATGTCAAAAATGTAGGGACATTAGAGGTATTTTTTTACAGATTGAGACTGAGATCAGACTGAACGTTCTTAAAATTACGAGAATAGCCCCACAGATTAATCATGAATTGTGCCGATCTGAGCGATCGGTGTTGCTCATAAGGATCAATTTTTGCCCTGATGTCCCATTAAAAAAATGTTGAGTAATTATGATTTCTGTAATAAAAACGGAATTTCATTGAGGTCTAGTCATTTGCTTTTAGAAAATATATTGGGGAGAAGAATTTTGGAATTTGAATGCTTTGCATCCAATAATTACATGAATTCAAAAGTCAAATTATCATGCTCAGTTGTTATATCGAATTATATCGTCAGACATAAATGCCTACAAGCGTATACGTCATTTGCGAGGTACTTAGTGACCCATGTAGAGTTGGATCCTAGGATTCTAGATGTTCAACTTTGGCGGTACTATTCTAGCAGGCATCGTAGGGAACAAAATATTATATGAAGAGTGCTTATGCTCAGATAAAAAAATAAGGGGACGACGCGACGCTCTCTTTGTAACTGTACTTTCAGTTACTGTGGACCATT
The DNA here is from genome assembly GCA_914767645.1 of Hydraecia micacea. Classification (NCBI taxonomy): domain Eukaryota; kingdom Metazoa; phylum Arthropoda; class Insecta; order Lepidoptera; family Noctuidae; genus Hydraecia; species Hydraecia micacea. The sequence continues at coordinate 7,106,164 of OU611779.1, read as the reverse complement.
TACATGGGACATTTAGTATTTCTGTAGGTATAAGTACGCTAATAATAACTCAAACAAATGGAACTATTAATGTAGTGAGAATTCATTAAGTGCACTTGATTATAAAGTAGTAACAATTAGGATTAAAATATTTGATTAAATCAATAACGTATTTGGATGTATTCAGTTTTATTAAAGTTTCTCTAACATTTTGTTGTTGTAGCGGTTGTTTCAACACGTTTAATAAATGCTCATTTACATAGAGATTGTTTCTAGCTTCGGAAGAAGCGGTTATTGAAAAAAGGAACCAATAATGCACGTTTGTCGCATGTGGAAATTTGGCGAAAACTGCCTGAAGCGTATGACAAAATCACAGGTTTTTTTGTGTTTTTTGCTGAAATGTAAACGCGATAATCGCTAACGAGTATCACTTACGGGACTCACATGCACTTTCTCGCCACAAAACGGACGAGAAACTCTTCGTGTGAATGGGCCTTTATGGTTTGAAACCGATACTTGCAATTCTACGTAACGAAAATATTGTACTTGTGAATTTTTCTTTGAAGTACCTACCCATTACTTTTTTGTTCGTATTTAAGCTATAGCTTTTAAAACATTACTGTACTTGCCTACTCAAAGCATTAGCAGGTATGTATTTTAATAAAAAATACTTTAAAATACTTTCTTTACGTATTATAATTTTGTCTCTCTAAACTAGTTAGTTATAGGTACAATAATGGCTGGTGTACATGAGTGTATACAGGCATGTTTAATTACTGTTACACTCCTGTGCCCCAGGACTAAGGAATGAAGCTTACAAAATACCTAATGTCAATAAAATGCCATCAATTACTAATTAAGATAACATGCTTCCTGATAGATTGGACAATATAAATATTCAGTTATGCCTTAACGAAATACTGGTAGTGATATAGGTAAGGTTTATTATTGAATTGCATGTTAGTTATATTATAAATAATAATTATTTATAAAATAAAAGTTCTGGTGGCTGGCTGGACCCAGTGTAGATTTTTTATCATATCATTACCATATCATAAGGTATACACTTATTGTAAAATGTTTATTCATTACAAGTTTGCTTTCAAACATTATATTATTAATGTTCTGTTTTATTGGACCGTGTGATAATTCGGTTGTATTCTGTTTGTTGGGTGTATCGAATCAATTGTTTTGGTTGGTTGTAGATTCTTATATTTTTATTAGTGCACAGGTTTAGGTGCGTGCGTTTATAGCATTGTACTGGGTGTGGAATTATAATAAAATAGTTGATTTTTATAAGGATGCTAGCGAATTTATATCAATGCATATTATAAGGAATTCTACTTAGATTCAGAATTCCTAATAATTTTACTTTTTTTATATCGTGCGTACTAAATTATGCAAGCAATAATAAAAATAAACTGCGTTAATTGGCCCTTACTTAAAGAATGAAAGTGGTAGAATTTAAGGGTAGCCTTATTAGAATAAGAGTTACGATTGAATGACTAAGAATGTTGAAGTTTTAATCTATAGATTGTAATAGCACAGCCGGCGTTATAATTGCAAACATTGTATTATCTTTTTATTTGAAGTTAATAAAGTTACAATAAATATTTTGGTTTTATTTTAAACTAGCTGACCTGACATATGTTGCCCTGTCCAAACTATAGTTTATACAAAAATGTATTTACGATTTTTCCAATTTTCAGAGAAATTTTTCCATTTATTCTTTTCCTAAAAACCATAAGGTTTAGATACCTATTTGGACTATTATGAACTTTTTATTAACCTTTTAACCGCTCGACTTCATATCAGTTGTCGTGCCCTCAGCGTCCTAAAAAAAAACGAGATATAGATAGATACAGGTATTTGTATCTGGTTTTTTTTTATCTGCTTTTTTATTTAATTACGCTGTATGCTATTAGGATAGAATACAGCGTAATTAAATAAAAAAGCAGATTATAAAACGAGCTGTGGTATTTGGTCGTAAATATACGACCCTGGCGAAATGGACACGAAAATATTTTCCGGATTAATCCGTCGTAAGCGGTTAAAAGGTTAAAATAAAAAGCCAAATCTGTCCAGCCATTCTCAAGTGATGCGCTTACCAACCAGCGATCAGCATTTTATGTTTATTTTTGTAGATACAGGCCGATTCAAACTTTATGGGGTCTATGAAGTGGGCTACTCGCAGCGCAGTATCCTACCCCTCAACCCCGCTGACATATGAATTCATTACTACGCAGCGACTCGCCTCGTGTTCCGAACCACCATAACGTTTGAATCGGGCTGTAGATAGATGTAGGTAAATAAATGAAGCAATCACACTACATCATACCTCTGAAAACATTAACATGTTTAAATAATACAAGTAAGCATCTTCAATCGGAGGAAATGGGGCATCAGAAGCTCTCATATGTATAATAAACTTGCTATTGTTCGCAAGGTGATCTTGCATCACCGGAGTAACGTCAGGTTCTTTGAAAATCACATCTGAAAACAGGATTTAGCTTGTTAATAATATAATTAACTATTTACCCACCCCTGCTTTGCAAGCTTTGAGACTTGAAAAAACATAAAGATGTCGTCTTTATTTTGCAGAGTGGCAGGGACATCAACGCGACGAATATCCCTTGTGTAGTTTAGATGAACAACGGGGTCACACAGACAGGCACACAATGGGACCTTTAACCTTTTGACCGCTTGTGTCGCATTTATGCGACACATATTTCCGTGCCTCTACCGCTCGTGTCGTATTTCTGCGACAGAGAAAAGCATGATTTTTTCGTTCTATTTTCGTCCTATTAACTGCGTGGTACAACTAAAACCATTATTAAATAGAGATTAAAAACGTTTTTACTATTTTTTAATCGATACAACGATTGCTCCTCCTTATTTATTGTAGGTATTATTTTATCGATTTGTAGCCGCACGCTAGGGGCACGGCAATTGATATTTAGCCAAGCGCAAGTATTCATAAGGTTTCGTCCACACGCGCTGCAGTGCGGCTACTGCTACTACATAAAACTGACAACATCAAACTGTCACCAGGACGTGCGTTTGGCTGTACCATATGATAATTATCTGTATGGCTCATGATCGTTGGAACACCCTTACTAAAGTTGCGATCGATCACAACGACCGTTCAGGCCTTTTCCAGTGTGGCACTTGGCAGCCGGATTACGGGCAATCGACGTAGATCAATGGTATGAAATTCACTAGTAGTTAATGGTCTTCTATATCCATCGAGGGTCGGCTTGGTAAGTTAATTCACAACACTTACTGAGAGCTGTTAGCAGAAGCAGAACTTGGGTGCATAAGCAAGCGACGACGCCGGTTATGTTCAACATTAGGAGTATGCTGTGCCTCGATTGTGCATCACTGGAATTTTATTATTAGGCAGGTATCATTATAAACCAGAAAGCAAGTGTATCAAACAGTGGCGAAAATTGGAATACACCTCTGTCTGACCTTTTGGGGAATAGGCGTGGTGTTATGTTGTATCAAATTAAACACCAAGCCATGCTTGCAATTGTTTTCCGACGATCCTTTATTAATGGGGGTTATTCCGTTTATCCACCCTAAACTGGATACGCGGAAATGCATGTCTGAGAACCCCACCCATGGCAGATAGACAAGTAGTTGAACTATCCGACAGCAATAGACAGGCGTTGTGTCAGTGAGGCTAGACCCAGGCCCAGGCTATTAAATATTACTACCTACTAGGAGTACCTAAGAGGTACCTACTTTTGGAACCCATATAGACCGACGCCGTAGAACTACTTACACAGCAGTAGTCCCAAAAGATTGTACGGAATGAAGGACACTGCAGTTGTGTCCTACTATTTAGGTACTTGTCAAGTGCTTAATTTTAATCCTTTTTGATGCTAAAGTATTGAACGAAAAAAATCGGAAATGTTCACCTTATAATTATAGCTAGTGGCATTTTTGCTTATCTTCACTTAAGTAGGTATTTATTAAAATTAAGTCAAATACAATATTATATGAATTATTACTTGAGAAATACGGTGGCTTGCAGAGACTTTTGAAACTTCTGACTTTCAGTCTATCAAAAAGTATCTACTCTGTGCTTCTGACATTGTAAATAATTAAAGATTAAAAAGTAGGTACCTACTCTGTGAATTAAAGTCAGTTGCCATACCTAATTTAGTATACAATCAACATTAAATTTCTTTCTTAAAGGAGTTTGTATTAGTCACTTTTTCGCCAATTTTGTAATTCCCATACTATGTGATGTCAGCAGTTCCGGATTAGTCCACAAGCAAATCAAGCAATTGCTTAGGGCATCACGACTCGGGGGCACCATAAACAGCACCGAAAAAATATTTACTAGCTTAAGAAAGGCAAGGTTATTAGAAAACCCGCGCGTTTTATCGGCGGGAGATTTCATTGATCTCGATGCCGATTATCAATATCATAATATAGATACCTACTAGTTTCTGTCGGCGACTTCGTTCGCGTGAAAGTCGTATGATAATTACACATGAGGCACTCCACATTATTGTCTCTTACGTCTTTCGTACATATTCGTACGTTAATTTATACTTATTTGGCTTCTTTTAACTTATTTCTTTTAGTAAATTACCTTATTCGACAGATTTTAGAGACATGCATTGGTAATAAAAACGTTCTTATTGACAATTTTAACTTTGCAATATTCGTCTAATGTAACTTGATTTTGATTAAACATCAAAAATGTACCTAGGTACATGTTACTTTTATTTAGCACCCATTAAGAAAAGCTTTTTCTAGGAGAGAGTTTAGACTAATTTTGCTTTCACAACTAAAATGTTTGTAACGTCTGCATTTGACAGGGGGTAAATGCGTCTATGAAAAAATAGTCGCATTTTCCCAGTTTTTATGACATCGCTTCTGATATAATGATTATTTAATATTTTTGTAATTTACTGAAAGATTCGAATACAAAGCTTTCATTGAAGCAAAACATATTTATTTCAGCCTTCAAACGTCACAGGCTTAAAACTTATTTAATGAAGACGCGTTTGCCCCAATGCGGGAAAATGCGTCCAAAATTCCTCTTTTTTAAAAAATGGATAGTTACTCGTATTTACTGTAATTAACGGAAGAAACAATTAATTAAGGTTGCACACAGATAATTTCTATACACATTCGTATTAAGGATTTTTGTATAAAATTTATAATTAATTAGTGTGATATGATTTTTTCAAAGCATGTAACGTATTTATATGACGCAATTGCCCCGGTTGACCTTACTTAATAAAAAAATAAAAAACTCGACTGCGATAAAAAACTTAAGTTAAAAAAAAACTGAAAAGCTAAAAACAAGCCTATTTAAATTAAATAAAAATTGGAAGCAGGCGGGCGGGCGGGACCCATTTGAGTTTGAAAATATAAAAATGGAACATGCCTGCCTGAGAGTATGAGCACGACTAAAAGACATAACACTGCATTTGAATGAGTCATTTACAAGGCACAACAAAATTTAAGTACGTAAGTAAATACTTATTTATTTATTTATTTATTTATATATACTTTATTGTACACCAGAAAAAACATTACAATAAAAACGTTGGTTGGTAGATGCAAAAAAGGTCCCACCCTCCCGCCCTCATGCATATGCAAACATGCAGGAAAATAAGGATATGGATCCTCATTTTCCTGCATGTTTGCATATACATGATTACCTTTCTTGCATCTGCATACATATGCATGAGCGTGGGAAGGTGAGATTGCTTCCAGCATCCAAGCCTGGGTTTTTATTACACGGAATTAAAACTAGATATTAGGTACACATACAACGGCGGATCCAGGGGGGGGGTCATGGGGGTCATGACCCCCCCCTGAGCTGGTTCCAGGACTTAGGTGGACAACTAATTTAACATAATGATTTTATTTATATATTTTGTCACCATACAGATTTTATGTAACTACATACCTTCAATATTTAAACATATCATAACATAGTTCTAAGTTAAAAAACTAAAATTTCTTTCTACCTATAATGTGTTTATAAGTGTACCTTTATAAGTATTCTTAAAAATTGTTGCTGCAAATTCATTCATTACAAGAAATGCGGAGTTTTGCGTCATACCCCTCGACATACCTCTAGCTGTTATGACAAATCATTCACCACGGTTATGGAAAATAAATAGGCTGCCTCATTACGTGCGTGATACCCCAGCCCGATCTCTATGTATGGCAAGCCTATCCCTTGGGGTAAACAAGCCAAATACCTAGGTGTCATCCTCGACCACAACCTCAACTTCAAAGAGCACATAAAGACGACGCGCTCGCGCGCCGCTTTTGCTCTCGGTAGGCTCCACTCCCTAATGACTGCCCGCAGCAAATTATCACTTAAGTTCAAATTGCGCCTCTACACCGCAGTCATCCGTCCCATCATGACCTACGCTTGCGTAGTCTTCGCACACGCCAAGCCTCGCCATCTGCATAAAATGCAAACCCTTCAAAACTGGACCCTCAGAAAGGTCACGGGATCCCCCTTCTATGTCCGTAACATAAATCTCCACCTGGATCTTAGAATACCCTCCGTCCAGCAGTTCATGAAACTCGTCGCTAAGTGTTTCTTCGACTCCGCTATTAAGCACCCCAATCCCCTGATTGCGGTGGCCTCCCGATATACTCCCTCCCGTATAATTAGGATTCGCCGACCAAGACATACCCTCATCATCCCCGACGACGCCACTACCCTCTTACAGGAGAGCAGAAAAGTCACCAGCACCATTAAGAGATACATAAACAAGACCCGTCAGCCGTCCTTCCGTCCCCGCCGTCGAGGACGCCCGTCGCGACGCCCCGTAAATTCTCCTCCCTGACCCTTGCTCGAGCCAGCCCGCGCCGCTGAGCCTGTAGTATTAAATTCGCCCCAAAATAATTCCGATCCAGCCTGTCCCTTGCTGCCCCCCCCCCAGCGACGCCCTAAGCCGAGGTCCGTACCCCACAGGGGGTGCCCTTAGCGTGTAGTCGCTTAGCTTTTAAGTTTTTAAGCCCTGGCTGGAGGCCTTAATTTTGAGGCATCCACAGGCAAGTCCGGTTAAGCAGACGACAACCTCATAGGTTGAAATGCGAGATGCCATTACCAAAAAAGAAAAAACCGTGCGTGATAGTGCTTCTCTGGATGTCTTCAAGAGAAGATGGCAATATATACGTGTATATGTACAAGTTATTATGTTTTAAGTTTTTCAAGTGTACAATAAAGAATAAATATTTTTAAGTACAGTACTTACGTACAGACGCCAGGACATCAACCTACCCCAAACTGTCAAATTTTCCTAATTAATTTCGAACCTTTCGAGCCAAATTTCTTTAAAATCTATTAAAGAAATTTGGCTGATTGTAGTAGTAGGTTGATAAAATTACTTTTTACTTGTAGGTATCTATTGTTATCAAAATTAAATTATAAGTTCTTGACTTGACCACGATTATGTGACCCCCTCCTGGTGCCAAAGCTGGATCCGCCCTTGTACACATAACATCTTAGTTCAACACCTTTCATTGCGTTATTTACGTTGTTGAACACACAGAACAGATAAAAGAACTGTTCTGTGGTTGAACACTCAATTTTTTCGAACATGATGAAGCAATGGCTTAGCAATATCCTTCAAAATGATTCAAATTGTGATTGATAGTGTGTTACGCAATTAGGGTGATTCCATTATACTTACATAGGTATTATGTTCCAATCTATTACCTACTTACCTACCTATGAACATAAGTTTGTTACCTTTGCCCTGCAGCCTGCAGAGGAAGATTTTATTTATTTACATTGGCTGTTTGAAAACAAAAAATAGGTAATGATGATTGTATGTGGTATTGCTTACCAGTCATTTACCTATAAGGCGTTACTAATTCAACTGGTAAGTACCTACACAATTAACTTATCGGGCTTTATTTCGCTGCCCTAAGACTTCACAATAACGTGAACGAAGCGTCAATAACATTGTTATCGGCTAGAACTTCGAGCAGACTGTACTACTCGATTTATAATTAGACGGGTTTTGTTGTCGCGGCCAGTCGTTGCGCGGGCGTGGTGCGACCGGGCGAATCGACGACGCTCAATTCGATTCAATTTGAACGTGGGTGCGCGCGCGTTCCACGTCGTCTTTGTTTACAAACAAGACGTTACAAAAACTTGTGATATTTTGACATTTATTTTGTATAAAAGGTAGGTGGCTCATTTTACTTTTAAAGGTGCTGATTACAGTAGAATAGTGGAATAATGTGATGTGTGCCTGATTATAAGTAGGTACCTATTGTGTCGTGCCTTTTCGATTCGATTCGGGTTTTGATGCTAAAAAGTAAGCCGGTACACAACACATTACTTATATGCCTGTTTATAAATTCACGCCTCCACATGCTGTCGCTAGACAGCGTCGCTTCTAGGGGCATATACGATGTATTTATTTTATTTGTGGTACCTACCTGCTAATAACTAACATTACCATAACTACTTTATTGATGCAGTTCCAGTGATCGTTAATTAGCAATGACAATGTAAATAATTATACTTAAGTACCTACTTACATGTTTTTTTATCAAATACCTAGGTAATCATCCAGTTGGCCAGTTGGTGTCTTGTTTACGCTTTCCGCTGTTGTTTTGAAGGTGGATTCTCAATGTCATTGACATTCCTACATATTTTAATGTGGTTGAAAAAATGAAATGTAAAAATAAAGCTTTTATTAATACTTAGATACCTACCTACCTACTTACATATCAAAAAGCTGTTTGCCAACAGTCAATTTTAGGTATTAGTGTCTAAATGTCAAGTGGTTAGATAATAAATTAACATTTAGGGGTTTATTTATAAACGAGGATTAAAAATATGTGACATAAAAACGTCAAACCATGTATGGTTCGCTAATCACTACTTACTTACTTATTACCCGACTGCGCTAGAAGGAGGGTTATGTTTTTCGAGAGTATGTATGTTATGTATGTACCTATGTATAATTGTTTGGCACGCTATGTAGCCTAAACGGCTTGATCGATTTTAGCTTGAAAGCAAAATGGCGGATTTTTGGCGCCATACTACGAGTACCTACCTTATGTCTTCAAAAAAATTTTTTTTTCTCAAAACATGTCGATTTATCAAAATAAAAGGTTTTAAAAGGTGATTACAAAAATATATACAACTTATATGGTTAAAAGTAATTGGAAGTGACAAATCGTAAAAAAATACGTATGTACCAAGGACTAAATCGCCTGCTAAATCTTTCACATTTGTAAACTAAAAAGCTGGAAATAAAAAAAGTAATTAGAAAATACATAAGTAAAAAAAAACTGAAAATCTAAAAACAAGCCCATTTTAAATTTAAGAAAACTTAAACGTTATAACTTATTCATTAAAAAAGTTGCTAAATTGAAGAGTACAACTAAGACGTAGCGTGACAGTTGAATAGACTGGTATTACGTTTAGTCGGTTAACTAAGTCACGTGGTTTTTTGTTTACCTTTATTTAACTACCTAAACCGATGGAGTATAGTTGAGTTGCGCGGTAAACTCTGCTTGCGAGATGCAGGATTTTGCATGACGTCAGTATGACGCGTTATTCGCATGCGGCGTTGTAGATACCGCTAACAGACCTATAGGTCTTATAAGAAATTAAGTACCCTGCCCCCCAAAAAATCCTGCATCTTGGGAGGCAGTGACTTCGCATTACATTAAGGTCGAGCGATTGTTGAGAACATACATAATTTATGTTATTATTAAATAAATTTTTTTATTTGCAAGTAACCGATGATTATCTCTTGATTTATTTTATGTAAACAATAGTTAGCTGTTTTATTAATTACGTTTTACGTCATTGTAACAAGTTTAATAAGCAAGTTTTTTGTAAAATTTATAAAGTTGAATTATGTTGATAACAACTTTTTTTCTATATCCCCCCCCATTCTTGAACTGAGAGCTGTTCAAAGTTAAATTTCTCACTAAATATTGAATACTGGGCGTTTTACCTTAGTAATAAACAAAATTTTGTGAAACTTAGGTAGCAAGTACGTAGGTACCAGGTACCTACATAAGTATGTAAAAACTTCATGCAACGTCTTCTAACTATTATATAATAAGTTCACCCATGTTGTTTGGTTGAACTACTTTCAAAAATAGATTCAAAGAACAACGTCCTACATAAATGCACTCAGATACCGCGATACAAATAAATGGCGAGCCCGCGAAATTCCAATTCTGCTGAACTTTTGAATACGAAAAACTTATCAGTCTTTATTGAGCCTTAAATTAATGGACATTACTGTTCATGATATGAGTGAGCGGGGTTGAGGGGTGAGGTACTGCGCAGCGAGTAGCGCCTACCTACCTATACCGGGTCAAATGAAATTATCTAGCGAAACTCGGCAGATGTAATGGATATAGATAGGTACTTAAAATTGATAAAATAGAAAATAAATGAAAAGCTTTTTTTTGGAGTCATCAAGCGCAGGTAGTGTAGTTAACTACTTGAATTATCAGTAGGTTTTTTTGTGTAAACTTCACAGACGTGATGCGTAACGATATCTAAGTAATTATCTAAACATGATAAAACAAAAAAAAAACAGATAAGTATTCTCAACTTATTTATTTAGTTATTTTTACCTCTTATCTTTACAGATAGTTCAAGTCACAATACCACAGACGCAGGCGGTCGTTGACCCCAAGAAAATAATCTTTTTTATCGTGTTTAGATCATATCGATCCATCACGCCTGCGGAGTTTCGCTAACTAATTTAATTTGACCCTGTATAGGTTAGCGTTGCCTATGGTGGTCGCCACTTAAATCTGGAATAAAGTTCATTGCTTTTTCCTTAATTTCTCTGCGTAGGTACCCCGACAATACATTATGAATCGTTTTTTATTACTAGAAAAAGTCAAGGATCACGATAAAGGTCGTTTCGGGACAAGTTTATGTCATTATTTCTGTTTTCGGAATTACGCATTTGAATAAATGTATGAGGGTCAATGACTTTTATTCCACGTTTATTTGGCGTTAACCACAGTAAGCTTATTTTACTCTTTTATATGACATGAGAAAAGCCTGCGTCGGATTTGACTATACCGGAAGAATAAAATCATTGCGCCGATCTGTTAGCCAAGGCATTCGAAACGGAAATATTGTACTTTGACTTAGAAACGGTGCAGTATTTTATTTATACTGGGACATACAGGACATACTGCAACCTTACACCCGGCATTTTTAATCCTTATTAGCGACGGTCTATGACTGATTGTTAGACTTTCGGGCTTCTGACGACCCGTAAGTCCCGTAAAGACTGTCTAAGATTCACGAATCGAGGCACGGTGTATGTAATGATGGTCCCTATCCACGGATCAACCGCGGCAAGCGTAGCTTAACCTGATCGTTCGCACCGTGCGGCTGTTATTACTTAGCCACAAGCCTGCACTACGCCATTATTGTTAGAATTTTAATAATAATGGAATTATCTTCGATTATAGCAGTTACATGCAACCTTGATTGGAGATTGTGACGAAAGCCTCTACTCAGTAGATAAGTACTTACCTATCGAGAAGCAGGTCTGTTGTTATTAAATAACTATAGCTTGTGCCCGCGATTTCGTCTGCGTGCTTGTTCCGCCGACCCACCCCGTCGCATCGCATCGCATGCCCGCGCTATTACTTCTTTTTTGCTTAGCTTTCTTTCTGACTTTTTTTCTTTTTACTCAGCTCCTAAGCCCCCTCTAGCGTGATGTTAAGCAGCCTATAGCCTTCCTCATGAATGGCATAAAAAGATTTTTTGAAATCCAATTGGTATTTCCAGATATTAGCGCGTTTAAAGAAACAAACTCTTCAGCTTTATTATTAGTACTAGCTTCTGCCCGCGACTTCGTCCGTGTGAGACTTGTTCCCCCGACCCATCCAGTAGCTTTGCATCGCTTGCCCGCACAATTACTTCTTTTAGCGTTCTTTCTGATTTTTTTTCTTGTTCCTCAGCTCGGGTCTTAGCATGATGTTAAGTTTTAAGCCTATAGCCTTCCTCAAGAATTGGACTATCAAATGCAAAAGGATTCAGAGATGAATGCGTTCAAACAAACAAACTCTTCAGCTTTATTATTTGTATAGTTTGTAATATTGTCATCGTCGTCGTTCATTGTAATCGCTATGTTAACGATAACAGTAACACCTTGATGGAATCTAGCAAGGACGAAAATAGATAACAATCTAGATTTCACCTAGATATAGCGTCGTTACGCTATGTTCTAGGTTGAGTCTTAAGCTAATTAGATCATTAGTTAGTTCTAGATTGAATTGAGAAAATAATTAAGAAGATTACTTTATCTACATCGTCGCTAATCTAACTACTGACGTATCTGATATTTTGGACTAAGCCGACCTAACTATAGTAATTTAATACATTTTCCTAGTCGAATCTGATATCTGATCATGTATTCCGAAGAAAATAAAAACAAAGATCTCACGAAGTGACGTATCTGTTAAAATATTTATTATTAAAACAATATTAACGCGATAATAGTAGTAATACCAATATAACTACACACGTGCTCAATTTTGTATCAGTAGAATTTATATAAGGTGTTAAAAAATTAACCTTACAAACTAAGAGGTGCTTTAGACCATCGAACTGAACAACTTTCACTATGGAACCAACTCTGAAATCACGAAAAAAAAAATCAGCTGTTTCATACATTTTGGTCAAGTAGGTATTGAACTTTTGTATTAAACCGCTGATTTTTCAAAAAAAAAAAAAGGAACAATACCTACTTGACCAGAGCTGATTATTTTTTCGTGATTTCAGAGTTGGTCCCATAGTGAAAGTTGTTCATATTCATGGGTAAAACATCCTGTAAAAATTTGGAATCGATAAAAAAATCATTCTGTATGTGTAAATGACCTAAATAGGTAGGTATCAATTTCTATGTATCTACTCATATTTATTATCTAATTGGTAAGATATCTACCTCTCGCAAACATTGCACAAATTACCGGGATTAACCGAGTTTAAATGAGCCTTAATGCGTAAAATGATCCTTAATAAGCCCCCTTCGATCGCAGTCGGGTAAAAACACCCTCTTCATTAAAGTATCCGTGCTCTTTGTACGCGAAACTCTTCACAACGCTTTTTAAAGGCTTAAAAAGGGATCGATGGACGGTTCGTTGTGGTTAATTTGTTTGTTCAGTTTCAAGGAGGAGCAACTGTTTTGAACTTAGGCAAAAGGTCTGCGGTTCCGGAACCACTATCAGTGAATTTGCTTGTTTTTTTTTTTTTTTTACTTTTTCAGGCTTGGTCTTCATCTTTCATAATCTGCCTATAATGTTCCCAATGCTTGGACACTGGCCTCCTCTCTGTGAGAGGGAGCGGGCCGTAATACAACACGCGGGCCCAATGCGGGTTGATAGATGTCACATTTTTGCTTCTAGTAGATATAACTACACACATCAAAAGTGTCTAGGGATCAACATATATTTTTGCAATAACTTTTCTCCTGATTGATATTAATTAAAATTTTCTTTAAGGATTCATCAAATAAAGTGTTTTCGTTTGTCACAGTAACGATAAACCAAGTCACCTTTGCATTAATAAAGAAATTTGCCATTTTCCTAATAAAGGGATTTTTGACATTTGAACCACTAACACAAAAGTTCGAAAAAAAGACTGAAATAACAGTTTTCTTTAAAATTTTATTGGGTAACTTAAACAATTAATAATCCGTGTTTCTACCGCGAACACTAACAACACAAGAACATCGGTTTGGCATACTCAAAATGAGTTCATCCAAATCACGCTGTGGAATGGCAGCCCATGTTCGTTGCAACAACAAAAAAAGGTCTTCTTGCGACTGGATACCCTCCATATTCGGCAGAGCTCTTCTCTGTAGCATATCCCATGCATGCTCAATCGGGTTCAAGTCTGGCGACTGAGCAGGCCAGGGCAGGACATTGATGTTAGCTGCGGCGAGAGTCTGTCTTACAACTCTTGCGGTGTGCGGTCGTGCATTATCATGCATTAACTGAAATAAGGGACCGATTTGCACTTGTAGAGGAACGATGACGTCTGATACAATCGTCTCAGCATAAATTTGAGCGTTGAGGTTGCCTCTGATCCAAATCAACTCAGTTCTTCCGCCGATCCAAATACCCGCCCATACCATGATGGTTCCACCACTATAAGGATGGACTTCCTGGCAGGATTTTAATCGCTGTTGGCGTCCAGGGGTTCTCCAGTGTCGTATACGTCTTGTATCCGGTCTCATACCAAAACGAGACTCATCAGAAAAGCACACGAAACGCCATTGTTCTTCTGCCCAATTTCTGTGTTCAAGAGCCCATTGATATCGAATCCTACGATTGTGCATTGCTATAGGTGGTACCCGTAGCGGTCTTCGGGAATGAAGGTTCACTTCATGCAAGCGGTTTCTGACTGTTTGGTCGCTAATTAAGTTCCCTGAAGAGTGATGAAGCCTCACGGCTAACATCATGGCGGTTATTGTTGGAGCTCTTCGAGTTAAGATTTGAATGTATCGGTCTTGTCTCCGTGTGGTGCAGCGATACCGTCCTCCATGGCGCTCAGCCACGGTACCAGTGCTTCGGTAACGTGTCCAAAGTCGACTGATAACACTCTGACTTGTATTCAGAGCTAAAGCCACAGTACGTTGCCGGGAACCAGCTTCTATCATTCCCACGGCTCTGAGCATTTCTTCCCTGCTTAAATGACGTCGCCGCTCCATAATAACGTTGGTTTTAATCAGTAGTAGGGAAACAGTAGCACTAATAATGTCTTCAATGCGTTGTATGTTTTTATAGGGAAAATATTGACAGCTGATTTTCATCTTTTACTCGAATTTGATTCACAGTTCCTGATTCAAATTATGAAATGCACCAAAAAAGATCCATATAAATTTATAAAATCATAAAGGGAATTGCTCACTTTGTTAGGGTGATCTGGCTAAGCGTGGACAAGATCTTTATTAATAAAAAACTTGCATTTTGAAAACTACTTATCTATAGGAAAGCAAATATTATAATAAAGTTGTAGCAAGATGCAAGAGTATGCTTCAACTGTCATGTGAAAAATTGAAACCTTGCCGGGTAAAATCGTTGTAATAAGCATATTCTTTTCTATAATATATTATTTGCCAGTAGTATTTTGATGATAATCTGATTATTTACAGATTATAGCGTTGTATTAGGGTGGTAAAAATAAAACTATTAGTTTTTATTTGTTATTTTGCCTTTATTCAGCGTCGTAAACTATTAAAATATTGTCTAAAAACTGGGCAGGCGGTGTAACATTATTTTCGTGCCTAGCCCAGCTTAAATACCAAATAATAGTCATAACGTGAGCACAGCAACCCACCGTTCTTCGGCCGACAAGGCAATTGCAATAATATTCTTTTATGGCGTCTCTGCCCTGTAGATTATTATTATATAATATATAGACGAAATATATTTTTCGGCTTATGTGCCTGCTTTGTATTTTTCCTCTTAAAAGTGTGCAATTGCCTGTCATGGGTAGTCCTTCCAGCAGGTTGCTGGCTCTCTCCATGCACACTTCGATTGTATAAGAACCGTCATTCCTTATATGTTCTCCATAATATGATCTTGCTTGTTTTAATTGGTATGTACCACAACTAAATAATATTAATTCACTGTATGTCAGCCTTGGGAATGATACATTATTTATGCTTACATTTATGTTCAAAAACTGTGCACGCCTTCTATTTAAATTATTTTCAATAACATAATCAGCAAGAGCATTGTTTAGGTACATTCTATCATTTACAATATCTAGGATTTGGCCTGCATCTTCTCTATTACTGTATCTTTGGTGAAACTTATTTATCAATGCGGCAGCCACCCTAAAATCTATTATTGCATGCTTAGATGCTAAATTAAAAAAATCCTGTCTAAATATCTTAAAAGAATGTTTAAATATACCATTTACACATTCTACCACCCATCTACATATTGTCACAGACCTAGATTTATTTGCTGCCAACGTTGATAATTGAGTTTCACCTTCGTGTAAAGATGCAGGCATATGTGTGGAGTAATTGCATGATTGCAAAAGAGGCACACAGTCTCTAAAACCCCTATCCAGTATAAAAACATCTCCTGTACGAAAGTATTGCCGCAATGTGTTTGATTCATTGCTGAATTCATGTTGCATAATATTAGCATCAGATGTTGTTGCTGGATAGGGGCCTAATACATCTATAATATATCCATCAGAACATACCATTAGGAATGGCTTCATGAGGTTCCTATACTTGTGCAAGGAGTATGTATTTTTTTGATATAAATAGTTTGAACTCTTTTGAACATATAAATATGTACCATCCATTATAATTATTGGATTCCTGCCATTTCTACCAAACAAACCATTAGGTATAATTAGATTTCGCTCTGCTATTTCTTCCCTTGTAATATGACCTATACCCAAGTTACCAGGTACAAAACCTTGATTTAGTATATCCCGAGCTTTGCTCATTAATCTTGATAGAGTTGAGCGTGCAATGTTCAATAATGTAGAAATCCTTTCATCGCTGTCTCCAGTTCTAAGTTTTATTAAATATGCTGTGAGTGCCAATGAACCATTGTGCATCTCGGATAATCTAGGCAGCTGTGCCTTCAGATTTATAAATTGGTCTTTGGACAGCCCTATCCAGTAATGGACTAAGTCATCATTCATCACTTCAATGTTTTGGAAATCAAATGTTTGATTTCTTTCTTTTACAAATGATGCAAAATCTTGGATATGTTCTGCAGTAAATGAGTGACAAGGATGTAAAAAAGTTGTTAGGAGCTCATCCCAGTTATTTTGCAGCAAATGAAATCTGCATATTCTGCAGTCTTTAGGGACATAAAAATTAAAATCTGTGAATAACTTCACCCTTAGCCATGTTGGGACTACGAGTCGCTGTGGTGATTCACAATCCGGACAAAAACAATTGGCTTGTGTGTCAGGGGCTCTTGTGAAATTCGGCAAGTTAATTGTAGGTGGAACAATTGCCACAGCTGGAGCAGGAACTGGTACTCTGTCAGCTCGTTGCCAACATGGATGGCAAATGCGGTCTGAGCCATGAACCTAAAACAATTTAATTCTTAGTTAGTGCCATTTCAAAACACTAATCAATTGAGTTCTAACAATTGATTTTGAATTGTTTTTGCTACCCAGAGATTATATTTAACAATGAATTCTAACTAGAGTTTACAACTGACACATAAAAAATAACACATTCTCTTATTCTGTTACATAAGTAAATAAAATGTTGCTCTTTCATGGAGTTAGAATAACTTTTCAGTAAACAAGTAAGTGTTATTTATGTAAATACATTTTTAGCAGCATAATTCTAATTCACATATTCTAACATAAATAAATAAAAAGTTAATCTGTCCTTACTTGTTGTGGTGCTATCCATTCGGTGATAACATTTCTTATATGTGTTTCTCTCTCTGAGTTTGTGTTGAGAATATGAGATCTGGTACGCCGTATAGAACATCCACAATTAACACATAGTTCTCTTCGATGACCACTTGATGTGCTTGGTACATTTTGCTGTTCAGGTAAGACATGCATTGCTAATGTCCAGCACGAGTGACAGACCAAGCTATGAGCTGTAACCTGTAAATAAGATATTGTAGCATGGCCTTAACGTATGTATTCGAACTTGCCCTTAAGCGCGGCAAACGGAAGACGTCACCTCCGCCCGCGACCTCGCGCTCACCCCCGCCCTACCGATAGTGGACGAAGGAACGCGAGTCTGTACGCCACGCTCGCGACCCGCTCGCGAATAGTTTTGCTTGTTTTTATATATTTTACCCATATTTCCTGTTTGTGCCCTACTTTACTTTACAATTATATACTTTAACCTGTTAAACGTGCGTTCCAATAATTTAAATAGACCCAACACATACCCCTGAGATAAAACTTTTCCTACAATATTATTTTTATTCAGTTTATATAGACAAACGACAAGACATAAACTGAACTAAACACTAGATAGAAAAATGTATACTTACGACTTGAGGAGCAGTCCATTGCCGGATTATTGATAATACTTCAATAAGCTGCAAAGTCTGTCTTCTGCGATGCATTAAATCAACGCCACAATTAACACATCGCATTGCTTCCTCATTCTCACTCGAAGTACGTGTAGCAGAGGAGTCCAAGTTCGTGCCGTGGTTATCATATATAGCCGGTTCGAAGTCCATAATAGCGCCAGGTTCAACGTGAGGTGCAAATTCAGTGTCCGAGGGTAGGGCCGGGTCATCGTGAGGAGCGGTATCGGAGTCCATGATAAGAAAAACAAACGTTCGAAGCAGCGAGAAAACAAAATAACATCCACAGCGCACGAAAGCAAAGCGAATAGTTTAATAAATTGTTGTCAAATGTCAGATGTCATTTCACTTGACGTTAGAGATATTCGATATGTATCGATATTCAAGGGGTCGGTACAACGAACGGGATTTGATTGATTTCCACATCGATTCAACTATTTATTATTAATTAAAATAGAATTTATATCGATACACGGACCAAAATGATCCATTGCGAAGCAGAATATCGATACAAAGCAACCGGATCGATCATCTCTATAAGCGATACAGTAGGAGTTGTCAGGAAAAAAATAATAATCTGACAATAATCGATTTAGAGAACCGTTATTCTAATCTAAAAAAATATGTTAAAATATTACTAACGTTTTTGATTGTTTTATTTTAAAATAATGTAAATGAGTATAATCATCTCATACAGTATTGATCGGTACGCTCGTTTTGCATACAATCACTTTTTTTTTTGGTTACCATATTAATTGATTATCTAATCGATTACAGACTGAAATTGATGTTTTATTTCTGAGCTGGTAACACTGCGTCAAACAAAATGTCAATGCTTTTTAACGGGTGGATACAATTTGAATACTCTTTATTTCGACTTTTTGTACTTGTACCTGGCTACTATGTGATATGCAAAAATATTTCTTCCAGAATTAATAATATTGTTAAGTAAAAATAATTTTTACCGGGCATCTTGTCCACGCTTAGCCGAAATTGGTGATTCCCTTTATTACAAAGCCACATCTCAATCTCAAGAAATCCGCATAAAAATGCTTGATCCCTAGACACTTTTGCTGTGTGTATATGACAGTTTCCTCATGATGTTTTCCTTCACCATTTTGAAAGCAGTGGTTTGGAAATAATTTGCACAAAGTAAAGCGCCTGTCTGGGTTTGAATCTACGATCTGCAACTCGTAAGTACCTAAGTCGCAGCCGTTTCTACCGAACCACCACTGCTTATCTGTTTCATCTTTAGCCTGAGCAATTTCTCTGACTAACTATCGTCTTTCTTGACTAGTGAATATTAGGAATTTGACACACAAAAACGTTTTTCATCAATAATGGTATTTAAGTAGAGCTAAAAACGTGTGTTTTATATTTTTTGGGAGGTCAATAACCTAAAACTAACAAAATTCAATGATTTTTTTCCATTTATTTAAATCTACCGAGTTGCAGCGGAAGAACGTTGTAGGAAAATGGATAATAAACAAAAAATAAAAGGATGAAGTGTGATTGGCGCACTTGTGCTCTCGAGATTTAAATTAACTCAGTTGCTCCTGACACGTCTCTCTGAACCCAATAGACTAGATTCGATTACGGTACACTCGAGTGATACAAGCTTACGAATACCTACTCGATACTGCGCTTGTGTCATATCGATACCTACTTTACAAATATCCGGTATCAGTTGATATGTTGTGGTTGCCGTCCCTATAAAGGTACGGAATGTGGTTTAGAGTTTCTTGGGTATTTTGTTCCGTTCCGTAATTGTAGCATTCTATTGAATATACCTTCATAACATTTTGGGTTTGCATATCTTAGGAACTTTCGGGATAGAACTCATTGTATAAATTAAGTCAATCCGAACAGGATGAGGATACATAGGATATGAGGAGGCAGGGCGAGCCCTATTGCTCCTAGACCAGAGGTAGCTGGACGAAGACTGTGTGGTCAACGCCAAACGCGCACCACGAAATTTAATCTTTGCAAAAAATAATCGCCAATGTGTAAACAATACCAATTATACACTAGAGTCCGGCCACTGCGTTAAAATGTCGCTTGAGAATTTATTTGCGATTGCGATTTTATTTCAAATGAACATGCGATTTAAAAAAACCTTAAGAGTCTGTCGGGGGCCTCGGTCCAATGAGCATTTCCATACAAAGTATGGAAAATATATTATGTAGGAGATATTACGCGAGATGTCGTATCAACCAAACGCAGCGCACACGCACCACTGCACTGCATTTGATGTGAAATCTTAAAATTAGGTTTCATACTTTTATTTGCAAGTGGCTCACACAGCACATTTCATTAGTGTGGCTAGGCTATAAGGGTAAAAAAAAACAAGAAATATTTTTGAAAATTGTTAAATTGAATCTTAGATAAATAAAATTGTCCTCCAGACCGAATTTCTGCCATGGTGGCCAATCTCATCGGAGACTAGCCATCGACCCAAGAGGTATTATAGTGCACAAGTGTCTACGAAGTTTCAGGTGCAATCACTCTTCCCTCACTCTCATAGTCCGATGAGACGGCAATCCGACACGACCGGAGAGAGATCAGGCGCAGGACAACGGCTTTACGTGCTTTCCGAGGCACGGAGGTATCACATCGTCAACTTCCAAACTCCGGGCTGTCATTGAGAAATTCCCAATGGAAGAACCCAAAAACCCTTTGCCCGACCTGGGAATCGAACCCAGGACCCTACACTGAGTTGCGCTTGCGATCACTAGACCAACGAGGCAGCCTTAGATAAATAATGTCGGTACTATAGTGCTCCAGATGGGAGCACTTTTATTAAATCAAACTCCTATAGGATTTCATCAAATATATTAGACTTTACAAGATCAACTTATTTCTAGCACCGCTTCTATATGTCTAGAAAAAACACCAACAAAATATTTGACACACGCTTGAACGTTCGAATGGAACACGCCCTCAATTATAACCAGCCTGTCCCAAAAAGAGGTAAGGCTTCATAGATAGCCTCTACAGTACCTACTTATATTTTTAATTATTAGTAAGATTTATGTTCTATGCGTCGAACATAGCAGTTTAAAAAAGCCAGTAAGTACCTATGTACGAGTACATACTTAGGTACTGGTTTTTCCTAATTGCTATGTAAATAAATAATTACAAGGCAAATTCACCACGTTGTATTGATTAAATAATAGAACAGTAATGCCTTGGTTTAGGATGTCGTAAATAATGTAGAGATATATCGAGGGCTTCATAACAAATGAGCGTATAGACAAACGTGCAATTTTACAGGAGGGATAAAAATGTGAATAAAATTAAAACTAGTTTAGATATCAGGCTGGTATTTCTAGGTAAAATAGGTACCTATACTGGTATAGATAGTGCCATCTACGAAGACGCGCCCCACTCTCCTTACTAATCGCTAGTGGTTATCGCTAGTTAATGCCGCTAGTGATTTAGTTTTTTGATACACACTAATTACCCACTAATAAGTAATGACTGTGTATCGACAAAACTAAATAACACTTGTACTGTAAGCGATTAGGAAGAAGAGTGGAGCGCGTCTTTGTGGATGGCGCTATCTGTAGGACTATTCAAGTTTTCGCACACGTAGTTTTTGAAATATGGTCATTACGCCTTTTTGTTTTGATCATAATTGTAAAAAATAATCGAAAATGTAGGTACCGGGGTGTACATAAACACATTCTTCTTTATTTGGCAAGACCGTTACTTCTTATTTAAATAACTTTATACATTTCGTAATGTCGTGACAATCCTAAAAGCACTGGCATAGGAATTTTAATTAAGTAATTAAATAAATAAAAAAAAAATAGAATTTGTAACCCTTATGTTACCACTAAATATGTTCTAACTGTTTTCAAAATGACAGGCGCATGCACCTGGCGTACGCGCATACGCCTTCAAAAATTGTCTACAAATATGGGCGTATGCATGGAAATTACTGAAGACGGACCTGAACGCCTTTTTGTTTCTGCGAAATTTTTGGCTTATGGCTAACGCCTGTTTATTGTGCAAGTTTCTTCAAAATAAATACACTATTGGCGTATGCGAGTTTACGCCCATTTCTTATGAAGCCCTCGATAAGTATGTATTGGTAGAGTGAAAAAACAATGAAGATGTATTGGTAGAGTGAAAAAACAATGAAGTAAGTAACTTTATGTAGATTAAAAAGGTATCTAACGGTATCCTAATTCCTCAGGAAAGTCAGTAGCAGCAGTACCTTTCTATTTATCTGTAAAACTAATCTATACAAATAAATAACATTGAAGTGTCTGTTTGTAATGTTCAAATAACAGCTTTTGTACTAAATGCATTATTATATATACTTACGGTACTTACAAAAATATGTTTTTTTTTTGTCTCTGTGTTTTTGTTCCGGCTAATCTCCGAAACAGCTGAACTGATTTTGACACGACTTTCACTGGCAGATAGCTGATATTGTAAGAAATAACATATTTAAGCCGCTTTTGTTTTAAAAAAAGAATTAGGAGTCCGCGAGTCCGCGCAAAAAAATTTAAACCCACGAATTTCCGACATCCACGCGGGCGCGGGCAGAAGCTAATCATATGAATCTAATGAAGATTACTATTTTTTTACTTCAGTTACATTACAGTGATTTGCCTGGGTAATATTTAGTACCTAAGGCATAGCATTTTGATCAGATTTTACTTAACCTAAAATTTTTTTTTGTTTCCATGGTGGAAATTCTTCTTGGATGTCCTCCGCCCTGGGGCGGGCGGAGGGGTCTATCAGACTCTTACTGACTAAAAACCAATCCGGTGTTCCATCTCGCACCTACGCCAGGTGTCGTGGGAACGTACGATCCTTCCGCAACCCCAACCTAAGACAACTAGGTACTTAAATGTCCTTTTTGTCTGTTCATGTCTCTCATTATGACTTCATTCGGTACTTTTGAATTTCTTGGCTTCGACTAAAATCGTCACACGCCTCATACATTTATGTAGATGTGGCTGAAAAGATATAGGGTCATTGCTCATTTATCGCGGGTGACATGTTGGCAACAGCATAATATCGCTTGTATTACTTCACCTTGAACGCTTTATCATCAAGTTATCGTTATGCAGTTACACCCAGACCAGGGATGAAGCCGTCATGATGTATTTTTTATTATTTACTTTTAATCTATTTACCTCGGTTACTATTAATAATCCCTCTCAATTTAGAACTCGAGTCGCAACACTCACTACTCGCCGGTTTACATATACTAGTAGTATTTATAATAAAGCCGAAGAGTTTATATACTTATAGACCCTTAGGAGCCGAGCAAAATGAAAAAGAGTCAGAAAGAACTCTTAGCGAAAACTAAGTAAAAGCGTGGGCAGCCGAGGTCGGGGGAAAAAGAAATTTCACGCGGGAGAAGTCGAAGGCACAAGCTAGTTCTGTAATTAAATCTGCCTGTGAAAACTTAAACGTGAAATGAGCTGTCATTCTATCTGATGCTAGGGATTGACACCATTGCGAATACAGTAACCGCAGGCAAAGCTAGTCAGCAAGGCATCCCTCTTTCCTATAAGTAGCACGCAGAATTACCTACATGCCTGCATCAAGTGCAAAAGTGATATAGTATGATTAACCAATGTGCTGTGGTAAAGTTTTGACCGCGTAGGTATGATTTATTCCGGTGTGATCCCCTGAACAGCCCCCCCCCCCCCCCCCCTCCTAGATCCCCTGCATGGCACTTTTCTATGAAATAGCTGTTTTTTTTTGAGACCTGAAGAATTCTAGGCTGTGGTGTCCAGAATCTTGTGCTGAATACATGGTTACAGTTTACGCGCCGATGTATACCTATGTAATCCTGGATGGGTTTTGTTTATTTTATACAACATATTATGTCCTTTATTCAATTGTATACATATTAATTAAATTTTCAAATATTACAATATAAAAAAATATATAAAAACATTTAAAAATATAAAAAAATAGTAGCCCACCGGTATCGGGAACAGGGTCCAAGCTACCGGCGGTCAGGGCTCCAGAAAGAGGAACCTCCTGACAATGCGAGCCGTGTCCAGAAGTACTACTTTCTGAATCAAGCCCTTGATCCAGCTGCCCAACGAGAGCCTCCTCAGGTGTTGGTCGAGACTCTTGGCTATCAATCCATTGGCTGTAACGACTATCGGCACAATACAACATATTATTATTATTATCGTATGCATTTGCCACAAATATTTTTTGTAGACATATAAAAGCAGTTAGGTAGATATCTATATTATGTTAATGCCATCAGTCGTTAGTGGATCGAGTTTATGAAACGAGTTTGTTAAAGATAGTATAGATGCGTTAAATTTAAGTACCGCTGCGCTCGTAAAAAGTCTATAGTGTAGTAAAAGTAGTCTAGCTGTTTGTTGTTTTTGTGTGTACTGTGAAGTGTTTCTGGAGGTTTCCAGACAATTAAGTGATCGAAAGTAATAGATTGTCTTCTTCAATATGTGATAAAGTTGCGACCATTTTTCTCATGTCCATTTGTCGAAAACACCACGCTTTTTCTATAGAGGATTCACTTTCACCCGAGTCACTTTAAACTGTTCAATTGGACGTTCAATATACACTTAACTGTCCAAAGTTCTGCCCTGTGCCTAGGTACTTAAATTTTGGAAATGAGAATGAATCTGTTCACAGTAAGTAGGTTGTTTTTGGGGATCGCGTATGAGGAAACGGTGCCATAGGCTCAGTATCATAATTGCTTTATAAGGCGCTCTGTTGAGGGCAAAACGCGGTCAAATGATAATGAACCGAACCAGCATTAAACTGTTCCATCTACAATCCGTGTAGATTCTGCTCCGTTACCAATAGTGTACCCACTATCAGTTGCGTTGTTGGCTTCGCTTATTTCCCATTCAATAATACAAAAAAGGCAGCTGTCGCCAATATGGCCTCTTGTCTGTACTTCCATAGCTCCTTATTATCACCAGCGTGTCATTAGGATAGTAAATGACGCTGAAATCGTAAAGAAGAGCCAACACTTAGCCGTACCCGATGTTTCACTGTAGCGGCCTCAGTATCGATCCCTGTGGAACACCGCGCGACATCCCGCTCCTGCAACGATCCGCAACGATCCCATCCCGGGTTGATGACGGCACTTTCCGTCAGGTAGGTCTCAATGATGATCTGTCAAAAGCAATTTAGTAAGTGCCTTGAAGTGTAAGGAATACAATACAAGCAATGTGCAAACCACATAATTATAAAACACGATGCAATAATAATAACTTCATAAAAAAGTCTCGTTAGGCACACGGAAAATAAAGCAAATTAATGTAATTAATTCAAAAATTAGTGTCGGTATCATATTACGCAAACCTGGGATTTCCTATTACGCAGAAGCAGTTGATTTTTATTAACTGACTTCAAACAAAGGAGGAGGTTGTCAATTCGGTTGAATATATTTTTTTTAAATATTTTTTACCTCAGAACTCGGTTATTTATAATCCGATTTGCAGAATTCTTTTTTATTTGAAAGGATATACTTTCCCCTAGAAATGTCAAAAAAGTAGTTATTTTTCACTTTGCAGTGCCTTTTTTGGAAGCCGGTTGTTTTTTGTTTTGTAAAAATGTTTTATCATTAAACCCCGTTGTACCGTATGCACCATTGACCTGCACCATCAATGGTGCAGAGGAGACTAATTAAGTAGCCTATATCCTTCCCCAGGATACACAGGACATAGGCTACTTATTATCCCGGTAGCACATTCTCGTGGGATAATTTCCTACATCCACGCGGGCGAAGCCGTGAGCAGAAGCAAGTATTAGAATCCTACTCGTTATTATATACACTATACAAATTACTGATATGAATGCAGAAATTTTACTTAGGGTGACGTATTGGGCGGCCTTATCGCTAAAAGCGATCTTACAGACAACCTTTGGAGGGATTGATGAAGGAGATACAATACTATAGAATATTAATTAAGTATATTCTATTGGCAATTTTTTAAACCGTTTCATGGAATTCATGACAGGTTTTGAAATAAGTCTTAATTAGTTTAATTACTTCTTAAAATTAAAACGCGCGTCATTGTCAGCAATTACATTATAAAGACGCCGTTTATAGGTTTATTAAAAAAATAATCAAACGACAAATAATAATGATTTCATATCACGCAAGATATTCTTATCACGCAAACTGACGTTGAAATAAGCGGATATCAGCAAAGACGAAGGAAAGTGATACAAAATGTTTATATCTTTGCCTTAGTAGGGCTTTATAGCGCCCTTAGCGCAGTACCTTATACTTACTTACTTTGTGTTTGTGCAATTACGAACAATTCTTAGATTTCTTACAGTTTATTCTAAAAATAATACTGTGTGCATTTACTTGTATATTGAAAAGTCAAAATAACTAGTGTTGTGAAAAAATATAACCTTGCGTTTACATTTTACTGATTTTTGGCTACACAAGTTGGTGTGCCCGTGTGCATTGACTTATTTAAAGGTGTTCAACCGTAACAGAATGTCACAATTACAACGGCTCGCGTAGTTAATAAAAAAATAACCACAAACAATGCAAAGGAATGTATTGTTTACATTCAGTTTTTTTTTTTTTTAAATCCATTACCTACCTACCTATGTTGTATTTCCGTACCTCGGAGTGGAATGAAAACCTTGATGGCTTTGTACTTGTAATGACAAAAGAGTATTGGATAAAATCACGTCTATTTTAAGTTTCGGACAAGCTTTGACCTGAGTGGAAAAATTTTACGGGTTTCCGCGCCTTTTTTCCACATTTTCCCACTTAAAGTCCCTACTTCCCTAGCTCTAAACCTTACTCGGACAATAATGACAATAATATCTACTGTGAACAGTTCAAATTCAGTCTAAAAACCAATAAAGCAACGTTATTTAGCACAAAGATTAGATAGCAGTTAGGTGTTCACATAAAACATCTGTGCTATGATGTGATTATTTGATAAACACTTTGTTGGTACGCTTATCGCGAACTTTGTTGATGTTTTGGATTCGCATTCGCTCTATTTACTTGAAATAGCCGCGATAACGATCGTTGCGGAGTATAGTTAGTAACTTGCCGACATGAAATATTACATGGTTCAACTGATAGAGTTGTTCAGGACAGTATTGAAAGTGATTCGACGGAATAAAACAATTACGATCAAGGAAGAGAAAAAGGTAAAGTACTTACAATGAAATAAGTCTTTGACCTGAAGCTGTCTATACTTGTTGTTGTTGTACTTGTATTATAAGAAATACAACTGTTGCCAAAATGTTTGACTTGACGTTTATAGATGAAGACTGAAGGTTTCTTCAGCCACCGATAAACAGCACGAGCTTCACTATCACTGAAACCGATGGCCTATGTGTGGCGTGCCGTACCTAAACCACAGTATTAAGGGCGTTTTCACATCTCCGCCGCGAAACCATACCACGAAAACTTTTCCGTTCTACGACAAGCAAAACAGAAGCGAAACTGCCTGTTCTAAGGCCCCTCTCCCACGGCGACATTTTGTAGCGATGCTGTCGCGCGTTAGTCGCGTTTGCAACGTGCGAAAGAAACGATGCAAACGCGCGGCTGTATAATCGATACACATGCGCGACAGCATCGCGACTGTTATCGATACATAATCCAATATATTTTACGCTGCTTACGTCACGCACGCTTCGGCTGGTTACGTTTACGTAAAAGCAGCACCAAACACAACGTAACCAATGTTATCTCGACTGAGTCCATCTTGCAACTGTAGCGTTCACAGGCGGCGCTTTCATATTCCTGTGTCGATGCTGAATCGCGTTTGCTTCGCGACTGAAGCGCGACAGCATCGCGATAGTAGCGATACAGAATCTGGGCGAAGGTAATACAAATAGCCAGCGACAGCATCGCGGCTGTATCGATACCTACATACGCGCGACAACATCTCTACTGTACCGATACAAAAAGTCGCCGTGGGCGAGGCCTCTAAGGCACTGATTTGATTATGATTCTATTCTAAGAGGTCCAAAATAGACCTATATTGTATTTACTAAGTCGAAAGCGGAGACATTTTTACAATTAAACTGACTCTTATGATGTTCCGCTACTCGAATCACGACATAATGTAGGTAGTAATGTTTCTTTGTGGAATTCGTTTATCGGTTTCCCATAATTATTTTCGCGGCGGAGATGTTCTAAGGCCCCAAGAGCGGGTATAAAGACAGACACATCTCTTTTCTCACCCTTACCTACCCCTGACTGTGAAATAAAAATATGTTTGTAGTTCCCGCAAGATTGGACGGAAGATAACATGTGCGTCATTTTATACACAAAATCTATTTATAAGTTATAAGCATTGTCTGTTTTCACAATAAATCTTCGTATTTAAGTAGGTATTGGTCACTAAAAAGGAAAACGTCTCGAACCTACTGAGACGAATTAAAAATATTCTTGAAAAGCGGTCACCGGTTTCGGTAGATTAAGTAACAACAACGAGCACATAAGTATGTCCTATTCTTGGTTTGAGTTAAGCCCGGTAACAAATAAATGCCTGCGTCATAATTATTTACATTTTCTAAGTGAGTCCGTTCGCAGTCATTTTACCTCTGATTTTGTATTACTGTCAAAATCACAGTGTTCTTTATTTCTGTAGAATTAAGGTTTCTTTTGGGTTGCAGCCATTGACAAATCTGTCAAAAGCCAATTTGCGAGCAAGTGTGTTGAAAAAATAATTACAGTACCGAATAATATACATTATTAACGTGGCTATTAATTTCTACTTACAGACCGAACAACAGAACAATACGAGTATGTCGGTGATCATGGACGCCATTGATCTTGAGCGGGAGTACTCCCCCAGTCGGTGGTCGCAGAGGTTCCCCACGTCCATCGAAGTGCTTCAGCACCACGTGAGGCATGTTACAGCAGGTAAAGAGGGGGAGCAGCGGGTAATTGCGTAACACACAAACAATGGCAATTGATCGCAATGCCTTTCACGTTGACAGTTCAGCCAATTTCATTGTGTCATTTACGTTGTTGAGTTGACGAATTTTTCAAACCTCGGTATAGCGATCGACTGCCATTTTATGTTTGTTACGCAAGTACGTTTAGTGCTCATATACGCGAGTGGCACGTTGCCAACTACAGAGGCAACAGCAGCCGTCGAAACTCGTCGGTCGTCGACGCGTTGACGACTGCCGCCGACAATTGCAACGTGCTGCTCGTATAAATGAGTACGTGCTCAAGTACAAGAGCGGCACGTTGCCGCCGACGAATGTCGACGGCTGCAGTTGCTGCCGTTGGCAACATGCTGCTCATGTATATGAGCACTTAGGCGAACGGGCTCCATCATTGACCGCATCATCGCTTACCATCAGGTTATATTGTGATTAAACGCCAGCCTATCATGATGATATTTTCATGCAGGCGATCATTAATAAGTACTAAGTAAGCGTCGATCAACCGCAGACTATTGCACCCTTACAGATTTTTCAATATTTTACTTCACATAATCAGCCTATAATGTCCCCACTGCTGGGATACAAGCCTCCTCTCTGTGTGAGAGAGAGGGCCGTAATCCACCACGCGGGCCCAGTTGGTAGATGTCACATGTCTTCCAATTATTGGTTCTAGGAGATGCCGGGGTTCCACACGATGTTTTCCTCCTCTCACTGAGAGGAGGCCTGTGTCCCAGCAGTGGGAACATTATAAGCTGATTATGTATGTATTAAAGCGCCTGTCTGGGTTCGAACCTACGACCACTGGGCCACCATTGCTCTATTTTACACACACTTATTAAGGCTTATTACTTTATTCAGGATATTTGTACCTACTGTCTAATCCTATCCTGTACATCGTTTGTCTTTTTGGTCCTTATTAACCCTAGTTAATTTTCTTACAGCCAGCGATGAAGCAACAAACAAAATCCCACATAAACTGGAGATCGAGTATGGATCAACACCTGGACAGAAACTTGACATTCTTGGAACAGATCTACCAAACGGTACTGGACTAACGTTTCTTTTTCATAGTTTTTTTAGAAACTAAAATGATTTTAACACTTTTCAGGTTCGATCCCTAGAGTACATATTTTATTCTGCCAAGTATTTTACTTAGTTCGTAATTGGGCATTGCTTGCGTGTACTAGTAATACGTCATCATTCTCCTGTCCTTATCCCGATTTATTCGGGGTCGGCGCAACATGTATTTGACTTCCATACTTCTCTAAGGTGCCCCGGGGCAATTGCAACTAGAAAAAATATGGTTCCAACTTTGATTTTGTGCAGTTTCTTTTTTATTGTAAATTTTCTTTTTT
Source organism: Hydraecia micacea (assembly GCA_914767645.1). Classification (NCBI taxonomy): domain Eukaryota; kingdom Metazoa; phylum Arthropoda; class Insecta; order Lepidoptera; family Noctuidae; genus Hydraecia; species Hydraecia micacea. The sequence continues at coordinate 7,075,877 of OU611779.1, read as the reverse complement.
TGCTAATTCTACTTGATTAACAATTTCATTAATATCACATATAATCTAGTTCTGAAAAGAAAGTCCGTAAGGAATTTAAATAATAAAACTGTTTTCTACTAGAGGTAGAAAAAGTTGCATTTACCCCCGATATGGGGCAAATGCAACTAATGACAATCGTAGTGTATCTGTTGGTCTTAAAATTATTATAAACAGAGGTTTTCAACGCAATGCTGTTATCGTAGGGGAATTTGAAACGTAAGGTCACGTATCTAAGCTCAGTTTGGAGTAATATAAATATTTCCTAACTTCAGGGGCAATTGCAACTATTTCGATCATAGTTAGTGAGGTGAATTTACTTTCACGTTTGTCGATAATCGAATTTTATTGGATGTTTGTTATGAGGAAAAATAAAAGCAGGATATTTATTATGACACAGTGTTTTAATAAGAAAGAAAAGAAACTTACAAGTTGTCAGTCTTTATGAGAAGTAACATTTAACAATCATAGTAAATATTTAAAAAATCAAATAAATATAAAAAAATCTTGTTCCTACGAAATAAACTTAAGTATATTTTATTTCTGTTTATAATTCCGGACCATCTAAAACAATAGATTAATTTGAAGCGAAAGCGCAAAATAAGCCTGCAAGCTTTTTGTTTATACTTTTTTTTTTGTAAATTGCAGCTCTTTACTAGGTTGTATATTATTGATCAAAACATTAAAATTATAAAATTTTCTTAGTTAGAGAAAAAGCCAATGTCTCTGTGGGTTCGCAAGCTATCTTCATGCCAAATTTCACAAGGATCGATGCAACAGAGTTGTGAAAGCATAATTTAATATACAGATAACAATACACCTTTAAAATATTGAAGATGGTTTATGTTCAATGTAGAGACTTACTGTACTGTAAGTACACATATTATCTAGTCTATTTCATATCAATATCTAATCCAGTAATGTACAGAATATCAATAAAAATATCACAGAATTAACACGTTCGAGGACAGAACGAGATTATACGTCATCGTTCGAAATTTTGATATGGCACAACGTACAATGACGTCCAAATATTTTTTTTACTTTACGACAGAACGTACATTTCCGATGAACGTTCAAGTTAAAATCCTATTGAATGTATCTTGTGTCACAACATTTAAAATACCCGAAGCTTTACTGTCACGTAGAGTAAGTTTTAAACTATTTCAAATAAGTGCCGTTGACAGTGGGCGGGAACGGTGCTCACACACGCACAACGTGTAAATACGTCGCGCGCGCCTACCGCGCTCCTACATTCAATGCGGCTGCGTCACTGCGGGGTGCGCTCGCGTTCGCTAAACATTTCGTGGCGTATCGTAATATTTGCCGCGACAAAACATCGTAATTATTTAGTTTATTTGATTTATGTATTATTCCTTAACCAGACAGTATACTATTTTACTATGAATTAATCCCGTTCACGTCTAGTTAACTTACTTTTAATGACATAACGTATTTATACGATAACGTGATAAAACGGTTGTGTCATGATGTCTTTAAAACAATATATTTTCATGGGAGGCTACGTACTCATACGTCGTATAATTTGTATGGACATTTACTGTGTCATTTTGGTACACAGTCTCAAGTGGTAGCGTCCTCGAACGTGTTAAAATATCGACATGGCACAACACTATTGTTTTTTGGTTTCATACAAACAAACACGGGGCAAATGCAACTAACCTCAAAGTTGCAATTGCCCCATTTTAGGTTTTTATCGGGGAAAATGTAACTATACACATATCTTGTTGTAGCTTTAACCAATCCATAAGCAAAAAATAATTATAGCTACTTACGGTTGTCAACTCTGCACTCCACTTGAAACACCAGCAATAAAACACTTCAAAACATATATTTTGTAGATTTGTGTCACCACGTGCGTTCGTACAAAATTGCTTAAAAATTGCCGTTTGACAGATCAACTTGTTTTACCTTCATTTTTAGCTGCAGCGCTTCCATCTATTATTTTCATGTAACAGTATGGTATACTCCGTAATTTACAGATGGCGTTATATTTAAAAATCCCATCATAACGGAGATATTTAATTTAGTTACAATAGCCCCGTAGTTGCTTTAGCCCCGGGGCACCTTATTAGTCGCCATCTTGGTACTCACTCCCTTACACTCACTTTCTAGCCATCTTAACATCTTTCATACGATAAGGAATCTTAAATTTCTTTGTACCTTGAGTTCGACTACGGCAGTTTCTTATCGCCTCGCAGAAAAATCTAGTTATGACAGCTCCGAACACGTCCATTATATAATAACTGGTTGTCGTGTCCTTCCCGAAATCCTGAGTCAATCTGTTTATTTCGCATATCACGTGGTCATAACCTGTGAACAAAGGTATAGTAATTGAGTAGTTTGTGGATCTTCTGTTGGATTTTTGTTATTATAATGCTTACACATGTTATTTACCTATTTGACACCGAGACCCCTCCGTGCCTCGGAAAGCACGTTAAGCCGTGGGTCCCAGCTATCATTCTTCGTAGATCTTTGATAATCGTTACGGTTAATCACAAACCAGAAGGATTTTCAAAAAATACGGGAATTTCTCCCGTATTTTTAGAAACGTTCACCTTCTAATCCCAGTATCAATCTGTTAAAAATACCTCCAATTTCCATATTTTTTTATAAGATTTTGACACTGTCGCTAAGATGCGACTACATTAATTTTAAACGTTTTTAATTTCGGGAATTACCTTCCTGAAACTTTGACAAGCAGTCTTACCAAGGGGTGTCGTGTTATCCAGTAACTGGGTTGTGGAGATCAGATAGGCAGTCGCTCCATGCAAAATTATTTAATTAATAATGTAGGCATTCTTACAAAAATAACAAAACAGATGATAAGATGACGTGTTCACTATGTTTTAAGGTCAGTGAAATTATAATCAACTCATCTACTTTGAAACTGGTTTTAACAAAACCAGTGGAGAACCTTTGTATAATTCCGAGGTCCTGCATTACAAAATAACTGTTGAAATATCAAGTGCCTTAATTAAATAGTTTAATTATTGGACAAGGTCGCTTCACCACGTTTTGTTTTATCATATTATATAAATACTAGATACCTAAGGGCCCATTCACACGCCACAATCACACCACATACTTAACTGAAGGAAAACTTTGTGAGGAAACCGGCATAGTCTAGAATAAACAAATCGAAGATATGTGACATGTGAGTAACATGTATGTAACGATTCAGTTTAGGCAGTGCCATCTGCTGACAGCGATTGTCCCAAACTGAGTCGCAAGTTTTGGTTTCATTCATACTTGTTTGGTACCATGACGTCCATAGAGCAGCTCAAGCGATGCAGTTTAGGAACCTAAACTGAAATGTCCTGTTTTTGATTCGTTTTTAATTAGATCACGGTAGGCCACCTTGAGCTAATTAAAAAGGTTCCTAAACTGCATCGCTTGAGCTGCTCTATGGTCGTGATGGTATCAAACAAGTATGAATGAAATCAAAACTTGCGACTCAGTTTGGGACAATCACTGTCAGCAGATGGCACTGCCTAAACTGAATCGTTAAACTGACGTCATGGTACGAATTAGAAGAACAGTTCAGTTTAGGTCCTAAAATGGACCTGTGTCCCAGCAGTTTAGGTCCTAAAATGGACCTGTGTCCCAGCAACATTATAGGCTGATTATGCTTATAATAATTATTTGTTTGCTGTTAAGACGAATATCTACCCACCAACAAAAATACATATTATACCCATTATTATGATGAAAACCACGTAGCACAGCATTCAGAGTTAATATTGTTTTAATTAACAAACATCCATTGGTATGAAATGTTTATTGAGTAAATATTAAAGCACTCATAATTATTATTGATAATTTTGGGTCGAAGCCAGGTCGAAAATACATTTCCCAATAAGCAATGTTAAAAGTTCATGGAAAGCAAATGTCAACTAATCTAAACTAATATCATAAAGTGAAACAATTTGATTGTTTGTATGTTTGTTTGTTATGCTTTCACGCTAAAACGGCTGAGCGGATTTGGCTATGGCAGATGGCTAGACCATGAACTGCGGGGGAATTGCGTAACACATTATCAATCGGAATTGGTTTCTTTTTGACAGTTCAACTACATTCATTGCGTTATTTACGTGTTGAGTAGACAAATTTTTCGAACTTATGAAGTAATGGATTAGCAATTTGCTTCAAAATGATTCAGATTCCGATTGATAGTGTGTTACGCAATTAGGGAGCTGGATTAGGACATAGGGTACTTTTTATTCCGATTTTCTTATGGGATCGAGCCTTATACGGGTGAAACCGCGGGGCGCTGGTAGTCTAAACTATGTAATATTATAAAGAGAAAATATTTGATTTTTTGTATGTTTGTTTGTTATGCTTTCACGCTAAAACGGCTGAACGGATTTAGATGATAGAACATGACCAGTGCTAGGATATTTTTGCTTTTTATCCCGATGTTCCCACGGTATCGAGGGGAAAACGTGAAATCTCGAGAAAAGTAAGAGTAAGAAAATATGTTCTTGAGGCTGGTTGTACCCACGTGTTTCAATATTTTGTGCGTACTTAATTTTTACTGACAGCCAAATTAACAGCACATTTTAATTATATTCGTATAATTACGTGTAATAGTGAATGAAATTAGAATTTATTGATGGATGCGGTGTCATGTGTGGTGTCATCGACAATCCTATTAGCGCGAACGATTATCAATGATACTGAAATACTGCAGTTTTATGTTTATTGAATATTCAAATGATTGCAAATGAAGGTACCTACTTTGATACGGGCTAAAATTACTGTAACAGAATTGCTGATAGCATAATTGTGTAATATGTACCCTTTATGTAGGTATGTGTGTGTGTATGTGCATTTAAACGTGTAATTTACATCATTTTTCTGATCTCAGTACCTAAATATCAATGAATTTTGCCTTAGTTCTGGGGATATGATCATTATCACTTGATTGGCAGATAAACTGCGGGGTAATTGCGTAACACACTAACAGTAGGGGTGGCTTTCATTTGGACAGTTAAACAACATTCATTGCGTTATTTACGTAGGTGAGCTAACGAATTATTCGAACATATGAAGCAATGAATTAGCAATATCCTTCAAAATTATTCAAATGATTGATTGAAACTGAAATATATACGAACATAAATGTAGGGAACAGCTGATTTTTTTTCGCGATTTCTGATTTGGTCCCATAGTAAAAGTTGTTCATAATGATGAGTACAATGACCTCTTAAGAGGTTGTTGGTGTTTTTCCAATAAACCTGTATACTAGTTTTCTTGTTAGTTCCACTAAAATGCGATTCAAACCAAGGACGGCAGTTCTATATATCTACCTACATAATAGAAAAAAAACTCTTACCACACAAGTTTCTCACTTGTCTTACATAACTAAAATTCTTGATACATAAAACCCATATGTAATTCCTCCTCAGATGCACCAATCCTCGTGTATATTCATGGCGGCTACTGGCAGGAGCTCTCCCGCGAGGTGTCGAGGTACCCAGCAGGCCCCCTCCACAAGTTTAGGGTGAAGACCATTGTTGTCGGCTACGACCTCTGCCCGACTGCCACCCTCGCTGATATCGTCAGCCAAATAAGAAACGCGGCAAGATTTGTGTTCGAGTACGCAGAAAAAATGGGCTCCAAGTAAGATAACCCTTCACCTAGATAAATAATTTGTGATGTAATGAACCGAAAACAGAGATAAGCTCGACGGACAAGAATATTCAAAGTTTATTTAGAGAATTAAATAAGTATTCAGTTCGAATGGTAAAGCTTAAACACCTCAGCCACAATTTATAGCATTGCATTGATCAATTCGATATTATCTGGCTTGATTTGAAGGTATTTATATAGAATAGAATAGAAGAAGTAGTACATTACTGCAGCGGTCAGCAAAAGAGGCATATCAATGTCATGTCCATCAGGACGAATGCGTAAATGTGGGCCGAGGCGAACCCGAGGCACACATACGTAAGTCCATCAATGCCTAGTTGTGGCCAAGGCATGTATAGTACTTTTCTCAAATAATGCGCGGAAATTAAAACTAACTAAATTAAGTAGAAATTACAAAATCAATTACGAACAACAATAATTTTTCCAGCGCTAGTGTTCATTTTTTTTTTTTCAATAAACAGTTTTTTATTTGCAAGGCAGTTCGAAATTTAAATAAAACCTTGATAAGTTACCTCCTTGGTTGCCATGTTTCGGAGTAAAAGATAGTTCCATTTTTAAATTACACGACAGATATGAGTTTACTATGTAATTTATTTGGCCGCTAAACCACGACAGATATGGATTTTCATACAACTTTTGCCGGCCGCTGCTCGCATGTATATCTCAAAGAAGGTTGTCAAAATAATGCTCAAATTTCCAAGCATGTTTGAGAAAATATTGTTTATTGTTGCTGCAGGTGGTTAACAAATAAAGTTGGTCAAAGTAGAAATAAAGTAAAGTCTACAACATGCCTCTTACCTTCCTCTAGGGTGAACCTACAAGAGCCAGATTATCGGCTCCTACTTGTGACAGTGGAACTAGATAGCTAAAGTACCTACCTACCTATAATATTTGTCGTAGGTAAATAAGCGTTTCTAATAAAACGGAAACCAGTCCGAATCTGGGGCCTTTCCAATGAAAAGCACAATAAATTGCGAAAGACTGATTAATAATTATTTATTTATAAACGACATACTTAGCTTTTGTTTTCCAAGCATAAACGAAATCGGGGTCAATAGAAAATATTCACTCCGTCTTTGTAATTTTCAGAGGCGTGTACTTCGCGGGTCACTCGGCGGGTGCGCACCTCGTCGCCAAACTCCTCGCGAACGCAGACTTCTTCGAGAACACGCCAGGAGCGTCCCGCCTTCAAGGAGCATTCCTCGTGTCAGGGGTATACGACCTCAGGGAGATTGTCCACACGTCTGTGAACGACGCTGTCCAGCTGCCGAACGAGTGGGCAGTACCCCTGTCGCCCCATTTCGACGACTTCACACACCTGCAAGGAAGGAGGATACGTTTATACATTTTAGCAGGACAACACGACAGCCCCACCTTCAAAAAACAATCCAGAGAGTTCTACGAGATCCTAAACAACACTTGCCTAATGCAGAATATGTATTTGGAGATCAAGGACGACATGGATCACTTTGACATCGTCGAATGTTTCGCCAACGACGACAACTATCTGAAGAATCTGTTAATTCACGATATTCGTAAACATTTACTATAAATTACTTTTATAGAGGTCAGGTACCGAAGCTTGTAGAAGGTACCTGCCTACCTGTATTTTAATCTGTAGTACACACGGCTACACATCAAGCTATACATTTCCAGTTTTAGCTGACCTCGCATTGTATAGGTTTTTCGTAGAATCAAAAGTCAGCATATACTGGTACTGTATAGCTTGATGTGTAGCTGTGCTGTAGGTATACCTAAAGTAAAATATTTTATTGTGACTGAAATACCAAGCGAAAATTTCTCAACAATTTGGAATGAAATAAAATCTGAAATGATTTATAGCTAAATGAAAAAGAAGATTAATGCAGCCCAGGTTAGCACGGGTGCGTTTATCCCGCGGCGAATTTTTTTCGGGCACTGGATTTTCAACGCGCTGCTTAGGGTCGAGAGTTGAAAATCCAACTGTGTGGTTTTTTGACGCGCTGGGATACGCTCTGTTGGATTTTGAATACTCGGCTGAACACCGAGAATTGAAAATCCAGTACGCGATAAAATCCCGCCGCGATATTTTTACGTCCGTGCGCGAACGTGGACTTAAGATCATCTGCTGTTATCTTGTTCTAAATAATAATTCAATTCAATTCAAATATTCTCAATTGTAATGAAATACGCTCCATTGAGAGCTAATTAATACGGCCGCAATGTGACACAATTTAATTGCCTTTGGAAGCAAAATTGAATTAACGATATAAATAACAGAAAAGTTTATAAGCCTGATGCAATGTTTTATATAAATAGGTACACATTTATTTTTAAGCTACAGAACTGTTGTATGTATAAGTTTAAGTTCAATAATAAAGATCTTTATGGTCGTATGTTCTAGGTACCTATTGTATTCGTCTTGTATAGTCTACGACAAATATTTCTTACACGAACAGCACTCGTATGAGTATATTAGATAGGAATGTTTTATAACTAGTCGTTAAAAGTAATTGTCGAAATAATATTATGTATGTACAGACGCCAGCACATCAAGCTACCCGAAACTGTCAAATTTTCCCAATCAACTTTGAACCTTATGCTTTAGCGATAAAGTTGAAAATCTATTATAGAAATTTGACAGATTTTAGTAGCTTGATGTGCTGGCGTCTGTACCTAAGTTGGTAAAGCTGGGTATCCACTGTTCGCACGCTAACTGTGCCCCGCGCTACTTTTTAGTGTTTGTATAAAATCGCCCATCACGACAAAACGGATGCGCGTAGCACATTTTGTGTGTGAACATAGGGAACATCCAGTTTATAAAGGCACCTGTCGCACCGACGACGACGAGGAAGCGATTAGCCATCAACTAGCCAACGCTCAAGAAACGTACAAAAGATTGTAAGTCCCGTGGAAGTAAAGGAGATACATATATTAATAGTTCATCGCTGACTGTTAACATCGCCGGTATCTACCTACTCGTTTGTCAAAGACCAAAGCTATCAAAGAGAGTACTCGCTCAGCGACGCTCGCTTGGCAGGCAGTACACGGTACATACGCATAGCCGGCGAGTAATCGCTCATCGCCGTCGCGCACTCGCTGCTCGTTTTCCGCCAACTCCTTTTTAGTTGCTAGTTCTACTCGCTTCTCGGGCGACGCGACAGGTGTCTTAGAACATAAGCATTTGTTTCGAAAGTTTACCCATAATCGTAATGATTATATTAATCATCAGCTAATGGTTTAATATCCAAGATCCTCGACCAACACCTGAGGAGGCTCTCGTTGGGCAGCTGGATCAAGGGCTTGATTCAGAAAGTGGTACTTCTGGACACGGCCCGCATTGTTAGGAGGTTCCTCTCTCTGGAGCCCTGACCGCCGGTAGCTTGGACCCTGTTCCCGATACCGGTGGGCTACTATTTTTTTATATTTTTAAATATTTTTATACTTTTTTATATTCTAATATTTAAAAATATAATTTATATGAATTTAGTTGAATAAAGGTAAAATAATATTATTAATCAAAATAATTTAGTTGTTAAGTTTTGCAATGTTACCAGACTTGTTACTGAGTCGTTATTAAGTGTTAGGTTATAATGCTCATTATAAAACAATAAATGATACATTTTTTTACACACTAAGCAGTTTTCTTGTCATTTGGACGTCTGCAAAGGCACCATAGATGCATTACCATCCCACATCCCATGAACATAGATGAAATATGTCACGTGCCTATAGGTAACTACAACGACCCACAAGACATCCTGCTGAAATATACAATGTGGAGACAACAATACGACAATTAATGAAAATACTGGCAATTTAGTGCATAGAATAATTTTATTTTGAAACTATCAAATGAAACTTATCATCGAAATTAGAATAAACAATTAAAAAAAAAAAAAACTACCTACAATTAATTGGACCGACTATGGATTTTGCCGATCTTTATACTTAATATGAATATGATTGAATTTTTGTACGCATACTGGGAACGTCATTAGATATACGAAGTTTCAATCTTCGTCCCCACATTGTATGTGGTGGTGGTACCTACAATACAACCCTGGACGCGCAATCCTTCACAAAGTGTAGGTAAAGCTACTACGGAGGTATAAGGAACAGGGTGTAAATTTCATTCATCCTCCATAGAACAGGGCTGATTTTTTTTTCGTGATTTCAGAGTTGTTCCCATAGTGAAAGTTGTTCAGTTCGTTGGTCTAAAGCACCTCTTAAAGTTTTGTAAGGTTCATTTTTTAACACTTTATATAAATATGCTAGTTGCGCAGTAAACTCTGTTTGTGCGATGTAAGATTTTGCGTGACGTCAGTGTGATGCGGACTGAATACCAACTGATGCGTAGTTCGCATGTGGCGTTGTACCTAAATGCCGCCACACTACTATAAACGACACCAAAAAAGATTAGAAGGTCCTAAGCCTGTATTGGCCTGTATTAACTGTAGGTACCTACCTACTCGACTTTTGAACTTAAGCCGCATCGCTGAATAACCGAATTAGGCAATATCTAAAATATAAATAAGTAGATAAGTATTATATTATCTGTAATAAGTTCAAATTCGCCTTTCAAACATCGTTATTGTTGACTTCCAATAACAAATTGAATTTAAATTTTCCTAACTTCTTCATTTGAGATTTGTTTTATTTGTAACTCCATGTCTAATCTTTGCTCGTAGTATATAATATTAGCATAATTTTGTAATATTTTATTTTTAACTTTAAGTACATTTAGATACCCTTAGAAAACTTTATTTTATTTGAGTTGTGCTTATTTTGCACGGACTTGTTTCAAACAGTATTTTAAATAAGTATCTACCTAATCATTATTTTATTACCTAATATTTTTCACGTCTAGATTAAATTGCGTTTCATTTATAACTTCAACGAGTTCAGTTTATACAAAGGACAAGTTCAAAATAAATGTATAATTCTAATCCTAGTATTCCCTGTATCGAATGAATGATCCATCTTTATCTATACTCTTAGGTAGCTAAGTAAAGGTAAACAAAAAAACCACGTGGCTTAGTTAACAGACTAAACGCAATACGAGTCTATTCAGTTGTCATGCTACGTTACAGTTGTACTCTTCAATTTAGCAATGTTATTAATGAATTAGTCATAATAAAATAGTAACGAATTCAAAACTGCACATTCAATGTTTTTGTAAAAAGTAATTGCTACGAGATGCGGGAACGAGTGTGATGCCGAAAATATTCTTATAGTTTTTAGAATTTTTGTCTGTTAGGTACCTACCTGGATGTATGTATGTGTGGATTTGGATGATAAAGTTTGGCTCACAGGGTAGGTAGGTACTTTTATTCCCGGAGGTGCGTTCCCGTGGAATATTTTCCAATATCCACGCGGGTGAAAAAACTGTCTTATCTTCTTTTAATTACAAACAAAAACAGGAAAACTCGTTTCAATTACATTAAAAAAACGGTTGACATTTATAATGTCAGGCGACTGCAAAGTTTGTTCTCACTTCGTTAAGTACGCTTGATGTCCCTTACATCTTATTTACGTCTTGTCGGAAATTACTCCGTTCCTAATTTGAGGGAGTAGGGACGAAACGACCGCTTCTGACGCGCGAATGAATTCCTCTACTCGCCTTTTGATGTTAAAGTTTAATTAAAACGCACCAAACATTCCGTAGTAGTGACTTAATTAGTGATCTTGATGCTAATTGAAGGGTTAGTTTGACGTTCTCTCCTCTTCTCGTATGATACAAGAGAGTTCACGCCGTGGTGGAGATCAGCCAGTACTTATAGCCAGTCAGCAAAAACATGATGGCTGACTATACTGGTTTAACGGTAGTGTGATTAACCTCTCACACGTTTGTTCTCCTCCCTGTCGAAACACCCCAGGCGTCGGAGTAGTTGAATGGGCGCAGTAAAATCATTGTTATTTTAACAATGACAATAGAACAATGACACTGTTGTGTACACTTAGTGTACCGTTGACGTTTCGAGCACTTTCTCTTATGTACATTTGGTGTACACTTGACGCTTATGAACTGACCAGCACGCGACAAAGAAGCTTGACCACATTTATACGACAGAAGTAGGTAACACTGCTAGCCTAGCAGTTGCGAAAATTCATACATACATAGGTACATAGATAAAGTCACCAAAAGAGACAAGTAACCAGAGTCGTCGGTGTATTGTTGAAGTTTTGTAAGAAACCGATGGATGCTTTGGAGTCGACTTTAATGTAATATCTAAGTAAATGAACTGTTTGTTTTCTATTAATTAAATTAATTTTATTCGAAAACATCCATCGGTTTCTTACTAAACGTCAACTATATCCGACGACCCTGGTTCAATGACTAATAAAACTTATGGACTTGTCATACCTACAAAATTAGCGTGTATACCTACAAAAATCGGGCAGTTAAGAGTAAACTAGTCGCGAGCTCGAACTCACTGGTGGTCATGGGCAAAAAGCACGCTGTCTCACCTGGCTTCGTGTCTGACAGAGCTAGTATCAGAGATGAGTAGTTAGACACTAGTCTACACGCACAACGTCTAGTTCTCACGGACAGAAACACCGTTCCGAACTGATAGACGCGTAAAAATATTCGAAACGTGCTTTGGAAAATCGAGTTTTAGGAAAAAACCACTGCATAAATCAATTATAAATAAAGTTTATTGAACTCTTCGATAACTTAGCTTTGTCGGTACGGGCTTGGTTTTGATGATTTTAGACGTCTTTTATCACTTATTTACACCCAAAGTTACGTTAAAATTAACAAGAAAAACGAATCTTTGTTGGCTCATAACTTTTTAATGGTTTGTTATTTTACGATTCTGTTTCCGTACAGACACAATCAATAATAAGACAAAACGATATCATGTTTAATTTTGGATGTACAATGTCAAACAGTTGAGTAATACTCTCCCGAAATTTGTATGGAAAAAATATCGACTAGTGGCACCTTAAGATGGCCGCCTTTCATAGGGTTGTAACTGCGAGCAACATGCGCAGCTGATATCGACATTATTTAACCTACATGAATTTGTTTTCTATTATTTATTTAAATTTTTCGAATTAGCCTCGTAATGTAATGCAGCTGAAGTGACAAGAATTTTAGAAGTTGTGGGTGTTTTATCTTTCTTGGTTTTATAAGACGTTGTAACTTGTCACCTTTCTCAAGCTTCATTTAATATCAGAAGGCCAATATTCTCGTAATATATTTACCTACTTACTACAGGTGTAGAGTATTGTTCATACGAGCTTACATTACACACTAACCAGGACCAGGAGACTTATGATGTCGTGACTGGCAAAAAAATATTATTGTTTATTTCCTACCCCGTTGGTCTAGTGGTCGCAAGACCGATTGCTAAGTGTGGGGTCCTAGGTTCAATACTCGGGTCGAACTTCGATTATTAATTATTACTTTTGTTATTACATTAATGGCATTTAAATAATACTAGATTGCTAAAAAAATAAATAGTTGCGGTCATCTATTCGACTATATTTAACAGAATATATACAAAAACCATTGAGATCGCGAATCGGCAAATGTATACCTTGTTTAACTTGGCTTGAGACAAAGTATAAACAATCACCACAACCAAAACTAGGTGATGAAAAATTCGAAACACACACACAACTCCTCCTTATTACACAAGAAGATCATACAATTTTTGTCAAAATTATATGATCATATAATAGCAGGATTATATCCATTGCAAGGCTATTAATGGACATAATATGGATTATAATCGATAATAACTCAAAGCATCCGAATATTTACCCAACACTAGCAATCAACCGTTTGACAGCACATCTACCACAAAACACGGCAACATAGAGGAAAAACCCCGGCAGTTAACATGGCGACCGACCACGCATAGAAATGATTTTGACGTCACACAAAACTGTTGCCAAATTTAGTACTTGACAAACATTTGACGTCTCTCTTTTCATATGCAGCTCTTGATTAGTTAAAAAGAAACAAAACGCTTTTTGATATGTGTGTGTCGATATGACAGATATTTGTATAACTATTATTTATATAGTAGAATATGCCGTCTCCATAGTTCTCCCAACTCAGTGCCCTGGTTACTTATCAATTTTGGTGACCGTATATAAATTCACGCCGATTTTTCATCAACTTCGAACCTTATGCATTAGTGATAATGTTGAAAATCTGTTAAAGAAATTTGACAGATTGTAGTAACTTGATGTGCTGGCGTCTGTACCTACCTAAAGTCTGGCCGACGGAAGCATAATGCGTTCTTGACACCTCTCAGTTTCATACAAACGAATACATGTTTTGTCAATTTGTTTTTTATTAGCTACTAGAATTGTCGCACTGACATGTGTCAGGAACGCCTTCTCACGACGGCCCGACTGTAGTTTTATGTGCCTACTTAACTTTAGGTTTGTTGATGTAAGTAGTATCGAACTGTTTTGTATGGCTCCCAGATTTCTAAAAAGCCTTGGCTACTAAGGGCGAATTACACGAAACTTTTATACTTACCTAGAATAAGTCATCCTGATATTTTATTTTTATTTTTTGACAGTTTTTCATACTAGAACTGTCAGACGTAAACTTTATTTCACTGATAAAAGATCCTGTTCCAATTCTCTTTTGACATTGGCAGAATAGTCTGCATCGGCTTTACTTGCCATAATTAAAAATAGAATAGAACAGATAAAAGATCTGACTTTAGTAAAATCAGCCCCTACTATAATATTTAAACAGATTTTTTTTTCAAAATTTTGTCTAATGACAGAAGATAAACGGCATTTTATAATTATGGTTATATCTACTACAGATCACCCCTCTGTAACAAACAACAAAAATGTCGATGAAATAGCACTATTATTAATAGGCGGCCTTTCACTTATACCCAATAACACAGAGAAACACAAAAGAAAGGACTTAAGTGCGTATCGGCGGACGCCGCGCCGCGCCGCGCCTTTACCATGTTTATTGTTGCCAGCTAGCGCAAGAAGTTTGGTATTCCCGCCATGATCCCACAAAGGCTGCCGACCTCCTTACCTCCTTATAATATGAAAACATTTTGCGGTCAAGTAAAAACAAATAATGCCGTAAAGAGGAATTTCTCTAATCTTCACAGCTTTCAGACCTTTCTTGTTTGCTACAGCGTGAAAGTAACTTATCAACTACATCCCACGCGACAGAAATGAGTGACATAGTTATCGACAAAAGAGGTATATGGGTCAAACTTTACTTTTCGTAGGTGTTGTAATAGGCAACTGAAGGATCAATAACTATATTAGAAGGGTGCGAAAAAACAATGCATTTTCCTTGTGGGTGTAAGGTACAACTACATATTACCAAAATAACATTTTTATTCTATTGGCTGAGAATTAGCACTTTTTGAACGTCAAAATTACACGAGACAGTCTCCCATAACACACGACCATCACCACTTTTGTTTAATGCTCCACTTTTGTTTAATGCTTTAGCTGGGAAGAAGTGGCGCAACAAACTCCCCAGTAGAGTAAGTGGTTAGAGCCGCCTACGGATATGCAACGGGTACCAGAGACATCACAGATTAGTTGAGACAAAACTGAAATGCCTCATGTGCCCACAGATAACCCCGTAATTACACCGGCGGCATCGGCATCTATCAACATCGGTAGGTCGTAGGTTCGAACCCAGACAGGCGCTTTACTTTATAATGTAAATGATTTCATCACCTGCACTGCTCTCAAAACGGTGAAGGAAAACATCGCGAGGAAACCGGCATGTCCTAGAACCAAAAATTCGAATACATGTGACATCTTAACATCTACCAACCTGCACTGGGCCCGCGTAGTAGATTACCGGTCCCTCTCTCCGAAAGGAGGCCTGCAATGGGGACATTATAGGCTGATTATGATTCTGCATCGGCATCCATGCCCTTAAAACCGGAACACAGCAACACTGCATGACGGCAGAAAAGGTCTGGTGGCAGTATAGTTTCACGTGCGAGCTCCTTCACAAAGACTTCTAGCTAGAGTACCTACAGCAGTCTCTTTAGTATCAAAAAAGTGTAATTAAATAGTAAGGGCTAAAAGTCCCAGTGAACATTTTTCATCGCCTCGGTTTGTCTGAAGCATCTCCAAAAAATCTTTATACTTTCCAGAAATTAAACTGTTATATAAGTATAAGAGTTGAATTTACGAGTTCCTTGGATACCTACCTTAAGTAAGGTACACAAGTAATTACTCGTCCATCAAAGTGAAATGAAACTGTCGGTATCACAAGCAACATAACTCCATTTCATATTGTCTAGCAAAGCTTTTAACACGGGAGGTTATTTAAAAAGACAAATATTTACAAAACTATCTCAGTTATGTACAGAGCTTAGAAATAAATTACTAACTTATTTAAGGACGAATCTCTTAGACTTTTGTTATTTCTATCAAAGGTTGTAATGATTAGAAAATGTTTTTTGATGATTTACGTAAATACACTTCGTAGCAGCGCATTTTCATTGCTTTGTTTTTCTGGCTTAGATTATAAAGTCACGTGTAGTTACACCATTTATAACTCAAAAACGGCTCGACCGATTTTTATGATTTATTTTCGTTTGATCCCACTTTTGAATCCCATTTTTTAGGTATTAACGATGGTTCCCATTATCTTTGACTTAGCAGAATAACTATTAAAAAACATGGGAAAATTCACGAAAAAAAATAATGAAGATACCTACTCAATTCATTTTCTAATACATTTAGGCGGTACGAAGTTCGCCGGGTCAGCTACTTCTGAATAAACAGAAGTAATCAACAATTTGTAACTTAAACTGAATAACGGGCCAACAAGGAACAAAGAAGTGGACAACGATGTGCAAACAGGACCTACATAATAACATTATAAGTTTGAAGAAGTAGTTTTAAGGTTCGTCCACTTTGAAATAACTCCAAGCCTATCCCTTCGGGTGAGTTTGATAGGCCTTCTTATGAGATCCATTGTGAAGATCTAGAAGAAGAAATTAGTTCCTACTGAATAAAAAAAACTACTGTCGGGACTGCCTCGTTGATGTAGTGATCGAAAGCGCTTCTGTTGCTACTGCTGTCTTTGGTTCGATTTCCGGGTCGGGCAGTGTTATTAGGTTTATCCATCTGGAATTTCTCAGTAGCAGCCCGGAGTCTAGATTTGTGCCCGATTGATGGCAATGGACTCGCCCCCTGTTACATAGAACTTAAACATAACTGGCGAAACCGGTACACCTCTGACTAACCCTTCAGGGAATACAGGCGTGATTTAGGTATAAAAAATATTTTTTTTACGCTGCGGTCTTGTGAGTATATAAACAATAAACAGCCAGTGTGAATTAAAAAAAATACCTATTAAGTGGGACGGCCCGCAGCGGTGACGCGGCGTGTTCCATATTTAAAATTTAAAAAATATAAGTATATATATTTATAGTATAATATTTTGATATAATAATATATGGATACTAACTCTGTAAGCTGTACGGAAATTCAAAAACTTGGTTTTATATTGTTTATAGACTAATATTTGATTAAAAATGAGTTCAAGCGATTCTAAAATGTTGACCTCAGATACGGTTAAAGACGAGGCAAATACAGTAATCGAAAATCTTTTGCCAGAAACTTCAAAAGAAAAATACTACATACAATGATTTTATGAAGAAAATAAATAAAAAAATTAGAAAAACTACAATTTTTTGCTTTCCTTATATTCTAAATAAAAAGTAGAGTGTTTATCACGGGTGAAAGTCATCAATTCCTTTTAACCCTTGTATAACAATCTACTATTTACTTGTAATTTTAGGCAGACTGGGAGATGATTCCTAGTAAATAATACCAATCTCTTGTTTACATGCATTTACCACGGAGACTTTTCTCAGAAACATAGCTTTACTGCTAGAGAGTCGGTAAGAAGCACGTTACTATAAATAAATATAAACGCAAATCTGGTTGAGGAATGAAATATAAACAAACCGAGGCGAAGAGTAAATCACGGCTTATCTCGTACCGACCTCGGAATACTTATTTTAAGGAAACTCTTTGTGGTTGTTTTTGTTTAGTAATAGTGTTTTATTAAGTAAGTACTAGCAGCACCCCGCGGTTTCACCCGCATAAGTTTCACGTGGGAATATCGGGATAAAAACTATATGTCCTTTCCCGGGACTCAAACTATCTCTATTCTAAATTTCATCTAAATCGGTTCAGCGTTTTAAGCGTGAAGAGGTCAGACAGACACTTATGGCTTTAATATGTATTAATTATATGTCGAATTCAGGTACATTGGATTGTGATCAGACATACTAAGTGACATACATAGTGTCAGATACTTAAGTCGTGGGCGCAGAATTGGGATACGGGTAAACGAGAGAAATACTTCCTATAACTTCTACACAGTTTATGGTCAGTGGGTCGTCTTAGGTAGGTACTAATTAATACTCTGAACTGAAAAGGAAACACTGATTAGTTCCTAGGCCAGTGTGCCGCGACCACGTCTAAACGATCACTGTATTCACTGTCGCTGCATGGTCCGTAAGGTCCGCAACTCCGTATCGGACACAATACTCAATCCTAGACTCCGCAAAACGCTAAACAAAGGCGCCTGTATACCATTTTAAGTGCATACTCATGAAAGATCCGACATATAAATATGGATGGATGGTCTATTCCCTAAGTATCATAAAATGCTAATTAATAAATGGATCATAAAACGTACCTGTAGATGCCAATTAGTAGGGCTACTTACAAATTGAGTGCTTTGATTTGATTAAATGAATAATTAAACACGACATTCTATTTTTAAATCAGAGGAACCATTCTCGTAATTTTAAGAACGTTTACAGTGTGATCTCAGTATTTATCTGTCAAAAATACCTCTAATTTCCCTAGATATTTGACAAGTTTTTGACGTTGATTGTCGCTGAGATGAGATTGCGATTAGATTTTGAAGTTTTTGATTACGGGAATTGGCCTTCTGATGTTTTCAATTTGACAATTGAGGTCAATTTAATAATATTATTCAAACTATAATTGTTGGAAAAAGTTATTGAATATAAAGTTCTAAATACTAATTTGTTACTTTTCTAATAACAGATTGCGTAAGAATTTGACACTTTTATCAGATAGGTACCTACTTTTGAAACCAGACTACAGATGTATGTACAACAGCACTGAACATACATCACGGCTTCCCCGACCCTCACGAAGTCGTCGGTCGGGAATCCGAGTGTAGTACCTATCCGTCCGTGGAAAAACAGCTCACTTGAAGCTCACTTTACCTGTTTTCACGGTGAGATTTTTACAGAATAAACGGGCTGGTCGTTGTTGTGACGCTTGGGAATGCGGATCACTCTTAAAACGTGTTAATCTCAATTTGATCGTTTATGCATGAAATAAGTTGGGACCTACTTTTATTTATTCTTTTTTTTGTATTTGTTGTTAGAAGGAGATCCTTATTGGATTCCTACATAAGAAAAAAAACTCGGAAAGTACGTTAAGCTATTGGTCCCGGCTGTTATTCGTACCTAGATCTTTGACAGCCGTTACGGGTAGTCAGAAGCCCAAAAGTCTGATAACCAGTCTTACGAAAGGGTATCGTTACCCAGTAGTTAACTGGATTGTGGGAGTCAGATATGCAGTCGCTCCATGTAATACTGGTATCCAGCTGCATCCGATTAGACGATAAGCCGACCCAAAATTAGTTGGGAAAAGGCTAAGTAGATTCCTCCTTCCCCTTTTTAATCCATCCAAAGGTTTTCTTTAAAAGATCGCTCTTAGCGATAAGACCACCCATTGTGTCACCCTTTGTAATATTTATATATTTATGTCTGTTATTTATATGGTGTAAGTACATAATACAGGGTGGGCCAAAAGGTTTTGCAAATAGCAAAACTGAATATCTCGAAAACCGTTTGACAGAAGGGCGCGCGGTTGGCGGGAAAATATGCGTCACTTAATGCAATTTTACTCACGATGGAGCGGTTCACGGAACAACAGCGTGCTTTTCGTTTTTTTTTTTTTTTTACAAAAGCAATGATTCCTTCGTTACTGTACGACGCCTGTTTAGAATTGAACATGGATTACGCCGTGTAACTGAGTGTCCAAGTGTTAATTTAATCAAAGCTTGGATCGAGAAGTTCGGGCAAACTGGTTTCACAACGAATATTAAACAAACAGGGCGACCACGTTCAAGAAGAAGCAATGAAAACATTCAGCTGGTTGAAATTTCCGTAAGGAACGATCCAGAATCATCTACGCGTTAGTGTTCGGCGGTTCTGACAATACTTAGAACTAGTCTGTGGCAAATTTTGCATCTGGACCTTAAACTGCACCCATACAGGCTTCAATTTGTGCAGGAGATGAAACCAAACGATTACAAACATGCCATACGTCAAACGTGACTATACCGGTAGTCAAAGAAATGTTTCCGAACAAATTGATTTCTCCCAGAGATGATATCCCATGGTCTCCGAGGAACCCAGACCTTACACTTTGTGATTTTTTCTTGTGGGGATACCTGAAAAGTCGAGTCTACCATAATAAACCGACGACAATATCAAAATTAACACAAAACATCCATGAGGGGATAGTCGCGATTCCCCGTAGCATGTGTCAGCGAGTTTTCCAAAATTTGCGTAGCCGATTGCAGGAGTGCCAATGACGAGACGGAGCACATGTCGACGATGTTATTTTTAAGAAATAAATTGCATTAGATGTTTGTTACGTTTAATAAATTATCAACAAAGTAACATTTGTACTTTTATTTTTATTCATGTTTCAAAAGTGCAAAACTTTTTGGCCCACCCTGTACTTAATGAGTGTTCTATTCTATTCTATTGACATATCCCGTAATCGTCCCTTATTTATTACTAAAAACAACTCAATAAGCAATCAAATCCACGAGGAGGGGAGGGGCCCGTGGCTAAATAATAGCAGGCGCACAGGTCGATCGATCAGGTTAAGCTATGTTTGCCGCGGTTGGTCTGTGGATGGGTGACCATCTTTACCCCTCCGTGCCTCGGAAAGCTCGTTAAGCCGTTGGTCCCACTGTCATTCGTGGATCTTTGACAGTCGTTACATAGTCAGAAGTCCGAAAGTCTGACAACCAGTCTTACCAAGGAGTATCTTATTACCCAGTTACTAGGTTGTGGAGGTCAGATAGGCAGTAGCTCCATGTAAAATACTGGTATTCAGCTGCATCCGGTTAGACTGGAAGCCGACCCCAACATAGTTGGGAAAAGGCTAGGCAGATGATGAAGCAATTAAATCCACGTAGATTAGCACATCGCAATAGAAAAGTAAGTAGTTTCATAAGAAACTGCTTCTAATGTAAGTACAAATAATTTATGATGCTGAATCTGCACTTTCCTCCAAGTTTATCCAAGTATCGTCTATTTGCAGAATATGTCGAAAATAAGATGAATATTTTCGAGAGAACTTAGAAAAAAAATAACACATAACTGGCGGCGAAATGTGGGTGTATAGGTCAACTCCGCCTAAGCCTTTGGGGGTTACAGGCGTTATGTTATGTGTTATGTAGAAAAAAATAAAAATTAACGAAGTTAAAGTTTTGGGAAATCGTTCCCAAATTCCCGTTAGTGTTTACGCCTACTGTGCTAATGCACGCTACATCAAGCAATTAAACTGTGAGTCTGTGAACAATAGCTACAGTCATGCATGAGAAGCCAATCTGAACAAGCGAACCTGCATCAGTTGGCCAGAAACATAGCCTACCCGCATCTGCTTTATCCAGTTGTAAACACACGATGGAAAATATATTGTTTCTATGATACGAATAGAGAATCTATAGTTGAAAAATGTATCAAGCAGTGTTGCATTCAGTGGCGTCAAATCTGAGATTGAATTAAGGACTGCCACGAACTACACCAGACTGCTTGAAAAGTGAGCTTATTTTGAACTTCTCAGTTGAAGTCGGGTTGTTAGATTTTATTTATTTATATATATACTGTATTGTACACTACAAAAATACATAACAAAAAATAAATCGAACACTAAAAAATATACAAATGGGCAGCCCTATCGCTTTCTGCAATTTCCTCCAGGAATCCTTGGAATGGACAGCGATTTGCCTGGACATAAATTGGTGTAAATAATAAGTATACTTACATAATATATTAAAATAGATATACATATCCTAAATAAAATATACATAAATGCAAACATGCTAAATATATAAACAACGAAAATAAATTAAAACTTATATAATTAGGTACAGTCTCGAGAACAAGGTCACAACGACAAGTAATGTTTAAGAATGTTTATATTTTTAACCTTTTACCTTGTTATATTTTTTTAATTATCTCCGCCCTTTATCTTGATACCCTATGATCATAGTACCTACAATTTATTTTTAAGACAGTACTGACGTTTAAAATCCATCATTTTGATTATAATAAAAACAAAAACACCAATCGATAGACACCTCATGTGTTAAAATCCATCATTCATGCTTCGAAGAAAGACATAAGGAATCACACACATAAACCACATAAATAGAAAGGCGTAAAAACATAACCCTGCCTGTACTGTCGCGCAGTCGGGTAAAAATATATCGAGGTCAAAAGCACGCCCATTCAGAAAAAAAAATAGCTATATTAAACAAGCCACAAAACTATCGCACAAACACAAGCTTAAGTCCAAGTCTAAGTGGGCATTTCGAATACCAGCAGCTAAACATAATTAACTCCAAGTTATCCGCCAAAACTACAAACTGGGTACAAAGTTACCGAGCAAGTTAGCTTTGGGCGGGCTTTCGGCGGGCGGCAGAGAGTCGCGAACCGCCGCCCAGGCTACACCGTGCCCGCGCCATGTAATCCAACCAAGCGATCGTACGAAATGTCCATATAACTAAAACAATAACTAATAATAAAAACAACAATATAATCATTTGTTCTTTAACACGTGAGGCTGCGAAGCAATACCACTCTTATTTTATTAAAGTTTAAAATAGTTTTAAAGTTTAAACAACAGTATTATTATTACGTGTTAGTACATGTCGATGTAGTTGTTGTTGTGCTTTTTGTCTACTTTAAAGGTAAGTTTGTTTTTTTCTAACTTTTAATAAGTTTGAACATTTATTTTTTATAGAAATACGGATTTGTTTCTGACTAAAGTTGAGAAGTTATTACAAGCGTGTAAAGTTGTGAAGAATTTCTTGAATATTTAATGCCTTTATTTTGAATAACCTGAATTATTAAATTAAGCAACTGCAGCAGTTAACAGTTAGCGCTTCGTAATTAATTTGAGGCCAAATACGTCTAACTAACTTTATAGCAACTATCTACTACAGGATGATAAAATACATAATTTATATTTAAAAAATCAAATACTGTAATTTAGCCCCTCGGGTTACTTTGCAATTCACCAAAACTACAAACAAGCCACAAACACTTTTTATCACTAATAAAGCAAGAAATAGATTCATAATAAAGAGTATGACGTAACACTTTAGATTCTTTGTTAGTTACTAGGTTTGTATTAGAATTAATGATGACTCCAATTTACGAACATTTGATGTGCACAGTTTTGTAAAAGTTACGTTGTTTTACCATTTCTATATTAATTTCAAATAAATTTTGATAGGAATCCATTGATATCTTGTCTTTTGTAAATCATAATCCACACGGAATTTTAGAGCTCATCAAAACATTTCTTAGCCCAATTTGTTTAGGATCGGCACAGCGTGTCTACTTCGATTCACATTTTTAGCCATAATATCATCTTTCACACAGTCATCGTTTCTACACCTGTACACCATACATATTCAAAACATTCCATATATGTTCCTCATTCCTCCACATCACATGCCCATTCCATGACCATGGCGATTTCCTCATTACTTCCCAGTCACGGGCCTCCTTCTGGCGGAATTTTCGCCCTGTCCTCAAATATGGGATATTAAGGTCGCTCTTTGAACATATAACATCACGCCTGCTGTACTCCTTAGATATATGCGAAGAAACAGAGGGGTCTACACTAGGTCACCAAAATTGCTAAAATTACATATTAAACCATGTTCTAAATTTTCTAGTTTTCTAAAATTCCAGTCACTGCTCATCTTCTTAATTTTTATTAAGACGAGTGTGGAACAAGAGAATTTAGGATATTGTTTTGTGATTGAGTCTTAAAAATAAACATTATTAAGATGCCTCCGTATTTGGTATATAAACATTACAAAAACTCGTCCCGTAGGTACGTAGGGTAAGTAAAGCAGTTTTAAAAGTACCTAGTTATCTTCAAAACAAAATATCTGTCTCCAAAAATGTTATAAGGAGTTTGATTTACTTCTACGATGTTTGGAACAACTATTGTTAGAACTTTAGAAAAACAAAAGTACGAAACTCCACCGTCAGTAGATTTGTGGCTGGGGACCTAACATCACAGTTAATATTCGTGCAAAATAAGATAGATGAGTTTACACTTTAACCTATTTTGACTCGTCACATAAAAGATCAGAATAGTTCAGTGTTTATTGTGCTGCTCTAATAAAACATCTGAAAATACTGAAATGAATCCCATCATCGAAATGCCTATGTCTTGGCGGACCAAGAGTGACCAAACACCGGAGTGTGTGGAACTATATGCACCGAATGGTCTGAGCCTTGGATATGATACATTTGAATTAATTCGTGTCAAGGCTCATGTAACATGTTCAGTCGGTGCCACTGCCGCAAAGAAACCGGCTTTATTACCGTGGAAAATGGTGTTCTTTACATGAAAGTTTTTAGTAGATCAGTAAGAATCGCAAGTACAATTTCGTATATTAACACTATCGCTGTTCGTGAAGCAAACCTTAGTAAGCACCTACTAAAACAATAGCTGTGATCCAATAGTTTGCGCCCTGATTGGGAAAAGGTTATTGTTTGTTAAATAGCAGAATTACCCATCTGTAAAACTTGAACGTGTGGGTTACTCTTGAGGGTCCCATTCTAATTATAGCCAACCTTAAACTCGTATTAAGAGGGTGCACTCTGAAAGTTGGCAACGTCGCAAATGGCTGCCTATTATATCGCTGTTTTGATTAAGGGAGGGGATGCGATAAGGTAGTCTGTGAAATTCAAATTTTCTTGAGTTTTTTTGCAATTTGCAGGTCGGTGGCACGTTTTATGTTGATCAAAATATGAATCGCGTTCGCGACCGTCACCAATATGTAGGTATTTCCAGAATTATAATCATTAGAATGATCAATACAACTCTCTAAGTTAGAATTGACCTCGAATGTCATAATTTCACGAAATAATCATTCATTAGGGTAAAATGTGAGCTGAAAGAGATGTATTGATGACTTGAATGATTATAATACTGTAAATACATATTTTTAACCGACTTCAAAAAAAGGAGGAGGTTATCAATACGGTTGAATATTTTTTAAATGTTTCTTAACTCAGAACTCCGTTATTTATATGCCAGTTTGCAAAAAAAAATTTTTTTTTTTAAAGGATATACTTTCAGATTGGTTCCATTGTCATCATGTCAGGATCTGATGATGGGATCCTGGAGAAATCAAAGGAACTCTTCAAATATTATAGGCACACCTATACTTGGGTGTTTTTTATAGTAACTTAAAGTCAAATCATTTATTTCAAATAGGCACATTCAAGGCACTTTTGAACGTCAAAAATTACAATAAAATAGAATTGATTCTAGTCGCCCCTTCCAAAAGGTAGTTTTGGTATAGAGAAGAATGGGCAAGAAACACCACCGTTACTCTTTTAAAATGTTTTAAAATATTTTGCATGCATTAATTATATAATAATATGTGAATCGTGCATTTGTTCTCGGAAAGCACCTTTTGGTGAAATGGAACTGATGATGAAGACCACAGATGGCCACCGCAACTACTCAATAATAAGTATTTCACGGGTTCCGATTCGATTACCTTTATATGGTTGCTAAGCAATTTATGCTCGTCACAATGCGAATGGTGAAATGGAGCTGATGGTGGAATACCAGGAGAGCTCCTCAACAATTAACGTCCCTGCATCGGGAAAAGGGGAAAAGCAATATTTTGTAAAAGGCGATGCGTAAGTTGACACTAGGCTATTGTAACTTAGATAAATTATAAGCAGACCCACTAAAAAGCGAGATATAAAAACTTTTTAACAACAAAACAAACCGACTTCTAAAAAAAAAGTGAAAAATAACTTAACATTTCGGAAGTCGGTGGCAAAAAACTAAAATACAGACCAAAGACACCGACTTCCGAAATTAAAGTTATTTTTCACTTTGTAGTGTTTTTTTATTGGAAGTCGTTTTTAGATTTTTTATTGTAGTGAATAATTTTTTGTTCAACATAAAACCTGATACAGGATACTGACACGAAAATTGCAAAAAACGTAAGAAAATTTTAATTTCGAGGGCTACCCGGGCGCTTTTGCCAAGTTGTCAATACTAACAAATGAAATTATGATAAATATATCGCACAGTAGTGTAACTAGGTAATTTATATCGCAACATTGGAAAGCCTTTCCAAATATTAAGAAGGTTTCTATTGCCAAAATACATAATTAAACCATTTGTTTGATATAGATGAGAATACTATGGATAATTAAATATTCAGCGCAGAGTTGTGGGCAATCACGTCAAATAAAAAACATAGTTAAACACCCACCATATTTCAGTCACCATTAATCATTTCGCGAAATAGGAAGACTTTCATAAAAATAAGGCTCTAGTTTGGATATAACGAATGCCATTAACCATTTGCCACAACATAAATCAATGTCTTCGTAGCGAAACATAGTAACGGCTGTAACAGTATAATTATACGTATGGTCGGACTTCGGAATACCTCGCTCCTCTGAGGTCATGTCTTACATATTATTATACTCCGCCGCTTGTCTTTTTTAACCGACTTAAAAAAAAGGAGGAGGTTCTTAATTCGGTTGATTTTTTTAAATGTGTTTTACCTCAGAACTCCGTTATTTATAACCTTTTTTTTTATTTGGAAGTATATACTTTCAGATAAGTATTCCATCAAAATCGGTTCAGTAGTTTGGATTTTAAACCAAAATTACTGGTAAAAATTCAAGTACTTAAACGAAATTGTTTTTTTGTATGTATGTTACGCGATATTTCCGGTAACTGTAAATCGATTTCAAAAATTCCTTTTTTTTAATGGGTAGGGTATGCTTCAGGGGTGGTCCCATATACATTTTATTAACTTTGCTTGAGTAGTTTTTGAGTTAGCTTCAATAATAGGAATTTTTGGCACTTAGTGTATATTGATGATGTTATAATAACTTCCTGTCACTGATATTTACATAGCAAGTAGTGTTATACGAATTTGCGCGGGGTAAGTACCTACAACTTAAAAGTGAAAAATAAAAACTTTTTTACAAAAACAAAACAACCGACTTCCAAAAAAGACACTACAAACTGAAAAATAACTTTAATTTCGGAAGTCGGTGGCAAACAACGAAAATGCGAACCCAACGACACCAACTTTCGAAATTAAAGTTATTTTTCACATTGTAGTGCCTTTTTTGGAAGACGTTTGTTTTTTTTTTTGAAAAAAAGTTTTTTTTTCGGATTGTTTCAGACTATGGTTTCAGATAACAGGTTAGAACTACTGTATTTCCTTGATTTGCTTTTCTGTTCGGTGCTTAACATAATAATCGGCCTATAATGTTCCCACTGCTGGGACATAGGTCTCCTCTCTTCGAGAGGCAGTGATACCGAACCTACCACGCGGGCCCAGTGCCAGTTGATATATCTCACATGCCTTCGAATTGTTGGTTCTTTCATGCCGGTTTCTTCACGATGTTTACCTTTGTAGTGGTACGTAACCCACACAAACTTCTAAGCTCAAGTACCTATAACATCGCACGTCTGCTAAGCTCGAATACAAGAAGCGACGACGACACTCCAGTTGGTTACTAGCGTTGCTTGCGCCATTTGTGCTATTTATAATTGTAGTAACTTTATTATTAAATTCATTTCGTAATACTGATGGAAAATTTAATATCATCACACTATAATATATAGAACATACATCACATCCTAACAAAAGTTCTATACCTTCACCATTTTGGAGCAGTGGCTATGAAATTATTTACACAAAGTAAAGCGCCTGCCTGGGTTAGAACCCACGACCTACAACTTGTAAGTCGGGGCCGTTACCACTGGATCACCACTGCTTGCTACGTGCTTGCTTGGTAGTTTTGGTTTTTAACAACACGCGGAAGAACATTGCACTGTTATTGATTCTTTTAAAAAAAATCTCTTTTATCCCGACACTTACAGGTTAGGGTTTTTTTATAACGGGCCAAACCAATCCCAAGACCGACAGTAGATCCATAATTATTACCTACCCAAAATGTTGGTGTAATGATGACGTACACTTGTCGTGCTTATATGTATTACAATCATGACATTACTTTCGGTCACTATCAGGGCTTATTATAGTTAAATCTCTCATTTGTGCAGACATACATTCATTTTACTACTTTAGTTATTAATTCCTGTACACACATAATTACAATATAACTATATACACTAGATACTAAAATAAAAGACTAACTAACCTACTATACAAATAAATAAAAAATAAAAAAAAACTAAAGGACACTTAGGCGTCGAAGTACTTATCCGCATCGCTGTCATCCGGAAACGTGCCCAGAAGACTGGCATTTTACTACTAAACTATCCATCTATTTTGAGATTTATTGGAGGCCTAAGCAAACAAAAAATCCATTTTGTTCAAGAATAACCACAGCGTTCCGCTTTTCTTCTTCATAGAAACTGCTTACCTTTACCTTAAGGAAGGTATACCCACATCGACTATCCCAAGAAAGAAAAGTAGAACACTGACTTTTAAAATCAACCACGCTTGCGACCATTGGGCTAAAATCGGCTAAAAATCCAATTTTCACCGAAAAAAGTTGTTATAGGACTGACTGGCGTATCTTTTCAGTTTATAGCGATATGCTCTTAAACTTTGGCAGCACCATTACGATCTGAATACATGAGTGTCGCTACGTGCCCCACTTGCTTGTCAAAATGAAATTGGGAATCCTAATGTTGGATTCGAAGGAAAATCAAGTTTGGAATCGAATTAGCTCAGATTGGTGGAATGGGTCGGATTTAAGATTTGTTTATGTTTGTTGAAACTGTTGAGTATTTAAGTAATTAACTTTGTTATTTGCGGCAAGTTGGCAACCCTGCGAGACGAGTCCATTACGGTAAGGTTATTTCATTGCGTCGAAGACATGATTTTTGTTCGTATGGCAATGTATTTTTTTTTATGGATTTGTGTTTTGACGTGTACAGATTTATCTTCAAACATTTTCACACTCTAATCCTTAAATTCATCATCAGCCTACATCAGTTTACTGCTGGACATATGCCTCACCTATTGCACGCCATTCAACCCGATTTTTGGCAACTCTTATCCAGCTGCTACCAGCCATCCTGCGAAGATCGTCGCTCCACCTATCCAATGCACCCTAATTATGTAACACACTGTCAATCAAAATCTGAATCTTTTTGAAGGATATTGCTAATCCATTGCTTCATATGTTCGAAATTTTTTTCTGCTCGACAATGTAAATAACGCAATGAATGATGTTGAATTGTCAAAATGAAAGCCATTGCTACTGTCAGTGCATGTGTTCCGCAATTACCACGCTGGTTGTTTAAAAAATTAGCTGAGTTCTCATTCCTCAGTGCACGTAGTTTCTGCAGTCTCTTTTGTGTACATATGCAGGCAAAGCAAGTAACAAATACACAGGAAAAAATATTTGTTTTGATATTAATAATTTTCAATATACCGGACACAAAACCTATTACTTAGATAGGAAATGATTCTGTGTTAGCTCGTTTTTCTGATCATTAAAAAGTAATTTATCTGCAATATAAAGTGTACAGACAAAACCACTAATGGTACGAAAGCAAAAAAAACTCTTTCTACTTTTTAGGGTTCCGTAGGGCCAAATGAAAAAACGGAACTGTTATAGAATCACTCGTGTGTCTGTCTGTCCGTCTGTCTCAGCCAATTTTCTCCAAATCTAAGAAATGAATGACTGTTGCGGTACACATTATAAATTTGTGTGACCCAGACGCGGACGTGTATTAGTAAAAAGTTTTGCAAACAGTGCTTACTGTGATCATTTAAAAAATAAAAAGTTTTAAGGATGACTAAGAAAATTTATGAAAATTGACCATTCCCCATGCAATTATCTCCAAAACCCTTGAACCTAATATTTTGAAAAAAAATACGCAAAAAATGTACTTCATATATTACAGAAAAACCTTTAAAAGTCTATGGTCTTAAAATAACGTGGTAAATCTCTTAATATTGTACGTAAAAACTTACATTTGCAGTTGGAATGTATGGGAGAATATGTTTTCAGCTACAATGTTAAGTTTCGTCTGTTCCCGTTGTCCCCATTGACGCTGTCCCCATTATGGGGACAACGGGAAGTCGTAAAATATCCTTCCCGTTGTCCCCATTTAAGTTTGTTCTGAGGATAATTTCATCCTAACTACGAACCCTTTATTGTGCGTGGTCCGATACGCACTAGGCCGGTTTTTTTTACTTTAGGTTCGGTCATGAAACTGACTCAAACAAAAAAACTGTTTCAAATTGTGTCTTATTAGCATTGTAATTAAAACTATCCTTTAGTCCTACACCCAATTTCCATAAAAACAAAACGCAAATCTTACTAGCACGTACGTCGCTTGATAAACTCAAATAAACTGGGTGTAATGCTGGTGTTACTCATAATTGAAGTAGCTATGTATATAGCACTTCGTTAAGCGTGGAATGACCTGTAACTGTAAAGGGCGCATCAGACGAATGCCGACGCCTCCGTGGCCGTCCATCAGCGACTAAATGAGATGAGCGTAAGCCCAGGTTCACATGGACGCGTTTTTCCCGCGGCGATTGCTATTTGCGCACTGGATTTTCAAAGCACTGCTTAGGGCCGAGAGTTGAAAATCCAACAGTGTGTTTTTTTTTACACGCTGGGATATGCTCTATTAGATTTTCAACGCTGAGCTCAACACGGAGAGTTCAAAATCCAGTGAGTGATATAATCTCGTCGCGATATTTTTCGTCCGTGCGTACCTGGGCTAAGGAATCTTCAGAAAATTCCGACTGCTGTCATTAGTGATGGCTGAAACTAATGACCATCTGCTAATTGATACCACTTTTATTCATTAGCACTTCAGTCATAGACATTATTGGTGTTTATGAAGTCAGGTATGCTTGAGCGCTTTTTTATTAATTGGTGGTTATTGCACGTTAAGCCGCTGGTCTCAACTGTTATTCTTAAATCTTGGACAGTCGTCACGGGTAGTTAGAAGCCCAAAAGTCTGACAACCAGTCTTAACAACGGGTATCGTGTTACCCAGTAGATAACTGCTGGGTTGTGGAGCTCAGATAGGTAATCGCTCCATGTAAAATTACTGGTATTCAGCTGAATCCGGTTAGACTGGAAGCCGACCCCAAAATAGTTGGGAAGAGGCTAGGCAGATTGATTGATTGATTGGTGGTAGGTACGCTAACAGATAGCAGGAAAAACGGCTGATAAAATCATTTTCAAACCCAGCTCAATTTTAAACCGTTGTTGTTGATGCTGTGCCTACGACTTGCTACGTACGCTACGCAAAGCCATTTCGTAGTCTCGTAGCACTCGTAGCTGTGTAGCGTGCGTAGTCTCGTAGCACGCGTAGCTGTGTAGCGTGCGTAGTCGCGTAGTACGCGTAGTTGTGTGATTGGTAGTGTCCGACCGAAGGTGCAATTCTGGCCGAAGCCGAAGCCGAAGCCGATTAATCGGTATTCACCAAAACCTTCGGCCGAAGCCGAAGCCGAAGCCGAAGGTGTCATTGACCTTGAGAAATACGATAGTTACTTTGATCTCAGAATATACTAGATACATATTGTGAGAGCTTTAGAGATTTAGCCCAATAACGAGCCGAGTGACCAACATATACATGTCGTTTGGTCCGGTGCGGCGGCGCGGCGAAACTCTGCTGCTCTGCACACTCTCCGTCTCGCTCTAGCATCGTTCAGTAAATTTCAAATTTTGACAACTAGCAAACCTTCGGCTTCGGCCAAACCTTCGGCAAATTTTTGGCCGAAGCCGAAGATTTGGCCGAAGGTGCTTTTTTGGCCGAAGGTGGCCGAAGCCGAAGCCGAAGCTTCGGTCGGACACTAGTGATTGGAGACTGGATTAAAATCAAAATAGGTACCCGAAAACAAAACCAATTAAAATAAAAGCATCACTAATAACCGGGCTTCCATTTAGAGAAAAAAAAACAGGAACAGTAGTTAACGTTTAATTTGTTATTTATTTTGTTGCTGGATCCCTAAATCAAAATAAAAAGTTTTTTCGGCACAAGTAACGTTGAACCAGGGCGGACTTTAACCTATTTTTAATTTATAAACAGAAAATTACCATTCAACAAGAAACAACAAACGTAAAATAAAGTTCAAACTTAATATTATAACAAAAACTGAGACCGACTCACAGGCCGGTCAAATAATCGCATTGACGCAGATTGACCAAAGTAGACTTTTTTCTTTACAAGTATAACTTTACCCGACTCTTGACTACTTAAGCTGTTACCAACACTCCCCCTCTAAACTTTAATGCGTCTGGAATTTGCATAATTCCAATAATATACCATTTATTAAAAATGATTTTTCTCGTGACATTTAAACTTTAATGATCCTTTCATAAAACTTTGTGTCCCATTCAAGAGTCTTTTAGTGCATTTCTAATCAAATTAAAATAAAAGAAGTAAGTCGTAGCGTAGAAATATTTCTTCAGTAATAAAAAAAAAACTGAACATTTGTTTCTCAGTAATAATCCACGTTGGTGATATAAATTGCACAAATAACGTTTTCTACTAAGACTGAGAATAAAGACTGCCTCGTTGGTTTAGTATTCGCAAGCGTCATGCTCAGCAAGTCAGCAGTACTAGTGGTGCTGCTTGGGAATCAAACCCATGGACATGGAGTCCTGGGTACACTGGTTGCGCTACTGCTGCAGGTCGGGTAAAGTGTTATTGGACTTTTCCATCAGGAATTTCTCAGTAGCAGCCCGCATCCTAATTGCGTAACACACTATCAATCTCAATCTGAATCATTTTGAAGGATATTGCTAATCCATTGCTTCAAATGTTCGAAAAATGAGTCTGCTCAACGTAAACAAAGCATTGAATGTTGTTGAACTGTCAAAATGAAACTTATTGCTACTGATAGTGTGTTACGCAATTACCCCGTCGGAAACTGGATTTGTGCCCTGTTGATGGCAATAGGCTCGCTCCCTATTACATGGGACTTAAACATAACTCTCGAAATGTTGGTTTATATACTACAAATACACCTCTTCTAGCTAACCCTTCGTGAAACAAGGCGTCATCTTTTGTTATGTAGGTATAGATATTTATTGTAAGTACATATATGTACTCGTACTTATACGACTCTACGTCACAACCGTTTCAGAGAAATTCGACTCATTTAATTACACTTTGATGCCTCTCATTGTCAGCCCTTGACTTCACTTTAAATATAGGATCGGCGCTAAAAATCTGCGTGGAGACGTTGCTTTGTACTTGAATACGTAATTTTATTGCTTTATTTGATATTCAATGAAAAGGGATGAGAGCAGCGGTAGCCCAGTGGTAACGGCCGCGACTTACGAATTGTAGGTCGTCGGTTCGAACCCAGGCAGTCGCTTTACTTTGTGTAAATTATTTCATCACCACTGCTCTCAAAACGCTGAAGGAAAATATCGTGAGGAAACCGGCATGTCCTAGAACCAAAAATTCGAAGACAAGTGACATCTACTAACCCGCACTGGGCCCGCGTGGTGGATTACAGCCTACTCCCTTTCGAAAAGAGGAGGCCTGTGTCCCAGCTGCTGTGGGAACATTCTAATCTGATTATGAATAGGGATGAATGAACGTGGAA
Organism: Hydraecia micacea; assembly: GCA_914767645.1. Classification (NCBI taxonomy): domain Eukaryota; kingdom Metazoa; phylum Arthropoda; class Insecta; order Lepidoptera; family Noctuidae; genus Hydraecia; species Hydraecia micacea. Next base: position 7,042,291 of record OU611779.1, on the reverse strand, counting down.
GGGGTGAAGATAAGGAGCGATGACACGCATGTGACTAGGAGAGAATGGATGTAGGAGGAGAGATAGACCGAAGATGAAATGGATTTTGTTAGAAATGACAAATAGAGATAAGGATGACGTATCTGAATGGTGGGGTGTGGTACAAACTATCAACCTGAACTACTTTCTTCATGGGACGAACATCGCAATCGCGAAAATAATCAGCCGGCCCATACATTTGGGTCGAGTAGGTATTGAAATTTTGTATGGACAGTTGATAATGTTTTCGCGACTACCATATTGGTCGCATGGAGAAAGTTATTCAGTTTGATGGTCTTCACCACTCCCTTAAATATGACCACAACTATCTGATACATGCTGTGAATTAAGAATATCTTCTGTCTGCGAGTTCATCTGCATGAGATTTCCCCGACCCACTCCGTCGCATCGCATCGCCTGCCCGCGCTCCTGCGCTATTACTTCCTTTTCGCTTAGCATTCTTTCTCACTTTTTTTTTGTTCATCTCCTAATGTTCCTAGCATGATGTTAAATAGCCTATATACTTTCTCAGGAACTAGGTTATCGAGCACAAAATCATTTTTTCAAGTTTCTCTGGTAGTTTCAGTGATAAGAGCGTTCAATCAAACATAGAAACAAACAAGCTTCATTATTAGTACAGATGAAAAGATTTATTCCGGTCTGATCCCCTGAGCTCTCCATCATCCTAGCCGGATGATGGAGATATTCAATAATAACATGAAGTTAAATCCTTGACTAATATACAGAGTGTAAAAAGACACGTCACATAGCCGTCAACTACACATTATGTACAGCTGCACATCAAGCTACCCGAAACTGTCAAATTTTCCCAATCAACCTTGCAACCTTATACTTTGGCGATAAAGTTGAAAATCTATTAAAGAAATTTGACAGATTATAGTAGCTTGATGTGCTGGCGTCTGTACATCAAACTAAATACCTAACATTGCACATAAATAATTGCTGGGAAACGACTTTTATTTTTGGTGTGAAAAGCTGTTTGCGGTAGTGTGCAATGTAACCGTTAATGTAACACACGTAAAGCATTGTGCTTATAGGTGCACGCAACAGTACAGGGGTCGTCGTGTATTTAAAGTAGTTTTATAACATTAAAAACTTGTTTCCGTAAAAAAACGTCAGTAAAAGTTGGAATTTTTACCTTCAATATCTCCGTAACCAGTACAAAAAAATGATTACAATGACGGGGAAAAGTGACTTTTAACTTCGTTAAGTGTCTTTTAACACCCGTTAGGTAACGTAGTGTAGATACCTAACCTACTCACGGTCGGAAGACGGACAAACTAATTGAAGCGTTTGCTAATGAGGCAAAGCATGCTTCACGACTCGTTTGACAAGCTTAACCAAAGTTATCGTACTTAGATAGTATATTCATCTAAGTATCTAGATCTATATCGTTGGACAGAACAATGAGAAAATCCCCAATACTATTTTGGTATTAACTCACTGTGGATGTAAGAAGTTCCACTTATCCTGAATAAATATGTAAGTATACTACGCTTTGCAATTGCTTTAGGGCGAATTTTACCAATGTAACTGAACGCGATCAGCACATCTAACCGAGTTTAAGAGCTGTCAGTGTCAATATTCCTCAAGAATGATGACACTGACAGCTCTTGAACGAGGTTTAGATGTGCCCTTCGCGTTAAGTTATCCTTTAGTCTTTAGTCAACTATCTAGCCATAACGCCAAAATATATCGCTACTGCCTAATCTATTCGAAACGCACTGCCTATTTAAATAAGTGTACCAAATGATTCACGTATTTTATCTCCAGTATGGCAATCGGCTCATAATCGCCGCTTAAAACAGCGAAGACATATCAGTACGCCGAGCCAAACCCTTCAAAAGGGCTTCGACATAAAAGACAACGCCTTCACTTGCCTTTATCCGGCAAATTGCGCCATCTTTATGAAACCATTATGATAACATCAGTCAAAGCTTTTATGTTTCGCCATACAAGTTTTTTAGGTCATAATAATGGAAGTGAAAGGAAGTGTGGAAGTGTTCTATAAAAAGGAATATCTTAAGGTTTTCTTATTTTATTTGTAACTAGCTGCCCGGCGCGACTTCGTTCGCGTGGTGTCCTACTAATACCCCCTACCCTACTCCTACCAATCCTACCCCTGCCCTTCTCCTACCTTACTCCTACCCCTTCCCTACCCCTTACTCCTACCCTACTCCTAACCTACTCCTACCGTACCCCTACCCTAGTCCTGCCCTACCCCGAGCCTACTCCTAGCCCTGTCATTTGCGTTTTGTTATTCCAAGTCAGATTTTTTTTTTTTTTTTTTCTGATTTTTTTTAGTATCTTATGTCCGTCTCCTGGCTCTAAGCTACCTCCCTACCAATTTTCACCCAAATCTGTTCTGCCGTTCTTGAGTTATAAGTGGTGTAACTAACACGACTTTCTTTTATATATATATAGATTGGTCATTAGACGGAAATGATGTGCTTTATTTTCCACTGAAGACCCGCACCTGCTTAGCACGGTTTTTACGACTTGATAGAACATTTCTGGGGCTAGAATCATATCTAATAATGCTGAATTCATGGTTACAGTTTTCGCACTGGTTATTGTTTTCCTGTATGTAAGTTTAATATGAATGTATTATACAAAAATTCTCTAAATTATTGTGAAAACCGTATCAAAATCCTTTGCGTAGTTTAGAAGAACAACACGGTTACACAGGCAGACACGAAATGCGGCTGTAATTTATAATGTATAGATATAAAAGATACGACAGAATTAATTAAACTAGCCTTGAAGACAACGAGCTTGCATCACAGGATTTCTAAAAATGCTTTTCTGTTTATTTAGAAAGTTTTTGCTTAAAAGTTTTTCGTATAATTACTTGCATTCCGACCTCACGTGCCTACGTGAGACGACACAATATTAACACGTCGTCCCAGGATCCTACGCATATTTCGCTGAACAGCGGAATTCTAATGAAAATAGTTTTTTTAATATTCCTAAAAAGTTAGACAAGCTACATTTCTGTTGAGCACTTATTAATATATGACGGAAAAGGTACGTGTCTCTCGTTATCATCAGGAATATTTTAATTACTATGGGTAGTGTTGGTTATTGCGCAATAGAAAAACTGTTTGCAGTTCAAATCAGTTTATAAAGACTATATAAGTACTTATAAGATAGATAAGTTAGTCATCACCCTAGCGAATCACACACTGTATGTACCTACACGTCACGACGATACCACAGATTACTGAATTGACGATACAGAACGCGAGACAGTTTCTGAGCACATGTTGTCCGTACGATGTCCAATGGTCAAGAGGGAACTGCTCCACACCACTGCTGGCAGAGGACAGGGTGTCGTGGCGCAGCCTGGGAGAGGCCTATGTAAGAAAGAAAGAAGAAAGAAAGAAAAAACGTTTATTTGCGGTGAACATGACGCAAAAATGAGCATAAACAACAAATAAAATGAAAAAGAAGGTAAGGGAAACATGCGTCACATCCACGCAAAACGGCTTTCGCTCAGCATTATGCTGCGACCCTATGCAAGACAGAGCCCCAGCGCTGGTTTTCAGTGACAGCCGGCGTTGACGTGGTGACGTCGTCCGATGCAGCACACAATTATTAGAACACTGTGCCGTAGTAGCGTACTTAAAGAAAAATAATTTAATTTATAATGATAGAATAATATTAGGTATACTAAACAGAAAACAGACACAGATACAGTACATGGTATGAGAATATCATCCTCAATAATCGTTATACTCTTTATCTAGTGGCAACATTACGAAGCGTCCTTTTAATTTGACCAATTATGTCCAGCAGTAGACTGCGTTAGGCTTAGTTGATTCATACCTATAACCTGACGCCTGTATCTCCCCGAAGGGACAGCCAGGGGTGTGTACTGCATAGTTCACCAAATTTCGCCATTCGTGTTTTAAATCCGACGTCCTTAATAGGGGCCGAGATTAGCAGTCAGTGTTATTAACGATAGCTATATATGTTGCTTTTAACCAACCTCACATGCAACAGCTACTATCTACATATATCGATCAATTTTCTATAATGGTGGCGGGGCAACTTTTATAACGTGTGATGTGACTTCAAACTTTATTTTTTGATTTGTTTGCCTTTTAATGGAAACTATTACTGTCTGAGACTTCTGAGAGCAGTGGTGGCTCAGTGGTAACGGCGGCGACTTACGATTTGTAAGTCGTAGGTTCGAACCCAGACAGGCACTTTTCTTTGTGTATTTAATTTCATCACCACTGCTCCCAAAACGGTGAAGGAAAACACCGTGAGAAAACCGACATGTTCTAGAACCAAGACATTTGACATCTACCAATACGCACTGGGCCCGCGTGGTGGGTTATGGCCCCTTCCCTCTCACAGAACGCAGGCCTGTGTCCCAGCAGTGGGAACATTACAGGCTGATTATGATTACTGTGTGACTAGTCTGACAACCAGTCCTTACCAAGGGGTATCGTGTTACCCAGTACTGGCTTGTGGAGGTCAAATAGGCCGTCGCGTCATATAAAATACTGGCAAAGGCTAGGCAAACTGGTTTTTTTATTGAAAACTATTTTGGTTCGAACCCCGCTGTTAATTGTGATACATTTCTTTATGTCTGAAGAAATAAACGAGAAGTTGTAATAAAAAAACACTTTACCATAAAACATCTGACGTCCGGGGCGAGGGCTACAATTGATTTCAGTAATTTTTATTGTTATTTCTTTGGCCATTATCCAGCCCTTTGTACGATATTGAACGAGAAACCCATAAAATGCGAAGCTTGAAAGAAAGGGAAGGAATGAGAACAGTGCTAGCTTCTAACTATAACTGACGCGGAAGGTTTTGCACGTGGAAAATTATCACAACGAAGCTTTATGTAGACAGATTTCGTCTACGTTTAAAAAAACTCGATCTCAAAGCATTTATTTCAATAAACTAATTATAGGCACTTTTGAATTTTCAAGGGCTCCGGTCAGTCAGAAATATGAAGCTAGTTTCCCATTCCAAAGCGTAGTAGATACCTATGGAGAAAAACGGGCAAAAAAACTCCACGGACACTGTTTTAAATCATAAAGTTGTTACAAAATATTGGTTACATCATTTATGTTGAAATTATACATGTGAGAACGATGTAGAAAGACGTGCACGTTAAAAGCGTTCATTATTAAAAAATAAAAACAAAAACAATTCAGAAATTAAAGCTACGAGTAAGAGATAGCCAGTCCCTACTGACGGCGGCGTCCTAAACGTCCTCCTGTATCGTGGGTGTACAAACAAATATTAATTTACCAAAGCTCATGGACTGCTCGGCAATTATATCTGACTTCATGATGCACAAATATGTGACATCGAAGGAACACCAAAACTATCTGACTAGCAAGCGGCACCAAAATATAGGATGCTGCATCGGCTTTAAAAATATGTCACCTCTAAGGATGCTGAAATCTGAGGGATATATATAATTTCCCTACATTTTTGACAAGTTTTTGACATTAGTTTGTCGCCGAGATGAGACTGTGACTAGATTTTGAACGTTTTAAATTACGAGAATTGCCCCTCAGAGCCGATGTTGACTATTCTGCCAGTATCAATTACACATCTTAAAGAAGGCGAGTGTCAATTTCATACTTGGTACTGGCAGAATAGCCGACATCGCCTCAGTTGACAAAAAGAAAAAAAAATCGCTTGTCATTGACATTTCTACTCTCAACTCATACTCAACAAACATTACCGTCAGTTATTTATGCTGCCAGTGGGAGGTCACATTTTTATGGAATATGAGCAGCAGTGACTGCCACAGTGATTGCGTTACGGAAGAAAACTCGACACATTATACTGTAAGATTTTCATGCTGCCTAAGTGATGCCAGATATTTTTTAGCACAATATTCTTTTATCATATTCTTTTTTTAAATTTAAGATCAAGCAGGTAGGTGACTCATCTTTTTGAAGCCCATGCAGCATCATTGTGACGTCAGATATTAATGAACGAATCATGAAATCAGATATAATATCCGAGCTGTTTATAATAATATATTTTATGCTCGTGAATCTTTGATTATATCGTGAATGTACCTTAAGTAACTTAACTAGAGTTTGTATAAACAAAGAGACATACTTAAGTATGACTAAAGAATGTGGAAACTTATTAGCATAAACCGTAAACATGGTATGACCTTGCCCCAATTTCTCGTGACGATAACCGTATTCTAATGAAAACACTTCCCTCCATAACTCCATAGTTAAAGTGAAAACATACATCATAACATTTATCTTTCGTTACGACAGTCTATTTTTAATATTTTACAAAATTTTTGATTGACGATATACCTAAGTATGTATTTACTTCACTCCGAAAGTCTGAACTTCGTCAAAATTGTAAAAACAAACCTAAAATTCAATAAGCATAATATCTATAATTATCAGCCTATAATATTCCCACTGCTGGGACACAGGCCTCCTCTCTGAGAGAGGGAACGGGCCGTTAGCCATCACGCTGGCCCAGTTCGGGTTGGTAGATGTCACATGTCTTCGAATGGGTTCTAGGACATGCCGGTTTCCTCACGATGTTTTCCTTCACCGTTTTGAGAGCAGTGGTGGTGAAATAATTTACACAAAGTAAAGCGCCTGTCAGCAGGCCCAGACGGAGATAGCGGGATGAGCTGGACTCCTTTGATAAAGATTGGTCCTTGGCAGCTCTGGAGAGAGAGAGGTGGAAAGAGAGTAGAGAGGCCTTTGCCCAGCAGTGGGACAATAACGGCTAAAAAAAAGCGCATGTCTGGGTTCGAACCTGCAAACTATTTACTCGTAAGTAACGACCATTACCACTGAGCCACCACTGCCACAAATGCAATTCAATACAATTAAAGTGCAGGAATTTTTTAGGTGTTTAATGTTCCACAATATGAGACTCGCCATCTCTCACAGCTCACCTACGCCACGGTAAAGATATCGCCATCCAAAAAGACGCGCCCCACTCTTTTTCCTAATCGCTTACAGACAGTACAAGTGTGCAACATTTCGCTAGTGTTTTAGTTTTGTTGATACACAGTAATTACTCATTAGTGAGTAATTACTGTGTATCGACAAAACTAAAACACTAGCGGAATTAACTAGCGATAACCACTAGCGATTAGTAAGAAGAGTGGGGGCGTCTTCGTGGATGGCACTATCTATAATGCATTACCGTGCCTTGTGCCTACGCTATAATTACTCTCAACTCTGCCTACATAACATGACATCTCTCACAATTTACGGAGGACCCTAATTCGGCATTCATTTGTCGCAGTCACAAGCAGCCGTGGCTTGATTACGCCTAAGTTTGCCCCACCTGAACATGCCATAACGTGTTTTACGGCTTTAATTTATTGTTATTAAATCTTTCAATAGTTTTACGGCTTGCCCGGGGTAAGTAGAGATTATGAAGGTAATTTTGAAAGTAGTTGATGTATGATCTTTGTCTTGTAACTTATGAGTCTATTCTACGTTTTTGAGTAGGTATGATATCTCACATATAATTTTTTTTTTATATAATTCTTCCAGCAGTAGACTGCGATAAGGTGACTTGATTGAAGGATTGATAAAAAACAGCATGCACTTAAAATCAAGCCACGGCCGTAAATGTGGCACATCGAGTTTATGAAAAAAGTTCGACTTTTCGAACTTTTAGCGTCGTCTCTGTCACACTTGTGTGACCGTGTTCTCTTTTTAAAGTTCATAGTACCTATAGCATAATCAGCCTTTGATGTTCCCACTGCTGGGACACAGGCCTCCTCTCTGTGAGAGGGAGTGGGCCATAATCCACAACGCGGACCCAGTGCGGGTTGGCGGATGTCACATGTCTTCGGATTTTTGGTTCTAGGACATAGTTTGTACACGATGGTTTCCTTCTTCCGTGGGGCCACCACTGCTCTTCCATTTCTCTTTCTTTTTTTAAAGCTCGATGTGTGATTGTTTTATGGCAAAAACTTGGTTACTATGCCTAATAAGACGAAAACTGAAAACTCCGTTATCGTTTCTGTGGTTTCCCACTACAGTTACAAGATCTATCTTTGTATGTAACGTTTTAGGTACCTACATACACACGTTACATACAAAGATAGATCTGCGGACTATTGCCTTTAGTGTCTGACTAACAATCAGAGCACCCCACACTCAACGCCAAAAAATATAGCTAGAAGTAAGATGAACATGCAACGACCTAAATACTGTCTAAATTTACAAAAATCCAAGAAAGCGCAAGGTAGTTTATAAAAACGGGTTCTTCATAAAGCAAAGATGCACTAAGAAAGGATTTTTGAAAATGAATTCTCTAAAGGATGGAACGTTTGTATGGAAGTAACGTCATTTTTGCCGATGGGACAACCCACCGGGTACACAGCTTGTCATAAAATAATAAACACAGAAAGAGATATATATCTATTGAGTGAATCTGAACAAAAACATCAACGAGAACAATAATAATTTTCCACGAGCGACTTGTGTGCTATCAGCTGGCTTGTTGATACAATCTATGTCTATCTATGAATCTTATTCTACTTTGGCTTCAGTTGTTGTTTATATGAAAGGCATTACTGATCATGACCGATTAGGTCCAAATCCTTCTAAGGGCTGATTTTACCTAAATCAGTTATATTTTATCCAGAGAATTAAATTGATGTCTGACAGTTGGTAAGGAAAAACTGTCAAAAATTTATTCACAAGACTTATTCTAGGTATAAAAGTTTGGTGGAAAATTGCCATTATGCGGATTAATTCTATAAAGCTATTATACACAATTATTGTTATCATCTAAATATTATTTTCATATTATTTTCCAAATTGTTTCTTATTTAGGTTTCTAAGAATTAAATAAAACATTTTCATCAACAACAATTTCCAAATTTTTTTCGATTTTTCAAGTAAAAATAAAAATAGAATTAATTTATGAATTGCACCTGTGCCTGAACTTTTCACAATATACCTTAAGATATTATAAAATTCTCAGAAATTCTCGAGACAAAGAAAAATCGTATGATTCAATTATTAAATTAAGTCTGTCCAAGACTAATGAAATAAAGCGATACGAGTCTTTCGCGAAAGCTTCTTTGATTTTACTTTGATCTGAAGATTTTAATTTATTGCACTGATTGCTAATTTAGTTTTAATTAGGTATCTAATTTCATAAAAGTTTTTTATAAATCTATATAATATCTTCCCCTTTTGATGTAAGTACTTTTACACAATATTATATTTCAGTGTAACTATAATAAATTTAAATATATTTCACTGTAAATAAGTTTAGGTCCTTAGATGGATTATTTTAATTAATTAATCAAAGTCTCATTAACTTTATAATCTATTCAGTCTTATTTTCGTAAACTTTACTTATTTTGTCCTAACTTTGTAAATTAATATTCGGGAAATTTATACCGAAGGAAGGTATAAATTTCCCGAATATTTTTAGGTATACTTAGCTCAACAAAAGTCTATATTTAGCAAATTACCGTAGTAAGATACGACCTTATGAAATATTGCTACCACAATTCACTAGTTATTCTTCTACAGAACATAATGAACTCGCTATCGTAACAAACACTACGTAAAACTGGGAACGTTTCATGTAAAAAACATGGGTTTACACAAGGTTTACACTTTTACAGCCAATAAAACTGCAATATTATGGAGTAACACCTACTCACCGCCTGCCTAGAGTTAGTACGTCGTTGACAGTCGTAGTCGTTCGTCGACAACATTTACGACTGAATGATAAGGAGCTAATAAATTATTGATTCTCTACAATACAGGATCATATCAAATTAGCTTGCGAAACTCTGCAGACGTGGGTATCGATATCTAACCACGATAAAATATAAAATTCAGATATATTTTTTTGGGAGGTCAACGACCGCTGGTTGTTTTGTTACTTGAAGTATGACTTGAGAAAATCTGTTTTCTTTTGTTATATAGTGTGTAGATATCGATACTTCTGTGAAGTACAAGTACACAAAAAAACAGGTTTTTCATCTCGTCTGCGGAGTTTCGCTAACTAATTTAATTTGACCCTGTATATTGGTCACGGTTTCTACGAGACCATAGCAGGCTTGAAAGACAATACGTGGTAAACGTACCACGTAGGAATACCAAACGATTTTATGGTGAACTAGCGCTTTGCCAGCGCCTTCTTCCACGTCTATTTCTGATTTTTCCATACAAACAACACCCCAAAAATCAGTTCAGTAGTTTATTTAGGTACCCGTGAAAACTTAACAAACGGACAGACGAACAGTGGCATTTTTGCATTCATAATAGTTATATTAGGATGTGTACGCTACGCCTAGTATTGTAGGTCTGTACGAGATATATCGAATTGTCGATTCGAAATGAGAATACTGGGGAGCAGGTTCAGGTGGGTCGCTCCCACCTGAAATATAAGTAAGTAATCTATAACAATTTCTTCACAAGTATTTTATGAAGATAAGGTGGATATATTGCTTCTTTCATTTACTCCACCACTCTTCACACACGCCATGTTCTCAGTTCAATAAGAACGCTCTATCATTGTTTGATAGTCGATCTAAATAATATTTCCGAATTCCCTTTATTGGATTGCATTTTTTTTTGTCATGACGGTATGATAGTAGGTATATACCAACTACGATCTCACGCTTAAACTGCGGTAGAAATCACGGTGATACAAGAAAAGTGCAGTAAAGGTTTCTACCCTACGTCCTTTATTTTATTTAAAAATCAATTAAATTAGTTTAATCAGCCTGTAATGTTCCCACTAATGGGACACAGACCTCCTCTCTGTGAGAGGGAGTGGGCCGTAATCTAACACGTGGGTCCAGTGCGGGTTGGTAGATGTGACATGTCTTCGAGTTTTTGTTTCCAGGACATGCCAGTTTCCTCACGATGTTTTCCTTCACCGTTTTGAAAGCAGTCAATCAAATTATTGCGCATCAAATAACAAAATAGTATCTAAAGTTATGTACCACTGGAAGACGCACCCACATTTCGAGATGAGAACGCAGCGCGAACCACAAACTAATCTGCGTTTGCGATTTAGTTGCCAAACATGTACCTAAACAAATATGAGTTTATGAAAAAATAACTTTAATTCCTATAAAATAAAGTTCAGTTTACGCTACAACCTCAAACATTTTTATAACTTTTTCAATAGTGCTAGTCACTCTGAAATCAACTTAATTACTACTAAAATAAAGTTGATATTTGCTTAACTTAAAATAACATCCATTTGAATAGACCTTAGGTACCACTAGAGAAAGTAATGAAAAGTGGTCAAACGAACATCTTAAGGAAAAATCCTGTGTTATGTTTTTCAAGCCTTTTTGTTTTCAAAACTCATTTCATTTCTTTCAACATCGTAACTACAAGTCTAAAATGACAAATAGTTTAGAAGCTGGTAGATAGAGTTATTCAGCAATACGTTAATTCAATTGGTCGAAATAATATAGATTTTGCTCAATATAAATCTACCTACAAAATTGATGGCACGGCTGCTGAATGAAATGAAACACTGAAGAGAATGCGCCATTGAACAAGAGTGCGTTTCTAGAGATAAGAGCCCAGATATTGCTAAGCCAAGATATTGTTTTAAAGGACGGTCTGCGGAGCACGGTCAGCCACAAATAGGCTAGATTGTGCGATGAGATTTGCGAGCGACTGAATTAGGAGAAGATTGCGCCTAACTGCATTTGTTGAGATGATGCCATGCCCGATGTCGCTCTATTTATATTTTTAACTTAGGAACGTTTTTATACAGTTCGAAATATTGGTAGAAAGTACTCGATGTAGAAGAAGGTAGTGGGCTTTTATTGATGATTCAATTGGAACAGTGGAGAAAAATACATCGGTTACTTTTCTTTTTAATTCATATCCATTAGTTTTCTTTCAAAATACATACTTACAAATACAATAACATCACGCTTTGTTTCCCGAAGGGTTGGGCAGAGGTGGTGGGTACAATAAAAGTAATTATTATTCAATGTAATTGAGTATAGTTTGAACTGTGACTTTGAATAACAGAGATTTGTACCGCGGATCCATACATTAAAACTTAGCTGATGCTTTAGCTGGGAGGACCCAGCTAAAAGTGCTGATTCTCAGCCTACTTGGTAAATGACTTTTGATTATTTATATTTTGATCTGCAGATGAGGTCCTGCATAGCTAGCTATTCACAAACATACGATTCACTATCGTATCGACAGTGACACTTTTTCGATAACCTGATTTCTGAATCGAAGGACTGGCAAAACGCTATTCACAGATCCGTGTGGAAGGGTTTTTTTTCAACCTACTATGACGGTGTGTACCTATACGGGGAACGCTACAAAATGGTAGTAAATAGATATTCGTGGTAGAAAATTTTAAGTGGTACATAAATGATTTTTATTGAGTGTTTCATTAAGGGCAACTATAGATTATGCATCGAGTAACTATTAACAAATAAAAAACAGTAAACAATGATTTTATTCAGAAATAAAATTTACCAGATTTCTATTAAACTTGCTTTGTAAACTTCAACTTTCTGTCAAACCTAGAATAATAATTTCTATCTATTTTTCCGAACGTTGATAATGAAGTGAAAAATTAGTTTTTCACATCACAATTACATTAATTAGAAAAACCACCTCTTCGTAACTCTTCTCAAGAGTGATGTTATGATGATGACAAGTACTTACCTATTACTTAAGAAGTCGAGGGGTGAAAGGCTATTTGGTTTAAGTGACATTTTTGCAACTTTACAGGAGAGCCATTTAAAGTTTAAAATTTCCGAAAAAAAATCATAACAAAAAAACTTCTTCAGCTATTGGAATGGAGTAAACTTAATTTAAATTAATTTGAAAACGTCGAGGTGTTGATGCTTATATCATATAAAATTTGCTGATTCCGAATATGTATATAACTCAATATCGCCCAAGATGTCGCTTAAACCAAATAGCCTTTCACCCCTCGAAGTCATTTTACTGTACTTTCTTTTAGTTCTATCGGGATTGCGGCTAATGAGTGCGTGTTACCAAAGTAGGGATTTATTTAGCTGATAAGGACACAGACTGGAAGCGCGGATCGGCAAACGGATCCGCCGCGTCCCTTAGGGTCCGATGAAGAGACAATATCTCCTGCCTCTGTTGATCTGCGGCACGACGATTGTCTCTAGATTGCAAAATCGCGTACTCTATCTACTCAAATAATTTAAAACAAAGTCTAGAACGAGTCTAAGTGTTACGTGCCTACTTGAATATGCAGCGATTAAAACAATATTATAACTTTACATACATAAATTATGTAGATAAACTACACTTAATGCTTAGATTACCTACTTTTTTATAAACAATATTTGTTGTTCGATAACACTTCCGACAGCAATTATACCTGTCGGAAGAATTGATGTCTTCATACCGTATATGAACTGTCAAAATTGTACGGTTTCGGATTTGTGAATAGCGATTAAAGGATTTCGTCGATATGATTGACGTTTGATACGGTACCAAACCGTATCGTAGCTTTATGAATAGCTATGCTGTTGGTCAAACGAATGACAGTCGTAAATCGTTTTCATGATGACAGTTCAACAACATTCAAACAACAGAGAACCAATTAGAAATGTGAACATTTTTACTTTAATTTTACACGCAAACATAGACAATGATCGCCCTGAAAACAAAACAACGAAAACCCGCAGCAGTTGTTTTATAACAAAACACGTAACACGCTCTATGACACCGAATGACACGCACCTTGTGGGTTGTGACCACAAAAACTATGAGTAAAAAGGCTATCGATAAAAGGTTATCGACTGAACATGTCGTTCCATTCAATAATAGATTAAACAGCGGTAGTCCCTCCACTTCCATTACACATTTTGTGTTACATAAAGCTATTTTCGATGTCCCACTGGCACAGTTTGTCTTTACCTAAATTATTTGTGGACCGGGCCGGGTCGAACCTCGATCAGTTCCGATAGATATCCTATCCAATCAGCTGGCCTTTTATAGCAATATTTCGAGACACAACTCAATTTCGATACTGGATCTATGCAGTGATTGAATACTTTAATTGAAGAGCTGTGGTGATTTTAAAGAAAATTAATTAATTGGTGGTTTGTTCGATTGTTTCGTTGCCTGCGATCACCGATTGCTAAAGTTGGGATGAGCTTTCAAAACAACTGTTACTGGTTAACCTTTTCTATGAAATACGTCTTGATTGATAAACTCGACTGAATGTACTTACAATCAAGTTTTTTTTTAATATTCGTGAGTTTTCAAATTCTTTACTTTATCAAGTGAAGACACAACACCTTTTGAAGCGGCACTGAGCAGACTATTGCATAGAAAATAGAAAACTTTATTCAATAACTATAACAAAGATGAAAATAGCTTACCAATATCGAGTTGGCATTTATCTAGAACCTTTAAGACAGTATATTAGATGGCTGAATGTCATTCTGCGGTATTGACAATTATGCCGCAACAGGGAATAAGCATGTGATTCAAATACAGGTCAAATATTTTTTAAATAAATTGTATTACTTCAGAATTATGCCAACATCAATATTTTTGATTATAATTTCTTTTTGAGCAAGAAATTATTTTAAAGTACTATAAACCTGTGGTAAATTCAAATATTTGAAAAGCGACGCCATTAGTCAGAGCGAAAGTGATTTAAAAGTATATGACAACAGTCCATTGTCAGTCGGTTAGTTATTTTTAACTTTTTTTCGAGTAGGTACATACTTTTAATTGCTTTTTTTTATTTATTTTTTTGGGGTTGAATATGTTTTACTACTAGGTATATGGCAATGTAAACTATCGATTCAAAATATTAAAAAATTACATGCATAATACCTATAACCTAAAAAAATATCCTCGTCAATCAAGTGAGCTCAATGCTGACTTGATTGACGAGGATATTTTTTTTTTAGGTTTAGGTTGGTGAATTGGGAATGTGGCGAACCAGGAAGTAGCCAATCTATCGCGCAATGAGCTTACCTTGGAAAAATACTGAACCAGGTTTAATTTTTATATTATGATCAGACGCCCTTTTTTCACCTTAAGGTGACGAACATACTTTGGATGTGACTGTACCTATACATTATCATATTTACTAATAAACTTTTTGACTTCCCATCTGGTAAGCGATTTATGTCTAACACCCGGTTTCTAAAAGGTTAAATAACACAACAATTTCCTAACGAATGCCAAATTCATGGTAAATTTTATGCTTTATTAGCCGACTGAAATAATAAAAGCCAATGATATTACTTGACAAGAGTTTAATAGTCTGTGAGTATTTGGGTAAGCTATTTTTTTTACGCTGTTAGCCTTTGCCGCAAAGTCTTTTTCAAGAACAAAAAAAAAATTTTTTCCATATATAATATCTATGTACATATATCTAATACTAAAAATTACAAAATTAAATCCTAACTTAACTAAAACTATACAGAAACTAAAATATAGCGTCGAAAAATTCATCCGCATCGCTGTCGACTGGTAATGTTCCCAAGAGACTGGCGGCATTGCCACGTTGTATGGCAATGCTTAGCCTTTGGCCAAGGTAAAAGCCAGCCCTTGGGTCACGGGAAGTGTCAACCAGCCGTTTTGAAATTTCTTTAAAAAGACCATGAGCACTCGGACCCCACGGCCCGAGGGTTTCAACCCCAAACGGCTCGAAAATATAATTTCCGATAAGGTTATTATATTTTCGCCGCTTGAGGTTTTCAGCAGCCGCAGCAGCAGCGCCAGCACAGCATGCCGAGCCAGGAAGATGGGATGGCGCAAGAGTATCGACACACGTTGCGTCCCACACTAAAGGCCTACCCACCTTCCATGGAAATAAAGACATGCCGTCCGGTCTCTTGCCATCGTCGCGTGCCAAGCCATTGGGTTCTAATACAGCTGGAACGCCGACGGTAACAAGAGCTCGTCGGATGATGTCATTGATGTTCGCGTGGCGCGCTAAGCGACCCGCACTGCGGCTGCAAGACAGGCCATGATGTCCGAGGCTGTTGACATCTTCGCCACAGTGACAGCGATGAGGAGAACAGCAAGGAGTTCCTAGTCGTAGGGAAGCAGCGAGGCGAAAAGTAGTGTCGTCGAACAAAGTGCCTATGTTCGACGAAGGTAGTGCATGAAGCCAAAGACCCGACTCCCACCTACCCACAGCCAGCAGGCGCGCACGTTCCGCAGTAGTAGCAGACGAGTCAAGTAAATTATTCTGTACTACTCTGCAGAGCGGCTCATCCCACCGTCTCTCGTCTAGCTCATTAGTTTGCACTCGTGCAACACGCTCATCACAATATTTAAAGAAACCAAATTTTATCTGTGGTCCAGTCCTTGGCGCTCGCTCCTGACATCTGTCAATCATTCTTTCAAAGCATAAGAACGGGACTTCACGATGACCTATATGGGTATCGTATAGTCCCGGCATAGTGCATACAGCACAACACAACTTATAGAGGGGGTTTAATAAGGCAATCCAATACACATATAAGTATGATGATTATCTGGGAAGGGTTGGGATAGAATGAGGACGAGATTACTTCACATAATTAAGGATCGGACGTCACTAGGTAAGTTAGTCCGATCTGTATAATTATGCTTCGTAATCTCGTCCTCATTGAATACTTAAAAAAAAATTGAACATCATCTGCCTAGCCTTCTCCCGACTATTTTAGGAGGAGACTCCCAGTCTAACGGGATGAATATCAGAATTTTACATGGAACAGCTACCTATCTGACCTCCACAACCCGATCTTACTGGACAACACGATACCCCTTGGTAAGAGATGGGGATGATGACTGGACATCATGCTATTCAAAAACACCATGCCTCGCCGTTGGCCCTGCGCCTGATCTCTCTCCGGTCGTGTCGGATTGCTGTCCCATCGGACTATGAGAGTGAGGGAAGAGAGAGTGCACCTGTGTCTGTGCACACACTTGTGCACTATAATATCTCCCACGCGGAAGACTAGTCTCCGTTGAGATTGGCCGCCGTGGCAGAAATACGGTCTGGAGGACTATAAGTATACAAAAACAGTCCACAGATATTTAGAAAGAAAGAAAAAACGTTTATTAGCGGTGAACATGACGCAAAAATGAACATAAACACAAAAATAAAAATAAAAAAGAAGATGAGGAAAAACATGCGTTACATCCACGCAAAACGGCTGTCGCTCAGCATTATGCTGCGACCCTATGCAAGACAGAGCCCCAGCGCTGGTTTTCAGCGACAGCCGGCGTTGACGTGATGACGTCGTCCGATGCAGCACACAATTATTAGAACACTGTGCCGGGGTAGCGTACTTAAAGAAAAATAATTTAATTTAATGTCTATTAATAGCCTCGGTAAGTGTTGGTAGCTAAATCTTAGGCACATGCTCACAATTAAGTAGATAGGTTTCATGCATGGCGAACCACGACTTTGATCATATTATATGGTATCAATCGAATCTAATACAAAAGTTTAAGTTTTAGATAAGATAGTGCCTATATATTCGCCGAGATTCTACAACCTCGTACAAGCTCACACGTGGCGCTTCGTTGGACTGTGAGTGAGTTAGCAGTGGTGGCCCATTGGAAACTGTCGCGACTTACGGGTTGTAGGTCGTAGGTTCGAACCCATGCAGGCACTTTGTGTAAATTATTTCATCACTATTTGACTGCTCTGAACACAGTGCAGGAAAACAACGTCAAGAAATGTCCGGCATGTCCTTGAACCAAAAATTCGAAGACATGTGGCATTCATCAACCCGCATTTGGGCCGCGTGGTAGATTACGGCCCACTCCCTCTCCCAGAGAGGACGCCTGCGTCCCAGCAGTGGAAACATTATAGGCTGATTATGATTTGCTTATGTTAGGACTACGACTTTATTCGAAGACATTTCATTTATTTCAGACTAGCTGTTACCCGCGACTTCGTCCGCGTGGATTTTTTCGTGGGACCCTATTCTTTTCTTTTCTCTAAAATAAAAGTAGCCTAAGTTACTTCTTATTACATCAGCTATCTGCCTGTGAAAGCCCCGTCAAAATCGATCCAGCCGTTTCAGAGATTAGCCGGAACAAACAGACAGACAGACAAAAATTGAAAAAAAAAATATTTTGGTATATAATGTACCGTGTATACATCCATATGCATTTAGTAAAAAGCGGCTATTTTAATATTACAAACAGACACTCCAAATTTATTTATTTGTATGTATGTATGTATCCACCATAGAAATGCTTTCATATATCTATGGTATCCACCAACCCGCACTGGGCTCGCGCGGTGGATTACGGCCCACTCCCTCTCACTGAGAGGAGGCCTGTGTCCCAGCAGTGGGAACATTATAGGCTGATTATTTATGAGTATGAGTATGTATGTATAGAAGATAGATAGATTAGATTTTTGTGTAAAAACACAATTGTTTCCAATATTGGTGCGCGATGAATGTTTCTGACCCCGTCCAGTCTATTGAATAGGTAAGGCAAATGAGTCCTAACTAGCGTAGCATGTTTAGAGTGTGAAATTCTCGTACACTGGCGGATCGATAGTGTACAGGGGCATTAAATTTTTACAGTTGGCCGAGCCGCTGTCCATCGGCGCCCGAGTTTTATTGATTTGATATTAGATGCCTCATGAATGAACTATTTTATTAAGATAATCTTCTGTGAATGCTTCGTCTTATCTAAATACCTTTAATTTCGTCTAAATTCTCATTACCTGTAAAGTAATTGCGTTTAGGTAAGTAGGTAAGTACAGCATTTATTTAATCACTAGCAGCGCCCCGCGGTTTCACCCGCATAAGTGTCGATCCCGTGGGAATATCGGGATAAAAACTATCCTATATAAGGATATAGTCCCGGGAAAGGTCCCGGGACTCAAACTATCTCTATACCAAATTTCATCTAAATCGGTTCAGCGATTTAAGCGTGAAGAGGTAACAGACAGACACACTTTCGCATTTATAATACTCGTATTAGTATGGATATTGAATTCTTGCGTAAAAAAAAAGACATGTTGCGCCGACGCCAATTAAATTGGGATAGGCAAGGGCAGGAGAATGATGAATGATGATTGAATTCTTGCGGAACATTCCGAAACTACACCAACCTAGGAATTTGTAACTACCTACATAACTACCGGTACTGAAAAGTGATAACCAAAAACGTGTAGATAATTAGAAGTAGGTAGTACGTTGTGCGTATTTTTTATCTATAAGTACTTACTATAAGTATTTATATCTATTCTATGTGAATATTAAAGCTGAAGAGTTTGTTTGTTTGAACGCGCTAATCTTAGGAACTATCAAAACTATTTGACGGCCTTAGGAGCCAAGCAAATAGAAAAAGTCAGAAATGAACTGTTCAAAATGTTTAATTATTGAGACACAAGTGTATAAATAGCTAACCGATTCTGAGCTCAATCTTTGAAACTTCTGTCGTCTTATTTTCTAACTTTAGTTCTAGCCTAAACCTTTGGGCCAGTATTTGTATTTCGAACTTTATTTCGATGTAGGCAAAGTTCAAATGACAACTTACCACCGACCTAAGCTGTCATGTTTGTATAAAGAACTGCATTTCTATTCAGTAAGGTTCGTAATTCAATAACTGGCTCGGTGGTTTAAACCTGATCTAAAGTCTTGTTTTTTAATAAGGGGGCTAATGTTTACTTACAGTAGGTACCTAGTTAGGTTCGCCCACCGGATGTCAAATAGCCATGCTGGTGGTTACGGCGGACACACCTAAAACAGCGGAGCAATTCACCAACAGCATTCTTACTAACACCAGTGAATGGGGCAAACGCGTGAAACTTACCTTTGGACCGGCAAAAACTTCACGCCCAAAGCGAAAACCGCGCAACTGCAAATAGACGGCACCGGCTTAGCATTTTTGCCAGAAATAAAACTACTTGGCGTCATTCTTGACGAAAAACTGCGGTTTAATAGCCACCTGAAATATGTGGTGGGTAAAGCCACTCGCATATTCAACAAATTACGACTGTACACTAGGTGAACATCCGGAAAACGTTCGCAAAATCTATTTGCACGTTATAGAACCGATTGTCACGTACGCTGCTGGTATATGGGGACACATAGTCAGCAGGAAGTGCATAAAAAGCAACTCGCCAGCCATCAGCGGGGATTCGCACTAAAAGCCATCCGTGTCTTCCGGACCGTGACCACTGCTGCCCTGGCACTCGCAGATTTTATGCCCATCGATTTTAAGATCCAAGAGGTCCACTACGTAGAGAAGGCCCGCCTCACAGGCAGTGGCCATCTTTTGCCAGCGGACATCCACCACCACTGAATGCCCCACACTTGTACGCGAGCTACTACATCAAGCAGTAAGACTGCCTAGATCAGTCACCAGCACCCATAGACAAGTTGAAGTCCAGGCGGCCCAACTACAGCACCACATTTACACCGACGACTACTGCAGTAACCAGGATAATGGTGCCGTCGGAGCGGCCTTCGTTTGCTACGATCCAAGAAGAACTGTTGTCACCAAAAAGTACAAACTCCACAACACCTGCACAGTCTTCCAGACTGAACTGTTCGACATCCTGGAAGCTTGCAAATGGGCATACACAAAGGGACACAAAAACACCACCATTCTTCTCGGCTCCCAGTCGGCAATACAGGCGATCGCAGACCGGAGCAACACTCACCCACTGGTCGTACACAAAACCATTTACACTCACACACACACACGCACGAATACACCCTCGCACGTTATATCCATCAAGTGGGTAAAAGGGCATAGTGGAGTGGCCGACGATGAGGCTGTGAATGCTGCAGCGAAACTGGCCACTCGACTTCATAAAGCGCCGTATTACAATGCATACCCGATGTCATATGTCAAACGCGAATTAAGGCAGGCCAACCTGGCTAAGTGGCAAGCCAGGTACGCGTCAAGTGAGCAGGGACAACAAACCAAGTCCATATTTCCAACAATAACAGACATTCACAAATACCGAAAATATACCGAACCAAACTTTTACCTAACTCAAATCCTGACAGGCCACGGATTTCATAAAAAGTACCTGCACAGTTTTAAAATCACTGCAAATGACAATTGTCCCTGCCACTACGACACTGTACAAAGCCTCGACCACCTCCTCGAAGATTGCCCCAGATTCGCCATGGATCGCATGCAGTATGAGGCAATCTCTGAGAGATTTGGTATCACGGCATATGACATCGGGATGCAAAGGCGCACACCAGAAGTCCTACTCGCTTACACTAAATACTTACATCACAAAAAAATGTAAGCCAACTAAAATACCTACTTCAACGGCACATAGGAAACATTACTATTACTATATATTTTACTACTTATTACTATTATTACTTTTACCATTTATAACTATTTATATTTATCACTTAATATTATTATCGTCATTGCGACTAAAACTTCCTACAAAAACAATATCTCTATCAAATAGCAAATACTGTCAAAAAATAAATAAAACAAATAATTAATACAACCACACACCAAAAATAAATAAAGCGAATCAAATAAATAACAAAAAAAAAATAGCCACTTTACGACACCGCCACAACACATCCTAAAGCTACCACTACCAAGAAGAGCAATGACGGCATTCAATGGTAAATGCTCCGGCCACCGCAGTCGTAGGAAACCAAATCTCTAGTCATGATGAAGCGACCTACAATCCGCAAGAGTTAACTTGAGACCCGAGCGGCTCAGAGGGTCTATTCTCTATCAAATCAAATCAAAATATTTTATTTCACATAAACCTACATGGGCACTTATGAAACGTCAGAAGCTAGGTGCACGGTTCTAATTGGTCGTTTCCTAGAAGAACCGGAAAGAAACTCCACGGTTACTCTTCTAAAAATAATTGGCTTTTACAATGTTTTAAAATTACCTATAGTAGGTATGGGAGGACAGTGTAGGGCCTGTCAACAAGTACCAGGTACTTGATAAAATTAAAAAAATGTCTACAGATCTAATGTCTACAAGGCCTACAAAGTCCTCACATTTACAAAATAATAATTTATCAAAAGGATAAATAAAAAATAAAATATTAAAATCTACTAAAACCAAGTGATATTGCCATTACAACTACTAATAAAGAAGTGAAAAATTATAAATAATTGTCTGTAGGTATATAATGTCAAATAATAAAAAGATTATGTCAAAGAAGTATGTAAAAAGAAATAGATAACCCAATCTAGTCCAAACACGATATAGTCCTAACAAGATCTAGTCATATCGAGATTAAGTCCTATAGCGAACTAGTCATATCTGCTATTTAGTCTTATCGAGAGGTAGTCATAACGCTTCTAACCCAAATAAACATCGTAATTTGAGAGCAGTTAATAGACGTTTACGTAGTTATGCCGTTAATGAGGTGCCAGGGAAGCCACATGTGCAGAAGAAATTATTGCCAAACTACCTTGTCTTCAACGTAGTATTTAATCTAATAATATGGATTTCTGATAAGGACTCGTTTGATGAGGGTTTTGAACGTTCCATCGCTAAGTTCTGTAATGCAGCTTTGGCAACGGAAAACGGATGCTGTTTACAAGAAATGACTTGCTAGTTTTAGTTAATCTAAATTTAGGTATCACAATTTCATTTTTACTACCTGTATTTATATTATGGAAATCGTTTCTTATAAGTCCTAAGTTTTTGCGAACATACATAATACTTTCTAAAAATAAAGAGAAGGCAGAGTTAGTACGAGTATATGAATTTCTTTGAATTTGTTTCTAAGAGACTCACGAGGACCCATTTTATATATTGCGCGGATTGCCCTCTTTTGTAAAATGAAAATTGTATCTATGTCCGTCAACGAAGGTACGGACCTGTCCGAAAGTAGATGACCGGCAAAACAAGTGCCAAATTCAATTGTTCGGACGGATAAATACATATCGGGCGTAGGGACAACTGTTAAATCGTGTTGTCATTCATTCTTAGTTCGGAAACCGAGCTAATGTTATGCCCGTAAGTGATCCGGTCTAGGTAGTAACGCTCGTATCTTTGGCCGATACTATGGACTTCGTACTTCCGTAATAGACCCCGTGCGCTTATATCATCCGAGCGAAGTCTCAAGTTAACACTTGCGCGTTGTAAACAGTTTTGCCTAGAACAAACTCCCGATACTTTTGTCACGCACCAGTATACCTATGTATATTCACAAATATTTTATAACCACATCAGAAGGACAACTCGTAGGTACTTTAAAACGTTCAAAATCTAGTCGCAGTCTCATCTCGGCCACAAAAAATGTCAAAAACTTGTCAAAATGTAGGGCAATTCGAGGTATTTTTGACAGATTGAAACAGATCAGACTGTGAACTTTCTTAAAATTACGAGAATTGCCCCTCTGTTTTCTCCGGGTCACGCTAGTCTGGTGCCGCGGGTTCAGCAGTTTGTATCCCTAGCGGTTTAAATATTACCGCTTAAATAATGTCAACAGATTTAATCTGGTTAATCTTAATAGTATCTAATCTACACACTATGAAAGCATTCTGTATTTACATAAACATAATAATATTCTATACTTACACTTTTTTGGGCAGCTGTATTCTGTCCTACGTCAATGTCAAACCTGCGTTTACTGCGACCCTATTACATTGTTTCATAAATTACACTAATTATTCAAAAACCTCCCTTATACATTTGCATTATTAAAACCATTAATGAAAGGGTGTTTTAAAACAATAGGATAAACAAAAATCTTATTTTAGTAATTAAAATACTGATTTTGAAAGACGTTTTGTTTGCTTGGTAAGAAGGTCAAATCAATGAAATATTAATTTAATAACCTGATTTCAATCTTAAATCTCTTCGGTCTGCTGGCTTGGAAGCGTCGACGTCCAGCGGGGTAATGGCGTAATACAACAGTAGCAACGACTTTCATTTTGACAGTTCAAAAACATTCATCGCGGAACATAATATGAAGCAACGGACACTATCAATCACAATCTGAACCATTTTGAAGGATTGATATTATGTTACGCAATTAGGGTGTAGCTCCTCCCGCAGTTATTTATCTGTCGGTCAACAAACCGAATTTGTCGTAAAAAATTATTAAGACAAAGTGGATGTTTAGTTGTAGTATTAATTTTAACATTGCCTACAATTTTTATATCCACCTTAATACCAATCAATTTTGTAAAATAAACAGCGTGGCGGGGACATCGACGCGCAAACTGAAACCATGGATTCAGTAGGTACATGATTCTGGAGCCCACACTTACTTTTTTCCTGAATATTTACTTTATAACCGCGAAAAAATTCTACTCTAGGGAGTCTAATTCATGGTTTCAGGTTACGCGTCGAAGTCCCTGCCACCCTGTTGTTACGTCTAGTACTATTATATATTCTGTGCTGTTGTACACACGGCTACACATCAAGCTATACATAACCAGTATAAGCTGGACTTCTGATTGTACGAAAAACGTATACAATGCGAGGTCAACTCAAACTGGAAATGTATAGCTTGATGTGTAGCCGTGTGTACCTAATAGTGCCACTCATAAGCAAAGAAAAACGAATACTTCGACTAGGCTAAACATGACTGTGATATAATTAAAATAATATAATACTTTACTAAGTAAGCAAATATTATTGTATATATAAAATTAATTAATGTCAACGTGTACCTATATAAAAAAAATTCAGTATGTAAAAATTGGAAGCAGCTCAGTCCCAAGCCTTTTTGTCTTCAATATAATCTTTAACGGTATAAAAGGGTTTCTGGCACCACTTTTATAAGTTTAATTAATTATTTGAATTTAATATGGCTTAGATCTTGAACGTGGCTCGGAAGTTTATTATACACATACATTGACATCTGAAGGAGCCACCTATTTTCTTGAGTCTTGTTGTAGGTACAAAAAATGTATTTGTTCCTATAATAGTAGGTATTTATATTATGGATAACACTGTATTTTTTAAACAATTTTATATTTTTATGGGCATATAATATGTAACATCTTGCATGCCATGTGTGTGTATACTTACCCACTCATGTTTTGGACAAACAAATGATCGTATCTTACAATTGGAAATTGCCTTCGGAAAATTTTGCATTTTCTAATTTTGTATTACCAACTAGCTTCTGCCTGCAACTTCGTTCGAATACAAGTCGTAAGATACACAAAGCCTAGATATACTAAAATAACAGCCTCATTTTTATAAAACTCTCCGTCGCTATTAATTATTCGTTTTCGCTTAGCATTCTTTCTGACTTTTTTTCTATTTGCTCTGCTTTATTGGCCCTAGCATGATGTTAAAAACCTATAATCTTCCTTAAGAATTAGGCTATCAAATGCAAAAAGATTATTTTTAATCCAACTGATAGTTCCAGAGATTAGCGAGTTCAAATAGACAAAAAAAAACAAACAAACTCTTCAGCTTTATTATTAGTATACTTATTTATAGATTACTAACCTTATACCTAAGTAATCCGTTGTTAATTATTTTTTTAAGAATGTTTCACGAAACAACTAAGTTGAGCTTTCTCGAGACTCGTCGACGACACGATGAACCTCTTTAACTCCTAGTGTTTACATCCAAGACAGGTACACAAGTGACATTACAGTGGTATATTTGTTCTGTGTAATTTATTCAGAATCTTTGTTTATCAAGCTGGTACTTTCTTAGATAAAGCCAAGGGAAAATAATTGTTTAGCTAATTGACTACCATATTAAATTCTTCGTATATTCAAATCACAACTATTCAATCCAGATATTAAAACAGAAGAAGAACTAGCAGGGTATCGAGGGGGGGTGGGGGGGCAGTTCAGGGGATCAGACCGGAATAAATAATTATTTCACAGTTATATAAAATTGCTATGAAAGAACAAATTGACGTGTCCTTGACATTGTTTATTTGCTCTATTTTTGTTTTGACATTATTTATTTATTTAAACAACATGGGAGACTTACAGCTAAAACAAACAGATCAAGAACAGTACATTAGTCTGAAAGCCAATTAAAATACAGAGAAGAAAAAGTAGGACATTGACAACACCACTCATTATGTTTTTTTTTACATTGACATTAAGTTTGTGTGCGCCTTTTTTTGTACTTAGATATCCGAATGCAATTTTGGTTAGTGGACGATGTTGATTTCCTTTTGTAAAATGGTGTTTCACCAGTTGTTGTGGTGGTGGTGTGTGTGTGTGTATGGTGTGTCATGTGTAGCTTTCAGTCTCAAGCGGCGGAGACCTGTCGAAACCAAGAAAATTTTAGTCCACGTAAGCCGCACATTGCAAGATAGCTTGTGTTATTTAATTAGTATAACATTACACAAACACACCTATTCAAAGCCCATACAGGTGTGACGTCACACAGCGCTTCACTTAAGACAACTAGACAAGTCACCTGCAACTAGGTCGAGAACATATTATTATGTTCTCAACACAATGCAGTCCAAATCCGCTATAATGGATGGGAGGATCTACTCTACAGTAACTAATGACTTGATTAGCAGATAAATAATTACCCTAATTAGGCTGCGTTCCACCAGAGATGTGCGAGGATGCGTAGCGAGTGAAGTGTGTGAAACAAACCAATAACATCGCTTCGTTTTCATAGCTTGAACTAAGTTAAGCGTTGGTATTGGTTAGTTGTATACACATTCCACGCTACGCCTAATCGCTCATTTCTGGTGGAAGCACAGCCTTAACACTCGTACCCCTCTGGCGGAAATTGTTATTTGTAGCCTTTTTTAATTTCTGTCTTATCTTTTCACGAGGTCTTTCACATCTGAAAAACATAATTATAAAAAAAAAACATTTTCTCATTGAACAGTTTTCCGGAATATTTATAATACTGGCCGTAAATATAATACATCGAGTTTTAAAAACAGTCTGTCGAAGTCTATCCAATTCAGCTAGACTTCGACGGTCCGAACGTAACAACGAATTTATTCATGAAGCCAGTTGCGACTATCGTATATTTTCTGAATATTGTACTACTACCTTCATATTCTTACAACATAACATAACATCACGCTGGTATAGGAAGGGCTAGGCAGAGATGTACCTATGGTACACCCACATTTCGCCAATTATCTTTAAATCCCATGTAATAGGGGACGAGCTTATTTTTTTTATTTGAAATGGACTTGCTCTTGACTCTAGTCTAGGTCAAAGGTGCCATCAACCGGATACAAATCCAAACTCCAGGCTGCTACCGAGAAATTCCTGCTGGCATACCCAATGACACTTTACCCGACCTAGGAATCGCAACCAGGACCTCTTGCTCAGCAGTACCGCTTCTTAAAAATGGGTAGGTAATGGGTATCCTATGTGCCTATGT
Source organism: Hydraecia micacea (assembly GCA_914767645.1). Taxonomy (NCBI): domain Eukaryota; kingdom Metazoa; phylum Arthropoda; class Insecta; order Lepidoptera; family Noctuidae; genus Hydraecia; species Hydraecia micacea. The sequence goes on along the minus strand of OU611779.1, from coordinate 7,014,983 downwards.
GCCCTTACCCCTTACACAGCGTTTTTCTTCTAAGATGTAAAAGAAACGTGATAGAAAGCATTTTAGAGATAACGATGTTGAGATCGCCGGAATTGCGAGATGTTCGAGTTTTTTGCTATCCAGATATTTTTTTTCTGTACCATTCGCAGTGGTTTAACTGCGAGACGTTGAAGAACAAATTCTAAAATGGTAAATCCTCAGTAACAAAATCTTTACTTTATTAATATTAGATTGCATAATAGGGTACATAGCTATGGTATACCTTACTCCTAAAATGTAACCATCCGCTGCCATAAGGGTGCGTGACGTACCAGCGCATAAGTGACGTACCAGCGCATAAGGGTGCGTGACGTACCAGCGCATAAGTCGTACTACAGGTAGGAGTAGGTAGTCAATTAGTCATCTGCCCTCTTGTTCATAAAAACTGACATCTAATTTATGTTAAACAATTCAGTTCCGTTATTTAACAAAAAACAAGAGGGTAACCCGCTGGACTTAGGAGAAGAAAAATAATCAAAAAAGAAGATTTTGCTACAGTCGTCATTAAAATTCCCCTACGCTATAAGCATCAATAGTATTATGTAGTATTCGAGTCAATACGCTAGCTAAATAAAACCTCAAAACCAATCATGGACACCTCAATACAATGTATAAAAAGCGACTCACCATGGCCTGTACTCTCATCTGAAACATAATTCAGGGTTAATGACCTTCAATGTAACCCATCAGTGCTCGAGGTTCACAACACCGATGCGAAAAATATTTTCAGTGGTTTCCATTTCACAATAACACATCTGTACTGTTTCCTTTTTCAATAAAATGCATGACATGTGTTATTTCGCTTCCCGCTCTTATGAGTTTTCCTTTCCCCGAATACTTTCTTAGTTGCATTTTGTTATTTCTATCACTGATATTTTTAAATACAGTCTTCGAGGTTTGCCGGTATAAAACTTAGTTTTATCTTTATTAAATAACATCTTTTATGGTATGTTTCATTCCAATTCAATGTACACAAATCTGTTTTGTAAAATTCTAAAATTGTGGTTTAGCCTGGTGTTTTAAGTTCCAATTTTGCATAACATAACAGTGTTATAAACATTGACAAATCGCTTGGTCAAGTAATTCGATTGGCTTTTGTTATTTATATCAGTCAAACACAACAGCTGTCATCTGATGATCAAATGCTTGGATGAGGTACCGGTACTCCAACCAATCTATAATTATTATAATGTTCATTAATCCACTAACTGATGGGGTCCGATAGGGCCGATGCCTGCCAGGGTCGCGGGTTCAACCGCTTCGCGCCGTTCAACTAGCGGCCTGAATGATATCCAGCCATTCCATCAAAACAGCTAGGCATTTGCAACTACTTGCCTAGCCCAGACATTTAAATTGGCGATTGATTGATTGGTCGTTGATTTAAAACAGCAGTTGTTTGTTGTAGTTTTGGAAAATATAAAAATGACAAAATGCATGTTTATTAACAAATTAGGCAGTAAAAACTGAATAGTAAACTAAACAAAATTCTCGTAACAAATACTAAAATGCTCAATAAATATTTACTAGTAAAATGGCTTAACGGACAGTTAACAAATCGGATTTAGTTGGTGAGATATCTAACTTGGAAATCACGTTTGGTCACAGTTCTAACCTAACCTATTTGGACGGAATGGTCTGTCTTCGTTACTGCGACCAATGCGGTTCGCGCGAGGTTGACCACAATTCCAACGTAAACTATAAACTGACGAACTATTTACCTAACTGCCCATTTCAACATTTTTTTCCCCGACATAATATAACAATATAATCGTATTTGGATTGCTGCCGCTAATAATTGAATATGCACATTTTATATTGACCAGTCCGACCGGCCAATTATAATAACATTGGCGTTTCAATTATTAAATTAGATAGCCATACATCATTATTTATGTGTACATAATAAAAGTTTAAAAAGTGTTTGCTGATAATTTATAGTATAGGTTTTCATATTAAGATTCATTTTCAAACAAGGTAATATTTACAGAATATATTATAAGCTTACAGACTTAGGGCTGATTTTTCAATCGACATCAGATCCCATGTAGAGCCAAGCCCTAACTCTACCAGGCCTAACTCTACAAACCTTACATCTTGGTTAAAATGTACGGCTTGGCAGTGTCGTGGCCATCGCACAAATCCCCTTTGAGCTTATGGTAAGAAATGAAGTCACTGGTCATGCAATAGTTCAATGGAACGGCCAAGCATTTTGACCAAAATGTTGCCATTTGTTTTTGGCTTGTCTTTATTTATTTATTTATTATTAAGGCACATCAATAACACAAACACAAATATTTACAAAGAACAGAGACATAGACTAGTGTTTGTCTTGGCAGGGGCTTACCGCGTGCCCCCTAATATGAATTATTCAATCAGATCAACTTTTCCAGAATAAAAAAATACAGCAAAACTAATTTCCCGAACTGGTATTGTCAGGAACCAAATAAAGTCACCGAAATTTCGAAAAAAGATAATATTATCATATTTTTATCCAATTGTCCAGTATCCGATCGGTGACCTACATTTACAATATCCCAAAGCTTTACGAACAATATCATATCCTTATTAGGCTCGGCGCCCACTGGCGGGAAGGCACGGCACGGCAAGGGATTTTTACCTCACGAATCACAGTTGGAACACACAGATAACATTTTTTTAAAGTAAAATATTTTGTTGTTATGAATTAAATAGGCTTGCATTTCACCACTAGCTGTCTCACCTGATGCGGGCGACGATAGTGCACTCTTGGCTAGAATTAACTTGTTCACTCGGCATTCGAAGTCCTTTGGAATTTAGACTTTACTGGCACAACATTAGGAATGTTGTGGGTTGTACGTTACCATAAGATCGCCTAGCCTAAAGAAGCCTTTTGGCCTCGAACAGGACTTTGTATTTAGTTTCATTTTTTAGGATTCCGTACCTCAAAACGAGAAGAACGGAACCCTTATAGGATCACTTCGTTGTCCGTCTGTCGGTCCAGACCCGTTTTCTCAGGGACGCGTAGAGGTATCAAGTTGAAATCAATATTAAATACTTAGGTCTACGGTTCTTTGGAGCTCTAAAAGAATCAAGGTGCTAAGTCAAGGCAATAAAAAATACGGCCATTTATGCCACATATTTTGATACTGACAAATAAATCTAAACCTACACCAAGTACTTTCCGTTGACCTAGAATCATGAAATTTAGCAACAAGTAAGCACAAATAACGGACAATCTCCAAAAATCGTGAATTTGTAGTTTTGTCAGATAAAAAAAATCTGCTAAGTATTACAAACATGTGCAGTAGGAAAATTGACCGTGTCGTATATCGATGTATGGAACAACATGATTTTCAACTACAATGTAAAGTTGGTTTTTGGGATTAATTCATCCCAATTACGGAACCCTTCATTGTGCGTGGTCAGACACGCACTTGGCCGGTTTTTTAAATAGTTTTTTTTTATTTTTTTATGTTTCTATGTTTGTTTAATTTTGTTTGTGAGTTTTATGTGCGAGTCCCAATAATTAGGTACTTTTCTACTCGTATCTTTCTTTAAAATCCCCTTGCCGTGCCGTCCCGCAAATGAACGCCAGGCCTTATAGCAAATGGTCTTGATTGAATAATGTCGTTTAAGTCGATTTTAAACACTATTGAGTTACGTTGCCTAAAAGGATTCCGGTCGGGGCGACCTTTACGAGGTTCTGAAGGGGTAGGTATATCTCACCAAGTAATTACTTGGAAGACATTACATAGGTTCTCGGGTTCAATGGGTCGTATCGAATGATAGTGGCTATAGTCTATGTTCTCTTACAATACCTACCTACTACACTAACTATTGTCTAATCAATTTAGTAAATTTATTCGATCAGCACCCTAATTGCGTAACAGACTATCCTAACTATCACACTAATAATATAAAGGCGAAAGTTTGTGAATGTGTATGTGTGTGTTTATATTGGGTGACTGGTAATTAGTGTCCGATACTTAAACACGTGATTGTACTCATGATAACAAACAACTTTTAATATGGGACTAAAAATGAAATTGCGAAAAAAAATCTGCTGTTTAGCCGTTTATGTTCGCCTAACTGGTCAAAATGTACTGAACAGCAGATTTTTTTTTCGCGATTTCTGGTTTGGTCCCATAGTAAAAGTTGTTTGTTATCATGAGTACAATCACGTGTTTAGGTATCGGTCACTAATTACCAGTCACCCTATATGTTTGTTACTTCTTCACGCTCAAACGGCAGGACCAATTTTTATAAAATTGTGTATAGAAGTAGCTGACACCCTGATTAACACATAGAGTACTTTTATCCCGATATTCTCACGGGATCGACACTTACGCGGGTGAAACTACGGGGCGCAGCTAGTATTATTAATATTATAAATGCGAAAGTAAGTTTGTTTGTTACGCTTTCACGATAAAACAGCTGAACGGATTTGGTTGAAATTTGGCACAGGAGTAGAACATGACCTGGAGAAGGCTACTTTTCATCTTGGATCTCAGACGAAGTCGCGAGCAATAGCTACTCAATCATAATCTGAATAATTTTGAAGGATAATTACTTCATATTCAATAAATTTGTCTGCAACGTAAATAACGCAATGAATGATATTGAACTGTCAAAATGAAAGCCATTCCTACTGTTAGTGTGTTACGCAATTACCCCGCAGGTTTCATCCAGTAAATTCTGCATTTTTAAGCTGTTAACGATATTTTTTTTCAAACTAAGTGCATTTTTAACCACCCAGCTATAGCTCTATCCGTTCCAAACACTCATTAATGCTACACAAAAGACCAAATTACACAAAATAAAAATACAATCGGATAAACGTTTTATGCAAGGATTAGAAAAAACGAGACATTACAAATTTCATTATAAAGAAAAAAAGAAATAATCCTTTGGGAAGATTCAATAGATTATGATAATGAGAATTACGAATTCCACAATCGGCTTGGAGGAAAAACGTAAGACGTCGCGATTTACTTAAATTCCATCAAAATGCCTTTAAAATCTTGAATTTAAGTTTATCCGTGCCCAACAAGGTTCTAGCGCATTCTCGACATTCGTGATTTAAGCATTTCTATCATTCGCGTCGTTATCAAAGGCAGTTGGAAAGTTGTCAGGAGTTAAATACGAATATACTTTGTAAATACCTTGAATTCTGTCTGCCTTCAAATATCTATTCATTAATCTAGCCTAAGATTAACTTTGGAACTTCAAAATCATTCGATTAGGCCGTCGAAATGTGAATCTGCAAAAGTCACGCCTGAAGCATTACTCTAAAGAAAGACTTCAATAATTAAACTAGAAATTAATTTATTGCTAAAGCTTAACAAATATCAACAAATTGTCGGTGGAAAACTATCAACATCACTCACAATTATTGAGTAATGCGAAAACATCGTGAACGTAAGAGCATTCTATGTGTACCAATTTATTTCTTATTAAAGGCATATTGTCTAGAAATAATTTGTTATTAAATGGAAAAAAAAACTAAGACACACACACACTAAAACACACACACACTAAAATAAATGACGAAATAACTTACTGCAAATAAATAAAAAAAAACAAAGGACACTTAGGCGTCGAAGTACTCGTCCGCATCGCTGTCATCCGGAAACGTGCCTAGAAGACTGGCATATTATATTGCTAGAATATTACATTGTAGGACGCAACAAATCTTATGAGACAAATCTTTTCTTTACGAATTAAGTCTAAACACTATAAGCCCATTGAACTCTTAATCTGGTCATTCGTGGCAAAATGATGACAGCCACGGGTCGATCGAAGGTTTTTAGGTACGCTTACTGCGATCGGTTTCTGGATGGGTGAACATCCATTACACATCGATACCTCTCCGTACCTCGGATAGCACGTTAAGCCGTTGCTCCCGGCTGTCAGTCGTAGATCTTTGACAGGCGATACGGGTCAGAAGTCAGAAGCCCAAAATGCTAAAAAAACCAGTCTTACTAAAGGGCTACCCTTTAGTAAGACTGGTTTTTTTACCCAGTAACTGGTCAAATAGGCATTCGCTCCATCCATACCCCATACTATATATACTATATACTTATACTATAATATTATAAATTCTAAAGTAATTCTGTCTGTCTGTATGTTACCTTTTCACGGCTAAACCACTGAACGGATTTCGATAAAATTTGGCAGAGAGATAGATTGCATCCCGGGGAAGGACATAGGATAGTTTTTATCCCGATATTCCCACGGGATCGAAACTTATGCGGGTGAAACCGCGGGGCGCAGCTAGTGTGAAATATTGGTAATCAGCTGCATCCGGTTAGACTGGAAGCCGACCCCCACCATAATTGGGAAAAGGCTAGGAACATTTTGAGATTTTGGTATTTTTATAACATAAAAACAAATGTGACATTCCGAGATGTAATAAAGTACACCTAAAACCAGAAATAAACACTAAAACAGACAAACCTGCAATCAGTTCATGAAGACATCTAGATAAAACGATAAACATCAATGCTGGGATGATTGATGAGCATACGGCGACCAAGTGTGAGTTGTGACGGCTCGATGCCGCGTCGTACGTGCTCCTATGTAGATTGAACGGAAATCGTTTTTAGTATAATCTCGGATTTCCATCACAATAACCAGTAAAGCCAACCCTCACGTGCTTTTGTGACTTGGGACCCAAATTTCGAACCGAAATGCGTATAAGACGTCAAATATTCCAATAATAACGAAAATTGAGCTTATTTTTAAGTTTGTTATGGTATTGAGCGTTGTGTTTGAATTAATTATAATGATTAAACATGATGCATGGATTCGCCGGCAAGGAGAGGTAGCATAGCATCACATCCGTGTTCCCTGAAGGGTACCTATGTTAGGAGGTGCATTTCGCACGTTATATTTAGATCCCATGTAATAGAGGGTGGGCCTATTGTCATCAACGGCACACAAATCCAGGCTGCTGCTGAGAAATTCCTAATTGAAATACCCAATAGCACTTTGCCCGACCTGGGAATCAAACCCAGGACCTCATGCTCAGCAGAAGCGATTCTTACAAATGGGTAGGTATCCCATGTGCCCTTATCCCTTGGATAAAACGTACTGGAATACCGCAATAACAATAACTCGACCACATCATCTGCCTAGCCTTTTAGCCTATGTTGAGGTCGGCTTCCAATCTAACCGGATGCAGCTGAATACCAGTGTTTTACATGGAGCGACTGCCTATCTGACCTCCACAACCCAATTACTTGGTAATAGGATACCCCTTGGTCATACTAGTTGCCAGACATTCGGGCTTCTGACGACCCGTAACGACTGTCAATGATACACGAATGACAGCCGGGACTAACGGCTTAACGTACTTTCCTAGGCACGGAGTGGTTGCGGTATGTAAAGATGGTCACCCATCCACGGACCAACCGCGGTAAGCATAGATCAACCTGATCGATCTACCCGTGCGGCTGTTATTACTTAGCCACAAGCACTTCTCAACAATAACTCGACCTGTTGTTCAACAAATAATAATTATTACCTACTTAATTCAATTGACGCATTCGATTCATGCTCTTTATGAATGGAAAGCAGGAAATGGCTTCTAGTTTTGAACGTTGAAGCCCCAATGAGTCGAATAGTGAGTCAGTTGAGGATCTGACTTTTATTTGCTCACCTTACTTCTACAAATTAATTCAAATTCGATTCGATTCAAAGTAACTTTCGGCGAAAACACTGACTTATTTATTTATTTTTACAATTAATCTGATGAGTAGAAAACTGGCGGCGGAAAGTATTATGGCTTTGTTCTGGTCTGCCTCCTGTAAATTTCCTTATCACTAGATCACAGACCACCCTAAGCCTACGAGGTAGACAGAGATGCATATTACAAGTTTCACATTTCTCTAGTAACGTTTTGAGTCACTTAGGGCCAGGTTCTCGAACAAAAATTATCGCAAAATTAATGTGAAAAATTGCCCATTGGTTGAATGATTTATCAACAGCCAATCGCAGTCCAATCCCTCTCACAAAGAAGGCCTGTGTCCCAACAGTGGAAACATTATAGGCTGATTTTGCAATCGCAACAGTTTACGCACGCTTGACAATTTGCCACACTTCGGCATTAAGGAACTAAATAATTCTAATGAAAATTAAACAGTTCTCCTTAATCGTTTTAATTGTTTTTAAGTAGAGCCACATTTAATAAAGCGAGGACTTCCATAATTTATATTACTGCCTAAAACTTTACAGAGAAGTGTTTACTAAATTAGGTTCATGAAATTATAAGGTTCTAAATTGTCTGATCTAATTACTTACGCCATTATTTAAGTACAACAATAAATTTTAAGTTAATGTTAAGTAAAGCTATTAAATCACGAAGCTCATTATTGTGTCCGGGTATTGCTTATCACGGGCTTGTTTCGGAATTTCCCGACTAATTTCGGACTTAAGCAGACCCCATAATTTATAATAATAATAATATAATTTATTTCTGAGGATATATGGTACATTAAAATCTTAATATTAATAAACAGCTTCACATATTATACCGTTGTCCGTATATTAAAATTAAAGTACAACTAATATCCCCATTAATATATTAATTATAAATTAGTTTAAAATGAAAATGGGTATTTTTTTATAATACAATGCCAAGTACAATTTTTATTTTTATTTATGATTGAAATTTCAAAATTAACTATTTATATAATGTCAACTGGGCCGAGTCCATTAACGGCCGAACCCAATAACCTATTTTCGGTTAAAGACAGGTTACTACTGATGATAGTATAATCATATCTGTCCTCGAATGTCGTCTCACTATACTTAATCAATAAAGGCTATCTGTCTAGCGATAACAATAGATATGGTTCTCTAAAGGCTCTATATATACCTTTCTCCTCCCGTGCGTTCCGTTACAGAATATTTATAAAAAGCTTCTTTAACTTTTAGTACTTAATTGACTGGATTAAGATATAATTTTTAATAAATTAAATGGCCGTAAATAAGCAATACATTATACAAGATTTTGCTGAACAAATTGTTAACGCTGGAGAGAAGAAATTAAACATAATTGACAGTTTGACATAAGAAACACCAAACCTGGTTGAGGTTGCCTACTTTTAAATAAGGTTTTATTTCGGTGAGTAAATAACTCCCTGCTGATTTATTTGATCGAAATCTATATGTAAGTTCATAACAACTTAATTTGCTCAATTATTATGATCAATGCGGCATTTAAAAGTCAATTTGATTTGAAGATTTAGAAGATTTTCTAATCAGGTAACTCCGTTACGACATCAAAATCACTTTCGCTTAACGTATGTACTTTCAGTTGAATCGGACATGTTTTAAATGTTTTTTTTTTTAAAGTAAATATTGCTTAGGTAGATCCGTTTATCCTTGCAATTCGGCCAAAAGACCTATTTGTCATTTGCTGTCCTGTCCAACAAATAGCTGTCAACTTGTTATAGGGACGCAGTTTTTGGCTTTCTCATACAAATAGCTATATGAAGTAAGCGGTCTACCCTCCTATCGATAGATAGCGTAGGCCGGTAAGTTTCCTAGATTATTGGAACGTTAAGGCCTGGACTCCACCAAAGCGGAGCTGAGCGGAGCGGAAACGGGCAGGAATCGACCAATCACAGACGAGACGAGTGACGCGATGAGGATTTCAACCTTTGTGATTGCTCGATTCCTGCACGTCTCCGCTCCGCTCAGCTCCGCTTTGGTGGAGTCCGGGCCTTAAACTAGGTTTTCTACCTCCAGTAGGTATGCCAAAACTGGTGATAGATAGGTCATTGTGTTCAGCCGTTAGATTGCCACCGACACGCTAATATGTTAAATACTTAAAAAAAATAAAAGTCAATATACACACCCAAAGTATTGATAAAAATGAAATGTCAAAATTTTGGATTTAAAAATTCATTAATTGAACAGAAATATTTGTCTAAAAGCCACGTAAATTTTGTTTTCCTGATTTTATAAATATGTATTTAATAATACTGATAATTAGTTATAACATAATGATATGACTCAATTCCTCCCCTGGTAAAACATTGATCTAGGCCAGTACCTAGATACATTGGCTCAGACTGTTGTCAGAGCCAATGGACACTAAAAGAGGAATACGTTGCAAAGAAAAAACGGAGTTCGAGTTTTTAAAAGAGTTTGGCTTTGTAGAGGCGGCGTCGACTCAGTCACTAATACGCAGCTCAGCTCAGCTCGACGTGACGTGACATCTTTACGCCCGGGTACAGTCACGAGCATAAATATACGTCACATAAATCAAATTTAAAAGCGATTTCCTCGTGAAATAACGATTGCTACTTTGAGTATTTCTATTGGATTGCTATTTATTTGAAAGTATATAAACAATATGGAGATGTTTTACATTCATGTAATAATTATACATATAATATCACAGTCTAAGGTATCACCATATTTTATCTTACGGCATGCAAAATACATAAAATAATAAACAAAATAAAATTAAGAAAGAGAAAAAAAAACTAGCTTTAAAATAAATCCTATAGTTTATCCCGCAAATATTCAGATACACTATAATAATTATGCTTTATTTAACAAAAAACTTTATAGATCTTTTTTGAACATATTTGGCGATGATGCTTCCATTAAATATTTTGGTAGAGGATTATATACACGGCGAGCCATAAAAAATATACTATTATTAAAAAGAGTTGTTTTATTATTAGGACAGCAAATTTGATTTTATCAATGTGTCGTTTAGTTTTATATTTCTTTCTTAAAAATCGCTTTTGAACCTTGCGTAATTGTAAGGTTATGCTCGTGGATGTACCTTCACAGACTGATGTAGAGACATCCACGCTTTGCAAACGACTTCATTTACAGTGGACGCTGCTACCCTAGATACAATCCGTCCGTCGAGGTGGTATTAATTTCCGCCAACCACACAGTCCACTTTATTAAATATTGAAGGGCGCAATTTTATAACACGAAAAGCAATAAAATAAAAGTTTCTACTGTATTTATTACTTAATAATATTATAGAGAGAAAATATTTATTTTTAGTATGTTTGTTGCGCTTTCACGCTAAAACGGCTGAACGGATTTATAATAAATTTAGCACATCGGTAGACCATGACCTAGGTTAGGACATAGAATACTTTTTAGCCCGATATTCTTACGGGATCGAGACTTATGCGGGTGAAACCGCGGGGCGCAGCTCGTTACTTATAGTAATTTTGAGACAGACACAGATAATACGTATAATTTATTATGTTTATTCTTAACACCCCTATTTATTAAGATAACTTAACCTAACATCAGGCCTGTAATCTCCCTAAGGGTTAGTCAGAGGCGTTTCAGTTATGTTTAAGGCCCAGGTAATAGGGGGCGAACCTATTGTCATCAACCGGGCACTGCTACTGAGAAATTCTTGAAAGAAAAATCTATTAACACTTTTCCCGACGTGGAGACCGAACTTAGGACCTTATGGTCAGCAGTAGCGCTTGCGACCTCTAGATCAACGAAGCAGTCTACAAGAAAAATAAATAACATCTTCAATACTACTAAAATCAATCCTTGTTATTTAATCCTGAAAAAAAAATTACTGCTTTCAGGCTTACACAAAAGTTAAAGATAAATCGCAAACAAACAAACATTGTATTTGATTGCTGTCCGACAGTGGTTCAGAATCAAATAATAGCGCAAACTGAACTTTAAACTAAGTAAATGAAACTTTGTCTGAAACAATGCCTCAAGCCGCATGACACTTGGCTCCCGAAACCGCAAGCCAAACCTTTGACCCGGGTATCTAATATTAATGTTTTGCTTGTTGTCTGTTTGTTTCACCTCAATCATGCCTATTGTATAAAATAGACTTGATTTATTTTTAACGTGGTCTCACAAAATCTTAAAGGGGTTGCGTTAGATACCTATCCCACGAATGTCATACGTAGTAGTTCTCGCGGCCCACCCATCAAGGCGAAAGTAGGTGCACAAGCGGAGTTTTTAGTGGGTGCAAGCCCCAAATAACCACGTCGTCTCCCCGGACGGCGTGGTATGCGTTAGGCATTTTCTTCGCCGAAAAAAAGGTATCCCGCGAAATTCAATTGATATTTCGTGAAATAGTCATTCAATAGGATTATATGAACTTAGAGGGTTGTATTGATGATTCTTTTTATGATTATAATTCTGTAAAGTCATATATGTTACGCTCGCGAATCATATTTTAATCAACATTCAACATGACACTGACCTGCAAATTGCAAAAAACGTAAGAAAATTTAAATTTCGCATGCTACCCTGGCGCTTCCCTTCCCTTAACTAGTGTTCATAGAAAGATAACAGACACAAAACTTGAAATCAAAATATTTTATTTCACATAAACCTACATGGGCACTTAAAAAACGTCAGAAGCTGGGTGCTCGGGTCCAACTGGTCATTTCCTCTGGAGAAGAGCCGGCAAGAAACTCCACGGTAACTTTTAAATAATTAGCTTTTACAATGTTTTTAAATTACAGTGTTAATAGGTATGAGAACACAGTGTAGGCCTGTCAACAAGCAGGTTGTACCAGGTACTTGACAAAATATAAAATGGTCAACAAATCTAAAATCTACAAGGCCTTGCATTCAATAACATTCAAAGTTTTTAATACTCTGGATTTCAAATAATACAAGAAATTATTGTTTGTAATTTATAGTTTTCTGTTTCAGATTTTCGGATAGAGTCGTAGGTATTCAAATTTATCTTTTTTTGTTGTTGTTTTTTATCATTCTTCGTATGCTTAAACGTGGATCTACGCGAGACACAATGGCTTTTTAATTGTGTCTGTAATTACGGCATTCAACCGGTTAAGTAGAAAAGCTTCAAAGAATTTTAACTGCAGCTAACGCGGCAATAATTATATCATTTAATTAAACATTTTTACAACTATTACCTTAAGATTAGTTTAACATAATACATAATTCTGTCTGTTACTGTTGGTGACATTCATTTTGTTGTATGCAGTGATCCCCAAACTAGGCGGTTCCTGTATCTTGGGGACCTAAATCTTTACAATTAATCTTCAAACTAACAACGACATAGAATTATAGAGGCATATCGACGATGAAATGACAAGAACTCCTAACTGACATTTTTTTCAATTTTACTTTTTTTACGTAGATAAACTTTACAAACGATTATTTAAAGTATCTGCCTAAAAAAAAGTAAAATTGAAAAAAATGTCAGTTAGGAGTTCTTGTCATTTCATCGTCGATATAGGAAATGCGGGTGGTCTTTTCTCCATAAAAACGCTCTCGCCTGTTTTCTTTCTGGTTAATGACCATAAAGCAATGATTTTTTACAGAATAATAAACATTACCTACTTGTATGTCCCTATGTTTTCCTTTTTGATGATACATTATTTTTATAAGCACTAGAACCCTCAAAAAATTCCGATTTAAACCGCTGTCAACCGCTGTGCCTAGTGTACAAATAATGAAAAAAGAAAAACATAGGGACACAGTATACTCGTATATCCTTCTTATTCAGTTTATGTAATAACTTTTAAATTGGTCCAATATTAGAGGAGAAAATAGGCGAGAGCCAAACCTCGAATTATGACTTTTTACTTAGGCTTTTTCAAGTCTCTCCGACAGCATTTCCTCTTAAGTATAGGTACCTTGAATATCACCGCACAGAATCAAGTCCCGGACTTTAGCAAAGCCCCCAGTCTGACATACGAGCAAGTTGGCAACTTAATAAATAGCTCCGAACGGAGCTAAGCTCAGTAAGCACACATGATTAATCAAAAGTTCAACTTTAACCATTCTAGACGTAATTTAATGGTTCGTAGCAAAAACTCATTGCACACACGGCGAATTGAGCGTAAAGTAAGAAAGTTTATGTTTAAAGACTTTGTCGTACAGTTGTGGAAATTGAGAATTCGTCAGTCACGCCAGCTGTTTCGTTTTGTACCTAATTGGTTCAACTTTTTAATGCGTTTCGTGTTCAATTTCAGACATTACTTTAGGCTCTTAATATTGATGCACTACAATGTAATTGTTTATTTTATTTTTATTGAAAGAAACAGCTAACCGTTACATTACAACAACTAGGTACAACTAATACAATTAATTTAACAAATAAAATAGGTAATTCAATTCACAGGCAGACATAACAGTTTAGAAAAGTTGCGTCAATAATTGCACCCGTCGATACGATTCCAGCTCTACTTATAAGCTTGTGAACGATAAGTCATAAAGGCTTTTATCGGTTTTTACTTCCGAAGTGTAGTACGCCCTCAAGCTATGTCGAATGACGATCTTCGCAAGTTCGCTGGTAATAAATAAGAGCCCATTATCATACATGGAGAGGCCAATCTGAACAGAGTGTAGAAGATCGGTCGGATCAGTTAAGACTATTGTCTGACCGGAAACATCGGCCTCCTCTCTTCGAGAGGGAGAGTGCGCTGTAATCTACGATGCGGGCCCAGTGCCCAGTGGAAGTCTGCAAAAATAGGGATGAAGAATTTCATTTGATAGAATTCAATTTTGTCAGAGCCGTTGAATACTGAGGTCAAAGGCAACTAGAATTTCATCATTCATTGCTCGCAAAATTGCATAGTTTTTTTAATAGAACAGACTCTTCTGCGACCACGGAGTTATTAATAGTGACTAAAGCAAATGAAAGTATTTATTACCGAACAAAAGTTCCACGGTACATCGCATAATACAGGGTTACTAACACACGAAATGCAACACGTTTCGATACAAACATTATGACTACGGTGCTTACCGCCGTCGCGCGTACCAACATAGGGTCAGATTGCTATTATAGAGGCGACATGCGCCACGCCTCCATGCCATATCCCTCGATATCCGTGGGACAAGCTAAGGCAGATGAATTGATAATGCTATCTATGGTTACTACTTCATTTGTATACAAAGTGATAGATGTGTTATGGGCCAAGTGATTAATGCGGGCAGTATTCATAATGCCCGGGCAGTATGAATAATGCCCAGCCATATCGGGCCAAGTGATTAATTACAATCTAAACTCACCTATTTATCACATTGCCCGGGCATTATGAATATGGCTACATGATGATCGGGCAATGTGATTAATAGGTAAATTTTTACGTGGTGCGCTGCGGTGCGGGGCCGGAAACAAACAATTTTTTATGCTTATTTGATTTTATTAAGTTTCAAGCACTTAGTGAAAACTACTGGGCTCCACACCCACTACACACTAAACCAACATAATATACAAAATAACACATTAGTAATGACAACTTAGGATGCAAGAGCGAGCGAAGCGAGCTCGGGACTTGGGGCACCCCGACTCGGACAGTTTAGGTTAGAAGGGGATGGCGGGGTCTAGTGAGCGAGCGAAGCGAGCGAACAGACCCCGCCATCCCCTTCGTGGTTATTTTTTTTTTAGACCCTTTTAGACGCGAAGCGGGGCTCCTACTACGCCTTTTAAGCAACTTTTATGTTTTTTGAGGTTAGGTTACACAGAAATAGGGGCCCCGCAAACGAAAAAAAAAAACTTTGGGAATTTTTTTCTCGGCCCCTATGGTTTTTCAGAATTTGCGGTTTTCAAATTACACTAAAAATGGTCTATTCTATCCAAATACTTCCAAACTGCATTGAAACTACTATAGACTATAGTTTCTAAATGTAGCCTACTAAATACTAAAATATAAAACATGTTTTATTATTACTCTACCCGATAATTGATTTCATTACTTGTAATGCTCGGTCTATCTAACTAAGTATTCATTTGAAAGTATTAAACATGCTTTACATCACTCTGCCCAATAGGCACTGGGCATTATTCATAATGCCCGGGCAATGTGATAAATTGATTGGTTATAATCACATTGCCCGCTCTTATTGGGCATTATTCATATTGCCCGGGCATTATGAATACTGCACGATTAATCACTTGGCCCATAACAGATGTATTTTAAGGCGGGTTTATGACATAATAATTGTGAATACTAAAATTTAACACCTAGTGCTAATTAGTTTAATCTTTAGTTTTCGAGATTACGTTTACGCAAAATTCAATATGACATTTTAAATTCTTTTGTATACCATCAGACCATTTGATGTTTGACCGATAGTTAAAAAAAATATTTAAGTATCAATAAGCCTAGGTTTCGTATCGGAGTCTATGGCCTGCTTTAACCGTTGTATCATGGTTGTATCTGAAAAGAAATACAATCTCGACTATTAAGGTGGTTACTTTTAATGATTGAATAGTTATGTGACAAACTCCTTTAGATTTATTTATTATTGGTTAGCGACTGTTTAACCATAGGTACATTTTTGACGTTTAACCGTCAAATAACTTTAAGCAACTTTTACAATGGTATATTATACGAGTACATATCAAAATTATTATGATCGCTTTACTTGCCTTTTCATAAAACAAATATATTATATGATTAGTGCAATTTATTCTATTCTAGACCAATTCTTTGTTGATAAAACAGCCTTAAAAGGGTGTCAGGGCTACTAGTAACGTAATAAACCCTACATAATACAACAATTATGCTTCAACGGCCTTTCAAAATCAGTTCAACATTACTGATATATTCGTAGAATTACATTATCCCTTTCAGCTTTTCTGGAAAAGGGTGAGAAAATTCCACAAAACTAGCGGTAATTTCGTAATTATCTCGTATACCTTCCCTTATTAGTGGAAAAAGGAAGTCGTAATTGAACCGACTTCAAAACATTAGTGTATCGACGTGAAGCAATAGGCATTTACGGAAAAGAGGCCAAATTACCTGTCCAACACAAAATAGATGAAATTAACTAACCTTTCAGTAAGGGTCTAACATTTATTCTGTTTTGTACTTAGGCTTAGCACCTAGGGGACTTGTGGCTAAGTAATAACAGCCGCACGGGCCGATCGATCAGGTTAAGGTACGCTTGCCGCGGTTGGTCCGTGGATGGGTGACCATCTTTGCATACCCTCCGTGCCTTGGAAAGCACGTTAAGCCGTTGGTCCCGGCTGTCATTCGTGGATCTTTGACAGTCATTACGGGTCGTCAGAAGCCCGAAAATCTGACAACCAGTCTTACCAAGGGGTTTAACTGAGTTGTGGAGGTCAGATAGGTAGTCGTTCCATGTAAAATACTGGTACTCAGCTGCATCCGGTTAGACTGGAGGCCGACCCCAACGTAGTTTGGAAAAGGCTGGCAGATGATGACTTAGGTTTAGCACGCACTGCGATTAAACGCGAGCGGTTTAGGAATAGCTGAAATCGCCAAACCGTGTACAAACACGCGCTGCGACTGGCGTTTTGCTTAATTTTATTTCAATGCCACCATGAATTTCTGGCGAACAGCGTGTGTTGTGCTTTGGTTTTAAAATTAAAAAATAGAAAACGTAAACAGCGCCGACATTTTAAAGGATACTTTTGCAAAATGCACAATGACGTGCGACAGCACTGCGACAGCATCCCGATAACTTTTTTAATTACTACAGAATGTCGATTGGAATTTTTGATAAATGATTACAAGCGGTGGGCAATATGAAGACACTGCATTTCGTAAGGCAATATCATCTGAAGAGCGACTTTCAGTTACGTTAAGGTAAGAAAACAATATTTAATTACATGACAAGACCTTTATTTCAAACCATTGAATAGGACAAATTAAACATTAAGAAGTAAAGTAAGTAGTAACAATAATTAAGCAATTTTTTTAGTTTACTCTTCGGTATAGTCTTGGTGTTTTATTAACTGATTTCCAAATTGTGAAAAATAATCGGCAGTCGCACTGGCTGTGCCCTGTTTATCAAAACTTACAAGCCTTGTATTACAAACATTTTTCTTGTAAAAAATTTCACTATTACAAATATGTGTTTATCAAAACTATACACGTGTAAATTACGGGTTACAAGTGTCGTTATTTATTTAACAAGTACTTATATTTTTACACTTGTATTTGTGATTTTGTTCATCAAACAATCCTTTAAGTTACAACTTGTAGAAAATCAAGGCAAATCCTGAGTGTCCGGCGACTCTCCATTCCGTCTTACAAGTTTACGAGTGTCGTGCTTAGTACAGCAATTAATGTATAAATTCGATTTTCTTTTATAAAATGTGTTCAAGTGATGCAAGTAATGAAGAAAATATTAGAATTACGGAACCGAGAACATATAAAAAAAGAATTGACTACGGTCATATGCAGATGACCTATGAATTTAACTGTTTTTTCTTTCTTTTCTTTACTACTCCTACTCTACTGCTTCTTATTGAATAATCTTCAAATTATCAATTTTAAAATACTTAGGTTGTCGCTACTTCTTTTTTTTATCGTCCTGTCCATATTAGGCACAGACAATATAGGTACCATCCAGCCATGCGTTTAAGTAGAGCATGACTGCCCCGATGGTCTCGTGGTTGCAAGCGCATCTGCTGAGGGTGGGGTCCTGGGTTTGATTCCCGGGTCGGACAAAGTATTATTTGGTTTTCCAGTAGGAATTTCATTAACCTAATATCCTGTATAATTATTAAATTTTGTGATTCAATCTCGCTTTTGCCTAATATTCTTTCTCGCTTGCGACGCTTGCTGAGCACTGACCGAATACACTCGACTCCCGATGATACAGGGTGAGGTGCAGCTGCGGAGCCAACTACTGCAGTTCTTTCTTTGATAATAGCAGCAGTTTAGGCATATCTGTCACTGACAACTAAATAATATTATGTATTAAATTAACCGTGCCCTCAGATGTCGTAGTAGTGTCGGGTGTCTTTGTCAGTTGTATTAATTAAGGGACCAAACTATATTTGCATATAAACAAACCGATTTAATTTATTTTGATTGGAGATTGTAATGAAGAACCTACGGTTCCTTTGTTGATATTTCGTAAGATTTGACCGGAGAGACGTCCTGAGTCAACGAATTCTAATATTACTCGAAGTTTTTGTAAGGCAATTGGGAAAATATTACTAGAAAAGATAGGTAAATTCAAACGTATTTTATATTAAATAAAAAATAAATCATTTACACAAAATCATTAAAGATTTTTTTAAATTAAATCTGTTACAAAAATAGCAAGTAATCATAGAGTAGCACGAATAAAAGATTAGGTCATATAATAATATGTAACATCATAATAATATTACTTAATAAACATTAAGAACTGCCACCAGACTGACTTCTATCTCTCAGTACTGAAATTTCCACATCACTGATCATAGTACAAACTTTCATCCGTACTTCTGCAATCTTCGCTGGCGGGAAATTACAAACAATATCAGCCATACTGGAGAAAAAGTTATGGATGGGAGATTTTCCTGTTGGACAAGTAGCTTTAGTAACCAATTGTTGTAAAATTACATTCCTTTCTTCTCTATCCTTTTTCAGTTCATCTATTATTGAGTCTATTTTTCGTTTCATTGGTCTTTTTGGCGGTGGGATTACATTTTGCTCTAGAACGGGGAAGTTTTGTGGTGCAGCCAGTGACTGACTGGCATCATATGTAGCAGATACAATTGTTGGAATTGAAGTATATGTAGTAGGCTGCTCTGCGTTGCTGCAACTTGATGTTCCAATTACGAATGATGACTCTGACAATGGAACGTCTTCAGATGAATCGAACTCCTCCTTCACGCAATCGAAAGATATCTCAATAGGATCGTGCGTAGCATTGTCCACTATGTAGGTGCTTGAGGATTCTCCTTCATCATATGATTCTGACAAGAAGTTAAGTCTCTCATCATCGTACTTTGAATATGAAGTGGCGCTTCCAGTAATCTTTTTCTTTTTATTTTTCATATAATTGTCTCGTATATTGCGCCATTTTGATTTACATTCTTCAGCTGTAACAAACAAACGTTCAATATGTTTCAAGTTATAGCGATATTATGATAGATAAATTAAGTTTCTTCCCGGGATCGAGGGCGATGGTGGCCCAGTGGTATCGGCTCCGACTTGCGGGCTAGGTCGAGGGTTTGCACCCAAGCAATCACTTTAATTCGTGTAGTTTATTACAATACAATACGCGCCACGAAAGATGAGACTTGACTTTTATCTTAAACTTTTTTATTTCGTAATAAATATTATAATATTGTTAAGAATTTTAATCTAAATGTCATCGATAAATCCTTGAATATATACACATTATGGGTAACTATTTCGTACACGACTTACCTGCGCAAGCTGGACACTACTGAGCTCGACAAGTCTCATCTTTCGTGGCGCGTATTGTATTGTAATAAACTACACGAATCACCACTGCTTTCCGCTCACATCTGCCTTGTAAATACCTTTTGTTAGTCGCCTTTCATTCACCCTCTCAACATGACCAAACCATTTATTATTATGAGCCTCAATGCCATTGGAACTTTAGTTACGATTGTATTGCATTTGTTTTTAAACTAAAACACAACCCCGCTTATAAATAAACGTTGCCTACTTCAATTCAATTCAATTTTTATTTGCGATAAGTGTTGGTACAATATCGGTCTTAACATAATATTATTATTGTGGATCCTTAACACTATATACTTACTTAAAGTTAAGTTATGATTAACGTCCGGTTAACCATATATTTTTGACGTTTAAACGATTCTTAACTTTAAGCAACGTTTATAAATAAGGGGGATACACATTAAATTATGTGAAAACAGTAAATAAAATCGGCCTTCCAAACAAAACAAATCACAAAACATGTTACGAGGCGCAGCAATATAAATTCATACATCGATTACTTTAAATACCTACGATAAAGATAACTCAATATGACGTATGACGCATTTTTAATGGGTAAGTGAGTAATAAAATAATACTGAACATGCTGTGCACGTAGCAACAGCCAAGTAAACACCACAAGTCCGTAACAATACAAGAAATGTTACTCCTCAGTTTATATAACCCAGAAAAAAAAACTTTAAGGCCGAACGAACGCGACGGTAGATACCTAACCTACTAATATTTTATGTTCTGTGGTGAACGCAACGGTATAATCCTCGTTAAACGTTTCTGCTCTACCTGAACTATTACTCCGGTAGTCGAGACAAACATTAGCTACCTACCTACTGCAGCGACACGTTCATTACAACCATAATAATTATAATGGACGACAACAGTAGTCACGTAATTAGTAAGAATCATGCAAAACATAAGGTAAACAACATCTACAATCATTGACTTACATAAAAGAAATTACTCACGTGTTTTATTTAGTACTTCACCGATTTTGATCCAACAGTTGCCTTTTTTTATCATGTTCTTATAGTTCTTTCCTTTATTGCGGTATAAAACTGGGTACTTCTTAACATTTTCAATCAAATCGTCGTCAAACATACTCATTTTGTAGATTAAATGAAATAGGACGCTGCGCTCGCCGTCACGTTGCGCGAAGGTTACGACGACGCCACGGTATGCGGCATGGCGGCGGGCGGTGGCATGTGCGGCGGCCATGACGCCCCCCGCTTCCTGCCTCAGTCGCCCCCTCGCCCTGACCGCAGACAGACGCTCCGTGTGTGTGGCGCCAGTCGGGCGAAGCACACCGACCGATTCTACACAACACAATATTTCACACCGCTTGAGCATTATGACAATTTGAACGCCGCACACGCGTTGTGCAGCGGTAGGAAGATCAAAGTTTACGTTTTGTCAACACACGACTAATGTTTTTGATGAACATATATGTATGACACATAAAAAAAAAAAAAAACTCTCGCCTGCATTCCCTGAATGGGTAGGCAGAGGTATGAATACACTTGCATCTTGCTACTTACCTATCTATTGTTTAAAAGTAATAGAGGGCGAGTCTATAGCAGAGTGTAGTACCTACTTAGTAAAATGGTTCATCTTCGTAAAGGTGCCTTGAAAGGTTTCAAGGGTTAGTAACTCCTGAAGCACTATGTTATTTGATGACACAAAGTGTTGATACCGCTATAGGTTTCCAAGCAACACGAAAAAGAAATATCGTTATAGAGAACGCATAATATATTCTGGGAAAACGGACTCAGTTTCCCAGAAAGTTGAGGTTACCCTGACTCATGAGTCGTTAAAGGGCGATAGTAAAAAATTATCGATTTACCGAAATATTTAGTACCTACTTAGGCGTCGTCAATTCGTCATCAAATTGTTCATTTTCTATGAAAAAAATATTAGTTTCTTCGTAATACATTCATAATACTCATGAAAATTTATTTGTAAGCTTGTGAATGAAATTATACTAGGTGACGTTTTTGTGTGTCAATATTTTGTTACGTAGTTTGATTCACTTTATCTCGTACGTACTAACCACAGTACTAACGGTAGCATACGCATAATCGGCCAATAATTATTATGTAGACTAAGGTAGTGAGTGACCAAATTCTCGTGTCGAAAAGGCGTGCGCAAACTTTGTCATTTTTTTAAACTGGTACAAAAACACTTCCTACTCTCTTCGTAAACATAAAACATCATTATTATAATATATTTTGTTGCTCTTGTTTCATGTTTATTATTGTGAGATACTTCTTTATACTAATAGGTAATAAAACTGAAGAGTTTGTTTGTTTGAACGTGTTAATCTCTGGATCTACCGGTCGGATTCGAAAAAAGGTTTTTGCTATTTTAATAGCCCGATTCTTGAGAAGGCTTTAATATTAAACTTAGGACCTTTAGGAGCTGAGCAAAAACAAAAAAAAAACAGAAAGAGCTCTAAGCGAAAAGAAAGTAGGTAATAGCGTGGACAGGCGATGCGATGCGACGGAACAAGAAATTTCATGTAAACGAAGTCGCGGGCAGAAGCTAGACTACCTATTTCTGTATAGATAAATATTTATATGCTTTATTTATGTATTTATTGTAAGTATTATGTAAATGGTACAAAACTAACTAACTGCAGTTTGTCTCTCCCTTTAATCTATCCAAAGGTTGTCTGTAAAAGATCGATTTTAGCTATAATACCACTCACTGTGTTGAACACACATAATTTTACATAGGATGAATGTAAAATTTCTACATTTATATCTGTAAACATCATAAAGAGTATCTATTTAATCATTCTTCGCGAACAGCAAAACCCTTGAAAAGTAGCGTAACACATGCAGAAGCAGGTACTACAGTACCAGGTGGCACCACACCAACTAATGAATTGTTTACTGATTCTGACTCATGCACTCATTCAAACAACAAAACATTGAACTTTTATGAAACAGCTACTGAACCGTAACAATAATCCTTCTTTTGTCTATCATTGAACCTTTCGACCCTATCGCTTCTGACGACTGTTTTGTTTTCAAACTATAATATCGTTACCATGGTATTGGTAGGTATGTACTATATACTACAACATCGAAACAACACGTTTTTCGATATCTATAAGATTTGCATAAACTTGTAAATAAGGCGACTAACCTTTTGTCAGTCGCCTTTCATTTATCCTCTAAGCATACCTACCCTTACATGTTTGTCAGTTAGTAGGTACATCTTCTTTTAAACTGCAACGCATCATTCCACCACACATGCTTCGCAAGGATCGCATTTCCACATAATTTATTCTACTTTCTTTCATGTCTCGTTCGCCACAAGCAACATTTACTTCTTTACATAAGCGTAGGCACCAGCACACCATTGTGAACAGCCACTCGATCGCCGGGAGAGGACGCCCGAGAAGGACATAATAGCGAACTTATTGGTGATTTTTTTCAGAAAGGTCAGGTGGTCAGTACTCGAAACCGGCGTGCGGGATAAAATCGTAACACACGAACAGTAGCAATGGCTTTCATTTTGATAGTTCACCAATATTCATTGCGTTATTTACGTTGTTGAACAGATACATTTTTCGAACATATGAAGCAATGGATTAGTAATATCGCTCAAAATGATTGTGTTTGAATGTGTGCACAATATGGGTACCGAAGAGTGCCACTGTTTTTTTTTTCTTTTATTTTATTTTCGACTGTTTTATTTCTAGAAATGTAGTGGTTATAGGTACCTACCTACATAAAATATAATAATATCGCTGTGATATGGTGACATTAAAGGAAATTTATTTTAAGTTGACCTTTACCAATCAATGTTGTTTCTAACTTTTTATGGGCAGTAGTTACTTTTATTATGCATACTTGTACATGAGAAATACCTGATTTTAGAACTAAATATGCAAAAAAAAATGTTATAGGAACACTCACAGGGGTTCGTTGTCTTGAATACATATTCAAGGTCACCTTTCATTTATTTTCGCCAATCGATATCTCGTTTTATATTTTATTGAAACGTATAATACTACATTTTTCAACTTTAAAAAACAGCTGAAGAAATGGCGTAGAGTTTCGGTGTAGTAGTAAAAAATGATAAGGAGGACTTCCCCGACCAGGGTAACTGCATTTTTTTTCGCTGGCTGGCTTTAGGTTTTGACAAACACCTTTTAAGAGTTCATCGATTCCCGTCCCCTGAATTTCTATAGAACGTCTAAAACAATGCACCTCCATTAAAACGGCAAAAGTGCATCAACCATAATAGCCAAAAAATATCGATTAGCAAAACTTTTCATAGATAAAGACGATAGAGAATAAAGACCTACTTATTAAGTCGCGGGCCGCACACAACACGGACCGTGCTTTGGACAGCCCTGCACCCTAATTGCGTAACACACTATTACTCTCAATTTGAATCATTTTGAAGTTTATTGCTAATCCATTGCTCCAAATGTTCGAAAAATGTGTTTGCTCAGCAACGTAAATAACGCAATGAATGTTGTTGAACTGTCAAAATGAAACCCATTGCTACTGATAGTGTGTTACGCAATTGCCCTGCTGGTCTAGAAAAAGACATTTCGTTTTCAGTCATCCGCAGATGCATTTTATGAAGTGAAAGTTCAAATATCACACAGGCTTAGCTCCTCGGGATAAGTAATAAACTTTTACGACTCTTTAAAATTTCCAAATCATCTATTTTTATGATTATTCCAGAAGTCATTTGCGGTTGAGTCACAGCTCACAGCAAAGGCGACGAGAGAAATTATATGAATTTAGGTAGTTACTTACTTACGTTGAAGGAAAATTATGTGAATGTAGGTACGATGAAGGAAATTTGCCATTTTTATCGTCTTACCACGGCGACTCAGTTAAAAAATTACACGAAAATATAAATAATATAATATAATTGAATAGGTAGGTTAGGTACAAAAGAATTAGGTAATAACCAAAATATATAGGTAAAAACAGTTCACAACAATTCTTTCTCATATCTATAGCATTATCTAATAAATATAATTTCGTTAGGTAATATTGTATGGGACCCAAAAACCAACATGGCTACAATACAAATGAGAGATTTTCCTTGTTCTAAAACATAATTGTAATTGTCACTAAATACCTATTAAGTACTAGTTAGTAGTAATCCTCCAGACTTAAATTCGGCCATGGCAACCAATCTCAGCGGAGACTAGCCTTCGGCGCAGGAGATATTATAGTACATTAGTGTGTGCGCAGGACACACGTGCACTCTCTCTTCCCTCAGTCTCATAGTCCGATGGGACGGCAATCCGACACGACCGGAGATAGATCAGGCGCAGGACACTGCCAAATTCCAAACTTGGCTGTTACTAGGAACTTCGTAATGGGAAATTCCAATAACACTAACTGACCTGGGAATCGAACCCAGGACCCCACGCTCAGCAGTCGCGCTTGCAACCACGAGACCAACGGGGCAGTAATCAGAATATTCTTTATGAGGCCACGGTTGTAAGAGGATTAAAACTGAACATTGCACGCTGTTTAAAAAAAAAATAGGCTGTATTGTAGAGAAAATTATTCCACCCAATCGTTTACTTGATGTAAATGATATGCTTACCTTTTAATGGCGTGTCTCCAGGCTGCTGAACGAAGATAAGTAGGGGCTCGAGAACAGATTAATGTCAACACAACAGTTGTAATCTCTGTGGCTTAACTTAAGGTATTTTAAGGTTTGCTAACTTTTACAATTATCGTTACCTTCGTGTCTTGGCTGGGCTTGAAAACCTCATTTATGTTTCAGTAGGGATAGAATTATGGGAATGTATATAATCTCGGTTTTCAGTTTTTCAGGAATAAAGTTAACGAATTTATCTAAACTAATATTATAAAGAGAAAAGATTTGATTTTGTGTATGTTTGTTACGCTTTCACGCTTAAACAGCAGGACGGATTTGACGCATGGGTAGACCATTATGACCTGGATTAGGACATAAGATAACTCCACGGGATTGAGACTTATGCGGGTGAAACCGCGGGGCTTAGCTAGTATCAAAATAAACTTAGAGATAGGTAAAAAAGGAACAAATAAGTTCAATACACAAGAAATAATTAAAATACTTAAATGAAATCCAGTGGTAACTCGAGTTTAATTCCTGGTTGCACCTGTTGCGCTTTTTGAAATTTTCAATAGTCAGAGTCTTAATTTACACAAACTATATTAAAAATTACGTAACACACAAAACAAAAACAAATAACATTGATACTTAGGTAAGTAAGTACTTAGTTTTCCCAGAAGTCCATCCCAAAAATTGAACGCGTTTCAAGTAAGTAGTCTAAAACTAAGTTACATAAAGAAGAATAAAAAACTAATTCGAAGCATAGAAGATTAATTATTAAGTCACTATACCTACTCAATATTGTATGCTAGAAAACTTCTTACATCCAATTCTCCGAAACTTTGCGATTTCGTTTCTCATCTAAGTCAGATGAGAAACGAAATCGCAAAGTTTCCCATGAATCACCCTTTCCATTCATATAAAGTTCATGAAAAACGGAGCATTAAACTAAACTAGCCCAGACACAAACATCTTTTGAACCGTTCTTAAAATTTAATTTCAACTTCAACTCATCTTTATTGACGTCAATATTCAGAAATTTTTGAAATTGTCTATCTCTACTTATATAATAAAAATCTTAAGTTCACTGATAGACAACGCACTACTTATACCGCTGGGTTTAGAGGCATGGAATTTTGCACAACAGTTCCATATGTAACCTAGGTGAGCACTAAGAAGGTATTTTTGAAAATTTGATGAAAGTTTGTATGGAAGTTCGTAATTTTTGCCAATGGAAAGTCCCATCGGGTGCATGGTCTGTGTGATAATGAATAGAGATAGATGGTAGGCAAAGAAACGGTTATTGGTGACAAAAATAATAACAGTAAGTATAAAAAGAACATAATAGTAAAAAGAACAAGATCCTGAAAGTATTGCGAACCGATAGTTAATAGGTCACTTCTGTTCAATATTCTTCCGTTACGTCCTGAAATGTCGGGACTTCGTTAATTGCGAACATTTCTACCATCCATTAATAACGTTTATTGCTTGTAACTAACGTTGGGTGACTCGTGACTTCCTAAGACGTCACAAAACACAATTTCGTAATGACCCAGAGGTTAGGGCCTCTTCCTACGAGGTCGCAGGTATAGATCTGCTAAATATCAAAGTGGAAAAAAACATATTTCACAAGTCCCTTCTATGATAGGCTTCACACGTAGAAAATCTCTATGGCTTCATCACAAGGTGATGATGAAGAAAACCTGAGTTAAACAAGTGTGATGATTTGCTTGTTTCTTTCTGCATGAGAAGAGGCCTTTTTCTACGCAGTGGGACGACTAAAGGCTGAAATCTGAAAACAAAAAACAGTACGAAGTCTCCTTTTGGCCGATTTTTTTGTATATATCTAACTTTTTGGTTAGATAACATTAACCAGGCGGCCTAGGTCCATAACTTGACGAAAAAATCAACTTCCAGTAGTTTGATTAATATTTATTCAAACTAAAATATATCAAGGCACGTGATAACTAAAAGCTAACTATGAAAAGACTCACATGACATCATCATATTATTATGTCAACAGCCTATTGACGCCTGAAGTATATCACAGGCAAACACTTGTTAAGAAGATTTCACAAGGCGTTTGCATTCTTACTATTTTATAAGTGGTCATATATATCATCTAAGACACGCTACTCACAGCTATTTATACTTTTAAGTTTTCACTAGCGTCATACCATCCAATACCATCAAGCTACTTTATTAATATACCTGTGTCTTTTATTTTGTACGTTGGAGATAACAAAGTGACACGCTGTCGAAACAAAAATCTGCCGAAACGAAAATCTGTCTAAACGGAAACAACCCATTCCTTCATTCATCATAACTAACACTCCTCCCTTTTTAGACTTTCATGTTTATTACAGCAATAGATACTGTAGTCTTGCTGAAGGTTTATTTGTAATTTATTTTCCAACCCATTCAACGGTAGCTATTTTATCACTCTCAAGAGTATTGACTAATATGTTGGGAACCGATCGGTGAACCCAGGACAATGTTTTATTTTCTAAGTAAAATAAATAACCTCGATAAATGAATAAAAGAAAACTAAAAGTGAAAAATCTTTGTACGTAGATATTCCTGTACTATGGAGGCTTTATGTAAAATATTTACAGTTTCAGTAAATAAAGTAAACTTTACACAATTTAACGAAGCAACCTAAAAGTTAGGAATCGTGTCGCGACAAGATAAATAAACGTGAATTGATTTTCTCTTAGCGAGGCTGTTTGCCGAAACCTTATTAATGTTGAGAGGTTTGCACACAACTTCGCCATGTGCCGTATTATCTCGAGAACGCGACTAAAAGATATGCAAATCACCTCTGTTGAACGATCTACAGAAGCACCTAATCTATGAATATTAATCTCAACTAGTCAGACGCAAATCAGGTGACATTAGAATTTTAATTAATAGAGCAGACGAACGACGTCGTCGTCGTCGCGAGACATTTACTTAAATCAATTAACTGAGATTTAGTTTACATCTCAGTTCTTACTCTCACAACACACTCATCTTTAAACATAACGTTTCTTGTTTCAGATGCGGCAACACATCGTCCCCGTGCTGTTGCTTGCAATGGTGGCACTCTCCTCGAGTAATGTTCTTCCAATGTCCGTAACTGACTTCAACAGAGAACAACTCAGCTTTGATAGCCAACATATGAATGACAATACATTTAGTGATAGATTTCAAACAAGAAATGTTCTTGATGAAATATACAAAAATTACGTCGCACACGAGAATAAACCACGATCTATAAATAAATTGGAACTCAAATATGTAGATGCGAACAATAATCAAAATGATGATATTTTCAATATTATAAGCGAAGGAGATGGTTTTCGGAAAGAGCAATGGCATAACTATCCGAGACAATTGGATCGCCTTCACCATTTGTATGAACACAATACGGATAAAAGGAATTTCGACCCCGACCCTGATAAGGAATACACTGATGAAGTTGCGCCTGATAATCAAGATATAAATGATAATACCAACGAAATCTACTTAGACAGCAACCCTGGTACGGATAATGTCTACGATGCACGAATAACTGCGACTAACCCCTTGTTACTACTTAAAATGCGTTTAGCAAGCTTGAATAAAAATATTTACAATGCAAATGCTCAATATGCTGAACTTATAAATTCTGCACTAAAATATAATAATCTGAGAGAGGATGAAAAGAATGAATTCAGGAATGATAACCCCGAAGTAAACGTCATAAAAGTTAAACGGGAAGGCGTAGAGAGTACGCAAAGTAATGAGTTAACAGGTTAGTTCAAACTAATAAATATTTTACCTGACCAGTGGGATAATTGCGGAACACACTAACAGAAATGGCTTTCATTTTGACAGTTCAACAACATTCTTGCGTTATTTAAGTAGTTGAGCAGACAAATTTTTCGACCATATGAGGCGTTGGATTAGCAATATACTTCAAAATGATTCAGATTGTTATTGATAGTGTGTTACGCAATTAGGGTGCCGGTTAGACACAAGTAGTTTGCTTATCACGTAATTTGTTTTATACGTATTTTCTTGAAATCGAATCGATTCGACAAAATCCTAAAAGTTATTCGTTTTATATTTGAATCTTTTGTGTAGAAAATTATATTTGAATCCGTGCCATATATATATTCTACCAAAAAATATTATTGATGCATTCACCCACTTTCCAGTTATTCAATGTATATTGTTCTATATTCCAGACAACCCAACCCAGGCCAGAGCTGTACACAAGAGGATTTTCTCGTTGTGGAGTCGTCTGCAAACCCTCAACCACAAGGGGCACGAACTACAGCATCGACGACACCTACACGCGTTCTACGGTCTACCGGACTCTGATGGAGGAGGTGCCCTCACGGCGCAGACCAGGGCGACACTCATGCGACCACCCGGCTCTCCTCTACGATGGGGATAATAAACTATGACAGTTGAAGCTTTTTTAAGTTCCAATTGATTTGCAGTTACGTGTTAGATAAATAAATGAGGAACATGATAGGAAAAATTTGAATGGAAGTAGCAAGATCGTAGGTCAACTCGAAAACATGTTAAAACAGTAGGAAATAATATATCACTGGCTGGAACTATCTGGAGGTTTATTTCTGTTCGACGCGCTTATGTGAGTTTAAAATATTTCAGGCCAGTTTATCTTTGTCTTAGCGATAGATATATCATCATGTTTATGACGAAAATGTGTATTTGAAGCAATAAAATTTGAAATTTGCTCAGTTTTATATTTTTAATCAACGATTTTGGAACTTGTTCACAAAGCATGCATGAAAAGCGAAGCACAGTTTATTTTTATATCGCACGTTCAAACTTTGTCTCTTCCTGAGAGCTAAGTAATTTCTTGTCAAATATTTAAATAATGATGACTGAATGATTTAATAGATTTCTTTAAAATGCTGAATAGTACAATAAAATGACCAAATCGTTACTATCATTTTTGATGGTTGTCTGGTAGTAATTAATAATTTATAAAAAAAAATTTGTAATGACTGTTTACATTCAAAAACAATGTAACATTAAGGTATGTATGTTAATCAAATAAATATTTTAAATTATTGACTGTGGACGAAATATTTTTGTTCTTGTGCGCAATATTTGGCTTATTATCTTCTGAAATGTAACTATTTTTTAATGATCCATAGAATGTAATATCTATAATAACTTCCACTTCTATTGTGTCTATAAGGTTTAAAAAAACAAAAAGTATTTGAATAATATAATAGTGATAATAAAATAATTACGTATATTGCCATTATATATGTAAATAAATAAAATGTATATCAGCTTTAATGTTTAATTTATAACCTGAAAAGTTTTTAATTTTCCCGCCTAAGTATAAAGTTGTATAGGTAATAGCGACATCTAGGTTACATAAAAGGAATTACGTTAAAGAGAATCGAACGCCACAGATTTATGAAAACAGGTTCAAGCTTATTTCCAATACAATTATTTATCGTACTTTAAGTAAACTTATCGACTTGAATTAAAGGGACCTTGAAAACGTTAATTGCGACCGAAATTACTAACGAAGTTATCGGTATTCTTGAACAAAATCAACAATCACTCGAACTGTCACAATCACAAGTCACAACATTCAATGTTTTGATAAGAGTTATCTCGAGTCGAGACACTTTATAAATAAAAGATCACGTCCAAGACATTCAGACCCCTAGATCAAAGTAAGCAGACACCTGACATGGTAAGTACCTACCTACCTCACTATTCTAATTAAATTGTTAGTAGGTAGCCTAATTACTTTTCAAGTATCAACGTAGCAATGCATACCCACTACAAGTGTCAGTCAAGCAAACAGTAATAAAATTGATGATCCAGCATACCTGGCAGACTGTTTTTGTTATGATTACGTCAGTTAAAGTCAGACTAAGATAGATTTATTCAACAACGGAACGCGATTACCTAGTCTGAGATTTTAGAATTGAATTGTTGTTATAATACTGTTATGTTGTCCTACTATTGTTTGTACTATTGTTTTTATTACATCTAAAAGAAAATTGACAAAAAATTGTCATACATTAACGAATACTTACTAACTATTTTAGGATACTTAATAATGAACTCTCGTAAAAAACATTAAATAAACACTTATAACCTCAAAATCACGAAGTTTGTTATGAAGGAATCTTGATTTTAAAATTTCTAGCTAACCATAGATCTCTAATCATCAGTTTTCAAAAGCATTCCTTAAACCAGTTATACTTATCAGAAATAAAATTTATTCTTAAGCACTGTAGGTAGGTACATTTGTGAAGAGAAAATAAATATACTTACTTAAACATAGAATATTTTAGACTCTACAATTTAAGACGACCGCTGCAGTTTTTTAATGAAATATTACCTG
This sequence comes from Hydraecia micacea, assembly GCA_914767645.1. Taxonomy (NCBI): domain Eukaryota; kingdom Metazoa; phylum Arthropoda; class Insecta; order Lepidoptera; family Noctuidae; genus Hydraecia; species Hydraecia micacea. The sequence continues at coordinate 6,982,826 of OU611779.1, read as the reverse complement.
TGTAAAATCAGTGTAGTTAGGTATAGTACAGTTTTTTGACAGGGTCAGTGGGTCGTATTAGGGGCGATAAATTCACTGGTTGTCTAGACGAGCTTTATTTGTTCTTCTTTTTGTTTTTTTTTTGTTTTTGTTATAGAGTACCTAGGTAAACAAGCGGGCCCATATTACCACTTTCTAAATTAGACGATTGGAAATCACAGTTGGGCTAGAATAACTACTTACCTACTTCAAAATGAATTAATGTTGACTCTAAGACAGTCGGACCTGTTTTAACCTAATGAATCTAAATAAAATTCGGTGTACCTATGTACTTAGGCGATTACAGATAGCTAGATTATGTACTTTATTGAAAACACCACACTTTAACCATGAATAAAACAATGAATTCAGCACATGATTCTAGACCAAATTTTTCGTCGGTTATCAAAAAAAAACTGCTGTTTCATAGAAAGGTGCATCTACGCGGTCAAAATGTATGGAACAGCATATTTTTTTTAATAACCGTCAATCAATTTCAACTCCGGGGGGTTCAGAATCATATACTAAATCCATTGTAACAGGCTGCGCGTCGTTGTCCCTGCCATGTAGTACAATCATGGCAACATTCTGACACAGAAAAAAAAATTGCCTTTGAAAAACAAGAAGTTTGTAAACCAAACGTTGACCTACTTTCGAAGGCTGAAAACCGTGCGATCCTCTACGCCTATTGGCTGTCATCGTGTTCATGGCGAGTGCGAGCTGCTCTGCATTTGAAGCGAATCCCTTTCGAGGAGAGACCCGTGGACATCGTGAAGAAAGGCCAGCAGAACACCGAGGAATACCGAGCTATCAACCCTAACCAGAAAGTGCCCGCCTTACTTATAGGTAAGCAATCGACAGATTGAAGAATTGCGGAGAAACAAACAAAGTTAGTTAGGTTTTCAAATTTTTTTCAGTAAAAATGAGTATCGGGTACTGAATTTACTGACCTGCGGGTTAATTGCGTAACATACTATCTAAAAGTAACAATGGCATTCATTTTGACAAATCAACAACATTCATTGCCTTATTTAGATTGTTGAGCAGAAGATTTTTTCGAGCATATGAAGCAAAGGATTAGCAATGTGATTCAGATTGTGATTGATAGTGTGTTACGCAATTAGGGTGCTGCTATATCATGGTCGAAAACAACATGAATGCTTGATGTCTTTATCTTCATTTACACAATGATTTCCTAATAACTAACTTGCTTCAGTACCTACCCACTCTCTTAGGACAGTGCTCGTTTATGACGTCAGCAATTCAGCATATCAATTCAAGTACTTGACAATAACCATGAGTGTACTAGACACTCCAGAGTCGCCGGCCTAAGTGTTCATACAAACGAGCGACACGCGTCAACGGCGCGGCGGAGGCAACTGCAGCCGTCGACGTGTCGGCAGGAGCCGTCGACAACGTACTCAAATACACGAGCGACAGGTTGTCGACGGCTGCAGTTGCCTGCGCCGTTGATGCTCACTTACTCATCATCCCATATTATGTAGATATACTTATAGTCCATAGGTAGATAAATAAAGGTAAACAAAAAAACTACGTGACTTATCTAACCGACTAAACGTAATCCTAAACGTAATACTAGTCTATTCAGTTGCCATGCTACGTCACAGTTGTACTCTTCAATTTAGCAACGTTATAATTCATTAAAAAAGTTGCTAAATTGAAGAGTACCTAAACCTATGGAGTATAGTTAGCGCCTGTTCTTTTGTTTTATGCTTATTGCAGTGAAAACTTCTTTAGGCGCGTTGAGTGATTTTTGGTAGGATGTTATGGGTTCTTGTCACCGACATACTAATGTTAACAGTACATCTGTAGCTACATATTACATAGTTTTAAGACATGTAAGCCTTTGCTACCTCTGCCTCCCCCAAATGCAGTGCGACATATTTATTTACGTTGCGCCGCCGAAAAATTCATCCACAGTATAAAATATTTGCAGTTGATCAACTGAATTAAGTAGTTTTGTAAGGTTCGTTTTTTTTTCTTAGGTTTACATTCCATGGTAGGTACCGTATAGGTACGGCGTAGTGAACTAAAATTATTTCTTGAAAAAATTACCGATACGGATATATCGGCAGCAATACCCACACGATGTACCTATTAATTATCGGCCCGATGATATTGGTGAATATCGATGACCATTGCGACGCACCAAACGAGCATAGTATGACCACTTCTATCGGCAGACCCCATGACAGCCTATGTTTTTTTTTTTAAACTTCTAACTTCTTTAGCGCTTCTTTATAAGTATCAGTGCTACAGGTACCACCTACCTACTTAGTGGTTGTGTTTCTAAAAGTCCTTTCTGAGTGCCAACGCCCTCTATGAAAATATGTATATTCTAAGTTTCATGTGAGTCAACGCCCAACAGTGGTACTTATAGGACGAGCGATATCTGAAAATAAAATCAATAAGTCATCTAACCGTTTGTTGATATCTACATATAGCCAGATATCAATAAAGGTATGACAAAGACAAACCATTATGTTGTACCTACCTAGAACTGATGTGATCATGACAAATAATTTTTTCTGTATCATCTCGTTCAACTTTTGTCATCGTTAGGTACAGCAAAGACTAGGCGTTTTGTGAAATTACGAATAAAATCACCGCTGAAAAAGAAAATGTCTTGTCGAATCCGTGGAAACATTCTTCTTCGTCTCTCTTTGTAGCGTCAAAATAATAGCTTTTTACGAAATAAGTATATATAAAATACTAGCATCTGCCCGCGACTTCGTCGGCGTAAAATTTCACCCTCCCCCCATTTACCCTCTTAGGGGTGGAATTTCCAAAAACCCTTTCTTAGTAGATACCGTACGTACTCTTCATAAAGAACACCCCCTCCAAATTTCATGTCTCTAAGACCAGCGGTTTAGGCTGTGCGTTGCTATATTAGTCAATCTGCACCCTAATTGCGCAATACACTATCAATCGGAATCTGAATCATTTTGAAGCAAATTGCTAATCCATTGCTTCATTAGTTCGAAAAATTTGTCTGACCAACACGTAAATAACGCAACGAATGTTGTTGAACTGTCAAAACGAAACCGATTCCGATTGATAATGTGTTACGCAATTGCCCCGCTGGACTTTGAATTTTATATAATTTATACGGTGGTTATAACAAAAAAAGTATTTATTAAATTGTCAGTCTGTCTGGCTGTCTGTTTGTTCCGGTTAATCTCCGAAATGACGGACTTTCACTGGTAGATAGCTGATGTTATGAGTAACTTAGGCTACTTACTTTTATTTTAGAAAAATAATTAGGGTTCCGCGCAAAAATAGGAAAACCCATGAAATCCATTTGTTTTACCGACATGCACGCAAACGAAGTCGCGGGCACAGCTTAACACAGTAGTATTGAAATAGATTTTTCATTAAATAAGTTGCAATTTTTTATAAAGTAGTTTATCAATTATGATTTGAAATTAATATCGTGGGGTAGCGGTGAGGGATGAAAATAAATATTACATCACCATTGTGACGAACACAATATCATTCGATTTCGCTGTAAATACCTGAGGGTTGATTGTGTCCACAATATCCCAAGGGGACCAAAAACTAATTTCCCCTAGGCAAAAGATATAATATGATATAGTATGATATGATATAGATGTTCTATGTACTGTAGAGCTACCATTTACCGGGTAATATGTCTTTCATTGACTTGAATGTGCCCTGGCAGCTGATAGTATGTCATGCTCACACAAATGTCTCGCTGACGGTGGCGTGTGTGTTGGATCATTTAGCTCCCTTCAAAATGGTTGAGCTGAATGGTGCTGATCTATGCGTCATGTTCGTGAACGGGCGCCGTCAGTTGGGGCTGGTCATCACTCGGCTGCCTCGGCTTATTTTTATTTTTAATTATTTTATTTTTGGATTGTTGTTTTTTTTTTATTATTTAATATTTGCTGTACTCTGGACGCTTTTAACGCATACGTCTTTTTTTACATCGTTCTCACATATTATTATAAATTCAACATTAATGATGTAACTAATATTTTTGTAAAAATATAATTTAAAAGAGTGTCCATGGAGTTTCTTGCCCGTTCTTCTCCATAGGTACTACGCTTTGGAATGGGCAACTAGCTTCATTTTATTTTTGACTGACCGACTTCTTGACAATTCAAAAGTGCCTGTAAATGGTTTAATTGAAATAAATGCTTTGAGTTTGAGTTTGAGTTTGAATAATTCATTCTTATAAAAGATTCCGCTACGGAATATGATTAGGTACTTAAATGACTCGAACTTTGAAATGTGACTGTACGCGATGATGTTCTTCAGAAAAATAGGGTAGTCTGAAATAAATTATAGGACAGCTTACAAAAACTAGACAGGCAGGACAGGCTACACTTTTTTTTTATGAAACCCTTCTACCCTTTTCAGAGCTAAGGCCACTTCTCACACAAGGAATTCACGAGCATTGATCACCAATTCACCATGGTTGTTCATTGCGTATTGGTGATTTCAGTTCCTCAGCCCAAGAGCTCGCACTTGATATCAATCTTGAGGTCATGAACGTATTAATAAACATAATTATCTAATAATTTACGTACCGTACTCAAGTTACGGCTTGGGTTTACGTTATCAGCCGAGTGATGGACTGAAACTGAGAAACTCTACACTTAAGTACCTATACATTAGGTGTATGTACTCGAGATGCTTAAACCTCAGCACGATAATATTACCGTGACCTCAGTGTAGGCAGTCCGTGACTTGAGGTCGTGATTAGTAGCGCGAAACATGGAATTTGAAAATATTTTGAGTGAAATTAATTATTACATTGTTTTAATCTGAAAACTAACATTTACCGGGTCTGTAGAAAAACCTAAGATTTACCGACTGAATGGGCGTAAAAGGGTCTGTTCCCGTTGTCCCCATTGACGCGTCAGAAATTGATGACTTTTATCCGTGAGACTTGCTAAATCTTAGAATTTACCGATAAATCCTAAGATTTACCGCAGTTCGGGCTTTTACAGTAACACCGCAGTTCGGGCTTTTACAGTAACATAATCACTTTTTAACAAATTAAAAACACGAGATGTTCGTGACAGTCTACAAACAGAAAGATGTTGATTGTTGTTTGGCGCCCTTTTTTTTGACGCTCGACGCCAACGCTCTTCCAGTCTGACGCTATATTACGTTAAATTATTTGTACCTACTGAGTTGAGTAGTAGTCATTGTAGCACAAACACAACATTTTTAACAATATATGGCTTTCTTGGGTGGAAAACAACTTCATAACGTGATACAGCGCTTTTCATACAAGTATTTCAATAAATCTTACGACATCGGACATAGCAATAACGAAATGTGATGAATGTTATCCTAAACTTCGGTAAATGTGACGCAATAGACACGAGATGAAGCCATGAAGTACAGCGTCTTGAATAGCTTATCTTGGTAATTGAGATGCTGTTTTCATGTGTTTAATTAATTAACAATGATCTTGACAGGCTGATATAGTAATAATGACGTATCAAAAGATTACGCACTTGAGTACGTCGTTGAGTAACGTGTATTAATATGGGCCATAGTGCGTTTGATAAATACAACCCGCAAGAGTTAACTTGAGACTGCTCGAATGACGTAAGCGCGCGATACTAAGAGAGCAGTAACAGCGCGGGGGTCGGGAGGGGCCGCTCGGCTCTCAACTCTTGCGCGTCCTACGATTATCTACGCGAATAGGTAACACTTATATCTACATATCATGTCTTGTGTCAGATATGTAGGTAGGTGCGACAGGGAGACGTGGGTACGTTCCGGAGACGTAGGTACCCTGCTACCTATGATATGAGGTTATTATATCCACATGTTCGCCCGTCGATAAAAGCGCCTAATAATACACCAATATCCGCGCGATTAGACGTAAAGGAAATGAGTAGAAAATGTTCGGCTCTTCGATATCACCGCTTTGACGGTAATACAAAGGATTTTAATTTCACGAAATGTATAACTCATTCCAATATTCTATTCAGAAATCAAAATCTAGTACCTAAGTCCGTATTTTTCCATCATTATGTCCTTATTTATTTTTATTCCCACTGTATATTGAAACTTGGTTCTAGCTAGCTGACTACACGTACCTAGGTATTAATGGTATCATGAAGTAGGTCAAGTAGGTAGTTATTATTTTCTTTTTGGGGTGACTATTGTCCATTTTATTAAATTCTATCAGCCGTTGAAACAGACTAATTGAGTAACAAACTAATAAACATTCAAAGCATTTATTTCAAATAAACCAATTACAGGCAATTTGAACTGTCAAGGGGTCGGTCAGTCAGAAAGATGAAGCTAGTTGCCCATTCCAAAGCGTAGTAGGTACATATGGAGAAGAACGTGCAGGAACACCAAGTATAATATACTTTATAAATCGTAAATCAAAATATGTTTACAAAATATTGATCACATCATTCATGTTGAAATTATGCATGTGAGAACGATGCAGAAAGTTAAAAGCCTCCGTAAAAACAATTCAAATATTAAATTAAATTAAGCCGTGGCAGCTAAGAGATGACCAGTCCATACTGCGGCGCCCGTTCACGAACATGACGCTTGGATTAGCACCATTCAGCTCATCAGCAGCAGCCGCGTGTGTGCGTGCGTGCGTTCAGCATTTTGAAGAGAGCTAAATGATCCAACACATGTGCCACCATCAGCGAGACATTTGAGTGAGCATGACATACTCTCAGCCGCCAGGGCACATTCGTATTTCGTAATCTAAAATGTTACCTATTCCCCTTCATAAGTTGTGGCAGCACGTGTTTTTTTATTTTGTCGGTTTATGTGGATACTTATGAATGCTATACCTTTTCTCGTTGTTATTGCTGAATTTTCGTGTTTTAGTTGTTATTTGTTTCATTTCATCCAAGCATCGTGACGAGTAGATAAATAGAATAAATGCTTTATTGTATGCCATACATTGTTACTTACAAAAAAAGCACATACATTATTTATTAAAATTGTTTGAAGGTTTCGTACTCCTGCTTCTGCGAGCCTCTTTTTTCTAATGTTATAATAAATGGAGTATAATGCTATAGTAAATGGAGTATAAGTAGCTTATGCCCGCGGCTTTGTCCGCGTAATTGTCGGAAATTATCCCACGGGAATTTACTCCTGGAATAAAAAGTATCCTATGTCCTAAACTCCTAAACCATAAGGTCATGGCCTATCCGTTTGCCTTTCATCCAATTCCGTTCAGCCGTTATGGCATGAAAAGGTGACAGACAAACAATATTTCCCATAAATTATATCTATCGCTTAAAAAGAGATAACTTAGAGGGCCCGTGGCTAAATAATAACAGCCGCACAGATCGACCGATCAGGTTAAGCTACGCTTGCCGCGGTGGTTCTATGGATGGGTGACCATCTTTACATACCGAGACCCCGAGACCCCTCTGTGCCTCGGAAAGCACGTTAAGCGGTTGGCCCCGGTTGTCATTCGTGGATCTTTGACAGTCATTACGGGTAGTCAGAAGCCCGAAAGTCTGATAACTAGTCTTACCAAGGGGTATCGTATTACCCAGTATCTGGGTTGTGGAAGTCAGATAGGCACTCCATGTAAAATACTGGTATTCAGCTCCATCCGGTAGACTGGAAGTTGACCCCAACTTAGTTGGGAAAAGGCTAGGCAGATGATGATGAGAGATATGTGAATTTTAAAACCAACCCCAATTTTACCCCCTTTTTTTTTTTTTTTTTTTATGGATGGGAAATCATCTAATGACTCCTCCCGCTCTGGGTGGAGCGGAAGGGAGTGTCAGACTCTTACTGACTAAAACCCACCCGTGTTCCTTCCTTAGCCCTTTATGTTCCGGGGCAGCGGTAACCCTTTCGGACGATCCCGCTACCCCGGCAGGCTTCGGCCCTGGCGGGCCCCTTCCTTTATGCTGACATCTCTTTGAGGCGCGCGTGGAACACATACGCGCCGTCCGGCACGGGCCTGGTCCTGACCGGACGGAGAGCTACCCATTACTCTCCGTCCGCAGGCCCGCGCCTACGGTGGCCGGGAGTCGTCACGCGGCTCCCGACGCCCGTAGCGTCTCCCGCGGCGGCTGAGGCGAGAGGCTCTCTCCCTGAGTCGTCCCGCCACCTCCTTCGCTAGCATGACTGCTTCGCAGAAGGAGGTGACTGCCTCCCACTCCCCCTCGCCCCGGACCATGGCTTGAATTTTACCCCCTTGGGGGATGATTTAAAAAAAAACGCTGAAACACGTAAGTAATTCTTTATTTCTTACAAAAAGCATACGTTTGAATTTTCATATCCCTAACGCTGGGTTTACAAACTTTCATACCCTATATATCACCCCCTTAGGATTATTGTTGAGACAAAAAGTAGCCTAAGTATGTCCTTTCCCAGGATGCCATCTATCTTCTTGCCAAATTGTTGCTTTCGAATTTATAACAAGTATTAGTATGAATAAAACTTGAATATTATGTGTCAGCAAAGAAATTAGAGTAGTTACTTCGCGTGGTTATAAACACCCCATAAATGGAGATGAGACATTGTTCAATGTTTTATGTGAATAAAGTCACGGAGAATGGCTATGCAAAAAACAAATTATTCCTTATTAGTCCCATACATCATCTTCAACATTAACCGTTTAATAACCGGCAGGATACCGACCAATAAATCTGCATAATCACGACCGCACAAGCATACCTAATATTAGGTCGATGAATATTTGAACAAGCATTCGGTTCTATATTCGCTGATGTCATCGTAGCCACAATAGCCCCTTGGCCCGCTGGAGTGCACTGTGGGTTGCGTTAATAACCCACCCATTAATTAACACGTTAACACACTTCAATCGCAAATAGATGTCACAAGGTACTCTTGCGCCTATTTGATTTTCGAACGCGATTCATATTGATAAGCTGTCTATCAAAGGAAATGAGGTCGATTTGATGATCGTAGCAAATTAACTGTGAGTATAGTTAAGTAGGTAGTACATCTATCAAAGCCTAAGTTGATTTGTTACATAGGTAAGGACAGACTACATTGTATTTTTCCATAGTTTAATTAGTCAACAAACACGTTATGCAAATCACGAGTGTACCTACGTGTCAGTTTCAATTTAATAGGACTAACCATAGAATTAGTCTAATTACTCTAAGGGACTAACGGTATCGCACTTTGTAAGAGACACATAAGGTAATTACTTCAAAAACTGCTTCAGATATGCTGCGGCATATCTGAAGCAATTTTTGAAGTAATTAACAAATATATGGCGTACAGGGCATGCGTGCCCTGTACGCCATATATTGGTGGTACCTATATTAAAATACACTATAGTTCGTTATGATTGTAATGATGCCTTCATTTGCGGGTACCAGCAAATTAATAAACAGCAGCCATCAATCCTTGATTTTGCAAAATATAGACACAGTACCTAACTTGTTCAAATAAAAGTCTTAGTGAAAACTAGAAAATTACAAACGTAATTAATTTACCTAAATTATTATCGACAGCTCAAATATTAAATTGAAATGAATTGCTTACAGTAGAGAATAGGGAGTACTCGAAACAATAGCTAACGACTAGACATTAGATTTATCATCTGTGTCGCGAGGCGATCTCTCTAGTCACGAATATAAATAGGAATAAGAAGAATAGCACCCACATGGATTACGTTCAATTCTTAGAACACTAGGCCCCCCGGCTGATTGGTTTCACGAGGGACAATATTTAAAGTGGGAAAACAGATATACTCGTACCTAACCTCCCAACATTATCACAGAGACTACATTGATCACCTCCCAAGCAATCAAACTGCCTAGCCTTTTCACAACTATGTTAGGGTTGGCTTCCAGTCTAACCAGATGCAGCTAAATACCAGTATTTTACATGGACCGACAGCCTACTTGACCTCCACAACCCAGTTACTGGGTAACATGATACCTCTTGGTACGGCTGGTTATCAGACTTTTGGGCTTCTACCCGTAAAACTGGCAAATATCTTTCTGCTGGTTGTCATTCGTCAGCCCGGACCAACGGCTTAACGTGCTTTCCGAGGCACGGAGTGGTCTTGATATGTAATGGTTGGTCACCCATCCACGAACCCCGGCAAGCGTTGCTTTAACTTCCACCGACCCGTGCGGCTGTTATCATTTAGGCACGAGCCCCTCAAGATCACCTACCAAGCATTTATTTGAAAACATTCGGAATTTTCGCAGTAAAACAGACATAAAACTGAAAGTACGACCCTCTATCGTAAACGAAATACATTGTGTACAAGATAGAAAGATAAATCTTTCACAGTATTCCTAATGCCCCGTCACTATTTACAGCTTCAGATTGATATAAGTGCAGTACCATTAATGTTTGGGGAGCACACATGCTCACCCCTATAATTTGGTATCTCTGGTATAAAAGATCCGTTACTCGTTGTGAAACGGTTTAGCAAAGATTACAGACGATGATAAAAGCTTAACGTTACGTATCTGGTAAACTCTTTTGTATGATCAGAGTGTAAATAAATTGAGTCTCAAAAATTCTGCGGGTATTTAAACATTTATTCAAAGTGATTTTCATTTGGAATGAAATCTTCAAAGCAAAGCTTTTTGATAAGAATTTTCATGACACAAAACCATTATATTAAATGCAGTATTTATTTATTTAGTCTTTATTAAATAATTGAAAAAGAAAACGAAACACAACGAAATAAATTTAAAATAAATCTGGTCACGTAAATAAATGGACCCATTAGAATGCACTCAAAATGCGAACCTTAAAACTTTTTCTCGCTAAGTGTTTGGGCTCCCTCTAGTAAGGTCTAAAGCCGCAATATTAAAAATTCAAGCAGTGTCGTCTGTCCGCGGTCCGCTACAATCAAACATAATTTGCGTGCTCGAGCGACCGACCGTTTGTTTAAGTGGACCGGTCAATAACTCCGCAAATAGCTATTTAATTAATGTGTCGCCACCTAATAACATCGCACATAGAAAAACTCTGACTGAATTGGTAACTATTTGGGTCATTGAATCCTGCAAAGTGCGTCGGCTCTTCATATATTTATATCAGCAGTTTGTTCAACTTTACCACTGCCAGAAAATAGTAAATTGCGAGAGATCGTAAACTATTTTAACGATCTGAGACGCAATTATTTTAACAGCTTTATAAGACGAAACAAATTAGAATCATTTGCAGACATAATTTAATTGAACTTATTTATTTGAGCTCAATCTCCTGCTTGCTTGCTTCTGAATTCTGACGCTCCACTAGATGCTGCCAGCAGACAAAAGTATATTTTTGCATGACAAGCTTTATTTTTGCATTCATCAAACTTATTTTACTGTGGAAATAAACTGTTTTTCTTTTTTTTTACAACAGTTCGGTGCGCATTCGCTACAAGATTTGAATAGCTGTTGCAGTTTGCACACTGCAGTTATCATGCAAATACGTATAGTTATGGTAATATCTGCGCAATCCAATTCACTTCGAACATATCCATTAGGAACGTTTCAAGTAAATAAGAAACGAAATAATACTTACTGACAAAAGGTGTGGACAGAATAAGTACCTCACACCTATACTCAGACTGTGTCGATTAATTTGGTAGCTAAGTAAACAATGTACAATACTTATAATAAGAAAATCGACTACATAAAGTTTGAATAAATAAAATACGCGTCAAAGGGGCTTATTCCCAGGCGCTTCACGATTTTATTCCCGGCGGCTCCAAATTAAAAAAGCAATGGGAACAATTTTAGTATTATATTATTTTAACTAATAAAATTATGGAGCTCTTGGGAATCAATGTATGGAGTGAAATTGTTTTGAAAACAAAAGATTTGGAGCTCCTGGGAATAAGCCGTCAAAGGGCTTATTCCAGGATAAGTCCCCACGTAGAAAACTAGTGTGGGAATATTGACAGAAATTGTGTATTGTATAATGTGCTCTCGGGACAACGATCAAAGCTGCTGTAGAAAACAGGAGCTAATCGCCACAGTATAAACACATTTATCTCTGTAGCAGAAGGTTCAAAGTGATTCACAACCTGTGTTACTTACGAAAATAATTTACCACTTGGCAAGCTTATTTGCTTTAACTTTCCGCCTCGAGGAATTTGTAAAGTTCGCTTAATTTACCTGCAAATCAAATACGAGACGAATTAAGTGAATTATTTGGCAATTCGACGGACAGCTTCGTTAATAGGAGGATCAGCGAGTAGTGAGACCTTTTAACAAATTAAATGGTTCTGTAGTCACAACAGAATCGATCAACCAAGACAGGATCAAATCTATTGAATCAAATTATTATTTTGACTTACTTAAACACTTGTCGTGAAATGTTATCTCTCTCTATGTATTCTTTAGGTGCCTACAACTTTTGATTGCTTCAATTCAAGTCACACCATTCGGCAACGGTTGATTGTTCAGTCAATGGTCAATCGCTATCAATTATTTGCGTCATGTTTATAGATATTGGAATTTCGATTGTGAGGTAGTACTTCCACAGGCGCTATCTGTTTATTCAGTGCCCATATACAGTAAACATGTATGGGTACTGATTGACAGAAATGTCGCACGCACTAAATGAAAATTCGAATCGTGACATGGCACTGCCACGTTTGCCTCACCTCAAACCTTAGGTTTAAGTAAAGTATATTTTTATGTTTAGATAATGAGACACTGGTGGAGTCCATGGCTATCATGCAGTACCTGGAGGACACTCACCCCGAGCCGGCCCTGACTCCGAAATCCCCGCTATTGAAGGCCAGGATGAGGGAACTCTGTGAGGTTTGTACAATTTATTGGTATTTTCGAACTGTCAGAGTCGTCAGTTAGTTATGATATAGCAATATTAGCTTTTGGCCGCGGCTTCGCCCGCGTGGATACCGGAAATCATCCCACTGGAAAGTACTATCAGGATAAAAAAATCCTATGTCCTTGTCCAGGTCTATCTGTTTGCCTAACATCTAAATCCGTTCAGCCGTTAATCCGTGAAAATTTAATAGGTAGACCACGAGACAGAGTTACTTTCACAATATTAATATGGATAGTATATATTATATCGCATTATTGTGTGTCCATCGCATTACGTAAGCACATTACAACTCTTAAAGATCATTAATCTAACTAAATTACGATGCTGACAAACCATAAGTCAATAATAAAAACGGCAAATGGCTCAACTTTCGCGAACTGTTCTCCGAATTATATGATTAATTGAATTTTCCCTTTAACCTGTCCGCATTTAAAGGGTATTCGAGGTGTTAATTCTCCAGCGGCACCCCTTCGCATTGGGGCGGCAATTATCAGGGAACTCTGAATTATCTAGAGCCCTTCAATTAAAGTCACCGAAATAAAATGTTAAATGAAAAAATCTTGCCCTCTATTTCTGCGGTCTTATAATAATTGTTTAACTTCAGTAGATTTCAGAGACTCGTTGACAATAAAATATCAAGTACTTAGGTAAATATCTTACGGTAACTTTTAGGACGGAATTTATGTCGCCGTTGATCTTCCGTCATGATGGTTTCAACGCATCTTTGGTCAATGTTATGTTTTCTAGCGACCCTAAACCTTAGCCGTATCTACTATACGTAGGTACGGCTATTAAGTAGTCTGTATTTTTATGGGTACATAACATAATCAGCTTATAATGTTCCCACTGCTGGGACACAGGCCGAGGAAGTGGGCCGTAATCCACCACGCGGGCCCAGTGCGGGTTGACAGATGTCACATGTCTTCCAATTTTTTCCTTCACCGTTTTGAGAGCAATGGTGATGAAATAATTTACACAAAGTAAAGCGCCTGTCTGGGTTCAAACCGACGGCCTACAACTCGTAAGCCGCGACCATTGCCAATTGGCCACCACTGCTCTGTTTATTTATGGGTAACATCAAAGAAATCTCCGGAACTACCGATACGCAACTATCCGAAAAAACTGAATCCTTCGTCGTGAACGTATATTCTAAGTTTCGCAAGACGTATAGGGGACAAACCTCAACCATTTTCATTTGCAGATAGTAGTCTCAGGCATCCAGCCGTTACAAAACATCGGTTTAAGGCCCCAGTTTGAGACGACGGAGCAATACACGAAGTTCACAAGATATTGGACCGACCGCGGTCTTCAGACTTTGGAGGAACTGCTCCAGAAGTCAGCTGGGAAATATTGCGTTGGAGACCAGATCACCATCGCTGATTTATGTCTTGTGCCTCAGCTGTACAATGCCGTAACCAGGTGGGTTTTAAAGAAACGTTTTTTTTAAGCAGTTATGGAGGTACAGTTGATGTCATGAATATTGACCCACAGCTCGTGACGCAACTGTTTTGTAAGGGTCTAGAAAATGAAGCATTACAAATATTGTGCACTTAAGTCATGAAAGAATAAACAGGCAAATCTTTCATTATTTAAAGAACAGGCAAAACATAACAGTTACCCGCTAAACAAGAAAATCCCTTCAATTACGAAAATAGGGAGTTTATTGATGAAAGACCTTAATTAACGTGGTAATTAAACAATCTTTCAAGCTATACGCATAATTTATAATTTAGGCCGTAATAGGTTGGAAAATATTACAAGGTAATCTATACAACCACTTCCCCCGCTCATAAATTCATAAATTCCGAGCGAGACGCAAAGCAAACAATCCATGTTTTTCTTCCATTATTCACTTTTTACCATAGACAATATTTTAACAACTAAGCCGATACTCGTGTGGGCCCAACAAAAAACTAAAACATTCCACTCTATCTCGAAGGTTTGACAAATCTGTTTATTTTCCATTTCTTCACTCTCTAGCTGAAAATTGTGATCTGAAACACAGTTTGCATCAAACAATCAAAGTTTTGATTGAATCACACGAAGGAGATCACGAGATTGTTTTCATTTTCAGACATAAACTGGACATCGGCAAGTACCCAACAGTTTCGAAACTGTACAAGTCACTGTTAAATGAAACAGTCTTTCAAGAAACTCATCCGGAAAAGGTGAAATCAAAAATATAAAACTACATACTGTGTACGTTCATTCACGTAATATGTGACAGTACGGCCGTCGAGAGAATGCGTTCCTAATACCTGTCAGAGTGACAATTCTAGTAAATAATAAAGATCAAATTCGCAAAACACATATTCGTTTGTATGAAACTGACAGGTGTCAAATACGCATGTTCTCGGCGGCCGCCCTATATGTAGAACTAGGAAATTATCTCGCATGTGTTTCACATTTAAAATATAATTGTATTCTACTTAATTACCTAAAACATGCATTTAATACTATAATAAATATGTATTTTCTAATAACGAAGGACTGTTTTCTGGAACAAAACTTGCTACGTTTCTAGGCTCGGATGCTGATTTTAGATTAATGTTTTATTTAATTAAAGTAAAACTCTCTAATTACTTCAATTGCTTTGGCGTCGACGGCTCTGGCTAAAGAATCGATATGTTTTGTACAGATGCCAGCACATCAAGCTACTACAATCCGTCAAACTTTAATAGATTTTCAACTTTTAGGTGAAGGTTCAAAGTTGATTGGGAAAATTTGACAGTTCCGGGTAGCTTGATGTGCTGGCGTCTGTACCAGTTGGGTGTCTGAGACCTAAAATAAATGGTACCTACATCACCTAGGTACCTGTTTTGTTTCCTTTTACCCGACTCTAAGAAGAGGAGATACTTCATTCGACAGTATTTGCTTTCTTCCACTTATATCTCAGCCTGAGGCTTTCTTATAAGGCCGTCAAAGGCTTATACCTATATAATAGCCACGTTATGAAAAGGTTAACTTCCATTGTAAATATGTAAGTAATATAGGTAAAAGTGAAAATTCTCACTTAAAGCTAAGTGCTATTAGTTATTCTGTGCTTAAAGTAATTTTCATTAGAGCCCCTGTAAAACAAATATTACCCCATTTTCTCGCCTTGCATTAATTAAGTTTACACTTATCTGTCACAGTCAAGGCTGCCCCACTTTTGGAAAACAATGAAAGGTTTAAGGGTTGAAGGCGTCCCCAAAACATTAGTTGAATCAAAGGCAAGGGGTTAAATGCGAAAGGCGTTAGCATTCCATATTCTGACATTCGAAACGGTAAGTCTGGAACAGGTTTCAATGTTTGGTTAAGGTTTAAGAGGTTACAAGCATGGACCCTTATTTCGGTAAGCAAACAATGCAAATATCCTATGGGCGATGACGCCCCCTCGTGGGCGTTTGAGACTTTCAGGGGGGCAGCAGAAGACCCAGAGAAAATTATATATCCCATCTTAGGACTATATAATATTACACGATTATATAATTATAATCGTGGCAATAGCTAATTCCTAATTCGCGGCAGATGGTAAGTTTGTAATAAAAAAAATGATTCAGAAAGTGGTGGACAACATGAGGTTGAGCACCTATGCTATAAGTGAAGCCAGAAGGCCAATTCTCGTAATTTAAAACGTTCAAAATATAGTCACAGTCTCATCTTGGCGACAAAATGAAAATTTCCCTAAATTAGACGTATTTTTGACTGATTGAGACTGAGATCAGACTGTGAACGTTCTGAAAATTACGATAATTGCCACTCTGAACTCAGTTGTACTGACAGGGAAATTATTTGATAAGCAAAATAACACCCCACGTCAATTTATAGTGCTATATCCTCATAGCCATTTCATACAACAGTTCCCATTTCAAACAATGACAGTTGTGATTAAATTTGAGTATACGGGCAATTTAAGTTGGTAGTAAACGTACAGTTTTAAAATAATAATATATACAAGTATATAAAAAGGAGGGGAAATAATCAAAGGGCAGAAAAAAATTCGTCCGCATCGCTATCAATAGGAAAAGTGCCCAAAAGGCTGGCAGCATTGCCACGTTGTATGGCAATGCTGATTCTTTGGCCAAAAAATAGGCCAGCCCTCCAGGTCACGTGAAGAGTCGACCAACCGCTAGGCAATGTCTCGAAAAACTAAGTGAGCACTCAGACCCCATGGCACTAATGTTTCAACCCCAAACGGCTCGAACATATAAGTTCCAAAGAGATTGGAGTATTTCCGCCGTTATTATTTTAAGACTGTTAGCTTTTTAAATTATGTAAACATGTCTAAGTAAATAAATTAAATCCATTTGCTTAACAATGAATTTCCCTGTCATAACGTAAAACACGTCTGTCGGTACGTCATTAAACCTCATTGAAATTATGTTCAGGACCCTCATGTCATGTTATCAAGTGCTGCACTTACGCTCTACATATTTCCAGAATTTCCCTCACAACAACGAATGTTAACGAGCCATAACATAACTACGCCGAACATAACTACGCCGAATGTGCTTTCTTACAGAACTTCCAACATACATAGTTTGACGGAGTGTTAAGGCTGTGCCACATAAATCGCTGAGCGTCTATCTTTGGCTTATTAGTCGATTCGCACGAATTTGTTCGCCCAAAAATGCGTTGTTTATAAATAATATTATTTTTTCTATAGGCGACTCGCACGAATTCGCATATTTTGAATTTTATGCAATGAAGTTAGGAAAAAAGTACACGTTTTAACTTCTGCGCACAGGGTCCTTTTTTCTATATTCTATACTTTCTACTAATAAGCCCTATCTTTCCGTACCTATGTCCAGTATTACAAGGATCTTTTGGTGCTCGACTGACGTTGACAGGAGCGCTGTGGGTAAACATTTGTGCAATGTTTTGTAAAATATATTTTGAAAAACAAGATGGCGTCGTTTGATTCGATTTTCAACCGAATTCAAAAAAAGGAGGAGGTTCACAATTCAGTTGTATTGCTTTTTATTTTTTTTTTTTATATTTGTTACCTCAGTACGCCGTCATTTATAAACCGATTTGGAAAATTCTTTTTTTATTTAAAAGGTTATACTTCCAGATTGGTCCCATTTTTGTCAAAATCTAGTTCTGATGATGGGATCCATGGGGAATTGAGGGAACTCCTCAAATATTATAGGCATACATATAAAAAATTTGGTATTTTCATCAACAAGTCAAACATTCAGATAGCCACAGGAACTCTTCAATGATAATAAGTATTTCACGGGTGGCGATAAGATATTAAGCGAGCGAATTGGTGTGGGGTAGCCGGTAGGTACCACAACCAAAAAGTGAAAAATAAAAAACTATTTGACAAAAAAACAACCGAATTCCAAAAAAAAAAAATACTACAAAATGAAAAGCTTTTTATGGCTATGCGGCACAAAATTCTTTCACAGCTAAATGTACGAGACTGTATGAGTGACGTCACTATGAAAAGAAGTCATGGCGTCGATGCGAACGCCACTATATATACCCTTATATTCAATATGATTTATTCACAAACATAACATGAACTTTGTTTCCCCGAAGGTTTGGGCAAAAGTGTACCTATAGTTCACCCATATTTCGCCAGTTATATTTAAGACCCATGTAATAGGGGGCGAGCCTATTGCCATCAGCCGGTCACAAATCACTCCGGGCTGCTACTGAGAATTTCAGAAAATCCCAATAACAGTTTGTCCGACCTGGGAATCGAACCGTCATGCAACCACTAGACCAACGCGGCAGTCACACTACAGGGTGAAAAAAAAATCAGCTGTTCTCTACATTTATATTCGCATAACTCGTCAAAATGTAGGGAACAGCTGATTTTTTTTCGCGATTTCAGGTTTGGTCCCATAGTAAAAGTTGTTCATAATGTTGAGTACAATCTCCCATTTCGATTTGTCGCATGTTTTCAATTTCAACCTGTATACTAACTCTCAATACTAGCTTTATTTGTCTCATATGTCTGCTGGGACACAGATCTCTTCTCTATGAGAGGGAGTGGGCCATAAGCCACAATCAGTGCGGGTTGGTGGATGAACGGGACGGAGGATTATGTCGGTCTAAAACTGAACACATTTAATGCTTCAAGATCTCCACGCGCACCTGTGCTACGATTTTGTATATCCCGGAGTAGGTAAACATACCTAGTCTAATCATACTATAACCCTAATATCTATAATTACCCTCTTATCTATCGGCTGAAATGATGATGATGATGATGACCCTCTTACTAATAAACGTTGTATAGCGTCTGTATAGTTAGACCACGCTTTGTATTCTTCTTTCGAAAGTCAAATTACTAACGTCTGAAAGAGAGAAATCGATGTGTAACTATTCATCTGATATAATACGTTTATTAGTAAGGGGGTAAAATTACAAAGAGGTATTTGTTTCTAAGTTTGTATGTAGGGGGTGATCTCCGGATCTCCTAGTCCTAGAAAAAATATTTTTGCATTCGATAGCCCAACTCTTCAGGGCGGTTAAGTATAGGCTATTTAACATCTCGCTACGACCCTTAGGAACCGAGCCAAAAGTCAGAAAGAACGCTAAGCGAAAAAGAAGTAGGAGCACGGGCGAGCGATGGGATGCGACGCGATGGGTCGGGTCGGGGGCCGAAATTGCACGCGGACGAAGTCGCGGGCAGATGCTACTCGCCTAATATACGTATCGAGTACCTCACAGCCCAAGCCACTCCGCTACCGACTGCCGCCTCGCTTTCAATACGTCAAAGACTTTATATGTCGCACTGTCATAAATCGTTGAATTACGACTTGCTCTGCATATTTAGGTCACAGCTGCAATAAGAAATATTACGCCTTGTGAATACTAACAGGATTGCCTACCATGTTCTACTTAGCTGAACGCGCATTTATTCGCAATTATTTTCATTGTACTGCCTAAATAATGGCTGCAATAGAATGTTTCTGAACATTAACATCAATGGATAATGTTAGTGAAATATTGAATAGATTCTTGAATGTAGGTACTATTTAGTTTGTACTATGAACAGAAGATTTCGGTAGGTTTATACCTAAACCTCCAGCTATAACAGCCCGCTAATGCTTCAGAGCACTTAAAAAAGATACTTTCCGTCTTATTACAAAACGAGTTCTAACTTTGGTCCAAGCTCAAACCTTTCAGCCAGTTTCTGTATTTCAACCCTTATTCCGACTGGTGTTAAATTCTAAATGTAAAGTTGACAACATAAATTGAGATTCAGGGTTTAAATTAGTTTTTTATGTTTAGAACTTTAGCGTCATCGAAATAAAGTTTCAAATTTTAAAATGGCTCGATGGTTTATGCCCCCCGGTCTAAAGATATTTTTTTTTTTTGTAATAAGGGTGAACAAATCTAACTTAAAATTCACTTCGAAATTCACCTTATTGGAGAGTCGAAGTGTATTTTGGTGTGAAATGAAAAATACTACAAAAACATCCTTACACTTACCGTTTGAAACCGATTAATTTTTGTTCGTAATATTTCATAACTCGTAAGTACCTATAGGCGCCATACTATGTATTAACAAATGTCATTTTCAGTAATGGGTATCGTAAATTCCTTCCATTCATTACATCGAACAATTGATCCAAGGTTTCTTCGGTAAAAACCAATTATACTGATGCGTAATGTTTTCTGTTGAACTCTGTAACTACTCCAGCCATTGACATCATTTTTGAATGCCTATTCGTAGTTAGTGTAATGTGATCGATGGTAGAATAACCCGGACGGAATCCTGCTTGTTCTATTGGTTGGCTCTTCTCTATACTTAGCGCTATTCTTTTTTCTAGACACATGGCGAGTAGTTTGTACAAAGTTGGCATCAGGCTGATAGGTCGATAATTATTAATATTTATTTATTTATTTATTTATTA
Source organism: Hydraecia micacea (assembly GCA_914767645.1). NCBI lineage: Eukaryota > Metazoa > Arthropoda > Insecta > Lepidoptera > Noctuidae > Hydraecia > Hydraecia micacea. The sequence continues at coordinate 6,962,163 of OU611779.1, read as the reverse complement.
AAACTTTTCGCACAAAAAGGTACAAAGGCGGACTTAATGCCTTAGGCATTCTCTACCGGTCAACCAAGGGTGGTGAAGAGATTAGATGGCAGGTGCTTTGGTTGAGAGGAACAAGGAAAAAAAAAACTACTGCAGGATCTCCCTTTTTTATATAACAGAATTATTTGAGATTCTCCTGAGTTCTTAGGAATTTGTAGTATTTCTAGTATCAGAACAGAATCGTGATACATACTAGCAAAATTTTCCCAATTTGTAAGTCTTCGATAGGAATGTTATCGGGACCTGGGCTTTTTTCGTTTTTATTTTTTTTCCTTTACCTCTCTGCAGTCAAACGGTTCAATTTGTGTATTTTGTTGTTGTGTTTTATATTATCCGTATTCATTTTTTTCGTTGTGTTCGTCCTGATAGAGATTCCTATAGACGTTCGAAGCAATGTTTATTATGTCTTTTCGCGTTTGCAGTTTCCCTGTCGCATTCTGTGCTTTCAATGTGGGCAATGGGCATCCATTTTTTCTTAGTATTCAGTTGTTTGTGGGCTTTCTTTTGACTTCCAGTGGTGATCAGGTTCTTTTCGATTATTTCCATTCTGTAGTTTTCGTAGTCCTTTTTTAACATTGTCTACGTTTTTTGCAGTTTAAAGGCTTGGTTCATGTGGAACCGCACGCTTATTGCAGTACCCTAGTTACTGTACGGTATTTGACTTTAATCGTATCAACTGCAGTATGTTGCCGTGTGAACCCAGCCTTTTAACTACAACAACGTGCAGTCCATTACCGTGTGAACGTAGTCTTACTGGGTGTTACAATTACTTAAGAAATGTGGTCGTAAATCGGATCGGTAAAGCCGAGTCATATTATGTTATTCTTGGATGCCAAGCAGGTTTCAATACATTCGACATAAGTGACATTTACAAATGAACAAAACCTTTTACAACTGAAGTGCACGAAATAAAAATATTTATTTTCTCAATAACATGGTGTCGTTCCAGGCTGATCGTGTATAAAATTCAAATGGTTTGAAATTCTCTCCAGCCACATAAAATCAATATAAAGCCTATCAATTAATTTTGTGTATTTTACAATTTATGAAAAAGTGCGAACTTTTTTCTCAAAAATTAGATATATACATAATTCCCAAGTGTTGCTAATCTTTATCCCTGTTATTTTTATGTAATGTCAAATAATAATGATATTCATCCGCGACGATGTCAACAGGAAAAATGCCCAAAAGGCTGGCAGCATTGCCACGTGGCAAAAAATAGGCCAACCCTCTGTTCACGTGACGAGTCGACCAACTGCTTGGCAATGTCTTGAAAAATTATGTGGGCCCTCGAACCCCATGGCCCTAGAGGTTCAACCTTAAACGGTTCCAAAAGCTTTTAAATAATGTAAATTTTATATTATAATTTTGTATGATTTAAAAAATGGTAATCATAACTTGAGACATTCCATAACATGCTTTCGACAAATCAGTGGCGTTCCTGTACAACAAAACACTGGGCTGGCTCCGCCACATCCCCGGCAACGAATTCTCCTGAGACGCTCTTATTTGCGTGCATTGAATTGAAAATATCCGTTCCGAAGTTGGTTACAAAAGGTTTGTAAAAATCTCTACGATTATAGGTAATAAGGCGAAGTGGGCACGCACGGTCTACCACGACCATATTTGTAAAGCTCGGGCCACGCTTCAACAATCTGGCAACCCCCGCTAATGGTGTTTCGCAATCAGAGTTGGCAGTACTACAGGTTTGTACATAAATGCATCTTCTCACGCTACCTCTGACTTGTGTACCTATGGGACAAAATTCCTCACTCGTGTCGTGAAATTCTAATTAAAGCTTAAATAGGCGTAAGTCAAACATACGATTATCGCTTTCTATAAATAGACCTTTCGTGAGAAGTTATATCAAGTCTGAAACCTGCATGTTGCTGATTATTTCAGTTTCAGAGATAAAGAAATGGGCAGTGTAGGTTTGTAGCAGATCTTACTATGATTTCCTTTTGATTACCGACAAGGGACCTGTTAACTTTTATGTGAACAACAATCGGCGATGTTCTGTTAACGTTATTTTTATGTGAAAAGCTTTAAAGGTGGATCCACACATTGCGAGCATGCGCTCCGTACGGCGCACAACGCATGCCTCGGCTTGAGGCGTGCGTGTTGACAAATTATACCAACATATGCTCGGGTCGAGCCATCGCGTGCGAAGCAAATGCTCGAGGCAAGTAGGCGCGCAGACTTGGCAAGGCATGCGCTCCGCACGGCGCACAACGCACAGCGCGTGTGCGCCGCACACGCGCTATTCGCTGTGCGCCGTGTGGCGGCCGGCTCATTGCGAGCAGTGCGTTGCGTTTGGATGGTTGTGTCCGCCTCGCTGCGGATGTACGCGCGCATTATGAACGACAAAGAAATGTTAAGAAAAGCAGTTTTATTATACGAAAGTAATAGATTATTATGGGATCCTAAACATAATCATTATTTTAATAAAAATAAAAGAGAAGACGTATGGCGTATAATCGCGAACGAAGTAAATGTAACCGTCGCTGAGTTGAAAAAAAAAATTAATTCTCTTCTAGGATCTTATAGAAGGGAAAAAAGTCGAGAAAGTAAAAGCAAGGTAACTGGATCAGGTATGTATAATCAATTATTTCTGAAATACCTACTACTACCAGGCCTCCTTCACTCGGCCGTACTTGCAGCGGTAAATACCTATTACCTAGACTTTCGCGTGGTGCCGTCGTAATCGCTGCTAGCTGGTTAAGGCATTGCTCATTTCAATTACTTGACGGATGTGTGTCGACACAAGGAGACGACAGATTTTTTTTCGTTAGGTACATAGGTCGCTGCAGATGAGAAAAGGAAAATTATCGTGTTGTTCACAGAAAACTTTGATATTTTTTTATTGAATTATACCTATACAGTTTTTCTTTCCTTTTCTTTTCAATAATTGAATTAATAATTATAAAAGCAGCAGCGGATACGCGCACGCGATGCAAAGGCGCCATCTTGACTGCTGCTGTGTGGGTTGGATCGGCCCGAGCATGCGCTGCGCGTTGTTTGGCCCGAGCAAACGCAGTTTCATTTTCGCAGTCGAGGCGTGCGTTGATATTCTACGCGGCGCACGCCTCGAACGTGCATGCGCGGCTACGTCCACACCTAACGTAATGCTCGCACTGAGGCACTTTGATCTTGAAGCATTTGCCGACATACGTTGGCTCGCCCTCGCGCGTGCGGAGCGCATGCCTCGCCACGAATATACAGGTCCACACTTGGCGAGGCATGCGTTGTGCGCCGTGCGGAGCGCATGCCTCGCAATGTGTGGATCCACCTTAAGCCTTTATTTTCTTAGAGCCCACTTCTCCTGTGCAAGTATTTGCCGCCACGCGCTATCAAAGTACTGTATACATTTTTGTTTTTTTTTTTAATCATCAAAGCCAAGCTTCGCTAATAACACCTGACTGGAGCAAACCAATCTGGGGGCTGGTACCAGGGGCTGGTAGTAATACTGCAGTAGGTACTACCAGCCCCCAAGACAAACTACGTATCAATCAGAAACTATGTGAAAGTTCGTTAAGACCGAGTTCCGTGACATATACATGCCCCACGAACTACAAGTACGTCGCACCCAGCGTGTAATGAGGCAAACTTTGCTACTTTGTTCGGATGTCACCATGTGACATGGGTGTTATCTTTCACATACAGTAAGTAGTTCATGCATCCAGGCTAGTTATATCGCATAGGCCGGGAGCTGACGCTTAATTCCAAACATTGTGTAAACTACCGAAGATTCGGAGCAGCACTTGGTAGTCCCAACTGGGAAGTGAAGACCCGTGAGCCCAAATCGTGACATGGCGTCGAAATTATGTTTTTCCTATAATTTGCACGCTTAATTTTAGTGTAAAATTTTGAGATACATGAAGTCCAAGTTCATGTACGTAGATGATATTTGAAAGTCGTATATAACTCCTTGTTGAATCTTTTCACTGTAAACAAGTTCTAACATTTAGAACTTGGTTACGTTGAAAGCTTTCAAGTATTAACTGCCAAATAAAATAGCATTCATGGTTACTCAATTTGAGAGTTTGGGAAAAAAAATGACTAGTTCTGGAAAATTTTTAGACACAAGATTTGGATTTTCTCGAAGCCCATGGATCTTCGCCTGAGCTACATGGGGCGCTTAAATATTGCAAACGGGCCACGTTATCACTTCCTGGAAGGAATACGTTGAATTACAAGTCACCCTGCAATCCCTGCATAATTGAATTATTCAATTCCTTATCGTGTGTATCTATTTGTAAACGATAAGGCATTGATAAGCTGGTGAGTACCTACTCAGTTAAAATACTTACTACGAATCAATTATGAAATCAACACAAATATTTACATAGACTTAAAACTAATGACAATAATTTGAGGAAACGACAGAAAAATACGAAAGATTGTAGGTCCCGAGTAAATAAACAAACATTTTTTTATAGTTGATTGCTGACTGTTCACACCGCCCGCGAGTACTCGTTTTTCGCAACGACAATAGCTATAACACGGAGTAAGGACTCGCTCAGCGACGCTCGCTTGGCGGCCAACACTTGCTGCGAGATTCACCCTTGGTACATACGCATACCCGCGAGTAATCGCTAGAGGCAGCCGCGCACTCGTTGCTCGTTGCTCATCAACTCGGTTTTAGATGCTAACTCTACTCGCTTCTCGTTAGTCGCCAGCGATGGGACAGGTGCGTAGTCTATTACGTTTTAATTAGAACTTTCAAAGTACATCGACTTCGATATTTTAGTGTTTGAACGTACATATCAAATTTTTTGTCTAGTCATAAAACAAATGAATCTCTATTAGAGAGTTGATAGCGCCGAATTGTATTTGATCAATATACACACGCCAGACGACAACAACATTTTACAAAAGCAAACACACAATGTTTGTTATCATTGTTTACCTAACTCCGATTAATATTATGATTCATGTGGAGTTTGTTTTCGACTTAGGTGTACTATAAATCTTTGCCAATGACTTAGCGCAAACTGTTTTGATCATGGTAAACTACGGTCCCTGACTCTAAGCAAATACATATCTGTAACAACTGTCTCATTCATAATTGTTTCAAATAGCATTCAATGAACGCAGTTTATGATCTCTGTCGTTTCATTAGTGTTCATTATTTTGACACCAATGCAATAAAGATGGCTGGCGATGTGATGTGGTGGCGGCGGCTCCGGGCTCAGTATCGTGCCTGCCGCCGCTGGGTAGCCGACATGTGCCGCCGCTCCCGCGAGGACGGCAACAGTCTGCGACACCCCACGGCCTCTGACTAACACCCCCAGCTCGCCCACCGGGATGGGACCAAATATAAACATAAACCACCTCACATATTTATTCGGGCCGCAATGGCTCCACAGACAAAAGGACTACTTCTCCTTTTATTATTGTTTTGCGCACTCAGCGGGGGTAACGGGGACGGTGAGTAAATATAATTGCTTTTATTTCGATATCGAAACGCATGCCTACGCATACAATTTTGATAAAGAAAGTTGATGGCACCTTATAAGAAAAACGGTAGCTCTAAAAATATATAGTGAACGTTGTAAGACCAAAATAATGGTAGGATCAGGCGTATGCCTCCACTGGGAATCGAAGTTACAGTAAGAGGTCAACAGGATTAGGTCAGATATATCGATATCGTATCTGCAGACCTGGAGCTGATGTCACCAAATAAACTGTTCATTCCCATGGGACTATGTTCGTAGATAAATTGAACTACTATAAATCCTGATGTAACCTTATATTTCAGATGAAAATGAGACCGAATTTTTCGACGTTTTGTCTGTGGTTCGGGACAACGAGGAGCTTCCTGATGGGGTCACTCGGGCCCCGGGGCGCTGCCAGTCTTCTCTAGAGAACGACTCCGACTACTCCGCTATCGCCCTGAATGAGAACGCCACCCTGCACCGACTGGCCGCTGGAATGTTCTACAACAGTTTTCCAGAAGACTTCTCAATTTTAGCTGTAGTTCGACTGCCAGGTAAGAAATTTTAATTTAAAATATTCTATACTTAGTATTTACCGCAAAAAACACAACACTTACCACCTTCTCCTTTACTTCCAACACCTATCTAAACGGGTCTCGGGTATAACCTAAACAACATAATCACTTTTCTCTCAGAGGTTTTACGGCTTTCCGACTATTAAGAGGGTTCAAACGGCCACATTATTAAGGTGCTTCAAATTGTGTGACAATACACAGCAGCGTAATAACGAAAGGAAATTGCGTTACCAAGAATTTGTGTCCTCATTATCCAATGCGAAATACGTTTTTGAATGTATCTTGTACAATTTCAAGAAACTAAGCAAGCAATTTCAGTCTTAACTGAAAATTTAAAATATACAATTATTTCGATGTTTAGAACGCAATTTTTACAAAAGCTTACAGATAACCGCGCTACGCGCGTTGCTACGGCGTAGCGCGCAGTGTGCTACGATGCTACGATGATAAAAAATTTAGGAAGCTTTCTTAGTCAAAAGCATATTCATTCATTTGACTTCAAAGCACGGATATCTATGCTTCAAAGTAATTATTTTTTATGCATCTACCCAAATCTGTTTGGATATCCAAGCAACGCCTTGAATATATAATTAATTTCCCCTAAAAACAAAAATGTATTTATGAACAGGAACGGATCAAAATCCGATATTCATCTTGTATTCGGACGCCGGTGACGAGCAGTTGCAACTGGTGGCAGGCAACCTGATAGAACTGTACTATGAGGACACGAGGGGAGATCCTGCCGACCATGAGCTCCTCACGTACCGGGTCGATATCGCTGATGGAAAGTAAGTGCTCACTATCTTTTTCCGACTTGACGATGAAACAAAAAAGTCTGCCTCGAAGCAAAACATAGATACTAACACCCGGGCGTTAAATACGACAAGTTTTAGGAAGAGACATGAACGAGAGATGATGTTCTATAAAGCCTCTTCAAAACTACGTTTAAAACTCAACGGGGCTTATTTATGAACGTTGCTTAAAGTTAAGTAATGATTAGCGACTGTTTAACCATATATTTTTGACGTTTTTTAACTATAAGAAACGTTTTAAATAAAGGGAAATGTGCCAAAACAGCACATCGCACTCGGCCGGGTATTGTATTTTGATTTGATTGCTTCGGTCGGACTTCACATAGACTAAATTCTTTGATAAGATTTCTAATTGTTTAATTTGGAACAGTTTAGATACAAGAATACTTCGTAGTTCTTTATCTAATAAAAAAACTTTCGGCATCGTGAACTTTTGGTGAAATTACCGAACGTTTGAACGAAAAGTATCTGAAGAATGTCGCCCGCTCAAATACTTACACAATACTTCCAAATAATAATGATTAAAACAGCTACAATTTTTTTTTTTTACTTTACTGACTTATTGTATTGATTGTCTTTTAGTTTAAACGCCTTGCCTGTCGCTTGCGCCTTTTAGATGCAATGCCTTTTTTTTCGTCATCTTCTCCGACGCGCACACAACGACCTAAGTATTAAAGTTTCATCACAATCTAATCTAAGAGACTAACGCACAGCAATTGATTTTTATATACAGCGTGCCGCTTTAATGGCGAAACTTGTTCGCGTTTTCGTTTTATGAATATATTTTAATTTCATTCAACGTTATTACTTATTTACAATTTTCTAAAATAGCATCTTGGAGCAACCTGTACTTAAAGGTCTGTAGCGCAAGGTTTATTTTCCGGGGTCGCAGATCATGACATAGCATCAATGAAATTAAAACGGATAACGTGCAAAATGTATGCAAATTGAAGAGAGAGAGTCCATGTCGGCGAGCGGCGCAGGCGGTAGTTTTCAAAATATGAATTACTAGCTGCGCCTCGCGGTTTCACCCGCATAAGTTTGGCTCCCGTGGTAATGTCGGGATAAAAAGTAGGCCATATGTTAATCCAGGGTATCAGCTACCTCCATACCAAATTTTATCAAAATTGGTCCAGCCGTTTGAACGTGAAGAAGTAACAAACATATAAACACACACACACTCACAAACTTTCGCCTTTATAATATTAGTGTGATTTTATGTTGTTTTAATTTGTATGATTAATGTCGCCATTGTAGCGCCACGTTGTTGAGAAGTAGATTAAAATGTTTTCCCAGCCACTTGTAAAATCTAATTGATGCAACAATATCTATCTTATTTGTAAAGGCAGATTACCTTACATGGTATTGTCTATTTAGGGTTTTGTTATGCGTAGTATTGTATTATCAAAAGTAAAACATGATTGTGGTTCCTCTTAGGTGGCATCGCATTGCTATCAGTATAAAAGGCGATTCTGCTACTCTTCTGGTGGATTGTGAAGTGAGAGGAACATTACGTCTTGATCGCAAGCCTGGCAGCACATTCAACCTGGCTGGTGCACTGGTGGTTGGCTCCCAAGTAACTGCCGACCAGTATTACGAGGTAGGTTGAAAAATAGAACACATCATCATACTCCTGCCCTCTCCTGCTCTTGAGGTCAACACAACATGTATTTTTCTTCCATACTTCTCTACTTGTCGCCATCGCGGTAGTCACCTCCTTTGTACATAGACATATCATCTTTCACACAGTCCATCCATCGTTTGTTTAATATTCCCCTACTTTTATAACCATCCATATTCATACTCAAAATTTTCCTCATTGCTCCGCATCACATGCATACCATGACAACCGATTTCCACACAGCTTTCCAGTGACCGGTGAGTGACACTTTCAGACTTCCTCTTTTGTACACATTTCTTATTCTACACATCGCTTTTAGCATAGAACCTGATTAGAAAAAAACTTTGAATAAAGGCTCTCCCTCACAGGCGCGTTTTATCAGTCGATAATATCGGATGCGTTATTGCGATAATGCGTCCCGTTTCCTTGCCACACAGCTGCGGTTTTATCGGCCGAAATTTCTAACGTGTGCGTGTGACTTACAGCACAAGCCCGCCCGCACTCCGCGTTACTACGTTATTAACGCAGGTGTGTGTAAGATCGTATGCGTCCTAATACTTACAAATGTTCTAAGAACTCATATCGGAATATCGCAGGACGGAGGAACGCAAGCGTACTACTTCTATTGCGTCGTTATTATCGCAGCGGAGTGTAACTCCGTGGCGATCCTAAAACAAAACGTAGGTACTAAAAACAGATATCGCAATAACGCATCCGATATTGTCGACCGCTAATAATGCGACTGTGGGGGAGAGCCTTATAAGCATACTCCCGCTACGAACGTGTTCAAAATCGTGCTATGAGGTGCTATATCTTGACTGTAATTGCTGTTAGCGTGTTTAAGCTTCATGTAACGCTTTAGAATTGAGTATAATTCTATACACACAATAAAATAATGATAAGAACTCATAAATATTTTCCAAATTATCGCGTGAAGTACCTACGGCAGGGGTAGTTAGTAACTACCCCTGCCATAGGTACTTAAAGTGCACAAGTAAAAAAATATATATGCCTATGTTAAAAACACACTTTGTCATAATAAAAGTCCCATTGGCACAATACATTTAAAAGGTCCCATTACGAAGGTAATCTAATTCTGTGAATAAACTTTTATTCATGAACAAAGGAATAGCTCAGTCACTCTCTAGAGTTCATTAATTAACATGAAATTATTTTATTTGCGTAAAAAAGTCTTAAACACTTTGAATTGAATTTTGATTATAATTCTAATGACATTAAACAAATATCTCAACGTATAACAAAGATAGGTACGAGAGGGTAGACTTACTAATATTTTACTTAAGTACCTTTATGCTCAAGGTACTTGCATACATAGATTCCTACAGATAACTTCATCATCTGCCAAGCGTTTTCCCAACTATGTTCGGGTAGGCTTCCAGTCTAACCGGATACAGCTGAATACCAGTATTTTACATGGAGCGACTGCCTATCTGACCTCCACAACCCAGTTACCGAGTAATACGATACCCCTTGGTAGGACTGCTTGTCAGACTTTCGGGCTTCTGACGACCCGTAACGACTGTCAAAGATCCAGGAATGACAGTCGGGACCAACGGCTTAACGTGCTTTCCGAGGCACGGAGGGGTCTTGGTATGTGAAGATGGTCACCCATCCACAGACCAACCGCGGCAAGCGTAGCTTATCCTGATCGATCAACCTGTGCGGCTGTTATTACTTAGCGACAAGCCCCTCGTACAGGTAACTTATCATATTTTATATCTTCTAGGGTGAAATCGAGTTACTCCAATTCGCAAACAAGCCGGACGTCGCCTACGACATGTGTTTATCAATAGCTCCAGACTGTGAAGGGGGATCTGGACTGTTAAACGTCCCTATAATGCCAGCAGCACAGTTAGAACCAGAAGTTAACCCCATACTCTATGTTGAACCTCGACCAGAATCCACAGAACATCCAAACTTAGGGACTTTAACAGAAGACGATGTACGAAGGAGATACGGTACTCACAGCAGGAATAGATTATTTGATAGAAATGAGTCAGATAATCTGTGGCCTACCAGAATACTGACTACTCCTGAGCCAGTATGGCAGGTCGCTAATTCATTCCCTATCAACAATCAGTACTCAGCATCTGCATCTACAGATTCAGGTATCAAAGCTATACATTTTAAAAACCTTTTAGTATTAAAGAGTACTAGTTTCTGTTGTTAAAAGTTCGTGCATTTATTTCAGATGAAAACAGCATTTTCGGTACATTTACGGATGATAACGAATTTATACCTGCACCGCCGCCACCGACGCCTTTCTTCCGTCCGCCACCGACTTTCGAGAACGAACCTGAAGACGCTTTGGAACGAACTACACCAAGAGTAAGTTAGATAATAAGCAAAGGTAGTAACCAAGTAGTTAGTTCTGTTAAATCTGCACAGAATATTAAGTAAATTGTTTTTAAAGTACTTCGGTTTAAAGAATCTAATATCATAAAGAACACAGATCATCACTTAACATATTATGACATAATTATGCAAATAAATCATGCAGCTATAAAGTAACATAATGACTCCGTGAGTCGATAAAAGAATACAGATTATTTAAAACCGGGCCTCTGTGTATTCTAAATCAATCAAAAGGTGATTTAGCATATGCAGGCAATTTTTATTTTATTTTTTCTCTGTCTAGCTGTTACATTGTTTCTGAACATAAACTTTTGACTAAAAAAAACTATTGATATTTTTTTTTATATTTACCTTCTTTGAATTAACTTATTGAACAGTTCGGCTCCTTCGTATAACATATTTTTCTTCCCGTAATCGGTTATGGGTGGTCTAACTTCGAGTTTATTGCGGTTTACTTAATTCTCAAATCTTATGGTGAATTCACAAAGCATACACCATTCTTCGATAATCTAAAGGAAACGTAACAGGTTTGTCATGTAATGTCAATTATATTCTACAAAAAAAGCTAATTTGGACAACAAAAATATTCTGTTCATTTTATATTTGCTGCCGCACCTCAAAATTTGGGGTTTTTAATGGAATTATCATGTTTTTATGACACGTGAGATTATTTCCATAACGTATCTTGTTCCAGTCTAAACGAGGGGACGATGACGAAGCGGTTGTGTCGGGGACAACCCTAGTCGTCACCGAGACCACGTACAGCCCTATGACGACCACAGAAGACACAGATTGGCTCACCCATCCGCCGGAAGTTACCCAAGTGAGATAACGTGTATTACATTCTCTTTTGTTTAGCATCTCATTTTCTATTGTGGAATGTGGGGTTGGATTTTTACAAAGAGATTATATATTTGTGGAAGGATATCTATTTTAGAAATCCATTTCCTTTAGTATGCAGGAAATACTTACCTATACACTGTTAAAAAATATAATCCAATGACCTTTAATGGGTAGGTATTACGTACAGTAAGGCATCAATTTTGCATAAGCATATTAAAGTTCAAATTGCTGTGATAATACCGGCCGCCTCGCGCCGCAGGCCACATCTGTGTGTGTAAGTCGAACACGCATTGGCTAGCGTGAGCGTCACAGTATAAATATCTTTCTACTGTCCTAGCGTCGAACGAAACAAAACATATCGTCGCTTTTACGCACACGGTACTACTCGTACGTAATTACACATAACCTTGGTGGGTTCATACTACTGCTCAAATTCACTTCATCATAGCAAGTATAGATAGCTGGTAACGTAACCTAATGGTTTAGCAAACGTGAAAGTCTGGATTCCAATCTCGAGATGAGAGTATTATTTTTCTTTTCAACAATTATCTTTTTCGTTTTTTTTTTTTGTTATTCAATAGAGATAATAAAGGAGAATAACAATGTAATAATTTTTATGTTTTTATTATTATATTGTTATGCTTATGTTATATGGGGTTAAAAATAAAAATGTTTTATACTTAAGTGATTTCAAAATGTTTATTCGTTATAAACAGTCATATTTATTAGGACTTATTGCGGTTATAGCTTAAGTATTCATTTTCATTATGAAAAGAAGATTGAAACTAAACCTCAAAATAATCCTTATTAATACGGATATGACACAATTTTATTTTAATATTACTAAAATCAATTTATAACTTAATACTTTGTATAAATGTTCTTGTTTATTATTTCCAATCAAATATTATGTTTTTGAGTTGGTTTTCGTTTGCACGGCGAACGCTTCGTAAACACTTGTTGAATAATTCGGCAAAATATCTCGGAAACCAATTGTTTCATATTCACTGACCAGCTGGGCCTTCCACTTCGCTTTCGACTGGCAAGGCTACCCTCTTCCTTATATCTTTTGACCCTCCGACTCACAGTAGGTAATTTCTCTAAAACAAAAAAGGAATACTGTTAAGCTACTAGCAAAATTATAAAATATTAAGTATTACTATTTTGAAACAAAATTATTTTGAAAATAGAAATGTTACAAAATGATTATATATTATAATATTATGCTTAATATTATATTCATCATTCCAAAAGTAAATAAATAAACTTTAGGAAATATTATTATTTTTTTTCTATTTAGGGCTTATGGTAGGTAAATATAAAACGTTTAAAAAAATAACTACAAGGATCATCATTTATACTTTAATTAGATAAATGTTCGATAAAATAATGAAATCATAATACTCACAGTCAGTCCGGTTTCATCAAATATTTGTGATATAATAATAAGTCCATATTTACGCAGCGCGATAATATCAGCAGCTATCATCTCGATATTTAAATTTGCTTGCGTTTCAAAATGAACTACAACAACGCTAATAGATTAAACACACTTCACATATCAAATTTTCCACCAACCAAGAAGCAACAACATTCTATTTAGTCGGGGACTAGCGGTGAATGAGTTAAGCATCTGTCTACCTTATGTTTTATTTATTTAGATTTCTGCGGGTATAATCATAAAGTTTTACGAACTATGTGAACAAGACGAACATGACAAGAAACTATATTCGAGTAATATGCGAGTGTGTGTGTCTAATTACTCATTAAAAGAAGGTCGTAAGTCAAACTAAACGTCAAGCTATTGCTTTGTGACTTTGCCTATGGACTTTTGGAGCCTACTGTACATTGTTTAAAACAAATATTGACCTAAAATGATGTGTAGAAATGCCCCTACTTCTTTCAGGACAATTCTACAACAAACTACGATTCATCTGAGACTTACTACGATTACGGCGGTTCTGGTACATACATGGGTCCTAGAGGATACCCCGGGCCACCTGGTCCGCAAGGTCCAAGGGGCCCAAAGGGAGAGCCGGGAAAGCCTGGCTTTGAGGGTTCGCAAGGATTCCCAGGACCTCCAGGAAACGTATTTGTTATTCCTGTAAGTACTACATCAACCTTTTACTAGGGAATTTCATTTTATTTCCCTTCAATACTCTACATTTTCGTATTAAGTTTTAAGAAATTATATTCAGTAAAATGCCACTATTTATACCAACTTTTAGAACTAGGTAATGTATATTTATTTTATTTTTTATTTTGTTTTTATTTATAATTATCTTATCGTAAGCTGCACCGGTTTACGTCATCACGTCAGCACCGGCTGTTGCTGAAAACCAGCGCTGGGGCTCTGTCTCGCAAACGGTCTCAGCACTAGCTAAGCGATGGCCGTTTTGCGTGGATGTGACGCATGTATTCCATTTTGTGTTGTATTCTCTTTCTGCGTCATGTTTACGCAAATAAACGTAGCTATTTTCTTTCTTTCTATATTAAATGTTATTTACAGCTACAACAATCTTCAACTGACAAAGGACCCGACGCTCAATCGGAAGCTCTTCGACAAATGTTCTCACAGCACATGGTATGATTGTTCAAACCATTTTTTTTTTAATTTGTGACCAAAAACTGCAAGTTGTAAAAGTATCTGTGGCTCTTCATGATACTTAATAATAACCTGTAAATGAATGCAGGCTGCAATGCGAGGGGCAGACGGGCCAATGGGCTTGACGGGTCCACCAGGTCCGGAAGGCGAGATAGGCCCCGAAGGTACCAAAGGAGAACTGGGAGAGCAAGGAGAACCAGTAAGTCTACAAAATGTTACATCATTTTCATTTTTATTTTGTGCAGTCTAAGTTTTACGGTGAGACTTAAATTTTAGGGTCCACCAGGCCCTAGGGGTCTACAAGGCCCACCTGGAAGATTGGGACGACGAGGTCACGCAGGCAGGGACGGTGAGAGGGGATCAACGGGTGCTCCCGGTACTAAAGGCGAGCAGGGCTATCCTGGACTACCAGGAATGCCTGGGGACAAAGGTGAAAGAGGAAGTGCGGGGCTACAAGGTGAAGCAGGGGCTCCTGGGCAAGATGGACCACCGGGAGATGATGGACACCCTGGACCAGCTGGAATTCCTGGGGAACTGGTAAATTAACTTCTTCATGGAAACTTCTAAGGTTCAAGGACGTGTTGCTTAATTTACTCATATTACATAACTTGTTTCTCTTAGGGACCCAGAGGTTTTATGGGACCCAGGGGATTTCCAGGACTAATCGGTTACCCAGGCATACCTGGTCTTGAAGGACCCCATGGAGCAAAGGGTTCGTCTGGCCAACCGGGTCCGCCGGGCCCACCAGGACAGCCCGGCACTATCGGTTCTCCAGGCTCATCGGGACCGCAAGGTCCTACTGGAGCTCCAGGAATTCAGGTACCATTGAAATATTTAAACATCTCTACTACAAATATTGGTGCTCTCTAATATTGGAGCTATTGGTGTTCTGTGCAAAAATTTGTGCTGATAGAAATGATTATTATTATTATACACAAATGCACGTCCAATTCTTGTATTATTTTCCAGGGTCCTCAGGGAAAACCAGGTATTTCAGGACTACCCGGCCCGGAGGGATCACCGGGTACACCCGGTAATCCTGGGCAGCAGGGAGCATCGGGAGACTTAGGCCCTCAGGGTCCACAGGTATTTATTGAAATAAATCGTTAGGTAACTATTGCAATTTTTTTAAATATTTGATAACTTTATTGTAAAACAAAAACATAAAATTATAGGGAATGCTGGGATTTCCTGGAAGTCGTGGTTTAAAGGGAGATGAGGGTCCACGAGGATTACCAGGGGACAAAGGAGATAAAGGGATAAGAGGCAAGAACTTTAAATTTTATATTAATCGCGTCGTTTTACGTAAACCAACTTATTGTACTAAAAATAATTTTAACCTGCAGGCATTGAGGGAGAAAAGGGCGATATGGGACCGAAAGGGGAAAGAGGATTAACGGGTGAACCCGGTCCCCCTGGCATTGAAGGACTTGAAGGACAAAAGGTAAAATAGCTTTTTAGTTATCTTAGCTGAGGCCCTTTTGGCAAAAGTTTTTTTAAATCATCTGCATCTGCCTATAGCGTTTCCCCAACTGTGTTGGAGTCGGCTTCCAGTCTAACCGGATGCAGCTGAATACCAGTATTTTACATGGAGCAATTGCCTATCTGACCTCCACAACCCAGTTACTGGGTAATATGATAACCCTTGGTAAGACTGGTTGGCAGACTTTCGGGCTTCTAACTACCCGTAACTACTGTCAAAGATCCACGAATGAAAGCCGGGGCCAACAGTTTAACGTGCTTTCCGAGGCACGGCGAGGTCTCGGTATGTAAAGATGATCACCCATCCACAGACCAACCGCGGCAAAAGTAGCTTAACCTGATCGATCGATCTGTTATTATTAAGTCACGGGTGGCCCGTGGCTTAATAATAACAGGTCGATCTTAAATTATATGCTAATTAACGCATTTTCTTTTATTCTCGCTCTATATCTATGTATACAAAAATTCCTAAGTACGGTATCGGACATTAAATCTCACTCTTCATTTTAGGGTGTAGAAGGACCACGGGGTGAAACTGGCCCCATTGGGACAGTCGGGGAGAAAGGAGCAACAGGTCCTCAAGGCCCGCAAGGATATCCAGGCAGCCAAGGTGAAAAGGGTGACAAGGGTGCATCCGGAAGAAGAGGCAGACGAGGCACAAAAGGATTAATGGTAAGTAATTTTCAAAAAAGAAAACAAGTTTTAATAAATAAATAAGTAAAAATAAACAATCTCAGGCATTAAATCCGTAGTCCGTACATAGTGTACGGACTTAATTCCTTAGACATTTTATACCAGTCTACCGTAGGACGATGCAAAGATAAAAAAATGGGAGGCATGATAGACAGGTAACTTGAACTGAATTTCATCTTTTTGTCACAGGGTTTGGTGGGACAGCAAGGTGATCGGGGTGAAACTGGACCGAGGGTGAGTTTTGTCTAATTCACGAATTTAAACAAACCAGAACGCCGATTTTCATTCGCCGTAGCGTTTTTTTTTATAAAAGTAAAATAGAAAGTAGGAATTTTAAATTTTACCACATTTAGGGTTACAGAGGACCACGCGGCCGGAGAGGGTCGGACGGGCCTCCGGGACCTAAAGGTGATACGGGACAGCCAGGACCACCAGGATCAACCGGCGAGAGAGGACCACAAGGGTTAGAAGGCGTACGAGGTTTCCCGGGTGCTATGGGTGCCCCCGGACCTGATGGTAAAGCTGGATTACCTGGTCCACCTGGAGAACGAGGACCTACGGTTAGAAATAAATATAAACTACATTTGGCAATACAATGCACACTAATAAATCGTTACCAAAAATGTAAGTAATTAAAAAAATAATAAGATTATCTTTTAAAACAGGGTGAACCCGGTGCAACTGGACTAACAGGTCCCTCAGGTCCTATCGGGCCCCAGGGTTCTAATGGCGAGCCGGGTCCACCAGGTCCACCCGGTGCTTCTGGCATTCCTGGAACGCCAGGAGACGTGGGCACTCCAGGAGAAGTCGGAAAAGAGGGGCCGCCTGGACCATCCGGCCCTGAAGGAAAACCTGGGCCAGTTGGTTCTCCAGGCCCACCAGGAAACAACGGTGAGCCTGGATTACCAGGAGCAGCTGTGAGTATAATATATCGTATAATGTATCGTGAGTATAATATATGGTAAAGCTATTAAAAACATGAAAAGAAAGTCTTGTTTGTTGCGCACCCGCAAGCTATTGCAGATAATTTTATTAACACCCTGTATAAGTACACCAAATCTATCTAAATTTTGATGAGTTTCTAACAGGGGATTCCTGGAGCTAAAGGTGATTTAGGTCCACCTGGTCCAGCGGGCATCAGAGGAGATAAGGGAGAGCCCGGTGAGACCGGTAACGAAGGACCGCAGGGACCTCAAGGCCGAGAAGGACAACGAGGGTCACCAGGACCTGGCGGACAAAAGGGTGAAATTGGTGAAGCAGGACCAGTAGGTCAGTAACTATACAATAAACAACATTTTATAAAATTTTAATTTCGCGGTCTTTATTTTTTACAATTTGCTGTATGTTGATCAAAATATGATTCACGACCGTAACAAATATGCATTTACAGCATAATCATTAAAATCATCAAAACAACTGTCCAAGTTCAAATTGCCAAATTGCAAATAGTCACACGACTATTTCATGATATCATAACATTTGAGGCCAATTAATTTTTTTGCATAAAGCTGAAAAAAAATGAAAATTGCCTAAAACGTAAGAAAATATGACTTTCGCGGGCTACTCGTACCTTAGCGCATCCCACTTAAGTCTATGTTTCTAATTCTGATATAATTTCAACTAATACAAATTGTCTTTCAAGGGCCTATCGGTCGTGACGGGTTGCCTGGACCAAGAGGTTTAACTGGAGCCCCTGGCCCAGTAGGGCCACCTGGCGAAGATGGTGACAAAGGGGAAGCTGGACCACCTGGAGAAAAAGGCTTCAAAGGAGCAATGGGAGAATCTGTAAGTATGATGATGATGCGCAAGAAATTTTATCGAATTTTAAAATATGGGTGACAATCATAACTGACTGTTTTAGGGTCCGCCTGGATCTCCTGGTATACAAGGTCTGCGAGGAGAAGCTGGGCCAGTAGGTTTACCCGGCGATAAAGGGCCGCCCGGGGAAGCAGGCGCTCCCGGACAACCGGGCACAGATGGAGTCCGTGGCCCACCTGGACCTGTCGGTCCTGCTGGACTACAAGGCACAAAAGGACAACAGGGATCCAAAGGAGATATAGGGGATCCTGGAGCTTTGGGTATGAATTTCATGTACTAGTACCCGTAACAATAAATGAGAACTAGCGTCCTACTGCTCCATCGATATATTAAAATTCCAGCACGCAACAGAGATCGTTTGTAACAATCCCTAGCCGTCAGTCTCTTTCTTCAATTCGATATGCCATACTAACATCCAAATATTTTTGTCAACAGGAGCAACAGGACCCGCTGGACCTACAGGCCCGCCAGGGCGACGAGGAACTAAAGGTATCCAAGGCGAAGCAGGGCCACGTGGCGCTGTGGGACAACAGGGAGATGTTGGCAGTCCTGGGGCACCTGGTCCTCCGGGCGTTCAAGGCCCTGAAGGAAAACTGGTAAAAATTGACTGTTTTCTTAAAAACAATAATAGTAACCAACGTAATCTGATTAAAACTTTACAAAAAAAACAAGTTACCTACCATTTATTTCTCATTTCATATTTACAGGGACCTAGAGGAGCAGTCGGGCCTAAAGGCGATGACGGCCCGTCAGGATTACAAGGAGAAACTGGTCCTAAAGGACCTCCGGGTCCCGAAGGACCTAAAGGAGATACTGGATCTGCTGGATTCCCAGGAGAGCGAGGAGAAACAGGCCCACAAGGCATCAAGGGTGAACCTGGATCCGACGGGCCTGAAGGTAGTACCGGGCCTCCAGGGTCCCCTGGGCCAGTGGGTCCACCAGGGAAATCTGGAGAAACTGGGATGCCCGGCAATCCTGTAAGTTTCCTGAAAACTTCAATAAAACCCCGGTTTTTGTAATATACAGCTAGAGTGGTAATGTGATAACCTCATCGTAACTCTGTATTTTGGTAATAATATATTTGTAAATAAATATTACTGTTGTAAGTACATGGTTTTCATTAACAGGGTTCAGAAGGTCCAGCAGGACTTCAAGGAAGCCCTGGTCTAACTGGCGAAAAGGGTGATATGGGACCAAAAGGTGTTCCTGGAGAGCAAGGACCACATGGACCCGCTGGACCAGCAGGGCAAGAAGGACAACGGGGATTAAGGGGGTTGCCGGGTCCTAATGTAAGTACACGTCTTTACATATGATATTTATAACGTCGAACTTACTTGTGGGGTACTTTGTTTGGCAATCCATAGAAAAAACAGCAATAAATAAAGATGATGAATATATTAAATATGTAATGTTTCCAGGGTGAAAATGGCGCCCCAGGAATAATGGGACCTTCGGGTCTACCAGGCAAGGCTGGGCCTCCGGGTAACCAAGGAATAAGAGGCGACAAAGGCAACCGAGGGCCAAAGGGTCACATTGGCGATACTGGGCCAATGGGTTTGAAAGGTGATCAAGGCGAATTTGGCAAGCAAGGTCCGCCTGGTCCAATTGGACCACCTGGGCCTAAAGGAGAAATGGTGTG
Organism: Hydraecia micacea; assembly: GCA_914767645.1. Taxonomy (NCBI): domain Eukaryota; kingdom Metazoa; phylum Arthropoda; class Insecta; order Lepidoptera; family Noctuidae; genus Hydraecia; species Hydraecia micacea. Next base: position 6,942,222 of record OU611779.1, on the reverse strand, counting down.
CATTCAGTTTTTTTTTCAATTTTATTTCATTTCAAACTTGATTTACTAATACTTATCTTGATTTCGATTATTATCTTATTTTCGATAATTCTCTTATTTTAGGGACCCGTAGGACCTCAGGGTCTAAAAGGAGACACCGGACCGATAGGGCCACCAGGGCCCGAAGGCCAACTTGGACCAAAAGGCTCAACGGGACCGGAAGGAAGGCCTGGTTCACCTGGACCGGCGGGAGCTCCTGGACCACCAGGCCCGCCCGCTCCAGCACCACAAATACCTCCTGAACTATTCTCATCATACACCAGAAGACGGCGCAGTGTAGAAATGCAATCTATGGAATCTGTTACTGAAGATAGTTTCGACGATGGTAAGTTTTCAATTCTGTGCCATGTGTTTTCCGACATAATAACCCTCTACTTTTATTCATGCAGTTGTCGTCGAATACATATTGCTAGGGCGGATCACACGCTACAACGCGCCACGCGATGGGGCGCGGGAAACGGAGCCATATTCGCCGTGCGGAAACGCGTTTTTATTGAATTTGTATATAAAAAATCACGCGCGGTGACGCGTTATCTGCGCCCCATCATCGTCCATCCCGGCGCGATGTACAGTTCGCGTCAAATAACTTGGCCGCTCCGAAGTTAGGCTTTCCGAACGCCGCGCATGCGCGCTGTGGTTTTATTCCTATGATTAAACTACTGCGCAGTGATTTGTTGCCTACTTCAGAGCGGCCAAGTTATTTGACGCGAACTGTAGTATGTGATCCACTTAAGGGATAGTAGCATCCAATCTTCCAACCATAAATAAACACACTACTGTCACGATTTTACTGTAGGCAATTAAAAAAAATCAAGCCAGCCGATTTTAGTTTCGATGTTTTGTTTTGTTGTGTGTGTTTTCTTTTGTTTGATTATTTTTGTTCTGTGTTCGTCATTAAAGATCTTTTTTTTTAATACATATAGGTATATTGATATGCACATGTTTCTGTGATAAATAAACCTATTTTTCTATCTTTTCTTTACTATCTCCTCAGCGGTGGCCCTAGATTTTTTTTAGGTCGTCCCCTCTATGTCCAGACGCCAGCACATCAAGCTACCCGAAACTGTAAAATTTTCACAATCAACTTTGAACCTAATGCTTTAGCGATAAAGTTGAAAATGTATTAAAGAAATTGAATAGATTGTAGAAGCTTGATATGCTGGCGTCTGTACATAGATTAACAATTATTTTTAAATGTATTATGAGACACAGCTGTTACGTATAAAAATATGTAGGTAGGTGTAGGTATTTGTGTGACAAGGGCAGGGGAGTCAAATTAAGAACTAAGCTCAGTGAACTAAGCTAAACTGTAAATAACGTCCGTCCACCGAAGAATAAGCTAAAACTACATTACTTTTTTATTTGCATCACGATTCTTGCCTCCGGATTATACAATATAGGATATTGCTTGACGTATTCAATAAATACCTCCATGCTGCAAATACGTGTTTCACTGCCTGCGCACGATCACATACTACAAACAACACTAGCGAAAGGCGCCACGGTAACGTAAGGGGATGAGAGGGCCTTAGCTTAGTTCGCGTAGCTTCAGATCGGCCTACACAACTAAGTTAGTTAGGCTATTATAAATAGCTTAGCTGGTGATGGACGATTGGCTTTTTATTTTTATTTTTTGGCCGTGGTCGCATTTCGGTTGATTTCGGCGCCTCTCCCATGACGGCGCCCGGTGCCGTCGCGCCGCTCGCACCGATCTAGGGCCGCTAAACTTTTAAAATCTCAAAACTTACTTGACAGAGGAAGACATAGAATGGGTGAAGGAAGTCATGACGGGTGTCTTGGCAGCGCGCGGGGCGCTCGAGGCGGTGAGGAGGCCTCGAGGAAGCAGGAGCTATCCTGCACTGTCCTGTCGTGATCTTAGAACTTCGCACGTTAATCTTACTGACGGTAAGACAAACTTTTATTGATTTTAAAAGCAACTTGGACGTGCGCGACATGTGCGTGTGAGTTTGTGTGTGACATATACGTAATTAGGTATACCTACTTTATATAATGATAGCTTATACTTCTCTTACTCTCAAAGGATTGTTCTACAGTCCGTTCTTTCTCAGTAGCGACCCGGAGTCTGGATTTGATTCGTGTATGAAAATAAGCTCACCTCCTAAAACATGGGAGTTGGTGAAATATCGGTGCACCTCTGCCTAACCCTGCGGAGAATGCAGGCGTGTTTTTATGTAACTTACTTCTCTTTAGGGTAATACCTTAAGTTATTAGCTCAGTTTGAAGTATTTGCAAGACGGGCGATATCATCCAGTATCCAGCGTTTCTGTGAAACACGACTTATTATTGTGAAGTAAATATTATATATCTACCTACTTCCATAGGGTACTACTGGATAGATGCACGTGGAGGTGCAACCAGCGGACGGCCCATCAAGGTGTACTGCAAGGGCCACAGTACCTGCGTGTACCCAGACGAAAGGGAACCAGCTGTTTTCACCACTGATGCCACCGCCCACAAATTCTCACAATCTGAGAATGGCTTCAGGGTAAGTAAATATATAAAATTAGATTTCTTTTCTACTTAGGCATTCAAGTACAGTCTGGGAAATTAATTGTTAAACAAATTGACACCCTTCGTCAATTTGGCCATTTAATGAACCGTCAAAGAATGACAGTTGTGATTTTACTAAACGACAATTATTTAAGTTGGTAGGTAGTCAATTTGTTTGACAATTTATTTCCCTGTCTTTACCTACCTAATACTTTCCTAAACAGAGTCATTATTACCAACAAACATTACTTTTCAGCTTACTTATGATGGTGAAGGATCTGGTGCTATACAACTTCGATTCTTGAGATTACTGTCACACGGGGCTAGGCAGAACTTCACATACTCCTGTGTGAATACCAAGGCTCCGCAAAGGTACACTTTCTCTAATATTTAATCTTTCATCGTGATGAAAACTTCATTCACACATAATCTTCAAAAACACGTTTGTTAAGTTTTCTCAACAATCTAAATTGTCTTTCAGATCCGACATCCCAGCTGATTTGACCAGACAGAACCACCTCAAGATCTTCGGCTACAATTCAGTGGAATTCAGAGAACCACAACTGATTAAAGACGACTGCAAGGTTAATATTATTTTAAAAACCATTTAACTCATAAACCATTAAATTCTCGCATAAATATTCGGCAATTAACGAGAAATTATCCATACCATAGAGCAGTTCGGCGGATCACACACCACAACGCGCCACGCGACGGGACACAGATACGTGCCCCGCGCATGATTTTTTACATACAAATTCAATAAAAACGCGCTTCCGTGCGGGGAATTTGGCTCCGTTTCCCGCGCCCCGTCGCGTGGCACGTTGCAGTGTGTGATACTTACGCCTTAGAGCAGTGGTGCAGTGTACATACACCACTGCTCTTAAAACAGTGAAGGAAAACATCGTGAGTAAACCGGCATGTCCTGGAACCAAAAATTTAAAGACATGTGACATTACCAAGCCGCACTGAGTCCGCGTGATGTAGGTATTACAGTCCAATCCTTCTCACAGAGAGGAGGCATAAAACACAAAGGTAGGAGTAGGCCTGTGTGACCTGTGTCCCAGCAGTGGGATTATTACCTATAGGCTGATTGTGCTATCCATACTATACACTTTTAATGTAAAACCATGTGTGGCTCCTGGTTTTAGTTTCGTTCTAAAAAGCAAAAAATATAAAAATCGTGCTATTAGTTTTGCGTCTTTACGGATTTCTATTTTTATTTTTCTCTAACACAATTTTGTTTACAATAAAAATATTATGTATGTTTAGGTATTTTTCTATGGGCCTGTGTCACCTGAAAATAAATGGATTTATTTATGCTTCCGGACAGTGACGTTATCTGAAGATAAATATAAATAGGTTTTTAACCGACTTCATTATTTAATATTTCAGGAGGGAACCGGCGAAATAGTGCTGGAAATAAAAACATCCAGGACAGACAGACTGCCTATCAGCGACTTCCAACCTCTATCATTCGTTGATGCGGAACACCAGTTCACCTTCACCCCCGGACCAGTCTGTTTCACATGACATCTGCGCTTGATGCCGTTACTCTGAAGAGTTGCTTAAATAAGGATAGATTTAACATTATGTACTTAACAGTGGACCTTTGTAAATATTGTAAATAAATGTTGTGACGACCTTTAGTTTAGGTTCATTTTAATTGTTTTAACAAAGTGTGAAATAAGTAATTCAATGTCGTTACGTAGTTTTACCAAAGTAGGTACCTAGAAATTATTTGGAAAACTTCTGCAACAGGCATTACCCAATACGTATATGTATCAAATTCACAGCCTAAAACTACAGGTTGATTCTTCTTACCCGACTGTGCGGCAGCAAAGACAGGGTTATGTTTTTCATGCGTAAGTATGATCTATGTATCCCTGTATGTGGGATTCTTTATACCGTCTAAGCATCCGATCGGCTGAATGGATTTTAACATAGGGTAGAGAGCAACTGCTTGAAAAGTTAGCTTGTATCGAACTTTTTAGTTGTTTCGCATGAGACTTGGTTTGAATCCTGGTACAGACAAGCGACTTTTCAAAAATGTTCGAATGTAGTTTTATTTAAGCCACAACATCATCATCTGCCTAGCCTTTTCCCAACTATGTTAGGGTCGGCTTTCAGTCTAACCGGGTGCAGCAGAATAGGTACCAGTATTTTACATGGAGCGACTGCCTATCTGAACTCCACAACCCAGTTACTGGGTAATACGATACCTCTTGGTAAGACTGGTTGTCAGACTTTCGGGCTCCTGACGACCCGTAACGACTGTCAGATCCACGAATTTCAAGTAGTTTTATTTAAGTAATAAAAAAAGTCACGTTTCCTTTGAGTAAAAATTGGTAGCACCTGTGGGTAGCACCAATATTTAGGGCGTTCGCTATGTTCAGCTTTCCGCTATATAACCAATAATCCTCCAGACCGATTTCGGTAACGGTGGCCTATCTCAACGGAGATTAGCCAGGTATGCAGGGGATATTATAATGCACTCTCTGTTCCTTTACTCTACTCTAGTCCGATGGGACGGCAATCCGTTACGAGCGGGGAGAGATCAGGCGCAGGACCAACGGGTTTACGTGCTTTCAGCGCCAACTTCCTAACTCTAGGCAGCTACTGAGAAATTCTTAATGGAAAAACCCAATAACACTTTGCCCGACCTGGGAATCGAACCCAAGACCCCCCGCTCAGCAATCACGCTTGCGACCACCAGACCCAAAGGGCAGTGATATAATCAATAATATATTTGTAAATAATAAACAGAAAAGATTATTCACGTCTGAAAGACTATTTATTATAAATTAAGATTACGGTTGTGATCAATTGCTTTTTAATCATACCTATTTAAAAAATAACTAACACTAAAATGAAACTTATGTGCAAACATAAAATTATTGAAATTCAAATTCAATAAGGGGAATATGACATATTGAAATAACACTGTTAAGCGCTATATGGAAGAATAAATGCAATTACCTATATAAATCTATAATACATAAATTATTTATCTCCATTATTCATTTAGGCTTGACTTCAGAGGCAGTATAAGTAGTTCCCAGACAGCATTATTATATAAACTGAGAGAATAGAATTTTATAACAAATTGTTAACAGGGCAGAACATTGCATTCACATAGAATGATTAAAAAATTATAATATTTGATTGACCATGACCAGGCATCTTCAAATCATAGCTAAGTGTACTCATACAAATGTAAATAAAATATATTTGATTTTTGCACTTCAGTCGATTTTTTAACATAATAAAAGTTTGGGTTATTGAGTTTTTGAAGATAATGCAGGTGGTAAACTGTCTTCTACTCTTGAATTTGTCTCCAACACCTTGTCTGCTTCATCAACATCCATATAAGTAACATTATCAGCGGCTTTGATATCATCAGATACAACACTGACATCATTCAGAGCACATTCTTCCTTGGATACACTAGGTGCTATTTCTTGTGATGACTCTATAGATATAGATTCAATGGCATTCGATTTCTCTGTAACTTTATTGTCTCTATCTTTAACATGATCATCATTAGTACTATTTTCTACAACACTAGGTTCATCAATATTACTTACCTTTTCAAGTATGATTTCAGGTATCACACTTGACTCTTTTTCAACAACTTCTTTAGGTTCATTAGCAACAGTGCCTACAATTGTTTCATCGATTGAAATGAGATCATCTTTAAGATTAATACACACGCTATCAGCAGAGGGTAGCCCCTCTTCTTGACTTCCGCCAGTTTCTTCATCTGATGAGGCAAGTAATATATCTTCAGCCGGCTCATTATATTCGTTGTTGTTAGATTTACTGTTTCCCTTCTTAGTATCAGAAATTGATCTCTCCGTGTCCAGAGCATCATTCCGGCGACATGTTTCTATAACATTGGAACTGTCTGTTTCCATGCCAGCAAGAGGCGCTTCGGTTTCTTTATTCGGTTGGAGGTGCGGAATTATTAACACAACACTTTCTGTATTTTCAACAGTTATATTATCCACTTTGTCAACCTCACTTTCTGAGTAACTTGAATTTTCGATACTGATGACATCACTCAACTGCTTTCTAGTGTCACTACCAGATTCTATAGAGTCAGAGATAGCTATGGGACTATCAGAATCAGAGGATTCAAGTGTTGAACTTTCAGCTTCATTACCTGAGTGCAATTTCTGCAATAGATGGAGCTCATCTATATCTGACTCTAAATCATTACTGTCGTCGCTACTTACAGAAAGTGTTTCTGCAGCATCATAAGAATCCTTGTCATTAGATCTCTCTAAGATTTCAGCAGAATCTTCCTTATTATCTTTATCGTTAGCATCGTTTTCTTTAATTGTTACTACTTCTTCATTTTCTTCAGGTTTTTTAGCATCTTCTTCAAGTGCAGGTCGACTTTCTTTTCCTTCACTGGGCCCTTTCGATATTTCCTGTATAAGTCTTTTCAGCCTTTCCTTCCTTTTATCTTTGTTCTCTAATGAAACACTTTCATCATTGGCTTCTTCTTCTTCACTCTCAACAGGTGACTCGTCCGCTTCTTTATCTCCAATCTCTACAGCTTCTAACTTAAGTTGGTTCTGTCTGTCTGCATACCTGAAAAATATGAATGCTTATTAGTAGATTAGCTTCACTAGGTGATTCACGACAGCAAGTGCCGTAATAAATAAATTGAGTAATATCTACATGACTTGAAAGTGACGTCTAAAGAGCGGCCGGCAGGCACGTCTTATTAGGTTTTATGATTGAGAAATGATTTTATTTCTGTAAGTAGGTTTGTACATACAAACACTTTTACACGTCAATCATATTTTAATAAAAACTAGACAAGGTTGGCGTTTCCTATCGTGAATACTCTGAGAAGGCCGAAACAAACTCAGAGGTCACAGTCTCTTTAAAAGTCCAGACATAATCTTGGTCAGACCATGTGAAGACTATGTAGATTAGTGGCTGAAATGGATTTGAGTGGGCCTGTCCAGTCAGTGCACGCTTTCGTAAATTATCGTGAAGCTCAGCTCTGAACTTAAGGAAGTCAACAATTAGATGAACAATAACCATCATTAAAACTAACTGAAAGAAGGTAAAAACTATTAGCCACATAGTCCTCACATTCACAATAATTAAAATAATATTATACTTTACAAAGTAAATATTCATGCCATTGAATATGTAAAATGGGATATAGAAAAAAGAATAACAAAATTGCTATATAAAAGTACAGGCTATATCACAGACATAGATCTACATAGATAACGCAAATGCATGCACTTCGCGTGTCTGAACCCCGGCCAAGCGTCGAGGTTGGTCGCCGCTAACTTCAGTCCCGCGCGTCCGTTGTTGCAGCCGAACGTCCGCAAAAAACTAAACAAATGCCTCGTTGCGTGATAATTAAATGCAATAGCCCAAAAATTTCGAACACCCAAAGGCAGGAACATATTTCCTATCACAGGTAAGTTATTTTAAAATTATATTATGCGTAAATTCATATTAAAACTATTTTTAAGTATTCCAAGCTGCGTGTCGTTCCAGAATATTCCTAACTATAAATTACCGTTAAGTAAACTTTATTCACATTACATTGCCGCGTTTGCTTTGGACGTTTGATCTGACGTTGTGTGTTAGGAGACGATGAATATCGCACAAGCGATACTGTCGCGCATCGCTTCGACTTCGTGATACAGGCAATTTGTCATTCGTCTGTCAATTGTAGCAACTAGTGCTGTTCGTTCTACAACATATATCAATAATCGATTTTAATCGATATCGGACTGACGAATGATATAAAGAAAGCCAATTTAGTAGATATAACAAGTTCATATGCATGACCTAATTTTACAAGACTGCTATAAAAAGGAGGATATTTTTTTTAGGGTTGATGTGTTTAATGTGTTTTTGTCTATCCTTTCAACATTATACGACTATTTTTATATATTTAATGTGTTTATTTTCTATTGCATTTAAAAATATTTTTTTTTTAGTTTCCCACATGATCCAATCATAAAAGAAAAATGGATTGCGGCCACGGGACGGAAAGACTGGTTCCCGACTAAACACAGTACTATTATTTGTACTCATCTACTCACGCTTATACAACAAACTATATCTGTGCAACAAACATCCAGCTTGACCAATTTGCTTTATTCATAGGATCCTTTGCCTCAATATGTGAAAAAAGTTGGCTACCTCAAAGATGAAACGCCATGTAGGATGTGGACTGGTAATTCCTCGAAACTCTCCCATTCAAATATATCATTCGTCTGTCTATGTATCATTCGTCTGTCTATATCATTCGTCTGTCTGAAAATCGATGTCATTCATATTAATCGATTTGTAATTTTTAGGTTATCTAAACTACTGTTTCTTATCTTAATCATGCATGTCTATACTAATGCTTTGTGTTTCAAAGAAATATCAACAAATATATTTTAGTAAACTTACTTGAGATTATGCGAAAGTATCCAAAATGTAGAATGAAATTGCTCTAAAGCGCGACGCGACTGCTCACTTTTAAACAACTCGGCGTACTGACGATTGCTGTGAGAGCGAGCGGGACAACAGATATAAAATATATGAGTATGAGCGAGACGATCACGGTGGCAGCTTCAGTTGAATCGTAGCGGGGCGAAGGGGCATCGGCGGCATCGATGGCTTTGAATCGGTTTGGATGTCCCGTCACTAAATTGCAGCTGTGACGTCACAGTAGGTATAAAAAAGTCGGCACGCTTGGTTTCAATACAAATCGTAATAATTGCGTTATCTATGTAGATCTATGTCTGTGGGCTATATAGATTAGATTAGATATAAAAGTAATTGAAACAAAACTTACTTATTAAATATTTCAGTCTCCTTATTAGCCGCTATCTTCTTATTTGCGTCTAGCTTGCATTTCAGCTGCTCATTATTTTCCGCAGGATCGATTTCTAAGGCAATTCTGGAAGCCGCTAGTCTCCATTCATTCTCTTGTCTACGCCTTTGAAGTTTCTTGCCACATCTCGTAAATAAGTCTCGAGCTAATAAACAAGTCAATTTTATTAAATTGATGGCATGTAGTGACTACACTAAGTGTTATTTTGTAAATAAATAAATACCTTCTTCCATAATGTCAGCTTCATTCCAGCACAACTTGTCTTCATCATTCGCATCTCTAACACAACGGAGAACATCGTGAAAGTCTGGGAATGGTAGTGGTGTGCCAATCGGGACTTTCTTATTTATCCACTTTTCAAGACGTTTTGAGGGCCCCGACGGTTGACCTGGCCGCGCGTCTAGTAAAATACGAGGCTCTGAAGGCATTTTTGTATTTGTCAATTGACAAAATTTCGCGTAAACGCGCACCATTCGTTCTTTGTACCTGGAAAGAAATGAAAAAATTTGGATAGTCTTTGATATTTAGTTACATATAATACTGTACGTAATGTCTACTTATAATAGAAAACGTTACACCTAACATTGTTTATTTCTATGCGTTATTGTCAGAGCTGGAGCAAAATCTCATAACTTTTTTTTTCTGCTGTTTGTAAAAAACAAATAAGTAGTAAAAAAAACGCTTCGATTTTCCTAGTATAACCCAAATACATTACATTATATAGTACCAGGGGGTCTACTCCCTAAGCACGAAGTCCGTCGCTTCGGGCTTCGTTACGGGCGTTTCCAACTCCCTATGACCTACGAACGGATGAATCGTTCGGGGTCCGAGCGAAGAATGAATGACAACGCGATTTGACTGTTGTCCCTACTCCCGATGTGTTTTTGCCCGTCCGAACAGTTGAACATGACACTGGTTTTGACGGATACTTACGTCAGTTGATACGACATCAAAATAGTTCTCGTGCTATCGACGAAAGTTACTAAAATAAAATAATTTCAAACTATGGCTGCTTTTTTATTGATTGAAGAAGCTTTACAGGAAGAGTGGAGGCAACGTCGATATTATTTACGCCAAAACTTTACGTTGGCGAGTATTCCCGACGTTGAGTTCATAGGGAACTATAGGCTCACTCGGGAGTTATTCGAAGACGTATGTGCGGATTTAATACCTCTTTTGCTTCAACACATACGCCGAAGTGGTGTTGATCCAAGAATGAAAGTAAGGACATATTAAAGTTTCTGCAACTTTATTACCAATCCGTCCCACCCGTTTACTGTGGTCTTTGTTTACTTTTGGATCCTCACTCTTTGCCACTGCTCGACGGACTCAGTGCAACTTCCCAACTCAGTGCAACTTCCCATTGAGTTAAGGGAGTTGCACAGGTTTTCCCACAGCCATTTTGAGCGAACTCTCCCGTCGGCACCCCTCAATAATCCGCGAGCCAATTCTTTGTTCTCACCCATAAAATCGAGAAGGGCCTCAATTTGCCAGTGAGTTGGGGACATTTTACACAATTAACCATGGAATAGAAAGCTAATTAGAATACAGAAAACTTCCCGGCTGACAAAGTATATGAACTTTTTTAAAGTCACTTCTTTAAATGCATAGCATCAACATCGTACCTACTATAGCCATAGAAAAACCCGTGCTATACTTTGACATTTCATTTGAAAATTTCCTTCAAAAAGTAAACAGGCAAAGGTATCAACAGGATGATGCCGGTTTCCGAACAAAAATGGCAAAAATAATTCAATTCTATATTTAAGACATAATAAAAAGTATATTTTAAAATATGTTGTCAATTTCTAACGACAAAAGTATTAATTTTTGTTTAATAAGCTAAAAAACTACAAAATAAGTAAACCGGTAATCGACCGGTAAAATAACGCAACTCTATCGCCATGCGTCCTTCGTTCACGAATATTGTCTATGATTCCGTTTGAAACTGATGAATCCGAAATCGTTAGGGAGTAGGGTTCAGTCCGACGTATCGGGCTACTGTCGGACGGGCCGTTCACTTCGTTGACGGACTTAGGGAGTAGACCCCCTGTTTACATGTGACTGTCGGACACTACCGCCATCTCACAACGATTTACAGTAACAGCTAACTGCTAATCTAAAGAATTATCTGTCTACATGCTATTGTTATTATGAAACTGATATACCCAGCTAACCCAGCAGTGGTTCCCAACTAAGCACCAAATACATCCCCCCAATTACGCATAAATACAAACTGACGCCTTCTTCGGACAGGACAGGCAGAAATTTTCAACTATAATCACTATGCCTTCCCTCTTTCTTGTTAGGTAGGATTAAACTACTAGGAGCTGATGCTGTGTGCCAAATGTGCGCAAAGATAACGCAACTTGGTTTGGTTGCATACAGGTCACTGCTATCTCATGATGATGTTGGCATCAACATCAAATAAATTTAAAAAATATTTCATTTTAGGAGCTGCTATGTCCTTCGAGTGTTACTCTACACTCCCCAAAGTAGGGCGCGACCTCTATTTGCTAAGATATTCAGAAGGCAGTTGCTGCATGGTAAAATACAGTTAGTTTTAATGAATATCCCAATGAAATAGGGACAATGATAGGCAGATCACCTATACCTACATGTGAATATGCTAACTCATAGGTTCTCATTGTGGACATTTGAGACTTTCAGGGGTGCAGTAGAAGACCCAGAGAAAATGATATATCCTGTCTTACGACTATATAATATTACGTTTAAATATAATTGTGGCAATAGCTGTTTCATATTCACGACAGATGGTAAGTAAGTAAAAAATTGGGGGCTCTAGAAAAAACAAAATCTCATAGTCACTGTGGGCGGAGGGCAAAATGAAGTTGAGAACCTATGTGCGAACTCTTTAGCATTTTCACATGTATCAATGTAGATTATTCATTTTACTACCTTTCAGTTAATAAATAAACAGAGTCATCTTCATCATCAAAGTCAACCTCTTGTTCTTCTAGTTTCTGAATTGCTCTATGTAGTTTCTTTATGGTCTTCTCTAGCTTACGTATCTGTCTTTGGCGCTTTGAATCATATTCTCTTTCTTCTCCAAATGCGAGCTGGTCTGGCTCTGAAGAAAATAAAAGAATAAATTAATACAATGCATAATCAGCCTATAATTTTCCCACTGCTGGGATACAGGCCTCGTCTGTGAAAGTGAGTGGTCAGTAATAGGCCCAGTGTGGGTTAGTAGATGTCACATGTGTTCGAATTGTTGGTTTTAGGACTTGCCGGTGTCCTCACAATGTTTTCCTTCACCATTTTGAGAGCAGTGATGATGATATAATTTACACAAAATAAAGCGCCCGACTGGGTTCAAACCTACGACGTACAAGTGTCGCAGCCGTTACCACTTGGCCACCACTGCTCCGTAAATACAATGAGATCATTCAAATGAGGGGTTCATAAAAAGCAGTTCATTGTCGCATTATTATAATGCCTATTTAAAAATGTGAATAATTTGCTACAATGATCTTCTAGCAATGAAAAATATCAGCCTGTAATGTTGTCTAATATTACAGGCTGATATTTTTAGTACACAACAATGAACAATTGATTAGACAAAAATAAATATCCAAACCTTCTATTTTGGTTTCCGTTTTTATTATCTGTGATTTGGCAATCTTTCTCTGCATGTTTAATTCGTCAACAATATCTTTTATGTACAAGTACATCTTTTCAGGGCTAGCCTTCATAGCAAGTATTTTACCTGCAACCATGTCAATAAACTCCTCAGATTCTGAATACTCCTTTGGCACTTGCCTGTAATATGCTTTGATTTTTTTATCTACTATTTTCTGCATGTCTTCAGAGTTTTCCAGTTTAAAACAAATATCTATGAAGCTTTGATACACAGAATGAAATTCACTCTGGCCACTACTACTTGGAGTCACAATTTTGTTTTCTTTTGATGTTATGGAATTTATCTTTGGTGTAGTTCTTTCTGCACCATCATGTTTTTTACTTGGCTCCGGAGCTTGCTGGACACTAACAATACTTACTTCTTGAAAGTTATCTATTTCATCTTTGCCTTTAATGTTTGTATCTAAACTAACTTCAAATGGATAATCTATTTCTATTTCCAGAGTTTTTTTACTATCATTTCCAGCATCTTTGGGATACTCCAACTTCTTCTTACTGTTAGGTTCTTTAGTATTAGTTGCTTCTTCATCATCACTCCCACTGGGAGATGCATTCTTTTCTGCAGTTGCCTTGATAGGGCTATCATCTATAGTAATAGCCAGTTCAGCACCTATTTCACAAGTCCTTTTGTTCAGTGCAGGTTTTATGGGACTGTCTTCTATAGTAATTTCAATCATAGTAGGCAGCTCTGGCTCTGCATTATTTTCTTGCTCTAGTGTAAGCTTGTCTGTTTGCTCTTCAGGTCTTAAATACCAAGCAGGACTTGAATTAGTTTGAGAGCATTCGTCATCATCTAATTCCACAGTTTGGACTTCATTTACTTGTTTTGAATTTAATTTGGGCTTCAACATTTGATTAGCTGTTTTCATAAAAATTATAGGTTTATTAGAGGCCTGAGTAGTTTTCTTTACAGTAATACCTGCAGGTAAGTTATTGAGAGGTATGTTGTTTTGTATGATATTGGGTTTCTTCAAAAATGCTGAAGTATTACTACTGAGATTAGGTGTTTTTGCTGCTGTTGTATAAAAAACATTGGGATGAGATGTTGAGGCTTTTAGGATTTTTATGGGTTTAACCATTTTGAGATGCGGTTTCATAATATTCTTCTGCACAGGCTTGCCATTGGTTTTACTTCTGCTTGCAAATGGATTAGATATAATACTTGAAGCTTTTGTTACGGTTGTTCGTTTCTTTGCCAGTGGTGGTGTGCCTTTTACTATAGTAATTTCTTTTGACGTAAAAACACTGTTTGATGCAGGTACACCTTTGATTCCAAATATTTCTTTTGATTTCGGTACCCCTTTTGCTGCAGGTACTGCTTTTGCTGCAGGTACTGGTTTTACAGCAGGTACAGCTGTCACTGCAGGTACTGCTTTTGTTAAATTTAGCTTAGAAGGCCTTATAGTAACTTCATGTATTTTTCTTGGAATGCACACCATTGCATTTGGCATTGGTTTACTCTGAAACAAACCATTTGAGTAAGTAAAATAATCTGGATAATAAGGAAACCAAGTAGGTACTTACCTACTTCATTTATTTATGCCTGAAAATTTTCACTCTGTGATTGATTCTATATTCTATAAGCACTGCTATTTAATAATTAATTGATTACATACCTTCTTCGGTGCCGGTTCTGCCTCATCGTCCGAAGACCCCAATTCTATCACATCCTCACTTGCCATCTTGTATCGAATGTTATGTACACACAAGATTTAATTATAGCTTGAGCTCACGTATCATTGCAACTACATGAGGACAGTGCATTAATAATTATACAGAAAACATAAAACACCAGTGTAATAAAGTATTCTCATAGAACTCAAAAAAATACTACACAACGACACATCGAAACGAAAAATGTTTGACAAATTATTCAGTCGGGGTTGTCACACCATGCTCGAAAGTCACTAAGATTTGTAGTCTGTGCACTAACATCATCGTCTATCCCTATCACTTTATTTTTTTATTTATATTATTTAATGTTCTGTAGTCAGTAGCCACAGTTAAAAAATAAAAATTACTAAAAATGTTTATTTATGAAGCTTAGCAGCAATTATTATGCATGTCTTCGTTTTTGGTCGAGTATGATATAAAATGATTTTTTCCAAATTTATTTATTTATTTTATTATTTATGTACACACGGCTACACATCAAGCTATACATAACCAGTATAAGCTGACTTCTGATTGTATGAAAAACCTATACAACGCGAGGTCAACTCAAACTGGAAATGTATAGCTTGATGCGTAGCCGCGTGTACACACAGTAAAATACATAGAGATCTAAACATAATTGAGATTTGAGTACATACAAAGGTACATACTTAGATATTTAGATTTTGTGTTAGTCTAGTATCTATGTCTATGCGCAAAAACGAGTCAAAACCCCAAAAACCTTGTCAAGAAGTCAAATTATATATACAATTATAGATACAAGATAAATAAAATAATAAAAATATTTTCAAAACCTGAAACAAATAATTGGCTTTTAATTTTGTTTACTATATATTAGGCATTCTGTAACTACGAATGAGAAAAGTGAAATGTCGGGGACCTGAAAAGGACTATTCCAAGGACGGGATTGCAATGAAGAGATAAGTTTTCAGTTTTCCACTTTTGGGCACAATGGCAGTTTAATTGCACAGTTAGTATTATAATCTATTTAGTACTTACTTACTTACCTTGTACCTATTCAACACTAAAATCATTTAATAATAATAATAATAAGACTCTCCACAATCGCGAGATATGCAGTCTCAGGGAATATTTCCTTGAAACCGACGTGGGGATGCACCGAGATGTAGTCGTGGTGGACAATGGCCTCACCCCGCTCTCCTTAGGTAAAGAGAACTGGCGCAAACCAGTAGTGCTTGACACTAATGATCGCATGGAGGTATGGCAGAGTAAGGAGCTTCACGGACGCTTTTTCCGGGCCCTACATGGACCCGATGTAGATTTACTAGCGTCCGTAGCCTGGCTGCGTTTCGGTGATCTTTTTGGAGAAACCGAAGGTTTTGTCTGTGCAATTATGGACGAAGTTATGATGACGAACAATTACCGGAGATTTATTGTGAAAGACGGCACGGTTGACATCTGTCGGGCATGCCACCGGCCGGGAGAATCAATCAGGCATATTATCTCCGGGTGTTCTCGTCTAGCTAACGGGGAGTACTTGCATAGACACAACCTTGTAGCCAGGATAATCCACCAGCAACTAGCTCTGAAATACAGCCTTGTGGAATCGGAGGTGCCGTACTATAGGTATGTGCCCGACCCAGTTCTCGAAAATGGAAATATCACATTGTACTGGGATCGATCCATCATCACTGACAGGACTATTGTTGCCAATAAGCCTGATATAGTGGTGATGGATCGATTAGAGAGGCGCGCAATGATTGTTGACATAACCATCCCGCATGATGAAAACCTCGTGAAAGCCGAGAAAGATAAACAAATCAAGTATCTTGACTTGGCTCGCGAGGTTGTCGACATGTGGGATGTTGACTCAGCAATCATTGTGCCAATAGTCGTTACAGCCAATGGATTGATAGCCAAGAGCCTCGACCAACACCTGAGGAGGCTCTCGTTGGCCAGCTGGATCAAGGGCTTGATTCAGAAAGCAGTACTTCTGGACACGGCTCGCATTGTCAGGAGATTCCTCTCTCTGGAGCCCTGACCACCGGTAGCTTGGACCCTGTTCCCGATACCGGTGGGCTACTATTTTTTATATTTTTGAATGTTTTTATATATTTTTTTTATATTCTAATATTTAAAAATATAAATTATAAATGTATATAGACGAATAAAGGAAATAATAATAATAATAATCTTTATTCACTCAGACTACAATGGTCTATTAGATAGCGTTAGTAACAAAAATATCTTAGCCTATGTTAGTACTTAATAACTAAAACAGAACGGGTCCGGTTTGTAATCGCCCACACTAGCGGGCTATCTGCCCTGGCGGCTAGAGATTTAGCTTGTTTTAATTTTTTAGTTAATTTTTTTATTCACTTTTTGACAAGCCATGCATGTTTTTTATTAGTTATATATTTTTTATTTCATATCTTTTAGTGATGATTTATTTTTATTACTTTCTATCTGCCGCCCGCGGCTTTGCCCGCGTGTATATCGAATATTATCCCAAGGGAACATACTCCCAGCATAAAAAGTGTATCCTATGTATTATTCCAGACTACAACTACCTCTGTGCCAAATTTCATCAAGATCCGTTCAGCCGTTCTGACGTGATTGAGTAACAAACATCCATCCAAACATCCAAACTTTCGCATTTATAATATTACTAGCTGCCCGGCGCGACTTCGTTCGCGTGGTGTCCTACTAATACCCCCTACCCTACTCCTACCAATCCTACCCCTGCCCTTCTCCTACCTTACTCCTACCCCTTCCCTACCCCTTACTCCTACCCTACTCCTACCGTACCCCTACCCTACTCCTACCCTACCCCTTCCCAACTCCTACCGTACCCCTACCCTACTCCTACCTTAACCCTTCCCTACTCCTACTGTACCCCTACCCCTACCCTACTCCTACCGTACCCCTACCCTACTCCTACCCTACCCCTTCCCTACTCCTACTGTACCCCTACCCCTACCCTACTCCTACCGTACCCCTACCCTACTCCTACCCTACCCCTTCCCTACTCCTACCGTACCCCTACCCTACTCCTACCCTAACCCTTCCCTACTCCTACTGTACCCTTACCCCTAACCTACTCCTACCGTACCCCTACCCTACTCCTACCCTACCCCTACTCCTACTCTACCCCTACTCCTACCCTACTCCTGCTCTACCCCGAGCCTACTCCTAACCCTGTCATTTGCGTTTTGTTATTCCAAGTCTGATTCTTTTTTTTTTTTTTTTTCTGATTTTTTTTAGTATCTTATGTCCGTCTCCTGGCTCCAAGCTACCTCCCTACCAATTTTCATCCAAATCTGTTCTGCCGTTCTTGAGTTATAAGTGGTGTAACTAACACGACTTTCTTTTATA
This sequence comes from Hydraecia micacea, assembly GCA_914767645.1. Classification (NCBI taxonomy): domain Eukaryota; kingdom Metazoa; phylum Arthropoda; class Insecta; order Lepidoptera; family Noctuidae; genus Hydraecia; species Hydraecia micacea. The sequence continues at coordinate 6,924,131 of OU611779.1, read as the reverse complement.
TATATAGATTAGCTATAAGTAGATGTAGATTTTGTCTTCAAGGCGCAAGCGTGAACGAATAAGCCAATTTTTTTTAAATAGGGTTTTGTATGGGATGCTGAATAGTGCCTACTGTTATATTTATTAATTTCTTTAAGTTATTAGTGAACGAATGCATATTGAATACTACTATTATATATTTTTGTTATGTATGTGTACTAAGCAAGCTCCAGACGATGATAGTACACGTAGTAAAATTTTTATGAAAATAAAAATATTCGGTTTTTTTTTCATGAACCTAGGCTCCCCATTATATTTTTTTAATTTTCACCACCCTATGATACCCGGGATAACGCAACGCTTGTGACGATACCACATAACGGTTTATTGATATCGGTTATGCCGTTTAGAAGTTATGGTGAAATAAAGAAACTCACAAACATACATGAATCCTGAAAACATAGTTTTCTACCGACTGTACTTTGGCTGACGAATTGAATAAAACTGACGAATCGACGAAAACTGGCAAACACAGACTGGAAACTGTCGAGTAAACACAACTGTCTAATCGGGAAAACTGACGAATCAGTGAAACTGGCTAATCAACGAAACTGGCGAATTAAATAAACTGACGACTGAGGGAAACTGACCAGTGATACGCGGACTCCGTTTTTCGGGTAGTCGTGTAATAATAAAAATATATAAAAACTGTGAAACAAGTAATTGGCTATTAATTTTGTTTATCATATACTAGGCATTCTGTAGCTACGAATGAGAAAAGTGAGATGTAATGGCTGGATTTTCTGAACGCTGATTGGTCAAACTTTACTACCTATATTTTTTCTTTTTGTGAGGTTTGCCAATACAATAAAAGAACCTTATTTTATTTACAAATTGCAATCTGCATAAATTGAAGTTTCGTACAAAAATTTAAGCTGTCAAAATAGATCGTGGTTTTATTTCTAATAATTTCTATTTTATCGATTAGTTAGGACAATGATTAAACTTTTTTCATTAAAACAACAAAAGAAAGATGAGGAAGGCTCAGGAAGAGCAGGAGGTTCACAGAAAAAAGCATCAGCCGCTCAGTTGCGGATCACAAAAGGTAAAGTTCAGAAAATAGAACAATTTACGCGTTGTGTATTCATTGTTATTTTGATTCTGTTGTGAAGAATTCATTTAAACAAGCTTATGACGGCCAATCTTCGGCTAGCAATGAGTTTTAAAGTTAGGGGGTGGTACTGTAAAAGTACTGAAATCATTCCTCAAATACTTCCTTGTTAAGATCCTGGGACAAATTTTTACAACTGTACTTGGTCACTACAGTATTTACAAGATCTTCACCTAAATGTAACTTGAAATGTTTTATTTTCAGATTTGAATGAATTGAATTTGCCCAAGACATGCAACACAGAGTTTCCAGATCCAGATGATTTACTTAATTTCAAACTAATCATATGCCCTGATGAAGGATTCTATAGAGGAGGAAGATTTGTATTTAGTTTTAAGGTAATGTCTATAGCTTATATGCTGGTCTATAGCATAAGAAATGAGGTCTTTCCAAAACATAATCCTATAGTCCTATTTCTTGCTTAAATTCATTACGTGAAGTTGCTGATAAATGGTTTTGTTACTTAAATGATCTGAAAAGGCCATGCAAGCACCTTGGGTATGGGAAGATCAGGTTGATTTTGAGATCACAATACTTTTTCATAAAATATGTGGCAAACTCACTAAAACCTGAATCAAACCAGTAGTAGCATCATTATGGCAATAGTCCATCTCATGTAAAATCTAACCCATATTCTACCTGACTTTATCTTTCTGATGATTATGAAGAACTTACCATTACCTTATAGGTAGGACCAAACTATCCTCATGAGCCACCCAAGGTGAAGTGTGAAACAGCGGTATACCATCCAAACATAGACCTGGAGGGCAATGTGTGTCTGAACATCTTAAGAGAAGACTGGAAACCTGTGCTTACTGTCAACTCTATAGTTTATGGACTCCAGTATTTATTCTTGGTATGTGTGAAGCATATTTACTAAGTATCTTGCATGTATTTTTTGGTTTATTATCTTGGAGTTTTTCAAATGTAGTTGTGTATTGAGTTTTGTCTGTATAGCTTAATATTACTGCATTATCAGCCTGAATCATAGACAATTATACAACCTTCATCCATGGTTTCAGCCATGTCTCCAGGTGTTGGGACATGCCACATATCCTTAGTTTTTCCTTCCTATTGCTTTGGCCTGATTTAAACTTTGTCTGCAGCTTACCATTTTACAAAAATAAAAATGACTCATAGTGCTACTAGTACTTACCCATTGTATTACTCATGGTCATGGCTTTATGGTTAGACTTTAATATCTAAATCTCACAGGGTGGCTGGGACACTAATACACAAACTGTAACCGTGATTCTAGACCGCCCGGAATAGAAATTGTTCGTTGGTTATAAAAAAAACTGCTGTTGCATAGAAAAGTGCAAAAAAACAATTTTTTTTAATAATCATACTCTATTTTCAACGCAGTGGAGTTCAGAGTTATGTATTGAGTCCATGGTTACAGTTTGCGTGTTGATTTCGCTGCCACCCTGTATTCTAATGAATGGTGTTTATTGTGTCTGTTAAGGCAGTCAGACATTTCTAAGATGGAACAGACTTCATATGAAACTATTTAAAGGTAAAACAGGTCATTAGTATTCCCATGGTTCAACCACCAGTCATAATACAAACCTTTAAAGCGGAGTCTGTCCGTGATATAATTATGTGGCCTTGTGATCATCATGTATTCTTTAAATTGGCAATTTATAAACATTTTTATTAAGTAGATTCTTAATAAAAATGTTTATAAATAAATAAAAGTGGTGAGAACATTATGAAGATACCACAGAATTATAGCATTCTCCTAACAGGAACATGGCACAGATAAGGGATACATAATCAGCCTGGATTTTACATTTCCACTGCGAGGACTCTTTGTTCCATGTTAGAGAGTTTGCTTTCCGCACTTAGTTCTTCAGGTGGACCATTGTGCGTGAGCCATGGCGGCCGTCGGTAGTTATTCCAACCTTCTCAACTCTTTCTCCTCTCTGTCAGAAGTAGTGGCTGTTCAACATGCACCGATCATGCATGCACACTCTTCAATAAAAATAAAACTGTTTTAATGCAGAGGAATGAGGCAGGTTCTAAGTATGAATGTGGATGGCTGTAAGAGTACGGATAGACCAAAGAAACGACTGTGTGGATGATGATATGGCTAGGACCCCATATCATCTTTCACACAGTCATCCATTGTTTCTTTGGGGGTGACTACCGTAAGGAAAGTGATAACTAATTGAGATGCAAGAAAAAGACATGTTGTGTCAACCCCAAATAAATTGGGGTAATGGCAGGAGAATGATGATAAACTGTAATTATATAGACAACAGTTTTCTGGTTCTATTCAACATAATGTTCTTTGCAATTCAAAGCATAGAATTTTGGCACAATCAGAATGAGTGAAACCAGTCCATCTTGTTATACAATAGTACAACAACATGACACTTCACAAAATTGGCTAGTACATACAGATAAAAGACAATGACTAATCATTTCAAGTGAACATTGATAATGTTAAATGGGGCTATAATTGTTAGGTGATGTGATGTCATGCAGCCTTGCATTGGTTTTAAATACGACAAAAATATGCAGAGTACTTTAGATTCAGCACATAATCCGAAGGCAAATTCCCGTAACTAAAACGTTCAAAATCTAGCCGCAATCTCATCTCGGCTACAATCAATGTCAAAAATGTAGGGAAATTACAGCTATTTTTGACATAGACTGACTGTGAATGTTCTTAAAATTACGAGAATTGCCTCTGAACGGAAAAGTATCGAAAATGCAAAATTTAACAGAAGAAGCATTGATATTAAAAGAAGATGAATCGAACCTAGGACCTCACATTTCACAAGATCAATGAGGTAGTCAACAACTACAAAATTCTTAGAAATGTTATTTATTTATATTTTGCTTTTACTTTCAGGAACCAAATCCTGAAGATCCTCTAAACAAGGAGGCTGCGGACGAGCTGCAAAGTAACAGGAGGTTGTTCGAACAGCACGTGCAGCGAGCGATGCGAGGCGGTTATGTCGGGTCGTCGTACTTCGAAAGATGCCTCAAATGAACAAGCAACACAACTGTAAATTAATGCTACCAACCCTATATAAATAAAACAATCTCACTTTAAATTAAAGCATTTGATTATTTATTCAACAAAACAAAAGTGTGGATTGACATATTTACAAGGTCAATGTCATTGTATTGTTAAGGGTTTGCGTCCTATATTTTTTATACATTATTTAACAAATATTTTTTTTTTATTATATCGAAGCGGATGTGCCGGTTGCAAGTGGCAAAGTCTCGTAGAATTGGAATTATATAAACCACTAAATTAAATGCGATTTTTTATTTTATTTTAGCATGTAAGTCTTTAGTGTACATAGATGGCGGTTAACACAGTATTTTACATGCGTTTTAGTGTAGATGGCGTTACTTTTGCTTTCATACGATCATTTAACTTGTAATTTACCATTCGGAAATTCAATTAATCAGCATTTTTAGGGTGGTGGTTGTGTATCACCCTCGTGATTAATACATGATGGATATATACATGATGGATAGGTACATGATGGATGACACTGATAAGCCAGTATATCTCATTCAATCGTATAATTGTATAATATGTGAACCTTAATCTCTCTCAGATAAGGATGAGTTCAGTTTGTTCAGGTAGCAATAACCTTTGCCAACACAGGTTTACTAAGAGTCAGACGAGTGAATGGCAAATGAGACGAGGTTATAGTCGGTACAACCGTACAACGGCGCCGACACAGGGCAACGCCGCCGCCCCACGCGAATGACGCGAAGTGAGCCGCGATCAAGGGCCGCGTGTCCGTGTGTCAGTCGAGCCGCCGGAGCAGCGCCCGAGCGCCTCGCCATCGCCACTCGCCTTCGTCAGTCAGTCTCAGTGTTACTCTGGACGCCGAACCGCTCGCGCACACCCGTCACACAATACGCTTTCTCCACACGGCAGCGTGCTCAAGGCAGAGCTGTTTCGACACGCCACTCGGTTGCGAAAGTCTGCGCGATGATATACAAGTGAGAGCCGACATCGGACGCCAGGGTAACGCTCATCGCACACGGTGAGCCAGTTTGTTCGACGAGAGACATTCGAAACTCGCCAGCTGTGAGGGACGGGGGGCGCGCGACGCCGTCGGGTCGTACACGCGGGACCAACCTTTACACATAGTTACTGTGAGAGAAGCAACGGAAACCAATTTTTAATGTGTCAAGTCAGTATAGCATATTGCTGCTACGTCAGAAAGACGAACGCCTCGAGCAAGAACTACAAGGTTATGCAAATGAGTTCTGAACGCTTCTATACCAGGAATAATCAAAAGACCATTCATAACTTCAATAAACTTTAACGTTTACGTTGTATCCTTACTGTGTATTAAGTGCTTATCTATCGTTTCTCTACCTTAAATTATCTTTCGGTGTCGCGTTCGCTAATTGCTAATTACTGTGGTAGTCGAGTGATAAGAAGTGTTGACTGGACGAGCGATCGGCGTGTGGAAATCAGAGCGGTTGTATCAAGCGACGACAATGGCGGCCCAGCAGGAGGAGAGCCTGCTCGCTCGCTGCGAGATCCCCATCATTGACCTGGCGCATATAGGTGAGCATCAGCACTGCCATACCACACCAGCTTCACAGAGACACCGCCCGCGACACCCTGATCAGCGAAAGTCCTGTACTGATCATACACATTACCTACTGCACATTCACTTGGCAAAACTATGTACGTTTATCGCCTGTCGTTATTGCGTAATAATTATAGTAATCAGCTTCTGATAGGTATAATTTAAAATGCAATGAGTTGGCCGTTGGTATTTTTTTTTCTTTTTAACACATTTTTATTTTTTCCCCAAGTGCTCAAAAGATGAAAGCGCGCTATTAGTCCGGGGTTCAGGTAAAGCGCAGTTTTATTCAAATTCTCGTACTAGCAGAAAAAAATGAAATACATCGAGTTGACTACCTGCAGGCCCTTCGCTATAATAGAGGGGCTCTCGGTCTCGCGTGCATGCCGACAGCCGACCGACAGCTGTGCACCGATGCTTTATTTGTTGTCATTAAACAATCTCGGCATCCCGCTCTCGAGTTCAAAGACCGGACACCCGATCTGAACCGTTCATCGCAGTTCATCCGCCTAATTCTGAGATAAATTAAAGTTTTACTTACCATCATAATGAGTACTGCATGTAAACCGTTGACGTTTAAAGAGGGCGCTACCGATTATGTGATGAGGGTTTTATGTGTAAATTATAAACAAAGGAAGGAGCGAATTCTTCGAAGCGATGACTCGATGAGTAGGTAAGTGCTCGGGATGCGTGCCCTATTTTAGTTTTATAGCATGCAGTTATATGAATCAACAGAAGAAAACTCATATTGCGAAGCTCATAATAGGCATGTTGATTAACAAATAATCGAGATGGATTGCTTAAACCATCACTTACACGGTCGTGCAACGGTCTATACAAATCTATGCATACATAGGTAGGCACTGCACTTTTGCATTTAAAACACGTTTAACCATTACGTGGACATCATTGAGTGCTGCTAATTAGTCTTTAAAGTGAATTGATTATGTCGTTAACAATGTGCAGTAAGTGCACTTTCATGATAATATGTAGGTTTACAGATACCTGAGAGTAGGTACTTACTTTGCGATATTACCTATAATTAGAAATATTACATATAGGCTTAGCAGACTATTTTAAAACAGGAAATTCCCGTTTTCAAAACTGTTTAGTGATTAGACAGATATCTAGCTTAGACCAGTAAAAAGTTGAGTAACCGTTTCGAGTATCCAAGGAATCTTGATTGTTATAGGTACTTGTTTAGTCACATGAATACGTCGGAAACCAACTCTAAACGGGGCAGACATAAAAAAGGAACCTTTGCAATGTGGGGGCAACGGCCGATCGGCCCTTTGTAAGTCCACCCGAGCAGGCAACACACGCTATCAATGCATTTGCCGACACACCACGCCTCCATGTGCGCACGCATCTTTTAAACAAAACACTATCTACAAATTCTGCAATATCAGGGCTTCAACGTCCATTATTTTATTGCCACTGTCTGCTTTTATTGCGTCTGACAATAAAAGCAAAGTAATTAAGCTTTAAAGTCGCAGGTTAAAGAATTGATTTGTGTTTCAAATCCGACCCGGGATTTCCAGTATCTTTCGGGCTTGGAAAATAGTATTAGTCACAATCCGCTAGGTAGGTACACTACAGCCCAAAGAGGATATAATTATAGTCTTTGGAAGAATTTAGGGCTGTAGGTACCTACAGCCGTACATTCACTGAACAAAGACATTTCCTGGGATGTTTAGATGACTTCGCATCCGGAAATAACAAAGTATACATACCTACCTACTTATGTATGTACCCTCTTATGTGCATTCATTTTTAAATGCATCTAGTAGTAGTTACGACGCTTATCTATAAACAAGTCTCACTCTCAATTAAATTTTTAATGCAATGTAAGTCGTAATTAAACCTCGTGTAGTGGAATTACAAAAGCGATTTAAATATAGAAACTACACCTACCTACCTGAAGATAATTAATTTACTTGCTTAGGTACCTAATGACGTATCCATGAATAGGTAGGTACCTACGTATTTTTAATTTGCTTGAACCAACTTTGTCACAAGGTTTTTTATTTTCAAATAAAAATTGAGGCAGAATTTACGAAAATACCTAGGTGAAGTCTTACCGCCTTTTCAACGTTTCAAGAAACGTCATCCATCTTGATATTTGTTATTCGATATTAGAGGAAGGACAGAAACAGATAAGATAAATAAACCAAAGTCGTATTGCAAAATATACCTAATCAAAAACAAGATTGATAAGATATTTATTTTCCTTTTAAATCCAGCGTTATTATGCATGTTTCTGAAAAGGCGATAGAAAATAAAGTCACATTTTAAACAACTTAACTGAAATCCCAGTTGGGTTTGCGGTTAGCCTAGGTACTGAGCGTAGAGTTTTGGATTCGATACCCGATTACCCGGGTTGGTCAAATTGACATTAGGTTTTTCCGTGAGGAAATTCTCAGTAGCAGCCATAAATCTTGATCTGTGTGTGAACAAAACAAGATTGTTATATGGTACTTCTGATGACATGTAGGAATATAGGCATGAAACACCTCAAACGTAGCAACGTACCTACTCGTAGCTACACATGTAGACCTACCTACCTGCTACCTCTCAACCGCTTATTACAAGCGCGCCGCCCGCGCCGATCGATGGTGCTACGCTTCATCGACGCCGTGCCTACGCCGCTACACTTCGTCTACGTCATGTCTACGCCGCTACACTTCGTCTACGTCATGTCTACGCCGCTATGCTTCGTCGCCGCGCCTCCGTCGCGTACAAAAGCCTAGTACGAATAGGTACACTTTTTAATCTAATGACTATTATAATGAATGAGTGACAAAAGGGCAGACCCAATATCAACAATATATGTGAGTCTAACAATACAATGCAATGGCATAGGCAAAGTAAACAATAGGCACTTCATCCAAGCTCTAATTTTGATTAAAAAAAACATCGATAACAACAAAAATTACCTACTAACATAACCTTTGTTTTATATCCCTCTATCAGATAAAATTCCGTGATTAGATATACCGTTACCGACTCAAAACGTCACCGAGGTAGTTTATGTACTTACCTACTTACACAAATACAATGGAAACGACTATTTACATCGTATTCAACGCGTTGTGTTAATTGGACTGTCACATTTGCTCCTGCACCATTCGACTACTGACCCACATTCGCGGCCATTCATCATTCAAACGTTTGACAGGCGGTTTCACACAAAAAACAAGAGTTTACTTCTCCTCCGTCGATCTCTTAGGATGACTCGAGAAAAGAACAGAGTAGCTTTTTAAACGACTCGACTATTCGTTTTGATATGACCTAGTCTGTGGTCCTGACCACAGTCCTGACTGACTGATTCATCAACGTAGACCCTTAAAAATAATCTAAAGCAAACTCTATGAGCAAACTGAAGCTGAAAATATGAAAGGACGTAACATCAAAAAACAAATAAGACTAGTGTAACCTTTTTTGCTAAATCGTTTTAAATGCATCAACAACTGGCTCTTGTATGTCAAAAAACTGTCTGATGCCATTAGAGTTTTCTTTCTTTTATTTTTTTTATACTAACCTTAATGGCATACAAAATTTTTTTTCGTCTATAATGGTCAGATTTAGAACAAAATTGTACCTAATGCAACCTTATTGGTACCAATTTAAATCAAGCATTGGCACTACGGCCGATCTTTGCTTTTGTAGTCTATAACTACTGAGTTGCAATCTAAAATGCTAATGAATAAAAGATTAGGTATCTATCAATACCTACACGATGCTGAATAAGATAATTGTTTATTATTTATTTAACTCAGGTGTGTTGAACATGTGAAGTTTAATCCTACTCTGTCTCACTTTATAGTAAGTAACAGTTGTGAATCCAAACAAAATAGTCTGCAATCATGGCAGTAGGTAATCTGTTTTTGCTGTAAGTAAATTTACCTATAAGCTAGTAGGTACCTAGATATATTATCAGAAGTCGGTACTATAGCATTAAGTTCATTATTATAGGTACCTAAATAGAGCGAGACTAATTGATAATTTCCCCCATTATGTGAACCGCGTCGCAGATGATGTCTCACGCCGTTTCCTAGACGCCATCGCCATGTTGCGTCATGCCACGCGCTGACTAGCCGAGTACCTATTTATACACCACTCTAAATTATCGTCAATTCTGCTATTTCAACACAACTTGTTAACGCCATTAAAACTGCTGAAAGTGAGTAATTCAGTAGAATTAAGCTGTCAGAATGAAATTGAGAGATAAGACTAATCTATCGTAGAGCGATGGTTACGGGGCATCAGTGCGTAAAACACGCAGTTTACTATAGCGTGCGCCTTGATGAGCCGAGATAATTTTAATGACGGGTTGACAGTGAGACAGTGTGCCTTTCTGACAGCTGCGTGCTGCTGTGATGTGCGCGTCGTCTCAATATCCTGCGCAGGGGCAACGCCATCGTCGCTCAAAAACCGTAATAAAGTTCCGCTACTTCCCCGAATTTGTTGAACTCGTTTACATTTCTTTTTATCTTTTTGGTAACATGTTGCAAACGCTCCAACTCGGTTACTCGGCCACGCAGTTCATTCGTGCCGTCGAACGTGTTGTTCTGCTAAATAGTGTCTAATCACGAACTTTTAAACCACCACGTGGACATGAAACTGTCTAGACCACTAGACAGCTATTAACGTGCCCATAAAAATATTGATTGCACACGGAAATTGTCTATTTATTGTAGTTTATGTACGTAACCTGAAACAATTTCTGTCATGTAATGCCTGCCTCGAAATAAACTACCTATAAATAATAGGTGGTACTTATTTTAAAATTGCTCTGAACAATATAATTTTCCTGTTATCAGAAGCAGAACATAATGATGTTAGATATGAGGAAGTCGAAACTAATGGCACTTGACATGCCTGTAATGTTGACGAGCAATTTTATGCATAATTTGAAGTAAGTAGATGATGGAAAATACGATGCAGACGAGGAAGCGGAATCAACTGGCGCTGAAGTGTATTATGTTCCTATCGCTACATTTCCTCCCTTATTACCTACACTATCAGTAACAATGAATTTTATTTTGACAGTTCAACAACATTCATACCGTTTTTTACGTTCAGCAACGTAAGTCTTTCGAACAAATGAAGCAATGGATTAGCAATACCTATCCTTCAAAATTATTCAGATTGAGATTAATAGTGTGTCGTAACAATTTTGGGTACCTAAAATACCTGAGGGTATTAAGGCCTAGCTAAGGGAAATTTGTAATAAAATGAAAAATATCCAACATAATCAACAAGTTTTATTATTACTCAGTCATGTACTTAAATTACTACAGAGTTTAAACAAAAAATAGCTTCTCTAGCTTAAAACCAAAACAATATATAACTTTTTTTTAAACGCAGTCTGTAGGCCTTATTATACTAGGGTAGGGTAAAAAGGCCTATACTTTAAACTATCCAAAAATCAACTTATAGAATAAGTAAAAAACGTAAATTGGTATTCTTGAGATTAATAATCATTAACATAAAGCAATAGGAAGCATAGTGGTCTTAGAAAATTAAATAAATTGCCTTTATTCGCATCCATCAGGACATTGAAAGTCATCAGTATCTTTTGCAGTCAAACCGACACACTCTTCGTGGTACCATCACTTGGATATTTCATGGTGTCTTTTCATGAACGCTTTGAACCAGTCTTTGCCTGCGCGTTTGCCCTCATCATTAAAATTGTGTTTTATATTATTTTGCTCACAATATTTATACACCATTCGACGCAATATTCTTGGTGTCACAGGCAAGCCCATTTCAGAATACCGGATTATCCTTTGCACAAGTTGAGCTTCCTCTTCATCATTTAATACAGGATTACGTCCCAAACTTTTCTTTAAACTGCCAGACTGCAGATTATTTCTGATTGTTCTTCTAGGAACCTTATATCTCTCTGCAGCCTTATACGTACTCAAAGTTATTTTTTGTACTGCTCTAACAGCTGCGATCAGATCGTCTTCTGACCACAATGCCCGTTTGGGAGGCATCGTGACCGTAAGCACTGAAAACAATGATAAATAAATTGAAAATGTATAACTACGTACACTGGGTTATATGAGTTACCTGACCCACCCTATAACCGAAGGAATTTGAACCCTCTGCCTGTAACATTAAGAGTTATTTCATTTGTATGAGTTTATCAGACTAGCGCTACTCGGTAATATTTTCGCCTAACTTGTAATAAGTGGGTAGTTGAAAGACAAATATGCGTATTCATTATAAAACTAGTATTCAAATGTTACTAAAAATACGGGTAGGAAAATAAAAATGAACCGTCACAATAATAAAGCTAAAAGCCAGTCTACGCACAATTGCAGTGACTACGCGTGAATATGTTTTACCTTGCCTTACTAAATTGCGAAAACAACGTCTTTTTCCAAGTTTTCAATTTATTTTTTAGTTTTATTATCATGTCTCAATTGAGTGATTATTTAAAATACAAAATAATCTATTTGCACGAGGAGAATGTTGGCATCAGAGAGATTGCTAGAAGACATAATATTATAGCAGTAAGTGTATTTTTCTAATTTTATACTTTGTTTTTATACCTAACTATTCCTTATGCCGTGACGTAAGCAAACATATTTTTTATAACGTATAGTGACACCTGTTTCATTTCTTTGTTTCACAGAAATACAGTCAGATTGTGGTTAAAACGTAAACCCAATAGAAAACTTGTGGGGTCAAATGATTTTAAATTGGGATTCATCAGAAGTCAGGAGAATTTGGCGCAACTTGTGATTTCAACGTTCTCATGAAGAGTAAGTGATGCTTGCTGGAACATGGTGTGCGGCATGCGAAGCCGCTTGCAACAAATTGTGGAAAGACATGGTGCTCCATTTCGCTATTATGATATCACCACCGCCCGCAGTCAACAATACTTACTTACGTGTCAGTGTGTGTGTTAAATAAACTGTTGTCATCATAATTTCTATGGAAGTGTTTCATACAATGAATAAGCAGGTCCTTTTTACGATCATAACCATATTTAAAACTAAAAATACTTAAGTATAAAAAAATTATAAAGTAGGTAAAACATCAAAGTATTTAGTGCTATTTTTTCACTTATATTTTAGTAATTACTATTTTCTAAAAAAATATTTTCACTTATAGTTTAGAAGTAGGTAAGTATGATAGTTAATGTGGTGATGTTATTGTTATAAAATAGAAATACCTATATATATTTCTAAACATATAACATGTTGATTCACTACATGTAACTGATTACTTACCTACTTAAAAATAAAAATGGGTATTTTATAGGCATTGTTGAAACGAAGAAACAAAAATTCAAGCTTATCATAGAATACCTTATATTTAAAACAAGTAATTAATTTTGTAAGTGATTATTTTGTATTTATTTTGAATAAAATCGTTATCATAATCATTATTGTTTTTTATTTCTCATGTTAGGTATTTGTTTTTAAATAGTTCATTTAAATTAACTATTTTAATTTAATATAAATAATGTTTTGGATTCAAAAAACATAATTGAATATTGTAAACATAAAGCTACAAGAAGTGGAAAGTTTGTTTTGAACTCGCAACCATGTTGCTATAGGTTCACTGTTGCAACCACTAGACCAAATCGACTTAACAAGTATCGTTGAAATTAACAACTCCATCATGTGACAAAACAGTATTCAAAAGCTTACCTACCCTAAGGTTACGTGTTAAAGATCAAATTGGCATAACTGTATTCTATAATATTTACCTACCTTGAACAAGTCGTTCTATGTAGTTCGTGAAGCTCGAAATCGAATAACACATTTATCTAGGTACTGCTAATTGCAGAAGGTTCAAATTCGTCTAACTTTTAGGTGGGTCAGCTAACACATATAACCCACTGTACATACTACCCACCAACAAACATTTTAAAAACAAGCTCCTAATTATATAGCAGTTTGAAAAAATAGGAGTATAATAAGGCCTAAAGTAAAATTTTATAGGCCTTAATATCCGCCAACCACGTGGTTACAGAAAAAAATAAAAATAAAAAATTTACAACTACAAGTCCTTTAATACGGTAACCTAGGGACAAGCATACATTAATTAATAAACGGACAGTCAATACAGGTTTGTAAATATGATAGTTTCAAAATAACTTACGTTTTACTGGAGCCAATTTTTATAATTCGTGCCGCGTGACCGCACCGCTGAATTATTTCGACGACACTGGCGGGGGGAGAAGTGCAAGCGTTCGTCCGCCACTTCCCAGCGACTTGTATAAGCTCTGAGCTTGTGTGAGTGTAACCTTAATCGTCAATTACTGTATTTCGTACGTTTTTTGTTACTTAGGCCTTATTGCCCGACAGGCCTTAATACCCGCGGGTACCTTACATAACCTATAAAGTTTAAAAGTTACTTACCTGTAAAGTTTAGATTTTTTTAAGTAAGTATTAGCCGTAAGTTGATTTTCAATTTATTTGATGTGTTTGCCACTATTGTATTGGGGCCATCTTGTAAAGATAGTGTGTGAAGTTTAATAAGTAAATAAATATTTTTAACCTATTTTTTTATCCGCACTAAGTTATTAGGTAGAGACAGTCGCCTTGTCAAGCCTATCGCCTATCTGCGAGCAACAGGCAACAATTTTCTATTTACAAATAAGGTATAAATGATATCCCTAGATTGCCTCCTATCGACCCACAAGTAGTTACGTACTTATATCTATTAAAGTAGAGCTGGCTCTTTCTTCTAACTGAGCTAGCCAAACGAGTTGGTTTCCTATGTACAGACGCCAGCACATCAACCTACACCTAACTGTCAAATTTTCCCAATCAACATTGAACCTTATGCTTTAGCGATAAAGTTGAAAATCTATTACAGAAATCTGACAGATTGAAGTAGGTTGATGTGCTGGCGTCTGTACCACGAATGTGGCACCAGACTAGAGAAAGTGACAACTGGCAAGGGTAACAAATTACTTTAACGTGTTGTATATTTACCAATTAATGATCTAAGTAGGTAACTAAAATAAATAGGATACCTCAACACTTTGAATTTCTCTAGGTAATAGGGGACCTAATTATTTTCGATTTCTTGAGTTGTATTGTATAGGTATTGCGATAAGTCGGTTTTCCTCATTGTTTTCCCTTAGGTACAATTTCTACATTTTCTATTGCCAAATGTTTATTGCCTCATACAAGTGTTTTTTCTATGTTTACCTTCACGTTTTTTTTCACAAATGTGAAATACCTCGGTAACATCTATCTTAATGTTTGCAGTACCCTTGTCGAACTCATAATTGGTAAATACCTAATATCAATTTTATTAACATTAGGTATGTCCAAATATTGAAAGAATCGTTTTTCCTCCCATACAAAAAAAAAGTTTGCTCTGTCATTCGCAGAACTTCAAATGACTTTATAACAAGAGATAATATTTAGTGCCATTGCCAAATTATCAAATGCTTTGAGAATATTTTGTAGGTAGGTAGGTACTTTGCTAACCATGTTGTTTTATACCTCGTCCATCTTAATTTCTCATTGAATACCTACCTAGCGGAAAGTGCGAAAATACTGTAGGTAATAGGTACCCACTCATATATTTAATGTACAACATCAACAAAAACCGTTTGTCGCTACGATGAAATAGAAATAATCAATTTAATAATCGATTGTCTTCGGCCATGTTCTTAACACTTGAACGAGTCACATCTCCGTGAGCTGTAAACTTAAGAGTCATCTAACGTACGTGTTGACATAAAAAACGTAGGCTTAGCTACGACTGCGAGGCCTCCGTTCGAGCCATATTTGTTGAGACAACACCTCAATAAGGCGCTCGGTGTCTGACGCGGACGGCCGGCCGACGGGCACTTGTCGGTTTACAGAATCGGTCGCCTCGAGCCCTCCAGCCATTGTCCTCGACTAAAATGCTGTACATCCTAATGACGTGCGTTCTGCTATTGTTTACCGTGCCATCTGTGTCACCAAATTCGCTGCAAATGTGAATATTTGCATGTACACATCACATCGACGAGCAAGGACGTCACAAAAAGTGCAGGAAACATAGTTAATTTGGTATTCATGTCGCAATGGTGCTTTATAATGTTTTGCATAAGTATCTATTGGTAAAAATGTACGCCGCTATTTCATTAATCGGTAGCAGTGGAAAAGAAATCGCATGTCCTTAGTTCGGGGAACTTCAGAAGAGACACCATGTACGTTTACCAATAAAATTATCAACAGCTCTATGTTCCAAAAAAATAAGAAGTTTCAAGAGCTAAGACTATTCATATTATCGAGACCTCATCATCACAAGAGGCGAACTGTTTAGTGTAAGCCTGAAAATTAAGGCCACACATCAATCATTCTTATCGTACATTAGATTCGCCGATTGGATGCATGTCAAGTGCGCATGCAACGATGCACTTACACCGTGCGCCTTGTATTGGTTCAATTTGATTTATTAGTAGTTTATTGAGTCGGCACGTGTATCGTGTTTGCGTCCTCGTGAACAACGAGCTACCCAGTTGCCCACATATATTTTCCGAGACGACATAAATCAAGCCGTAACAGGCGTTAGGGTTTCGCTCTATGCACTGGCACTGCAAAGCTGCATAACTAAGGACATTATTGCATTGTATTTCTTGATGTTGTATTCTAAGGACAGCGTTCCATAACGTGAAATGGTGTTCTAGAAACGGGACGAGAATATCAAGATTTTGCATCTTGATATTCTCGTCCCGTTTCTCACACCAATGCAAAATAATGTGCCGTGTCGAAGTTTGTAGCAAAATATTCCTGCAAAGGTTTTTTTCTTGCCTACTGTGCTTTTTACAATAAATATGAATTGGTTGGTTTAATTTTATCGTTTTCTAAACAGTACAAAATCCATTAAGAATAATGATTAATGGTTGGAAAGCAAACGGACGTTTATATTTCTCTGAAGTCGTCTTTGTCAATGTGTGATTTGTGTGAATGGGGCTAAACAAGGCTGGTCTCCGTTAGAGAAACCGTTTATCGTGAAGCTGAGCCAAAATTCTATTTATAGCAATATTCAACATTTACGCCTGTGTTCCTCGACAGGATAGCCAGAGGTGGAGGAGCCCCCCACATTTCGCGGTGGCACTCGCTTTTTCCAGGTAATGGCCCGCGAGCCTGTTGCCACAGAATAGATCGATTGCCATCAACCGGACATAAATCCAGACCTCAAGCTACTACTAGTTGAGAAATTCCTAATGGAAAACTAATTAACACTACCTACCCGAATTGGGGATCGAACCCAGGACCTCTTACTCAGCAGATTTCTAGATCAACGAAGCAGTCGTATTTCGCCCACGTTCGCACGGACCCGGACGTAAAAATATCGCGGTGGGATTTTATCGCGCGCTGGATTTTCAACTTTCGCTGTTTGAGCCGAGCGTTGAGAATGCAACAGAGCTGGGATGCGAGTAAAAAAAAAATACTCAGTTGGATTTTCAACTGTTGGCGCTATATTCGTGAGGCAAGAATGTGCTAAAAATCAATTAAGAGTCCCTATCAATTTCTGCGCGCTACTAGATTAGGTATTATAAGAGCGCAATGTGTCTGTGTGCGTTCGAACTATAGCTGATAATCGTAGTGTGCGTTGAAGCGTACGATGAAACGGGAACAAATAATCTTGGTCCGGAACCGCTATTATTAGCACTCCATAGTTTTTACTTACTAAGATTCCGTAATACTGGATGGATTTTATTGTGATTATGACATGTTATGTTTAGGTCC
Organism: Hydraecia micacea; assembly: GCA_914767645.1. NCBI lineage: Eukaryota > Metazoa > Arthropoda > Insecta > Lepidoptera > Noctuidae > Hydraecia > Hydraecia micacea. The sequence continues at coordinate 6,906,684 of OU611779.1, read as the reverse complement.
CCTAAATACAAATATCGTTGAAATAAAAATATTTTAACCGTAGTATTCACTATAGTAAAAGCAAATTACAAAGTGTGACCAACGTATACAAGGTATATATTTGATTTTTGTTAGATTTCTGCCCATGTAATTCTCTAAAATACAATTAAAATATTTTTAGACTATATAAATAATAGTAAATTATTACAATTTTCTTAATTAAGGTGATTGCAACAATTATTATTTACCTAAGAACTGCACGTGCCTTTCGTGTTTTTGCAACTTTATTCTTTTTACCATTGATTTTTCCATGATAATAAAGTTCACTTTTTCGACCCATTTTCTAAAAATACATTCACCATATTACTAATAGTACAATAAAAAACATTAATAAGTCACACTATTAAAATAAAAAAAAAAATATACTTAGTCTCAAAACTGGTCAGGCGTAATACAAAATCACGCGCGATTCGCTAGTTACGTCGGGAGCGGCGAACGTCACAGGCGACACAGGTCCGTCGTCGAGAAGCCCTCGGGCGCGACTGAATGCATCGAGCGAGCGCATCGGTTTATAAGGCATTATTTAAATATTTTACTACAATTAAATAAGTAGTTTAAATTAAAATATAAAAATTGAGTTTGGTAGATAAACACCTCAACTTTTAAAATATTTAACACTTATTGTTATTTTCAATAAATTCTTACACATAGACGACGGTTTTGCACATGATTTTATTGGAGTTTTTCAGCGTAGTCAACATTTTTTTACAAGTACTAATTCATTAAACTTTAAAAAAATAAATTGTAGACTTACTAATATACTATGTGCCCAATATTTGGGTTTTTTTTTCAGATTGTTATTTGCTACCAGTAAGCTAAAAAAGCAATTGAAAAACATGGTGTTTCGTGTTTACGTAAAAACGTGTGTTAGATTTTTATTTTTCTTAATTTACATTAAGTAGTTATCAAAATTTTATTTTGTAGACTTACTAGATAAATAGGTGATAAATAACTGTGTATTTAAAAAAAAAGTAGATAACTTAAGGATACTGAGTAAATTGCGCTGAAAAAAATTGAATTTTCTGTTTTTAGACAGCGAAATTGATAGGGACTCTTAAGTACGTCCAGTCAGTTTGGCACCCGTTAACAATGAAAGGAAAATCCCAGGCTTTAAAGCTTCAAGAACGCAATGACACATAAATTGCATTTAATTCATTTGAAGTGGAGTATTAATTTATAATGTATATTGTGAATAGGATTATAGTTATCTAGTTAGGTACAACACTTGGGTAGATACTACATTTATTTATACCTGACCTGAGCAACAAAGCTCTAAGATACCGAAGAGAGTTTTGGTTGCTGGTTTTCCTGTAAAATATCCCCACATCAAAATGATTCTCAGTAGGTCTTAGGAATGTATGCGTATCAATAGTGGTTTATCTCCGCGTGCCAAAAATCCTTTTTAGATAGCCTAATGCGCTGATAAAGAATCTAAGCGTGCCTATGCTTACAAAACATTCGATAATAGTGTGTCTATTATAATAGACACAATAAAGGCAATAAATAGCCAACGAATACAATCTATTTACAACAAATTCTAAAAACACGATTACATAAAAACTTCGGAACCTAGTTCTAATCTTAGCTAAGCGGCTTGTGTTTCTCCTGAGCAAACAATAGGTGTTCGCAAATAGTTATTGCCTTAAATAAACACTCCGCGCAGTCAGAAATGCAACCGGTGAACGGCACTTCAGAAATAGATTTCACTTTCTATCCTTGTCTTGTCACCTTGGTGTTTGTAATGGCGATAACTGTTAACTGATTAAAAGTTAATAATAATAGTGCCCGCCTATTATTGTCCCACTGCAGGGCAAAGATAATACCACCCATTGTGTCAATCCTTTTTAAAATTTCACCTCTGTATGTAATTTATATGGTCTACATAATAAAGAGTATTCTATTCTAATCTTCTTATACTGAGAAGCCACGAGCATTGGTAACCACGCTTGCTCAAGACCGGTTCGCGATTTTAGACTCCATTTTTCCTCACAATGTTTTCCTTCACCGATGTCATTAATATCCATGATAAACTCTGAAATTGCATGCATAATATGCATATGTATTGAAAAAGTCACATCTCGTGCACGAGCATAGATATCCGTGCACGAGACATCGGGCCTTAACCACTGCATGGGCCATCACGACAGACTGATTAAAAGTGATGTCCAAAATGGATGCTATGGTTCCAAGAAGGCAAGTTCCTATTATGCCTGAGGCCTCGTATTATAAGAAACTGTAAATAACTGATTATAGGTACTTGAGTAGGTATTTCGTAGAAAATATAAATGCCATTTTACTACAAATTACGGCAACGTGTCTTGTGATCTTCAGTTGAAGTAGATAACAAAATAATATCGTTCATCTAGTTTCCTTTCTACATCGAATTTCAAAGTTTTAATTGCGTGGTTCATTATCAGTTATACGTGTATTGAACATTCCAAAGATTCTGTTACAAAGCAATTTATTACAGAAGACAAATATTTAAAACAACTGAAGATAAACTCGATTCGGTAAAGCAAATAAATATATGTAAGTAGGTACTTAATTTTTCAGGCTTTTTAGTTGTTATTATTTACTAGCTGTGCTCATGACTTTGTTCGCGTGCTACTAAGTATACCTACTTTCATATGCATTAAGTAAAACTAAAAAGCTGTTATTTAAAGCTGTTGATATTACAAACAGACATTTCAATTTTATTTACTTGTATGTAAGTATATATTAAAAAAATCACCCGTAGCCTTAGTCCACGTTCGATCGGACGTAAAAATATCGCGACGGGATTTTTCACGCACTGGATTTTCAAGGCAGAGTTGAAAATCCAACAATGTGTTTTTTCGATGCACTGGGATACACTCTGTTGGATTCTAAATGCTCATTTTAACATCGAGAGTTTAAAAAAAATCAAAATTTATTATTTTTTTATTATTTATGTACACACAGTAAAATACATAAAGAAATGACATAATTAAGATATGAGTACAAAGGTACTGCTTATTTCTTAAGAAATTTCTTCCAGCAGACCTGCGAAAGGAGAAGTAAAAAAGAAATGTAGACAATAGTGTGTGAGAACAAGAAGAGAAAAATATGAATGTGTGAAGCCTAAAACTAAAATATTAAATAAACCTACACATATAATGCAAACAAATTAACATAAGTATACTTAAATAAATACATAATGCTATAATATATAAACATATATATATATATATATATATACTCACAGTATAGAGGAAAGGTAATGCTCTTTTAATCGACACTTAAATAGAGAAATAGATTTTAAATCACGAATGCTAGGCGGAAGTGAGTTCCACAATCTTACAGCATGAACAGAGAAGGAATAAGAATAGTAGCTTGTTTTATGAGGATGAGATTTAAGGAGGGATCTTAGGTGTGATCTACATGGTGCATCGCTAGAGCGAGCGTAAGAAAAACGCTCACGCAGGTAGGAAGGATAAGACGGGTTGTGTAAGATGTTGAAGAGGAGACATAAAATCCGAGTATTCCTGCGAAGGCGGATAGGGAGCCACTTGAGTTCCTTGCGAAGGTGAGAAACATGGTCATACTTTCGAAGACCGAAAACAAAGCGAATGCACAGGTTTTGCAAGCGCTCAAGCTTGTTTAATAGCTCCTCAGTAGCATCCAGGTAGCAGGCGTCGGCATAATCTATAATCGGCTGAATAAGTGTTTGTGCCAAAGAAATTTTAGTCTTCAAGGGCAGAAGACTCTGAAGGCATTTCAGCGAATGAAAGGAGAAATGTACCTTTCGGCTGACTTCATTGACCTGAGGACGCCACGAAAGGTTGGAGTCAATAACTACACCTAGATCTTTGGCGGTTTCAGTATAGTCAATGCGAACACCATCGAGATATAAGGGCATCAGAGATGTAACATCAGCCGCATTTCGAACGAATCTGCTGCCTATGACCATGGCCTGGGATTTAGTTGGGTTAATTTGCAAACCAAATGACTTAGCCCATTCGCTGATGCAAGCCAGGTCATGATTCATTGCAGCAATTGCAGAACCCGCGTTAGCTACAGTAAAATGTCGATAAAGCTGCAAGTCATCTGCATAGAGATGAAAACTAGAGGAGATTACTCTTGTAACAAAGTTTATGAAAATTGAAAAAAGAAGAGGAGAGAGAACGCTACCCTGAGGAACACCCTCAGTGAGGCTACACCAGTCAGAGAAGGACTCCTCCAGGCGAACACACTGAGAGCGCCCCCGAAGATAAGAACTGAACCAGGCTAAAGTGGAAGAAGAGAAATTGATAGATTTGAGGAAACCTAGTAAAATGTCGAAATCCACTGAGTTGAAGGCGCTACTGAAGTCAAGCAGTACAAGAACAGTAAGCGACTTATTCTCCATAGCCCAGCGGATGTCGTCAGTCACCTTCAAAAGCGCGGTTACAGTACTGTGACCCGAGCGAAAACCGGATTGAAAAGGGGATATTATCGAGTTTGACGCCAAGAAAAATGATAATTGTCTATGGACTATGTGCTCAAAAACTTTAGAGAGAAATGGGAGAATAGAAATAGGTCTAAAGTGGGTTAATAAAGTAGGATTGTTAGTTTTAGGTAAAGGTATTATGTGAGCCTGTTTCCAAACTGACGGAAAGGAGCAAGAGGAAAATGAGTGGTTGAAGATGTGAGTGAGAACAGGAAGTAATGAGGAAAGGATAAGAGTTATCATTCTTGAACACAACTTATCATTACCGACTGCTGAAGAAGTAATCGCAAGTATAGACTTCTTAACGTCATCCTCAGTAACATCCTTAAGCATAAAGTGAGAATATTGTGGCAAACTAGCAATACTCTCTAGTGTCGCAGCCTTGACAGACGGATCCAGAGAAAAGGGAAGGAGAGAGAAATGCTTATTCAGATCATTGAGGTTCACATCCTTACACTGGTTGGCAGGTGACTTGCCTATGCCTACAGATTTGAGAAATTTCCATACATCGGAAGAACTGCGGTTATTGAGTTGGTCGTGGAAATAGCGTCTCTTAGCATCCTGACACAGATGACTGCAGCGATTACGTAAAGATTTGTAATAAGAGAGATTCAGCTCTGAAGGTCTGCGCTTATATCTGCTCTTAGCTTTATCCCTGCGAGCCATAAGCTCTTTAATTTTTTGCGTTATCCATGGTGCAGGGTTATGTCTAACTTTGACACGTCGAATAGGGGCATGCTGATCATATAATTCAAGGATGGTTGCGTTAAAACATTTCACCTTATCGTCGATGTCATCGATCTCAACCAGAGGGGTCCAGTCGAGATCGCCAGCATCGCGCCGCAAAGCTTCCAGATCTATGCCCTTGTAGTTACGGAGATATAAAAGCTGGGACTTACGCTTAGGAACACGGATACGATACGAAAGGTAAATGAGATCGTGGTAAGAAAAAGTAGCCGTAAGTTGACCATGGTAAGAAACATTACTAGGAGAGGAGACAATCATAAGATCTAGAAACGATGGTGAACAATTAGGAAAATAGTGAGTTGCAGAGAGAGGCAAAACTTGAAGATTGAAAGAAGACAAGAGTGAAAGGAGTTTAAGGGAGCGAGTGTCATTTTTAATCAAGCAGGTATTAAAATCACCCATTAAAATAACGTCATTATCATCCCATTAAAATCAAAATATTTTATTTCACATTTAAACCGACATGGGCACTTATGAAACGCCAGAAGCTAGGTGCACGGTTCCAATTGGTTTAAAGTCTAGTGCGCGATAAAATCCTGCCCTGATATTTTTATGACCGTGCCCGGCTACATGACCAAAAGCGCGGTCACTATCGGACTGCATAGAAAAGAAAGAGAAGCGCGATGACACAACGGTGGTGATTTATTGCAAATATGAAGCAATTATCTATTCAATAATCCATCACTGAATGCAGTTTGGCGTTTGGCATTAGAAATGTAATGGTATATTTTTAATTATAATTAAAATTGTTAATGAAGGGATAAACTGCTTTTAAAGACAATTAAGAGGTGTATCTGAATTTTTTTTGATGTATGTTTAATTATGATTCGAGTTCCATCACTGTATTAAAATAAGACTTGCAAATACTCATAATTTTTTTTTGGTCAAAATTATTTACGGTTTAAGAGATACCTACACTGCTTTAAAAAACCAACTTTTTGACCGTTTTCAAGAAACGCATCGCATTTAATAAAGGAGAAACGAGCTACGCACCGAATTAACAATAATGTTGGGTAAAAGTGGCTAAACTGGTAGGTCAGCCAATCGTCACTATTATTAGCATAGTATCTGCAAAGTAAGGGTGTCTATACACTAAAGCGGCCTGGTTCATTTTATATAGAAGTTATCCGACATTTGACGTTCTGAAGCCGCTGCGCCGCGCCGCGCCGCGCCGGGCTAACCCGCCGGCTTTGGTGTGTAGACACCTTAAGAACTTTTTATAAAATGTGACAAACCGTGTGAATGCAACATAAAGTGTCTAGCAGTGGGTTTGAGACCCACAAAAGTAACCTATACAAAAGTAAAGTTAAGCATAACAGACTGAGCGAAAATAAACATGGATACATGTATTTAACACCTTCCGTCATCATCGTCATCATTGCCGACCTTGTACCACCCGCTGCTGAGTAGGTGCAGGCCTCCTCCCTGTTGTGCCATTCTTCCCTGGTCTGTGCGAGTGCGATCCAGGTCTCCCACGCGATTTTCTGTAGGTCGTCCACCCTTCTGGCCGTCGCCGTCGGTCTTCCAACGCTCCTTCACCGCATCTTAAGACTACAATCCACTTCATCATCATCTGCCTAGCCTTTTTCCCAACTATGTTGGGGTCGGCTTCCAGTCTAACCGGATGCAGCTGAATACCAGTATTTTACACGGAGCGACTGCTTATCTGACCTCCACAACGACACAACCCAGTTACGACCAAGACCACATAAATCATTTATTTACCTACACGTACAGTAAGTAGATAGCTGTAAGTAGGTACTGTGTTGTCTGCCTGTAAGAATCAGTTAGTCATGTCATGGTAATTGGAATCACTTCCATTGTCACATTCAGCCCACAATTTGGCCGATAGGACTCAGCAGACTACGCTGAGTCCTATCGCCCGCGCGCAGCTGGGCTTGCAACCTCATGCATTCAGACGGTTCTCCAAAATGTTTGTTATTTATTTACAAAGCCATTGTTGTATGAAAATGTCGCAGTTTGTAAATTTTATAACAATCAACGTATTGAAGCCAAATTATTTACAATGCATTTTTAGTAAGTTTACAATATTTCAATGATTCATTATGTTATTGAAAACATGATCGCGTGATGGTTTGATGAATCAATCTCTGTTTACTACAGATTAATCTTCGTCTTCAAAGATATTTGAATGTGACAGAGATAAGTGGGTAATGACACTGTCTCATCAATCAGACTTACGATGAAACCCAGATTTGCACGGGTGATTTTTTATGGCGCACTGGATTTTCAACACTCGGCGACTCGGCGCTGCAGCAATGCGTTGAAAATCCAGTGCGCGATAAATAATCGCGCGTGAGCATGAAGGCTAGAAGTCGATAGCAACGGAGAACCGATAGGGCTAGGGAACTAGGGTCAAGATTCATACATCGCACGTTGACTTTAGTTACTTTGCTGTAAGCGCTTCAAACAAACATTGCCACCTCTTACCTATATGAAAGATTCATAAATATGAGGACTATGAGGTGGCCTCAGAATACAAAAGGTGGCGTTGTTACGCTTATAATGTTCATATTCGTATAAGCGAATGTGAGCAAGCATCGCATACTAATATGAACTTTAAAGATTTACAAATAGTAATGTTCATATTCATATGCGACGCTTTGCTACTAGTTAGCAAAGTAAACTCAAAGTGCCATCTTATTAATCTTGTGTGCCCAATATTTTTCTCTGATTTCAGAATTAAGCAAAAATAATGGCTGTTTTTATCTTTATTGACACGTAGATAAGATTTGCGACCGATAATAGGAACAAACACTAAAGATAGACTATCTGTAATGTTATAATAACAAAAACTAAAATAATATATTGAGTTGGCGGTACGGTCACGATACGGTGGTTGATTAGATTATGTATTATCAATAAGTATTTTCCTCTTCATTTGTGAAGGGGATTCTAATGTTTCCACGAAACAATACTGTACCTACTTACCTACACACTGAAGTGTTTTTTTTTTTCTCTATAAATAGGTTGAACCACAGAGCATGTACCTATACCTATACCTATTTACCGATCAAAAAATTCATTAGAGTTTAGTTTCATAGAGGTCGTTTTTATTTTTATTTTTGCCCATGTTGTCCCACTGCAGGGCAAAGGCCTTCTATTCACTCCTTTCTGTTATGAGCTAGTTTGAACCAATCCTGTCTGTAGACGTCAAGCTCGATCCGCCATCTTCTCCAGCGGGGTAATTGCGTAACACATCATCAGTAGCAATGGCTTTCATTTTGACAGTTCAACAACATTCGTTGCGTTATTTACGTTGTTGAGCAGACAAATTTTTCGTACATGTGAAGCAAACGGTTAGCAATATCATTCAAAATTATTCAGATTGTGATTGAGAGTGTCACGCAATCTGCACCCTAATTGCGTAACACACTATCAATCGGAATCTCATTTTGAAGCAAATTGCTAATCCATTGCTTTATAAGTTCGAAAAATGTGTCTGCTCAACACGTAAATAACGCAATGAATGTTGTTGAACTGTCAAAATGAAACCGATTCCAAATGTGTTACCAAAGCAATTGCCCCGCAGGGTGCTGGGTCTGCCTCGATGCCGCCGGACGTTTTCATCACACACCATTATCACATTGCAGTATATTGGCACGGAATTAAAAAGAAAAATCGAGTAGGCAGGTACTTAGGTATTTCAGTTTGTTCCAACAACCATGGCTCATATATTTAAAACGTTCGACTGACACTTTATACATTATATCAACATCCCACGGATCTTAATTAAATAAACAAAATACTCAAACCTTTACTTTTCTTTGTTACAGGTAAGCATCCGAGATACATACAAACATTCTTTCAAGCAGGTACCTACTTCTACTACATACACATACATTATAGGTATATTCGTATGGATTCATATACATATAGGAACGAGAACCAACGCCGTGCAGTGAAAACCGATACAGAAACTGATAGCAATAAACGTTATTTTCCTTAGTCTAGTGGTCGCAAGTATTTCTGGGTTCGATTCCCAGGTCGGCTGTGCTACTGGGTTATTCCGTCAGGAATTTCTCAGTAGCAGCCCGGAGTCTGGATTTGTTCCCGGTTGATGGCCATAGGCTCGCTCCCTATTACATAGGCCTTACATAACTGGCGAAATGTGGGTGTACATAGCAACACCTGATATCTGAAATATGGCCGTCATTGTCGTTCTCCGAGGTTCATTATCATCAATAGAAGGCATTAGAAACATCCTAGAATTTCGCAAGTTAGTTCTAAATATGCTTAACAAGATTTTCAACACGAAAAATAAATAAAAAGAAAAAAACCGGTTAAGTGCGAGTCGGACTCGCGCACCGAGGGCTCCGTACAAATTTGTAGATACCTATATAAATAGTTTCAAAATGATTTTTTTTGTAATGTAACTACAAATTTGTTTTCGGATTTTTTCCTTTACTTGTGCTACATGACATTACTTCTTGCCAAATTTCATGATTCTAGGACAACGGGAAGTAGGTACCCTATAGGTTTTGATTTCGGAACATAAAGTTAAACGCCCATATCTTTTGATTGCGTTGACTAGAAGTTTGATTTTTTCACCGCTTCAAGGGATTGCAGGCCTGAGTACTTGATATTAATTTCAACATGATACACCACGCATTCCTGAGAAAAAGGGTATTAACTGATGGACAGACAGACGACAACGAAGTGCTCTTATAAGGGTTCCGTTTTTCCTTTTGAGGTACGGAATCCTAAAACAATAAATTATTCTATACGACGCGCGAAATTATCACTACGCAACGACGAACTGGGAGATGAAGTTTGTTTGCGATCTAGGTCCCGCGCAGCAGCTAGTCTCACAGTTTTATGTTCTGTGGCTACCTGGTTAGTGTTCTATATTTTTATTACATATTACGTGTTTCACGTAAATAGTACTACTACGAGCTACTACGCTACACTTCCGAACGTAAACATACGTCGAGTACGTTTTGGCAATGCTTATTATGAATGAAAATAAATAAGCACCTATATTGGCTATATACGTGATAGTTCAAACGCCAATTTAGGTAGATTCAACAATGAAACTGAATCTTTCACATAAGTTTAAAATATTGCAATAATATGATTCGTCGTGGTCGGGGTGGGTCAGGCAGGATGTTATTTAAAAGGCTGCTCTTGAGGTCAATCCACCATCTACCTAGCCTTTTCTCATCTATGTTGGGGTCGGCTGCCAGTCTAAGCGGATCGAGCTGGATGTGGATACCAATAAGGAGCGACTGCCTATCTAAACCAGTTACTGGGTAATACGGTACCCTTGGTATGACTGATTGTCAAACTTTCGGGCTTCTGAGGACCCGTAACGACTTGAGGTTAATCTATATCTATACTAATAATAAAGCTGAAGAGTTTGTTTGTTTGAACGCGCTAATCTCTGTAATTACCAGCCGGATTTGAAAAATTATGTTTACATTTGATAGCCCAATTCTTGAGGAAGGGTAGTAGGCTATTTAGCATCACGCGGACGAAGTCGCGATGGTAGAGCCCAACCGAAAATGGATTTCCTCTTCGGCCGATGACAGAAAAACGATTTAAACACTAAATTTTTAATTGATTTCGTAATCAGTTAAAAATGTAGTTTTTAAATCGAAGAGTTGAAAATCCAACAGCTAAAAATCCGGTGCACTATAAGTAGTCTATAAAAAATCACCCGTGCGTCATCTCCTGGGTGAAAGAAAAAATTTTATACCTTTAGGTATTATTGCAACGTGCAAGAACATTAGTGCAGTTAAGATGTTTTACATAAGTCATTAAGTATCTAATCGTTAGTCAAATAAAAAACCTGGTAGTTATAAATGTAAAATATCGATAAAAAGTATGAATCAATACGATAAATAATTCCTAGGTTTTTATCACGGAACAGATAAATAAGGTTTTTATCAAACTTAGTACAGATACGGAGCTATCATTAGGTAAGTATACCTAGGCAGGGTAAATGAATAAAGTTCTGTTTATTGCTTAGTTTACCCTAAACTTATTAGTTATTAGAGAGTAGCTGCGCTCTGCAGTTTCATCCGCATGAGTATCGATCCCTTACAAATATCGGCAGACAGTATCCTATGTCCTAATCCAGGTCATGGTCTACCCATGTGCCAAATTTCATCTAAATCCGTTCAGGCGTTTCAGCGTGAAAGCGTAACGAACATACAAAAAATCTAATATTTTCTTTTTATTTTATTACTAGCTTCTGCCCGCGACTTCGTCCGCGTGAAATTTCTTGTTCCCTCGATCGACCCCGTCGCATCGCATCGCCTGCCCACGCTTGTACTTCGTTACTCTTAGCGTTCTTTCTGCATTTTTGCTCGGCTCCTAAGAGTCGTAGCGTGATGTTAAATAGCCTATAGCCTTCCTCACGAATTGGGCTATCAAATGCAAAAAATATTTTTCAAATACGAAGTGAAGGTACCTAGGGACAGGCTAGTGCATCCGCGATCGTATGTCAAGGCAAAATACCATAGAAATGTAAAAAACAGCTTTGTTATTAGGTACATTATCATGCTGTTGCTTTATCAGGGCATTAGAGTATAGGTACTTGGGGGATTCCGAAATAATAAGACGGAAAATGATACAAATGTGAAGACGGTGCATTTTGCTTGAAAAATACGGATAAATGAAAGCAACAATATGTAACTTATATAGGCATTGAGTTGCCGAAAATCCAGCTGAATGGCGTGCAATAGGAGAGGCCTTTGTGCAGCAATGGATTGCTAAGGGCTGATGATGATGACGATGAACAGGCATTGCAAAAAATACATAAGTATGTATAATATCTAGTTTCACTTTCGTACGAAAAACTTCGACATTGCTTAGCAAATAAAAAAGAATTAGGTAGGTAGGTAACTATTACATTTATTTATGAGTTTATGGAAATGTAATTTAGATGTAATGAATTAAAAACACATTATATACTTAAGTATATAATGTGTTTATATTATATTTATATCACTAATTAATGAATGGATAACGTTTAATAATATGTTTTTGTCATGTTTCGTAAAAACCTACCTCTATTCGGTTTTTTTGCCGATTAGCATTAATTATATGATTATTTATTTACTGCTTTCAGCGAACCACCGGAATATATTTTGTTCTGCAATCTAAACGAAGTCATGTTTTTCCCTGTGCACTTAATTGCGCAAGCACTTCTTAAGAAATTCTTAGAGGACGGGCTAAGGAAAAGGTATGAGGAAAATCAAAGAGGATTGGCTTTTATTACCAATGTCTAGGGACATTTCATTTTATTCACTTTTATTAGGTAGGTATGCTTTATCCAGTATCCAGAGGGTCACTTTCAAGTTAACAATCTGAATACCATTGTAAGCCGTTTTTAATGGCCAAGGTCCTTTGTTCGGTTGCGGAACTGACCTCGGCCAAAGTCCTTTCAAGGATAAAAGGTCACAGCTGACGTTCTGAACCAGTCACCCCCAGCCTGACACTCGGACCAAATTCATTGTTAAACAAGTTGGTAAAGCTCAGCACCCTAATTGCGTAACACACTGTCAATCGGAATCTGAATCATTTTTAAGCAAATTGCTAATACATTGCTTCATAAGTTCGAAAAATTTGTCTGCTCAACACGTAAATAACGCAATGAATTTTGTTGAACTGTCAAAATGAAACCGATTCCGATTGATAATGTATTTCGCAATTGCCCCGCAGGTCGAAGTGTCCGCAATCTACCGGCGAATGACGTCACTGAAACGTTATGAAAAGTATGTTGGTGAGTATTCCTAGACAGCGTTTTTTGACACCGTAAAGGCAAATCCCGCTGCCATCATTTTCATGACAGCTGTCACTGCGACCGTTATGTGGCGGCCACCGCTCCTATGCATATGAAACCCCACATCCGTCGTAACAATTTGACTTCTACAGCGCGTAGTGGCAGTAAGTTTCTCTGACGTTTTCGTTGACCGTACCTACATTTAATACTACGGCTACATTGTCGCAACAACGCAATTCGCGTTGTCTCTCGCACACCGCTCGACGTCTCGCTGTACACAGTCACACGGCGACACATCAAGCTATAAATTGTATAGGTTTTTCGTACAATCAGTAGCCGTGCGTACAACAGGGAGTGCACGAAGTGCAGTTCGTGTTATCGCGACAATGTAGCATAAACTTTATTTTTTATCTGTAGCAAAAATTTTATTAAATTGAACTTAGTTGCATACATAGCTGTGTATTAAAATTTAATTAATCTTCAAAATTAACTTTGATTTATTAGAACGTGGATGTGTTCATTGTAATTTCAGCTTCTTGATTAAAAAGAAAACGTGACCAATAAAAATGTAGGTACCTACTACAGTACACGATATTAATAACTAAGTTTTAAATTGATATTCGACGTAGTTACAGACTAGTTATTGCAAAAAAATACATTCTTATAATATGTAGTACCTAGGTACCAAGCGATATCAAGTTTTCCGTGGAACTATTGAAATAACCTACTGGTTAGTACTACCTAGTTGTTACATAAATACAAAACGTTTTTATTCCTTGCATTGAGTGGCTTGTGGTACCTAATACCAGCCGCATGGGTCTCTCGATCAGGTTAAGCTACGCTTGCCGCGGTTGGTCCGTGGATGGCTGACCATTTTTACATAATAAGACCCCTCCTTGCCTCGTCCCGGCTGTCATTCCTGGATCTTTGACAGTCGTTACGGGTCGTCAGAAGCCCGAAAGTCGGACAACCAGTATCGTATCGTATTACCCAGTATCTGGGTTGTGGAGGTCAGATAGGCAGTCGCTCCATGTAAAATACTGGTACTCGGCTGCATCCGGTTAGACTGGAAGCCGATCTTAACATAGTTGGGAAAAAGCTAGGCAGATGATGCTGAATCAACCGTGTATTTTCTTACGTAACTAGGTTCGATCAAGATTCTATTAAAATATCTTCCTCAATGCTTAAATGAGCACGTTTCTATTGATTGCTCATTTTATTTTACACTTTATTCTTTTTTCATTAGGAAGCCACCTAGTGTTTGCCGCTGACGTAGGTCTTATCTGAAACAATGGTAGATAGATTACTTTTGTTAGCAGTCTCACTTCCTGCAAACATCTGAACAGAGATGTAAGTATGTACTGTGTATCTAAGAAAATTAAATTCTCAAACAATGCCAAGTGTAACGAAAGAGATTTTCTATGGCGTATGTACTATGTACTGTTAAAGAAAAAATACAGGGTCAAGATAAATTAGCTAGCGAAACTCGACAGACGTGATGGGTGTCGATATCTAATCTAAACATAGTTAATAATACAAACAAAAATTACCTATTTCTCCACTGGTAGTATAGTTACTCGAAGCATGAGTTGAGAAAATCAGTTTTCTTTATCGTTTTGCGTAAGTCCATCAATGCCTAGTTGTGGCCAAGGCTTGTACTTTTCTCAAATAATGCGCGGAAATTAAAACTAAGTAGTACCTAGGCAGATTTTTTTTTATCAAATACAATTAGTTGTAAAATCAATGACGAACAACGAACAACAATAATTTTTCCCGCGTTAAAGTGTTCATTTGTTTTTTTTTTTTCAATAAACAGCTTCTATTTGCAAGCCAGTTCGAAATTAAAAAAATACCTTTGATAAGTTACCTCCTTGGTTACCATGTTACGGAGTAAAAGATCGTTCCATTTTTAAATTACTCGACAGATATGAGTTTACTACGTAATTTATTTGGCCGCTAAACCACGACAGATATGGATTTTCATACAACTTTTGCCAGCCGCTGCTCGCATGTATTTGGCCAGTACAGCAATTTCGATTTATCTCGAAGAAGGTTGTCAAATTATGCTCAAATTTCCAAGCATATTTGAGAAAATAATATTTTTGACTTGATTCACATCAAATCGTAATCTTGTACAAGTATGCACCTACCTCATCAATCATTGCCGGAAACCATAATCTTAAAATACATAACATTCAAATCACAACGGCTGTATTTTTGCCATTACAAAAACGTGTTCTTTTTTGCGCAGGTTCGTGGATTGATAAGAATTAGCATTCACGTTGATTGGCGCACGTGTCCCACGTCGTAAAACGATTGCTCTGTAAACATACCTTAAGGCGGAGACTCATTTGTTTGTTATGTATCGACTTTTTTTAACGCGCTCCAGTAGTCAGTGAAGCGAGCCGAGCCGCTCGATGCGAGCATTGCGAACGCATGCACACACAGGCTCTACGTCCGCCATTCTGATTAATAATGTAATTATATACTAAAACCTTCCTGAAAGTATGTAGAATCACATTAGTGAAAGAATTATCAAAAGTGGTTCATTAGTTTTTGAGAAAATCGTATACATACATACATACATACGGGTCGAATACAGAACCTCCTTTTTTTAAGTCGGTTAAAAATCGAGCACGCTTGAGTCAAAAGCTCGAAGCGAGCGTTCGCCGTGTCTTGTGCATCGGAATTTTGTAACCAAGCTCGCCTCGAATGATACTTTACAAACCAACGTTGCAAGTCAATCTACGCCTTTACAATCACTGCTAACCCACACGTTTGAATTTTCAAAATAAGAACTCGTTGGCAAGCTGGGCTAGAGGGGCGCGGTGTGTCGCGACATTCCCTGGGTCGTGGGAAAATAACAGTTTCCGTTATAACAATTCCCCTTTGTATGACGTAGTCCCTATTGCCGATCCCGCCGTAATAATCAGTTTTTTCCTACAGTTATGTACCTACTCTACTGCTTAACATACACTGTCATACACAAAATTATATTGGTAGTCTAACCGTAGGTATGCCTAGGTACATACATTAGTATAAGTAGTATTGGGCACCAGCATCATGCTTTATTAATAGCATATCTGAAAGGCTCTTGGCTCTTACACATGTCTTTTATGCATCCTTATAACTTATCTATACATCAATAAGAAAAGATGATAGTGTGTTCATGCCGTGAACCAATTTAGAATACGCAGGGCAATTGCGTAACACACTAACAGTACCTAGCAATGGCTTTAATTTTGACAGTTCAACAACATTCATTGCGTTATTTACGTTGTAGAGCAGACAATTTTTTCGAACATATGAAGCAATGGATTAGCAATATACTTCAAAATCATTGAAATTGTGATTGAAAGTGTGTTACGCAATTAGGGTGCTGGTTTACCCATTTAAAATAAGTAATGCACGGCTGGAGAAGCCAGCCAGGTAATGGAATAAATTAATTAGTCACAATTGTGTAGAATTAGGTACCTAGAAAAAACAAAAAATTAAATTAAAAAAAGGCATAGGTATAATCAGCCTATAATGTCCCCACTGCTGGGACACAGGCCTTCTCTCAGTGAGACAGAGTGGGCCGACCACGCGGTCCCAGTGCGGGTTGGCAGATGTCATATATCTTCGAATTTTTGGTTCTAGGACGAGCCGGTTTCCTCACGATGTTTTCCTTCACCGTTTTGAGAGCAGTGGTGATGAAATAATTTACACAAAGTAAAACACCTCTGTCTGGATTCGAACCTACGACCTTCAACTCGTAAGTCGCAGCCGTTACCACTTGGCCACCACTGCTCTCAAAAAAAAAGGTAAATAAGGTAAATTCACGTGATGACGGTGTGATGACGGTGTTCATGTTTTTTCGTTAGGTATTAGGTAAATTCACGTGACTGAAAAGCAGTCATATCCTGCTTGCGTCTGTGTGTGTGCACCTATGTATGAAGCACGCCAGGTAATCTCGGGTTCTGTCTGCGATCTTATCGCCTTCAGTACGTAGGTAATTTAACGTTTCCAAGAAATTAGGTACCTACACATCCATCAGCCGTTGAAGGTTAGCACACGTCTCATGACGAGGTTATAATATTCAATTATTCAAATAAAAAAATCTAAGAGATGATGCCCTGATGTTTACAAGTATCTACGAACTTATAAATATTATTGTGGGTTCCACCTTCTCATGATATTGTGGGTTTAAAGAGTAGACCGGTAGGTGAATAATCTTTGTTTACATTTCAAGTATTGTAATTAAGTTTCAGATTTTTCTTTTGCTCCACAGAATGTCAGAACGGCTTTTTGCTCATACAGGAAAAAATATTAACTAATGCGCTAACTGTGCCCACGAATTTAGCATATGATGACGCTAGGGTCTAAAATCATATTAGGTATGCTGAATTTATGGTTACAATTTGCGCGCTGGTTATTTTTTTCCTGTACCTACTTAGATATATTCGGTTCACTCATCAACTAAACTTTTGACGAATTAGAAACGACTTGTATTTAGAAAGTTATATTGCAGAATGGCGGCCAAAGCATCGTCCATTTTGTTTATTTAGCGTGTCATTTAATAGTGTACATAGAGTGAGATCGTTACCGGCCCCAATTAAACGATTCGTTTCCCACCATTGAAGTTAGTATCAACTAGAAAACTAGCACACCGATCCTTATCGGTCAATTACTAGGATTAGCACACAAACACGCTGGCACTTGATGTATTTTTATTAACTGCCCTTTTGGTCTTGTGGTCGCAAGCGCGACTGCTGAGCGTGGGGTCCTGCGGGGTAATTGTGTAACACACTATCAGTAGCAATGGGTTTCATTTTGACAGTTCAACAACGTTCATTGCGTTTTTTTACGTTTTTGAGCAGACACATTTTTCGAACATAATGATAATGAAGCAATGGATTAGCAATATGCTTCAAAATGATTCAGATCAAAGATCGATTGTGTGTTTTGCAATTAGCTGGGTTCGATTCCCAGGTAGGGCAAAGTGTTACCTAATGGGTTTTTCCATTAAGAATTTCTCAGTAATGGCTCGGAGTTTGGAAGTCGGCGGTGTGTTCCCGGCCCGTGCCTTTCCTGCGCCTGATCTCTCTCCGGTAGTGTCGAATTGCCGTCCCATCGGACTATGAGAGTGAGGGAAGAGTGAGTGCACTCTGCACTGTGTCTGCGCACACACTTGTGCACTATATTATCTCCCGCGAACATCTCCGCTGAGGTTGACTGCCTTGGCCGAATTTCGGTCTGGAGGACTATATTATAGTATAGTATAATATAGTCCTCCAGAATTAGTATAGATGTATTTTATTTTCAACGGCATCCTTTCCATCCACCCAGGCATACAGCACGCAGCCGGTATTGAACAACCCACAACCTATTCTAGTAATTACAATAGATGTGTTTATGTGTTTAGTGTAATTACAATATATGCGATGTCTTTGTTCAAATGACCTACGTACTTACCTATTGTTAATCGATAGAATAAAATCAAATACTTATGCTTCGATTTAGGTTTAAATAAAGAAGCCTAAATATTTATGTTTTATCCATTTAATAAAGATCTTAAATTCTCTAAGTACCTATACGTAGAAAAGCAAAGAAAGAAATCATTGTCCAACTATATTTATTGTCGTACATATTAAAAGACTTAATATTGCTCCTTGTGGCACTCCGTGATGAAAGTTCAAAAATGAAATGACTGCTGTCAGTAAAACTGCACCTAGGTACCTGCAATAAAAGTGAATGAATTTTTTATCGAAATATTGTTCAATAGGGCGCCTAATAATCTTATAAAATGTTGTTACGCTTATAAATAACCCATTTATACTATCATACTTATCTTTCGTTTAAGCTACAACCATAAAGATTTGTTATTTATATGTGTCAAGATGACTTAAATCAATGGTTCTAAAGTATGACACACGTTACTTTCTAGTGACGGTTTGTAGGTAGTTAATTAATTAAGAGAAATGGCCTATGAGTGTAAGCGTTGGCGAGAACTAGATAAATGTCTAACTGTGAGTATTGTAGGCGTTGGCGAAAACTAGGTAGGTACTGGTGTAACTGGTATCTTGAATCTTGATGCAGCAAATATGACGAGACCAAACAGTGTGAACTACAATGTTTTAAACAGTTAATGACACTACAAGTAACTTGACAAATAATATTAATATTATTACATAAACTTATATGATATTTATTAAATTTACTGCCAATGGTATTCACAACATTTCAGTGTTTAAATGAACCATGTTGATGTTTTAAGTATGACGAATTGAAAAGGAGCAATAAAAAAAAAAAAAAAAAAAAAAAAAAACATACAAACAGCCGAACATAGTACCTCCTCCTTTTTGTGAAGTCGGTAAAAACAAGAATGCTATATTGCGCTTCGTAAATTATACGTTACTGACCCAAAGAACTCGTTCAGAAGCTTATCATTACGAAAATCCAATCTTGAAAAGCTTCATTCTAGTTTACCTTATTCGCGTTTAATTTACTTTTCTGGGTTTTTCCATCAGTCAGTAATATCGTGTCAATGGTTTGTGATAGCATGGGGCACGCAAGATCACAGTTAGGGGATGGGATTTTCAGTTTACTGCTAATCATCTTTGTTGACTTGTCAGCCACCACCTAGGTGCTGCAAAGCAAGTGCAAAATAAAAAAACATTATTCATAAAAGCAAAACATTATTCATAATAACATGTTTCGTTGCAGCTGCTTCACGCCTTAACAATGGCTTTAGCAATATAATCATGATATCGCGATTTTACAAAAGTTTACTGTAAAATTGTATCTGGGCAAAAGATATACGTAGCTAACGTAGCAAACTCAATAACTAACACAGACCTACTAACCTACTCTGGCCCACAATGCTAAGGAAGGCGGACGAGTGATTTCGACACGACACCCATTGCGGGTACCAACTAGTTACTAGCCAGTAGAATGATATTAGTCATCATAGCATGCTGTTAGTGCCGGTTAGATTTATGTATCTACTGTTCATGTGTCTAGGAATATTTTGAATAATTACACGTAAGTTGCGGGTTTGGATCAATATTATACAAGGATAAAAATTTAGCAGTGCGCAAACTGTTGAATTCATGATATATATGATTCTAGACCTCCTAGCATAGAAACTTTTGCGTAGGTTATAAAAAAAAACGTCGTTCCTACATTTTGACCGCATATTGCACTTTTCTATGAAACAGCTGATTTTTATGCTGAATTCATGGTTACCGTTTGCGGTTTGGTTGCGGTTTGTTTTTTTTTGTGTCCTGTAAGTATTGATTCTAGAAAAAAATGTAATTTCATGCAACGAAAAGAAAGAATAAAACAAACACAGAGGTAATTCTTTGTTCTACTATTTCATGCACGTGAACATACCTAATATGTCAACAATTCAACATCAGCTGAACGCTGAAGGACCACAAAATATTCCTAACAATTACACACAACTCTAAGATAATGGAAGCAAATACATATGTAATAACAAAGATGTCGCATTTGAAACGAGTATTCATCCAACAATTTCAACTGCTGCAACAGTAACGGATAAAACAAGATGGCCTTCTTTATTTCGTCACGATCTGCAATAAAACGTAGCTATATTAATTTAGGCTAACACGCTATAACTTCCGCGAGTCTGTGCACTCTATTTATACGTCATAACATTAGTAACTATAGCTAATCTTTTGTTGTTGATGTCATAATCATTTTATAATAGTTTAGGTAACACATTGCACTATGCAGTATACGCACTTTGTTCAACTTTGTTATGTAATTGTACACCATTTGTATTGTCCTGACTATCAATAAAATTAATTGTTATGCTTCATTCGCTACTACATTATAAGTCCAAAGTTTATTGTTAACTTGTTAATATTTGATCTAAGTATTGTTTTTTAGTTTGACATTTTATGCTCAGGAATATTTTATAGTTACGAGACATGGTATATTGTTATGAGTATGAGCCATAAACTTAACAGCTGTGTAACTATATTTATATATTAAACATTTTAATAGCATGATGGCAATATTGTGACGAGACATACCCAACTGCTACTCATCTATCAACATTGTTCAGAAAAGGAGCACTTGTACCTATAGTTTAATGAGGGTTATGGTGTATTTATTCATACACGAAATATTTAAAGAGGTGCACCTACAAGTGCTTAAGAAACTATAGAAACGGAAAAATATATATCTAAGTATGTATATACATAGGTTAGGTTGTAATAATAATTTCCAGTAATGTCATTGATACCGTTACATAAAAATATTAAAAGTACCCACGGTGAATATTACTGAATTTCAAAAACACACCTTTACCATCTATTATTATCTGCGTGTGAGCTACTGCCTAGAAACGTAGGTACGTATGCAAGTAGTCAATGTCTTATGTATGTCGTAATCATATTAATATAATAAAAGTACGAAGGTACGTACAGCTATTATATTATGAATCGATTTAAACATTAACACAGGTAGAGGTACTCACCTATGTCCACGTCTGTCTGAAAATAATAAAACCGTCATTTGGTTCAAACAAAGGCCAAATTGCATTATATTCATTCCTGCACACTAAGATCAGGCACAAAACATTGAAGTACCTACTTAAACATTTTATCTAAGTATTTAAAGTTACCAACAAGGGCAGTTTATAATGAAGGACAGTTTCAGACCTTCTTGTAAATCGTGTCAATGCAAGTACTAGAAATCGATATTAAAGCTATCGATACAGATGTTGCTCCACACACGCAACAGGGATACAGCCGCGTAGGAAACCAGTATAGAGTTACTATAGCAACTTAATATTCTTGAGAAGACATTGTTACGAGAACGGAGGCAAAATTGTGGCGACGAGAGCCTATAAACCCGAGATAATTCAGCATTCATTGCACATGCAAGCGCATTTAGAATATGTAAAGAAATCTAAATAACAGAATCTAAAATCGTGGCTATATATTGTACAATAAAAACAGAACGTGAGACTGCAAAACGTGATGCCGGGAACTGTACAAAGATTCACGACGTTCACAATTAAAATTCAAAGACACCTAAGTATGCACATAATAAGATAACTGGTTAGCTGAAACCGCCTGTGGCGGCTCAAGTGCCCTGTCGCCGAGAGGCAAATAATTATTTAAACACTACTAAGTATGACGGAATCGCGCTATTGAATTGCCTTGACCCCCGACCGATACGATGCGATAACAAAAAGCGGGAGCTTCAAAGCTCAAAACTTGTGAATAAGTACACGGAAATTATATTTTCGAGCCGTTTGGGGTTGAAACCGTTGAAACCCTCAGGCCGTGAGGTCAGAGTGCTCATGGTCCTTTTAAGGACATTCCAAAACGGCTGGTTGACACCCAAGGGCTGGCTTTTACCTTGGCCAGAGGCTAAGTACTGCCATACAATGTGGTAATGCCACCAGTCTCTTGAGTAGGTACATTACCAGTTGACAGCGATGCAGGTGAATTTTTCGACGCTATATTTTAGTTTGTGTATAGTTTTATTTAAGTTAGGATTTAATTTTGTTATTTTTATTAATTAATTAAGTATTCGTTGTTATTTGCTTACTTATTATTTTAATTTACAGAAATATGTATTGTATATTACAGTACACGATAACATTATGATGAACGCTTCGGAAACTGATCAAATACAATACCAACATACAGCCGGATTTTGCTTTGTCGCTATGGGCTTGGGCGCCCATAGCGACAAAGCAAAATCCGGCTAGAACGTCAGTATTGATGAAGGGTTTCACAAAACCCCACGCGTTCAGGCCGGCTATAAATCCTGCTTAGAATAGTATTCTTTCTTTAGCTGCTTGGCACCCAACTCTAATCATAATATTGGTCTGAACATTCATAAAAAACTGTAATATCTTCTCAGAATATTTCAAAGTATCGTTGTCAAGCAACACGGCAATCTTTCACGTTCTGTCAACGTTCAAACGTTCACGTTACAACTCAGTTTATGTTACAGCACGCCCCACGCACTGACAGCCACCTCGTGTCAAATTTGGGTCAAACCACTCGTTCACATTAAAAATTAGAACAAGTTACGTAAGATCTACCTAATAGTGTATTAAGGGATTTATTCATAATCGTTAGGAGACGTTTAAACGTCAAAAACGTATGGTTAAACAGTTGCTAATCATTACTTAACATTAATCAACGTTTATATAAGCCCCTAACTAAATGAACAAGGGCTATTTTAAAGCAGGTATACTTATTCATTGATCACCGGGTGCAAGTGAATACCAGAGCCCATTTGGGCTCTGGGTATTCACCTGCACCCGGTTAGACTGGAAGTCGATCATCGATGTTCATTGATGATTAAAGTCCACAAGAATGTTCTACTTCCATGAAAATTCGTGCCATGAGTACATAAGTGCTATGCATAAATATTGTTAACAGTTCTTTCATGAGTCAGAGTTTACTAAGTACGACGAAGCAGGAGAAAATATGACTCATTTACGAGTGACTGCTACTTGCTACCATAAACAATGATAACTGTACCTAATGAATTGGATAATTAGAATGAGACTTACTCTCCATAAACTTCTATGACGGCTTCTGAAAATACATGGCGTTCGTTTACTATTGTTAACGGTAATACCTACTTATTTATGAGACTGGGCGTTGTGACGTCACTAACAGATGACGGTCGCCGTTAACGGTCAAATCTTATCGATGTTGTCGTTGACGGTTGTGTATGTCACTGCCACAACAGTTATTGTATAATCGTATCGATTTTAAAATAGCAAGCTAAACCGTTTGACATTAACATAGTGATCTCCTTTTATTAATTGACTGAAAAAGGCAAGGAGTATTACAATTACAAATATGTTTTGAATAACCGTGATAAATACGATAAATACTTGAAATATGGACGAAAATACGAAAAATCTCACTATCATCTCTGCATCAGCTAGAAGAATTGTATTGGCATTGTTTACTTAATAACAAATAATACTTACACCCGCATTTTGAAGTCAAAATGTACCAGTGTATATGCCATCGGTATCGGCAGAACGGTGTCACGGCCAGACCTTCAGCTAACTCAGAATGTATGTACAGACAGCCGTATATTTTATTCATATTGCACAAGACGAGGTGAACTGCCATTTTACATGCAACATCTTTCAGGTCAACGTTTATTTAAATACAATTCCGCGTAACTTTTCTCAATGAGCTTTTAGATTAATCCAACTACTTATTAATATTTGACAATTAGTTATGAAGATCTCTTAAGTGGATGACATCCTTAAGTTTATCACGAAATACCTATTGTGAAAAGTGGAAAGAATTAGGGGAAGCCCATGAGCAACAACGCTGTTAAAAAAAACCCTAGTCTGAATTATAATGTGAAATACTGCAATAGGTAGTAGGTATGTCACAATTTATATTTTTCATTCTGAGTCAACAAATTATTTTTGCAATAGGTACAGATAGGTATTATTACAATAAACAATCACGATCGTTAAAAACGATACCTACCTACACTTTTGTTATAATGGCTTCCATAAATTGTCAAGCCAATTATTATAAAATTCCTGTGCGACTTTAATTATCATGATAATTATCGTTAAACTAGCTATATATATCGAAGGAATCATGGTTGAATGGATACGGAGCTAATCGGTTGATGTCCGAGGTTATACAAAGTAGCCGCGCAATTATCCCGTTGTACCGTTTGCACCATTGACCTGCACCATCAATGGTGCAGAAGAGACAATTAGTTTCGTTTGCACCATTAATGGTGCAAATGAAACTGCATTGATAGTATGGTCTCATCTGCACCATTGAGAATGGTGCAAACGAAACCGTATTGATAATATGGTCTCATCTGCACCATTCCTGAAAGTATTTCCTCTTTGCATGTTCTAATATTATTTGAGTGTTGACAAGGTAACTATTTTGTTATAATTCTGTCATTTTATTTCAATAAGTAATTGTATAATTGGAGCTTAGACTATAAATAACAAATTACAATGAGCTGAACTAATTTAACATTTGTTGCACAAAGTCGAGGAAGACTTTTGTTGTTCAAGGGTATCAACACCATTTTCACACACACTACAAAAATCTGGCAAAAACCAAAAAAAAAAAACTGAAAAAAACAAAAAAAAACTGGCATCTCTTTGAGGCGCGCGTGGAACACAACGCGCCGTCGACCCGGGCCTGGTCCTTACCGGACGGCGAGCTGCCCATTGCTCGCCGTTCGCAAGCCCGCGCCTACGGTGGCCGGGAATCGGCTATTGATTCCCGACGCCCCGGGCATCTCCTGCGGCGACTAGGGGCGCGAGAGCGCAAAGATTGCCTCTCCCTCACGCGCTCCGCCTCCTCCTTCGCGAGCATTACTGCTTCGCAAAAGGAGGCAACGGCTTCCCATGCACTCTCGCTCCGTACCATGGCATGGACCAGAGCCGGACGCGAGAGATCGCCGCCGTGAGGACTCGGCGGTGCTCCGCCCAAGCTGGGCAGACCTCCACCGTATGCTCCACCGTGTCCTCCGGGCGATCCACACAATGGTGACACCCGGGCGTTTCCTCCCGCCTTATCCGGAAAAGGAACCTCCCAAGGTGAGGACCTGCGTTAGGCGGAAGATGAGGACGCCGTGTCGCCTCTTCAGCCACTCCTCAAGGAGGGGACTTATCGCCGCAATTGTGGCGTGCCCAGGTTTTTGAAGTGAAACTTCTTTACGCACGCTTGACTTGGGGAGTAAGCTGGCGAACGCGTGACGTAAAGCGTTACGAAAAGTGTGATCGGGCGAGGCGAACGGAAGTTGAGTGGGGGATATAAGCAAGAGACAGCAGTGCGCGCGCACATTTTCTTTCTCTCTTCCTCTCGTAGCCAAATACGCAATACTGAAGTTTCACTTCAGTCGTGTGGTCATAAGCACACTCGTTTTTTTTATTTTTCACAAGCTTATTTTTACCAGAATTAAGGAAGTATACATTGACATTTTATTTTTTAGGATGAATTGAAGGTTGTGAAAAAACGTGAGCATTCCAATCACTGTATGCCTGATGAAAACAAAAATGTCGTATGCCATTTAATTAGTTCGAATATAGATACCGCGACAACTTCAGAAGAAACAGTACCTGCCATTTATAAAAAGACCGTGGCCACTTTCAAAGATATGGGTCTAAACTTAACAAACATAACAAAACTACCATGGAACGAAAGTTATAAATCATATGTGTTTGTGTAGCGTCATTATTTTTATATTATTACATAAAGTAGTTGTGGAATTTATTTATAAAAAATATTATTGTTGTTGCTTTTTGGTTGTTTATTTATATTAAAAAGAGGTTCCGCACACAAACAAAATACTACGTATTATTATTTTTTATTTTATTTACCTATGACTAGTAAAGTATGGTGAAGTAGGTAGTTATATTAATATTAATGGTGCAAACAATTTGTCTCTTCTGCACCATTGATGGTGCAGGTCAATGGTGCAAACGGGAAAAGTATGGTGAAGTAGTTGTATTATTATTAATGGTGCAAACGAAACTAATTTGTCTCTCCTGCACCATTGATGGTGCAGGTCAATGGTGCAAACGGTACAACGGGGCAATTATTAAGAGAGTCTGTTTGATAAGCACACATATCGAGAATGTCCAATTCGATACAGTTTATTTTAGATGCCTGTGGCAACCTTCTTAGGTGGTCAGAAGCTTCAAAAGGGTAAAGACCCTTAGAGCGGAGCTCAATCCGAATTGGGAATGTTCTAAATTCGGACGAATAGATTTCGGATCTAGTGCGCAACCCCTCATACAAATAGGACTACGGCTTTGGACTACGGTCACTTCGGCCCGGTATTTCTCGGATTCGGATCGGATGTAGTGCAGAACCGCTCCTAGGATATCCGTTGCCCTTATTGCACCAGACCTACGATAGTGAGGTGCCAGTTATTCTGTTCGAATATTATGATATTCAGTAGCATCGGGCAAGGGGCAGTAGCTGAAGCCAACTGGCACGTAGACAGCATAGTAGTAGTTCTAGTTTTGTATGGGACAATTGATAATTTTTTCGCGATTTCGATGTTGGTCCCATGGAGATAGTTGTTCAGTTTGATGGTCTGTACCGCACCCTTAAATATGACTACACCTTTCTGATACATGCTGTTTAGTATCATGTAGGTACAGACGCCAGCACATCAAGCTACTACAATCTGTCAAATTTCTTTAATAGATTTTCAATTTTATCGCTAAGGGATAAGGTTCAAAGTTGATTGGGAATGTTTTACAGTTTCGGGTAGCTTGATGTGCTGGCGTCTGTTCATACTTTCCTTTCGTACATTAATTTAACCATATCATTTCTATCATTCCAGGTACAGATGTGTGCCCTATGAAATCAGTGCTGCGACGCATTGGACAGCAGCTGTTTACTGCGCTTAGCGTCAAAGGGCTGGCGGTCCTCGTCAACCACGGCATTGCTGACGAGAAGGTGAGAATTGAGAAGGTCTTAAAAGGTGCTACTAGATTGCTGTCGATCGACGATTATTTCTGTTTTGAGGCCATCGATATCGACTGGTCGGCAAGGGATAGCCGCAATCTAGTTACACCTTTATGATAAACTCAAAAGAAAACAAAACATTTTTGGAACGAAGTTCCTTATTGCACGGTTAGACTCTGCACACTTGGCGAATGAGAGCTACATCGAAAAAAGTGTTACACTTTGACCGTTGCGAGTTCAAGACCCGTACCAAAAGTGTCGCACTTTGTTCCGGGTGTCGCACGACACCCCACATTTTATTTCTTGTCACCCACAAGCGGATAACTAAGGCAAAGTCACCTGTCGACTCGGCCATAAGGTGTTTGCGTTTTATCCTTCCCATCATCTTCACAGATGCTATGAGGAAACGTCTCGGCCTCGACACGACCACTTCACATAGGTATCTAAGGGCAGCAGCATTTAGCATTAATTTATTTAAAACTAGCGACCCGCCCCACTGCTTCGCACGCTTATTACGACTTGACAAAACATCGAGATTTCATGTATTAGACACATAAACTTTCCGGAATAAATTCTCTAAATAATGGTGAAAATTGCATCAAAATGCGTTAAGTAGTTTAGAAGAAACACCAGAGGGGCAATTCTCGTAATTTTAAGAACGCTCACAGTCTAATATCAGTCTCAATCTGTCAAAAATACCTCTAATTTCCCTACATTTTGAAAAGTTTTTCAATCAATCAATCAATCAATCAATCAGTTTATTTGTGAAACATAGGTGTATACATAGGTGTTTACATAAATAGGGCATGCGCTATGTTTTGTCATAATTAAGACATACAAATTTATAAGGGACCCATTAGGAGTCATTACATTATGTCATAAAAATAAAAAAGGAAAAAAAGAAAAAAAAATGCATTATTCTAATATTTGGTCGTTCAAAAATTCGTCTACATTATAATAACATTTGTCAATTAATAATTTGATAAGAGCTTTTTTAAATTTATACAATGTCAAGTTTTTTATGTCATTAGGAATTTTATTAAACACTTTAGGTGCCACACCAAAAAAACTTTTTCGCATCAATGCGGTCTTACATTTTTGATTACATAGTTTATTCACGTATTGGGCACGCAATGGAGTTTTTTTAGTGGAAGATATTTTTGTAAACAGTTGTGTGTTTCTTTTCACAAACAATGCAGTTTCCAATATGTATAATGCTGGAAGGGTAAGTATTTTTAAGGACTTAAAATAGGGTCTACAGCTATCCGTTGTTTTTATATTACACATTGCTCTGACACATCTTTTTTGCATCCTAAATACAAGCTCACGGTCAGTCGACTGCCCCCAAAAAATTACGCCATATCGCAGCACAGAAGCTACAAGTCCATGGTATGCCACCAGTAACGTATCTTTATTCACCTTTTTTGATAACTGAAAGAGTGCATAAGCAGATTTACTCAGACGTTTACAGAGTTCTTCTATCATGGGTTTCCAAGTAAGCTTACTGTCGATGGTTATACCTAAAAACTTAGCATTATTAACTTCTTCTATTTTATGGTTATTATAAGTTAGATCAATATTTGGATGTGGTTGCCGCTGATGAAAGTGCATCACCTTAGTTTTATTTAAATTAATTTTGAGATTATTATTATTCATCCAACTGATGATATTGAGAAGGCATTCATTAATATCATTTTGATAAGTTGTAACATTATTACACTTTATAACAGCTGTGCTATCATCGGCGAATAGGATAATTTTGTGTCGTATTATTTTTGGCAGATCATTTATATATATCAGAAATAATAACGGCCCTAGTACGCTACCTTGGGGCACGCCAAATCTTACGTGTCTTGGTTTTGATCTATATATGATCTGCGTTTTATTCTTATGACATATTCTAGATATTTCCGTGTATTGATATCTGTCACTAAGGTATGATTCAATAAGTTTCAGAACATTGCCCCTTATGCCATATCCATGTAGTTTTTGCAGTAATATCTTGTGATCTACATAATCAAATGCCTTGGTCATATCAGTAAAGATTGCACATACTGGATTAATTTTATCTACTGATGTTATAAGATGTTGTAATAAATCGTATAGTGCCATATTAATAGTATGATTTTTACGAAATCCTTTTTGTTCCTTGCAGAATAGGTTAAACTTTTCAAAGTACGTATAAATTGAATTATAAATTACTTTTTCAAATATTTTTGAAAGTACTGGGAGTTTTGCTATCGGCCTATAGTTTTTTACATCTGTTTTGTCGTTTCTTTTAAATAGAGGTTTAATTATGGCTTTTTTTAGACTTTTCGGAAATACGCCATCAGTGATGCATAAATTTATGATGTGTGCGAGAGGTGGCGCTATAATTTCTTTAACATATTTAACAACTTTTGTAGATACACCATCATAACCAATTGTGTTCGTATTTTTTAGATTGTCAATTATTTTAATAATGTCAGTCGTCAAAACAGGTAACATAAATAGGGATTGTGCTGTCAGATTTTCAATATTATTTTGATTAGTCCAATTCATGTCATTTTGTTTATTATTTTCGATTTCGTCAACAAAATAGTTATTGAATTCATTAGATATGTCAATAGGATTCGTTATAGAAAGTTGATCTTTTTGTATGGCATTTATTGTATCATGTGGCAAACTTGATTTAGATTTATTTATTATTTTCCAAACTGCTTTCGATCTATTTTGAGAGTTCTGTATAAAATGGTTATTTTGCGACTTCTGGGTTAAACGCATTATTTTTTTAAATAATACAGTATATTTTTTAAAAGTTTGTTTATTACTTAAGTCAGGATTGCACCTATATTTCCAAAGTAGTTGTCTTTGTTTTCTACTACAGAGTTTTATACCACGAGATATCCATTTAGTTTTCCTATTGGTCTTTATGGTGACTGTTTTTTCCGGAAAGCAAAGTCTATTGAGCATTAGGAAATCATCCATGAACCTATCAAAGGACTCATGGGCCTCTTTAGCATTATATACTTCCGAGAAAGATAAACATTCAAGGTGAGCTTTAAATGACATTAGGTTGTCCGTAGAGATATCTTGCTTTTTTAATCTCCAAAGACTTAATTTACATGTTTTTTCAATAGGCACAGTTAGAACTTGGGATGTGTGATCAGAGAGACCAAAATCAACAATTTTTGCCTTGCATTTTTTTTGATAATTGTGAGCAAAGTTATCGATACAACTTTTGCTACTCAGTCTAGTGGGGTTGTAAAGTGCTAGTTTAAGATTGAATTGTAGAAGAAAATGTTCAAATTCTAAAGTAGTTTTATTTCTCTTAAGTACATCAATGTTAAAGTCACCGGTTAATATAATTTTTTTATTTGGATTTAGACTTAGTTTTCGTAGTATATTATCTAATTTTTCGTAAAAAACTGACAAGCCATGTTTGGGTATCCTATAGATGCAAATTATTATGACATTATACGATAATAGCTCCACAGCACAACATTCAAATATCCCTGAAACTGATTGTTTAGCTATATCCGGTAATTCTTTATACTGTAGTTCATTTCTGATAAAGATACACGTTCCTCCTCTTTTTGTATTTCGTGAAAAAATAGCCGCTCGGCTGTAGTTCGGTATGTGAACTAAATTTTCATAGCCAGCTTCTATAAAATGCTCTGTTATACAAATAATGTCTATTAAGGTTCCCTGATCGAACAATTCATCCAATTTAACTAAAAGTGTATCTGATTTGTTAATTAATCCTGCTATATTTTGATGAAATATGTTAAGCTTGTTAAAGAAAAAACTGAGAGTTTATTGGTTTTTGCTTTGCAGAGATTTTATTCTGATTTAGAATGGAGTAGTCGACTTCTGAATGTGCAATATTCAGGTCGCATATGTCAATAACTAGATTTTGCAAATCCGACACAACAATTTTTAAGCCATGTTTGTTTAAGGTTTTATACCGTAAGCTATATGTATCATAACTGTAGGGCAGATTTAGGTTGGAGTCTAAGATGTGTGCATAGCAGTGTGTAATTGTATCCATACACAAAAGATTATTAAAGGTTTCAATGCGGCTGTTAAACAGAATGTAAGCGTTTTCCATATATTTGAAAGTTGGTAAACATATTATAAAGTTAGTGTGGGTTAGGTTTAACAATTTTTCTCTTATGAATATCACTAATTCTATATAATTACGGGTTTTAAGAAAGTCTTCTTCACCTATATAAATTATACAAAAATCAGAGTGGGTATAGTCCTTTACTTTTCCGTCAATTTTATCCAATAATTGTTCCAATCCACATTTAGGTTTACGGTAGTGGCACATGTCGTAATTTTGTAGACCAGTAGTGGTAGCAAGGTTATGTAACATGTTTGAGGTTTCACTACTAATTAAGCATATTTTAGGTTTACTGGGGCAGTTTTGTGTGTCTCGTATGACTTTTGTATTTGTGTTGCCTAAGCTGTTGTCATTCCCATTAGTCAAGTTATTTTCCGATGCTGAGTCATTTTCGCTAATCCTAATTGTCTGCGTTTGTTTGGTTTTTGTGAGCTTCTTTGTAATATTTTTAGGTGTCGTCACTTTTACTTTCGCTGGACTATTGGCAATTTTTTTGTATACCATGTTCTTCTTAGTAAATTCTTCGTTTTGTTTCTTCAAATTACTATTTTCTAGTGATAATGATTCAATCTCCTTATGCGCGCTATTTAGTTGAGAAGTTAAACTGTCTATCTTTTCCTTTAATATTTTTATTTCATTATTATCTTCGTCTTCCGATACTTCTGGTAAACTACTTGTAGTCTGTTCCAAACTTTGTGAAATAATGTCATCACTATCATCATTGTTTGGTTCCGACTGCGTACGTGTGCGCCTGAATGTTATGTTATTTAGATAATTCATTTTTATAATACAAATAAATCCTCAAAAACAATTCACGCTCGTAGGAATCGAACGCGAAGCCCCTTGCATGGAAAGCAAGTCCTCAAACCATTGCGTCAAACGCTCAAGTACAGGATCGACCAAATTGCGTTTCTATTGTGTTTTCAATGAAGTCAGTTAGTTAATTGGTAACTGATCCAAACAGATGTCACTTTTTCCAATATGTTTTCATTGAAATGAAGTTATTAGTCTTGGCAACCCCGATTGGAGGATAGCTCAACTTGATTCCAGTATTAGATGTCAGATGGCGTTGTAGTGCACCACTGTTTCAAATAAAAAACGAATTTATCTTCGTCGAGATTCGTAAAAAACACTCAAAAACATGTGTGATTCCACTGTTATTAGAGTTAATCTTTTGGTATTGATTAAGAATATTAAAATATTGTACGTACAGTTTATAATGTTCACTTCTGTAGGCGTAATTCCCCGTTACATTACTAGGGGTATTATCACTTTTAATTTAGTCTAATCTTAATAAAAACTGAGGATAACACTGTCACAATTAGTTTGAGAATCCAGGTTCATTTTAATACACATTTCACATTTCTTTGTCGTCGAGATGAGACTGTGACTAGATTTTGAACGTTTTAAATTACGACAATTGGCCTTCTGGTCACCCAGACAAACATGAAAAGCGACTTTATTTTATAATTATGCATAGATGGCCGCCCATATTGTGAGTGACGGCACTCGCATATAAAAAAAAACAATGGTTCATTTGGTGTTCCCTACCATTGTCAGAATAAAATGGTTTACAGTAGAGGGAAATAAAGAAGGAAGGAAGAAAACAATTTTATCTACAAACGCATCGGTTTTTCCTGAATGAGTGAGCATTATTACTCGAAGCGGATGTTTCAAGGTATTATCGGTACTTGTAGGTTCATGGACTTCTAGTGTACCTGTACCTTATGAACTGATAATAATAATAATACCAGCCTATTATTTATTTATTTATTTATTTATTTATTGAGGATCTCCAACAAAGGATACACATACACAATAGAAATTTACAGTAATAAAAAAGGTTCTTTTACGTGTGCTCCTTCAATTACAGGAGACCACAGCATGCACATATAACTAGGTGTAAACACGATAAAAATAGAGAAAGTAAATTAACATAGGTACCAAGATTGAGCATTCATAATACAAATGGTGTAGACAAAATAAAAATAAAAAAATTGAGAAATAACGTTGCATAAATTTGAGGAAAATAACAAATAGTAAAAATTAAAAATTAACATATCAAGATTAATAGTAGTAGTAGTTTTAATTATAATTAGTTCACACTTCAGAGAAAGTAACAGTTTTATAGTTAGTTATTTTGCGGTGGCTAAATTCTTTTTGTATTTTGAAATGGGCAGGGTTATGTCCAGGTCATAACGCTTTGACAACTCATTGTATTGCCTGCAGAGTCTCGGGAGAGCGGCGAAATGTCCCAGATTAGTTTTAGATCCTGAGACGCAAAATAAGTTATAGCTGCTTTTCCGCGGCAGACGAGATGGCGCGTTTATATGCAGTTTGCCTAATAGTTCGCTGCAGTCTATGACTCCATTGAATACTTTGTGCAGTAGTATCAAGTCTGCCGTTTTCCGTCTGTCTGCAAGTGAGACCATATTGTAGTGCCCTAATCTGTCTTTGTAACTAATAACTTTTTTAGCTAAATGATCTTTGTAACAAAGATGATATAGGAAACGTCTTTGGACACTTTCCAAGTGTTTAATGTATATGTCGTAGTGCGGATTCCAAACCTGGCTGCTATATTCAAGTATTGGCCGAACCAGTGTGTTAAATAATTTAATTCTGGTAGACGCCTTTTTAAAATCTTTGCTGTTACGTAAGATAAATCCAAGGATTTTGAACCCTTTCGATGAAATGTTTAGGATGTGTTTGTCAAATTTAAGTTTTTTATCTAGTGTGACTCCCAAGTCGCGTATTTCCTCTACCTGTAGTGTATTAATGTCCCACTGCAGGGCAAAGGCCTCTTCTCATATAGAGAAGGCACGAACATTGATCACCACGCCTGCTCAAGACGGGTTAGCGATTTCTGGCCTATATCAATACACTTCAATACAAATATTTAAAAAAGAAAATATTCGCTTTTTTATATGTTTGTTTTGTTACGCTTTCACGCTAAAACGGCTGAACGGATTTGGATGAAATTTGGCACTTGGGTAGACCATGACCTGGATATTAGGACTTAGAATACTTTTTGTCCCGATATTCTCGCGGGATCGAAGCTCATGTGGGTGAAACCGCGGGGCGCAGTCCACGCTGCAAGTAAACCGTAAGTCCAGGTTTCCTCACGATGTTTTTTTGTTCACCAATGTCAGTCATTTCCAAGATAAACTCAGAAAGTAGAGTCAGTGACTGAACCCTTAACCCGGACTCTCTTCCCCTTTTTTCTTTTTATAGGGGTCAGGTAATGCAGTGTGCTGACTGAACATATGAATTGATAAAGTCACATTGGTACTTGCCCGGGTTTAAACTCGTGCATCATGAGAGACTAAACCTTAACTACTAGGCCATCACGACATGAACTGATAGCCGAGCTATACTCTTTATTGCAATATAAAAAACATTGGTTGTCTGTAAAGTCGGTTTACGGATGATAATTTTACGTGATAACGTCGTAACAAAACATCCGATTGTGCCCCTCTATCGCTTGTTCCGCGCTCTCGCTTGCACACTCGGCATAGGCGGAACGTGACAATGAGTCATGCTTTTTCGTGCGTGCAGCCGGCGTTCGTCGATTTATAAGACGTTATCACATAAATAATACCTTGATTGGTAGCCTAACTGCTTATAATCAGTACTACGCTCATCTGTAGATATTTGAGTTCCATGTCATCACAATTATGTCCTGTAGTGTAGATGTCTCGAAAATGATTAGATGATCGAGAAATAATTTTGCAATATGAAGAAAATTTTAAGCTCGTGTTACAAATGCTGTAAATGTTTGATTATAATAATTAACGACAGTATCTAAATCACTTGACATAAGTTTGAAAGTTTCTTAGCGAATTTTGTGCGTAGGATTCTAGAAATCAAGTGTCAGTTGAACGTTCGGACCGAACATTTAGATTGTCAAAAGTTGTAGAGGTTGGTGACACTCCACTATAAATCCGGTTGTCTAAACAAACAGTTAAAAAATATGCAGTTCTCAAGGCAAACGTGCATGAACAAATCTTCAGGCTCATTTACTTATCGTTTGGAATATACACTTTATCTTCTCGTTTAATCTTGACAAGTTAACATACTTACAGATTGGATCAAGGTTGCTCGGGAACTTATTCTTAAAAGGTTTTTTTCATTAAACTTACATTTCAAACAAAACGAGCAAAAATGGTCAGAATCAAACACATTCTAAGGTCGGCTACGTTAAACAATGACGCGACGATATTATTTTGTATTTGAATAGCATATTTAATATTTCGTAATGCTCTGTAAGTATATCCCGTGTATTCAAAGAACCTCATAACTAGATTCATTATTCATCTTCGTCCTAACTAAGTTTTGGAGCAAACATGAACATGTAACATAAATTTTAGACAACGTTTATGTATTTGAGCCAAAGTACAGGTTTGTAAGTAGCTACTAGCTAGTACCTACCTTCATGCCCTAGATTTGTCAAATCTTAACAGTCTAGCAAATATTGCCAGTTCTTAAAATGAAGGTTTTAATTTTCCAGCTGAAGGCGGTGTATGCTGACCTGGACAACTTCTGCGCGCTGCCGGAAGGTTGCCAGGCGCAGTACCTCCGCAACCCCGTGAGCAAGCATGGTTATGTGAAACCAGGGACGGAACAGTTTGACACCACTAAGAAGGTATACTATTTCAAATACTCCAATGGTACAATGTGTGGCTACTAAGTGCAGTCCTCCTGAGTTCGATCCTCAGGTCGCTCAATGTTATTCAGTTTTTTCGCCAGAATATTTTTAGTAGGTAACAGCCCGGGTCTGGCCCGGAATAGTCCGGATGCGAGCATAATATAACCTAAATAACAATAAAATTGGCGCAATATGGACACAAACTATGCTCTCAATTTCATCTCTGCTTATTCCTTCGGGGAATACAGGGATGATGTCATGTTGCAAAATGTTACTTTATTGGGTCAGATAAGGTTCAAAATAATAATACACCTACTTACTTGTGTACCTACTCCACATTATCTGCTTATATCTTCTTTTAGTTTATACGCTCGTCTCAAAGTGTTACATATTTATCTCGAATATTCTTTTGAAACACTGCTATTACGTTTTTTCTTTGTAATTTTGCTGGTAATTACATGCTAATGCTATACCTACAACTATCTAAAATTGCATAATATTTTCCGCGAACGAACGACTGATGAGTGATGCCATCTAGCGGCTGAATAACAAATTAGCAATACCCGAAAACCTACTCGTGTAGCTAGACGGACTTTCCCCTTCACATTCATTGTCATTACTTTTCACAATAAACAATGTAGCCAATGTTTAAAAGTCTCACAAGACATTTAAATGGAGCAAGTACTTCAGG
Organism: Hydraecia micacea; assembly: GCA_914767645.1. NCBI lineage: Eukaryota > Metazoa > Arthropoda > Insecta > Lepidoptera > Noctuidae > Hydraecia > Hydraecia micacea. Next base: position 6,869,795 of record OU611779.1, on the reverse strand, counting down.
CTATTAGAAAATTAGAAACTAAGCTCAAGCAATGCAAGATTACAATATGTCGAATGCATAATCCGGCTATGGAACTGCTTGGGTCACTACCAGAACACAAGCACAGAATGCACAGATGTGACACAAGGGCTAATAGCCTTCCTGTTTATACACGGGTTAAATAAACTCGTACGATTTCCTCCTTCCTCCAATATTTTTTTAGATTTCTCTTCCTTCAATATACCCAGAAAGAGGTTTTCCCGATGACCTACGCCGAATCTGATGGAAACGGGAGGTATAAAGTCGGTCGTTGTTGTGATACTTGTAGAAGGCCTATTTCCAGCAGTGGTCGGCAACTTCAACTTATGAAACCTTTCTTTTCCAGGAGTTACGTCACTCGTTCAACATCACTTCGCTGTCTGCGTCGTCGATGCCTGCGCAGGAGGAGGTGCCTGAGTTCACCAAGCATGCCGTGCCGCTTGCCCAGGATCTCACTAACTTATCGCGAGTCGTGCTTCAGGCCCTCGCTTATGCCATGGGTATGTTTTTATTAAAATACTATCAAGTTTAAAATATAAGTAGGTACTGTTTGTCCAAAATGGCCAACGAACATATAAATACCATTCTAAAAAACCGCCTAATCTAGTGGTAGTGGAAGTCATAAAATGTGCGAGTAGGACGGTAAACTTCTACCCTGTGAGACTCACGTCGTCGTCTGGTTCCCACGTTGTATGATCATGGCTGCAACAAAATTAAGCGAAGAGAATTATTATTTTCTCATTATTGGTCTTCGATTCAATGAATTTTTTTTAGCGCCACCATTTTATTTTCATTTGGCACCTTTAATGAATTTAAATTAACCGTAAAGGCCAATGAGTACTGACTTGGTAGTGTGAGTATGCAAATATTTTGCTAATGTTCTCATTTCAAGGTTAAATTACAAACAAATTGTGTTTTTTTTTTATTTGGTTAACATTTCCATTGATAGAACAGTCGTTATAAATAAAGTTGTTTTATGTTTTTTATTCAATCTAATCCTGAACTAACTGAACTTGAAAATCTTGACTTTCTTGTGAAAATAATAAATCCTGTATGTTTATCAGTAAGCCAAAGCTGTTTGATATACAAGAGTTCAACCAACATACAGCTAAACAGTCTTAACTTATAAAACCATCTGCTCATTCCAGGTGTGCCACCGACCTCTTTGCTGGCGTGTCACTCGGGCATGCTGATGGCGGAAGGACGCAACCCGTCGACGATGAGTCTGCTGTACTACCCGCCGGTGCCTCCGGAGGACGTGGGTCCTTGTTGCCAGAACGACGTTGTGCACTACACGCGTTGTGGCGCACACGCCGATTACGGCACCTTTACTCTATTAGCGCAGGATTCCGAGGGAGGACTAGAGGTGAGGGGCAATCAATCAACTAAACTAATGACACTAACATTAAATTATTACATTAGAATGAACGTATAAGAAGAGACCCCTTGTTGCCCCGTAATGGGACATTTAAAAGCTAGTATACAAAAATAATGGTGTTAGGTGTACCAACTGGGGAATCCCCGTATACTCATAATTGCTTTTATTATCTATAATTTCCGGTAAAAAAACAGTTCGTAAAGACTGATGGTTTTTTAATTTAGAGTTTTCGGGTAATTGGCATCATTATTTCCGCAATGACGTCTGAAAATCCTTATTTTATAAACCGTAATTATGTTAAACAAATCATGTTCATTTTGAAGACGTATGTGTAAAAAAATTGTTTTCAGGTGAAGTTGAACGGCAGTGACAAGTGGCAGAAAGTGGGACACCTTCCTGGAGCGATCCTCGTTCAGTCAGGAGAGTTCCTCGCAGCTTGGACAGCTAACGTTCTTCCGGCACTGGTTAGTATTTCTCAAAAGCATTCGACTTCAATGTCACCTTGCTGCGAACGGACCAAGACATCACTACCCTAGCTTTTTTCTGGGTCTCCTCGCAGAATGCTGATTGTGGATCACCTTACTCACCTACCTAAGATCCTATAGTTGACTATTCGTCAAAGACCTGTTATATTGGAGTTATTGAGTAGTGCAAGTGGAAGTGTTTTCATTTTATCTGTCTCCACAGGTGCACCGCGTGGTGGTACCTCAGGGCGAGTACGCGCGCGCCCGCGGGCGGCACTGCGTGGCGTTCTTCTGCCACGCCGACAACGACGCCGTGCTGCCGCCGCTGCCGCTGCGCGCCGTGGTCACCCCCCCGCCCCCCACCTTCACCCCGCACACGCACCTCACCCTGCACAACCGCCTGCTCAACGCTGCGCATCACCTCCAGAAACGGTTTAGGGAGACGTACGCGTGACTAGCGCACGGTGGCGACCAGGAACCCGTCTACAAAGCGAGGCTCGCACGCCGCCACACCGCACCTTAAGAGCTATGTTACAATGGGACGCTGTGATTACTGGCTGGCAACCAAATGTATAAAGCTCTATGATTGGTTGCGCAACTAATCGGACGCCAGGTGAAACATCCACTATAAAGCTATATACATTTTGTTTAGTTGCGCCACCAAGGTGTCCCAATATAATATCGCTCTGAACTACGAGTGCGTAATTTCTATGGTGTTTTCTAATCATTAGAACACATCTTTTATACTACGCACACTGCACAGACACCGCACTGCGAGTCGTGCGAAATCTATTTGCCACGATTCTCCTTATGAGGAACCTTTTTTCGATACAAGTAAACTTTGGTGAAACGAAAGTGAATTTTAGAATTTTCACCGGCGTTAAGTTTATTATGTTACTGTGTTTACTATTGTTCTCTATGATTAGCAAATTATTAAAAAAGTGACTAATTGACTGTGTTACAGACACGTAATAAAAAGGCCGTATTATTTTTTCGCGACGTACTTAAGTTTACGTACTTAATTATGTTGAAATAGACGGAAGAATTAATAAAAACTAAGGACAATAGAACAATGATGCCGATGCGCACAGTTCTTCCATCACACCTTCTACTTATTATTGGCATTTGAATAAAGATGGTGCTCTCGCGGAACTCGACATACCATAGGTACTCCATTATTCCATTGAGAAACTATTTCAAATAAAAAATCAAAAGAGTTTCTCACTCACAACTTAGTATAATTGTATCATCATTGCATTGTTGACAGTTTCATCATAGTTTAAGTTTTCACATCTTAATTTTTTTTTTAAAGTACTTAAGCATTTTTTTATAGTTAACAATACTTCACGAATTCCCAGATTTTGTCATTCTATTTTGTAGCTCCTTCATCTTATTTGTTTACAATGCATGTGCTAAGTGCGAGCACTTTTCATTTGCTACAACTGCCTAAAGACTTAATTATATAATCTATTCATTCCCGGACATATTGCATTTAAGCATGAGCAACGAGCGTGTCATTTCATTGAAGTAGAGAATAATATCATTGGAGCTTTTTGCCAGATTATCTAGCTTATTTATAAAAATATATGACTATTCTTAGCAATTAGCGACGTGAAGTCAAATTCTATATTACTTATTATATAATACTATTCTGCTTTACTATCTTATATCACTCTTCGTTATTGTGTTCTTGCTATAGCATTTTATAATTAAGTATAAGGTATAGTTTTTTTTTTATTTATTATACTTTTACACTGTCCATTTTCACGACTACTTATTGCATTTTATTAAGTAAATCGTGTGATAACTTTGTAGCTCAATTTTAATATCTGTACTGTACTTAAGTATACGATAATATTGTGTTCGAACATCGAGAGTATGAAAAAATTATTAAAGTTTTTGATTAGTTTTATAAAAAATGACGATCAGGACTTTTAAAGACCCAGTTAATTTGGTACTTAAATGAGACTTAAACGAATGTATTGAGAAGGTATTAATATGAATGTCATGTCCCAATAATTAATTAACAGATGCCTACGCGTTTATGCGATTCTTGTATGCGTTGGTATTCTTAACTTGTATAATTTAGTAACCTATGGGTACAAAAATAATTGTATTATACAACAGAAGCAAACACCTATAATTCCATGAAAACATAATTATATAAATTAGGCGATCTGTTAATTATAAACAATTAAAATGCATGTAGGTAATAAAAACTATTAATTTGACAATATTAATAACTTGACTTAAATAAAAAGAGATTGTTAATTCGACGAATTTTGTAAAACCGTACATTACCTCTGTTTATACAATGTTCCTGTCGGAATGACGGTTGACATGAAATACATTAAAAATAGTTAAATTAAATATTATGCTGATAAAGATAAATGTTCGTTTTATTTCGACAGAGCCTTGATACTGTTTTCATTCAATTAATGTAACCCCAATTTGTCACATCCATGGCTGAACGTAAAAATTGTGAATGCGTCCAGTAGTTCATTACAGGAATTACATGCAAGGTTTTTACTGCATTTCAACCTGTGACATAAACTTCTTTCTTATTTATTTCACTAGAAACCTTATTCTTTTAATCTTTAACTGTGCAGTATTCAGTTACATAAAGTGCAAAAGATAAATAAATAATTCATGAGAAAAAGACCTTTCTCCCACAATCTTACAAAACATAATAATTATGAAAGTAAACTATTACGTAAATATAAAGTGTCATAACCTCACAACTTACATAAGATAGAATAGGTATATTAATTATTTGACGAGTATTGAGATTGTCTTGCGCTTCCGCAAAGATCTCCCGTAATGCTTGCCACCCTTTCCGATTATGAGTCGTCCTCCTCCAAGTAACACCAGCTACGCCTAGTATATTATTGCACGGTGTTGAACGCCGTACAACAATGACTACTTAAGTCCCACGTATCGTAATGTACTATTTCCTTAGCTTTGAATGGTACCTTAATGTTTTTGACAACTTCATAAAGGGACCAATATCGTTTCCATGCTAGCTGTACTCTGTTGTTTATTTCTTTTGTTGTAAGGTCTTTTAGTATTATCTGTTGGAGATACACACATCAAAAGTGTCTAGGGATCAAGCATTTTTATGCGGATTTCTTGAGATTGAGATGTGGCTTTGTAATAAATTTATGATTTTATAAATTTATATGGATCCTTTTTGGTGCATTTCATAATTTGAATCAGGAACTGTGAATCAAATTCGAGTAAAAGATGAAAATCAGCTGTCAATATTTTCCCTATAAAAACATACAACGCATTGAAGACATTATTAGTGCTACTGTTTCCCTACTACTGATTAAAACCAACGTTATTATGGAGCGGCGACGTCATTTAAGCAGGGAAGAAATGCTCAGAGCCGTGGGAATGATAGAAGCTGGTTCCCGGCAACGTACTGTGGCTTTAGCTCTGAATACAAGTCAGAGTGTTATCAGTCGACTTTGGACACGTTACCGAAGCACTGGTACCGTGGCTGAGCGCCATGGAGGACGGTATCGCTGCACCACACGGAGACAAGACCGATACTTCAAATCTTAACTCGAAGAGCTCCAACAATAACCGCCATGATGTTAGCCGTGAGGCTTCATCACTCTTCAGGGAACTTAATTAGCGACCAAACAGTCAGAAACCGCTTGCATGAAGTGAACCTTCATTCCCGAAGACCGCTACGGGTATCACCTATAGCAATGCACAATCGTAGGATTCGATATCAATGGGCTCTTGAACACAGAAATTGGGCAGAAGAACAATGGCGTTTCGTGTGCTTTTCTGATGAGTCTCGTTTTGGTATGAGACCGGATACAAGACGTATACGACACTGGAGAACCCCTGGATGCCAACAGCGATTAAAATCCTGCCAGGAAGTCCATCCTTATAGTGGTGGAACCATCATGGTATGGGCGGGTATTTGGATCGGCGGAAGAACTGAGTTGATTTGGATCAGAGGCAACCTCAACGCTCAAATTTATGCTGAGACGATTGTATCAGACGTCATCGTTCCTCTACAAGTGCAAATCGGTCCCTTATTTCAGTTAATGCATGATAATGCACGACCGCACACCGCAAGAGTTGTAAGACAGACTCTCGCCGCAGCTAACATCAATGTCCTGCCCTGGCCTGCTCAGTCGCCAGACTTGAACCCGATTGAGCATGCATGGGATATGCTACAGAGAAGAGCTCTGCCGAATATGGAGGGTATCCAGTCGCAAGAAGACCTTTTTTTGTTGTTGCAACGAACATGGGCTGCCATTCCACAGCGTGATTTGGATGAACTCATTTTGAGTATGCCAAACCGATGTTCTTGTGTTGTTAGTGTTCGCGGTAGAAACACGGATTATTAATTGTTTAAGTTACCCAATAAAATTTTAAAGAAAACTGTTATTTCAGTCTTTTTTTCGAACTTTTGTGTTAGTGGTTCAAATGTCAAAAATCCCTTTATTAGGAAAATGGCAAATTTCTTTATTAATGCAAAGGTGACTTGGTTTATCGTTACTGTGACAAACGAAAACACTTTATTTGATGAATCCTTAAAGAAAATTTTAATTAATATCAATCAGGAGAAAAGTTATTGCAAAAATATATGTTGATCCCTAGACACTTTTGATGTGTGTATATAATTATATTCTTCGACACATTCTATTTTGGTGCCGTTGACAGTGATGGTTAAGGCTTGTCTTTACTTTAGTTTTTGTAGCGTTCATTGAGAGTCCGCCTGTCCGCACTTTCGTACACAAGATTAGCTACATAAGCCATATGCGAGCTCACGAACAACAACTACTGCGGAGTTGAAGCAATCGCCCTGGCCGAAATCGGTCGGATTGCATCATAATCATCATCACACAAGTTGTTAAAGCATCACTTGCAGGCTCTTCAGAGATTATATTAGATCGTCTGCAAATCTTACGATAGTTTAGGTTGATGTTTAATCAATAGTTGCTCCACTCGAAACATCTAAATATGTATATATACACTGCCGGGATAAGTTTGGGTAATAGTGGATCTCTCTGTCTGACTCCTCTTTTTTTCTTCTCGTACTCTTTCTGTCTGTATTTTTGCTTTCATATTTGTATACATGCATACAACTATCTGAATTTATATAGTTTCAGCGTTTCAGCACCTTATGTTGCAAGCGCTTCCCATATTTTTATGTGTTTTAAAAATTCAAACCCATAATTATAATCTAAAATGCCAAACCCAAACAATAAGTCACGCCGTATTCATTATATTTCTGAAAACCTGCTAGCTCTCATTCAGGTGTTCATTCAGAGTCTTTGGTAAACAGTTTAGAAGAAGCCTTGCTACGCGGGTACAGAGTATCTAACTCTTTGCCCAGCAGTGGGACAGTATAAACAATCCAAAAAAAAACTTACTCTACAATAAAATTAGGTACCTACCTACATTTTCAAACGTAAAATTTAATTTTTCCGGCTATACCTATAGTCGGAAAACTTTTTAATGAAATCGTCTGTTTTGTAATCTACTTTCAATTCGATATACTATAGCCAGTCAATCTATCTTGAGTCATAGTTAATCGTAAGTAGTTTTTTATTAATTTCAATTTCGAGGTTTGATTACGCATGGTATGTATAGGTTGTAGGTATAAGGCGATTGGCTTGCGCCCCATAGGACCCTGCGCCCGGGTGCCACGCACCCCTTGCACCCCCGGGTAAAGACGGCCTTTTTTTTGGTGCGCGGTGGAAATCCTCATGGACTTCCTCCATCGTGGGGGTGACAGAGGGGCATGCCGACCTCTTACCGGCTAAAACCACCGCAGTGTTCCACCTCTACCTACGACCGGGGTGCGGGATTCGCATAAGCATTCACCGCTCCCGGGTAAAGACGGCCCTGACTGCGCTACAGCCCTTGCTACGCGCTTACGGATCTACAGAGCGCTACGGACCTTACTAAAGCGCTACAGCCCTTTGCTACGGGTTACGTAGCTACTGCGCTACGGACCTTGCTACAGGGCTACAACCCTTGCTACGCGGTTACGGATCTACAGCGCTACGGACCTTGCTACAGCGCTACATCACTTGCTACGCGGTTACGGATCCACAGCGCTACGGACTTTGCTACAGCCCTTGCTCGCCACACGGCTGCATATCTTCAGTGCTATAGCACAAAAATACTACAGCAGGGCCGTGGCAGTACGTCGTAACAAACGGTATTGGTATACGAATAAGAAGTACTGTATTATCCATGAATGAATATATAAGGTGTTAAAAAATTAACCTTATTTCTGAGTTGGTCCCATAGTGAAAGTTGTTCAGTTCGATGGTCGAAAGCACCTCTTAAAGTTTGTAAGCTTAATTTTTTAACACTTTGTAGAATATGGGTCCATTTTACATGAACAATATTACTATCCTCACTCTATTCCTAAGCGAGAATGTCTCACCCCAGAAATGTTCATTTAATTTATAGGGAAATACTTCCTAAATACTAAAATTAAAAAAAAAAGATTGTGTCAAAAAACACACGCTACATACATAGCAGTGCAAAATAACAATCCATAAAAATGTGACAAAGTAAATCCTTACTGTGTTCAGTTCCCAGCAGATGGCGCTATTTATATGATTTTACAACTACATATTACATACGCGTAGGGACATCACAAACACCTTATTAAATTGATTCACTTAGAAAAAGAGAGCCGTGGACGTACGAATTGTAGGTCGTGGGTTCGAACCCAGCCAGGTACTTTACTTTGTGTATATAATTTCATCACCACTGCTCTGAAAACGGTGAAGGAAACCATCGTGAGGAAACAGCATGTCAGAACAAAAAATTCGAGGACATATTATGACAAATGATAAATGATAAATGATTTTATTTCTGTAAGTAGGTTTGTACAAACACTTTTACATGTCAATCATATTTTTTTAAAGCTAGATGAGGTCGGCGTTTCCTATCTGACTACTCTGAGAAGAAAGGCCGAAACAAACTCAGAGGTCACAGTCTCTTTTAAAGTCCAGACAAAATCTTGGTCAGATCATGTGAAGACCATGTAGATCGGTGTCTGAAATGGTCTTTTGAGGAAAGAACCACACAGATTGAGCGGACCTGTCCAGTCAGTGCACGCATTTGTCAAAAATCGTGCAGCTCAACTCAGAACTTGAGGAGCTCAACGATTCGACGAACAATACCAGAGAAAGGACATTTGGGTAGGCCGCGTAAATTACTCAAACTGCCAGATCATGATTAAAACTAACTAAGAAGGAAAACAGAAAAAAGAAATGACCCACATAGTCTTCACATTCACAATAATTAAATAAAATAAAAATACTTTACAAAGTAAATATTCATGTCATTGTATATATAAAATGAATAAATGTCAATGTGTATATAAAAATCCAGACATAATCTTTGAGGACCATGTAGATTGGTGTCTGAAATGGTCTTTTGAGGAAAGAACCACACAGATTGAGTGAACCTGTCCAGTCAGTGCACGCATTTGTCAGTAACCGTGCAGCTCAACTCAGAACTTAAGGAGCTCAACGATTTGACGAACAATACCAAAGACCGGACATTCGGGTAGGCCGCATAAACTACTCAAACTGCCAAACCATGATTAAAACGGAAACAATGACCCACATAGTCCTCACATTCAAAATAATTAAAATATATAATATTTGATACAGTAAATGTACATGTCATTGTTTAAGTACATAGATATTAAGAAAAATAAAGTGTAAAATAGCAAAAAAATAAAAACTACATTCACTGTCTAAACATATTGGAGCAGCTCAATCCCAAGCCTTTTTGTCCTCAATATAGTCTTTTACAGTATAATAAGCTTTCTGGCATAGTTTTCGCTTTATAAAAGATTTGAATTTATTAAGGCTTAGTTCTTGAATGTGGCTAGGAAGTTTATTATAAAAACGACCGAACCGACCGAACGAAGACCTCTATCAACCCGCACTAGGCTCGCGTGGTAGATTTTAGCATTTTTAGCCCACTCCCTCTCGAACCGAGGAGACCTGTGTCCCAGCAGTGGGAACATTATAAGCTGATTATGCTACTTAGAAATTCGATAGTATTTCGGCTCACTTTGTTGTTGGCCTACCTTACCTATAGCTGGGATGACATTGTGAAAGGTAAAAACAAAAGAACCGGCCAAGTGCGAGTCGGACTCGCAAACGAAGGGTTCCGTGCCACAAGGAAAAAAAACGGCAAAAAAATCACGTCTCTTGTATGGGAGCTTCCCTTACATATTTATTTTATTTTGTTTTTAGTATTTATTGTTATAGCGGCAACAGAAATACATTTATGAAAATTTCAACTGTTTAGCTATCACGGTTCTTGAGATACAGCCTGGTGACAGACAGACGGACGGACAGACAGCGAACTCTTAGTAATAGGGTCCCGTTTTTACCCTTTGGGTACGGAACCCTAAAAAAGGATGATTTTTCTATAAAGAGGTTACACAAAGAATTTTGCTAATAACAGCTACACACAGGTAAGAAAATGTTATTATATACGAATTATTCTTGTATTCCCGTTGTATGTTGTGTTTTGCGAATGTGGTCTTTTGATAAAAGGATGATTTGCGATTATGATGTTCAGAGACGGAGCGGTCTAGTGGTCGGAGTGGGTACGATCCGATAGATGCGAGAAGCATAGGACCGGTCGATGTAGCGACGCTTCAGGAGGACTATATCCAGCAGTGGACGTCACATAACATAGGACCGGTCGATGTAGCGACGCTTCAGGAGGACTATATCCAGCAGTGGACGTCACATAACATAGGACCGGTCGATGTAGCGACGCTTCAGGAGGACTATATCCAGCAGTGGACGTCACATAACATAGGACCGGTCGATGTAGCGACGCTTCAGGAGGACTATATCCAGCAGTGGACGTCACATAACATAGGACCGGTCGATGTAGCGACGCTTCAGGAGGACTATATCCAGCAGTGGACGTCACATAACATAGGACCGGTCGATGTAGCGACGCTTCAGGAGGACTATATCCAGCAGTGGACGTCACATAACATAGCACCGGTCGATGTAGCGACGCTTCAGGAGGACTATATCCAGCAGTGGACGTCACATAACATAGGACCGGTCGATGTAGCGACGCTTCAGGAGGACTATATCCAGCAGTGGACGTCACATAACATAGCACCGGTCGATGTAGCGACGCTTCAGGAGGACTATATCCAGCAGTGGACGTCACATAACATAGGACCGGTCGATGTAGCGACGCTTCAGGAGGACTATATCCAGCAGTGGACGTCACATAACATAGGACCGGTCGATGTAGCGACGCTTCAGGAGGACTATATCCAGCAGTGGACGTCACATAACATAGGACCGGTCGATGTAGCGACGCTTCAGGAGGACTATATCCAGCAGTGGACGTCACATAACATAGGACCGGTCGATGTAGCGACGCTTCAGGAGGACTATATCCAGCAGTGGACGTCACATAACATAGGACCGGTCGATGTAGCGACGCTTCAGGAGGACTATATCCAGCAGTGGACGTCACATAACATAGGACCGGTCGATGTAGCGACGCTTCAGGAGGACTATATCCAGCAGTGGACGTCACATAACATAGCACCGGTCGATGTAGCGACGCTTCAGGAGGACTATATCCAGCAGTGGACGTCACATAACATAGGACCGGTCGATGTAGCGACGCTTCAGGAGGACTATATCCAGCAGTGGACGTCACATAACATAGGACCGGTCGATGTAGCGACGCTTCAGGAGGACTATATCCAGCAGTGGACGTCACATAACATAGGACCGGTCGATGTAGCGACGCTTCAGGAGGACTATATCCAGCAGTGGACGTCACATAACATAGGACCGGTCGATGTAGCGACGCTTCAGGAGGACTATATCCAGCAGTGGACGTCACATAACATAGGACCGGTCGATGTAGCGACGCTTCAGGAGGACTATATCCAGCAGTGGACGTCACATAACATAGGACCGGTCGATGTAGCGACGCTTCAGGAGGACTATATCCAGCAGTGGACGTCACATAACATAGGACCGGTCGATGTAGCGACGCTTCAGGAGGACTATATCCAGCAGTGGACGTCACATAACATAGGACCGGTCGATGTAGCGACGCTTCAGGAGGACTATATCCAGCAGTGGACGTCACATAACATAGGACCGGTCGATGTAGCGACGCTTCAGGAGGACTATATCCAGCAGTGGACGTCACATAACATAGGACCGGTCGATGTAGCGACGCTTCAGGAGGACTATATCCAGCAGTGGACGTCACATAACATAGGACCGGTCGATGTAGCGACGCTTCAGGAGGACTATATCCAGCAGTGGACGTCACATAACATAGGATCGGTCGATGTAGCGACGCTTCAGGAGGACTATATCCAGCAGTGGACGTCACATAACATAGGACCGGTCGATGTAGCGACGCTTCAGGAGGACTATATCCAGCAGTGGACGTCACATAACATAGGACCGGTCGATGTAGCGACGCTTCAGGAGGACTATATCCAGCAGTGGACGTCACATAACATAGGACCGGTCGATGTAGCGACGCTTCAGGAGGACTATATCCAGCAGTGGACGTCACATAACATAGGACCGGTCGATGTAGCGACGCTTCAGGAGGACTATATCCAGCAGTGGACGTCACATAACATCACGCCTGTAATCTCCGAATGGTTAGACAGAGGAGTCCCTATAGTACACCCACATTTCGCCAGTTATATTTAAATCCCATCAGACGGGCACAAATCCAGGGTCCGGACTGCTACTGCTGAGAAATTGTTTTAATTTTTAGTCCAAACTATAGATTTTTTGTAAATACATAATTATTGCTTCATATTTTGCAATAAATTACCAGCGTTGTGTTATCGCGCTTCTCTTTCTTATCTATGCAGTCCGACAGTGACCGCGCTTTAGGTCATGTAGTCGCCTATGACAAGCACTGACTTCTATTATACAAGTGTTTAATAGAGGTGAGTGATGACGAGACATTATTTAGAAAAAAAAAAGGTTTTAATCTAAGAGTTGAGGTTTTAATCGCAGAGGTAACATTGCAATAGATAGGTACCACAAAAAAAAATAGAAAGTTAATTGCAATAAAAAACAATCATCTTACAAAAATACACTACAAAGTGAAAAATAACTTTAATTTTGGAAGTCGGTGGCAAATAACGAAAAAACTAAAGTAATGACACCGACTTCCGAAATAAAAAGTTGAAAAATTGAAAGCTTGGGTTTAATCGCAGGAAAGGAGCTTTATCCAATTTGCATCAGCCAGGAATGTGGTGTACTATCGAAAGCTTTATGATAATCTATAGGTATATGTACAATTAATGTATCTATTTTATGTACTGGCATCTATATTTAACCGTTCTCTGCATGTGGCCATGTGGCCCCGACTGCAACCCTTCTATTCTTCTTCTACTTATTTGATTGTGGTGTTTGATTTGTGAGTTGAGTTAATATTTTGCAAATAGAAGGTAAGCATGTGATTCGTCGATGTATATTGGGAAGGTTGTGTTGTATAATAGTACATTACTGCAGCGGCCAGCAAAACAGGCAGTGATGGACGAACGTGTAAATGTGGCTCGAGGCGAAGCCGAGGCACACATACGTAAGTCCATCAGTGCCTAGTTGTGACCAAAGCTTATATAGTACTTTTCTCAAATAATGCGTGGAAATTAAAACTAAGTAGTACCTATGCAGAACTTTTTATTTGAAAATACAATTACTTTTCAAAATCAATGACGAACAACGAACAACAATCATTTTTCCCTCGTTAAAGTGTTCATTTGTTTTTTTTTTTTTCAATAAACAGCTTTCTATTTGTTTTTTGGGGAAGCCGACCCCAACATAGTTGGGAAAAAGGCTAGGCAGATGATGATGAGCTTTCTATTCGCAAGCCAGTTTGAAATTTAAATAAAACCTTTGATAAGTTACCCCTTGGTTGCCATTTTTCGGAGTAAAAGATCGTTACATTTTTAAATTACACGACAGATATGAGTTTACTGTGTAATTTATTTGGCCGCTAAGCCACGACAGATTTGGATTTTCATACAACTTTTGCCGACCGCTGCAGCTGCTCGCATGTATTTGGCCAGTGCAGCAATTTCGATTTATCTCGAAGAAGGTTGTCAAAATAATGCTCATATTTCCAAGCATTTTTGAGAAAATAGTATTAGGTAGCATGTAGATATTTTATTCCTGTTGAAACGAATTCGGGTTTGTTCTGTTTTTCTAATATATATATTTTTTTTTTGTTATAGACTTGTGTGGTATCTTTTGTTTTGTGTACCAAACATTTTGTATTTGTCTACACCTACCCGATGACTTCCCGTTATATCTTTCTATTATATTTGTAATAGCCTCTGTTATCTCTTTAAATTCCATTTCATCTATTGCTCTCCATTTTATTTCATGTTCTGTAATCCAGGCTACTTTATTATTGTGTTGTATTTGTTCTTCCCATATGCTACATTAGAATGTTTCTAGGTGTTCTTTTCATGGTGTGTCTGTGTTGTTTTCTATTATTATATCGATGTGTGTTTTCTGAATGTTTCTGTAAAATACTTTTTCATTCATAGCTAATGTTGCATTTTGGAGCATAACTGTTACGCAGATGAAGGCAACACTTCTTTCAAGCCAGAAAAAATATTATTATGTACATATACATATATTTTAAGAAACATTTTCAATTGATCGGTGCGTGCAGGTGAAACAACGAGGACGAAGTCCCTGGGGGTCGCTTTACAAGGTATTTTTGTCTCCAACTAAATAATCAAAGCTCTGTACTTGAAGGTATAGCAAATAAGAAAGTTGCCTTCAAAGTGTAATGAAAATAATATAAACAAAAACCGGTTTAATGCCGTAATTACAGAAACAATTAAAAAGTAATTAAATATGTCCCGCGTGGATCCACGTTCATACGAAGGGTTAAAGAGTAACTGTGGACCAAAAAAATATATGTATGTCATGTACCTATGTATTGAAGAAGAATACATTTTACTAACTCTGATAATGAATTTGATTATTAAAAACTCGCTCTTGCTCTACCTGTTACATCTAAGTATGCCAGGCCACCTGAAAAAGTTACCTACGTAATTAGTTATAAAAGTGAAAAAAAAATATCATACCCCAAAGAAAACTCAGTTGGGGGGGAAAACACGTCGTACGTCACATTACGTATGACTATTTTAATTTCGCCGCGGCATAATCGAGGCGGCTATTTTCGAGTTTTTATTTTGGTGAAGTTCGCGTGTGGTCGAAGTCGCCATGATGTTTTGGCGGGAAAAATCATAATGGTTGACGTTGGCCACCGGTGCAGCCGCTGAAGTGACACCAATAAGCAGATTTAATAACAAGCCAGGACAAAATAATGGTGAGTCCATATTTATCGTGTACCTAACTTTAATTTTACTATAGATTCGGAAATAATTTAACCATTTTACCTATACGTAGTAGCTGCTGGTCCTTCTTTGTTTATTTTCTTTTTAATTGTGTTTTTTGAGGGTGCCTTGCGGGCTAATCCCGTGTGCGAAAAAAAAAATGCCTTTAGAGCGGTTTCGCACTACGTCCGATCCGAATCCGAGAAATAGTCCATAGTCCTGTTTGTTCGGATCTAGTGCGCAACCCCTCATACAAATAGGACAATGGTCATTTCGGAGCGGCATTTCTCGGATTCGGATCGCATGTATTGCGAAACCGCTCTTAGAGTGGTAGGACCATAGATATATGAATTACATTTCTATGGATAGGACATATAGACACCCTTTTGGCTGACTGCGCGCTTCAAATCAAATCAATTAAATAATCTAGGAATTGCAATATTTGATTAGTCTATCAAATGGATTTACAAGGTAGTTATTAATTACCTTACCACATGTGAACTTTGGTGTTACAGTAACGGAGGGAAGTGGTATGTTCAAAATTCACTTGATACCTATGTTTTACCTATCTAAAGATATTTAAATTTTAGATATCATATTTATAATTATCATATTCATATCATATAATTTTAGATGTCTTAAAATCTACTTCTTTTATTGTTAAGTCCCTACTGAGCCCGTTCATATCATTAGATTTTGTTTCAGTTCAGTACCTATGTACGGTAGGTACCTATAACTACATTACCTCCGTACCTATGTATGTAGGTATTGGTACCTAAAGTCACGTTGTGAGGATAAAAATATTAAACAAGTATGTACCTTAAAGTTATCTACGCAAAACTCAAAAGCGTTTTTCTCCTTAAATAAATATTGCAATTTTGAGTACTTACTTACTTAGACCCATTTCATAGTTTTAGTTATGTTAGGATTTAATTTTGTTATTTTTAGTATTAGATTTGCCATGAAATATATATTTCGGATTTCATAGTAGACATAAAGTAGACAGATCTAAAATCCTATCAAGCCGACAAACTATGGAGTGCTATGCTATACGTACTTTTGGAGAAAACTCTTCTGGTGGTTTTCTTTCTGATGGTAGGAATTTCTTAGTCAGCCCGGAATTTGGAAGTTGGCGGTGTGATACCCCAGTGAGAGCACGTAAAGCCGTTGTCCCGCGCCTGATCTCTCTCAGGTCGTGTCGGATTGCCGTCCCATTGGACTATGAGAGTGAGGGAGGCCCGTGCACCTGTGTTTGCGTGCACACTTGGGCACTATAATACTTATCTCCCGCGCCGAAGGCTAGTCTCCGTTGAGACTGGCCTGGAGGACTTTATTTATTTATTTACATCAGGAGATCACAGTAGTATATTGTCTCAGCCCTCAGGGTCCCAAATGTGCATTATTAATTCTAGCGGCGGCGGCTTCAGTTTTATTTTCGACTAAACCACTGCGAACAGCTGTGTTCCATTATTCAAAAAATTAAAAATATTACCACTCCCAGCACTATATATTTTTGAAATTTGTATTTTTGTGCACCAAAATAAGCATGAAATCTGCATAATGATCTTGTATCTAGACCTAGCCGCAAAGTCCACATGCTTCGTAGACCTAGACGAAATAATAAACTTTTTTCTAATAATGCCTTTTGTATGGCAACCGAAGTTTATAATAAACTACCAGACTGTTTTAAAAGTCTTAACTTTAGGTCATTTAAATCTAAATTATTAAATTATCTGTTATGTAAATCTACTACTCGACTAATGATTTTATGAATGAAATGAAAAGTTGACTTAAACATTAGAATAATTTATATTCTGATCTTATTACCTTTATGACTTAATTTAATCTTTTTGACATTTGCATTCCTAATATTTGACTAATTTGCAATTTGAATGTTATTCTAATTTATTTAATTCAATGTTATATCTAAAAAAATAACCAAACCCCTGAAAATGTATTTGTACGCCGGAAACGGCAGAATATTATATGAACTTTTAAAACTATGTAACAACTCTGTAACAATATTCTGAAAAATAAATGAACTATGACTATAACTAATAAGACTCCATTGCTTTAGAAAATTAAGCCATTCATCATTCATCAGTAGGCACTAATGCGCTACCCAATTTTTTTTTCTTTTTGTAAAGTACCATTTTCCGTAGGTGCTGGGCTCAAGGCTATATTATTCATGAGAATTTCCAATTTACGTATAATAATAACAATCTTTATTGCAGACCACAAGATCCATAAGGAAAACAACATAATTTAAAAATAATAGGTAATTAATACAATAAAATGGCTTAGGTAGGTACATATACTAATTATAATCATAATGTAAGTATATATAACCTATCAAGGAAACTACTTAATGGTTCGTTGATTGATAGATATGCTTATTTCTTCCTCAACTTTGGTAAAAATGGAACCAGCAAAGTATTTCATATTGTATCTACCAGTCTCCTGCCCTTATCCCAATTTATTTGGGGTTGGCGCAACATATATTTTTCTTCCATACTTCTCTATTACTCCGTGACTCGGCTGTCATTTGTGGATCTTTTACAGTCGTTACGAGTACCTAATCACCACCTAATCACCTAGTCGTTCCATGTAAAATACTGGTATTCAGCTGCATCCGGTAAGACTGGAAGCCGACCCCAACATAGTTGGGAAAAGGCTAGGCAGATGATGACGAGTACCTAATCAGAAGCCCGAAAGTCTGACAACCAGTCTTACCAAGGGGTATCGTATTACCCAGTAACTGGGTTGTGGAGGTCAGATGGTTGCGGAATCCAGATGATGACTTCTCGTTCTCTATTAGTCGTCATCTCGGTAGCATCCCCTTTTTAACCATATCATTATTCACACAGTCCGTCCATCGTTTCTGAGGTCTTCCCCTATTCTTATAGCCAGCGTCATTCACGACACCGACGTTAACTTCATATTCTACATAAAAAAAACTACACGTTAAAAAATCTCGCAAAAAAAGAAGATGATTTAAATCTTTGATAACTAAGATTTAGGTACATATTGGTATATATACCTAGTGGTATTGTGGAAGGTAAGAATCTTCGCGTAGATACATAAGTGTAAACGCGTTCTATAATTAAGAAATCACGCTTAGACAGCATGCATACACTGCAACATGATGACGCCATCAAGGACTGGAGGATTAGGCATTTGTTATCTGGTATCGATGTTATCGCCCGCCGTCAACTACCCGAGATTGGTGTCTGGCTCATATCTTTATCATATCTATGAAATAATCCACCTGCCGCATGTAATCGACACTAATATTCATGGAAACGTCTAGCGAATGCTGCGCCAGCGCAATACCTAATCACTTACAAATTTCTAGTTTTTCTTGTAAAAATAATAGAAATCACTGTTCTTTTTTGCATTAATTTAATATACTTACCGGTTAATTCGTGTAAAAATTACGCGAACAATTCAGATACAAGAAATTTCATGTATTAATAATTCTGAACATAATTTAATTAAAGCTCAAGGATCTTTGAGCATGAGCAACTTCGAATTACTGTTTGCGCATGCGGCATGGATCTGTATGTTAATTATCGGACTCTTTTGACTGTAACACATCCTTATTTATTTCCCTACATACAAACTAGGTTCCTTATAAGGAGTCTTCAGAAGTACGTTTGCCCTATAAGTTAGGTGTGCTGTTAAATAATTTCCCATCTCAGTCAAAAATCAGCCTGTATTGTCCCACTGCAGGGCAAAGGCCTCCCTTTCCTTTTTCCACTTAACTCGATCCTCAGCCAATATGGACATTGGTCCATGAGGGATTGCCCTCATATAAGCGTAAAGTTCGTCCCGCCAACTACTCCTGGGTCTTCCGCGATGCCGTTGAACGTTTTCAGGAACCCATGCTGTGGTGGTCTAAATGAATAGGTAACAATGAATTAATAAAAATAATATATAAAAAATAGTGGGGTCCGTGGCTAAATAATAACAGCCGCACAGGTCGATCGATCAGGTTAAGCTACGCTTGCCGCGGTTGGTCTGTGGATGGGTGACCATCTTTACATACTGAGACCCCTCCGTGCCTCGGAAAGCACGTTAAGCCGTTGGTCCCGGCTGTCATTCGTGGATCTTTGACAGTCGTTACGGGTAGTCAGAAGCCCGAAAGTCTGACAACCAGTCTTACCAAGGGGTATCGTATTACCCAGTAACTGGGTTGTGGAGGTCAGATAGGCAGTCGCTCCATGTAAAATACTGGTATTCAGCTGCATCCGGTTAGACTGGAAGCCGACCCCAACATAGTTGGGAAAATGCTAGGCAGATGATGAATATATAAAAAATAATATATTGTATTGTGTCATCAGAATCCACTAGTTGATTCAATACATAAACAGTAGTCGTATCGTAGTGTTATATTTCTTCCGGAATAAGATAAGCAGTTAGGGACTATTGAAAATACTGGAAAACAAACCTTGAGTTGCCAACCAGAAACTGCTTATCATCTAGTAGATAATAACTTAATTAGGTAGGATTAAAAAATCTCCCATATCTTGTTGCATACAACTAAGTGCCTACTGCCTGTAGTTGTATGAAACAACTGATTTCTTTTCACTTGGTGAGCCAAGAATCATTTGTGCGGAATGCATGGTAACAGTTTTCTATATTAGATAAGCCTAGCAGTTTTTATATGTAGGTATTTCACACATATTTGGAACCATACCTAATGTTACCAAGTTAACCATTTCCTAAAAATAACATATTTGGTATGTGAGGATGTGCAAGTGTGTGACCTGTTTATGTTAGTTAGGATGACACATACGGATTTGACTGAATTTAGCAATCTGGAAATGTAGAATCTTGGACACAGATCAATTACCAAAACATACACACACATACACTTGCGTGCAAAAAATTTACCCACCCCGCGCTCTTCGATTTGAAACAAGATAATTAAATAAGTTTTATTAACAAGAACCTATTTTGTAGTACCTACCTATCTACTAAAATCTTTCTAAAAACTCTTCTTACATTACGTTAGAGACAGTTATCAAAACTGATTTATGGTTTTTGAGAAAATCGCGAACTTAAAAACATATCGACGGGTCAAATAAAGAGCCTTTAATTTTTTACGAAGTCGGTTATAAATTCAAGTTAAATGATCAACAAACAAATATAAATAAACAAAATTAAGTTTTTGTCAATTTCACTAAAAAGATCACGCTGTTATTCCGAGCAAAAGTGAGTGATGACGCCATGTTTACAATTGAGTCAATCATGTCAAAAATATTACTTTTATCAATGTAAGGAGTAAGGATAAATAAACTTTCTCTTACTTACCCTCACACAAAATAATTAAAAATACTTATTCATTAACATTTTTGAGATGATATCGTCTCTCAAATAGAGAGCACAGGGTGGGCCAATTTATTTGCACGCAAGTATAGTTTATGTATGTATATAAACTCAAGTTCCCTTAGTAAGTAATAAGTATCCTTACACAGTCCTTTTGCTTCGTTTACGTTCATCATACGCGCACGCCGGTTGCGAGTACTACGCACCTGACCTTTCTGAAGAACTTCACCAATTAGGGCGTCCGCGCCCTAGTAGGAGACCGCACATTTGGATAAACATCGACGTAAATGTATTTTTTTATTCCCAAAAATTAGTTAAATATGATAATGATAAAGCACTTAGTAAGCGTATTTAAGTTAGGAAAGCAGACTTAAAAAAAAAGGTGCAGTTACGTCGATGTTTCTCCAAATGAGCGATAAAGTGACCTACATCCTTCATTTCCACTTAAATCTGCCTTGTAAATTTTATAACTTTTGTTAGTCGCCTCTCATTCATCCAAAACATGACGAATTTATATTTTACCCTTATTCATACGACTCTTTGACGCAGATAAGTAACAAAGTGATCGCACCATCACGATGACTTGACACGATGAAAAAATGAAGAAATATTACTAACTCAAACTCAAGGCATTTATTTCAATTAAACCATGTACAGGCACTTTTGAATTGTCACAATTAACTAGTCGGTCAGTTAGTCAGAAAGTTGAAGCTAGTTGCCCATTCCAAAACATAGATCTCTATGGAGAAGAACGGGCAAGAAACTCCATGGACACTCTTTTAAATCAAGATATTACAAAATCCTGGGTACATTATTCTTGTTGCTTCTGTATGTGAGAACAATGTAAAAAAACACACAAATGAAGTAACAATTCAAAATAAGTATAAGATTAAAAATAAGCCAGTGGCAGTTAAGAGATGACCAGTCTCAACCGACGGCGCCCGTTCACGAACATGACGCGTGGATCAGCACCATCCAGCTCAACCATTTTGTAGGGAACCGAATGATCCAACACACGCGCCACCATCAGTGAGACATTTAAGTGAACATGACACATTCTTAACTGCCATGCTCTTTCAAGTCAACATAAAAAAAAATCATAATAAACGGATCCATAATTCTGACATTTACAAAATTGAAAAAATGCTTCTAAATTATACAAAACTATAGATTGCAATTTATTTAAGAGATGAATAAAATTTTTACTACCAAACAGGAAGAATTGTTTAGTATTGAAGTATTAAACAATTAAAAATTGATTGAATAAAAATAAACATTAAGGTGAATGCGCAGTGGTAGACCGCGAAATTCAAATTTTCTTACGTTTTTTGCAATTTGCAGGCCAGTGTCAGGTTGTATCTTGATCAAAATTTGATTCACGACAATAACAGGTACGTATTTATAGAATTATAATCATTAGAATCATTAATACATCTTTCTAAGTTAGATTTGTACCACTAAGCAGTTTTCCATAAGAGATTTGTTGTCGTGGTACAAATCTAACTTAGAAAGATGTATTAATGATTCTAATGATTATAATTCTGTAAATACGTACCTGTTATAGTCGCGAATCAACTTTTGATCAAAATACAACCTGACACTGATCTGAAAATTGCGAAAAACGTAAGTAAATTTGAATTTCGCGGGCTACCCTGGCACTTCCCCCTTAAGATCGTAATGTCAGAACCACTAAAAAAGAAAAAGGGAAGCACCTCTTCCAAATATTGAAATTTTAACTAGTGAGCCCAAGTGCCTGTGGAGCAGCCAAGCATTTTTATCTACGATATAATCATCTATAATATGCTTGTCTACATAGCGTGCGTTTAATGCATGTTTTAAATTTCTTCTCATTTAGTTGAAGAATATCGAGTGTTATTTTATTATAACATTTTACACAGAAACCCATAAAAGAAGTTTTTACTTTAGACAATCTGAAACGCGGTTGATATAATTTGTTCCTATTTCTAATGTTAAAATTATGCCTGTCACTTATCTTACTAAAAAGATGTAGATTTTTTCGAACGTGCATAATGTTTTCATATACCTATATATTGACAAGGAACCGTCGTCATGATGTTAATTGTTTTGAATTACTAAATAATATTAATAATTTATTACCAATTTTATTTGGTCATAGGGCTCAATTGGTTGGTTTTCTATGGAGCAAAAATAATGAGTAAATAACAAGCAGTTAATACTAAACAATAAGACAACTACTTACATTATGTAGAGCCGGGCCTACTACCACCAGTACCACCTCTTACAACAACTCAACAGTACTATTTTAATCTTACTTACGTGTGGGAATTGTTTTAAGAGACCACCGGTTGGCCCCTAAAAGCAACTTGTCAAACAATTTCCCTTGATACGCTTATGGTTGCCGGTACTTTTGATTTTGAACCATTCACTTTCATACATCTCAAGATTATAAGCATGTATTTTTACTTATTAGGTAGCTGTTTACTTACATTGGCATGATGATGAAATACATTAAGCTGAACGTGGCGGGTGTGATAAGGGGAAACCGGCGCAAACCGGCTGCGGCGGCCCGTCCGCCTGCCCCCGGCGGACTTTGCGATACGGAGAAGTAAACACGTCTACTTTGACGATACGTGAACCAACATATTGCTACATTCTTGCTACAATGCTAATAAGGCATAATGGAATCATGTTTGTCCATATTCCATATACCTACCAAGTGATCATGTTTTTTTCAGTACCGTACTTGTATAAAGACTTCAACCTGATTGAGTGAGACTTGGTCCATCAGTACAAACAACAACGCTACAGAACACGTGTGCACTGAAAGTGATAGGTCCTCTTTTTGTTGTTTCGATGGCTCGACAGTGAATATAACTGGCACAAAATTTCGCCAGTTCCACGGCATCGTCGTCGATGGCAGCGCAGAGGGTTGCTTGAGGGAGATAAAGCTTCAAAGATTTCATGGCGCCTATACAAGGCCTACCATGGCACCAGGCATTACCTACTTTTATCTTTTAAGAGTGCCCAGCTTATGTTTTCTGCTTGTTGGGACTTGGGATTCATCAAACTGGTCCTGTTAGCTTCGGGAAACTGTGCCAGAAAACATGTCCAATAGCGTTATTATGAATGTGTTCGGGACTCTTGATAAAACCAAAGCATCGTAATGTGGAGCAGCATAAGGCAAACTACTGCAGTCTTTAAGTGACAGCGGAAAACTTAATGGCATCCTGGCCCTGTTCTGGAATGCATTGAAATCTAAAGCTTCAAGTTATCTGATGACCTTAAAAAAATCCTATGGGAGTCGCAAAGAAACTGGAAACGTTTCTTGAGATACAGAGGGGTGGAAGGCTCTTACCTTGGTAAACAAAGGAAGTCCATTTATCTGTATTGCTGAGTAACTACGCTTGCAGACTTTCTTGGAACTATAACTTATAACTTGGTGTTGTTAAACAAACATAATTAGATTGCCCAATATTAAATAACAATTTGTTCAAAAACTGAGGAAAAATATGGATATGTTTGCAGTGTCTTAAAATAAATGTTATCGATTATGAATACCTAATATTCCAAATAATATGACCTCGCGTTATTGTGTGTGTCCTCTTTACATCACAAATAAACTGAATATAATATGACCACCTAAATATTTGACGCTGATAACAAGAAAATACAACCTGCCCTCAATAGAATAAAATTTCTTATTTTTCCCAAAAATCATTGCACACGGCGGTATATCGTCGCACATGGTAGGTATATTTTTATTAAGTCCTACATAAACTTTAGCACTGAGACTGAGTTAGCGTTGAAGACGACAGCAGTGGTGATAAGCGAACCGGCCGTAACCGGCGCACGCGCCGCGCGTCGGCCGCAGGGGGCCGACCGCGCTCACACGCGCCTATCACGGACGCGTACACACTTATTGAGCACACGCACACAAAAGCACACATTACTACTGATAACATTATCACTCGTTTGAACAAGTATTCAATGACGCACAGTTTTGCAGTGTATTTGCTCACGGTGCGGTGCCAATGGAGAATTAGGTGCTTTGTCACGTTAGCTAATGCTGCACAACAAAATATGCTACCAGAAAGTTTCAGGAAATTGAAAATGCTATAATTTTTTGGTATCACACCTTCATTCTTGCACATGTTTGGCAGAGACGTAGCCAAACTAAGTTCAATAACAAAGTACTAGAGCCTTACTAACCCGCCTAACTGCCCCATTAGATACTATTACCTAATTAAACCATGTGTAAAAAATTATAAGATTACCAACTACAGTTTCAAAAAACTTTCAACTTGAGTGATAAGTAAATGACGATCTGAGACCGGTGCACTACTACAATGCGCGGTAGTACAAAACTTAGAAGCATTGTGCCTCTGTAGGGTGTCAAAAACATGTAGGTAGTTTATAAAACACACAAACATGTTTGACATACACATGTATTGTGACTGCCCCGTTGGTCTCGTAGTCGCAAGCGTGACTTCTGAGCGTGGGGTCCTGGGTTTGATACCCAGGTCGGGCAAATTGTTTCCTATTGAGTTTTTCCATTAGGAATTTCTTAGTGACAGCCCGGAGTTTGGAAGTTGGCGGTGTGATACCCCCGTGCCTCAGAAAGCACGTTAAGCCGTTAGTCCTGCTCCGGATCTCTCTCCGGTCGTGTTGGATTGCCTATGAGAGTGAGGAAAGATAGAGCGCACCTGTGTCTGCGCACACACTTGTGCACTATAATATCTCCCGCGCCGAAGGCTAGTCTCCGCCGCCATGGTCGAAATGCGGTCTGGAGGACTATACTAGAGCCTTGAAATCAAGTCATATAAGAAGTTAGCTAGGAAACTACATGGAAAATTGTAATCTACATCTATCTTCACCTCATTTAAGCGGCGACTGGTGTAGTTTTAGACGTGTTATTTGGCAGGTAGGTGCTTAATCAGTAATCCGGTTACCCAGACACCTGATTAGATAAGCGAACCACGATGCAACCGGCTCTATGGGCCATCCTCATCACTGTCAAGCCACGTGTACGCACGAAAGTCACAACGCACCTCGAATTTTCCGATGACCTAGCTGATATCTTTATCAGACAGCTGATATATCTGTCTGGCGGAATTGAATCAGAAATGGAGGTATTATCCATACTAATTTATTTTTATTATAAATGCGTATGTGTGGTCTGTCTGTTACCTCTTCGCGCTTAAAACCGCTGAACCGATTTCGATGAAATTTGGTATAAAGATAGTTTGAGTCCCGGGAAGGGACATAGGATAGTTTTTATCCCGGCATTCCCATGGGATCGAGACTTATGCAGGTGAAACCGTGGGGCACTGCTAGTATTATAAATGCGAAAGTGTGTCTGTCTGTCTGTTGTCTTCATGCTTAAACCGCCGCTGAACCGATTTAGATGAAATTTAGTGTAGAGATAGTTTGAGTCCCGGGAAAGGACATAGGATAGTTTTTATTCCGATATTCCCACGGGATCGACAATTATGCGGGTGAAACCGCGGGGCGCTGCTAGTCTGTAATATTAACTTTCAGGTGTGAAGTTCGTTTTTACGACGCAATTTCAGCTGCAACATCGATAACTTAACAATCGAATCGAATGCCATTGACTCGCCTAGTCGCTAAAATCTGCGCAGGTAATCGATGTTAATTTCACGAATGAATATTATGTAACGTTACATACGACTTCGATATGATTGTGGTCAAGTTGATTGTTACCAGGAATGTCACCCTAACTCAAGTGAAAATTACACTGCCCAAACAGGGAATGTACCCCGGAACGTCTTGATCGTGAAGTGCTCTTGCGACAAGATGGATAGGTGTTATCTTCAAACCAAATAGGTACGTGGCTCTTGGAGCGCACGGTCGAAGATTCTGAAGAAATAAGCCTATTACTAATTAATACAATAATACGTACAAAGTTAAAGGTTAGTCTCAGACTTTTAACGGGTATCTATCGCGACTTATTTTTAGGTATGTATTAGGTAACTACTTTGCTGGTAGATTGCATAAAAAATACCTAACATCTGCAGAGCTGCGTCATTTCCCGTACTTACGACTCTATATCCACTTTAAGGTCTATTCAAACCTAAGCGGTATTCGCTGCCGCCGGCGCCGTGGGTAAAGCGCATACCGCGCGGGTTTCGCTCAGGTACCTATTTAGTATCAAGTTCCGCGGCTAGAGCGGAATAGTTGGTGCCATATAGTACCGCATAGGTATTGTTTCGCTTGTTCCTGAGCGAAACTCGAACTCAGTATTCTACCCACAAGGATCACGAAATCCGCTTTGGTGTGAACAGTATATTACCGCATACCCACTCGGTTTTCTCTAACGCAGACGGTAGCGCGGAATACCGCTTAGGTTTGAATAGGCCTTTAGACCGCTCTTCAATAAGGTGTTAGATAATTTCATAATTTATTATATTTAGATATTTTTGTACGAATTCATATGATCCTACTAAGATGTTTTTCACTATCTAATTCTTCTTGAAAACATATTTATTTCCGAGATCTGAGTTCCTCTATAAATACGTGATAGCCACCACGACACATAAACGCTTTGTTCTTGAAATTACTGTCCTGAAGGCGATTAGTAATGAGATCGTCAATAAGAACCAGTAAGAGGTCGCTTCGCACCGACACTGCGATATCAGTCACCTATTGAACCGCGGCCTATCGGACCGGTAATAACTGGACAGCAGCCGCGGCAGGCGGCTTCTGATAACGCTCCCACGTACACAAGTCGCTACGTGAGTTTAATGATACAACCCGCTCAAGCCAAACTAACCCTTATTGCAACGGACCTTCGGGGCCAAAAAGTTTCAAATAATCTTTAATTTTCATTCAAATGAACAAACACGTCAGCTGCTCACTCTGAAGGGAAAATTTTTAAAAATGTATGAACTTATCATGTTCGCGGGGGACTCGTCCTCTTATCAGCGCGTTGTCTCTCGCAGACGTTTTATAAGTAGGCGACGCGGGCGCCCGCCATCATTGTCCGTAGCGACCGCGCGGTGACCACAACTAGTTTTTATTTGTTAGAAGTTTCTTAGTGAACAAGTGTTTACGATGTTAGTGTTTCCGGCTTGGAGGTCAGATTTACCTCGGGATGGATGCAGGGTGCCACGGTGGATGCCTGCCGAGAGGTTCGCTCCCTATTTTGCGAGACCTGTAGCTTTGCCGCCTCTTCCACCACAGGTGCGATCTTTTTTAGTTGCAAATATTCAACAGACGTTAAAAAAAGACATGTTTTGACAACAAAACTATTAATTTTCATAAAAATCTAATGTTTTATATAAAATATTTTTTTGCAGTTGGAAGATGAAGATTCGTCCGGTGGTTCGTCCCCTGAGAGGAATTGTTCTGACACAATTGATAACGCCGAGGGTGTGTGCATGTGGCGCGGCTGCGGCGCGCACTTCCCCAGCGTGGCGCGCCTGTCCGCGCATGTCGCCCGCGCACATGCGCTTGCACATACAGATGGACTCTTCTACTGCGGATGGAAAGGATGCACGAGGCCACAAAGAGGCTTTAATGCACGGTTAGTTTCTGACTTTATAAAAAAATAACAGAAACTTTTTATTTTTTTATTTTATGATTATTAATAAGTATGGTTTCGTAGCATTTTTGCTTATTTTTTTTTTGTCGACAGGTACAAAATGCTGGTCCACGTACGAACACACACAAATGAACGTCCACACACCTGCAACCAGTGCAATAAAAGTTTCTCCAGAGCTGAAAACTTGAAAATTCATCTCAGATCACATTCTGGAGAGAAACCTTACGTTTGTCCTTATGAGGTAAATATTTTATTCACTTCAAATTTTACGAAAACTAAAAATAATGAAACCGAAAAAAATCTAAGGTAATCTGTTAACAGTAAGTTTTAATTTATGTCTTTTTTTCTTTTCCAGGGCTGCGGCAAAGCGTATTCAAACTCAAGCGACCGATTCAAGCACACACGCACACATGCAGTCGAGAAACCCTACTGCTGCAAAGTCCCCGGCTGCAACAAGCGCTACACAGATCCGTCCAGTTTGAGGAAACACGTCAAAACCTACAAACATTTTGCCACAGAACAAGTCACTAGGCGAGAATCCTCAGACGAAGTATACAGCCCCGACACGGTCTCACCTTCAAAGGAAAATAGCTCTTCGTACACTGTGATAGACCCCACATCACCGATACACACTAGTAGAGTGTGCAACCCACCCGTCAGCTCTCTTTCACCGACGCTACCGACATACACATACGCGCCCATGCTGTCAGACTCCGTCCCCACAACAGTGTCCTACGCTCCTATGGATCAAGTCACCTATATCAGGCCGCTAGAACCTATTTACCCAGTAAGAATTCCAACAAGTGAAATGTCTTACATGGAGTACACGCAGATGTATGAGCATGCGTACAGAAACTATTACTCCAGTACCCTTAGTTACCCAACACTGGGATCAAGTATTAGTGACAAAGTGTTCACATATGAGGACCAACCTCGATTGGAAGAAGTTTCACTCAAAAAAGTAGAGGACAGTCCCCAGATATACAGGCAAATGGAAGAAGACATGCCTTTGAACCTTATTTGCACAAAGCGGCGTGAATACACTTCTATTGAAGAACTAGTCAGACGCACAGACTTACCTTTAGATTTAAGTACTAAGAGTTAATTTATTTTTATTAAACTTATTCATAATTACTTTTTGATTTTCATTCATTACCATAGACAACTCGCTGTTGTGCAAAGGTGCGAAGTCTATGATAAATATTAGCACCTGTTTGGTACTGTTCATCATATTCAGCACATCTTTATCAAAGTGCAAACATTGTACATACGTGACGAGACATACAAGCGGATTACTTCCTTATCAGATGACAAAATAAAACTCATGCGTGCAAAGTACGAGATAAAACGTATAGATTCCTATCAGCACAATGAGACATTCGACTGTGGAATATTTTGTCAACCGGATAAATCTGGTGACTGTGTCTTTTTATTGAGATAGGTCTGATTTAGGTATTACACTATTTATACACCAAAATAACTTGCAATCAACTTTATTCAATACATTCTCACACACAATTGAAGAAAACAAATTAATGGTTAGAAAATAATCCCTTTGAGAAAAATAATTCTTTATTACTGAAAACAGAGAAGTTGAATCACAAAGTTTATAATAATAAAAACATGCATTCTAATGTCGAACTGGAGTACTTAATTAAATTATAAATTGAAAAAAATGGAATATAATTATGAACTATTGATTATGGAGTATCAAAATATCCTAAATATATACTTAAGCCCTGACGAGTCGGGACATGCCTTCAGCGATGGTCCCGAGTGCGGCCAGGTCCTTTCGCGCGGTGTCCAACAAGTGAGCCATGCCTTTCTGCTGCAGCGACAGGAACTGCTTGACGTCTTCTTGTGCACCTATACACGAAGAAAGCAATTTAATTACCAATGCTCCTATTAGATAATCCATACTATTATTATACATGCGAAAGGGTGTCTCAATTCTTTATTGCGTACCATAATGTATATAGTTGGTAGGGAAATAATTATATTAGTCACAATTATGGACCCTGTCGGGCACAGCATAGATAGTAGGAGAGAGGGGGAAGAACACTGGGTGTTTATTGTGATAAATTTTAATATTAGTTAAGTATTTAGTAAGTTATATTGTTTTATGAATACAAAATTGAATTTACGAATTATAATTATTGTTTTATAAAGTATACAAGTTTCATTATTTAAGTAGTCACCTTGTAAAAACATTTTTTTTTTAATTAAGTACCTATTAATTATTGTTTTATTTGCTTATTTTTATTTATTATGTAATTAATATTTATTATCCCTAAGGCAAGTTATTTATTGGACGCTGCATATTTATTTAAAAATGTATTCTTTGTATTATGATTAGGTAGGCGTATCTTCATAGTGAGTATTTATAAAGTCTATTCAAGCTCATATTTCAAATTGATGTTATTTCAAGTTAAACAAATGTCAACTTTATTCCAATGGAGAGTAAGTTGATTTCAGAGTGACTATAAATACAGTAGCACTATTATAAAAGTTATTATAATGTTTGAAGTTGTAGGTGGGAATTAAAGTCATTTTTCCTTAAACTCATATTTGTTTGTATTATTGGAAAATAAATCGCCTTGTCTGTCTGTCTGTTACCTCTTAACGCTTAAACCGCTGAACCGATTTAGATGAAATTAGGTACAGAGATAGTTTGAGTCCCGGGAAAGGACATAGAATAGTTTTTATCCCGATATTCCCACGGGATCGAACCTTATGCGGGTGAAACCGCGGGGCACTGCTAGTATCTTAGATTTAAGCAAGTAACAAAATTTAAGTAACGTATCCGCACTATTAAACATTACTCAAATTTTGTATGCTCCGTTTCCACTAACAAACCGTAAAAACGGTTTTGAGAAGCATAGTATGAAGTAAAAGGTAATCTGTGGTACAAGCTTACTGTAAATACTTTATAAATAAAGCTAGCTGTGCCCGCGACTTCGTTCGCGTGCATGACGGAAAACGTTTTAATATTTTGCGCGGAACCCTAATTCTTATTCTAAAATAAAAGAAACAGACACTCCAATTTTATTTATTTGTATAGATAAAAACTATTTTGCTGTGCCCGACAGGGTCCATACTGATGATCACATATAATTTTAAGTTACCACTTAAGTCGAATGCAAATAAAGTTTTGAGTATTGAAGTAATAATACCAAACATCACGCTTATTTTCTACGAAAGAATAGGCAGAGGTGATAGTGCGCCAACATTATGCCAGTTTTCTCAGCAATTCGTGATGGAAAACCCAATAACACATTGAAATACAGCATTATAATACAGCGCCGTTTTAGGTTGAAAGTACGCTGCATTTTTTTTTGTGTAGGAATAATTCAGATGTTTAGGAAAGATTCCATTAGCCATACAGCCCTATTCAAACTTTACGGCGACTCGGAACATGAGGCGAGTCGCTGCGCAGCAACAAATTCAGGAGTCAGTGGGAGTGACGGGTGAGGTACTGCGCAACGAGTAGTGGACTTCAGAGCCGCCATAAAGTTTGAAGCGAACGAGGTATTGCAGATGGATTGCTATCCCAGAGACAAAGCTGAAATATCTTATGTGTCTGTTATCACTCGGGCGCCCATACACTTCTAACCGATATAACGCAACGCTGCTAGGCTGCAGAAATAGGTACAATGGAAGGACTTCCCGGAATATGGACTGAATTTGTTATCGACTTACTGTAGACAGAAAGAAGTAAGTATAAATCACCGTATCTTTAACAGTGGGTACTATAAAACCTCATTACATCACATTGCGTATTTCCCATAAGATATCTAACAACCGAGTCGCTCTATGGCGAACCAGAGATTTATTATCTACTAAATCATTCTACATCGTGTATCAGAAAAGTGTTGTCATATTTAAGGGTATGCCTTAAATGGCACCACTTTCTTCAAGGGAACAACATTGTAATCGAGAAAAAATTATCAGCTGTCCAATACAAAACTTCAATACCTACCCAACCCAAATGTATAGGAAAACTGATTATTTTTTCGCGATTACGATGTTAGTCCCATGGCGAAAGTTGTTCAGTTTGATTATCTGTAAAACACCCGAAAATATGACAACACTCTTCTGATACACGCTGTATAAATGTAATATGTATAGCGAGGTACATACCTACATAAACTCACGCCTTTTTCCCTTGGGTGTAGACAGAAATTATACAACGCCACCTGCTTCGACCTTTATATAAAGTCTATTCAAACTTATATTTCAAATTAATATTATTTCAAGTTAAACAAATATCAACTTTATTTTAAATAATAGTAATTAAGTTGATTTTAGAGTGAGTAGGACTATTGAAAAAGTTATAAAAATGTTTGAAGTTGTAGCGTAAACTGAACTTTATAGTGTAGGATTTAAAGTTATTTTTCCATAAACTCATATTTTTGGCAAATAATTCGCGAACGCAGATTAAGTACATGTATTGTTTGTCCTGACTTCAACGACCAGTCAATTCAAGTGACTTGAGAAGCCAGTTTTATTAATATTTGACTCTAGGAATTTTTCCTCCTTCAGCACCTATGCCTTATCTTTCAGCAAATACAGGCGTCATTTATGTTATATATGTCTAGCAATTTAGTAAAATAGAAGGAATTATAGCATCGAGCATCTTACCAGGGTCCAGGTGATAACGTTCATGCGACGCGCCTGCGCTTGCGCTGCGTTGCAGTCGCACCGCACATAACAGCTCGTTCAGGCGACCCTAAACAAAAACGATGTTAATTTTATTATACTCTACATTTAAAAAAAAAGGCAAATAATAAGGTATGCATAAGTTAGTCACTTTATAATATATGAAAGGGCTTATTATCATATTAGAGGGGCAATTCTCCTAATTTTAAGCTAATTCACAGTCTGACCTCAGTCTCACTCTGTCAAAAATACCTCTAATTTCCCTACATTTATGACAAGTTTTTGACATTTATTTGTCGCCGAGATGACACTGTGACTAGATTTTGAACGTTTTAATTTACGAGAATTGGCCTTCTGGTCGATTAAGGTTGTTTGGTTGACCCAAGGCATCACACCCATGCAAGAGTCATGGCCGCTCTTTGGAAAGCCAGTTGACCTAAAACCGAATTAGAAATGGCTTAATACAGGGTGTATTATTAATTATTATAGCATAATCAGCCTATAATGTTCCCACTGCTGGAACACATGCCTCCTCTCTTCAAGAGGAAGTGGGCCGTAAACCACCACGCGGGCCCATTGTGGGTTGGCGGATTTCACAGTAACTTGAATAACCCATAAAAGTTACTACAAAGGTAAGAAAGACAAAGGAAAATTTGACTTGAAAACAAGTTGAGCGTTTATCGCTAATTTATATCAAAAGGCAGTGCGTGTAAATTTTTTATCTTGTTGAAAAGATCTGTCGCACCTAAGTTCTAAGCACCGAAGTGGCTGATGTAGCGTTAGTGTCACTTGAGTCTACCTCGAGCACAATTTCACATGAGTATCACGCATGATTTGTTTAGATATAAAAGTTTAGCAGTTCGTGCTAGGGGCTGTTTATCTACCTCCGGTCATGCAGAACTAAGTATCGATTATTTAATGATAAATTAATGATGTGGTTATTGCGGATCTCCCCGCACGTTCGCAATGAATCAAGACAAAATAACTGGCTACAACCAGATTTATTGATTAGACAGATTTTAGATATCTGTGTTGTCTAACAATAGGTAGTAGAAATAATTTATTACCAGCGCCTATTTAACATTTTAAAATATAACGTGTTGTCGGCTAGGTAACGTAGGTACGGTATATTTTTTTGGGATTTGGGTTTAGCAGCATTTTCCTATCAGATATAATTCTCTGTCTGGGCAGTCTGCCTGCCCGCTTCCAACGTTGCACGTTGCTGAGTTTACTGTCTGAGCCCCATAAGCTGATATGAGCCGTCGTCGAATGTTCGTGGCAACAAGAGTGAAAAATAAGCCAGTTATTTTTTCCACAGTAGGGCAAAGACCTTTTTTAAATAAATTATATAATTCAAACGTAGTTCATAGCCCCGAAGTCACTCTTTGGAAGCGTGCATAAATATATCATCTTATCTTTCCCTAATCATTGTAAATGTACAAAATGATAAATGAAAATTGATTGTTTACATACATAGATTCTAATCAGTGTCATAGCACTACAATGACAAGTCATTAAACAGAAGAACAATGATGTGTAAATTATATTTTAGAGATTCAAAGAGGACAGAGGTATACAAATGACATACCCCCTACCTGTATTGGTTAACTTATAACAATTATATATTACCTAATGTCTAGAACAGCCGGAAAAGGCTCTAAACATAACATCACGCCATGTTTACCCGAATGATTGACTGATTAAAGGCGCAATGGGTTATTCAATTATTTCATGGTACCAATAATTATCTAAATATCTACTTATGTTATTTTATTCCGAGGTTGGTCTTTCAACTCTACACAAAATTACGTGCTGTAAGTACTCTTTATTTGAATGCTCCAAAGAGTATTTAATTTTAAAACGCATTTTATTCGTTGAGTAACTATGTAATATCTTATTTTTATATCAGGGTACTTTTTAACTGATAAAAAGATGAACTATCGTCTGCTACTAAGAATTTCTTTAATGGAATAGGCATCTTTTATGCATCGTATTCATGGGAAACACAATTTAAACAAAATTCTGTTTCATGTTTTTTTTATTGCAGGATACATGTTGCCACAACACTAAAGTCGTTGTTTGCAAAAATGTTGCACAACTTTTGTTTCTCATGAATACGGAAGTATTATAATAAGTGAATAAGGTTAGTCTTATTACTCATCTTTGTTAATTGTTATCCTTATGAGGAAAACTATAAACGGCATTATCTAATTATACTGATAACGATCAAAGATCATTATTATTTAATTTCGATATTTCGAAACCCCCAACCGCGATACAAAACGCGTTGTTAATGACCAAGAAAGAAAAAGCGCTAATTTTACCCGTAAAATCTCAAAATAAAAGAGATTTCACATCGCTGATACCCCAAGATACGATACGATAGGTACGCATATCTTGGTTACACTCGTTTACTGCATGATAATCAAACCACAACTCAACAACTCATCAACTTTTGATCCAAAGTTACATTCTAAACCAGTAATATCTGGTAATAAAGGCATTTCATAAGACTTTTATAGATACTATTAGATGACTCAAAGATAGGAGAATTAATTGTCATTTTATAGTACCTACATGTATAACACAGAACTATTTCCATTAGTCATGAATGCTTTTGTTTTATTAAAATAATCATATTTGGCACAAACAAGACTCGTTGTGGCTAAAATATCACGTTAGGTAACAACATACGTAAGAGCGCCATAGAGCAACCTCATTGTTGTTCTTTGCTGGTGTTAATTTAGTTTATCAACAACAGCGTAACACCGATATATCTACTCATGTTATAACACTGTCTGGTGTCTGGAGATAAGGCGATAGACACTGATAAGAGTGATAAGCGACCACGGGTAGGGCGAGTGCTCCAAAAATTTGACCAGACAAGGTCGTTCTATACTAAAATTAATTTTGCACCGGCAGCTTATCAGAATAGTCTGATCCCGTGTGATAAGTTACATATGCTGGCTAAGTACCGTACCTATAGATGGGAACAGATACGTAGATAATCACATGGAAAAAAATTTTACTTATGTGATGTTGTATTCATGAGGCTTTCAGCGCTTGTTTTTGTACCACGTAACGAACATACCAATTAGGTAGAATTTATCTAAAATAAAATAGAGACTAAACATCACATTATAATCCACTAGAAATTATAATAGGACCTCATAGATACAGGGTGGCAGGGACATCGACGCGCAAACTGTAATCATGAATTCAGCACATGATTCTAGAACCACCAATCATAGAAATTGTTCAAAAAAATCTGCTGTTTCATATAAAAGTGCAATACCTACGACGCGGTCAAAATGAATGAAACAGTGAATATTTTTTATTTATTGGTTCAGAATCATGTACTGAATCCATGGTAACAGGTTGTGCGTCGATGTCCCTGTCACCCTGTATAACTAAGAGTGAGGAAATATTTTACCACCACAGAATACAAGACACAGAGGCGACATTCCGACGCGACTTAGCTTTATCTACTCCTCGTAGGCCATTTTATGTGAAGTTACACAGACAACTTTTAATTACCTACAAATAAATGCAGCCCCAACCAAAATTGGGAAGGGCAATGCCATTTAACTAGGAATTAATAGGAACCTCAATGACCTCGATCTGTCAACTGTAACTTGAAAAATACGGCTGGCAAACAAAATTTGTTGTAATTCGTTTTTGTTAAATTTATTTTTATCTGATTTTGTTTTTTTTTTTTTTGCTGTATCTAGTAAACGATGTGCTGTTTTGCTCAAACTTCACAAAATGGTGCAAGTTAATTCCTATCCTTCTTATAGATATTTTTTGAAAATTACCTACTTGGTACTCTTATCAAACTAGTTCAAAGTTACGACCTCGTCTATTTGAATAACAAATCTGCTAAGCCTATCACACAAGTAGAGGCCAAACAGAACAGGTGAACTTGTGTTAGTTTGGCCTGATTGGATACGTGCACATGCACGAAACAATTTCATCAGTTGTAACGATTTCCTTCAATTATGTTTCGGTCGAAGGAAAACATCGTGAGGAAACCGACATGTCCCAGTCTATTATCCCGCGCGGTTTATATTACGCCCCACTCCCTCTCACCGAGAGCAGGCCTGTGTCCCAGCCCAGCAGAGGGAACATTTCATGCTGATTATGCATGTTTCGGTCTAGCCGCCATATGCGCCTACCTGCAGTCCATCCGAAATATTAATTTTAGATTTGTGTTAGATTTCAATAGTTTTTGTAGCTCCATGAAATTAAAAAATGTAGTTAACTTCGAACCTTGTTATCAAACCATGCAAAGGGCGACATAAAAAGTCGCGTCAAACAACTTTATACTCAAGTGACATATTATAGTAGTTCTGGGTTATAAAGGGAATAAAACCGGAAACGGGAATAAAGCAGTCTTTTGTCACGGGCACTATATTGAATTCCGTGCGTAACGAAGGATCCCGAGTGTAGCGAGGGATTCAAGCTCCCCCAAGACAAATACACCTTTATCCCCGATAGCCCAGGAAATAAGTTAAATTAAAGGCAAATCTGTGAAC
This sequence comes from Hydraecia micacea, assembly GCA_914767645.1. NCBI lineage: Eukaryota > Metazoa > Arthropoda > Insecta > Lepidoptera > Noctuidae > Hydraecia > Hydraecia micacea. The sequence continues at coordinate 6,832,474 of OU611779.1, read as the reverse complement.
AAGATTTTAGCAAGAAACTTATTTTCGGAACCTTTGACAGCAATTTTTTATTATTTCCCTGAACTAAGAGGTAATCACTCTACTTTTCATGCCTTCTGCGAGGTAATAAAAAGCAATTCTATTCTCGATTATATATTTTTGTACAATTTTTCATACGACTTTTTAGTAAAGATTCCAAATTCAAATCATATTATTGACTAGCGAGTTATAATGAAATTGAGGATAATATTATTGCCGGCTAGACCCCAGGGCTATACTATAGGTTAGGGTTGCAAGACATCTAATTTGACATTATCGAGCAGGTGTGTGAAAATGCATTATATCTACATCGATTGGCAAGTACAGTCTTAGTGTAACAAAGTCCAAAAGTGATTATGATTTTCGTGAGGTGACAGTATTTGTACTTACATTGTAAAGCGGCGGCGCGGCGAGCTGTGACGTCAGCTCGTGCAGACGAGCCCGGGCGGCTTCCTCCTCCGGACCCAGCGCGGCTCCCACACGACCCACAACTTCACGTCGGGCTACCACCTACAATACAAATTTTACTTTAAAGAGAAGGAACTTGATTCGTAAGACAATTTTTAGTTTAAATTGTTCGTAAATTTTTAATTAGTACTGTAATTCGTTGCGCTTCCTTGCTGACGTTCGTTCGTTCGTTGTTGTTCGTTCGTATGGAATGTCCAACTGCTCAATAACCCGAGTTCCCTGACTGTACATAAACATCTTACAGTTCCTCTGGTTTTGGTTACACAGCTCACTATACATCGAAAGTACAAATTACAATGTAACCAAAAATGTTGGACCTTTTTTTACAAACCGTCAATTAAAAATCTATTTAGACTACATAATGCTAAACTAGATAGTTGATGAAGTGGCAATACATGTGAACTATATAATCGAAGATTGTATATTCAAGTACAGGTAAACCAGAAATAGTAGATTGTTTGCCGATGGAGCAAACAACTATTTTGAAGGCGAGAGTATTTCTTTGAATCCAGAGCGGAGCGAAGGAGTCTAGAGTAGAATCCCGAGCGCAGCGAGGGGTTTTAAAGTAGAATCATGAGCACAGCGAGGGATTCAAAGCACGTCCTCGAGCTTAAAATAGGTAGTGTTGCTCCCGAGGTGGACACTCAACTTTTTATCACCCTCTATGAAAAAATAATGATTAAGTAAGCACAACTTATGAATAAGAATAGTACGTTTATTTATTTACATACAATCACTTGAGGAAGACACTCATTTTTTTATTAAACTAAGTAAAATCCTAATTTTTCAGTTGTTTACTCAAAAATTAGGGTTTTATGTGTATGTGTAAATATAATGTGTAAGTATGAACGAAGGCAGAATGTGTTTCGCGCGTTTTTTATTTTTTCACAAACTTTTTTTTTTATTTAGGTTTCGCGTTTTACTTTATCATACAGCCTGTTACTTGTTCATACAATGTTCGTGATAGATCTCTTTGGTGATTGGAAGTTTTACTAACAATATCCACATTCCAAATTCAAATCACTTTTAGTCACTAGGGATTAAAAAGCTATTTTAGTCCCTGTTTACGAAGAATACACTACCTCTTTTTGAATAGATGTAATAAAAGGTATGAATTAGCGCAAAAGTCGCGCCGACCCACACAGGGAAGAGTTTAGGGAGAGAGTTGTCTAAAATTTTGTAATCATGGTAATACAAAATAGGCAAGTACTTCCATGGTTGTAACAGCACTATATTAGGCCTCATCATCGCGCATTCATTTTTCCGAAGATAGACGATGATTCCAAAACCGCATTCTTTTCTCAGGATATCTGTGTATGTACATAGGTGGTAGTGGACACGCGTACCTGCAGCAACGTGTGCCTGCGCGCGTGCAGGCGCGCGGCCAGCTGCGCCAGGCGCGCGCTGGCGGCGGCGCGGCGCGTGCGCAGCTCGGCCAGCTCACCCGCCGCGCGCTGTAACCACTGCGCCTGCAGCTTGCCCTGCTCGGACTGGCAGCGGCTGCGGAACTTTATCTACAGAGAGAACGGGTTAAAAAAATTATTATTGAAGCTAATTCAAAAACTAATTATATCATTATTGTCATCATCTGCCTAGCCTTTTCTCAAATATGTTGGGGTCGGCTTCCAGTCTAACTGGAATGCTGAATACCAGTATTTTACATGGAGCGACTGCCTATCTGACCTCCACAACCCAGTTTTGGGCAATACGACACCCTTTGGTATGACTGGTTGGGTTGTCAGACTTTCAGGTTTCTGACGACTCATAACGACTGTGATCTCAAAAACTTATGAATTTTGATTTATTTTAATTAATATATCATCGTCAAACTTACTGTCCCTACCAAGATTGTAACTATGTGAGCAAAGGTCTGCTATTATTTGAAGTGCACGCTAAAATCATCACGGATCAAATATTAGTGTGCACTTCCAATTATAGGAGACCTTTGGAGATCCAATAAATGAATAAATAAATACACAAATAAACATAAAAATACACAAATGAAGAAGCCTCCTCGTGTAGCGCAGTTTGTTCCGCCAGTTACTCAACTGAACCGAGCGCTCGGCGCATCCTGGACAGTCACACCCAACACCTTATTTGACTGGCCAATTCTTCCCTTACGGTGGTAGGGCTAACGCCCGCTTGGTTTGCGGAGCCTGCTGTGTTTCGTCGATGCGTGGGAGTTCCAGTGCCTTAGGCATCTTCTGGGCACGCTCGTTCCATCATAGACCTCATCCATCCCTTTCCATCAGGCGTGATCGAGGTGAAGAGCGTGCCCATTCAGCAATAAAAATAAAAAAATCGGTATGAGACCATCACGCGCGTGTATTTTACCAAAAGAAAAAGAATCACGTAAACCGGCCAAGTAGTAATTGAGAAATTTATCACATCATATGACTCGTTTTTAGCAACACTACAGTGCAACATCCAATCTTATGTGCGATTAGTGGCTACACCTGAAACGGATAAAAGTAATGTCCGATCTGTTGCACGTTTGAGCCAAGAGAACCATTATTTTTTAGAATTATTACCACAAAATATTGCGATAATACAACTTCAGCTTTGCCTAAAATAAAATTAATTTACACTTACATTTTTTTTCTTTTTTTTATGTATGAACGTAACCGAAACAAAAGGAGTATGTAAGGATCGTAGCAGATGGCGTTCTGTAGTTTCTGCCTCCCATGGAAAGAAGGTGTGAGGTTATGTATGTATTTAGGTTTTTTTTTATTTATATACCTAGTTACCTCGGAAAATCCAATAATAGGTACGGGTATATAGTTTTCAGAGTCAGGATTGTCAGCCTGCGCTTGCTTCCATAGTCGCATGTCCATACCTGAAACAAAAGTAATACTCTCACATAATTAGAAGCAACAAGAATAATGTACCCAGGATTTTGTAATATCTTGATTTAAAAGAGTGTCCATGGAGTTTCTTGCCCGTTCTTGGGAAACTAGCTTCAACATTGTGACTAACTGACCGACTATTTAATTTTGACAATTCAAAAGTGCCTGTACATGGTTTAATTGAAATAAATGCTTTGAGGTCGAGTTTAAGAGTTTGAATACCGCAACATCATACTGAGATATGAGCCTTTTTGGCCTCGCACAGGTCTTCTTGTTTTTTGTTTCATGATTTTATTTGTTTTAATGTTCGTTTTTATTGTTTTTACGAGTATTTCTTGTGCGTGTTCCAAATAAAAAATGTTTATTTTTTTTCTTTATTGACCTATAGTAGACCCACATTTCGCCAGTTATGTTTAAGTGCGATGTAATAGGGGGTGAGCCTATTGCCATCAACCGGACACAAATCCAGACACCGGGCTTCCACTCAGAAATTCCACATGAAAAATCGAATAACACTGACCGACACGGGAATTTATCCCAATATCGAATGCTCAGCAGTAGCGCTTGCGACCACTAAACCATCGAGGCAGTCTTTACAAGTAGATTTAGGACTTTTTATGTAGATATTAAAGTTGGTTTTTACGTACCGGGCGGCGCAGTCTGAAGGTACTGCGCCAACATCTGCGGCGAGGGTGCGGTGACGGCGGACACGGAGGCGCATCCCGCGCCGACCAGCGCGTTGCGCGCATTGCCGGCGTTCAGGAACGCGCCCAGCTCGGCCGCCGAGATGTGCGTGCCGCCCGCCCCTTTATCCACTACGTATATCACCACCTGTGTAGAAGAAAATGGCATTACTTCGAACCTTATAGTATACAAAATTTGTGCTTGGACTTTGTGTTGCGATCACCAGGGTCCGTATTATAAAGTATTATAATGCCATCATTATTCCACTGCAAAAAAGGGATGGTGCTATCGGCCTTCTATAGCTCCATCTCTCTCACACTAGAAAACGGATGGCATTCATACGTCATAATACGGACCCAGCCCGTTATACTAATTCCCATTTTGCTTCCCTAAAAATATTATTGAATCACACTAATATTATAAATGCGAAAATTGTGTGTGTGTGTGTTTATATGTTTGTTACTTCTTCACGCTCAAACGGCTGGACCAATTTTGATAAAATTTTGTATGGAGGTAGCTGACACCCTGGATTAACATATAGGCTACTTTTTATCCCGATATTCACACGGAATCGAAACTTATGCGGGTGAAACCGCGGGGCGCAGCTAGTACTCTCATATAATGATTGAGGATCATTGATTTAAAAAAGCGTACATCATTAGAAGGACAATAAATTTTAAAGGATCAATTAAATATTTCCCAAAAAAACATTAGAACACCTGTGTTCACAGAGCACATCGATTTTGTGGGCTTTTGGCATATGTCCCTAGAGATGAATGAATGATGTCTTTATTTGCTAGAATATTTTTTTTTGTTGTTAGCCTAAAAAAAAAAAAAAAAAAAAAAAAAAAAAAAAAAAAAAAAAAAACTTATTTATTTACATTCACACAAAACTCATAATAGAGGAAAATACATACAGATAGAACAGAAAGACAAAGAAGACAGCAGGGAGGTTATTACATGAAGGTGGGAATTTATTTAATGTTTCTATATTCAATGTTCTGGTCGATGTGTGTGAGAGGGAAAGATTTACTTAATCTTAGTAGCATACGGAGGAGAAGAGAAAGGAAGGAAAATCCTTGAAAAGATGGCAGGATGACTTGGTGAGGACGGCTGGAAAGACATGGACTAGACAGGCAAAGAACAGGGAAAATTAGAAGAGGTTGAAGGAAGCTTTTGCCAAAGGGCACACAGAGACTCAGAACTTATATTAACCGGTTGCATGTATGTCGTAATTACCGACACAATTAAAAAGCCATTGTGTCTCGCGTAGATCTACGTTCCGGCATAGGAAGGGTTAAACGTTTGTACTGAAACTAGCACTCTGAAAGAAGGCTATAAATAAAATAATACCTAATCTTAGGTCCTTACCTGAGTCTTGTTATCGGAAACAGCTTTAACACATTCTATATTAACGGCCAAGTTAGGTTTATTTCCTAACAAACTGTGCAGAGACGTCGTCAAGGCTTGCTGGTTGGTTCTAGAAAATAAATAACATTTCATCAGGTTTTTATACATTTTAAGATGTGAATACACTTTAATCGCATCTTGCTACAAAGAGAAAACGTAAAACTATGAGAAATATTAAAAATGGACCAACAAATAAAACAAAAATACTTACATGAAACAATAAAATTTTTAAAAAAATCCTAAGAATATAATAGACAGGTTAGTAAATGTGTATTAAATCCTTCATACAGTTTTATTGCTGGCACACATTCAAATTATATAGCCTGGATAGACATGTCTAAAAATTAACAAAGCTGCCCGTAAACACATACTTAATATCCTGTTCAGCCTTGTTGAACAACATGGCGACATGTCCGTCTTTGTCCTCGCGGCCTCCGAGCCGAGAGTAGCCCACGGCTTTGAACCTGCAAAGCGGGTTCTGTTCGTTCAGCTCCAAAGGAGGTGCGTTACGACTGTAGTAGGCTTGCCCTGCAAAAGTAATTAAGAAATAGGCTTAAACTGATGAAATAACCAGAAATTGAGCCTGAAAGCCTTAGAAACATCTTCAAACTATTTGGTCTCCGTTCCACCTGATAAATCATTACTCTAACTGTTTAATTCAATAACTTATATTCAAATATACATTAATTGGCCATCAGATTGTGGGAAAATTGCAGTGCATTAAGTAGATATCCCACAAATTCATTAATACTCCGTAATTCGCGATCACCTTGATGTGTGTTGGATGTCCAACACACATCAAGGTGATCGCGAATTACGGAGTATTATAGCTTATTTAGTGTTCTGTTTATGTAAACAGAACACTAAATAAGCTATACACCACAACAATGGAAGACCAAAACGGTAAATACAGTACTAGCATTAATAAGTCAGGTCGAGTTTTGAAAGAAACTGTCACACTGGAGTGGTAGAGACGACGCTCTACAAAGCCGGACTTTTTCTAAAACCCAATGTGCATCGTCGCTCGCATGACTAAAAGTCTTATCTCATTTTTTAGTTGATTTGAGCTAGGACAAGTACATTATTTTATTCGTGATTCTTTACATTGTGTTGCCTTTCAAAATGGTTATATTTTGAGATCCAAATAACATAGAGGTACGACGACGGTTAATGAAAAATGTAAAGAATCACGAATAGAAAATTGTACTTAGTTGTCCTAACTCAAATCAGCTTAAAAATGAGAAAAATGAGATAGGACTTTTAGTCATGCGAGCGACGATATTATCGGCTGTACTTTGAAAATGCCTTACATTATTATTTGATGAATTAAAGTAGAAGACCAACACAATAGAAGAGTAAAGCTTTGGTTTCCTAGGAAAGCGATTCCGTCATATTTTAGGTTGTCGTGAAAATCTGTAGTTTTCACCAGTATTTGACATTAAGGTGTCAAAACACACACAAAACAAAAGAAGGCCGAATCAGTAAATAACTAAACTCACCAGTGCCCCACTGTGCTTGTATGAGGTTCCACTTGGCAAGCACTTGGTCCCTCTCATCTCCAAAGACGCAACAGTTGAACACTGCTGCTACCAGCGCCTCGTGAGCCGATGACGGACCCTGCGGCTGTTGTTGCTGTTGTTGTTGCTGCTGCTGTTAACAGAGTAGTATTCATTTTGGTGAGTCCATTCAACTCTCGAGCTCAAGAGTAAAAAATACACTTGGGGGTCCACCGCACATACTATACTTAAGGGGGATGCGCTAGGTCACCCGGGAAATTAAAATTTTCTTACGTTTTTTGCAATTTGCAGGTCAATGTCAGGTTGTATGTTAATCCTATTGATCGATTATTATTAAATAAATGATTATTTGAACTTAGAGGGTTGTATTGATGGTTTTAATTATTATAATTCTGTAGTCACATTTGTTACGCTCGCGAATCATATTTTGATCAACATACAACCTGAACAGACCTGCAAAATTGCAAAAAAACATAAGAACATTTCAATTTCCAGGGCAAACCTGGTGCTTCCCCTTTATTTAAGGGGAATGGACTTCGTTAAATATGTTATTATTAAAATACATACCTGCCCAAACTGTGGTGCTGATCCAAGAACATTGCCAAAACCAGTAAATCCAGTGTTCGGTTTAGTTCCAAATGACTGTCCAAAATTGCCCGTAGCACCAAATGGACTGCCAAATGTATTGGCACCAAGTGTGTTAGTACCAAATGTTGGTGCAGCACTGCCAAATGTTGTGGCGCCGAATGCTGGTGCAGCACCAAAGGTGTTGGCACCAAATGAGGTATTTCCAAAACCTGAACAGAAAAATGAATTGGTGAATTTCAAAAATTTTACTTGCACAATAAAACTTGCAAGTGGACTTTGTGCATTAGATAGTACCTGTTGTAGGTTTAGCAGGAGTAGCACCGAAGCCAGTCCCACCAAATAAAGAGGGTGCTGTAGAAGCAGGGGCAGTGCCTAGTGCTCCAAATGGTGCTGCTGTGAAATAAAACAACACAATTAATAAAATTGTTTTTAAAGTCTGCGTTTATTAACCTGCATTAACCTAGCTATCATACCAAACAAAACAGCTAGAATTCTGAATTTGTCAGTGTTGTTTACGTCAATATAATCGTAATTTATTACAGGTTTCGATAATATTTTTTGAAAATGATAACCTAGTTCAAAGTATCAGACATCCTTATGAGCTCAACTATCACTCATCATCATCACCACCATTTCAGCTGAAAGAAGTCCGCTGCTGGACATAGGCCTCCCTCCCCCAAGCATCTACACCTTGACCGGTTCTGTGCTTCTCGCATCCAAAGGGTTCCTGCGGCCTTCACAAGGTCGTCGGTCCACCTTGTGGGAGGCCAACGCTAGGTCTTTCGGTACGCGGTCGCCACTCCAGAACCTTTCGGCTCCATCGGCCATCTGTTCTGCAAGCAATGTGCCCTGGCCACTGCCACTAAAGTTTGGCAATTCTTCGGGCTAGTCGGTTACCTTGGTTCTCCTGTGGATCGCCTCAATTCTGATTCGATCACGCAGGGAAACTCCAAGCATAGCCCTCTCCATTGCCCTTTGGGTAACTTTTAGCTTTCCAATAAGGCCCATTGTGTGCAACCACGTTTCAGTGCCATATGTCATCCACTGACATGACCTTCGTTTTGGCCATGTTCATTTTAAGACCCACTATTTTGGAGGCTCTACTGAGGTCATCGATCATTTTACTGAGGTCCTCCATAGTCTCAGCCATGACTACGATATCGTCGGCAAACCGAAGGTGAGTTATGTAATCGCCATTGATCATGTTAATGTCAGCCCCTTTCCTGTCCAGAACCTTGAAGACATCCTCCAGTGCAGCGGTGAACAGTTTCGAGGAGATAACGTCTCCCTGTCTCACACCTCGCTGCAGAAGGATAGGTTTCGAGGTCTGATCCTGGAGTCGGACTGACATAAGTGGCATTTTCGTACAGACACTTCAGCACCTCGATGTACCGATAGTCAATCTGTCATGTCTCGATCGAATCAAAGGCTTTTTACGAAAAAGCCTTGCAATGCCTAGCGCAATGGTTTCATCAGCTTCCATGCAAGCCCTGCACAGGGGACTGTCTGTTATGCCTAGTGTGGAAGTGTTTATTTAGCGAGCAGTGTTCCGTGATGGTCCCCGTCACCAGGCGCAGGCCTTTCCTGTCCAGTCGTAATAGCCGCCTGGTTAGCTTGCCATCCAATGATGGCATAGCTTCCTTGGACTGCCTGCAGCCTGGTGACGACGTCCACCAGCTCTCTACTTGTGTATGGGTGTGGTCCTGTCGCCACCTGCGTAGTTGGTTGAAGGGGATGGGCACGACAGGTTTCGGTCCACAAACTGACATACTAGATACCCTTCTGGCCAGCTCATCAGCTGCGTCGTTTTCTAGCGATCCACTGTCCTTTTATCCATTGTAGTGTCACTATATTGCGGTTCAAAACAGTTACCCGTTCGCATTGTGATAATCTAGTATTAAGTTCGATGTGATGGATTTTTTATCTAAGGATTGGAGGACTGAGGCGCTGTCAGAGAGTATGCGAATATGTGTGTCCGTAACTCTCCTGGCTGCTATAGCATAAGCCGCTTGTATTATGCCCACCATAGATATATGAAAGGAGATATGCCCGGTAGTTGAAAATGTATCAGAACCCGATGTCGCTAGGTTGGCCCCACCACCGCGCCACAACTACACATGTAGTTCAGCAAAAGCAATAGATACAAAGTCGCGCACACACTTGCAATTCATAAATCAGAACGTACTACACAATCAATTATAAACCTTAACTCATCAAACACAGCGTGCATTTACCATGCACCGTACAACTTACACAAAAACATCTATCGCTATCGTTGTGCTGTGCAAAAGCCATTTATTTTACATATACGCTAGTCATTGACTAAATCGGAAAGTTATCGATTCTTCCATTCATTATTGTACTAAAAATAGTATAAATAGTTAGTAAAGGTCTACCGGAATCTCATGGCATTAAAAAAATTAAAAAAATTGTGATTTTCATATGGCAATGTCAATTGTCATCTGTCAAATCAAATTACACGATTTGTCAACCGCTGCTGAGATTTTGTGATATCTTCTTCACAATTTATTGTTTTTGTGAAAATGTCGAAAAAGCCACTTCAATCTCAATCGAGAAATATTGTTTTTAATGTGTATCGTAAAATAAGGGAAGAAGAAGGCGTAAATCAAACACAATCTTTGATTTTAAAGCGCGTCGTAGCGTTGACCGGTAAGTTAGACTGAGTTGTTTTGATACTTTTAGTTTATTTTATATTTTTCTTAATTGTAGCTTCTTTATTAGGGGTTTCCAGTACTACTATACGGCGAATCGTAGGTATGGGCACATCGAATGATGGTGTATTTTCCACGCCTGGTAAAAAAAGGAGAGGGGGGAAGAAGAAAATCAACTTGGACGGTTTCGATTTAGAGTTGATTAGGAATAAAGTAAAAGAATTATATACAGTTCGGAAGGAAATTCCAACAGTAATGAAACTGTTACAAATTCTTCGACAAGATATTGATTTCAATGGAGGGAGAGAATCCTTGAGGGAAGAAAAATATTAAGTAATAATCCCTCTCACTCTCACTCTATGTTTGATGAATGATTAAGCTATTGTTTGAGTAACATGATACATTTTATTATTTTTTACAGACTTATACTTAAGGAGATTGGTTTTGAATATGTTAAATGCCAATCAAAAAGGACCATTTTGATGGAGAGGGATGATATAAAACTTCAAAGATACAAGTTTTTGAAGCGTATAAAGAAAAACCGCGAAGCTAGCATAACAAATTGGATGTGATTTATTTAGACGAGACTTACATTCATGGTACATGTTCTGTGAACAAGTCCTGGCAAAGCAAAGATATTGCAGGTCCATCTAAAAGTATTTCGCTTGGAGCGAGGTGGATCATTGTAAACGCTGGTGGAGAAAAGGGCTTTGTGCCAAATTGTTGTCTGGTGTACAGGTCAACAAGTGTATCTGCTGACTATCACCACGACATGAATAAGGACAATTTTACAAAATGGGTGACAGAGAAGCTAATTCCAAATCTGAGAAGACCTTCACTAATTGTTATGGATAATGCTAGTTATCATTCCGTACGGATGAACAAACCGACCACACAAGCCAATCGTATCGCTGATATAAAAGAATGGCTTCGTGCAAATGATGTACAGACGCCAGCACATCAACCTACACCTAACTGTCAAATTTTCCCAATCAACATTGAACCTTATGCTTTAGCGATAAAGTTGAAAATCTATTACAGAAATCTGACAGATTGTAGTAGGTTGATGTGCTGGCGTCTATGCATTATATTGATCTTTGGCGTAAATGTCAACTGCTTACTTGAAGTAGTGAAACAAAACATGTCTGCGCCCTTATATGAGATAGATGAAGTATTAAAATCGCACGGTCACGAAGTTTTAAGGCCCCACCTTATCATTGCACATTAAATCCAATAGAAATGATTTGGGGTATAATGAAGCAAAAAGTTGCTGATAAAAATGTAAATAAGTAGGCCTGCAAGTGACATTAAATTATTAACAGAAGAAGCTTTCTCACAAATTGGTGCAGAGGAGTGGCGAAAATGTTGTGAACATGTAAAGAAAATTGAAAACGATTTTATCGAGCAAGATAGAATAATTGAAATGCTGGAAGAGCGATTTATAATAAATACCTCTTTATCTTCATCATCTGATGATGAACAAGAAATGCAAGTGGAGTTCTTGGAATCGTTTTCTAGTTCTGAATGAGGTGATAAGTTATTAGTATGATTTAAATTATTATAATAAATTAGTACACAAAGTATTATACGATTGATTTATTTTTCATGACATTATTTTCCTATGTTAAGAACCCGATGTATAACAAAATTCTTTATACACATACCTAATATACTTCATGTTCATTAAAACTAAAGACATAAATAAAAATTATACAGTATCAAGATCGTTTAATCCAATTTCCCCAGTATTGCACACAACAAATTTTTATTTCCCCAGTTGCCATGAGATTCCGGTAGGCCTATAGTAGTAGTTAGTAGTAATAGTAGGGTCATGAAAATAAAATAAATAAAAAACTATATGTCTAGAACATATTATATTATAAATCAATAAAGTGTAGCTAAAAAAAATAATTGAAGTAAATAAAAAAGTTAATATTATTTTACATCTTCTCAAGGATCTACCAACCGGATTTAAACGTCATCTTTTCAGGTCTTCTATAAACCGGGTTAAAACGGTTGACAAATTGAAAAATTAACTATAATAGCAATATGTTCGTTGGGCAATCGACATTGTTGTCGATAGCCTACGTTAGTGGACATTCCCAACTACATCACTATCTCGCCGCAAGACACAGCGGCTGTACTATGCGACGACGGTCGGCGAAAATAAAGTATCGTTTTGTAATTTTAACATTGCTTGTCCAGTCACTTAACGGCATACTTAGTGGTTAGTGGTTAAGCAGTGTATTTGCTGCAAAAATAGTATAGCCGCTGCGATATTTAAAAACAAAAATAACGTAGTAAAAGCAAGAAATATTTTACGATTTGTTGATTTTCATGATTTTAAAGACAAATACAGTAAAATACTTTTACTTATTTATACATGATAAGTGATTCCATGAGATACGAGGTTTTTATTTTTACTTCGGTTTTTATAGGAAACCACTGAACAACTCGGCATTTTTATATTTTATCACGATCACGGTCGAAAGCGCACTAGTTCGCGGAGACGGCCATTTGCTTAGTAAAGGCCCACGTTGCTCATGGCGCGTGGACACAGACACGCCCCCTTGCCACTTCTCCTGTTTTTTACATTTCTATGATGCCCACACACTGCTTGGTAGGCCTTGTTGAGCATTCCCAGCGGTCTGGATATTTTTATGTTGAGGTCGTGTGAGAAGATTCCGATTCCAGTTCCGCAGTCGGTCTTTGAACCATCAGTGTAAACTCTCAGTTCCTTCTGGCCTGAGTAGTCGCACTGCTCCTCTTTAAGCACTACTCGTATGTTGTAATGCTTTTGAAAGCAGTGTTGTTTCAGCAGGGTGATGCCATCATTGGCTGTCGTTTGATCGAGTCTTCTTTTAAACGTATGTGTTTGACCCTAGAGTCTTTGCTCAGGGTTCCTGATATAGAGCCTAAAGGCAGCCAGGGCCACCTCTTCCCGAACTATGAGGTGTAGGGGCGGCAGTCCAAGCATAGCCAGTAGGGCAGCAGTGGGTGTAGTTCTCATGCAGATAGTGATTGCCACACACGCGAACCACTGAAGCTTTTCAAGGTCTCTCTGGGCTGTGATCAGGTCTGTTCTGGGCCACCAGACTAGTGAGCCGTATGTAATGATTGGTCGGATGACTGTAGTGTATAGCCAGTAAGTGACCCTGGAACTAATCCCCCAATTCTTGCCAAGCATTCGCTTGCATTGTCACAGGAATATGCTGGCTTTCGTAGTAATGTAGTTGGTGTTTTGCCCAATTCAGCTGTTTGTCCAAATAGATGCCCAGGTATTTGGTTTCAGTTGATAGACTTAGGGTTGTACCAAATAATCGTGTTAGTTGTAGTTTCGGTCGGTTCGGTTTTTGTGGGGTTCACTGATAGTCGGTGTTTACTACACCAATTCTCTATTAGTTTCAGAGCCTGGCGCATTAGGTTGCATAGTGTTTTCGTGAGTGCCATTTATTATTACGTTTATGTCGTCGGCATAGCCTACGGTGAAGAAACCTTTGTTGTTGAGTTCTTTTATTAGACTGTCTACGACCAGGTTCCATAGAAGAGGCGAAAGGACGCCGCCTTGCGGGCAGCCTTCCGCCACGATGGCCCTTGTGGTGTCGTTTACGGTCACTTGTACTGCTCTCTGTTTGAGCATGTTGGTGTTCCAGCCGCTTAGGGACGGGTCTATGTTGTGTCTGTCTAGGGCCGCACTGATGCTTTTAAAAGTGGTTTTGTCAAAGGCGCCCTCGATGTCAATGAATTTGTGGTCCACAGCGCATTCAATTTTGGATACCACGCTGTGCAGCGCGGATTCCGTTGATTTGCCTGTGGAGTACGCAATGTACGCATGCTGTTGTTTGTGAAGTGGCTTTGCCCTAAGAGGTCCGTCTCGGATATGTCGGTCACAGTCTCTCAAGGGTATTTAGTAGAAAGGATGTAAGGCTTAGGGGTCTGTACGCCTTGGGTTGTGTGTAGTCGGCTTTGCCTGGTTTCGGTATGAAAATGACTTTCACTTCGCGCCAGGCTAGGGGTATGTATCTGAGTGCTATGCAGGCCCGATAGATTTCTACCATGCATGGTGTAATATGATCAACCCCCCATTGTAGTAGGGCTGGGAAAATGCTATCTAGTCCTGCGGACTGATATGGGTGGAAGGTGTTGATAGCTCACTTTACTCGGTCTTCTGTTACTAAACTGTGGGCACTGGACCAGTCCTGTTCCGTTGGGGTCCAATCGGGCACAGCTTCCTAGGTCCTGTCCTCTAGGAGTTTGAAGTCTGGGAAGTGAGTCTCGAGGACCTTGCTGGTTTCATGGTCCGTTAGTGTGTATGAGTTGTCGGGTTTTTTCAGCGCGCCAAGGGTTCGGTCCTGATCTGTTGATAATATCTTCCTTACTCTTGTGGCTTCATTATTGGTTTCAATGGATTCACAGAATTTCCGCAATGCTGAAGGATCTGGCGGTTCTGATTTGCTTTTTGTATATGTATTGGGTCTCTTGTATAGCTTCCAGTCTTCCGGGAGTCTGGTGTTTTTGGCTCTGTTGAATTGCTTTCGTAGTGTATTTCTGAGTTTACCAAGTTCGGTGTTTCACCAGGGATTTCTCTCACTGTTGGTTCGTGGCGCCCTTGTGTGCCTTGTGTGTTTTGGCAGGTTATATTCTTCAACTATCACTAATGAGACACAATTACTTGTTGTATTGTTACCGAACTTAATAAGCTTGCCTAACAGACGAGGGTATAATTGTATTATGCTTTCTGCAAACTAATTCTTCAGTGCCAGAGGTTAGCAGTATATGTATAGCTAAGACATGGTTAATTTGTTACCATTGACAGTAGTAGGTACGAGTAGGTAGGTGGTAAGTTGGTGTTGTGTGTATTTGTATACTGCCATGTAATAGGCCTCTTCAGAGTCACAGTTGTGTTTTGGTTAAGTTACCTGTACTAGTTGCTGGTGCACCAAATGTGCCAAAACCTGTAGATGTGGCAGGGGCTCCAAAACCACCAAAACCAGTAGTAGTAGTAGTTGTTGCTCCTCCCCCAAAAGAAAAGGTAGCTGAAACATTTGATAAATAATTATGTAGGGGTTTCTCTGTGTTGACGGATACCCCGGTAGTTGTTGTAGGTACAGTAGAATCCGCTTAGTATGAAATAATTACACAGCGAAGTTTCGTTTTCATATAAAATTCTATATAACAAAGGCGGATATAATGACATCGCTTAATAGTGACACGTCGCTTATTGTGACCCATTTTTAACCGACTAAAAAGGAAAAAAGGAGGTTCTGTATTCGACCCGTATGTATGTATGTATGTTTGTATGTCCGCGATTTTCTCAAAAACATATGAACCAATTATGATAATTCTTTCACTAATGTGATCTACATACTTTCAGGAAGGTTTTAGTATACAATACATTGTGTAATTATTCTTATGTACGATGTTATATGCATAAATGTACTGCATCT
This sequence comes from Hydraecia micacea, assembly GCA_914767645.1. NCBI lineage: Eukaryota > Metazoa > Arthropoda > Insecta > Lepidoptera > Noctuidae > Hydraecia > Hydraecia micacea. Next base: position 6,816,824 of record OU611779.1, on the reverse strand, counting down.
CTGGCATTTCTATGCAAATTTTGTGATGATTCTTCTAGTCGGTGTATTCAATTCTTCAATGCACTAGTGTTATTTGAATTTGTGTGGAGTAGGTACAACTAAAAAGTGAAAAATAAAAACTTTTTACAAAACAAACAACCAACTTAAAAAAAGAACTACAAAGTGATAACTAACTTTAATTTCGGAAGTTTGAAGTTGGTTGTTTTTTTTGTAAAAAAGTTTTTAATAAATTGTGTCCGGTTATAGTGACCGACATGATTCCTAACACCTTCGGCAGTGTTCGGGAGAGTCACGTTATACCCGACGACGTTTGGCGCGTGCATGGCTTTTTTTTTTTGTTTTGAGTCTCAGTGGGTAATTGATAGTTGAAGGTCACGCATTGTTTGTTAGTGATTTGCAGCATTACTGATTTCTTAAGTAAAAAATTAAAAAATATATATACATAATATGTACAGTGGATTTCATTTATTACGACCTTGTTTGTAGCGACCATTTAGCTATAGCGACGTTAAATCTAAGTCCCTTGAATTTAAAGCATACTTTAGTACAAAATTCGTGTGCCTATAGCGACTTTGGATGTAACGCCGAGTTCGGGTGTAGCGAATGTTTTTAATTAATCATTTGTAAGAAATTCCTAGAAATCCCATGCAGATATTGCGACCTGAGTCGGCCGCCAAAGACACAAAGAGCTTTCTTATCTTTTGTTTCTTATCTTTTGTTTACATCTACACAGATGGTCAGCAACTGTGGAGACCTTTACATTTTGTTTATAGATATTAGTTCTGCTAAAGGTAGGTAAGCGAAGTTTCAGAGTTAATTTTATGGTTCGAGTTAATTTTATGGTTCAGTTACAAAGTGATATTCCGAGTAGCAATTGTGTTTAGTAAGCTTTTGAATAAATACATACGTGTCTATATCTCTTTACCTTTGCCTGTAACGACTTCTGGATATAACGACTAAATTAGAGTGTTCCCTTCATCGTCGTTATACCCGAAATCCACTGTACTTGTTACATACAATTTTTATTTTGATTTATCTCTATTTTGTTTCTCTCTATTAAAATACTAACATACTAACAAAAACAGGAGATTGTTTATTTTATACAAAATGCTTTGTATGACGTGTTTGTTATTTCCCTTGGATGTCATTATAAACGGATTCCACTGTAGTTAGTTAAGTTACACCAAACCACTATTAAGTTCAATAGTTTATTTATGGACACAATTTAAAGTTATGTTTGTTAAGTTGTCTGAGTCGCACTTAATGTATTGTATTGTTATTAGGGAAAATATATACTCAGAACCAAAATTCTGTCATTAGGTACGCAGAAACGTACTTTTGCTGTATGAGCACTATTGGCTCCAACAAATTACAATTTAAACACAACAATATAGTATCAGTCTGTTATAGATGTTGATACTCATACAACAGTCTGGTTTGTACCTCATTTTAGACTTAAGTAAATAAGTAGTTCAGACATAAATGCTAACTCAGGCAGGCAGGGTGAGGTCCACAAATAATTATTCATAGTGGCAAACGGCACAGGCATTTCTCATGTACAACTAGCATATATAACTTCAGAAAAATAATAAATTTAAAGTAAATCATGTTTTCTGATATGCAATTATCATTTGAGTACAATAAACTTACGTTTTGCTGCAGCGCCGAAGGCTGAACTTTGAGTACTTGGGGTTCCAAATGAAAAAGCCATTCTGTTATTTGTAATTATGTTTTTTCAAATGGCAGAAGGAACTTAACGCATTACGCAAAGTTTGTACTAAACACTGTATTTATAATGTCTACGCAAAACCTGGAAAAAAATTGTAAACAAAAGTGGTCAAATGTGAGGTTATTTTTGCGCTGTTACAATGCTACAAGTAAACATTCAATCAATTTGACAGTTTTTGTTTTGAACTTCTTTTGACTCACTCAAAATCAAAATTGACTTTAACAATTTGACGTTATTGTAACGTTTCGTTTCGTGTTTTTTTCTGTATGCCTGTATTGTGCAAGAACCTTTTTTTTTCAATCGTATTTTTCAACAATTCCTAAAATATTCATAAAGTTCTGAGAATCTGGTTTGTTTGGCACAGCAGGCACAGCCAATTTAGCAAACATGTCGACATAACATTGCTTTTGGTTCTGCTAAATAACTGCAGCGGTCCAATCCGCGCGCCCGGGCCTGGGGCGTGGGGTCCCCTAAATCTTGAAAAGTACTTTTTAGTCAAATCTCAAACAAGGCCAAAAATGTCCATGTGGTGTCACGTATTGTGCATTTGTGAACGCACCTTATAATACGTGGTGTCGCCCATATAGTAAGTAAAGTTCCTGTGTCGCCTGATGGTCGCCTGTATGGTATAAGTTTCCGGTATAAGTTATAACCATAGATATAGAATGCCGGTTATAACCCTTGTTCAGTGGCAAGGTGGCAACACGAAGCTACGACCCGGGGCGCCACCCATTTAAAGAGGGCGCCGACCATACGCCAATCGCACAGTGGCGCCCTCATGTTTTTTTTTTGGTTATTTCTTTTATTTTAGAATGAAAATGCAAAAAATAAGTTTTATCATAATCACTAAAATGGATAAAAGTGGCCACAATTATCCGTTTTAGTGATTATAATAAAACTAAACAATGTAAAACTACCTTTTGTATATTAACGTATAATCTTGTGGAGCACAATTTTACGTGCTTATTTTCTGCATTTTCATTCTAGAATAAAAGAAATAACCAAAAAAACGATGAGGGCGCCACTGCGTGGTCGGGTATTTATAAGTTAGTTAGGAATGCACCCGTTGCACCTTTGTTAAGTGGCAACACAAAGCTAAAATCCGGGGCGCTACCCATAGTGCGGTAAAGCCGCCGCTGGCCGCCGCCGGCGCCGTAGCGCTCTAAGCCTCTTAACGCTCTTACTTGCGAACCGTCACAGGCAGGACACGGACTAGATTAAGTAATTAGTTTATTTTGTCCCTAATAGTTTTAATTAGTTAGGTATATGTGCTAATTAGTGTACTTGACCTAAAACTATAATACGTGTGTGGCAGTACAATATTATTAACTGCAAATTGGAGTTTCACTGCCGGTCTTTTATCACAGCTTCATCTCCGGCTCCAATACTTTCGAGTGGCCATTGTTGTTCACCTCTTTGGCAAACCTGCCGCGGTCGAACTTTAATTATTAAAAGTACCTGTGCCCAACCCGAACCAATTCGAGTCGGGCGCGTTGCAAGCTCTGTCTTGCCGGGGCCAAACCAACGGGAAACGCCGATAATTATCGCGATAACGGGCGTTAATCGTAGGTGCAGTCCTATATTACTTTACTCTTTGGTGCAGTCATCCGGCGACAACATTTGACACTGAACGATAGCTGTCACTACTGACAATTGTCAACTGTCAACTATAATCAACGTTCCAGTTCAAGCAAGTACTGCTCATGTTGATATCTTGAACATTTTGCACACACTTTTGTTGACTTATTTACTCGTTTATTATTTCTCCATTCTATTTTTAGCATGTTTTTTTTACGTTCTCAATTTACACAAATATACCTTTTTTTATTAACCGACTTCTAAAAAAAGGAGGAGGTTCTCAATTCGGATGTTTATACAGGGTTATTGGAAAAACACCAACAACCTCTTAAGAGGTCATTGTACTCATCATTATGAACAACTTTTGCTATGGGTCCAAACCTGATATCTCGAAAAAAAAACAGCTATTCCCTACATTATGACGAGATAAACGAACATAAATGTTGTTTTTTCATAACATCACGCCTGTACCCAGCCTGTCGCAACTCTCTAACAAAAAAGTGAACTATGGAGTTTGCGCTAAAAATAATGGCGGCTATCGCTGTCTCGCTTTAACATCTATTCGACTCTATCGCACCATCACTGAATCTTGTCAGTTTGATGCACAGATTCAAAAAGTACTCTGACTCTGTGCTACAATTTAGGGTATATATGTTCTGTGGCTACAATATAATACGTAATTACGTACGTAGTTCGACTTAGCGCTGTTTTTATTGTTTTATTTTTATTTTGTGTATTTATACCGTACATTGGAGTTATTATTATTTATGTAAGTGAGTGTATTGTTGCAATGCATTACAAAACTTGTGAAATATGTGGTTTACGATCCGGCCGGTCAAATGGTCAAATGCGAATCTTCATGACCAAAATTTCCATTGAATAAAGATAGGTAAGCGTAATAATTATTATCAATTTGGTATGTAAAAAAAAGTTGTTATGTATGCTCTTACAGAAAATAAATTGGGTTGGATCTAGTATCGTTTGGCAGGAGTTGGGAGGTAAAAAGGGTTGAAGCTGGTAGGGGTTTGGTCCCCGATTATAACGCTACCACTCTTATTACAAGGTATTGCATATTTTTCGAGAAATTTACAAAATAAGTTTTTAACCTCAAACCAGATAAAAGCGAAAACGGAACGTTAAAACGTGTGATTGACAACCAAATCTGTCACAATATATTATCTGTGGTGTAAAGTATCGTGCGAAATCGATAAAACGGAACGTAAAAAAAAAAAAAGCGCGGTTTGTGTCACCTGTCATCCGTTTTTGATCATTCCGTTTCTCCTCGAGTTTCGTGAATGTTCTCTGTGTCTATCGTTGTTTTCTTTTGAGGAACTTATAAGTGTCATAAATTATAGTTTTAATAAATAAATATATAAATGAATGTATTGTTGTTTTATTTGTTTGAATAATATGCTAGAAATCCTGCTTACAAGAAAGTTAGTGTACTTCCACTGATTGTATGTGTGTACAAAAGGCAGTTACTACTGTTACTAGCAGACCTTAGGATTCAAGAGCGAGCGAAGCGAGCTCGGGACTTGGGGCACCCCGACTCGGATAGGTTAGGTTAGAAGGGGATGACGGGGTCTAGTGAGCGAGCGAAGCGAGCGAACACAGACCCCGTCATCCCCTTCGTGGTTATTTTTTTTTAAACCACACTACTACCGACTACGCCTTTTAGGCAACTTTTGAGTGTTTTGAGGTTAGGTTACAAAAAATTGATTTACTCGGAAACGGTGAGTTACCTTGTAATGGGAGTGGTGCCAGGGGAGAGGGGTAACCCCCCCCCCTCCCAACCCCCATTTCCTGCCAAACGATACTAAATTTTTACCATATCATTAAAATATCTTTAGATTTGTACCATAAGCAGTTTTCCATAAGAGATTTGTTCTCAAGGTACAAAGATGTAAGTAGATAGTATAGTGATTGTAATGATTATAATTCTGTAAATACGTATCTGTTATAGTCGCGAATCATATTTTGATCAAGATACAATGACCCAAAATTACAAAAAACGTAAGAAAAATGGAATTTAGAGCTAAAATTTACAAAAATACAAAATATCCTGTCAATATAGTAGTGCTTGACGCTTGTTATTTTTTATCGACTATCGATATTTTTATTATCCTAACTTATAATTTACTTCACTGTTTAATGAATTTAGTTAACATGCTTTTTTTTTTTAATTCCAGTACCTTCAACCTCAACTGCAAAAATAGCAACTCTGAAAATAAAACCAACGACGACTTCAAAAATAGAACCTACTACACCTCGAAAAAGAAAACTGTTAAATAAATTTGAACAGTGAAAAAAAGTTGAACAAATAGAAAAAATTTCATCACCCGTATTAAAAGTCGCGCAGCAGATAAGCATAGCAAAATAAACTTCAGTTTTTCTAAGTTTTGTTTTATTTTATAATTACCACGAAAATAATTAGGAATGTAAGAAAATTAGGAACCTGGTATTTTTTACAGCAACTTATCGATAAAAAATTACGAGTGAGTAGTAGTACATCCCTATCTTGTGATTATGTTGGCAGCTTTACGTCATGCCTGCAGTCTGCATAGTCTGTGTCATTTTTGCTATGTTGGTATTGAGTTTTAGCGCAAACTTCATACAAACGCCGTGTTCCAACTTTTTCTATGGGAGTCCCGTCTCTTCTAAGGAACGTTACTTACTCTATGCCTGTACCCTCTAAAGAAGTACGCAGATGTGTTTAGAGTATACCACGGTACACCCCCATTTCTGTCAAAGTTGTTATTGGGGTACTAAGGGCCTATGCACACCGGGTTTTTTAAACGCGCCGTTGATGCGCGTTTGTACAGACGCCAGCACATCAACCTACTACAATCTGTCAGATTTTTGTAATAGATTTTCAACTTTATCGCTACAGCATAAGGTTCAATGTTGATTGGGAAAATTTGACAGTTAGGTGTAGGTTGATGTGCTGGCGTCTGTACCAGCGATACGCACGTGTCGGAATATGTAGAGTTATAAAGAATACAACCTTCCTAGATTACATGGAATTAGTATGTACTTTCCTAAATTGCATGGAATTAGTATTTACTATATTTTTGCTAGACCATCGAGAGTGTTTCTAGCTAGACTAAATAATCAACGAATTTCGAGCGAAACCGGAGATCTGTGAGTCGGTCTAAATAAATAGAATAACTTATTATACTTTTCACCAAAAATGTAAGGGTAACAGAATTAACATAGTATTTAAAATATTTTCTTAATTTTATGTGCAACTCTTGATGTATAAATAGTTATCTATACATATAATAAAATTGTAGAAAAGTGGTGTCTGTACAATGGAAATATATAAAAAAAAAGTAGCAGGGGTTGTTATTATATCGATGCCGAACCCGAATTTGTAATTACATTTTTTTTTGTCTGTTTGTCTGTTTGTCGGTTTATCTGTTTGTCTGTGTGTTTGTGCACGCTAATATCAGAAACGGCTTATTCGATTTAGATGCGGTTTTCACTAATATATTATAGTAAGCTTCACTTAACAGTTAGTGTTTATTTCATGTCAATCGGTTCATAAATAAAAAAGTTATGTCAATTTAAAGAATCACGGCGAACATTAATTGTTAAGGTATTCTATCAGAGTACGTACACGCCTCGCGCCTGCGCGTCCGTGGCTATATAAAGCCAGAGTCATGGAAGAAGGAGAATCTACAAGCTACCCAGTAGAATTTTTAGAATCCCTCAATGCTCCTGGACTACCAGCACATAAAATAAAATTAAAAGTAGGCGTACCTATAATGCTTCTTAGAAATTTAAGCCCCCCAAAACTTTGCAATGGCACCAGGTTAAAAGTGATCAATTTACAACAAAATCTGATAGAAGCAGAGATTTTAACAGGGTGTGGAAAAGGTGAAAGTGTTTTCATTCCTCGGATTCCTCTCACTCCAAAAAATTTTCCATTTAGTTTTAAACGAGTCCAGTTTCCAGTCAGCCTATGTTTTGTGATGACAATTAATAAAGCCCAAGGTCAGACGCTGAAAGTTGTGGGTGTAGATCTAAGTATCAGCTGTTTCTCGCACGGTCGGTTGTATGTGGCTCTGTCACGGGTTAGCAATCCTAGGAGCCTGTACAAGCTACCCAGTAGAATTTTTAGAATCCCTCAATGCTCCTGGACTACCAGCACATAAAATAAAATTAAAAGTAGGCGTACCTATAATGCTTCTTAGAAATTTAAGCCCCCCAAAACTTTGCAATGGCACCAGGTTAAAAGTGATCAATTTACAACAAAATCTGATAGAAGCAGAGATTTTAACAGGGTGTGGAAAAGGTGAAAGTGTTTTCATTCCTCGGATTCCTCTCACTCCAAAAAATTTTCCATTTAGTTTTAAACGAGTCCAGTTTCCAGTCAGCCTATGTTTTGTGATGACAATTAATAAAGCCCAAGGTCAGACGCTGAAAGTTGTGGGTGTAGATCTAAGTATCAGCTGTTTCTCGCACGGTCAGTTGTATGTGGCTCTGTCACGGGTTAGCAATCCTAGGAGCCTGTACAAGCTACCCAGTAGAATTAATAGAATCCCTCAATGCTCCTGGACTACCAGCACATAAAATAAAATTAAAAGTAGGCGTACCCATAATGCTTCTTAGAAATTTAAGCCCCCCAAAACTTTGCAATGGCACCAGGTTAAAAGTGACCAATTTACAACAAAATCTGATAGAAGCAGAGATTTTAACAGGGTGTGGAAAAGGTGAAAGTGTTTTCATTCCTCGGATTCCTCTCACTCCAAACAATTTTCCATTTAGTTTTAAACAAGTCCAGTTTCCAGTCAGCCTATGTTTTGTGATGACAATTAATAAAGCCCAAGGTCAGACGCTGAAAGTTGTGGGTGTAGATCTAAGTATCAGCTGTTTCTCGCACGGTCAGTTGTATGTGGCTCTGTCACGGGTTAGCAATCCTAGGAGCCTGTATGCTTTCATCCCCGATGGCCATACGTCAAATATCGTATACAGAGAAGCATTACTGTAAAGTAAATTTTTAGCTACTCAAACGACGGTATATGTAGTTCAAAATATGCTGCCCGAAAAGTCACTATTCCACGTGGACGAAGTCGCGGGCACAGCTATCTATACATATAATAAAATTGTAGAAAAGTGGTGTCTGTACAATGGAAATATATAAAAAAAAAGTAGCAGGGGTTGTTATTATATCGATGCCGAACCCGAATTTGTAATTACATTTTTTTTTGTCTGTTTGTCTGTTTGTCGGTTTATCTGTTTGTCTGTGTGTTTGTGCACGCTAATATCAGAAACGGCTTATTCGATTTAGATGCGGTTTTCACTAATATATTATAGTAAGCTTCACTTAACAGTTAGTGTTTATTTCATGTCAATCGGTTCATAAATAAAAAAGTTATGTCAATTTAAAGAATCACGGCGAACATTAATTGTTAAGGTATTCTATCAGAGTACGTACACGCCTCGCGCCTGCGCGTCCGTGGCTATATAAAGCCAGAGTCATGGAAGAAGGAGAATCTACAAGCTACCCAGTAGAATTTTTAGAATCCCTCAATGCTCCTGGACTACCAGCACATAAAATAAAATTAAAAGTAGGCGTACCTATAATGCTTCTTAGAAATTTAAGCCCCCCAAAACTTTGCAATGGCACCAGGTTAAAAGTGATCAATTTACAACAAAATCTGATAGAAGCAGAGATTTTAACAGGGTGTGGAAAAGGTGAAAGTGTTTTCATTCCTCGGATTCCTCTCACTCCAAAAAATTTTCCATTTAGTTTTAAACGAGTCCAGTTTCCAGTCAGCCTATGTTTTGTGATGACAATTAATAAAGCCCAAGGTCAGACGCTGAAAGTTGTGGGTGTAGATCTAAGTATCAGCTGTTTCTCGCACGGTCGGTTGTATGTGGCTCTGTCACGGGTTAGCAATCCTAGGAGCCTGTACAAGCTACCCAGTAGAATTTTTAGAATCCCTCAATGCTCCTGGACTACCAGCACATAAAATAAAATTAAAAGTAGGCGTACCTATAATGCTTCTTAGAAATTTAAGCCCCCCAAAACTTTGCAATGGCACCAGGTTAAAAGTGATCAATTTACAACAAAATCTGATAGAAGCAGAGATTTTAACAGGGTGTGGAAAAGGTGAAAGTGTTTTCATTCCTCGGATTCCTCTCACTCCAAAAAATTTTCCATTTAGTTTTAAACGAGTCCAGTTTCCAGTCAGCCTATGTTTTGTGATGACAATTAATAAAGCCCAAGGTCAGACGCTGAAAGTTGTGGGTGTAGATCTAAGTATCAGCTGTTTCTCGCACGGTCAGTTGTATGTGGCTCTGTCACGGGTTAGCAATCCTAGGAGCCTGTACAAGCTACCCAGTAGAATTTTTAGAATCCCTCAATGCTCCTGGACTACCAGCACATAAAATAAAATTAAAAGTAGGCGTACCCATAATGCTTCTTAGAAATTTAAGCCCCCCAAAACTTTGCAATGGCACCAGGTTAAAAGTGACCAATTTACAACAAAATCTGATAGAAGCAGAGATTTTAACAGGGTGTGGAAAAGGTGAAAGTGTTTTCATTCCTCGGATTCCTCTCACTCCAAACAATTTTCCATTTAGTTTTAAACAAGTCCAGTTTCCAGTCAGCCTATGTTTTGTGATGACAATTAATAAAGCCCAAGGTCAGACGCTGAAAGTTGTGGGTGTAGATCTAAGTATCAGCTGTTTCTCGCACGGTCAGTTGTATGTGGCTCTGTCACGGGTTAGCAATCCTAGGAGCCTGTATGCTTTCATCCCCGATGGCCATACGTCAAATATCGTATACAGAGAAGCATTACTGTAAAGTAAATTTTTAGCTACTCAAACGACGGTATATGTAGTTCAAAATATGCTGCCCGAAAAGTCACTATTCCACGTGGACGAAGTCGCGGGCACAGCTAGTAAATAATAAATATAGTAAACTCAGTGAATGCTATGTTTAAGAGACTTTATCTAATTGTAGTCGGATAAATTGTTATAAAAATACATTCTTCAATATCCTATAAAGTTTTAAAACAGTTCTGTCAAAATAGATTTACATAAGACTGACAATATTAAAAGTTATTTGGTCAAATTGTATGATTGTTAAAAATGGCGGGAATGTTAGATGTACTTGAATAATATTGCGAAACTTTATAAGGGTGGGCCCGCCAATTTATGGCTCTCTTGGATTCAACTGTGGTGAAAGATGGACTACCGTTCATGTAAGTGAATTGATATTATTGCTGTTAACTATGTTGTTCTATACCTATGTGGTATAGGTAGTATAATAAGTCTAATATTGCTTTTGTCATTTTGTGGTAAATCGAATTACGGAATATTCATGTTCTGTTTCTTTGCATTGATAAGTTGCTATAGCTAGTTGGAGAAATGGTCCAAGAGATTAACGTGATGGGTACCTAACAATAATTGTTTATACAAATGTACAATGTGTTGAAGCAATACTTTATAAAACAAGCTACCATGAAGTTTGCTTGTCCTTCCTTCTTCATGGTTATAGTTTTGGGAACGGACAACTAGTTTTCTGATTAAAGTATTTAACTGACAAGCCTAATTGAAATAAATGCCTACTCTTGTCTTTCTGTGCTTTTCTTCATAAAACCCTTTCCTTACACACTATTCATAGGTACTTCATAGAGTAAATAACTAATAACCTCCATACACAGTAAATGACACCAACCAACCACACTCAAAGCTTAATAATGTTACGAGCTTGGGGTTCGTGACAATAAAAACTGTCGATTTAATAACCAAAAATAAACACTTTAATTAAATAACACCAATAAAACACAAACACACTAATTATAAAACACAATCGCACTACTGATCACTCTTAAGTCGCACTTGAAGATCGCTTCGAATGTTATCGCTTGTATCGCAGAATCAATACTGACCCGGTCGCGGCCCATACCGGCCTTATATAGGGCCTCAGATAGTTCCAGAACCTTCTACTGTAGAAACATCTAGAATGTTCGAGTACATACCGGTCCCGACTGACCCGATGTCGATAGTTCTAGAATGTTCTAGTATCGAAGTTTCTGGAAGCATCTTGACCTACTAGTTCTGCAACTCGATACTAGATGGCGCTAGTGGTAGCTAATGTCAGGCATTAATTGTGGCGCGTAACAATAATTAAGCTGATATTATACATAATCATATAGATTTCATCCACCTTTCTGACACACGCAAGTCAGACGCGATGCTAACGCGCGTTTTTATCGATACAAATGCGCGTTAGCATCGCGTTTATATCGATACAAACGACAACAAACTGCTCTGTAGGATAAAAGCGCGCCGTCGACGCGCGTTTCTAAAACGCGCGTCGACGGCGCGTTTAAAAAACGTGGTGTGCACAGGCTCTTACCTCTAATTTAAAAATGATCTCCTTTTTTAATAGTTAAAGAAGTATGCTTCAGGGGAGGTCACATAATTATAGGGTCACCATTTAGAAATTTGAAAAGTCCTGACAAAAAGCCTGACATTTCACTAAAAGTCCGGACATTTTAGAAACAAAATCCAAACATTATCCACTTAGTTACAGTGGTATGGTAGGCATGGTAGCAGACGATCGCGAGGGGAGGGAGGTAGCGGGGTGCGGGAATAAAAAAAATGCGATGAAAAATATAAAAATTAATAGGTAAGGTACAGACGCCAGCACATCAACCTACTACAATCTGTCAGATTTCTGTAATAGATTTTCAACTTTATCGCTAAAGCATAAGGTTCAATGTTGATTGTGAAAATTTGACAGTTAGGGGTAGGTTGATCTGCTGGCGTCTGTACCTACCTATACCAGAAACTAGCGTTCAGTTTGATTATTTTGGTTCACTAATGTTTTACCAAAACTCCATTGACAAATTTTTAGTTTACAACCAACGTTTCGTATTCTATTTATTTCACAAACAACTCATTCCGCAAATATTTTATTTTATAAACACTCGCTTTACAAACATTTATTTGGCAAATGCTTCTCTTTACAAATGTTTCGGATGATATTTAATCATTTATACATTTCTTTTGAAAAAATCACGTTTATACAAACTATCATTTTATAATAATTATACTAGCGACTGCATTAAAATCCGTTGCGTAGTTTAAAAGATCTAAGCTTACAGACAGCGGGAGCTACTTTGTTTTATACTATGTAAAGATTTTTTAAACCAGACACAAAGTGATCATCATGACGGTATTTTCCATTTGGGTCAAATAATTTACAGGCAAGTATTTTTTTCTATATAATCTAGTCGTTTCTGGCACTCGCCGGCCGCTGCCGCGGCACCGCTCGCTTCGCTCGCTCGGCTCGTGCGTAGGGGTCACAGTTTTAACCTAACCTAACCTAACAATTTTGTTTTAAATAATTAACCTAATCTAACTACTTAGTTCGGTTCCGGGTAGCCCACTAAAGATAGCCTCTTTTTTCTATTAGTGCAAGGCGAGGCATGCGCTCCGCACGGCGCACAACGCATGCCTCGCCAAGTGTGGACCTGTATATTCGTGGCGAGGCATGCGCTCCGCACGCGCGAGGGCGAGCCAACGTATGTCGGCAAATGCTTCAAGATCAAAGTGCCTCAGTGCGAGCATTACGTTAGGTGTGGACGTAGCCGCGCATGCACGTTCGAGGCGTGCGCCGCGTAGAATATCAACGCACGCCTCGACTGCGAAAATGAAACTGCGTTTGCTCGGGCCAAACAGCGCGCAGCGCATGCTCGGGCCGATCCAACCCACACAGCAGCAGTCAAGATGGCGCCTTTGCATCGCGTGCGCGTATCCGCTGCTGCTTTTATAATTATTAATTCAATTATTGAAAAGAAAAGGAAAGAAAACGCCATACGTCTTCTTTTTTATTTTTATTAAAATAATGATTATGTTTAGGATCCCATAATAATCTATTACTTTCGTATAATAAAACTGCTTTTCTTAACATTTCTTTGTCGTTCATAATGCGCGCGTACATCCGCAGCGAGGCGGACACAACCATCCAAACGCAACGCACTGCTCGCAATGAGCCGGCCGCCACACGGCGCACAGCGAATAGCGCGTGTGCGGCGCACACGCGCTGTGCGTTGTGCGCCGTGCGGAGCGCATGCCTTGCCAAGTCTGCGCGCCTACTTGCCTCGAGCATTTGCCCCCAGCACATCAACCTACACCTAACTGTCATATTTTCCCAATCAATATTGAACCTTATGCTTTAGCGATAAAGTTGAAAATCTATTACAGAAATCTGACAGATTGTAGTAGGTTGATGTGCTGGCGTCTGTACATTTTGTTTTTAGTTGAATGAGAAGTTAATAAATATTTTAATGACTTATTTGGTACTTATTACTTTTAATAAAAGTTTTATTGCTCGTATTCCATCTAAGCCAAAAAATCCGGAAAAATTAAAGAGCCAGACAAAAGTCTAAAAATCCGGACGGATGGTAACCCTAGTCCCATATAAATATGAACTTTAGGTCTGTGCAAAACAAGAGCTTGGGCTGAGTTCAGATTTCAGATGGTTCAGACCAGACAGACCATGTTCAGACCCTGTCAGTCCAGTCCACAGAGTAATTTTGATAGACTGAAGACAGTAAGTTTGATTGATTGCAGGCCGCTTCAGTAACATACCTACTATTTTTTTTTTATTAAGTAGGCATATGTAGTTACAGATATTATTTTTCTTCTTCCGATTTTTTAACAACGCTGCGTCGCCTTACTGTGCAGCTGTAACAGCGGTTGTGTTATCAAAACAATAACGAATGAAAATGATAACAATAACCACGATTTCCTTGCACAATAATAACAGCAACACACGCAAACAATATTTGAAAACACGTGATTTGACATTAGTTCCGACCGATTGAATCTTCGATCAACAATACCAACTTGAATCATTGAAAACGAACTAACGTAATTTACAAGCATTATTTTAGAATATGTTTAACAGTTCCATAGTATAAAATAACTTATTATCTATTGTAGAATTAAAATATTTATGAAAGAAAATAGTCTACAGGCGACACTTAACCTAAAAATCACGAATATTTTTGTATACAAATAAAATGAAAGATAAAACAATCATAAATAGCTATTTTATTGCATATCACATCACCACTTTACCACTATCTCCAAATTCAATGTGAACTGAACATTTTTTCCTTGGTGGTAATACATTGCACATCATCATAGATGGAACCATGGAACATTCCAGAGGAAAATAAAATTTGCTTACATCATTTTACTTTGTTAGTTTTGTAAGTATACATTAATAAAGAACACATTCAACAGCAAAAATGAGATAGAATTATAATTATGCAATAAACAAATCGGAGTTATGTCTTCGCCTCCCAGGGAATCCGTTATTTCTTCGCTCCAGGAGGCTGTAGTGGCTGGCCACGTTCTTTTCCTCGAAGTTTTAATCCAATTGCCCTTTCTATCTTACCAAGAACAATGTTATTTGGAATGCCACGACCGGCCTCGTAATCATTGACAATTTGAGGTTTCTCGCATATTTTAGTTGCCAAATCTTTTTGACTCATGCCTTTCGACTGTCTTCCTTGCATTATAAGCTTTCCCAGGTCAAGGGTTACCTTTTCATGACGCAATTCTTCAGTTTCTCTGTCGAGTTTAGCCGTGTTTTTAGTGGTAACGTGTTGTTTATTGGTTCCAGCTCCATATTTTTGTTGAGTATCAACTGGTAAGCCTTGACGGCGTGCCGCATTTACTGCTTGTTCAGTCTTCAAAGCTGATGCCTTTGGTGGTTTTTTACGCAGAATCGTGACTGTATCCCAGTCGGACATTTTTACGCAGCTGATACCACCGGTTTCACAATAAAATTACTGATTAGATTACGAATACGAAAAATTTTCTGCTTACTTCGTGTTCGTGCGTGCCGTGCTGTACTCACTAGGGCAGCTTATTCAATAATAAGGATGTCATCGACATCGATGGTTGTTATTAAAATCGATTTCAATCGAGTTCTTTTTGTAATATTTAGTAAGTTATATTTATTCTTAAACTCTAAAGTTTATGGACTTGAGATTTTGTTATATTTATGTATTAAATACTTACAATTTTTTAATGCTTAGATTTCGCAGGAAATAAATATTTATGCCTAAATATATTTTTTACTAAAACCATCGATGCATGATCGACCAGTCATTTACTAACGTCCTTGACTTACTACTACGACTTAAGGCGCATCTACTACATTGACAATGTCAATACGGAAACTTACTGCCAATTTATTCCACTAGAGGGCACCATTGCAAAATAAGTTTGTAATATAAAGTATTTTAAAGTTTCTAATCATAATAAATAATATAAAACACCGTACTTCACATTAGGTAATGAAACCTGTAATTATAATATAAAGTATATAAACAAATAACGTAAACGGAACTACATGAAGTTTAGGTCTCTTCCTTCTGTCGTCTAAAGGTGTAATAAAAATCAATATCTATGGTTAGGTGACTAACCGTGACTGCTAATGAGATATCCCGTGTTTTTATGATCTAAACGTGATAACTAGTAAGACTCGTATTTAGTATCGATACTAGTTATAGTAACACCTATGTTCCTTGATAGACACAACACTAGCAATGGCAGCCATTTTATGAGACAATACCAGTTGTAGGTATGCACCCTTTTTTTGTAGGTATTTCTCGTCCATACTTTTGTATGGCAATGGCTGTTCCCTACCCTACATTTATGTTCGCATAACTCGTCAAAATGTAGGGAACAGTAATTTTTTTTTTTGGGATTTCATGTTTGGTCCCATAGTAAAAGTTGTTCATAATGATGAGTACAATCAACCCAGGAAAACTGTGATTAAACATTCTGAAAAGATGGATATATGTGGTGTCTAGGTGGCGCCATCTGTTGTGTCAGCTTTGCGTAAGATTCCCTACTCTAGTCTCTACTGTTACCAATGCGGTAGACAGTAGACTGTACGTTAATTTCGAGCTTTCGAGTATATAATATTCTGTGAATTCGATATCGATATCTAAATTGATACAACATAAAATGGACACTACACTAGCATCGTAGTGATGTCCAAATTTCACTTTGTGTCACTTTTGTGATCTGTAAATAATTTTTATCTTTGGAGTACACTATAATAAAATAATACTGTGTTTAGTTTTTAGTTTTATGAACAAAAATTTCATGAAATAATCTAATCCTGGGATATAACCTAACATTGACATACACGCTTTAATGAAATTTAGAATGAATGAAGAAATTACTGATTCAGAGGCAGAAGAGGAATTATTAGTGTACGCTGAGTTTGAAGACACTGTAAATATTGAAAAGTATCGAGCGGTTCATGTATTGGGAGTTAATGGAAAAAACCCTATCATTCAAATGGATGATACATTTTTCACAGGTTGTTGCAATATTACTATATATAAATTCTGAGTCATGCTCTTGTTCACCACTACATAGTGACACTAAATTGATGACTATTATTACCTATGTGTTTATTAGAAGCCAAGAAATTTTTAGTTAGTAGATTAGCATCCTGAAGGTATTTTCTGAAAGGATTAACCTTTTAACCGCTTACGTCGGATTAATCCGACAAATATTTTCGTGTCCATTCCGCCAGGGTCGTATTTTAATCTGAATTATTATTACATCATCACAGCTCGTTTCATCGGCATTTATTTTTCGTTTTTTTTTTTTTTTGTTCGGGCGCTGGGGGCACGACAACTCATATAAAGTCGGGCGGTTAAAAGGTTCAATAGCCTACAATTTATTTATTCATTTATTTTGCGTTCCACAAGGTAAAAAAGATGTTTACAAAAAGCTTATAGCTAAGAGCCATTGTAGACCCTGTTAGGGCACAGCAAAGTTTATATTTGGTACATAACAGTTAAAAATCTAAATTATAGAAACTAAAATTAAAATAAAATTTTACATGAAAACTGAATATATAAATAGAAGTATATATAAGTAGGTAGCTATTTTCTTAGAATGTTTTTATTTTGCAATGGCTTTGTCTTCTAAAAACTCCTTTACTGAGTAGTATGACTTTGCTTCCAGAAATTTTTTCAATTTATTAATAAATATGTTTGTTTTTTTTTCTTCTCTAATGTCATTTGGCAATTTATTATACATTTTTATGGACATAACTAAAGGGCTGGTTGAGTGCATTTTGAGTCGTGACTGAGGTATATCTAATCTGTTTTTATTGTGTCGAAAAGTGTATCTTGTTTGTGTTTCTTCGCAAGTGGTGTAAAAATCTGTGTGTTTTCTGACAAATTTACATAACTCTAAGATATATATACAGGGAAGTGTGAGTATTTTGTGTTTTTGGAAGTGTGGTTTGCAGCTATCTGTTTGTTCTATATTTGTTATTATTCGAATTAACTTCTTTTGTAAAATAAAAATGGTTTGTGAATCTGTACTGTTACCCCACAGCATGACCCCATAGCTGAGCCATGCCTGGGCATAAGCATAGTAGGTGACAAGTGCAGTTTGTAAGTTGGTAGTTTTTTTAATTTCGCGTAGGGCATAAGTAAATTTTGATAGTTTTGCTCTTATTTTCTGTATATGGGATTTCCAATTTAGGTGGGTATCTATAGACAAACCGAGGAGAGTAAATTCATTTACTTGTTCCAGTTTAGTTTTATTAAAAAAGAAATTTAATTTTATTGGGGATTTTTGATGGGGATGAAAAGTAATTAGTTTTGTTTTGGTGAAGTTAATTTCTAAATTATGGTTATTCATCCAGTTTACAGCTGTGGAAAGAAGGGAGTTTAATTTTTCGTTTATATTGTCATCGTTCTGGCATGAGGTGAGCAGAGAAATATCGTCCGCAAATAGAACACATGGTCCGTTTATAATTTTAGGAAGGTCATTTATGTAGATAAGAAACAAAAGGCAGCCTATTACACTCCCTTGGGGAATTGACGCGTTTACTGCTTTACTGTCGGATCTCATTTTGATTATTTCATTTGTGTTGTTATCAAAATATTCAATTTCTACTAGTTGTACCCTATTCTGTAGGTAAGATGCAAACCATTCATGAGCTTTTCCTCAATGGATAGGTTTATGAAGCTAAATGCCAGACACCAGGCTTGCTATTATACTTTCCTGTAATTTGGTGCTTAAATTGTTTTAATATTGTATTTGTGTGCCTAATTTGTTATTTACTACAAACATAGATCTCTAAGTTACTTGTTAACACGCTATGGGCCTACAATGCCTGCCAATAAGTTTTTTTTTTTTTTTTAAGATTTTTAGTAAAAGATTTTATTTTATGAGTAATAAAATACTACATATATGTCATTATTAACGATTAAATTGAATTTTATTCAAACAGGAAAATACGAAAATGCTCTTGGAACATACATGTTTTTTGAAGAAGATCCAGAACCAAAATCAGAAGATCCATTATTCGACAAATTGCCTGAAAAGAATTTGAAGTACCTCTGCAAGACCAAAAAGTTATTGAATATGGAACATGCGTATGTTACTCCTAAAGAAGGTAATATAACACAGTAAAGGGCCTATTTCACAATGTCCAACTAGTGTCCGAATTATAAATAAAATTTAACATGGAGGTGGTGAAGTCCCTGTTAATGTTTGTAGTAAATTTCGTAAGGTTATTGAGACATTGTGAAAGAGGCAATTCTTGCACAACATTATTGATGCTTACTAGAAGAAAGAAAACTTCCTATCATGAAGCTGTAGGCTTGACTTGTCATGAACAAAGTTTATAAGTACTTTCTTTCATAGGGCATGGTCTCCAACATATGAAGCTTGAAGTGGATGACAACATAGAACCTGTAAATTTTAAGACATTACAAGAAGCTATTGAGAAATTTAAAAATCATTTTGAAACTGAGTCAGTCACTGAAGTCATAGACCCATAAGGTGAGTATCATCAACATAACCAACCTAACTAGGTAGCAACCTGGAAAAATCCACTGCTGACTAAAGAAAGAGAAATAAAATGTCATGATTCTTTTGCCGTTATCCCTATTTATTTGGAGTGGGCGCAACATGTTGTATTAGTATTAGTTGTCATCTCGGTAGTCACCCCCTTTCTAGGCATATCATCTTTCACACAGTCCATCCATGGTTTTTTTGGTCTTCCCTACTCTAAATACCGTTCACATTCATATTTAAAACTTTTGTCATTTCTCCGCATCACAAGACCATACCAAGAGAACGGATTTCCACACAACTTTTCAGTCACTGGTGCCACTTTTAGAGTTCCTCTTATATACTCATTACTTATTCTATCCATTCGCATAACACCACATATCCTCTTAGCATTCTCATCTCAGCTCTTTTGTGATCCAACATTCTGATCTATACAAATGCAAATATCGCCACTGTTTTATATTGTTTATTGGATCTGTATAGAATCGAAACAGCCCAGTTTCGCGATTTTGAATGTGTTTTGGAGTATTTGATAAGTCCATTTGAGACACAGACAGACTGACCGGCTAAAATTATCACATGCACCAAAACTGGACAGTAATTTTGAATGTGTAAATGTGTTTTAGTAGGAGAATGCATAATTATATAACCTTATACTGAGCACAGTTAGGACTGGTGTTAGGAGAGACTGCCATACCTATAGGTAATTTTGTGTATTCTCTGACAGGCAGAACCTGCTCCATAGTTTCTTGAGATAATTCCTTGTATTCAGTCTTTATCATCATCCATCTGGGTTTTTACTCAGATTAATGATGTTGCCATGTCCTATTCTCCATCAGGATTCCTATTACATATTTCTGTTAATATTGAATGCAGGTATAAAAATTTTCATTGTAGCTCCTATTGCACTACTGGAGGCAAAGGAATATTTGAGAAGGGACTTCCTGATACAGAACCGCAATTTGCAAAAAACTTAAGTAAAATTGAATTTCGCGGGATACCTATTACGGTCCCTGTTAAGCCCCTTAACTTTGATAATATGAGTATTTCCCCTGTTACTTTTGAACAATAAGTCCCTATTTTATTTATATACTAGGCAACAACTAAAAGTCCGCTACATCATTACGGGGAAAAACCGCAGTGCAAAGGCGCGAAAATTGTGGCGGTTGCAAGCTTGCAACTTGACAGGCCTGATGGTCTAGTGGTTAGTGACCCTGACTGCTATGCCGGAGGTCGTGGGTTCGATTCCCACCCAGGACAAATGTTTGTGTGATGAGCACGATCATTTGTTCTGTGTCTGGTTGTAATTTATCTATAATATGTATGTATTTAGAAATATATAAGTATGTTTATCAGTTGTCTAGTACCCATAACACAAGCTCTGCTTAGCTTGGGACTAGATGGCGTTGTGTGATAGTTGTGGAATATTATTATTATTATTTTTTTTATGATTTTACATATCTCGGGACCATGGGGTCCCGGTCCTTTGGAAGGCGTACGAGGGGCCGAAGCCAACTCGCAGAGGCCCCTTAGGAAATTTTAATGAAATGTGGCACCAACCGACGATTATCCCTGTATGCACTATGCAAGTGCACCCAAGGATAACCCCCGGTTGGTGTAGGACTATTGTAGGATATGGAAAAATAAAAAGTTGGACTATGGGTTTGGGTGGCTGAAGTGGACTGGTTACCAAGAACTATGGAAGAACTATGACCCCTGACTGATCAATGTTTTATTTATATACACGGATAAAATGGCAGGGGGTGACTTGCACACTCAATAATGGGCCCCCGGAAACGGTCGCTAGCACATAGTGACGTAGCGACAAGGGGGCAACATGTCCTGAGGTGCTTATGAGGAGTGGAGAGGTATTCCACGGCTATCAGGACAATCCCGGAAGTACGGTCAAGATCCCTACCAGCATCTTACTGGAATACTTCCTTCCTCCGAGCACGTTTGCTCTTGCGAATCTCCACTCAAGCCGGCCAATAAAGGCAAGAATGAGGTGGGAGCTCTGTTCCTCGTCATTTTTCACTCCAGCCGGCCAATAAAGGCAAGCCAGAGGTAAGGAACAAGACTTCTCCCGGGAGATAGGGTCCGTGGGGTCGCTACTGCCCAACAGCTCGCCACATGCTGCCCTGCGGGTTTCTGTATCTCTCTTGGTCTGGCTCCTCACCTTAGACCCATTCCGGAAAGTAAACTCTTCCGGCACAGGTCCAGAGTTCGGAGCGCGCAAGCCCCACCACGACGTCAACGTAGAGATACGGCGATGGGGTTATTATTATTATTATTAACTTTGCAAGCCAACTATAGGTAGTGTAGTATGATGCTTTTTCGTTCTCCCCAGTACATAATGTATTACTTTACTCTATGATTCTCCCGCATTCAACCGTGTCGTGCGGCGTGCCAGCCAGCGTGTGTCGAGTATAGCGCTGACACGTAGTGGCTATTTACTGGCCAACGTTTGTAAGCTCGAAACTACAAACAGTATTTCATTATTTTCATTATAGTTTCATACTTGCTTGTAATAAGTCGTGTGTTGTTCGTTCGTTTTTAGTTTGTTTTGATCGTGTAACTAGGTGAGTTAACTGCATCAGTTGGAGCAGTTTTAGTTACGTATTATTTATAAATCATACTTATGGTTTATTCTAAAAGTTGTGTTATTAAAGTTTTTTTTTTAACACAGATTTTTAAATTTATTACTTATTCTATTTTATTTGGTGATTGTTTAATTAATGTTATTTTGTAATTATTTTGTTAAGCAAAGACAGTTTTAATCAATGCCACAGTAAAAAAAAAATCGACAGATTGCGACCATAATAAAATTAATAAAGCAGCTGCCGAGTTATTAAGGAAATACAGTTAATCTACTAATTTCAATTACTAAACACGTTTTGTATTATATGTACTTATGTTGGTATATCTATGACACATCCTGTTTATATTTCGTCGTCAGAGGCAGGAAGTTACCATAGATATACAAGTAAATAAATAGGTAGTACTTATAATTTATCAATTGGGATTTTTTACTAATGTATTTAATTTCGAGCATTTCCCATTAGATCCGGTTCCGATATCTGTTTACTCGTAATAATATCTATACCTACAAAAAACTTTTTTACAAAAAAAACAACCGACTTAAAAAAAAACTACAAAGTGATAAATAACTTTAATTTCGGAAGTGTCGGGGTCGTTGGTTCCGCATTTTCTTTTTTGACACCCGACTTCCGAAATTAAAGTTATTTATCACTTTGTAGTTTTTTTTGAAGTCGGTTGTTTTTTTTTTTAAAAAAGTTTTAATTTTTCACTTTTTAGTTGTACCTACTCCACACAAATTCAAATAACACTAGTGCATTGAGGAATTGAAGACACCGACTAGAAGAATCATCAAAATTCGCATAGAAATGCCGGAGATGCAGTACATTTATGCATATAACAGCGTACATAAGAATAATTATATAATGTATTATATACTAAAACCTTCCTGAAAGTATGTAGATCACATTAGTGAAAGAATTATCAAAATCGGTTCATTAGTTTTTGAGAAAATCGCGGACAAACAAATATACATACATACATAATTATACATACATACATACGGGTCGAATACAGAACCTCCTTTTTTGAAGTCGGTTAATAAATCTATATCTAAACAAATAAAATAAAATTGAAGTATCTGTTGTGTAATATCAAAATAACAGATTTTTACTAAATGCGTATGAATGAAGGTATATAAGGTCCGACCGCGCCGAGCTAACTAAATCTCCGAGCTAACTAGACGAACACAAGTAAGTACCTAATGTTTGTTTTCGTCTAAATCTCCGAGCTAACTAGACGAAAACAAACATTACTTAAAATAAATACCTACTCTTGTTTATCGATTTTATTCAATTTCGAGCGGTCATTGTTGTTCACATCTTTGGCAAATTTGGCGCGGTCGGACTTTAGGCTACTTATAACAAAAAAACATTTTGTTTTTAATTGTTGTCTGTCTGTCTGTTTGTTTGTTCCGGCTAATCTCCGAAACCGCTGCTGGAACGATTTTAACGAGACTCACTGCCAGATAGTTGACGTTATGTAGTAAAATATAGCCAGGCTACTTTTTGTCCCGGTTTCCATGGGATAATTTCCGACTTCCACGCGGGCGAAGCCGCGGGAAGAAGCTAGAGGTAGTTTGTTTAAACGCGCTTATCCCTGGAACTACTAGTCTGATTTTAAAAATTATTTTTGCCTTTTTTGTCTAATTCTTGGGGAAGGTTATAACGCTATTTTACATCACGCTAGGACAGAAAGAACGCTAAGCGAAAACGAAGTAATAACGAAGGAGAATCTAATAAAAATGTGGCTGTTAATTTTGTAAGTAATAGGCATTGTGTATCTTACGACTTCCACCTAAACAAAGTCGTGGGCAGGAGCCAGTTTGCAATGTTTATTTTTAAATTAGGGATTTCTTCAGTATCCTGGGGGCTTTTAGTTTATGAACTCAAATCTCATATAAACAGTTACCATCACACCCTTCAGCCAAGGCTTCTCTTTTCCAAGTCCACCTACCTAGTGGACCTACTGGATCTATAATATTATAGCAGGTACAGAAATTTGATGCAGGTGGTGATGCCGCCGCCGATTTTCGCAGCGCAGCAGCCTAATCACCAACAATGCTGTCCTTCATGTTTAATAATAGGATGACCAGGACTCTTGGATACCTGCAGAAAAAAAAATCATAAGTAATTATTGTTTCAGCAAGATGACAAACTCGGGCCGTCGGCACCGAGGTCGACATGTGAAAACATTGGAAGAAATTTTCCAAGAAGTGAATAGAAGACATGTGCGAATTAAAAGAAAAGACAGAACAGACAACAACTCTATTCTTTACAAAGTGCTTCAACAATTTCTGAAGATTATGCGTAAATGTGACAGTTTATTCGACAGTATGAACCCCAAATTAGAATATTTAGGTAGCTACTTTGATGGCATGCGTGTGGGCCAACCAAATGAATACGACATTAATGTTATTTTGACCATACACGTTAATTACAATAAAATTGACCTAGATGCCCGTGAAAACCACAATGGTTACACGAGTATTATAATGCCAGAAGAATTCCGCAGACTGTCGAAAACTCCTGCCACCGCCAAGAAAGGTTTCAATAAGACTGAATTTTGGTGCGACAAATCTTACCGCCTATTAGTTACAAGATTTCGATCCTGGATGCAAGGTGTCGTAGATACTGCTCTAAATACATTAGTCTTAGAAGATGGTAAACGAATTTTAAAAGTGAAAAATAAATATTTCAAAATCCTATATAAGACGTCTGGTCCTGCTAATACCATAACAATATGTATAGAAAACGATTACGTTATTGATGTCGATTTGGTTCCAACGTTAGCGTTTGAGCTACCAAAAAAGCCTTGTAGTTCAAAAATCGATTTTGAGAAAGTTACTAAGACAAAAATTACTAATTATTTTGCAGTACCAAAACCTAGTGATAATGATTTTAGTTGGAGATTAGCTTTTCCGTATCAAGAACGATATTATACGGACAATAGGAATAATTTAAAAAGCGCTATAAAACTTTTAAAGCTATTCCGAGATGTTCAAGGGTTTAACAAATTGGCTAGTTATTTTATTAAAACATTATTTTTATGGGAAATTATAGAAAAGGACGTTACATTTTGGTCAAAAAATTCTTTGACATTTATAGTACTTTATATGTTACAAAAATTAAGAGATTGTTTGGCGATTGCAACTATTAAGAATTTTTGGTGCTCCGATCACAATCTTCTGGAGAAAATTAAAAGGGAAACTTGTCAAAATTGGAGTCATCGAATATATAATATAATCAATGACATAGAACGAAATAAACTGACGAATCCACATATTGTATTAAAATATTTTATAAATCAGTGACTTTAAAATAAAGCTATAATGATTGTGTTGGTAAAGAATTCTATGAATATTGTGTTCCATTGTTTTACCATTCGACACGATTTAGGAACAAACATTGTATTCACTTATTCAGAAAGTTAATTTTGTACCTAATACAAATGTGAAAGTCCGTTGTATAGCTGATTCCTTTTATTTATAACTAGCTTTTGCCTGCGACTTCGTCCGCGTGGAATAATGACTTCCGGAAAAAAACAATTTATCCCCCTTTTCTCCCCGTTGGGAGGGAATTTCCAAAAATCCTCTCTTAGTGGTAGCCTAATCCTCCCAACAAACACACATGCCAAATTTCAGCTCTCTACTGCCAGTAGTTTCGGTGTGCATTGTCTGTCAGTCACTCAGTAACGGAAGAATTTTATATAGAATCTATATATATAAAACTCTTCCTTAAAAACTAAGCGACTACACGCTAAGGCCACCCCCAGTGGGGTACGGACCTCGGCTTAGGGCGTCGCTGGGGGGGGGGGGGGGGGCAGCAAGGGACAGGCTGGATCGGAATTATTTAGGGGCGAATTTAATACTACAGGCTCAGCGGCGCGGGCTGGCTCGAGCAAGAGTCGGGGAGGAGAATTTACGGGGCGTCGCGACGGGCGGGGCGTCCTCGACGGCGAGGACGGAAGGACGGTTGTCGGGTCGTGTTTTTGTGTCTCTTAATGGTGCTGGTGGCTTTCCTGCTCTCCTGTAAGAGGGTAGTGGCGTCGTCGGGGATGGTGAGGGTATGCCTTGGTCGGCGAATCCTACTTATGCGGGAGGGAGTATATCGGGAGGCCGCCGCAATCAGGGCAATTGGGGTGCTTTATAGCAGAGTCGAAGAAACGCTTGGCGAGGCGCTTCATGAACTGCTGGACGGTGTGAAGTTGGCGTTTGGATCCCCCGCCCTTTTATACCTCCCGCCGCGAGCCGCGTCGAGCGCGACGACCGTTACACAAAAATAATCCTTATAGCATGATTCAGTATTCACGCGCGATGGCTTATTAGCGTATTTCATGTATAACTTTGGTGTTTCTGTACCGATTTCTATGATTATTTTTTTATTAAATAGGTAATAATGTTAACATTTTTTAATTAGGGATGAGTGAGAGTGTTATAAACGTAAGAGTAGACAAATATAATCAGAAAGCTCCGAACTGCTAAGCTATCGGGAGTTACACGTATTATTGTGAGTCAACCATAAAAGATAGACATTTGCTGTCGTGGAATATTTTTTATATAATTTTAAGGAGAACATTTCCGTCATACATGATTTCTGTGTAGCTTTAACCATTAAGGCTGCACACGCGACGGAAGCTTCAAAAATAGAGTAAGTTCTCCTGTTTTCCCAACATTTCCCTTCACTGCTCTGCTCCTATTGATCATAGCGTGATGAAAAGTATACTATAACCTGCAGGAGTATGAAGAACAATTGTACCAAGTTTCGTTGAAATCCGTCGAGTGGTTTTTGTTTCTATAAAGAACATACAGACAGACAGACAAAAATTTTACTGATTGCATTTTTGGCGTCAGTATCGATCACTAATCACCCGCTGATAGTTATTTTAGAAATATATTTCATGTACAGAATTGACCTCTCTACAGATTTATTATAAGTATAGATAGATAGAAGATAGATTTATATTTATTTAAATTTATAATTCAAAAGCTCAATATTGTCACTATTCATTTATAGTAGGAAGTGTAACTAGTCATATATGTACAAAATATCTTTAATTAAACAAAATGTGAACAAATATTATAATGTACCTATCATTTTAGAAACTCACTCACGATAATATGGCACATCAAGTTTTACAAAAGAGAGTGCCTGCTATTACGTTCTATTTTTCAGCGAGGCAAGTGCATCCCGCCCGCACATCTCCCGATTCAGTGCGATGGTAGTTTTTTCAAACTATAGCGCCTGGCAGCGAACAAATTTTTCGTGGCTCCCCTGAGGCGCCAAGCGCCAGGGACTTTCATGGCTCCTCTCGTGCGCCACCCGCCATGAAGTGTAACTTATCGCTTTTTCGTCGGATTCCACTTGTTATTGTTGTAGTCGCAACCCAACAGCGAACGTGAGCGGTTTTAAAAGTTGGTTTCAAGTGTTTACATGTGACTACATACGTGTATAAACCGAAATAGAAGGTAGGTAAGTGACTTATTTAATCAGGTGTCGTTAATCTTTTGGTATAATTATGATTGGCTCGATTGACTGATCCATTATTGTTGTTTATTAAAGAACGGGATATTACCATGCTAGTCGTGTAAAACGCAAATATTCATATTTTATAGTATTTCATAAACAAATAAACGTTGTATTAATTATAGCTTTTGAATGAAATGTCTGTTTCGAACAAATCAAATCAATCGGAAAAATAAACTGCAGGTATTTAATTGAACATTAAATTATTTATTTGTTTAGAAAGATTCACTTGGTCTAGCTAGGTAGGTAGTTCCCACTGACGCTATAACTTTTTAACATTATTAATAAGAGAGATATTATTATTTATATTCTTCTTAGGAACATTAGTCTATTAAAAACGTGAATAGTCGTATTCCCTAATTTAGTGTAAATAAAAATTTACATAAAAAATAATTCGGTTTCCGTATCATAATGAATGATTTTTATATTGAAAAGGTTTACAACTCCTGAAGTATGCGTTTTCATGCAATATCCGGAAGCTAACACTGGAACCGTAATCTGCGTGACAAATAAGGACACTTTCATTTACGGATAACCACTGAAAAATTGTGTTTTATCCGAGTTTTACAGGTAAACAAATTGGCTCTTCTCGGGCGCCACAACCCTTTCACAGAAAATACCGGCGCCTCTACGGCGCCATCCGCACGGAATCGGTTAAATCAGCCTGTTAAAAAAAAAGCTGTTCTTTACATTTTGATCGCATGATAGGCATTTCATTTCGTATTTCAGGGTTGGTTAGGTACCTAATAAAAGTTGGATAATTTTCATGAGTAGGTACTGTACTACGCTATAACGCTAGTACAGTCCGTTATAGCCATAGATATATGAAAGAATTACGTTTCTATGGTTATAGCCATTAGCTGACCCACCTTTACATAAATGGTTGAGATTTTTTAGAATACGAATCGATCGTCTTGTAAATCGATGAACGCCGGCTGCACGCACGAAAAAGCATGACTCATTGTCACGTTCCACCTGAGCCGAGCGTGCAAGTGAGAGCGCGGAACAAGCGATAGAGAAACACGATCGGCCTAAGCGTTCGGCTTGTGACGCATCTATCTGCCACGCTATTCACAAACATCCGACAGGCTATCGTATCGAAAATTACACATTTCAATAACCTGCTTTCGCTTGGCCCCGACAACAAATAGCTGTCGGAAGAATAACGGTCCTCTATTTGATTTAAACTGACAAAATTTTCGGGTTTTGGACTTGTGAACAGCGTTTAGAGGACTCCTACGATAACATTGATTGATGTTCGATACGGTACGGAAGCGTATCGAGTGGTTGTGAATAGCTATGCAGATCACGTAAAAGTATCCAGTAGAACAGTTGGTAATCTTATAATTTTCTAAACATGGTACATACATACAAGCTATGAAGCTATAGTTTTATTAGAACTCATCATCGCTAGTTCGTATTTGCAGAGATAAACGATGATTCCCGAAGTGCATACTTTTCTTTGGAAAGCTGTATAGAAAGGGACAGCTGCCACGGTAAAACCATTGCTAATACTCTATGGTGAAACATCACCGTGTTGTAAACAATGCGCCCTCATAGAGTAAAGTAATATATCGCGCCCAGTCCTATATCTTGGCTATAATGTAATCCAATATTTTTGATGTTGGTTTATTTTTCTTTATAAGAAGTGAAAGTCTGACTCATTGTCATCTATATCTATGTATTTTTTTAATGTACTACAACCCATAGATATAGATATATCTATGGTACAACCCGTCCGACTTTACCAGCCTGGCGCTGTGACGTTACTCTGTCGTACTGTTTGAAAAAAAAGTTAACGTCGCGTCGTAAAAATATTTTTTACAATTTTTTTTTTATATTCATAGTTAATATAGTTATAGGTATAGCATGTATAGGTAACTTTTTTTTTTCAAACATTACGACAGAGTAACGTCAAATCGCCAGGTGCACATTATGTCGGACGGGTTAGTGGACGGGTTGTAGGCAGGGACCGAATTACCGTTATTTTTTTGGTAACGTTACTAATTACCGTTATGTTAACGATAAAAAAGTAACGATATTAATAACGATACCCATCAGTCAGGTAACGTTATCTAATTACCAGTATCAGTACCGGTAAAAATTGCAATTGTTATATCGGTAATTTATACGCCTATCTCTTTCTAACAATGAAGGTGATGAGAGGAGACTATCAATAATACAGTAAGTAGGAAGGTACGTAGGTACTTACGTTTAATGTTTTATTGCACAATGTGCAAGTTAGTAGATTTATTGTTTTCTTAGAAAACCTTGAAGTATCGGTAACTTTGTTGCACTTCTTCCGGCCCATAATAATATGTTTTACAATAGAAGTATATCCGACGTACGCGATGTTCGTGTTGTGAGCCGATGCGCGAGCGCGAGCCATCTCGTATTCGTATTTTTGTTGCCGCTCCGCTTAGAGCCCCCCCGAGCCAGAGCGCGTTTTGGTTTGGCAACGTCGCACCAGACAGATTTTAGTGAAATAACGCTATTTAAATACCGGTAAATCCGGCGATTTAACGATATTTTTAACGTTAATTATTTAACATAACAGAACGAAATGTTTTGGTAGTTTTACCGGTATTTTTTTGGTAACGGTAACCGTCCCTGGTTGTAGGCATACTCTAATAGTTGTAGGTAGAGAAGCGGTGCATTGCAAGCAAAAATCATGATTGCTTTGGCAAGAAGCGCTGCCTCCGTCTGCTAAAGTATACTGAGCATACTGTCCTCTTGCAGCATCAGCAGAAACAAAACCGCAGGTTGATTTTTTAGAATTATTTCGAAGTCGTTTCTTTTTGGTTGAAGGCGAATTTTCACTTTTCTTCAGTCTCAATAAAATCAAATTTTTGCGCTGGCAATGTTTGCAGTGTTGCACCCGCCCCTCCTCAAAGCCGCCATTTTATTTGTATTGTATCGCCATTTCGTTTCTTTCGTGAGATGGAGAATTGGACAAGAAAGTGAGACAGAAATAAAATAATCTGAATCTTTTTGATATTATAAATCTTTTCTAAGTATTTAGGAAAATTTAAACCAGGTTAGAAAAAGTGAATTATTACAAATCAGTTCCTGTTCAACTTTTTTTAATTTTAATCGTGACCGCGTCTCACCTCTTGTTCGAGTACAAACTACAATGGCGTCCGCTCAATCGTAGCGCGTATGGATATTCCGTCATCCTTTTCTTGCATATATCGACTATTCAGGAGACACTGCCTTTCTAACGAATGATCTTTTTACGAGTAGAGTAGACTGATAAGAAATATTCCCCGTTACCTTCGCACTTTGTGTTCGAGTTTCTCTTTCACATCCAATTAGCCGCGCTTTTGTTGAACGCGCAAAGATGTTTTTAAACATATATTTTACAGTGTGTGTTTTATGTTATAACAGATATATACAATGTGCTGCTGATTGAAATTGTGTGATGAATTAATTTATGTGTCGATATGTTCACTACGAACACCGTTCAAACCGGCACAGTGCCGACGCTGCAGTATCAAGAGCATCCTACACAAAAGTCTCAAGGCAAAAACATTGAAAACGTTCAGCAAAAGAATGCTCAGCAGACACAACAAACTCAACAACAACAGGTAATTATACATGCTTTGTTCACACTCATACATACCTATGGTTATACACAAAACTCTAAATAGTCAAGAATAATACTTACATTACAACACATTTATGTTGTGCAAAGGTACAGAGTAAAAACGTAGGTAAGCAATATTAAAATAAAACAATAACTCAAAGGTACTTACTATCATAAAGAGATCCAAGTATTACTATATTGATAGTAGTCATGAATTTCTAACAGTTTTAAACCAGAATTGTTGTCAGTGTAGATAGCCTGAAGTGTTGATATCTTGGAAATATATATTTAAACACCTACAGGTTCTTTGTCCTTGCACTCTTATTATTTACAATTAACTGGTTACTAATATTTTTTTAAATTAATAAGATTATGCAGCCCTTTAAAAAAATTCTAACTTGATAACACTTTTCATCAACTTTATTTGTTTTTAATTTCAGGAGTTTCCTACATTTTGTTATACTACCAACGTGAATATGATTGGCAAACTAGGCACAGGTACCACTAGTGGAGCTGGCAATGTGACCAGCGGTGTAAATATAACACAACTGACCACCAGCGACGATAAGACTTGTTATATAGCCCAGCCATTTTCCTACAACTATGCATTAGTGAACCAAATGCAAATTGCTCCAAATGGGATTCAGAATACAATATCAAATATTAGTTTTAAATGTGATGTTTGCGGTCTGATGTTTGGGCATCTTACTCTTCTGAATGCTCATAAAAGAATACATGCTCAAGATACAGGTAATTTTCTTTGTGTTTTGTTAGATTATTATCAATGGAATAATTGTACATCATTTTTAATTGTTCTGAATACACATGGTAATAAGCTTCTAGCTGTGGTATACACAAAATAATGAATGTGCAGACAGCTGATAAACCAATTTTAGCCAACCCATCACAGCTGAAAAGAATAATTACTTAAGCAATCTAGTTTACAAAGCAGAATGAAAGCAATTATTTTGATAACACACTGTACTGAACATTATCTAATTTTATAATGTGACAAAACCTTGCTTCAATCAAATTATTGTTAAATTTTTTTGAGAGAAATCCTTCATTATTAACTAAAAGTTCACTGAATTCTTTGATTACAGAAAACAATATAACGGTGGTAGCGACAGGTGTAAGTACTGGAAACGATGTTGCCATGCCTCCACACATTCAGATCCTCTCCTCTGATCCCAATGAGCAGCAGCAACACCATGTACAAATTCAAGACAGTTAGTAGGCACTTTTTTTTTCCATGGCTGACCACCCTGCTCCTATTGATGATTAAAGACCTCTGTTTGTATTATCTAGCAATTTTTTATATAACCAGTGTCAATGATCAGTTATGCAACTCTTAAACCTGCACTACACTACTTGAGAAGTTGATCGAAGTTAAGCGCGCAACCTCGTCTCGGGCGACTTCCGAACGTAGTCGGTTTTTGCGCCCGAGTCAAAGGACTCGAAGCATCCTGTAGTTCTTAGCATGATTGTATAGTCACGACTTTGGTAAATTTCGACCAGTACTTCGTCGAAACAACTTTGAGAGTATGGTAGTGCAGGCATTACACTGCAAAGCCAAAACCTACTCTGCACTGCTTGTTCACTTTTAAGAATTACTCTACATAAAGTCTTAACATTAGAATAATATTGATTTGGACATGATTATTTATTTGACCACTATGTAATACGACTAAGACTGGAGCTAAACAGAAAACTTTCAAATACTGCTTCCTTTCAATTACGTTCAATAGATGAAAATAATGCTATGTTTCAGTTCTACCTTAGATACTGCATGTTAATTTTGCACATTCAATCCTATCAATCCTTCTGATAGACAGCCTTAATAATTTTTTATGTCTATTTCAGCTAAACCAGTTATAATAGAAAAGGTCCAGAAATGTATTACTTGTGGTGGACCTATTCCTAATAATCCTAAGAGAAAGGGACCCAAGCTAATTCGCTGTGAAAACTGCATTGCACAAGATTCTGTAGACCAGAGAAATAGTCAATGTAAGTATATTATTTTATTCCAAATGTTATATCGTCGTTGTGACTTTAAGACCTCTTATGTGTAAAAATCAATTTTATGAGAAAATCGAAAAAAACCGTCTACTAAAACAATTTTGTCTACTAAAAAAGATCTTGAAGTTGGTAAATAAATTACGATGTAAACGTCGTATCCACATGACAGTTTTTGCATTCGATAGAGCTTCAAAATGTAGAACAGGCTGGTGTAAAAAAGTGATTTTGCCAAAAGTGACACATAAGAGGTCTTAACGTCGCAACGACGATATTACGAATGTAACATTACAAAATATATAAGGTGACTGGTAATTAGTGAGTGATACTTAAACACGTGATTGTACTCATGAAAACAAACAACTTTTACTATGGGACCAAACCTGAAATCGCGAAAAAAAAAATCAGCTGTTCCCTACATTTTGACGATTTATATGAACATAAATGTAGGGAACAGCTGATTTTTTTTTTCGCGATTTCAGCTTTGGTCCCATAGTAAAAGTTGTTTGTTATCATGAGTACAATCACGTGTTTAAGTATCACTCACTAATTACCAGTCACCCTATATTTCCCGAAGCGGTAGGCAGAGGGGTATAATTGTATATTTCATTTAATTTCAGAGGGGCATACAGAGTGAAATTTTTAAGTGGGCGTGGATGGCCAGATCCGAAATTATGAGGAACAGGGAAAAGTACTCAAAGGAGTACAAAAATGAGCTCTTTTCTTTAGGTTGCCTTATGTCATTACTTCCCAGAATTTGATCCTTATTGGGGACACTATCGAATATAATACAGTTTTTTTTTTTCAAAATTAAAGGTTCGATTCCTGGCTAGAAATATGAATTTTTCAAAAATCCAATGATGCAGTTTTAGTTTTCATCAAAATCGAGCCCGGGACTCCTTTGACTACTTTTCGCTATTCCTCATAGTTTCGAATTTGGCCATCCATGCCCACTTGAAAAATTTGTCCTGTATTAATACACCATCACAAAAATCTTTTAACCTTGTCCAACCTGGGTATGTTCTATGTTAGAGGGTTTGGGCTATGGCGGCCGTCATCAGGCGCACGCCGTTCATCCCAACCTGGGTACCAACCCAGGACCCAGAATTGACCAACCAGCTAATCACTAAAGAAAACAAATTGGGCTATTTATTAACATTCATAAGTTTAATTAATGTTTATCAGTGAATGCAACACAAATATTCGTGGCGGCGGAAGACAATGTTAAGTTTGAAGTGAGCGCGGTGCAGCCAGCCTCGGACCCGCTGTCGACTGCACAGACCAATCAGCAAACGCAACAACAGCAACAGCAACAACAGAAACCTCGTGAGTATACCTATGTTAATTTGAAATCAGATAACATTATTTGACCCACAAACAAACATACTCCCGTTATTACAAAACAAGGTTTTTCATTTGATCCGGTTTAAAGTGTTAAACCACTGAACCAGTTATTGAATTAAGAACCTAACCTTTATAGAAATGCAGTTCTTAATACAAATATGACAGCTTAGTTCAGTGCTAGTTGCTAATTTTAACCGACTTCAAAAAGGAGGAGGTTCTCAATGTGACTGTTTTTTTTTTATACTTATATTTGTCACACAATATTTCCTGCAATTGTTGATTTAAAAAAAAAAAAAATTTAAGGGATAGGGTATGCCTCCAGGGGTGGTCCCATATAACTTCCTGTAACGATATAACATAGCAAGTAGTGTTATACGAATTTGTGTGGGGTAAGAGCTCTTACACACGAGCGGCATGTTCCCAACGGCAGAGGTAAGTAACTGCAGCCGTCGACGCGCGTCGGCGGCATCCGTCGACATTTCAACTTCGAAGTACAAGTGTCGCTATAGGTCGACGGCTGCAGTCGACGCGTCGCGGGTGCAGTTACCTCTGCCGTTGGGAACATGCCGCTCGTGTGTAAGAGCTCTAAGTAAAGCTTAAAAGTGAAAAATAAAAAGATTTTTACAAAAAAAAAAGAACAACTTCCAAACAAGACTACAAAGTGAATTAAAATTAACTTTAATTTCGGAAGTCGGTGGCAAACAACGAAAATGCGAACCCAACGACACCAGTTTTTTAGTATTAAGAAATTTTTCTAAATCAAAATAAAGTTTTGAAATACAATTACTGGCTCCAAAGGTTTAGGCTAGAACTAAAGTTAGATTTCGTTTTGTAATAAGACAGACTGAGTCTATGCTTTTGTGCCCCAGTCTCCACAAAGGCGTTAGATATAAAGCCTGTGTCGATATTTTTGATCTAATAATGACACATTTGTTTCAGTACCTGGCCACCACCCCGTGAAGAGGAGAAACTTAGCATCAGTAACAAAATGTCAGAACTGCAATGGTTCAGGCATTATTTTCGTAGGTGGGAATAAGAATAAGTTAAATAATGCAAATTTGGACAAACCATTCCACTGCAATATCTGTGGAGGTTCCTTTGCCAGATATTCCTCATTGTGGTCACATAAAAAGTTGCATTCTGGTGAGAAGAACTTTAAATGTGGTATATGTGGAATTGCATTTGCTAAGGCTGTTTATCTTAAGAATCATTCAAGAATACATACAGGAGAAAAACCATATAGGTATCTATATTTATTTTATTAACTTAATAAAAGAAAACAATAATTTATATTGTTAAATATGTTAGTTAGCAAGAAAATGATTGATTAATTTTTCAGATGTAATACTTGTGGTATGCAGTTTTCACAATCACCACATTTGAAGAACCATGAAAGAACACATTCAGGGGAGAAGCCATATGTTTGCGAAGTAAGTGAAGGTTTAAATAATTACAATTTTACTAATTTTATGGTCTTACAAAAACAGGCAGGAAAGTACAGCCGCCAGCACATCAAGCTACTACAATCTGTCAAATTTATTTAATAGATTTTCATCTTTATCGCTAAAGCATAAGGTTCAAAGTTGATTGGGAAAATTTTACAGTTTTGGGTAGCTTAATGTGCTGGCGTCTGTACATCGTGAAAAAGACGTTGCGAATATGTGCGATAAAACAATATTCAAGATTACATTTTTATTGTATGGGCTCGCTAGACTAGGCTAGACTCGAGGTCAAAATTCAGAACCAAGATGCGAATATGCATCGCGTGACAAGTACTAACACACTCGTTTGAGGATCAAGCTTGGTCGCAGATTTTGGCAATACGACAATACGTCGTGGGTTTAGATTTTCGGCCTTAAATGTTATTTGATATATAGGGTGACTGTTGTTTGTTATCATGAGTACAATCACGTGTTTAAGTATCGGTCACTAATTACCAGTCACCCTATATAATAAAAGCCAAAGTTCCCACGGGGCTAGACAGAAACTACAGAACCTCACCCGCAACAATCTTTTCATACTCCTTTTGCTTCGTTTACGTTCATAAATCGAAAATCGCTAAAATGCAATCTCTAATTTCTGGACTACCCATATTTAGATCCAAATTGAATAATGTAAACTGAATAAGTTGTAACAAAATCTTACCTATTCTTTTTAAATAGACCTAGCACTTACAATAAAATTGGGTTTGATTTTATTCAGGTCTGTGACAAGGGATTTGCACGACATGCCACCTTATGGAATCATCGACGTATACACACCGGGGAGAAGCCATACAAGTAAGCACTGACCTTGCATGCCTTAGTATAAATGTTTATGCTATTAGCCGAGCTGTTACGGTTTTAGCACCCTTGCGAAGGCAGCTAGTTCGTATATACCTTGCGAAGTTCCAGGCAGCAGTTTGAATTTAGGGTTACCTTGGTCTTTCATTACCCATTAAAAAAAGGATTTATTGTGACTCGCTCAGGATGGTCACAAACTAAGCTGGCTGGGTTAGTTTGAAGAGGTGACAACAATCAAACATAGTTTATGTACAGACGCCAGCACATCAACCTACTACAATCTGTCAGATTTCTGTAATAGATTTTCAACTTTATCGCTAAAGCATAAGGTTCAATGTTGATTGGGAAAATTTGACAGTTAGGTGTAGGTTGATGTGCTGGCGTCTGTACATAATAAAATAAAAAAATACTTACTGAGCACATGAGTCACATTGTTTATAAAAGAAATGCCATTGTTATTTAACTTTAATTTGGATATCTGTAAGAAGGCTGGTATTACTTTAATATTAGCTGTCTGGGTAATATTAAAGGCATTAGTTGCTGGTCTTTGTTCACGCATTTTGATAAATCTTGAATTACTACATTTTAAAATGTGTCTTGTGCAATGCAGGTGTGAGACGTGCGGATCGGCATTCAGTCAAGCAGCCCACCTCAAGAACCACGCTAAAGTGCATTCCGGAGAGAAACCTTTCAAGTGTGACATTTGCACGGCTGCCTTTGCAGATAGATTCGCGCTCAAGAGGCATCGGGGGATTCACGACAAATATGGTACCCATCAAAATATACGAAATTCGCATCTCAAATATACCACTGGTTATTAATATTATAATTATCATCATTATTTTCAATAGACTAATGATGTAATTTTTTTCCTAGGTCAAACCGCGCCATTACCTTCAAGAATACAACAAAATCAACAAGAGCAACAGCAAACACAGAATAGTGAGCAACAAAGCACACCGGCCGTTGAAGTTGAACACCATGCAGACCAAACACTTTGAGTCTAACAGCTGTTTTGTTTCAAGATAATCCCACCCTGTCAGTTAATTTTAACAATCTTGGTGAAAAGCGTGTGTAAACTCGGGCGCCTGAGAATATGTGAAGGCCGAGGACATAATTTTGTGATATAGGATGCCCAACCTAGCATTCATCGGTGACCAAATGCAATATTCCTCATCAATAAAGGCCTGCGCAGACGAGGGACAATTTGTACGCGGACAAATTGTCCGCAACGATAGAACGTATGGAAATCTATGCAGTAACGCACACGAAGGACGAGTAGACTGCTGGGATTTCCATACATTCTATCGTTGCGGACAATTTGTCCGCGTACAAATTGTCCCTCGTCTGCGCAGGCCTTAATGATGATCGAATGTACTTTCTAGTATTGCAAACGCTGCGGCATTAATGACTTATTTATGTGTTCATGTAAAACGCAGGTTATTAATGTGGTAAAGATGTAAAGGTTTTCTTTTACTTGGAATTTGATTTACTAGGTTATATCAAAATCCAGAATCAAGCCTTCTTAAATTTTTGGCTGTGGATTGTAACATCATAATATTTTCTGTTTAAAGGCTGCATATATTACCTTTTATTTTATTTTTCAGAGATGTAAATAAAACGAATTCAGGTGCGTCACAAAGCCTATGTGATTTAGTATTTTAGCATATCCAATGAGATGTCAATGAATCTTTGTTATAATAGAATGTGGATGGGATGAACTTACTAATATTAGAAGCAATACGTTGTTATAGGTAAATGGTTCTCTGCAATACAATATTCAGACTAGCTGCTATGCAATTTACTTACTCTTTATTTTTTTTTATTTATAGACGATAATTATCTAATAAAATTGTAGTAAGTGCAGCTCATCCAGAAGCATCGCGTCACTGTGATGCGTTTTGTAAGTTAAACCTGGAATTTTTAATTATGGAATGTATAGTAAAATTTTTGTCTATATTTGTGGTTTTATTATTATAAATTAGGGTCTTGTGTTCATTTGTAACTTTCGAGATAGACCTAATTAGCAGTTTTCGATTTTAGTCCAATTATTGTTTTGACTTTGGTGTCAATTACGCATTTGCAGTGGAAAATAACTTCATCTCCCCGGGTTATAAGTGCATACTATGCAGTCGCGCTAATGTTAAACGTTGTTTAGGTACTTGTGGAAACCTAATCTTATCAGTTCCTACACGTGGGAGTGTAGAAGGCGGTTTTGTCAACAAGATTATCTGAAGATTTTTCATTTTCCATCGGGAACAACTTTCAAAAAGCACTGTTGAAGTAGTTTAGTCAAATGTTGCGTCTTTTGAAAAGGACAATCTACAAGTTTGAAAGATTGCTTGTCTGTCGAGCGAGTGTCGTTGACCTAGAGGCTGCCGTCGGCTTCTCAAGCAGGATGCGGGTTCGAAACCAGAATACGCCAATCCGCAATGCGGTTATTTTTATTCTTTACATTCAGTAAAGTTATCTGTCTGCTATGTGTTCTCTCATTCAAGCCGGGGCCACACTAACGGGAAACGCCGATAATTATCGCGATAAGTTGTGGCTACTGTACTCTGGCTCTGCACGGTGCACCTGCGGCTGCGATTAACGCTCCCCGCCCGCCCGTCATCGCGATAATTATCGGCGTTTCCCGTTAAGTGTGTCCGGGCATCAGAGAAGACCTATATTATAATGTTCTCTGTGGAGAAGACCACAGAGTACTTTTTGATAGAATGGAAGAGAAGACATTACAATGCTACACAGAAGTACCTATATAATGTTTACATTGCATTTCAGAATTTTCTGAGTATTGTGACGTAGCAAATAGCAAACACTAGTTATATTGGTAAAAACAAGTACCTACCTGCACGGGATAATATAAGAGTAATGTATAGAGAATGAAAAATAAACTTGCATATAAAATTAAGATTTTATTGTTATATCACGGATTAAACTTAGCATTACATAGGTACATAACCTATTCCACGTGGTGAAAGGTTATAACGGAATAATAACAGTGGTTAGAGTTTACTCGTAAACCCAATTTTCGGCAGCTGGTGTCCATCCGACAACTTCCTTCTCACCAAACCAAAGCGCGATTTCTTTCTTGGCAGACTCCACACTGTCAGAACCGTGAATTATGTTGCGGCCAACTTGGATGCAGAGGTCACCACGAATTGTGCCGGGTTGTGAGTCAGCCGGGTTTGTAGCACCAAGCATTTGACGGCCGGTTTTCACTGCGTTAAGGCCTTCCCACACCATAGGAACTACAGGTCCGGAGCTCATGTATTTCACTAGACCAGGGAAGAAGGGCCTGGAAGCCAAGTCACTGTAGTGTTTCTGCAGTAATTCTTCTGAGGGCCACATGAATTTAAGGCCGACCAACTTGAACCCTTTCTTCTCAAAACGCTCGATGATGGTGCCGACAAGTCCACGTTGGACACCGTCGGGTTTAATCATGAGGAAAGTTCTTTCACGTTGTTCCGCCATTATGACTTTTATAAACGTGCAGCCGGCGCGTCTGAGATGGATTAGAAGGTAAAGCAAAGTGGCAATCATACGAAAAAGGAAGTTATCCTATCGCGTCACAAAATGACCCACAGATTGTGTATACAGATATGTATCTATAGTAAAAATGCGATCAGGGTATTCGTATGTGCTATTTTATTTGTTAAAATGTAGATTTATCTAAAACAAAATTGCTTAGTAATTATTAAACAATGGTTAATGATTATCACTATGGATTCCGCAGGTTATAACAAGTAAACTTTTAAGGACTTACATTTAATATATTCTTTTAGTTATCCTACGAAAGCTTTATCGCGTGATAGATGGCAGATCGATCCACATCCCTGTTTGTTGTCTTTTGTTGAATGGCAACTCATGGCAACTACATAGCAGTGTAGTCTCGATAGTTTTACTGATCACCTCATAAAATGATTACTGACAACCGGTGATTACCGGTGTTTACCATCTCATCGTCTCGAATCTCCCTCCACGTAGTACTAGTAGTATTCCATGCTCCAAAGTTATACAGAGTGGAAAAAATCAATTGGCCCTGAAGGAAAGAAACAAAACTGCATTCACAGATTTCTCGACAAGCTTACCTAAACCGGGAATCGAACCAGCTAAAAATCCAAAAAATAAACACTCGCTATTTTATTACACTAGTCGATACAGTCAATGTTAGGGTCGGTACACATTGATCGACGTGGTTCGACGGTTTGTCCATACAAAGAGAGAGAAAAGTATGGAACGACGTACACATCCTTTCGCATCGACGGTGACGAACGCGCTCCGGCGGCGATCGACGGTTTGTCCATACAAAAAGTACAAATTCAAATCATTTAATTCAAATAGGCACACTAAAGGGACTTTTGAACGTCAAAAATTATAATAAAACGAAATTGATTCTAGTCGCCCCAAAAAGAGAGCATGTGTGCTCTTTTTCAATCGGCAAAATGCGAAAGACTGTCGATCAATGTGTCCCGACCCTTAAAGATAAAATTTCGCCAAGAAACATTAGGTCTTACCACCCGGCCGCTAGTTTTGGCTTTGAGGCAACCGGTGCGATTTCTTTTGTCTAGCGTTGACGCTGCGAGCGGTGTGTCGTCGTGGCATGATTCATATTTTTGGTATATTTGTTTTTACCGCTCGCCGCCCCGCGCTAAAACCCTGATTACACCTACCGAGTAGAGCGGCGAGACTAGAGTAAAATGTCACTCGGCCGAGAGAGTGATATGGCCGAGTGAGTGTTTACACGTATTTTTGAGCACATGGCGAGACATTCAGTCAATTCAGTTTAAACCCGGCAACGAATGACGAGTGATCGCCGAGTACACGTCGAGTGCGTGTTCAGATTTACTGCGTGAGCGAGCGACACAGTGCGGGGAAGCGGAGGGGTGGCTACTCGGCCTAGGAAGTAGAACGGGGTACAAGATATCGATTAAATCAAATATTTAGTACACAAGGGCGTTAATCAACATTACCTACACTTGAACTGTTCACTTTCAACAAGTAAAAGACACGTTATAATTTTCTTATAACTAACATCCAAAGACATTCTATGAAGTACAAGCTTGCTAATTTATCTCTAAGCACCTTGTTGAAGACTTAGATAAGAAAATCATTTTACTGGTGATAATAATTCTATGCACATTTTCTTCTTAGAAGAGACGTTCTGACGAAAAGTTTTTATTAGAAGCTTACTTTTCAAACAACAAGTATTGCAATTTAGCTCTAGTGGTATGGTGAGAGGGCCATGTAAAATGTTATATACAAAACGTCTTATGATACTGTAGAAGAGGGGTTGAGGTAGAAAATGTTTTAAGGAGCATATGAACACCAAAACACTTTGCAGAACGCTACACGAAGTGAATTAAAAAAAAAAACGACGGGTTTCACTCCGGGAGTGCCGGCAGAAGTGAAAACTTTTTAAAATAATATTTTTAAAATAATTTCGACGATTTCGATTTTTAACTTTTGTCTTACGAATTTTCGATCAGGTCACGTGTCCTGATTTTTTACCCATTACAAAAAAAGTGTAAAACGCCGCTAAAGAAGTTTTCACTTCAAAAAGACTAAGTTGTGTATCCGTAACGAGGGGCTCATTTCGAACAACGTATCAGTTAAATTATTAAAGTGTAACAAAATTGTAATTTTAAATAAGTAATTCAAATATCAATGTCTTGCTAGTTAATAAATTTTCTTTCATGTTTACGTGTTCTTCATATTAGAATTCATGATCTTTTTTATTTCTAAGACCAAATCTTTATTAGAGATTATCCTGAACAATAATCCTATCGAATAGTAAATAAAATAGCGAGTGTTTATTTTTTGAATTTTTAGCTGGTTCGGTTTCCGGTTTAGGCAATAAGCAAAGAGTAAAGTAACTATAGAGGGAAAGAGTGACAACTCTGTGGTAAAATTTGCATGTATGGAAAGTGCTGCCACCTTGAGTTTGGTGGGTGACCTAAGGCTCTAATAAATATACACATACCTATACTCCTATAGTTAAGCATACTTACTAACCTTAGCGAGTTGCATCTGCGAGTGGTCAGATCAAAAAAAAAAAAAAAAAATAATGTTTAGGGTCACAATCAGGGTAACAAATAACAGTAACAAGTAACAATTTTAACATAATTAGCTGAGATAAACTCGGGATTTCGGGAAGCGCATCAACGTCGGGAAAGCCGGAGTTGCGGAGTTGACAATGATAATGGCGGATGGCCGGCGGCGACAATGACATTTGTTTGACAATTTGACAAACAAGAAAATGGCTGCCAAGTTTTTTTAACCCACCAAACTGCAGATGTCGCTGTCGTCTATGGAAATTGATTTATTAGTCATTGGAAATTGATGACAGTGCTAAGTGTGCCCCCCCTGGCAATAAGCTTGTCGAGAAATCTGTGAGTGCAGTTTGTTTCTTTTAAAAAATAAAAAATACGTGTGGCACTCGGGGACTGCCGCGGTAAAGCTATTGCATAGCAACGCACACAAACACCGTGCCGAAGTCTGCCGAACTGATACGACGTTAGACGATGCTTAGGTTTATTTTCGTTACGGAATTTATTCATTCGGTCGCCGCGCTCAAAGCCCAAGATAAAAGCTATGCAATAGCTTAAAAAATAAAATACTTAATCTATCTTAAGGGGGAAGTGCCAGAGTAGCCCGCGAAATTCAAATTTACTTACGTTTTTCGCAATTTTCAGATCAGTGTCAGGTTGTATTTTGATCAAAAGTTGATTCGCGACTATAACAGTAATGCTATTCTGTAAAAATCTCACCGTGAAAACTTAGGTGAAGTGAGCTTAAAGTGAGCTGTCAATAGTGTCAATCCCTAGTATCAGGTGGAATCACTGAGTTGGGAGAACTATGGAGACGGCATATTCTACTATATAAATGATAGTTATACAAATATCTGTCATATCGACACACACATGTCAAAAAGCGTTTTGTTTCTTTTTAACTAATCATGAGCTGCATATGAAAAGAGAGACGTCAAATGTTTGTCAAGTACTAAATTTGGCAACACTTTTGTGTGACGTCAAAATCATTTCTATGCGTGGTCGGTCGCCATGTTAACTGCCGGGGTTTTTCCTCTATGTTGCCGTGTTTTGTGGTAGATGTGCTGTCAAACGGTTGATTGCTAGTGTTGGGTAAATAGTCGGATGCTTTGAGTTATTATCGATTATAATCCATATTATGTCCATTAATAGCCTTGCAATGGATATAATCCTGCTATTATATGATCATATAATTTTGACAAAAATTGTATGATCTTCTTGTGTAATAAGGAGGAGTTGTGTGTGTGTTTGAATAGATGACCGCAACTATTTATTTTTTTAGCAATCTAGTATTATTTAAATGCCATTAATGTAATAAAAAAAGTAATAATTAATAATCGAAGTTCGACCCGAGTATTGAACCTAGGACCCCACACTTAGCAATCGGTCTTGCGACCACTAGACCAACGGGGTAGGAAATAAATAATAATATTTTTTTGCCAGTCACGACATCATAAGTCTCCTGACTTAGCAATCGGTCTTGCGACCACTAGACCAACGGGGTAGGAAATAAATAATAATATTTTTTTGCCAGTCACGACATCATAAGTCTCCTGACTTCAGCTGCATTACATTACGATGCTAATTCGAAAAATTTAAATAAATAATAGAAAACAAATTCATGTAGGTTAAATAATGTCGATATCAGCTACGCATGTTGCTCGCAGTTACAACCCTACGAAAGGCGGCCATCTTAACTGCCCGATTTTTGTAGGTATACACGCTAATTTTGTAGGTATGACAAGTCCATATAAGTTTTATTAGTCATTGGGTGGAATTACAGCTCACTTGTAGCTCACTTCACCCAAGTTATCGCGGTGATCTTTTTACAGAATAGCACCGCTGGTACGTATTGTTGCGCGCCACGATTGATGGCGACATTAGCTACCACTAGCGCCATCTAGTATCGAGTAGCAGAACTAGTAGGTCGAGATGCTTCCAGAACTGTCGATACTAGAACATTCTAGAACTATCGACGTCGGGTCAGTCGGGACCGGTATGTACTCGAACATTCTAGATGTTTCTACAGTAGAAGGTTCTGGAACTATCTGAGGCCCTATATAAGGCCGGTATGGGCCGCGACCGAGTCAGTATTGGTTCTGTGATACAAGCGATAACATTCGAAGCGATCTTCAAGTGTGACTTAAGAGTGATCAGTAGTGCGATTGTGTTTTATAATTAGTGCCCTTGAAGTGGAGAAGCTGGTTCGGAAAGCATACCAGTCTGTACCTGCGCTTATTGATG
Organism: Hydraecia micacea; assembly: GCA_914767645.1. Lineage (NCBI taxonomy): Eukaryota > Metazoa > Arthropoda > Insecta > Lepidoptera > Noctuidae > Hydraecia > Hydraecia micacea. The sequence goes on along the minus strand of OU611779.1, from coordinate 6,771,999 downwards.
GGAACCTGGTGCAGGTATTCATCGATGGCATCCGCGACCCCGAAGTTAGAGCTGCTGTAAGGCTCGGTCACCACGGGACGCTTAAGGACGCCTTGGCCCATGCACTGGAGGTGGAAGCTGTGCGGCAGGATCATCGTTCCCATCGCGTCAGGGAGGTTGCAGCGGCTACAGTTCGCGACCGCAATAAAGGATACAGCCCTAGGTGCTATGGCTGTGGGGAAAGGGGCCACCTTAGATCCAGTTGCCCTAAGCGGACTGCAGAAAAAGAAGATGGCCGATCTCCAGAGGGCAGTGCGGCTGCCAGCACCGCCCAGCAGCAGCAGGGAAACGAGTAATAGCCAGGACTGCGGGGCGGGTGCTGGCTGATGTTCAAAGAGCCCCAAGGATTTCGATCACACAAACCCATGACGGGAACAGTTTAATCATCAAGGGCGAGGTCAACGGAACGCCTTGTAAACTGACCATAGATACCGGAGCCTCTCGTACGGTCGTTAGTTCCCAACTTACAAGTCGGTTCCTTGGGGACTCCGCATACAACCGAGAACGCATTAATTTGGTAACAGCCACCGGTCAGCGCATACCCGTCCATGGAGAGAAGAAGATGGAGTTGAAGCTAGGCAACAGATTCTACCTGCATAATGTCATCGTGGCTGATATAATGGACGATTGCATCTTGGGCCTTGACTTTATGAGGAAGAATTGTTGTGAGATAGACGTCAAGCAAGGTGTTCTGAAATGTGGACAAGAGGAACTTTTTATGGAAGGGGCGTTACCAGGGAATGTGTACAGCCTTAAGAAGATTGTACTTCCGCCGAGATCAGAAACGATGGTGCCGGTTAGTCTTCCTCGGAATCCTGGGCAAACTCATCGTTGTGTACTCGTGGAAAGGGTAGACAGTGACCTTCCATGGAAAGTGGCACGAACTTTGGTCAGAGCCACCGACATCTCAGGGGTACGTGTGCTAAACCTTTGTGATCAGGAACAGATCATAGAAAAAGGCACACTAGTTGGTACTTGCGAGGAAGTGGATTGGTTGCGTCGATGCCAATATCTATCGACTGGGACCCTGAGCAAGGATGCACAAACGAAAGTGTCCACACTTTTAGGAGACTGCCACAGCGCTCTGTCCCAAAACGAAATGGTAAAGGCGAAGAAGATGTTACTCAAGTACGCCGATGTTTTCTCGTCAAACGATGCTGACATCGGGAAGACTGGCTTAGTTCAACACAAAATAAACACAGGAGAAGAATTGCCTATCCGTCAGCGGCCAAGGAGATTACCGGTAGCACGTGAAAAGGAAGTGGAAACCATGATTGAGGGAATGGTGAAGGATGGTGTTATTGAACCTTCATCTAGTCCATGGTGTTCACCTGTAGTGCTGGTAAGAAAGAAGGACGGCAGCATGCGGTTTTGTGTTGACTATCGTCGTCTGAACGACGTTACTAAGAAGGACAGCTATCCTTTGCCAAGAATTGATGACACGCTGGACATGCTTACTGGAGTAAAGTGGTTTAGCACACTGGACCTGAAAAGTGGTTACTGGCAAGTTGAAATTGATCCTAAGGACAAGGAGAAAACTGCATTCTCGACAGGAAAGGGTCTGTGGCAATTTAAAGTTATGCCGTTCGGATTGTGCAACGCTCCGGCAACATTTGAAAGGCTGATGGAACTTGTACTAACCGGGTTAATTGGCGATGCCTGTCTGGTCTACTTAGATGACATCATCATCGTAGGCCGTACGTTTGAAGAACATCTTCAAAACCTGGAACGGGTGCTCATGAAGATCCAGAGTGCCAACCTCAAGTTGAGTCCAAAGAAATGTTCACTATTCAAACGGCAAGTTAGCTTTTTGGGGTATGTAGTGTCGGAAGAAGGTATCCGCACGGATCCAGAGAAAATCGCCGCTGTCAAGGATTGGCCAATTCCAAAAGACAAGACGCAGGTCAGAGCATTTTTGGGTTTGTGCTCTTATTATCGGCGATTTGTTAAGAACTTTGCGGATATAGCCAAACCCCTGCACAAGCTAACCGAGGAGAAGCGACATTTCTGCTGGGATGAAAGTTGCGACATCGCATTCCAGGAGTTAAAGGACCGACTGTGCAAAACACCTATTTTGGGGTACCCTGATGCAAGCAAGGAATTTATAGTTGACACAGACGCAAGTGACATAGGACTTGGCGGTGTGTTGTCTCAACGGAATGGTGATCAAGAGGTTGTGATAGCGTACTTCAGCAAGTCGTTGTCAAAGCCGGAAAGGAATTATTGTGTCACTAGACGGGAATTGCTTGCTGTGGTAAAGTCATTGCAGCATTTTAGCAAATATCTTCTGGGGCGGAAATTCCACTTACGAACTGACAATGCTGCACTGAAATGGCTATTGCAGTTCAAAAATCCAGAAGGACAAGTTGCGAGATGGATTGAGCTACTGCAGGAATACGACTTTGTGGTCGAACATCGCAGCGGGAAATCTCATGGCAACGCAGATGCATTATCAAGAAGACCTTGTCCTGAAGACTGCAAGCATTGTACTAGGCAAGAGGGTAAGGAAGAGGTACCTGTGAGGATGCTCAGAACAGACCTCAGCGATGAGTGGAAGGAAAGGCTACAACGTGCACAGCAGGAAGATTCAGACCTCAAGCCGATTCTAGAGTGGATGAAGGCCAGTGTACCTAAGCCCAGATGGAGCGACGTCTCAGCGATGAGTGGAAGGAAAGGCTACAACGTGCACAGCAGGAAGATTCAGACCTCAAGCCGATTCTAGAGTGGATGAAGGCCAGTGTACCTAAGCCCAGATGGAGCGACGTCTCAGCGATGAGTTCGATCACAAAAAGCTATTGGGCCCAATGGGACAGCTTGCTGATTCAGGATGGAGTCCTGTGCCGTAAATGGGAAAATGCTCGGGGGGACAGCTGTCATTTGCAAATGGTTGTCCCTAAAGCTCAAGTACCGGATGTTCTACAGCTGTACCATAATGGTTGTTCAGGAGGTCATCTGGGAGTAAAACGGACTCTACTGAAGATACGAGAACGGTTTTACTGGGTCCACTGTCGGGATGATGTCGAGGACTGGTGTCGCAAATGTACAAGTTGTGCAGCTGTAAAGGGACCTCAGACTCGTAGTAGAGGTGCATTGAAATTGTACAATGTTGGTGCACCATGGGAGAGGATAGCCCTTGACGTTGCGGGGCCGTTTCCGGTAAGTGAAAGTGGTAACAAGTATTTCATGGTTGTAATGGATTACTTCACTAAGTGGCCGGAAGTCTTCGCCATTCCAAACCAGGAAGCGTCAACAGTTGCAGATAAACTGGTTCATGAAGTCTTCTGCCGTTTTGGAGTACCCTTGGAGATTCACAGCGATCAGGGAAGGAATTTTGAGTCCCAAATATTCCAGGAAACTTGCCGAGTCATGGGTACTCATAAAACGAGAACAACTTCTTACCACCCACAATCGGATGGAATGGTGGAACGATTTAATCAGACATTGGAGAGATACCTGGCGAAAGTTGTGGAAAATCGGCAACGAGATTGGGACAAGCACATACAACCGTTTTTGTTGTCATATAGAAGTGCTGTTCACGAAAGTACATCGGTGACGCCCGCTTTCGCAAACTTTGGAAGGGAATTAAGGCTGCCTGCAGACCTGATCACCGGAATACCACCTGATGCCCCACGCAGTATAACCGATTATGCGAATGACTTGCGGAACAAAATGAATGACATTTATGAGCACGTCAGACAATCAGGCCAGCAAATGTCTGAAAAGATGAAAACCCGTTATGACCGCAAAATGACTAATAAAGGGTTCGACGAAGGTTCGCTAGTGTGGTTGCACAATCCAGTCCGCAGCAAAGGGAAATCTCCTAAGCTTCAAGCTAAATGGGACGGGCCGTACCGGATTGTGACAAAGATCAATGACGTAACCTACCGGATACAGAAAGGTGCAAGAGGTACTCCTAAGATCGTCCATGTGGATCGATTGGCGCGTTATTATGGGGCCGATAATGCTCGGGACGAGCATGTCTTAGGAGGGGGCAGTGTTGCGCGCCACGATTGATGGCGACATTAGCTACCACTAGCGCCATCTAGTATCGAGTAGCAGAACTAGTAGGTCGAGATGCTTCCAGAACTTTCGATACTAGAACATTCTAGAACTATCGACATCGGGTCAGTCGGGACCGGTATATACTCGAACATTCTGGATGTTTCTACAGTAGAAGGTTCTGGAACTATCTGAGGCCCTATATAAGGCCGATATGGGCCGCGACCGAGTCAGTATTGGTTCTGCGATACAAGCGATAACATTCGAAGCGATCTTCAAGTGTGACTTAAGAGTGATCAGTAGTGCGATTGTGTTTTATAATTAGTGTGTTTGTGTTTTATTGGTGTTAAGTATTTAATTAAAGTGTTTATTTTTGGTTATTAAATCGGCAGTTTTTATTGTCACGAACCCCAAGCTCGTAACAGTATTTACAGAATTATAATAATTAGAATCATTAATACATCTTTCTAAGTTAGATTTGTACCACGACAACAAATCTCTTATGGAAAACTGCTTAGTGGTACAAATCTAACTTAGAAAGATGTATTAATGGTTCTAATGATTATAATTCTATAAATACGTACCTGTTATTGTCGCGAATCAAATTTTGATCAAGATACAACCTGACACTGGCCTGCAAATTGCAAAAAACGTAAGAAAATTTGAATTTCGCGGTCTACCACTGCGCATTCACCTTAAGGATTTAAAGTGACTTTATGTAGGACTAGCTTCCGCCCGCGGCTTCGCCCGCGTGGATGTCGGAAATTATCCCAGAGGACAGTACCGGTGAAGTAGCGCATATTATGTCCTACCCTAGGGTGCTATCTATCTCCTTGCCAAATATCGAAATCCGTTCAGTGGTTTAGGTGTGAAAAGGTAACACACAGAAAGAGGTACTTTCGATATGGTTCACTATTTTGGGCTTCCACATAAAAGGTAGATAATATATTCTGTCGCGGACATTTATTTAGAACTGTTTAAGACAAACAGTCCCATGATACGTTATATTCGTGTAACAACAGCGCTTCTGCGAGATTCAGCTGTTGTAGAGGTTTCTGTGGCTCTTTGCGACGCCATGTAAGTCGCCTGCTGCTGACGTCGAGCTTGTGACTCTTCTGGTGTCTCCGCAGCCCGTTGAGACACCACTATACTCGTCATGCTGTTGACGCCGATCTTGGGACTGTTCCGGTGTTTCAGCAGCCCGTTGAGACACCAGATACTCAGCATGCTGTTGACGCCGATCTTGGGCCCGTTGAGACATCAGATAGGTACTCAGCATGCCGTTGACGTCGAGGTTGAGCACGGATATCTATGAGGTTGAGACTGTTCTGGAGTTTCACCAGTTGTTGAAATGCCAGATACTCAGCGTGTTGTTGACGTCGATCTCGGCTGGTGTGCCGCCTCACGCACCGCCTGCTCAAATCTTCGCAGATCAGTTTGTTGAGACGTCTCGTTATTCTAAGTCGAGCTATTTTTATAGCTCGAGCTTTATTAGAGCTTTATGAAATATTAGACTTACGCTTTCGAGTCATTATTGTAAGTACTATATAAAAAATCACCAAATCGGTGGTAATTTTCAAACTAACTAAAACAATTCCAATAGCTAATTAGGAGGAAAACGAATCTAACTTCTTACTACTTACAACACAACCTAAAACTATACGTTAATCTTAAACTAACAAAAAAAAGAAACAATTGTAATAATCTAAGTAGGTACCTAATGAAAATAATAACGAATCTATTTAGGTACTTAATACTTACAAATACAACCTATACCTAACCCGTGACCTAACTAACTAAAAATACAATCCTACCTATAAGTAATTAAACAAACAAAGAAAACAATTCTAATATGACTAATAATTGAATTTGTACTTAAAATATACTACCCAAAAATTATAATGCCTACTATTAGTTAGTAATAAATCGCATCGAAACGAATTTAAAGCTGTAAAAAAAACTCAAAATGAGCACAACCGTCAACGACGTCTGCCGGTCTGCCCTCACGCCCAGCAGTATAAGTGTCCTGTGCATAGATATCCGGTCCTGTGCCTCACGCACATAATATTAGTAGACACACCTTCCAATATATAAATAAAAGGATAATAAACTTATTATTGAAATCCTTAGAACGGTCTTTCCTTTTGGTGTTCCACCACAGGTCTGCCTGCCCGCGTTCGGGACTTCATTGCCTGGACCGCCCCTCCACCTCCGCTCTGCGCGCCGGGTCAATCTTATCGTGATAACTTTTAAAGTATTCGTCCAAATTGCTTAGTGTAAAAGACAAAGTTTATCTACATGAAATACAGAAAGCGATAAATGTATTGATTTTGATAAGAATTAACAAAGTACTCTGAAATATGCATTGTAAAAAAAGTACCCAATTTAAATGTATTTATGGATCACTATTTTGGATATAATGGCTTCCACAAAAAAGATAGATATATGCTGTCGCGGACTTTTATTTAGAACTTTATAAGACACACAGTTCCAGGATACATTATCTTCATGTAACTCTAACGGTTTAGGCAGCGCACGCCAAGATAGCTCTCAGAGGGCAGGAATTTTTCCGACTTACTTGATACTTATCGTTATATTATGGCCAAATCATACAAAATCTTTATAAATTGTAGCCTATGTGTTATTCTGATGTATAAGCTATATTACTGTGAAGTTTCATCAAAATCCGTTCAGTAGTTTTTGCGTGAAGGAATAACAAACATCCAAACAAACTTTCGCATTTATAATATTAGTAGGATGGACGAAACTTCTTTTTTTTTGTCTCGACTATTGGTAGATTCACCTAAAATTATTGTTTGGTGCAAATAGTCACTAGACAAAAAGTTATAAGCCATCAAACATTACAAAAAGGGATAAAACCTGATTTTGAGCTTTTCTTTGCTTAAAAGTGATTGCAGACTTAGGATTTCATCGAAACATGCTTGGTGTATGGCCTTTCAAACGGTATGGAATTTGTTGTATTAAAAAAAAATATATATAAAAAATACGTGTGGCACTCGGGGACTGCCGCGGTAAAGCTATTGCATAGCATACGTCTAGTCGCACGCACACAAACACCGTGTCGAAGTCTGCCGAACTGATACGACGTTAGACGATGCACGGCTTTCAACGCTGCACCGCTGTGCCGGTCGGAGTGGGGGGTGTTAGGTTTATTTTCGTTACGGAATTTCTTCATTCGGTCGCCGCGCTCAAAGCCCAAGATAAAAGCTATGCAATAGCTTAAAAATAAAACTATGGAGCCCAAATTTTTTTTGGGCTGGGTAAGTAGCAGACGACCCCACCTATCTGCCATTTTCGTGTGCTCAACGTTCTGCCGAACAACCTGTATAAAGAACGAAAAAATAACAATTTCATAACATACCGGGCGCACTGTAAATGAAATGTGACTATAATAATAATGTCCTTTCACAGTTACTTTAACTTGGGTTGCTGCTGGCAGAGGTGAAAAACTTAACCACCCGGCCACGAATTTTGGCTTAGCGGCAAGCGGCGCGGTTTCTTTCGTCTAGCGTGGTCTAGCGTTGACGCTGTGCGAGCGGTGCGTCGCGTCGTGGCATGGTTCATACATTTGTCCAACAACATGTTGTCCAATACAAGTTGCTATGTTTACCGGCTTAATTGAACCTTGCTTTGCACTAACTAAACCCAAGATATAGACGAGTTTCGAGACACAGTGCGAAACAAGAAACTTTATTTACTCTAGGCAGCTATATCAAATAATAAGGTCTGTCTTCTTACCCTAAGAGGTGAGGTTTTAACAGCAGCTGCAATAGGTAGGTACTTAAGTACATACTTACCTATTATTTTTTGTTTTGAGCTCATGAAGTCATGATTTCTTTTTTTTAGGTAAGTACCTACTTGAAGTTTATGTTGTGTTGCAAAAGAGCCATGTCATGTATTCACTGGGCAACAATGTTTCGGATACACAGTTTCTGAAACATCACGTAGATGTTTACAGGAACAATGTTTCGGAAACTCTGCCGTCCACGTCATCAGTTGTTTACAACATGTCGCCTAAGGAGGTAGTTTTGTTGGGTGCTGAGTGCATTTATTTGCAGGCGATGTCTAGTCTATATGACAGGGACAGGCCATGACCAACAGTGGACTGCGATAGGCTGAGTTGATAGATTGATCTAGTCGAAAGAAAAGAAAAAAATAGTGGGTTAGGAAGACGTGATAAGTGATTTACGCACATTTGACGGATCCTTTAGATATTTTCTGCGAATGTCGAAAACCCAATCCCATAATACGAGCTTTGTTTCAAATATTAATATAAAAACTTTTTCATCGTCCCACACTATCTCCATGTTTATTAAACAAGTTTCACGCACGTCCACACTCGTATGCATCTGTTGCCGAAACTGTTTTGTTTCGCTGCTCCCCATCCTGAGCGGGGAGCACAGAAACTAAATTATTAAACTAAATTATGAAACATAATGATGTGTTTCTGAAACAAAATTATCTGTTTCAGAAACACGTATATTTCGTTTCTGAAACAGTGTTTATAAACAATTGTTGGTTAAAATTTCCATTATGGGCCATCGATTTATGGGGCGGGGAGTGGCGAGGGGAAGGGGGGGAGAGGGGGGCTACCCTGTACCACCCCCACCCCGCGGAACCCCATGGTTATGGAGATATCCATGGTTAAAGTTTTTAGGTTAGAATAAAAATTTCCATAAATGTTCATCGATTTATGGTACGGGGAGGCCCGGCTACCCCCCTGTACCATCCCCACCCCGCGGATCCCCATGGTTATGGAGATATCCATAGTTAGTTTTTAGGTTAGATTAAAAATGTCCATAAATGTCCATCGATTTATGGTACGGGGAGGCCCGGCTACCCCCCTATACCATCCCCACCCCGCAGAACCCCATGGTTAAAGTTTTTAGGTTAGAATAGCGCTTTTTAGTCAAACTGGGGGGAGAACTTCCCTTTCCCCACCTAGTTTGACTCCGCCTTATCTCCGGCGCTGCGGGGAGAGCAGCCCTTTAGCCCTTGCGTGCCGAAGCACGGTCACTCATGTCACAGCGGGCGAGGGCTGCTCTCCCTCCACGCCTCCGGTTTTTTATATACACTCTAGGGGTAGGGCAGACAAGACCACGTGGAAAGTGGGGTGCTCTGATTCGGTTTTGGGTATTTTTCGGATATTCATATAATGAGAATCTCATCTGAGTCCAACACTTGCACATCACTCGACTCTTCAGACACAGAAGCATAGGGCTTCGGAGACGCTTGGTTGTCAAAAACGATCACTGCGAGGGCAACAAACGAATGACAAACGATGACTGACGTCTGACTGACACTGATGGCTAACAGATAAAAAGACACTATAAAACAAAATGGCGTCGTTCCGTTACACAGTGTAAATAAAAATTCGTTATTTTTTGTGTAAAAAAAGTCAATATAATTGCATAATACAGCACGGTTATTGTGCATATCAATTACACACCAAATTTAATATGTGAATATGTGAAAATAAAATAAAATTTAAATAAAAAATATGGCATAAAATTTAATTAATTACATCTCTACCGTCAACGGATCGTGAAATGTCAACTTTGACGTCTACCATGACAATTTATCCAACCTAAAAACTTGCAAATGGCGTGCTATTTTCCAATTTGTATAGAATGTTTAAAAAATTATATCTCGTATATTCCGCAACTTAAAAATTTGTGAAAAGCTTTCTATTTATGAGTACTTTCTATTTATGTCTACAAAAAAAAAAATGAACTTCCAAATCAACGGCCCATAATGGAAATTTTAGCCCAATTGTTTCTCAGTGAATACATGGCTTTAGTCTGTGCTAAATAAATGTATATTTTTTTCTTTCTTTCTTTCTATGACAGGTTTAGGACCGGGAGGAAGTAAATAGGATTTACTTAAAGACAATATTTTTTATTAAAACAGACACATGTTTTGACATGATCATTCACAAGGCCACACGCTTGCATGAAAGCGTAACAAATTTTAGAACCAACATACTTAAATCCTTTCTTTTTCAAAGCTTTCGATAATGCTATAGATATTGGTGTTTCAACTGGGATTTCTTTGTAGTGGTTCCAACTATTAACGATGGGGTTCTGGTTCACAAAACTCCAAACAAAATTCGTAAAATCCTCGCCTTCGTTTTCCATTTTTACAAAACACTGAGAATTGTTTATTATTGCCTCTATTTTTCCTTTATGCCTTACAATTCCTGAATCTTTCAAACAGTTGTTCACATCCTTTTCCGTTAATTTAGATACTTTGCGAGGGTTAAAGTTGTGAAATCTCTTTCGGTAATTTTCTCTTTTTTTCAATATTGTTAACCACGACAGCCCGGCTTGTTGTCCTTCTAAACACAACATTTCAAACAAGGCATAGTTGTTATATTGTGGTTGTCCCCATTCTTCATCATGGTACTTTATATGTAAAGTGGATCTTCTGTCAACCATCCACATCGGACAACTTTATTTTCTGTCTTTACCTCGGTCATCTCACTCATCACTTAGGTAATGTTCTTTAGTAAGTACATAAATAGGTTTCGTAGTTATTTATTAGTATAGTTCCGTGGTGAAAGGTAACATTTACTTTGGTGTATTTTGATTAAAAATTGATACTAAGTATTATGATTATAAAATTTCTAACCTAATTTTATTCTACAACTAGGTATTCCACAGATTAAAAATATTCGCTTTTTTTGGGATTATCTTTCACTGCTTTGTTTAGATAACAATTTAATATATAAATTCTAGTGCCAGTAGTATGTACACGTAGGTACGTGTAGTACGTATTGCAACGTCATTTTCATCAGTGTACAGACGCACATTGCAAAAATCCACTTTCATCACCGCACCAAGCTTTAGACGAGGAGTCATGTGACTCATGTGGCGTCGTCGCGGGGTTGCAATATTATACAAGGTTGACAGATGAAAATAATGAACGTAAATGAAAAATACTTTATTTATATACTTAGGTAAGTAATTTATTTATTTTTATATTGTGTGCTACTTTCTGCGAAAGTTATTCACAGTACATTATACATTAATGAATCACTTTCGTAGTTTTATTGTAAAATGCCACACACCTGTAGAGATCACCAATTGACTCAAATCGCAGGCATATAGATCGATGTCAGTGATGTCACTATTCGGAAACACGGCAAGGGGGAAGTGCCAGGGTAGCCCGCGAAATTCAAATTTACTTACGTTTTTCGCAATTTTCAGATCAGTGTCAGGTTGTATTTTGATCAAAATTTGATTCGCGACTATAACAGGTACGTATTTACATAATTGAGTCCGCGTATCACTGGTCAGTTTCCCTCAGTCGTCAGTTTATTTAATTCGCCAGTTTCGTTGATTAGCCAGTTTCACTGATTCGTCAGTTTTCCCGATTAGACAGTTGTGTTTACTCGACAGTTTCCAGTGTTTGCCAGTTTTCGTCGATTCGTCAGTTTGGTACACTCAAGGGAAAAGGTTTTTAAATGTTGAATAAACAATGAGTTTGTATAATATTCCATAAATATGGCTAAAAGTTATCAAATAGATCTTAATCCTACTATCACACTAATATTATAAAGGCGAAAGTTTGTGAGGATGGATGGATGTTTGTTACTCTTTCACGCAAAAACTACCAAACGGATTTAGATGAATCTTTACAGTAATATAGCTTGAATAATACATAGGGTACTTTTTATCCCGATATTCCCACGGGATCGACACTGATGCGGGTGAAATCGCGGGGCACTGCTTGTTATATATAAATAATTAGCAGTCGTATGTGCAGTTTTCTACCGACTGTACTTTGGCTGACGAATTGAATAAAACTGACGAATCGACGAAAACTGGCAAACACTGGAAACTGTCGAGTAAACACAACTGTCTAATCGGGAAAACTGACGAATCAGTGAAACTGGCTAATCAACGAAACTGGCGAATTAAATAAACTGACGACAGAGGGAAACTGACCAGTGATACGCGGACTCACATAATTATAATCATTAGAATCATTAATACATCTTTCTAAGTTAGATTTGTACCACGACAACAAATCTCTTATGGAAAACTGCTTAGTGGTACAAATCTAACTTAAAAAGATGTATTAATGATTCTAATGATTATAATTCTATAAATACGTAAGTACCTGTTATTGTCGCGAATCAAATTTTGATCATGATACAACCTGACACTGGCATGCAAATTGCAAAAAACGTAAGAAAATTTGAATTTCGCGGTCTACCACTGCGCATTCACCATAAATTATTAAGGGATATACAGACGCCAGCACATCAAACTACTACAATCTGTAAAATTTCTTTAATAGATTTTCAACTTTAATGCTAAATCTTAAGGTTCAAAATATATTGGGAAAAATTGACAGTTTCGGGTAGCTTTATGTGCTGGCGTCTGTACATACGCGCTGGACTGGCCCGCGAATCACGGGTAACTGGAATAATCGCAATATCCGGTGAAAATCTGTCACAGGTTGCGGCCATTTTAAACATTTACGTGGACGAGGTCGTATCTTGGTATATCCAGACATTTGTTTTTTCTCACTATATGGAAGACAAGACCTCTAGTTTAGCAGTACCTACCTAAGTTAAAAAATAATGTTCACGTGTGCTGTGTAAGTCTTAGTAGATGTCGCTGTCTCAATGTGCGACTCGTAATTTAAAATAAAAAAATAATTATGCACACATAGAGTGAAATACCTTACTTCATAGGATCATTTCTATAGTAAGCTCTTCTCGAGACTTTCACTATAGATTGAAATAACCCTAACTTTTTTGTTGATTGTACGGATAGTGCTCACTTGTTTTACGCTAGACACAAATAGGGTGATTTTATGTCTTGGGTTAGTTAAACAATCAAAGATGCATGTTGGATGTTGATTGTGATAATTATAATATTATGCTTTGGCATTCATTTTGCTCCAACTTACATGTCTCCCTAGGTTGTTTCTTCTTAAAAAGTAATGCAGCGTTTAGCCGGTCTGCATAACAGGCAAGTTTTAAAGTATTCTTCCCCTTGATGAATACTCTAATTTTGCCTTTGTTTATTTCCTTAATCGACCAAAAACTTATGTAATTTAACAGCTGATTTAAAAAAAACCTAAGTTTAATCATACAAGCTGGGTGTATTTAAATTTAAGTATCCCGTACAGACTAGCCATTTAGGGCCGCCATATATTCGTGCTAGTTTGGACTGGTGGTTGCATCTGTGGGGCTTAATATATCTTCGTGTTTGAGGTCCGGATACCAAGCTATTAACAAGTCTTATATTGTCATCACTAAGAGTGCCATCGGCTATTTGCTGCAAGAGTGGCAGATATTCTGGTTTTGATAGTTCATTCGTAATACGTGTCATCTGAAAAATAAAAAAATAAATTGATACCTTACCTACAGTTTAAATTGTTTTGGTAGGTAAATTATCGATACATATAATAAATATGATAGGTAGCAGGAATTTTTGGTGGAGTTGAATGGAGTTAGTTAAGTAAAAGTGGTTAGGAACCAATTATAATAAAATGGTCGGGAAAACTGATACTTACCACTATTTTTAGTTGGGCTTCCGAAAGAGGTGTTGCTATTGGACCCAGAAACATGACACTGCTATTTGACCCAAGACTATCTGGATCGACCGAGATGAGCCCATCGTCGCTTCCATTACTCTTTATTTCGTCGTTTATAATTAAAAACATATGTTCGTTAGGCATTGTAGTTTGTGAGTATTTAATCTCTGGTACGTAAGGTTTTTGAACTATTTCATTCGGCATTATGTCACTTAATAAGGCCTTGAGTTTAAAGTTGGTAAAGTTGGTTTTGTCCTTTTTCGTCGGTTTATTTCTTTTACAGCAAAGTGTTTTTAGCTGGGCTACGAGAACATCAAATAATAGTTCTTTTTTTTCATCTTCGTCGTCACTCTTACTATCTAAATCCACTTCTGAGGGACGATTATACAATAAATTGTTCAATTTTTGGATAGCAACATACTGAGGATCCCCGACTATGTTAGGAGAAAATGGATTCACTTCTTTATTTTCTAACCGAAAGAAAGCTCCGCTTGGTTCAGGTTTATCTGAAACTTTTTGAAATCTCTTTTTTTTATGATTTTCGAAGATATCATTAAGTGCCGGTAAAGGTTTGCTTGTTAAGTTGACTATTGCTTTATAATTTTTTGCAAATTTTGATTCTGAAGCAATTTTGACTACGTCTTTCAAATTATATTCATTCTTATTAGGTTGGTCGCTAAGCAGTTTAATGAGCTCATCGTCAGATAGCTTCGAAAGGAGATAAGTAACGTCGCCATCTGAAAAAGAGAAAATAAGAAATTAGAAGAAGTTCTATGCTGTTACAATCTCTGTTTCTTTACAATCGGAATTAATTTAGTTCAAACTTTAAAGGAGATTAGCTTATGCCCGCTACTTCCGTCCGCGTGGAAGTCAATTATACCACAAAAGACGAAACATACCCCTATGGTACTCGGCAACAATCGAAAACAATTTTACCTTGTTATAATATTAGGGATTGCTTTCATGGCTTACCAATGTTTTTTAGGATCGACGACTTTGGCAAATCTTTCTCATTTGGCAAATACCCTTTGTGGATTATATACTCCGATACATCATTTTCAGCTTCACTACCGACGGAGTTTATCGGATTGTTGTTCAATAATGACATTGATAACGCTGCCTGTATCTGCAAAAGTAATCTAATGTTTGAAGAAATATATAACTCATTTCATGTTAGGTTCGGATGTAAGAAAAATTCAGTCAATCAGGCTCAGTAGGTATTTTAACACGCTTTTTATGGTTCCGTACCAAAATGGTAAAAAGGAACCCTTATGGTGTGACTCAGTCTGTCTGTCTGTCCGTCTATCACAGCTGGATATCTCAAGAACTACTAATGCTATCAACTTGAAAGGAATAGTTTTAGATGACGTTTGCCCAACTATTTTGCAAATGTGAGTGGTTGACCAAAAAGGGACCTCAAGGGAAAATAATTGATTTCGAGTAAATCGCGTTTGAAATTTCGTGTAGAAACAAGTTGCGGCATGTTTTATGTCAGTATGCGACTTCGTTAGTGAGTGTCAACACGTGTTTGCGGTTACTACGTTATTGGCGACTTATTTAGTGTCAGTTTCTTGTCTTTATGTGCGTCTGACATCACAAAAACTAATTTTTCCAAAACTGCCTCGGCTCACAAAAAAAATCATAAAAAAAACACTACGGCACCTAAAAATATTCTGGTTAGACCAAAACAAAGCTAAAACACCACAGATTAAAAAAATCAAAAAAAACAAATAACGGTTTCCAATCCCTCCAGGTCCCTTTTTGGTCAACCACTCACAAATAAGAAATATTTACAAATATTTTTTTTTTGCTACAGGGTCTGAAAGGGTGTCTGTAAAATTCGATGTCCCTAATAGATGTTCCTTCCCCCCCCCCTCCCCCCCAACCCTTATCTCCGAAGTTTGCAAAGAAAAAAATCTGAAATAATTCTATGTGATAGAAGTCTATGTAAAGATTACAGGAAAAATAAAACGATGTTTCTAAATAGCACACTTTTACAGAAATCATCAACACAAGTTATATTAGTTCCACTATCGGTCAAGAGATGGCGCTGACCTAAAACTGCAATATTCTACACTGTAGTGCACAGTGTTAAAGTTCTCTGACGAATATAAGCCCCCGCCCGCCGATGAAAAAATTAAAAACATGATGGTACGGAACCCTCGGTGCGCGAGTCCGACTCGCTCTTGACCGGTTTTTTATTTTATGAAGTAGGTACCTATTACTTGTTGACAGACCTACGCTGTCTTCCCATACCTACTGTAATTTGAAAACATTGTAAAAAGCCAATTATTTTTAAAAGAGTAACCGTGTAGTTTCTTACCGGCTTTTCTCGATATCGATAGGTATCGAATATCGATATCGAATGGTATTTTGGAGCTCTTGAGTGGCTATTAGTAAACCCTTGGCAGAGGCGGCGTAAAGCGTGGGCGACTTGGGCCATCGCCTACGGCCTCGCTCTCCTAGGGGCCTCGCACGGACTCGCACCTCGAAGGCAGGACGAGCAAATTTTTTTGTCGCGTTGATGACGATGGAACTCTTCAGTGGCTACTAGTAAACCCCTCGAGTTTGAGATCATATGATTCGTTTTGACGATTTCAATATATTGCACTTGGTGTCGAGCTTTAAACACTTTCAATGTTTCCTACCTATAATTTACGAGTACCTATCGTTTTTGAAGTGAAAACTTCTTTAGCGGCGTTGTACACTTTACGTGACCCTGATCGAAAATTCGTAAGACGGATGGAGAGTAGACAGCCGGCGCGGGCGCGGCGGCGGCGTAGGAGTATCCCCCTCTCTTTCTACGGCGCGGCGAAAATGTATAACCGACACCGCTTTGGATGTGTACGACTGTCCTCGAGTTGTAGGTACTCGGTTTTAATGTATATCCGATATGTCAGTGAATGATGGAAAAGTATTCTGTTTGTGTTTTGTTTTCACTTCTGTCGGCACTCCCGGAGTGCCACTGTTTTTTTTGTAGCATTTTGATTTTCCATATTTAACACCTAAATAAAAAAATATCAGTTTTCAAATCCATCTTTTTGCGTTACCGCACACCGCGAGGGCCTCGCAAAATGTATGTTGCCCACATGCAATTTAGCTCTTGCTCCGCCACTGCTTTGGAGCTTGAGCTCATGATTTGTTTTGACGAGTCCAAAATATTGGATACGCGTGTTTTTTTTAAACAACATAATTATTATTATCCTCTAAAGTTATTTTAAAATATTTACACAATCAAATATTTACAAATATTTAACATTTACAAACAAAGGGCATCAAAAAACTCGTCCGCATCGCTGTCAACAGGAAACGTGCCCAAAAGGCTGGCAGCATTGCCACGTTGTACGGCAATACTGATTCTTTGGCCAAAAAATAGGCCAGCCCTCTGGTCACGTGAAGAGTATACCAACCGCTTGGCGATGTCTCGAAATAATAATAATTATTAGGTTAGATACCTACTGAGTTTGACTGACTGCATTTTACTAACAGATTCGTTTCATCAACAGAGGATGTATAAGATATACCTAATAGAAAGAAATACAACATAATAACTGAGAAGACGTCGATTACAAACAATAAATCGCGATAGATAAATAAACTTTCTTTATTCGTTAATTTGACAGTACAGCAGTACTATTGTTATAGATTATTTTGTATTGTAATAAATGTCTTTCTCCCAAAATAATAATAATAACATGCATGTTGTATATTGCGCATGACCCATTTCTTCTAGAAATTAATTTGACTTACCCAATAAGAGAAAAATATTATCCTATATTCACTAAAATACGGAAACATGTTCGTTACGAAGAGAGAATACTTATGCGGTCAGTGCAAGTTTAATTTAACGGCTGAATGCTCAATAGCTTCTTTCTCATAAAAAGTAGTTGCCTATCTTGTTAATGTTTACGAAATTAACAATGAACAAGCGCTCGTTAAAAAGTTTACGATCGCGATAAGGAGATTCAGTCGTGTTGAATGTTAT
Organism: Hydraecia micacea; assembly: GCA_914767645.1. Lineage (NCBI taxonomy): Eukaryota > Metazoa > Arthropoda > Insecta > Lepidoptera > Noctuidae > Hydraecia > Hydraecia micacea. The sequence continues at coordinate 6,754,403 of OU611779.1, read as the reverse complement.
GTTTTTAGCGTGTCAAGGACTAAGTTGACATTTTATTTCATTCTATCCATCTCTTCTAACAATCTGCAATGGTGATTCTGGACCTCCGTTAGGAGTATGTGTTCTGTGTTCTGGACCTGATGTGTCGTTACTGCCCCTGTCAGGACAATATACGCGTATATATGTATAATTATAACTATTCACCAATGTAGACCGAGTTCTTGCGCCACAAAACCCTATTTTATCTGCAGCCTGCCCGCGTCATGCCGTCGCGCGTCGGTCCCACTAGTCTGAGGGCATCGGTCTTCGGACACAACGTTTGCTGTTGCTGAAACTGCGAAAACCTATGAAAGCTATGAAATAAAGGCGTTCTCAATGGGAAATTGTTATCATGGACATACGGTTGACTGTTGCCTATGCATGTGTACACTCTGGTGTAGGTACGCCTGTCACCTAAAATATGAGCGTGTTTCAGCCTGGCTACGACCTCACCGCTATCAATGGCAGCTTAGCGCGGGGTGGCGAGCGGTAAAAACAAAACGTATTAAGTATGAACAAAAGGCTATATGCTTTGTGGTATAACCATGCCACGACTCACCGCTCGCAGCGTCAACGCTACACAAAAGAAACTGCGCCGCTTGCCGCTAAGCCAAAAGTCGTAGCCGGGCGGTTACAATAGTCCAATAGTCCTAGGGCCTAGGGGACAAGTATGTCCGAGTATGTCGGTATAGTTCGATATAGCAGGCAGCTTTAGTTACCCTACAAGACAAGTGGATCACGATTAGGAATAAATGTTGCTGAAAATAATCAGAATTTATCTGATTTACCCATACCAGCTTCCCTCATTTAAAATTGAGTACTCCATCATCATAATGTAAGCAAACAGTTGCTACAAAACTGTACAGTTGTTTTTTGTACAGACGCACATCAACCTACACCTAACTGTCAAATTTTCCCAATCAACATTGAACCTTATGCTTTAGCGATAAAGTTGAAAATCTATTACAGAAATCTGACAGATTGTAGTAGGTTGATGTGCTGGCGTCTGTACAAATAATTTTTTGTGATATAAGTTATCTTAACGAGAATGTAAACTCACTTGGTTGTGAAATGCGATTAAAAGACAAGTATTCCTAACAAAAAAAAAAACACGGTTTGATTATGATTTGTCAATGTCCATTTGACGTTGACGTTTATTTGTTTCTTTAAGTTGTTTTTTACTCTATGTTTTGTATACTACCGTTGCTACGCTTGCTAGATAACTTGAAAACATTTGTAATTTTATTGAATTTAGCAATGAATATTCCTTTTCCACTTTTAACTCCTCGTTTAGTGGACTCATTGTGGTTTAACGCTGATAGTCCATGCGACGAAGAAACAGAGTTAACTGCTTTAGAACAGGCGAATCAACATTGGGCAAGTATCTGGCTGGCTCCTATGAATACTACGGAAAACTGAAGGACTGGGCCACTCAAGACAAAATAATTTATTTTGAATTACTAATCAATCAAAATCAAAAGTTATTTATTCAAACTAGGCTGAGAATCAGCACTTTTCGAACGTCAAAATTACATAAGACAGTCCCCCAAAACGCCCCGCCCTTCGGAATTATTCCCAATAGTCACCCCGGAGGACAGGGTCCAGCCCTGTCCTCCGGGGTGACAGCTGGGAATTGTCTTCCCAGTTGTCACCGGGGTGACAATTTGTGCCGACTGGGAACCACTGTACCTCCACACCCGGCGCATTTTGATAGAAGGTATTTTTTTTTTGGATAGAATAGACTATTTTTAGTGTAAATTTGAAAACCGCAAATTTTGAAAAACCATAGGGGCTGAGAAAAAAATTCGCTGTTTTTTTTTTTCGTTTGCGGGGGGGCCCCTATTTCTGTGTAACCTAACCTCAAATTCACTCAAAATAAATAAAAGTTGCTTAAAAAGCGTAGTAAAAAAAAATAACCACGAAGGGGATGGCGGGGTCTGTTCGCTCGCTTCGCTCGCTCACTAGACCCCGCCATCCCCTTCTAACCTAACCTGTCCGAGTCGGGGTGCCCCAAGTCCCGAGCTTGCTTCGCTCGCTCTTGCATCCTAAGTTGTCATTACTAATGTGTTATTTTGTATATTATGTTGGTTTAGTGTGTAGTGGGTGTGGAGGTACAGTGGAGCCGTGACATTTGCTACGATTCCTTCCTTCCCAGAAAAAAAATGTAATTACCATAGATTTCAGCTTTTTTATTTCTTGTGCTGCTAGAATCAAATAAAAAAATTAACACAATGTCAACTCGCTTACAACATTAGAAAAATATTAACTATTAAGTAGGTAAGTAAATAAAAATGTCAAAAAAGTTATATAATTTCAAATTTAAAAAAATCAACATTATGTTTCCTTTAGTAGGTACGTTCAATCACAGATTATTAACTTTAATTAATACTAATCATATAATCACAGATAATCACTAAGGGTAAAGTTACACTTGCTTATTAGTCGCATGCTTATTTGAAACCTTGCTCATTGATTTTGTGCCTTGCGCCGCAGATGTCATGACACAAAATAGAATGTCCGCCGATCTCATTTGTACTTGCTTATTTCAAGAGTGCTTAGAGAGAGATGGAGGAATGAGATCGATTCGAGTTGATTTTTTTAAAGGACATCATTCATTTTGGACCAAAAACTGAAAGTGCCGGCCAGGATAAAAATGTGTAATATTCGGATAGAACTCACAATTCCTATCATTTTTTACTACGACACCAAATCTGTGCGCCCTTTGGTTACGGTGTTAAACACTTTTAAAATACAATAAAAATGTTATTATGAAGTTGTTATTTTCATACATTTGATCATGTATATTTAATTATTCATACTGTGTATGTCCTTTTGATGTGCAATAAAATGAATTCTATTCTCTATTAAGAGAGTATTTTCATCATTGATACTCCACGCACCGCACAGGCACAGACAGAGCGTCACAATTCACAACAAGTCCAAACCTGTTTTAAGCAGGTACCTGGAAAATCACCGGTTTGTCCCTCCCCGCCGCCCGCAACTACTGTACCCCGCGTCACCCGTCTTTTGTTTTGTTCAGTTATCCATGCGACTCTTGTTACATCGGACGGCTAAATCGCGACTTGCACTCCTCAGTTAATATTGTTATTCTTGTTTGTTGTTATTTGTTTATAGTTATTTTTTGTTATTGTTATTGTTTTAACTGACGTTATGAGTGGACAATTGTGTATTTCGTGTCGTACGCCTGTCGGTAATCGTCGAAGTTATACTTGGACTTCCCGAGAATCACAGCATACGGATGTTGCACAGTTTGTTATTGAAGATCTATTAGTTCGACAGGTATGAATCATTATTATTTTATTTCATTTTATATACAGACCTTTACCTACCTAGAGTTTTATATGATTTTGACTAAGTCTTTATTTCATCATTTCCTTGTCTGTATACCAGTTTACCTGATGTCGGCGCAGTATGTTTTCTTTTTCCAAATAATTTGGTCACTTGCCATCAACTCATTCATTTTGACCATTTATTAGAATTATTTATTTCACACGTTTTTGTTTCTATATATAAGTACTCCTTTGTACTTAACTAATCATTGTATCACCTTGTATGTATATACCGTGAAATAGAACCCTTCTTGCTTAGGAAACAAAACGATTAGAATATCACGGCTCATGTATGTACATGTGCAACGAATAATACATGTTTCTTGTTTTACAGGAAGAACCTACAGAGGTTATTTGTCGACCCTGTTGGCAACGGGCTGAGCGTCGGTATCTCCGACACCAACGTGAAGTGGATCATGATGTTGCAGGCGAAGAAGTCAACGCTGAACCTCATGCTTCACCAACCGTTTTACCCGGGTTCAGCCGTACCGGTAATTCGGCGAATACGTGTGTATTTCAACACTGTCAAAATGCAACGAGGCACAGAGTACCCGAAGAAAAAAAAATATCATGTGTACATTGCACTAGATCGGGCAGCAAATGTTCGTCGAGCATTAGCTCATTATTATTGTACATGCAATATCGGCAAGAGGACCATTGGATGCTGCTCACATACCATGACCATAGTCTGGTACATGGGTTATGCTAGACATGACCCATACCTCACCCCACCTGCAATAGGATTACATGATGTATATGTTAGATTAGGACAAATATAAATGAATTTATACAATTTAATGTTGTTTCATTTTGCTCTTTTTTACCTAAATGAAAGGTACTGAATCTAAATGAGGTGCTGTTGGTATTGTTGCTTGTTTTTTTTTTTCATATTTACTATATTTGACCAAATGTATTAAAATAACACACATCTTATAACATTTTATTTCACATTTTTTTTAAAAGCATGTAACAACATAACCATAGGGCGCACAGGTTTGGTGCCATAGTAAAAAATAATAGGAATTTGGTGATCTATCCGAATATTACGTTTTTTTTTTCTGGCCGGCACTTTCAGATTTGGCCCAAAAATGTATGAAACGTGAATGATGTCCTTTGATTCTATATAACTTTTTTGACATTTTTATTTACTTACGTAATAGTTAATATTTTTCTAATGTTGTAAGCGAGTTGACATTGTGTTAACTTTTTTATTTGATTCTATGTAGCATAACAAATAAAAAGCTGAAATCTATGGTAATTACGTTTTTTTTCTGGGAAGGAAGGAATCGTAACAAATGTCACCCCCGACGGTGACAACTGAGAGACAGACTTCCCATTTGTCCGCACTAGTCAGTTTTCAAAGGGAACAGTCGGCACAAATTGTCACCCCGGTGACAACTGGGAAGACAATTCCCAGCTGTCACCCCGGAGGACAGGGCTAGAGGGGACTATTGGGAATAATTCGCCCTTCGCCAGTTCCTAGTGCTTTCGCTGAGAAGAAGAAATGGCGGATCAAACTACCCAGCAGCACAGCTGTCTGTTCAGTTAGAAAATAATTTGATTTTATACAACACTAGGTATGAAAAGTAATTAATGTTACAGGACACAGGACATTAAGTTAAATTATTTGCCATAGGTTAGCTAGCCACGCCAATATACCAACAAATACAATAAACACTATGGATTCAAGCAAATAATAAAAAAAATAATAATTAAAAATGTAAACAAAAAAAAAAACTTACTACCTAAATAAAAGCCTCCAGGTATAAAGGGCGTGACAGCTTACATATTTATGCAATGCTGGGTTCTGTTTACATAGCTGTCACTTAAAGTCACAAATGATAAACTAGGACCATCTAAGCAAAATAAATTAACAAGTTATTACTAATAACAACAATATAACCATGGTCAGCAAGACGACCAGTCACCACAAGCAGCACCCGTTCACGAGCATAACGCAAAGATCAGACATTACCCCCCTCGCCATATTTGAGGGAAGGAGGCAACCCGACCCCCGATGCTACCGCAAGCAGTGACATCTAAGGGAGCATGACGAACTTGCTGCCGGTTGCTCAAGCAAGAATAATATGATCAATCATAGAGGTCGCTAGCTAACCACATATTGCAATCAACTCATTAAAAAAACATTGAAATGAGTAGATTATGTCAATAATAAATTAAAATAAAATTAAACTGAATTGACTAAAACTGTCTACAAAAAAACAATTATATGAACTCATAATAACCTGTCAGTAAGCGAATTCTGGAGAAAGAACATAATAATTGTCTTGATTTGATCAGGGCGACCAACTATTCTTATTGTTTAAGTAGTTGTTGATGGAATAGTATGCTTTTGAACAAAGGTTGGATTTTACTTGAGATTCAAAGGCAAATCTAGCAAAGAAGAAGGTAGCTTGCTATAAAAGGTTATACCAAGCCCAACAAATGAGTTATGAACCTTATGAAGCCGGTGAAAGGGAGCACGTAGTTTGTCCTTATTTCTAGTGTTAACATTGTGAATATCACTGTTTTTAGTGTACAAGTGTATATTTCGCCTAATATATAAGATGTTGGCAAAGATGAACTGCGATGCAATCGTGAGAGTACTAATATCTTTAAAAAAATCTCTTAGAGAAAATCTGGCGCCTAGCTGGTAAATTGCTTGAACAGCTCGTTTTTGCAGAATCTTATCAACAGTCATCATTGATCTCGTATTTCGGTCACCATAATGGCCCCCACGGTCTAGCCTAGATGGATTAAAATTACCGAGTAAAAGGTCAATTATTTTGAATACAACTGAAAATTTTATAGGATTTGCTGCCTTAAGCCTATGAATTATTTTTAGGAAAGCTTAATCTAACACTTATTTCAATATTACAAACAGTGTAACTAGACTTTGATAATAAACACCATGGTTTGCTTTCACATTTAGAGTAAGATTGGTTTACTTACAGTTAAACTCGATTGGACAGCAGTACATGAAGCGTGCTCCTCTAGGAAAAGCTGACCCTGAGCCTATGGAAGAAGAAGCGGACACTGATGAAGAAGAAGGTACTAAGTAACTAATAAAAATCATCAGGGCTGTTTAGTTAGTTGCAGAACAAGATTCATGAGGCAGCCATCAATTGTAGGGTGTGCTTCCTTAGCCTGCCAGCACTCACCTTGATCAATCAATAGTTTGTGATGTTGGTCCCTGGTGCATTTCCTTAGTAGAGTGCGTAAGTACCCTAGGAAAGTGGCACATCTGTGGGACCTGAACCCATTGGGTCAGGTCCCACAGGTGCTATGCTCAACCCTCTTCTGGCAAGTTCGTCGGCTGTGTTGTTACCTAGTGTGTCCTGTATTGATCCATGGAATGGTTATGTTCTTGAGGCTACCCACCTGGTTGTAGCGCTGGTTGCTATCAACTGTGTGACTGTTTAGCACTTGCAGAACAGCCATGCAGTCTGAGAATATGCGGATTGACCTTGTTAGCCAATTGGAGTTCTGTGTGAAACAGTTTTTGTAGGCAGAAAGGGCCTAATGCTTGTTTTTAACCGACTTCATTGGGTAAACATGACTGACAGTTCCCGCTCGTTAAGATCCCATCGTTAACACTATTAACGACTGGGAATGTTTTGTTCCACTTGTTAACAGTGTTGAAGAACGTGACATTTTATCGGTCGTTCCCGCTCGTTAACAGTGTTCAAGAACGTGACTTTTTTTTTTCAATTGAAGAGCAGATTTGGTTGGCTTACCCGAGCTATATGCGTGTTGGTTACTGAGTAGCGGTATGGTTTTCAGAGCGCCGTCCCTCAGCTCCATATCACAGCCATTCCAGAGTCTTTAGTAGAAAAGAGTTCAGGCAGATTGGTTGGTGGGATTTGGAGTTTGTGTAGTCTCCCTTACCTGGATTAGGGATGAATATTACTTTCACTTCCATATCCACGTATCTAAAGGCCAGGAATGCTCTCATTAAACGCTCCAGTCTTATTGCGACAGAGATTCCACCCTACTTTAGTAAGGCGGGAAACACTACATCAGGACCAGCTGCCTTAAAAGGATTGAAACTCCGGATGGCCCATTGGAGTTTCTCCAACATGATCACCCTGCTTGCGTAAATCCAATCATTGTCTGATGGTGTTTGAATAACATCTTGCCAGTCGATTACCTGCGCGAAGATACATCCAGGGAAGTGAGTTTCAATAAGGACGCGTCTCGTTTTTCTGGCGAGGAAGTGAATGTGTTGTCAGGTTTGCGGAGTGTAGCGGGCCCAGGTGTATTCTGTTACGCCAGTAGTGTCCTTACCATGTTAGCTTGCTGACAAGATTCATTGCTACCACAGAATTTATGCCATCCCGTCTACCACGTGGCTCTTGAATCTGATGCATTTTGTGTAGCTGGATTTGGCTGCGTAATAGTTATCCCAGTCCTCATCCGCATATGTGTTCATGGCTCTATTCGGAGCTTTGCTTGCTTTGACGCGCTTGCGCTCCATATCAGAGCCCCACCAGGGCTGTTTGGCCGGTGTGTTACGGACCGCGTAGGTATTGCACTTTTCTATAAAACACCTAATTTCTTCATTTTGATAACCAACGAAAAATATCTACTCTATGGAATCTAGAATCAGTAGTGAATTCGTGGTTTCAGTTTGCGCGTCGATGTCGAAGGGACACTGAAATGGAAGGGGAACTGAAACCATGATATACATATCTCTGAGGATTTGTATACTTAGTACCCCAATCTGATATTTTTTGATTTCTTGTTGCAGGTAATGATGAATCAGATGAATCTGAGGAGTCCCATGATGAAGACGAGGAGGAGGATGTTCCCGCCTCGTACTCCCCTGCCCGCAACAACAATGAGCTAGAGCCCGACAGTTTAGATGACCTGAATGATGGACCAGACCTTAACACCTCTGACCAAAGTGCACTTTGGCCTATACAGTAGTGATTTAATAATTTTAGAAAGTAAATAAACCGGCCAAGTGCGAGTTGGACTCGCACACGAAGGGTTCCGTACCACCGTACAATATTTAACACTACATATATAAAAAAATCACTGTTGTATGGGAGCCCCCTTAAATATTTATTTCATTCTGTTTTTAGTATTTGTTGTTATAGCGGCAACAGACATACATCAGCTGTGAAAATTTCAACTGTCTAGCTATCACGGTTCATGAGATACGAGATACAGCCTGGTTACAGACAGACGGACAGTGGAGTCTTAGTAATTTTGGGTACGGAACCCTAAAAAAGGCCAATTATGTATGATAAGTAATTAAGACGTCATGATTCTTTTTTGTGAACATAATTATGTTGATTGATAATCAACATCACAAATAATTAGGTTTCTATTGCGTGTTCATTAATTTGTTTGGACACACCATGAGTTTATGTTAGTTAAATCAAATTGTAAATAAATATAGTTACTCTGAAATATTATTTTGATTTTATTGTGTTACATGAGGTCCTTAAGCCGGGTACTCACTCGTACTTGGATTACGTTTTATACTTCACCACAAATAAATAAACCTAGTAAATTAGACAAAACTATGTATTCACCCAACAGCAATAACATACCCTCGTGGACCTACTGGTAGGACAAAATAGTAGGACCACGAGGAAATACCCCTATTGACGACACATCAAGACTGTGTCAATCAAGACTAGAGTAGGTAGTGACATTAAAATATGATATAATTTCTGATTTGAAGGACGACAACAATCGTTTTAAATGTTGCCCTAAAGCTAAATTCTTCAAAAAACGTACAAATAGCAGATTAACAATAAGCTACATACTACAGACGCCAGCACATTAACCTACCCGAAACTGTCACATTTCCCCAATCAATTTTGAACCTTATGCTTTAGCAATAAAGTTGAAAATTTATTAAAGAAATTTGGCAGATTGTAGTAGGTTGATGTGCTGGCGTCTGTACATATTCATCAACATAAAACATGTTGCAAATACAAATGGGCAATGGCCTATTACATTATACTAATAGGCACTGGCCTATTGGTATAATGTAATAGGCACACAAAACATGTTACAAATACAAATAGGCGCTGGCCTATTTGTATTTGTACCATGTTTTGTGTTCAAAAAAATTTGCAATTTCAACAACAGTAAAAGTTAAACGTCTTGTCTTGTGTAAATTTTAAATACATTTTATTTTGGAATTCTTAACCAAACGCCAGATATCCGAGATCAAAGTGGCCAAATGCTGCTCACATTGAACAATAAAAGAAAGTCATAATTTTCTCAATAATTTTAATTAAAACTTATGAATAAATAAAAACTCGTAATATGATAACAAATTCAAATTAATACATTATTTTATAAATACTGATTTAAAACGCACTGGTGACATCTATTATTACATCTACCACTCTGGTTAGTAAAGGTCTCATGTTTTCAGGGGGCACAGTCTTCCATTTCCTCGCAAGGCATTTCTCAATTAACTCATGTGTCGATTTTGGAACTGAAAAAAATATTTGTTATGTATTAAGCAGCAATGTTTTAAGAAATTCTAGGCAGCTTTAAAGAATTTTCATCATCATCATCATTTCAGTCCGGAATCACCCTCTGCAGGGTATAGGCCTCCCCTTTTTTCTGCCATACTTCCCGGTTCCGTGCATCACTCATCCAGGTATTTCCCGTGACTTTGAAGATATCACCAACCCAACCAATTTTCTCGATATGATAATAATGACCACTGACAAATGACAATAGTATTTTTCAAGACAACTTTCTGCTATTAGACAATATTAACGATCGTAACAACTACACTAGTGGTTAAATTCGTTAATCAATCATGACATCACATCACATTACCACTATGCTGTGCCTGTCACAACTATAAAAGATTCGATAACTGTAGTGTTACCTGATGTATTAGAACAATTTGCCATATTTAGTGTGAAAAATATAGCACTTCTTTTTACGAGTGGATCATATTCATCGCAATAGTAATGGAAGGCCATTGCGAGATCTGAGGGCACTGCGTCGATCTCTTTGACAAGCATCACACCGGATCTATCGACATCTTCCCGGTACCGAGTGATCAGCTCCCCGTGTTCTTGCATATCGAGGTCAGAGCTTTCAACGACTGTGTGTTTTATTGACGAGATGTCGTTACCTGAATAAAAGAGGAAGGTGGAATAAATGATGAGTAATATATAGTTTTCCTAAACGCCGCGGGATGTTTTCCCCATTTTACTTGACGCTCTAAAATTGCACCATTTTTTAAAGTAGTTTGTCAAAGTAGGGTGTCATCCCGTTATTTTAATGCAGGTTGGCTATTAAGATTATACAATAATAAACAAATAATATTATACACTTACGTAAAAATCTTGCGGCAGTATACGCAACTTCATCTGCGAATTTTTCGAATCTCACTGGATTGAAATTGTTTGTTTTACTGTTGTAAACAAACATGAAGGAGCCGGTATCCATTCTCGAGAATATTGTTGATATACCTGAAACAATACAGCAAAAACATTTCAAAATGTATGGAATGTATCAGTCACTGTCTGAACGGTGATAGAGGACAAAATGCTGGCTTGCTTTACAAAAATCACATTCGATTTCGACTGGGCAGTTCATATTCTTTGAGAAGATCTAATTTATCTTGGCATTAAAAAGTGTATCATCATCATAATGTTTCTGAGTGTAGCTGATTGACGTAAAGAGAACGGGTGACAGTATACAACCTTGGGGGACACTTACAATACTGAAGTTGTCTACTAGTTCGAAACAATATTATAATAAAGACTGGCTTTTACAACAAGATCAATAGCTTCTGTTGTAAAAGTCTAGCATAATTGATGGGCTTAACATTCTCAAAGGCTAAGTTATGTTACCTCTAGGTTAACTTCGCTAGCATTGCATTGCAATACCGTGAAAACTGCATTGGTATTATTTTACTTTTGGACTATGATGACCATACACAACATTCATCTTTTTTCTCAACACTAAAGATTTAATAACATATACATAGTTCAGACAATATGAAAAAGTATGGTATTTAGCGAGATGTGAGACAGGGAGACGTTATCTCTCCGAAACTGTTCACCGCTGCACTGGAGAATGTCTTCAAGGTTTTGGACTGGAAAGGGGCTGGCATTAACATCAATGGCGAGTACATAACTCACTTTCACGTTTGCCGACGATATCGTAGTCATGGCTGAGATTATGGAGGACCTCAGTACAATGCTCGATGACCTCACTAGAGCCTCCGAAAGAGTGGGTTTGAAAATGAACATGGACAAAACGAAGGTCATGTCAAATGCCCATGTAACACCCACTCTCATGAAGATCGGAGACGCTACACTCGGAAGTCGTGGACGAGTATATTTACCTACAATAAACTGTCCAGTTAGGTAGGTCCAACTTCGAGAAAGAGGTCAATCGTCGAATCCGACTCGGCTGGGTAGCGTTCGGGATGCTACGCAATATCTTCTCGTGCCACATACCGCAGTGTCTCAAGGCGAAAGTCTTTGACCAGTGCGTGTTGCCAGTGATGACATATGGCACTGAAACGTGGTCGCTCACAATGGGCCTTATTAGAAGGCTGAAAGTCACCCAAAGGGCTATGCTTGGAGTTTCCCTGCGTGATCGAATCAGAAATGAAGAGATCCGCAGGAGAACCAAGGTAACCGATATAGCCCGAAGAATTGCCAAACTTAAGTGGCAGTGGGCAGGGCACATTGCTCACAGAACAGATGGCCGATGGAGCCGAAAGGTTCTGGAATGGCGACCGCGTACCGGAAGACGTAGCGTTGGTAGGCCTCCCACAAGGTGGACCGACGACCTTGTGAAGGCCGCAGGAACTCGTTGGATGTGAGAAGCACAAAACCGGTCGAAGTGGAGGTGCTTGGGGGAGGCCTATGTCCAGCAGTGGACGTCTTTCGGCTGAAATGATGATGATGGTATTTAACAAATTACTCACCAGTTTTTAGCTTTAGGATAGAATTATTATCTATATTGTATTTTTCCTGAAGGTTTTTCATATTGTTTTCAAAAATAATTTTATCCTGATTCACAGTTTGGGTAGATTTATCTTGATTGTTGTTTGTTATTATATCGGGGAACATCTTGTGTAACATCACAGCTACAATACCTAATAATATTGTGAGAAAAATGTTTCGTATTGTGTTGCTGGACTGGGGATGGCTTTTCTCCCTTGATGAAATGGACAATTTGCGTTGATAAGGTGATGGTTGGATGCGTTCTGTGCTCCTATTACTTCTATTCATCATTCCATGATAACTTTCCTCTTCAATTCTTGATTTTGTTAAAGAGTTGTTTTCCTCAATTTCAGAATCATCACTGTAAGGCAAATGTGATGGGAAAGTTGCAGGTAAAGATTTTGAAAGCACATTGCTGCAATGAAACACATATAGACTTTTCACATAAGCTTAGTCACACAATGAGACAAATAAAAATGATTGGATGACTGATAAAAGCTTATGATGATATTATGTTATGAGCAGCAGCAAAGTGTTTTGAAAATGCTTTTGAGTAGATGCTACAATATGATATTGTGGCATCTACTCATATGATATTATCAATATCATTGATAAACAAGATAATGTGACACTTGAAAAAATGAAAGCTTATAATGTTTGTTAACAGCAGTAGTAATGCGATTTGAAAAACACTGGCATTACACACATAGCTAGGTAAGTTAAAAATACAAGAGGTTTAGAATATGTTGTCTTTGAAGTACAGAAACTGGTAATTTAGTGAAGTGAAAGTGGGCAATTGATACCCGAAGACTACTTATTCACAATGGCTGCAATACATGTAAATACTTAACTATGGGTGGCACAGAAATAAGCTAAGCAACCCATTATCAAGTGGGGTTTCAGGGGATTCTGATGAAATTAATGAAAAATGCTGTGTGGGAAATGTGGGAATATGGTCACAAAACATTTATGTTACTTCAGAATAATTATAGTTTTGTTAACCACATTTTATATGTGTTTGAAAGTGATAACAAGCAACATTACAAAGCATAATGATAATGACTCACCTCTCATCGGTATTATCCTCTTCCTGTGAATACGAATTACTTCTTGGTAGTTTTTTCTTTCGTATCGATAGTGGACTGGTTTGACGAGACATTTTGCTGAAAATATTTATTTATTTGTCTTATTTTTTGTGCCAGAATAGGTGGCACAGAAAATTAAAATTGAGTATTTGGTCATAAATCTTTAACCATAATGACAGAGAATGATAGAAGTACTTCTCACCATCTGCTTAGTCTTTTCGTAATATTTTTGGGGTTAGCTTCCAGCCTTACTGCATGAAGCTGAATACCAGTATTTTACTTGGAGTGACTGCCATCTGACCTTCACCAACCAGTTACTGGGTACACACAATAACAACAACACAATACCCCTTAGTAAGACTAGTTGTCAGACTTTCAGGCTTCTAACAATCCATAACGAATGTCAAAGATTCACAAATGACAGCCAGGATCAACAGCTTAACTTGCCTTCTGAGGCACGGAGGGGTCTTGGTATGTAACGATGGTCACCAATCCACGGAACGACGCGACAAGCGTAGCTTAACCTGATTGATTGACCTGTGGGTCTGTTATTATGTACTTCTGTAGTATACAGATATTTTCAGCACTAGCATAGATAATACTTGTTTCTTACCTCATCACATTATCCACTTCATCTATTCCTTGACGCAGTAGATTGCTCTGGTTATTGGCATCCTGTTCATTCTGGTTCTTAGGTTTATTTAATCCATACCTCCCCATTATCTCCTTTGTTATTAGATTTTCAACTCTATTACTATGAATGGGCTTTCGTGCTGATGGATGATAAGGAACCCCCCCTTTCTGGATATTATAATAAATGTTATTGGTAACAATGATGGGTTAACCATTCGTCACACTGAATGGTCATAGAATAAGGATATTTATCTAATTTTATATTGCTCTCTTTGCTACAAGTATGTATTGCTCATGTTATAATTTGGCTTTGAAATCCTATTTATCAATAGCCCAATACATAATCAGCCTATAATGTTCCCACTGCTAGGACACAGGCCTCCTATCGGTGAGAGGGAGTGGGCCATAATCCACCATGCGGGCCCAGTGCAATGCATAATAAAATTAGCACTGCAAGGCTCAGCGCAGACAGAACGGAGCGCAGCGGGGAGGATTTTATTAACGTACTTGAAAATAAACTTTAAAATTATTACAATAAAGTGCATAAATGCTTGAACCTGACAAAAAATGCTCGCGCGTCCTCGAAGACGCGTCGTCGCAAGCTCGAACATACGCGCTCCGTAAAGAAAATGCCCGAGACCGCGCGGGGATTATTCCTCTCTGTCTGCGCTGACCCTAATGGTGAAGGGTGGGTAGATGTGGATCATTTAAAATGATCTTATTGCAGAATTTAATAGTAACATTGGAAATTGATATAAGTACCTCTATAGAAATGATACTTAAAGAAAAAAAACGACCAATAATAAATTATTTATATTGTCCTGCTTTGAATTTTATAGCTGTTACCTATGGTCAGAATGCTTTAGTCACAAAACAAAAAATATATTTAACCATTATTAGTCATTTATAATATCCTGCGAAGTAAGTGTTGTAAAAAACATTCATCTTACCCCCTCTGGTCGGTCACTATTCATTTATTGTTGGCTGCTCTCGCGGGGCCCCCTGAAATCCGATTATAACAGTGTGAGATATGATGCAAATGAATTTAAAATAACAAAACCTGGCTGCTTTCTATTATTCGAATAGTTCGTACGTTTTATACTTTTATTCGCATGCATGGAAAACAATTATTTCACAAACAATACAAATAAAAAAACTTGACATGACTAATGACTATCAAAGATGACCACAGAGTACTGAATTTCGGTCAACGGTCTACCCATAGAGTAAGTAACGTTCCTTATGGTCTACCCGGTATCTTATAGTACTCCAAAGAGTAAAGTAATATAGAGGGTAGTACTTGGTAGTACTCTTTGGTCTATCTAGCGGAGAGTCAACTTCTCTGTGGAAATGGAAACACTGATATTGACATACCACACGGATTTAGTTAGATAAATGATTGGTCTCGCTCGAAGCGAGACCAATCGTTTATCTAAGACAGAATAAAATAATCTTAAAATAAAACTATTCTTATCTCCGACAGAATAAAATAATCTTAAAATAAAACTCTTCTTATCTCCGTTTTGACAATCAACAGAAAAAGCATCTCCATAGCAACCGACAGATTAAAATATGAATGATCTATGGTAATGGTATGTATCCTATAGATTTTTCATTCAATCAGAAGTCAGCTTATACCATTGACAATGGCTTATACTGCTACTTATACACATCAACCTACCCGAAACTGTCAGATTTCCCCAATCAATTTTGAACCTTAATCTTCAGCAATAAAGTTGAAAATGTATTAAAGAAATTTGACAGATTGTAGTAGGTTGATGTGCTGGCGTCTGTACATATCGTTTTTTATTTATTTTATTTTCATGACCCTACATTTTTTTTAGTACAGACGCCAGCACATCAACCTACACCTAACTGTCAAATTTTCCCAATCAACATTGAACCTTATGCTTTAGAGATAAAGTTGAAAATCTATTACAGAAATCTGACAGATTGTAGTAGGTTGATGTGCTGGCGTCTGTACAATATGAATGGAAAAATCGATAACCTTCCGATTTAGTCAATCACTAGCACTGAGTTGGGAGAACTATGGAGACGGCATATTCTACTATATAAATAATAGTTATACAAATATCTGTCATATCGACACACACATGTCAAAAAGCGTTTTGTTTCTTTTTAACTAATCAAGAGCTGCATATGAAAAGAGAGACGTCAAATGTTTGTCAAGTACTAAATTTGGCAACACTTTTGTGTGACGTCAAAATCATTTCTATGCGTGGTCGGTCGCCATGTTAACTGCCGGGGTTTTTCCTCTATGTTGCCGTGTTTTGTGGTAGATGTGCTGTCAAACGGTTGATTGCTAGTGTTGGGTAAATAGTCGGATGCTTTGAGTTATTATCGATTATAATCCATATTATGTCCATTAATAGCCTTGCAATGGATATAATCCTGCTATTAAATGATCATATAATTTTGACAAAAATTGTATGATTTTCTTGTGTAATAAGGAGGAGTTGTGTGTGTGTTTCGAATTTTTCATCACCTAGTTTTGGTTGTGGTGATTGTTTATACTTTGTCTCAAGCCAAGTTAAACAAGGTATACATTTGCCGATTCGCGATCTCAATGGTTTTTGTATATATTCTGTTAAATATAGTCGTATAATCTAGTATTATTTAAATGCCATTAATGTAATAACAAAAGTAATAATTAATAATCGAAGTTCGACCCGAGTATTGAACCTAGGACCCCACACTTAGCAATCGGTCTTGCGACCACTAGATCAACGGGGTAGGAAATAAATAATAATATTTTTTTGCCAGTCACGACATCATAAGTCTCCTGGTCCTGGTTAGTGTGTAATGTAAGCTCGTATGAACAATACTCTACACCTGTAGTAAGTAGGTAAATATATTACGAGAATATTGGCCTTCTGATATTAAATGAAGCTTGAGAAAGGTGACAAGTTACAACGTCTTATAAAACCAAGAAAGATAAAACACCCACAACTTCTAAAATTCTTGTCACTTCAGCTGCATTACATTACGAGGCTAATTCGAAAAATTTAAATAAATAATAGAAAACAAATTCATGTAGGTTAAATAATGTCGATATCAGCTGCGCATGTTGCTCGCAGTTACAACCCTACGAAAGGCGGCCATCTTAACTGCCCGATTTTTGTAGGTATGACAAGTCCATAAGTTTTATTAGTCATTGATCACTAGCGTATATGTAAAATAAATTTTAATGGCTTTTGCACAGCACAACGATAGCGATAGGTAGATGTTTTTGTAAGTTGTACGGTGTAAGTTGTACGGTGCATGGTAAATGGACGCTGTGTTTGATGAGTTAAGGTTTATAATTGATTGTGTAGTACGTTCTGAGTTATGAATTGCAAGTGTGTACGCGACTTTGTATGTATTGCTTTTGCTGAACTACATGTGTAGGAGTGGCGCGGTGGTGGGGCTAACCTAGCGACATCCTGTTCTCTGAATGTTCTGATACATTTTCAACTACCGGGCATATCTCCTTCTTTCATAATATCTATGGTACTCTCTGTATTTTGTGCTCGGGCTCCGCTAGCCGCCCGTGGCGCGCGGTCGAGCGGTAGGTAGACAGTAAGGCGGTGTACAGACACGTGAAATTATTAGGCCGTGTACTCACGGTTGTGGGTATTTAATTAGTGTAATTATTTTATTAGTTGTTGTAAGTATATGTATGTATTTGTCAACACAAATATTTATATGTGTTAGTAATTAGTATGTATATCCTACATGTTCAAGTAAAACTAAATAAATATAGACCTGAAAATATTTATTGAAATTTCACCAACAATTTACATTACTATAAAGATAAATAACATAGATGTCAATAAAGCGCCAAGATACATACACATCCTGTAAAAAAATACGTGGGATTCAAAATAAGTCGTGTTCCGGTTCCGGCGGCTCTCGTCAGTTTATGAACACGACGAGTTCGTACAATTGGTGCTGGATAGACTACTAGAGTAGCCAGCTCTTTTTCCTCTTGTTGCTCTTCATTCTTTTTAATTTTTTCACCAAGCCATGCTTTAAAAACAAAAGTTGGTAAAACATCTACCATCCTTTTGTTTACAGCATATGTAGCCGACATCTCTCTAGAGCATTCATTTTGACCTTTAACAACAATACCCATAAGCTCATTATCAAATATCACAGGGCCACCAGTGTCTTTGAAACAAGTCACTACCTTTGTTTCGACGCAGTCAAAATACACTTTCAAAACTTCTGTTATTTCATCAGGGGAACGGTTTTCCATACCTATATACTGAAGCTGCTTCGTTTGCCCAACATCGGCATTCAATCCAAACCCTATCCCTTCTAAATCGACGACGTTGCGAGGGTTTGTGTAATTGCTGAGGCTCACTTTTGATGCAAAGCTATTATTATGATTCTCGGTGTAAATAATACCAACATCTTTTTGTGAATCCGATCCAGAAAAAGTGGGGAATCTCTCAGTTTTTATAACATGAAGCGATATCGTTGTTTCATCCTTCTTGTCAGTAGTAGTATTCAATAAAACGTAACTTATAGCAAATTGACTACACTGAGCTGTTGTTAAAATCAATCCATTGGAAACTAAAACACCAGAACACAAATATTCATTTTGTTGAGACATTACAGCGGCCATGAATGGAAATTGTTGGTGAGCCGCTGACTTTATTTCATGCATTTGACTATTTCGTCTTCTCGTGCACGTAATGTTACTAGGTTCATTTTCAACGGGGATGTCCAGGGATTCATCTTTGGAGTCATCGCTTGGTTCGCCGGTGTCATATCTATTTTCATCAACACTTTTTTTTACATTTTCCCCAGCACACGTATTTATAAAACCAAATACAAATACAACGGCAACTAGAAAATGCAGAAAAACGTTTTCAGTCTTCATCATTAAAACATGCCAAATTTTGCTAGAAGAATAATCTAGTTCTTTTTTCGTATCTATCATGTCATAATCATTTCTTTCTTTTTTAATAAAATTTTGTTTATGCAGCCAGCAAATTATGTTTCTCGCCCACTATTCTCTTTATCTTTGACTAGCGACCCGCCCGTGCTATACAGCTGAAGAGTTTGTTTGTTTGAACGTGCTAATCTCTGATACTACCACTCGGATTAAAAAAAATCTTTTTGCATTTGATAGCCCAATTCTTGGAGAAGGCTATAGGCTATTTAACATCATGCTAGGACCCCTAAGAGCCAAGCGAAAAAAAAAAGATCGCGACGGGATGGGTCGGGGGAACTAGAAACACGCGGACGTATAACATAGTGTATAATTAATACACATAAACCTTCCAGAATAAATTGACTAAGGGATGATTTTTCAATCTACAGATAATGTTTATTCGTGGAATAAAATTGATGTCTGACAGTTTTTGTATGGAAGAACTGTCAAAAATTCAAAATTATTCCCCGATAAAATGGCGTTGGAAAAATCAGACCTAAATGTTTTAGGAAATTATAAACAGAGTCAAGTTTGTGTATTTGACCTATTCAACTACCTACCTGTCTGTTAAAATTGAGATCAAACCATGGTCAAAACTCCTAAACATACTAAACACGGTGCAAAAGAAAGACTTTCCCAGCCTGTATAAACTATACCCACGCGCGACGATGATCGAGTTCTTTGCCAATTATTCCCACCGCGCACCGCCCACGTATGGCAGACGGATGGTGTTCCGTGTATTTTTTTTTATCTTATTTTAATAGAGTAAAGAGAATAAAAGTGCATGGTGGCAGTATAATGTTCAGTTCGTTTATTTGTGATGTTTTATCAATAAACGATCAAAATGCCGTGCGTTATGAACTTTATGAACCAATGGCTTGGAGACGTTCATGAGAATTTGGCCATAGTAGGCAATGCACAGAGACGCGTAGATGCGTGGAAGGTTATGGGGAAACGTTTAACCAGCTGGCCGCTACTGGAAAACTGAGACGACTTTGGGACTTCGTTGCAATGGAAATCAATATCACTTGGTTTTAATGGGTTTTTATATTTTACTAGCAGCGCTCCGCGGTTTCACCCGCATAAGTTTCGATCCCGTGGGAATATCGGGATAAAAAGTCCTATCCAATGTGCTAATCCAGGATGTCAGCTACCTCCATACCAAATTTTATCAAAATTGGTACCGCCGTTTATGCGTGAAGAAGTAACAAACACACAAACTTTCGCCTTTATAATATTATATTAGTGTGATAGTGTGATTTCTTATTTATCCTGTAGTGACACAGAGCCAGTCACTTACCTCCAGTAAGAACCACCATACCTTTACCGTACCACCTGCATCCAGTACCAGAACCAACATATCTTTACCATACTACCTGCATAACAATACCTACCCTGCTTTTATTGACAAAACAGCTAAAGAAACAGAGAAGCAGACCGCCCTGAAAAGGACGTACGTGACTCTGTTAAGAAACAAGAAGTTCGCTCTGAAAAGAACGGTTTGGGCTCAAGGCTGACGATATGCGTGAAGATCATCGAAGCAGCAGAAATGGACACCGCGCGCATCGTTCTACTTATAGCCTAGCGAGGCGCGCGAATCGCTCCGCGCATGCACGGCGCGTCGAGCGACATCTGACGAGGGTTGGATTATGTTATGAATATTGTAAATATCACTTGTACCATAGTGAATGTAAATATAAATAGGACAATTTACCAAATAAACACAGATCATCCGGACACGTCTTTGAGTCAACGTACCCGATTAACCAATAATCCTTTAGTATTTTAGATATTTTCTTTTATATTTTGTAAATGTGAGGACTTTGGAGGCCTTGTAGATTTTAGATCTGTAGACCATTTTTAGGTTTCCGAACCAAAATGGTAAAAAGGAACCCTTATGGTGCGACTCAGTCTGTCTGTCTGTCTGTCGCAGCTGGATATCTCAAGAACTACTAATGCTTGTCTACTTGAAAAATTAAAAAAAATACAGTTATTTCCCCCCTTATCTCCGAAGTTTGCATAGAGAAAAATCTGAAATTATTCTGTGATACAAGTTTATGTAAAGATCACAGGAAAAATAAAAGGATGTCTCTAAATAGCACACTTTTTCAGAAATCATCAACAAAAGTTACATTAGTTCCACTATCGGTCAAGAAATGGCGCTGACCTAAAACTGCAATATTCTATACTGTAGTGCGCAGTGTTAAAGTTCTCTGACGAATATTAGCCCGCAGTGTAACTATAGGGTGGCACTGGGGCAAAATGCTACGGGCCCCCAGCCAGAGGGGGCCCCCGGCCCGAGAGGGCCACGCGCACAGGATCCTAACATAAGTTTATAAAAGCAAACTTTTTTGAAAATGTGCAACAAAGGACATCATTCAGATTTCGAACATTTTGTAACTTTTCCCCATTGTTTGTCTAATTTTTTGGACAGGACCTCATGCTCAGCAGTAGCGCTTGCGACCTCTAGACCAACGAATCAGTCAGGTGTAAAATTTTGTAGGGAAAAATATGAAATCTACGCGGAAGAAGTCGCGGCAGAAGTGCTAGTAAAAAAAAAAAACTATAATGTTGGTTGAGCTTCTTTACATTGAGGAGGGTCCCATCCCTTTAATTTGCCACGGGCCCCAAACGGCATAGTTACGTCACTAGGCCCGCCGATGAAAAATTCAAAACATATGATGGTACGGAACCCTCGGTGCGCGAGTCCGACTCGCTCTTGACCGGTTTTTATTTTATGAAGTTGTTGACAGGCCTACGCTACGCTGTCTTCCCATACCTATACCTACTGTAATTTGAAAACATTGTAAAAGTCAATTATTTTTAAAATAGTAACCGCGGAGTTTCTTACCAGCTTTTCTCGACATCGTAATCGAATATTCATGGGATTCGAGAAAAATACCAAACCAAATGTTCTAAAACATCAAAAGAAGTTTATTAACCATTTGAACCATTTCCAAAAATCATCTACAATACTTTGATTATATAATGTCTAGATAGAGCATCAATTGCGCGCAAACGTGTCAAAAAATACCAGCCAACTGTTGGACTGTAAGTACTTACCCGCCGATTAGTGCCGATCGTACCGCTATGGTGTCACTACGTATTACGCGCGCTAAGTAATAAACAAATAACAGCGATAAAATGACGGTATGTGCTATTAAACTGTGCCGAAATTATAAAGGAAGGGTAAAAAACACCAAACACATCACATATCATCAGTAAGTAACCAAAAAAACTACGTATTTGTTTTTTGTTTTTATATTTACCAAATTACGCCCTATTACGCCATATTTTATCAGTGTTGCCAGTTTCTTTTTCCATTCTCCCAACTTAACGTCCTTTTTTTGTCGGTATATTCGTTGCTTTATGGTTACGTTTATATTATTTAGTTGATGTACTTTTATTATTCGATTTCAAAAATGGTGAAGTTTTTCAATTCGTCTGTACTTTTTTATAATAATATAATGTTCGCGTATAACTTTTTTGTTTATGAGCCCATTTTAATGATTATTGTTGTATTGGGTCCAATACTGATTTCAAAGGTGCCAAGAGTAATTTTAATAAGATTAATTTATTCCATTCGTATTATCTGTGATATTTCATTTGAAATTTCCAAATACAAACTGCCTAAAAAGTTAAATATTCTAATTGAATTAACTTAGCTGATTTAATATAACACAACATTCACACACACAACTCTAATTCAATTAAATAGTGTTTTTATTTATAAATACAAGTAAATAAAGACACTACTAAAACTGAATAATACTACAAACATACACCTAAAACTTACTTATATTATTTGTATAGTCAATTTTTTTAATATGTGATTTATGGGAGAATTGTAGTAGCTGGTATCATTATGCACGCACACAGAGACATAGATGCACAGTGTAAAACACCGCCCGCACGCACACATGTTTGAAATTGTTGCCTCGTTTTCTTTGTTTTGATTGTAGGGCGACGCTCTATCTAGACATTATATAATCAAAGCTACAATAAATGAACTTTAACACCAGTTACCCTTACCTCAAATTTACCTTCAAATTTTTAATATTTGATGTTTTTGAATATTTGGTTACATAGAAAGATTTGTTAAAGTACCTATCAGGTAGGTATCCAATGGAATAGCAATGAAGGCCATTCAAAGTGATATTTAGTGACGAAATTTGGGAAATTTTCAAAAATACATAAAAATGTATTTTTCTCGAATCCCATTAATTTTCGCCTCTGCGTTGCAAATGGGTCACTATCACGTCGAAGGAATTATGTCGAACTAGCTGCGCCCCGCGGTTTCACCCGCGTGAATGTTGATCCCGTGAACATATCGGGATAAAAGTATCCTATGTGTTATTCTGATGTATAAGCTATATTACTGTAGTTTCATCAAAATCCGTTCATTAGTTTTTGCGTGAAAGAGTAACAAACATCCTCACAAACTTTCACATTAGCTATTGGACAAAGAGTAAGACCTCTTGTTAATGACAACGGACAACGGCCCGATTTTTATAACGGGCGACGGGCCGACGCGCAGTGTTCAATAGGTTAGTGTGGGTGTTTGTTAACGCGACGGGCACATACCCGTTGCAACGAAACAAAGGTAACCAAGGTAACCGTTTCGCGTCTGCCCGTTACCCGTTGACAAAAACGGTCGTTAACAAGAGACCTACAGCTTGGCAAAAAAGTCGTGAAAATAATGGTGGCGCTACTATCGTGCATGTTGTAACCCTATATAGTACGACGAAAACGGTTTTGATACTTCTTTTTTTTTGACAATCAATGTGAATAGGTGGGTTTTATGAAAAAAAGAAAACCTCTGAAACGCTTGTTCAGCCATTGCCTAAAACGATAACATTTGTAGTTATTTATTTCAATGAATTAAAAATAAACTTATTAGGTATTTCAAAATACCTTGATGTCAACTAATCCCACATTATATAAGACAATTTCATGTTTTACAAGACCCCAGATTAATTCAATAGGGTTTAGATCACAGTGACAAGTTGGAAGCTTTACTATTGTGTGACTGTATCCCACGAATTCAAGTTCTCCGCTAACCACAGGCAAAATGTTCCATAGTTGGTGTTCTAAACAAAAACTAAAAAACAAACATCAGAATCAAAAATTTTAATCAGAATCAAAAATGTTTTCCTCTAAGTATTCCACACCCAAAAAGTCTTCATCCATGTCTTGGTGTGAGCTTTCACCAAAACTCTGCTGGCTACCTGCAGATATGTCTTTTCCAATGTACAGCAGAGTTTGCCCCCTTCGAAAATAACCTTTTTGTATTTTCATGACATATTGACGTGATTTTTTCCAGTCGTCAACTGAAATGCTCTGAAACGCTTGTTCAGCTACTGCCTAGAACAATAAAATAAAAACAACTAAACAATATTAACCAAAAGTATCAAAATTATACGAATGCGCTGCAATCTGAATGTGTTTTGTAAACATAACCTCAAATTCGTGCATGTACATTTCAATGATTGTATGAAAGGTTTATACTAGATATTGCACCTTGAAATACACACATTACATCTGATTACATGTATAAAAATTATTTTTACCTGTCATTTCACCGGTTCTTTTATACACATCGTTGAGATCGGATAAAATTTGTCCGGCCTCGAGTTCCGCCAAACATCTCACGTACACTACAAATTATCGGTCTTGCGGAGCTGCGAATAACAGATCTGTTCTTTATGTACACAATGGGTCACCAGTATCACCACAATAACGCAAATAAATAAAAATAAACACGAGAAACAGTCACCGATTACAAGAAATGACAGAATATGTACCTTACTCGACGAGGCAGAGCGAGTGTTGCCAATGATTAAATATTTTAGTTCCGTTTCAGGACTTTCTTGCCAAACTGTAATAATACGGGAGCTATTGGACGTCAGACGACATAAGACCAAAGACAAGATTTCTATGAAGTTGACAGTTGACACTGACACTACTGACAGTGTAATGTCATCTTGTATTCAGAAAGAATCCCGTTCACAGTTTGTGAATTTCATAAAATAAGTGAGTTGGCTGATTCTGTGATTTTTCAATTACCGAATTCTTTGAATTAAGTCATCAAAATGTCAAAAAAGAAGGGAACCAAGAAAAACCAAGACTTCGATGACGAGTTTGAGGAGAAAAAGACTACAACAAACGATCATGAGGTAACCTCTAAAAGTAAGGGAAAAGGAAAGAAGAAAGGTAAAAGCAACGCAGGCGATTGGAGCGACAGTGACGAAGGAAATGTGCAGAAGAAGGTTTTAGCATCCGATGATGAAGATGCACCCAAGCCAGCGGCAAAGAAATCACAAAAGAAAGGTGCACATATGCTAAGAAAATTCAATGTTATTTATTTGCATTGCAACTAGGCGGTCAGTGGGTCGTCTTAGGGGCGGATTTAACTAGGCTCATCATAGACCATAAATATAAATGTTGTGTTTCACTAAATACATCTATATTTAAATTTCAATGTGTTCAAAATGGACATGTTACATGAAAGCTCCTTTCATGTAATGTGTTCCTTTGCGAGTGTGTGATGCAACACAAATATCTTGCAGCAGACATGGTGTCTGGTCTGTGGTGTCATCATGTCATCATCTGATAGATTGGTATCAAAAGAAGTTATGTAAATGTAATGCCTATACTAGCTGACCTGGCGAACTTCATACCGCCTCAGAATCAATAAGAATGAATGTATGAGAAAATGAATTATCTTCATCATTATTTTTTTCTTTAAATTTTTCCATGTTTTCTATTAGTTATTCTGCTATTCAGGGCAGAGACAAATCCAACAAATCAAAGATCATAAAAATCGGTCCAGCCATTCTTGAGTTATAAATGGTGTAACTAACCTGACTTTGTTTTATATAGACAGATCTTTACAACGCTATAGGTATTGATATTTAAAAAAAAAAAATTACAAATAGACATATAATTTCAGGGAAAAATAAAAAGAAGGGTCTGGACTCTGATGAAGAACAAGATGATACTAAGTCAACAGTCAGTAATGCAACAAGCACTGCACCGAAACCAGCAGCCAAGTCAAATA
Organism: Hydraecia micacea; assembly: GCA_914767645.1. Taxonomy (NCBI): domain Eukaryota; kingdom Metazoa; phylum Arthropoda; class Insecta; order Lepidoptera; family Noctuidae; genus Hydraecia; species Hydraecia micacea. The sequence continues at coordinate 6,728,364 of OU611779.1, read as the reverse complement.
AAAAGAAGAAAGGTAAGCATTATGTTTGTAATATCATTTCTATAACTTTATAACAAACTAAACTCTGATTTTTAATTTGCTAGACTAAATTGACAGCTGCAATCAACCTTTTTTTTTGGTCAATATGACATTATTTACTATGAATTAGCTGTGATTTTAGTGTAAAAATCAGAGTTTGCAATTATACAGGGTGAAATTTTAATCACCGTTTTCCTCTTAAGGGGTCATTGTACTCATCATTATAAACAACTTTTACTATGCAACCAAACGTGCAATCGCGAAAAAAAATCAGCTGTTCCCTACATTTTGACGAGTTACGCGAACATAAATGTAGGGAACAGCTGATTTTTTTTTCACAATTTCAGGTTTGATCCCTTAGTAAGTTCTTAGTAGCAGCCTGGAGTCTGTGCTTGGTTTAAGGCGATAGGCTTGCCCACTGTTGTAACATAAGTGGCTAATGTGGGTGTGCTATACACACCCCCTGCCTCATACAGGCTTGATTTTATATGTATTATGTTTAATGCAATCGAAGATAGATTACAAACGGAGATGGACACTAACGGAGTGCCTTAGATCTTGTTACTTGGCAATATATAAAATGCTAATAATTCATTATAATATTTCAATAGAATATCAGTATTTGGCAATGTTTCAACCATTCAGCTTTGGCAATGAGTTTGATATCAATTTTTATTCATAGGCAAAGGTAAGAAGGATGAAGATTGGTCTTCAGAAGGAAGTGATGTCGAACTCAAAGAAGCATCTGAAGAAGAAATTGCAAAACCTGTTAGTAAAAAGAAAAGTAAGTAATCTTAAAAACCGGATTTATCTGGGTTTTTGTCTTAGTTAGGCATTATTTAACCTTCAAGCAGGCGCTCGGCGTCGAATCGACTGCACTCGATACACTTTCGTTCATAATATCGTTATTCCTTGTCGTATGGATTTCCCATCCCTAGTAGCCTGTCATTGTTTCACAGTGCACGAAATAAAGGCCTATTCAAACCTAAGCGTTATTCGCTACCGTCTGCCGCAGAGAAAACCGAGTGCGTATGCGGTAATATTACTGTTTACACCAAAGCGGATTTCTCTATCCTTGTGGGTAGAATACCAAGTTCGAGGTTTCGTCCAACAAGCGAAACAATAGCTATGCGGTACTGTGGCACCAACTATTCCTCGCTCTAGCCGCGGAACTTGATACTAAATACCTGAGCGAAACCCGCGCGGTATGCACTTCTACCTGGTTCTCTATTGTGTTACCTAACTTTTTTATCCATAATCTAAAGTACCATAATTTTTTTGCCCTAATCATCATTTGTCCGAATGATAACTTGCCCGAACTTAGTCACATAATATCACATGTCATAAAATTGAAATTTTATGGCATGTGATATTATTGCCCAACTTTGCTCCAAATGCTGCCCAGGAATAGTTCCTGGCACTAATCTATGTCTTCATACGATATATTTTTAGAGTTCATCCTGGGGTTCCTAATTTTTTTAACAATTTATTTTGATGATATTATTTTTTATACTTACATGGTTTTACTTTGACATACTTTTAGGTACCACACCACCTGCACCTTTATGATGAACCTTTTATGACCCCAACTAAAGACAATTTGTGTAAATGGACAGTTTTAGTACTTAAATCTACTAGTTTTCTATCTTCTTTTCTACAAAGCTACGATAATATCTACATATTATAATATGACTTGATTTTTTATTTTACTTTTATTTATAACGTGTACTATGCGCGCCAACTAAGAATAGTACTGTCAAGACGCCATTTTGTTCTGCAATACTCTCGAACTTCATTAACAAAGCGTAAGGTGTGCAAAAAAATAACTAAAGAAAAATTATAAATTCAGTTTAATTTTTGTTCACTTTTTTGGTATTTCTAATCAATTTTACGCCAAATTAATTATACATGAGTAGGATTTGGGATAGGAGCAAAATGGCGACATATTAGGGTGACCAGTAGCATTTCGTGAAGTTAATTAGATATAGGTGAATTATTTTTTAATTAATACTGTTTCCATATATTATTAATTTATCCAAAATTATCTATTTATGGAATTCAAGAATAACATTTTATAAAAATGAATTTAAATAATAATAAAATCATCATCATTTCTTTATGTATTTTACTGTGTGTACATAAATAATAAAATAAATAAATAAATAAAATCTATGAATAAAAAAATATAACTTTTATTTTTAATTTTTTTTTGCTGTCAGTACTAATTTGACAGTTATCGTGTGAAGTTGGCAGCAAGCGCGATCCTATTCTTAGTTGGCTCGCATAGTACAAAATAATGATAATTATGAAACCATACAATTAAAAAATATCGTCGGGTTTATTTGTTCACGCGCGACTATACCTACATTTTTTAGTGTTGTATTTTTTGTAAGTAACAGCTTTTCTTAATTCCGCTTTACATTTGATGTACTGTTAGGGTTTCTACTACATTTATGGTCTTGAGTACTAACGAATGAATGCATGCACCGATCCCAGTTCCCAGCATGGTTAAACCAGACTCGATTAATCGAATGAACCCCAAGATTCGCACTAGCTCCTGTAGCCTCATGTTCATGGTGCTACAGCTACCATTGCATATCAAGGAATAGACCGGGGGGGCGCGGTAATGGTAGGGTAGACGTGCCCGAAGGATAGGTATGGATTTAAGAGCCTACCGGATATGCATCCTAGAGCAAGTATTGGACTAGCTAGTGGAGAGATGGGTAATTATATCTATGGATGGGCATCTTTTAACGACCTTGCAGCCAGGTTGGTTCAGGTCGAGCTTCATCGTTGAGCCTTTTCGCGGGGTTCTACCTACTACATTTATGGTCTTGAGTACTAACGTGCAAAAATAGATACTTAGATTCCTTATTTCTAAAGTACTTGCCTACTTTGTCTTTCATGATAATTATTGATAGTGTAAGGAAAATACAAAAAAGCAATGAATTAATGTACTTACTACACGCGCGCGAGTTTTATGCCGTTGGAGTGTGAGGTAGAAGGGCGACCCCCTTTCCGTCACACCCCGTTGGCCCGTTGGCCGTTTGCAGTCTTAAGGCCTATTCAAACCTAAGCGGTATTCGCTGCCGCTGTGGGTAGAGGTACACCCCGCGCGGGTTTCGCTCAGGTATTTAGTATCAAGTTCCGCGGCTAGTGCGACGTGAACGGTATTCGCTGCCGCTGTGGGTAGAAGGGTACTCCCTTACTTCTCCTAAAATTGTTTGTCCGAAAATCATTATCCATAACACGTTTGTTATAAACTTCGGTGGTGGTGGTGCGGTGTGTACCTCTACCCACAGCGGCAGCGATTACCGCTTAGGTTTGAATGGGCCTTAAAGTGTTTACCTCCCCTCCCCGCACCCTCCGGAGTGCATAGATGAAGATCGCATTTGTTTTAGTCGCGGCGTAAGCGTCGAAACCACGCAAGCACGCGAAACCGCGAAGGTTAGTAGAGGTATAAGAAAATTTATGATGCCAAATTGCTTACTAATCCATAGAAAATTACAATATCATTAGATTTTATAATTTTGTTTTATATCCAAACGTAATGATAATGTAATAAATACATAAAAAAAAATATTATTAAATAACTGAAATATCCCATAGGTCTTTTAGGTTTCGCGCGACCGCTGGCGTTACAAATGACCGCGCGCCCGCTTGAAGGTTAAATGTTACACTCATACTTGTGTAAAGCCGTATTTACACTACGAAACTAGTTTTTGAAACTTAGTTATTTTGGCTATACAGGCTGGCAGGGACATCGACGTGCAACCTGTTATCATGGAAGTACATGATTCTGGATCCCCTGCCTGTGTAGAATTTTTTATAGGTTATTTAAAAAAAATGCTGTTGTATACAGTCTTACCGCGTAGGTATTGCACTTTTCTATGAAACAGCAGATTTTTTTTTGATAACATACGAAACATTTAGAGGGGTTCAGAATCATGTACTGAATCCATGGATATGTCGCAGCCAACTGGTTAAATTAGCCGTTTAGTTAACCGCCTAGCCTTTTAACTAAACGGCGGCCGATCAACTAACGGCCTGAATGATATTCAATTATATAGTTTAGGTTGGAACTGTGACCAATCACGCGCGAGCCGAATTGGTTGCAGTAACTATAAGCCAGGGCAACCCCACCAAATGGGTTAGGTTAGAACTGTGATCAACCGCGTGCGAGCCGAGAGAGCGAAGCGAGGCGAGCACTACTTCCAAAGGCCAGGCGGTTAACTAAACGGCTAATTTAACCGGTTGGCTGCGACAGATACTGGATACAGCTTGTGCGTCGATCTCCCTGCCACCCTGTATATTGTGCTTTAGGTAAGAATGGGTACATGTTAATAGTGTTCTCAAACTCTCAGCCACCCTGTTGTAAGTCTACACTGTAACAGTTGGGACATTGCCCCTACAGTAAGAATAAAGTACTTAATTGAAAATTATTTCTGAGTTTGTATTGATTTTATCAATATTTTTAATATTTGTTGAACTTTGCAGCAAAAAATAAAAAGAAAAATATAGAAGCTGAATCATCAGATGATGAGGATCAAGATGACTCTAAGTCAGTAGTGAGCAATGTTTCTAGTAATCTACCCAAACCTGTTGCCAAGTCAAAGAACAAAAAAGGTATGTAAAACAGAATTAAGTAACCAGCAACGGCATCTTGTGTGGATTTCACACCTTGTATGATTTACTAGCTTCTGCTAATTTTTTGTTCCTCCGACGCATCGCATCGCCTTCCCGCGCTATTGCAACGTTTTCGCTCACTATTCTTTCTGACTTTTTATGTTTTTGCTCGTCTCCTAAGGGTCCAAGCGTGATGTAAAGTAGCTGATCCTACACTGCTGACACTACAGCCTTCTCAAAAATTGGGCAAAAAGATTTTTATCAAATCCGACTGCAAACAAACTCTTCAGGTTTATTAGTAGGTATAGGCAGTGGCGTGCCTAGGGGTCAAACTTAGGGCAAGCCAACATACTTAAAAAAAAACCTACCATATTGCCTGTCAAAGTTGGTGCCTACCGACCGAGTCGTTTTAGTTCTTACTAATATTCGTATTAAATAATAAAATTGTAGGTTTTCGCTAATAGCTATTAAAATGAATGTTTTTTAATAGCACCATTTTTTTCTTATACATGATGTATAAATTAAATAATCCTTTACAAAATTGGTAACTTTTTCATTTTCGAGTTCTCAGTTTCGCGTAAAATATGATAAGACGTATAAGAGCCATCTATTAACATTATTGGCACAACAGAGCTTTCGAGTTAGTTCATATTTCACTCGCCCGCAACAATCGCTTTGCAAAATATTACAATCTGGCCGAGTGGCCACTAGATGGCGCACAAATAATTGATTGATTTCTAACTACACAATTGTTTACGATGTTGATAATATTTATAATTTGATTTACTCACAATGTGAACAGCCATAACTCTTCATTCTTCGCTTTTTTACCACAGACAGATGACAAACATCAAAGCACACGGAAGTGGTAGTGCAGAATGCATGAGCATTTCTCCACGTTAAAAAAGGCATGGTATTACTAGATAGATTTACAGATACATATCAGCAATGACATACCTTCAGTGGCTTTGATAAAAGCCGTTTGTTGTCAATTGGTTAGAGAGCATGATCCTGGCGCCTGCTTTGATTTGTACAGTTAATTAAACGGACTTTACAAAGTATAAAAATTACTTTCTGTATTCTAACTCAAAACGTCTATCTTTCTGTAAAAATGATTTCATTACACTAGCGTAAAAAGTTGGTGAACGTTTTAATTCTACCAACAGCTGTTTTTCTATTGCAATTATAGATAATTCGGAAAGCGGCTCTTGTTCTTGAGTAGGTATAATTTCTTAAATATGTGTGAATACGTTGTGCTAAATGACACACAACATCAACTAACCTTTGAAAAACAGCGCGATTGTGATTTTCGATTCGTATTTTACCAAAAAAAGTACAGAATGAAATAACAGCATTCAATCCATCACAAGGAACAATTGCATGTGTTTCCGAATTCATTTTAATGATAAGAAACTTTTTAATCACTTTAAAACAAAGGTAATTACCGCAAAAACTAATCACAACACTTAACTTCACAGAAAATGAAAAAAAATATCAAAACAAAAAAATGCACCAGTAACCGCTCAAAACAAATTTGAACTAATTGACTCGCGCACTCACTTACTATTATTTACGCACGCGCGTCGTTACACGTTCCATTCATAAAAAATCAAAAGCCAGGCTTAAAAATCAGTACAATTTGGGATATAAGTACATAATAATATTATCAACAACGTGAGGAATTTCTATACAAATAGTCAGAACTCTAGAAGCCTAACTTGAAGCCAACTAGTGTGAGCGAGACGGGTCGATTTTTGTTGTTGCGCTCTAGCTAAGCGGCATTGGAGATGTTTGACAACGATGCGCGTGAAGAAAACTGCGCGGAATTTGAAATTATTCTTTGAGTATGTAAACCTGGCAACCTTGCATCGTACGTATAGCGGGCGGCCGGGATGCGCGGAGTTTATTTGTTATTATTCTTATCAATTCTTGCGACATGATTGAGTTGGTTAATTTTATAAGTTTACTTGTGTATTTTTTTTTTTTATTGTTAGGCTCACGTTTGATTGAAAGCCAGGCTTTTCGGCTTTAGTAAAAGGCACGCCCCTGGGTATAGGTATAGATTATTGAAACTGTTTCAGGCAAAGGAAAGAAAGAAGACTGGCCAGATGAGGAGAGTGATAAGGAATTGAAAATGGAACCTTCAGAGGACGAGGAAGAAATTGTTATTCCTGTAGTTAAGAGTAAAGGTACTTATTTTGAAAGCATTATCTTGCAATATGATTCAATGAAGGTCTAATTTAAATTACAAAGAATACATAAGTAAATCCTAACTAATATTATAAATGCGAAAGTAACTCTGTCTGTCTGTCTGTCTGTCTTTTCTTCACGCCTAAACTACTGAACCGATTTGTGTGAAATTTGGTACAGGGTAAGTGTGAACCCCAACAAAGGACATAGGCTACTTTTTATTCGACTTCGACTTCGTCTGCGTCCGCGATAACCGACATATACGCGGACGAAGTCGCGGGCAAAAGCTAGTAATTATCTAATTTTATAGCCAATATTGGAATAACCTACTGAATATTATTTTACATTCACAGGTAAAAATAAAAAGAAGAACAACATGGATGATTTAGAAGCTGAATTAAAGAAGTTCGAAGTGAAAGACCCTGAACCTGAACCAGTAGTTGAGGAACCACCACCACCACCTGCTAAGACGAAGGTATGTTCTTAGTTATTATAAATGGAGTTTAGTTGCACACAGAACGACTAAGTGTGTAGTAGGTATAGTCTATTCCAAATGAATCTGATGAAAGTCTAAACAACCCTATTCAGGTTAAATTCTTAGGTAATCACTTACTATAGGGAATTAGCAAGTAGTAACACTCATCTGTATAACGTTTTAACCTTATATCTCACCATTTTTTCAATAATTATTGTTTCAATAAGATTATTAAATTGTTATTGAAATATCATTGGCGAAAATTGAGGTTATAAAATTAACCTCAATTTTCAAATGAAAAGCTTTTTAAAGTTATTTAAAACTAGCTGACCCGGCGAACTTCGTACCGCCCGCCCCACCAGCCGCTATGCCCCCGCTTTTTAAATTTATCTCTGATATCTTCTAAGATATTCATTCATTTTAATGATATGCTATAATGCTATAAAGGGCAATTTTGATTTACACGAAATGCACAACATATCTAATGTATTTAATTGGATAAGCAATAATACCGTATTGTTTAAAAACCCATAATTTTTTTGTAATATGAAAAAGATAAAAATGTCTACTGTGGGTTATCCTTAGAAGATAAACATATACCATCGCGGACTTTTTTTATCGATCTTTTTAAGATATACAATTCCGTAGTACATCAAATAGATCTATCTCGTAAGGTTTAGCCAGCGTTTGCAATGTAAGCGCACAAAAATATGTTTGTTACGACATCACATTTCAAATCTGAATTTTTCGGCTTTTCTGTACTATAATATGCATGTATTATACATATAAACCTTCCTCTTGAATCACTCGTATCTACTAAAAAAACCGCATCAAAATCCGTTGCGTAGTTTTAAAGATCTAAGCATACATAGGGACAGACAGAATGCGGAAAGTGACTTTGTTTTATACTATGTAGTGATAGTGATAAGACTTTCGTGTTTAAATATTCAAATAATCAAAGCAAAACACTCAATACATTACAAACTGGCATCCACAGGTACGTTTTCTGATCCAGTTGTTTACCTATTTATCAGAACTTTTTGGAACAGAACAGACCATAATCTTACCGATTCTAACACAGTATGCAGAAGAATGTAGGTAATTTATAATATAAATTATTGTTATTTAATTAGTTGTCTCTTTGTTGCAAACAGGACAAAACCAAGAAAAGTAAGAAGGAAGAAATTGTAGAACCTGAAGGTTCAGCTGACGAAGCATCCATGGAGACTGATGACAAAGTGGCGGAACTTCCTGACAAAGAGAAGGAAGAGCCATCTGAAAAGAAAATGAGTCACAAAGAGAAGAAAAAGTTGAAGAAAATGCAAGAGTATGAGAAGCAGATGGAACTGCTGACCAAGAAGGGAGGTCAGGGCCACAGTGATCTCGATGCCAACTTCACTGTCAGTCAGGCACAGAAAACTGCTGGTATGTAGTGTAGCTAGCTTTTTATAAATTGTTATTTTTGCGTAACATTATGAAACAATGTATGATTCCACATTTCCTATTACTTCAGGTCAAATGGCAGCCCTAGAAAATGCAGTGGACATAAAAGTGGAAAACTTCTCAATAGCTGCTAAAGGCAAAGATTTGTTCGTGAACGCGAACTTGTTGATCGCGAACGGTCGGCGGTACGGTCTGGTGGGCCCGAACGGTCACGGGAAGACCACGCTATTGAGGCATTTGGCGCAGCGTGCCTTCCCTCTCCCACCCCACATAGACATACTGTTGTGTGAGCAAGAAGTCACTGCCAGTGATATGAGCGCTGTTGATACTCTGCTTGAGGCTGATGTTAAGAGGACTGGTAAGATTTTATGTTTATGTTACCATACTTATTATAGTATGCTAATTTTGATACTGCTATACTATACCAATAAGTACCATCATATAAATACTTCTGTTTTCTTCTTTAACTCTAAGTTTCTAAGCCTCTACTTCTATATTACCAGAACCAAATTAATCGGAAACCGTAAGTCTGGTATGAGTATTAAAAAAAAAATGTTTTCTTTGTTTAAATAATAATGTTTTCTTTCCATTTCAGAATTGCTCAAGGAATGCAAAGAATTGGAAGCTTTAACAGAAAAAGGAGATCTCAGCAAACAAGATAAGTTAAACGACGTGAGTACCAGCATGTGTGATTGTGTGAAAGATCATAGGGCTAGGAAAGAATGAACACTGAGATGAGCCATCAGGCTAATAGGTGAACAGACATCTTCGGGCACGCTCGTTCCATCATAGACCTCATCCATCGCTTTCCATCAGGCGTGATCGAGGCAAGAGAAGGCCCAATTAGCAATAAAAAAAACCAGTCAAGTGCGAGTTGAACTCGCGTGGAGAGGGTTCCGTACGATGAATATTTTATCTACCATGTTTTTTTAAATCTGACCCAAATTTCTTTGTGGTAACTAAAAAAAACTTATCTCTGTAATTGAAAAAACATGTTCTCCCATACATTCCAACTGAAAGTTTTTTAGAATAGAATAGAATACATCCATATATCGCCAGTTACGTTTCACTTCCATGTAATAGGGGGTGAGCCTATAACCATCAACCAGGCACTAATCCAGACTCCGGGCAGGCCTCCGTCACTCCATGTACTTGCGCGCTATAAGTGCCTACCGCCCAGCCGAGCGGTCTCGGTCCGCCGGCGGACCAAATTCAGTGCGGTTTTCGCAAGCGAAGCGCGCGCACGCCGTTCAATTTTAATAGTGCTGTTCGTTCGTACGCGTATTACTTATGTTTTATCTAGGTTTCTTCCACAGTCAGCACCAATATATAAAACAAAACAAACTTTTTTTTTTTTTTTTTTGTTAGCCTATAGTGTCCCACTGCTGGGCAAAGGCCTCCCCCAAATCCTTCCAGGAACTCTTTTCCCGCGCCACCTCGAACCAGCCCTCGTTGTACGCGTCCAGGTCATCTCGCCATCTCTTTCTAGGCCGGCCTCGGCGGCGCCGTCCATCTTCAGGCACCCATTGTGTGAAGATTTTTGCCCAGCGGTCCTCGTGCATACGGCTGATGTGACCCGCCCAATCCCATTTGAGCCTGGCAGCCTTCTTTCCTACATCCAGTATGCCCGTTTTGGAACGCAGCGTGGTGTTCCGAATTCTGTCCTGTCTTTTAACACCCAGAATGCTGCGTTCCATCGCTCTTTGGCAAACTCCAAGGCGGAACTTTTGCGACTCGGTGAGCGACCAGGTCTGAGCACCGTAGGTTAGGACGGGCAGAATACACATATCGATGAGTTTGCGCTTCAGGGAGATTGGTAGATCACCCTTCATTAGCATCTTCATGGACCAGTAGCTTTTCCAGGCGTTCTCGATTCGGCGATCGATCTCCCTCTCCTGCCTGTTTTCGAAAGAAACTAACTGGCCCAAGTAGATATACTCATCGACATAAATTATTTCCTGCCCATCTACCTCGACCCTACGCTTAGTGCTGTTGGTCATTAATTGTGTTTTAGACCGATTCATCGCAAGCCCTACCTTGAAGCTAGCTGTGCTCAGCTCTTGGAGCATGGTCTGGAGTTCTAGAGCTGTGGGGGCAAAAAGGACGATATCGTCGGCAAATCGGAGGTTTGTCAGCTTCTTCTTGCCGACGTCAATGCCCTCGGTCTTCCATGAGGCTGCCAGTGACTTAAATATCTCCTCAAGTGTGCTCGTAAACAATTTGGGAGAGAGCGGATCACCTTGTTTAACGCCTTTTTGAATTTGGAATGAAGGTCCAGCAGTATTTAGTTTTATGTTTGCCGTGCTATTGTTGTAAATGGTTTTTAAAAGGTCAATGTATTGTTTTTCAAGTTCTTGGTGTTCGAGGGATGTGAATATTTCTGAATGTTTAATACTGTCAAAGGCCTTCGTATAATCTACGAAGGCAAGATATAACGGTTTATTAAATTCTGTATACTTTTCTAGGATTTGGTTTAGTGTTTGAAGGTGATCGGTTGTTGAATAACTTGGGCGAAAGCCGGCTTGTTCTGGTGGCTGGTGTTTATCCAGTTTCCGGTCTATGCGATTGTGTATCACTTTAATGAAAGTCTTATAAATGTGAGATGTCAGACTTATTGGGCGGTAGTTGCCGATATCGCTTTTGTCGCCTTTTTTGTGCAGAAGGACTATGTTTGAATGGCACATTGACTTGGGTACGTTTCCAGATGTTAATATTGTGTTAAATAGGTTTGTAAGGTGGGGTAACAATGTGTTAGAGCCAATTTTTAATGTTTCGGTAGTGATTCCATCTTCTCCAGGACTTCTGTTGTAGCGCATGGTTGTAAGTGCTCTGTGCACTTCAAAACCGGTTATTGAGGGAATGGAATCTGGGAGACTGTATTCTGTGCTGATCGGGGGTGGTGAATGATCTGAATATAATGATGTATAGAATTTGGTCGCTATTTCCATGATTTTATCTCTATTATAGTGTTTTATGCCGTCATTGTCTTTTAAGCTATTGATCCAAGATTTTCCCTTGGTTACTCCATGTTTCAAAACCCTTAAAGATGAGTGTTTTTCTAAAGCTGTTTTTACTAGATGTGTATTAATATTTCTCAGATCTCTCCTAATACTTCTTTTGACTTCTCTATCTATTATTCTGTATTCTGCTGTCCCCATTTCTTCCTTTGTTCGTTTTTCAATCAAATCCACACTATGAGCTGTTAATTTGTTTTTATTTCTAGGTGTGTTCTTTATGTTTTTACTGCTTTTGATTATTCCGGTGACTATTGATTTATATTGGTCTTCTGCATCTGCTTCATCAACTTTTAGTTCCTTAAAATAGTTTGATAGTTCGAGATTAAAATGTTCTAAGTTATTGATAAGCGTCTCTTTAGAGAGGCGTTTAGTTTGTTTCGTGAACAGTTTGGCTCGGTGGAGCTTGAAATCAAATCGAACTTTTGCACGGATTGGTCTGTGATCGGAGCTGTATTTAATTCTATTGATAACACTAACATTCTTGATAATTTGTTTGTCTGATGATAAGATGTAGTCAATTTCGTTTCGCGTGGAACCATTGGGTGCGACCCACGTCCATCGCCGTTGAGGTTTCTTTAAAAATAAACTGTTGGCTATGTGCATGCTCTGTCCAAAGGCAAACTGCTTTAGACGAACACCCCGTTCGTTGCGGTCCCCTAAGCCAAAGTGACCAAGATTATTCTCGTCGTCCAGTTCTTGCCTTCTTCCTACCTTAGCGTTAAAATCCCCAATGACCATGTTCCAGGTGCCTCTATTTTCATCACATGCTCGGTTGACAAGATCATAGAAATCCTCTACGTCTTCATCGGTATGTGCAGATGTTGGTGCATAAACTTGTATAAGAGTAAGTGTTTTGGTCGGTGTTAGTTGAAATTTGAGCACCGCGACACGTTCAGAATAGCCCACGAATTCGATGATGTTATCTTTCCACTTCTTTGCCACCATGAACCCCACTCCGTATTGTCCACTGGTTTCACCGAAGTGGAAGAATACTGCATCGTCTCTTTCCTCTGTGTGTTCGCCTTGTCTTCTTACTTCTGAAAGGCCTATAATGTCCCAATTGATATCTTTTAGAGCGTTTTCAAGCTCAATTAATCGCTCGTCTTTCATTAGCGTCCGGACATTGTAGGTGAGAATGTGAAGTGTATCGGTGTCCGTTATATAGTTTGCAGAGGTCGTTTGACGGTTAGTCGATCTCACCCGGAGATTCTTAGCTCCCCTGACTCCAGGGCTGCGCCCGCGCCCGTCCACGCCAGCACAACCTCTGGAGTCGCCGGGCACTTGGGGCCTGTCTCTTATTCTTCTATCCATTTGGGGGGGATTAGACCATAACCCACCACGCTGGTCCAGTGCGTGTTGGCGGGTCGCCATAGCCTCGTTTGTTTGCTAGCAGGGTGCACCACGGGCAGGTGAGGTTGGCTTGAGTCCCGAAAGATGTTAGTTGGAACCCCTTACACCCCTACAAAACATAAACAAACTTACAAATATAATAAAAAAAACTTTAAAAAAGAGAACCGACTTCAAAACACTAAACCGTAAGAAATAATTTCTTCTTTGATGTCGGTGCTTTTTCGATTCGTAATTACCAGCTGTTAGCACTAACATAAAAAAAAAAAACAAATTATTTCTTACGGCTTAGTGCTTTATTTGAAGTCGGTTCTCTTTTTTTAAGGCTTTTTTTTTCATTTCTAGTGAACATCTCCGAAGATCATCATCAAACTAAGAAGTATTATACTTATTTTAAAACGTTCTCCTAAATGTAACAAATCCTTTTCTGAAAACCGCATCGATATCGGTTTAGCCAAACGCGAGATTATCGCGCACAAACATACATACCTACAAACCATACAAGTCAAACTTCTCAGTTTGGCCTGTATGTCTGATCACCTCCTTTTTTTTAAGTTGGTTAAATATTTTATAAATTATAAAATTTTTAACTGCCACATAAAAGTCAGAACATATTCACAGTTCTCAATAACATAGATAAAAAGTTATGTTAATTTAATTTTATCGAAGAGGCAGCCCTGCGATTACTGTGGAATCGCGCGGTGCGAAGCAATCACTGCTGTACGCTTGAGCATTTAGGCGCATTTTAGCATACAGTGGTTGTTGGCGCGAGGGAGTAGGCAATTATCGTAATAGGTATTGGAAATTTTCTACTGAGTGAAGTATCTGTTACGTAGTAACTATTCAGTAATCTGTGCTCCGGGTTACTACTAAGAAATTCCTGATGGAATGATCATGGATGGATGGGATCATGATTTATTTCAGCGTTTAGCTATCCAAAATAGGAGCGTCATTGCTGCAACCTGTCGTCCAAATAGAAGAAAGTCAAAAGTTAAAAACAAAAATAGTTCCTGTATTCAACATAGATCTCTTCCACAGGTATACGCGGAGTTGAAAGCGATAGGCGCGGATTCAGCAGAGCCGCGCGCGCGTCGTATCCTGGCGGGTCTGGGCTTCAGTCGCGAGATGCAGGACCGAGCCACCAAGAACTTCTCAGGAGGTTGGCGTATGAGGGTGTCACTCGCTAGGTACGCAGATATTACACCATCTATTTTCGATAATATTATTATGATAAATGTATAGAAATACGTAAACTTATCTGGTATAAGATAAGTTTACGTATTTCTGTCAGCGTATTCATTTTATATTTGTTATTTGCAGAGCTCTATACATAGAACCAACACTGCTGATGCTTGACGAGCCTACTAATCATTTAGATCTGAATGCTGTCATTTGGTTAGACAAGTAAGTGCAGCCATTATTATTTGTTGTCTTGTGTCAATATTATAATAGCTATGCTCAGATCAGTTTGTGCATTCAGAAACAGAACTCGGCCGTACGAATACGCACATAGATTTTTAAAAAAAGTTCTGTTTCATAGAGCATTGTCTCTGTCACTCATACCTGTGTCTTTCTAAAGCTCGTTATATCCTTATTACTCCCGGATACTGTACATATTCTTTTTCATTGTTCCTTAACATGATAATACAAAAAAAGTATCTCATCAGATTTCAAGTAACTCAACACGTTCGTTCGTTGAATGTCGAGTTTCGCTAACTAATTTAATTTGACCCTGTATAAAATATGCTGTATGTAGTAGAAGTACAATAACATACGTTTTCCAGCTACCTTCAAGGTTGGAAGAAGACTCTCCTGGTAGTGTCCCACGACCAGTCGTTCTTAGACAACGTATGTAACGAGATCATTCACTTGGACACACAGAAGTTGTATTACTACAAGGGCAACTATTCCATGTTCAAGAAGATGTACGCACAGAAGAGGAAGGAGATGATCAAGGAATATGAGAAGCAAGAGAAGAGGATAAAGGATTTGAAGGCGCATGGACAGTCGAAGAAACAAGCTGTGAGTTCTTTTGGTCTATTAGGTAGGGTACAGGAGAGTAAGCACGACGATATATCAAGCTATACTTTTCCAGTATAAGCTGACTTCTCATTGTACGAAAAACCTATACAATGCGAGGTCAGCTAAAACTGGAAATGTATAGCTTGATATGTCGCCGTGTGTACTAGCTGAATAAAACAACTTAGAGTATTTTAGAAAAACGGGTGGAACGCCACCCACCCTCTAAGCCCCTCCGGGCCTGCGTTCGTCTTAATTACTTTAATTTCCGTCACTTATTTGTAGATGATGGCACAACTAAAAGTTGTCTTAACTTGGCTTGCTAGTATTTTTTGTCATAAATTTTAAACTAGTTTACTAGGAAAACGAATTAAATGTTTCTAAAAATGTATGTACTTATTTACAGTGAAACATACAAGCTAACACTTAAATATTATTTTAATGTTTATAAATCTTTCATATTGCAGGTGTTGTTGCACAGTTTTCTTACTTTCACTATCTTATAACCACCATTTGTCATTAATAGGAAAAGAAGCAAAAGGACACTTTGACCCGCAAACAGGAGAAGAACCGCAGCAAGGCACAACGTGAGGACGAAGACAGCGCGGCGCCGACCGCGCTGCTGCAGCGGCCGAAGGAGTACATCGTCAAGTTCTCCTTCCCCGACCCGCCGCCGCTGCAGCCGCCTATACTCGGCTTACTCAGTACGTACAAGCTACATAATGCGGTGAATGTGCTGCCTAGTCTTAAAAAAAAACAAAGCTACCGCCGTCCCGCCTTTAATAATCCTTATAAACAATGCTACTTTGAATTAGTTGTCGAAACTTCACAGGAGTGATGGTATCAATAACTCATATACGTTTAAAATGAACAAACAAAAAAAATAACCTGTGACGTTTACGTATAACGTAAACTTGATGACGAGAGTGGCTTCAGCATCACCCTGCCCTTAATGCAATTTATTTGAGATTGGCGCAGCATATTATATATTTTTGCTTTCGTACGTCTCTCAGCGGCCCCCCTAGTATACACTCCCTTTCTAGTCATATCGCTTTTCTAACAATCCATTTTCATTCATTTGTTTTCTGTCTTCCTCTATTTTTATAGCATGCTTGACTTGCCGCTTCATTATCGCCATTCCGTATTTAACACTTTCCTTTTATCAACAGACGTCAACTTCAACTTCCCCGGGCAGAAGCCTCTGTTCCGTAATGTAGACTTCGGCATAGACTTAAATTCGCGTATCGCCATCGTGGGCCCCAACGGAGTGGGCAAGTCCACCTTCCTCAAACTGCTTGTGGGTGACCTAGCGCCTATTCAAGGAGAGCTCATCAGGAATCATAGACTTGTAAGTAGACTTTAAAGGTTGGCTTTTGTGAACATAATAACAACTATACTGAGGGGAAATTATCGTAATTTTAAGAACGTTCACAGTCTGATCTCAGTCTCAATCTGTCAAAAAATACTTCTAATTTCCCTACATTTTGACAAGTTTTTGACATTTGTTTGTCGCCGAGATGAGACTGCAATTAGATTTTGAACCTTTTTTAATTACGAGGATTGGCCTTCTGATCTACCTGGTTTACCGGTTTATTTGAGTAACACACCAGATATTTTTTTACTGTTCTTTTTTTTTACTCCATTCATGATAAAGATCATGTTATGTATCAAGTATCTGTTCCATACCGGTACCTTTACATCCTCACCACAATAGAAGCGAAATTGGGCGTATCATACGCCCCTGTAATAAACGGTTTATCTATCTATCTATCTATCTGTAAACCTGTAGGATATACGCGCGATTTTGAAAAAGCTCAAGAGTTTCACTTATATAAAAGTACCATTTATGTACCTACAATCCTCATTACAAAATCTAACCCAAAAATTACTCCCGTAGCGGATAGGTCGCTTCGACCAACATTCCGGCGAGCACTTAACAGCGGAAGAGACCCCGGCTGAGTACCTACAGAGATTGTTCGGGCTTCAGTACGAGAAGGCGCGCAAGGCTCTCGGCACGTTCGGGCTCGCCAGTCACGCGCATACCATCAAGATGATGGACCTCAGTGGAGGGCAGAAGGCCAGGGTCGCTTTAGCGGAACTTACCCTTATGGCTCCTGATGTCGTTATTTTGGTAAGATATTATTTATATTATAATTTTATGACATGTTTGGTTTTAGATGTTTCCATATTAAGCGATTTAAGTCCCCCGAACAGATTTTCTGAGATACACTTGGATGGGATGACTTTTAAAATAAATTTCGTAGATAACATTTACTCGATAAACTGTACAAAACTCAATAATTTTCGTATCGAAACTTCGGAACGAGCGAATATTAGAACATGTCGTGTTAAAAAGATAAGCCAGTCAGCAGGTTCGTAGCGCAGCTGAGTGCCCACGGTAAGCTAAGGAACACTCGGTAACATGTTATACGCGTTTCTTATGGCTAAATTCAATATCTACAGTTTATTTTATATCGAACGCTATACATAACACTATTGTAACTACAGGACGAGCCTACAAACAACTTGGATATCGAGAGTATAGACGCGTTGGCAGACGCGATCAACGACTACAAGGGAGGCGTGGTCATAGTCTCCCACGACGAGCGACTCATCAGGGAGACTGACTGCGCGTTGTATGTCATTGAGGACCAGACTATCAATGAGGTACAGTACTTAATATACTTTTTATTTAACGCCTACGTATAAACGTAGGCGTTAAAAAGGACTGTATACTCTGGGCAGGGCTAACTAATTAAACACAACAAGTGTTTAAAAGAAATGTCATAGCAATTGTTAAGATTCATCCCTCAGACTCAGTCCTAGTCTTTTTAAAATCAATTATACAGGGTGGGCCAAAAATTTTTGCACTTTTGAAACATGAATAGAAATAAAACTACAAATGATACTTTGCTGGTATATTCAACGTAACAAACATCTAACGTATTTTTTTTTTTTTTAATAATATCGTCGACATGTGCTCCGTCTCGTCATCCTGCAATCGGCTACGCAAACTTTGGAAAACTCGCTGACACATGCTGCGCCCTGCGGGGAATCGCGGCTATCTCGTCGTGGATGTTTTGTTTTAATTGGGGTATTGTAGTAGGTTTATTGTGGTAGACTTGAATTTTCATGTACCCACAAGAAAAAATCACAAGGTGTAAGGTCCGGGCTCCTCGGAGGCCATGGGATATCACCTCTGGGAGAAATCAATTTGTTCAAACATTTCTTTGACTACCGGTATAGTCACGTTTGACGTATGGCAAGTTTGTAATCGTTTGGTTTCACCTCCTGCACAATTTTAAGCCTGTATGGGTGCAGTTTAAGGTCCAGATGCAAAACTTGCCGCAGACTAGATCTTGGTATTGCCAGAGCCGCCGAACGCTTACGCGTAGATGATTCTGGATCGTTCCTTACAGAAATTTCAACCAGCTGAATGTTCTCATCGCTTCTTCTTGAACGTGGCCGTTTAATATTCGTTGTGAAACCAGTTTGCCCAAACTTCTCGATCTAAGCTTTGATTAAATTAACACTTGGACACTCACGTAGAGTAACGTAGGAATCGTTGTTTTTGTAAAAAAAATTATAACAAAAAGCACGCTGTTGTTCCGTGAATCGCTCCATCGTGAGTCAAATTGCATTAAGTGCCGCATATTTTCCCGCCAACCGCGCGCAATTCTGTCAAACGGTTTTCGAGATTTTCAGTGTTGCTATTTGCAAAAATTTTTGGCCCCCCGTGTATGTTGTTAGCAAACGATATTCCATTTTGCATCGCATCACCATTACGGTAAAAGGTGTTGTCTTTTCACAAAATTATGGAGTTTGCACAAAAGGCATAATAATTTTTTTACGTCGAATTCTCTTTTAGCAATAACACATTGAACCATATATACAGTTTAACTAACTTCTTCTTTTCAATACAGGTTGACGGCGACTTCGACGACTACCGTAGGGAGTTGCTGGACAGTCTCGGAGAGGTCATCAACTCTCCGTCGATCATCGCGAACGCAGCAGTACAACAGTAAACAGCTGAACACAGGACCCGTTGTACGATTTGTTAAAATTATTTTAAATGTACTTATTATTGTTACTTCCATTATATTCCTAAAGTTGATCAATGTTTTCGTAAAGGATTGTATTTATTAGGGTTGTAATTGTTGTAAAGATACGGTAGATAAATTCTTTGTAAAGTGTTATAGGGTTGTCATCAAACACATTGTTTTGTAAATAGGATTGTCTATGCAACTTTCTTGTCTTTCTGGAAGGCAGTGGCCATAGGATGTTAGGTGAACAGATGACCGGCCTTGAATTCTTTGATCTTTCTTAAGCGTTGCGCTGATTCAGAAACCTAGAGTTCTGAATAGATAATAATAAACGCTCGCGCAGCTGCATATGCGCATACGACGCCTCCGATCTCCAATAAAAAATACAATGTGTTTGGCGAACGTATCAGCGTATTACGCAAAGTTACTTGTATGATTGGCTGTTATTTATGCGCCATTTTAGATAATTATTGATGTAAATCTCAAATCCACAAGTGCCATTAGTAATTTTGACAAATAGTACAGCTCTATTATTGTTGAGTATTTTAAAATTTACTTTATCGAATTCATTACTGTTTAACATGGTATCACAAGCTTTTACAGAGTATGAGATTATTTTCTTGTCACACAAGTGCCTAGTTCTTAGCACTTACCAATACTGGCCATATAGCAAGCACTAATTTTAAATTAAAATCAATATGTCTTTACAGAACATAAAATATTATAGTAATTTACATCGCGTCCTCGTGTTTTTCTGTCGCGTAAAATGTACTCATTGATCCATGTCATATAATACCATGTAGGAAGAAATAGCAAAACTCGTTTCATGATGAATGTCTTCCAACGTTTTCAGCTTTGTTTATGATATCACATATCATTATGATTCCTTTTTAATTTACTTAATGTAATCATGTTATACCTGACTTACACGATGCAAGTCTCTTACCTGTGGCATACTATAGATTTGAGGCAACAAATGACTTGCATCGTCGAAACCGTCAACCTTAATTATTGCTTCAACTTATAGTATGCCACAGGATATTAAATCGTACTGTATAAATCAGGCTTTATGATGATGTTCTCCTTGACGTTACGGTAATCGGTCCTTTCACAGTTATTATTTTCTCTGATTTTGCATCACTGTCCAAATCACAGTGATCTTTATTCTCATTCTAATAAGGTTGCTGCCACTGACAAGTCTGTCAATTGTCATTGTGATCTTTATTCTCGTTACAATAAGGTTGCTGTTAGGTTACTGCTGTCAGAGGTGAAATAAGTGTGAACGGACTTTAGTGTTTGTCAAATACAATAACAACGTAGAAAATGTAGGAATCGTCATGGATCTGTCGATTCAATATTCGATATCGTTCAATTAAATTATACCGATTGATTTGGAACAAATAAAATAAAACATAATTACAATGAAATCGCTTATTTTTATTCTGTTTTCTTTTTGTTTGTCTCTTGATTAGCTAGTTAGGGTCGGTTCACATCTGACGGAAGATGCGTCGAGCGTAACTTCGATTGCCTCTATTTATTCGCTCGATGCACTAACGCATCATCGGTTAAGTGTGAAAGGTTGAATGTTTTCTCACATAATTGTCTGTTCTGGCGTTACGCGACCGATAATACGCGACGCATCTTCCGTCAGATGTGAACCGACCCTTAGCCATACTGTGATGGGCAATGTTTCCTACACGCAATTGAATTTAAATGTAACATATTTAAAATATTTATATACATGAATACATTTTGTTACAAAATTAATGACATCTTTTATTTTTTATCCAGTAATCGGATTAGGTAGAGCAATTTTGGGTCAATGACCTCCAAATTTCATGTTAATATGGTTTATGTTAGTGCCTGGGGATCCCCCGGTACTTACACAATTTATCGAGAACTCTATAAACAAAATCGGGTTGGTTGACCCTTCGTATGCCGAATTTGGATCCACTCGATATACAATGGCTTTTTAATTGTTTCTGTAATTACGTCATTCATCCGGTTAAAGAATGATGGGCATTGTTATATGGAGCCTGAGCTGATGACCAATAGAGTAACGACTGTCATAGATCCACGAATGACAGCCGGGACCAACGGCTTAACGTGCTTTCCGAGGCTCAGAGGGATCTTGGTATGTAAAAATGGTCACCCATCCAAGGAACAACCGCGGCAAGCGCAGCTTTACCTGATCGATCGACCCGTGCGGCTTTTATTACTCAGCCATAAACCTCCTCAATGTTATGAGTCAATAACTAATATAATTGAGAACTGCAGTGAACATTAGCGTCATAAACTAATACGGTTTACATGGTACCTACTTGCAGATCTGATGCGCGTTTATCCCGGTATTTCACACAGCCTTCTGCTCCTAATGAAAATTGATGCTTATGATGTAAACTTTCATTTGATGATAAGTATGTGGATTTTATTGGACATACCGGCCAAAATGACCATCATCAACATTATTATCCACCCACCCTGTTTCGCGTAAGTTTAGAGATAATCTATTCTTATTCGGGAGAACCTAGTTTTATCAAAGTTCAGATATTACCCGTGATATACATACACACAAGAAACTAATACATTTTTAAAAGTCCTGTGAATCCTGGGATCTCAGACGTGTCCATACTATGAAAGCATGTTGCACGCACGTCGCAAGTACGTAAAATAATTATAAGTCCCTATACTAATTATTAACTCTATTAAACGATCAACTCGCGACTTTGCTACATTATGAGCTCATCGCCAAAAAGTTCTGTTTGAGTTCGACACTTGTCGAACAAATCCGGAACACACGTGGGTCATTTACACGTGGGGAGGTTCACGCTACTAAAAGGCGATTATCGAAAGGACATGAAAAAGAACTCTCGTAAACAGTACGTAAACCTATATTATTTACGATATTTGCAACGAGAATCGCCAAACGAAATGATAATTATTTCGAGTTGCCAACTTTCCATACCGTTCGAGAACCTAAATAGCTTGCTGAGTCTCGTGCGTGAGTGGACCTTGAGCGAGGCTAGGCCAGCTTATACTGGTTTTGTTACGACTGACGTGCGGCCTACTGTACAGACGCCAGCACATCAAGCTACTACAATCTGTCAAATTTATTTAATAGATTTTCAACTTTATCGCTAAAGCATAAGGTTCAAAGTTGATTGGGAAAATTTGACAGTTTCGGGTAGCGTGCTGGCGTCTGTACCTATATGTCAATAATACATTATAAAATGTAGTAGGCGACTTTGGTCCTCGCTTGAGAGTTGAATGTAAATTGTCGAGTGGTCTACGCCTCTAAAGTCTCGAAGAATGAGAAATTCCTTGTGCAAATGATACGATTCGTAAAATCAAAACGTCCAACTACTATATATATACCTATGCTCAAAGAAGTGGTAAGAAATTAGTAGGTAGGTAACAGTGGCGAAGGGTGAATTTATGACAGAGGTAGGCCGGAGCAAAAAAAAATACTAAAAGAAAATTTCAATGATGAATTGACTATAGAGTGATTATGTTCTGCATTTTCGAAGGGAAGCCGGCGGGAATCGAGTTGTGTGGTACCTTCGCCACTGGTAGGTAATATTGGACTTGAGAGTATTTTTTCTTAATAAATAGGTCATGGGTACTCTTTATTTTTAGGCTTCCGTAGTCAAATGACGAAACTCTTATATTATTCATTTTAACTACGGAAACCTTCACTGTGCGGTTTTCTGATAAAGACTCCTGTAAATCTAACATATCTACGGAAATTATACAATTGTAAATTCCGCTTACCTAGGCACGCCTAAAATGCTTTTTAAATTACCTGCAACATATCAGGCCCATAATACTAAGGCCTTGTCCTGCTCGCGTCGTCGCCGCGTCGCACCGACATTGACACGAAATCGACAGAGCGCGCATTCGGATGTTCCGAACAATTTACTAACAAATGAACGCGACGATCGCTTTATTAGGACACGACCTACCTACGTCGCGTTTTAGCGTAAGCGTAAAAATCGGTTGGCCGACACCATAGACATAACAACACCTCTGCATTTTGTTGACGTGTAAATTTCAACATGGTGTATCGCAGCAAAAGCAACCAAGTACGTATGTATCACTATTGATAAACAAATACGTCGAAGCATACATTTGGCCGCCGAGGTTCAGCGACGTAATTTCGGCAGGTATTTCGGAACATTATCTTAGGCCTCTACGCTACGAGCTGTATCTGCTACGACAGCGTAGCTATCTACGCAGGGTTAAGAACATCCGCTACGTCGTAGCACTCGTAGCAAAAGTTCAAATACAAAAAACATGACACGCGTCGGCGGCTGCAGTCGACTCGTATAGAGACGGCTACAGTTGCCTCTAAATTAAAATTGCATATTTGCACCGTACTCAAATACACGAGTGAGCGGCACGTTGCAAGTGGCTGCCGTGGACGCTTGTCGACGGCTGCAGTTGCCTCTGCCGTTGACGGGTGCCGCTCGCTCGTGTGAATGAACACTCAAGTTGTAATAGCAAACAAATATTGCACTACATATTTCTCTATTTGATTATAAATATCACGCTAGGCGTTTTTATTCTGTGGGAATGTGGGCTAACGAGAGCTGATAGTTAAAAGTTTTTCATTCGAGGAAAATCAGCTGTACCATTGATAAGTAAATTACAATAATTAACCTAACCTTGAAAATTATAGATTACCGTTTCCCTCCTTTCTTATAAATTAATTCACCACCACACGATATCTTCATGCTGAGCCAGACGATCGATCCTCATGGATATGTGCTCCAAACATTCATTAAACGGGTTTACAAAGGAATATTGGAAAACACTTGTGTACAGTCCATTATAACTAAACATCTTGAAACAATGGGTAGGCCGTATTGAATTCATAGTCTAATTGGTAGGAGCCTAGGAGCACCTTTGCTTTGAAGCCGCGCTATCGGTATGTTTCGAGCGAGCAATTTGTTTATAGTGTTCGTTAAAAGGTTTTGCGCGCTTACGTTGTTATTTAATCCAATTTTATTTAAAAACAGAAGATGAAGCCTACCTGTTATGCTTTTGTATATTTTGTTTGTAGACTTCATTAAGAAATTACTTCTTGTCTATGTTTATTTATTTTTCCTTTATTTACATATAAATTATATTTTTAAATATTAGCATATAAAATATAGAAAAACATTTTATTATTTATTAAGGTACACCAACAGCTTCTATGTATAATAGTCTCGGTCTTATACAGTTGCAGATTGATTATCATTATAAATCAATATTTTGCTAAACTTTTCAAGTACTTAGTTCATGCAAAAAATAATATGTTGTTGTGTTTTTGAAAGATAGTTAGGCTATAGCGATGTTAAAATGAAAATAACTTATAAACATACCTACCTGACTACTTATATACAAATCCTTATACCTAAAGATTTAAACAAACAAGAAATATACCTATTAATTAATACTTCTTTCCATCTAACAATCTCGGTTCAGATCCGAGCGTAAGTTTTTTCCTCAATTTGCCGGCAGCCTTTCGCCCCTCCATTACAAACTTCTCAGCTTCATTAGAGGATTTAAAACGCAAATTTCCTTTTCGATTGTAACTTTTTTCCACTTCTTGAAAGGAACCTTCTTTTAAAGTTGAAAGAAAATTAGTATCCTCCCCTTTGAGGGGCGAGCGCGTCTTTTAAGAGATTCATTTGGATACTCGACTTAATCTGCTAGAATAATAATTTTTCCGCTGCTGAATACTTCTCCAATTACGTGAAAATATTGTGCACGTTCTTTTATCTCATTTCAGAATGAATATTTATCGATCAAAATCAGTGACGTAAATCTGTGTTAGTATGTAAGCGTCATTAGCCAAGTGTTGTCTTATTTCGGGATTAGAGCTGGCGTGGTAGGAGCAGTGGTGGCCCTGTTGGCCACGACTTACGAGTTGTAGGTCATAGGTTTGAACCCGGACAGGCGCTTTACTTTGTATAAATTATTTCATCACCGCTGCTCTCAAAACAGTGAAGGAAAACATCGTGAGGAAACCGGCATGTCCTATAACCAACAATTCGAAGACATGTGACATCTACTAACGCGCACTGGGCCTGCGTGGTGGATTACAGCCAAAAGTTATATTCTCTATGATTACAGCCCACTCCCCTCTCACCGTGAGGAGGCCTGAGTCCCAGCAGTGGTAACATTATAGGCTGATTATATAATAGAGCTGGCTGGTATGACGGTAACTGTTTTCATCAGTTGCATTTATCGGCTAAAACTAAAAACAACAAGTACCTACCTACTAGGTACCTACATCTGAGTTAAGCTAAACAATAGCTAAAAACAAACACCGCACGCAGATTTCCTCTCCACGCACGCTAAACACATTACTGCGAATTATCCACTAACAAGCTAACAATGAGAGGCTTATCATCACCGCAAGAGCCTATTACTGTCTAGAGAGCATTCCCGCCCCTTCTTACGACGTCACGGGCCCCTGATACCTTGTCACACTAACCATCCCACGCATAAAGCTAACAATACGAGGGGACGACATTGGCATCGCACTGCGACAGGGTTGTAAAACTTCTCAACAGAATAATTTCATACAATGTGTACACAATAGAAGCGATTATACTCTCCCCCGCGACATGATTTTATTTGTGCAGTTATTGCGTCGCCGAAAAGATATTTAAATTTCATTAGGTTTGTTTTACACTTAATTTGTGAGGGGAGTGTTGTATTGTATCGTAGGGGTGGGGCCCCGTTATTGCTACATTCGAATTGCCCTCTGTGCATTTCGACGGCGATTTGAATTTAAGTAGATACATGAATCAGATAGTCGCCCTATTACTATGTTATCTAACTATTGATCACTTTTAAACTAAAGATTAGTCCGTTAACAACTGGCATGGAAGTTTCGAATATCATGGATGATTTTTGATTTTTGAGTTTAATAAAATATGAATGTTTGATAGTTCATACGACCGTTGTTTTAATATAAACGTGGGTAAAGTGCTGAGCCAGCGAGTCACTATTTATGGAGTGGGTAGGTACGGACCACGGAATTTGCTCCGTGGTACGGACCCACTACTGGTCTAAGTGGGGATATTTCGCAGACGCAGACTCCATTAGTGGTGTTCGCCGGACTGTCACAATCATTTTTCTTTCCCGCCGCCGCTAATTCTCAGCCACGGTTCGCTGGCCATGTACGCCAACCTATGTTTTTGGTCCTTTTGCCATTTTATTTCCTCTAGTACGAGTATAGTCTAGTAGGTAGATCATAGGTGCTTGGAAAAATATCCCTAAATCGAAAAAACAACTATTTTTAATAAAGTCTGGGGGAGTCTGCTTTTAAAAGTTACAGGGATTGGTTATTATGAATAGTGAAAATTCCCTGATCGAAAGGGTCAAAAGGAGTGAAAAAGCCCCTAGCCTACCTAAGCTGTCCTATTATCAAGATAACTTTAGGTGGGTGACGATTCCAGTGCATGATGTCGTCTCGGTACATCTAAATAATGGTAGATCCCACTAGTCCTACTAATTCTACTATCCTACTAATATTATAAACTAGCGGCCTGCTCCAGCTTCGCACGGGCGCTTTTTTTCGAATTTCTGAAATTTTCTCCCAGCTTCGCACGGGTGCATTTTTTTTCGAATTTCTGAAATTTTCTTTGATACAAAACTTATCCTGGCAATACCAAACAAGTACAACAAAAAAATAATTATCCAATTTGGTGCAGTCATTCGGAAGTACAGACGCCAGCACATCAACCTACACCTAACTGTCAAATTTTCCCAATCAACATTGAACCTTATGCTTTAGTGATAAAGTTGAAAATCTATTACAGAAATCTGACAGATTGTAGTAGGTTGATGTGCTGGCGTCTGTACATGATACATTTCGGCGATTAATTTTTATTTATATAGAAGATGTGAAAGCTTTTTTTGATGTTTGGATTTTTGTTACTCAATCACGAAAAACGGCTTCAGCCGTTTTCCGTTCACGGAATTGGATGAAATTTAGCACACAGGTAGTTGTTTATAACGTCGATTAACACATATGATACTTTTTATCCCGGTAGTACCTACGTTCCCGTGGATAATTTCCGACCTCCACGTGGACAAAGTCGCTGGCAAAAGCTAATACTAAATAATGTTGCAATGTCAAATCAAAAGAGCATGTTAAACACAGTCTACAATCTTAATTTGCATCAAAAGAGCCAAACCACAAGTATCAAGATCACTTCGCCAGCGGCGGTCCTAGGGAGGCTGATATCGACTTTTATTACTCCGGAGGGGTTGGTCATTAGCGGAATAAAGCGACCGCCACCTGATAAAGTGCGTTTTGTTGCTCACTTGCTTATTTCTCTGTTCTATAAAGCTGAATGTATTTTTTAGGGTTGAACTTTTTACCCTTGAGTCAGGTCGGAACGTTATTTATCGAGAGCGGTCTAGAGCAGATTTTACGTAGAATTTTGAGCAAAATGAAGGTGGATTTTATTTTGAGATGGATGACGCTGGTGAAGATTTATATTTAAGTACCTATAGTTTTGTTTGATGATTATGCGGTAAAAACATGACGCAGTTTTCAATTATTTTAAGGATTTCATTATGCATTGTTTTCAGACTCCTCCTGCTTTAATTTTAACCTAGGCTGTGCTTATAAACACATAGTTAAATAGGTCACTGATACCTAATTTATCGGAAGTTGGTGTGAGTGACGAGTGGCGAGATAAAACTCTTAAAGTAGAGACGCCAGCAGATCAAGCTACCCAAAACTGTCAAATTTTCCCAATCAACCTTGAACCTTATGGTATAGCGATAAAGTTGAAAATCTATTAAAGAAATTTGACAGACTGTAGTAGCTTGATGTGCTGGCGTCTGTACATACATAGTATCTTGGAACTTGTACAACATTACAGACATCATTGTACCTCCCAATGGTCACGTACCTAGATATTATCTTCTGTCGGGCAAACTAGCAATCCCTATAAAAACTGATCTAAAACGCTATCTACCACTAATGAAGTTCCACGTCAGGGTTCTACGTCAGGTTAGTGATATCATTCCGTACGTGAATTTAGTTAGAAATGAACAATAGTGGCAGTAGCGATTATTAACACTTTACCCGTTCCTCCCCGCTCGTACTAAAATGATTGATGAGCCGGTGTTGCCAGCTCCTATGACTAATAGTGTAGTGCCATATGATGGCGGTGCTGTGAACTAGCACCGCTCATAAACAACGTTATTATTTCCATGGATAAGTGTCATAGGTTGCTCTAATTGAGAGAGTGATATTAATTGCTGTCATTAGGCTGTTATGTTTTCATTTAGGGATTGCTTTCATGCTTTCTTTGAACTTGAAGGAGTGGCCTTTACGTAAGAAGGCATCTACCGTGATGAGCCTAATTTAGAAAATCTACAAATCCTGCAGAATCTTGAGTAGATAGGTACCCTAAATATTTTCTCCCACAGGGTTAGGTGTCAACGTGTTAGGTACCTAAATGTATAAGAACAAACATAGAACACCTAAATAAGAACCTTAGTGTCTTACGCACCTAACCATGGTTAATGTCACAATTATAAGTTGACTAGGTACTTTGTTCCATAATATATCCTATTTATGGGATAGGTTTAATTTTTGAAGTGAGTGTACAATGTTCCTTATTATTTGTTATCTGATCCATTGTGCTGGGTGTTTTCTTGGGGTCCTTTTATTTGTTATCATAGAGTAAGTATCTAGTTGTTTTTGTACAACATCAGAGTATTACGTAGTCGGCCTCACCCCTGTGTGCTGCGGAGCGCAAAATCCCGGGTCGGGGCAATAAACGCGATTAGACAAACATTTCCTGACGCGCGCCACTTTTTCTAAAACTTAGCGAATAAATCAGATCGGTGGTGCGTCGCAGTTTTCTCGTCGTCTTGCCAAATTTATGTACCGATCGGCCCTTTCGTATGGAGATGTGGCTCGCTATTTACATATAAATACCTCGATTATTTGAATTATTCAATCGAGAGGGGGCGGCGCTGACAAATCACTTCCTAAGAGATGGCACAAGTCTGTGGGCTCGAGATCAGCTTGACGCGTGTAGGATACGTCTCGTACCCAACGTCCCTATAAGTTTTTATGAAGCCTACTTAACATTCTTGGATTAAGTTGGTATGACTTAACTGTGTTGTTAGATCTATTCGATTTATCGACTTCTATGTCGATGGTACATAAAATGTTTTTCTTGATGTTTTGTAACATTCGATGTGTTTTCGTCAAGAAAGCTGCAGTATATCTACCTACCTATAGGTATCTTTAAATTGTTACGAGAAGAAAATCATTTAGTATTCTTACATTGTACCTATGTCTTATTAAACGTTACACAGTCTTGTGCAAACCAAGTTTTCTTGGCACTGAATGTGATGTCAGTCGGAAATATTTTTCCGCCACAGCTTGGTTGAGCTGCCAATCTTTTAATACTTAGTTTAAATTTACATTCCAGTGTAAACGTAGCATTACTGAGCATATTTCCTGATTACATTAATAAATACATCTCGTTGCAGCTACAGTTATTTGTCGAGCCTGCAAAGGGTAAAAAATAAATAAAAACCGAATAGTTAACTAGTCGGTAGCTGGGTGTAGTTTTCCCGCAGTTTTATGTCCTCTCACGTGCCATTTAGCCGGGGAAATAGAAGTTTTTGTATGGAAATCGGACGCACTAAACCTCCGGGGCTCGGGAGCGCTCCGCCTATTGTTGCTACGTAACAACCTCATAAAAGTTTATCATTCGCGTGTAAAACAAATTCCGCTGTTATTTTTTTTTGCAAGCCCTGTTTCGAATGCAGGATGTAGATTTTTCTTGGGATAAGTAAATAAAACGCGTACCGACGCCTCAAGCTATACAGTATCAGATTTGTGATGAATGGGTACGTAGCCGAATCTGTGTGGAGCGCTGAATCCCAGAATAAGACGAGGATGTCAAAGGTAGGGCTATCTAACTTATAGAGATACAGTGCAGGTCAGGAAACAACCATTCTATTATCATGGCAGTAATATATACCTTATTTTTTCCATAAAAAATAATATTTCTTTGTAAACATACGTACTTAACTACACGTCGTAGGTACATCTCCTTCGCGTTAACCAGCCAACAATACTCTTTTGAGTAACACAATACGTTTTAGTCTCAAAAACACATACTTTACCCTTGTAAACGCGACGCCTGATAAGAATCAGCGTATCCTGCTAAAATCCCTTGTTATGCTCTTGTTACTGTATTTATATCGCTAATCGTGTTATTGTCTCGTAGGAGCATTAGTTGGGTGCAGTGGTCGAATGCAAAGCGCCAGCCGTTACATCTGATAAGACCATTTGATATGCTAATAGTGGTAGCAAATGCTCGCGTAATGAGCGTGCGACGGTTTAGCGCCTGCGATACACCCTTTGTGGTCGAGGAGGCTTTTGTAAAGGAATGACTTCTATGTAATTTTCTTCAGTTAGCGGAATGTTGGTGTGTGGCGTGATTATGAGTGTCTGGGTTTTAAAGAGCTCGTTTTGTGAAGGATTGTTTTGTTTTTTTCTTGGATTGAGATTTTTGGACTTGCTGGCAAAATACGAATTAAAATAAAAATACCTCAAGATAATCAGCGAAAAAAATTGGTAATTTACATTCCTCGTTTCAGTTGAAAACTCTAAAGAAATAGAAACCGAACCTGCACTTTGTACTCATGTAGAGTCGTAAAAAACAGATCTTCGTGTTACATAAATTATTTATTATATTTAATCCATTGAAAGCTCAAAAATAAACGCTCTTCACACATGCGTACAATGAGCCGTTAGTGCAGGACTAATATTGGCGGATTAAGATGATATCGCGGGAATTTGACGCGCATAACCGCCGCGCTCTTCCATCGACTGATCATCAGTTACCATCTAATACGATGTAATGCGCTCTTTGTTCACGTTACGGTATTATTTGCAGCATTTACCACATGATTATTACTTACAGATATTGCTAAGTAGGTGCTCTGACATGGCATGTGTCCACAGTGATTCCCAATAAATAGAGTCTACTGAACTACTTTGTAAACGTTAAGAGAAACAGGCATCCAATAGTCCGCCGTAAATAAATTATGAACTTCGGACAAATAGGTATTTGAGAACACTTCCGATCGCTTTGGCTACTGATCGCGATCAAATCTCTCCAGCTACTTTTCCACCCTCTCTGCAAAGTAAATCGCATTTACAACGTTTCAACCTCGCTAACATGTTAAAACAGAACTAATGGACATTCGCTCCAGTATCAGGCCGCAGGAGACGAATAATA
Source organism: Hydraecia micacea (assembly GCA_914767645.1). NCBI lineage: Eukaryota > Metazoa > Arthropoda > Insecta > Lepidoptera > Noctuidae > Hydraecia > Hydraecia micacea. Next base: position 6,696,902 of record OU611779.1, on the reverse strand, counting down.
CAAGTAAAATGGTCCCATCTCCACGCTTCATTAATTTTATTGCCCCGAGGCGCTCCCGGCTCAAGTCGGAACGCCGCGCCGAGCGCCGCTGGCGAAAACACGCCATTATTCTATGTTGCCAGTGACTTAAATTAAATAAACACAAACCATTATGCGTATATCGAAATGCACTCACTTTTCTATTGTCTATGCGACAACTGTCAACATTTTGGCGCGTAATCTTTTTCATGTAGATGACGTAGTGTGGCTAACAATGAGGTTCTACTCTAATGTAATGGAGATATTAGCGCGAAACCGTAGCGGAATAATTCCGACATGGTTTTTTGTGTGCGCGCGACACAATAGGATTATTCTCCATTGATCATTGCTTATTATAAGTAGTTGTGGAGGGTGCGTAACATGAAAACTAAATTTGGTTTATCGGCTATTATGGAAAGTAGGTGTTAATGTTGAAAGAAATTTATGATACGATCGTGACTTCTACTGTTTGCACTATAAGTACTTCGTGGTTATAAGCACACAGCCGTTTTTAATTAATAACAAATTACCTACCTCTAATACTTACTTTGTGCAGATTCAGCAGAATAACACTAATCCTATACCTACTTACCTACTTATAATTTCATTTTGTAAGAATATCTATGTTTACCCACAGAACAGTTATCCTTTTATCTGTTCTGTGTATGTACCTATACTACGGACCTAGGTACGTATTCTTAAACAAAACAAACAATTCTTATCAAACAAAAGGTAATGAGGGGTAAGTGGGAGTTATCTGGCCGTAAACTGTTAGGTCTGGAGCCGGCAGAGCGCGGCGGAGGCTCGAAGGAGGTCGGAGGCGGAGGAAACCTCTCACAATGCCCTCAACTACTAATGTTTACTCAACTCCGAGTGCGACAAAGGGCCGGAACTATTGTTTGTTGGAAAAGCTTTATTTCGCTACCCTCGACGCTTGCCGCGACAATAGGTTACCCAACTTAAAAATATATTATCATGATAGACGTTGGAAAAGTATGAACATGGCTAGGAAACATAATAATTTTGTGGAAAATAATAGTAGGTATCTTCTAGGTACGGTGATGCATTATTTCTCTTTTAGGTGTAGTGATTTTCTTCTGTACCCATACGTGTGTTCAAAGTATGTAGGTACCTACTCATTAGGTAGGTACCTATCCTGATCCTAGATTTTATTATATTATTTTTGTCATTAGGCCTACCTATAAAGTAAAAGTCAACATTATTTTCTCTAGTAAGAAAGTATTAGAAAGGTTGTAGTCACATCCCTACTAATTCCACATCCGGACGGAACGGGGGGCGCTGGAGAGTTGAAAATTATCCTTTTCACGAACGACCTTAAGCATAATAGAGAAAGCACTTAAGCCATTTTCTCCGCCTTTGAGTGGCGTAAGCGCGACCGTTTGCTGGGGATACATCTCGTGAGCTAGAAAATCAGCCATTATAGTCGAGTATATAGGAGTTTCATCGGTTTATCGTACGAACCGGGGGCGGGCTGGTCGACCAGCGTTTTAACCTAATGCGGCTATTGGGCGGCGCTAACGGCAATTAGGCTACATGCGAGCAAATGGATTGTGCATTACCGAGGACATGGATTGATTTATTGGCTAATAGAAGAACACAAACCCGATATTCACTAGCTACGTAGTAGGTTTTAAAAGCACGATTCGATTATCAATTTAGAGTGGAAACTTACAACCAGCTGGGACGATACAGTCATTACAGCATTACTATCAGTCAATCGAATCAAGTATTAAACGCGATCAGTAGCGTGACCTGAAGTTGATTGCTTGCCAATAAAGCACGAGCTACATTCCTACAATATTAATAGCTTTTCAGAAACAATACTGAGTCAAATTTTCAATAACTGAAATGAAAACTCATTTCCCGCAACGGGAAAACTCTGATGTCACGCGACTGAATAGCTTATTTGTGAGTGTATTCGGACTTTCTTTTATACTATCCGAATATTCCCATAAATTGGATTCACATGATCTTATATTAAATTCATGTCCCTTAGAATCACTGCTCTTTATATCGAAGTCATGTTTTTTGATATTCCTTCACGTAAAAGATCACATCTGTTAGTGGCCGGGCATCTAGGTATAATAAATGTGTCGAGCTGGCCGATTGGGGAAATTGAATTTTATAGTTCGTAACACATTCGAGGACAGATGTCACAAAATGGCTGCTCGCCGGCGGCTACGTGCCGCGTAATCGAAATGTCAAATAGAAATCAAAATTAGGTCGATTGTAGTGTTAATAATTAAATAATGACGGGCTAGGTGGCGGTCGGCGGCATTTGTACGCATTAACGAGGGAGCTTACTTCATTTATAATGCGTAGGGAAGGTGCGAGCTTCATTTGATTATCAGAGTTACTTCTGTTTGGATGGACAATTATCGGTCCATTACGCTGAGTACACAATGACCGGTTTTCCATTAAATTATTGAGCTCTATTCAAATGTCGCTTACGTACCAACTGATAGATACATGGCTGTGATGGCTCGTTTACACATGGCACCTACTCGTACATTTATAAGTATTTTAGGTGATATATTGTAACAACGAGGGTTAGCATTAGCACCTTCATTGGTTCCTATAATAGTAGGTAGTGTTACAAAAAGTAACAAATAAGATATGGATAAGCAAGTCACTTTCGCAGTGTTTGATTTATTCCCAAAACAATACTTAGGTAGGTATCTGCATATTTTATTCAGACTGTAGGATCCACCTAAGTCTAAAAACCCTCAGACACATTTTTATCTACTTACATTTTGGTCTACACATTCAAGCGACTATTATAATTCTTGGGTTCCAGTGGGTGTCACTCCAAAAGCTACGTAATTCGTGCACTTTAAAATACAAATTAGCAATATAAATAAGAGAGCCTACCTATAATCAAACTCCAACAGTATCGTATAACAATACCGAATTCAATTTGCTTTACAGCTGATATATTGTCGTTAATTGATTTCCCCTCAGTGCCCCGCTCCCCACGAGTTCTGAGTTAGATAAATTCGTGCTATCCGTTTACATCATTAAATTTTATTAGTGGCAACACAATGGCGGGGCCATTCGCGCATCTACGAAGAGAGGGACTTTTCCGCCGGCAATGGCGTCCCCGGCCAATTCGTATTTCCTTTTGGCGCGAATTAAGCAGGCTATTAAGTCGGCTTTGAGACGTATGACGAATCATAAAACCGTACGGACAATAGCGACGCATTCACATGAAGATTTGGACGATTTGCGATAAAATAAGCAACTTTTTAGTACCAGATCAGGGGAGTCATTTTGCTATTTCCACGCGTTTTTCTCTATAGCATTCGATTTCCGGAGGAAATTGAGTACGAATATTCAATTGCTACATAGAAGCAATGTATACCTATCTATCTACTTAGTTATTGCTTAATTTAGAGCTCTTACATGTTACTGTGCTTATAATGTGTGTATTGATAAAATTTCAATTGCTACGGTGATAGAGTTTATCAACGAATGAGTCAATTAATCGCTTCACGGAGTTAGTTGAATCACTCTGTAATCTTCAATCTGTCCATCGCAATCATTATTCGATTAATGGAATTCAATCTTAACGCTGTCATGTTATAGTTGCGTCACCTAATAGATAGATGGCGTGTGCAGCAGTTATTAGTGTTGCCAGACTCATAATCTGTCATAAATGTCAAGCAAGCGAGGCGATGCGACGAGGCTATTATTTCGAATATTATCGTCATTTCAATTCATAGGCTAAATAAGTGGTCCTCTATCACCCATTGTTACGGAAAGTGTCACGCAATCAAAATTCTTATCGAGAGAATTAAGTTTAGAGGGACTTTGAAGAATACCTACCACAAAATAACGACCGAAATAGTTTTGTACCTAGTCCACCTAAGTATCAAAATGTGTTTATGTAATAAAATTGAATATTTTGTTGGTGGTATTTTGGCTAATAGCTTAAAACAACACTATTTACACAAATATAATTGCTTTATTTGCATAATTAAAATTAAAGTTAGCTACCTCAAAAGTAAATCACTCGGTGTCCCTTATGAGAGGAATGCCATCCAGCTTCGCTATTTGTTGGAGTCGATTGGCAGCCTGGTTACGCCACGTATCAACGTCTGGTTGTGCGTCAACTATCGGGTTCCCGATAAAAACCAAGTCTCTGAGATTTGGACAATCCTGTAAAAATTTTAAACCTTCATGAAATTCATAAACGAGTAGGTATATTACAACAGAGTATCAAGCGTGGGAGGAATGGTTGAAAGTTGTGACTGAGTGCTGGGTAGGTCTTCAGTCACCTCGGTCAAAAGAGACTTTGGAGCTGTATTTTTCCGAGCAACCGACTTCGTTCAGCTTGACTACAGTTGTTCAAGTGTGGTACTACTTTAATAATACTCATAGCTAATATAACCACGACACCACCACCACGTATCACCTGTACCTAGTTGATCCGTTAATGCCAACTTACTTACTTATGAAAAGGTTGGTTGTTAATCGGCTTATTATTGGACATACTAAAACCCCGAGCTAGACTCATGGAAATCTGGCCAGCATAATCAGCCTGAACCATTTCCATTGCTGGGACACAGGCCTATTCCTATGATAAGGAGTGGGCCGTAATCCACCACGCGAGCCCAGTGCGGGTTTTAGTTCTAAAACATATCGGTTTGCTTCAAAACACTATGATTCTGCCTACACATATTAATGGGCTGTAAAATATATAACGTAGGTATTTGACATGGATAACACACCTGTAGTCTATTGAACTCCACCCATTCCTTGATGTTGTTGTTGGACATATACAGAACCCTCAATTGTTTGAGTTGTCCGACGCCTTTCAGTTTATCGATCGGATTGTAGCTTATCCACAACTCTTCCAATGTCTCTGCTACAGTTTCCTGAAAGGTAAGAAATAAAAAAGTATGAAAAGTTGTACAGTAGTTCCCCTGATATTTGGATAATAGTTGTAGGGATTTATGTGCCAGTTGTTATCAGTCTAGCATTAAGGCATAACTTTATGGTTATGGAAGAGGGTCGACTTTTGAGTTTGACTGACTAATAATTCTGCGCAGTGTCGGTATTTTTGTACGAGAATTGCACTCTAATTGCGTAACACACTATCAATCTCAATCTGAATAATAAATGAAGGATATTGCTAATGCATTGTTTCATAAGTTCGAAAAATATGTCTGCAAAAAAACGTAAATAACGCAATTAATGTTGTTGAACTGTCAAAATAAAACCCATTGCTACTGATAGTGTGTTATGCAATTACACCGCTGAACCCTGAAATTTAAAACAGGCGATCATATCAGATTTTATTGGCTAGTCAGTCATGCAGAATGTTATGCATAAGGCTTACCACTCCTGCTAAAGATTTTATATAATTCCGTCCAACGGATAAAATTTTGAGAGATTTCATGCCAGCAATACCAGCTATTTTGTCAATCATGTTCGATGATAGGCTTAATTTCCTGAAAATGAAAATGTTTTCTACATTAGATTATTCGATATTTATTCTGTAGGGAATCACGCTTTACTCCCTTCTCAACTCTCCCACTCGTCCTTCTTATCTCGTATCTCACTTCCAATATCTACTTATATGTTTTTCTCACGCTAAGAATCTGCGTTCTTCTAACAATTTTCTCCTACTCTGTCCTTGTCATACTCGCACTTCTTCCTTTCATATTCAGTCCATTCTTCTTTGGAATGCACTTCCTCTTGATATCAGGACGGCCACCAGTCGGATTGCAGTGTTATTTTCAAAGCAAATAGCGTAGAGTCATCTCAATATCTCTATCTCCCTTGAATTGGTATGTATACCTATATAAATAGGGTGACTGGAAATTAGTGACCGATACTTAAACACGTGATTGTACTCATGATAACAAACAACTTTTAATATGGGACCAAACCTGAAATTGCGAAAAAAAATCTGCTTTTTAGTCGTTTATGTTCGCCTAACTGGTCAAAATGTATCTACTGAACAGCAGATTTTTTTTTACCTTTTTTTTACTGGTAATTTACCAGTCACCCTATATAGTTAAAGTATATATTATAGTAAATAGTAAGTATGTGTATATAACCTATTTATGTATTTGTGTACCTACTTTTAATAGTTTTTTTTTATCATTGTTCCTCTCAACCAAAGCACCTGCCACCTAATCTCTTCACCACCCTTGGTTGACTGGTAGAGAATGCCTTAGGCATTAAGTCGGCCTTTGTGACTTTTTGTGCGAAAAGTTTAAATACCTAAATAAATAAATTAGGGCCTACAGCACTGACGGCCGAGTAGGCCGTAAAATAAATAGGTACCTAAGGCACATTGAGTTGAGGAAAAATTCGACATTGTAGAGCAAAGAGCATTCGTCTAGTCTCTTCCTAAAGCTATGTGCCATATTTAGGTTCAATAACATTATTTCCATAATATTGGTAAGTAAGGCACCTGTCCCACCACCGGAAGCAACTAGCTATCAACGATTTTCTCGCTCAAGAAACATACAAAAGATTGTAGGTCCCGTGTAAGTAAAAGAGACACATTTAGACTATACTTGCGGACTATCCACACCGCCGCGCGCCGTCGCGCGCCGGCGGGCTTAATAGTTTGTCGCAGCGACAAGAGCTATGACGAGCACCTACTCTCTGTAGGTAGGTGCTCGTTCAGCGACACTTGCTTGGTGGGCAGACCACTCGCCGAGAGCCGCCGCCGCCACTCGCACTAGGTACATACGAGTACCAGCGAGTAATCGCTCGTCACCGTCTCGCATTCGCTGCTCGTTGCTCGCCAACTTGTTTTTACTTGTTGTCGCTTTGCGTTAATCACCGGCGGCAAGGCAGGTGCCTTACTTAAATAGGTTTCCAAATAGGGACCTATATTTGTACATTTTCAACCCAAGATAAAAAAAAACTTACTCGCAGCATACTAGAGTGGACAGAGCTCCATCCATCTTTTCTATGGGAGGCCACTGAAACTGCAGCTCAATCACTGTGGCTTCGGTGGCGTTTTCTCCTTTCGCCTTCTCCCAGCGAGCTATTGCTTCCTTGCACGTGGTTGGTTTTAAAGCTGCCATTACTATTTACTGTTAAAATGAAGGGACCTATATCATTTTATATCTTAAATGTGCCGCGTGACAAGCGTAGTGTGGGACGCCCCTCCAGCTGATGCACTAACGACCATAAAAAGGTGGCTGGAACAGCTTGATAGCGGCCTATTATGTCCAGCAGTGGACACGATAGGCTGACTTGATTGGTTGATTGACATCGGTGGTTATTTTCAAAGGGTACCTAAACTGCTATACCTACAAGGTGACGGTTGAGGATTTCTTGGATGTTGTTATTGCTCACCGCGCTGGTGATCGATTTCTTGGATGTTGTTATTGCTCACCGCGCTGGTGATCGATTTGCGGGATGGTAGTGTACCTACGTCTCCGTACCTATACAACTATATACTTACGTTATAATTGCTGCTATATGTTCACACGGGAGAGTACTGCTGTGATGCTTTCTTGCGAGGAAAAAAGAAGTGTTTACGTTTTGTGCAGGGAAATCAGAACATAGTCAAATTGTAGTTGGATTCTAAAGCCTCATTAGAACGCGCGTGGCTGGGTAGGTACGAGGCTACGAGGGCTAAGAGAACCAAGGTCAACGAGCTCATCGAAAACAAAAAATCATTATGTACCTGAGGTCGCTTTCTTATTTTTCTAAATTATTTTTTAACTTATTTTGCCTTTTGGTGAATAATTAGTTAACACTGACCGCAGAACACTATTACTTACACTGACGCTTTGCCAAATTCTGGAACAAGGAATATACTAGTCTCTAACGAGAGTTCTGGAATGACATTCGTTCACTCTTGATATTATTTTTGTTGACGATTTACGAAATTATTAAAAGAAAAAAGAAAATTATTACATTTATGAAAAGAGGTTTGAATTTGTGAGGTTTGGTATAAATCAATTATTTAAAAAATGTAAGTAGGTACAGACGCCAGCACATCAACCTACTACAATCTGTCAGATTTCTGTAATAGATTTTCAACTTTATCGCTAAAGCATAAGGTTCAATGTTGATTGGGAAAATTTGACAGTTAGGTGTAGGTTGATGTGCTAGCGTCTGTACAAAGAATTTTTTACACTAAACTAAAACGTTACGTTTTAAATATGTTTGTTCTTTCTGTTTTATGTTTATGTTTTATGTACAATAAAGTGTTTAATAAATAAATAAATATTTGATAAATCTCTACCGTTACCCTTAAACTTATTACACAACTGTTTTAGTTTCATAACCTACTTATCCGATTTTAGTTTTTTTACAACTTTACCCAACTAAAAAGAAACTACATTTTTATAAATATAGATTCTAATACAAGATAGATTCTTTATCTATCTTTTAGTTCTTCACCACGCACGCAGAATTACTACTACTACTGTGTACTATTAACTAAGTAGTTTCTAAATCAAATATACTTTCCAATGAAACAAATATTATGTAACTTATTGACTTTGAAAGCACACAAAAATCATAGCGTGTTTGCTTTAAATAAGCGAAGGGTGTTAGGACCGCTGGGCGCGCGGGGTCGTCCCGGTTGGGCGCCAGTAATCACGACGCGCCCTCACGCCTTCACCGTCCTTTTTTTTGCCCCTGCGCCGTTTTCCCTGTGTGCCCAAACCGTGCGTTTGCTGAATTTCAAGTGCACGGATTTAGCGGTTCTTCCTTTCAATGGAGTTTATGCAAACATGGGAAGTGTAGGTACTCAAGGTAGATGTTGATATATTGAGGGCGCAAACGTTCTGATAAGTTTATGGTAGGTATAATCTTAACTGACAACCTACTTATTGTTATGTTATTTTTTGTGAAAAATGTAAAGTTGATTTTTTAAATGGACGGTATTTAAATAGTTTTTTCCCTTTAAAATACTTACATAGAACAAATAGGTAGGTAGGTATTGTAATGTTGACTTAATAGAGAAGAACATTATATCCTTCACCTACACTCACAAGTTTATTACAGACCTCAGGTCTGTAGTAGGAGGTACTTAGGAATCTACTTCGTTTTTAGAAAAATTGGTCATCATAATCCATATTGAGAACCATTCATAAATGCATCTATTAACCTCTCTGCTCGACAAGATTTTGACAAGTGACACATCAGCTGACTCGACGGGATGTTGCGAATTACGTCATGATTTTCCGGAATTTACATCAACTTTCAGCATTCGAATTTATTAACAAAAATGTGTTACCGCGCTTATTTTGTACAATAACCTTATGCCAAACATCTTTAACTATATGCTGAGGTCGGTCAAACCGCGTCATTCAACTGCGAAAGTTGTATAAAATAGATATTACTACACCTATACAAAAGGTAGGCACCTTAAAATCGCTGAAAATATGTACATAAACCACCTAATCTCTTGATGAAAATATGCCAAAGGGAAAAATAAAGATATTGTCATTCACTCTGCATTATTACTTTTACCATTTTTCATACATAAACTACAAAAAAAACATGATCAAATCTTGATAAAAATTATTAAAAATTGTGTTGCGACGTGACAGTTCTTAGTGCCAACCATCCATCCAATTTTCTTATTCCGATTCAAAAATGTCATAAAGCCTAATCGATAATCGGTATTAAAAAAAAATGTAGAAACTGAATAAAAACTCTTTGGTATATTTTTCATGAATTTATTATTTTTTTAAATATAATAAATAATTTCATTATATAAGTACATACAAATGCAGTGTGCATAAGGGTGTAACGTTTTATGGTTCCCTATGTCCGAATGAAACAACGGAACCCTTATAAGATCACTCGTGTGTCTGTCTGTAGGTCTGTCATGACCGATTTGTTTCGAATCTACTGAACCGATTAAGTTGAAATTTGGTAGGTAGGTACACAAATAAATTTCTGTGACTCAAACACGGACGTGTGACATAAATAAGTAAATTTTGAATATGGGTTCACTTTTTGGGGTCACATAGAAAATTTTAAAAAGCTTTGCTTACTGTAGGTACTGTGTGATATATCAAATGAAAAGGCTTGTCGTGAGGGTCACAAATATATTTTCATAATAACTAAAAAAAAGTTAAGCAAATCTCTCAATATACTGCGTTCATACTTACATTTGGTCATAGGTAGTCAAAACATGTTCGGGATGTTATATTCAATTTAAAGTTGGTATTTTTTAAATGTTATGCTTAAAACAGTTGTTATAAAAATAAGATTTTTGGCATTTTCAATCTCGTATAGCAGCCAAGGGGTTAATTTCAGACTTTCGCTGTAATAGTAAGAAATGCTGAAGATGTTATTCCCCATAAGAAAACAGTACCTACTTTTCTTTTCTGGCCGACACTTTAATTTATGGGTACGTTATGAACTTATGAATGATGAGTTTATGAAATACAAACTTACTTTTGCAGTTGATCAAATTAATCATGTGCATTGTGCATGCGTAAATATTCAACCCAACTACGGAACCTTTCACTGTGCCGACTGTGCGTGGTCCGATATAAACATGGTCAGTTTTTTAAATTTCGTTGGTAACCTACCACAAAAAAAATCAATTTATTACTCAAGTAAACTAATAGAAACAAAAACTACCAAGCTCATACAACTAACAAAACATATTGAAATGTAAAGTGATTGCGGAATACCCAATTTATACAATTAATAATCATCATTCCCAAACTTTTGCTAATCCTACCTAAAAAAATGTATACTGGGCATTCTGTAGCAAACTATTAGAAAGTATCAAAAATAAATAATTGTACAATAAATAAAAATAATTTTAAGCGGCCAGCGCATTCCGAAGATAAATATTCAAATATAGAAACAATTCGGCGCGAAATTCAATAAATGACTATGGTCAAAGGTCCTCAGATATTGACTCAGTTTCAATATAATGTCCAAAAAACTATTAAAATTACATTAGAAAAGCATAAGTCATTATTATAAACAATGCTTATTGTATTTAATGCTTAAAATAATTTTATTTCAATTTCCGAGTATCGATTTCCGATATTCGACATATTAATTACCCGAGTCAATCGAAATAAAAAAAAAATCGTTTAGCATAATCGCTTTCGCACATCATTACGATAAAAAAAAACAATAATGGACGGCGATTTTGTACACAAATTGAGTAGTGGTAATGAATAATACGTGTTAATGGACCTGTGTTTTAATATTACGTTAAGATTTGGGAATTTTCGTGTCGTTCATAATATTTTCAATAATATTTGTCTCATTTTAAATCTTATCTACATGTGTGTGTGTGAAATTTGTGAAAAGTAAAAATGTAAACACGCACGATTGGCGCGAAACTTCGACATTAGATATCAAAAAAATTCATTACCACTACTTATTTAACTTGAACAATGGATGAATTCGTCAAATAATTAAATGATGTATTATTCACTGCCCCTGTGGTGGAGTGTGGATGTTCGAAATCCCCAAATTTTATGTTTTTTAGCCTCGACCGCCACTGTCAACAAAATGGCGATTATCACATTTACAGACTTGAATTTAATAAAGGTAAATTAATAAGCTTGCGCTCGAAATATGAAATATTTAATGGCGTTAGCAGATGAGTTTTTTATCCAATTTTCTTAATTAACGCACATTCGTACGATTTGATGGGTAGCATAATAAATATTTACATAATCAATGTAGGGTGTCGTATGACGTAATTCTTGGGTCCGAAAGGGGTCATTACCGAGCCGGCGGAGGTTCTTGTGTTCGGGTCCTTTCGGGGGCGCTACCGAACTATACGGTTAAACATGGGGTTTTGAATTCAAATATTTGTTCCGCCCCATAGACGGTACAAAGGGATATTTTAGCGCCACGCGTCGCCACGTGATCTATGCGTAATTCGCATCATCACTGTGTTTTGGGCACGTGTTTATAAGTACACTGCTTACAAAATACTTTTACACTTTAAGTTATACTAAGTTGTAATAGCAGGGTGGGGGTGTGTACCTATGAATAGTTCTTGGGAATATAAATCGGTTTAATCTGACAGTTTTGACTGAATTAACTCTACGACGGCATTAGTCCAACGGTTGTTGGACGAACCACGAAGGTTGTAGAGCGAGCGGTCGTGAGTTCAATCTCGATTTCCGACACGTTAAGAACACTAGAGCGGTTGCGCGAGTTGATCCCTTCCCTTTCCTAGTAGTATTATTTTGTGTAATTTCAGTTTGATTTGCTATACGGCTATGTCTACCTATGCCTTTGCATGTAGGTATTTATGATGTACATATGTACCTACGCAGTACGGTCAATCGCACGTCAGCATAATAATATTTTTGAAGTGAAACTTCTTTACGCACGCTTAATTTGGGGAGTAAGCTGGCGAACGCGTGACGTAAGCGTTACGAAAAGTGTGATCGGGCGAGGCGAACGGGAGTTGAGTGGGGGATATAAGCAAGAGGCAGCAGTGCGCGCGCACATTTTCTTTCTCTCTTCCTCTCATAGCCAAATACGTTCCGTATATCTAAGAAGGCAATTTAGCTTAACTAACTGTTGGCCTGTATTTTGTAAAGGTTTTGTTAGTGATCTTCATTTTGATCTTTACGGTGGGTGGTCCCCAAACTAGGCAGCGTCTGTATCTTGGAGACCAGTTTAACGCTTCGAGATAAAAAACTATCATGTTAAAAAAAAACAAACCATTAATATTATGATGCAAGCAAACCTCAAAAATGGGTACCTATAAAAAAACCGATCAAGTGCGAGTCGGACTCGCACACGAAGGATTCCGTACCACCGTACAATATTAACACAAAAAAATCACGTTTTTTGTATGGGAGCCCCCCTTAGTTTATTTTATTTTAATTTTTTTAAGTGAATATACAATTAAGTAGGTACAGACGCCAGCACATCAACCTACTACAAGTGTCAAATTTCTTTAATACATTTTCAACTTTATGGCTAAAGCATAAGGTTCAACATTGATTGGGGAAATGTGACAGGGTCGGGTAGGTTGATGTGCTGGCGTCTGTACTTATTCTGTAAATATTTCAAGCATCTACCTGTTGCCGTTATTAATATCGAGCAAATAACTGCAAAAAATCACGTTTTTGTATGGGAGCCCCCTTAAATATTTATTTTATTCTGTTTTTAGTATTAGTTGTTATAGCGGCAACAGAAATAATATATCATCTGTGAAAATTTCAACTGTCTAGCTATCACGGTTCATGAGACAGACAGACAGACGGACAGTGGAGACTTAGTAATATGGTCCCGTTTTTACCCTTTGGGTACGGAACCCTAAAAAGGAATTTGAAAGCCAAGAACATAACTCTACTTTTCTGAACGCTTTCCAGTACAGCAATGTAGCTACGTTTCAGAACGAACATTGTAAACGTCAAAACAACCACAACACAACAAACGTCAAAACGTGCGTATAACCTCACATTAATGTGCCCATGAAACGTAAATAACTTGTGAAATCGTGGAATATGGATGACTTACAACTAAATATATCAGTCCCCAAGAAGGTAAGTGCGAGAACTTGTTGTGAACTTTAATATTTCCTCAAGACTCCGTGTTAACTAGTTTGTTTTGATAGGATAAGAAAAAACCAAGTGCTCCTCAGAAGAATGCGGGGGAATACAAATTTATATCCAATCCAAAGTTTACTGGAAAGACCATAGCTAGGAAAAGACCCCAGAATTTGGCTGCAGCCAATCGTGCAGTCATAAAAAATGCCGAAGGCCCGCCTAAAAAGGTGGCGAAAGTGTCAACTTCTACAGTAGACAAATCTGACGATTTGGGGGCTAAACTACGAGATCTCAGTGAAAATAAAGGTAAATACCAAGGGAAGAACTACCAAGATCTCAGTGACACTATACAATTGAAGCAAAACAAGCCTAGGAGTGGTGGATGGATATCTTCACTATTTAAGAACAACCCGCAAGTGCCCCGTATTGGGCAGCGGGCTGTCAAACCGATTGTAGAGCAGGTATTTGCAGGCAAGACCTTCACAGACTTAGATATACACCCCCATAGTGTTGCAAACTTGCAGCAAAACTTAGGTTTGAAGGAACTGATGACAGTGCAACAGAATGCAATACCTGTTATCTTACAAGGCCGAGATGTTCTCATTAGGTGAGTTTAAACTTTTTTCTATATTAAATAAGTACTAAAAATTATATTGTGTTATCAAATTGCATAATATTTGGTGTGTGGTGCAACTCATTGTGCAACAAATGTGATTCCTTCATTGCATGTAACCTATTTAAGTTAAAAAAAACTGGCCTATGATATTTTTATGTTTTAAGTTTTTTTGGCTTTTGTTACTTAACTGATAATGCACATTGTTTATATTATTTTGTAACTAGGTCACAGACTGGGTCAGGCAAAACACTGGCATATGCATTGCCAATCATAGAGGGGCTACAAGCCATAAGACCTAAGATAAGCAGGAATGATGGCATCAGGGTCATAGTGGTGATACCAACCAGGGAGCTTGCGGTTCAGACTTATGAGCTATTTATTAAACTAGTCAAGGTACTTGATACACTGTTTATTATTTAAAAATTCTTTTTTTAATTATTCACTCCAAACATCATGGAAAGGTTTTAGAAGACTTCAGTATGTAATAAAATTATGCTAAGTACATATTTTATAGTATTGCCAAAAAACTATACTAAATTATTTGTATATTATTATTTAACATTAGCCATTTCATTGGATCGTGCCTGGTCTACTAAGTGGTGGACAAAAGAGAAAAGCAGAGAAAGCACGACTCAGGAAAGGTATAAACATATTGGTTGGAACCCCTGGACGCATTAATGACCACTTAAGACATACTGCTTCTTTCAACTTTGCCAAGACTGGGTAAGTTATATTATGGCAATAATTTACAATCTGATGATTCTTATTTAATAAAGTGATGTGATGAAAAAATGCCATCTCTTTCTTAAACTGGAACAATTATGCCTTTAACTATTTTTTATACGGCTGCAGAATTAGCCAATCTTCTTAAATATAATGTGTTTTATGTACAGAAGCAAGCATTTAAGAAAAATGGTTGACCAAATTATTGTTATTAAAAATATGGCAAAATGTTAAGCATCATGATATTTGCAGATGTTTAGTTTTGGATGAAGCAGATCGTTTACTTGACATGGGTTACGAAAAAGATGTTGCGGCTATCGTAAAAGCTATAGAGGATCATAAAAAAGCAGCCACATATGATCCCATAGCTCTTATGAAACAAAATGTACAAAAGAAGATTCCAGATCCAGATATTGATACTGAGGCAACTAGTCTTAATGATACCAATGAAAATTGTGAAGAAAAACCAGAGATAAAACATCACTTGACTGATGTGTTTTTGTCTAAAGAAAAGCAAACTATTTTACTATCTGCCACTCTTACAAAGGTAATGTGTTTAATGAATGAAATATTGATCTACAGGCATTTAATATGTACAATAAATAAATACTCATAATATTTTCTAGGCTGTTGAAAATCTGGCAGGAATTACTCTAGTGAATCCAGTCTTTGTAGACACATCTGAAGGTAAGGCTATTATAGCGGATTCACTAAAGACTACCACCATCCAAAGTAAAAATGCAAGTGAAGTAAAGAGTAAACCTGAAGCCAAAATTGCACCTGAAAAGCCGAAAGCAGAAAAATCTAAGCCAGTCAAAGAAATCAAGGATGATTCGGAAGAAGAAGAAGAAGAAGAATCAGAAACAGAAGAAGAAAACGAAGAAGAAACTGTTTATGTACCCGATAAGGAAAATAATACAGAAGGTAAAAGAGGTAAGAGTTCCTTTTAATAGTATAAAATGTTGCTGTCCCAAATACATTTTAATCTGATTCTTATAACTTTAGGTTTGAAAGCATTCACTGGCCTTAACCACAAAGATTTATTCAAAAGTGAAGGCTCCACACAAAGTAAAACTGCACCACCACCTAAAGTTGAGGCCGCTGAAATTGACGAGGATAGTGACAGTGATTCCGATTACGAATACTTCAAAGCTCAAAGAGACCATGAAATTAAAAACCCTAAAGTGGACAAAGAGGGTGACAGTGAAGAGGAAGGGAGTGATGACGACAAAGATGAGGCATCTCCAGCAGTGAATACTTTCGCGGCTGCAGTAAAATCAGCTGTAGGAGAAGACGAATTAGTACTGCCGGCATCAGTCAATCAGACATTCCTCGTCGTCCCTATGAAACTTAGACTAGTCACACTAGTCGGCCTTATCGTGGAACACTGCGTAATGAACAAGAAAGGTGGTAAGATGATAGTTTTCGTGGCGACATTGGAAATGGTTGATTATCTCTCAGAATTAATAGAAACCGCGCTAACTGGAAAAGAGGTCAAGGTTAAAAAGAAAAATCAAGATAAAGCTAAAAATTCTAAAGTCAAGAAAAGAAAATCTGGCGACGATAATGATGACGATGTAAGTAAATCAAAACTAATAAAAAGTTTTAATTAATTGCTTAAATATTCGGAAATACTCTCTATTTTTAGAAGTTTGAAGCATGTTAAAACCAAATGTATTTCTCAGGACAAAGATTCATCATCATCAGACGATTCGGATGACTTTAAAGTGGAATATGAAGAGCCTACTGAAGGAGGTCTAGTGCCGGTCGACTTGGATATGTTCAGTCTGCACGGATCCATGCCCCATGAACAGAGGATGGAGGTTTTCAAGCAGTTCCGTGCGGCTAGGCACGGAGTTCTTATTTGTACGGTAAGTTTTATGGTTATTTTCTATAGAATTTTCTTCATGCACTGATTTGGAATTGTCTTCATAAATCTTTCACAGCATCTTCTCAGCCCCTATTTTATTGAATCGGACGCAGTATTAAAGTGCTCTTTTTTATGAAATAAAAATAATAATAAAATAATAAAAATTTTATTGTTCAGAAAAAACACATTACAATATTTGAATATCACTAGCCTCCACACTAGGATTCCCTGTGTCGTGGAGACTAGTCTCCTTCGTCTTACAAGATATCTCAGATGTACAATAATCAAGTGTTCTTCCAAATAAATAAATCAATCAATTAATTAAACATATGCAGTTAACTTAGGTGTATTTCAATTTAGACTTGTGTAGTGTGTTGTGTACGTACGTGGTGTGGATGTGTGATGAATGAGTGAGTTAAGGTGGGTTTGGACCAATCGAAGACTGAGCAAGAGCAAGAGCACTCCCCTCCCGCCATCTCTAACCTAACTATAGGTATGGATGGACCACAACAGAATACTCGTTACTCCATTATACTGACTATGGAATGCGACAAAGTGGGGACAGAATAAAATTTAGTTCGATTGGTCCAAATCAACCTTTATGTATTTGTGTGGTGAATGTATGTGTTGCGTTCATGAGTTAAGGAACTTCTCCGTGCTTTCATAGTCCATTCCTGCCAGAAATTTCGAGAGCTGATTTTTACATTTATTTCTAGTCATCGGCAGTATATCCATTTCATTATTGAGCTTACTGTAAATAAATGGTCCCATATAAAGAAAGCATCTGTTGCCAAAAAAGAGTTTACATTTAGGTTTATGCCATTTAGGCTTTTTTGCGTTTCTAAGGGAGCGTACTTCAGAGTATGTTACCAAGCTGTGGGCATTTTTGTGGAACCTCAGTGCCACTGCCATAATGTACAGTTGGCGTACACGCAGAGCACCAGTCTCTTGGTACAGTGCGTCAGTCGAGAAGCGCATTGGTTTCTTGTAAGTTACCTTAAGAAGAGCCCATTGTGCACGCTCAACCTTCATTAAATGTGTCTTATGTGCTACACCCCATGTTATAATGCAGTAGTTGAGAACCGATTGGCAGAGTGTATGGTAAAGCATTTTCAAAATAATATTGTTAGCAATCCGGCCCATTTTTTTGAAAATGTGTATAAGCTTTCTAACCCGGCCACTTATATGCTCTATTTGTTTTGACCAGTTAAGGTGTTGGTCTATGTGAATGCCGAGATACCTGATGTGTTTGACTTTCTCAAGACTTGGGCAGTGACATCTTGTTGGTGAATTACTATAACAGGAGTGTAATTTGACTGAGAGATGATCTGGGCAGGAAGTTCTTAAGCTGACGCTAAAATTCACCACCTTAGTTTTCTCTATATTAAGCGTCAGTAGATTATGAGTAAGCCAACTGGAAACCAAGTTTAAACCCTTATTAGCAACCTCTTGAACTCCTTCCCAAGTTTTGTCATAAAAGATTATGGCGGTATCATCAGCGTAGGCAAATATTTTAGCTCGGTCCAACTCCAACGTGCAGAGGCTGTTTATGTACAGGATAAAGAGTGTGGGCCCGAGCACACTACCCTGGGGAACTCCGTAGTTAAGGTTGGCATAGCTGCTGTACATTTCACTCATGCGGACCCTTTGCGTGCGGTCTGTTAGATAAGACTGAAACCACTCCAAAGCTAGACCTCGGATACCAATAGCTTCCATCTTTTTAAGAAGAATACGTCTGGACACCGTATCAAAGGCTTTCGCTAGGTCAAGGAAGACACCAGTGCATTTAAAACCATTGTCCACCTTATTTACAACAAAATCAACAAGATTAGTAACTGCGTCCTCCGTTGACCTGTGCTTGCGAAAGCCATATTGATTTTCTGATATCAAGCCGTTTTTCTCAAGGAAATTGAGGAGTCTGCTGTTCATAATCTTCTCCAGGATTTTGGATAGGGACGTGAGTAGTGATATCGGTCGGTAATTCGACACTCTGTCGTAACATTCTAACATACTTAGAGTTCTGTTCAGCGCCCTATTTGTGTAACACACCATCGATCACAATCTGAATAATTTTGAAGGATATTGCTAATCCATTGCCTCAAATGTTCGAAAAATTTGTCTGCTCAACAACGTAAATAACGCAATTAATGTTGTTGAACTGTCAAAATGAAAGCTATTGCTACTGATAGCTGTGCTGATAGTGTGTTACGCAATTACCCTGCAGATGTAAATATTTCTCGTATATTTCGATGCTCACTCAGCTCCAATCTCCCGTTTTTATCATTGTCTCCGGTTATTACCGCGCACAACACATGTAATTCCGATCTCTAGAATATTTTTTAATCGTGTTTACGCGTACAATAGAATTTCAATTTATTATCTTCGAAAATGTGCTACCAGATTAATCATCACATTCTAAGTTCAATAATGGCGGCCGTATTCCCGCTCACCTTTGTCGCTAGCTATTGTGGCTCGCTGCCTATTAGCTGGTCATTCATCTAGCTCTCTGTGCGCTCCCACACCGCCGCCACAATACGCGTCGATTATGTACTATTATATGTGTTTATTACATCTATCAGCGCCGACATTGGTACCTTACTGCTACGGTAGGGACTATTAATTACAAGTTCATTGTGTAAAATTGTTAATTTACTGTGGTAGGAGACTAGGACAAGGTTTATGATAGCTTCAGTTATTTCTACACCTGAAATGGAATCCTATTTCTGTTATAAACCCAGACTTAATGGGGTCGATTGGTTCTAATTTAGGATTTAGTTTTTATAAAGCTTTACCCTTTTCAAGATTTTTTGCCCTGAGATGAATATTAACCACAAGAACTAATACCTACTCTATTAATGATGCAACAAAAACTAAACGTCTTGATATTGCATCTATTCCAGACTTTATAATTAGTAATCGACTACTTGTTTCAAAGGGTTTTATCGCAGATTCCACAGAAAGCACTTTATTATCATTTGAAAATTTTCCACGGTTGGTCAGCGCTGTAGGTGAAGCGTAAAATAATTTTCTAATCGTGTAATTAGCCACGACGAATACGTTGTACGTGGTAGTGTGTTTTTAATTGCATTAATACAGCAATAGCGGCGGTGTAATGTCCTCCATAGTGTAGATAATGACGGCGCGAAGGCGAGATGGTATCAGGTTTAATCTCGGTCGCAGCGGGCGGTAGCTACCGCGGCGGAGCTCACTCGCTTACGCGGTGTGACGCTTCTGTTTGGTGTAAGATGCGCTGAGTTTTGCATGGGGATTTGACATAAAACCTTTTTGTTTGACTGTTATCGAATACTATAGTCAATAGGCAGAACTTTTTTGTCAAATACAATTACTTTTCAAAACCAATGACGAACAACGAACAACAATAATTTTTCACGCGTTAAAGTGTTCATTAGTTTTTTTTTTTCAATACACAGCTTTCTATTTGCAAGCCAGTTCGAAATTTAAATAAAACCTTTGATAAGTTACCTCCTTGGTTGCCATGTTTCGGAGTAAAACATCGTTCCATTTTTAAATTACACGACAGATATGAGTTTACTATGTAATTTATTTGGCCGCTTAACCACGACAGATATAGATTTTCATATAACTTTTGCCGGCCGCTGCTCGCATGTATTTGGCCAGTACAGCAATTTCGATTTATCTCGAAGAAGGTTGTCAAAATAATGCTCAAATTTCCAAGCACGTTTGAGAAAAAGCAATTTCGAGCACGTTTACACTGCGGCCGATCCGATTATACGGCGAGAAAATACCCGGCAATCTTGGATTGAAGCTCGCTTGAGAACTGCCGGAGTCGGAACGAAGATGTTAAAAGTACCTACTTCTTCGGAGTCTGTTTAGTCCGATACCTACAGTAGGTACTCTTCTCGTTCTAGAATGTTATTCATTTGTCAGGATGTTGCTGCCAGAGGAATAGATGTGCCTCGAGTTGACCTCGTACTGCAGTTTTGCGTTCCAGCATCAGCTACCGACTATGTGCATAGGTATGAAAAATACTACTTACTTAAATACATAAACTTTTGATAAAATTTGGATCTTTTTGGTTATTACGAGTATAACAGACATTTGTCGTGTAACTTTGTAAAATTGGTATTATGGTAATGTAGTCGCCATGTGGTCTTTGGCTCATAATTGACCTTCCCTCTAGATATCATAAGAGACAAATAAAGAATAACGTACATTTTCTTGACATTCAAAGCAATTGCAACAATTATCCCAATCGTTCTATTACTGAACAACTGAGAACTGACCTTATAACTTCTTCTTCTCGTTTCGGTGACTCTTGTTTACCATATAAGTACCTTACTGACAATGGAGATGTTATCCCTTCGTCCAGGGTGGGTCGTACAGGGCGTGCGGCTCAAGTCGGTGCCGCCGTATTGTTTCTACTGCCTAGTGAATCACGGTTCATCAGGCATTTGGAGGAGAGGCGGATCAGGTGAGCCGTTGTTTAGTTTTAGCTATATATCTACCCACATGAATCTTCGCAGTCTGTTCGTCTCGTGCATCTTATGTTATTAACCCTACATCCAATTTTGCTGTCATCTTTTTTCCACAACATGACTTTTTCTCGTGCCTTTAGGTATATCTCGTGATGAACATCTAAATCCATATTATCTTCTCATGAGTTTCAACCGTCCAATCTTTTTTCTTTTACTTATATTCTGGTTTAAATCATTTTATCATCAGCCCAATAATAACATGATTGTCTAATGCATTCTATAATACCTAGTATCATCTCAGGTTACGTCAAGGAGATGAGTCGCGAGCGCTTGAAGCGCTGCGCACTGTGGTGCCCGCGGCTGCGACGCCGCAGCGCGCCGCGGTCGCCGTGCAAGCGCGGCTCGAGCACACCGCTCACACGAATAGGGATTGGCTGCTGAGGGCTAGTAGAGGTACGTAGAAAATGCAAAAAAGCGGAGCCTTCATATAACGGTCGCAAAATGACAGATTCACAAGAGGCTCGTCATTTTGCGATTATTTTCCACAATATATTTAACATTTTGTAAGATTTAGAATTCGTTAATGACTCATCGACTGGAGCGGGTGATGGATTTCAGCCTAATTCCTGTCACAGAGAGTAGATCTGAATCTTATCAGTGAACTACTTGGTGTTCTTCGGCTAATTATCTAAACGCCTCAGCATAAAGACTCAACGTTTCAAACAACTCTTTTCCCATCTAGCATACACATCCTGGGTCCGTTTCTACGCGGGCTACCCTCGCGACGTGAAGGAGTATCTGGACTCCAGACAGTTGCACTTGGGGCATGCGGCGAAAGCCTTCGCTCTTCGAGACGCCCCCGCTACGCTCGCCCGACGTGTTAAGTCTAATCCGACCAATAAAGACAAGCCGAGTAACAGGCTTACTATTCACGAAGACGAAGAGAAGAAGAGGCCAGGGTGAGCTCTATGAATTGAATATTTTCTGTCTGTTTTCAGTTTTTATCTAGGTATATGTGTTAATTTATGTTGACAGTTACCTTCGTAAACTTATTCTAAGCGTCCGTTTATAAATTGTATACAGCCTGGAAGGGAAAACGACGCGCAGCTGAATTGCCATCCTGTATAAAAGAGACCTACGTATCTCTGTCTAAAACTGTCAAAAATCTTAGTGTCATTTTCATTGATACGGTTTTAATTACGGAGTGTTATTTTATTCCGTTCTGGAAACTTACAGCTAACTATTAGTGTTCTTGAAAAGATGAAATTTAAGGCCATTTTCAAGTTTTCGCTGATAAACACTAAAAACCAAAAAAGGTCGGTCGGTTATTATAGTAGTCTAGTAGACACATTTTTGTTTGTATGTTTGTTAGATATGATTTTGCTATAGGTACTGTAGAGACTGGGACCTCCTTCTTGAGACTGGCTGGTAATATTTTGATGACGTGTTCCAGTCGGGCATTCAAGCGGGTGTCAAATAGATTATGATGGTGTCTTTTCCTATATAGAAGCAGTGATAATTTTAATTAATATTGAGAAAAGACTAAATAATATCAATAATGAAATCCATATAGGAGTTTCATTTAGTAAATAAGCTCCCATCTGAGTTACGTCACAATAATTGGTGGAGGCGCCGAAAATTCGCGAAATTTGCGAAATATATATATATTATAAAAAAAGCGAGACCGCTCGCATGCCAAGCTGAGTAAGAGGCGCAGAAACGTCGCCAGGAGCATAAAGCTAAGTGGTTTAATGATTTTTTTTGTAAAACGAGTAAGATGGCTCAATTTTATACGGGCACGAATGGATGCCTAGAAGAATTTTTTAAACAATATAAAATAATTGCTGCCTACAATGGATGGCGTGAAAGCGATTGGGCGCTGATAATTGGCGCGTATCTTGAGGGTGCTGCCCTAGTAATATTTAATTACACGTACCACGATGGTATTTCATTTGATGCCATGTGTGATGTGTTACGAGCAGAGCTTCCGTGCAGATGTCACAAAGACAAATTTATTTATAAGGTGCAAGAAGCGGAGATCGCACAAGATCTGTCTGACGAAAGCGGACAGGAGAATTTTGTAAATGTAGATGATGATGCTTCTATATTATTTAGTGGAAAACAAGAAGACCCGCTACAAGACGAGCAAAGCTGCCTAGAAAGCAGTGTAGAAGTTGTTGGAGATGGAGAAGATGATGATGAGTACAGCAGCCAGGTGTACAGCCCCGCAGAGGAGAAGAAGGAGCCGATAGAAGTGTTCGAGAATGAACACAAGAATGAAAATGATGAATCGGGTCAGTCCATTCCATTTACTAATCTATATAGCAATGTTTCAGAGCCACAGGATGAGCATGATGATCACGATGTGGAAACCAATAAAAATAACATCGCTGGTGATCAATTTTTTGAAAATAATTTTTCGATCAATGTTTCCGAAACGAAGGAGAATGGTCATGTGGAGTTCTCGACTGAAATACAGGAGAATGTTCACTTCGTCATCGACACAAATGACAATAGTAAGGTCAATTGTGATATTGAGTTAGTTGAGGATAATGTAAAGTTATGTGCAGTGAGAGATGAAGATGCAGAAATGTTGAAGAATTCTGTACAATTTATAAACTCATTTAATTTTCCTACGGATGAGGTTTTAGTCTTTAATAGTAGTGATTTTATAATACATCACGTAGATGTCCCTATATTAGAAAATGTTCATTCACAATGTGCTGCAAATAATACAAGAAAAGCACGCAGGAAGAAAAGAATCCCATTTGTCAAAAAAGCTAAAACTAAAAGACTAATTCCAAAAAGAATTTCAATTATGCATTGTATAAAAAAAAATTCTATAAATAAACAACATTTTATAAAGAAGTTTTTATTTTCAAAATATAAATTTAGAAAAAGAAAGTTTAACGATTAAAAGCCTTTTTAAGATGATTAAAACCTTTTCATATTAAGATATAAACGTTTGTTGTTTTCTTTTTTATTGTCATTTATCTTGTCATGTCAATGTAAATATGTCAGCTAGATGTAAACATCATTTAGTGCATTATTTTAGTTTGAATAATATGTTACAACTTATTAATATGTGTTCATTTGTATTTTTTGCATAATTGCTGAGAAAAAAAAAAAAACTTCGGACGTGGCCGGGAGTGCGTGAGATGCCTCACCTCTCATCTCAGAGGCATGTGAGGTGTGACCTCACAGCTCCAAGGGGCCCAAGGGAGGAGGAACATATCGTCGTCTTCAATGTTTTGTTTCGAATAGGCTGGGATAGCATGGACGTACTCCAGTATACTTTGTCGCGAGTTATGGGAGGAAATAATTTTTGAAAACTGTGGTCACTCCTAGAGGGGGGGTGACAGACACTCAGCTTAAGTTGAAACCAACTTTGCTAACGGGGCATAGCCTTCGCAAAGTGTGTTTGGTTGACACTTTTGGTTCAGCTTATGTTTGAGGACACACAGTTTTGTCAGTAAAGACTGATATTTTTATAGAGTTAGAATTTTTTGAGATCGGAGTAGGAGTTTGAAGTTTTACTCTGGAGTACGGGCATATGATAGTTTTCTTCGATGAACCCTGGCCTCTTAAACTTTTCCCTCCCTCTGGCTCGATACCGTCCGATGGGGTTAAAAGAGTTTGATGTTAAGATCCTTTAACTTTTTAAGCCTCTTTCAGGCTGATGTGAACTCTCACATCAATTGTTCTCATTAGGAGGCCGCGTCGCGTCCTTTGCGCCGGTTTTGGCGTGACGAGGTTTAAGCATGACGAAGTTAGTTTGTATGAGTGTACATTGGCACTTGTAAGAGTTAACTTACCTGACACTTAACATAGTGTTGGATTCGTTCGTCATGACTTAAGCCTGCTCTTGCAAGAGACGGACCTTACCATGTAAATCTAATTTCCTGCGTTAGGTAAAATTACGGTTAGGATAGGTAGGAAGAGCTTGGATGTCCGAACATGGCGAATAAAAGTCTTGTTTGGTAGTTGAGCTATGCCAATCCTTTTATTCGAAGGTGGGCGTAGCTGATGTAGAGACTGGGACCTCCTTCTTGAGACTGGCTGGTAATATTTTGATGACGTGTTCCAGTCGGGCATTCAAGCGGGTGTCAAATAGATTATGATGGTGTCTTTTCCTATATAGAAGCAGTGATAATTTTAATTAATATTGAGAAAAGACTAAATAATATCAATAATGAAATCCATATAGGAGTTTCATTTAGTAAATAAGCTCCCATCTGAGTTACGTCACAGCTTATTTACTAAATGAAACTCCTATATGAATTCCATTAAATATTATATTGGGAGACTTTTCTATATTAATTAAAATTATCACTTTTATCTAGGAAAAGACACCATCATAATCTATTTGACACACGCTTGAATGCCCGACTGGAACACGTCATTAAAATATTACCAGCCAGTCTCAAGAAGGAGGTCCCAGTCTCTACATCAGCTACGCCCACCTTCGAATAAAAGGATTGGCATAGCTCAACTACCAAACAAGACTTTTATTCGCCATGTTCGGACATCCAAGCTCTTCCTACCTATCCTAACCGTAATTTTACCTAACGCAGGAAATTAAATTTACATGGTAAG
The DNA here is from genome assembly GCA_914767645.1 of Hydraecia micacea. Lineage (NCBI taxonomy): Eukaryota > Metazoa > Arthropoda > Insecta > Lepidoptera > Noctuidae > Hydraecia > Hydraecia micacea. The sequence continues at coordinate 6,671,120 of OU611779.1, read as the reverse complement.
GTCCGTCTCTTGCAAGAGCAGGCTTAAGTCAGGACGAACGAATCCAACACTATGTTAAGTGTCAGGTAAGTTAACTCTTACAAGTGCCAATGTACACTCATACAAACTAACTTCGTCATGCTTGAACCTCGTCACATCAAAACCTGCGTAAAGGACGCGACGCGGCCTCCTAATAAAAACAATTGATGTGAGAGTTCACATCAGCCTGAAAGAGGCTTAAAAAAATTAAAGGATCTTAACATCAAACTCTTTTAACCCCATCGGACGGTATTGAGCCAGAGGGAGGGAAAAGTTTAAGAGGCCAGGGTTCATCGAAGAAATCCTATTATACGGCCCGTACTCCAGAGTAAAACTTCAAACTCCTACTCCGTTCTCAAAAAATTCTAACTCTATAAAAATATCAATCTTTACTGATAAAACTGTGTGTCCTCAAACATAAGCTGAACCAAATGTGTCAACCAAACACACTTTGCGAAGGCTATGCCCCGTTAGCAAAGTTGGTTTCAACTTAAGCTGAGTGTCTGTCACCCCCCCTCTAGGAGTGACCACAGTTTTCAAAAATTATTTCCTCCCATAACTCGCGACAAACTATACTGGAGTACGTCCATGCTATCCCAGCCTATTCGAAACAAAACATTGAAGACGACGATATGTTCCTCCTCCCTTGGGCCCCTTGGAGCTGTGAGGTCACACCTCACATGCCTCTGAGATGAGAGGTGAGGCACCTCACGCACTCCCGGCCACGTCCGATGTTTTTTTTTTCTCAGCATATGCAAAGGATACACATAAAACATATTAATAAATTGTAGCATATTATCCAAACTAAAATAATGCACTAATATTTATGATGTTTACATCTAGCTGACATATTTACATTGACATGACAAGATAAATGACAATAATAAAAAGAAAACAACAACAAACGTTTACATCTTAATATGAAAAGGTTTTAATCATCTTAAAAAGGCTTTTTATCGTTAAACTTTCTTTTTCTAAATTTATATTTTGAAAATAAAAACTTCTTTATAAAATGTTGTTTATTTATAGAAAATGTTTTTATAAAATGCATAATTGAAATTCTTTTTGGAATTAGTCTTTTAGTTTTAGCTTTTTTGACAAATGGGATTCTTTTCTTCCTGCGTGCTTTTCTTGTATTATTTGCAGCACATTGTGAATGAACATTTTCTAATATAGGGACATCTACGTGATGTATTATAAAATCACTACTATTAAAGACTACAACCTCATCCGTAGGAAAATTAAATGAGTTTATAAATTGTACAGAATTCTTCAACATTTCTGCATCTTCATCTCTCACTGCACATAACTTTACATTATCCTCAACTAACTCAATATCACAATTGACCTTACTATTGTCATTTGTGTCGATGACGAAGTGAACATTCTCCCGTATTTCAGTCGAGAACTCCACATGACCATTCTCCTTCGTTTCGGAAACATCGATCGAAAAATTATTTTCAAAAAATTGATCACCAGCGATGTTATTTTTATTGGTTTCCACATCGTGATCATCATGCCCATCCTGCGGCTCTGAAACATTGCTATATAGATTAGTAAATGGAATGGACTGACCCGATTCATCATTTTCATTCTTGTGTTCATTCTCGAACACTTCTAACGGCTCCTTCTTCTCCTCTGCGGGGCTGTACACCTGGCTGCTGTACTCATCATCATTATTGAGACGTAACTCAGATGGGAGCTTATTTACTAAATGAAACTCCTATATGAATTCCATTAAATATTATATTGGGAGACTTTTCTATATTAATTAAAATTATCACTTTTATCTAGGAAAAGACACCATCATAATCTTATTTGACACACGCTTGAATACCCGACTGGAACACGTCATCAAAATATTACCAGCCAGTCTCAAGAAGGAGGTCCCAGTCTCTACATCAGCTACGGATGTAGCGGTAGGTACTATAGGTACCTACCGCTACTACTACTCTATATCAAAATGTGTTTTCTTCACAGATTCCCAAAAGCAAAGTTCGGTTCGTTCGGTGCTCGACAATCGAAACAGAGCTCCATGCATACGGCGAGCGAATTCGATAGCGGGCTATCCTCTGTTGACCAATCGCAACCCAAGAACAAGAAAAAGAAGAACAAATGACATTTAAATAACATAAGTCATGCGATTTAATATTAAAAAGGACCTTTGTAAATAAAAACCATTAACGACGCAGGTACTTATGTAGTTTCATTCGAACACCGTAATTGATCAACATTTTTGTTTTATTTATTCCGAAGAAGGTAACAAATAAAAGATGGAGCTCGTCCAAAATTCTAATCGCGAGTCGGCTAGAGTTAATGGAAGCGCGGTCGATGGGATGGCTACCGTTTTCATATTTCTGACTCACGAGTGACTCGAATGAAAAATGATTTTAAACCATTACCGTGCCCCGTCCGGCCTTTTGATATTTAAATTTTTTTCAAGCGGCCGTCATTATCGTAGAATGATTTGCGAATTTCGCCCCAGCTCGCAGTTTTTGTTTGTCTCTGAACGAGTTTTTTGTCGCTCTCATTTACCATGTTTTTATTGCTGCATAATGACAAATTAAAAGAGTATTGTGAGGCTCTTTCATGCCGCATTCTCTGGCCTTTTCAAGGTTGAAGGGCTTTTCATTTTGAAGGCGGGTCGAATGGCTCAATCGTGACACATTTATCTTAAAGATGTAGTCGTATTGTTGATGCTTGAATCATAAAACATTTAGTTAAAATCAGTCAATAGGCGCCGCTAGACGGAGAATGTCTCTGCTTTCAGTTCTCATGGCTAGTGTTTTGTTCCTGAACTTTATTTTCTGTTTGCAATATGTTTTTCCGTGTTTCTCACCATAAATTACGATTGTCAATACAGGCCAGTAAGAGGTCAAGATGTATTCAAAAGTCACATTGCCTGTGATTCGTCTCGGATCGTATGTATCGGTAAAGTTGTAGATAGGATCTTTTACAGTTCTGAAACAAGTTTTCACAATAAACTGTGTGTAATGTAACGTTTTGTGCTCGCAAAGCTAGTACAGTTGTGTGGCGTGGCTTCGCGCGTCATTAAACAGCACATTTGCATGTCGGCCGGCGCCAAAGCTCGTGAAAATGCCTTTTCATTAGCATCAGCTCTACTGAAAAATTGTTCTGGCAGCCATTGGTTGCTATGCGAATCGGTAATACCAAATGAATTATACAAATAATTAATTGGCATTAGTCCGTTGTTTTAGTATTCTATAACAGTTCATTTATCGTCCGAAGAATATGTTGGCGAGGTATTAGCGGATAGACTCGATGGAGCATGATAGGTAGCCATTGTTTTCGATTATTAGGTTAGCTTCATAGATTTCATACCTATATTTGACGCTGCTCATGTTACTTAATTCGGTTATGATGAAGATATGGCTATTTTACTACTACCACAATTCAAAATAAAATAATACTTAGGTACTTAAAAAATAAGCTTGATTCAATAATTCGCTTGTGTCGAGTGCGTGTATTTGATTGATGTTCGGGAAATGTATCAGATTAAATAGATTTATGCCGACATAGTGGCTGCTTTCACGGCGAAGAATTCTATTGAAAGAGTCGGCGAGTCAATTCGGTAGGACAATGAGCCGAGCGTGGTGGCCCGGGCAGTGCCTCTAGCCTGAAGAAACGCGTACCTTAGTATCTTGCCTGCATTTGGGAGAACTCATAGAAGTCTATGCTTAATACTTAATGGTCATTTGTGAATAGGTATAGCTACGTTGGGAAGTATCTAGTCATCATTCTTATGTTGTGTGATACTAAGGGTTTGGTTTTTGTAGCAGTTTAACAGTGTTTGTATTTTTTTACCTGCTTTAAAAGAGGGTAGTCTACGATTATCAGTTATGTAATTTTAAATGAGCTAGCGTTGGTTTTCTTGCTAGTTTTGGCTTTGGTTTATACTTTATAGTCTGATAAGGTGATAAATTATTATAATTAGTTAGGTAAATGAGTTATTACATTTACCTAATAGGTATAATTAACGTAGTATCAAGTCTGCGCATCAGCCGAAGCAGTTGGTCTATGACGCGGGCGGGAGAGTCAAACGCGCCGCGTCACGACCCACCGAATTATGGCCACAAAGCGCCGTTGATACCGAATATTCCATATAAATATTGAGCTAATCGCCCTTTCAATGAAGCGGCCCGCTTTTTATTAATAATTGATCGCGGAGCGGCGAGTCATGCGCCTGTATTGTGTAGACGAACATATTTTTTTGCTGTAACTCATTAATGATCGGCTCTAACACATGACGCCGAGGGCGTACTCCCGTCAGATCGCGCAACTAATTTCCGATGAGTCCAGGATACACGTCAAATACTGTGGAACTAATCTTTGTTTGTGCTACCGATCGCCGGTTATATTTTTTTCTAGAAGCATATCAAGCATACTAGATGTACTTATGTGTATGCAGACCATGTGGTAGCAAGTAGACTTAGAGCTAACTCGCCATTAACTGTACATGAGTATTATTTTGTAAGAGTGGCCCGTGGCTAAATAATAACAGCCGCACAGGCTACGCTTGCCGCGGTTGGTCTATGGATGGGTGACCATCTTTACATACCGAGACCCCTCGGTGCTTCGGAAAGCACGTTAAGCCGTTGGTTCCGGCTGTCATTCGTAGATCTTTGACAATCGTTACGGGTAGTCAGAATCCCGAAAGTCTGATAACCAGTCTTACCAAGGGCTATCGTATTACCCAGTAACTGGGTTGTGGAGGTCAGATATGCAGTCGCTCCATGTAAAGTATTCAGCTGCATCCGGGTAGACTGGAATTCAGCTGCATCCGGTTAGACTGGAAGCCGACCCCAACATAGTTGGGAAAAGACTAGGCAGATGATGATGGATGAGTATTATTTTGTAAAGTAGAAAGAGTCAAAGTTTAAAGTCTTACCGCTGAAAATACACTGTTTTTTGAATAGTTAAGACTTTTTCTGTATAATGCTAACCATGATGATATCTGCCTCAAATTAAAGGAACAAAGCTAAGAAGTAGGTATTATTTTTACTTAGCTCATTGTATTTCCATAAATATAAACTCCAATACGTTTTTAACCAACTCGTGTATAGTTTCATATTACTTAGGTAATCGGCTTGAGAACTTAGAGGATTAAGTAAATCTCATTACGCGTAGTTTCCACAATGTTTACCAGTGTGTCGTCACTTTCATTAGCTCTAATAAGTGCTTAGTTCCGTTTATTCCACTTATTTAATTAAACATTCTCACACGTTTCATAAATACAATAACTTTTAATTTTTAAGTATTATGAGTGCATCGCTTACCGGCAGTTAGGTTAACAGTAACAGTGGCGTGGGAACTCGGCTAAAAGCTGGCAGTCGCCACACGTTTAGGGTTATCTAGGATTGGTTAGGTATTTCTATCTAAACGATTGAGTGCGGATTTCGCCCAGTGAGACTGAACGCGATCAGCGCTTCTAAACCGCGTTCAGGACCTGTCAGTGTTATTATTCCAATGTTGACACTGACAGCTCATAAACGCGGTTTAGACGTGCTGAACGCGTTCAGTTTCATTAGTGAAATTCGCCCAGGTTCTATTAGATATCTTCCCGTTGTTGTAGATTCAATTTTAATGCTGATGATGTTCATTCGCAAATATATTATTAAATCTCTAGATAGATTAGCTCTAAGCTTTACCGTTTTTCTGCTGGCAGACAGATCACGACTAGGTACGAAAACAGTTCACCTTCCAGTTTTTGTCTCCCGACAACTAAACGGAAAGGTACCAACCGTAACCAGCTGATTCTCTAGTTTTTCTCATTCGTCTTATTAAACATGCTAGAATAAAATAACAGTGCACAATTTGCATGTTACAACGAATCGGTTAGGTAGCGTAGCTTAAACAAATAGGGTAGCACGAAGGCTTGTCGCAGACGACGACCGATTAATCGATTCCCAACCGATTTGTTGGCGCCGACTGCTGATAGTCTTCTTTGTAGGGGCGATACTCGGATATCTATGGGCGATAGGTACCTAATAGATACTTACTCATTACATAAAAGGTCCTAAAATTAATGTTGCTTATTACATTAACAAGAAGCTTTAACCAGATTTATGGGTCGCACCATTAGAGGATATTGTACCAGTCCAACATATTGCGTTTTCGTCCTGTTTCTAAGTTTTACCCATCCATGCGATGGTGGAATCGGTGGATATCGGTGACATTTGGCCCTACGGCCTGGGAAAGTTTTCAAATATTTAGTTCTAGGTACGAAATACGGTCGAATTCTCAAATACAACCCAATTATAAGTAAATTCTTTCATTTAAGTGAAGCGCTGTAGGTGCGTATTGTAGAATAGAGTTGAATACTCTTTATTGTGTACCTACACCATATAAATTATTGACATAAATATAGAAACTTTACAATGGGTGACACAATGGGCGGTCTTATCGTTAAGAGCGATCTTTTAAAGACAACCTTTGGATGGATTAAAAAGGGGACGGACAGACAAATACTGTAGGTAGTCATCATGTACCATTGTAGCAACAGAGAGAGACCTGTATGATTTTAAGAATGTCTGAAAGTTACTTAAGTTAAAACATTTTGTTGGTTCATTGTTGGATCAACAATACAACTAGGTAGGTAGGTACTTACCTACTTGTCTGCAGACAGACCCACTTACAAAGTCACTGTTTATTGAATTGCTAATTATAAAACGCATTGGATATTCAAATGGGTGCGTAATATGCGAATGGAGGAAAACTATAAGCGTTTTATGATATCCCGTGGTGGTGTTGCGTCGTCTCACTTCCTTTCATTTACTGGCATCGCCTCGATACTTATTTATCGTTGGAGCGGATAAGTATACCTACTTGGTTACTTTTCCACTCATAATTACTGACTTCTTTTGAAGAAAACTATGTTGGTTGTATTTTTTACAGGTGCCTACTTTAGGTGAGGTCATATGAACCACCATGAATACAATCCTTACGCTCAGCAACCATAATTAAGAACCTCCCTAGAGCAATAAGCCATAAATCTGCAATCGTATTTACTTAAAATGATAGCTACTGAAAAAAAAAGAAATTATTTACAAAACCTGAATCTATCTGGATACAGACATTTTTTTAGCCTAGGTATATTGTCCCACTGCTGGGCAAAGGCCTCCACCAAATCCTTCCAGGAATTGTTTTCCCGCGTCACCTCGAACCAGGCAAAAGTCTCTACACAATGGGTGCAGAAAGAGAGATATAACGTAATCATAAAAAAATCCTTTACCGAGTTCTAATCTAGTAATGATTTTTCAAAGATCATGGTCACCGCAGCCGGCGCAGTGTCATTGTTCGCGAGATGTTGCCATCTGATTATCGTTATTGTTTCAAACCGGGAAACAGCTAACATTCACTCCATTTAATGTAATTGAGCGAATGAGAAACGTTATCAATTATAATTGTTACGCGCATACTTTTAGTAGAAACTCCATTATAAGCGTTTTCCATAGAAAGCCTCATAGAGTCTCGCCGCGCCGGCGCTGTCGCTGGAAAAACTTCTTGTTAAGAAATTCTTTAATAATGTTAAACGTTTCAGAACAATCTCAGGCTTATTAAAGAAGTGCTGAATATCGTTAATTAAGTTGAAAACATTTTTTTAGGATTTACGAGCTTGCGCACTGAATAATTCGTTAACTGAATAATTTTACATGTTAACAGTGCCCATTATCTACGTAAATTAATAGTTTCAAGTAAAAACTGCGGATGATAGCAAACAGATCGTGCAAAATAGTTTTTAATGTACGTTTAAACAATGAATAATAAAATAGCAATTGCATCGCGAAGCAATATCGGTATACAAGCGTAGGAGCTAATGATGTGGAAACAGTCGGACAGACACGGTAGGAAAAAACAATAGGCTGGAGTAGTCACTTTGTATAACACTGAATAATAGCAAGAAACAACCGTTTTACTAGAAATAATCACAGCGTAGGTGGCAAAAACAGGCTATTAATGGTTTGAGTCGGACCCCACTTGTTACTATTCATGAGCAAATTAACGGCAGTGCTCTCACACAAACACAGCCGTACGCTAAACATTACGAGAGGGGAAAACGTGTCGTAAAAAGTGATAATATTGTGATTGCTGTTTATGTTAAATCACATTACTTTGCTGGGTGTAGGAGAAGGAACAATCGTTTTTAGATTACGAAAGCTTTGGATGGATAACTAAATTAGGTACCAAGTAGAAATTGAACACGTAGGTAATAGACAGCTGCTAGCTTGAGCTTTCAAGAATCATTCGCGAATAATCAGTCTTCTTAATTATTTCTGGGGATGAAAGTTATAATATACAACCTTATTAGTGATGTTATTCAGAAACGTCTTGGTCGTCAGATGCGTTGTAGGTACTCGCAACTGGCGTTAACGAAGGAAAAAGGGTATGTAGGATCATAGCAAGTCCTGCCAGGGTCGCGGGTTGTTCGAAAGAGTTACTGTGGCCCCTGGCACAGGCAACTGAAGGAACACGGGTGGGTTTCAGTCAATAAAAGTCTAACACGCCCTCCCGCTTCGCCCAGAGCGGGAGAAGTTATTTGCTAATTTCCCACAATAAAAAAAAAGGATTATAGCAGGTGGCGTTCTGGAGTTTCTGCCCCATGGAATTGAAGAAGGCGTGAGTTTATATGTAGATAAGTAGGTATTTATGAACCCGACTTTTAAATTACCATCGTAACAACTTATATACAGCTCATAAGGTACTCCCAGTAATCCATTGTCGTCTCACGTTTTTATGCACGAACTGGCCTACAGATTCCATGTAGGTATCGTTGTCAACTATAACTTAAACATATTAAAATTCTCCGACGTACTAGAATCCTATAAAGTGTTGCAGAAGCCAAAAGGGCCTTTTATGAAACGATTTCACTTGGGTTGTAACTTGAGAGCGCTGTATCAGTTGAACGGAGCCTGCGGTCGCACGACGATACAAAACACTGCGAAATTGCGCGTGCGCATAACCCGTAACACACACATAGTTGCACGAAACGTAAGCTGTCATATATGTTACTGTGTGGGTACTTAATATGGACGTACGTGTAGCTTTTTGCTGCGAAATAATTAAGTAGGTACTTAAACTTTAGGCCGAAGTAAGTAGTTAAGGAAAAGCTTGCATTTGTCTAAATGTATGTGGGTACTAAGACTTTTTAGTTTTTATCAAGTGCCAGTAACTTTTTGACATACAATTGTTTATTTAAAGAAAGTCATTGGCCAGTGCACAGTTGTACTTTTTTTGTAAGGTCTACTTCATACACAAGTTTTGTCTGTTAGGTGGGATACGCTGCCACCTAACTACCTACCTACTTATGTACGAGTATAAAGTTTGAATGGGAAAATACAACCTCTTCCGATTTAGGAGTATTTACGAACTAAATACTTTAGGCTGTACCAATGAGGTACTTTTAAAAAGCTTTGTAGACCATGAGATTATAATTAGTAGTTCCAGACTACTAACCTAACCTAACATTTTTAAATGTTGTCATTATAACTGTCAGGCCACATACCTCATGTTCACGGCGCACTGAGTAATATTGATGTGTGCGAGTTGGTAGCCACACGGTGTATCACTTTACTCGTCACTGATACATTAACCAATAGTTTAACTTGATCATATCGATTTACTATTGCCCGGTGATGTAGCTTCACTGTCTCGTTTAAAAGGAATATGTACTTCTAATGTATGTAATTATGACTTGAGAGGATCTGCGATAACTTTTACTGGCTACTCAACTCAACTTTGCATTAATATTAAGATTATATTAAGTGATGCATAAACTAAGTGAAGTGGTGTGTCTAAGTAAAACTTTTTTTTTTAGGGTGAACGGACCTCTGGTGACTTTGAGTTTTTTATTTGTCAGGAAATGGAATAACTTTCTGATTGGCTTTGTAGCTATCTATCGCTATCAATGTACAAATTAGCTACTACTTTTAGCTACGATTTTTCGGGGGACTGCAGAGGTTTAATTAGGTGCACGTAAGAAAGATTCCAATTACACTGATAAAAAAAAAACGATTCACGTATTATTTCATAAATCTTGATAAGATTCTAGTTTGGCTTTTTACAATAAGAATGTTATATTTGTGATCAATGTTCAGTAAGAAAATTATGTCACTGTCCCCCAAAAAAGACATCAACGCTGCGTACCAGTGTAGCACTCTACGAGACTGCTACGAATATGTTTCTAACTGAAAACTTGGTATCAATTGGAATAAATCGTCTTGAATTGAGGTTGGATGTGAGAAAACAATATTATATTGTGCAACTGAATAATTTTCCAAGTTTTTACTCGGAAATCGAACTCCGTAATACCGCTGCATCTTTTCAACCGCCCAACTCATACGTGTATTAGCAGTTGATCAGTGTTTAGTCGAGATTACGTCCGTTTACCAACCGAGCCGCGGCGACCACAAGCAACCGAGCACACGCACTCACACACAGCCGATTGTCAGTTGTCACGTGTGTACACATGGCGAGCCAGTGTGCGTGCTGCAGGCAAATTGTGAAATTAAACATGTACCTAAGGAAATTCTATTAGAATTTCTGTACGCTTGATTGGTTTCGAAGCTAATACTGCTGTGAACAGCTAATTCTTGGGTTCTGTTTGGATTTCTGTTAAAATTTTGGGATTCGATCAGAAATAACGATACTCAATGACACAGCCATAAAGTGTAGGTAAGCATACAGAGACTCATTTTCAGTTTTTTAGTGCTAGCAGCTAATATTTTGAAACTGAGGAGGAATGTCATAATAATAAACCATTAGGTTTTCGAGCGAGCAAATTGTTATTTTGTTGCTATAATAACTATATATATATTTTTAATTGTTTAGGGTAGGCTTAGATGCACCCATGACTACGTTTCAGTAACAACACACACAGCTAAACATAGGTATTGTCAGTAAAAAATCGTTCACCAACAAAAAGCGACCGTCTGCGACCGAAATCGTTGCTCATTCAACAACGAATAGAAGACTGAATTCTAATCTAAACAAAGTGTGGTCAACACTCGGTACGATGGTTATCATGTTTAATAGAGTATGTGAACATGATATCCAGCTGGTATTAGCCACTGGGCTCTCAACTCATTGGCTTGACGTGAACGCTACTCTGTTTCGACTTGACAGGAAGGGACGTTGCGGTTGCGACCACTTGCGTTCAAATGATTTTGTTTTTAATTGACCGTTGATTTATTATAACAGACAAAAGCTTCTTGATTGTATGAACAAATTAGATCGGTGTAAGGACACTGCGCTTTTTGCTGCTGGTGACTATTTACTGTAAAGAGTATTTTTTTCGGCTTTTGATTAGTATAGTAATTGGTCATGGTTGTCCACGGATTCCTAAATTAAAGGCATTGAAAAGTGTAGGTAAGTACTGTAAAGGTTGTCTGCAAAAGTCGACCTCGCGTTGTGCAGACTGGCAGAAAAATAACCCTGGTTGCATTCGAACATAATCATTCGAACATTCAAGCGAATTTAGAATGAGATTTCAAATTATTTCTAGTAGGTTTTTGTTTCGAAAAACAGTTATGAAATAGACGCGTTGATGTAAACACGTGCGCTTGTAATAAACATAATAATTATAACGTTGAATCATTTTATAGCCCCTACACTATACTCATCACAGTAGGTAGGTAAGTACTTCCTAGATATTTAAATTTTCTTTTGATTGAATTTACGTCATAGCTAACGAACTTTAGTTAAGTACATTTATTTTAATTGCAGTTTTAATTACCATCTCTAATAGTGAAATCTAAAACTCTTATAGGTGCGAGCGATTTTCATTTGTTATCCCGATTAAAATAAGAAAAAAAAACTTCTTTATCTATCACTTTTTATAGTTTATGGTCTTCATGAAACATCGGCGTGACTCGTTGAAGCAGTCCATTAACACTGTATTAATGAGTGTAATGGAAGATTTATTCAAATTGTTACAGTAATCGGATACAAAGAGTGCAATGATATCGTCACATATAGCCATGGGGCGTGACGTATGTTTCTCGCACCACTGCACCACAACGAGTTTAAACGAACGAAAAATCTGACATTCTGTAATGAACACCTACAAAGGACACTTGATACCAGAAATGGTAAGGGTGTAATTATTATATGTCTGATATTAAAGCTATTAAAAGTCGAGTTGAAAATTAAATGACATATTTTTAGCTAACGTTTTTGATGTGGAACCAGGCATTATCCTTATGTTATGTATTTATGGTGTGAGTGAAGGTATACCGCTACGTAGGTACCTATGTAGGTTGGTTTTCCATTTTACTAAGCAGGAAACAGAAAATATACCTATTTATATTAGGGGATTTCCTCTTATTGACGGACAAAATATCGTTATGACCCAGATTTTTTGCATCATTTATTTATTCATATCCTTTAATAACTTATAGATACCTATACAGTTTGCACCTCACATACAAGTTATCGACCTGTGCGAGTAATGATAACCTCCTTTTTTTGATGTCGGTAAAAATAGAACATAAAATTAGGTTAAATTACACAAAATTATATAGAATTCGATAATATTATTAATAACAATCTGTAGATGGTCCTGGGAGTGGGAATGAATTCCCGGTATCGAGAACCTAGCAGTATTCAAGAATCTCAGTTCGTCATTAGGTAGTGTGGTGGAGGTCGCAGATAAAGCTGACTTGCCTAATTTTCCGAAACGCCTGAAATAAATTATCAGAATGATGCTTCTCGATTACCGACCTTACTTAATCGCCTAGACCCCAAGAATTTTCCACCAATGATTTCTCACTATTTCCGCGAAAATTAAGTTATAAATCAATGCAATCAACACATTTCCAATGAACACTTAATTGCTACAATAAGTATGCGAGATAACATATACATGGTTATAATTGGCGATGATTTTCTCACAACGCGTCGATTGCCGAAGGATTGGCATTATTGTGCGTACAAGTAACTCGATCAGCTGAGATCGGCGCGCGCGCACCAGACCGAGCGACACCGTCTTCCTATTCCTACTTCTCATTTTACACCCGGTAAACGGAGTTTGACCAAAACATAATCTGTATTATTTAACAGTTTGTTGCGTAAGACTGATACTTCGTCGTAACCGAGTTAGACAACCGTCAAACCAAAATAGATGCCCTTTAGGCATTTTTAGGGTTCCGTACCTCCAAAGGGCATTTTTTAATAACCACTTAGTCGAAATGCATTTAGTCTTGGGCCACAATTTCACAAAGGTTTAGGTACCTAAAGTACATATATTGTGGTATTCGTGATATAAAAGCAGCACTCTCACTATACCTAGGTACTTAGGCACTTTAAAAATATTTAAAAACGTTTACTTTGTAATAAAATATGAACGTGTACATGCTAATTGTTTATGCATATTTCAACGGGTTTTACATCAAAATAGCCGTGTACTCAATGTTTGTCGGGCTAAAGTCAATAAAATGAACGCTTTCATTTACAAGATTTGTAAACATAAAAGGGTAAATTTACATTTTGATATTCGCAAGTGCTTCAGGGACTAAAGTGGCGTTCTCTCCCTAAAATTTTAAAACATCCATTTGCATATGCTTTGAGTACATAAACGACACTTTCTGGAGCACTTTCAACTGTCGGTAGGGGGGGGGGGAGGTGCCGCAAGGTAGGTGGCGGGGGGTATATTAACGTTTTAATCCGTACAAACTGACTGCTAATATGAAAACTTTTTGTGTACCTACCTACTCAGTTTCCTGTTTGTTAATTTAAGTTTCCAATCATATTATATTATCACTTTCAGTTTCGGTGGGAAACTTAACGGTTTTTCAGATGAACTTTTGTCCTGCAAGAGGTTTGCAAGTCTGTGAAGTTTACGAACGGAAACACATGCAAATTAACCATTTAGTGAATAAAACTAGCCGTTCATGTAACCTACGTAAATTCCTATGGATACAAATACTTATTTATCGAACTCAGTTACAAAACGATAAAGAAACACCACTACTTTTAACACTGTTCACTAAAACGTTAATTTGCATGTGTTTAGCTTTCGAAATCGGCACGAGGCACGAATGAGGAGTGCGGGGTGAAGCGTGACGGAAGAACCGGCGGGGCCTGCGGGGGGAGGGGTAATCAGCGTAATGCCAATCATGCAAATGCCGAGATCCGACTGAAAGCCTCAACCGGCTTGTTTCAGGAGTTAAAATGGAGATCCACTTAGCGGGCTACGCAGCTCACATACGCAATTGATGGCGCCGCCAAAGATTTTAATTGTAGATAGGACAAGATAGTATAAAGTCAGCGAGATATCTCCTGAAACTGTTAAGCATTGTTTAGAATGTTAGGGCAATGCCTACAATACATAATTATAATGTATAGATGTTTTGTGTAGCCGAAGTTTGTCGCGTAAGAATTGCAGTTTTCCTAAATTTCCTTTTAGGAAAACTAGCTACAATTGTTTTCCTTGAATGCACCTAGTAAATAAACAAGTTTAAAAAAAATATTAAGCTAACTTTTTCTAAACCTCTATTTTTTGTCAGCATACCTAATGTCCTTTTACAAGTTTAAGATGCGTAACTTCAGTCTGCAGATAAATTTCTACCAGCTAAAGAGTTGCCAGTTAATTCTTGCTTGGCGTAGCACATCTATAAGTTTTAATCTATGAGAAACCCGCGAACGAAAACAACGCAGCCCGCTCCTAACGAATTTAAACGCCGGCTTAAACTGAGCTGTATGCGCGCTAATTGAGGATTTGTAACACGAACTCGCCTGTTTTGCTTTGATGAAATTTACTACTCAAGACTTCTTGGAAAGACTTTCTCTTGAAATGATTGGTAAGTAATTGAAACATGAGATTTCGAGATGATCTCAGGAAGGAGTTAGCATCGAATCTTCAATAAGTTATTGTATTTAGTTCTAAACAAAAAAAAGGAGAAGGAATTTAGTCAAATTGATTTTTTCCTGTTTAGATACCGTTCGTTCTTTGGCAGGCAAAAATAAGTGCAATCTTAATAATTCAGGAAAAACAAGACCACAAGATTTTTATTGTAACAGTTGGGTAACTAAAGACATCAAAGTATCAATAAGCAAGGTAAGATGGAAACCTTTCAAAAAACAAAAAACCAGTCGCCGAAACAAAATTCCAAGTAGCACTTGTCAAAAATAAAAACATCGTGCCTCTTTAATATTAAACACAATCGTCATCGTGTAAAGCATCAACATAAAGTTGCTAAAATATCAATTCACTTTCATTTACACTTTAATCAGGGCGCTTCGTTTTATTCTCAAATATTTTCCATTAAAGGGTGCTAAAAGCAACATGGCCGCCTTTTCGCGCGCTTCCCGTTTACATTTCGTATTCAGAACGTGGAATCAGAGAAGAGCGAGCGTGGGTTTAATGTTGTCACTTTTAAATATTAAAATTAGATTATTGTATCGTGACAGACGTGTCGCAAATTGATTTTAACTACTTTATCATTAATAAATCGATGCGACGACGTCTGGATATAGCAATACTTTAATCATGGCATGTAATAAATGGCGATTTACTATGTTTTTTTAATGAGAACCATGGTAGTTTGTAGGTGTTGTAGGTTGAAAGGAGGTTTAAAACATGCATTACGTTGGCCATAAGATCCATAATAAATATGTCAGCAACAAAAAAGTCGGTTAAATCTTACCTCAACATTATTTCGAAGAACAACTAAAATAAGAGAGTTACAAGAAGTTTTGAGGTTAGGTTAGGTTAAGTTTAGAGGGTAGTCAGTAAGAGTCTGACACTCCCTTCCGCTCCACCCAGAGCGGGAGGAGTCATTAGATGATTTCCCATCCAAAAAAAAAAAAGAGGTTAGGTAAGTACCTACATTCTTTCGATAACAAGTTCATATCAGTAAGGAAAATGACTTTGACTGATCACTTAATGGTACCGATGTAGTGCAAAAGCCTCGGATTAAGTTCGGATACTTACCTAACCAAACACGCAAGATCAACATACATCTCTATTTATTCATTCCATTTCTATAAATACCAGTAGCAAATTGTGTTACATAGATATTCACACGAAGAACGTATCGCAACAGCTTGTAAAAGCAGTGAAAAGCTGCGAATTATATAAATTAACATATCAAACGCGCCTTCGTTATTCGCTACACCACCCTACTATACCGTGACCAAGCAATTTTGATACTTGAAAGGACAATGTTGTTTTAGTGTGCTAGACGCTGTACTTACGCACACTGTACGTACCATGGACCAATTAAGTATTTGAATAAGTAAAGCTTCTAACTGAAAATGAACATAGGAGCTAAGCTATTTGCTCTGTGGGTCGTATTTACTATGACTGAAATCTTCCGTTAAACTATCGCTAAGCAAGAGTTTGGATTATTTGATCTTTAGAACATTCGTATTGAAATGTGTTGACGTAAACAAATTAATGGTTCTCATCAATTAACTTTGTTGCTAGACGTCAAATACTTCGCTTTACAAACAATTTAAACTTTACTGTGCGAAAAGCAATAAACCATTGTATAAAATTACAATGCAATTGTGAAATCTCACGATAAAAGAATAACTGATATTGCTAACCTAGATCTAACGTTTAGAAAACAAGCTTTATCTCATTGAAGCGAAGCCACTTAAGACAGTGTCCTCGTCTGGGTACAATCGACATATTTTACACAATAGGTAATTAAAACAAAACAGTTAAAAAAAAATCTAAATTGAAAACATGCGGATACTAGAAAATGATAGAAGGACAATGCCTGAAAAACGACACTTCGTCTATAAAACGCGGTTTTAGCTCGCTCTACGTAATGAACGGACAAATTAGGGAGTCATAGATACGAGAAGAAGAAGTAGCACAACTAACTTTTTTTAACAAATTGCTTAATTAAACTTTTTGTGAGGTCATAATCCATCACGTACACATACAATTTCATTCATCGACACTTTTAAAAAGTTCTCAAATTTACCGTTGTTCTCTAGTATCAAGAAGGTTGAAGCTTGCAAGTAGTACCGGGGTTGCATTCGCAGAAATAAATGACATTTTAAATTGGAACGAGTGTAAGTGCAACCCTCGACGCTCAGTGCCAACTAGTGCCTGAATTATTTACATCTACGTGCTATAAGTGTGAAGAAGGGGTGGTATGAAGGCATAAGCTTTTGTATATGAGACTGGGCGGTGTAACGAAACGGTCTGTCGCTGATTGAGATCGCCAACAACCTTGTGAGAGAATTAAAAACAACCGAGTCAGGATTCGAATCTACGACTTCTGGTATAGTGCTAATCGTGCCATTGATCTGGGAACTAAAAGTACGTGTCAATATATATAATATCTTGGTGCTTATTTCCTACTTTTAAACAGGCTTTAAGGGTCCCCGAAACGATCAATTGCAATTGTCAATATTTACGTGATTGATACACATTGATGCGCAAATTGATTGTCTACAAAATGCAATTGAAGTGATTGACAATATTAATACTATAGCAATTGATTGCACTTGGTCAATGGCAATTGATTGTTTCGGGGACCATTTAAGCTTTTAAACTTTCAAAAAAGCCGTGAGCTGAGAAAATTTAGCTGTTTTATTTCCTAGATTCATAGTTCATTTATACGACTAGCTATGTTAGTGCACACTTATGTATTGTTCACACATATTTTACAAACTAAGTTTATTATGTAAATGCCGGTTCCAAGTTTAGGTACCTAAGTAAGTTCAACAGAACATTAACTTACCTAATATGAAATATGGATGAGCCGAGAATTCGACCCTGTGGGTGTGTCCCGCGCCTACCTCGAGGCTTTCGTTAAACGCTGCTAAACGTTTGGGCGGCCCGCCCTACGCACTTCGATACGACAAAGTAACTTACAACACCCTTTATCCCCAATCTCAACCGTATACTTAAAAGCTTAAGGTTTATTTTCGTTTTATATGTAAACATTTAGAACTTTCTCAAAGTAAAAATGCATTAATGTCTCTACGTATAGTTTAAACGTTTGTTCTACCTATTATTAGGTAGGGCGTTCCGGTTTTCCCTTTTATGTACCCGGCAGTGATTGAAGTTGTATGTACTTACCTACTTGAGTTGTAAATGGCGAGGGAAACAGTCTTTTGGGGATGTGTTCTCATTAGGAGTGGTTCTTACAACTTATTTGTATTCGTAGGTGTGTAATTTGAAGAACAGAGAATGCTCATTGTGTATGTACTAACTAGACAGCATTGCTTACAAAAATATCAACACAATTTACCTAATCATATTTAGATTTGGCTAAACCTACCTGATGAGATTTGCACACATAACATCAATAAAGAAGAAAGTTCCACAACTTCACAATCCTTTACTGTAGTTTGCAAAGTAAATACAAACAAATCTGCAAATACAAAAAAAAAATACATCTAAGTGTTGAAAAAGAGCCAGCAATCCACCTATACGCTTAAAATAACTTCTTCGCCCTTTTCCCACTCAATAGTATCCTAAATTTTAGGTACCTTCTCCGTACAAAACAATCACGGAAGGATGCCGTACATACTTCCGTATTATCGATCGCACAGCTTTAGACAGTATACAGTGTACCTATCTGCAAAGCGCTTATTGAGTGGCCAGCGGTCGAGCGGCGGCTAAATGTCCTCCCCCTCTTCTCCTGCGATTAATAGCCTCTCGGAAAAAGTACGTGCACGACACAGGGACGGTTCGGGAAGCTGCGACAAATAATACTGTGGCTACTCGGCTGTTAATATGGCACCTCGACTTTTAGAGAAGTCTGGCTCTGTGGAGCGTTCTTTGCCTCTATAGCCATACCTACATATGATTATGTTGTTGTCTGTGTAAGATACGGTGAACGCTGTGTATTCTGGTTACAGGCATACATACCAGCACTCTTCTTTTATATACTTTTTACATAATGTGTATTGCTGTCGGTGTCGCAATATCATCACCCGCTTTTCATAGGCTTTTACCCAAGTATGTTGGGGTCGGCTTCCAGTCTAACCGGGTGCAGCTGAATAAGTATTTGTTAGCCGTCAGTGAAGCAGTGGTGGCCAAATGGTAACTACCGCGACTTACGATCGTAGTTTGGAACCCAGACAGGCGCTTTACTTTGTGTAAATTATTTCATCACCACTGCTTTCAACCAAAAATTCTAAGACATGTGACATCTACCAATCCGCATGGAGTCCGCGTGGTGAATTACGGCTTACTCCCTCTCACAGAGAGGAGGCCTGTGTCCCAACAGTGGGGACATTATAGGCTGATTATGCATGCTATCAGTCGGTGTACACATGTTTTAAATGCGTGTGTAATATTCTCTTTCTGAAACTAATTGATGTGCTCTTTCGGAAACTTAACGTCCGGGCACTGTGCTATGTGTAAAGTATTTAATTCTGCTCACAACAACTTTTCGAATCTAGGGCTGTAGGTAGTTAGGTATAAATGTTCTCAACAGTCTTCTTTCACTGAAACCATAAAATAAGGTCAAAACAAAATAAGAATACTATTTGATAAGTTTTGTAGGTGTATAAACATTTTTAGTATCAAATTGATTTACAATGACATGGCCAATTAAAATAAATATTTACTGAGACTATACTTATTATTCGTGAAAAACATTTGAAGTTTTTTTTGACGAATGCTAGGTCAAATAAAATAAGTGGTCGTATTTTTTCGTGTCTTACTTTGGCTAAAAGCCAGGATGAGTGACCAATGGATAGAATTAATCAATAGTGACAACCTTCTGATGGAAAAACAACTTGGACTAAAACCTTTATTCTTAAAGTAGGTACTTAGTTATATTTAGTTTCGAAATTGAAATGATGACAAGACTAGTTTGGAGATTCTCATTTCGAAGGGCGAATTCCACCAAACTTTTATACCTAGAATAAGACTTATCCCCAAAATAATTTTGACAGTTTTTCCATACTAGAACTGACAGACGTCAATTTTATTCCACGGATAAAATATATCGACTTTGATAAAATCAGCCTTTAGTCGTATAAGAAATGACTACTTATTTTATAATTTTAGTTTTATGAAGAATGATGTCCAGTTTATAAGAAATGAAAGTGATTTCCTAATAGAATCTTATGTTCGGATTTTGCTATAAATAATTTTAAATTAGGTAAGTATTAACTTTTCACAGAGTGTGCTATGTACGAGTATGGCTCTACGTAAATGCCAAACTCAAAATTTACAAGAAAAGTGTTGAAGATAGAAAAGTATTATTACATAGTGTGGTCATTAAATAATAAAGGCATCGAGTGGGTTTCCAACTACGTGCCTGTTATTTTCCGCCCCGCAATACTTTGGCCCTGACTAGATACGACTTTTTGCATTAGTCAGAGGTGCTGCACAGTTTTATACTTTGGTTTGACTTGCATCGTTTCAAACAACAATCGTAAAATAAATATGTAGATATTCCTTTCACGATTGGTGTTTAAAACACATAAGAAATAAATATGAACAAAGGATGATATTTATTTCTTGCTTGTTAATCGTTATTAATTATGGGAAGCTTTAAACATATTCGTATTTGAAAATATACTCAAATTGGACATAATTGTATAAAACTTCAAGTCAAATAAGGATTCATCGCGGTCTTTAAAAAAATTAAGTAAGTCCTACAGTTCAACTAAAGTTATTTTTTTTAATACAGCAAAGTACCTGAATTGAAGCCATAATATTATATATGAACAGGAAAAATTACAGCTTCACATTTTGAATGACAGAAATTAAAATTGTGATTTAGATTTTTTCCATTTGTGATCAAAGGTTGAGCGCTACTGTGGCGTCAATTTTTTGCACGCCTAGTTAATAAGCGTCTACTGGGTCGTGAAATATTACAAATTGCGTCCCCACCACCCCCCTGCGTCTGTGCACCCCCTCTACTTTCACACAGCCTTTTTCACGCTGCTACGTCAGGGGTACTCGATCATCAAGTGCTAAATGAAGTATTTTATGTACATACCTACTACTTATTAGCATTCTATTTTTTTGCGTAGCTTATTGGGTTCTACAAACATTATTTTTGGAAGTGTCATCTATACAAATAAATAAAATTGAAGTGTTTGTAATGTCTAAATAACAGGTTTTTTTTTAAAACGAAACTGTTACTTATTATAAAAAAACAATTTTTAAAATTTTTGTCTGTCTGTTTGATCCAGCTAATCTGTGAAACGGCTGGACGGATTTTGACGGGACTTTCACCGGCAGATAGCTGATGTTATAAGGTGTAACTTAGACTACTTTTAATTGAGAAAAACTACATTAATGTTTTCCGAAATGCACGCGAACGAAGTCGCGGGCACACCTAGTATATAAGAATAAGGATACATTTATTTCGCCAAGTTTACATGCAAATGGATTGAATTCCTAGACCTCACACTAAGATTCCCTGTGTTGTGAGATCCAGGCTCCTTCGTTCCGTTGGCAATTTTATATAGGTATAAAAAAGTGTTTTTAAAAGGGTTTTATATAAAACTTAATATAGGTATAAAACTTTGACAGGCCTGTTGGTCTAGTGGTTAGTGACCCTGACTGCTATGCCGGAGGTCGTGGGTTCGATTCCCACCCAGGACAAATGTTTGTGTGATGAGCACGATCATTTGTTCTGTGTCTGGTTGTAATTTATCTATAATATGTATGTATTTAGAAATATATAAGTATGTTTATCAGTTGTCTAGTACCCATAACACAAGCTCTGCTTAGCTTGGGACTAGATGGCGTTGTGTGATAGTTGTGGAATATTATTATTATTATTATATTATAAAAAGAGTGTATGCACGGTGGTGTGATTTCTGTCAGTTGTGTTAGTGTTGTAAGACAGTGTGTGTATGTTGGTGAGTGCACGTGTATTTGTGAATTGTAAATGTGTAAACTGTGAGGTGATATAAAGGCTGTTGAAATAAAGGTAGTAGAATGACAGAAGGCTCCCTCTACTTGCATATATCTATGAATCTATGTTATCTACATAACACTAACCTATATTTTCTGATAGATAGCTTTCGTAAAGCTCGACAATCGAGACAAAACATCAGGAAGGTTAGTTAACTTGTTCAGTTCTGAATAAGCATAATTAGCCTATAATATCTCCACTCCTAGGACACAGGCTTCCTCTTTTCGAGAGGGACTGTGCTGTAATCTACCACGCGGACCCAGTGCGGGCTGGTAGATGTCACATGTCTTCAAATTATTGGTTCTAGGACATGCCGGTTTCCTCACGATTTTAATTTACCGTCTTGAGATTTGCGGTGATGAAATTATTTAGTTTTTTTTTCTTGCGCTTCAGCTCCTGTCTTGGTTTGAATCCACGACCTACTACTCGTAAGTCGGGCCACCACCTGCTCCTCTGCACCACTGCTGAATGCGTACGTGGTGACAATTCCTATAGCTAGGTACCTAAAAAATTCGACGATAATGCTGATTATTATAATTTAAAATGTGTTAAAAGTTAGTCAGCTTTTCAGGAAATTTAGAGTTTCCATTTCCGTAGTTTACATTTTCTCATCTCTTAAAAAGATTTACGGCTAGTTTTAAAAATATTCTTAGGGAGAAATCTTGGCGCAATGCATAGCGGATAGTACGCGGTAATTAGATGATTAATGTATCTTGATAGTGAGAGTTGCCACATGGCTATTTCCTACATTACAATAATAATCCATTTCCTTTATCTCACTTTACATTTACGCGGGAACATTGTAAGTATGTAAACTTATTGCTTTCCAATTAGCAGATGTATCGGACAGTGTTTTTTTCCTTTATGTTGTCAAATGTTTTTTTTTTTCACCGGGTTGTGGAGGTCACATAGGTAGTCGCTTTATGTAAAATACTGCATCCGGTTAGACTGGAAGCCGACCCCAACATAGTTGGGAAAAGGCTAGGCAGATGATGTGATGACATATAAACTTATAGAGTCAAATTACCGCGGCCACAAAACAAGTGAAGCGTAGCTCAGCGGTTTATTAGTTATCATAGCAGATACCAGTAGAAAATCTAACCGCATAACGAAATAACAGCATAACGCAATTATAAAGTTGCTTTTGATTAAGTTCACTTGTTATTTACGCTTCCTCGATCGCTACTCCGAGTAGGTATTATAGTAATTGAATTGATTCATTACTAAATCACTTACGTAGCGATAGAGCCAATCAATTTTCTTAAAGGATAACTTTATAAAAGCGACCGGGACCCAGGAATTGGGAAAGTGAATTAAGCGCCCCACAAACTGGTTATATCAATCATAAACTTATTCGATTAATTACGTTTTGCGGAGTTAATAGCGACATCTAATATCGGGAGTAGTGATGCGCACGTGATTATATCGATATTTTTAGTGTCAGTAAACTTGCTGGAAAAGTTGGTTATACTCGACTATTTCTTAATAAAAGGTATAGCTAACATGGTATTTATTAATAGCATTACGAGTAATTTGTTATTAGCATTCTGGTTTAGTCATAACATAACAACGTATTCGTGGGAACAGAGAAAAAATAAAGTCGCACTACTTAGAGGTACACCAACCAACAAAACTACACTGAAAAGCTGCCTTTTAAAATAAAGCAAGTTATACGAGTAGGAACTTAACCTAAACACTACTATATGGCAACCTCTCAACTCTAGCCAATGTAGATTCTAACTTTAACTGAACTGCAAACATTTTCATTGTTCAAGGATCTTACATCACAACACGCTAGTTCATCATTACTCCTATAAACCCTGTCTCACAACTGTCGACAACACCGGGTGCAACACTATTGGGCCCATTTCGGCGGTGTCATTAGGCAGGCTGTGTTAATGATTAATGCGGCGCCGGGCTCACACGGCCCCCTCGCCCCGCACGAATAAAACTCAAACCGACACTTAATCGAGCTACCCCTTTCGGCGGGATTCGGGATCGCTGTCCTCGGCCTTATTTTTATTTGCCAATGGACTCGGCGATCGTTCGTGACTAGCCCCGCCACTAGTGCAGTCGCTGGATTGCTTACGAATTGGTCGAGCACGATTTTTGTATTGCATTAAGCGGTTCGTTGATGTATGAGAGATCGTGGATCGGTAATGGCACCTAATACCGATATTTGGTTTTGATATTGTTTGAAAACAATCATTTCTGCTCAACTGTTTTCATATTATTATTAAAGGTGCGCAAATGAACAGGCTTATGTAAAAGGGTGCTGTTGTTAATACATAAAGGATAAATAACATGCTCACTTAACAACAACTTATGCACCTTGCACTTTTTGCTCTTACATTTTAATTTTGCAATCAAGTGGACGTCGGTATCTCGCAAGCAATTATTCGTAACAGCTCGCTCCAACGTCGATAGGTGTTCGGAGGACGAATTAAAAGGATAAGAGAGCCGAAGCAAGGTAGCAGGCAATTAGTCGCAGCGGATGATGGATGACGCCCTTCGCCGATACCCCGTGATGGACACAAAACGAGCAAGAGCACATAACTCATTATACGGCCATGATAACGCGCGGTATAAAGTTGTAGTTAGATACGGAATATTCGATGATTACCCCGCACGCCGCACGCCGCGCCGCGCGCTTGACGCAGATTACATTTTTAAAAGGAAGTCGGTGTAGACTTTTGTTTGTTGACTCCTTGGTGGAGTTGTTGTCGTGTAATGCTCTTTTAATTTGGTTACTGTAATAAATAGTTCTCTACGGCCATGGGTTGGCTTTTTATTGATCACACGTTTTTCTCGTAGATTAACGTTATATTCTTGTTTTGTTTTCTTTGTTGGTGTGCCATTACTTCATACTCCCTATTACTGACATTACAATAGTTAAAATAATTTAAGTACATGCTAAGTGAAATCATATCGTACATTTTGACAGATTATGAGTTTCGTCAGTTGGCTTTTATTTCAGTAACTTTCATTGCAGACTAGCTCTTCTCTCTGCTTTGCTGTCCCAAATAAGTTCACCTTGCAAGAAGTAAAACTGATGCACATGCATTTTTGCGCTGCTTAGGTAAATGCATCTTCTTCGAGCTTTTAGACAATCTAGGCACTTACAGTAATATACAGACAAACGACAATCGTCAGCTTGTCATTTGTCTGTAAGGTCGCGTAAGTGCGGTAAACGCGAGGGTGAGGCGGAATGACCGAATGACTCGCTTCGACATGGTGGAGCGTAAGACAGAGCCAGCACATTACGGCGCATTAGAGCAGCCGCAGGTGTCCGCGAGTTAGATACGCTTCTGTCACAGTACGACCACTTATAGTAAGATGAACGTTACGTAGGTAGGTACCTACCAAACTTTATATTATGAAAAAGTATTAATCTGCATAGCTAATATGCAAATAAATACTTTTTCATAATCTAATACATTTTTCAAGTGACATAGTTGAATAGAGCCGAAATCTTTAGAAAACTGTCTTTTGGAATTTTAACACCGGGTCAGCACGTCGCATTCTGTACTAAGAATATATCATCATCATCAGCCTATAGCAGTCCACTGCTGGACATACGCCTCTCCTATTGCACGCCGTTCAACTCTATTTTCGGCAACTCTCATCCAGCTGCTACCAGCCATCCTTCGATAGAACATTCGAAGATCATCGTAAAAACAACGCGAATTATCGTCGCGACTAAGAATATATATTTATACTTATTAAAACTGAACAGTTTGTTTGTTTGTTTGAACACGCTAATCTCTGGAACGTCTATTTTCGGCCAGTCTATCCATCGTAAAAAAGTAGGTTTGAATCTCATTTCCTACAAAATGTATGGGAAAAGTTTTTTCAATTTCTGACTTTTTTAGTGCTCAAACTTCGTGTTTTGATCCTTATATGAAAGAGGATCGATAGGCATCAAAAAAAATTATTGTGAAAACTGCCCATTTTCTTGCTGACTGTACACTTTTCTTTCCTAATCTGTGAATGCAGATCATAATATCTCAAAAAGTTAAGGAAAGTCGCCTAAGACCATTTTCTTGTAGCAACAACGGGTAAGATACCGGCCCTTACTGCCCCATCTCAAAAATCCAACCTGTTTATACATATATATATACACATAAGCGTCGACTGGTCAACCATTTTTACTACGGTTATAAAGCTTAGGTACTTAATGCGAAAGGATCATGTAGCAAAATGCTGAAGGACCAATTTTATTAAATCATAGCTGTAAAGAGCATTGAATTCCAACCCCTAGTTTTACTTTAGAACATACAAATACCTACTAGAATCCTTCCAATTAATGCATTGGAATTGTTGACCGGTTGTGATGTGTGATTTCGGAAAAAGAAAAGATAAATTACAAATTTGCATACAGAGATATCTCTGTACGTGTAATTCTAAATTATAAGGTGCAGGGAAGGACCTCACCTATTTATTATCCGGGATTTATTCGTTTATCGAGCTTGCTCTATGTGTTTAGGCCTCGTCCGTACATTGTAGGAAATTATCCCCGTCCTATTGGTTGCACCCTGAAGGCAGAGATGTTAACTTACAAGTTGGTTGGTTTAATAATCTAAAATTAGGAAGTTACCTAACATGGTGGTGTGAATCTAGTTGTGTAGCGGTAACTAAATTAATCTGTCATATTATTATAGATTACGTTACGGTATTGAAATTACGATTGGTAATAGATTTCAGTAAAGGTAAGTACCTAAAGCTTAGGTACCATTTCCATAAACATTCTAATGAATAGTCATTGAATATAAAATTAATTGATAATAATAACAAAATGAATAAATAAACAATCAGTTAAAATGGTCATTATTTGTCAAGGAATGAGTAGAAAAAGTAGTACTACTTCTAAAATCACTTAAAATGCCCATAATTTGACAAACAAATGAAAATAAACGCCGTAACACCATCGTAGCACTCCCAAACTCAGTTAAAATGGTCATAATTTGATATGTAACGGTAAATAAAGGTGTCGTAGCTGCTACCGACGGCTACCGGGAAACAGTTCTTAGGTAAATGACGCGTAGATAACCGATGCGTTACGAGTCGCCCACCGGTTACGCGCCCACTACGTAAAATGACCCATCCACTAGTACTTGGCACCTATAGGGTTGGTTAATATGATAAAACTCTCCTTTAATTATGTTTTAGGTGAAATACTACTAAACATAAGCAACGTTCAGTAAAAAGTTTTTCGTACCTACCTACTTACTTGTATTTTAAGTAATTGTAATACCCGTATACAACTTCAGACTATTGTAATGTGTGTGTTGTGTGTTGTATTGTGTGTGAACTTAGATTTTTCTGCAGGAAAACATTTTTGTAAATAAGTTGTTGTTACAACGAAGGTTTATTTTTCTGCCTGAAAAGTGACTAAAGTAAATACATCTTACATTAAAAGAAAACAGTTTCAGTTCTCAGGTCTTGGCAACCCTACCCATGTATGAAAGATAAAATTATTTACAGTATAATTTATTTAAATGTTTTCCCATAAAAATATGGTAATAAGCCATGGAAATACATATAAGCGTTTGTTTCTAATGAAGCAATTATCTTTTGTTAGTTTAATTACTCTTATTTAAAGCTGAAGCTATTAGAAATAGCTAGAACTTAATGGTTTGGTTACATCTGCTGTGATGCCACTCATCTAAATATATTTTCAAGTTAACTTGAAGAATAGCCCATGTAGTATCTTGAATGAAATCTAATCAGAACTAGTTTTTTTTATGTTTAATGTATGAACAAACCTGTCGGTTTATTCTGTAGAAGTCTCGTGAAAACTTAGGTGAAGTGAGCTTGAAGTGAACTGTTATTCCACTGCATGTTAGAGATGTCCACTATTGACAGCTCTAAGTTGTCACGGTAAGATTTTTTCAGAATAGATTGGCTGGTAATGCAGTCATGCATGAGCATCCAACTTTCGACCATTTTCATTCAATCTTTTTCATCCGAGACGCATCCTCTAAAAGTCAAAAACAAAAGAACACACCTAGACACGTTAAAAAATAAATCAGTACGAACAATAAAGCACGTTCCCACTAAATGTCTGTTTAATCAGTCGAAGTCTGTTTAAATTAATAGTAAATAGTTCAATAAGTTGTGTCGATAAAACGAACAACGCTCCGTTATCGGTCTCCATAAAACCTGGCCACGGCACAATTTATCACACGTTTACACATTTAATTGTCTGTAAGTTCAACCTTATTCGTCAATAATGATAGTGGCGCAGGAATATTTATTGGTTTTCGTATAAAAAGGTTGTATGATATCCCGTTGGGGTAATCTATATTGTGTAAGTTATTGCTACAAGCTACATAATAGGCTGTTGAATAACGCGTCATTCATCATATTAATTTGATAATTAAAACTGTATAGTTTAGCAGAGAAGTAGGAGTAGCATACGTCTAATTCAATTACTAAGTCTAAGTCTAATGTGTCAAATTAGTCGTTTTTGATCATGAAAGGGTACTTACTTAAATGTTTCAAGATTTCAGTCGGAAAACTCCGAGCCTTACATTATACAAGCCTAGGCCTTATAGTTTATAAGCTTTATATAAAATACAACTAGGTAATTATCATCTAAACAAATAGCTCTTTAAATTACCTAACTGCAATTCCGCAACTTCATTCAAGAGCTATTTATAATCTACGTCATGCATGAAAGTAAAGGTTCTACGGCGCTACACGTATGTTTGAACAAAATTCTCTCTCATATTTCTCAGGAAAGGAATCAGGAAATCATATTTCTTTAAATATGATTTCCTAGTAGTAAAAGGTTGTACAAAGGCGAAGGTCGCAAGATAAAGCTTAAGTATGTTTGATTTCATTATTCTTGGTGACGACTTGACAGACTGACGCTAATGCCTCACAGCACGAACGCTCACAATGCTTCCACTAATATACGCGAATTACTTCGTTCACCATTTGATTTGGTCTCATTACTACACTCCTGCGCAAGATTCGGCCATTTGTCATCCGTACGAATATTAACGTCACACTTTCACCCAATTTGCTGGTGGTTTTGTAACTCGACGTTTTGATTGCCCTGTCGCTGAAATTACTATAATTCTTTTATTTACAATTATTAATATTGTTGTTGTAATGACAGAAAATTCGCCATTAAATGTAATTTGATTACGACAGGCACACGGTTAATGTATGAAAAATGTTTTTTTGTTATTATATGCGATGTGAGCAGCTGGGTTTCCGTAATCTTGACACGCTGACTCTAACCCTTCTTTGTCTATAATCAACGTACTTAATGGGTATTTGTAGAAGGTATTAAACAATTAATATCCAATGATTACCACACACCTTTCATTCAACGTATATAACTAAAACCTACCTCTGCATTTTGCTTTGCAAGCTGTACGCCTTTTACTGCTACAATTTCAAAGTTAGCGAGCGCGATTGCAAAGGTGAAATTATTGTTTAAATTTGATCAGAGCCAAACGTTGTACTTAGTGAAGTAGTAAATTGATAAAAGAGAGAAAAACTGTCTAGATTTAACATAATTCACACTTGTTATCTGGTCCCGGGCTGAGTGCACAAGGCGGTCGGGCTCGGCGCTCCGATACCACGCTATAGGCATGTACTCGCTGTAGTACGTATAGGCAGTCCGGTACGGGCACACTCGAGGGTAGATTGTGTTCTGCGGTAAAGCGATAATTCAGCTCAATCTATGTCGTGAGCGCTCGCGCTTTGTTTTATCCGCTAGCTTCTGTGCGCCTTTATTTAGAAAATTGATGAGAAATGGTTTCCATTACGATCTACCGCCTTATAAAAGATATTGCTACGCCGGATTCGCTGTACGTTTGTTCCGAGGGAAAGGAAATGAACGCAAATTTGTTTTCGTGATTGCTAGCTTTGGAACGAATATCGAATTGATATCGATATCATTTTCTTGCGCAATCGTATTTCTCATTAGATATTTATGTGTGACCCCGTGAGAGCCCTTCTCTTCCTTCACGATCGCCTTCGGTTATACAATAATGGATACAGTAATGTGCACATTCTGTTTAGATTGTTGAGAAAATGCTTTGTACGTGTGGTTTAGAAATTAAAAGAAACGTTGTGTACCTTAATGTATAATTTTTGCATTTCAGTTTAAAGTATTCCTGTGCTGATTTGTCCAATGGTACCTACAAATACTCTTTTCTCGATCGAAATCATGTGTGAAGTCAATTAGGTCGTACATAAACATAACTAAATAATAGTAACATTCCGCGGTAACTGGCCGGCACTAACTATGATGTGAGCTCTAAACAGCTCCGTTTGAACGTGCAGCCGCTTCCAATTTGCGTGTGTTCGCATCTCACCACGGACAATCGCTCGCAAATTGCCCGGCCACTGATTGCCCGTCGACGTTTATCAATATTGTGGCTACCATTTCCACCAACCGCCACCGTCCCCACTATCATGTCATAGATTGAGTAATTGTATGGGAAACACGCGACAGATGAAAAATTAGACGCACGTAACAGCTCTCTTGTCGCTTTTGTTATTGATAATTAAAGTAATCATAACCACAAAGAACTGCCTATCATTAATTAAGTCGGTCTGTTTTACAAACGCTACTCACCAATAACCGTGACCTGTTATAATCAATAATTACAATATAACATAATGTAGACGCGGAACTAATGATGCTGTTCCTACTTTCATGTGACGATGTGCTCAGCAGGCCGCCACACCAGCGCACCAGCGCAGCGGCACAAAGCCGGGGTCATCCCACACAATAGTGTTACGTTTATCGACGTGTCGAAATCAAGCATTCAAAGTCGATACCGAAAAAAATATCGATTTCCGTAAATAAGCGAGTGTGGCACATTTATAATAATGATGAATGGAAGCATCGGTTGTTGTTCGCGTCGATATTGCGTATCGAATCGTGCAACCGCTCGAACGCCACTCGGCTACTACATTCATTGAGTGCTAATTGAAAAGGAATATCATCACACCACATCCTGCTATAAATCTAATATAAATTGGGGCGTACTTGAGTTTCTATACATGTATGCCACATTTACAGTTATAAATCAATGTTCTATTCTTGGATAGTCTACTAAATCTTTTGCAGTTTTGGAAGATTTATCTGAAATCTTGAATGGGTAAATCTAAATTCTGTTCATTGTATTTATAGATGCTTTTATATTCCTTTGAGCTAATGTTTCTGGCATTCAACGTAGTATTTTGCAATTCGATATTATTATCATAAACAAAGGTTGATATCTGAGTAATCGATTAGCCATCGATTGCGTGGCGTGGCGTGCAGCGCGGCACGACGCCCGCGCGCCAAATGTCGCGGCAAGTCGCTACCCTCCGCGACCGTGTCCAATCGACTTGTGAACACTGTACTCATGTTTTGGTAATACTTTGTGTGATGATAGGTCATTAATGGATCAACATTTGTAATGGATACCCATACTTGTAAAACTATCGAATGAAAGCGAACGTGGTAATTAAAACACTGCCACTTTAAAAACTATATTTATTTAGTAAAAAAATTACAAAGTAAAATGTTGAACATTTTCATACAAAAATTAAATTTAAATTATTTAAAATGATTTTTTGCTTACATAATCGTCTCTATTGTCTTATCCTGTAGGTACAACATAATTGCTCTATTAAAATAACTCCGATTTGCTTACATTAGGTTATATTAAAATTATTTATAAGTTAATAACTACGTACTTACTTACATGATATTAAACTTAAAAAAAAAAACACAGATTTTGTGCCTCACACGACTATCGAGCACATTGGAAATTAATCTACGGAATTCGAAAAAATATTGTCGCTGAGCGACGAGAAAGTCGGGATAAGGAAAAGGTTACAAAATAAAACTACAACGTTTAATGATAATGTCGTTCTGACTTTTTTCAAAACGGTTAGGCTACAGGGCAAACCCTTAACCCGATCGTCTTCTAGATTATAAGAAATATGCAAAGTCATTTCCATACATCTTATCCACGCATGTAAGGTACCGCATCTTCATTCTCAACTATTGCAGTTATTTTTGTTAGATTGTTCATCTGTTTAGGAGTTGCTCCATAAACAGTGCATGAAGCACTCGATGGTGTCTGCGTTAACACTTGAGCAACTTTCCCGTCAATCATAGTCATGAACAGCTCATGACTTACTTCTATAATATTACCTTCTATTGCTGCAAGCGTTGGAATTAATTCATTAATTTTGGCTTCAAGTTCACTTACAACAACTGTGGTTTTATCTGGAATTTCTTTTGCAAATTCCAGAGAAATTGGTCTGCAATATCAAACTGAAGAGCATGCTATAGGATTTTGCCATAAAACTGCTTTGCTTTCTTCATTCTCGAGTCTTAATGGTGCAAGTGAAATTATAAACAAATTAGCGTCCTATATCTGTTCATTTTCTTCAGGTAAAACTTGTTTATATTCACTTTGTCCCGAGGACCCATCACGACCCCATTTGCTATACAGCTTAAGACCGCTGAATTTTTTTGACACTGTGTCCCAAGTATCCATCGGATCGATATTTGCTATACAGCTTAAGACGCCTGAAATTTTTTGACACTGAGTTTAATACGACAGGAAGTATGATCTAAGAGATCTTGAAGGTTCACTTTGGCACTTATATTCGTTACGGTTATGCAGGAGGATAGCAACCCTTCTTTAATTCAGCCAAAGTTTGGTATGATGGAAATACAGAAAATAAGTTCTTCTCAACAAGTCACGTTCTCAGGTAGGAATATTGAGCTTTGAATAGATCGGTTTCAACATGTATAGGTTAATGCTTCTTCTTTGGTATAGGAAGGTACACCATCTGGACTTCGTAAGATGTTTCGTAGAATGACTTCATTCTCCTCCTTTTCTGTATTTCTCACAATAATCACAATCGAAGCTCACATAATTTTCACCCATATATCGTAAACCTTGTACATAAGCGTTGTGCACATGCCCATGCCATACTCCTGGATTAATTCCATGTTTTTACGTTTTTTTGTATTTTCCGAACACGCGTCATATGGTTTTATTGGTCTATCATGATCTCCAGCTGTATTCAAGTCGGAATTTTCAGATGTTGAGGTATTGCCCGAGTTCAATGGTACTTTAAACATGCGTTTTGGCCCTCGAAACGATCTGGTTTTCTTTGAGCTTTCACCCATTTTCCAACAAATATTTTTCAATATCTGAAGTGCCTTTCCCGCTTATTATTTGAGCCCATATATCGCGTGGAATACAAACGAATTCACTCAATTTGAACTTTTTTTCAGTAATTGCACAGTCACTGAGTGAAGGTATCCGGACACTTTGACGAACATGCTGAAAACCCGAGTATTTATAAGACCCTAGTGTCCCTAGTTTCAGTAACTTGTGCAAAACCGATGAGAAAATTGTTTAACATAGTTCTCATACAAATGCTTTAACCAATACAGATTACAATTACCACAACAGATAAGAAGTACGCAACATCATTATTATCATACGTGTGGTTAAAAAATAAATCATCGGAAAAAAAAATCATAGGAAAATATTTTTTCCTCGGTCGACATTTTTGCTTCTAGCTCGATATGGCGCAATAATGACGCAGGTTTTTTTATTTCCTTGTATTACCGAATGGTTAAGGATTCTAAAAATGTCATTAACTCGACATCGGCAGCTATCGGCAACAAGGAAACCTCTACTTGATAAATATAAAGAAGGAAAATTTCCCTGTGACACTTAAAAATTAAATAAAAAAATATATTTCTCATAAAAACATAACATACCTGTAAACTAGAGATCCTGAGCAATCCAAAAAAGGATAACACTTATACATTCCCTGAAGAACTTAGGAAATATCTTAAGTTGAACTTCTATAATGGGTAATCTAGTTACTATGAAATTATCGAAGTTCAAAGTTTGGGTGTCATTTTATATACCTAAAATTGTTTGTTTTTTACTATTATATGTATGTATGTATGAATATAATATTATTATCTCAGAATATAAAAGAACCAAAGCGGTTTCAATAACAATACTTTTGTCTGAATCCTTTTTGAGATGGAAAATACCGGTTGGCCCCATAGTGCGCCGTCCGCCCTAAAGGTAGATTTCAAAAATACATACTTTTTTCCAAAAAACACAAATGGCTTCCAAAATTACTTAGTTTCAAAAGGCGGTGTTTTATTTCTTGCCAGTTGCTACCGAAACTAAAGATATTGTTTGCACTATGTAGTATTTTAATTTTGGAAGTCGGTTTGGGGAATCATTTAAATCAGTTAACAATTAGCGAAGATATCGATGAACATAATTAAAAATACATACAGACCAACTGACAAACATAGAACCTCCTCCTTTTTTGAAGTCAGTTAAATAATTATTGATTTTTTTTTGTTGGCTTCCCACGGAGTATCATTGGAGGTTGTCAGCTGCTTAACCGGAATTTCCTGTGATTTTAATAAATTGAGGCCTCTAGTCAGGGCTGTTCACGAAAACCATGTTCATTGAAGTATAGAAAAGAATAGACCCCTAAGGAGTGGGCTGTTCAATAGCTAAAAGTAAACTTAGCTAATGAATAAAAAGGAAGTATGTTATGTAGGTATATGTTTCTTCAAATAGAGCATTCACTTAGAACACATCATCGTCCCTTATAACCATTTAAAAAATAAACAGACAAGCTTCGTTAAAGGTATTTAAAATACAACTGAACTCATTCTATTCCTACGTATCAATTATAAAAAGCTCGTAATTGTCAAACGAGAAAGTCGCAGCTCAACGGGCCGTGGAACAGCTGTTCCGTTCGGCGCAGGCGCAGGCGCACCGATCGCGGACAAAAGGACCCACAACAAATGCACTTCCAATTCGCATCGCCACTAATTACGTAATTATGGGGGAGGAGAGAAAAAAAACAGAATGGCGAGCATTCCCTGCGCCCGCGCTCGACACATTAGCTCACGACATTTCTTCACCATAATTTTTTTTCTGCAAATTGAAAGTCATGCATGAGTGTTTAAAATATGAGTTTGATGTCTAAAATGCTTAATTACGTCAATATAATAATTGGTTCTCTTGTTGGATTGATGTTAGCGGTGAGTTCATCAGCTACTTAGCCGTTGGTTAGATCGGACAATGGTGCCGATTCTCTTGTACACCGAACTAAACTATCACTAAAATTCCTTACTTTTTGCTATGAGAATCTTACAGCTATCCTGCATAAAAAATTATCTAAATTTAAAAATAATTTTGACATAACTAAAATCGAATTTGACAATCGCGACTCTTCGACACGTGGTACTTGTTTGCCCTACCCCGTGATTTTTTTTTAGAGCCGCAGGCGCGCATGGGGCAGCCTTGACGTGTTTTATAAGGAATTTTTCACTTTTTGTATGGTACCTAAATATGAAAAATTATTACCTACACGTTGAGTTTTAAGGGTTTATGCGTTTTATAAAGGGGGTCCAAATTGTAATTATTTTTGCGATAGGACACACCATTTTCGAGATATAAGCAAAAGAAAAGAAAAAATACAGAGGTACTGTTTTTGCACAGTCGAGGTGTTGGTGTGAATTTCTATTCATGACAACTAATTTTATTCAACACCTTTTAAATCGCGATTAAAAATAGTCAGATTTAGTTCGATTTAATTAGACAATCAAAATTTTAGGTGAAAAACGTGAAATCCAGAATAGCAAAATTGCCATTTTCAATAGATTAATAACTCATTGCCATCTTAGTGCTGTCAAACTAAAATATAGTTAAGTTGTGTCACTTTAGTTAATTTCAGAATAGGAAATCGTCGTTTGACAGGAATAAACTAAATTTTGGTGATTTTTAGTCTAGTTTAGAGGCATTTGTGACAGAAACGGCACCATTGTCTAGAATACTGAGCGGTTTGGTTTATATAAAAAAATTGGTGATTAAAAAGTGTTTTTTGTTGCAGATGCATTGTTTTTCCTGTTTTAGTTAATTTTAGGGTTAGTGAGAATATTGTCTTTAGGAGAGAATAAATAAAGATAAACCTAAAAAAAGGTAAACCTTTTTTTACAGAAATTGTCGATCCCATAGAAGTAAAGATGACGAGTCGTATAGTATAGCCAATTCAAAATTGTCAGACTTTTCCACACAAATTCAAAGATACAATTCCAAAAAGCGTTCTGGAACAATTTTGAATTTTATCATAAACGTTATTACTTTTTACAATATTATGTTAGCAACAAAAGTTAATTGTTGTCGTTATCGTTCGATCGACGAATAGCTAATTAGTCGCACACACCCAGACGCAGTCACCATATGTTTACAGCACACATATGCAATTTCAATGGTCACTGGACACAAATGCACTGTTGTGTCGTAATATTATGCTTGTCCGTAATTTATTATATCATCTATCAGAATAAATTAAGTTTCGCGTTTTGTCATGTGTGGGAAGGTGTTTTATTTTATGAGGTTTTTTTTTGTTACGTTAGGTAATCTAGCTAGATTTTTTAATTTAGCGTTTGCATAATGGTTTGTGTTGCAGTAATTATTGTATTAATCCAATCCTTCTTTCTAACTGACTCGTTATAAAACGAGAGGACCGAATTCTTGGTGATATTGTTTGACTTGTAAAGTTGTGATGAGATTGACACGTTTGATTGAAGAGATCATGTTAACGAAAAACCTCATAAATTAAGTCTGACCTCTGGATCACTCAGGCTAATTCTTATGACATGAAATTACCCAAATTTTATTGTTTGTTCTCTTTACGTTTGTGCAATTGGTGGCGTTTGCGCTACAGAGGACCAAATTAACCTCTTCGCCGCGTATCCAAAAACTTTTCAGAATCTCAAAAGTTCAATCACAAATTCCCAAAACATCTATGATCAAGCTGGTAAACACTACGTGACTCTCCCTAGCGCTGTGACTATGTGTGTGTGTATGTTTGGCACACACAGGTGCGACCGTCACCTGACTCCGTCGGAACCGGCCACTTCCGCCGGACGCGGCAATTACCGACACACACCACACATACACGCACCCGATATGCCCACTTACACGTGTGTTAAGAAGCTGGCCAGCTAATTGTTTAGCGACTAATACTAGATGTACAGTCTACCTCACGTCTATGGTAACAATTAGACTTCAACATCCCCTTTATTTATTAGCAGTAAATAGGTTATCGTAGTTCAAAAGTAACCACTTGATGTGTGGTTGACCATACTTGGTAGTGTTTTTTTGTTTGCCTATAGTAAGGAGTTTTAATTAATTACACTCACCTTATTGATGATGTCCCTCAAAAAGGTCAGTGTGTGAACGTAAACGAAGTTAAAGACTGATGTGTAAGGATCCTAACACGTGCTGAATGGGTTTTATCTAATGATTTGAAATAAATAAAATGACGAGTGCTCTGTAACTCCGGTACGAAATACAGCTCAATTTCGGTAGAGTCCTTTTAATACCTAGTCTAAACTAATATTATGAAGAGAAGGTTTGATTTTTTGTATGTTTGTTTATAATGGATTGTGGTTTACAAAAAGTACCTACATTATTATTAGATACATTTTCCATGTTACGTTTTAGTAATATACGTATTTAAATTAAAAAATACAGGACCTATCAAATTAAATGTTCTAATTCAAACAAATGCTGTTATGTCTTTGTTATGAAAATAGATTTCAATTTTATTTTGTCATTGGTACAAATCATTGAAATATGTGGTTAAGACGTCACCTCTCATACACGAGGTTGTTGGTTCAAATCCGGGCAAGTATCTACCAATATGACTTTTCAATTCATATGTACATTCTGAGTTTATCTTGGACATTACTGACATCAGTGAAGGAAAAACATAGTGAGGAAACCTAATCCTTAAAGTTAATATAGGTAAGTCGGAAATCGCCAACCCGTCTTGAGCAAGCGTGGTGATCAACACTCATGCCTTCTGTGTATGAGATGAGGCCTTTGCCCTTCTGTGGGAAAATAATAGGCTGTATAACTTTAGCCTAATAAAAATAACATTCCTACAAAAGTTGTAAGTAATCACATAGAAAATCAACAACGTAATTAAGGCGATATGGTTACTCCAATCGCGATCTAATCGTGTGTTTTAATTCGTCATTAATGCCAATGAATATAAATACAGCAACGGTAAAAACGGTAGCATGAATAATAACTTGCATTTCATAGAATACAAAAGTAATTTGATTTGAATTAAAACCTTTTTGTAAAAGGCTTATTTTGCAGTGCCTGTAAGTAACTCTTTTGGGGTGAAGTGGTCGATTGAACCGTTAGGGTGGATTGTAATTAGGATTTTCCCTTGGAATAATTTCTTAATTGGTTTACCTAACAATGACTTTTTTTAAAGGCATAACTGGCTGAATTTGTCGGATTAAAATAGCATTGATATACCTATTTAGATTTACAAGGAGTTTTAGCCAAAAGCATCTACCTACTCTTAAAATAAGAACTTTAATTAAGAAACAACAATTAAAAACTGCTAATCCTGTAAAGTCAGGGCATTTATTTCAAATAGGTACCTATACCTATAAAACAATTTTGAATGTCAAACTTTTAAGTTTAAAGGAAATTGTTTCTAAAATACAGTTCCCTCTCTAACAAGTATTTAGGTACTCTTAGGGGTTATCACATTTCATAAACCGAAACTGTTATAAAACAATGTACAAAAGTAATTAAATGATAAATATCATTTATCATATGATATTTAAGTACAACATTTCCTTTCAAATAATACGGACAAGAACTAACGAAGCTTAAAATCAAAGTTCATTATTCATAATTTCGTTGCGTTAAAGTGAAGTTAAAACTAAACCTGTTGGTATGATAATTAAACCTCCTTCTATGGGAGACTCATTGTTCTTGTTAATTTTTAAATCGATTCTTAACGTAACAATGAGTTCTTTAATGTGAACTTTTTCGTTAACTTGACAGGTTATTTTACTTTTACAAACTTTAATATCTACCTTTTATGCTGCAAACATTTTTGGATTGAACATGAGTGAATGTGACGGACGATAGAAACAAGGAATAGTGGTTAGAGGCGACTGTAAGTAGGTATGCTATATAAGTTCGTAATTCGTCGCCGCGTAGCAATAAATTAATCGAGTCAAACATCAGTTTGTTTTCAACTACTTATTCCATATTAACAAACGATGTTTAACTTACACGGTTAGGTTAAATAAATAAAAAACAACAATTTTATCAACAACTAGAATAAACAACAATTTTATTTTTATTTAAACAACAAAAAAAGTACGAAAAAAACATTTTCCTAATCATATTCTTGTATTCCACATTTAACAGACGTGAGTGGCAAATGAGCGGCTTAAAAACGGTGATAAAATCCCCAGGGGGCTACGGTCCGACGAGAAAGGGGGTGGGTGGCCGTAGGGGGGAAAGGGGGCCGCGATAACATCGCGATTACGCGCTACAAAACGGACGATATCGCGCGCTCATTACCAACACAGGTCACCCGCATAATGGATATTTACAGACCATCTCGCTTTTATATCGCCGATATCGTAATACGCGCAATGATTTGAACTTTTAGAAGCGCCATGAGTAAGCTTGAGCTGAATGTGTTAGAATCATTCCAAATTATGTAGTGTCGGTTTTTTTTGCTATAATTAGACCAAAAAAACGTTTTAGTTTCTACGCCGCCATAAAACAGTGTTTACTGTACTAATACGAATTAAGTTGTTATGAAGAGTAGCTGCTTATAAATTCCGATTACCTACGTACACTACACCCAATGTTTAACTACCGAATCAATTACAACCTTTATTAAAAACAATTTAATATCGTAACAATAAAATGACACGCGGCCGCCGCACACCGGCCTGGTTCGGACGCAGCTAACCGCGAAACGTCCATTTCATTTCCATAATTTCACAAAATGGCAGATTAAAATTCGAAAACAGCGCTGACAATCGCGACGCCGACAGAACAATGCGCCACGCCGTGTTTCCCGCGCATTATCCAATTTGCTTGTCAAAAACGTTGCGCGGGCGCATGACGTGACGCGATACCTAGCCAATCACAATAATAAAAGGCCATAAATGGTACGCATTCTGTACATAAATGTAACGAAACTAATTGGTCTTGTAATAACACGAGTTACTGACTTGAACTGTATGTTCTGGTTGCATAAGACTGTATAAACAGTTATATCTCAATCAAAACGTGCGTGGCACAAATAATACGCGGTGAATCAATCGATACAAAGAAATTAATTACAAAAAAGTGCATACAAAGCGTGCAGCGAGTTATCGCGACAGAACGCGACGCGACTAAAATGAAACGACTAATTACCCAGTGGCCACGCGATAGCATCTCGTATCGCGCACCGCGCCGCACCGCGCCCGCGCCGACCTCACCGGCCACACGGCGGTTTTAAACACAACACTTTGTTAATCATTTTGATTGAAATGAAAGGAAACACAGACTGACAATTAAAAAAAACAATGTAAGCCCATAAAAGTAGATATGAACTTTAAATGGATAACTATGTAGTGTGTATGTATCCTGTGAATCAGCTTAGAACAGTAACGTTACAGTTAGATATTAGTAATTTTTCGTATTATATTGAAGTAAGTAGTATGTGTAGCACCTACCTACCTACCTTATACATAGTTTAGTGTAAATAAAGAATACATCCTAACAAAATATGTGCTATTTAAAATATCTGTTAAATGAACTACAAAGGTACACAAAAATCAACAAATAAAATGTAAGATTTCAATCAAATTCCTGAACATTGTCAAAAAAAAAACATATAAGTACGTAGTTACCTACATAAGTAATGAAACGAAAACTTTCTAACGTCCATACTACTGTTATTATAAACGCGATACGCACAAATGTAATTATTAATAATAAATTAATATAACAGTGCTTGGTAATGCCTAA
The DNA here is from genome assembly GCA_914767645.1 of Hydraecia micacea. Lineage (NCBI taxonomy): Eukaryota > Metazoa > Arthropoda > Insecta > Lepidoptera > Noctuidae > Hydraecia > Hydraecia micacea. The sequence continues at coordinate 6,630,349 of OU611779.1, read as the reverse complement.
TATTTTATTATTCATAGTGATTTTATTCGTGTTACAAACGCGCGGCCATACCGTTTACGGCGCGACTAAATGCTTCGGTTAATTACCGCGCGATAAAATCACCGGGTGTAAAATAAAAATCGCTCCGCTTTGCTATTCAAATCGCAGTGTCTGTGCAATTACGTATCTTAATGGCAAGATATCATTAACTGGAGCGCTCCTGTTCCACTTACTCCACTATTGCGTGCAAATAAAATGTCTTTATAATCAATTAATGCTATAATATAATAGCGTTTATGCAGCAATTACCCGCCACTGTGCGTAGGGCTGCACCGACTTGCCGAAATTCCGAAGAATGGATATTTTTGCTGTTGAGTTTTCACAGCTGCTGAGAGGTCCTGCGATTCTTAATTGAGGCAGCGATATTAAATTTTGTTCAGCAATATAAAAATTCCACTATTTTCGACTTTTTATCTACAATAATAAATAAAAATAAATAATAAAATCGTTTATTTATAAAACATAATATACTAACTACTGTCAATGACTTCGTTCGCGTGAAAAGTGTTTGTATTTTTTTTTTTGAGGTTTGTTTATCGTTGTGTGGAGGTAAAAGCCAAGCCTATTCTCTAGTAATGGATGGACAAGCACAGAACCGGTCGAAGTAGCGGTACTTGGGGAGGCCTATGTCCAGCAGTCGACTTTTTCGGCTGAAATGATGATGATGATGATATGAAATATGTCCTATAGCACACAGCAATACCATCAGCTTCCCATTAGTGATAAAACATAAATTTTACCACTTTAAGTATAATATTAGTGGCACTGTGTTACTTTTCGGAGAATACAGGCTTGATATTACCTATTGTCTTGATAATAATTAAGTCTTTCGCTATTATTTATTCAGTTCTACTCGTAGTTATTACCATTCGCGTTCATATAGCACAACAATTCTTGCATCCACGCATTTTTTTCTGTTCGACAGAGACAGGTGTTGCATTCGATTCCATTAATTCCAATGATTATTGTAGAGTGCTTGTAATTACAACTAGAACGAAGTGTTTGATGAAAAAAGCAATCTAAAATAATACCTACTTATGCCTGTTACGATCTTTTTGCTGAGTTACTTATCAATGCTAGACGTTTTAAATTATGGAAAAGCTTAAGGTGAGAATGTGTGAAGAAAAAATATTTTAAGCCTAAGTTAATTGCAAAACGGTCGCGCGTTCTGGTTTTAGTACAGCTTTAACGCAATTAAGATTTTGCCATGATGCCTATTTAGAAGATAGAATATGTAAAAAACAAGTTGTTTGAGAATGCCTGTAGAACGTATCAGAAGTGCTGAAAAAGCGCATACGAAAAAGCACATGTATTGACGAGATATTTAGTCCATGTTACTTTTACTGTTTTATTTTTTTATGTGTATTTTGTATTTCACGAACTGTGTCCAAATAAACTTATTCTTTCTTTCCATCTTGTGGGTAACAAGTAACATTGTGGAAATATGCACTGAAGTTGGTTTTCAAATATTGGAGGGGCAAGCTCGTAATTTTAAGAACGTTCACAATCTGTCTGAATCTGTCAAAAATACCTGTAGTTTCCCTACATGTTTGACAAGTTTTTGACATTGTTAGTCACTGAGATGAGATTGCGACTAGATTTTGAACGTTTTTAATTACGGGAGTTGGCCTTCTGATATGTAGGTAACCGTAGATATATACAGTAGGTACGTCAAACTTACACACTGCATGCAGGACTAAAGTCTTCGTTTAGTATTGTACTGTTACTAAACTTGAGCTAACAAAGGATATTTAGCTACACATTTAGCTACATCCCTGTTATGCAGATCCTGTGTTAATTCACACACTGCATTGTAACAATGCATTAAGTGCATACAATATGAACCGCTCCACTGTTTTAATGGCGCCCATTAGCTGCGTTTACGTTACCGGCCTGATTAATATGCTAATGTATTATACATTAATATTTTAATATCCCTATGCAGTGCCTGAAATGTGGTAGTGCCACGTTCATATATCGTTACTCTTTATAAATCACACCTTTGTTTTTAAAACGTGCGTAAAAGTACGGTTAGACTTTATGGTTTTGGCGGTAATTATGGCATGGTTATGAAAAGTAGTTAAAAGTGTAGATGCTAAGATTTCGTTGCTGAGTATAGATCTTAGGATTGCCACACACAAACGTTCATAAAAGTCAAGAGCTGTAGCAGATATGAGAAGAAAACGTTTTGAAAAAGAACCTGATTTTGGGTAGCTAACTCATGGAAAATGCTAAGCAATGCATACTAAATTGAATTATAACTTTATTTATATACAACTAGCTGCCCGGCGCGACTTCGTTCGCGTGGTGTCCTACTAATACCCCCTACCCTACTCCTACCAATCCTACCCCTGCCCTTCTCCTACCTTACTCCTACCCCTTCCCTACCCCTTACTCCTACCCTACTCCTACCCTACTCCTAACCTACTCCTACCGTACCCCTACCCTACTCCTACCCTACCCCTTCCCTACTCCTACCGTACCCCTACCCTACTCCTACCCTAACCCTTCCCTACTCCTACTGTACCCCTACCCCTACCCTACTCCTACCGTACCCCTACCCTACTCCTACCCTACCCCTTCCCTACTCCTACCGTACCCCTGCCCTACTCCTACCCTAACCCTTCCCTACTCCTACTGTACCCCTACCCCTACCCTACTCCTACCGTACCCCTACCCTACTCCTACCCTACCCCTACTCCTACTCTACCCCTACTCCTACCCTACTTCTGCCCTACCCCGAGCCTACTCCTAGCCCTGTCATTTGCGTTTTGTTATTCCAAGTCTGATTTTTTTTTTTTTTTTTCTGATTTTTTTTAGTATCTTATGTCCGTCTCCTGGCTCTAAGCTACCTCCCTACCAATTTTCACCCAAATCTGTTCTGCCGTTCTTGAGTTATAAGTGGTGTAACTAACACGACTTTCTTTTATATATATAGATGTGGAGACAACAATAAATGAAAACATTGACAATATTAATGCATAAGAGTATTTTGGAACTATTCAATAAATCGTAACATTGAAATTTAAGAAGTTATTTTTTAAACAAAGTACCTAAATAGTAGTGATGGGCCGACTATAAGTTTTGCCGATAACTGACTAGCTATAGTGACTAAACTATTGCATATATTTGATTGAGAGAACGTCATTAGATATAAACAGTTTCATTTATTGTCGTATTATCTCTACCTTGTATATTCCGATGTCTTGAACTTATTTAAGTCTATTAAATACTCCTATCTAAACGCTGATTGCAATAAATAACTCCTTCATAAAGTAAAAACAAAAACTCGGACAACCAGACCACTGCAATTCTTCAGGCTCTATTAAATAGACATGATAACATAAGTGTTGCATCGTAAACAAACATCCGCATTCCGCAGGAAGTAAGTATATAAAGAATATATTTTCCCACTGTCAATAAACTAGTGCTCATCTAGATATAACATAAGCTGCGCTTCCACGAGCAATTTTTTCAGCAAGTTGCCAGCAACAGTTGCCCGGGGTACTGGAACAATCTGGCATATTCCTTAAGATGGTGTGGGGTGGCAGTATCTCTAGCAACGTGCTATGTGGTGCCATCACGGCTTGATATTGTTGTGACGATATACAGCGTGCATAGGAAATGTGTGGTCATATTTAAGGGTGTGGTACAGAACATCGAACTGAACAGCTTTCTCCAAGGGACCGACATCGTAATCGCGAAAAAATGATCAGCTGTCCCATACAACACGGCAATACCTACTTGATCTAAATGTATGGGACATCTGACAATTTTTGCGCTTACGATGTTGGTTCTATAAAGTTTTTCATTTTGATGGTCCGTACGACAACCTTAATATGACCACTTATTTTTTATACACGCTGTATTTGACCAATATTGGTCAGAAATTACCAATATACGGGCAACTAAATTTAGTTGCCCGTGTGAGTGCCCCTGTGCTTTCCATAAAAACTGTTGATGTAGAACACTTCGCTGCTCAAACATAACTTGTGTGTGTACAGTCTATCGCTTTCCTGTCCCAATAAAAACGATGCAGCCCTTTATCCTACATCGATCACAAATACAGTTACCTACACCGAACTAATGCTGGCATTAGTCCACAGTAATCGTTGTCTGTTTGACTTCGCCATGTACCGATAAGAGCTTGACACGACATTTTTAAACACCATAAAGAGACATTCGAAAACATTCGAATTCATGGAAATGTAATTTTTCTGGCATTAGCAATGTTTACACAAGTGTTGTTAAAAGCGTTTTATTTTGAAGTCTATTTGATTTGAAGAAAGACTGGCTTTTGCATACAGCTTGACCGACTTAATTAAGCATTTTTTTTTGCCTACAAATGACAGTTGCGCTGCGCCCTTGACTCAACACAGCAGTTTATAATCGATCACTTCCAGCCCTTAAGTGTCAATGTAAGTCTTTTTTATTAAAAAATATGAACAAGTGAGTCATATAGTATTTTAATGTCCGTGTGTAGTCGGCTCGCTGGACAAAAAGCCTAAAATCGCTTGTAATCAGTAATTACGAGTGGTGGCAGCGACGGAAGCAGATAGAGATCTACAACGCAACGGCGCGGGCGCCGCCGGCGCGCTTGTTGCCCATTGATTTAGTGCTAAACACTCGTTAAATGCTTTACTTTCAGTGGGTATATGGAACAGTATTTGCTAAAATGCTTATAGATTTTTGATTAAGAAGATTTTCTTTTATTTTCAGATGAAATCCGTAGATTAGATAGTTTCAGGCTACATAAATGTTGTTTCAGTTTATTTACGTAATGCTGCAGAATTGTATATTATCTAAAAAATCTGTTCAGTTGTGAAACTACGAATTCGTACATGCAATTGTTACAGAATAAGTGTAGCACAGTTAGGTTAGTAGTTCCTCAAACCCCACAAGATAACTTCATGCATTCATTAACACATGTAATACTTAGTGGTTACCGAGGATTACCTGAAATTGGCACTTCACATACCCATTGCGATGTATCCGGGCCAATAAAGCTATTTTGAGTATTAATCTACAAATATAGCTCTCAGAATGAGAGGTACTCGTTCATTATCGCGCATTATAGTTAACGATCGCAATGCATCTTAAGTGAAACGTATTTTGCTTTGTTAAAACGGGTACTTACCGAAAGCGCAGGAAACATTAGTAGGTGAACAGCAATAAAATGTTAAATATTACGCGAATTGAGGAAGCATCAGCCATAACTCACTCAATTAAACAATCTTTTAACGGCAACTATGCAATGCGAGGAAGTCGTTTAAGTAAACTGACCATAGCGTCATGTTTTTTGTTCCTACTCATAACAGATTCGTATAGAATGTACCTACCTACTATAGATACAAACAACAGATAAAGGGATAAGTTAAATGCCAATTAAATTAAGTAGGTATATGTTTTATTACACGACATTCTGGTGCGGTCAATGTTTTCTAATTAAATTATGTGGCAATAAACATTCATTTCTGTAATTATTTTTGTTTTCTTAGGGGTCGTAGTTATCCGCTTATTGCACAATATTTTAATTATAATTTAACTAACGACCCACCCCTGCATCGCACGTTTTTTACGACTTGACATAACCTTGAGATTTCTATTCTATATGTAATATTATAATGTAATATACACATAAACCTTCCGGCATAAATTATCTAAATGATGATGAAGACCACATCAAAATACATGACATAGGACTTTAGAAGATCTACGCGGTCACTCAGAAGTATGGACATTTTATTGCAGGATACAGACGACATTGTAGGTAATTTATATAATACATAAGCAATTAATTAATTACTGTAACTGGTGTATAACCGTTGTAATTAATAATAATAAATAAATTAATAATTGCGGTCAGTCTCGGCATCTAGTTATTAATTTTTCTTAAAACCCAAAGTATCATTTGTGATACACCCTTTTTCGGCCCTCTGGAGAGGGGGGGAATTTTATTTTTTCAAAAGTCCGTATGTTGACTACTACTTCTACCAAAAATCATGTGGATACCTACGACGTTATTTAATACCCTGCTTATCGAAAAAAATAACAGAAAAAGGTGTTTTACCAAAGAGCCAACCCTACTTTTAGGTTGAACTATACTGATCAGTGATCATCAATTTTACACTGTGATTTCGTGTCTTTTGTAAGGTATTGATTTCAATCAGAAAATATTCATTTCACTATAACTGACAACAAAAACTCTTCGTGTCTGTTGTGATTAAACATCGTTTAAACAACATAAATATTAATACGGCACGAGTGGGTATCGGCGTGGCGTGGCGTGATACCAGCCTAGTTTTTATGTAACGCGTTGTTCCTACGTAAATATGTGTAATAAATATACTTTGCATTTATACCCTGTTATTATATCAGCTCCAACTTTTTGCTGTAAACGATTATGTAAAAAAAGGTTTGAGTAAACAGTTGAACTTAGAAATTATAATTTTATGAGCGCCTTATGTTGATGATAAGGTAAAGATTGTTACAAGCAGTCGACTGGATTAAAAATATAGCTGATAAGTTGCTTAAGCGTTGTGAGTAGCTAATTGGATATTTCTTTACTGCCCCCTCAGTACAGGTGGCTGCGATCCTATCGTTCCCAATAAGTTATGATGACCATCAAGGCATCAAGTAAAATATGTTTGTATTTCTAAAGTTACATGGTTGTTGATCGTGGTCACTGCGTTACCCCAACGCGCTGGAGCACGCAATGCTTTGTAGAGGCGATTCTAGAAAACGGTCGTTTTGCGATTAGATCTGTGCAGGAGGCAACACTGGGGTGCTCAGTGGTGGGGGGAGGGGTGCTGTTAATTGCTCCGTTTTGTGAACACGGTCGGTGGCGTGCCCCGTAGGCAATCAGCGGCCTCTGACTGATTGCTTTTTAAATAGGTTTTATGCCCGCTAAAAATGTTTCGAAGGAAATCAAAGAGAAGTTTTCATAAGGGCCGATTGTGTAAACGCGACCGAGGACAAGTTGTTTTATAAAACGCGAATCTGGCGTGACAGCCGTGACGTGGCCATGACGTGCCACGTACTCTATGACTTTATAATTGTTTCAATTCCTGAGGAGTCCGTCATGTAAAATGTCAAATTATTAAAAAACAAACTATCGTGGAAGAATGAAGTCGAACAACAAAAAAAGTGTACCATAATAAGGATGTCCAAAGTCGGTGAAAAGTTTACATTAGCCGCAAAAAACTAAGCAAGCATGCTAATAAATTGGCGTACACATAAACACTTTTATTCGCAGACATAAAGTTACATAGCGTGCAATCAGAACGTTGCACATAGCTCGGCTCGTATATAGGTTCATATTCGTAACAGCCCTAATGGAGCAGTTGCAAATGGAGATAGCACACACAATTTAACACGGGCCTATTAACCGAGTCTGAGCCGATGGCGTGACAAAGCGGAGTTAGCTCCACGCCGCGTGGCTGCCCGCTAGGTGTTCGTTACAACTGGTAAAGTGCCACGGAGAATGTATTAAATTTGCTTTTATATAGTACTTCTAATTAATCTTTGCTTTAACCTCGTTTGCCTCTGTTTGCTTGACCAATACATTTGCATGTAATAGGTCGATTGGCAACTCTATTTTTTATTTTGTTAAACTTGTCACTTGAAATTTGCCTATTCATGTATTCATATAACTGTTGGTGTCGTTGTATATGTAAAAGTGTCAAAGTTATTAATTATAGAATCTCGACTTCTTGATGTTGTATTGAAACCAATTGATAGAGTGCATTTTTCTTTAATTTCGTAAATAAAATTAATATCTGGCAAATATAAACGTCACCGTAATACAAAACCGTAAGCGAACATCTGTGTAAAAGGTGTGACAACAGAAAAACAATTGCTATTTTTAATTGACAACATTTTAATTACAAAACACCACAAAATCTATGGGACATAAAATGCCACATCTCGGATTGCTTAAGTACATCGCTGTGTTATAACTATTATAGCATTAGGTACTTTATTACATACATTTAATACTTTAAGTTGTGTATTTAATACTAACAATACATACATCGTATATGAATAGTTATATATTTATATTATAATATACAGTAGGTATGTTTGCACAATGTCGTCGACTGGTGTTCCGAGCCACTAAGTACTGTACAGTGCTCTTCAGTACTCTTTAGTGCTACATCATAATACACTCGTCGTCGTATCACTCATTATGAGATTCATTTGTTTGTGTCTGACAATTGCCAATTTTTCTTTTGTTTTTTAAATGTTTACGCCTAGGATTCTCTGCATGGAACATACACTTAACACTCTTGCTTGAAGAAATAATTTATTAGATACAGAATGGAGTCACTAACGTAGCGAATCTAATCTGCGGATTGAACTGTGAAAACGCAGGTCATGTTTGTCGGAAAACTGACGGGTATGAATAGAAGCAGATGAATCCTTGAGTTGAGATCGTGAATTGGCAAACGTAGATCACGATCAATCACTGATATTGTTTATAAATCAATGGATAATATTTCTTTATCACGAAGATGCAACGCCGAAGCAAACCTTGTGGAACATTTCTTAAATATAAATTAATCGATAACGGAATGTTTGAATTCCAGCCTATTTATTCTCTATTGTAACTTACAAAGCTTTGTCTAATCACTAGTTTATCAATAAGTAGTTAACACGACATCAATTATATTTTACACGTTCTTAATATCAAATCTGGGCTTATAATATCACATATCTCGGACAGGCAATGTCCGTCTCAAGGAAAGAATATTCGAACAAGAAACTCGTGCAAAACAACAGTGCAGCAGACGACAACTGAGTCAAGAGAAACCAAATATGTAAGTTGACCGGGAAATGGCTTCTTCTCTAATATCCAAAGCACTCGTCTTTGTAGAGTTTATCACTTTGTTTCATATTTCACTTTTGGTTTTTGTAACGTCAAAATCACTTTGGATGGAAATTTTCACTTGTCATTTGTAAGTAAGGGTTTGTTCACATTACACGTGTATGGGTTCATCGTCGTCCTCGTCATCAGAGCGCCTGTCTGCGGGGGTGTCGGGGGGTGAGCGGTGCGGGGGCGCAGGGCTCCCAGGGTCGAGGTCAGGCGAGGGTGTTCGTCGCGCATGCGCGTAGTAGCCTAGCGCACCGAGCGCCGGCGCACCTAGTGAGCCCAGGTGTGCCGACGGCCCTGGCAGGCCCAGGCCGAGAGGTGGGACGCCTCCTAGGGGCGCACCGGGGTATAACCTGGTGACAAAGAACAACGTAGTTGTAGGACGAGTAACATAAGTAGCAGAAGTGCAAGTAGGCAATGCAATGTTTGGATTTCAAAAACACAAATCTTTGCCACCTTTATTGCTTCAAAATTCTGTATATAGGTACTAGAGACAAATTAAATAATAAAGACGCTTTTAGTGCAAAGGCCTGTGAAACTATTTCTAGACAAGCAAACTCACCGATAAGGCAAGGGCTTCTGCAGCGTGTTCGCGCTGGCTGATGCAGCTGCTGCAGCGGTGGCGGCAGCTTGCCGGTAGTACAGGTCTGCCGCCGCGGGCGCAGGCTGCGCGGGGTACGCTGGTACCCCCGGCCAGTAGCCTCCGTACAGCCGCTGGAAAGCGGCGTAGTTGCCTGCCTCAGCAAGCAGTTCTAGTCCTACCGCCGTTTGTCGCTTCCATTTTGTCCTGGTGGGAGAAAAGAGGTGGTGAATAAGGGTAGCATTTAAGCGACAGGAACAGCGTAATCAGCCTACAACGTTCCCACTGCTGGGACACAGGCATCCTCTCTGTGAGAGGGAATGGGCCGTGATCCACCACGCGGGCCCAGTGCGGATTGGTAGATGTCACATGTCTTCTAATTTTTGGTTCTAGGACATGCCGGTTTCCTTACTATATTTTCCTTCGCCGATTTGAGAGCAGTGTGATGAAATAATTTACACAAAGTAAAGCGCCTCTCTAGGTTCGAACTTACAACTCGTAAGTCGCGGCCATTTCTATTGGGCCACCATTGCTCTACATACAGGTACATTATTGACATGTGCAAATTGTCATTTTCAAAGAGAGCTAGATTAGAGCATAGCCCTTTGCCGTCTTTAATATCCACTGGGCTTTCAATGATAGAGATGACAAAATGAATCCAAAGATTGGTTATTGCCAACCTTCACCCAAAAATGGACAGATAAATCAATATAATGATGCCAAATTGGATCAGCATTGATTCAATTCGGTTGTAAGTTGCCAAATGATAATTTTGAATATGTTTAGACTGTATTAGGTTAATTACAATTCTTTCAGGATAATTATGTTGGTACTTTGTCAAGGAACACTCGTGAACCAGTGTCATATTATACCATCGCCTAACCATTAGATGCAAAACCGTCTCTACAACATTTTCAGGGGGCGTTTTTTTCCTTCTTATTCTGTAGACAGTAGATAAAAAAAAATACCGAAATGAAATCTTAGAACATAATAACAACTATTAAGAACTCAAATAAAAAATGTAACTCAATCGCAAAAAGTACGATTGAAAAAGTTCACAGTCCATTTGAAATCGAAATAAATCGTTACGAGAATCCCACAAGTACAGAGAAACGATTTATGTCACATTACAAACTTAAATCGACTCTAAAATTCTGTGAACTGCCGTTTACGGACCCTACGGCGATAGATCACGCGCTGTGACCCCAATCGTCATCAAATTTGTCACAGTGCACTCGAGACTACAATGGAGATACCACAGTGGTAAAACTAATAAAAAAAATGTAAATAAAATAATAAATTTGACAAAACGTCTTGGGCACTAGTGGAGTCGCCGGAGCGTGGTCGAGTACTTTAATTTGATTTATTTGATTCGGTTGGAAAAGGGTAAACGCGTATACATTACGCTACAATACTCACGGTTATTACTTTAGTTTATAACTGCTCCGTCCCACAATGTTATTTAGCAAAAAGTTTAATGGTTGCATACTTGTAAAGAATGACGATCTAAATTCTATAGGACTTCCGAAGAGAGTTTTACGAACATTAATAACATTTTAATTTGCAATTGTGTGCACTGAATTAAGTATATGGTTACGTGACTCACGTAAAGCTCTGAAAAATGCCGAAAATTTTATAAAAATACCTTCTTCTATTCTTTTTTGTTTAAGAAAAATATGTACCTACGTCTTAAAAATTTCTTCTGTATTTACCTAATAACTTATTCTGTGTTTTGATTCAAAAATCCAATAACCAGTTTCATTACTTATTTGCTTTACATAATTACCCCCGCACTAATTTGAGGAAAACAGCTAAGAATTAAAAATAATAAGATAAAAATAGCTCTTTATTTCTGTTATTCGCATTTATTTTTCGCGCTCATCAAACAAACAAACGCAACCCCATTTGAAAATTTAATATAATTTCGTTGTGGGTACTCGATTAGTTCTGAAGTGGTTGGTTATTATCGTTGAGTGAGTTTTTTATTAATTCGTAGGGAGTCGCTCGTCGCATTATCATTGCTATTATTAGTCGCGTAGTGTGCGCCCATTGTTAGCCGCGTCCTCGCACAACCAGACGCTTCACTGGCCACCTCGTTAATTAATTTCTATAAATGGATCATTTAATTTTATTAAATGCAAATGAGGGGGAGTCCATGTTTTAATGCTCGTCATTTCTTAAATAATTTTCATTTTTTGTAACCCCATTTATTATCATCTGTATAGTTAATTCATAGCCTAACACATAAACTAGCCTCACAATAGGAGACTTTAGCTTCAAATATAACGTTAACACTTTAAGCCGTATTAAACTCGATCCTAATTTAAATACTACACTTTAATTATCAGTAGCTGACAAATGATCGATAGAAAGCTGTGCTCTCATTAATCATGATATTGTGACGGCTCGCTCTTAGTGTACGTCACTCGAGAGCACTTATTTAATTGTCAAGTGCTGAATGAGGGGCAATCTGCTCAGTGACACTATTCTTTTTATTGCCGCCGCGGGCTACGAACAAAAAGCTCTCGGAGCGCACTTAAATTTGGACTGCCATCTCAAGTCGAGACCTCTCGACAGACAATACGCTCCTCTCTGTCTAACTCGAGGGCGCGAGGCGAGACCGGCTCTCCTCCGTCCCTGTTCCGCCGTCCCCCGGTGGAGTCTGAGTACGCCCCGCCCAGTGGTTTAGTGATTTGATGCTGCGTGAACTGATTCAATTGTTGTTCGAGGAGACCCGTCCAAAAACGGGCCTTAACAGCTCTCGTTAAAGACGAAAATTGTCCGGTAAAACGATCCCGCTTACGACCTCTCCGGGGGGGAGGTTGTTTATCTCAGTTTGCGTTTTTCGGCGACGTGATGCGAATTCGGCTTGTATATCCGGCAAACAAAGAGCACTTTCATCGATCGGAACGAGTCGCGGCGCGCCGCCCGCTTACGCTCTTAAGGCTCCAACACGGAGTCGGGCCCAATTTGAGCTTTATCGAACGTTATTTATACGCTGCTTAGAAAGTTTCAGAAACATGTTTGTGTGAGCGCTCTTATGGGAATTGTTTGAAGTTTAAGCACCTTTATTGTTGTGAACCTGACACATGAGCCTATCTGAAACAATTTTTGAGCCTCCGTCTGTGCTGTGGCATTTAAGACGGTTTTGGTAGGGTTTAAGGAAAACTACTTCAGTAATTTTGTTGGACTAGTGCCACTTTTGCCCACTTATTTTAAATATATGACTTTTTAGGCTTGGATTCAGTTGAGGAGAGTGGAGCCTTCTTATATTATTTAATGAAATATTAATTTGATTACTGCATTATTTTTTTAATTCAATATCTTGCTTAAAAATATGAAGTATGTAATACCGATGGCTATTTTGGGACTAAATTGCATTTTAATTTGAATATTAAAAAGCACTTTGGTATTTTTATTACCATTATAATTTATTTTTAGTTGCAATCATGTTTTTTTAGCTTTATAATGTATACCTACCTAAAGTTTTTTGCCCAAACTAATGATGTCAGATAAATTAAAACTGAATACGAATCAAGGAATAAGTACAACGAAGTAAATAAAGTTCATATTTTGACGATTAGCTGTCAAAAAAACATTGAAAATTTAAAATGTGCATACCTACTCATTCAAGTAGGTACCTAACGATGATGGAACCATTTGTTTCCAATTAGGTACTTATGGGAAGAACAAAAAATATAAAAAATGTGGGGTGAACTTTGTGATGCGAATGTGGAACAAATAATAAATTTCTAGTTTTTAAACTTGAGACATACCTAGTTTCAAGAGAGTTTCATTATAAAAATATATTGTTTTCTCAATCACATCATTGGCACTAGCAAAAGACAGAATTATAATTATGGAAAAGGGAGAGGGAGGCCTTTGCCCTGCAGTGGGACAATTCAGGCTCTAGTTACTTACATTAGAATCACATCCACATACATCCACTCTATAAAAATGTTGGGGTTTCCATTCAAAGAAATTGCCTACAAGTAAAAAAAAATTGACATTTCGCATACGTACTGATAAGTATTTGCTAGCCCAAAAAAAAGGAAAAACAGTTTTTCCCACTGACCCACAGGTGCTTCAGAGTGCTGGGCAATTGTCTCCTCTTTTTTCCCGTACCTTACACTATTTTCATCCATGTCTGCCCTGCAAATAGGTACATCTAGATCGCTACAAGTGGACAGTGTACACCAGGAACTTTTACGTTTACAGAATATTAAAAACGTTGCATCGTGTCTATCTTCATATGAGAATGATATACGGACTTATTGATTGAAGGGATTTATAGACTTATAACGACCTCTCTCTTCGACGATCTTAAACTATATTTAACTACATAATTCTACTCTCCCGCCCTTAGCTACGCCGCTACGACGACGCTACGAATACCTAAATATTTAGTCAAATTATTTAGAATATACCATACCACATCATTTTCATCTCTGGGCATAGAATAGCAGTAAAGACCTACCCGATTTTATAAATAATAACTCCTTTACTCCAGATTCCAATGAAAATGCCATCCACGTGATGCGAATAGGTTGATCAAAAATAAAATATCTTTGCGATTAACAGAAGTAGGAAGAGATTATATCATTATTTATCGACATTTATGAGCATCGGGTGAATATAAAGACCCATTGAAATTATACATTGCAAAGGTCATCTGAACGATTAACTATTTGATGCTATTACTCACTACCGTAGCGCGACTGACAAAAAATATAAACTACATTGAATTGAAGAAATAACAAATGTAGCAATTTGTCTGCTAAATCTAAGCTACGTAACCTTATTTTAATGAACAAGTAGGTAGGTGTACAATAAAACATTTCCTGCAACTGGAACGTTCACTAATATCAGATTGCATCATGCGCCAGACTTAGAACTGCAAAATTGCTATAGAACGAATAATCCGTCTCGCAATCCGCTTATTAAAACCCGGCCAAAACTGAAATGGCATTTGCAATATAATGATTAGTGGTTAAATGATAAGCCGGGCGACCGGAGCGTCCTTGCTTCGAATCCCGTGTCTCTGCCGTGTAATTTGGAAGGGTTCGCTATAACCGATTAGTCTGGTTCTCGGTAGCTACGTTGAGTCGCGGAACCCACGCATTATGTCATTAGAGATGTGTAAGCACACGTACGGAATTTTAATAAAGCTGCTGCTATTTAGGATGCTAGAATCAATCAATTGAATAATCTATTGTTTAAAAAGCACGTGCCGTTCCGATTGTTCGATGTAATTTACGGCTTGTCGACTTGTTAACGATTCTTTAGGTATACTACGATTTGTAATCGACGAGGGAGACATAAATGGTGCAATAATAGGAAATCGCTGCATATTAGAGTTCAATGCTGCCCTTCGTGGATATATTTACAGCAGTCTTCATATATTCATTTTATAGTCTACAGTTTTCGCTATCTTACATTAACAGGTTTTGTATGAACTTAAATCAAATATTTCCAAACTTTCTTATTAAATTGATCGCTGGGCTGCAAAAATCTATATTAGTTTTACAGGTTTGGTCTGTGGTTTGGTGTCTTTTTCATAGTATGTACCAAAATTTCTTTCTTTTACCCATATGGGCAATATCATCTCTCCACACTACACGAAACCAGAAATTCGAACAATAATCAGTAGTCATGCGTATCCAGTGTTTCATGTGGTGTGACTCGAGGCTCCCACGTAGCCTGGGTGAGCGGCAGCGTTTATACAAATGATACAAATTTACGAGAAACCCTAACCGTTTAGTCTCTAAAGAATATTTACACTTACGCGTACGTTTCAGTTTCCATATGGGAAAATGATCGGTCATATCGTCGGTCTTCACCATAATTAAATATAAATGTGATACATTTGTGAAAATCTAGTGAGTTTTAGGCCAGTATTACAGAATGTCACTCAATATTCAAGCATTAGGTACTTAAAACTAGATTCAAGCTATTTGATTGGTTGAAACTAATTTTAAGTAGTGCTTGAGTATTGAGTGACGTTTTGTAATTGTAATACGGGACACAATTTTTTCACATAATAATATGTGATGAATAGTTATCTTGTTAGGAAAACCAATTTCGCGTCACTACATCTGTAGAATCTAACACAGAAATCGGGGTGTTTGCCCTAAAAGACTAACCACGTCTATTCCATAATCTATCTACGCATTGCAAGCTTTTCGATGTCTTAGTAAAAAATAGATACACACTGGAATCTACTTCACTTTAAACACGACACGTCAATATCGCACTTCTAAATCAATAAAGTCGACAGCAATAATTCGCTCGAACATTACGACGCGACTTAATAACGGACATAGTCGTGCGACCGAACTAGTCGCAACACAGGTAGGTGTTGTTACGAGCGTCATTACAGAATACGTCATTAGGTAATCGCGATGGATTACACGTTTCGACGACTAAACGCCGATAAACGACATTTTGTTCGCGGCCCCCGGCTTATTGTGAATTCACGATCGTTCCGACAAAATATTATAACTATTGATGAATCATGCTGTGAATCAGTCTATGGAGGTTTGATATCTAGGTTTCTTTGGTTCGATATTCAAACTTTATTTTAGAATGATTTCGTATTGCTTGCATGGAATTAGTATGTACTATGTAGTAATGGCTTGTTTCTGTAGGTATGTAGGAAAATATTTGAGAGTTTTTCTCAAGTGAGGAATATTTAGCGATATGAATGGTCACATTTTCCTTGAATAATGCAGTTAGATTTTAACGGGTAAAACAAATTCTAGTATCTACTTACTTACTTAATTGCAGGTATCAAGCAAAACTCGGTCTATTATAATTTGACTAGCTTCTTCCCGCGACTTCGTCCGCGTGAAATTTCACCCCCCCCCCCCCCCATTCACCCCCTTAGGGGACGAATTTTGAAAAATCCTTTCTTAGTGCACCCCTAGACCTCATAAGGAACGTACGTGCCAAATTTGGAATCTCTAGACCCAGCGGTTTGGGCTGTGCGTTGATATATATGTCAGTCAGTCAGTTCTCCTTTTATATACAGGGTGTGTCGTAAATAGTGGTCCACCGTTAAGCATTCGATATACCAGATAATTTACTATAACATATTATAATTTTAACCATTTTAGTAGTACATTTTTTTTTTACAAAGTCGCTCCTGAATTTGCATGATTATGCTAAAAATTAGGGTTAAAATAGAGAAGAGCTAACTTTTTCTTTAAAAGCTCTAAATTTACATAAAAAAGCTATAATTTTACACGATAGCTCTAGTATTTAACAGTAATTAACAGAAATCAAAATGAAAAAATAATGGTTTTTGTTGAAACTACAACCAAATTTGTAACAAAAAGTTTAAATTTCGTAAATAAAATACAAAAAAAATATATTTTCTGAACCCTTGGGTAAAAATGGTTAAAATTGTAATATATTCTAGAAAATTATATGGTATATCGAATCCTTAACGGTGGACCACTATTTACGACACACCCTGTATATAGATTCTACATAGACTTATTTTTGTGTTATTGTTGCTGTGTATTTCAATAACAAAAAGGTTGTATTTCATAGTATTTCTCAAGAGGAAACGATAAAAATAAATACATTGGATAAACTCCTGATACTAAATTATCTAATGGAATAGCTGTTTAAATAATTAAAAAAAATTACCGTATTTTGGGAACCTACAATAGTAGTGGACAGCTATAAAGAAGGAAATTCTCGACGCCAAATTTAATTTTTTTAATAGGTTAATTAGTTAAGTTCGAATATTTCATTGCACATTGGCAGCTTTAAATTCGGCATCACAGGTTTAGTTCATCAAATAAGGAAGCTATTTGAAAACAATTAAGTAAACACACACCGTGGCCGGTGGAGGCAGATAGTCGGCGGTGTGGTGATTAATAAGAGGTGTGGAGCGGCGCCGGCGCCGTGCCGCCGGTGACTTGCAGCCTTTGTGATGAGCGAGAGCCGACGGTCACACGGTGGTGCCAAGGAAAGGTTACAGTTACACTGTAACAGAAGTTTGTACTACTTTCAGAAGATTTTCAGATACGAAATTTGTAGGTAGAAAACTATAATTCTAGGTTAAAGGTTCTGCTAAGCTATGACTATCCACATATTTAGTAGTCGCTGACTGCTACTTCAAGTCCAATGCTTAGTTTTTCAAGAACTCAATTTAAAAGGACTACTAGCCTACACCTAATGTTTATCATGGAAACTGAGCTTTTTACCTTATAAAGTGCAATGATACAACGAACAGACTTTAACCTGAAAAGCATTACATTGTGGTAAGTAATTCTCCTCGGTTCTTACACCTGTGGCGTGGGAATGCTAGCAGCTGGGACACTTATGTTGCTAATGTTGCCATCAAGCTCATATCGACGTAACAACACTACAAATTACTGATCTAATTGCGAAAAATGCAATACAATTTAAAACGAAACAACCACTCACTTTCTAATTACAAAATTGGCGAATGTGTGAAACAAATTATCTAATACCAATTAAAACTGATCGCAGCAAATAATCAAAATGATAATGTTTTTCATTTAAATAGTTTGTAGAAAATCACTACGCAAGTAGGCAAGAAGTTATGTAGCTGTAATTATTTATAATTAAGCAAAAAGCAAACGGCGTGTCTTGTAAATAGGTAATTAAAATTAATTGTTTCACTTTGGGTCGTTATTAAAAAGCTTTGTGTTTTTCCAAATTAGGAATAACCATTGTTCAAAAATAATCCATATATTAGTATAATTTATTCTGTATCCGGGAACCAGAAAATCGGTGATTATTAGTAGTAGGTAGTGGCACTATTCTATTTGGGCAGCCGCCACAAAAACCAAAGGAAAGTGACCGCACACAAAAGCCCATTACATCCTTCAATTAAGTACGATTTCACACCCTTTCACGAACCGAAAAATCGAAGCCCAAACATTAGTTTAACCGAAATTATAGAAAATCAACAAAAAGTGCCACAAAAAGGTGCAGACGCGGCGGCGGGGGCGTGAACATACCGTGCGGCGCCTGCGCAACACTTGACACTATACTGTCATACTCGCAATCACAAAGCTAACGCGAGAATAACAACTACCCAAGTAATCTACTCTGAAAGTATGGAAATCAAATTAATGTAATCTAATTTTTTTACAAAAAGTTTAGCCAAATGTAGAGCTGTTCTGGTCTATTCGCGAAAAACCATGCACTCTATCCAGTGGTCTACTGTACTCCAATCAAAACTAACTAGTCAGTTTTTAATAAGCACAATCTTGATTAGAAAGATGGTATTCAATCAATAGGAAATTAGTACAGTTTGTTATTAGCTACCGTAGTTTTTTTGTAAAGGACGCGTCGGAGGCGGCGATCAGACGTACCTACCCTAATTACAAACGTTTGTTTCTAAGATAGCCGCCGTACTATCGTCGACAAAACTCCTTTGTACTACGATATTTTTTCTTATAAAATTTAATAGCACTTCAGAATCTTAATTATGTAAAGAATAGGCAATTCATTCTAGCTATATTATATTTCTGTTTATAAGGTTAAATTATTTTTATGGCTTTATTGCGAACTTGAAGCGAAACGAGTTTGTAATAAAATGTTTAATGGTTGTCGTTTTTAATTTGTCATTATTTATTTTTAACCTTTTGCTGTGAAACAATGTTGAATAAAATAAAAACAAAGTTTCGGCAAACAATCGCATGTACTTTTAAGAAGTAAATGTTTAATTCCTGTATAATTATATAAATAGAGATTGAGCCCAGTTTCGGGCAGTAGGTAGCAGTCACATGTCGACGGTCCCGCTGACTCAGCATTGCTTTGTGAAGAACGCCGACTATCTCACGACCACTACCGGCGATTGTCCCAAGTCACTAGCGTTAGGTGATATCAATATTAGTGTCTCTTTCAATGTTTGACTTATAAAATTGAATGGTCTAATAACTCCCATGAGCATTTTATTATCTAAGACAGAGTGTCAAATATCATTTTACCGTTGATTTGTTGTATTTTATTTAATCTGGATGATTTTATAAAAAAATTGTAATATTATAATTGTACATATACAAACAAGACCTAGACAAACAACTAAGCACATGTATAACTAACGCTTTTAATCAAGAGCTGGAACTCTACATAAAGGAATGGTTCAAAAGATACTCGTATATAAGATACGCGTCTTGGTAGACCATTAGATATGTATTGTTTAACGATTTAAAATAATGTTATCACATTCTTTTTTTTGGAGCTGGCAACTAGTAGAGAGGTGTGTATACCGCCCGTGACTTGGAACACTAGTGTTAAAACGTTTTACTTCTTTTAGGCTTCGCCGCAGTCGGGTAAAATAAATTGCTAGTTAATTGTTTTCTTCACTCTACCTCTATGTTACGTACGAGAAATATTTCAATTTCACTCGGGTCATCATATAATAGGTCAGTTTAGTTCAGAAGCCCAGGAGGTAGGGAACAAAAAGTAGCATTACCTACTGGTCTTATTTTTTGTGTACTTAGTTTCCATTTTAGTGTGTAGTCTGTTCCAAATATATCTGACAAAAGTGTAAACAAGCCAAGCCCTATTCAGGTTAAATTCTTACGCAATCACTCACTAAGGCCATTATTAACACAAACATCTGTGTTTAGATAGTTTCTACTTTATATCTCACTACGTTTTTCAACAATATCAATGTTTGAAAAATATTAATTGTAATAGAAAAGTCATCGAAGAAATCTTGAGGTTATAAAATTAACCTCATTTTGCAAATGTTAAACATATTTAAGGTGATGTGGTGTGTGGTGGTGAGGTGGTAATAAAAATAAGAATTTCGGGTTGAAGTATTCAAATAATGAAATCCAAGCACACAAGTTGTAAGTAGCACTACAAATTGGCACCCACATAAACGTTTTCTGATCCATTTGTTTACATTCTCATAAAAACTTTTGGAACGGACCATAAATAGTCCACACAGTAATACTATACCCACTAACAAAAACAATAAGTAGCATTAGTAAAAACCGTTAACTTTTAGGCTATAACAATATTTTCGTATCATATAGCTTAGGTACCGAAGTACCTATGTTAGTAACCTAATGAAGTTCACTAGAAACCTGATTAGGTTTATTCAACGAAATAACAACATGTATTTGGTTATTTCCTTGTACAATTTATCGCATTAGTGGCACTGCCAACGCACATACACAGTTACCTAAGTATTCGATAAAATCGTCTAAAAATACGTGCATGTGTGTGTATAATGAACATTCACATCGACAAATCACAATCACAAATGTTCAAATAATATTCCTACATACCTACTTAAAGCAGTATACTAAACTCTTCATACATTTTTTTCTCCATTAAGTGACATTGGTTCCGAAAAAAACATTAAATTGTTTGGGAATCCCAAATATTTATATTCTGAAAACCCGGTGCGACGAGTAGCAGCGTATCACTATCAATCTCAATCGGAACCATTTTGATGGATATTACTAATCCATTGCTTCATATGTTCGAAAAATGTGTCTGCTCAACAAAGTAAATAACGCAATGAATGTTGTTGAACTGTCAAAATGAAAGCCATTGCTACTGATAGTGTGTTCCATAATTACCCAGCTGGTAACAATCATTTTGTATCATACCAAAGCAAATTATCGTAAGTTTAAGTTACAGATGTGCTGCATCTTTTCAGTGAAATGTAAATCTTACTAATGAGGAAGTGTGGATCGTAGTTATCCAAAATTCCTTAATCTGCTTTGGTGATTACTCGATGATGATGATTGATCGAGAATAAGATAAGACTACAGAATTAAACTTGAAAGACTTCTTGTTTTTCTATATATATAAAATTCAAAGTCCTGACTGACTGATATATCAACGCACAGCCTAAGCCGCTGGTCTTAGAGACATAGGAGGGTGTGTTCTTTGTGAAGAGTAGGTATCCACTAAGAAAGGGTTTTTCGAAATTCCACCCCTAAAAGGATGAGTGGAGAGAGGGTAAAAATTCGCATGGACGAAGTCGCGGGCAGAAGCTAGTCTTATTATAAAAATCAGTCATTTATTTTTTAAGATTAATATTAAATCAATGGAGCCGAGCTCCTTTAATAAAGATCGGTCCTCGGCAGCTCTGGACAGAGAGAGGTGGAAAGAGAGTAGGGAGGCAAAGGCCTCCTGCTCTCTGGACAAAGGCCCAGCAGTGGGACATTAACGCCTAAAAACAAAATTAAATCAAAATTCCGAATATCACAGAGTTTTGACATTGCAAGTTAGATACCTAGTAGGTACTATAGGAATGAGCACGTTCAAAGGAGTATTCATTCAAGAAAAAAAATATAAAAAATAAACTAAAAATAACTAAGTAAAGTTAAACTAACCTTCTATTCTGATACCAGGTCTTGACCTGCGTATCCGTAAGTCCTAGTTTCGCAGCCAGTTCCATTCGGTCCTGCACGCTGAGGTACTTCTGTCTCTCGAAGGACTTCTCCAGGGTCTGCAGCTGGTGGTCCGTGAAGGCTGTCCGCGCCTTCCTTTGTTTCTTCACCAGTCCTGACGAGTCTCCCCCACAACTCTTGCTTGATACGTCGTCTGAGTCATCTTTTACACCTGTTGGAGAAGAACGTATAATTATAAATTGGTTCAAGAAACTTTTATGAAAGTCTCATTCAAAATACACCTGAAGAACAAAATAAAAAAAAACAAGTTTTAGTTGTTGAATTTAAAGTGTCTGCATTTCTTCGCTGCCTATGAACTCATTGCCATTAAATAATTTGCTAGGTACTAGTATTGTGTGATAAACTCTGACTTGCAACCTTTTTTTAAAGTAGTCACCTAATGGAATCTTCATACTAGAGGTACTAACAATGCTGTTAAACATCACAAGCCTTCACGAGCTTAACATCAGCACTTTTGAGAAATGTATCTAAGCAGACCATGAATCAAAAAATTCAAAATCAAAATTCATTTATTCAAACTAGGCTGATAATCAGCACTTTTTGAACGTTAAATTGTCAAAAAATATATAAGAAAGTCACCCAAAAGTCCGCCCTTTATGCCATGGCATGTGACACAAATCTGCCTTTAAAATATGTTCTTAATGATATTTTCTTCAAAACCCACTGCCTCAGTCATCGACCTCAATGAAACGTGTTTCTTATTAGAGAGTGCTTGTCCTCGGCACCAGTCACCACAGAAGCCTTCCCTCGCTGTAGGGCTTCTTGCGGTCACTGGGCCTCGGTGTCCTCGGTCGCTTCCTTCACGACACTTGTCTTGTCTTCAATATACATACTACTTAGCTACTTACAAGTTTGGGCTTTGTCACACTGGGCTGTGATTTCGAACGACTTAAAAGATTTTTTTCAGTAGTCATTCTACTGCAACCTGTGCGTGTGTAGCATTTCTATAAAAAAAACGCTGGAATATTGCTCAGTCAAATATTAATATATTTAGAAACTTTGCATACCCTGTTATTCTGCTGACAATGCAATATATCGTATACTGATATAAGTAATTAAGAACACGGAAGGTTGTAAGAAAGTACATTTTTTAATCTTCCAGACGTCTTTGTAACCAAGGGTGTGTTCTAATAGATAGATATCATATAACATATACTACACACATGCCACAAATCTAGTATGTGTTGAAACACATTTATCTTGCACTCAGTGTCCACATGTCATTGTGTGATATCTACATACATCGCCACATGAGAGCCACGCTACGTCACGCAAAATCCTGCATCGCACAAGCAGAGTTTACAGTCGGCAGTAGCCCACAAGACACAACACCCGACTGGTCGGAGGATCCTCCCTTTTCTATGGAGGATGAGTGAACTTTACACCCTATTCCTCATACCTCTATAACACCATGCTGCTACACTTGATATGTGCTTACAGTCTACGACGTAGCCCAAATACGCTACGCCAGTCGTGTGACACGAGATTAAGGCAAACGTTCTAAGTAGGAACAAAACTTTTAATTAAAAAGAAAATATTTGTTCGTTTGTTTGTATTCTTTGTTCTTAGTCTCCTTCTAATAAAACTTATTACGTGCCGAAAATTTCGAATAATTTAATATTAAATGCTTGTGTATTTGAACTTTTTATGGCTTATAAAATCGCAGTTCACGGTAATTATTTATAGGTGTTTCTTTTGCTTATTGTTATACGACCCATAAACAAGTTAGTGTATTTAGGGCTTTATTGAGCGGCTTTTGCGTTTGATATAAAGGTTTACAGCAGTGCCCATAAAACAAGCTAAAGTTCGTTAATTGAATGGTAATCAAAAAACGAGAGACACCATAAGAGCTGATGTAATCTTTATAATAAAATGAAATGCTGTTCGTTATGAAGCGCATCACTCGGGAACGGCTGGACCGATTTGGCAATTTTTTTGTATTAAAATGTTCGCGATGGTTCGAATTAGGTATTTTTTTGAAGAAGAAGTGGAAAAGATTGCTGGAAAAACAAATTTGGGAAAAACTGAACGTCCTTTTTTCATTTTTGTATGAACTATTTGGTCAGACTCTCGGGTCAGCTAGTTTGAATATATTCTAATTGGATAAGAGTGTACAGTACCTGGCTTTAAAAATGACATATCGAGATTTAGAAAGAGACTGTCACACACGGATATGGGTGACAGAGACGACGCTCTACAATGGGGCACTACATTTTCTTGGCCTAAAAACAAAAGAAAAGCTCCTTATCCGCAATCAAATCCTTATTCTTAAAGTCAACATAATATAATACGTGTTAGACACAGTAAGGAGACAAAGGATTAAGTGTATAATGCGCAAGGAATTAGCGCAGTGGAGCGGTGGTTGCGGTCGCGAGTTGCCGCCGTTGCGGCTTGCCACCCATGTACGCGCTCACCCACAACCCGAGGCTTGGCGGCTGTAACACAAACCGTCACGTTTACGTTAACTACTCGATGATCTGATAATTGTTTGTAAGGTACTCCTCCCTCCTCTGGCGGGTAAGACTTGGGAGATTTTTTGTAAATCTAGGCTACATAGCATTAATTATTGATTTCGTTATTACGTAGCACCCAAATGATTTGAACATTAGATGTTTCATTGATTAATTAATAATTGTTACAAATTTTTACATTGTATGTTTCTTTTTCTGACTTACATGCTTTATCTATTCAGGCACTAAATATTTGTAAGCCATCTCTAAATGGCGTATGTAACACAAGTAACATTTTCTGCAAATCAATTTAATGATTTTAATTTGGATTTTTGACAATTTTGATCTAAACTGGTTAAATAAAGATACTCACAGATTTTTTAAATTAGTAGGCAAGTCCTACCATGGGCCTTATATTATTTTTTTTGGTTAAAAGGCTATTGCAATTTATTAAACTATGCAAACAAGTCTAATTATTTTCCATTAAACAAACGAAGGAGTAAGTCGTACGTCATTAGCAATGTACTTAAATTAAAATCGTTTTATAGCAAACAGTACCACAATCAATTTGCAGATCAAAAACAACTTTGTTTTCAATTACAAGCGGTTAAAATGTTTACACATAAACGTTTTCCGTAATAAACAACCTTGGATATAAATTGCTCGTTGGAGGTTCGAGCTGATTTTTTATCAGCGACCCTTTAGCCGTTTGTAATATTGAGCATAATTATGTACAGGCAGGCCATTAGGGTACACCGCTGTTAATTTATTATAATAAGGTCCAACTGCCGACTGCGCTTACTCGACCGTAAAAATTATTATCATTAGTGCACAGTAATGTACAACACAATGCACACATTAAGCTACTGCCCTTATCAGGCCTGCTCCTAAAGCTTATATAAATACACTTCACTTGAAATAGCTGATATAGGTATTATGTATCATTTTCCTTCATATTGTTGTGCATTAATTCGCGGTTCGTTTCCGGAGATATAAAAATGCTATTAACATTCAGAACTGAATGAGAACCTCATTTAGCTACGACTCTCGAGTGCGACTTCCAATCGATTTGTTCTCATCGATTTCACAGCGGCTGAAAGTGTTTAGAATAATATATTCAGTTCATAATCTACATGAACACGGATTTCAATCGACTAATTGAGAAATCGGTATGATGATGTGACGCAAATGCTAAATGGTTCAGTTGGCATCGCAGCACGGACACACGATCCGAGCGGCCGGGCAGCCGGGCGGCCGTGGCGCAACACTCGCTGTTGACGATTATACCGAGATCATTGAAAACTGTATCGAATGTTATTCGTTGCGAGTGGCGACCCACGTTGTTACCTACGACTTCATTGAATTAATCTATCAACTGGGAATTCCATATATATCGTTTGGTATAACAATGTAAATAATATAGGTTGATAATTTTAACAATGCCTTGATTACCTAAATGTTCTTATTTTGACGTCAGATCGATGTATAATACGACTTGTTTATCACGTAGGCACGTTATTGGGTGGGTTACCCGACCACACGACACCCCACCATTTGACTTCTACAGAAGCAATTTCCACATGGTGTCTGTCCCCTCGGCCGACAAACAGTCCAAGTCATTCCGTGTGCCCTAAAAATCATAGGTATTATTAACTCTACTTTATTTAATAACAACTTTGAATCCGCTAAAACAAACCCGTTCAATAACTGACTATAATTGTGTTTTTTGTCGTCGACAAAATAATCACTGGTTCGACCTCTGTTAAATGTAAATATGAAACAATATGCGTAGGAGCCGTTCACTAATGGCTTTATAATTGAAATTATGACTTATGCTGCCCCTACACGTCGGCACTCACTGGCTTCGGTGACGTCCACTACAGGATTTGTGAACAAGAAGGTCGTTGAACATGTAAGCGCCACAGCAATGGACGCAAAATGTATGCCAGCGTGTGTCGCGTTGGGCCAATGTGTAGACCTGGCAGTAAACGGCCTCGTCTCTCTGTCTGTCCCCGAAATAACTCTTAGAGGACAATCCAGTAGGTACGCACGAGTATCTATCTACACATAGTTTAGGCGCTAATTGAATATTAAGTTACTTAAGTGCGCGCGGTTGATTTCAAACTAGTTTTAATTATTCGATAATTATAGCGATAGCTCGATTAACAAATCTGACAGTGAAGGTCGTTGTATTAGTACTTGTCAAACGGCACGACTTGCTAAAAGCTTTGTTTAATGACCAGTAAACAAAGCTTTTCGCCAACCGCCAATTCTTGCTTTTAAATATGCATATGAATATGTAAATCAAAACACTAATTATTATAAAACGCAGTTCTATCATTCATTTTATTTGAATATGACGGTAACATAAGCTAAAATGTTATCTCTAAATCTAATAATAATTATCCTAATTAAACTTTTAGAATCGACTGAAGACAAAAACTGTACTATTTAATTAGTTTTTTAACGTTCACAATGCTATGCAATGGTTATTACTTATATCAAGTGATTGTAATTAAGTAATTAAAACTATTAAGGCAGGTGTGTCCAGAGACATTGAATTTCAATGACAACCTAGATTAATGAGAATGACAGCTGGTGATAATATCGTCTGAATTTATGCAAGGCTGAGTACCACGAAGTGACTGAATTATTTGTAGGTTCTAACAATATAATACAATAAAATTGCAACGAGATATGAAGATAAAGAAGAGTAGACATTTTGAATAGGATAGGCCTAGAGCAAGTTCGATAAGGTGCGATAAAATGATACCCTAAATGGAAGTATTAAACTGGTGCTGGCGCCTAAAATGTCGTTATTGTTCAGAGTGGGCGTAAACTATAAAGAGCATTCTGTGGTTCTGCCTATTCCGTCTCAGATAACAAGTGTAACACTTAATAAACAATGACAAGGTAACGATAAAGTAATAAATTACGGACATTATTCAAATTAACTGACTGATGAACATGGAATATTGTCTTTTTATCGTTACCATCGTCATCAGACGACGAAAAGGAGAAAATTGCCAAGAGGTGAATAGGCACATCGATCACAATACAATGATGACATAACCTAGAAAGAAGAACGCAGATTTATAGGCTTGTCAGCCGTTTAATTAACTGTAATCCCCTGTAGGAAATTCATTTAACAATAGATTGTTTTAATCACTATATAGGTACTCCCACTCTTAACTACGTAATTAATATAATTGTTCGATTAGTGGGAATTATTCTCTATTCATTGCTCTGTGGGGACGTTAATCAAACATGAATTACGGTTACGATGGCTGAAGTAAAGCTAAACCATTTTATAATAAAAATAATAACTGCTTAGATAACCTCCTGGTTCTTAACGACAACACTCTTGAAACAAAGGAAATAATTAATCAAATTACAAAAGAGACGGATTGCAAAATATTTATTTTGGGCAGTACCTATTACATAAAGTTAGAACGTCAGTTGCATTGCAGTGTAATAGATATCTAATCTAATGGCAATTAAAATCTAAACCGGTAGCGAGCAACAAAATAATAGTCTATATGCCGTTTATACAATTTGCCTAATTACTGTAACGCTTGCTTTCCAGAGCGGCGATGCAAGAATAATGTAGCGGACATATGTGACAAGCGATAGCGACTATGCCTAACATCACATTTTACCTTATTCTGATTTTCCCTTTGGTATTTTTCTGTCAAAGCATGTTTAAGTCACGTAGCTGTTGGTAACTTTAACCACAGCTTTATAAGTTTTTAAATATCCATATTTGGTACTTATAACCATAGAGTAAGTAATGTTCCTTATACTTATATCTATTTCCAGAAGACTTTATCTTTGTGAAAATAACTTCCTTCATCGAACCAACGAAAACTGAATAGTATTTTTACCCTAACCGATGATGCTACTAAAAACACGATTTTAGGGTGCAATTAAGATTTTCTCGCTACCTCTCATGCAGCGTGAGCTAACTCTTAATGAATTGATGCACAATGGGCGCGCGGGCGCAGGCGGCGTGTGAGCGGCGCGGACGCAGCACAATGCACCGCGCATGCGCGTTATGTCACGACTGTGGCATAACACGTGCACTCATAGCCAAGCAACAGGCAACTCATGCTCAACATCACTCTGCATTCAGCAGAATTTTTTTTTATGGGGTTTTTATGGCTTTGAACTCTGCCTGGTCAAGGAAAGCGTTTAATCAGCTTGAAGCAGCAGTGATCTCTTGTAACTGTCTGAAATTACCTCGTACTTCACTTACTTAGGGAGTCAGGTTATCGGATACCTTTGAAAGATTACCCTCGGGTATCTATCTCAATGTATTTTGAAAGTTCTTCCTCTACCATAAGACGCCACACTAAACTTCCCGAATAACTTGCAGTGTGTTTTCCTTGTCAACAAAGTTAAATAATTGTCAACTAGTTTTAGTGCTTTTAGAACTCTTCAACCAATCTGCCTAGCCTTTTCTCAACTATGTTGGGGTCGGCTTCCAGTCTAACCGGACACAGCTGAATACCAGTATTTTACAAGGAGCGACTGCCTATCTGACCTCCACAACCTCCGCCTCTTAGAACGATTACTACTCAAAAATGTTGTTTCTGTGTAAACCATTTAGTGGAGTCAGTATGAAACGCTTGCGGGTGTTCTAGTATACCTAGGTGACTTTCAGAGTCTATTTCTTTTCTTAATGTTATTGACGGGAAAACGTGGAAATTGTTGAAAATGCAGATTAAATTAGAGACAACAAAATATGAGATAGTGTGATGGTGGCTGGTAGAGATGGTGGTATTAAAATACACCGAATACATTGGGAAACAGGAAGGGTAAAATATGGTAACAACAAGATACAATGGTAGCTTTTACTATACTTTCATAATCAGCCTATACTGTTCCCACTACTGGGACATAGTAGTGGGAACAGTATAGTAAGACGGAGTAGGCCATAATCTACCATGCGGGCCCAGTGCGGGTTGGTGGATGCCACATATCTTCGAATTTTTGTTTATTACTATACTTGAGTAACAACAAACTTTAAATATTTAAAATGTGAATGAAGTTAAAGGCTGATAGAGAAAAATTAAGTAGAAAAACCCCTTAGATAAAGACGATATTATACCAAAAATGATGATATTGCTAGAAAAACGCGGTAGGAACGCTAACTACGAACAAACTTAACAGTTAACTATAAGGTACGTTAATTTAATCGTTCACGTAAGTCAATACATGCTGCTTAACAATGCGGTGATTTTGCGCTAGCACCAATTACGTGCAATTGTGATTAATGTAATTGTTCGCTTACTACATGCGTTTTAATATATTTTCCCTGGTAAAGAAAGGTATTAAGACTTGCTGGTCTAATTGAATCCGGAACAGTCATAAAATGTTTGCAGAAATTAAACGTTAATTTTACTTTTATAATTGGAATAAATAATTGAATTGAAGAAAAATAAAAAAAATAATTGTGAAAAAAAAGGATTTTGTTTCAGTAGCATAATCAAGCCTATAATGTTCCCACTGCTGGGATCTACGGGTTTGTAGATGTCACATGTCTTCGAATTTTTGGTTTTAGGACATGCTGGTTTCCTCACTAGATTTTCCTTCACCGTTTTAAGAGCAGTGATAATGTAATTATTTACACAAAGTAAAGCACCTGTCTGGGTTCTAACCGACGACCTGTAGCCCGTAAGTCGGGGCCATTACCACTGAGCTACTGCTCATTGATTCAGTACGTTCGGCATAACCAGATTTTTTTATTAAGCCATTTTTCATGCAATTTTGGAATAATGAAGTGCTAAGAAAGTTTAAAACAAAACAAGGCATTAAAACATCCAAAATAGCCCTTACGCATGATTAAATATCCAACTAAACCTCAAAAAAGGGACGTAATACTTCATCATAAAAACATATCGATATCAAATTTATCGAATACAAAATAACGACGTATCAAAGCGATATCGTTTCGCGACATATTCGGGCCTGTCGGTGTGAAATCGAATGAAAAATTATGCATTTTCCGATAGCTTTTCTAGCTACCGTTCAAGTGGACTCTGAGAGGCTATTACACGGTGTGTTCACACAAGTTACGTGTGCATAGGCCACGTTAATATCTACGTAAGTACCAGTGAGATAAGGTTCGATAAGCAATCGTAGATATACCTACTTGTAAACTTACGTCGTTCATGCTCTACATCTTTTGTTTCCAGAAATCTCAGATGCTTTGATGTTGTGATCTCTGATTATAATTCATCGTTGGTTTGTAGATTATAGTTGCGTGTAACAGCTAAGAATCTGTGGAGTTCTAGGATTTGCATATGGGATGTCTTCTCTCGGAAAGTAAAGCGTAGCCGAATGTACTGCTATTAGAAGGAAAAATCTAAAATACCTACTTATTAATATAGAAAACTTCTTTGTAATTCTCAGCCAGAACGTTAAATATTTATATAATTTACTAATGCTCTTTCGGTAAACGGTAGAGACGCGGTATCGGTCAAATTTTGATAGAAATTTAGGATATAACAACAATAGCTTACAAAACATCATACACCTAACTTAGTGCTTACGTATGCTAGCTAAGTAAACTAATCCATTAAAAAACATGACGTTGTAAAATATGTCTAGTTTTAAAATTCACATATAAGGTCTGAGTGGGGCATACCTACTGTTGTAAATTATAGCGGAATCTGAAGATCTAGAAAAATAAACATTAGTCACCGTCAGTTTATGATTATCTCGGCATAATTTCTACTTCTTAATACTTCGGTGAGCTTGTTCATCTCTTAGTAATCTACACTTATGCGTCTAAGTAGATGTACTAAATAGAAGTTCTTAATTACTTTTATGACTACTTTGTTTAATCTAAACCAATATTTAAAAATATATATACACACGTATTAAAAACAGATCCAATTTCTCATTAAACATATCAAAGCATACAGTTGACAGTTGTAACATTACTACAACTAAACAAACTTTAAATAATCCCCTCTGGAAAAAAAGGTAATCACAAAGTCTTGAGACGAACCTTTATATTTTAAATCGAACCCAATTTCACAGCTCGCATCGCCTGTCAAATGTGACACAAAGCCAATCGCAGTCGTATTATGAGGGAACTCAAACTGACCCTATTTATATCAATCATAATCTATTTATTGTCACAATAAAAACTTTTGATGTTATCAACTCGCAGTGATGAAAGAATCGTCACCTTCCTCTCGTCCTTATCGCGATGCCAAAAGTCACGTTATAGCCCAATCTTTAAGTTACTTGAGACTTTATTGTTCAGTCAATAAGAATCGTATTAGCTTGGTTATAATTTCATGGGAGGTATGCTAAGCAGCTTAGTGATGCGATGGCGCGGACTCGAGGTGAGGCTTGCTTGACGTTTCGAGTGAGTGACGAGTCGATCCAGTGGCATCGGTTGTGCACTACAAGTACAGCCAACGACAAATAGCTATTCACAATTAATTAAATTGTAGTATCTACTGTAATCGTGACTAAGGAAACTGGGTGGGAAATAAACACCTGTTAAACATAAAACACCTTGCTATTTGATATGCGCGAAAATGTATTTCACAACGAGCAATAGCACAAAATAAACCTTGGCAAGATATTTTGCAGAGTTCAGTTCACGTGATCAGTGATAATAAATAACTTTTGCAATGAAAACTAATCGCTTTGCTCGCTCGGTTCAGATAAGATACTCATTTAGTAATGTCAAGGAAACAAGATATTTGTGCAGCTAAATTCGAATATGCATCGTATGTTTATTTCATTGCAGTTTTTTTTTTTTCAAGTTTCGTAGAAACCGAACATTCAATTTGATCGTGCGAATGAGTACCCTGTCATTACTCATAGATTAATTACTAAGTTAAATCGTCTTGGCTTGTATGGTCACTAATTGCTGTAAACGTTGTGTTTTTTTCACATTCTCAGTAAGTGGGTTTTTCAAATTACGATGCCAGAGGTTTTGTATTTACAGTTGCATGAAACGTTTAATTGCCTCCAACGGATGTTAAATACAGTAATTGGGAGGTAAATTCGTAAGATAACGTATACGTTAAGAAATATAATAAGCATGGGGTGTATGCACGTGGCGTACGTACGTACAAAATAACTTGATGGACAAACGAAAATAAATGTACACAAAATATAGTTGTACTTGACTGTACCGAGCTCATACAGATCTTTTGGATTTCGGTGAGCTATTTTAAAATTTAAAAAGCGAACGTAGCTTGACATTTGACAAAAGCTGATTATGACGTCAGTTTTTTTCTTTTTCCCCCGTGTGACACCGAGAGTCCTTTGAGCCAGGATTAATTTGGTCCGTTTTATAAGGGCTTACTTATCTCGAAGCCGAGTGTTAGGAACGGGTTGTATTTATCGCAACCCATTATACATTTTATTATTTAATTTATTTAACGCTTCGGGTTTAGCCGCTTGACTATTAAATCGTCGATGGGATAATGTGATCTAAACTCAAACATTACTTAGTCTTAAATGTGTTGTTTTGTTAATTTATTTATATTGAACTTTCTAACAGCTCGTTTGTGATTGAAAGTTGTTTCGAAGATTGGGATGTTACTGGTCAATAAAGAAGAGTTTTATTTTATAGCTTTATTGAAAAATAGGTTCAGATTAATTCTAATTTATAGCAATTTAAAACATTTTATGCAAATAACGTGTGTTGTAAATATAAAATCTTGATAACACGCATTTGTCTTAGTGTATTAATTAGTTTGAAGCCGAGCCGTATTAAACATTAATGAGGAATTATAATGAAGCTGGGATTACACGGTCGGGGCTTTAAATTAATAAATTATAATAATCATATGCAGTGCCCTTAATACGCCGCCTTAAGTGCCCACTAGTTTATTGAATGTAACTTTCCAATGTTATACTTAACA
This sequence comes from Hydraecia micacea, assembly GCA_914767645.1. Lineage (NCBI taxonomy): Eukaryota > Metazoa > Arthropoda > Insecta > Lepidoptera > Noctuidae > Hydraecia > Hydraecia micacea. The sequence goes on along the minus strand of OU611779.1, from coordinate 6,597,086 downwards.
GCTTTGTGATCGAAACGTTTTAATAAAGCTGTGCTTTTATAATACTTGTTGCAGCCTCCTTTCATTGTGTACCTATGTTGAATGGCAACACAAATTCTTTTTTTATTCGATCTCTTTTCAAACTCATGTTTTGGTAGTATTTTCGATACTAAACAAGCTGTGAGCCCAATAGAATTTCCTATCGGAATAAAATGACAAACTTCCATACAAATATTCATCAATTTAAAAAAATCGTTCCTTAGTGCTCATTTTCGCTAGAAGTATAAGTATGTCAGTAAATTAATAAATGAATTTAAGACCACGCAAATATAAAGTTTCATCGTGTAGGACTGCAGGGAGTACAAAACTATAACTTCTTCATTGATTAAAGATTTGTATGATAGGAAAAACTTGAACACATAATTTAATTTTGTAGACTGTAGATTCTCCCAACGGAAATAGTACTCATAAAGTTTACTCGAACTAATATAAGCACTAATGTACTAATGCGTTTTATCAATTAGTTGCTAACTCAAGCCCTAATGATAATTATCTTGGAACATATTATTAGAATTATAAGCATAGGTTTGGTTCCGCGTTATACGCTGCCATTTTTTCGCATGTCATTACTATTTAAAAATATAATTAATTATACGGTAATAACTCTTAAGAACACTTAATTAAATAATGTTTGCTAATAAGCCTTCGTTTAGTCGTAAAAACTTTGAATAGTTTAAGTTCTAATTAGGAATACACACATATGTAAACCGTATCTAATATTTATTAAGTTTAGGTACACTTAGCGCTCGGTCCTTGTTTTTTTTTTCTATATTAGTTATATAGAAAATAAAACTAATTTTTCTTCTCCTCCAAACGTGACTTTGGTCTGAACTGTGTGAACTGGTCTATTTGGAGCTTCGCCATGTTTATTGTTATTTATTTAATGTTTCCTTTTTGCTTACCTATTTCCTAAGTTCTACATTTTTTATTCGTTCTGGGTTCACATTATGAGAATGTCTTTTGTTTAGTAAAATTAATTGCTGACTTTACCTAACTTCCGCATTCCGAGCTAGCCGTTTCCAACCCGACTGACTTATTACTTTTTTTAGCTTGTTAGGTATTTAAGTGTAAGGGCTCAAAAGTTGGTTGATTATGAAATCATAACATGCGTATAAGCGGGTACTAACTACAAACATTAAAAGTAATTCAAATATCTTCGCATTAAAAACGGATTTCTCACAATCTTTGATATTCAAAGTTCAATCAAAACAATAAAAATGAGAGTCACACAGCATTTGTGCCGGTCGGTCGCCCGGCTCGCATCGGAAGAGGTCGGTTGTGACAAAAGCCTCCGGATCGAGTTGCATCCCCGCCCCTCCAACCCCGCACCGGACACCCCCCTGTCATATGCACCTGCGTGACGTTTGACCCTAACAAGGTCGAACAATAAGATCGTAAAGACATTATGTCGATCGGATTAAGTTTGTTTTAATAAAATAACGATTTGTAAAAGTGACTTTAATTAAGAACTTAAGATAACAATAACAACTACATGTTGCTTTGTTTTTTAATGAGAAAATCGTGTCGGTAGATCAGAAGGTGAACATTCTGTGTAAAATTAGCAAGATTAAGAATGAAGGCAGAAGCTACACTATTTAAGTAAAGTCAAATGATCTAAAATAAAGCTATTATACACGCGTAACTTTATTGCAAATTGAGATGTCAGCTACAAGTCTATGGAAATGTATACGTTTTTGTTTGAACCTACTTAGTAGAAGATACATTATAGATCTGTGGGCGGGACAAAATAAGTCGTCCAATCCAGTTAACTCAAATTAGGAGTTCTACAAAACTTTATTGATAACAATTTGTAATATTTGGGCATTTTTTTTATGTCGTGATTGCAAAAGACCTAGAATGTAACCAGCTTTAAGACAACTTCACTTGCAATAATATCATTATCATCACTCTCTTTCCCTTATACCAATGTATTTGGGGAGGGCGCAACCTGTCTTTTTCTTCCATACTTCTCTATTATAGGCCGACCGCTTAACTGAGACGTTGCCTGAGGCAGCAGCGCGGTGCGGGAGGGGTGTGATGACGTGATGCGAGAGCTCAGTAATTCGTCAACTTGTGACAACTATCACCCCTCCCGCCCCGCGCAGCTACCTCAGGCAACGTCTCAGTTAAGCGGTCGGCCTATAGTCTTCATCTCGGTAGTCACCCCGTTTCTAGCCATGTCATGTTTCAAATATTCCATCAATCGTTTCTATGGTGATCTCTACTCTTAAAGCCATCCACAAAACAAATATAGGTATATACATATGGTACATAAACTCAAACCTTCCTCCCATGAGGGTAGGGAGAAACTACAGAACGTCACCTGCTACGATCCTTACATACTCCTTTTGCTTCGTTTACGTTCATAAATCTGGTCAAAACAAATATATTCATCAAATAATGAACAAAGATTTGATGAGAGGCATGCAAGAAGTCATGCAACATGTGCACGGACAATTTACATCAACAAATACAAATAATCGGATAGCCTTTGGCCGAAACGAAAGAAGAGAGAGATTAGCTAGTTACTATTTGAGATGATTTATGGCCGATTCTTATAACTACGGACCGTTATATTGGTTAAAATGAAGACAGTTGCATAGTAGGCCCTCCCATATGGAAGTAGTTATCACAGGTAAAATGAGATTAAGAATCTATTTATATGCCCAGTTTCGCAAAAATTGCTACCATTGATTGGTAAGCAAAACGCTTCGTTTTGTTTATTCGAGACGAGAATTAATTCAAAATATAACTCGTGATATCGTATGGCCCCGGCTGTCATTTGTAGATCTTTAACAGTCTTTACGGGAAAGTCAGAAGCCCGTAAGTCTGATAACCAGGATTAACAAGGGGTATCATATTACCCAGTTACTGGGTTGTGGAAGTCAGATAGGTAATCGCTCCATGCAAAATACTGATATGCTGTAAACGGTTAGACTTGAAGCCGACCCAAACATAGCTGGGACAAGACTAGGCAGATGACGAATTACTTACTAAAATACAAATTCATATAGGTACAGGAGCAGAATCGAAAGTTTTAACATTTTGGCTATAGACGCCTAAATGGCATACCTACATTAATAGGTATGATTTAACTTCTAGATAGGTATAGTACGGAAATCTCGATGTTTTGTATTCGCTCCGTCGCTGTATATCATATTCTCAAAAGACCACATTCGTAAAACATCACATTCGTAAAACACGATATTCGCAAAACATCATATAGGTACTCATAATATCATTTTCTGAAAACATCATAATATTCTAAGACCATTTTCGCAAAACACAACATTTAACCTTTGCTTTGCTTTTTTTTACCCAGAATGGGTGGCTAATTTAGGAAATGGAATTTTCTACTGACTCTATTACAAAGGAGCCTAAAGCTAAAAACCACTTATAGTGTGAGCCTTACTCGTGTACTGGTTCTGTACTAAGAATTATGATACTTATTCCCATGGATTACTTAGCCGTGACCTAGGAGTCTTCAAGAAACTAGTGAATAAGTTACTTCAAAGCAAACGCACCATCTTTAACCTAATAATAAAAAATAAAAAAACTTTATAATTTATTTGTTTAGTCTACCTGTGCCAGAAACACAAAATAATCGTTACTTTTTGGGTGATTGTCAAAATAAATAATAAATTCATGACTTTTTAACCAAATTCAAAAAAGGAGGACGTGTTCAATTCGTTTTTTTTTTTTAGTAACAGAACTAAACACCTTTAGGATTTTTAGCCCAAAATATTTTTTTATTTAATTTTAACTGAACAACTATGGAATCATAAAAAAAACTAATAAACATACAAACGCCATTCCATCACTGGCAGCACATTTAACACGTAAACACATTACATAAGTTAACGTGTTTATCACAATCGTTTCAAAGTAAAGTCTCCTAATAGACACCCTGAGTCGTCGCGTGACTGTACGCGCCACTTTATCGCGGTTCCCAGCAATCGAAGTAGATCAAATTATAATACCGTGCTTACCGTGTTGCTGGTTTCATAATGAGCACTATACACAGTGTAAGTATTACACCCTGCAGGAAAACGTTTAAAATCCGTCTCCGGGAAAGATAAGGTGTAATGAGTGCATTGTCGCGTTGATGTCTTTTCTTAAATCTTAAGTAAGTGCTACGACGTAGCGCGCCTGTGGGCGACTTGGGTTTTTTCGTAGCAAACCCTGAGATCATTTTTTGTTAATGTTTTTCTTGTTTTTGTTGTTTTGTTTTCTTTTGTTTTTAAATTAGATAGATTTGTATCTAATTATATTTACCTGCTGTTTTCTTTCCTAACTTATTTGTGGATTATTATGTATATTTTTGGATAAAATTCTGAACACATATATGTGCATTCTACTTTTTACAAGTTGGATTTATGATAGCTAGTGGGCTGTCACAATTTATAAAACCTTGTCATTGAATGATTCTTACGTAAATAGATATCTAAGTAGATATGCACCGACCTGCTTGCTAATTTTTATGAGGTTTGAATTTACAACTAAATATTTTTACACAATAGGTAGGTACCTACTTTTATCTATTTCGACATATCTCTGTAAGCACCTGGTATTACTATTATTATACTATTACTTGGTTATATTAGACTTAATTCATCCATAGTAGCAGATTTAATTTGAACAACAATGAATGACTACCGTTCTACGTTATTATTTTGATTGTACTATCATGATTATCTACAATTAAACAAACAATCCTAATAGGTACCTATAACTGTGACTGTGAGTGACATTTATATCGTTATCTATGTATTTTTTTATGATTATATACTTACCTACAGATAATATATTTTTTTATTATGAAAATTCGTAGCATTCTAGATGCTGTATGTTTTTTTATTAAGGTACCTTGTATCAATAGGTACTAATAGGTACGGTATTTCTTCATTCAAATTAATACATGCTAAACCTGCCAAATTCTTTGATTCTTAACTGCAAATTTATTTCGCTAACATAACAGCTGACATAGGTGATCTACTGTATCTTTACTGTTCAAAATCTTAAAAAGTAACTCACCTGGCTAATCAGTGACTTTAACTGCACATACACTCAATTAATTATAAAGATTTAAGAGACGTTTAATTAAACGTCAAAAGTGTATGGTTAAGTGACGCTAGTCAAAAGAAACATAAGATCAACAAACCTGGTGAATCAGTAGCCGACCGATCGGAGTCGGAGTCCCGGTGCGCGCTAAGGTCGCGGGGGGGCGCGTCCAGGATGTCCGTGATCATGAACCGTGTGCGCGGCGCGCGCTCGCGCTCGTCCCGCTGCACCGTCATCGCCAGCGCTCCGCCGGCGGGGCCCACGCCGCCGCCGCTCGCCGCCCCTAGCGCATCCAGCGCGGGCCACCCCCGCCCCACGCACAGCTCGATCGCCCCCAGCTCGCCAGTCACCGTACCATCACAGTCCAAATTAATTCCAAAACAATGATATCTAACTTTAGCAACACTTTATCAACAGTGTTTCCGAACTCGCATCGCCGGCACAACAACTTGTAGTCCTTCTCCCTTCTGAAAGTCACGTGCTCCCAAAATTCCGATCGAGATAAGTTTGTTTTTCACTTTTCCTTCCGAATGTTCGCAACGTCAATTTGAATTTATTAAAAGTGAAACTCCAGATAATTGTTATCAGACACAGCAACAAAGTTTACACACTGATAGTTCTCACGAAATAAAGTTTACTGCGAATCGGCGAGCGCAGAACTGTTACAAAATGTTCCGTGTATCGCGCGTTACGGATCGCGTGTGATGCGCGGGCGCGGCGCAGCAGTGTGTAGGTCGCGCGGCGGGCTCGGCTCGACTGGCGCGGTGGGCAGGAGGCGGGCCGCCAATGGCGCGGCGGGAGGGCGCGCCGCCAGCCAACCGCCGCGCGCCGCCGCGGGGCGTGCCCCGGCCATGTTGCCGCACCAACTTAATGCTCTTTTTACCAACTCGCCGCCGGGAGAAAGCTCCGCGCGGATTTAAGCTTTTATACGTGGATAAAACGCTTTTATAGGAAAATAAAGCGTTCTCGCAGCGTGTAAGGTTCGGAGATATAAACGAAACAAGCGTATCGATTAGAACATGATTTATTACTGATCTCAATTAGCATAGGATCTCCATATATATTGGTTATACTCTTATATATTGGTTATAGATAATATATCTACTACATGCCCACCGAAAATGGAAAAAAAAAGAAGAAATCAGGTTTTAAACATTTCTTCTTTTTTTTTTTTTTAAAAAAGAAAAAGTTGATTATTGAATATTAGTTATGTTTTCATGGGCCCAAAAAGTTGACAGTACCTAATTAAACTTAACTCTTACAATATATTTTTCAAGTATTAGGTACTACAGTGATTACATTTACATTGAATTACAGTTCTTTAATTTTTTTTTTCTTAATGCAATTATTTCAGGATACACCTTTGTATTATTATATTTTTCTTAGATCTATTGCGACATAAAGTAATACTTAATACCCAATCTAACTTAAATAAGGCCTAGTTCTGTTTTTATGAATTAATGTTTCTTTGCCTTTATAATCAATTTTTAGATTAGGTTCACAATCTTCAATAACTTTATAAGGTCCAATGTACAGTGGATCAAATTTGTTTACAGATTGTTCATTTCTGAGTAATATCATATCACCAGATTTGTACGTAACTGGGTTTGTATAACTGTCGTATTTTAATTTTCTTAAATGCTTACTAGTAATCAAATTTTGTTTGGCGTCATATTGCGATTTTTGGAGCCTATATTTGAGTTCCTTAGGGTAGTCGTAATGATTATAAAATGGTTCTAAATCTAAACTTAAATTACTCGGGAGATTGCAAAGCTTTCCAAAAACAAGTTCATACGGAGTATATTTAGTTTCCGTATGAACTGTTGTGTTGAATGCAAAACACCAAAATGGTAGCCATATACTCCAATTTCTGGGATTATTATTAGTTTGAATACGAAGAAATGACATTAAATTTTTATGACTATTTTCCAATCCTCCTATCGATTGGTGATGGTAAGCTGTCGATGTTATTTGAGTTATCTGGAGTAATTTGCTAACTTCTTTCATCAATGTCGAAACAAACTCAGTACCTCGGTCGGATATAATATGCCGAGGAATTCCGTAACGTAAGATGAAATTGTTTACGAAAGCCGTCGCCACTGAAATACTATCTTTATTTCTAAGAGGATAAGCCTCAACGTACTTACTAAGATCACACTGTAGTGTGAGAATATATGCATAACTATCATTATCTTTACTTAAGGGCCCTACTAAATCTAAAAAAACTCTATCGAAAGCACAACATCCTGTGTCGGTCATAACCATGGGTTCCTTTATGGATTTAAAATGTTTTTGACGTTGGCATTTGTCACACCGGTTTACAAAATCAGCTACGTCTTTGTCTAGTCCTGGCCAAAAAAAACGCTTTTTTATATTATTTATCATACGTCTGATTCCTGCGTGACCGCTTGATGGCAGTATATGATAATCGTTTAATATGACGCGTTGTGTGTCGCGATCACTTATTTTTCTGACACCATTTAAAATAAATAAACGTGGCCCGGACCAATCAGATGTCTCATTTATAATGTGTGTTAATTCTTTTATGTGTTCGCCATTAGTATTATCTTTAATAATATATAAATCGCATATTTTAAATCTGCCACAGAACGAACCCAACTCCCTCACAAAGGCATCTCGTGCACAATATGATCTGAAGATAGGGTTTACGTAAATTATTGACTTTTGTACAACATAAACAAATAATTCTGATCCTTGTTTGAAATTCCTATTTATTGCATCCCAATTTTGTTTACTCGCAAAAATTAATTCTATACTATTGTTTGGCTTTTTAATTGTTCCTACAACTTTGGGTTGATCGTTTATTTCTATTGGAGTAATATTATCTACCTTTGCGTCATCGCTTTGAATATTTTCATCACTTAACCTCTTTTTTTGTGCTCTGGTAAGTACCGACACTATATGCTCGCTCATTGACTTCAATTCCTCACTTGTTATCCGGATACGCGACAAAGCATCCGCAGCTGCGTTGTCAGCCCCTTTAACGTACTCGATTATATAATCATATTCCTCTAATAAGAGCCTAAACTTTGTTAAGCGACTGGATGGACTAGTCATATTAAATAGATAAACCAATGGTTTGTGGTCAGTTTTAATTACAAACTTTCTTCCATAGAGATATGGCCGGAAATACTTTACTGACCAAACGATAGCCAGTAACTCTTTCTCTATAGTTGGATATCGAATTTCGGCTTTATTAAGATTACGGCTAGCAAATGCAATGGGCTTATTATTGTTATTACATAATACTGATCCGATTGCATAACCAGATGCATCTGTTTGTAAAATAAATGTATTCTTTTTATCAAAATCCGGATATTGTAGTATTGGTGGAGTTATTAATGCATGTTTTAAAGAACAGAATGATTTTTGACATTCTTCTGTCCAAATAAAAGGTATATTTTTGCGACAAAGTTGGTTAAGAGGCAATGATTTTTCTGCAAATTGCGGTATGAATTTTCTGTAAAAATTTGAAAATGCTACAAATCGTTTTGTTTCGTCGGCATTAGTCGGGATTGGATAATTCTGAACTACTTTAATTTTTTCCGGATCTGGTTTTATACCTTCTGATGAAACAACATGGCCCAAAAATTGTATTTCCTTTCTTAAGAAATCGCATTTCTTTGGGTTTAACTTTAAATTAACTTTTCGAAGGCGCATTAAAATATCTATTAGATTTTTATTGTGGACTTCTAAACTTCGACCAAAACAGATAAGATTATCTAAGTAGACAAATAATTTTTCATACGTCAACCCTGACATCGCTACGGTCATTAGCCGGGAAAAAGAGCTTGGGCTGATTTTCAAGCCCATGGGTAGCCTCGTCATTTGGTATTGGCCTGTTGGAGTAGTAAAAGCTGTATATTTTCTACAATCGGGCGCTAAATTAGCCTGATAATACGCTTGGGATAAATCCAATTGAGAAAAATACATTGCTCCCGAAAGGGAGTCTAAAATATCTGTTATATTAGGCAGTGGGAACTTATCATCCAATATTCTATCATTTAATTTTCGAAAATCAATGACCAATCGCCACTTCTTCGAACCATCTTCCGACTTTTTAGGGACAAGTAAAATAGGACTAGACCATTCGCTTTTTGATGGTTCAATAATATTTTCGGAGAGCATTTTATTAACTTGCTTTTCAACCTCCGTACGTTGTGCAAAAGGTAACCTATATTGTTTAACATAGACTGGATCTGCATTCGGTTTCAATTGTATTGTTTGGCTGTAAAGATTGGTAGTAGTAAGTTTGTCATTAGGCAAATAAAATACGTCTGAAAACTTTGCGCATATTTTTTGGATTGATAACCTTTCTTCATCATTTAAATGGTCTAGATTAATCTCAGAAAACATTTTACGTACTCTATCCCCATCTACATTTTCATCTTTTTTAAATTCGCAAATATTATAATCTGATAAGGTATGTATTTCTGGCTTAAAATAGTTAAGATTGACTGTGGTTTCTCGAGTATTCAATATTTGAATACCAATTTGGCCGTTTTTAGGTTTGCAAATACTTCCAGCCATGAACACGCCCTCACATAATTCTTCCGGTAAGACTACACATTCTTCGTTTATGTTACTGTCTATCATAAATATTTTTTCGCATCTCGGAGGTATGCTTAGGAACCTGGTTTTATTATGGGAGGCATTACTCATAGATATAGTTATAGTATTAGTATTATTTGTTAAAGACAGTGAATTATTTTCAAAGTTTAAAATAGCTTTGTATTTTTTCAAAAAAATCTCTTCCGATAATTCCATGTTGAACACAAGGTAACGATTCAATAACATAAAATTTGTTATTAAATTCCTGCCCTTTAATATGCAGTTTAACTAACACATATCCCATAGTGCGCATTGTGCCTCCAATACCATTTATGTTCACACATTCTTTATGCAGTGGAATATTCCAATGTTCTACAGTTTCACATTTCAGAATTGATAATGATGCTCCGGAATCTATTAGCAGACCATATTTGGCACCTTGTACTGAGAATTCTACCGAACTATCAGACTGGCAGACTAATATAAAATTATTAACGAAAAAACTGGATCGGCTCTGTATTTTGTGAATCCTGTGAATTTTGCGGTCCAGAGTTCTGATCGGTCGGATTTTCGATCGATTCGGAGTTGTTTTGATTCGTATTCTCTACAAAGTTTATATTTCCGCTACGGGTAAAATAACGATTCTGTCTACCACGATACTGTCCCCGAATATTAGCACGACTATCACGATCGTTGCGTGGTTGTTGATGGCCGTTGGATGTATTTTGCTGGCCACCACCGCGAAACGAATCGGTATATGCGCGACGATAACGTCCTCTATTATTATTGCTTCTTGAATATCTATAGTTACCTGTCCTTCCTCGATTGGCTAAGTACATCGAGGCATCCGTTTCCTGACGATTACAGGACGATTCTTCATCCTTGGCCGCTCTTATTGTGTCCTTCAAAGCAGTGTAGTTACGCGCCGATAAGATGGTGCTGAGTTGACGATTTTGCAAGCCGTCAGTGAAACTTTTAATGGCGATTTTTTCATTAATAGGGAGTAATATTTTATACGCATCCTGGTTCCCGTCAGCTTGGGAAATCGTTAAATCGACAAAAAGTTGTTCAATTTGATTACCGTACTCATTAATAGAAAGAGCATTCTGTCGAATTTGCATTAACTCGTTATGTATCGCGGTACTTGATTTTTTAGTAAGGAGATGATGACGCATATCGTTAATAAGTAATTCACATGTGTCATATGAGCTCCCTAATCTCAATTTTGCATTTTGAGTGAGTCGAGTTTTCAATACAAATTTAATTAACATGACCTTACCCTGCTCAGTGAGCGTAGAGCTGTAGAACTCTATGGCATCTATAAGGGTTTTGGTGACGTTCTCGTCACCATTCATTAGAGGCAGCAGTGAGACAGCCGTTTTAAAGTTAAAACTTTCCATGTTGGTAGTTTTGCTTTCAATTTCTTTTACAGCTTTAGAAGAAGAAGCTATAACAGAGCCGTAGTCTTTTGAACAAAATGTTTCAATTTGAATATATAATTCTTTTATTAAATCGCCATATGACTGAATTTCTTCCAAGACTGTACTAGACACTTGTTTTTTCTCAATTTGTTTTGATAAAATATGAATACATTCATCAAATTGACCGCGCAATTTATCTGCCTCTGTTAACTTTTGTTGTAAGATAGTTTGGGTCCTTTTAGAGTAACTTAATTTTACTAAATTATCCTTAATCTGTTTAAGTTTATCATATATGTCTTTGATTTCGGTTGCCATAACCCAGTAAATAGTGCAATAATTAATTTCTAGCCTTTATGAACAATTTGAATGTCTCTAATATCAATTAGTATATAGATTTGACATGTATTAAGTAAACTTAAATTTGGTTCATAATTGTACTCACAGTGTCACACGTGTTTATTATACTTCACTTTTATTATGTACGCATAGATTTGCACTCATCACTAGCCTTTTTTTTTTTTTTTATCACACTTCACTGGGTTTCACTGTTGATTGACCTTGACGCTGTGTATCTTGGTGGTGATGGCACTGGTAGCAGACGCGAGCCTCAGGATTCGGTCGCCGAAATGAGCGCATCAAGCTTTGGCTCATAAACTCATTCCGCATCCAAGACTGATGGCAGTTTTTATAGAGTCTGAAGAGCATGTATAATCCGGCAACACCAAGCAATGTGCAAATTATAAACATAACTATACTGATGTTTGACAAATGATATTCTTGCATTGACGACGAATTGGATCCTCCAGACGAACGTTGGTTTAGAAATACTTCATCTTTCTCTATTTTAGACTGACACATTTTTCGGAGAGAAGAGAGGATCGAAAAGGAAAATGTCTCGTACCAAAAACTCAAAAGTTCGTCACATATTACCGTGTGTCACTGAAATTCGACTACTGCGTGACGATACCTTAACTGGCAGGGTCGCCATGTAAGGTTCGGAGATATAAACGAAACAAGCGTATCGATTAGAACATGATTTATTACTGATCTCAATTAGCATAGGATCTCCATATATATTGGTTATACTCTTATATATTGGTTATAGATAATATATCTACTACAAGCGGGATATCGCACTTTATGACGGCGTTTTACTGAAAATTGGCGACACTATACTCCAGTAATTGGTTCACGCCCGCCAAATTGAGGCTAGCGTGTCAGCCACCGCAGCTTTGTGCCCGAACATGAATAACTTATATTTATGATACAGACTAGTTAGTTATTTATCTCTTATTTTAAAAATACTTTTAGATATAAAATATTTTTGCATCAAAAAAATGACAATTTTAGCATTTGCATAGCTATCGTGAGTAGGTATATTGTGCCTACATGTATTCAACAATGATTTGGGCATAAAGATCAAAGTTCCTAATAAACATGCCTTAGGCATCTTCTGGGCACGCTCGTTCCATCATAGACCTAATCTATCGCTTTCCATCAGGCGTGGTCGAGTAATAAAAAAATACCTACTTAATTAGGTACCTATTCCTATTTTTTTTACAAGCAGGTTAGAATGAATAACTACTTAGGGAGCAAAGCTATTTGTCGGGTAGTCCCCTAGGAGTGGACCTAGCTTACCTAGACGTCTTCAATACGCTTTGTGCTAAGAGCAATTTGATATATAAGAAGTAGGTACCTACCTACCCACCTATCTCCATAATTATATTCACCGAAAAACCAGCGCGCTGAATGAGATTTGACAAGGAGGTCGGCAAAAGCGTAGCATACCTACCTACTTTTCTACCTATATTTTCCCTTATGTTACAACATGAAAGACAGAAAAGAATTTCTGGATCGTTACTTCAATAACCTTCCTAAAATAACAACCTACCTAAAATGATTATAAAAAATAAAAATTAATGTTTTATTCAGTAGGTATTACAATTGGTAAAATTACTACATAAAGTCTTAGAAATTAAATGATGGATGTGAAAGTCCAAGGTGGATGCATTCCTCGTCCAAGTCCAAGTCTTAGAAATTATGATAATATGTTTGTAGGTCTGACATGGCCAGAGATCGCATACCTAAGACAGAGAGGTTTGGACGGAAAAACAAAAATGAGGAATTTACCTACATGGTTAAGAATTTAAACCATGTTAATAATGTTGGAATTATGACTATTTTACCCCACACATGTAGGTATTTACCTGCTATACTAAACTATTTTAATAAACGTTCAGTTTTAAAAATCTAATATATGTAAATATATTACATTTATTAGCACCTACATATTTAGGTATTTTTATTAATAAACAATACCACATTTAAATATTTGTAACGATCGAACTCTCGTTTTCCTGTGTTGCGGTCACATTTTACATAATATAGGTAGGTACCTACCTACCACCTATGTTACCTGTTTCTACATATTTTAAAATGTTTCCACTTTAAGTAAAATAATAGGTAGTGCAATGAGACAGGTACCTAAGTGTCCAAAATATGGCAATACCTACCTAGGTTAGTATTATATTTATATTAGTATTTTATATTATATTAGTATTATTAGCAATATTCCTGTCTGGTCTGAATTACATCCTTGTTATCTCGATAATATATAATATTGTCAGCTTGCTACTATTAGGAATGTGTAATTGCTATTGACTTGCTATCAAGAAACGATATGTACCTACCTGTACCTAATGGTACACTAACTCTTTCTTGTTACCTACATAGGTACATTGTAAGAACAATATTTGCGCATCTACTAGGTACCTACTTACTAGTTTATTTACGAGAACCTATCGTTCTTGAGTTCGTGTATCAAATATTGATTAACTTGCATTTCTCATGATATGTGAATTGTATTCTTTTTGAGAAATATATGTCTTAAGCCGTAAACCGTATCTTCCACTAAAGTTAAGTAGGTATTGTATTGCGCAGTTTTTGCTTATCCATAACTGGTGAAAAAATACTTATAACACTGTTTTTGGAACAATAAATTGTAGATCTTTTATTACATTGCTAGGAAATCTTAATACAATATACAATCTAACACTAAAATAAATATACTTTGTACAAGTAGGTATATAAACGAAAAAATCGCGGACATACAAACATACATACATACGGGTTGAATACAGAACCTCCTTTTTTAAAGTCGGTTAAAAAAGGGAAGAGCTCATTCATCAACAATAAATTATTATTGTGATATAGGACAATATTAGACGGCTGTATCTCTTTTTGTTTAGTACAAATAATTTAACTGTTCTACTTTAAGATTGTACACCTAGAAGGGAATAATAAGAAAATGCTATATTTACTTAATTGTTTATTACATTTAGTTCTTAATTTTTTTATGCTTCCTGTCATTTCTGTACGTTGGTAAATCGAAATAAATCCTAAATTGTCTTAGATATCTGTTATACCTGGTTCCTCGATAATTTCTCAATAGTTGTATCATTTATTATCAATTTTAGGATTTCTTCCTTAACTTAGTGTTCAGAAACATATCGAACCAATAGCACTACTCGAATAGTTAACAAGAAAACTCCGATTAAGAAACCTCAAAAACAGGGTGAGTCGGTCGTTACAACAACTGTCGGATCATTCGTAAGACTTCTTTTTCTAATTGGAATTCTTCGGATTTTGAATACCAATTAGCTCTATTAATTCCCAATAAGTATGTATGATGCCGTTATCAATACTTATGAGGCTTACTAGGCTTATGAGTTATGAATGTATAGCAATTGTGCGAAAAAGTTATCAAATGGTTTGGACATTTGATTTACTTCTGCTTCCTAAAAACTATTTACAAAAGAAATGCTACTTCAAAGTTTTGTTTTTTACAAAAATTTTTTGTTTTGTTACAAAAATTTGTTTCATTTTAGATAGTTATTGTCAAATTGCCATCGATGGATGGACTGTGTGTATGATGATAGGTATGGTTAGAAAGGGGGTGACTACCGAGACGTCGACTAATAGAGAAGTATGGAATAAATTAGGATAAAGGCAGGGGAATGATGATTGTCAAATTGCCTCCGACTTCTGAAATATTATTCCGTACTTTGTAGTCAAATTTTTATGTAGTTTTTATGAAGTCGATTGTTTCTTTTTTGTATGTCATAAGTTTTTAATTTTCACTTTTTACTTATTTAATCCCATCCCCTTTATTGATGTTAAAGAATTGTTAAAAATCCTTTCTTAGTGCTCACCTTCGTTGTATAAGGAACATTTGCGCCTGCTTCTTTTTCTTTCTGTCAGTGAATTTAAGAATTGTATGACGTAGATTAAAACTTCTATCGTCCTGCGTCATGTATACCAAATGAAAAAAGAAGTACGTATATACTCGTATACACGGATATCTATGCTCGTATATCTGCCCAGTAATCACTGAGACTTGCAAATAATGCCTTGTGGCATATGGACCACCATCGTGTATGAAGTTTAAATAAAGAAATAAAAAACTCATTGGATGCTTAATCTCCCCCTTTTTTCGAAGTCGGTTGACAAAATATTGTAGGTATCTCAATTTCAGGTAGGTAAACTGTGCCAATTGCAATATTTTAAATTTCAATGTTCTGTGTTGTCGCATTATCAACAAACAAAACAACTGAAGTAGACCAAAATAAAATTGTGTTCATTCAAATGAGCACACGAGAAATTAAACTTTTCCTAGAACGTCTATGGGTTTAGGATTTCCCCATACTGCCCCATGTAAAAACACACTATAAAGTTTTACCTGTATGATAGGGGGAGTCCGGGAGAGTTGAACACCTATTTTACTTAAGAGCGTTTACGACGTACTACGGCATTTCATACAAACTTTCAAGCCCTTGTTTTTTGAAATTAATGAACCGATTTTAATGAAACTTCGTACGCATAAGCAGGATACAAAGTTCTAAAAAGTTAGTTAAGAACATTTTCGAAAAATAGTGTTACAGCCAAATTAGACGGATATTAAATTTTCCATAAAAATAGATTTCCAGTTACCTTTTTTTAAATAAGATATTTCGAAAATGTTCTTTACTAACTTTTAGACCTTTGATAATCAACTCCAAATATTTAAGCACATTCGAATTCACGTTAATTTTTTTCAGTTGACCGCTGGTTATCATAAATTGGAGGACTAAAATATACCACACTTGAAACTACGTCAATCTAATAATGCAACGAATAAGTATTAAAAAAAAAAAAGTTTCTTAATAGTTGTCGCAGTTATGTAAAAACACCAAGAAATAAGTTTTCTCACGTACAACCACCAAAAACTCTCTCAAACCGGCGTAATGGCAGACAATATTACGTATATCGCGCATGAGACACATAATTAGCGAGCATGCTGTCACTTGTCAGAGAACCCGATGACGCGAATTTTATAATAATAAATAATAATAATAAATCGTTTATTTGCGTAAATAAGGTACAGAAGGTTGACAATATAAATAAAATTGATCTCTTATTCTGCCTTTAATTTCGGCGTGCAAATATAAACATGGTATTAGAAATTAAATTAATTATTGATTAAAATCATGCACTCATTATACAGATTTCCATTTCATTAAAATTAAAATTGTATAGTTGAATTAAAAAAAAAAGTCAATATAAAAATAAAAACTAATAAAAAATATTAATCACAAATGTCAATAATCATGTCAATAATAATCCTGTCAATAATAATCCTATCAATAATAATCATGTCAAAACTTACAATTTGTAACCTAAAAACTCATGTACACTATAGAAACACTTTTCAATCAAAAACCTCGTCAAGCTACTTTTAAATCTAGAAAAAGGTAACGTTTTTATAGAATTTGGTAATTTATTATACATTTTTATACACATAGGTAATATAACTATTAATATATATTTAAAATGATTTAGGCGATGTGGAACATCTCTACTACCTGAGGAAGTCCAGTTGTCCCCTACTTGTCCAATTAAAACAAGATTGAAACGCTTTACAAAAATGTCAACCATTGTAGTACCAATAGTTGCTATGAGTGCAGGTTCTCGCTAAACTCCTGCAGTGGACACCTATTCAGAGACTTATAACCCTGAAAACTAATCTTTTGTAGTGTTTAATAAGGTACAGGGTACTTATTGTCTTTTTCAAAAACTTATGCTGGAAACATAGAACATCTGTATACCTACTTATCTTATTATTGTTATTTGATGACACGCCACCAGCTATTAGCTGATGCATGTGTTTTATAAAGTTTGGAGATATTTAATCTGTCCAGTCGGCTCATGAAGCAGTTCAGTTTGCGAGCCATCACAACATCTTGCACTATCTTATTCCAATATTTAGGAGAGCTTATGCTTATTAGCAGACTAGATCTCAATCTGAATCATTTTGAAGGATATTGCTAATCCATTGCTTTATATATTTGAAAAATGTTTGCTCAGCAACGTAAATAACGCATTGAATATTGTTAAACTGTGTAAATGAAAGCCATTGCTGCTGTTAGTGTGTTACACAATTACTCCTTAGATATGCATAAGCAAAAACATAATAGGTAGGTACGGCCAAAACCAATCCATCTTCCAAGCTTGGTGACTATGACAATTGCTACTGTGGCTGATATCAACATGAAGCTTAAAATTAATTTTTATCTTCTGCATTTCTGCAAGCCGTACCTGCCTTCATCATCAGCCTACAGAAGTCTACTGACCAATTGCATGCACACAATTTTAACTCGATCCTACGCTTTTTTCATTCAGCTGCAAAAAATAGAATGTTTATTTCGTTTAATTAATTTAACGAAAACACAAACAAACCGAACAATAACATTTCATAGAAGAAATTGTTCTCGTTAAATCCAATGAAATATAGTCGTGTTCACTTACCAGCTGTGTATATGGTGTAAAGTTCATGTGTCCCTGGAAGCAATGGGAGTACAACAACGACTTATCGGGTTTAAACAACAATTAATGATGTCTCTATTGCATTAAAAACTATTATTATTCGCTTTTTATGGTGTTTAAAACAACGACAGCCAACGGCTAATGTTTGATTTACACCGCCTTATTCTTATTCTCGGTATAATGCGAGTGAGGTAGCATTCTATTAACAGCATTTGGAATTTCATAAAGGTTAGGCTCGATGCTTGCACAGACAGCACAATGTCCACTCAAATCTGTGTGGTTCTTTCCTAAAAATACCATTTCAGACACTGATCTACATGGTCCTCAAAGAGACTTTGACCCTGAGTTTGTTTCGCCATTTCTTCTCAGGGGTAGTCAGATAGGAAATGTCGACTCCATCTAGCTTATATTTTATATGACGTGTAAAAGTGATTCCGGTATCCTATTTACAGAATAAACAATTACATTTCATATGCTGTTTTAGGAAATGAGGCACCAATATATGGCATTTACGTTAGAAATAACTTATATGGCCTAATTAAGGTCTACTTGCCAAAAGAGATTTTTTTTATTTTAGCCTGAAAACAATTGATTTTATAAAATGGCAACATTTGCATTGGAATTTCTAAGGGCTTCCTTCCTGACATCCTTATTTTCCTAAATACTTTTGCCACATTTGGAATCATGTAGGTATGTGGGCGGGTGGTATTATACCTAATGTGCATGGAATATAATGAACTTTTCGTTTTCCCTAATTGGTTTGTCGGAATATAGATCACATTCTTCTATGAACCTTTATTTAATACTAACTTACGCAGAATCATCAAATCGTCCCGTAGTTTTCTTCTCTGTACCTACTTGTGTACTTACCTACTATTTCTTGTACTATTTTAATTAGGAATTGGCTCAAAGTAAAGTTACCTTAATTTTTTACCAAGCCAATGTAATAAAATAAGTTTATTTCGACATTCAAGTTAGATATTTATCTATACCTATAATAATAATAAAACTGAAGAGTTCGTTTGTTTTTTATTTGTTTGAATACGCTAAACTCCCAGTCGGATTTGTTTTTTTTTTTTTGCATTTCATAGGTCAATTGTCGAGGAAGGTAACATCAAGCTAGAATCCTTAGGGAATGAGCAAAAATAAAAAGTCAAGAAAACGCTAAGCGGAAAGGTAGTAAAAGCGTATACGGACGATGCCATGTGACGGGGTAGGTCGGGGGAACAAGAACTTCCACGCGGACGAAGTCGCGAGCAGGAGCTAGTATTTTATGAAATTAATAGTATTGATATCACAATAAAAAAACACTAAACCAAATATAAACGTGGTATTTAAAACTTTATTTTTATCAGAGAGCAAAGGTTTTCAACCCCTTTACTCTTTGCGACAGGCGTTCCACATACCAGCAGGCATGTTGATCTAATTCTTGAAGAGAGCTTTGAAGCAGGCCTGCCACGCCATATCCCTTAGCATCGGCTGCTTCACAGAGCTAATAGTCATTCACTTTATGAAAAACTTTCAAAGTTCAACATCTTTTCCTGTAGAGCTTTGTAAAAACGCATTTTCAAACTCGTATTTCCCGAAGAGGTGGGCACAAGTGTGGAGCAGGTAACCCACGTTTCGCCAGTTATTTTTAAAGTCCCATGTAAAACTGCGAGCCTTTCACTTACCATCAACTGGGCTAGATTACTCAGGGCAGCTACTGAAAAAATACTTAGGGAAAATTCTGATACTTTTAATAATCACATCACAAGCACTAAACATACTATCACACTAATATTATAAAGGCGAAAGTTTGTGACTGTGTTTGTATGTTTGTTACTTCTTTAAAAACTACTGAACGGATTTGAATGAAAGGCACACAGATAGTTTATAACCAGGATTAACACAATAGGATACTTTTTATCCCGATATTTCCACGGGATCGAGACTTATGCGGGTAAAACCGCGGGGTGCAGCTAGTATAATATAATAATGAACCATTTATTTCAGGCGAAGCAGGACCATACAATACCTTAACCTAAACATACATATTTTTTTATTACAAAAACATAAACTATTACCTATGCACGAAATGATGAATAAGTATGTCGGCGTCGTGTTGCGCTGCGTGGTGTCGCGTCACCTTCGGTACGCTACACTTTTCTGCCAAAACGCTGCCTTCATGAAAGTTTTAATTAAGTATAAGAATTTCTACTAAGCATTTTTATAACTTTTGGGGTTAAAGCCAGAATCTTTGTATATTGTATTTCTACCATGAGTTTACCAGAATAGTCAAGTCATAAAACCACACATTAGCCTATAGCATTCCACTGCTGGATGTAGACCTCTCCTATCGCACTCCATTCATCTCGATTCTCAGCAATTCTCATCTAGATGCTACTGCGAAGATCGTTGCTCCACCTAGAATGAGGGCTCCTTACCGGTTTGCCGAGTCACCAAACCTAAACTAAAATTATTCATTCAAGGAGTTTAAAGTAATAGTACCTAGCTTAATGTAGAAAAACATGAAAAAATATGTTA
The DNA here is from genome assembly GCA_914767645.1 of Hydraecia micacea. NCBI lineage: Eukaryota > Metazoa > Arthropoda > Insecta > Lepidoptera > Noctuidae > Hydraecia > Hydraecia micacea. The sequence goes on along the minus strand of OU611779.1, from coordinate 6,576,606 downwards.
CAAAGTTTTCTTTATCGGGTTATTTGAATAACAACAGTCATAATCATAACTTATGTTCATACTAAAAAATAACCACCCATGAAACACTTACACAACTAACAAATAGTTTACTCTTAGATAACAACACGGAAAGTAATATGTTATTTCCACATTTGCAGACGAAATAACGAATACGCTAATATAAATTTTAATGCTTATACCGTGCAATTCGTGCATGCTCAGTGCAACTCGTAAAGAGCACTAATGGCCGATGGAAAAAACGGCAAAGTGCTGCAATTACTGTTAGGTCACAGTAGAGCGACTCAGGCGCAGCCAGCGATTATATACACAATTAAAACTACACACACGAATACAATATCTTTAACAATACGTATAGTTGTGTCATCTATACGAAGGTGAGGTGACTCAGTACCTATTCTTCTGGGGTAAGAAGACATTAGAGGACTAGGCAAATAGACTGGCTGTGTTCCAACACTGATTTTCAGAATATCAGACAGGAGCAAGACATATTGAAATTCGCATAGGCAACTTTGAGATAAATAAAAAATATTATATCGCTTGATGTCCATTATTTCAGTTACCTAAACAATTAACTGTTGCCAATTTACTTATTCGTATTTATAAAAGCCAACAAAATGAGGCACTTATTAAGTACTATTTGGAAGCAGCAATGATGGTGTAGGTAGTACATTTTACATTCAATTATATAGATCTGTGTAGGTAAATGTTTATCCAATATTTTTTTGCTACACCTGAGTAGGCTAGCATCCATAGGACCAAACTTGGCGCCCTCAGTGGACTGTTTAACTAGTGCACAAAAAGCTAAACATTATCATACAAATGCGCTATACACAACACATTGGAACCAAGATATTTTTACGTTAATGGCTAATAGATCATCCACATCGCCTGAGGAAAGTATCTTTATACATTTTTATCACATCATAGCTTACGTCGATGAAAATTTATAACAAGTGTTCACGACAAGCCGTTAATGAAGCAATCGATAATATTCCTCATACTTGACGCTTCCATTACTAGCTACAATACTTAGGTCAAGAGAACCATTAAATAAGTTATATGGAGTAAAAAAACGACTTCCAGCGAATTCCATCTGTATACTGCATTTAGAATTTTCATTTCACGCTCGCGTAAACCTTTAATCGCATGTAAGGCTATTTAATAGTACAAATGCTCTAAGCGTTTATTGAAAGTAACACGGGTGTGTGCACACACTCACACAGGGACGGCGTCTACGTGAATAAGTTGGGTATGTGCTACATAAGATGTTTGCGATGAAAACGAGTGTTGTTTGTTCAAGTTTAAGGTTGTTGTGTTGTTGTCAACACGGGGTGAATGGTCAACATCATGTTGTACAAAATGTTTTGTAGAAGTTAAGTGAAAAAATGTCAGACGTCTAATGTAATACTCTAGAGCCAGCTGATTTTAAGAAATATTTTTATATTTATGAGAATTTTTTTGGGAATTTACTCAACGAAACAGAATCTAGAGCTGTGTCATGTCTCTTCATCAAAATATAGCATCGACACATAGCCTGGCCTCGCCCGACCTCGCAGCTACACCACAGTGAGTGCTGCTAGGCGAATGTGCGTTGGCAGTAATTTCACGCTTCCCGCCGCCGCCAGCCACCACCTGAAAAACTCTAATCACACCACTTTTATGGCTCCTACTCGCAATTTATATTACAAATATGATAATTTTAAATGATAATAAATTTATTAGCCGTTCGTACTCTGCAAACTAGAGCGTTTATCGAGCGTTTCCGTTCTCGGTATCGAGTCGCGTTACAGTTGTTTTTTTTTGCTATCGATTTCCAAGGAACTGTTGCTTTTAATTATAATTGTAACGTTTCTGCATTTTTCCGGTGCGGTTGGTCTTTCATGTCCCTTTGTTAATGAAGTCTTCCAAAAATATAGCAAGGTTAGGTACGTCATCGGATGTGGCTCCGGAAATGTTATCAAATGTGTAGCCAATCAGTCACGGTTTCTTGATATTATGGCAATTTCTACTTCATTCATAAGTTATGTAGGAAATTATTATTCATAGTAGTTTATTAATGTTTTATTTTGTAGACCGTGTGGCGACTTTTTGTTATATAGAGGCGAATCAATGTAGCTTCTTGTGTTATAATGTGATACAAAATTACTACTTAATAGCAACAAAATATGTGAAAATAATTCATTGTTTAGTAAAATTGTCTATTGTCTTTTGGCTGGGGTCACAATAGGCGAAAATCACCTTTTAGTGACCTTAGCTAGAACAAAAATCAGTAGAGCTACCTACTTTTATTTAATCTCATAAATAATTCTTATACCTACCAATTTAGATGTACGTAAACGTCTATCCAAAATAGTTCTAGAACCCAGTTCCGACCTAGTCCAAAAAATACTGATGGGTTTGAGAGCTCTTGGATGGTGGTCGGTTAAATTAAAACTAGGTACTCATCCTGCCCTACATTTTGCTTATGTCACCTAGATCAGCGTCAAAGACAAGAAAAGCGCAATTTATCTGTCATTATAATCCGAGAATCTTGGAGATTATTATCATTTCACATGCGAGTTATAATCATCGTGGGCGCAGCTAACAAAATCAATAATTGTACAGAGATCTAATGTATTCCCACGTAATTGTTGTGATCGAATGACATAATTGTGTCGCGACTTGCGCCGGCGCCGCGCACCCCGTTCTCTCCCCCCGCTGAGTACCGTCAGCATCAGCATACTCCTACATATCTGTATATTGTTTTGTTTTTTTTAATATTCCGCATTCTAAATCTAGATTTCAATCTCCAAATCCACGAAAATCTGCAAAACCCTTACGTAAATTGATCTTTTTAACCGGAATTCGAAATAGGTTATTACTTTTCTTAGAGTAAGCGATCTTTAGGTAGAACAAAGTTTTGTCTAATAAGCGAGTGTCTCAGTAGATGTAATTAAGCGTTAATGATAAGTATTTTAGTGCGTAGGAACCGCACTAAAATACTTATCATTAACACTTAATTACATCGTAAGTAGACAACGTTAGGTTAGCTACTTTTAAGTGTTTAACAGAGCAACAATATCTTTTAGGTAAGTATACAAAAAAATACCAAATTAGTATAAAACTATTTTGTCCATTTCAAATTATTCCTGCCTAAAGATCAGCAGTATGACATGCGTTAATTAAATATTATAATTAATTAAACAAGGCGAGCTCAAATTAAATACCTGACAGCTAACTCGCTGACCGTACTCTAATTGCAATAATTACTCATTATCAGGAAGCTTGGCACATTAATTTAGAGTTTTTACTTGAGCAAGCTTAACAAATACTTATTTAATTGCTCGTCTTTGTTCCACCAACATTATTAGGTTGGTGACGCAACACCGTTATACAGTGTACTAACATCACACAGTTTTGATCGTTGTGCAAGCTATCTTGAGACGAGTAAAAAGTTAACGCTACATTGCGCATGCGAGACAGTTCGCGTGCTCACGTACCTTTAATCAGATATTCTTTGTTGTGTCTAGAAATGATTCGCTGACAATATCGCCGTCTTGTAAATGCACTAACTTAGTTATAAAGGCACTGTTAGGTAACCACGGCACTAATTTCTTTTTACGCGCCTATTGACTATTTCCCTGACAGTTTAATAGGCTGTGTGTAACCCACATTAATGATTACTGTTCACTTTCAAATGTAAAACTGTTTGATACTTGCTCATATTATTTTTTGTTGTGCGTTCAAGAATTCATGTCGACTCCGTTTTTTGATCTTTCCTATTACTGTTGCGGTCAGTTGAATTGCTAATAAAATTATATCCTTCAAAAGGACATGTGGTGCAACTGCGCAACTGCTCGTGTACTTAGGACAACAAGACAATCGTAATTAGAAATAATTTCAATTGTAAAAGACATGCTGTTTATGGTTACATGGTCTATTTATACCTTTAATTGCAAACGTCGGTATTTCCATTATAATATCTTCTCCGTCTTGTGGCACTAATTTATGGTTTTTCATAGACAGTCGTATCTATATAGCTACCTACCTAGTACCAATCGATAGGTACTAGGTAGGTAGCTATATAGATACGAAATAAAATAAAACAAATTTAATTAAATTTGTTTTATTTTATTTAAAGACGTAACCTTTAGCTTAGTCGTAATATTCAATTAACAGAGTCATGGTCATGAATTGTGACAATATATTGTCACAATTCATGAAATAGAATAGATGACAGAATTATTTATGGTATGGTCCGTTAAAATTTTAATTATACAAATATTAGCACTCTTGAGATAGGCCGGTTATTTATTTATTTAGTACTTCAAGCACAGAAATGGACACAGGCCGATTAAATGAAATAGCCATTTTCTACCAGTCAACCTTTGGGTGATGCAGAGACAAACAGAGGTAGGTGCAATTACGTAAAATTGTGGAATAAATATTTTTTTTAAATATATAGATTCCCATATACCTATTACAAACTATAAATATATTATATATACCTATTTAAATATAAGCACATACATAAATATCTACACGAATTTACAAAAAAAAAGACAAACAATGGGAAAACATTAACGTTGTGATTGTGATAATACTGGTAGCATATCACTCTTACGGCATCATAGAACTCTTACAACATCATAAGATACGATTATTTTTTTATAGTTATTATTTGACCTGATGCTAGGTACCTACTATCCGATTATGCTGACGATGGTGCATGTTTGTCTAGACTTGAACTGACACAGGTTTTGGGAAACTCAGAATCTGGCAAGAAGTTTAACTCGTTAGTTTTAGGTATATACGCACCATGTTGCCTTAACACTTTTATCAAAACTAATAAAAAATAGACGTTGACCTACGGGTAGCTAACTGCTTTAAAAATAGAGGTGGGCAGGACACTTGATTAGACGTAGTGATAATAGCAGGTGGAGCAGAGCCCTAACGAATTGGTTGCCAAGCGACGGCAGTAGGAGCGTTGTCAGACCAACAGCCAGATAGGTGCCGACCAAGATCCCGGGGAAGACGTGGACGAGACTCTCACGGACCAGGGTAACATGGCACTAAAGGGAGGAGGTTTGTATTCAGCAGTGGGTGGAACAAGGCTACCAATGATGATGATGATGATGATGAATATACAGGGTGGCAGGGACATCGACGCGCAAACTGTAACCATGAATTCAGCACATGATTCTAGCGCAGAAATAAAAAAAAAAACTATTGTTTCATAGAAAAATGCAACACTTAACCTACGCAGTCAAAATGTAAGTATGGAACAGCTTTTTTTTTAATAGCCAACCAAAAATTTCAACGCATCACAATCGTGTACTGAATCTATGATAACAGGATCGATGTCCTTGCCCCACTGTAAACTAATATAGGATACGTATTACGTACTTATAGTATAATTGGAAAATACATTACATGTTCAGACTTATCAGTTACATAATCATTACACGTGTACTAAATATTTAGTTGAAATTCGGAGTTAAACTAATTAACCACATTATTGACTGGAAATAACAAACTTTATCTTTTTGTGCTATAATTAAAGCATAAATTACTACTATACTTACTAAACTCAATAATTTAGGACTGTTCCTACAATATTGACTGGTATTAACACTGAAATTAGTCATTTAGGTTTTTCTAATCAATTTTTTTGTAATTTTTGTGTGCTTAGTCTCAGGAGACAGGCTACAACATACATAACATAACATAATCAGCCTATAATGTTCCCACTGCTGGGACACAGGCCTCCTCTCAGTGAGAGGGGACTACAGGCTACAAAATTTTACAAAATTATAGATACTTACTTCACAAAAGTACACTAGTAAATTATGTTAAACTATTTTACCTAAAGAATCCATTCAATTGTATGAAACCCAAAGCCACAAATTCAGTCGCCCCATCCTCAGACCCACCATTGCGCCGTCCACCATATTGTTACGTCGCTTTTGACAACAGGCAATACTTCAGAGGCCCGTAACCCACAAACATACATAAAACCTAAATATAGTGATTAAAAACAATTCATCGCATGATACAACGCATAGCGGTACCGTTATGTATAGGTAGTCGCTCACATAATGTGTACCCAGTTATGTAAGAGATCACCATGAACGTTAGTTCCGAACCTTGTGTTGAGCAATGTACTCCTCAGAGCGTGAAAATGTAATGGCATGTGTGCATGACTATTAATTCTGTACCTACTTTTGTGTACTTACATACGTAGAAGGCGAAAATCCTAGGTTACTTTATTATTTTACAGGTTTTCTTCCTCTAACTTAATTTTTTTGATGATAGCTGTATTGTTTTTATATTTCATTATTTTAGTATGAATTTGACACTAATTTTTCCTAGTTATATATATAACTGTACCTAATACACGAATAATTTACCACATTTTAATAAAACTACAGTATATAATAGGTAATTACGTACTGACATAGCCGATATTTCAAATAAACAACAGCTATGCTGTATAAAACCTAAAATTCCCAATTTTAAATGAATGTAAAACAACATGCTTTATACACGAGTAGGCTAAAATTATTAGGTAAAAACATTAATTTTCCTTATAGGGATAGGAAACCAGCGCAAAAAGTCAAAACATCGCAGCAGTATTTCCCTTTCCTCAAAGTGGATTGAAAAGCACTACACACGTAGGTATACTACTTACTTGGAACAATAACATTTAAAACTTTATTTCTTAACAAAGCCGAGACCACAATATATACTTACTTAAGAGTTACCAATTACACTAATTACACCAATACGTGCCTAAATTCTACTTTCCACAGCGATGTTATCTAACAGACTATGTTTTATGGCTGAAAATTAATTAAACAGATTCTCAAATTGAAATTAAAATGAACGCACATATGAAATCAAACAGTCACATAGGCATAAAATTGGTGTTTAGAAGCACAGCGCGGCCGGAAGCGGCTCAGACACGTAGAACGCGCAACTAAATAATGAACAAAAGTCATTATAAGTGGCGAGATGGTCGCGATAACGCGGCGGTTAGAGTAAACGCGCTTTTTTACGTTAATTAAACTTACTTCTGTAAACGATGATGGTCTCATTATCTGCATTAAGCACCGCTCGCCGTTCGCAGTGCTTTTTACGCAACGGTGCGCGTGCGCCGGGCGCCCGAGCTCGTCGCCGACGACGCCGCGGGTTGCCATGTTCAAAAGTCATTTGGACTATTACAGTTTGTCGTACAATTTAAAAACAGAATTCCCATTATAAAACACAGAACGGAAAAATGTGACCGTTTTATAAAAACTTTTTAAACATGATATCTAAGTATTGTTAAAGCAAAAAGTTTCGTCTACATGCGACTGTTTTCGACAATTATCCCCCAAATAACGTCTCGTCTCGTAAGTGATACGTGCTTGGGAGCGCAGCGGCGCGGGCGCAGGCCGCAGGGTCGCACTTAATAGCCGGTGACGGCAAAGGACACATGACAAAAACTCTCCTCATTATCCGCTCTATGACAATTCGCCTCCATTTATAATGCTATTAATAAAATAATGGATGGCAACCGCAATAAGAATTTAATTCAGCATCAAACAAACATTAAATGTCATTTTATCGGTAAAACCACGTTTGTAATAACCGTTTTGTTATTTTTTAATGACAATATTTATTTTTGCATTAGAGTGTCATGTCGTAGGTACATCCGCATCGCGTTCCTGGCGTCGATTTATGTTCTATTGTTAAAAAGTATTCATTGCATAATTGTATTTATTGTGATTACCGCCAGTTAGTTACTTCCCCTCTTAAATAACCGCTTGTTGGTAACTAGGTTTTGCCGTAGAGCTGCTCAAGTGTCCAGGTAGACATGGCATGATTGATTTATTCGGGTAGTTTATGTGTAGTGTTACGAGACACGTAAAGGTACGTAATGGATTTCAGAAAAAAATGAAACGTTTTTTGGCCATTATTTATGTTTTCTTAGTAGGTTTTCATAAAACAGTTTCAGCCAACATCAAATAATTACATAACGTACATAATTAGCCTATAATGTTCCCACTGCTGGGACACAGGCCTCCTCTCAGTGAGAGGGAGTGGGCTGTAATCCACCACGCGGGCCCAGTGCTGATTGGCAAATGTCACATGTCTTTGAATTTTTGGTTCTAGGACATGCCGGTTTCCTCACGATGTTTTCCTTCACCGAGTTGAGAGCAGTGGTGATGAAATAATTTACACAAAGTAAAACGCCTGTCTGGATTCGAACCTACGATCTACAACTTGTAAGTCACGGCCGTTACTACTTGGTCTCCGGTTAGTTCATATTGGTTATATCGGTAAATTCATATTGCCTGAACTTATTTTATTCAATATTTTTTCAAACTTAATTATACAAGACATGGTCAAACAAAATGTTATGTTGGGCGAGAAGTGTGACTATGCAACTATTTTTCAAGTATCGTCATATTATCATAGTTATTATATTGTGTAATGATACTAACTCGCACCGGTGTTATTACATTTAGGTTCGTAATAAACCATGACTGCCCATGGCCTAGCTGTGAGGTAACACTTTTTGCATTAATGACTTTGTCCGCATCACATACAATCGAAGGCTGGTAGTTATAGGCATGTTACTTATTCATAATAATTTCAATAAGTAGAATTGTTATTATTTCATAGAGTATCTATATACTCCAGTCCACCAGTCGAGCAGTCTATACTGCTCGACTGTTTTAAAGAATATTAAACTACAAAACAACCGACAACAAAAACAAACAAAATGAAAAATAACTTTAGTTTCGGAAGTCGGTGTCGTTGATTTCTTATTTTCGTTTTTTGACATCGACTTCCGAAATTAATGTAATTTTTCATTTTGTTTTTTTTTAAGGTCGGTTGTTTTTTTTTCCAATTTTTTTGTTGTTCTACCTACTCCACACAAATGCATATAACACTACTTGCTATGTAAATATCAGTGACAGGAAGTTATTAAAACATCAGCAATATAAACTAAATGAAAAAAAATCGTATTATTGAAGCTAACTCCAAAACTACCCAAGCAAAGTTAATAAAATTTATTTTGGACCATCCCTGAGGTATACCTTATTAATTTAAAAAAATCATAGAATTTCGCATATCAGTTTATAAATAACGGAGTTCTGCGGTAACAAAAATAAAAAAATCAACCGAATTGAGAACCTCCTCCTTTTTTTGAAGTCGGCTAAAAACTCACACTTTACGATACTGAATATTGACTGAATCTGAAAACTGTAAGAACGAGAAAAGGGTCTTTTTTCTTTTGAACACCAAGCTCAATCTTCAATAAGGACACGTTAACCACAACCTAGGTACCTATGATGCCAATTCACTCCATATTGCATTGATATTTAGTCAAAGAAGGTATTTTATTTAATATCGTAACTGACCTTATAAACAATTTAACGCAACTAACTATTTACTCTAAGTACTAAATTAAATGACTAAGTTCTAACTATACAAATAAGTACAAAAAGTCAATGAATAAACAATTTTCTTTCAATCTCATACCAACTTTTCTTTTTTTTTCAGAATTCTCCTCTGCGTTACAAATACCTATTATGGAACGCATTAAAAACTTGCCTCAAGACCAAATCTGACACATGCACTTAAAAACAATTCCAATGACGCATCGCACAATCAAAACCAGTCACAAGCGAAATTTTCCGTTTACATTCAAATTCGCCGTATATTGAGCGGATGTCGTCGGGCGAAGGCCAGATAGAGATGAGGGGTAAACATGAAATCAGGCTGCTTATTACCCAGCGCGTTAGTATGCATGGGTTGGGAGCACAGCGCCCTACTGCATTACGTCGCTCCGTACATAAACGATGCCTCCATTTACACCTAACTAGATTCAGCCACCCGGCACCCTTGAATGCAGACCGACTCAATTTAGATTTTATTACGTGACGTCATGATTCTGTTTTGTTAGTTGGTTAGTTTTGTTTTTTTTTATTATGGGTTATTAAACAGATATTTTAGTTAAGCCTACCTAGCTACAATTTTCAGATACCTCGTTACGGTCGTTTTCGTGGCTTCTCCTAATCTGATGCACAACGCTTTTTCTGTCATTGTTCTTGACATGTCTTATTTTCGTTCGCAAATAGGTTAAGACAACCAAGAAATAAATTGATTCAACTCATTTATTAAATTAGAATTTTTAAATGCAGGAGTGTACTTAAATGTCTACGTCGGACCCCACACGAACATGTAGACAATCAATGAAAATAATTAAATGCTTGACTGAGAGGTCTGAAAGCTCGTTTTTCGTTGTTTTCCGATAAAAAGAACCCATTACATATATGTTTGAAACACATTAATGGCCTAATGATACATCATAACTGACAGTAATATCCAATTTAACTGCAATAGAACTGACATTATTACTAAAAATCGTGTCTGTAAACACAGTAATTCCGATCAAAAAATTTCGAAACGAGCCATTTCATTTTGACGTTCAAAAAAACATTAGAAAAAGGTTGACATTCCGTCATTTTCTCAGGGACATTTCTTCAAATTAAACTATTATTAGTTGGCGATCACGTCGTAGGATGCTTTTAATATTGAATTAGGGGAACCTGTGGTTACAGCGCCCTTAATCGAGCCTTCGGTCGCCGATGTTCGTGTATTAACGTTATATCCACAGTCGTGTAATGGCGTAAGTAATAATAAAGCCCAAATGACACAAAATATTGTCAAATTATAGGCTCTGAAAGCATGGGTAACCACTTACAATGTCTGCCGTTGATCCCTGTGTAGCGTCAACATATAAGACGCTACGTCCTTGCAAGGATTATTCTTTGGAGTTACTAAGTATGATTGAATGTTATTATGTTAATAAAGGTTTTGTTCAGCTAATGATTTTCTATCAAGAATTTTCACACACATTTTCATTGTAGAAAATTATTAAATGCTGAAAATGTCGTTTTTCCTAATCTTTTTTTCAATTCCTATCTGAGTGTAGGTATACTTACTTAGCAGTCGAATCTTGTGTAATTTGTCCATTGGTTTTTTTTTTTTAATTTTAAGATCAATCTTTGTAGCCCGTCTATCTTAGGTATTTAACAAACAGTTGATTCAGTAACAACAATATGCAAAATCATTCCTTAACAACTTATTTAATTGGGGATTAAGTATTTTTCTGCGATCGCTACACCACTACACTTAATTATGGCTATATCAATAGTTTTCCTTTTTGGGTGCACGAAGGAGATACAGAAATGGCTGTGTCATATTATTTTAGTGGATGACGCCGATCGCATAACTAACAGCTGCAACGAGTCAATGCTGATTGTAGTGTTTAGTCTCGATACGAATCGATTTCATACGATTTGTATCGAATGATCCCATCGTAAGCTAATAGGAGCGATTCTGGTATATTTTTCGGCTCTCCGACCGATGATTTAGTTCGTACGTGATGTGCTTACACGGAAAATAAATCGTTTGAATCGCATTATATTCATTCGTATTATTAAATGTTCATTTCTGTGAGAATTTTTGAGTTCGCCTACGCGTCGGAATGTACCGTGGATTAATAAAAAGTGAGTAGCGAAACCATTGAACGAATAAATTGCTGCGGCTTTGGATGTTCTGTTATGATGGATTTGACTATTAAAACTTTAAGAACTGGAGGTTTATGATCGCATTCATCTATTACGATCTATGGTTCGCTATTCTTTGAAAGCAGAATTAATATTTCGTTAACATATCATTAGACATTGTGAATATTATTCAAACTTTCGAATAATGTTTTATTGATATCGATTTTCAATGTCTTGAAAATAATATTTAATGTTATTAGTGCCATAACATTGAAGTAGTCATTGATTAATAGATCGTCGAAGGAATGATTGAAGAATTAATGCTTTCACATAAATAAGGAAGCACCATTCTCCAATTAAATAAACATAAAATTCTTGAACAAAATTAATCGTCACAGACTTATCTTTAGTGTGAATAAAAGTGGTACCGTAAACTAATGCATATCGATATCTCTCGGGGCCGATTTAAATCCGATTTGTTTACTCATTCGATGTAACATCGAGAAGTATTATCGCACTCAAACTCGGACCTAATGTTAATTGGTTAATTAGTCTGTTTATGAGTCTTAAAACAAATTAATTTGAAGCGAGCGCGGCCATCTAATCTGCTTGGCGCCTCTTACGCACGTCCCTGTTCAAACTTAGCTACAGATTTTTTAGGATATTGTGTAAAAAGTTGCCTCTATAAGATGAATATATTGAATAGTTATTTCATTAGGTGTAACGTTATGATTCCTTAACTTTTCTGAAAAAACTTGAAAAGAAAGATGATTTGCTTATCATGTCCCAAAATTGCGGGATTGATTACAGACGCTTGAAAGGCAAAATTGACTAAGCAACATCTGGCTAACTTTACATAATTATGTTTTTTTTTAATGAAAAGTTGAACTTTAAACTGTTCTCCTGTAAAGTTAGCCCTATGTCGCTTAGTCAATTTTGCCTTTCAAGCGTCCAATGGTTAAAGGAGCATAGTGAGAGCATAGAGTAAAATAAATCGACTAACGACCTACAATTTCCAAGGCTCTCGAAACCCGATAAATACAATGAAACATGTCAATAATTATGCAATTTTATTAAAAGTTATTTGAGTCTCCTAGTCGGACACAACTCCATCCGTCCGGTCCGGCCGAGGTGTCACAAGTCGGGATATAGATAACAAATACAACCTTATTCAACACTATCGAACTCTTTCTACTTCAATATTGAACCCTATCTTCCAATTTGTAAGAATGAAGGTGTGTTTCAGTGAGTGTAAAAGTAAGTTTGTCAAGTTAAAGGTACTTAATGATACCTGCTCGGGCCCCGATGACATCACACGCAGTATTGTAAGTGGAGAGATAAGAATAATTCAATAGGTACCAAGGATTTCGATGACACAACGTTTGAGTGGTGGTTTTCATTGATTTAATCGATGTGTACAACGTTTACTTGTCCTTTTAAAAGGTGTTTCTCAATGTGGCTGTTGTTTTTGTGAGTGGACACTGGATACCGATGCTAAGTGGAAGTAAGCTGACTTCAAGAAAACAATATTCGTAAAAAAATCCCAGGAGCCTTTTTACCCTTATACGTACATAGGAAGGTAACATGAGCATAGCAGGAGTATAAGCAGCTTATAATGTTCCCACTGCTGGGACACAGGCTCGTCTCTGTGAGAGGGAGTGGGCCGTAAGCCACCACGTGGGTCCAGTGCGGGTTGGTAGATGTCACATACCGGTTTCCTCACGATGTTTTCCTTCACCGTTTTGAGAGCAGTGTGATGAAATAATTAACACAAAGTGAAGCGCCTGTCAGGGTTCGAACCTACGATCTAGAACTCGTAAGTCGCAGCCATTTCCACTGCTCACCACTGTGAAGGAAGGTAACTCGTGCTACCAATAGGTGCAATGGACACCAGGTATGTGTATAAGGAACAGCGCTTAACAGGTCCCACCCCACGACCCTTCACTACGCTAAAGGTCTTTGATTCGTGAAAAAAAAAACGTTTAAAACGTAACAATTCAAAGCAGACACACAAATCTTTAAACACCACAAGAGAACTCTACCACAGCATAAATATGTGACTCTACTATCTCCATAATATTTGTCATTCCATTAAATCCATAAAAAACGAATTTACCTCGAAATTCTGCGGCCAAGTGTCAAAGTTACGTCGAAGCGATCCCGTGCAAATAACACCGACCCTACCGATTGATCGTCAGCAAAACAAAGCTAATGTCGTGTGTGTTCGGCAGGGCTAATCAAACAGGGATATTGTCCTATACCAATAGTAAACGTCAATATAATCGACACAGGCGCCCTCAGGGATGCGGTGGTATCCGTACTGCTGTAGAACAATCGAGAATCGAATTTAGATTAAAATTTACTGGTATTTGTTAGCGTAGGGACTTCATCTGCAGAATAATCAGGCAGTCTATCTAGAAATAGATTTACCTAATCTATTTCTAGACACATATCAATTGTTATATTGATAAAGATCTATGTAGATTGTAGAAGCTAAATTAATACTTAAACCATTTTTACGTTCTTTTTTAAGGTGTCAGAAATGACGATTTACGGTTATAAATAACATTTAACCGCGAAAATGCGTATTGTAAACAACAAAAAGTTAAACAAAAGAATAAGTTCCACTTTTGAAAGGTTTTAAGATGCCAATAGAATGCGGAAAAAGAACAGAAGGCCAATTCCCTTAATTAAAAACGTTCAAAATCTAGTCGCAATCTCATCTCAACGACCATAAAATATCAAAAACTTGTAAAAAATTTATGGAAATTAGAGCTATTTTTGACAGATTGAAACTAAGATCAATTCTCGTAATTTTAAGAACGTTCAAAGTCTGATCTCAGTCTAAATCTGTCAAAAACACATCTAATTTCGATTCATTTTTGACAAGTTTTTGAAATTTGCTTGACGCCGAGATGAGACTGCGACTATATTTTGAACGTTCTTAAAATTACAAGAATTGCCCCTCATACTTTAACCATGCTGTTGTAAGCCCTATCCAATCCAGTCAAAATCACGAAAAAAAACAAAATGCTAGATGCTACATAACAGAAGGATTAATAATAAAAAAGTATAGACACATGCTTACGCATGCTCATGAGTAACAGCAATTAGTTATGTTTATAAGCCATGTTCAACAGAATTAAAGGAAAATCCCGCAGTGCACATTCCTAGCTTTAGATTAGATATAAATGGGTATAATAACAACGTTAAGCAGAAGACAATAAGTACCTAACTAGATGTAATACCTTACACGTAATCACGAATCAAAAATCATTTCGATATGGAAAATTACTTCTTAGTTATTCTACTAGTTGTGGTTGACTTCGTTCCTAATAACAAATAATAGATACTAAGGCCAATGCAATCATGAGAAATCATTACAAACAACATTAGATTGCTTGCAATTTATAAAATGTGGTTACATAGGTAATTATCCATGTCAGAATATCTATTTATCTATGTAAGTACATCGCAAATTACCTATATGTTAGTAAATCACCTGACTAGAGACAGATGCAAGGCCGCAGCATCAGTTCCCACAAACACCGTAGTACTCTGAAAAACTGACATCGAATCAGGTTCGGAACCGAATTAACGTAGGTACCTGCCACTCACATAAAACTGGAAACATAAACAAATTATCGAAAAGACAAAAAACAATCGTAATTTAACTTCCCCACATTTCATTCCACAAATTAGTCGAAACATAAAAACCCATGAATGAACTCTAAACAATCCCAAATGGTCATTTAGTGCCGGAAATGACCCGTTTGGCAAATAAATCAAAATTGCACTAGGAACTTAAGGGGCTTAGAAGACCTAAACGCAAAAAACGCAAGTTTTAGAAACAATAAAAGTATATGATAAACTACAGTAAAAAATATAAAAAAAATATATGATATTTTTCAGGATAAATGCGAGGATGATAGTGTGTTGAAAACATAATACAACTTATTTGGTACGATAGAAAAAAATCATGAAGATACCTCTAAAAACTTTTTTTTTACAACAAAATTCATACTAATATACATACAATCATTATGATTTTTTGTCAGATTATTCTACAAGCAACATACTAAAACTATAGTGTTTTAGTTTTTTTGTCCAAACACTAGATTTTTCGTAAATCGATAATTGCTTCATATTTTGCAATAAATTACCAGCGTTGTGGCATCGCGCTTCTCTTTCTTTTCTATGCAGTCCGACAAAGACCGCGCTTTAGGTCATGTAGTCCTCTTAAACGCAGCGATTAGGCGGCGCTTGCAAAGGACCCGGTGACGCTGCGCATGCGGCGGCCTGTTTATTAATTTCTCGAGAACCCAGAGGCGGGTCCCACCGCTCTAATTGTGCCTAATTTGAGACAGCGCTCGAGATAGAGAGGCTGTAGGCTACTATAGGCTCACATCGCCTGAGGCAATTTTCATTGATACAACTTATTCCATTTAAAAAAATACCTACATACGCAGTCGTTTTTTTTGGTGCTTCAAAGAAACTTAGAATTGAATACAAGAAATGCACACTAAAATGAACAGCAATCAAATCCATAAAAGACAGATTTTTCACACGGATCGTTCGCACTTTATAAAATAAATGAAAAGCTTTCTGTCGCAAGGTAAGAAACCTACACAAAAAGATACAAGACACGTAAAATCTGTTGGCCAGGGAAACATAAGAGATTTTACTATTCGGGATCGTTAAAATTTATGTTTCAATATAAGTAATTTCCTAATTAATAATGGTCTAAGTCCGAGGATGTCAGTGAACCTAGCTGTCCATCAGATGGTCACGCTGGTCACAGCACAGGTCAGTCGGCTGCCATGGCCGGCTTAATCACAACTTTCAAATATTTGTCACACGCCACAACCCATTCATAAAATGCTAATGCGATTAGTTCCGCATTGTTTTTGCTAAATTTATTGCCCGGAGCGGCAAACCAACCAACCTGTTTAGCTTGTGCCATTAATTTTATAATTAACACCTGGCAAAAACATTTAATATGAACACATTATGCTAATGAATATACGTCTTGGAACGCGACAACTAACAACATTACCCTATAGTTTTTATGACATTCTCATACATTTATTACCTAACTACGCTCGAGGCGAGGTGTTAATGGATATCATTTGGCTCACACGAATAAATAAGTGACTACGAACGGACATCGGGACTCTCAGTATCTCTAAGTGAAATGAAAACGGATATCCAAAATTGGTACAATAAAACGCTTAGGCCCAATAGGTTTATCGCGTCCACTTCCTACGGCCGCTCTAATAACCAAAACAAACAACAGCGACGAACACAAAGGGAGGCAAATAAGTCCAAAAAGTGCTAATATAAAAAAGTGTGCCCGTTTTTATAAGGCAACGAGTAAGTGTGAGGTCGGAGCGAGGAATGTTGGCGCCTGTCTGAGTACGTATACCTGTCCGTTTATCAATGGACCACGGACAATAAGGTGAAAAAAAATGTGAAAGAGTATCAAAAAAGCGCTTCATCAAACCGATGCGTCCGGCAAGGGTTGTCGCTCGCTATCAACGGTTATCCGTCCGTTACTGTCACTTTATAATGCGCCCACGATCATAAACGACATCTTTGTTTAAATTACGACGTATTGTTGTCATGTGTTTAATCATTAGTCAGAATGATGCCTTCGTACTTTATACAATAGTAAAGTTAGGTGCACATATCAAAATCAGAGTAAGATATAGGTAAATCTCCAGCCTACGCCATTCTCTTGTAAATATCAATACAATTTCTATATGAAAACAGAATAGAATTCTGCATTCCTTGCGCGACGTCAACAATAAGTTTTCGACATTGTCGCGTGTAGGCTCGCCAGAACTCGCCACCCCGACGTGGGGCGACATAAATATCCCGAGTAAAGCCTAACACAACTCAAGATGAACACGACAAAACTGATAAGGCCCCGCCACGCTCGCCCGAGACATCCCAATTTAGTGCCGGCCCTAAGATAACGCTATTATACAGCTTTTAACTATACGAACGATACGCTAAATGTGTTAAAATCAACTTATTGTGTATATTTTTAAGGTAAAAGAATGTGTAAGTGGATTGTCACCTGCGCGGATGTGGTGCGTGGGCTAAACGAAGCGGGGAACTAATAGATTCTTATTGATTTTTATTTGTGAATCTTTAAATGGCTCTTTGCATCTTTAAACGTTAAGAGATGGTCCATTTATTTTTGCATACACGATACGAATTAAAACCACTGCTACTATGTAGCAAAACCTGTCCACTAAGTGTACCTGTAAGTTACTTACTTTTGAACGTAGAGAGCTTCAAAACCATTCATTAAACTGAAACTCACAAAAATATCGCTTTGTTTCTCAATATAATAAAAAGCAACAATCATGTTAGTAGACCATAGTGACAGGTCCCATCTATCCATTTTTATACTTCGTTTTCCTCAATGAAAGTCTTCAACTTCTACGAAGCGGAAATCAAATAGGTAATTAGGAACTTTAATACATAAACTGGTATATCATAAACAAAAACAGTTGTAGATTCACGGCTGTTTATTCCTAGAAAATGAGTAAGGAGATATAGAAGATTACAAGGAAAATTAATTTTCATCAACCACATTTCTTGAGCTTTTCCTAATTGCATTTTTTATGGTTGTGTTGTGCAGCATCCTCCTGTGCAGTGTGGCATAATTTTTTATGTACTTCTTTTTTACATAGCAAAAGCCAGGGACTTTCGGTTAATTTTACTAAATAAGTATTTTTTTTTTCACACATATATATATATATATATATATATATATATATATATATATATATATATATATGCGAAAACTTTCACCCTTCGACGCTAATAGGTAGTCAATTTGTCGCTTTTATAATATCCTAATGTTTGCCTGTCAAACCTTTTAAAAATATACAACTTGACTGTGAAAGCAGCATAATATTATTGCGAATAAGTTTCGTAACCTAACCAGTGTAGGTAGATAGAAAGTTAAATATTTCGAATAACTTTGTCAGCAATCTATCACCGATACGAAAATAGAGCCTGATTGACTGTGAGGAACAAGTTACTAATTTATTCAATGAATTACTTAATTAACGACATTGGCAGACATGCCCGTGCCAAACCACTTGTATCTAATTAATGTTTGAATAATATTCTTAACCATTGAGCATGACAGAATTTATACATCCTAAACACAAGCTATCTTATAAGTTCATAACTCTTATAACACAGTTGTTTGTAAATAGATTTTTTAGAAATCTTTGTGATAAAAACTAGATTTAATATGAATAGAATTGGATAGGTACCAAATAACACTACGTAATGCAAATGTAAATACCTGATACCTTTAACAGAATGCTTAATTCAATTAGATATCTGCACTCTTATGGATATCTAAACCGGCTGATATAAATTTTATATTTATGAGGCGACAAATTACTTGAACATAGTTTATTCCATTTCAGTATAATCGTAATGCTGATGACAACACTTAAAACGTCGTAATATTTCACGGGAGGCGCGGAGCCGGGGCGCGCGCCGTGTGCGTCCGCCGAAGCTCGAATTTCCGTTTAACTAATTGAGCGAAAACGACACAACGAACGCCATTCAGCGTGGAACTAATGAATGGCCCTCGAAAAAGCCAATTTGTAGTTTTTTTAACACTTCAATTTGTGCCGTAAACCCCAAAAAAGGCTCGACCAAAACCACAATCGAATTAGTGTCCCTTGTTCCGGAGATTAGAGGACTGTCCACCTCTTATCTCGGTCGTTCGTTATTTTATTGGCTTGTATAGAGTAAGTCGATAAACACGACGCATAATGGCCCATAATGAATCGTCCTCGCTAGCAGTTTGACTAATCATAAAGGTTTTATGGGTGTCGTTTCTGAATACTCGCTTTATGACGCAGTGCTGGCTCTCACTCTCCATCCCGACGCACTAGCACATTTGTTGAATAAACAGACTATAAAACTATCACTAAAACGTTTTTCAATCTAAATTGGCAAAAGTATGGACCAGTTTAGGATATTTTATTATTTAGTACATACTATCTAGTAATTAGGGACAAAGGCGGATAATAGAACAGAGGTAACGAGAAAGAGTTTGATTTGTGGAAGTAAACATTTCAAAAGTCAGTGTAGTTACGTATTTTTGACTAAAGCAGTAACCATTTTGTGTATAACATTATCATATTTAAACTCAGCTTACAAAAGCATTAAATTCTAAATGTATTACATAAATTAACGATGTGTAATTAAAAATTATTGCTGTGAGCTATTATCTTTGCATAAATAACTGCCCATAATAAGATACATTAACATCAAAGACTCAAAAAACTTCCAGAAGACATGAATTACTGCATCTACGATTCGAGAAATTGATAAAGATAATGTTTAAAATACGAAATTAGATACGCTCTAAATACCGTTTATTGCCACAAATTACTCTTATAACCGTTTTCCGTACAGCCACTATAACAACTGTCTAACAAAAAGATTTGTTGCCGAAATGATCGTAGGAACACTCGACAATAGGTGACACAGATCGCTAACGGCCCCCGTGCCACAACACTGGCCACATATAACGAGAGTCGAGACACATTAGTATCATATTAATGAATATAAAATGATGTACAAGCCGCGTAAAAGAGCTATTCATAAGTCGAATTAAAAGTGAATTAAAATGTCTGAAACGTCAAATTGCGAGGACACAAGGCTTATTAGTGACGAATGTTGTTCGCCTCCTATCAGAACGTAGCGTAATTTGAAATTGATATTGAATTATCTTCACGTGTCTATGACTTTACATCTTTTGACAATCTGAGTAAAAAAAAAACTCTTCATCTAGACCAAAGCGTTAGGTACTGTGCAAGAATGCACTTCTTGATGTGATCTCTCAAACTATTAGCGTCCATATCTCGACAGCTATTTAATTCAATCTTTGTATTCCTTTTAAAAACTCATGATCATGCAATTCGCGATATTTCCAAAGCAACAATTAGTAATGTACCTAAATTGCAATTCAATGTACCTAAAAAAATCACCAGTTTTCATCAAATCACACCTTGAGATCCGGTGTGACACGCAGTCACGCTATTGGAACGACGATTCTCGTGAAATAGATGCGGCTCGCTCGCTTTGCCACTAATGACTTCCTGTATTTTTTCATACGCCAATTATTTCCCGTGGGTGAGCAAGCCGAAGACAACAATGTTTTTTTTACCAATTTTTGTGTCTCAAGTCAAGTCCATTTCGATTTAATTTACTGGTTGTATATAAGAGGTAGTTTGAAGCCGTATAACTCCAAGATTAGATGTTAACAGTTGTAGTAATAAATTGCGAGGACTCTTCAGCAATTTTCTATCGTACCTAATTAAAATTAAAGTGTTATAGAATAATCTTTTTATAGGTACTAAAGACAGTACTATTTCTTCATCCTATTTATTATAACTGGAAGCATCGCAAGCTAATAAAATCTGTAGGTGTTTGATAGTTAAGATAAGAAATATTTTTTATTTAGATACCCAAGTGTCAATCTTCACTATCTATATCAATTGAAATCTGCTCATAAGGCCTGATATCTAAACAATTGAGAGGGGAATGCGATCGCCTAATACTGTATATGTTTAAAACACGGTAAATGAATTATAATAAAATCGCGGCGGTCGTCATTGGAACAAATGTGTTGTGTCGCCGCCCACGCTCACACTATGTTGCGCTCGCCACACTTTTTATATCCACATTTTTAAACGATTAAATTATTATTTAGAAGTTATAACGCCTCTGCTCAATTTTTTAACTTAATACCTATGTAGTAAGAGATTTTACGGGATTTGCGTTACTCTTTCGGTTTGATGAACAGCACAAGAGATGTGAGCTTGAGTCGTTGTTTTAAAGACGTAGGTATACGACCACCTTTTTTTGACAAATAATAAAAATTTCGAACATGACAGTTATGAAAATATATTTATTTTTATTATAACACATGTTGCATACAATGAAAACAGGCGTGACTCGCAACATTAAGGGCCCGAAGCTACGGAAGATGACATTAAAAAAATTCAAAGCAATTTACTTACAAATGACAAATAATTATACAAATTATGTATAGGTATGATTACGGCTTGTTTGTGGAATTATTTGCGATGCGTAGTGCCGAAGTGCGCACGTTTCGCTTAAGTATTTAAGGGTGGGTTTAACCGCAAACAATTATGTGTTATGGGGAGCAATAAAATGACATGCGGTCGAGTGAAGTCGCTCTTGTTAAAACACTGGCAATGTTCCGCCATTTGGTGGCAGTTAGCTTTAATTGGGGCCCGATAACGTTAAATTTGACCAGGTGGTTTTGGTAATATTGACGTTCAATAGCAATTTTCCTTAGATTGATAAGATGATACTCGTATCTATTCTTATTATGACTCCTGAGTTATTGCCTTACTGCGGTACAGGTCTCTCCAGTATTCTTCCAAGCCGTTCTCTCTCTTCATAGTATTGAAGGCGTTTCCAGAGTTATCTGAAAATGTATGGTTTATTCGAACTTATTTTAATTTTTTTTTTTATATTCTGTTATTACCCTGTACCTACGTGGCGACCACCGGACAGTTTAGAAGCACATATGCCGCTGCCTCGTCATCCTCCATGCAGGCCCCGCACAGCGGACTGTCTGTTACTCCTATGGCAAAGAGATATTTATTAAAGGACTTGTGGCCATTAGACGGAGAACCTATTTCGTGAGGCGGCCATCAATTGTAAGAAGTGCTTCCTTAGCCTGCCTGCACTCACCTTGGTCCGTCCAAAGTTTGTCATGTTGGTGTCTCTGGTGCGTTTCCTTACCAGAGTGCGTAAATACCCGAAGGGGAGTGGCGCGATGGGCTCAGGTTCCACTGGTGCCATGCTCGAGCCCCTTCTGGCAAGTTCTTCGGCTGCATCGTTACCTAGCGAGCCACGAATTATTTGAATTTTAGCTGGTACGATTCCCGGTTTAGGTAAGCTTGCCGAGAAATGTGTGAATGCAGTAGGTATTGTTTCTTTTTAAAAATAAATGAACGTTTCCTTTAAGTAAAATAATCTATCTTAAGAATTTAAAGTGGTTTCCCTTCAGGGCCCATTAATTTTTTCCACCCTGTGTAGGTATACTTTTGTTAGTAGTTTCTCATACTGTTATGGTGAATTATTTTGTCCGAGTTATTCATTAATCCAGCAACCGCGCTCAAATGAAGCCATTCAGACAACTCTACGACTCTCTTTAAAACTTTCAGCTCTGAATTTCAGCTGCCTTGTCAAAAAATCTAAAGCCAAAGCTCAGCTTCTTCGCTTTAAGCAAAACAATTGACACGAGCATATAGCGATTATGTACGATATTCATATAATGGCTGCGCGTACACATGGCGCGTTTATTGCGCACCCACGACTAGGGTTTCCATCCGTCCGGATTCATCCGGACAGGTCCGGTTTTTTGGCCTCCTGTCCGGGCTTTGTCTTACCTTGTCATTTGACCTTCAATATGGGATGTTTTTTTTTTTAATAAAAATATTATAATGGTTACTGAAGGAAGTGAGATAAAAAGTAAAATGTCCGGGCTTATTCGAAAATGTCCGGTTATTTGCCAGGACTTTTTAAAATTCGAAATGGGAACCCTAACCTCGACGCATGCGCGGACGACGCGCGCACGTCTTCGCAATGAAGAGAGCCGGCCCAATCGCCGATACGTGACCGCTGTGCCTACGATCCAGGATAATGCTAGGCCCGAGTATGGTTGTCAGGCACATTGGATCTGCCCTAACAACATTTTATATAGGCAGTTTCAACGTTTTTTGTCAGTCTTTCATGCATCCAAAGCAATCCAAATAAAAAAATCTCGTTTGTATATTTTCTTTTTTCTTCTTTTAGTTTTGGATTGGTTTCAGTTATTACAGAATCATTACCGTCTTACCAACTGTTTTGTCGAATCCCAAACATATCGATCAAGTACCTACGTTTAATAAATGGCAAATAGGTATAAAAAGCATTTGGCAAATTAAAAAAGGATTCGTGTTATTTTTGCTAACGACACGCGAACTGTGAAGAACTGTGTTTTAATTTTTCTTGGTTATTCTACGAATATGTAATCTTTCTACTCACTAGTTTAGTAGTGGAGAGGACTACCGAATCCAACTTTTCTACATTCACAGTTAATACATTCAATTTACATTTTTTAAACCAACAGGCTCATTAGAAATTCACCCAAAATCATAATACGCTTTTATGACAATTAGCACGACAATATAGAGCAGAGTATCCTGAAAAGGCAAGGCTACTTTATTGCAAAATAAAATAGAAGTAGGTACGTGGATTTCTTTATCCACAAAACAATGCATTTCTGAAATTGCCAGTCAATACTTTACGTTCACCATTAATTTTCAGAACCTGTTAAAATTTACATCTTTCCAGTATAACTGAAATCTAGAGTTTCAGCAATAATCATAGGACTGCGGGCAACCCTAGAATCAAAACAGAGATATTATAAAATATGCTAGTGCGACGAATTAATACGTGTAAATGTCGCCTTAATATCACAAAATTGTAAACTCAATGCCGCTCAGTAATGTTAAGACATGTTTCAGCTGTATTCATTTAATTTGTCCAGAACGATTTACTTACGAGGTCATGTATATATGTAACTGAGAATCCAAATGTTTGCAATAATACCCACATAAGAAGTTTATGAGAGCAGTGATGGCCAAGTGGTAACGGCCGCGACTTACGAGTTGTAGGTCGTAGGTTCGAATCCAGACAGGCGTTTTACTTTGTGTAAATTATTTCATCACCACTGCTCTCAAAACGGTGAAGGAAAACATCGTGAGGAAACCGGCATGTTCTAGAACCAAAAACTCGAAGACATGTGACATCTGCCAACCCGCACTGGGCCCGCGTGGTGGATTACGGCCCACTCCCTGTTATCGAGAGGAGGCCTGTGTCCCAGCAGTGGGAACATTATAGGCTGATTATGTAATGTAAGAAGTTTGTAGGTAATCATCAGAATCCTTCACTTATGCCAGTCTGAGTATTCCCTCTCACAAAGAGGAGTCCTTTGCTCCAGCAGTGGGAACATTAGGCTGATTATGCTATGCTTTGCTTTGCAATCCGAGCTAAAGGAAAACAGACATGTGGTCGTGGTCCCTAAAATTTGAGTCGCGAGGTAGGTAGCAAGGATGACTGACAGGTTCAGTGTTCAACAACCAGGGTACATAATAGATCAGTGGGCAATTCCTTTAATGAGCGACTAGGATGGAAGAAGAGTCGATGATGACCACTATTAAGTGTACCTATGTCTATATTACTAATAATCATCCTAGATTTTTTCATAGTCTCTACCCAGTTATTATCTAAATTTATGATGATTGCTGTTGCTGATTGCCGATTGCTAAGTGCTTATGTGTTGTTGTTTCACTTCAACTTACAATTCATAGATAGATAAATCGTTTATTTAGTACACAGGAAATAAATAGCACTACACACCAAAACACATGATAACAAATTGCAATGAATATTAACAAAATACCAACAGGACCAATATATTTTGAAGACACTATTGA
Organism: Hydraecia micacea; assembly: GCA_914767645.1. NCBI lineage: Eukaryota > Metazoa > Arthropoda > Insecta > Lepidoptera > Noctuidae > Hydraecia > Hydraecia micacea. Next base: position 6,551,474 of record OU611779.1, on the reverse strand, counting down.
CAATGGCACACTTTAAATGAAATAACGAAAATACAAAGTGCGGTATTCAGCTCGTGGCTAATTAATAACAGCCGCACGAGTCGGTCGATCAGGTTAAGCTACTCTTGCCGTGGTCGGTCCGTGGATGGGTGACCATCTTTACATATCGAGAGCCGTTGTTGTCGGCTGTCATTCTTGGATCTATGACAGTCGTTACGGTTCGTCAGAAGACCGAAATCTTGACAACCAGTCTTACCAAGGGGTATCGTAATACCTAGTAACTGGATTATGCAGGCCAGATAGGCAGTCGCTCCATGTAAAATACTGGTATTCAGCTGCATCCGGTTAGACGGGAAACCGAACCCAACATAGTTGGCAAGAAGGCTAGGCAGATTATGTTGATAATGATGACAAAGTGTGGTGTTGCAAGTCAAGGTTGCACCAAATAGGTGTCCAGCTCAGCATGTGTCAGGTAAATATACCTGACGCTGAGATTCTGTTGGATCCCTGCAGCGACACATGAACAGAACTTTGGGCATAGGGTAAAGGCGGGATAGATGCCCCAGTGGGATAGTTGCCTCATTTTCAAAAAACCTAACTTCCCAAACTCGCGACTAAGAAATAATAGTTGAACTAAGAGCCGTAGGCACCCCGCACCTCAGTTAGCCACGGGCCGTCGTGCGGTGAGGACGTGTTTCGCACGTGTGTGCATTCATCTCCGCGGCGAACTTTAAAAACACGTCAAAGTTTTAAAGGTTAGTATTTGCTGTTGTATAACTTTATAAGTAGTCATTAATACCGTTATATTATTTATTACGTCAATAAACTGATTCATCAAGTATGCATCTAGATGTAAATAGTTGCTCTTTTGTTTTTTATTTATTTAAAAAAATACTTAGGCATCTATCCCTATCAAAAAGGATAGTTGCCCTGATTTTTCGAGGTATAGGTGCCCCTAGGGGCATCTATCCCTCCATACACCATGTATGCCCATAGGTATGTGGTTTTAGGGTATATTTTGAACATATTTTTGTGTTCTGTTATATTTTTATGTGTTTACATATATTTGTATTTGGACTTTTTAGTGATTGTAGCAGAACTATGCCACGAAAATCCAAAAGAAAGGAAGGAGTTCGAGCTCGAGTATGTTTTTGGACTACAGAACAATTGCAGTCAGCTTTCGACGAAATGGATAGAAATACCATGGGGATAAACGAAATATCCCGACAGTTATGGTTATTTTATTTGATCTCAAATTATGTACAATTACATGCTAACGATGACAATTGAAAAAAAAATAAAAACTGCAAAATGCTTTTCATTATTAGGCCCATGTTTCTTGGCAACAATTTCTGTTTTAGGAGTAGCTTTTTACTGCTAAAACACCAATTGTCCTCAAAACCTCATAAAAGTTTGGTTGAGTTTTTCGTTTATACAGTATGAAGGGTATCTATCCCGCGCCGCAGGCATCTATCCTTCTTAGTATTTTCATGGTGGGGCAACTATCCATACGGGTAGGCATCTATCCCCAAAAAAGGAGTTCCACAAAAACCAAAAATTTGCAAATACTGTAATTTGTGGGGTCAAAAATACAAATCACAGTTAAACATAAAGGATTAAACTAGCTAAATTCATAGACATTATTTATATAAAATTGTTATTTTTTTAATTAGGAGGATATTTCAAAAGGTGGGGCATCTATCCCGCCTTTACCCTACTCATAGCATTTATGTGACCTCAATTTAGACTTACTTAATAGAGTTTCACACTCAGGGTTTAACCACCGGCTTATTTGGATGAAAACTGTTACCGTCGGCATAATATTGTGCTCTTCGACATAGGCACTTAATTGGTATTTTTGGGTTTCGCTTCTTTTACTTTCAATTTAAATATTGGCAATACTGGTATCAGTATTGGTGGAGGTGGAGGTTTTTTTGACTACAAATAAATATTATCACCCAATAAAAAAAATATATTTTAAACAAACTAAATAGTACTGATGGGCCGACTTATGAGTTCAGCCGATTTTTGACTAAACTATGCGAATATTTGATTAAATTTTTGTGTACAGATTAAGAACGTCATTAAATATCATCAGCATCATTTCCGCCGAAAGACGTCCACTGCTGGACATAGGCCTTCCCCAACCACCGCCACTTTTACCGGTTCTGTGCTTCCCGAATCCAGTGGATTCATACTGTTCATTCATTAGATATACAGCAATAAAAAAATGCGGAGTTTAAATTATCATCGTCCCCACATTGTACATGCATACGCTGCATGGACGGTATAATTTAAGTCCGAATAAAGTGGAGAGAACAAAATTTCGATATAGGTACCTACAAACAGTGTCTTCCAGGACAAGGAAAATCCGAATCCTTTATAAAAATACATATAGGTAAGTATTTAACTTTTTCAGATTTCGAAACAACTCTACCACTTCGCTAACTTCAGGTCCGGCCAATTAAAGAATACTACTGAAAGTTCAGTAGTATTCTTCAATTGGCAAACAAGGACTAAGGACTAACTAAGATTAACTAAGTAGTTAATCTTACCGGTGATAATCACTTTCTAGTTTTTAAGGTATCAAGTAGGTAGTAACGCCACATTTAGTGTAGCCAATAATAATCCCGTTACTAGTGAAAAGGAAAAATTCGATAAATAAATTAAATACCTATAATCAGGAGATTATTACAACAAAATGTGTATGAATATTTACATACATATGTAGGTAGTGTAGATACCGAAAACATTGGTGGGCAATTAAAATTTTGAAATATTAACTACTAAATTTTCCTAAAGTTTATAAAGGTAAATGTTAAAAAACACATTCCTAAATGTCAATTTTATTCAATGTTAGTACAAGGATATTATGTTTGTAACATAGGTCTACATGTGTACATGTAGGCCCCGTTTTAATTTCCGTAATGGTTATCGTCGGTGGTCCATTCAATCGTTAATGATTAGACGATTCGTACAATAACAACCTGTTTCGCTTTCCAATCGATATTTTAATAACCACTATGAGCTTTATGTATGCGTACAACGATTAAGATATACTTCGAAAGCTTAACATCTGAAAAATAAAGGAGGAAAGTAGAATAACAATCAACGTCCGCTGTTGTATAATTAGCTTATCTCGTGTAGATCGGCTAACAACGCGCGGTCGTGCGCGCGCGCATTGGTCAGTGCCGCGCCAATAGCCGCGCAGCGATCGCCCATCGTTAGACCATCGATTCTTTTTGGTTATTACAATAATTCCGACACGATTGCATCTAATTGCGCTGGTTTCCGACGATCGTGGACCGAAGACAAGGAATTACGGATTATCTACGTAGGTACGTACATGAAGGCTCTTTGAAATTATAGTACCTAGGTAAGATAGATACGGAATGTTATTGGGAAATCGGAGCTTGTTGAGGGAAGCGTATCGCGTCGATAATCTTAACGCTGCCTTATTAGATATCATTTTGCGGTACGTGTTTCCCTCGCCATCGTTTGCAGCCAACAAATGCCTGTAACCCGATGGCGCAAAGTGCTCTTACAGCATGTTACATAGCAATAACAGCGCTGAAATTGGTTCAGGCTATTTCCTTCGCGTTAATTCGATGCTCGCTTGTTTAAGGGTAACGGAATCTGGATTTTGAAATTAATAATAGTTGAATGCAGACTTTGGTTTATCTTTCTCAGAATTCAGGTAGAATCGTCCTTTCATCTCCCAAGGTTTTCGAGAATAACAATAACACCTAAATCTGGTAATGTGATAAGTCAGAGGGGTTGTGGCTAAGCCGCACGGATCGATCGATCAGGTTAAGCTACGCTTGCCGCGGTTAGTCCGTTGATGGGTGACCATCTTTACATACCAAAACCCTCCGGGGTTCGGAAAGCACGTTAGGCCGTTGGTCCCGGCTGTCATTCGTAGATCTTTAACAGTCGTTATGGATCGTGAGAAGCCCAAAAGTCTGACAACTAGTATGACCAAGGGGTATCGTATTACCCAGTAACTGGGTTGTGGAGGTCAGATAGGCAGTCGCTCCATGTAAACTAAAATACAAGTATTCAGCTGCATCCGGTTAAACTGGAAGCAAACCCCAACATGTCTGGTCTACCACCCTTAGGTTGAATGTCACTGCACGTCATAAAACGTCGAGTTCTATTTTTCCCATGGAGTAGCTTTTTCCCAATATACAAGTACCTAGTATAGCGGGAGGCCGGGAGTGTTGAACCCGTTTGAAATAAAATTGTAACTAAGGCATGAAAATTGACAGCTCAAGAACATATACAAAGCTCTGCACCATTTTCTCACGTCAAAGTTACTATTAATTAATACAATAAATTGAGCAGAAAACGTAAAACAAAATTGATAAGTAGGTATGTCGTTCAAATCTCCCCAATTCATGCAAGTTGAAAGTCTGACAACCAGTCTTACGGGTATCGTATTAGGTACCCAGTAACTGGGTTGTGGAGGTCAGATAGGCAGTCGCTCCATGTAAAATACTGGTATTCAGGTGCATCCGGTTAGACTGGAAGCCGAGCTAACATAGTTGGGAAAAGGCTAGACAGATGATGACATGCGAGAGTTGACCATAATAGTTCCCGACTACTAAGATCTACTCTCCCATGCATTGGAGAGATTTGAACCAATAATATTTTTTTTTTGTTTTATCCATACCTATCTGTATAGGAATAAAAATCGGCATCATCCACTACGGATCACTTAACCTAACGTTATTCAATAGTTACATCGCGTTATTGCAAAAAAATGGTAAATCGCAGGAAACCACGTTCTTGAAACAACATCAATAAGTCAAAATAATATTAGAAAACATGAGGTTCCGCTCACTCTCAAACCGGCGCGGCGTAATGGCAGCCAATATGGCATCCCGCATGGGGCACAAAGAGTGAGCATGCTGTCACTTGCCAGGTGCCTGCCAGCGAACCCGATGCCATGATTTTTAAAATGATTTAGCCGATGTGGAGCTCTGTTCTACGGCCTGCCTTAGCAAGTCTCCCGATTTTCTCCCTACTAATCCCATGATTTTTCCTTCAATAATGATATTTTTGTCAAAAGTGGTAGAGAGGTCGTCTATACATAGTTATGAAGTTATGTACCGACGTAGGTAGGAAAAGAAACGGGAATGAATATTACTTAGATAATTAAATGAAGTCAAGCTGCCTATTTGTGCTCTATAAGTAAACTTGTAGCGACGATGAATTAATGATGTGCTTCTAAACCAAACAAATAGAAAATCTACTGTTTTTCTATTGGGTCAGTGCTATACTTACTCCTATTGCCTAATCAATTATATCATTCCTTCACAATTTCTTAAAAATATATTTTTTCAATCTTAGTTGCTCTGGTATGGTGGGCCGATTGGTAAAGTGGCTAGATGTTGTTTTATTTTCTGTTGGCTTCACTAAAGTATCCAGTTCCCTCGAAAAGAGCCATCCAATATATTTTAACACTAGCACTTTGCCAGCCACTTCGGCCGCATAGATGTCGAACTTGCCCATAGAAAGTTTCATCCCTTTTTCGTTTTTTAGGGTAGAATAATAAAAGACATTCATGTTTTTTTTTACCGAAACCCTATGTACAAATTTTCTTTGATTTACTTTTGAAAGTTACGTATTTACATAGGTAGAGTTACTGTTACGAATACTGTTGTATATCACACAAACTTGTCTTCTATTTTACCCTCTTAGCGGAAAGAATTCCCAAAAATTTACAAACTTGGTTCACTGTTTTTAAGCAAAAAACAAAATATAAATTTTCATTGGTAAATAAAAATTACGCAATTTCATACAATCTTTCATCCACTAACTCTTTAACCCCCTTAGCGGAAGAATTACCTCACAAAAGGACCTAGGTACTGAACTTTCATGTTTCTTAGTTTCAGTGGTTCAGGCTCTGCATTGATGTATCAGACAGCAAGATACTTATTATGTCTCTAAAATATGTATAGATTGTTGGATGGTAATCATAGCTGAAATAAGCCACCAATCTATGTTTATTAATTATGTAATTTTTCCAGAATTTTCTAATCAGAAATGCGTTAACTTCTCCCAGAAGATGTTGGTTAATTTGCAACAAGCGGGGAGATATTAGCATGCCAGTCGAGCTCAGACTTAATAGCACTAAGACGGCAAAGCTTCGACATTACCCGGCGTCAAAGGAACCTAACTGTCAACTAACTGCTAATTAACTACGTCTACACTGGCGGCATCAACTTCTCACAGACTGCACAAAGTGCACACATTTCCACACCGCAAACTATCAACACCCGAAGCCATCCGAAAACTTAATCTACTTTAGAATGCAACATACAAAAAACAGACAGTTACTCTCTAATGTACAGAAAATCTTAACAATAGCTCTTAGCATCAGCATCAATTTAGCAACGGAAGCTCAAAAACTGCGGCTTGCAAAGGTTTTAGTAATGTTTTTACCGGCGTTTTATAGCCTCATCGCTAGATGGAACGGACCCGTCGTACATAATCAAACCACATGCGGGGCAGTAATTGCCTCTATATTCAAAGACCCCGCTCACATCACGCCGTATAATGACAAAAATAGTCCAAAAAATACCTCCGCATATGAGATATTTTTTTCAGAGTTCGCGCTCTCGCACGGAGCTAAATTACGAAATAAAAGATTAAGTTAAAAGATCAATAAACTTAATAAATGATCTCAATAATTGTTGTATTACGGACACAATGGAGCGGCGTCGTGAAACGTCATTAAGGCGCGAACATCATTAATTTTATTCGCGGCTTTCTGACGTAAAGGCAATGGCGTCTGTCAGATTTGAAAAGCCGCGCAGCCGCCACCTGTTGGTAGCGCAGTGAATTAGACATTAAACCCCGCGGCGCGCGTTCCACTTGATACTGCCACTGGAATGACTCGCCACTAAATTGAAGGACCATTCAATCGTAGAAAACACGCGTTTATAATATAAGAAAATAAAATTATTCATTTAGACTGCTCTTTGTTAAGCTCATACCATAGAACTCTTCTGCAATCATTTTCTGTACAGAGTACAGACGCAATAAGAAGTGAGTAAAAATGTAGGTATGTGTTATTTGATCAATCTATCAAAACCGTCTTCTTAATTAGTTAAAGCTTTCTTTCTATTAACCATTCGTTACAGCTAACTTTTGTAATTCATTGTATTTATTCGAGGCGTCAATGTGGAACCCAAAAAGATGGCGGCCAAAAAAGTTGGAGCCGCCTCTTGAGATTAGATTTCTTTTTGGTAGCTAATTGCGTTTTATCAAATTAAAGCTATTCTGCCCGCGGCCGAACCGAAAATGATTGATAATGTTTGACGAACACCGGTCCCACTAGTTTTACAGAATAAACTGTTTTGATTCATATTAATGTTGGCCATTTGTCTCGTAGATCATCCCCGGGCAAAGATATTTTGATTTGTCGTTTTATAAATGATGAAAATTAAATTTTGGTATCCAGAAGTTCAGAACGCCTAAAGCCCGCAGCAAAAAACATAAAATACGTGTTTCACGCCTACAAACACAGCTCTACTTGGTTGTAGTGTTGTTTTGCTTGCTTAGCGTTCAAAACTTGAATTTTATAATGTAACATAACTTATATTTTCATAAAATTTATAGGTACATAGTATATGAAAGGCAGTGCACTGATTGGTGGAAAGACTGTTAAATGTTATTTTATATAAATCTTCAAATGTTGTTGAAGTTGACCGGTAGCCAGATAAAGCCTCAGGCTATATATAATGTATGTACCAAAATCTTGTAGCTACCGGTCTAGATATTACATTAGGGTATTGTATTTTTTATCTCAGCTCTTCTTTTTATTATACCTCTTACATTTTAAAATTGAGAAACTGATTGTCCTAATTGCTGCAGTTTTTGTGTTGATATCTACTTCATTATAAAATCTCCGTTTTATTTTTATATGGGATGGGAGGTGTTTTGGCAGCGTTACTGCTAGAGACAAGAATATAGACTATGTATTATAGCTATGTAGGTACTTACTTACTTACGGACACACCTTACTTTTTAGTTTGTACCTATATAAAAAAACATATCCTTGCATATAAGCGGTTATTAAAACCTGTCCGCTAATTGAATGTTAGATTGCCGATTCCGATTTCTGTGTAGCACTATAATCGCAACAGTTTGCACCCGTTCCTCCAGCCTCACAGCCCGGGCTGCGATGGCGCGGGCAGCCGGCGGTCAGAGGGCAGCGCAGCCTCGTCTGGCATCATTTCAATCATTAAGAAGTTCGGCGGCAGACACAAAGCGGTGATTGATGCGCCGTTTACCAGCCGCGGTGGCACCGACCAGTAAAAAACGACGCTTAATTAACTCGTTTGGCACCGCCGCTCATTAGAATTATTAATCAAATCGAGGCGGGGCGATAGCGTGAGTATGATGTATTGAGCTTTGATTACATTAACGCATTTGGCCGGCAGTAATTAAAACCTCGCCGGGATGTCCGCGGATGCCGATGAACAAAAGAGCTGAGGTTTAGGCAACGTCAATTATAACAGTTTTAATGGAACAGAAGAAAAATGATTTCGCTAATGCAGGTGCCTCCGCCCACAATTACTTAGATTATCACCTGCTTAGATAATTGTGAAATATTTTTATTTTATATTGGTACAAGTTGTTAAGGGGTCCGTGGCTAAATAATAACAGCCGCACAGGTCGATCGATCAGGTTAAGCTACGCTTGCCGCGGTTGGTCTGTGGATGGGTGACCATCTTTACATACTGAGACCCCTCCGTGCCTCGGAAAGCACGTTAAGCCGTTGGTCCCGGATGTCATTCGTGGATCTTTGACAGTCGTTACGGGTAGTCAGAAGCCCGAAAGTCTGACAACCAGTCTTACCAAGGGGTATCGTATTACCCAGTAACTGGGTTGTGGAGGTCAGATAGGCAGTCGCTCCATGTAAAATACTGGTATTCAGCTGCATCCGGTTAGACTGGAAGCCGACCCCAACTAGTTGGGAAAAGTCAGGCAGCTGATGATTCTCTTTCTGTTAACTTGTGAGAACTAGCCGTGACCATTATATAGTGAGATGAACCGACAACATTAGATATAGGTAACGGTACAGAACAGAAGTTTTTATCCTCGTTACTGCCATCGTATCAGGAACTGCATATGATAGCTTAACCACCTTCAAACAAGCCATAAACATTGCTAAAAGAAGATATAATTAAGTATAACTGTGAAAATAAGATAATACGTACCAATAAACTTCTGTAATAAATGCACATGTTTTGTACATAGCCTATCTGATGCGAATCTATCTCAATCTATAAATAATAATAAAAACATTGAATGTGAGACATAATTCTACTGCTCGTTAACTTCATAAAGATATAAATCGTTGAAGAAAACCTTTTCCTATTTGTACGTAATTGCTCTTATGGCTTCTTTTGCGATATTAGAAGTATTAACAAGTAATTATTTGATTGTATCTGCACTAAATTTATTGTTGCCCACGGGCCGTAAGAGACATTTAAAAGGCAAATAGAAAACGCCATAAAAGTTAAAAAGCTTCATAAGTAAGTATTTTACTTTTCATTTATTTTATGGTTTTGTCATTATTTTTATTTCAGAAACCTGCCAGCCAATTGGTATTTAATTAAGTAGATACGTTATAGAACAAGTTGTACAAAATTATAATTAAGTAAGTATGTCTATAATGCGTTTAGATAAAGTTTAATTAATGTTCAAAGATAATCTTTCATTAATCATTAATTGCCTTAGTTTTGCAATTGTTGATTGTTTTCGTAATCATCAAACTCACCTACATAATTCAATCTGCACATAAAACAACAAAATCTAACATTTGGATGGATTTATAATTATCATTTCTCTTCACGTCATGACTGTTGAAAAGATTAGAATTTTGATAATTGAAATAGGGATGAATCGGAAACATCATGACGATGAGGCCTTGACAAAAGTTTAAAAACATTGTCAATAAATGGTGGAGGAGTTGAGAGGGTAGATACCCTTCTCGAAGACGAAAACTTTAGTAAAAGGGGGTAACCAATTATTTAAACCATCCGTACTTACACAAAAAAAAACGAAACGTAACTACTCTCCATTTTGAATGCTCAAAGCATTACCCATTTTTGTTTTATATAAACAACATTATCACGCAAGCTTTTTTCAGCTCTACAAGTATATTCATACGTAGTGTTGTGCTGATCCCCTGGTGGCCCAGCGGTGGGCGTGATGTCCCGGCGAGGCGCGATCTAATCTCCGAAGATAACCGAGCCACATAAACTAGCGGCTACGCTGCGCTGACGCACCTAACTGAATGTACGTACGAGTGGGTACTGGAACATTTAATACTGCTTTTTATATTCTGGATAGAGTATTGTGTGTTTTGATTATACTTGTAAGCTGTGGCGTTATTTCCGAAAGTAGCTCTGTTATAGTAAACCTCTATGAGAAAGAAAAAAATGTATTCAAGCGATCACTCAAATAAGACCTCAACCTAAAACGCAATGTGTCTTCGCCTTCTATTTAATTGTCACTTGCACTATGACATAGAGAAAATTACTTTGGTATCTATTAAGTACTACCTACATATTTCATTAGGTTTTTATTTTAGTCTTTTTTATCCAGAATGTTGAGAGTATTTTAGATCAGTTTTGTCATCATCATTTTGTCATTGTGTCATTTCTAATAAAAATTCAAGACAAGCATTGATTATTTGATTAATGACCTTTTCACTTAGAAGTACCTATGGGCTGTTTTCATAACAAATTGTTATAAACAATAACTAAAATAAATTGGTGGTTGCTATTAAATAAATTGGTCATATTGCTTACTAGCTTCTGCCCGCGACTTCACGAACTAGTAGGGGATCTAGGAGGGGGAGGGGGTGGAGGGGGGCTCAGGGGATCAGACCGGAATGAATCGAAATTTCTTGTTCTAAGAAAAATATCCTATGACATTCTGCAATACTGAAGCTTCCCATTATTGAAAGGATTTTTGGAATTGGATCAGTAGTGCCGAAGATAACTCCCTGCATACAAACTCACCAACTTTTATTTTAGTATAGATATAATAAAACAGCTTCACATATAACAAAACAATCATCCAAAGCCGATAACGTTAACACGAATCATCACCATCATATTACCATCTAATTTGAATTCAGTAATTTTTAGAAAGTTCCAGTCTATGTGTGTCAATAAATTGGTTGATTGATGACACAGTTATTAGCCACATTTTATAAATTAGACACGCGTATGTATGTAGGTAAATGAGTGTAGCACCTAATAATAGATTTAATGAGCGCACTCGACGTCCAGCGATGATTTATTGTCCAATATAAATTGGCAATGGAATAACGAAACGCTCATGTAATTGGTTATGCGTGCCTTGTTGAGTGTTACCAGTCAGGCTCTATTTCCCAGAGGTATAGTTGACTTGGAGAACGCAACTTGCTACTGTGAAAAAATCATCTTTCGCATGAAGTCTTCTTTCCTCCTTCAGCTTTGCTTACAAAATCGATCCATACTAATAAGTATCAATATATCTATCAATTATAAATTTCCAAGACTGCGCAGAGTAGTCGATTTATACTAATTCCTTATTTCAATCAATTATTTAGTATGAAATATATACAATGTACATTATAAAATATTGTGCCAATCGTTTGAAACATCCTATTATATTAAAATAGCAATTTAAAATCTAAGATAATTTACAAGTATAATCAAATATTACTTAATCATTTATAGTAATAACATTTATGTAATTTTGACAAGTTAAGACCGTTGTTTTTTTTGTAAACACAATATCTGTCAAATTAGGTTCTTCTACATTGGTCTCAAGGTTCGTAAATGTGCCAGATGCCATTAGCCAACAAACGATATTCGAATATTATGATTATATCAAAATTAATTATCTAACACATGCTACGACGCCTACGCGTGCCTACGCTGCGTCTGCGCTGCGGAAGCGTAGCGGTTACGCGGGCCTGCGCTATTTATTTATTTATTTATTTATCCATTTATTTCAGGCATCAAGCTATGCCTACGCATGCTACGACAACTACGCGTGCCTACGTTGTGCCTGCTGCGCTACGCAAGCGAAGCGGCTACGTGGACCTACGCGCCGCCTACGCATGCTATGACGCCTTCACACGCCTAAGCTGCGTCTCCGCTACGCTAGCGCAATAACTTCGCGGACCTACACGTGGCTACGCCGCGCTGCGCATCTCAAGCGCTGCGTCTACGTGACGTCATGTGATGCCTGCCCGACACTTATGCAGTGCCTACGTTATATGCCACTGAAAAAGCCATAGTAGTCATTGTGTTACTTTGGTAGTTTTATATAATCCAACTATTGCTAAGATTGCAGCCTTGAGATATACTTATCTGGATTTTCCTAGATTTTGATCTTCTAATATTAGCGTGCTGACTGTGCTTGACTTGCTACATGATCTTATATTTTTTTTTTTACATTTATTTATGTACACACAAAATAACTAATATATTGAGAAAAATACATAAAGATAGAAGAGAACAAAGATGAAGATATTCACCCCAATTGCGTAACACATTTTTTTTTACAATCCGAAGTTGTACGAACATCGCTACATGAAATGTATTGTTTTAGTTTTAACCTTAACAAGCATTTGCTTATTCGCCGATTACCTACTTGTTTACATTCGCTGAAGAAGCTATCGCGTCCACCACAAATACTTACTTACTTACTTTATGTATTATATATTTTAATGTTTTTCCTAATAAATCAATCAAACAGTAACGGACACAAAACAGTGATTTTATTTGTTGTATACATCCCGTGTGATTCGTATCCATCAACAGTCTACATACTACATCTCCGTGTAAGTATTTCAAAGGAAATTCCTAATCCATTGCTTCATAAGTTAGAAAAATTCATCTGCTCGAAAACTAAAGAACGCAATGAATATTTTCGAATCGTGTGTAACGCAAATACCTCGCTGGTAAAAGTAAACATAAAACAATAATTCATATGACTTTCTTGAAATCAAAAGAAACGACAGATGTCACACTTCGTGCAGGGCAACAAAGGACGGTAATCAAATGTTCGATACAAGAAGCGCGTGCGCACCTAACCGCAACCCCATGCAAATCCCTACTACATTCATGGGAAAACATACTTATTAACCTTAATATAACGTTCAGTTTCGATTGCGGGGCAATGGTAACAATTCGCAAGCAGTTGATGGATAAACGCAAAACAAAGGACACGCGCTTGTCTTTGTCTTTAACCACACACGAGGTTTTGAAAAGCCTGTGGTCCAACGGTAACACAACACTTATGATGTTTTAAGCATTTCGCAATGCAATAATCATTATTTAAACAGCATTAAATAAGTATTCCATGTCCGAGTCATTTTAAATGAATGGACTGAAGATTAATTACTACCTATCAAAAGAAAATCTAAGATTTTCAACAGTTGAATGTTGCATTTAGGAACTGGTAGTGATAGCAGCTGAAAACCATATTTACCTTTATAATTATATATGTCAATTTGTTCATACCATATTCCTAACGATTTAAGATTCACAAGCAAAATTATAACTTCAATGGATTCGCGGTATAGGTACATTGCAGTGATTGTAAAATATTGCAAAAATATTCCACAAGTCACAAGGCTAACTGTTAATGCTCTCAAAATAACAGGATAGATGGGCCAATCTCCTGCGCCACCAAATCATGTTCCTGCTAAAAGTGGCGAGGATTGATTAGTATTATTGCATTACGAGGAATTGTCTTGTCTCGCTGAGGACGCAGACGGGAAGTGGCTGTTTATTCTGTTTACCGTGCGGTCATCGTGACATCGACGCTCGCGCTGCAAGGATCGGTGGATGAGTCTTTTTTTTTTATTCTAGTTTTAATAATAATTTGGTGAAATAACTTTAGAAAGGAGATTCTAAAGTTTTCTATCCTCGGAACGGAGCTTTCCTCCACCATGTAAGTATCAATGCAGCAATATGGCTGGATGCGTAATCTTACAAGCAGAGACTTTCAGTGTTTTCATATGTTGATGCCTAAGAAACTACTTCTCAGTATTCGCCGACCCGTGTAACGCTGTATTGGGGAGGCCTAGATCTAGCACACAGCAGTGGACGACTTTCGGCTAAACGATGATACTGATGATGACTTTCGCGGAAAGATAATTTCAGACAAGACCCTTGTATGAAATCATCAACTCACACAGAACAACCGTCTTTCGGTAGGTAGAAGAAGAGGCCTTTGTCCCTTTCTTAAATATTCTTAGATAACAAACCACATTCGCCGTGTCCGATGTTCGGAGCTGCACATCGTGAGTTAATCCCGGCATCGTTAGTCGCAATCAAGTCATTCAGTTCATTACCGCAGTTGCCCGTGCGCCGCCCAGCTCCCGACATGTCGCCGACTATCACGTTCATTGTCACAGGTATTTGGTTTTAAAACTCCTTTTTATTTATTATCAAGTGTTCCTTTGACCAACTCATTTTATCGATTTTGTCTTGTTTTTCGAGAAATAACGTTTGCTCAAGGCCCTAACGTCTAACACTGAATCTTTGTGATGTTTGAGTCTATAACCCTGAATTTAACCGCACATTCAAGGTTTCCCTGTGGTTCTACACTACTGGATCCAGACTAGACACTAATTAGAGGATTTGAAGAAATATCTAAACATTACAAGCCATATTATTTCAACGTTAACAATATAATATTTTGTATTCCAGTGCTAGTGCTGAACGCGGCAGTAGACGCCGTGGCACATCACTCGCACGACAAAAGCGAAAGACACGACAAGCCTGAGAAGCACCCATCATGCCAGGAGTTCACTCAGGGCCTCTCGTTCAACGACAGCCAAGCTATCGGCTCCTGGCACCTACTGCACTATAGAACAGAGAAGACCAACGGAGCAGGGGATTCACACTGCGTTCAGTTCAGCGCTGTTAACGATCAGGTAATGAATATTTAGATAATTTAATTTTAATATCAGCCATGTAGCAATTGACAACCAGGAACGAGCATTGATAACCAGGCCTGCTTATTGCCGTGTTGGCTATTTCTTTATCCAGTATTTCGGGCATCCTCTAAATTATTTTTTATGACTTATAGATTAACCTGTATACTTCCCAGGTATTGAACTCGATACCTAGAGCATAAGACTCTAGTTTATAACCCTTTAACTTTAGGTAATTCTATGGTATGTTCTCTGTTACACTGTTGTCTGCCGGTTACGACAAAGGTCAACCAATTGTAGGTCTTTACGAGATCCTTGCGTAGTATCGTTTATCTAATAACTGCGCAGTTCACCCACTCAGTCCCGGCGACGGCTAATTTCTACAACTATGTTTGGTTTCTCGATACAGACTAACCTGCAAAAACTTAAGTAGGACGAAAATTATCTTGGTTTATCTGTGTGAATGATGATATGGTTAGAAAAGGAGTAGGTAACTACCGAGATGACGACTAATAGAGAAGTCATCATCATCTGCCTAGCCTTTTCCCAGCTATGTTGGGGTCGGCTTCCACAGTCTAACCGGAATCAGCTGGCCAGCTGAGTACCAGTATTTTACATGGAGCGACTGCCTATCTGACCTTCACAACCCAGTTAATACTAGACTAACAGAGAAGTATGGAAGACAAATACATGTTGCGCCGACCCCATATAAATTGGGATTGATTATGGTGATATCTTGGTTTACCATGATTTCCCAAACTACTAGGCCATTGAGATTTGATAGTCCAATGATATTGTCATCAAAAATCTAGGCAGTCAGATTGGTATTAGGTATACCTACATTATTATTTTTTATTTGAATTAACAGGAACGAAAGGATCTGAAGGAGTTGCTTGGAAAATTCGTAGAGAACCTAAAATGGGAGAACCTGGTACTGAAAATGCAGATCCCGTGTGCAAGTTTGAAGACCAACAAGACACGTGACTACTATCTGGAGAAGCTTGAGGGTGATGGATCCTACAGAACTTTGCAGATGCCTCCATCTACAGGTACAAATTGACACAATAGAATTCTATGACATAATTTTATTTATTTATTTTAGGATCTCCAACAAAAGATATACACTAAACATTATATAGTTAACTAGCTTATACCCGCGACTTCGTCCGCGTGAAATTTCACCCTCCCCCTTTTCACCCCCTTAAAGGTTAAATTTCCAAAAACCCCTTCTTAGTGCTCCCCTACATTATAATAGGAAGCCGTGTGCAAAATTTCACATTCCTAGCCCCAGTAGTTTCGGCTGTACGTTGATATGTCAGTCAGTCAGTTCTCCTTTTATATATATAGATTAGGGATGTTGCGGATGCTGATTTTTTCACATCCGCGGATGCGAATGCGGATGCGGAGTTTTGAAGGCTCACATCCGCGGATGCGGATGCGGATGCGGATGTTTAAGATATTATGTAAATAAAGTCTGTTAATGAAGAATTAAAACAATGATAACTTAATTTTTAATATTTTTATTGTAATCAAATCAAACATAAATACTTATTTTTATATAAAACAGGGATGTTGCGAACATTCGCATCCGCATCCGCAAATGCGGATCATCCGCATAGATTTGGACATCTGCATCTGCATCCGCATCCGCATTAATCAGTGCGGATGTTCATGCGGATGCGAATATCATGCAAGTAGCGACAAGAAAGCATTGGGCGGGGCCCGGCGATTGGCGCGTGCCGGTCGCACGTGGCAATGTCCAATGGGAGCAAAGAAATTGGTGACAAGATTCGACACGTTTGTTGTGGTGCATCATTTGTTTCTTGTAAATAAATCATTACGTTTTTGTTTGCGCTGCGGAATACTTATCGTATAAATAGATATTTTAAACCAGTAGGTGTTTTATATAAAAATAAGTATTTATGTTTGATTTGATTACAATAAAAATATTAAAAATTAAGTTATCATTGTTTTAATTCTTCATTAACAGACTTTATTTACATAATATCTTAAACATCCGCATCCGCATCCGCGGATGTGAGCCTTCAAAACTCCGCATCCGCATTCGCATCCGCGGATGTGAAAAAATCAGCATCCGCAACATCCCTAGTTTTTACCTACTGCAGCAATTACTTATAAGTCGATCTACCTATATGTAAGAGTTGTATATTATAATCAGTTGCAGGTTTGAATCCCTTTATAACAATACAACTTCGTTGATTTCGAGCAGGTGATTGAGTAATCATTATGATGACTACACCTGTCTTTATTGTATTGCGAAGCGCATGGGGAACGCAACTAACTAAAAATATAGTAACTAATTAATAAAATATTAATTATGTTGTAGCTAAACTAGACCTGGCAGAGTTCCACCGCTACCCGATGAGGCTGAAGGTCATCGAAGGACAGTACCTCGGCATGATGGACTGCCATGAGAAGTTCGTCTTCATCCTGGGGAAGCAGCCCCCGGAAGGCAAGGAAATCGACGAGAAACTCAAGAAGATGATCGAGGTCTACTGGCCAGAGGAACTGTAACCTAATTAGTCATTTTTTTATTTAAGAAGGAACATAATTATTTAGTTTTTTTTTATACTACCTATATCCTAATAGTAAATAAAATCCCCACTTTTATTCTCGACTAGGCGATAAGTTTGGTTGATTAATTTAATGCACAAATTGGCGTAGGTATGATTTGGTTACACTTGACTATTCAATTAAAAAATAACAGCATAATGAGTCTAACTTATTTCGCACCACCAGGCCTGCGTTTTACCTTACATCCATGCCTGGATTTTATTGAAAGGTTTTTGCACCAGTAAACCACGTGTATGGCATATTTCCAAAAAATCTACCAACATTTAACCACCAAACTACTATGCGTGATATTACAAATCTGTGTTCAATACAACTGCATGACACACGATATACAAACAATAATAAGTATAATTGCTGTACTATTTCCGGCAGGTTTAGGAAATTAGTATCGAAATAATCACAAAACCAACGGACCCATTACTTTGGAAGTCACCCCACTGCGCAACCCCTGCGTTCTAAAGCACCACTCAAATTAAGTGTGGCTCGATCAACAGTCATTTTCGGTTACAATTAACCACACATTTGAGTGAAAAGTCAACCACCCACTCCAATTGATTTATTGTGTCCTACGAGTTCCGCCATTTTGTGGCGGATGTGTCTTGCAACTAATTGTTATTCACTGGAAGCGGTATTTTGTGGTCCTTAAAATTATTAGGATATTTTTGGTAATGATTATGATGCCTTAGTATGGGTACAGACATGGAAAAGAAAGTCGAAGTTTTTATAATCAACATAGTTTTCGCTGTGAAAAAACTAGACTTTTCTATCTGTTCGTTTAAAACTACGAATACAAAGGTATTGCAATCAACAATCCATTTGGCCATCGTAGTAGGTACCTAGGTACCTACTACCATAACCACCAAATACCAAATACCTAGGTAATTGGTATATCAGGACGGTGCATTGAAGGTCTATTTAAAGGCTTTTAGGTTTAGTGGTAGAATTCACGTTCAATTTTGATTATGAAAAGAAATACCTGGAATGTCTAAATTATATAAGACCTTGAAGACAAAATGGAGAACAATAGGTAAATAGATCATAATGAAGGCCAAATAAATCGTTTTGGGATAACGTTGTAAATAGGTAGTCGTTTACAAAAAGTAATTAAGTACCTACCTACTTAGTTGAAAAACTAGGTCCTGCAAACGAAGTGTAGGAGAACTTCTTTTTCATCACTAATATTAAGTACTTCCGGTTCGAAGTACGCTTACGAAAGGCATAAAAGTACGCCAGTCATATCCATACGAACGTGCACGATGTCGCATGTCGTGTGCCGCGAAGGGTGCAACGCTGTTCATTTGTCTAAACGCAGTAGCGTTTTGAAGGGCCCTACGCGGGGGCTGGGAAAGTGTTGCACTTTACAAAAAGTTAAATCGCTCCTCGAACGTACGAGTGGCGCTGCCTGTTTCGGTAACCGTCGAACTTTTGTTTAATGACGAGTACTTGACTCCACTTCACTATTACATGACGTTGTATACAAAGCCATGTAGGTACGTTAGACTCTATTAGGCACCCACACATTGCTCTAAAGTTATACGAGTATATAACTTGAGTTAAGTTGTGATACTATATATGGTATCACAACTATTATTTTATACAGAAACTTCTAACGTTACTGTGTAGGAGTTAATTCGTACGAAGCAAACCATCAAATACAATGTAATCACTTTGTAAGTTTTTAAATTACCTACACTCTCCTCGAGTTATTATGTCGAATTCGACATTAATCCTTGGTCACGTCGCGGTCGTATTATTAAAAGTTCAAATAGTAATAACCGCTAAATAAAGCTGATAGGAATCAAAAGAGAAGAAATAACAATAAAGAATGTAATTTCAGGCTGTTCGGGACTCTATCGATGGCAAACTTTTTCAATTACTGTGGCAGGGCATAATTATATCGTAACAGCGAAATAATAATTGCAATTACATGTCAGCCTACTGTTAGAGGAAGTATCCCCTACTAAAGCCAAATGAGAAATTAATGTGAATTTTAATTCGAAACAAATAAGTAAACTCAAGTATAAAATTGATGCAATTTGAAAAACTCGTGTTGTAGTTTCTGGTAGGCAGATTAAGCGAAAGTAATTGAACTCATGCCATTAGCCAATTCGCAAATGTAATATTAGTACCTAATTATGTGTATGTTGGAATGGATTGCACATAAATAGTTTAAACGTTCCAATTGTTCGTCATTCTCGCTATAAATCAATGTGTGCAACACACGAGCAGCGCGGCGGGCCTGTGGCGTGATTGAGCCGCCGTTTACCGCGCTACACACCTGTAATTACTAGATATACTACCTCGCATGTTAATTGTTGGGAAAATTCGGAACGAACGTAATGAGCGAGGGTGACTTTCTGACTTGTGGGAACTCGCCTATTGCCAATTAAATTAGACAACTGTTTAATTATATCTCTACCGACTCTTAATGCCGCTAATTTGAGGCCCATGTAACTGTCACCCGCACTAGCAGCCAACTAATTAAGGATAGTTATCTACGAATTATTAGACGTTTTTACAATGTGGGGAGTGATTTAATAAGTTGGTAATGTTATAGAAATGAGCTGATTTTCTTTAATTTGAGGCCGTTAAACGTGGTATTACGTAAGGCTTTTTATTTTTAGCGCTATTTTTTCTTCGTTCTTTTTATAAATAGGTCAAATGTTGTTTGTAATGTTAGTTTACCAACGTTTTTAGGGCGTTCAGCACACAATCTGCCAGACCAAGTCGGTCATGCATTGGAAGAATGGGTTTTTTTTTTTGGATGGGAAATCATCTAATGACTCCTCCCGCTCTGGGTGGAGCGGAAGGGAGTGTCAGACTCTTACTGACTAAAACCCACCCGTGTTCCTTCCTTAGCCCTTTATGTTCCGGGGCAGCGGTAACCCTTTCGGACGATCCCGCTACGCCAAGAATGGGTTATTCTTTACGTTGTAAAGAATATTAGGAAAGTAAGTAAGAAGGTATTTATCTGTTTGAGTTACGTGCATCTAGAAAACACAACAACAAGGTCCAATGTTAGTTCACAAACTAGACTGTGTGTGTCGATTAAGGACATAATGTCGAAAACGCAATGAAAGGGCTACGTATAACTACTTACGTAAGATCCCCATGGCACAGTACAATAAAGTGAACAGTACCTATTACGTCTCGGCAGTGTCCTTCTACGGCCGCTCGTTAAATAAACATCCACTAGGGTTGCCCACTGACCGTTTCTCTTAGGTTGTAACTGTACTTTATAAGTACCTACGACAAATTTAATTATTTATTGAACCTAATATTTCCTGTACATTAAAATGTTTTTCACAAATCGGGTAGCGTCTAGTGTAACGTTTGTTTGCGATATCACCTAGGCATATCCGCACATTTGAATAGTCTGATATTTCTTTTAAATATTATCCATTTATTTGGGTTCCAAAGTAAAATACCTTCTATGGAAACGCGGGACGCACGGTACCTAAAGACTTTCTAAGGCAGACCGAAATCCACGCAGGCGAAACTATGAGCAGAAGCTAGTATAGGTATATTTTGTTCCTTCAATCGGGCATCGACCACATGCACGACATGGAAAAAGAGAGACACTTACCCACTAAGTACCTGTCAAGGACGTTATGCTTGCTACGCTCCCATAAATATAGAAATAGCTACTTAACATAAATACCTAAATAATAAAAACTAAAAATAATATTATTTTTATAGGCTTACCTTGCCGACTGAGTTGGTAATTTAAAAATGTTATTTCTGGTTTCGATATTAATGAATTCCATTACACTGAACAACACAGTCGATAACTTCGTGCCATATTTCACGAAAATAAATGTGCAAGTGTCTCGCTCCGGCCGCAACCTACCTGCGGAGCACGCGCGATTGTTGAATACTGGTGTACACCGAGATTTCAAAGTGTGTCGTTTCGGCCGATTTGTATGAAGACGTTACTGCTTTCTTCATTATACTATGCCCATGGCAATGTCACTAAGCAAGTTTTTATTTAAAAAAAAGGTACCTATGTACCTACTTACCTATCTGTACTTTAAATGATAAATGATTTATTTTCTGTAAGTAACTTTGTTCAAACACTTGTACACGTCAATCATATTTTTTTTAAGCTAGATGAGGTCAGCCTATCCGACTATTCTGAGAAGAAAGGCCGAAACAAACTCAGAGGTCACAGTCTCTTTTAAAGTCCAGACAAAATCTTGGTCATATCGTGTGAAGAACATGTAGATTGGTGTCTGAAATGGTCTTTTGTGGAAAGAACCACACAGATTGAGCGGACCTGTCCAGTCAGTGCACGCATTTGTCAAAAATCGTGCAACTCAACTCAGAACTTGAGGAGTTCAACGATTCGTCGAACAATACCAAAGACAGGACATTTGAGTAGGCCGCTTTAACTTCAGATCTAGATTTGCCCTAGGTAGGTACAGTCGGTGACCCGAGATAAGTATCCACTACATCATAGATACAAGATAGTGATGCCTGTATCATGTAGGTACCTACATATCTATGCAAGTCAAAAAAAATATGTTCTGCCTAGTACCTATACTTAAAACATGACGAAAATAAACTTGTAAAACACAGTTCGTTAAGGTAACGTTTAGTAGCGTTATGCAAAGCTCCATCGGTACAGCACCGTTTAGCACTCGTAGTAAATTCCTCGGATTTGCATAGCTAATCGGCTGGTTAGCTACACGCACGCCTACGATAAGGGAAATATGCTGTTCAATGATTTATATTGGGCACTTCATAGGTATTAAGTAGCTACATTTATTAGACATAACAAGGCAATTTGTAGCTTTCGTGGTAATTAATGCGAGTTTAACATGGTAAGGTAAATGTTACGACTTTCTTTAGGAGTTTTCATTCATTAGGTATGTTCTAATTTTGGACTAGGTACCCGGAACTAACAACTGATAATGTCTTTGAATAACGACAAAAGAAATCCACTCAAATTCAAATCCATTATAACGCCTATAACAAGACTTTTCAATATTACACCGGAGATCTGATGATAGGCACGGCAATCAAGAACAAACTACGACAATTTTCTCTCTAATTTTCGTTAGTAATAGCATATGAATTACAATCCTTCGGGTAACAAACCGAGACTAAGTGCAGCCGAATATTTCCGCTGGTCCCGTCTCCGCGGCCATTACGAGACGACGCCGATACAATTACCAGCCACTGAATAATTTGATAGGGAAAATGATTGATACAACAATCACACGTAATCAGAATCGTGTCGGTGCGATTAGGCCCCCGCGGCCCGCGACAGAGGGCGCCGCGCCGACACAAACCCGTCAATTGCTCACCGACGATTTAATCAAGTCCCCGTTCCTAATGGCTTTCTCTCTTCATTAAATTGTAATAATGGACACTGTTTTTGTCTTTGCGGTGGATATTGGGCGGGGCCAGCTTAATGCAGCTAATGATCTCTACCTACCAACCTCCTGATGTTATTGAGAACAAAGCTGCCTACCGTTATGTTCAAAAATATTTTATTGCCTAATACCTAATTGCCTTGCCTTCGAAACCTAAATACTTCTTGACGTGAAAAAACAACTTTGATGTGTATCTGAGTCACATTAGCACCTAAATCATGATTTTCATCACCGCTAAGTTTTTTAAAGCTACCTGATTTATGCTGAAGAACTAGCTTGTTTTCGGAAACGTTTTCACGTAGTTAAACGTGCTACCCGACATGCGATTTGACAATTAGCGAGAACACCCAGGGGTGGGAACAATAAAAAAAAGTTAGTCTACAAAAAATTAAGCGTCCACTCAAAACAGATTGAATAATTTCTTTGTAACGCAAATTCTCTTGTATGCCAAGCAAGACGCCACTAAGCTTTTGCCGGGGATCGAAATACGCCCCTTCAGGAAACACTCGAACTGAAAAGTAACGCTATTTTATATTTTATACGTAGGTACCTATGTGAGAGATTTAGCTTAGTAACTTACCTACCTACTTTTATGCATGCTGTTATTTTCACACAACATAGATATTTGGGCCTAGGGCGGCAGGAAATAATTTCCCGGCCACACTTAGATCCACTGTATCATGCATATAGTAGGAGTAGGTATTGAAATTAAATCTATAGACAAATGTGTAGCTAGCTAAACCACGTAGGTACATAAAAAAGATTATAGCTATTTACATAATTATGATGACAATGTATCATTTTACAAAAATATCAATATCTTATATGGATTGACCGCAATGTTTGAAGATTAAGGTCTTCAACCAGTGCGTCTGACCGTTTTAACATACAGTGCCGAAACTTGGACATTGACAGTCGGGCTGGTCCACAAATTAAAGGTCGCTCAGAGCGCTATAGAGCGAACTATGCTCGAAGTTTCTTTGAAGGATAAAATCAGAAACGAAGTTATCCGGAAAAGAACCGGAGTTACCGACAATACCGACATAGCTGGCAGAGTAAGCAAGCTGAAGTGGCAGTGGGCTGGCCATGTTTGTCGAAGGACCGACAGCCGTTGAAGCAGACGAGTCCTGGAGTGGAGACCGCTGGTCGGCAAGCGGGACGCCCCCAAGCTAGATGGACAGACGACCTCGAAATAGTGGCTGGGACAGACTAGATGCGGAAGGCGAAGGACAGGGTGCTGTAGCGCAGCAGGGGAGAGGCCTAAGTCCAGCAGTGGACTGCGATAGGCTGAGTTGATTGATTGATTGATATGGATTGACTGCCTCGATGGTCTAATGGTCTGCTGAACAAGCGCGACTGCTGTCAGTAAAGTCCTGCCTAGGTTCGATTCCCAGGTCGGGCAGTGTTATTATTGAGTATTTCCATCAGAAATTTGTCAGTAAAAGTCGGATCTATTGTGACCATAAAGTGTGCGAGTATAGGTAGGTAAGGGAGGCCGGGAGTAAAATTAACAGAGGATTTTGTCTAAAACTTTACACTACAAATCTAGCCTAAATATTTAATAACAGCTAAACCATGCCTGACCATGCCCCATGGATTGACACAAGCAGTGATCGGTGACCGTACATTATGTTAACAATTATTTGTAACACTATGCAAACAGATGCACACTCAGATTTATGTAGGTGATAGTAATTGTTATTTTCATACAAGACCTACCTACCTACTTACGTAGTACCTATTCTCTTATACTTTGTATCTATTGTATATTTAATGTTAAAAGGTTCATTAAACGATTAGGTATATTTAAAGAAGTGACTTTAAATATTTTTTTAGGTACGTAGGTAAGTGCTTGCAGGTTTGTAGGTAAGTACCTACTTAAAACAAAATTTGATTGTAATTAATACTTTTTATACCTACTATTGATTTGATTTTGAAAGGGGATTGAAGATAAAAAATATGGATGTCACGTAATCAACTTAATATCGAACGTTAATATCGTGGAAACTTGATACTTTACGGGGTTTGGTTCTGCAATATTTCTGTTTGCATTGATGTCAGCTATCGATTTAGGTTTATAGGTTTTATGCGTGGCCGCAATTTTGATTAAAAAAACAATATGGCGCGACATAGGTATGCCACGGACCTTCAAAGCTCTTATCTTTTTTTTACCTTACATAAACCAAACAGATAAATGAGATTCAGATCTTATTCTAGGATATTCATCTTATAGGGCCTAATAATATAAATTGAATCGTTGGTTTAGATCTAGACTCTAGTGGTCGCAAGTGCGCTAGCTGAGCAGGCAGGAAGCAGCCCGGATTTCCGCCTACACCTGCAAGACCCCGGCCTAGGGGCCAGCCTAGGGTACGTATCTACTAGTGCATTTTATTTGCAAATTTTTCAAAATGGCTTCGAGATCTCAAATGTCATGTGCCTGGGGGCCCTGACTTTACAAGTCCGGGCCTGACAGGAAGTTCCGATTCGATCACCTTAGTGGCCCTTATCATTATCTTATGGGTTTAAAAAAAGTTCTGTAGCAGCCTGGAGTCCAGTCGTAATTTGTGACCGATTAATGAATGATAGCTCGCTCCGTAATACCTAGGATTTACGTATAATGTATTTGGCAAATGTAATAAGTGCAGGTATTGAGCATTTCTTTAAACTTATACTTGTCTTACAAAGCACGTGCCTGAACTTTCCTAATAACCTAGTGGTCGAGTAGATAGAATTCCTAGTAAAACAGTTCGTTCCAGGAAGTGCCGACTGATGTTCCATTTTGAAGAGTAGGTATTGCTGCCGACGATTAATTCATTCCATTAATTGAATGGTATGAATTAATCGTCGTCGTCAACTATTAGAACTTCCGTTCGCCGACAGAAGTGCTTCAAATCGTTGTCAGCTGCTTGGAAATTGACTATTGCACCTACAACAATACCTACATACCAAGGTATTGGCGATTTGCGGCCTCAAGGAAATCTCCATGAGATTCCCTTTACTTATAATAATAATATTATTATTTTGACTATAATTTATAATAGATATGTATTCCAACTATACTTACATTTTAGTGTCTGTCTCTGGGACCGCGTTGTTCTTCTCAACTAGATAGGTATTCAACGGATCTAGATGCTGTATTCACCATCGTTTAGAATGTTTAAGCTTTATGTTTGTATTTTTATAGTCCGCGCGGACCGCGGAACTAGTTGGCCGCGCCTTAGGTGTGAGCGCTGGGACGGAAGGGCGTGGGCGCATTATTCAGTACGTGCGTTGCGAACCGCCGCCTCACCCCTGTTCCTACCTCAGCGGCCAACTAGTTCCGCGTGGACTATAGTTTGTGTGTATAGAAATTATTGACAAATCTGCTCAGATATTAATGGTAACTTGTAGTGTATTAAACTTATTGACATTTTTATTATTCAGAAGTATTTGGTCAACTTGTCTGCTACAATATCTCTGACGGCGACTGTACCTACAACGGATATAAAAACAGTAGACAAACAGCCATGCTTTGACTTTACGTGCCCCTTACTTGTAGGCCCTAACATTATTTTATGTTATTTGTATTGTTTATTTTATTCAGTTGCCCATAGAAAGTTGTCATCACAAACTATTTTCACTATAACCACAATATAAGTTCTGCAAAAATATTTGCAATAATAAATTCGGTTATGATGTGATCATAATATATCAACTTTTACAACCCAATACATTTTAGCCAATATATTGACATTTATTGCTACAACAGAAACCATTCGGGACATTAACCCTTTCAAAAACTTCCAAACTTCGATAATGGGGCCTATAATGATGAATAGTATTGTGCTTTATGAGAGAAAATAAACAAGATATATGTTTTTATTTACACATTTATTACAATTGCATACAACAGTACACAAGTATAAACAGGTCTATAATAATATTTATACATTTATATACATGTAATAACCTGGCGCGGGACCAAGAGGCTAAAGGAATGTATGACAACTAAGATATTTTCCTAGAAAACAAAACTACACAAATTAGGGTTCGATTAAAGTATAGTAAAAGATAAAGCATGACTAGTCTTAAGGCACGTACAGACATGAAAATACATCGGATAAGTCAGTTTATAAATGCTCTGGCTGTACATTGAAATCTCTTTGAACTCGATGCATAATTGCCTCATTGCTCACGTGCCAGGTTTTAATACTAAATGCCACAATAACGATAACATGTGAAACAGTTCATTTCTACTTGAAGGCGCAACCATTTTATTGAGTAGCCTCTCTATCACAAACATGCCAATATCTTACTTATAATATCAGTCGAAATCCGACAGCTTGCTTGCTACACACTTAGTTCCAGCACAAGGACATTCAAAATGTATTTTAAACATCCAAACCAAATACTAGAATTTCATTATCTGTAAAATTGAATATAGATCATCATAACATGTGTCATTACTACTCATTACTTTACATACGTACTTCTAAAAGATCGCGTGCTAGTTCTGTAAAAATACAATCATGAAATCTAGGTAAAGACACAATCTAATCTTTTCTTGGTTAACATGAGACTAACACAATTTTCATAGTTATAATTTGAACAATTTGGACACAAAGGCACGCTGGTAGCCCAAAGCGCGATCGATATTTAGTATTTCAGTAACTTAGTACATTAGTTCATGAAAGTTCCTCACCTTAACTACAACAATTACATTACGCATTCAGCAAGCGCTCGTTTATTTATGGGCTCGTATTAGGACGATAAAAAAATTCAACTACCTTGTAATAAATGTAAATATACGAATTTCGTCGACTTAAAGTCATTAAACAATGCTAAGCATTAAATAATTGAAAGCAATATAGGTACACAGTAGGGAACATATTTACATTGACGCTTAGTATCACAAGATGGCGGCGAAGATCAGGCGTGTTCAAAATGGCCGTCCGTTCTGCGGCCGCTCAGGCAGCTTTGGCGGCATGTTCGGCACCGGGCGGCTATCGACATACAACGTTTATATTAAAATCTGCTTCACCAACAAAACGATACAATGCTCATATTATTTACAGTGATATCTAAATACGCAGGAAATGTATAATGATAGTTAAGACAAATAAATGTGTGGACCTTGCCACGGGGAAATTAGAATGACAATGAAAAGGTTTTGTTAGTACGCAGTCACATTCATAAGCATAAAGCAAAATGGGAAACGAAATGTACGCACAACGTCATGCACCGTCATAAGGGGTTTTATGTATAATTATAAAATGTTAAATGCATTCCGAATACAGAAGTATGTTCATGTCACCATGCTACTATTTCAAAAAAACTATTAGAAGAGCAACGCATTATACTACGTCCTTAATATGTACACAGGCTTTCACGTATTAATGGCATGCAACAATACTTAGAACCGATACTTAACGCAAGCACAATCCTATGTAACGGTTCAGCAAGCAGGTAAATATTTCAATAAGAACAAAATTTGTATACGTCATGTAATTTTTGTGACTAAAAAAAACTGGGGAGGGAGTCACATACTCCAGTATCAGCCTCCCGAATGTTTCCTTAATAGTTTATTCTACAGAAGTATAGAAAAAGAAGTAGAAAATTAAAGTTTCCGATACATTTAAGGCCCTCTTAAAGAGAGGAGGCTTGTGGTCCCAGCAGTAATCATTATATTCTGATTATATAATATGGAGTACATCAGTTTTTTACGAGCTTTTAAATGCACCGTATATATTAACAGGTTCACTGTCCACAAAGTAGGTAGACACAATAGATAGATAAACAATCAACATGAATCATATGTGATTCATGGGACAGGGAATGGGTTAAAACAAGTACTATAGTGGAATACTGAAATAACAAAACAAACAAATTCTTACTGAAATATTTCTAACATTATTCAAACTCCGCTTACCTAATATTACATCCTGTAGATATTAATATCCGAAACTGTTAGTTACATAGTGAAGCCAATGGGCATTATGTTTGCCAAAACTACTGGAATAAATTAAACGTCTTTAGTACACATATAGCATTTAATTACTCTATTTATACAGCATAAGATTAACAATATTCATAAACTATATCAAATCCAACAATCACTGCCTATACCTTTTTCGATGGTACTAACGCTATTAACAAGATAGAGAGAGCAAAACGTTTAATGATCGATTACTTTTGTATAGTTTCCAGCTAATATTGATAGAGCAATGAGTATAGCTATAGCGTTTAACACTTCATTACGTGTAGGAACTCATTTAGCCGACGCCGGCGCATCGCTCGCGCCGCACGATGATCCTCTTGTCTCACCGCGCCTCCGCTCACATGCCAGTTACACATGGTCAGTGGTACCACTCTATCATAAAAAGTTTTGCAACGGCACTAACATGATGTATAGTGTCGATTCTTTGCGGATTACTGATACTCGCAATCGTAACGATGAGAAGTGGATGCAAGATGATTCAAGATTAAAATATCGATAAGCTTTATTTAATATTTTTAATAACGAATTCATATTGTATCACCATCAATAAAATGTTCTAATAATTGACCAAAGGTATTGCTAACAGCAACAATATACGAGACAACTGCTTTGGTCTTATCCAATATAAGTACAATTCATTTTACATACAAACTTTACTCGATATATCATTACGAGTTCATAAGTAACTTGTTACCAGTGTCACTAGATACCAGATTATACTGACATAGTTGTAAATATACAACAACAATTAAGCTGGGTATAATTTAGAGTAAATGCATAAACGTTAAATACGCATCGTCGCTACTGGAGACGGAAAGAGATTAGACGAGCGAGTCAAAGTTCTAAACTACTGTAACACCTAGACACTGACGTGAGTACATGTTGCAACGACTGTTACTACGCAGCTAGTTCTACGCGACAATGGTGCGGCAACATCAACAAACTGTAATCTTGACTTTACATAGTGTACAAACAACTCTAGCACATTACAAAACAATATGATATGCTCGTGGACTCCCTACCGAACTCCGGGAGCCCCTAATGCCCTCCGCGAAACAATTCAACTACGTAATCCCAATATACACCTATATTAAGCCACTGAATGTAACATTTACAATTAATCGTAACATAAATTTAATTACATCATTAAGTAAGTATAATTAAAGTAATACGCAACCCGCGGCGCCTCCGCGCTCCAGTATACGTATGCATCATTGCACATGATCATGAAGGGCTGTGAAACAATACCTCGTCTACAGTTAATACTGAACAATTTAGTCGTTTTATAATTTTGACGCTATACATTATTAAGTTTTTGTTGTATATCTTTGGGTAACAACCCTAATTAAATAATTATAACCTAAATTCCATTACATATAGCAAGAGATATACGAAGAGTGTAGATAAGTCTGCAAATGTTCAATGTGATCATTTGGCCGGGTTTTACCGGTTACATTTAATTGAAAACCTTGCAAACGCATCTGCTCGTATTGAAATATAACCATTGGAATGTACTCAGAAAAACTATGCCACGAAATTGGTAACAAAATATGATTTCTCATTATGGGTATTTTATATTATTTTGGATACAACATTTTAGAGCATGTGTGATCTCCGTGATTTCTTTGATATTGTGATGTTTGAGTAAAACCTGAACATAGAAGTCAGTTTTGAGCAACTAATTGCACAGGATCGAATATAAGTAATGAAGTTTCTAACATAACACATTTAAATACGTACAATGATATAACCCTAAGGTAACGTTGGTTATGTATCACAAGCAGAGTTTATGTGCAGCGTACAGTGTTACAAAGGCACACTGGCTTACATTTACGTCTGGACGAAAAGCAATGTAACACAACACTGCGTTCTGTACCCACGTACAAGAGGTTTAGTTCACACTAAACGTTCAAGCGGTTAAACAATGTGCTCTGAAAATGCTTGGATAAAGTTAACTTGTCACAACATCATAAGCAACAGAAAATCTCATAACCTCTAAAACATCGCTTAAAGATTCGAGAATAACGCTTAAGGATTAACAACTAACATACAATTCGAAATATATTATAGAATGTTATTTAAGCGATGTTTTAAATTGAATACATTTTTAATGCGTGTTCAATCATTTACAGAAGTTTTTATATCAAGAAGAGAAATGGTTACTAACACTGACCTTATTTGTAACAAACGTAGTCACTTCGAATAAATTCATGGTTCATTATTAACCTAATTCTAAATAAATGTATCTAACTAAATAAAGCTCTACTGGTTCACACATTTTCTAACATGTTTTAATTTTCTAATATGAAAATAGTGTGATACCGCATCGCATGTCATGTCATGTTGGGCAGTGGGGATAACAACATTGATATGTCCGTGGGGCTGTATACGTGTAGGTACTAGGAATGTCAATACTGATATGTGTTAGTGTATTGGAGACTGGCTAGAAGTGACGACGTTTCCAACAAATGCGTGGCGTACATACAGTCGTTACGGACAACATTGTCATGTTTACTTGAATCTGGCGAAGGCGGAGCTGAGTTCGTTGATGGCGGCGTTGGTGACGGCCTGGCCGACGGCCTGGTTGACTTGCTGGCGCATGTGCGGCGGCATCTGGTTGTACACGGCGCCCGCCGCGCCCGCAGGCAGCGCTCCACCCGGCCTCCTACATGGTTTATTGTGAACATTTCCTTTTCAAACATGACAAAACATACACAAGCAAAATGAGGGGGCAGGGATTTTAGATGATTGTTAGTAAGTAGTAAGTAGTCTCAAAAATATCAATTAAATACTTTTTCCGACGGATGGCAACATACAACGGTTGCCTTTTAGTTACCGTATTTAGTTATTTTTACAATAGAACACGAGCTACTTCAAGATACACAGACAAGATAGTTACATACAGGGAGGAAGTAAGTGCGTATAGACTGAGTTATAAATGGTAAGTGATTTATCTAAAGCTGTCACAGCTTCTCTGTAAGACATTTCGGAGTAATGTAACCGCCATAATAATGCAAGTCTCGTGTTGAAAGTGATGAAATAACACTGGCACACAACTCTTACAGGGTAACTGTGAATGTAATAATTAACACAGATCACTAATTAACTACACATCACAATCACTTTATCAAGAGTAAATCCATCTCTACAATATTTATTTAATGCATTGAAATCGTAATAATTGGAATTTAGTTTCTAAACATTTATTATTCATTCGCATTTCATCAGAATATATTAAAGCAGGATCACACGGTAGGCTAAGATTTAATTGTAAAGTGTACTAATTGTCGAGTAGCAACTTGACTACCATGTAGCATATTTGTGGTGGCAATAAAAGAAAAGATTTAGTTACATGACCACGATAACGAAATTATTAAAATCATGAAGATCACACAAATTAGGGCACAAAACATGCGGAGCTTCGATATTGTTAACACATTGGAAAAGTGAAACTTAACATATCACGAATATAACACCTTTTTGTTAATTACACCAAAAACCAAGAAGTAAATCATTGTTAGCCTCTCCTTTTAGCTGATTCTCGTCACACAAATATTGAAAGTAACTAGTCTTGCACATTATTATAGACATTTATTAACGTAATAATATCATCGATTTTGTATATGTGCAATATGTATCGCTCTGTGGGCAGCCTGTACTGTTCGATGAGTACACAACCAGTTTCATCAAAAATATAACATTCAGAAAGTTATGGAATAAAAATATATCTAAATAAAATGTTCAATGTATATAAAATAGGTTTTGTCTTACGAAAGGCTGCCGGCAGAGGATTCATAAGCAGATAATTAATTATCTTTGATTTGTATTCTACCAAAAGGTAATAAGTAATAAATTCCACTATTATTAATAATTTTATGGAAGCAACATTTTTTTTCATACGTATCATAAGTATTGATCATTTACATGACTAATAATAATATTGTATATAACATATGTATAATTTATTTATAAATTTGTCGATATTTGCTAACTTACTACAATCTCGTCATAGATCCATGGGATCTTAGAAGAAGAAGAAAGGAATCGTGCTGATAAGAGATAACTTTGTCTCGCAATGTTCGTCGATTACAACAATATGTTAGGGTTTACGCGGGCTGGTATATTGATGTGAATGTGTAATAAGTTAACAAGTTCGTAGTTAGTGCCTTACGTCGATACGTAACTTATGTTAGTAAGTTAGTGCGCGCGCCGGGCCGATTAACGCCGCCTGCGAACACATATACACACTGCCTCACTCTGCATACATAATTTATCTATATTAGTACTACTACACCTCAGAAAGTTAAACACATCCCGAAATATAACAATCCATGTTCCCATACCATTCGTTTCTTTATGGATTTATTTAATAACGTGCATATGTAATGCATAGTCAAACTTACGTTAATAATAATAGATACTAGTATATAAAGCATAATACGTGTTTACTGCAAATTATGGCTGTTACATCACCCACACAAATGCCTCCTATTGTACTAAAGCAAAGCTCACACACCAGTGCCGCCACAATAATAATTAATATAATTTATGCAATATGGCATATTGATAAAAGGTTGGAGAACAATCATCACGTCCATCGTGTGTACTTTAAAACTTCAAACAACGAATGCAAACTACTTTTCCCCCGAAAATTACCCGAATGTTACTTTATTGTAAAAACTTTACTCCGAAAAGTAAACTAGAATGAAGTGCGTTCCCATTTTGAATGGAGTGACCGATATAGATTTTGGAGACTATTCCAGTTAAATGACAAAAGATAAGTATTAGGGTGGTCCTTATTTTTCAACTTTCGAATTATCCTCCGGGCACTTTCTTATTTGATTATATACCTCTAAATACGAAATAAATGTTTTTTTGTTTTTGATTTTGTTAAGATTTAGAGGTCGCTACCAGCTGTCAATTTTTTACAAAAAGTGTTCAAATACAGCTTAAATGGTGATTCCATTAATTTAAAATTTAGGTACATAACATGTTACGTGCGAGTGAAACTAGCATAGACTATACCTTCTAATCCCCCTCCCCCCTCTCCGTTCCTCGACCCCCTCATTTGTACTACGATCGCCCCGCACTTCAGTTCTGTTAAGCAACAAGAGCGCACGTGTTGTTTTTGTAAAAGTTACAGTGAAGTGTTTCAATTTGCAATGGCGTCTACTAGTAGCGGATTCAGTATAACTACTAGAAATCAAAGTGAGATTTGGCTTATCGGTCAATTATTATCTGAATTAAGCCAATCAACCTTACCATCCATTGGCGAAGTGTTGCGATATTTTTTCTACTACAAAAATGAAGAAAAGAAAAGTATTCGTGAATCTGCGACTTTGACGGCTTGTGGGGTTATTAATTTGTGGGAAAAAGCTGGCATACCTATTCAATTAAAAAAACATGTCATCAGCAAAATTGAAAAGCTGTTCAAAGAATGGCAGAATCTAAAAAAAAATAAAGAAAACAAGAAAAAACGTTCAGAAGCATTGAAAACAAAAGAACAAAACTGGCAACAAAAGTTAGAAGATTTATTTGACATCGCTCATCGTGATGCTTTAAATATTATGACTTTAGAAGAAGATAAACAGTTTTTGTTAGCAGTGCGGCAAAATCGACGCCAATTTTTGATTGGTTCAGTCGACAGAAAAAGTTTAAACAAATGTAAGAAAATAAAAGAGAAAAAAGAACGGCTTGATAAATTGCGCGAGCGTGAAAACAAAGATATCTCGTCTATAACAGAAAAATGCTCATTGTCTTCATTATCATTTATTTCGTTATCGTCTGCCACAATAAGTGGGGAAGAAACTCCATCTGACTCCGAATTTATATCAAAATTGACGAAGATGCAACCACCTCAAAAACGAGCTCGAAAAGATATTATTAACAGTCAATTAGCTTCCAGTCTTGATGTTTCTAAATTGAGTGACAGAAAAGCAACTATGGTCGTGACATCTACTTTGAAAAGCGCAGGCTGTGATCCATCAGAATTTAATGTCAATAGATCTTCTATTCGTCGGCAGCGTGTCAAAAATCGCAAAGCTGTTGCAGAGTCGCTCAAAAGCGAGTTTAAACCTAGTTCGTCTTTAACAATTCATTGGGACGGTAAACTTATAGAAGATATTACTGGACACAAAACTGTAGATCGGCTGCCAATTTTGGTATCAGGACATGGAGTCGATCAATTACTCGCCGTCCCAAAATTAGAACGTGGAACAAGCGAAGCTTGTGCGTCGGCTGTCTACGACGCTATAAATTCATGGAATTTGAGCGATAAAGTAAAATGTTTGTGTTTTGACACTACTGCTGTAAATACCGGCTTAAGAAGTGGAGTATGCGTTCTCTTGGAGCGCAAAATGGATAAAAATATGCTTTGGTTTGCTTGTCGTCACCACATAATGGAAATTATGTTGTCAGGTGTAGTGGATCAATCGCTTGCCCCATCTAGTGGTCCTGATATACAATTATTCAAAAGATTTAAGAACATTTGGGACTCTATTGACCAAAGCGACTTCAAAACAATAACAGATGACGCTGAGGCAAATATTCTTGCAGAAGTGGCCGCAGACAGGATTTCTTTTGCCAAAAAGCAACTTCAAGTACATCAACCTCGAGATGACTACAAAGAAATGTTAAATCTTACAATCATATTCTTAGGAGGTGTTCCTGAAAAAGGCGTTTCATTTCGGAGACCTGCTGGTCTACATCGAGCTAGATGGATGGCAAGAGCCTTGTACTGTTTAAAAATTTATTTATTTAAGCATCAGTTAAAGCTAACGAAAAAGGACGAAAAGGCTGTGAGAGAAATATGTATTTTCACGGTGATGATTTATATCAAATATTGGTTTCAAGCCTCTACCAGTCAGTCAGCACCAAGAAACGACTTACAATTATTAAAAGACCTTAAAGCTTTTGAAAGTGTTAACAAAAATCTAGCTACTATTGCGCTGAAAAAGATTTTAAATCACTTGTGGTATTTGTCGGAAGAGCTGGTTTCGCTTGCATTTTTCGATGACGAACTTTCAGTCCAAGAGAAGAAAAAAATGGTAGAAGCACTCAAAATTGAAGGCACACATGATTGCTTAAAACGAATAAACCTTGACATGGCGACCATCCACGAAAAAAATATAGAAAACTTTGTGAGCAGTAATTCTTTAAAATTCTTCCAGGTCCTAGGTATCTCATCAGATTTTTTTTATAAAGACGTTGAAACCTGGAACGAAGACCCTGATTATATAGCTGCCAAAAATATTGTTCATTCATTGCGTGTAGTGAATGATATAGCTGAGCGTGGTGTTGCTTTAATGGAAGAATACAATAAATTAATTACCACAAATGAAGAACAAAAGCAATATTTGCTTTTGTTGGTAAAAGAGTATAGAAAAAAGTATCCCAATACTAACAAGTCAACCCTTGCATCTTAAAAGTAAATCATTCAGATTATTTTATTTCATAGCATCAACAAAAATTGTGTAATATTTTTAAGACCTGGTTAAAAAAAATAAAGGATTCTGAGAAAAACAAATTTTGGCTTTTTATTTAAAATTTAAACCTTGGTAGCGACCTCTAAATGTTATTAAAAAAATTCAAAAAAATTACTGTAATATTTTCTTAAGGTATATAACCAAATTACGTGGTGCCCCCCGAAATTAAAGAAAAAAAAAATTTTCCTTAAGAATAAGGACCACCCTAATAAGTATGTTAAACTTAATCGGAGGCTACGCTGTATGTACTTTCCAGAAAAAGGATTTCCTGAGAACACTAGGGTAGTACTCACGTGGGAACAAGCGGCGCGGGCAGGCCGGGCTGCTGGGGCGCGGGGCGGCCGCTCGGGGGCGGGGGCGCGCCGCCGCCGGGGCGCGAGGGCAGCGGGGGCGCGGGCCGCCCGGCGCCGCCCGGCGGCGGGGGCGCGCCGCGACTGCCCATCGAGCCTGAGAAGTCACCCCCTTCTTAACTCGGCGTGTTCGCCTTTCAGTGCATTCATAAATCAATTGGTGAAGTGCCGACAGCGAATTGCCGACACTGTGGTTCCCATTCGGATTCTGCATGCAGCTGAAGGCGGCTCTCGATTAGTTACCATAAAAGGTCAAAACTCTCGACAGTACGACTCGAGTCTCCCTAAGCCAGGAGGCTTAGAGCGTTGAGCGTCAAACGGAGATCCGAATGAGATCATAACAGCCACACTAAGAGCCATGTCGAATATTGTAAAACGAGGAATTTCAGCAGCTTTATCAGCAACTGCGCGTTGCATATCTTGCAGCTGGATGTAGAAAATCTAATCAATATGACGTCATCAGTTCTTATACCAACGCGAGTTTTCGTAAAAGGCGCTGGGATCAGCACTAACCTTGTTGCGCAGGCGCAGCGCGGCGCGGGCCGCCAGGCGAGGGCGGCGACAGGCGCGGGTTGCCGTCGAGGCGCTCCAGGCGGCTCTCGAGCCAGTCGTTCTTGACGGGCGGCGGCACAGGCGTGCTCACGGTCGCCATGGACACGTCGCCGATAATCCGCAATGCTTCCTTGCATGCGTGGTACATGCGCAGCATTTCTTCGCGTTTTAGGGCTTCCTCGGGAGACTCTTCCATCATTTGTGACTGCAAAGATAAAGAACAAGTATAGATAAACAATGCCATAGATGAAACCAAATGTTGATCAGGTCTTAAAATTGAGATTATAAAATTCAATCCTTACCTGATCGCCGGAAGCGTAGAGATGTGCAAGCAGCTCCCCATTGATAAAGTCTTTGGCATTATTGATGATCATCATCATGATGGTCTTGGGCACGAGATCCCGCGTCGTCTTGGTCACGATACGCATGTATGAGTCCACCAGGTTCCTGATGGTCTCCACCTGTCGCTCCAGCTGAGGGTCCATGCTACTTGTGCCTGAGCTGTCCGAACTCTGAAAACAGAATTTTCATCATACAATAATATATTTAATTGTATGTTTATTAGATGTCTTTAAGTTGAGTTCCCGACGCCGCAGTGGAGATTACCACTTATGTAGTTGTTTATACATTTTAGGCCAATAACGATTATTTATAAAAACTTATAAACTAAAGAACAGCACACGTCTCTTTGGAGCCAATTAAAAATAAAATAAAAATTCACAAATCCCAATTTCCGTCGACCGATTTTACAAGTGTTTTACCTTACAAGCAGTCCTATGACGTGTAAGTGCTCACCTTTATTGTAATGAATACTACTACATATAACATTTTCTAATAATTATTATAAATGCGCTAACGTTCAAGCTGTGTAGCTTACAAAAACAATAACTTGCTACAACCAAAAATATATAGAGTAAAATCTGTTATAATTGTACCATCCAAGTCGCGATTATTATAGGAGTAGGTCAAAAAGCAAGGCCGAGCGAATCACATGAGACGAGATACAGTACGGCTTTATTTATTTAGGTTAGCCAACAATTGTTTACACTATACAATTTCCATACTCGCTAAAACAACATGCACTTCGACAATCAATCCGATGATGTTATAGCACCAAACCTCTTACGATTTTCAGATAGCATGCAATGAAAGTGCGTTAAAACGAAGCAAACATGGCCTTATGATTTCCGAGGACTCGGTTGAAACTCTTAGCAAGAAATTTGTTTGGCCTAAATGCAGCTTTAAATTATAAATTGTCTTCCTGCTTGAATGGCTGAATTTATCAACGAGCATTATTATTATCATTACAAAAAGCCTATGTTATCCCACTGCAAAGACCTCCCTACTGTCTTTCCACTTCTCTCTGTTCAAAGCTGATACGGACCAGTTCTTGTTAAAGGAGTCCAGCTCATCCTGCCATCTGCATCGCCTGCCCGATGTTGTGAGGTTGTCATCAACGAGTATATCTTGTCGTCAACGTATCAAATCAAATTACAAGATTTATAATGTATTCAACATTATAAAGCTTAATGTGGCTTGTATCCATCTTAATAGTCAAAAAAACAATGTTTGCCTAGATAGAGAGCAACAGCACATTTTGTTACGGCATGCTTCACCAATGACAGCTACTTGTTGTATTAGTATTGTAGGTTTAAAAACACCAAGACTTTTCTAAAAACTATATTAATGGTTAGGCTAAGCGCGCACTGCGATACTATTTTTTAATGGCATGTTCATGCGAAATAAAAGCGCGAACGCTATTATAATTTTTCAAGTGATTATTTACCGCATTGCGCGAACTCTAGTATACTGTTCACAGATTGGCAATTGTTTTCCGTAACGATTACATTTCTTGGAGCGCGCTTAGCCTTATGGTAAAACAGCAGACAATGTTATGTTCTGTATGATGCAAGGTTACAACACTACCATACTCACCAACCACGCAATGCATAATTAACCGGTTGAATGCCGTCATTACAGAAACAATTAAAGAGCCATTGTTTCGCGCGTGGATCCACGTTCGAAAGGTTAAACAATGTGTGTCAGTGCTAAAAATAAAATTCAAAACCAAATAACCAAAACCATGTTACTGGACGTTCCATGACGCTCCCATATGATATGCTTTACAATATGATGCACAGAGCTATCATTTGTAAATTATTAATTGCACATGCAATAATAATGTTTATAATACAAATTGATAACTACCGCCTTAATATATCGCACATCACCTTTGTAACAAGTCAAAAATCCAGCAAACAAGCTTTAAAATAAGAGTCACTTACTCTTGATTTATTTCCACCCAACCCCATGGAAGGCAGAAATAACTAAAAAATAAAAACATAAACATGCTAAAACAAAACTGAATTAGACTTCCACAATATTTGAAAATTAAAAGTAACGAAAAACACCGCTCAGAATCTTGCAGAATATTCTTAAAAAAAACGAAGCACGACATTCAGATGTTATTCCTACTATTATAAACAGATATTATTTTGTGGCATTTTTGTGGTAGTTATTATTAAGTTATTACAAACAGTTGTTAGCAGTGGGTGGCGCATACATAGTGATAATGAAGTGCATGTGACTCAAATTAAAATTACAAAACAGCACTCTACACGTCTCATGCTACGTCGGCTAGAATGTATTTCAAGAAAATTAATTACAAGTAAAAAAATTGGTTAATAAAGATAGTGTTAATATAAAAAGTAATTCTTGAAATCCACATCGGACGCAGTGTTAAATGTGCGACCACCGTGTTCTGTGTGATCTATGTACTTGTGTAAATGTTTCATAAGCCTGTATAAACAAACCTCGTTTCCTTCATTCTGAATAGCATGGCAAAACAACAGATTTTATAACATAAAACTGACATATAATAGGTATATTTAAATATATAATTCACAATATTATATTAAACAACATTATTATAAAGCCATATAGTAAGAAAATAAGCTCAAAAAAGTAAACATAAGTTATGTCCGCAATAGTTTGAATGTGGGGAAACAAAGAAGAAGGGGTAAGAAAGATCAGAATAATAAGACAGGCAGTATAAATAATAAATGATAAGCATGAGAACTATGTTCACCTCGTCTCCGTTGGAGGCTTCGGACGTTTTTTCTGGGTAGACTCCCGCGCGCAGGAAAGATGCCTTCCAAGAGTCCACGTCGTCTTGTGTCTCACACGACAACTCTAGTTGTTTGTAATCCTGTGAAAATATAATTAATCTGGTTTTCATTTGTTTTTATGCAGTAAATGCGCCTGGCCTTACGACAGAATTTGAACTGGGGTCATGTTCGAGTCACCAGAAAATTTGAGAGCTTTAGCAAAAGCAGCTTTGAGGCAAATCTCAGAAATGTGAATAAAACCGCCTAATTTGAAATGGTTGTGTTCTTTTTTCCTTTATACCTTGTAGACGTTCCTGCCCTCAGGGTTGAAAAGCGCGAACATGTGCCGCCGCGACATGAACCCTTGCTCCAAATCCCTCAGCTTCAGTCCATCGAGGGGCAGCATGTATTTCTTCTCTCTTTCTTCCTCGTCTTTGAACCAGGAAATGCTCTCAGCAGTCAACACGAACCAGTAGTCTTTGGAGCCTCCTGGACAGGTAATGGTAATTCTTAGCAATTTGTTTTCAATAACTTTTGGGCATGAGTTCAATCAATAACAGTAACCTATCAGTGCCGAGCAAGTTGATTGAGATGTTTTTGCCATTTATGTTGATATTCTTTCTCGTTTGTTTTGTCTTTTTGAAAGGTCAAAACTTAATCGTAAGACTGCCATAGACAAGATAAATTGTACACTTATACACTGTGCCAGCGCAGCTTTGAATGCTGACCTGCCGGAACAAATACTTTGTAGCAACTCACCTTTCATGATTCCCAAGTTATGGATACACATGTATCCTTTCCTGATGACTTGGTTTCCTAGTGCGCGGTGTCCTGACTTCGTAGAATTCTCGGATTGATTTTGAGCACTGTAACAAAACCAGATAAGTCCTTGACATTCTGTTCTTTAAGTTTAACAGCTGTACATTTTCCATTTTACAACTTCCACTGCGAAAGAGTAATGAGCAGGTAATAGCTAAGCGGAACGGAGTAAATAGTCTTTGCCTTTCACCAAGAAAGAGTGTTTTTGAAAATTGGTTTTTGTCTTCTATTGCCAGCGAGTTCCGCGGAGGGAGCTAGGCGGGAAATGAGGTGGGTCAGATGGGCGAGGTTGTTTGATTTCATTATCAATGGGCATTGCGGAGTGAGCACTATAACAGGCGGCTCGTTGCGGCACCAAGATGCGTTTGTGGTTTTCTTCAAAAGTAATGATGTAGGACGATTATAATGAAGATGATTTTATAAACACAATAAATAAATTCTTGCTACTCTACAGGTATAATAAGATAAAAAAGCGTAACAAACCTAGATGGTTGATGAGCAGCCATATTAGAGAGAGACCTGTTAAAAGGCGATATACTACGATTTACAAGATGAATATTTCCAAAATTATTTCAGAGTCAATAGAGAACAGATTGAAGAATTGCTGTCACTTATAATGTCGCGGCGACGGTGGGGAGGGGCGGGGTGCATGCAGAGTCCATTCAAATCTAGTTCTCGAAACCATGACACAACAGACTCCTTTTTACTCGCTCAGGCAGTATGCTCACTCGCTTACGAGTCCATTGAATATCCGGTAGGCCCTCGTATCCACAGGCAATTTTTATCTCGCACTGGATTTTCAACGCACTGTTTAAAAGTAGAAAATCCAGTGTATTTTTTGAAGCACTGGAATGTAATCTGCTAGATTCTCAAAACCAAGAGTTCAAAATCCAGTAAGCGACAAAAAAACGTCGCGTACCTGGGCGAAGTCTGCGACCACTTTTGTGACTCTTTTTACTCGTTCAGCCCACTCCGCTCACTCTTTTACAGTGGAAGCACTTCTATAAAGTTTACTTTTGCAAGCCCAACGAAGTCCGTACGGAGCCCGCTCCTCTCGCAGTGGAAGGTGCAAAGGCTTCACAATTTTGCTTTAAAAAAATCGTACTTCTTTCTTTCTTATATTGACTTGAAAATAGAAAAAAATACGTTACTTTGCAAATCCGATGAAATCCTCGTGGTTGGTGTTCATGTAGGCAAGCTCGCAGTCAATCAGCAGTACCAGTTGATCCTTGCACATTTGTTCGCGAGAACGAACGTAAGACATGATAATGCGCTCCGTCTCTTCACGCAACCGCGGGTATCGAGACATCTGGAAAGAGATGAGTTTAATGAGTTATGATTGATATTTTATAAGTCTTATTATTTTAAGGTAATATTTGAGTTCTAAAGGCCAAAGAAACTTCAGACTGACTGATGATGAATGTAAATCAAAGTTTACTTCGAATCTCGAACGACACTAACTTTGTCGATCTTGAGTCTTTTGTCGCTACAATACCACTTTCAAATGACGTGTTAATTACTTAAAATTTAGTTGTATTTGCGATTTCGAACATATGACAGACTAGCTTTTGCCCGCGACTTCGTCCGCGTGGAATAATGACTTCCGGAAAAAAAACAATTTATCCCCCTTTTCTCCCCGTTGGGAGGGAATTTCCAAAAATCCTCTCTTAGTGGTAGCCTACTCCTCCCAACAAACACACATTCCAATTTTCAGCTCTCTACTGTCAGTAGTTTCGGCTGTGCGTTGTCTGTCAGTCACTCAGTAACGGAAGAGTTTTATATATATAGATATAGATAGCTGTGCCCGCAACTCCGTCAGTGTGTAATTCCTTATGTGTTATTAAGTTAATGTATTGGTAATATTGTTTAGATCACGTTCACATGAGGCTTCACACCTATACAACGAAATTACTACTTCACCTAAAAAGAAATAAAATGTAAACTATTAATAATTTGTAATTTGAACGAATATAATACACTACCAAAATAACTAATGCCTATTTTATAAAATAACAACAAAAGAAAACTAAATAAACTAAATTAATTTAAAGACTAAAAGTCGCGCTGATAAACAATATTGTCTGTCAATAAGGTCGAATGCTCGGAACGTCTACTCGCATCAACAGCCAAATATTGTATGAAGTTCGCGTTTTTTTTTTTTATTAGAATATGGCATCTCGTAGTTGACCTTGAGAGGACGTGACTACTTAACTGGACTATCCTGTGGTTGCCTTAAGTAAACTCAAAGCCTCCAGCCAGGGGCAAATATCTTATGTACAGACGCCAGCACATCAACCTACTACAATCTGTCAGATTTCTGTAATAGATTTTCAACCTTACCGCTAAAGCATAAGGTTCAATGTTGATTGGGAAAATTTGACAGTTAGGTGTAGGTTGATGTGCTGACGTCTGTACTAAGCGACTACACGCTAAGGGCACCC
This sequence comes from Hydraecia micacea, assembly GCA_914767645.1. NCBI lineage: Eukaryota > Metazoa > Arthropoda > Insecta > Lepidoptera > Noctuidae > Hydraecia > Hydraecia micacea. The sequence continues at coordinate 6,507,830 of OU611779.1, read as the reverse complement.
CCTGTGGGGTACGAACCTCGGCTTAGGGCGTCGCTGGGGGGGGGCAGCAAGATGGGACAGGCTGGATCTGGTTTTTATTATTTAAACTTGATGAGGCCGGCGTTTCCTAGCTGACTACTCTGAGAAGAAACGCCGAAACAAACTCAGAGGTCACGGTCGGGAATTTAGAACTACTGGCTCAGCTGCGGCGCGGGCTGGCACTTCTTGGAGCAAGGGTCGGGGGGGAGGCATTTAATTGAGGACGTCGCGAGGGACCTCGGCGGCGAGGTCGGAATGAGTTCTGTATTTGTGCACTGTACTGGTTGACTTATTGCTCTCCTGGAGGAGGGTTATGGGGTCGTCAGGGTCGGAGAGGACATGCCTTGGACGGCGGCATTTGCTGATTTTGGAGGGGGTATACCTGGCGGCCTCGACAACCAGAGGGTTGCGGTGCTTGGCGGCGGTATCGAAGAAGCGCTTGGAAAGGCGCTTCATGAATTGATGGATGGTGGGGATTTTGAGGTCAACATGGAGGATCTCATTTCGAACGAACCAGGGGGATCCCGTAGCCTTTCGGAGGAATCGGTTTTGGAGGGTCTGCATCCTATGGAAGTGGTGGGGCTTTGCGTGGGCAAAGACTACACAGGCGTATGTCATTATTGGACGTATGCACGCTGTGTAAATGCGCATTTTGCACCTAAGTGACAATTTGCTGCGTGCATTTAGGACGGAGTGGAGTCTGCCGAGAGCGAAAGCGGCGCGCGAGCGGACCGTCTTTATGTGCTCTGCGAAGGAGAGGTGATTGTCGAGTATTACTCCTAGGTATTTGGCTCGCTTCTCCCAAGGGATCGGCTTGCCGAACATGGTGATAGGTCGGGGGGGAGTGGGTCTAAGTCGTAGTTTCGAGTAGAAGTTCGCGTTTGGATCCCCCGCCCTTTTATACCTCCCGCCGCGAGCCGCGTCGAGCGCGGCGACCGTTACACAAAAGTAATCCTTATAGCATGATTCAGTATTCACGCGCGATGGCTTATTAGCGTATTTCATGTATAACTTTGGTGTTTCTGTAGCGATTTCTATGATTCTTTTTTTATTAAATAGGTAATAATGTTAACATTTTTAATTAGGGATGAGTGAGAGTGTTATAAACGTAAGAGTAGACAAATATAATCAGAAAACTTCGAACGGCTAAGCTATCGGGAGTTACACGTGTTATTGTGAGTCAACCATTAAAGATAGACATTTGCTGTCGTGGAATATTTTTTATATAATTTTAAGGAGAACATTTCCGTCATACATGATTTTTGTGTAGCTTTAACCATTAAGGCTGCACACGCGACGGAAGCTTAAAAAATGGAGTAAGTTCTCCTGTTTTCCCAACATTTCCCTTCACTGCTCTGCTCCTATTGATCGTAGCGTGATGAAAAGTATACTATAACCTGCCCAGGAGTATGAAGAACAATTGTACCAAGTTTCGTTGAAATCCGTCGAGTGGTTTTTGTTTCTATAAAGAACATACAGACAGACAGACAGACAAAAATTTTACTGATTGCATTTTTGGCGTCAGTATCGATCACTAATCACCCGCTGATAGTTATTTTGGAAATATATTTCATGTACAGAATTGACCTCTCTACAGATTTATTATAAGTATAGAAGATAACTTTAGTTAGACCACCTTTTTAATTTGCAAAATCAAGTACCTATTGTTGAATATCAAAGAAAGTACAACAGATTACAAGCAAAACGTATAATTACCCTTTCAGTGCAGATACGAACGACGTTGGACAGTTCAGACACGACAAGGTCGACGCACTTGAGGCTGGGTTCCTTCAGCCGCGCGATCTGTTTTTTTACGATAGCCTCGAACGCCATGTCCGGAGTGAACAAACCCACCTGCGGGACAGAACGGTATTTCAAGAGAAAACGTATTGTTATCTTTGCGATTACATTCCCAAAGGGATAGAGAAAGGTGTATTAAAATGCATCAAAGTTTCGCCAGTTGTTTTGAATAACAGGCGGCAAGCCTATTGCCACTGACCGGGTATACATCCAGAGCCCATGCTGCTAATTGGCAGACTGCCCAATACCACGATCCGGGAATCGAACCCAGCACCCCACGTTCAGTAATTTTGCTTGCGAAAACTAGTTCAAGAAGGCGTCTGTCATACATTTTTGTATAAAGTGTTGTATAATATGATGCGCATGCTTACCCTAATACCGTGAATATTTCTAATAGCGAATGCGATCTCCCTACGCAGCTCTTTCTCATCGAACTCCATCTTGACAATCTCGAAGGGGAATCGTTCGTGGAACAACCGATTGATTTTCGCACCGCCAGATAGTTCATTTGTATTGATCTGTGCCGAGCCAGAACCTTCGATTGTGCGTTCAAAGTCTGTTTGCAAAGTCTGGATCATTCTGTAAAATAAAGAGTAAGTTTTATAGTCAGTACGAGATTCAGTTGACTTCTTTATTTCTTTGAACATCACTGAACTATACAAATGCTGAGACAGATAAATATATCTCAGGTTTTCACCCGTAGATTTTACGTGTAGCTACTATAAGACATGAAACGAATAACGCTTTCAGGCATTTGTCACTTTTCATACGTCCAGTAAACGGACTTCCTAAACCAAACACTATTTTACTTTTGAATCGTTCAATTGAACATATAAGTTTATACTCACTGCAACATAGCCTTAGTCTTGATGGAGGGATCGTCGGGCCTAAAGTGTTTGTACTGGTCGACATCTTTCTCGAGCGTGAGCAATTGTTTCTGCAGTTTATCTCGAAGGCCGGGCAGCGTATCTCGGATGTGGTTGGTCAGCTGTTGGTTCAGTACACGTTGTAGGTATGGGGTGCCGAGCCGGTCAGCCAAGTGTCGGTATGAAGGGTGGCTGTAAAAAAAAAAGCGGAATTCAAAATAATTAAGTGGTTACTTCGATTTTCATAAACAGGAACGTTGACGTGTGTATGTCGACTCTGTATATGTATGTATCATAATCAGCGTATAATGTTCCCACTGCTGGGATACAGGCCTCCTCTCTGTGAGAGGGAGTGGGCCGTAATCCACCACGCGGGCCCAGTGCGGGTTGGTAATGTCACATGTCTTCGAATTTTTGGTTCTAGGACATGATGTTTCCTCACGATGTTTTCCTTCACCGTTTTGAGAGCAGTGGTGAAGAAATAATATACACAAAGTAAAGCGCCTGTCTGGGTTTGAACCTACAACTCGTAAGTCGCGGCCGATACCACTGGGCCACCACTGCTCTATGTATGTATATCGTATCGTTATTTATTTATTTAATAATACTTCAAGCACATAAATGTACAGAGGCGGACTTAATGCCAAAGGTATCGTTACATATTTATCATTATCAATAAATGCAAATATAAACAACATTGAAAATAATACTTTACGAACTATTTTTCCTGTTTCTTGTTTTCCTTTTAAAATTATTATAACCTTCATGTTTCTTGTTGAATTAGTTATTATATGTATTTACTTTTACTCAATTAATCAATATTATTATGAACAAAAAAATTGCAATATTATGTAAACTTCAGTAGCCTAATAAAATAAGTCCTTATCTTCTCACAAATTGCAAATGCAATCGACGACGTACGGAAGTAGGTCAGTCCGATAGTCGAGAGCAACCTATATGTCTATCAGAATATATGTCGCAACTTCTCGTACAAGTAGTAATTGGCGTGCCTGGTGACGTTGTTTCAATAAGTTTTTTCTATATGGTGATAAATTGAGGAGGACATGAGTCATTGAGTACTAGTCCTTAATAGGAATGACTCAGTTTATTGTCTCGGAATCATTCAAGTCTAACCTTTCCAAACGTCTGCAAGTCGATTGTACGCTACTCGTTTACGAAATAATAAAAAAAAATTCATTACTCCTAACTGGAAACGGCTCCATTAAAGCTGGTTATTCTTGTAGATGTATGCTATAAAAAAGTAATTATAAGCAATCGAACAACTGGCTAGATTCAAAATCATAGCAGATCACTCGCCAGTGTCAGTCAGCTATCTAGCTGTTGAACTATGACCGCTTCTAAAAGTAGCAGTAAGATTTCTACAAGTACAACTGCAACAATTAAAGTAGCCAGTAGCCAGTACCGTAACGACAGTACAGTAACTAGCCAGTTTTCGTAGTAGGTATACATACCTTAGGAAGAACTTCCTCTCAGCAGCCAAGGCTGCGGTAATGTCCTTTCGTCCATCAATGTCCTTCTGCGACCGGTTGACAACGCCGATGTATCCACGTCGTAGGGGCAGCAGTTTGTTCTCGAGCACATCGCGCGCGTCCGTGCCTTCGTCCATCAAGTCTAACTTCGTGATTACACCGATTGTTCGCAGACCTGTAGTAACACCGACATGTGTATAGCGTAAATATTTGCGTTCTTCAAATTCTTAGACTGTGGTAGAATAGTTACAATGCTTGCCACACAAAAAGGCTATTTTAAAGTTGAATGACTTGTGACAAAAAATGAATATACCTAAGAATTTTTCGGACTAAAACAAAAAACTGAAAAGTCTGCCATTGCAAATTAGTTATCGCTGACATGCATATTTCAGCCATTTCCCGGAAAATGTTCAAGTTCGGGGAAAACTGAACGTCGTTTTTCTATGGAATTTTTGTATATCATTGAAATTTGCAATAGGCTCGCCCAGCCCCCTATTACATGGGACTTAAACATAACTGGCGAAATGTGGGTGTGCTATAGGTACACCTCTGCACAAGCCTTCGGAATACAGGCGTGATGTTATGTTATATGTTATCATAAATTGGACATGACGTCTGTCGGGTCAGCTAGTACATGATAGACGGAAATCGCCGCCACCTACTAAATTAATTCATATTAACTGTAACCATTTACAGTATTGTTTTTTTTTTCCTAACCAGTCTAGTGAGTCATACACAGTAAAAGACCATTTCAGTTACTAGCCTTGTGGGTCGACTTCCTTTGCAAGTTTCAAGGCATCGCTGTTTGCCAAGTCGGTGTTAGCGGGCGTGACGGCGAGGATGAGGCAGGATTCACGCTTGATGAATTGGAAGATCATCCCTTTTATCTGTTGCTCGATGTCTATCGGCTGGTCGCCGATAGGCACCTTCGTCAGACCCGGCAAATCAATCAGGGTCAAGTTGAGCACTGAAACGTATGAACATTGGCTGCAGTTTCTAACGCTACTAAAAGAAAATTTGCAAGTTTACGTACATACAATTGGTTTAAAATTTAATTTAAAAAAGTATTATTGAACATTCATATCGGTCATTGACGCTCGTTCATATTTACAACCAATTAAGCTTAAAATTGTTTGTCATGCCATGATATGGCTAACCACAATGACGTGTCACTACAATAAAATACCATTAAGCTAAAATTTAACGTTACTGTCAGAAAGCATGACATAGATAGCAAGTTAACCGCAAATGCTAAATTGACCTATAAACCTGCGGTGCGTGCCAAAATATTTCTTGTTGTCGTATTTTGAACATCTAGTGAGTAAGTTGCATTCGTTAGGTAGCACGGAATGTTTGTAGTTGAAGAATAACACAAGGTCATTGTTATCGATTGATAAATTAACAATACCTACTGTTTAACAACAGAATCAATGTTTTCAATAATTGTGTACATTAATACTTTTTACAGTTAATTGGCATTGACAAAATATGTTTTTTATGACATGTAAATAATATTTTTAAAAGTAAATGAATATCAGCAATCAGCATAGACACGAAGCGTGATATTTCATAACCTGAGTTCATAACATATTTAGAATGTTTGTCGTGCAATAGGAGAAAATAATATTTCATACGCTCTGTAACGATCAGTAAAATAGATAATATTGTATTACATGATAAGGATTGGTAGATAACGTAAGATTTATATCATTTGATGGTTTCAAGCAAACTACGTATAAATAGTAAGTCTCACTCTTATATACTTAGTTCACTACGTTTTCATCTGTGCAAAGATTTGCCACGACGACCTTCACAAGCATAGATAATTAGGTATAGGCCGGCCGCTAACTGAGACATTGCCTGAGGTAGCAGCGCGGTGCGGGAGGTGTGTGGTGACGTGATGTGCGAGAGCTCAGTGATTCGTCAACTTGTAACAACTATCACCCAACCCGCACCGCGCAGCTACCTCAGACAACGCGTCAATTAAGCGGTCGGCCTATACCTACTGTTTTTTTTTTTCAGGAGCCGCTATATATTCGTACGTTATAAGTAGGTTATAATATTGTATAGATCTGAAACCCCGATAAGTGGACTTGTACATATTCTGAGCATTCCAAGAATTTAAGACAATGCTCGCCAAACAATAAGCGTAGTTAATGCTTTATTTGTGAGTTAATAGAGAAACCTAGGTAGGTGTGTTATTATTTTATGATAACATCATAAGAACTTCGTCTTATGTTGCTATTGATGTCACTCTTGATCTTGCAAGCCAGTGTGTCCGACAAACTAAGGAATCTCTACTATCACATGCTGCATTAATTTACACAGCAACAGCTAATTTTATGAATCCTAGACAGACAGAAAAATACTTAAATAACTTAATAAATACTTCCATAAAGTATAGGTGGGTATCTGCTTAACGGTAAACTAACCATCCAATAAGCATTTGTTATGTAGGTCATTATCAAACTACACATAGAATATCAAATAGCAGTGTTATAATCAAGATTGCATAATTAAGATGAGTACACTACACACGCATCCGTGTCAGTACAACGTAGTACAAACTACTAGCAATAATCGTTTTCTCTCCATATAAGCAGTGGAAGAAATATCGATTCTACTGACACATATTTTTTCATGAGCTACAATACAACAGAATTCCTTGGAATGCAATATGCATAGATAATATTGAATGAACTTATCAATGAATGTTCAATTATTCCTCAGCAAATGGGCACAAAAACCTATATTTATATTAGCAGTAAATTGATAACGGACCATGTTATTTTATTATCAATTAACTGGGTATTGGCTTATCTGAAGCACAAATGATTAACACTGACTCATTATTTATTACCAGCCCCAGGAGACATCTTCGTCATACTGCTGGTACTAACATATTTACGCGTTGACATTCCCGATAAGAATCATGTAACAACCTGACAAAAATAGTTTTATCAATTGTTTTGCGAGGAATCGCGATTATCTATCTAATGATAAACTCTCGAAACAAAAACCCGTTGTCGTTGAATTATTCCTCGTAGATAGACTTTCGTTGTAGATACACTTTTGGAAATCATCAACTTGTTGATTAGGTACCTCAAAACGATAGAACTTGTCGATTGACAATTTAAACGAATGAATCAGTCGTGACTTTATTGATGAACAAAAATAGTTTTATTGTTTCAACGTTATACATATTCGACTATAGTCTGTAATAGAACCGTAATTTATTGAATACTACGACAAGGTGCCTCCGTGAAGATACTCTGCGTCATAAAATAAATCCAGAGGAATCTTCTTTTGTTAACTGGGACATATAAATAAGGTATGTCAAAGGTGAACAACTGTGGCCTTGCATCACCATCTTGTCAGTACTTAGGTATATTCCCTATTTGTCCATAGAAGATACCGTGCGAAGATAAGAAACTTCATGAATTTTGAAAGACAATGCCTTGCTTTGACTACTAAACAAAAGGCAACAGTAAAACATAAAATAATGTCGTTATTGTAAGAATGATAAGGAGTGTAACGCATTTGTCGGCCAATGACTTCGTAAAATTGTCAATCTATAACGTTACGCATGCGTATAAAATAAAAATGTTTCCGGTTTCGTCCTAACTTTATTTTAGCGCGTCTCTTAAAAATGTTATGTAAAAACGCTGAATAAGGTCTCATAATTATTATTATAGACTTTGCCTAATGTTCTTGTCGCTCTCGGATTTTATCAACCGTAAGGAACCTCTGGCTTACGTGCAAAGATTGATGTAAATAACGGCTCCTCGGACTATTTTAATCTACTAAAACTGAGATAGTGTAATATAACAGTGATTAATTTTATCTCTCTTTTAGAAATTTTGTCAGTGAGATAATTATTATATCATTTGAACCTTACTTACCATTTGGGGAATATACACGTAGATTGATCGGCACTGGTGATATTCCCTTGTTAGAGCCGGTCATACGATCCGTCTCTCCTTCAATCTCTGCGCGTACTTCATTGAAATCAACGAACTTCTTGCCCTTGCAATGCAGAAACTCCGCATATTCTAGGATAAAAAAGAAATAATTAATTTAGCATAATATTATACTTTTAATACTGATTTATTAAGTAATGCGTTCAGTTTGCCAGATCCGTTGTAAAATCTGGCAGGCTGCGCGAACCAAGACTGGCTTCTTGGCGTGTAAAAACTGAAAAAAATTACAAACCCGTTATATTTAACAGCAGATGGCAACCCCATCATGTGACCACCTGCTAGTACTGCCGTCTTTCATCGACTCAATGAATATCCTTGGTCAATTACCTTTATGAATTATGCCATTAACACAAAGATAAGCAGCTAATCGGCAGCTTCATTCTGTTTTGGTTATACTTACTGCATGATAAGCGCTGACAGCAACAGAATAAGTAAACAACAAAGCTTATGCTTCAATGTGGTTTTCAAAGCATAACTGTCAATAAACATATTTTTTGTACAGACGCCAGCACATCAACCTACTACAATCTGTCAGATTTCTGTAATAGATTTTCAACTTTATCGCTAAAGCATAAGGTTCAATGTTGATTGGGAAAATTTGACAGTTAGGTGTAGGTTGATGTGCTGGCGTCTGTACTTCAACATTTAGAACAAAATATTTATTTATCAGATAGGTGTCAAGTCTCTTATAAATCATCTGTCTGTCAATGAAATACATCACGAGAAGTAAGCATCCAATCATGCAGAACGGAGGGTTAGTGACCTTTAGGTAGGTACGTGACCGGAAAAAATTATCACAGTATTAAATATACCAAAATATACAATATAATGTTCTGTATAAGTAATGATCTCCATAAAACACTGCTGTTTACAGTGTTAAAATTTGGACAAAGTACATACATAGATAGCGCGTATTAGTTAGCCAATTAGTTGTTTTAACAACTTTTAACATTCAGAATACAGCTGAAGGTTAATGATCACATTTTGCACAATAATCAACAACATCACAGTCAGTAAGTGTACAAAAATAAATTGACGTGGTAAGTAGCTTTATTTTACCCGTAAAATATGTAATTTTGACGTAACACCTCGTTTTAGGGCCAAAGCAGATACGCTACTTTTAGTATCGGCGATTGGCGATTTTGCGGCTGTATCGATGCTGCATCGCGTTTTGGCGACTCTCTGCGTTCGGACGCGGTATCGGAATCGCGCGTTTTAGCGACTGCTCTGATGCTGAATCGATACTGCATCACGATTTCGCGACTTCTTGCGTTCGGACGCGGTATCGGAATCGCGCGTTTTAGCGACTGCTCAGATGCTGACGCAGATGCCAAATCGCTGCGACCGGCATCCAAATGTGTGCGGAGTGTAGCGTTCAGCCGCTGTGTCGAGCTTCCGAAAAGCGACTGAATCGCCGCGTTTGGCGTTTTTAAGTGTGCGGTGTGGAATGCTTGGTCGCTGCATTTAGCTTCTAAAAAGCCGCTAAATCGCCGATCGCCGATGCTAAAAGTAACGTGTGTGCTTTGGCCCTTATCTAATCATAATCATTAAGAGTACCTGCATTTCCATGTATAAGCTGCAGAATCAATGGGCGCCGCGTGACTATTCCGGAACCTCGGGGAAGGAAGTCCCTGAAACAAAATAATTACCATAAAGACCTGCAAGTCTTTTACAGTTGTAGATTAATAAGAACAGTTCATCTAACTTCACACATTCTAACTCGCACAAGCACAAGACAATACAGGCTGTATAGTGCTGGGCAAAGGCCTCCCTCTCCCTTTTCCACACAATTATCTCTTTTGCTAGTCCGGCCAGTCCTTTCTGTAGGAGTCAAGCTCGTCCCGCTGTCTTCGCCGTGGCCTGCCGCGATGTTGTCTTGCGTTTAATGGGTCCCACTCGGTGGTTCTTTGAGCTCATTTTGAGAACATTTTATGCCACAGAAAAGTGTGCGTAAAGGCGGTGCAGACTGCCCAGGCCAAAGCACGCCAGACATGCGTACATCCAATGATCTTGGCGCAGAACGTAAGTCACTTTCGCAAAATGTCACCGTGAAAAATTTGGTCACTTCCGCATAATGTCACTTTCGCAAAACGTCATTTTCGCACAACGTCATTTTCTCAAATCGTCATTTTCTCACAATGTCACTTTCGTAAAACGTCATTTTCGCAGAATGTCATACAAGCCATTTTTTTATCGAGAGAGACCTAATACTAACACTGCAGAATCGGGTAAGTAATTTATTAAAAATATACAAAAAATCATCAATCAAATTTTTATTACAATAACTATATAGGGTGACTGGTAATTAGTGACCGATACTTAAACACGTGATTGTACTCATGATAACAAACAACTTTTACTATAGGACCAAACCTGAAATTACTAAAAAAAAATCTGCAGTTTAGTCGTTTATGTTCGCCTAACTGGTCAAAATTTACTGAACAGCAGATTTTTTTTTTCGCGATTTCAGGTTTGGTCCCATAGTAAAAGTTGTTTGTTATCATGAGTACAATCACGTGTTTAGGTATCGGCCAGTAATTACCAGTCACCCTATATACATATGAAATTAAAATGATCTGTCATGTAATTGGTTATTATAATTATTATTTTTTATGCTGAATAATTAATGTGTAATGTGAGGCCTTGTGTAATGTTTCGAGTCTAGAAAGAAAGCCGCTATTGGGATAACCGAATCAAAGAAAGTTTATATAAAACATACCGCGGATACAGAATACCGAATGATATATAATATTTTGACAAGAAATACAAAAAACTTTTGAAGAAATTTGACCGCCAGTCATTGACATTACCTGTATTAATGTGTAAAATATTTTTTTTTGCAAGTTTAAAAAGATAAACAATACTTTAAAACAGTACTTATTTAATAAATTCCTATACGTATTTTATTCACATACATATTAGCTTGATTATTATATTTTTTTTAAAGTTGATTGAGGTTTTATAAGAGTTGTGTTCATTATTATTGTGTTTTATTGATATGTATTTATATTGTTACGCGCCACAATTAATGCCTGACATAAGCTACCACTAGCGCCATCTAGTATCGAGTAGCAGAACTAGTAGGTCGAGATGCTTCCAGAACGTTCGATACTAGAACATTCTAGAACTATCGACATCGGGTCAGTCGGGACCGGTATGTACTCGAACATTCTAGATGTTTCTACAGTAGAAAGTTCTGGAACTATCTGAGGCCCTATATAAGGCCGGTATGGCCCGCGACTGGGTCAGTATTGGTTCTGCGATACAAGCGATAACATTTGAAGCGATCTGCAAGTGCGACTTAAGAGTGATCAGTAGTGCGATTGTGTTTTATAATTAGTGTGTTTGTGTTTTATTGGTGTTATTTAATTAAAGTGTTTATTTTTGGTTATTAAATCGGCAGTTTTTATTGTCACGAACCCCAAGCTCGTAACAATTGGTGTCAGAAGCAAGGATTAAAATCATGCCGATTTTACCCAAAGACGACACGGAGGGTATCCGTACCCGGAGTCAACGTCAACAAGAGACGGACCAGAGACGTTTTGGTGGCGCTACGCCACAGATGTCGGAGGGCCAGCTGCCGACCACGGAGGCTGGCCCGTCCACAGCTGCTCCAGCATCATCAGCACCAGATTTGGCTGCTCTGATGATGATGCTGCAGGAGCAGGCTCGCCGACAGGAGGAACAGGCTCGTCGGCTGGAAGAGCAGCTCCAGCGCGATAAGGAGGAACAGGCCCGCCGTCAAGAGGAACAGGCTCGTCGGCTGGAAGAACAGCTCCAGCGCGATAAGGAGGAACAGGCCCGCCGTCAGGAGGAACAGGCTCGTCGGCTGGAAGAACAGCTCCAGCGTGATAAGGAGGAACAGGCCCGCCGACAGGAAGAGCAGATGCTCCTTATGAAGGACCTTCATGCTACCTTCGGGAAAGACATGAAGGAGGTGAAGGATAAGGTTGCTCAACATGACAACCGCCTGTCCGAAGCTGAAACCCGAATCGACCAAGTGAATAATCGGGTTGACAACGTGATGGCTGACGTGAAGAAAACCGTGATGGCTGACGTGAAGAAAACGCTGGATTACCTTCATCTTGGGGATGGAATCGCAGCTCCCGTAGCTACAACACCTTCGCTACGTGGATTTAAAGTACCACCATTCGACGGAACTTCTTCCTGGTCGGCCTACAAAATCCAGTTTGAGGCTGTCATGAAGGCGAACGGGTGGAATGAAAGTCAGGCCATGACTGCCCTCACCCTAGGCCTGCGTGACCAGGCCTTAACTGTCCTGGAAGCTCTCGGTAAGGAAGTGACTTACGAGCAGCTCCTTGAGGCATTGGAGGCTCGGTATGGCGACGCTCACCTGGAACACGTGTTTCGTGCGCAGCTAAAGGATCGCGTGCAACGCAGTAATGAAAACCTGCAGCAGTGGGCCCTTGAAGTGGAGAAGCTGGTTCGGAAAGCATACCAGTCTGTACCTGCGCTTATTCATGGGAACCTGGTGCAGGTATTCATCGATGGCATCCGCGACCTTGAAGTTAGAGCTGCTGTGAGGCTCGGTCATCACGGGACACTTAAGGACGCCTTGGCCCATGCATTGGAGGTGGAAGCTGTGCGGCAGGATCATCGTTCCCATCGCGTCAGGGAGGTTGCAGCGGCTACAGTTCGCGACCGCAATAAAGGATACAGCCCTAGGTGCTACGGCTGTGGGGAAAGGGGCCACCTTAGATCCAGTTGCCCTAAGCGGACTGCAGAAAGAGAAGACGGCCGATCTCCAGAGGGCAGTGCGGCTAACAGCACCGCCCAGCACCAGCAGCAGGGAAACGAGTAATAGCCAGGACTGCGGGGCGGGTGCTGGCTGGTGTTCAAAGAGCCCCAAGGATTTCGATCACGCAAACCCATGACGGGAACAGTTTAATCATCAAGGGCGAGGTCAACGGAACGCCTTGTAAGCTGACCATAGATACAGGAGCGTCTCGTACGGTCGTTAGTTCCCAACTTACAAGTCGGTTCTTTGGGGACTCCGCATACAACCGAGAATGCATTAATTTGGTAACAGCCACCGGTCAGCGCATAACCGTCCATGGAGAGAAGAAGATGGAGTTGAAGCTAGGCAACAGATTCTACCTGCATAATGTCATCGTGGCTGATATAATGGACGATTGCATCTTGGGTCTTGACTTTATGAGGAAGAATTGTTGTGAGATTGACGTCAAGCAAGGTGTTTTGAAATGTGGACAAGAAGAACTTTTTATGGAAGGGGCGTTACCAGGGAATGTGTACAGCCTTAAGAAGATTGTACTTCCGCCGAGATCAGAAACGATGGTGCCGGTTAGTCTTCCTCGGAATCCTGGCCAAACTCATCGTTGTGTACTCGTGGAAAGGGTAGACAATGACCTTCCATGGAAAGTGGCACGAACTTTGGTCAGAGCCACCGACATCTCAGGGGTACGTGTGCTGAACCTTTGTGATCAGGAACAGATTATAGAAAAAGGCACACTAGTTGGTACTTGCGAGGAAGTGGATTGGTTGCGTCGATGCCAATATCTATCGACTGGTACCCTCAGCAAGGATGCACAAACAAAAGTGTCCACACTTTTAGAAGACTGCCGCAGCGCTCTGTCCCAAAATGAAATGGTCAAGGCGAAGAAGATGTTACTCAAGTACGCCGATGTTTTCTCGTCAAACGATGCTGACATCGGGAAGACTGGCTTAGTTCAACACAAAATAAACACAGGAGAAGAATTGCCTATCCGTCAGCGGCCAAGGAGATTACCGGTAGCACGTGAAAAGGAAGTGGAAACCATGATTGAGGGAATGGTGAAGGATGGTGTTATTGAACCTTCATCTAGTCCATGGTGTTCACCTGTAGTGCTGGTAAGGAAGAAGGACGGCAGCATGCGGTTTTGTGTTGACTATCGTCGTCTGAATGACGTTACGAAGAAGGACAGCTACCCTTTGCCAAGAATAGATGACACGCTGGACATGCTTACTGGGGTAAAGTGGTTTAGCACGCTGGACCTGAAAAGTGGCTACTGGCAAGTTGAAATTGATCCTAAGGACAAGGAGAAAACTGCATTCTCGACAGGAAAGGGTCTGTGGCAATTTAAAGTTATGCCGTTCGGATTGTGCAACGCTCCGGCAACGTTTGAAAGGCTGATGGAACTTGTACTAACCGGGTTAATTGGTGATGCCTGTCTGGTCTACTTGGATGACATCATCATCGTAGGCCGTACGTTTGAAGAACATCTTCAAAACCTGGAACGCGTGCTCATGAAGATCCAGAGTGCCAACCTCAAGTTGAGTCCAAAGAAATGTTCACTATTCAAACGGCAAGTTAGCTTTTTGGGGTATGTAGTGTCGGAAGAAGGTATCCGCACGGATCCAGAGAAAATCGCCGCTGTCAAGGATTGGCCAGTTCCAAAAGACAAGACGCAGGTCAGAGCATTTTTGGGTTTGTGCTCTTATTATCGGCGATTTGTTAAGAACTTTGCGGATATAGCCAAACCCCTGCACAAGCTAACCGAGGAGAAGCGACATTTCTGCTGGGATGAAAGTTGCGACATCGCGTTCCAGGAGTTAAAGGACCGACTGTGCATAACACCTATTTTGGGGTATCCTGATGCAGGCAAGGAATTTATAGTTGACACAGACGCAAGTGACATAGGACTTGGTGGTGTGTTGTCTCAACGGAATGGTGATCAAGAGGTTGTGATAGCGTACTTCAGCAAGTCGTTGTCAAAGCCGGAAAGGAATTATTGTGTCACGAGACGGGAATTGCTTGCTGTGGTAAAGTCATTGCAGCATTTTAGCAAATATCTTCTGGGGCGGAAATTCCATTTACGAACTGACCATGCTGCACTGAAATGGCTATTGCAGTTCAAAAATCCAGAAGGACAAGTTGCGAGATGGATTGAGCTACTGCAGGAATACGACTTTGTGGTCGAACATCGCAGCGGGAAATCTCATGGCAACGCAGATGCATTATCAAGAAGACCTTGTCCCGAAGACTGCAAGCATTGTACTAGGCAAGAGGGTAAGGAAGTGGTACCTGTGAGGATGCTCAGAACAGACCTCAGCGATGAGTGGAAAGAAAGTCTACAACGTGCACAGCAGGAAGATTCAGACCTCAAGCCGATTCTAGAGTGGATGAAGGCCAGTGCACCTAAGCCCAGATGGAGCGACGTCTCAGCGATGAGTTCGACCACAAAAAGCTATTGGGCCCAATGGGACAGCTTGGTGGTTCAGGATGGAGTCCTGTGCCGGAAATGGGAAAATGCTCGGGGGGACAGCTGTCATTTGCAAATGGTTATCCCTAAAGCTAAAGTACCGGATGTTCTACAGCTGTACCATAATGGTTGTTCAGGAGGCCATCTGGGAGTAAAACGGACTCTACTGAAGATACGAGAACGGTTTTACTGGGTCCACTGTCGGGACGATGTCGAGGACTGGTGTCGCAAATGTACGAGTTGTGCAGCTGTAAAGGGACCTCAGACTCGTAGTAGAGGTGCATTGAAATTGTACAATGTTGGTGCACCATGGGAGAGGATAGCCCTTGACGTTGCGGGGCCGTTTCCGGAAAGTGAAAGTGGTAACAAGTATTTCATGGTTGTAATGGATTACTTCACTAAGTGGCCGGAAGTCTTCGCCATTCCAAACCAAGAAGCTTCAACAGTTGCAGATAAACTGGTTCATGAAGTCTTCTGCCGTTTTGGAGTACCCTTGGAGATTCACAGCGATCAGGGAAGGAATTTTGAGTCCCAAATATTCCAGGAAACTTGCCGAGTCATGGGTACTCATAAAACGAGAACAACTTCTTACCACCCACAATCGGATGGAATGGTGGAACGATTTAATCAAACCTTGGAGAGATACCTGGCAAAAGTTGTGGAAAATCGGCAACGAGATTGGGACAAGCACATACAACCGTTTTTGTTGTCATATCGAAGTGCTGTTCACGAAAGTACATCGGTGACACCAGCTTTCGCAAACTTTGGAAGGGAATTACGGCTGCCTGCAGACCTGATCACCGGAATACCACCTGATGCCCCACGCAGTATAACCGATTATGCGAATGACTTGCGGAACAAAATGAATGACATTTATGAGCACGTCAGACAATCAGGCCAGCAAATGTCTGAAAAGATGAAAACCCGTTATGACCGCAAAATGAACAATAAAGGGTTTGACGAAGGTTCACTAGTGTGGTTGCACAATCCAGTCCGCAGCAAAGGGAAATCTCCTAAGCTTCAAGCTAAATGGGACGGACCGTACCGGATTGTGACAAAGATCAATGACGTAACCTACCGGATACAGAAAGGTGCAAGAGGTACTCCTAAGATCGTCCATGTGGATCGACTGGCGCGTTATTACGGGGCCGATAATGCTCGGGACGAGCATGTCTTAGGAGGGGGCAGTGTTACGCGCCACAATTAATGCCTGACATAAGCTACCACTAGCGCCATCTAGTATCGAGTAGCAGAACTAGTAGGTCGAGATGCTTCCAGAACGTTCGATACTAGAACATTCTAGAACTATCGACATCGGGTCAGTCGGGACCGGTATGTACTCGAACATTCTAGATGTTTCTACAGTAGAAAGTTCTGGAACTATCTGAGGCCCTATATAAGGCCGGTATGGCCCGCGACTGGGTCAGTATTGGTTCTGCGATACAAGCGATAACATTTGAAGCGATCTGCAAGTGCGACTTAAGAGTGATCAGTAGTGCGATTGTGTTTTATAATTAGTGTGTTTGTGTTTTATTGGTGTTATTTAATTAAAGTGTTTATTTTTGGTTATTAAATCGGCAGTTTTTATTGTCACGAACCCCAAGCTCGTAACAATATTTTAAAAAATCATTATAAGTAATAATATTGTAATATTTTTACTACTCTCATATAATATACATATCAAGACTAATCATATTATGTTTGTTATTACGTTATTGTAAGAGTTAATTTAGAGTTGGTTTTATCATTAAATGGCAAATTCTGTTATCATTTAATAACCAATTACATGATATTAGATGATTTGAAGTACATATATAAGTAGTTATGTAATTAATAAAAATTTGATTGATGATTTTTTGTATATTTTTAATAAATTACTTACCAGATTCTGCAGTATTAGTATTAGGTGTCTCCTGAGAAAAAAAAATACTTGAATGATATTCTGCGAAAATGACGTTTTGCGAAAGTGACATTGTGAGAAAATGACGATTTAAGGAAATGACGGTGTGCGAAAATGACGTTTTGCGAAAGTGACTTTCTGCGTCAAGACCCATCCAATAAGGTATAGCTACTCGAGTTCTCCATTTTTCACAAACCCCTATATTTTTTATATTAAGATAACATAAAAAAAAACTCTTATTGTTCTGCTGAAACTGCTCGTAATCTCAAACAAAAAATTAAACCCAAAGTAAAGACGGTTGATGTCACGCAATTTACCCAGATGTAATCATAGCGCACTGATAATGAGTCATAGTAGGTAATACATGCAGTAATAAGTGATTTCAGAGAAAAAGAAAAAAAGTTTTTGATGCGCATTTAGAACAAGGCAATATTAGTATCTTGAACTGACCAGGAATTTTATTCATGTCATGAAGAAATACTGAAATGCAAATGAAAACGTTCAAAAGCGAGACTGTCATCGTATGTAATATAATTATACCCTCTTTAGAGTTCGGTTTGCAGACCTAATAGTGACATACCATCACACCACATCTACATTCTGCGCTTTTGTGTCAATTTCCAATCCTATCGAAATCTGAGGGGCAATTCTCGTAATTTTAAGAACGTTCAGTCTGATTTCAATCTGTCAAAAATACCTCTAATTTCCCTACGTTTTTGACATTTATTGTCGCTGAGATGAGATTGCGACTACGAACGTTTTAATTACGAGAATTGACCTTCAGAACTGCTATGATTATCAGATTATCATCAAATTCTACTACATTATATTTAAACAGTTTAAATACAAAAAAACGACACGTAGGGACTGCAACTGATCCATTGGCACCAGTAAAAATGACGCGAGTGTATTTCAACTATTTTCAGATGGGAGTTATTCCAGATGCAACCGAAAATGTTGGGGTTATGCTGGGAGGTTCTGAGACGGAATTCTAGATGGATACACAACACTAGCTTGTAAAACGAGTGTGTAGCCATTGCGCCCACCCAGAACCGTTCTTTGGTTAAAAAGTGTAGAGGGCATGAAGATAAAATGAGGATGCTTAAGACACAAAATTCAAAACCATCTTTCAGTAGAGTAAGCCTTGGTGATTCGGTTGAACAGTTTGCAAGTAAGGCAACCACTTAATATTTTTTTAATTTATCCTTGCGTGTCATGGTGGCTATTCGCGTAGAAGAGAACGACATTTTCCAGTACTACTGTCGTATGGAGTATATCTATCTAAGGTCTAAATCTCCTAACTAGACGAAAACAAACATTACTTAAAATAAATGTTCTTGTATATCAATTTTATTCAATTTCGAGCGGCCATTGTTATTTACATCTTTGGCAAATTTAGCGCGGCCGGACCTTAGCGAATTTCATTACATAAGCCCAAACACAACTTCGAGAATGAGGGCGACAGAAAAATACAGTTTGGTTGGGCGGCACTATGTAAATTACGTGAAGTCCTCTTGATACCCGTTATGACATGTAGTGCCGAGACGTAGACACTAAAGTTAGGTTTACCCATAAATTCTAGGTCGTTTAGCGCGGTTTACATAAAGCTATACACAGAGTTTCTGGGAACGAAAGGATCCGGAATGAATATCCGGAAAAGAACTGGTTACACCTAAATAGCGTGTTAACAAGCTGAAGTGTCAGTGGGTTGACCATGTTTGGCGAAGTCACGAAGGACTGATGGTCAGTCCCTACGGGCCTACTCTATGTTGCTGTTTGCTAGTTGAATGAATCGGCAAACGTAGTTTAGGATCGACGACTTTAAAAAGAACGTTCGGACAGATTGCTTGCGTAAGGAGGAGATCCAGGTGAAGGGGCAATATCTCGCAGTGGACTGCAATAGGCTGCTAGGTGAAGGGGCAATATCTCGCAGTGGACTGCAATAGGCTGCTAGGTGAAGGGGCAATATCTCGCAGCGGACTGCAATAGGCTGCTGAGTATGGTCATGTATGGTGTCTTATTCACTACATACAAAGAGTGAGTACCCAATTTTGGCTAACATAAAATAACATTCATAGTTACGCCACTACATCCCCTGCGTGTTTATAGACAGCGTATTATAGACGAATTTGCAAATAAATCTAACACCATATAAATATTCTGTATTATCCAGTAGTTGTGTGAGGTTGGGCATATAAATATGTATTTTTAAAATTGACTATGTGCTCTTACATTTTGCAGTACATGGCTAGGAATATTGTTGGCAACTGTGGGTAGAAAATAGTACACCTATATACAAACACGACTTCTTTACATAAAGATCATAAATAAATGTCAAAGCTAAAATAATTTTAATAATTTACAGTTTAAACAGTTGGCTCTACTTTAAAATTACTTTGATATTGAATATAATGTTTCTAAATACTTATTAAGAAGCAGCCGTAATCGTTGTGTGACACCAAAGACCATTTAAATTTCATCAACTCTCGAAATTTTATAATTGTGGGATAACACCATGCTTTCATTAAATAATAAATAGTCAAATATAATTTTGAGAGCTGTCCCAGATTGAATTATGATCAACATGCAATGTAAAACAGTTAAAACTTACGAAAAATGCAAGAATTTTGAAGTTTCCTTCATACCTACTTTGTACCAAATATATATATTTTGTAATAAAAAATTATGAAATACAAAATGCATGCAGGTATAGTTGTGGGCAACAGCTAGTATTTTTCAGTAGTTATTTTCCTTAATTCAAACACTGCATAATTTGTAAAAGGTAGATAATAATATTTAATTGTTTTACCTTTCTGCATGTTAGTTTATTTACTATTGATAACCTGTTACTGATATCACACTATCACACTAATATTATAAAGGCGAAATTTTGTGAGTGTGTGTGTGTGTGTGTTTATAATTATGTTTGTTACTTCTTCAAGCTCGAACGGTTGTAATTTTTATAAAATTTTGTATGGAGGGAGCCGACACCTATGGATTAACATAATTATAGTCTACTTTTTATCCCAATATCCCCATGGGATCGAAACCTATGCGGGTGAAACCGCGGGGCGCAGCTAGTTTTATTCATAGATAAAAGTTGAGCTAATAAATGGATGGAACAACATTACACCATTCAATTTTATCCACTGTCTATCACAACTTATTACACATTTATTTAAATTCAACTACATGACTGCCTGCGCCTGATCTCTCTCCAGTTGTGTTGGGTTGCCCATCGGACTATGAGAGTGAGGGAAGAGGGAGTGCAATTTTTTCTGCGTGCACACTTGTGCATTATAATACCTTGCGCGCCAAAGGCTAGTCTCCGTTGAGATTGGCCGCCGTGGCTGAAATACGGTCTGGAGGCCTTTTTTTATTTATTTTGCCTGCGGCTCTGCCTGCTGTGGAGGTTGGAAATTATCGGAACATAGTACCAAGATAAAAAGTATCCAGTATTTTATATCCTTACCCAAGGAATGGTCTATGGTTAGATCATGACTGGTGGTGTTGGACGGGTTAGAGTCTAACCCGTCCAAGTAACTGTAGACCTTTAGTGTTTGATAATAATTCCAAGAGAAAAAGGGTCTTGACAGACAGAGACAACAAAGTGATTCTATAAGGGGATACCCTTATAGAATGTCTTTGTTGTCTCTGTCTGTCTGTATATGATAATATACAACCTAATACTGACCTACAATTTGCAAAAAACGTAAGACAATTTGAATTTTGTAGGCTACCCAGATGGCTTTTTCTACATCAAAGTTAAGGCATAGTTTGGCTCAGATATTAATACAGGTATAGCAGGAGCATTAGGAATAAATTAACATCATTGTATATCTCCCATAAAAACTCTTACAGACAGATTACATAAAGCATAACAGTGTTTAAACAGGCAGGACTCTTAAATCGTAATGTAAAATGCCTTCTTGTTTATGCAATTTTTTTATTATATTATCGCCCAATAAGACTTTTATTATCAAACAATTTTATTAGCAATAGACTAAAATATGTACATGTGTGTAGATAGTCTAATTATAGAAAACTGAAAACACATTGTTATTTTTACGAAATTCATATTTTCTTATTAACTGATAACTACCCATTAGCCAAATCTGAAGATGGCTGAACCTTACAATAAACACCACAAAAATATTGGATACTGATAAGTATCTGGGTCATGCTATATGTGTTTAAGGTAATTACAAGTATTTATGTGTCTATATTAGCTAAAATGAAATTGCTGTACTAATTCATTTGAAATTAACCTAAGACAACCCTCTAGCCCAGCCTTTCATCATCACATTGTATACTGAATAATTTCAAATAATGAGGAAGTATGCTTTCAAAGGTTATTCAGAAACTGATATGAGCAGAGATTATGATCTCTAACTGAATGACTTACCTTTTTACATAACTCTTAACATGTTGATTTTTCTGGGTATAAACAAATTGTTTACATCCCTCTCTTTTTTATTACATATCTTGTTAAGTGTGTACAAAGTCTCCTTACCTTCTAGCAAGACATGTACCAATAATTCATTGACAAGTGAAGTCCCATAGAATTCTAATACACACTGATAATATTATTGTTGTTTGGGAAGGTTACATATGACTCATCACAATATCACAAACAACTGTAATTATGTTAAGGATCTGTGATTAGCTTACTGTTGCTAAAACAACTCCAATCTATGCACCAAGGAAGTGGTTTATACCTGCCGACTATTCCACACATTGAACCAATAAATCAATAATTGTCTTTACGATAAACAAAGAAGGTGTACATAAATCCGACATCTTCGGCACAATGGAACGTTCAATAATGAACAACACAACTGCCTACTGGATACAAAATCTTACCTTCCTACAAAGTTTTCTAACACCGAACTCTTTCCTGCAGACTGACCACCCACTACTGCAATTTGGGGAAGATCTAAAGACATGTGCACGCCCATTTGCACAAATGCATCTTGCAATTTGTTTACAACAGGGATTAGCTGCTGCATTCCGAAATTTCCAGCCATTTTTTCTAAGATACATTAAACTTTATCACTCTAAAACACTAATAACACTTGCTCATCATCAATTCATCATCGATAAACTAATTTATTTTTCAATATGGTGGTGGGTGGTTACGTTACGTTTCGATTCAGCTTGATTCGACTACTGTCAAACTGTCAAAAAGAAACAAAGCGTAGTGCATTCAGATACAAAACACTTCAAAAAATTCTCTATCTCTGTCTGTACAACGAGTATCACTATTCGAACTTGAGACAAATATCTGTACATATAAACAATAAATCTTTGTCATTAAATTATTAGTATCATTTTTTTTAATCATATTTCTGAAACAAAATCTAGCGTATTCTTATCCAGTTATTTCAATGAAGTTCATTAAATTGACCCTTCGCAACCATTGACATTTGAGCATTAGTAAATCAATACTACTCGACATGCGCACTAAATCTAGGCCAGAATATAAAATTATCTCTACAAAATATTTTCGTAGTAGATAACAATTTTTTGCCATAATAATTTGGACCAATGATAATCGAAAGCACATTAGAATAATTAAACGCAAAAAGAAAAATATTTTTTTTTTGTTGCCAACAGAGAAATGAGTTGATAAGTTGAAATAATGTAAGAAAAATGGTGGCACTTTAGTTCTCAAATACTCTCAATAATATTAAAAATACTAGTTAACTTAATATTATATCTTTTGAAATTTTAGTAATAATATAACAGGACAGTGTACAATTTCTAAATAATAACTTGCTTATTTCCTCTCCTACTTACGTAATTCGGTTTTCATTTCTAAATGGACTAAATAATTAGTGAACCTTATGAATTTAGACTTAATTATCATCATAAAATGGTACATACTTAGATTATGGTATATTCAGCTTTGTAAAATCGCTGCAAAGAGTATAACCCCCTAGTTCACTTGGTATTCTGCTTACTCCATAAATCATGCTGAAATTGTCAAACAGACACAATTTATGCGTACTAAAATTACATACCTGCCAACAAAATTTTCTAAAACAGAGCTTTTCCCTGCAGACTGTCCACCCACAACTGCAATTTGCGGCAAATCCAGCTGCATGTGAACACCCAACTGTGTGAAAGCATCTTGTAGCTTGTTAACAATTGGAATCAATTGTTCCATTCCCATATTCCCGGCCTGCATGGCTGCCGGTTTTCTCAAACACTCCTCGTATTATGAGCTTCTCCGCAGATCCTCGCCTACTAATTTTTCTTTCATCAATATGGTGCAAAGTCCTCGTGCGCAGGCGTAAATGGAGAGAAAACTTGAAAAGCAAAGTATATCGCTATCTCTGTGTAAAATATTTGTATGGAGTTGTGTCAGGAGTCATTATTCTAGATAATCAGCTACCTACACATGTATGCATAATTAAAATTAAATTATCTAATAAAACAAACGTTTATAACATATGAAAAAAAGAAACAAAATCGGTTTTATGAAATCCTCGAGTTTTAATCGATGAGCTAATATTTTATTTTATTTGTTTATCTCATTTAATTACATAGTTTCGATCGAAATCAATTTATAGTAAAATAGTTTCAGATTTGTCCGTACCTACTGACCTTCTGACCCATGTTTTTGAATTTTCTGAAGCTAAACGTTTTCTAATTTTCTTTTTACAGATTTTTTCGTATAAACGATACTTATTTTCTTTGGGAAGTGCATTATAAAATATAAGGAATATCAAATAAGGATTATTTTGAACTATATATGTCGTTCAAACTTACTACTTGGATTTACTAGTACATTGTTTGAATCGCTTCTTAGATTTTTAATTTTTACAATATTTAATACAAAAATATATTTTATTCGTCTGGCAAACTTTGCGCATAGCCTTGTCTGTTTATCCACCAGAGAGCGCTGTGTTGCGTCTTTGTGACGTCACGCTATTGATTGTTAAAAGGAAGGAGATCGTCTTTTGGAGACGCCATCTTAAAATAAAGTGATATAAGTTTTTGGTAGCGTAGATTATAGTTTAAATCTAAAGTAATCTTCTTTAAGAAATTAGCAATCGAGCTTAGATATTTTTTATTCCGTGATACTAAGTGTAACGGACCAAGGTACTGATGTATTTTGCTTTTATTGTTTTATAGAAAGATAAAAATTAGTTTATTTACCGTTCTTTTACTTCAATCTTGTTAGTACCGTTATTTTGAGCTAGATAGTAGAAAGTTATAAAAGAATAACGGACTAAAGAGTGTAACAAAAAACGTAAGTGAAATTATTGGAGTCATCGATCCAGCGTTCATCAGACGGATGTAACACGTCAATAAACCTTTGAGGGCAGGGCTCCAATTTATTGTTCTATCAGTGCTGTGAAAGTGTTTTGTGTTTCAGTGAATGTAATCAATAGTGTAAATATTACTTAGTGCTTCGAAATAGTACCAATATTTTTTGTAATTACCTACTAGTATCGGATTGGAACGGATTACATTGAAGGACGATTGTCTTTGGTCGGGGCTAGTTGCTTGTGATTACAGTGATTCGCGTTTACTGTGTGGTCATTAAACTGTTCGCTGATTGCAGTTGGTGGTCGTTGCGAGGGTGATCTCCTGATGGTGTGTACATCGCAGCATGTCTGCACTCTCAACGCCGGGCGGCGGAGGCACTACGGCGCAGAGCAAGCCGACGTCCGGCAAGCAAAGATATCAGAAGTTGGACATCAATAGCTTGTACTGCGCCAACAGAGTAAGTAGTACTCCTGATCCATATATTTTGTGTCAATGTCAAGGGAGTACACGCCCACCAGTACATTCCTTATGACCTGAATAGTTTTTATAAAACAATTGTTGGTTTGCCATAAGTGGTAGGTAATCTTGTGGAACGTGGTATTATTAAGTTTTTTTTTTTTAATCTGTTATAGACTATATTACTTTGGTATAAAGATTGCCCTGTAACAAGATTTCCTCTAGCTATGATCATATTAACAATCTGCAAGTCAGCTGTAAAATAATTGTAGTAGTCACAGTTGAATAAATTGACCTTCAGCTGCCTTGTGCATATCTAGTTGCAACAGTGAAATAGTCAATGACCTTGTTTCAGAGATTTGTAATTTTAAGATTGGAAGGAAATGTGCATACTTTTAAATTGTTATTGTTAATAAAACATTGTATGCTGCCTGACTCAATGTTATGAAATAAAAATTACCTTAATTTAGATGTATCATATCTATCGCCCACATTAAGATCTTCTAACATGTTTTTTTTTTGTATTTTCTCCATAAATTGTAGAACGAGAACTCAGAGCCGTCCTCAGTAAAATCTCAACTAAGCCGCAAACATGGAATGCAAAGTCTTGGAAAAGTACCTTCAGCTAGGCGGCCACCTGCCAACTTGCCTTCTTTGAAAACTGAAACTGGTCAAGACCCTAACACAAAGTAAGTGAACTTGTGTAATCCTGCTAATGGTCACCAAGATTAACTGAAGTGCTTCTTTTGGTCTGATTACATCATTGTAAAAAAGGGACCTTACTATTATTTTATTGTATGTAATATAAAATTAAGCACTTCAATTTATAGTAAAGAACATAGAGAATGCATTTATGTAGAGGTGAATGATTATGTGATGAGTTTTTTGACCTATTGACATGTACTGACTGAAGCAATAAACTTATTTTCAGCTCTATTTCTGCTGTTGCCACAACTGTGTCTGCAACCTCAACATGTACCTCTCAAACCATAGTAAGTGATTTAAATTGTTTCACATTTTGCTTTGAATTAGTTAAACAAAGGAATGTTACTTCAGGTGGTATGAGTTTTTTTTTTACCTTAGATTTTTATGCTATCATAAAAGTTCATTGACTGCATTATTATAATCTTGGTTCAGTGGAATAACTTATTATTATTTTTAAAAGCCTGTAATGTCCTACTGTAGGGCAAATGCCTCCCTGCTCTCTATTTACAGCTGCTAAGTTAAAGGCAGTTCTTGTTGAAGGAGTCCAGCCCATCTTAGCTCAATAACCTATCTTCTTTACATTATATAATTCTTCTGTTTGTGTGTGTGTATGTCGGTGAACTCCTCATAAACAGCTGGACTGATTTTGATTTGATGATGTTTTTGTGTGTTTGAGTGGGTCCCTGGATGGTTAAGATTCACAATTGGACCTGGTAGATAGCGCTGTTCAGGCAGGGCAATGTCAGGTCCACTAGTACTTTATAATAATTTGATTGTGAAGGATGTCTCAGGTTGATAATTTTGTCTACCTTTTCTGTCATTATAAAATGTACATAATTATGTAAGGTATGTATGTTTTCTCAGTCAACAACGTCGAACAGCAGTGTGGTTGCTGGTACTGGACCCGGAGGATGGGTGGCACTGCCACCACCATCGTCCCCACACTTCCGTACAGAGTTCCCTTCACTGGAGGCAGCTGCCCAACCTTCACATCGCTCAGCAGATCATGCAGCACCACAACCCCAATTGAGACCACAAAGTAAGTTTAATATAATATTGAAAATGAAGCTTTAGTTTTTGTATAAAACCTAAATAATTAAGCTTTTACTGGATTGGACGCCCATAATCATGGATTTTATCAAATCACATGAACATAAATGTATGGAACAGCAGATTTTTCATGATTTCGATGTTGGTCCTATAGTAAATGTTATGATAAGTTTAATGACCCTTTACAGGTTTGGTGTTTTTTCAATTACATCTTGTATGATGTACCTATACTGCTTTAACATGTCAACATTTATTAGAAGTGGAAATATTTTGAGTTTGCCAAGTTTTAACATATACCAAGAAAAAAAAAATGTATTTCCAAATTATGTCTTATAGATTGAAGTAGTACGCCTTGCCTTACCTTTCCTACTAAACTTGTTGCAGCGGAAGGCAGCTGGACGTCCGGTGGCACGGCGGGCGTCCGCCAGGAAGCCACGTCTGCCGCCGCCGCCGCGCCCGCCTCCGCGCCTGCCTCGCAACAGAGTCCTGCCTGCCTCCCAAGATCGATTCTGCCATCCTTCGTACGTATCTCTGTTATGGTAGTCCTTCAAGTGGACCATTGTGCGTGCGTTTTTTTTTTTTTATCGTGTTTAGATATTGATAACCATTACTTCTGTAAAGTAAACAAAAATGTGTGGGGTTCGGTGGACCCCCGGCAGGAACGAAGTTCAAAATGAAGATGCAAGATGGCGTCTGCGAATATTTCAAAATAACGAAAAATTTACGTTTTTGCAGCCGCCATCTTGGATTTTCATTTTGTCCTCACTATTAGCTTCAGCAACCTCGAAAACCAAGAAAACTATCTTTCTCTCAATCTCTATTATTAAGTACATGTACTTAATAAAAAGTCGCATGGAGGGGGCATGAAGCTTTTTCATTACGTGACTAACGTGACGATTTCTACCAGTTTACTATTACCTCAAGCTCCGTAAAAGAACGTTGTCCCAAAAAACACTGTTTGGCTTTTGTGTAACAATGAAATGAGTTATTTCGTGCGCAGATGAAAGGTAGCAGTGGTGGCGGGCTCGGGATGGGTACCCTGGGCGCGCTGCGCGACAGCCGGGGCGGCGCCGGCGCCCAGCGCCAGCAGCGCGCGCCCGCCACGCCGCGCGCCGTCGAGGTGCTCACCGCGCGCCCGATCCTGCGCGACGACCAAATCTCATCGCTCGATGACATGTCCCGCGACGCCGGCTGGGCGCAGCAGGACGACATCGACTATGAGTAAGTCACGCCGCAACCTAAGCGAGCGGTTCTCTGTCCACGTTCGGACTAGGACCAACTGAACTGAACTGGGGTTTTTTTCCATTACAGTCAAAAGCTGGACTTCTCCGACGGTGAATCTTCGGCCCCTAACAAGGGGCACGGTAGGAGCGGCGGCAATCGCGCGAGCGTCGACAGCGAGCGCACCGACGCCAAGCTTCACGAGCCTGGAGATGAAGACCAGCTTTGGGCAGAACGTAGACAGAAGCAAAGTAACGAGGTAGCCCAGGCCGTCGCCCGCGCTCGCCAGCGCAAGGAGGAGGAGCAACGACGGCAGCTCCGTGACGCCTCCGCGCCTCAGCCGTCCCAGGACGCGCGCGGTGGCATGGACCGGGGGCCTGACCGAGACCGCAACGATAATAGGGAGAGGGAGCAGGACGGAAGGGAAAAGGACAGGGGTGATAATAGGGATCGGGATCGTGCCGACAATAGGGATCGCATGGACATTAGAGACAAGGAGCGTAACGATCTACGTGATAGAGAAAAAGATCGCGTCGAAAGTAGGGACCGCGATCGCATTGATAACAGGGATCGGTACGATAATCGAGATCGTGTTCGGGACGTAAGAGATGGAAGAGACCGTGATCGTGACCGCGAACGCGACCGAGACCGGGACCGCGAGCGTGACCGTGAACGCGATCGCGAGCGTGACCGTGATCGCGATAGGGAACGTGACCGTGAGCGTGATAGAATAGATACTAGAGGAACTGATAGAGGTCGTGTTGAAAATAGAGATCGTGCTGAGAGTGACAAAGAAAGGATGGAAACACGAGATCGTGATCGTAATGATAATAGAGATCGCATAGATCGTGATAGGTTTGACAGGGAACGAGACCGCTCGGACAGAGACCGCGATCGTGATCGCGTAGACAGAGAGCGAAACGATCGCGAAAGGGACCGCGATCGTGAACGTGACTTTAGAGAGAGGGACCGCGACTATGGTCGTGACCGTGACCAAACAAACCCAGCATTTTCTAAAACTTTCCAAGCGAATATACCACCGCGATTTTTGAAACAGCAGCAAAATAGACAACAAGACGATAACAAAGGCTGGGCATTCTCTGGGAAACCAGCGCCCAGGCGTCAAGAACCGCCGTCCTACAATGCACCACGACATGCACCGCACAATGGCCGTCGTTCTTATTCACGGTAAGATATTCTATCTCTAAATGTATTTGATATTATTAAAGGAAATGAAAAAGTCAATATCTTACATTACTTTATTTGTATTTCTAGGGACTATTCCGACCGTGAAGATGACTTTAGAAGAGATCAAAAAGATGGACCTGGGCCGCAATGGCGGTCTGAAATGCAAGATTACGAAAGATCTGGCCGCGAGTTGGACAGATCAAATTCGAAAGATTCATACAATGACTATAAGGATAGGAGAAATGAATCTGATAAGAAATCATTAGATACTATTGAACCTAGCAGTCGTACTGCTGCTGATAAACTGACAGAAGTATTTGAAAGGAAGAGCATAGGGCTCGCTGAGCCTTTTGCATCCTCGGAGTTGTCATCTCAGACACTTGCTCCTGAGCGACGCAATTCTCCTCCTTCGAGTTTATCGCAAAGGGAATCCACTGAAAGAGATTTTGGCAAGACATCATGGGCTGAAGTTACTCAGGAAGATTCTAATAATTCCAGTCAACAGAAGTTATCAACAGAAAAAATCTCAATAACGAAAGATAACGAACCAAACCCAAAAGAAATCCTTGACCGCGAAAATGTGAATGATGATACGAAGCGTAGTTCTCAACAATCTCATGCGTTTCATTCACTTCAACAATCACAGGTCGCATCAAGTATCGGAACTAATCCGCCGACATCTCAAGCTCCAATTCAAAAGAGCCAAAGTAACCACGCCGCTAATGTTCAAACTTTTGGACAAAATCAACAAGCACCTCCAACAAGTTTTCAGTCACAAGTACCTGTGAGCCAATCTCAGACTTCATTCACAGATAACCAATGTAAACCTGCGCCATCACAAACTGTTCCAAAACATCATAACCCAACAGAAGCTTTGTCAAGCAATTCTCAAACACAGAAACAAGCCCCTTCTGAACTAATAACACAACAGACTATAGCTAAACCAATGTTTTCGTCTCAAAAGTCTGAAAAAGAACTTTCAGAATCTGAATCAATAGCTTCTAAGTCTAGCACGGACCCTTCAAGCTTAGGAGGAATTAAAGTTAGTGAAACATACTCTGCAGAATCTCTTCATGCTAGTGCAGCTACCCAAAAACGTTCTGCTGATGAAAAGAGACACGAAAGAATCAGCAATGAGCAGCTAAATAAAATTCCTGCTAAAGAACCTGTTGAACGCAAATCAAGTGGGTCAGGATCTGAGAAGAAAGGTAGAGGATACCTTGGAGGTGGGTATGCTGTTTACAATAGAGGTTGGGGACCAAGACGACGGTCTCACCGTAGCTCACGATCTAACAACAGAGCTAGTGAATCTGACGGCTCTACTGACGGTGCTCCCAACACTGAACGAAAAGAGAGACGAAGAGCACCACGTAGCCCGCGTGATCCTAAGAATTCTCACGATAAATCTGATGATGCTAATCGACCTCCGACAATGGATCAACCAACTTCTGTAACTGATGGCATGGAAAACCGAGAACCATTTGCACCACGTGGGCAACCGTCGCGACGAGGTCGTGGAGGATTCCAAGGTACCTCGCGTCCACCTGCTCCTGCTAAAAGAGTAACTGGCTATGGACCTCCCAATACTAAAAGCCCATTTAGCCAGGCTAATCGGGCAGTTAAAGATAATGATGAAATTAAAGATAACTCTCAAATTGATGATAAAATGAAAGGAAATAATAAGTCGAGAGCAGGTTCATCAACAGGAAGGGGTCGCGATCGACGCCCGAAAGGCACAGGACCTCCGAGTGGTGAGGATGAAAATTGGGAAACAACATCTGAACATTCCGAAGGTGGTGGTGGTACATCTAGTCATCGCCGTTCTGTAGCAGGAAGACCATCTGGTCAATCCCAGAAAGGTCAAGGCGGGCGTAATCAAAATTCTGGTAATCGTCAAAACAATGGACGTAACCCTCAGTCCACTAAAAAAGACTTCGCGACAGATAATAAAACTGGTGATATTACAGAGGCTATGACAGATCTCAAGCTTAGTTCTACCAAAAAAGATGATGAAGTTGTTGATGATGGTTTCCAGGAGGTAAGGAATAAAAAGAATTCTAAAGATGCGAGAGGTCCTACCTCAAAAGAGGATAACAATCAACATGCAGCAAAGCAGCCCAGATCTCATTCCAATCAAGGTGGTGGCAGAAATGGATCAACAACCAGAAATCCTAATGATAAAACAAACCCACGTGGTTCAGCTCCGGTTTCTAACAAATCAAATGCTCAGTATGATCGCCCTCGTCAGGCTAATTTGGCACCGCGTTTTGTCAAACAAAGACAGAAACAACAGATGGGACTGGTATCTGGATTCGGCCCCGACACTGGCGCGGCGCCCCCTCCACCACCTGTCAACGCGTGGGACAAACCTATATCACAAACATTACGTGGCAATGTAGAAGAACCTGTTGAAACAGTAGAGAACAAGTCTGCTCAGTCGAGCCAACGTAGTACGCCTGGTGATACTCCAGTTGAAATTAAAGCTGCTGCTCCGCCCACTTGTGCTATTGTTGCTGATAAAAGTGGTGTGCTAGATGGGGCCACGCCTCCCGTTGAAACAATTATATTTGAAAATACTAATTACAAGACTGCAACACCAGATGAAACACTACAACAAAAATATCAAATCACTGCCCCTATTCCGAAAACACAAGCAGAGGAAATAAATACAGAATTAGAAAATCGAGCTCTAGCATTCAACGGTGAAGTTAGACAACGACCTAGATCTATACAAGAACTTATATCTGACAGACCAGTAGTAACTGATGCTGAAGCTGCTGGTTTAGGTCTACAAATGACGTTCGATACATCACAGAAACCAGAAGATTCGTCTGATATGAAACTTGATTTTGCTTTTGATTCTGACCTTGGACAATTAACAGAAGATAAATCTGCGAAATCTCTTGGCTTGCCACGCGGCGTACACATGAGCACATCGAACACAATTTCTCCACTGGCAGCTGATCTCAATTTAAAAATCGCCAGTGTTAAGAAAGTTTGGGAGATGCCTGCAGTAGCTGAAGGCACGGAAGATATACAATTCACAGGTTTTGAAGAAAACAATACGGAGACTGCTCCACCTAACGTTTGCAAAGTGAAGCCAACGCAACAATTACAGTCACCCCCGCCCCAACATTACAACCATGTTGGGTATCAAGGGGGCTACGGCGGTCTGTCGGTGCCGTCACCGCCGGCCGTCATGTTCAATTCTTCCCAGCAACTGTTGAGTTCCTCACAGCAGATGCCGCAACAGAGCGGGCTGTACGGTGCCTTCCTAGATCAAAGCCGTGGTCAGTTCGGAGGGTTCCCTGGCACTCCGTATGGCGCCGGATCAGCCGCACCATACAACTATCAACCACCTCCGGACATGTTCCAGAGCCTACCTAATCAATATCGCATGGTAAGCACACATGACATGAATTTATAAAACTTCTGGTAGATTTAACATGTTCAGTAATGGATCTTCTGAATTTTGTGTCTGATACTGGTGCAAATGATAACTTGATTTTAAAATGATTGAAATCATAAGTCTGCCTTTGTATTTGAACATGAAGAGTTTATTCAATACTTTCTTGTTCCAGGCTGTAACATATATCACTTCTTTATTACCTGAGTATGTCTAAGTTAAAAGGAGAGTTATGTGTGGCTACCACAAGTGTAATTTAAATGTTGAATTGTGTAAATAATGTTTAATCTTTGTTTCATCCCATGTCCAGGCCGCAGCTGCTGGTGGTGGCGCAGCATTCGGCCAGTCGGGCCAACTGGGTAATAGTCCCAGTACTGTTCTAATCTCGAGCACTTCTAATTCTCTCATGTCAGCCACTGTCAAGCCTTCCACTCAACAAATAGGCGCTATTGGTGCGTATAACATCTCACAAATGAGAAAACAGAAATGAAATCTGATATAAAAACAAAATATATTCTTTTTTCAAAATGGCTGAATTACAAAGTTGCAGTAAAATTATATAATTATGGATTAATGTTTAATATGAAATAATCTTAGAAAAAAAAGACTCGACGTCCATTTATTTGATATACTAGAAAGCGGATACGGGAATCAGAACAATTGATAATGTGCAGGAAGCAAAGGCGGCGGCGTAGGCGGCGTCGGCGGCGTGAGCACGTACCAGCAGCAGTACCTCGGCTACTCTGCGCCCGTGGGCGAGGCGCCCTACTCGCTGCCCGGCCTGCTGCCGCGGCCCGCGCCGCCCGCCAGCTCCTACTACTCGCCCTACCAGCCGCCCGCCGCGCCCGCGCCCACCTACCCGCTGCAGTTCACGCAGCCGGCGCAGTCGGGCGCCTTCGGCTCGCAGTTCCTCTCGTCGCAGCTACAGGTCGCCGCCGCCGTTCAGCAAATGCAGGTAGTGTGCTGAGCCCGCACCTAATGATCTATGTTTTCGATACAAAAATCTACGAATACTATAATCTCCAAGTGAACATTTGCAGCAACAATATCGCGCACCGCTACAACAACAGTACGCGCCGCCGCAGCCTCGGCCGCCGCCGCAGCAGCTCAAGAGTCCGCTGCACGAGCACGCCAACGGCTTCGCACCGCTGTGCGACTCGGCCTCGCCGACGCCCAAAGGCGCCGCGAAGCCGCAGAAGCCGCCGCACTCGCCGCCGCAGCACAAGTACCATGCGCCGCCCCCGCACCCGCCTCCCGCTCACACTCCGCACCAACACCACCAGCAACAGGTTAGTAACGGTCGTGACAATCTCCTGACCTAACATGAACTTTACAACGCACTGGAATAACACTTAGTCGCTACACACCTGCCGAAAATAACGTCGGTAAACTCTGCCAGAAATGCACGCTTTGATGGTATTCGTTTCCTATAATAGATCGTTTCGACTATTACGCCTCATAAGTCTTCTACAAGTTAGTGTCCATTCCATACTCACGAGCGGCATGTTGTCGGCGGTTGCAGTTGCCTCTGTCGTCGATGCGTGTCGCTCTTGCAGTGTATGCACACTTATACAGTGTGCAAATAAGTCGTTGTTGCCGATCGATTTTAACGCTGACGTCGAAACTGCCCGATATGTTGGTGATAATTTAAAAAGCATTGTGCAGGCGTATACACCCCGAACTTCCATCATTTCTAATTTCACACACACACACCATTTCTAACGCTACTAAAACTAAAATGACTCGTAACTTGTGATTTATTTTACGATGACGCAGATGGTGAGCGGAGGAAACAACGGGCGATGCGGCGGTGGCGGCGGCGGAGGCGGCATGGGTCGCGGCGGCATGGTGGCGCCGCGCTACCCCGCGCCCATCGGCCAGCGCCCGCACGCGCCCGCGCTGCCCCTGTACCGCGCGCCGCCCGCCGCGCCCGCGCCGCGCGCGCATCACGCGCCGCACCAGCCGCGCCCCAACCTCTACTACCACCAGCACCAGCGCAGTTAGTAACCTCTCGCACGCCCCCGCGCGCGCGCGACCCCAGCTCACCCGTGTGTTGTGTGCGCAGACGGCGGCGCCGGCGACCGCGCGGCGGACGCAGAGGCGGCGCCGGGCGTGGAGGAGGCCGGCGACGCGGCCGCGCAGGACGCGCCCGCGCCCCCCGAGCTGAAGGCGGAGTGAAGGGCGCGCGGCCCGCCCGCGACCCGCCGCCCTGTGCCGCCCCGTGCGCCGCACGGAGAATATCGCGCGCCGATCCCGCGCGTGGCGTACGCATCTCGACGTCGCCGACTTTAGATTTTCGGTATTTTAATTAGGACGTAAATTATGGAAGTGATTCTGAGCCGTTCGACTCGCGGCGCCCCCGCGGCCGCCGCCGAGTCGGCCGCGACGATGCGCGGCGCGTTCTGTTCGTATGTAAATATGTCGATCGGACGGCTATACGACTCCTTGACTGTTATATTTAAGTATATATAGACGCGACCGGTCGGCGGCTCCGCTAAGACGACCGGAGTACCCCGGGGACTGCGCGTCCTTGTCCGATGCTGCCTCGAGACTTCTCATTAGTGAATATATGTAGCTACGGATTTTGCAGAGCGAATGTCGATGCGATGTAACCGAATAATAAATATAATTTGGAGCGCAGACGACCGAGTGGCGCTCGGCGCGTCTGCCGATCGACGCGGGTTATCGCTCCATGTATCATAATCAATTAATATTATTATATGCGAATAAAATTATTATGACCGAATCTTTTTTTTTATTTTTTTATCATTACAGTCCTTTCACAGTTACTTCATCTGATTAAGCATCACTGTCCAAATCACAATGATCTTTACTCTGGTTACAATAAGGTTTCTGTTTGGTTGCTGCCACTGACACGTCTGTAAAAATCAGTTATCTATAAGGTCGTTTACAATAAGGTTGCTGGTGCCAGAGGACAAAAATAACAGTCTAAGTGCATCGATATTTACCATAGATATCGATACTAGTGGCTCTCAAGCTAAGCCTCAAGCACATGATCACTGACCTCTTATACAATGATAGAGGTCAGTGGCCTCAGATGCAGACCTGTGTATGAGACTACATAGTTTGCTGTTACAGAGCATGTAACCTTTTAGTTTGCTGTCACAGGTGTGGGTGTGTAATATATGGCATAATAATTTGCCTCTATGACCGAGCAGTAGACCTTCACACATACCATCTCAAGTTCCACCTTACTCAGCGCCTACGTATCGTAAAGAGCAAATTCCCCCCGCACCGTGCTGTGAATTTGACCTATCAGTGAATCTCACTAAAACTGAACTACTCATGTTTACCTATAAGCGAGCTTAGGCCCTTTCTGCCTACCGAAACTGTTCGATACAGAACTCCAATTGGCCAACGAAGTCAAGTATCTCCGGTTGGACAACAAACTAAACAGGGTTTTCATAACCTGGCAGTGCAGGAAAATGATAGATAAGTATTCCCTAAAATCATACTATGGGTTCTAGCTGTACACCGCAGTGATCCGCCCATGGTCACAGGGCCGTGAACTGGTGGCCCCGCATCAAGCTAGTTGCAGCCTCCCAACAAACTACAATGCATGCACAGACTAACCTGAACCTAATGACAATGAGGACTACACCGCGCTGCTTGAGGGTCTCCAAGGAGTTTCCAATTACGAAAGCCTTAAATGACCGGGTACCCAAACAATTTAACTTCGATAAAAAATGCAAAACCCAACTTCTCGGGGTTCACCGATGCGAGAGGTTGCGTCCTGCAGAGATGCGCATTTTCACGGATGGATCCAAAACAGGCAGTAACACAGGCGCTGCAATCTTCTCGGAGGACCTCAACATACACAGCCACACTATTGGGGGTCCATAACACAGTGTTCCAGGCCGAATGCATTTCTCATGCCGCTTTGGCCATCATGGCCAGGGAAGTTAAGGACTCCCCTTCGGGTACTTACGTACTGTGCTTAGAAAAGGCACCCAAGGACCAACATCACAAACCTATGGGTGGACCAAGGTGAGTGCAGGCAGGCTAAGGAAGCACTCCTTACACTAGAAGGCCGCGGCCGCCTCACGAAACAGGTTGTCCGACTAACAAACAACAGCTGCGTACAGTTACAGTAGCTTTAACTGGCCACGGGTCATTTAACCTTTTAACCGCTTGTGTCGCATTTATGCGACACATATTTCCGTGCCCCTACCGCTCGTGTCGTGTTTATGCGATAGAGACATGCATGATTTTTTCGTTTTATTTTTGTCCTATTAACTGCGTGGTACAACTAAAACCTTTATTAAATAGAGAAAAAAACTTTTTGACTTTTTTTTAATCAATACAACGATTTCTCCTCCTTATTTATTGTAGGTATTATTTTATCGATTTGTACCCGGGCGCTAGGGGCACGGCAATGAATATTTAGCCAAGCGCTTAAAAGGTTAATAAACAACTCTTTGTGATAGGAGTCACAGTCGTCACAGACAGTCCGCTGTGCAGAGCCTGCATGGAGGACGACGAGACAGCAGCTCATGTGCTTCTAAACAGCCCGGTGGTCGCCTCATAAAAGCAAAGTACTTCGGCAACCCACCTGGGTTCGTCTCACAGAGGGTGCCTACCCTCCATGATACTGTGAGTCATCAAGGCGTTGCTGGCCTTTGCTATTACATGTCGTGACTGGATGGATGCGACCACGTAAGAAGAGCCAAGCATCTACACTAACCCTGTAGCCGTATAGCCAGCGCGTATCGATTATTCGATCCACGATGTTCCCAGTCTCCTAAGAACGTTTTTCTGTAGCTACAACGGTAGCTTTCCTTACTGGCTCGTCTGATCGTCTCGTCTTACACCCTGCACTTCGATCACATAAGCCATTGGAATTCTTGTACCAAATCTTAATACCTTTCTAATGATATATCATTTATTCCTATTGGAGCGGATACCAGCTTCCACTACGTAAATTAGCTACCTTAGACTAGTGGAGTGGAGTAATGGCGGTGGTATTTTGTCGTTTACCTATTTCAGCGTTGAGACAATATTCCCGAACACTACACCGACGGGTTTTGGTGTTAATGTCTATAGATACAAAGCTGAAGACCATTAGCAATACGGCCACAACCTAATAAAATATCAATAGATTCGTAAACTGGCCGCGCCGTTGGTACATTTATTTAACCTGTAAATGGAAACCTCTGAAACACCCTCACAGTGGTGGTTTGAATCGAACCTTTTCTACAATCATAAACCAGAGAATTAGTACATCAGCGCGTGCTACGCGACTAGTGTTCTACAGCGCTACAGCTCTTGCTACGCGGCTACGGATCTACAGCGCTACAGATCTTGCTACAGCGCTACATCCCGTGCTACAGCGCTACAACCCTTGCTACGCGGCTACGGACCTACAGCGCTACAGATCTTGCTACAGCGCTACATCCCGTGCTACAGCGCTACAACCCATGCTACGCGGCTACGGATCTACAGCGTTACAACCCGTGCTACAGCGCAACAGCCCGTGCTACAGCGCATGGTCCCTCGAAGTTGAGCTTGAGACAAGACATTTTGTTATCATTTGCCGCAAAAAAAAAGATATTTACGTTACATTTACACAACTAACAATTTAATAAGTCTATTCAAATTTGTTTCAAATTGATGTTATTTCAAGTTAAACAAATATCAACTTTATTGTAATGGTTATTAAGTTGATTTCAGAGTGACTAGCACTATTGAAAAAGTAATAAAATACCTATTTTTGAAGTTGCAGCGTAAACTGCACTTTATTATGTAGGAATTAAAATTACTTTTCCATAAACTCATATTTGTTTACATTTTTGGCAAATAGGTAAGTCGCGAATGCAGATTAGGTACATTGCATTTTCTGGCTGTACCTATTCGATTTCGACTGATCATGCGCATTACTGGTTGCTTCGTTTAGAATTGTTTCAGATGTAAGAACGTGTAAGTAGATCATCAGGATTAGAACCTTTACCTTTAGGGCTTTTGCTTGTAACTTACAAAACTAAGTTTATTGATAATTAACTTAACTAACGTTTGATGATAATTTAGATATAGAAAATAACTAAAATACCAGTGGATATGGAGTGGTAGGTATAAAGGGGATTCCGCTCTGTAAGAATATTTCCTCGGTTTGCTCTAGAAGCTGACTTGGAGCACGTCGTCCTTAGATTTCCCAGCTCGACAAGAGGGAGGAACCAAATTGTCGAGGCGGTCTAAATACCACCTAAAACATCTGAATCCATTTATGTTCAATATTTTGATCCCCTGCAGCCTTTACTTTGCGACACTAAAGTAGAGCAGTTTTATCTCTTGGGTGATTACATTAATTACAAATTACAACTTACCTGATATTGACTGGATTGCCTATAATAATAATGTATCAGTATCGGGGCTAGTATGTAGTGGCAATTCCTCGATTTGCAGACATCTTAGTGTCTTTATGTCTTTCCTTAATGCTCATCAGCAAAACACTTGTCAAAGTTCGAGTGGAAAGTTCATCAGTATTCAGTTACATTACAATCATAGAATTAATGTAAAAAACATTCAACAACAAACTTCTTTCTTATATCTATGGTAACAATGAATGCTATGTTTTCGCTCCCACCAACTATTTACTGCCACATGACACACTTACCACATTTCCACTCACCATTCTGTTTATTAAAAATCATATCTCTGACTATGTTCGTTCGTTGTCACATGTACGAGTAGATCTAGATTCTATATTGAATGCAATTCCTGCTACGCAAAGTCCATGGAATCTGGACCTAGAAGACGGCATTCGCAGTAATGTTACATACGTCTGGGCGTACCTACATTGCAAATCGGAAATCTTCTTCTGGCATGCATTCTGATATGAAATACGAAGACCAAAGTACCAATGACCCCGAAGAGGTTTGTAACTTCTTTTCTGATTTCTCTAATTCAGTTTATGAACAATCTTCCATGAGGGGTGTTTCTTCGAGAGAGGACTATGATCGCAATTCCCTCGTTAGTAAGATAGAAGCACGAATGAAATACTGAGGGCACTCAATTCTTTAGATAGGCCCGACTGTCTTCAGCATAGCTATTCACAATCATCGGACACGCTATCGTATCGAAAATGACACATTTCGATAATAGCTGTTTTGCCTTGTCCTCGACAGCAAAAACAGCTGTCGGCAAAATAGTGGTCGTCCCGTCGTCTATTTCATTTAAACTGACAAAATTTTCGGGTGTTGGACTTGTGAACATCGTTTAGAGGACTCCTACGATAACATTGATTGATGTTCGAAAGCGTATCGAGTGGTTGTGAATGTCACGTTTCTCAAAGCTACCGCTAAAAATATTTGCAGTCATACATATTTAATAAATCACTGGCACAAGGAATTTTCTCCGAGTTATGGAAGAGTAAGAATATAATACAACATAAACTGTAATTTAATTTAGTTACTACTCGTAATCCCTTTTTACAAACAAAACTATTCCACTTTTACCAACCATGGATTAGTAGATATTTTTCATTAATTTAACACCCGCACTCTAATTGCGTAACACACTATCAATCACAATCTGAATAATTTAGAAGGATATTCCTAATCCATTGCTTCATTATATTCGAAAGAATTCTAGCTCTGCTCAACAACGTAAATAACGCAATGAATGTTGTTGAACTGTCAAAATGAAAGCCATGCACACTTGGCGGTTGGTCGGGTTTTTTAGGTACATTCTGGCTTAATAATTTATAAAACGAAACATGTAATTTGATGTACAGACGCCAGCACATCAACCTACTACAATCTGTCAGATTTCTGTAATAGATTTTCAACTTTATCGGTAAAGCATAAGGTTCAATGTTGATTGGGAAAATTTGACAGTTAGGTGTAGGTTGATGTGCTGGCGTCTGTACTTAGGTAATATTTTTCATAATATTAGGTCATATTCCAATACACTCGCGGAATGGGAATAAAACAAAATGATGTTTTATTACAAAAACGATCCGTGTTTGGCTGAGAGCCAAAATAACTTCGCCCCCAACTGAGGGTTATTGAGGAGGGTCTCGGCCTCTCGCCGAACTGGCGCCAGCCTACGGTAGCGAAACTAGTACAGAGTTGCTCTTGCTTATGTACTTACTAGGACTATACAATGTCAATATTATACATAGATATATGTTAGTGTGCTGCATCTTAAAATGACCTACCTATTACTTTAGGGAAAAATAAAAAATCTATTTACTAAAAAAAGGGCGTAGGTACCTACCGTGTAAAACAGTAGGTATCAGACTTTACTGCAAATACCTACTTCAGCACTCAGGTAGAGGTAGGTACCTACACTAGATGCGTTTCATTTAATTTGATTTGATAACATTTTATATCATCATCGAATTCGTAAACTTATATATTATTTGAGTTTTGGCGAGTTTTATATTGTTTAATACACGCTATGAACTCTCCGGGACACTCGCGAAATCTTCGGAGCAAGAGATTCGAGCTTGTCAACTTGAGGATCAATGTTGTAATAAAATTAATTCGTTTAGATATTCTAAAGGTGACAGGGTCGTGCCACAAACAAGGCAGGAACTGAAGGTCCGTCGCCAGCCCGGGCCCCCGTGTGTGAACAAGTTCATATAAAACTTACGGTACCGGTACTTCACACCGATATTTTTTTTGAGCCCTTGACAGAGCACGGTCCGACTACGTCCCAGGCATAGGCATGATCCTAAATTCTGATGTGTGTGGATTTGCAATAGATTATCCAGCACAGAATGTCTTATTTCGTAAAACATTCCATGGGCGCCGTGGCTTAGTTGGTTAAAGCGCCTGTCTAGTAAACAGGAGATCGCGAGTTCGAATCTCGCCGGGGCCTTCAGAGCGGAACTTTTTTGAGATGCTTTAGTTTACGAAATGTAAGTACGTATCACCTTAAATTATTTGCACCAGTCTAAGGGACCTCGCGCACTAGGCGGCCACGACCACGACCAGTGGCTGCAACGACCAAATTAACAAGAAACCATGTT
Organism: Hydraecia micacea; assembly: GCA_914767645.1. Classification (NCBI taxonomy): domain Eukaryota; kingdom Metazoa; phylum Arthropoda; class Insecta; order Lepidoptera; family Noctuidae; genus Hydraecia; species Hydraecia micacea. The sequence goes on along the minus strand of OU611779.1, from coordinate 6,466,260 downwards.
GCGGCCAAGTGCGCGACGTGTATATGGTTTCTATAGTTAGCTTGGTCGCTGCGGCCACTGGCCGGAGTCGTGATCGTCTAGTGCGCGAGGTCCCTAATGGTAAGTATAATAGCTAACGTGGCTAGGGCTAAACGAATCATACTCTACGTGGAAAGTACCTACTTCTGTAAGTAGGTAGGTACCTACGTACAAACCTATAATACCTGGCTTGCCTGCAAATGCAAGTGTTTTTACGATAATGGTACTGATGAGTGTTGTTGTAGGAGTGGTAGCCTGAGTCATGCAGTTAAGCTTAAACTATTGAAAATTTAATTAAAGATAAAATAGTTTTGTTTACCCAAACGATGTCATGACAGGTATTTCCCGATTAGAAAGGTACTATCTAAGTCTAAGTAGGTACTTAATGAACACAGATTGTATTAATTATGTTGATTCGTTATCGTTATCAATTTTCTATAGAAATCGTAGCAGTAATACGTAATTATGACACAGTAGATAAATATAATTATGACCACTTAAGCGTTGTTGTTTACATTGACGTTGTCACTTTATAAATAATACTCAAGTATAATTTTAGTTGTTATAAACAGTGGCATATACTTGCAGTAGATACACAAACAAAAACGTAGAAACAATTAGTTTAATAAAGTTCAAGGCGGGTCAACAACCAGACGGGGATGCAATGCTAGTGCTTTGTTCCGATCCTGAGGGGCGACTGGCCATTTACCCCGAATAATATACCTACCCCCGTTCACGTCAGTAAAAAACAAAATTGTCTCTTTCATATTTTATCACTGAAGTATCACACAAACAAACTGACGGATATCGATCAACAAAAGGTTGGTTATCTAAACAGGGACATATAAAAGGAAAAACAATGGATTTTAATTAAATTTATCACTATACCTACCTACATAAATATAGTGCAAACAAATTATACATAGCTCTACACATATAGTGCAAAATAATCATAAAAATATAGGTAATTCCCACATGGTGATGCCGGTCCATGTGATCTGCACGAAATCCTTTATGAAGCGGCGGCGGTGTAATGATGCTCTAATTAGTGTTGCTCATAAAACTCTAGGTACGTTATACTTAAGTACCTAGGTAATTTGAAGGATATCTTCTTTTATTTTACTCAGGTTTAGGTAGTTAAATAAAGGTAAACAAAAAACCACGTGATATAGTTAACCGTTAGTCGGTTAACTATATCACGTTATTAACGAATTATAACATTGCTAAATTGAAGAGTACAACTGTGACGTAGCAAGACAACAGAATAGACTGGTATTACGTTTAGTCGGTTAACCACATCACGTGGTTTTTTTTTTGTTTACCTTTATCCTAAAACTGTGTGTTGTAACAAACAAAAAAAAATGGGATTCAATCAAAAAAATGTCACAGAGTACTTACTTATTGTAGTGTAGCTGGGCTTAGCTTTATTTAGCTTGGTGATTTTATTTTACCTTATTGTAAGTAGGTACTCCTACATACCTATTGGTCAGGTATATGAGGCAATTTTTATTTATAATGATATGAATATATTTTGTTACTTAGGAAACAATGATATCTATTCCTGATAAATGTAAAAATTGTGGAAATTTTCTAAAGACTGGGGTTTATTTATAAACGATGATTAAAGTTAGGTAAGTGACGTTCAAACGTCAATATGGTTAAACAGTCGCTATTCATTACCTACTTAACTTTAAGCAACGTTTATGAATAAAGGGGTTTAAGTAATATTTGTGGCAGGATGTATGTGGGTTTCCCAGTGGAAGTTAAATATCGAGTCAGCTGCAGTGAAATGATTAATATAAAATTGAGTCATATTACGACTTGTTCTTGGAAAACGAGTGCTGCGGTGCGGAGAAACGGGGAGCATACTCTAGGAAAGGCTATTTCATTCATTAAGCTACTGATGAGACTTGGCCTACATAAAGAATAAAAAAACCCTATTTTTCTGTTCAAAACTGTAGGGTAATTGCGTAACGCACTATCAGTAGCAAATTAGCAATGGATTTTATTTTGACAGTTCAACAACGTTATCAACAACTCGGTGCGAAGCAGTGCCGTGAATTGAAAATCCAGTGCGCGAAAATAAATCGCCGCGGGAAAAACACACCCGTGCTTACCTGGGCTGAGAATGCACCGAGCGCATCCCATTCCCAGCGCGTCTAAAAACGGCGCTAACCAATGCGTCCTTTAGGGTCGGTACCTACAATGATGCTCTTGCTCTAATTAGTGTTGCTTATAAAACCACACACACTTTTGTAGGATACCTACCTACCTCATTTGGTGACATGTATTACCTACTTATGTGTTTGTTCGTTACGTTACAAAAGAAACGATACCTACATAAAAAAGGGATTCAAACCAAAACTGCATTTAATCTTGTTTGAGTTTTACAGGATTTAATGTAACTCAAAAAATGTGTATAAAGTCATGGTAACAAAGTGATACAAGTTTCGTAGCTTATGTCGACGTGACAAAATCAGACTGTTGAATGCCGAAAATAGTCCTGACTGCGCGACTGCGTCGCGTCCGCGCCCCGTCTCTTCTATATAACTTCAAAAGTCGCGTCCGTGTCTCGTCTCCGCCCTGTCCGCGACGCGTCCTCGTCTTACGTCTCTTCTGTCTGGCCTGCGCCTTAGGTAGCCACGGCTCGGGACAGTAGTGTTTTCATTTAAAATAGGTAGAATATTAATGACATACATGGGCAGTTATTTGTGTAAAGTCACAATATTTCCTCGTTATAATATAACACTGAGGTGGAAACTTCGTAAAACTATTGTCAGGATGCACCTAGGCACCTGCTGTGCTCTGGTTTTCCCTTTGGTAAGTATTTAAAAAATAAAATGATAAACCACATTCATTTAAGGGGATGCGCTGGGTAGCCCGCGAGTTTAATTTTTTTTAAATATATAAGTAAATTAAATTTCTCCCCCTTAAAGTTAACATCTATTTCAATCATAGATTAATTTTATGGTAAGTACTTAAAGAAACCTTCAATGGAACAGACTTCATTGAGCTTATTGTTGCTCTAGATATGGAGAGAAACAAATTACAAAGAACAACGGTGAGCGAGTAAAACAAGTACTGCAGCAAGACAAAGCAAACTACGTTTATATGTATGAGTGAATCAGCAGACAGGCTACTGGCGACTGCCTCACAGTTCACTGCTGCCCGAGAGCGCACCGCCCGCACTCCAAAGCCAGCCAGTCAGCGCTCAGCGTGCAACCCGATAGCACTGTTATATCGCGCTTTATTAGAGTTCTTCGAATGTCAACAAACTTTCACCTCGACAGTAAACAAACAAAATATACAAGGAAGTTTACTAAACTGTTTTAATTTTCTTAATGTATTGATTCCTGTACGTAACAAACAACTCAATCAGATCAAATTAATAAGAGTAATTAGTCGTGGTGAAAAGTGTTGATTCAAGTGGTTTTTTCTTGCACGATGTGTAACAATTGAAAATATCACAGAATCGTTGGACGCTGGAGGTTTGTTCGTAATAAAGTTTCATTGCATCACAGCGAGCTGTGTTGAGCATTAAATTGACTGAATGTTCCAATTGTGCAGTGAATAAATTAACTAACTACCTGTGAGCTGTGCTGTTGATCCGCCATGGGCAAGGATTATGGTATGTTCATGTTACAGAAATCATGTTGCATAAATCAAATGGATCTTTCAGAACACACTTTTAATAAAAGTGGAGTTATTGTCTCTTTGTTGTTGAGAGAGATCAAATACCACCGTGCGCCTAGAAAAGTTTCAAGGCAATTCCAATAAACATGATGCGGGTGCAATGCCTTTTAAAGTTTTGTTCCAGACTTCTAGTACTTATATTTTAGTTAAATTCTTAGATAGTATCTACTTAGTAAATGTGAGACTGCCTACCCGATTATTTTCAAAGCTCATTTCTCAATTCGATGCTGTGACCGCCTATTATTTCTGCCTGCCTACTACAGTTTTAGATTTCTATTTTTGTTGGACCAACATGCGACCGCATAAAAACTTTTGACATTTTGTTTTTGGTTGAATGAAGGTATCTGCGTTTTTTATTCGAGTAGGTACAGACCTTCCAGTGTTGAATATCTGAATCCTTTTATTTGACAAGAGAAATTCAATTGAAATCCATTACAATGGAGCAGATCACTGAACTGTGTCCCTTGTTTAATTTTAAATGTTTATTATTTGATGGATATGTTGAGAAAAAATAATTTAATCAATTAAAAATACTTACCTAATTGCAACTGTAGTTGCGCAACAATCACTGTACCTAATGTTTTCACTAAGTTTCAAAATATGCGCTGTGTGAGTTACAGTGGCATGAATTTATCTTTATTTACTTAAAGAGGAGATAAACTGCGATAATTATTTTACATTTGGTGATATTTGTACAGTCGAGTCGAGGTGTAGGTTATTACCAAACTGTAGCAGTTATTGTTCATCTGGCTGATAAATTAGATACCTATAGGTAGATTAGGTAGGTAGTGGGTAACTTACTTGTTATCAAAAAGATCTGCTTTAACTATAACTTTGAAAGATCGAGATGTGGTGTGGTGTTTATTAAAGCTGCAAAATCACACAAAGAAAATCAAAATAATATTTATTCTTATGTTCTTACTTTCTTTGTAACATCTGAAATCGTTGTCATCCTTAGCCCTTAGGCCCTTTGTACACGTAAGGGCTCCCGCACACGGGCCACGGGCCACAACCACAAAACGCCGCCACTGGCATATTTCCTGTAATTTTCATACATTTTATATGGACTCGCCGCACACGGTTGGCGCCGGTGGCGGCCACACGCTACAAATCGTCGCAGCTTGCTTCTTGTGGCCCGCACCGGCCACTAAACGCCGACACAAAAAGCCGCCACACACCACTCGCGCGATTCCGCGCCCCTCTCTCCCTTACCTCAGTAAACCTTCTTCGTCCGAGTCCATTATGATACTGCATGCCTGGGTTAAAAAAAGTAGCAACCACCGACCGCAAGTGTCGACCATCGGCCACAAGTGGCTGTCGCGCGCTTCAGGTACTTTTGTGGCAGTTTCTTGCCTCTTGTGGCGGCGTTTGTGGTTGTCGCGTGTGGCCCGTGTGCGGCAACACTAATGGTTTTACGGCACGGCCGCCGGGCCGCGGAAAAACTAACTCCCCTTTCGTAGGATTTTTGAAAAATAAAATGTTTTATTTGATAGTTTCAAGTAAACAGTTTTGTCGAGTACATTAAAACATTGAATAAATTAGTAGTTACAGGTTTTTTTTTTCAATCTATACCATCAAAAAATGACTTTATATATTTCAAATGTATGAAAATGGAATTTGTTTTCCTCATAACTTTTGTTTGTCTTGGATTGTAAAGCTGAAACTTTCAGGTATTGTTGCCGAGCTTATACCAAAGCCACCTGACTTTTGACCTTGACCCCGAACTTCCCCGTTCAAAAGATATGAATGAATTAAAAATGCATATTTGGACGATATTTAATACGCGGTAATGTACCTCAAATATATGTATATATAATTTTTTTTTTACCCAGTATTGAGCCCTGATAGATAACAATCATATGTGACTATTGATGTTGACGAAAAACGTGCTTATTCAAAACGTATGAATTAATTAAAATTTTATATTTTGAAAATTTAGTTATGGTAAAAATGGTTGTTAAAGCCGCAATATTGTATTCAGTTACTAAGAATTCCTTAACTTTTTACCGTCGGCCAATTTATTTCAAATTCGCAAAAGAAATCGATTTGAATATTAAAGAAGAAATGGCGTCAATTGAAATAGAAATTGATGCTCTACGGCCAATTGTTATTGAAGGTGCAAATGTGACACACAAACTACATTATGACCATGATCGATGGCAAGATAACCTCACATCTATCAGGTACCTCCACAGCGACATGTGATATCTGCAAAGCGACACCGAAAGGGATGAATAATATCGACATGGTATCACAGAGAAGTAATTTTGTCGACAAGTTTAAGTTTGGTCTGTCTACACTTCATGCACATATTATATGCATGGAATGCATCTTGCACATTGCTTACCACCTCGAGTTCAAGAAATGGCAAGCTAAAGATGATTTAAAAATAAAATTTGCCACAAAAAAAAAATTCGAGAACGATTTCGGTATGAAATAGGACTGCTTGTGGATATAGTTAAACAAGGTGCAGGAACTACCAATGATGGAAATACTGGCAGAAGATTTTTTGGAAATCCCGAAGTGACAGCGCAGATCACAGGTGTTGATGAAGAACTTATTAGAAGGTTTGGAGTGATTCTTCAGGTAGTCTCATGTGGAGAGTTTATAGACGTGGAAAAGATTCGGCAATATTGTGATACAACAGTTTATAGATATGTTGAGCTCTATGCATGGTAATATATGCCCTCAAGTGTGCATAAATGAGACATGCATGCCGACATAATTGAGCATAATGACTTTATTCCAATCGGTAAACTTTCTGAAGAGGCATCCGAAGCTCGCAACAAAGATTTAAAAAAAAATCAGAACCTTCTACTCGCGGAAAACTAACAGAATCGCAACAAATGAGGATATTATCCATAATTTGCTGATATCCTATGACCCATATCTCTCTAGTTTCAGACCTAAGATAAGGCAACTTCGTAGTAAACCTCTATCAGATGAAGCCAAATTGTTATTGTTATTAACTTCTAGTTCAGATATAGAAAATGTAGACTTTGCAGACATAGGAAACCTGTCTGACTGTGACATTGACTAATTTAATTATGATTGGGCCTTCTACTGAATCATTGAATTCATATCGCATTATTTGTTGTATAAATTCAATTATTAATTCATTCATACGTTTTGAATAAGCACGTTTTTCGTCAAGATCAATAGTCACACATGTTTGTTGTCCATCAGGGCGCAATACTATGTAAAAAAAAATTATATGTACATATATTTGAGGTACATTACCGCGTATTAAACATCGTCCAAATATGCAATTTTAATTCATTCATATCTTTTGAACGGGGAAGTTCGGGGTCAAGGTCAAAGGTCAGGTGGCTTTGGTATAAGCTCGGCAACAATACCTAAAAGTTTCAGCTTTACAATCCAAGACAGACAAAAGTTATGAGGAAAACAAATTCCATTTTCATACATTTGAAATATATAAAGTAATTTTTTGATGGTATAGATTGAAAAAAAAAACCTGTAACTACTAATTTATTCAATGTTTTAATGTACTCGACAAAACTGTATACTTGAAACTATCAAATAAAACATTTTATTTTTCAAAAATCCTACGAAAGGGGAGCTAGTTTTTCCGTCCATAGTGGGCCGTGCCGTAAAACCGTTAGTGTTGCCGCAGCCGTAGATAAACCGCGCTGTAGAAAAAACGTGTCTGTCAACAAACTTCCATGGTGATCCATACAACACTGATGAACCGTGCCTACATACGACATAGTTTTTCATCGCAAGAAAAACGTAGGTATAGGTATCTACAACTTTCATAGTTTCAGGAAGCAGTACGTCTAGCTCGGGTTATGACCCGAGCTAGACTGTGTGTGTATGTGTAGTACTGAGAACCATATTAACCTCTAGTATGCTAGAGGTTAATATGGGTCTCAGTGCTTGCAGCAAAATAAACTTGCTGCACCTGTTACTCTCATAACATTTGTTGATTGTGCGCACATGCACAATGTTTAATAATAAATAACATTTTTTAGGGTTCCGTACCAAAATGGTAACAAGGAACGCTTATGGTGCGACTAAGTCTGTCTGCCGTCTGTCACAGCTGGACATCTCAAGAACCACTAATGCTATCAACTTGAAATTTGAAATAGTTTTAGATGACGTTTGCCCAACTATTTTGCAAATAAGAAAGAAATAAAAATATATATATCTTTTTTGCAACAGGGGCTGAAAGGGGATCTTAAAAATTCGAAGTATGGCTACTAGGGCATGTGGGGTATCGTATGAAAGAGCGCTGTTTGCACATTCTCAAACAATTTTTATTTTGTTTTTAGGCCGCTTAGTTTGCAATTTTTGTGGAAAAATGTAAAAAAAATACCGATCCCCCCCTTATCTCCTAAGTTTGCATAGAGAATAATCTTAAATTATTCTATGTGATAGAAGTTTATGATTACAGGAAAACACGATGGCTCTAAATAACACACTTTTTCAGAAATCATCAACAAAAATTTCATTAGTTCCACTATCGGTCAAGGGGTGGCGCTGACCTAAAGCTGCAATATTTTCCACCGCAGTGGTACGGAACCCTCGGTGCGCGAGTCCGACTCGCTCATGACCGATTTTTTTTATTATGCTACACCTCGCACCGGCGCGCGGCGCGCGGCGCCGCGCCGCAGTCGGTCGAGTAGCCTCAAGGAAAAGTTACCTTTAGCGTCCTCCTTTCCGAACCATGTATTTCCGGTACTTATGATAACATTTTGCCATGAATCTGAATGTCACAACAAGGCCTTGCTTATATTCAGTCGTGAAGTTACAGCACCGATCCATTTCCCGGGAGATCGGGAGACCTTGGGTAATATGTTAAGCTTTAAACCGGTCCTAATTCGAGTTTTATTTAATTGCTGATAGGCGAATATTTCGTCAAATTTACCTACCAGATTCTACCAACCAACCTACAGGTCTATAAGCTATAAGCTATATAGGGTTGGTAGCACGACCATCGACCACCACACGGTGCAGACATCTAGGCCAATTAAGTGTGGAGTGGACCACTCCTACCGGATAGGGCCGACAGCTACAGACATTGAGGGCCTCCAAAGAGGCTGTCTTGACATACGAGTATGTGATGCCAGATTCGGCAATGCCACGTTCTCAGTATACAGACAGACTTGCCAAACGTCAGTTGTAACTTGTAGTGTACCGAAAGTGGTCGCTCGAAGCTCGAAATACCTACATACTAATTCATGTAGACTACTGATACCACCAGTTTTATAATACCTATTTAATTTTTATGATAGAACTAGCTGCGCCCGCGACTTCGCCCGCGTGCATGACGGAAAACGTTTTAATTTTTTGCGCGGAACCCTAATTCTTTTTCTAAAATAAAACTAGCCTAAGTTACTCCTTATCACATCAGCTATCTGCCAGTGAAAGTCCCGTCAAAATCAGTCCAGCCGTTTCAGAGATTAGCCGGAACAAACAGACAGACAAAAATTAAAAAAAAATGTTATTTTGGAATAATGTACCGTGTATATACATCCATATGCATTTAGTAAAAAGCGGTTATTTTAATATTACCAACAGACACTCCAATTTTATTTATTTGTATAGAAGATTAAACATGAAATAAAAATAGCATTCGACGAAATTATCAAGATAACTTCCTATAGGTATTGCACAAGTCCCGACCCGAGTCGCTACATAACACTGCCCTGCTAAGCTGCTAACAGTATCGTTTGCATAATAAAATTATGTGCGACTGGTCACATGCATTCCGTTATGGATATTTTTAAATACTCAGCGATTTATGATGGTAACTATTTATGTGAGTTTTATAATACACATATTACACATACAAATAGGTATACGCTAATTTCAATACTATAATGATTGTAATAATGACCTGAAAGAAAAGTTTGTGGAAATCATACCCAGGTTGTAGGTATACATTGTACCTAAGTTTAAAGTTCCCAGTTGTGCATAGCAAAACCATAGTAAGTACCATAATAGGCTAATCATTGAAAAATCAGATAACTAGTAATTTTACCATGATTAATTGTTTCCTTGTCTAATGTCCGTTTAAGATTTCTAATCGGTTAAATTCAACAAGGACTTGGATATCTTTAGAAGCAGACTGTTTATGAAAAGCCGATAGAATTTTAATCTGTAATTTTATATCAATGGGCCATTTCTAGATTATTCATTATCACAGTAATTTGGTTATATGAACGGCGTTTTATTATCTACCAATTTATATCCTAATGCCCTAATATTAGCCAATTTGCAGAAATTATCGATCATTATCGTATGATGATAATACTTACTTTTAATAAATAATATGTCGTACGTTTAAAATTCACTCATACTTATAAATACTTGGTTGTGAAATCAACGCCGAATTACCTGATTTACTTAGAACAAGACCGTTTTCTGTTCCAATATAATGTAGAACGACTTGATTGTATGATGTTATCAATTAAGTCAGCCCGTTAGTACCTACACATCCCGTCCATCAAAAACATGTCCGTTGTCTTTGAAATGATTATGCAATGACTCATCGGGGAGATTCTAAGGTTAGAAGGTCGAATGTGCGTCTTTATGTTATGCACGTCGCGGCTCAGCGGACGACGCACAAGCTGTTTGCAGGTTGACCACGAACGAATGTGACAAGACAATTATGTGACATGACTTTCTCACATTTTTATGAGAAATCCGACAAAATGTTTGAGACAACAAAACATCACGCAGGCCTACCTATTGTATAGGCATTTCGTCAGCTATGTTTAAGTCCCATGTAATAGGGGGCGAGCCTACATTGCCATCGACCGGGCACAAATCCAGACTCCGGGGTGCTACTGAGAAATTCCAGATAGAAAAACTAAATAACACTTTACCCACTTTTTTGCCACTTCTTTTCAGCACTACCGCTTGCGACCACTAGACCAGCGAGGCAGTCTGTAAGATATCATCATCATCATTTCAGCCGAAAGACGTCCACTGCTGGACATAGCCCTCCCCCAAACGCCGCCACTTCGACCGGTTCTGTGCTTCTCGCATCCAGCCGAGAGATATCTCTTGTCTAAATATCGTTGCAGTATTTGCTGCGTTGCTTGTCAATCGCACTCGAACTTGATCATTGTTATAATATATGATGGCTAACTTATCGGACATCATTTTATTCGCTGATGACACTTCCCTTATTTTTAAAGTAGATAGAAAAGATACGGATGTCTTACATGTCAACGATAGTCTGGCTGTTCTTTCGAAATGGTTTGCAGCTAATAATCTTCTACTTAATGCGAACAAAACTAAATGTCTTAAGTTCTCATTACCAAATGTACCTCAGGTTGGTCTGAATTTAAAACTTGATGGTAAAAAACTAGATGCTGTTACGGAAACTGTATTTCTGGGAATTACTTTAGATTCAAAATTACAATGGGGCGCACACATTAGAGCTCTTTCAGGTAGATTAAGCTCAGCTGCATATGCAGTAAGAAAAATAAGGCAGTTGACAGATATAGCCACAGCTAGGTTAGTATACTTTGCTTATTTCCACAGTATTATGTCTTATGGTGTTCTGCTGTGGGGATCGGCAGCTGACGTAGATTCAATTTTTATTTTACAAAAGAGGGCAATCCGCGCAATCTATAAAATGGGTCCTCGAGAGTCTCTTAGAAACAAATTCAAAGAAATTGATATACTAACTCTGCCTTCTCTTTATATCTTAGAAAGTATTTTGTATGTTCGCAAAAACTTAGGACTTTTCAAAATAAGAAGCGATTTCCATAATATAAATACACGTAGTAAAAATGAAATTGTGATACCTAAATTTAGATTAACTAAGACTAGTAAGTCATTTCTTGTAAACAGCATCCGTTTTTATAACAAGTTGCCAAAATCGGTTACAGACCTTAGTGGCGGAAAGTTCAAAACCCTCGTCAAACGTGTCCTTATCAATAAAGCATATTATAAGATTAAAGACTACGTTGAAGACAAGGTAGTTTGGCAATAATTCCTTCTGCACATGTGGCTTCCCTGGCACCTCATTAACGGCATAACTACGTAAATGTCTATTAACTGTTCTCAAATTACGATGTTTATTTTTTATTTGTACATACTTCTTTGACATAATCTTTTTATTATTTGACATTATATACAGACAATTTTAATTTTTCACCTATTTATTAGTTGAAATGGCAATCATATCTCTTGGTTTTAGTAGTTTTTTATATTTTATTTATCCTTTTGATACATTCTTATTTTGTAAATGTGAGGACTTTGTAAGCCTTGTACCTAGACTTTAGATCTGTAGACCATTTTTTATTGTATCAAGTACTTACCTGTACTTGTTGACAGGCCTACGTTGTCCTCCCATACCTACTGTAACTTGAAAACATTGTAAAAGCCAATTATTTTTTAAAAGAGTAACCATGGAGTTTCTTGCCGGTTCTTCTCCATAGGAAACGACCAATTGGAACCGTGCACCTAGCATCTGACGTTTCATAAGTGCCCATGTTGGTTTATGTGAAATAAAAATATTTTGATTTTGATTTTGATTTTAATAATGCTCCACAGATATCGCTACATTCCAAAATATAAGCAAGAAGGTAGTAGGCACGTTATAATCATACAGTGAATAAGGCATTTATAAATAGAGAAAACCGCAGGTGTTTTACGACTTTCTCAATCTTCCAGTTCATATTCATATGACGCACAAAATATTGCAGACTGCATAGGTATCGACGTGCTATTTATATTTTCAAAACAAATTATTTTTAAAATAGCGCATACTAGACGTAGACGTACCTAACTACACCTACTTCCAGGAAATGTACATATTTATTGACTGCTGTTATATCTGAAGTCTTCCGGTGATATGAATTCTGTGCAGTGCCAAGAAATATGAAACTGAAATATTTATGTAAACTGCCTAGGTACTTTTGTTAAATTTGTTAGGGAAACAGTAATAGGTAGTACCCACACCCACATAACTACACACATCAAAAGTGTCTAGGGATCAAGCATTTTTATGCGGATTTCTTGAGATTGAGATGTGGCTTTGTAATAAATTTATGATTTTATAAATTTATATGGATCCTTTTTGGTGCATTTCATAATTTGAATCAGGAACTGTGAATCAAATTCGAGTAAAAGATGAAAATCAGCTGTCAATATTTTCCCTATAAAAACATACAACGCATTGAAGACATTATTAGTGCTACTGTTTCCCTACTACTGATTAAAACCAACGTTATTATGGAGCGGCGACGTCATTTAAGCAGGGAAGAAATGCTCAGAGCCGTGGGAATGATAGAAGCTGGTTCCCGGCAACGTACTGTGGCTTTAGCTCTGAATACAAGTCAGAGTGTTATCAGTCGACTTTGGACACGTTACCGAAGCACTGGTACCGTGGCTGAGCGCCATGGAGGACGGTATCGCTGCACCACACGGAGACAAGACCGATACATTCAAATCTTAACTCGAAGAGCTCCAACAATAACCGCCATGATGTTAGCCGTGAGGCTTCATCACTCTTCAGGGAACTTAATTAGCGACCAAACAGTCAGAAACCGCTTGCATGAAGTGAACCTTCATTCCCGAAGACCGCTACGGGTACCACCTATAGCAATGCACAATCGTAGGATTCGATATCAATGGGCTCTTGAACACAGAAATTGGGCAGAAGAACAATGGCGTTTCGTGTGCTTTTCTGATGAGTCTCGTTTTGGTATGAGACCGGATACAAGACGTATACGACACTGGAGAACCCCTGGACGCCAACAGCGATTAAAATCCTGCCAGGAAGTCCATCCTTATAGTGGTGGAACCATCATGGTATGGGCGGGTATTTGGATCGGCGGAAGAACTGAGTTGATTTGGATCAAAGGCAACCTCAACGCTCAAATTTATGCTGAGACGATTGTATCAGACGTCATCGTTCCTCTACAAGTGCAAATCGGTTAATGCATGATAATGCACGACCGCACACCGCAAGAGTTGTAAGACAGACTCTCGCCGCAGCTAACATCAATGTCCTGCCCTGGCCTGCTCAGTCGCCAGACTTGAACCCGATTGAGCATGCATGGGATATGCTACAGAGAAGAGCTCTGCCGAATATGGAGGGTATCCAGTCGCAAGAAGACCTTTTTTTGTTGTTGCAACGAACATGGGCTGCCATTCCACAGCGTGATTTGGATGAACTCATTTTGAGTATGCCAAACCGATGTTCTTGTGTTGTTAGTGTTCGCCGTAGAAACACGGATTATTAATTGTTTAAGTTACCCAATAAAATTTTAAAGAAAACTGTTATTTCAGTCTTTTTTTCGAACTTTTGTGTTAGTGGTTCAAATGTCAAAAATCCCTTTATTAGGAAAATGGCAAATTTCTTTATTAATGCAAAGGTGACTTGGTTTATCGTTACTGTGACAAACGAAAACACTTTATTTGATGAATCCTTAAAGAAAATTTAAATTAATATCAATCAGGAGAAAAGTTATTGCAAAAATATATGTTGATCCCTAGACACTTTTGATGTGTGTATATTACATTTAGTAGCAAGGAATACAAAAAAAACGGCGATATGTGTAACCAACAACCTTATAGGTACAAATAGTTTGTACCTACCTACCTAATCATTAATTTCAGATGAATTGCTAACTTCCTAGCTCCTAAATTAAAAATGGTTAACAAAGTTAATGATGAAGAAGCCACAAAGATGAAAATTTTCAGTTGTGCCGACTTGTGCTCATTATATGAGTGGCTTATCAAGGACTACACTGAACATGCAATATTCCACTTAAGTACTGTACATACACTTTTAAAACCCATCACCGACGCATCGCCATTATCTATGATACGTAAGGAACGTACTCATAAAACATTTTGATTAAAAAGTGATAAATAAATGACTCATTGGTGTCGTTTATAAGTTTTATGCCCTGGCTGAAGACCTTAATTTATTAAGGCAACCACAGGATAGCCCAGTTAAGCAGCCGACAACCTCCTAGATTGACCTGCGAGAGGACATAGGTACACAAAAAAAACCGCCCAAGTGCGAGTCGGACTCGCACATGAAGGGTTCCGTACCACCGTACAATATTTAACGCTACATATATAAAAAAATCACTTTTGTTGTATGGGGGCCCCCTTAATTTATTTTATTTTAATTTAATTATTTTATTGTTGCCGTTTTTAATATCGAGCAAAAAACGGCAAAAAAGTCACGTCTGTTGTATGGGAACCCCCCTTAAACACTTATTTTATTTTAATTATTTATTTTAAAGTGAATAAACAACTAAATATTCTGTGAATATTTCAAGCGTCTACCTGTTGCCGTTATTAATATCGAGCAAATAACGGCAAAAACACGTTTGTTGTATGGGAACCCCCCTTAAATATTTATTTTATTCTGTTTTTAGTATTTGTTGTTATAGCGGCAACAGAAATACATCATCTGTGAAAATTACAACTGTCTAGCTATCATGGTTCATGAGATACAGCCTGGTGACAGACAGACGGACCGCGGAGTCTAAGTAATAGGGTCCCGTTTTTACCCTTTGGGTACGGAACGCTAAAAAAGACTCATTGGTTGGACGCAAAAGGACGCAAGCTACACACTGCAGTCGAGCGTTGATAATAGAGAATTTTCAACAGCAACTAGGGTATAAAGCGTTGCAGCTTGTTTCATATTCCTATGATAGAACTTAATACTTAACTACTGTAATTTTGTCATTGTGGTGGTTAGCCCTGCTGCACCTAGGAGACTATGACCGTGTTTATGACTATGTTGACAAATGACTGTCACTTTTATTAATAACACAAAGCATGTACCGACATGCTTTGTTTTGACAGATTTACTGATTCCGTACTAGTCAGTATTTTAATATTTTTATCAAGACACGTGCGTAAAAATACTACAAGCAATAAGCTTTTAATCACCACGGGGCGGATGTAATAAAAATGGCTAAAGGAAAAAATAGATATTTAATACGCGTTTTTTTTTTCATCGTGGGGAAATGCTCATGCATTCTGCACTACCACGGGGAGATAGTGCAGATATGTGGGACTCTAACCCACTAAAACTCCACGGTGTCCTCCTCTACCGCTTACGGCGGGAACACGGGCTCGCGTTAGCACTTATCCGTGAACCCGCCGCGCCGCCGCCCGTCGGTCGCCGGATCCTCCTCTGGGGAGTATTCCCCATCACCGGCGCACCAGAACACATAGCACGCCGTGACCACCCCAGGGACCTAACCAGCACATGGGCGCCAGACGACCCCGTATCTGGGGGGCACCCTTGGTCCCCCTGCGACGGGTCAGGTCATTGGCCACGCCGCCTGCCAATTTTCGGTCGCAGAGGATAGGGAGAGCGGCCAACGTCATACCAACACTCCTCCTCCCCTGCGACCCCCACCGCGTCCGCCATCAGACGGTGGCGACCCCGTCAAGGCCGCGGAAGGTAGGGAGAGCGGCGCACCACAATACCGGTACTCCTCTCCCGCCGCGGTTTCCAACCCTCAGCCGCGATGCCTCCCATACGACATCGCGGCCCGCCTCAGTTGCGATGTCGCCCGCAAGCTACTTATTGGCGGCTACGTCGTCGGTTTACGGGCAAAACCCCTAACGAGCGGCCCCTCCTCGGGTTCCTCTTCGCTTCACCGTGGGTGACCAAGCCACGGCTACTGAGCCCCCCCCCCCCCCCTAAATGGTCTGGTGGTGCACCTAGATGTGACTGACACAGGAGCGTAGTTTGGCACACACAAAGAGAGGCCCATACCCACGCCAGTGGTTAAAGTCGGGCTATGGAACAGAAACGACATAAACCCCATTATCTAACTTGAAATTCACAGAAGTATGCTATACACTGTTCAATGCACGGTTCTTGAATAATTGACATAACCATAGAAATGTAAAAAACAGGACATAACCTACGTAACAAACCTAACTAGAGTCATATTATGTAGCTTTTTTTTTTTTTGGATGGGTAATCATCTAATGACTCCTCCCGCTCTGGGTGGAGCGGAAGGGAGTGTCAGACTCTTACTGACTAAAACCCACCCGTGTTCCTTCCTTAGCCCTTTATGTTCCGGGGCAGCGGTAACCCTTTCGGACGATCCCGCTACCCATATTAATATATTATGTAGCTTAAAGCTAATAACCTGTTAGTACGTGGATTCTTGGCTACGCTTCATGGTATGGTCATAAAATTAAAAATAACTAATCTTATTGTACAACTAGCTAGTAGACTACTGTCGCGTTATCTACATTTTACAATTTAGTACGCCAATTTCCTTACGTTATGAACAAACAATAGCAATTAATAGTCATGGGGCAATGGCAAGGTCAATGGATAATTTTTCCAGCAGGGGATTGACGAGGTCCCCTTAAAACTGGTCATTATTATTCTAGCCTTTTCCCAACTACGTTGGTGTCGGCTTCCAGTCTAATCGGAGGCAGCGGAGTACCAGTATTTGACATGGAGGACTGGTTGCCAGACTTTCGTGTTTCTGACGACCCGTAACGACTGTCAAAGATCCACGATTGACAGCCAGGACCAACAGCTTAACGTGCTATCCGAGGCACAGAGGGGTCTTGGTATACAGGATGTCCCAGAAATCGACCGACATGGTGGTGATAGCTTTGCTCAAGCCCTCCCAAAATAACAAAACATATATTCCGCAAAATCTTATTGTTTTCGAGTTATACTAGGTTTTCAAAAAATAAATCAAAATTACCGCCATACGTCATTCTTTTGACTCTCATCTATCTATATATATAAAAGGAGAACTGACTGACTGACATATCAACGCACAGCCCAAACCGCTGGGTCTAGAGATTCCAAATTTGGCACGTACTTCCTTATGAGGTCTAGGGGTATACTAAGAAAGGATTTTTCAAAATTCATCCCCTAAGGGGGTGAATGGGGGGGGGGTGAAATTTCACGCGGACGAAGTCGCGGGAAGAAGCTAGTATGTAAATAAAATCTTTTCATTTATAACTTTTTCCATCAAAATATTATTTAATATTTTCTCTATCCGTAATTACTTTTAATTCTCTATAAAAACTTACAAATTCAACATAAATTCACTATTATTTGAGTTTTCCTCGAAATATTTTTTTGCTAATTTAAACAGTGGGAAAGCTATAAGATTTTGCGGAACATATGTTTTGTTATTTTGGGAGGGCTTGACCAAAGCTATCACGACCTACAGTATGTCGGTCGATTTCTGGGACACCCTGTATAAAGATGGTCACGCATCCACGAACGAACCGCGGCAAGCGTAGCTTAACCTGATCGATCGATCTATGCGGATGATATTACTTAGCCACAAGCGTAAGCCCCTTAAAGCTGGTATCAAAAAGAAAGTTCCCACTTCTTAACAATGCAAGTGCAGGAAGGAACCGAATACATTTTGTTCCATCCAAAGTGGAGTGCTGAATCCAAAGTCCAAACTAGACTAACGCATCCAAACAAAAGAAGATTCGTACAGGCCACTTGTTGAACTGGCAGTAGGTACTTTTGTGTTATAGAACAGACTTGGTCATTTTTATCTTTAGTCCGTCCGTTTCCGTTGACGTCAACTACAAGGAAAAGTTTTTTCCTAAAATTATGTACATTCTCAATCGGGGAGATAATCTTTTGCTACTCATCTGATAATCGATAGGACCTATGTTTATCAGATGAGTGCCTAAAAGCGTTGAACTACTTTCCAAAAACTAGCTAAACACAACCAAAAAGAAAATAATGTTATTGGTCAGAAAGTAAAAATGGGTCAACAAAATTAATCATCAAGCATGGCCTTCAGGCCTTCTAGTTCAGATGGTCAATGAAACATTTAAAATGGATCAGACGTCCATAAACTACGAATGTGCGAGTAATACAATAACTAACAAGGACTGTCCATTATGTGTCACGCACTGTTTGGGTTTTTCGTAAAGGATCCCGCAGACAGGCGCGACGCGACGGTGCGACGCGATTCTGGTTGATCAATTTCCGTAAAGTTTCATAGAAATTGCTCTGCTCCAGTCGCGTCGCGCCTGTCTGCGGGGGCCTTAAACGGCTGCTGTTGTCGCGCGGGGTCATTGTCAGTTGCATCTAATTTTAATTTTATCCTTCCTCGCTTGTACTCGAATTCATAAAACGTTATTCATTTATTAGCAATCTTCCTGAAACGAATTTTCAAACCACAAACGAATGAAAAATAAATTGTAAATAAGTAGTTAATTTGTATCCATTACCTACACCAGGCATGCTTTGGTGTTATAAGTACATATCTACAGTCACAGCAACACCGATTAAAAATACAGCCAAATGGGTAACCAACAACATTTTTCAATAGTTTGTACAGACGCCAGCACATCAACCTACACCTAACTGTAAAATTTTCCCAATCAACATTGAACCTTATGCTTTAGCGATAAAGTTGAAAATCTATTACAGAAATCTGACAAATTGTAGTAGGTTGATGTGCTGGCGTCTGTAGCTGTACCTAATCGGTCATTTCAGCATAGCTATTCACAACAACAAGGAGGATCATGTGGAAATAGTTCTAATGGCAATTTTCTAGAATTGGTGTACCTAACTACCTAGAGTCGGGACTGGGAAATATAGTCGACAGATTGTCCATGTTGGCTGATGTTGGACAGTTAAGCTTCATCCATCACGCCTGTATTTTAGTTATATTGCACCCACATTTAGCCTGTTATTTTCAAGCGGTACGTATAGGGCCTCCCGCCAGATTGGGCGGTGTTTTTGAGTTTTTCCATTAGGAATTTCTGAGTTACAGTCTGGTCTGTTTTGTAACATAAAACTAGTGTATGTTGTGTTTATTTGCGGCTCACGCGATTCGTCCGCTGATCGGCTGCTCAAGACGTAAATAAAGTTACCGTCACCGCCATTCACAATGATGTTGACATAAGGCGTCGGACACTATGGTCCAATTTAATTGTCCTACATCAGATAAAGTTCTGAGATACCTACTGAACTGGTTATTCCACATTGCTATCATAAGGAATCCCCATAATATATTATCTATTTTAAAGCACAGGAAATTACCTATTTAGATAGGCCCCGACATTGTTCGCCGTGACCCCGAAGTCTACTACCTACATCATTTTTTTGACTCGATAAGCTACATGTCAGAGTGCGCTTGTACCTACGTTATATTGATAATCTCTGTGCCTCTAATATGCAATTGTAAAAACTGAAACTATACGCCTAGATATTCGTCATATCCGCTGTAAGTACGAAAAACCGAAAATAACACAATAAAATAAACCATTTGACAGCAGTGCAAACAATCTACCTAATGTTAAAAGAAAACATTGTTTTATTAATGGTGTGGCTGAAATGGTATGTTGTTTGGCTTCCAAGCCATCCTACTTGAAAACCACCTTGAAATGTGAAATAAAAAAAAACTTTACGTCATCATAGGTAATATTGTCTTTATTTAGCCACGGTGGGTCAGTGTGGAACATAGGTGTGGAATACTCCTTACAACATGGTGGATGACACGAATACAGACAGTTTACTATGCGACGCTAAAGCGTGCGCATATCTAGAAGATTTGTTAACATCCTTTTAAGATTTTTTTTTATCTTTAAAATCAAATCCGGTTTTCTAGATAACGTGTTTATTTTGTCTATTTAGTCAAACAGTGCATTACAGTGATAAAATCACCTACGTAATATTAAAAACTATTCACACCTGCCTGTACTCGAGTGAAAATATTTATCTGTTCTGTTTTTTTTCCCGACAATTACGCTATGTGCAACTTAATAATGATTTTACCTATTCAGTAAAATATGGAGAATTTAATCGTGAAAAAGTGAATAAGGATTTGAAGGCCGTAGCAACGCTGAACTAATGTTAATTTTATGCCTTGGTCGGAAAATAGTGAAGTTATTAATATTAATATCATTAAAGAGTTCTTTTTGCGTTATGATTATGAAACACCATATACTTAAGCCTGTTTAATCTAAATGCCAATTATATTTTGGTAGTTATTTCTTGTGGCTTAGTTATAATCGATAAGGCAGGTAACATTAGCGAATAAGGAAAGAAATTCACTGTTACCGCCATGGTTACTCCGTGGTTACCGCACACTATTGGTATGTAGGTGTATACCTACTTAAATAATACTTTGAAATGAAAATCGCATTATTGTTTATTGAGTTTTACTTTAGGTACACGTGTACCTAACTTACAAAAATAAGTATTGAGAATACGAGTTTAACTTGATTTAAAAACTTACATCATAGAAGTTGGGAATCTTTGGAATTTGATCAAAACTGTATCAACTCGCTAGAAAAAGATCACAAACAAGTTTTAATGGACATGATTTGATAACATTACACGTTCGACTAACTTTAACAGTGATGCGTGAATGCTATCTACTATTAATAATTTAAAAGTACAATAGAGTTTTATTTAGACTTCTGTGCGTCACAGACTATTCATAGTTGATCTACTGTTTGCGTAGGCTGTGAGATGTAGCCTATTGTAAACGAGATTGAGGATGCAACCGAGGATCAACTCGAAGCGGTGAGGAGCACTAGTATTAGTTTATGCCATAACGACCGGACTCCGGCAGTTATTTTATTGTCAAACTACATAGATATAAGGACATTGTTTGACGTATTGGAGTTAATTCAGGTCCAGTAAAGTTCCGAAATATTGGTGAAATACCTACTTAGTGAAATTCATAGTACAGTAAGCTGGTTAAGTGGGCCTTGGAGAAACCTCTACTACTGATAATTACAATGAGGTCCCGACACTTTTGTATTGAAATACCGACCTACGTTACTGGGAATAATTAAACCCTATAACTGAGAATGCATATTTTGCTAGATTTTTCGATGTTTAACCCCATAATTGGGAATTTTTAGTTCACCAACATAAGGCAAATGTAATTTTAAACCTGACCACTATTTGGGACACTGCACACTGGACAAATGAAAATGCGCAGTGGTAGACCGCAAAATTCAAATTTTCTTATGTTTTTTGCAATTTGCAGGTCAGTGTCAGGTTGTATCTTTATGTTTTTTGCAATTTGCAGGTCAGTGTCAGGTTGTATCTTGATCAAAATATGATTCTCAACTATAATAGATATGTATTAACAGAATTACAGTCATTAGAATCATTAGTATATCTCTTTAAGTGAGATTTGTTCCATAAGCACATTTCCATAAGTGATTTGTTCTTAAATTCTTATGGAACAAATCTAACTTAGAAAGATGTTATAAGTATTAATGATTCTATTGATTATAATTCTGTAAATACGTACCTGTTATAGTCGCGAATCATAATTTGATCAAGATACAACCTGACATTGAGCTGAAAATTACAAAAAACGTAAGAAAAATTGAATTTCGCCGGCTACAACTGCGTGATAAATAATCCTAGGTCCCTTGGGATCCCACTTATCCAGGTTACACCTGGTTATACCTATCAGATTTTGAAAAGTAAAAAATAATCATGTGTGGTTTAGTAGAACCGACCTAATTATTTTTTCCTATAATTTATTAATGATTCATTATACCTAGTCATAAATTGACAATAAACCAGAATTCCCGCACACAAGAATTTTCGCGAAGTAAACAAGGTATTCAACTATTTGTATTGTAACAGGAAGCTAAGTGTACAGCTAGGGCTTCGCAACAAAGGAACACTAATTGTATGTAACATACCTATGGATTAAACCAATACGTTTACATAAGTAATACCTACTCGGCTTAGTATCTATGGCACACAGTGAGAACAAAATAATATTACAGAAAATAGAGCAGAAATAAAATTGGCTGTTGTTGTAGGTACCTACAATGCAACAAAAATCATCATCTGCCTAGCCTTTTCCCAACTATGTTAGGGTTGACATTCAGTCTAACCGGATGGAGCTGAATACCATTATTTTACATGGAGCGACTGCCTATCTGACCTCCTCAACCCAGTTACTGGGTATACGATACCCCTTGGTAAGACTGGTTGTCGGACTTTCGGGCTTCTGACGACCCGTAACGACTGTCAAAGTTCTACGAATGACAGCCGGGACCAACGGCTTAACGTGCTTTCCGAGGCACGGAGGGGTCTTAGTATGTGAAGATGGTCACCCAGGCATTGACCAACCGCGGCAAGCATAGCTTAACCTGATCGATTGACCCGTACGGCTGTTATCATTATCACTTAGCCACAACACAACTACAATGAAACAATAAACATTCCCCCAAATAGATAAAATATGAGTTGTACTTAGTAATGCAAGGGAAAAACCTACCATTCGCGTATTGATTAGCTTATTAGATAAGATAACACTACGCTGATTAGACAATCCGGTCAGATGTTACACTTTTACTTACCTACATGCAATTAACGAAGTGGCAAAGTATGCTTATATAGAAGGCCGTGACGTCACAGCACTCACAGCAGTCAACCCACATAAACTAATTACCAACAATGTGCCAGTAATTACAGCTATTTACTCAGATAGCTATGTTTAACTTCATTGTCACTTTAGGTGTGGTCTTATCGCACACTTTTTGGCTATATTATAAGTAATTGCTCTGAAAGGTTTTCTGATAATTACTGAAAAACTTGGATTGACCGCAGAACAAAAGATTAAAACATGGTCATAATATTCCGTACATTGATATATACTTGTGAAGTTTTTATGACAGCTATTGTTATTTTATCACAAGTGTTAATGATGTTTTAATATGTAGAACTCTTATCGAATATTAATGTATACCCAGACAAAAACAACTAGACGGTTTTCCCATTGTTAGTTACCGTGACTATCCGTAGGTTTTTACGAATTGTAAATTACTTAATGGTAATTCGCGAAGGAAAGAGGAAAGTCGATTTAAAGTATTTTATAGAATCAAGTTGTGCTGCTGGGGCGTTTGTTGCGCCACTTCTTCTTCCTAGCTAAAAGCACTAGGAAGTGGTGAAGGGCAGGCGTTTTGGGGGTCTTATAAAATTTTGACGTTCAAAAAGTGCTGATTCTCAGCCTAATTTGAATACCTAAATGACTTGATTTTTAACATCATTTTAGAGCTCAGAGAAAACGCCTAAGCTCTAGATTTTTTAAACTCGTCTAATTCCTTAGTTATAGGTACCCGCTGAAAGTCTCGTGTTCACAAATTTAGATTACCTTTATTGATATTAAAAACTCGTAAAAAACAGAATCTTGGTTAATTAAAATTAAAACAAATTAACGCTATCTACAGACAGGCAGATCCGCATTCTAATTGCGTAACACACTATCAATCACAATCTGAATCATTTTGAAGGATATTGCTAATCAATTGCTTCATAATTATTTTCGAAAAAATTGTGTGCTCAACAACTTAAATAACGCAATGAATGTTGTTGATCTGTCAAAATGAAAGCCATTCCTACTGTTAATGTGTTATGCAATCACCCCGCGGATTGGCCTTTACGATTCCTAATAATATGTGAGTGTGAGATAACATGCTGATTGAAAATCGAAAATTCTATAGGTACAAATCAATAATTAATAAGTAGCATAATCGCGGTCAGTTGCGAGTTAGCAACTCTTGTTATGTCAGAGAGAACACGGAAATAATGCCAATGCAGTCGGAATGCGACCGCTATGCATACCTAATGTATTAATGTGTGTAGTATTGTCGACTAATAGCCACGAATCGAAGGATTGACACATACTTAAAATTCAATTTTCTAAGTAGTTAAACGTAAAGAATCTTTATAAACCAAAGAACAAGGAACAACATGACGCTTCCAACGAAACCTCTTTTTTAACCGACTTCAAAAAAGGAGGAGATTATCAATTCGGTTGAATATATATATATATATATATATTATATACATATATATTTTTTTATGTTTGTTACCTCAGAACTCCGTTATTTTTAAGCATAACCAAATAAAATCAACTCACACTTTAATCTTTTATATTTAAAGGGCTTTGAAGGTCCGTGGCATCCGGCATACCTACCTGTCCGCCGATTAGTTTTTTTTTCTCATAGACATACGCAAGGTCAAAAAATTTGGATGTCATGTGATCAACCTTTGAACGTTAATATCTCGTAAACGTGTCGGTTTACGGGGTTTGGTACTAGTATGTTTTCTGTTTGCATTAATGTCAGTGCTTCTAAAATCATAACCTTCCTTTGGCTTTGCCATAGATGGGTAGTAATCATAAAAGTAATGTACGAGTATATCCTTTACGATTTTTACCCGGTAAAGGTACCGCGGTTACCGGTAAAAAGAGAGCTAAATGGCATATAAGTAGGTATTACATTTTAGGAGTCCTATCCTGCCTGTAAAACTTCGAAGCCTACAGGTACCGACAGTGTCCTTTCCTACATGCAGTTAGTTAAGACTGCGTCCACTTTTAGAGCAAGATTCACAGATCGCATTTTGACTTTACTTTGCTCAGGACGTAAAGTAAGCGTTTCATACAGATATGAGTTTTATTCTTATGATGTGTATATTCGTATAAGTGAGCAAGCGTTTTATACGAATGTGAACATTACCGAACTACTATTACCTATACAACAAATAATGTTCATAATTATTAGAATGTGACGCTTAAATACTTTGCCAAGTAAGCGCTTCACTTCATACGAATGTGAATCTTATTCTTATCCACATAATGCTCATATTTGTATGGGACGCTTACATTACTTTGCAAAGTAAAATTAAAGTGCGGTCTGTGAATCTTGCCCATACGCTATCTATTAATAACTCACATAAAATATTAGATAACTCGATGATCGCAATGTTTGGTTAGATCTAGTTACTGGGTAGCGTCATGACTATTATTTCTCCAATGATATCACCGAATTTAACATCTTTACCACTTAACTACAACCTCGGTACCCTTGTACTTACACTTAGTATTTTTCTGCTCAGTTGAACATAACATATTGAAGCAAAATCGCGTAGGTTACCGACTGACGTCCAATAAATTCGCATTGATATGAGAGTTCCCTTTCTAAACACCGCTGGAACTTCAAGCAAACTTCAGCTGTAGACCTATTGGTTGATTAATCCTTATCAAAATCTGCGGCGATAAGCGCGCACGATAGACGTCTTCGGCTCGAAGATTATGTGATAGAAACTGTATTTTGTTTAACCAAAATTTTTACAAGTGGGTGGTTTTATGACTGTGATGACACTATTGAGGAAAACAAACATGATTAATAATTAACAAAATGGGATTTAGTGACTGCTGCATACCGCCGAAAGAGTCCAGTAAGTTATGATACGCTTTCAACCTTGCATTCTGTGTATACCAACATAATTATTTTAATATTTTTGTTGGGATATTGTCAGCACCTTATTTCACGATTTATTTAAACAAAACAATCTGACTTTTTTCCTGTTTGTGATTGCTCCAGAACAACTTTGAATGAACGGCAGCTTATTAATATTAGGTAGGTACCCTATAAGGTGGTAAATACCCAGTGATGCACAAGTGGGGTACTAGGTACTTTATACTGATAGGTGATAACATGTTATCTGCACATTTTGTTTGAAAGGCAATGTTGCTTGCTAATTAATCGCGGAAAAGCCAGGCTCGACTGTATTTAGATCGAGTTTTTTTTTAATAAGTAATAATAATCTGTTATTAGGCTTAGGCTGTGTATTTGTTCAGTAAAATGAACCAATTCTCATCTGATTCCTTTAAAGGGATAGTTAAAGACGAAGGTAAAAGCAAGACCCTGCCAAATTTTTATTAAAATAGTCTTCTCAAGTGGAAAGGTACGAGCGAAGTGGTCTACAAAAGAAGAAAATTGTTCAACAACCGGATCATGAGTTGTCCTGCTTGAGAGTTAAGCAAAGAACCCTACTTGAAATGTTAGAATCAATCAATGGGCGCAATAGAATACGTATGTAATTTAATAGCTCCTACTAACGCGGTTAAGAAACAACTTTTTCTTGAGCACCTAATCACGTAGACTTTCACGCTTTGAGCTGCACGATTTTTGACAAATGCGTGCACTGACTGGACAGGTCCGCTCAATCTGTGTGGTTCTTTCCTCAAAAGACCATTTCAGACACCAATCTACATGGTCTTCACATGATCTGACCAAGATTTTGTCTGAACTTCAAAAAAGACGGTGACCTCTTGAGTTTCTTTCTTCTCAGAATAGTCAGATTGGAAAAGCCGACCTCACCTAGCTTTAAAAAAATATGATTGACGTGTAAAAGTGTTTGTACAAACCTACTTACAGAAAATAAATCATTTATCATTTATTTCGACCTTTAAAAGCAACAGGCGTAATGTAAATATTATTTTGATATGCAGGGTGACAGGGACATCGACGCGCGGGTAGAAGGTAGTGGTCTATATAAGTCATATATTATTTTAGTAGTTTCTGTACTTATAGGATATTTTGGAACTGGTTTACCGATGCGTACTATAAGTTTTAACTGTTTTCATCTCATAAATCGAAAGGGCAAAAATATACCTAACCATGTTTGTTCTGTTTTCAGGAGAGCCGATTCGGTACGATCCGAACTTCAACGGTCCCATCCATCACCGGTCGTGTACGGACATAATATGGCTAGTACTGTTCATCCTCTTTCTCGGAGTATGGGGATATGTCGGCTGGTATGGTAAGTAATATTAGATAAAACTCTTAGGTATTTCTAAATAATATTGTGAAATAATAGATATACTTGCAAAACTAAAATAATGAAAAGGGCAACCAGGCAAGAAATAGAACTATATCTAGTTCTCAAATAACATAAGAAGGAAAACTTCTCAAATGCATTTAAATAGATGACTCACTAAAACCGTTGATCAAATTCCAGGTATGACCAACGGCAACATTCAGAAGCTCCTCGCACCCATCGACTCCCAGGGTGCGCGCTGCGGTCTGGACTCCGCCGTCAAGGACAAGCCCTACCTCGTGTTCTTTGACATTTCCAAATGCTTGTCACCTGGCACTCCCATCGTCGGCTGTCCAACGCCACAGGCAAGATCTTAACAAATCGATTTTAAATCCTTTTTAGGGTTCCGTACCTCATAAGTAAAAACGAGGCCCTTATAAGATCACTTCGTTGTCCGTCTGTCTGTTGACGGACGGACGCGTTCCTGAGAAAAAAAGTAATAAAAAAAACTAAAAAACCCGACTGCGGTAAAGAAACTTAAGTTAAAAAAAAAACTGAAAAGCTACAAAAAGCCCATATTAAATTAAATAAAAGTTGGAAGCAGGCGGGACCCATTTGAGTTTGAAAATATAAAAATGGAATGGTTCCCGCCTGCTTCCAACTTTTATTTAATTTAAAATGGGCTTGTTTTTAGCTTTTCAGTTTGTTTTAACTTAAGTTTTTTTTTTTATTTCCGCTTTTTAGTTTACAAATGTGAAAGTTTTAACTATATGAGTTGTATATATTTTTGAAATCACCTTTTATAATTATAACCCTTCATTTTGATATCCCACTCGATGGTATTAGAAGAAAAAAAATTTTTAAACTCCACAATATGGCACCCCAAATCCGCCATTTTACTTTGTTTTTTATTTTCATGTAGCCCGTGACACTCGCGCCACCAAGACAAATCTAAAGACGTATAATTTATCCAAATCCGTTCATTCGTTTAGGAGTTACGAGGGAACAAAGAAACGGACTTACATACATATAGGTCAAACACATAACCCTCCTTTTGGGTTACGCCGCAGTCGGGTAAAAAGGGTCTTGTTGATAAACGTGTCAAGACCCTTTTCCTCAGGAACGCGTGGAGTTATCAAGTTAAAATTAATATCAAATACTAAGGGCTTTATTCCCTTTAAGCAGTGAAAAAATCAAAAGATACGGGCGTTTATGCCGCATATTTTGATACTCGCAAGGGAATCAAAACCTATGGGGTACTTCCCGTTGACCTAGAATCATGAAATTTAACAAGAAGCAATTTCATGTAGCACAAGTAAATGAAAAAATCCGAAAACCGTAAATTTGTAGTTACATACCTACAAATTTTTACGCAGCCCTCGGTGCGCGAGTCTGACTAGCACTTGACCAGTTTTTTTCTTCTAAACGTTACGATGGCAAAAATAACTGATAAAACATATATTTTCAAAATTTGTTTGGCCCAAAACCCAGCAACGCGAATACCGTTTGCTGAGTCAGCCATTAGCGGTCACATTGCAGCTTGCAGCCCTTCAAATAATCGATAAGAACTATGCTGTAAACATTTTCTATTTTCCAGGTGTGCGTGGAACAGTGCCCAACTGAAACGATATTATTTCAAACGCAAATGACTGCAATCAACTTTATTCAATTTAGATCAAGCATGGTGTGTACAAACGACGTCAATGTCAACACTATGACTTACACGGAAGCAAAGGCATACATTGAGAACGGAAAATGCGCTCCATACGTTTTGAAAAGTCAAGCAGGTAATTTTTCAGTTCTATTATTTACATAATTGTTGTGAAAATGACAGATGATTGGGTGTGATGGTTTGAGTGACACTCTGCCACTAATTTTTGTGATGCTTAGTATTTGGACCACGTGGTTTAATGTGTGGCATGTCCCTCCGGATATTCCTATTAAGACCGCTTGACCTAACTTTGCCTTGTGATAGATATTGTATATTAACTACACTTCAGTGTTATCCCGTTGCATCGGCGATCTGTCTACTCTACAATGCCAGGGGGACAGCAAGCTGAGTCCCAAGTCTGTTAGTCCTGTGACCAGCTGCGTGAGGAACCCTAGCGAGGCGCGCAAGTCGCTGGTGAACAGAGCGACGGCTCTCGACTCGTACGTGGGCTGGATCGTAGCCAGCTGGATGGCCTTCTTCACTAAGACGGATGAGCTCGACACTCACATTGTATGTAGCCGCGCGACTCGGCCGCGCTTGGATCTGATGCACGCGTAGAAGCTTGACTTTAACCTTCGCGCATGTGCACCTGTCCGTGACTGAAAACAGCTACTAATATAACTGTCGTAATCGATTAAGGAATACTCTGTCTGTCCCACTCAAAATTAATACCTTCCTATTATGGTTTCACACAAATTATTGCTTCACATTCACATGTAATTAACTCATATCACTTATCCATACATTAACGTTGCGGTCGACGTTGCTGTGCATGTTTGGTGATCGGAGCAGTGATTGGACGGTGTTTCGTGGACGTTACCGAGTTGCAGAAAAACATAGAGTCCTTGGTCGAAATGTCCACGGAGGAGGTGCTCTCACAACTCGTAAATCTGGTGCAGTTCCAAGAGGTAGATAGAACCCATTTTGTAGCTCATCTCTTTATTTTCTAACAATTAATTTCTCATTACTTTTGATTGTGCATGATCTATAATTATAGCGGTTAGTAAGTAGGTACAAGTATTATAATTGTAAACAGTATTAATCTAAATATAATATTAGGTTATTTAAAAAATATCGTCCGTATTTGGTATTTCTTCCTTTAAGTCTGCCTAACACTATCGTCATCATCTTCGTAACTGGCGAAAATATTTACGTGCTATGCTAGCTATGGATGCGTCAGCCCATCAATACAAAAAGACGTGAGAGCACCACATCAGTGTACGTAATGCACTGGTGGTAGGAGCGGTACACACAAATATTTCCACCAGTTTAGAACTAGTGTATTGTTGTTAGTGAATAAATGACCTAGTGAGATTAGTAAAATAATTAACAGCGCAAATAAATATTATTACCTACTTTAACTCAGTAATATCATATTTTATGTAATTTTTACCCTTATGCGATCCTTTATAATTTAATTAGTATCCGATAAGTACTTCGTTCCCTAGTTTCACTGTATTTTATACAATACTAGCAGCGCCCCGCGATTTCACCCGCATATCCCGGGACTCAAACTATCTCTATACCAAATTTCATCTGAAGAGGTAACAGACAGACACACACTTTCACATTTATAATATTAGTATGGATTCGACCACGCGACCACTAAAGCCATTTGTTGCTATAGCTATTGGGGATCGCGTCGGAACTAGGTCCATTTCACTAACTTTTCCCTTAACTTTGTAATAAGCTTGGTGAAGGCTATGGTGAAAGTAGGTCTTGCTTACAAAACTGTTTAATTTGCAAAACATTTTGTTATCAATTTAGTAAGTATTTATACTTATTTACGAATGTTACAGTCATTATTAAGACACCAATCGATTGGCTAATGGCTAATATATTTTATGCAGACAAAGTGGAAGTAGAGATGTGCCTAATATAAAATTATGTGTATAATCAGCTGTCGGCGCAAATAGTTCAAGACTTAGTGCAGTCAAGGTGGTACCTGCTGGGTGCAGTATTTGGAGTCGTGATCTTATGCTTCTTGTACATCCTGCTCCTGCGCTGGGTGGTCGGGCCAATCGTGTGGACCTCCATCGTTGGACTAATCGGCCTAATGGGATTTTGTAAGTTATTATTTGTTTAAATAAGCGTTTTTTTTCGCCGCCCAGCAATACAATTTTATAGAAAATGAAAATTGGTTTAAAACAGTTAAAAAAAATTTTTATCCGCTATATATGCCTCCGGGCAATCGTTTTATCCCTGGGGCTAATCCCGCATCGTGTATTCGTTTTTTTTTGTGGGTTTTTATACTGGTTTTACCACGGCAATAAAAATATCGTGCACTCAAGCAACTCATTAAGAAATACATTACACGTTTTTAATCATTTGCTGAATCTATATGATTAAGGCAGCAAATTGAAGGTGCATCCCGCTACACTTGAACACAACGCTCACAACGTCAAGCAATACCTACATCCTTTCTGTTTGTAAAGTCCTACTTAATGTATAAAAGGATGTCGAAACGACGGATATAATTCATAACATTGTTCTCTTCGTTACAGGCGTATACCTTTGTTACAAGAACTACGCGTATTACAAGGCGAACCCATCGACTATGCATCAGACTACTAATCTCAAGGGTTACGCAGAGTCCATCTTCAGTAAGCCAGGGACTTGGCTGGTGATACTCATCGCAGTTGCCGTCCTGCTACTCATCCTCGTGTTAATTGTCATTTTCCTGCGAAATCGGATCGCTATTGCTATTGCGCTTATCCGCGAAGGAAGCAAGTAAGTCCATTGGGATGGGATTGAAGGAAAGTTATGCATATGCAGCGGATAGATAAATTGACCACCATCTCAGCAGCTTGAGCAAGTCTTCTGATACAGGTTTGATTGGAAGATCTATGCGCTCAGTAATTACGCTGTGCCAGAAGCTAGTTTATCCCAAAACTACGCCAATAATGCATCTGGCTACCATTTGGTATCAAGTCAGTAAGCCAATCTACCATTAGCCAGTAGTCAATCTTGTGGCAGAAGTGTGAACTGCTCTCAATTAGTAGAAATGAACCGCTTAGTACTAATTTGACTTATTTTCGTCTCTCTCATGACCCGCCTGTTAGTATAAAAACCAAATCTTAGGAAGTTCTGTTTTCTTTCATACATGGTTGTATTAATTTATTTTTATTTATCATTTTCAGAGCTGTGACTGCTATAAAATCAACAATATTCTTCCCGATATTTCCTTGGATTCTTCAGTGCTTTGTGATCGCGTACGGCGTGCTGGTGCTCATGTACTTGCTGTCAATCGGAGAGCCGGCTTTCAAAATAGTTAATTTCGCAAACGACACCTGCGCCTGCGATAATATTGTTGCCCATTATACTAAGGTACCGACATAGAATACTATGATGGAGTAGACAAGTGTTCTTAGTTTCTTCGTGATAATAAGCTTGGTGACTATGGAAAGAAGTCGTTCACACTGCCCGCGCAACGCCTAATCTTTTGGTTTAGATTCCTAGGTGCCTCGAGTCCTCGACTCACCAAAGCAATTACCTTTTCCGGTAAAAAAATATTTGTGCTAACATACCGTCGCCATAATCCCCAAATACTCGGGACCCGAACCGCCCTAGATGTGATAAGCCCAGAAATTAGTTTTAAACAGATACCTCAAGTAGTCACATCACTTTGATAATCAATCCGAATTCTGTTTATCTTTTAGGACAACGAAGCTTGCGATCCAGTCTCCTTCTTAGCAGGGTGTCGCGACCAAAATGACGGAGGAAACTGTAAACTGGCCACGTGCCATTTCACAGGCCTAGACAATCCGCACAGCGTCGTTTACTTACACTGTTAGTATATTTTTATTAATAACAATAATACAATTTATGCGTTAATAAATAGTACCTAATTGTACTAGTTACTAATAGAAATGCCATTTCAATTTATGAAACATTAATTTATCAACGACCTTTTCCCCCACAGTGGCCAACTTGCTGGGCTTCTTCTGGACGATGTTTTTCATCAGCGGCGTGTCGGACATGATGCTCGCCAGCACATTCTCCACCTGGTACTGGACGTTCAAGAAGAGAGATCTTCCATTCTTTACTCTTACTTCTGGAATTTCCCGAACATTACGGTAAGATGTACTTCATGTAACTGAGAAGTTTTTTGTAGCATTCTCACTCTTTCTCATTGCAATCGGTACCTCAGTGCTGAGGATCGTGACCCCAAACGTTCAATATCTCAGTCTTGGACCATTCTTGCGGTTCCTGAAAAGAGAGTCCCAATGTCCGGAGAGTCAGGGCTGTCAATATTTTTTTGTCTGCCCTGAAAATGACTCTCTCCAAACTGTCAGAGGGTCTTCGCAGGATGTGGCTGAAGTAGCGCACAATACGTGTCTTAAACGTTACATTAAATCATGTTACAGGTATCACATGGGTACCGTAGCCTTGGGAGCGCTGATCATTGCCATAGTGCGGGTAATCCGTGTCATCCTGGAGTGGATCGACCAAAAACTCAAGAAGTTCGACAACCCGTTTACTAAGTGCCTCATGTGTTGCTGCAAGTGCTTCTGCTGGTGTCTGGAGAACTTCCTTAGGTTCATAAACAAGAACGCGTACATCATGTGCGCGGTGCATGGACATAGCTTCTGTAAGAGCGCGAGAGACGCTTTCTCGTTGCTCATGAGAAATATCGTAAGAGTAGTCGTGATAGACAAGGTATGTTTAAAAAATATGATGATTTACGATAAATCTTTCTTGTGAAACTTGTCATGTTTTTTAGTAAGTATTCGATTTGTATTCATGAGTTAATTTAAATCATTTTCAGGTGACAGACTTCCTGTTCTTCCTGTCCAAGCTGTTGATATCCGTGGGGGTGGGTGTGGCCGTGTACTACCTGCTCCAGTGGAACTTGTTCTACGAGGTGACGCAGGGCCAGCCTCTGCACTACAACCACATTCCCGCCATCATACTGAGTATCGCCACCTATCTCATCTGCACTATATTCTTCAACGTCTATGAGATGGCTGTTGACACGTTGTTCCTATGTTTCCGTAAGTATCTCATTCAACAATTCCGTACAAATAAGGATCCCAATTTTATAACGTGACAGTTTTAAATAAATATAAATATCAAATATTTACATTACTTTTTTTTTCAGTTGAAGACTGCGAAAGAAACGATGGTTCGCCAGAAAAACCATACTTCATGTCAAAAAATCTTATGAAAATTCTTGGGAAAAGAAATAAGAAATCATAAAGTGCCAAATATGAATGTATGTACGAGTGTTGTGAATGTAAGAAATAAGAGAATAAGTTAACTGTGTCAAACTTATCAAATCATTGTCACAATTTTTACTATCACTTGTACTTCGATTTACACGTTTTATAGGATTTTTTACGATATTTCTATTTGTAAGTTTTTTTTAATAATTTAGATTTGTACTCTTTTACAGTATTGTACCATAGTTTATAATATGAAAACCAAATAATAATTTTGTTATGTACCTTTTAAAAATTTATGATAATGGCTATCACACCATTTTTAAGAGATGCTGAGATATTTTATAATAAATTGAAAAAAGTCTCCACTTATAATATTTGATTAAGTGGTTTGCGATATTGCAAATAAATTATTATGTGATATAAAATTTATCTTGTATCATTACATCACTGACAAGCAAAAATCATTTTCAGGTAAGAAAAAAAAGAGAGAAATTAAAAATGTAACCTGTTACTCTTCCACAACATAGTTTATTCTGTGCTGAGTTAGGAAGGCTACATCGAGCATAGCTTCAGGGTCGAGCAAGTCTTTAACGTCGTCATACTTCAGGCTCTCTTCATATGCAAACATGATGCTAGTATCGTCCAGCATCATCTTGGACGCTGCAAGCGCCAAGATGCAGTTCTTCACTCTTGCCATTGTTTCTCTGTCAGATCTGCTAACAGTCTGTAAAAAAATTGGGATATTGCTTAGTATAACAGAAATCGCAAATGATTTATCAGTAATCATGAGCCGCCACATTAAGCAGGTGCCCAAATACTATAGGATCCAAAGTAAGATTTCACATTCACCCAACTGTTTACCAGATGAAAGCCTATTTGGTTGGTTGGGTGGGTGATCTTAATGTACCATAAACTCAGAAATAAATTATATTCTATTCTAATTAGCTATAAACATAACCAGCCTATACTGTTCCCAATGCTGGGACACAGGCCTCCTCTCGGTGAGAGGGAGTGGGCCGTAATCCACCACGCGGGCCCTGTGCGGATTGGTAGATGTCACATGTCTTAGTTTGGTTCTTTTTCTCACGATGTTTTCTTTCACCGTTTTGAGAGCAGTGGTAATGAAATAAATTACACAAAGTAAAACGTTGTCGTCACGCGTCGCATCGTCTACCGCGGAAACTTCATGCACTGGAGTAGGCTGGGTTTTGAGGTCCTCGCACTGTGTGGATGTGGTCTATGGCGATCACATTCACACAGTGCGACAAATTATACAGAAGTCCGAAGAGGACAATTGGCCCCTATGATATGGCTTGCGTTTGTGGACTATGAGAGGGCCTTTGACTCTATAGAAACCTGGTCTGTTTTGGAGTCTCTGCAGGGAAAGCGACTATGACCTTCCAAACTCAGAACCAGCAAACTGAACATATTCTCCTGCGTCGACGGGGTGAGACAAGAGGACGTAATTTCCCCGAAATTGTTCTCTAATTACATTATTAACATTGGAGGATGTGTTTAAGGCTCTGAACTAAGAAAGATGCGGCATTAACGAGTATATAACACACTTGAAATTGGCAGATGTCAAAGTCAAAGCATTTATTTCAACACACACTAATATTATAAAGGCGAAAGTTTGTGAGTGTGTGTGTGTTTATAAGTTTGTTACTTCTTCATGCTCAAACGGCTGGACCAATTTTGATAAAATTTTGTATGGAGGTAGCTGACACCCTGGATTAACATGTAGGCTACTTTTTATGCCGATATTCCCACTACATCGAAACTTATGCGGGTGAAATCGCGAGTAAGCACATAAAAGGCACTTTAGAAGGTCAATATACAATAAAATAGAATTGATTCTAGTGGCCCCCTTCCAAAAGGAAGTTCTGTATGTAGATGACATCATCATACTGGCTTGGCTGAATCACTGCATGACTTGCAGCAGATGCTGGATGGAGTAGGTGATTATGCTGTACGCATTGGTCTCCAGATAAACTTGGACAAACCCAGGTTATGTTCAATGAAAATGTCATTACAGATTGCTCTCAATGGCAGTGCTCTCGAGGTTGTTCGAGAATATGTTTACCTCAGGCAGACTGTGTTTGATAAGAACAATTTTGAAAGGGACTCCATATTAGAAAAATTCAGCTGGGCTAGACAGCATTTGGGAAGCATGGTTTATAGATTGGCTGCTGCATTAGGTGTCACGGGTTGGATTCTCGCACAGAAAAAATATTTGTATAACCTATACAGATAGTTATTAAACATTGGGCTGATAAATAATATATGTACCTACAATACTGAAGAAACAACATTTAAATAAAATTGGAACAATATTACAAAGGATCCTAAAGTACTGAATAGAGGGCTATTATTCAGTACTTTCAAGAAACAAAAACAATACTAAGTTACAAAAAGTTTTAGCAACACACCTGTGATTCAACATTAGCAATTTCATCTTTGTCACCTTCAACCATATTACTTTGTTCTGCTGGAGAGATCCAGATGTAACCATTGTTACCAATGATCACTGATATGCCACAAGGTAGGTGGTGGAAATGGTTCTTCCTGCGTTTAATAAATGAGGGAAATACTTTGATAAGTATCCCTTGTGATAGCTGAAACAGAAATAGATCTTTTATTTGTATTCAAATCATCATCACA
Source organism: Hydraecia micacea (assembly GCA_914767645.1). Taxonomy (NCBI): domain Eukaryota; kingdom Metazoa; phylum Arthropoda; class Insecta; order Lepidoptera; family Noctuidae; genus Hydraecia; species Hydraecia micacea. Next base: position 6,429,455 of record OU611779.1, on the reverse strand, counting down.
CTTCATCATCATCATTTCATTATGATGATGATGTTCATGTAGATTAAGTGCAACAATCTTTTAACATTTAAAACCATACTATTACTCTTAAATTGAAACAATGGGCCTACCTTGCCATATTTCAAGCTCCTGGTGTGCAGAGAGAGGGAGCCATCTGAGAACACACTCTGTACCTCTGCACTGATCAGATCTCCCTCTTGTAAATGTTTCCTCATCATCTGTTCATCTTCAGAGGATCTCCGCCTCTATAAGTTTCAAAATAACTTTTTTACTAATGGGTACTGTATGTGTGCTTCTTCTTCCCTATGTATAACATTTGGTGTACTACACATAATTGCGATACCTAACTCAAGTCAAATTTAATGACAAAAATAAACAATGACATACCAGTTCCCCACCAGGAAGATTCACAGCTGACAACTGAAGTACAGAGTCCAATCTTGAATTAGTTTCCACCTTCCATCTCCGCTGTTGGACTTCAAGTACTCGCCCCACAATAACGTCACCTATTTCACCAACGTATCGATTCTTTCTAGGTCGAATACATATCAACTTGTTCACTTTTTGCATAACCCCAGCTACTGCAGCTTTTAGAGAATCGTCTACTGCATAAGTACCATGGCCACTGCAATAGAACATTTGAATTAAAACAAAATTATGAGTTTTTATTCTTTGTTATTGAACTATAATTTCGATTGTTAAGCAATAGATAAACAAATCTCACCGCATAAAGTCTTCCATGCCTGTCACAACCTGACCAGGAGTATAAAATCGAGGTAAATCATTGTTAGTAGTAACAGAATGATTAACTCTTTCGGAGGCTAAACGTATCTTAACGTGACTCGTCATTTTTTACGGGAAATTAATTACAATAATAATATAGTTTCAAATAATTTCAAAACAACACGCTACTTTTCTCAACATTCCCAAAGAAACATTCACAGAGTAATTTTTTTTTTGATAGAGATAGAGAAACATGCAAACATGACAAATTGACTTGACATATTATTGGCATTTGACAATGACAAACAGGGTTGCCAGTAGAGACAACTGATAATAAACCGTTGTCCCAGAAATTATACAAAATCAAACATTTTTGAAAAAAAAAAATTTTTCAACGGAATGCAAAAGGAAGACGATCAAACAAATTTTTTTCTGGTGATATCTCTTAGCACTAGTCTAGTAGTAGTAACAAATGTGAATATCGAAGAGACGTCACACACAGTAAAGTTGTAAAAAAGCGATAGTAAATGTTGTGTTGTGTTGTTGTGTGTTGTTGTCTGTTTATAACGTAAAGTTTACTAAAGTAAACTTTACGAGTAAACATTCGAATTCTTATTTCAAATGATGCTGCTATACAAATAATAACTTAAATAAGTGATCAAACTATACAGATTTTTATCCAATTATACAATCGGGCAGCCCTGATGACAGAGAAAAATTCATCGATAAAGAAAATAATAGAATAGATGATATTCTATTGTTCTAAATAATGATACAGTATTATATAGGATGCGTTCCGAGTTAGGAATGTAATCGATATAATCGATTTGAGCGGCTAAACGCTAATTCGGTACGGGTCATAATACTGTATCATGATGTTATTCAGGAAGGTATTCTCATCTTAGTGATCATCAGTCAGACATTAATTGTTGTGATCATGAATCAGTATGATATTGTTCTGAGGTATGGTATGATGGCGTTTAGTACACATACTATTATATGTATATTCTGTGATGAATGATGATGGTGAGAATCGATGTTCAAAAATTATAGACATGAAAGCACGGCAGTACTTGCTAATTCCATGCTTTGAAAAAATGTCAAATGCTTGTCATTAGTGTCAAAGTTTGTCAAATAAGTGAAACATTAGCGAAAATAGAAAAGCAAATCTAAGCTCGGAAAAATTCAAATATTATTTTGAAAAATGGCTGGAATTTCAGCTGCAAACGCAGCCCCTATTACGGCCACCGACAGTTTATCACAAGCGCTAAAGGCTAACATAATTCCGAATCAAGAATACCTACTACAGGCAAGTTACTCAACCTATATTTTTTCGATATTTACCTACTGATTATTTGAATGGTTTGTATAATTCTGTTATTGTAATGTTACGTTTAGGGCTCGGTGCTGGATGCGGCTGTAGAGGTCTTACTTCATCGCCTGCGTGGGCTGTGTGATAATGTCGACGCTGGACCAGAGACCTTTGATGATCAAGAAGTTTGCTTTAGTTTGCGAGATCCCAACCAACAGGTAAAGTTAATTCAATACAAATACAATTATTGTTAGCGGCGTGCGTGTATGACTAAATGTATGATCATAGCAGGTGGTGTTCTTTACTTTCTGCCTTCTGCTAACTCCTATGGGAAGGTGTCAGTTTATGTATGTGTTTATTTATTAAAATAAATATCTGCTTCATTGTGTAAAGCACATAAGATTATATTTACAAATGGTTTTGAATAAGTAGGTATCAATTAAAACATGATTTATTATTTAAATTTCCAGGCTGCACCGTTGATGTTGAGGGTTAGAAAAGCTCTGGACCAGCGTGAAATGCCATTCCAGCTCCGCTACATTGGTCAACCAGATCTTGGAGATAAAAATAGGCCCACAGTAGTTCGGTCAAGTCTTGATATTGCTTGTAGTGGAATGCTTATTGACTTCCTTAATGAACTGGGCTGCAGAATTGAATTTGAATACAGTGTGAAAGGTAATTTTTGCTCAAATATTTTGTCATGTTTCAATAAAGCATAATGTTTTCCTCTCCTTTCTTTAACTTTCTTCTAAACAGACCTGTTTAAAAATAAATTATGGTAATAACCATAGAAAAATGACAATAAAAGTGTAATTTTTTTTGTTATACTAAGTGTGCATGCGCTAACTTATTCCGACTAAGCTAAAACCTTGGCAAGTTATGTGTACTGTAACTGTATTGTCAATGTTTCCTTTACATCTATCTCTCTAGTCTAGATGTTTAAATGATTGGATTTGTAGTTGATAATTACTCATGCAAGTTGGAATATATTGCAATGAGAATCATTGCTTGATGGAATACTATACTTTAGGTACACAAAATTATGCGTATTGATGTGGAGTTGCGGACACCAGCCCATATTACCTACAATACTTGAGCGTTGTAAGTTGTAACATGCAGTTTCAACTCAAATGGTAATTTGGAGTTGATGATAAGATGCTGTTCATAATTTATGCCCACTACAAGGAAAAGTTTATTTGCAACCATGTAAATATTACTGTAAATACAATACACAAAATAAGCCACTGTTGTGCTTGTGTTAAGACCTACATTACAATTACATTCATTTTCATCCTATAATTATTTCCTAAATTGGATATCAATTGGTTTTTAATTATTTACTTTTTAATTTCACAGGTTACATGTTCAGAAAAGGACGAATGAAGATCACAGTTGCAAAGGTTTTCAAGATATCCCAAGGGTCAATGCCCCCAGAGCCTATATCTCAGAGTTATCTAGTGGAATTATCTGTAAGTAACAGTTTTGTGACAGTTGTAAGTATAACATGTCAGATATAACCAGTGATTCTCTAGTTGCAACTCAAATGGCTTAGGAGCCATTGAGATCATTTATTTTTATTAGGATATATGACATATAATTATGTCGCAGCCAACTGGTTTAATTAGCCGTTTAGTTAACTTCCTAACCTTTTTACCTAAACGGCGCGGCGCCGCGGCCATTCAACTAATGGTCTGAATGATATTCAATTATAGTTTAGGTTGGAACCAATCACGCACGAGCCGAATTGAGTAACTAAGCCAGGGCACCCCAACCAAATGGGTTAGGTAAGAACTGTGATCAACCGCGTGCGAGCCGAGAGAGCGAAGTGAGGCAAGCACTACTTCCAAAGGCCAAGTGGTTAACTAAACGCGAATTTAAACATTTTTTGCGACACATATATAAGGATTAAAACCTATTAAACTTTGTGTGTGTCTAGGAACACACATCACATATCTTTCAGTTGTTTTGTTTATGAAAGCCGAAAATGGCATTCATTTTAAATCTTGGTGTGTTCCATCATAGATTTGTCAGCATTCAATATTTATAATAATAGTAATAGTCTTCCAGACCGTATTTTGTCCATGGTGGCCTATCTCAACAAAGACTAGCCTTTGGCGAAGGAGATATTATAGTGCACAAGTGTGACAAAGGTGCACTCTATTTCCTAACTCTCATAGTAGTCCGATGGAATGGCATGCAATCCGACACGACCGAAAAGAGATCAGGCGCTGGACCAATGGCTTAAACGTGCTATCCGAAGTATGGGGTATCACAACCGCCAATTTCTTAACTCCGGGCTGTTATGAAGAAATTCCTAATCGAAAAACTCAATAACACTGCCCAACCTGGGAATCGAACCTAAGACCTCACGCTCAGCAGCCGCGCTTGCGACCACGAGACCAACGGGGCAGTTTTCAGTCCAATACTTATAAACAGTATCCAAATAACTTTTATTTTTATTTATCATACAGGTGCTTGCGCCTCAAGGTCAGGATATGATAGCAGAGGACATGCGCGCGTTCGCCGACCAGCTGCGCCCTCTCGTGCAACTGGATAAGATTGACTACAAGCGGCTCGGGCACATGGCTGGCACATAACCCATGTTTCTCGCTCCGACTGCCCTCACATTGGCCGACGCGTCGTCGTGGACTCAAATGTAGGTTAGTGTGAAGGCAGCCTTTGTTGTGAAAACAAGTGGTAGCTCCTTAATAGAAATGGACTTTTACTTTATTAAGCATTGTTATATAAAACTGTAAAAAGGCCATGTGTGCAAAATAACTTACTCATATAAGGGTTTCTTAAATCAATACTAATTAAAAAAACCCTTGTGTGTAAGTTTGCAGTACCCGAATAAGTTAACTGCACACCAATGTCTAAACATACAATATTATCATATTATCCAATTATTAGTTAATAATTAGGATCCGATGTACACAGTAGGATGTATATTTATTGATTGATAATAATATTTTAATTCAATTATCTGTTTGTTGAAACAATAGTACTGTTATGTAACTAAACACTAGGATATTTTAATAATTAGTTAAGCCGATGTTCATATCAGACTAAATTAACATTAAGTTGGGATATTTGTTTAACTGATTTGCCTTTTCGTACAGAATAGAACAATAATTTTGATGACAGATTGATATTCGTCTAGGAGTACTAGGTTTAATTTTATATAATACCGAAAATAAAATACTTTGTTATCATACAAAATCTGGGTTCTTCTTTGAATGTTTTATTACGATATGATCCTCTCCGTAGTCCTCATCTTCATGTTTATATCCGTGAACGTAAGCGAAGTTCCCGAAGAACAGGCACTTTTCGTATTTCATTGGGGCAAATTCTGGAAAATACAAGTATTTCCAGTAATTGACTTTATTGGCTCTCAAAACGGTGAAGGCAAACATCGAGAGGAAACCGGCATGTCCTAGAACCAAAAATTCGAAGACATGCGACATCTACCAACCCGCACTGGGCCCGCGTGATAGATTACAGCCCACTCTCTCTCAAAAAGAGTTAGCCTGTGTCCCCGCTAATGGGGATATTATAGACTGATTATGTTGCTTGTTTTTGACTTTATTGGAGTGTATATTACTTAGTAGCTGTTGCCCCCGACTTCGTCTGCGTGTATTTTGTATTTTTTAATACAAATATCCAGGTTGAAAATAAGTCTTAATTTTATAAAGATCGGTTCAGTGTTGTAGGCGCGAAAAGGTAAAAGACAGACGTAGACGTTACTTTCTCATTAGTAGGTATGAATGTAGTTTAATAACATGGAAGTCTTATAGTCATCTTTTAAAGCCAGCCTCAAGAGAAAAAATAATATCTCCATTCAGGAGCGTAGCTACCTCCGTTTCAGCCGTGTCAATAATAGTGGTCCCCAAGCTACAAGGGAGCCCCGACCACGAAGTATATAAGCAAAAATTCGTAATAGGTATATTATCCAAAACCACAAATTGTTATTGATAAGAGGCCCGTAATGATTGAATACCTTATTAAAATTATAGCAATTTTTTTGTGACTACAAAGGCTACAATCTACACGCGCGGTCCAATTCTTAAGCTCTTGCATTTATTTATTAGTAAATCCATAGAAAATGTAACCTATCCTATCCGAGTCAGGATGCTTCAATTTTCGAGGTCGCTATGCCCGCTCTTGAATTCTCTTAGTAAAATGACATTGGCAGTTTAATCTATCCGAGTCAGTATTATCCAATTTTCTAGTTCGCTTCGCTCTCTCTTAGTAATATTACAATGACAACTAATCCGATCCCGGTCCAGAATACTTCAATTTTCGAGTTTGCTTCGCCCTTTTTTCAATGAAAACTTAACGTATCCGAGTCAGGATGCTCCAATTTTCTAGCACGTTCTTCCGCTCTTGCATCCTCTTAGTAAGATACTAAGGTCACAATGACAGCTTACCCTCCCGACTATGCTATTTTATTTATTTCCTATTGAGCTTCACCACAGTCGGATAAAAAGAGTGATACACAGATACATGGGCCCTGTGTTAAAATATGTTTGGGACTAGCTATGGCAATGATTTGGAGAGCCACGAAATTATATAACAACATTGACACAGGCTATGTGTAAATGTATCCTACAACAACTCTTGCATGAAATTTAGAAATTACCTTCTTTAGCTAATGCCTAGAAACCTCTGAAGTCTACGTAGATTAATCTCGTCATTTCTCTAGATCTATGTCTCTAAAAGAGTGCTTTAGACTGCAAGTGTCGATAGGGGGATCTGCAACTGACGTCTCGAGTTGTCACCACGTGTAAGGCCCTTCCAATCGTAGGTACTCGAAACACCCCCGTGGTGGGTCATTCACACCAATCACACCCACTGATATATTTGAGTGAATACAGTGCCAACTTAGACAAATGAACTTCAAATCGTGCCCGGCATCAGTCATTGTTTATCAACCATTATTTTAGCAGTAGTGATTGACAAGTGAACTAAAATGTATGATTACGTAAAGATAAATCATGACCGTAGCAAGGTAGTAAGACGCAAACCCACAAATCATGAAAACGCTAATAATATGCTTTAGAAACAAACCGGTGCCTTCTATGCAGTTGTACAAGTCCATTATGCAATGATTGTCGAATATATGCGTGTCGTTAGATGTGAAGTCGAATGCACATATCTTTTGGATATACGTGGGACATACGCCGCACCTGTGGGATGTAATAATTGTTTATTTATTCAAGTAAATAGTCGATAGACCTCAATTTTAAACTTTGTTATTGACCTGACAAAACAGTTGAACCGATCATTCATATAACTGGGCTTTCCGCTAATCTCTTTATTAAAGTAAATTATAAATGATAGAGGTAAAACACAACATTAATTAAGATTGCTTGCTAAAATAAAGTGGGACCTATATGTCTTGGGAAATATATACCTTACATAAACGATATTAGTTCAGTAATACAACCTATGACCATCTGGTGAGGGTTCCCTTTTAAAAATTAGTGGTTTTAAGGGTCCATAGTCCTGGGCCTCAACTGCACCTGTTGCTGAACAACAATTAAAAGCACGTAAGTGTTATAAACCTGCAGTTTGCTGAATGTTCATAAAACAGCGATATTTTACACTTACTAAAAACAAATAGAAGTAACCACAAATCCACTCTTACATCCATATTTTTCTTATAAAAAGAAATTGTTCAATGTAGTTTCTGACTTTCTTATCATTTAATTAAATGCTCATATGAAAATTATGAGACCAAAATAATGAAATTTACAATGGACCACGAAGTGAATGTTTTTTAAGTTTTCTTTTCCAATCATTGAGTGTAGTCAAAGTCACAGATGTGTTAGCATTCGTATTTTCAAGCGAGTTAACAGAGAGAATTTAAATGCACAGCTAGCTGTCCGAGTTACTTATTATGTAACATTAAGAACAGGTCCGTTGAAGAGTTTGGCGACGTTGATTTTCTAAGCCCATAATATACATGTGTAACGGCTGTACCTAAGAGGCAGAAAGGTAGGCACGTAGGTAGTGATGTGGCGACTTGCGAGCGAGTGGCGACGAACGTGAGCGGTATCACGATGCCGCTGATGAGTCACTCCACCAGCCAGTTCCGTCGCGGATCATTATTATAATGAGATGCATACCCCCTGACCTCAAGGTACAGATAAGACGTGCCAACTTGCCAAGTCCTTTAATTACCATTTCTGTTACTGGCTGTCAACATTGATTAGACATCCTTTACGCACGAATCACGATTACTCATTATTATGCATCATGCGTAGACACTTATGAACATAGCAAAGGCGCGTAGGCCGATCGGTTGCGTGGGTAGCATGACAGGTAGGTGCTGCGGGGAGCGGGCGGAGAGCGTGCAGGGGGAGGGGGCGTCGGTGCTGCCCGCACCAGACTCGCTGGCGCTGCGTAGCCGTGCCGGTTTACCTTGACGTTCACCCAAGCTGGAGGGCCCTTAAATACTGATACTTAGGTAGGTACTTCAGATTACTGCGTGCGAAACTAATGGTTGATTTGCCTGATTTCCAATTGCACTAAGTTGTGAAAATGATTGTGTGCGATTATGCACAATACGCCGCTTGCTGATGATGAAGCAACGCAAGTAGAAATATTAATGATAAGTTCTCATCATGATAAGGAATAATGTGGCTTGCGAATAAAAATGTGGTATATCATCCAAAGTCTAAAGTCTGAGGGTCCGTGGCTAAATAATAACAGCCGCACAGGTCGATCGATCAGGTTAAGCTACGCTTGCCGCGGTTGGTTTGTGGATGGGTGACCATCTTTACATACTGAGACCCCTCCGTGCCTCGGAAAGCACGTTAAGCCGTTGGTCCCGGCTGTCATTCGTGGATCTTTGACAGTCGTTACGGGTAGTCAGAAGCCCGAAAGTCTGACAACTAGTCTTACCAAGAGGTATCGTATTACCCAGTAACTGGGTTGTGGAGGTCAGATAGGCAGTCGCTCCATGTAAAATACTGGTATTCAGCTGCATCCGGTTAGATTGGAAGCCGACCCCAACATAGTTGGGAAAAGGCTAGGCAGATGATGATCATCCAAAGTCTAAAATTTACTTATCGGCAACCTTTTTGGGCATGTAGGTTGGCATGGTGATTATAACGGAACAGATTATTCAGACAGAGCAGACTATAGTAGAGTAGTCGTCCGAACTATTATTGATATCTTACGAGGACAAGCAATGCTTATTGTAAAAAATGCAAATATCAAATGGTCAAACAAGAATCTGTGGAAGGCAATAGTAATTGCAACAGCAATTGCGGAAAATTATGTCGAAAAATGGGTAAAATTGCAATACGTCAATCATTAGTCATAAAAGCATATAAAAGTACGTACTACCGAGGTGCTTCTTTTTATAATTAACAAACACTGCCCGCGACTTCGTCCGCGAATTTATTTTTATTGTCACTTGAATGGCGGACTGAAGGGAATGGGCGCAGTTTCCATGGTGGGTATGGTGTGGGTGTGTAGCTTGGCAACTTGCCGCTACTTATTATTACAGATAATATAATTGTGTTATATTATTCTAATTTTAATATAGGTACTCCACTTACTCATATACCTACTTCATTCAGAGGAATTAGGTATTTAGCAGTACTGCTCAAGGTGCTTTTCAAATAGGTATTTAACTCAGGGGATTTTTCGCGGCTACGACGCGAGTCGCGGCGCGGCGGCGTACAGCTACGCGAAACTGAGGCCTACCTACGTGCCACAAAAAGATTAATCTTACTTATTGTATAGGATACCAGTACCTTCCACTAGTTAAAAAGTTAAGTTAGAAGGTTAGACGAGATGATTGTTAAATACGGTATAGAATTCAGCTTCATGCTTCGCTAGAACTAAGCTGGCTCGAATCCAAGATAGGAAAAGGCTAAGTTATGACAACGACATGAGTTATACTCAACAGCGCATTGTTTTTCCTCATCAACTGTTTACATTCTTCTCTCCTGGAGCTAGCAAGGGAAAACGTCACGATACACAGATTTATACGACACTCTACCTATCTACATTTAATCAAATTGTAATGAAGTACCTAGTCATTAGAGGCACCTGATTAAAATTAACAAGTTAAACGTTGTTGTTGCTTGTTCATTGTTTATTTATTACTGGCAACCCAAATACCTTGCTGGATTATCCCACAGTCTCTCGGCTCTATTCCTAGATTAGGTACGAATAGAGGTAAACAATTATTACTCCTCTCTTGACATACCTAGATGCACAAGGCAGTGCTGTATTTTTTTTTTTTTATTGATATGGAACAAAACAAAATATAAACAGAAATGTCACAAAAACCTCAGTAGGTTTGTCCGGATATTGTTTTTAGATTGTAGGGATAAGAACAAAGTGCTACAGATGTAAGACAAACAAAATCCATATCATAGGTACTCTAAATACATAGACTACCCTAAACATAACCCTTCCAATTGGCTTCGCTGTAGTCGGGTAAAAAGAGCTCAGCGCTCTACATTTAGCTGGCTCGAAAATTTATTTTCGTTGCTTTGCTCTTAAGATCGATTTATTGCAAGTAGGTACCTACCTGATAAAACTGATAATGCTGCTATAATCTTCGTTCATGCCAAATACCTATATTGTGTATGGCAATGTAACTTGAGCATTTGACCTTCAACGGTTCGCTGGCTTCGTGTCTCTGAACTTAATAAGAATAACTCAAGAATGCCCATAATAGTTATTTGCCCTTAATAATTAGAACAGCTCTGCTATTCACGGTAGGTAAATAGGTACTAAACTTAGGTACAGTATTTTTATCTCACGAAGCGACGCGCACTTTACTCGTGGTAACCAAGTGTACAAACATGCTGTGAATGTGTGCGTGAAGACGAGTAGCGTCAGCACATAACACACACACTTCCGACTTCGTCATTGTCTCGGACGGTACCGAGAGCTCATGCACTTACACACACATTTATAGTGTTTGTACACTTGGTGACCACAAGTAAAGCGCGCGTCGTTTCGTGAGATAAAAATATTATATCAACGTTACAAACATAAACGTGTACTTACTGCTTAAAAAAGGTAAGTACTACCTACCTACCTACTAATGAAAGTCGTCAAAACGGACCAACTCTGAATGTGAATTAGTTCAGTAGGTAGTCGTGATATACATTATGCACGTATAGGTCGCGTAATTCCTCTATTGCACGCAATGTGTACCACAAAATTGTGCTCCTTGGTTGGAAATAAGTAATCAGCAGATTTTAAAAATAAAGTGTTATAGTGGCTATTTAATGGTTATAATGGGAGCTTCTATAGGACCCGTAATCTTAAACGTAAATTTGATACAAAAGTGCATTTCTTATTATAATGCCTCTTATTCAAAATGGTTTAATAATAATTATTAAACCATTTTTAACAATTATTATATCTTACAGACTTATATTTTATGATTATCCATTTTGAATTATTTTGAACGTGTTGCGTGGTTTTTTTAGGTATACTATGACCTTGCTTGAATGTATGATGCGGTCATATCATTTAAAAACCTACTTAATTAAATTTTCATCAGTACCTACCTATTCATGATACTTTTCGGCTAGTAGGTTATTCCTAGTGTGTATTTCCAGATGGACTATAAAAAATAGAATGCGTTTTTGTTCGTGGATGCGTATTTCATACAGTGTGCCAACATTTTGATCCTATCCGAGCACGTAACGCTTGCTCCTCTTTCGACAAAGTGGGAGCTCTACCTGCGTGGCCTGCGCCCGTCCATTTCACAGATGTCTAACTTGATAAAAGTAATCTTCTTCGTTTATTCCCGCGTTTAGAATTATTTATTTTTTCTATTAGTTTCATTTAGATTCCTCTTAAGATTACACTAGGTAAATTGTTAATGCAAGCTTTTCCTCAAATCACCGTTTTTTTACTTTTTCTGTATTATTATCATCGTTTAACGTTACTTATTCCTTCTGGCTACTAAGCTAAAGAAACACTGAAAAATAAATGCACACATCGGATACAGACCCAATAAAACTAGCGCTACCTGGTAACGCCACCACCTTAATTGAACTAAAGCGGAACGCATCGACTGCATCCTGCGATAACCGATACCCAGATAGTTCTAGTTGCACTACTGAGACTGACTGTTAAACTCTTGTTATGACACTAAACAATACATACTAGCCACGTGTTCATGTTGTAATCTAGTACCAACTACAGACTGTTCATTGTTTCAACATCAATCAATAAATCAATTCAGTCTTTTCATAAATTCAAAGAACTCACTCAGCTTAGCTAATCGCAGTCAACTGCTGGACATAAGGGACTTCGACCTCACACAACTCTCGGAGCTCAGCATAGTCAACACTTTGCGTGACAAATTGACAATTCAATTCACAAAAAATAGAAACGAAACGGCGTAATCTTTGTTTTTATTGTCTTGATAAATAAACGAAATAACGACGTAACGAATAACTATAATTATTATAGCTAAAATATTCCTCAAAGTGAATATCAACTCGCATGTCGCTATTTACATAGGTAGAAATTGGAAAGCGTATGGCATGCGCATTGAGCTAATTCTTTAAATGTCCATTAGTCATTCAGGAGAAACCTAGGCCCAATGGTAATTTATTCAGCGGATTAGACAACTCTCCATATAAAGTGCGACCCACCTCACCACACCGGGCAAGTTGCTGCGTAGCGGCAAGCGGAGCTCACTACTCGATAAATTATCTACTCGCACCGAGAACGCACACATCGCCAGCATCACACCTACTTTGACACACCTATTTATATGTAACGCCAATACATTATCTATGTAGGAGTGCTGTGATGCGTCCACGAAGCATGAGCATTGAACATAATATTCCTTTGTGTGGACATTATCCACATGATGCAAACGTATCAGTGCTATTCAATGACTAGTAAGATGTTAGTCAAAGATAAAGCTACTGCCTGCCTACTTTGACGACATCATGGCATGATTTGGATTTTAGATCATCCCAAAGTTATAGTTATCACTAAGTAGGTAGTTGATTTTCATTCAACAGGAATAATAATTTATTCTAGAAATAAAAAAAAAACATTTAAAAGACTACCACCTGTTGCTTTCCAACTGTAGCTACGCTGCTAAATACAACACTTCTTCTCAAAGCAATCCATCTCACATCTAGATTCTGATAAGCCTCAGTCATAATGTAGAGTTCAATATTTTCTGGTTGCATAACATAGCGAATGATTGCTTTTGTTTATGTTCTACACGTGTATTGTAAAAAGCCGCGAGTCGCCACCTGTTTATTGAAAGTGGATACGCATCTTTCTTGGTCGACACGTTTCTTGAATTCAAGCGCTATTGGTGACGCTATATTTCTATAATAAATGCTTATTAAAAGTCCGTCATTATTCATTATAATAAAATCCACCACTGTCATAAAACCAAACGTAGGTAGTGTAGGTACTTCAGGTACTTGCAGTTTATTAGGGAGACTAATAGAAAGTTATAGTAGCGAAGAAAAACTGGTTTTCCGAATAACATAAATGAATGTCATCCTGAAGGCCCGTATTATAATATAACTTTCGAATCCTGATTATTTCAGGGCTTAAGATCGAATTATTTATCTTAAAGCTATCGAAATTCATTGGCACATCAATTAAATTTTCCCGTCGAAGAAACTGTGTCGTCGTATCAACTGCCAAATGTCAATGTGTGCGTCACCGTATCGCCGGATTCGTTTTCTGAGAAGCGGCGGCGCGGGCGCAACGGCACGGCAGGAGGTGCGGTGAGGAGCAAGAGGGGGCACAGGCCGGCGGCGGCGTCAGGCCCATAATAATGCGCGGGGTGGGGGCGCGGTGCCGAGCCCGGGCGCCGGCCCAGCCAGACAAGTTGTCGCTGAACCCCGGAACCGATGTTCAGTGGCCTCCCCTGCCCCGCGCACCGGCTCGCAGCAAATTACTTGGCGCACCCAACTTCTTAACTAACCTGTTTATAACCTATGTGGAATTGGGTATCGATAACATCATTACGATCTGAACGAATTTTTATATGAAACGACACGAAGAAAGCTGTTATTTCATATGTTAAGTTTTTAACGGCATGCGTTATTTTATTCGTGTGCTCGAAACTCGCTAAACCAAAGCGATAGAGCAATCAGAGCTACACAAAGACCTAAGATTAAATTATCTAAAATTTGTATTTAAAATTGATGTTATAATACTATCAATATCATACCTACTCAAGTATCGTCAATTCTTCTTATTGGGCATGATTTTATGCAATATTCAGCACCCGATATTGACCGGCCTAGCATACTTCCACAATGACAACGAGACTGACTCATTCTTTGTTTCAAACTGGGTCATCTACTCCATATGGATATACCAGTAATTGATAAGAATAACGATTTTGTAACTATTCATTATAGTCCTTGCATTCATTTTGAGTACCTATTAAACTTTATGACGCAAGTATCACGGTGGATTAGGCTTAAATCTGTGCTGTAATCGCTCTTAACAAAGAGGATTAATAAATTCAAACAGATTTGGTGGTCGTAGGTACGCTATCATGTCAGTATCTTAGGCTTATCAGAGCTCAAGGTGCAGTCGTGGATGATCCTCCTTGCGCCACAGATATTTATGACATCGGTCACAGCGCTCGGGTGGTCCGCCCGTGTGGCGGAGGCGCACAATCAACAGGAGTTTATCAAGAGGGCAACCGTTAAAAACTCATGGAAACTGATATGAACTCGTTTTAATGATCTCAGCCTGTAGCGCTGGCTGCGAACACAAATAAATTGATAAGTCACTAGTGTATAGACGCCAGCACATCAAGCTACTACAATCTGTCAAATTTATTTAATAGATTTGCAACTTTATCACTAAGGCATAAGGTTCAAAGTTGATTGGGAAAATTTGACAGCATCGGGTAGCTTGATGTGCTGGCGTCTGTACTTGAGATCCCTTTGAAATGGTATTAACAGTTTTCCTAGTTAAGTAACTCTCGGCAAAATAGAGCTTTATTTGACAGATACAATTCGTATTATGTTGAGATTTCTTAACATTTTAAAATGACTACATGAAATAGAAATTAGCCTGGTAACGGTAAATTTAGAATGCCAAAAATATTTATGTCTTGGCACGTTGACATTCGGTAGGTGTAACAATGCCCACAAGAAACGCAAGTGTTTAGTGCTTTCATTAGCACAATTTTATTTGCGTCACGGCCGGTTGTCGTTCCTGAAACTGCGCGAAAAATGTCCACTGTCACGCCATTGACCCTTGTCATGAAGGTAAAGTTCACTATGACTCGTTCCCTTGAGAGAAATTGCTCTGGCATTATTATGAAGTACATTCTATGAACGTTGTAGAGGTAGATTGATCTACGTTGCCCTTATGCTCGTAGCAATGACTGCGTGACTGAATGATGATGCATTTAAAAAACTGTAAATTCGGTTATGCAAAGTTCTTAAAATGTTTTTGCATTAATTGTTGTACAATCCCTGAAACATCAGGGCGATTGTTCGCAAGAAATAAACTCCCGTATTTCATTGTAAAAATTCAAAACAATTGAATAGTGACGACTAACAGATCAGTAACATTTAAAACCCACAATAAGCAACCTATATGACTTTAATAAGACTACTCTAAGGATAGAGGTTAAAGTAAGGCTTAAATTTTATTGTAGCATTTTTTAATTGATTAATTATATGAATTGTGGATGATGGTTAAA
The DNA here is from genome assembly GCA_914767645.1 of Hydraecia micacea. Taxonomy (NCBI): domain Eukaryota; kingdom Metazoa; phylum Arthropoda; class Insecta; order Lepidoptera; family Noctuidae; genus Hydraecia; species Hydraecia micacea. The sequence continues at coordinate 6,413,724 of OU611779.1, read as the reverse complement.
TGATTCTCGATTGGTCATTATTATCCTCTTATTCCCAGAGAAAAAAGTTAGGTGACATTTGACTGGCGGGATAAACTCTCTTGAGAACGAGATAAAACTAAGTTGTTGCTTCATTTACAACTAACTTCCACCCGCGGCTTTTTCCGCGTTGTATGTTAACAAAAAGTAGCCTATGTCCTTCCCCAGGGTTCAAAATATTCATGCCAAATTTCGTAAAATTAATCCTGCCGTTTCGGAGATTAGTCGAAACAAACAGACAGACAGACAAACAAAAAATTTAAAAATTGAATTTTTGTTAGGCATTTAGTAAAAAGCTGTTATTTTGACAAACAGACACTTCAATTTTATTTATTTGTACAGATAATGAATTTCTAAAGTTGTCAAGGCTTTATAAAGTTTTAGTTGGCAGCTCTTATTATTAATTAGTAAAGTTAACCGTACATTAGTGGTATAACTATAAACTTTACATTGATAGCACCTTTATTTCGTAGCTGTAAGGATGTTTTTCATAATGCAAGTGTCTCCACTGCTGTGCAGCTGCAGCAGTGTGCTGCTAGTTGACTGTACGTTAGTTGCCCGTAACAAATCCCGTCCATGTAGACGCTCATGTATAAGTAAATGATAGAAACATGGGCAAGTAACTTTATCAGGATGACCTAAAAACGCAGTCTTAGAGCAGTGCATTATAAACATATCAAGTAAATACTAACAAACGGTATACACGCTGTAGAATAAACGACGGGACGTGATGACTAACAAAGCCACTAATATTCGTTAAAACTGGTGATGTGACAAACAGCACATAAACCATTATTTTGGCACCAGTCACATGTATGTACGTCATGGTCGGTCATCGGTATTGAAAAATTCTTATCTCATTGACGTGTTCATATCTAGGGTGCTCTGTTTTACAACACTTTAATTAATAAGCTAATTTGCAATATTTGTATCTAGGTAAGTGAGAGTTAATAAACAAAGTTGAACGTCGAATTTGTCATAGATTACGGTCTAATAAATAAAGTTGTCTAAATAAAAAAGGTGAATTTTATTAAAGGAAAGTAAAGGATAACAATCTTGTAGGTACTACTAAATACATTGTTTTTCTATGTACCTACATATTGTAAACATGTGCAGACTTCCTGCTGTCCTACGCTAGGTTAGGCCTGTCGGTTCCCCAGGATCTTTAGATATAAGTTCCGATAAGTAAATGAAGTATGTCCAGAATGTTAACTCAGACTAAAAACTGCTATGCTAGTGTCAGATGAGCGGCCGGATCTCGAGGCCTACCACAAGCTCTTAACGCGATCCATTTTAGGACCTAAACTGAACTGTTCTTCTAATTCGTACCATGACGTCAGTTTAACGATTCAGTTTAGGCCGTGCCATCTGCTGACAGGGATTGTCCCAAACTGAGTCGCAAGTTTTGGTTTCATTCATACTTGTTTGGTACCATGACGTCCATAGAGCAGCTCAAGCGATGCAGTTTAGGAACCTAAACTGAAATGTCTTGTTTTTGAATCGTTTTTAATTAGATCATGGTAGGCCACCTGAATGCGATAACCTTGACCGACAGTGTCATACAATCTATCGGTCAAACTTATTACATCGTCTATCACCGCACATCTATCATAGCAACCGCGAATGGTTCGCGTGCAGTGCCTCATTAGCTCATACATTACTCCTTCCGGCAGCAGGAAAATTAGGAGGATGTGCTGCACAATAGGCACTATGGCCTGTACAGGGTAATATTGAAATGTTGTCAGTTTCAAATTTCGATTTGAAGTTGACCTTTTATTTCAATACAAATTTTGTAAAGAATCAGCATTTAAGACCAAGAATACCTCTGTAGAGGGTCAGATGAGGCATAGTTTCCTACATATTCACAACTTACTACTTAAAATCACAGTTGATTGTACCTAAACGAAACTTAGCTCTACTTCATCAGGTACGACACACATGCGCATTTATAAGCGCCTTATGTGACAGGTTCTATAACCGCCTTGTAACAAAATTTTGCAGACAACATAAAGATGCAATCATCTTCGTGCGTTTATGAAAATTTCTGCTTCGATAAGATAACACGTTTTGTTTTGGAGCAGAACAAGTATATGGGACAGGATTTAATCCCTATCAATATAATGATGAAACTGGTCAAGCAAAAATGTGCGATTATAAAATAACGCCTTAGATTCAGTATACAAGACCAAATTTAAATACATCCTAAAATCTTTGATTATATAATATAATCAAAGCCTAAAATCTAAAAATTGCACTTAGGCACTATGTACACGTTTTAAAAATAAGTATTATGATGTCACAAATGTTCATCAGAAAGTAAATTGAATGAGGTTTACTTTGCTATTAAAGTGCCAAACGGTACGAAGAGCTCGAACTACATTATCAGAGGTACCGAGGCTGGTGTCAAAGGGCGTGCTGATTGCGTTACACGACTACACAGGCAACAGGCGTGTTTACAAAGAAGAGCCGTTTCAACGTCGCCGACACCTCTCTGATCTCACCGAACGCCCGCTATCAAAGCCAGACGACATCAATTAACAGAACCGGCCGGCTTGTGTGCCTTTTAACAATACCTTGTTTTGAGGATGATCATGCGATTACTTTGTGTGGAAAGTTTGGATCGATATACAAACCGCATCTTTAGTACGACAATACAATTCTGCGTAGACCTCAAAATAACATTCACGAGAAAACAATTTGGCTGTGCTGTGCGTGCAGGATATGTGAACGGACTCGTCGGACAGTCGGCCGATGTGAGCTCGCTGAATATTATAATTAGTCGAAGCCGGTGTGAGTAATGGCGTCGGAAATAACACGCGGGCGGCGTTGGCGCCAAGCGGAGCGGCCATCGAGCACCGCACACAAACGCAGCGCGCGCGCAGCCGCGCATCCCCCCTGAGCAGAGCGCGCGCCCGCCGCCGCGCCGCGCCGACCGGTCTGTCTTGTGACTTGAGCTATTTATGTGCTAAGGAGTGACGCGATTCAAAGCTGATTTATTTAAGAGATCACCTCACGGAGACTTAAAGGTTGCTCTATTATTGTTGTAACTTCAGGCCTACTGTTAGACATCATGACATAATGTGTTGTACCTACCTAATTGAAAAGCAAGAAAAAATATTCTATTTAGAAGAGTTCTGTACCTACCTGAGTTTAAAGACCACTAGTAGGATAGTCCAGTGCAACGTTGGCGTCGACCAATGAAAATTGCATACTAATCAGCAACATGTTTAAAATTATGCTACCGACTTAATAACTTGCCAATGCCCAGTATTTAAGAGATATCTAAGATCGTATACATTGCAATAATGTGCATTGCACTGTATAAGGCTTCTTAGAAACTAGTCCTAGTATGCCTACCTGCGAAGTACGAGTATTGGCTCTAAGTACCTACAACAAACCATTTACCGTTAATTTAGTTTTATTACATGGTGAGCTGTTACATAAACTTACATATATTACGTATTGCCGTGTGCATATTATTGTGTTCTATTCATACATGGGTTGTGAACAAAATGCATTGGTTGAAAATGTTGAAATCTTGATAACAATCAAAGTTTGGAGTGAAATAATAAAGGTGGAAGGACCACATTCCATTCATCTGAGTTGTACCCCAACAAAGCAGTGAGAGTTTAGATATTTCTGTGTGATTACGACTAGCTGGACTGGACTCTGACATCAAAGCAAACCATATTAGAAATCGAGGTGCAACGGGTACATTCAAACATCTTAACATTTAAAGCAATTTCTGGAAGAGGCAAACAAAGGCACCGCGGTTAATTAGTCTGTGTTTGCGCTGAAGAAACAAACGCGTTCTGAAGACAGACAACACCAAAGTGAATATCCTTTATGCCGACACGCACACATCCGGATACTAAACAATTATAGTAGTCATGGAATTAAGTTTAACAAAAGTAAGAACCGTTCCGGCAGTCACGCGGAAAAACGGAAAATAAACTCACTTCACTGCCCAAGTGCAAATAAGTAACTCAAGCACCTTCAGGGTTCAGGCCACTTCAGGCAAAAAAAGGAACTTAGGTTTTTATGTGCGATTAAAAACAGGTAAAAATATCATAAGTATTTATAATGCAGTTAAAATCAGTCATGAAGGTCAGTTTGAAGAATCAGATAAAGCTATTGAGTTGTAACTTGGCAATATTGCAGTGTTTGGTAACACAAATAGTTCCTAAAGAAGTCGTAGCTTTGCATATACATTTAGTCCATCAAAAAGGCTATTAGACGTGCAAAAGTAAGTCCAGCAGCCTGTTAAGATTTTCTAAGTAGTGATTTCTAAAACCCTTATACGACTAATCTCGGAAATGGAATTCCAGATCAAAAATATAAACAAAGAAATGTCTCAGCCAAAGTTTTTGGAAAAATGGTAAGTACTTAAGTACAGTCAGCTAGAAAAACGTTGATTCTTACATTTTATTTTTATGTTGCCAAACGATACAGTTGATAACGATACATATGGATTTAAAGACACTTGTGGACCAACTAAGGATAAAGTACTATAAATCTCAGAAATCGCATAAAACTTTTCACGTAGGTACTGTAGAGACTGAGACCTCACACAGACTCACACAGACCTCAGACAGACACTCAGCTTAAGTTGAAACCAACTTTGCTAACGGGGCATAGCCTTCGCAAAGTGTGTTGGGTTGACACAATTGGTCCGGCTTACGTTTGAGGACACACAGTTTTATCAGTAAAGTCTGATATTTTTATAGAGTTAGAATTTTTTGAGAACGGAGTAGGAGTTTGAAGTTTTCCTCTGGAGTACGGGCATATGATAGATTTCGTCGATGGACCCTGGCCTCTTAAGCTTTTCCCTCCCTCTGGCTCGATACCGTCCGATGGGGTTAAAAGAGTTTGATGTTAAGATCATTTAATTCCTTAAGCCTCTTGTGAACTGTCACATCAATTTTTCTCATTAGGAGGCCGCGTCGCGTCCTTTACGCCGGTTTTGGCGTGACGAGGTTTAAGCATGACGAAGTTAGTTTGTATGAGTGTACATTGGCACTTGTAAGTCATAAGTCATAAGTCATAGTCATAAGTCATTTAATCATTTGTTAACATAGGTACAATAAATAGTTGTTACAAAAAATACAAGCGCGCTATGTTATACCAGAAGGCGTACAAATATGGTGATATCATATCAATAAATTGACAATGGATGTCATTGATACAAAAAATAATAACGTCACGTGCAATGCTAAAAAATGGACTTGAACTTAATAACATACCAAATTAAAGAGTACCAACTAAGGTCAGAAATAGTCATTGCATATTTTTGTCTGCCAAAAATTCTGAAATGCTGTAATATGCTTTAAACAACAGCAATGATTTAAGCCTATTCTTAAATAAGTTTATGTTTAATTCTTTGATAGAACTAGGTATGTGGTTGGTAGGTAGGTGGTGTAAAAGTTAACTTACCCGACACTTAACATAGTGTTGGATTCGCGAGTTGATCGTCCTGACTTAAGCCTTCTCTTGCAAGGGACGGACCTTACCATGTAAAGTTAATTTCCGGCGTTAGGTATGATTACGGTTAGGATAGATAGGAAGGGCTTGGATGTCCGAACATTGCGAATAAAAGTCTTGTTTGGTAGTGGAGCTATGCCAATCCTTTTATTCGAAGGTGGGCGTAGCTGATGTAGAGACTGAGACCTCCTTCTTGACACAGGCTGGTTATAATTTGATGGCGTGTTCCATTCGGGCATTCAAGCGTGTGTCAAATGAGAGAGATTAGGTTTGACGTGGAAAAAGATAGGAAGTGATAATTATAAGTTAATGTTGCAAAGACACAAAATAATATCTAATGGAATCCATATAGGAGTTTCATTTAATAAATAAGCTCCCATCTAAGCTAGGCTCCCACAGTACTTACCCACATTTCGTAGTGAATTGTGATTCAAGATTTTCTGCTAGAAGGAAGGGCCCGTCCCTGAGACTGGGAGGAGTGAACCCATAATCTGTTATTGTGTGCGTGTGGTGTCAACGCATTCCTAATGATCCTCAAAAGGGCAGTGGATTATGAAATATCTAAAAAAATCCTTATTCTTGTATTGCTGAACTAACTGGGTAATGGGAGCCTACTAAGGGAATATTTTCATTTAAACCACATTTGTTAACATTCTTATAATTATGAATTACGAACTCTTACATTAATTATTAAAGTATATTTTAATCACAGTTATAATCAATTACAGTCTTGTATTAGGGTACAATAACGATTTTCCAAAAAAAAACAGTCGCTCCCATTACCCGACACATGCGGGTAAAGAGAGCCAATTTAACCCTCATATGGGAAATGGGAGCCATAATTTACTCTTTCCTGAAAATTTAACTAAACATACTTTAAATAATTCATCTTAGTAATTAACACAATGAACTATTTGTAACACAAATAAAAAAAATCAACTTAGTACCTAAACAAAACAAAAAATAAAGATAATAGAAAGATGCTAGGCAACCATTACCCGCTGAATACCATTTTGAAAAGTAATAACATAAATATGAAATACTACTTTAAACCTCAATTTAACCAATTGGGCTTGTTAGTGCATGAATCTAGGGATATAATAAGCATAAACATAATAAAAAAAGAATATAAATTCATGCTTACCTCGGCGCTGGCAATCAGCAATTTTTTATAAGCGTGGAGCTAAAAACACATAATCGTCCCTCGTGACTTAACGCACTCGGCACTAACGACTCGTGTTCATCAGGCGAAGTTTCTCGATGGTTGACGAAATCGGATTTAGTATCGCGCAAATGTGCCTACTTTCCGTTCAATCACTATGGCTCCCATTAACCGACCGCTCTCATTACCCTGTTCTCCCCTATTTGGTACAGTATAACTCTGAAAGTCTGAACGGACAAGGATTTGGAATTAGGCGCCATAGTAACTTCTATTCAGTATAAAAAGTTGCGTGAGTCCGACTGCGTCACGCAGTCAATCGCGATAAACTTCAGAAACTGAATGACTCCGAATGACCAAAACAAAATGGCGACCAGTACGTAAATACTTGAATCGATTATTAGGATAACGCAATATTATTTACGATTTTTTTAACGATTCTCTTGTTTAGGTGGAAAACCATTTTATAAATAGAAAATAATAAATGAAAGTCCAAATGTTTAGAGCTTTTGTGTTATTGCCAGTATCATAAAAATAATTTGCACGATTTTATTTCAAACAGTTATATTTTATTCTTGGATCGTAGTTTACGTAACTTTAAAGCTGAAAGCTGTGTGCATTGTTATATTTTACCTATTTTAGATAATTATGCCTACAATTTTAGCACTAGGTATATTTATAGTACAGACGCCGCCAGGGCGCCAGCACATCAAGCTACCCGAAACTGTCAAAATTTCCCAATCAACTTTGAACCTTATGTTTTCGCTTTGATTAGTAGCTTGATGTGCTGGCGTCTGTACATTTCGACAAACTACACAATTGAGGTTATTATTTCAAATTGGCAACATCTTTGTATACATTTTTGATCTCGGTGTCCATTTCCGACATTGGTCAGTCATAAAATGGTTTACGATTTTTTTATATGACAGGCTATACTAAAGCCAATAAAATTCATAACTAGACATGTCCCATGCATAAGTGTTATAAGACCGTTATAAAAACGGCCGTCAAGAAGTTTTAAAATCCTTTTTCAGCAGTATGAAATCCCAGATGTTCGCTAAAAGATAATAATTCAAAACCAAGTAAGTAAGTTCAAGTGAAACTGCGTCAATACATATATATACAAACCTTAAAAAGTAAACGTACGAAGAAAGACTATTGTTAAATGACACGTGAACTATAACGGAGAGTGTATCCTGTGCTCGCGTGTGCCAAAAATATCCTCGACTTCATAGTTGATGCTGTGCCTACTTGCGTTATGGCCCATCGCGTCGTCCGGCAGCGCATCGTAAATATCACACTCACAACTGCGAATGCAACTCAAACACTAGGTAGTAGGTATGTCGCACGCTAAATTACCCGCCTCAGCTCGAAAACATGGCGAAATATTCCAATACGTCCAACGCACGTCAGTGGACGTCGCGTCGCTGGCGAGTGGCGTCAGTGCCCGGCCGAGCCACAGAAATACTTGCAGGTCCTAAAGCATATTTTTAATGTGTGCTGAAGGGAAACATTTGGCAACTTAAGTAGTTTGCGATTATTTTAACTCTGACATAACTAGATGTTTCTTTAGGGATTCTCGTAAATTATTTGTTTTTAGTAAATGATAAATAAATAAATGATAAATGATTTTATTTCTGTAAGTAGGTTTGTACAAACACTTTTACATGTCAATCATATTTTTTTAAAGCTAGATGAGGTCGGCGTTTCCTATCTGACTACTCTGAGAAGAAAGGCCGAAACAAACTCAGAGGTCACAGTCTCTTTTAAAGTCCAGACAAAATCTTGGTCAGATCATGTGAAGACCATGTAGATCGGTGTCTGAAATGGTCTTTTGAGGAAAGAACCACACAGATTGAGCGGACCTGTCCAGTCAGTGCACGCATTTGTCAAAAATCGTGCAGCTCAACTCAGAACTTGAGGAGCTCAACGATTCGACGAACAATACCAGAGAAAGGACATTTGGGTAGGCCGCGTAAATTACTCAAACTGCCAGATCATGATTAAAACCTCTACTTAATTTCATTTCATTTAGATAAGTAGCAACAATTCTATTTCACGTTTCAACCTTTATCCTGAACTACTCAACCTAGCTACTAAATAATATTGGTGTTTTTAGGGTTCCGTACCAAAATGGTAAAAAGGAACACTTATGGTGCGACTCTATCTTTCTGTCTGTCCGTCTGTCACAGCTGGATATCTCAAACACTACTAATACTATCAACTTGAAATTTGGAATCGTTTTAGATGACGTTTGTCCAACTTTTTGCAAATAAGAAAGAAATAAAAATATATGTTTTTTTTGCAACAGGGCCTGACAGGGGTTCTTAAAAATTCGAAGTGGGGCTACTAGAGCATATGGGGTATCATATGAAAGAGCGCAGATTGCACATTCTTAAACCTTTTTTTTAGGCCGCATAGTTTTCGACTTTTAATGAAAAATATTAAAAAAATACCGTTCCCGCCTCCCCCCCTTAGGGGCCGTTCAAATATTACGTAAGCAGATTTTTTTGCAATTATTAACCCCCCCTCCCCCTCGTCAGCAAAAGTAAGAAAAGCTCTTAACCACCCAAATGCTTGTAAACATTGGTACGTGCACATTTCAATGTGTTCTGGTTGCTTTATTGATTCATGAGCAGCAGTTGAAGTCCCAGTAGAATGCCTGAAAATGCGTTTCTCAAATGCGCTCTTGACCGGTTTTTAGACATTAGAATTATTAACGCTTTAGGATGTTTCCAAAACACACAGTTCAAACCCAGCTAAAATTTAGCAGGAATTGAAATGTAATTTGAATTTTAAAAGACTACAGCACCCGAATTGCGTAACACACTATCAATCACAATTTGAATCATTTTGAAGGATATTGCTAAATTCATTGCCTCATAATGTTCGAAAAATGTGTCTGCTCTACAACGTAAATAACGCATTGAATGTTGTTGAACTGTCAAAATGAAAGCCATTGCTACTAATAGTGTGTTACGCAATTACCCCGCAGTTTGCCCTGATTAAATAAAATTATGTAAGTAATGAAATTATGTTTATGTCTGTAAGCAAATTTCACGCAGACGAAGTTGCGGGCAGAAGTTAGTGTCACAATTTTTTTTTTGTTAGTATTTTAACACTAGATGCCGCCGGCCAGTTAGCAAGGAAATCCTTGCTGACTGATCAGTGATCACTGCGAAGAAATGGTAAAACAAACTCCGAGTAAACTAAGTATTAATATTTTTGTATTGGGACAACATTTCGGCGCTTTCGATACGAGTCCTTTCATTAAAACAAAGTTTAACAATGGATTAGTGCTATTAAACCACTTAATCCATTAAGTCATTTTATTTGTAACATTCAGTCCCGAGTTTATTGACAAGCTATCGGTGCTTTTCAGTGCAAGAGGTGTTAGTAGGAGCTTTAAAATCAGGCTTCCATAATCTGGTGGCCGTTAATCTGATAACCTCTTATCCCTTTTATTGACGCCTGAACCGCCTGGTAATTAATCGTTTGAATGTCCTAATCCTAACATTATCTAAGAAAGACAAGCTTAGAGCCACTTCACAATCTATAAGGCGGTCTTATGCCCATTTTCACTAACGCTAGGAAATACTTAAATTAACGCTTTAATATGAATGCACTGTGCAACATACTAATAAAATATTAGTGCGTTTTTATTTTGGCATTTATTGTCAACAATTTTGACAGTGAAAACGGGCATTAATTGAGGGTTTATTTAAAAGCTTATAGTTAAGACTTAAGAGGCGTTTAAACGTCAAAACAATTATGGTTAAGCAGGTGTATATCGTACTTAAAGTTATTTAAAAAGAAAAAGTTAAGTTAGTTAAATATAAATTATTGCAGAATTGAGTTGAGATAGATTGATATCCGTTTCATCCTGATACTTATTCATGATCTTCATTTAGTTTTAATCTAATCCTCTTTTGTGGTTACAACAGGAAAATTAAAGAGTTCGTTGATCCGACAATACCTACCTCAACAAAACCACGATCAGGAATTGATTTATTAGCAGGAGTTGTTTATCCTAATTGATGACCATAGTATGATGCACATCAACCTACTACACTGTCAAATTTCTTTAAATTTTTTTCAACTTTATTGCCAAACATAAGGTTCAAAATTGATTGGGAAATTTTGACAGTTTCGGGTAGCTTGATGTGCTGGCGTCTGTACCTACATGAGGGTGGCAGGGACATCGACGCGCCTGTTACCATGGATTCAGTACATAAATCTGGTAGTACCTACCTAGTATAATCGGTAAATTATTAGTCGGTTATTAAAAAAAAAATGTACTTACTACCTACGTGGTCAAAATGTATGGAACAGATTTTTTTTAAATACTTAACCGACGAAAAATTTCAAAGCAGGGTACAGAATCATATACTAAATCCATGGTAACAGGTTGCGCGTCGATGTCCCTGCTACCGTGTATATCGAAAAGCTCGTTGAAAATAAAAGTTTTTGGAGAAACTCATTTGTGATAGAATCTTGTCTCCCCATTTGGTCCTTACTTATCTCTCTATGGGACCGGCAAATTCGTAGGAGGATAACCAGAGCAACAACGGTCTGGAAGAACTACGTTTCTTTTTTTGCGCACGTACGTACCTATATCTCTCTATCACAATAAGTTCCTACTGACTGGCACAACGACAAACTACAGCCTAGCCTACAGATAACGAATGGAAAAATCTGCAATTATTATCCAGATCCAATTACACGACACATCATCTTGCATGGAATAGTCACAATAAATGATTAACTGGCTGAACATAGTAGGTGTAATACTATCAACTATGTAAGTACTTTCTTATGAGGGTTGCCCTGTGATCCTTAAATGCAAATAATCAAAACGGTGAAGGAAAACATCATGAAGAAACCGGTACCTATTTCTTAGAACCAAAAATTCGAAGACGTCTACCAACCCGCACTGGGCCCGCGTGGTGGATTACGGCCAATGACTATACTCTCTTTAATTACGGCCCACTCCCTTTCCCCGAGAGGTGTTTCCCAGCAGTGAGAATATTCTAGGCAGATTATGAAATTCAAATGCCAGGAATATCATGCAAGAAAACCTAAACGCAATTTTTATCTTTATACGTTTTTTAGTGATTTTTCTACTTTATCATATCATGCATGATCTTAAATATGAGTGCACTCTTTAAGATCATGCATGATATGATAAAGTAGAAAAATCACAAAAAATCTGAAAGGAAAAACAAAAACTTGCTACCAGACTGTTAAATCCTGAATTTAACAGTCTGGTAGTATATTATGTCAACGGCTGACTGAAAACAACAGTTCTCCTTGACAATAGTTTGATTTTTAATTTTGATTTAATTGTTGTTTAGCCTTTCACCGTTAGAAACCGCGTGTTACTGTGGTGGACCGTGGACTATCAACCACTAAAAAAGTTGAGAATTCTGCCCATTAGCGAATGGGGGAACATGGCAACCTCTACGTTCCTATGAGTTCCAGTGGTTATCTGTTTTAATTGATATGTACTAAACCAATTATTATTTTAATGACCAGTAACTGGTAAGTAGCAGAGTTTTTTCTCCTCCATTATATCGTCGGAGTGGCGGCCCTACTGCGGCATATGATACAGGCATTCCGCATGTGTTGCGGGTATGCGACCGGGGACCGGCGAGCTCGCCTCGTGCCGCCCTGCCGCGCCCGCCGCGCCAGACTGCTCGTCGCCATTACGTTACCCCACACCGCAAATGTGCTCAATAATAAAACAACTACTTTATTGTTTCAGTCTCCACACTGAATGCTTTCGCTGGAAAATAAGAGCGTACACGCTCTATCCTTAATAATAAAACAAATAGGTATGTATGTACTCAGGCAGTGCAGAACAGTGGCACAGACTGCGGTGTACTGGACTGGACAGAACAGAAAACAATTATGGATAGAAAATTCTGGTTTAAGGTTCTGTAGCCAAATGATAAAAAAGGAACTCTTACAATTTCGTCATGTTCCTCAGTCCGTCTGTCTATTCGTCCGTCCGTCTGTCCGACCATCCATCCGTCCGGATGTCACATAGCCATTTTACTCGGAGACTATTTATACTATATCGATGAAAATTGGAAATAAATTATAATATGCGCTGTCATACTGTTTTCTTAGAAAGCCCTTTGGTAAAACCGCAGATGAGCATGTCATCATGATGAGCGTATCAAATGCTAGTACCGGGTAAATACATCAGTCTTTAATTGTTTAGTAGGTAGTTTAACTTCGACAGTATCATAACTACATCCAATTTGATTGGAGTTGACTAAAAGATGTGACATTGCAACTACAAAATTAAATGGTAGTCCAATATCTAGTGTTATTACAATTTCAAAGTAATTCAATTATCAGTTATTCTGACACAGTAATAACATTAAAGTTTTAAGAATGAATAAACAAATTAAAATACTTAAAACGGTAGCTTTCTAAATTATATTTTATTGATTACTTATTATTAAAAAAAAAAAACTGAAATTCTGTTATTTGATTCGGATATTATTAAAATCATTACCTACTTTTTGAGAGTGAATAAACAAAATATTGTATATATTTGAATTGGTATCGATCGATACCAAGTTTTCCCACCACTATGTTTGAAATAAAGTTTTGTTATAAAAGCAGTTTTGGCGCTGCTGTCATTTTTATATTATTGATTTATTTTATTATTTGCAAATTATTATAGTTAAATGTTGAAAGCACCATGCAACCTTTGCCTTTTGCTAGAAAATTATTTTGATACTGATTTAGAAATCATTGGTAGCATGAACTTTTCGTCCTAAATTGAATAACAAATCTGGGCAAATTGTTTGGAAAACTGTCGTTGTTTTTGACCTTGTTTGCTTAATAGAATATATTCTAAAGTTCGATTCTTGTTTACTTCAGCGTGTGTTTGGTTATGTTCAAATCTCATTGGATAGGTTACAATTTTATTAAATATCACACTTCGTCTGAAACGATAATAATAATAATTTATGCTTTACCGTCTGTTGTGTGAAATTGTGTCTTGTAGAGGTGATAAAATAAAGTCAGTGGATCAACGTTGTTTTAGGTCACAATAGTACTTAATATTGTCTATGAGTGAATAATGTTACTTTGCCTAAGACGTCATTGTAAAATAACTATAATTATTGTTTATTAGAACCTATGTTTGGTGTGATATGAATATAAGTAACATAGATAATATACAAATACCGATTGTCTAGCAAACAGTTGCGTTGAACATTATTTCCACGTAAGTAGTTCTGAAAAGTCCATTGAATATTGTTTTATGTAGGTTTGTATTTAGGCTTTTCAGAACAAGTTCTAGATAGTGAACATCGTATAACAAAACTAGGAAGCCGTTATAATTATCTTTGTTAAACTCAAATAAAAGGTTCAAAGGATATACTCAAAAAATTATAAATTAGATACAATATAGTTGAATATTCGACCAAAACTATTCCATTCACTAAAGAAAAAAAAGTCTTTCAGTTTTATGTAAAATATAATAGAATAGGGGATTACATCAGGTAGGTAGGCAGGAGGATGGCGCCGGCGCTACCTGCTCTAGAGCGGCCTGTGGATTTTTACATAATGAATTAAAATACGTTTTAATAAACAATCCTCTTTATTTATTTAATAATAATAATAATAGACGATATAATATTTATTCCTTATAAATGTAGGTAAGCTTCATAAACCCCACATATAAAAATACAATCTTAAACTTTATACACAAAATATCTGTCATCGGATGATGACGGCATAATGCACTATGGCGGCGTGAACATTAAGGCACGATGATAGAGGGCTAAGCCCCAGGCGGCGCCAGGCGGGCGTCGGCGACTAGATCACAGGAGTTACGGAGCAAGGCTCCGGCGGCATACTCTCATCTGAGCGGGGCCGGGAAGGAGGGAACTGACGAGCACCAACGCGGAGCGGAGCACGCAGCAAGCGCGCAGCCCGCTGCACTCTGCACTGGGACGAACGCTGACACATGCACGCCGCTAGATACAGGCAGCGAAGCTATGGATGGCCGCTTTTCTTCTTCGTCCCCGAGGAGATACGGCCGGAATAGTTTAAAAGGCTTGCGTGGTGGACACGGTGCTGCGGGAGGCACATATGCCGGTTGAGGGGCAGGTGGTGGTGGTGTTGGTCGGCGTACAGATAGGTCGATAGGCTCGGCAATTTGCATAGGCACAGGAACAGGCACTGGTACTGGTAGAGGCGTGGGCACTTGCACCGTTGTAGGCACTATCACTGGTGGTGGCGTAGGTAGCCGAGCGCTCTCTGGAGACCCTGCTGCGTACGGCGGAGGTGACGGTGCTGGCTGCGGTGCTCGCCTCAGGAGAGCCGCTCGAAGAGCAGGTTCCGCTTGGAGCCACTTTTGGATCTGACGACGATGTATACCGAACTTTCTGGCTGTGGCGCGTTGATTTCCGCGACATTGAGCGTCACGCCTATACGCTTCGAGAACTTGCAGCTTAAATTGTGGTGGGAAGATACGGCGGGAACCGGCGCGGCCCTCTGAACGACGGTCTGAGGGCGCGGGGGCCGGGTGCGTGTGGGCGGCGGCCATACTGAGGAGAATACGTGTGCGCGTGGCGGTTGACGGCGCCGAACTGACTGTGGCTGCTCTCTCGCCTCGGCACGGCGCGGATGTAGGTGGCGCGCCGCTGCCTGTCCAACGTGCGTGAGTGTGCGACGTGAGTCTCGTATACATGTAAAACGATGTTCACACTGCTAGTTTTAGTGGACTATTTTTTTTTTGTATATTTTATATTTTTGTGTTTACTACTGATATATTGACGTAATCACAATAATGAAAATTCTACTTGTCAGCCTTCATTATTGCTAAAATCATCATAAAAACATTGCATAAAACCACTGAGCCAGAAGGTACAAATAGAGACAATGGTTAGGAGTTGCGGCTAAAATGTAACTCCTCCGAAAGAGCAATTGGATGCCGCTTCTATTCCGTACTAGCATAATCTACTAAAATAGTTTACAATTAATGCACTACTTGTAAAACAAAAAGGTATCATAAAAAAATCGCATGTGTACGTTGCTTTAGGCAGTAATCTCGCCTCATTCTCGGCGTGAAAAAATGCCGCAAGTGGGAGCCGATAGCACGTAGCGCCACCATTTCTATCTCTTTCAAACTTAAAGAATTTCTCATAATAGAAGAAGACAGACAAACGTGCCCTGCCCCGGTCGCTGCCACATCCGTTTACGAAACAAGTTTGCATGCGATGTTGCCATTGTGTGCGCGCGGGCGGCTCACGAGCATCGAGGGGTGCGGGCGGATAGGAATGCGCACGGAACGGCAACAGCGCCGACCGTGGCAGACAGGGTGTCGCCGACTCGCCGCCGTAGACAGGCCGTCGCTCGGCGGCGCTAGCCCCCCTTACACCCGCGCGCACCCGTCCCACCCGCAACGCACATCAACAAGTTATTTCGGCCCAGCCTGTTGCGTTGTTATAAGATCTCAAGTAACATGGTTTAAGCGGGCGGTTACGACGTTTTAGGTTACGTTGCAAACTTAGCGCCATCGCTGTTTCGAGGAAAGTTGTTTTTTTGTTGAGCGGTCGCCTGCTGCGCCTGCCTCGCTCGCGTCCGGCGACCGTGAAAATAGCGATCCAACTCAAAAAAGGACGGCACCGAATAAGTTTCAAAATGTTCAACACAAAATTATAAAATTACAGGTACCTAATTAGTATTTTTCGTATGGAAAAATAATCTTAATTTTATTATAGAAATGGAACTTAACAAATTAACAAAAATTACAAACTACTAATAACATAACACTACATACTTTTGTATTTCTAATTAATTTAAACAATAATGACTATAGTCATAAATGCATTGTAATAGTAAGTAAGTAGGTTTCAAAATGACATTTATTTTGGTAAACTAATTAATTACCGCCTTCCTGATAAAATTCTTTTGAAACTGAAGTTTATAAATTATTATCATAATCTGTGATACCGATACCGATACCATTTATCGATTCTTGGACATCTCTAACTCCTTGTTTTGTTGCAATCACAGTTGCAATCGTACACGTAGGAAGTTGTATTCTGTTTCTGTCAAATCCGACGAGCTTCTTTGTTTAACTAAGTAAAATAGAAAAACCAGGGCACGTATTTCTGTAACAAATAAACATTTTTTTTCTTTCTTAGATATTCTTTCTTTTGTTATCCCTGTATAAAAAGGTAAAAATAAAACGAAATCGAAAACAATTAAGAAAAATTTGAAGTTTGAAAAGTACCTACTTATCTAGATTAGATTATAAATTCAGACGTTATTTTTTGAGGTTTTAAATTTAATTAGGTAATTTAAAAAACGCATTTGGTACCTATATTGAACAAATTATTTTTATCTCCTTCAAATTAATAAAAGAGACGATTTTATATATTAAAAAAATATACATAGTTTACTATTATACAAGTGTTTAATTTTAATTAGCCTGTATTGTTTGTACCTACTTACCTGTTTTTTTTTTGTGATTTTCTATTGTTAGGGGTCGTTCTTGGAATTCTCACTGAAAAAAATCTGCTGAAAACAGTGAGTGAGGTTGGTTTTCATTTCGAGGTTACGTGCTGTACCCATTGATTTCAAAAGTAAATATATAAGTCAATGGCTGTACCTACCTATCGGTTTCACCACTTGTATTCCATGCTGGTAAAATAACTTTATAGCGCAAAGTACAGACGCCAGCACATCAACCTACACCTAACTGTCAAATTTTCCCAATCAACATTGAACCTTATGCTTTAGCGATAAAGTTGAAAATCTATTACAGAAATCTGACAGATTGTAGTAGGTTGATGTGCTGGCGTCTGTACATACTATACTTATAATATATTACTTATTATGTCTTCTGTACTGTACTTACAGCCTTCTGTACTTACTTATACAATAACGATGCAAAAATATCTTCCCTTTATAACCGAAGACCTTTTTACTTTTAGGCATTAGGTTCGTATCTATACACATGTATCTAGTAAATACATATACCTATAAATTACAAACACTACAATTTATTATATCCATAAATAAACAATCATAAAAATGCGGTTGGTTTGGTACTACTTAAATAACGCGATATTGTAAAGGACATTGATTTTTTGTGGCCTAGTACGGACAAAAAGTTAATAATATTTTCAAAATTACTGATAATATTTGAAATCCCACCACAGCTTTCGTTACTTGGCAAAGGTTTGCAGAAAATATTTCAATTTAAAAAATTATTATTTTGATTCAAATCTTTATGTTGCCAGTTTTGGAAATAAGATGGTAATTGAAACATGCTTATCATTGTAAGAATTGATAATTGATTTCACGAGTATTATTTTTAGAATATAGAATATCAAAACTGTATTTAAAACGTATTGAATAATAACTACACTGAACTGAACATGATATTTAATAATTGATTAATGTATCAATTTCATTTTACCCGACTACGGCGAAGCAAAAAGGAGGGTTATGATTTTGACCGGTATGTATGCAAGTATGTATGTAGGTATGTTCATCTGTTCCCTCATAACTCCAAAAGTCCTCATAATAATTTGACAAATGAGGTATCGTTAGAAGCGTTTTGACGTCCGCTGGTTATAGGCTATATGACGTCACATTAAATTGAATATGGTGCTCTCTAGCTGACATAGTTATGATCTAAAAAAATTTTTTTTAATCATGCCGTGTTGGGTATCAAATGAAAGGGCTTAATTAGCACAATTCAAAAATATAAATATTACTGAAATAAGCCCCAAAATAATTACCCTCATGAGTAAGTCACCAGATTCTCAACTCACCAGATTCGCAACTCACCAGATTCGCAACTCACCAGATTCGCAACTCACCAGATTCTCAACTCACCAGATTCTCAACTCACCAGATTCTCAACTTACCAGATTCTCAACTCACCAGATTCTCAACTCACCAGATTCGCAACTCACCAGATTCGCAACTCACTAAATGTACAATGAAACACTATATAAAAAATAAATTTAAAAACTAAAACCCGATTACTGAAAAGGATGAAACAAGAAAGTACCTACCTTCCCGTGGTCACATGCTACAATATATTAGTACAGCGGCATGCGACCACGGCAAGGTACTTTCTTGTTTCATCTATTTCAGTAGTGGGGTTTTAGTTTTAAAACTTATTTTTTTAAACAAATAAAAAGATTGCGATTAAAAGTGACGTGCGTTACGCTGGGCGGTCACCACAATCCTAATGACATGTAAATCATTACAATGCATCCAGACAGATATCTGCATGCTATGAAAAAATAAAGAATCCTACATACATAGAGCATAACTACTCGTACGTGGGACACTCGGAATGTTTTGCGAAAATAAAAAAAAATTTAAACATTTTTTTTTTATTTAGGTGAATATTTTTTATTAAATCTTTTCAAACTACTCTCTACTAGCCTCTATACAAAGTTTCATGCGTCTGAACCAGTTTTCGAAACACTTTTTCCAGTCCGCCGCAGACACCTCGTTTACAGCCTGCTCGAACGCTGACACCGCATCTTCCGGCGACTGATATTGTACCCCTTTGAGCTGATTTTTTATTTTCGGGAATAAAAAGAAGTCACTCGGTACTACGTCAGGGCTGTAAGAAGGGTGACCCAGGAGTTTGACCGGCGTGCTGTCCAGGAAGTCCCTCGTTTTGAGCGCGGTGTGCGAAAGCGCGTTGTCGTGGTAGAGCAGTAGCCCGCGTTTGATGCTTTCTATTTTATTTATAACTCTGTGGTGCCGCGTGTGACAGCATCATGAATGCTTTGTTGTGATTTCTTGTGAATTGTTAAAAGATATAATTGGCTGTGTTTCTTTTTATCTTTTTTGCATTTCTGAGTGACTTCACCTTTCTTGGACTATGGATTTTTGCGTTGCAGTTTACCTCGGCTACAATAACAATCCCTATAACTCACATCTCGGACAACTCCGGTTTTGCCTGTTCCAACGGAGATCCAACGTTCTAGATATAAACTGGGGCATAGCGAAAGAATCATTTATGATACAGAAGTTAGATTTGAGTGAAATTCAATCTGTTGGAAGACAGTGGATTACTCCGTGATCGACAGGCTTGAATTTAATTTTTTTGACAGGTTTGAAGTCATCAGATTTGGGAATGGTCTTGTAGCACTTCACCAACTTTTACGACAAACAAAAATATACAGGGTAATGAAACACTATTATTGCTTCATAATACATTTTGTTTTATTTGTGTCCATTTCTGAGCAAAGCTTGTATGGTACACAAATCCATCTCCTGAGAGTCACGTTCTATCGATGAACGGAACCCTCGGTAAGAGAAGTCAACTCCAGCTTTACTGGAGTTTTATGAACAGTCATCGTAGGGAGTGAAATAAACATACGAATAGAATACATAGAAGTGAAACTCCAGCTCTGAAAAACGTTCAAAATCGCGATCTAGACTACTTATATTACTTACTTTCGGGCGTATAATTTGCCCCATCTTCACTACCAAGTAAAGTTTTTTGTAATGCAGTCAATTTACATTAGATGGTGTTCTAAGTAATAGATGGCAAGTCAATAAGTACTAGGAAATAATAGTGGGTAGAAAATCTCTAAGCTGATAAAGAACGTACCCACACACCCAGTACCCACTTAATCCACCTATTCTTCAACATGCTTACGTGGGTAATTAAGTAAATAGTAACAGTGAGTTGCACAATTGTGCATAATTATGCAAATAAGTACAGCATATTAAAGTAAACATCGACTCATCTAGATAGCAATATCACAAGAACGGTCGTATCTTTAGAGATCACGTCATCAGCAGCCGAGCTTAGAGGAAAATTGTGGTATTTTCCGAAGAATACTAGGAAATGTGTGCAAATTAAATAAAAAAAAATGAAACTACTACGTGATGCCAGAGCACATCATAGTTCAGGAAATAGATATAAAAATATAGTTGATCATAGTTGGGAAAAGGCTAGGCAGATGATGATGATGATGATGAAGTACATATGATACAATTATGTTTTTAACTAAGTAAAATATTTACCTATAAAAATATAGTTACCGAGGTTCTTAATACCTTATTCATAATTTCAGAAAAACAAACTTTCGGGACTAACTTTGGTCAAACGAAAAACTTATTTTGGCTCTACTGAAATCATTATACACACATCAAAAGTGTCTAGGGATCAACATATATTTTTGCAATAACTTTTCTCCTGATTGATATTAATTAAAATTTTCTTTAAGGATTCATCAAATAAAGTGTTTTCGTTTGTCACAGTAACGATAAACCAAGTCACCTTTGCATTAATAAAGAAATTTGCCATTTTCCTAATAAAGGGATTTTTGACATTTGAACCACTAACACAAAAGTTCGAAAAAAAGACTGAAATAACAGTTTTCTTTAAAATTTTATTGGGTAACTTAAACAATTAATAATCCGTGTTTCTACCGCGAACACTAACAACACAAGAACATCGGTTTGGCATACTCAAAATGAGTTCATCCAAATCACGCTGTGGAATGGCAGCCCATGTTCGTTGCAACAACAAAAAAAGGTCTTCTTGCGACTGGATACCCTCCATATTCGGCAGAGCTCTTCTCTGTAGCATATCCCATGCATGCTCAATCGGGTTCAAGTCTGGCGACTGAGCAGGCCAGGGCAGGACATTGATGTTAGCTGCGGCGAGAGTCTGTCTTACAACTCTTGCGGTGTGCGGTCATGCATTATCATGCATTAACTGAAATAAGGGACCGATTTGCACTTGTAGAGGAACGATGACGTCTGATACAATCGTCTCAGCATAAATTTGAGCGTTGAGGTTGCCTCTGATCCAAATCAACTCAGTTCTTCCGCCGATCCAAATACCCGCCCATACCATGATGGTTCCACCACTATAAGGATGGACTTCCTGGCAGGATTTTAATCGCTGTTGGCGTCCAGGGGTTCTCCAGTGTCGTATACGTCTTGTATCCGGTCTCATACCAAAACGAGACTCATCAGAAAAGCACACGAAACGCCATTGTTCTTCTGCCCAATTTCTGTGTTCAAGAGCCCATTGATATCGAATCCTACGATTGTGCATTGCTATAGGTGGTACCCGTAGCGGTCTTCGGGAATGAAGGTTCACTTCATGCAAGCGGTTTCTGACTGTTTGGTCGCTAATTAAGTTCCCTGAAGAGTGATGAAGCCTCACGGCTAACATCATGGCGGTTATTGTTGGAGCTCTTCGAGTTAAGATTTGAATGTATCGGTCTTGTCTCCGTGTGGTGCAGCGATACCGTCCTCCATGGCGCTCAGCCACGGTACCAGTGCTTCGGTAACGTGTCCAAAGTCGACTGATAACACTCTGACTTGTATTCAGAGCTAAAGCCACAGTACGTTGCCGGGAACCAGCTTCTATCATTCCCACGGCTCTGAGCATTTCTTCCCTGCTTAAATGACGTCGCCGCTCCATAATAACGTTGGTTTTAATCAGTAGTAGGGAAACAGTAGCACTAATAATGTCTTCAATGCGTTGTATGTTTTTATAGGGAAAATATTGACAGCTGATTTTCATCTTTTACTCGAATTTGATTCACAGTTCCTGATTCAAATTATGAAATGCACCAAAAAGGATCCATATAAATTTATAAAATCATAAATTTATTACAAAGCCACATCTCAATCTCAAGAAATCCGCATAAAAATGCTTGATCCCTAGACACTTTTGATGTGTGTATTTGCCTTCAGAATAGATGTTTAATACACAGGGAAGTAGAACAGCTGTTTCGAATGTCAGAAAGAATTTTTCAGGGTGGTGTAAGTACCACCCTGAAATATTATACGTAGGTAAGCCTACGTATGATTTTTCGGTATCAGGAATAGTGACGTTCTTTTCCGAAAATCTCGTAAATAAAATCTAGTAAGTTCCTAGGAAAGTTTTGGGAATAAGTATTCCCAGTACGAAAGCATCCGCAAATAATAATAATATATACTTAATATAAAACTTTGATTTTCTCTACACAAGTTATGAACATAATGGTAGAGTTTGACAGTAAGTATTGCACGAACAAGGAGCTAACTTTATGAGAGACTAGAGATAGGTTTATATAAAAACCTGTATTACAGGTCACCAGGAAAATCAGGACTAATGGCACATAAAATACAATCAAGGTGAATCACACCACTCTTGAACACTTTAGTCAGATAACGTAATGATTGCCTTTTATCTAACGGCGCGGCGCGGTGTAAGTCCTTCCATTCCACACAATATGTTACTTAACAATTTTAATCAATGTTTGCTAAAGGACAGCGGCCGGAGAGGCGTTGGGAACACCGTTCATACAAAATCGTCGTCATTTCAGCCGGAATCACCCACTGCAGGGTATAAGGCCTCATTTGCTTTCTGCCATTCTTCACTGTACTGTGTGCCCTCGTCCAGATGTTTTCCGAAATTTTGACTTCACATAATATTGCAGTAGATCATCCCTGCTTTTCCCGAACGCTACACCGTATACAGCCATAGATCATAGGCCATAACGCAACGAGGATGACGCTTATAATGAACGACTGATTCCTAGAATTCCTTCTAATGCTGATCATGTTCATCACTTCGGCAAAAGTTGGATAAAGGGCAAAGAGCCCTTGAAGAGCTTTGTAACTGATGGAGATAGCCTGTTTTTCAGGAAATACATGTGGGTAGTTTTACCTGTTTTTTTGAAGGGACGGATTAGAAAATGTAATGTAAACAGTATAGTGTAGGCTAAGAAATCTGTGATGTAATGCAACTGGTTACTACCTAAGTACTATTAGTTATTCTAGTTTAGAATATTTCAGATAATTATATTCTACGAACGTTTGATATTTGCAACCAGCCAAAAGAACGGTAAGCAAAAAGTTGACAGATGGGTAATGGGCATACCCAGTACCTAGGTATGTATGAAGTTTTTTGATGATGTAGGTACTTATTAAGAAGCTTGCCATGGTCGAGTCCATTATGTGGAGTTGTGGACCTATGTCTCTTACCTACTCACCTATTTTATTACGTAGTTAAAATAGCTTGCTGTAGTTGCTACGGGTACCTAAACGTATAATCAACGGTAATATAAATAATTATTATTGTACTTAGTCATAATAATTATGTACCTAAAGCATACCTACTGGTGATGAGTCGAGTTCCTTCAATCATTAAAGTGGGAGTGAAATAATGATATCATCGCTGATTATTATAAGTCAAATAACGATAGGTACTTGACTTATCATTATTTAACTGACTCCAGATTCATGATCCATATCATTGTCGCTTATCTTCAAGCTCTTCGGATATGCTGCAAAGTTGTTGTTGGTTTTTGAGATCAGGTACCTACAAAATGTCTGTAGGTATAATACTAAATTGTTGTCTAGTTTCTATTGAGAGCAAAGCATTAAATATATAATATAATTAAATCCATGGCCATTTTAGCAACAGATAATGTTACAAAAGAGCAACAGGATGGTGATAGTAGAACTGGTAGAACAAGCAAACCGTTGTGCGCAAGCGTCGTCGGTCGCGTCGCCGCCATCACCGCTCATTCAACTGCGGACCAAATTCACTTGATTTCCATGCTAATATGAGGCCCCTCCAGGCGACAACGCTCATGCCAAAACGAGTTCTGCACTCGTTATAAAATATCATCAACGTAATCTCTCGAGATGGATAAAATTAATCGAATCAATAAAACTAAAACTCGATAGCTATCTATAGCGTGTTATTATTCTTGATATAGGTACTTACTTAAAATATTGCGTCCACTTTGCAATTTTGAATTTGCGTCGTAAATTCTGTTACCACTTTACCACTACCTACTCTGAAATGGAATACTCGATTCGATTAGACTGGATCAGTGAAGGCACGATGATTTGTGGCTTGCCGTTCAATTGAAGTAATATTGCTGTAAGTACTTGTAAGTACGGTACCGATAATATTCGTTGACTAACTACTTACAACTGACAGGCAAGGTCATAGTACTCAGTAATTTAATCCACCATGACATCATGGTGTTTGTAAAATATTCCACTGAGCTGGCTCGAGTTTTTGCATGGTGCCACGCTATACCGCTCACATCACATTTAGACAGGTTAGTTATCTAATTGCGACGCGGACGAAGAATACCCACTTAATGGACACCATAGCAACAACTTTTATGAGGTATGTATAGGTATGTGTAGGTAGTGCTCCATTCCATTTGATACATCGTTTGGTCAAGTTGATGCAGCTTTCATAAAGCCTTTATACTTACTACATGGAGCACAGAGATTGCGCAATGCGCATATTATGGAAGAAAGGAACCAATCCAGAAAAGACTCCATAAACCATATAAATATTCTTACAGAAACTACGTACCTACTAATGTAGTTGGCTGTAACAATACACTCAATATGAACTTGAACAAAGATACTGATGGCTGTAAGTATAGAATTATTGGAGATGGATTTCAAATCTCAGATGAACTTCGACGACGCTGCATGCATTCAAACAAATATTGAATTCAGGTAAATCAAAGTTTTCTACCACATATTTACACACGAATAAAACACGCAACTTCGGAATCCATTAGCACTGAATATTCCGAATGTTACCCACGTGCAAGTGTTCTTGACATTTTCAGATCTATTTATGATCATTATAACGACTGTGTTTTAAAACTACAATGCTTTCCTCAAATATGTTTCGTGTTGGAACATTTGAGAGCCTAACACCAACCCAGAGAGACAAGACAAGCAGTCGCCGCTCATAAAATCAGCTAATCAAACCTACAGACACATCGACGCCGCTGCCTGTTCGCCATACCAATGAGTCTTTCACGATAACGAAATGGTTTATCTACCGTAACAACATTTTGCATTATCAACTCTGTATCAAGGCGATACGATACTAACTTGAAAATTATACTCCGAAGCTATAAAATACTTCAGTCGTAAACATAATCCCATAGCAATAATGACTTATATCAAATATGTTTCGTTGGAAACCGAGTCCTTAGTTTATCTCTGAAGGTGTATTTTCTCGTGGCATGTTTTGTTAGAGTTTGTTAAGGTTTAAGTGTCAAGCACACGTGTGTTTCAAGCGTCACCCAAATAGGGACCAGTTAGAGTTCCATAATATATCTCCTGAGATCGTAGCATTGATAACTGTATCAATACCGGCCTCTGTCGGGACTTAATGGGCCGTTTCTTGCTTCGTTAATATCTATGGGACTTGTGATACACATCCTGTGGAGCGAGTGTTTTAAAACTGTTTATAGCCTTTCTGGGAGAATGTTTTGCACTAGCAGTCTCTCCTAATAGGTACTAAATGGTAGGTCGGATGAATGGCTGTACCTACTTTATAATTTTACCTATGAAAAAAAAATATGAAGAAAAGGTTTTTTGAGCATTTCTACTATTTAAAAAAACCGGTAAAGTGCGAGTTGGACTCGCGCACCGAGGGTTCCGTACAAATTTGTAGGTAGGTATGTAAATAGTTTAACACGGGATTTTTTTATTTAATTTGGATTCAAATTTACGGTTTTCGGATTCTTTCCTTTACTTGTGCTACATGACCTCGCTTCTTGCCAAATATCATGATTCTAGGTCAACGGGAAGTATCCTATACATTTTGATTCCCTTGAGAGTGTCGAAATACTTATACGTTTTTTGCGGCAAAAACGGCCGTATCTTTTTTTTTACGTTAACTTTGAAGTTTGATTTTTTCACAGATTCAAGGGACCGCAGACCTGAGTATATGGTTTTTATTTCAACTCGATACCTCCACGCGTTTCCGAGATAAAGGGTTTTGACAGACAGTCGGACAACAAAGTGATCGTTTAAGAGTTCCGTTTTTTCCTTTTGAGGTACAGAACCCTAAAAACTGTACAACATCCGCCTCTTCAAATATAAAACACACTAGACAGTGCAATGGACATTAAGCTCTCACTCTCATAAAAAATGCGATGCGCGTGCGCCAATCAGTTTACTCTTCCGATTAGAGTCAATAAGCACTAGGTATATATAAGCAGTCGAACGGGGGTTCACTTTTAGCAGAGTGCTAATAATCCA
Source organism: Hydraecia micacea (assembly GCA_914767645.1). Classification (NCBI taxonomy): domain Eukaryota; kingdom Metazoa; phylum Arthropoda; class Insecta; order Lepidoptera; family Noctuidae; genus Hydraecia; species Hydraecia micacea. The sequence goes on along the minus strand of OU611779.1, from coordinate 6,387,011 downwards.
AGATTATGTAGGGTATGCATTAATACCAGGACCTACTACGTCAATAGGTTCAAGTGTTGCATTTAGTTCATCATTATCATTAGATCTTCTTGTCTTAGTTGCGACTTGCCGGCTTGGCACCGTTAGTCATTTGTTTTATCTGAGTAATAAAACATGTTTGTTACGCAAAACATGACATGTCGCAGCTTGTCGACGCGAAAATTCATCAAAAGATAAGAACCCAGAATTAAGAATAAGATACCTATTAAGTACTTAGTTGCAGTGTTTGATGACAAATGGTATTTAATTAGACGTGTTCGAAATTATTATAAGCCTTTACATGTTGTGCAGCAATATCTGGTTCCCACTATTCCTAATAAGGACTACTTTACCAAAGTTTCCAATATACATATTCCCGGGAACAGCACATCACTAAAAAATGCAAGATCCGGTTCCCGCTTTAGAATTTATTTAAGCTAAAGAGAGACAGATTACTCTGAATGAAACTTTCAGTTTCTTAAATTGTGCAGTTGTTTATATATTATGCAATTAACATGGGTGTGCCACGTCCACATTGTACAGTGGCTTTCGGTCTACAAGCGAATCATAACCTCCAAAATGTTACATGATTCAACTTAGGGAAGGTGAATCAATATGTTAAATGCATCTTGTTTTAGAATATTACTGTATCTCTGTATGTTTACATTTTCCTCCTGTTGGCAGGATCTGTTTGCGATCATGCATGATTCACCTGCTTATGTAAAGTAAACTCCATGCTAACTTCTCCACGAATGTTAGGAATATTAAGATGCTTTGATTTTAATATATTACGGCAACCGCCTTTCTCATCGCATCGGCCATTTGGGCAATGCGTTTTGATAAGAATTAGATGAGTGCGATTTTGATGCATGGAATATCGAAAAGTGATGAAATCGAAACAAATTGCTATTAAGTTTATAATTTGAATAAGACGTATTAGTTGATTTGGAGTGGATGTGAAGATGTGGCGAGACGATGGTGCGAGGCAACCGGTTTGTGGTCATCTCAGCTCACCTGCGCGTTTCCTCTCGCCGCGCGCCCGGCCCGTGCGCACACGCGTCCGTAGAGCGACGCCCGGTACCTACTTACACAAGGCCTGCTCGCCTCATTCACGACCACGTTAGCTTTCTACGGCGCACACACGAGGAAAACTTCTATGTTAATTACATAAATTCGTAGTAAACAGTATGAAAAGCGTTTAAATCTTCCACTATAAGGTATATACGTGTCTGTGTATGGAGGTACTGTCTATTCTGTATTAACCAGTCATCGGTTTGCTCGTAAACTACTGATGTTATCGTTGATAGTACTAACGCAGCTGTTAACAATTTAGCGTTAATTATTAAGTAGATTACGTTTCTATTAGCAACTAAGTATTTATTTATCTGACAGACCTGCCCTTACTTTTCAACGCACTTTTGTGGAACAGAGCAGCTGTAACACAAAGAGCAGCTAGTTATTGGAGTTTCTGAAACGCTGTTACAAAACAATAACGTATATTTAAGATGTCAGTCAGTGTTTTTGTGCAGCGTGTTGTTATTATGTGTTATTATTTGAAAGATATTTTAATGAATGCGTGTGGGACGTTGTTCGCGGCCGGCGCGGCGGCGCAACAGGCGGCGCGGGCGCAATCACGCTTGGCGCCGCCTACAACTACGAGCTAATCATAGTTTATGCTAGACTAGCCGACAGAAACGAACCGTTATCCTCTAGCTTGTGCTACGACCTATTTAATCTAATTAATATTTATACGCATACACTTACTTGCAACGCAACATCTCGGCATTATCTAACTGTCTCAAATAGAGTTCGTTATACCTACCATAAACAAAGGAATAGGTACAATACTTATTTGTCTCGATTTGTTATGTAGGTTACTCGTATCATTTATATATAGCAATATACACACATCAAAAGTGTCTAGGGATCAACATATATTTTTGCAATAACTTTTCTCCTGATTGATATTAATTAAAATTTTCTTTAAGGATTCATCAAATAAAGTGTTTTCGTTTGTCACAGTAACGATAAACCAAGTCACCTTTGCATTAATAAAGAAATTTGCCATTTTCCTAATAAAGGGATTTTTGACATTTGAACCACTAACACAAATGTTCGAAAAAAAGACTGAAATAACAGTTTTCTTTAAAATTTTATTGGGTAACTTAAACAATTAATAATCCGTGTTTCTACCGCGAACACTAACAACACAAGAACATCGGTTTGGCATACTCAAAATGAGTTCATCCAAATCACGCTGTGGAATGGCAGCCCATGTTCGTTGCAACAACAAAAAAAGGTCTTCTTGCGACTGGATACCCTCCATATTCGGCAGAGCTCTTCTCTGTAGCATATCCCATGCATGCTCAATCGGGTTCAAGTCTGGCGACTGAGCAGGCCAGGGCAGGACATTGATGTTAGCTGCGGCGAGAGTCTGTCTTACAACTCTTGCGGTGTGCGGTCGTGCATTATCATGCATTAACTGAAATAAGGGACCGATTTGCACTTGTAGAGGAACGATGACGTCTGATACAATCGTCTCAGCATAAATTTGAGCGTTGAGGTTGCCTCTGATCCAAATCAACTCAGTTCTTCCGCCGATCCAAATACCCGCCCATACCATGATGGTTCCACCACTATAAGGATGGACTTCCTGGCAGGATTTTAATCGCTGTTGGCGTCCAGGGGTTCTCCAGTGTCGTATACGTCTTGTATCCGGTCTCATACCAAAACGAGACTCATCAGAAAAGCACACGAAACGCCATTGTTCTTCTGCCCAATTTCTGTGTTCAAGAGCCCATTGATATCGAATCCTACGATTGTGCATTGCTATAGGTGGTACCCGTAGCGGTCTCGGGAATGAAGGTTCACTTCATGCAAGCGGTTTCTGACTGTTTGGTCGCTAATTAAGTTCCCTGAAGAGTGATGAAGCCTCACGGCTAACATCATGGCGGTTATTGTTGGAGCTCTTCGAGTTAAGATTTGAATGTATCGGTCTTGTCTCCGTGTGGTGCAGCGATACCGTCCTCCATGGCGCTCAGCCACGGTACCAGTGCTTCGGTAACGTGTCCAAAGTCGACTGATAACACTCTGACTTGTATTCAGAGCTAAAGCCACAGTACGTTGCCGGGAACCAGCTTCTATCATTCCCACGGCTCTGAGCATTTCTTCCCTGCTTAAGTGACGTCGCCGCTCCATAATAACGTTGGTTTTAATCAGTAGTAGGGAAACAGTAGCACTAATAATGTCTTCAATGCGTTGTATGTTTTTATAGGGAAAATATTGACAGCTGATTTTCATCTTTTACTCGAATTTGATTCACAGTTCCTGATTCAAATTATGAAATGCACCAAAAAGGATCCATATAAATTTATAAAATCATAAATTTATTACAAAGCCACATCTCAATCTCAAGAAATCCGCATAAAAATGCTTGATCCCTAGACACTTTTGATGTGTGTAGGTACATAAATACATATACGTACATAATAATACCTGTGAGTAATTTTTCAGCGATAATGTTTACCAAGACACGTTTTTATTTCGACCTTAGAGCCCTCTTACATTTCGGTACTGAGCGCGCATCTTAATTTTTATATAAGTACTAGCTTCTTCCCGCGACTTCGTCCGCGTGAAATTTCACCCCCTTAGGGAATGAATTTTGAAAAATCCTTTCTTAGTGCACCCCTAGACCTCATAAGGAACGTACGTGCCAAATTTGGAATCTCTAGACCCAGCGGTTTGGGCTGTGCGTTGATATGTCAGTCAGTCAGTTCTCCTTTTATATATATAGATATAATAATTTGCATCTCGCAGTTCAACCTATGAGGTTGTCGACGTCTGCTTAACTGGGCTTACCTGTGGATGCCTCAATAAATTAAGGCGCGCATCGCCAGCGCAGTGTAGAATACTTTTATTTTATTTATAAAAAAATCTAGGTATCAATTTTTTTTTACTATTATTATTGATGTTGTTTAAGTAATTATTGGAGACTATTGTGATATAAATATTACGTGAAAATTATATAAAATTTCGAAGATATTCAGACTTATTTCCAGAAGAAAATTGAATTAGGTCCAGTCGTTTTTTCTTTATTTTTAAGGCATAGGTATAACAAAAATGTACTCATTCTATTATTATAAAAGTATTTATGATATTTGTGATTGATAAAAATTGTTTTGGTGGATTATATTCAACAGAATCTGCAAATTAGACCTCCCAAATCAGCTCTCCATGAGTTTGGTAAATAAATAGATAAAAAAAGTTGATAACAAAATCGCTTTATTATTATTGTAGAAGAGAAAACGAACTATCTTTACCAATTAATTGTTATTTATACCAACCAACGAATAGTATTCAATTTCAACGAGGAAATCATGCATCTACGCGCATTTCACGGTCAAAATGTAATAGGCCTCTGAAAATAATAGAGCATCATTCTACAGTAGGTACCCACCGAACGCTGATTGGCGGTCTATAGATTTCCGATCATCGTAAACTAGAGAGGGCGGTACGAGTACGGCAAATGTTTGTGATACAATTTTGCAGTCATTCACCGCCACAATCACACTGGGCGCGATTGCATCACGTCCAAATATAGCGGTCACGCGTTGATAGAGCGCCAATCACTTCGACCAAGCAGCAAGGCAATGCATCGATTATCGCGAATTTGGTGATGCGCAGCATTCATTACTGTTCGATAACGATCGTTTCTTTGTTGCCGGTATACTCAACTGGTAATCGATACTGCCGTTTGATATAATGCAGCACAAGAGCACTGTTTGATGTTTTATTTTTATTTGTTCATATTATTGATGATTTTATCAGGCTAAGAGCGATGCTTAGCGTCCTTGAGATTGCAGTAGCGTTGGGTTGCAAATGAAAAGGTTTTCGCTTTCCCATGTAAACTGAAATTCTTTCTGTCTTTAAGATTATAATTTAACATAGGTACAATTTATACACATGCATGACTCTATAGGCCATTGCTGTTAGTTTAAATGATATCATATTTTTTATTTTAAATCATCAAGTCATCGATCATTTTCTAACATACAAGAAAAACATATTAAATATGTTTTTTGAACTTGAAAAGTGTCTGTTTCATCAAATTTTGATGAAACAGACACTTTTCAAGTTCAGGTCTAAAACTCTGTTCTCACTGACTGAACCCAAAGCAAGATCTCCAAACTTCAGTTTCTTCTCCTGTAGTGTAGCACAGTGGAGAATTTTCGGTAAGTAGGTACCTAATCATGATGAAATGCCTGCTGATTTTAAGTTTTACCTACAGCGAATGGTTCGGATCTAATAGAAGCTATAGTGTCCTGCTTCTGCTACGAATCACAAAACCTTTGCCGTGCTTGTGGGTGATGCCATGGAAAGTTACCTCAGTATCTAACTTGAAATTTTAGTACCTTGAACTGTCTGCCTAGCCTAAAGTACTAAAATATCAAGTTGTGAGATGGTAGGCCAGTAAATTCTCACTCAATTTCATATTAATAATTATTATAAGCAAATAAACTCTATAGCACCTCATTTAGTTATTAAAATATTCGGTTTCGCTTCGCACCTGACTTGAGTATGAATATTTTATACATATACCCATGCATTTATGACATTCCTTTGTAAAATGGCGATAAGTATTAAGTATTAGCTATAAGTAAAGGTAAAGGGAGAAAACTTTGTGCAGATTCATTCATATCATGTTCATGAATGAGGAAGTTAGTTAAGGCACAGCATTTTATTGATTTTATTAACGAACCGCACTCAGTAACTCTTGACTCTAAGGTGCATCCGGTACATATATCCGAGCAAACAAACTCATTATGAGTCAAGCCATGCCTCGTTGTTAGAACGTAAAGGGACTGAGTACTTATTGTTATAGAAATATTGATAACCACGTGTGTATTAGAGTTCATATCACCACGAGTAGGCGCCTACGTGCGGTAATTCGCGTTGCCAATTATTACGCAGCACCTATAGGTAAATAAAATATATCTACCACTGTACGATAGATAACAAACGTACCTACAACTTGACACTCAGTACGAAGCTGTAACAAAGACAATGAAATAATCATCAATGCATTTGATGAGCGATGACTAATTTACTTCGATTTGTTGAATTTATAAGGCAGTTTTTATGACCATGGGAGTTCTTCCTGTCATGTTAAGCTTAGATTAAGTTCCATACCTACAGTTTTTAATCAACACGAAATAGGACGACCTACATGAAAATGTATACAGTAACTATTTATCTGATGAGGGTATCAATGAATCATGAATAAAGTTTTTTATTTATTTATTTATGAATGAATTGAAAAATTGGTCATAGTTCTTATCATTATCAACAATGTTTTTGGCACTTATTACAACTTCTAAGAAAAAATTTAATCAGGTTTGAAATCTAAACTGTAATGACCTACAATATGAAATCGTAAAAAGGCATCGTAAAATAGGATCGATTGCTGGTCATGCCTCCTGAAAATATCATAATTTTCATATTCAGAGCCTAATTAGGTTTATTATAATGTTTTTTATTCAACACATATAAACTATAATAATATGTACATTTATATAAAAAAATAAGTAAAATAATCATAGGGCATCAAAGAATTCGTCCGCATCGCTGTCAACAGGAACAGTGCCCAAAAGGCTGGCAGCATTGCCACGTTGTATGGCAATGCTAATTCTTTGGCCAAGAAATAGGCCAGCCCTCTGGTCACGTGAAGAGTCGACTAACCGCTTGGCGATATCTCGAAAAACCAAGTGGGCACTCGGACCCCATGGCCCTAGTGTTTCAACCCCAAACGGCTCGAACATATAACTCCCAATTAGGTTGCAATATTTTCGCCGTTTGAGGTTTTCTGCACCTGCAGCAGCCGCCCCAGCACAGCCCACCGTGCTAGGAAGATGGGATGGCGCAAGGGTGTCGACACATGTTGCATCCCACACCAAAGGTCTGCCTAACTTCCAGGGCATTATGGTCATTCCGTCTGGTCTCTTTCCATCGTCGCGTGCCAGGCCGTTGGGTTCTAAAACAGCTGGCACCCCGGCGGTGACAAGAGCACGACGGATGATGTCATGAATTCTGGCGTGCCGTGCTATCCGGCCTGCGCTCCTACTGCAGGATAGGCCATGGTGCCCGAGGCAGTCGACAGCTTCACCGCACTGACAGCGATGCGGAGCCCCGCAAGGAGCGCCCAAACGCAGACAGGTAGCGAGCCTAATTGATTAATTGTGTTTTAGAAGTTAGACAAACGGGTAGGTTGAAGCAGTCGGCCAGTAAGTAGTAGTCTTTTACAGCCTCCCAGTTCAAAAGTGCCAGGTACCTAAATGTAATTCTGTCACGCTAATGAACTTGATGCGATGGCGTTTCGCTCGGGTGAGTGTTGTGCAAGTGTAGCGGTGCGCGCGGGGTGCGCCTACGCACGTCATCGATCGACACGCGATGCAGGCGCCAGCACCACTCACCAGCTTGAGCCGCGACATCGCCATACCGAGACATGTTCACACTTACGCCCAGAGAGAACAAAAGAATGTGCATTCTTAGTAATCTTAGTGACTGACCATGACTCTACAACAGGATTTTAAGTACTTGCGTTTTACTAATTACCTAGTCAATAAATAATAAGATCTTATTTTGATATATCATTTCATGCTTAACTCAACTCATACCTACCTAAAGAAAACTTGCAAGAATGCAAGCAGAACGAATGTTGAGAATCGACTGAGTTAGACCACCGTATTAAATTAAATGTAAATACAGTCTAGATTATTTTAGTCTGCTCGATCTAGATAAATCTGATCTAGATAGTGCCTAGTGTGATAATCTGTCCGAGTTACCTCGGTAGATTTTGCACCTAGGTATTGCGCAACGGTGACGGTGGCGCCTAGCCAGCCGACGAATCATGGCCATCCGATGCAACAAGTTATTTGTAGACACAAACTAGACTCGGTACCGCTGTCCCAATATTTAGCACCTTCAATCATCGCAGCTTATAAATTAAATAGGAATAACGATTAATGAAACCTTGCAATAATGTACTATCAATAACTGCAGAAAGAAAGAAAAATGATAACGTACGAGCACGACGTAAAACATCTTTATTGTAACTACCTACGTCACGTCATACATGTGCATTGTGCAGTAGCGAGCCGTAAGCACATTACCGTGCCCTGTGCCATACTTATACATTATACATACATAACAGAGAAGTTCACAGGCGGATGTAGATAATATTTCGCTGCGTTGACATCATACAACTAAAGCTGCAGAGCTGATATTGTAACTCAAGATAACGGGGAAAATATAACCGACAGTAAAAGGAACTGGAATAGTTGTGCGCAATTATGTGATTGCGTAATGTTTCCTGATGCGTCAATATTTTAACTTGCTGATAAATATTGTCAACCCGGTGCCCTCACTAGAGCATGCATCATGGACATAGTATCGCTATAGATATGTTTATCTTTTGTTAATCGTGGTGCAAGGACTTACAATACACAGCTACTACTTAGCTTCATATTTCTTTGAAATCCATAATTTTCAGATTTCGGAATTAATTCACATGTTCAACGTAAACAACGTGGAACAAGGTGAAACGCTTTCTATTTTCTTATACCTCCATGATTCTAGCTTGCCTTTGTAAAAGATAAACGAAGAAAACTTTTCATTTAACCTTTAACTCCAGTTCCAGTTCCAGAGACATTTTAAAAATTTTGGTGTCGTGTTTCATGCAGTTTTTGGTTAAGCGCGGCGCGGCTCGTGGTGGCGCGGTGCAGCTTTGTGAACGTGGCGTGGTCGTCGACGCTGCCAGTGAGAGGAAACCTGTTTGGTCGGAGAGCTGATGTCGATCGTGGGCGTCTGCCGAGCCTGCGGACCGGCCACACCTAATGCTAATGCGGGTTAGCATAACCATTAAACATCTAATTGTTTATAATACCGTGAGGAAATGCCGTGCTTTCGAAGTAAAGAGTTGCAAACTCGTCCAACTGCGCCGCTCGATGAACAATAGCGTGTCAAACAACCTATCGAAAGAAAAATCTCTAAAAATCAAAAACGTTGCGAAACAATGAAAAGCAATAAATTGAGGAATGGCGGCAAAATCTTCACCGACATTAGAACAGGTTGTGATTTTGTTTAGAACTTAGGCGGGTCCGTTTAAGGTGGCACAAAAAATACCTGAGGTGCCAATAAAGGGACGGAAACCCATTGTTTGACTGTTATTCTGGTATCAGGAATTTCGGGGAAAAAAGCGAAGAAGCTAAGGGTCCATTTTATAGAATCGGGCGGCGAGGAATACAATAGAGTCCTTTGTGAGCACAGGCGCCGAACGGTCTGGCGGCGCAGGCGCGCGACTCCGCCGCCGCCGCTTCGTCTGGCGCGCTCGCGCTCGCTCCTATATGTGTGTACTTAGTCGTTCTATTGGGCGCTTTGTCGTCACGCACGTCCACGATCCCGATATGGCAGGCGGGTGGACTAGAGCCGTGGCGCGAGCTTGCATCTGCATACAATGCGACACTTTATCCCCGCCGCGACCGAGCTATCCTCACCCGTCAACTTGACGCGCAAGCGCAACGCACCTTCACATTATTATGATAGAGCGCATCGCCCTTCAACGAATTTAATCAGAAACACAATACATATATGTCCGTTTAAACTTACCTAATACCAGAAGCTGAGAATATATTGTGCTTAATTAATGATGCTCCGCTATGTGGATTTAGAACTCAATAACTAAAATATTGTGGTTCGTAACGAGCAAATTGTCATGGACTTCTGTAGGTAGGTAAATAATGTATAAAAAATAAACAATGTCCCGGGGTTGACATAGTCCACGTGACTCAGCTCCGTCGTCACACTCGTCACACATCACACCACCAGAACTTGGCCTATGAAATAGTACGTGTCTGAGTCAACGAAGGACGTGCAGGCAGTGACGCAACAAAATGCGCGGCATACCTTTCTGTTCCTGTCGATTGCGCTTGATAACATACTTTACCGAGTAAGAAATTACTTATCTTTCTCATGCGTCAGGAATGTGGAATATCTGCGTACCTAGAAGGTGATTACTTTAGAACTTCCGACCGTGCACGATGTACAGGTACACACTGGAATAATGAGACGTAATTGCAAATAAGACGTGATGAGCTGATGACATCTTCATATGATATTTATCAATGTTATAGACATTTAACGATTTATCACTGCACAATAATTGATTGTGAGCTAACCTAACATAAAATTAATAACGCTAACATAGTTAGTATAACTAAATATAACTGTGATTTTAATTCGAATTTTCTGAACCAACAATAATGGCGTACATACTCTATTCATCTGGTGCCGGACCATTGCCGATGACAAGATAAAGAAAATGTTCAGTTGACCAGAAAATAAATAACAAGAAGAAACGTCCACTACGCACCAAAAAAAAAACAATTGAACGATTATAACAAAGGTGCCATTCAAGAGTAGCATAGAAGCAAGACAATATGCACGAATATCACTAAAGACCTTACTTCTCTGGCTACAGAAAAAAATGTAGTACGCTGACTGGTTGATCTTAGTCAAATTTTATCCCAAAATATGATTGCAGAGAAAAACGAAGGTGACCAACATAGCCCTAGTAATGACGAGAGAGATGGCAATACGCGCGTAAGATCAGACAACAAATGGGATGGAAAACTGTGAGAATGGACACCAAGACGTGTGGGTAGGTCACGCACGAGCGATGTGGACCGACCGACGGCCTGGTCAAGATAGCAGAGCGCAGTGCAAGGCCCAAGACCGGAAGATTGAGGAAACCTACTAGGAATACCTACCTGCTCAGTATTTGATAGATACGGGTTGAAGTAGGATGAGGATCATGATCGAGATAGAAATATAATTAGAGACGTTTTCGGGTAGCCGTGTGCTTCCAAAATTTAGAATTACCTTGAACTTAGTTAGAAAAAAGGTCCAATTATTTACTTATCTAAAGTTAACAAAACACAAACAACATTGATGAAGTGTAACATGAACATTTAACAACAACTTATCTTACAACTGTATCTACTTGCTTGTGAGCGACCAAATTCAAGGAACCGCGTAATCAGATACTTGTGCGGTTATTATTGATACAGAACACTTATTCTCAAGTGTACGTTACATACTTTGTCCATAATTATAAACTAATGTTCTATATTATTTATATGATCTCTATTACAACGCTAGTAACTGCTCCGTATATATGAATATTATAGTCGTTAGATATATAAATTGGTCAGAACTGTGCATTCGATAAATTCCAAGAAATTACGCTTGGCGTCGCTTGGCCTTGTGACAATCGCGCAGCATTTTTAATCTTTGTACTGAACTCGTTGTTGTCAGAATTACAATAAAATGTTATAATATTCATAAGTACCGTTTCAACTCTATGAATAAGGAATAAAATGGTTTTCTATAAGGTACTTACAAAGTAATTGTAAAAATAATAAGTAAAGTCATGTTGAATGAATTACGTCATTTGGTAAAAGAAATAAGGAAAAGAAATATGCCGTCACAACAGTACTTACAATGTCATGAAAATTAAATGATATAATAATGATATACCTAATCCTAATCTTAATTTGTGTTAAGGGCCACCGAAGTTATGAATAGTGTTAGTATTTCTATTTGCCTCTAAGAAGTAAAGCTATGTGAATATGTGATTCACAAAACCTGAACACAATTTATTCACAATATGAAATCATTTGCTCTATTCATTGTAAAGTTAATTACTTCTTTCACTAATGTGGATATATATACACACATCAAAAGTGTCTAGGGATCAACATATATTTTTGCAATAACTTTTCTCCTGATTGATATTAATTAAAATTTTCTTTAAGGATTCATCAAATAAAGTGTTTTCGTTTGTCACAGTAACGATAAACCAAGTCACCTTTGCATTAATAAAGAAATTTGCCATTTTCCTAATAAAGGGATTTTTGACATTTGAACCACTAACACAAAAGTTCGATAAAAAGACTGAAATAACAGTTTTCTTTAAAATTTTATTGGGTAACTTAAACAATTAATAATCCGTGTTTCTACCGCGAACACTAACAACACAAGAACATCGGTTTGGCATACTCAAAATGAGTTCATCCAAATCACGCTGTGGAATGGCAGCCCATGTTCGTTGCAACAACAAAAAAAGGTCTTCTTGCGACTGGATACCCTCCATATTCCGCAGAGCTCTTCTCTGTAGCATATCCCATGCATGCTCAATCGGGTTCAAGTCTGGCGACTGAGCAGGCCAGGGCAGGACATTGATGTTAGCTGCGGCGAGAGTCTGTCTTACAACTCTTGCGGTGTGCGGTCGTGCATTATCATGCATTAACTGAAATAAGGGACCGATTTGCACTTGTAGAGGAACGATGACGTCTGATACAATCGTCTCAGCATAAATTTGAGCGTTGAGGTTGCCTCTGATCCAAATCAACTCAGTTCTTCCGCCGATCCAAATACCCGCCCATACCATGATGGTTCCACCACTATAAGGATGGACTTCCTGGCAGGATTTTAATCGCTGTTGGCGTCCAGGGGTTCTCCAGTGTCGTATACGTCTTGTATCCGGTCTCATACCAAAACGAGACTCATCAGAAAAGCACACGAAACGCCATTGTTCTTCTGCCCAATTTCTGTGTTCAAGAGCCCATTGATATCGAATCCTACGATTGTGCATTGCTATAGGTGGTACCCGTAGCGGTCTTCGGGAATGAAGGTTCACTTCATGCAAGCGGTTTCTGACTGTTTGGTCGCTAATTAAGTTCCCTGAAGAGTGATGAAGCCTCACGGCTAACATCATGGCGGTTATTGTTGGAGCTCTTCGAGTTAAGATTTGAATGTATCGGTCTTGTCTCCGTGTGGTGCAGCGATACCGTCTTCCATGGCGCTCAGCCACGGTACCAGTGCTTCGGTAACGTGTCCAAAGTCGACTGATAACACTCTGACTTGTATTCAGAGCTAAAGCCACAGTACGTTGCCGGGAACCAGCTTCTATCATTCCCACGGCTCTGAGCATTTCTTCCCTGCTTAAATGACGTCGCCGCTCCATAATAACGTTGGTTTTAATCAGTAGTAGGGAAACAGTAGCACTAATAATGTCTTCAATGCGTTGTATGTTTTTATAGGGAAAATATTGACAGCTGATTTTCATCTTTTACTCGAATTTGATTCACAGTTCCTGATTCAAATTATGAAATGCACCAAAAAGGATCCATATAAATTTATAAAATCATAAATTTATTACAAAGCCACATCTCAATCTCAAGAAATCCGCATAAAAATGCTTGATCCCTAGACACTTTTGATGTGTGTATATATATACTATGACGGCAAAACGGTTATATACCGTTTTGCCGTCGCATAGCCGCGTAGGTGGTTACGCCGGTTTAGTCGCGGCGTAGCAGTTCCGTAGCAAACGAGGAGTTCTTCCGTCGCGTAGGGGTTACGCCGGTTTAGTCGCGGCGTAGCAGTTTCGTAGCAGACGTGTAGCTCTTCTGTCTTCACATAGCCGCGTAGGCGGTTACGTCTCGTAGCCACTATTTTGCCATGCCTTCGCGTAGGCGGTTACACCTAGTCGCGGCGTAGCTGTTTCGTAGCAGACGTGTAGCCGTTCTGCAGTCACGTAGCCGCGTAGGCGGTTAAGCCTCGTTGTCGCAGCGTAGCAGTCGCGTAACAGACGAGTAGCCGTTCTGCTATTGTAGCTAAAAAGAGTTCACAAGCAAAAAGTTAACTTTGTAGTTATAAACAAAGTTAGAAAGATAACGAAAGAAGATAAATAAAAAGCTATGGGAGAACCAGGAGCAAGCAGTGAAGTCCTGTACCTCTTCTGTCAACTGACTAAAATTATTATTAAGTACTTACATTTTGTATTATTTTGTAAGTACCAAACATTACCGTGGCTTTTGTATGAGTAATGTACGGCCGGTGTACCAAGATAAGTTTCCAGAATGGAAACTTTTCTCGGTTACCTGACCGTACATTCTGTAGGTATCGGTGAGAAAAAGTGGCATTCCCGCCCGCGGCATCTGCATCTAAGAGCACCGCGCGGCGGGAGTTATTCGGATAACTTGTGTCAAAAATAACTTTAGGTACTTATAACTTAGTGCTAATTTCAGAAAACAATTCGCTGTATACTTACTATTTAAGTAGGTATAAACTTTACCTACTGTTCTGAATTCCCTAGTTGATCATAGCATTCAGTTCAGTGGTCTTGCTAGTCCTTGTGTTATTCATGACGCGTTATATTAGTTCATCGGTATGTCCAGTAGCTAGGTACATAGAATAGAATAGAATAGAATAGAATACTCTTTATTATGTACACCATATAAATTACAGACATAAATATAGAAATTTTACAATGGGTGACACAATGGGCGGTCTTATCGCTAAAAGCGATCTTTTAAAGACAACCTTTGGATGGATTAAAAAGAGGAAGGACAGACAAGTACTGTAGGTAGTCTGTGGTGTACCATTTACACAATACCATAAATACATACATAAAGTATATTATACTAATCTAAATAAATATATACATATATATATATATATATATACAATATAATAGTAAACATGAACAAAGAAAAGTATGATGATGAAGTTTAAGGAGAGAGGAAGTGCTTTTTTATCATAATTTTAAAAGTGGACAAAGATTGAGCACGCCTTACCGACACGGGCAAGTCATTCCATAACCGTACTGCTTGAACAGTGAAAGATTTGTCATAGAAACTGGTGGAATGCACCGGCATCTCTAGTCTCAGGTTTTCCGATGACCTCAGATATCTATTATGTGTGTCATGAAGGAACTTGAAACGTTCTTTAAGATAAGTGGGGGTTCTAGGATTAAACAAGATACTGTAGAGCTGAAACAAGATATGAGAATTCCGGCGAAGACGTATGGGAAGCCACTTGAGCTTTGAACGAAATTCAGAAATGTGATCATATTTGCGCAGGCCAAATATAAATCTAATGCAAAAGTTTTGAAGTCGCTCAAGCTTATCTAGTTGTGCCTCAGTAAGATCTGGATAACTGACATCAGCATAGTCAAGGATGGGAAGTAAAAGGGATTGTGCAAGCGCAGTTTTAGTGGCAGTTGGAAGAAAGTTCCGCAATCGTCTCAGTGACTTACCAGATGCAAAAATTTTGCGACTTACGTCCTGTAGCTGAGGACCCCAAGAAAGATTTTTGTCGATCCAAACCCCAAGGTTCTTAACCTTTTCACTGAAAGGAATAGCAGTTCCGTTAAATTGAACCTGGGGAAGCTGAGACCAGTTTATCTTGGGGATCATCCTTGAGCTGCCAACAACAATGACCTGAGTCTTCGATGGATTAACTTGCAACCCATGCGCCTCACTCCATTCGCAGATTGAAACCAAATCCTTGTTGATAGTATGAACCGCATCAGCCAAATTCGAGTAGTCAGCTTGCTTATAAATTTGCAAATCGTCCGCATAAAGGTGGTAGGAAGAAAGAAGTTTTTTGGTAATGGAGTTTATAAATATTGCGAAAAGTAAAGGAGATAAAACGCCACCCTGAGGTACACCGGCAGAAGTATAACACCACGAAGAGCAAGACTCTTCTATGCATATACGTTGCCGGCGGCCATACAGGTAACTACGAAACCAGTCAATCGCCGTTGGAGATATGTTAAGCGAGCGAAGCATGCCAAGCAGGATATCGAAATCTACAGTATTGAAAGCGTTACTAAAATCTAGTAAGCAAAGAACTGTCAGGTTTCCTTCCTCCATGCCTAACCGTATGTCATCAGTGACGTTAACTAAGGCTGTAGTGGTGTTGTGACCAGGACGAAAACCGGATTGGAAAGGATTCAGCAGACTATTCTTACAAAGAAAAGTACTAAGCTGATTGTGGACAAGGCGTTCTAGGACTTTGGAGAGGAAAGGCAAGATGGAGATAGGACGGTATTCTGAAAAGGAAGTAGGATTTGATTTTTTGGGTAAAGGAATGACTTTGGCCTCTTTCCACATAGATGGAAAGGCACCATAGGATATAGAGTAGTTCAGGATATAGCATAGGATAGGAAGGATTTCGTCGAGAATAGGGAGTATCATTTTTCGGCTCACACAATCACTACCAACTGCGTTGGACGTGATTGAAACTATGCTCCTCTTAACATCACAATCAGCGAATTGACTAAAAATAAACGGTGGATGGTCGGGAGTTGGAAGGTTTAAAAGATAGTTAACAGTAGCTGCCTTCATGGTCCCATTACTGTGAGACGAAGATGAGAAGTGTTGATTCAGTAGATCAATATCTAAGTCTTTAGGAATCGATTCTTGGCGTGATTTTCCAACTCCCATGGACCTGAGAAATTTCCAGACTTTTGCTGGATCTCCGTTTTCAACTGACGTGTGAATATGGCGGCGTTGGGCATCTCTACACACCTTATTGCAGCGATTGCGAGCATCAACAAGGATCTCCCGGTTCGACGGCGAGGGACGACACTTATATTTAGTTTTTGTTACAGCCTTTCTGTGCATGATCGTCCTAATATCGTCTGTAAGCCATGGCGCCGGAAGATGTTTGATTTTCACTGCACGAATGGGAGCGTGAATATCGTACAGCTGCACAAGGTTATCTGTCAGCAGATTGACTTTATCATCTATAGACTCAACATTGACTAAAGGAGCCCAGTCAATGTTGCTAGCATCTCTTCGGAGATCATCTGTATTCATACCACCAAAATTGCGCAGCAGGAGAATTTTAGGTTTTGCCTTAGGTGGGCGAATTTTATAGGATAGGAATAATAGGTCATGGTAAGAAAACATGTCAGCTGGACATTGACCATGCTTGCTGGCATGTTGAGGAGAGGAAACAATGAGAAGATCCAAAAGTGAAGGATTACAGTTTGGAAAATGGTGTGTGGCACTTAAAGGGAGAATTGTTAAATTCGACGACTGGACTATTGATCGAAGAGAAGAAGAGCGGGAATCGTTTTTCAATAAGCAAGTATTGAAATCCCCCATAATGATTGTATGACTGTAAGAGGGTGTTAGGTTTTCTAGGATCTTTTCAAAGGAAGACAAGAAGTTTATACGTGACGAAGGGCTATAATAAACACCTAGAAGAACTTTCACGTGGTTCAGGTTTACTTCCAAAAAGAGATGCTCGCCCGCGTTTTGCGGTGGAGGTTGTGCAGACATATCGACAATTGAAAAAGGAATATGTGGACGAAGGTATATGGCAACACCGCCGCCACCGCCACTCGTGCGATCATTTCTTATTAGTTGAAAACCCGGCAAGGAATAGGAAGTAGAAGGGAGACATGGCTTTAGCCAGGACTCTGAGACAAGGATAGCATGGATGTTCTTACAGTCTAGGTTCACTAGCATGTCAGAATAATGTGCCGGAATACTCTGGGCATTTATATGGACTACATTGAAATTCTTAGGTACATCAGAAAACTGAGATTCAAGCGTGTCAGCAAGGGACGGACAGCTAACAAAGCTGTCATAGCTAACAAAGCTGTCATACATTCTAGTAGGTAGTTGTTTACATTATTGTGCAGTTAATTGGCTCACAGAGTCAGACCATACACCGTATAAGGCAAGTTGCCGAGAATCTAGTCCCACAAGTCGACGTGCGGCGCGGTGGCGGCCGGCCAACCGCTTTCATCATGCCTCGATTACTTATGTCAAGCATTATCCTTTTACAAGTAGGTATGCTATGCACAATGCTGGCATGACGTGTATATGTGGATAGTGCACAACGACTTGGACATAAGACACAACCATAACTTGAATAAAAAAAATCAACTAGCATGATCGTGTAGAAAAAACAAACAGATACTTATGACATTCCTGACTTAGGCATGCATAATAGCTTGCTTATAACACTGTAGGTACTGAGCATTATTTTATCTAATACTTAATACGACTTATGATTGTGTTTTATAATAGGCGGGGCGGTAGTATAGGTACTTTTTGTTTCACCCAAAAAGAAAACAAAACCTCGTGAACGCATTCCATAGTTCCCGCGGCCTTCCGCCCCGCCCTCGCATTCCATCGAGATAGTTAAAGATAGACGATGGTTCACTCAAGGATCAAATCTCGACAAAAAAAAATAGATGATGTTACCAAGAATACCTTTAAATAGCCCCCTTCAAATAGTTCTTGATTGCAAATTAATACCATGGTACCAACGGCTACACACCTACTAATTATAAAATTCTGTTAATTTTGAACAACAGTATCATAAGAGATTATTTTATATTTCGTTCCCAACATCTTTGGGAATTCTGTCTTCTCTAAAAAAACATGGCTCTCCCTGCCGTATACCTACGTGCCTTTTGGAAATCATTAGCCAATTAACTAGTTTCAAGAGGGTGCGATTCCGTTTACTAGTAATTTTAACGGATGTCACATTTGTTGAAATAGTTTTTGCAAGTATAGCTTTCGCACACAGCCAACATGTGGGCAGATTTATTTATTTATTTGGGATAAACAAACAGTAACACATTATATCTTATGTCATGGTTCCTAATCCTATTAGGTAGTTTGATGTTCGTTAACGTTATAATTCGGCACGTTTGTTACCACCTCTCTTACATCATGATGACTTTAAAATATTTTGCGAATAATAAAGGTTTTGTGCTATGGATGATAGATTTTTATATCAGAAAGTTTCTAAAGTATCCGGACAGATCATGTATGACATTATTGGCTGCATTTGAGGAGTGCAGTTACCTATACTTAAGTCTCCAGTTGGTGCAAACCAAAGTTAGGAGTAAGTAGTTAGGGTGTAAGAGTATCTACGTAATCCCGGAATTCGGAAACTCCTGATATGTATAATAAAATTAAAGTATTTTGCCGTTAGGCAACAACCTTTATTCCAGATGGACATAGGCAATGTTTAATTCAACAAAAAGCAAGAACTAAGCGAAGCGAGCGCGGGCCGATAGTGTTTGTTTTGATAACAAGATTAAAATGATTTGCCCTACTTCCTGCCTTTTTACCGTGCCTCAAGCGCCATCTGTCGATCATCAACAATTACACTAGTAGCAGTTTAATAAAGAAATAACAGGTGGTGCTGAACGAAAAATTTCAGTACACAAATCCAAAACTTTTAAAATTTTTAACCACAAGCACAACAGACAGGAAAATTAAATCAAAATGTAAGAATTATAAACATTTTATTTATGCAACATCCCAAACTTCTTCAAAGGCAGTACATAATTTAGCACAAGTCAAGGCAGCTGACAATGGATAATTACTGATTGATATAACATCTTCTGAGTAGTCTACTTCTACTTTACCATGAGCCATGGCACCAATAACGATGACTATTGGCTCGTCTTTTGGGACTAACTCTCTACAGTTCTTCACAACTGTGGAACTGAAAGACATGGTCACTTTCCTCACACCAACAGGTACATGTGATGTGACCGGGTTTTTTATAACTTTCAACAGTTTCATTGGGCCATCTGAAGCTCTTATCGCAAACTTATGTAGAAGTTGAACTGGAAAAAGAAAGAAAATAAATGTATCAACATTCAGATGACTATTTATTTTATGGACTAAAGGCCAGAGTAATCACAAACAAAAAAATAATGTTTGTTTATGTAATCTACCATAACAACAGAATTTGTTTTTTTTTTTTACTTGGAACCTACCCATTAAACCAGCAAATCTCTTAAAAGTCCGTGGTATTCTGGTTTGTGGGTTTATTTCTATAAGAACATTTTTCTCTGTGTGAATGTAGACTTGCAGTAAACCAGCCCTGTTCAGAGGAGAGTCCATCAACATTAGAAGTGATTGATGGGTGATGTCAGGTCTACATGACCCAGGGTCTCTGTCATTCTTTCGTAGAATATTTGCATGATCATCACAGTTTAACAGCTCAAAGCTATTGCCAGTCTGAAATCAAAACAGATAAGTTTTAATACACACAATAAAAGGTTATAACCACTATGTTGATTTGAAGACACGGCTATTCTGTTTACCTTTACAGTTTCCAGCTGAGCGTTTTCCAAAATAACCACGAGGCGCTTTTCCTGTTTTTTTATATGCGAAGTAACTAAATGTCTTGGTATCGGATCAAATTCAAACTCATCATCTTTCGCTCCAAGTTTCCTTTTCTTTCCCATGATTCACAGGGTGTTTTTACAAAAATAAAGAACAGAAGTATAACTAATGCACGGCTATTGTTTATTACGATACTTCTGTGCTAAAAACAAGCAGTTATATTAGAAAGAAGAACAACGCTTTTATCGAAACAAGGTAAGAGCAAGCACGTGCTTTTGACAATAAAATTGACATGACAGTGACATTGACAATAAACAAGGCTGACAGTGTCAGATGCGGTCAGATGGTATCACTGAGTTGGGAGTACTATGGAGATGGCATATTCTACTATAGAAATAATAGTTATACAAATATCTGTCATATCGACACACACATGTCAAAAATCGTTTTGTTTCTTTTTAACTAATCAAGAGCTGCATATGAAAAGAGAGACGTCAAATGTTTGTCAAGTTCTAAATTTGGCAACACTTTTGTGTGACGTCAAAATCATTTCTTTGCGTGGTCGGTCGCCATGTTAACTGCCGAGGTTTTTCCTCTATGTTGCCGAGTTTTGTGGTAGATGTGCTGTCAAACGGTTGATTGCTAGTGTTGGGTAAATAGTCGGATGCTTTGAGTTATTATCGATTATAATCCATAAGTGTCCATTAATAGCCTTGCAATGGATGATAATCCTGCTATTATATGATAATCTTGTGTAATAAGGAGGAGTTGTGTGTGTGTTTCGAATTTTTCATTACCTAGTTTTGGTTGTGGTGATTGTTTATACTTTGTCTCAAGCCAAGTTAAACAAGGTATACATTTGCCGATTCGCGATCTCAATGGTTTTTGTATATATTCTGTTAAATATAGTCGAATAGATGACCGCAACTATGTATTTTTTTAGCAATCTAGTATTATTTAAATGCCATTAATTTAATAACAAAAGTAATAATTAATAATCGAAGTTCGACCCGAGTATTGAACCTAGGACTCCACACTTAGCAATCGGTCTTGCGACCGCACTAGACCAACGGGGTAGGAAATAAATAATAATATTTTGTTGCCAGTCACGACATCATAAGTCTCCTGGTCCTGGTTAGTGTGTAAGCTCGTATGAACAATACTCTACACCTGTAGTAAGTAGGTAAATATATTACGAGGATATTGGCCTTCTGATATTGAATGAAGCTTGAGCAAGGTGACAAGTTACAACGTCTTATAAAACCAAGAAACATAAAACACCCACAACTTCTAAAATTCTTGTCACTTCAGCTGCATTACATTACAAGGCTAATTCGAAAAATTTAAATAAATAATAGAAAACAAATTCATGTAGGTTAAATAATGTCGATATCCGCTGCGCATGTTGCTCGCAGTTACAACCCTACGAAAGGCGGCCATCTTAACTGCCCGATTTTTGTAGGTATACACGCTAATTTGGTAGGTATGCCAAGTCCATATTATTATATGTCAGTGGATGGTATAAAAATAGGGTAGTGTTTTTGTATAATTGTAAATATTGACAAACAATACCAGTAATAAAAACTTTTGAACAAAAAAAAAAACGACTTCCAAAAAAACTACAAAGTAAAAAATAACTTTAATTTCGGAAGTCACAGTTTATTTGGTCAGTTTTTTTTTTGTTAAAAAGTTTTTATTTCTCGCTTTTTAGTGGGTCTGCTTATAATTTATCTAAGTTACAATAGCATTGCGTCAACTTGCTCATCGCCTTTTACAAAATATTGCTTTTCCCGATGCAGGGACGTTCACCATTGTGACGAGCATAAATTACATACGACGGACCGCACAGTAGCGCCCTCATCGTTTTTTTGATTATTTCTTTTATTTTAGAATGAAAATGCAGAAAATAACACAGTTGTTCTCCACAAGATTATACGTTATTGGTTATTGTTACAAAAGGTAGTTTTACATTGTTTAGTTTCATTATAATCACTAAAACGGATAATAGTGTGGTCGGCGTATGCTCGGTGCCCTCTTAACAACCATAATAGAAATGGAATCGCAACTCGTGAATTACTTATCATTGAGTAGGTAGTTCCGATGGCCATCTGTGGTCTTCATCATCAGCTACACTATACCAAATGATGATTTCCGAGATTAAATGCTCATGTAACTTTAAAAAATACCAAATTGCTATAGATTTGCCTATAAAATTTGAGGGTTTCCCTCGATTTTCATGGGGTTCTCTCATTAGTTTCCAACTTGATGACAATGGGACCACCTCGATAGTATAGTTTCAAAAAAAAAAAAATAGAAATCGGTGAACATGTTTGTATTGTCCATGGTGAACATACATAAAAAAAAACATATATACAGTCGAACATAAAAAACCTCCTCCTTTTTAGAAGTCAGTTAAAAATAGAAGTCTACGCGCTATTTACGCGCATATTATGTCGATGAATTCCACAGGTCAGCTGCACACGAGTAACTTGATACAAACAATGGCGTTGCTACAGGACTTGCAAAAAATATCTATTTAGGGTCTTGAGGTTGAACCGACTTGATTTAGGCAAATTCCATAGAATTCTGTTACCAAATGGTGTTGATGCGAAGAGTGTGTTCCGGTTCATGGCCCAAATATAATCCATAGCAGTGTGTGTGTCCCAAGAAGCTTATAGGTAAAAATGGAGACAACAAGGGTACTTCTTAGTCTGTGGAGACAACACTCTTAATACCTAAGTGAAACCGACTGTGGGCTGCCGCTCTCTTTCGAAATACATACATATGACAAAGAAAGCACATATCACTGTCTCGTTCTTATGTGTGTATTTAGAAAGAGAGTGTCCGACCACAGTCGTCTTCAGATAGGTATTCAGAGTGTTGCCTCCACTTTTATCTATAAGCTTCTTGGTGTGTCCGTCCAGACTAGGGCGCGGGGCGGGCGTGGGTGCGGGAACGCGCCCGGGCTGACTGTCCCACTGAGTTGGGAGAACTATGGAGACGGCATATTCTACTATAGAAATAGTAGTTATACAAATATCTGTCATATCGACACACACATGTCATAAAGCGTTTTGTTTCTTTTTAACTAATCAAGAGCTGCATATGAAAAGAGAGACGTCAAATGTTTGTCAAGTACTAAATTTGGCAACACTTTTGTGTGACGTCAAAATCATTTCTATGCGTGGTCGGTCGCCATGTTGAGTGCCGGGGTTTTTCCTCTATGTTGCCGAGTTTTGTGGTAGATGTGCTGTCAAACGGTTGATTGCTAGTGTTGGGTAAATAGTCGGATGCTTTGAGTTATTATCGATTATAATCCATAAGTGTCCATTAATAGCCTTGCAATGGATGATAATCCTGCTATTATATGATAATCTTGTGTAATAAGGAGGAGTTGTGTGTGTGTTTCGAATTTTTCATTACCTAGTTTTGGTTGTGGTGATTGTTTATACTTTGTCTCAAGCCAAGTTAAACAAGGTATACATTTGCCGATTCGCGATCTCAATGGTTTTTGTATATATTCTGTTAAATATAGTCGAATAGATGACCGCAACTATGTATTTTTTTAGCAATCTAGTATTATTTAAATGCCATTAATGTAATGACAAAAGTAATAATTAATAATCGAAGTTCGACCTGAGTATTGAACCTAGGACCCCACACTTAGCAATCGGTCTTGCGACCACTAGACCAACGGGTTAGGAAATAAATAATAATATTTTGTTGCCAGTCACGACATCATAAGTCTCCTAGTCCTGGTTAGTGTGTAAGCTCGTATGAACAATATTCTACACCTGTAGTAAGTAGGTAAATATATTACGAGAATATTGTCCTTCTGATATTGAATGAAGCTTGAGCAAGGTGACAAGTTACAACGTCTTATAAAACCAAGAAACATAAAACACCCACAACTTCTAAAATTCTTGTCACTTCAGCTGCATTACATTACAAGGCTAATTCGAAAAATTTAAATAAATAATAGAAAACAAATTCATGTAGGTTAAATAATGTCGATATCCGCTGCGCATGTTGCTCGCAGTTACAACCCTACGAAAGGCGGCCATCTTAAGTTCCCGATTTTTGTAGGTATACACGCTAATTTTGTAGGTATGACAAGTCCATAAGTTTTATTAGTCATTGGACTGTCCGCACTGGAGCGCGGCTGTGTTCTGCGTGTTGTCGTGTCCAGTGTTTGTCAAAATATAATATGGATGGACTTATTTTTACTAGAAAAAAGCTTGAACTAGTTTGAGAACCCCGGTCCCCGCGTGAGCTGCCCGTGCCCGCGCCGCGCACCCACTGCGGCCACTTGTATGAACGAGCTATGGCATGAGTTGCCCACGCTGAGCAGCCCGTGCCGCTCACCGCGCCCGGGTACGCACTAAGGACGCTCAAAGGAAGTTCATATGTTTGAGTTCGCTCCACCGCGCCCGCGCCCGCGCCCCACTCTGGCCAAACACTTAGGGTATGATGGGACTCTCATACACATTGCGGTTATAAAAGACCCTAATAATAAATATAAAAAAGGAACTCGAATGTGCACTGAAAGCCATTATACTATTGAATTATGAGGACTGGCAATAATAGCAAGAATTTTATTATTGTCTACTTGTCAGTGTCATGTCATCAGTCATTATTCCACTTCACCCCGTCTCTTTTGTTATCGAAATACAATACTGATTATCCATAATATTTCCTCTTCTATCTTCCTAATTGATTTTTGTGCTAAAACTGGTTTAAATACACGATCCCGTGCTTCTTAATGGCTAACGATAGAGAAGTTCTACGTGAAATATGGGATGGGAAATTGCCAATTTGTTTTCAACTAGCTCAAGAAGAAATTATGGAAATACAGCAACCTGATGCATTTTATGTGATGGTCCCTAGACTAAGCTACTTCCCTCTTGTAACAGACAAGGTTGGTTAAACCTAAAAAGCCGTGTTAAGTAACAGGCTCTTAAAGCTATGTTTACATAAAATTACTGATTGTACATTGGTATTTTCAGATGAAAAGACACTTTTTGCGCTATATATCTCAAGAAAACGCTGATAGTGAAATGTGGTTGGATTATAATGGGCAGCCACTCAAATGGCACTACCCAATAGGCTTTCTCTATGATCTGTTTTGTGGCAACGACCCTCAACTACCATGGCATCTAACTGTGCACTTCACCAAATTCCCTGAAGATGTCCTTCTCCATTGTATTAACAAGTAATAAGTTTATACAATTATCAGTTAAATTCTTTTATAAAAGACTTTCTATTAGATATTTTTGACTTTGGACTTTTATGAATTATGTATGAATCTTTTCAGGGATGTAGTGGAAGCTCACTTTATGTCAACTGTGAAAGAGGCTGATGTTCTTAAACACAGAGGACAAGTCATGTCCACTATGCAGAAAAAAGATCACAATCAGTTATGGCTTGGTTTACAAAATGGTAATAGTTAAGAATTTATAATTAAGTATCAGGTTAAATATAGTAAATTTATGTTTTGCTGCTACTTTATTAAGTTATTAAAATGATTACTTGTATGCTTTGCTTTGCAAATTATGCTTTTGTCGTCTCATGTATGGGTATGATGTAGTACCACATAACCATTTATCTTATAAAATAATTATATACTTAAGGCATATTTCCAAACTTAGTCAATTCATTAACTATGTTTCAGACAAATTCGACCAGTTCTGGGCTATAAACAGGCGACTGATGGAATCACATGGAGACAATGAAGGTTTTAAGCACATTCCTATAAAGTTATACTCAGATGATGGAACTTGTAGTCAACGCCTAGTCAATCCAAAGAACAATGATGGCAGTAGGAAGACATTGCAACAGATGGTTGCTGAGCTGTACCCTGATAAACATGATGGTTTGTACAATTAATGAAGCTGCACAGAATATTAAGGAACTCATTTGAAATAAAGTTTTTTAGTAAAATTAATATTGTACCCTCTTTATTTCCAGTACAACTGAGAACACATGGGGTAGTTATTCCTTCAGACACACCACTGCAATGGCTTTCTGAGCACATGAGTTATCCAGACAACTTCTTACATTTATGTATATTTTAAAACTACTATCTGCTTAATTTCCTAAGCTATGAGGTAAAAGTGCGATGCCTTGTAAACAATGCAATTTAATCAAAGACAATGCAATGTTTAATAATTTAATTGCAAGAGTTCACTTTCAGTGATTATAAAAAACCAAATTTACACATAGACAGAACATTCCTTATTTATTAGTTCATGCAAACAAACATTTACCAAGCTGAGGTATTATTTACAGATCATTCATTAGTATGTACCTATGTAAATTAATTGAAATAAAGTTAGGTAATCAGCGCATGGCAACTTTTTTAACAAAAAATAATAACATGATTTTTCATGATTTTCACAAATGAAGGAACAGTTTTAATCACCAAATAGCATGATAATCAAACCGACTGAATACACATTAAACGCTGCTCTTTGACATCTTACAAAATAACAAATATTTTGTACAAACAAGGTTTAAAGCTAAATAAACTCAACAAATAATAATAATATCAGTTGAAAATATCACAAGGTTGCCCTTAAACTAGAGATTAATTATAACTCTATCTTCTGTTTATTCTTTTGAATGATGTAAGGAATGTGTCTTGTAAATCGCTTGCATCCGTTGTTAGCAAATATAGGCTGGTCTTCGTTTGGCCCATATGTTATAACAGATAAAGCTTCCCTGTAAAAGATGTGAATTAGAAATAATGTTATTTTAAGCTTAATAATTGTAAATAAAATATATTTAAATTATAACTGTGTTTTATAATATAATACTGTAAAGTGGTTTTTACTTAAAATATAATATGTATTGAAAAGTAGTGCAATGTCCTTCAATAATAATTCAGAGTACTTACGCCATCATTTCCTTGGTAGGATGATATACAGCATGTGAACGAAATTCGGCCAAGGCACACATTTCTACATGTTGCTGCTCCAATGGTAAAAATGGCACATAGTGATCAATCAAATGATTTGCTATTGCAGCTGCCTTCTCAAACCCTCCTGAAACATTTATTTATTTATAATTGTTTCCTCTTACAACAGACTACTATCTTTACAGATGACATTGTTTTTATCATTCACCATAATATAAAATATTTAACCTAAACTTTTTTCAAGTATGTTAGTATATGACTAATGGGGGTTTCTTTCAGCTATAAAATAACATACTGTTACAGTTTAGAGTGAGAAAACAGTTATAGTAAGTAAAAAGTATAGTTAATAGGCATTCGAAAAATAACTTCAAAGTACAAATAGGAAAGTGGAACGCGGCAGGAACCTGAATTTAGTACTGGTACTTGTAAGATGGAGTACCGGTACTTGTAAGATGGAGTACCGGTAGTCGAAATAGCAATACCGGTACAGAACCTGCACTTTTGGTACCAGTTCCAAGCCCTGTTACTGAATGATCATTTGAAGGCTAAGTTTACTTATACACAATTGAAAACGTAAAGCAAGATTGTAAAATAAAAAAAAAACCTTGGAAATATGCTGTCCTCCTTATAATTGGCTCAAAATCATGAAATTCAACCTCACTCCTCTTTGCACCTTGCTCATACAGATCTAACAGTTTTGAAGCAATTTCTTGACCTCCAATATTTGATATGAATATAAATATACTATCTCTACAATGAAAGAGAAAACATGATATTATAATTGTGTTATACAGGGTGTCCCTGGAAGTATGAATCAAATTGAATAGGGGCGTGGGCAAGTTCATTTTCAAACTTTTTAACCCTGAGAATGTCTGTGAATTTTTTTATGGTTCTAATCTTATGACCAATTTTTGTTTTTTTTTTTCAATTATGTCTCATAGTGCTCAATGTAAAAAATCATTAAAAAAAACAATCAGGGCTATTAATTTATTTTTGTAGTAACCCTAGTTTTGTTTTAATTAATTTTTACTTCAAGCACTATGTAGTGATTGAAAAAAACAAAAAAAAGACAACTTTTGAACTGTAAAAAAAATCACCAACATTCTCAGGGTTAAAAAGTTTGGAAATGACCTTGCCCACACCCCCTATTCGATTTGAGCTATACTTCCAGGGACACCCTGTATAAACAGTAAACAAATACAAATGGCATTTTCATAATGGCAATTTTTTCCTCAGTCAAAGTTTATTGAGAGAGGACCTTCATAATATGTGGATGCTATGCTTATAACACTTACCTATAATCAATACCATCTACAGCATGGTGATGATCAAGCATTGGTTTGATGGTGTCCAACACTGAAGGACACATATCATGGATTTCATCAAAAATAATGAGTGACCTTGGACATTTTCTTACAATATTATTTAAAGTTGCCACCAAATCTTCCTGAAAAGTAAAATAGGTTCTTAATGAAGAGTTTACCAATATTAATAGCAGTAATGCATGCATACAGCTTTGTGGTTTTAATTAAAAAGATAAATATAATTAATATATCGACGATGAAATGTCAAGAACTCCTAACTGACATTTTTGCAATTTTACTTTTTTTATGTAAGATAGACTTTACAAACGATTATTTAAAGTATCTACGTAAAAAAAGTAAAATTGCAAAAATGTCAGTTAGGAGTTCTTGACATTTCATCGTCGATATGTATAGTATGCACACCCCCACCCTATTTCAAGTTAAACAAATAACATAACATAATCAGCCTATAATTTTCCCACTGCTGGGACACAGGGTTCCTCTCGTAATAAAGTTAAACAAATATCAACTTTATTTCAATTAAGTTGATTTGAGAGTGACTAGCACTATTGAAAAAGTTATAGAAATGTTTGAAGTTGTAGCATAAACAGAACTTTATTGTGTAGGAATTAAAGTTATTTTTCCATGAATTCATATTTGTTTACATTTTTGGCATATAAATTGTGGATGCAGAGTCACAGATTAGACTCGATTGAAACTTCATACATCCTCCGCATTTGTGTGATGTGGATGTGTCAAGAAAAGAAGATTTAAATAGAATAATATGTGTAATTCAATAGTATAGTACAGTATAACAGGCTGGTGTTGATTGGATAATAATATCATGTTCTAATAAACACACTTACTTTTTTCTGCTGTAAGTTAGAGCAGTCAAAATCTTTCTTCCCCATAAACAGCTTCACATATTTGCTGTGCATACCTTTAGCATAAAGAGCTTCAGCTATCATAGTAGCTGCATAGTTTTTACCAACACCTGGCCAGCCATGAAGGCTTATAACAAGAGCCTTTTTGTTTCTTTTGTTCTCATCATGTACAGCCTCTTTGTGTGCATGCATTATGTTAACTAATTCATCAACCAATGGCTGCCCAAACATTCTTTGTGATAATGATAATTTTAACTCTGTAAAAAATAGTTAGGTCAGGTCATCTTTGGTTTAATTTCTTAAACTTTTACTTCATTGAACTTTCTAAGTTAATATTACATACTTATTATAAAATTTTATGAGAATGTTATAAATTATTGTATGACTGGACGTTAGAATTTAATAACACGATTTAAATTACTCCAGTGTACGACAGCCAGATTAATGAAGATTTCTACTCACTATTTATATCGAAAGGCACATGCTGATCATTACAACATTCCGCATACCGACAATATGTGTTATCTTTTATCGTATTCCACTTGTACCAGCCAGCGCCAGCCACTGCACCAAGTATGGATAGTGCAATTAATTCCGACAAGGCACATTGGAATAACACTAATAAAAATGGTAAAACGATGAAGTAATTTCTAAATAACATTTTGAAACACGGAGTTCTTGACAGGCGGGAATGTTGAGTAAACGAATTTAAACACGTTATTTTTTCACGATCAATTTATTATGTACTTCAACCACGATGATTTGATATAGTTCATTTTAGAGCGAATTTTATTCTACTCGATAACAATGCAATTTCAAAGCTCGCATCAATTTCTGCAAGTTACCTATATATAACAGATCATAGTGAAACAGATTACATAGAACAGAATACATAGATAGAATCTGCCATAGAGTAAGTAACGTTCCTTATATTATTATGGAATCTGCTTGTGAATCTGCTGTCCACAGAGTACTTTTTGATATACTGTTTCTGTCCACAGAATATAATACTCTCTACTGCTGTCACACATGACACCAGCCATGCTATTCTGTAGAAATCTCACCGTGAAAACTTAGGTGAAGTGAGCTTAAAATGAGCTGTCAAAAGTGTCAATCCCTAGCATTAATTGGAATGACAGCTCACTTTAAGCTCACTTCACCGAAGTTATCACGGTGATCTTTTTACAGAATAGCACCGCAGTCTCAGACCAACAAAAAAAGATAGACAGCGCGCCGCGAACATTAAAAGTGAAGCCACCTTTTTATCTATGTGTGTATTGAAGGGTTGCCATTTGTTAAATTTTTTCCCTATAATTTGGGGATATTTGTGTGGGTAAGAACTAGTATAATATTGTACGAGTATTGTTGAGTATGGTATAGTACCTCAATTGTTTAGATTTTAGAAGGACTTCTATTAAAAAAAAACAACTCATATTTTCAATCAACTTTATTAAATATTATTATATTATTTATTTTTAATTTCATTATTAATTGGAAACCTAAAATATTAAATACATATAAAAAGAAAATGGGAATATAACTCGAAGTAAGAAATCATATTTATATGTATACTTAGATTAATCGAATGGGGAAATTTTAAATCGTCTTATGGCAACTTCCGCACTTTATGTCACTGCTTTCGTTCGTTGAGGTTTTTTGTTCCAAGTAACCTAATTTTGTTATTTCAAGTACTTATAAGTGAAAAGCGATTCCGTGAGACTTTTTGTGTGATTTTGCAACTTTTCACTACACAGGAAGGCATAATTATATTTTTTAAATCTATGTTATCTTGACGACGACTTGTGACAAACTAAGAGCAATGAGCATGGTTTTAGTGTAGGTGTGTGCGTGAGCGTGTATGTTTACTTGCAGGAGCACGGTTTTATGGCTTCACTTTTGATGTTTGCGGCGCGCTGTCTATCTTTTTTTGTTGGTCTGAGCACCGCAGTATACTTTTTGATAGAGAAGAAAATCTGAGAAAATCACATAGAAAGTTTTTTTAAATTATTTTTTCTACATACAGCTGACAATTTTTTTTTCATTACCACGTCGTTATCTGTTTAGTAATTTGAAAAATTACGATCGAAATATGCTTTAAAACGTGGTTTTATTGAATCATGTATTTATTGAAATAAAATAAAATGGTTAAGAAATTGTATTTTTTACACTATGAAATATTTTTACTTTTTCATGTATACCATGAAATTAAATTCGGAAATTGAATATATTTTTACAATAACCTCAAATAATAGGCATTAAGTGGTTTTAAAATTTTCTAGCGTTAAGAGTCGCATCTCAAACCGTGGGTTCGATTCCCACCGTAGGCAATTCAATTTTTCCATTTTAATTTTTTTTTTTTTTTTTCAAAATAATCATGGAAATAGCGACCAAATTCTATGAATCATTATATTCAGATGACTCACCACCCCCGATCAGCACAGAATACAGTCTCCCAGATTCCATTCCTTTAATAAGTGGCTATGAAGTGCACAAAGCACTTACTACTATGCGCTACAACAGAAGTCCTGGAGAGGATGGAGTCACTACCGAAGCGTTAAAAATTGGCTCTCCCACATTGTTGCCTCACCTTACCAACCTTTTTAATACAATACTGACAACAGGAAAAGTACCTATTTCAATGTGCCATTCAAATATAGTTCTTCTGCATAAATAAGGTGATAAAAGCGATATCGGAAAGTACCGCCCAATAAGTCTAACTTCTCATATATTATAAAGCTTTTATTAAACTTTATTCGAGAACATCCATCAGTTTCTTACTAAACTTCAACTATATCCGACGATCCTGCACACATATCTCTTTTGTTGACTGTACCTGGGCTTTAGTTTAGGGCTGATTCCAGTCCCCGAGAATGCCCGCCTTACAAAGCTCATCAACTGTGGCAACCCTATCATCTTCTTCTTCAACATGATTGGACCGTGGCGGGGTGGGATCATGGACTTATTATATTAGTAGGTAATTAAAATAAGTCCATGGATGGTATCAACCATAGATATAGAATTCCGTAGATTGGGCATGAGAGTGAATGAGAGCTCCCGCTTTAACGGAACTTTGCTGTGTTAGAAAGAGAGAGAAAGTGACGCTGTTAACAGGGCCAAACACGTATTTGCTACCGGCCCATACCGGCCCCGGTGACTGTTTACGTGAGCGTTTCGGCAATTATTTAAGCGAACTAGAGTGGTAACCTGTGATTAAATAACCATAATACGATGGTTTCTTGTGCAGTACCAGGATGTGAATCTTCCAAAAAGAAAAACCCCCAGGATTACTCGTTTCACCAGTAAGTTTACAATGTGTTTTAATCGTTATTTCTGCATTAACAATGCACTAATAAGCCGGCTATAAGCAAAATATGATGAGAACATTATTATACTTACGATTTAGATGAATTAGCATGCCTAAAACCACCGTATTTAAGAAATAACAAATAGAGAAATACGAAGGAGTTATAACCTCATTTTTTAGTGATGCGATAGCCTAATTTTTGTTGATATCGACAGCTAAGATAGGTAGCTTCATACAAATGCATAATCTTAGAAAAATAGAGTATATTTAAGTACTTATTGTAACAAACAAAATATACTTAGATCAATGGTTTTTGGTCTCGTTTGATTGTTGACATTACCAATCTACGGAATTCTATATCTATGGTATCAACAGTTGACGCCATGGTTGACGCTTGTGCACAGAACATAAAAGGCATGGTCGGCGTTATCTCTAGATGGCGCATGTCATGTCAAATCGATCACATCCCAACTCGGAACGCACCATGAGGTGCCTCTTACGTTTAGAAATCACAAAAATTGACGTTACATTTTTTAAGAATGACATTGACAGATATATACATAGAGGGCGCCTTCCGAATTGCGTTAAAAGCGATTATATCGCGAATCCGACCAAATTTAATAGTCACAAAATATAAGGGCTATTGAGTAATAATTGTGACATTGCGCGTTGGTCGGATTCGCGATATTATCGCTTTTGACGCAATTCGGAACGTAGGGAGAGTAAAGTAATATTATTTTCAGTGTTGTTTGTTCAGTTTCAGTTTGTTGCTTCTTCTGGATACAATAAACTGCTCTTAAGTTAACCACAGAGTACCTTAATAGGCTCTACATTTTTAATTTTGTTATGTTCGGGCATAACTTCGTTATAAAATGACGGATTTGCAAAATTAATTTTTTGTTCGAAAGAGGTCTAATCCAACATAATAAAAGGCAATAATAAAGCATTTATATTGCGTGCCGTTTTCAGTTTAACATATACGCAAAACCACAACAAAATTATAACAGACACTTCTAGGAAATTCAAGAATCACAGAATGGCAATGACTAAATATAAGGTTGAGTCAGGAGTGCAACTGCTAGCAAGACTGATTAAGAAGCCAGTTATTGAAAACTTTTACTCAAATTTGTTCCAGCCTGGATTAAAAAATGATGATGTTGTTGAAATATTTGGTAATAATAGTTCTGCTTTATTGATTGATTTGATAAGTGAAGCATTATTACCTAGCAGGTCTAATGCAGAACCATTAGGTGTCCTAGTGTTTAACACAGTCGGACAATTAAACTACAATGAATTGATAAATGCATTGAAAAGAAAGATAATATCATTGAATACAAATATTGATTGTGATGCTGAAATGGACACTATTCTTCATAGAACTCTCAACAATATGTTTATACTAGATGTTTATGATGCAACACAATTCTATACAACTATTCATAATTTAGACAACATATTAGCACATCATCAAAATATTTCATTGCTAATTTTTGATACTCTAACAGCATTCTATTGGTCAGAACAAGGATTCAAAATAACAAAGATGGATTTATATATGAAAAATTTACTAAAAATGATACAAAAAGTTTCTATAGAATATAAAGTAATATTAATCTATACAAGACCAGAATATTTCAGTTCAAGCAAAGATTCAGGTAACATTGATGAGGTCCAAATTACAGGAGTTCAATTTAAAGTCCAGTTAATAGATAATAATAGCACAGGGGCTTATGAAGTAAATGTAAGAACAATTGATTTATATTATAAGAAATATATGAGTATAATAGACAATGAAATAAATTGGCAGTGAATATGAAATTTCTTGTATTATTTTTATCCAATTTTACTAATAATTAGATAAAATATTTAGATTACCTACAAATAACCCATACTAATATTATAAATGCGAAAGTATGTCTGTCTGTCTGTTACCTCTTCACGCTTAAACCGCTGAACCGATTAAGATGAAATTATGTATAGAGATAGTTTGAGTCCCGGGAAAGGACATAGGATAGTTCTTATCCCGATATTCCCACGGGATCGACACTTATGCGGGTGAAACCGCGGGGCGCAGCTAGTATATTCATATTGTTGCTCATTGTGCGTTTGACATAATAATAATGTGCATAGATATGAGCATAGAACATTTTTCTTTAACTTTGCCACCTTTAAAGTAGGACTCATAATATATTTATGGAATGACCAAATATTTTTATGGTTTTATACAAAAAAGTCTGGTCATTGACTTACACAACAACATAATTGCTTCAAGTATCTAACAATGGTGTAAAGTCAATAAATGTAATATTCTTTTTATCTAAATTCAAACCCTAAAATTTTTTATGATGAGAAATATTATTTATTAAATCTAATTTGTTCAATAATCCTTATCTTAATAGAAAAATGTAAATGTATACTACTGTAAGAGATCGCAAGAGGAGATTCAGAAAAACCTATAAAAAGATGCTTACTCACTAGGGGTATAAGATATAAATTATCACATCAGTAAATAAATTACATACAAAAAGGCGGCAAGACCATGACTAAAATAATTAAGATTTTCCCATTTACTTATAGTATGGAAGTATGAGTAACCTGATTCTTGTACTGAAAATGATGCTTCAAACATCACTCCTAAATAAGCAAGGTGAATAATAGTAATTATAGAAAATATGGTGTTTGTGAGTATAGCCAGCATACTGTTCTTCTTATACTTGTGATCACATTGTTTACTGCAAGGATTTGCTAAACAACACACCTCCAGTGTTGAGGCTACTTTGTTACGTAAATTGTACTCAACATACGAGAATGTACCTATACTGAGAAGAACTGCCGAAAATTGGAAATTCAATCCATGAAGCAATGATGACACAGCATAAGTAATAAATATGGCTGTAAATTGACCATATGGTTGGCAAGTCTTAAAAACATAGTTCTTCAACCACTGATGCATGGGAATATTCCAATAAATCACCACTTGGACTAGAGATCTTGGCAATTCAATGAAAAATGGTTTTGTGACATGAACCTCAGAGTGGCAATCATTTGTAAGTCCAAATCCTGCACTTATCATTGATACAATAGACATGCTCGACACAAAATAGTGTGACATTCTAAAAGCTTGTGCATCTCTATATGCTATTAACCATTTAGGCATTTCATCATCAATATACCAAGGTACAATACAGTTGGAAAAAACCAAGAATGCCATGGACAAGAAGAGATTAATCACAATAATTTTAATCCATCTTTTAGACAAGAACTTAACTTCAAGGTATTGATTGTAACTGTGAAATGATATCCACGGGCCTAAAATACAATTAGCTGGACAAAGTATGTACCCTCCAAATTCAACAGGGTTAAGCATTCTTTTGAATAAATCTCTGTCTAGTTCAATAGCTACAGAAATTATCTTCATAGCTGCTATCATCTGGATGCCTCTTATTTGTTGCCACATTTTTGGATTAAGTACATAAAGTTCGCATAATAACAAGAATGCAATAACAGATATGGACATTAACAGTCCTCTCCATTTTTTTGTAACAAATGATGCTAATATCATAAATATGTAAGCGCCAGTAGTTAGTCCCACAGTCCAAATAAATGGGGGTCCAATATTATGATATAAAAGAAAACTTCCAATAACTAAACTTAGACTATGGCGAACGTTATGAGGCAGCGGTACAAACTGTATGATGAGGCGCAGAGTAACATTTGCAATAATTAAATCCTTGGCAAATCGGAGTCCTTCATATAGAGTGGGTTCACCACATAATGCTATGTAGGTCCAAGCAGTTTCAGTGTATTCTTCTTCTTCATCCATGTTTTACCGCCGGTATCAAACCGGTTTCTTTGTTTTGGGCTCGGTAAGTTTGTGCTACTTTCTCATGGTACGAGTTTTAAAATAATTCCTTATTTCTTTTGTTGTTTATCGATTACTACACCGTTGAATATATGAAAACCAGAGCTTGAGATTTCAAATTTTTTCTACACATTTTGTGTGCAATGTGTTTCAGTCTATCAAAAAGTACTCTGTTATTTATTGATATGTCAATGTCAAATAAAGTCAACAAAACGTCAATATTGACAGTAGAGAAAAGATAAGCAAAGGCAACAAAAATCTTTTTTGAAACGTATCCTTTTCCTTATGGGTGTAGTGTATACCACGTAGACAGAGTAAAACTGTATATCATGTGTATACTGAGTCACTGACATTATTCGCTCACTTCAGATGTCGCTACTACTGCGTGTCTAATGACGAAAACTGTAGGAGACAGCTTTCCGAAAACAAATTGGAAACGCAATATTTCATCGAGACTATGTGCTATCCTTTTTAAACCTGAAGACTTTTATTTTTGTACTTGTTTGGTACCATGACACGTCCATAGATCAGCTCAAGCGATACAGTTTAGGAATCTAAACTGAAATGTCTTGTTTTGAATCGTTTTTAATTAGATCATGGTAGGCCACCAGGACAGGAAGATCATCCACGAGTTGGTTTTCGACTCCAATCAGGTTAATCTTATCGTACGCCTCCAGTCTTCTACAAAAAGAACTTGAATTGAAGTCAACAAACAAAGAATAACCTATGAAATGTTTATTTTTTTATTTACTTTTACACTACAGCTATTCTTTTAGTACTGTTAGACGCTTTCCTTTTCCTTAGCGCTTTAATAGTGTTACACTCCAAGTTTCATACATATTTATCTAATTTCCGTTTTTGTGATCGACACGAACGTAAATATAAACAAAACAATGGCAGTACGAATCATATTATGATCAAGATACAATTTGACACTGACCGAAAATTGCAAAAAATGTAAGAAAAAATTAATTTCGTGGGCTACAACTGCGCAATCCGAAAGAGAGTTGGTTTTTGTCATAACACGTAAAAGAAGTTTGGAATTTCAAGTATATACTAATTCCATGGGCAACTATTGAAAAACGTGAATTCTGTTATTTTGTAATCTGTGGTGTGGTGTGGTGGCATGGCAACATTTTGTTGTAAAGTTGCATTGATTGTGGATTGGGATGTTGTATTATTTTATTTTACTGTTTTAAATGGAAAAATCTCGTCATCAGTGCTCAGAGGGACAGGTGTGATACTTTCATTTATATCCAACGTGTGAAAACTACGGAATTGTGCACTAAAGTACTGTGAACTATCATTGACATTAGGTTTTCTCTGTACACAGAGTTGGCGTGTGTAACAGTTTGGTATAAATCAATTTGATATGTGCATTCAGTGATAATTGTTTTGAAAAGATGGCTAGTCCGTCACCTCAGAATAGCCCAATGCCGCCGCCGCAGGCGCCGAGCCCTATGGGTCCACCAACTCAGAGTCCGGCTCCGCCGCAGTCTCCGCACAGTCCTTACAACCAGCAGCATGTCAATGGACCGCCACCGTCGCATCCTTCTGGTGGCGGACAGCCTCCGATGCCCAATCATATGTCGCCGTCGGGTCCGGGGCATCCTATCGCGTCAAACTCTAATGGCCCCCCTGGTGTGCCTCAGCAACATCCTGGCATGCCGCCAGGTGGTCATCAATTGCCCCCACACATGGTGGGACCCCATATGCCAGGGCCACCCGGTCATCCAATAGGCCCTGGAGGTGGCCACCCACCTGGACCAAACGGTCACCCTGGTGCACCGCAACATCCTAACATGCCTGGGCAAGGTCCACCGCATGGCTACATGCAGCATCAAATTGGACATATGCCACCTGGACAGGTAAATAATAATAATTTATTTTATAGGTAATCTATGTAATTTTGTCTAGTTCATATTGTCAATAACTCCAGCAATGGCTTCTATGGTCAAAATATATTAATCTCAATGTATATCTCACACAATGTATATATCAATTATTTTATTGTTATACTGTTCTAAAAAAAGGCCCTCAATCGCCTCACTAGCTTTAAAATATCTTGTTTTTATTATTATGTATTTGCATTAAGAAATGGCTTCAAAGCATTAAGTTATTAGAAAGAAACAAAATATGTTTATTGAGGTAAACATCATGCATAGAAAGAACACAAACACAAAAAATAAACAAATTGGGGGAAAATATGTGTCATATATCCATGCAAAACAGCCATTGCTTAGCATAAATGCTAAGACCCTATGTGAGACAGAACCCCAGCACTGGTTTTCAGTGACAGCCAGCATTGACTTGATGTCATCAACCGGTGCAACATATAATAACATAAAAAAAAAAAAGAATATACAATGCCTAGTTCTAAATTTCAGTATAAACATGAAATGAACTAAAATATACCTTTACCACAGGCAATGACACTGAATTTATTTTTGACATTTTTCTTTAATGAAATAAAACTAATAGGTAGAACATTTTATATTATCAATGTGCATACTATATTCATAATTATAACAATGGTTTCAATGGAATGTCTAATCTGATGGCTGAATAGTGGACTGTAGATACTGCTACCCAAGAGTAATATTTCCTTCATCATAGTTGATAATTGATTTGTCAGTGGTTGTATATCCTTGGCACTAGGCAAAAAGTAATCATCAGCCTTCATGTAAATTGTATATACTACGGGAGTGTTTAATTTCTTCTTTACCCAATCAGCAACATTACCAGAAAAGTTATCTGAAGAAGAAAAAAACCGGTCAAGTCCGAGTCGGACTTGCACACCGAGGGCTACAAACAAATTTGTAGGTATGTAAATAGTTTATCATGGGAAAAAAATTCGTAATGTAACTACAAATATACGGTTTTCGGATTTTTTCCTTGACATTGCTTCTTGCCAAATTTCATGATTCTAGGTCAACATGGAGTACCCTATAGGTTTTGATTCCGGAACATAAACACCCGTATCTTTGATAGCATTGACTTAGAAGTTTGATTTTTTCACTGCTACAAAGGACTGCAGCCCTGAGTATTTGATATTAATTTCAACCTGATAACTCTACACAGTCCTGAGTAAAAGGGTCTTGACCAACGGACAGGCAAACAGACAACGAAGTGATCTTATAAGGGCTCCGTTTTTCCTTTTGAGGTACGGAACCCTAAAAACATTGTAAAATATTGTGCAATTCTATCAAGTCTTATACTTATGATTATGTTCTTATATTTTTCTTGTGCTAAACAAAATGTTGTGTAATGTTGTTGTGTATGTTAGACTCACAAAAAATATCTGAGGTAGTGCCACAGAAAAAGGTTATATTGTGCTCCTCTCTTACTCTGTCACGCACAGATGATATTATATCCAACTGAAATTGAAAATATGAGCATGAATGTGAATATGAACAAAAATAAAATAACTTTTTTAAATTTAATTATATTTTTTGCAATCAGTGCATGGTATTTAAAAAAATGTGTTAAAACTTTGCACTATACGTATCTGGACGTTTTTCAAATTTTTTGACCATTGCCGTAACCACCACTGACTTATCAAATAATTATTAGTCAAAATATCATGTTTAAAATGGCAATCGATAGCACATTTCAAGAAAAGTAAATTAAAACAGAAAAATAATTTAAAATATACACTCAATTTAAAAAAAAAAAATAATATGTACTAATGCTACCCCAATTTCACGATGTCCCATGCATACTTTCCTAACTTTGAAGTGTATAATCCCCAAATATTCTCATCATACTCATATTAAAATCACTAGGCTCGTGGTAAAACAATATGAAATACGCCAGTCTCTTGGGAACATTACCAGTCGACAGCGATGTGGATGAATTTTTCGACGCTATATTTTAGTTTCTGTATAGTTTTAGTTAAGTTAGGATTTAATTTTGTTATTTTTACTACATTTTTGAATACAAAATACAGTTTTATATGAAATTATGTTTTTTTATCTTTTAACTGGTTGTTATGCTTTTATTTAAAAAAAAAGATATAATAAAAGTGTTACTAATTGGAACTACCTGTGCTCTGAGTGCTCTATACAAACTCATTTTTTGGCTCAACTACTTGTTCAATTACATAACAATTGGTATTTTCAAAAAGCTCATTTAATAAGCTATCCAAAAATTAAATACAAAATTATTTTTAAAAAAATAGCATTCCGGTTCCGTAACGGTCAGGTTTTTTGAAAAACGCCCATCTCTGATGATTGAATATAATTTTTATGCATCATAATTTCAAACTACCTAATAAGAAAATAACTAATCTAATCATAATTTAAACTATGCTTACCAATACAGGGTAATTATTACAGTATTCATGATCATATCCATATGGTATTGTTACTAGGTATTCAAAACTTCTCACATTGATAAATGCCAACATTTGTAGAGCAATGCTGTCCAAAAACTTAGCCAATCCTGCAGTTTCTTCCTCAGATACAGATTTAGAACCAGAGTAAACTGGGTCACATTCTTCATCTCTTACTAATATTTAAAAAACAAAAGTTAGTTGTTCCATTCATGCTGATGTGTCCATCAATATTAAATAAATCTTAGTATGTTAAATTTTACAAAGAGATTTTAATTAATATGTTATCATGCATTGTTAGAATCCAGCCAAACCCCTTTGTGACTCTGTCTGTACAAAGTGCCAACAACTCGGAGTTTTAGCAAGTTAAGTCACAAATGCATGATTACATTTACTTATG
The DNA here is from genome assembly GCA_914767645.1 of Hydraecia micacea. Taxonomy (NCBI): domain Eukaryota; kingdom Metazoa; phylum Arthropoda; class Insecta; order Lepidoptera; family Noctuidae; genus Hydraecia; species Hydraecia micacea. Next base: position 6,345,978 of record OU611779.1, on the reverse strand, counting down.
ACTAAAATTAAATTAAAAATTGCTTACTTATATCTTTGCTGAAATACCAGTTTCTATCTATGTTTATACCAATACCTGTATCATTTTTGAAACACATTTTTTTTGGAAAATATGCTTTTCTATTTTGTGACCAGTACCAATTCTGTAAAGTGGAATCAAGTTTACAATATGTTTGCCACTACCAGATGAAATAATTACAGCAAAATGAGTAAAATGAATATTTACCTTCGCCATGCTAAATGCATAACCATCAGGATTGAAAATTGGCAGAATGTAAAAATCATAATGTTTTATCAGGAGATCAACATTTAGTTGAGCTTCTAAAATGTAATTAACAAAGTTTAAAAGTATTGCTGGAGTTAAAAAGTCTCTGCCTTCTTCACCTCCCATTAGAAATACAGCTGTATTCTTTCTTCCTGTAGATATCTTTAACACAAATATTTCTCTTTTCTCATAAGTCTTTGCTATTTTAATTTTTCTTAAGGTTGGAAATTTTTGTAGTTTAGACTCTACCCAAAGCATGAGTGTTTCCCAGCTATGAAATCCTTTTGTTATATTAGGCATATTTGCATAGGTATAAGAAGTTTCTCTAATCATACGGTCCAATTTATTTGCGACCCTGTTAAATAAAAAAAATGTTTTGTAGTAGTCTATATTATTTATTATGCTTTACTATTTAGTGCATTTCAAAATTGCAAACCTACAAGTTCTCTTTTGCTAACTTAAAATATTCTATATCATTTTCTCTCAATTTTTCTTCAAAGAATTTTGTGCAACATCCATCAACAACGACATCCATAGGGAGAGCAGCTTCATTAGTAATGCCATTAAGAAACACTATCATGTCATTTCTTACATAAAGATAATATAGAAGGGCTCTTTCTCGAGAATTAAATGCTGTTACTTCATATAATGAGAAGTTACGAAATTTATTGTAACTACACGTTATTTGTGATACTAACATGCAAAAATAAATAACATAAATACTCGACATAATGTGGCTTGTGTATGTAAGCATGTTATTCAGTAAGGCTATGGCATAATGATACAACAGTGAAAAGTATCTATTTAGGTGAAGAAGGTTAAATATATCTATAACTTATTAATATTATAAAGCTGAAGAGTTTGTTTGTTTGTTTGGTTGAACGCGCTAATCTCAGGAACTACTTGTTCGAGAATTGAAAAATTATTTTTGTGTTGGACAGTCCATTTATTGAAGAAGGCTATAGGCTATATTACATCACGCTACGACCCATAGGAACGGAGCATCAATGAAACGTTTTGCATAAACGGGAAAAATTATTCCTTTTGAGAGCTGCCGTTGCGTACGCAGCTAGACGGTTAAAGTTACGCAAAAATCATGTATGACGGAATTGTTTCCCAATAATAAAAAAAAAAAAAAAAAACAAAATACTTTGTCATCACTCACTGACATATCGGATATACATTACAACCGAGTACATCCTGAGGACTGTTGTAATTTATATCAAAATGTACCTACTAGTGCAGTGTTTCCCAATTAGTGGTACGCGTACCCCCAGGGCCCTATTTCTCGAAACTATTAGTTTACTAGTATATTAGTTATTAGTTACTAGTGTAAAAATTACAAGTCCTAATATTTCCTGTTTCTCAAAAACAGGTACTGGACTAATAACTAATAGTGGCAGACTAATAAAAAATATTAGGCTGGCTTGGCTTCCCGCCATTTTTGGATTCGTTTGATTTTGTTGTTTGCACATTGGCGGTAAAAGCGAATTGTTTTATTTAAAGTAAATAATTTAATTAAATTCAATTTACCATGGATCTAAAGCTAATGGTTTTGAAAATTGTATTAGAAGCAAGATACATTCTGTTTAGGGTTTCTCAAACATTATTATTGTATCTCCTTCACTGTCGGAAGCAACGATATAGATAGTCCTATATAACGCAAGTATCGCGATCTGTATGAAAACCAAGAGTGCCATTTTTGACTAACTACTATGACGTATTTAGATCCAAAGACGCCGCCGCGTGCGGCACCCATCTCGCCCCACCCCCGGGACCTAGCGCCAGCGCTCATGCTCACCCAGCCAACAGTACTACAGGAGTTACAGGACTGAGCGCGAAAGTGGCGGCTTACGATTTTTGTACGCGAAGTAGTTTTTCTTGCGTTACCTAGGTGTACCTACAGGGTTAGTGGAAAAACACCAACAACCTCTTAAGAGGTCATTGTACTTATCATAATGAACAACTTTTACTATGGCACCAAACCTGAAATCACGAAAAAAAAATCTGCTGTTCCCTAGATTTTGACCAGCGGGGTAATTGCGTAACACACTGTCAGTAGCAATGGGTTTCATTTTGACAGCGTAACAACATTCATTGCGTTATTTACGTTGTTGAGCAGACAAATTTTTCGAACTTATGAAGCAATGGATTAGCAATATCCTTCAAAATGATTCAGATTGAGATCGATAGTGTGTTACGCAATTAGGGTGCTGTTATGCGAACATAAATGTCAGATTTGGTCCCATAGGTAGTAAAAGTTGTTCATAATGATAAGTACAATGACCTCTTAAGAGGTTTTTGGTGTTTTTCCAATAACCCTGTATAGCTGTAGTCGGAAGTGTCCGAATATGACCACATTTAAAAAAATTGTTTGATAAATTTAAGACTAATAATTTTGGCTAATATTTTTTACAAGCCTTCTGAGATTAATAGCTTTACCAGTGTAATTTACAAGAGTATTTAATAACACATTATTTTATGAAACCAAATTGAATTTACTCTGGTAATTTTAGCCAATATTTATTAGTTGGCAACTAGTAACTAATAGTTTACTACCGTAGCTTCGAGAAACGCACACTAGTAAACTTGTAAAAAATATTCGTTCATGGACTAATATTATTAGTCTAATAAGTTTTGAGAAATAGGGCCCAGGGGTACGTGAAGTTGCATCAAGGGGTACGTGCATAGAGCAACACAGGCCACCGGCGCACAGTGGGCCCATACTGAAAATTAGTGGACTTAGGCAACAAAGTTCCAATATCGATGCGATTTTTTTTTATATGACGTGTTATGATATTCCTGACAACTTTTATTCTTATAACATTTCTTCTAAAGTTGATAGTTTGTCTTGAAAAAAATTAATTAGATTATTTTGTATGGAGCGAATCACGTTTAATTTTTTTTCTTCAATTGTACTAATATGTTGGGTGTGTGGCGTGAGTATATGATAGCTAGGGTCATTCTCTATCCACGAAAAAAAAAACAGCGCCGGCCATCTGCGGCAGCGCGAGTAATCATTCTGTAAAAAAAAAATGTTATGTAAGATTTTTTTTTGCCATTTAAAATAAATTCAAAGTAAATTTTTTGTGTCATTAGGCTAATTCACCTTCTCTTTATTAAATATATAGTTTTAACAGCGCATAGGTACTTATAACTAATTATTCTGGTAGAAATTTAGTAATTATTGCTATGTTATCGGTAGCACCTGCATTGTGATTGATGACTCATTTGTTATTGCGCTCGGCTAAGCGCATAACTAATGAGTCATCGAAAAATGCTCGTCTCTGATTGGCTGAATAATTTTCACTCACTGATAACAGTGTCCACTACTTGAGTAATTAACACTGTCTATAAATATAAAGACATTCATTAAGTCCATCTAGTTTCGCTCTTGTCGCTTATTTGTGAACACAGTGAAATACTTTTATTTTTATATTTACATTAGAACTATGGCTGGATTTTGTACCAACCTAGATTTTTTTGTGAAATTAAGAAGTGGCGGTGATCTGAAAAATCATATGTTTCTATATGAAAGTATCATTTCTGTCTTGACTACCGAAGTTTCTGAAGAAGACAAGAACCGAATCAAGGAGTTCTGTCGACTTTTTTGTGTAAATCTAAATAAAAAGTGGATAGAGTCAAGTAGAAACCAAAAAACTTTTATGAATCGTGTAAGTAATCGCAAGTGGTTGGAAAAAAACATCAACTGGCCTGTTTGTGACAGTGTTGACCTGAGAAGTGAGATGGGCTTTTCGGACGCAGTCTTATCTGAACCTGTGGATATAGATTCCCATGTTCCTACTCTTGCAGTATGTACTGCGGAAGCGGGAACATCTACAGAAAAGGAGCACAGAAAACCATTCGAAGAGTTAAGTAAGAAGCAAAAAAAAAGACGTTCTACTTCCATAGTAGAAGAAAATTCCGAAGAAGAGTTGCAGACCTGGTACATAACAAAATTGAAAGACAACGGCAAAACGAATCTGGCAAAAGTGATCGAATACCTTTCCAGTAATCCAGATGCCCTATCCGAAGTAGACGAGCGACTATTCAAAAAGCAGAGCTTAAGTACTGTCTCTGAAGATAACTGTTTAGCTCTTTATACATCACTTGCGCTCTCGAAATGGAAGTACTTAGCTCTTCGACAATTTCTGAAAGAAGAAAACTGTGCTGCCTTTCCATCTTATCCAAAGCTTGTAAATGCCAAGAAAAGATGTTACCCACCACAAGAGAGTATGGAGATTACCGAAAAAGGAGCTCAAATTAAATTGCAAGCGCTATTGGACCACACTGTGGAAAGGATTTTACTAGGTATTAGTAATTCTGTTGATAGGTCTCAAAATAAAGAACTCAAGTTGACCTGGAAATGGGGACTTGATGGTTCTTCGTCGCAGAGCAATTATAAACAGAAAACGTCTACAGAGTTCGATGATTCATCAGTAGTCATGATAAGCATCGTCCCTCTTCGGCTAGTGTCTACTAGCCCATCTTCTGGGAATGAAAATATAGTTTGGGAGAACCCCACACCTTGCTCAACTCTGTACTGTCGACCGGTGAAGTTCACTTTCACTTCGGAGACAGCTGATTTTATAATGTCTGAAGAGTCTGAGATGAAAAAACAAATTGATGAACGAATATCTACACAGTGTGGAAATATTATTGTATCACATGAATTGCATATGACCATGATTGATGGAAAAGTGGCCAATATTATTGCTGAAGTACCATCATATGCAACGTGTCCTATTTGCTTGGCAAAACCGAGCGAGATGAATAATTTAGACGCTTTGACTTCCAAACCACTTCGTGAAGAAATTTACAAACAAGGAATTTCTTCACTGCATATGAAGATTCGGTGTATGGAATGTCTTCTCCATATATCTTATAATCTGGATTTTCAACGATGGACTGCTCGAGGCGAACATAAGGCTTTGAAACAAGCTAAAAAAAATACCACGCAACAAGAGTTTCGTGAGCAAACTGGAATGCTGATTGATATAGTCAAACAGGTATGTATTTAATTTTGGCTCTTTTTATGTTGTTTGTGTATTATATCTCTATGTATTGTATATTACAGTATTGTTTTCCCATTTTAGGGTTTTGGAACTACAAATGACGGGAATACTGCGAGGCGCTTTTTCCAAGATTACAAAAGATCATCCAGAATAACGGGAATTGACGAAAATCTGATTTTCAGATTTTCCGTTATTCTACAAGCCATATCATCAGGCAAAAACATTGACTGTGAAAAATTTAGAAGATACTGCAGAGAAACAGCTGATGTGTACGTGCAACACTATTCGTGGTACTACATGCCAGTTAGTGTACATAAACTTCTAATGCACGGTGCAGACACCTGTAACCACTTTGGTGTTTTGCCAATCGGTAAGTAAAAAATAAATATAGTTTGATGTATTATTTGACTCAATTGCGTTTTGAAATTAAAATGTATGTACTTATTCGTTTTAGGTATCTTATCTGAAGAAGCTTCGGAAGCCCGTAATAAGGACTTCAGAAACGTCAGGGAGTGGCACACTCGGAAAACGGGGAGAATAGCAACAAACGAAGACATCCTCCATGGACTTCTAATAAGCTCTGATCCCCACATATCCTACATAAGGCCTAAAATATTGAAACAGGGTCATAATGAGTTGTTGCCTGAAGCAATTCAGTTGTTACAGACTACTGAGCCTCCCTGTGACAGTGAGATTATGGAGGAAGAAGAATGCCTCATAGCAGAGTCCGAAAATTTGCCGGACCCACTAGCACTTCTGGAACAAGAAATAATGTGATCCGGCTCTAGATTATCCTCACAAAAGCCCATCAGGGCTAGGTATATGACAAACAGCCCTTTTCAGGGCTACAATTACTTCACAGTTTCATACGCTTGATTATGTAGATAATTATCAACGACTTGCCCGTACAAATTTAAATTATTTCACCTATCATTAACAAAATTAGTATAACCTGAAACTTATTACGATATTTATTCAACAATAGATAACGTGCAGTTAAAAAAATAACACAGCCAATCAGAGACAAGCATTTTTCGACGACTCATTAGTTATACGCTTAGACGAGCGCAATAACAAATGAGTCATCAATCACAATGCAGGTGCTACCGATAACATAGCAATAATTACTAAATTTCTACCAGAATAATTAGTTATAAGTACCTATGCGCTGTTAAAACTATATATTTAATAAAGAAAAGGTGAATTAGCCTAATGACACAAAAAATTTACTTTGAATTTATTTTAAATGGCAAAAAAAAATCTTACAAAACATTTTTTTTTACCGAATGATTACTCGCGCTGCCGCAGATGGCCGGCGCTGTTTTTTTTTTTCGTGGATAGAGAATGACCCTAGCTATCATATACTCACGCCACACACCCAACATATTAGTACAATTGAAGAAAAAAAATTAAACGTGATTCGCTCCATACAAAATAATCTAATTAATTTTTTTCAAGACAAACTATCAACTTTAGAAGAAATGTTATAAGAATAAAAGTTGTCAGGAATATCATAACACGTCATATAAAAAAAAATCGCATCGATATTGGAACTTTGTTGCCTAAGTCCACTAATTTTCAGTATGGGCCCACTGTGCGGCGCGGCGGCGGACCGGTGGGGAGTAGCCATTGCGTTTTTTACCGATACAAAACTGTCTGTCATTTTTTGCGGGGGGAAATCACACATTCTCAAATTCTCACACAAAAACATTCTATGTCACTACGAAACTCACACTATGACAATTGAAAAATACACTAACAATTTCACACACACATTTAAACAATCCGTGTCATAATACAACTTCTTCGACAGTAAATGAAGATTTAAAATCGGACATAAAATGCCACTTGCAAAATCTGTCGGCGGCTTTACGCAGTTACTTCCCAGAAATATCGCCGCAATGGAACTGGGTAAACAATCCTTTCGCGAACCATTCCGTCGACCACCTACCCATCTCTGATCAAGTGGAATTAATAGACATCTCATGCAACAGCAGACTCAAGAGTTGTTTTGCAGAGCAATCACTGGGTGACTTTTGGGCTAATGTAAAAGATATTTATCATATCAGCGAATCAGCAATAAAATATTTACTGCCATTTTGCACAACCTACCTTTGCGAAAGCGGATTTTCGGCCATGACGAACTTAAAAACTAAACATCGTCACAGACTTCAACTTGAAGACGATTTAAGACTGAAGCTGACTGAAGGACAACCAGATTTTCAAAAGCTGTGCAAAGAAAAACGTGCACATTTGTCACATTAGCGTCTTCGCCAATACATCATATTATTTTGATTTTCACTATTGTACTGTAATTTGAAAATAATAAATGTTATTTTAACTGACTTATTTTTTTTATTTATCACTAGCTGTGCCCCGCGGTGTTACCCGCGGTAGCCTATCTGTTAATCCAGGGTGTCAACTACCTGTACACCAAATTTCATCAAAATTGGTCCAGGCGTTTGAGCGTGAAGAAGTAACAGACATACACACATTCACAAACTTTCGCATTTATAATATTAGTGTGATTGCTACAATAAGGGGTACGCAGGTTTGAGGTCTTTTTTGAAGTGGTACGCAGCAAAAACTAATTGGGAACCACTGTACTAGTGTCATCTATGTTATGGAATGTAAAGCTATTGTGTCATAGATATACGGTCATATACGTGATTACGTATACATGTAAGGGTGAATAAAAATTTTTAGTCTGCACTGAATAACCGACGCATTTACTTTAGGTTATGGGCCCAGACGAACACATCAGAAGCGGTGTCGTTACGGTAACAGTGGCGCGAATTCAATGGTTTTTTCCCATCTCAAAAAAATGCCCAACGCGCCTAAAGAAGTTTCCACTTCAAAAGTCCGCGACAGCATCTCACTATCTTTTTTTTATGGCAATCAAATTTCTTCTAAAATAATGCATTATTTGCAAAGGTGTTATTATAAACATGATATTAATCCGTATCCAAATAATACGTTATTCATCACAATTATTTAATTTTGAACAACTTTGCTCTTGACATCATTGGATTTCAATGAATATCTTAGGAGATATCAAAGTTAACCGACGAAAAAAAACGGAGAAGGTTCTGTGTCGACGCGTAGGTATATATTTTTTTTAATGGATGATCACGCATAACTTTTTACAGAGTAGTCCGATTTTGATAATTATTTTTTTATTGGAAAGGGTATACCCCGAAGTTGATCCCATATAAATTTGGAAAAAAAAATCAAATCTAAGGGTAGGAAAACATTGGTTGATTGATTGTTCACTCACTGATTGTAATGTATGACCAGTGACCACGCATATTTTTTTACAGAGTAGCCTGATTTTGATAATTCTTTTTTTATTGGATCCTCGAAGTTGATCCCATATAAATTTGGAAAAAAATCCTATCCTAAGGGTGGGAAAATAGGGGTGATTTATGGTTCACTTACAGGTTTTAATGGTGAGTTGTGTATTACAATAATATTAGTAAATTATAGCCACACAAAATCATAAAATAAAAACTTTTTAAAACTAACTTCTTAAACTAATGTACTTACGTTAGTTTAAGAACTTAGTTATTATAAATTACTTAGGTATACTTATACCTCTTATACCTAAGTTATTTTGAGTCGGCGTCAATCAAGCAAATTAATTAATTACGTAAATCGTGATGCGCGGCTTCTTTAAATTTAAGTTAATTTAGTAATCTTTGTTCATTGATTGTTTGGCTAACGTAACTAGTAACGTACTAAGTAATAATCTAAAAGTAATGGAATATATTTTAGCAGATTTTTACCATTTATGTATACAATTAAGAAGATAGGCGACTCTCCAACATCACGTAAAAATTAAATGGACTAGAAACACTTAAAAAATAAATGGTTACGTTATGTATGTACCTAAAATAGCTTCTTAAAGTAATGGAATATATTTTAGTAGGTTTTTACCATTGATGTATAAAATTAGGAAGATAGGCCACTGTCTAACATCACGTAAACATTAAATGGATTAGATACACTTACATATAAACACACCCACACAACTACATTTCCCGATGTCGTGCGTCATGTGCTCAACAACCGAAATAGAGAGACATAATTATTACGCGGGCTGTAGCGGGAACGAGATAACAATAATAGTCACTGTTACGTACCTATGCCACTTGCGCTGACATAGACAGGGACAGAGATAGGAACCGGCGCTGTTGTGCAGGCGATTAGCCGCCGAATGTTTACGATTATGAATGAAATATTATGACGCGAAGCAAACATTAAATATTATTATAATTTTCAACAAATTAACATTTTTGGCTGTATTTACGAGTAAAAAGTAATCCCGTGGAACTTGTTTTTGGTTTTTGAACTATTTGTGCACATTTTAAAAACACGGGAAGGCATTGTTGCTGTTTATTTAGACGATTATTGTAATGTTACTTAACGTGCTACACAAATGTCAGTTCGATTGTGACTAAGGTCGATTGTGCCTAATTTATGCGGTCCACGTCGAGGAGCGCGTACCATATATTTCCTTATTTTATATATCAATGGTTTTTACCTCAAATTAACGCGGATGAAACCGCGGGGCACAGCAAGTTATAATATAATAATGTTAGGTATGTTTTCCCACCCAGCACAGAACGAAGAAAATGAGAATGAGAAGTATAACAATCGTCAAAACTGATGTATTGTAAATTAGTATCGTCACAATACACACCTAAATAATCATTTATTTTCACAGGCTCCTATGCCGATGGGTGGGGGACCGCCGGGCAACGGGCCGCAGGGTCCGCCCGGCGCGTCGGGAGTGCCGCTGCCGCTGGCGGGCCCACCGCCGCACGGCGTGCACCCGCAGGGCATGCCGCCCGCCGCGCCCGGCCACATGGCGCACCACGCCATGATGCCCGGCCAGGGCCCGCCGCCGCACGCTGCCTCACCCGGCTACGGCCACGCGCCGCCGCCGGGCGCGCCCGGCCCCGCCGCGTCCCCGTCCGGCGCCGCGCCGCAGGGAGGCGCCCCCCCGCACCCGCCGGCCGCGCAGACGCCACCGCACGGCCAGGCGCCGCCGACCACGTCTTCGTCCAACGGCGCTCCACCTGCTTCGTCCCCGATGCAGGGCTCACTGCCGGCGCCCGGCCCTGATAACTTGCACGCGATACAACGGACTATTGATTCTATGGAAGAGAAGGGACTACAAGAGGACCCGAGATTTTCGCAGTTGCTAGCGCTAAGGGCGCGCTCGAACCCCCAGGACCCTGGCAAGGGATTGTTTAGCAACAATCAGCTCTGCCAGCTCAAGTAAGTATTGTGATACCGATCGAAAGTTCCTCTCCAAATGTTTTGAGTTCATACAAAAATCTCATAGAAATAAGGACATTATTTTTTTTTCGAATTTTGTAATTTGCCGGGAAGTTGTCCAATTTTTCTTCCCATAAAAACTTAATTCAGACTATTACGAACATTTTAAAACAAAACATAGCCGTTCTCAAGTGATACGCTTACCAACAGCATTTCATTTTAATTTATATGGAACACTAACCACTAACCATCTAATCTTAGGGCACAAATAAACGCCTACCGGAGTCTCGCGCGAAACCAGCCACTGTCGCAGCAGATAGCTATGATGGCTTCCGGCAAGCGGACCGGCGACGCACCTCCAGAGTGCCCGACGCCACCCGCGCAGCCGCCGTACGGCGAGGGCCAGGGCCCGCCAGGCGGGCCGGGCGGGCTGGGCGGTCCGGGCGGGCCGGGCCCCACGGGCGGCAAGGCGGGCGCGGGCGGGGCGGCGGGTGACGCGGCCCGCGGCGGCGGTGGGGCGCCCCCCACCCCGCTGCCCATGACCGGCCAGATGGCACCTCCGACGCAGCAAACTCCACCGTTAGTGAATCCGGTAAGTTTCTTTCCGGTACTGTTTCATTCTTTTTATTTTTTAATTATGCCTTTTGAGCATTTTGCATTACATGATCATTTTGAACATGACGCGTGGACACAGACACGCCCCGTTGCCAGTACTCCTGTTTTTTATATTTCTACGTGAGTACACAACTAAAAATTGAATGTCACTTGCAGCCGATGAGTGGCGGGCCGCCGATGCGGGGCCCCGCACCGCTGCGCCCGCAAGCTCCGGGCACGCAGCAGCAACATCAGGTAATACCATAGTTAGCACGTTTTATACGCAAATTCATATATAAAAAATAATACATATAGTAGTAATATTCGACCGTAATACACCTAATGACATGTTGTCTCAATTTCCTTTGTACTTCCCTTCTCCTTCCTTCCTTCCTTTCCTTTTGTTTGTTGAGTTCTATGTACTATAGAGCTACCATTTACCGGGTAATATATCTTTCATTGACTGTGCCCAGGCGGCTGATAGTATCTCATGCTCACTCAAATGTCTCGCAGACGGTGGCGTGTGTGTTGGATTATTTATCGAGTAAGGCTATAGGCTATACAATAACATCACGCTACAACCAATAAGAGCGGAGCATCAATGAAAAATCTTGCAAAAACGGGAAAAGTTATTCCTTTTGAGAACTTCCTTTGCGTACGCTACGTAAACCGTTAAAGTTACGCAAAAATCATGTATGACGGAATTGTCGGAATTCCTCAAAAGACCATTTCAAACACCAATCTACATGGTCCTCAAAGATTATGTCCGGATTTTTATATACACATTGACATTTATTCATTTTATACAGGGTTATTGCAAAAACACCAACAACCTCTTAAGAGGTCATTGTACTTATCATTATGAATAACTTTTACTATGGGACCAAACATGCAATCCCAAAAAAAAATATTAGCTGTTCCCTACATTTATGTTCGTATAACTCGTCAAAATGTAGGGAACAGCTGATTTTTTTTCGCGATGTCAGCTTTGGTTCTTTAGTAAAAGTTGTTCATAATGACGAGTACAATGACCTCTTAAGAGGTTGTTGGTGTTTTTCCAATAACCCTGTATATACAATGACATGAATATTTACTTTGTAAAGTATTTTTTATTTTATTTAATTATTGTGAATGTGAGGACTATGTGGGTCATTTCTTTTTTCTGTTTTCCTTCTTAGTTAGTTTTAATCATGATCTGGCAGTTTGAGTAATTTACGCGGCCTACCCAAATGTCCTTTCTTTGGTATTGTTCGTCGAATCGTTGAGCTCCTCAAGTTCTGAGTTGAGCTGCACGATTTTTGACAAATGCGTACACTGACTGGACAGGTCCGCTCAATCTGTGTGGTTCTTTCCTCAAAAGACCATTTCAGACACCAATCTACATGGTCTTCACATGATCTGACCAAGATTTTGTCTGGACTTTAAAAGAGACTGTGACCTCTGAGTTTGTTTCGGCCTTTCTTCTCAGAGTAGTCAGAAGATAGGAAACGCCGACTTCATTTAGCTTAAAAAAAATATGATTGACGTGTAAAAGTGTTTGTACAAACCTACTTACAGAAATAAATCATTTATCATTTTGTCCCTCTTTAAAAGTTCTAAAAAAAAGGCCGGCTAAAATTTCCATTATGGGCCGATGATTTGGAAGTTCATTTTTTTTTGTAGATAGTACTCATAAATAGAAAGCTTTTTACAAATTTTTAAGTTGCGGAATATCACGGTTTACGAGATATAATTTTTTAAACTTTCTATACAAATTGGAAAATAGCACGCCATTTGCAAGTTTTTAGGTTGGATAAATTGTCATGGTAGACGTCAAAGTTGACATTTCACGTTCCGTTGACGGTGGAGATGTATTTAATTAAATTGTATGCCATATTTTTTATTTAAATTTTATTTTATTTTCACTTATTCACATATTAAAATTGGTGTGTAATTAATATGCACAATAACCATGCTGTATTATGCAATTATATTGATATATTATGGAATCAGGCGTTACTTTACGGAATTCCATGACATTAAGATGTTATGTGTAATATCTAGTTTTAATTCCGTGTAATAAAAACCCAGGCTTGGATGCTGGAAGCAATCTCACCTTCCCACGCTCATGCATATGCTGATGCAAGAAAGGTCCCACCCTCCCGCCCTCATGCATATGCAAACATGCAGGAAAATGAGGATAGCATAGCATGCCACGCAACCGAACCTATACTCGACACGTGTTTCGCCCCTCCACGGGGCATCCTCAGGAGATGTTGACTCGTCGACCGCTAGTCGTAAAGTGAGCTCAACGCTCGGCTCCCCCCGCCTTATACACTTGCGTGCAAAAAAATTGGCCCACCCCATGCTCTCCATTTGAGACACGATATCTCAAAAATCGTAATGAATATAATTTATTATTTTATACTGTGTGAAGGTAGGTAAGGTACAGTTTATTTGAACATACACTATACTTTGTTCAAAGAAATATCCTTGACAAGATCGACTTGATTCTTCAGATGTCCTCATTACTCACTTTTGCTCGGAAAAAGTGTGTGACTTTTTTTGTCAATGAAATTGACAAATGTAAAATTTTGTGTATTTCTGTTTGTTTAATCAAAATTGAACTTGACTTTTTTAACGGACTTAAAAAAAATGGAGCTTCTTTATTCAACCCCCATATTTATAAGTTCGAGATTTTCTCAAAAACTAATGAATCTGTTTTGATAATTCTTTCACTAACGTAATCTACATACTTTTAGGAAGATTTTAATATACAATACAGGGTGTTCGGCAGAACGTTGAACACACGAAAATGGCAGATATATGGGGTCGTCTGCTACCTACCCAGCCCAAAAAAAATTACTCAGGCCCCATAGTTTTTTTTTTATTTTTTTTTTAGTAACGAAATTCATGAGTTTTAAAGGCGTATAACTTTATGTAGGATAGACGAAACTGGCAACACTTCGTTTTTGTTTTTGTCTCGACTATTGGTAGATTCATCTAAAATTGTTGTTTGGTGAACTAGACACAAAGTTATAAGCCATCATACTTTACAAAAAGGGTTAAAACGTGATTTTGAGCTTTTCTTTGCATTGCATTAAAATAAAACTAAAAGTGATTGAAGACTTAGGATTTCATCGAAACATCCTTGGTGTATGGCCTTTCGAACGGTATGTAATTTGTCGAATTAAAAAAAAAAAAATTAAAAAAAAAAAAAAAAACTATGGGCCTAGGTATTTTTTTTTTGTGCTGGGTAGGTAGCAGACGACCCCACCTATCTGCCATTTTCGTGTGTTCAACGTTCTGCCGAACACCCTGTATATTAGGTTATTGTTAGTAAAACTTGTTGAATTATATTGTTTCAAATCGAAGAGCATGGGGTGGGTCGATTTTTTTGCACGCAAGTGTAGACCCTACCGATGACGCACGGTACCGGCACAGTCACAGTATTACAATATTTCCTACAGTAGCGCAACGCCTTTGATGTCGCGTGATGCCGCCGCCAGTGTAGGTAGAGTCTGTCAAGCGAGTCTAGTCCCATGAAAAAGGCGGCAAATTCAAAAATCTTTCAGGTGTCAACACTAATATAGTACACTGAAAACTCATTGATACTTGAAATTTTTATAAAAATAATTATTTGGGATAAATTAAAAATAAAGCATTTCAATATAGATATTTATTTGTCACAATCTGAACTATAATCAGAATCAAGAAATTCAATGCCTTCATATGAGAAATCACTGTCAGTATCATCATTACGTACAGAAATTATGAAGGGTTCCAACTCTGTTTCGGATATCCTGTCTCTTACTTTGTACTTATTTAACTAAATTATCAATTGTGCTTTTTGTTAATTCATCATCCAAGGTGGCTGAAAAAAAAATTACTATATTTTTTACTATAGTTGCTTTCACTTATAGATGCCCCAGTAAGTTTCTACATCATGACTACGACGTCTGAATCTAAACCAAAATCGAAATCGTGATCACATCACTTTTAAAATAAATAAAATTAGACAATTGTGCAAAAAGTATCAACATGTTTTAGCCAACCTACCTGATGTTGAAACGATTTCATCTAAAAGTCGTCGTTTTTCCGATAACTCGTTGTCAGATTCAATCTTTACTTGATTATATTTATTCATCATTGTAAATAACAGGCTCCTGACACTACTTTTGATAGGTTTCGGCATGATTAAATTAAAAATTCAACAAAAACCGGAATGTTTCGAGTTTAACAATAGAATTTGTGACAATTTGTTTGACAGATAATAGTATTGCCATTATAAGAAACCAGCAAAATGGTTGTGGACTAGACTCGCTTGACAGACTTTACTTACGCTGTCACATGCAAATATGCTAGGGTTGTCACCAAATGGGAAATAAAACAATTGTGATTATTACTATTATGATGTAATCATTTATTCATATGTACATTCAAAATAATTGTGATTATTAAATCTAATGTAATTATTTATTCATAAATATATATTTACATATGTTGCACTGCTAAATATTTACGTGACGCTTTATTTTTGGATATTCTTAATTGTCTATTATAAAATTTAACTACTTACATAATGTATTCGCATTCGGATGAACAATCTGATAAAAAAAGAATGAGGAAAACATGAACACGGCTGTGATTTAAATTCTACAGTACTTAGTATTTCAAATAATCTATCTAAAATATTGTTTCCAACAAACGAGTGGAAATTTGAAAAACCTACCTCTCGTCGCGGGGAAATGTATGAAACTTTAAGTCCTTCTGGGATTTCGATGTCGATTTACATCCATATACAGAACAGTTTGTGCGCACCATAATAGAAGATGTAAGTATAATAAAATTATTACACAAAAAAAGACCGCGTCTGCCCTTCGCGCTCGGTACCGCAAACTATGCGTGTTTGCGGTACGCGGCCCGCGCCGCCCGACCCCTCGCGAGTTCCCCTCCGTTGCTCTGCGCAAGTACATTCGTCGCGCTACTGTAGGAAATATTGTAATACTGTGGTACCGGTCAACACAAACGTCACGAAGACGTATGTGTCGAACTACCTGCAACTATACTTAAAAGCGATGAGGTGACCAAGCTTGTTTGTTCATTCAGCAGTGCATAGCTGGTGTTATTATTATATTTAGAGATTTCTAACTGTTCCAACACACACAACCGGAAACCCTTATCACACACATGCAAAATGTTATATGTATTGTTGTCGCTCAAGGAATGGCCGGTATCGATTAAATGTTTTGCGAAATGAGATTTTTCTGGATGGCCATTCCTGTAAGCGGCAACATGTTCCCTATACCGTACTTCAAAATTACGGCCTGTCTGACCTACATAGACCCCGTTGCAATCATTGCATACTAATTTATAAACACCGGATTTTTTTAATTTCGGAGCTGCGGAGCCGAGCATGAGTGGCCGTGCTTCGGCTCGCAAGGGCGAAAGGGCTGCTCTTCCCGCAGCGCCGGAGATAAGGCGGAGTCAAACTAGGTGGGGAAAGGGAAGCTCTCCCCCCAGTTTGACTAAAAAGCGCTATTCTAACCTAAAAACTGTAACCATGGGGTTCTGCAGGGTGGGGATGGTATAGGGGGGTAGCCGGGCTTCCCCGTACCATAAATCGATGGACATTTATGGACATTTTTAATCTAACCTAAAAACTTTAACTATGGATATCTCCATAATCATGGGGTTCCGCGGGGTGGGGATGGTACAGGGGGGTACCCGGGCCTCCCCGTACCATAAATTGATGAACATTTATGGAAATTTTTATTCTAACCTAAAAACTTTAACCATGGATATCTCCATAACCATGGGGTTCCGCGGGGTGGGGGTGGTACAGGGGGTAACCCCCTCCCCCCATCCCCTCCCCCCTCCCCGCCCCATAAATCGATGGCCCATAATGGAAATTTTAACCAAAAGGCCACGACAGCATATCGCTCATTTGGAGGAACATCGACGTAAATGTATTTTTTCCAAAAAATGAGTTAAATATGCCAAAGCACTTAGAAAGCGTATTTACGTAAGGAAAGCAAAGAAGTAAAAAAAAGTAGCAGTTACGTCGATGTTTCTCCAAAAGAGCGATATGTCTATCTTTTAAGGTTGACTCACTATAAACCTTTTTTATGGTAATCAAATTTGTTCTAAATTAATGCATTATTTGCGAAGGTGTTTTTATAAACATGATATTAATCTTTATCCAAATAAATACGTTATTCATCACAAGTATTTAATTTTGAACAAAATTGCCCTTGACATCATTTGATTTCAATGAATATCTTAGGAGATAATTATCATAGTTTTAAAATAACTCAACAAGGCGGCCCACCAGGCATGATCGGAAGATTCTTCCTTTGAAGGAGTGGTAATTACAACTTTCTTAAGCGACACATTATTACTTACATCCACGCGAACGAAGTCGCGGGCACAGCTAGTATAATAATTATGAATTCAACATTAATGATGTAACTAATATTTTTGTAAAAATATAATTAAAAAAAGCGTCGATGGAGTTTCTTGCCCGTTTTCCTCTATAGGTAGGTATGTACCTACTACGCTTTGGAATGGGCAAGCTTCGTAATATTTTCTGACTGCCTGTAAATGGTTTAATTGAAATAAATGCTTTTAAGTTTGTAATACCTTCCTCAGCCGGGCGTACCAATACCAGGAGCCAAACAGAATCGTATTACCAGCATGCCCAAGCCAGTAGGCATTGATCCTCTTCAGATCTTGAATGAAAGAGAAAATACGTAAGTGAATCAAATATTATACTTACAGTATGTTAACTAACAGAGGGCGTTCCCGTTAACCCGCAATAGTATAGCATCCATACATGCTAAAAAAAATATTACCATTAGAAAATAAAATGTTTTTATATTTTTTTATATTAAAATATTCACTAAAAATGTTAAATTGATACGTAAAAGATCGCCGCACACGCGGCTCGTCATTCATAAATAAATTGCGCCGTTGCCGTCCTTCAAGTACGCGTGTACAGAGTGTTTCTTTTACGTATCAATTTAAAATTTTTAGTGAATATTTTAATATTAAAAAAAATAAAAACATTTTATTTTCGAATGGTAATATTTTTTTTAGCATGTATGGATGCTATACTATTGCGGGTTAACGGGAACGCCCTCTGTTAGTTAACATACTGTATATTTAAAATGTTATATAAGGTCCCATTAAAATAGGTGGACAAACTTTTAGAAACCATTCAGACCACCAAATTATGGACGATGGTAAAAAAATATAATAAGAAAAACACATTAGATACTTACCTACAAGAAAAATAATCAGCTAACGAAAATACACTAATGTGTATTTTCGTGTATGTCGACAAGAGCATTATAAATTCAATATTCTTTTTGCCTAATAATAGAATAGCAGCGCGCATCGCCCATCGCATCGAAATGCTATCCAACTTGCCGGCCAATATTCCCGATGACCTTCGCCTGCAAGCACAGATCGAGCTCAGGGCACTTCGAGTTCTCAACTTCCAGAAACAATTACGTTCTGAGGTATTTTCATAATAGATATTATCCTGTTGTGGTTGACCTTTAGCGGCATTATAACTCGGTAATAGATAATTTATACTCTGCTCCAAAACTCTTTGATGAATGTGTAAAGAAACCTGTTCAGTCAGGTTAAATTCTTGCAATCATGCATTAAAGGGAATTAGTAAAACATTCATCTTAATATCGAAGATCTCAACTTTTGATTAAATTGTAATTGAAAAATCGACGACGAAAACTGAGGTTATAAAAATAACCTCAATTCTCAAACAAAAAACATATTTAACCTTTTGACCGCTTGTGTCGCATTTATGCGACACATATTTCCGTGCCCCTACCGCTCGTGTCGTATTTCTGCGACAGAGAACATGCATGATTTTTTCGTTCTATTTTCGTCCTATTAACTGCGTGGTATAACTAAAACCATTATTAAATAGATATAAAAACTTTTCGACTCTTTTTTAATCGATACAATGATTTCTCCTCCTTATTTATTGTAGTTATTATTTTACCTTGATTTTATCGATTTGTAGCCGCGCGCTAGGGACACGGCAATTGATTTAGCCAAGCGCTTAAAAGGTTAAGGTGATAAGAAATTAGGATGTAGGGTTTAAATAATCAAACCAAATCACTGAATTTGTACTTGGCACTAAATCTAATTTACCATGTCACTTAATTTGAGTTTTGAGCGACCATTTGTGTTAAAAATCCTAAATAAAATTGTTGCATTGGAGTTTAAACTTCGTCAATGAGTTTTTGATCCGTATGACATTGTGGTTATGGTTCTAAAACTTAATAACAATGTAAGGTTCTGAATTCAATTTTAGATGTATCGAACTTACCCTATATAAATAGATTCTGGGCCAAGTCCGTCGCGACACGACGTTGGAGACAGCGGTGAACATCAAAGCGTACAAGCGCACCAAGCGGCAGGGCTTGCGAGAGGCGCGCGCCACCGAGAAGTTGGAGAAGCAACAGAAGCTCGAGGCCGAGCGGAAGCGGCGTCAGAAACACCAGGAGTTCCTGCAAACCGTGTTGCAACATGGTCAGTCACTACCTTTTTATAATAATAATGATAACTGCAATGACAATATGTCAAAACATCGAGATTTCTGAGCTACTTTAAGTTAAATATTAATGTATTATACACATTAACCTTCCGGGATAAATTCTCTGAATTTCTAATGATGGTGAAAACCGCATCAAAATCCATTGTGTAATTTAGGAGCGATCTAAGCGGTCACATAGCGGTTGTATACATGTTTTCCGACTTCCACATAGACGGAGTGAGAACAGCTAGTAAAATAAAATTATACTAATAGGTATTTATGTATCCGAAGATTACTCTTAGGCAACGCGAATAGAAAGCGGGTAGGGGGAAACTGAATTAAATATCGCTACATAGTTTATATACGGATCATACTAAATTGCCATGCTTTATTTTAGCTAAGGACTTCAAGGAGTACCACCGCAATAATGTCGCTAAGCTGTCGCGCATGAACAAAGCTATCATGAACCACCACGCTAACGCCGAGCGCGAGCAGAAGAAGGAACAGGAACGCATCGAGAAGGAGCGTATGCGACGGTAAGATTTGTTTTTGAACGGCAACTTGTTTATGAAATGCTGACAGGATTTACAAATCAACG
The DNA here is from genome assembly GCA_914767645.1 of Hydraecia micacea. Taxonomy (NCBI): domain Eukaryota; kingdom Metazoa; phylum Arthropoda; class Insecta; order Lepidoptera; family Noctuidae; genus Hydraecia; species Hydraecia micacea. The sequence continues at coordinate 6,325,679 of OU611779.1, read as the reverse complement.
ATAGAAACAAAAATAATATAAAAAACGTTGGCCGTCACGGGACGCCCAGCAGATGTGAAACATCGAAATTGAAAGAATTTATAATGAAAGAAAACCAATAAATAAATATGGAGAAAAAAAAAATATTTTTCTGGCCTGACAAGCTCGACGAGACGAGAAATATAAGAGATGAGCCGAGAGATATCATGCCTCGTCACAAGATGACAAAAGAGAGCGTCATGCCGTTTGCCGTCACGGCACACGAGTTGGTTTTACTACCAAGGCGCGCCTATAGATGTTTTCACTTCTCATACTCTAAAAGTTCGTCTTTATGGTGTGCTTAGGCGACATAAAATCGCTTTTTATGTTCTAGTGCATAAAGTATTTTTTTTTTTTCTAAGACTAAGTTAATCAGGCCCAACAGCCACACGCACAATAAAACTTCGCAGAAAGTCGTGGTTTATTTTATTTTCTTTAATTTATCGTTAATTTAATAAAATCAGATAAAATAGTTGTCATTTTTTATTTAAAAACGCAAAAAAAGGTTTTTATGACTTGGCAGTATGAAGTACCCAAGTCGAATGACACATGTTGAAAATTTAAAAAAAAAAACTTAAAAAGTTTCGTGGCGGGAATTAGCTATGCTCTTCTTCAGTTTTGCTACATTTTTGATAAATTATATACTTTATGCCTTTTTAATTTTCTCGCAATCGAAGTGAAAAGCAGTGTATAACTCGGGCATAAACGAGCCATTTTACCCCTCGACTTAACATCCACACTCGCCTGTGGCTCAGGTGGATATAAACGTCTCGGGGTAAAATGGCTTCTTTTATACACTAGTTGTACAATCTACTATTTAAGTATTTAAAAATAACTCGAAGGTATGAAATAGGGCGTACCGCGGTGCGCCCTATTTCAGAAGCAAGCAAGACGAGACATAAGCACGCGTGCTTATGTCTCGTCTTGCTTGCTTCTGAGATGATTTGACAACCATGAAAATCGGTCCTTAGGTACAAGTTTGTCACGGATATTTTATAGGATTTCCTTTGTCCGTGATAAAAGCACGATGTTTAGCATTCCAGCATAGATAAACCGAAAACCTTTTTTCAAATAAGACCAACTTGAATTTTGAATAAGAATATCATGAACTGCCTAACCTTCTTTCCTTCCAATTATGTTACAATGTGCTTTCAATCTAACCGGATGCAGTTGAATATTGGCATCTTTTTATTCTAGTTTGATGGCGGAAGATGAAGAGGGATACCGTAAGCTCATTGATCAGAAGAAAGACAAGCGTCTGGCGTTCCTTCTGTCGCAGACTGACGAGTATATCGCCAGCCTCACGGAGATGGTCAAGCAACATAAGCAGGAGCAGCGAAAGAAACAACAAGAAGAGGAGCGCAGGAAGAGGGTTGGTTTTAGAACATGCTGTAGATAAAGGCCTCTCACTCTTTCTCTTCCTATCTCCATCAGCCATATAACAAAAGACAATCAGCGCCTATTTGCCGTTGCGAGCGTTTCTGTGTTCTGTTTTTGAATCGTTCGGATGGCCGGTGTAATTACAGGCACGAGACATTTCAGTTTTGTCTTTGGGATGGCAATGACAACGTACTTGGAATGTCTGGTATTGCAGATGTACATAGATGGCAGTCACCGCTTACCATCAGCTGGACGTGAGCTTGATTGCCATACAATAGTAAAAAGATAGGAAGAATTTAAGAGTGGCTTTTATGTACCTATTTCGTGAACGTTTCCTTTAGGTTAGGTTGGGACGCCGGACTGGATCCAAAAGAATTCTATAAGTTAAATTGAAATAGTTTATAATTCAAATGCAGAAATCGAGAAAGAAGAAGCTGCTGGAAGGCGGCGACATTGATGCTATGGACGACAGTTCGCAGGCGTCAGACTCACGCGTTAACGTCATGGATCCCAAGACGGGCGAGGTGAGTATCGTAAACCTTACGTTACTTTTGTACTAGATCTATTTCAAAACTGTATTAATAAAGTATTTGAGTGTACATAAATATAAAAACATAGTCTTTTCTCCTTTTGTTGGATATTGTAGCAGGATTAAATTATTATGTTCTTGCATTACAATAGAACGCGTCTATCAAATTAGACTTAAATTCACATGACGCTCATGATTTGACACGACTATATAGTCAAACTGCTTTACACTGCTTTGCAGTTTGGCAGAGGTAATAATATGTCTTGTAAAAAAATATTTCTGTAAATAAACACTTTATTTTCATTAATAAGGGCCTGTGCACACCACGTTTTTTAAACGCGCCGCTGCAGCGCGTTTGTAGCGATACAGACGCGATATGCACGCAAGTCAGACGCAGCCTGTAGACCTTTGCACACCTGTACAAATTCAAATACGCGTTTGAATCGATACAAACGCGATGCTAACGCGCGTTTGTATCGATACAGACGCGCGTGTGTAGCGATACAGACGCGATGCAAACGCGCGTGTTATCGATACAAACGCGCTGGCATTTTGCGTTTTTAAGCAGAACCTCGTCAACAGACACCACGTTTTTTAAACGCGCCGTAGATGCGCGTTTGTAGCGATACAGACGCGATACGCACGCAAGTCAGACGCAGCCTGTTTTGCACACCTGTACAAATTAAAATACGCGTTTGTATCGATACAAACGACAACAAACTGCTCTGTAGGATAAAAGCGCGCCGTCGACGCGCGTTTCTAAAACGCGCTTCGACGGCGCGTTTAAAAAACGTGGTGTGCACAGGCTCTAAAGTAACATACATTATACGAAAATATTTCGAGACCGAGGCTGTTTAGTTAAAATATTATTCAACGTATATGTTGTACTATCCACACATCCCTCTTAGCATTCTCATCTCTGCTACATGCAGTTGCCTTTCATTCATCCCTTTTGTGGCCCAACATTCTGATCCATACAAGACAGCAGGTCTAATCATTGTTTTATATATCTTCCCCTTAAGCTTAAGGGGAATGCGGGAGTCGCAGATTGTTCCCGTGGGTGTTACACGAATGGATAGAATAAGAAATGAGTACATAAGAGGAAGTTTGAAAGTGGCACCGGTAACGGAAAAGTTGTGTGGAAATCGGTTGTCATGGTATGGGCATGTGATGCGGAGGAATGAGGAAAATGTCGTGAGGAGAGTTTTGAGTATGAATGTCGATGGCTATAAGGGTAGGGGAAGACCAAAAAAACGATGGATGGAATGTGTGAATGATGATATGATTAGAAAGGGGGTGACTACCGAGATGACGTCTAATAGAGAAGTATGGAAGAAAAAGATATGTTGCGCCGACCCCAAATAAATTGGGATAAGGGCAGGAGAATGATGATGAATGATGTATATGTTGTACTATATAGATACTGAGAGGAGAAGAAGCGCCGCTGTTGTCTCAGCTGAAGGACTGGATGGAGACGCATCCCGGCTGGGAGGTGCTGTCAGACTCCGAGGACTCTGGAGACGACAGCCAAGATGATGATGGTAAGAAAGGTCTCGAAAATCAAACAAATATTACTATTTTTCTTTCTTGAAATTTATTTTATTCAGGACACTAGTCAAATCAGATTAGTACCGTTCATTATAAGCAAATTACAAGTCTATATCCTATATAGGATTGTCATTTGGTTATAATGAACTGAGTACTTGCGACTGACAATACTGGTTCTCGAACGACAACGGTTCAGCAGATCAGGTCGTTCCGACCTGTACAGCTATTCACAACGGCTCGATTCGCTATTCGATTCGATGGTTATGGTTCGTGTAGGGGGAACGCTACAAAATGGTAAGTAGAAAATGTTTAAGTGGTAAATATTTTTTTTAATTTAATTTTTATTTAATCCATAATGTTACAATTTTATTTTAACATAACACCTGCCAAACTGCAAAACAATTTGTCGGCAGTTTACATTTTGTTTTTAAAATTAACGATCTCGATTCGCCATTAAAGAACAATGGCCAATCTCCTAACATGCTGGCTGCTTGCATGCTTCCGCCTTAACGATCTCTTTACGTGAGTGTCGGTTTTTCTAAATAAAATCATGTTTTTAATGAATAAATTGGCTTTATTCAAACTCTTTATTTATCAGTAACATCAAATTCTGCTAATGGCTTCATCATCATCATCTGCCTAGCCTTTTCCCAACTAAGTTGGGGTCGGCTTCCAGTCTAACCGGATGCAGCTGAATACCAGTATTTTACATGGAGCGACTGCCTATCTGACCTCCACAACCCAGTTACTGGGTAATACGATACCCCTTGGTAAGACTGGTTGTCAGACTTTCGGGCTTCTGACTACCCGTAACGACTGTCAAAGATCCACGAATGACAGCCGGGACCAGCGGCTTAACGTGCTTTCCGAGGCACGGAGGGGTCTCAGTATGTAAAGATGGTCACCAATCCACAGACCAAGCGCGGCAAGCGTAGCTTAACCTGATCGATCGACCTGTGCGGCTGTTATTATTGCCTGCGATTTAATATCGACTAAGAATGAAAATGGGTGTTATTTGAGGCAGCTTCTCTAAAATTTCATTCTCGTCTTCAAATATATTTAGTTGTCTGATGAATTAATAGGTCAGCGACGAACTTTTAGCATCTAAAAATTGATTTTCAAGCGACTGTATATCGTAAAACAAGCTACTGTTAATATAACGCAGCATGGTGATAATTCTTAAGCAACTAAATTTGTGATACGTCTACGCTTTGCCAGCTTCTAATAGGTATATCAACTGCATCTATAAAATAATTTCAACGTACTCCAATTTCATATAGTCACCTATATTTTTATGTTAGCATAAGTAATTGATGAGTGAATCTACTAAAATTGAACATAAAATTACCTTATTATTGTCATCAAATAATGGTCAATGAAAGCTCTAATTTCATGTAGTTACCTATGTTCTATGTTATGGGTTTGGTTTCCGCACTTAGTCACTCAAATGGACCATTGTGCGTGGGCCATGGCGGCCGTCGTTGGTTATCTGCTTATTCCAACCAGCCCACCTCCCTCCAGAAGCTGATTAAGTCTCCTGGTTTATTAAGTACGTCTGTGTACGATTTGGGTGTCCCGAGGGTCTCTGATCCGATTTGGGTGACGCCTGTGCACTCAAAGAGCACATGCGCAATGGTTTCCTCAGCCTCCATGCAAGCCCTGCACAGGGGGCTGTCCGTTATGCCTATAGTGTGAAAATGTTTGTTCAGCGAGCAGTGTCCCGTGATGGTCCCCGTCACCAGGCGCAGACCTTTCCTGTCCAGTCGTAATAAACGCCAGCACGCGTAGCATGACCGCCGTAGAAACGGGTTTTGTCGACGGAAGAATAGACAAAATTACAGATTGTAGACATATTTGTATGCATTCTACGCGTCTAAGCATGGCAACGTGTCATTTTGTCTATTCTTCCGTCGACAAAACGTCGTCATGCTACGCGTGCTGGTAAGCTTGCCATCCAATAATGGCATAGCTTCCTTGGATTGCCTGCAGCCTGGTGACGACGACCACCATCGTTCTGCTTGTGTGTGGGTGTGCTCCTGAGCCACCTGCGTAGTTGATTAAAGGGGATGGGCACGATAGATTCCGGTCCACAAACTGACATACTGGATGCCCTTCTGGCCAGTTCGTCAGCTGCGTCGTTTCCTAGTGATCCACTGTGTCCTTTTATCCATTGAATTGTCACTATGTTGCGGTTCTGTACGGTTACCCGTTCAAGCGCGTTGTGACATTCTAGTATTAGATTCGATGTGATGCATTTTTTATCTAGAGATTGGAGGACTGAGGCGCTGTCAGAGAGTATGCGAATATGGGTGTCCGTAACTCTCCGGGCTGCTATGGCATTAACCGCTTGTATTATGCCCACACACTCCGCTTGGTAGACCGATGTAGTTACCTATCTATTTATTGTAACCTAACCTCAAAACACTTTAAAGTTGCTTCTGCATCATCTTCGGCGCTGCGGGAAGTGCAACCCCTCCGCTCTTACGTAACAAAACATAGGCAGCCACGCTCACATCCGCAGCTTCCAACCTCAGCCGCTACGGCTCGCACGAGTGCCTATGCTTTGTTACAGCGGGCGGGGGTTGCTCTCCTTCGCACCTCCGTTTTTTATATACACTCTAGGGGTAGCAGCCAAAAGACTACGTGATGTCGGGGGTGCCCCGATTCGGTTTTGGAACAGATTCGACCTATTCAAACCATGAAGTGTCCCCCAGTGGTGGACAACGAGAATAATTTATAGAAGTTGTTTCGCTGTCCCCCAGTGGTGACCAAACAAGTGGTGGACATCGGGAATAATCGGTTCTTGATGACTTGACTATTATACCTACTGCTAATTTTCATGAAAAAATAATATTTAGTTGTTGAATAAAAAAGTTTAGATGGCTAATTTTGAGGTTGGAATTTGATTTTATTAGCAGACAGATGTTGAATCGCTAAAATATATAAAGTAGCCCACTTACAACATTAGTCGCTGAGTTATCAATTCAGAAGTAAATATATTTATCGGTAGCTGAGTCATATTAATTACGTTCCTAAATTGACGCTGGTTTTTTGATATTCTGTTGGAATAGTAAAGATGATGAATTAATATAAGACGTTAGGTTGCATGTGCTAAAGAAAACTTTTGTTGCTGCACTTAGAATTTCCCAATTAAAATGGCTCATTTTGGTAATAGTCTCATCTTTGTAATACATTCTGTTTTTTCATAGTCCAAAATGGCCATTATTCTTAACTCAAAATGAAAATATGCGTTGTTTTGCTTACAGAAAAGAGGAGAGGGCACAGAGACGAGAGGAGTGACAAAGAGAAGACTGATGAGGAGAAAGCGCGGGAAATGATCAAGAAGGCCAAGGTCGAGGACGACGAGTACAAGACGGAAGAACAGACCTACTACAGGTATGTTCCCGTACATAAAATATGCATTTGGATTCTATCTAATGCGAGTAATCGAAATCTCCTTAATACAAAGTCTTAAATTTATTAATTTACTGAGCAGGCAACACACAGCCTAAACCGCTGGATGTTCAAGATATATAACGAAGGTGAGCACTAAGAAAGGAATTTCGTAAATTCGACCCTAAAAGAGTTAAATAGGGGATGAAAGTTTGTATGGAAGCCCGCCATTTTGCCGATAGGAAATCCCATCAGGCGCACGACTTGTCACATAATAATTATTCACTTACTTAGCCGTACCTACGTTAACTTGTCGTTGTAAGACAGAATTGTGGAATTTAAATTATTTAATTTTTGCAGCATTGCCCACACTGTCCACGAGTCTGTCACCGAACAAGCCAACATTCTGGTCAATGGAAACCTGAAGGAATATCAAATCAAGGTACAGCTTCAAAGTATTTGTTACCAATCTTTACAATACACACCACAGTACATCACAGTACACCAAATCACACCACACCATACCACTCCGCACCACACCACACCACACTACTTCACTAGTACTCAATAATAATTCAAATTTTGTATATTTTTTTTTGTTTACTCTGTTCTCCTACCAAAGGTTAAAATAATCTGTTTATCTTAAGATTTAATACTCAATCATAGTTTTTTTTTTTTTCTGGGGCTGGTAATTTGTGTGACAGGTTTTTCCTAGTGCAGATACCAGTCTCTCACAAAGGATTTATCAGATGTAGTGTCTTCATATTTTTAAGGCGCCTTTGTGGAAGAGAAATAAAATGTTTATTATTATTTATTTCAGTAAATACATAGAAATAAATTATATTTTTAAATATTAGAATATAAAAAAATTGTAGCCCACCGGTATCGGGAACAGGGTCCAAGGTACCGGCGGTCAGGGCTCCAGAGAGAGGAACCTCCTGACAATGCGAGCTGTGTCCAGAAGTACTGCTTTCTGAATCAAGCCCTTGATCCAGCTGCCCAACGAGAGCCTCCTCAGGTGTTGGTCGAGGGGGTAGCGGGATCGTCCGAAAGGGTTACCGCTGCCCCGGAACATAAAGGGCTAAGGAAGGAACACGGGTGGGTTTTAGTCAGTAAGAGTCTGACACTCCCTTCCGCTCCACCCAGAGCGGGAGAAGTCATTAGATGATTTCCCATCCAAAAAAAAAAAAAAAAAAGGTGTTGGTCGAGGCTCTTGGCTATTAATCCATTGGCTGTCATGACTATCGGCACAATGATTGCTGAGTCCACATACCACAATTCGACAACCTCGCGAGCCAAGTCAAGATACTTGATTTGTTTATCTTTCTCGGCTTTCACGAGGTTCTTATCATGCGGGACGGTTATGTCAACAATCATTGCGCGCCGCTCTAATCGATCTATCACCACTATATCAGGCTTATTGGCAGCAATAGCCCTGTCAGTGATGATGGACGATCCCAGTACAATGTGATATTTCCATTTTAGAGAACTGGGTCTGGCACATACCTTTAGTACGGCACCTCCGAATCCTCAAGGCGGTATTTCAGAGAAAGTTGCTGATGGATTATCCTGGCTACAAGGTTGTGTCTATGCAAGTATTCTCCGTTAGCTAGACGAGAACACCCGGAGATAATATGCCTGATTGATTCTCCCGACCGGTGGCATGCCCGACAGATGTCAACCGTGCCGTCTTTCGCAATAAATCTCCGGTAATTGTTCGTCATCATAACTTAGTCCATAATTGCACAGGCAAAATCTTTGGTTTCTCCAAAGAGGTTACCGAAACACAGCCCGGCTACGGCCGCTAGTAAATGTACATCGGGTCCATGTAGGGCCCGGAAAAAGCGCCCGTGAAACTCTTTACTCTGCCATAACTCCATGCGATCATTAGTGTTAAGCACTGCTGGCTTGCGCCAGTTCTCTTTACCTAAGGAGAGCGGGGTGAGGCCCATGTCCATCACGACTACATCCCGATGCATCCCCACGTCCATTATTATTATTTTTTATGATTTAACATAATATCTCGGGACCATGGGGTCCCGGTCCTTTGGAAGGCGTACGAGGGGCCGAAGCCAACTCGCAGAGGCCCTTAGGAAATTTAATGAAATGCGGCGCCAGCCGACGATTATCCCTGTATGCACTATGCAAGTGCCCCCAAGGTTAACCCCTGGTTGGTTTAGGACTATTGCAGGATATGGAAAAATAAAAAGTTGGCCCACAGTATTACAATATTTCCTACAGTAGCGCGACGAATGTACTTGCGCAGAGCAACGGAGGGGAACTCGCGGGGCGTCGGGCGGCGCGGGCCGCTTACCGCAAACACGCTTAGTTTGCGGTACCGAGCGCGAAGGGCAGACGCGGGCGTGTTTTTTGTGTAATAATTTTATTATACTTACATATTCTATAATGGTGCGCACAAACTGTTCTGTGTATGGATGTAAATCGACATCGAAATCCCAGAAGGACTTAAAGTTTCATAGATTTCCCCGCGACGAGAGGTAGGTTTTTTCATTTGTGTACCATAGACTTATGGAATATTCAGCAGTGCAACATATGTAAATATATATATATTAATGAATAAATAATTACATTAGATTTAATAATCACAATTATTTTGAATGTAAATATGAATAAATGATTACATCGTAATAATCATAATTGTTTTATTTCCCATTTGGTGACAACCCTAGCATATTTGCATGTGACAGCGTAAGTACCTACACTGGCGGCGGCATCGCGCGACATCAAAGGCGTTGCGCTACTGTAGGAAATATTGTAATACTGTGGTTGGACTATGGGTTTGGGTGGTTAACTGGACTGGTTACCAAGAACTATGGAAGAACTATGACTGTCTGATCAATGTTTTATATATACACTCATAAAATGGCAGAAAATGGCAGGGGGTAACTTGCACACTCAATAATGGGCCCCCGGAAACGATCGCTAGCAAATAGTGACGTAGCGACAGCGGGGCAACATGTCCTGGTGCTTATGAGGAGTGGAGAGGTATTCCACGGCTATCAGGACAATCCCGGAAGTACGCTCAAGATCCCTACCAGCATCTTACTGGAATACTTCCCTTCTTCCTTTACCTTCCTCCGAGCACGGTTGCTCTTGCGTATCTCCACTCAAGCCGGCCAATAAAGGCAAGCCAGAGGAACAAGACTTCTTCCGGGAGATAGGGTCCGTGGGGTCGCTACTGCCCAATAGCTCGCCACATGCTGCCCTGCAAGTTTCTGTATCTCTCTTGGTCTGGCTCCTCGCCTTAGACCTGTTCCGGCAAAGTAAACTTCCCGCATAGGCCTAGAGTTCGGAGCGCGCAAGCCCCACCACGACGTCAACGTAGAGATACGGTGGTGGGGTTATTATTATTATACTCTACATTCTTAATTTACTTTTTAGGGTCTCGAATGGCTGGTATCTTTGTTCAATAACAATCTGAATGGGATTCTGGCAGACGAGATGGGTCTTGGTAAGACCATCCAGACTATTGCGTTGGTCACCTATCTGATGGAGAAGAAGAAAGTCAATGGGCCGTTCCTTATTATTGTGCCTCTCAGGTAAAAGACATATATTTTCATGATATTTAGTTTTTAGTAAACTGTTCTTTGGTCTTTTGATTTAGCTATCATTGGGAGGCTCATGTTCAGATTTTGATGAGCTGATTAACTCATCTGTGGCTTACTGCAGATTTTAATCTCATTTGATTCGAATCAATAGACGAAAATTTCGAGTCTGGGAGTATGTATTACTCCCAGACTAGAAATTTTCGTCTCACTCGATTCGAATCACTCAAAGAAGTGTGTGATATCATTACACACTTCTTTGAGTGTTGAATTCCGGCAACAACAACTCAAAGCAATTATTTCAATTCAGCCAATTACAGGTACTTTTGAATTGTCAACGAGTCCGTGAGTCAGAAATGGAGCTAGTTGCCCATTCCAAAGCGTAGTAGGTTCCTACATCCAACTTTTCAAGTCTTACAATGAGCATGTTATTTTCAGTACCTTATCCAATTGGGTGCTGGAGTTCGAGAAGTGGGCGCCGACAGTATCCGTGGTGTCGTACAAGGGCTCCCCGCAGTCGCGGCGCCTCGTGCAGACACAGATGCGCTCCACCAAGTTCAATGTGCTTCTCACCACTTACGAATACGTCATCAAGGACAAGGCTGTACTGGCTAAGGTTTGTCCCATTCGATTCATAAGTTCTTTTTAGTAACTAAGTCATGTTACAATTAATTTACTTTTAATTATGAAACCGGCCAAGTGCGAGTTGGACTCGCACACGAAGGGTTCCGTACCACAAGGCAAAAACGCCGAATAAAACACATTTCTTGTATAGTCCCATACAAGAAATGTGTTTTATTCAGCGTTTTTGGCCCTTTCATTTTTATTAACTTTATTTTATTTTTATTATTTGTTGTTATAGCGGCAATAGAAATATATAGTCTATTAAAATTTTAACTGTCTACCTATTATGGTCCATGAGATACAACCCGCTAACAGGCAGATGGACGGGCAGCGGAAGCTTAGTAATAGGTTTCCGTTGGCACCGTTTGCGTACGGAACCCTAAAAATGGAAATGCAGTCGTGTGCAATGAAAAAATATTTACCAGATAATTTAAACGGACCTTCGCCATGAAAAAATATTAAAAATAAGTAAATCTTGGATTAACCCCATAATAAATAATTAGGTGGCTCCGCTGAATACCAAGGTCCAAGGTTGCCTGGAAGAGATCGCAGAAAGCGATAAGGCCGCCCATGTATGTTTTGTATTAATAGTCGTATTTTTTTGTTACGTTTTTTCTGGTGTACAATAAAGTATAAGTATATAAATAAATAATTACCTTCTACCGAAATAACAAACTTCATTATCCCAATATTCCCCCAGGTGCAATGGAAGTACATGATAATCGACGAGGGTCATCGTATGAAGAACCACCACTGCAAACTGACCCAAGTGCTGAACACGCACTACATCGCGCCGCATCGCTTGCTACTCACCGGCACACCGCTGCAGAACAAACTGCCAGAACTTTGGGCGCTACTCAACTTCCTTCTGCCCTCCATCTTCAAGAGTTGTTCTACTTTCGAGCAGTGGTTCAACGCGCCTTTCGCTACTACTGGTGAAAAGGTAAGATTTTTTTATTCTGGTGCAAATCAACAGGAACAATAATTACAAACGTACCCGAATTTTATCTTAGAGCCTGTGCACACCACGTTTTTTAAACGCGCCGTCCGTCGACGTGCGTTTTAGAAACGCGCGTCGACGGCGCGCTTTTATCCTACAGAGCAGTTTGTTGTCGTTTGTATCGATACAAACGCGATGCTAACGCGCGTTTGTATCGCTACAAACGCGATTCAACGGCGCGTTTAAATAACGTGTGATGTGCAAAGGTCTACAGGCTGCGTCTGACTTACGTGTGTATCGCGTCTGTATCGCTACAAACGCGATTCAACGGCGCGTTTAAAAAACGTGGTGTGCTTAGGTCCTTAGATCTCGTTTCTCATACGAATATCTATGGCAGCCCTGCGTATGGGTGAAGCCCAGAAGTTTCTTGAGAATATCGGTATTGCAAGAAACCATTATTTTTTAAATGGCGCCCCTTAATATTTTGATAGTCTTTAAAAATAATGATCATGAATAGGTGTCATAGATTACTTTTGTTACTAGGTGGAACTGAACGAGGAAGAGACGATCCTTATCATCCGTCGTCTGCACAAAGTGCTGCGACCGTTCCTGCTGCGTCGGCTCAAGAAGGAGGTGGAGAGCCAACTGCCCGACAAGGTGGAGTACATCATCAAGTGTGACATGAGCGGCCTGCAGCGAGTGCTGTACAAGTAAGTAAACAGGGATATTATAATTATGAGTGTTAAATTGCTTTTCTACCATATTCTTTAGTATAAATGTAAATACCAACCCATTACGCATCCAACAAATAATTTTAATTTTACAGCATCAGAATAGGCAAGGCTTATTTGACTTGAATAGCTTATAAATACGTTCACTATTATAAAGCATGCAGAGAAATATGTTCTTTATGTCAACCTATCCTTGTAATTGTATTGTATTGCACGATTTGTGAACCATTAATAAAAAAATACTGTGCTTAAATAAAATTTCGCTCCATCGTCGACTTTGTCTCTGTCACCTTTGACCTAGACTAGGGTCAAGAGCAAGTCCATTTCAAATAAAAAAAAATTTAAAAAAAAATTTGCACAGGCACATGCAGTCTAAGGGAGTCCTGCTAACCGATGGATCAGAAAAAGGCAACAAGGGCAAGGGCGGTGCCAAAGCACTGATGAACACTATCGTACAACTGCGCAAGCTATGCAACCATCCCTTCATGTTCCAACACATCGAGGAGAAGTTCTGCGACCACATCGGTACAGGCGGCGGAGTTGTTTCTGGGTAAGTCATTCACGAATTTAGCTGTGTATAGATTATATTGATATAGAATTAGCTTTTGCCCGCGGATTCGCCCGCGTGGATGACGGAAAATATCCTACGGGAACGTACTACCGATATTAAAAGTAACCCTATGTGTACACAGATAAACAATGTATTAATTCCGTAATACATTGTTTTCATATAACTCTATTGGTTTACGCGGCGCACGCCAGTAAAGCTCTCAGTTGGCACGATTTTTTCCGACGTCTTCAACAATCTTCGTCATATTTCAGCCAATTTACACAAAACCTTCATTAATTATACACCTAAACCTTCCTCATAAATCCATTGGCGAAAACCGTATGAAAATCCGTTTTTATAATATGTAGTGATATTGATGTTGAGGGGATCGTGCCTCTTACTTAACAGTGTCAAAAACCTGCACACAAAAATAACTGACGACGGTGTTGACTGAGCAATTAGCTGCTGTGATACGTGACGGATTCAGTTCAGCACGAAACAAATATTTGTCTACAGGTAGTTGTTCTGAAACTGTTTTTGTATGTGTGGGGCAAATTTAAACATTTGTTTGCAGCATCAGCAACTCAATTTATCATGACAAATATTTAAATTTTTGCTGCTCGAATTCAATGTTATTGTTTTATTCACAGGCCTGACCTATACCGTGTTTCTGGTAAATTCGAACTCCTGGATCGTATCTTGCCGAAACTCAAGCAAACTGGCCACAGAGTTTTAGTGTTCTGTCAAATGACCCAGTGTATGACCATTATTGAAGACTACCTTTCCTGGAGAGCTTTCCAGTATTTGAGGTAAGAGACTAAAACGTGAAGCCCCATTTATATGATGCGGCAACAATACAAGTTGGACAGTCTAAACACTGTTTAGACGGTGCAACTTGTATTGTTACCGCGTGTGTCTGTATGTGTGACGTAACGAACAATCTTCACGACTATACTCCCTAAAGTTATAAGGATTTCCCTACATTATCTGACGTCACTTGCAGCAACTCTCTTTCTACCTCAATAATGTCATTACAACAAAGATATTGTTATACCCTATTACGTATTAATTTCTCCCAAAGATTGGACGGTATGACAAAGGCGGAGGATCGCGGCGAGCTACTCAAGAAATTCAACGACGTGGGCTCGGAATTCTTTATCTTCTTGCTGTCGACGCGCGCCGGTGGCCTCGGACTCAATCTGCAGAGCGCTGACACTGTCATCATATTCGATTCCGATTGGAATCCACATCAGGTACCGATCATTCTTATTATTATCAGCCCATTGCTGGGCATTGTAAAACAAAAACAAAGTTTAAAAAAACTTAAGTGCAAAGTGTAGAAAGCTTTAGAAAGATTGCTGAATGCATTGCTATGCTACTCGACGTAATAAAAACCAAATTTTAGTTAAAAAAGAAACGATTTATGTAGTAAACACTACACATACACATTAAACAAAAAAGGAAGTGTTTGTGTTTATCCTGCTTCATATTTACTTGTGTTGAAATCAATACTGATATTTAATTGATTGTTTGTAACAGGATCTGCAAGCGCAAGATCGTGCGCATCGTATCGGACAACGTAACGAGGTGCGAGTGTTGAGACTGATGACCGTCAACTCCGTGGAGGAGAGAATCCTCGCGGCCGCTAGGTAACATACTGTATAAGTTTCATTATTTATGCAAAACACTTGCCAGATACATAATAATAATCAGCCGTCCCATACATTTGGGTCGGTTAGGTATTGAATTTTTGTAAGGAACAGTTGATATTTTTTTCGCATTTATGAACATTTTTCTCTATGGGACCAACCCATGAAGAAAATTGTTTAAGTTTGATGGTGTAGAAAACGAAACCGCTGTAGACATCGTTTTTTCGCCCCGGGTACCATATGCCGCTTTTGTATAATATTGTCCATTAAACTATCTTGTATCATCACAGATATAAGCTGAACATGGACGAGAAGGTCATCCAAGCTGGTATGTTCGATCAGAAGTCGACAGGCTCTGAGCGTCAACAGTTCCTTCAGAGTATTCTGCATCAAGATGGCGATGATGAAGAGGTTTGTAAAACCATTTCTATCACAAGAAACACACACTGGAATAACTACTTAATGAAACTAATACATTTGTAGGAAGAGAACGAGCTACCAGATGACGATCTTATAAACGAGATGATTGCACGGTCAGAGGAAGAACTGGAGATATTCAAACAGATCGACATTGAACGCAAGAAGACCGAGACGCAATCCCGACTCATTGAGGAGTCAGAGCTGCCTGACTGGCTCGTCAAACATGAAGATGAGGTCGTTTGCAATAAGGTAATCCATCCTAATCTATAGAAGAAAGACACTACACACATTCTTTTCTAATACCATTTAGACTGACAAACTTGTTAGAAAAAAAAAACGTTTGTGAGATATCACACAACATTCTTCATTATTATTTATTACTAGCTATGCCCGCGACTTCGTCCGCATGGAATAGTGACTTTTCGGGCAGCATATTTTGAATTACATATACCGTAGTTTGGGTAGCTAAAAATTTACTTTACAGTAATGCTTCTCTGTATACGATATTTGACGTATGGCCATCGGGGATGAAAGCATAGGTACAGGCTCCTAGGATTGCTAACCCGTGACAGAGCCACATACAACTGACCGTGCGAGAAACAGCTGATACTTAGATCTACACCCACAACTTTCAGCGTCTGACCTTGGGCTTTATTAATTGTCATCGCAAAACATAGGCTGACTGGAAACTGGACTCGTTTAAAACTAAATGGAAAATTGTTTGGAATGAGAGGAATCCGAGGAATGAAAACACTTTCACCTTTTCCACACCCTGTTAAAATCTCTGCTTCTATCAGATTTCGTTGTAAATTTGTCACTTTTAACCTGGTGCCATTGCAAAGTTTTGGGGGGCTTAAATTTCTGAGAAGCATTATGGGTACGCCTATTTTTAATTTTGTACTTAAAGAAAATTAAAAAAAAGAACCAAACCCTAAAATATAAATAAATTAAATATGCAAACAGTCAGTATTCAAGTGAATCGCAATAATCGAATGCAACTATTCGCCTATACTCTCCAGGATACGTGCGTTCGCTACGAATAACTGAATCCTTATGGCAGCGGCACGTTTTTTTTGTTTGTGAATGGCATCTCGCAGTTCAACCTATGAGGTTGTCGTCTGCTTAACCGGACTTGCCTGTGGATTCCTCAAAATTAAGGCCTCCAGCCAGGGCTTGAAAACTTAAAAGCTAAGCAACTACACGCTAAGGGCACCCCCTGTGGGGTACGGACCTCGGCTTAGGGCGTCGCTGGGGGAGGGCAGCAAGGGACAGGTTGGATCGGAGTTGATGGCACCGGCGCGGCTCTCAGCGCGCTTTATATAGCCACGGACGCGCAGGCGCGAGGCGTGTACGTACTCTGATAGAATACCTTAACAAATGTTCGCCGTGATTCTTTAAATTGACATAACTTTTTTATTTATGGACCGATTGACATGAAATAAACACTAACTGTTAAGTGAAGCTTACTATAATATATTAGTGAAAACCGCATCTAAATCGAATAAGCCGTTTCTGATATTAGCGTGCACAAACACACAGACAAACAGATAAACCGACAAACAGATAAACAGACAAAAAAAAATGTAATTACAATTTCGGGTTCGGCATCGATATAATAACAACCCCTGCTACTTTTTTTTTATATATTTCCATTGTACAGACACGACTTTTCTACAATTTTATTATATGTATATATAGATGTCATTGATAGAATTTTAATCTACTACAGGGTGAATTTTTCAAGTGGGCGTGGGTGCCCAAATTCGAAACTATGAGGAATAGCGAAAAGTACTCAAAGGAGTCTCGTGTTCGATTTTGATGAAAACTAAATCTGCATCATTGGATTTTTGAAAAATCAATATTTCTAGCCAGGAATCGAAAACGTTGATTTTGATTTAAAAAAAAAACTGTATTATGACACCATTCGATAGTGTCCCTAATAAGGATCAAATTCTGGGAAGTAACGACATACGTAAGCAAAACAAAACAAAATCGATAAAAATGTCCAAAATGTTCGTTCGAATTTCGAATTTCAAAATTGTAGTTCCGCACCGCAAACAATCTTTAAACTTTTCTTCAGAACGCCTCCTATAAGAAGAAAATGTGCATAGAATTATTATCACCAATTAAACGAAAATTAGCAAGCTTGTACTTCATAGAATGTCTTTGGATGTAAGAAAATTATAAATTGTCTTGTACAGTGGGTTATAGCTGTTAGCTGACCCACCTAAAAGTTATACGAATTTGAACCTTCTGCAATTAGCAGTAGATAAATGTGTTATTCGATTTCGAGCTTCACGAACTACATAGAACGACTTGTTCAAGGTAGGTAAATATTATAGAATACAGTTATGCCAATTTGATCTTTAACACGTAACCTTAGGGTAGGTAAGCTTTTGAATACTGTTTTGTCACATGATGGAGTTGTTAATTTCAACGATACTTGTTAAGTCGATTTGGTCTAGTGGTTGCAACAGTGAACCTATAGCAACATGGTTGCGAGTTCAAAACAAACTTTCCACTTCTTGTAGCTTTATGTTTGTACAATATTCAATTATGTTTTTTGAATCCGAAACATTATTTATATTAAATTAACACATTGAATGCCAAGTACGCAATATTACGTAGCTGGTAATAATGGCAGATTCCGACTAGGTATTATTACGTAGGTCTGGTAATCTGTGTTATTCGGCCTCCTTGTATGGACGTTTTTATACTCTTTGGCATCTCAAATTAAACACGACATAAAAAAGTAGTAACTTAACGGTTAACTTCGGCATTCAATGTGTTAAAATAGTTAATTTAAATGAACTATTTAAAAACAAATACCTAACAAGAGAAATAAAAAACAATAATGATTATGATAACGATTTTATTCAAAATAAATACAAAATAATCACTTACAAAATTAATTACTTGTTTTAAATATAAGGTATTCTATGATAAGCTTGAATTTTTGTTTCTTCGTTTCAACAATGCCTATAAAATACCCATTTTTATTTTTAAGTAGGTAAGTACATGTAGTGAATCAACATGTTATATGTTTAGAAATATATATAGGTATTTCTATTTTATAACAATAACATCACCACATTAACTATCGTACTTACCTACTTCTAAACTATAAGTGAAAATATTTTTTTAGAAAATAGTAATTACTAAAATATAAGTGAAAAAATAGCACTAAATACTTTGATGTTTTACCTACTTTATAAATTTTTTAAACTTAAGTATTTTTAGTTTTAAATATGGTTATGATCGTAAAAAGGACCTGCTTATTCATTGTATGAAACACTTCCATAGAAATTATGATGACAACAGTTTATTTAACACACACACTGACACGTAAGTAAGTATTGTTGACTGCGGGCGGTGGTGATCTCATAATAGCGAAATGGAGCACCATCTCTTTCCACAATTTGTTGCAAGCGGCTTCGCATGCCGCATACCATGTTCCAGCAAGCATCACTTACTCTTCATGAGAACGTTGAAATCACAAGTTGCGCCAAATTCTCCTGACTTCTGATGAATCCCAATTTAAAATCATTTGAACCCACAAGTTTTCTATTGGGTTTACGTTTTAACCACAATCTGACTGTATTTCTGTGAAACAAAGAAATGAAACAGGTGTCACTATACGTTATAAAAAATATGTTTGCTTACGTCACGGCATAAGGAATAGTTAGGTATAAAAACAAAGTATAAAATTAGAAAAATACACTTACTGCTATAATATTATGTCTCCTAGCAATCTCTCTGATGCCAACATTCTCCTTGTGCAAATAGGTTATTTTGTATTTTAAATAATCACTCAATTGAGACATGATAATAAAACTATAAAAAATAAATTAAAAACTTGGAAAAAGACGTTGTTTTCGCAATTTAGTACGGCAAGGTAAAAAATATTCACGCGTAGTCACTGCAATTGTGCGTAGACTGGCTTTTAGCTTTATTATTGTGACGGTTCATTTTTATTTTCCTACCCGCATTTTTAGTAACATTTGAATACTAGTTTTATAATGAATACGCATATTTGTCTTTCAACTACCCACTTATTACAAGTTAGGCGAAAATATTACCGAGTAGCGCTAGTCTGATAAACTCATACAAATGAAATAACTCTTAATGTTACAGGCAGAGGGTTCAAATTCCTTCGTTTATAGGGTGGGTCAGGTAACTCCTATAACCCACTGTACTTCTTGAACGTGAACAGTTCAAGTCTAGGTAATGTTGATTAAAGCCATTGTGTACTAAATATTAGATTTCATGAATATCTTGTACGACAGGCGAGTGTAAGACCTAATGTTTCTTAGCGAAATTTTATCTTTAACATAGACTGTATCGACTAGTCCTGGCGTAATAAAATAGCGAGTGTTTATTTTTGAATTTTTAGCTGGTTCGATTCCCGGTTTAGGTAAGCGTGTCGAGAAATTTGTGAATGCAGTTTTGTTCCTTATTAAAAATAAAGGAATGTTTCCTTTAAGTAAAGTAATCTATGTGGCTTCCCTTCAGGGCCCATTGATTTTTTTAAAACCTGCAGTCTCAATAGCTGCCCCGCAGCGTTCATAGGTCAACTACTTTACTGTGCCGTGCTATAACAAAGTATTCACGTTTAGGGTCAAGGCTGGAACTACCTAGACGAGGACGAGACACTAGGGCGCGGGTCGCGGCAACGCAAAGAGGTTGACTACACAGACTCGCTCACGGAGAAGGAATGGCTGAAGGCCATCGACGAGGAGTTTGAGGAGGAGGAAGAGGAAGACGATGATGACGAGGTCCTCGACAAGAAACGCAAGAAGGGACGCAAGCGCCGGTAAGAAACACGAAACTAAATTTAGTGGGCCACTTTTATGTATTTTTTTTTGGGTCAAAACGGGTGGAAGCCTAATTTTGAAGTCTTGGTTTATCCGGAATGTTAGTTCAATAGCCCAGTTAAATATGCTTGTAAAGTTAATGAAAGATTTATTAATTGAACATAATTTTACAGCCGCCAAGAAGAATCTGATGAAGAAGAAGCACCCAGTTCATCTAAGAAAAAGAGTAAAACAGAAATCAATCAACAGAAGAAGCGATGGAAGAATATAATGAAGAAAGTTATTGATTATTCAGATGAGTAAGTAAACTACAGTGTATCTGATGAGTATCGCCGTCTTTATTTGGCACTAATATTCTATCATTAAACGTAAATAAACGTGTCAATAAACGTATTTTCTTTCTTTTCTTTCAGATTTAATAGTGTTTACAACTTACTAAATAATAAAATGTTACAGGGCTGGGCGTGTGCTATCTGAGCCGTTTATGAAACTCCCTTCGCGCCGCGAGTTGCCAGATTATTATGACGTTATTAAGAAGCCCTTGGATATTAAGAAAATTATAAACAGAATTGAAGATGGCAAGGTAAATAGAACTGATGAAGAAGAATGAATGACGCTGTGTTACTTAATCGTGTAAAGTGAATAATATACAATACGATACCAATAATAAACTGATTTTAACAGAATATTCTTGTTATCTTCACCAGTATACCGACATATCGGACCTCGAGCGTGATTTCTTTACGTTATGCGCTAACGCTCAGACGTACAACGAAGAGCAGTCGCTGATATATGAGGACTCGGTACGCCTGCGCAACGTGTTCATTGAAGTGCGACGTCGCTACGAGAGCGGACAGAACTCGGACGATTCCGACGATAACGATAAAGGTACCTACAGTACCTACGACTTGTGAGATTTTTTTTTTTTTTTTTTAATTCGCTTTTGACATAAGTGGCTAAGTACGGTAGGCCACACAACAGTGGTAACAAAACCAGTATACGCTTACGTCTTATTCTATCTAGCCAGCTCAGGGTCATCATCAGGTATTACCACTGACGTGCGGCTTACTGTTACTACACCTACAAATTATCAGCTCAAGCAAGGCTTTTTTTTTTTGCCTATACTGTCCCTCTGCTGGGCAAAGAGGTCTCCCCTAAATCCTTCCAGGAACTCTTCCCGCAAGCAAGGTTATTAAGTATAATTCTGTCAACAGATGACGATGATTCGGATGGCGAATCTAACCGCTCCGTCAAAATGAAGATAAAGTTGAAGGGTAAGAGCAAGAGCACACCATCCAGGAAGCGGAAACAGCGAAAGTATATCTCTGACGACGAAGATTATGAAGAGGATTAAACTCCAGTGTATCACCCTTCTATTACTAAGAAATATTTGATTAATCTTATAAAAATAAGCCATTTTAACTCCATAGACAAGTATCAATAAACTAGCCTTTAAAGACAAAAATCGATTTTAATTATCTCAATTTTGACAATGATTAAATAAATACATTACAATTTCTATTAGTAGAACCATTTACTGCACTTAATTTTATGCATTACTTCAACTTATTTTATGACAAAAATATTTTTCATGTTTATAGAACAGAAGGAAATTAGGGTATTCCAAGTAGTTGCATTCATTTAGTAACTTCTTACTAGTGATTAAGTATATTGATAGAAATAAAATACTTATAGTTAAGAATTAAACTGACTTTTATAACATATTTAAATTTATAATTATAAACTTCAGAGGCAGGCCAGGATGTAACATGTATGCATAGCAGCAGCGATTTATTGCAAGAACCTTGTCAGGCATAAAACAGTGAGCCTAATTGAATCTTATAACTTGCTTGAATTCCTGGTTGCATTAATTTTTACATATTTTATGTCAATGAACATTAAATCTTATATAATATTACTCAAAGTAAGACCTAAATTATTCAATATTTGACTCTGATTAACACTTAAAATTTTTACCACTAGACATCAAAACAGTGTTGTTTGGAATTTAGGTATGTAGGGTTAGTATATTAGGGTTTTATGTATGTGCTTTGGCATCAATAAATAAATTTCTATGTTTAATTGGTCTTTTATTTGACTTAAGTATATGTTATTTTTAGGAGCTAGGTACATTTCCATCAGTCTTTTCTACAAGTTTCACTAAAGTTCCCTTCCAGTCTGCCCATTTGTAGTCCACTCCATGAATGGTTTTCATGTGTTTATTTAAACTTGTACTGTAGCTGAACTTTTGCCCGCAAGTTGGACACGAGTATGGTTTGTCACCGGTGTGTACTCGCAAATGGCGCCGAAGGCTGCTTTGTGTATAGAAGCCTACATGGCACAAGTCACATTTGAAAGTTCTGTTGCCAGTATGTCTGAAACAGAATTAATGCAAAAAAATCTTATTTATTTAATATCTATTTTATTAAATAAAAAAAAAATCTGCTGTTCCCTACATTTATGTTCGTATAACTCGTCAAAATGTAGGGAACAGCTGATTTTTTTTCGCGATTTCAGGTTTGGTCCCATAGTAAAAGTTGTTTGTTATCATGAGTACAATCTCTAATAAGACTACAGAACATGCCAAAGAAATATACATACATACATAGTACATACACTCGAAAAACATAACCCTCCTTCTGGCGTAGTCGGGTAAAAACAGGCTCCGAAGCTTTTTAAGGAGGTTGTAGTAGTTTTTAAGTTCGAAGCTATTTATATCTAATTATTTTAAATATTACGCGAATTAAAAATCATTTTAATAAAATTTGCTGCGCCCCGCGGTTTCACCCGCATAAGTTTTGATCCCGTGGGAATATCGGGATAAAAAGCATCCTATGTGTTAATCCTGATTATAAACTATCTGTGTGCTAAGTTTCATCCAAATCCGTTCAGTAGTTTTTACGTGAAAGAGTAACAAACATCCCTCCATTCTCACAAACTAGCGTTATATGTAGTATGTACTAGCTGTAGCTGACCCGGCGAACTTCTTACCGCCTCAGAATTAAATAATGTGACAAAGTTCAATAGACACGTGGCGCCATCTATTTCATAATAACGTTATTGTTGTTTTCCTCGGGAACAGCACTTATTACGAGATGAAAGGTACCCTATGTCCGTTTCTGTACACCTGACAACGTACAGTCGGTGATACCTATTACCTGACCCACCTAAAAGTTAGACGAATTTGAACCTTCTGCAATTAGCAGTAGATAAATGTGTTATTCGATTTCGAGCTCCACGAACCAGAACGACTTGTTCAAGGTAGGTAAATATTATAGAATACAGTTATGCCAATTTGATCTTTAACACGTAACGTTAGGGTAGGTAAGCTTTTGAATACTGTTTTGTCACATGATGGAGTTATTAATTTCAACAATATTTTTGGTGTAGTGGTTGCAACAGTGAACCTATGTTCACATGGTTGCGAGTTCAAAACTAACCTTCCACTTCTTGTAGCTTTATGTTTACAATATTAACATAGTAACATTTGAATACCAGTTTTATAATGAATACGCATATATTTGTCTTTCAACTACCCACTTACAAGTTATGCGAAACTATTACCGATTAGCGCTAGTCTGATAAACTCATACAAATGGAATAACCCTTAATGTCACAGGCAGAAGGTTCAAATTCGTTCGTTTATATGGTGGGTCAGCTAATAGCTATCACCGACTGTACTTCTTTTATCTATTCTGTGGTATATTATTACGCAAAATTTCAGGATGATCCGTTCAATGGTTTAGGCGTGAAAAGGTAACAAACATACTTTCGCATTTATAATATTAGTTAGGATTAGGATAGTACGAAATACACCTCGAATGACCAAAAAATATTGTTAGAATTAGTTTTCGAAAAAAATGTTTACTCTGACTCGACTTTCGGAATTTAGACCGAGACCTGAAGGTCAATGACCCCGAGGTCAAGGTCAGTGACCTAAGGAGAATGGCGGATCTTGACTTAAGAATTTTGACCTTAACCTCAAGGTCAATGCCCTTGAGGTATTCCATGGTGTTCCCCCACCCTACTACTCCCGTGCCCCACCGGGTCCCCAATGCCTGAAGGCTTGGTTAGGCAATGGTTTTTGGTGAAATTTTTCTAAGTATTTTTTTTCATAGTGCCGTGTTTCGTATTCACTGACCCCCATATTTCCAAAATAAATAACTTGCTTACTTACCTTTTTAAATGAATAATTAGATTTTTCTTTGTATGTGTTTTGTATCCACACAAATGACATTGTAATTTTTTTTCCAAACTATGTTTTTTTCTGTGATTATGTAGTTCCGCAGATGTGACAAATGTGTCTCCACAATCTTCACAGTTATAATTACATATTTTGTAATGTCTTTGCAAATGAGCCTTGAGTGATTCCTTTGATTTTAATGATTTAAAGCAAATACTGCAGGAGAAGCTAGCACTTTCATGGACACGCATATGCTTTTTCATTGTAAAAGCATGTTTGAACTGCTTTCCACATAAACTGCAAGTAAAATATGTGGTTGTACTATGTGTTTTATGATGAGCTGCAAGGCTTGATGACTGCGTAAAACTTTTACCACATTCACAGCTATATGGCCTCTCCCCATTGTGGGTTCTCATGTGACTGACTAAGGTCTGGCTGTGTGGTGTAGAGTAAGAGCATGATGTGCAATGGTATCTTCTGGCTGCACCAAAACCTGACACTTTACCAATATGTTTTCTTTTTTCATGCATAGATTCATAATGTTTCAAGAGTGTTATCTTTGTTCTTAAAACTTTGTTACAAATATCGCATTTAAAACAGCTATTCTTTGCATTAACTGCTTCACTTTCATTGGTTTCTGCTTTTTCAGTGTCTTCGGTATAGAGATCATTAAATTCTGAAAAGTCACTTTGAAATGGGCCTGTGTCAGTGTTTTCATTGTATGTTAGCACAGTATTTGTTATGTCATTATCAACCTTAAAAACGGTCCCTTGTAAATGTTCTTTGTAATATAGTTTTATTCGTTCATTGAGTGTAATGCATTTGAGTCTAAAGCTATTAGCACTGTTTAATTCTTGTAAGCAGTCACTACATATTAGAAAGGGCATGAATTTATCGTGACATAAAGTAACTTGGAAACAAAGATATATTCTATTTAGAACTTCTTGAGACTCCTCACTCTCAGAGAACAGACTAATACTTTCTTTAGCATTCTGCAAACAAATTCTACACAATCCTTGCATGTTTATATCAACAGGTTCATCAGAGTAAGCCATAATTTTAATTTAGATTACTAAGGGTAGGTTCTACACTTCTACACTATCGCTACAGTTAGCTGTTCAGTTGATTTTACTCCCACCCAACCCCAAGGTATGGAGTGATACTGGTTAGTGGTTTGTTCTCAATTTAATACAGTAATCACCGTTATTTATACAACCAAGCAACAAAAGGAAATGAAGAGAAAGTTCGTAACCGAATTGTAATAATTAACATCCCTATTTATGATTATTTATGATCATTAAGTACCAGATTGTTTTGTTTAATCGTTTACGATTACTCTACTCTGCGATAAAGTATAAATAAACTTTTTCAGTCTATCAAAAAGTACTCTGTGATAAACTTGCTACATATTAGTAATCTGTGGTATAAACAAAATTTGACAATGCTGTTTTTTTTTAAATTATTTTAAGGGCCTGGTTGCTAGGACCTTTTAGCCAGACAATGCTGTTCATAGAATATAGTAACTAAATGCTGTTATGCCGGTAGACTACAGAAGAACAATAAAATAATATTTATAACGGCCACAGACTAAGTTGTACACATAATACTCATCAAGCTATACTTTTCCAGTTTTAGCTGACCTCGCATTTTCTAAGTTATTCGTACAGACGCCAGCACATCAACCTACCCCTAACTGTCAAATTTTCCCAATCAACATTGAACCTTATGCTTTAGCGATAAAGTTGAAAATCTATTACAGAAATCTGACAGATTGTAGTAGGTTGATGTGCTGGCGTCTGTACATTCAGAAGTCAGCTTATAGTGGTTATGTATAGTTTGATGTGTAGCCGTGTGTACTATAAAGACATGGAAATATAATGCTAAGATACACACGCAGCGACTTAAGACGCCGGTGACTCGCTTTGGCAATTTCTATATCTCACGTCCATCCATTCTAAACCAATCATACACCAATAGTGATCCACACAGATTTTGACATCGCTATCCGCTACGTGTTCGCTAGCCCTAAATCAAGCTGTAATTTATGTGTGGAGTACGACAGTAGGGTGCAAGGAATATACTACTCTCTGACGAGAGGTAGGGTGGGTGTTCTGCTTAAGAGTGGTTGCACATCTGACGGAAGGAACGTACAAGTACAGACGCCAGCACATCAAGCTACCCGAAACTGTCAAATTTTCCCAATCAACTTTGAACCTTATATTTTAGCAATAAAGTTGAAAATCTATTAAAGAAATTTGACAGATTGTAGTAGGTTGATGTGCTGGCGTCTGTACCTAGTTATTAACCGGTTGAATGCCATACAGAAACAATTAAAAAACCCATTATGTCTCGCGTGGATCCACGTTAGGGGAAGGGACGGAAAGGTTATGATGGTATATTCTTTACTACACAACTCCATTTACATTAAAACAACTTTATTACGATAAAATAATGTATTGGCCTAGTCGGATACACAGAAATAATGTCCGTGACCACCGCCACCCCACCAACGCGAATTGCTTCCATGTTTGGTAAATAATTAGTACTCAATTGGTACTAATTAGTACTTTAACAAAAAAAATTGGTACCTTAGTAGTTTTCGAGAAAATCGACTTTGAAGGTGGTCCTGCGGTGGTCACGCTTTCTTCAGCAGGACCACCATGAGCGCCGAAAAATGGGGCATGCTATAGCTATTCTAAGTATACAAATAATTAGTACCCATAAATGTGATTCATTTCGTGAAAAAAAACAGAACTGAAACATTTGTATTTACCGAGAAATCAACGATGATAACTTTCGCGCAATTGTTCAGCGGGACCACGATTTTGAATGTTGATTCCAAGTTTGAGAAGCTTGTCGCTTTCCTCAAACCTACATAGAAAAAAACTTTTTTACAAAAAAATACAACCGACTTCCAAAAAAAACACTACAAAGTGAAAAATAACTTTAATTTCGGAAGTCGGTGTCGTTGGTTCCACATTTTCTGTTTTTTGACACCGACTTCCGAAATTAAAGTTATTTTTCACTTTGTAGTGTTTTTTTTGGAAGTCGGTTGTATTTTTTTGTAAAAAAGTTTTTATTTTTCGCTTTTTAGTTGTACCTACCTACCCCATTCAAATTCATATAACACTACTTGCTAGTGACAGGAAGATAAACATCATCAATATAAACTAAGTGGAAAACAATCGTATTATTGAAGCTAATTCTAAAACTACCCAAGCAAAGTTCATAAAATTTATATGGGACCACCTCTGAAGCATACCTTATTCATTAAAAAAGTATTTCACTTTAAGAAATATTTATTAGTTTTTAGACTAGATGCTGATAATCCTGGCTGCAGCATCAGGCCAGACTTATGTCAACATTGCATTGAACTTAAAATTTAGTCCTGTTTAAAATGAGCCCAAACACGACTACGGTGCTGTAATTTCAAGGTTTGTACTTTTTCTGATGCTCCTGGCTTCAGCATCAGGTCTCTATGTGCTTCGGTGTTCCTCATTAACAGTACGTTTATCCACACATCGAGCCCTTTTCAATGAGCCTAAACACGATATATCTGCTGTTAGTTGTCGAGGAGTTAGGTACTCTGCAGACTATCCTGACTGCAGCATCAGGTCATGACTTGATGATCATGAGACCAAATGTGGCAAATTCCCTATCAAACATCAAAACAATTTACTAAAACAGTCCTTGCCTGTTCGATTAACTTCTTACTGTTAAGGAGTTGTACCTTCCATCATCAGCCCAGCTACCTGAGATGGTGATAACCATACGAAAATACACAAGATACTTCATAAAATATGCGAAAAACAATAAGTTAGCCTATAAAATTTGAGGGTTGCCCTCGATTTCTCTAAGATCCCATCATCAGATACTAACTTGGTGACAATGGGACCACCTCAGAAGTATCTACTTTCGAACAAAAAAAGAGTTTTGAAAATCCGTTGACAATTGGCGGAGTATTCGATGAACAAACATACAAAAAAAAAAACATACAAACAGCCGAACATAGTACCTCCTCCTTTTTGTGAAGTCGGTAATTAGTACCCTGCAAGATAAAATTAGTACCCAAAATTCAACATTAGTACTCCAGTCTCAGACTCTCAGACCAACAAAAAAAGATAGACAGCGCGCCGCAAACATCAAAAGTGAAGCCGGTGAAGCCATAAAACCGTGCTCCTGCAAGTAAACATACACGCTCACGCACACACCTACACTAAAACCATGCTCATTGCTCTTAGTTTATCACAAGTCGTCGTCAAGATAACATAGATTTAAAAAATATAATTATGCCTTCCTGTGTAGTGAAAAGTTGCAAAATCACACAAAAAGTCTCACGGAATCACTTTTCACTTATAAGTACTTGAAATAACATCGTTTCTTTATTATTTATCTATGAATTTTAGGTTACTTGGAACAAAAAACCTCAACGAACGAAAGCAGTGACATAAAGTGCGGAAGTTGCCATAAGACGATTTAAAATTTCCCCATTCGATTAATCTAAGTACATATAAATATGATTTCTTACTTCGAGTTATATTCCCATTTTCTTTTTATATGTATTTAATATTTTAGGTTTCCAATTAATAATGAAATTAAAAATAAATAATATGTAATAAAGTTGATTGAAAATATGAGTTGTTTTTTTTTAATAGAAGTCCTTCTAAAATCTAAACAATTGAGGTACTATACCATACTCAACAATACTCGTACAATATTATACTAGTTCCTACCCACACAAATATCCCCAAATTATAGGGAAAAAATTTAACAAATGGCAACCCTTCAATACACACATAGATAAAAAGGTGGCTTCACTTTTAATGTTCGCGGCGCGCTATCTTTTTTTGTTGGTCTGAGACTCCAGTAGTTTAAGAGAAAATCGATTTTGAAGGTGGTCCTGCTGCGGTGGTCACGGTGCAAAATTTTCATTTCAAGATTTCCCTATTAAAAACTACGTGATTTCTTCCCAAATTTATACAAAAATTAGTACCCATAAAGAAGTTATAGCGACCAAAAATTCAGATTCCTAAGTGTTGTATTTTAAGAGAAATTAGCTTTCATTACTTTTCCATAGGTACTAAAACTCCGCGTATAACCCGACCAAATTGAGTTGTCAATCTAACTTTACTAAAACTTTACAGCTCATGCACATGATATTTATGGATGTCGGAATAGTAATAACAACAGTTCAATATCTAAAGTTTTATACAAAATCTAAGTACATATTAGGTTCTGAAAAAATATTTATGTGCATGAGCTTTAAAGTTTTAGTTAAGTTAGATTGACAACTCAATTTGGTCGGGTTATACGCGGAGTTTTAGTATGGAAAAGTAATGAAAGGTAATTTCTCTTAAAATACAACACAGGAATTTTAATTTTTGGTCGCTATAAATTCTTTATGGGTACTCATTTTTGTATAAATTTGGGAAGAAATCAAAGAGTTTTTTATAGGGAAATCTTGAAATGAAAAATTTGCACCATGACCACCTTCAAAGTCGATTTTCTCATAAACTACTGGAGTACTAATGTTGAATTTTGGGTACTAATTTTATCTTGCAGGGTACCTATTAATTTTCTATGTAGGTTTGAGGAAAGCGACAAGCTTCTCAAACTTTGAATCAACATTCAAAATCGTGGCCCTGCTGAACAATTGCGCGAAAGTTATCAGTTGATTTCTCGGTAAATACAAATGTTTCAGTTCTGTTTTTTTCACGAAATGAATCACATTTATGGGTACTACTAATTATTTGTATACTTAGAATAGCTGTAGCATGCCCCCTTTTTCGGCGCTCATGGTGATCCTGTTGAAGGGAGCGTGACTACCGCAGGACCACCTTCAGTAGTTTTTCTCGAAAACTACTAAGGTACCAATTTTTTCGTTAGAGTACCAATTAAGTACTAATTATTTACCAAACGGAAGCAATTGGCGTTGGTGGGGTGGCGGTGGTCACGGACATACAGAAATATATACTCCTAGGTCGGATATCACACTAATATTATAAAGGCGAAAGTTTGTGAGTGTGCGTGTTTATATGTTTGTTACTTCTTCACGCTCGGAATCAACATTCAAAATCGTGGTGCTGCTGAAAGAGCGCGCGAAATTTAGCATCGTTGATTTCTCGGTAAATACAAAGGTTTCAGTTCTGTTAATGATCATATACAAGGGAACTAATTGTTGAGTAGCTGTAGCATGCCCCTTTTCAGTCTATCAAAAAGTACTCTGTGATGCTCCCTTTTTCGCTGCTCATGGTGGTCCTGCTGAACGGAGCGTGACTACCGCCGCACCACCTCCAGTCGATTTTCTCGAAAACTACTAAGGTACCAATTTTTTTTGTTTGAGTACTAATTATTTACCAAATACGGAAGGGATTTGCGTTGGTGAGATGGCGGTAGTCACGGACATGGAGGACTAGGTTGTAAATGAAAATAAAATATTTAAAGTGCACAGGCATATATTGTTATAAGGCCTACGCCTCTTGTTGAGCCTGAAGCCTCTTGATGTAGGATGCCTTCTTCTGTTTGATCCTGTTCTTTCTCTCGGCCAGGGTCAGCTTGCGCTTGTTCCAGCGCTTCTGTTTACTGCCAGCTTCCTTCTTCTTGGCTTCCTTCTTGGTGTGGGACGGGTCCGAGCGGATCAATTCATGTGCTTTCTTGTAAGTGGCTTCAATCTGAAAAGATCAACCCTGAATTTAATATTTATTCAACTATCTTAGTTTCATCCTGTTTGTTCTATGATTATTGAATATAGATTAAAAAACTGTAGCAATATTTTAGTACTTAGAATCATGGAAGATTTTAAGTGTGGAAAAACATTGCATTAATATTGTCCAATTTCGACACTGCTCAAGTATATATAAAAGAACAGTAATTTGGTTGGACGTCAAAATTTTTATGTAGGCTTTATAGTGGGATATACTTACAGAATCAGCATTTACACCAAGTTTGATGTATTTGCCAAACTGTCGCTTGAAGGAGTCTTCATCGTCAGCTTCAAGACTGCGCATGTATTCAGCCACGTGTAGACCAAAGATGTGTGCTCTGTAAACATTATTTATTATGTAATTTCTAAAGCATTTTTCACTAAGACATTCTGCAGATAGTTTTCATTGTAACATGCTAACAGGATAGTGACATTATCCTCTTGAGTAAATGTTTTTAAAACCGGTTTCAAAAAGTTTGAATTACACTTTTTATCACAACCAATAATCTTAACATTTTACTGTTGCTCCAATAACGCTGTCCAAACAATAGATAAACCATAATTCAGAGGATGAATGGAGCTGTCATAAAATGTCATGAAAAGATTTGCTGTTGGTAGAAATAAACAGGGGACTCACCTGTGTACTTCAGCATTGAATTTCTTTGCTTCTGCATCATATCCTGGGAACCTCTTGATGGAGTGAGGAACATTTAGGCCACCATCAACAGCACCTTTCATGGCTCCAAACACGCGAGCACCAGTGGTGGTACGCGCCAGACCCACGTCAAGGTAACATCTATGATGAATAAAGTACATATTTATGTAAAAATGCAGTTATACCAATAAATCTTGTGTGTAACTAGAGCAATAAAATAAAATCAGAGAATTACGAAACAACATTCTTTTTTAGCATTGTACGTGCTTTCAGACCGCCCGTAATAACTTCATCATAAAAACATTTTCTGGAATTGTTTGCAATTAATGTGTTACATTGAGTAAGAACGCAATTCCTCTTGTTTTGCCAAATTAAAATACACAAATTGATTATTAAAATATTATAATGCCTTGTAATAAATTAATTACCTGAAAGCGCCTGGGCCATTGTCTACTGGTTCTACATTGTATTCATCACCAGTGACCTCAGTAGCGCCAGTATATAGGGAGTCAAGGCCGAGCCTCTGGAGCAGTCTTCTTGCGAGCAGCAACCCAGTACTGTAGGCAGCGGCATAGTTTGTCAAACCAACCTAAAAAAATAAATTATTCATATTATATTCATCTTATTTAGGAAAAAGTTTCTCATTCCAATCATTATTAGAATGGATGATCAGTATTGAACCTTATAACAACAGGGTTGTATGAGTTTGTACGTCTCTTCAGACCGCCCGTTCAAAATCATCATTGAAATCCTGATTCACTTGAGTAATAAAATTGATGCAGCAGTCTGTCATTGAACAGGACTGCTATGTATCTTGTCTTGGGTACAACAAGCTATTACAACTAGAGGGTACAACCTTGCTTCAATTTATCTAAATCCGCCCCTAAGACGACCCACTGACCCAATCACTGTAAACAGGTGACTAACCTTGACGCCGTAGCGTGGCAGTTCGTGAGAGTAGGCGGCACACACAATGTGGTCACCCTCAATACGGGAGTAAGCCACCTGGCAAGTCACATCCTTGTTGGACAGACGGACGATCAGGCGGTACTTGGGTGTATTGTATTTGTTCTTGTCCTGTTAAAAACATGACTAAAATTAGAAATTAGGCAAACAAAACTAACCTACAATAAAACTTAAAAACAATAACTTACTTGAACAACGAGGCGTTTACGGGCATAGTAGTCGGTCTTTCCCTCACGACGCCTCTTGAATTTAACTTGGTACCTCTTGAAGTACTGCTTGTTCTTCACAACTTTCACGAACGCCTATAACATAGCTTTGATTCAATCAACTTAGCTTTACAAATAAACATTGATGTTTGTTTGACAATTTTAGGTTATCAGAGACACTTTATAATCAATTGTGCTGCAGTCTAAAACGAAACCAATGTTGTAGTACACATAAAACATGGCACTACACATCAATCTTGCTTCTTCTGCAGCATCAGATGACGCGCATGTGTCGGTGGTTCATCATTTAGGTTAGGAATTAAAAAACACACTATCTAAGATATTGTAAGGTCTTTAAAATACGTCTCATTGAATAAAGACGAATAATATAGGAGTTAAACGGTAATGTTGATACATAATCAGCGACATGTATTATTGATCCAACTAACAAGACGTAGTGTAAACTTAATTCTGACATGGCGCAGAGTTATCAATCCATATTTTCACAATCACAACTCGAAATTGCAATAACGTTTCATAATCCACACTAGATTTAACCACACTAAGAACTATTGAAAATATTTTAGCACCATTGCTCACCATCTTTATTTGTTCCTAAACCTATTTAGGAATCCGGGCGTCCGAGAAAGAACACCACCGGAAAAAGAAACTTTTTTAAAAGATGACAACTGACGTTTTCTTGGATGTTGCCAGTTCTTGTAATTCAAGAATAGACAAAAAACATGACAAAGAAAATGGACCCCAGACGATCATGCGGCATGACATGCGTTAGTTACGTGAATTATTATCATGCTGCATGAAGGAAGGACCCATTGCGAGTCCACGTATCACTGGTCAGGGGGCTTACCATGACCTTTTACAGAAACGTTCAATTTCCAGTCAGTTCAAATGCAGGCCTACTTCTGCCCTGCTAATAATCGTACTATGAGAGTAATAAAAGTTAACGACTATTGAACGAAGTTCACCAAAGTTGAATGGTAATGCTTGTCTGTGGCCTGCTTTAATGCCATTGTCTTTTTAATAGGCATCGTTCAAAAACTTAAATCTAAGTCTATTTTCATATTACCGGTTTTTTTTTAATAATAGAAACTTGATTTTCTTGGGTATATACATATTTTAACTATGATTATGTATAACAAGTTACCTTGATACATTATCTAAAAGCACTATAAAGCTCAATTTCACGGTCAAAACAACTTTGTATCTTTGAAAGACTCAACGTGATTTTGAACGTGTGTGGATAATTCATGCAACATTTAAAAAAAAAATTGCGCGCCAAATAAATTATATTATACCTAAAAAAAATAACCGTATTATCATTTAAAATGATCGATTTTTTTAATAAAGTTTAACCGGGATCACGAAATCGTAATAAAAAGAAAATGTTTTGATAATGCACTCAATTGATTCAATATTCCAGATGTCGTCAGCGTAATAAATACGTGTATTGAAACGTATTTAACGACTTAATATATAAAAAAATAATATATACCTAATTACAGTTCGAGGTGGAAACCAAAACTAAGTAGAAAAATTTACCATTGACGCTGCAGTAGGTCCTCCTGAGTTTAATCCCATTTTTATATTTGCTTACTCTCGCGTAAAGTAGTTTAAAAATCAACTTGAAACGGATTGCAGTTTTTGGTTTCTTGTCAGTTTGACTAGTGTTGTTACTCAGTCATTTGCTACATACTAGTACTTCTGTGATTAACGGTCAGGCACTCGATTGACCGATCACAGAACATAATTATACAGGGTTATAAATTTAAGGGTGTGGTACAGACCATCACAACTGAACAACTTTCTCCATGGGACCAATATCGTAATCGCGAATAAAAATTCAGCCGTCCCATACGTTTCAGTCGAGTACCTATTGAAGTTTTCTATGGGACAGTTGATAAATTTTTCGCGATTTCGATATTGGTCCCATAGAGAAAGTTCTTCAGTTTTATAATCTGTACCACACCCTTAAATTTGGCTGGTCTTTGAAAAATAACCCTGTATACTCGTCCCGATTATGTAGTTCGAAAAGTTGAATATAAGATATCATATCTTATATCTTAGATATGTACTACCTCCATAGAAATGTAAAAAACAGACTACCTCCCTCCAGTACCTACCTCAAATTCAAACCTAGCAGCTTCGTATATTTGAAACGCACACAAAAAAAATCGAAAGATCAAATCGAGAGAAAATTAACTCTAGACTTTATTTTATTTAGAGTAACGAGTTACATAATAATCAAGCCGCAGCACTATCTGACACTGTCAGAAAGACAAGTGTCAAGACTGTCAAGTGACAACAACATTTCAATTTCATTCATTTATTTATTTTATTCCGTTTATTTCGAATTGCATGAAATTGATATTTCTGTTTTCCCGTGTGTAATTGAAGGATTTTAATGAACATGGAATCTTCAAGACGGTACAGCATTTACTCCAGGCAATGTTTGAGGACATTGTTCGCGTTTGGCTGTTGTGCACATGTAGAGATCTTGGACATGGTATCAAGATGAGAAGTGGAGCGACCTGCATAATTTTAGATGAAATACTACGCCCCTAAGACGACCCACTGACTCTATTTACTTTTATGTCGTCTGACGTTGAAATTGATAGCCTACATGAAGTAATAAAAATATTTTGAAAATTATGTGATTTTTGATTTCATAAACCGTTAACCGTACACTACCTATGTAATTCCTACTATTTATAACTGAACAGTGCACTATTTTACTAAATTATAAAACCGAGACCGAACTACTCACTAAACGATAGCTCTTTTAGTTTCAAAGAGTTTAATAATAATACGGGATCGTATTTCTCAGTAGGTATCAAAGAGTAACTATAGGTAGGTATTCCCGTTAGACGAAGTTTAACTATTATTACGGTACCACTATAATCACATCTAGGGAACATAAACATGCGGCTTTTAAGCCACTGTGACTGAATTAAAATTATGCATTGAGTGAGTGGCGTGGGTAGCGTGTAGCTTCGCCCTTTCGATGCGGCTGGCTATAGTCCTGCGAAATTCTGGAAGCGCGATGCCAGTCAGTGGATACAGCAATCGCAACGGGGTCGGTTTTAAGCAACCAGTAATAATCATTAATGTCTCATTTAGAGCTGTATCCACTAACTTAGCGTGGGCTGATTGGTCCCATACTGGACAGGCCTGCGGAGACACAAAGCGCCATTCCAGTTGTTCGCTGGACTTGAGCAGATGCGCCCCATCTGGTGGATGTTAGGCGACGGAGTAAGTGATTTCTGGTAGGTATGCACTTTCTGTTTTTCGCAGTTTCTCAGGAAGTTAGGG
This sequence comes from Hydraecia micacea, assembly GCA_914767645.1. NCBI lineage: Eukaryota > Metazoa > Arthropoda > Insecta > Lepidoptera > Noctuidae > Hydraecia > Hydraecia micacea. The sequence goes on along the minus strand of OU611779.1, from coordinate 6,289,474 downwards.
GACCTATCCAAAGTGATGCCAAGATACTTTGGGTGAGTACTGTGGATGATTGGAACCCCTTGCCATGAGATATTCAGTGTTCGACCCGCTTTTCTGTTACGAAGGTGCAATGCGCAAGACTGCGTTTTAGAGGGATTTGGTTTCAGGGCGTTCTCAGCATAATAATGGCCGAGATCTGAGAGGGCGCTAGAAGGGTTGTTTTCAATCTCCTCAAAGTCATTGGCTTGGCAAGTTAATGCCAGGTCGTCTGCGTACAGAAAGCGGATTGTGTTTAGGCTCACCGGTTGACCATTAGTGTAGGTAGATGTTAAACAGCATAGGGGCCAGTACACTGATTGCATTAGTTACTTAATTACCTACTATGTGTGATCACTATTATTTTATTTTTAGTACTAGGTCAAATAAGAAAAACATTAATTCATAAATTCCCTTTATTTATTTCAAAAGGGTTATTTATTTCCTTCTTTTTTCTTTTCGATATTCACTCTTCAAATATTTCGTGCTCGTCACACATCTATAAAATTAGAGCTTATAATAAAAATCAGTGTTGTATATTGGGCACTGAATTACAAAACAATGTTGAATAAGTTGCTCTAGTAGTAACTTATTCAAGACGGGTTATTTTGACATTACAGGCGTTCAATTAGTCGTTTTGCTGCTGTCAATTAGCACGTCATGGTATGAAATTCTATACAAAAAACAAGGTGAACAGCAGTGAACAGTATTTGTAAACGTCAACGTAGCAGGCCTACTGCAGGCCTGCTAATATGACGTCATAGTACAAAAACGCAATGCAGTTCAACTTCTGCCCTGCTATAAGAGCTGGTGGTAAGCCCCCAGTTTCCCTCAGTCGTCAGTTTATTTAATTCGCCAGTTTCGTTGATTAGTCAGTTTCGTCGATTCGTCTGTTTTATTCAATTCGTCAGCAAAAGTACAGTCGGTAGAAAACTGCACGTACGCTGCGTGAAGAGGTCTTCTGCACTGGTATGGAATTATCTTTGTCCAAGGCAGATTTATTTTTTCTTGTGCATACTACTACTATGTTTCGAAGAAAAAACCAATACACACGAATTCTGGACATTAATATAAATAAAGAGACGAATTCCTTTGCATCTTCGCCAACATCGTCATCGTCGGGAATCGGCGATCCGCTGTTCATGTCCATCGTTGACGCAGTTTCGAAAGAACTAAGCTGTGAGCTGTTGCATGACATGCCGATCTGAAGACGATCATATTGTGCGCATGTCAATGATAGCGTGCAGGGGGCTTACCATGACCTTTTACAGAAACGTTCAATTTCCAGTCAGTTCAAATCACAGACTACTTAGAGATATGGTTCAAATGCAGGCCTACTTCTGCCCTGCTAATAATCGTACTATGAGAGTAATAAAAGTGAACGACTATTGAACGAAGTTCACCAAAGTTGAATGGTAATGCTTGTCTGTGGCCTGCTTTAATGCCATTGTCTTTTTAATAGGCATCGTTCAAAAACTTAAATCTAAGTCTATTTTCATATTACCGGTTTTTTTTTAATAATAGAAACTTGATTTTCTTGGGTATATACATATTTTAACTATGATTATGTATAACAAGTTACCTTGATACATTATCTAAAAGCACTATAAAGCTCAATTTCACGGTCAAAACAACTTTGTATCTTTGAAAGACTCAACGTGATTTTGAACGTGTGTGGATAATTCATGCAACAATTAAAAAAAAAAATTTGCGCGCCAAATAAATTTATTATACCTAAAAAAATAACCGTAATATCATTAAAAATGATCGATTTTTTTAATAAAGTTTAACCGGGATCACGAAATCGTAATAGAAAGAAAATGTTTTGATAATGCACTCAATTGATTCAATATTCCAGATGTCGTCAGCGTAATAAATACGTGTATTGAAACGTATTTAACGACTTAATATATAAAAAAATAATATATACCTAATTACAGTTCGAGGTGGAAACCAAAACTAAGTAGAAAAATTTACCATTGACGCTGCAGTAGGTCCTCCTGTGTTTAATCCCATTTTTATATTTGCTTACTCTCGCTTAAGTAGTTTAAAAATCAACGTGAAACGGATTGCAGTTTTTGGTTTCTTGTCAGTTTGACTAGTGTTGTTACTCAGTCATTTGCTACATACTAGTACTTCTGTGATTAACGGTCAGGCACTCGATTGACCCGATCACAGAACATAATAATTATACAGGGTTATTTTTCAAAGACCAGCCAAATTTAAGGGTGCGGTACAGACCATCACAACTGAACAACTTTCTCCATGGGACCAATATCGTAATCGCGAATAAAAATTCAGCCGTTTACGTCGAATTCAATACGTTTAAGTCGAGTACCTATTGAAGTTTTCTATGGGACAGTTGATAAATTTTTCGCGATTTCGATATTAGTCCCATAGAGAAAGTTGTTCAGTTTTATAGTCTGTACCACACCCTTAAATTTGGCTGGTCTTTGAAAAATAACCCTGTATACTCGTCCCGATTATGTAGTTCGAAAAGTTGAATATAAGATATCATATCTTATATCTTAGATATTGTACTACCTCCCTCCAGTACCTACCTCAAATTCAAACCTAGCAGCTTCGTATATTTGAAACGCACACAAAAAAAATCGAAAGATCAAATCGAGAGAAAATTAACTCCAGACTTTATTTTATTTAGAGTAACGAGTTACCTACATTATAATCAAGCCGCAGCACTATCTGACACTGTCAGAAAGACAAGTGTCAAGACTGTCAAGTGACAACAACATTTCAATTTCATTCATTTATTTATTCCGTTTCTTTCGAATTGCATGAAATTGATATTTCTGTTTTCCCGTGTGTAATTGAAGGATTTTAATGAACATGGAATCTTCAAGACGGTACAGCATTTACTCCAGGCAATGTTTGAGGACATTGTTCGCGTTTGGCTGTTGTGCACAATGTAGAGATCTTGGACATGGTATCCCGATATATTACTTTACTCTATGCATGGTATCAAGATGAGAAGTGGAGCGACCTGCATAATTTTAGATGAAATACTACGCCCCTAAGACGACCCACTGACTCTATTTACTTTTATGTCGTCTGACGTTGAAATTGATATCCTACATGAAGTAATAAAAATATTTTGAAAATTGTGATTTTTGATTTCATAAACCGTTAACCGTACACCTAATTCCTACTATTTATTACTGAACAGTGCACTATTTTACTAAATTATAAAACCGAGACCGAACTACTCACTAAACGATAGCTCTTTTAGTTTGTTTTAGGGTGTGATCCAAAGAGTTTAATAATAATACGGGAGGTATGATCGTATTTCTCAGTAGGTATTCCCGTTAGACGAAGTTTAACTATTATTACCACTATAATCACATCTAGGGAACATAAACATGCGGCTTTTAAGCCACTGTGACTGAATTAAAATTGCGCATTGAGTGAGTGGCGTGGGTAGCGTGTAGCTTCGCCCTTTCGATGCGGCTGGCTATAGTCCTGCGAAATTCTGGAAGCGCGATGCCAGTAAGTGGATACACCAATCGCAACGGGGTCGGTTTTAAGCAACCAGTAATAATCATTAATGTCTCATTTAGAGCTGTATCCACTAACTTAGCGTGGGCTGATTGGTCCCATACTGGACAGGCCTGCGGAGACACAAAGCGCCATTCCAGTTGTTCGCTGGACTTGAGCAGATGCGCCCCATCTGGTGGATGTTAGGCGACGGAGTAAGTGATTTCTGGTAGGTAAGCACTTTCTGTTTTTCGCAGTTTCTCCGGAAGTTAGGGGACCTATCCAAAGTGATGCCAAGATACTTTGGGTGAGTACTGTGGATGATTGGAACCCCTTGCCATGAGATATTCAGTGTTCGACCCGCTTTTCTGTTACGAAGGTGCAATGCGCAAGACTGCGTTTTAGAGGGATTTGGTTTCAGGGCGTTCTCAGCATAATAATGGCCGAGATCTGAGAGGGCGCTAGAAGGGTTGTTTTCAATCTCCTCAAAGTCATTGGCTTGGCAAGTTAACGCCAGGTCGTCTGCGTACAGAAAGCGGATTGTGTTTAGGCTCACCGGTTGACCATTAGTGTAGGTAGATGTTAAACAGCATAGGGGCCAGTACACTGATTGCATTAGTTACTTAATTACTATGTGTGATCACTATTATTTTATTTTTAGTACTAGGTCAAATAAGAAAAACATGAATTCATAAATTCCCTTTATTTATTTCAAAAGGATTATTTATTTCCTTCTTTTTTCTCTTCTTCTTTTTTCTTTTCGATATTCACTCTTCAAATATTTCGTGCTCGTCACACATCTACAAAATGAGAGCTTATAATAAAAATCAGTGTTGTATATTGGGCACTGAATTACAAAACAATGTTGAATAAGTTGCTCTAGTAGTAACTTATTCAAGACGGGTTATTTTGACATTACAGGCGTTCAATTAGTCGTTTTGCTGCTGTCAATTAGCACGTCATGGTATGAAATTCTATACAAAAAACAAGGTGAACAGCAGTGAACAGTATTTGTAAACGTCAACGTAGCAGGCCTACTGCAGGCCTGCTAATATGACGTCATAGTACAAAAAAGTAATGCAGTTCAACTTCTGCCCTGCTATAAGAGCTGGTGGTAAGCCCCCAGTCTTACCAAGGGGTATCGTATTACCCAATAACTGGGTTGTGGAGGTCAGACAGGCAATCGCTCCAAGTTATTCAGTTCATTCAGCTGCATCCGACTAGACTGGAAGGCCGACCCCAACATCGTTGGGAAAAGGCTATTAGGCATTAGGCAGATGATGACTTTTGTTTTGGTATTTCATGCATTGCGGATTTTTTCTAAACACAATAATAATTATCCTTGTTATAAATACCTAAAACAATATGTATTTTTCATGGATCTTGGAAATTGATGTCAAGTGACCTTTAGTTTTTTTATTTAGTCTGGTAAACCTTAGAAATCTAATGTCAAATAATTCAATAATTCTTCGTTATGGCTTCCTCTTATTCATATCCTGAATTATTTTTGGCGGGTTTTATATTTTCCTTGCCATTTTTATATGAAAAAAGTAATTTATTTCGATATTATTTGAAATTTTTTCTCTACTACGCTTATGTATTAACAACATGTACGGTGCTCTTGCCCGTAGTATTAATTTATCCTCGCGACGTAACAAACCTAATGTAAGATATTGATTTATTTATTATTTCGTGTTCGCTAATACTTATTCACTAATATCGTGTAATGCGTAGTATTTATGTAAATCGTTTTTTTCTACAGAGTTGCTTCCAGATTTTGTCGCTATGCCTCACAAATAGTAGGTATAGAATGGGAATTGCGGGGGATGGAACATTGGAATACCGAGCAATGTTACATTGTTGTGTCTAATCATCAAAGCTCGTTAGATATATTAGGTAAAATCCATTTTAAAATTATATCTACCACAAATTTAATTGCTACGTTTTTCTATAATGCTTTCTCTATTACATACCAGGTATGTTTGAAATGTGGCCTCGCATGAAGCGTTGCACTGTCGTGGCAAAGAGACCTTTAATGTTCACTGGTGCTTTTGGATTTGGCGCCTGGCTTTCTGGTCTTGTATTTATTGACCGGCTAAGAACTGAGAAAGCTCGCCAACTCATGAAGGATGCAACTGCACGAGTCATTAAAGAAAAAGTATGTATCTCTCCATAATCATGATTTTGTTTTATAATCATAATCTATTATATAAAAGAAGAAACTGACTGACTGACATATCAATGCACAGCTGAAACTACCTGGGACTAGGAATGTGAAATTTTGCACACGGCTTTCTTTTATAATGTATGGGAGTACTAATAAGGGGTTTTTAGAAATTCAAACTTTAAGGGGGTGAAAAAGGGGGGTATTGTTTGTATGAAAAATCTTATTCTTTGAGTTAATAAACTTGAGACTTGGCACAAATACTTATATAAGTAAATTATGGTCTCCACTATACCTCCACACCCACTACACACTAAACCAACATAATATACAAAATAACACATTAGTAATGACAACTTAGGATGCAAGAGCGAGCGAAGCGAGCTCGGGACTTGGGGCACCCCGACTCGGACAGGTTAGGTTAGAAGGGGATTCGTGGTAATTTTTTTTTTAGACCCTACTACGCCTTTTAAGCAACTTTTATGTTTTTTGAGGTTAGGTTACACAGAAATATGGGGCCCCCAAAAGAAAAAAAAAACTGGGAATGTTTTTCTCAGCCCCTATGGTTTTTCAAAATTTGCGGTTTTCAAATTTACATTAAAAAGGGTCTATTCTATCCAAAAAAAATAGCTACTATAAAAATCGCAGGTTTTCAAAAAAAAAAAAAACTGGGAATTTTTTTCTCGGCACCTATGTTTTTCAGAATTTGCGGTTTTCAAATTACACTAAAAATGGTCTATTCTATCCAAAAAAAAAAAAAAAATACCTACTATCAAAATGCGCCGGGTGTGGAGGTACAGTGGTTCCAAATTATGAAGTATGGCAATTTTTGTTTTTCTAAACTACCCCCTAAAGGGGGATTGAGGGGTGCCTAGGGCACGCCACGATAGTGGCGATAAGACCCCTCTTTGAGGAGTGGCTTGAGAGGCGTCACGGCGTCCTCACCTACCGCCTGACGTAGGTCCTCACCGGACACGGATGTTTCGGGAGGTTCCTGCACATCATCAGGCGGGAGGAGACGCCCGGGTGTCACCATTGCGAGGATCGCCCAGAGGACACGGTGGAGCATACGGTGGAGGTCTGCCCCGCTTGGGCGGAGCACCGCCGTGTCCTCGTAGAGGCGATCGGCAACGGTGGCGACCTCTCGCGTCCGGCCCTGGTTCAAGCCATGGTCCGGGGCGAGAGGGAGTGGGAGGCGGTCACCTCCTTCTGCGAAGCAGTCATGCTAGCGAAGGAGGTGGCGGGACGGCTCAGGGAGAGACCCGCACGCCTCAGCCGCCGCGAGAGACGCTACGGGCCTCGGGAGCCGCGTGACGACTCCCGGCCACCGTAGGCGCGGGCCTGCGGACGGAGAGGTAGCTCTCCGTCCGATCAGGACCACGCCCGTGCCGGACGGCGCGTATGTGTTACACGCGCGCCTCAAAGAGATGTCAGCATTAAGGAAGGGGCCCGCCAGGGCCGAAGCCTGCCGGGGTAGCGGGATCGTCCGAAAGGGTTACCGCTGCCCCGGAACATAAAGGGCTAAGGAAGGAACACGGGTGGGTTTTAGTCAGTAAGAGTCTGACACTCCCTTCCGCTCCACCCAGAGCGGGAGGAGTCATTAGATGATTTCCCATCCAAAAAAAAAAAAAAGGGGCCTATAATGTTCCCACTGCTGGGACACAGGCCTCCTCTCGGTGAGAGGGAGTGGGCCGTAATCCACCACGCGGGCCCAGTGCGGGTTGGCAGATGTCACATGTCATCGAATTTTTTGTTCTATGACATGCCGGTTTCCTCACGATGTTTTCCTTCACCGTTTTGAGAGCAGTGGTGAGGAAATAATTTACACAAAGTAAAGCGCCTGTCTGGGTTCGAACCTACGACCTACAACTCGTAAGTCGCGGCCGTTACCACTTGGCCACCACTGCTCTGATAAAAAGCGGGGTACAGTTTATTTGATAAATCTGATTAATTTGATCTATAAATAATTGGGCCGAATGCTTATTTATCTAAATAAATGATAAAGATGATAAACATACATTTTCGAAATTTTTAGAAGAAAGTACGTAATACACGCGGACAAAGTCGCGGGCAAAGTCCTAGTTAATCTATAACAACTTAATGTCCCAACTTTTTTTCTAGACAAAGCTTTGGATATTTCCTGAGGGGGCAAGATACAACAAAGGCAGTATACAATCTTTCAAGAAAGGTGCATTTTATTTAGCTATTGATGCTCAGATACCAATAATGCCAGTTGTCTTTAGTCAATACTACTTCCTAGACAGCGAGACTAAGACATTTGAACCAGGTTTGTTCATTTAATGTTAAACACATTTAATCTCCAATACTTTAAAAATAACTTAGTGGTTAGTACTTAAATATTTCATTAAAATAATTACAGGAAAGGTGGTCATCACAACATTGCCTCCCATACCAACAAGTGGAATGACACGTAATGATGTTGACACTTTATCGGAAATGGCCCGTCAACAAATGATTGATGTTTTCCATGAGAGTTCCAAAGATCTAGTTATGCAAAAGAAAATTGCTATTTAAACAGTGTCCTAACCCACCTTACATTCCATTGATATAAAACTTTTTAAAGTTATTCCTAGAATCTCATCCTAGATACTTAAGAGCTATTTGATTTTTTTTTAAATTATTATTACATTTTTGTGACTGGGAATGTAACATTTTTTAGAATGAGGTATTTGTAATGTGTCAAAACATGTACACAAATATTAAAGTGTACATGTTATGATATTTGAAGACAAGTGCCAATCATTCACTTTAGAAGTTAACTTTACCTGTGACTTTACTCCAAGAAGCCATTAGCTAATTAGGTATATAAACTGTAGGTATACATTCCTTTTGTAAACATATATCTAGTCATGTTTTTCCTTTATTGTTTAGTCAAATGTGTTGTTGAATTTAGTTAATAAGAGGATTTTTTCCTATACTTTACTAGTCATATTTATAAGTTGTATTTACCATTTAGTTGGCTGACATAATACAAAAATATTTGATTTTTTTTGCCCTTTAGAATATTCTAATCTAAAGTATTATAAGTTATTGATATTGTAGGTCACTAGTTTGTCAACAATGAAAATTATAAATGGCTTCTTTTAAATTTAATCAGCCAGTAAAATTTGCAAAAAAAATAAGGCTTCGTCACAATACAAATACACGTCTTTGCTAGGACCGTTTGGAACAAACGCATCAAGAACGCGAGCTAATTGCACTATCAGCATAAAAAAATGTGTTCTTGCATACACGCGTATCGGCGCGATGCATCGCATTTTTCGCCAAACATTCACTTTGATTACTCGCATGTTAAATGCCAAGACAAGGCAACTTAGATTTTGCCTAAACCTTTAGTTTGGGTGTGATATCATAATAAAACAAGTTTATAGAATCTTAGATAAATATTTATTTGGCTAAGCCAATGAATCTATAGGTATTGCAATGTAATTTATTGTGTGGGCTGTGTTTGTTAAGATAAGTACCTATACAATAAGTGTTTTTTGTAGATGAGGTTGTGAGTTATAGTTTCACCTAACAAAGCTTATTATAGCAATTATGAACATGAGGCAATTTAAACAAAATGTATAACACCAATTACTTTGTGTGACCATATAATAAACTCATGTGACAAAATTGTATGGATATAACTGGCGTAAATAAGTAGGTACTTTGAGATTTTAGTAGCAATTATTAAGTGTCGCGATATTGGAAAATCGTTGAAAGCCAATTTTATTAGTGTCTGAAAGCGCGCGCGTTGCCATCCGGATAACGGAAAATAAAAGAATATCAGGCGAGTGCAGCAATCAATGGTGCTTATTTTACCTAAATACTTCGATCATTATTAATCGAAGCCTAATGATGACAAATAAAAATTAATTGTTTGCTATAGCATGAATCACATTTTACCCGACTGTTGTTTTAATACTTGATTGCTTACTTAAAATCTTCGCAAGTATCTATTACCATTTAGATATTGTTTTACACTTAGTGCATAAAATATCCTATAATCAAATCTGTTTCAGTAGGTAACATATAATAATGTCTACAAAAATCATTGACATAATTTAGGTGCTTATAAAATTTTGGGATACAATTCTAATAAAATTGTATGCAATAAGATAAGACGTGATCCGATACTATAGACGCCAGCACATCAAGCTACCCCAAATTGACAAATTTTCTCAATCGACTTGGAACCTTATGCTTTAGCGATAAAGTTGAAAATCTATTAAATAAATTTGACAGATTGAAGTAGCTTGTTGTGCTGGCGTCTGTATTGCGACTATTGCGAGAGAAGAGCAAATAAATAATTGCACATACAAAATAAACAGTTTTTACTACCGTATTTTAATCATCATCACAAATGAGACATTTCATGTTAATTGTCTATGAATAATGTTATCAGTATTATTTTCCCTTACATCCAATCACCGAGGACTGGAGAAAGCATAAAGGTCATAGCCCACTTACACAACTCTGCTCCCACCCGGCAAAATTAATATAATTCAAATATGGGCTTTAAATATTGCTCTTTAGATATATTTTACATTGGCATCATAAATTAGCAGACAGCTCGCTTTCAGCGATCTTATCGCCGGCCGTCAGACTGCTCGGTAGTTGACGCCTCGCTGGCCGAACGTTGTAGTTGTAGATGAGCGGTCGGCGCGGTGTCCGCGCGCTCACTGCTAGCAGTCGCCGCGCCATGTCTTGCTTTCAGCATTTTATGCACCCAAAATCTTCGTCTGTTATTTATGCGCTTCTCTCTTCATCCTCAAGTGCAATAGCAATAATTGCTAGTTCGCGCGTTGTGAATTGGGACATAGTAAAAAATACGAGTTGCTTTAATGGAAACCGATCGCGAACTGTGTCTATCGCGAAAAGCGAGAGCGGTCGGCGGGTGGACAGCTGGCCGTCTGTTAGCTGTCGCCGCGTGGACTGCTGGGTGCCTGCTAGCTGTCGCCGCGTGGACTGCGAGCAGTCGTCTTAGTTGAGGGCGGTGTTGGAGCAGAGTCGTTTAAGTGTGCTATGACCTTAACAATTATTGTTAATATCATCTACTTCTGTTTATGTATAAAATCTAAACGAGAATAAAACAAAGGGCAACTTCATATGTTCGACATGTATTACGAACTGAATCAATTTTATTATATTAAAAATGTAAACTGAAGGATACAAATCGAGCACTTATAATTAAAATCATATGGTTTATTCCCGATGTCCACCACTTGTTTGGCCACCACTGGGCGACAGCGAAACAACTTTTAAAAATTATTCTCATTATCCACCACTGGGGGACACTTTATGGTTTGAATAGGTCGAATCTGTTCCAAAACCGATGTCCCCCAGTGGGGGCCAAACAAGTGGTGGAAATCGGGAATAATCGAATCAGACTAATCACTTGATAAAATAAATACAAATTAAGTTTCTACAAACCATTTGTTTGTAGGTTGTAGTTGCAGGTCTAACATTTTTTTTTATGTTCACATAAATATTAGATTTACAAGTAGGTACATCTTATAAAATGTTGAAGAACTCAAACAGTACTCATCGCTTGTAGTTTTCTTGTATAATAAATTAAAAATCCTATAAATATTGTAACTGCAATATTTCAGTTCTCTATTAATCATTCCAACCCTCACCCCAGCCTTCATTCTCATCGATATTTTCATCTGGAACAAATTCTAATTTGCTGCTTACGTTTTGCGTACCGCTATTTTGGGCAATATTTACAATGGTCGGCTTTTCTATTACAGGCGTCATATCAGCAAAAAAATCGAATTCTTCTGAATTCTTTTTAGAATCGTATTTTTGATTTTTTATGTCTAGTTCCGAAATATCTAAGATATTCTTTTTTGCTTCGATTGCAGCTTTTTGCAGTAACGTCGTTCTTGATTCGGAAACAACTTTCGTGTTTATGTTTGATGTAGAAGTACTTTTTTCATCTACAGTCTGGATATGAACTAACTTTTCATGTGTATCTGTACATGTGTTTTCATCTAAAATTGGAGATGCACTTTTTGTTGTTAAATGGCGATTATTATCCCAGTCGCTCCAGTCATCTTCACTGCCTGCTTTCTTTGTATGTAATTCTGTTGCTAGAATCTCATCATCTATGGATTCTCCACCAACTGGAGAAGGTCTTTCATTTAATGCTAATGACTTATCAAAAGAAATTAACTCATTTCTATCGTCACTTTCGTATAACTCTCCAGAACATGGCAAATCACGCAAAGACTTACTTGGTAGATATACACGAGTTTCAGTTACTGGACTGGCTGCTACCAACAAAGGGTTTGTTTTTGAATTTGGTCTGCCATCTGAGAAAAATTTCGATCTCTTTCCTCCTATGACAGTACTAGCTCCTAATATTGGTACCAATTCACTTAAACATATTAGAGTTGCTGCAACTAAACTATCATCTATATCCTTGATGCCCAAAAGTAACTGCAACAAGAAAAAAAAAATGTTATTCAATTTTGGTCAATACTACAGAAACATTCTTGCAGCCAGATCATTCTTGTAGCTTGCTTGCAGCTTGAATGCTTCTCAATATTTATTTTTTATTCAATTAGTATTCATTTATAATGCTTGGTACTATTGGAAATTTTCATTCTTAATAAATTGATGAAATAACCTCTGGAAGGATGTGTTGAGAGAGCTCTTCATGTGAAAATACATGAACAAACTTGGAAAAGTGTCTTAAAAGTAGCATCCTGATTTGACTGTCTCTCACTCCAAATAACTGCATTAGTCTGGGTTTAATATGTTCCTTGAACACACCAAGACTGAAAAATCCTGGTACTTCTCCATTAGGTATGCGGTCTGGAATTTAAAGCAGATATAATTATACATTTTAAGTTTTAAGAATCCTTAAATAGTTAGTCTTAGCAGGATCATTACCATTTTTTGGTTTGAGAATGAAAGGAATGACATCTCTTCTTGCTGTTTGGTCTAACATTGTAAGCCTGGATAGCAAAAAACCTCCTAGTTGCTTTGCCACCGTTTCTTCATCATAACATTTCAGATTGTCCAAAATATTAGAAAAAAACTGGCTCTTTTCCTCTTCTGAATTTAAAGGGAGGAAATTAAGAAATTTATAAATTGAAATAAATTCATGATTGAAAAAATTGTGCTGCAATATGTCTGATAAGTTGGGCCTTTTGGCAGGATTTTGATGCTGCATGTAATCTCTACAATATTTCTTGAATTCTTTCAAATGAGGTACTTCATCTGAAAATAAAGCAAGTAATTACACATAAATAGCAAATGGCAAGAAAAAATAAATATGTTATAAAAACATGAATTTAGTGCTATACCATCTTTACAGTCCTTGAAAACATCATCAACCAATACAGCAAATGCATATTGATCCACTTTTGTAGTTATCTCATAAGAATCTTCATTTGGATCAACTGCTTTATCATACCTAAAATATGACAAAAATGTTAGATATTGTTTACTTATACAGGGTGTTCGGCAGAACGTTGAACACACGAAAATGGCAGATAGGTGGGGTCGTCTGCTACCTACCCAGCACAAAAAAAAAATACCTAGGCCCATAGTTTTTTTTTTTTTTTTTTTTATTTTTTTTTTTTTATTCGACAAATTACATACCGTTCGAAAGGCCATACACCAAGGATGTTTCGATGAAATCCTAAGTCTTCAATCACTTTTAGTTTTATTTTAATGCAATGCAAAGAAAAGCTCAAAATCACGTTTTAACCCTTTTTGTAAAGTATGATGGCTTATAACTTTGTGTCTAGTTCACCAAACAACAATTTTAGATGAATCTACCAATAGTCGAGACAAAAACAAAAACGAAGTGTTGCCAGTTTCGTCTATCCTACATAAAGTTATACGCCTTTAAAACTCATGAATTTCGTTACTAAAAAAAAAATAAAAAAAAAACTATGGGGCCTGAGTAATTTTTTTTGGGCTGGGTAGGTAGCAGACGACCCCATATATCTGCCATTTTCGTGTGTTCAACGTTCTGCCGAACACCCTGTATTTATAATTGAAAAAACGAAACTTCCTCAATGTTTATAAATTCTTGGTAATTTTTCTCAAACTGTGGGCTATCAGTAAAAGAGATTAAAAAATGTATATTATGCATACTATACTTTAAATTCTACCTGTGAATCCTGGCATGTCTCAAATAAGCTGCTGTCAGCTCAGGAAACGGGCATAGATATTGCAGTCCTCCCAGCTTCCACTGTCCATCTCCAGTCACATATATTGCCGACACACTCACATTATTATGGGACATACCAGCCTACAAATAGGATGATTAAAGTTTAAAAAGTGAATTAGAAGTCAGTTATGGTGTTAATTACAATAAGCACAATAAATTTAAACTTAATTGATGAAAATATTACTTACTCAACTTTTACTGGTTACCCATATAGTTTCATACTAAATTTAAATGTATACAAACCTGTTCGTGAATAAAAACTAAAGCTCTTAAGATATTATTGAGTCCTATGCATATCTGAAGCGGTGTTAAAGACTGTAGAATATGCGACAATGGCTGCACAAATTCAGTGGCTAAATGCAGAGTAGAACGCTGTTGCCAAGCAGAAATATATCGAACTATGCATGGATGACGGTACTTCAGAAGATTCTACAAAGTAATTAAAAACATTATCGACTGTATCCACAAACATAAATCAAATTTCACTATACGATTTGAAAACGTACATTCGAAAACTTTTCCAGTGGTGTCGAAATTGACCAAAGCGGACCAACCGCAGCTTCTCCCTTAAAAACGGAAACTGAGCCATCACCTTTTAGGCTGAAATACCTGCAACTATCTTTTATTGTGGCCTGATAGTGGCACCAAAAATCGGTTATCTCTATTGCTTTTTCTTCAATTTCTAGGCCACTTAACTGTGAACTGTCGTTACCCATCATTTAGGATTTTAGCTTCATACATATGTATATCATTGGAATTTTTTAAATATATAGTACAAATCAGTACTTCGTAATTATTAATACAGCGAAACAAGAAACAACAAAATCTATGAAAAATGTTCAACGTGACATTTCGAAACTGACAGAAGTGACAGATTACGTCTGTTGGCCGCTTTCCGAATTAGCTGTAATCGTTCACATCGTCTCACATGCGTTCCGTTTTAAATAATACGATTATGACAGCTGAGGGCTGTCAACAATTCGGAACGCCCGTGAACCATTGAGATAGGTACTTTTCTATGTCAATGCCGTGAACGCGCTCACAGTTAAGGCTCGGATGCCGGTAAAATTTTCAAACCGATACTATGTACAGACGCCTGCACATCAAGCTACTACAATCTGTCAAATTTCCCCAATCAACTTTGAACCTTATACTGTAGCGACAAAGTTGAAAATCTATTAAAGAAAGGAGAGGTAAAAGTGGTACAATATTCCGAAGATTTTTAAACGCTCATATGATGTACAGACGCCAGCACATCAACCTACTACAATCTGTCAGATTTCTGTAATAGATTTTCAACTTTATCGCTAAAGCATATGGTTCAATGTTGATTGGGAAAATTTGACAGTTAGGTGTAGGTTGATGTGCTGGCGTCTGTACAGACGCCAGCACATCAACCTACTACAATCTGTCAGATTTCTGTAATAGATTTTCAACTTTATCGCTGAAGCATAAGATTCAATGTTGATTGGAAAAATTTGACAGTTAGGTGTAGGTTGATGTGCTGGCGTCTGTACCTTATTAGAAAGCTTATTTATTAAGCTACTCGATTAAAGTTCAATATTATTTTTTCAGGCGCCCGTTTTTGTATAAAAGTGAAAAATGTTTCAGTACAAACAAAACGCACATACCCTTTATTTATTAATTTCTATGCAATATAATTATTTTAAATGTGGCTAAAGTTTCTGTTTCTTTTAAATACTTTGAGATTTTATTATAATTTTAGCTGCAGCTGCATGAAATCGAGACAAAAAATATTGATTATGATGACAATGCAATATCAAAACGTGTCGAAAAAGGTCAAATCTGTAAATTTCAGAATGACGTTGAAATAAAAAAAAAACTATAACCACTGGTACAAGTCCGCCAGGCGGAGTGTTTTTATATGTAGAAAAATACGACAGCAAATGTACTTAATTATAAAGTACAAGTATGTAAAAGCCACTTAATTCTATGATAATTGATAATGAGAAATGACAATGACAATGTCAGTCAGCTGTGCTGACCGACATTGTCTCGTCATGTCATTTGTCACAGGGCTGCCAACCCTAAAATATAAATAATGCTTGCAGTTAGTGATGCAAGCATTTTATTTTTCAACACGTTTAAAAAAAAACGGGCGGCTGTAAAAAACAATTAAATGCCCAAAGACATCAAAATAATTACCCTCTTTCAGCCTATAAAGCTCAGAAGGTTGTTTAAATTTTCAATTATTTTAGTACCAAGCCCCATACATTTATTGAACGTCTCCTTTGACATATTGTAGTAGCTTGATGTGCTGGCGTCTGTACTTGACGCAAAACCTTTACATTCGGTTTCGTTCGCATAAACCGATTTATTTAAACCGGTATTTGGAAGAGTACATACATAAAAGTTTTTTCGGATTAAACGGTTTAGAGCAATAAAAACCGGTTAATACGGACGCACGATAAACAAACGTCGCGCACCAGCTGTTTAGTTTTTATTCAGTCGTAAGAATTTTTTTGATTCGTTTCGGACGTTTATATGCCGTTCTTTGAATAAACCGGTTAATTTAGGTTAAAATAAAGTTAACGTTCACGTTTTTACGAAAAGTTGGGAGGAAAACCAAAATAAATACCGGTATTTTTTAAACCGGTTCCGAGCCTTGCTCACAGTGTACAGCAGTATTTCTTTGTATAAACACCACATTTCTTCTTTTTCTTTGTTTAGGTGGCGACTGTCAGCCAGGAGCACAATTTCGAAAATGTCATGTTAGTAAGATATCGCACCTTTAAAGTAAAACCGTTACTAAACGAAATTATGAAATTTTATAGGGGAGCCAAAATTAGAAAATAGTCACTGTTTTTTCTAAATAAAATCTGAGCTCATGGTTTTTTAAGATGTTTAATGAGTTTCTATGACAGATCTCTGTTTATAATATAACAAATTTATCTTATAGTTTACGTTTATTTTATATAGATGGCATTAGTAACGGTTTTACTTTAAAGGTGCGATATGATGCATCTCGAAACAAAACACACATGGACATCTGAATTGAGAACCTTCTCCTTTTTTTGAAGTCGGTTAAAATTATGTGCGAGTGTTGTGTGCTGACAGACAGTGTCAACCATAGATATAGAATTTCCGGTGTCAACTGTCACTTGTCCACACTTGCCACAAACAATCACCACAGTCCACAATGCCATTATGCCAGTAGACCACTGACATATAAATAATATGGACTTGGCATACCTACCAAATTAGCGTGTATACCTACAAAAATCGGGCAGTTAAGATGGCCGCCTTTCGTAGGGTTGTAACTGCGAGCAACATGCGCAGCGGATATCGACATTATTTAACCTACATGAATTCGTTTTCTATTATTTATTTAAATTTTTCGAATTAGCCTTGTAATGTAATGCAGCTGAAGTGACAAGAATTTTAGAAGTTGTGGGTGTTTTATGTTTCTTGGTTTTATAAGACGTTGTAACTTGTCACCTTGCTCAAGCTTCATTCAATATCAGAAGGCCAATATCCTCGTAATATATTTACCTACTTACTACAGGTGTAGAGTATTGTTCATACGAGCTTACACACTAACCAGGACCAGGAGACTTATGATGTCGTGACTGGCAACAAAATATTATTATTTATTTCCTACCCCGTTGGTCTAGTGCGGTCGCAAGACCGATTGCTAAGTGTGGAGTCCTAGGTTCAATACTCGGGTCGAACTTCGATTATTAATTATTACTTTTGTTATTACATTAATGGCATTTAAATAATACTAGATTGCTAAAAAAATACATAGTTGCGGTCATCTATTCGACTATATTTAACAGAATATATACAAAAACCATTGAGATCGCGAATCGGCAAATGTATACCTTGTTTAACTTGGCTTGAGACAAAGTATAAACAATCACCACAACCAAAACTAGGTAATGAAAAATTCGAAACACACACACAACTCCTCCTTATTACACAAGATTATCATATAATAGCAGGATTATCATCCATTGCAAGGCTATTAATGGACACATGGATTATAATCGATAATAACTCAAAGCATCCGACTATTTACCCAACACTAGCAATCAACCGTTTGACAGCACATCTACCACAAAACTCTGCAACATAGAGGAAAAACCTCGGCAGTTAACATGGCGACCGACCACGCAAAGAAATGATTTTGACGTCACACAAAAGTGTTGCCAAATTTAGAACTTGACAAACATTTGACGTCTCTCTTTTCATATGCAGCTCTTGATTAGTTAAAAAGAAACAAAACGATTTTTGACATGTGTGTGTCGATATGACAGATATTTGTATAACTATTATTTCTATAGTAGAATATGCCATCTCCATAGTACTCCCATCTCAGTGCAGTAGACAGGCAGGTCTGTCAGTGTCAAATGTTTTCTAATTTTTAGGTACTATTCGTACAAAAATGGCATCGAGTTTACTCAAAAAAGCTATCTTCTCTAATCCTGCCACTGTGCGGAAGACGTTTGGAATCATTTGCAATGCTACACGAAACCGTAAGAATAATAAATACCAAAGCTGTGCTTGTTTGATAATTATTTATACAGTGTTGTGACTGTTACGTCATTTCATTTTAGATTGGAACTATCAATACATGCCCGGTCCGTATCCTAAGACCCTAGAGGCGCGAGAGGCTGCGGCAAAAAAATATGGCATGACCATTGAGGAGTATCACCCCTATCCCGAGCATATGGGCTATGGTGATTACCCAAAACTACCTGATATTGGAGAGGATTCTAGGGATCCACACTACCCTTATGATAATCCAGAATTGAAGAGAAATTTCAATGAACCTGTAAGTTTTAAAAAGCACTTTTAATTATTTGAAGCTTCTGTTGCTAATGACTAGTTTTATAAATTATTTTTATTCATTTTTAGATACATGCAAGGATGGAAATATTTGGTGGTGACCGTTATGACCCTTCTGCGAAGAGAAGGTTCTCATTGACTCACCAGTGGTCGTGGTTTTTGGGTGTAGTTGGAGGATCTTTTGCATTGTTCTTCTTCCTGGAAGATTATAAAGTAGGAAGGCCTGTTACAGCTAAGCAATACCCATCAAGTGGACCTCACTATTCATTTGCCACTAAATAGGAAAACAGATGAAACTCTTGTTCTGGTCTATTCAATTTAGAATTATTATTTAAAAAAATAGTTTCAATAAAACAAAATATGAGTTTAAACTTTTTGTTTTTTATTCTTATAACAATCATCAAGACAATATTTATGTAGGATTGCCTGTTGATTATGGGTATAGATGGGCAATCCACCGGGTTTAAACTGGGTGGATTGCCCATCTATAATTATGGGGATTATTTATAAACAACTAGCTTCTGCCCGAGACTTTCACGGTGTGATAATTCGGCCCTCGTCCCACCGCGTTGCAGTGCATCGCCCGCCTACGGTTATAGGTTAGGTTACTTCCTTTTTGCTTAGTGTTCATTCTGACTTTTTTAATTTTGCTCCTCAGGGTTGTAGCCTGATTTTAAATAGTCTTGTAACTTTCCTCAAAACAGAGGCTATCAAATCTAAAAAGAATCCGCATGGTAGTTCCAGAGGTTAGCAGGTTCAAAAAAACAAACTCTTCAGCTTTATTATATTAGGATAGATTTTGAAAGACCGAATATGCATGTTTGTATGAAATACACAACATTTTGCATGCAAACAAAAATAGTGAAAAGATCAAAACAAAACATTGCTTAAATAGGTACTAATACATACATACATAATCAGCGGATCAGCCTAAAATGTTCCCACTGCTGGGACCTAGGCCTCCTCTCAGTTAGAGTGGGCCGTAATCCACCATGCGGGCCCAGTGCGGGTTGATGTCACATGTCTTCGAATTTTTGGTTCTAGGACATGCTGGGGCCCGATTCTGTAAAATAACTAACTTGTCAATCGTGTGTCGGTAGTGTGTCAGTGGTGTCTCAATAGAATAGTTATTGACATTTGGTATTCTACAAGTTTCAGTGGTGTCTCAGTAGTGTGTCGATTGTATGTCGATAGTGTGGCAGTACAATAGTTTTCAGTGTTGCTAACAAAAATCTACCATCTGCATAAAAATTTTCTAAATTTAAAAATAATTTTGACACAACTAAAATGGAATTTGATAATCGCGACTCGTCGACACGTGGTAAGTACTTGTTTGCCCTATCCCGTGAATTTTTTTTTAGAGCCGCAGGCGCGCATGGTGTGGATTCTTTTTGTATGGAAAATATAAAAAATTATTACCTACATGTTGAGTTTTAGGGGTTTATGGGTTTCCTAAAGGGGGTCGAAATTTTCATTATTTTTGCGATAGGACACACCATTTTCGAGATATAAGCAATTGAAAAAAAAAAGATACAGTAGTTTTTGCACTTGAAATCGAGGTGTTGGTGTGAATTTCTATTCATGACGACTAATTTTATTCCACACCTTTTTACATGCACACTTTATTTTAAATTAAAAAAATAAACAAATTGAACCAAATCAACAATAGCGGAAAGAGGTGTCGTTGTTCGATGGCTTCATAATGGCGGTTCGATGGCCAAAATACTATTCAAACACGATAGACACAAGTGTCAAATACACATAAAAATATTACAGACTACCAATAGTATTAATAGTCTTACTGTGGCGTTTCAATGGCACCACAGTGGCAAGTTAATGACCAATAAATAACTTGTAGAATGCCAAATGTCAATGACTATTCTATTGAGACACTACTGACACACTACCGACACACGATTGACAAGTTAGTATTTTACAGAATCGGGCCCCTGGTTTCCTCACGATGTTTCCCTTAACCGTTTTGAGAGCAGTGGTGATGAAATAATTTACACAAAGTAAAGCGCCTGTCTGGATTCGAACCTACGACCTACAACATGGAATGCGCGGCCGTTACCACTTGGCCACCACTGCTCTCTCGGTACTAATATAATATTATAATAGTTGAATTACCATTTTCCATGAATTATCCTTACAATTTCTCCTCTCAATCATCAGTATCATAAAATGTGTAAAGTAGAGGTTTCTTGCCTTATAATTGACAACATTTCAAACCTGACACGACCTTAAAACAAAAATACCATTTCTTTATTTTCGTATCCTGAGTTCTCAAATATATTTATTTTTTTATTTCGACATTACTGAGGAAAAAAATTAAAACCAAAAAACGTGATGACGCCACATAAATGGTGGAATGAGGTAGTTACCTTTGCGCAATCCATTCCAATGTCTTTGATCACAAGTCAATTAGTCAATGTAACTTACGAAGTGTACCTAGCTAGACAGTAACAATTACTGTGATAATCTTCTCGAGATTCGTGGATTCTACAATATATCCTACAGCTGTATCAACATTTATGCTTCCCGTGCGTGATGCTAGTTCTGCCTTGGCACGTGTTTCCGCAACATTGTAGCTTGTAGCATTCATATTCGCGCATATATTGCAATAGCCATAGAATTAATACTCTAAGGCAATAGCATTATTAAATAGTCTACTTTCGGCAAGTTTCTGCTATCCGCAACTACAAATCCTTCCGAAACATTCATGGTGAGTTAATAAAAACAGAATATGAGTAATGACCATAGATTAACATACTCTAGTAATGACACTTGAAAATAATAATAATATTTTTGATAATTTAATTGTAAAAAAACAAACAAATTCAGGCGCCAACGAATTTGACAAACTTTTTCAGTCTATCAAAAAGTACTCTGTGCTTTGACTGCAAGCCATTGACATGTACCTCAATGCTGCAAGCTGACAAAGTTACCTATGACAGTGACATCTAAGTTTTTTTTGACGGGTCACAACATTGAGGTACAGACAAAGAGTAAAGTAACTATAGAGGGAAAGAGTGACAACTCTGTGGTAAAATTTGCATGTATGGAAAGTGCTGCCACCTTGAGTTTGGTGGGTGACCTAAGGCTCTAATAAATATACACATACCTATAGTTAAGCATACTTACTATAAGTAGGGAATCTTTATTATAATGTTTAGGGTCACAATCAGGGTATAACAAATAACAGTAAAAAGTAACAATTTTAACATAATTAGCTGAGATAAACTCGGGATTTCGGGAAGCGCATCAACGTCGGGAAAGCCGGAGTTGCGGAGTTGACAATGATAATGGCGGATGGCCGGCGGCGACAATGACATTTGTTAATGATTTGTTTGACAATTTGACAAACAAGAAAATGGCTGCCAAGTTTTTTTAACCCACCAAACTGCAGATGTCGCTGTCGTCTATGGAAATTGATGACAATGCTAAGTGTGCCCCCCCTGGGTACAGACGCCAGCACTTCAACCTACACCTGTCAAATTTTCCCAATCAACATTGAACCTTATGCTTTAGCGATAAAGTTGAAAATCTATTACAGAAATCTGACAGATTGTAGTAGGTTGATGTGCTGGCGTCTGTACATAAAAAAGGTCACAATAAAGCAAAGGTTATATCGCAATTCTACCGTAAGCATGACGTCATTTGGCGCTTCGCTTACGTCTTTTTAGAATACACCCAAAGTTGAAATTATCGTTGAATGAAAAGTTCATAATTTCGAAAAAAATATATACGCGTCGAATTGATAACCTCCTCCGCTTTTTCGTCGGTTAAGAACGAAAAAATACGGGTGCCTTAGATTTGGATTTACTTTTATATAACGTAATAATACATGCAGGTTAAAAATATGAAATGTTGTCAATTCTTGTACAAAGCAGAGGACTATGTAACAAATATAGAAAGTGTAATTTTGTTGTTTCTACCTACCATAGCAAAAAGGCTTTTACATGGAAGTCGGTAAAAATCAGTAAAAATAATTGAATTTCCCTTGCTGGTCCTGGCCCACAAACGTTTATTGCTCAACAGTTTTAAGTGGAGCTTATAAACTTCACAGAATGTGCAAAAATATGCAGTTTGTTTTCAAAAAAAATCTGCGGAAGATTGAATAGTTGTCACAGATTATGGCAAGGCCTCAGAAGGTTAATTTTATTAATATAAATTATTTACAATTTAAGATTTCACTTATAAATACTAGTAAAATATTCATCTTCCAAGTCATAGAGATCCGCTGCTATGTCGTCACGGAGAGACATTAGTTTCTGGTCACATTCTAGTTGTTTTGTGCGGAATAATTTCGAGTTTTGTGTTATAGCCTCGTTGACTGATGGGAAATCATTCAGTATTAAATATTGTTTTATGTCTGATACCAGCTTCATCAAGGATTCACCAGCTCTTACTGAAACATAAACAAACATCTTAGTTTTTTTTGCCTAATATTGTGTCCACTGCTGGGCAAAGGCTCCCCTGTTTCCTTCCAAACCTCCCTGTCTTGTGCGATCTCTGGCCATGAGGGAAGTTAATAAATTATAATTATTGGCAATTTGAATTTTAAAATGATAAATATTAGGAAGTTTTCTTTGGTTTTTGCACATTCTTCTTTAACCTTTTAACCGCCCGACTTCATATAAAATTTCGTGCAACAAGAGCCCGAAAAAAAAAGAAAAATAAATACCTGATGGAATACAGCGCAATTAAATAAAAAATCAGATTAAACGAGCTGTGGTATTTGGTCGTAAATATACGACCCTGGCAAAATGGACATGAAAATATTTATCGGATTAATCCGGCTAGTGGGACAGACCAGGTTAAAAGGTTAATGAAGTTATAGACACACCCAAAAAATATTTTAGTACTTGTCTACTTACGAGTAACGTCCATACCTCATAAGTTCATGTATGATGAATTCATCGATTTTAAATCATTTGTGATATATGATGTGATTTTCTTGAATTAAATACGGTATCATACAAGATTATCTCAGAGTTTATAACATAATATTATCCATCATCACCTTACATACCTACTTGTTGTTAAGAAAGTTAAAACTTACCAATGTTGGCAGCCCGGACTTGCATTTCAAATGTATCTTGTTCAATCTGTGTCATTCTATTCAGTTGGGTTTCATTTTCTAGTTTTGCAAGTTTTATGATTTCTACAAATAGAAACAAACTGTGAATAATGTGCAGGCACAGACACCAATGCTGGTTTCTTGTTAGTGTATTTAACATAGAAGACATGGGACTATAACATAAATGGCGAAATGTGAGTATACTATAGGTACACTTCTGTCTAACTAACCATTAGGGGAATGCAGGCGTGATGTTATTTTAATCAAAAGGAAGGAATCAAATCAATTAACATTCTGTATAGTTTTAGTTAAGTTAGAATTTAATTTTGTTAATTTTAGTATTAGATATACATAGATATTATACTTGTCCCGGTAATAAAAAAAAAAATATAAAAAAAGGAAAGGGGCTTTTATTTCATCTACTTTTGAGCATGAGACTGCAATTTAGTAACATTACGATGGCAAACAATTTAAGAAATGAATATAAGGAAGCAAAATGTTGCATGGTACTAGCCTATTTCAAAATCATCAGTTTTCAAATTATACTTCATGCTGGAAGAACCGTGTCTAGTCCAGACAGAAGAAGTATTGGTTTTGTGTTCCTCTATCTAAGTATATATTTATCTCTAATATAACACACATTATACATTTCTTCCTAACAAGTAGTAGTTCTGATCGGCAAATCGCAATACCTATTTTAACTTTTGTTTTCCATTCGAATGAAGCGGTCAAATAACTAAAGCAAGAGCTGTGTTATTACGGTTGCTACTTACCTTCAAAGTTTTCTAACATACTCTTGACATCTTCTTTTAATCGGGTTGTGTATGATTTTAGCAATGCTTCCTTATTTTGGGGCAAATTTCTTTGCATTTTAATTTATTTTGCAGCTTCTTTTCAGGCAAGGTAGCGAATCAAAACAAATTCTTTTGACAGATTTCTCTGTGCAATTTTGAGTTGACATTTACGACAATCGATCGATACCATAGAGTCCGTCTCACGAAAGAAGTCCCGCAGATGCGGCGCCACAGGTATGCGAAGGAGTCATAAATCTTTATTTAATTATTTATCTCATCATCATAATATTACAGGCATTGTTTAATTAAATGCACAATCTTAAAGAAAGGTGTGTGAGGTAGGAGGGTTGTTGTTGGAATGTTGCTAAGTATATAATAATAATTAGTTCAACATATTGCCGCGGGACTTCTTTCGTGGGACGGACTCTACCTCCCAACTCAGTGCATAACTACCATACCGATCCATTTTTTTTTAATAGTCAAATTTAGTGTTCTGAAATACAGTAGGTACACCGTACAGTTATTCTAGAATGGTATGAATAAGTTAGTTGATGCGTTTGTATTGGCGAAACATACACACAAAAACATGTTTTTCATCAATGTATCGATCCGTGTTTGCATTTTCACTGTTCTGTATGAATGTTGCAACATGTTGTCCCCTACATGTTTCGATATTTACCGGCTTATTTGAAAACACAAAATCTGTCTTATGCACCTTTAAGACAAGTTACAAAAGAAAAACTAAAAAGTTTTAAAAATTAAAATCAATCAGATCAAGTTATGGTATGTACAGACGCCAGCACATCAACCTACACCTAACTGTCAAATTTTCCCAATCAACATTGAACCTTATGCTTTAGCGATAAAGTTGAAAATCTATTACAGAAATCTGACAGATTGTAGTAGGTTGATGTGCTGGCGTCTGTACAGACGCCAGCACATCAACCTACACCTAACTGTCAAATTTTCCCAATCAACATTGAACCTTATGCTTTAGCGATAAAGTTGAAAATCTATTACAGAAATCTGACAGATTGTAGTAGGTTGATGTGCTGGCGTCTGTACTTCAAAACTGTATACATAAACTGTCAAATTATCCCAATCAACTTTGAACCTTATGCTTTAGCGATAAAGTTGAAAATCTATTAAAGAAATTTGACAGATTGTAGTAGCTTGATGTGCTGGCATCTGTACTTGTCTATCTACACAGGTAAGGGCCTGTGCACACCACGTTTTTTAAACGCGCCGTTGACGCGCGTTTGTAGCGATACAGACGCGATACGCACGCGAGTCTGACGCAGCCTGTAGACCTTCTGTAGGATAAAAGCGCGCCGTTGGTTGACCCACGTTTCTAAAACGCGCGTCAAGGGCGCGTTTAAAAAACGTGGTTTGCACAGGCCCTAAATCTCGCGCATAACCATGGCCGCATTTCGAATTAGCTGTAATCGCTCACAGCACTCACATCATCTCACATGCGTTCCGATTTAGATATTACGATTATGACAGCTGAGGGCTGTCAACAATTCGGAACGCTCGTGAACGCGCTCACAGTGCTTACTTAATGTCAAAACGATATTACAGCAGTATTTCTTTGTATAAACACCACATTTCTTCATTTTCTTTGTTTAGGTGGCGACTGTCAGCCAGAAGCACAATTTCGAAAATGCCACATTTAAAGACATGATGCAACTCAAAACATAACACACACTGACACACACACTCTCATTTTTGACAGCGCTCACGGTGATATTATAAAGCTCATTTCAGACTACGCTATAATATAATAGCATATAGTTAATAGCACAAGAATATCGCGTATTTATTTAGAACACGTTCACACTTTGCTATACTATATCTATATTATTATAAATGTGTGGCGAGCGATATTGTTGTGCTATGAACTATATGCTATAATTATGCTATTATTTTATTTTTTTATTTATTTTCCAAATTACATCTATCCTTACAGGCAAACCTATTGCGATAGTGTAGGTACACTTATTACTAAATCTTTATTATAATTAAATTTTGTAACTTATTACAAACAATGCGTTCTTTGTGAACTCACTCAGAGAACAACATATATATTATAGCGTAGTCTGAAATGAGCTTTAGAAGGCATGGTCGGTTTATCGCAAGATGGCGTATGTCATGACGTCATCTATGACGATTCACGAGACATCGTTATCGCGCTCACGCTAATTCGGTACGGGTTTATCCCGATATTCCCATGGGATCGACACTTATGCGGGTGAAACTGCGGGGCGCAGCTAGAGCACGCTCAAATCGATTACATCCCAACTCGGAACGGTCCCCATGTATGGGCATGGATGGCCACGGATATCGATATCTATGGGCATGGCGCTAAGTTACAATTTCCGGGTAAACCCTGAAAATAAGTTCGACAGCTGATGTAGTCACACATAGGGGAACACATATTCTCCTAAGAGTCACTCAACCGTCAGGGTATATAACAATGTTCTGTGGTCTAATCGACCACATGAAACCCAAGTGGTGTGAAATAAACAAAATGCGATAAGTATTTTTATTTGAAAAAAGTATCTGTTAAAACCATTATAGCGGAAGAGTTAAGTTGAACTATTTACTTTGTTTCGAAAATCTAGCATATTCTTTTAGACGAAGAGCGTTAATATTGATGAATCCAGTACTATCTTCAGGCGAGAAACCTCCGGCAATATCCATCGAAACCAGATCTTTGTTATACAAGCTCGCTGAGCTCTTTCTCGCTAATATGGTTACTGTAATATAGAAAACAACGTTTTATTAGGCAATATGTTGAAATAATGAATTAAACAAGAAGTGTATAGTTGATTGCAACTTGCCATTTCCTTTATATATTAGGATTGTAACCATTCCATTTACAGTTTCTTGAGACAACTCTAAGCATTTTCGCGTGTAGGCGGCTTCAGGTGAAAACCAAAATCCATTGTAAACGAAATCAGCCATTTTCTCCTGAAGATATTTCTTAACTCTGTAGAAATATAACAAATTCATTAGTTTATCCAAATTTTTTATTTGCATTAAAAAAAAAATTTAGTGTTCATTCAGCGTTAGGTACCTCAAAACTTCTTTGTCTAGAGCGTAGGCCTCTAGATCTACATGGGCCACGTGAAGAACCGTCCCCGCAGGTGTCTCGTATAGTCCCCTGGACTGTAGGAATAGTAAATAATTTCAGGTTTGCCGATAGCTCGCTTTGTAAAATACATTTTTGTAGTCAATTAAGAAAAAGCGGTAACCTTCAATCCTAGGAATCGATTTTCCACAATGTCGATACGTCCAACTCCGTGCTGGCCACCCAGCTTGTTCAGGGTTTCCACTATAGCTAGTGGATCGGTTAGCACAAGAGACTTCTCGTGCCCGCTAGGGATCCGAACGGAGACGGGTAATCCTGTCGAATTATACATTTTTATACCTACATACTTTACACATTAGGATAGGTACCTACATGAATGAGAAGTAGCGAATGTTTACTCACCCTTTTCAAAATTGATATCAATTGCACTTGGATAGTCTTCAGCTTGTTTTAAATCCCGAGTAATTTTGAAAATGCCATTTGGAGGAATTGTCCCAGGATCCTCTAGTACGCCGGATTCGTAACTGGCAAGGAAAGCAATATTATAAAGACATTTTAAACTGGTTGTTTTATTCAGGTATACAGTGCGTAAAATTAAATGTTTGCTTTACCTGATGTGCATAATATTTTCGTCAGTTGACCAGGGTTCTTTGGGAGTTGCTGACACAGGGATGTTTTCTTGTTTTGCGAATTCGATAAGATCACTACGACCTTGGAACCTTTCGAAGAATTCCGGGAGCCGCCAGGGCGCTATCACCTGGATAAGATGATTTCTTAGACAAGATCTTACCGTATATTAAAAGTCTTAAAGTACCTACTTGATGTAGATATTCTTACCTTTCCTTCGGGCCACAATGAATAAACACTAAGTTCGAATCTGACTTGGTCGTTGCCCTTGCCTGTGGCGCCATGAGAAATGTATTTGGCACCTAGTTTTTTAGCAGCATTCACAAGTCCAACTGAGATGCAGGGTCTTGCAAGAGAAGTTCCCAAGTAATATCGACTTTCATAAATTAGACCCATCTGCACTGCAGGCAGCATATAGTTGGATACGAATTCTTTACGCAGGTCTTCTACTATCACCTAAAAATAAATGTTTGTTTCATTAAAGTCCATAAAGTTACCGCTAAATATACCAATATTTGAAATGTAGAAATAGGTACTCACATCTTTGGCTCCTACTGCCATAGCCTTTTCCTTAGCTTTTTTGAAATCTTCATTTTGACCAACATCGGCCATATAGCACACCACATCATAGTTTTTCTGGATTAACCTGAGAATCAAAAACAGTGTCAAATGGTCGGTATTTTTACTGCTGAATGAGCTGCTACAATCAACAGGTACAGGATTGGCAATCATAGGAAACATACTTACGACATTTTATATATTAAAAAAAAATATTATGACGTCCTTGGTACTAGGGCCCATTACCTTTACCTTCGTGATTGTTACAAGACCCAAGATAAGACAGTGGCGATGGCGTTCTTAACTTCCTGCCTGATCCTCAAGATCCAAAACCGAGGGTATAGGGCATACTTTACCATTTTAGGATGCAGCTGGTATCCAGACCACCAGAGTAGGCAAGAATAACAAGATCTTTCGCCATGACGCTTATTGAGTGATTGCTTGTAGACAGTCGTCGATAAACTGAAAGCGACGATGAACTGTCGCGAATGGGCTGATAACCCTGAGGTTAACACAATTGACATAGTGAAGAGTCCCTTTGTGATATTCGAATACATTTTAATTAAATTGAACTTGAGAAGTTTCGGTTTCGCAGAATGACAGTGTTTATGATGTAGGTACCTACAGTGTCTGCTGTAAGGCTTTTCGGCAGTGGCGTAGCTATAGTCCTAAATCAAAATTTGATTGACGAAATTTGGAGCATCCTAACTTGGATGGGGTAAGTTTTCTGTGTAATTTTACTAAATGAATGAAAGAGCTTGAGAATCGGACTGCGCTCATTGATAACTACTGCGGTAGCTACGCCCCTGGTTTTCGGATTTCCAATCTTAGCAAACCACGTCACAGTTTCGGTTAAAAAACTATTGGAGGTCAGGGAGAGCACAGCGGTATCCTCTTTCGTCGCTACAGTTTATAATCTATTCTGTGTTGTCACATTCAACACCCCACGGTCTCATAATATACATTGAGGGAGTTATGCATACGCCAGCACAGTGCGCGGCGCACCGCCAGCAAAAAAGCTATTATCGACATAACGGAATATTCTAGGTATCGGTATATGAGAGAGATTCATATGGGGAAGGCACAGACGCCAGCGCATCTACAATCTGTCCAATTTCATTAATAGATTTTCAACTTTATCGTTAAAATATAAGGTTCAAAGTTGATTGGACAAATTTGACAGTTTCAGGTAGCTTGATGTGCTGGCGTCTGTACCTAGTTATTTCAAGCAAGTAACTATGTCGAAGCAAGTCCCAGACAAAGTTGTTTGTGTCCGCATCACTCAACACAACTAGTGATAACCTGCGGATAATGCTCCCAAGACTCAGTTGGTCGCATGATTATTTGTTTTTCCAATTATATGATAACACAAAATACACTTTATTTTAAGTATGTTTATCTACTAACTATTATTCGATAGGTAACAATTTTAATGAAGTGGTCGTTTTTGGGATACCTATGTGGGGTAATTAGGTCGCGAGGGGGTATCATTTGCACATTATAAATTATATTTTTATTTTCACTCATGCCTCCTTTTTTACATTATGATGAAAAATGTCCCAAGTGTCCCTTATCTTCGAAGTTTGTAAATTATTCTAAAATAAATCCAGATATCCAGTTCAGCATTGTAACTTAGATAAGTACATAGACCCACTAAAACGCGAGAAATAAAAACTTTTTAACAAAATATAAACCGACTTCCAAATAAAACTGGGAAGTCGGTGGCTATAAACTAAAATACAGATCCAAAGACACCGACTTCCGAAATTAAAGTTATTACCGACTTAAAAAAAAAAAGAGGTTATCAATTCGACACCTACTTATGTATGTAATATTATTGGAACTGCAATATATTCACATATGACAATCTTTTTTGCTTTAATCATCTAAATACATATAAATTATATTTTTAAATATTAGAATATAAAAAAAATATGTACCTACTTAAAAACATTTAAAAATATAAAAAATAGTAGCCCATCGGTATCGGGAACAGGGTCCAATCTACCGGCGGTCAGGGCTCCAGAGAAAGGAACCTCCTGACAATGCGAGCCGTGTCCAGAACACAGAACAATTATCTGTTCTGTGGTCCAGAAGTACTGCTTTCTGAATCAAGCCCTTGATCCAACTGCCCAACGAGAGCCTCCTCAGGTGTTGGTCGAGGCTCTTGGCTATCAATCCATTGGCTGTAACGACTATCGGCACAATGATTGCTGAGTCAACATCCCACATGTCAATGTCGACAACCTCGCGAGCCAAGTCAAGGTACCTACTTGATTTGACAATCTATTATTATTATTCCCAACAAATATACAATATTTCATAGATGTATGTGTGTAAGTATGTAATATGTATGTATGGCTTACATTTATTTCAACTTAGGGAATAGTGCAAGTTTCATCAAAATCGATTCAGGAATTTTCAAGATATGGACTAATACGTGTAAATGTGACGGCCTGCTTATTGATACGAGCTACGGGTGTGTGTCAAAGGGAAAACATCTCAAAACCTTGGTCAAATTCTATAAATCGACTTCAAAAAGAAATTAACTCAAAATTATGAAATAACTTTAATTTCGAAGTCGGTGGCAAAAAACTAAAATACTCCCAACACCGACTTCCGAAATTAAAGTTATTTCATAATTTTACGTTTATTTCTTTTTGAAGTCGATTTAATTTTTTTAAATTACTTTTTTCCACTTTGTAGTGTTTTTTTTTGGAAGTAAGTAGTTTTTAAGTTTTTCTTTTTGTGCGGGTTGGAAAATCCTCATGGATGTCCGCCGCCCTGGGGCAGGCGGCGGGGTCTGTCAGACTCATAGATAAGTATATGAAAGGTCAGACTCTTAATTACCGCCCGGCCACGACTTTTGGTTTAGCGGCAAGCGGCGCGTTTTCTTTTGTCTAGTGTTGACGCTGCGAGCGGTGCGTCGTGGCATGGTTCGTATATTTTGGTATAGGTATTTGTTTTTACCGCTCGCCGCCCCGCGCTAAGCTAGCTGCCGCTGATAGCGGCAAGGCCCGGGCCGGGCGGTTACCTACTGACTAAAAAAGTATTAAAAACCGCCCCGGTGTTCCATCTCAGGTGTGAGATGGAACACTGGGGGTCGCGGGAACGTACGATCCTTTATTTTACTTTTTTTGTTTCCAGGGTGGAAAATCCTCATGGTTGTCCATCGCCCTGGGGCGGACAGCGGGGTCTATCAGACTTACTTACTGACTAAAAACCACCCCGGTGTTCCATCTCACACCTACGCTGGGGGTCACGGGAACGTACGATCCTTCCGCAACTCCCGACTGGTGCCGGCCCGCCGCTGCGGGTCTCCTCGGGTCAGGGGGGGAGTGAGGTGTTTGACTCCCCCCGCGAAGAGACGTCTGACGTCCCCGAGTCCGTCGCCCCTGGATCCATTTACGGGGGCTGGAAGAGGGCGTTGTCCGCCCTCCGCCGACGCCCGGTGCACTTGCTGCGGGCCGGGTATCGAGTGGACGAGATCTTCCCTCTCCCTTTCCGCAGCCTCCTTCTGCGAGACGACTGTTTTGCAGAAGGAAACCACCACGTCCCAGAAGTCTTCGCTGCCGACCATAGACTCGACTGCGGCCGACAGCGACAGGTCACTGTCTACTCCTGAGATGAGGGTACGGCGCGGCTCCTCCCAAGCGGCAAACTCTCCCAGCGTATGCCGCGCCGTGTCCTCTCAGCAGTCGACGCAGTGGTGACACGACCGAGCGTCCGGCTCCGCTGTTTATACGACACATGTACTTCCCGAAGCAACCACGCCCCGAGAGCACCTGCGTCACCCGAAACGACAGGGAGCCGAGCCAGCGCTCGAGTACCGGCCGGACCGCGTAAAGCCAATTCCTGTATATAATTATGAGCCAACTCTAGATGGTGCTGAATAATAGTACACAGTCTTACACAGACTTTGTTCTGCACAATTTTTAAAACAATCATACAAATCTGTTTCGAGCCAGCACCCTGCACCTTAGTTGCTGGTATTTACCGCACAGAATTGATCTTCACATGTTTGCAACAGATTAAAGAAAAATTATGTTTGCGCTCAACACTTTTCTATAGCTACGCGCGATACCGCATGATTGTCCTATAAAGAAAGTAAGGCGTCTAGGAATAAAGTGCCGAATATGGAGTGAGCTAGAGGGAGACAAGTATAAAACTATGATGCAATATATAGGTACACTGTGTAGGTATTGCATCATAGTTTACATTCATTTGTTATTATTTCGGTCAGTTGAACTATGACATTGTCCTCAGCACACTTGTTATTTAATAATGACTTCATGATAAACTATCTTATCAGCAATTTTCTCGTGGTCCTACTATTTTGTCCTACCAGTAGGTCCACGAGGGTATGCTATTGCTGTTAGTCCTACTGAAGTTTTGATACTAAAATGTACCTCCTGTATAAAGAAACTGACTGGATAGGTGTGGGGCGTGTCTCAGTTTCAGTCATCGTACTGCCTTCTCTTTATATCTTATAGTAGGACCACGAGAAAATACCCATTTTCTCGTGGTCCTACTATTTTGTCCTACCAGTAGGTCCACGAGGGTATGCTATTGCTGTTAGTCCTACTGAAGTTTTGATACTAAAATGTACCTCCTGTATAAAGAAACTGACTGGATAGGTGTGGGGCGTGTCTCAGTTTCAGTCATCGTACTGCCTTCTCTTTATATCTTAGAAAGCATTTTTTAGATAAATTAAGATAAATTTTTAACTAATCTTAATTTATCTAAAAAATTACCGGTTGTTTTATTAACACCATGAACTAATTCTACTTGAGATTTTAGAATGTTATCAAGTAATTCATTAGGTAGGTACCTATTAAAATATTAATGAAATGTTTTTTTTTTTTTAATAAACCCTTTAATGCAATATTGTAAAGCAGATACTGTTTATAACAAATGACTAGCTTGTTTTAGTTAAGTATCACAATTTCATGTTTACTACGTGTATTTATATACTTATTATGGAAATCGTTTATTTTGAAAAGTCCTAAGTTTTTGCGAACATACAAAATGCTTTCTAAGATATAAAGAGAAGGCAGTACGATGACTGAAACTGAGACACGCCCCACACCTATCCAGTCAGTTTCTTTTACAGGAGGTACATTTTAGTTTCAAAACTTCAGTAGGACTAACAGCAATAGCATACCCTCGTGGACCTACTGGTAGGACAAAATAGTAGGACCACGAGAAAATACCCAAAAATACGAGCAACGTTTCGAAAAAAAAAAAAAAAAAAGTCCAGAGACGGCCATTTCATGGCGGCTGATTCGAGGTATATCCAAGGGAAATAATCGTATCCAGAGTGGACGTCCTGCTAAAGCTGAAAAAAATAATGGACATGCTAATAATAAACGAGACCATTGTTTATCTTCAAGTGTTAAATTAAATAGACCCAATGCAAAAAAGCACTAAGCAATACTAAGTTCTACTTTATTTCCTTGGTACTTTGTGATTCTAGTTTCTTTTCGTGTCTGTTTTAAATATATATCCGAAAGGAAATGCAACTAACGCGCCGAAACTCTTTAAATAATGTCATCAGTAACCATGAGTTCATTCGTAACAGCTTTGTCCATTACAAAATTCACAACATCCTAACGGGGACGCATAATATTGCGACTCAACGCCTAGAGCGCTGGTTCATACACAGATATTGGCTTCACGCGGCCGGACCGCCTCGATGGTGACGAAACCGGCGGTAGGGCGTGATAGCCTGTCCCCCCATTCCGCCACCAGTACCTCACGAAGCTAAGACCGACGCAGTTCCATGTGTCGCTGCATCGGTCGCATGGCCCGCGCCCTCGCTTCCTCGCGCCACCGATACAATGACGCGAGTACCTACTTTCGCGTCGAGGTCCCAGGGCGGGGATCCGGCCAGTACGCAAGCCGCCTCGTAGAGATCGTGCGTTAATAGACATAACCTTGGTTTTGTCCAAGTTCATCCGGAGACCAATGCGTACAAAAGAATCAACTAGGCCGTCTAGCATCTGCTGCAAGTCATGCAGCGATTCAACCAATATGATGATGTCATCTGCAAATCTCAAGTGTGTGATGTAGCCGCGTGCGTCCTTCCCAGTTCAGCGTCTTAAACACGTCATCAACACTGCATAAATTTAGCATCAACAATACAATCACTTTTCGGAAGCTCAATATACAGCGACTAAGCTGTATATCTCTCCGCAGCTTAGTTAAAAAAACGCAATTTGTAAACTGGATCGAGTCCACGTGATTTTGCCAATATTGCTATTGTGACTAGGGTTACCATCCGTCCGGATTTTTCCGGACTTATCACAATTAAATTAGTCAATTTCACAGTCAGACAGGTTTCCTATGTCCACAATCACAAATAGTAATAACCAAATAAATGACTGTTGAGAACTTGTATACTTGACTTGACTTGTAGTTCTTTATAGCAAGGTTTAAAATCAAATAAAATACGTTACTAATGACGATTAAATAATTTAATGAAATTGTTAACAATTAAATACTGATATTTAAATTTATGATTAGACTGGCTATAATACGAATATTCCCTACATAATTGCACAATCCGTCATTAACATACAATTCATGCAAATTGATAGATTTAACATTTTTAAGGCTATAAGTGGCCAGATGCAGACGGGGACTTGTATTGCTTGAACAGTGAACTACATCGATAGATAGTATGTTATGAAATGTAATTATAATCCCCTAACTAGACCATAACTACACGTTATCTTATGAATAAATTGTAAATCATCAATACGTTAAACATACCTAACATAGTTCAGAAATAGTAAACACTAAATCAGAATTTCAAGAGTAACATGTAAGACTGTCTAACAACTACATATCGAGATAGTTTGGAATGTATCAATGTAAACGCATCTGTCAATATATATAAATATGATTAAACACGCAGGATAATATCATAGATAAAATATTTATTATGACGAGTAAATCTGGCGTGTCGAGAACTACCTCAAGTGCATCGACCATGCCACATCGACAGTAGTGCGTTTAACAGGCACAATCGAAGGTGCAAGTTATAAGAACAATTGAATCCTGTTAACGAATTATATCTACGGTTAATACTTGGTTAAGATTCTAGCATTTTGGCATTAAATCAACTGCACAACAGATTTCGGAAGCGAATTTTAAATCTAGTACACACATGATAAGAGACATTGTACCTTACTATAATGCTGCAGACAATTTAGTTTTTAAACTATGCCTATACTTCCCTCAAATTGTTACCTCAATAGAAATTTTAAATGTACAGACACCAGCACATCAACCTACTACAATCTGTCAGATTTCTGTAATAGATTTTCAACTTTATCGCTAAAACATAAGGTTCAATGTTGATTGGGAAAATTTGACAGTTAGGTGTAGGTTGATGTGCTGGCGTCTGTACTATAATTTAACAATAGCATGTCGTCTGAATCAGTCTATATTAATAGTACGCAAACCAATGCTATGTAATGTTTAACATTCCTATTAACAAAAATATTATACAAATGAAACTCTTAAAAACTAATAATTCTGATATTGATTTAAATATTTTTTTGAAATAAAAGTCAACAATATAAATATTTTGATCGTTCTGTTATACAACAAAACGTAATAGAAAGATAAAACATAATTACAAAGCGCATTTGCACTTATTTTGATCTTAACATTTATTTAAAATTCTAAGTTATTATAGTTCACACAATTTGTATTCCAAAACAACCATTCATAGTCAGATGGAGGTACTTCAAACTAGTAAGTAAAAGCGGTAAATAAAATCAATGTGGCCATTATAATAAATTAAGTTTAGCCATTAGTAATTGCATAATTACAATATGCTTATATATCACAATATATGGTCGAACTACGGCAACGCTATACTAATGATAATGTAGTAAATACAAACAATTCATGGGCACACACATAAAGGGCCTCAGCATTTGCTAATTTTTACTTCGACAACTAAAAACAAGTTTAGGCGATATTAACTTAGTAAATTTCATATGTATGTCGATAGCCGAGTCCTGAAAAGTTGGTGTTTAGGCGGTTAGAGAGCTCAGGTCGGATAGGAAGTTGTCTGGAGTCAGTATGTGTGAGGAACCGATGATCACCTCCCAGTTCTTAAGCGCGGCTGTCACCTCGTATGCGCACCGGATTTCAGAGAAACAGACGCCTGAAATGAATGAAATGTAAAATATACTTTAAGCCACATCGGCATAGATTCCGGTTGGAATACTCAGTAATGGCGAAGGAATCCTCCTTACTAATAAGTTGCGATGGAGAGAAGACGTTATAATAAAATTAAAAATATTTAGTTTTTTACCTCCAACAAGGAAAACAATCAAACGCGGTACGTTCTTGATAGTCTGTTGTGCCTTATCCTTATGCCAGTGTCCGTAGCGCACACTGAAATACAAAATAAATTAAAGTATGTATCGCTAACAAGCTATGAATGCAGTTCATAAACGTGTTAAAAAACGGTATTTACCTAGTTGGTGCCTGATATCCAGAGGTTTGCGCGCGTCCAGCCAAGAATGGGAAGTGACGTTGGTCAAGTTTGTCTTCGATTGCGTCTTCCATGATGTCCTAAAACCAAAAACAACTATTAGGTAAACCTGCGGCGATTTTGTGGTTTCTTAAATTAGGTATAGTGAGTGCAACCTACTTTGATCACGGGTGTCCATCGTGACATTTGGTATGTTTGCTCTGTGATCCTTTCCTTCCTTGGTACTTGATACTGTTTCTTCCGGTTCCCCTGTAGAACGTACATTACACCGTAACATTAATTGCAAATATTTAATAAGGGAAAACTTGAACTTATCTTCATAATTGAAGCGACTATATAACACTAAAATAAACAAGTCATAAAAAACAAGGGTTAGAAAAATATAAACTCAATAAAATATTGGGGTTAGACATTGATAATTATACAAAAAACCCAAGATGCACATTCAATCAGCGACTGAAATGTCCACCGAGAAAGCAAAAGTCAGAGTTGAGCGCTCATTTCTATTTTCGATTGTGCTCAAATACCGCTTTATAACAGTTGCTTTAAGATACAATTCCGAAGGCGACTGCACACCGCAATCCGCAGCGGCGTAGCCGCCCAACCGCAATTACAGACAATTTACTCTATGAACACGTTTCCATAGATGGCGACATTACCGCTGGCGGGCGCCTTCAGAACTGTACTCTTTAGTTTTAATTTGTGTTTATCAAATCAAAGTTTGTGATGTTTGTCTAATGTTTTCGTTTATCGAGACACTTATTAGTGAAATAATTTGGAGGAATATTGTACCTTAGGTATAACAATGGGATTAAGTGAACAATCAATCACAAGACTGTCAGTGAAACAGAACAAAATCGTTAACAAAATACCATGCTACATGCAAAAAAATACATAAATATATCTATATATAATAAGTATACATCAACAACGACATTGAGTCCCAGGTTGGCGAGGTTGAGTAGCGTCTGCTTGTCAGAGGGCTCGAGCTGCGCGTGCGTCACCAGCTTGTTCAGGTTCTCCTCCGAGATGCCGTTCTTGGACATGATGTACAGCGCGATGATCCTCATCTTATTGAAGTTTATCACTGCCTGCAGGTGTTTGAAAAGGTGATCAGTCGAAATAAAAGTATAAATAAAAGGAGTGTTAATTTTAACAAACTTAAAACAAACGAGTTTCTCAAATCGACTGTGGGTTTTTTTAATGACGTTTTCCTATCACATACCCGAAAAAAATATCTTCCGGTCAGTAATCCCTGAAGACCCTTTAGAGTTAGTCACGGTTTTACTGCCTGAATCTCCCACCTTTTTTTTTGAAAAATATTAGAAGGAAAGTTTTAATTACTCGCCGAGCATACCTGGTCAAGAAGCACAGGTACAATACTCCTCATGTGGTCTTTGATTTTCTCGCCCTCGGCATCGGTGCCCATAGCCAGGTCCTGTTGTGACAAAATCATAATATAAAGTCTTGTAAGAAAACAAAATTATGGCATGCCGTAAAATTAGGCATAATATTTATTTTAAAGTGCATACATTTTTAGCAATAACATTAGATACAGTTTAAGAAGACTGACAAGTTTTAAAGCTTTCTCTCCTATTATTTTGCTGTGCCTGACAGGGTACCATACCATGAGGCGATGGGCAATTTGCCCGCGACGATAGAACGTATAGAAATCCCAGCAGTCTTTCGTGTGCGTTAATACATAGATTTTCATACGTTCTATCGTCGCGGATAAATAGTCTATCGTTTGCTTAGCGCCCATTGATCTCATTAAATTTTAAGTTGCCACCTAAGTGCATATTGTGGAATGCAATAAATGTTTGGAGTATTGTATGTTACTGTGAACATTTACTAACAATAAGTAAGGCGACTGTGGCCAATATAGTAATAAAAATATTTGTAAGGAAGAACTTACCTGTTCAACCTTGCACAGTTTGTCGACATAGCCCTGGTAAGACTTCATGCAGTCTTCAGCTAGACGGAGATGTGTGGCATACTTGGACAACTCCTTCTGATACTGAGGCATTTTCTTGATCATCTGGGACAGGTCCCGCATGGATTGCTTGTCACCTGATTACGTAAATAATTATATATAATTAATATTAAATTAATTAA
The DNA here is from genome assembly GCA_914767645.1 of Hydraecia micacea. Lineage (NCBI taxonomy): Eukaryota > Metazoa > Arthropoda > Insecta > Lepidoptera > Noctuidae > Hydraecia > Hydraecia micacea. Next base: position 6,250,011 of record OU611779.1, on the reverse strand, counting down.
TAATTTTATTATATAATAAGTATTTTAAATTCAATATGAGAAGGACTATTGAACTATGGAATGGGTTTTAGGAAGTGCAGGACTGCGGATTTGTCTCGAAAAGTTCGCCAACAACTGCTAATTTTACTACAGTGCCATTTTGCTCTTTAGTATGTTAGAATGAAGTTGAAATAGTGTATGATTTATTTAGTCACCTCCACCCATTCGTTTTGACTCAGTGAACTTCTTCAGGTTCTTGGTGACCGACGTGGACACGACGGCAATGTGCTGATGTCGCAGCTCTACCCACAACTCGTCATTCTCGTCCAATAATACTTCCTTCATGTTGCCTGAGGAGTCGTATCTAAAAAAAAACAAATAGCTTGTAATAGAAACTGCACCAATTGACTAGGTAATAGGAAATACGGGCTGGTGTCCGCAACTCCACGTCAATGCGCGTATTTTGCTAAAACAGAAACAGAATTCCAAAAAGTGTAAGAGAATTTGGCCTCTATCCATCATAGTTATGCAAACGGCATTTCTTTGTGTATCTTTACTTTACTTTTTGTGGAGGGAGAGGCTTGGCTAAAATGAATAAGTATGCTAAGCTAACGAAACTCACTTATAGACGTCATTCTCGATAGGCAAGAGATCGTATGCCATGGCTTGAAGAGTTAGTTCGTGCAGCAGCGGTGACACGCAGTCAAAGCCGCGGTCTATCACCAGCAGTTGAGAGCGAGCTTTCTCCGGACCCTCGCCCATAGTCGGCTCGTCAGCCTGTAGAACAGAAACATTAAATTATAGTCGCTTTTTTCGGGCATGGTTTACTGGATCTATTTCACGAGCGCGCATCGCTCATTGCAATTTAGATGTTATGTTTATGTCATATAGGTCACAAACAACACGCGCGCTCGTTCTACAACAATTATAATATGAGGTTTAGATGCAGTCTAACCCGCTGGCCACGGGACCGGACGTCGCGATGAGCGGTGCGTCTAGCGGCGCGGCAATCTACGCGGCGCAGTTTGCACGGCCACGGGCAATAGCGTTATATACAAATAAACTTGTTTGGCTTTCTGCCCTATTCGCCGCGTCTACCGCGCGAGTCCCGTGGTATGCGCCGTACTGATTCATACATTTGTTTCAATCGTCCGCCGCGCCACCAGTCGCTCGTGCGATTCGCTCGGCAAACTTCGCCGCTTGCGCCGCCGGTCGCCGTTACGCGTGGCATGGCTAGTACATTTCTATATATTTGTTTTAGTCGCAAGACGCTTCGTCGTTCGCACCGCGCGGATTTTCGCTGCAGCGAATGTCCCGTGCCAAGCCGTATGAGTACAGTCGACCGCACGTCGTCGGTGGTAACACTTTGACCTTCAGCTGGCCTAGCATAGTACAAGGGTTCAATAGAATAAAAGACCAGCTTAAACTGGTTTTTTAAAACTGACGTGCAGCCTCTGACACGGATCATCCAGTAGTCAGTGTTGTTATTGCTTCATGTGATTGCTATAGCACTGATTTTGAACATTCGCGATAATAATTACATTTACCTTGTAGGCATCCAGTTTCTGTTGGATCAGTTGGGCAAGCTCCACATTGCGCTCCCAGTCACTGCAAAACAAATATTTTGTTAGTATATTAATGTAATGTCATGAACAGATGAGCTCACGAATCTTTTTTTAAGCAATCCGAAAACAAGTAAGTTTTGTAATAACATCTACCTGCGGTAACGCACAGAAGGGTACTCTCCGAGCGTAGCGCAGAGTGTGGCGATCTGTTCAGCGATGCGCTCCATGTTAGCGTTGCGAGTCTGCGCCAGCGCGGGGTTGTACATGCACTGGAACGTCTCGGGCGAGTCCAGGGAGAATACCTGTGAATGTAAGGCGAAATCTTGAATATTTATTGTCACTTTCTATGTAAATAAGCCTAAACAAGATGATACGTAGGTGTATCTGGCGCATCTTTGACAGTCAGCCCCGTTACAATCTTTGCTGTCTAGAAAATCTCATGGCCATGCTATTATCAAATAGATTTTATTAAAATGAATTAGGAGAGACAAGTAAATTTTCCATGGACCTGGGGTTTATGAAATTATGTAAGGTATTCTTACTGACCTGGCTTTCATAAGGCAAGAAAGCAATGTTAATTTCCTTCAAAGTTTTAATTTTCCTTGCTGCTGATGACTTGCAGAGTTCATTGAACAGTTCCTCAGGGCATACTAATTAGTGGCAGCGTGTAACAAGTGTTAGATGTTAGTTTCAAGGTTGAACTCAACATTAATAACTATAGAACCAGACTAAAGTAGAATCCAAAAATGAGCCATGCTTAGATTAGTTATAACAAGTTAGCTTTACATTTTTTGTGCTCATGATGTGTAAGTCTACTGAAGTCCCATGAGTACACCCTGCTGAACAAACAATATAATGCAACAAACCTGTTGTTCATATGGAATAAAAGCAATGTTGATTTCCTTTAATGTTTTGATATATTTAGCTACAGGACTACGTGATAATTCATCAAATCGAGCATCAGGACAAGCTGTAAAAATAGAAATTAAATTGCAAATAAAAATTAAAGCGTAAATGAATAAAAAAAAGCAAACTACCTATTTGAAAAATTAATTTTAAGAGCTTGATATTTTTTCATGAGGCATTTAGATTCTATTAAAAAATCTTGTATTCAACATTATTATGTCATTTAAATACCTATAAAGAAGAATATAAAGTAAAACTACCTTCAGTGAAGAAGACATGGGCAGCCCGGTACATGATGCGATTCCCCACAGAGAAGTCATTGATGAGGGCATGCACAGACTTCTCAGATGGTGTGATCAGGTAGATACCGTCCATGGTGCACAGCGGTTCCCTCTTCTTGTGAATGTCCTCCACCACTGGAATATTTTTAATAATATTTTTCAAATTACATCAGTTTTAGTATGCAAAATTAGTAACTGACTAAAAAAAAAAGGAAAAAAGTGTTGTGTTTTAAGACATATATAACAAATACTGACAACCTGCTATTTTTCTCTTAAGAGGAAAAACCTAAATAAGCTAAACAACTTCTACATTATTGTTGGATCAAAGAAGTTATTTGATAAAGTAAAGGATAATTTAAAAATACAGAAAATATCTTACAAGTAATGCCCTCGGCAGAGATGTCGTGCATCTTGCAGCAGGCAGACACCATGCGCATGGACAGCTGATCCACCACTAAGACTCGCCATTCTATTTTATCTTTTCCTTTTGACCGATACCGGATCACCTCGTTCATAATCTCTGAAAAAAGTACGACAGTAGCCTTTATTAAAATTTAAAACACGATTTAGATGTCCCATACTGACAACAGGTCAGATTTAGCAGCAAACAGACCTTAGCCTCCTGCTGCATTTTCTTTTGGATCTAATACATTTAATTCTTTTTTTATATAAGCCCCTATTGTGTCACAACCGGCCTCCCTACCCACCTTCCTCCTCTTTTTGTCAAGAGCTGCCAAGGAAAACTCAGATAACATGCCTTTAGGTTCTCAACATGGTTGAATGTGAAATTGGTGATGTCACTCTATCCTAATTTTATTTTAGTTCTTCTCAGCGGGTATTATGGTCTTCTCAATAAAAAAAAAAATTGTATTTTTGTTTGGCCCCTTCTTATCACAGGGATGTTTAGGTTTGCTCAAAATACAGCTGGTGTGTTGTATTTTTGAAGAAAAATTGTTAAAACGACTTTTCCGCCACAATGACTCATTAAAATAAGTGCATCAGGGTAGAACAAGAGGTGACTGAAAACAATACATTCAGGATTCGCACGATCCGCAGCCACTTCGTGACGTATGAAGCACCCCACCCCCCCAGCTCAAGTGACACAAGAAAATCAATAATAGGTGTTAAGCTTTTCTGCCTCCTCACTAAACTTTTTTACACATAATGCAATCATTTATCAAATCTAATAATGCATCTAGGCATCGTCGTATCGATATTGAACACACATTTTCTTTTATTTGACTAATTCTAGCAAAGCTACAGGAACCCATTGTTTTTATGCCGCTGTAAGTAACTTTATAATAAAGTGGTGTACAGTCAAAAAGTAGGTTGATAAGTTCAGCCTCAGCCAATTTCAGATAAAAATATCAAAATAATTCAACCAAAACACATAAAAGTATTAGTCATCGATAAGTTGATACAATGTAATGATAATAAATATTATACAATGAGCAAAAAATATATACGTAAATACGTTTTATACAATTGTCTTCAAAAATTAATGGTAATTAAGTGTTTTATGCGATGAATTCTGCTAAAAACAATTTTTTTTTAACTCACTTTGTCCGACTTGTGCTTTGAGAGCCATCTTGAACCGTAGACTAAAGAGCAATGTAGGAACTGTCAAACTCAAACAAGAATAGGAAGTCGAAGAAACGTGCGCCCTGTTACACGAACAAAATTATTTTTATCAACTTTTTTTTTTAAAAAAGATGATCATGCGAGAATATATTTGTTTTAAAAAATGTACATACATACAACATACCTATCTCTAGGAATAAAAATGAAATGCTGTTAGTTGGTAAAGCTTTTGTTTCCTAAGAAAGCGGTGAACGGTCACGCCATAACAGAGCGTTTTTTGACAACTCAATGTAAAATGCTAAAATCGACAGACTTTTCATGACTTGGCTATAAGTAAACCAATAAATAATAATTTATATAAAATGTTCGTAATAGTCCATCTAGTAAAAACTGAACGGAACTTCTATGGGATTTTTGTATGAATTATTGATAATTGGACAGGACAACATCTGTTGGGTCAGATAGTTTCGTATAAACTTTAACGGACGTATTGCTAAATAGCCGAAGTCACTCTGTAAACATATATACCCATGGAATGAGTATGTGCTTTAATTCTAGGCCATTGTAGGCCACCATGCATGTCCAAGAGGCCATGCCCTTTGAAGTTATTTGCAGGGCGCTCAATCTTAGCAATACAAAAAACTGGGGACAGCAATGAGTACAATGATACAAAATCACCATAGTCTAAAGTACTCTGTGGTTATTTGTCTATGGCGCAAAATGTCAAACATTGTTTCAAATTGTTTACAGCAAAATATTTATTTAAATGGTCAATAGTATTTTATTGCAGCGCAAGTCGAACATAACTAGTTTACTAATGTAGTGTTGGCAATATTACCCTAAAAATTTGGTATCTAGAGAATTTATTAAGAATATAATAAATACAGGTATAGGTACTTACTTGCTATGTATACAGGTATACTTAATATGCGCGCGCATTTTGATAACATGAATGATAAGGAGGCGGGTCAATAAATGAGTGAAAGAGATAGATCATATTGCTATTTCGTTCTCCCACCAGAACGGAAAACAGAATGGAAACGTCAATTCAGTTTTTTCTGTGTTGGTGTCGGATGTGGGTGTGTTGATGGTTAGCGATTTAGTGTAATTATCACGTGCGCGTGAATTTTCAAAATCCATAACTTATTTAGAGTACAGAATCGGTTAAACAGTCAAGGTAAATATCATAGAATTTTTAATAAAAAATATTTTAGTTTTTATTTGCCAATGTTGACAACGCATTATTATAGAAAATTATGGTACAATATTACTTGCTGAAAATTGTTGGGGAAATAAAATTTTATCTACCCTCAATTTAAAAAATGGTATAATTAAGCAATCGTCTCGACCAATTTATGAGCGAGGTGTCTCAAAGTTGGATGAAGGATTAAGTATTATTTAATTTTTATCTAGCTGAGCATACATAAATAAACATAAATTAGTTACGTACATATAGAAGTCTTGTAAACTGGTAACAGAAAGTGTATACCTACTTACCTAAAAATATTATTGAGGTATTTAGTACCTACCTATTCTAAACTTTCTATTTGCTTTCATATTAGCAAAATAATTTACTGTTTAATTTGAGACGAAAATGCCTAAAACTTTGCATTACAATACCTACGTCGCTATAGGTACTTTATTCTATTCATAATAGAAATTAGAATATAGGAAACTAAAAAAAAATATTTTGGGCAATAAGTCTCAGAATCACCCCAGAATAATATGCAATATTTTTCAAGACAGCTAAAAATAAAAGCCGCAACACGCAGGGAACAAAATAGATTCCGAATGTGCATTGCTGAAGTGCTGAAGATAGAGCATTTCAATTTTTATTTTATTGTATCGCTGCAGCGCTGCTATTTCCAATGATTAACATAGTCCTCTTTTTATTGGCAGCTGGTGAAAGTGTTGTGTAGTCGAGGAGTCCCAGTGCTTGAAGCGCTTGATCGGACAAGCTGTTCTGTGTACAGTGAAATGTAAAGCGATGTATGTATGGTCCGCGGGACTTTTACAAGTGTTTGTTGTTGAGAAGTGATTGTGACCAAGATGCGGAGTGGTGATCAGCTGGTGGTGATCTCGTACCCTTGCCGCGCTGAGGGCTGGCTGGACCGATGTGGTAAGTACTACTACTTCAATGTACTCTGTACAAAGTTTTCGTTTCGTTATGCTTGCTATTTTTACCGTGAAATTATTCGCTAGTTATTTGGGGCGCTTTACGTAAGTGCTCAATCAGTGACATGTATCATGTATGCACGTAAGGTGGCGTGCTTTGCCAACTACGCCTGTCGTATTTTGATGACAATAAGCTAAATCTTTTACACCTAAACATAATCAGTCTAGAAATCAATGGTAGCTACTTACTAGGTACTGATCTTTTTAAAGGAAATTATGAAAGAAATTCATAGGTATACTTGGGCCCAAAAGCACAAACACGAAACTTCTGAAAAGCTTCTTATTTCAAAACTGTCATAATCCATTTTCCCTATTTCGGTATCACTGTACCAATTTATCAATGAAAACGTTTTACAGATGACTAATAAACGGGAACTATTGCGTGAATTGATTTTGATTTGTGGCCGAGATGTTGTGATTGTGTTTAATTGTCGTATTGCACAACAGTGGGTGTTGGGCGTCCCACAGCTATGTCGATTGTCCCCGTCATCCGGCAGTTATGTATATTGACTTGACGCGAACCTACAAGGAATTGTTTAAGTCCTAAATTGAACCACGTGCACACTGCTTAGTCATTCTGATCTTCAGAAGAGATTGAGTAAGCGCTGAAATTAACTTAATTGATATGAGTGTGACTGGACACTCAGATGCTGTCTATACTATATCATCTTTTCTCATCATTCGTAACAACAATAGTTATGTTCGTAAAGAATAGAAAAGAAACGTCCAACTAGAAAGGTTTGCTATGCTAAGTGTTAAAACAAAGCTTTTTGCTACGTCCAGTAATAAGTAGTTCCAATCACTCTCGAGCCTCGCGTCAATCAAAATAACTTTAGATGCTAGAATATACCGATAGTTTAGTTACTACCTTTTTTTTTTAAACAGGCTTTGTTTTGAAGCAGACCCTGACTAGTTTGTATTTCAAAGCAGTGATTGGAAAGCAGATAAAATTCTAATATTAGCCTGAAGATGTTTGCACGTATCCATCAATAATTTAGTTCCGCAATTAGCACCTATCTATCGTTCTAAAGGTCAACGTCCCCTCTACGCAGCTGACAAGTCAGTATTTACTACTCTCTGTGCGTACTATAATAATATAATCGCTAGAGTAATTAATACAATGACGGACCTTATCGTCAAGAGAGCAGCAGGTCGTTCGCGTATGGCCCACTTACAGTGAAAACTATACGCTCTCTGCGGTTTCTATCGAGTTTCGGTCCATCAGGCTGGGACCAATTGACTCACTTTCTAGTCTCAATTAAGGGACTATGGTATCCGTGAGAATAATTAGCGCGAAGTGTCCGGGAAAAAATGGGATAAGTAGCTCTTAGAAGTAAACACAGTAGAGCAACCACTTATCCATCTAAGTGGTTGAACTTGGAATCTTTTTCAAATAACCTCGCTAGGGATATATATGCTATAAGTACGCTAGCTTAGATTAATAAGTCCGTTCTAGTCGCGCCGTAACTTTCAACGATGCGTGTTTTGTTCTCATGGAAGCTCCCATTAATCTTGCTGCACACAATGTGTTACAACTTTATTAAATATTGACAAATACCATACATAATCGTTGATAATAACTGTCGGTGTAGGTACAATATAGGTTCATCTCTGCCTAACCCTACCGGGAATATAGCCGTGTCGTTATGTTATGTTATAATCGTTCATTGATACTTGGAGTACTGGTTTTATTCATTAGACCGAAGATATTTCACCTAAAATCCAGTTAATTCGAACAAATAATGCATTACGCGGACCAGTGGGCATCTAGTGATAGGCAGGCGTGTATGTGTAGCCAAGTGGATCATTATTGCATATTTTCTTACATCATTACAATACGGAATAGTAAATTATTTACATTATTCAGTGGTATGCTAATAAAATATTCAATTCATCATTATTTTTACGCATATGTACACACTACCTTTATTTGCAAATAGCTACAAATATGTAAAAAAAAAGTTTCTAGTGGAGTCTATACGTAACATTCTTTAATTCAGGTTTATTTCGGAAACAACTTGGCCAAGTAACGAATTTTCCTCTAGAAAGTTGCTACTATAGAAAAAGTTTTCAGAATATCATGTACCTACCTAATTATCTACTTATTTGGTATTTTCAGAATATCATGTACCTAATTATCTACTTATTTGGTACTATTGTATTGCACATTTGTTAGTTATTGCTGAAAACGACAAACCCTGAAGATCCTGCTAACCTAACTTTAAATTGAAAATTCAAAAGCCATTTCCGAACTTCTTTGTTCTAATGCAATTATGCAATCCCGAGTACTGGATGCTTCTAGTTGGTATCGCAAATACATTTCTGGACGACCGTTTACCAGCCTTCAATTATATCTATAGTAAAAACAAACCATAGACACCTGCAGCAGGAAGAGTTTGTAGTGTTGTTATATTAGTCATGTAAAATCTAAGCCAATATTATTCCTTTCTTCTGCAGTAATTGGCTTTCAATCTGACCGATTGTTATGCATGTTTCATGAATACAGTTACAGGTTAACAACTATAAATATTTTATTTGCTATAAAAATGTTGAGAAATACTGAATGAGAGTCGCTACGGAAAAAACAAAGAACTTTGTGTTATACAACTAGCGACCTGCCCCTGCTTCGCACGGTTTTTACGAAATGACAAAACAATTAAGTGTAAGTTTAATATTAATTTATTATAAGTACACAAAAACCTGCCGGAATAAATTCTCTACATTATGGAGAAAACTACATCAATATTTGTTGTGTAGTTGAGAAGAACAACAAGAACCACACAGACAGACACGAAAAGTGTCTTTCATTTATAGACATTATCTATAGACACATAATTTTGCCCGCGCCTTCTTTGTTTAGGTACTGAATGTGTAGAAACTAGAAATCCTTTCAAGAGCAATAAAATTATTCTCTTAAAAGCTTTTCTATTTAGCTTGCCCCGCAATGTCGAGTCACCTACTTCATAAATTGAATACGAAGGATATATACTGTGTCCCAATTTTTTTATTTTTTCATGATTAGTTGTCAAAGTACACTAGGCCTCTGTTGACAGCGGTTTAAATCGGCAATTTTTAGCATTTTTGAGGGTTCTAGTGCTTATAAAAATAACGTATCATCAAAAAGGAAAACATAGGGACATACGAGTACAAGTAGTTAATATTTATTATTCTGTAAAAAATCATTGCTTTATGGTCATTAACCAGAAAGAAAACAGGCGAGAGCGTTTCTATGGAGAAAAGACCACCCGCATTTCCTCTAAAAGATAAAAAAAATGTGACTATGTACATTGACATAATGTTATGAAGAATTTTATACTTTTAAGAAGGTAGGTAAGTAGACGAAAGCAATAAAAGGACGCGGTAACGCATAAACTTCATCAATATAATTACCTACTGTGATTTCAGATTATCAGTGTCCAAGGTAATCAATGCTCGGGTCCATTTTAATTTACTCTAAGCACCAATTTAATATTTTTATCTATTGTGCGATAACGTAGTTATGCGCTACGCGAGTGAAGTGCTACGCGGCTACGTGCATGTTCTCAGGTGCCTACCCTATTATGTTGTGGTTCTTCTTACCGCAATGCCAGTCTTCTATATGTATATAAAAGGAGAACTGACTGACTGACATATCAACGCACAGCCCAAACCGCTGGGTCTAGAGATTCCAAATTTGGCACGTACGTTCCTTATGAGGTCTAGGGGTGCACTAAGAAAGGATTTTTCAAAATTCATCCCCTAAGGGGGTGAATGGGGGGGGTGAAATTTCACGCGGACGAAGTCGCGGGAAGAAGCTAGTAGATTATAAAACCACTAGTTTCGTTGTAACTTGGTCCTCTGTTTTTACCGACTTCACAAAAAGGAGGAGGTACTATGTTCGGCTGTTTGTATGTTTTTTTTTTTTTTTTGTATGTTTGTTCATCGAATACTCCGCCAGTTGTCGACGGATTTTCAAAATTCTTTTTTTGTTCGAAAGTAGATAGTTCTGAGGTGGTCCCATTGTCACCAAGTTAGGATCTGATGATGGGATCTTAGAGAAATCGAGGGCAACCCTCAAATTTTATAGGCTCACTTATTGTTTTTCGCATATTTTATGAAGTATCTTGTGTATTTGCGTATGGTTGTCACCATCTCAGGTAGCTGGGCTGATGATGGAAGGTACAACTCCTTAACAGTAAGAAGTTACTCGAACAGGCAAGGACTGTTTAAGTAAATTGTTTTGATGTTTGATAGGGCATTTGCCACATTTGGTCTCATGATCATCAAGTCATGACCTGATGCTGCAGTCAGGATAGTCTGCAGAGTAGGTACCTAACTCCTCGACAACTAACAGCAGATATATCGTGTTTAGGCTCATTGAAAAGGGCTCGATGTGTGGATAAACGTACTGTTAATGAGGAACACCGAGACCTGATGCTGAAGCCAGGAGCATCAGAAAAAGTACAAACCTTGAAATTACAGCACCGTAGTCGTGTTTGGGCTCATTTTAAACAGGACTAAATTTTAAGTTCAATGCAATGTTGACATAAGTTTGGCCTGATGCTGCAGCCAGGATTATCAGCATCTAGTCTAATTACTGAATAAGGTATGCTTCAGAGGTCGTCCCATATAAATTGTATGAACTTTGCTTGGGTAGTATTGGAATTAACTTCAACAATACGTTTGTTTTCCACTTAGTTTAAATTGATGATGTTTATCTTCCTGTCACTAATATTCACATAGCAAGTAGTGTTACATGAATTTGTATTATGGGGTAGGTACAACTAAAAAGCGAAAAATAAAAACTTTTTTACAAAAAAAACAACCGACTTCCAAAAAAAAACACTACAAAGTGAAAAATAACTTTAATTTCGGAAGTTGGTGTCAAAAAAACGAAAATGTGGATCCAACGACACCGACTTCCGAAATTAAAGTTATTTTTCACTTTGTAGTGTTTTTTTTGGAAGTCGGTTGTTTTTTTTGTAAAAAATTTTTATTATTACTTACTCCTATTCTATTACTCACATTTAATTTAACGTTGTGCTCATGTTGGTAGTACCTACTCATTGTATTCGAAATGATACCTGCAAGCTTTTCACCAGCTCTTAAAAACAAAACACGTTAGTTTTGTTAACATGGATTTTTTACATTTGTTTAGTGTTCGTAAGAATAACGTTGCCGGTTATCCCAAAATAAGATGACAGTTACCGATGTCTAAGCATAGTTTTAGTATAATACCTAACTTGCTTCTGCTCGCGACCTCGTCACATCGCACCGCCTGCCCGCGCTATTACTTTCGTAGTAACTATTCAGTAATCTGTGCTATTACTTAGTTTTCGCTCAGCTTTCTTTCTAACTATTTTGTTTTTCCTCTGGCTTCTAAGGGTCCTATCGTAATGTTAAGCCTCAAGAATTTTGCCTCCTCAAGAATAGGGTTATGAAATGGAAAAAGATTTTTTCAAATCCGACTGGTATTTCCAGAGATTAGCGCGTTCAACAAACAAACAAACTCTTCAGCTTTATTATTAGTATAGGTAGATATCACATCAATCACTGCAACGTCTCTGGACGCGGATGCGGATGCGAGGACCATTCACCTTGCTTATCGTTCTAATCTATCTGAATTGGTTTTGCTCCGATTTTTTGATTATTTACATCATATAGCGTCAAATCTAATTTTCACCACTTGACGGAGAGGAATAAATAACACTCTGAAATTAGGTTCTTGTTATTCGACGTAACAATTTTACGGTAACGTAATAATAAAGTAGCTCTGTGCCTTAATCAAATTAATGCCTATTACCGAGCTATTCAGTCACGCCGTATATTATGTTGAAATACGAACTTCGTGGACGAGTGATGTCATAGTGTGCCCTTCACAGCTTGTTTGTGACTACCCACCATGTTTAGAGAAATACCTATAGATACTTACTAGAACCGCGGGAAATTGAATACAAAAAACAATAGTTAATTAAAATATATGCTACTAACTCGGCTTAGCTGGTCACGCTATCGAAATCCCAACTATTAAATTGATTCCACTTAACGCCACTGATGAAAACAATATAATTAAAATTAAAATATATACATATAATAAAATTGTAGAAAAGTGATGTCTGTACAATGGAAATATATACAAAAAAAATAGCAGGGGTTGTTATTATATCGATGCCGAACCCGAAATTGTAATTAAATTTTTTTTTGTCTGTTTGTCGGTTTGTCTGTTTGTCTGTGTGTTTGTGCACGCTAATATCAGAAACGGCTTATTCGATTTAGATGCGGTTTTCACTAATATATTGTAGTAAGCTTCACTTAACATTTAGTGTTTATTTCATGCCAATCGGTTCATAAATAAAAAAGTTATGTCAATTTAAAGAATCACGGCGAACATTTGTTAAGGTAATACAGAGAAGCATTACTGTAATGTAAATTTTTAGCTACCAAACGACGGTATATGTAATTCAAAATATGCTGCCCGAAAAGTCACTATTCCACGCGGACGAAGTTGCGGGCACAGCTAGTTTATTTTAAAATTGAAGACACGTCATAGACATGTCATTGTTTGTCGAAACGATTGGTTCAACGACCTTGCTGAAAAGTTAAAAATTAACTTCACAGCGTTACCACAAAACACAAAGGTAATTTTGCGGCGTTACTTAGTCTACAGCTACTTCTTTGTTGCAATTTTAAACTACATTTGCAACATTCCTAATTTTATTACAATGTAAGAACTTAATTGATCGAACTTCTTACAACGTAACTTTTAGGAACTTAGGTAAGTACTAACTTAATTACCCTACCGAAATCAATGACCTAATTACAGCTAACACGCAGTCATATCTACCTACCGTGAATTTTAACTAAGCCTCTTTTATGGTATTTGTTTATTTATAGAATAAGTACAAAGGACTTAACGATCTATTGTTTTAGCGTCTACGTCTGAAAAACTGCGAAATGCAACCGCCCAGATTTTTTAAACTATAAAAATTTACCGAGGTATCCTCTGTTTTAAGTCCTTCAAAATTATACCAAATTCTAAAAGGAAACTTCTGACTAAACTCAGTTACTAATGTCATAAACCGTTCCGTAAAACAATTAGCGGTCATTAGCTTTTAAGCGTGAGAAAAAGTCGCAAGTTTATCTGATAAATATTTAATGTAAAGCTGTATTTATCTCAGATTACATCTCTACCTAATGTCTGGATTTCGACCTGACCGGATAAGTACGTCGCATATGTTTATAAGCCCATCATAATCCAATGCCTATCAGATCATTACGAATATCGACGATTACAATCAGTGCCATTTGGAGTTAATGTCATCTTCATGCAAATGAGGCAGATATCGTCATTATATTATTATTTTATTCCTTATTGGACAACGACAACAATATGGAAGTTCCGTCCTGTTCGCGACATTCTCAGCGTGACGAGAGAAGCTCCGTTATTTTAATACTGACTTGGATAGAGACCAGGCACGTGCCGCGCCTGCGAATGACATTCGGTAGAAAGTAAACTCTCGCATTAACGTAGGCACATCGCCCTGGCTCGATGAGCCACAGTCCTCGATACTACTTCACTTTACACCAACCAGAGACCATTGTTTTATTCTCCAAAGTGACATCTCAATCTCGTGAAATTTTACCACCGACTTTCTATGGCACGCCTCCTGTAAAATAAAAGAAACTGAAGTATTTTAGCGTTTGTTGTATTTTCACACAGTTTACGACACAATTAACTAATGATCATACCGTTTTACTAATTGTTCGGCTTTGTTTGCGTTAGAAAGTTGTTCATATTTTGTCAGCTTCCAAATTCTCATGTGTGTCATTCCAATTTTTTTTGGTTTTAATTGTTGTACCTACTGTATCTAAAGAACTATAATTAAACAATTCGTTTATAGCAGTTTCCCCCAAAACTTCGTAATTTCGTAGGTCGCTGTAGGGTGAGTGGTAACAATCTAATGAATGTTCTGGTGTAGGGTCTTTTCGAATCGCGGGGTAATTACTATCCGCCCCAGGGCGACGTTTCAAGGGGCACTCTGGAGTTTTGGGTATAAATCACTGCTAACTCGGCTTAGCTGATCACGCTATCGGAATCCCAACTAAATTGATTCTCCTTAACGTCACTGATGAAGTTCCTACTTGGGACGATGGATGCCAGTGCAGTTATGATGTCTCATCAGAAGTGAACAAATACAGAACTTGTTTGATATTGAAAGACAGGTACTTACTAAGGAAATCAGAATTATTCTTTGCAGTTAGGATAAATAGTAGATAATTTATAGCCAATAGCAATTTACTATTTCAGCACTAAGTAGCTCCTGTTACTTGTATTCAAATTGTTTGAAATTCTGTTCCTATATACGGAAACAAGCTTGACAAATCACACGAATGTGTTGTATGAAACGTAGAATGTTTAAAGTTAAGTATAGGGGCTTGGTTATGTCTCATGTTTGGGCACGCCAAAAGGACAGTTCATCTGTGTCCACACCCGCCTTGCAGCACCTCCGAACACAGTCAAGTGTTGCGCAAACCGGCAATCCCTGGTAACATCAAGTCAAGCTGAGTAAACAAACCGTATTATTATTGGCTTTTCTAATCCTCATTCAGTTTAAATACCTGTTAGCAAGAGGTTTAAGACTTAAGTGGTCAAATCAAATAGTTTACAAGATAATGCCAGTGCATTTATGGTCCTTGCATACAGATTGTGACCAAGCAGGTCATTGTTAGCCGTAATGTTCATCGAATTATTGAGTCTTATCAAGGTTTTAACGATAAGCCAATTTAGGAAACGATGAATAGGTATTTTAGTAAAGAACCTACGTCTTTTGTTAAGCAAAATGTGCTTCTTTTTATTAAAATCACACGTCTGTTTCTGTCGTTTGCTTTTTAAAACACACATTAGTTGCATTATGTACCTACCTACGTATGCTTAACCAGACCTACTTTACATCTTCAAATAAACACCTAGTTTAAAAAAAAAAAACCTTGTCATCGATTACCGGCTAACTTAAGTTATTTTTATAATAGTTCTGTTTTTTAATTGATCCTCTAAGCATTGAAAATCAATTGAATTCAATTTTACTGGATTTGGTAGTACGGTTGGAATACTTGGAATGTCTTATTCAATTGTTCAATCCAACGACCATGGTATTTCGGTCGTATTATTTGTGTCTCTCAATAACCTTTTTTTGTGGGTACAACTTTTCCATTACGTGATGTGCCCAATTCTAAGCGTAGACATAATCGCCTTAAGGTATAATTACATGTTAGGTCATTGGTCGCGTAGAGATGATTACGTATTGATGAAAGTTTGTCGAACTAAAATAAAAGTATTGAACGTCTGAAACTCCAGCCTGAAAAATGCAACGGCTGAACTTAGCTGGTGAGCGCTGATTGGTCCTCATCGCATTGTTTAACTCGAGCGTAAATAGAACGCCATTAAGAAAATAGAACGCTCAAGAAAAGTATAATTTCAAGTACATTAATGATAATGATAAGTGAGAAATACTGGCCTATCATTCAATTAGAGGAATTGTGAGGTCATGGAGTATCCTCCCACGGTCACAGCTTATCAACAGAACTGGACCGGGGTCGGCGGCTAGGCGGCCACGTTAATGTGACAACAGCAACCCGTTTCTAATTGTGATTTTACGTGTCAGCTGGACATTTAGCCTCAATCTGATGGATATCATCATAGTCGTATCTACGATAAATTGTGTTAATCAGCTATAACTGAATTGAGAATTGTATCTAAATAGATAGGGTTTCAAGTATTCCGTGAATTATTTAAACCGTACCGTAGGACCAAAGCAGATAAGCAATTTTTTAAAATGAATGTTAATTATATTCGGCGATATCTTAAACAAGAATGCTTTCATAATAATAATGTGTAAAAAAGTCAATAAAGCTCGTACCAATTAAATAAAAGCTGTCTATATTATGTAAATAAAATCGAACCAGATATCTTTTTAAATAATACTAATGCCATTAAGATGATTTTTAAACGTTTCTAAATTTTATTTTAATTTAATTGTCTACTTATTCAATTTATAATAGGAGTTGCAATAATAAAACTCATTAACACGGTTAGTGATGATTGTTGAAATATCTTTAAATATTTATTACGTCACGTGGATGCGTACACAAAGACAAACATGTTTATAAAAGTTGTCGTGAAAACGCAACTAACTCGTACCCGTGGTAGACTGGTGGTCGTGCCGGCTCTTGATATATTTTTACTTTCACACTTTCAATCACGATAAGGCGTGCGACAAGTTTTATTTCTTCGTTGGACGTCGAAACCGACTGTTTTCCGTGCCAACGATTTCGTAAACTGCAGTTTTGTAAAGAATTTTTATGTTGCCAGTCGTATTATCTGCCCTTGTCACTGACGTGTGTGGATATTGCGACTGGGAAACGTTTCTTATGTTATGCAGTTTTTAAGGTATGCGAAGATGGTTCAAAGTTGGAGATCGTGGAGTCTTAAATCAACTCCAATTAGAAATGGACAACAGGAGACCATTGACTTGATGAAATTGTCGAAATCCATTGATACCTATATTTTGAAATTGTAAAACCTAATGCACAAATTCTGCCCTGAAAGTACGAAAGGATAACGTCTTGCACTTTTTGTTTATAACTCATATAGACTTAATACATTAGGGAAATATACAAATGTAAATGTATGGTTACTGAATAGGTTTACAATTTCTTAAATCCTGGAGATCTATTTCAAAGCTCAATGTGCGGTAATCGAAACCGAAGAATTCGCTGTTGATCAATGCAACGTGACTTCGTGACACCAGCTTGGATATCGTGTTTCTTTCACACTTGTTATTATTCCAATATTAGATATATACAAGTTGCCATTTTGGTGATCGGTGACAGACCTACCGGACCTAGATTTTAAGAACAATCACAGAAAAGTGCATTTCAGTGTGCAACTATGAAACCTGACTTTTTAAAAACTTGATTCTAAGGACCAGTTTCAGTCTCCGAACGGTATATACCTTTGCCTTAAACGGAAACTATTGGTCCGATATTATTTGCAATACATAAGATCACAGAAACTTATCCAGAGGTAGTGAAACTTTGTTCTTCAAATTGTTATAAAAAAAAACTACAAATCTTCTCCAGCTCTTTCAAAGTCATTTGTTTACACAGCAAGCCTCGTAAAGAACTTTAAAAATGCACTGCCGTATAACAGTGTTATGAGTCGCTCTTTCATAATTTAATTACACACCTGTACCAGATCCGTCAGATAATATTGATTGTAACTGTTATGCATAAACTATGCTCGTATAAATGCTCGTATAAACTATGTAATTAAAATTCTAATATAAAAACATTATTCTACTTTAGTAATTATTTATATTGTTTACTTCAGATTGATTGTGAAAGCGTAAAATGTGAAATTGCATGGTTTTCGATCGACCGACACGACTGTCGTGCCTTTGGAGGTATTTAAATCTAGGTGATCATAATTACTTTTTCTAAGTTTAGTTTTGTTTCGAAGTACAAACCAAGTACTACTACATAATTACTATTATATAATTATTCTGTATATATATATTCTGTATATATATTCTGTATATCTATATATTCTGTCACGTAAAAGATGTGAATAGCTTCAGGCTATGGATTGTTAAACTGTCAGTACTTAGCATCATTGTAACAGGTGGCTAAAATGCCAAAGGTTGTGACCAAATACTCTATTATGTACCTGCATGTCAATGTTGAACAAAAACTGGCTTCCACAAAAGCGTAAAATCAATACGACTGTAAAGGTGCAAAATAATAACATGCTTTCTGCCATCATCGATATTCCAAAGTATATATCTACGTACATTTCCCATTTCCGTTTTCAGGCTGCAATTCCGATAATTCCGGCTGCGCGGTTCGCAGATAATTAATGTATCAGAATGGTTTCGTGCGTTATTTAAGCTTTAATTTAATATCAATATTAAACCTGGCGCCTTTTGTTAGTTAGCGGTAAAATATTTATTCATTAACGCTGCACCGGTCACGTAGTTTCGACCAATCGAAAAGAGTGCAAATGAAATATTTATTTCCGTGGTTTATTGACCAGCGGATCGAATCTGATCGGGCCACTTCGATATTACTGTTACTTATTAGATTCAGCTTAATTTTTTACTTATAATTTATACAAATCTATGTCTGACAGAGATGTAACGTTTTTCACTGACGAGTGGATGCCTGTGATGCGGTCAAGCGCGACCATTGTTGCTAGAACAGTATCTCGTGTTACGATGAGAACTCATCACTACGACACATACGCGTCTTCATCTGCGTGGGAGGCTGGCCGCAGTCGACTCATATTAATTTCACATTTACCTCACAATTACACCGTTCTTCGGTTCTTGTGTTGAGTTGTGATTATGACAATAACAATTATAATACGTCACAATGGATTGAACGTAATTTCCATTCATAATGTGCGTTTTTATTTGTGGTTGTTGTGAGTCTTCTCGTCGCGTATTCCACAGAGCCTAAAGACTAAGGTCTTCAATCAGTGCGTCCTGCCAGTTATGACTTACGGAGCCGAAACGTGGACACTCACGGTACGGCTGGTCCATAAATTCAAGGTCGCTCAGCGAGCTATGGAACGGGCTATGCTTGGGGTCTCTCTGAGGGATCGAATCCGCAACGAGGTGATCCGGCAGAGAACCAAAGCTGTCGACATAGCTCACAGAATAAGCAAGCTGAAGTGGCAATGGGCCGGCCATATTAGCCGTAGAACCGATGACCGCTGGGGTAGACGTGTTCTTGAGTGGAGACCGCGAATCGGTAAACGTAGCGTGGGACGCCCTCAGGCTAGGTGGAGCGACGATCTTCGCAGGCTGGCTGGTAGCAGCTGGATGAGAGTTGCCGAAAATCGAGTTGAATGGCGTGCAATAGGAGAGGCCTATGTCCAGCAGTGGACTGCTATAGGCTGATGATGATGATGATGTTTTTATTTCGGTGTACGATGTAGAAATGTTTAAAAGGTTTTTCGTGACTTGGGTTCATACCGTTTCGTGGGCGAATATGTTACTGACCGTACGACCGTAATTATGAAGTTTTAAGTGCAGTGCGTATTGTATAACTTTGTATTTTGGTATCATTAAATTCGTCCAGAACGAGGTTTCATTTTGTTAGGTTGTCGTTTTACATTGCAACATTTGAACACAAGTAATTCAGTCCGTCAGCCTGCATGCATGTAGCATTCGAAAATGATTAGGTGAAGTTTAACGGGAATTATACTGTTATTATTGTCACGCAATGGTAAAGGGAACTGGAACAGCCTAGCTACGTGACCAAGCGTGGGGAAAACCTATAAATTCTTGCCTAGTTTATTTACTCGAATATTTCAATAAAATAGAATATGTCAACCCGAGCCATATTTTTATGGTTTTTTAAAACCATGATTTATGGACCTACCGAGACAACTTTAATATTTATTAATAACATGACTTTACTCGCTGCATGGCACGATATCATCCTTCTGTGAATATTTTAGACGTCATTAAAGTCCTACTCGGGGCTCTTTGCAGCGCGTCACGGGGGCGCCCTTGCATAAATCCCAGACAACAAGCCTCTTTCGCTTCTCGCCCTCCGACCCTCTGCGACGCATTGTGCAGGGGGCAGCGACCGTCATGTAGGAAGCTCTCCCTCGTCGCCATGACAACGCCGCTTCCCGCGAATATTGACAGACGCGAAGTAGACAGAGCGAAGCAACCCTCCGCCGCTGTGTTACACGCGTGTCTGCCTCCAATGATATATTTTTACAAGAATTAACGTCCCCACAGTGATGACGTGCTCATTACTGATAAGGTGTCTCAGCCATTGTGTGATTCGCAATGGGGAGTTTATTGCCGCTATTTAAATTGTTAATGCATGTGCCACATTCGCAATCATTATTTTAACAAGGGTTGACTTGGTGAATGCTTAAAAGTAATTTGTTTTCAGTTTGCTGAATAGGTACTTATAACCAATACTTAAATGACTACTGGTATTCTCTGGAATTAAAAACGTCAATCATCCTAACTATCCTAATTAATATTATAAATGCGAAAGTAACTCTGTCTGTCTGTCTGTCTGTCTTTTCTTCACGCCTAAACTACTGAACCGATTTGTGTGAAATTTGGTATAGGGTAAGTGTGAACCCCAACAAAGGACATAGGCTACTTTTTACTCGACTTCGACTTCGTCTGCGTCCGCGATAACCGACATATACGCGGACGAAGTCGCGGGCAAAAGCTAGTACTTCATAAATTAGGACAGACAGCACAAGTCACAATCATTTTGAGCATTATGATGATCAAAAGAAAGGAACGGATGAGTTTTATTACGGAACCCATAATTTATAATGTGCTTCATGTTGCGGGCTTCGGGTTACTTCCTGATTGCGTATTTCGTTGCATTCGTCCTCTCGGGACTGCATTTTAAATAAAATGATTAATTTTCAATAAATGTTATGCAATCCTTTTACAGTCCTGCCTGTATTGAATTGCTGTGTATTCATAAACCTATCCATTAATTTTCAGTGAAATTTACACGAATCTGCAACGAGTACAATAAGTGACGCACTGACGCATCTTGCGTTAGAAATTCTTGGAGCTATGAGCGTAGAATTTAATGATATGTAATAGAAATCAATTAATTCATCCAACAGCCAATAGCTGCGCACGCTGACATTTACTTCGCATGGATTTTAGAATCTATATTCATGGGCTTGAGACATATTGACTTTTTGCGTAAAATCATAAACAAGTTCGACTGCGAGGGGTTGTCGACCTTGCGGTATTGATTTCGCAATAACTTCACAATGAAATAGATTGGGCAATAAACTGTAGCTTGTAATGTGCGATTTATAAACATAGTGTTGAATGTAACGATGTTGTCGTCCCACTGAGCCCTTGACACGGATATTGAAATGCAACTCAAAGTCAGTGGACTGGGTTGTAAATAAACCGCTGCGTCAGCGATGACTACTCAATATGGACGCGAGGACTGAATCGGCAGGCAGCCGGCTTGCATACAAACTAAGTAGTCAAATAAGTTGAGAGTAAACGTGTTTACGGATGTGCTTCAATCCCATTTAAACAGGAAACTACGTGTTTAATAGTTTTCGTAGCGGGGTCTACGCCAACGCTACGGGCGGCTCTACATTTTCGTAAGGACAATAAAAGCACAAAATGCATTATCTTGGAACACAAAATCGGGATTTGGTATTCTTAGCATTTTCTTGAATATAGATAGACTCAAAATGGACAATTATTTTTTAAGGTGATTGAAAATATTTGCTTGAATCTGAGTTTATTGATTTTCAATCTGCGTTTATTTGTACAGCCAATAATAAGAAACGACCTAGTACGATTTTTCAGTTCTAATAATATATTTAGTTCTGATTTCAACTTCAAGTTTAAGAAAATGTAGACAACGTAATTACATTGAAATATCTGGTTCAGCAGAGTACTGGTGATATTTTCTTGCATGCATTGCTCTGTACCTACATTGAATAAAGTGCTGCACGTACAAACATGCTGCTTTGTCCGATGTTATTCAAATATTACAAGACGGACGGCATTGATCGTATGTTATCGTAGGTACGGTAAATCCATTACTGTAGATAATAAAATCACAGCATTCCAGGAAGGTCTATTGCAGGGGTATTTCATTTTACGATGCAGTCGATCTGAGCATAAATTGGAATAGGCTTACTATGCATTATGACGCTACGAGTCTGGGTATGTGCGCTTAATCTGCGTCGTTCCGGTTAATCGCTGAGTGCAGGCGGCAGTGTCCATCCTAGCGTGTAACGTAATTTCTCTCCGGAGGGATTGCCGGATGCCGCCCCATCGCTCATCCCTCTCTGGATATACCATTTTCATTTCATGAAAATTCAAATTTTATGCAATATAATAAAATGTTCGCCTGCTTTCCCTTCTTGTGAATCGTGGGCGGATTCCATTTACGAGTTTTTCTTTAATAACCTGATAGGTTTGTTGGATAAAGATAATAAACTGCAGTTATTAATATTGACAGCTAGACCTTACTGATTTTGTAATTGGTTATTTTTAGTCTCTGCGGGGTGACGAGAACTGATATTAATGCAGTTATGTTTTCCTGGTCATGTAATGTGTACCTACTTCGAGTGGTTATGACTTTAAGAACATTGTGCAATAGGAAACATAAGGTTCAAAGTGAAGTAAGATATTAGGTCGGCATTTGTTTTGATTGCTATTAAGTATGTGGCCTATTCTCCAGGCGGAGATACGATGCGTGTGGGATGGGTGCCCTAATGCTTGAGGCAAGATTTAAAATTGAGATAAGTAGGTACTGTTTTGTAGTCTACATTAATTAACGATTTCCCTTAGTTATTTACGGCGCGTATGCGGGAAGATAAGTACCTACCTTACCTAACGCTATTTTCGTTTGTCACGATTTCCCAAAACGTGAAAATGTGCGAATCCAATTAGTATTATTAGCAAATTGAATTAGAACTAAACCTACCTCTACCACTCCTTTTATGAATTAGGACAATATACTGTGACTGGCAGTTTGCGCAATTTCATTACCATTAAGTATTGAAATGCTCCAATAGCAGCCCAACCCGTTCAGTTTTTGTGAAACTGTCGGAAAATGCCCAGTGTTCCAAATAGCAAAAGCGCTTTGTAACGCAATCTGGTGAATAGACTTGCATTCGACTTCCGTGTGGATCGCTAAAAATAAAAATAAATGAGGCAAACTATAATAAATGCGTGGTCGATAGAACATAATAGAGAATATAATGCACTGTAAATAATAAGTCGTAAAAGCTGGTGCTAATTAAATAGGTGTGTTGTTATGTTATCGTGTCTATATTTAGACATAGAAGTCTGGTTGACTAACACGTCGTTGTTAATATCATTGTCTCTCTGACAAACGGGGTTGGTAGGATTCCACGTGGTACAAATGTAGTTTGTTAGAAACCTAGAGTAAGAATAAGAATGTACCAACAGGAAATTGAATGTTCGGAAAATTAAAGTACAATAATTAGGAATGTCAGGCAAGATTTTCCTGCCTTCGGAAAATGAAATACGGAAGCTGTTATTTTTTACATGGGGACGAACGATAATACATGTTCCATGTTATATCAACATTTCGAAGCTAAAACCAAACAAGACTTAAAAAGAATTGATTTATCAAATAAGTTTGGCGATATTTTGCTCAACGACATAATGACTGTACCTGCTAATTTATTCATAAATATTCATGGATACTGCTGCCTTTATATTTTTATACCAAACGTTGTGTTAGGTACCATACCGCGAATGTCGAAACGTCCGCCCGGGGTCATCAAAGGCTGTTTCACACTAATTTGAATAGAGACACTGTTTACGTATTCAAAACAGTTTATTGCGTGACGCCCACAAAGGATGCATGCATAGCCTTTATATTATTGTTCATCCGTTATGTGAAGGACAATTTGTCGGCTATCAATGGAATAATAGCGAGCTCTCCATACAAGATTTGGCCATCAATTCGTATCAATCTCAATAAAAACTAATCAGGTCTTTAATTTTCTAAGCGTGATGCTACGTGTGTTTGAAACGGTCTCGTTTTATGTTAT
Source organism: Hydraecia micacea (assembly GCA_914767645.1). Taxonomy (NCBI): domain Eukaryota; kingdom Metazoa; phylum Arthropoda; class Insecta; order Lepidoptera; family Noctuidae; genus Hydraecia; species Hydraecia micacea. The sequence continues at coordinate 6,225,928 of OU611779.1, read as the reverse complement.
CAACATGTGAAGATACAAGCGAACAATGCAGCCAATGTTAGACGCTCAACATTTTCCGAGAATAATGACCTAACTATTCAACGAGCATTACACAGATCAATGAACAAAGTGTGTTCAAAAATCGCAAGCTCTAATGGCTGTGCTCCCAAAAACGGTCGTCACGATGCCGATGTGCAAATACGCTAACGGTATAGTCTGTAAGTGAGTGATGTTCGTAAAACTGGTGCTTGTGACGGACGGGTGAGGAAGGACGAGCTATGTCCTGCCGCTGCGATACCCAACCGGACGTGTGGGGCAGCACTAATACAGTGACCTCATCGTAACGGTTGCGCATACTAACCGCGAGCAATGAGCATGTTTTGGCTTTAAGCTAAGCCAAAGCCACCTGTTATTTAAACTCATACATGACGTACATAATTGTATGACAAAGTTTTGTTAGTTAAATGAGTTTACTTATGCGTAGATTGTAAGCGTCGAAGACAAGTTGCTAATGGTATATAGTCTTGTAAGATCTGACTTGGGACAATGATATATTTGGGAAGTGTGTGTCGGTTTAAAACATTATCTAAGTTAAAATGGCAATTCATCTGTAATAAAAAAATAGCAGGCACTTAGGTACACTAAACCGAAATCTAAAGTTTCCAATTATGCACGCTATCGTTAACCTTTTGGGTCATCTTCTGCCTAGCCTTTTCCCAACTATGTTGGGGTCGGCTTCCAGTCTAACCGGATGCAGCTGAATACCAGTATTTTACATGGAGCGACTGCCTATCTGACCTCCACAACCCAATTATTGGGTAATACGATACCCCTTGGTAAGTCTGGTTGGGTATGTATAGAAAATCAATCTTGTTACGTTGTTATGCGCATAAATCTTGGATCCCTACACAAGAACAAAAATAGACAAGCGATAACTTCCCATTTTATAGAACACTCCAGGGAAATAATTTCCTTTCATAGCGACAATAAATAGACAAAATAAATCAGAGCTAGCAAAGCGATGCGTTAAATCAATATTGTGTCATAAAAATAGTCTTCTGTTCAAGGTCTGAAAGAGCCAGTGGAAACAAGACCTGGCCAAGACTGGCATGAGCCACTGTGTGAATTAATTTTAACGTGAGAAGCTCTTGACACACATCTTATGAGCTCATACGTACTGAGTCACAACACAAGCCTGAAGGTCAATAACACGTCTTAATAATTTATCAAAGTGCAAGGAAATATCTTCCCCTTGATATGATTATGCATCCGTTTGGGCCGATACCAACTAGATTTTTTCCAGTGTCTTGGGAACAGACGATACAAATTTTATAGGCGAAATCACTGTGTTTTAGACGGGGGTGAATTGTCTGAGACTTGTTCATATATAAATTCTGTCCGGGTATCGAACCTGTAACAGGCGCAGAAAGCTAATATAATTTCACCCACTGTATCAAACGGTGGTCAAGCTAGTGAGCGCAGTCCATTTTGTTTACTGCTTTGAGTTAGTATTCAATAGTGAATGTGATATTGTATGGTCATACTGTTATTACATTGACTATTAGACATAAAAACTTGATTTTATTTCATCTTTTTAAGCTATGGTTTGTGCACCGCCACCTAGCATCAAGTAGCGATACTATTACAATTGAAGACCAACTCATCGTCACTCTGTTTTATAAGAACGTCGCTAGATGGCGCTTGATAAAGTTTCGATTAAACTTAACTTCTACTCGTCAATAGGTGGCGCTAGTGTGCCATGTAGTGTTTTTGTTTTCCTATTACTCGAATTTTCTTGTAGCTAACTATCTTTCAGAATTTATTTTCTTTTTGGTTTTGATTTGTTTTGTTTTGATTAATCTATTCGATTGGAAAAGCTAAGTAGTCCCTAAACATCGCAACGTCCCAGTTTGGCATGAATTGTTTTATTAGCTTGCCCGGTGAACTTCGTATCGCTTCAGAATCAATAAATGTGAGAAAATGAATTAAGTATCTTCATGTTTTTTTTTTTCGTGAATTTTTCCATGTTTTAATACTATAGTTATTTTGCTATTCTGGGCGGAGACCAAAGACTATATAACCACAAATGCAACAAATCAAATAGGTATCATAAAAATCGGTCCACCCGTTCTTGAGTTATAAATGGTGTAGGTAACTAACCCGACTTTGTTTTATTGCTATAGATTTGCAAATTAGGAAAAGTATTATAGGATACCAAACGACCAGGAAAACGTTATGAAAAATATTTATAAAAACAGTAGCCTTATGAACACAGGAACACTCATCACTATGGCATCTTCAATTTCGGGTCAATCTCTCTACACAAATATACCTACCATCACATTCATCCCGCGTAATGTGGTTACCACATGTGAACATAGTTTCCTATTTCATGTTTGCGATTCACATCATATCATAGCGTAGTCTAGTCAATATAGATCCAGCGCTTTTGTTTGTTCGGTCAACGACATCGTGATTAAAATATGATTTGTAAAGCGCCTATTTAGTCTCCGTGGGTGTTATTGTTCATACTAATTGGCGCAGGATTGAGGAACTCTGCGAGAATGCTATTCGCACTGCATCAGTAGGTACTCCTACGTTCATTTGTTTGTTTGGTGTGAAATATCCTCTGATTTCATCCTGAGATAGCTGTAATCCTAAAATATTGGTGTTACTTGCGGGGGCGGGGCAATAAATAAAGTCCGAGCAATATTGTTCTGGCAAGTAAGTATTACGAACTGGGCCCGATCGATCTTTAAGTCAAAAATAACGTCTACTCGAACTACCCTTCATTTTTCAATTTTGTGATGCCCTCATGCTAAAAATAAAATATGTGATCACCGGGGTTAATGGCCATTGGCTTTGGTTTTGACAGTTCAATAACATTCATTGAGTTATTTACTTTGATGAGCAGTTTTTTTTTAACATAATATGAAGCAATGGATTATCCTTCAAAATGATTCAGATTTTGATTGAAAGTGTCTTATGCAATTGGCGTGCAGGATTACGAAACCATAAGGCTTTCATAGTTTAAATATTTCAGATAGGTTTCCTATGGTATTCTAAGATGTCATATTTCGAACATCCATTCCCAAGAGTGCTTTTAATGGGAACTTATTCAGGAGAAGCTTTTAATACTATTTAGAAAAATGTTTTTCAGTGCAGATTTTGCTGGATCCGCTTGTAACACATCGTGTCAAACACGTTAGGCCTCAAGCGTTGCGACCTCAGTGGTGCTACAAGATGATACCAACCATTAGCTATGAGGTACCTACCACGGTTACGTGAGATGCCTTTCCTTTGGCTAGAAAATAGTGATGTATTTCAAATGAGGCCGTAGACGACGTAAATAAGCAATACGTATTCATTGAAGACCTATAGTTAAATAATTCCTGGTTAAGGGCCAAGTTTAAACGAATAGAGATAAAGTATCATGTGAAGAAGACAGTGTCACGTTTATAGGAATACTATCTTCTGCCTGCGACTTTGTCCGCATGAAATTTCGGCCTCGTCGCATCGCATCGCCTGCCCGCGCTATGACTTCGTTTTCGCTTTCGCGTTCTTCCTGATTTTATTTGAAGTGACATCTTCTTTAGGCGCGATGGGCATCTTTTGAGATGGGAAAAAACCATTGCACTCGTGACACTGTTACCGACACCGCGCTACATTCCGATGTGTTCGGCTGTTCTCGGGATGTACTCGGTTTTAATGTATTTCCGATATGTCAGTGAGTGATGGCAAAGTATTCTGGGGGCCTAAAAAGGCCACTTTAAGCAATTCCTCTCTCAATTGTTTTGTTTATATGACGCGGACGATTAAAAAAATACACCCGTAATTGTTCAAGTTTTCACTTCTGTCGGCACTTCCGGAGTGCCACCGTTTTTTATTTTGCTCGGCTCCTAATGGTTATAGCGTGATGTAAAATAGCCTATAGCCTTACTCAAGAATTGGGGTAATGCAAAAAAAAAAGCGACGGGTTGCACTCCGGGAGTGCCGACAGAAGTGAAAACTTTTTAAAATAATATTTTTAAAATAATTTCGACGATTTCGATTTTTAACTTTTGTCTTACGAATTTTTGATCAGGTCACGTGTCCTGACGCGAGTTTAAAATTTTTTACCCATTACAAAAAAAGTGTACAACGCCGCTAAAGAAGTTTTCACTTCAAAAATATGACTGGTAACTCCAAAGATTAGCGCGTTCAAACAAACAAACTCTTCAGTTTTGTTATTGGTAAGAAGGTACCTACTCGTATAATATGATAGATAGGAATGAGCTTTTTCCCGACTGCGCGACAGTAAAGACTGGCTTATGTTTTTCGCGTGTATTTTTGTATCTTTATACCCTCATACCTTATCATTAAAAACATCGAATTAAATTTTTTTTAATAGTAAAAAGTTGCAGTCGGATTTTTTTGCAAGAAACCTTTGAACGATAACTTTTTTCAAGTTAGTTTTGTGCAAGTTTTCTCTAAACTTTTCACTTAGTTTATCGGTGCTACGGGCTATACCTACGCCATGCTACGAAATGCATAATTTAGTCATTTGTTTTTGGTGCCTATTTTCAAAATTGTTTTAACCTTTGAACGAATTAATTTTAAAGAATAACCAAGTTGGTATTCGTAGATTGACTCACAGAGCTAAAAATTGTAGTGTCTCCTTAAGTATATTATATTGGTCTGACCGCTCTGACGTAATGTTTTGAGATAGTTGATGTCAGAATACCTAATATTGCCAAAAAAATTATGACTAAAAAAGTCAAGTTTGTACTTTGCAGTTGGGCAAGAATCAAAGGATGCGGTTTACTGTTTTAGATTATTGACCAATTTCCTGTGTGTTTTATTGAACATGGCGGAATTTTAAGTACTTTTCAAAAAGTTTGATACTTTCCTCATATCACTTTGAAAGTATTAGTACACTAGAACGTAGATATTTACATCTATATTGGATTGGTTCTGTGAATAATCGATACATTATCTAACTAGCAAATGCTCGCGGCTTCGCCTGCTTGTATATCGGAAAATATTCCATGGGAACGTAACGTACACTACCAGTACCACACTAAAAGTATTTAAAAGTACTATAAGTGTTAATCCAGGTTATAAACTATCTGTGTGCCAAATTTCAGCCAAATCCGTTCAGCCGTTGCGCCAATCCGGAAAATACATCCAGACAGACAAACGAACAAAAATTCTTCGTTAAAATTTTATTATACATATGTAACCAAAAATCAATAGTCATTTCTTCAAACTAGGCTGAGATCCAGCACTTTTCGAACGTCAAAATTAGATAAGACAGTCCCCCAAAACGCCCGCCATTCACCACTTCCTAGTGCAGCAGAAATGGCGCAACAAACTCCCCAACAACCTATACCCCTTTTTATCTCTTTTATATTCCAAACGGGGGGTGACCAACATAATATGAAATGTCCAGAACTATTTACTTAGGTGACTTACTGTAAACTTCAATATTGACGGAGCAATGACGGGTAACCATCTGCTTTGGAGCTCTCAGCAAACAATCGCTTCCCGTGTGAAAGATTACATATCTATGATCGTTTACTAAGCAACATTGTTACTGTATCAATAGACAACAATACCTATACGTTTCAGTTACATACAACGTTAACTCTTAGAAAGTAGGTTTAGTGTTATAATTGTTGGGACGTATCTGTGAAGTCTTTCGCTAAACCAAGTGCGCCGTTATTCCCTAATGTCCGGGTTTTGAGTTTAAATGTCGATGCGATGAAATCATATGGTTAGAAAGGAGGTGACTACCGAGATGACGACTAATAGAGAAATATGGAAGAAAAAACATTGGCGCCGAGCCCAAATAAATTGGGATAAGGTCAGGAGAAAGATGATACATATAGGCAGCTTTAACTGCACTGCATTTCTATCTGTAACTCATATGGTGTACATATTAAAGAGTATTATTCTATTCAGGCTTCAACTGTCTTGTTTAAAAGCTAACCCTTGCACCCCTATGGTCTAAATTATTGCAATTAATTTAGCTTTCATAAGTAGCTGTCTTTAACTGTCCTTTAAAGCTCTCTCTTTGTAAAAGCTCTGTAGCTAGTCGCTGTTTGTTTAACAACATATGCTGCAGTTGCATACTGTTTTATATATGCAGTTTTGTTTTAATGTTAAGTTGCGAAAACAATTTTCATGAATAAAAAACCTCATTTACATTGAAACTAATTATGAGAACAGTTTCAAAAACTCTTGTGCAAATACACCAAATGAATGTCAACGAAAATATGATTGTGCAATTAGTAAATATAGAGTATGAGCTGTAATCTATACTAATAATAAAGCTGAAGAGTTTGTTTCTTTGAACGCGCTAATCTCTGGAACTACCAGTCGGATTTGAAAAAAAATCGTTTTGCATTTGATAGCGCAATTCTTGAGAAAGGCTATAGGCTATTAACATCACGGTAGGACCCTTAGGAGCAGAGTAACAAGAAAAAAAGTCAGAAACAACGCTAAGCGAACACGAAGTAATAGCTCTGGCAGGCGATGCAATGCGATGGGTCGGGGGAACAAGAAATTTCACGCGGGCGAAGTCGCGGGCAGAAGCCAGTTGTAAAATAACGCGTCAGTAATTGTTGCAGCCCATAATGGCCCAAGATAAGAGACCTTTGACTTTTCAATTAAGCTCTATTAAGCAACACAATACAATTTCCTTGCACAATAGCTATAAACGCTCAGTGTGAAATTGCTTACACACTGCATGTTCATTTGTTTGTACTATTTTTATCTCGGCTTAACAGGCATCGGCTGTTGTCTCTACTCGTTGGATCCCAAGCGGTTAAATGCAAATATATCAGAACCGAACCGGTCTACCGCTCGAAATCAACGATAAAGTAACGCTTATGTGCCAAGTAGCAATGCTGTGCTATTATAAAAAAAACTTTTTGACACTCTTTCTGAACTAATAGACGAGATTGTGGGGATTTGTCCACCCCTATGATACTTTAACAGAATAAAAATACCATGTATCTGCCTTCTATTGTGCATCTCTGGATTAAAAAAACAGTGTAATGATGTTGTGCCCCGTGTGCTCCGTGGCCCTAGCCGATTGTGAAACTAGGCGCGCAAACTAGTTTTAAAAAAGTGTTGACAACTATACTCTTTCGATAGGCGCGTTCGATTCAAATCCTTTGTTGCGTGTTTAATAGTTGACATGAATTCATGAATATCAAATGGGATTTGTTTGTGAGTTGAAATTGGTGTCCCTCACGAGTGGTAACGGTTCGTACGTCGATCATCGGCGACCAGCTGCGAACAGATGAGCGGGTCTGAGCGAGCAGGCGCCCTCCGCGCAGCCGCAGCGCGCACAGTCGGTGCGAGCGCGACCCGCCATGCGCACCTCTGTACCGCGCGTCATCAACGAAACGAATACTATCGAAACATTCGAATCAAACGGTCAACTGTCCATTGTCAAATTAGTATTGAAAAGTGACAGATTTATGTCCAGTGTCAAGTTCAGTGTTTGCGTTCGGTAGGACTTTCTGAGCACTCGATTGTTTATGTTTACTACTGTCGGGGTCTCATATTCACGTGTCATTTCACGGATTAACCTCATTTGAAAGTATTCGAGAAGAAAATGTTTTGTATGTCCATGCGCTCAATTTAACGGATTGTTTACCTACTTTATTTGGTTTGGTGTTGACTATTTCCGTGTGCCTGATTGTCATTGTACATGCATGTTTATTTACTTCATTAGTGCTTCTGTGTTCAGATTCTAGCAGCTTTTACTGGAAACTAAGTATTATTATAATTAAGTTATAATTAAAGTAAATTCTATGAAATCGTGTGAGGCGACATGTATCGTGCAGTTAGATGTGTGTTTGTGTGACATTGAGGAAAAGTTTTTCCGCTAAGTATTTACTCGTTGCGGTGTAGGTAGAAATTAATCATGAAATTCTGCTGAATTACCACAAAATTAAGGGTTACTTGTCTTGCCGAGTTACCTAGATATTTCCATACGTGTATGTTTGGGATGTAAACAAGACTTAAGTGTTATATAGTCATAAATTCCCGTAGAGCAATTTGTTTCTAGATAAGTTATTTATTCCTGACTTTTAAATGGTCATAGAGATATTACATAAACAAAACATATATTACCTACTAAAAAACGACCAACAATTTGATTTCATACATTATTAAGTAGGTACACGCAAGTATTGCACTAACTACGAAAGCTCTAGCCTACGCCTGTTGCTACGTCAACCACGAGGGGCACTGCTCTGATAGTACGAGTCTATAAAATATCGATGTCCGTTGCTAGGAGCCAGGCGATGCCAACAATAAACCTGGTTTATAATCCCCGATAGTGGCCCAGTGGGTCCAGCTCTCACCGCTACTTACCATGCAATATCTAGAGGAGGCCTCGCGTCGCGTCAAACCTCTCGGGAGCTTTTCCAAAGAGGCCACGATTGTCTATGTCTAGGCCAACTTTCCTTGCCGACATTTCGAAATTCGAACAGCGAAATGCTAAATTTTATTATTTACATGTTCATTAAAAAAACGATGCGCGAATAACTATAAAATAGAAAGTGAATGCCATATCGTGGATATTGGGTAAATGGCAAGTCAGGTGCAAATAAATAGTTAGTGATTAACTAATGGCTTAGAAAAGTTGTGTTGCGTGTTGAGGCATCAATTGAACAGGATTATTCGCTTACGAGAATAATAAATTACAAGCTATTCTATTATATAAAATCAATTGATTAGGTAGATATTTTTTACCTCTTTATCATTTGGTGTTAGAGTCTCGTGAAAAACCTGTAGATGACATTTTGCAGTTTTTTTTTTTCAAAAAAACATATGTTCAAGTTATTGTTAAACGCAATATTGACTGGGTGCCTCTAACTTTACACCCACTATGACTCCTGTCCTGGCAGCTAAAACTAAACATCTGCCGGTCCATTCTGTAAAAATCTCACCGTGAAAACTAACGTGAAGTGAGCTTGAAAAGAAATGTCATTCCGCCTGATCACCTATGTTTTTATGGTGAGTTTTTTATAGAATCGCACTGCTGCAGTCCTGACTCCCTTGGGGAGTCCCTAAACAGTAATTGAACGCATAACAAGATGTTCAATAGCTAGAAGAATAATAATAAAAGCTTTTATTGATTCCTTACTTACTTTCGATTCAATTAAAATACAATAATAAATTATTGTTTCCTTGATGTTAAAGAATCAAATCATAAATGGTGTCGCGGTTAAAATCTCTGTGATAAACGTGACAATCTACAAAACAGACCAAAAGAATCAGTACAGCTTTATGCTCGTATAAATAGCTTAGATGGCTTATAAAGTGTACTAGTTTACTATTGCTCTACTAGTATTAGTACTTAAGTGTAGGAATATGGCGATTTTATGAGTTTACTACACCCACATACTTTGTTTTTCAATGCAATAAAATAGTACGTGATACATCGTTCGAGGAACTCTTAATTTTCAGTACCTACATTTATGGTAATTTAGATGTAACGAGTGCATTAGGAATGTATTCTAGTATTTTCGCAGTTTGCAAGGAAACTAAAACATAATAATTATTATGGCAATGTTTAACTTAACACTGGCTTACAATATTTAAAAGTGTCTGGTTTTTCTGCGTTTTACTTCAAATTACATCACAAAAGTTAGCAGGTTGTGTACTAGAAGTTGTAAATACTTTCGTAATGTTATAACTAACAGTGTAATGTTAAATTTAATAAAGAATATTGGAAATTATGTCTATTTCAACTTTACATAAAATATCTCGAGTACAACAAATGTATAAATATGTATACCTACACTTTTCTCTTTCTACGTTCCGGCAAAACGTTATCATCAGTTTAAGTGCACTTCGCTGTAATTAATTACTGGCCGAGCTTTTTACTAATTGTTACTATTCCACCGACACATACTCGTAAGATCAACGACTTTAGATGCATGCTTTCTTAAAGCGCAGGCGCAATGTACATTCATATCATAAAAGCGTTTATTCTCCATTATTCCGTAGGGTGATTTATTTAATGATAGATGTAGAGCATTTCCTCTTCGTATCAGGCGCGTGTGCAGGTATACGAGTAAAATGGTTGGTTATTTTCGTTCATTGACCGTGGTTAACTGATGTTTTTGTCGCCCACCGCATCGGGCCTCAGGAATTGTAGCACGTGCCTACGACCGCTACGCGCCTGCGCCGATAAATTACAACTTTTTCTAACATGTAAATCACATACAAAGTTACACTTGTAAGAAACTGAAAATTAAAACTTCAAATAATTCTAATGGTAATTAAATGTAGATTAAATATTTAACAATCCGTGAAGTGTACCTATTTGTTAGCTACAAATTCTACGCTAATTAAAATCAAAGCCGTCAAGTAAAAGTCATTGTTCACAGGCACAAGATAAATATGTTGATAATAAGTAATTAGTGTATGTTAAACTGTAAAGTCTTAAGGACGCTATCACATTTTGAACTCGCTCAAGTTTAGGTATCTGAATCGCAACACAGCAACATTACGCGCACGCACACATTGAAACCATTGTTCGCTCGATTTTTATACGTAACTTAACTAATCTTGGTACTTGAAGATATTTTTTTTTAATTTTGCTGGTATTTATTTAGTAAAGTTAGTTGTAAGTTCGCAATCGAATTTGGTAAGTGTTATTAGTACTTACTATCTGCGTGATAATCATGTTTTTAGTATTGTTGAAGTTCATCAGTCAATACGTTCATTACTAGGTACCCAAAAACGACCTTAACATTTTAGTATTACACGGAACATCCACATTTATACCACAGTCTGCTGTTAGTTTGAAAATATGTACCTAAGTACTTTTAAATATTATTTTTGATGTCAATTGTTGGAGTATTTCATAATCAAATACTAGCCTGGGAGTTTATCGTAGAGTTTCGTTGTGATATTTAAAAATAATCATTCCCTTATGAAAACAGTAAGTATTTTATTTACTTAAAAATTAAAACAAAGTAAATCAAAAGTAATTTATTCAAATTAGGCTGAGAATCAGCACTTTTCGAATGTCAAAATTACAAAAGACAGTCCCCCAAAACGCCCGCCCTTCACTTCTTAGTGCTTTCGCTGGGAAGAAGTGGCGCAACAAACTCCCCAGCAGCACAGCTGTCTTTTCACATAGAAAATATTTCATTGTACAGACGCCAGCACATCAACCTATTACAATCTGTCAGATTTCTGTAATAGATTTTCAACTTTATTACTAAAGCATAAGGTTCAATGTTCATTGGGAAAATTTGACAGTTAGGTGTAGGTTGATGTGCTGGCGTCTGTACTACTACTATACTCCATAGGTTTAGGTAGCTAAATAAAGGTAAACAAAAAAACCACGCGACTTTCTTAACCGACTAAACGTAATACCAGTCTATTCAGTTGTCATGCTACGTCACAATTGTATTCTTCAATATAGCAACATTATTATTCACTAAAAAAATTACTGAATTGAAGAGGAAAACTGTGACGTAGCATGACAACTGGATATACTGGTATTATGAAGAAATCGGCCGTAAGTCGATTTGTCACAAACAAAAATCCGCCACCTTGAATAAAAAATGGATGTTATATTCGTAATCATCACCCCGAAAAACCCCAAAATCGACTATTAATATCGAATGTCTAAAAAAAATATTTCCATCATTTTAATTTGATTATAAAATAAATATTTATACAATCTTTATCCGTCATCTATATCCACTAAATAAATAAATTAAAAGTAAAAAAGTTTTTTTCAGATTTAAGAACTCATATTTACTTAGTTTGAAAATTGAAAAAATTAAAATCAATCAGATCATCTTATTTACTTGTTTATCTACACAGGTAAATCTCGCAACAAGCTTTTATATCATATAACTTGTGTACTTATTGACGTTATAAGTTGATAGTAAAAGTTTTAAAGGAAATTTTTATTTTATTCTTTTTAGCGCATTTAACTAAAAGCTTGTTTTAAAAAAAAGTTTTTACTTTTAATTTGTTTTTACTTTTTAGTTATCGCTTGACAGGTTTTTTTGTGGAGTTTAACTCGCATACGTATTCTGAGCAAGACCTTTCATTTGATACCCATGTTGTAGGAAAGCATAAAAAACTTAGTCCGCTATGTTTAGAAGTCCGCCATATTGCATTTAGAGTAACGTCACATTGTTTTTTGAGTTATTCTCAGCAAGCCAAGTAACTAGTCCACCATCTTTAGATGACCGCCATATTAGATTTATAGTGACGTCACTTTATTTTTCGAGTTATTCTCAGCAATCCCTTTCATTTGATACCCATATTGTAGGAGTGCATTAAAAATAACTAGTCCACCATCTTTAGAAGTCCGCCATATTGGATTTAGAGTGACGTCATTTTATTTTTCGAGTTATTCTCAGCAATCCCTTTCATTTGATATCCATATTGTAGGAGTGCCTTAAAAATAAGTAGTCCGCCATCTTGGGCGTTCCGCCATTTTGGATTTAGAATAACGTCACACAGCTAACCATGCATTGTCATCCAAACTAAACGTGCATACAAAATTTCAGCTCAATCGGTTGAAGATATATCTGCTTCAAAATTTAGTTGCAAGAGTCCACCCGAACAAACATAGTTACATACATGCATACATACATTGCAAGTTAAATAAAAGCTTGTAAAAATTACAACTAAGTATTTGTTTCTGAAACAAATACCAATAATCGTACTTAATTTTATTTCGGTTCGAAAAAGTATCAACTTCGTCCGACCTCAGTACACAACTCGGAACTCACTTTTTTACGTAATTATTTTTTGCGAGAAAGCGACACAGACGTGCTTCCACGAGCGCTTCTGAGCGCGGAATGACGAACCGCAAGTGTCCGCGGGTAGAAAATGTATGGAGAAATTTGAGAGCGTTTCTTATTTGTCTCATAAATGAAAAAGTTATTTATTTATCTACAAAATATTTTGCTTATCGTATAGAGGACTATATAAGCAACAATATCTTCTTATTTTTAAGTTAAAATATGCAGTGGATTTAGCTATATAGGTCCTTATTCAAACCCCTTTTTATTAAATTTCTTGCGATTACTGTGATGGTAAAAACGTATTTGTGTGAAAATTTTGTATGGGGCTATTTAATTATTATGGAGCCATTCTGGAGATGAATATATTATCTTTAATTTGAAACCAAGATATCCTTGCAGTTGCGACTCCAAGTTCACTAAAATGGTACCTGAAAAGTACTGTTATTCGTGGAAAAATGTGATAGCGTCCTTAATAGTTTTGGCCTAGTTTGTTTTATAACAGCTTTTAATGGATCTTGTACTCCATTTGAACTAGCAGTTATGGCGATCAAATGATCTGTTATGAACTCATGATTGTACTGACGAAAACGTTGAAGCGTGGCCTTAAGGAGCCAGGGTAGTCTGCGAAATTATTATTTTTTTACGTTTTTCAAGTGCCTATGTATCTATTTACATAATTATAATAATTAAAATCATCAATACAACCCTCTAAGTTCATACATGTAACACTAATGATTGATTTCATAAAAAATTAATTAAATATCAATACCCTAGTTGGTTAACCACTGTTAACTGACCTGCTAGCTGCAAAAAACGTAAGAAAATTAGACTTTCGCAGGCTGCCCTGATGCTTCCCTCTTAACCTTTTAACCGCCCGACTTTATATGAGTTGTAGTGCACCAAGCGCCCGAAAAAAAAAAAAAAAATACCGATGAAACGAGCTGTGATGATGTAATAATAATACAGATTAAACGAGCTGTGTTATTTGGTCGTATATATACGACCCTGGCGGAATAGACACGAAAATATTTGTCGGATTTATCCGACGTAAGCGGTTAAAAGGTTAAATTACGCGAAATGTCTCTAGTGTCTTGTATTTCGTGATTTCTTTAGTAAGCCGGTGCTTGTGAAGTTTTTTCCGAAGGAACAGTACCCCAGTGGTGGTCACGACGTCGCATCTCTTAGTATCAAGCCGCTATAACAATTTTCAACGTACTTACAAATAATTGCGTTTTCTAAGCACGACTCGCAGGCGTTGACCCTTTATTCACTTACTGGCTTTTGTTTAATAGAAGAAAATATGGTTTTTATTTCGCTGTAAAGTGACGTTCAATTTAAGTGCCGCCAAATGACTTGATAGTTTGGAAAAGTTTCCTGTTTTTCATTGGAATCCTGCCTAGTTTGCTACCTTCTTTGTAATAAAATGTGAATGTAAACTTGTTAATATTTAGCACTGAACAAAAATATAATTAATGTAGGTAAGCTTTCAAGTTCTCAGCCGTCACAATCTTGTAGAAATTAAAGTATATAGGTAAGTTCTAAAATTGTTCCATTTTGTCGAATGATATGGATTTCAATTTACAACATCACAAGGCTCCCGAAATACAATCCGCTAGATAAAGGCATGTTAGATTAAATAATGATACTCTAACAGATGACAATTAATTTGAACCAGGGCTTCAATTGATCCCAAACTAGATGGTTATACGGGCTCACTCCTTTATTTAGTTACAGTTCAAATAACACCATCGGTTCTATTGTAGAGTAAATGTAAAACAAGTAGCCGTAAATTATGTAAATATTTACAGAAGTAGCCGTTATTCGATATCAACAAATACTAATCGATACTTCAAAATAAATTCCCAAGTTAAATCTAACACATAAATATTCAGAACAACTTGCCGAGATCTAATATAAGGAATTTCCCTGGAGGGAAGGAAACGAAGCCGGTCAACAGTTTCAAACTAGCCACGAACGAATTACAATCTAAAATTCTAAATCTTTCAATGAACATACACCTGATACACATTCCGATCAAATTATTCCACTTACAGTAGCCATGTAAGAGTAAAATAAACTTTGGAACGGACGTGAGTCCAAATAATTCGAACGTAACGGGTCCCGATACGATACCGTAACGTACTGGACCTGTTACCATATCTACAACCAGTCTCAAATACATCCGGCAACTTTAACACAAGCCTCTTTGTATAAATTACCTATTTTAATGTACGTACTCTAGATTGAAAATAACTATAAGACCCTTTGATATCTCCCAATAATTGATATCTGCGAGGTTAAATATAGGATCAATAGGTACTATTCCATTTCGATAGTATTTCTTAACGGTTATTGTAACGTTATCAGAGTTCGTGAGACATGTAGAGTGCATGTTATGCATATGCTCATTGTTTGGTTTTATTACGCGTTGCTGTGCTCAGCTGACCCACATAGCAGTCGTTCCATTTGAAGCTGTTTCACCCATTAACAACGGTGACGCGTATTCGATTAGCGCTGCAGTCAAATAATTTTATCATTACTATTACGTAGACTAGTACCGTTTATGGCTATAAGCAGCTGTAATGTATGAAATTTAAGTTATGGTGCCAATGACAGTACGCAGACCTGTCTCCTTATAAGGTTTTATTAAAGTATTGTGCGTATCTGTGATTGAATAACTATTTTGAAAAATATGCCCAATATCAACATACATAATAGCCCAATAGTCCTAGGCCATTTTGGCATAAAACTAACGGATGAGTCAATTTGTATCGCGAAACGATCCAAATAATACTTAAGTGCATGTTTGTACAGCTGCAGACACCGACAGTAGTAAAATTGTTCAGATATTTTCTTTAGGTTGAACAATGAGAGTGACATAATGTGTTTATAAGGCTTACCAGTGTGGATGTGACTTTGGGATGAAACCAACAGTTCTTTATTGTGTCGCCGTAAAGTGATGGTGGTGATCAGCAATGCCAGATTGGCGATACAACGTGCTCTCGACCAACGAGGCGTTCATCGACACTGAAGGGGCGCCCATGCGGGACCCACTCGCCGCCAGCTACCCGCGCCGCGCTGACCGCAGCAGACCTCACCACACTTGCCCCTACACCACCATATTCCTGGGAGCACGCTCGCATCACGCTCCCTACAGATTACCAGCTCTGCAAAGCGATTCTATAGATCCCTATGCAGACGTCTACTCTGTGGACCGTTCGTCCAACCTCACCGATACATCAAGCTTTGCTCGCTATGAAGACTGCCGCCCACAGATCGACGAGATCTCATCAGAAACTGAAGATCAGGTTTACAATGATGAAAACTCGACAGAAAATGCAACGTTACAAGTTCAGAAAGTGCCATACACTTCAAGCGTGTTTTATATCTCAGCAAAAACTGACACGGCACATAAAGAGGTGGTGCAAACCAATGATGTCTTTCTTGTGGAAGAGTCCGATTCGGATGCATTATCATCATGCACTTGTGACAGTTTTGAACGATGTGAGTTTGACTGTAGAGACTTTGAGCCGTTCTCGGACACGTGTTGTTGCGATCCATTGAGTGACGGTGTTTGTAGTCGTAGTCCTAAAGATGTCGACTCTCCAGAACACTTTTGTGATCGTGTGGCGGAAGAGGACGGTGTATCAAACCGAAGTGACATGGACGGTCTGGACCTGGCTCTGTTTGAACCGGCGCAAACTGAGTCTGAAGAATGCGGCGAGGGGCCCGCTCGCAATACTGCCGTATCCGCCTCAGCTACTTTGTGCGGGATATTATACGCGCTCCCTGACATCAGTATTGGTAAGTGACGTGTAGACTAATTTATTCGCAGTTAAGCGCAGGCATTCCGGAACCGCTGTTGTGATAACGCTCAATTATAGTGATTAGGAGCACGGCGAATAGAGCAGCCGCGCTGTACCGCCGTGTGGTCTGCGTCAATCCGACTCGTATCCGATACGAACAACGGTGTGCGGGAAATTACTATCGCATCAATCACTGGCAGCATTGTCATACTCGTAGTGACAACAGAGCCAGCTATCGGCAAGCAAGCATAATAGACCGTAAAGGTACTTATCATAACACACGCAACGTTACCTACATACCTCGCAAGTCATGTTCTTGATCTTGATCGAATGCCCATTTATTTAATACTAGATGTAACATTGTCGATACGAGTAGGCCTTCATTAGTATACAAATCGATATTTGAATTGAAATGAGATTGGCGAAGAACTAGTTATGAAAAATAAAGTTATCTATAAAGGTATCACGGATGTGCCACCTATAGCATATATATATACATATATATAAAGTAGCAGTGACAGAAAAAAACTAAAAACTGTTAGCATTCTGTAATGCGGAAGCCAACGAAGCTTTTATATTGTACTAGCGCTACGTACAAATTGCGTACCGTTAGTCGCAAGTTTCTAATTACCGGTAGCGATAGAGGGCGATTGTTGCTTCATGCAAATCTGATGGATACCGGAGCAGATAAGCAAAGATACAGAGAGATACACAAGCAGGCAAACATATGGTGTAAGTCAATGCTCTGTATTTTTCCCGTTGAAAGCACACATGGTGGAGAAAATGTAACGGGCACTTTACGTGGTTTGGGTCAAATTCGTTATATGAGTAAATGAATGACTTGACCCTTATTCATCCACTCAATAGTAAAATAAAGAGCAGGAGGATGATGATGATATTCAATAGAAAAAATACTTAAATAACTTAAAACGAATCGAAATTTTACGCCATAAATTAATACAAGAACGAGAAGTCTAAAGTTTACAACTTTGCACTTTTGTTTTGTAGCTCATAATTGTAAGCGTACTCGTTGAAGTAATTATTTCCGTGTGAACAAAAATTTTGTAATGTCGGTCGTTAAATGTTTAAAACAGCACGTACCATTAAAATGCTCCTATGGATTTTTAATGGGGTCCAATTGTGTTCGCCGATCAGACAGGTAAAGAAACAAACATTCTGGCTTTATATTTATTTGGTTTTTTGGCTCTTTTTACTTCTTAATACTTCCGTGGTATAAACAAACTTATTGGAAGCTTCTGATTATCTACATATATGTATTTAGTGTGTCAAAACGCTAAACAATCAATACTCGTTAGAATACAAATGGCATAATTTAAGGTAAAGAATATTATGGTTGATCATAGAACCTTCGGGTTTCACAAATTCAGCATAATCTCAAGTTTCATCATCCAAATCGTCTTGACCGGCGAATCGGTGCCGGTGATTAATTTCGCTCTTAACACCGAAAATGATAGGTCTTAAGATTAATAAAGATAAAAAATTTGCAAGCTATTATAGTTCCTATGATGGAACTATAATAGCTTGCAAACATTTTTTTTTAGGAAAAAATAGTACCTGCCTATCTTCCTATCAAAACTGCTAAAGTTAAGAATAAGTGAGTAGCAACAACACGCAGCCGTTAAATTCAAGGTTATCAGATAACTTACAGATAGACGCAGTTTTGTAAATTGTAATAATATGGAATGGTATTTTCGTGACATTGTTATGGAGTGGAGAACATTCATAACAAACGTCATTGCGTTCATTGTTAAAAGAGCTAAAAGTCGCGGGACGTGGCCTACCATATAACCAAGTATTTTACAATTCGTGAGAAAGTTAAGGGGTCATTGCTGTTAATATTTTACGAGAGTTTGTCGTGGTTGTAACGTAAAAATCGTTCGGCTTTACTTCGAAATAACGGTTTGGAGTTATTTTTGCATCGTCATTTTCAAATATGACCAAAATTGTCTACATGAATGAATAAACTATGCATATCTCCAGTATTTGAACTCCTATTTTAATTAGAGTTTACTTTTAGTGTTATTCATTTTTAACCGACTTCTAAAAAAGGAGGAGGTTCTCAATTTTTTTTTTTTTTTTTTTTTTTAGGTTTGTTCGCGCATAACTCCGTCGCTTGCCAACCGATTTGAAAAATTCTTTTTTTGTTGGAAAGGGTATACTTCCCAAATGGTCCCATAGTCAACAAGTCGGGATCTGATGATGGGATCTTAGAGAAATCGAGGGCAACCCTCAAATTTTATAGGCTCACTTATTGTTTTTCGCATATTTTATTAAGTATCTTGTGTATTTGCGTATGGTTGTCACCATCTCAGGTAGCTGAGCTGATGATGGAAGGTACAACTTCTTAACAGTAAGAAGTTACTCGAACAGGCAAGGGTCCCGTTTTAGTAAATTATTTTGATGTTTGGTATGGATAGGGCATTTGCCACATTTGGTCTCATGATCATCATGTCATGAACTGATGCTGCATCAGGATAGTCTGCAGAGTGCCTAACTCCTCGACAACTAACAGCAGATATATCGTGTTTAGGCTCATTGAAAAGGGCTCGATGTGTGGATAAATGTACTGTTAATGAGGAACACGAGAGAGACCTGATGCTGAAGCCAGGAGCATCAGAAAAAGTACAAACCTTGAAATTACAGCACCATAGTCGTGTTTGGGCTCATTTTAAACAGGACTAAATTATAAGTTCAATGCAATGTTGACATAAGTCTGGCCTGATGCTGCAGCCAGGATTATCAGCATCTAGTCTAATTAATGAATAAGGTATGCTTCAGAGGTGGTCCCATATAAATTTTATGAACTTTGCTTGGGTAGTTTTGGAATTAGATTCAACAATACGTTTGTTTTCCACTTAGTTTATATTGAAGATGTTTATCTTCCTGTCACTAATATTCACATAGCAATTAGTGTTATATGAATTTGTATTATGGGGTAGGTACAACTAAAAAGCGAAAAATAAAAACTTTTTTACAAAAAAAAACAACCGACTTCCAAAAAAAACACTACAAAGTGAAAAATAACTTTAATTTCGGAAGTCGGTGTCAAAAAAACGAAAATGTGGAACCAACGACACCGACTTCCAAAATTAAAGTTATTTTTCACTTTGTAGTGTTTTTTTTGGAAGTCGGTTGTTTTTTTTTGTAAAAAAGTTTTGTTGTATGGTTTAGGTCTCAGATCATAAACTCACGAATAAATAAGCATTTTCTAAATTCAAGAGTACACCATCTATAAAATAACTTTTTACTATTTTACAACCTCATTCTACAATAATAGTAGCCTTTTGATTGTGGAAGTAGCAGTTGGTTTCTTTATCATTTAAAACATTCCTCATAAAACAACTTATAAGTGGTTTTACTTCATGTTTATCAATTTCTTCCAGTGTTTCCAAATGTTTTTAAGAAACACGGCCACCGTGGGAGCGATCACCTCTGCGTCATGTGCTTTGCGTACCCAAAAGGCCAAAACAAGGAAACTTGTGTTGATTTACACCGCATTGTGCCGACGTGCCAACTAAAAACTGCAAAGTATTATTATCAAAGGAACATTTCCATCGGATTTAGTCGGAAATCTGATGCATCATGTTTATGCGTCTATTGTTGTTGAACTTGATTTATGAACTAATTTCGCGAAGTATGCTTTGAACTAATTTTAGTACCTAATTATTTGTGTTTGTGCACTTCTGTAACTGTTGCTTTGCAAAGCTTTTCTGTCTTCTTTGTTTTGTAACCGACGCGTGCTTTAGTTACACAATTCGATCACAAGTCTTCAATCTTCCTAAAATCTTATAAGCTAGTAATAATCTAGAATCAGATTTATCGATGTCTTACCCAAAATAGATTAAATGTCGACTCGCTAATCGTTGAGATATATCAACATCATAATTACGGGAGGTCATTAATATGTATGTGCAGTAGCACTCGCTCAGTGCTATAAACGGCAATAATTACTTCATGTCGGTTTCCGGCGACTCATCAACTTCATCAAGTCACCACTAACCACCTCCGCAATTCTTGAGAATGTTGCCGGTCCCGTACAACTTGTTACAAACCAATCAGAGCCCATGTCAAGCTTCAATACGACAAGCAATCCTATCTTAATACTCTATGCAAATATTATTCTAACATTCGTACTGTTTAATTACGAAACGTCCGCAATATACAAGTAGAGACTTACATAGCTCCACTAGCTAAATGAGTCGTACGTCTGTCCGAGTTATGACCGTCATCAGCCATAAATCGGGCCTACTATAAGATGGGGACGATTAAATTCAATAACAAGCCTCGGTACCAATACTAAATCCCGCGCAGTTATAACCTCACATGCTCTTTCAAGTTTCTTATATGGAATCCCAAGACTATAACGTCAATAATCTTGCTAGACTCGATCAGGGACTGGGTGCGCATCCTTGTCCAGTTATGTATGTGATGCAATCGTTTGCTTATACTTTCTAATGAGCTTGCCCTTCCTGTAAGCCGCTTCTTGAAGGAAGCCACTTGCGCATGCACTTAGCACTTCGCGTGCAGTGCAATGTGAGGCAAGCACAGGATTTAACATTTCACTACACGACGTTTTGATTAAAATACAAGTTTTGTAACTTTAAGATGTCAGAATGTCGAAAGTTTAGTCTTATTTTCAATGCGAACATGAATTTAAATGTCGGTCAGTATACGAATAAATCTATAATTCACTTGACAGTCACCTGCATTTTGAATATGAATAATTAATAACTTGGCGATTATATTCGTCGCGACAAGCGGACAAAATGCAATCTTAATTATTAAATTCAAAATGCAAATTTAGGTACTTAGGTAGGTATAACATACGTTGAAGACATTAATCTATGGCTAATGAGTATATTGCATACATTCTAAAACACAAACAAGAAAAGTAGAAAATCAAAATATAGATAAAGAAGAATACGTGGTACAGTACATTTATCTTTAATGAGATCGTAACGAAATTGGAACACAACAATATTGAGAATTTCTTACGTTTCGATAATAGAAAAAGAAATACCAGGACGGTCACCTACTACCGTAGTTGCAATTTCGCGTAATAACCAGCAATTTGTATGACAATACGGATACGGAATTGAGTTTACGGTATCTAATTATGTCATAATGATTATATGCGGTTGTGTATTTTGGAGTAACTTGGGAGCATACAGTTACTTGAGTTCGTCCGACTGTGATACTGGACTTTTAATGTTACAAAAATAATGTTATTGCTGTAGGCTTGGCGGCATACTTCAATATGAAAGTTGAAGTTTATTATAAAGATAATTCAAAATTATAAGAATTTTGGCTGATGACAAAATTAAATGAAAATTCAAAGAAACCTATCGCTTAGAACCTCAACTTAATGTTTGCGCAGGTATGGTAATACTCGTAATTTCATACATTACATGCAGTCATAAAACAATTTCCAATCGTAATAACGTCTTCAGGGCTATTTCTGTCGCAATCTTGGTCCTGTTGGCGGTTTACTTGTATGCAATGGAGAAAGTCTATTAGGAAAGCGGATCCTGGCATCAGGCCAATGAACATAAGTTACACAAGAAGGATTGCTGAGACTCGACAAGGACTAACGTACAAATCCCTTTCAAAGTTTTGAAAATTATAGTGTTTGCTTTATCAACTTAGCTTAATACAGTTCATTCGACATAAGCCGAGTGTTTTCTTAATACAGACATATTTCAAGTTCTGGCAGTACATACATAATCGGTGTAGGTATATGACTCAGACAACTTACTCTAGTTTTATCAGTATGTTTGTCATTGCGCCCAAGGTGAGGGCGTTCGTAGATTTCATTTCTATTTGCTTATTGATAAAGGAAACGCCTTCCAAATATTTATCAATCTTGACTTAAAGTTCACAGCTGAGTTCGCGTTTCCCAAGAATGTTACTTGCATTTGTTTGAAGGAAGTTTTTACGACCCGCTGCATCCTTTCAACTGCCGAGAATAAAAATGAACAACGTTTCTTTGGAAATGCAATGTTTTACAATGAAGACATCTTCAATATCGATTCCGAATACCGGTATTTTGTTCGCTTCGATTGCATAAATATGTCTATTGGTTTTTTCATCCGTCCAAGGGGCATTGTCTCTATTGTTTGTTGAGTGACGTGACGTGCGGTTGTGAAATGAAATAATTTGATGCATGATTGAGACTAATTTGAACAATTTTTCATTTCAACACAATCATTCGACCTTCATATCTACATGTAGTACGTAATTTTACCATAATGGTGTTAGTGTGCGTACGTTTTGGGTGGCGATCGCATATAAAATCATTATTATAATTACATCTCTGATAATATCATGTGTTCATATATGGAATATTGGCCGTTGATGGTTTGTTATGGCAACTAATATTTGTTTCCAAGAAGTAATCGTGTATTGCGTACGAATATACAATTTACATAACATCTTATGCGTTTGCGTTGACGGTATGAAGATAGTTATGATCAGACATGATTACATTATCTTGAAAATACGCAAATTACCTTATTATTATTATTATCTGCCAACCCGCACTGGGCCCGCGTGGTGAATTATGGCCCACTCTCTCTCACCGAGAGGAGGCCTGTGTCCCAGCAGTGGGAACATTATAGGCTGATTATGACGCGAATTACCTATATATTTATTGCTCCATCATTCTCACCCAAAAAGCCATCGATTAGGAACTTAATAAGTTATGACTAGTAAATTAGTAAATTAAGGGGTTTCATGGTTTTTATTGAAATAACAAACACGTAACTAATACACAGTGCCTTATTGGTAATAGTCAATTTCGCCATCAATCATCAGATTTTGTCCAATACCATAATTTTGTTGGAGAAACAGTTCTCCAAAAACGACTCTATAAACTACAGAGTTTATAGAGTTCGTGTACGAACTAACTCTATAAATGTTTAGAAATTACCTTGTTAGAAAAATGTGTACGATTTCGAAATTGAGTGGTGTCGTTTATCTTGTGGGTATCTTGTCCAATGAAAAAGCGCTTTAAATAGCTACTATCTACAGATAATTTACAACTCGTAGAGAGACAAATATCCTTGATAATCATGGGAACGGACTAAGAAGCCTAGAATACAGTAACGAAGTATATCGCATAATTTACATACTGTTGGGAATCGGAATGCGTTTAGTAAATAAATTAGGAGTACCGATATCTATCGTCATTCCATAAATGGTGTTTTGATACGTGAGATAAATAGCCTCGTGTTTTATTCCATAACATAAATATCTTCAAATATGTGGCTGGGTATGGTTGATTTAGGCACCGGTTGGTATTTATTCGATATGGCATAACTGTTGAATATATCAAGAGCCTTTCACCAAGCATCCAGATTCGGCTGTCTTACTGTTAACGAAGATTTATATCTATACAACCATCAACAACTAGCTGGAACCGGTTACGTCAAATTTAAGCTGCAATAGATGAAGATCGAGAACAATTTATTTGAATTGCATTCATAAGATTTTTTGCTGCATTGCAAATTTTCTGAATAGCATTCAATGAGCGGTCGGCAGCTGTAGTGTTTGGGGCACGCGCGTCGGCCGAGGCGCGGGCGCACCTGTACCAGTGCGGCCACTCGCCCGACTGGTCCAGTTTCCCCAGTTCACTTCGACGCTGACGTCACCTTCACATATACTTATCGATTAAAACTTTCAAAGTGATAGTGACTAACTAAAAGTCAAGGCCGCGTGATACATTGACTGTTTGTTTGTTATGCACCTGCACCACGAGTTGAGCTTACTCATATCTATTATTTATAGCTACTAACAACTGGCCCAGTTTCTTAAATTGTCATGCAAGTTATCATGGAGATTTTACTAGGTATTTTGATAATATCACTCACGTTTTTCTTGTCTTACACGTAACATAAGTATTAAGTTTTTAGGTCGTAACATAGGTGT
This sequence comes from Hydraecia micacea, assembly GCA_914767645.1. Taxonomy (NCBI): domain Eukaryota; kingdom Metazoa; phylum Arthropoda; class Insecta; order Lepidoptera; family Noctuidae; genus Hydraecia; species Hydraecia micacea. The sequence continues at coordinate 6,201,411 of OU611779.1, read as the reverse complement.
GTGTATGTGTGTGAGAGCAGAAGGGTGTTCAAGTCACGATTGAAGGCTTGCCAAGATCGTCAGGATCAGATTCGTATGGACACCCTTGCTGTGAAGCATTCCAAGGGTGACTTTCGTGGTTTCTGGAAAAGCACAAGCAAGGCTAATGTTAGGTCGGGTCTTCCTGTGAGCATCGATGGAGTGAGTGACCATGAGGACATTGCAGATGTCTTTAGGGCCCATTTTTCTATACACTCCCCTCTGGGGCCTGCGGGTAGGGTTTTCAATGCTGAGATGCCGAACGAGGTAGTCGGGGTAAGGTTTATTGCGAGAGACGTGGATAAAATTATTAAGAATACGTCGAGAGGCAAATCCCCGGGGCACGACGGCCTCAGCATTGAACACCTGCAATATGGTGGCCCGCATATCTCCAGGGTCTTAGCGATGTTCTTCTCACTGTGCGTGAGCCACTCTTACCTGCCGGGAGATCTTATGAAGTCTGTGGTGGTGCCTGTGGTGAAAAATAAAACTGGTGACCTTGCCGATAAAACAAACTACAGGCCTATTTCACTGGCCACCATCATAGCCAAAGTTTTTGACGGTCTGCTTAACACACAGTTGAATAAATATGTAAGTCTGCACGATAACCAGTTTGGTTTCAGACCTCAATTGTCTACTGAAAGTGCTATATTGTGTCTTAAGCATACCGTCAGATACTACACGGATCGTAGGACCCCTGTATACGCGTGTTTCCTCGACTTGTCTAAGGCCTTCGACCTGGTGGCGTATGATATCCTTTGGGATAAACTGAACAGTATTAACTTGCCGCGTGAACTTGTGACTATCTTCAAGTATTGGTATACGCATCAGGTCAACAGCGTCAGATGGGCGGGGGCAATGTCGGAGCCATATCAGCTGGAGTGTGGAGTAAGGCAGGGCGGATTGACCTCACCAACCCTTTTCAACCTCTACATGGATGCGCTGATCGTCGCGCTCAGCAGTCGGCATGTGGGTTGCCATATTCATGGCGTTTGCGTCAACAATCTAAGTTATGCTGATGACATGGTGCTGCTGAGCGCGTCGGTCTGTGGTTTGAGGACCCTGATACAGGTCTGTGAGGAGTACGCAGGTAGGCATGGGCTAAAATATAATGTTAGCAAGAGTCAATGCATGGTTTTTGGAGCCGGGGGTGCCAAGTGCCTGGAGAATGTACCACCGGTTTTTCTCAATGGTGTTCCCCTAGACAGAGTGGACCAATTTAAATATCTGGGGCACTTGGTCACGGCTGACCTCAGGGATCATGCTGACATCGAGCGGGAGCGGAGGGCTTTATCGAAAAGAGCGAATATGCTGTCCCGCAGGTTTGCACGTTGCTCTAACCAAGTTAAGATCACCCTTTTTAAGGCATATTGCACCTCACTGTACACGTGCAGCCTGTGGGCTCGCTACACACAAGCGAGCTACAGCGCCCTCCGCGTCCAGTATAATAACGCGTTCAGGGCGGTGTTGGGGCTGCCCCGTTTCTGCAGCGCCTCGGGCATGTTTGCGGATGCGCGCACCGACTGTTTTCACGCCACCATGCGCAAGCGGTGCGCGTCCTTAGTGCGCAGGGTGCGGGCCAGCTCCAATACTGTCCTGGTGATGATAGCTGAGCGATTTGACTGCCCCTTCATTAGGAAATGCTGTAGCAGACATTTATAGATATTGCACTTGGGTTTTTATTGGATCTTGACATATATTTAGAGTGACTTCTTTTTAGGGGGATTTTGACCATGACATTTTTGAATCTTTTAATTTTCGTGTATTTTAATTGCTTTGACATTTTATTTTAATTTTAATTCTGTGGCCTTTTAAAATTTTTATAAAATTTTTATTTTTGTATTCTTTAATTTGTTTTATTTTTATGCATTGAGATTGTGTTCAGAGGGTTTTTATTTTTATTTGGAGAAATTTTTATGCTGTGGCAGTAGGCATGGTGATAATATGTTTTATGTTATGTAATATGGGTCTTGCCTGAATTAAATGAATTTTATTTTATTTATTTATTTATAGGTAACTTTAGCTGTCTTGAGCGCGTCATGTACGCTCATTTCGGTACGTGGTCTCCATTCAAGAACCAGTTTATATCTAAACATTTATTATATCTAACATATGTATACATTCAACGTAAAACGACGGGCAAAGAATACAAAATTGTAAATTCATTCATTTGAATTACTTTTACGGTGCGTTGTTCAAATGTCGGATTTAGTCTCACGAAAGTAACATTCAATTATGCACGGCATTTGAAGTACTACAACAGCTTTAATCTACATAATACTGATATTAATAAATTGTACGTTTAGACTTGCAAATTCCATGCTTAGCGTACACTACACTACATGGAATAAACCATTCAGAAAAAAAGCTAAGAATAAGAATACATTTTCTTATAAAAAAAGCTGCTCGAGGAAACTAAATAATCCGGACAAAGCGTTTAAAATGACATGAGATAAACGACGCCAGACCTAAACAGTCGGCTATAAATAAATTAAAAAGTCAAGTTCGTATAAATACAGTGAAGACGGATGATCAATGATTTTTAAATGGGCATTGAAATAATTCTGTGCACATCTGCAACCCCTCGGTACAGCCGACAAAAGTGTTATTCATGAATTGAATGTAAAGGCGGAGAGTTCGTGACTTGTGTCAACTGTACCGTAGTACGACTTAATTCTACTAAGTCACAGAGCGCTCGCGTGTGCAGCACATAGCAATTTGAATAGTTTATTCATGTGATTATAATTGATTTCTTTCTTATATGAATGAGTGTACGCAGTCTCACGGAAGAAGTGACCTCTTTTTATCTTTGTTCTGTGTTTCATTCATAAGCTTCCATAATTCATTTAGTGAGCAGATAAATATAAAAGTTTATCGAGTATGTGCCATACGTATTACTATTCTTCAAACATCCTGCGCAGTTTGCATAACGGCTCCTTCATATATTTCCTGTTCGGTCGTTACTTTATGGGTTTTCATGAAATTTGTGTATTATTTCAATTTATATTATACGCATAATACGAAGGAAGTCCGAGTATTAGTTCTTGGGAGCTCACACGAGTGACGCGTGCGCAAACAAACGCGTTTCCGGTGGCAGACAGAGCACTCGCTTATAGAGAAAGTTGTCAAGCCTTCTTTCTTAACAATGCTCTAGCATTTTGCCATTACATGATGTCTCCGGCTTTTTTTGGATGATTAGTCGCTGTAGGAAGAGATTATGAAACTAATATCGGAGTGCTTCATAGAAACCCGACGTGATTGATGTTCTCCGTTACCGTTCGATCTTACCGTGGGTTTTGCAGGAAGTTAATCGTTTATCCTAAAATAATGAGTTTTTATGATAAAGAGATCGATACTTACTTCTTGTGCCTCAATTTCTTGTTGCTCTTCTTATCCAGCTTTGACTTCCTCGAGGACCGATTAATCAACTTTCTTCTTATTCTGCCATATGTATGTTCAGTTTCACTATAAATATAAAGCCAAAAAAGTTTTGGGCAAAGGATTTTAACATACCTTGTCTTTATTGTCACAATTTTTACACTACGGTAAATGTGTTTGTTTCATTTCCAATTAAAATGCCTGAAATAAGGAAAACTTTCGTACATGAATGTACAAGATTCAAAGTTGATGCACTGTAGCTTCAAGGCAGGCCAGGTTTCGAAACAATGCAAGTGTATCTTCTAATCTACAAAGACTTGAACATTATGAGCATGCATGTGTCTTACTAAAGGCGAATTGGCTGCACACAAAGAGAAGAGCATAGATGTAGTGTCTGATACGAAATATGAACAATAAGTAAAATGCGCCAAGTTAATGTTCCAACCCGATGCGTGTGAAATAGCCAGCGTCAACGGACACGCCGTCGTTGTCAGCTAAATGTTCCTCAAGTTGACAATGGACACGACTTATGAAATGTGAACCACAATCTAATTCGCCTTTATTTCTGAGGGAAACAAAGGAATTTATAATACCCAGATCGTATTACTAGCACGGCCAGGGAACATTCCTGCTATGAGGAAATCCTTGAAGGTGGAATTAAGGGTAATTTAAACCTTTGTGTGATTGTGATTTTCGTGCTCGGCTCGATCAGTTTATTGCTCTCTCGCGTGATGTGTATGTTGCAGCTAATCAGCTTTGAGGTCGTAGGGTTTCCGCTGCAAATAATGCCAGTTATCCAACGCCACATCTGTTACATCAACCGTGCTATTGTGGGAACTGTTGCATACGTTTGTAATTATCACTGTATTGTTTGACTATGGTTTCTTTCTAGGTAATAAGAGCACCTACGCAACCTATATGCACTTTATGATAATCAAGTACGTCGAACCGTTATTGTTTTACAAACATTATATCATTCTTCCTATAACTTTTCATGTTATTTATACGTAAGATTGATTATACAACGTGTTTGATTTACAATTGGGATAGATTTGAAACACATTTCTCATGGATATGAATTGTGTTCTGTGGCTGTTATTGACTTAATAGTTAATAGACGTTGCGGTTGATGTTGATGCTTATGTTCGTGCCACAAACAACTGTTGGGGCAATACCATTGAAATACTTATAACGTAGGAATAATCTGATCTACTTTCTCTACATAGCGTGAAGGGCTCGAAAGTAAGTCGCGCGGGATGTCGACATGTTGCGCCTACGCACTTCAGAAATTATCACCTGGTATGAACTCGAGATCACGTATTGTGTTATAAATTAAACCCAATTTATTTCAGTGTGAATGAATAATCTTGTAAATTATTTACAGTACGACTATCAATGCCAAACGGGACAATGGTGCAAGGTCTGCATCCAGCGCTAAATGTTAAGTTTACAGGCTGAAAAAAAGAAATCACTTAAATAAATCTTAACAACCAGCAAATTATAAGCTCTTCAATCCTATTATACCAAAAAGTTCAAACCACTTTTATTATTCCGAACACCTTGTAGGTACCCACTTAAGTATTCAGCTCACGACAGAACGCATGAAATTCTACACAAACGGTGCCCATGCGCAGGCGTGGCGTTCACATACCTGCGTAATCGTCTGTCAAAACGCTCACATTTTTGACGCCCAGCATTATATACGAAGATTAACTCCTACGCGACAATCTGCCTGACGGGAAGCTTACATTGTCCCCAATGCAAGCGTGATGGAGATATAAAGGCAAATTTGATGCGTTAGTACTTCGAGACGTTCCTTAGAACATGACGTGAATGACATACAAATATGATTAATGAAAATGTAAGTATGCCGTCGTCGTGATGAAAGGACCGTGTTTGAATTTAACTGCGTGGAATTGTTACTAATGAGTTATGTCACGTAATAAAAGTTTAGATTTCTGTGCCATTGTTGGTTAAAATATGGTCGTGCTCAACCTGTTCGTCTCAGCTGTAACAAGAATCGCCTCTTTCCAGAGAACTTGATGCTATTTTACAACTTGGAGGTAATGCATTAAAAATCAGTAAGCTCTTTTAGCATATGGGCGGCATGAATATTATAGTTTTACCTACAAGAAGAAAATTGCATACTATTATGATTCCCACGTTCCTAGTCCAGTCTACGTTAATGGTTAGTTTTTATGTTCGTACTAGACACTATATGTTTGTATGTGTATGTATATGTGGGGTGATATAATTACGTGTATAAAGTAGATCCGTGTGTGCAAACGTATAATTTATAATTGTGCCCGCTTGGCGTAGCTTCAAAAGGGCGACGACCTTTACAGCCGGTCGACAACTGACCTTTAGGTCTACTAAGGGCAGGAAAACTATATGCAGGAATCCTCATTTTTTTCTCAAGTTGAGTTCAAGTTTTTACGCAGAATAGTGAAAAAAAAATCTCGTTGTCTATTGAACTGGCACACGGTTTAAAAAAATCCCTACACAACTAAGAACAGTTTATAAATAATTAAGTAAGTATACGGTTTAGAACCAACATGTGTTGGCGCTTCATCATAATCGTATAAGTATGAATATTATTCCTAGCTATTATTTTCCCTTAATTTTTAAATTATTTCAAAGGTTTGTTAAAGCACCATATTATTTCTGATGATAGGATTTTAAATCACAATTCCTGGTAAACTCACTTCTCATATTTTGCTTAGTGTTGTTTTTCCTAACTGTGCAAATCACTTACAAAGTTAATGAGGTTGAAGTGATAAAAACCTGCGTCAGTTTGACCTGACATTTAATTTTCATTGAGTAACGAATGTAACGATTTAGAAAAATAAATTAATGTTATAACGTAACACCTCGATAAGTGTTACATGATAAATAATTAGTTTTTTTTTTGCAATGATTGTATCTATGATTTGGTTGGTAATATGAACTTTTATATATATTATATACACCTATACACATCTTTATATAGTCGCCACCATCAGTTTTTGGCAATCTAGGTACTTATGTACTACTGAAAATTGCTTTCAGTTTCATTACTGAGAAAATGATTAAATGTGATTGGCTACAGACTCCACCAGATTTCGTAGGTCCTTAGCAAAACATGTATCAGCAATTTAGAGATCGTGCTGAAGCAAAAGGGGCCCATCACATCATAAAAACGAAGAAGATAGTCGAAAATTCAAAGCTCGAGGTCTTTGCTTTGAGCTTTCGACTGTCTTCTTCGTTCGTCGACTACAGTGAAATAGATTTTAAATATCACATAATCAGCCTACAATGTGTCTACTGCTGGGACAGAGGCCTCCTCTCTTTTGAGAGGGAGTGGGCCGTAATCCACCACGCGGGCCCAGTGCGGGTTGGTAGATGTCACATGGCTTTGAATTTTTGGTACTAGGACATGGTTTTTTCACGATGTTTTCCTTCACCGTTTTGAGAGCAGCGTTGATGAAATAAATTACACATAGTATCTCGCCGTAGATTTTAAACATTATCATTAATTAAACTCGAGGTAGGTACCTACCTAGATTAATAATAGCTAGAAACACTTCACTCAACTCCCTTCAACCTGATTGTGGCCAGTCGACGAGTTGCGCTTCAAGGTTAACTAGTTTAATCAATTGTTAATCTATTCCTCAAATCTTAATGACATATTTATAAAATAAATTAAGCACAAGTACAACACATCCGTGAGAAACAATTAATGTTATATTCACTCGTTGCTTTGCAATGTATTTACATAACAAGTTATTACCATATTGTTATTAAGATAAATATAATAATAACAAGTCGGTTAGTTCCCAAATTAGGCAACAATGTGTTTTTGTGTCTGAATCTGCCAGTTGTTTGAGATTTGACAAGATTACACAAATAAGATACTGTAGAGGTGACATATTGCTGGAATTGGAGCACTGTTATGCAATGCTAATTGTTTAAACTTGAATTGATTAATAAATACACTGAAAGTTCTATAAGTCATGGTTTGTTTTGGTCCCAGTACCGTGCAGATGAAAATAATACTGGACAATAGACAATAAAGTATTCGCAATGTTAGAAGGTAGATCTAACGTGCCACCATCGGTAGCTATCCGTTTATCTATCTGTCGTGGTGTCGGTATGTTTATAAATAAACAGCGGGCAACATGTTGCGTCGGTCGTGAGGTTCGCCTGTTTATTTCAAGTTCATTGTTGTGCGCCATCTCGCGTGAAGGCGCGGCGCGCGCCGCCTGCGCCTGCGCCGCCCTCCCACGCAACCGTACCCCTTCCCCACAAATACTGAAATTATTCATTGGAAAGGGAGCCGTTAATATGCTCCGTACTTTGTCTATATAAACCAACTTGCCTACTGTTTACATGAAGGAAGCATAAGGCCAAACAGAGAAGGGAATAATAAACTGGAAAGTGGATTCTGTTGTTAAGTCAAAACGTAATGATACTGTGCAGACTCTTGCAGTTTACATGTTTATCCAATAAAGAATATTGTTTTATGGATCGTTTAAAAACTTTTTTATTGCAGTCTCACCTACATACGTGTTTTAGATAAGTATTTTTTGCTTTCACCCGTTTTACAGACTACCAAAAGTACAGGTTTGCTCGAACCGAGTCTGGGGTCCATTGCTCGGTTGTATAATATTATAAGGCAACTTGTATCCAGACAAGTCTTTCTTGTTCGTTGACGAGTCGCGAACTGCACTCGCTTTGGCTTGAATCATTGCCGTCGGCTGGCGCTAACTAGGTGCCACCGGCATTACCACACTGACTGGTAATCAGGGCTATCTCCGATCTAAGATACGATCGCCGGATACGCCTACCTACGTGAAAGGTACACCGGCAGAATTATGAGCTATGTGTGTTATATTCATTAAGCCATAATAAATAATTTGGGTGCGTCTCATAACGTATAAACTCATTTGGTCTAATTTCATTTTATTATCGTTCATAAGATATAATCAACGTGAGATATACCAACTGTAGATATAATTTCTTTACATATAACATTTATTTATTCTAAAACTTAAGTAGTATAACGTTGTTTGATATAACGTTTATGTAATCGAAAATCATTTGGTCTAAAGTTTAATATGTATATTATTTATTTAATCGAAAATCATTAGGTCTAACGTTTAATATAAGTATATAAAAAAAACGTCATTATGGTACCCCGACTCAGAGTACCCCGACTCGGATAGGTTAGGTTAGAAGGCTAAGGCGGGAGCGCAGCGGAGCGGAGCTCCCGCCTTAGCCTTCGTGGTTATTTTTTTTTAAACCACCCAGAAATAGGAGCCCCGCGAAGCGGGGCTCCGTCGACCTATCTTAGCGCAGGTGGTAATCAGTTACTAGTTATGTTTAATATCTACTTAGGTTACTATTACCTATAACTACGATAGAACTTACAAAGAATAAAACAAAGAAAAAATACTTTTAAATATTTATTAAATAAATAATAATTCATCATATTAGTCTAAATAAGTTTTATATCTTTTGAGTGGTATGTCAAACGATTTTATATTGAATGTATGTTATGCTTATAAAAATTAGTTTTTATAAAATTATATCAATCGTTCATTATATTAACTAATCGCTATATTAAATAAAATTATAGGTTCCGTTGTTATATGTTGTTAATATTAGAGATTTTGTTGTTATATCATCTATTACTTACCCAAATAATTTGCATCAAAATGCAATGTCACGCTATACCTACGTAATGTAGAAGTGGAGCTTATTAATTATGTAATTATAATTATGTAGATATTACGTAACACATAATTGAATAATTATTAAAAATGCTTCAATAGTTATTTAATATTGTTCTCGAACAATAGTTTCTGAATATTTCGTTTATTATCATTGTTATGGGGTTTTCCCGACGTAGCTCGTAGCCATATCATGGTGAGGCGAAGTGTGCGTGACTTAGACGCAGATAGTGATTTTGATAGCCGCCGGCTGTTTTCGAAGCACGACGGACTTTTAAAGGCGATTCTAGGTTTACGCTCATTAACTATATTAGTATTCTCTGGCGGCTTTGAGGAGCTCTTGAAAGATATAACAGATAAGATAGTGTGTGCTTTGGAATTGCGGACTTAAGTCATATTTGAGCACAAAGAAGTTTATTGGTGCTGGTTTTCTTAAGGTTTAAGAGCAATTTATTTTGCTGCTGAAAGTACATGGGGAAATATAATTGGAGTCTGTCTACATAAACAATTTGCGAGTGTGTGTTGTGTTTCATGTTTACGCAACACAAAACGCATTAACATTTCGTTCAATGATAACGAGTGAAATTAATGTTAATTAAGAACTGTATGCACCTTTTGTAATGCAGGTGTGATTGTGTGTATTTCGAGTGTATTTCGAGTACTCCTTGAGGCAGTGGTGTATGACCAATATTTTTATTATAGATTCGTATCAATATTTTGTAATGGCCCGACAGGCTAAGTAACAATTAGGTAAAAAAAACCGGTCAAGTGCGAGTCGGACTCGCGCACCGAGGGTATTTTTCCTTTACTTGTGCTACATGACATTGCTTCTTGCCAAATTTCATGATTCTAGATGAACGGGAAGTACCCTATAAATTTTGATTCCCTTTAGTGTCGAAATACACGTTTTTTGCGGCATAAACGGCCGTATCTTTTTTTTACGTTAACTTAGAACTTTGATTTTTTCACAGCTTTAAGGGGTTGTAGACCTGAGTATATGGTTTTAATTTCAACTCGATACCTCCACGCGTTCACGAGGTAAAGGGTCTTGACAGACAGACAGTACGGACAACAAAGAGATCCTATAAGGGTTCCGTTTTTTCCTTTTGGGGTACGGAACTCTAAAAATCACTTTTGGTGTGCATAAGCAACACAATATCATAAAAGTTTCTACACAAATAAAGACATCAATTAATTTGAATAATAAACCAGTTTTAGCTATTAACATGCAACAAACCAGTCAGTTCAATAAGAAATAGGCACATGAAATCAATAATTAATCCATTATCTACCTTCGTTTTTCATGATAATTTTATTAATGAAATTCGCAATACCAATGGATCAATTAATTTAATTTATACAATAGATGATAGTGCTATTAAAAGTTTAAGTTCTATGGGCGTTAATAAATGTGCTTTCTACACGAATAAATATTCTCGTGTATTCAATACAACTTGCCGACTTGCCTCAAGCGCTGGTTCGAGTAGGTGTGCTTTGCTCGATAGATTATCACAAAAATTCACTACGTCGCCGTGGGTGGGTACTAGCTCAGCTTACTATACCTACGTAACATTTTATATGCCAGTAGGTGCATTGGCATCTCAGAGTAAACGAAAAATCTTACGGCAGCTGTTTATCATTCCGTACAAGTTGAGCAGGCTTCGAAAGGAAACGATTTACGATCATATTCGTCAGCTACGGGACGAGCTACATACATTACTACTTACTTAAGCAACATGTGATTTTTTAGGATGCATATAATATCGTATCTACAATAGTCTAGTGCGGAGTACTGAAAATACCATTAGTAGCTTAAAAAGCGTCGTTTACACTGTCACTAAGCACTTCTCTAGTCGAAAGTTGGGCTATATTGTTACACTGTTTGATGTGCACTATACCTCCTTCAGACTACACTGTAAACTAGACTAAATAATGCAGTATTATGTAGTATGGTGATACCGTTTACTAGCTCGCGTGCTTCACGAGACAAATAGACGCAAAACGACGATATTACGAGCATAATTCAGCGCCATAAAGCGTTGCCGGCAACTGTATGAGTCACGCCGAACTGTTATAGCAATAACCCAAAGAGAGTAAAATTTATTTGTTGCACAGTTTCACTGCCGTAGACAGTACAGTACATTGCGTGAATCGATTTTAGTCTATTATTTGATGGGCATTCGAACTTTATTTAAGTTTTATAAGCAAGCTTTACATGGGACTTAAAGATAACTGGCGAAATATGGGTGTACTATTATATAGGTACCCTTCGGGGATTACAGGCGTGATGTTATATCTGTTGTTAACAAAGCTTTTAGATACTTATTGAAAGGTTACGGATTATTTATTTGCTTTCTAGTAGCACAATCAGCCCATAATGTGCCCACTGCTGGGACAGTGCGGGTTGATAGATGTAGTTTTGGTTCCAGGATATGTCGGTTTCCTCACGATGTTCTCCTTCACCGTTTTGAGAGCAGTGGTGATTATATATAAATTAACGCAAAGTAAAGCGCCTGTCTGGGTACACTTAGTCTGGGTGTCTGGGCGCACCTACGACCTGCAGCCGCAGTCGCAGCCGTTATCACTGGGCCAGCACTGCTCTCACCTCTCTCGCTATCTAGTACCTAAGTTAATATCATGACTATTGATGATTACTCATCAAGTGCACTTGCACAAACTTTTAAGCCTACTTTCCCGGACAAAGTAGAATTACTATCCTTGTCCCTTTTGCTTATCGTATACTGAATCGTCGGTCCCATGAGTCACTGTTTAATAGATTAAATGGAACGCATTAATCCATGTGGACGCAGCGTCGCACCACCGCTGGCTTTTATTAGCTGAACAAGTGCTTCAATTACTGCCATTGTCCTGTTTAAAATCGACTCCAGGATTTTTTATAAGGGATATTTTTAGATAGCAGATACAATGGCAGACATAAGTATAGCAGTTATTTTCAGATCGTCGATCTTAATTGCCTTGGGTAAAAGAGCTTTTATAAACAATGCTTTTTTTTTTTTTTCGTAAAGTAATACAAACTATAGTATATCAAAAATAAACAGAAATGACTTAACATTACATTTAACAAATATACTACCTATTACATTTTCCACAGATTACAACTAGGTATACTTACCTACGGACGGTTATAAGCTCACGCTTATTTTTATGCCTTTTTGAGCGAAACAATACACATAAAGAAACTTCTATAAATTGTTCTACTCATTTAAAAGTCCGTCAAAGTGTGTGTATATGGTTAGTATTCATCAATCAACGGTAGTATATATCTAATGTCTATTCTCTTTAAGCGCTCTGACAGCCAATTGAGCGAAAGCTTCTGTTGTAAGTATTCAACAAGTGATGAATTTGCAGCTGCATCTCATTCTCTACAAAATCTACAAATAGTTTTAAAGCGCAGAGCATCATTACCTGATATGGCTTCGAGGGGCATGGACACCTCATGTTTGTGTTTCACGGGCCGTTTGTTTACCTCGTAAGGAAGAACCAGTGTAAACGAGGCATAGGCCCCATTGAAATCCGTTTATTCATATTGTTTTAAATACTGCCTTTGTTTTGAAGTTACTTTGTGCTTGTATTCAGTGGTGTGACTAATCACATGTGGGCACGCTATTATAAAATACTGATAAAGAGCGCGTTGAAAGGTTTATAATAAAATATGTATGGGAAGTAGACGTCCGTAACAGATCAGTCGTGCCGCTGCTCAGATATTGGTCCATCATTCGTCAGGTTGACCCGTTTTTCTACTCTGTCTGCGGCAATCAATGCCGTAACATATTGCATAAACTACTCAGTTGCCGACGAGTTGCATCGTGATTATTTAAATTGTAAACTAAACCTTTTTATAACTTATTGAAGATAACGAGGCAGCTTGTTAGTGTTGTCTTATATTGTGGGTGTATCCGATTTGATAGGTTTACTATGAATAATGACTTAATATTATGATAATGTTAGATAACATCTCTTTTGAATATAATTAAACTTTTCTTTAGGCAGTCTGTGATCTTGCAAAAGAGGTTTTTATCACATACATATGGCTTTACTTCAGAGCAGCAGTGGTGGCCCAGTGGTATCAAACCCGACTCCCCGATTTACGGTCGTGATTTCGAACGCAGGCACGCACTTTTTGTGAATTTATTTAATCACCATTACTGTCAAAACCCCTACCTGTGTGAAGAAACCAGCATGTCCTAGAACCAAAATACGAAGAAATGTGACATTCACCAACCCGTACTGGGCCCGCGTGGTGGATTATGGCCCAAACCCTCACAGAGAGGAGGCCTGTTTCCCAGCAGTGTGAACATTATAGACTGATTATGATTATATGGCTTCATAATCAGTATTCTTCATCAACTAATCAGTCACGAGAGCTTTCCGTAAAGCCGATGACAACAGCCATTACTCATTAGCCCACTATGTGCAGTGAAATTGATTTACATGTACGTTACGCCACACCTCGCCGCGCAGCGTGCATTTAATTCGGATCTTTCCAATTTTATCTGATAGATGAATGGCCCACTTTCCATAATATCTCGCGGTATCGTCGTATACGGTAATTAAAAACTGTCTGTACACGATACAAGTATGGAAATATATAATTATTTACCTATGTGTATCACAAAGTCACGTAATCTTATAATATTTTATGGCATGTAATGTAATATTTACAATTAAATAATACCTACTTATTTAATAAGTTAGTACCTTTCACTTGATATTATAGTATGATAACGTAACGTAAGTGTTTATGTTATTGACTTATTATGTTTATTACGGCTACATGGTTGTTCTATTAGATTTTTTTGTTGTTTTATGGTGTAATAAGTTTTGGTCGTAACTGCGAAGAGAGTTAGACGATGGATAGAAGAACGTGGTTACAACAACAGTCTAAGTAGACTTTATGTATTTCGAATAGATTCGAAATGTATTACCATATACTTATATTTTTCACCATCATTTTATTGCTTTGGCTAAGTATGGCTCGCTATTTCGCTAAGCTATAAGGAACATTACATATTGGCAAGTATGTGCTAAACGCGACGATCTCTCAAATCTCTCTTGGGCACTGAAGAATTTAACCACTTTTTCATTTTATTTTAACATAAAACTAAGGTTGCAAAAGAAGCTATGCAAAAACAAGTTTTTCAAAGCACTATTGTATTTATAACTTTCACTCGAACTGAAATATAAGGTTTCTTTATTTTCTTTGTTGCACAGAAACCTCTAAACCGCTGATTATTATGCAGATAGATCATTATTTCTTATACCACTGAAAAGTAAAGATGAGCGATATTACAAAAAGCTGATTTCGACGCGATAGTGTCATTATCGACTGGCCACACCGTTATGAAATGTATGTGTATCTTCTAATTGATTTGTCGGGTGTCCAAATGCGGTCGATGGTGATTGTTAATTAAGCATAAGTACAGACGCCAGCACATCAAGCTACCCTAAACTGTAAAATTTTCCCTAACAACTTTGAACCTTATGCTTTAGCGTTAAAGTTGAAAATCTATTACAGAAATTTGACAGACTGTAGTAGCTTGATGTGCTGGCGTCTGTACCTACATAGGTATGGCGTAAAAAGTCTGGCCACCAATAAGAGGTCACAACCTTCGTGGTGCACCGGTGACATGCTGAAGTGGACTGTGTATGTAGTTTACAGGTATCTAAACTTTTTGTGTGTTTGTCACCAGATGGGGCAACAAGCGCGGTGGCGGGCGCGGCCGTGGGGGTGCCACTGTCCTGGGAGCCGTTTTACTGCGTGCTGCAGCAGGACCGGCGCATCCTCACTGCCTACACCAGCGAAGAGCTAGCTGTAAGTAGAAGTACCCACCCTAAAATAATATTTCCCTGCGTCTTTTACCGCCCCTAGGCCGCCTACTAACCATGCGGATATGCTAAAAATTTTACCACTGCAAGCGCTATTCTCATAAACCTCGATACGAAGAAAGAATTAGAGAATACTTGTCTTGTATATTTATGATGATTGCAATTGGCATAAACATGATTGAGTCTATAAAGCGTTCATTGCTTCCAGTACAATTATTTTGATCAATATATTAGGTACCGTGTGTTCATTGAAACGGAACTATCGACTACATATTCAAATATATTATTTTTAAGTATCGTTCTTTCGATTTGTATAGCTAAAGGATGTTGGAACTACTGTTAAAAAACTATGACCAATTATGTAGGTATATATGTGATTGGATTAATTTTCAGTGGCAAATAATTTCAGTTCACGCGGTCTATTTCACAAACGCATAACCTATGAATCGAATGTCCTGAAAACATAATCAATTCGTCGTAGCCAGGACGTTCTAATTTTTTTCCGTCTTTGCCAGTTTTAATTTCGATTTTATGTAGACAAATCGTGTAGTTTAGCATTCCGTATGGGTCAGTAACTAATGCCAACACGAAGGTTTTATTTATTACCGTATAATCATGGAAAACCGGATGCGGTGATGTTACAAAATTTGAGTGCAATAGAGCGTGACTATTGTCGAACACGTTTAGGTTTTTATATTTGGCACATAAATCCTTTTGTGTATCCACAATGCATTAGTCCTCTTTGCATAATTTATGCTAATCCAAAGAACGAAGGTTTATTGATATTATACTGTTTATGTTGTAACACAAATGTCACACAAATGTCATTTGATTTTATTAATAACAAGATTTTAAAACGATTTTTTAACTTCTCAGTGGTAGCAGATAAGAAATGTCTTATTTTTTATATGTCGTGTAAAACTGATTCCTATATCCTATTTACAAAATAAACATTTTCATTTCATTTCAATAAAATCAAATACGTTTATTTGTGCGTTTGTTTGTGTTTATATGCTCAGTCTGGCAATTTTTTCCTTTGCGTGGTTCTACTTTTTATGACTTACCAAAAAAGAGTAACTCTCGTTATACGTAATGATGGTCACTTTCTCACATACACAAGTTGCTTTATTATTTTCGAAATGGCGATTTATCCGTCGGTTCGTTTGTTCCGCTTTCCTAATCTCGTGAAAATTGCTTGTTCGGTACATTTGATGGTTTTTAAAGTGATGGAGTGTTTACAGCAAGTCATTTCGTTGCTTGATAATGTTTGAAGAGACGATGGGGGCGGAGATTTTGTAAATGGCTTTTCCTTGGTTGACATTTTGACCTGGAAATATGGAAAATATAAAGTAAGGTGGAAATCTATAAAGATTAAGTTTTATAGAAGTCTAGGTTTCATTGTAATGAATGTCATTCTTGTATTTCTATCTAAAGATAAGACACGTAAAACAAACATTGATAAAAATAAAGTACAGATGCAGTTGCTTAATGCATTAGCGTTAGAAATAGCTCAATTTGACTGTTGATCTCATTGTGGTTGCGTGTATACGCTGCGCGCAGCTCGCGTGCGCTAGAGTGGTTCATCGGGCAGCTAAGGGAACATTCCCGACCATTATGCTTACACATTTGTACAGGGCTGCCATTAACACATAATAATATTTTGTGGAGCACTAAACCCATAGATATAACTAAACCAAACAAAAAATAAGTAGTTCTTTCTTTTATTACTGGCATAACATCAAATGATTACGAATAGTCCATAGTTTGTGTATGAATAGTGAATTCGTGTCTATGTATTATTCAATGTGTGTTATGGAAAAACTTATTTAGGTATGAAGACCAGAGTTGCTTTTTCCAAAAACTTTTTCAGAAGTTATAAGATTTTGGGAAAATTTAACCAACCCTAAGTGAAAGTTGATTTTAATTTCGAACTCATCGATACCGATACTACCACGATCCGTTCGATAGCCTAGCATTTTGGTTTTGATTACACTCATTATGATAACTATGGGACCAACGGACGGTGTTACGTCACTCTGTGGGAAATTAGATTAAGTGTTGTAACAGAGAACGCGATTTGTACGCATTTGAAACGGGCACGAGAACACATGAACCGTTTTAATGATGATACATTAAGGTGGATTTACTCATTTACATTTTTGGCTTAATTGTACGCCTCGGACAGATTTATAGTATATTTGAGGTACATTAATGAAGTAATAACCAGTGAGTCGATGGATTAATAGTTTGGTCTTCAACATTTTATCTTTTAGAGTAATTGGAGTAAACTTATCTTCTCACTCACTGCTGATTACTGGCACTTCGTAATATAATTCAATTAAGTACCTATTTTATTGTAACGTATATCCTATTTGTTAGAATAGGGCCACAATATTTTTGTCGTGCGTCGCTTGCGCATTGAGTACAAACAGACAAATGCGATGGCGTGGGCGAGCGGCCGGCACTCTGCATAAATCAAAATTATGCGTTGCACGCCTAAGAGCGGCTTTTTGCGGCGCGGGCGCAGGATAAGACGAATGAACTCTACTGCTAAAGCTTTGTTTGAACCGCAGTTTATGGCTTATTTGATACTTGCTAGACACTTTGTGGTGAATTGAAATGAAGATGTTTATTTTCTGAGCCCGAGGCTTTGTTAACTATATGCTTGGGGGTTAGATTCGTAACAAAAAAGGTTTCTTTAATAGTTTAATTAATGCGAAAAGATTGAGAAGCAAATGACAATATAAATATTAAAGGTGGACAGTCCATATCTTAGGTATACCAACATGGGCACGCCACAATTGCAGCGATAAGTCCCCTCTTTGGGGATTAGCTGGAGAGGCGCCACGGCGTCCTCACCTTCCGCCTAACGCAGCTCCTCACCGGAAATGGCTGCTTCGGGAGGTTCCTGTTCCGGATACCTAAGGCGGGAGGAAATGCCCGGGTGTCACTGGATCGCCCGGAGGACACGGTGGACCATATACGGTGGAGGTCTGCCCAGCTTGGGTAGTGCACCGCCGCGTCCTCACGGCGGCGACCGGCGGCGGCGATCTCTCGCGTCCGGCCCTGGTCCAGGCCATGGTACAGAGCGAGAGTGCATGGGAAGCCGTTGCCTCCTTCTGCGAAGCAGTAATGCTCGCGAAGGAGGAGGTGAAGCGCGAGAGGGAGAGGCAATTTTTGCGCCCTCGCGCCCCTAGTCGCCGCAGGAGACGCCCGGGGCGTCGGGAATCAATAGCTGATTCCCGGCCACCGTAGGCGCGAGCTTGCGGACGGAGAGCAATGGGCAGCTGCCGTCCGGTACGGACCAGCGGGTCGACGGCGGGTTGTGTTCCGCGCGCGTCTCATACAGATGTCAGCACTAACTGACGGGGTCCGCTAGGGCCGATGCCTGCCGGGATCGCGGGTTGTTCGAAAGAGATACCGTGGCCCCTGGCACAGGCAACTGAAGGAACACGGGTGGGTTTTAGTCAGTAAGAGTCTGACACGCCCTCTCGCTCCGCCCAGAGCGGGAGAAGTTATTTGATAATTTCCCACCCAAAAAAAAGGTATACCAACATCATTTTTTAGATTAGAAATTTTGATCTCATGACAATTTAAAATATTTCATTTTTGTTGGTGGTGGCGGCCAGGTGTTTAATTGGTTTCTGGGTGACGTCTCTGAATGTGAAAATTGCGACTATAATGTTGTATTTTACCTGTGAAACAAATGTAAGTGGTAAATAAATATAGGTATGGCCAAAAAATTTACCAGGCCAAAACAAAAACTCAGAAAAAGCAAATCATGCTGCTACTGTATCTTTAATCATTTAGCCTCACATGAGAGGCACATAATTATCTATACAGTATTTGTTCCGTTGAACCTTAACGTTATTCAAACTCACATGAGAGCGCCAACACGCGAATCGTGACTCATGTAATGAGTTTCTTGTCCCAAAAATTTACATTCCTCGTCAAACTAAGAAGCCATCTTTTGGGCGAGGTTATTTTAGTCTTTGAACTTTATGACCAGATACATAGAACATAGTAAAATACGTCCTACATTGAGTTATTAATCAAAGGCAGGATGTCTTCAAACAATGAGGACGGAAACGAAGAGTGACTGGGTTCCGCTTCTCACGAAGACACATCGCTTTCTAGCTGAATCATGAAGTACATACTTCAGATGCGTTGTGTCATCTAGTAGGCGTTGTTTGCGTCGATTAGGTCTCATCTCTTTGGTCTATTTGGATTAGAAGGTGTTCATCTGCAAACGAAAGGATAGAAGTGGAGATCCATGTTTGACTGGAGAAGAGAACTACAGATTTACTTTAAACATCGTTTGTCGAAATAAAGACATGAGTTCGGTGACGTGAATCGGTGAAGGAAAACATCGTGAGGAAACCGGCATGTCCTACTAGTACTTACCAACAATTCGAAGACTTGTGACATCTACCAATCCGTACTGGGCCTGTGTGATAGATTACAGCCCAACCCCTCTCAAAGCTTATGCTTATGCTTATGCCATACAAATACGCGTGCAAGTGTCATTGATTCAATATGAAACTAATGCGAATCTAATAAGATTTGATTCAGAATTCGTAGGTGCAGCATGGTAAGCCTGACGTTATCTTATTTTATCATTAGTGTATTGCCCTTTTCAAAAATATCAATTTAATAATAATTTCTTTCATTAGGCTTTTTATTACACAATTCCTTGTTTAAAATATAAATTTGTTATGAATATCAAAGACGTGTCAAGCACAAGATTAAAATAATCTTATGGCGCTAACAGGTAGTTAGTTAATCATTTATGAACACGATCACCATAATAACAGCTTCCTTTGCCTTTTCTTTACCGTCAGCTTTTCTCGTTGACTCTCATAACTTCCGCGAGATTATTCGCTGTGGTTCATTTTTCTTTTTATTATCTACGGATAATTGTAAGAAATATAAGTAGGAGGCAATCTTGTGTTATCTTTGTTTTTTTAAAGTGAAACTTCGATACTTGGACGAGAATTGAGAGTGTAATTTCAAGGAAGCGTCACGTTTAGGCACATTTCGTTACATAAGAGAGAAGAAAGATATAACTCTCTCTCTGTCTCTTACCTACACTGAATCTATCTTATTCTTTATTTTTTAAGAAATTTCACTTCTATCTGCGGCACTGCACGCGAAATGTTTTTCTTATACTTAGTTATAACTTGAGACCAAGTAAGCACATTGGCAGCTGGTTTAGCTATTTTTATGTAATATTACTCGTAATCGTAAGACTCGATTAAAACTTGTATAGACGACATCAACTTATGCTAAAACCATCTTATTGCCACATGTCGAAGTCAACTTGAGGTTCCTCGTCGTTAAATCTACAGCATTTTAGGTATGATGGATGAGGCGGAAGAAGGAACACATACGTTTTCCATAAGCGGACAACTATAGTTATCAACTCGAGACAATAGTGTAGGAAAAGTGGACAACGATAAAAAGAATTACATTAAAAAGCTATAAAGCCGTTTTCACTTGCAATTATTTTATGTACTTGTGTATTATGTGTGTTAAGTCACTGATTGTAACTTGTATTGTTGCACGCGGCCGGACAGTCGTTCCCCGGGTTTTATGTGGACAAGGTAAGATGTGTGCCCTGGCTTTTTACGATGCAAGCACTTCTTTATCACCTGATTCATGGATTTCATTAAATAAGTGTACATTTTTAGTTATTCGATATGATTTTCTGGAGGTTTTCCTTGATTTTAAGTTTGAGCTTGATTTTGGCACCTGTGATGTTTTAGTTTTTGACTTTCTTTTATCAGTCGCCCTTTTTATCCGAGTAAAGTGCATGAAACCTTAAACGAGGCATCAGTCCCCATGTTTTCATATGTAGGTAGTAGTTGTCCCCACGCAATTTCACTTAAATTGATCTTGCTTGGTATCATTTTCCCAGTTTTAAGAATAGCTTTATGGTACTACCAATAAGTATTCGTTCTGAAACTCACTTAACAAAGTTCTAAGATAAAAAAATACCTTATCAAGTAAGCGATTGTGTACTTCATATAACACAAACATACACTTTCTACATCAAGTAATGACTAATCAAGCTCGCGTTAATACAATAACACTCACGTTTACGATAATTGATGTTTACTATTGATAACTTTGTCTTTTCAAAACAAGAGTGTTCTATAAAGCTTGTATAAGTTGAACCTCTTTGTCCTGATTCTCGGAAGTACTTGGATTATGGTGGCGGTGTAAATGGTACCACATTGGGTGATGTCATGGACTTATAAAGGCCATGTGCGCGGCGGACCATGGAGGGATACGGACAAAATGTTTATTTTTATATAAAGAGTATATTTAGAACTTTTTGCCCTAATTAATTCGTCAGCACGTTTTAAACCACAGGAGTCGCCAAGCTAGAATCCATATTGATTTTTTCATGGTGTAAAGTTAGAATTTAGTTGCTGCCAATTTTAAACCGCTCTCGCAGAACCAGATAGACTGGATACCGATTGAATAAATTATACTGATTAACCATAATTTTACTACATGTCAGTTAATTCTAGAACATATAAATCTTTACTTGATGTGTAAGTACGCGTATATACAGAGATTGTACCCAACTACGTCTGATGTAGATAATCTTTGAAATTGTATTTTCAAGGGAGTAAAGGCAAGGACAGATCATTCCCAGGCGACTAGTGGAACATAAAACCGACCGACTCTCACGTTAAATTGACCTTTCGAACAATTGGTAAATGTTTTACCATTAAAACTGAAGTAGGTAATCGGGTTATCGAGTACTTAATCGCGTTGCTTATAAAATCGTGCGTAATTGGTATTTCTACCTGACCATCGACGCCCGCAACCATTATATAAGTATGTGGTCCGCGCAGGAGATATGATCGCTACGAAATAAAGCAGTACGCACTGTTCAATTAAAAAAATCTTCCAAGAATGAAATATTGCTTTTAAAACGATTTTAATTTCAGACTATGAATAATAGCAGGCTTAACGTTTATAAAAAAATAATGGTTTTGGAACGTATGGCATAGACGTGTTGGTTAGCTGTTATACCACACAGTAGAATTATCACACTGGTTTTAATGAAACAAAGCCCATTCAACTGGCTTATTATTGTTCTGTAATTAATACAGACATGGAACGTAACCTTTACAAGTTTACATAACAGAAATACCAACGGAATAAAAACAAAAATAATGTCCTTCATTTTTTAATTTTCATCAGTTCTACTTTTTTTGCACGATAGTGTTTTGTTTATTAAAGTTCAAGTTAATAGGTAAAGCTAGACCGGCACTAGTTTGATTGCTAATAAAACAACAAGTGACGTGAAATGTGGGTATAACAGTCCGGTACAGTCGCGTATACTCACTTGTCCGTTGAATATCGAGTTACAAACGCTCTCAATTAATACTATATTGGTGCCACAGTCGGAGCTATTTATGTATTCCGTCGGGTACAGAGATTAACAACAGTATTTTGATAAAGTGAAAGACTTGCACTGAAAAGTTGTTGCGTTTCACGTCGTTAGGTCCCCCTCAAACTAGTTTTACCTTAGTAGTTTTGATCTTGAGTAAACTTTAACATTTCAAATATGAGCAAAGCTACAATATTTCATGTTACTAATGCTGTTTTAATGTTGTATATCTGGTATACCTAAGTTCGACCATACGTGTAGAGCCTGCGAGTAAAATCAGTGAAATACTTATTTTACATATCTTATCGCCATGTAACATGAATAATATTTAAAATAATAATCTACGCAAGCTACAGGAACTAAGTAATTTATTTAAATGGTTCTGTAATAAACTACCTAATTACGAGTGCGGTAGTTCAGTGATTGATTGACCACGGCGAATTCGGAACACGTAATTTCGTTTTTTTTCTTCAGTTGAAATATTTTTGGTAATAACTAAGCTACATCGTAATAATGTGCTTGGTAAGTATTTGGAAATTGATAAAAGGAATATAAAAATTTTTTGGTTGTGTCGTCATGATAAGTCGGCAGAACTAAAAGATGAGTTTAATAATATGAGCAGGACCTGTGTTGATTAAATATTTTAGGTGTTTATTAACCATATTTTGATATTTTCATAAATATACTTACCTGTCATTTTTGTTCACATTTGTCCAGAATTCCAGATTTAAGCACTCAAATACGAACGCCGATATATTATAAACTTTCAGAAGTTACCTCCCTAGTTTTTAACTGATTTTAAAACAGAAATATCATATAGGTACCTACAGTTACACGTATAGCAATTTTCTTAAAAGATGTCACGATCGCAATTCTAAGTCGAGTTTCCTCGTCAATAAACGTATGGATTGGCATCTGAAATATGGCCGATGCGTTCAATCGCATAGCTGAGCACACGTGCACGTTATGCAACGACTACATTGTAGTCTCGTCCTGTCCGTCGTCGCTTCGTTTGCATACAGACGCGACGGCCGACGCCGCCGATGTGTGAAGAGCTTTATGTCAAGGAATTCTGTATTTTCTGCATGATTTGTATGTAAAAGGATTTCTATAGACTTTGCTGCTTTGAGTTGTCTGTTTGTGGACTTTATGATTGTTAGGACCCAGCGGAGTAGGTATTAATATGTTGGGTGTTTGGATTGTAGACATGCATGAAGTTCATACTAACTTGGTTTAATGTCAAACTTCTCTATCCGAGTTAAAAATCGTCCCATTTCAAGGAAACCTCGGCTTTTTATTTTGCTAGACAGTTTTACTCTACCGTTTACTATATTAGTTCCTTATTTACTGCTATTTGAGATTGCTAATATTATCGGCTCATAATATTAATATAACTTCACAAAACATGCGTATTTCCATGACGCCATTTCATAAATAGCCTCTCTCCCCTCATGCACGCCTGGTACATCTCAAAATGGCCATAAACTACTATAAAGTATAAATTAATACAGTATAAAAGAGAGCTCGTTCAAAATAAAATGACTACCAAATATGCTATTACCTACGCTCCTTCTTTAGAAATTTTATTGATATTAGATAAATTGCAGTTATTGCATTACTTAGGTACGTATAGGGTAGTAATCGTTTATATAGGAGGATGTAAAATTCATTAGTGTTGTAATAATACTGGCTTTATACTGTTCTTTTAACTGTATTCAAAATTCTTCTTATTCTATGTAACTAGGTTACCTGACACTTCAATAAAAATAACAAACCTGATGAAACACGTTTTTTCTTCTCAAATACAAAATTACAACAAATCGTTATCAGCACGATGGTAGCTCAAGTATTTGTTTAATTAAAAAAATGTGTAGGTAATAATTTGTTGAAGTGAAATTTGTGCGATTTTTTTTTGGGTACGAAACAAAATAGTTCTTCGAGTACTCTTCTGAGATGGCGAACCCAAATGGAGACACAAATGAGCGAGGTATGCGTAGTTCCTCAATTCCAATGTTCACCCTACATAATAGAGAAGGGTATAGCACGTGGAAGTTTAAAATGCGTAATTACCTTATGCATGAGGAGTTGTGGGAAGCGGTCAGTGGCTACCCAACAGGGATGAACGTTTCCAATGTCATAAAGATGAGGAGCGATCAGAAGGCACTAACTAAAATTTGTCTTACCCTTGAATCATCTGCAATTACGCATGTGCGAAGTGCAACTACGGCAGCTGAAGCATGGAAAGCTCTACAAAATGCTTATGAAGACAAAGGTATGGGTCGGCGTTTACATTTAGAACGGAAGTTATACAGATTGAGACTTGAAGACTTTGATAATAATATTGAGTCGTATATCAATTCTGTTATTTCCACTGCCCAAGATTTGGCGGATATAGACAAAATAATAGATGATGCGTCCATTGCTGCAATTCTATTGGGAGGTCTAACGTCGAGATATGACCCATTGATTATGGCTCTCGAAAATAATAATGTTAACGTTACCACCGAACTGGTAAAGTCCAAATTACTGAACGAAATGTCCAAGGAAAGCTCGATGAAACTGGAGACAGCTATGAAGTCAAAGGTTGATGCCTCTTCTGTTGAGTCAAAGGCAAAGAAAATTGTGTGTTATGGTTGTGGAGAACCTGGTCACAAGAGACCAAACTGTCCTATAATGAAAAAGAAGGTCACGAAAAGGAAGAATCCCACTAATAAGGACTCGACCTCTGTGTCTGCTTTAGGAGCAACGAATAATTATGATATGGACAAATGGTACATTGATTCAGGCGCTACCAAACATATGACTTCAAGACGAGATTGGTTTGTAGACTTAAAGCCTATTGATAATAAGGTAACAGTTGCAAACGGGACTAAGATTGACGCTGAAGGCATCGGTAAAATATCTATAAATACCGAAAACAACGTCAATATAATTAATGATGTGATGTATGTACCTAACTTGCAAACAAATCTTCTATCTGTGAAGACAGCAGTAGAAAAAGGGTTTACTGTAATGTTTGATAAGTCTGGTTGTAATTTATTTAATTCAAAAACCTTCTCCTTTACAGGTGATGCGGTTCTACATGGCTCGCCCTGTGGTGGATTGTACACACTTGATTGTGCGGTGAATATTCCCCAATTTAGAGCCTATGATGTGCACTCTGATTCTATCTCTAGGTATCAGGTATGGCATAAGCGTTTAGGTCATTTATGTCGCATCGGTATGAATCTGCTGAAAAATAGTCATAAGGTTATTGATTATAAGGATGTGGATAAAAATCCATGTGTTGCTTGTGTTCAAGCGAAACAAGCTCGAAAACCGTTTAAAGCGATTACTTATAAAAGAGCAACTTCAATATTAGAACTGATCCACTCTGATCTTTGTGGACCAATGTCAGTTAGCTCCTTTCAGGGTAATAAATACTTTTTAATTTTTATTGACGATTTTTCGAGAACTATATTTGTATATTTAATTTCTTCTAAGACAGAGGTAAAGGATAAATTTTGTCACTTCCAGTCTATGGTTGAAAGACAAACTGGGGCTCAAATTAAAACAATAAGGACGGATAATGGGAAGGAATTCGTCAATAGTGAATTCTCAAGTTATCTTAGATCTTGTGGTATTCAGCATCAAACTACGGTACCATATAGCCCTCAGCAGAATGGTGTTGCCGAGCGCACTAATCGCTCAATTGTAGAAAAGGCACGCTCAATTATGGCAGAAAGCGATCTTTCTAAGGCCTTTTGGGAAGATGCTGTTCGAACGGCTGTGTACCTGAAGAATAGATGCCCACACCGTGCCTTAAATAATAAAACTCCCTATGAGTTGTGGAATGGTTGCAAACCAGACCTAAGTAATCTCAGAGTTTTTGGGTGTAGAGCTCTTATACACATACCTTCTTGTAACCGTAAGAAATTGGATCTTAAAGCTGATGAAGCTATATTTGTAGGCTATACAGAAGATCCTAATAGTTATCTTTTTAGAAACTCATCTTGTCCTAGAACCTTACAAAAGTCTAGAGACGTTACATTTTTTGAAGATTGTTTTTCTTCTTTAAATAATAGAAATGTCAACAATACTAAGACTTCTACTGAACCTTTAGTACTTTATAATAGTCTGCCTATACAGGAAGAAACTAGTACAATTCAAGAGTCTTTTGAACATATTCCAGTGGTCACTGTTGAACCAGCTCCAGGCCATACTGATGTCACTGAAGATCAGACTGCTGAAACTGAACAATTTTTTGAGGCAATTGAGGAAGCAGTAGTTTCTACTAGTCAAACTGATGGACAACGTAGATATCCATCAAGAGACCGGAAACCTCCTAATTACTTCTCATACCAAGTTTCTAGTCAAGCGTCTGATGAGCCTAGAACGTATAATGAGGCTACATTGGCTGATGATGTTGAGAAGTGGCAGATGGCAATGACGAATGAATATAATTCATTGATGAAGCTGAACACATGGAAATTGGTTGACAGAGAAAACAAGAAAGTTATACCATGTAAATGGGTTTATAAGTTAAAGAAAGATCCAGCAGGAAATGTTGTGAAGTACAAAGCAAGATTAGTTGCTAAGGGATTCACCCAGACGCCAGGTGTAGATTATTCTGAAACATTTGCTCCTGTCGTGCGGCACTCCTCCTTGCGTACTCTACTAGCTCTCGCAGTCGAATTGGGTTTGAAGATGCGTCACTTGGACGTTGACACTGCATTTTTAAATGGAGATCTGCAAGAGAAGGTCTACATGGAGCAACCTCAAGGTTTTAAAGTAAAAGGTATGGAGAACAAAGTGTGTCTCTTACAAAAATCCTTGTATGGACTTAAACAAGCTCCACGTGCCTGGAATATAAAGTTAGATGAAACTTTATCATCTTTTGGTTTTGTGAAAACTATATCTGAACCATGTGTGTATACGAAACTTTTTGGAAAAGAGTTGGTTATCGTTGCAGTCTATGTCGATGACATAATTGTTTTTTACAGTAATGACAAGACGTTTGCCATCGTCAAAAATGACTTGCAAAAATATTTTTCGATAAAAGATTTGGGTTATTTAAGCTATTATCTTGGTTTAAATATAACCAGAAAAAATGATGAAATAAAAGTACATCAGAAAAATTATATAAATAATCTTTTACAAAAGTTTGGAATGGAGAATTGCAAAACATGTGCAACTCCATTATCTGGAAAACTGGAGGTCAGTACCAGCATTGATAGTGATCATAATGTAGAAGCGTATCCCTATCAAGAATTAATTGGTTGCCTCATGTTCCTGAGTGTTAATACTCGTCCAGACATCGCATACGCGACTAGTTACCTGAGTCAGTTCAATACTCGGTACAACAAGACTCACTGGTTAGCCGCAAAGAGAGTCTTACAATATCTAAAAGGCACTTTAGATTACTCGATTTGTTATAAAAAGTCAAGTATGCCCCTTGTAGGATTTTGCGATGCCGATTGGGCAAACTGTAATATAGATCGCCGTTCTTATACAGGTTACTGTTTCAAATTAGCAGGCAGTCCGGTTTCATGGGCCTCGCGGAAGCAGCAAACCGTAGCTTTGTCCTCAGCGGAAGCCGAGTATATGGCAATAACTGAAGCTACGAAGGAAGTGATTTATTTAAGGAGGTTTATCACTGAATTAATTTCAGATCCTATGGTAAGGCAAAAGTTATTACCTAATACTGTTACTATTTGTACCGATAGTCAGAGTGCACAGAGTTTGGCCTTAAATCCGGTACACCACCATAGGACGAAACATATAGATACCAGATATCACTTTATTAGAGAAAAGATTAGTGATAATTCGGTAAACTTAAAATATACCAAATCAAGTGATATGCCAGCTGACATCTTAACTAAAGGATTGCAGCGTGTGGCACATGTTAGATGTGTACTAGGCTTAGGTTTAGTGTAAATATATTTTTACACGTTTACTTCAGCATTTAGTATACATTTTCATTTTTTTTTTAATTGGTATATTTTGAGTCCATTTGTATATGTTATTTATTTGTGAGAATTTTGATTAAGGGGGCGTGTTGTAATAATACTGGCTTTATACTGTTCTTTTAACTGTATTCAAAATTCTTCTTATTCTATGTAACTAGGTTACCTGACACTTCAATAAAAATAACAAACCTGATGAAACACGTTTTTTCTTCTCAAATACAAAATTACAACAATTAGAACGGTTGTATTTTACAGTAATCGTGGAATTATACATAATCTTGGCTATACATATTATCTTAGTCTGAAGAATTTATGGAACATTTCCTTTGCGACTACACGTTGCCCTAAATGGTGAATTAGGATAAGAATTATTACTGACAATTGTGATTCAAAAGATGATAAATCTGACTAAAATACGAATAAAAGGTTGTAAAAATAAAAAAAATGCTCTAAAATCAGTTATGTAATTAGGGCGCTACGCTTGCTACGAAAAACGTCGTTTAAATGATTCATCATAACCCCGCCTTATCAGTTGTTCATAGTTTTATCGTTATCCATGGAAATATTAGAGTACAATTACTTCATAATTAATAACTAACTCAAAATGATTATACATAGAATTCACTTTCCAAAATCATGTTCTATTTGATGCTACGCGGGTGCTACGAAAAACTACGCATTAAATTAGATGGATACTTTAAAGTATTTCTGTTTCTACCTATAACATGACACCTTTGTCTTGAAATTGTCTTGAAATGAATGACTACGAAGTTTATTACAAGGTATTAATAATTTAAGTAAAATAATTTATTACCTAAGTTCATAAGGTTATTGAAAGATGCAAAATTAAATGTTAGTGGAATTCCTTGACCAAGCTGGCACACAGTTAACTAAATACTTACTCGTACCGTTATTTGTTACTTTAATGTATGTTCATCAAAATCTTATCGATCGTTAATCAAGCCAAATTAATTTAGTGAACATAGGTTCCAATTATGCAGAGACTTCGTAGAAGATTGATTATGTGAAGACCTGAATCAATTACCTACTATTTGATGTAGTACAAGCGAGATCTAAGTTTTGTTAGAGAACTAATTGCAAGTAATATGCTTATTCCATATAACGTATGTGTAACTGTAGATGTGACTATCAAAACAAAGGTCTATCTTATACTTATCTATGTCTGTCACGCAAAAGAGATCAGACGGCATATATTCATCTTGACAGACGACATCCAATGTCTGCGATATCCCTAACTCGT
This sequence comes from Hydraecia micacea, assembly GCA_914767645.1. Taxonomy (NCBI): domain Eukaryota; kingdom Metazoa; phylum Arthropoda; class Insecta; order Lepidoptera; family Noctuidae; genus Hydraecia; species Hydraecia micacea. Next base: position 6,171,840 of record OU611779.1, on the reverse strand, counting down.
CATGTTTACAAACTCATTCGTGATAATGACGTCTTAATAAGGCTAATTCAAAGCGGTGGCCTCTACAATTTATTTACCTACATATCAAAGGGCGGCTCTCGACAGCGTTTCTAATTTCATACAGCTTTCTCCGACCTATTTTTAGGTGTCTATTACAAGGTGCAATGTCCGGCAGGTTTGTGTTACATGCCATACATTATACGTATCCTAGATCTGATGTGTTAGAAAAATATAACTTAACACATTCGCGTGCAGAACGTATGGATACGTAAAAAAATCGAGATACGATGTCGCACAACGTATCGATACGTCAAATTTTATGTTTCTCTATCAACCAGAACGTAAGGAAACGTCCGTTTCTCATATAATGCTCCTATAGTGACGTCACAGTGCCACAACATATCAAAATTTTGATTTCGTAGTGTCACACAGCATCGTCATTTTAAGCGTTTTGTGGGTGCTTCTCACACATAAAAAGACACCTACTTCACAAACGCAGAACGTGCATAGACGTCAACTGGAGTATGCGCCGCCATACTGTCAGTCGGGCTCAAAGAGTAAAGTAACTATAGAGGGAAAGAGTGACAACTCTGTGGTAAAATTTGCATGTATGGAAAGTGCTGCCACCTTGAGTTTGGTGGGTGACCTAAGGCTCTAATAAATATACACATACCTATAGTTAAGCATACTTACTATAAGTAGCGAATCTTTATTACAATGTTTAGGGTCACAATCAGGGTTTAACAAATAACAGTAACAAGTAACAATTTTAACATAATTAGCTGAGATAAACTCGGGATTTCGGGAAGCGCATCAACGTCGGGAAAGCCGGAGTTGCGGAGTTGACAATGATAATGGCGGATGGCCGGCGGCGACAATGACATTTGTTTGACAATTTGACAAACAAGAAAATGGCTGCCAAGTTTTTTTAACCCACCAAACTGCAGATGTCGCTGTCGTCTATGGAAATTGATGACAGTACTAAGTGTGCCCCCCCTGGTCGGGCTGTGCACCGTTACGCGACGCACGTGTACAGTGAAGTAAGCTCCCGAGTTACAAAACTTTTAAATCATAAGTTATCACATATTTTGTACTGAATTTAAATAATAGTGTGTATTATATAGAATACAATAATTATTTTCATATTTGAGCAACCTGAGTAGTTTTATTTTAGTTCTTATTATAGAAATTCCATTGTTTTAGATGAACAAAACAAAGCGAGTGAGAAGAAAGAAAACTAATAAAAAAGGTGACAAAACAAGCAAGGATCCATCAGAACCATGTTCTGAAAAATTATTAAATGTTGCGCAACGTCACCATACGTCGACGTATAATGTCGTTCTAATCATAGTTGATTACTCAAATAAATAGAGGTACTAAAGAACGTTTATAAACGTCAAAATAAATGTATGGGAGAAAACAGTGCTCCATCAGAAGTTTCGAAAAAGTGAGCACCGCGCGCGAACGTGTTAATTAGCTGTTTGTTGTAGTCTACTATGTAGATACAGTTTACGTAGAAGAAGCAAAATGAGTTTGTGACGATCGTAGCAAGTGGTGTTATGTAGTTTCTGCCTAACCTCATAAGAAAAAGGCGTGAGTTTATGTATGTAACTAATCTGCATTCGCGATTTATTTGCCAAAAATGTAAACAAATATGAGTTTACGGAAAAATAACTTTAATTCTACACAATAAAGTTCAGTTTACGCTACAACTTCTTTTTCAATAGTGCTAGTCACTCTGAGATCAACTTAATTACCATTAAGGGGGAAGTGCCAGGGTAGCCCGCGAAATTCAAATTTACTTACGTTTTTCGCAATTTTCAGATCAGTGTCAGGTTGTATTTTGATCAAAATTTGATTCGCGACTATAACAGGTACGTATTTACAGAATTATAATCATTAGAATCATTAATACATCTTTCTAAGTTAGATTTGTACCACGACAACAAATCTCTTATGGAAAACTGCTTAGTGGTACAAATCTAACTTAGAAAGATGTATTAATGATTGTAATGATTATAATTATATAAATACGTACCTGTTATTGTCGCGAATCAAATTTTGATCAAGATACAACCTGACACTGGCCTGCAAATTGCAAAAAATGTAAGAAAATTTGAATTTCGCGGTCTACCACTGCGCATTCACCTTAAAGTAAAGTTGTTATTTGTTTAACTTGAAATACTCGTAACATCAATTGGAAACATGAATTTGAATAGACCTTACTTATTATAATAGATTTTTCTTTTAGAAAATTCATAGTGGCTGCCCAGAGTCTGGATTTGTGCCCGGTTAATGGCTCGTCCAGTCGTCGCCTTTAACGTGGGACTTAAATATAACTGGCCAAATGTGGGTTGACCGTACCCCTCTGCCTACCTCTTCAAAAATACAGACGTGATGTTATGTTTATAATGCAATATCTACTGTATCTCATTATGGTAATTTTCATGGCTACATTAAAGTGAATTGTGTAATTGTTCAGAAGTTCGAGATTGATTAAAATATTTATGAGCTAAGACAGTGATCAATTTTTGTTTCAATTCAAAGCGTTTTAGTTTAATTGCAATAATATGTTTACCTAGTCAGGATATTTAGTTAAAACTTATAAGAAGCTCGTGATTAAAGTCCCGACAAATATTTATAATTTATACAATATACCCACATAAAACGAATGTTACTCTAAGGATTATGTAGGTTAAACACTTTTATAAGGAATATCAACGCATTCACAACTCCCTGGTTCCCAGAACACTGAGTCCCGCCACAAGAAGGAAGCCTGTCCGAATTAGGTCACGTTTAGCTTTCCGAACATCGTGAATTATGTCGCTCGTTCACTTTTTATTAGCCGTTTGATGCAACAACATGCTTTGAACGTACCATAACGTCTGTTGTTTTATACGAACAGTGAGTAAACACAGACTATTAACTGGTAAAGCTATTTATCGCTCGATTTGAACTTAGATTCTAGCTAACGGAAAGAGCGGTACTGGAGATAACTTGTTGAAACATTATGCTATGTTTATGTTGTATAGTTACATTACAGTTCTAGGCTGATAATGTGGCACATCAAGTCGGTACCTTCTCATTCCAAAAGTTTTGGTTTTGTAGAGTTTGTAGAGCGTTGTCTCTGTGGTCTGTGTGACAGTCTCCTTCTACAGTCTTTTCATAGTAATTTTATCTCTAACTGCAGCAACCCAAAAGCAACTTTATTGCTCTATAAAAATCATTGTGATTTTGACAGGTTCGTGTTGGGTAGCAACCCAACCGCAACCTTACCTATCTCAGCGAAAATAAAGATCAATTTGCTTTTGACAGTGATGACAAATCAGATGTAAAATAACTATGAAAGGACTAAAGCTCGATGTGTCACGCAGGTACTGTACAGCTGTATAAGGATATTTTGGCACGTGTTCAAAATCGGAACTAACCCCGCCATCTTTTTTTCAATAAATTTCACAAAACAGTTCACATAAATATGTTTACCAGCAGGGGGGCGCCCTGTCAACGTCATTGGAGTGCCAAAAACATCCTTGCAGCACTGTATGCAGACTTACCATTATGTCATGTGCATGTATGTCTCTGAGTTAATAATCATTTTATATTTTGATCGTGACACGTTCCCTAGGTGTAAAAACTTTTAATTACTACTTACACGCCTTTTTAAAGGTTAATATTAATTTATAAAGATTATTTGAAGATACCTTGGGAAATTATGAACGGTGTTATCGTACCTGACATTTGTAGCTCAGTAGCCAGTACCTACCTATGTAGGTAGGTATTCGCTACTGAGCTACAAATGTCAGCTACAAGTGCCCTTATATATATAAGGGCATTTTTCATATGGGATGAACATAATTGATAGGTGCTTAACTTATTTGTTACTAGCAGCGCCCGCGGTTTCACCCGCATAAGTTTTGATTATCGTGGGAATATCGGGATAGAATAGAATACTCTTTAATATGTAAACCATATAAATTACAGACATAATTATAGAAACTTTACAATGGGTGACAATGGGAGGAAAAACTATCCCATGTAAAGGACATGGGACTCAAACTATCTCTATACCAAATTTCATCTAAATCGGTTCAGCGGTTTAAGCGTGAAAAGGTAATAGACAGACAGACAGAAGTTTCTCCAGAGATAATAGAAGAGGTGGCGCATGCATTTTGACCAGGGCCGGTCACAAGTATAAAGTGTTAAATTTAGGGCAATATTCTGTAATCAATGTAATTGAATGCTGCGCGATAGAATTGACAGAACACAACATTATTATTGTATGTATATATAGGGTGCCCCAATCTAATTTGGATAAATTTTTCGACAATTTAAATAATATTTTGCATTTGCTGTGTTTAAAATTGAATAACAAAAAGGTTGTCTTATGTGGGGACTTTAATATCAACTTATTGAAAAGAAGTAAACAAACCTTAGACTTCGAATATACACTGTTAAATTATAATTAAAAATTACAATTTTCTCAACCCACTAGGTTAAGCAGTGGGACTTGCTTGGACAATATAGCACATAATGTAAAAGGCTGTAAAGGAGAAATTATAGAATTGGGCCTGTCAGATCACACCGCGCAACTTTTGAAATGTCCTGTTAAGAAGACATGCGTCTTAAAGCGTTGGAAAATAAAAAGACGGAATTGCTGTCAAGATAATGTAGAGAAATTTAAAAATTGCATTAAAAGTCTCACTTTTTCGGACATATATACAACTAGTGACGTCAATAAGGCCTACGACTATTTTCTTGACCAATTCAAATGTTTTTACGATCTTTGCTTTCCCTACGAAATAATAACAAAATCAATTACTAAGAAAACAAAATGGATCACGAACGGGATAAGGAAATGTAGTAAAACAAAACGGCACTTGCTATGGCAATATAGAACAAATCCTTCCCCAAAGAATAAACAATCGTTTAAGACATATTCTGCAAGGTTTAAAAGAGTTATAACGTTAACACAAGCATCACGAAATAACTACTTCATTAAAACGTCCAAAAATAAATCTAAAGCGGCGTGGACCATAATTAACAATTGTAATACCTGCTTCCCTAAAGAACCAATAACACAAATTCAAACAGAGACACAGAAAATCACAAACCCATTAAATATAGCTCAGGCTTTTAATAAGTTTTATATTAATCAAGTTACCGAACCTAAAAATAAAACTATACCAGAAATGAACGTACGCTTAAATACTTCAAACTCTTTATTTATGGAGCCGACCGTACCTCAAGACGTAAATAATCATATTACCTCACTTCGAAATACAAATAGTGTTGGTTATGACGGAGTATGCACTAAAGTTATCAAAGAAGTGTCTCATTATATAGCTCCGCATCTCAGCCACATAATTAATATGAGCATTTCTAGCGGAACCTTCCCTGATAAATTAAAAACGTCAATAATTGTACCATTGCACAAAAAAAATGATACACAAATTATGTCAAATTATAGGCCTATTGCGTTGATACCCGTATTTTCAAAAATATTTGAGAAAGTCATTTCTAAGTCCTTGTACAACTATCTTGAGAAATCAAACATATTAGTAAATGAACAAAAGGGATTTCGTAAGCAGAAGACAATCAATATGGCTATACATGACCTGCTTCTCCCTGTTTTGTCAAATATGGATAACAGAAATCCTGTATGTGCTATCTACATGGATCTAACTAAGGCTTTTGATTATGTGGATTATCCTATACTAGTACATAAACTTGAAAAATATGGTATCAGGGGAAATATACTTGACCTCATTCGATCTTACTTAACGGACAGAAAGCAATTTGTAGAAATCACACAAATATCCTCAATTACTGGTTACGAAAAAAAATATCGTTCCGAAAGCGAGATAATTAAATACGGCGTTCCTCAGGGTAGCGTGCTAGGACCCCCCCTTTTTTTGCTCTACATAAATGACCTTCCGAGGCAAATAAAGCACCCCATGGTACTATTTGCCGATGATAGCACCGTAATTATTAAATGTGATGATCCCAATACTTATGAAAATGAAATAAATATGACATTAAATAGAATTATAACATGGTTTGACAACAATAATCTAATTATAAACTTAGAAAAGACTAAAATTATGCATTTTTATCAGAGAATACCAAATACAATCCTTGACATTAGCTATTTAGGGACAAAAATAGAATCAACTACTGCTACTAAATTTCTTGGTATTAATATAGACAACAATTTGACTTGGAGACCCCAGACAGACGAAATATGTAAAAAACTTAATAAATTTACCTATGCTCTCTATAAACTATCAAAAATAGTAAGCCTAGAATCCGTACTAACAGCCTATCACGCCTATGTTGCATCAACACTCAGATATGGCGTAATATACTGGGGCAATTCAGTTGATAGAGAACTCGTATTTAGAGCCCAAAAAAGATGTGTCAGAGCTATGTGTGGCCTTAAAAGTACAGACAGTTGTCAACCGTTCTTTATACGTCTAAAAATTCTTACCTTGCCATCGCTGTACATATACGAAACAAATATGTTCGTCAAATCTAACATTTCATTATACAAAATAGCTACTAAAAGTTACTACCGAAAATTACGCGATAAAAATGAGTCAGAACTCGAAGTGACTCATGGCAAAACTGCACTAATGAATAAAAGTACCTTCTGTATGGCCAAAAAAATATTTAACAAACTACCTGAAAAAATAAAAACGTTAAACCTGGACAATTTCAAAACAGAACTATTAAGAATATTGATAAATAAATGCTATTACTCGCTACAGGAGTATTTGGACGATAATTCTATAATTACTGCTTCAGAAAATTGTACATCACCTCACTTATTTTGACGATTTAGAATTTTATTTGACATTGGCATTATTATGACACATAACTTATGACATTTATTGACATTAATTCTATTTTCAATTTGTATTAATATGCATGTACAATTAATATTGATTTTATTACTAATGTGAAAGTTTACAAAATACTACTTCATGATTATCTCAAAGTTAAATTGTTATTAAAAGTAAAATTTCGACAATGTTAATTTAATATATTTGTACGCCTCTGGGCAAAACATAGAGGATCTACCTACCTGTAACATCTCGCACACTATTGTAATTTGACCTATGTTTACAAATAAAGCATTCTGATTCTGATTCTGAAGACAGACACACATACTTTCGTATTTATAATATTAGTATAGATAGCAATACAGCTCCAAACACAGATTAGATGTCGTCTAATTCTCTGTAACGAGAATATCTCCTTGAAAACAGAATTGAGTAGCAAGTGTCCTAGTTTATTGTGTCCTGTCCTTGTTGGCATCATCATTCACGTTCGTTAATCTGCCAGTGGTATTTAATTACTCGTGCATGCTCGTCCATTATGAGCGCTTTCCTCTGCAATGAAGTTTATGGAAAACCTAGCTGCAATGGAAGCATTGTCTCCAAAACTAGAAAGTCCTGTGACTTAGGAACTGTAACTTAGTGCTAATTCCAATAATCCTCTTTTGTGTGTGATATCCACGTGGGCGAAGCCGCAGGCAGAAGTTAGTTAACTATAAAAAAATATGAACAATTCTATATAAGTTCGTTTGTTTGTTAACCGGAGTTTGTTTGTTGTGTCTAGCTCGTGGTGTTTACGACATGTGTTGTCAGACCATAACAATAACATGAACGCTACATGAGTGGAAGTGGACCCGTCGTTATTCCATTTACACTGCTACCACAGTATAGAAAGTGTATATTTAGAACAAACCTGTTATGTTTTAAGACCTTTGTATCTTTATTACTTAATTAAATTCTTAATGTTTTTTGACGTGTAATAAGATCGGCTACTTATCTGCCCACGCCATCGCCAGCTGTAACTGTCAACATAGGAAAATATACTAGACCCGAATCGCTTTAGCGTGGCAATAGCGGTCACTGACCCACCTACATTTTCTAGCATTCTTTATTTCAAAAACTGAAATTAAGTCCGCTAACGTCCTGCATCAATATCTATCGTGATCTTCTAATGTTCCAATAACGAAAAACAATACATAGTTTATTGTTTGGGTTCCTACGGAGAGAATAGAATAGAATACTCTTTAGACCCTTGCGACTTACTCTTTTCTTTTTTACTCTTTATTTCTTTGGGAGGTTTTAGGATAATGACCGCTTTTGCCACGCTAAAGCGATAGGAGTATAGTATTGTGGACTTGTGGTTATCCTCGTAGGTCTTGTCGCAACTTGTCAATTTACACTCGACCGCTATCGTGAAACTTGGAACTGTTATTTCTGTTACTGGCTCGGAACGGTGATACGGTTGCAGATAGTGTATCTATGGCAAATACATACAAGTTAATTAAATGTAATGTTCCCACGTTGCTACTGGACAGTGGACTGCTGTCTGCGATTGGTACGTACTAATGCCGGGGCCACACCAACGGGAAACGCCGATAATTATCGCGATAAGTTGTGGCTGCACCTACGATCAACGACCGTCATCGCGATAATTATCGGCGTTTCCCGTTGATGTGGACCCGACATAATTGATTTAAGAGTCGAGAGTGTGACTTGCGTTGTTTTCTAGACAGGTTTTTTTAGGTAACCTAGTAAAATATAATTGGTTACAATTACAAATATTGCAGCACATAATTATGAAATTAACTGTAATATAAAATAATTGTATTACTTCACAGCATTCTCATAATCTAATTCCTCAACAAATCGTGTTTTACCAGTTTTAAACTAAATTTAGCACAAATTATTAAATAAATCCGTTTGCATGTTTAAATGTGACCAAGTGATCATGTCACACAGTATCATTAGAGAGGTACGGCAAGGACATTGAGTGACTTAGTATCAAGTGGCGATCAGCGTCACGCTCCAAGAATTCACTCCGTTCACATGATAATGTCATACGCGGGGAATAATGGGAAATAAACGCGTGCCTCGGATTCTTCCGCCAGAGCTCGGGTGTTAGGTACACCACTATTGTATGGCATTCGTTCAATACATACTTACATACATTATACACCGATATTGTGCAATATTATGTTACGATGTGGAAACATTGTGTGTGATTGTGACCTTTTTCTATAGTTACCTCATTTGTTGTACAGGCCTTATTAACGAGGTGCAATTAGTGATTAATAAAGACTGGTGAGAACTTTCTGGATTTGTAATGCTGGCGGTAATGAAGAGTTATTATGAATGGATGGATGTGAGTGTGTTAATGAAGAGTTATGAGTACTTATGAGTAGTGAGTTTGAGTGAAATACGTTTATTGTGTTTCAGCTGCTTCAGCGTTTGTTAATTAGAGGGTTCGTTATCTGAAACAATAGTCCGTAACTCCGTATACCTACCGTACTTCAGGCCGATACTTAAGTGGTTATTTATTTAATTTTCTACTCAATTAAGTAGGTAATAGAAAAGCAGAAAAGCAATTTAATTAGTTTGAAACCGTGATTGGTAACACAATATGGATATTCTTCATTAGTTTAGGTATCACATGAAGCAATAGTCCGTATCCCGTATTTCAGACCGTTTACTTATATGGTATTTTTTTATGTTTTACGTATATCTGGTATCTATATTAGAAAAGCAAATGAATTGGTTTGAAACGGTGATTAATACAAAATATTGATATTCTTCAGTAGTTTGTGAAACTACTTACCTAATCTACCAACTCATCACAATCACAATACAAGTGACTTACCAAACATTTCCCACACAGAGATACAATTACAGATCTTGTTAACATCAACACTCAACACAATATTGACAGTGTAATCGACAACGGTAACAACTAGTTCGTAATCAATCCAATCAAGTTAAAGCTTTGCAGCACTTCTCAGTAAAGTACAGTCAGTCCCGAAAAGACGTATACGAACGACAAGAATCACGTGTTATCGACAAGAATTCATTTGTTGTCTACAGTTTGTGTGCCATAATACGGAATCAATGTGTTGCTACAATTAAGACCCCAATGTGTGTTTAGTTTTGTGGCTACATATTGATACAGTACTTTAATCTCACGAAGCGACGCGAGCTTTACTTGGTTGCCACAAATAAAGCGCGCGTCGCTTCGTGAGATAAAAATAATATACAATATTATGGAACAAAAGTTGTAGATAATCGAATTAATTTTTGTTGATGTACAGTCACAAGCATAAGTATGTATACACTTGGCTTTATTCAAAGGCGATTTTCTCCTTTATTTTTGATTGAAATTTTATGTTATTACGAACGTAGTATTTTCGAAACCTTATGATTATCTAAAGTGTCGTATATCAACGTTGCATCGATTATTTCACGAAAAAATCGCAATTGAAAGTTGCCAAGTGTTGACATATTAGTGCTCGTGACTGTACGTATACATCTTTTTGTGGCCGACTGTACCTACCTATACCGTACAGTCGAACACTATCTCAGTGGGTGAGATGATCTCGAGTCGAAAGGATCCGTATAAGGCCTCGGAATAATCCGGTACGAGCAATATAGTGCAGTGATGCAGTTGTGTTCCCACGATACCCATACCGATACCCGATTGGCTCACCTACATTGTACCTAATTACCTTTATATTACCCCGCATTATAGGCCAGCAAATTATACATCGGTATAATTTGCTCGAGCACTTAATTAGATAATTAATTGTCGTACGTTAGACCTGCGGTTATTCATAACTGCACTTGTGTTAACTGAGTACATGCGAGTTTTATATAAACATGTGTAACTAATCAAAGCATTGTAAGTTTGTATGTAATAATTACAGCCGGTAGACCTATAGTTCTTTAGGGCTATATAGAAATAGGTTGCTTTGTTAGGTTCTTACCTCCATATAGAGGTCTCGATGTATGTTTCTCTGTTAGAGCGTTTTACTTATTTTGTTATCAAAAGGACTAAGTAGCCAAAAGCCATATTCTTTGCTGTTGAGGCGCGTATTTGTGTTGTCGCTCTAGGGGGGCAAGTGTTTCTCTCTGAGTAATGAGGGGGTTTGGAACCTATTTTCCCTAATTTAGCAATGTGCCCCCCTTTTCGAGGATGACTACGACTTATCTATATATTAAAATATACTTATCTCTATATCTTCGTAACAAATACTGTATACAAAGTAAAAATACAGGCTATGAAACTATGTTTATGTCTTGTCTAATATGTATAGAGTTTTAAACTCAGTTTGGTCGCCACCCCCTAAGTATCCGCGCCTGTTGCTATTAGGGCCTATAAGATACAAAACCTCAAACCTTTATCCCAACGTGCTAAGATATTTTGCTTCGCCCACGTAGCTTACTTTTATACCGTTCCTATATCGCATGTAAGTAGATATAAGACAGTTTCATTCACCGTGACTTACGCGAAATCCGTCGTACGACAGGATCTCTTAAAATAACTTAGCAAAAAAACAGCGATAATGGTAACCAGTGACGGGATGTTGACCCGTTACTCACTGCGATAGAATACGCTTTAGACTGGTGACATCCTCAGGAACAATGTGTCTGGATGGTTCAAGGACTTAGATCATGATATTCTGTGCAAGTTGACGTTTAATATAACATAACATCACGCCTGTAGGTACCTATTCGCCAAAGGGCGGCAGGCAGCGTGGAATACTTAATTACCTATTTGATTTGAAGGTTATTTTGCCGGTTCCCCACATGTTTTGTCTTATTTTGTTACAAGCTACTACTAAGAAGCGTGTAACAAAATACTATAAAAGATACGCTAAGAAGGATGATATGTAGGTATATAAGTACCTTAAATAGTTACGGAAGGTATTATAATTGCGTAACACACTATCGATCTCAATCTGAATTATTTTGAAGAATATTGCTGATCCTTTGCTTCATATTTTCTAAAAATGTGTCTGCTCAACAACGTAAATAACGCAATGAATGTTGTTGAACTGTCAAAATGAAACCCATTGCTACTGATAGCACATACCTAAGTAGTGCGTTACGCAATTATTCCACAGATTAGAATAAGCATCATAAAAAACACGGAAAGGTTACATCGCATCCTTAAAACTTAATTCAAAGAATTAAATACTCCAGTCTCCAGTCAACGTTCCTATCGTATTTCTCGTTTATCTATCTCTTCGTATTGCACCGATAAGCTCTTTAGGCTGCAAAGCTTGATTTACAAATCCCTTCTCACAACATTGCCTTATTTATAAAGCAGTATTTATTCTTCATAACGTATCATTATCAGTAAGCAGCTGCTACTTCGTGCCTACCAAGTAAATGTGAGTCGTTCATTCGACGGCTGCCTGTGATTACAAACCACTGCATACATATTTACCTACCTACCTTACTTTTACATAATAACATAAGTATTACATTACAACAGTACCTACTCGCCCTTAAGGATGCACTAGTCGACCGTTCGAACTCGTTGTGGGTGTGCCTAATAAGCATGTTATTAGTTTATTAATTAATTAATTGAGTTTTATTTATTGATTTTGTGAAATAGTATGAAAATAAGAGCTCGTTATAACATTATCGTAATGTGCGATAGTCTCTTTTGACTCGACTACGGCAAAGCCAAAGGAGGTTTATGATTTTTCAATGTAACATTGTATATGTAATATGTATACCTACCCTAATAGTAAAAGGATTCATGAATTCCTATTTCGGCTGCATTTCATTTCGGATTCCCGTTTTTATTCATTTCATTGCAATGTGTTTTGATTAGCTTAATTTTAGCATTCGCAATTTGCATACACGTGTAGTGCTAATGACAGTAACTTCCTTTATTTTGTTGCTTTATTTTTGCATCATTAGCCAAATATACCTAATTAGCGTAAATCGTCTGAAGACAGGTAGGTGACTGTCGAGATTAATTATTTTTATGAAATAGAAAAACCTAATTTCTTCATTCCAATACTAAACATTTCAGGCCAAGGAAATAATAGAAATATTTTTGTTTGGCAGACCAATAATAACGGGGAATACTCATCACGGAGTCTTCCACGCGTGAGGCTCGACAATGGAGCAAACGTTGGCACTGCCGGCGTCAGACTCCGTTGTTGGGCCGCACCACCATCGATAACAGAGGAAGAAATTGAAGAAGAAATAGAAGATGATGCAGTCTCACTACGAGCGATGCCTGTTCAAGGTTTGTAATATTTTATGCCAGCGCCATCTACCATGTAATAGAAACAACCGACAATCAGCGCCGTCTACCGGCTACACGGTAGAACTTATGCTTCTAATATTTCTACGCGATACTAGATGGCGCTGTAACGGTTTCGTGCTTTGCGTAACAGATGGCGCTGTATCACTGTTTATTTTTATATGGAACTGAAAACTTGAAAAAACTTTTTTCAGTGAGAATTAGGTGACAGCAATTATTTCATAAAACAATGGTCTTCAATGTTTGCTGCTTGTTGAAATGCCACCTTGATGCAATTCTGATTTAGGAAAATAAATCATATTTGAGATTTGGAAAAGGGTAAAATTCAAATTAATAGGTACCCAAAAGTACCTAACTAGTAATTTTAGCGAAAGGGGAAAATTATTTCTGAAAAGTCTGAGGTAGGTAGGTACGGACAGTTTCCAAGTTTTTAAGGTGAACTCGGTTATGAAACATGTTAGCTTTCGCTTCTGAACTTTCAGGAAATGGTTAATTATACGAAGTAGGCCAAATGTATTAACGTTAATTATTACCCACTAGCTACCGCGAAACCATACGAAATTCCATAAAACTGTTGAAATTAATCATTTATAACATTAACAAGTTGAGACAAGTTCTCACTTCATTTGTAAGCGTTCAGTCGGGACTAGGGTTACCATTTAGAAATTTGAAAAGTCCTGAAAAAATGCCTGACATTTCAATAAAAGCCCGGACATTTTAATCACAAAATCAGTTACATTGGTATGGTAGGCATGGTAGCAGGCGCTCGCGAGGGGAGGGAGGTTGCGGGGTAATAAAAAAAAAAGTGCGCTGAATAATATAAAAGTATGCCTATAGTATACCTATGCCAGAAACTAGCGTTAAGTTTGATTATTTTACGTAAAACTATTTTTATTTTGAAGAAAATATTTTATGTTTGAACGACGTAGTTGATTGTTTGTGCAATACAAGATTTATTGTTTGATCGAAGTATTTTTGTTTTAGATGAATGAGAACTTAATAAATATTAAAGACTTATTTGGTATTACCTACTTATACGAGTATAACTTTTATTACTCGTATTCCATCTAAGCCAAAAAATCCGGACAAATTAAAGAGCCAGACAAAAGTCTGGAAGTCCGGACAAATCCGGATGGATGGTAACCCTGGTCGGGACGGAATGACGTTTCGTACAGTGCGACCAACATAACGCAAGAAGGGCGCGCACCGTGACGCTAGCGCACCGTCACCAATCGATTTCGACCAAATGTTTCACGCCCCTGCTGCATACTTGTCACTCTTTTTATTACTACTAAAATTAGTGAGAATATTAGCTTCTTTAACGAATTCCTTATCTTCGTTGCGTTGTGTCTTGTGAAATAGTCCTCGAAAGTTTTTGGTGCTAGGTACGAGTATTGTCTCATCTTTTGGACGTCGCTCAGTAAAACACTTTTTTCTCGACTTTTTTACAGTTTTCTTATTTTTACTTTGACTGCGTGATGACTTTCAAAAGGAACATTGTTAATTAATTTCGGGAAATGCGGCTGACGTGGACGAGGAAAACTTTGAATTTGATTGTTCCCATTTAAGAAACAAGAGCTTTTTTATCTTGTTCGCAATTATGGCCAACGCGTTGCGTAGAAAAAAAGGAAGGACTCAGTAAGTACGACTACCTAATGGTTTCTTAGAAAGTTTCGCAAATAGTTATGTACAAAACAGGTACTGCAGTGGTCCTACTTCAAAACACAAATCAGAAAGTTTCCAACTAAAAACTTGTAAAACCACTTGACAAATAGTTGCCATAATAATTTACGAAGTATATAAAACGTATGTTTTTCCACTACGCGACGGTATTGCAATTGGACACGCGACAGCGCTGTGTCCCTTCAGCCGTCTGGCGCAATCGAGCTAAAATGGGCACAATTAGGGCCCTGGCAGTTTTTAATTGACATCGGTCCCTCGACTCGTGTGCGTTGCCCCGTTGCTTGACTCCGTACCTATCAATCTCTGACATGATACGCAAATATACCTATATAGCACTTGATTTTTATCTGGTTGCAGCACGAAACAAAACATAGGGATTGAGTTTGGTGTTTCTATATTTCACTAATCGTTAAAAAAATGACAAATGGATTTGTAACAAATAATGGAGCGTAGCCTCCAGAAAGCGTAGAGTCCTCTCCATCCGTTCGTAGCAATAATACAAAACTCAATACGTTAATAGATATCGAATCGGGTAAATGATTATTTAAGTTCTATATATATCCATTGTTAAAATGCCAAATTACGAATGGTAAATGCGATTATAAAACAATGAATTATAATTATATGTTTTACTGGCCTTATAAACATCGTAGGTGGATGTTATTATAATGCTTTGTGTGGTTGTTGTTTGACTTCGAAAATATTTATTGCTTACTTACTTGTTAACAAAAACTTGATGATACTCTGCTCACTATATGGCTATCTAATCTATGTTGTATGAACTTGTATGCCCTAATTTGTATAGGAATAAAAGTAAAAAAAAGAAAAAGAAAGGCCAGTCCATGTTTTGAATGTACAATGTTAATTCCACTGTATACCGGAAGTTGGAACTTTCATTGACTTAAACAATATATTTAACCTAATATTTATCAACGACAAACCATTGACTTCCTAGACTAAAATACGATTCCAGAAAATCAGTCTTTGAAGCTCGTATCGAAAATAGAACGCAGCGCCACAATACAAATGCACCAACCGTCACTCAGTTTCAGCTCTCATATTTTCGTTACAAAGAAGAACTAAAATATCAACTGTTTAACCTGTCGCACGACACGAACTTTGTCAGTAAGCGAACACGGGTCGATTGACGACTCCGAAATAGCGGACGTTAACGAAAAAGAAATTCTAATTTCGAACCAGAGAGTTTAACTTTTTTTTCTTTCTCCTTAATATTTTTGGTGGTTGGAAAGCTAACCACGGCGGGCTAGCACTTAGCGTGGAAAAAACCCATTGATCTTTGACTGTAATTTGTTACCCTTTTTGGGGACTTCCTGATTAAGGAATGTTTATTTGTTTGACACTTTTTATGAACATTGCGAAGAACCGTTTCAAAATGTCGCTGATATTGGGAATTTATTGGCTGAACTGAAGAGCAGTGTGCCTTGACTCGCGACCTGTTTGAAATGGGTGTCAATGAAGATAATTTTATAAAAATTTTGGTTAATTATTATTTAACGACTGGAGCGATTAATTTCGGTCAACTTCGTGAATCTTTTGTTAAATTTTCTCGGTTTTGTGGCAAACCAATTTAGGTCTGATTGACCAGTGACTAAGCTACACACTTAAAACGTTTATATACAATATTTTTGAAATTAAGAGTTCGATGCCTCGTTTACCTAAATAAAATTTACCGTGAGGCAGTAGTACTGATAGGGAAGTAAAGGCGGCTTACACATCGGTTCCTATGAACTGACGCTCGTCCTGAATATTAATCGGTATTCAACACATTGTCTGTCTATAAGGACTGGCTGGTTTTCGAACAAAAACTGAATTCTTAATAGAACTGGCGACGGTTAGTCGATCAAGTTGTTATACTCAATACTCGAGTTGCGAAAGTATTGAGCGAGAAATTTCAAGTTTTATTGTCGAGTACCCTGTATTTATAAGCCAGTAAATCACGAGCTTAAACTGTTGCGAGAATGTTTAGCAAAAACGTTGGTACGTTAAATGTTTAATTTAGGTAGGTGATAGATATGTATTGGCGTAATGAATATATTTTTGTAATATAATAAATGCCATAATAATTATAACTTATATAAAAATGGCGCCAGTTCTATTTATTAAAAAGTGCCAATAAGTCTTTCGCTAAGTACACACATACTGTTTACTTTAGGGATGTGTGTTTATGTCTGTTTCTCTATCGGAGAGGAAAACCAATTGAAAACAATAATCAATAACATAACTTCAGTCCGTGGATATTCAAAACGGTGAACGATATAATTCTTAAGTTAATCATCAGCTTCAAATATCATTGCGTAATCAAGTCATTTATTTTCTCCATATTGACATCCACCTATGTTCTAATTGGATAAGGGTACCTATACTAAAGTAGCGTTGAATACTGAATTACTTAATATCTTCATGTTAGATAATTTGCCAAAGTTTCAGGTTACTGATTTGATTGCTTATTATGAATGTCTTTCTTTACTTGATTAATTAACTAACTGCGCCCCACGGTTTCACCTGCATAAGTCTCGATCCCGTAAAAATATCGGAATAAAAAGTATTCTATGTCTCCTAATCCAGGTCATGGTCTACCCATGTGCCGAATTTCATCCAAATCCGTTCAGCCGTTTTAGCGTGAAAGCGTATAAAACAAACATACAAAAAAATCAAATCTTTTCTCTTTATAATATAAAGTTTACGAAATATATACACAAGACATGACACACAAATAACGGACAACATTAGGCGTAAGTAGAACTTTATTAATCTTGCACTATTTTGGAGTAAAACCAATCCAAACATTCGAAACATAAATGGTCACAGAATAAAAACTGGAAAGCATGACTCGACTTAAAAGGAGTGTCCTCACCTGACGCCCCTGACGGCCAGACGTACGGTATTGAACTTTCATGAAAGGATTACAGCTCAGTCGTCTATACCCTGTGGAATATATCCCTGTGTGTATAACAATGCGTGATTCATTCATTCGTTTATGGTACCGTAGAACAGCATCAATATTTATAAGTGTTTATAGAGTTATCTTTGCCCCATGACTATGTAAATGTCTATTGTAATAAATACAGAGAATATTGGTCTATTTTTATGTATTACTAATGATCGCCCACAGCTTTATGTAAAGGTTGTGAACTTGGTTTTCCGGTTTGTCATGGGACTTAGCAATTATAATATTAACCGTTTACAGTTCAAACCACAACATAATTAATACAAACCCAATTATAATGTAAGGAAAGAAACTGACAAACTTACTAAGCAAATATTGTTACTTAGTTTTAAAAATCGATGTCTTCTGCATTGAGCATATCGATGCACATTTTAATACGATCGTAAAGCGCGACACAAACATGCAGTCAGCATTGGCATAGCATGTAGGCGGTCTGCGACATTAACGAATATCATCCATAACGTTTTCAACCCTGCCAAATATAGCCCGCGGCGTTTTTGGATGCAGCGAGTGATTCATCATAATATTTCCAATATTGGACGCGATGCATTTCCAGTGTCCGTTGATATCAGCCGGCGACAGAACTGATATAGCTACTGTCTATTGTCTCTGTGTAATGTATTGTTAGGGCTGCTACGCCGTAGACAGGCCGGCTACGCTCGCTGTTGGATAAAATTCCATCGCTTGAGCCTTTTCAGATTCATTGTCTTTCCTGTATTTAGAATAGGTGTGAAATGTAAGAATAGTAGTTAAAGAACTCATAAAAATTCTTAATCGTGTGAAATATTTAGCAGTACATATAAAAGTAAAGGAAAGTAAACAAACGTAATTAAAAACTGCAATTAACCATAATTATATGTGCTTTCTCTGGGACGTGCATACGACAATAGAGTCATTTCGCTGAAAAATTGTGTGCGCGTTATAAACGGTTCGGATTTTAATTGTTAACAAGCGGAAAATTATATACGTTGATTGTGAGTGACGCCCCTACTTTTCTCTGAGTCAATGGCGGCAGACGCGAGGCGCGTACGCGGCGTCCGCGCCAGTGTGCGGTGCCGCTTCCGACTCGCCACACTTCGGAGCCGAATCACCGATCTGATTTTCAAACTTGGAAAACAATCGGGCGCGATTTTCTTCTTTTAAAATTTTCAGCGCACACGCTGCTTTTGTGATTGAAAGTAAAGTTCAGTGCGTGGAAATTGACTGAAAGCTATAAAATCTGATAGTGTGTTGTGCTATGTGTTGTGTTTTGTGATTCGATCAGCTGTTTTGGAATTAGCGTCATAAGGTTTCTGTTGTTCTATGTAAACATTGGCAACAAATTGGGTTTGAATTACACGCATTTTGAAGTACTTCGAAACATCTTGCTAGCTATACGACACCGTGGAAATTTGACACGTAAGAAGCAAACACTGCGGATTACTTATACATTCAGCCAAGAAATGATGCATCTTCAACTGATTGTAACAAATAGCTTATTGATAAAACAATAATATTGACAGCTGCCATTAAATTCCAATTGGATGCTCAAACGGGTATTTAAGAATGCATTAATTTTAACGTCTTTAATGTGAAGACTGACCAAATTTATCTTTAGTCTATAGCTCTAGGAAACTCTAATTTGTTTCCTTTACTCAGAACCTAATTCATAATTGAATCTTGCCAGTACTTATGACATGCCTTCCTAATGTATTATTAATTAAAGATTACACTTGTAGGTGTTAGATTGATTGTTATTAACTCATAATCGATGTACCGTCGGCAACAAAAATTTTTGGTCTAAAGTTTTTCATAAGTTACTGGTCTGTAAACTCTGATACTGTAAAAAAAACATCTCATAAAAAAGGCGTTAAGTAGTAGTACGACAGGCTGGTGTCCGCATCTCCACGACCATGTGCGTATTTTGCGTACGGTTGCGGGGAAATCGATAATTCGATCCACCCTATCTCCGTGATAAGTAAGTAATAGCATAATCAACCGTTTCCACTGCTGGGACACAAGACTCCTTTCTGTGAGAAGGAGTGGGCCATAATCCACAACACGGGCCCAGAGCGGGTTGGTGGAATACCTAATGATAAATAAGAACTAGTTCCATAGGTTGACCTTCTAGGTTCCAGCAGAAAACCTAGACATTCCTAGACGTCTCGAATGAATGAATATTAAGCAATCCCCTCGTCTATTATGCATCTTAACAGGCGCTTATTACGCATTCAGATGGCCACTTAATTTCCTTAATATTAAAACCTTATTAACATTTTATTATAAAAAAACAACAACATAAACTATAGCACTATAATTTAGAATAGTTTTTTGTACATAATATTGTAATGCAACCTTCGCACGTTCGCTGAATAAAAAAAAGAAGCAAGGATCAGCATCCGCTGGCAACACATGCGTAGGAGTCTGTCAACTACGTTCTCACAGCTCGCCTTGTCTTAATTGATTACAAGTATTATAATAATTATGTTTATAAGTTTTTTTTTTTAAAACAAATCAAGTATCTTGACTTGGCTCGCGAGGTTGTCGACATGTGGGATGTTGACTCAGCAATCATTGTGCCAATAGTCGTTACAGCCAATGGATTGATAGCCAAGAGCCTCGACCAACACCTGAGGAGGCTCTCGTTGGCCAGCTGGATCAAGGGCTTGATTCAGAAAGCAGTACTTCTGGACACGGCTCGCATTGTCAGGAGGTTCCTCTCTCTGGAGCCCTGACCACCGGTAGCTTGGACCCTGTTCCCGATACCGGTGGGCTACTATTTTTTATATTTTTGAATGTTTTTATATATTTTTTTTATATTCTAATATTTAAAAATATAAATTATATGTATATAGACGAATAAAGAAATAATGTTTATAATAAATAATACGCGGCAATGTTAGAGGCAGGGTCATGAATAGGGGCCTCAACTTACGCTGTTAATCCTTTAATGAAGTAATCTAGCTATGTTATGTAGATAAGCTTTTCATTCAAGTGCCTAGTTTACGACATTGCACTGGTGGACAGTATGAACATTCCAGCATATCTAGATTAATTTGAGGTTCTAGCTACATATTAATCTATAGCCACTGTACTTCGTATACACTGCTATACGAGAGTCTACGATGATCTAGAACCTCGTGGAAGACGCCTTTAAAAATACTTTCTCGTTTCAATTAACGTTAATACAATAAGAATAAACAATAATGGAATGTCAGAATTGTATTATTGTCGGTACCAGGTGCATTTCTTATTCTGTTTTTACACCACTGAAATGCCAACTGAAAGTAAACAGTAAACATTACTAGCGGTGTTGTGAAATACCGTCCTAATATAGTACTTTACGAGTACAAACATACCTCCTGTATGTACACAAAAACATCATCATAACGTAATGCGACGAGTTGACATAATGTGATACTTTCCGGCGAATTTAAAGTAATTATTTTCATAAAAATGACATTTGAAAAACTTAGAGAGTGAACCTAGCGGCTCTCGTTAAGGTAATGTACAAGTTTACCTTAATGACCCACCTGACCGTCATTATCAGTACGTGCATTGGAAGTCTATGTAGATCAAGTGGTTTGCATACTAACCCGTGAGAATTCTACGGATTTTGTTTTAGCATTCAAGCATAAAGCGCTAGGAACGCAAGTGAAAAGCTGAATACATTAAGATATTCAGATAAAATTCGTTACCGATGAGTCAGGCTCACGAGTGGGAATTCCTTGTTTGATATTTGACTTTATAAGTAGAGCAGTCTACGCTAACACTCGTTGGGGACATATTCAACCTCATTAAAGCTACGAGCTTCATTGACAACCCGTGGAAGATGGAGACTCGTAAATAAATCTAGGCGAAGACATTTTCCATTGCGTGTTAAAGATTTATCGCCCACTTTATATCGTTATCCAAGCAAATAGAAGCATGATCATAATCACTGTGTCACTTATTGTGCGAGATAGCACATTAACGCGAAACCTGTAATGCTTAAATTCTAAACATTCCATCACCTGTGCTTGTAACTGTTACAGCATAATTGTTATCGATTTCATAGTTTATGTAACGTACCACTATGATAGTAAGGTATTGCATAAAAATACCGTGCGGTCGCTACCTATCGTGTCAAACTCGATCAGAACAACCGTTAATTGATCAGTGAGCATGAGCTGTGAGCAGTGCTCCTTGTAAAAGTGTTATAATGACTACTTCCTGGCGTGTGTGATGCAATTAACATTAACTGTCACGATTCGTTCCGACTCGAGTCTTCACGAAACTACGAATATGACGAGTATCAATAACAACCACGAAACATCTGAGCATCACCCACATAAGGTTGCTTATCGACCATTGTTCGATATTTATTAATAAATATGAGTTGATCTGAATTCACTCATCGATTCACTTCGCTGATGTCGATAACTTTTCGTAGCAGATACTGAAACATAACAACTTACAATACACTTCAATCAAATTTGGCAATACCATTTTAAACTTTATCTGAAAAAGAACAGGGGATGAAATAGCATGCGTGATTTTGACAAATGTAGCACTTAATGCCTTTAATCGTTTATTGGTTTGATACGCAAGTTTCTATCGAGTCGTATACGCAGGTAATCGGAGATGTGATCACGCGACGAGGGGAAATTACTAGTGATGTGGACGTGTCCACTTTCTGATGTGACAGATAAATGCTAAATGAGTTGTGACAGTTGCGACTGATTGGCTACTGTATTGGAGTTATTGCCATTTAATCTGCAAGAAACCGTACTGTTTATGGGTACTGCGTAGAAAACGTACGGTTGATGGCTCGTTGCACGAAAGCCGTTAAGGTGTTTGCAGTAAATGCCCGCTTAATTATAGTGTGGTAGTAAATATTATAAAGACGGCATAAAAGTGAAAACTATGCATACTTATCTAATTTCAGAATATACTCAGATTTTTATATAAACAGCCAAGGATGTAAACAATTGGACATTGTTTGAGAGATAATTTAAGTTTTAGATTCAAAATTTTGTTTTTCAATTTGCATGCACACTTCTCAGAACCTTGGATTTCATTGTAATTGTCAGACATCTTAGTCTGAAAGATGAACAATAATGAGTTTTTGAAATAAAATAATAGAGATTGTATTACAAGATAACGGATTAATTCTATTGTTTCACCTAGTCCCGACGAGTTTTTTTTAGCAAATTACGTTTTTCTACAATGTAGAGCAGCTATATGATTCTTTGTCTCTGACTGAATTATAATTACTAAACATTCTACAGTTGTCCCAGATTATTATGTGTTTAGCTATATTATGGTACTTCCTTACATAATATGATAAACAGAAGCCGTGACAATGTGGAATTATCGCGAGAAACTAACCGTTGTGAATTGTAGCAGTAACACTAACAAGATTAGTTATACAATATACGTTCCGACTTCATCAATTTACTTTTATAGTTTGAAATGTTTCTCGTTTTGCATACGAAAGTATTCGTATAAATATCGGATCTTAGGCAACATAAGATCACGCCTTGTTTCCCCGAAGGCATGGGCACAGGTGTACATATAACAAACTTAAAACGAAAATTATGAAGAAATATTTAATAGTTGGTAGAGTTATGAGTACCTACATCAAACTACAGCTTTGAGTGATAATTGTGGTAAACCAACTTAATTGGTAGTAAAAGTTTCACAGTATTGGGGTTATTTCGATATTTATCTGAGTCTTTGGTCAATACTCTTTTACGAATGTCATTTTGTAACTTCTGTGAAAAGTAAGTGTATATTTATAAACTACGCTGTAGGTATGTAAACAGAAACGCACTTTATTAAAAGCACTTAATAACAATAAAATCAAACCGATTTGCGGTAAAATGTATTTCAGGAAGTCGTACTTAATAATGATCTTAATTCTATAAATTGTAATTTCCTTATTTAAATGTTAAATAACAACAAAGTGATGATGTTTATTGGCTCTGAATGGTGTAATTACTTGTCTTTAATACGGTAATTTAAGGTGATACTTTTTATAAGAAGTTTTTATTCAGCATTTAAGTTTTTGTACAATGTTACCTGTGTAAGAAATTGATTGAATTGGCCTCAGACGCATCTTTTAACCGCCTCGTAAGCAAGATTCTGAATCAACTTTCTTGGAGCAATCTTCCTTACTAATGAAGTATCGAGAGGGCTTAACCACAATAGGTATATAGTGTGATTTTTTTAAAGCGCAGGTGTTTAGTTTCTGACCTATAGATGGTAATATAAAATGATCGAAATGGCCACCATTACATGTTCTGAGCACAGCTGAATTCACTTTTAAAAATGTCGTGACAAGATATAAAAAACATTGGTATCGTAATTTTCTTTATAATTGAGTTCATGGTTCCCTTCAGCGTTTTACTCTATGACCTGTATTTCAAATGTTACCCATACCGACTAGAAAACAAAAGCGTAACAAGCTATCAATCTCAATCTGAATCATTTTGTAGGATATTGCCAATCCATTGCTTCATATGTTCGAAAATTGTGTCTGCTCAACAACGTAAATAACGCAATTAATGTTGTTGAACTGTCAAAATGAAACCCATTGCTAATTGGCACTGATAGTGTGTTACGCAATTACCCCGCAGGATAAAAAAAATCTACGCTAGGTTCATCTCCACGTTCTCTAACTCAATCGTGTAGCTATGTGACTCTTGAAACGATTTTTTCTAGTTTCGGTAAAAGTGAAAAGAAAAAGTAGTGTATTGATCTATGACGCAACGATATCTCTCGATCTAAAGCCTTATCATAATCAACGGCACTCATGCGCAACTTGTCAAACCACAATTTCCCCACCGCAGTGAAACTTATGTCTTTAGTCTTTAGCAAAAGTCGACTCGATACGTTATTAACATTGTGGAAACATTTTCCCTTCCATTATATAAGATACACATTAATGGCGTGTGAGACACAATCGTTGGAGGTCGTTGTGCTAACACGTAATAAGATTATCTGTGATAGGTGTTAGTGTTAATAGCCTTGAGCGGTAATTAATTGGTACCTAATTAAAAGGTTTGTTTTGGTAGTTATTGTGCTGAAAATGAGGTGGAGCTACCTAAATACGCTGTAGTTAGTTACCAGTCTTAAAATTAAGATTTCCTTGCCAGACATCATCATCATCTGCCTAGCCTTTTCCCAACTATGTTCGGGTCGGCTTCCAGTCTAACCAGATGCAGCTGAATACCAGTATTTTAGATGGAGCGACTGCCTATCTGACCTCCACACCCCAGTTACTGAGTAATACTAGTCTATGTACAAACAATTGTAACACTGTTCAATCAATTAACACAATCCAATATACAAGTGCACAATACTAAACGATAGACACAGCATGCAAAAATATTATTAAATAAAAGAAAAAAAAAACACAATTATTCGTACAGAAATGACACGCAATTTTTACGCAATTTCAACACAACAATGCTTAACAATGGTTTGGGCAAACGTGCGTTTTATAATTAGTATAATTGCTATCTATAATCTCATGTCAGCGCCAAAGCTACATGCAGAATATAAAAGTTGATCCACGATTTTTATCGCCGAAGACAAGATAATCAATAATGGGATGTGTGCGTAGTGCGGAGGGCGTAGAGTCGTGGACAGATACCAGGAAATAGCTGTTACAATTTACTATCTCCATTGTCAACTTAGTAATGGACATAAGACGTAGGATATCTTGCCCAGCGAGCTGGTGAAAGCAAACACTTGGATAAGATTGTTTCCAATTAAAATGAGATCACGTTCATAATTAATTTTATTGCCTCTATTTAGATGTCTGCTTGATAACTATCTTAACTGATTCTTGAATTGAACGCGCACTTAATTTGTATTTCTATTGGTAGACCGACTGGAAGAATACTATCGTACTAAGGAATCATTTTATCTAAGAGTTACAGCTCGAATTTTGTTGAATACTTTAACTTGTACATATATGGTTCTTGGCATTGAGGCTCTCAAATACTAATCAACACGCTTGTCCAGTCCAAAAGATATATCATTGCCTTGTACAAACATTTAATTTAATTCCATTGTCTTTTAACTACTGTTCATTTTTGTCGCTGCAAAATTCGCTAGCTTAGCAGATTGAACCCTTTCCATTACTGTTGGGGGAGCCCGACGCAATTCATTAGGTAGTCACATTATTATTTGCCACCCATGGAGGGGCCCAGGAGGGTAAACTAGGCCCCCAAAGTTAAATCCTGTGAGGGGACGCACTCTGAATCCATGTGTGCAGTCGATGTGCTTAGATGAGCATCAACTGCAGTGGGTGCAGCTCGTAATTGGTACATAGTACATACATATTTATGAGTTAGGGTCTTTGTGCCGAATTGATGAGATTAAGGCGTTTTTTGCCATTATAAGGGAGAACCACCACTGTTTTGTTTTGATAAAACACGAATATTGTTATACGCAGTATCCATGTTTCAAGAAGCCCTAGAAGTTTTTAATATCGAATTACAGGCACGATGTTTCTCAGAATAAGACTTTGAAGAAATAATTAAATTGTCACGTTCTTGTGTGCGGTACTAGTAATCTGTGGCGGTACCTTTCTTAAATGTATGTTTATTATGATTAGCTATCAAAGAGGTTACGTCGGGTTATGAGAGCAATGTTTATTAATTAATTAAAACTAGTCCACTTCAAGACTTAGCTCTAATCGTGCTAAACCATCGCTAAACGGTACCAGATAACGATGCCAAGGTCTCAGCCGCCAAGGATTCAATGCCGATAGTTTGTATGTCTTCTCCACACAATAAAGTCTTCCATATAAGGACCCGTGTATTTGTTCAAGTGATCGGAGCTTACTTTGGAATATAAGTGTCATTGCTTGTTGAAACCAAAGATTTAAATCGTTAGATTCGCCCTACCGCGTCAATACATAGTCGTTCATTCTGACAACTCTGACACACAATGACGCAGTGACTTGACTTGATTGTCATGGAGACGGTGTTTAATAATGTGTGAGCTCACTCTTCTCACTTTTCAGTATAGACACTTTTTCGCGTGATTAAGTAAGGCAAGGGCAAATCTAGCGATTTAAATATTTGGTTGACACTGAGGCGTGGACGGTTACTGATCTGTTGTTACATACAATTTGTAGCCAGCGAGGTTTCTTGATCCTTGTCTTGAGTAGTTGTTGAATAGCTTTACAAAACAAAAGAGGCTTTAGTGTAATGACCTTGTTGTAAAAAATCATGTCTATTGATAATCTTGCTTGGTAACACCCACGATTTAAGATAGGTACTAATCCTTATTTTCCTACCAATTTTATGAATTTGTGATTTGATTGATCACGGCAGGAGGAAGTTGTTTGTCGTCTATATTTCCAAGGGTGATTGTGGTTGTTTCTGTTCTATTTCACCACGTCCAGTTAAGTTCTGGTGAACTTATCGGGCCAATAATTTTATACACAGGTGTTAATAAAAAAAAATGTAACCCTGACTTTGTGAAACAGGTCCTATTGTAAATATATCATTTTATTTTTATTTATTTGGGACAAAAAACAGTTATGCGTTACAACATAGCTAAGGTATAATAGTAAACAAAGGCACAACCCATATTATTGTCTACGGAATCATATCGATTTTAAAAGAAATAAGGAAACGGACGTATACAGAAATGGACAGTAAGAAAATAAAAATAAACCTGAAAAGTCACACAAACCAACTCAAGACAGCGTTCATCACCGTCCAGATTTAGTCTGTAGTCACCAATCAGATCACACCATAACATCAGCAAGAAGCAGTCATCGTTTAGGATGACCAGATCATCTTTCTACTAGGACCTGTTTTAATTAGCTAGATTTTACTTTGCAGTCTCGTCATGACCCCATGGAAGTAGAAGTCAATATATCAATATTCCTCAAGTCTACTGTCTACTTATCTACTGTAATAGATTTTAATATACCAAGTTGCGTCGTAAGTCTTGACCGCGGCGGCAATACACTAAACGTGATTGACATATAGATAACAGTGCTTGCGTGAATGACTTGATCGTGAATAAGTTATCACTTGCATTACCTATTTAATGTTTATATGTATACCTGTACAGTTAAGTGAGGCCACCCAGTAGGACCAACGTTTGTTGTGAAGAGGTTTAAGCCTGGACGGCTTTCTCATCCAACTTCCATGAATCTATGTAGGTATACATCTTATACGTAAATAAATAAAATTGAAGTAAGTTGTAATGTTAAAATAACAGCTTTTTACTAAATGCATGTGAAAGTATATACGGTGCTTATATTTTTTTATAAAGATTTTTTCTATCTGTCTGTTTGTTACGGCTAATCTCCGAAACGGCTGGGCCGAATTTGGTATGGGGATACTTTGAAACCTGCGGAAGGACATACTGCCGACATAACAAGCGGGCGAAGCCACGGGCGAAAGCTAGTATTTCATAAGTTAATTAATGGCATAATTTAGAGATAAAAACTTTCATATTTCGAATTAGAAAATATTCGACATTCAGTTCGGATAGCTACCGGGCCCCGTCTTGATGTAAAAAAATAATTTATTATAGGAATAATTATTCTATCTTAATTTTCATTTTAGATCTGATTTTTCCAAAGCCAGTTAATTTTATCGGAGGAATAATTTTGAATCTTTGACAGTTCTTCCATGCAAATACTGTCAGACATCAATTTTATTCCATGAATAAAAATTATCTTTAGATTGAAAAATCAGCACTTAGTAGCATAGCAATACAATCCCACAGTATCTCTAATTCGGTATACTTTCTATGAAATTTAAAAGGATTTATGTACCTAATAGTTTCGTCTGCACTACATTTCGCGCCAACAATCTATTTGTATATGGAACATGACTATCGGAACACAAATTCTACCCAGCACCAAGTTGGATGCTCATTCAAATTGCCAAATGTAATGCAGTTTCAACTACTGTCATAGTTGCGTGCCAGATAAGATACTCTTGTTTTCCGGGTCGTCACATTTAAAGATAAAACTGACGGTTAATTTAATTTACATAAATTAATGTCAACAGCAATTGGAATCCATATTTGTTTTTCATTTCGCTGGTCGTAGTCGAGGTCGTATGGTGTCTATTCTGATTTATTCACAACTCTATGGGCGTGACATGTGACGTCATAATTAGAAATAGCGCGTTATGGGTTTTACAAAAATGTTGATCAATTTACTATGGGAGATTCTTAAGGAATTGGACTTGCCTCTTGTGAGTCATCGCCACTCGGGCCTAAACCTTCGTAACGTCGAACATTGAAATGTATTTATGAGGTACTGTGTGCAAGCAAGATGGATAATGATGTTAGTGTAGGCGGCATACGGATTGTTTATTTTACAATGCTAGTGACCGTAGAAAACGTTTTGACGTTCGAAAAGTGCTGATTCTCAGCCTTTGAATAAATGGCTTTTGATTTGATTTGAAAATATAGGCCAACAAAAAAAAAAAAAAAAAAAAGGAAATAGATGAAGTTATCCTAGTCAACTGAATTGTAGTAGACGATTCGTTCGGTACAGTAACAGAATGGCTTGTAAATTTATACTCTAGCGCACCAAGGCTCAACGCTAGTAAACTGCATACTGCTGAGTCTGTGTAACTGTCGAAAATAAAGCATTAAATCATTTCTCCTGTTCGTAACGTGAGTTTGGCGAGGTGCCAGCATCCGCTCAGCAAGGATGTTCAAGTCGGGATGTTATGATCAGCGTTTGTAACATGACGTCATTCGCGAATCCCCCCTTTTTACTCGAAGACGGCAAAGTCGAAAGAAGGTTACCCTTTTGGTTGTCGCTTTTGCGTCCCTTTGTAATTAAACCCTGCTGAGTCTAAGAATTGCTGACCGAATTATATATATACATACACATACATGAAGTTACGCTTTCTTCCCATGGGGGTAGGCTAGGCAGAAACTTTAGAACGCCACCTGATACGATCCTTACATACTCCTTTTAAGATCCAAATCAAGTTGACTTAAAAAAAAAAAACATTAGATAATATTATGAACTTTACGAGATTTGGTCTACGGCTTGTTCCGGCGACCAACTTTATATGGGTAATATTAGCCTATAAAATGTTTTTTAGTTAAATATGTATTTTTAGTAAGTCTACGTCGTAGCACACCGTAGGTGGTCGTCTCCATATTATTAAATTTAGGATCGGTTGATAACTGTATGTGCCTAAATAGGATACAAGGCATATTATAGGTTATGACATTGACTACATCATTCGTGGTCTTTCAGCGATATTCGCCATTAAAATTAAACCGCGAGCATAAAGTATGCAACCCTGAAATTTCAATGTCAAATGCGTTAATTTTTATAACAATGACTAGTTACATTGAGGTATGGTCACACTGACAAGAAAAACGACCAATTTTCACGAAGTAAAATTAAATATACCTATATAAATTTTTTCGCCGGTTTCTTTTCAAACATCACAAGTTTACGAGTAGCCGTTATCAAAAGGCCATTCCTGTATGCAATAAGCAAGATCTAAGGCGCCATTCTTTTGATTAATCACGTTAATTAATTGTAGTCCAAGAATAGACGCAGAAACAACTCCTGAGGTCAATTTATTAAATTATCAAAAGGATTTTCCATTACTATAAAATGTATTATGTACTCCAGCCAGACAACGTTTAAAAAAACCAGGCAAAAAGGGCAACAACCCGACGGATTTAAATACAATTTACCTAGAAAAGTAACTGGGTAAGAATGTAGTAAACTGTAACTGTTCCTGCATCTATTTTCATTGATAGTATCAAATGTTAGAGTAACCGTATTCTTTTGATTACGGCCTTATTTCTATTTAACGGCTATGGCAGAGTAAACAATGGCGTTGGCGCGGCGCCATCTGTCGGCGATTTGCATGAACATCTGATGACTAATACAAGGTTATTGCAGGGATATGACGCTGATAGTGGTAATTACTTGCATTAACATCGATAGCACTGACAGGTAATGTTATTATCTACTCTGCCAACAATTTATGTGGGATTTGATTTATTATATCCTCTTGTCAAATCTTGCAGATATACTATTGGTAATTCCGCCTCCATGGTAAGGAGACGTGCACCTGACGAAGGGCTTTTTAAGAAAGCTAAGAGATGAGTCCGAACTCCAATATCATGTCACATGTAAAAATCATCGATATTTTAAAATCATTTCATAATGCAATGACAACGACAAAGTCATCAATGCTTTTAAATCATTACTTGAATGGATCATATCTTGCAGCAAATATCACTAATGGAAACATATTGATGATTTCCATGATTATGATCAATACCTAAATACCCTGCCATGAATGTCACAAACTCAGAAAAATTTAATTACGCGGGCTAACTGACAAACTCGACCGATGTCTACATAAATAACTAATGATAATTTCACTAAGCTGTTCCGCGATCATTTCAGTATCTACTCACAATTGAAGTGACGAGATCTAATACTCAAATAAAAATCATTGATGATTTTGTCATTGTCATGCAGTCATTGATACAGAAAAATTATCACTCAGCCCATCTCTAAAAGCTAGCTTTCTTGTGGTTTTTATATTTCTAGAGTTTCAAGTTACGTTCGTGCTAAATCTGATCGTTCATTAGCCTTGAAAACTAAGAAGGACTGACAACTGACAGACTAAGTAGATTTCTCAATTCTATTACTTACAAAAATCTTTTAGCTTCTCTGCGGAATAATGCCAATCTTGAAAAAAATTGTTTCCTCTTTATGGTCCTGATGGACATACATATTCAAATATATCCTTGGTAACTTATTAGCTAGTTTTAAATTCATTGCTACAAATACTACGGACGGCAAAGACACGATGGCAAAGACAACATAGTGATAGTCCTAGTAATCATTGTTTAGAAGTTGTTTATAAACATTCACAGTCATTTTATTGGCTGTTTATAATAGTGAGAGTAAGCAGGGGTACATCATCACGATTTGTTTCTAGTTTCAAACGTGTGTAGTGTAGCATAATGACTGAAATATCTAACGGTGCTTTATTAGTAAAATAAAAATGTGAAGGATTATAAAACAAAGTCCCCCCGCGTCTGTCTGAACGCGATAAACTCAAAAAGTACCGAACGGATTTTCATACGGTTTTCACCAATGAACGGAGTGATTCATGAGGAAGGTTTAGGTGTTATAATTTATTGTGGTTTTGTATAAATTGGCTGAAATATGACGATGATTGTTGAAGATGTCGGAAACAATCGTGTGGACTGGCATCTTAACTGGAGTGAAACGCGTAAATCAATAGAGTTATATGAAAACAATGTATGACGGAGTTAATACATTGTTTATCTGGATTAACACACAGGGTAATTTTAATCCCGGTAGTACGTTCCCGTAGGATATTATCCGACATACACTAGGGCGAAGCTGAAGACAAAAGCTATTTAGTAAAATAAAACTGTGAAAGATTTCAAGGATATGACATGAAAAGTAACATAGGTAAGATATATGCACACTACTCTTTATGTTTTGAGCCTGCCTGATTCACTACTTTAAGATAACTCATTTGCTAAACGACATAAACCTAATATTTGTGATAAGTAGGTACCTATTTCCGAATGCAAATTCATAATCATACCAGTATTTCGAAAACTATTATTGGAAGCTCTGTTTGTTAACATGAGTACCTACCGGAATAAATCGTAAAATTGTGTACTCCCCGTCACATTTCCCTAAAGGTTCATTAGAAAACCAGCGTCAGACAGCATTTGTGCTGAAATGAACCTTTTTGGCGCAGCCGTGAGGTACACTATTGTTTTTTGAAACATTATTTTGTTTTTCACGAACTGTGTCCAAATAAACTTTTTTCTTTCTAAAAAGATCATAGATAGAATCACAGGTTTCTAGTTTAACACCTACGAACACCTCCGTTGCTCTCTTTGCAGATTTTCGAAGTAAAAAACATAAACATTTCGGTACTAAAACTAAAATTAACTTCGCAAACATTTTAAATTTGGGATGCGTTTCCAGGGATTGAGTAGGTGCTTTCACGTCAATATGCGATGATGAAACGTTTAAATAAGACTGTATTATTAGTAAAGCGTTCGTTGAGTAAAGTACCTACCTACTTACTCTAGTGTGGGATGGATGGGCAGCACCCAGCACCGCCTCCTGCGCAGGCGCGATGATTTGTTATACCCACATAATAATCAGCAATATAAATAGGTATAAGTACCTAAACGTACGCACGTTTATAGGCTATTCATAAATTTGTTACGCGGACCGATAAAAATGAACGCTTACGAAGTATTGTTTTGAAAACGTACGTAGGTACTTGATGTTAAGGGGGATGCGCTAAGGAAGCTCGCGAAATTCAATTTTTCTTACGCTTTTTGCAATTTGCAGGTCAGTGTCAGGTTGTATGTTGATCAAAATTTGATTCGCGACCGTAACAAATATGACTTGACAGAACTATAATCATTAAAATCATCAATACTACCCTCATCATGTTCATATAATCTTATTGATTGATGTTGCATGAAATAGTCATTCAATAAGATTAATGAACTTAGAGGGTTGTATTGATGATTATAATTCTGTAAATCTATATCTATAATCAAATATTGTTCAACATAAAACCTGACACTGACCTACAAATTGCAAAAACACGTAAGAAAATTTTAATTTCGCGAACTACCCTGGCTCTTCGCCCTTAAGTTACATACTAACATATATTTCATAGATTAGGAGCCGCTACGCGGTAGGTTATCGGATGAAAACACGATATTAGGTGTCGTGGGTTCAATCATGGACTTGTTATTATGTGTTTTCAAATACATTGATAAGGTATCAATGCGTTTCAGACCATGTTATGTCTACAGATATTGAGTATTTTTTCATAAAGTTATTTGACTAGTTTCAAGTGTCTACGAGTTCTTTCACCAGTCACCACTGCTATCAAATGCTAAAGTTTAGTTTCAAGGAAGTTTACAAGCAACTTGTAAAATGTTTACCGTTTCCGCAGTGAGCTGTTAATGTTGGTAGTCTGTGAAAGTTGGACGTAAAGTTGTTTGAAATGCTTCGTAGACTTAATTGTTCCGAGTTTCCTGCAGGTTCTAGCTACTAGAAATTACCCATATTATTATATTTAGTTTACTGATCAGTAGGCGACAAGAATAATGAATGAGTTTTTAGTAAGGAAAAGCATTTCATTGACATTCTTATGCAAAACTCTATTCCTTTAAACCCATATTTACGGCCGTCATTTACGCACTTGTTCTAAGAAAATAAAACTTTCCTTCTACGTCACATAAAATACATCCACAACTCACAACCGCATTAATTACTCACAAAATTAAAATTATTGGGTGATGCAAACCCCTCACAAACCACAGCACAGTCAAGTACAGTTGACTCATCTTCATAGTTAGCGGCATTGTATGCAAACCACCGCAGTGACGTCTGCTAGTTTCGGTACAATGGCGAATTAAGACAAAGAACCGATGATTTGTTATGGTATTGCACTGAGCTTGGTCATGCCTCACCAAGGAAGTTGAGACACTACACTTAAGTAACCTACCCGCCTATTTTTTTACTTTTTTTTAACCTAGATGGACCAAGGTGCTGTCCTAATTCTGTTAGCAAAGAAAAATATGTCAATTTAGATTTTCACAATATCTACCGATCTCGTAATTTCGATTTGTAAGTGCAACCTGTGTGCTCGAGCTGATGAAGTGGACAATAGCTGTGACAAAGGCCTATAATTATTTGAATATTGGATCGAATGTCACATCTATTCAACTGTACTGTATTCTCACCATTGTTAATACGTTAATTATCATTTGTAAACATATTCTCTTTATTGTTTGTCTAATCTTAAATCATCGCTAATTAAATATAATTTCTGTCAAAGGTTTTCGAGTCTATTGTTAATGAGGGATTCGGAAACCGCGTAAATAAATTCTGTGAATGACGTGACGATTACATCTCATCAGATTTTTAATTAGGATCTGTTCTTGGCCAGAGTCCAGGGTCTGCGGAGCGTGTCAACACGCGTCCTCATTTACTTAATTGTAAAACAAATACAGCTATTTGCAGCACTTTTTAAAATACTGCGGGACGTGCTTTTTCTTTTAAATGGACGAGTTATTGTTAATTATCGGAACCCAATTGTAATGCAAAGTGTGCACCTGTGATTTTATTGTTCTAAGTGTCACGGACAGTTATTTGATCCAATTCAATGCGCTGCTTAAATCGCTCGAGCTGGCCTCGTTTTAGGTATCGAAGTAAGCCCTGAATTATAGTTTAAACACTTGGGGATTTTAATCCCCAAGGTTGTAAAACGCAAGTTTTATAATGCCTAAAAGTATATGATCGACTACAGTAAACAAAATCAGAAAAATATATGATATTCTTCAGAATTTATGCTAGGTAGAATTGCGTATTGAAAACATAATAGACCTAATGTGATACGATAGAAAAAAAAACCGGCCAAGTGCGTGTCGGACCACGAATAATGTAACGGTTCCGTAGTTGGAATGAATTTATCCCAAGAACAAACTTAACATTGTAGTTGAAAAACATGTTCTCCCATACATTCCAACTGAAAATGTAAGTTTGTACGCACAATATTGAGAGATTTACCATGTTGTTTTAAGTCCACAGACTTCTTATAGATTTTCCTGTAATCTATAGGTATAGACCTATTTTCTCAATTTTTTTCAAAATTTTAGGCTCAGTAGTTTCGGAGATAAGGGTCAATTTTCGTCTATTTTCTTAATAACTTTATACACCTTTAACTTTAATCCTCACAGTAAACACTTTTATTTGATACTAGCTTTTGCCTGCGACTTCGTCCGCGTGGAATAATGACTTCCGGAAAAAAACAATTTATCCCCCTTTTCTCCCCGTTGGGAGGGAATTTCCAAAAATCGTCTCTTAGTGGTAGCCTAATCCTCCCAACAAACACACATGCCAAATTTCAGCTCTCTACTGCCAGTAGTTTCGGCTGTGCGTTGTCTGTCAGTCACTCAGTAACGGAAGAGTTTTATATATATAGATATAGATCAGTGGCGAAGGTACCATACAACTCGATTCCCGCCGGCTTCCCTTCGAAAATTCAGAACATAACCACTCTATAGTCAATTCATCATTGTAATTTTCTTTTGGTATTTTTTTTTTGCTCCGGCCTACCTCTGTCATAAATTCACCCTTCGCCACTGATATAGATAGCTGTGCCCGCAACTCCGTCAGTGTGTAATTCCTTGTGTGTTATTAAGTTAATGTATTGGTAATATTGTTTAGATCACGTTCACATGAGGCTTAAGTACCTATACAACGAAATTACTACTTCACCTAAAAAGAAATAAAATGTAAACTATTAATAATTTGTAATTTGAACGAATACAAAATAACTAATACCTATTTTATAAAATAACAACAAAAGAAAACTAAATAAACTAAATTAATTTAAAGACTAAAAGTCGCGCTGATAAACAATATTGTCTGTCAATAAGGTCGAATGCTCGGAACGTCTACTCGCATCAACAGCCAAATATTGTATGAAGTTCGCGTTTTTTTTTTTTTTTGGGAATGGCATCTCGCTGTTCAACCTATGAGGTTGTCGTCTGCTTAACCGGGCTTGCCTGTGGGGTACGGACCTCGGCTTAGGGCGTCGCTGGGGGGGGCAGCAAGGGACAGGCTGGATCGGAATTATTTAGGGGCGAATTTAATACTACAGGCTCAGCGGCGCGGGCTGGCTCGAGCAAGGGTCGGGGAGGAGAATTTACGGGGCGTCGCGACGGGCGTCCTCGACGGCGAGGACGGAAGGACGGTTGTCGGGTCGTGTTTTTGTGTCTCTTAATGGTGCTGGTGGCTTTCCTGCTCTCCTGTAAGAGGGTAGTGGCGTCGTCGGGGATGGTGAGGGTATGCCTTGGTCGGCGAATCCTACTTATGCGGGAGGGAGTATATCGGGAGGCCGCGGCCGCCGCAATCAGGGCAATTGGGGTGCTTTATAGCAGAGTCGAAGAAACGCTTGGCGAGGCGCTTCATGAACTGCTGGACGGTGTGAAGTTCGCGTTTGGATCCCCCGCCCTTTTATACCTCCCGCCGCGAGCCGCGTCGAGCGCGGCGACCGTTACACAAAAATAATCCTTATATACCATGATTCAGTATTCACGCGCGATGGCTTATTAGCGTATTTCATGTATAACTTTGGTGTTTCTGTACCGATTTCTATGATTATTTTTTGATTAAATAGGTAATAATGTTAAAATTTTTTAATAATTAGGGATGAGTGAGAGTGTTATAAACGTAAGAGTAGACAAATATAATCAGAAAGCTCGGAACTGCTAAGCTTTTGGGAGTTACACGTATTATTGTGAGTCAACCATAAAAGATAGACATTTGCTGTCGTGGAATATTTTTTATACAGTTTTAAGGAGAACATTTCCGTCATACATGATTTCTGTGTAGCTTTAACCATTAAGGCTGCACACGCGACGGAAGCTTAAAAAATGGAGTAAGTTCTCCTGTTTTCCCAACATTTCCCTTCACTGCTCTGCTCCTATTGATCGTAGCGTGATGAAAAGTATACTATAACCTGCCCAGGAGTATGAAGAACAATTGTACCAAGTTTCGTTGAAATCCGTCGAGTGGTTTTTGTTTCTATAAAGAACATACAGACAGACAGACAGACAGACAGACAAAAATTTTACTGATTGCATTTTTGGCGTCAGTATCGATCACTAATCACCCGCTGATAGTTATTTTGGAAATATATTTCATGTACAGAATTGACCTCTCTACAGATTTATTATAAGTATAGATAGAAGAAGAAGATGTCACACGGTACAGATTGCTAAACTTTTATTTTTAATTTTCTATTTGCCCGCCAAAAATTACCCCCATATTCAAAATTCATTTATTTACGTTACATGTCTGTGTTTAGGTCACAGAGATTCATATGTGTACCATATTTCAATTTAATCGGTCCATTAGATTCAGAGCAAATTGGCTGTGACAGACGGACGGATAGACAGACACACGAATGATCCTATATGGGTTCCGTTTGTTCCTTTTGAGGTACGGAACCCTAAAAATCATGAAGATACATTTAAAAACTTTCTTTTTACAATAAAAACCATACTAATATACATACAATCATTCTGATTTTTTGACAGATTATTCTACAAGCAACATACTAAAGCTGTGTACTTACTGTTTTATTTTTTTGGCCCAAACAATATTTCTTTTGTAAATAGATAATTGCTTCATATTTTGCAATAAATTACCAGCGTTGTGTCATCGCGCTTCTCTTTCTTTTCTATGCAGTCCGACAGTGGCCGCGCTTTAGGTCATGTAGTCCCCTTAAGTAGATAAGTACTAGTTTATAACATCAATATGATTTTGATCAATGACATCGCACAGTTGAAGATTTGTCTATCTACCACTATTCACATAACAATCACATTATTGGAATATTTTCGATGAATAATTTGCGACACCTCTATTTTTTCTTCTGTATTGTTGTTTTCTTGGATTAGATAAATAAATAATAGGGTAAAGGCGGGATAGATGCCCCACTTTTTGAAATATCCTCCTAATTAAAAAAAAAACAATTTTATATAAATAATGTCTATGAATTTAGCTAGTTTAATCCTTTATGTTTAACTGTGATTTGTATTTTTGGCCCTACAAATTACAGATTTTGCAAATTTTTGGTTTTTGTGGAACTCCTTTTTTGGGGATAGATGCCTACCCGTATGGATAGTTGCCCCACCATGAAAATACTAAGAAGGATAGATGCCTGCGGCGCGGGATAGATACCCTTCATACTGTATAAACGAAAAACTCAACCAAACTTTTATGAGGTTTTGAGGACAATTGGTGTTTTAGCAGTAAAAAGCTACTCCTAAAACAGAAATTGTTTCCAAGAAACATGGGCCTAATAATGAAAAGCATTTCGCAGTTTTTAATTTTTTTTTCAATTGTCATCGTTAGCATATAATTCTACATAATTTGAGGTCAAATAAAATAACCATAACTGTCGGGATATTTCGTTTATCCCCATGGTATTTCTATCCATTTCGTCGAAAGCTGACTGCAATTGTTCTGTAGTCCAAGAACTTACTCGAGCTCGAACTCCTTCCTTTCTTTTGGATTTTCGTGGCATGGTTATGCTACAATCACTAAAAAGTCCAAATACAAATATATGTAAACACATAAAAAATATAACAGAACACAAAAATATGTTCAAAATATACCCTAAAACTACATACCTATGGGTATACATGGTGTATGGAGGGATAGATGCCCCTAGGGGCACCTATACCTCGAAAAATCAGGGCAACTATCCTTTTTGATAGGGATAGATGCCCAAGCATTTTTTTAAATAAATAAAAAACAAAAGAGCAACTATTTACATCTAGATGCATACTTGATGAATCAGTTTATTGACGTAATAAATAATATAACGGAATTAATGACTACTTATAAAGTTATACAACAGCAAATACTAACCTTTAAAACTTTGACGTGTTTTTAAAGTTCGCCGCGGAGATGAATGCACACACGAGCGAAACACGTCCTCACCGCACGACGGCCCGTGGCTAACTGAGGTGTGGGGTGCCTGCGGCTCTTAGTTCAACTATTATTTCTTAGTTGTGAGTTTGGGAAGTTAGGTTTTTTGAAAATGAGGCAACTATCCCACTGGGGCATCTATCCCGCCTTTACCCTATTTTTTTTTGTTTCATACATAACGTTTAACTATTTATTTATCTTATACATATATGAACCTAAAGAATATAGAATCTAATCAGTTTTCTTTGATATTGAATTCCTTGACCAGAGTTTTAATCCTCAGGAGACCTCACTAATGTCGTCGCTCTTTACGGAATGTCAGGACCCCTTATTCGTCCTGATAATTTTGTCATAAGTGCGTCAAGTGGGGAATTTAGGGTGTGACGTAACAGAACACCGTGTTACCTTAGAAATGAGTAACTTATTTCAAGGCCAAATTCTTTACAGTTTATATAAATATTTAGTAAAAAGAAAAACATTTTTCGGACAATGTATTTAATTATAAAACATGCAATTAACAGAACGATATTATTTGTTCAAACATAACACGCTCTGAAAGATTGATGAAGACATCTGAAATTAGAGGTATCATTGTATACCTACGTGAACTGTAATTAAATAATATGACGACTAATTACTCGTTAGACACGACGTGATCTACTAATTAAGAAATCAGCCAGTTTCACCTATGAAACTTGTTGGAATGTGAAATATGAAACAATTCATCAAAAACGTGCTTAAAATTCAACAAATTAATTTTGATGCAAACTGGCTGATAAAATATATTACAAAGAATAATTTTGTGGACTCGTCAAAGAAAAATACAAAGCAATTGTGACCAAATTATAACGACTGGGCCATTAATTGTTATTGAATTATTTTTTATATACTTGTACATATTATTATTTTAAGACAGCTTTTAAATATTGTAAATACTAACGTAGACTTGAATTATACGGATTAATTATTTCAGTATCGAATCATATCTACCTAATTAGTAAAGGTTTAGTAATTGTTACCCTTTAGTACTTATTTAATTTGACTGAAACTAATCGATGTTCTTAACACACGATTTTACCACAAGACGACAGTCTAATGTAGACAAAACTACTTTTAAAATAAAATTACTGCATAACATCCTACAATGATGCGGAGACACTTGAGGGCAGCGCCCCTATCTTCATTCACTATCGTTATCTCGTTACATCGCCGCGTCGTGTCGTAATGCTAGTGATTTACACGCCAATTGTCGGCATCTATTCACTCGACCCTTGAACTCGCTTGCAATTTATAACAGAAACTTTATGACTGGCTAAACACTAAAAGAATATTTTCTCTATAAAACAGCAATGAACCATCGATAAAAATAAACTTTAAAGTACAAGTTAAGTGAGCGGTGTTTGTAATAAAAAGTGTATCTTAAAAATATGTAATGAGTCTTCAAAGGGAAAAACGTACAAAATTTAATATGTGGAAGGCGATTCTACATAGGAAGAGGAAATACAGCGAAGTTTTACCTTGTGATCGAGAGTCGTACTCCGCTCTAGCGGCAATGCGGGGAGGTAGTTCAGCGACGCTACCGCCATCTCTTGACGCGCTGAGAGCATGTAAGTATTATCGCTACTCGACGCTAGATGGCAGCACTAATTGTTTTATTACCAGTTTTTGCAATAATTTTGTTATGATGCCTTTATGTTTTAAATAACTTAAACAATAATAGTAGAAGTTATGATGTCAGTAATAATCTTTGGTTATGCAATTTAATTACTTGTATTTAATTGCGTTCTATTACGTTTATTCAATTTAACTTAAACACAATTGGGTGGCACTAGTTTCTCACACTAAATAACAAATGAACATTTATTTTTTAAAGAAACCCTGGCAATCTCAATAGAAACAGCCTTAATATTCAAAATTATTTAAATATCGTGTACTATACTTGAAAATCAACACGATGACATTGTGTGCATTTTTTGTAGAGACGCGTAATGGCCAATGCCTCCTCTCGGACTGCAATTGTGGGAAAATATGATTCATACCATTGTGTTTACTATACCAACCGCGTCAAACGTTGCCGCTCTCTAAATGAGGTCAATCTTTGTTACATTTCTGGCGACTCTACGCTCGTGACCTACGGTTTTACAACAAACGGAGCCCTTGCGACAACCGACAACACTGACTGAAGCATTACTATTATGATCTTCAAGATCTTAGAAAATAGTTTTTGCTTATTTCGTAACTTAAGAATAATACGTAGTTACCTAAGTTGTGAAATGTCTGGCTTTCAGTTCTTTTTTTCAGATTACTAATATTTTTTAAATCATAATCTTATCTTCTTAATTAAAAAGCCAGTTGTCCTCAAGCGAAGATCCGCGAATAATACCCCTGAGCTTACTCGTCTCATTCCCCATCCTTATTCGGAAACAATTGTCATTGTTCCGAGTAAAAATCATGAAAGGACATCAGTTGGCAATGTGAAGAGGGAATCTTTAGGTACTACTTAACAATGCGCTGACTGTAAAGAAACTGACACTCATAGTGAAGAACGTTGCCCACGCGCAAACAATATGGCTCCCACGGCATGGTTTCC
The DNA here is from genome assembly GCA_914767645.1 of Hydraecia micacea. Lineage (NCBI taxonomy): Eukaryota > Metazoa > Arthropoda > Insecta > Lepidoptera > Noctuidae > Hydraecia > Hydraecia micacea. Next base: position 6,129,963 of record OU611779.1, on the reverse strand, counting down.
ATGACTTTACGTAAATCTGCTAATTACTGCGCAATTAGGCATAACAATGATATGTTTCCTCACTTTAATATACATAAAATGTCTATAATGGAAAATATTATTATAATGTCCAGTAATACCTGTTTGAAAGGCTAGAATAATGTAACGATGACGTGACAGGCCGAATAAGCCTGAATTCATTCTTCCATAGGTATTTGATGTTTTGTTTTGGAAATGTAAAATATAACATGTAAATGAATACAGAGGAAACACCAATCATCAGCGACATTTACATGCATACAGAATCGAAGGTCTTTCAACTAGTCATGTTTCAGTGTGTTGTAGAATGTTCTTGTGCTATTTTCTATTGTTATCTTTTGAATTTTGGGAACTACCTGCTTCTATATCAAGCAGCAGAGGAAACATGCAATTTCCTCTGTGAAACGCTGACAGCTATTAAGTTCCATAAGTACTGTATATATTATACTCGTGCAGCATTTGTTTGTACACATGTGTGACTGAATGTCGCTCACGCAAGCCTCAATGGTCGGAGTCAGTGTACAGGTTTGACCTACATACTTAGCCAGGCCATCGTCTCCGGTACGACCGCCTCCTTCGGGACATCAGACACAGCTACGCATATACTCTCGAATGTATTTATGCATATCTGAATCAACAATAACCGGCATAATGGGTCCCTTCAATGGTTTGCATATATTAGTTTATGAGGCCAACATTTTCTAGTGCATCCGGTCTTATTAGACGCATTGCGGTCCGTTCTTGATTACTATGATTTTGGGACATTCGGAAGTTATTTGTAATTAGAGAATAATTACAGTTTTGGTTATTCCCTTCACTGTTATCTAATGTTATGGTAAAAGGCAAATTACGTGCTTGTGATTCACATGAGTTTCTACTCTATAGGTATGTACTCTGTTGATCAAGTCTCTTTCAGTGTAATTGTGAATGCACTTACATCGAATTCGTTGATAACCTTAATTCACGGGTGAATAATTCTCGAGTTTCCATCTCGATCCAATGAGAGATTCGCAAAAATTCATTGCGGCCGTGTCCCCGCGCGTCACGGATAATGAGCAACTCCTGCTATTGTGTTCAAATTGTGTCAAATTAACGCATCCGTTTTCTAAGAACTGACTCATGACGAATTAATAATGTAGTGCTACGAACTCGAGTGTTTTATTTTTTTGCGGTCAGCTTACGAGCTTCGCATAAAGGGCTTTCTCTGAATTGGTCATTCTACTACACCTTATCCTTTTACCTTGTTTACTAAAAGGTTAAAGGGCTGCATAGTCATTGTTCCGTTCATTGACCGTAATGTCGAATCGTTAGACTACTTAGCATAAATGCAACAATTTGCAAAAACAAAAACTCAGTCTAAAGTGCTCTTGACCTTCCGATATCCAAGATCAAGTTAATTCTCCATATATGCCAAGCTCGTTTAAGAGACAACCTCCTGCTGTGGATGTGGAAGCGAGAGCTGTTTCCACAAAAAAAAAAAAAAAATAGGTACGTTCTGAAGGCCGTCATTACTAAATTCTCCATAGTTTTTATCCGACTAAGCTCTCAGAAGCAATACCAATTGCGTTCTTTCGATGAATACGGAAAACCGATCTCTACTGTGTCCATATACCTACTAGCGAAAAGAGTTAAGAGCGTTTCGTGCCCATTCGTGCCCATGGGCCATTTTATTTCCTTTCTTTATATGGCGTTGTTCGACTTTTTAAAGGTAGGTATATAATGTTAACATGGTGTTTGATTTTATGTTTGCCATTAAAGGGACGACGATCTGTTAGACGATCAAACGATTGTATGATTGACAGGCAGACAGAGATCAGACCTTTAATTTGTAAAGCTGTTTGTTGTTTTAATATGTCTGTTAAAGTGAGTAGTAGTTTAGCAATCAGTTCAGACGTCAATATCTGCGATTGCCCAAGTCTTTGTTTGTAGTTCTCAAACATTTTAAGAAGCTATTGAGGTTTCGCAGAAACCTGTTCCTTTGTTTAGGCTACTTAAAAACACCCTAGATTTCTCATCGAAAAATTAGCGATTGTTTTCAGAAGTCAGATGGTATCAACATGATTATTAGCGTCGGCAGTGTTTTGTTTTATTTATGTATTGTGCGGGCCGCGACATATGGGAGACGCTGGGTACCTTCGTCACAGCTGGGGGTAACAGGATGCGAATATACGATTAACGATCTTTTTCTCTTACATTTTAAATTACTTTACCGTACTATACTTACAGAACACAGCTTCCGGCTGTTAATAAGGTTTTATTTATCATGACATCAAACGATTTTAATATATCCTCTGAAATAAGCATGTCAAATCAAGATTGTAAGATTTCTTTCGAGTTATGAAATTGCTAGTGACTACGCCTAGTAGGCCTGACCTACTAAATAAATTGAAAATTGATGTAGGATTAGGTACCTACCACGCTGGAGTGTGGGTAGACTGGTAGACATGATTATATCCTCGTCCTATACATAGTGTCTGAGTGGGGTCTCGCTGTAAATTATATAACTTTTCATTATAGCGATGAAAACAATGAATCAGCGGAGTCCTCGTTAGTGAGTCACCTCTCCACCTCATTGTGGAGGCCATATCGCACTTTATCCTTGCGTTTTTCTTAACAAAGATAATATCGTATTCTACCTTTGTATTTACCCTTAAGTACCGGTATTTGTAGTGTTTGCATGTTAGCAACTAATTGTATATGCTAGAGAGAGCCGACTCTAATTGACATACTCTAGCGTAGCCTGCCTACCGACTCCATACCGACTATAAACTTTTAATTAGGCACATTACTAAATGCTATGAGTTTGTTTAACAACATTTTTGATGCAATATTGTAATAGACTTACCATTTTATGTATCTAAACACTTTCTTAAATATTTAAATATAAGCTTTCACTAATTATGTAATCATTTTGTTACAGGTAAGTGTCGATTGCTTTATGAATTAATTGGGGCATTATACGGTAAGTACTGCGTGCCTTTTATTAACTTATCTTATTCACGCTCTCTAAACAAAGGTCTTAAGATCTCATCTCGGACACAATTGGTGCGAATTCAGTTAAGTTTTAATTTGGTGGCTGACCGCCTGCTAATTACCTCGCCACTTCCATCAAGATGTGTTATCTCTTAATTTTACTGTTTAACGCTGGGCTGTTTTGCTCTGACACTTGCTAATTTTATTTTTGGTCTTGTCAAGTAAAATACACGAGTTACGTTTATCTGATTCTTTATGGCATCCTAAATTACTTTTATGTAATACAGTTGATATTGCATTGAGCCGATAAACACTTACCTCTCGTTATTTAAAACAAATTAAGTATATTTTGTCGAGAATTTTATGCAATTCCACTTAAAAAATGATAATTTCATGACGCTGTTAATAAAAGAGAATATATTGTATAACGGATGCAATAAAGTGCAGTAATTTACTAGTGTAATTAAAGCTCTTTTGTATCGTGTGTCGCGTTAGTCCGGCGAGGCCGTCTGGTCCGGCCCACCTCGCCGGTCGCCGGATGCCGTCAGCCTGTGAAAACAAGAACAGCTTAGGGTTACACGGTTGACTCGTCCAGGCTTTCAAGCTGACGTCCCAAGTTTCGACCGCAAACAAGATATCTGGTTGACGTGCGTAATTGGGTCTGTGAAAATCCTGTATGCTCTAACTTTAACTTAATGGCCCTGGGCTTACAGACCACCGAGCAATAAGTCATCTTTGGTGTTATGAGATTTGTGAGTGACATTCATGGAGAGAAGTATTTACGACTTTACTCTCGAGCTGTCAATTGGGATATCTCGACTAGTTTGGAACTCAACTTACCCCCTTCTAAATTCGAGGTTAGGTTCTCGACTTTGCCGCAAAAATGATCCGAGATCCTTTTATCAGTCTCCTGCCCATTTTCTAATTTCTTTCGGGTCGTAGAGCATGGTCTTTTTTCTTTACTTCCATTATCTCTATCAGCCATCATCTTAGCATTCACTCCTTTTCTAGCTATACATAAGAATATTTTATTTAAAATAAGGTGTCCAATGATTTTCTTCAGTATCTTCTACGAGTACAAATAACCCTGTTGCACCTCTACCGTTGCCTCATCTAACACCAGATCCCGAGGATGTTTACAAAGTTATTTTTGTTTCACATGTTGATATCAGGCGCGTGTTGTGCTGTGTCGTCACCTTCTCACCGTTATTGAATCAGCCGAGTTAATCAACAGCCACTGTTAGTCCGTCCGTATTGATTTATAAACCTGTTGTGATTATGTCATTATGACCTGCCAGTGACAATTTGTGAGCACCGTTCTCAACGGTATTATGTTTGATGACAACGATCTGCATAGTTGTGGACTTGACTTTACAATGTAACGTAGAATATATGGAATATTAGTTTTGCATTTTATTTCAAAACTTATGACTCTCAAGTAGTAAAAGAACCTGTTTCAAAAGTTGCACATTTTCTAAGCTATTCTAAGTATTCACCTTCACTGTCATTCAACGCAGAATTTCTTTTAAATCATTCGTTTTAATTATGCGAGGCACATAACAGAATGTGAAGCTCTCGTGGTCGGCGCCATACATTTATTCCTAGAATCGTTATACAGTCGATATTTAAAATTTTCTCTATAAGCCATAGTGCACGCGCATTAACGATTCTGTACGCATAAGGAGTGTGGGAGTCTTGGAACAGTTTGTACTAAAACTCACATTTGTATGGAGAATTTAGATACAAATAAGCATTTTGAACGGGCCGTAAAATGGTACTCAGTAAAACAAGTACATTTCCATTAACGTGGCGTTTTTAAATAAAAAACGTTGAATTGATGGAAATATGTAGCTATTTTAGTCAACAGCTAAATTGAATGATTTGTATTGTGTAACACCAATAACTCGACCATCATCATCACATTGTATACTTAGGTTTACAATTATCTGAAGTTTCTTGTCAATTTCTGATTCTAAAATCTTCAATTCCTACCAAGAAATTGTAAATCACACCTTTTCCTTCACGTCAAAACTAATAGCTCCGTGCTACGACGATTTGGCCCGATTTTAAAACTCCTGTGCCAAAAATATTATTACCACATTCAGCGGCAATGCAGATGTGCCATTTTACGCATACAAATTGGGACACACCCGTGTACCGAGCTCATATGCCGAATATTTTGAAATTTTAAACTTTCACGAGCAGCATTCGCTTTTTCTGTTTAACTGAAGCACTCTGGTAGCACTTACGTTAATTCTTTTTCAACGTAAATATGTGTAACTGTAATTATAGGGGTAATCATGCATGTGAAACAATTTAATAAAAATGTATCGGCTTAAAAAAGTGATGTGGCGTGCTGCCAGTATGACATGATCATCAATAATCTTATAATTATGATTTCAAATTGTGCATTAAATTGCAGATGCGACGAAACACCTCACCTTCTAAATTAAGCTTTAAATTAAAGTCAGATTAAGTTGTTCTTATCGTGATTCATTTATTAATTCTTATCTTTAGACGTGCTTAACACGTGCGTGAAAACTCATACGACACTCTGAAACGTGACTCAATGGGCTCGGCCCTTGTCGGTGTACGGACTGCTGTACTGCTGCTGCTCTGTCCATATAAGAAATTTCCTTTTTAGGGTTCCGTACCGAAATAGTAAAAACGGGACCCTATTACTAAGACTCCACTGTCCGTCTCTCTGTCAGTCACCAGGCTGTATCTCATGAACCGTGATAGCTAGACAGTTGAAATTTTCACAGATGATGTATTTCTGTTGCCGCTATAACAACAAATACTAAAAACAGATTAAAATAAAATATTTAAGGGGGGCTCCCATACAACAAACGTGATTTTTTTGCCATTATTTGCTCGATATTAATAACGGCAACAGGTAGACGCTTGAAATATTCACAGAATATTTAGTTGTATATTCACTTTAAAATAATTTTTTTTTGCCGTTTTTTGATATAATGGTACGGAAATCTTCGTGCGCGAGTCCGACTCGCACTAGGCCGCTATTTTGTGTTGTACACACACGGCACAAAGCCCGAATCTCACACTGTTTGGACGCTAATTTTAGCCCAAGATTTATGTTTACTTATTTCTTCCGGCGATAGCTGTAAATATACGTAGTATAAACACTATCATAAATAATCCTGGACATGCATTATAATTTAAATTCTTGCGTTAATTAAGATAGCTATTATAGTATTATGAGAAAATAAATCGTTATTAAGTATTTCGTAACGGTCCCACTTTAGTGCTATCTGCAACGTATTGCTCAATTATTATTGCATGCAGATAAGGGGCTACTGTGCTGAACACATGTCGTATCGATATTTACATACGATGGCTCCGAAAGTTCTGTCGTACTCGTATCGCTGTGCAAACGAGACTAAAAAGAAAACCGCCGTCAAATTATCTTTGTTACGAGTTCGTGCGACCCCGTTCCGGGACTATCAGTGTCAATTTGTGTAAGTGAAGTTTCAATTATGTATCCTAAGTAAATGACACGTTCAACATTCACACAGTTCGTGTTTGCTTGCACTGCTCGGTTCCCTTTAGGCACGTGTATTATTACTTCGGACCATGTTTAACATATCTGTATGGTTTGTTTAACTACACTTCCACTGAAACGAATTTAATTACAAAAGTAATAAATAAAAGTGCTTTAATTTTGTACGAAAGTGTGTCAAGCAAGCCATGTTCCATAATTATAAACTTGTGCACAGACCACAGTTCACTCGCCGAGTACTTACTGAAACTTTGCATTAAGGCTGGTGCACACTTGTATCCCTCGTATCGTAATCCGCTAAAAGTCAAGTGTGGATTAAAATTGTTAACATTTAAAAATGGAATAGTTGTGCTAAGCTAGGTTGTTACAGATGTAAGCTGTTTATATCAAGAGCGTTCAGTAAGCTGACGCTAGTTTTATTAGCTTATGCACGTGACCTTACAACGGTAATGTTACGTATCTACCGCAGCACATAAACATTATGTGATGTTAATATTATCAATATTATGTCTAATACAGAAAATATTATATCTCTATGACCAACTAGGAATGATAACACAAACTTCGAAGTTCCGACGCGATAACGCTTATCGTGTATGACCAAGTTTTTTGTGAAATAAGCTCTATGATCTTAATAGGGTTGCTTAGAAGTGCAGTGTGCACATACCTAGGTATACATACCTATTTTATTATATTATTTTCTATTTGGCATGGAAAATCCTTTGTTAAATATTCTAAACTGTTGGATTTTACTTTTAAAGTTTTAGCAGGTAATGAGAATATGATTAATTATTATAATTTCCCTCTAAGGAATGATTCAGTTTGATCGTTTTAGTTTCCGCTACAAATGTCATTAAAGCATCGATTTAAATCGTATGGTTAAAGTAAACAAACAACGGTATCCTCATTTGAATGATCACGTGCCAGCCCTTGTAGTGGTGGGTGCACACCGAGCGCGCGTTGGTAAACAGTTGGCATCGGTCCGTGTCGCGCGCACGTCGCGCCTCGCTTGTCCGACATTGTGTGAGGTGCGTCCACACTGTTGTGTCCGGTGTGCCAGTAGCCACGCCACCACAATGCGCAGGAACTGTGCGGTTTGCTCCCAATGAACCACCGTACCATTGTGCTTGTTTTGTGGAATCATTACGTGCTTTTGTCAAGTGTTACACGTCGTGGTTTTGTTCAGTGGCCATTTTCCAACAGTTTGTATGTCAGCTTTATCTGTATGGTGTATAAGTACTGTTAACTTAATTTTACCTCAATGATTTATCGAATGACTACATGCAACGTTCAAGACTGAGCCAGTCAAGTTTACTCAACTTACATAACTGCGATAAGAAATTCGAAACCACACTGATCTTTACGCAGGTTACGTTTTCGAAAGCGTCTGACAGATCGTCTTGTATTTCTTGCAAATAAGTCTTCATCTTCCATGCAAAATGTCAGGTTTAATAAATTATAAGGTCAACCGATAAGTTGACAGTGGCCCTGTAGAGCAGTGTTCTGTAATAAATCAATTAATCACTCAGTATATTGATTGCCTCCAGTGGCCCAGGCATCGTATCACACGCCGGTGGGTCGCACCGTGTAAGAGGAGCCTAAATATAGCTGGCCAGAGTGTGGCGGTCACAGTAGTCACCCTTTGCGGTGACATCTACATACATAGACGCTACACGTTTAATTAGCGTGTCAGCGTTTTATTTATGGTACAATTTGTATCTTTCTGTGACAGATCTTGTCATCTGTTTTGCATGGAGACAGGTTGTACCAAAACAATTGAGAAGGACGGTCACGGTTGATATAAACAGAAGCAACGCGTAACGGTGCCGTTAACTTACCTGCTCTGATACTGATACCTTTAAAAAAAAATTTAAACAAGTTGTATAATCGGACTTCTTGTAACTTTCATCTGTTTACTCTTTTGGGCAGTTATGGGTTACTTTTGGGGCTATATGTAATCAATTCAATGCAGTTTGTTTTTAACTTTTCGCCTCATCATTGCATTACATTTAACGTTCTATGATTGCTGGTTATGATCGTTAGAAATGTAAAACTACCATTTGTAAGAAATGAATTCGTTCTAGTCTTAGGGAACGATTTAACTAATCGAGTTTCAAATATTGAAGATATTTTGTTAGATCTCCTGATCAAGTAGCGTGACTGAGCGCCGACACTTCGTGGTTCGATTGCCATCAATGAAGAAAAGTTTAGATACACACGAACGACTTGGTATCCATTATTTTTTAACAAAAGCATTCGTATCAAAGCATCTTCACGCAATACCAACTGACATTTGATAAAAAGTATCTTGTAATAAATTTCGTTTTCTCTATTGATCCATTGCTCGAAATGCAGAGTTAATATTGGCGAATATTTGAACGGTGATTAAAAAAGTATGGAGGCATCTGTCGTGCCGGGTGTTCTAAAATCACGCTTGCACATGTCGTGTGTTGTGGCTGGTCGTACAACGTCTTGGGGGCCCGTATCCCGCTACCTGCCTCTCTCCACGCATTGTTCTCTTCCCTCCTCGTGGTATTAATGGACATTCTTACTCTGTTTTGTTCTACAAACAACAATAACACGTTGTTTTGTTCTCAAGTACGCCATCGTAGCTGCACTTGATTAGTAGAATGTTAAGTTCAGCTTGCACCGTCGTCGTCGGGCTATTTATAGTTTACTACTCGCTTGCTTAATAAAGCACAGCTCCTTTTGAGTAATCAACGCAATTACATACTGCAAATCAAATGCGTGTGTTGTCATGCGGCTGCAGGAGGTTGCAAACATTGACTGAATATAAAGTTATGTGTTCGCGATCAGGCATACAGGTAAACGATTCATAATAGTCCAATGGGCTGTTTTGTCAATCGCACCACGTCTTTTACCCACACCGTGCATCAGTGTTGAATGCAAAGAGAATCCGATTCGGGTCTGTACATATGCGATGGAATTTTAATCGCTGTTTTCACAATAGTTTTGGGGACCGCTGTTTGCCAAAAAAATATTTTAGGAAGCCCGCTTACAAATAAAATTCCGTAATTCACCACTCGACCATTCCTGAATCCTCAAACGTTTGTGTACGGAAGATAAAAGCTGCAGTCAACATTAATTTCTTTGAGCAAAGCGAACACGTAACACGGAATGTTTTGAAAAAATGAATAGTGTTTTAACTGAAGAGTCCCCTAGCGTTACATATCGTCACCAGCTTACAAATCGTGGTCGTAGTCTCCGGTGACAGATAAGTGCGTGCTTGAACTGAACCGAATTCCCCGAGAAGCCGATAACATGCCGTGAGAACACGCTTTCGGGGGATAATCCTGGATTTTTGGGGAACATTTAAGGCCAATAAATATAACTCATGTTGATTACTATAGAAGCTTTCCTTAGATTTAAGGGCGTGCGTTACAATGTCAAATTGTATGAGGTTTTATTACGATCTAAACGTTTTATCGTTATTTTGGTCCTATCACATATCTATTTAAATAGGCCGATAACGAAACGTTATTATCGCAGGGTTATCTCGACACATGCTTAGAATGCTACAACTATTTCATATGGTTTGAAAGTAGGGGGGATTTTCACTTACATGGAAGTCATTGCACTAAGCTTGATGTCTAATGAAGCGTACGCTGTTGGTAAGCCGAGCTTGGTAATCATGGTCAATGAAATTACATCTCATTACTTACGCAGAATAGAGCTACAGTGTTAAGGACAGGACAGACGAAATAAGAGTATAATGCAGATGAAACAGTACAAAATAGAAATATTTGAAAAGAAAGACCGCTCATGCAGTGGGAAATAAGATATGGTTATAAAAAACAAGTGCGATCGTTAAGCTCATAAAAGCACTGGTATCTTGATATCTTTCCCTTAAAAGTGTGGCAACAAACGGTACTTATTGTAAATTTTGCGCAGTGAGCAGTTGACTTAAGTGGTCAGTTGTCAGATAGGATCGCGGTCATTCGCCTGAAGTTCCGGCACCTGCGCATTCGCCGGATATTGACGCACACTCATGGTGTCACTCATGCCACTATTCACCAATATCATCGCACTATCCTTGAATTATTAGGGTTTTAGGGCTATGAATAGAATACTAATAAGTAAAATTATATAGGTATTAGTCATCTACCTAAAAATATATCTGAGTTTAGAAATATACATAATAATATGTGGAAATGTAGTGCAAAGCACAACAGTATTTTGCCTCGCAATTAAACCTAAAACAATCTTGCGTTTGTATTGTTTTCTTAGTTAATATGATGACTGCAAACAGTTTTAGACTTTACAACGAGAAAGTCGACTTTTATTTCCGTTAACGTTTGATTTATGTGCAGTAAAATTATGTGAATCGAGAATATATCGAAACGTTGGAGTCCGTTGATAAATATTGATAGTACCCTTAACGCTGATGTCTACTGACATCAGCCGGCCGAGGGAAAGTGTCGAGTACTTTATATTCGCTTTCCAAAGTGATTTGCTACTGAACTGCAACTGAGTACATACCTACTGAAATATCATGTTTTCTAAACGCCTTTACTTCGCCGACATGTAATTATACTGTACTAGCTGCGCCCCGCGGTTTCACCCGTGTAAATGTCGATCCCGTGGGAATATCGGGATAAAAGTAGCCTATATGTTCATCCAGGATGTCAGCTACCTCCATACAAAATTTTATTAAAATTGGTCCAGCCGTTTGAGCGTGAAGAAGTAACAAACATATAAACATACACACACACTCACAAACTTTCGCCTTTATAATATTAGTGTGATTGCCAACTTACCGCAAACCATTGTTAACTTCTTGCACGCTTAACCTTTTACCAGTCGATATTTGGTAGTTTACTACATAGGGCCTATTTTACAACGATTTTGCAAGTAGGAAACGGTACAAAACGTGCAATGTCTTATAGAAATTTCATATACACGTTTAGTGATAGTCACGAATTCAATCTTGTTTGGGAACGCTCTATAATGAGAGTAATTCTTGTAATTACGTGGGAAACATGGAAATAATCTACATAAAATTATAATACATTGTATTCTTTCAGAGTTTTTACGGCATACTTTGTTCTTGTAACGGTTATACAATTGCTTTCACATTTATGAAAATTTCGAATGCACTTAAAGCCTATTACGTGAAGGTACAAGTACAAACAAGATTTCTTTGATCTTATTAAGTTAGCGAATGAATTGTAAATGTGGAGAAATCTCACATTGTATGGGCGTGAGTTCTTGTAACTCACTAAGGTCTGTCAATTACGGGACACGAGTCGCACTTTATGACCGCATGTGGAACTTGTCGGACTACTTAACCGTGTGCCACTTTAAGTGAAATTCTTTGACTTACCGAAATCGGTGAAAACGCTGACAGCTTGCAATATTGCAACTATACATGAAGAATTTAGAAAATATAATAAATATTATATAATATTTATCACATTTTCTAAATTCTTCATGTGTAAAACATATGTTTCAAAACAAGCAGTAGACGATACTTACAAACTGCATTCACACGTATGCACATGAACATTCAATATCATTTAATACAACTCTATGTTTAATTTGCCCACAAAAGAAAAACAAAATATTGGAGGAGAAAAATGCATGGGTAGGTATACATAATCGCATCCCAGGCGAGAGGAGTTTGATTTTTTCTCTCGATTGTGTCGGAATTCTTTGATAAAGAATCTCGTAGATAATTATCTGAATAAATTAATTATCTGAATAAATAATAATAAATAAATAAAAAAAAAAATCCAAATCCATATTATCATCAGTTCGCCCGTAGGTATTAGCAGAAATATGTTCAGAATTTCCATCCGCATAACATGATTCACATTGATCAACTGTAGATACCAAAATCTGAAACATCTAAAAAGGGATGTGAATGTTTTTTCAAATAAATTACTACTTCTGTAGCCAATGTAATACCGGATTCATTTGAAGCCTAAACTAATCCAAGATAATTGCAGAGCTCGTCCTTTCAGAGGAAATCTTGATAAATGTACACTTTACGCTTTGTACAACATAATTGCTTGTTTATTTTAAAATTCTGAACGCGCCGTATCCTCGGTCATTAGTACAATGCTCTGTAACTAAGCTTGGTTTACTTCTACGAAACCATCCTGATGGAACATTATGCGAATCGACAATGATTCTGGCTTATGATGCTAGATTGCTACAAAGTAAACTCTATTCTTGTTCATTAGGCTTAGCAGTGATATAAGGTTGTTCGTGAATCTGGGATGTGCAACTGCATTTCATTGTCGTTACTTGCGTTTATACTTTGTTAGATTCTTTCAATGCGTTGAGTTTAAATAGGATGAAGTGGGACTTCCTAATTTCTTAATGTGTTGTTACATCAGTAACGTTCTCATTAATAGACACATTTGTTACATCCGCTAGCTCGTCTTGTGACATTTTCATAATTGTTGCAGTCTACTTTTTTAATATGGACAGTACTGTACCATTCTGCGTTCTATGGGAGTCGTTTATACCAGTCTAGTCTATCTCATTGAGCTATTTATCCAGCGTAAGGCCGTCTAAATTGAGAGGCGCGATGCGATATATGGATGTTCCATTCCAATATCATTGCAAAGGCAGATACAGTTTCATCGATTCCGGGAGCAGCCGATCGGGATCAACGCTGGCGCTCGTCCAAACAACAGTTTATAGCTAACACTGTTTACCGAGCCGAGCCGTCACCTAAATAATTATGTTCCCGGCTTTACAAGCTTTTATCCGAACCGAAACGCGTTGTTCGACTCTTGCCGGATGCGGAAATGCTAACTGTAATCAGCGTAGAAATGGTGTGCGATACATTTCTAATCGGAAATGTGTGTCATCATGGCTGATTTTTGTTTTTGTTTTACATTGTAAATGTTATGTTACGTAGCTATGTTTATTTTGTCACATTTATTGTATAGCTAGTGTCATCTCTGCAATTATTTAGAACATCGTATGACTTCATCTTTTCTTCATCTTTAATCCATTGGGAGGTGGGCTGGTTAGTATAAACACCAACGGCCGCTATAGCCCACGCACAATGCTCCATCTGAAGGACTAAGTGCGGAAAGCAAACCCTCCATAAAAGTATTTCAAATTCGAGATCATATCGTCGTTCGTGAAACATTTTCAAACATCAAAGGTATAGTGTTTATGTAAAATTTTCCCCCTAGCAATAAGAATGATCTCATTATTTATGTATGTCAGTGTAAACACATAGATACAGTAGTTGGGTAGGTATGTACTGCAACGGTAATGCGTCGTCGGCGTTCGGCGTGCGTGCTTAATCTCTTCCATTGAGCATTTGTAAGGCGGCTGCATTCTTTTTACCCTACTACCCTGATTGACTCGTCTAGCGTATACTCATGGATGGTGGGGTAACGCGTTATAATATTTGGATGTTATGCATTTAAATAGTTGTTCATAGAACGACTGCATGTTTCTCGTTAACATTTTGTTTAAAGTTGTTGGTGTTATTTTCAGATCTCGTTTCTTAATTTTATTTCTTCGCCCTATTATGTAGATAATTCAATACTAATTTCGCTGCATCGCATTCGTTTTTCACACTCGTTTAATTTATTTACACGATTATTCTGTATTTGTGTCTGGAACGCATCAGTTTCACTTACATTTGCTAAAGTATTTACGCATGCAGTTATTCAGTACATTTGCACGGCTGCGTCGGACGTTTGTCTGCGCACACGCACACTCCCTCGGCATTCTATTGGCACACTTCTCTCCAACGAAAGTTTGTTATTTATTCCACTTTTTGCGCTTTCCTTGCCACTGACTTCTTCATTGATCCAGTGTTCTATTAAACAGTTTGATTTAATAATTGATTTGATGCCACGCGCCATGTATTTCGCTCCGTGTTAGCCACTTATCAAAGTCTTAAAGATTGAACATTTCGACTTTTGTTTACATTACGCAACTTGTTGTCATGGGTACATTTGCACTCATGCACCTTATTCATAATGTTATTTACAATATAATTGCTACGATATAGGTAGGTATTGTATCACAAATAACCTTTTGTCATTTAAAAGGTGTATTCATCCATCCAATAATAGCTTTGTGTTTAACAAGTGGATGTTTAACTTGTATTATGGACAAATTGCGATCCTTTTCGAGTTGTCATTGAATATAGAAGGGCTTGTATTGGTTGCGCAAGAGTCGGCGACGTGCCAAGTTCAGCCGCCCACCACCGCCCAAACAAGCGCCTACGCAGCATCGGTAAACTGGTCTTAGCATCCATTAGGATTTGTGATTGTAATGATCAACAACAGATAAGTGTTAATGTTTGACAATTGTATACGCTTATTGCTTATATGGAGCCGACAGACGGACAGACGATATATGTAATACAAAAGTTGGGTCAGTAAACAAGATCTTAAGAGCAAGACTCGTAAGAATGACATTGAAAATGAAAAAGTAAGACAAACAAAATCCAATGATTTTATTTTGTGACTCAATCATCGTCGCATTATTTTGTCCTATTGGGAACATTCGCTGATGACACACCTATAAAGATTATACAAGTTTTAATACTTAATTATCAAACTGGCGAATGTGTCTTCCTGCACGTAGTACACATCTATTCCTTCCGTATGCTGCAAGTTATACCATTTTTCCTCATGAGCTAAAACTTCTATCAGAACCTTAGCCCGCCATTCTCAAAGCTACTCGCATCCTGCGTCCAATGATGAATGTTACCGTTTATTTTTATCGAGTGCATCTTACATGTATGCACCTCGTACGACAAGATATCGCGTGTCCGTGAACCAGCTATACAAGATTATAGCAGGGTAAGCGTAACATTGTTCTGTACTCAAGGCCGTCGTCTTGAGCCACTAACATACCTTCAGTTTCAAGTGTTGCCATGGGAAAAATTCTACTTTTTATGCGCATACTGATCGAGGAATTAAAATAAATGCAGTGTAACAGCTGCTTATTATCTTGTGCGTGTTGTAAACGACTGGGAAAAGTTACTGGATTTGCGCCCTGTCACGACTTCCAATAGTTCCAATTGAGATCTTCGAATTTATTAATTAATTTATTTAATACTTCAAGCACAAAAATGTACAGAGGCAGACTTAATGCCATAGGCATTTTCTACCAGTCAACCCTTGGGTGATGCAGAGACAAACAGTGGTAGGTGCAATCATGAGAATTCTAATTGCGCGTGATTTCTGGTGGTAAAGCTGAAGTTGTAGGCGGTATTATAGTGTTCGCTGCTGGAGCGTTTCGGACCTTGTGAAGTGGAACTAACTCTGTTGTTCAAATGGCGGAACACTTTGACGAAGTGGTGATATTTAGCAGAATTTATGAGTTAACCCTTCACCCCGCGTCCTAACCGATTTGGATTTGACCGCGACATGCAATAGTTATAATGAAGTGAAAAATATTTTTTGTTCACAATTAGAAACCCGAAGAGTTAAAGGAAAAAGTAACAAATTCGGAACAGTGTTGGTCAACAATTGCTATTTGTTGGGATATTTAATATTGAATTTGTTTTGGTTGCCACATGGCCAGATTATCAGGGTTTTAAAAACTTTTTTACAAAAAAAACGACTTCCAAAAAAAAACACTACAAAGTGAAAAATAACTTTAATTTCGGAAGTCGGTGTCCATGGATCCACATTTTCGTTTTTTTGACACCGACTTCCGAAATTAAAGTTATTTTTCACTTTGTAGTGTTTTTTTTGGAAGTCGGTTGTTTTTTTTTTGTAAAAAAGATTTTATTTTTCGCTTTTTAGTTGTACCTACCCCATAATACAAATTCATATAACACTACTTGCTATGTGAATATTAGTGACAGGAAGATAAACATCATCAATATAAACTACGAGTAAGTGGAAAACAAACGTATTGTTGAAGCTAATTCCAAAACTACCCAAGCAAAGTTCATAAAATTTATATGGGACCTCCTCTGAAGCATACCTTATTCATTAATTAGACTAGATGCTGATAATCCTGGCTGCAGCATTCAGGCCAAACTTATGTCAACATTGCATTGAACTTAAAATTTAGTCCTGTTTAAAATGAGCCCAAACACGACTACGGTGCTGTAATTTCAAGGTTTGTACTTTTTCTGATGCTCCTGTCTTCAGCATCAGGTCTCTATGTACTTCGGTGTTCCTCATTAACAGTACGTTTATCCACACATCGAGCCCTTTTCAATGAGCCTAAACACGATATATCTGCTGTTAGTTGTCGAGGAGTTAGGTACTCTGCAGACTATCCTGACTGCAGCATCAGGTCATGACTTGATGACCATGAGACCAAATGTGGCAAATGCCCTATCAAACATCAAAACAATTTACTAAAACAGTCCTTGCCTGTTCGAGTAACTTCTTACTGTTAAGGAGTTGTACCTTCCATCATCAGCCCAGCTACCTGAGATGATGACAACCATACGCAAATACACAAGATACTTCATAAAATATGCGAAAAACAATAAGTGAGCCTATAAAATTTGAGGGTTGCCCTCGATTTCTCTAAGATCCCATCATCAGATCCTAACTTGGTGACAGTGGGACCACCTCAGAACTATCTACTTTCGAACAAAAAAAGAATTTTGAAAATCCGTCGACAATTATTGGCGGAGTATTCAATGAACAAACATACAAAAAAAAAAAAAAACATACAAACAGCCGAACATAGTACCTCCTCCTTTTTGTGAAGTCGGTAAAAATGGAATACTAGAGTGGTTTTACCTACACTACATTTTGTTTATAAAGGAAAACTACAAGTAAGTAGGTACGTAACGTCATCAAAAATGCCCAAGTATATAATATGCATGATAGAGTTGGATAATCGTCTGAGTATTTAGGAGAATATACCTTTAAAATGCTTCTGACTGCAACGAACGACTGACGTAATAATGATAGCAGGGTTCAACGGTTTTACGTTTCATCGGCCGATCATGAGGCACGAGCCCCTAAATATATTGTATTATTGCTAGTAAATATGAGCAAATAAATGTGGGCAAAAGAGAACCAGTGTGAGACTATGGGCGTACCACCTGCTGCTACGGGGTTGCCTTGTGAGTTGTGATGCAGAATTAACTGTATTGCAGTGTAGTTTTGTACTGTTATTTAGCAGTTTAAGGGATAGAGTTGATAAAGACTGCTCAGTTTTGTTTTGGGCTTGATATTGACAAAGATTTGATTGAATGCCTTGTTTTCGCCCATTTTCGTGAACGAGGTATGCTTACTTAGATAGTTCTTAGGCATTTATACACTGATTGTAATAATGTGCTGGCTTTCTGTTGTGTTGCAAAGGATCACCATAAGATAGCTTAGGAATGTTAGCTGAAGAAGCTGAAATTTGAACAAGTTTACATGTACGACGTGGTGGAAGAATAATAATGTTTACGTTCAAAAAACGCTGATAAACTTGGTGTCTACTTACTTACATTTGATTCATGTTCAAGTTATACAAAGATACGCCTGTGTGTATACAGTGTCTATTGTCTTGCTCCTGTGTTCTATGACAGTGTGGACTGTGGAAGCCCTCCTTAAATATGCGGCCGACATTCCAGTCAGTCTCTCTGTTTACCCGTCCTCGTCTAGCGGGCTTAAAATAATTACACAAGTGCGTTGGTGCAACCCACCCTTTAAAGTTCCTTGCCCCCGGGCTACCTTCCACCTTGGGCCTGGCTACCTGGCATTTTCTTTCTCGTAAGAGTAAAAGTGTTTCAAACTTTTAACAGGTTTCTCGAGTGGATTTTGTGAGTGGCGACGACTTGACTTTCACTTTCGATTTTATCCATATACCTAGTATTATTGATCCGGTTTCCATAAACTTTATCTATTAACGCCATTTGCATTAATTTCTCTTTCATTCAGTTGAGTGTTTCCTCAATCCGTTTAGTATAACAATCTCCGTGTATTTCTGGTCCTTATTCTAGGTACTAATTTTGGTTCTTTGAAACCTTTCACCCTTGGCCCTATGATAGTACCTTGAGGTATCCTCGATTTATCTGCGCCATGTTGATTATTAGAGCACGTTCGAATTTTAAACCGTGAATAGTAAATAAACGGTTGGCAGCGGAGGGCACAGGCGTGCGCGCGCGCCGCTCTTGGTTGTCTTCGCGCCTCACCGAGTCGCCGCTTGGCGCTTGGTTCAGTGTGTTGCTATCTGTCAATGGAGACAGTCACGCGGCGTTCTGTGCTACTCTGTAATTACGTTGTAGTACGAAAGTCGGACGATTCCGTGTGTATGTGGATTAGGCCCATAACCTAACCAGTCCGCGTACGGATCCCAGTGTTGTGTTGTGTTGTGTTTGTAGTTTCTGAACACGATTGTGACGTGTACTTATATTTATTTCTGGGTAAATTCTATTTTAGTGGTGATGTTCTTCGTGTGATTAAACAGCATCGTTATTTATTGCATTGCTTCAACAGTTTAATTAGCATTTATATTAGTGTTCGCTCTGCACATCAAGTTGAACAGACTACCTATAAGCTAAAAGACGATAAAAGTGATGAAAATATCGTATCATAGCTAACATACAAGGTTATACACGACTTTGTCGTAAAGAAGCAGAGTTTAGTGCGTAGTTCAACAAGTATGAAATATGAGACGTTTCGCTATGAATCCCTTGTAGAACCGTAACAAATACATATATGAATAAGTTTTCATAATTTCTTCACTTAGTGGAAACCTAACCCCCCATCCCCCTCACCCCTGACTGCGTAAAAGATGAAGCAACCTTCAACTTCTGCACTTGCTCCCGATTAGCTAAAGACTGATAAAGACAATAAACAGACACTGTGGGCTTGTTTTTGCATCCAAAATATATATGGCTATTCAATACACGAACAAAACACATGTATCAAACTCATAACACACACGCTCGCCAAAGAAAAAAAAAAAAATATTAACTATTCAATGATTAGCAGACAGTAGCGAGTGGGACAATGACGGCATTGTAGTGTGGCCGACATAATGAGCGAGATTAATAAGTCAGTTCACGAGTTCACCGCGCATACGCCGCTCTACTTGCTCCAATCGCCATATCCGTCGCAAATCGACCGTTTCCTCCGACCATCTTCGCGTTGACTCGCTATTATAAACATGATTTATACCTGACCCATCATTAGTTAACATGTCAACGATTGTCGCTAGCGGATGCATTTTATTTGCTCCAACACTATTTATAACCGGCTCTATAAGAATGGAGACTTAACAGGTCTCACTTAGAGGATTAACCGACGCTGTTCTTGTATTATTCATGCGAGACTTGTCATACAGTTTTCTATATTTAACTCCTGAAAATAAAACATCGGCTGCTCTTATAATCTTATCGCGTACTTACGGTTCGGATGGAAATCTCAGAGAAAGGTCAACGTCGAAAACACTCAATCAAAGGTTTCTTTATCTAGATTATGAGTATGACAAGGTTGTCGTTTATGACATACTTAAATGTATAATTTTAGTGTTGGCATTATGGTTTAACCCGGTTGGCGTTTTCGTGTTGATAATCTGAAAATGATTTAGGTGGCACACGCGATGTTGAGGCCACTGGTCGGAGCCCTGGCGTACTTTATCTTGGGAAAATCTCGGTCTCGTACGGAAAATATTGGCTTCGTGCCAGTCCTCGTCCTCACGCGCGTTTCCATTATTGTACCAACACTGTGTTACGGTTACGCTAGGCTTGATTAACTGCATTATGCCAAATGGACTTCAGTTTTTAGAGTCTATTTTTGCTTTTAGTAAATTCGTCTATAATGAGCTCATTAACTACTTATACAACAGCTATAACTTTGCGTCTCTACTTCAAGATTCCTATTACGTTTTTGCCATAGCTACGGAATCTGAACTTCCATTGTTTAATTTTAGTTGAATGGAAACATTATTACATTTAATGGCATTAAATAATATATCGAGCCGTTCCGGGTGGACTGGCACCTTGAGACGACCTTCGGCACAATGGGAAATTGGTAGCATTGTTTACATCAGGGAGCCCCTTGACGAGGGCCGATCGGCGAAAATAGCCACGTGCTCTTGTTAATAACAAACGATTGCTTGAAGCTGTTGTTTATGTAATGTACGAAATAACTGTGAAAGCAGAAGAACACCAATTGTTTTTACATCAAATAAGTACTCATGAAAGTTCACTGCTTGATTCCGCAATTTTCTCGGCAGCCCGATTCAAGTCGTCAACGGGTCCCACGCAGAACTTTCCACTAAGACAATAGGTCGTTGAAGATTTCACTGTTTTTGTCAATGCATCAACTTGGCGCAATCCGGTGTTAATTAAAATCAGTCGTAACAGTCTCTTCCTCGATTCAGGTTTTACATTTAATTTCACTAATTGTTATGTAAAGACCTCGAGCTCCCACACGCCTAAGTACTGCAATGCGTTCGTGTAAGCTTTGTCATGTATAGTTTTAACTTTTTTTCACAATCACGTCCGGATTCTTGCGTAAACATAATCCTGCTGTGAGCGGAATACTCGTATCATTCGATATTCAGTTCCTATATGTTACTGCAAGTTGCATGATAGAGCTTATTCTGCTATTGTATTTTCAATGCTAATTACATTAACAATAATTCCGGGTTATATGATTGTTAATAGTCAGTATTCATTTGGTTCAAATTGTAACATTTTGCAATACCTACATATTTCTTAACGTATACTTAGTTGCAAATGATTTATTAATAACTCGGTCAACTCAGATTTTTTTGAAATTATGATTTATGTGGAACGTCACGTAATAATGAAACTGTAATCCATTACATTATTCACCAGCTTCATTATTTCGTAAATCATAACGCTCGTCTAATTAAAACGTAGATTGTCAAGAAATCATGCCTAAGATTTCTTGACAATTTAACAAAGTCATGGTTAATTTATGAATTAGTTCCGTCATTACCATTGTTTAAGCAATGATCAGGGCTACTAGTATTGAGGAAATATCGGATTTCGCTGTTTTTGCGGGTGATGCTGTTGTACGAAAAGTGTGTATTGTATTTTTAGTTAACGATGAGGCGGCCGTACTAAAAGATTACGACACTAAAAACTGAAACATCACACACTCGACAGTTGCGGGCATACGTGAATAGGTCCACGGCGCCACAAAGATGTGCTCCTTTGTTCGTCTGCCATTCATTAGCCGAATGTGGCATGGTCCCCATTCTTGGGGAGTGCGTTGAACTGTCATGTTTCCTGCGTGTCCGCATGTAACGTGTTTTACGGGTTGACGCGCGTTTTGGTACGTTTCGATGTTGCAATCACTCACCATGCCGAGATTCAACAAATTGAGATAAGGAGATTTCTTTTTACCTCTTTATCTTTATGCATACTACTTGGAACTGAGATAGTTATTATGACGCGTTCCGCAAATAAAATGATGGTTTATTCAGTAGTGTTGAGAACTGGAAATAACGCATGTCGAATGCTTTAGTGACGGCGTGAACGTTTATTGTGTGGGCTTGTCTAACCGTGACTGTCGTGATGTAAAACGCCCAAATCGTAGGCAAATAATATTTAGTTAACAGACGTGAAATGATTCGTAATATTTATTTAGTTCCCAATGATACTGGTGGCCAAGACGCAGTTACTTTTTTTGGTGACACCAAGCATTCTCACCAGTTATTGTAGCATCACTAGCCTTGTCGAGATATAAAATATTACTATCATTTTAAATGCTGTTTATTTGCATGTAGACCATTCGAGCAGTAGATCATTGAATCCTTACGATTACAGAGTCCTTCGCGATAACGAATGATAAGGAAACGACAATATGAAATAAACAGTGTTATCTAAAAAGGTGTGCAGTTTACACGGAACATTCAACGATAAATCGACCAATCGCAAGAATCCTGAAGATATACAGAAAGTGACGTAATATACGAAATCAATTAATCAGTGGAAGGTTAAATCTGTTAAGAAAAGTGCAAAAATACAGTGAATGAAGCGAGCAGTTGCTTGTTTTTAACGTGGTGAAGTTCAAAACTAGTGCGTGGTTTGGGACATGAGTGACGATGAGTACAGAGAGGCGTCTGTCCCGGAGTTTCCACTCCTGCTTGAAGGGTTCCTCCACAGAGGAGGCGGCAGATGATGAGGAAAGCTGCTACCACTCCCTTGGAGGAAGGCACTCTTTGAACAGGACACAGCCACAAGTTTATGTGGAGGATTTGACCAATATATCCTTAGCAGATTTCGAAGCACAGGATGAAAATGGTATGTACTGCAAATTACAATACATTTCTGTAGAATCGTTGCTAGGCAGGCCTAAAAACCCTAGCAAAACACGTTAGCAATATTTTTGTCGCTAATTTTGTCGGCCCCTCGTTTAAAATTCCTTGAAAAATCGTGCCACATGCTACAGCTCAAGGGTTATTAAGTGACCATGTTACGGTACTAAACGAGAGTAAGGCCCTTAAACCTGTGGTGGTTAACTTCTGAAGAGTCACCATTTAATTTACGTCGCCACATATATTTAACGACTCATTTGTTAATTACTAATCAATTATCGAAACGTAATTTATGCATCGGTCGTAACCGTAAATTCGAATTGCTTACTATCAACAAGTTAACATTGCACAAACGAATAACATTTTAGTAACATGTGCTTGACGCTTTGAGGTAATTATCATGCATTTTATTCTGGTTATAAAATGCTTAATGATAATGCAATGCTGTTAACATTCCGATATTTTACTCTTAGCTATTGCGATTATCTTTATTTAATTAAAGGTACTCCTACAATGAAAATAGGGAGTTGTTAAAAGCCAAGCAAGCCTAGTCCTTTTGGACTCTTCCATTCTTGTTGGATACTGTTGCATATTATTTTGAAAAGTGATTGCATTTTGTTTTGTATTAATCGTGGAATCCGAATATTTTTTTATATTCCCATATGTCTTGTATGTCATTGTAACGAAAGTCTCCTAACATTGGTATGATCATACCTATAGCAAAGGATATTCCTACCTATGACAACTGGGACGTGCCTAATGTGCTCACTGACCCACAAAGGGGTCTGACATTATAAAGAATTGATTAATTAACGGAGTCATTATTCGGAGTTGTGAACCCATCATTATATTTTTAATTCCGACGAATATATTTTTATAGACTGCCGTCAGATTAATAATCACCGGTGTTTATGTTAAATGGGATGATGTTTGGCTTCTCTCGGGAGATTAGTTATATGAATCTGTTCAGTAGTTCTCTATTTAGTTTAACAAACAAATCACCCTATTTGTTTCTTTTATTTTTGTTAGGTGAGCTGGCGTTCTGTTTTCCGGATGTGTTTATAGTTTTAATAACTTTTAGACAGACGTGTTGTAATTTTAATAGCTTGATATAGGTACAGCTAACATCAAAAGTACCTAATGAAAACTCTACAAAAACAAATTATTTAATAAAGGAAAATATTTTGATGCTTTGTGAAATTTGATAAATAATGAAAACTGTTCACAGAAAAACCTATTTCCATGTTCATCTAAGTACTAGATACGTATTAACTTATATCAATCTTTAAGAATATAATTTATTAATTGCCGAACAACTCAAACTAGTTTATATTGTTGCCGACACGCTTGTCAGCAGGTGAAGAATATTAAATATCACTAATCATAGCATAGCTACTGTAACTAATTTGCAGCTTCTGCAATTCTGCAAATCCTTCCTCAGGCGTTACGACATTATGACGTTCCTAGATGACGGTGGTCTGTTTATAAACGAAGCAATTTACTGTTTATGAATTAATAAACAAATGATCTTGTATAACCATAGAACTAAAACTAAGTACATACTAAGATGAGAGTACATTTTTTACTCGCTCTCCTTCATTAAAACCAGTATTTTTAACCGGTCCTTTCAAAGTAAGTTGTAATTTATATTACATAAGCTTACTACAATCTGTTATTATGTAAATCATACGTCCTTTTTATGGTACTTGTATTTTAAGTGGTGTTGTCGTATATGTCTATGGTAATATGGCTATGTGTCAGGCGTATAAGGAAGGACAAGCTACAGGAAAGTTGGCTGAGATGGCATGGATATTGGACATGTTAGGAGAAGACCAATGGGCTAGATATTAAATGCAACCGGATTTTAAAATGTCTAGTATCAACAGATCAGATATGTATTTAAAATTAAGTAGGGATATGCTTATGTTTAGCAATGGACAACTAAAAGTTGACTTGATTCTTCTTCGTGTCGCTGGCACGACTATTATATTTTAGATCTTGTTAGCCCAAAACTTCGCAACTTCCACGGCGTCGTTGGTGGTAGCGCAGATGTCACTTTGACTGTATTTTTTGGGACACAGAGGGCAGGATAGGAGGTGAAGCATGATTTGCGACATAGCTCCACAACAACATCCTACTGCCGTTCCTTCCAGGTACCTTTATATACCAGGTTGGAGTTACATCTTTCTACCTGTGTCCAGAGACCAGGGACTTTCAGTTGAAAAAAGACAGATGGTCCCATATACCCGTAACACACAGGTACAGGTAAATGTATGTGGCATATAAGGAAGGTATTACGTACATTTACGGCATATCACAGGCGGGTGATCTAACTGTCAGACTGACCACTAACCGCAAGTTGTGAAGGTTATAAGTAAAACCGTGTCTAACTTTATACGTATGTAATTTAACTCTGATAGGAATAACATTGTTGCAAGTTTGCAACTGGCTTCGAATGTGTGCATGTGGGGATTACGAGGAATATGGTAAAGTTTAATTTATATACACAGTAGATATTTTGTGAAGAGTCTTAAACAATTTATTTTATTAAAGATTCAAATATTTACATAATTTAAAAAGCTGTCTTAAAATAATAATATGTACAGACTACAAGTATATAAAAAGGGAGGGGAAATAATCAAAGGGTATCAAAAAATTCGTCCGCATCGCTGTCAACAGGAAACGTGCCCAAAAGGCTGGTAGCATTACAAGATTCTGAAAGTTAGTTTAGTAAGTTTCAAGTTTAAGGTTTTCAAAGAAATAGACCGGAAGGGTTTTAGTGAAATGTTTGAGAAGGTATCTAATGTTTCTTTCATGTATTTAATATGAAGGCTACATGAAAAGACCTGTGGGGTAATTTGCCTAGCACACTAACAGTAGGAATGACTTTCATTTTGACAGTTCAACAACATTCATTGTGTTATTTACGTTATTGAGCATGGCACATTTTTCGAACATTATAAAGCAATGGATTAGCAGTATCCTTCAAAATTATTCAGCATGTGATTGATAGTATGTTACGCATTCAGGGTGCTGAAGTGTTTTAGAGAATGCTTGAGAAGTTATCTACAAATAAGGCATATGCATGAATTAGCTGACGAAACATGACATGATGTACAAAAAAATCATACAACATCAATGAATACTGTCTCTAAATTCATAAAGAACGACGACATTTATTGAAGGTGTGAACATAACAATCAACGCTAACGTTATTACGAACATTATTCGCTAAAAAATTCAAGGTGATAATATCAATGATACGATCTTGACATTGATTCACAGTAATATTCGCGTGTTCGCTAACTATGACTCACTATACCACCGGATAGGTATGTTACGTCTGCCTCCTTACATGATCGTGGGTAGCCTGACGTTTTATGTACTTACCGCCGCCGCCGATTCATAGCATCTGACATGATTTTCAATTTAACTCCATGACAATAGAGGTCAAACTCCTATGCATGTTAAGTACTTACGTTGATATCATCTGTTTTATAAGAAGCGTTGATAGGTCCATCCATGTGTTCGTTGTTTTCCTTATGTAGTTTTATCTTATCTTGTATTACATACAGTTTTTCTCATTGTGTTCATAACGTGTGCTTTATCTTTTTATCTCTTTCGACTTTGAACAAATAACTGTGAGTTTTGATGCATATAGAGACTAGAATTCACTATAAATTAAAATATTCATCTACTTACCTATATGGTTAAAATCACCGATTTATTTAGCAATTACTGACTGTGTGAATACGGCTTCTGAATGCATAAACACGAATCTTAGTATTCTCAGACGTAGCAACCGGATCTCTACGAAATTTTGCATTTTAACAGAGCTTTAATAGTAGCTGGCATATTTAAATATATTCTAAGCACGTCCTTATTAAAACAAAAAAGTCACGTGTTTACGTTTATCCCAAGTCAAAGTTTGAAGTTGAATCATGTTGCGCGAGCGCCGCACCTGTGCTTGCTATGTGCGCGCGCAAACGCCGCACATCCGCTTCCTGTGTTCCTGCCTTTACAACCCTTGACTATAACAGTCACGGCTTCCGCCCCAAATTATAATAATATCAAGGTTAAATAAACAATGAGTTCATATCAAAGGGATGAGTTTGGAGGGTTAACTAATGTATTTTTTAATTATAAGATTGCTGACTTTGTAATATGGATGACATGGATATTATACATATTATATCATGTTGGATGATCATCATGACTTGGATATTATATATTATGTTCTCATGTCTACTTGGTCATACGACTCGGAGTCGGTTAAACATGAATAAAAATTGGTGCCTTGGGATATGAATTAAATTCACATAAAGCTTATTGTAACTTTTTTAGATTAGCAATTTAAGTGGGCCTCGCAAGACGGTTATAATCTACATCGCACTTACATGAACACAACTGTGGCCTACCTTTTATCGTAGGAAAATCGTGTCCAATTCCCACACAGTAATATTTCAACACACAAAAAGCGGCCCCGCTACTTGCCTGAATGAAGTCACGTAGAATCAAGATATTTCGTTAATTATTAGCATCCGCCGAGTGCGTCGACATCGATATTGTCAATCCTGTATTATCTCAGACATCTTGTTGCGGGGGCTGGTTTTTGTGAGACGACCATTACAGACGGAAGCCGAGGCCCGAGGGACTTGTAATTTTGTGAGCCAAGAACCAACATACCGGTGAACCCTTTGTCGTATGAGTACTTACATACGCATGAGTTTTAGAAGCCAGGAAATAGGTGCACGTGCTAATTGTCATCACAAACAGCTGTAGCACGAATACCTCAGGTTTACTTTCTCAGTTACAAACTTACAAAAATTCTTTATCTCATTACGGTGCATCACGATAAGGTTCGGAGTAGTGTCTCGTCGCAGCTCGGCGTGCCTTGTTCAATTATAAAGTAAATTGTGACAATTAAAACGTTCGTTTCGCTCAAGCGCGTTCGGTGTAGACGCGCATGAGATCACTCGTGAGCTCATCAAAATATCACAATTATCATACTTATCGACGTTCATCTATGTCATTATCATAACATTGAACAATATTAGATCCTAAACTATCCCAATAATAAGCAGTACACATAGTAGAATTCAAAGTATTACGTAAGAAATGCGTTATGTACTTACTTGTCAAAGCCATAAACCTATTGACTTACATGTCAATAGTGCGAATTAACAATATGTACCAGTACAAATATGCTAGTCCATTGTTTGCTGGTACTTTAGTAACCTGCTTTCTCTAGTTTCTGCTTATTCAACTATTCTTTGCAGTAATTGTTCTACCATACAGGTGACAACAGCTAACATATCTACTCTACGTTGGAAATGACTGTACCGAGAATCATAGTTTTCGCATTTTTGTACGAAACATAGCTACACTGCTTCGAATTATCAATATAGCACATAATTTATCTAAATCGATATGACCATATTTGTTGGCCTAATAGGATAACAATAAAAAATAACCATTATCCAATTTGTGTCGCGAAAATTGTGAAAGAAAGATGTCTAAATATTCTTTGTGTGAGTAAAACACAACTTCGCCGTTGGTCAGATATGTTTTGATTTGTCCCGTGCATTGCACTCTAGGCTTCTATTTATATCTCCTTCTTGGCAAGCCGCTAGTTTTTGATATGAGCAGCGTTTGTCAAACGTCATTCATAAAAGAACATTATTTTAGTACTTAATTGTACGAGTTTTTTATGCAGTTTGATTTATATCTGTAGTAAACACACGTGTATTTTATTTTAAATGTGTTTTTATGCGATGTTTGAATGCATGTTTTGTAAGCTCTACACTATCAGTCTGTAGGACAACATGATGATGTAAGTTGTTTTCAAAGTTTAAGGCACGCAAATGAAGCTTGCTTGCTAGCAGCACCCTAACTGCATAACACATTATCAATTACAATCTGAATTATTTTGAAGGATATTGCTAATCCACTGCTTCATATGTTCGAAAAAATTGTCTCCTCAACAATATAAACTGTCAAAATGAGAGCCATTGCTCCTGTTAGCGTGTCATGCAATTATAAACACTTGAATTTCGGTCTAATAACCAGCAACAATACTTAAGACCAAACTTTTAACCAACCTAATAAAACTCTTTCCTCATCTACCTACCTATGTATGTCATAATTTCCAAGTTCAATTTTATTATGCGAGTTGTAAAATCCTATAGTTTCAAGGATAATAACGCTATGAAATAATGTTCATAATTGACCTGTTTGTGCGCAACGTGTAACGTTCAGTTCGTAATTTTCATTTGAAATTATGATTGTGAGTAAAAAAAAATACTGAATAAGCCGGTACAATAACGCGACGGTGGCAGTCTAGTGTTATCGCATGTGAAAAGTATGCCGTACGCAGGAAATGATAGTTTCTATGTAAATTAGTACATATTTTGCAATACCAGCCGACCGATATGTACCAACAACACTCATTTTAATCTACATAATAATTTTCCTATTAATTGCGGCTACGTAATTATAGTGTGAAGTTGGAAAGTAATAAATCATTTTCGCGAATAAATAATTTTCATTTTCGCGTTGAAATGGGCCAAAGTATGCACCTACTATATTTATGTTACCTGTATTTTAATCAAAAGATGCACTAATGGTTTTAATGTTATTATTGTTTCAGGTAAGTACAACCATCAAACACGTAAACTACACGTAGCGCCCTCTACGTTAAGGTAAAGTAACTGAAGTCCTGCTACTTGACGCTAGATGGCAGCGACAGCGCTACTTCACACAACATAATGACTAACATGCTGATACATTGGTATTATTTTAAGCTAAGCCCATATTCCTATTACGTCTATGAATAAATCTAGATTTTGATTACATATTTTTTAAGTTTTTACAAACTAAAAGCTAAATTGTATTTAAAACATTTGCAAATACTTTTTATATCTAGAAATCAATATTTGTAGAAAATCTCATCGATGTCCTCCAATATCGTATACATGTGTATATATATATAGAAATATGTAGGTTTGTAACGTCTTTACCTTGATGTGAACTAAGAACAATACCAACAAGAACCAGTTTAGTCGGTTCATGACCGACGCGATCGCCTCTCGCATAATGCCGAGCCTTGTCGTGATTTATTCATGTACTTGTGCCCTGCGGCGAATAAAAACTGGCCACGAAAGGAACCGCACTTTGTTACCACTTTTATTAGACCTACATGCTCTTTTACAAAAAGCTCATTAAGTATATTTTAAAGCGGAACTAGAGGTCAAACTTTGCTGGTTGAAAACAAAAGTAGGTACGTCGTAACGTGTATAACGGGTCGCAGAATGCGGAAACGTATAAAATTATTTAAATATCTAACCTTGCACAATGTTTTCTATACACGTATTTTTTACACTATTTTTATACAAAGATTACCTGTTTACTTTCTATTGTTAGGTTTACAAAGACTACGCGTTTATGTCGTTCGTAGCCCGTAGCGCTACGAACGTTCGTAGGTAAAAGCTTCAGCCATAAAAATCTTTAGGATAAATTCTTTCTATAAAACTTGTAATAACAAGTTTCATTATAAGTAGTTCAATAACAACGTAAATGACGTTAGATATTGCATTTGTGGACGCACAAGCATGTGTATACAATTCATTGTTTAATCCTACCTTTCCATAACATTGATAAATTATATTCGATAGGGCATTGTATTATTTGTATATTTGTTTTTTTATGGTACGTTATAATACCTAATATCAATATGGGAAAGAAAATTAAATTAAATTATTAGGTGTGCCAAAGTCGTCACACAGTGGGCGCCTGAAGACGGGCGTTATCACAGAGGCGGGCCTAAGAAACGCTGGCTAGACGATTTAGACTCGTTCCTAACCGACTGGATGGAGGAGGCACAGCACTAGGAAATGTGGAAGAAAATGGGGGAGGCCTTTGCCCAGCAGTGGGACAGTACAGACTAACGAAAAAAAAATATTGGTTGTTTAAATTCGGAAGTAAGAAATGCAAAAAAATGGCGTAGCACGAACGTAGCACGGCTCTACGAGTCTACGACCGTAGATATTACCTCGACACAATATTATATCAATATAATTATTGAGTTTTTATGATTTATTTCTGTTGGATTTACCTACTTATTCGGTGTTTATCCGTAACTCAACTTGTTTTTTTCCCCAAAAGTATTCACAAGTTTATTGTTTACTTAAAGTAATTGAACATAACCTATTTATGAAATGCGGACATTTCAAACAAAAATAAAAAGTCGCGTATTCAAAACGCGTTCATAGAGATATTTGAATAGAGGAGGACTTGTTCATTTTAACCACTCCGTTGAATCAGTGAGTAACGTTGGTAGTGTACACTCCCGAAGATAGCCGAGCTCCGACGGAGATTGCCGAAGCCTTCAAACATGGCGGCGGAGGTGCGCTTGGCGCTTGTCAACAAAGTTACTCGACTTCGAATGCTGACCGGTCGCGCGCTTTCGTGTTCCGTTCTATAATCGCGAATTATAAGTGCATTTTGTGTCAAAAAGTGTGAAAGTGAATAAAACAAGCTATATTTGTTTGGAAATTGTGTTTATTTGTTTTTCTGTTATTTCGTTTAAATAAAAAGTGGTATGTAAACGTGTTTAAAGGAATGTTGGAGTATTTAGGGCCGTAGAACACCATATCGTATGGATGGCAATGTTTATTGTGAAATAATATTTTGTAGAATTTACAAACGTTAAAAATTAACATATTTTTTAATAAATTATAGCACTACTTTAAAACTTATAAAATATAGAATAGGAACAAGTTCTAACTGTTCCTAACGAAGTGATCTTATAAGGGTTCCGTTTTTTCTTTGAGGTACTTACGGAACCCTAAAAATATCAGAAACTTGCGTTGCAAGCTTAGAACCTTGCATATTATTATCTAAGCGATTATTTAATATATTATCACAGTTACATAGTTTCTAAGGTGACTTTCACCCAAACACAGCTTGCCGGTCGTAGATGCTAACTTATTAGCATACTGGAACCGGTAGTAATACATTCCCCCTAACTAATGGCCTGCACACACTGTTTTCCGGGACCACACTGTTCTTTAATTATATTATTCTTCCCTAAAGCCGAGGCTCGCACGCACGTGCTCAACTTGTTGCATAAAAACGATCCCTCACGTATCTTGATGCATTGTCAGTAAACACAATAGGACATAATATCTTAAAATAATGTGACGGTTCTTTGAACAGCTTTACAATGGTTAAACACCACTTTTAAAACCTTTTCTTCTCAAAATACAGACATCTGAACGTGTCCTTTAACTATTTGCTTTCAAGTCTACAGAGAATTGTATAGAATTTCCAAAGAGAATATTAATAGATATTCTGATAAGAGCTGTTCATATTTCTTAAGATGAGACAGAAAATATCGAATAAACTGACTCCTGTCACATATCCCAAGTGTGTCACAGCAATATGAGTAAATAGAGGAAACATTCATTTTGTCGATCCTTGGATGCGTCAATAAATAAAGACAGGGCTATGTCTTATATGGAGTTGGTTTTAGATACCCGGTAAACATTCTGAGTGTTTAGTTTATGTCTGGACCGTCGAAGCTCTATGAATTCTCGGGTTCCACCAAAGGGCTGTTTAACTGATGGTCAGGCCGTGTGTGGGCGCCTGCGTCACCCCGAGGGACAAATGTGCGTGTTTAGACAGCTATTACATTGACCGGCGTTTAGGAAAAAATGCGCGAAACGTGACACCCACATCAAAGTCACGTTCCGAATTGACTTTTGGGATAGTAGTAACGCCCCTGATACGTTTTAGAGGGGAATCGTTTGACTATTTTTCTTTTTTATCGGATCATAATAAACTATCTGAGCTTTTGCCGGTTAACTGTAGGGAATCAATAAAATGCAAATCGATACTGATTCGCATTTTGGATCTTTACATTCTTGCCCATAAGTCATCAGAAAGTAGTGTTGAATAGAGATATAAATTACAGTGGATCCTTTAATCTTTCTATCCTTCTCTATTCCCACTCCAATGCACTTCCTTTGATAAGATAAATGCGTTGTACATAGAGAGTTAATCCGTCTCTAGGCGTTGTGCATAAATTCAGTAGCCGCTTCACCGCTTGATAAATCCGCGTCGGAGCCAACTCGCTGTCTCGCGGTAATCTTCTTAGTGAGTTCGCAGCTCACCGCCTCGTCTTATCCTTCAAAGCTTTGAGATAACACTCAGACACGCCATTGTATTAATTCGAATAAAATTAATGTCCTTATAGCCGTTTTGTTTAGAGGCGGTATTGTTTTTTTTTACACTCAGGAAAGTATTTGCAGAAACAGCAAATCTATTATATTCTGCACCTTTGCAATAATCCCTTGACCTCGTTTGCATTTAATATTTTTGTTGTGTAACTAATTGCATTGAAGGATAGAGCATTTCCATTCTGCCTAGTTGGCGTTTGATTAGATTTTGAATAGCAGGCGTATGATTGACGGATAAAAATAATAACAAGCGTGAATAAATTCAAATTAAACACGCATGTGGGATGTTATATGACTAGAAAAGCGTGTAGGCGTGTGTAATCCTGTTTACCTATGCACCCACGTCGGATCTTAGTAGACTTTCTAAACGGCGGGATGTTGTCTCGACGAACTGTAGTTAAAAAAAAAGTGCGTTCATATGAGTCACTTCGACTCCCAACGAGGTCTGGGTCACATTCCAGGGCTGCCGACGCGGGCGCACTAAACCGGACTCACGCGACTACATGCGTTCCTTTTTCTCTTTTACCTTTTCCGTTTACGTAATACCTTCTTTGAAGCACCAAACTGCAACGGGCCAATTAAATAAGCCGTATCGCGGAATCACGTTACTCCTTTCAAAAAAGGAATGCAAAATCTTTAAGGAAACCCGTAGTACTACGATATGATGTAACAGGTATTTGGTTATCAAGAGATATTTGTTTCAAAGTCTTTGTGTGGATCATATATGTATGAGTCAGTAAAAGTTCGCTGTAGGCCTCGAACCCCCATCACAAAGGGGGCGGTTTTCGTTAGCCATCTGCCGAGGCAGGTGTCCTTTTACATACTAAGCAGGTGATTTGAATTCGCTTTCCTTACTCTTAGGTTTTTTTTTACAGCTTTTTAAGTTTTATGTGAACGAAGAACGATTATATTCAATTTATAAGGACTGTCGTTTCCGGTGTCGGAATCGGCCAAGAACTTGATACAGCACTAAATCTTTGAGATTGAATGTTTATAGGATTTATGTACTTCTAAGCAAGTTAGGTACTTTATTTTATTACGTGTAAATGTTGTTTGGTGCAAGAAGTTATCCAAACTTGTCCATAGAATTTATTCTTTCAAGCGTTGTATCAAAATATTACTTACTAAATACCTTAATATTAATTGAAACTTGGCGTCTTGACATCCATTAAACGACAAAAAAGTTTATACATTGATAAAAATGCATATACTCGTAAAAGATCATGTCTAGCGGCAAATATCATTATTTGCCGCTAGACATGATCTTTTACGAGTATATGCATTTTTATCAATAATCAACACTACTACTTTTTATTCACTATTAAAATATAATTTCAGTCGAGGAACTCATCATTACAATGATCATAATGAAAATGATAATAAAAATAACTTGATATCTTTGAAGGCTGTAATCATAATTTTGTCTGCAATAATTTAAATACACCTTAGAAAATGCTTATGGCATATAGTCCGCCTCTGTACATTTGTGCTTAAAGTATTAAATAAATAAGAAGATAGATTCGTTTTCTTCACTATGCAAGAACATAATTAAAATAATAAATCTTTACAAACTAAGTTTATTGTAAAAAATGTATACCTGTTTTACGAGGCCAATTTAAGACTTGAATTTCTTGTGCAGTAAGGCTACAGTTTTGCAAAGTTCGTAACACTAAGCTGTTATATAAAATCAAACAGTGGACCATCCTTACTTATCTGCCTTATCAAAATTTTTTTTTTTTCTATTTTGTTTTACACTTTATTTTTCTTAATATCTATGTACTTAAACAATGACATGTACATTTACAGTATCAAATATTATATATTTTAATTATTTTAAATGTGAGGACTATGTGGGTCATTGTTTCCGTTTTAATCATGGTTTGGCAGTTTGAGTAGTTTATGCGGCCTACCCGAATGTCCGGTCTTTGGTATTGTTCGTCAAATCGTTGAGCTCCTTAAGTTCTGAGTTGAGCTGCACGGTTACTGACAAATGCGTGCATTGACTGGACAGGTCCACTCAATCTGTGTGGTTCTTTCCTCAAAAGACCATTTCAGTCACCAATCTACATGGTCCTCAAAGATTATGTCTGGATTTTTATATACACATTGACATTTATTCATTTTATATATACAATGACATGAATATTTACTTTGTAAAGTATTTTTATTTTATTTGATTATTGTGAATGTGAGGACTATGTGGGTCATTTCTTTTTTCTGTTTTCCTTCTTAGTTAGTTTTAATCATGATCTGGCAGTTTGAGTAATTTACGCGGCCTACCCAAATGTCCTTTCTTTGGTATTGTTCGTCGAATCGTTGAGCTCCTCAAGTTCTGAGTTGAGCTGCACGATTTTTGACAAATGCGTGCACTGACTGGACAGGTCCGCTCAATCTGTGTGGTTCTTTCCTCAAAAGACCATTTCAGACACCAATCTACATGGTCTTCACATGATCTGACCAAGATTTTGTCTGGACTTTAAAATAGACTGTGACCTCTGAGTTTGTTTCGGCCTTTCTTCTCAGAGTAGTCAGATAGGAAACGCCGACCTCATCTAGCTTTAAAAAAATATGATTGACGTGTAAAAGTGTTTGTACAAACCTACTTACAGAAATAAAATCATTTATCATTTATCATTTATAAAAAAATGTACATATTTATTATAAAACAACTAAGCGATGTTTTTAAATTAATTTCCATATTTTATTAAGCTTTTCTTATTAATCCACGCGATTTGTAAACTAGATTTTGTTTATCGAGCCAGAAGCTGTATAACCGGTACAATTTTATGATCTAATTACACTTTAAGCCCCATTAACTATTTTTATGTGAACTAATATTTTGTGTTTAAATAACGTTCTCTTCTGTGTTTTGTCTGACGATACGTGAATCATCACCTAATCAGTGTCAATAATAAACGTTAATGTCAAATATTTGGCATTCTATTGCTATTTAAATATTACATCTTACTGAACTTTCCTAGCAATTATAAGCAGCTTTTCTGTGTGAAATCACAAAACATTGACAAACAAAAATATTCATTTAAGGGAAGCTCCAGGGTTACCCCGCGAAATTCAAACTTTCCTTCGTTATTTGCAATTCGCAGGACAGTATCATGTTGAATGTTGACTAATATATGATTTTAATGATTATAATTATATAAATACATACTTGCTATGCTCGCGAATCATATTTTGTTTAACTTACTTAATTAATGATTTAGGAACCGGATATATATGTAAACTTTCCGAAAATTATCATAGGAACGCAAGATGTACCTACTAAGTACAAGTTATAAGTGTGGAACATTTAAAATAAATAGTGAAGTCAGTGTGTAACAGTGCATTTAATGTGTAAATTATTGCCTATTGTTTCTGTTGGTACGGTTCATTTGATGCGATTGCATTGGAACACTTGGCCGTACTGACTGGGCCGTGTTTACACAGACTTTGTGCGTGTAATGTTACATAATATTAAGGTAATATATAATTATTCGAACTCTACTATACATACACATTATTCCATTAAAAGAAAAATCTTATTCCCAAAACCAATGAATTTATTCCACACATATCCGTAATTAAAAGTAGCTACCACAAAAAAGTATTCTGATCACCTGTCTTGGACACACCTTTTCGTGTATGTCTAAAATATCAACGTAAACCGAAAACAGGTGAAACTTATACCCTGGGCAAAATAATTAATTACAACGTACATTCATGTTTTTGATTAGATCAACTGAAACTCTGAAAAACTACTTCAAAGTCAAAAACTTTAACTATTGGTAGAGGAACGATACCTTTTATTGTGTAGAACGATAGTAATAATAATATCGGAGTGACCCCGTCTACTGACCAATAACAAACCATGAAACATTTGACAGGAAATCGGGTTATCTCAATGACAACTAAAATGCTTTACGCTTCCTTCCAATGTTTATGACTTAATTTAATTATGATCATGACTCGTTGTTTACCGACCGGGCCACCCGTATTCATCAATACATTATTAATAATTCTTTGTTTTGTTCATCTAAGTTCAGTTCATTATCCTTTCGATAGGTTTATGTTCAAGTGGGCATAGAGTTGTGCTTGTGAGTCACTCGACCCCGTGCGAATTACTTTGGTAATCGGCACTTTTGTGTGTTGAATCATCTCGATCAACGCCTGCACGCCGGAAGAAACCGTTACGACAGATGCAATTATTGTTTTCATTGATGCGATTGATTCCAATTGAAACATCGCTCAAGAGCTTGATTATTTGTCTTTCTAAACGGAACCCAGAACGAATTTTAGATAAAGAAAATTCAGTGAACGTTGACGGAGGGAAATCGTTTGGACCATTATAGATGATAAGTGCTCTGTCAGTATTCGGCTTCTTAATTAGATTTTTTGTCAACATTCTGCAGACGGCAGCTGGCATAAAGATTTTCTAATTATCATAATCGACTGATAAGTACAAGAAACGAGTTTGAAGAATTAAGCAATCATATTGTCATTAGCAAATATCCTAATTATCGTACTGGACTGTAATTATTTACACTAAGTAACACATGATGGATTATCTGAATTTTATAATTCATTAAGGTAACTCATACATCATCTGCCTAGCCTTTTCCCAACTATGTTGGGGTCGGCTTCCAGTCTAACGGGATGCAGCTGAATACCAGTATTTTACATGGAGCGACTGCCTATCTGACCTTCACGGCCCAGTTATTGGGTAATACTATACCCCTTGGTAAGGCTGGTTCTCAGACTTTCGGGCTTCTGACTACCCGTAACGACTGTCAAAGTTCCACGAATGACAGCCCGGACCAACGGCTTAACGTGCTTTCCGAGGCACGGAGGGGTCTCGGTATGTAAAGATGGTCACCCATCCACAGACCAACCGCGGCAAGCGTAGCTTAACCTGATCGATCGACCTGTGCGGCTGTTATTATTTAGCGACGGGCCCCTCTGATAACTATAAGATAACGCACTCCCTAAGATAACGCATACAAATATGAACAATTTGGACTGCTTAATAAACGTGTTATTACAATGTACATATTTTGTAGTACTTACAGTTTATTTTTAATATTTACGTTTTCGATGTAGAAACGCAAAAACCTCTGCCATTTAACATACAAATAGGGCTGTATTACGATATTGACCTTTTAACTACCATTCTAGTTTGTCTGCGATAAATGTCATTGAGAGCGGGTAAGAATGAATTTCGCCTGCATTACGTGCATTTCTATGTTCGTTTTTGTTGCTTTTTTGCATTTATCTTATCATTTACTAATTAAAGCCGTTGTTTTAAGATAAAAGAGGACTTAAAATAGTCTGATAAAATGTAAAACGTGTTAAAAAGTAAAAACAGTAGTTATGGAGTTCTGAAAGTATCCACATCGTCAGAATTTACATGAATGTGCATGTTCTATGGTCGTTCTATTCCGCGATTATGCGGATTCCGACCCGCTTGCAATCGGACTTGGGCTGTTGCATTTAAATAAGTAGCAACATTAAGTGCCGTCATACTGGCTGATCGTGACCTTGCGTCGGTGAATGTTGGGCTATCTACTATGCAACCAAGCCTCGGCACGTTTGCATCTACCATTTGATTTAGTTTTCTTTTGTGTACTCATATCTTTAAAATCGCGAAAAAAAAAATGAGTCATGCTTTGTTTTGGATTCTGTTACCATATAATGAATGTGCGACATTTCAACTTTATTCATAGACTTACTTTCGGAATTGCATTTCAAACTGTTTCCTGTTTAGTTGCATTAACCTCATATTCTTCTTTCTAACCTGTCGTTTCGTAATCTAAGGAACATTCGTGAAATCTTTGACAACGATGTAAATATTTGGCTCTATGCATTCGTTGTTCAAACAACGTCTGGCATGGCGTAGAAAATCGTTATTGCACAACGCAACCGTGATTACCTTCGGAACACGTTCCGTTGCCTGGCCACCTTTGTTTGCATCGCCTCCCATCATTCCCGCTCGTGTCACCTTTGAACTTCCTCGGAACAATTTTCTCTCTATTATTTTATTAGCTTCAGTAGTACCGCCTACATATTCCCGTACCTCTGTATTTGGATTGGATATTACTAGTTATTACTCAGCAAACAAATTTTAGTTTGTCAATATTGTGTTACCTTTATTGTTTGTGCACGAAGATTATGGTTTAAGTTATTTCGAAACGTAAGTGGTTATTTACCCGAGTAGTATTAAACGTGGCTTCTCTCCATATTCGTAGTACAACGCATTTGGTGAGCATGAACGGTAGTGTTGTTAGTACAAATTGCACTTGGTACTTGGTAGTCACGCTCTTGCCCTCGTTTCGTAGTCTTGTCGAGGTGCGCTATAACTAAGAGCTTTTAACGTGACCCACCGCCTGCCCTATATCTCGCGGCTGTGATGTCACGTCATGTCATATTTGACAAACGGGGACATATTTCGGATACATTTGAGCACTTGGGCTTTTACGAAAATGTAATAAAGTAAATTGTATTTGGCGAAGGCAGATTCTCCTTTTGACAGAACCTGAAAAGATTTTATTGAGTTTAGTAAAGGAATTGAAGGGCGATTCGCTTTTTATCAATGTAGTATATTAGATCAACAGAGAAAAGTATTCACACGCCAACGAAAATAAAATACATTAATGAAAAATGAATCCAAAAAAAGAGAATATTAATCGAAACTTAACCTAAGCACTTGTACTGCAAAACGTAGCATATAAACAGAAAGTGGTCGAACCGGTTCCTATTTATTACAACAATACAAATACGTTCGAACAATATTTGTACTGCAGCTCCGAAATATTGGCCGCCACAGATAACTGTATTCTTGGGCAAGTTAGTACAAACACGTGTATGTGAGTTCAACTCTTCTGTATATGTACAGTTCATTCGTGAAACAGTCTTTAACTCTTAAATAACGGGACGCCATCGCTGCTTTTTGCTTCGTTTTCTGCAGCACTTTTATGGAAGTGATTAAGGAGAATATTTTTAGTTGGTTGGGAATATTTTTCTCTATGCTGGATATATTGGCTTCTTCTAACGTCTTTGAGCCTTAAACGTGTTTAGGTTTTGTCTCCAGTGATTGATTTAGCGAATTACTTTCGAAAATCACTGGAAACCTATTCATTTTCATCCAATTACTGTCTTTCAAAACCGTAAAACAATCTGACCTCAATGGGCTTGCTAGAAGATCGCCTGATGCATTGGCACGTACATATTACGGGTAACTTGTTCGACTTTGCTCGTGTCTGGTTGAGTTACGACCAGGGCAACCATTCCCAGTTCAAAACGGTACTTTATATCTGTTTTTAATATATCATACTTGTATCTCTCTATATACTTACCAACTTACTACGCTTTACTCAATTATTTGTCTACAGCAGACATTATAGCAGACAGCAGACATGTTACTTGGTTGGTTTAATATAAAGACTTATTATCTAATAGTTTCCTCTGTGGACTTGAAGTATAACAACTCTGTTTATATACTATCAATTGAATTCAAAGCTTTTGACTACGTTGCAAAGTTGAAGATTCAAAGGTCGACAGAGTTCAACTACTTTGATAGAGATGTGATTGTATTCAGAATTGTTCCTTCCTTATTAGTGCTTAAACGTATATAACTAAAAAAACTATCCAATACGAGATTAATGCAGACGATTTTATTTTGTTATTGACTAATTCGGACATTCTCACAGCAGGACTTAGAAGTGATAAAAATAATATAACGTTATTTATCTCTTTTACTTGCATTGCATAACATCGCATTTCCTATACAGTAATAGAAATCGACTTTAATTTTACATAATTTTGAGTAATGGTAGATTTCTACTTTTTCGATAAGTAAGGTATGATCAGGAAGTATCGACATAGCCGCATCACTACACTAAGATTTTACTTACGTTTTGAACGCGACACATTGAGAAGCGGAGACCCTTTTCATTGAAAACACATGATTGGCTTGATCGTCTTCCTTCATCAGATTGACGTTAGCTCGAAGCCATCCCCTCAATTAGGTGATTTGCTTTGATCAGAAACCATTCAAGTTTTGCGCTACTTAACCCTACTATTAAAGCACTTTCAAACTTATTAATGATTATCAGAAAGTTCTCTTTGACTGTGGTTATAGACGTGAAATTATACTCATTATCCGTTTTCATCGTGGCCCTATTTGGGACATCCCAAATTGATAGT
Source organism: Hydraecia micacea (assembly GCA_914767645.1). Taxonomy (NCBI): domain Eukaryota; kingdom Metazoa; phylum Arthropoda; class Insecta; order Lepidoptera; family Noctuidae; genus Hydraecia; species Hydraecia micacea. Next base: position 6,088,809 of record OU611779.1, on the reverse strand, counting down.
AATAAAGTTAATTTATAGTACGATTCAAATAAATTTCTTTGAAATAACGATACTACGCCTTGCTAGAAACTCACACGTCGATGTCCGGTCGACAAACCTGTATCTATTGCTAGTAATCTTGTCGGGCGGCCCGAGGAAGTATCGGAGTGCATCCGCACTGTTCGACTGTTCGCTGTCTCCTAGCAACGAACCTAGCGACAACTTTTATTCGTATGATAGTGCCGTTCACACACTTACTACTAACGCATCCGACCCCATCCCTGGTATTGATATAAGTTCTGTCGATAAAACCGGATTTTCTTTTAATCGCTTGAAAGAAGACTTTTTGTAAAAGGAAAGGTGAGTTTACGCTTGTATGATGCAATCGAAGAGTATTATTGGTTGAAAAGAGTGTTGTGTTCATATAGTCTTTAATTTAGGCTTTTATATACGTGTTTGGTCATAGTCACAACGAAGTCTATAAAGGTTTTATGCGTTTCTAAAACTACAAGCTGCTCGGTTCGTGTTTGTTTTAGAGTAATAGCTCTTTCACTCAGAGTTATGATTATTAGAACTACCTATTACCAGATACTGTACCGTTGTCACCGGATACCATTTCTAGTTTTGACACCATTCGCCTTCCGGGACTTGTGCACTTAGACGCAGTAATTAAATCCGGCTTGTGTTCCGTGTTCTGGCTTTCCCGCATGTACACTTTATTCTTAGCCTGCGAATATAACAGCGATTCACATAATACTGAGACCGTTCAATCTACTATCGACTTGCCTCCTACACATAAGTAATTTATAGCTTTAACGCAACGTAATGTTACCAGGTCATAAAATCTATCATAATAATTCAGTGTTGCAAGATCTTTGTATAATAAAATGGACTGTCAAAAACATTTGGAAGATTTTCTTTAGGAAAAACCCGCGGCCGCGGAGTTAATTCAGATCAGTATAATTTGCATGAATAATGAATGGAAGGCGTTCGTACTAATGGCTGCTGCAAATTGCAATAATTGCTGCAATTTGTTTTATAGAACACTTATATCAACCGTTGAGTTAGAAAACATGAATATTAATCATAAAATGTTTATATATGGTAACTTTGTTAACAAAGAAATAAGTGAGCTTTGCAGCTAAAATTGATAATGTATTTCTTTATTTGTCGTGTGAAATTCATTATTATGAAAGACGTACAGTCACAGATTACTGAATGTGTTGAACAGACCTACACACAGGTCTCTCACAAAGATTTCTAAAATAAAACATCTGAGCTCGAAGTTTGAGCTGCTTCTTTCCTTTCAAAAGTGATTTCACTAATGTTTTTCATCATTGTACTCTTGTATATGATCTCAAAGAACATAATATTTTGATTGCGCAAGAGTAACGGTTAGTTCTGTGGTTTTATGGTATTCGTTGCATTCGCCGAGCATGCGGTCGGAATAACTTGCGAAAGCCCAGAGGAAACTTTTGCAACCGCTTTAGTTTCATGCGTCTGGCGTCGGCTGACACCACTTAATCATTGTCTGAAATGTTTTAACCGCATACATGAGGACAGTTTTTGAGATTCTTCTCAGTACATTGATCTTCTAGGTCGTAGTTATTAAACGTAGTGTTACAGTCATCACACATAGCCCTGTTGTAATTTGATTGAACTCTAATCTAGTTGATTAGGTCGATTCTAAATCACAAATTAACTTACTCATATATCTTCAATCCAATCAATCTGCAATCCAATTAATCTATCAGCTGGTTTAATCTTTGGTCCATTCATGTCACAAATAAGGCTTCTATTTCTTGTCGTTGTAGCTTTGTGGAGTTACTGTTACTGTTATCGGAGTTCGGCAATACTAAGAGTTTCTTCGTCTCCAGCGAGCAGCGAGCTTATCATGACTGGACCTACGGTCGAGTTTTTTTTTACATCATCGTCCTGTATATATATATACAGGTTGGCATTGTCGTGGAACCTGTTACTATGGATTCAGATCATGATTCTGAACCCCCTTGCGTTGAAATTTTTGGCCGGTTATAAAAAACATAGAATAGAATACTCTTTATTATGTACACCATATAACAACCATGTAGCATAATTGCAGTTCCATACATTTTGACCGCCTGTCAAAGAAAGAGCAGTTTTTTTTTATAACCGCTAATAATTTCTACGCTAGGCTGACTAGAATCATGTGCTGAATTCATGGTTTCAGTTTGCGTGTCGATGTCCCTGCCACCTAGTATAATATGCACTCAATATTATTATTTTGATCCTGTTCTATAAACAATACATACCTGTCGTAATTAAGATACCATTTGTATTGAAAATAAGGAAAATTAATTAGTACGTTATGCTCCCAAGAATTACCGCTGTACTGCGGTTATTTTGATATATTATTATTACAGTTAATTTTGTAATCACTGTACGTACAGTGACTACAAAATTAAATGAGAATTCCGAAAATATTGATGGGAGGGATATTTACCAGGTTACCTCAAATATTTTCAATAACATTTAGCTGTAGATATATATCTAGATGTTTACTTAACGTCTTCCCATTACCTATCTATTGTGTCCAGTGACGTATTCGACTAGTTATGCGATTTTGTTTTGTTCTAGGTTCCGTATCTATTTTCTGTGCAGTAATGGAGATAGTATCTGCCAGCCAATTGGCATCGACTCCGTTCCCCGTCACGATAGTTACATGACCTTTAAAACCCTTAATGTGTTTTGTATCTGTAATGGCTAACAAATTACTTTCAACGGTTCGTCTTACAATATTCCCATAAGGATAATGATAAAAAAGGAATATGTAGGTATCCATTTATTATTCCTTCGCACAAGTGACGAGCAAATTGCTTAGCTAAGTTGCGTGTTGTATAATTCGCGAAGACTGCGTGAGAAAAATGCCCTGGCCGCCATATTGGACGTTTTATTTTCGTATCCATATTTCACACTCGGAGATCACCGCGTGTAGATGTTATGATTAAGTATTTATTCAAAGTTTGTTTTGTTTTTCTTTTGTGTTGTAGTAACTTATGTTTGCTTTTAGATGTTGTTTTTAAATTCCAAAGCTTGTTCAACAATGTGTTGTAGAACTTTACTACCGAATTTAATACTTTAAGAAAAAACAACAAACTTGAAACCTTAAGATAAGACAAACCCTACTTGATGCATAATAATTAGCGTAGTAGGCTTTACATAAGCAGATATTCCACTTTCCTCGAGTTGAAAGACCGAGGGACACTCATAGCCACAAAGTTGCGCAGCCCTGCGCCTGCGCTGCCTTGAATCATGATTGTCCGCGCGCGTTAGTCACGCCACCGCTCGACCACTTTCAGCGAAGGCTCATATTTCCATTCCTCACCGTTTATTTTTATTTTTCATAGTTTTATGCGATCCTAGTAGCGTTTTACGAATAGTTCACGTTGCTTAGGTAAAACATGTTCAATAATAAACTGCTTTACTTTGTTATGCCATTCAAAGGCTTATAAAATGTTTTTTTTTTTATTTACTAGATTTGTTTCCATGATATAAACAAACAACGTTTTTCATTGAAGAGCGGCAGATAAGATGATAACTAGGTTTATCTTTCGATACTCCTATCTTATTGTATTGATGGAAATCGTTATCTGAACAACTCGGTCTACTGATAAATAAATCATTGTTGATTGTTAAATTTCGTTTGTGTTAGCTAATCCTCACCTCACGTTGGCCCTTTGTCGCTCATCGAACCGCGTCAGTCGCTCAAATGAAATTATTGAAATACTTGGAATTATTATATCTGTGAAGGGATGTTTGTTTAGGTCCGCATCTCAGCAAAGCTTTAGGAAATCCCTTTGAGATGGTATATGTAAACTATTTCATATATTTTGTATACGAACGAGTGGCTCGTCTTTTTTCTCGCTCTATGAGGCAAACTGAGTTCCATGCTCAGATATCACGTGAAGAAATATTCTTACTTTATTCCATACTTACCTTACTTTATTTACTTCAAAATATCTCGATGTAGTAATATGTTACGAGCACAGATTTCAGATTGCATCAATAAATTACTTCAAGCTCTATTACTAAAGCCATTAATTTACATACGAATGGTACTCTCAGTGAAGCATCATTGGATGGGAAGCTCAAGTATCGTAAGACCCGATAGCTACTCTTGTTTTTTTAATTCTTACATCAGCGTAGATAATCGCGTGGATAGTAAACTTGTTTTATTCAGTAAGCTACTACATTGTGGTGCTTGACTATGTGCATTCGTTCCGCAAGCTTCGCTTTCGTCGTGCGATCACAAGCTCAGATCTCATTCGCTCCTCGCCTCTGTATTCACGACATCCGGTATTTTATTTTGCGTTTCTTTGAACACGGTACAACGAACTTGAAGATAGCTCGTATGGGGAACAATTATGGCCACGTTATTCAGATTTTGTACGAATTTTTAAATTATGCCTTTTTCACGCGCTCTTAGTTTGTCGTTCGTAAAGTTTTTGCTTACGGTTTGAGAGTTATTCGTCTGCAGACTTGAGCGACGGGCTGCATTGCATGCTATTCCGGGATTATTAAAGTGTGCTTAGTTCAGCGGCGCTTAAACTTGCAGCCATTAACACGTCGTGACTATGATTGCACAAATTACCATCGTGATGGCTGAGACCTACTTAATGTAGGAAACCTGTCATTAGGAAGAATTGAGTTTCTCTGATTAGGGAAGCAAAATTTTTACCTAAGTGACATCGTTACATGCACTCCAGCTACGCGAAAATGAGTTTGACCTGGAAAATCCTAATGAAAAACGACCACCTTAAAGTAATTTACGAGCAAAGCGAGTTTGCATAAATCATAGTCTTTACGCTCTGTAGAGTTGTAACAAAATGTTCGGTACACACGCGTGCGTTAATTAAATTAAACTGATTCGTATGTCGTAAACTAATTGCGAGTATGTATGGGTTAGGGCGGCTCTAAATATATTCGCACGACACCCACCACTCCTCAGCACAAACACAAACGAACGCACATGTTGCCCTAATAACATTCCTATTTTCGCTCACGCGCTAACGGCCGTCCATACAATTACTTACATGTCACGTTATGGGGAATTGCGCCTTCTTGTACATCATAGTTAATTAATATGTGTTGTCTTTGAGTTTCCGTCATATTATTATGGTTAGACTCAATATTTTCTAGTTTAGTTAAATAATGTTAGTTTTCAGACCCAAATATACACTTGTAATTTTATTCATAAGTACATGTGTGACATTTGCTTGGCCTCCTTCCATTGATTTGATACGCCATTTTCATTGGTTGCTGTTAGTGCATAATCTTATCGCTAGTTGATAAAACAAAACAGTTTTACTTCGATCAATACTTGTATACATACATATACCTCACCCACTTATGAATCAGTTCTTTTTGCCTTATCACAGTAGGTAATTGCCGTAAATAATTTTCGGTTATTCGTTAGTTTCACAATAGACGCGAAAAATGTTAAGTATCCATTATGACTTTATACGGCCATGTAATACTCCAACATTTACGTCCTTGTTTTGTAGAACGAGTCATTTCAAGTGATCTAAAACAGTGAGTAATCAAATGTGCACTCTGGGTTTCAATTAACAGTTGCAAAGTGTGAAATGAAAGCAGAAAAAGGATTACTAGAAGAGGAACAGTGAAACGAATGGCGGCGGTGATGCGGCGACAGAACTTAGTGGAGGCCAATAGGCGTTAACGCAGCGTGCATCCGCCGCCGCGACCGCGCCAGCCATGTCGAGTGCGCTGTCTCCGAGCGCGTGCGACGTCGGCGTCGGCGACGAGCCGGCGCGTCGACGATCCGTCTTTTACGTGCCATTGTTTGAGAGCTTCGACAATTATTTGCCCTTGACGCCAGAAGAAAAAGAAGCTCTAATATCTGGGGAAAATATAGATAGTATCTCTACAAAAACTAAAAGGAGGAATGCGTCAGACAGCGGCAGATTGCGAATCCCATCTCGGGGTGATTCATCGTTTACGGAAAGTGAAAGTGACATGAGCGCGTTTAGTCCAGAAAGACGGTTTCGTCGGCCTTTGTCATCAACGGCGAGCTCTAACGAGGCGCTGACAAGATTGGGTCATCGTGATTTGACGAGTCCAAGACTCGTCGCCCAGAGCACTCTCATGAAAAATACCAAGCCGAGATTACGAAGCACGACATCGTGTGAACCTCGTTATGACCGGATATTTTCACCGATCGGCGGATCAATTTCATCAAACAAACTGAATAGTTCCACCACGAACATTGGAAGCAAAATACCCTCGAAAACTTCTATTATGAATTCCAATTTGTCACTGATACCTGATTCACCAAAGCTTTTGTCCCCTGCGAAGGAGAAATCGAAAACTCTTCCACAAAATCTCAATGTGCCATCGCCTATTAGAGGTAGCAGTAGTTCTACGTCTATATTCAGAACTCCTAGAATAACTGTCACTCCTGAAAGTCCTAATAAAAGTCCTGGAAAAATGTCTGGACTGAATTTTATTCGAAGATCTCGAAGCACGAAATTGTCGCGAAGCAACTCCTTATTGCGCAGTATAACTGCGAGACATATCGAAGAGGGGCTCGACGACCACGTCGCTGTAGTTACGGATTTGACTGAAAATTATGATAACTTTGTAGATAATAATGGGGGCGAATCTGAAGTGATTTGTGCTCTGATCAAGAAAAACGAAGCTCAGATGGCCAACAGCCCTATGAGCTTACGACGGGCATACCTTGATGTGGACGATGATGTAGCTGTACATTCTGGTAAGATATTTGCCTTCACTAACATCGTTATTCATTCCAACCTTGAGTAAATTGTAATTTACTTCCCATCGGTTGTGTTCGTTGACCATAATTTACACCATAATAGAAACAGCACGTTAAACTTCGTTGCCGTGCCACAGCCGTGCGCCTGTTTGACATTGATTGTTAAATAATAACTAACATTGAATGAATAGCCAAGATCCTTTCTAAAATAAATTAACTGCAATTACAACGTTATGAGTCAGTCAAAAGCAATTCACACTTATTATACATAGTTAGTAATTTCAGCAGTTATTAATTTAAATAAATGTTTGTTACTACTAATCTTCAGAGTTAGTACAGTGAGTTATATGTTCTGGATACATTAGATACTTGGTATATTACTATATTGATCGATAACCTAACACCGTACCCACTGGAGCACTTAGTGGACAATGCCAGACACTTGAGAGGAGAAAGCGTTTGAAAGCCCTTACTAAGCGAGTACCTAATACGGATGACTTAACACTTTTGAACTATCCACCAGTGTATGGTATTTTCCACTAGATTCCGCTGTTCACAACGCCAAACAATGCCCTCTAATTACATGGCAAGGATCTGAAGCGAAGGTCTTTAGCGAACGATATATCATGTCTTAAAGTTGGCATTACGAAAAGTGGAAGTCATCTTGTTACTCAACGCCCATTATATCTAAGCAACTGTCGTTATAAACAATGGTTTATTCAAATTGTACTTGAGTACAACGTGGATCAGTACATGATTTATGGTTATAACTGGAATAGAAAATAATAGAGTAAATCTCCAGATTACAATATTTATTGAAGCTATAAATTATTCAAAGGTTAGAGAAACAGGTGGACAATGAAAAATACACACATCAAAAGTGTCTAGGGATCAACATATATTTTTGCAATAACTTTTCTCCTGATTGATATTAATTAAAATTTTCTTTAAGGATTCATCAAATAAAGTGTTTTCGTTTGTCACAGTAACGATAAACCAAGTCAACTTTGCATTAATAAAGAAATTTGCCATTTTCCTAATAAAGGGATTTTTGACATTTGAACCACTAACACAAAAGTTCGAAAAAAAGACTGAAATAACAGTTTTCTTTAAAATTTTATTGGGTAACTTAAACAATTAATAATCCGTGTTTCTACCGCGAACACTAACAACACAAGAACATCGGTTTGGCATACTCAAAATGAGTTCATCCAAATCACGCTGTGGAATGGCAGCCCATGTTCGTTGCAACAACAAAAAAAGGTCTTCTTGCGACTGGATACCCTCCATATTCGGCAGAGCTCTTCTCTGTAGCATATCCCATGCATGCTCAATCGGGTTCAAGTCTGGCGACTGAGCAGGCCAGGGCAGGACATTGATGTTAGCTGCGGCGAGAGTCTGTCTTACAACTCTTGCGGTGTGCGGTCGTGCATTATCATGCATTAACTGAAATAAGGGACCGATTTGCACTTGTAGAGGAACGATGACGTCTGATACAATCGTCTCAGCATAAATTTGAGCGTTGAGGTTGCCTCTGATCCAAATCAACTCAGTTCTTCCGCCGATCCAAATACCCGCCCATACCATGATGGTTCCACCACTATAAGGATGGACTTCCTGGCAGGATTTTAATCGCTGTTGGCGTCCAGGGGTTCTCCAGTGTCGTATACGTCTTGTATCCGGTCTCATACCAAAACGAGACTCATCAGAAAAGCACACGAAACGCCATTGTTCTTCTGCCCAATTTCTGTGTTCAAGAGCCCATTGATATCGAATCCTACGATTGTGCATTGCTATAGGTGGTACCCGTAGCGGTCTTCGGGAATGAAGGTTCACTTCATGCAAGCGGTTTCTGACTGTTTGGTCGCTAATTAAGTTCCCTGAAGAGTGATGAAGCCTCACGGCTAACATCATGGCGGTTATTGTTGGAGCTCTTCGAGTTAAGATTTGAATGTATCGGTCTTGTCTCCGTGTGGTGCAGCGATACCGTCCTCCATGGCGCTCAGCCACGGTACCAGTGCTTCGGTAACGTGTCCAAAGTCGACTGATAACACTCTGACTTGTATTCAGAGCTAAAGCCACAGTACGTTGCCGGGAACCAGCTTCTATCATTCCCACGGCTCTGAGCATTTCTTCCCTGCTTAAATGACGTCGCCGCTCCATAATAACGTTGGTTTTAATCAGTAGTAGGGAAACAGTAGCACTAATAATGTCTTCAATGCGTTGTATGTTTTTATAGGGAAAATATTGACAGCTGATTTTCATCTTTTACTCGAATTTGATTCACAGTTCCTGATTCAAATTATGAAATGCACCAAAAAGGATCCATATAAATTTATAAAATCATAAATTTATTACAAAGCCACATCTCAATCTCAAGAAATCCGCATAAAAATGCTTGATCCCTAGACACTTTTGATGTGTGTATTATAAGTATGATTCAATTGTTGCACTGTAGGTAGTCTGCATTGAACCCTATATAACTAGCCTGTATTGTCCCACTGCAAGGCAAAGGCCTCCCTCTCCCTTTCCCACACAATTCTGTCTTTTGCGAGTGCCGGCCAGTCCTTACGCTATGAGTCAAGCTCGTCCCGCCATCTTCGCCTTGGCCTGCCGCGATGACGTCCTGCGTTTTGAACCCTATAAAAACATTATAATAAATTACAATTTCCCATAGGTGTGAGAAATCTAATAATAGATTGACGAAGACGATAATGATAGGAGAACAATGCTTAGTAACAAGTAAATCACAGCTATATTGAACTTTTTCCTTAAGAATTCCACCTACGTAGTTACTTTACTTAGGTGTAAAAAGATTGTATGGAATCCCATGACACTGCAGCGTACATTCCCCCTGTGTCATCATCCTATTAATATGTCAAAGGATCGCTACGAATGCACGAAGTGTTTCCCGTTTTTGATATGAAACTATATTTAAACCAAGGTTATTTTTGTTGCTCCTACATGTTATTTACCACTAACAACAAATACATATTTTTTTTGGAGACCATTTTACTGTTTGCGTGGCAAAGGGGGTAACTTTTATATTTTGGCCTCACTAATTTAAGTTTCTAAAATAAAATGTCCCACTTCGCTAACTTTGAAAAACTGTAAACAAAAGACTACCTTACCGTTTCTATTAAACATTCGCTGTACGTATTAGGCTCTAAATCGCTGCGCCACGAATTCAAAGTCGGTCGCCTCATCAAAACAATGTACTTATACATACATGAATGTTTCGTAACACAAACATAAAAATGTCGCTAATGTGCCGTCACAATCGTGTCGTCGCATTGCACTTCCTCGTGGTCTGTTATCGTCGCCGTCTCCTTATCGAAGTACGCATAATGATTGCGCAGAGAACTCCGCAGTCCGTTTCTAAATACTCGTTCTAAATTGAACGGGCCAAGAGAAGTCCAAGTATTTACTTAATCATGTAAACGGTTACGTTATTTGGTAAATATACAATGATTTTCCGAGTTACGAAATAACCTTAGTTAATTAACTTCGAAGACCTCTAGACAACAATAAGTTTTAGCCATGAAAATTGTGTTTTACGAGTAGCTTAGTGCCGTTTTGTCACGTCGCTACTGATTTCAGTAGCGGCAGAAGAAAATCATTTGATTTCCTTCTCTTCAAACGGTTTTGCGCTTGACTTGCATCTGAAATTTACCAGTAAAATATCGGCACCTGTGTTGTTGCTACCGGTCACTGGTCAGTAAACAGGGGCCGTAATTCATAATGCAGAGTACCACACATAAACCGAAGTAATAACGATAATGGGTTCGAAAGAACATCTGTTGCTTCACACGTCGAGGAGTCGTTGGCATTGCAGGCTGTTACTAACACAGTTTTCCCACATTTATTATTTTACAATTTAATATCTTCGTAAACAATAGTTTTGTGGTACGAATCAAAACAAACATGAAATTCTATCCATAAATATTAGCCATCACATTTAATAGTGGCCACAAATATTTGTCGTAAACATTTATTGTCGATATGAAGACTCAGTCTCTGGACTATCGTGTTTCCAAGAACAAAATATTTATGTACGAATTAAAATCAATGGTTTTTGTATAAGCGCAGCGACCGTAGTATTCGTTCACAGAAACAATCGTCTAATTCAAGTTATAAGGCACTACACTAAAACAGATCGCTGAATGTATAATACATATTTTGGACGCGAACACCATAATAATTTGTTGCTCAAAACTTTTTGTCATACATTTGCCGACGCATGCGCAGCGGTCACGGGCGGCGTGCGCGCAACTTCCGGCGGAAACCACGCCGTACATGGCTGCTGCTGTGTAGTTGATATCATATTACATATCTATCTGTAATGTGTCGCCGTAATATGAAACCTCGCGAACGTTACATGCGCGTTGGCAACACAGTTCTAGTAATTTTCTTGCAAGGTTGACGGTAAATCAGTGTCAATTGTGTTGTTCGATCAAACGGATATGAGGCAGTATATATAATATATTATCATTTATTGGGCTGTGTTGGTAATGTTTTAATAAATTGTTGATCAAGATTACGACAACAGTGTATCAAGTCTTCTAAAAATTTATAAAAAATCAATTAAGTACTGACTTTGTTATTTTCTTTATTTCCAGACACCTCATATGAGAAAGCATGTCGGCGTGGCTCAGCACCAAGCACACCGGTGCCGGGTGCGCAGGCGCAGCACAGTCCCTCCCGCCTCGCCTCCTTCTTCTTCTCCAAGCGATCCTTCAGAAGCAATCCCCTCAAGAGGACCAAGTCGGCGACCAAACTCGAGAGGGAACGAGCTTTGGCCGCCGCACCCACACATCCACCTACACACGCCTTGCGGACATCAAGGTTGGTATTATGTGCATATAATTAAGTGTTGAGCTAATCATAATCATCCCAGCCTTAGGTGAATTTGCTTCGAGTATAACTGGAACAATCTAGATGTGACCGATATAGCTTATCAGTATCTTCACGGGTGTTAAACCTGAAACAGTTCTTAAACACAATGTCATAACAATAGTTGGATGTGTATGAGAATTTCAAAAACTAATACAACTTGATACAAAACACTTCTCGTCTTTGAAGTTTAGACAAAGAATTGATCGAAATCACGTTGGCGTGATTTAATTTTTCTTTGAAGAAAGTGTTCTCAGAAATATTTCATTTTTATTCTCTCACAGAACAGCTGTCAAAGTTTGTTGATCCCTCCCATCTACTAAGATTATTGATGTCTATAAAATATCCGGTATTGCAGTGGATTACTAGAAAACGTATTGCTGCCAACAATAACTTGTTTTATGACCAATAAAATAATCTGTGTACTACGAAACATCCCTCTTCTCACCTCATAACTTAGTTTATGATAGAAATACCAGTTGTACTTCCGACGGAATAGTGCTCGTAAAAGACAGCCCCAAATTCTTATTGCGAAATCGTCGTACTTCATAAAGTTACGCAGTTCTTGTAATGTCTAGTCGGTACCGAAGCTTCTTTTGGCGAAATTGGATAGCAAATGCGGCTACACTGGGCTTGTCGTATATCCTAATGCAAATTAGTCCGTAAAACAACTGTCAAGTGTATTTAGCGATATGTCGTGACTATATAACGTTATCCAGGTTGTATGGTGTCGTATTTCAACGTGTAGGAGTGTCGCCCCGCCCCGTCTGCCCCAGGGCTATCTACGAAATGTTGTTAATTACTTCCCTCACAACGCAAACACGACAACTTCATCGAGACCTAATTATATAGTATAACTTGTGGCGGCCAATTAACGCCTGCTTAAATTAATGGGCCAATGGTTATTGAAGCTTTCGTCTAACAGTTGGAAAGGCTCTCGTAATGTAAACGTTTACATAAACAATGGAAGCCGTAAACTTTAAAGGAATAACACTTCCTGGATTAATCTTGCTTTATCTGTAGACAGATTAAAAAGGAATGTCTATTAAACACAAGTTCTTATCCAAACGATAAAGTTTTTAAACCAAAGCATAGATTTATCATTCCTTTTGAAATAGCTTCCGAAAATTTTTAGGGAGACCGAAATCCGTCAAATAATCCCTTTGAACAGCACAGCTCTAGTAATCAAATCTGTTTGTTTCAGATCTCACGAAAGCCTCCTGTCTGCACATTCACCCGCCGTTTCCACCATGGATTTGGGTCCACCTAATCAAGTGCGTATTCAAATCTAAATCTAATAAAGGGAAGTTTTGGTAGGACGTTCTAGTGAAATACAACTTTAAAAGAAAAAAGGAAATTAGGTGATTAATGCATTACTTTGGCCATGTTTGTTGGCATTATCTTGACCAATCTACATTATTATAGTATGTTTATGCTGAGTCGGTTTTCCGAACTCTATGAAAACCACGTAAACTATTTCGGCTTTCGCAGCCAAACTTTACAAACTTTATTAGTTCTATGACATGCCATCGTTGGCATGCTTTGAGTCAGAACTTTCGTAAGTTCGAACCCAACATGCCTTTCAACCTTTCATGCCTTTAAAGTGTATTTACTATAATGTGCTCGGTTAAGAGAGATTTTCAGTTGAATTGAACTTTGAAGCCTTCGTAATGTGATATTCATGGTACGATTGAATCTTTAATAATGTTAATTAATCTTCTCATTTCACATTTTCAGGTAGAAATACGATCTCTCCACTCGTCAGTGCTAGGCAGGCCACATTGCTTTGCGCTCAGTGCAGAAACCCGAGCACCTCGCTACTTCGCCTGTGCCTCACGAAAGGAGCGGGACCGGTGGATATACAGGTATATACAATAGCAGCCCTTCTTCTTTTCGTGTCGTCGTTACCCTAATTGACTATTATATTAATTGAGCCCAGAAGGTGGCCACGATGATTGCGGCATCTGTGGCATTATTTAGGTCATCAAAATGGAAGTGGACGGGCACTTTATATGCTCCAGCAAGTGAGACATGATCTCAGCCCTATGTATGAAGCTCCTGGTATACGCGGAAATACATATCTGAGAATTTAATCCACCCTAGGCCAAGTTGGATAAACGGAATTTATAGGCTTAGGGTGGATTCTCGGACATGCGTTTCCGCGTATCCACCTTAGGGTGGATTTTTTGGGGTGGATAAACGGAATAACCGTATAGTAGTATGGATATATGTTGCGGAGGAATGAGGAGCACGTGATGACGTGACAAGAAAAGGGTTGTGTATGAATGAGAATGACTATGAAGGGTGGGTTGTGTGACAGATAATATGCCAATATGACTAGAAAAGAAGAAAATATTGAGATGACGGCTGTTAGAGATGTATCGAAGGGAAAATACCAATTGGTATTTTAACGTTTACCTCAAATATATTGGAATATGAAGATGTAGCAAGCCTTATGATTTTCATCAAACTACTAAACGCTAATATGAGACCTTTAACTCCCTATTAAGTGGGTCGTCGATGTCAATCAATATTATGTACAAAGTACACGTAACTTTCTTTGTAACGTCAACAGGTATTCTCCGAAGGTGTAGGTAGTACTTCTAAGTATCTTTACACCAATAGGTTAATTGGTTATCTATTAATAGCTGTACAAAAATGTATAGCTAATAAAGAGAGTGGTGTATGAATTATGACGACATTTCCTATCAGAAGAAATATCGCTAAGGGTAATTTATGATGTGCAAACGTTTTGTAAACCACTTTTATGGCTGACTATATTTGCTTCGAAAAAATGAGTTGTACTGTTTTTGTCTCTATTTCAGCATATTTTTTTTTGTTTGACATAATTTATTAGTCGTGTTTAGGAAAAAGCATAATTAGATTTTAATGCTTTTATGTGTTAAGTTTTAAGTAAAACTAAAGGTTAAAGAAATGTCACTCATAACGTAGTAAGTAATGAGATAGATAAGTCTTTACACTCATTAGAAAATGATCCGGAAGGTTAAGTGTTATCTTAAACATGTGTTTGTGTAGGTACCCTTTGTGGTTAATCTTACTTAGAATTTCGTCTTCGTTACTGTGAATTATGTTTAAATATGTGGCGTCAGGGAATAAAATTGACTTTACTATTTACTTTACTTTAATTGCCCGTATGTTCAAATCACAACTGTTATTCTTAGATATAGGTGTAGGTACAACGATGGTCGGATAAACGTCATTCTAGCGCCGAAAGATATTTGAAGGGCTGTAGTTGTATAAAATGACTATAACACGACAAATTGATGTAGTATGTAAATTAGATACACAATTAATTTCCCTGATTTTACATTTATAGAGTAAATTTCCTTATGAATATCCCATTTTATTTTCATTTGCTTATTCTCGCCAGCTTGCGGCAAGCGGCGCGGCCGGACGAGCTGCGCACGCGCCGATGTGAGCGGACCGTCAAGCTGTGGCTGCTGGAGGCCAAAGCGATACCGCCCAAGAAGAGATACTACTGCGAGATCCTGCTCGACGATACGTTATATGCTAGGTAACTATATATTTCAATATATGGTTTAATATTATTTGTAAAGATGATGGAACTGCAATATTCACTGAAGGGCTAATTCTATTTTGTCAGACGTCAATTTGATTCGACGGTTGAAGGATACCTGAAACTAAAATCCAACTCTAAAAATATGATACCTTACATGATTACTCGTATTGTAAAGTCATTCTTCTACGTATTTGTGTAACGTATAAAAACATTCCTTGCCGATGAAAGAACGCACCATAACTCTGATTCATTAAAAAACTTTTCTTAAACAATTTCTCCCAAAACGCATCTCTTCCCATTAGGTACATATTATTGTGTATCTCCTCGTATAGGGCTACCGTGAGACTCGGTAAGCATTATTCTCCCATAACTAATTATCTAACAGTTATTTCAACTAAAAGAGTTTCTTAAGCTCCCAATTCAATAAAATAATTGCTTGCTCTTTCGGGCACAACGCACGAACCTCGCGTGATTAAAAAAATTCAGTTTACATTAATCAACTGTATAAACTCACCATGCACAATCGTTCAGCTACACTGTTGACATGCATAGCATACACCTTTAATTATCTGTGACCTAGATCCGTATGAATACTATGCAAATATACCTAGGTCAATACGAAAGAGTTTTTATGACAATCGTAAGTTTTCTATTCCTTATATTCTAGGTAACTATTCTTAGGTCTATCTATGCAACCAACTTTCTTTTTGTCGATAAGTATTAATTAATTTGTGTTTGTCGAAATATTTTGAAAGAAAGTAAATAAATTTTACTGTCTTTCAAAATATTTTACTATCTTATCATGACATTAAGCCTGATGGATGGGCCACTTTTTTAAATTATTAAACGAATCGCTTTCTGACTCCTGAAAACTGGGTACCGAAATGACGGTAGTCTTTGTAGACTACATTTATTTTTATTTGGTTTGTTCAACAACGACTATAGTATTTAATAAATCATTTGTTTTGTATTACAGGTCATCATCAAAACTGAAGACGGAGCTATGCTTCTGGGGCGAGGTGTACGAGTTCGCGAGCCTGCCCGCGGTGCGCGCCATACACGTCAACGTGTACCGCGAGCCAGAGCGGCGCTCCCGGAAGAGAGACAAACATGCACTTGTTGGTCAGTCTCCTTTACAATTAAAATAACATAACATCACGCTAGTAATCCCCGAATGGTTAGACAGAGGTAAATCTCTGTCTAACCATTCATTAAACTAATAAACGTATTATATCAGATGAGTTTCTCTCTTCACACACCAATTTCTCTCTTTCAGTCGTCAGTAATTTGAGTTTTGAAAGAAGAATACAAAGCGTTGTGTAACTATACAGACGATATACAAGTTATACAACGTTTATTAGTAAGGGCCTATAGTATACCCACATTTCGCCAGTTATTGTATAGTTCTACCTTATAGAGCCTGTTGCAATCAACCGGACACAAATCTGACTCCGGGCTGCGAAATCCTGATGACTGACAAATTCCTGGATTTTTCAAATCCAATAATACTTTGCCCGACTTGGTAATCGAACCCAGGACCTCATGCTCAGCAGTAGCGCTTGCGCACTTGACATTTTCGATCCAACAGATTCTTATTTTTTGCCACCACTCGGGCCCAGTGCGGGTTGTTACGATACTTAGAATTCGAAGTATAGTGGTTAATCGACTGGCGTTGTAAAGGACTACTACAAACTATTTACCATCTTGTTCCATTCTCCAGGTACAGTCCGCATCCCGGTCGACGACGTATCCTCCCGATACCTCAACGAGCGCTGGTACCCGCTGACGGAGACCGACAAGCCGCAGTCGCCCGCTGCGCCTGCGCCCGCGCTGCGCATCAAGTGCCGCTACCAAAGCGTGGATGTACTGCCCATCGACCATTACGCCAGGTTTCTGGACTATCTGAAGAGAAATTATAGGAGGCTGTGTGAATATCTGGAACCTGTTATTGGTGAGTGGTTTTTGATACACTTCAATCATTAAACTCATTCAATTCTGATTATATGCGCACGGAATGGAAAAGTCTACGCTCTTCTATTTTTAGCACAAAGCGTTTCTATTGGGCGAATTAAAACTCAACTAATGGGATCTATTGTTGCAAGACTCTCAGGGGGTTTCTGTATTTTAAGGATTCTATGCCAAAAAAATCGACGACACACGACGATAGACACCAGAACTTTCACACACTCTAAATAAAACAGTCCCCTTCTTCCATGCACTTGATTTTCATCCTCTGCTGATAAATAACATTAAAACTTACATTTATTTTTTCTTACAGGTGTAAAAGCCAAAGAAGACATAGGTTGTGCTCTAGTACTGTGCATGGCTGGCGCAGGCCTGGCCCCGCGCTACCTCGCCGACGTGGTCGCACTAGACGTGCGTCGCACGGGCGACCACTCACTCACTTTCCGGGGCAACTCGCTTGCCACCAAGAGCATGGAGGCTTATCTCAAGCTCGTCGGGGATCAGTATCTGCAGGTGAGTTATAAAATGGTTATAAAGTATGCCTGCTGAGAAAAGTGCTGATTAATACGAGCTTAAGATAGCGCCAGCCACAGTGTCTGGAGGATGGGATTTAATTAACTTCATAATCACACATTGCGATTGCGAGCAAGAGTGCAGTGCGTCATGCATAATTGCAGCTTTGTGTGTAGTTGTGACCGACAACGCGTTTTATTCCACGCATACGCATATTCTAAAGCACAATCAAACAGAACACTTATCGTATTGTCCATTGGTCCAGGACACGCTATGCGAGGCGGTGGCGGCGGCGGCGGGCGCGGGCGCGGCGGAGTGCGAGGTGGACCCGCTGCGCGCGGGCGGCGCGGCGGCGCTGCGGCGCCAGCAGGCCGCGCTGCGCGACGCCGTGACGCTGGCCTGGAAGTCCATCGCGCACTCCGCGCCACGGTTTCCGCCGCCTTTGAGGGACTGCTTCGCTACTTTCCGGGAGAGGTAAGACAATTTTAGATTAGATAAGTTTGAGTTCAATCACTGTCTCACCTGATTATATGCAATAATATCGTCTATAATGGATATAGCATTATCATTGGAGGGGCCCGTGGCTAAATAATAACAGCCGCACAGGTCGATCGATCAGGTAAAGCCACGCTTGCCGCGGTTGGTCTGTGGATGGGTGACCATCTTTACATACCGAGACCCCTCCGAGTCGGGGAAAGCAGGTTAAGCCGTTGGTCCCGGCTGTCATTCGTGGATCTTTGACAGTCGTTACGGGTAGTCAGAAGCCCGGAAGTCTGAAAACCAGTCTTACCAAGGGGTATCGTAATACCCAGTAACTGGGTTGTGGAGGTCAGGTAGGCAGTCGCTACATGTAAAATACTGGTATTCCGCTGAATCCGGTTAGACTGGAAGCCGACCCCAACATAGTTGGGAAAGGGCTAGGCAGATGATGAATGGATATAGTATTATCAGCATAAATTTCTGAATGTTGGGCCACAGGCCTCGTCTCTGTGAGAGGAAGTAGGCCACATAATTCACCACACGGGCCCAGTGCGTGTGAGGAAGCATACAGTGAATATAAATAGCAATATCAAGGCTCGCACTGGCTACCAGACTTCATACGGTAGTAAAAGAGTTCCCTTTTGGAACTCTTATCTTAGTATTTAACTATAAAATGTGCACTATAAAATGATTCCTTATAATATTACCTATGAGGTTAGCCAAGGAACATTCGTCAAGACAACAACGACGCGCGACGTCTGGTTTCTAAGCAATGTTGTAAATCCATGTTTATTTCCGTTACAGACTGACGGCAATGGGTCGAGAGGACATCTCGGACAACTTGATCAGTGCATCGATCTTCCTTCGCTTCCTTTGTCCAGCTATACTGTCTCCTAGTCTCTTTGGAATCACACATGGTATGTACTTTTTCAAATTCCTCGCTTATAATTAAAAAACAATTGACAACTTCACCAGACTTCAGTCATATTTGAGCCGTTTATTTTGTGTTACGTCGTGTTTTGCTTTTCTATCTTTGCTTTGCGCTTACCTGGCTGGTGAAGTGAGCTGTCAATAGTGTCAATCCCTAATATCAGGAGGGATGACACCTCACTTCAAGCTCACTTCACCTAAGTTTTCACGGTGAGATTTTTACAGAATAGATCTGCTTGTGTCTTTACAAGAATTACTTCGCATTGCTGAATATACGGGCGCATTATTTCATTGGATACTTTAATTTTGACCTAAAGTATTTACGCTTTTTCACAGTTGTATTGTATCGTAGTCAGTACAAACTCTGGATTCTCAACTCTGTTCAACACGAAAACATCAATGTTTCAAGATTCTCCCATCAATAACAGTTCTCCCGAACTCAGGTGATAACTTTCAATTCCATTTCAGAGTACCCGAATGAGCGTGCTGCCCGTAACCTGACGCTGGTGGCGAAGACCCTGCAGACCCTGGCCAACTTCACGCGCTTCCAGGGCAAGGAGGCCTTCATGGAGTTCCTCAACGACTTCCTGGAGCAAGAGGCACCGAATATGAAGGCGTTCCTTAGAGCTATATCGGTGAGTACCGAGTCTATTAAATACACTTGTCGGATTGCTTCTATTTGTATAGAATGATTAAGGATGGTTACAGACCTAGGCGTTTTACTGTCGTTTTTGCAAAGAGCGCTACATTTCGCGCTTCAAAATCTGAACGCGCCAATAGTGTTCGCATGAACCAATGGGTCTGTAGCTTGTCAAATTCGATACGAGCATGCAATCTCCTGCGAGATGAGCATGTGGAAAAAAAAACAATAGAATACGTACGCACAGAAAAAACGCCAATGTGTAACCGCTTTTAATCTTTCTGAAATGGTTATGAATAATTTCTAAATAATAAATCACAAATTCTTTGACCTCCGTATGAAAGTCACGTCTTGCGATAACGACTGTCTTAAACTATAAATAGCTGAACGTGCTTCAAAATTACTTTATTTCTCTTTAGTTTTCACCACGAGTATGACGTTTATAACTGGAGAAAATCACACAAAATGAATTGCCCAATGTTTCGACGGCGTAAAAGCGAATCGTCTAAATACTCTCCCTATTATCGGCAGACGCGTCCCCAAGAGCAGCAGCAGCTGGCTCAGCAACAGCAGAACCAGCAGCAACAACAACAACAAGACGGCAGTAAGCGCAACTCGGCCGCGTCACAGGGATCCTACACGGGGTCTGAGGGGCCCCGAGAAGCTGTGGAGCCGGACCCCGAGTGGGCCCCACACGTGGACCTGGGCAAGCAACTCGCAACGCTTCACTCCCTATTGGTTGACAGCTTACCTAAGCTGCCTGCTAATAAGATACAGGTATGTTTGTTTACAAGTTGTAAATAGATGACTGTTAAAGTCTGGTTTTAACTTAAAATTAACTAAAAGACTATTTTAAATCGTGATTTATATATGAAAAAACAATATTATTTGGAATAGCTAAAAATGTGTGTTGTAGACTTATTTACCCATTTATTTCACTTTTTCCAGGAGTTAGACCCGTTATCAGACATACTTGATGAATTGAGCAAGAGACTACTGAGCAACGACATCAGCTCTCCTGTGCCCCCCGCCGCTGATAACATCTTTAGGTAAGCAAAACATCACCCATGCAAGATTGCACTTGCTTCAGTTTGCCTAATTGATAAATAATAATAAATAAAAATCTCATAACAAAACTCTTATCTCCAGGTTCAACGACCCCACGTGCAATACTCCCACGAAGCAGCCGGCCGAGTCAGCGACCAACGGTCAGCTGAACAACAATTTCGCTCACAGCTCACCCATTATGAACAAGAACGGCGTTCAATTCAACATCAGTCCGTCTAAGTCTAATGCCGAGGAGTCCAAGTATAAGCCTGGATATGCAGCAATCACAAAGTCACCCAGTTTCAACCTACGGTCAGCTACGCTACCTAGAAATGGCTACGGCTCCAGCCCCGTCAGCCAGTCCGTCAACCCAGACAGATACAGCTCGCAGTACAACAACCAAGAACATTGCGTTAATCTCAAAGTCGTGCAGATCGGCTTTGGCTCTGACCAGTACCCTAAAGGCATTAACAACGGCATCAGCGAAAGCCTAGAGCGTAGATTCCAGGAAAGGTATAAACCTAACAACAACTATAACAACCAACAAACGCACTTCCACAACTCAAACTATAGCAGCACAGAAAGGTCACCGAGCAGCGATAGCATCAACCACAACTACTGTTCCACTGATATGCAGACCATCATGAAGGAAACCGCCACGCTGGAGGAACTGTCCGACCTCTTGAAGTACGCTGATGACTCGGAAATAGTCGAAGACAAACTCATTATGAACAAAAAGAACTTGTCGCAGTCTATTTCAAGTAATAATAATAATATTGTAAATGGCAATAAAACTAATTACACAAACAACGGCTCGAACGTTTCTATCAGTGGTTTATCAAACGTAGCGAGTTCTGGCTACCAAAGTATCGCTACTTACAGCCAAAGTTCAAGTCCCATTGAGAACACGACGCACCTTCATCAGCCTTACGAGAACGGCGGACAGCCCATGAGTCGATACTCGCAAATAAACTACCAGAAGCAAAGAGACAAACAGTATTACGACAGTAAAAACGAAAAGTTCTATCCAAAGAGCCCAGTGCAACAGAAAATTGATTATGACATCCAAAAGTATGGAATCCAAAATTTCACAACTGCGGATAACACACCATCAAATGCCAACGCAAATCCAAAGGTAGCTCCGCTAGTGTTCACGAATCCAGTGTATAATATGGATGACAACCGTCAAGCGCAGGAGAAGAAGAACAATGAAAACAGAAATTCAAAACGTTGTCCTTGTGGCTCATCCAGTTCATCGATAGATGAGGAGGGTTTGAGCACAGACAACGTCGAGACAAACTCTGAAGAGGGTTCTACTAACTTCAACGAGGATAGTAGAAACTATGACCAACAGAATCGCAACAATTCCCACCGAAAACTCACCAGAGATAACTGTAATTATGATGAAATGTATCAGAGGAGCAACCACAGTCACTCCCCGAGGATACGGGACGATGAGTCGTCGAGCAATTCGCCTAGTCTACGAAAGAGTAGTAAGACGCGAATGCCAAGAACAAACCCTATGCTCTCTTACTCCACAAATCAAAATCAACTTAACTTCAAACACTTTGGACAAAGAGGAGAATCGCTGTACGAAAGCAAGCCTCACCACATCTCAACCGACTCCGGCTACCCCATGAGCAGATCTGACTCGAACGTAGAGGAAGTGAACAAGGAAATGTACAGGTTACAGATTTCACGAAGCCAGAAAGCGCTCTACAACATGGAGAACTCCAAAAACTCTCCCGAGAAGTATTCGATGACAGAGAATGCGATTCCGGAGACGAATTATCCATTAGATCGGACATATTCCGGTGCAAAGATGTCGAGTAGTAGACTGAACGAAGATTTAGAGAGGCATCAGGAATACTATGGGGTTCGGGAGAGACGCGAGTCTCCTTCGAGGGTAATGTTCAGTCGCGAGTCGCAGTCGAGCGAGGCGAGCGAGCGCGCCGCGGTGCGGGAGGGCGCGGGGCGAGAGGCGGCGGGGCGCGAGGTCGTGGTGCGGGACAAGCTGCAGAGGAGGCTCAGTCTGGAATCGGCGCGGGAGCTCACCGACAGCTCCGACGAGCTCGAGGACACTCTGTACAGTACAACGGGCCGACGACGCGCTTCCAAACATCAGAGGACCATTGAACAGGTAAGCAACATTATAATATGGCAACCAGTAATTATCTGCCCGGAGATTAATAACATGACATCTTCTTTTCGAGTCGATGGATTTGTATTAAATGACTTGAGCCAAGTTAGGTGGCCACATTAATCGCAGCGTCAGTTACGTTTTTTAGGTCCTGAAAAGTGCGAGTGTAGGCACTTTGGACGCTCCAACAGATGGGCATGACATATATATGACATAGAATACAGTTGTACGTTGTTTTATAGACAACAGTTTTATAGAATTTCGTTTCACATAATTTTTTTCTCGTATTATCATTTCATAGAATAATCAATGTTCTTTATCATCAAATTGTTTAGTTAATATAAAACTTATTACCAAGAAAAACATTTTATCGAATGACAGTTTCTAAACGTTTCAATTCATACCTTTGAAAAAATGCATACCCCCCTATAAAATTACAACACCGCGTTCACAACAACCATGCGGGTAAATTCTAGTCAAGTAGGAAAACAATCTTGATATTCTCACTAATAGTGACTTCATATTATGCACGGCATTCTAAAAAAAAACATGATTATAAAATTTATTGAATAGTGTTTCTGTATTTTTTAGTAAATAGTCGTAGAAACAATAATATTCGAAATAAAAATACAAGGACCAAATATTATATGAAACATTTTCTGCGAAACGAAATGCTATTAAACTTCTGTCTGCGAAACAAGGGAACACCATAGGAAACTAACTCAATGTAATTTTTTTTACAGTACGAACGCGAAATCGAAAGGTTAAAATGTTCTGTGGAACTTTTACGGGGAAGGTTAGGGCCAGCCGAACCAGGCCAAGTCGATCACACTGACGCCAAGATGAAGGCTATCATTTCAAGGTAAATATTTTTCAGATTAAGACCAGTGAACTTCTACATAGAAATTAAGTTAGATGAAAAAACAATATGTATACCTATTAACGTTTTCTCAATAACATAGATTTTTTTCTATATCGGCGCTGTACAGAGCAAACCTCGTAAAGAAAAATATATTGCTTTTCTTTTTTATTTATTTTTTGTGTAGAAAACCTCTTAAAACCTTCTGTTGGTGATAATGAGAACCTTGGGGAATGTCAATGATGGCTATTTTTCAGATAGTTTGCATCCTACCATGTAAAATAACGTTTATTGCGAGGTCACAAACTTATCTCAAAATCTTAATCACCAGGTTGATCTGCGTGGAAGAAGAGCTGAGACGCGAACAGCGCAAAATGGCCGCCGCCCTGTCGCACAAGCAGCGCGTGATCGAGGCGCAGGAGCACCGCATCGCCGCGCTGGACGAGGCCAACACGCGCCTGCTGTCCGCGCTCGTGCACCTGCAGCAGCGCGCGCCGCCCGCGCCGCACGCGCACCCCGCGCCGCACTCGCACCAGGAACTGCAGATATAACACACTCTCATTAGCACACAGATATAGATACCGGAATATGCAGCAAGCTCGTCAATAGATAACGTTTTCACATATTTTTTACCGGCAATTTTATTTAGGTAGCAAAGACAAAATAGTCACCCTTAAACTTTACCTGCCCTTGTTACTCGAACATCAATGACGTATGATGGTAATATACTATAACATTTTTTTACTGGTACATCATGATAACACGATTCAGAAGCGACTGCTCCCTATGAATGACGGAAACATCAACATAATTGCGTTATCCTTTATCTATATCTGTGCCAACAGCTCCATTCTTCCAGTCTCGATAGTAATGCCGATAACACTGTGCTGTCTCTAAATACATATTTACGCTCTGTTTTTTTTATGATCTCCGTTTTTATTGGATGACTAATGGCATATTAAGATGTTGATGCATTTGGTTTTAATGAATGAAGATATACTTGTGTAAACCGTTAGAAAATTATTATTTGCGAGTATTGAACCTAATGTTTCTCAGTGCTATTATGTAATGTATGGATCGTTATGCAGTCAGGCGACTTTAGTTTATTTGGAGCACTATGTGCAAGTAGATTTTAAAATATACAGTACGTTTCTGTTCGGTATTTGTCTTTAAATAAATTATATTCTCATAGTTTTACGCACAAGTGGTACAATGGTCCGTTTAGTGGTGTGTTCGTGTAGTGAATGGTCTACTTTTGCTTGTCTAAGGTTTCATACAGTTAAATGCACAATTAACAAGTTTTGCACGCAATTTATCTATATTATTATTAAATTTAATTCCTCGACGTTGTATATCTTCATTAGTTGCAATATGAATAAACTCATTGCGGAAATGAAATTTGTTATAACATATAAGTATTGTTTTATAACTTGTATATCGCAATAATTGTTTTGCCATTTATCATTTTTGTTACATTGTTTCATTAGTTTTATTAAAATATGCTTTAAATGACATTAACTTTCTATAAATATCAGTATTTCTCATAAATTCGATGAAACGTTCGTTCCATGTGTCGACATGTTTGTTTTCTGTAACAATGATACCAAAGACGATTGAATATCCCTTAGACTATAGTTGTAGTGGTCAAATCGAACCCGCTGCAATGAAGTCCTAGTGTTGTATTTTAAAATAAAAAGTTATAGATTTTATAATTATAGTATAGGTAAGACTTGTATCATAATATTCTTAAGAAATAAGTAGGTACGATAAGTTAAATGTGGTATGAAATCAAAATTTATTTTTAATACCTTTGGAGTATTAGACTATGGGAATTATGAAACGTTAAACAACCTCATGCTTAAAATTGTAAGTCGGTATCTAAATTTTAACCAAGTTTTGAACCACAACTTATGTCGTATTGTGCAACATGGTTACAGCGAAAATGTAATTTAAGCCATAACTTCAAGTTAGTATACCTGCACAGGTATATAAATTATCACATTAAATTATGAATTACGTATTCTTTAGTTTCATTATGATTTCCCCGCGAAAATTCACTTCTATATATAGGTACCTATTTTAAAGGATGATGCTTATTTTGGTACCCCCCTCCAATAGTCATCTATACATAGACATAATAAAATCGTAGGAAAGTCAAAACTGTACATTGAATATTTTTTAAAAAGAATACTTGGGGCGTGATCTACAATCGATTTCAAAGTCAAAAATATAGTTTTTAGAATTTTTGTCTGTTTGTCTGTATGTATGTCCGGGATAAACTCAAAAAGTACTGCATGGGTTTACTTCAAATTTTGCATGAATATTACTAAGAGGTCGGGTCAACATATAGGCTACATATTATCACGCTATCACCTACGGGGGAGGAGCTGTGAATCTTTATTTTTCTTACGCATTCTGTGACAGCGTGTAATTTAACGACGCATATTTAAATGTTGTTTTTTAGTAAGCCATGCTATTATCTAGCTTTACACTATAAAAACTACGCCATTTAAGTAACTTGGGCAGAGAAACATAGTTTAATGAATGTTAGTAGTATAAAGAAAATTTTGAAACAGCGCCATCTATGAGATTTCATAAAAATCAAATCAAGTTACATGTTAACAATTTTTGGAAATAAATAAAGATCATGTTGGCGAGGTTAGTAGTTAGTTATTTTTAAAATTCATAGATGGTAATGTGCATTTTGTTCACAAAAGTTGTGTCGTATAGTTCGTTTTGACAAATTCAAGGTCCAACAAAACCCTCAAAATCTTGAGCAGAGTAAAGGAAGACAATTTAAAAAAAATGCGGTGTTAAGTATTACAAAAAAGTTATGTTCATTGATGATGATCATTAATTGTTCATCAATTTCATGTTGTTAGTACAAAATAAACATTGACTGTTAATACTTTTGTTCGGTATTTATCTGTGTGATTATTGCTTGGTAATTAATATATTTTCATGTCGTATCGCCATCATCTGTCTGAAGATTTTCTATGAGCTTTGAGGCTATTTAATATTTGCTATTGAAGACGAAGTCGAAGTAACTGATGAACGCGTGCTGAACACCTATCTCAGTTCACTTCAAGATGTGGTCATTTCTATCGGCGGCAATCCACTGATCGAATATGGGTTACCAGCTCCGCAATCATCACCGCATCAAGACCGGAAATCGGGACTATAACGCTGCGCGCTGAGACAAATTATGATCGGGGCGAAATGACCATGTCGCTTTGTTCTCTTCAGAGCAAAAACAAATTTATGACACCGTCCTTGAAAGCGTTGGGCAAAACCAGGGTAAAATGTTTTCCTTGGATGCTCCTGGTGGATGTTACCACTGGCATACTTGCAGAGGTTAGGAGGCAAGGCAAAATTGCTATTGCTGTAGCGTCGTCGGGAATCGCTGCCACACTGCTTCCGAGTGGCAAGACAGCACATGCCATGTTTAAAATTCCCATCGATTTAGATAGCGCCGAAACGCCTGTTTGTGGTGTGTCACGTAACAGCGATAAGGGACACGTGCTCAAGGATTGCTCTCTGATCGTATGGGATGAGTGTACGATGGCCAATAGGAAGGCAGCTGAGGCCGTGGACAGAACCCTGCAGGACATCCGCAGGAACGAACATTTGATGGGTGGTGTCAGTTCTGTTTAGTGGTGATTTCCGGCAAACGCTTCCCGCGGGGATCGAGGGCTGACGAGGTGATTGCTTCGTTGAAACGATCTTCGTTGTGGTCACGAGTTCGTACGCTGCGCTTGACCATTAATATGAGAGCTCGGCTCGGCGGCAATGCACGTGCTCAAGAATTCTCCGATGTTCTTCTAAGTCTTGGCGAAGGCACTCTACCAGAAGAGAGAGGTGGACAGGTGGTGCTTCCAGTGTCTCTCGGTATAGTGGTATCCAGCTTAGAAGAACTCATTCGCTGTGTGTACGGGGACATCAGTCGTATACCGCACCAGCAGAATTCTTGGGTGTGTGAGCGGGCCATTTTGACGCCCAAAAATGATCAGGCTGCAGCAATTAACGATTGCATTCTCTCGGAAATTGAGGGGAATGAAGTGGTCTACACCTCGATAAACACTGTTGTCGAGCAAGATGACGTCACACATTATCCCGTGGAATTTCTGAACTCCCTGTCAGCAAGTGGACTTCCAGCGCATACCATCAAGCTGAAGGTCGGTGTCCCGATTATGCTTCTTCGGAACCTATCTCCTCCGAAGTTGTGTAACGGGACCCGCCTTAAAGTCATCTCGCTCCACAGACACACCTTTGAGGCGGAAATTCTTACGGGTTGTGGCGTCGGCGAGGCAGTATTTATACCACGCATTCCCCTCATACCTCATAACTTCCCGTTCCAGTTCAAGCGCGTACAGTTCCCCGTGAGTGTTTGCTTCGCGATGACCATCAATAAGTCGCAGGGGCAGACACTGAGGGCAGCAGGTGTCGACCTCGGGACGAGTTGCTACTCACACGGGCAACTGTCCGTCGCTTGCTCCCGCGTCACCAGTCCTGACTCTCTTTACATTTGGGCTCCTGGCAGCATAACTACCAACGTAGTTTATAGGGAAGTGTTGTAAGGTATGATACCTTTGTACGTATTTTTACTCTTTTGTGTCCTGGAATGTATTCCTGCATTATTTTCTCTTATTTCCTTCAGTCACATCTTATGACTGAACTCAGCAGGATTCCCATTCTTCCCTTCCCTTCACTTGCTTCGCTTGCAAAAAAAACTTATATTTTAATGCTATTTTAAAAGTTGTTTACTTATAATGCTATAGCGACACTGGCATCTTAGGTATTTTTGGTGCTGTAGAGCCTTCACGCAGACGACGTCGCGGGCAGCAGCTAGTTATCTAATATAAGACGTAAGACTAAAGTTATAGATGTGACATTGACAGTGAAAAAACTTAAATGGAACTGGATAGGACACATGATAAGAAACAAGACAAATAAATGGTCTAAAAATGTACAATGTGGTACCCTCGAGAAGAAAAAAGAAGGAAAGAGCGTCAAAGAATGAGATGGGAGGATGAAATTAAAAAAACGGCAGGATCAACATGGAGAAGAAAAGCCAGAAATAGGAAACTATGGCAAACTCTAGGGGAGGACTTTGCCAAAAGGCAAGCTAATACTAACGGTACCGATGTCGATAATTAATAATAATTTAACAATAATTTATGAAACCAAATAATTTTAATCAATATTTATTTTAATTAAGATAATAATTATGAAACAACTAATGCATGGAATGTGAATAAATAAGTAAATAAAGTGGAAATACATTGTATAAAACTTGTAATAAAATAATGTAAGTAAATCAAGTTTATATTTGATAAATGGAAATGTACAGTATTAGAAATAAGGCTATTTAAAATTGAATTTAAATGATGCTGGCAAGATCTTTCTGATCCGCTCTTTCATAGAAGTTTAAAGGAAAAATCCACTGGAAGATATACATGATTACGGGATTAGTGAAGATGCTTGGGTCTTACCTGGTCGCATCCATTCACGACATGTAATGCTATTGTTACTTATTAGTTTATAATGATAACAAAAGTAGGTACATACATGCTTAACTGGAAGACGCACTGTGTACACAGGTATTTGTACTCGAGTTACCCAGTGCCCAAGTTGGAGAGGTAAGATAGGGAATCGCTCCATGTAAAATACTGATATTCATCTGCATCCAGATACATTGGTGGATTCTACATGATTGGGAAAAGGCTAGGCAGATAGTACATACATGCCATTACACTTTAGTTTTACTAATTTATTAATAGCAAACGTCGTAAAACATCGGAATAGTTTTATACGATTTCTGACTTTTCTAGTAGTCACCTCAGTTGGTGTCTTTGAATTCTTATCCCAAACTGCATCGATTAGACAAAATGGCAACAAAAATAAAATGTGAATGAACGTTTTTATTTTTGTTGCCATTTTTCCAAAGTCAGTGAATGCAGTTACTTAAGCAGTTAAGGACAGTCTCATAAAGAACGCTTTTCTGTAGTTCGACGGTTAAGGTAGCTTCCCTTACTGCCTCGTCTCAACTTCCACCTTTATTACTCAGACTGGACTAGGAATCAAGACAAGGGTCATTGGAATTCTTAATACCTTTCTAATGATATATCATTTATTTCTATTGGAGCCAGCTTCCATACATTTCGTGGCATCCGTAGTCGCTTTTCGTGTCTGTGTGACATGAAAAGTGACTTTATGCCGCGTTGTTTTTCTAAACCAACGGATTTTGATGCGGCTTTAACACTTATTTAGAGAAGTTAATATAGGTTTATATGTCGATTGTCGATTGCCAAGACGAAAAAACCGTGCGAAGCAGGGGCGGAAATAAAAAGAGAAAATATACCAATCAATTAATGACATTTTTAAACAGCACATGGACAATAATACATAGACAAAACAATTTTTTAACTTTTTGCCTCGTATCCAGCTGGTAGGCAAATATATCGCTTGTTCATTAAAATTATTTTTCTTTCCATAGTCTCTCTCTTACAGTAAGGATGTAGGATGTGTATATCGTCTACTCTACCAAACAAATAGGAAAAATATATCTCTCGAAATTTTTTGTCAGGGAACTCTGCTTGATACATGGTTCTCCATAGCAAGTTAGTGAGGTACGCATGTGATTTGAAAAAAGCCAGTTTGTACCTCTGAGTATATGGCTTAAAAGTATCGTTCAGAAACTGTTTACATGCCCAATTGGTACGGCGTGCGTACATCGGCTCTTTTGGCGGAGACACGTGGCCGAAACCTTTATCTTCGAGCGCGGTGAACATATTCCAATACGTGGTGCTCTTACGCAAATATTCTTTTTTCTCCCAATACGTAAACTTCCCATAAAGTCTTTGTCTCATCCATTCTTTGAGTTCTGGAACTAAATGCACGTCAGGCAGGCGCGCTGCGACGTTGACCTTTCGCATCAACCGCAGTGCACACTTTAAATAATCAGTTATCTTGGGACGAATTCCTATGCAAGTTTGAGATACTTCGCTACGTATCTGTTTTGATTTACTTGTCTCGTCGCCGAGGCGTGAGATGTTATCTCCATCCTTCTTTGAATCTTTCTCTGGTTTCTTCTTTTTCTTCTTCTTGTCTATAAGTTTACTTGCATCGTCGTCCACTCGCAACGCACTCTCTGTCTCCCAAATCTTTTTGAATGTGTTCTCTATGTGCAGCCTTTGTGGATCAAGATCGTATATTGTATCGTAGTTAAATTTTAACGGGGAGTGGCGGGTGGGTTTTGTAAAATAGGGCAACTCTTCTTGTGAAAAGTGGCCCTCATTGCCAAAATCGTAGTAATGCCCACAGTCACATTTAGTATTTTTAGCATAACGAAAAACAGCGTCTTGCCATTTCTTTACACAATCACATTTATCAGGCTTCATACTTGGAGGCAATCCTCGAAAACCGCAATGCATGTTAATTTTCAGTTCATTAATGCAAACGTAACCTCCGTGAATGAGTTCTCCTTGTGCGGGTAATATAGTAACATTGCCCAAAACATAACATGTCTTGCCTCGAACCTCAAAAACACCGTTTATAGTGTATTGAGCATTCGACAAGCCAGTCGTAGGGGGCGCTAGTCTCTTTCGTCGGGTTTTTTTTTTGTTTTTTGTAGTTGTGCCGATGCCATATTTCTTTTTTTGAGGACCGCCTTCAAGATTTAATTTTGTCTTTGATCGTAGTTTACCCTTAGGTCGGACAGACTTCATCATTGGAATTTCCGTGTGCGATACATGAGGTTTTATAGTATTGATGCCAGCTAATTCTTCGCAGTATGATATCGGTAATCGCTTTTTAGGTGGTGGCGGAGGAGGAGGTGGTGGTGGTGGTTTCGGCATGATCGGCTCTTCCTCATAAGGTTCATTAAGTTCAGCCAAATTTGGCAAGGGTAGGGGCGGCTGGCGATGGCGTCGGGGCGGCTCATACAATACTGCAACCATTTTTTGAAGATACGGAGATGGTACTTTTTTTTCTGGTTTCGGTTTCGGTTTAGATTCAGATCGTTTATTTGATACATCTGGAGCAAATGTCTTCTCAAGCAAACATATCAAGTTATCAAGTCCTAAATAGAGAATAGATGATAAAATAAGTCTGGCATTAAGACAATATGAAGTACGTTTTCCGTTTATAGGGTAGCCAAACATAGCATAGTAAAGTTCAGCGAGCATTGCTTTTGGGTCATTATGACCTGAAGACAAGCAACGCATAAGTTCCGTGTATTGCGGGCGAGGGACCAAACCAAGCCTATGCAAAATTGCGGCCGACCGGATAGGACGCCCTTCGAGTAAATCTTGGTATATGGAGCTTTCTAAAGTGTCTAATGCACACCTTTGTTGCACACTTAAAGCTTGGTACCATTTAGGCCCCACTGCAAGTATAATGCTATTAAACATTTGTTTTTGTTTGCGCTTGCGATACTCTTTAAGATCCTCTAGAAAGATTTGTCTCTCACGAGTACGGCTCGCGTACAAAACCTGAAGGCGACGTCGGACCGACTCGTTGTGGTCGACGGTCTCCGCGACATTTTTTCGCTCAACCATGTTTATCCAAAAATAATTAGACAATTAGATAATAATTAAATGATAACACACTCGTATTTTTGTGTATAACTGAATTATACTGCAATTTTGAAAAAAAATACATAGGTTATCTAGATATTTTTCGTCTATGGTGAAAACTGAATAAATTGTCAATGTTTTTTTCCTCCTTGATTTAAGATTGCTGTCATCAACCAGTATCAAAGATCAAAATAGGTTTTTTTTTCAAGTATACTTGGACAAAAGAATTAATTCATATTTAAAATGGGTAGGTACTAATTCCACTGAAATCAATTTAATATTTTGTAGGTCATCCTATCCTATGGTAGGTAGTAAACCTTCCAAGTTACGGATACGAATTATATTATTGAGTATACCGCCATCTATTGTCGAGTAGATGAAAACCTTTATTTAATCGTGAATTTCTGTTAACTTCCAAATCGTACAACGAATAATGAAAAATTCCGTTCGAATCAATACGAAATAACAAATAACGGTGTCCTAGGAAGTAAAATATTTATTTATACACGTAAGTACGTCGGGAGCAGGGGGCGACTGACGCTGCGACGGGCATGGCCCGATCAGCTGTGTGAAACTCGGCCGGTCGAAGACCCGCACCCGGAGGTGAACGCCCCTACCCATCCATCACCTGAATAATTCCTCACCTCATTCATACGCACTGGCGAATCCATCTCAATATTTAAGCTCTATCCATTGTTCCGGAAACCATCAATCAAGTGAGACTTTACAGCGGTCGCCTCAACATGTAAAATCGATTGACCGCTCGAGACAGTGGCGTAAACACCGGTAGTGAATGAAGTTCCCTTTTTGGATAACGTTACTGAATTGTATTTAGCAATGGGATAGAATACGTGATGGAACTTTGTGGATCTGAGGATTTCTTTAATATTCACTAAATGTGTGCGACAGCATTCCTCTTTAAGTAGATAATTACCTAGGTATCTATTATGTGATATGCAGTACGCGTACGTAATTAATTATCTATCAGCCCATTACATACTACTGATTTTAAAACTTATAATACGAGAATCTCTTATTATTTACTAATAGTGAGAATGTCGAATGAGAATATGTGTATCACCACAAATGACCAATGATCGGTTTGGTGATCGCATTATCATTAATATACCGAGTACTGATCTCTACTAATAGGGACATGCCTCACTTTAACATACCGATTTTTTCATATTTGACGATATTTAGAAATTTTTGTATATATAGGCACTTACTTGTAATTATTTTAATTTTAACACTATTAAAAAGCAAGAATTAAGTAATACTTACAATACTTTTATAATAGTAATTTGATTGAATTTAGTAATTATAATATACCTTTTTACCTGTGTCCCAGCAGTGGGAACGTTATAGGCTGATTATGCTAATATACCTTTTAATCAGTAATGTATGTATGATATGATTCACATACGCTCATGACAATGACACAGCGAGCTTCAAAATAATTCACATTCTTTAATTTAATGTGGTTCACTACATTATAGTCAGTGTACAGTCAACAAAAGAGATAAGTGTGCAGGTTCGTCGGATATAGTTGAAGTTTAGTAAGAAACCGATGGATGTTCTCGAATAAAATTTAATTGTATTAATAGAAAACAAACAGCTCATTTATCAAATAAAATTTCAGTCGACAACATCCATCGGTTTCTTACTAAACTTCAACTATATCCGAGAATCTTGCATACTATTATCTCTTTTGTTGACTGTACATTACCTTTGTAGTCAAGTCGACACCGTTACCATCAAAAGACATTTTATGTTATAGAAATGTAGACAGCTAACGAATTTTTCCGAGTGTTTATAGGTGGTCATCTGCCTAGATTTTTCCTATGTTGGGGTCGACTTCCAGTCTAACCAGATGCAGCTGAATACCACTATTTTACATGGAGCGACGGCCTATCTGACCTCCATAAACCAGTTAGTGGGTAACGTACCTTTGGTAAGACTGGTTGTCACACTTTTGTGCTTCTGAAACCGACGACCCGTAACGACTGGCAAAGGAGAGATTATAGGTACCAAAGAAATATTTCGAACGAAAGTGTTGAATTGATTACCTATGTCAAATGAATAGGTAATCAATTTTGATTCAAAGTACAATAAAGTAACTATAAGTGTTTCTTTGTACAGTCACGAGCATAAGTATGTATACACTTGGCTTTATTCAAAGGTGATTTTCTCCTTTATTTTTGAATGAAATTTTATGTTATTACGAACATAGTATTTTAGAACCCATATGTTTATGTAAAGTGTCGTATTTCAACTTTGCATTCGTTGTTTCATGAAAAAATCGCAATTGTAAGTTGCCAAGTGTTGACATATTAGTGCTCGTGACTGTACCTACCTATCAGACCTTTCACTGCTGAACAAGGGTTGCATGAAGCCAATTCTTCCCTTGCGGTGGTAGGGCTGACGCCCGCGTGGTTTGCGACCACCCTCCCACCGGAATCCGGCGTCAAGCAGCCTGTTGTGTTTCGTCGATGCGTGGGAGTTCCAGTACCTTAGGCTTCTCCTGGGCACGCTCGGTCCATCATAGACCTCATCCATCGCTTTCCATCAGGTGTGCATTCAGCAATAAAAAAAAAAACATGATCCTGAGGCCCGCTACCATCGTCGTCATATTGTAATAATATCGACTAAGAATAGAATAGAATACTCTTTATTATGTACACCATATAAATTACAGACTTAAATATATACATTTTACAAAGGGTGACACAAATGGGCGGTCTTATCGCTAAGAGCAATCTTTTAAAGACAACCTTTGGATGGATTAAAAAGGAGATGGAGAGACAAATACTGTAGGTAGTCTGTGGTGTACCATGTACATAATACAATAAATATATACAAAAATATAAAACTAATCTAAATAAATATATATAAGTATATATAATATATTATTTTACATGAAACAGGAGCAAAGAAAATATAATGATGATGTTTAAGGAGAGAGGATGTCCTTTTTTAACCGACATCAAAAAAGGAGGAGTTTCTCAATTCGACTGTATGTTTTTTTGGTATGTTTGTTACGCGATATCTCCGGCAATTGTACATCGATTTCAAAATTTTATTTTAATGGATGAGGTATACCTCAGGGGTCCCATATAGATTTTATTAACTTTGCTTGGGTAGTTTTTGAGTTAGCTTCAATAATACGTATTTTTGCCACTTAGTTTATATTGATGATGTTATAATAACTTTCTGTCACTGATATTTGCATAGCAAATAGTGTTATACGAATTTTTGTGGGGTAAGTACAATTAAAAAGTGAAAAAAAAAAAACTTTTTACAAAAAAAAAACAACGACTTCCAAGAAAGACACTACAAAGTGAAAAATAATTTTAATTTCGGAAGTCGGTGGCAAACAACGAAAATGTGAACCCAAGGACACCGACTTCCGAAATAAAAGTTATTTTTCACTTTGTAGTGTCTTTTTTGGAAGTCGGTTGCTTTTTATTGTAAAAAGTTTTTATTAAGCTTACTGCTTAGCAAAACAAATACTGATCCCACGCCATGATTTGGCAAGTAGGTACCTAACTTCTAAAATATGGTACAAGAATTCCGAAACATATTTTTTGAATTATAATGCCAGATTTGCACAAACCGTGTAGGTATCAAACAGTATAGAGAAGTGTTGATCTTACTATAATATAATCGTTTCATACCTTAGCAACCCAGTAAATATAATTGTACCCACAAACCGTGTACTTTACCCATCTTATGCCTAACTTCTCAACTTGATCCTAGTACTTAGCCAGAAAGTAGGTAAATATACATTATGACTATACAATAGTAAGTATACATGTGGTGCTGCTCCACAAACGATGGAACTAATGGACACATGTGATGGCGCCAAACACGTAGCCGAATTCTGGGCCTAGTCCATTTAGATTGCCATCGACACGCTAAGAAAAAGGAAGAAATATACATTACAAACATCAAGCAAAAAACATTATTTTCAATACTGGCAAGGTGTGATATATTGAAACGTTTCGGGTCAGACCTGACAACATTACCATCCAATTAGAAACATGTGGTTACTTTTACAGGTTATATAGTGTTTCGCCAATAGCTCTTGGTTTTTCCACAAAATCCCCTTCCTCCAAACTATACTGACATTGAATGTTTCCACGTAGCCACCGGCTTATATCTTGCATAAGCTAACACTAAGTATTACTATGCATAGTGGTCAGAATCTAGCGTGGTTTGTTTTGTGTATTTGGGAGGGAATTTGACAAAGTAACACATAACCTTTTTGTTGCAATTGGAGATAAACTTAATTTTTCCTGAAATACGTATCAGTCTGCTACGATTGTACAAAAAATAAAGACAGCAATGAAATTACGGCCTGCACCTACTCTTATACCAGCGAAAATCAATGTTCAGTTGTATTCCACTGCAAAATTTTAGGCATTCCACTTTGCCCCACCAGTGGGGCGGCCGGTAGGGCAAAGTGGAATAATTCTATGAAAACACTGTCTGTATTTCCCCAGCGCGGAATATGTGTACATATCTGTGAGCTAGACACTAGGTAGGTAGGCAGGGCTGCATCATGCCGTGTCTGGCTGCTCATGAGCGTTCACTTTCCATGTGTCAGGAAGTATCCGAACCCACTTTCACTCCATTCAAGATCACAGCCGCTCGTTCCGCCTCGCACTGCCAGCCCGCGGTTCTAAACAATAACTATTTATTGTCTACATCGCATTTTCCCATTTAACTTTGATTGCTTATTGGCTGAGATCACAGATTGCTCGATTTCCATTTGAGCTAGGCTAAAGGGTTTTTTACTTGAAGATTTGATCGACAGTTAAGACAATCATATTGTTTATTTATAAACCTTAAAGATTTATATTATACTAATTTCAGGCGCTCTTTCTTATGCAGGTTCAATGACCGAGCTCTTATCTCGCATGCATGTGTGCATCCACGTGTAGTGTGTGTGTGTGTGTGTGCGTGGCTGCGCCTGCGTCTGTGCCGCGTACTCGTATTGTAAGCTGCACATTATTATGCAACGCTTATGAAGCGGTTAAGCCGCATTATCGGAAATCGCATATAAATTTATATTTAGAGTAAAAATGGTTTAATAGTAAAAATTTGCGGGACGCGCGTGCCAACTTTATTTATAGGTAACACATGTAATGCCGCGACGGATGAGCTGAAATCATAGTTTAAAGGTCTTTCTTGTTCAATTCATCATCATCTGCCTAGCTTTTTTCCAACTATGTCTGGGTCGGCTTCCAGTCTTACCGGATGCAGGTGAATCCAGTATTTTACATCAAGCGACTGCCTATCCGACCTCCACAACCCAGTTACTGGGTACTATGATACCCCTTGGTAAGACTGGTTGTAAAATTAATAACATTTATATTTTCTCTTGTAATCTAACTCTATGAAATACTGGATTAGCTAATTATAATCTCTAACTACAAAATCTGAAGTAAAATATTGATTTATCGTGACCCTGAAAAGTTACAGTTTAACTTGATGAAAATATAGCCCCAGTTGCTATGGGGTAAATTGTGTAACATTATATTCAGACATTAACTTCACCAAATACGGCGAGAGTTACTAATATTGTCCAAAATATTTATCCACGTTTAAAAAATTGCTATAATTATCATTATTTGTAGAGACAGTAAAATAATACGACAATAACATAACGAAAGCCAAGTGGACGGTTTGATCGAACCTAATGTCATTCAAAAACTACATCCCATTTTTTAAGTAAAACAGTTGGCATGCAGCAGTTCTAAAAAAAGGAACATAATAATAATTGTTATATGAGAGTTGAATTATTGTGTCGTGGGACAGGTGGCATCTCTCAATCCAACTTACGAGTGTCTAACACGTAAAATGAGAAAGCAAAAGCACGACGACAAGACTGTATCCTTTGACAAATAGTCTCTGAAGGGAGGAGGGCGATGCCCAAATATTGGGTGAACAACCTCTTAATGCTTTGAGGAGACATTTTATTTTTACCATACAACGCGTATCTACGACTGTGGACACGATAGAATTGGACATAGATATAAAAAAGTGTCCATTCGAAGTTTTTAAAAGAGCGAGCTATAAGGCCATTGACATATTTTCAAAGTCACTCGTCGATATTTTACGGTGCGTTTACCTACATATGCAGTTTTCTCGGAAATGCGTCATTGTCGAGCTGTCGAGTGACACACACGTTTATTATAGTTCGTCGGCTGACAGCGTATGAACGAAAATATCGGCGTTATCAACGTCTAATTTTAGAGGGAACTCCGCTCGAGTCAAGGGTACGTTAACTCCTCCAAGTTCAAAGGTCATGGAGGTCAGGGCTGAACCAAATTCGCCACAAACTTCACAAACAAATTCTATTCTCTCAACAAGCATTGAACTTTCTTTTGTCTGCCGAAATCTTATATAGGATAACCATTTCCGTTTCCTGGGGTGCTTAGGGTTAAAATGATGCATTACGCTGGTACTGGCAGTAAAAAAGATGATATCGTCCAAACTACTCTTAATTAAGAAAATATTGTAATGTGTATTTCTTTTCCTCTTTCTGAATTACTTACTGCATCAAATTCCTGTTGTTCTGATTACTGATCTTATATCAGAAAAAGGTGACATTTCGACAATGGTTTTCCGGCGGTAGTACCGCGGTGGATGTGCGTGTGTGCGTGCGTGCTGTTGCACGGACGAGTCGCGCATGTGTGCGTCAGGATCGCGTTACAGCTGAAACTTGGGGCGCCTGCCGAAAACTGCGGTCGTCGACCCGGTCAGGAGCCCGGCCGTAGAGCGCTCGCGACTATCGTTGATACTTGGTCTCACGCAGCTGTGTATGCTGTAACGGATTTGTTGAATGAAAAATATACATGTTTGTCGGATTTGTTGCATTCCTATATTTTTACTCCTAACCATCCTGTCATTTTACTGTTACTAGACTATGTTACAGTAAACTTAAGAAAAATATAAGAAAATGATTTTAAAAAATCTGATGAATTCCCTACAGCTTGAAAGCACTGTGATTTTAATTGAATACATTTATATAGGTATTAGGAGACGTTAAATTGTCTACTATATTTTGTAAACTTTCAGTTATTGATAAATTATAAAAACGACTTACATACACTAAACAGATAATTTTCCTTAACTTTCATCTCATCAACGTGTCACCAGTAACCATCAAACCAAGACACGCCGTCTCTCAAAGTACCGTATTTCCCTATAAGTATCAAGTCGCGGTGCGCGCGCTACACTGCTCGGTGATATATTTGGTGACATTGAACCGAGTCCATTGCCAACGACCTCACTCCTCGGGGAAGCGCGGTTTGCGTAATCGCTCCTGCGTACTGTACGCAGACCCCGACATAACAAACACACACACAGACAGACACGCACACCGAGACACTACTCGTCATGAAAGTCTGATAACATTAATATAGTAATAAAAATGAAATGTAGAAATATACTGCGGTGTATCATTCAAGTATGTGTGTAATATAATTTCGTTAGTTTGTAGCCAAGCGGAGGGAGGAATTAATTTTCGTGATAAAATCTTTCTGATTATTACATACATAACATAATCAGCCTATAATATTCCCACTGCTGGGACACAGGCCTCCTCTCGGCGAGAGGGAGTGGGCCGTAATCCACCACGTGGGCCCAGTGCGGGTTGGCAGATGTCACATGTCTTCGAATTTTTGGTTCTAGGACATGCCGGTTTCCTCATGATGTTTTCCTTCACCGTTATGAGAGCAGTGGTAATGAAATAATTTACACAAAGTAATGCGCCTGTCTGGACTCGAACCTACGACCTACAACTCGTAAGTCGCGGCCGTTACCACTTGTTCTGATTATTAATTAGATAAAACTCGGTTTCTATTTTCAGTTTTGTGTTCAATGAGGTATATTTAGTAAATAGGATAATGACCCGTTGCTTCGCCGGATTAGCAATCTTGACCAATATTTTCAGCACACTATCTTTTTAGGTTAGTTTCACACGTGCGCAACAAATCAATGGTCTCGTTATGAAGACGGGAAAATCTGAACAAAAATAGGGAAAAACTATAAATAACATTTGGTTATCGATCTTTTTCTGCGGATGTCTGTTTATTACCTATCGTTTTAATAACCGCTAATGAGCAGGTGCCTTCACTGAACTTACCATAGTTACCATCTACCTACATAATAAGGAAATTCTATTTAAATTTTGTATTTTGATGATATTTCTGTACGGTAATTGGATCTCTTGATGATGTTTTGCGGTGGGAGGGCTAACGCCCGCCTGGTTTGCGATCTTCCCACCGGAGTCCGGCGTCAAGCAGCCTGCTGTATTTCGTCGATGCATGGGAGTTCCAGTGCCTTAGGTATCTTCTGGGCACGCTTATTCCATCATAGACCTCGTCCATCGCTTTCCAACAGGCGTGATCGAGGAAAAGAGTGGGCCCATTCAGCAATAAAAAAATTACAAAAATCTCTATAATTATGATCCTACCTTTTGGAAGGGGCAACTAGAAACAATTTTTTTTTTGTAATTACGACGTTCAAATGTGCCTTTTATATGCCTACTTGAAATAAATGATTTGACTTTGATCTCTATATGAAAAACCCTTTGGTCGGCAGACAATTATTTCATACGATAAAATGAATATCGTCTTTCAATAACTTACTCCTCTTTAATTTTTTTCTACTTATTAGCGTACCTATCGATAAAAAAAAAAATATATAAAGTTTTTACTAAAAAGTATAACCTCTATTACGCTACACGATATTTAGGGCTAGACATTTAGGTGATGTGTTTTTTCCTACCGTTATTTTATTACATCATCCCGATATTCCCGATTTAGGGAAAGGGTCCCTAAATATCGCGTAGTGTAATAATAAGATAAGACATAAGATCCTCACGTTTCAGGTGACAAGATGGAAGATCGTTGGACATTTTGTAAGTATAAGCATATTATAATCGGCCTATTACACTGTTTCTGGATTGTGTTAAACTAATTTTTATACTTATGTTTGTTATTGCATCTGTTTGTTTCCCAAATAAAATAAAATTAAAATAAAATAATGTTCTACTGCTGGAACACAGGCCTCCTCTCGTGAGAGGAAGTGGGCCGTAATTCACCATTCGTAAGTATAGTAAAAGGAAATGCTCAATATTCAACGATTCTTTTCACTTAGAGTACCTATACTTGTAATAATAGAACCAATCTGGAAATACTAACTTTGGTAGACTTATGCCTATGTTTAAAATTAAACACGAAGAGATTAATAAATATTTAAAGAAGAAATTTGTTTTTTTTATTTTCTCAGCCTTCCTAACTTTATAACATTTTACTTCTTGCAAGACAAATACCTCCTTCCTTCCTTGTGAACGTAAGTTCCGTTGGGTTCGCGAATTCCGAGCAAGGATCAATACTTGTAATTTGACATTCTTCAGATCTTTAGTGACTCATTAAATAGCCTTGAGATGCAATCACCTAATCTGACCAGCCTTTTGATTATTATCTCAAAATATTTTTTAGCTCTCACACTTTATATTTTCTTTAATTACACATACCTATTTTAAAATGTACAACTTGGGAATGAAAATTTTAAAATAATATGTCTAATGAAAGACAATCTTCTTAGTTGGAATAAGCACCACTAAATACTAAATAAAATATTTCTACAGACAGGATTAAAATACTTACATTTTTTTTTCTATATCATGCAGTATTTGAGCCCCCCTAGCCCCCCTTACAACGACCGCATGAACTATTAAAACATTCTTATAAACAAATAAGTGATTATTATTAAATTTTAGAATATTCCCACAAATTTGTCGAAATACCTTTCTGTTACTCACAAATTTGAAATTCTAAATTTGAAACACGTTACCTTTCTGAAACATAATAGATAATGCTTATCGAGTTCTACGAGTATTTGACTTTAAAACAATCAAAACATACAAATTGTGACGCTACAAGGAAAACAAGGTATAAAAAGTAGTTCAGATTTTTGTTTGGTCATTGAACTTTCTTTTAAAACAAAGTTGTTTTGCTACGATTCCACAAGGTCAATAACTGCCTACAAATATCAGATATCTGCACTTCCCTAACGATGTACTGATAACACTAATTAAGTGTTTGTACAGTAAACAATCGACTACAATCATCATTTGCTTAATCATTAAAAATTAATTCAATGGGTCTGACTTGACTTGGAAAATATTAATTGATAAACAATGTCAGTAAACGTAGCCTAACCTATGTACCGGTGTGTAGGTATATATATACCTATAGATATGTAGATACTTGTTTTTGCCCGGTATAAAAAATATATAAATCAAAGGTGTCATGATAAAATGCGGAAAACACATTGTCACTTAAAAGACCAACTAAGAAAATATAAAAAATACGTGTGGCACTCGGGGACTGCCGCGGTAAAGCTATTGCATAGCATTTTTATCAACTTATGCAATTATAATATTTATGCAATATTTTTTTTTCTTTGATATTAATTCAAGTTACACTTTTTTAGCGTGGTGACCGATAAGAAAACAAAACACGCATACGTCTAGTCGCACGCACACAAACACCGTGCCGAAGTCTGCCGAACTGATACGACGTTAGACGATGCACGGCTTTCAACGCTGCACCGCTGTGC
Organism: Hydraecia micacea; assembly: GCA_914767645.1. Lineage (NCBI taxonomy): Eukaryota > Metazoa > Arthropoda > Insecta > Lepidoptera > Noctuidae > Hydraecia > Hydraecia micacea. The sequence continues at coordinate 6,045,833 of OU611779.1, read as the reverse complement.
CGGTCGGAGTGGGGGGTGTTAGGTTTATTTTCGTTACGGAATTTCTTCATTCGGTCGCCGCGCTCAAAGCCCAAGATAAAAGCTATGCAATAGCTTAATAATTAGTTTTAAGAATGACTACTTACTGGAATAAACAATTCGGAACATTTTATGGTGTCGGGAATATTCACTAAAATTAAGACCTCAATTAAAATAGTACCTAGCACATAGTACATTATCGCCCTTATTAATATACGCGGAGTAAAATTATGGAAAACTTTTTCATACCAGGTTTGTTTTGGGGAACGGATGGTTATGTCGAACTCCCATCGACTAATAAGCTAGCACAATTCTGAGCGGGCACCCATTTGGTGCAATTAGATTCACACCACACGATTGTCGCTCGTTGCAAAACTGATTGCTGCCTTCTTTCAAATTTTCCTTCTTTTTACTTAATCCGGTTGAATGCCGTAATCACAGACACAATTAGGTAAAAAGCCATTGTGTCTCGCGTGGATCCACGTTTAAGCATACGAAGGGTTAATGTTCGGTTCGGTAGAGTGTTTAGTTGTTCTGTTTTATTGATGGTAATATTTAAATAATTATTCTACGCAATATTTTTAATTCACGTGTGCCAAAAACCCGGGTAATGACCCTTTGACTCCGGAAATTGAGACTGCAAAGTATACCGAACTACTGCCAATGTAACGGGACGGTTCAACAAAAGTAATTACTTCTATTTGATGCTACTTAATGCTCCAATAGATTGCACCTATACTGTGGTGATTTCTGAGTTTTGCGTGAGTAAATCGCAAGGATGAAAATACTATTAAGTAACCCTTACCTTATAATTAGCTTAACTTAAAGCCGGAAGTCGGAAATAAACCTGAAGAATAACCAAAAGTGGTAGCAGGACTCCTTCATAAAAACTTTTTCAATATTTTTTTTAAAAAGACCGTATTATTTTCAGAGGATGCTTTCAAAATCTAACAATAGTTTATTCTTTACTATATCCTCAGTCGATAAGGAAAAACAATGTGGAACAACAAAGTGGATACAAGTCTAATAATAAAGAATCAAATAAACAATGTATTTTTAACTTCCCGGTCAAATAATTATATTTTAAATATCATTTATGATAATTACATATTGTAGCGAAAATAAAAGGAATCACAATATCGTATGTATAATTTTGTAACATAAAATTCAATATAAAATGTATAAAAAAATAGTCTAGATATATAAATAGAAAAAAAAATAACCAGTAGCTATTGTCAAGCAACGTACCACACGTTGCTTGACAAGAGCTACTGGTTATTTAAAAAAAAAATAGGGAAAGAAAATAATTAGAAGAGTTTAAGATTTTCTGGATGTTTTTTTAGAATCAAATTTTAAAACGAATACTTATCGTGAATCTATCGGATTTTAGGCTCGATAGAACAGATTTTTAGATAGAATTCGTCGGTGCTTCATGGACCAATTATAAAATACATTAGCTGTTATTAGAGAAAAAAAAAATTATGATCGTTGTTCCCTGGACACAGGTGGTCACGAAGTTCAGCGGCCAACGCCGCGCGGTGCTCGGAATGCAGAATTACTCTGCAGCTAGGTCGGAGTACCTATGCACAATACTTTGTGACTCGCAAAGCAGTAGACGATCGGGTATCCGGGAAAAATACCCCTTTTTCACTGGCTCTACACCAGGTGTGGAGAAAATTGCTACACCAAATATTATGGTCGACTTATGATGCAAAGCTCGACATCAAAACTTTAAAACATTGCAAGCTGCCTGGAATCAGTGCATGGATGTATTATAACGGCAATTTGAGAGTAAATTCAGGAATCTTCAAAATATATCTGGTGAAGGTCAACAATTATCAAAGCAACACAGTCAGAAAAAAAATGCTTACCATCAAATATGAGATGCTGTCATGTCCAAAAAAATGAACTCCGTTTGAAAATATCATTAAAAAATAGTCATTATTTGAAAAAAAAAAAAGGATTTAACCTAAGAGAAGGTTTTACCAGCAGAGGTAACGCTGCAATACCTACACATATATACGCATCACGCATGTATTCCTCAAAGGTTTAGGCAGAGATGCACCTAGGCTATAGTACATCCGCTTTTTTTAGCAATAAGTGCCTAGGAATTTAAAGTAATAAAATAAAACTTTACTACCTCCAATTAAAAGACACGCCTCAAACGGCGGCTATAAGAAGATTCATTTCTATGTATACAGTTTATTGGGAAACTCGTTGTAATTGCTTAGCAACTAGTTTTGCTAAAAATATTAACTTCCAGCCTACTCATAAAATTGTAACGTATTTGTATTTTTAACCGACTTAAAAAAAGGAGAAAATTCTCAACTTTTCTTATTTTTTATGGAAAAGACTGGGGTAAGTATAGAAACAGTGTTGAAGCTGTCTAAACAGAAACCCGTATTCATCAGTTTTCAGCATTTTCAAGCTGATGCGATGTGGTAGTCCCGGGATATTATGTTTTATGAATGGGGATACTATGGTGATTATATGACTATTTAATTTTCAGGGAAATAAATCGTTTCACAATTTCACAGAATTTGCGGACATATTTAGTGCCAGTCTCAAACTATTAAATTGGACAAGAGGTCATGCCCTCTCGCAGATTAATAGGAACATCCAAACCACCGCCTACTATCCGCCAGATTTGCGATGTCACAGCTCCCTAACCTTTATCAAACTAAGTTCTGTACACTAGGGGGTCAATGAATTAGGGACGTCGCTGGTCGTTAACCCTTATTTAAATGTACGACAGATCTAGTTTAATTTATGTAAAGCTAAAATTTTGCAATATTGTAAGACTTTCTATGGTAAAGTACAAATGTTTTGGTTCAATATCAGTTTGCTCAAGGTCTCGCAGGGCGCGCCGTCGTGTGGCCCCCGCGACTGCCGCGAGGTGCGCTCGCCTAGACCGCGGCCACTTTCACTCTCCACCGAGACCATTGGAGTCCATTATAGAACCGCTTACACTTGCTGTAACAGTCGCATCACTGTTTACATTGACGGGTGAAACTTGACACGCCGCTCTACATGCATTTCATACAACCCTGTCATCCGTCTACTACTGCAATTTTTTTATAAGTATCGAATTACGAGATCGAGGGAGGTCCGGCAGATAAGTTTGTTTACATATTGTATGACAATACACAACACAAACGGCAAACTCAACGATTTTCTCGATAACATAAGAAAAACAAATGAACACTAATGTCAACGACCGAGCGCTGCACGTAAGATTCGGACAGATGAAGAGAATACTTACCATCCGCATACTTTTGTACAGTCAGATTGCAGTTTACATGCTGTGAATTTTAATCGCAATGCCGAAATGTACTGAGACGAAATGAGAGGTCGGAACTGAAGCGTGATCCAGACGATATTGCATAAACCTGTTGAGACAATGAAGCACAAAGAGTGGTGCGAACACATGTGCACTGTGCAGTATGGTCGCGTGAGGAAAGCGTCGTCGCTGGCTCGTGTGTTGCGGGTCTGATTCCCGGCGGAAGGGTCCCGGAGGAACGCTCCAGGCGGGGTGGTGCGGCAGTGTGCCGGTCAGTCACCGCTCTGCCGGCGCGCCGCGCGCTCGCTGCTGTGTCGTCTTGCGTTGCTCCACGCCGCGCTGCTATTGTTCCGAGTAGCCGACACCTCATATGTTTATCTGCTACCCTGGTACGCATGGCACGTCTAGTATGAACTTGTGACGTGATCTTTCTGTTTTTTCAGACTAGTGCCTCTATCTTTCAGTGGATTGTGACCGTTTATGTGTAAGATAGTGGAAAGTGACTTACTACCGAGGATTTTTATTACTGAGGATTTTTCTGGGAACGCTGCAGAGGAAACTTCTGCAGTAATAACTTCAGGTCATTGTTTTGTAAACTTTTTTAAATGTTTCAGTAATAAGTGTTTTATTAATCAACAAACATTAAATAAAACTAAACGTGGTTAAGAAAATAATTTAGGTTCGTTGATATCTTGTGCCAAAGTTATTTTAAGTTCACGAAGAGCCTGAAATTGCTTGTATGAAACAAGCCTGAAAAAATCTAAAAGTATTTACTTTTCAGAAAGTTAAGCAGTGTTTGCGTTGTATATTGTTTTCCTTAAGTAACTATTAAGTAGACCATTTACGTAGTTAAAATAATATCAAGTAGTTATTTTTGACTGTAAAATTAAAGAGAAACATTAACAGTAATTATGTAATTACGTGATTTATTGCACTTCCGTAGATACCCAATTACATTTAACAAACATGTTTATTATTGTTTGTCGCCGTACTTAGTGGTTTTAAATGTACCACAAATCATTTAAATTATTATAACGTGAAGTTTGGAAAAAAAAATTAAGAAAATTACTATTATTTCGATACTTAATCATAAATAAGGTAAACTTTTAAAACAGCTAATTTGATATATTCACGTAAATTTAATTCAGGATAATTATTGTATTCTTCGCCAAACCCGACGGGACTTTCGATTATTTAGTGAAGTCACACAAATTAGGCCCAATTTAAAATACCTACCGTAGGATCTACATAACGTAAACAATTATATTATGTATATTCTATGGTAAAAATATATGACTGTATGTACAAAATGTGGTATGCCAACCACATTTCCTGTATGCGGCTTCAAAACGACCAAATATATATTCTGAATTCATGAGCATGACAGAATTTACAAACAAAAACGAATCTTTATTTATCTCAATTACATAACATAAACATCTTCTAATAAACGAGTTCAATTAAAACAACAAAAACTTTCCTGTCCTTTCTCAAATCGACAAATAACAACAGACCCTCGTAACTTTATTCAGTTTTGCACACTTACCCCCTTACTAATAAACGAATCGTTAATATCAAATGAATAGTTACAAACCGATTTCTTTCTTTCAGTCGTCAGTAATTTGACTTTCGAAAGAAGAAGCAGATGAAGACAAAGCGTTCAGTAACTACACAGACGCTATACAATGTTTATTAGTAAGAGGGTTAATATAAAACTAACGTACCTATGAATTTTGTCCGCAGCCGTGAGACCACCATACCTTCACTCAGCACCAGTAGAGATGAGGGAGAAAGGCTGAACGAGGTATCTTGGTGGCATAGGAATAACAATGTAAGTACTAGTTGAATAATATTTTAGTGCCAAAGCCCATTTACACGCGGTTCCGTCCACTGGACCCTATACTTAGTACCGACATGATTATGAAGCCTCTGCAAATTTTACGTCATTTATTTAAAAAAAAATAGCTTTTCCATAATATTTTGACCGCGTAGGTATTGCATTTTTCTATGAAACAGCAGATTTTTTTTTGATAGCCGACGAAAAATGTATACGGTAGAATCATGTGCTGAATCCATGGTAACAGGTTGCGCGTCGATGTCCCTGCCACCCTGTACATGCGCGATGAAACCCAAAGGCCTTTTCCCTATAATGGTTGATGGAAAAGCCGACCTTATCCTTATCTTCCAAGGAATTTAAGGATGTTATCAGAGGGGCAATTCTCGTAATTTTACGAACATTCACAGTCAGATCTCAGTCTCAATCTGTCAAAAATACCTCTAATTTCCCTACATTTTTGACAAGTGTTGGACATTGCTTGTAGCTGAGATGAGATTGCGACTAGATTTTGAACGTTTTTAATTACGGGAATTGGCCTTCTGATATCAAATATTTTGAAACAAACTGGTGTAATAAATAGTTTAGATGATGACACATAGACAATGACTGTTTTTTTATGCCTATTTGAATATTTTTTTAATGGATATATAATAGCTGAGTTATGCGCACTTCAACCTCGATTTAGAGACAAGAGATCTTAGTGTTTATTCCGTGCAGGGTAGACACATCTGCTCGGTTCCTATAAACAAAAAGGAATTCTTTTGCTTACCAATGGCAGCATTTTTTATTGTAAACCTGGGCATATAAATAAATTCGTAAGCTAATTTTAACTGTGATAGCTACATACTTCCATATGGGGCTCTCGTCTACTATGCAAAGCTATGAGGTCTTTGCTTCATTATTGGCACAGATACAAGAGTCTTAATTTTAACCAATAACGGTCCGTAAATTATACGAATCGGCAGTTAATGGTAATAAATATACTTAGATTGACTGTGTGTTATAAGGTGATGCAAAGAATTCAAAAAAAGTTATAATCAATAGAATAGAATAGATATATTTATTTGTAAACAATGTAGGTACAAAAATCAGTTGCTACAGTTGTAAGGAATACATGAACATTCTACCTATTTGGGATACCTATTGTATTTTCTCCTGACTGATACTTTTCTGAAATCGATACTGAATGAAGATTGCATTCCTTAAGAATTACATCCCAGTGAAAAGCTTCCAAGAAGTGAAAACCGAGACAGCTAGGGACATCAATCATATAACTGACATTATGATAGATTTATATTAAATTAAGCATCTCGAGATACTACTGTACGACAACCAACTTCAGGAATCACATACAAGATCAAATCAATAGCTTCCGCTTATCATTTGCCAAAATCTACTAAAAAGCCAACAAGACTGAGGAAATGTCACAATGTATTTTTGTGCTCAATCATGTGAGCTAGTGCAACACACTGTGGACGATCGCCGACGTTCCACGAGACTAAAGGCTATGAGCTCATCATGACGATTCGACGCGAGCTCGGATACCTATCACCACGTCACGAGTTACGCGGTACAGCCAAACTGACTCGAATAAATATATATTTTTTAGCCCACACATGTGCACGCGCGTGATTTAATCCAAATATACCTATCTACATGTATTTTCATATCTATTATTACACTTTCCTTGGTTAAAGTTGAACTGTAGTGCAGTTAGTTGACAACTTTTTGGCATGACTTCCTTCTAACATCTTCCGTATAAGGCTAACTAACGACATCATTTAAGTACTCCTTTACTGATCAGATTAGGTACGTACTCGTATAAGTGGTCGGATTTGATGTGTATTTACTTATTCACTAATATTGGGTGACATTTGGCTTTGACTTTGAATAACTTAGCTCCAAGAGAAAATGATTTGCTGAAAATTGCAATTTTCATTATCTCACATACAATATACGCAGAAAATCGGTAGCTGCAGTATCTAAACTTAATTAAAATCATGTAAACGAAGCTAAACCACTTGTACTTACTAAGTACAAGTGGTTTACTTGCTGCCAGCCTTTTGGGCACTTATCCCATTGACAGCGATGCGGACGAATTTTTTGATGCCCTATGAGCTCTTGTCTTTTTTTTTTTTCCCTTTTTTTTATACACTTGTATATAATATATATATTTTAGATTGTAAAATACTTCTTGTAATTAATATTTCAAAAATTTACTAAGTGTTTATTGAGCTAATAATGTTCAGTTTTAAATGAGAATGCACCTGCAATTAGTTGAAGAAGGTTGGTATTGAATTACCGTAAAGTATTCTTACAGTGATTAATAACAATTACATGTAATACTTGCACATTCTTGTACGGTCGTTCAACCGGTGACATGAGATAACATCGTAGGAGACCTTTGTGCAAGCACGCGTTTTTGGAGACTTCGTCCGGCAGCTGACTGTACACGTCATCTTTCCTTTTAAAAATGTCTAAGGGCAAGTACTAATACATTCTAAGAATGACTATTTTGAAGAACACTGTACATTACGCTGAACTCATATCACCGATGTAATTGCGTAACACATTATCAGTAGCAATGGTTTTTATTTTGACAGTTCAACAACATTCATTGCGTTATTTACGTTGTTGAGCAGACACATTTTTCGAACATATACAGGAATGGATTAGCAATATCCTTAAAAATTATTCAGACCTCTTGTAAATAGGTAATTTCAGAGGAGATTCATATAACGCACGCTTGAAAGGACTGTCAATACATTAATTAAATTATATAAATAAAACAATTGTCACTCTATTTTGTCAACTATAGTGCATTCTATCAATCTGCTTTTTAACGACGAAGCAGTTTGTCACCGTATCTAAAGATATAATGGCAATATGGAATGTAAAATTATTAGCGACTAAGCTAGTACAAATAGCAGGTTGTCTATCATTTGAGAAACACCGGTAACACGGCTAAATAACCTCAAATTGTCAGTCAGTGTCAGTCAGTCTGCGGGCTGTTTTGATATCAAATTCTTAGTACCTAATAAGTAAAATGAATTAAATCTGTGGTAGATTGTGACTTCTATGAAACTGATTAAAAAAATAAAGTTTACACGAAATAATCACAGAAAATGGGCCCTACAAGGATTTCTATAAGATATAGCAGGTAGGAAAATATGTTACGGAAAATTCAAAGCATACAATGAATGAAATTCCATTACTCCGCCGAAAAAAAAAAAAAAGTGTTTTCTCAACCACGATGTAGTTCTTATTTGCCTTTCAGATATTAACCTCTTCAAATAGTACTTACTGGCAGCTTCATTATGTTTACTCACAATATAATGCATTACAAAGTGCTTTCAGCCAATTTGTATGCGACAATATTACTAAACAATATATCGCAGCAAATTGGTTTCTCTTACAACTTTTCGCCAAGTTTAAACGAGACCAATCGGTGTTGGTGCCACTACATCCATGTTCGGCTATAACACACTACGCTTAATGGTGGTAATAATGAACAAATTGGAAAAGCTTTCTAAGCTATCGGCTCAGTTCCCTCAAGACTTTTACTTAACGCACTCAGATAAATTATAGTTTCATTTTCATCCGCAGATGAGCGGAAAACATTCAAAGATCATTATTTAAAAACGTATTAAGTTCTGTTGCACGTTCTCAATTTTAGATATTAGTTGAAACTATAAATGTGTTCTAAACAAAATTATTCTGCGAAACTATTACCGGCCAGTATATACACGCATAACGCATTCTGTGCGTGCGGTGCGAGCAATAGTAGATCTATTAGTGAGAGTGGTAGGATATGGAATTGCGTGGCGAAGCTTGATGCATTGTTGCAGGAATAATGCACTGACGGCAGTAGTTTACGAGGTCTTTCACCGGCCACATTATATAGGTCAGTTAGATTAGCAACGCTCCCTGCGCTCACAACTAGTACTCGCAGCTACTTATCGCTTTGAAATAATGTATTTTTCTATGTGATTAGAAAGCTACATAAACACCACCGCAAAATCAGTGCCTAAGCAGCCTAGGAGAGAGATTGAATCATTCTTTAAAAGCAACAAATGTCCTCGACGGACCAGAAGCTGTAAACATGAGATAAGTACACAAACATTAAAAACCGTCACACCTGTGCTTGTGCGAAGGGTTACGCAGAGGGTCCTATTGTGTACGTGTGTATATGAGGGGTCGCATGTGGCAGGAGGCCCGTCTATGACCATTAATTGAGAACATGTCCACACTGTGTCTTTTTCTAATATATTTTAGATTCTACGGTGTTAACGGAGAAGACCATATTTATTATTGGCTTGTAACTACCCTAATTTTGGCATATTTATCCGCATAAGTAAATACTGATATTGTTTTAGACTTGTATCATTACGAACAGATTTAAAACGAGGGCGTATCACGAAAGGACAACGTATAGATAAACCAGAGATATCCTTGAGAGTAAGCTACGTTTATTTTTACCACTCCTACTCGAATACGCCCACTTTCTCGTAAACATGTACTTATCTAATTTTAATAAAATCACTATTGCTCAAGAAACCATTTGGGCAACAAACAATACATTCAAACATTTGTAAAGAAAATTAGGAAACAAAAATAACTTTGTAAACAATAAAACAGAGTATATACGAGTATAACAGTAAGTAACTGAGTACAATTTATATAAAGTTTGCTCTCGTAGTTACTTATTTTCTTAACAATAAAAGTTCTTTAATGGACATGTAAAGGCTAGCCAAACATGATTTTATCAAAATCAAAAATCATTTACCCAAACTAGGCTGGAAAGTGCTGATTGTCAAATCAGCACTTTTGAACGTCAAAATAGTATAACACAGTCACACATAGACCGAAATTCAACACAAAAAAATGACTCTAGTATATCCATCCGTGAAAACGACTTACTCTAACTTGAGGCATTTGCATAAACGCAGCAATGTGATCACTTAACACATCATGTTAGTTTAAAATGTCAGCGGGTAATTCCACACAAGCCAATTCTCAGAAGAAAACTAGTATTTACATATAAGAAGGCGCTGCAGAAATACTAGGTTAACGATTTGCTGCGTCGCTCTGCTCCTAAGGTCTAACTCGCCCTCGATACGAACTGCATTGTTTTTGCTCCTTATCGTCTTATTATTGTAGCACATATTATACTGCCATTAATTTACTGTTTTCATGTCCCACATCTATGCAATCAATATTACTTCACTGATATGCAAGCTTTATTATAAGCTTTACTTTTCTATTAACTGGGCCAACGTAAATTTTGGTCGTTAGAGCAAGGAAGCGAGCATCGTTTGCCAAGCTACTTATGAAGCTGTAAATGAAATTTCTCGGAGTCGGGACTTAGCTAAATCGGTTCGCCGCGCCGCCCCGAAAATGTTAGGTTTGTCGCTTTTAATCAGAACATCCGCTCACGAAATGAAATTCTCAGCCTAGTCCTTTGCGAAAGTATTTTTTCGTTCAATTACTACACATTTTTGTTAGGACAAATTGTATATTTTGCTGAATGTTACTTAGATTAGACACCAATAGTAGTAATTGGCTAAAGTTATCGAAGCCCGGATAACCATTAATTGGAAACTGAATGAAGCGTTTGAGAATTTCCCGAAGGTTCGTCGGAGACAGAACGGATTTATTGTGGAAATGATGGCGTTCCGCAAGCCTCCAGACTAGGCCCGCCCCACTTTCAGGAGGTCACCGTCCGATCGTGAACTCTGCACTGCGTTCGATCGCTACCGCCCTCGTGTTTTTATTATTCCAACATTTTTAGGCCTATGCAAGTTGTTTTCCGAAAATATTATTGGTTACAAGCAAAGGAATGTAGAATTTATAAGTTCTGCAAATATCGTTCGTCGTAATATCAATCTTGTAATCTAGAATTGCTAAGGAAAAACAAGATGATGGTTCCAAACAAAAATCGCTAGTGAGATTCGAATGAACTCTTTTGCGACAGTTATTTTTAGACGTCAGTATACCTACCTACGTACGTGCAAAGTTGATTTTAGTAGCTCAATGTTCCCGAGCTAAGAGAAAGATTTCGTCAGCCACCCCATTGCGATTCGGCCAACCGCACGAGTCTGTGCGATGGGGTCAATGTCCGCGAGTGGTATATAGGTCAACTGAAGGCGCCTCGTTGTCTGTGTTATGTCAGCCTGGTTGTGCCACGCTAATGGTACGCGATTTTGGCTTTAACAACTTTTAGAAAACTCTTTCAGAACCCGTTCCGAAAACAGGTAGGTAACTATTGTCAATTTTACTCCTTATTCTTTCGTGACTTTTACGATGAACACGACATTCATACATCAATTCATAACCGGTTATTTTATCATGAATTATTTATAAAGTCGCCAGTTGTACAGAAGGGGTTAAATTATAACAGGATTATGGAATATTTCATGCAAAATATATCCTGATCAACCTGGATTAGAAAGCTAGACCGTTAACCTCCATTGTTATTTAAAAATGCAACATTTGATATTTTGCGGCCTGACAATAGCTTCGCCAACAATGGTCGATGACCTCATAGGAAGTGGAGCTGGTTTAATTGTCAATTTTCCACATGTCTGATCACGACCTTAGGTTCGATGAGATACCTTAATTCAAATGCTTAGCAGCTGCTACGCATCATGAAGCAGCGAACACTTAACCTCATTTGTTGGTTAACTGCATTATAAGTCGGCTGAGTTGAGGAGGGCTAGTGTGGTTGATACTAGTGGTGGAACATTGATGTCTCTTGGTTTAGTGGGATTATAGTGATGCATAGAGTGGTCGGCTGCTGCGCGCGGGCAAAAGGGAAAGTGTTCGGTTCTTCCTGCTCGCACACGGAAGCGTTTAGTTTACTATACGTAACTGCATTTCGCGTCGCTGCACCGACTAGTGTTGCAACATCTACCGATGAGTCTAGTGTGAAAGGTATAGTCACAGTCTAACTAAGACACTCATTTATCAGTCTGTGAGTCAAAAAGCTATTTATGTGAATGTCTCCAGGACGTGTTGCCAATAGGTATATATGGAACTTGACACAATACACATTATTTACAATAAAGTAATACTAGGTAAAATTAAAGTAACAAGCCCTCAAAATAATTACAAAACATGCAAGTGCTCGATCTTTGCAATTTGAGAGCATTTCCTTCATATGGCAAAGATCTGGTTTTCACGCATATGTAAAATATGCATCAGTTACTATATCAGTAACTTCTTTCTCACCATAAAGTCATCCAGAACTCGTAACTTTAAAATTCATTAACGATCTACAAAAGCGATCCTCCAAAATTTCGATCATGGAATAGGTACCAACGAGCTTACGGCAAAAGTTTATCGAATATCCGGTAGAGTCAGCTTGAAGGAAACCGTAAGCCGCTTATTAGACTCGCCGACATAAACTACTGCACTCAACTGCTTCAAAATGCACCTCGAACTTACGTAATATTCGATCAATAAATCAAATGAATTAGGCTAATTACAGACTTTCGGTGCTAGCCTCGTCTCGTGGCATTCGCTCATCATCAACGGTTTTACTTTCGTTGAACGGTCACGTCGCGTCATGCACTCTCACCGAGGCGGAAACAAGCCATCATCTTGTACACTCAGCAGGATATTATAACTTATTGTTTGGGAAAATTACTATTATTTAACTATCATGAAACTTGATGAGTAAATTGCGTCGTAATTTCTCAATTTTCGTAATATAACTAATTAACTACGTATCTAAAGATGTTTACGCAAATAAATTGCTATTAATAAGATTTGGTCAAATGTTTAATTTTACGATAGCTGTAAACAGAAAATAATAAGTTGCTCAATAAAATAGATAGCCGGCTCAATTAATTCTATTACTTTCACTTTAGAACTAAAGCAAATGAACAACAAATGAACAGTCGTACCGAGATCACATTTTAAGATAACACAGTTTCATTAATAAACAAACTAATTATTCCGTTACACCGACAACAAACACGCATCCGAGATCGTTAATCGCCTGTATTCATTACCGTGGCACAACAAAGCGTCGGTGTGAACTGTGGCCAGCCGTGCAGCCGTGCAACTCGACTCTTCCGCATTTGCCTTGCACTTTCTCCGCCTCCGCTGCGCTTTGAATGTTCACTGCAGAATTATTTTGCTGAAGGAAAATGCCGCGAGTGCGCGCGAGAAATCTAATGCCTGCATTATGTTCTTGATTGCATCTTTTATTATCTTTATTTTTTATATACTTTTTGTTTTTATTGGTGTGTACGTGAGTAATGTCTTCAGAATGCATGCAAAACTTATTTTTTGGCCAAAGGCAAACGGTGTGGTCGAAAAACTGTCTTATTTCTCGGCTAGGTAGGTTTAGGTAGATACCTTTAATATCATATGAATGCAATAATTAAAATCAAAGTGTTAGTTTTTATACATTGATGATTCCAGCCTATTGCTATCAATACAATAATAATAAAAACTTTATGATTTAATAGACAACGCAACAGCACTCGCAATACGGAAAAACATTTAAAAATCAATTAAGTCTTGAAAGTATTCGCTTGTTTCTTGCCGTCTCCAATAGCAATGTCTATTATTAATTTATTACTTCCCTATATTCTCTTGCAGAGGCAGGAGTATCGCCTATTGCACTTTCACTGGGAAATTTCTAACGTTCTTTATACAAGCCGCGTAGACATTTAAATAGTAAGTAAGTGAATGCGAGTGAAGTAATGAATGATATAACTAACTAGACGCACCCATTAGCGTTTAATTAAATATGTAATTATTTGTTACCATGAGGCTGGCGTGTTTGCAACTTTGCACGTGTGAACTGAAGTTTCGATGGATAATTATGCAAGAGTTCAGAAACAACATGGTATCGCGGAGAAATTAATCGAATTGTTCCGACTTAGGGCCGATTTTTTTCAATCATTAGATAACTTTTATCTCAAGAATAAATGTGACGTTTGACAGATTGTCCATACAAAAACTGTCAAAATAACAAACTTATTCGTCGGATAAAAGTTAACTGGCGACTGAAAAACCGGCCCTTAAATAAATAAATAAATCAACTTGTGTTTGTCCCACTGCAGGGCAAAAGCCTCCCTCTCCATTTTTTCCACTCAAAACGATCTTACGCCAATCTGAACAACTTAGTTTAAAAAAGAAACGAACAACTTAGTTCAGTATATTCATAATCACGTTTCAAATTTTCAAAGAATAAATCATCATACGTTTTCCATCTGTTACTTGTACTATAAAGTTGTACACGCATGTAATGGCGACAATGTAGCAGCGCGGGCGCTCGTAAATATATTCAAGTTAAAGGCAATATATTAGGCTTCCGACTCAGCACAGATACGGATCACAGGATTTACAGATTAGACCGCCTCGATGTATTGGATGTAAGAGTTGCCGAGTGAAACTGGGTAGTTACGGACTTACGGTGCTAATAAGGTCTTATTTAAACTTTATCACTGGAACCATTGCTGTTGCTGTTCTCATGATTCCATGGCAGTAGCTTTAGTGTGATTATAAAAGCGGGGTAATTGCGTACTATACTAACGGTAGCAATGGCTTTCATTTTGACAATTCAACAACATTCATTACGTTATTTACGTTGTTGAGCAGACTTTTTGAACATATATGAAGCAGTGGATTAGAAATGTCCTTCAAAATGATTCAGATGGTGATTGAAAGTGTGGTACATAATTAGGGGGCTGGAGTTTTACCATCCCTGGGGAAGTAAAATTACCCGGAATTCCGGATATTGTTGAGCCATCAAGGTCATTACTTTAATTTTGATTACATATCGGGTAGACTTGACTTCCACTAGTACTCAATTGGGAACGGCCTCCTAATGATATTCACTGATCTCATTTCATAGAATCTAAAGCGAAAAAAATCTGATCGCCGTTGTTTTAAGGGCTTCACAAATAAAACATCATTACCAAGCACCTCTTTGCACCGAATATATACAGTTCACGTATTTGCTCCTAACTGCAGCCTAATTGCGTAACACATTTTCGACAAATGATTCTGATCAGTGGCCTTAAATTGCATCAGAATTGCAATCAATTTATGATTTTCGAATTGCGTAACTCTACTTTAATGTTAAACCAATCGAGTTGGTTTGGAACGTTAAAGAGTGAACGACATCCTAAGAAAAACTGGGCAAACGTCAATATTTCGTATTGTGTAACCAAAATGACAAGCGATTATCTGCTTGAAACGTCAAATGAAACCAACTATAAATTGGTTTGAAACGGAAGGCGACCTTACTCGTTGGAATCATTTTCCGTTCTACATATTTTAGGATATAAACGCGTAATCTCCATAATTATTTCGAAAAAATGTAAGTGGTAGTCTTCCTGATAAATTGTGGATGTCATTTTGTGTAAAACCTCAATGCTTCAATATCAGTGGTACCTATTTTAAAAATCGAGCCGGTGATGTGAATTTATTAAAATATTTGTAAAAGTTTTCTTCTGTTACAAGTGCTTACCATCTAAATTAAAGATACATATTATGATATTTCAGAAACGAGGCATATTGGTGGCATTTTAACGAAATACTAATTCGTACCTCGTAGGTAGGTACCATAACAAACGTTAACTTATGCCAGAAGCTTAGCAACACAGTATGGCTTTTACTTCATTGGAAACGCAATCAGTAAAGAGGAAGAATAAAAAGCACACTTTGAAGCAATAGAAATCAATGGGTTATGTACCTAAGGACGTCGACGAACATACACACCATACATAGACCTACTTATATCCACATCATTGTCTGTTCAAGGTAATGTCAGTATTATTTACTTTTTATGTGTTGAACATTGAATGTGCCCATCACAGATATAACCACCTTTGTATCTTATATGTTGTTTGCTATGCACAGCAACAATCTATCTCTATAGGTAACTATCTATAATATTGATAGCTTGATAGCAAAGTAAATTGGAAGTCACTTAAAGAGCAAGTTTTCAAAAGACTTAGAGCTCTTATGCTCTTTAGATTAAGGAACACTGTCAGTCAGCCTGCACTACTATCTGCCTGTCATGGAGATGTTGCTTCAATCATACACTACGGCATCATATTCTGGGGCAAGTCTGTGGAAAAAGTGTGCTTCTAGAGCTCGAAAATGTATTAGATTGATGTGCAATATACCAAGTGGATTCATGCAGACCACATTTTACAAATAAAAAAATATGAACTCTCCATAGTAAACTGTTAATGTTCATAAAATCAAATCCAAACTTATTCGAATTTTGCACTAGGGCCAGACACGAAAGACAAGCTGTGCACCATAGCCAGTAAAACAAAACTTTTGCACCAAAGCATGTTTTGTATAGTCCCACATATCTTTAATAATCTTCCACCTTTTCTCAGACCTATGAGCGATATACAGGGTTATTGGAAAAACATCAACAACCTCTTAAGAGGTCATTGCACTCCTTTAAGTTTGGGACCAAACCTGAAATCGCAAAAAAAAATCAGCTGTTCCCTACATTTTGAGGAGTTATACGAAAAGTTGTTCATAATAATGATAAGTGCAATGACCTCTTAAGAGGTTGTTAATGTTTTTCCAACAACCCTGTATATAAATACCTTAAAAAAAAACTACACAAATTATTAATAAGTAAAATGTTATTATGTAATTACTCTAAGAGAATTTCTAAATGACAATACATCGAATCATACTATTTTGTAACATGACTAATTTGTAATTTGACATAATTACTTATTATACTAATTTAATCTAAATCAATGGCATGACAATTTGATGTAGTGTATTTTAACTATGTACCGAACATATATGAATTTTGTATGCCTCAATGGCGGGACATAGCAGACTTACCTGTAACTAACACATCTTATGAACCTACAATCCACAATAAATTATTTGAATTTTAAAAACAAATGTTACACACATATTGTTTGTTAGGTAGCTAACTGGTGAATACACAGTATAGATACCTAAGGCACCTTAATAAGGCTTCCTAAAAGGCGAGGGGATGAATATTTACTCAGCAAATTTACAACAAACTAAATTAAGGGGCTTACAGGACCTAAACGCAAAAAACGCAAGTTTTAGAAACAATAAAAGTATATGATCGACTTCAGTAAAAAAAATCAAAAAAATATATGATATTCTTCAGGATAAATGCTAGGATGATAGTGTGTTGAAAACATAATACAACTTATTTGGTACGACAGAAAAAAATCATGAAGATACCTCTAAAAACTTTTTTTTTACAACAAAAATCATACTAATATAAATACAATCATTATGATTTTTTGTCGGATTATTCTACAAGTAACATACTAAAACTATAGTGTTTTAGTTTTTTTGTCCAAACACTAGATTTTTCGTAAATCGATAATTGCTTCATATTTTGCAATAAATTACCAGCGTTGTGGCATCGCGCTTCTCTTTCTTTTCTATACAATCCGACAAAGACCGCGCTTTAGGTCATGTAGTCCTCTTAAAGAAAGTAGGTAGGCAACTGAAAATATATCTAAGTTTTCAATTACCTATTGTTAATATTATTAGTAAGAATAATTATCAAAGTCAATTATTCAATTTAAAATGCCTATGTAGTAGAAATGTATGTAATGTAATAGCACAGACATATAAAGCTTTATATGTCTGTGTGTAATAGCTAAATATCATAGGCCCATCCTCTTTTTTATCTATTACCTAATAATTAAAATTAATTTATTATAAAGTATCTTTGTGTGGGTACTTTTTAGTCAAGTACCTATACTTCCTCCATCAATAGAATTGTAGGCACCTAACTGTTGTTTATAGCAATATATAGCTGTTCTAATAATATGTTCATAGATTTTGCATTGAAGTGTTTAAGGGGAGAGGCCTTTGTGGATGGTTGTAATATTATAGTGAGGATTTACTTAAATTCTTTTTTTTTATCTTTCAGTTGTCAGACTCAACCACATTATTCAAGAAGAAAAATACTTTCTCTCACAGCAAGCATTACAAAGCAGTATACCTATAAATTATCCATGATGACTTTCAAGAGAAGACTTCAGATGCCAAATTCAACCAATCCATACAACATATTCGTTCCAATTTATTCTTGCCGCATGTCCAAATTTTTCATGTTAAATGTGAAGAAATACTATTGTCAGTTAAGGTTGTAATAATATTTAAATAAAACCACTTTTTTTTGTTTACCATAATATTATGTCTTTCTATTTACCTACACCCAATGAATGACAGTTAATTTAGCTAAACACCACTATTTTCTAATTAGTATCACTATAATAATCACTAATTGTCTTTATAAAAAAAAAGGTTTCTTTCTATTTACCTATACCCAGTGAATGACAGTTAATTTAGCTAAACACCACTATTTTCTAATTAGTATCACTATAATAATCACTTGTCTTTATTAAAAAAAAGGTTAAGTAAGTATTCAATTTATTCTTACATTTTTCATAACAAGTTATTTTTATTTGTACCTTTACAGTTCATAATTAAAACATTTTATATTAAAGCTTACACTGTTATCAATTTACACCATAGATACATATGTTTATATCCTTGTCTTGCAAGACTGAAGATTCAACAGTTTTCTAAAATACAATGATTAGCTTTTCTTAACAATCTTGAGTTAAACTGAAGTAGTTGCTGAGCAGCAGTAGCAGTGGCCGAAGCGAACAGTAATGGGCAACGTCAATCATGCTCCCTTCCATGTCTTCGTAGGTGAAACACCCCGAGAATTATCCTGCAGTGTTAAAACAAAATCAAATTATTTTCTACTCAAATAAAGTACTTAAACTATGTAATGTGGCAAACTAGGCATATCAACTAGTCCTTCATCAGCCCATGGCTGAACAAAAGCCATAGGCCTTGTCATGTTGTGCATTGTTTAATTTCTTCTTTGTTTAGGGCCAGTTTTTCAGTCTCCAAACATTTTTATTTAACCTTTTAACCGCTTACGTCGGATTAATCCGACAAATATTTTCGTGTCCATTCCGCCAGGGTCGTATATATACGACCAAATAACACATCTCGTTTAATCTGAATTATTATTACATCATCACAGCTCGTTTCATCGGCGTTTATTTTTCGTTTTTTGTTTTTTTTTGTTCGGGCGCTGGGGGCACGACAACTCATATAAAGTCGGGCGGTTAAAAGGTTAACATAACACTAAATTTGAATGGTAAACATTAGTTATGTATACATAAAATATATGATGATAAATATATCATAATAATTATTATGTGGGTTGCTGCTTGATCCTTAATTGTGTCAAACAGCTTACCTTTAATTATTAATATGGCAGATAGGTTTTCCATTCTTTGTAAGAAAATCCATTGTTTGTCAACTAGATTGATGTTAGTAGGGCAGTGGTCCTTCTTGTTTTTCAGCTCTTAGCACCGTCTGCAAAAATATTATGATTAATGTTTTGTACTTAGTTGTTATTTGATTAATGGTTATTATAATTTGTTTCAATAAATACTTATGTACAAACATCAATATTAATAATTTCAGTTGTTACAATGGAGGTTAACGGACATACTGTGATAATTATTCTAACCACAACAAATAGCTAACTAAGCTAAGCTAAATAAGTTGCTTATCTATACAACAAAGGAATGATTGTCAGTATGATGTGTATGATACAAACAACATTTGACATCCAAAATGCCTTTAATGTGCCTATTTGAAATAAATGATTTGGCTTTGACAAAATTTTCCTAAATATACTGGGTTACTTACTTGTAGTGATGAAGATATTGACTTTTCGCTATTTGAGCAAAACAGCCTGTCTTAGCGCAGCCAGCGATAGCTCCCATAGAGTGAGAAAGTAAGGACACTTTGTCCCAGTTGAAGTGCTCTTTTTATATACAAAATCATCCTCGCCCTCGGTCAGTCCCATTTGTTGTAAGTCATAACTGAAAATTAAAAACATATTGAAATCCTCGTACGGTTAAGCTTTATTTTGAATTCTCAAAGATCTCGAATTAAGTTGTCATAACTATTATGTGTAGGTACGTGGGGCAGTTATCATTAAATTATTGAGTATTTTAGCTATGATTGCGAAAGGTAAGACCCCCAAGTTTAATCATAATTGTGTATGTGTACCGGAAGTCGTACGACGAAAACCCATGTCCAGGGAGGTCCAAAGCTAATATAGGTCTATCTTTGATGATCATCGGTATCAAAGATAAGTACCTACACGAACTACAATAATCTAATGAGATACGAACAACTTTTTCGTAAATATATTAGGTTAGGTAGGTACTTACTTGTAGGATTATATTGACTTAGACAGACTTAGGTTCTTTTCGCTATCGAGCAAAACAGCCTAAGTCTTGGTGCAGCCGCCAGCGAAAACCTTCTTGTCCTCTATCAGAGAATTTTGCAAACGTATTCCTTCTACAGCAAACCACAAGAAATTTTTTCAGAACTATTTAACATAGGCCCATGTTTCTGTATGAGAATAGTATTATATAATTTTGTATGTTAAAAAACATAAAACAACTATTAATTGAAACAATATTTAAGGTAAAACCAAACAAAGATTATTATGGTTTAAAAGTTTCCTATTTTCATATTAACTTTTGTTTTTTTTTTTATATTACTCAGTGTCAGTGTTGCCAAATTTTCTCCCGAGTCCACTAGAAGTCGCAATTTTTTAAAACTATTCTTATTCTTATTACCGATGTTCGATCGCCGTTTTGGAGGTCCATTTTAAGATTTGAGAATTAACACAATATAAGTTATTCACAGTATTTTTTAGATCATCATACAATAATATCATAAAATAGTTTACTCAAGAAGTTAATGAAGATGTTTGTTAGATATTGTTTTCTTATCCCGGAAGAATGTTGCCGTGGGATTTTTTTCGAAATTACTTTGTTTCTCGATCTCCACGCAACTCAGCGTACATATCCACAGTGGTTTCCGCAATTGAAAGAAATAAATCGTAAAACGTCAGTAGTTTTATGATTTATTTCTCACTTTCACAGTGTTTAAATAAAAAATAAAACATGCCATTATCGTGTTATTATTCGAGTCAAAGTTTAAGTAGTTGATTGTATTGTTTTCTACAAATTGAGTTAGTCTAACCACTAGACAAAACCACCAGCCACTAAAAGCAAAATTTTGTCCCCACCCTTGTGTCCAAACCCCAAGTTTAGTGGAAATCCCACTAACTTGACAACTCTGCTTTTTTACGATTTTATCGTTGGCCACAGATAACTAAAACGTGAAAAATAAAACGTTTCCTTGCGTATTTCAATTATGGTAGTTTTTGGTAGAAGTGTATTATAAAATTGGTTTTTCATTTTTCGGCCATCATTGTACATTTTTATTTATAAGCAGTAGTAGACCATCAGTTGTAATCAATACAAAATGTAATTATAGCAAAATTATTCAGAAGCGAATAGTTCATATATGATGAAACGAAACGCGTTCACGAAACAAATAATGCCTGGTATTTGGTACCCCTCTATACAATTTGCCTCAGTTTGTATCAGATAAAGTTCTACAATTCCGAATATGAATATTGATTGCTACTGCAGTTGGCTTAAATTCGGAATGGCTTTAACAATCAAAATATGTTACGCAATTAGGCTGCTGGTCCCACTCCGAATGCGTCCTAACACGTATGGAGCGACCTCAAGGCTCGGATCAGGCAGCAAGCTTAGTGTCATCCATTCGATGCTTGGAAATGCATTACATGTCGCCAGACAGCAGGACATGCATTAGTGACAATGAACATTATAAAGAAAGTTGGCCCTTGTAATAAGTACTATATTGTTTTGGCAGTCATATTTGTTGTTATCACTGGTCGGAATATGTTTTGAGGAAAGTTTTGGGTATGAATATGAATGTCTATAGTGTAGGAAAGACCGAAGAAACGATAGATGTACTGTGTGAAAGATGATTTGGCCAAAAAGGGGTGACGACTGAGGTGACGACTTATAGCAATCGATGTAGCTAGGGAAAACAAGAAAAGCAGCACCGACCCCAAATATTATACAAATTGGGATACAGGCAGGAGAGTTATGATGATTGTAATAAATGAGAAAGCTTCAATTCTATGATAGCGTAGACGATGCCGTTGCCGATACGGGTAAATGGCATTATTTGGAAAACAGTGAAAATCTACAATTTGTATGATATGGTTTTGTATCCAGGCATCCATCAAAACTGATGAATTCTTAAGAGAGTACTTAATATGACTAAAGTTTTTAATAGCGCAGAGACATTCAACTTCGGAAATATTGGGTCACAATAATGTATTATAACGCATCAAGAGGTTTCTGACATTAGAGTTTGATCGTGGCAAGCGTAACTTCTACCTGTTTATTCATCAGCTTTCTTACGAATCCACATAATTTCCTTTACATATTTATCCCACAATGTATTCATATTAACAATTGACAGGCTCATACATATTTGTCGTTCGTTATAATGAATACTAATCATAGAAATCTTAAACGCCACCTCTCTGTCCGATAATCTTATGTTAATTTAATTAATTATTATCTACCAATACTGAACTAACTATTTTATTTGAATATTTATTCACTGTTCAAGTTATCATTTTATGCCTTCTACCGTTGAAGTTCACTTCCGGTCTGACTACCCTCAACTTTCGATTATGAACCGAATGGATTTAGAAATAATGTTAAAATTCGGCTGCATCATCATCGTTAAAACTACCTTTCCAATTTTCAATATTTCGCACATAGGACTGAGCATCTCAAATATTATACTTGTCTCTCTTTGACGAGTAATCCTCAAAAGTAGCATCCCGGTCTTTGAAAAGGCTCTTCGTGATGTGTAACACGCAAAGGGCCCGCAAAGAACCTTAGAGAATTTAATCTAAAATGAAACGAGACAATGCCCGGGAACTGTACGGCTGCACTATAGAAATACAGTCACGGATTGTCCCCGGGAGATGTAAGTCTATAGTAGGAGATAGATGTGGAAACGACTTGGAATATTTTAATGAGAGTTGTGGAGTACAAACGGGAATAAACAGGGGAAGTTACAGGGAGTTATGGGTGTTACTAATAGCGCCCTGTGGTTTCACACGCATAAGTGTCGATCCCGTGGGAATATCGGGATAAAACTATCCTATGTCCTTTCCCGGGACTCAAACTATCTCTATACCAAATTTCATCTTATTTTTTATTTTTTACGATTGCAAGTTTCGCCTGAAACTGGACTAATCGTACGATAGACTTCAAATGGCATTCATTGATGAAGACCCTTCTAAGGCAACCGTGTATCGTTGGTATAACGAATTCAAGCGCGGTCGACTAACTTTGGGGGATGAAGAAAGAAGTGGTTGCCCTTTGACGGCTATTACGGAAGAAAACGTGCTAGCAGTGAAAAATTTAATCCAAGACAACAGGCGAGTTACGTATCAAGAGATTCAGCACACACTGCAGGTTGGATCGGGAAGCCTTCACAAAATTCTACACGTGCATCTTCGCGTAAGGAGGATACATTCACGCTGGGTGCCGCACAACCTCACCGATGCTCAGAAGCAGGCCCGCAGCAGGAAGCAGCCCGGGTGGAATGGTGCCGTGATATGATAAACAAATTTGAAGCAGGCTCGTCTCGGCGTGTTTACGACATCATTAGAGTCTTGGATTTATCAATACGATCCAGAAGCGAAGCGCCAGCCGACGGTTTGGGTGTTTCAAAACGAATCAACGCCTACCAAAGTAAAGCGATCTAGAAGTGGGGGGAAGATTTTGAACGCGAGCTTTTTCGATTTGACTGGGTACTTGGTGTCAATTCTTTAAGGAACCAAAGCAGCATCAACGCTGAATGGTATACTACCAAATGCTTGGCAGAAGTTTTCTCTGTTGTGAGCAACAAGCGACCAAACACAGGACTTCGCGGGCTACTGCTCCACCACGTCAACGCGCCTTCGCACACCGCGCTCAAAACGAGAGACTTCCTAGACAGCACGCCGGTCAAACTCCTGTGTCTCCCTCCTTACAGCCCTGACTTAGCACCGTGTGACTTCTTTTTTATTCCCGAAAATAAAAAATCAGCTCAAAGGGATACAATTTTCGTCGCCGGAAGATGCGCTGTCAGCGTTGGAGCAGGCTGTAAACGAGGTGTCTGCGGCGGACTGGAAAAAGTGTTTCGAAAACTGGTTCAGACGCATGAAACTTTGTACAGAGGTTAGTGGAGAGTACTTTGAAAAGATTTAATTAAAAAATATTTACCTATAGAACATTTTTTTTTATTTTCGCAAAACTTTCTGAGGGAAGTTCTGGTCTGATACAATTTAGATTACCATCGATCCCAAATAAAAAAAATAAGTGGTAAGAATGGGGACTTCCTTGGAAAATACTTAGGTACTATAGGTATTTGTAGAGGTCGACGTGACAGTTGGCTTCAGGAACAGGGTGTGAGAGAAACATTCAGCTTCGACCGGTACCCGGAATAAGAATCATTGCCCCTGAATGGTCATATAATAGTAGTTGCGTAGGTGCGATGACACGTCAGCGTAGACGGGTGCGAGACGACGACGTCACGGGAGCGCCGCCCGGCCTCGGGTTCATCGGCTCGCGCCAGGTGCGTTCACACGACAACCATTATTTCCCGTTTTTCGCGCTATTTATTATAAAGACATTATTTTATTCTACACTGATTTGGCAATGCCCCTATACAGGGTTGAATTAAATTAGCTAGCGAAACTCCACAGACGTGATGGGTATCGATATCTAAACACATTAACACAAAAAAAAATTTTGGTGTTCTATTTTTGAGATCAACGACCGCTAGCGCGACTACATGACCTAAAGCGCGGTCTTTGTCTGACTGCATAGAAAAGAAAGAGAAGCGCGATGGCACAGCGCTGGTAATTTATTGCAAAATATGAAGCAATTATCTATTTACAAAAAATGTATTGTTTGGATTAAATAAATAAAACACTAGTACTTTATTATGTTGCTTTTAGAATAATCTGACAAAAAAACCATAATGATAGTATGTATATTAGTATGGTTTTTATTGTAAAAAGAAAGTTTTTAGAGGTATCTTCATAATTTTTTTCTATCGTATCAAATTAGTTGTATTATGTTTTCAACACACTATCTACCTAGCATATATCCTGAAGAATATCATATATTTTTCTAGTTTTGTTTACTTTAGTCGATCATATACTTTTATTAGTTCTAAAACTTGCGTTTTTTGCGTTTAGGTCCTGTAAGCCCCTTCTGAGTTGAGAAAGTCAGTTTTTTTTGTATTATCATATTTAGAAATCGATACCACCCATCACATCTGCGGAGTTACGCTACCTAATTTATTTTGACCCTGTATATGTAATAGGTGACTGAATTTATTATTAACTACAACTGAAAGCCTGCAGAGGGCTTGGGAGGCAATGCTATGTCCCTAAATCTATTTCTAAAACAATGATGCGTCGTTCGCGTATTTTAAATATGAGCGCTGTTTTGCTTCTTCAACGACTTTAGACAGCCTAGATTATTCGATAGTTGATGACTAATAAGGCAATTTATTAGTTTAATGATTCAGAATAATTTATTTGTATATCGTTACATTAAGTGGGTAATTAGAGGCTGTCACTAGCCGCACGACAGCTGCCTGACCCAATGAATGCCAAAGTAAAAGGTATTTTTGTTAATATTTGCATAATAATTTAGTTACTTAAATAATTATTTTGGGAATAATCAAAAATCGTAGAATTCGAGACTCTGACTTTAGAAGTTATAGTATAATAAACCGTAATTTTCTTTTGTTTTAAGCTAAATACTTAACTAAAACAACATTTTCAGTAAACTTCAGTTACAAATCAGTGTGTAAACAGCCGCTACATTAATCGGTTGTTTTATAAATAAATCATTCAGTCAACACATTATAGATGCCGTATAAAAATTCGTTCACAACCGAAGTGTTTAATTGATTTGAATAATATGGAAATCGGTACGGTAGCGCGCAATATCCGCGGGAAAGAGACAGACATAGGTCTGTGAGGACCGCGCAGCTGTGCTAAGGACGGTCGTTGGCCCCGCGGACGCCCGCAAGTGAACTCCGAATATTATCGTGTGCGTTTATTTATTGTACTGGTCCACTCTCAGAGATCCCGCTCATTAATTCCTTCGTGGTTGCACTACTGCCGATTGACGCACTGTTACGAGATCCCAGGTAATTATTTCCAATAGATTAGTGTTGCAATATCAGCTTTCAGTTTTGTCGCTTGTATGTAACTTTAGAACGTATTTCGTAGTATGTAGTTAAGGCGCTAATGCTATTAATAGAATTGTTCAGTTATGTCATGTTTGTAGATTGTTACGGTCAATTTACTACCGCGTACGTATCTATATATTTTTTAACTAGCTACGTCATTATTTTTTAAATTAATCAATTATTTGTTTTTGTTGCTTATGACATATTTTGTCAAATAGAGTTGTAACTCTATTAGAAAAATGTTGTGTACAACATTAAATAGTTATAGGGAAAAATCATAATTACTTCCTCCATAGCTAAAACCTCATTAAATTCATATTATTAATTTAATTATGACCCTAATTCTAACTCACCAATGCAATGACATTAACACTACAAGCTGACGTTGACATTGAAAATGATGTCATCATCGGTACATATCCTAAATTCTTTTCCTATAGTTTATCGCGAGGTCATTGGCTCGGTGACGACTCCTGCGCCGGTATACTCACAGCCGGGTTACTCATTAATACAAATAATAATTAAAACAATAGCAACAAAGACACTGAGTAGAATTTATCGAGCATGCCATAGATCCCATGGTTTTGATTAAGTTGCGTTTATATAGACAAAGACAATTATATTTATGTTTTTCTAATACTAATTACTACTCTTGGGCAGATAATAGTGAAACACGATAAATTTTAGCTATTTCTGACTTGTCAAACATAGTGTCCTAGTTCACCTGAACTGATTATCATCATCATTACAAAAAGTATTTTGCATGTGGTATTTGCCAGTAATTGGTTGTGCAGTTAGATTTAAGACAGAATTACTTGTATGTTCCTATCTGTATAATATCTGTAACAACTGTTGATGAACCTTAATTAATAAAATAAACAAATCATATCATCGGTATTAATGAAAATTGATGAAGGTCGTGCTGTCATTTTCACGTGGGACAGAAAATAATATCCAATATTTTCTGCTCTTTTCTAGCAGGCACACTAGAATATCTGAGTTACTACAATATTTGGAGGCTAATCTCGACTCGAAGTATAAAATGTAATACACGGATTATTGTCATCTGATTCAATTCATAAGGTAAAGTAAAAAATCATACAATTCTAAATATCACAAATATGTATAAATACGTTGGAAAATGCTGTTAACAGTAACTTGTATAGTTTATTTATAACGATAAACATTACGATGATCTTGAAACAAAGTCGTCAGGTTCATGGACATGTGCGTCACTTCCCTGATGACATTGAGGATAATTATGCATACAATACAATACATAACACAAACACATAGCGGTATTTAATACAAGCTGCAGTGGAATCAGGGACTTTTACAAAAAAAAAGGCTTGAACACTTCGAAAAACGACTCCATGCGATGGTCAATAATTGATATTTCAAGTAAGTGTGGATTATTAGATATTTGAATAGCAATCGTGCCTTGTAGGAACATAGGTATTTCATTTACAAGTTAATAACTTGTTTTACCTGATACAGTAAATGTATCTACAATAATTATTTAATTGTATTACATTGTGAAACTCCTATTGAAATAGTCATAATAAAAATGTACAAGTATTCAAAACAATACGGTTCGCTGCAAAGTCTCGATACAAGTGACACGTAACGTTATTTATAGCCGTACACTCGTACAGTGGTAATATTTTCACATTAGCGAGTAAACATCGGTGTGATTGGACGTTTATCTGAACATGTGTAACGTTTCATATCTGGAGACGGGCCCTGCGGAGTCATTGTCACGTACACTGTGCATACAGCGACCATTGTGGACGCACTGTTTACCAACCTTATCAATAACATGCCGGGCCCGGTGCTATACCTCCAGCTGTACGAGCGATGCTATCAAATACTTCACTTCTTTTACCTAACAAACATCGTCCGGCCACAATTCTAATTCAAAACTATGGCAGGTTTCTTGAATGGTGACGAATGTCCGTTACTGCGAAATTGTAGGGGGCCTACGGATTTCCCATTTCTTGGTTTGCTGTCCTCGTAACTAGTTTTGTTATGTTTTGAAAAGTGGATGACGTTTTCCTTTTTTATCATAACACATATTGCTATTATATTACTGAATTTCGCGAGGGCGTCATCAGTCCTAAAATAACTTTCCTCATTCCTACATATCGCCATTCTCATTCATACCTTTTCACATAAAATCGTTTTCACAGCTCGGCTATAAATAGGCTTGCTCGCTATATTACGGTATGTTCTATATCTTGTAGTGTAGTAATTGTCATGCCGTCAGCGGGTTCAAGTTCGGGCGGACGACAATGAACTTGGCCGGCCATGACTCACGCATGCCAACCATCGGAGTTACGAAACCATAAACATTGAGCATCTGTGCGAATGCAACTGAATGCAATTGAGACGGCCATTGTCCACGCACGCCCTTGACGATTGAGATTGATTGGCTTTTATTACCTTCGGCCAATCAAAGAGAACGAATTACTGCCTAAAAATGTTTTTGCCCAGGAATTTCGAGGGGTCATAATGGCCGTTGATAGCATGTGTTCCGTTTCCAGGAATATTTCAGTACGCGACTTGTTTTTGTTTTTCTTTATTCAAATATCTGCATTGTTTATGTGTCATTATAATTTTGCATTTGACTGTGTATGCATCGCATGTTGGTCGACTTGGCAATGTTACATGGCGTACTTACAACCTTTTCTGCATGACGATAATAATTAACTAAACGACGATGATAACAGAAGTAAATATGACTATGCTAACAGTATTCTGAACAGATAAGTGTTTGATTATTCGTCATTAATCCTGTGGTCACAGGATCAAGGGGTATCGTATTACCCAGTAACTGGGTTGTGGAGGTCAGATAGGCAGTCGCTCCATGTAAAATACTGGTATTCAGCTGCATCCGGTTAGACTGGAAGCCGACCCCAACATAGTTGGGAAAAGGCTAGGCAGATGATGAATCCTGTGGTCACAGCAGATGTAAACTTGCTTTAGAAAATTAACAAAAAAAACAACCGACTTAAAAAAAAACACTACAAAGTTATAAATAACATTAATTTCGGAATTCGGCGTCTTTGGTTCCGCATTTTCGTTTTTTGACATAGACTTCCGAAATTTATGTTATTTATCACTTTTTAGTGTTTTTTTTTTAAGTCGGTTGTTTTTTTTGTAAAAAAGTTTTTATTTTTCACTTTTTAGTTGTGTACACAAATTCAATTAACACTAGTGCATTGAAGAATTGAAGACACCGACTACAATAATTATAAAAATTCGCATAGATATGCCGGAGATGCAGTAAATTTATGCATATAACTTCGTACATAACAATAATTACCTAATGTATTTTATACTACCTGTAAAAACTTTCTTAAAATATGTAGATCACATTACTGAAAGAATTATTATCAAAATTGGTTCATTCATTTTTGAGAAAATCGCGGACATACAAACATACATACACACTGGTGGAATACAGAACCTCCTTTTTTAAAGTCGGTTAAGGCGGAGGTTCCCGAAAACGGTCAAAAAGTTGGTTTTTTAAAGCAGTGTATCTCTTAAACCGTAAATACTTTTGACCAAAGAAAAAATTATGATATTTTCAAGTCTATCTTTAATACAGTGATGGAACTGAAATCATAAATAAATATACATTAATGCATCAAAATAATGTTCAAATACACCTCTTAATTTTCTTTAAAAGCAGTTTATCCCTTCATTAACTATTTTAATTACAATTAAAAATATACCATTAAATGTCTAATGCCAAACTGCATTCAGTGATGGATTATTTATTATTAAATAGTTTTTGTAAATAGATAATTGCTTCATATTTGCAATAAATTACCACCGTTGTGTCATCGCGATTGTCTTTCTTTTCTATGCAGTCCGACAGTGACCGCGCTTTAGGTCATGTAGTCGCCTTAAAAAGATTATCCTTCAAAACTCTCGGATAGGGATTGAAAATATGTTACTGTAATTAGAGTGCTGGTCAGATAGTTCACAGAAATTCACACTTAGCTCTACTATGTAGTAATTGCGAGGCCCAGTTTAATGAGCAGTGGACATTTGCAGGGCGATAATGATGATCTTACTGTAACTATTATTGTATGATAAGAGTTAGCGAAATGCTGAGCGCCTATTTCATTAACAGAATACGTGGAATGACCCTTCTACTCAGAACTTTCATTAATTCATGATGCACATAATTTTACAGCTTTTGTTTGAGCATCCTTTAACTACTGCGACGGCGCCGCGTCAGGAATGAGCCAGCAACATATTCATATTTCTCATGTACTAACCAAACCTAGATGCAAATGACTTGTGGTCTTGAAATCATTTTTCATGTAAGTTTAGTGATTGGACTGGTCCACTCAAATCTGTGTGGTACTTTCCTCAAAAGACCATTCCAGACATCTACATGGTCTTCACATGATCTGACCAAGATTACGTCTGGACTTTAAAAGAAACTGTGACCTCTGAGTTTGATTCGGCCTTTCTTCTCAGAGTAGTCAGATAGGAAACGCCGACCTCATCTAACTTATTTTTTTTAATATGACGTGTAAAAGTGATTCCGATATCCTATTTATAGAATAAACAATTTCATTTAACAAAAAAAGGGTTGCGTGCATTATTGTACAATGACTTTACTAGTTATGATCTTCAGAAACATTGCTTGGATTGATGGACATTCTATTCTTAGTGGTAGGTACAAGTTTTTTTACTAAGAGCAGATTAAAGCAAAAATCAAAGGTTACAAATAACATACCTACTACTTGAACTACTTAGTAGGTACATATGTAAGTATATACCGCGATTTGGTTATCCATTCTACTTCCTGAACATTAACCTCACCGTGGCTTCATTGGGCACCAATCACGACCTCTTAAATTAATGGAAATTATATCCCTCTGAACTGATCACGAAAAAAACGTGCATAAACTACACATATTATACAAATATCAAATACAGTCTTAAAACAAGACCTTGGCATAATATAAGGTGTTAATGACGTCACAGGTGGTCACAGCGTGTCCAATGTCACCGCCCGGTGGTCCCAGACACTGTTATATAAACACGCGGACACAACTGATAATATTTTTGTTTTTGATCACTCCGTGTTTGACCGACTGACTAGCAGTGTACTGTGCGGTTAATATTATACATGCTAATTGTAAATGGTATGAACAGAGGGACTTGTGGCTAAGTAATAACAGCCGCACGGGTCGATCGATCAGGTTAAGCTACGCTTGCCGCGGTTGGTCTGTGGATGGGTGACCATCTTTACATACCAAGACCCCTCCGTGCCCCAGAAAGCACGTTAAGCCGTTGGTCCCGGCTGTCATTTGTGGATCTTTGACAGTCGTTACGGGTAGTCAGAAGCCCGAAAGTCTGACAACCAGCCTTAACCAAGGGGTATCGTATTACCTAATAACTGGGTTGTGGAGGTCAGATAGGCAGTCGCTCCATGTAAAATACAAGTATTCAGCTGCATCCGGTTAGACTGGAAGCCGACCCCAACAAAGTTGGAAAAAGGCTAGGCAGATGATGTAAATGGTATGAAAGGTCGTTTGCGTGATGGATGTGTAGTTTTTTAATAGTCTAACAAATACGTGTGATTTGTATGATGTAGTAGCTATCTTTCTCCACATGTGTCTAAACTTTGAAAGTCAGATTATTAAGTATAAATAACTAAATTCGTAATTATTCTTGCAGTATTTCTTTATGAAAGAGGGTTAAATTGTATTGGATAACATCAAAGTCACATATTTAATAGGTGTAGTTTTAACTAGTTTTTAATTTAATCTACAGTTTTAAACTAACTAGTGGGCGACTAGTCAGTACATCTCTATTTCCTACGTGTCATGAAACTTCATCGTGTGCAGTATCTATTCTTTCCAAGAAAACACAATCTGTAGGATGCTGCATCGACCAATACCACCGCATTGCATAAACAAGCCATTACACTGAAGCATTGTTATGCACGACTAAAAGCAATTTGATGAGCACACAAAATAGCAGGAGACTTAAAAAGAAACACTTTATATTTCGAGCGGCCATTATTCCCTCGTTTACGAAACTAAGAAGTACTGAAACCCGAAGACTCCCGAAGCGAAGCGGAGGTTCCCGAAGGAATGACAAGCGAGCGCTTTCCGTGGAACGCGGAAAACGTCGGCACATGTTGAAAATACGGGTGGGCATTGACCCCGAGCGAGCTTGCCTGAACACACAGCTGTTACAGAATCTAGCGCGGTGCATCTCGTGATGCGTTTATTTATGTTCGCCGCCACCTACTACATACATCTCATAGATCTTAGATAAATGCCGCATTAAGAGCCAGATATTAATTGAACTAAGATACGTTACTCACGTTACTCATGGCATTTTTTTGGATACTTAACCAAACCACGTGGAGGTTAGACAGTTTTTTTCGGGTGAACAGTTTTAGTTACTTTAGCTAAGTTTGTTTTTTCTATTATTTATTGGCAAATGTGAGCATTTCGCAATGTGCTTTATGTTGTGGTCCTAACAAAAAGTAATCTAATAAATCTCAGAAATTGCCGATAAATAATAGAAAAAACATGTTGCATAAAACGTGTTGCCTTTACGAAACTTCTAAGATCCCAAAGGAAGAGACTCGCCATTGATCGTAGGTATGCCATCGACAGACGCCAAGGAAATTCTATATTCGGCCTTGTTACTTAAAACCTGCATGTTCTAAACTGTTTAATTACATCCGTGGCAATATTTGCAATTCCTTAAGTTTCCGATGAATCACTATATGACTTGTCAAGTATAATATGTACATAAAAGGTTGAAGACGTCTGGTATACATAGGCTTTCCCTATAGACCGCTGCGAACGATTTTCGGGAACATTGCTTGTCTGAATTTTCACGCTTGGGCGGATATTCGTACATCATGTACATCAAGGTATGAAATTATGAATATAATATGTTAGTCTGTGCTCATGGTGTAAAAAGTAGGCAAGGATTAATTATTTCAGTTTGACGTTTCGACACTAGATGGCATAACCTAAACGTATACCTATAGGTATCAATTGCAATCGTTGAATTTTCCTTTTCTTTTACAATAATTTGAAAAATTAACTACGAAACTAACTTGTTCTACCGCCGCGACCAGTACTTAATAAAATCAGGAGCGTATGTAACAGAGATTAATGAAAGTGCAACATAGAGGCGACACTCTCTACGAGTGATGTAGCCACTAGCCACTAACCACGAGCCACCCCCGTTGGATACGAGCTTAAGATGGACATGATTGATCGAGGGAGAAGACACTTTGAGTTCCTATGGCGTTTTGTGTGTTGTTGTAGTTTTGATATTAATGCAATCAAATCAAATGCTTACAGAGTACAATAGTTTTATTTTGCATCAGCGATGTTTAACTCTTCTAAATATCTAGTTCAGTCCCTCATAAAATAAATCCATAGGTATGTCTTTTCAGGAGATTTTCAAAATTTTCGCCATATTTAACGACGTAAACTGTTTTCTTTAGCAATAATAAGTAGCGTAGTAATAAGTAACAATCAAACTTTAACGTCTTGCCAACGACCTTTTTTCGAACAGTTTTGTTTTTTTTTTTAACTCAAAGCCTTGGATATAAATGTCGTTCAATTTTATGAATAGTTAGAGCATATGACGTCTGGCATAGCCCAGAAGCTATTAATAAGTATCTAAGACGATAAATATTGCTTACCAATTTCCTGCCCTGCCTTCCTGAAAAATAATTCATCGGATTTCTAAATCTTAGAAGCAAAACTAAAATTTCAACATAAGCAATAACATTATGATTTCACGCTAAACCCTGGCAAGTCAGTAATATAAGTAGGTATGTAAGCGCCTAATTATCTCCAGTATCCAGTAGTAATAAATATCGGATAATACGCAAAACTGTCCACGTTTCGTGCCACAAGCTTCTATCAATATTTCTCTGCCTATTGAACGATATCGATATATAAGGCTGGGATCTGACTTGTATCAATTTTCTATTTCCTCATGCCGTAGTTTGTTGAGCGAAGTTTCAATAAAATAAAGAATAAGTGTAGCGACACACCTGCCGAAGTATACCCGACGGAATTTCGATGTGCTAATTTACAATGGAAATTATGGGCGTAATTTCTGTCTGAGATAATTTAAAAAGCATTGTAGTGTAGTAGTAATCACGTCGATTTTCTATCGCGTAATTTTCGGCAATTGTGTCGTTACGCTGATGTCGCAGCCCTATATTTTCAATGAGAAAAAAAAAACATTTTTTTTTTATCGCCTTTGCCCTACAGTGGGACAACATAGGCTCAAATAAAAGAATATAGGGATGGCGGTGGGGTCGAAACTTATCCCGAGATAAGTGGTCAAACCTGGAATATGCTCACCGGCCTACTATAGGCACGGCGAAATACTACATGTAAGACGCCAGCTTTACGAGTGTTCGCAGTAAACAGTACATATATTAGGGATTATTACAGCACACACGTTTAACCGTCTCTTTCACCGCGAGCCGACTCTCTGATCTAGTTCGCGGAAGAGAATTATGCAATGGCTTGCACACTCGCTCTGCTTAGGTGTTAATGGCGAATTTTGTACTAACAAGATAATAATACGTTGTCGACCTGTCTAGCTGTGCGTTAAATTGTAAGTGTGTGATGTAACCATGCATCATTGTAAGTTGGAAGTTCTAAGTGTTATTTCAGGCAAAATTCTAAAGTTTTATTACATTTAACCACTTTTGGCTTTGCCATAACGGGAAGGAAAACGGCTTTAGATCTGTATCGTTTAGCAAATAAATGTTTTTATAACTTTAATAAGTAACATTTTATAATGTCATAAAGCACGATTACACAAGATAAGGAAAAGTATTTATTACACAAAACTCGGTCTATGTTATGTCGTTTTATTGATCGGTTCTGTTAACTTACGCAACCAACCGACGCGAGAGTAGGGAAACGTTAAAAGAAATGATCCCGGAAAATCCGATAAAAAATTCAATCCCGGGACATTCTAACCGTGTCCGGGAAGAGATTTATTGAACAAATTTAAAGCCAATTAAAGCTAACGCCGGCTTAACGCGCTGCGCACGCGTCGAGCCTTTTGACAAATGTATTTAGAAAGACGCTGCGTAAAAGTTTATCTTTCAATACCGCGAAATGATTCGTAAACAACGCCAACGATGTGAACGCGGATATCTTTTCCTTTTTTCTTTTCACTATCCTCCATACATAAAGATACCAACTGAAATATTTTTCACAACAGGTTTCTTTTTCAATAAAATTCAATGGTGAAAAAAGTAAAAGAAATAAAGAAGGGGTGCTTCTTTATTTCTTTTACTTTTTTCTTTCATCATCATCGTTCATACATATCTATAGGTACCTATCTATACAGCCTATACTATCTATCCCATTGTTAAATGTTTTCAGGCTTCTTCGTGGGTAAAAATAAATGCAAGGGGGATAATAGTAGCCATTTACTATGTATATTCATAGACCGGACATAACAGACCAACTTTACATTGAAGCACTATTATATAAACATAACGTGTTATTTTACTTTCATAATAGAGTCTGGCTAACGCTCACTCTCTTTCGTCTATGAAGGGTGTAATATAAAAGCCCCCCCGATTATATTAACATGAAAAAAGATTATAAAAAATGTGATACTGCATAGTGGAACTAGCCCTTATGGTAGTTTAAAATGCAATCTCTATTGTAATCACAATACTGCAGACTACATCAGTCTGGCTGGTAATCTATTGATACTTACATACATAATCAGCCTATAATGTTCCCACCGCTGGGACACAGACCTCCTCTCGGTAAGAGGGAGTGGGTTGTGTAAGGAGCGGTGGTGATGAAATAATTTACACAAAGTAAAGCGCCTGTCTGGATTCGAACCTACGACCTACAACTCGTAAGACGCGGCCGTTACCACTGGGCCACCACAGCTCTATTGATACAAAAAGCTAAGCTACCTTAAGAAAGGTGAAAAATAGCTAAGCTTTAGCAACATTGTCGTGCTTGACGAAAAGATAAAAGCTCGTTGAAAAAATACTTTCAATTTTCCTCGTAATTTTGATAACTCAACATAAAAATATCTCACGGTTTTAAAATTGTATTGTGCTTTTAATTTACGCGTTTCACATTAACTTCACATTTAATGAACTCGACGAAAGACCATATCCACAGCAAAATCTCACGTCTTGGTCGAAAATAATTCGTACTAAAAGGATGCGTAAGCGCAGCCCAAATGCTCACTTAGTCACTTCGTTAATTTCGGGAAGGTGCACTGGATCCTTTTTTTTTATTTTGACTGAGCGGAGATGGCACATTTGTTTTTAACTTTTTTTTTTGTTTAGTGTCGGATTCCAGCATGCCTTTGCGCCTAATTCGTTTTGAATATGGAATGATTTGTTACTGGTTTCATTGCATTAGCGTCTGTTTGCTCTGATGGCCACACGCATGGACGGTCATTCATTTTCATTCATTGAGTAACGGATTGTGTTTTATTTTTATTGGACTTAATTGGACGTGAGTCACTGAATCCATTAAAACATTAGGATTTCTACAAATGATATATGTAATTTGTTTTCCTATCTCGTACTCTTAGTAAATTGTAATAAAATATTTACAGTCATAATGCTATGTATTTTCGTAAAAACAGAATATTTGTAGGCGTTAGAGTTACGTTAATTTCCCCGAGACTCGTATAAGGGCTTCCCAATATTCAAAGTCAAGTGAAAAACGATGATTCATGAAAGGTTTTTAAAACTTGAAGATCGTTATTTTATTGTCTTATTTGTATACCTATCAAGTTTCTGCTTTAAGTGTGCTCATGAAATTTATATGGTGCAATAAAAATAAAAATCCACTTCAAGAACATTATTTAGAATTTCGATAGAGCACACCGGAAGGCGGAAGCGTTAGCGGAGGTCGTTGAACCGCTCGTCGAGTCAATGTCAGCGTCGGCGAGGCGTGGGTCCAAGATTCGGCAAGAACAAGGGTGCGTACTCGGTACGGGGTAGCAGGGTGCAACTGTCGCGGGGTAACGACCGGGCCGGGGTCGTCGGCCGGCGCCACGCGGCCGAGCGACCGAGCCATCCGATTGATTGGAGCGGGACGGCACTACCTCTTCATACCCTCACGATCTAACTACCCCCACTCTTAATAGGGGAAATAACACTTTGTTTCGTAACAGATAAGGTATGATTCAGTTTGTCCACTAAATCGGCGATAGAGCGTTTGGAGTTCGGATACGGGGAGGTAACCGACGCACACAGCTGCGTTAAGGGAAGTAGTTTTGCTCAAAATATTGATTTTTCCGCGGGGCTCGATGGGCCGCGTGGCACGCGCGCGTGTGCGTGCGGTGTATGCGTGCAGT
This sequence comes from Hydraecia micacea, assembly GCA_914767645.1. NCBI lineage: Eukaryota > Metazoa > Arthropoda > Insecta > Lepidoptera > Noctuidae > Hydraecia > Hydraecia micacea. The sequence goes on along the minus strand of OU611779.1, from coordinate 6,008,124 downwards.
GCGCGCGTGTGTGCGTGCGCGTCTATTTTGGGTTGAGCACGTGGTCGTAGTTGTTGCTTGTTGACATGCGTTTTTATTTTTATGACGGCTTTACGGTTTGATCGGTTAATTGAATTGCATCATTGTTTGGAATTTAAATCCTTGTGATTTATTATAGACACTGTTGTAGTGAAGTACGTTTACCTATGCGGTTTTTCTTGACATATTGACTATTCCATTGCAGTTTTTCGCAATAACTTCCCGAACATTATTATTTAAGTGGGGATGAAATCAGTCTGTCAATCGTTAATTACCTTATATGCTAACATCGATTTGAGTACACCTCTTTCGAACATTGGCCCGTTTGAATTTTAATATATTATTGCTTACGTTATGAAAATTCAATATCATCTGTTTGCATTACTTCTTGGACTCCCTCGCATTTTTTTTTTATAATTAGCCATGGTAGAGATTGCAAATTGATTTCTAAAGTATCCAAACAGACAGATTAACTTAATATCACACGCCAAACCTTGACGAAAGGTATTGTCTTTCATATTTTAAAAGCGAAATATATATATTTTTTCAAATCATGTCATTTTAGACTCCAGTAGGTACCTAATCTGTATAAATAAAACAAAGTCGGGTTAGTTACACCATTTATAACTCAGGAACGAGTGAACCGATTTTAATGATCTTTTATTTTTTGGATTTTTCTCCGGCCTAATAGCAGAATATCTATTAAAACATGGGAAAAACTCACGAAAAAAAAATTAAGATATTCATTTTCTCATACATTCGTCCTTATTAATTCTGAAGCGGTACGAAGTTCGCCGGGTCAGCTAGTTAGGAATAATATAAACGACTAAATATGTTTATTTAGTTATTTATTTTCAATTTTGTTTAAACTAATTTTGAAGACGAATTGATTTCGTTTACTTAGTATTACTATCTACTACGTAGATACCTACCAGCAATACTAAAGAAGTGTTGAAGCTCTGTGCAATTGTGCATTCTAACTCGAACTCATAACATTTAAAAAGTATAAGTCTGAGTCAGCACTTTATATCCAGACAAGACTGCTTAACATTTTCTTATTCTCAAGGTTCAGTGGACAAGAGACGACTCGCAAATATATACACACATAAGTACTGAGTTCTTTCTGTGTGTATGCTGAATATATTATTAGCTATACGTGTACGTGTGTATAGTTATCGATGCACAAACACAAAGCCGGTTCCGAGGACTCACGCACACCAGCTCACCACCTTACCCTTGATTTTGCCAGCTCAAGGTCTCTACCCTCCCAGGACGTGAACTCGCACCCTCGGTACCCTGCATAAGTCTATCCCCCTCTAAAGTGCGGACACCGCCGAAATTTCCCGACCAGGAGCCGGGGTCGACGACCTGCAGCGACATACGTATTGGTAAATAAACATTGATGCTGGGTTACATAACAATTATAATGTATAGGCGGTATTGATTCCACGTTTTGATTGACTGCCGGAACGGTGCAGGATGTGTTTTGGAATATTTTGCATTTGTTTTGTTTTGAAATTTTCTGGTAATACAACGCGGAAGTCATTTATGTTGAGAATACTGCCTTGTTGCAGTGAAACTGAATAGATTCACGTACATATACAACACTTAGATAATGGCGATAAGTCTCACTAGATCGTTATTTTAGAAAGGACTACTTAAAATTCTTTAAAGAAATGCAACGTCTTTTCCGTTGTATTTTTAGTGAGAAATTATTCAAAAACAAATTATGCATACACGAACCGAATCCCGAATACGAATGTAGTTGAATTATTGTATACTGTTTTGAATTGCTTCATTTCATCCCTTTTACGTCGTGACTTATGATAACATAAATAATAAAGAAAGAAAAATGCGTTTATTGGCATTACAGCAAAAAAATACACCTTGGAACTATAAAAAAAACAAAAAAAACGTTATAATGCCAAAATATTTATTTAAAAACATAATGACATTCATCATACAACATTCAGTAATCTCATTTACTCACTGGTTTCAAACGGTATGATTACTGAAAACATTGCGCCCACGCCCACTGTAGAGAAATCCTTCTAAATTAAATATTCAAGGCTGATACATTCTCTAGAGGGAATGAGAGGAATGTAAGCTGAGTTAATAGTAGCTGAACCCACCCTTACTAACAAAGTAAAACTGGCTTCATGGGTACAATTTATTTATTTATATATACTTTATTCTACATCAGAAAATTCATAACAAAAAATACAATTAACACTACAATACATACAATTGTATATTCCTACATACGTAGGTAATACCTGTATATACGAGCTCTTCTAACGACTTTTCTTGCGTAGAGAGATAGGTAAGTGGTTAAGACGCCAGCAAGTAGATCCTTAAATTATTTTAAGGATGAAACTTAGAAAATGTTTCAATATTAAATACTGGTACCGTGAACAGATACTAACTATGAAATAATATTCGATGCTATATCGAACCATTTCATACGAGAATGCAGCTTTTATATAAGTCAAGGACCATGATATTGATAACTAAGTAAGAGCTGCATCCACTTATAATAAGAATAAGTTTAAAAAATATCATAGTATTTTCTGTAGAAGTAGGTACAAAAGTACCGCATTGGTACCGTTTTGATGTTGTATTGTATTATGAGACCTTCAGTTAAAGTTGCACTTGAATAAAATTAAATTGCGTATGCAGATCAAAAGTGGAGAAACCATTTCTCATAGAAGTATAAACAGACGGTTTTTCCAACTCTTATTAGAAATAACTTTCACATAACATCTAGATGAACTTGCAACTTTATTGCAGCGTTGGAATCTCGACTGCGACACGGACATTAATTCGAATCAGTTCGACTTAATTTGTAGACCTACACAATTTTATATGGACAATATTTCAGCAAACAAACTGCCATTTTAGATTAAATACGTTCCACGACGAATGAACAACAAAAACTCATTATAGTGAAAAATAAACTGGAGTCCCATAGCAGGCGCATCCTACTCGGAGCGTTTGATTACGTGACGGTAGTTATTGCCATTGCGGGGGAGAGGGGCAGAGGGTGTGCAAGCTACCCGACCTACCCCCCAGGACCTACGCCAACACTGCACCGATGCACCCACATCTAGACATCTAGCTATCTAGATAGATGTCTGGACAGTCCCGCACGCACACCGACGCTCCGCCCTGTCTATGTGATGCACCGTTGACAATATCTATACGTTCTATGTACCGCAGCATCTGTTTACCACCAATACAATTTGTTAAATATGGGGACACCGTGCAGTTTATTACCTCACTGTTCTTTTGTTTATGTTCTAAGTATTTATGACGTAAATAAGTGGTGAGATTAGATGTGTGATGGTACTGACAATCAACTGGCGTCTGCTGATTGAGTTGTTGTCAAAAAGCTAATTTGAGGTACAGAACCATGTAGATTTTTAGCGTCATTTAGTATTCTAAAAGTAGTTTAGTAGTAGGCCCAGTTAAAAAATCGCATTTTTGGTTAGGCATGCTAGAAAAAAACAAAATACAAAAACAGATTTATTTATTTTCAAGTTCCGTGGAAACTTGTTATTGATACTGTTATTGACTTAATAAAAAGATTGCAGCTGAAGCGTAACTAATGTAGTTTTTCAACAGTACCTTTCTCATATCACAAGCACGTGTCGTCAAGCGAGTAAACCTTGTAAAATATTTTAAAAGAGTAACGGTGGGTTTCTTGCCCATTCTTCTCCATACGAAAACTACCTTTTGGTTGGGGCGACTAGAATCAATTTCGTTTTATTGTAATGTTTTGACGTTCAAAAGTGCCTTTATTGTGCCTATTTGAAATAAATGATTTGACTTTGAGTACAATACAATGAGAGGTTCTTTCTCTTTCTCAATATATTGGAGCACATAAAAAATGCACCAACATAACAGACATGAAGAATGACATTATGCAGCAAGCTTCAAGCCAGCGGCAGCCAGCCTTACCTTGAAAGCAATCTTCCAGCAATCAAAACATAATAAAAAATTCTTCATACTAATTCGTACGACCCGACCTACCCTAACATAGCTCGGTGCACTCGCACTAAGACCTGAGTCTGTGTGCCTAGTACGTGCAGCATGTACCACGCACACGCGCACACCCAATATTTACGTGAAGTTCAATTATGCTATTGGAGAGGGAGGTAGACATATACATGCTATCTACATGTGTTTGTTTGCATCTGAACTTTTCAGCATAATGTTGCACTCTGCGTCAAGGACAAAGGATGTTTATAAAATGTTTTGCTAGCAATACATTGCTTTCTATGTTTTTTTTATTGGAATTAGAATGTGTTCGATTGTGCTATCTGATTTCTCATATCATGAACATACAAGAACTTGTGATTGGCTTACAGTTAGGGTGCAACATTGTCATCGTCGAAGCACTTGACAAATGGCCTGGTGATTTGATAATTGATATATTAACTCGTGTTTATCTATTACTAGTATTTCGCACGGGTTTTCCGACTTGAAAAAAGTCGATATTTCTTTATTATAATTATGTATGTTTAATATAATGTTTCAAACAGATAAACCTTCCGGAAGGAATTGTCTAAATTGTGAATACTGCATCAAAATCTGTTGCGTAGTTTAGAAGATCAACGCGGGCACACGACAGACACGAAAAGCGACTACAATTTTTAAACATGTATGTATATAGATTATTAAAATCACGAGCTTTTGACACTACCGAAATATTAACAATATCTAATATGACATTTGTTCCCAAAAATTACGGACGATATCAATCAATTAACCTTCATGGAATAATACGAACTTCACATTAATCTAATCACACATAAAACCGAAAATAACAACATAATATTGAAATTATGTTATTACAGTACTTATTTATGTAAACAAAGTATCAAATTAAATAATAATAACCTTGAATGAGACCAAATCTTTACCAAACCGGAAACATTGAACTGTTTGTAAATTATTATACGATACGGACCAAACACGTGTGTGAAACATAAATAAAGCAATAGTTTTAAACAAATACAAATCGAGTACATCCAAACTATTAACTAAAATATTAACTTGCTGGATATGGAAATATATTTTATGGCTCGTAGCAGTTCGTAGCCCTACAACTTTAACGCAAGATGAAACTCTTCAAGTGTTGCGCTTGAATGCCTACGCCGTAGCACTTGCTACGAAGTTTGCGTAAGAACGTTTTTTATAATTATTACTGTTTCCGTTTGCATATCGCATTGTTTATTTACTAGAAATGGTTACCTTTGTTCTGACGGTTTTTTTTGTTAATATTTGACAATTTGTTTTTTTTTTTGTCGAAAAAAGTATGTAGACGTAGTACTTTTCAAAACAGATTAGTATAGATTAATGAAATTTACATTACTGTTGGTTTATTTTATTTTTTTGCCAATTCCTATAGTCGGAGTTTGAAATGCGACGGAACGCTACGCCACGCTAAGTAAGCGCCTATTTGTATATTCGCGCCATCTAGTGGCGAGCGGACACAACGAAAGTTCGGCGATTCGACGCTAGAGAGCTGTCGTATAAAGTAATTTGCAACGTGCTATTGATACTGATAATGTTTGAAAATGTGTTTATATACATGTATTATGTTATTATGGCTTATGATCATATCTTATTATTATACTTTCACACCTAACATTGTTTTCTCTTCGCAATTCCCCGAACAGATAAGGTGCACTAGGGATATCTATTTGTTGAGATATTCCTATTAAATAGTCGAAAGCACTAGTAGTTTAAAATAGTACTTTAAACTATAATATGCACCACTAAATCTTAAAATACTGCGAATTTAATAACCCATATAAATGTCCCATTTTCATATTTCTCTAGAAATGCAATAGATGCTTTGTGGTCGCTGAAACCGTAACATGTTCTGGGAATCGTCCTATCCTAGGATCGCGACTAAGGAGTTGAGAGTATGATGACTAATTATTTTTGGGCGATTTGCCAGCCGGCAGACCGAAATGTGAATATAGGGCGTCCGGCGTTGTTGCTCCATACACAACACTCCCAAAGGTTAGCGTGCATCTCTTTCAGATGAGTCCAAGTGTCATAAAATATTATGATGTTGACACAGTAAGCTCGCAGACGTACTCGTATCTAACTATATTTTTTATGGCTTCGATTATGAAATAGGCATATTGTGACACAAAGATTGAATGAATTGGATCAGATTGTTTACGACATGCTTGAATAACTGAGTTGAAATAATCAAGCAGCCTGCTGTTTCGTCGATGCGTGGACGTTCCAGCGCCTTAGGCATCTTCTGGGTACGCTCGTTCCATCATAGATCTCATCCATGGGTTTCCATCAGCCGTGATCAAGGTCAAGAGCGTGCCCATTCAGCAATAAAAAAAAATTAAAAAATTTTAGACCATCCAGTAATTTCTTGAAATCACATTTTCATTATAATTCTGGTTTATCTTCAAGGAAGCTTTACTTTATAAAGTAAGTACACGCTTTCGACTTTGTTTCAAAACTGGCCTGAAGACACACAACATATATATCAAGCCTGAGATTTCAGCACCTGATACTTCAGCGAATGCTATCGTGTTTCGGAATCAAGAGAGTAATGTATCAAGATAACCCCATTTCTATGGGAACTGTGTGCGAGGTACACATAGATGAAAACTGTACGTGATCAAATATTGCATAAAGTTTTGTTATGGCAAACAACATGGTGTGCGAAGCCTCCTAGTTTTTGTTTGTCTCAGTGATCGGAGCAACTGTCCTTCCTGTTTTTTAAGGAATTAACTACCTACCTAAATAAGTTAACAGAATGATTGTAAAAAAGTTAAAGCTTCTCTGTTAAAAAACGATCAGTTAAAAACTACGACCTCTTAAGTTACGAGTAGATGATAATTTTAAATGCGCCGTAAATATTTAATAATTTTGTTTTTGGGTTTTTTTTTTTTTTTTTTGTTTGTATTTTTTGTATAATGTCAAGTTGAATTTAGCCTATTCAGAGTTTAGATGTTAAGATTGCATATATTTAATGAGATAGACATTCAACTTGAGGATCTAGGTGACATCTGTTTAAGCCACTGTCTTTCACAAGACCGAATTTTCATTTCCTTATGACTAACACATAAAAATAGATGGACAAATAAGTAGATAATATTTTGCAGTTACGATCCCAAGTAAATTAAGCAGATTAAATTAACCTATTTCATAATGATATAGCTAATTATGGAGTATTTGGAGTTCTGAACTTTTGTCTTGACTTTTGAGTAACAAAGTAGAGGTAATTAAGTTTCACTATTTATACAAAATAAGACTCTGTATACACTTACTACATACAGAGTCTTACATTGTATAAATAGTGGTGATGGTGGTAGTGTAATAAATATTTTGAGTGTACAGCTATTTAGTACATTACCAATATTCTTTAGAGCAGTGGTGGCCAGGTAACGGCCGCGACTTACGAGTAGTAGGTCGTAGGTACGAATCCAGACAGGCGCTTTACTTTTCTTCACCACTGCTCTCAAAACGGTGAAGGAAAACATTGTGAGGAAACCGGCATGTCCTAGAACCAAAAATTCGAAGACATGTGACATCTGCCAACCCGCACGGAGCCCGCGTGGTGGACTACGGCCCACTCCCTCTCACTGAGAGGAGGCCTGTTTCCCAGCAGTGGGAATATTATAGGCTGATTATGTAAATATTCTTCAAACATGGACTTTTTACTACATCTAATACATTTAATAATTTCCTATATTTTATACATCATAAAATTAACATACAAAAGTATTATCTCCTTTTTTGGATATTCGATCAGAACTTCAAACCGTTAACACAAGGTGTGCTAGCACCTGCTAAGCACGACAATCACGTGACTACGATTGAGAAACCGACATCAAATTGACCCAGTCCAAACCACCCAGCCTATGGCACTGCCGCATCCGCGATCAACAAGTACTTACGCACTGACAATCATGCGCAATACATTGATACGATGAATTATTATAAAAATTTGGGCTGAGCTATTGAGGGTACTCGAGTTCAAACCGAGTTCTAGGACAGTCTGTCGCAACTGGCAAGTTCGGAACGCTTATCGTTATCAAGAAAGGTATTTTGTATATCAAGTGCGCATTATACACTCGCTCACCCAATTCCTGAAGATAGTCGGTAACCTCCTTAACCGACCTAGATGGTGAAACACCTTTTTCCTGCTTTAATCACTATTACTAGCAATATTTCGATGCCCTCTCTGACTTTCTTATGAGCTGTTTGTCGAAGATATTGTTACACTTATGCAAAAAAGATAGGCTGTAATATGATTGTATACAGCTGTATATCTTTAGAATAGATCAGAGCCTTAGAATACTAGGAACCCTACAAATAAGCAGGAAGTTTATTGTAATCGAACTCAGAGCCTATAAATGTTCTGTGACGTCATAAAAAATTTTTCTGATATTTGAAGACTTGAAGCCACTAACGACTGAAAAACTAAATTCAAAAGTTTCAATCTTTTTAATTAGGTAGCTAGATATTTTTACCAAATTTTAAGACTGTAATCTCGTGGAGTGTATTTGCGCCTGTGACACACTTTAACACATGTATTTACTATCTCCAAGATTTTTAGTTCAGTACAATTTAAATTGACGTAGTTAGTTTAAGCGTTTTGATTAACACCAGTAGTCAACCCTAGAACATGTAATAGAAATAGAAAAGTTGTACGTGTGTGCGTGAATTGCACTTGTAGTGTTGTTATGTGTGCAATAAATACTTTATGTATCCATCTCTTTCCTTCTCGACATTTCACTGATAGCTATGGCCTTGTCTAGTCGCATCTAATGCTGGCATTAGTCTGTTTACATCGTGCTGCTACTTGCCCCAGTAACTGGCTTGGATATTTGCACTTTATTTTAAAAGTGAAACATTATTCACTGTTTTAGATTGTCGCGTTAGTCACACACTGAAACACTCCAATTAATACTAATTTTGTAGGTCACACACTTACACAGCGTATTTATGTCAAAAAATTATGTTTATACAGTTGCCAAGCCAAAAAAAATTTACGGTCATTGGCATGGTTATTAAGTTTACGCGGAAACAGTTATTTGTGTTGAGCATTTAATTAACCAATATTTTCATTTTGTTTCAGGTGAGTCTGATTTATTTTTTGAGATCGAGCTGATGAACTGGTAAGTACCTAGCTATTGCATTTGCATCAAAGATCGCAACAAACCTGAAGGAGGTACCTATAAATTTTAATATAATTGCGTAAAAGCATGATGTTTTCTTTGAATAATCAACCTGTTTGGAATCTTTCAACAACACGCACATCGCCGCCATCTTTAGCACGGTGAAGTTTGGGTACTACAAGATTATTTACTATCTTACTGGCACTTACCTAAATTACTTGTACAAGTGCACTAGCTCATCAAACGCTCCAAATGTCCCTGTAGCGAGTGTTGACTGAGCCGGAGTGTTGACCGGTATGTAGGTTACACCGCGCGAACCGGCGAGCGCCCCTCTCGCCCCTCCACCCCGCACACCACGCAACTACTTCTATGATCCGTGCACTTTTCAACAAGAAAATGTCAAATGCACACTCCTTGGAAAGAACTGATGCATACAGCGCAGGTACAGACAGAAATAGGTTAACAAGAAAGCCTTTGTACTTGCTTGTTTCTATGTAACTGACATTCTTTGAGAAAACTCACAAACAAATCGATTGCACAATTTATTCAAAGAGTAAACTAACGTAACGGAAAGTGTTTGATAATAATCGATACTATACAGGTAACATACCACTTGAAAATCTCATTTCATTTTTGAAATGTCAAAGTGCATCGAAGCTGCATATCGACTAGCAACGGAGGAGATGGTAACTATAGTTAGGAATTTGGGCTCTGGATCGTAGAGCGACGGCAATGTGCCACCGACCAATTCTATTATTGGACGTGGGCCTATGTATTATATTTATATCAACCGCTACCCGTGGTCACTGGGGCAAGTTCGCTCGCTTCTTTAAACTCGCAATAAAAATCGGACAAGTTCGAGCCCGAGACCGTGGCCAGTGTAAACACTCCATATTTTTGCCAATTTTCGTATTGATCGTGAAATTAAAAGAGAAAATTCTTGACATTAACCATTACGTTTTAACTGTATTTCTTAGTAATTGCATTGGCTAGACCTTGAAAATCTATTGGCAATAATGAATGTGTCAGTGGATATTGAATCATAAGAACGTTACAAAATCCTAATGTAGACATATTCAAATGTTGTGGTATTATGATATATTTAGACTATAATATACGAACCGTTTTATCATCTCAAGGCAACGCGTATAAAGCAATGATAAACGAGTGACCATCAAATTAGGAGATCGACAACCGGCCATGACTCTATTTACAACTAACTATATCTTCTAGTCGAAAAAGTCGAAGGATTTTTGTGATAATATGAAACAAAATTCACACACACCACACACATTAATGCGGTAACACAGTCAAACTGATTAAATGATTACCTATATTTTTGAAACATACATATTCATGACAAACATTCGTGTATTCAAGGCTGTTTGTATATTATTGTGGCTGAAAAGTACAGAGCGGTTCTGGTACTACTCGTATCTGCGTTCGTTTGTATGCGAGTGAGTCAATGTGTTCTGCCCTATATTCCGTATGTCCATTTGTTCCCGCAGTCGAACGTATTTTAGTGAAAGTGCGTTTACAGCAACTGCCAAGGTTTTAACACCTGCATTGAATCGTTACAACTCATACATTCTTATAACAAGCTATTTGTAGGAAGTATATGGTAAAAATGGCGATTAAAAACTGAATTATAGTTCGTTTTGTAATCAAAGAGACTAATCTGACATTTGAGTCTTTTTTGCTTGCGTTTTTTTAGTATAGAAGTTTGACATTACACCTGTCAGATTAGTCTCTGGGATTAAAAAACGAACTATAGGTGAATAAAAGCGAGAGTTCTTATATAACTTAAGAGATGCAGCTGCTAAATCTAGGTACGTATTATATTGTTTCGTGTTAGTCCATAAATGAAACAAAAAGTCAATAAACACCGTGTGCATAAAAAAAAAATTGTATTCTGAATTAAAACTGCAAGCACATGACGTAAAGTCGACCACATATTTGAATTCTCTTCTTTATATTAAACGTTGAGTAATTAAAATCAAAACTTCACCATAAACCATTAAATCAAAAAGTAATGCGCGACATTTGGCCGTCCGCCAAATACGGCGAGACTTCACTCAAGCGATTTACAAAAGTGCGTACAATGATCTCTCTTCATTACTATAAATTACGGCTACCAAGTGAAAACAAAGACTTACTTTCGAAAGTGCAAGCGAAATGTGCTTCAGTTGCGTATCTTGTTCTCGCTCCATAGATCATCTTAGAGAACATTAACGAATGCGGATGTTTCGCAATAGCTCTGGTGATTTAGTGAGTGCGCCAGCGTTAGTCGATAGTCTCGATACTCGCCACAGTCGTTACACACGAGTGTCCGATTCGAATTGTACTCGATTCGGCCACGCCTGTTTGTACCCAAATATGTTGTAGTGATTCTGATTTGTCCTGAGTTGAAAAACCCAAATCTAGTTTAGTGAATGAATCTCGGAACTTATTCGAAATTGAGAGAAACTACGTAGTCGTGGTTGGCAGCTACTTTTATTAACCCACACGAGAAATTTTGTTTTAAGATTCATAAAAAGGCTGTTAAACTCTACTTACTCTACTAAACTGGACATATTTAAATGCTCGTATATCAGACCCTGTCATAAGTCATTTTTATTCAACTTTGACTCCTCATAAAGCCTTTAGCAAAATAACGGTTTCAAATTAGTTAAACATCCTCTAACCGAGTTTTGAAACCATCCCTATTCCAATGTAGGTACTAATCGACAATCTCAACATTTAGAATGGTTGTGGCAAGTTGAGATTAACAATCAAATTAGAAATGCATTTCACATTGCACATGTAGAGTGCTTTTACTTAGGGGTGTACGGTCACCAAAGGAGATAAGTAACCAGGGTCGTCGGCATAGTTGAAGTTTAGTAAGAAACCGATGGATGTTTTCGAATAAAATTTAATTTTTTTTTCCGATGAATTAAATTTATTTCTATAATTTAAGATAACATATAAACTATAATAATATGTACATTTATATAAAAAGTAAAATAATCATAGGGCATCAAAGAATTCGTCCGCATCGCTGTCAACAGGAACAGTGCCCAAAAGGCTGGCAGCATTGCCACGTTGTATGGCAATGCTAATTCTTTGGCCAAGAAATAGGCCAGCCCTCTGGTCACGTGAAGAGTCGACTAACCGCTTGGCGATATCTCGAAAAACCAAGTGGGCACTCGGACCCCATGGCCCTAGTGTTTCAACCCCAAACGGCTCGAACATATAACTCCCAATTAGGTTGCAATATTTTCGCCGTTTGAGGTTTTCTGCACCTGCAGCAGCCGCCCCAGCACAGCCCACCGTACTAGGAAGATGGGATGGCGCAAGGGTGTCGACACATGTTGCATCCCACAAATTTAATTTAATTAATATTTTTTTTTAAATAATTCATTTCTCAAATTAAATTTCATCCAAAATTAACTTCACAAACGTAACTTCAACTATATCCGACGACCCTGGTTACTTATCTCTTTTGGTGACTATACATAACTGAGAGCGAACTGACATTGCATTAATTTCAGTTCGCTAAAATGACTTTAAGATCTGACCGTAAGTCTAACCTGACTTTAAGGTACAATAAGTTTTGAACAGCTCATTGTAGGTAAGCCTTCCATTCGAACAGACTGATTTTATCTAAAACATCAGCAAAGATACTTATCTAGGCAATATGATTTATCTCACAGTCATTTAAAGGCCATGCTTTGATTTCCTAACAATTTAATCGATAATTGTGTGACTAAACATTAAATCAAATGATGACATTTAGAAAACGAATTGAAATTGAATCCCAGAACTAATTTCCAATTCTAGATACTTTAGGACTAAACCATTGCACTGCAAATTGCAATAAAAACGTTGTTTAATTTTATGAATGATTCCCATTGGCTCATAGCATCATAGAAGCATCACCATTGGTCGTTTGAAATTAACTCGCGGGAATATAATTGGCAAGCTCCGCTTGCGTTTGCGCAGTTTTCATTACGCTGTAAGGCCACGTTACGCGGATGAGGTCAGGTCACAGACCTTAATGCATATTGCACTTGCTGAGTAATTGGAATGTTTTTATTAACGTAAGCAAATAATAAAAATTGCTGTCATTAAATATTACTGTGCTGTGTTTTGTCGTAACTTGTAATACAGTTTAATTCCAACAAGTAGAATCACGATTGCATCAAGGCCGAGTAAAGACTAGGTCGCTAGTGGATACAACATTGGGTCAGGATACTTGACCTTGTATTAAAAATATTACAAGTCTTGTTGCATAGTGGCACCATTACTTCAATACTTGGTAGCTGTACCGACTTTCAGTTTTTCTTTGATCAAATCAAATGTTTTAATACGGAAAATAAGTAAAGTTAAGACCCATCGTCCACGACTCTATTCAAAAGTAGCGTATTATTTTTGAGTAACGTCGTGAAGGATAGGTCTAAGTATCTACTGTGTCTAGAAGCAGTAAAATGCAGCACATAAATCACATGTTTCAAGACAGCATGAAGACTAAATACAGGATGGAATCATCGACGCACAACCTGATATCTTGGATTCAGTATATGATACCCCCACGATATTTGTTTCGGTTATTAAAAATAAAATTGACAACGTAGGTATTGCACTTTTTTATGAAACAGCAGATTTTTCTGATAACCGAAGATAAATTTCTACTCTAGAGGGTCTAGAATCATGTGCTGAATTCATGGCTTCAGTGTGTGCGTCGATATCCCTGCCAGTCTGTGTTTTGCAAATACTTACTTGTAACTAAAAGACAGTCTTATCATGAGGCTGACAACCTTTTTTATTTAGTGGAAAGTTCCGTATCTACTTAGCTTTATCGTTGTCCTCTTTAAAACCCAAAAATAAATATATTGTCAGTTTCATCATCATCTGTCTAGCCTTTTCCCAACTATGTTGGGGTCGGCTTTCAGTCTAACCGGATGCAGATGAATACCAGTATTTTACATGGAGCGACTGCCTATCTGACCTCCATAACCCAGTTACTGGGTAATACGATACCCCTAAATATATTGTCAGTTTCGACCTTATATTTTCAAAGACATCATATAACACAGATGGATCAATGTTTAATCACGTGTTACAGACAGATCTTCATAAATATGTAACAAATATCTGTAATTCGATCTAGTACATAAATAAATACTTCCAGCTTACGGAGCCAAACAGAAATAAGCTGTTTTTGAGAAAACAAGACAACGTGTTTACTTACCTAATTTTACTTTTTGTGCTGTGTATCTCTGTTCTCTATCTGTTCTAATTAAGACTAGTCGTTGTACGATTTGTGGGATTTGTTCGTCTTTTTGTTTTGGTTCACTATTTCATCACGCATTACTCTGATAGCGAAGGTGTAAAATGTTTCATAGAATCGTATACTCTTCTTTATCAGCAGTGTAATATGAACTTATCTGGACAGGCTTAGCTTGTAGGTAACCCTTAAGAAAGCTTGTTTATTACCGAATACACCAGAAGTTCTCTGATTCTCAGTTTTAATTTTTTGAACTTAACCATAACAGGCTGAAGCTAAGTTTAATAATGATCTATACTAATAATAAATCTAAAGATTGTTGAGCTGCTGATTTGAAATAATTTTTTCATTTCATAACCAAATTCTTAAGGAATGCTATAAGCTATCATAACGCTAGAACCCTTAAGAGCCAAGCGAAAAGAAAAAAGTTAGAAAGAGAAAACGAAGTAATAGCGCGGGCAGGCGATGGGATGCGGTGGTAGCTCGGGGAACAATAAATTTCACGCGGACGAAGTCGCGGGCAGAAACCAGGCATTTATAATGTTATTAGTATTAATAAGTGTAAAGAGAATGATGATTCTCAAATTATAAAATCTGTAAATTCTCTCTCTCCACAAAGATACACGAGCCACATGGCCAAACAATAAAATAGGCACAAATTAAAAAAGAAACAATCAGGCCGATGCCGCGATGGTTCCTGGTAACCTTAAAAACACACATACAAAAAGTTTGTATCGATGTTTCGTTTTTGCTGACACAAATACGTTCGGAAGAGGATCTGATATTTAAGTCTTCTCAAACGACATAGATCTTGATTCTTGAACCTCTGTTCTAAGAAGTCATTTTTGTGTTGGCACTGTATGCGTCCGGAGTTTAAAACGTCGTGTGGCCCAAGTCACAGACGGCTCGCGTAGTTCAAGTTGAAGGTACTTCTGTAAGGCCATTATGACGCTGTAAAACTTATGTATGTGTCATAGATGATTCGTAAAAGTTGTGACAAAGGAATGGTAACTCCTTATTAAGGTTAAGTACACAGATACACATTGTCACGGTGCTGAATAACTTTCATTGTAATACCGACCTAAATTTTTTGTTCCGTCACAACATTGAACTTAGCATTCACGGATTTTTAACTATGATTCATATATGAAAGTGTGCCGATCAAGATAAAGTTGTTTTCAATATATACGATAAATACTGCAATAACAAAAATGTAGACATATAATAGCAGTGATGTACATTTTTATTTTTTACGATTTGACCTAAATAAATACAGATTATTGTTTTATAAAGATATATTCTTAGTCATCATCGCTCATAGTCGCCTGTTACTAAAGTTGTCCATTTAATGTGATAACATAAATGTTTGTTTAAAACAGAATATTACGTGTTGTCTGTAATATCTTTAGATTCATAATTCAACCACAGAATTTATCATTATCTGTATTGATATAATTTAACAATATCAATAATTATTAATCAAAGGAAAGTAACACAATATTTTTATGTCGTGGTGTTATTATTAGTAACGTAAAATATTGCTATTTATCGACGCTTGATTAGTTCTATTCATTTATTCGTCTTCTTATTCAACCATGCATCTGCGCCACTCCAACCTTGCAACTAATCCCGCTTTCCAGTCTTCCCTTAGACCATCCACCAGCGGTCGGCGGCCGGCCTAGTTTCGCGCTAGGAATAGGCGCCGCCCCCGCTTCGCGCCCTACACCAGCCAAGTACTGGCTTGTTAAAGGACACATACAAGCTTTTCATGCTACTTGCCGCGCTGCTTTCAAACACCCTATTATACCTGCTGAAAGAAAACCTCTTTTGATTTACTGCTTTTTAGGTCAGAGGAGTTTATCGTCTGTTTTTAAAGCTGTTTTGATCTGTGAGCCGTTTTGTTTCTTGGTTTTATTAGTCGACGTCTATATTGTCTATGCGATTACTCAATGCCTTGTTATTTCATCTGGGTGAACAGTTTTGTTTTACTTTAACCGCGTGAGAAGGAAGTGTCCCCACTTTGGTGTAATATTTCACTTACATTACTCATTTCTATGCATATTCATTTCATCTGTAACTTAGAGAACAATACATATTTCTAATTAGAAAAATATGTACATTTGGAAGTACTTCCTCTTAACTTTTAGCAATTACTTTTACTGAATACCATAAATAAAGTAAACATTATAGCATCTTGCCCAAGCGAGCACGACAATCTATCGGCTCGTTAAAACGAGCACGTGAGCACGTTCCATTAGGCACCCTACAGACGACCCGCACCCAAAGAGAACGCACTTCGCACGCGCAAACACTCGCGTAGGTATTGAAGTGTTAGCGGACCAATGGGACAGAAAATTCGTGTTTTCACTATTGTGAGTGACTCACAAGACATCATTGTTTTGAACTCACAATTTTTTTTTTAAATCCAGGTGGAGCTTGCTATGCTTTACCGCAATTTGCACTTTTCAGTTTCAAGATTAGCCTTAAAATATAAGCTCGTAGCCAAATTCTGCATTGATTGTATATAGATTGCTATCGACAAGCTAAGAAGAAGCTATACAATTGTTGTAAGTTTAAAAAAAAGGTTGCATTGGTAATATCCTTTTCATTTCTCATACTTGGAAAGTAGTGTAACTTGCTTGATCCGAATAGCGGTGGAAGACGCTGCTTCCACCTTTGGGCGGGAAAGACTCATAGTAATTGCTTCTTTCTCTAGGGCGGGAATGAATTTTAAAAATAGAACTAGGTTAGGTAGTCACTTACGATTTTTTAAATTATTATTTTTTAACAGCCAGTGTGAATTAAAAAAAATACCTATTAAGCGGGAGGCCCGCGGCGGTAACGCAGTGTGTTCAACATTTAAAATTTTAAAAAGACTATACTACATATAATTTGGCGGGATATTAACTCTGTAAGCTGTACCGAAATTCAAAAACATGGTTTTATAGACTAATATTTGATTAAAAATTAGTTCAAGTGATTCTGAAATGTTGCCCCAGATTCGGTTAAAGACGAGACAACAGGCAAATCGAAAATCTTTTGCCAGAAATTTCAAAAGAAATATAATTAAATACTTACTACATACAATGATTTTATGAAGTGGCGAGCAGACAAGAAAATAAAATATTTTTTTTTTACTTTCCTTACCTATATTCGAAATGAAAAGTAGAGTGTTTAACACGGATGAAAGTCATCAATTCCTACTCGGACTATAGTCTAAATACCTCGTATGGGTATGGTATTCCTTTCGACCCTTGTATAAAAATCTACTATTCTTCTTTGTTATCCCTTTGTCTGAAACGATTTCATAATTGGTTATGTATTTTTTGCACAATGTAGGTACCCATTTCTTTTCCTGAATAGAATAGAACCTTATCTTAATTTTCTTGTTGCCGGTATTGTCACTGCTTTTGAAATCCTCCTAAGTACTCCACAATAAATTCTGCGATAAATTGATTCCATCTTGGAGTAAGAAGCTTATTAGAGTCTGTCATAAATAACTCAAGCATACAAAACTTAGGATACGTAAGACTAAAATCGATTAAACTTAATAAGTAGTAAATAACTTCGGTCGTCGTAAAACTGTGTGCAAGAGTGCATTGCATCACGAAATAGATGGAAGTACCAACAAGTTCCAACATTATGTGCGTGTATGAGTTACGGCTGTGCGACTCAGGCGCATCGCAGGGTTGAAGCAGGCAGCTTTTCTTCGATTTTTGCATCAACGGACAGACAGACAGAGAATCTTTGCGTTTCTTTAAAGTGACGAGTTGGAATTTGAAACCATGGACACTAAACCTTATAGTTATTGTTTCCCTCAGAGTGTCTTTGCATTAAGCGTATATCTAGCGTAGTACGCGTCCGCGTGGACTCGTACTACAGCAGCGTAGCAAGTAACGCCTACGCGGCGTAGGAGTTCACGTCGCTTCGCATTGACGCCCTATAGACATGATGACAATAATTTTAATCAAAAACTAGGTAGCGTTGTGTTCACAGCGCGGGTGCTCAGCGCCTACGCAGCGTATACGGTACGCCCACGCTGGTTAAACACCAGATGTGAAGACACCCTAAGTGATCAACATCTTCATAATAAGAAAGTTATTAATAAGCCGTTTATTGAAACAAAAGAAAGGACAGATGAATTAACCAAGCCCAGAATACGCGGTACAGAGGTAATCGTGTCTAATTTATGCAAACTTTTACTCAGTTGCAGTCATTATCTTATTTTTTGCAGTGTCATTCCCAACGGCATAATAAATGCAGTTAGATGCAACCCTAGCTAGCTCTGCAAATGCATGCGACGCGGCGCAGTCCTTCGATTACGCTGGCGTATGTGTGTGTTGTCACTATTCTTTACGTGTAATTGCGTAGAACTCGTGCACATACACACACACACTAACAGAGCTCAGTCTAGGCGCAGTCGCTGTAATGAGCTAAAATTATTTGCAATTTCCTTTCTGTTCCATCTATAAGCAAAAGCGACACAACTAGGAATTCGCTAACATGTGTGCGACACATGTATTTTGTACGTGTCAAGTTTTAATTTAGATTATTTTTTATTAGCAGGGGTTTTGGATAGTTTTACGGTTGCTTAGTAGATATTTCGAAGATGGTTCATTATCGTTTATGAAGTAAAATATACAAGATAGAAATACCTAGTACACTTAGGTACTATTTGACACCTAAAAAGTAAAAGTAGTTTCATGTCTACATCAGATAAACCATGTCTAGAAAATAGAACTCTTGAACACTAGTCAACCATTCTTCCAAAAACAAACAATTAATCAGACCTAAATATCGCAAACATCGTTCAAATTGTTGACCAGTAGAAATAAATACACAAACTACCCACTGTCCAGGTTATTAGCCCCACGCTAGGCTGACGACCTGACCTGAAGATGTAACAATAGTAACATAAGAACACACTCGCTTGAAGAGGCGGCGCCTTCGCGACAACCTAGGTACGTCCACTTCATAAATATACCGACAAAGGGCAGTTTGTTTCACAAACACACAAACACGCAAACATGCTAACGATCTTTTTTCTCAACACGAGTCAACAACATTTTAAACAATAAGCTCCAATTTATTACTTAACAGAAACAATCAACACTGACAAAAACTAATAAAGGACCCGCCTGTCCCATAAATAACCGCGAAGACAAAACAAGATGAGAAAAAAGTGCATTTTATTTCGTTTAACATCCCAAAATATCATGTTCAAGGGTAGAGAAAAATATTCACAAGAAATTGACACCATCTCTAACCTAGATTCAATCTTCAAATCTAACGGATCAATACATGGTGTGACCCGTAAAACGTCCATGGGGTACATGGATGGATGCCTTACTCGTGTAACGCGCGTGAACTTCGACCTGGGTTTTGGAGGTCATTAACATTTGGGCGGGAACTGGGTCGGTGCGTCGTCGGGCTGCAGCGTTGTCATGGCAACGCGCCGCGCCGCTTCCGCCGCCCTAGACGAGGCCCAATCTAATGCCTCCAAATTCCCGCGTTGTTTAGGCAAGGCGGGTCGTATTACGTTATTGTTAGGAAGCTATTTATAGACTTTCCTCTTGACTTGTCTTCTTATCTTTGAGTTGTTTGGTTTTATCGAACGATTTAATTAAGTAACTATTTGTAATTTTTTGTTAACAATGGTTAACAGTAACAATAGCTAAACTAACACATCATCATCTGCCTAGCCTTTTTCCAACTATGTTCGGGTCGGCATCCAGTGTAACCGGATGCAGCTGAATGTCAGTATTTTACATGGAGCGACTGCCTATCTGACCTCCACAACCTAGTTCCTGGGTAATACGATACTCCTTGTTTGTCAGACTTTCGGGCTTCTGACGATCCCCAACGACTGTCAAAGATCCACGAACGACAGCCGGGACCAACGGCTTAAGGTGCTTTTCGAGGCACGGGGGGATCTTGGTAAATAAAGATGGTCACGCATCCACGGACCAACCGCGGCAAGCGTAGCGTAACCTGATCGATCGACCCGTGCGACTGTTAGACTACTTAGCCACAAGCCCCACTTATACATACTTAGCTATATATAGCTAAACTTACACATAGGTACTTTGTGCATTTATATGTATAGAAAATCGTACATCAAAGTACTTTTTCTTAATATTTTAACGTACACAAGAGTTGCAATATTAGATAATGTATTGATTGACTTTTCGTCTGCAAGGGATCCCAACAAGCCACTCGCGATGATACCGCGAAGCAACCGCCGGACGCATGTCATACGACCACATTAACTAGGGAGCTGACGCATTTCGCTTATTTTTTATTTTATACAGATTTGTAGTTAATTTATTCGTCAGTCAAAACACCTCCTTTTAATCTTCTTAAATTTGTTTTAAACCTGTTCAAGGCTTCATGGTCATAAAATCACAAGCTATTTTAGGATTCGTTAAAATCTAAGACACTTCCTTATAGTTTTCGTTTTTCATTGAACTTATTATTGAAATTATTTCTAGATATGCTTTATATATCGGGCAAAGTCCTTATCCATGTAAAATTAACAGTTCAAATAATACAGACACCGTTGTAGGAAATCCAAAGCGAAAAAGCATACGTCTTGTATGAATATTTTGAAGCACTAAGTTAAAAATCGTAAACACGTACTTACCAAGTTGCACCAAAGTTGTATGGGGTTTTCTGTATATTATTATGGTACTTGGTTATTTGACTCTGACGTAAATATAATACGAATAACAGGAGCACGTAATTACTGACTCGATGATGACTGAAAGCTAAATAGAGCCAACTTTGTTTTTTTTTATAGCATGCAGCTATAGACAGACATTGCATTGCGATAGGGCATTACAAAAACTTCCTGCAAAATGCTCAGATGTACCTCATGCCTCATGTACCGTATGGTGAAACATTATTTTTATTTCTTGCACAATATTAATAAAATAACGAACAGGTCCTTAAAACAAATGATTAATTGTCAGAAATCCTCTGTTTTCGTAGCAGCAGTATGCCGAGCCTGCTTGCGTCACCATCCCGCTGGTACAAGGGACTTGAAAATAGGTCAAAAGGGGGCCGAACCACTGTCACTGCCATAGCACACAGCCACAGACACATGCCGGTGTGTATACTCCTAGCAATCTACGAAAATCAATGGAGGCACGAGTAACGACCTTCGAAATTTCAAGAGGTCATCTTACCGGTACTTAGCCTACGCCTAACCTGGCACTTTGTACGGTTTCCATGGTTACGCTTCATGTATTTTGAACCGTTGTGTAATAGGGGAGTTTTCACCGTATTTATGGTATTGGTGTTACATTTATCATTGGATGATTTAGTAGGAAAATCTTGTTTGGTGTCCCTTGTGGAATCAGAGGTAATTAAACATTTGTAAAGGTGTGTAGAGATGAGTTACTAGTAATTCGTTGGAACTGGTTTCTATTTATTGCAATATAACACAGTCACAATAGTTGTATACTTGAACAGATTTATTTATATAGCTCAGATTTCTTTTGTAAAACCAGAAAAAGTCTTCTTTTTAATAGGCTCAAATGTTACTATAAAATATTTTTACAAAGATACTAAAATAAGTATACAATGGAGTGAAAATAAAACGTTATTTTTATATAATGTCCACTCAACCGTCAAGGGATGTGACCTAATTACGATGGTGTTTTCTCCCTTTCATCATTTTTCAGGAAACTTTTTTCTGGTAATTTAACATTATCATGGAGAGTTTTTTTATAGTTGTTTTGCTGACGTACCTTTCGTATATACGTAGGGAAGTGTATTTTTCGGCAGAATCATGCTAGATGTGGATAGGTGACCACAGAGTCAGGCCTTAAGATTTCAGCAAATCCAATGAAAATGAAAAATACCGGTTTAATTTCTTGCCCTTTCGACAAGACTTGGACATGGATGGCGCATGACATGAAAATTGGAGTAGACCTGGGCTCACTTCTGCAGATTTAGGCCCGTATTAATAAACGTTCCTGAACGGCGTACTCAAGGCTTTCTTGGGTAAAAACCTCTTTATAACAGCGCTATTCATTAAAGTTTTACCAAAATACAAGTATTTCAATAAATCTTACGACATAGCAATAATGAAATGTGATGAATGTTATCCTAAACTACGGTCAATGTGACGTAATCGTTCATGAGATCAAGCTATCAAGTACAGCGTCTTGAGGAGCTGATCTTGATAACTGAGATACTGTTTTCAATTGTTTATTAATTAGCAATGATCTTGAGATGCTAATATTGTAATAATGGCGTTTCAAATGATTACGCACTTGATTATGTCGTTGAGGAACGTTTATGAATACGGGCCTTAGAGGATAAGATCAGTTCCCTAAATTCTGTTGGTATTCAGAGACTATCGTCGGCGGCATTTTCCATGTGTGAAGGTAAGATTGAGGTTGGTAATGGCTGTACATAGTTCTCCTACAAGGCAATCGCCTCTTTTCAAAAAGAAAAGAGATAGTAAAGACCGGATAATAAAGAAGGATAAACTCCTCAACTTAACTTTTGATTGTTGTAATACCAGCCTATTTCTATCCCACTGCAGGGCACATTTGGTTGGTAACTTCTAATGATTTTTAATTCGAAAGGTAATCAAAAAAATACCTATTTAAGCACCTTGTGTAAAAAATAGGTCGCTGTTAACTTTTATTGGTACCGGGAAAAATCAGTTAGCCTTTATAACACCGCAGCATGCGCATGAAAACTATTGACATTTCAAAACTGAGATAATTGTTGCACTCTATTTATAAACAGTTCGCAGAATTTTAGGAATCATGATAGCTATGAGCCATTTAGAAGAACTGTGCACTGTTAACCTTAATTACTTTCTGCATAAGTGTTCGACAGTGTTTTGTTTTTAAATAATTTCTAATGTGACAACCTGAATACCGGAATGTCAATGCACTATTGAGAAGGCGGTTAGTGATAGAAAACAATTTTTTTTAATATTAGGAAAATCTATTTTTTATTTTTTACTCAACATTTAGAATTCACAATCTCTATAGCTGAAATAAGATGAGTTTTTATGCGACTTGCTTCCGAGTGAATAAATAGAAATATTTGTGAAACATGACAAAACCACTTATGTTAAAATACTTTTATGTTCTAAACGTGATCAAATAAATCATAAAAGTAAAGGCATCTTCGGGTTAACATTCTCACCATAAACATATTTAATGACCAGTAAATAAATAAAACGACGGCTGAATTTGAGTACCCGCAACACGCGACTACTATATTATGCCATCTGTCGGCCACACCCTGTATCACACCCCATCTGTAAGATCGGTTAAAATGATTGTCATGATGAACTCCTGAATGTTCGTGATAATTGTCACGTAGTTCTTTGGCAACCCAGGTCGGTCTAAAAGAGGCTCGGAATGCTAAACAAATATTATATTTATAGTATGGCATAACTTCCCTATTCATGCATATATCATAGAAGTTTGCCAACCGAAATCAACACTTGGAAATACGGAACCCAATAAGGTTTCTATTACCCTAGCAAGCACTGGTTAGCCTCTTTCAGATCTATTCTGACCACGGTAGTCACGAAGCCTTAAAAATAGTCTCATGAACTGTTTTTCATGCATAAGCCATTTGTTACTTATGTACGTAAATACACGGTCCCATTAAAATAGATGGACAAATTTTAACACAGCGCTTAGTACGTCTAACCAAAGCAATCCAGGCAAAAAAAAACTAATCGAAG
Source organism: Hydraecia micacea (assembly GCA_914767645.1). Lineage (NCBI taxonomy): Eukaryota > Metazoa > Arthropoda > Insecta > Lepidoptera > Noctuidae > Hydraecia > Hydraecia micacea. Next base: position 5,983,955 of record OU611779.1, on the reverse strand, counting down.
TGATTTTATTTTGACCTAAAATAATAATTTGCCGGCACATTACTGTATTTTCGTTAGTTGATTATTTTTCTTGTAAGTATCTAATACGTTTTTCTTATATATATTTTTTTACCATCGTCCTTATTTTGGGGGTCAGAATGATTTCTAAAAGTTTGTCCATCTATTGTAATGGGACCTTATATGTACCTATAATATTTTGAAGCAGAACTTATTGGGTACCTGCACGAAAACTCGAAAACAGATTACTACGAAAGCGACGAAAGCTGTAAATTACTTTTAAGACGGCGGTAACTGTAACTCACTTTTACTTTCCGCAGAAACACTTCTGACGAGATGTGTTTGTACACACAAACACATCTCGTCGAACTTCGTGACTTCTGAATGGAACCGCTCATTAATCGGCTGTATGTATCGCATTAAAACGCAGCGGAGACAAAATTCTTAGGGCCCCTGACATTGGGCTTTGACCTCACTCCGCCTTTTGGCAGTCGCCTTGGCATTGCAGCAGGGCCGCATTCAAAAGCCCGCGCCTCAAAATTTATACCAAGTATCGAACAACAATATCGGCTGTCCTTTACCTTCAGATGTAATGTAATACCTTCTGATGGCTGCCTTTTTTCGTCTAAATTATTTTTAAAACGTTTAATACAGTCAATTGTTAATTATAGAAGTTGGCTCGGTGCGTTCGCTTTGTTCAGTGCACGTACTTCGTGTTATTGTAAAGGTCAACGGAGTTAATATCGGGCACTATCTGGCTGGATCAAATCTCGCAGTGCGCGATATTGCGCCATTAGATGTAGAAAAAAAAGAAAACGCATTACGCCATTAAAATGCTTCGATGCAATTTGGCAATAACTCCTTGAAGATAAAACTAAACCAAATATTTAAGTAAGTAGATTATAGTCTTTAGCTTTTGAAAATTATTTGTTGTAAGTATTTTAGATTCGGTGGTAGTCGGTAGTTAGCGAAATACTCAACTGCCTCTTGGACAAGTTCCATGGAATTAGAATATGCAATAGATGAATGCTTCAACTAAATAATTGAAACATTAGTTTCTGCTATAAGTAGTCGGAGCTCATAATCTATATTCAATGAAGTCACAAGTAGCAACCGCGCCTGCAGCTTTGAATAATATAACAGATACCCCTGCCATGATATTATTGATCTTTAAATGTCGAATGTCAAGAGTTCAGCCAATAAGGCGGACGAGGTTGCCTTTTGTTTCTATGAAACTGCATACAAATTGGAAAAAAAAATAAGGATAGACATGGGGAGGCGATCTTTATGGCTATTTTAAGAAACCTTGAGGATGATGATCATCGAATTTTCGAGAGAAATATTAGAAATTCAAAATGGAGTGGTAAGAGGATGCACCGGCCGGCGCGGCGGCGGCTTCGACGACGGGCAGCGCTTGCGCGGCGCCCCAGTTCCCAGCTCGAGGTCAGGAGTTCGTTCCCCGATACGTATTGATCGCCCTGTCGAGGCCGGAAGTGGGCTTCAGTGCAGCGGACCTCCAATGAGATGTTAACACCACCTTCGGCTGAAGAAACTTCTACGAGGTTTAACAACACTAGTTTCTTACCAACTGGCCAATGCAAGTTCAACGCTTCCGTGAGGCTTTTTGTACATACTTGAATCGGAATCAAAGAATTTTGAGAAATTAATAACTGGCCCTAGCCCTACTATATAATGGACATTTTTCGCGAATTACAACTATGACTAACTACAACTGCAACTTAATACATTTTTCATATCTTGTCTTAGACCAGCACACTTGATTAGTTAAGGATGAATAAATAAATATTACGTATATAGTTTCCAATACGCACTGAATACAACGTACTATGTAACTAATGTATTGCAAAACAAAACAGCTGGTTGAAGATATGTATTCAGTATTGTCAGTTCATTCACCAATTTCCTGGAATTTTCCTCACGAACACCTCGTTACGCGCGGTATTTTACACATATACCAACTTAGTACGTAAAATTAACGTAGTGTGTATACACGTCAAATGGAGTGTTATGTATACTAAATGTTGTGATATTTACTTGTATTAGAAAACAGAGTTACTATCTGTATTTTAGATAAACACGGGACAATGGACTGTTAAAAACAAAATATAAAGAAATTAATTAAATAAAATACAACAACAACATAATTATTTCTATGTATTAAAGAGTTTGCGGTCGTTACGAATTTAATAAAGGAAAATAATAAATAAATAATAAATAATTTATAGAAAGAGTGTCATTTGAATACCCTAGTTACACTTGACATTGGCATAAAATCATTAGACTAGAAGGAAAATGGTGCTGTTTATAATCAAGCTGGGAGTAAAATTATCCGTAGCTACTTAGGTAAGGTCTGAACTTTCATAATTTTTATGCTGACGCTACTGGAAAAATATTTTATTATTAACCATAAATTAAATTATAGGTACTCTATCCCAACAGTTGGCTTCATTTTAATGTAAATATTGCTTTAAATTAATTCGAAGGTAAAATAAATATTTTCAGTCTGCTATTGAAAATAATTATCATCTTTACATTGAAGTTTCCAGCGTCAAATCTCGCGGCGACCTTGCTTACCACAATTATTACATTATCAGACACATTGACGAGGACATGAGCGCACATGAGCAATTGTTCAAAGTAAACCGTCAATGTAGTATTGCTATTAGCATAAACACGGCACACAGGCGAATCAGTCGCCGTATCGGCGGGGGTGTTATCGGCCCGATATAAGTAGGCCCCGGAGGTGGGTCAATGACGTTCGTTGACCCGCCTGCAACCCGCACGTGTTGGCCTCGCACCCCCGCACCGCCCCGCGCTGTGCAACCCCCGCGCACACACCCCCACCTCGCCCCGCCCTCCTCGAAATTTATGGTGATTGTTGCTAACCTTTCCAAATGCCTCAATTAATGCATTATTCACCTGCCTAGGCGCATCCTTCATAATACTACCTGTTACTTCAAATCCATACCTTTGCATCGCGATGTTCCTTCAGTACTCCACGTTTGGTCGATATTTGGTACATTATATTGTACTTTGCTATTGTAGATAATAAACTGAAATTAATACTTGAATGTCCTTGTTATCTAGTTACATATGTTGTTGTATGACATATTTATTTGTAAAATCATTGGTAGGTTTTATCTCTACTACAATTGCATTTAACACAAAAAGATAATATTTATTATAATTATTACGATTGCCTGTGTACGTAATATGTGCTACGACATATCATTTGCTAACCTGTTAAATACTAGCTTATAGAATGCGATAGGTGATGCTGCTTGTAAACTTTTATATGGAGTCTGAGGAAAATATTGTATTTGTCTAATTACATAACAGGCACGTGACTGGCGTTTAAATCAACATATGAATGTAATCATTAGGTACACATAGTAACTGCCTACAAATCATAAGCAAGGTTTACCTATTTTAATTAAAACCTCATCTACAATCGCGATGTACGGACAGATTCGTTCAGTCATAGGTCAGGCGGCCACTCCTCCCAATCTTTCGTATTGATTGAACCATTGACGTATGCACATTTGACGCACTAACCTACCTCTACCTACAGTCTAGGTGCGCTATACACAACAGTTTCATTGCCATATTCCCGGAGATCGCTATATTTATCAGTCTGGTCGGGTGCGGCGGGCGCGGGGCGGGGCGGGGCGATAGCGCGCAGGTACTAGGTGGGTCAATGACGTTCCTTCACCCGGTGCAGCCTGCGCCCCCTGAAAGTAGGGCGGCTACCTACCACCCTCGCTATACGCCCGACGTTCTTATCCCCCCTTTTATATAACTTAACTGCACTTAGGGTGTCGTACTTCTCACTTGGATAGATCAATCAATGCCATCGGTTTTCAAGATATGAAAATGCATAATCCTGAAAACTACCAGACACGCCGTTTATTTCCTGTTAATGACGAGGAAAATGAGGTAATATTGACGGAAATGTATTTGGATTGTTGGCTTGTTATGGCAACAACAAAAATAAGGAAGGGCCGCCCCGGGGTCAGATTGGGGCCCGCTGCTTACGTAATATTCTCCTTCGTTTGTTTATTTATAGCATTTTCTTTTTTGTATTCCCTAAGACAATAACAAGTTATTACTTTGTACCAAACAAGATCTTGGTCAAGATAATGTTGGGGGAAATATAATTGCACCGATAGTGATACTGATGATAACCGAATAAAATGGTGACGTCATTACAGCATGTGGCAGGGCATACCAGCCCCACATCCCCTTGAACTAATTTGATATAACAATGATTATTAAATTATAATTAAATATTATTGTACCATGAGCTCCGCAGCGCTAAGTTCGTATAACCAGTCTCACAATGGGTAATTACAACTATAGGTTACTAATTAATTATTAATATTAACTTGACCTTCAAGAATCAGCTTTTCAATGTAAATTCTACAGATTACGTTTGTAATTAAGTGTAATGTATTTAAGTTTATTTGTACTTTTGTAAACAAGTATAGACAATATGAGTTCGCAAGGTCATGCGTAGCCGCTTTTTTTTCTACAACGAATATAATGCAGGTCCTGGATTTCTCAATTGAATCAGATAAACAGATAGAAATCAAGTAAATTAAGTAGTAATACTTGACTAGCTTGTGTTCATTGATTATGCAATACACGTCAAAGTATATTTACGAAATTGACAACTGCTTAGTAGCAACTTGTCTACAGTACTCGTAAACAACTTGCACACATGCGACTACTGTGACATAACTTATACCAAGTAGAAAAGTTAAACAACAACGATGCTAATCCAATGAGGAGTACCAAGAATTAGAACATTACATAAGGACACGCTGACGATAGTGATAAACTTATTGCATCTAAGTACTGACTGCACTATAAGTACCAAACAGTACTGGAGCCTTCGCTCATGTACTTGTAAAAGTAGATAGAATGTCTAAGTCAGCCAGGCCAGTAGGAGCCAAGGCTAGGTTGAACAACCGTCCCACTGAATATGAAACTTTATAGCTACGCACGGAGCATAGAAAATTGCTTGGCGGCTGTCGTCAATGACGTTCGTTGACTCGAGCGTTCGATGCCGGCGCAGTGCTGTTTTCCTTCTCCGTTTTCATACATTGATATTAGAAACTATTGAAGCTGTTTCTGTTATAATGTTAGCTTTACGAATCCCATCGATTTCTACGCAAACAACGACGAATTTCATTGTAACGTACATTATGGTTTTAGACAGTTATTTAATTTTATTCTGCAGTAATGAACTAATGACCTTAGAGAAATCTTGCGAAATTAAACGCGACTTTGCATTTAAATATAATTAACCTTGAATATGCAATGCATATTTAGAAATGAAATGGGTACAACTCTCGTAGAAGCTATGCTGCAAATAATTCAATATTTATTTTCTTAATTAATCTAGATACCGAATGCCTAATCAAATCAGTTTTTTCCAGGGATATCTAAAATTATTATTCGGCCAAATAGCCTGGAAAATCATGAAGTAAATTCTGGAAAACTTTGGGAAATTAGGAAAAGCACAGTAGCTCTCTCAGAAGGATATTATACCGAATTACCGATAGTAAATAATATAAAAATAAAATGAAAATTCTGATTCTACATGTAAGTTGTAACGTAACGAGCTCTAAGATCATAGAATTCAAGGTCTGCTGCTGGATGTACGGCGATTCCGCGTCCGATCTATCATGTTGAAACACGTAGTTATTTTAAACGGCAGAAGGTTTATTTCATTTGTCGTCTTGCAAGTACAGCACCAGTTACACAAGACCCCTGCCGCCTGTCGTTCACTAACTTCATGATGCGAAGTGGAGGGAATCGTGCGCACGTCAGAGGTCTCGGTTAGCTGGTCGATGTGTACGTGAGGTGGCTCGGCTCGGAGCTCGTGACCCAATTTCGCAGCTGCTGGTTTCAGCAGCGGCGAGGGGAGTCAGCGGGGGCCGTGCGGTGCGCGGGGGCAGCGGCAGCGGCGGGAGGCGGGCGCGTGTCAATGCCGTTCGTTGACTCGCAGCAGCGCAGCGGCATCGACGCGGCCTCCGCCTTACATAACCAACGACAATGAGCGCTCGGCGAATGCGTGTGATGTACCAGCCGACCCCACTGTTGCTGCTACACCGGCACCGGAGCCGCTCGATGCGACTGTTCTCTAGCCCATACAACCACTGACGTTTATGCGTCCTAAACACTCGCCTATGAATTCAGTTAGACCCGCAATCAAAAATATTCTAGAAGGGTGTACCGCCAATTTCACAGTATTTACTTATATGTTGTTATTGTTGTCAAGGTCAGTGCTCAAATATAATTTTGGATACTTAGGCAATGAATGTCAAAACCATATTATGAACCTGTTGCTAAACCACAGCTACATAATTCATATTTATTAGAACTCGTAGATCAAAATATATAAATACAATATTGTGCAAATACCAATTGCGTTTAAGATAGTTGTAACGGATAAGAACTACAACTGAAACCTATTTGTGATATTGTAAGACATTCAACAGTCTACCTCCAAGCCTGTCCAATGCTCGTAGAGGTAACACTTGATAAAATTATTTGGTATTTCCTGATCAATCTAAGCATCAATTAGCTTTCTTAAAATTCCTTTAATTAAATTGTAGTTACGTTTAACAAATCAATGAACCTGTTCAATGACAAGTGTATACAAAAGAAAATAAGTGGAAAACCTATATCAATCCAAATTGTAATTAGCTCGGAAGTTACTACAAAGTTGTCGGTTGTTACATCTGTGAATGAGACAAGTTTGCTGTGAAAAGCGGTCCCTTGCACATAGGGGCGCAACAATGGGCGCGTAGGGCGGGCGGACCGCGCCGGGCAAAGTCGGGCCGAAAGTGAAAGATGCGCGGTTGCGGGGGTGCGGCGGGGCGAGCGCGGGGCGGGGCGCACGGCACGGCAGGCAGAGTCGCGCGCCCGCACTAGCGAGCGAGTGCACCGAGTCGCAGCCTCACGCAAACAAAACTTTAGTTACTAACCTACTTCCGTGCGGGCGCCAACCGCGAGCGCGACTCCCGCTCCGCTGCACGCTCCCTGTGTACCGCTGGCCCACGCTGGCCTTCGTACCTTACCTATGACACGTTGTAGTGATGAACTATTCTATGAAATTAATTAGGACTCTCTAAGCCGGCTGGCTTGGCTGTTTACTTTGAATGGACACAAACACGATAAAGCTGACTGGACGACAAGGGCAATTGAACAAAATGTTTTATGGTGAGATGACGTTGTGTACGTCTTGTATAGCTTTTATGTTACTTATTTTATTTTTCACGTTGGCATGCACTTTGCGGTCTCGTCGTTTCATTCATTCCTTGTTTATTAGAAGACGGCCACGCACACACTGCACGTAAAAAACACGTGTTTATCTAAGATTCCGATGAATATAATAATTTAATCACTAGCGATAAGCCTTTTAGACCTGATCTACTTCTACCTATATCTTCTCATCAAATATTCTACAAAGTACTATCGAATACTAATCATTACTATCAGTGTACAATCCAATTACGCATCTGTCTGTACAGTATCTTAGGCACCGCTAGACAGAAAACAACTTTTTAGTTCTTATCATTGTTTTATCATTTAGACCAACTAAGCAGTATTACTTGATGTCCTTATTATGATTTGAATATCTCGCATTTCTAAGTTTTCAATGAAAAATTATCAGCTTTTTGTTATGTTGCAGTGTAAATTAATGTTTCGCTTTTGTGTCAACGTTCTTAGTTACCTAGTTATCGTATATGTTAATTATAATTTATATAATATTAATAAGTACTTATCGCTAATTAAATAAATAATAACGTCTATCTATTTACCAAATAATAAAACTGTAAATATATCTCTTGCTCGGCGGCCATATTGGATTTGTCTATGTGCTGCTGATGTCGCCCTCTAGCGCCTAACGACGTTAATATTATTTAATCATAACGCAATTTTTCTGTAAGTGTATATTTTTAACTAAAAGATAGCGAATTATAAATACAGAAAATAAATTTACTTAAATGTAGGTTATCTTGTTGTTATCGTCATGTTTTGAAGTCTTTATCTTACATAATAACCTACCTAACCATATAATTATTATGAATAATAAGTCAGTACTCATAATTATGTTACTCGAAGGAATGACCGAGAAATTAATCAATTTAGGACACAAAATCCAGATACCTACTAACTTATTTAAACATTATTAACTGACAAAAAAAAATAAAAATCGTAATAGGGTGACTTATGTTCGGGGAATATTACACTATCATAATATACATATATCTAGGACCATCCCCCTTTGGAAGATAATATTCAACAATGAAAGATCCATAAGTAATACATACGAGGGGGAAACCGACCTCCATGTGACTGTTCCTATATTACCCTAGGCTGATAAAATGTTCGTTTATTATAATTATGTTAATATTAGTGTTTAGGTCGGTTTCCCGCTTACCACATGTGACTTCCTAAATTACCCTTTCCTAGTTTTGTTAATATTAGTGTTAAGGATGATTCCCCATATTTAATAAAAGATAATAGATACGACCATACATGATATTGTAATATCCACCTTACAGTAACAGCAGCTAGTCAACATTAAAATTACATATCTGGAAATTGGCACCAATGAACATCATGACCTTTGACCTTTTCAAAATTAAAAAATGTTAAGTGCTATATCTAAAACTCTACCTCCAAATGACTAAGAAAATTGTCTGAATTATGTTTAAAGCCAAAAACCCCACATATGGTTGAATTATTTTTATATTTAGACATTAATCCCAGTATGATGATCTCACGTTTACATTTTAACCGCCGCGCGACTACAACCATAGTTACAGAGTCCGGATCTACGTAGCGATACATACTTGTACAGTCAAGGATAAACATATGTATAGGTACATTAAGCTCAGAGCAGTGGTGGCCCAGTGGTAATGGCTGCGACTTACAAGTTGTAGGTCGTAAGTTTGAACCCAGACAGACAGGCATAGCTTTACTTTGTGTAAATTATTTCATCACCACTGCTCTCAAAACGGTGAAGGGAAACATCGTAAGGAAACCGGCATGCCCTAGAATCAATAATTCAAGGACATGTCACATCTACCAACCCGCAATGCAAGGCCCACGTGGTGGATTACGGCCCACTCCCTCTCACAGGGAGGAGGCCAGTGTCCTAGCAGTGGGAACATTATAGGCTAATTAATGCATGATTATGTACTAAGCTAAATTCAAAAGCGAGTTTCTTAACAGTATCGGCTTAATTGTTTAGATATGATTCAAATTGAAAAAGTCAAAATGCGTCAAAACTAATTAACTCAACCTATCGCAGCCCACTGCCAGCAGTGGCATATGTCCAGACATAGGGTCTCTCTCAGGCTGCACCATACGAGTAACTCCATGTCTTCCGCCTCCCGCATTCTGTCCCTTCAAAAGCGTGCAAAGATCCAAATGCACAACATCTTATAATTTCAATCAATAGGTACTTAAGTAGACAATCGTTGGATTTCCCTTAAACCTACATACTTTTGCTCCTGACTGTACATAGACGTACTCGTAAGACAGCAGTTAGTAACTGCGGTTACTGCTAACTAAGCTCGGTACTTTCTCGCTTTGATCTTATCCGATTGTGATAAACTTTAATTGAAGTAGGTTTTGTGACTGAATAACAGATAAACAATTTCTCGAAACGAATTGATTTCGATTTGGTTTTATTTTGGCTTGTGGCTAAATGGTTACCTTCAAGATCGATGGAGAGATTAGTTTTCCCATAGTAATATATATTTTCCTAAACATAACAATAGACGGACTGCCTCGTTGGTCTAGCCCTACCGCTGAGAATGAGGTCCTAGATTGGATTACCAGGTCGGGCAAAGTGACATTTGTCTTTCCATCTGAAATTTCTTAGTAGCAGCCCAGAGTGTGGATTTGTGCCCGGTTAATGGCAATAGCAACATGGCATAATGGCAACATGTGACATGTACCAACCTGCACTGGGCCCGCGTGGTGGATTACGACCCACTCCCTCTCACAGAGAGGAGGCCTGTGTCCCAGCAGTGGGAACATTGTAGGCTGATTATGCTTATACTGATGGCAATAGGCGCAGCCCCTATAACATGGGACTTAATATAACTGGCGAATTGTGGGTGTACTATAGGTACACGTTTGGCTAACCCTACGTGGAATACAGGCGTGATGTTATGTTATAATAGCAATAGCTTTGATTGTTTCTTCATTCAAGAAGCTTAAACTAAGATTACTAAGTAAGATGTTACTTTTACTTTCAATTCAATTCAATTCAATTCAATTCATTTATTTGTGAACATAGGTTACAATAGGTGTTACAGTCAAGTATATTGCATATATATGATCTCTATGTCCTACCACTTGGTGGTGTACAAATAATAATAAAATAATAATACCAATAATTAATCACGATTACAATAATTAAAATAGCAGGAAATGTCAGATAAAAGCATTAGATTACATATTCAGAATATCAGTCAACATAATATACTCGTACATAATAGTCCCATTTTTATAACAAGCAAGCAATATAGGTAGGTACTTGACGACTAATTACTCATAATTATTATAATATTCGGTCATTAAGGAATTCCTCAATAGAGTAATATGTCTTCTCGATCAGAAATAGAAATAACTTCTTTTTAAATTCATTAATATTGTCTACTGATTTGATACACTTTGGTAGTTTATTATAAACCTTTGGAGCCATTGCGAATATGCTTTTCCGAAACAATGCAGTTTTGTTAGGAACCAAATGTAGCATGCCGGCTCTGCGCAGGCTATTTACTTTCGAAAACTTAGACAGGTTGCACCTGACAAAAAGAGCAGTTTCGTAAATGTACATGGAGGGTAAAGTTAATATTTTTAAGTTTTTAAAATGAGGTTTACAACTGTCAGTCCTTTGTAGATTACGGATGGCTCGGATACATCGTTTTTGTGCGATAAATGCAGTTTCTTTTCCAGTTGCATTACCCCAAAAAATTATACCATATCTTAAACATGATGCAACTAATCCATGATATGCGGTTAGTAATGTTGATTCACCAACAGTTCTCCTTAACATGTTTAATGCATATGAAAATTGGTTCAGCTTACTACATATTTTCTCGATTTGAACGCCCCATGTCAATGTGTTCTCTATATGTATTCCTAGAAATTTTGTGGTGTTTGTTTCATTGATACTTACACCATTATGATTAATATTAAGGTTCAATTTGTTAGTTGTTCTTTGGCCAAATTTCATAATTACGGTTTTACTTAAATTAATTCTCAAATTATTATACTCTAACCAATTAATTATGGATTCAATATTATTGTTTATGTCAGATTCTAATTCATCAGTATTATTATTGTCAAAAATTACAGTACTATCATCTGCAAACATTGTCATGGGGTAATTAGTTGCTGTAGGCAAGTCATTAATGTAAATAATGAACAATAGAGGTCCAATGACACTCCCTTGAGGTACTCCATATGCCACACTTCTAACATTAGATTTATAATAAATTTCATTTTTTGTCTTATCGCATACTCTATTAATAATTGTATACTGTTTTCTGTTTTTAAGGTAGGATTCAAGAAAGCTATAGACATTACCTCTTATGCCATATGAGTTTAATTTTTGAAGCAGAATTTTATGGTCTACGCAGTCAAACGCCTTCGACATGTCCATGTAAAGAGCCAGCACTGGCAACCTTTTATCTACTCTAGATGTTACTATGTTCAAAAAATCATAAATGGCCATATCAATGGACTTGCCTTTCCTAAACCCTTTTTGCTTATCAGTGAATAAGTTATTTTTCTCAAAGTATTGATTTATAGCATTATAGACCACCTTCTCAAAAACTTTGGATAATATTGGCACTAGTGCTATGGGTCGGTAACACGCCATATCCTCTATGTTACCTTTCTTGAAAATGGGCTTTATGACTGTAATTTTTAATTGATCAGGAAATGTGCCATTTGATATGCACATATTTACTAGATGGCTCAAGACAGGTGCAATATAGTCAGAAACAGATTTTAATATTTTTGTACAAATGTTATCGTAGCCAGTACTAGACGTATTTTTAAGTCCATAATAATATTACGTATGTCCCGAGGAGTAGTTGGACAGATAAACATGGAAGAACATTCACTGGGCAGTGCTGATCTGCAACCGGTGTTTGTTGAGCCAGTAGGTTGGACCTGGTCAGTATAAAAATTATTAAAAGCTTGGGAAATTTTAAATGGATCTGCTAGTATCTTGTTATTCTCATTTATTCGCATTATATTTTCAGTTGGAACCCTGTCTTTACCGTTATTTATAACTTGCCATATCGCCTTAGACTTATTTTTTGCTAGGTGTATGTAATTATTATTTTGTGACTTCTGAGTAAGTTGGGTGATCTTCTTAAATCTTGAGGAATATCTTTTAAAATTATCTTTATTTTGCTTTGTCGGTGCCAATCTATATTTCCATAGTAATTCTCTTTTCCTTTTACTGCATACCTTTATACCACGACTTATCCACTTAGGTCGTTTTTTAGTAGATATTTTTAGTTTTATATCTGGAAAGCACAAGTCGTAGAACAGTTTAAACAACTCATAAAACTTGTTAAAAGCAACGTTAGGGTCATTTTGTTCGTATATTTCTATGAAGCTTAAGTTTTTTATGCAGTCAATAAATTTAGATACATTTTCATTCGAATAATCACGCCTTGTGCAAAACCAGTAACTAGATAGGCATGACCTCTTAACAGGGCATTTTAGCAACTGTGCTGTGTGGTCTGATACTGCAAGTTCTACAATTTCACCCTGACATCCCCTTACATTGTGTATAATGTTATCAATACAGGTACCACTACGTAAACGCGTAGGAACTTTTATTTGAATTTTAAGGTTAAACCCAGTTAGCAAATGCTTGAATTGTTCTGAATATTTAGTTTTTTTTAATAGATCTATATTAAAATCTCCACACAAAATCAATTTTTTGTGAGAATTAAATGAATACAGTTGGAGTATGTTATTTAAAATGCTAATAAACGTATCAAACCTACTTTTTATTTCTGTACTATTTGGGATTCTATAGATGCATATTATCACAATTTTATGTTCGGTCAGCTCCACAGCACAGCACTCAATTATGTTTGATATACTGTATTTAGCAACTTCATCAATAGATTTAAATTTTAGTCCATTTCTTATTAGAATGCATGTGCCACCGTGCCTAGTTTTACGGGTGAAGTAAGCAGCCAGAGTATAATTATGCATATGTAGAAGATCAAGATCGGAATTAATCATATTATGTTCAGAAAAGCACAGTACATCAGCATTTATTCCATTACAAGCTAGGTCGTCTAAGGAAACCACAAAGATATCCTGTTTGCTCAAAAGTCCATTTATATTTTGATGCAGAATATATATACTATTGAACACGAAAAAACCTGGGCGGTGTTATTGTGCAAGGTAAGCTATCAACTGTACTTACAATATTATCATTATTGCTTATAATATCGCTATGGGGTTCCGTTTGACTACCCTTATCATGCATAATAGGACAGGCGTTACTGTTGTAATTTATATCAAAATGTACCTACTAGTGTCATCTATGTTATGGAATGTGAAGCTATTGTGTCATAGAGATATATGTACTACATGTAAGGGCGAATAAAATTTTTTAGTCTGCACTGAATAACCGACGCGTTTACTTTAGGTTATGGGCTATCCCAGATTTTCCAAGTTTTTCATGTTTTATCATTGATATTTGATACGGTCGTGTTGTGCAAGATGACAATGAACTATTTAGCCAGTGTACCTAAGTTAAAGGGGAGGGAAAACTACGACGAGTGGACATTTGCAGTAGAAAATTTTCTCGTGTTGGAAGGCACGTTGCATTGTGTGAAGCCAGTGGAGGGGAAAGAAAGGTTGGTGTGTAGCCTTAGGGGCGCTATGGCGCGAGGACTTAGAAAAATTTCGGAAAATTTCCGTTTTTTTTTTTTTCGGAAATTTCACAATTTTATTGCAGTATCAGGTTGACCTTGACCTTAAAAACCATTTACGATCTGAGAAGCATGGCCCTACGACGCACCGTTTCCGAGATAGGAGCTTTTATTTTTTTTATTGTTTTTACAAAACGCTCTATATTTCCAAAATGGTTGCTCTGATCGAAATCTTTTCTGGAAAGTAATTGTTGCTCTAGTCGACAACCATCAGATGATGTAAGAAAACCCGACAAATATTGACAGAAAAAAAAAATTGAAAAAATTTTCTAAGTGTCGGTCGCTCTTTCAGCTTGGGTATTCTTAGGGGCAAAGGACTTAGTCAAATTTTCGAAGTTTTTTTTTTTTACAGATTTCGACCATTTTTTTGCAGCACCTTATTAACCTTGTCCATAAAAACCATTTAGGTTCTGAGAAGCATGACCCTACGACGCACCGATTCCGAATAAGGAGCTTTTAATTTTTTTCTTGTTTTAACAAAATGCTCTATATTTCCAAAATGGTTGCTCTGATCAAAATCTTTTCTGGAAAGTAATTGTTGCTCTAGTCGACAAACATCAGATGGTGTAAGAAAACCCGACAAATATTGACAGAAAAAAAAAATTGAAAAAATTTTCTAAGTGTCGGTCGATCTTTCAGCTTGGGTATTCTTAGGGGCAAAGGACAGTCAAATTTTCGAAGATTTTTTTTTTTTTACCGATTTCGACCGTTTTTCGTGCAGTATCTTATTAACCTTGTCCATAGAAACCATTTAGGTTCTGAGAAGCATGGACCTACGACGCACCGATTCCGAAATATAGAGCGTTTTATATAAAATACAATAAAATTCGGAGGCCCATATTTCGGAAACGGTGCGTCGTAGGTCCATGCTTCTCAGAACCTAAATGGTTTCTATGGACAAGGTTAATAAGATACTGCACGAAAAACGGTCGAAATCGGTAAAAAAAAAAAAATCTTCGAAAATTTGACTAAGTCCTTTGCCCCTAAGAATACCCAAGCTGAAAGATCGACCGACACTTAGAAAAATTTTTCAATTTTTTTTTTCTGTCAATATTTGTCGGGTTTTCTTACACCATCTGATGGTTGTCGACTAGAGCAACAATTACTTTCCAGAAAAGATTTTGATCAGAGCAACCATTTTGGAAATATAGAGCGTTTTGTAAAAACAAGAAAAAAAATAAAAGCTCCTATCTCGGAAACGGTGCGTCGTAGGGCCATACTTCTCAGTACCTAAATGGTTTTTATGGTCAAGGTCAACCCGAAACTGCAAAAAAAAAATCAGATTTCCGAAAAAAAATTTTTTTTTGAAAATTTACCAAGTCCCAAAAATTTTTTTTTACCAAAAAAATTTTTTTTTCGTTTTCTTTGCTGCTCATAGTGCCCCTAAGCGTATACTCCAACTCTAACAAATCCGCCCCTAAGACGACCCACTGACCGAAAGAAATAAAACCCGAAGATGATGCGAAGACGCGGGCTAAATTATCCCTAACCATCGATCCCGCTTTGTACGTGCACATCAAGAAGACGACGACTTCGAAGGAGTTATGGAATAAACTTAAATCATTGTTTGATGACTCAGGATTTTCGAGAAAGATTTCGTTACTACGTCACTTGATTTCAATAAGACGAGAAAATTGCGAGAATATGACCACCTACGTAACTCAAATTGTGGAAACATCGCAAAGATTGAGTGGAACTGGTTTTGAAATAACAGATCAGTGGATAGGATCATTGATGTTGGCAGGTTTGCCAGACAGATTTTCACCTATGATAATGGCCATCGAACATTCTGGAATTTCAATCACAGCTGACGTCATCAAGACAAAGTTGATGGATTCGGAACCGTTCGAGATTGCAGCAGTGACATCGAACGAAACGCAGAATTCTGAATCGGCTTTTGCTTCAAAATGGGTGAAACAAAAACCCAAACAGGCAGGAACCAATCAGGGCGGGCCGTCAATGTCACATATCAAAGTGACAGGAGTAAACAAAAATATAACCTGTTACAAATGCAAAACGTCGGGTCATTATCGGAACCAATGTCCGATGCTTGAAAAATCAAGCAAAAATAAGAACACAAATGCGTTCAGTGTCGTTTTCCTAAGTGCTAAATACGGTAAAGATGACTGGTACGTGGATTCGGGAGCCAGCTCTCACATGACGGCTATCGCAAGTTGGTTGCAAAATGTTACGAGTCCACAGACATTACCAGAGATTATGGTAGCCAATCAAGAAAAGCTTCAAGTCTCCTGCAAAGGCAATGTTAAGATATCAACGCAGCAAGGCTATGATATAACAATTAAGGATGTTTTATGCGTTCCAAGCCTGACGACAAACTTATTGTCAGTGAGTCAATTAATCAAGAATAACAACAGTGTTTCTTTCTCAAACAATCAGTGTCGCATATATAATGCAAAGAAAGAACTGGTAGCTGTTGCTAACCTGAATGACGGTGTGTACAAGTTAGACATATGTGCTGCACCAGTGACAAAATGTTTACTTGCCAGAGACAATGCTTTGCTGTGGCATAGAAGGTTAGGACACATAAATACAAACGACTTGAATAAAATGAAGAATGGCGCCGTGGAAGGTGTAAGCTATGAAGGCGGTTTTGAGATGACAAAATCAAACTGTGTGGTTTGTTGTGAGGGCAAACAGTCACGTCTGCCGTTCTCCACAGGCACAAGAGCAACAAAATTGCTTGAAATTGTACATGCTGATGTGTGTGGGCCAATGGAAACCAAATCCATAGGATTGGCACGGTACTATCTACTCTTTGTAGATGACTATAGTCGCATGTCGTTTGTGTATTTTTTGAAAGAAAAGAATGAGGTTTTCAAACGTTTCAAAGAATTCAAAACAATGGTGGAGAGACAGAAGAATGACAGTATTAAGGTCTTGCGGACAGATAACGGTGGAGAGTTTTGTTCGAATATGATGGAAGATTTTTTGAAAGCTTCTGGCATTATACACCAAAAGACAAACCCCTATACGCCGGAACAAAATGGAATGTCCGAGCGAAACAATAGAACAATTGTTGAAAGAGCGAGATGTTTGTTGTTCGATGCAAAGTTAAAAAAAGGGTTTTGGGCGGAGGCAGTATCAACAGCCGTCTACTTGAAAAACCGTTCTATAGCATCAGGTCTGAACAACAAAACGCCATATGAGATGTGGCATGACAGGAAACCAAAAATGAGCCACATAAGAATCTTTGGTAGTCCAGTAATGGTGCATGTTCCTAAAGAGAAGAGAACCAAGTGGGACAAGAAAGCTCTGCAGCACATTCTTGTTGGTTACTCGGAGCATGTAAAGGGCTACAGAGTTTATGATCCTGTCAAAAACCAGGTCACTACCAGCCGAGATGTAGTGGTGATGGAAGGAGCAGTATCAGGAGGAACATCCACAGCCAGTGAAGCGACATGGTGTATGGAAGAAGCCTTACCTATTCTTGAAGAAGATGATCGATCAGTGGGAGAACATAGCAGTGAAGAACGATCAGAATCAGAAACTCAGGACAGCTCTGAGCAAACGTTCTTTGAGGCTGAGGCAGATGAGACCTATGTTCCCGAAAGCTCATCACCAAACAGCAGTCCAGTCAGGACGCCAGAACCAGACTCTGCGATCTTCAACAGACCAAAGAGGGAGCGGCGGAAGCCTGACAGGTATAATCCGACAGGGTTGTTGGCCACTGCAGATCCTGAACTGACGGTGACGGAAGCATTGAGCAGTCCCGAACGTGTGCAATGGAGGAAGGCCATGGACGAAGAGTTGGAGTCATTCAGAAAGAATGAAGTGTTCGAGCTTGTTGATGTCCCAAAAGAGGCTACAATAGTACAGTGTCGATGGGTGCTAAAGAAAAAGTTAAAAGGTGATAGTGAAGTGCAATATCGTGCACGATTAGTCGCAAAGGGTTTTACCCAAAAGCATGGAATAGACTATGATGAGACCTTTTCACCAGTTGTGCGGCACTCAACACTGAGACTTTTGTTTGCACTAAGTGTAAAACTAGGACTGGACATAGCTCAGTTAGACGTTAAAACTGCTTATCTAAATGGTTACTTGAAAGAGGATATTTACATGTGTGCACCTGAAGGTTTTGCATCCAAAATGGGTGGGAAAGTTCTTAAACTCAAAAAGGCAGTGTATGGATTAAAACAATCCGCCTTAGCTTGGTATGAGAGAGTTAGAGATGTACTTTGTGAAAATAATTTTAAAAACTGCACACAAGAGCCATGTTTATTTACAAAGATGAGTAAAGATGTAAAAGTCATAATAGCATTGTATGTAGATGATTTCTTAATTTTTTCTAATAATGAGAATGAAACTGAGAAGTTAAAATGTATTTTAAACTCTAACTTTGAAATTAAAGATTTGGGTAAAGTTAGGAAATATCTAGGAATGAATATTAATGTACAGAAAGACTGTAATAACTATGAGATAACTGTTGACCAACAACAGTACATAGAAGAATTATTGCAGGTATTTGAAATGACCAATTGTAAAACAGCTGATACACCTATAGAGAACAAATTGAATGTAACTAAGGCAGAAAAATGTATGTCAGGTATTAGCTATCAAAAACTCATAGGATGTCTCATGTATCTTGCGGTCATGACAAGACCTGATATAGCATATTCTGTTAGTTTTTTAAGTCAATTTAATACTAACTACAGTGTTGAACATTGGAACTATGCTAAAAGGGTTCTTAAATACTTAAAGAAAACCAAGATGTATTGTTTAAAATTCAGTAGTCAAGGAGAGAACTTGCAAGGCTTTGTAGATGCTGATTGGGCCAGTGATATTTTGGACAGAAAATCTTATACTGGATTTTGTTTTATAATGTCAGGTTCAGCTATTTCATGGCAGAGCAGAAAGCAGAGAGTTACAGCTCTCTCGAGCACCGAAGCTGAATATGTTGCGCTCTCTGAAGCTTGTAGGGAAGCAATATATCTAAGAGAACTTTTGTATGAGCTGACTGGATCCTTGATAACAGTTAGTATGAATTGTGACAACCAAAGTGCATTGAAGATGGCCACGAATCATCAGTGCCACAATAGGTCAAAGCACATTGATGTTAAACATCATTTTGTACGAGAGACAATAAAAGATGGAAAGGTACAGATTAGCTATTTATCAACAAATGAAATGCCAGCAGATTTGTTGACTAAGGGTCTAGGTAGTATTAAACACTACAAGTTTATGGAAAATTTAGGTATTGTTAAATTGTAATATAACTTTGTGAATTTAATAGTTATTGTTGTATGGCATTTGGTTTATTTTGATAAGTGGGAGTGTTGTAATTTATATCAAAATGTACCTACTAGTGTCATCTATGTTATGGAATGTGAAGCTATTGTGTCATAGAGATATATGTACTACATGTAAGGGCGAATAAAATTTTTTAGTCTGCACTGAATAACCGACGCGTTTACTTTAGTTACGACGTTTTCTATTGTCTAAATCAGCGTTATATTTATTCATTTTTAACGTATAGTCAACTTTTAATATTTCTTTTAGTAGATAACGACATTTATACTCTGTACGATTATGTTTGTATGGCCGGAATGCACTGTAGTTCATATCCACATACGTAACGTTATTAAATTTGCTACAAACAAATCGCATTTCATAATTTAATTTTTGTTCACCTAATGATTTATTGAAAGGAATTTCACTTATCAAGATATTTGTACCCTTATGAGATTCAAGAAAATTATATAGACTTGTTTGTAATTTGTATGGGCTTATGTCATTAATTCCCCCCAATATAATTACAAAATCATTATCAGTTAGGTTTTGGTACAATTCAGTTCTTATGGAAGCCAACACATCTGACATTTGGGCTTGAGGTTTATAAAAACAAGTAACGAAGTATTCTTGCCCAATTAAATCTTGAAGTGCTTTCTGAAGTCCTATCCCCTGTTGATCTGCAATTATTATTACCTTCTTTTTTATTATTTCTTCTTTTACTCGCAACCTGCTAACTAAATTTTTGTTTGGTATTTGATGGTCTTGAACAGGATTTGAAGATTCTTGGTTAGTCTTTTTAATAGGACTGTTATGAATGCTTTCGCAGGTTGTAATAGGACAGCTGTTGACAGAGGAAATTTGATCATTTCTGAATGATATATCCGATAATGTTTTGGCTGTTGGGGTAAACTTTATCGGTGTGGATACATTGCTTAATGTTTGCTTCAATTTGTTATTATTTTTCCTTCCAGACTGAGGGGTGAGGCATCTATTAGAATCATACATACCTATTTTTTTGTATAGGTCTATGGCTTTGTTAGACTTTTCTAAGTCTGATTTTAATCTTGTGTTTTCGCAAAGTAGATTTTCAATTTCTTTATTTGCACTTTGTAGTTCGGCTGTTAGCTTATTAATCCGATCGTTCAGCAGATACTCTGTCTCATTATTATTTGGTAATGACGTATTTGGTAGACTCATAGTAGTAATAGTACTTTCGATTGCGTATTTGCATTCTTCGGCCAATTAGCTAGTTACAATTAATCTAGAATCGATTTCAACAAGAACCAAACATCTTCTAATGATTTGTTGTTATCAGCCCAACGTCTGGATTTGTGCCCAGTTGATGGCAGCAGGCTCCACCTTACTCTTCGCACGGGCTTAACGAGTCCTACACACTTGTTTGGGTCAGCAATATTTGTTAAACAACAAAGCTGATCCGAAACAATTACCATACATATTCGACTGTCATTCGGCTCGTGCTGATCAGTAAACTCCGTTCAGCCTCTTACCTCGCTGAATCATTTTCGAGTCGGCTCCGCACAATTCGAGCTAAGCCTCGAACAAACATAATTATATCAACATAATAATATATTTGATTTTGCCCTGTGCCGAATCTTGCCGACCCGAACAAGTGTGTAACACGCCTAATGTTGTATCTGTTGTTTTCAAGCGGATATTTGCAATTAGCACTCATTTTAAAGCTGATTATTTCAAAATCTGAAACACCAAACAATACCTCGATATATAAAGAAATATTCAACGTTTGCAACAAATATTACAAAAAAACTAGTGCTATATGTTAAATAATAGAGAATGTACGGGTCAACTTCTATTCCAAGATTAATTTCGTATCTCCAATACACCTCCTCCAATGCACCTTCAACAACTTCGCCATCAGCTCAGTTTGTGAAAGGGTTGAAATTCAAACTCGTCAGGTACACGTTGAGGTCTGTTGATATTTCAACAATAATGTTATCCTCATGGCCAAGGCCTACCGGAGACCATTGACCATGCAACTTTCGAAATTTTGTACCAGTTATTTTAATGGACGTACAAAAATATTTTGGGGCTATTTATGTTCCCTGTATAAAGTTATGATGGCCCTATGAGCGGTTTCGCACTATATCCGATCCGAATCCGAGAAATGCCGGTCCGAAGTGACCATAGTCCTATTTGTATGAAGGGTTGCGCACTAAATCCGAACTCTATCCGTCCGAATTTAGAACATTCCCAATTCGGATTGAAGTCGGATCATTAATTCGGATTCGGATCGGATTTAGCGCGAAACCGCTCTTAAGGTGCCATTTTATTACTGACACTTGTTCAATTACTTTTAATACCAAAATTAATATCACTAAGAAATTACTTTATAATTATCGATATTTGTCTGCGACGCGACGCTACGAGAATGCTACGCGGCTACGAATATTTTTTGGCGCCAAGGGAATATTTACAGCAATAAAAAATATAAAAATTGTTGCCTTCAAGTTGCAACGTAGGTAACGAAAATTTAATGTTTTTTTTTAATATTTATTAAAGCGCCACTAATAAAAACGCTATTACACAACGTAGAGATAACAAATTAAAGCATTTTTTTATTATTATTGCTGTCTTAGTGTGATAATTACACCTATTACATAAGTAGGCACTACATAGCGCTGCAACACAGTTTCGAAATTCCTTTAAACGGCTCGTCGTTTAAACAGTAAACACGAATTTATTCAACGAGCAATGACGCGTATTTAGTATTGGTCAATAATATTTAGAGCGAGAATTATGTGAGTTCGTTGCGTGGTAGCGACTAATTCGTGAACTGTTCACGAATATGCGTGTCGTACGCAAATACGTCAATGTGTGCGTTGATTGAGGAGTTGCGTCTGTGTTTGTGGATTTTTGAGTAAACCACGCACACGGGCCCGTCGTGTGGGCTCTCGAACAAAACTGGGTCGGTTCAGTGACCCATATGTTTATCTAACGATTGTGCGGCGGGCGCGAAAGGCCCATAACGCCTCGCGAGTCGCGTTGTTATCATTATCAATGCGTTCGCGTTTTCGTTTAGGTTATCTGTCGGGCAACCTGTCTCCTGCACTATACTGATTAATAATCACGTTGTGTGACACAGTGCACATGCCCACATAATTATTAATACCTACTTTAGAATGCATTAAATGGGAGAAACAATTCTGACAGATGTCAGTGTTTTTTGAGCTTCTCACCGCATCCACCCAGATGCGATGAGTGAGACTGATCACCCGTTATTTCCCCATTCCCTTTATATTTTTATATCTTTATTAATTACTGTGTTCGAATTCCTAAGTTTAATATTTTAAACTGAATATATTTTCAACGATCCCCTGTTCACCGTATTATCTTCCTCTTCACTCCAGCCATGCAAAAATAACTCTCCTGATTCACACATTTTCCTTGTTTTTAAAATGGAATTCCTCATCTGAATCATATAACTACTTAATTGGTCGTGAATACTGCAACGTTATAAAGCTTTTTATGGTACCTAGACCTAGAAATAATACGCGAAACTATGTATGTGTCAGACAGATCTTTAGCTAATGTTATAATAACCTTGGACAACATCAATATTCATCCGTCCATTCGTTTTCTAGGGACGAAACAATTATAATGTACCCAAAACAATAAAACATTTGAAGTTTTTAATCCAAGACCATTAAATTTTAATTTCGTGAATGTCGTCCACCCACATGGAGAAATTCGCGATAAATCTTCACAATTAGGTACTTATTTGGCTTTCTTGCTTTCTCCACCACCACCATGCTCATTTAACTTTTTATGTCTAAACCGCTAAATTGCTCCGCTGATAAGATCCTACTGACAAGAGCGTGCAATACCAATGAAGTGTTGCGACTTGGCATGTACCTTCTAACAATCTTACAACTGCCCTTCTGTAAATTGAGTGCAATCAACTGTGAACCTTCTACTCTAAAAGTTAAGGACGTTATTGTGTTTCGCGTTGTACATAAAGCTTTGTAAGGCACCTATTACCGTTTGCTCGCCAAGGACGGTGAAAGCGGAGAGAAAGGATGTGCAATAGTGACGTCATAACTTTTGAAGTTTACGGTTCGTTTTTCGAATCCTTTCATGGTTTAGATAGACAATGCGCACCAGTTTTGTAAATTACTTTCAGGAAAACTCCTAAACGATGTTTTTGATGCATATTTTTTCCATTTTGGATGCTGTTTTTAAATATTTTACTTCGTCTCAATGGCTTGTACGTTACTTTTTCAAGGAGTACTTTCTCAACAGAGGTACACTCAATGCACATTCAGATATCGTTTCAAGTGGATCTGGTGGTGAGTTTTAGACTTAAAGCTAAGTTCTGACTAATCATGGCATTTGGAGCGTTGAATGATAGAGATTTATAAAACAAAAATATGACATTAATGTTAAAATAATGTGGTCGCAGATGTGTTTTAATAGCTGCCATGTGTCGGCCAATTGACGATCAGTCCTACCGCGGCATCGTGATATTCATAAGCGTAAATTCTTAGCAATTAGTACTCAACCTAAGCCCGTTACCTTCAAACACTTGAAACTACTATCGCCCTTCATTTTTGTTAGCGCCGTCCATACTTTACCTTTATGAAGGTGAACGCTGGTGTTGTACCAACTCAAATCATCATTCACATAGTTACGTCTCATTCTAGACTATGATAACAGCTATTAGAGCGAGCGGGATGCTACAAATTGGTTGTTGTTATTAGTAGTTAGTCTAACAAGCTTAGGCTTAAGGTCGCTTGGACAAAACGTAGATGCGTCAACGAACGCTGGCAAGGTAACGCATTGTCACTAGGAATGTATTAGGTATTGTAATACTGGGTGATGTTACGTGCGTAATAGAGCTGCACATTGAAAAATTCATAAACGTAACATTTACATAAATGTAACGGGTCTCTGTAACATACAGGGTGCATCAATCATTGTTGATTGATGTAGATAGGTTTGTGAAAATTGTTAACTTGTATGGATCGAGAATAAGTTGACTGGAAAAAAATGCCTATGGAGTTATGGCATTAAATCCGCCTCTGTACTTTTGTGTGCTTAAAGAAAAATTAATAATAAAATTAAATGAGGGGTTGTTCCCTAATAAAATATATTTACGGAATATAACAAAATCTTAGTAGTTAGTGGATTTATTCCGGACTGGTCCCCTGAGCCCCCCCTCCTCGAGTAGTATATATTATAGTAAATAGTATGAATGTGTATATAACCTTTTTATGTATTTGTGTAGCTAGTTTTAATAGTTTTTTTTTTTATCATTGTTCCTCTCAACCAAAGCAACTGCCATCTAATCTCTTCATCACCCTTGGTTGACTGGTAGAGAATGCCTAAGTCATTAAGTCCGCCTTTATACCTTTTTTGTGCGAAAAGTTTAAATAAATAAATAAATGTACTTAGAGAAAAAAATCCCATTTGTTCATGTAAAGGTAGCTAAACATAAATATTTTTTTACCTGAGCTTAACTTCTGTGTTACAACAATTTGCATAAAGCACTGTATCAGTTTTCTTTAATCTTGAATTTCTATTTTGTTATAACAGGCTCGCCTCTTTCACATGGGACTTAAATATAATTGGCCAAATGTGGTGTACTATAGGATACACCTCTGCCTAACCGTTAGTGGAATACAGGCATGGTGTTATGTATGTTATATTATGACATTAACAACCTACAGAAATAGCCTGTGTTATGTAATGACGTTTTTTTCCAACGCACTATGTACAACCCTATTTCATAACTTCGAAGGTCAACCAAAGCTGCGGGTGATAATAAAATAAAATAATTATTTGTGTAATAGGATCCAATACAATATCAAAGATAAGGTTTTTCTTGGAACCATGAATGAGTAACACATCCGTTTGTACTATAAACAAGGATTAGTATGCAGCCACTCACTACTAATATTATGTTAACCAAACTGCTAAAACTTTGTCATCTCACTTGTATTCATTCAGCGTTTCATACCATTTATCTCGCTGTTAACGCTCGGAACTTATAGATGGCGCTGGTTGTTATTTATCGGACTTAAAGTGATAAAAAGGGGAATTAAATAAATAGGTTTGAATGCAAAGTTAAACTAAACGGAGGTTACAAAGAAAACCATTAAAAATAATCAGCCTTAAAGTTTAAATATTTTTCTAAATTGACTGCTGCAAATGTACACAATATGTGGCAGAAATTAACAGCCTTTAAAAAGACATAAGTGTCTTAATGACCATTCATCATAATATAATGCAATATTAAAATATATAGTAGGTGCGGTGCGGATTCATACGTTGCTAAACGTAGGTATATACGAGTATGTACGTTTATGGAATTTTCTTAAATCAGTCCATAAAACCTCCACTAACACAGACACGGTTAGAATATCGTAGGCGAACGTAGAAAACTAACGTAACGAACTATTTTAAAATTCACATAGAAAATAACAATAACATAGAGATCATAACGCTAGATACGTCAGTCAGTCGGGATGTCGGTCCGTCTGTCCTAGTTTCCACTCGCGTAGTAGGTAGGCACATGCTGCGCAGGCGTTCACTAAAGTTGTATTATTACCCACAAACTCTGATATATTATCCATAGATTGTCAATTTTATTAAATTAAGAAGCTTCAGAATATTTTACGATGTAAATATAAAATAAACGACAATTTAAGATGTGTGTCAGACGTGTAACGACGCAGACATCAAAAAATGTGTTTGCGTATTTTTTGTATAAGTAATCGTTTTGTAAATATTTTATCTGTATTCCTGCACTAATGAATCATATCATATTTAAGCATTCGGGGAAATCCAAACGTATCATCGAAACAAAAAATTGCCTGATAATGCGACGAGCATACTAATTAATTAAAGCGTTAATAGTTTTGATGACAATTCATATGAAATAAAATATCCTTGCGTCCTATAAAATCTCAATACAAAAGACACGTGTGGCCAACCAAAAAGTATCTATTAATACGAATAAAAATATGAAACATATTCACAGATGGTAGAGACGCGAGCGGGAGGTATGCGCTGGCTAAAATTAAGGTCAATGATGATAAGACAGTAAAATCGTCATCTACGACTGTACCACTCCGACACTAGCAATTTGTAAGCGACAGTACCGCGTGTTGCTCCGGAATGTAAGTACACTTGTATTCCGTGGATTTTTCGAAGGGTATTGGGGCAAGTTCACGATAAATATTACTAATGATTTGGCTTGATGTTTTGGTTTTTTTTTTATTTTTCGTTATCCAGTAACTCATTGTTTTGCGGAGAAAAATAATCATATATAGGCAATCCTGAAAAGAACCTTACACTTTTCAAAATATTATAATTATCGTTTGAAGTTTCTAAAAACGGTATAACATAAAACATAACATCAGGCATGTATTTCCCCGAAGGGTTAAGCAGAGGTGCACCTACCACACCCACATTTTGCCAGTTGAAGACGGTATAATCTACGCATTATGTATGAATAACATATCCAATTATCCATATATACAGGTACATTTACGATATACATATAACAATGTAAGAACATTTGATTTACATCAATCACAAAGCTGTCAGCGGATATACACACATCAAAAGTGTCTAGGGATCAAGCATTTTTATGCGGATTTCTTGAGATTGAGATGTGGCTTTGTAATAAATTTATGATTTTATAAATTTATATGGATCCTTTTTGGTGCATTTCATAATTTGAATCAGGAACTGTGAATCAAATTCGAGTAAAAGATGAAAATCAGCTGTCAATATTTTCCCTATAAAAACATACAACGCATTGAAGACATTATTAGTGCTACTGTTTCCCTACTACTGATTAAAACCAACGTTATTATGGAGCGGCGACGTCATTTAAGCAGGGAAGAAATGCTCAGAGCCGTGGGAATGATAGAAGCTGGTTCCCGGCAACGTACTGTGGCTTTAGCTCTGAATACAAGTCAGAGTGTTATCAGTCGACTTTGGACACGTTACCGAAGCACTGGTACCGTGGCTGAGCGCCATGGAGGACGGTATCGCTGCACCACACGGAGACAAGACCGATACATTCAAATCTTAACTCGAAGAGCTCCAACAATAACCGCCATGATGTTAGCCGTGAGGCTTCATCACTCTTCAGGGAACTTAATTAGCGACCAAACAGTCAGAAACCGCTTGCATGAAGTGAACCTTCATTCCCGAAGACCGCTACGAGTACCACCTATAGCAATGCACAATCGTAGGATTCGATATCAATGGGCTCTTGAACACAGAAATTGGGCAGAAGAACAATGGCGTTTCGTGTGCTTTTCTGATGAGTCTCGTTTTGGTATGAGACCGGATACAAGACGTATACGACACTGGAGAACCCCTGGACGCCAACAGCGATTAAAATCCTGCCAGGAAGTCCATCCTTATAGTGGTGGAACCATCATGGTATGGGCGGGTATTTGGATCGGCGGAAGAACTGAGTTGATTTGGATCAGAGGCAACCTCAACGCTCAAATTTATGCTGAGACGATTGTATCAGACGTCATCGTTCCTCTACAAGTGCAAATCGGTCCCTTATTTCAGTTAATGCATGATAATGCACGACCGCACACCGCAAGAGTTGTAAGACAGACTCTCGCCGCAGCTAACATCAATGTCCTGCCCTGGCCTGCTCAGTCGCCAGACTTGAACCCGATTGAACATGCATGGGATATGCTACAGAGAAGAGCTCTGCCGAATATGGAGGGTATCCAGTCGCAAGAAGACCTTTTTTTGTTGTTGCAACGAACATGGGCTGCCATTCCACAGCGTGATTTGGATGAACTCATTTTGAGTATGCCAAACCGATGTTCTTGTGTTGTTAGTGTTCGCGGTAGAAACACGGATTATTAATTGTTTAAGTTACCCAATAAAATTTTAAAGAAAACTGTTATTTCAGTCTTTTTTTCGAACTTTTGTGTTAGTGGTTCAAATGTCAAAAATCCCTTTATTAGGAAAATGGCAAATTTCTTTATTAATGCAAAGGTGACTTGGTTTATCGTTACTGTGACAAAGGAAAACACTTTATTTGATGAATCCTTAAAGAAAATTTTAATTAATATCAATCAGGAGAAAAGTTATAGCAAAAATATATGTTGATCCCTAGACTCTTTTGATGTGTGTAGTAGGCGATCACCGCCCATCCGCCCACGGCCGCTTGTAACCTAAGTTTAAATCAATGTAACCAATCACAAATGATCAGGCAAACATTAAACAAGCCTAGGCTTTAAAACACAATGCTAAACTTAGTGCAGGGACTTTTAAATAGCTTTGATTTAAACTCATGTACGGCCACACCTGTCTTAGCAGTCAAATGGCAAAAGTTCAAGTTGAAGTTTTCTATTAGGTTTTTTAAAACATGCTGTAAATAGAAAAAAAAAACTGTAAACTAAAATAAAGAAACTGATAACTAACTTACTGATAAAACTATTCCAATATTTTATAAAAATAAATGGAGAGAAGAAATAAATATCTAAGCCAAGAAAACTCATAACTAAAAGGGTAACACAAATTTTAATCTTCTTGCGTAAAACGCGGAAGCTGTAAACCCATATTTTCCAATTAAACTAACTGCCAACAAAACGACATAACAGCGTAAAGTTGCGCAAACGCTACCAACATCTAAGTTCAAACAACTGACAATCTAGTCGGTGAGTGCAATAGGGTTTCCCACGCAGCCCTGCGGTGGCCTTGTCGCTAAACCTTTGTACGAGTAGGGGCACAATGTTATCGAGGAGTCATGGACTCGCGCCTGCAACTATTGTGTTAATCTCTTTGACGCAAATTATTCAGTTCGAACTACCCCGCTTTGTTGCACAATGCACACGCATGAATTCGGATTAGTGAGTTATTTTGTGGAATGTGAAAATAAATATAATCATGAAATGATCTTGTACATTCTAGATAAACTATTTTGAAAAATACTATGAGTAGATGAAAGGAGTAAATCACTTCCTTACCTACTCCCAAAATGACGGCATAAATAGGTATACCAACAATTTTCTAAGGTCAACAAATCATCATAACAAACAAAGACTTCATTAATATTCGCTCCCGCATCCCGTGGCAAATGCATGACGCGTTTGATACAGGTCGTTACTAATTAAATGACATGTCCATAACTAAGTAACCAAGTACACGTGGAGCAATTAATCAACAGAGGTGAACGATCTTGAAATCGAATAGATCTCGTGGACATTCTTATGGAAAGTGAGCGTAACTACACTATAAATAGATACTGACCTTTCGCTCCACTGATGCGTCAGCCAAAGTTACGTGATGTAACCGACAATACACACGCACACAAACACACACGTAAAATCTGAGCATGTGTTTGTGTGTACATGCAGGCACGATCAGCGGCCATCGAAAGAGAAAGTGGTTAAGGTCTCAATGGTGGTTGACCGGTGCTCAAGTAGTGTTGTCGCGTAACCGCCTATGCTATGCTATCGAGGAAATTCATCGCTAACCCAGTCCGGTGTTATTGACCTCTCACCATAGGTACGCACAATTCGGCTTTGTCCTTGTAACAGTGTAACACATATTATTAAACACGAAAACACTTGAACGTATATTTTAAAACTGCTTAGAATAGTTTCACCCAGTTTTTACTCATAAAGCTCGGTACTCCACACGTTTTAAATTGTTTCAGGCATACCAATATCGATGGATTAATGTTATAAATGTAGTTTACCACATGCTGCTGTAATGGCAGTAGCAAAATATTCATCCAAAAATATACCTATTCGAGAAATCTTTATTGAATTTAGAGATTCTCACATTTGGTCTGTCTCGAGTAGTATGAACATAGAAAGTAAAAGTCTAAAACTAATGACTTGCATATTGCACTCTTACGCAAGATAAAATGAAGTTAACAAGATGTTTTATTACTTATATTCATAAATATACTTGTAATGTGTTTAAAAATGTTCCATGCTGTAATTGCACTACATTAATTACACACTTTATTAACAACATTACATATTATTATATTATAATGTTAAAAATAAGTATTTAAACATTCCAATAAAACAAACAAATTACGATTTAAAAATTTACCAATAAGATAAACCAATTCCAAGATAAACCCAGTTCTATTAAGGTACGCGAAAGCCCAAGAAAAAAGTCAGCTGAGACTCAGGATTCCATCTGTCGATATTTACGTCCATCCATCCACTAACGTAGCATCACTAGTGTTGCGGGATGCCGCGGACCCGTTCCTACGGGAAGTACCGTAACTTACACCCGGTACCGTTGCGCTGTGCCCGCTCGCTACGTGAGTGCGCCCGCGCCGCATAGACCGTCAATTACTCTCGCTTTCGATTTAAATCCTATTTCCGAAGACAATGAACTTTCTTCGCTTTATCGATGCCTATTGTGCTTACGGTTTACGTAATTTTATGTGAATTGTTTCAAAAAATGGTTCTAAAAGCGAATTCGTATATTCGTTTTATGTGTTTTACATGGCTCATCAATATTGTTACGAGATCAAAGTAAATGAAGATTACATATCGTATTATTTGGAGATTGTTTATCGATATCGAATTCTTCATTGAAATACATTAGGGGTCAGATTGCTCAATTAGATTTATTCCAACTCTAAATATGGCATCAAAGCAGCGAAGTGCGGACGACGTCAATCACAGTCCGTAAGATAAAATCGCGTGAAGCAAGCATTCAAAAAACTTGAGCCTTGACCACGGGTGGCTGACATTAAAAACTCACGCGCCTTTCACGGCGAACTCAGGTGGACGTTGTATAACACACTTTCCATTTCTTTGGCAGAGTTTAAAGCCTCATCTCCATGGAGCTTAAAGTTGCATCGGCCGATAATATTTTATCAAAATTGATTTCTAATTTGAAATTATAATTAAAATATTATGCAATTAATAATTTTCATCATTTTCCATGATGCAACGCACCATGTTTACTGCCCGCGGAATGATGCCACATAGATTTGTACAAGTTTTGTTTGATGCAAGATTGTGTGACACACGGAATCCGCGTAACTGTCACCAATTATTTCAAAAACCCTTATAAATGAGTATTATCAAAAATAATAGTAGTGTCCACGTGTTAACTCACTTTGGCAGTGTATTCGGGGCTTTATTCGCGGTGTCGTCTTACGAAACTGGCGGACTCGGGCCGAGTTAAGGTCGCCGATATGTGGCAATTTTCCCATTTCGAAGAGAAGCCAAACCTTGACCTAGGAATTAAATTTCATTTCGTCACTCCTGCTTTACTCGCTACGTATTGCAATTTATTAGCCGCCACGTTTGTATTACAAATGCAAAGTGTGTGAGTGATATTATGTTGATTATTAGGTATTCAGGCACTTGACGATGCAAATCTGACAAATGTTTACAAGATAATGAAGCCTGGCAATAACGACCACATTATATTTCGGACTCAGCTATAAAGAAAGTTTTAAAATTGGCAACGAGTCTAAATTAAAACTGTTGAGCGCATCATTGCACAGTAATTTCAATATTTTCTATTTCTGCTTGTATAATATAGATCAATTAATTATCTAGTATCAATAGGTACAGTAAAATCTTTTTAAGAAGCACGTAAACATTTTTCCACCTTGAAAGTGGAAACAGCAAAACAGCCATAACACACACCACATGCAATATACAACTAAACACTTGCGATTTTAGTACATAATGTATATGTGGAACACATACAATGACAATGAAAGCGTCAGCTAGATGGCGCTGCGCACACGCCGCGTCACTTTGGAGCGCTGCGGAGGGGGTCGGTTACGCCACTGCGCGGGCGCTTTACGCAACGCGGCCATTCACCCCGGAAGGCGTTTTCCTCGCAGTTTCTTTAGCAGTGTGTTACTGTGGCGCTCGCGTGACTACGTCGCGTGCTCAATCACCCCCACTAACCCTCCCGCCACATCCGAACCACTCAAAACTGCAGACCTAATTATCTTATCGCATGTGACAAATATGTACCTAACAGTTGCACTAACGTCTGCTTTTAGCTATCACCGGGAATAACATCAGGATGCACCTATTAGTAGCATTTATAAACAGCAGCGTTTACCAGGTATTCTCAATTGTCGCTAAATAAAATTCTCAAGCAACATATTTTCGAAATTATACTTTAACACATTGACACGCCGTTTTGTTGTTTCGAAAGAAAGCTGTTAAGCTTGTCAGCGCATTCATTTATCCTTCCATTTGGAGAGACATTAAACATATGACTGTCGCCTGTTTGTCATGATTTTTTCCAGGCAAAGATATATTTTCATTACCCTCATTTATAATGTTTTAGCAGCAAATCGTTTGTTGACTGAAAGACAAATTTAATCGTTGGAAACGTATAGCTTTCAGGGTGAATTTCACATGCGTATTGATGTCGTTGATGTCGCAACGCGTATCGTGTTTCAAAGCAGCAAAATAGATGCGAGCAGTAAATAGGGAAACTAAAATACCATGAAATATAACGGATGACGCCGCAACAAGTATTTCTCGTAGCTGGGTTAACGCCAGTTTATATGAGGAAATTCGTTTTAGTGCTTTGGTCTCGTGAAAATTTCGTAACTGCGTGCAACAGGCCGCGGTGAGTCAAGTGTAAATTTATAAACAATAAGAACCCTATTATTTGCGAAACATCAGATTCACACAAGTTTTAAATTAATGTTGCTCTATGGGAAGACTGGCAAATTGCTTGTTTCACGATTGTATCTCGACTATTCGACTGGCAATTGCAACTTTTCCGGACCAAGTCCGTCTGACTGTTCATTGTTACAAAGTTATGAATTGAAAACAGAAGAAATGTTAGTAGCATCTATGTGTAGAACAAAAATCATGAACAGAACAATGAAAAAGTGCTGCATGTGATTGTCAAAGTCCGATTTTACATGAGGTGTGACATTGCCGTCGTCTGCGCAGGCTTATGCAAGGATGCACTGGGCCATCAGCGGGCTTGCGAAAGTGTAGGTACACGTGCATTGTTACTGCTTATACTACCTGCATTAGACATGCAGGAATGTTTGAAGAGCGTTAGTAATGCGTACAGTGGGTATTCCATTGTTGGAGCCAAAAAACTTTGCATTTCCTTCATTTCCGAATGCTTATTATTATATCCTTATTAGTAGGTATGCAATTCAACGAATACACTCGTGATCAATAAAATAAATTAAAAATTATTTTTACTTAGAATTCAGCATATAATTAATATTATTTTCTGATCCAGATGAATCTAAACAAAATATCATCAAATTATTCAACTCTTTGGAACTAATTCTAATTCGATAAGTTTCTAAAATCCAATAACAACTTGTTTTCATATTAGAAACTGTCTTCTCTTTAACTAGCTATTATACAATACGTTCTTTCAATCTGTAATCTAGGATTTGCGTCTAGACCATTTTTTTTTTTTTGTTGTGAAATCGTGTTTGGTAGCCGCAAGCGCAATAGCTAGTTGAACGAAACATTCGATGCATTTTTATTATTTTTAGTTATTAAATCCATATGGCTATTTACACAAGAATAATGACGGCAGTTGACAAGTACTGTCTATTGCCGTTATAAAAATATAGGTTATATGTAAGTAATTAGAAATGAATGATATCAACTCAATATTTAAAAGAAAATGGAACAATTAATATGTTCAATATCTTTAGAAAAACTAGTTAATAACACTCCTACGCTAATCAAACTTGGCAGTTAGATTAACGATTATAATGATGACAACAGTTAAAATTGATGAACATAATATACTCATTTCGTAAATTGGGACCAATCGTTTTTAATTATTATTGACATCGATTAAAAGTCTCACAGCCATAAATTATCATTTTTAGGGTTCCGTAGTCAACAAGGAACCCTTATAGTTTCGCTATGTCCGCCTGCCCGTCCGTCCGTCCACAGCTTAGCTCAAAGACTCGTAGTAGTAGAAAGCTATAATTTGGCATGGATATACATATTAATCACGCCGACAAAGTGCTAAAATAAAATCTTGGAGAAAAAGTTGTTTTTAGGGTACTTCCCCTACATGTAAAGTGGGGATGTTTTTTTTTCTCGTCTACTCATGGTGTGGGGTATCATTGGATAGGTGTTTCAAAAATATTGTGGGTTTGTGAAAATTCTTTTTGATTCAGGGATCCGTTTGTGAAATATTAAGCTTTAAAGTGCTAATTTTTGTTAGAGTCAAGTGTCCCCCCCCCCCCTGCCAGCTAACTGGTTGCTTTTAGATATGTGAAAAAATTCACAGCAGTAGTATATATAACGAAATTAAAAGAAAAACTATCACAGCTAAGTAGGCTTTACAAGTTTACGAGTAATAGTCGACCAACATAAATTTGCAGTTGCAATGTATGGGAGGACATGATTTTCAACTACAATATTAAGTTTGTTCTTGGGATAAATTCATTCCAACTACGGAACCCTTCATTGTGCGTGGTCCGACACGCACTTGGCCGGTTTTTCTTTAGAAGCCACACCCTACCGATCTTCGAAAGTCATCTTTCGCAAGCACAAAACAAACTGTGTCTTCGACAACCTGCTAAAAGCTCCGACATATTACTCAAACACAAATTGAAAAGTGATGGGCTGTGATTGCCAGCGATACGTAGTATTGTGCGAAGTTACTCAATGAGACAAGTGCTAATGCTCGTAAATTAAAACATCTCTTTGATATAGCTGTCCCAAATAAACAAGGGTAAAGACCTTTTACGTAACTCAGTGTTACGTGGCCGGTGAGAGGCAATGTCAGCCTTTACGATTGTTATGACAGCTACGCAGTCTTAGATCCCCACACAATGCCGTACTACCGATCAACTTGACTGCACATACTCTTGTTTACCATTTATTTTGCTCTTACAAAGTAACATCAGTTAATGGCAGTGCATTTAATGCACTTGCAAATGTACAAATGAACGGTGGAGGTCAAAATAAATGATCTGAACATTTAATTTGTAACAAGTTTCATAATATTAAGTAACAAAACTGAGATGTTTTCACGATATAAATATTTGGAACAACTGATTTCGCCATAACAATATCAAAGTTAGTGTTTACCAATGTCATGTACGTAAACTAAAGAGGTCTACGAAAATTGTGCTACGAGCTACGCCGCTACGAACTAGCTGCTACGCCAATCTTTCACATCTTACATTGACTGTAAAGTCATTCGTTGAAAAACTTTTTCAAAGACAATTCTCCTCAAACTAAACTACTTTCTGCGTTTATTGACGTTACCGAATTTATAACCCTATTAAAGAGACATCATGAGATATTACCAAAATGGTTTTCTTGTGTCACAAGAAGGCAGTGTATTGCATGCAGATCAAGGTTCCTCTTTATATCTGATAATAAAATTCGTCTTTTGTTTCGCTAGTGTTATGTGCCTAAAAAGGTCAATGAACAGCCTCGGTATTTCTACAACCGAACCTTGTATAATATAACGACATTTATTGTATTTCATGCTACTTTATTTTGAATACTAAGACATACGAATAAGGTTTAAATTACGTTTTGCATGTTCGTGAATAAAGACCTTACGCTTCGCTATTCAAGCCACGCCGTGCACAGTGAACTCTGTCGTAGGTTACGCGGTTATTTTATTGCAATTTGAACTCAGATCCAAAGCATTAAATGTCGAAATCATTTGGCATGATCGGGTAGTTTTGACATATTGCATTTAATTTATGGGTTGGCAGTGACGGCCAAAATGTTAGTTTGTTTATCGTTAGCGCTCGTTCTTGACAGCGAAAAAGTGAAAACGGCTGCGGTGGCTGAGCGTGGCGATTGTGAAACTAGGCTCCGCGGCGAGGCCTCGCGACGATGGTGCGCGGGCGCCGCGGCCGGCCAACATGCTCTTATGCAATAGGAAGCATGCCAGTGTTGATTCCTACTAACTGTCACAACATGTCATAAAATTAGTCACGCCTGTAGTCAGTAATCTGCCCTTTTATTAGGACAACAGTTTATTTAATGTTCCGTACATACACAATATAACACAATCATCAGGTTAGGGTCGTTTAAACAATTTCGCGTCTATTCTCAAACAAAACTCACGCAAAATTTCATGCCATTGACATTCAACTCTAGCAATTTCTATGAAATATGTAAATATGATTTTTTGTGTGTGAAATCAGACGGATTTGGAAATAAAATATCTCGTAAATTCAAATTGAGTTTTTAAATAAAATTAATGAAAGCATGGTTTCGTCCGCGGCACTTAACAAGACTTTCTTCCAAAGTAGATAAGATCTTATAAATGCATACATATATTTTTGGCAATGTATTTGCAGTCGTGGTTGGTGCCAGCCAAAATTTATAACAATGGTGATGATTAGTGTCATTGACATAACTATTGTTCATTGTTAAATTGACGCAGTTTTACTTTTAAACTTTCAAGTCACCGTTCTCGAACTTTTTGTACGAACAAAACTTTGAATTGCTTATTATACTATGTAAAGTTTAATTAAAATTATGATGATGTTGTACTTAAACGATAATGTGGATGTTAAGTAAGTGGTTAACTAATGTTTTAAAGTAACGTAAAATAAAACGATTTCAGTTAGGTTGGCATAGATTGTCGTCTTCCCAACGGTGCAGTAGAATAAAGCTTACATATATGTATAGACTAGCTTCTTCCCGCGACTTCGTCCGCGTGAAATTTCACCCCCCCATTCACCCCCTTAGGGGATGAATTTTGAAAAATCCTTTCTTAGTGCACCCCTAGACCTCATAAGGAACGTACGTGCCAAATTTGGAATCTTTAGACCCAGCGGTTTGGGCTGTGCGTTGATATGTCAGTCAGTCAGTTCTCCTTTTATATATATAGATTAAATCTACTTAGCTACATGCATTTTAATAACAGTGCTATTAACTGCACGAAAACTAACGCTTACAAAAAAAAAACAATTCAGAATTTAGTAAAAAAAAAACAAGGTTTTTACATATTTCTCGAGGTTTTTCACGGCGAGTCGTCTACAATTAACAAAATAAAACTAAGAACGAGGAAACGTTGAAGTAGACTCATTTAGGTACGCTTTGTCGCGATGTTTACCGATGGGTGAGGTCATTCACACCTTTATCGTGCGACTCGGCAGAATTCGGACTGTCTCCAAGCGAACGTTCCGTCAACTGATACATAAAGAGATCACAACAACACGTCACTTTGGGAAATGTAATCGGTCAGGTAGAGTCTACGTGCTTGTAGGTAGGTACAGGACCGGATTTACTGCATGTAAACCGAGCCCAAATATTAGATATTTTTCAAACCAATATTGTTCATAATATTCCATTAAAATAATTGACTGTCAACAGAACTTCGTATTCGAATTACTGCAATAATTTACTATTCGCTTCACGTTTGTTTGTAGGTAAACAACATTGCTCGCAATACGTATTTCTTGAATTCTGATTTTATAGATAAGAACAGGTGTCTCAGAAAATAAACATGCAATCACCGTATATCAATTTATGTTCCTTTCGTGAATTGGCTTAATAACTATAAAAACAATTTTATCAACAACCGGTGGCCTTATCAAACAATGACTCGTGATTTTGGTTGCTTCTATACATTTTGATGAATAATACAAGATTACTGACTCCCGCTTAAGGTAGGTCGTTCAACTTCAACTAGATCACCTAGTCTCGGCGAAGCGTGTGAAAAACATCCACAGCTCAGCCAACGTATCGATACAATGAATTCGTCGATACGGCTCGCTAAGCAACTGATAAACATTTCAAACGATGGGAACGAAATTCTAAATTCCCTGATGCAGTTGCGAAACCTTATTGTTGACTCTTCAACACAAAATACAACAAAGAGTGTCAGGTTGTCAAAGATAGCTTTAGCAGAATTCTTTCTCTAATATCAAAGTCAAATATTTGTTTAGTTGAAAAATTTAGGCAAGGCTTGATACACCTGTAATTCTGATATCGATAACATTCACTGAAAGTTGGTCACGTTGCCTGAAAATGTTATCTTTCGACTTGTTTGCCATCGATAGAGCTCAGCGTCAACTATAACAAATACGTCTGTCTTAGTGTCTATTTTGTTTTTAAGTTTATCTTTCCGTCGGTATTTGACATTATTTCAGTAAAGTAGTTTGCAGACTGCAGACATCATAATCAGTAGATAGAATTCGAAAATATATTGAGGGTGCACAATTAAAAATCGGCTGACATGTACTGTATAGTCGGTGTGGTATAATAACCTCAACAAAAAATACGCGACTTAAGTACTTGGACGTTATGAACTTCCACATGGTTTACTAACTACGTGTTAATAACCTCCGTTGACGTAGTTTTCCGTAAAACACATCATTATAAAATGCCTTCAACTAAATCGTGTGTGTCTAATGACATCTCAGTCCGACTCACTGACTCATAAAGCTACATAACAGATTAAGAGCCCATGAAAAAATTCATTGTCACTAAATATAGTTCAAAAATTAAACAGACACGCTTCCAAGAAAAGAACGTATGGGATCGAATATTGCAGGACTTCCTGTTTTCGCAGCGCCAAGAATGGGGTTATTCGGTCCAGCTCGCTTTCACCCATTCTTCAGATAGGCCACCCATACATAGCCCGTTGCGTCAATATTTCGAGTGGCCGTGTTTTCTCGGGAGAATAGTTAACCCAGTTTCGGTCGGTCCTGGCTAAATATACCGCGGCTACCTGACTTCGAACGCATACCAGCAGCGCATGGTCGCAGCAAGCCGCATGACATGTTGTCAATCTAATTTAAAATTTATTTTATTTTTAATGTTACGAGTAGTTGGCAGGGATTGTACTGACTGGCTGGCTGAGTGATTCATGTATACGTAGAATCCCATCGGATATGGATCAGACGAATTCGCTTTAAAACACGTGGAGTGAAATTACCTACTTGCAAGGTACCTCTGACGTAACAGGCTGAAATTAAATTATAGAGTTGAGACATTGTAAAAGTACAAAGTTTTGTTACCGAAGCCCTAGCAACTGCCGAGTTTTGAAAAACATTCGAGTCCTCAAGTTATTTTAACAAAAATGAGGACACCAGTTTTGTGATAACTTTTATGGTTGCCGAGAAAAAAATCCCGTAGTTGGAAACTATTTATAGATAGTACTTTTTACATAATCAGCCTATAAAGTTCCCACTGCTGGAACACAGGCCTCCTCTCAGTGAGAAGGCGTGGGCTGTAATTCACCACGCAGGCCCAGTGCGGGTTAGTAGATGTCACATGTGTTCGAATTTTTTTTTTTTGGTTCTAGTACATGCCAGTTTCCTCACGATGTTTTCCTTCACCGTTTTGAGAACAGTGGTGATGGAATAATTTACACAATATATATAATTATACGTCTGCTTGGCATGTTTTAGGGTTATTTCATGCATAAGGCAAATGTAGATTTTTAAACAAATCAAAATAGACAGTAGTAGTATATCAGTGTTAGTTGTTGCATACATCGTTAAACCACCTGAAGGTAACGGGCTACCCATCACTATTAGGTAATTCACTATTGCAATGTCTAACAAGTTTCTGCAACACCCGGTAATAGTGTGATCACTTTATGATGCTACCGTGCATTCAGACACGAATTTTAGTCTGAATATTTCGATATTGGGCTGTTCCACCTCGATTTTTCAGTGGCAGCCTGGAGCCTGTATTTGTGCCCGTTTGATGGCAATAGGCTCGCCCCCTATTAAATGGGACTTAAAAACATAACTGGTGAAATATTTGTGGTACACCTGTGACTACCCTTTCGGGGAATACAGGAGTGATATTATGTGTATATACATTTCGATATATACATATAATTGTATAAATAGTTCAGAGCAGTGGTGGCCCAGTGGTAATTGCCACGACTTACTAGTTGTAAGTCGTAGGTTCGTACCCACTGCTTTTAAAACGGTGAAGGAAAACATCGTGAGGAAACCGGTGTCCTAGAACCAAAAATTCGAAGACATGTGACATCTACCAACACACACTGGGTCCGCTTAGTGGATTACGTCCCAGGCCCACTCCCTCTCACAGAGAGGAGGCCCGTATCCCAGCAGTGGGAACATTATAGGCTGATTATATATGTATGTATAAATAATTTGGTCTTTTTAAGTTACATCATACCTAAAATTTACACTTTCAATTTTCACATTTTCGAATTTTTACTAAATAAATCGTGAATGTAATATTAGTAGCAGCCAGCACTTTGTTCCAACAATGAATCAAAAGCGTAATCTAGATACTGGTGAATAGCGGCCGATGCGAATGAACTCAGTTTTAATGTAACCCGACACACAAGTGTGCCATCGGCCCGGCTAACCTTTCAGACAAAAACTAAGGCTAACTAGGCTATGCATTGTCATGACTACAATTAAACCATTCTCGATAACCCATTATCAACAGTCTGCGTCGGTAACCCCCAAATATGTCTGTCGAAATAATGAATACCAAGTCTCTTTTCAACAGTAGAAATTTTGCAGTTTGTATTAAGGAGGTAATTACAAGGTCATTGTTGCAAAATCTTGAAAAATACCATTTTCGTACTCAACGTTTAAATGCCTGTAATTTCGCGTATCGGTTGGCATATTTATTGTTTGAAGGTAAATAAATCGAGTGCTCAATCGCATTCGTAAAATGCTGAAGACAATACTGTCAGTGTGTAGAGCGGCCGTTGCGCGGTCATGAGGAACCGCGCGTGCGCGTGCGGCTGACCTACTTATGCGCTGGCGACCATTACAGTACTTGCCATTAGACCACACACGCTATACTTCCACGACGCGCCTCGCACCCATCGACGTTACTGCGGCCCATCCTAGTCAGTACTGAAACATCACCACTAACCATACCGAATCCCTTTTCGGCAGTTCAACGAACCCGCTATCGAAATCCGCACACTCACACGCGCGTCCATGGACGAAACGGCCAGATAAAAAAAAACGAAACAAAAAACTTCTCGCGTAACGGTGAATGAGTACCAGACAGAGATAACTATATTTCGGCAGTGTACTCGTCGAGTGTAAAGTCGGCTACGAAAAATACTGACGCAATTTTTACAGCGTACGTAATTGAGCACTGACGGAGTCAGCGGTGTGTGCGTGAGCGCCGAGAGCGACGCCCGCGTCCGCCGAAACGGAGGCGGAATATTTAGGTGAAAGTGTTTCGAATTTCGACATGACGACATTCGCGCGCAGTCGTTATCGTGATTTTGCCGAATCGAGAGGTTCGGAGAGTGCGCAGACAACCGCGACGCGCCTGCGATCCGCGCCCGCGCAACCCTAAAGTGTTCGCTCCGCAGGAAGTGCTCTGGACTCTGCATGCTAATCGTGTCTAGTGCTTGCGTTGAAAAACTATGCTGAGAGTTGGTGTGTCCAAAAATTTTCGGAGACGTAAATTAAAAAGGTGATCGGTGAATTCGGAACAAGGTGGTTCTTCGTGTGATGTGCGTGTTGATGCGCTAAGCAAGCTGTCGGCAGGCGACAGGCTGGGGCCTGACGAGGCGCTGGACGCCTCCACTCACGCGCACCAACTGCAGACGATGACCTCCACCATGGGTAAATATTGTGATTATAAAACAAAACATCACCCTGACCTCATATCGCAAAAAAAAAAAACAAAAAAATAACAAGCACGTCCAGCAAGTAATATAAAAAAATCATTAAAAAAAACATATTAGCATAATACTAACATTATCATGTCGTGAATATTTTGTATTATCATATTTATTACTAATACTAATCAAACTAACCTACATTGGGATGTGCGTGTACTGGTGGTAGAGGAATGGCTGTCCCGTAGCACTTTGCTACGCGCTACGAGATAACACATCATTTCAGACATTTTTTAATTGATTTGTGATAATTACTGATCTGAAATGTTGTGGTAAAGTGTTGCTAATATTTTCCATTTCAACTGTCTTTTTTTCAACTATGTAATTTATTTAAATAAATTTTTGTATTTTTTTTTGGCACTGTATTTTTAGAAATATTGGAATATTACCATTACTAAAATATTGTTATAAAGAGCATGATTACTCGGAAATAATAATAATACATCTTAACTAAAATAATATTAAAATAAGCTTTATTCATAAAGTAACAAATCTCGTAGACCTTGCTACGAACTTGCTACGAAGCGAATTCTCAGTCGAGTTGATACTTATACTGGAAAATTGTTTTTCCTGGTAATGTAAAAAATCGTTTTTACTATTAGTTAGTTATTTTAGAAGATTTCGTCCTGAAAATGTACATTCCGTGAATCTAAAAACGAAAGTCACAGAAATGAGTTATACAGAATACAAGACCAAGGTTTGCTTTATATAATCTTTATATAAATATGTTTAATATGAAATATTTAATGAACTTAAAGTTCTTAATATTATTTTCGAGAAAATACATAAGTTCGACATGTGTTTTACAAAAATCCAGTCGTATATGTGTATAATGGATAAATAGACAAGAATAAGAACAATAGACGGTCATTGTTACAATTTTACATAAAACTATTTTTGAAAAACACTTCCTGTATATTCAGTCCGCAAGCCAATATGAACTTTGTATCGGAACCAATAACACCTATAACCGCGCACACAATTAACCGTGTTACTGGCTCAATGTCTTATTGAGCAAACACACCGGATTCTGAAACAGTTTAAAAAAATAAATCAGCATATTGTTGCTAAACAAAAGAGGTACCGTTTTACCATTGAGCGTTAACCATGACATTCCCAAATCATCTCGTGGATCGCAATCGTGACTTCATAGACTATGACCGGCTACTTTTACTTTCGTTACAATATGGCCGCCCTTTGTCTATGTTCTATGAGTCGGTGA
This sequence comes from Hydraecia micacea, assembly GCA_914767645.1. Taxonomy (NCBI): domain Eukaryota; kingdom Metazoa; phylum Arthropoda; class Insecta; order Lepidoptera; family Noctuidae; genus Hydraecia; species Hydraecia micacea. The sequence goes on along the minus strand of OU611779.1, from coordinate 5,940,869 downwards.
GGTTGTTGATCTCCCGCCATTTTGCCATTGCCGAAATACGTTTTTTACGCTCACTTTCCAATGCGGTGAAAGCGAAAAGGTACAGAATGTCACTGCTTCCTTTCAAAGCATTGTAGTGGGAGGACGTTGTCGAGTTTCGATAATAATAGGTGCGTTAGCTCGCCTGTCAAAAATCGCTATTGTTCACTAATTTGAATACATATGTATTTATAATTCGTTGCGCTCCATGTACTTGGTTATAACATGTTTACAAGACAAGCATGTGTGAAGAAGAAAACATGTTCGAAGGGACGTGCAGGAAAGCACGTGTTTAGATGAATATAAAACTCGCTGTCAATGTCAACAGGGCCAAGAAATAAAATGTTACGCTTTATTTTATGACACAGGTTTTTATTAATTTTGGTCGGGTTAAAAACCTCTGCCATACAGTAAAAGATAAGAGTTTTTCAAAGTTTCGTGATAACATGTCATGATGAAGCCATATTTTGATGTAAATATCAAATTAAAGTACTCTTAGCTCTTGTTTCTCCACATCAAATCACACGATGCTACGCAGTATATTTTGTGTTGGTGACCTTACCATTAGCATCTCAAGTTTCCGATCTTGTAGGTGCATTTTTTGTATACGGAAACACGGCACTACGGAACATACCACAGTTAAAAATATACAATATTAACCTGAAATTAAAACTCATGATTACAGTAAAAATAACAGATTTTGATAATTGTTTTCCTGTATCCTTAAGGTGGCATTAAAAGAGCCTAAGTGTGAATGGCTAATTATCTTTTTACATTAGCTATTGCGTAGCATGGCATAAAAATTTTATTTTCGTAGTAAAACATGTTCAAAACTATATTAATAATTTTGATATTAGATCAGGATTATCGTAAATAGGAAGTCGTCGGATCGGAAGTGTCAGTGTTTAAAAATGGAACGTTTTAGATGTGAGCGCACGCGCAACACTACCTGAATGTCAAGGCGCCTGCGCCAGAGGCCATGAGAGAGGCCCAGCATTGGGGCTTCAAAATACATGTTCTATTATGATTTGTTTTGATAAAGTCGAAATAAATATTGTACCTACTATATTGAACTATGTAATACTTTGTACGAAATCTAAAGCCTTCAATTTTTCACGTTTCGCTGTTCCTCAAAGGACGTAGGCATCTACTATGAAAGTTTTTTAGAAAGAGTCGGCATTGATGCGTGCGAATGAAGTCGCGGTCCCCAGCTAAGTAAAAGTAGGTCTACAACTTCATGTCAATAATATTCTTTTCATTCAAAAGTTATTGTTTTATAGTACCAACATAAAACAATAACTTTTTATGCAGTATTTAGTAACTAAAAACTGTGATTTAAAACGTCGGCCATTACCCGACAACTTTCTTAATGTGTTTATATAAAAAAAGTCGATAAAAACTTAACTGAAGTAAAAGGGCAAAACGGAAGAACGTTTAAGGCAATACCGTTGACACTTTTGAACCTTTGAGGTCATTGCCCTGTTCGGGTAGACATTTTAACTTTCCTACATTTTTAATCAAATATGTCTAAAACGATCAACACCTTAATATGCCAAGCCATCTCTTCGTTAAGACAACGATGAACATGTATGTAAATAAACAATTTATACAAACGATTACCATTCCGAAACGGCCTACGCCGTGCCTATAAAAGCTCCTACAAGCTACCGGTGTTACCTCACAGCCCTGAAGTGTCCAAGGAACATGCGTACACGCACTCCGTTCACTCAGGCACTCGAGCCGAGCCACGTTCGGACGGTCGTTGGCGCCGAATCGGGCAACCGACCTCGCCGGTGACACTGACATTGCGACCGGAACCATTCAACCACTTCCTGACAAATAACACGGACAACATAAGATGTACAGTCTTACCTATTCCATCATTAGACTCGAAGAACCCACATGAATCGGTCGGATAACCACAATGTTTCGGAAATACTAAGGTCTTCACGTTTTTTGCGCAACAATTGTGATATTTCATCATTTATCTTGCTGAATATAACTCGAACTAACTTACTTTTTCGTACAACATCCGTCTTTTTGGCAGTTCATTTATTTTGGAGGTGTAGAAATATATCATAGTGTATAAACATGCCACTCAATGGATAATATGAGTAGGTCACCGATATTCGTATTTAGTTATCTACTGAAATAAATAAGTGTACTTATTTATTCAAGAGTATTTTCTGACATTATTCCGCAAACTGGTTTAAATAAACATAATTTTGGACATACCAACCAGTTTATTTATTAAGACTAAGTTCTATTAAATCTGCCAAAGTAGATCATTAGAATTGTTACTTACATTTTCCGAATACACCACCTCGCTAAGCCTGGCATGATGCAAGAAGAACTACCAGTTAGTACGGGCAACCTTGACAACTTGCAACATTCACACGAGACTGGCTTGATACATTCTACGTCCGTTTGGCTAAACAATCTTCGGAACTTCGGACGTCACCCAAACTTAGCGAAACACGGTTAGGAAATGTCTGGATGTATCTTCAAAAGAAATTAGGTTGAATAAAATGAGAGAAGATATTTTATTTGTCTGTCTATAAAAGATTTTTCTTTTGAATACAAAATTATACCCAAGCAAAGTTGCTATAAAGAAAACTAAAACTTTTGAGGGCCTTGCCGTAGTCTCATCGTTTAAAAGACGTTGTACATGAATTTATAGTACTGCACTTTCTCATCAAGATTAATCAGATGAACACTAACAAGAAGTGCATTGCACCGATGTACTGTAAACGAAAAAAGCGATACCCTTTATGGTTTAGTAAACATTTTGTTCAATCGCGTGGCGGGTTGCCAAGGCGCTCATTGAGCTTTCAAGAGGAATTTTTATGATTAAATCGATGTTCGTAAGTACATCGTTAGGTACGTTAAACTGTTCTTGTCTTAAATGTTTTATCTCTTTTTGGCTCAACAGTAATATGTTCAAGAGTTCTTTCAAAGATTCTACAACGTTTGCGTTTTGAAATGATTTTCCATTTACATTTCTGAATGTTGTGCAATAAACGTGTAAATACATAAGTTCATAGATTATGTAGTTCAGCTAACCATAATATTTATGATTTGCGGACGTGGAACATACTAGTTCCAATGAACTTGCCTCACTGTGGGTTCTTGAATAGCATAGACCACTACAATATGTAGGTCGTCTATACCAAAATATAAGAACTACAGCACCAAAACATACCATAACATTGGTAGGTACTTATTCAATGAACTCTTGAATTTTGTGCAAGTGGGTGTAATAGCCCAAGAAGACGGAACCCTAACAGGGAACCGTAGGCGATAAGCGGGTGACCACGGCAAAGGTCACAGCACTTCCGGCCGTCAAGTACATTGCTTTCGGCCAGTAGGTACACGTGTATCTGGCCCTTAATTTGCACCAGCCTTGGATAGTAGGAAATACTGTCCTTAAATACTTATGATTTCCACGACCTCTGCTCATTATGCGTGCTGAGTTTTGTAGTCTGAAGCAAAACGTTTTGAAATGCAACACGCATTTCAAAAAGTTTTGGTTTTATTGTAAAATCTTCGTCATACAACGTCCTATAGTAAGGGTTGTTTGAAAAAGATCACTTTTCGCGATAAGACAGCCCATTAAAATTTAAACTTGTCTGGTAAGTTCCAAAGTAATTTAATATGGAGTACATACAACAGAGAAGTATAGGTATTAATACTAACTATAGTGACTTAGCACTTTTATTTTTATTTTAGCAAAATTAGCTAGAAATCGTACTTCAGTTCTACTAAATCAAAAGTAAAAACAATAGAACACACTACACAAATACTTCTCAAATTCTAACATTGTACCCGCTTCCCGAGGACACAACTGAGCTCCGTAAGTCCGTACTATATATGAGTAACAATAATGAATGCAATTAAACAAAGCCCGAACAGACGAGCGGGCGGTCAAGTGACCGACCCTGGGCGGGGACGCACGCGCGCTTCCGTGTGATCTTGCTTTAGGCTACGTTCAAGATCAACCAATTCTATTATCCCTTTATCTATACGCATACATGAATATTACTGAACGTAATCAAACAACTCGGTATTCAAATTTTATGAGTTATTGGTTTAATTTTCTTGAATTTATTTATGTTGGATGTTTGGGTAAAATTGACCAGTTTAATAAACTTCTCCTAAGTAAACAGTTTAAAAAAATTAAGATACCTATTAATGTCTAGGAAAGGTAACAACCTCTTGAATATACCATAGTTTAAATGCATTCGATTTTCATACTATTAATATAGCTATAAAAAAATGATTCTAAATTTCGAAATCAATTAATATCTAAAGTTTATTAGAATAGCAAGCAAAGGCATTTAACACAAAACTACCGTTTCCCCAGAAACGTGAGCTTAAATGATAAAATCTTAGTAACAAGAATAGACTTAGATAAATCCGCATTATTATTAAAACAACTCAATAAAGATTATATTGCCAATCTCGGTTTATTTCGTCGACCCGTAGCAAGTTATTTAAAATCAATTTATCATCGTTTTATATCATCATATATTGGTATAAAGGTAATAAAGTCAGAAGTATATGTTTCCTATATGTCCGCGGAAGTCCAAGCTCGCGGCCTCGCAAAAAGCTCGCAAACGACTCGTCGCCTGCGCCGAATCCGCGGATAATGTTATTGACTCATTAACACGGCACTATCAAGGTCATTGACTCATTTCAGTTTATTTGAGAGTAGAGTTCGTTTAATGTTGACAAAATAGTTTCAAAGAACATTGCACTCGGGTGTAGGTAATTCTAAATTAATTCGCTAGATTCGGTCCGTAAACAGTGCGTGGTGACTAACTTTATTTATCTCTTTGACGTAATGGCTATTTGAATTTCAGAGAATGATCAAGTGTGCTTTATAAATATTCGCAAATGTGTATTTTACACACAGAAATCTAAATAGATTTCTATGATTTTACATATACCCAGACAGTTCCGAACTGTGAAAATATGCATAGGTGAATAGGTTTGACCTTAAAGTTCGATCGCTGTACTGCACAAGCGCTTACGTCATTTCACAACATGCATTCAACGTTTATTCATTTGATTAAATATGTATTTAAAAAAAGAACTCTGGAATTCAGTTGCTATGTGACGGTGCATTGTTCCAATCTCTATCATCAAACTGTGAAGTGACGTTTGAATGAGTCAATCTCTTATCAAGTGCCCGCGCCGGTGTGCGCTATAAATATTTTTACGAGTATTTTTTCTCGTACTCTACGTCAATGTTACAGCACTAGTTTACAAATACGCAGTTTAATGTTCAATGCAGTCACGCAATGATATTGTTGTGAAAAACGTATTAAATTTTAATAAGCGTGATTTCGTTGACACAAATAATATTACTAGACTTGTATGTTTCTATCAGGTAAAGTTTCCGGGTATAAATATGACGCTGGTGATAATGTTTAAATCGTGACTGTCATGGTCAAATATATCCGAATATTCAAAAATGAAATCGTACACAAGTCCAGTTCGTATCATGATGACGTAATCAGATCATTACAACCCACACCATTGTATTCATGAACAAAATTTATCAACAACACTGAGATACATGAAGTCATGTATTTTAAAACCGAGGTTAAAGAACCTATTTTGATAAAATTACTGTCGAATTTCACTAGCCATGTGACACGCACGATGAGTACTGTCCATTAACCTATCACGTACTTATATCTACGTTAGTACATAGTATTTATGTATAATATACGTGTAAAATAGAGGATGCATAATATACGATACGTAATGAGTTCGGGAATTCCTATATCAATTGACATCGATTGTCTACGATATTCATTAATCGGTCATGATTTTCGTGACGGCAGTTTCGTCACAATGAATAAATTAGTACCTATGTTTAAATGTGGTATGCGTGTCATTATGTAAAAATACCTTTAAGAAATAAGTGCTCATTTTACAAATTGTCGAGCTAATATCTCTGCTATTTATCAATTGTCGTGCTTAAGTATTCATCCTAACAGAATTCGCTAATGATAATAATTTATTACGATCGATAAGAAGAAGACTTGTATTATAATAAATATTAATATTTAATTATTTAATAGTAGGAATAAATGATAATAGTAGTGGCACATCACTATACGATCGTAAGCTAAATATCGAATATCAAAGAAAAAACACGTTACGCAAACAATGACGTGTGAAAGAAGGACGCAGTTAATATTTACTTGTTGAAATGCCTTACACTTTCATGTATGACCTCACAGAGCGTGCGTGGGCAAACGATATCTACTACAAATTCCATTACCTGCGTTATCAAAGCTATAAAATGTACTCTACGTAAGATGAATGGATTCTAAATAAAACCAAGGGCCACGCGCTCTTCGCCCGTAGTCAGCACCAGCCATGAACCGGGTTGACATTGAAAAATGATAAAATTTTGGATCTCGAAAAATAAATAAAGTTTACAAATGATGCACGACAGATACCCGATCATATCTGGACCGTACTACGTGTCTAGGCCAGATATGTCACCGGATTGCCGTAAGTTATCTTAGCTTAACCAATAACTTCATTAAATTTTTTTTTCGTGACCGTTAAATAAAATAAATCAATAAAAAACAAACGTATTATTTCAAAACAAACTACATAAATCGGTAATTTACCTAATTAAATAATATAAAAATAAATAAACATACCAATATAATGAAGTTGACTCCCAAATTAACGTTCGTTTAACGTTAATTTTTGTCTGTAAAACAAAAGTTGGCAGTCAGCTCGCGTTTAAAATTAGAAGACGGTTTTTTTTAAAGATGCCTAATTTGAACACTGAATTTTAAACGTGTCTGTCTTTTATGAAACTAAAGAGGTTTGGTATAGTACAGTTTGTAATGTTTGTTTTTGTTTTGTTCACAGGAATAATGACACTCAGCCGCGGCCCGTGTGACCTCGACAACATGAGTCTGTTCCAAGACCTCAAACTCAAGAGGCGGAAAGTTGACTCCCGATGTAGTAGCGATGGTAAGCATGCAAATTTATCATTATTTTTATTATCCTTCCGATTGACTGTCAAAAGCTGTAATGAGAAATGGTTATCGTTAACTTCTTATTAATTTGCCAAAAGGCATTAATGTCGTCAATAAAGTCTTGATTCGAATTATTGGCGTCCAGCGCTTCAGCTTTTTATTGTCAATGTTTTTTTTATGCCATTATTTCTCGTCTTCGAACGTTTAAAAAAAGAACACCATAGTCTGATTCCAACTCATTTCCCGCGTCATTGGAACACAAAGGGCTGTCAGACAGGCCGGTAGCAGACGTTACGGATTGTTATTGTAAATAAATAGATAAAGTACGAAACGTAAGGCCGCAGTACGACGGTACTTGTTATTCGAGTCGAGATGTCTTCCATAGTTGTGACGCGGATCACGGACCGCTATCACTTTCTGTCGCTGTGAAGTCTTTTGTTAAAAGTAATTTCATTTTCATTTAAACGTGACCCTGACTGTTCTACTAATGGTGGGTGCGCGGTATGTTTTTTCGTAGAATTTTCGTTATTTTTTTATAATTTTACCTTATTATGGATTCTGCACTTGGAAAATTTCGTAAACATTTTCTTTTAGTTAGTGAAAAACCTAAATTAGGTTATTGAGGTAAATTTTCATGAAGGTCTACAATTTCTAACCATTGATTGCAACAGCCCATAGCTGTGTAGGTAGGCCAAACCCCTAGAATATCAAAAAATATGTTCATAACATCCCAACCTAAAGAATTTCAAAAAAACTATCCAAAATAAAAAATAACAATACTATCAAACTCTTTCTCGAGAAAATGCATAAATAAAATCGATACAATCCAGTCTGATCCGATATTATCATAATCAAATTACACAACTTGATATTCGTAAACAAATTAGTGTTTGATAATGATCGTCACTGAAAGTTAAATAACAGATCAACAGAACAAGCCATGAGAGAGTCGCGACTGGTTCCGAGAAATGCAAACTTTCACTTATAAAATATAAAAAAATAAACTTCCAAAAACAAGATCCGGTTTAACAAGTTACAATCGCCGTCGCGCGGATTATAATAGCGGGTATAATCTGTGTAATCTTATTTTCCGTTAATATAACAGACGAGACTGAACGATTATTTTTTAAGTAGCGTTGTTTTATTGATAGTAATGAATCGAGACAGCATTGTTCATGCGCAACTCTATTGCGCTTTGCTAAAGCTATTGTCATCATTATCTGCCTAGCCTTTTCCCAACTATATTGGGGTCGGCTTCCAGTCTAACCGGATGCAATTAAATATCAGTATTTTACATGAGCTTTGCTAAGCCTGTTAAAACTATCTAAACTTAAAATTATACAGAGAAAATATTTGACTTTTTGTACGTTTATTTGTTACGCTTGCACGCTAAAATGGATGAACGGATTTGGCTGAAATTTAGCAAATGGGTAGAGCCTAACCTGGATTAGGACGTAGACTACTTTTTATCCCGATATTCTCACGGAATCAAGACTTATGGGGATGGAACCGCGGGGCGCTGCTAGTGTAAAATAAAAAAGCAAATACTAATTTAATTTCACGTGGCCTTCATTTACTACATCCTTGTTGGTAAGGCAACAAAAATAGTCCTGTTAATTACTGATGCTGTGGGTGCTAATGACTAGCAAACCTTGAAAAAATTTAATCAAACACACTCCAGAAAACTTGAATAAAATATTTTCTAGATTTCTTTCTTTCTTCATAAAATCACACGCTACCTTGTTCCCACAGTGAACAGTGAACTTGCAAAAATTACAATTAACATGTTAATATTTTTTAAATTTACCCGTTCATAATGTTTACGTAAGAAATGACGTAGCGGGTGAAGTCACGGTGATGAAGAAAGTTTACGTAAACCCACGAAAGGTGAAAGCAATAAATACCGGTGCTGTAATTATTGCTATTGTGGCCTCATGAATAACTCATGAGAGAAAGATGTATTCAGTGTCATGTAACGTAATACCACGCCCCGGGCTAACGCCGAACATCATTTAAGAACAAAATCTTTTATTTTTTGCATAATTCTTCTGTTATAAAGTGCTATTCAGTTGTTAATGGAAATGAATTGCTTTAAATCTAAAGTGTTCTTTACGAAGTATTTCAGAAGATGAGCTTTACTGCCTTGTCATAGTATTACTTAGATAAACAGCAGTATACGTTGAACTTTCAGAGCATTTTTCTGATCGGAAAATCATTTTTCTTTCTTAGCCAGTTTTTCAAATGATTCAAAATGGCTCTAGCATAGAATTCACTAGCATGTTTTGTTGCAGGGTTCACAAACTCACAACATAAAATACATAGGCAAAGATCAGTTATCCATTTTGCCTAATCAAAACAGTAGATAGATACGAGCGTAAGCATCGCGCGTCAAACGCGATTTAAAATTGTAATAATTCTATCCAGGAATAGAGGGATTCTATTTTGGGACGGTTATCACTGAGATATTCGCATATAAATCTGTGTAACGGTGAAGCTAAGTTGGGAGCAGCCGAGCGGGACAGCGCGGAAAGCGCTTTACGTGGGGTGTGACGCGGCCGCATCGTGACGCGGCCGCGCGGGGAGCGTCAGCGTGACGCGCCCCTCACACGCACATTTGTGACACACCACTTTGTACATACTAACAAGATAACGACCCAAACAATTGCTTTTTTGGCCTGTCTTAATTGTGCATAGCTAATGAGTTTCGGCCCATTTAATTTGTTGTTAAAAGGGATTAGGGTGTGAATTACAAAAACGGTACGTCGTACCAAAATAATATTGGGCGAATTATTCGGAATACATGCACGAAATTTTGTATTTAAAGTAAGAATGTAAATAATAACGGATATAAATAATATATATCTTACCTATTACGGATACAAATTCCACAATATTACGGAGGGCATCATAAATTCTCTGTTCTGAATACAATTTCTCACGATGTAAATAATGTTTTTTTGGTTTATGGAAATTTATGGGAAAATGTCCATACCTATCAGCAGTTGCCATGTAAAAAGGAAACATGTCATAAAAGGGTGCATTAAACTCAACGTTTATAAATAAATCAAAAGCATCAACTTTCCTGTAACATTATAAATACTTTTGTATATAATTAAAACAATGCCTGCTATGGCGCAGTAGTATCACCCAGGATTCACCACATAGTACTGTATTTTGAGAGATAAGAGTGTATTTTTTTTTGCCATGTAGACGTGCCCTAAGACTCCGCTTGATTCGAGTACACACAATATTTCGCTTCGATTCATAGGCTTATAGTAGGTAAAACTGCAGTATAGGTATATAAAATCTTATAAACATGCGAGGTAAGTGCATGAACATTTCAGTTGTGAAAACCTATACATACCCACAACTCCTAATCACGGAGTCGTAGTACTGGCCACCGAAGGTCTCTTGATAACGCCGAGCGTAAATAAATTACTACCAGATTCAACTGAAATAGTAAAACTGTTTGTATCGTCACGCTATTTTCACTCGCGAGGCCAGCTGCACTTGAGATACCAGCAGAGAGAAGTACTGTGATATCGCAGGAGGCTGGAGGCCAATCGTATGTGATAAGATTATGCGATCACTGCGGTGCATAAACTTGGGGTTGTGTAATTTTGCCGAGAATTGATTTCTCGAACACTATACAGTTCTACTTTGTTATGATTGTATTTTACCTTGTTTTGGTTCATTCTGATACTGAGATTCACATGGGACTCTATCTGTATAAATTATGTAGTTCTCTTTTGTACCGTACACACATATAAGTTTTCCATTTGGTTTTACCTCAAACAAACCGCCCGCATCCTTAATATCTCGAATGTTGATACTTCGACGATCTATCCATCAAGTGACAATAGAGATTCCATTAACCCTTAAGGATCGTCACAATACGGAAGTATCTTCAGACCGCTAAATATAGCGTTCACAGGTGTCGATGTAAGGGAAATATTCAAGTAAGTATTATATTTTTGTTTTGTTTCTTATTTTGGGGCGGATTAATCGTATCCGAAAAAAATCTGGAATACGAAAGTTTCTGCGAAGTAGGGTAGGATTATGATTTATGATGAATCCGAAAAATAATCTTTCGCCTTTTGTAGTAACGTCCACAAACAATTAATAACTGCCGCTTTCATATACTCGTACCTACGGGTTAGAAGCGTTATGACTACCTCTCGATAAGACTAAATAGCAGATATATTATATTATATTGTATTTATAGTTCGCTATAGGACTTAATCTCGATATGACTAGATCTTGTTAGGACTATATCGTGTTTGGACTAGATCGCAATAAGGCCAGATAGCGTAACGATTATATTTTCGTTTGTTTTTTGGAGTACAGTTATCGAGTTATAGCATTAAGTCTTTTTCCTTGGTACCTATACTAAAATACTTAAAATGAAAGCATTTCATTGTAACATAATTATTTATTTATTTAAACTTACGCTTTAAATCGCTAACGTTTTTTAAAAAAGATAGGAGCGTAATCTCCTTCGTCTCAAGTTTATTTAATTCTCTTTGATACTTGCGATTGAATAATATGGTGTTTCTTCTTTTGTTGTTCGGTTCAAACAGAGAATTTTGATTTTTTTTATCTTGAAAATGTGCCTCTTTTTTTAAATAAAATAAAAATTGTAACAATGTTGGTTTGTGCTGCATGCGCACATTAAGGCGGCGATGCCATGCCTCTAATCTATTATTGGTTCTGTGCTTTTGTTTTGAACAGGAAATAAGCAAAGGATTCTTTAGCCATTGCCTGCAAAAGTATCTTGCGAATGCATTCATTTCAGGTGATTGCGTTGAACATTCCACAATAGCAGACCATCCGTCTTGTATATAAGATGAAGGAAAGAGCGGCAAATTAGCAGTAATTCTAGTGATGTATCGTCCTTCTTGAGATTTCGTCAAACCAATATCGTTCGCCTTTTTCCACACCGATTTATTGTAATGGTAAAAACATCCTGTAACTTTAGCATTCGGATACACAGTCCTAAATGCATTGATGAGTCCCAATTCGTAATCACATTTAAAATGTTTGATATGTACTTTAAGCACATCACGTATTATTGTAAATAAAGCGAAATAAGTTGTTTCGCGTTTATTTGGTAAGAGAGCATACAAGACGGGAAATATATTTGTCGTCTCTTCCGTGCTATCAATGTCTACGTGAATGGAGAACAATTGATAGAAAGACCTGGTGCACTTTTAAAGGTTCCGTCACCAAAAAAAACCTTTACTTGATTTGCATTTCATTTCATTGCAAAATTGTGATGAGAATACAAGCATTTTATCATCTGTTGGTAATTCAAACTCGGCAATCAAAAAGTCTTTCTTAATCATATTTGGTACTGTCACTTCGCTGGATTTAGAAAACTCTGTTTTTTGCACTTGAAGGAACCTTTTACGATGTCTGTACAGCACATCAAGGTCTGCCATTAAAGGTTGAAGAAGAGGGCAGTTGTTGGAGGACTTCTTCGTAAACCTTTTTTACTGAAGACATATCTTTGCATACATTCTGTTTTGCCGTATCCAGTAAAAGGTCTTCTTGCATTTTGTCATGGTCTTGCTCACACTTGTGCAGACTCTTTCTGATTATAATGGTATTTTCTTGATTTAGTGTGAGAGAAGCACTACACTCTTGTCTCTTGTAGCAACGCCAGAACGATGTTCCGCTTGAATTGTTGGACACAAAATTGTATCGGTAGTCATCATGAAGAAGTGCTTCCTTATTCTTTTTATTTTTAATAAAATGAAATTGTTCATTATCCTGCATTGTAAATAACAATAAAATATGCCATGCAAGATAAAAATTCGAAGTGACAATTGGTGACAATGACAACTATTGTTTCAATTTATTTTTAATAGTGGAATCATAGATAAATGGAACTTCATATAAGTAGTGTATTCACACTTTAGTAAAGCTAAGCTCCATGAAGTTCCTATACTAATGCTACTTTTTTGTACGTCATATCGATAATGAGTCATTTTGATAACAGGACTTAATGCATATGTAGTCAAACAGCTAATTAGTTTTACAGCGATCTAGTCATATTATCGAGATTAAGTTCTATAGCGAACTAGTCATATCTGCTATTTAGTGTTATCGAGAAGTAGTCATAACGCTTCTAACCCGTACCTACCTCGCGTATTCCAGTTATGACTTTCGCGGCAGAAATGATTGATACGTACACGTCGAGACGCTCCGCTCGCGGACCGGGCGGCGCAGCACGACACTGCGCGGTGCGACACGGTCACGTGGCGACGCGGAACCACTGGGAGGCGGGCGGGGGGCTGCTGGGGTAGGGGGTGTGACCCACTTTCCCATGTGTCGGTGACCGCGGTCGACCTTCGAGCCTGCACCGACCGAATAAACGATCGTTCATCCGCCCCGAAATAAAAGACTTGCTGATTGCGTAACCGTCTTTATTGTTGTCTGTCTACCACAACTTTTGTACGATACAAATACCACCTCCCTTGCTTATATTGGTCTAGCCGCATATGCGAGCTTTGTTACAAAAAATAATGAACTCTAACGCTCACGCATAGATACAGGAAAACTAGCTATTGTGCAACATTGCCACTACCATAAACAAGTAATCAGAACGGGACGTTTATCTAGGTGCTAGTGTGAGTCTACCTAGAACCTCTAGAGCTATTGCATCACGCGGCTAGAAAGATCGGTCCCCACCAATGATGTGGCAAAGGACGCGGAGTGAAATAGAGATCGTCCTCGAAGCGAGAGCGGTGCACGCGTTGCACTAGTCATTGTGCGGTTGCACTTCGCACGCACGGCCGTCTGAGTGACCTAATAGCGGCTGGAGGGAGGGACCGGGAAGCGCTGCGGGGAGCGGGGCGCGGCTGCCGCTCGTGCGGTAGGTCGGGCTCACTGCGCGCGCCCGCCGCCCGACGTCGCGCCGCCGACAGTGGAAAACTTTCTTCGCGACTTTTCCTCGTGTAAACAAAACCGCGCAAAATTTTGCGCCCGCGCGTCCCTGTATCTAAGCTGAACAACCGCGCGCCTTTGCTCAAATGAAGTTAATTATTTCATCACAATACTTTTACTTTTTCTTTAAATTATCAAATATCATAATCTTAAAATTTGCAATAAGACCCTTGTGGACAATAATGTGATTAAAATTAGATCGTTCACACAATTCACCGGACTGTTGACCGTGTTTGCAATGTAAAGCCAGGTCACGTGAGAGGGTAAAGACTACGCCTATGGATTTAGTAATAAAAAGTCGGTAAAGTTTAGTGTTTAGAATTTATGGTAATGATTTAATTTTGACAGAGCTTTCCTTCTAAGTACATATTTTAGGGTTCTATTTATTATGGAGTTGTTTTTCTTAAATCTTGTACTGTATAATTCGCAATGCTGCTTCAACCGACGTCTTTGACATGGGATTTGTGTTCTCGGTCTTGAGAAAGAGTAGTTTTGAAATAGTTTGTAATTACTTTTCTAATCAATAATACTTATTCAAATAAGAAATTTGCCCACCACATTGAATATTGACGTACTGACCGAACTTAGTGCAGGTAGGTATCTCGTATAAGAAGTTTTACTTAGGTAAGCAGTACAAAATATTTACTTTAGAACTATTTGAAAATTTCATACGCATTGTATCAGTCTATGAATATTATAATGATAGAACATAATAGGCATTATTGATGTGTGACGTAGAGCCCTTTGTGGTGTGTGTGCGGGGCGCAGGCGCAACGCTTCCGGGCGCCGCATCTGCGCTCGCGCCGCTTTCACTTTCTCCTCGCGCGCGCCACCGCATCTCGTGCTCGCACCGCGACCCGCATCCACGCTTCCTACATTTTCCACATCTATTCCGGATAGTTACATAAATTACTGCTTTCTGCACCCAAACTTCATACGATCTAAATATTAATTAGTTAAAATCGCATAAATCATAACTTGGCGAGATCGTACCTCATTATGATTAAACGTGTTCCAAAACTTCATCCATAAATATAATAGATTAGTTTTGAATGTGGCCGGGACGGCAACGGCGGCGCTCACGTCGTGACGCAACCGGCTAGCTAATCTAGTCGGCGGCGTCGGGAAGTGCAGTGTCGCGTCCCCGCGTCGCGCCCCGCGCGCTCTAACTACGATCGCGCCGCGCGGTCGTTGACATTTCACCTAGTTTCTATTTGTCGCTTCTAAAAAGTCTATGGTGTTCTTTTTGTATCGCGGCGAGACAAGAGGTCGCCAGTCACTGTTGTTGACCCAAGCGTGTGTGCCCACAGGCGAGTCTGCCGCCGATACCAGCACGTCGTCGCCGGATCCCGGCCCGCCGTCGCCGCGCATGGCCGAGGCGGGCTGCAGCACGCCGCCGCATCCGCCGCCCGTGTTCGACGGCGGCGGCTCTCCGACGCCCTCGCCAGCTTGCCACCCCACCGTCATCCGGTCGGCGCCACCCTACTCCGTCATCAAGTTCGAGAGCGGGCCAGCCTCTGTCAAGGCAGAGTGCTCGCCAGCCAGCAACAAACCTGATGCGACGCCACCTCAGCTTTCCTCTGTAAAGCTAGAAGGCACCCCGGAACCACCTCAACACTATAGACCACGTGCCCTCGCTCCACCGCCGCAGGGCTCCCACACCTCGCTATCACCAGGACCGTGGCCACCAGCCGCCTGCATCAACGGTGTTAAGCCGGAGCTGATTGGCGGACACTTCCCACCGCAACCACTCGAGCCCAAACAAGGCGCGCGGGGCTCCACGCAATGGCGAGGCACTCCGGCGGTGATCATGGGCGAGTCAGGTGGAGTCCGGACAATGTTCTGGACGCTACCGGCACCAACATCTAGCGGAGAACCGGCGCCGAGTGCGTCGCACACGCCAACGCCACCCACCCCCGACCCGTCTACATGTAGCGAAGAGTCAGCCGCGCGGCTACTGCTCAATCTAGGTGGTGAGCTGAGGCGGCCGCGAGGGCCTCCTTTGAATATGGAATTACTTTGGGCAGGAGACGTGTCTCAGCTACCCGCGCACCAGCAACTCACCGCATTAAACTTGAGCGCTGCTGCCGGCAGTGTCGCGGGAGCGTCCCAAGTTGCGGGAGCCAGCGCGCTAGCCCTGGCTCCCAGACCGGAGCTCCGTGCTTACGCACCTGAGGCGGAACGTGACGAGGATGAACAACCCATGATCTGCATGATTTGTGAAGACAAAGCCACAGGTCTGCATTATGGCATTATAACTTGTGAGGGGTGTAAAGGTTTCTTCAAACGAACTGTACAGAACCGACGAGTTTACACGTGTGTCGCTGATGGTGGCTGTGAAATCACAAAAGCACAAAGGAATAGATGCCAATATTGCCGATTCAAGAAGTGTATCGAACAAGGAATGGTATTACAAGGTGTGTATCGACTTACAATTCGTTATAATTCAGAAACAAATATTAAATTCTTTTCTTAACAAAATTTATTTTACAGCGGTAAGAGAGGATCGGATGCCAGGCGGAAGAAATAGTGGTGCCGTCTATAACTTATACAAAGTCAAATATAAAAAACATAAGAAAGCGAACAAGGCAGCGACGACGACAAGTCGAGCGTCGCCGCCAGAGAAGCCCAAAGACCCTTTACCGCCTATCCCATCACACCTGGTCAATGGCACCATTCTCAAGACTGCACTTACCAACCCCAGCGAGGTAAGTAATATTACAAAAAGATAATTTTGTCAGCCGTACTCATTTATTAGTTTTCATTGTCTAACATTTGGCATTTTCTTCCAGGTTGTCCATTTAAGAGCACGGTTAGAAAGTGCCGTGTCGTCATCACGAGATCGTGCTGTACCCCTGGAAAGGGCACTACACATGATCCGAGCGCTGATCGACTGCGATGCCATGGAAGACATCGCCACGGTGCGGCATCTACCAGATTTGCTCCACGACACCTCAGAAATAGGGGACAAACTGTGTAAGATCGGGGACTCGATCGTACACAAAATGGTCGCTTGGACGAAAAAACTACCATTCATTATGGAAATACCAATGGAAATACATTCCAAGCTGTTGATGGAGAAATGGCACGAGATCTCAGTACTGACGACGGCGGCGTACCAGGCGATGCACGGGAAGCATGCGCATGCGCCGCCCTCGTCGGACCATGAACAAGACTTTATGCAAGAGGTGAGTACAAATTAAATGTTACAGCGCGTTAGTGGAAATGTTACGAAAGTCTCATAATGGTGTTTTTCCACACAATTTGACTAACGAGCCCTAGATGTGGCTCAAGCACGCTCCAGGTCACATTCGCTCCAGAGACTTCCGCACATGCGCCGGAGTGCAGTTACGTGATCTGCATCGCTTGCGCAACCGCGGTAGAAAGTCGCCGGCTGTGGCTGCCAGACAACTAGTTGCACTCGGACGTTTGCACACTCGCCGCATAACCAGCTACGTTACACTAGGCAATTAATGCAGTGTACCAGACGCTGAACGTTTCTATTATCTTGTACGTTTCGAGATTTATAACTATTAAAACAATATTTACTCACTATTCAATAAGACGTTTGGATTCAATGTTTTGGCAGTATTCGATTAGCCGTATTTATTTATATTCGGTCTAGCTAGGGATAGAAATACAATACTTATATTGCCTGATCGAATAATATGCAACAAACAGGACCACGACCTGAGAATTGCACGTGTTACATAAACTGCGCACGCGGTGCTGTAGCGTAATAGCGGTAGTTACACAGAAAGTATTTTTCATTGTCTAGAGCATTTCCTCTTTATTTATTCATTCGATATTACGTAAATATAGCGTATTATGTTCGGTGCTACATCCATTTTTTTGCAATTTGAAATGATTGCACATGCAAATGGACTAGTATTTCCACTATTTCTAGTTATTAAACGATGTTGGTTTTATAATATGCTAATAAGGTTTATGACTAACAAGAAAAGCCCTTGGCAAACGATATGCCTCATTTGCATTTACTTATCGTTAAATGGGATGTAGTATAATAGCATAGGTAGCAATTGTGTTATAGAAAACAACGTTTGAACGCAGTGACAAACTGGTGGAAAATATTGCATGGCTATTAGATTTAAAAAGCCTTTGTTTCTGGATTATATTTAAGACATAAATTAGCATCTGTTTTTTATAATAAAAAAAAATAATCATGACATGTGACTTGGAGCGTTGCGGTTAAAATAAAACAAATCATCGAGTTTAATTTCTTTTACTAAGCAAAAAGCTCCTCCAATTGCTAACAAGTGAACTTATTCTCCCAGGTGAACGCGAACCTCCGAACGCTGCAGAACTGTCTGACGTCGCTGATGGGCCGGCCCATCACACTGGAACAGCTGCGGCTGGACGTGGGGTTGGTGGTGGAGAAGATGACGCAGATCACCTGCGTCTTCCGCCGCATCCAGCTCCGCATGGAGGAGTACGTCTGCCTCAAGGTCTACATACTCTTGAACCAAGGTAGATACAAAACTTTTTAATGTTTTTTTTATGGTTTGTCGACATTTTGGTGCAAATAAGTAGTTTCACAACATCGTGTTTGTCTGTATGGTAGAGCTAAAAACTGCTACGTGTATTTTGATACAGCTTCCTTAAATTTTTGGAGTTTTATGTTTTGTGTTTTTTTTTTTAACTTTGAGTATATTCGGTGCATTTTTTTATTACTGAAAGAAAGGTTAACAATTAAATCACTGAATAAATTAAGAGTGATCAGGAAGAAAATATAATCTTACATATCTTAAAAAGTCGATAGTTGGCTATCGAAGTGTGATGTGCAGGCTTAGAAGAAGCTCACAAACATTTTATAAAAAGTTCAACTTCCTATGAATAAGCTAGCTAGATAAAACTTGATGTTTTCAAACAAATCACTTGTTTATTATAACCGCTAATACCCTATTAACTTATCTGTATTATAAAAATAAACTTTAATCCTTCGATAAAAACTTGGACTGTAAATAATAGATTGACGTCATAATTTCACAGTTCAGGAGAATCTTTTTATTTTTAATTGTGTTAATGTGCGTCTCTGGATAACCTTTCACCGCATTGCAGGCCATGAGGCCGGATTTATTTAGGCTATGTAAATAGAATGCATGGAACGTTTCCTTGTTTACGAAATCAAATACACTTTGTTTTTTTTTTTTATATTCACTTAGCGATAGTGATTGTAGTATTTGGGATATACCAATTAAAATTTGTCGGACAATAACCTTTTGAAAAAACTTTTTTACAAAAAAAAACAACTGACTTAAAAAAAAACACTACAAAGTGATAAATAACTTTAATTTCGGAAGTCGGTGTCGTTGGTCCGCATTTTCGATTTTTGACACCGACTTCCAAAATTAAAGTTATTTATCACTTTGTACCTAGTGCTTTTTTGAAGTCGGTTGTTTTTTTTTGTAAAAAAGTTTTTATTTTTCACTTTTTAGTTGTACACACGGCTACACCTCAAGCTATACATTTCCAGTTTGAGTTGACCACGCATTGTATAGGTTTTTCGTACAATCAGAAGTCAGCTTATACTGGTTATGTATAGCTTGATGTGTAGCCGTGTGTACCTACCCCACACAAATTCTATTAACGCTAATGCATTGAAGAATTGAAAATGCCGACTAGAAGAATCATCAAAATTCGCATAGAAATGCCGGAGATGAAAAACATTTATGCATATAACTTCGTACATAACAATAATTATTAATAGTGTATTATATACTAAAACCTTCCTGAAACTATGTAGATCACAATAGTGAAAGAATTATCAAAATTGGTTCATTAGTTTTTGAGAAAATAGCGGACATAGATTCATACATACGGGTCGGATACAGAACCTCCTTTTTTGAAGTCGGTTAAAAATGGTCAGTATTTAAATTCACGTGATCCCCAAAAAGTTATCGAAATAAATGTCGTGTCGTGTTACATTAATAAGATCAGCACTTTAAGACTTCCTCATTCCAATTTAAAATAGTAAGCTGACATAAAACCATGTGTACACAACCCTGCGGAGATACTCTCATTACTTGAGTAAGTCAACGCACCGCATTGTAATCCAGTTACAGACTGGCCGAGGGGTGCATCGGCCCACGATGCATGTAGGTCAGTTACTGTTACGCAAGCTAGGCATCCTACGCTGTGACGTCGCCCTGACTCATTATGTTACTCGCTTTATATGTACTTAGTAGCAGCCTTTACACGCGAACACGTGAAGAGTCAAACAAGCTTTATAACGATGTTCCTATGTGAGATTTTTTATGTATCCTTCCGGATGAAAATAATGTTTTTAGTGTCGTTTATACAATATTAATGAATAGTTCAAATTAATTGATCCATTAGATTTCTAACAAATTGGTATTGTTGATCGAAGAACATGATCGACAGTTTCACTTTCAATAGTCGAAACCCTACAGTTGCGATCAACAGAACAGCAATTTGTCATTTCGAAGAAAAGTAAAGAGAACTCAAAAATGTACTTTCTAATATGATAAGAAAGTTTCATAAATCTAATGGTAGATTTTATCAAATGATTAATGGACACAATACGAAATGCGACATGACAATAAAAATCTCGACGCATAGTGAGTCCGATACGCAGTGCAAAGTGTTCGTTAATATTATTATGATTTATGTTACAAGTAACCCAGATGTGAATCGAGAGTCGCTCGCGACACCGATTAGGGACCACTTCTCAACAATGATAACAATTTCACTCGGTGAACTTTGCTGACATACGAAAGTCTTCAGATATCTTCCCTGATAATTTGCGTTATTTGTTTCGGAAAAGTTTGGCTTATGTACAGTCCGCAAAAGAGATAAGTATGCAGGATCGTCGGATATAGTTGAAGTTTAGTAAGAAACCGATGGATGTTGTAGACTGAAATTAAATTTGATAAATGAGCTATTTGTTTTCTATTAATAAAATAATATTTTATTCGAGAGCATCCATCGGTTTCTTGCAAAACTTCAACTGTATTCGACGATCCTGCATATCTTATCTCTTTTGTTGACTGTACTAAAACTAGCGTAGCAACTGCATAGAGTTGCAGACTGCAGTAATATTACTACCCATAATATCCATCCATATTTAGACATGATTAATTAAATCAGTTAATAAAATAGTGGTAAGAACTCCATAACCTTGTGAAAAATATACACAGAAACTGAAAACGTAATTTCATTAGCTACACCGTAATTTAAGTTTCAATAACCAAGTTTGAGACGCAATAGAATGTACCTACAGCGCAAGACGTCGACTCGGTCACAGTTAACCTTCGGCGTCAATGGTTTTACATGGTTAATCACAGTAGGTTCGCTCGTCCTAGTACTATGGCAGGGAAACTGTGACATCCTGTGTTATCGGTAGCAACTAGGTCGCACCACGCTCTAGCGCCATGTTTGAAAATTATTTTCACCGCGCATGCACATTTATACGTTATAAGTAGGTGCGCTGTTTATCAAACTATGAAAGTACCCAGTGAGTGTTTAGCCGCGCTCGGAAATACCGCGTATTATGTTGCACGATGGTTATGTAAATTAAACTTTGAAATTTGAACATAATAATGTTATACTATGTTTACAAATTGCAACGGTTTTCAAAGTAAAACATATTACATACCGTCATCACACCAACTGAATAATTAATCATTTGACTCCATAAAGGCAATTTCGCTTGAACATGACACCCAAGAAATTTCATTTGTTTGAGCCCGTTATGAGCCTATTAAATTCTCGTCAATTGATGCTGACATCATCAAAATTTACGAAAGTAGTCCACTCTCTTCAAGATCCTCTTAAAACGATAATAGGTACGGTAGGCCTAGGCAAAGATGACTAATTTGCTTCTGTATATGAATTGAGTAAAGCGAAGGACTTTTTCTCATCAAACATAATAAAGTCATGGTTGTATGTCGTTATCAAATCTTAGATCTGACAAACAGTGCATGTTTACACAAGAAATATGGCACTTATGTGCGGTAGTCAATGAAGCCAACTATCAAACAGAATCGGCTTCAAATTGATATTATTGATAACCTACTTATGAGCTGATTGAACCTCCTGTACACTGTTTTATAGTAATCACTGCTTTGAGTTGAGGAAAAGCTTCAATGAAAAACACGAAAGCTCTTGGTTCTGAGCGTTGACTATTAGATCAGAATATTACTCGTAGGTAAAATATTATTCCTTCCTAAAACTACTCT
Source organism: Hydraecia micacea (assembly GCA_914767645.1). NCBI lineage: Eukaryota > Metazoa > Arthropoda > Insecta > Lepidoptera > Noctuidae > Hydraecia > Hydraecia micacea. Next base: position 5,918,671 of record OU611779.1, on the reverse strand, counting down.
AACTAATTCTTATCTGAGCCAAAAAATTACTAAAAGAAACTGCCGCGATTTTTCCGAAAATAGAATTAGTTTTCGAAAGGAGGAAAACTGTCCCTATAAAAAACAGTAGGTACTTGTGTTTGTCACGGCATTTTTATTTTCACTTCATACACAGGTATATAAGTGTGAGTCCTGGTACCATAGCTGTACTAGTGCGCACTACGGTGAAATGGAAAGCGCTTGCGCAACTGCGCCCGCGTCGACTGTACCGCTGTGTGTGTGTTTGTTAGATACTTGTAACAAAATGTTTGTTGCGTGTGAGCCGAGTTGAGTAATGCATTAGAATTTTAGGAACGTATCGCCATATTTATCATTGTGAATGTGTAGCTAATTCGCCGTCTTTCGCTTTTATTAGAGATAAATGGCAAGTAAAACATTCACCAAAAATACCAAATATAAACCCAGTTAAAAACTCGTTACACTCGAATTATTACTGTGTAGTGTGTAATTACATCAAACAGCAGTAGGTTGTTAGCCCGTATAGAATTAAAACTGTCGCATTGCATTCAAAGCGCATTGCGTATAATAATGTGGAGTTAGTTACGTCAGCTAAAACGGGACAGCATTTCACTCTCGGAGCGGAAAGCGCGACGCGGAAGGCGAACTTTCTCTTTTGCAGCGCACTGCGCGCATTGAAAAAAGCGCAAGCGCAGATTATAGAATGAACGAGTACCGCTACGTCTCGCGCGCATTCATTTACGTAATCAGTACTACATGCGCGCGCTGCTCAAATGCACACTGATACCATACGATAGCATGCTTTGAATTTATTTGTAGCTCCGTAAAAGCAGAACTTTATATTACCACAATAAAACATACTTCATCAAAATAGTTCTCAAAGTCTCATTATATACATTCTACAATTTATTCTATATTGTTCAGCAAAAATAAACAAACATCAATTAAATGTTGTAGTCGCAATAACAGCACACACGAAACAGTCGCGCGTACAATATCGTGGAAAAATGCGCGCGCGTGAGCGAGACGGCAATAGCGGTGAGGACGCGAGCGAGCTCGAGCGGAGGTCAACGGCTAGCCGCGGTCGTTGCCCTGCTATCGGAGTGACCTACTGAGCGCGTGACGTCACCGCCGCACCGCGCGCGCCGTGGCATTGGTTCACCGCCACCGCTCAGCGCCATCTACAAGCGAGTAGGCACACTACACGTGATCGTCATTGCATGATTGTAGCAAATATAATTAATCAATACAACCCAATGCCAGTCGCTACTACTACGGGAGCTACAGCTACGACCGATGAATTCGAGTTGGACGTTAGAGCGCCTTTGCGTATTGATTTTGCTAATGCAGATTTTGTTTTCATTTGTTTCAGAAGTTGAGTTGGAGGGTATTCAGGATCGGTACGTGCAGGTGTTGCGCAGTTATCTGGAGCACGCTGCTCCGCATCATCCTGGAAGGCTACAGGAACTCTTTGCCAGGATACCTGAGGTAATTTATAACAATTCTTATTGCTTTCTCTAAAGTGCCCCCGCCAAGTCATGCAAGCACGGCCATACATTATTAAGCTTTCTTTTAATTTTCAGCACAGGTGAATAAATCGTTTTTCGGTAGAGAGAGTCGTTATAGATCACTCAGCATGCTATATCTTTGTCAGTCAATAACGTTGCATAAATACACAATTTATACAACCGGCTTCGTTACCAAGGGAAAAGATAGCAGATTTATCGACTATCCCGCAAAGTAAAATTTACAAGGCACATTCACAATAGAAAGTGGAAGGAAAGCTTTTGATTTCACGATACTAAATTGTCGTTTTCACTTACAGATCCAAGCGGCGGCGAACCTGTTGCTCGAGAGCAAAATGTTCTACGTACCGTTCGTGCTGAACTCGGCGGAGATCAGATAGTACATGGCGCAGCAGGGCGTCTAGTTCTCGATGTACGAGCGGCTGACACCCCGCCCGCGCCCGCCCCCCCGCCGCACCCCCGTCTTATGATCGCACTCGCCACTATGTGTTCACCCGCCGCAGCACCGCGCCCCCGCGAGACCGCGCGCCGCGTGCGACCCGCGCAACTTGCGCGACCCGCACCCTGCGACCCGCGCCTGCACAAGAGTTCGTACAAATGTTCCTACTCGAGCACCGACAATAAGTGCGCCCGCCCAGTGCGACAAACAGTGACAGTCAACACAAGTGCGGTACATTTATACCTTTGTTGAGTCGATGAGTGTATTGGTTTATTGTTTAGTAGAGGAATTAAAACGTCCCAATTGACAGACTGATTTATTATTAAAATAGCTATTACGTAAGGTACCAGGGACTTGAATGCGTGTTTTATACGTGGTAGTGTATACTACATAGTGTTAAATAGAATAAAATATATATTATGTTACTATTTAAATTTGTCAGTCGGTGAATCGCATAATATATTATTTCTGTAAATATAGAGTAAACTTTACATTTTAATTAAGACGTTGTTTTAGACAGAATTGTTTCTTGTGAAATACTGCTGTTTTAGTTTGCATTTTATATCGTCTAGGATTAACCAGTAGACTAATTACTGGGTGTGTAATATTGAGAATTTCAATTTAATTTTATATGACTTGTTCGTACATAATGTAAGTAGCACTAAGTACCTACTCTCAGTGTTTACCAAGACTGCTTGTATACAACTGTACTGTTTATACACTAACCTAGCGGCGCGGTGGCTCGCGCGGTTCTTATAGTCACAACTTATGCATTTTTATTGCCAATATTTCGCATAACACTTACTTGTGCATGTTTCGTTCTGAATGTTTCACTTCTTTATTCTGGTCTAACTAGCTGTAAGGGTCGGTGCGCGGGGTGTCGTCACCGCTATGACGTCACCGCGCCCGCGACGACTACTCGATGCATTTCTAAGCTGACGACGTTATCTTTATGTGCGTAGGTGCTTCGGACTTATTGATCTTATACTTTGCTTCCTTTGATGTGTTCAAATGTAATTGTGCTCAATATACCGTGATTTTGTTCGGATATTCAAATTTATAATAATCGTTTGTGTCATTTCATATCGTACCATAGAAATCCTTTGGAGCATCGTTCCTCTAGAATTGTAGATACATGATACATTTTGTACATACATAAAATATTTTGTACATATTGCGTTAAATCTCGATTACATAAACTATTTGATTGATTTGCAACTATTAATAAATAAGTGATTTAATTATGAAGTTCTAATTTTATTACAAAACAGGTAGATGTATGAATCATTCATCATCGTATCGAGACAGTGAAAGATACTTCAGAAACTATGAATTTATTCCATCACTTGTCACATCACAGCATTAGCCATTCCTCGTCATGTATAAAGTCATCAGTAGAGCTCCATCTCATCTGTTCACGCAACTAACTGCCCTGAACTCTGTACATTTAGTGTGACCCGTAACATTACTAACACCGACCTTCATCTACACATAAAATAGGCTAACAATAATAAAAAACGTATCATTACATGATCACAAAAAAATCATTTATATAAAACTTACGAAAAGACTTTCAAACCTACTACTGTCAGTAGTCACTGCCTTTCATTTTCTTACAATTTATTCGCCGTTATCGTTAAATAACTCTTTGTATTAATCGTTAATGTTAAAATTTGTAATAAACGTTCCATCAACGGTGAACAGTTACCACTAGCTATAGGGGCGATGGAAGCCTTGTTTAAAATTAAGTAATTACAACCAAAAAGTTCGTTCTAAGGACTTAGGTTCTAGTTAATTAGATTTTTTTATGCCTTAGCTTTCTCACGGTCGACGTCGGCGTATACAGAGCAAAAAAAAAGTAGCCAGATCCTATCTCACTTATATTTATATAAATAGACTTCACAACCCGTCAGTACCGAGCAAATAATCAAAAGAATCGAAGGTCTCGTTCACTAAGGTTGTGGACATGACATGTTAAGTTTGCAACGGAAGGTACTTGCACACACTACATCGCGCTAAGTAGCTGAGCAGTCGACATAACAAACAACTTGTAATATTAGATAATCCTGTTACCTGAATGAGCGATACACGTCCGTTCCTCATCGTGTTACCATTAGTTAAGTATTAGCGGTTATTAAATGTGTTTTGTACATTATAATAATTAGTTTGAATACAACCAGTTACGATACTGCCATCAAATGCCTAAATAGTTTTCAATTAATTTTGTTATAATTTACGTACGGTTAATTAAGTTAATGACGTTGGTGAAATTATTAGTTAATTGTGATAGTAAACAGTGATATGATATCGGAGTATGCGGCACGTGCCGCCCGCGCGGCCGAAGCTCGCGCGTGCGCTCGGGGTTGCGCGGCACGGCGACCTGCGCCGGCGCCGCCGCCGCCCGGTGCGCGCGCCTTCACTAATATTCGGTCTCACTACGTGAACCCTTCACGACGATTGGGTAACTATATTTATTTATTCATTTTTTATCTAACTTAATTATAATTAATTAGTTCTTAACGACACCATCAGAACGACGGTGTTAAATCTAAAGTCTGAGGTAAAGATGCCTTTATAGATTTTTAAACATGTAATGAATGAAGGAAATCGTAAATATAACTATAATCGCGAATCATGCATCGTTCTACTAATATGTATGTAAATGATAATGTATGTAAGTAATATTGACACTTATTTTGTTAGTATCATAGCATATTGTTAAGGCGAAACTAACGGCAGTGTATCAAATGGGAATTAGATTTGTAAGAATGTTATTGGCGTTGTACAAAGGATAGTATTGTTAGTAATTAAACAATGAAATTGGCGCATTACTGGCGAGTACCTAATTAGAATAGTACACGGCAGCCCGTTGAGGCTATACATTCATGTAATATGTAAATACAAATTATGCTTCGACGTGTTTGGTGGCCGCTCGCTTACGTTGCACTTCTAAATTATTTGCTATTACTGTGGAATAGGGCTTATTCGCCTCTTCGTCTAATTTAATGGAACTCGTAGTATAACTTTCTTTTGAATATCAAAATTGACTGAACGATTCATAGAAAACATTATTAATGATTTGCTTCTGCTTGCTATTTTAATTTTTAATGAGTTTGCATAACGTTAGTACCGCTTGCCTCGGAGATAGACTTCACACCCGAGGCTCGGACGGTTACAACCGGCTTCAGACGGCTTGTGTGTTCGATACCACCGTGTGTTTATAAATATACTGCCATGCGCTGCTCAGAGTCCCTGTAGTCACTCTGAGCTGCATGCACTAGTATCAACAAACTACTTAAGTACGATCGTCAATTAGCACTGCAACATTACTAACGGTACTCTGTAGGATATTTTGAAATCAAGAATATCATCATCATCACAATACACACAGGCGGTTCCGAAGCCGGTTCGTAGATAATACTGCGAAAATATTTTGACTGATATAGTTATGTAATAAACATAATAATGTTAATATATTTATAAGGGTGTAACAAAAACTTAATGCATTTCACATTTCTTTACAGTCCATAAGAGAATAATTAATTACGTGTAAGATATTACATGTATCATATTGTGACGAAATATTTTCACATTAGTAGTGTAAGGTTTGTTGTGTATAAAAATAGCGTTTCAAGTATTTCGGGTAAAAGAAGGGTTACAATTTGTGTACATTAGACATTGTATTAAAATATGTAGTTATGAAATCGAGTGTAACGCCGTAAGAGAATATATATTTGGAAACGTTGACGAGTGTTTGTTGTATGTAATTACATGTCACAGATGGATATTTGAACTCTAAGTACATATAGATATATATTCTACGAGTTATACTTCATGTTTTAATCAAATAATAACAGTAATCAATTTTGTTACAGTTTACATGAACAAACACGTTTCGCTTGTCTTACTAATTTCAATGTTTAGAAACATTTTTTGTCCACTTTTACAATTTTTCAAAATAGGATATGGTCGAAGTCACAGATTGTATTAGTTGCCACGCTGTGCCACTGCAAGTGCCTCACTGCCAGACACAGTAGACACTTCATTGGATAGCGGAAGTTTTTTATTTATAAAGTTCAATGTGATTGAGTGTGCTGTATTTCACGTATTTAGTTGGGCTCGCTCAATACCAAGACTTATCGCTTTCAGACCTAGCATACATTAAGTATTATCGATACATTAGGGTTCTATGTTTATACGTAGCAAATCACATTAGTTGCTGATTGCTGTACTGTTCTCGACGGAATAAGGCTGTTGTTATAATTCGACCAAGTTAAGATATACTGTGACTGCTAGCAGTACTCAGGAGTTTGTCTTTCGTGTACCTACGTCTCGTTGAGTGATGCGCCGCGCCGGCGTAGTCAACCGAATGTGTACTGGTTTGCCAAGAGAAGTTACCTACAGTTGTGTTTAGTTAGCGATGCATAACGTGTTTGTACTTTAATTTGTTTTTTAGTTGTACTCTTGGAAATCAATGGTTAATAATTTAAGAAAATAAATTGTATGTGAAATATATTGATTGATTTTATTTGGCCCGAAACCTGTCCTACAACTTATCTGCAACTTTAATCACCCCAAATCGTGACGATAGATTTAAGTTTATTTATTTATTTATTAAAACTTTATGCACAAGTAAAAACTGTACAAAGGCGGACTTAATGCCTTGGGCATTTTCTACCAGTCTACCAGTAACCACCAACCAGTACCAGTAAGTTATAAAGGGATACTGAATTACACACTTTATTCAAACCTAAAACCTAATTTCACCGCGATCATCCTAGTGTAAGGACATTACATTTTCGTTAACATTTGTAAATTGACGTCCACTGCAAATTAATATACTTATCTACGCATTCTTTTAGCCGCCCTTCTAACGCAGTTCCGTTTAACTATAGACAAACTAAGTTATTGTAGTCGTTTTGCTCTGGAATTAAACCTACAGCAAATGAGTAATGAATCCTTTAAAAGGAATCTAGGTCTCCGGCCTATAGCACCTAAGTGTAGACCCTCGACTCTCTACATCGTGCAACTTATCTTTAGCTTATCAGCCAACACAAACAAATCGTAACCATTAATTGAAGAAAACAGGTTACTATGATAACTTACAGCCTACCAACCTTATATTGCAGCTTTGAGAGGCTCATTTATCTTGTAATGAGTGTAATTATATCTAGAACTAGCAAGTTTGACATAATTCGTGAGTAAAATTGAAATAAAGTGGTAAAAATTAAGTTATTCCTTTTTTATTCTAAGTTCTTTGTGAGTGAGTCTGCGTAGCACATGCTACGAAGCCTACGAACATACTACGTCACCGCTACGCCGGGCTCTACGATTTTTTTATACGAGAATAACCTTTAAAATTAAGCTTATATCATTCTAAAAATACAACTGTTAAAACGATTTAGCTTAACTTCGGCTGATCCATCTTCAGTTATTAATAATATTAAAGTAGGTAAGTATTGCTATACTAGCGCAGCCACTAGCGCAGCTCATAGCTGAAAAGATTCTCAGGAGCTCGGAAAGAGGAAACCGAGACCATTTTTTTTGTAAAGGCAATTAACGTTAGTAAAGTCTTGTTAAAACAACGATTCGTTTTTGGTGGGTTTAGTTATTGTCAGTCAACTCAACGTGTATCTTTATACCCAAATATTCTACACACCGCAGATCATTACTAAAGAAGTTTGAGGTAAAACATCTACCAAAAAATATAGGTATTAACCAAGTATTTTTTCTGAAAACTGCATAAAGCGAGTTTTATAATTTTTTTACATTTTGCCGACAGGATAGCGAATTTCGAAAAGCAACCGCAAACAATACCGCCCTCTAGTGTGGAGTAGTGACACTATTAAACAAGCAACTACTTATATGGCATACAGATGGCAGCGTAAGCAAAGTAAAATTGTAAATATATTTTTTGGGGCATGCTATAAAGGTTACAAAAAAAGTTATGAAAATGAGAAAATAATAGCTTTATGCTAATAATTTAATATCATAAATACGATTATGAGATTTTTCATAAAAGAAAACTAATTTTGTCTGTGAATATAATTCTCAAATGTCAACTCTATGATTCAGTCAGCTCCATGTCTTTCTGTCAAAATTGGCTGCCGCTTGCCACATGTCAGGCAATAATTATTAGTGGTTTTACCAGATTTTATTAATATTGTACTGTAAAACAATTACACAAAATGGTATGTAGACCTTTTATAACCATAGTTTGTTAATAGAACCTCCTAAACTATCAAGATAGCGATGTTTTTTAACTAGGTATAAAAGAAACAAATTTAGCATGGTGTCATGAATAATTCCGTTTCAGAAACCCCTTATGCTCCAAGGGCACGAGCGTGCCATCACACAGATCAAGTATAACCGTGAAGGTGACTTGCTGTTCTCCGTCGCTAAAGATTCAAAGCCGAACGTGTGGTGGTCTTTGAACGGTGAACGCCTCGGTACTTTCAATGGGCATGGTGGTGTCGTGTGGTGCGTGGATGTGGACTGGCAGACCATAAACCTCATCACCGGTGGAGGTGACAGTTCATGCAGGTTTGTATAATTATCATACTTTTTTGAAAATAAGTTTGGTTATATCGTTTACAACAAAGATACACTAATGATGTTGCATTTTGTTTGGTTACCAATTTCCTTATTGTAAAGCGTAGATTCAGTAATAGGAAAATGTTTTTATTAATTCTCAGACACAGTATACGTAGTAGATTAATAAAAATTTGGATTTAATTAGTATTATTTATTTTATGTTTTTTTCTTTAAGTAAATAATACTATCAGCCCACTGTAACCCTCAAACTGTGCTAAATTAAATTACACCACAAATTATTTTTATTGAACACTAGCTGTGCCCGCGACTTCGTCCGTGTGGAATAGTGACTTTTCGGGCAGCATATTTTGAATTACATATACCGTCGTTTGGGTAGCTAAAAATTTACTTTACAGTAATGCTTCTCTGTATACGATATTTGACGTATGGCCATCGGAGATGAAAGCATACAGGCTCCTAGGATTGCTAACCTGTGACAGAGCCACATACAACTGACCGTGCGAGAAACAGCTGATACTTAGATCTACACCCACAACTTTCACCGTCTGACCTTAACAAATGTTCGCCTTGATTCTTTAAATTGACATAACTTTTTTATTTATGAACCAATTGACATGAAATAAACACTAAATGTTAAGTGAAGCTTACTACAATATATTAGTGAAAATCGCATCTAAATCGAATAAGCCGTTTCTGATATTAGCTTATCTTATTAAACACACAGACAAACAGACAAAAAAAAATTTAATTACAATTTCGGGTTCGGCATCAATATAATAATAACCCCTGCTACTTTTTTTTTATATATTTCCATTGTACAGACATCACTTTTCTTCAATTTTATTATATGTATATAAGGTAGTTTTGAATACCATTGCTTCTAAAGTTTTTTAGAAATATTGCATGAATGCCTTATTGGTCTAGTGGTGGCAAGCTACTGCTAGATCTCTAAACTTCACAATAAATTTTGATCATTTAGACTTATTTAGAGCATTTATTCTGTAAGGTGGCCCAGTAGAGTAGTGGTGGCTCAGTGGACTGTCCACAAATTCCAAGTTGTAGGTTGTAGGTTCAAACTCGAACAGTTGCTTTACTTTGTGTTTGTGAAATCATATTTTTATCACCACTGCTCTCAAAACAGTCAAGGAAAACATAGTGAGGACCCGGTATGTCTCTAAGTCATGTGACATCTACCAATCTGCACTGAGGCCGTGTGGTGGATTGTGGGCTTACGGCCCTCTTCCTCTTACTGAGAGGAGGCCTGTGTCCGACCAGTGGGCACATTATAGGCTGATTATATTCTGTAATATGTATTTAACTTAGATAAAATACAGAAATCTCAATATTTTCAGATGTCACCATTGCACCTGTGTGAAGCATGGGCTGGTCGTTAGTTTTACTTTATACTACATAATACATAATAATTATGTTTTCCAGATTATGGGATTTGGAGACTGGCAAGAACATAGCTACAATTAAGACAAACTCATCAGTGAGGACATGTAACTTCAGCTACAGTGCCTACCAGGCAGCATACACCACTGACAAGGCTATGGGTCACCCTTGTGAGGTAAATACTCTCATTCAATTTTTAAAGTAGTGGCTTTATAATAAAAAGGTTAAGCAATTCTCAAATACAGTCCTTTCACCTACGAATAAGTATTACTTATTCATAGCCTTTCACAGTTATTTTACCTCTGACTTTGCATTACTGTCAAAGTCATAAGTTTCCTGTTGGGTTGCTGCCACAGACAGGTCTGTCAAAACCACAGTGATCTTTATTCTGATTACAATAAGGTTACTGATGGGTAGCTGCTCTCAGAGGTAAAAAACTGTGACAGGACACAGTCCTTTCTTTCATGCCTTCAACTGTCATTTGCATTCATAATGTTGGCAGTATCAGTACATGGTTTAAAGAATGTGTCATGCACTGTGCACGTCAAAATGGTTGTAATTAATTAACCTTTTCCTTCCAGTCAGTGCATTCTGCTCAGAATTTTTGCTGTAAAAGTATCTTTATATCTGTGTTGTTTGGTCCGTAATGAATATCATATCACTACTTTTCGTGACACAGTGATAACACAATCTCTATTGTTTATGAGTCTCATTAATCTCTTCCGAAACAAGAACAGTTGGTTAAAAAAAGATTTCTTAATTTAATTACAGGTATTCATAGTTGACACAAGAACAGTTGATGACTCTATCTCAAGCCAGGCTCCAATCCTGAAGTGGGAGATCACAGACACAAAGGTCACCTCCATGGTGTGGGGTATCCTGGACGAGACCCTCATCACTGGTCACGAGGGTGGTGACCTGATCCAGTGGGACCTCAGGGTAAGCATTAAATATAAGTGTTTACATTTATGGAAACAGCAATGTAACATATACAGGGTGTCCAGTAAATAGTACGACATATTTCAGGGGGTGATAGCTTGAGTCAATACCTACCAAAACAACACAATATATGTTCCGCGAAATGTAACTTTTTTTTTCACCACTGTAGGTAGCGATAAGAAAACCGTTCTGCGAAAATTTAAACAAAAAATGGTATTTCTTGAAAAAGATCTTGTTTTTGATAGAAAAAAGACTTACCAATGAGTAGAGTAACTATTCACAAATAATTTGATGTAAAAAAAAAACTAGAAAATAAATTTTTCATTACGAGATACTTCAAAATCTGTTTCAAGGTAGAGATTTTTCGATATTTCTGAAAATTTTGTATAACTGTAAATCCGTAACATTTTGCGGAACATATATTTTGTTGTTTTGGTAGGTATTGACCCAAGCTATCACCCCCTGCAATATGTCGTACTATTTACTGGACACCCTGTATATGTGTATAACTTGATAACTATTTGATCCATGATTATCATGATATTATTGTAAGAAGCTCAGTAGAATTTTATCTAACTACTGTGTAAGATCATAATTTGCTAAATTCATTGACCTCCATGGCAATAAAACAAAAAGTAGGCAATTATTTATTTTCCATATTATTTTCCAGACTGGAAAGAAAATCCAGTCAATAAAGGAGCACACACACCAGATCCACGACATGCAGCTGTCACGCGACGGTACCATGTTCATCACCGCCTCCAAGGACCAGACCGCCAAGCTGTTCGACACCAGCTCCCTAGAACTCCTCAAGGAATACAAAACTGAGCGGCCGGTCAATTCCGCGGCTCTCAGTCCCATCCTAGACCACGTCGTTCTCGGAGGAGGTCAAGATGCTATGGAAGTAACCACAACCTCAACTCGCCAGGGCAAGTTCGACGCTCGCTTCTTCCACTTAGTATTTGAAGAAGAATTCGGCCGCATCAAGGGACATTTCGGTCCCATCAACAGTTTAGCGTTCCACCCTGATGGTAAGAGCTACGCGTCAGGCGGAGAAGACGGTTACGTACGTGTGCAGAGCTTTGATCAGTCCTACTTTGATTATACCTTTGATTACAACAGGGACTGAATATAAAGAGAAGCGAGGTATTAGTAAACTTAATCGATATTGTAAATGTCAATAAAACTGATTTCTAACAAATGGTCAAATTATTTGTTTTACTTCAAAGCCCCAACTCCAGTCGAAATTACATAAGGCATATTAATGTCAATAAATGAACGATCATAAAAATTATGCAATCCAATGGTTAGCTAAATCACTTTGAACATCTTATCTAATCAGATTTACGATATTAGTATGGATAGTCGGTTTTGAAAGCTTTCTGGATAATCATATAAAGTTAAGATGTCATACAAAACATCACGCCTGTTTTCTCGGAAGGGTTAGGCACAGGCGTGTTGTTCTACGTTACGGCACGCCTGGGGGGGCTGTTGCCATCAACCGGGCACATATCCAGACTGCTACTGAGAATACCGAGAAATTTCTAATGGAAAAACCCATTACCTAACGCTTTGTCCGACCTGGAAATCGAATCCTCATACTTAGCAATAGCAGTCGCGACTACTACAACAGGCAGCACATTTTATGTCGTAACATACTATCTGGTGGATAATCTGTTCAGGATCAGTTTGAAGATCTTTCTGGATAATCAAATCAAGTTGGATGTCTTATCTGGGTCTTAGAAGAAGTAAATAACACCCCTGAAAGCTAGAGTCAAAAGGCGCTTCATTCAGGGAATAGTAGGGAAAAATCAATACAATAATTCTAGAATGACATTGTATGCAACAATTTATTATATAAAACATTATTTTATTACACTTGGGGAATACTTTTTCACTTATACTTATGTGGCATTTCACAGGAAATAGGGCGTAGTATGTTGTGGGGGCACTTCTCTTTCGCTGTCAGGGACCGCTTGGAACAGTTTGGCGGTTCTATCGTTAACTGTGTTGAACTCTAATATGGACGCGACGTTACCGCAACGATAACAGTAGTTAGGCGCCGACCACACTGTCACCAGACGTTTGTCAAACATGTATTTGTAACCTGTGAACAAAGTGTTTCAATTAGTATTCAGAGAAGTAGAGTATTCTGTTGTGTAATCAGCTGATATGATAACAATACGGACCATCATTTACTAGCTGATGCGCTCGACAGATTAAATTCAAATTGTTGTAATTCATAAAGAGCTCTGTGACATAACTGCCGAACAACCATCCTGCGCCTCGCGGGCTCACGGACCTGCAAACAAATACACAAGTTTATAAATAACTAGATTTATTTAGCAGTAGGTTTAGTTGATGTGCCCTTGGTTAGTAATCTTGCTTGCTGATAAAACACACTCATTAATATAGGTACAGGGTGGCAGGAACATCGACGCGCAAACTGTAACCATAAAATCAGCACATGATTCTAGACACCCTAGCGTAGACAGTTCTCGTTGGTTATCAAAAAAAAATCAGCTGTTTCATGGAAAAGTAAACTACGCGGTCAAAATGTACTGAATCCATGGTAACAGGTTGCGCGTCGATGTATCTGTCACCGCGTAGATGAGATGCCTGCCAACAACGTTATTCCACTGTCTGTATAATAGTAAGAACCAGGAATAAAACCAACTATATAGAACAACTTCTTACTCTTACCACATCTTCACATCAGCTGGATCAGACCACAAGAGATCACAGAAGGCTCCTTTGTGTGGTATTTGTTGATTTCTGTCAATACATCGAATTTGATCTAACATGGAAATCTCTGGGGACAGCCCACCATGGACACACAGGACTGTCTCGTCTATTAGCTGAAATCAATACAAAAGTCAGTCATCATTTTTATAACAATAATACTTAACAGATTCTATAATAATAACTAGTGTTCATTATTGGTTGGAATTCCATATTTTAGAAAAAGTTGATGTTTTCTGTTTCTGCAAAAAAAATCCTGAGATTCAACTTAAATGCTTTAAAACAAGGTTTAGCCTTAATCATTAAGCATCAATATTTTTTTATCTATTTTGTACTAAAGGTGGAAAACTCACCGCTGCAACGGTGAGCAAATCAAATACTCGACAGCAATCTTTCCATGCGTTAGCATTCCCATATTTGTTGAGGCACTCATCATAGAAGCCATATACTTTAGTAATTTGACATGTCTCATGGTTCCCTCTCAGTAGGATAATTCTGAAAAATACAAGAAATACTACAGAAGAACTATTTGATTGAAGAAAGGTATAGTTGTTGACATGTTTAGTAAATTATAAGCTGTACTGAGGAGAACACACCATGTGTATACGAATGCATGCTAGCTGCTGGTTACTTTATTTTTGTAGGTGTGAGGTGATGCACTAAATTATTTCTTAAAAAAAAACCAGTCATTTGTTTAAGTCATTAATCCTACTTTTACCAGATAGTAGGTTTATGCAGGACACAGTGGAAATTGTGTTGCATCTGTGATGGTTAAAGGTCAAGTTTTTTCTAGAAGAGTACACGATACAAATTACCATGTAAAAAAAAATACTAGGCTTTGTGATACTTATTGGTATTAAAATCAGACCATGCATACCTGTCAGGATACCTCGCTTTTAGTGCCATAAGTAGTGTGAGTGTTTCTAAGCTGTAGTAGCCGCGGTCAACATAGTCTCCCATGAAAATATACTTAGTGTGGGGCACTTGGCCCCCTATGTGGAATAACTCCTCTAGGTCATAGAACTGAAACAAGACAACATAATATTATTTATTATTGTTGCGTATATTTTTAGTATGTACCTATGTATTTATGTATCTATTATTAATTTAGGATATGTATATATCTGTGTATCTATTTTAGTATATTATTACACCAACGACAACCCCATTTTATGTCCAGGCAAATCACTGTCCATTTCAAGGTTGCCTGGAAGAGATTGCAGAAAGCGATAAGGCCGCCCATTGTATATTTTTAGTTATCGATAATTCTTTTTGTTGTGTATTTTTGTGGCGTACAATAAAGTATATATAAATAAATATAAGAACTTTGCTAGGTTTGAACAATCTTGTAGTTCATTTGTTTACTGTGGGTTGTTGGTTTGGTAAGCCAAATTATACAAAACATAAAATGTAAAACTTCTTTGTTCAACTTTGTTGTTTGTTCAAAAATTAACATAAAAGGTTAGGTACAGACACCAGCACATCAAGCTACTACAATCTGTCAAATTTCTTTAATAGATTTTCAACTTTATTGCTAAAACAAAAGGTTCAAAGTTGATTGGGAAAATTGACAGTTTCGGGTAGCTTGATGTGCTGGTGTCTGTACATATTTTCTTTTTGCAAACTTATTACAAGTTTCCTGTAGATTTTAAATAATAGGTACCTAAAACTAGATTTCTTGCAAAAAAAAATTTGCATGGTAAAATGTTCACATGGAAAAGCATGTATAGAGAGAAAAGTGTACATTATTGGCATGTAAACAAGGAAATAAGATAAGATAACAAACAAAGAATGATCTCCCTAGTCATGTTATTGAGTAGTCATCTAACGACAGTTATTTGATCTCTGTCTTCTATCTCTACATCCGCAGTAGAGTTGATAATGTCAGGGACATGACTTCTTTCTTTTAATGGTTATACTTTATCAAAATCTCTACTTTAGTGGATGTTGAAGAACAATAGTAAAGTGAGTTACACAACTAGTAAATAGCGGTTTTTTATTATCATTTAAGTTTACCTGGCCATGTATATCACCGCAGACAGTTACAGGTGTCTGCACCGGTTGTACATTGGGCTCCTCCAACAACAAGTCACATACAATATTGCAAAGCTCCCGCAAGTCATCTTCAGGTAAATATTTACACCTCTTCGCGATCTCTATCCACTTATCCACGTCACTCATTTTGTGCAGTAATTCACGAAAAAAAAAGGGGTCGTTTATTTTCCTGACTAAATACAGCACAACGATTTTTTGAGATTAGGTTAGGGGTGTGACTTTCGAGTCACGAATCACGATGTCAAAATTAGAATCGAAAATGGATATAAAAAGTTTTGTTTTGGATTGATTATTGTTACTTCCGGGACTTTAATATTTATATTTGTCTTGGTTACTCATTAAAAAGAAGCTAAATCATTTAAAACCCGGCGTTATCTTTATTTGAAAAAAAAAAATTGGTATCTGAAACTGACGAATCGATTAGGTTATGCACACAACAATTGATTCAATTTGATTAGCAGCACACAAGATAGTACATCTCTATTCTAGAAATAATTGGTGTCATTTTGACAATAGAATAGCGTTTACGAATGCTGTTACCAATTTCTGTATTCTGTCCAATTGGATTTCTTTTGAGAAATTATAAAACGACCCCACAGAGTGAACCAAAGTACTTTTGTAGAAATCACGGAAATTCACCCGCCGCCTGGGCCCAGCAACTGCTCAGGAGTGGTCGTTGTGGCCAGTTGTGGCAATCTTAAGAGGAAGCCTATGAGCAGCTTGCCTTGTGGACCTCTTTCGGATACTGCTGGCCAACACACTTTTATGAGTCCTCATAAAGGCGCGTCCCCAATAGAGCCACGCAGCTCCGTGAGATCAAGCCGCGTAGCCGAGCCTCACGAGTGTGGGCGTGAAAGAGGCCTGCCTCGCTCGTTCCGCCGGATGTCGGTCTACTTCAAAGGAAGCCGCGCGGCTCTGATTAGTGGAGACGGGCCGCGCGGCCGATAAGTGAGCTTATATCCACCGCTACACCGAGTTCTGTTTGTGTTATGGGAGTGTCGGTGTTGTTTTTTTTTTAAATAAAATCAAAAGGAATGATGCCCTGATGGAGATTGCTACATGCTTATTACGATAAATGCTTCTGAAGTTAAAAGCGCCTCCTCTTCTTCGTACATCTCGAAAGGAACTGCGTAAGGCGGGCCGCGAGGCTCTTATAATGGGGACGCGTTGCAAAAAACAGCAAAAGCCTCGCGAAGCCCTAAAAGGCCGCGCGGCCCTAGTGGGGACGCGCCTTTACTAGAAGTTGAGAACTGGCATGAGTGAGGATATGCGGCACTTTACAAATGAAGTCTCCGCCTCTAAGGCGACCCACTTTATAGATGTCTAGTTTGTACCTAACTAATAAAATTGTGACACTAGGTTCAAAGTCTGGTTCTCCGCGACCGGGACAGAGTCCGGAAAGCCCTAACTCTAACACTTTTTAAAATGAAAACTTCTTTTATCTGAGCATCGTTTTTGTGACTCGATTTAAAAACTGAAAATATAATAAAAACTTAGGTCATGGGTTCGATCCCCAGATGGGGCAAATGTGTAATCAGATTTTTGGAGCTCTAGATTTATTCTTGGTTGATGGCTTGGGTAAGATATACGAAAATAATGTGGGTGAATTTCGAATATTTTTCTTCAATTTTGTAAATGAGAGTACTATGGTGCAGTTTGTTTGTTTGACTTGCTTGATGTGTCATGCTCACTCAAATCTCTCGCTGATGGTACCGCATGTAGTGAATCATTTGGATTACCTCAAAATGGTTGAGCTGAATGATACTGATCCACGCATCATGTTTGTGACCGGGCGCCGTCAGCTGAAACTGGCGACCTATAACTGCCAGAGCGTATCTCTAATCAATGCTTTGTGTTTTTTGTTTAAGGGGCTTAGAAGACCTAAACGCAAAAAACGCAAGTTTTAGAAACAATAAAAGTATATGATAAACTACAGTAAAAAATATCAAAAAAATATATGATATTTTTCAGGATAAATGCGAGGATGATAGTGTGTTGAAAACATAATACAACTTATTTGGTACGATAGAAAAAAATCATGAAGATACCTCTAAAAACTTTTTTTTTACAACAAAATTCATACTAATATACATACAATCATTATGATTTTTTGTCAGATTATTCTACAAGCAACATACTAAAACTATAGTGTTTTAGTTTTTTTGTCCAAACACTAGATTTTTCGTAAATCGATAATTGCTTCATATTTTGCAATAAATTACCAGCGTTGTGGCATCGCGCTTCTCTTTCTTTTCTATGCAGTCCGACAAAGACCGCGCTTTAGGTCATGTAGTCCTCTTAAGTTTGAGGTGTCGTAACCCTTTACCTATGCTTTGGGGAATAGATGTGCAAGTTTGTTACAATAAAAACTAAAATATACTTAAGAATTTATTAACGTGAATACAAACATGCAAGTACATTTTTCGAATGTTATACATTTTGTTATTCATAAGGTTTAAGGTGCTTTTTTGATATGCTGCTGTGAATGGGTTAAAATAACATGATTATATATGTAATAGTTTAACTTAATGCTAAAAGCACATTAGGTATTGGAATACAACAGACAATTTGTAGTTGGGACGGATCTTTTATTATATTTTGTGTAAAAATGCACTAGCTAGCTCATAATAAATGTACGTTATTTAAAAAAAAATACGACAATGAAAGTACTTGTTTTCGGTTAACAACAGAGTTATGGTTTGTATTGTCATAATACTATTAAGCTATTATTTAAACCTAAAACCGGCTGTTTTCTTTAAATTTTACAACATTATTTTGGATTTAAAAGAAAACCAGTCCGATTAACAATAATATCACCAAAGTGCAGAGTTGCCAAGGCATTATAAATCACAGAATGCTATTTTTGAGATACGAACCATACACTGGAAACAGATGCGTCGAATCACAAAATAATAAATAAGTACCTGTGATAGTCCACAACAATAACTTTATGAAGTCTCTTCTACTTAGTCGGTTAGCCTGATTTCGACCAGCATAAAGTCAATGATTCCCGCGTGGACCACCGTAATACTAGACACTTTTTATTCTAAAACATTACTCAACAAAACTGTGACACATACAATAAAAAGCATATCTAGCAATTTCGAGTTCCTTCACCTAAGTTTTGAATTTATTAACTTTTACAGGTATAAAAATTACTTAATCCCGAGAGAGTACCAAGTGATCACAGATTTTGAAAAGTCCGCTCAGCTATCAGTACCAAAGTAACCAATGTTCTGAAACGGTTTCACCTATTACCTACGCAACATGAAAGCCGATGCATGCCCATTTATTTATTATCTATTAATTCACTTCTAGTGCCTGACTGATTCATTTTATGCACAGTCACAACTACTGCTCACCTAGTAACAAATAATTCAACTTTAACGCTAAACAAATCATGAGCATGTACCTGTTTTCATAATTTTCTATATTATCAAGATATGCTATCATATTACTTTCTAATTGCTAATTACGTTTGCAGGCCAGTACTCTTTGAATAAAATTACAAATGCATATTTACTTTGGCAAATACAATGACGCTTATAACGCACAACCTCACTAACGACCATTGTCTATGGTCAAACAGTAATAAATAAAATTTGAAACTCAACAACTACTACAAAAGTACTGGCATTCAAACATTTATTTTGCCGGAAGTGCAATTTTATTGAGACAGCCGTGTGAAATACACTCTTTTATAAGTTTTAAATAAAAGACATTTCCCCCTATTGTCAACTCTTGACCTCCGTTACAAGTTATTGTATTGTTGAACACATAACTAAATAGTGAGCGCCAGGTGCCAATTTTTGATTAACCAAAAAGACCCTGTTACGAATGTTTAGGCTACACATATTAAGCTTATCTATACCTAAAGTTACACACTTCATAATCGCATAAAAAAGAAGAATAAATACACTACGAACGTAAAAAAGCTCAGTAGGTAAAGAATTTGTTCTGCTACCAAACGAAGTTAAAGGTGTCTCAAAAATATTTTTTTTATGCAAACTAATAACCTGGTCTAGTAAACATAGCCGGTAAGCAAAGAACTCCCTCACAAGAAGGCATCAAGCCAAGTCACATTTAGCGAACATTAATAAAATGTTATATAACATCTACGCTAACAAGCAACACATGAGTCATGTAAACTTAACAACTAAATCGTAAAAGCAATAATGCAGGAACCAATCGCATGGTTAACATAATTTAACTGTTCCCTGGTAATAGGATTTTTCATCTGGAAAATGTTCCAAAATCAGATATACAGGGTCAAATTAAATCAGCTAGTGAGACTACACACGTGATAGAAATCGATATTTAAACACGGTAAATTAAAAATTCTTTTTTATCACATCTATTCAAAAAGAGCTAGTGTATACTTCGTAAACAGGGACTAAAATAGCTCTTTAATCCCTAGGGACTAAAGTGATTTGAATTTGAAATATGGATATTGTTAGTCAAAGTTCCAATCACCAAACAGATCAATCACGAACATTGTATGAACAAGTAACGAGCTGTATGATAAAATAAAACGGGCGAGCCAAATAAAAAAAAAAGTTTGTGAAAAAATAAAAAACGCGCGAAAAGCATTCTGTCTTCGTTCGTCATTGTTTACTCAAAATCGTATGTAAATAAATTTAACGTACTATTATTTTTAATAAGTTGCACTTACTTATTTTTTCATAATAGAGTGATAAAAAGTAGTGTCCACCTCGGGAGCACTATTTTAAGCTCGAGTGGGGTAAATCCTTCACTCCGCTCTGGATTCAAAGAAACACTCGCCTTCAAAATAGTTATTTGCTCCCTTGGCAAACAATCTACTATTTAATTTTTTTTTGGGAGTCGCAACCGCTTTTAGTTTTGTTACTTAAAGTAGTAATTGAGAAAATCTGTTTCCTTTTGTTTTAGCGTGTGATATCGATACCTATCACGTCTGCGTGGTTTCGCTAGATAATTTAATTTGACCCTGTACTGAGTGTAAAGTATGTTGGGGTAAGATCGGCACCGGTATAAGATCGTATGAATCAAATTCCCACCTAATGTGGCAATGTTTTTATTGCAGTAATAAACATTGGTGTTCTCCATCATTATTTTTATTCTGCTACGACGAAGATCAGAGCAAAATTTAATTTTGCAGGCAAAGAATCTGATTTCTACGGTCTTACCCCAGCAATGCTCTTACCCCAACACACCTTAAACTCGCGATTTAAGCTTAAAAATAAACCGTGTGATCCTACAAATAATTCATAAGCAGAGATCCAAAATCAAGGTTAATAGGAACAGTTCTTTCTGAAGCTGTTCCGTAACTACCTCGTAAGCGACTACAAACAAAATTTAACACTAAAAAAAAACACGCAAATAAAGTTTGAAGATCTCAAGATAATCAGAATTACATTCAGATTTTTTTTCAGTTCCGTATCAACACTTCGTATCAGCTTCGGAACACGAGGTGGTAATAATTTATTAGAGACGAGTTTACTGTAAATACTGAGGTAAAAGGTCGTTTTCGATCGAGATTATGACCTTGTGGTCGTTTTAAAATTGACAGACTTTTGCGAAGCGTTTATAGAGAGTGGTCGTGATGGTTTCACTTGAATTGGCCGAGCACGAAGGCGTCCATGACTTTAGGCACATGTTCGTCGACGCCCACGATGTCCAATACGCCCTCGTGCGTGCCGTCCGTCGTCGACACCTTGTGGGATGCCAGGCTCATCACTATCAACCTGCAACAACAGATATACAATCAAAATACCTTTTCTTTTTAAAATTATATTTAAATCGGTAATCCCTCCGTTTTGGTGCCCAAGATACAGGTTTGCCTAGTTTGGGGCCAATGTAACCCTGTTATGTTTTCGACAGTATTTTTTTTTATATTAAAATATGAACAGACTTCTTATGATGAAAACTTATTCAATCTGTTGCCAAATGTATCAATGTTTTCAATGACTGCTCTTATTTGGCACGCACGCACAACAACTAATATGAGATTTCATCTGGCGTTGGAATGGTGAAAAATTGTTACATTGATTGAGTGTTGAGAAATATCAATCCTCCATTGTGCTTTTTTAATGTCAGAAATACTGTTATAATACGTACTATTATTACACACACAAAAACACTTTTAGTATTATTATAATACTAAAAGCGTTTTTATTAGTTCATGACGTAAAGTAAGGATTTTATACTTACTTAGCCCCATGAACCCCAACAGCTTGCCGGTACCGCTCCAGCGCGCGCACGGGGCAGTGGTCGGGCAGCTCCTTGGCGGGCGGCGGCGGCGGCCCGTAGCGGCCGGCCGGGCCGCGCCCGCCGCGGCTGGCGAGCTCCAGCTCCATGTAGCGCGTGGTGCGGTCCACCATGTTGATGAACACGTCGAACTTCTTCTTGTTCTTGGTGGCCCAGTCGATTGGCGCGTCTAGCTGCACGCGGCCTAAGTTCGCTTTCTGTAAAGAGGATGGTGAAGATTGAAAAAGCGCCAGAGTAGCCCGCGAAATTAAATTTTTCTTACGTTTGTGTTGTTGAAAATATGATTCGCGACCGTAACAAATATGTATTTTGATCAACATACAACCTGACATTGACCTGCAAATTGCAGAAAACGTAAGATAATTTTAATTATGCGGGTTACATTAGCGTATCCATTTTAAATTATAATTCGTTGCGTACATTTTCATGGAATCCCTCAGCGGAGTGACCAAACTGCATGACCGCGCGGTCGCATACAGGGTGGCCCGTGAAGCGAGATCCTAAGTAAATTTTTAGAAGCCTCTCTCCAAAGGATTCCTAAAACCCTCCACGTTTGTGCAGCGATTATTTATAGCTAAGGAGCTAAAGGTTTTTAATATTTTTAGGGAAATTCTCACTTGGTTTCAAACCTTTTGTGCGTTCGTTCGTGCTAGTAACTACCTAATTTCCGACACACAGTAGAAGGTAGTTAATTATTCCTATAGAAACTCACCCTTAACGAGAACTCAGCCTCTTCGATGCTGCTAAAGTTGCGCTCGATGGTCACCACCTGGATGCCTTCTTCAGTGAACACTGCTAACTCAACTTGGGTCTCACGCTTCAGGATTTGAAGAGCCAGGATTATAGCTAAAAATAAATTAAATATAAATTACACACAAATACACGCGTATGGGCGTGGAGTTGCGGACACCAGCCAGCCCATTATGCAATTAATCTTATTGAAAACTAAACGGCATGTTTTGGGTTTTAACTTCTGAGGACATGTTGCTAAGAAGAATATATATCGATATCCTTAAACCATCCTTACATACCTTACTATCTTTACATACCAAGACCCCTCCGTGCCGTACAAAGCCCGTTAAGCGTTGGTGCAGGTCGTCATTCGTAGATCTTTGACAGTCATTATGGGTCGTCAGAAGCTCGAAAGTCTAACAACCAGTTTTACCAAGGGGTATTGTATTACCCAGTTACTGGGTGTGCAGGTCAGATAGGCAGTCCCTCCATGTAAAATACTGGTACTCAGCTGCATCCGATTAGACTGGAAGCCGACCCCAACATTGTTCGGAAAAGGCTAGGCAGATGATCCTTAACACGTTGACTGCCAGACAACAGACACAATAGAAAATCTATTATTCGCGGTCAGCGGTGACCGCGGTGGCAGTCAATTCCTTAAGATAGGATTTAGTTAATCAATGACCACCGGGTAATTTTTCTCATTGCCATCAATTTTCAAATATTGTAAATCTAGACGTCGATTTAACTCCATAGTTTCTTATTTGGTCTTCGCAACAAAGAATTTGAAATTAAGGTTAATCTACCTGCATGTCCAGGCGTAACGTTCGTGTTGTAGAAGCACTCTGCCAGAAGGTTCTTCTTGCTCTTCTTTTCCGTGTCCGCGTCTCCACCGCCGCCCGGCGTAGTCTTTGTCTCTGTCTTCTTGCCCTTCTTTGATACTGTATATTTCTTGCAGAAGTGCTTTCCTTTAGAAAATATAAAATTCAATTTTAGGGTAACATATTAAGGTGTATAGATGGCCCACTGACCTTGTGCATGTGGGCGGAGCCAAACGCCCTACTCCCGAATACGTAAAACGCGCGCGGTGGCGCACTACACTAAAACTAAGATCAAAGAATATGCAGAGACGCAGACATGCCGCACGTAGGTCGCTATTTTTGCCTACGATTCCAGAAGGGAATAGCGGATGCAAGGCTGATATATTTTGTATAGATAGATACTTATTACGTTTTATTATTATATTATTATTATTACTTATATGTTACGTATATTTTAAGTTTTTTCTGGACATTATTTTTTAGCATTTATGTGGAAGAAAATATATTTATTTAAGTCATAAGTAATTTATTTCATAACAATATAGATACATTGTGTTGAAATTAAAAAAAATAACGTATTACAATTGCAATTAAAATAAAATTCATTAAATACATTTCGAAAAGTCAATAAACCAATAATAATTAAAAATTCAAGTATAATAAATTATAAATGTCGTCATGCGGGATCATGGAGCGGGCTCCCGCGTGGCGTGCAGTTTTCTATTATCATCCTTAGAGCAACGCTGCGTGAGGTGGGGCTCCCGTCGCATGCGGCATAATAGGAAACAGCACGTCAAGGTACAAGTTCGAGATGGGCTGCAGACTGCAACCGCAGGCGACACTGCGGCTAGCGGCTGCGGTTGACCGCAGGGCTGCCTGCGGCTGCGGTTGCTTCTATTCCAAGCGCGGTGGCATGCCGCGGCTGCACAATGCATAGAACCATGCCTCAGTCACACCAATACCTTCGTGTGAGACAGAATGTCGGACAACACTATCGATAGTCGACATTTTTAACCTACTTCAAAAAAGGAGGTTCTGTATTCGACCCGTATGTATATATGTTTTTATGTCCGCGATTTTCTCAAAAACTAATGAACCAATTTTGATAATTCTTTCACTAATGTGATCTACATACTTTCAGGAAGGTTTTAGTATATAATACATTATGTACTTATTCTTATGTACGATGTTATATGCATAAATATACTGCATCTCCGGCATTTCTATGCAAATTTTGATGATTCTTCTAGTCAGTGTCTTCAATTCCTCAATGCACTAGTGTTATTTGAATTAGTGTGGAGTACTTAGGTACAACTAAAAAGTAAAAAATAAAATTTTTATTACAAAAAAAGACAACCGACTTCAAAAAAAACTACAAAGTGATAAATAACTTTCATTTCGGAAGTCGGTGTCAAAAAACGAAAATGCGGAACCAACGACACCGACTTCCGAAATTAAAGTTATTTATCATTTTGTAGTTTTTTTTAAAGTCGGTTGTTTTTTTTTGTAACAAAGTTTTTATTTTTGCACGTGTGAACTCTGCGGTTCGCGACACCACACCACTGGCGCTGGTGTGTTCCTCTGTGGCCGGACCACAGTTTAGTACTCAGATGCTATAGTTCGAAATAATACCTACCTAAAGTCTACTTTCATCGGAATGTATATATATATTTTTAGTACCTCAAGAGATATCTTTTTATTTAACAATTTATGTGGTCCGGCCGCCAGGCATGCTCTCTGGCCGCGCCACCTCAAATTAAATAGAGTATAATGAACTATTAATAAATCAATATCACGAAAAAAACTACCTAAAGAGTACCTTGCATACGAAAAATATGGTCCAACTAGCTGCTTCCCCGCGACTTCATCCGCGTGAAATCCTATCCTAACTAACTATTTTCCATACAAACAAAATTCCCCCTTTTCACCCCCTTAAAGGTTAAATTTCCAAAAACCCCTTCTTAGTGCTCTACATTATAATAGGAAGCCGTGTGCAAAATTTCACATTCCTAGCCCCAGTAGTTTCGGCTGTACGTTGATATGTCAGTCAGTCAGTTCTCCTTTTATATATATAGATAAACCCCTTTAGTTAAGGAGTTATTGGTCGTAGGGTGTGGTCCGGCTGGAAGGTATGCTCTGCAGCAAGTCAATTTTGCAATATTTAATATTAACTATCCATAAATCGATTTATATAATAGTACCTTTTCTCTACTCTTCGTTGATACTTTTTTCTCTCAAGAAACTATTCATTTTGATTAATTAATCTTTAAAGTATGTGGCGCGGCTAGGGAGGATTACTTTCAGCAAATATAACGAAATATGCTTTATTTCTTTATGCCAACGAAAACTACATAATAAGTACTTTTATTTTTATAACCAACAATGATTTTGAAAAAGGTGCACTTTTTGGTTTTTGTTTACCTATCTACCTAAGAATAGGTAGTCAAAATGAAAATCCAAGATTGCGGCTGCGAAAATTAGAATTTTTCTTCATGGGTGTCGTTTTCATAGTTTTCGATGGTGCTAAAGTCGATAGTGGGGTCAAAGTGTAAATCCAATATAGCTGCTGCGGAAATTTTGTTTTTGGTTAAAATCATACGTGAGAAGTCTTTCTTGACTTGCTTTGCCTTGGCATTTTTACTTATTTACAAATTATCTTATATTTACACAATATACAATATAAACAAAAACAGTATTTAGAAATGGCACCACTAATAAGTAAAGCGTCCACGCGCACAATAGAAATGGGCCCTCCGCAGCGAGCTAGTCTATAAACGCACACTGATACAATTCGTTCGTAAATATTTGCACTAACACAAACAAACGCGCGTAGTCGTTCGATAGCCGGGGCGGAGCAGCGAGCGACACAGCCATCCCGTCTCAGTGCTAACGCACGACTGCCGCCCGCGCCCGCGCAGAGCACGTCTGTACCTCTATCTCAAAATTGGACATTTTCTTTGAAAATGTTGATTGATTTACAAAAGCTGTTTCATAAATGTAGTACCTCTAACCATAATTTTTTTAGTGTAAAAAGATTTCCAAACATCAAAGCCGTTTAGAAGTAGTATTGAATATTAGCCAAAAATAGCGGTTTGGTAAATATTTTTTTAAGGCAAAAGTATTAGCCATACGAAAAAATCCTGTTTCAGAAATGTTGTACATGAATCTATAGCAAACATATATTTTTTTCAGAACTTCTAACCAAGCCGTTAATGAGAAATAGGCTTCATAAAGTGACCGTGGTACGGTACTAAACGAGAGTAAGGCCCTTAAGAATTGCTGGATGCGGAGTGCACTGTTTTTTAAATAAAAAACATCAACTTTTTTATTATTATACAACTAGCTTTTGCCCGCGACTTCGTTCGCGTGGAATAGTGACTTCCGGCAGATTTTTGGTTTTACCCACATAGTTCCCGATCTCGCGGGATCTCTTCAAAAATGAAATGTGGAAGATATTCTAGGGAACTCTTCAAAAATCAACATAATGAGCCAATTTTAAATTTACGAAACGATCAATCCACAATTCCACGACAGTACCGAAGCGCTCGGCCGATACCCAACCAAATGCGTGTAACGAAACCATAGCGCGATCTATTTCGATCCCAACGCCATCTATCGAGCATAGTGACAACTCGGATTATTTATCTATACTCCGTTTGGGCATTTTCTTTGTACTAAAAGTTTTATTATATTGATATTATTTTTTTCATACCTTTTTACTATTTATTTATCTACTTTTTTCCGATGAATTAAAACAATAACATGAACCGAACTCGTGTAACGATCGACACCATTGCGCGATCACCAACTCGACATATAGTACTAATAGAATTATCTATACTCCGTTAGAGCATTTTCTTTGTACTAAAAGTTGTATTATATTATATTTTCATACCTTTTTACTATTTATTTACATTTTTCCGATGAATTTTCAGTACTGAATTGATGCCGACTCTTGACCAATAGATGGCGCTATATGTCCGGAATAAATTTTATTTTTTATTTTATTTTTTGTAATAAAAACTATCCTATGTCCTTTCTCAAGTTCCAAACTATGTCTGTACCAAATTTCACACAAATCGGTTCAGTAGTTTAGGCGTGAAGCAAAGACAGACAGACAGACAGACAGACAGAAAGACAGACAGACAGAGTTACTTTCGCATTTATAATATTAGTTAGGATTCACTCTTTGTTGATAGAGCATTTTAACCTGTTACCATATACATGTTTCTGAAACCCCCTGCAGTGAAAAATTACGTAATTTTTTTTTAATGCTGTTCTTGTTTGTATCATTTTGACCGCGTAGGTATTATACTTTTTTATGAACTAGCATTTTTTTTTTATTATCGACGAAAAATGTCGACGCTAGGGGGATCTAGAATCATGTGTTGAATTCATGGTTTCAGTTTGCGTGTCATCGACACGCAAACTGAAACCCTACCAGCCTGTATATTCACGATTATTCCAAATGATGAAGATACCTTTGAACATGTGGTGCCTCATGTCCATAGTGATCAAGTAGCGCGCGTTGGTGGGCGGCGTCAGGGTCCAAGTGAGGTCCACGAGCTTGTTCAGCGCGGTCAACACGGCTGGGTTCGGCGGCAGGTCGATACCTAACGAAAAAATACAATAGAGTCGCTCGCGTCGATTCGTGATGTCTTTGTAAACGAAAACTAGTTTAATTACACTTCGGTATAAAAACCAGCCAAGTGCGGACCTCGCACAGTGAAGGATCGCGTAGTCGGGATGAATATTTACGCATACACAATATTGATCATATTGGTCGCAAAAAAAATATATTTGCCCCAACTCGTTCTTTTTTGTATTTGTGTCCTTTCTCTGCGTCATGTTTACCGCAAATAACCTTATTTTCTTTCTACCTTTCTTTTACTTGTGCTGCGATACCTTCTAATCTAAACTAAGTAGCCTATATTGTCTCACTGCAGGGCAAAGGCTTCCCTCTCCCTTTTCTACGCAATTTAGTTTTTTTTAAGTGCCAGCCAGTGCCTTCGGAGACCTTGCTTCTTGTCAAATTTCATGATTCTAAGTCAACAGGAAGTATCCTTATAGACTTTGATTTATTTGCAAGTTTCAAAATATGCGGCATAAATGGCCGTATTTTGTTATGGACTAGAATTGATATTGACTTAGAAGCATGTTTTTTACAGCTCCAAGGGATTTGATAATGCCATGCTACATACAATTGTCCACTTGAAGGACTAAGTGTGAAAACAAATTCTAGTATGATAGAACATAGAAGGATTCCAATAATAAGTTTATTAACCTTTTTTATGTATTGGAAGGTGTGTTTTACTAATAATGTAACATGAGACGTATGATACACGCAATTCTAACAGAATACAGTTACTATAAGAAAGTAAGGATTTTAGTGAAGGGATGGGCTTGAATAGTAAAAAATAGTATTTATGCGTTTGAATGAGTACAACTATAGTGTTGAAGTAGGATCGATTTGCTTTTGCTATACTCCCAACAACAACTTACCCCAATGCTTGAGCTCCCTGGGGTGTCGCTTGGTGGAGGTCCACTGCCAGAGCCCTGTCTTATTGTCGAACATCTGACGCGTGCGCCGGCGCACTTCCCTCTCCGCCGCCACTTTAGCTTTCTCGTGCTTCATTGGCCTGATGCAATTGAATAAAATAATGAGAGTAAAAGGTAGTATACAGTACATTATAAATTAATTAAAGTACAGTAACATTGTAAATACAATTGGATACTGTTAAATATTTTGTGGTCTCAAGAAACTTAATGCAATCAGTCCACCAGCAGCTTTCTGCAAACAATTTCGATTACAGGCTGCTTATTTTCATACTCCATTAGAAAAGAATCTATTCAACCTCATCTCTTTAAAGTTAAACTGTAAAGCAAACATTATAATGTTAACCACTTACTTTGATTTTTTGGTATAATTACACATAGCGATGTAGGCAGCTATCGGCGTGATTTTCGACTTCTTGATGATCTCCTGGTTGTTGAGCAGCGACACCAAGATGGCGGTGGTGGTGGATTCGCCGGTCAAGAAGCCCATGTTGTGGATGCGTTGAATATAGTCTAGCATGTCCTCCAAACTTAAGTGAGGCAGCACTGCATCCCATACCTGCCACAGATGTTTTAATTATTAGTGTTGCTCGAGCGTTCGAGACGTAAATGCCATCAGTAGAACTTATAGAGCAAATGAATAAACTCCAACAATTTGAGGAGGTATTATGAACATGATTCTTAGTGCCTCAAAGTCATTCTTAATTTCTGCATGCAGAAAATACAGTTAGCTATAACACTGTAGCCAAACATTGGTAACAAAGCTGGGACATAACTTACTAAAGGTAACTAAGTTTGCAACTAGGTTAGTCTGATTACGTACTTCTTGAGCTGTCAGTAAATGACCAGGCACATGGTCAAGAGTGAATTGGTTCTGAGTGGCTAGCGCAGCCGCGGCTACCGGGTCTTCACAATGTCGCATATCCTCCACCTTCTGAATGTAGTCAAATATTGGTTTTGTCCCTTCCTTGTCGCCAATCAGCTGTTTGGCGCGCTTAAAGCCGAAGATCGCATACTTCACAACTGCGTCACGAGCTAAAATCAAGAAAATGATTAAGACTAATGCCAATTTCCCATTTTGTTTGGTCATTATTAATTTAGCTTACCAACCGTAAAATTTTAAAGGTTCGAGCTCTCTATCCTCGACTATAAAGCCGCATGAAAAACGAAATAGAAATACATACCAATTATAGTTTTGTACAATAAAATCTTCGCAGTTTTTCTAACAAAAAATTACATACACACTTGGATGTTGCCAATTCAATAACAGGGGTGAATTCAAAGCGCGCTTACAAACAGGAATGGCGCACGTACAAACTACTAATCAAGGCCATAGGAAAATAAAAGATCCAACTAATAATAGTTTGAATTGAAGCCCACCTTCCCCTAAATATAAATGTAACCTTGGGAAGCAAAAAATATAAAAGGAATCCAAAAGTATAACCGGTTTGACTGAACCAATATAGAACATGTTTGTAGTTCATATTAACTAGTCATTACTTGTAACTAACTATTTACACTAGATACTAAATTAAATGACTAATTAACTTACTATACAAATAAATACAAAAAACAAAGGACACTTAGTCGTCGAAGTCATTTAAATGCAAACCTAAAATAAGTTTCAAATTAAAATGAATTAATAAATTATAGTCATAGTCTGACTTTTAAAATTTACCTGACAAATGCCCTATGAACCAGCAATTGTTCATAAGAAAAATATGCTTGAATTAATATAATTGTGAAAACCATTGAGAGCTTACACGCAAACTTCTAGTAGGCGATCATTAGCGAAAGTAAGTTTGTTTGTTTGTTACCTTTTCACGCCTAAACCAATGAACCAGTCATCCTGAAAATATGCATATACATTGTCAGGAGTACAGAAACAGACATAGGGTAGCTTTCATCCCGAAAAAAGGTGCTGTTCCCGAGGAAAACAACAATAACGTTATTATGATAATAGATGGCGCCATGTGTGTGAAAAGGTAACAAAAACTTACTAGTTAGGATAAGATTTCACGCAGATGAAGTCGCAGGCAGCAACTAGTTTTAGTATAAACTGTGCAGCTCTCAAAGCGGTAATAGATGACTCTAGGCTACATGGTAAATGGTGAATATCACAATCAAAAGTAAGCCAATAAATACAATTAATATTCAAGTTAGCAGTTACTAGTCTTTAAAAATACTAAATATGTGTAATACATACCATAATCAGATTCATCAATTTTCACATGAGATTTTCTTAGAAGAGTCTTATGAGACCGTCCATGACGCGCGCGCACTCTTGTTATCTCCTTGACCAGTTCCATTGGGTCCTTCCTTATGTACCACTCCTTGATGCTGTTACACCAACCTCGGCCATTACCTGAGGGATAAGAGAAGCATGCAATTTAAAGACTTAAAGTATGCAACAACACATTGGTCCATGATGAGGATGATTGTTATGCCCAAAGTATGCTCAAACATTACTCATGTAAAAATAAAGTAATGGTGGCAAAATTGGGAACCTAAAGTTCTCGATATTGAGTGGTGAAATGTGTTGTAAAATTTTATTATTAACCAATCTTAGTTTATTATCAACAAAAAATTGGCATTTCTTAAATAATACTATACATAATATAATTTTTAACAATTTACCAAAAATTTAACTAAAACTGGAAGTACCAAAAGTGTTTACTGACTAATTTAGTTTAAAAATAATTGATTTCTTACCAGTTTTCAAAAGCCGTGTGTACTTATTGAAGAGCATCATCTTTTCCGGAGTGTCACATATTTGCAGCGATGCTTTGTATGCAGTTTCCTTAACAGCACAATTCCCATATTGCACACATTTTACCAATGCAAAAGCTATAGTTTCAAACCGTGTGTACCACCCGTCCTTGCATGCCTAAAAGTAATAAATCCTGTAGCCTTCATTCAAGATGTGTGGCATGAGGTGTAATAGAAACACTCATAAATAATGCAGTCAAACTGAACATACCAAACAAAAACGTTTTTGGATTATGACTAATTAAGAAAGCAAGTTTTGTCTGATAACAAGAGAAATGAGCATGCTGAAATTATGTTGGTAATATTAAGAGGAATAATACCTTCAATGGTTCTAATAACGTGTTTAAAATAAAAAAGTAATTGATTAATTTTTGAGGTAGATGAAAATATATCGTTTGTTTTTAGATGCATTGTACGTTTTCACTACCAAAAAAAAATAAGAACATTTGTGCAACTTGAGAGTTTTGCATAGTAGAAGATTGGGACATAAGCTGCATAATAACAGTAATAAACAAATTTAACTTGCAAGATGTGATTACAGACAGACAACAGGACAGGTGAAACTAAATAAAAGCTTGTAAAAACAAATTAATATTTATTTTACATTTTAAAATATAAATATAAGCCCCTAAGACGATCCACTGACCAAATATTCATTCATTATAAAATATCTTCCTAACAAATCAGAGCCGTATACAAAACATAAAGACAGCTTTGACAACAATAAACAAAATATTACTATTAAAACATAACATAATTACCTTTAAAATAATGTTGATCGCTTCAACATTACCCGGATGCAATTCCATAATCTGACTTATGACTGGGAGCTTATCTTCTTCAAAATACTTATGAGTGGTCCAACACCCCGGGTAGTATCTAGGTAACTCATTACCTGTGTGGAGATAGCGGGTGAGTCTGTTACACAGCTCTGGTTCAAGTGGTGCTGGCTCTGCCATAGTCACTTGTTCTAACTACCGCTTTACGATATACTTTCTGTATGCTCTTGATAATACAAAATATTGCATGTACGATGCAAATTGGAGCGTCGTATTAGCATCCAGATTTCAACGCGATTGTACCGTCGCAGACTCGCACACCTAACCTGAGAATAATACGGTGACTAAAGGTAAATGCACTGAATGTTCGAACTATTATTTTTTTGTAGGTATTCGAGCGAAACATGTGCCACAATAAATTGAGGATGTGGCTAGAAAAAATGGACAATGGAGGTTGAATCTATATTAGAGCGTAATAAAAACGACCGACTAAGAATGTAATGGTCCAATATTCCGGAGGAAGATACAATCTTGTATAATTTTTGAAGGAATAGAAGCCAGATATTAGTAAATCATTGAATTTATTATTGTAAAGAAATACCTCGTCCGATCCCGTTTTTCTGTCGAAATTGACAAATCAAATCAAAATCAAATCAAGTCAATAGTCAATGACATGATTTTTTTTTATGATCTTGACTTAGAACAGAGCCTTTTAGTTAAATTACTACTATTTATTATGGGGATATAAAGACTGCCACTTGGTCACTTCAGATGTCGCAACTATCCCGTGTCCAAG
The DNA here is from genome assembly GCA_914767645.1 of Hydraecia micacea. Lineage (NCBI taxonomy): Eukaryota > Metazoa > Arthropoda > Insecta > Lepidoptera > Noctuidae > Hydraecia > Hydraecia micacea. Next base: position 5,885,324 of record OU611779.1, on the reverse strand, counting down.
AAATTGACAGCTAGCTGTCAATATCAATATTTTATTTTGTAAACAAGCTACTTCTCTACCTACTTGAAGCTTGTATACAGAAAAAAAATTGGATAGTGACAGCTATTTGTCAAATTCTTGGACGTTGCATAGCAGCGACATTTGAAGTGAGCAAGTGGCAGTTCCGGCAACGTCTATCAAAAAGTACTCTGTGCCGGCAACTTTTGCCATTGAAAAGTTGCCAGACGGGCGCTGTAATTTGTGTTGTGAACATAACCCAGCATTGCATAAATATGTAAGTTGTCACGCCTTTTATGCCTGGAGGCTTTTATTTAGGTGTTAAATGTTTTCATTAATATTTTTAGTTATTTCCTTTTGCTTGAGTATAGTTTACATTTTATGGGATAATGGCGTGGCTAGCTGACATATGGCAAATAGTTTAATTTAAAATAAATAATGTTCTGTGTCTCGTTTTAACTACTTTGCATACCTACTATTGTATAGAAGCAAGTATATGCGCAGTGGTAGACCGCGAAATTCAAATTTTCTTACGTTTTTTGCAATTTGCAGGTCAGTGTCAGGTTGTATCTTGATCAAAATTTGATTCGCGACAATAACAGGTACGTATTTATAGAATTATAATCATTAGAATCATTAATACATCTTTCTAAGTTAGATTTGTACCACTAAGCAGTTTTCCATAAGAGATTTGTTGTCGTGGTACAAATCTAACTTAGAAAGATGTATTAATGATTCTAATGATTATTATGATTATAATTCTATAAATACGTACCTGTTATTGTCGCGAATCAAATTTTGATCAAGATACAACCTGACACTGACCTGCAAATTGCAAAAAACGTAAGAAAATTTGAATTTCGCGGTCTACCACTGCGCATTCACCTTAACTGAATAGACAGGTGTGCTGCTGGGGAGTTTGTTGCGGCACTCCTTCTTCCCAGCGAAAGCAAAGAAGTGGTGAAGGGTAGGCGTTTTGGCGGACTGTCTTATGTAATTTTGACGTTTGAAAAGTGCTGATTCTCAGCCTAATTTGAATAAATGACTTTTGATTTTATAAATTAAATAAACTTAATTTCACTACGCCATTGTTATGCAGTGGTGCACAAAATACACCTTTCCAATTTTCATCAATATAGTGCACAGACATGGCAAAGACTATGATATAATAATGCCAATAGGTTCTGAATAAAAAAAAAATTGGCTACGGAACCCTAACAACGGACCAAGCTCCCTTATGGGAAGAAAAAGAACGACATGCTATGCTAACCAACGATTACTATAATATTACTTACTACTTTTTTTCTATTACTTTTTCCAAAGTATTATTCCTACCGAGTTTCTTCGTTTTAGCACAAATCTCACATCGCGCCGCACTATAGAAAAAAATTCATAGATTTCGTGCCTCACACGACTATCGAGCACATTGGACATGAATCTACGGAATTCGAAAAAATATTGTCGCTGAGCGACGAGAAAGTCGGGATAAGGAAAAGGTTATAAAATAAAACTACAACGTTGAATGATAATGTAGTTCTGACTTTTTTTCAAAAAGGTTAGGCTACAGGGCAAACCCTTAACCCGATCGTCTTTGTTTTAGGTTCAAATTGTCTAGAGGAGTTTTTCTCAAATTTTTGATATCATTCTTCGTGTCCAAAATATCGAGCGCCAAAATAAAAAATTCGGAAAACATTGTTTTTTTTTCACTATTTCGGCCCTAACTTTTTTCGATTTTTATTTTCTTTTTGCACCTTACAACTCTCGTGAATACGCGTCTTTTGAGCATTTTTTTGAATATCATATCTTCACAACTCCGAGATATAAGGGGATCCCACTTTTTCGTGAAATCGGAGCTCCGGTTTTATTATTATACTTTTTGTCGGAGCCTACACTGGAGCGAACGAAAAGACATTTCCAATGTCAAAAAGTGTGACAGCTGAGTCAGCTTGTCAATGTCATCCAACTGTCCAAGGGTTCAGTCAGGAATTTCAGAAAGAAAATAAACAAACAATATTGTCCAATTTTTTATTAATTCCCGATTTTATTTTGCAAAAATTGTATATTTAAGTATTGAATTTCAACACTACACTGGTTCTAGTGGTACAAAGCCTACATGAGCTTACATTTGGAAGAAGTTAACGAGACACAACAACTTATGCAGAATGAGGGAGAAGAAGATGAACAAAAAGTTACTAATGCGCCGACGTCTCCAGTTGCAAGCAATAAGTTATCGAGTGGCGCTGCCAGTCTAACGTCGAAGAATCTGGGCCAAACCACCTCGGGTGTTGGCAATAGCAGTGTAAATGAATCGACAAAAATTTCATATGTTAGTGAGAAACGGATAAATAGAGATAATAATATGATGCGATCCAATAACAAACCGAAAACCATGCCTAAAGAAACACCTGATGTAAAAAACATGGAAAAGGCTCTATTAGAATTGTTAGATGATTTCCACACTGGAAAGTTAAGTGCATTTGGTACTGGATGTAGTATGGAACAAATGATAAATATAAGAGATCAACAGGAGCATTTGGCACGCTTACATTTCCGCCTTTGTGCAGACGTTGAGAAGCCTACTGAAGATAGTTTTGAAAACTCTGCCTCTCGGGATAAAATGGCACAGCTTGTTCAAAGTCTTGAACAACTTTCTGCCTCTATTGAGCACTTGCATTCTGAAGATAATGTTGTAAATGATAAAGGCACTGAAAAGCAATAGCAAAGATTCCTCTGCAGGCTACATGGCTTTAGTTCAATCATATTAGAGTAGGTATCAATAAAATGCATAATTACCTATAAGTACTCCATAGGTTTAGATTGTTAAATAAAGGTAAAGAAAAAAAAAACATGTGACTTAGTTAACAGACTAAACATAATAACAGTCTATTTTTCATGCTATGTCACAGTTGTACTCTTCAATTTAGCAACTTTTTTAATGAATTATAACATTGCTAAATTGAAGAGTACTAACTGTATACTGTGCACTGAATGTTTCTGGACATTCCTTCCAGCCAGTGCTGGAAATAATAAGATTATAATTTATATAACAAAGGATAATCATGACATTTAATAAAAGAAGGAATAAATCAATGAAGTTTTTTATTTTTATACCTTTTGTAAAACTTAAATTATATGATTAAGATTCTTGCTACAAATGAAATAATTTGTTTGAGAACCTTTTTCTTATTAATTAATGCCTTTAGGAATTAGGTAGTCTGCCCCAATCTGTTTGACTCCATTGAACTCGTTACACTGACCACTAAAATGTGAGTTCATGTAAGTTCTATTCAAAATTGATGTTATTTCAAGTTAAAAAAATATAAACTTTGCTTTAGAGAAAATTAAATTGATTTCAGAGTGACTAGTACTATTAAATAACTTATAAAAATGTTTGAAATTGTAGCGTGAACTGAACTTTATTAAAATAACTCTATATTTGTTTACATGTTTGGAAACTAAATCGTGAACGCAGACTAGCTACACTTGAATTCAGAATCTTACTATTATTCATTCCTCTTAACTATCTACCTTAACATTATTTAGTCTGTTGAATTTTAAGTGACAATTTGTAACAAAAAGGCAAAATTTTATTTAAGATTACACTGGTATTTGAACTTTGTAATGTACAACACTGAATTTGTGTATCCAAAACTTGAATGTAGCTACATAATTTAAAATGCTGAATTTGGGTTATTACTCCAAGTGGCTAAAAAGACTGGTGCAGACTGCACTGAATCAACTTCAGGATTGCAATACCTATAGATAAATTAACAATCATATGCCCTTTGTGGGTAGAGAAAGCAGTACATCCAGTGTACCTGCTTGTGTGTACAGGCTGTTCATTTATTCATCTATGCCTGTAGCTATTTACAGTTTCAGCATGGCAATAGTAGCTAATTTACTTTCTCTAATATCTCCCCATAGGAGCCCAAACAACAGATTATGTATGGTTTTTCGTTATTAGAACATGTTGAAAATCACAATAGATATTGATTTAGGACTTTAACAGACTTTCATTTCAGTTTTTGAAATAAAAAAATGTAGGTGGGTCACCGCTATTGCCATGCAAAAGGCGACAACTATAGTTAAGATGAAGTTTGGTACCATAGCAGCATTTACAAACATTTATCACATTTTATATCAAATAAGTACAATGTTATCCTAAAAATTACACAATGAACTTATACATTTTTTTATTTAAATATCATACAGATACTTTCAAAGTACCCAGGTATCCCTGATATATTTGATCAACCCAAGATACAACCATCTCAGTAACTGAATGTGCTTATAACACTATGGAATGCCAATGGTATCAGGTTCAGCAGTTCTTTAAATATAGGTACCTATCTAATACATATAGAACTGCTGATACCATTGGCTTTACAATAATTGATGAGGATATAATGGGCTATTTACTTTGCATTATTACATAAGTGTGTGACAAAATAAAACTAAAGTACACACTTTTAGATTACATGTCATTTAAGAAATAATTTTGAAGTAAATGCAGTAATCTTCAAGAATAGACAAGTCTTCAAAGTCATTGATAAGTTATATGGAATGGGTACATTTTACTGCTTGTTCTGGGATAGATGAGACCTGGTTGCCAGTCACTAAAGCAGCAACTGGTAATACTCCACTTGTATCAGAGGCATTTCACAAGACCTACCCATACCCAAGGTGATATTTTTTCTACAATATAAATCACATATTATTAAGAAATGGCACAGTTGTGTGATTAGTAATAAAAAATAAATTGTAAGTATGCTGAATAACACCACTAAAAATAACATCACTAGTATTAATAACAGCCTATTCAAAATACTTATACTCCATAGGCTTAGGTAGTTAAATAAAGGTAAACAAAAAAACCATGTGACTTAGTTTAACAGACTAAATGTAATACCAGTCTATTCAGTTGTCAAGCTACGTCACAGTTGTATTCTTCAATTTTAGCAACGTTATAATTCATTAAAAAAGTTGCTAAATTAAAGAGTACAAGTGTGACGTAGCATGACAACTGAATAGACTGGTATTATGTTTAGTTGGTTAACTAAGTCAAGTGGTTTTATTGTTTATCTTTATTTAACTACCTAAACCTATGGAGTATAGGTGTTAATTTATACAATGTCAAATAACGAAACATTGTATTATTATATTATTTACAAGTATAACTGGTGATATCCTCCACCGGCACCTTTTAGTGCTTTTCTACATGTAGGACATTTTTTGCCATTTGTTTTCACTGATGCTTGGATACATTTCAAGCAAAAGACATGACCACATATGGTTGATGCAATCCCATTCGAAGAATGAAGAGGGTCCAAACAGATAGGGCAATCCCCTATATTTCTTGTAGGTACTGGTGAGGGTGGTGGGATAGCCATGCTGGTTTGTTGTGTTACAGAAGGTGGTGAATTGCGGATATCAGCTACATCAAATCTTCGCCTGTTACCAGCATTTTGAATGGCATTGATTGAAACAGGATTAGCATTGGTTGAAACAGGAGTAGCATTGGTTGACACAGGAGTAGCATTGGTTAAAACAGGCATAGCATTATTTACAGAATAGGAAGGTGTTCCATTGCTATTGCTAGTAGGTCTTGGACTTGCTCTTGGTCTTCTATTGCCAGATTCACTATAAAGTGCTGCTATTTCAATTTCTAAAGCAATTGTGTCGTCATCCTGGCTTTCACCATGTCGAGATCCAAAGAAATCATTTAGTATATGTTGGAATGTTATAGTTCTCTGGGTATAGCTGGCTGATGTTGGTTGCCTTTGATTATACCGGGAGTTTGTTGCATTGTTCCTATTTGTTATATTTAAATCATTATTAGGGTTTGGTGTTGATGTACTTGGAATTGTAGAATTTGTTGTTACACTAGCCCGCGGTGTAGAGCTTGGTGTTGACATAATTTGATGTGTAATGTTTGGTGTTACACTAGCTTGCAGTATAGAGCCTGGTGTTGAAGGTGTCTGTACTGTTTTGCTTGGTGTTACAGTTGTCTGTGGTGCCACAGTCACATTCTTGTATGTAGTAGGTACATCAACTACTGTATTAATCTTGTTCAATTCTTTGGCTCCAAAATTTTTCCATTTATCAAGTATAGACCTATTTTCAGCAATTATATCATCAACATCAATTATGTCAATTGGTTCATTATTAAAAGAGTCAAATTCTGTGTTTATGGTACTATATTCATCATCAATAACTATTGGTTCATTGAGCTTGAAATTATTATGATCTTTTATTGTTTCTGAACTTGGAACTATCATGCACTCTTCATCATCAGGTATTTTATGAATTATGGGTTCTTCTTTTGGTTTGACAATCTCTGATTCTTCTGGCTCAATTATTTCAATAATATTTGTGTCTATAGTGTCACTGGTCTGTTGTTTTCCTACAGTTCTTTCAAGAACATCCTCTATTACAATGGTATCATAAGCAATATCAATAATTTGTACATCGTCTTCTTTTTTTTCCGGTGTTGACTGTTTAGTAATTAGTATGTCATCTCTTTTGTTTGGTGTTAATAGGTTTGTAATTAGAAAGTCATCTTTCTTTTTTGGTGTTGGCTCTTTAGTAATTAGAAAATCATCATCTTTTTTTGTTGATGGTGATAAGTTAATCATTGGTAAGTCATCTTCTATTACTTTCGGTGTTGATTCGTTGCTTATGTTAATGTCCTTTAAACTTTCATTAAAAAGCTCATCATTTTTCCTAAAAGTTTCACTATCTGTAGATGTACTGGGCAGTGGGGAGAAAGAATGTGGCCTCGAATTTTGAAATAGAGTTGGATTATACTCTATTGTCTTATTACTATCAGTACTAGCATCGCTAAGGCCTCCAGCATCATCTTTGGTCAGTCTTTCAGCAATTTCATCACTATGAGCATTAAAAATTGATTTTGAATAATTGGGTATCCTTGACTTTTTAGCTCGTTTTGTTGGGGTATCTTCTGGATCTTCACTTGAAGGTTCTACTCCATAATCATCAAATCCTTTGCAGAAATTTGTATTAGGTTTGCGGATTACTTTTGGGCGGTCTTTACAGCCAACAATGTATGGAACATCTGGTTTTTTCCTTTTTTTAGGTGGAACAACAGGAGGGGGAGGGGGTGTCTTTGCACGTAACAGTGAAGTAGCTTCCATCAGTTCACTAGGGTCAGGCAAGATTTGTTTTTTAATTGAGCCCATTATTCGTTCAGTTATTTTATTAATTGTTGAAGGTGAGAGCAAATTCTTTTCACTGATACTTTTAGGTATTTGCTTCTCAGGTGTTGATGTTGTACATGTTGGCATCTGAGTAGGCGTTTGTGGAGGCTGATCATCATCAGAATCTTCAAACATTTTTTCTAGCTCTGATAAAGAAGGTAAAGGCTTACCATTAGCACAAATCCTTTCAGGTTTGGATGATGATCTTCTTTGTGACCGGACGTTGCTCTTCTTTAATAATAATTGTTTAGACATTGCAATGCCTTCATTAGGTCCCGGTTTGGTACGTCGAGTCTTCTCGTTTTTCGGCATGTTTTCTTTTTGATCCGATGAAGTTCTGCAGTTTGACTTATTCGAAGCTCTTCGTTTTTTAGGGACTTTTTTATTCTTGGAATTACCCATGTTTTCTTCAGTCTAGACGAGTGAATTGTTTTACTGCCGGTTTTGCGCCTGATACTAGGGATCCGTTAGAGAGGTTGAAATCATATGCCTAAGTATCGGATTAATGTTAAATAATAACTCAATGCAGATTGACAAAACTTATCAGTGCAGAATTAAACCACTTCACTAGAAAAGTAGAAATTCACCATCACAAATTCACAACAACAGACTGTTATGCTGTCAACACCACAGAACACATATACTCCTACAGAGTACATTATGGGTGCGTTCCGAGTTAGAAATGCAATTGTTATAATCGATTTGATTAGCGTTTAGCACGCTCAAATCGATTTAAAAAAAATTGTAAAGTTAACTTTTTTTTTTCAAACAGTACGACAGAGTAACGTCACAGCGCCAGGTGCACAGTTAAGTCGGATGGGTTGTACAGACGCCAGCACATCAAGCTACCCCAATCTGTCAAATTATCCCAATTGAATATAATACAACACTGGCCACACTGGAGACCTACCGAGCGATAGCTGAATATTAATTACTTCCCAGAATTCGATCCTTATTAGCGGCACTATCGAATGGTGTAATAATACAGTGTTTTTTTTTCAAAATCAACGGGTTCGATTCCTGGCTAGAAATATTGATTTTTAAAAAGTCCAATGATGCAATTTTAGTTTTCATCAAAATCGAGCCCGAGACTCCTTTGAGTACTTTTCGCTATTCCTCATAGTTTCGAATTTGGCCATCCACGCCCACTTGGAAAATTCAACCTGTATATAGAACACCAAGGGCCTTACCATGAGCTGATTGTTCTAGAGAAGTTCCAGCGACGGAGGGCCATCGCTGGAAGTTGCCAGACGACGTGCGTGAACTGTTGAATGAGAAGAACGCGGCTGTCCGTGAATACAGCAACTTTCCCTGCGATGCGAACAAAGCCCATATGCTTTACTTACAGCGATCTATAAGGACTCGTATATCGGAGTGGCGTGACGTCAGTTGGGATAAGATGTTGAGCGAACTAGAGCCCACCCATCAGGCCTACTGGGAACTTCAAAAGAAACTCAGATCCCGAGAAGTAATCTCCATGCCCCCCCTGATCCGCCCTGACAAAACCTTCGCCTTAGATGTGACAAGGCTGAATGCCTGGCTGACAGTCTCGAAGCTCAATGGTCACCTAGCTCTCAACCAGTAGACCAAGCCCACCTTTCGGAGGTCGACGCGGAAGTCGAACGTAGAGCCTGATCCCACCCGTTGAAGACCCTGATAATCCTCTGTCTCCCATCACTCCAGACGTAGTGCAGGATATCATCAAAGGTCTTAAACCTAGAAAAGCCCTGGTTCAGACAGAATCACCAATAGATTGATTCAGCTCTTCCCTGCCCATTTAATAATGCTACTGGTCACCATCTTCAATGGTGCCATGAGTAAGGACATTTTCCCACAATCGTGGAAAGAAGCCACCGTTATCGGTATCCTCAAGCCCGGTATAAGCTCAAGTCGGAACCAACGAGTTACCGTCCCATCAGTTTGCTCAATGTCCTCGGTAAGATCTATGAGAGGCTTATTTATAAACGCCCTAGAGACTATGCCGAAATAAAGGGCCTCATTCCAAACGAGCAGTTCGGTTTTCGAACCCAACACTCTTGCGTACAGCAAGTCCACCGTATCACCGAACAAATACACATAGGATACCAACGTGGTTTGATGACAGGTGTGATATACATCGACATAGCGAAAGCTTTTGACAAACTCTGGCACAACGGCTTGTTATACCAGCTCGGTGTGCCTGACCGTCTTGTCCTACGAGACTTTCTGTCGAACCGCACCTTCCGCTATAAATTCGAAGGAGCGCTATTCTCCCCACACCCCATTTGCGCAGGAGTCTCCCAGGGCTCTGTGCTTGCCCCACTAATTTTCAAGCCGTTAAATAGCGACAGAATGGCTTTTTTACATTGACCACAGCTAAGTCCAGCTATCTATTCACTCTCCAAACCGCAGTCAACAAACTCGCTGCTTGGTTTAGGAAGTGGAGAATGAAGAATTAAGTCAATCCCGAGTCAAGCGGTTCTCTATTCGAAACCACAACTCAACCCCCCCCCCCCCCTACCTATCACCATGTTTGGCAAGCCGATCCCTTGGGAAAAGCAAGCCAAATACCTAGGTGTAATTGCCACAAAAGTGCAAATAGGGATGAAGACGGGGTAAAGTAAACGAAATTCTATTTAGTCCGTCAGTTAGATTATCAAAAAATAATGGACACATATTTTTTCTTGTGTCAATCAACCAAAAAATTACAAAGATAAAGCGTGTCAAAGTTTGGGAGTGGGGGCTCGTGACGTCACTTGTAGGTAAAAATTGTACCAACACGTGACGTCATGCGACATTTCAAATCAATATATCTCTGTAATGTTTTGTTTATGTGAAAAAAGAAAAAATACGTGCCCAATACTTTTTAATAATCTACCTGATAGACGAAGAAAAAAAAGTTAGTCGTCACCCCTATTGCGCACTTACACAGCGTGCATTCGTCCAATGATGACATAATTATTATGCCTGTGTAGTTGTCGCTCACTCAAAGTCCCACCACATTCATAGAATGCAGACCCTTTAGAACCGCTTCCTCCGTAAGGCTACGGGATCCCCTTGATTCGTCCGAAATGAGATCCTTCATCATCATCATCATCTGACTAGCCTTTTCCCAACTATGTTGGGGTCGGCTTCCAGTCTAACCGGATGCAGCTGAATACCAGTATTTTACATGGAGCGATTGCCTATCTGACCTCCACAACCCAGTTACTGGGTAATACGATACACCTTGGTAAGACTGGTTGTCAGACTTTCGGGCTTCTGACTACCCGTAACGACTGTCAAAGATCCACGAATGACAGCCGGGACCAACGGCTTAACGTGCTTTCCGAGGCACGGAGGGGTCTCAGTATGTAAAGATGGTCACCCATCCACAGACCAACCGCGGCAAGCGTAGCTTAACCTGATCGATCGACCTGTGCGGCTGTTATTATTTAGCCACGGACCCTTCTCACGGATCCTTCATGTTGACCTCAAAATCCCCAATATCCAGCAATTCATGAAACGCCTTTCCAAGCGTTTGTTCGATACCGCCGCCAAACACCGCAACCCTTTGGTTGTCGAGGCTGCCAGGTATACTCCTATGTTTTGAGATATATATCCATCACGGGAGTTTGTGCGTCATTCCCTTCAAAGTGGTTGAGCTGAATGGTGCTGATCTATGCGTCATGTTCGTGAACGAGCGCCGTCAGTTGGGGCTGATCATTAGCTGCCTCGGCTTATTTTTTAATTATTTTATTTTTGGATTGTTGTTTTTTTACTATCTGCTGTATTCTGGACGCTTTTAATTCGTACGTCTTTTTTTTACATCGTTCTCACATATTATTATAAATTCAACATTAATGATGTAACTAATATTTTTGTAAATATATAATTTAAAAGTGTGTCCATGGAGTTTTTTGCCCGTTCTTCTCCATAGGTACCTACGCTTTGGAGTGGGCAACTAGCTTCATTTTTTCTGACTGACCGACTTCTTGACAATTCAAAAGTTCCTGTAAATGGTTTAATTGAAATACACACATCAAAAGTGTCTAGGGATCAACATAATTATATTTTTGCAATAACTTTTCTCCTGATTGATATTAATTAAAATTTTCTTTAAGGATTCATCAAATAAAGTGTTTTCGTTTGTCACAGTAACGATAAACCAAGTCACCTTTGCATTAATAAAGAAATTTGCCATTTTCCTAATAAAGGGATTTTTGACATTTGAACCACTAACACAAAAGTTCGAAAAAAAGACTGAAATAACAGTTTTCTTTAAAATTTTATTGGGTAACTTAAACAGTGAATAATCCGTGTTTCTACCGCGAACACTAACAACACAAGAACATCGGTCCTTTAAACTTTCATTAAAAAGCTCATCATTTTTCCTAAAAGTTTCACTATCTGTAGATGTACTGGGCAGTGGGGAGAAAGAATGTGGCCTCGAATTTTGAAATAGAGTTGGATTATACTCTATTGTCTTATTACTATCAGTACTAGCATCGCTAAGGCCTCCAGCATCATCTTTGGTCAGTCTTTCAGCAATTTCATCACTATGAGCATTAAAAATTGATTTTGAATAATTGGGTATCCTTGACTTTTTAGCTCGTTTTGTTGGGGTATCTTCTGGATCTTCACTTGAAGGTTCTACTCCATAATCATCAAATCCTTTGCAGAAATTTGTATTAGGTTTGCGGATTACTTTTGGGCGGTCTTTACAGCCAACAATGTATGGAACATCTGGTTTTTTCCTTTTTTTAGGTGGAACAACAGGAGGGGGAGGGGGTGTCTTTGCACGTAACAGTGAAGTAGCTTCCATCAGTTCACTAGGGTCAGGCAAGATTTGTTTTTTAATTGAGCCCATTATTCGTTCAGTTATTTTATTAATTGTTGAAGGTGAGAGCAAATTCTTTTCACTGATACTTTTAGGTATTTGCTTCTCAGGTGTTGATGTTGTACATGTTGGCATCTGAGTAGGCGTTTGTGGAGGCTGATCATCATCAGAATCTTCAAACATTTTTTCTAGCTCTGATAAAGAAGGTAAAGGCTTAACATTAGCACAAATCCTTTCAGGTTTGGATGATGATCTTCTTTGTGACCGGACGTTGCTCTTCTTTAATAATAATTGTTTAGACATTGCAATGCCATCATTAGGTCCCGGTTTGGTACGTCGAGTCTTCTCGTTTTTCGGCATGTTTTCTTTTTGATCCGATGAAGTTCTGCAGTTTGACTTATTCGAAGCTCTTCGTTTTTTAGGGACTTTTTTATTCTTGGAATTACCCATGTTTTCTTCAGTCTAGACGAGTGAATTGTTTTACTGCCGGTTTTGCGCCTGATACTAGGGATCCGTTAGAGAGGTTGAAATCATATGCCTAAGTATCGGATTAATGTTAAATAATAACTCAATGCAGATTGACAAAACTTATCAGTGCAGAATTAAACCACTTCACTAGAAAAGTAGAAATTCACCATCACAAATTCACAACAACAGACTGTTATGCTGTCAACACCACAGAACACATATACTCCTACAGAGTACATTATGGGTGCGTTCCGAGTTAGAAATGCAATTGTTATAATCGATTTGATTAGCGTTTAGCACGCTCAAATCGATTTAAAAAAAATTGTAAAGTTAACTTTTTTTTTTCAAACAGTACGACAGAGTAACGTCACAGCGCCAGGTGCACAGTTAAGTCGGATGGGTTGTACAGACGCCAGCACATCAAGCTACCCCAATCTGTCAAATTATCCCAATTGAATATAATACAACACTGGCCACACTGGAGACCTACCGAGCGATAGCTGAATATTAATTACTTCCCAGAATTCGATCCTTATTAGCGGCACTATCGAATGGTGTAATAATACAGTGTTTTTTTTTCAAAATCAACGGGTTCGATTCCTGGCTAGAAATATTGATTTTTAAAAAGTCCAATGATGCAATTTTAGTTTTCATCAAAATCGAGCCCGAGACTCCTTTGAGTACTTTTCGCTATTCCTCATAGTTTCGAATTTGGCCATCCACGCCCACTTGGAAAATTCAACCTGTATATAGAACACCAAGGGCCTTACCATGAGCTGATTGTTCTAGAGAAGTTCCAGCGACGGAGGGCCATCGCTGGAAGTTGCCAGACGACGTGCGTGAACTGTTGAATGAGAAGAACGCGGCTGTCCGTGAATACAGCAACTTTCCCTGCGATGCGAACAAAGCCCATATGCTTTACTTACAGCGATCTATAAGGACTCGTATATCGGAGTGGCGTGACGTCAGTTGGGATAAGATGTTGAGCGAACTAGAGCCCACCCATCAGGCCTACTGGGAACTTCAAAAGAAACTCAGATCCCGAGAAGTAATCTCCATGCCCCCCCTGATCCGCCCTGACAAAACCTTCGCCTTAGATGTGACAAGGCTGAATGCCTGGCTGACAGTCTCGAAGCTCAATGGTCACCTAGCTCTCAACCAGTAGACCAAGCCCACCTTTCGGAGGTCGACGCGGAAGTCGAACGTAGAGCCTGATCCCACCCGTTGAAGACCCTGATAATCCTCTGTCTCCCATCACTCCAGACGTAGTGCAGGATATCATCAAAGGTCTTAAACCTAGAAAAGCCCTGGTTCAGACAGAATCACCAATAGATTGATTCAGCTCTTCCCTGCCCATTTAATAATGCTACTGGTCACCATCTTCAATGGTGCCATGAGTAAGGACATTTTCCCACAATCGTGGAAAGAAGCCACCGTTATCGGTATCCTCAAGCCCGGTATAAGCTCAAGTCGGAACCAACGAGTTACCGTCCCATCAGTTTGCTCAATGTCCTCGGTAAGATCTATGAGAGGCTTATTTATAAACGCCCTAGAGACTATGCCGAAATAAAGGGCCTCATTCCAAACGAGCAGTTCGGTTTTCGAACCCAACACTCTTGCGTACAGCAAGTCCACCGTATCACCGAACAAATACACATAGGATACCAACGTGGTTTGATGACAGGTGTGATATACATCGACATAGCGAAAGCTTTTGACAAACTCTGGCACAACGGCTTGTTATACCAGCTCGGTGTGCCTGACCGTCTTGTCCTACGAGACTTTCTGTCGAACCGCACCTTCCGCTATAAATTCGAAGGAGCGCTATTCTCCCCACACCCCATTTGCACAGGAGTCTCCCAGGGCTCTGTGCTTGCCCCACTAATTTTCAAGCCGTTAAATAGCGACAGAATGGCTTTTTTACATTGACCACAGCTAAGTCCAGCTATCTATTCACTCTCCAAACCGCAGTCAACAAACTCGCTGCTTGGTTTAGGAAGTGGAGAATGAAGAATTAAGTCAATCCCGAGTCAAGCGGTTCTCTATTCGAAACCACAACTCAACCCCCCCCCCCCCTACCTATCACCATGTTTGGCAAGCCGATCCCTTGGGAAAAGCAAGCCAAATACCTAGGTGTAATTGCCACAAAAGTGCAAATAGGGATGAAGACGGGGTAAAGTAAACGAAATTCTATTTAGTCCGTCAGTTAGATTATCAAAAAATAATGGACACATATTTTTTCTTGTGTCAATCAACCAAAAAATTACAAAGATAAAGCGTGTCAAAGTTTGGGAGTGGGGGCTCGTGACGTCACTTGTAGGTAAAAATTGTACCAACACTTGACGTCATGCGACATTTCAAATCAATATATCTCTGTAATGTTTTGTTTATGTGAAAAAAGAAAAAATACGTGCCCAATACTTTTTAATAATCTACCTGATAGACGAAGAAAAAAAAGTTAGTCGTCACCCCTATTGCGCACTTACACAGCGTGCATTCGTCCAATGATGACATAATTATTATGCCTGTGTAGTTGTCGCTCACTCAAAGTCCCACCACATTCATAGAATGCAGACCCTTTAGAACCGCTTCCTCCGTAAGGCTACGGGATCCCCTTGATTCGTCCGAAATGAGATCCTTCATCATCATCATCATCTGACTAGCCTTTTCCCAACTATGTTGGGGTCGGCTTCCAGTCTAACCGGATGCAGCTGAATACCAGTATTTTACATGGAGCGATTGCCTATCTGACCTCCACAACCCAGTTACTGGGTAATACGATACCCCTTGGTAAGACTGGTTGTCAGACTTTCGGGCTTCTGACTACCCGTAACGACTGTCAAAGATTCACGAATGACAGCCGGGACCAACGGCTTAACGTGCTTTCCGAGGCACGGAGGGGTCTCAGTATGTAAAGATGGTCACCCATCCACAGACCAACCGCGGCAAGCGTAGCTTAACCTGATCGATCGACCTGTGCGGCTGTTATTATTTAGCCACGGACCCTTCTCACGGATCCTTCATGTTGACCTCAAAATCCCCAATATCCAGCAATTCATGAAACGCCTTTCCAAGCGTTTGTTCGATACCGCCGCCAAACACCGCAACCCTTTGGTTGTTGAGGCTGCCAGGTATACTCCTATGTTTTGAGATATATTATCCATCACGGGAGTTTGTGCGTCATTCCCTTCAAAGTGGTTGAGCTGAATGGTGCTGATCTATGCGTCATGTTCGTGAACGAGCGCCGTCAGTTGGGGCTGATCATTAGCTGCCTCGGCTTATTTTTTAATTATTTTATTTTTGGATTGTTGTTTTTTTACTATCTGCTGTATTCTGGACGCTTTTAATTCGTACGTCTTTTTTTTTACATCGTTCTCACATATTATTATAAATTCAACATTAATGATGTAACTAATATTTTTGTAAATATATAATTTAAAAGTGTGTCCATGGAGTTTTTTGCCCGTTCTTCTCCATAGGTACCTACGCTTTGGAGTGGGCAACTAGCTTCATTTTTTCTGACTGACCGACTTCTTGACAATTCAAAAGTTCCTGTAAATGGTTTAATTGAAATACACACATCAAAAGTGTCTAGGGATCAACATAATTATATTTTTGCAATAACTTTTCTCCTGATTGATATTAATTAAAATTTTCTTTAAGGATTCATCAAATAAAGTGTTTTCGTTTGTCACAGTAACGATAAACCAAGTCACCTTTGCATTAATAAAGAAATTTGCCATTTTCCTAATAAAGGGATTTTTGACATTTGAACCACTAACACAAAAGTTCGAAAAAAAGACTGAAAAATTTTATTGGGTAACTTAAACAATTAATAATCCGTGTTTCTACCGCGAACACTAACAACACAAGAACATCGGTTTGGCATACTCAAAATGAGTTCATCCAAATCACGCTGTGGAATGGCATCAGCCCATGTTCGTTGCAACAACAAAAAAAGGTCTTCTTGCGACTGGATACCCTCCATATTCGGCAGAGCTCTTCTCTGTAGCATATCCCATGCATGCTCAATCGGGTTCAAGTCTGGGGACTGAGCAGGCCAGGGCAGGACATTGATGTTAGCTGCGGCGAGAGTCTGTCTTACAACTCTTGCGGTGTGCGGTCGTGCATTATCATGCATTAACTGAAATAAGGGACCGATTTGCACTTGTAGAGGAACGATGACGTCTGATACAATCGTCTCAGCATAAATTTGAGCGTTGAGGTTGCCTCTGATCCAAATCAACTCAGTTCTTCCGCCGATCCAAATACCCGCCCATACCATGATGGTTCCACCACTATAAGGATGGACTTCCTGGCAGGATTTTAATCGCTGTTGGCGTCCAGGGGTTGTCCAGTGTCGTATACGTCTTGTATCCGGTCTCATACCAAAACGAGACTCATCAGAAAAGCACACGAAACGCCATTGTTCTTCTGCCCAATTTCTGTGTTCAAGAGCCCATTGATATCGAATCCTACGATTGTGCATTGCTATAGGTGGTACCCGTAGCGGTCTTCGGGAATGAAGGTTCACTTCATGCAAGCGGTTTCTGACTGTTTGGTCGCTAATTAAGTTCCCTGAAGAGTGATGAAGCCTCACGGCTAACATCATGGCGGTTATTGTTGGAGCTCTTCGAGTTAAGATTTGAATGTATCGGTCTTGTCTCCGTGTGGTGCAGCGATACCGTCCTCCATGGCGCTCAGCCACGGTACCAGTGCTTCGGTAACGTGTCCAAAGTCGACTGATAACACTCTGACTTGTATTCAGAGCTAAAGCCACAGTACGTTGCCGGGAACCAGCTTCTATCATTCCCACGGCTCTGAGCATTTCTTCCCTGCTTAAATGACGTCGCCGCTCCATAATAACGTTGGTTTTAATCAGTAGTAGGGAAACAGTAGCACTAATAATGTCTTCAATGCGTTGTATGTTTTTATAGGGAAAATATTGACAGCTGATTTTCATCTTTTACTCGAATTTGATTCACAGTTCCTGATTCAAATTATGAAATGCACCAAAAAGGATCCATATAAATTTATAAAATCATAAATTTATTACAAAGCCACATCTCAATCTCAAGAAATCCGCATAAAAATGCTTGATCCCTAGACACTTTTGATGTGTGTAGTATAGTACAGTTAATAATACATATAATAGGTAGTACAGTTTGAGTTTGATTCCATAACATAACAAAAAGAAGTTAGAAAACAATTTCGCGGTCACAGTAGATATGTGAGGGGCCCGTGGCAAATTAATAACAGCCGCACAGGTCGATCGATCAGCTTGCCGCGGTTGGTCTGGGATCTTTAACAGTCGTTACGGGTAGTCAGAAGCTCGAAAGTCTGACAACCAGTCTTACCAAAAGGGGTATCGTATTACCCAGTAACTGGGTTGTAGAGGTCAGATAGGCAGTCGTTTTATGTAAAATACTGGTATTCAGCTGCATCCGGTTAGACTGGAAGCAAACCCCAACATAGCTGGGAAAAGGCTAGGCAGATGATGAGTAGATAGGTGAACTGTAGTATATATGTATACCTTCGAACATTTCCTTCGTTGGCAACGCGGGCATGGACGGATCTCACTGGTCTTTGTGCGTCCCCACTTCCCTGTTAGATATATTATTATAGAATAGTTAAGTACGTTAAGTACGATGCTTTATTTGTACTTATACCAAAATGTTTATAAGTAGGTAGGTAGGTATCTATACTAATAATAAAGCTGAAGAGTTCGTTTGTTTGTTTGAACGCGCTAATCTCTGTAACTACCGTTCGGATTTGAAAAAAAATTTGATAGCCTTTGCATTTGATAGCCCAATTCTCGAGGAAAGCTGTAGACTATTTAACATCACGCTATGAACATTAGGAGCCGAGTAAAAAAAAAATCAGAAAGATCACTAAGCGAAAACGAAGTGACATCGCGGGCAGGTGATGCGATGCAACGGGGTGGGTCGCGGAAGCAAGAAATTGCATGCGGACGAAGTCGCGGGCATAAGTTAGTGTATAATATACCTTTTTTTAAGTGAAAACTTCTTACGCTCATTGAGCGATTTTTGGTAGGGGACAATCGCGTCGGGTTCGCGTCACCGACATACCTACTAATCATAACAGTACCGATATCTGTAGCTATGCACAGGTTTAAGTTTTCATTTTTGTCGGTGTTTTTTTTGTTATGTTAATGAATGACACACAAACTCACGACCCACCGGCCCCGCGATGGATATTTGTAATAACAGATGCACCGCTGCAGACACGTTGTGGCAGGGTAGGTGCGTACACACTTTACAGTGCAATGGCTTTGACAGTTCAACAACATTCATTGCGTTATTTACGTTGATGAGCACTCAAATTTTTCGAACGTATGCAGCAATGGATTAGCAATATCTTTCAAAATGATTTAGATTTTGATTGAAAGTCTGTTACGCACTTAGAGTGCGGTGCACAGCAACGCTGTTTGATGTCAAATAAGTATGTAGAGATGGAGTACGTACTTCTCTGGATCTGGTTCACAAACTAAAACTTCCTACTAGAATAACAAGTAGGTACCTACCTAATTCATGCGACTATTACATGAATATTTTGCTAATGCGAAGGCCATCAGATTTAAAAGCAATTTGTTGCGAGTCAGTGACAAATCACGCAAGAATATACTAAACACCACAGGAAACAAGTGTAAGTAGGTAAATTTTCCTAGGTGTGTTGCGTGGCTATGCCCATTACGGTTATGTAAAGTAAAGTAACACAATGTTAATTATAAATGTAATACCTCCCAGTGTAGGCTACGAATAATAAATGTACATTATTAAATATTTTGTTAACTCGGGTATGTAATAATAGCTATGGTATCTAAAGACCTTTTTGTGGTAGGTATTTAGGCCTAAATAATATTTTCGAATTACAAGAGATAGTTGCACTCAGTATTTGCGGCCTTAGGTACGTCGTAATGTATAAATTGACACATAATGATCACTTCAGCGGGGTAATTGCGTAATACACTATAAGTACCAATGGCTTTCATTTTGACAGTTTAACAACATTCATTGCGTTATTTAGGTACTTAATTTATAATGATCAATATCCTCCAATATATAAAAAAAAAAAAATAGATGTACTTATAGTGTATCACACAATAAGGGTGCTCCACTTCATTTTATAGGTAGGTAGCTAAAAATTTGTTTTAGTATAATTATATAATTGGACATAGGTCTCTCCAATTGCGCGCCATCCAGCTCGATTCTCTGCAACTCGCATCCAACTGCTACTAGCCACCCTGCGAAGATCGTCGCTCCATCTAGCCTAAGGGGTCCTACCTTACGTTTGCCGATCCACGGTCTCCACTGTAGAAAATGTCTACACCAACGGTCATCGGTTCTACGGCTAATATGGCCAGCCGACTGCTACTTTAGCTTGCTTATTTTGTGAGCTGTCTTGTTTCGGATTCGATACCTCAGAGAGACTCCAAAGCCTGCCCGTTCCATAGCTCGCTTGAATTGATGACTATTGAAGAGCGACCTTGAATTTATGGACCAGCCGTACCGTGAATGTCGACGTTTCGGGTTCGTAAGTTATAACGGGCAGGCGCACCAATTGGAGGCCTTATTACGCTCAATAATTCTGATTTCAAAAACTGAAGTATCAATCTATTACTTTCGTTGCTGCAAAATCAATAATAGAACAATTTGGAAATTTTGAAAAAAAAAAATTGTTTTCCAACAGCGGCAGCGTGCGGAATACAAGAAGCTTACATAAGCGAAGTTAGGGACCAGTGCGGCACTGTGATGAGGCGTATAGAACACAGCGGGCTTGGGTACTACGGGAACAGAACAGGCGCCGCGCCACGGTCAGTCGCGTTCAGCTTTGCTGCCGGTTCGCGCGTCTCGCTCCCAGCGCAGCATAAACCCGCCCCGCACACAACACGTTAATACAACATAAATATTAATTTAAAATAATACTAAATTTGTGGTAACTAACTAACTATAGATTGAACGCCATTATTTTTTTTTCAAAGTTTATTGACCAGACACGATGTATCGTTCGTCATTCTAACTCCATTAGAAAAGTTTTGAATATTGCATGAAGCGCGAAAGGCGGTCGTGGGAAAATTTCTTCGTAAAGTTTAAATGTTTTTTTTTTACTACATCTCAACTTACTTTTCGTTCAGACTATTAGTTTCTTGGTTCACAAGTTATAGCTAAGGCACTATTTATCTTCACCATTACCCTTTCAATATTTTTTATAATTTTATTTTAGCTTTATCTAACTGTACTGTAGTCAACGTTGTGAGGTAGGTACACAAAATTATAACAAACCCGTGTGTTGCCCAGTAGTTAATTAAACATACACATTTTTGTACACGTATTTCCACACGTCCAAGGTCAAAACAACCCAAATTCATCTTTGGCCCAGGTAGGAGGGATCTCGTAAAACCTTTATTGAAAGAAATATGAATACATTTGTGGCGTTTTATGTATTATCGTATACCTAGCTAGCTACCTACTTACTTTATTTCGTCAACCTATGTATACTGAGACAGACTTCTTTAACGTTTGTATAATTAAATATGTAATGAAATAATTGCTGCAAACCTCGTTATTTCCTATTCTTTCGCATGTTTTCATACCTATAGTTTTCATTCATAGAAGAGTATGACAATAATTATATTAAATAGGTTAGTGTGTCTATTTATAATTTAACTAGCCGTCATTTGTTTGCGTATCATTCGGATAGTGGTGCTAGTGAAACTATTGATAGTGACTGATAAAAGGTTTGATAGTACTTTGTCAAGTATGGGACAGATTCTGAAGCAACCTTTTGTCGTGTTCGAGGTATTAAAAAAATATTTCTATCAAAAAAAAAAAAAAAAAATTTGATAGTAATTGTAATATGAGTCCGCATAAAACAATTTTTGGATTAAGGGTTTTCAACAATCATTTATTTGTACATGAAATACTTTCTTAAATAAACACCTAGTACCTGTTATTAGCACTAGCGCCATGCCTAGTATTAACATAGATCAATATAAGTGCTCTAGCTCCTGTCGTAGGCAATTGACCTCTGAATCATAAATGAGCCGTATCGCCCGTTTCTATCACTTATTCAATTTAAAATTCAACGTAGCACCCGCTACGGCGTAGCGACGTAGCGAAGGCGTGACAAAAGATCAATGGAAATAATGTTAACAAATTGAATAACCGTCTGAATGTAGTGATTAACTTATTGTTATGTATCTGCGGGGGACAATAAGGTTTTGTCATTGGTACAATTTTCGTCGTTTAAATATGTATTAAATAAGCAAAAAGCGTTCCATTTTCATAATAAAATAGGTTTATATCGACGTATTGTTACGTAGCAATAAAACAAAACTGATAAAAAATGAACGAAACATAATTTAATATTAAAAGTATAAACATAATTTAAAATAAAATAATTCAACTACGAAATATTTCAAGTATTCCGTAGCGTGCTACGCCGCGTAGCCGCTCGTAGCAATAAAGTGCTACAACATGCTTGGAACATAAAAATAATTTGGACATAGGATGCTTTTAGTGGGCTTTCTATCTGTTTTTATGGGCTTTTTCGGACTGAGATGTGGCATACGTATCGCGAGCGAGTACGTGACGAGCCAGCTAAGAGCCCCCGATAAAGGCCCTAAAACAAATTACACCTGTCGCTTTAATGAATTCGATGTGTCTACGTTTGTTTTAAAATTAGATTAGGCACAAAGTAAGCTGAAGGGTGTACCACCCCTATTAGAAATATTCAATTCACATCTTTATCTTTTGAACACATTATTACTTATAAATGAAAGTCGTTTATCGTGTCTGTCTGTGTGGCCCCACTGTTCTTCTAAATCACACCTTCATTTAGAGAATTCATTCCGGAAGGTTTATGTGCAAACTTACATATAATAAAATGAATTGTCATTTCGCAAAACCGTGTGAAGCAGGGGCGAGTCGATAGTCACACTATCACACTAATATTATAAAGGCGAAATTTTGTGTGTGTGTGTTTATGTTTGTTAGTTCTTCACGCTCAAACGGCTACACCAATTTTGATAAAAGTTTGTATGGAGGTAGCTGACACCCTGGATTAACATATAGGCTACTTTTTATCCCGATATTCCTACGGGATCTAAACTTATGCGGGTGAAACCGCGGGGCGCAGCTAGTTTATAATATAATTAAATACCTAGCTACGCGCGTCATTTATTAAAAAAGAGATTTTTAAAAAGAAAAGTTTAAAAATCCTTTTCTTTAATACCCTTTGAATAAAATACGAGACATCATTCTACTTTTAGTTTAGTATTAGCCGCTTAAAAAGCCAGACAGATTTATATTACGAAACTCTGGTGTAATATTAATGAATTTGAGAATTTACGAGCATAGGTACAATTTAGATGTAACATATTTCGTATCAGTATGTCAAAGCTAACCTTGGGATGTTTCTCTTGCTCGCGAATTTAATGTTACGCGATTACAAGCATGCCTTTAGGTTACTAACTACGTATCAATTTTCTGAGTCTGGTGTATAATCGAAATCATGCTTATTCATGAATATTCCACGGTGATAATTTAAAATATACCGATATGATATCCTTTGCGTATCCTTTTATATATAGCGTCGAAAATTCATCCGCATCGCTGTCGACTGGTAATGTACCCAAGAGACTGGCGGCATTACCTCGTTGTATGGCAATGTTTAGCCTCTGGCCAAAGTAAAAGCCAGCCCTTGGGTCACGGGAAGTGTCAACCAGCCGTTTCGAAATTTCCTTAAAGACCATGAGCACTCGGACCCCACGGCACGAAGGTTTCAATCCCAAACGGCTCGAAAATATAATTAATATAATTGTCGAATTGAATTGTATCTACTTGTATGTCAGCTATAATTTCACGTTTTTAGAAATTAAGTAGATAACATAAAATATACCTCCCATACCTACAGGTACACCTGTCCCTATCTGTATATACCTATCTGTGAAATATATCTATTTGAGCACTTCAAAGACCAATAGCACAGTTCAATGTTGAGTGGTTTAGTTCGTTGTTCTTTGTTGAGAACAGCAAAAGGCAAAACCGCATTTCAATTAAGTAGATACAATGATTTCCTTTCCATCCCTTAACAAAGTGAAACTTGTAGTCCAAATATTTAATGGTCTTTATAAACAAAACAAAAACCCATCAAAAACGTTCTTATTAGTTCAGCAGCCGACAACCAGAAACGAAAATCGGATGTTGATTTACGTTTCCCCTTCGATTCCGTTTTCCTTTTCCTATTGAGATAAAACAGCATTTTTTTCTGCGCCGTAGGAAACCTAATTGAAAGACCAACTCCGACAGGAGTAACTGAAGCGTAGGTAGATACCGGTTGCCTTTGTTACGGTCCCCGACACCTTTGGCTCTTGGCTTGTTTTAAAAGTAATATTCAAGACAAACTTCCCAAAACTTCAATTAATTATATTTACAAAGTTACCACTAATTTATATCAATGTCTGAAGGTTTCAGTTGAAGTGTTGTTTAGTTCAGTATACTGATACAATGTAATGTGGCAGTGATATTGATTGTTGAGATGGAGAGACGATCGGATGAAGGTCGACTTCGAGCAGCCGCATCCCAAGACCAAGGTATGTATTGTAGCATGTTGACATGTTGTGTGTATTTTTCGATTATCTTCGATATATGCGGTGGTTGTTGACTTAGCAACCTCTATAAAAAAATCTATAAGTACCCGTCACGTATTTTTACTTCATTCACAATAGACATAACGATGCTTGAAACAGCGTTGATTGTTGGTGAAGCGAGTAATGAGGTGATTGTGAATTTGACACTGAAATAGAAATAAAGGACCTCGATGATGGATCTTAACGCTAACAAAAAGTCTCCCGCATTTTTTTTTAAATGACCTTTTCGTGAGACGTTTTTATAAGTCTGGCCTATATCTAAGATCCTCATATACCTATCGTGAGATTATTTGCTGACAGAAATCTCTCATACTCGGAAAAACTACTGTAGGTCATAAAATTATTTGTCCTATGCGAGAATCAATCCCACGACCCGTAACTGCGCCAATAATGTCGACGAAATTAGTCTAGTAAGTATGTAAGCTGTACAGATTTGCAGTACAAATTATAACCTTGACTGACATTATACGTTGTCTACTCCCAATCTAGGTCAAGGCCAAAAACAGTCAGAATCGAATAAACAATCCCAATGTTAAAGCTTACTCGTGTTCAAATATGTAGCTACGAAAGTGAAAAATATAGGTAGCGTCTAATACGAACATTGAGTTCCAGTTTTCATTTTAACTTTTTCCGTTCGCTTCGCTCCTGAGTAATGCTGTTCCATGCCAATGACGTAGAAATCGTGCGGCGGGAAATAAAATGAGAAAATGAAGCAATATAATATGAAAGAAAAGCTGTGTTTAGCGATTTTTATAGACGTAGGGTAGGTAAGCATTTTTCATCAACTTGTGTACTCAAGTGGCTGAATAGAGATCTGTGTTATTCATGCTTTGTAATATTCATTCATTGAACAGGTATAGGTTTCTCATTGATTCAGGTTAATGGCGGGCTTGTCGTAGAAGGAATTCTGGTATTAGAAGTTGTCTTATTACTTTTACAACACGTCTTGTGACGTGTTGCAAAAGTATAAAGTACAAGTAATAGAGATTTCGTAAAAGAAAGAGTGTGGCGTCACGTATTTTGCATTTGTGAAGGCACCTTAGAATACGTGGCGTCACCTGTTTTATGTTTATATACCTACATATGTATGTATATTTATAAATTAGCCAGAAACGCACCCTTGTTAAGTGTCAGTCCACACTAAGCTACGATCCGGAGCGTTATCCATAGCGTTCCATAAGTAGCGTCCTTCTCTTGCTTGTCAACCGTCGCGGGACACGGACTAATTTTAAGTCATTATCTTATTTTGTTACTACTAGTTTAATCAGACGACTGTGGTAAATAGTGTACCTAATTTTTAACTATAATACCTGTGTGGCCATTATAATATCATTAACTGCAAGTTGGAGTTTCATTGCATGGTGAGGAGCGGAAGCTCTTCAATCACATTATCTCCAATACGCATAAGAGGAGACACGTAGAATACCTTCCACCCATGACTCCAAAAGAGTAAGGTTTTCATTCAGTAATCCTTTTCAAACGACTTGGGATATTTGGTAGTAATTGGTATATATGTATATTATGCTTGCAGATGTTGCTCAGTAACATGCCACATCTAGATACTATATTAAAATGTTATAATTTGTAGGTAGGTACATTCAATGTTGGACCAAACACGTCCGAATGCGGTTTATTCTCAAAAGCGAGTTTAATTTTATCCGAATGTGGATTGTAACGGCAATTTGTACAACTGTTGACAATACGTACGCGAGCTGTTGTACAAAAGTATTATTATGTCATTGCAAGTATTTTCGAAATACTACGTTGTTGTTTTTATATTAAATTAGCTGACCCAGCGAACTTTGTACCGCCTCTAGAATCAATCAATGAAATCAGTCAATCTGTTCTCGAGATTTCATTAAAAAAGCCGTTACATATATGAGAAAATTAATTATCATTTTTTTTTCGTGGATGTGCCTCATGTTTTAATACAAATCATACAAATCAAAGATCATAAAAATCGGTCCAACTGTTCTTAAGTTATAAATGGTGTAAGTAACCCGACTTTGTTTTATTTATAATAATATGTAGATCTCAATTATGAATGGTGATGTCTTAATAAGTCCTAGTATCTACAACTAGTCTTGAATTCAAACAACGCACAACCTAAACTGCTAAGTCTGGAAGCATGAAATTTGGTACAACAGTTAATTAATCACTAAAGTGAGTACTAAGAAAGGATTCTTGAAAATTCACTCCCTAAAGCTTTGACTTATATATTACTAGGGGTTAAAGAGGGGATGAATGTTTGTATCGTCATTTTTATATTTAGAAACGTAGAAGCTGGAACTTAGACTTCTGTTTGTAGTAAGTAAAAGTTAGTTGTATCATCTTTTTTTAGAAATCTATCCCCTAAGGCTCCTGAGAAGTTGCAGATGGGAAATCCCGTCGGGTACACGGCTTGTTCTGTTAGAAACAGTCAATCTGCCTAGCCTTTTCCACTATGCTGGGTTCAGGTTCCAGTCTAGATGCAGCTGAATACCAGTATTTTACATGGAGCGACTGCTTATCTCACCTCCACAACTCAGTTACTGGATAACACGACACCTCTTGGTAAGACTGATTGTCAGATTTTTGGGCTTCAGCCTACTCGTTACGACTGTTATAGATCTACGAGTGACAGTCGGGACCAACGAGGGGTCTCGAAATGTAACGGATGGTCACCCATTCACGAACCGACCGCGGCATTCGACCCGCGTGGGGCTGTTATTATAATATAGCCACGGGGCTTAATTTTAAAAAAGAAGTATAAAAGCAATAACGTAAAGCAACAACAGACGTAAACCCGACACAGCAGAGTACAAAGCAAAGCAAAACTCAGCCTAGCCTGTACCACAGAGCGACATTTACATGGACCATTTCAAGGCAGCTTCCCTTTGTGATAACACTATCCACTGATTAATGAGGGCCTAATACAAAGCAATGCTGCAGGGGGTCGATTTCGGCTGAATGGATGAGATCTGAATCTGTAATATCGTAGATTTTATTATGCAGATTATAAAAGTATTATACAGGTTGGCAGGGACATCAACGCGCAACGTGTTACCATGGATTCAGTAGGTACTGGATTCTGAACCCCTCAGCGTTGAATTTTTTCGTCGATTATTAAAAAAATAAATACTGAGTGAGTCATAAGAAAACTTACCAACTGAATTTCGACAAACTGTAATACGACAAGATTTTATTTCAACACTATGGAACTCCGACACGTCTTCATTTCGACAATACTTTAGTTCGTTATAACATTTAATACAATAAATTTTAAAGTTTAATATTTAAATTGAGCCCAATGAATAACTATAGACGGAGAACCGGGAGAATCTATTTCATCTGATCGTGTACCTTAATCCTCAATCTAAGTTTCAACATTTGATCTCCAATTCGGAACTATAAAGATTCTATTGTAATACGTGAATTTTACTTTACTTACAGTGTAAAGGTAGGTAACTGCCCCGTTGGTCTCGTGTTCACAAGCGTGACTGCTGAGCGTGGTTTCCTGGGTTCGATTCCCGGGTCGGGCAAAGTGTTTTGAGTTTTTCTATTAGCAATTTCTAAGTAACAGCCCGGAGTTTGGAAGTTGGAATTTGATACCTCGGAAAGCACGTTAAGCCGTTGGTCCTGCGCCTGATCTCTCTCCGGTCGTGTCGGATTGCCGTCCCATCGGACTATGAGAGTGAGGGAAGAGGGGAGTGCATCTGTGTCTGGGCGCACACTTGTGCCCTGTAATATCTACTGCGCCGAAGGCTAATCTCCGTAGAGATTGGCCGCCGTGGCCGAAATACGGTCTGGAGAACTTTATATAAAGGTAGGTAATTTTTACACGAATGGTATGTTCAGCTAAAAATATACAGACATCTCTTCAGTAAGACCCGAGGGTCGCACCAGACAGTTTTAACCACATAAATTCTTTTACGAAAACAAAGATTCCATTAGGGAATATCCATTTACATGTAACAGCTTTCTTTCTTTCCATGCCTACTACTATCACTCCATGCAGGAGCTTTCACATTAATGAACTTACTCAGTTCCTGGAAAAGGTTGAAACTAACGTGATGCCAAAAGTCGACGAACGCAGAATAAATCAACTTTTCGATTACGACAGCTGTCAAACGCGTTCATTTTTTCTAGTTTTGGTACGTGTTTCATTGATTGAACCCATAGAAAGGCTTTCATATATCTATGGTTGAACCTATCACCGGCCGACGGTAGTAAATTACGTTATACGAGTAGTGTGTGTTCAAAGAATTATTTATTTAAAAGGCTATCGTATACGGAACATTAAACTTTCACAACTACTGCCCCTTAATTGAATTTACTCTCTTTTATTCGCCAAGGCATCATAAAGAAGTCAAGACCTCTTAAGTGCTATTTTCAACGTAAAATTTTAAAAGTAGCTTAATGTAACTAAGAATGCTAGTGTAGTAATAAAAGTAATGTTTAAGAATCCTCTTAGATGCTGGTTGCCAGAATAATTCTCTCTAATTGTCTCTGTTACGTAATGTAACAGTATTCTGGACTCGCAAACTGTTTATTTGTGAACATTTTGTAGTTTTTTAAATGCTTTAAGTATCAAAACTGCTCAATGTTCATGTTTTTATTGCAGGTAAATAAGTACTTATAAAAGCTAGTCAGTATGATTACCGATAATTTTACGTGAGCATTGATGTTGCATTGTTATTAAAGAAGGTAGGTAAACCAGTAATAGATTGGTAGGGTTTAACCCTGATTAAAAAAAGAAGGCTTACACTAGACACTGAGTAGGTAACACGAGCACAAAGTACCATTGTATTAGGTCTACTTGAACAAATAATAGAGGTATATTTTTAAATCCCCATGTCATCTCATTTCAAGTGTAAGAGGTCAACATTAACCGCATCTTGTTGGATGCGCGCCAACAGTGTCGAAACAAAATGCCGTAACTTTCTACAAAAATCTTTGAGCAAGACCTTCTTTCTTTTTTGCAGATGAATAAATGGTGCACCTGTTTTAAAGAATAAAGAATTTTCTTACGTCTTGTCCATGTATCACTTTTGTTTTTTTTCACTTCACTTTTACGAGTTTATAACTTCGTATAAAGCCACGGGATATCTATGTATAAAACAGTCGTTGGCAAGAGCAGTTGGGCAAATGACATGGCAACATCCTTTTCTGTGTATTAGAACATAGAGCAAAACGTGGGTTCACTGGAGATTATACGAAATAAATGCCTGCGCTGAACGTGGCATTAAAACGGAACAAGTATTTAAGACAATTTTGAACAAGTGTTCTCTGCACGAGCTACTTATAGTGTACGTGGTTTGTGGCGTGGTAAAAAGATTAGCCCAGTCCGTTCGATTCGATTGGGATATAGTCGGACTGATTGCTTGACTGAGCTCGTTCTGGCTCTTTTAATGCCTGACGTTTATTTATTTCCCGCCATACGAATAATATATTCGTATTGAAGAGTTATGGGGAGAAATAACTCATTCTTGTTTTTCGTGTCGCTGGTACGAGTTTTCAGATCCGGTTGACCCAAAATATCGCTACTTCCACGGCGTCGTCGGTGGCAGCGCATTTGTGACTTTGGTTGCATGTTTTGGGACACAGCTATAGGTATAATAGGAGGTGGAGCATATAGTTTGGGTTACCGCTCTTCTGACCACCCTGTGGTTCCGTCGAGAAAGCCCCACTTTACCAGACTAGAATAGAACTACTACTAGTCTTTATTATGTACACCATAAATACACACATCAAAAGTGTCTAGGGATCAACATATATTTTTGCAATAACTTTTCTCCTGATTGATATTAATTAAAATTTTCTTTAAGGATTCATCAAATAAAGTGTTTTCGTTTGTCACAGTAACGATAAACCAAGTCACCTTTGCATTAATAAAGAAATTTGCCATTTTCCTAATAAAGGGATTTTAGACATTTGAACCACTAACACAAAAGTTCGAAAAAAAGACTGAAATAACAGTTTTCTTTAAAATTTTATTGGGTAACTTAAACAATTAATAATCCGTGTTTCTACCGCGAACACTAACAACACAAGAACATCGGTTTGGCATACTCAAAATGAGTTCATCCAAATCACGCTGTGGAATGGCAGCCCATGTTCGTTGCAACAACAAAAAAAGGTCTTCTTGCGACTGGATACCCTCCATATTCGGCAGAGCTCTTCTCTGTAGCATATCCCATGCATGCTCAATCGGGTTCAAGTCTGGCGACTGAGCAGGCCAGGGCAGGACATTGATGTTAGCTGCGGCGAGAGTCTGTCTTACAACTCTTGCGGTGTGCGGTCGTGCATTATCATGCATTAACTGAAATAAGGGACCGATTTGCACTTGTAGAGGAACGATGACGTCTGATACAATCGTCTCAGCATAAATTTGAGCGTTGAGGTTGCCTCTGATCCAAATCAACTCAGTTCTTCCGCCGATCCAAATACCCGCCCATACCATGATGGTTCCACCACTATAAGGATGGACTTCCTGGCAGGATTTTAATCGCTGTTGGCGTCCAGGGGCTGTCCAGTGTCGTATACGTCTTGTATCCGGTCTCATACCAAAACGAGACTCATCAGAAAAGCACACGAAACGCCATTGTTCTTCTGCCCAATTTCTGTGTTCAAGAGCCCATTGATATCGAATCCTACGATTGTGCATTGCTATAGGTGGTACCCGTAGCGGTCTTCGGGAATGAAGGTTCACTTCATGCAAGCGGTTTCTGACTGTTTGGTCGCTAATTAAGTTCCCTGAA
The DNA here is from genome assembly GCA_914767645.1 of Hydraecia micacea. Classification (NCBI taxonomy): domain Eukaryota; kingdom Metazoa; phylum Arthropoda; class Insecta; order Lepidoptera; family Noctuidae; genus Hydraecia; species Hydraecia micacea. The sequence continues at coordinate 5,854,433 of OU611779.1, read as the reverse complement.
GAGTGATGAAGCCTCACGGCTAACATCATGGCGGTTATTGTTGGAGCTCTTCGAGTTAAGATTTGAATGTATCGGTCTTGTCTCCGTGTGGTGCAGCGATACCGTCCTCCATGGCGCTCAGCCACGGTACCAGTGCTTCGGTAACGTGTCCAAAGTCGACTGATAACACTCTGACTTGTATTCAGAGCTAAAGCCACAGTACGTTGCCGGGAACCAGCTTCTATCATTCCCACGGCTCTGAGCATTTCTTCCCTGCTTAAATGACGTCGCCGCTCCATAATAACGTTGGTTTTAATCAGTAGTAGGGAAACAGTAGCACTAATAATGTCTTCAATGCGTTGTATGTTTTTATAGGGAAAATATTGCCAGCTGATTTTCATCTTTTACTCGAATTCGATTCACAGTTCCTGATTCAAATTATGAAATGCACCAAAAAGGATCCATATAAATTTATAAAATCATAAATTTATTACAAAGCCACATCTCAATCTCAAGAAATCCGCATAAAAATGCTTGATCCCTAGACACTTTTGATGTGTGTATTATAGATCGGAGTTACATCTTCCCACTTGATTCCCAAATTGTCAATAAATCATTGATAAATTATTTGCAAAGTACTATGAAAGTGGTTCTCCACTTCCATCTTACTTTGCAAATAATTTGGTCATTGTTATAAGACTTAAATAAGTCAGAAGACCGCTGCTACCCACTCCCGTGATGTTTCAGTTAATATTTTTGACACCCGAGACTCAAGAGAGATAGGCCTATTTTTAGCCCCAGCTGAAACTTAACTCGCATACTCCCAAGCCACACGTTGCCATGGTGACTATCTTAACTTCACTCCAAAATTCACATCACTAACACAACCGACCCTATAATAGAGGTGTCCAATCGATTGTTACCATATATCCGTTGACTTTATGAAGATTAAACTCTGGCTTCTCGCTTCTCGGGTCAAACTCGGTCGTGGTCCGTTTATTAAACTGTTCGGTAATATTTGATAACTTGATACCTGTAGCTAAAAGTTCTAGGGAAGTTCTAGTTTTGTGTTGTTATAGTTTTGGTTTCATCGCGATAGCTTTAAAGTTGCTATTACGAAACTTTATAGTCTATATTTAATCGCCAGTGTAATCGTGTTATGGTCGGGTCAAACTGTGGCCCATCTTTCAGACAACCTATAACCTGCAACATCAAGCTGTTTGCCGATGCGTTATAGTAAACTTCAGGAGTAAAGTTCAAATGTATCATATGCCTTTTATTATATTTATTGAGGTCAAGAGCAAGGCCATTCAGTAATAAAAAAAAATAGGCTTCGTCAGTCGTGAACTCATGACCCTTGGCAGCAGAAGTAGGTAATACTTTTCCAGGCGTAAATTATTACAAGTTGCTCTAATAAATACATACATAACATCACACCTGCATCCTAATTGCGTAACACGCTATCAATCTCAATCTGAATCATTTTGAAGGTTATTGCTAATCCATTGCTCCATACGTTCGAAAAATGTGTCTGCTCAACAATGTAAATAAAACGCAATGAATGTTGTTGAACTGTCAAAATGAATTGTTTCTGATAGTGTGTTACGCAATTACCCCGCTGTTTTCCCCGAAGGGTTAAGCAGAGGTGTACATATTTGGAACACCCACATTTTGCCAGTAATGTTTAAGCCCGTTGGACTACTAGGAACGAGCTTATTGTCATCAACCGAGCAGAATTCCAGGCTCGGGCTGATAAATTCCTGGTGGAAAAGTCCAATAACACTTTGCCCGACCCGGGAATCGGACCCAGGACCTCATACCCAGCAGTACCGCTCGTGACCACTAGACTAGACCAACGAGTAAAATTCTAAATATTAGATGAGTAAGAGGGCGTTGAAATATTCTTTTTGAGTTTTAGCTTCTCGGTCCCGGTCACAAGTCAAAAAGAATAATTGGAAAGTGATTACACTTCCATTCAAAAGATTAACAGCGTCGTTTATCCGCGCCCCGTCATTTTTCACTAGACTTAAAATAATATTGTGAAAGCGAGCTGACGTTTTAGCAATTATTCCGCGCTTCGCTTATCCGGGTGAATCATTCATTAGTTTATTTATTCATGTTTCAGTGTTGTTTTTTTTCCAAATACGTTGTTTAATTTCCCTTTTGTTATGTTATTTTGACATTAAGAGATCTATATCACCAGATGATCTAAGTATGACCAACCTTGGATTGGACCTTTTTTGCTGATGAATTGAAGATGATAATGTTAGAATTTTTGGGGTGTTGTGGGAAGACAGAGACAAATTGAAATTGAAATTCATTTATTTGCCAAGAATGTAGGTTTACAATGTATGATATTAAAGCTAAAATGGCCCCTTTACATTCTAACTATTAAATATGATATGCAAATATTTAATTTCATCTAGCACAATGCTATTATTTTAAGTAAATTCGTAAAGAAAAAGACCGCAACAACAAATAAGAGCTCATGCATTAGGATTTTAAGGAACAAATGAATTAATTTATGTAAGTGCTTGGCCAGACTGGCAGCGCGAAGCGGGGAGCGACGCGGGTGCGCGAACGCGCGCGATCTAACTGTCCGCATTCGAGCGCAGCTTCGTTCTGAGTGTTGTCGTGTCCAGTGTTTGTCAAAATATAATATGGATGGAGAAGACTTATTTTTACTAGAAAAAAGCTCGAACTAGTTGGAGAACCCCGGTCCCCGCGCGGGCCGCCCGCGCTCTCACTGCGGCCACTTGTATGAACGAGCTATGGCGCGCTCCCCGCACCAGGCAGCTCGCGCCGCTCACCGCGCCCGCGTACCCACTATGGACGCTCAAATGAAGTTCTTATGTTTGAGTACGCCGCCCCACGCCCGCACTCAAAGTTATACCTATGTCAGAGTGAAAGGATTCACTTTATTTAGTATGTATTAATAGCTACTTTAATTTATAATAATGAATAAATAAATATCCTGTTATAAATCGCGCTATAGAGCCCCACAATAGAAACTACTTATGCTTCGATTATAACTCACTGATAACGTCATTACTGTGAAGTTACTTTTGATTAAAAAAAAACTGAACATAAAATATCTTTAAAGTTCGTTTAATTTCCTACGATTTGTTCGTCGAATGCGAGTCTCCGACACCATCCCCGTGGGTACCATTACGTGCAGAGCGAACCGTTGAATTAATTGGTTTAACTACGGTACTGTAAATATGGACGGAATACGGGATTAAACTGTCCTTCCATTAGAGAGAATGGCAAGAAGTCAGTTGTTTGAGAACTAGCGAACTAATAGTAACCGCTGAGTTATGGGATGCGGAGTTGGTTTCAAATGAGCGAGCTATTAGATACTTAATGTGTTAATAGGATGCTTCTTTAACTATTGCGGTCATGCAGAAGGGTGAAATGGTTGTGGTTCTATGTTTACATACCTACAACTTTCAAAGACATTGTAGGAAATGGGAACATTGGGGAACTGAAAACCCCATTACATAGTAGACCATCAATCAATCTGCCTAGCCTTTACCCAGCTAAGTTGGGGTCGGTTACCAGTCTAACCGGATACAGCTGAATTTCGATTGTTTATATGGTAGGACAGCCTTTCTGACCTCCAAAACCCATTTATTGGACACGTCAATACCCATTGGTAAGACTGGTCGTCAGGCTTTTGGGCCTTGTGACTACCCGTAACGACTGTCAAAGATCTACAACACCCGGGACCAACGGCTTAACATGCTTTCCGAGGGACGGCGGGGTATCCATATGTAGTGGATGATCACCCAACCACGGACCGACCTCGGTAAGCGTAGCTTAACTTTTGATCGACCCGTGCGGCTCTTATTAATTTGCTAGGAGGTCTAGGAGGCGTGTGGAGTCACGTCCACCGACCACAGACCATACTATAATACCAATCTGTAGCGGTTCAATAATTGGCCATTTAACGTGCACATGACGACTTTTTTCGCTCAATAATAACAAGCGGGAAAAGTCGGCCATACATACCGACAGAAATAAAATACTATTAAAACAAAGTTCAGTTAAGACTCCATTTTGCCTGTGCAAAGCTGTGGCGGGCAGCCATTGTTAAATATTCTCATTGTCTTGAACAACTGTAATACTGCGCTAGATAGGTACATTACTCTCTCAGAAAGTAACGTTTTTAATGTAGACCGTTGGAAATTAAATAGTTTTAAAAGCAAGATGATATTCTGAGTGCGAAAATTAAGGCGAAGACTAGTGCAGTCTTAGAGTAATCAATTCTATGAGCTCAGTAATATAAAAACGTTCAAATTCGAGTCGCAATTTCATCTCAGGGGTAATCAATGTCAAATACTTGTCAATAATAAGTGAATAGGTAAATTCGAGGCATGGAATTAGTATGTACGAGGTTTATTTTAGGTTTTTTTGACAGATTGAGACTGAGATTAGAATTCGAACGTTCTTAAAAATACGGTAATTGCCGTGACTATACCTACGTAATTGTGACGTTATTCCTCTAGAGTTTTACCGTATTTTTGGTCAGCCGCACGTTGTTGTACGTTGTTGTTGCGTTCCTACTTGTTGTGCCTATTGCAGGTTAGGTTAACCATAAGCAAAGCAAACATTGCATAATTTTCACACGCCGCGGCGCTTTGCCCCAACCTTCATAAAGCTCTGGCAACACTGAAGCGGGCGAGCGAGCGGGATGCGGGACGTGGCCGCACGCGTCTATTGTTTTAATGACTAGTAACTTACACGAATATTCGCGGCAGTTTGGACACCTCCATACTAGTTAGTTAACACATTAGGCGCGAGCGAATTGCGCCCCGCATCCCGCTTGTTCGCTCGCTTCAGTTTGGCCAGAGTTTTACTTATGTGCACAGCCAGCGTTTGTGTTCGCCACTAGCTGTAACCCATTAATATGTTTGTCGTCTTCGAAGTATGCACTCCCGTGTCGTTTTGTGGAAATAAACTACTATAAAAAATTAACCATTAAAGTTTGAGTAAATGATCTTTTCGTACGCTCGTTCATCGCAGACTCGTCCATAGCTTTCCATCTGGCGAGATCGAGGTCAAGAGCGAAGCCTTTCATTAATAAAAAAAAAAATACACACCCCTGCAGATTCTTTCAAGTTCCATTCCAGATATAAATAGGTAAAATACACTTACGCAGGGCGATCGCCCTGCGTAAGTCGACATATCAAGCTATATATTTCCAGTATAAGCTGACTTCTCATTGTAAGTTCGAAAAGCTTATGCGAGGTCAGCTAAAACTTGAAATGTATAGCTTGATATGTGACGACATGTATACACGTTTTTTTTATTCGAACCACAGATGAACCACAGCCTATTTATTGCAGCGTATCTATACGATTCGCTCTTCTCAAATCGCTCGAATATTCAAGTAAGGAGGAAAGTGCCATCTTGGCCGAATCTAGTTTCCCCATTGAGGCAGGTATTTAATTAATTATAGGCCTGCCAACAAAGCCGCTTGTCGGACTGACACCCTTCTAAGTACGGGGGTAAATTACTTAATCAATTTATTAAGTGGATCAGAATTAACGCAATTCTGGACGGTTATTATAATTTATTTATTTGTCTGTTAATTGTTTCACCTTAAAACAATACTTGAAAGAGCACGATAATTTACCGAGTAGTTTTTCAAATTGTTATCTCCACTTTACCAAAAGACGTGCCTGTTTACGGAATACTTTTATTTACAGTGGTTTCTTTTCTTTAGAAGACATGCTACACTTGTGTTTGTTTGTTTCTTTTTTCTTTCTAAACAAAACAGAATTAAATAATAGTAAGTGTGATGTTCAGTCAGTCCGGTAAGTATCTACTTATTGTTTTGTCATGACATATTCTTACTATTGTAATACTATTTGTAGCGTAGAAACACAGGCAAACCTAAAAATGCGCAAGCGCGCAGCATCGATGGTGGCTCGAGTCATGGACAGCCCCAACAGGGTTCTGAAAATGATTGCTGACAGAGTGGAATCTCCGTATATAATTCACTGCTGTCAGTAGGCTGTCAGTTACATGTGCCATCGTATCGTGTTGTTTACTAACACTTATTAGAACATTGTTACTAACCCTATATGAGTTTTCGCTCGAATTAAAGTTTTTGAATTTGAAAAATACAATTTGTAACAAAGGGAGTCAGCAGAAGTCAAGAGGATATGTATTATTCGTAGGTATTCCTTCAGTTGTACACTTGAGTTCACAAGAATATAGTAAATTGAGTTTGAGTACAAAAGCCCGCCTTTTTATGGAAAAATGTTCTCGAAATTGTTTGATAAATTCATGAAATATGTATTTTGATACGACTTTCTTTGTGTTTTATTTAAAATATTGATATATTTATTGTCTACGCCTAACCTATCTTTATCTACACTTATATTCGCAGGTTTTCCTAAACTTTTTAGCATTTGTTGCGGCATTTTTCTCCAGTCCCTGATGTGCACGTAAAGTCAGTTACCACTTCAGATGTTCTCTGAAACTCGGTCAAGGTTGCGATGCTCGATTAGGGTTTCCTTCCTTTTTCGTTTCATTTTTAACCGACGAAAAAACGGAGGAGGTTCTCAAGTCGACCCGTATATTTTTAAACAAGACGTACCTACTTATAATCAGCATGGTTTCGTTGTTTCAGTTAAAAAAATTATACCTTCTATAGGAAATAAAACATGAAAGAACATCAAAAACAACTGAAAAAAAACATTAGGATGTCGGCCTCCAGAGGTTGTTTTTTTATGTTTTGCTTATATAATGTCAACTTCTAAAGGTTGTGTTTTTCTATTCCAGACCATAGGTGCTTTTATACTTATTTTATTTCCGATTTTTTTTCTCTCATACTTACACTTTGTATCTTTTATCGTCAGTCGTTCTATATGTAAATAAAACGTTATTATAAGAGACATAGTTGCTTCAAAGGTCGCACAGAGTAATAATCAGGTCCGGTAACGTTCGGATTGCCATTTGCATTTTTATGAAGGGAACATGGCGAGTATTTTAAGTAAGTACTTATTGGAGATTCTTGGGCCAGAGTTTCATACAATTTGTGGCTTGAGATATTTCGGTTATGCGTCATTCGCCTTCTGTATTCACTGGTATGAGGTGTGTATATTTAATAAGATGAATGGCTTCTATCTCCTAATTTGTTTATTGAGCATATTTTCTTGCTTCGGATAATATTTATTGGAAAATAAGGAACACATTGGTAACATTCGATAGAGAGCTACTTATGTGATAACTTTCGGCTACTACTTACCTACTAGAAAATAGTTACATTAATTTTAATAAAACCATAGTAAGGATAAAGTTTTCGCTTTCCATGAGGTGTGATCGAGGTCAAGAGGAGGCCCATTCAGCAATAAAAAATAAAAAGAAAAGTAGCAAAAATTTATAACAGTTTTAATTAGACTAGTTTGAGATAAAAAAAAAATATCTTTATTTACTTCGAGAAGCAATTCCGTGACCGAAACTATTGAACTGAAGCAACAAGCGCCATCAATTCTAAGTATCAATGTACCTACTCATAAACATAATCAAAATTGTTGGAAATTGATAAAGTTTGTTTTGACTGAAAATGGATCACACAAGGATGTTGTTGAAAGTTTATAGTTCACTACACAGACTATGTATGTTTTATCAGTTGGCAATAACACAGCATCAACACGACATAAGCGCACGTTCGCATGGACGTAAAAATATCGTGGCGGGATTCTATCGCGTACTGAATTTTCTACTCTCGGTGTTGAGCCGAGCTTTGAGAATCCAACAGAGCGCATCCTAGCGCATCAAAAAACACACTGTTGGATTTTCAACTCTCGGCGCTAAGCAGAGCGTTGAAAAAAAAATCCTGCGCGAAATACTCGCCCGTGCGAACCTGGGCTAAGTATCGATAGAATTACGTCTATGCGGCGCTAGCGCAGCTTTTCCTATAATTTTTAAAGTGATAACTTCTTTAGGCGCACTTTGCGCTCTTTCTGAACAGTGAATGAAACTGAACCATTACGCTCAGGTGGGTGACGCTGAATTGGGCATACTCGGCTCCAGTCGGTCAGTGACGCGAAATCACGTATACTCGGCACTGAATCGTGTAATACTAGGCTCCAGTCGAAAGGTTTCACTTCTACCGCGAGGTCATAAGCACACACCCTCTTTTTTATGCTAGTAAGAATACATAAGAATTTTATTTTGAAGCTCAATAAGTTTGAACGTAGTCAATTTTATTAAACAAATACTGAAACCGTTAAAATAAATTACTTTCCTTGTGCGAAGAGAGCTATAGGTAAACAGATAGTTTTTGTGTTCAGTTTAAAGATAGGTTTACACCAAAAGTTACTGGTGATGCTACCTCTCGCTCATAACGGTATTACCAACCAAGTTTATAACACAGACAGTATAACTATTTACGGTAGCTATGGCATAGCTTTTGACACTCAGTCAGTAATATTCAAACTTAGATATCTCGACTTAGCATAGTTTTGGCATTTATTGAAAATGTTAATCAAACATTCAAACTCAAACTCAAAGTATTTATTTCAATTAAACCATTTACAGGCACTTTTGAATTGTCAACAAGTCGGTCAGTCAAAAATAAAATGAAGCTAGTTGCCCATTCCAAAGTGTAGGTAACTATGGAGAAGAACACAGTCTTTGATGTCAGTAAATGCTCAAGCCGAATTCATCGATAGGTTCGCCGCTCTTCAATAAAGTACAAATGAATGTTGTCAATACCTATCGATACCTAGAAGTGCCTACCGTTTAATTCTTATAAATAATCACCTAAACATAAACGTGGTATTCAACTAAAATTTAAAGTTAAGTTTATTTTCTTGGGATAAATTCATTACAACTATGGAACTCATCATTGTGCGTGGTCAAACACGCACTTGGTCGGTTTTTATTAAAATTAATTTTGTGTTCAGACTTTTCACTTTAAGTATGCTGAATGAAAGTCAAAAATGAACAAAAAATAAAGCTTCTGATGTCTGCTTTATAAGCATCATCTGAATCCACCATCTTCTTACTACGCTTTTGCAGTAGGTACAGTCATGTAGAGTGGCACTAGAACGTGAAATGCAGTCTTGAAAACGTCGCTCCTTTTTTTCGTATTTTCAGCATGTATGTGGCTACAATAAACGCTTACAAAATTATTCTAGAGAGCACAAAGAATTATTGTGTTTATCACAATATAAGGACAAACGTAATAAATTGTGTTTAACACAATATGTTTGTGCCCTAGGCAGGTAGATCATATATGTTCTAAAGCCCACCGGGGGCCGTTGCAGTTATCATTGTTTCCGTGTGGGAGCGAGATGGCGAAAAGGGGATTGCGCTATTCATCCTGTATACCGTACAGGATGAATAGAGCAATCCCCTTTTCGCCGCAGAACAATGATAGCTTTACACTTCACTACATGGCCCCAGTACTAAATTACAGATTGGCAATTTCTTCGCCTGGTGTATATCATCACTTGTGCGGCTTTGTATGTACTTATCTATTGTTTAGTTATTCCAACGCGGCCTCCAAACTTTCCGACACTAACATAATAAACTTGACATACGTTGAGCTCATAATGAGTTTCGGTATGTCGACTAATTCAGTTATAACTTTTGAAGGCTCTAAATATGTCAATTTTGGTTGATTTAGGACGATTAAGGTTATGTTTAGATACTCGTAGCGTTTGACAGCTCTTGTCAATAAACGAAGGTAACAAGGAGTGTTCCTGTTTAATTCGGTTCTTTTTATTATGTTTCAAAGGTAGTTCACGCTTTTCAGTGCGCTAAAATAAAAACATCGGAATATGAAGGGACATAATTTTCATACATGTCGTGACACAACAAAAATAAAAATCCGAGTGCTTCCAGCGAGCAAAAATAAAATTAAGTCACTACTTTTTATTCGTGCAAAAACGTCCAAGTTAATATTAGCTATGGCAGCAGATAATATACATATATCTGACGCCAACAGTACCTGTGACGTCTCGGTACAATACATCGTTTTATACCCTCCATCAACAATAGAGTAGGGTAGGTAGGTATACGTCTTCTGAGGAATGCTTCACTTCCATTAGTCCGTCATACGGCGGGACTCGCCCGGGGGACCCGAATGATCTGTTATACTAATGAAAATACGATGAATAAACATTTTTTTATTTGAAAGGCTTCATCGACGCGGAAAATGTTGATTGTATTTTTTTAATTCACTAGGTGGTTTAGCCCCTTATCACGCTGTTTAAGTAATACGTTAATAACATTAACATATTATTTAGATAAATGTTTTACGACTTACAAAACAAGTCGACAACTCTTAAGTATATATATTATTATACGACTTTCTTGTTTTACCATTTCATTAAATGACTTTGAGGACGGTTCCTAAAGATCTTGTAACAACAAACAGTCGTTTATTCTCAAGCCTCATTAAAGTTTCAAGAAGCTGGTTTTGAAAATATGAAATCATTTTTACTCTACAATCCGGACTCTTAATAAAACGTAATGACTCTTATTAAAACGTAATGAACAATGCTTGGCGCGGTGTGCAAAGCTCTTTATGAAGATAAAACGAGGTATGAAGACATATGTACCATTCGCTGCTCGTTGTTCTCGCTATTATCTCATAATCTCGGCTCTATTAGCAGACGGTTTCAAATGCAGGACGTTTTTAAACGTTCCTATGCGCTTTAATCTCGGTCTTATTAGCCTGCTCACGTAGCATGATCAATTCTATCTCTATTCTACCAAGAATAGACAAAGTTCTATCAATCCAACTTGACATCTCTTCTCACCGAGCACGGGGCGACCCGGAGACTGGCGTTTCTACGAAGACAAAGACATTTTTACCATAGCAACGGGGAGCAAATTTTAAAATCAATATAGATTCTTGTCTAAGTTCAATGTAGACTATTTGACACTTGTTGAAAAACCCCTAAGTGTCAAAACTAGAGAAAAATTGGTCGTCCTCATTGTAGACTGTTGTCCACTGAAGAATAGAAACATTTCTTCTCTACATCGCCATGCTTAGGACGGTAGAAATCTTTCTACAATCTACAGTCCGTCATTTTGTCTATTCTTCCGTCGACAAAACCCGTTTCTATGGTGGTCATGCATGTTATACGTGAAAGTTTCAGATGCAGGACTTTTAAAAATAAATGTTCTATTTAAAAAAAAATACCCGCTTGTTATTTTATCATGCATAAGGAAAAGGAAAGTCCCTGATATTTATTTTTCTGTGCACGGGTCAAAGATTGCGCGTTAATATTTAAATATTGTTCGTTTTTATCTTTCTCCTTGTGTAGATACCATAATTAATAGCTAGGTTATCTGTAGTTGACCATTTGGTTATTTTTTAATAACGTCCAATAATAAATAGACAAACACTTTCTAATGAATTCAGAATTGTATTAATCTGCTCTTTCTGTATTTTTTTTATAAATTAATATTTTTAATTTCATAGCAAACGGTTCTTAATTATTTCTGAATTGTTTATTTCTCGAGTCGTTTTTATTTGGACGTTTTTCGGACGAACGAGTAATTACAAAATAACCTTTACGTTGAAGCTACTGTTATAAAAAAGTTAATTAAAAAATCATGACGAAATGTATGACGTATATCTACAGAGTGGCAATTGGGTTATCACATTAAACATTACAGCGGTTATTACAAGTAGTTATCAGTCTGTTCAAAAATAACGAAATTTTACTAAAAAAAGAAAACTGAATTTTTCTAACAAAATAAAGAGCTTAAATACTGGCAAGACATAATGATATAGACACTTCATGATAAGGCACTAGACAAGCGCGGGGCCATTGCCCCGTGCGTGTCTAGTGTATATCAATAATTCAACACAAACTTTATGGTATTGTTATCAAATAATTATAAATTAAGTTTAATTTTGTTAGCTATTCAAACGAAAAAGAGGTCTCACGGCTAGAATGTTAATTGTTATTACTTAATTATTTTAATTATTGTGTATGTTTCAAACACACTGTAATAACCTAAAGCACTAACATCTTGGATGCCGGGGAAGAATTTTTCAAATCCGACTGGCACTTCCGGAGATTACCCCGACATATAAACAAACAAATTTTACCTCTTTATAATATTAGTATAGATATGCTACTCTTATAATGTGAAGGCTTCTGCCGCGCTACTATCACGCTGTTAACATCCTAATGTGAAAGCGGCCTTAAGGTTCAATATCGCAGCCAATAACTCTTTCAGAAAATCTCTGTAATATTAAAGATTTAATATGAGACACAATCATAATCCCGTCTAAATAAGACACCTCGGAACATTGAAAGCGGTTTTATTTATCTCACTTCTATTAATATTGCGGTCTACTTTTATGACCCGACTTGTGAGCCAGGTCGTAAACTGGTCTATTCTTGCTCATGTATTGTATAGAGCCTTTGTTTGTGTATAGTGGTGGAATAAAACCAGGACCACACTTCCTGCAATAGTAAGCAAAAACACGAAATATCTGTTAAAATATGTATTCTTCAATATCATCGTCATTGGCAGCCATGTTCCATCCACTCCTGAGTATAGTCCGCCTCCCTTTTGTGCCATGCTTCCCTCGTCTGTGCGACTGTCGTCGAGGTCTTTCCTGCGACCTTCTGTAGGTCGTCCACTCACCTGGCTATAGGTCTGCGAACGCTCCTTGTATCGTTTCTTGGCAAGTTGGCAACCATTCCGTTACTGCTACTTATCGCTTGAAAATTAAACATTCTTAATGTTTATGACGTGCTCATTTATTTATTTATACTTATTATACAAGTAAGTATTAATGGGCTCAATAAGAAAAAAAAAAATAGGAAGAGGTGCGTCATATATTAGTGCAAAACGGCTATCGCATTGTTATGCAATGGCATACCTGAAGCAGCGCTATACCGCTGAATTTTATTTAGCAACCGATATAAGGAAGTTGCGAAGCTGCACCATCTAAGTACTATATCTATTTGAAAATAATTAAAACAGTTCGGTGATTGACCGACTGACCAACAAAAAACAGCAAAGCACAACCAAAACATTAAATACAGAAACATGAAAGATTTGGTACAGGCTAGGTTTTTGTTTATCCGTAGGAGCAGAAGGTTTTTTTTTTACGATTTCTGGTTAAAGATTGTTCATAAGGATGAGTACAATTACCACTTTTCAGGTTTAAGGTGGTCCAGTAGTAGCGGCCGCGTCATACGAGTTGCTGGTCGTAGGGTCGAACCCAGACAGGCCCTTTATTTTGTGTACATTATTTCATCACCACTGCTCTCAAAACGGCGAAGGAAAACATCGTGAGGAAACCGGCTTGTCATCATAGATCCAAAAATTCTAAGACATGTGACAACATAAAAGTTGCAAAACAATGGAAGATATACTATGTGTACTATGCAAGGCCCTTAAAACCCTCGTATAAATTCCCGATTTTGCATCCCGATACAGGAGAGCTGGATTTGAGATTCCCCCGAGATTTGCGTCGAGATAAATGGCGGGTAATATTCTAATGTTATAAGTCCGACGATATACCTGTTTGTTTATTGCTCGGAGCTTAGAATATTCTGCTACCCATTAGGATAATGGTCTGGTGTCTGTTTGTAGTTTTAAAAAGGCCATTATGGTTATAAGTTCAAATGTGAATACATACAATTAAAGACAAGTCCAATAATGTGCGTTTGCCATAAGACTATTATTTATTAGCATATGCATAGCATGAGCATAAGACTATTAAACACTGCAGTGTCACCGAATTTACCTAAATAGGTATGCCAAATTTCAGCTCAATCGGTTGAGAAATGGTTTGCAAATTTTGAAACGGACAATTTACTTACATACGAACATTGCAACTTGTAAAAAGAAAATAAAAAAAGTTTTTTTTTTTAATTCTTGTTTTTGACTTGTATTTGCTTATCGCTAGAAACTAAAGACCAAAAATTATGACGATTTACGACCTAGGGACTCAGTTACTACAAAGCTCTTTTCCTTTCAGGTATAAAATCATGTAACACAATAGGTAAGATATTAATATGTGCCGTATCTTACTGACCTACTGGTCGGCTTCCAGTCTAACCGGATGCAGCTGAATACCAGTATTTTACATGGAGCGACTGCCTATCTGACCTTCACGACCCAGTTACTGGGTAATACGATACCCCTTGGTAAGACTGGTTAGCAGACTTTCGGGCTTCTCACTACCTACCCGTAACGACTGTCAAAGATTCACGAATGACAACCGGGACCAACGGCTTAACGTGCTTTCCGAGGCACGGAGCTGCGGAGGGGTCTCGGTATGTAAAGATGGTCACCCATCCATAGACCAACCGTGGCAAGCGTAGCTTAACTTGATCGATCGACCTGTGCGGCTGTTAAGTATTATTTAGCCACGGGTCCCTCAAAAAAGCATGCAGATACAAAGCTGTCATAACAAAATCTATCCAACCCTGCGAATTCTCTTGAAAATTTTTCCATCTTCGTTATGCTTACCTAATGTGTTGGTATAGGTAAGTTCTACATTGTGAGCAAGTAACGCGCGGCCATTTTTTTATTGCCCGACCGCACGGTCATCAATTTGAAGTGGAACGAGCTCAACACGAATTTCTTTTGGCATTGACGAAGCTGAAGCTAGGATTTTATTCGATAAGTTTTTGTAGATGAACAGTTTTAGTTTTTAGATTTAGCTGCATTTGGTGAAGAATATGGCCTCAATAATAATAATCTATATTTACATATAATATAATAGACTGGAAGCCGACCCCAACATAGTTGGGAAAAGGCTAGGCAGATTATGATGATTTACATATAATATAATAGTAATTAAGAGTTTTGTCCGTTTGTCTGTTTCTCCGGATGTTTATGTTCCGGATTGGCGCAAAAACGGCTGAACAGATTTGGCTGAAATTGATACACATGTAGTTTATATTATAACCTGGATTAAAACATACGGTACTTTTAGTCCCGATAGTACGTTCCCGTAGGATATTTTCCTTGACCATGCGGGCGAAGCCGCGGGCAAAAGCTAGTTGTAACCCATGTTTTCATGATCAAGATGTATTATTTTTTTGTAGCCCATATATAACGTACTTAGCTCGTTAAGTGGGTAAGCCTCTGAATTGTAGTAGATCAGATCCGTTCTCCGTTCCACAATTCACAGATTCACTCTGTTGTATCATCATCTGCCGAGCCTCTTCCCAACTATGTTAGAGTCGCCCTCCGTCGAATCGGATACAACTAGTAATATAAATATTGGAATATGGAAATATGTATGTATGTGTTTGATATTTATGTGTGTTAGTATGTATGGCCTACATAGGTATCCTTGAAAAATTAACAGGAAAATATAATGCATTTTTTTATTTCTTTGTGTTTGGTTCTTTTCAAATCTTTTGAAAAAAATAATTATAACAGGTAAGCTTGTGTGTTAGCTAATTTAACTTTAAGAAAATTGTTTACTAGTTAATCGTAGTTTTAAAATCATTCTAGCGGATGAGAAAGTTCAGTTAGGTACACTTGTAGTACAGCTATGTATGAAGTGGCTACAGAAGCCCTCGTAATAATGTTTTTTTTCAGTCCCAGATTCGAAAATTGTTGGCAACATTTCAAAGGGAGTTTCGAGGTAGGCAACTTTTTTCCGCAGCGTTTTTCACCCATTCATATTAACATTTTATGCCTAAATTTAGTAAAGTAAGGTGAGCGTGAGATATCTGTATGTAGATTATATTTATAGAACTCTTCACGAAATTACAGGCTAACAGCAAACAAAATTTGTACGTGAAAATTACAGGGTTCTTCTGTTACAAGTATTACGAGTATATGGGTGTGTAAAAAACACTGCAACTTATTATTTCTGTCTACATTTTTGCATTAAAAAGCAGGCAATTACTTATACGAAAAAGTTTTTATGCCGTAAAAATAAAAAAATGAACAAAACTTACTGGACACTTTATTCGAAAAAATATTGGAATGACATTACATGACAAAGAAAAAAAATTTAAAAGTTAATGGCATCTTAATTTTTTTTTATCCAAAATAGCCAGTTTCTACAGAATTCTATAGAACAAAAGAGGTTGAGTGTCAATTTCTCGTAACCTCTATTCTGGTGAGACTCTGGGTGGGACCTACCTATTACCTAATCCCAAATAGATGATACAACATAATCAGCCTATAATGTTCCCACTGCTGGGACACAGGCCTCCTCTTTGTAAGAGGGAGATAGATGATAGGAGTAACGTAATAAAGGCGGGAACGTAATAAATTATAAAAACCCTTCTATTAGTTTAAAGTTAATAAAATAAAGACGGAATTTTATTAAACCTTCATACTGTAACGCCACGTCATGAGATCAGCCCACGCCAAGCCAAGCCAACGCCAAGCCAATGCCTCTTTACGACAATTTGGAGCTAAGATTGTCAGCCAAGCCAGCCAGTGACAGTTAGTGACGTCACATCCGACCGTCGAAGGGTATAAGTACTCGGATTGCTCATTTGGCGGGCACATTTTGCTGCCGTACATTAGATAAGTCGGAACTCTGCCCAGCTGTACAAAAATTACTGTATAATTATCAATAAATAGCTGTGATTACTCGTCAAGTGTGAAGTGTATCATTCCTTTCCCGTTTCACTCAGAAGTGGGATATGAAGCGTAATCGCCCTACTGCGTCTGTTGGTCATGGAATCCGTCCACCTGGCTGGAGTGAAGAAGAGCAAGACCATAATATTAGCGAAGATGAAGAATTCCCGCCGCCGCCTGCTAGAAAACTACTCAAAACTATGCTAGAAAACGAAGTGGGTAGGGCGATACACGAACTCAACGACGATATATTACCGCTCAACCATTTCAAAGGCCACCGTGCGGCGTCCCTCATCCCAGAATTTGACCCCGAGGGACAAGATTGCACAGTGTCGGTATGGTTGAAGAAAATTGACCAGTTAGGAGACATACATGGCTGGAGCGACAAAGTAAAATCATTTCACCTTCAAGATAAACTCCGTGGTCAAGCACGTAAGTGGTACAACAGACTCGATGAATATAACTATTCCTGGGACGAATGGAAATGCATGCTAGCAAGAGCATTTCCCAAACATCGTGACTTCAGTGCTTTGCTAGACGAAATGATGAACCGGAAGAAGCTCCCTAACGAAACAATGACTAAGTATTACCAGGATAAAATCGCCATGTGCTTTCGTTGTAACCTGTCTGATACCGCTACCGTTTCGTGTATAATCAGAGGATTACCGCCTTCATTACAACCAAACGCACGAGCTTTCCAATGCCAGCGTCCAGATGAACTGTACGAAGCCTTCCTCTGTGCCCTCGATGATTATCGCTCACCGACATTCGAAGCACGTGACAAGCCGAACAAGGACGCTAGACCGCTGCCAAACCCGGATAAGAAAGTGAACCCTGAGACCGACCCCTGTCCGCGTTGTAAGAAGACTGGTCACATCCTACGAAATTGCTCATTACCTGATCAACGCATTTGTTTCAAGTGTGGTGTGCAAGGTCATATTGCCACCCGCTGCCCTGGCTCTTCAACTACACATGCCAAGATGACTGCCGAATCGAACAGCAGCGTCAAGGACATTAAACTAGTGCAAAATTACAATGAAGTTTACAAGAAGGTCGTGAGGGTAAACGGGATTTTTTTGAAATCTTACATTGATACAGGAAGCCAGGTAAATGTTATAAATGCACATATTGTCGAACTCTTGGCGCTCAATGTTACACCTACGAGCACCATCCTAAAGGGCTTTTCTGGTGGTTTACTTACAAGCCGCGGAGAAGTAGAATTCGACCTAGAAATTGACGACATTCACGTGAAATGCACTGCGCATGTAACAGAAACTGACATGCAGGACATTCATTTACTGATTGGTCAGCCGGTTATCAACGCTGATCGTGTGTCGCTTGTGGTGACTAATAAGACTGCTACGTTAAGATTAGATCCTGACCCTTTTGCTGAACTTCAGGTGATCGAAGATATTCAGAAATTCAAGGTAGTGACATCAAGCAAAGAATCCTTGCCACCCGGTAGCTCCATCATCAAAGTCCGGGTGCTGGGTAATGCCAAGAAAGAAGATGTCTGCACAGCGCCGCGTCACTATGAACTGAATGGAGTTTCCTATTCGTTACCAGCCACGTTACTCCGAGGCGGTGAAGGCTTCATGAAGGTTATCAACACCGGCACCAAGGACATCGAGTGGGAAGCCGGCCAGATCCTCGCACGAGCAGATAGCTGCGACGACCAACCAAGCCGGGTGAGTTCAGCCAAGCCATTATTGCCTTACTTACCCAATATTTTGCCAAATAAGCCAAATTATTCAGTCACTAGTTCCTCTAATCCATGTGGCCTTACAGTCCCGTCTGCCTTGGTCTTAACAACTAATAAAATCAGTGATAGTATAGGCGGGGTACCTATATCCGAAATCAGTATAGGGAGTTTAAATAAAAACGAGCGTGATAGTTTAATACATTTATTATTACAATATAAACACACCTTTGCAATTGACACAAAAGATCTCGGTTGCACCAATTTGTTCCATATGAAAATAAAACTTACCACACAGCAGCCAATATACCGTCAACCTTATAGGTTATCGCACACTGAACAACAAATAGTTAATTCTAAAGTTCGTGAGTTACTACATGCCGGTATTATTAAAGAATCCGAATCAAATTATGCCTCTCCAGTTATCTTGGTAAAGAAAAAGAACGGTGATAGTCGGTTATGTGTAGATTATCGTGCCCTTAACTCGGTCACTATAAAAGATAGATATCCGTTGCCAAACATCGACGATCAGGTTTCAAAGCTAGCTGGTAAGAAATATTTTACGAGCCTCGATATGGCCCAAAGTTATCACCAACTACGAATTGCACCCGAAGACACTCACAAAACTGCATTTATAACACCTCAGGGCCATTATGAGTATATGCGCGTTCCCTTTGGTTTAGCAAATGCACCCTCAGTTTTCATGCGAATGATTAGTAAAATTGTCGATTCCATTCGTTCCCAAACGTCACAAACTGACAATTCAACTAGTGAAATTCTAGCATTCATAGATGATTTATTACTACCCTCGGTTGATTTTAGTTCTGGTATAAATATGTTAGAATCGGTGTTGCAAAAGTTTGAATCGGAAAATCTAAAATTAAACATGAAAAAGTGTTCTTTTTTACAAGAGAAAGTGACTTATTTAGGACATGAAATTTCTTATGAAGGTGTGCAACCGGCAGAACCAAAATTAATTGCAGTTTCGCATTTTCCTGTACCGAGGAATGTACATGAGGTACGTCAATTTATAGGCCTTTGCAGTTACTTTCGAAAATTTATATTTAAATTCGCGGTTATAGCTCGCCCTTTAACAGAATTGACTAAGAAAAACGTACCGTGGGTATGGAGTGATAAACAGGTCGATAGTTTTAACGAATTAAAAAAATGTTTATGCTCTAAACCAGTGTTAGCTTTGTATGACCCCATATTAGACATAGAAATTCATAGCGATGCGTGCAAATTGGGTATAGCAGGAATTTTATTACAAAAACAGTCTGACGGTACTTTGCGCCCTGTTATTTATTTTAGCCGAGTGACGTCTAGGGAGGAATCTATGTATCATAGCTACGAACTAGAAACATTAGCAGTCGTGGAATCGTTGCGTAAATTTCGGGTGTACATAGTAGGTAAAAACGTGAAGGTAGTCACCGACTGTACCGCCGTCCGAGCCACTCTCACTAAACGCGATATTATACCGCGTATTGCAAGATGGTGGCTGTTAATTCAGGAATACGATATCAGTGTAGAATATAGGCCTGGTGAACGAATGAAACATGTCGATGCATTAAGCAGGAATCCAAGTGATCCGGTAAATATTAATCGTTTAGAAGTCACTGATTGGTTTTATACAGTCCAATATCAAGATGATAAATTAAAAATTATTATTGACCAATTAAAAGCTGGGTCGACTGAACGCGATATAATAAACAATTACGTGTTGATAGATGATAGGTTGTATAGGAAGACGCTCAGTGGTAATCGACTTGTAGTGCCTGTGGCAGCCAGGTGGAAAATTCTTCAAATGCACCACGACGAAATAGGGCACGTAGGATTAAAACGATGCACAGATCTGATTAAAAGTGATTTTTGGTTCCCTAAAATGACACGGTTCATTCGTAAATATGTAACCTCTTGTTTAAGTTGTGCCTATGGAAAGGGAGATCATGGCAGAAAGGAAGGCAAGTTACATCCAATCCCGAAGCCAAATGAACCGTTTAGAATGATACATGTCGACCATTTAGGCCCGTTTTGTAGGACAAAGAAAGGCTATGAATACATGTTAGTTATAACTGATGCGTTTTCTAAATTTGTAATTGCAGAGTGCAGTCGATCAGTTAATTCAGTAGAAACAATTAGAATACTCAAAAGAATGTTCTCGTTATTTGGCTACCCGGATAGAGTCGTAACTGACCATGGTAAGGCATTTACTAGCAGATATTTTAAGAAATTTGCGGCAGACAAACAATTTAAACATACGTTGAATGCAATTGCGTGCCCGCGTGCCAACGGGCAAGTCGAGCGGACGAATCGAACCATACTAAATGCCCTACGCGCAACTGACCCTAGTGAAGCCGCTAATAGCTGGTCGAACCGTCTACCCGATGTGATTTGGGGAATAAATAATACTTTAAATGAAAGTACTGGTTTTAAGCCTTATGATCTAATGTTTGCTCGTAGTGGTAGGCCAGTGTGTGATGTAACCATCCCAGATCAAGTACCTGAATCGACCCAGGCCAAGCGTAGCAAGGCCAGTGCACGTATCAATAAAGCTAGCGCTCGGATGAAACGTAACTTTGATAAACGTCGTAAAAATTGCCATGTTTATAAGAAAGGAGATTTGGTTTTATGGAGGCAGGCGCCTACTAGTAGTGCTGCTAAGGTCAACACAAAGCTAGATGACTTGTTTTCAGGCCCCTATGTAATAACTAAAGTAGTTGGCAATGACAGATACAGGATCAGGAGCATTAAGGGTTTAAGGGGCTACAAAAACTTTACGGGGCTTGTTTCAGCAGATTCCCTGCGACCTTATCGTAGCATAGCTCCTGTATCTGACAGTGCCAGCAGCTCTGATGACCAGCTGGAGACAGAAGACTTAATCGATCTATTAGAAAGCTAATAAAATTTGTGTGCTCCATTGCGGGAGCAATTGTTACAGGATGGCCGATTGTAACGCCACGTCATGAGATCAGCCCACGCCAAGCCAAGCCAACGCCAAGCCAATGCCTCTTTACGACAATTTGGAGCTAAGATTGTCAGCCAAGCCAGCCAGTGACAGTTAGTGACGTCACATCCGACCGTCGAAGGGTATAAGTACTCGGATTGCTCATTTGGCGGGCACATTTTGCTGCCGTACATTAGATAAGTCGGAACTCTGCCCAACTGTACAAAAATTACTGTATAATTATCAATAAATAGCTGTGATTACTCGTCAAGTGTGAAGTGTATCATTCCTTTCCCGTTTCAATACATAAATGACACCTTTGTTCGGTACTGGACAGATTCTAATTAATACGTAAGTAATTAATTAAATATTTTTAAAGTGCATTTTTTTCAGCGTTCAGATCAAGTATAAGACTGGACACTTACGTTTATAATGCCTTTTTACCATGCGAAAAGAGAGCACCTTACGGAAAGAAATCGCTTATTCTATTATCATATCACGTTTCAAAACAAAGAAGGCTGGTGTACAAATATGTGTGTCAGACGATGTTACCGAGATAAAGAGGCGGATGTGGGCCGGAACAGACCCCGCAGCGCACTTATCTGAAAAACTCTTAAGAGCAATCACGAGTCCGGGCCCTTGGCGACGACATCGGTCGGAACCTATTATGCTCCGGCTATATGTGCCTTAATGTTAACATCAGCAATACTGCGCCTGAAGTATGGCGTTAAAAATAGCCCGTTAAACAATTGGCGACATTAATGTGGTTCCGCTCCAAAATATTTTTGCTGATGAGAAAACCCATCGGACAAACGGGTTGTTCACATAAATATTACAATAGTTGGCGTTGTGTTCGAGTATGATTGTTTTTCTTCACATAAACTATGTGTTCACGTCACCACAATGACACTGTTCAAAGACATGCTAGTCTTGCAATACACTTTACATTCTATTACTTGTAAAGGCTGCATTATGAGCACCTGTCATGCATGTCACCCTTTATCTGAGGGGCAATTCTCATAATTTTAAGAACGTTCACAGTCTGATCTCAGTCTCAATCTGTCAAAAATACCTCTTAATTTCTCTAAATTTTGACAAGTTTTTGACATTTGTTTGTCGCTGAGATGATGATGACTAGATTTTGAACGTTTTAACTAGATTTAGGCCTTCTGGTCTGTGCATGTCACTATATGCGTACATTTACCACAATATGCCACATTTCTTTAAAATTGGCTTTTATTTCCTCATAGTTGTCGCATCGTGAGGAACAAAGAAAAATGAGGGAGAAAAATATATCGGATCCGGAGCGTTCAAATGTGCGCTGATAACACACCACAACTAGTAGGAAAAGTTAATTTATGAAGGTTTTGTAGCTTGGATGGCAGCTTCGTTTCGCGTAAAACTTAAACATATGTCTGAAACTTATTCTATTACCTATACTCCAACTTCGATCGAACCCGTGAACCGCCAGTTATTATAGTTAGTATATATTTGCAACCTATGTACAGACGCCAGCACATCAAGTTACTATAATCTGTCAAATTTCTTTAATAGATTTTTAACTTTATCGCCGAAGTATAAGGTTCAAAGTTGATTGGGAAAATTTGACAGTTTCGAGTAGCTTGATGTGCTGGCGTCTGTACAGTCTGTTCACAGTTATTTTACCTCTGACAGCAGCAACCTAACAAGAACCTTATTGTAACGAGAATAAAGATCGCAATGATTTTGACAGATTTGTCAGTGGCAGCAACGTAACAGCAACCTTATTAGAATGAGAATAAAGATCACTGTGATTTGGACAGTGATGCAAAATCAGAGGGCCTGTTTGCAACCTCTTAGTAGATTCAAAAACGAAAGAAACATCGATTAACTTTGACTATGATGGCTTATTCTACACCGGCCAGCATTTTCTTTCTTTTATTTCCTTATTAGCCCTCCGCTTTATAGGTGCGAATACACGAACAACAGAGGGGATTGAAGTTTTTTTAAATGGAGCCTGGCATACCTACCTGTCCAACATTTAGATTTTTTTTCAAAATGACGGCGACGCATGGAACTTATATAAATCGATAGCTGACATCAATGCATGCATCAAGACTCCGCATCAAAGTTGCGACAAACAAATACGCGACAAATGTTAGTGCGACAGTACGATGCCGACCATCAGTGGTGCGACAGCACATCAGCTCGATGTACGTTAGTGCGACTCACGTTTCCGAGATCGTTGAACGTTCAATGTTGATCATGATGTGACATCCAGATTTTTTTTACTTTTTTACAACTTGTTGCATAGATTATAATTATTGAAATAATTACTCTGAATGTTTAAAATAATAAAAAAAAATGGCGGACAGGTAGGTCTGCCACGGACCTTCAAAGCCATTTATCGCTAGTTTTTCTTGCGACATAACCAGCACTTTTTCCACCCGCCAGGTGGCGTCCCATTACTTTCGATTCAATGCGCTCATTACCACAAAATACATCGATAAAACAAAAACAAATACGTTGAAATTAAACGTCCTTCTGTGAAGCGGCGGTTGTGTGAATGATTTGCATTTAAAGTGGCGTAATTTGGGTCACTGAGTACAAAGCACAGTGTAATGTTTGCTGCGCTCATCCGGCGGAATCCGGCCCTGTAACCGCTTTGCTAATTTGCTTCAATGTTCTTTTTTAGGGTTTCGTACCTAAAGGATGCCAACGGGACCCTATTAATACGGCTCCGCTGTTCGTCCGTCTGTCATAGGGCTGTTTCTTTGGAACAGTAGTAGGTAAACACTTGAAATTTTCATAGAGTGTGTGACTATGACCGCTATAACAACAAATAATAAAAATAAAATACAAGAAACGTGTTTTTTTTTATTAAAGTAAGTAAAAAAAAATGTAGTGCTACTAATAATATTGTACGGTGGTACGGAACTCTTCGTCTGCGAGTACGACTCGTACAGTCACGAGCACTAATATGGCAACACTTGGCAACTTTCAATTGCGATTTTTTCGTGAAATAACGTATGCAACGTTGAAATATGACACTTTACATAAACCTATGGGTTCGAAAATACTATGTTCGTAATAACATAAAATTTCATTCAAAAATGAAGGAGGAAATCGCCTTTGAATAAAGCCAAGTGTATACATACTTATGCTCGTGACTGTACATGGCCGCTTTTTAAAGCAAATATGTAAGATGTGGGGGCTTAGCGAGGGAAGCGTTGTATTTTCTCTGTTATGTTGTTTTTGGCTGCCTGAGAAATTGCCTTTGAATATGTAAGTTAGTATGCGAGGGGTATTATCTTTCGGCGCGCCTGATTTAATCTGAAGTTTTCAGAAAAACACACCGATTCATACATTACATGCCTATTTAAACTCACGCCTTTTCCATTTGGGTAGGCAGAAACTATAGAACGCTACCTGGAATGATCCTTTCTATTTCTATCCCACGAAGCGAAGCGCGCTTTACTTGTGGTAACCAAGTGTACAAACACGCCGCGAATGTACGCGTGAAGACGAGTAGCGTCAACACAAAACACACACACGCACACACATAGGTATACACACTTGCTTCCGACTTCACCATTGTCTTGGATGGCATCGGGAGCTCTTGCGCTTACACACACATTCACAGCGTGTTTTTACACTTGTTAACCACAATTAAAGCGCACGTTGCTCCGTAAGATAAAAATATTATAACTAATCGATTCATAATTTGATTTCCCGATATTGTATTTGTGTTCTATAGAGTGTCCATGATATGGGCATAGCTTTTCTAACCATTTATCAATTACCAGCTGCTTCCCCGGATTCACCCGCGTAAATGTCGATCCCGTGGGAATATCGGGATAGCCTATATGATAATCTGATGTATAAGCTATACTGTAAAGTTTAATCGAAATCCGTTCAGTAGTTTTTGCGTGAAAGAGTAACCATCCTCACAAACTTTCACCTTTATAATATTAGTGTGATGTGATATTATAGTGTGATTGGAAAAATGTTCGAGCTTTTTTATTTTCTGTGTCTCTCCACTCATAAAAGTTGCTATTAGCCCTTTGATAATAACAAAAAAAAAAACATAATATGACTTTATCGGAACTCATTCACGCAGTTTTCACGCGATTAACCATGATATGGCGTATAAAAATCCATTTTGTTCGTGTATCACGGTACATAAAACTCGGTTCTAATCCCGTTGTTTGAAACACGTGGGTGCCCGATGTGACCAAAAAACACTTTTTCAAAGTTAATTGTCCTAACTTGGGAAGCGCTAACTGATTTACATGCAAATTGAAACAGGTCAATATTAGCAGAGTCGATTTAATTTGTCCTTTCGGTCCGAGGTACCCGGGACGACTGGATATTGCTGAGTTTGACTGTTTTTCTGATAATATCGCAGAACCGAATTTGGATTAAGTATTGCTATAATGGTTTCTTTACTTGGTTTAATTAATTAATTTATATATATTTTATTGTACACCACAAAAATTCATAGCATAAAAAATACATCGAATACTACAAAATATACAACGGGCGGCCTTATCGCTTCTGCGATCTCTTCCAGGCAACCTTGGAATGAACAGTGATTTTCCTGGACATAAAATGGGGCTGTCGTTGGTGCAAATATTATGTATACAATATACTAAAATAGATAAGTACACATACATATATAAACATATCCAATTCGATTATTTATACCACCGATAGACGGCTATGCCACCTATTCCTCAAAAACCTGGATTAATCATAATCAAATGCATAATCGAGGAACCAGAACCTATTGGCGCTAACTTTATGCTACTAAAAATTCTTCCAGATGCTTGCATTTTGGCGGACTATGGATCTCCATCTAATCACAATATTGTTAGTTTTCAGGACTCTATAGACAAAATAATTCGGCCAATCAAAGCGAAAACTAATATCCTGACTGGAGACATCAACATTGACATTAAGACAACCAGGCAGTGTCGATCGGAACAGGGAATCCTATTTAAATCTAACTGCAGAATTAGGGCTATTCCCGGGCCAAACACATACTACCAGGATGCAAAATTTCCTAGACCATGCGATGCTTAACAGGACTCATCAAGCTACTGTATTTGTGATTAACTCGACGATGACCGACCACGCCTCAGTAATATTAACTGTTTGTCAATCTCATCATAGCAGAGATAAAGTAACGAGAAATAATGTAAGTAAATACATTCCGTACCTGTCATCCGGTGGATAGAAAAACAAATAGCCTATTGTTTCTCGCAGGTTGGCAAACTGTTTCTACGAGTGCCATTTCGACTTCAAATCTGCGATCATTGTTGATGCACCTGGCATCCAACTTGAAAAGCGCCACGCTGTCTACGAAATTTAGTTGATAGGTACATTATAAGGCAAACATCTTCTTCTCATTTTCCATTCTTACTGTCGCCGAGGGCCAATGTTTTAGGTAGGAGTTCAGCTCACCTCTTTTGAAGATTGACGGCTCTTAACCAGCTTTGCCTGTAGGTGAGGGTGCCTCAATAAATTAAGGCCTCCAGCCAGGGCTTAAAAAACTTAAAAACTAAACGTCTACACGCTAAGGGCGCCTTCTGTGGGGTACGGACCTCGGCTTAGGGCGTCGCTGGGGGAGGGCAGCTACGAACAGGCTGAATCGGATTAAAGTCCATCTCACCCTGTAATTTCATTTCGTCAAATGCCTTTATGGCCTCGCGTAGGCTTTTTCCCCACCTGCCCAATGCTAGCTACTTCAGTTTTGCAGATAAATGCCTGCGAGCCCAAATGCAGTAGGTATTCAACTTCTAAAACGATAATTAAGTTTCAGTTCCAAAATATTGCATTTTATTGCCCGCTGGACGGATCATGCACTCTGGTGCCCCTATCTTAAATATTTAGGGTCATAATAAACATCCCTATTATCCGCCATTTCCAGTTTTCACCTGTGTCTAGCAATTTCATCTGGATAAGTCAATATTTTACCGTTCCTTAATAAGTGCACATGAACAAGATCCGCTTGCTCCGAGCTACTGAGTCTGAGTACACATTACAGTGCTTCGCCAATTGAATTCAAGGTCGCTGCCTCGCACTCTGAAAGCCTGCGGTTACTGTGTGCACGAAGACTTAGTCATGTTTGTGAAGACATATAAGTACTTACACAAATACGCTTCAGCATTGAAATCTGTTTGTGTTATGTTACTTAGCTCGTTGTACGTGAAACATTGTAGTTTGGGTGGAATATAAATTAGGATTTGATGCAATGCGGGATCGAAAATTTGATTAGATTTCAAACTCATATAGAATCTATGTTACGTTGTGATGGTCGTCAAATTTTACAAAGAGATATCTACACAACTCACAACTGTTGAATATGCTTGCTAAGAACATCCGCTTTTACTGCAAAAATATCAGCTGAAATAAAAATTTCGTGCTCACAGCGAGACGCTTCGCGTCCGGTACAGCTGGGCTGAAGAAGAAAATCAATAAGCACTGTTCACTTTAAGCATGTGTCTGTCTATAAAGGGTGTTATCAAAATCGTGTAAATATTTTAATCCATGATTTTAATCCACTAAACTTAGATTGAATCTCAATGAGATTTTAATAAAATATTTATCTATTTAATATGCAAAACATAAATTAATAAAAATGCGATGATTTTTTAGTTCAATCTTAAAATGAGCCCGCACAGGATTATTTTATATCAGCAAAAGCTAGTAAATTACAGAAATGCAATAAATAAAACCACTCTGCGCGTCGTTGTTGGTGACCACAAGCAGTCTCCATTACACTCTTTTCCTTCTTATTTACTCGATATCCCACCAAGTTGAAGGACTTACTGATTGGACGTTTCCCAAGAAAAATCCCGCTAACTTCTGTTGGTTAGTCTTCACAAGACGTTACGAGACCAAGTGGATTTTCCTCATCAACTTATCAAAGTATGGAAGTTTGTAGCAGCTTGTCAATTTATACGGGTCATATCTACTGAGATACGGATTCTGACGAAGATATTATGAAATAACCCTCTCCTGCCTTTTGTTTAAAGTAGGTCGATAGTTCAACAGGTTTCGGTTGAAGTTACGAGCCTCTAAAGTTTAAGAGCAAGGCGCCACTGACCCGTTTGAATTGAAAACGTGAAATTTAAATTGTAAATTCTTTTTTTGGAGCAGGAGCAATGTCAAGGTTGCAAAATTCAATTGCAGGTAATAAGAAATGATTTTCTGCCCTGAGTCTTTCCTCATTAACGGACTTCAGGTACAGTCCTAGCTATTTTACAATTCAAGCGATAGTTTTCTTGTTTAATGTCATAAACTCTAGTGCGAGGAATTCCATAACGCTATAAAAATTGTACAAAATCAGTAGATCTAATCTCCTTAGAATATCCTAATCACTGACTTATCTACTACTAAAGGATTAGAGCAATACCTTTTTAAGTCTGTCTATAGAGATGTCGTCATTAAACATCGCAATTCCACGTTCTACTTAACCCATATAACGAAAAGAGGTTGAAAACGACCGAGGATTTAATAAAAAATCTCTTCTGAAAGTCTGCCAGTGTCAAATGAATGCAAGCGATAAAAAAGTTGGTACAATAAGTTTGTGATCGACGGGAGCGAGCACATTGGCTCCGTGATAAATGACTTTCTGATCTCACCGAGATAAAGAGTGATGGTGGAAGCAATTATGTGCCCTGAATAGGACCAACGACCATTTTCGGTAACATCGGAATGTATAATTTAACTTCATTACGTGTATAATAGATTTTCAGTTACCTTTTCATATCATTTTCGTGACACCTTCGGAAAAAATATTTCTCCGATGAGAAATCGACACTGGACGGTCGATTTGTCTTGTGCTGTCAGTTTCAGATATCCTTTCGAAGGACTATAATTTTATGGGTTTGAACTTGTACGAAGGGTGCTTAGACCTCGCATTAATCGACGCAGTTGGATAAGCCGTTTAGAAACAACGTTATGGCATGGGGAAAGGGTGCGATCAACGTGTTTTTAAGCCCTTTGCGGCCGGTCAATGTTGGGTCACGATAAGGACTACGAACACACACTAATATACATATTTTTAATTGACAGTCAACTAAGGGTTACGGATTTTCGTTTAAGTGCTGCTGCGTAGGCTAAGCTATAAAAATATTGAAATCGGACGCATGCTTTACATATTGATGAAATCGTAAAATGTTTTCTGCCAGGTGTCATTTAAATTTTGAAAGAGAATGTTGAAGTTTTTGTTTAAGAATGGCACAAGAAATAAAGTTCCGGTTTCATTTAGAATATTGGCATATGGCGGGAAAGTGTGATTGGGCTCAGCTGTAAACTGTTATAATATAATTAGAGTTTTGCTGAAAAAATAGAGGTCAATGCGCCTGTAATTTTTTACCACAGACTTTTTTAGACAGTGTGTAGGTAGAATCAGATATCTGACGCTAAGGAAGTTAAAAGGACTTTTTTGTGATGAAATAACAAAGAATTGTGGTTTTTGTTGAAAAAAAAACATCAATATAAAATATAAATGTCCCTTAAACATTCCGAGGGTAAATGTTTTTGGTAACTTTTTTATACAAAGCCCCAATCAAAATGTTCGGTAGATATCGACAGATGGCCATCCTTTTTCATAGCGGACATTAAATAACAACATTAAAAAGTTATAACTTAATAAAGAACGAGGGCTTTTACGCGGTTTGTTTTATTTTAAAAGACTTTTGTTTATATTATCATGTTTTTAGGTTGTAATAAAAGTAGGCCATTTTTTAAACGAGAAGGGGAATTTAGGTTACATTATGCGGTACTGTAGCTGGTTGTACCTTTTTAATATTTTTCGACCTCAATGTCGCAGTCAAGCGCCATCTTGAAATCGCTTTGCCTAAAGGGTTTGCTGTAATTTCTCTAAAGAGCTTGGTTGAAATTTAGAATGGTTCAGAATAGGTTCCAAAACTAATTAAATCAAAATTGGTTGATCGAATGAAAATTGAAGTAGGTACTTTGATTATTGTAGTGGCGTAAGAAGCTTCCTGTGATCATTTCGTGGTGGGCCTGGTGCTGGGTCCACAGCTGGATAAGATCAACTTGTTTAAGCCCCCCCCCCTAACCTTACCTAGGTACCATTCTTTTCAGAAAGTAGAATAGGGAGCTTTATTATTTTGTAAAAAACCATCGTAGAAAGTATCGTGTAAACTTCGCAGTTTTCGCAATATACTGGATAAAATGATCGAATTCATACTATTCAGCATCACGTCGTCATATTCGTTACCGATGTTGCCAATGCAAATATTTTCTTTTATGAATATGAAAACTGAACGCTAACATTGATACGTGTCCAACGCCCGCTCAATAGGTTTATTTATGAACTAGCTATTGCCTGTGGCGCCATCCGCACGGAAATAGGTTTTATTTATTTATGATCCAACACAATCGAAATGTGGCATACGGCTTTTTGATTGTTTTGATATACTTAAATAAGACTTTTTTTTTGTGAAAAATGAACATTGTTAAAATGTTTGGTGTTGTGAGTTTCCGATTGGAAATATTTTGTGGTGAAAAGTTTTAACGAGCTGCCAAATCGCTGTATTTAAAAGTTTATTATTCTTGACCTCCACAATATTGGATCACTTCACAGATTTATTTGTGCGAAATGAATCTCCCCATCGGCATCGTCTTGTTGTATGACGTTTGTGGCCTTTTGCGACATTCACGGTGGAGTTTCTATTTTTTATTTAAGTATTTAAACGCCCAAACACAGAAAAAAGAAGGGCTTGTGGTTAAGCCACGGGTCGATCGATGAGGTTAAGCTACGCTTGCCGCGGTTGGCAGCTGCTGCTGGTAGATGGGTGACCATCTTTACATACCAAGACCCCTCCGTGCTTCGGAAAGCACGTTAAGTCGTTCGTCCCGGCTGCCATTCGTGGATCTTACCAAGGAGCATCGTATTACCCAGTAATTGGGTTGTTGAGGTCAGATAGGCAGTCGCTTAAGGTAAAATACTGGTGTAATGAGAGCACACTTTAAGCTTCA
Source organism: Hydraecia micacea (assembly GCA_914767645.1). Classification (NCBI taxonomy): domain Eukaryota; kingdom Metazoa; phylum Arthropoda; class Insecta; order Lepidoptera; family Noctuidae; genus Hydraecia; species Hydraecia micacea. The sequence continues at coordinate 5,823,261 of OU611779.1, read as the reverse complement.
CCTAAGTTATCACGGTGATCTTTTTACACAATAGCACTGCTGGTATTAACCTGCATGCGGTTAGACTAGAAGCCGACCCCAATATTGGGAAAAGGCTAGGCATATGATGATGAGACGCCCAAAGACCAACAATTGTGACAATTTCCGGTATATCATTTACCCCGTAGGTACAGTCAGCAACAAAAGTCGATTAACACTGTCATTTTTACATATTATTAAATTGACAACAATTTTTTTCAATAAATATGATTTTAGCTTTTCACGTAATAGCAAAGAGTTTATATTATAAAAATTTTTCTTCTGCTGCAATTTTCAACAAATATTTTGCCCAATAACTAAGATTAAAAAGACTGAAGTGTTAATCGACTTTTGTTGCTGACCGTACCACTTCAGTTTTACCATAAGAAGAATAAGATGTTTCTAACGTTATTATTTTGGCTGCAAATATGTAGGTAGATACATACTACGAATTGCCTGTATACGCCCAAATTGGACGAATAAATAACTCGAAACAAAATATTGAACCATTTGCACGTATGTTAAGGTGGCCGGACGAGCAATATTTTTTATTTTATTGTATCAAAGAGTCCCGTGGGGCCTGTTTGTTTATAAAATGTACCGTCGGCATGTAAAAGTGTCTGGAAAAGGGTTTTAAATGTCTGTTTGGCAATGCTCTTACTAATAAATAAATTATATTATCAAAAAGTGAAAGGTCTTCTTGTAATACCAGCAATGCTATTCTGTAAAATTCTCCATGAAAACTTAGGTGAAGTGAGGTTAAGGTGAGCTGTCATTCCACGTGATGCCGGATTGACACAATTGACAGCTCATTTTAAGCTCACTTCACCTAACGTTCACGGTGAGTTTTTACAGAATATATCAGCTGCGGTGCTATTCTGTAAAAAGATCATCGTGATAAGTTAGGTGAAGTGAGCTTAAAGTGAGCTGTCAAATGTGTCAATCCGGCATCACGTGGAATGACAGCTGACTTTAACCTCACTGAAATACCACCAGTAAAATTAAGTAGTCATATCGAACATAAACGACACAAACCGTTTCGAGTCTTTGAAGATTCCTAGAGCTCCGTTAAAAGGTCAAAGTAAATATTATATTAGAAAATTAACATTACAGAGGTTGAAGCTGAAGCCCGAGGTTGGGACCAAGCAGAATAAATATAATAACAGGAAAACACTCAATAACTCAAAGGAAATTAATTCCATACGTTTCCACGGGAAATTAATTTCCTACCCTTTGTGAATTTTTACATCATCTTAGACTTAACGTGGATTAATAGTTACGTAGGCACAGCTATAAGTCTGTGTTCTCAATAGGGGTAGGTTATGTAGTGAATTGTGTACGGAGAAGTTCCACCATACAGACTGTCCAGTAAATAGTACGACATAGTGCAGGGGGCAACAGACTTGGGGAGTTTGTTGCCTGAACAGTGAAAGGCCCGAGACGGCGGCGCGCCGTGTTCTGCGCGCGCCTCTCTCTAGAGGAATGGTGGCCGTTTGCGGCCGCTGAGGGTGACGGGGTCCGCATGGATCCAAGCGGGCCAACACCTGGCCGGGGGAGCGTGACGAAATGCGCAAGCACTCCAGCATCCCGGCAACGTGTGGTTTTAGAATAAAAGGGAACGATAGCTTGGTTGGGTCAATACCAAAACAACACAAATTATGTTCCGCAAAATGTTACATTTTTTTTTCACCACTGTAGGTAAAGCGGTTGTTAAGCGATAAGAAAATTGTTCTGCGAAAATTTAAACAAAAAATAATATTTCTTGAAAACATTATTGTTATTGATAGAAAAAGACTTATCAATGAGTAAAGTAACTATTCACGAATCATTTAATGTAAAAAAATACAAGAAAAGGATTTTTTCATTACGATATGCTTATAAATCTGTCTCAAGGTAGAGATTCTTCGAAATTTCGGAAAAAAAAATTAACTGTAGATCCGTAACATTTTGCGGATATTAAGTATATTGTTTTGGTAAATATTGACCCAAGCTATCACCCCTGCACTATGTGATACTATTTACAGGACACCCTGTATATGTCTGCCTCTTACTCTCGATACTCTTCGATACCGCATTGGTATCCTATGGGTATATCAAGTGGTGAAGAAAACCAACTCTGCTCACAAAGGAGGCCGTCCACCGCATAGGAGTAGCACAAATGGCCATAGAGCGAGCCATGCTTGGCATAACCCTACTAGATCGAGTGCGTAAAACCGAAATCCGTCATCAGTCGAATGTCTACAATGTCGGGGACATGGCGTTGCGCCCACAGAGTACTTTTTGATAGACTGTTGCGCCTCAAATGGATTTGATTTGGACAGGACATCTAGTTAGACGAGGAGATGGCCGATGGAGTAAAGCTCTGACCGAATGGTCGTTCAGGTTAGTGGCCGTCCAAAAGCGCGTTGGGTTGAAGATATCGTCAAAGTCAGGGGAAGACCTGGATAAGGAAGGCATGGAACCGGGAAGTATGGCAGAAGATAGGGGAAGCTTATACCCAGCAGTGTGTGCTAATTCTGGGCTGAAATGATGCTGATGATGATGAAACCTTACTCACAACTCCGGGCAGCAACAGAGAATTGCTTATCAGAAGAAAATAGAAGTCGTTATAACACCATTCGCGCTCTCTATTTCCACACGGCTTATAAATAGAGATTTATAAAGTTAATTATAAATATATCACAGAAACACGCAGTAATTACATTCCGGGACACCTTCATTTATTACTGAGCACCTTTTCCGAGCCACTTCGTAAAGCGAAACGCTATAGGCTCATGTTAATGCCGCTTTTAAAGCCGCTGTAAAAACAATCTATTACGCGTGTTGGGGAATAATCAAGGTAACGAGGTTCCCTGTTGTTGTCTGGACGCCAATCTTAAGGGCTCAATTGCATCATTAAGGATAATTAAGTACCATTTAAGACGAACCTAAATTAGCGTTGTGATTATGATGTGGCCTTACTTTAGTATTGTCCCTGGTAAAGTGGGGTTACCTCGACGGTATATCCATATATACCGTCCACCCCACAGCCCAGTGCCATCACTGAGCTGTGGTTGTGGTGGAGCTATGTCGCAAACTATGCTCCACCTCCTATCCAGCGGGGTAATTGAGTAACACACTGTCAGTAGCAATGGCTTTCATATTGACAGTTTAACAACTTTCATTGCGTTCTTTACGTTGTTGGGCAGACAAATTTTTCGAACATATGAAGTAATGGATTAGCAATATACTTCAAAATGATTTTGATGCAGATTGGTAGTGTATTACGCAATTAGGGTGCTGCCCTCTGTGTCCCAAAACATAGAGTGAAAGTGACTTCTGCCACCAATGACGCCGTAGAAGTGGCAAATTTTTGGGCCAACAAGATCTGTAATAGTTCACTTGGCTGCAGCGCTGTGATCGCATTAGGAAGTTCTAGCGCTAAGATCCTAGCTACGAGTATCTTGACAAGGCTATTGAAATGGCTTGTGGTCGACTCTTATGTCTATCTGACTTTACATTTTTGCCAGTATGGATACGTATTCTTTGTAACTTGAATGTTGCAAGTATTTGTTATATTGTAAGCACGTTTACTGGTAAACTTACCCTTATATTCATTCTAGACGTAGGCAAAAAGGCTACCAAGCTAAAATGGAATTGGGCGAGTCACGTCACCCGCATGCACAGTGACCGCTGGGCAACAGTCTCCACACTGTGAATGCCTGAATATGGCTGGCGCCGCTGAGGTCGGCTCAGGAAGAGATACCGAGACGACCTAGACGTGTACCGCTAGGGTTGGATCGAGGTGGCTCTGAAAAAGGATACCTGGAAGGTTTAAGGATTTGGAGGAGGCCTTTGCTCAGCAGTGGGACAGAATAAGCTACCTAAAAAAAAAAACTCAAACCTTATCGACGCTAAGCTTGGTTGGTTATATGCTTTTAGACATAGGAACCACAAAATGTAACAAGGTACCTATTAGAATACGGAATCCTGGCCACGCTTTTTCTAAGAATATTTTACCATTATCCAAGGCATAGGATCTCATTTGTTAACTTAGTATTGTTATGGCTGTACTAACACTAGTGTTTAAGTTGTGTATGTAAGTACTAACAAATTGAATTTTACGATCTGAAAAATAAATAAATGAATGAATAGGTACCAAATTATAAATTGTAGCTTACCTGCCGATATGATTCAGTACAATAACACAACATCGAAAATGATTGCAATATTGCATGTCATGTGCAATTAGATATCGTTAACCGATAGGCAGTTGTACAGTAAATGCGGCTTGTATTTATTTTATAACCGCTATCAACACTAACATGTACCTAATGTTATGACCTCAGTAGGCTGTGGAATGAGGGGGTTGAATCAGTGAAATGATGACTGTTGGTCGCAAGTGCTACTGCTAAGCATAAGATCCTGGGTCCGATTCCCAGTTCGGGCAAACTTTTATTGGGTTTTACTAGGAATTTCTTAGTAGCAGCCCGGAGTCTGGATTAGTACCACGTTGATGGTAAGGCAGGCTGGTCCCTGTTACATGGGATTTAAACTTTACTGGCGAAATGTGGGTGGGGAAACAATAGGTACAACCTCTGCCTAACCTTTTGGGGTTACATGCGTGATTTTATGTTAATGTATAAAAAAATTGCAAGCCTATGATTCATAGAAATGTAAAAAACAGGAGAAGTGGCAAGGGGGCGTGTCTGTGTCCACGCGCCATGAGCAACATGGGCCAGTAGGTACTAGGCAAATGGCCGTCTCCGCGAACTATTGCGCTTTCGACCGTGATCGTGATAAAATATAAATATTTCGAGTTGTTCAGTGGTTTCCTGTAAAAACATATATCTATGCTATGATTACACTGCAGGACAAAGGCTTCTTGTACAGAGAAGGCATGAGCATTGTTCAACGCGTCTGCTCAAGGCGGATTGGTGACATTTTATGTCACATTTTATATTTACTTTTTAAGTCCGAATTTACCACGGTATTTTTCTTCATTGATGATAAACACGATTTTTTTAAAGTTGCATTGTTATTTGCCCGGTTTTGAACCCATACCGTTGTGCTTGAAACGCAAGTCTACATATATTTAGAATCTTTACATAAAAATGCTCAAATTAACGGAATGACAAAATTATCCTAACCATCATCCATAAAACAAGCTTATGTCCTCACAAATGTCAAACAGACCTTCTCCGTTTGTACCCAAAGCCATGTACCTACTATCTGTACAATTGCAAGTCAACTGACGCGAGACGAGATCCAGCTGTAAGCCCTTTCCTGCAAAAAACAAGAAAATAAAACTATGCAATCTGATGAACATTTTTTGCCACTGAAACAGCAACAGTAGGTAGATATTAAAAAGTTGTCGTTTGATGTAAACCTTTGAACTTCAGCGTATTGCGCTGGGAAGGTTTCAGTTGCAAATAAATAGCGACTTACCTACTTAATCAGGTTGTTCCTTTTGAAGCATTTTGAAGCTGGATAGGTGCTCATGCTGATTTGTGTTTATTTGTAACCAGCGACCCACTCTTGCTTTGCACGGTTTTTACGACTTTATGAAACATCGAGATTTCTTTATGAAATATAAGTTTAATATAAAATATGTATTATACACATAATCTTCCGGAATAAATTCTCTAAATTATGGTGAAAACTGCAGCAAAATCCGTTTAGAAGAACAACGCGGTCACAAAGACGAACGAAAAGCGACTTCGATTTATAATAAACTAGCTCTTATCTGCCCCGACGAATTTCGTACCGTTATCGAAATCAGTCAATCCGTTCTCGAGATATCATAGAAAAGCCGTTTCATACAAATGGAAAGAAAATGGTTTTTTTTTTGTGAATTTTCTCATATTATAATCGTTATTCTGCTATTCGGGGTGGAGATAATTCCAACAAATCAAAGATCATAAAAATCGGTCCAGCCGTTCTTGAGTTGTAAATGGTGTAACTAACCCGACTTTGATTTATGTATATAGAGAAGAGAAGAGATACGTATTGTATTCGGATATCTATGGTGTAGCTGTAAGCTTTGGAGTACCTAGCTACAATTATGTCAAAGCCGTTCCTTCTTATTTATAGATGTCATTTATCTGTCTACTAGGATGAGGTCTTAGTTAGCTACATAAGTACTATAGATATCATTAATATTTTTCCAAGCTTTATGACCACACTAAAACTTTTAACCTCGTTTTAGGTTGGCAGCAACCAGCTAAAACATTTCAAACATAAGTACAAATTCTCCTAATTACAAATTCTCTAATTGTATTTAATGATAAAACATCGGAAACTCCGACGGACCAGTACTAATTTATGCAGTGAGCGTAAACCATATCTATCACTTTTTCAAATAAATATTGTACGCAGAATGAAAATTAAACAGTTTGTTTGGGTAAACTAGTGCTTATCTACAATATATATAATCATTCGTAGATCTTTGACAGTCGTAACGGGTAGTTAGAAGCCCGAAAAAGTCTGACAACTATTCATTTTACCAACGGGTATCGTATTACCCTGTAGCAGATAGGCAGTCGCTCCATGTAAAATACTGGTATTCACATTCAGCTACATCCGGTTAGACTGGAAGCTGACTCTAACATAGTTGGGAAAAGGCTAGACATATTGACATATTAATAATCCAACCGGTCGACTCTGTGAAAATCTCACCGTGAAAACTAAGATGAAGTGAGTTTAAATTGAGCTGTCAATAGTGTCAATCCCAGACAATTTCAAGCTCACTTGACCTAAGATTTCACCGTGAGATTTTTACAGAATAGATCGGCTGGATCCTTAGCATCAGGTGGAATGGCGTCTCCTCACTTCACCTAAGTGTTCACGGTGATTTTTTTCAGAATAGACCGACAGTTTCACGAGTGACTGACTGATCGACTAACCGGCAAACAACCCACGGAAGCCAAAACACACACAAAAAACGTCATCATCTGCCTAGCCTTTTCCCAACTATGTTGGGGTCGGCTTCCAGTCTAACCGGATGCAGCTGAATACCAGTATTTTACATGGAGCGACTGCCGATCTGACCTCCACAACCCAGTTACTGGGTAATACGATACCCCTTGGTAAGACTGGTTGTCAGACTTTCGGGCTTCTGACTACCCGTAACGACTGTCAAAGATCCACGAATGACAGCCGGGACCAACAGCTTAACGTGCTTTCCGAGGCACGGAGGGGTCTCAGTATGTAAAGATGGTCACCCATCCACAGACCAACCGCGGCAAGCGTAGCTTAACCTGATCGATCGACCTGTGCGGCTGTTATTATTTAGCCACGGACCCCTCACACACACAAAAAACGTATGCTCTCAATTTGAATAAAGCACTTTTCCCGTTGTCGTTTTTGCGATGTGGATCAATTCATTGTTGTCCTAAAAGATTTTATCCACTTTGTTCTGATATCTGTAGCAATTAAATATTATTGTATAGTCTCAGATTCGGAAAGTAAGAGTAAGAGTGTAGAGGTGTTCTAAGACAGATTTTAAATCCAGTCCTGAAGGGGTCATGATCACCCTATAAGTAATGTTACCACTGCTGCGACAACCTCCACTCGGTGAGAGGGAGTGAGCCGTAATCCGCCACACGGGCCCTGTGCGGGTTGGTAGATGTCACACGTCTTCGAATGTTTGGTTCTAGGACACGCCAGTTCCCTCACGATGTTTTCCTTAACCGTTTTGAGAGTAGTGGTGATGAAATAATTTAAACAAAGCAAAGCGCCTGTCTGGGTTCGAACCTATGCCCTACAACTCGTAAGTCGCGGCCGTTACCACTGGGCCTCCGCTGCTCAACCTGCTCATCTGACTGAAAGGGTGCGACGGATTAAAGTATGTACGAGAGGGTTTTATTTCCTGTGTAAGTACCTATGTTAATTGTAGATATTCTTACTTGAACCTAATGATTTACAATCAGGGAAATTAATTGTTAAGTAAATTGACGCCAATTTCATACAACTGTCAAAGAATGACAGTTTTGATTTGAATATACGGACATTTTAAGTTGCTAGTCAATTTGTTTAACAATACATTTTCCTCCCATTACCAAAGAGATTCCGCTGCGTGTAGGTACCTCCACATTTTGCCCGAGGTATGTTCTTATCTAACCAGAAGTGAAATTCTATGGAACGGGAAAAGGGGACCGCAAAGGGATGTGTCATCTATAAGCGTGTTTAAGGTTCATGCATCTGTTTTATATTGAATAGTCCTCACCTGACACTGTCTTAGTAAGGAATAGACCTTCCGTACCGTGGCCATGCTATTGTGAGAATCCATGAAAACGTAGCAAGACATAGTGAGTAATTAAGAGAATGATTTCAATCTTTATTTATTTATTTAAGTATACAAGAACCAACATAGGATAACAGTTATACAGGGTGGCGGGGACATCGACGCACAACCTGTTACCATGTAGGAAACAGCGGTTTTTTTTTCTTAATAACCGGCCAAAAATGTCAACGGGTGATCCAGAATTATGTACAGAATCCATGGTAACAGGTTGTGCATCGATGTCCTCGCCACTCTGTATAAGCAACAAAGCTAATCTTAGATCAAGTCAACTACTTCCATTACTCCGTGTAAGACGAGTCTCGAAGACCACTTTTCTCGCTATGATTTTCCAGAGCTAGGAGGCACATGCACAAGATTTATTCAGGACAGAATGGACATTTTGTGTCACAATAAAAAAAAAGAACTGAACTAAAGCTAGGCCATGCAAATAGGAATACCTTTAAACCTTAATAAAATTTCAGCAATAAAACGCTAACATGAAGAAGAACTGACCCTATTCAAATGTCCCAAAGTTTATCATATACATTGTCTGTAGTAAGTTTTTTGTAATCCAAAGGGAAGTTGAATAACTAAATTAGTTTATTCAAAGATAATGAAATAAAATGGTTATGGAAAACCTATTAAACGAGAACAGATAACTGGCTTTTACTTAGTATAGGTAATTTAGTATAATATTGTGGAATATGAAAAGATCAAAGTCCCTACCTCATGAGATATTCTGAGATTTCATTTGTTTTTAATATGGCATTGTGGTAAGGTGAATTAATTTTCTTCAAGGGGTATACAAACCCATGCGGAGCTTGTAATACACGTGTAAGTAAGTAACCTTAATTGCATTTTAATGATTAAGTCAAGTGTACGTTACATGTTTGCAAATTAATACTTATCAAAAAGTCTATTTATAAGTAAAATTAACAAAAAAGAAAGAAATTAATTTAGAATAAATCAAATCATGCTAAGGAAATAAATACCATCACCCTGTGTCCTAACCAAAAGCGATCGTCGCACGAATAAACGATTACGCTGTCGTTTACCTGAATAATGACGTAGGTACATACGCGACATGATTGATGACGCGCACCTATGTAATTTGTTTTTGTAAGCCTATATTGTGTACTGGGCAAAGGCCTCCCCATTTTTCCTTCCAAAACTCCCTGTCTTGTGCGATCTCTAGCTATGTTGGCCCTGCAAACCTTATCAGATTGTCACACCACCTTCGCCGTGGTCTACCTCGACGGCGATGTTCTCTCTCCGGCGTCCAGTGAGTGACGATCTTTGCCGATCTCTCCGGGTGCATTCGCGCGATGTGTCCGGCCCACTCCCACAGTCTGGCTGAGTCATCTATATATATAAAATTCCAAGTCCGGACTGACTGATATATCAACGCACAGACTAAACCGCTGGTACTAGAGACATGAAATTTGGAGGGCGTGTTCTTTGTGAAGCGTAGGTATCCACTAAGAAAGGGTTTTCGAAATTCCACCCCTAAGAGGGTGAATGGGGAGGGTGAAATTTCACGCGGACGAAGTCGAGGGCTAGTATTCATATAAAAAAGTGCGACGATCGCGTACTCGTGCCACGATCGCTTTTGGTTAGGACGCTACCTGAGTACAAAAATATCCTAATAGGTAAAATAGGCATGTCGGATTTATGGAATACCGACGACTTTTACATTACCCCTACTCAGCTCGGCGATAGAGATGCAATGTGCACTTACGATGCATGAAGATGAGCGCATTAACATATTTCATTCTCGATTCTGACTATTATAGCCAACAAATTTATTCCTCTGCTTGAAATTCAAGCAGTTAACCTATGTGACTTACTCGTGTATATGTTATGGGCCAAGTGATTAATCGTGCAGTATTCATAATGCCCGGGCAATATGAATAATGCCCAATAAGAGCGGGCAATGTGATTATAACCAATCAATTTATCACATTGCCCGGGCATTATGAATAATGCCCAGTGCCTATTGGGCAGAGTGATGTAAAGCATGTTTAATACTACATTGTATTAGTACATACATTTTTACATACATTTTTAGTGTAATTTGAAAACCGCAAATTCTGAAAAACCATAGGGGCCGAGAAAAAAATTCCCAAAGTTTTTTTTTTTCGTTTGCGGGGCCCCTATTTCTGTGTAACCTAACCTCAAAAAACATAAAAGTTGCTTAAAAGGCGTAGTAGATCTAAAAGTGTCAATCTATCAAAAGTGCAAATCTAGTAGTGGGTCTAAAAAAAAAATAACCACGAAGGGGATGGCGGGGTCTGTTCGCTCGCTTCGCTCGCTCACTAGACCCCGCCATCCCCTTCTAACCTAAACTGTCCGAGTCGGGGTGCCCCAAGTCCCGAGCTCGCTTCGCTCGCTCTTGCATCCTAAGTTGTCATTACTAATGTGTTATTTTGTATATTATGTTGGTTTAGTGTGTAGTGGGTGTGGAGCCCAGTAGTTTTCACTAAGTGCTTGAAACTTAATAAAATCAAATAAGCATAAAAAATTAATTAAATCACATTAGTACTGAACTGTGATTATGAAGTTTAAAATAAAGTATTCATTTTAAATGCGAATCTAAATCAAAACAATGAGCCGAAATGGCATCGTGCGGCTATTGCAAGGTCACGCGCTGCCCCGTTTCGGTCTCTGATTGGTTAGCGCGCGTCACGTGTTTGTTTCCGGCCCCGCACCGCAGCGCACCACGTAAAAATTTACCTATTAATCACATTGCCCGATCATCATGTAGCCATATTCATAATGCCCGGGCAATGTGATAAATAGGTGAGTTTAGATTGTAATTAATCACTTGGCCCGATATGGCTGGGCATTATTCATACTGCCCGGGCATTATGAATACTGCCCGCATTAATCACTTGGCCCATAACATATACATGGCTTATGGATCGGATTGATTTAAATTCATCAAAGTTTTATTTATTTAGACTTTGGCGATGTTACGGCTTAACGGGCTTCGGTTTTGGCTTTGACTTCGTGAAACCATGGCTTACGAGTATGTAAATATAATATGGGTTGGTTGCCGTTACAGTTGTTTGGTGGTTTATAGTATAGTTCCAAATTGCTGTTTTAAATTATGTATGCTTTTGGTACTTTTTTAATACGAGTAATTTTCTAAGGGCTTGTATTTAATCGAACCTCACATAATTCCCATTTTACTTCTTTAAAAATATTATTGAACACTATAATATTACGAATGCGCTCCTTTTTGCGAATTTCTAATAATTCCTGTTTTGAGTCCTAACAATAATAGCCAAGTAACTGCGAGCAACTTGGTTTTTAGGGGTTCATTAATTTAACAAAGTGTTCATCATTAGTAGGTAGGTAAATAAGTTTTTAGAGGATCAGTAAAATATTTCCCTTTTCGAAGCCTAGTACGTTGTCATTCTCTCAGGTTAATAATCATAATCAGCCTATAATGTTCCCACTGCTGGGACACAGGTCTACTCTTAGTGTGAGGGAGTGGGCCGTAATCCACCACGCAGGCCCAGTGCGGATTGGTGGATGTCACATGTCTTCGAATTTTTGGTTCTAAGATATGCCGGTTTCCTCACGATGTTTTCCTTCACCGTTTTGAGAGCAGTGGTGATGAAATAATTTACACAAAGTAAGGCGCCTGTCTGGGTTCGAACCTATGACCTACAAGTCGTAAGTCATGTCCGTTACCACTGGGCCACCACTGCTCAAGTTAATAATAGCGTATCTAATTTTTTTTTAAATCATTTATGTACACACATATATAAATAGACAAGAATAAAAAGAACAGAAAAATAGGTACAAAGGTGATGCTTATACTTGCTTACCTAAAGAAATCTCTTCCAGCATACCTGTAATAGGAAAGTAGATAAAGAGATGTAGACAGCCGACTATAGTTGAACTCGCACACTTTAAACTCTTATCAAATGTTAAATGTTGTCGCAGGTAATACGGATAAGAAATATCTGAATACTCTTTGCATGAAAATCCATGATATTTATTGGGTACAGTGCAAGCTCTGTTCAGAAAATACGGGCAAAGAGCATGTAACACGGATCCGCTAAAAATAGTGGCGAAACAGACTAGTCACATTGATGTAAGGGGGAGTACACACGCGAGCTCCATTCTTCACGTCAGCGTGACAGGCCCTACTTATCCTCAGCATAGCTTAGCACGCTTAGCATATGCTAAGGTGTGGTTGTTTTACGACCTTTTCCTAGAGCATTTAAATTGGGAACATGCCTTTAAGTGCGCAAGTTTTTTTTTTATGAATGTGATACAACCTCCGTCGCTTTCAAACCAATAAGATGTTGAAACGAAAGCCTTTGAACCAGCATGGGAGCATTAATACTGGTCTAGTTAGGTCTGGTTCATACTCAATCGATTTGGCGAAACTGTCAGTGACGTTGGAAAACGAAACTGTAGTTGATCATTTGCATATATTCTAAAACGGTTTTTTAGCTTTTTTGACATCCAGCGGGTAAAACGATACGTAAAAATCTCACCATCAAAATATAATTGAAGTGAGCTTGAAGTGAGCTGTCAATATTGTCAATTCCTAGCATTAAGTGGAATGACAGCTCACTTCACATAAGTTTTCATGATGACATTTTGACAGAATACACCGGCTTCACTACGTGTGCTTTTGATTCTTTTCATTACAAAATTGTACAATTTCCAAAGCGAACATAAAACAATGTATCATTTTATCGCTTTACATTAGGGAAATAGACAAAATATCTCTGTTATTCCACAGCATTTCAATAAATGAAAAGCTGCGTGTTCTCGACCGCATTCACATTTATCGTAACAAAGGAAAAATGGAAACATTTCCTAAGCGCTGGGGAAATTAAAAATCGCATTGAACTCCTCTGCAATGAGAGGGTTGAACAACTGATCATAACAGTTTGTACTTATATGTTGTAAAGTTTGCTCTGTGGCTTTAACAGTGCAGTTTTCATAACCGCATTTATTAAATGTACGTCGCTTGTTTGTTGTGGTCATATTTATTACATACAGTACAGTCAGCCCGAAAAATATGTGTGTTTACATCTTTTTAGGGCTGACTGGTGTATAGATGTTTTGGGACAAAATGTTTACTTTATTTTGGTAAAATAAATTGTATACTATGTTTTGAACATAATACGATAGATACAATGTTATGGAACAAATTGTTGTAGACCATGAAATGGTTCTGTGTACACATCATACATCATTCATCATACATCTTAATACATCATTCACAAACTCACGCCATTTTCCCCTGGGGTTAGGCAGAAACTATAGAATGCCAGCTGCTACGTTCCTTACACATAGAACAAGAACACTCACACGTCATATTAATAACTAAACTAAATTATTATTTTTTTCTTCTTTCTTCTATATGCAAATATTCCGAGTAAAATTTTCTTTGTGAAAGGAGTCAAAATTTTAAAAGCACCAGTGCAGCTTGTGGATTTGAATTAATTAGTGCTGAAATTCTGAAGGCTGTTTGAGCTAATCTTTATTTCGCCCTGGCGATACAATAGTGCTAAAAAAATCAAATAACCAAGTCACATTTACTTAACTACCAATACTTTTATCTGCGGAACTTTACTAGATACACATGCAAATATACATGCGTCATTATACGTGATAAACATGGTCCATTACTAGCCAAAATTCTTTACTATTACTCGACTTCAATGAATAAACCAGTAGGAACAACCGAGGACAAGCGCGGCAACTAGGGCTTTCACAGTAACATATTGATTGCCAGCACTCAGCTCTAGTCAATTTACAATGAGCATATATTCTTCGGCTGATTTCGAGTGACTTCGTGGGACTTCGACTGCCTTTCCGTGTCGATTCGATAGTTTCAAGAAGCAAGGAAGTGTAACACTATTTGACTTTTATTTCGCGTAACAGATAGGTATTTGATTATCTTTTGATTCGACAATGATTTTTATATAACTCAATGGCTTCAACTCAATATTGTTGCGTATCAATGACTTGTGAATAATCTTTTTATCGAAACGAGCGAAACGAATGAAGCGACTGAGATAAGAATTCGTGTTTAATTCTTTCATTTGCTCCGGTTTGTTGTGATTTTTTCTTATTATAGCTTTGATTTATATGGAATACGTTAATAGAAAGCACATAAGGCCCTTTGTACACACACGTTTTTCTTGTCGTGAAAAACTACGGTTTATCGCCGTGTGTAGTAGGCACGGTCATCATTGTTGTATGGATCACTATAGACGCTTGTTGACAGACATGTTTTTTCTACGGTGCGGTTTATGAGCTCAACTGTCACTAATGAGACAATTATTTTTTCTATTGTTACCGAACTTAATATACTTGCCTAATAGACGAGAGGATAGATACGCCGTGTGTAAGGTCAGTCGTAAGTGTTCTATGGATCACTACGGAAGCTTGTTGACTTGGCAAACACGTTTTTTTTACGGCGCGGTTTATACGCCATACCGTAAAAAAACCGTGCCGTGTACAAAGGGCCTTATATATATTATTTGCCATAAATATTTATATTATGTACCATAAATATTATGTCAGTTTAATTAATTCTGTTGCATTACAGATTTATGAGAGAGTTAGCTCTTTCCTTTGACTAAGTCAGTACCTACTTATGGGTTTCGGATATAAAATTCAGACGATTTTAAATGGGGGATTTTACCCACTATTTTCCCAAATAACACACGATAACATTCCGATCATGGATGTGTGAATTACAAGTCTGTGTTTAAGAAAATACAGACCTGTAATTCACACATCCATGATTTTTCACACAACATGTTACATGTTTCAGACACATTATGTTACTATACATTGATCTTAATATTTTCTTCAGAATTTTCCTTATTCCTTCTGATGTTTTTCGCGACACCAGCGAAGTGTTAATTCTGTAAAGAAACTGGAACCCCACAGGCTCAATTAGGATTAGTCAGGGTTTGTCAGAGCTTCTATTGAGCTGTTGCGGACATATTGGAGGAAAGGACGCAAATGGCACAAATCCCGGTCAATATTGGACGAGGATCCGTTTGGAGAAATAATGAGAACAAAATTGCGGAAATCCGAAAGATCCGTTTGGAATGTTGACATTGAAGTGTATTGGGTTTGGTGACACTGTAATTTTTGGGCTTCGTGTCTTCGTCAGGTTTTTGCTTCTTGAAGTTTTCATCTATATCATAAATTAAATATATGTGCTTAAGATAAGATTTATTTATTTGTATAAACATGGTATACATACAAGAGCATGCAAGATGATAATAAATTACATTATAATCCAATCATGTTTAGCCTTATATTATTTGGGCTTTCTAAACAGCCGGTGTATTCTGTAAAAATCTTCGTGATAACTTAAGTGAAAAGAGCTAGCATAAAGTGAGCCGTCTATAGTGTCTTCTCTTACACCAGGTGGAATGACAGCTCACTTCACCAACATAAGATTATTAGATCATAGATCGGCAGAAGATTATTTTTGGTAGGTACCTATATAATCTATCAGAAACAAGTATCTTAACAAATATTAACACATTATTTACAACTCTTCTGGGGGCTAGCATAGCTGCAAACATAACCTACTTATATCATAATGTGAGCAAGATTTCATTGAGGCTTCCACCCGTCCCTATTCTATTCAATATCCATTTCACTAGTGTTTCGTCTGACAGTGATACCCAAACAACGTCCCTATATTAAGTTTCAGAACACATGTTATCCAGTCACATTCGAATAAAAGCGCTCCCTATTCTCAAAGGGACTCGTGCTGAAATTAGTCCGTCTGTGTGACTGAAAGAGCGGTATTTAACTCAAGCGACCGGAAGGTTCCATCCGGCGTGGTTGGAGTAGGTAGGTTCCACTTGGGCCCGGATGATACCTCGCTACGTGCGAAATGGCCACACACACACTGTCACGTAATGGTGAATGCGGACGGCGCACAGTGGGCCCATACTGAAAATTAGTGGACTTAGGCAACAAAGTTCCAATATCGATGCGATTTTTTTTTATATGACGTGTTATGATATTCCTGACAACTTTTATTCTTATAACATTTCTTCTAAAGTTGATAGTTTGTCTTGAAAAAAATCAATTAGATTATTTTGTATGGAGCGAATCACGTTTAATTTTTTTTCTTCAATTGTACTAATATGTTGGGTGTGTGGCGTGAGTATATGATAGCTAGGGTCATTCTCTATCCACGAAAAAAAAAAACAGCGCCGGCCATCTGCGGCAGCGCGAGTAATCATTCGGTAAAAAAAAATGTTTTGTAAGATTTTTTTTTGCCATTTAAAATAAATTCAAAGTAATTTTTTTGTGTCATTAGGCTAATTCACCTTTTCTTTATTAAATATATAGTTTTAACAGCGCATAGGTACTTATAACTAATTATTCTGGTAGAAATTTAGTAATTATTGCTATGTTATCGGTAGCACCTGCATTGTGATTGATGACTCATTTGTTATTGCGCTCGTCTAAGCGTATAACTAATGAGTCGTCGAAAAATGCTTGTCTCTGATTGGCTGTGTTATTTTTTTAACTGCACGTTATCTATTGTTGAATAAATATCGTAATAAGTTTCAGGTTATACTAATTTTGTTAATGATAGGTGAAATAATTTAAATTTGTACGGGCAAGTCGTTGATAATTATCTACATAATCAAGCGTATGAAACTGTGAAGTAATTGTAGCCCTGAAAAGGGCTGTTTGTCATATACCTAGCCCTGATGGGCTTTTGTGAGGATAATCTAGAGCCGGATCACATTATTTCTTGTTCCAGAAGTGCTAGTGGGTCCGGCAAATTTTCGGACTCTGCTATGAGGCATTCTTCTTCCTCCATAATCTCACTGTCACAGGGAGGCTCAGTAGTCTGTAACAACTGAATTGCTTCAGGCAACAACTCATTATGACCCTGTTTCAATATTTTAGGCCTTATGTAGGATATGTGGGGATCAGAGCTTATTAGAAGTCCATGGAGGATGTCTTCGTTTGTTGCTATTCTCCCCGTTTTCCGAGTGTGCCACTCCCTGACGTTTCTGAAGTCCTTATTACGGGCTTCCGAAGCTTCTTCAGATAAGATACCTAAAACGAATAAGTACATACATTTTAATTTCAAAACGCAATTGAGTCAAATAATACATCAAACTATTTTTATTTTTTACTTACCGATTGGCAAAACACCAAAGTGGTTACAGATGTCTGCACCGTGCATTAGAAGTTTATGTACAGACGCCAGCACATCAACCTACTACAATCTGTCAGATTTCTGTAATAGATTTTCAACTTTATCGCTAAAGCGTAAGGTTCAATGTTGATTGGGAAAATTTGACAGTTAGGTGTAGGTTGATGTGCTGGCGTCTGTACACTAACTGGCATGTAGTACCACGAATAGTGTTGCACGTACACATCAGCTGTTTCTCTGCAGTATCTTCTAAATTTTTCACAGTCAATGTTTTTGCCTGATGATATGGCTTGTAGAATAACGGAAAATCTGAAAATCAGATTTTCGTCAATTCCCGTTATTCTGGATGATCTTTTGTAATCTTGGAAAAAGCGCCTCGCAGTATTCCCGTCATTTGTAGTTCCAAAACCCTAAAATGGGAAAACAATACTGTAATATACAATACATAGAGATATAATACACAAACAACATAAAAAGAGCCAAAATTAAATACATACCTGTTTGACTATATCAATCAGCATTCCAGTTTGCTCACGAAACTCTTGTTGCGTGGTATTTTTTTTAGCTTGTTTCAAAGCCTTATGTTCGCCTCGAGCAGTCCATCGTTGAAAATCCAGATTATAAGATATATGGAGAAGACATTCCATACACCGAATCTTCATATGCAGCGAAGAAATTCCTTGTTTGTAAATTTCTTCACGAAGTGGTTTGGAAGTCAAAGCGTCTAAATTATTCATCTCGCTCGGTTTTGCCAAGCAAATAGGACACGTTGCATATGATGGTACTTCAGCAATAATATTGGCCACTTTTCCATCAATCATGGTCATATGCAATTCATGTGATACAATAATATTTCCACACTGTGTAGATATTCGTTCATCAATTTGTTTTTTCATCTCAGACTCTTCAGACATTATAAAATCTGCTGTCTCCGAAGTGAAAGTGAACTTCACCGGTCGACAGTACAGAGTTGAGCAAGGTGTGGGGTTCTCCCAAACTATATTTTCATTCCCAGAAGATGGGCTAGTAGACACTAGCCGAAGAGGGACGATGCTTATCATGACTACTGATGAATCATCGAACTCTGTAGACGTTTTCTGTTTATAATTGCTCTGCGACGAAGAACCATCAAGTCCCCATTTCCAGGTCAACTTGAGTTCTTTATTTTGAGACCTATCAACAGAATTACTAATACCTAGTAAAATCCTTTCCACAGTGTGGTCCAATAGCGCTTGCAATTTAATTTGAGCTCCTTTTTCGGTAATCTCCATACTCTCTTGTGGTGGGTAACATCTTTTCTTGGCATTTACAAGCTTTGGATAAGATGGAAAGGCAGCACAGTTTTCTTCTTTCAGAAATTGTCGAAGAGCTAAGTACTTCCATTTCGAGAGCGCAAGTGATATATAAAGAGCTAAACAGTTATCTTCAGAGACAGTACTTAAGCTCTGCTTTTTGAATAGTCGCTCGTCTACTTCGGATAGGGCATCTGGATTACTGGAAAGGTATTCGATCACTTTTGCCAGATTCGTTTTGCCGTTGTCTTTCAATTTTGTTATGTACCAGGTCTGCAACTCTTCTTCGGAATTTTCTTCTACTATGGAAGTAGAACGTCTTTTTTTTTGCTTCTTACTTAACTCTTCGAATGGTTTTCTGTGCTCCTTTTCTGTAGATGTTCCCGCTTCCGCAGTACATACTGCAAGAGTAGGAACATGGGAATCTATATCCACAGGTTCAGATAAGACTGCGTCCGAAAAGCCCATCTCACTTCTCAGGTCAACACTGTCACAAACAGGCCAGTTGATGTTTTTTTCCAACCACTTGCGATTACTTACACGATTCATAAAAGTTTTTTGGTTTCTACTTGACTCTATCCACTTTTTATTTAAATTTACACAAAAAAGTCGACAGAACTCCTTGATTCGGTTCTTGTCTTCTTCAGAAACTTCGGTAGTCAAGACAGAAATGATACTTTCATATAGAAACATATGATTTTTCAGATCACCGCCACTTCTTAATTTCACAAAAAAATCTAGGTTGGTACAAAATCCAGCCATAGTTCTAATGTAAATATAAAAATAAAAGTATTTCACTGTGTTCACAAATAAGCGACAAGAGCGAAACTAGATGGACTTAATGAATGTCTTTATATTTATAGACAGTGTTAATTACTCAAGTAGTGGACACTGTTATCAGTGAGTGAAAATTATTCAGCCAATCAGAGACGAGCATTTTTCGATGACTCATTAGTTATGCGCTTAGCCGAGCGCAATAACAAATGAGTCATCAATCACAATGCAGGTGCTACCGATAACATAGCAATAATTACTAAATTTCTACCAGAATAATTAGTTATAAGTACCTATGCGCTGTTAAAACTATATATTTAATAAAGAGAAGGTGAATTAGCCTAATGACACAAAAAAATTACTTTGAATTTATTTTAAATGGCAAAAAAAAATCTTACATAACATTTTTTTTTTACCGAATGATTACTCGCGCTGCCGCAGATGGCCGGCGCTGTTTTTTTTTTCGTGGATAGAGAATGACCCTAGCTATCATATACTCACGCCACACACCCAACATATTAGTACAATTGAAGAAAAAAAATTAAACGTGATTCGCTCCATACAAAATAATCTAATTAATTTTTTTCAAGACAAACTATCAACTTTAGAAGAAATGTTATAAGAATAAAAGTTGTCAGGAATATCATAACACGTCATATAAAAAAAAATCGCATCGATATTGGAACTTTGTTGCCTAAGTCCACTAATTTTCAGTATGGGCCCACTGTGCGGCGTCATTTGAATACGGACAGAACGTGATCTGTGCAAAAAGTGGGGATTTTTTCGATTCGATTCTATGTAAGGTTTCGCACTTTGTTGGAACAATGGCATGCTTTAATGTGGTGTTTTATATTTGTGTGAATATGTTTGTTTACAAGAATTTGAGAGCAGTGATGGCCCAGTGGTAATTGCCGCGACTTACTAGTTGTAAGTCGTAGGTTCGAACGCAGACAAGCGCTTTACTTTGTGTAAATTATTTCATCACCGCTGCTCTTAAAACGGTGAAGGAAAACATCGTGAGGAAACTGGCATGCCCTAGAACTAAACATTCGAAGACATGAGACATCTACCAATCCGCACTGGGCCCGCGTGGTTGATTACGGCCCACTCCCTCTAACAGAGAGGAGGCCTGTGTCCTAGCAGTGGGAACATTATAGGCTGATTAGCTTACACATTTTAGCAATTGAAATGAGAATAATATCTATCTCAGATTTGGAACATATAGGTTTAGAAAACGACGAGGTGCTGACTTACAGACAAGAAAAGACCTTTCAAAAAACAGCAATGATAAACAATATAATATTTCTTTCTGTGGATATTTGGTTTTGTTTTTATTTGATTTGAGCTGGTATGGATGCTCAACAACTTTATTATTGCTTTGTTAAGTATCTAGCTTTCAGGTTTAGCTCCATTATTATACAAAGTTGGACCTACTTGAAACGCAATATTTTATACGAACATACGTAATATGAAATATAGCGTCACAAAAAATTAGGGTCGAATATTTATTCGCTTCCGGATCGATGAAATATATCCCAATTTGCGGTCCAGTTGAGATGCATTAACGTACATTGACGGTTTTGTCAGAATGCATTGTGTACGTAGTCTAAATGAAACTGCATTGGACATAAATATTGAGTTTCACCGTTCGTTGCACTTGTGAAATAGACTCCGGGAAAGTTTGAACTACAGAAAGATAGTGTTTTGTGTGTTTTAACTTAATGCTACGAATGTGGCCTTCAATGCATTTATGAATACTTTCATGGTTTCGCTCTATATTTGATGTGTACTTTGTGTGTTTAAGATCCGTGGTGGCCCGGTAGTAACGGTTCCAACTTACGAGTTTTACATCGTAGGTTCAAACCCAGTCAGGCGGATTGTTTTACCGCTGCTCTCAAAACGGCGAAGGAAAACCTCGTAAGGAAAACGGCATGTCCTAAAATTCGAAAACATATGACATCTACCAACACGCACTGGGCCCGCGTGGTGGATTACGGCCCAATCTCTCAAAAGCGAGGAGGCCTGTGTCCCAGCAGTGGGAACATTACAGGCTGATTATGTTGTGTCTTTGAAAATAGATGAGAAACTAACACATTGCATTTTCTAGCTGAAATAGAAAAGCTAAAGTTCAGGTGCCTCTTTCAAACAAAACAGGCTGTATACAACCAGAACGCAACGAAGCAAACCCATGTGCGGGCACAAGTGGTGAGTGTGATCTCGTATTGTGTCGCAGAAGAAAGGAAGTACTGACACCGATGCCTGTTGGCGGACTTAAATTCATCCGGTCCATTGTGTCCAGCGGTGCGGCAGCGGCAGCAACAAGAAGACAAGAAAATAGAACTGTGTGTGGAACATAGGAATATAATATTGAGTACGTGCTTTCATTGTTGAGAGAAATCTTGTGTTACGTTTGAGGTGACGGACGGTTGGAAAGTCATTGTTTGTGAAAATGTCTATCTCCACCTACAGTTTGTGATGATGTTTGTTATTCAATCACGCGTAAACAGCTTACAAGGATTTGGCTGAAACTAGGCATACATATACAACATGTCTTTTAGGAAATACAGGGTGGTAGGGATTTGTAGGCATACATATACAACATGTCTTTTAGGAAATACAGGGTGGTAGGGGTTGTGCTGAAATCTTGGTTACAGTTTGCGCATTGATGTGCCTTCCACCCTGTAGATGAATCCACTGAAAATTAGAACACATTTTGAGTAAATGAAGTACTTCCTCTAGGACACGAATGAAACCGCGGGCAACTGCTTGATAATATCGCTTTTTCTTTTCAGTGACTTTCTCGGATATCGATGAGTATCTCCGCGTTTGAGCTGCGTTGTCGCGGCAAAATTGTTGGACGGATTACCGTTCCCTTCACTTCAAAAGCCTTCTGTACCTCGAAGAGCACGTTAAGTCGCTGGCTCCTCTTGTATAATACCAATATTAGACATTTGTTGTGGGTAGACTGAAACTAGAAACTCTGGGAAACCGGTTTGTTCTTTAGATAGGTATTCCTCTATCATTTTGTTGCAGACGTCTTGCAATTTCGTAACAGACAGATTTTATTTTCTGTTTTTTTTTGTTACAAGTTTTATGCTTAATTATAGTATTTTGATATGAGCTTGAAAACATACTGCAAATAAAAAATTGAGCATTTACACCATTGATATATTAAATAGATAAAATGATATATCAATGATTTACAGAATAATTTAACAGGTGGCAAAATTATGATGAGACGCAAACTCATTTACATTAGCTTAGAAGCTGACTCCAAACATAGGTTTTTTCTCAGTATTTGGGTTGGCACCGATGAAAGTTTTCAACAAACGTTTGGTGGTTCATTGAACATTAGTTTAGTAACAAACATTTTATTCGCTAGATTTGCCCTCACCGTAATTAGTCACGCCAAAAAAGTGTCCATACCGAGAAGAGTGAGCTCACACCTCACACATTATTAAATGGCGTTTCCATGACAATAGTCAAGTCACCGCGTCATTTTGTGTCGGAGGTCAACATGAAACATAATCGCGATCTTTTGACGCGTTAGGGCGAATCTAACGATTTAAATCTTTGTTCAGTCAAGTCTGATAAGTGATATTTGGTGACGGACCCTTTTGGGCTTTGAGTTCAATATGGGTAATAGTGGTGGGCTAGATACGGCTACATAGTCTGATCTAGGTCAAACAATTAATAAACTAATACTGATAGCAGTAGACTATAGTGATTTATAGTGATACTAGCGACCCCGCCCCTGCTTCGCACGGTTTTTAAGACTTAACAAAATATTTCTTTATTATTTCTAGGTTTAATACTAAGGTTATATACATATAAATATTCCGGATTAAATTCTATGCATAATGGTGAAAATCGCATAAAAATCCGTTGCGGCGTTTAGAAGTTTATACAGACAAGAAAAGTGACATACCTATACGTGTACCTATGTATAATATGTATATTTCGCAGCCATAGAAATGTAAAAAACCGATATCTATGGTCGCAGCCAACTGGTTAAATTAGCCGTTTAGTTAACCGCCTGGCGTTTGGAAGTAGTGCTCGCATTGCTTCTAGTAGAACGGTAAAAAGCCCAGGCGGTTCACTAAACGGCTAATTAAACCAGTTGGCTTCGACATATACATCTATAGATATGACAGTAAGTATATAGTATTAGTTTTTAAATTAAAAGAAATGACTCATTATCCTATGATCTTTAGTTTTATTTAAAAAGTTTACTAAAAAAATAATAATACTAAACAAAAATTGCTTTTAAATTTTTAAAATAAACTGGCCTACCAAACTTTACATACACAGAGAAACTTTCAGAGGTCAAGAGGCAAGTTTCAAATCTAATTTTAAACCGAAGAGCTTTCGTTGGCAACAATAGAAATAAAATCCAGCTGCACCTTGAATGCTTTAAGGCTATACGTAATTTATGCCCACTCGGCGCCAAGTTCCAACAAGCCCACCTTTCAGTGAGCTGTTCTACGTTGTGTGTCCATTTGCGAACCCCTGGAGGGTTCTTTGAGGATTCGCTCTTTACAACTTTACGCCAGGAGGACACGAGCTATTAAATTTAGTATTTTTGCACAATGTTGCAAGAGAATGACACATAAAGAACTCATAAAACATGTGGATATTGAGATAGATAGATTTGTAATGACGAAAGCTCATGGTCGTTTATCATAAGGCCAGCGTGACGTGTCCCGCACGTTTCTACGCGTTATTTACGGGTAATTAAATGTAGTATTTTGCAAGTGCCTGACAAATAAAGGACTCACAAAACAATAGTACCTGTCTAGTTAGATTTGTAATGACGAATGCTGGGATTCAAAGTGGGATCCAACGAAAATAAATCGGTCATGGTTCTCACTCTAAGGCCAACGTGACGTGTCCGGCGCGGTTCAACGCATGTTGTTTATCTGTTCTAATTCAGCACTGCAGTTACGTATATGTGTTTGCCCGACTTAAAGGGGTTAGAAGGTCAAGTTCAATAAGGTCAGAGCAAAATGCATATGGGAATGTGGCAAATAGTAAAATGGTACGATTTAAGCGGATTTTGGTACTGCAGTACCCTATTTGCGTGATACACAACATCTTTCAGGTTTTGAAGGTAATTTCTAATCCATTGCTTTATACATCGTATCCCCAAATTCAATGGTAAGCGAGCACCAGAGGGTGGACCTGATCATGTTCACTCGAGAAAAAATAATGAAAAAAAAAAAACTCAATTTTTTTCGTCATTACAAAATGGACTGAATGTAAAAAACTTTGAAAATTTAAAGGAAAAAAAGAATATTGATTGATTTTTGTGTAAAAACTACAGGCATTCTGGGATTTTTAAGGGTTGTGGTGGATAGCAGTGCTACTTAGGTTCCCGATACATAAAAAAACATAAATATTTGAAAAATTGTGGTCATGGTAGTTAAAAATATCTTAAGGGGTGTCAATTTTCGAAGGATTTCAATGTATTTTTAGTAATGTCCAAAAAAAATTGGTATTTTTATTTAATTATTTTTTCTCGAATAGTCATGAGCAGGTCCACCCTCTGGTGCTCGCTTATCGTTGAATTTTGGGACACGTTGTATGTTTGAAAAATCGTTTGTTGAAGACGTAAATAACGCAATGAATATTGTTGAATTGTCAAAATGAAAGGCATTGCAATTGTAAGTGTATTACGCAATTAGGCTGCAGGTACTCAGGTCATAGCACAAAGATAAGCCCGCACTTTGTCGCACACAAGCGTAGCTCTCACACAAAATTTGATGCAGTGTTAAAGCGATCGTGAACCAGTCAGTGTTAGCTCGATAGCTATATGATTGCAGTACATAAAACGGGAACATCTGCTTTCAACGGGTCCTATCTATGTTTAAAACTCAATTAAATATACAAGGCTATGACATACGATATCAACACATTCTGCCTACTAACGAGATTGACCTTAAATATTTGATGAGCGAGCAACATTATAATGTTTGATATTTTTAAACGCGACCGGATACGCGTACTTCTTCAAACGAAGCGTTTTTAATGAACAATTAGCTGGCATCACAAATGGTTGACGTTTGCTGTCCCGTTTAAAAAATTATTAGGCCGTAAAAATGCTTTGAAGCCGGCATAAAATATACGAAATTAGGCATTGTATAACTTAGGTTTATTATAGCCTCGTGTTCTTATGTAATTATATGTGAAATTAATTACGAAAATATGTGTAGACTTTGTTAGGGATGCAAGTTTGTAATTAATCATGCAACACATTGAAACATTGACTAATATGTCGTGCAGTGGCAACACGCAAACTGCTAACTACTTAAGTACTAAGTTCCAACCTAGTAATCACTTAACATGTTATAACTTCTACGATAGTCACGTCCATAATGGTGCAGTACATCAATTAAAATCATAATCAGGTATACATGGTCAAATTTAATTATTTAGCGAAACTCCGCAGACGTGATGGTATCTAAACACAATAAAACAAAAAGAAGAAAATAATTTCTCAACAAATACTTACTTCTAGTAGCAACACTAGCAGCGGTTGTTATAAATATCATCAACTTTTTTAAATCGTATTTAGATATATCTATCGATACCCATCATAACTGCGGAGTTTCGCTAACCTATTTAATTTGACCCCGTATAGGATAGGCCCTTATTTTAATTACGGCTTTATTTAAGGTTACAAAAATTATAAACGGCAGTTAACCTTAAAGAATGACCAGTTCATTACCATATATTTTTTTTAACGTACCGTTGTATTTAGACATTTTAAAAGTTTTTGGGAGTCATATTGTATAAGGGACAGCAATAAATGAAAAATATTCGATGTCACTATGTTGATTGCATTTTAAATACATTTCCAACGAGAGAAGTGTCGTTTATATTTTTGGTCCCCCATCGAATCAGGTCTCAATGGGGGACGCTAGAAAACACCTCGACCTTTTGAAGGAAGAAGTCCTCGTTACAGATACCTACTGAAATATTGAAGGCTTTTGGACTGAAACAATAATTATTTATTTACCTATGAAATGGGGAGAGGAAATAGAGGTATTGCTGTAACGCCTTGTTGGGTCAGAAAATCGAGACGTAAGCATGTGTTTGGGTAGCGGGATTGTCCGAAAGGGTTACCGCTGCCCCGGAACATAAAGGGCTAAGGAAGGAACATGGGTGGGTTTTAGTCAGTAAGAGTCTGACACTCCCTTCCGCTCCACCCAGAGCGAGAGGGGTCATTTGATGAATTCCCATCCACAAAAAAAAGCATGTGTTTTTGAATGAACTAAAAATGAACTGTGTTTTTTTCGCAAGGTCGTAGTGACATCGTCGTCGTGGTCGTAAGATTGTATTGTTTCCAAAAAGTAAGGACTTTTTTCAAACATTTTTTAGTACGGGTACCTAAATTTTGGTGACGGTATTTCGTGTTAGCAGTAAAGGATTTTCAGGGTACGTGAAGGGCGATTAGAGTAATCCATTACATTGTCTCGGCATAGAGACCTTGGTGTAACATACCCTAATTAATACTTGTTAAGCGCTTGAGTTGAAACTTAAATGCAATCTACAACTGAGAGTAATTGTGATGCAATTTAGATCTTGCCTCAGCGTTGGACTCACTCTCTTTGTCTTATAAATGTAGTTTAAACTAAAATAGCGGTATAAACCACTCTCACTTCATTAACATAAAAATGATATTTATTTAGGAACTTCAACAAAACATGTACACAGTATTTTTTACATGTTTTGTTGTCGAAATGTATGTACGCGCATAACTTCCGAACGTCTGCAGCAAATTTGATAAATATTTTTTTGTTGTATTCGGTATTGCCAGGACAAGGTTTGTATGAAAATTTCGGAAATTCGAAAAAAAAATTGTACCCGTGCGAAGCTGGGGCGGGCCGTTAGTGAAACATAAAATAAAGGGCAACATCAGGTATGAAGTAGATGCGCTCCTTCACTTATAGGAGACCACAGCGCGCACAATAAAATTACAAATAAGCTAACAAAATTAAAATATTAATAATGTTGCGCGCCACGATTGATGGCGACATTAGCTACCACTAGCGCCATCTAGTATCGAGTAGCAGAACTAGTAGGTCGAGATGCTTCCAGAACTTTCGATACTAGAACATTCTAGAACTGTCGACATCGGGTCAGTCGGGACCGGTATGTACTCGAACATTCTAGATGTTTCTACAGTAGAAGGTTCTGGAACTATCTGAGGCCCTATATAAGGCCGGTATGGGCCGCGACCGAGGCAGTATTGGTTCTGCGATACAAGCGATAACATTCGAAGCGATCTTCAAGTGCGACTTAAGAGTGATCAGTAGTGCGATTGTGTTTTATAATTAGTGTGTTTGAGTTTCTATTGGTGTTATTTAATTAAAGTGTAATTTTTGGTTATTAAATCGGCAGTTTTTATTGTCACGAACCCCAAGCTCGTAACAATTCGCGTCAGAAGCAAGGATTAAGATCATGCCGATTTTACCCAAAGACGACACGGAGGGTATCCGTACCCGGAGTCAACGACAACAGGAGACGGACCAGAGACGTTTTGATGGAGCTATGCCACAGAGCTCGGATGGCCAGCTACCGACCACGGAGGCCGGTCCGTCCGCAGCAGCTCCAGCATCAGTAGCACCAGACTTTGGTGCTCTGATGATGATGCTGCAGGAGCAGGGCCGCCGACAGGAGGAACAGGCTCGCCGACAGGAGGAACAGGCTCGTCGGCTGGAAGAACAGCTGCAGCGGGACAAGGAGGAACAGGCCCGCCGCCAGGAAGAACAGATGCTCCTTATGAAGGACCTTCACGCTACCTTCGGGAAAGACATGAAGGAGGTGAAGGATAAGGTTGCCCAACATGACAACCGCCTGTTGGAAGCTGAAACCCGAATCGACCAAGTGAATAATCGGGTTGACAACGTGATGGCTGACGTGAAGAAAACGCTGAATTGCCTTAAACTTGAGGATGGAATCGCAGCTCCCGTAGCTACAACACCTACGCTACGTGGGTTCAAAGTGCCACCGTTCGACGGAACTTCTTCCTGGTCCGCCTATAAAATCCAGTTTGAGGCTGTCATGAAGGCGAACGGGTGGAATGAAAGTCAGGCCATGACTGCCCTCACCCTAGGCCTGCGTGACCAGGCCTTAACTGTCCTGGAAGCTCTCGGTAAGGAAGTGACTTACGAGCAGCTCCTTGAGTCATTGGAGGCTCGGTATGGCGACGCTCACCTGGAACACGTGTTTCGTGCGCAGCTAAAGGATCGCGTGCAACGCAGTAATGAAAACCTGCAGCAGTGGGCCCTTGAAGTGGAGAAGCTGGTTCGGAAAGCATACCAGTCTGTACCTGCGCTTATCGATGGGAACCTGGTGCAGGTATTCATCGATGGCATCCGCGACCTTGAAGTTAGAGCTGCTGTGATGCTCGGTCACCACGGGACGCTTAAGGACGCCTTGGCCCATGCACTGGAGGTGGAAGCTGTGCGTCAGGATTATCGTTCCCATCGCGTCAGGGAGGTTGCAGCGGCTACAGTTCGGGACCGCTATAAAGGATACAGCCCTAGGTGCTACGGCTGTGGGGAAAGGGGCCACCTTAGACCCAGTTGCCCTAAGCGAACTGCAGAAAGAGAAGATGGCTGGTATCCAAAGGGTAGTGCGGCTAACAGCACCGCCCAGCAGCAGCAGGGAAAACGAGTAATAGCCAGGACTGTGGGGCGAGTGCTGGCTGATGTTCAAAGAGCCCCGAGGATGTCGATCACACAAACCCATGACGGGAAAACTCGTGGCAACGCAGATGCATCGTCAAGAAGACCTTGTCCTGAAGACTGCAAGCATTATTCTAGGCACCAGGGTAAGGAAGTGGTACCTGTGAGGATGCTCAAGACAGACCTCAGCAACGAGTGGAAGGATCGCCTACAACGTGCACAACAGGAAGATTCGGACATCAAGCCGATTCTGGAGTGGATGAAGGCCAGAGCTCCTAAACCCAGGTGGAGCGACGTCTCAGCGATGAGTTCGATCACAAAAAGCTATTGGGCCCAATGGGACAGCTTGGTGATTCAGGATGGAGTCCTGTGCCGTAAATGGGAAAATGCTCGGGGGGACAGCTGTCACTTGCAGTTGGTTGTCCCTAAAGCTCAAGTACCGGATGTTCTACAGCTGTACCATAATGGTTGTTCAGGAGGTCATCTGGGAGTAAAACGGACTCTACTGAAGATAAGAGAACGGTTTTACTGGATCCACTGTCGGGATGATGTCGAGGACTGGTGTCGCAAATGTACAATTTGTGCAGCTGTAAAGGGACCTCAGACTCGTAGTAGAGGTGCATTGAAATTGTACAATGTTGGTGCACCATGGGAGAGGATAGCCCTTGACGTTGCGGGGCCGTTTCCGGAAAGTGAAAGTGGTAACAAGTATTTCATGGTTGTAATGGATTACTTCACTAAGTGGCCGGAAGTCTTCGCCATTCCAAACCAAGAAGCTTCAACAGTTGCAGATAAACTGGTTCATGAAGTCTTCTGCCGTTTTGGAGTACCCTTGGAGATTCACAGCGATCAGGGAAGGAATTTTGAGTCCCAATTAATATTCCAGGAAACTTGCCGAGTCATGGGTACTCATAAAACGAGAACAACTTCTTACCACCCACAATCGGATGGAATGGTGGAACGATTTAATCAGACATTGGAGAGATACCTGGCAAAAGTTGTGGAAAATCGGCAACGAGATTGGTACATCGGTGACGCCAGCTTTCGCAAACTTTGGGAGGGAATTACGGCTGCCTGCAGACCTGATCACCGGAATACCACCTGATGCCCCACGCAGTATAACCGATTATGCGAATGACTTGCGGAACAAAATGAATGACATTTATGAGCACGTCAGACAATCAGGCCAGCAAATGTCTGAAAAGATGAAAACCCGTTATGACCGAAAAATGAACAATAAAGGGTTTGACGAAGGTTCACTAGTGTGGTTGCACAATCCAGTCCGCAGCAAAGGGAAATCTCCTAAGCTTCAAGCTAAATGGGACGGACCGTACCGGATTGTGACAAAGATCAATGACGTAACCTACCGGATACAGAAAGGTGCAAGAGGAACTCCTAAGATCGTCCATGTGGATCGATTGGCGCGTTATTATGGGGCCGATAATGCTCGGGACGAGCATGTCTTAGGAGGGGGCAGTGTTGCGCGCCACGATTGATGGCGACATTAGCTACCACTAGCGCCATCTAGTATCGAGTAGCAGAACTAGTAGGTCGAGATGCTTCCAGAACTTTCGATACTAGAACATTCTAGAACTGTCGACATCGGGTCAGTCGGGACCGGTATGTACTCGAACATTCTAGATGTTTCTACAGTAGAAGGTTCTGGAACTATCTGAGGCCCTATATAAGGCCGGTATGGGCCGCGACCGAGGCAGTATTGGTTCTGCGATACAAGCGATAACATTCGAAGCGATCTTCAAGTGCGACTTAAGAGTGATCAGTAGTGCGATTGTGTTTTATAATTAGTGTGTTTGAGTTTCTATTGGTGTTATTTAATTAAAGTGTAATTTTTGGTTATTAAATCGGCAGTTTTTATTGTCACGAACCCCAAGCTCGTAACAATAATATATTATGCCAATTTCACGCCAAGTATTTATACCTTCATAAGATTGTTTTGGTATTAGTGTTATCATCCAGCTAACCGCATAGCTTGGCTTTATTCTTCAAATACAACGTTTAGAAATTATCCCAAAATAAAATGTCCTAAAAATATCAAATGAAAGTGTGCCGCTAAAGTAGCCATAGACAATAATTACCTTAACTAACCTTCCTCGTCCGACGGCCTTGCTCTAAAACTGCTCATAACGGTGCCAATTAAATTCCACGAAATGTTGTAAAAAATTAAAAACTATTCTGAAACAGCTATTCTCTGACCTTACAGCGGAATATTAAAGCGCAACTTGAAGTTTAATTAAAACACGTTAATAGTTCCCGGAAAAACTAGTCAATAATTTATTTGTTTCTGTAGAATGACGTGTTAATCTGCCTAGCCTTTTCTGTCTGCTCTCTTTTGAGGGGGAGTGGGCCGTAAACTTCCACGGGGGCCCATTGCGGGTTGGTGATGTCACATGTCGGACAAAACATGATTCGCATTAAACAATTTACGATTTTCTAAGAAATAAAATGTAGGAACCTACTCTCTCTTCTTCTTCGCTTCGCTCCTGACAGCAAGCGAAGAAGAGAGACAAAGAGCGGTCGTGGTCACGATGAACTGTGTCCAACCGCAGGTGTTGTCGTTCCTCGCTTCATGATCTGTCTCCATCTACCTACCTACTACTAAAATGAAAATATTATGAAGAAGAGTAATTTATTATTCGAGAGTTATGAGGGCATAGTAAAGCAAATATGTTTTCATTTCTCATACTCGGAAAGTAGTGTTTGTTTGATCCGAATAGCGGGTGGAAGACTCTGCTGACCACCTTAAGACGGGAATGACTCATAGTAATTGCTTCCCCCTCTAGGGCGGGAATGAATTTAAAAAATAGAACTAAATTGGTTAGGTAGTCAGCTACGAAATTTTTTACATAATTAAGAAAAATGTTGCGGTCTTGTGAGGGTGTAAACAGACACGTTTAGACGCCCTCGCTATACGCTCGGGCGTCTAAATACCTCGTATGGGAATAGATTCCTTTCGACCCTCGTATAACAATATACTATTTATAACGCTAAAATAAAAACTATGCATTCCTTTACATCGTTCAAAAGCAATTCTTGGTATTTGAACAAGTAGTAGCTGAAAATATGGCGCTACATCTGTACATGGGAAATGAAAGCAAATCACAGAACGCAATATACAATAATAATTTCATGATAAAAACTAGAAAATAAAACTATAGGAATATTAAAACCATACGTTTTAAGTTTCACGAAGGAAACCGAATGGAATAAGTTATAAAGAAATTCTGCGGTACTGACTCCCAAAGCTGATGGAACGTTACATAATTACCAAAATTTCCATGTAATCGTTAGAATTTGTTGCCTCTTTAAAATCAAGTAGGATGATCAGCAAGAAAAGTGCTTACTATTGAATTCAAACTTGAATATTTTCATAAAAACGACCTTCGAGTCGGCTGGACGAGTTTTGGCCAACGACCCTATTCGCAATATCCCTTATGCAAAATGGGATAAATGACTCCTCATTATATCCCAGATTAACAATTCGGGCTAGAATTTCGTGTTGTATTAAAAGTTTCTTATTAACATGGAGTAACAGTTATCTTACTTTATTTGGGTCTAAATTACCGGACTTAACAATCTTATTATAATTTTCTTGAAAGATGCGTATTTTTGTTCTTTCACAAGAACAAATGCGACAAAAAGCTGGAACTAAAAAAAATGGATAGGGTCTAGAACTTATAAAAAAGGTTTCACGCTACGCGAAGTAGAACCTCTTTCGAGATCTAAGTTAATATGGCCGACTACTGGCCGTTTCTAAAAAAAAAAAAAAAAAAACTGCCATTAATGTTTTATTTTTAATTTATTTCTTTTATAAGACACAAATGGCATTCATTAGTGATCATGAACTTTTTTCTTGAAAAGCGGTCTGATTATTTTAGCTTCTTAGATCTTAGCTGATAAAACCTTCTTGGATTTATATTTTAGAATAGAAAACACTTTATAGGTAAATCTTTACTAAAGAGATTGCTCATTAGTTTTTCCATTAAAATAAATGAATTGGTTTGCTTTTACTTACTTAATTATTGCGTAAACGACTTATTCGTCTGTCTATATAAAAGAAAAACGTATTATAATCGCCAGAGCATTAGATATGGTATAATGGGTACCAAAGTTCATTACAGGCGACGTGGAGGTGCGGGTGGGAGCGAGACAAAACACATAACATTGAATATTCTTGTGTAATAAATGCCTTGGGTGGGCTACTTAAATATTTATGAACGCACGGTGATGTCTGCGGATAAATTAAATTTTATGTTATTTAATAATATTTATTCATATCATTGGTTGTTTATGTATTGCTTTGTGTTATAAGTACTGTTTTTTGTTTTATTTTGTTACCTATAGTACGAATCATTAATTTGATCAGACTTGGTTTCCGTACGTCCTTTTCGGGTAACCACTGAAACTCAGCGCTGAGCTGTGGGTCCATAGCACAGCAACATGCTGAGTGGAAACCTTCTTGTTACAGTCATGACGTGTAGCCGTCGACTATTTCTGCTTTGTGCTCGTGATTAAGTATAGATATTTATTTTGTTTTCCTTATTATTCGAATTAATTATCTTTTTGTATGCACGTGTTTCTGTAACAAATAAACCTATTTTTATTTCTTTCTAGAAGACCTTCGGACTTTGAATCACAAAATGTACCTAAATCCTTGTCAGTAAAACGCCATTCAATATTACCTGAGCAACAATTCGGAAATATTGTCCCTCTCAAGTCCCAGGAGGGCCACAAAACCGTACTCGACCAAAGTTTTGTATAAATCAAATCATTTCGCTTGAAATAAAACACGGGAAATAACAACGGGAACAAAGTAGGTGTCTTGACACAAACGGGATCGCGTTACGTCAAGGTCTTTGTAGATGATTTGTTTGAATCATACGAACAAGTGCGCACAGATTGAATAGTATCGACATACTAAATACACAGCTGGGTGTACATCTGTGATAACGAGTCTCGTCGTCTAGTGCAAATGTGCCATTATCAATATCATGCAAGTAGCTTCTGCCCGCGATTTCGTCCGCGTGAAATTTCTCGTTTTAATATAAAATATATCCTAGACCACTCAGCAAAACTATAGCTTCCTATTTTTGTTTGTTAGTCCTACACATTAGTGAAGGAATTTTCGAAATCGTATTAGTACTCCGAAGATTAGGTACTCCCTACATAACTCATTATACAAACTCATAAATACTTCTTTGTAATATTAGTTCCTATAGATTTACTACTAAGTATATCACTTTACACTATGTTTCTATATTACTTCATAAATAATACACATTTCGTGTATATTTGTCTACCTAAAACAACAATGTCCATGAACTTATAAGCCTTATAGATTTTTGAAGTGAAAACTTCTTTAGGCGCGTTGGGCATTTTTTGAGATGGGAAAAAAACATTGAAGTCGCGAAACTGTTACCGAGACCACTTTACATTCGGATGTGTTCGGCTGTCCTCGGGATGTACTCGGTTTTAATGTAATTCCGATATGTCAGTGAGTGATGGCAAAGTATTCTGTTTGTGTTTTGTTTATATGACAATTCAAAAAATACATACGTAATGTTCAAGTTTTCACTTCTGCCGGCACTCCCGGAGTGCCACTTTTTTTTATGACTCATCGTTGTCTAGTTTTTCTAATGGAGTTTAGTTTCTTTATGCAAATTTTCGTAACTGGGGACTTGAAACAATCGTTTTTCAATGTAAAAACTTTTCAACTTTTTCAGACTTTTTTAGATCGCTGATAAAAAAGAAATGTAAAAAATTAATGTCTAAAGATCAACAACGACTCTTGAACTTACCTAATTTGTTAACCTCGGAGCATAATGTCATCAATCATTAACCTAAAGGAAATTCAAATTGTTATTAGAAACACGCTAAAAGGCTGTTTTCTTGTTTGCTACGGAAATGAGAAAAGTTTTCGAGGCAGGCAGTGGGCACGGTAAGGTTATGACATGGACAAGTGTTTAATGCTTCACAACAAGTGACAAGAGAACTAGGAACCGGACAGTTTATTGTATTAAGTATTGTATAAGGACACTTTGACGGGTCTAATAATTACTTAATTCGCCCTTTACCATTCAAATGAGAATCGAGGAAGGGAACACAATGTTTTCTCGGTTTTCTATATTTGTATATTTCTTTGTTTGTCTGTGTTGTCCTACTGCTGGGCAAAAGACTCCCCCATATTTTTCTCTCTTTATATTTTGCCTTCTCCGGCCAATCTGGCAAGAACGAGTCCAATCGTCTCTGTAATATTACTGTTAAAATGTTTTTAAGCTTTTAAAGTTTCGTTATGTTCCACAAATCATACTCGACTTTTATGAAAATAATACTAAAACTTGTCGAGATAGCAGTTACGAGCGCTACGGCGCGTCGTAGCGTCCGTGTGCTACGCAAAAAGGTCGCACGAACAATTCAAAATTCAACTCCATTGGAGATAGTAGCAATATTCTCTATTTGAACTATTCTTACGAGTATATGAAAAGTTTCCTGCCAGCCAGTACGTTCAATAACATAGTACACTGTGTATGCCACACACGTACCCACATACTTAATTAAGATACGACCGGAGTATCAACAGGACAGTTCTGTATTTGGCAAACTTCCAAGCTCGTTCCCACTATCTACGAACCACTACTGTAGAGGCGTTTTGAGTTATTTTTTTACGGAGGTTCAGAACCAGTCCTTTGTTCAGGGTACGTGACACGCTTTTTATATTTCCTTGTAAAATCAATATTCGTTCTTTTCTAAAGTAATTTACGACGCGTACAGTTGTGGCATGTTTTAGGTGCCTAAAATTTCGTTTGGCAACGTACTACAAAGTGCTTATAATCTGCTTGTCACTTTAAACATAATAATACACAGAGGAACAAACAAGGAATGAACATACAAATTCCTGTATGTCAAAATGAGTTTCATAACAGCTTTATTAAATATCTAGGACGCGTAGCATCGCATATTCAGGGGCAGTTTTTGCTTTGTTGGGTTTCGTGGGACCATTATATGGCGTATTATTGCGTTGTAATTGTTTTTGTCCAGCGTTCCTTGAACCTTAAGCTCGTAAAACGGTCTAATTAGTGCCGTTAAGGTTTTTGTTTTGTTGGATTTTTTGTTGTTAATGTTCTGTCTGAGAATTAGTTACATCGACTAATTGTATTAATGCAAAGGTGTTTTTCATACCACATCATTAGGAAACTCGTTAATTTAATTGTCGCCTTAGTTTAATTTAGTAAAATAATAATTTAACTTATTTAATTAGGTAATACCTATTTTTTGTACCCTACAAGAAGCTTGCAATTCTTTTGAAACAGTCGCAATCTAACATTATATAGGTACCATAAACAACCTTGTTACTTTCATATACAAAATTACCCTCCATTTAAGCGCACGACCATGAGCACATTTTGCCACCGTCACAGAAAGGCGCGGGTGACATACAATACACAAACGGTCGCGTCCCGGCGGAGATACCGCGATAATTTAGACGGTTTTCGCGTATAACTGTAATAGTTCTGCGGCTTTGCCTGCGTCAGGTAAATAAGGTTTTTGTATACCTGCATTCGTGGATTTATCTTGGAAGACAGCTACACCACCCACCCTGCTGACTGGCTAATCTTTATAAGTAATGTAAGTTAGTGCAATTACAGGCCATGGGACTAGTAAGTACTACAGCATTAACCTGACATTACTATGTACAATTTTTAAACGATGAGGTTCCACCATGGTATTAGTATGTACTACATTGTACAAGGGACTTGACATTCCACATACTAATTTGACATGAGGTTCTCAAAAAGCGCTCTAACCAGAGAGAGTAAACAGTTTTAAATAAAGGATTATCGGATAACTTGTTTCGACACGGGAAATCTTTAGTCAAGTTTAATGGAGATTGGTTGAACAGTAAAACGGTGAAAGTGAGACAAACAAACACATTTTGGGATTCAGTTGCTCATAAAATAAGATGAGAATTGCCTAAAGCAACAGAATAAATAATAGTACCTAGGCTTACGTAGACTCGTTCCGTCTTATTACAAAACGTGTTTTAACTTTAGACCTAGCTTAAACCTGCGAGACACTTACTGTATTTTAAACTTTATTCCGACGAACGTAATTTTCGACAACTTAGATTATGGCTTTTGTAATAATAACTTTAACTTTTTCCGATTATAGTCCGAAATCTGAAAATGGCTTGATGGTTTAAACCTGTGTCTAAAGATAAACCTTGTTTTGTAATAAGGCCGATTATGTAGTTTTTCAGTCATGCACATACTACATAATTATAATAGCAACATTTATTCGCTCAGCGTCTAATGTCTCATTTGCTCAGAATCGTAGCTCGTTTATTTATGAAATTGGATTAGGATTCTTGATTCAATTTCAAGGGGCGCCTGTTTTACATTTTTCCTTTTCATATGCTTTAGCAATTTCTAATCTTGTTATAAAATACTCGCGCGTGGGTTTCATTTTGCTTGCTCGCACTGCACGTTAAGAATATCTTAAATACAACTCAGTTTAAAGTAAAAAAATACATAGAAGTGAAAACTTACGACTGGAGCCGAGTATTCGCGATTCAGCGTCACGGACGTACTGGAGCCAAGTATACCCGATTCTGCGTTACCGACCTGAGCGTGACGGATCGATTTTCACATTTCAGAAAGAGCGTAAAGTGCACCTAAAGAAGTTTCCACTTCAAAAACACGAATTTAATCTAACTACAGTTCCTTAGTAACTTAAAGTTACGACCCTAGGTGTTGCTCAAGTCTCGTAAATTATCTCGAAAGTGCGACACGGTGATC
Source organism: Hydraecia micacea (assembly GCA_914767645.1). Lineage (NCBI taxonomy): Eukaryota > Metazoa > Arthropoda > Insecta > Lepidoptera > Noctuidae > Hydraecia > Hydraecia micacea. Next base: position 5,785,222 of record OU611779.1, on the reverse strand, counting down.
ACTTAATCCCATTTAATCTTCATAATGAAACTTCATTGTTCTGGCAGCTAAACCAGAATGCAGTTGGTACAAAGCTTTCTTACCTTCCATGATGAAACTTACGTGTTGCAACACAATTGCGAAATTGTGCGAGACACAATTTTACACTTTCCAAGTAACTTCGCAGTTGGTATTGCAAGGGCACTTGGCTGTCGATTTAATCGACCTCTTACGAACAAAATTATGAAAGTTTGCAAGCGATATTGTTCGAATAACATAGTTTTGTTCGAAAGTAGTATGATATTGTGTTAATAAAGTAACAGAATAAGTTGGAAGGGTAATACTTAGCAGACTGGCCAGACTGTAATGAATGTTCCTCCTATCCTGTATTTACAGATAGCTACCAATTAAAATTAACTTTTGATTTATACAAAAATAATAAAGTCAATGGAAACGAATACTAGTCTAGAACTTTACAAAATATTAGTAGGAATAATGGTGAACGAACTCGCTACAATAACTGTTAAATTATATCGGTACCTACTTAAAGTGTATTTTTCATGAGAAAAACGGCCGGCGCGGCGCAGCGCAGTGGCGGGGGCACTAGAAATAGTGCAGCACCTAATGGTACGGGTACGAGTAATGCGAGCGATATGATATTTTACTTACGGTTGGATTTAAAGTGTTCCAATTTTTAAAGCGTGAAAATGCTAGCTAAGCGCTTGAGCGCTTCAAAAGATATTCAAGTTTATTACAAGTAGATACTGAAATAGCTTTAATTTTCACGTTCATATAATACACGTTTTCTCCATATTTTTCATTTAGGTACGTATCTACCTACTGATTTTTGATGTGGTTTTCTAAAAGTTATCCCGTGTTGATGAGCATTAAAAGTTATGTTACCCATTAAATGTTGTCAGAAAATAGATTCTATCATTTTTATGACGCATACCCGGGAACACTTGCGTCATATGATGCTGGCAGGAATTAAACGGATTCACCCTCCTTAGAATATTATTATTTAAGTTTTTTTTTTTTAACTATTTTCAATTTCTCGCACCTTATTCGGAAACGTCTGTGCAGCTAATGGAACCGGGGTACCTACGCTTTGTAAATGTACATATTTCCTACGATGCATTGTATGTTTGTATGGTGATGCCATTTGTCTCGGCGCCCAAAGCCCGGGATTACACGAGTTTTGATTGCACAGTGTGAAATACGAGCCGGATAACAAAGCTCAGCATTTTTTACCATACAAACGTATACACATTAATTCTTGTGACCAAAACGGGATTGCCCGTTTGGTACCAACTCGCATCGGTGGCCGCTTTGATTCGTTTTGGAAAGGAAACATATTTCGCTCATGTTATATTCATACTTTGGGGTCAATTGCTGATCAAAACGGCGGTTTGGATCAGAAGAATGGCGAGCAATATTGGCTGATTGCTCCGATATATTGGACCGTACTAGCCCAAACTACGTAGGTACCAACTTAAAGAATTTAGTTGGCATCTAAAGTGTTTGTTCACGTATTTTTCCTCTTGTTACGAACAACTTTTCTTCGGAATAAGTATGAATAAACATCGAGATTGGGAGAAAAAGAAAGTGGGTCCATTGTACTTATGTTATTGTTAACGCCCTACGCTTAATTATGAAAGTAAGTTACCGGTGTTTCTAGAATTGATTTTTTTTGTCTTAAAGATCCTTAATTACCGGGCGTTCCCTTGGCCATTACCTACTGAGAGATCGATGTTGAGTTTTTGCCAAATCAAACGCCTTTTTCACATTTAGGTAGGCTGTACAAAAAATCGCCGTTGCCATGCGGTCTCCTAATTATTACACAACTAGCTGCGCCCCGCGGTTTCACTCGCATAAGTTTCGATCCCGTGGTAATATCGGGATAAAAAGTAGCCTATATGTTAATCCAGGGTGTCAGCTACCTCCATACAAAATGTTATCAAAATTCGTCCAGCCGTTTGAGCGTGAAGAAGTAACAAACATATAAACACACACACACACTCACAAACTTTCGCCTTGTGATTTATCAATGACCCGCCTACTTATTTTGACAGATGGCCGAAGTTCAACTGTTTCCGGGCAATGAACGTGTCTTATAGAATTTCTTAGAAGATAACAGACGGGCACAAGTTTGTAGAGGATCGGGATGTAATCAGGAACTATTAAGTACAACTAACTTTTCACCATTGTTAAGGAAAGGCCGCTTAGTAAATGTTATCATCAGTCGATGTCGGAAACTTTGTGCGATCAAATAAAACTTCTGTTACTGGTAGAGAAGCGCAGGTTCATAGACGAGCGATAGACTCAAGCTCAATTCCTTGATATATGGGATCCTTATATTTAATTAATATTTCATGTTAGTTACGAGTATGTTTTTTTTAATTAAAACACAACCTTCTATGTTCCACTGACGATGTAAAATACCTACAAATTGAACATCAGCGCTAATCAACGCCATATATTATTTGATAACGTCGTGAAAATCGACAAGTTTCTCCACCCAGCAAACTTTATTTGGCGCAAAAGCGGCCCGAAATATAAATTGCGTTAGTAGCTAGATACACACCTCCCACTTTTATGGGAGTTTTCGTAAATGGAAAGATAAATGTCGTATACGGGTTCAATATCATCTTTGAGATATACAAGTATATTTTTATCACTTTCCTTACTATCATATACCTAAATAGAGTAACGTGGGAATACCATGTTGACGTATGTATGTTCGTGGTGTGTTCTTGATTCTTAATGAAACTAGAGGACTGTATAAAATAGGCACCGTGTCCGCGCGTGGACAGAAACGGTGTGTTATTTTTGTAGTCAAGTTTATGTCGATACAAGGTCGTTATTTACAGAATGTATGTTATGTTATTATCTGCTCGGAAAACTTCGATTTTATAATCTTGAAATTACGCACAGCAAAGTAAACACAACTTACCTATACGTTATAACAGAAAAACCTTAGTTATGTTGAAGGAAAAGCTTTAATAGGTACTTTCTCTAAAGACCTAGGTCATAATCGGTTTGAAACGTCCACGAAGAACTCCTCATAAAATAAAATCCGACCGAGCAGATACGCCCACTAGAATTTTCATAGAAAAATGAACACTAAGATCCTGTGAGCCACTTAGTAGCAAATTGGCTTTTTGTATTAACTTGCCAAATAACAGTCTTATTTCGCGCAGATCGAGTTATAAAATATGCAAGGGTTTACCTACTATTATAAAAAGTTGGCTAACATTATTTTATCTCGTGAGTAACGGTAGCCTGGGGCTTTGACCTCGTACAATTTATGTAGATAGGTACGTACCTACTACTTACTTGACAAACACTACCACTATTAAGGTAAATAAGATATTATTTGTCAAGAAAACAATATTAAATATACATTAATCGTATTGGAAAGGGAATAAACAACATCACGTCTGCATTCCCGGAAAGGTTAGGCAGAAGTGCTACTATAGTACACCCACATTTCGAAAGTTATAATAGGGGATGAGCGAGATATAAAGGAAATATTCCGGCAAATACTTACTTAGGATTTGTTCACAAATAAACATGAAAGTCTAAATTGTATTAAAGGCAAAATTGTGTTGAAATGAGTTGCGTATCTATACTTTGATTGGCTAATCTCGCCGTTCGGTTAATTAAGAACAGAAAGGATTATTCATTTAATCTGATCATTCAAAATCGGTTATTTGGTTTGAAAACTAAGTAGTTCAAAAGTTAGCTTTGCCCAGCTTTAACGGATTAACAGGTTAGTTTAAAATTAAAGTCACGTAGCTCAATTCTAATACTGAATGGGTCGGCGATTAGCCAACTTGAATTTCGAAAAGTTTAAGATTTAGTTTATTGTTAAAATACTGTCGGTTCAATTGAACTAAGTCGATAATAATAATTAAATAAAACAAGCTTTTATGCAAACTTGACAGACGCAATGGAGGTTCCGTACTATGATAGCCGAGAGGTTCTGGAGTGGTGACCATATATCGGAACGCCTAGCGTTTGAAGGCCCACAAAGTGGACCGATGACCTTGCGATGCGGGAAGCACAGAACCGGTCGAAGTTGAGGTGCTTGATGGAGGCCTATGTCCAGCAGTGGACGTCTTTCAGTTGAAATGATGATGGTGATGACCATGATAGCCCGCAGGAACTAAAACCTTTTTTGTTTTTAAGTTGCTTGGACTGGTTTTTCGCTTTTCATTGCAGCGATAGGACCCTTTGCGTACGGAACCCTGAACATAAATATCCGCGGTTTATGACCGGCTTCTCTGAAATATTCAAATCTCTGAAGAATGAAGATTGATATTACTGACGAGAGATAAGAATGCCTATTTGAAATAATAAATTACTGGATTATATCTTTCCTGACACTCCGCTGAAAAGATTGGTATTTTAAATGTATAGTAAGGTAGCTATTGCGTGTCGTTTTCACGAAACGCAATTTAGATTATGTTAAATTATGACTGTAATAAATGTATAAATAAAAAGGTAATCCTTTAAAAAGGCTACATATCTTTTCATACGAAATAAGCTGCGGCAAAAGTTACTTATAAAATAAATGAGATTCCTGTGTTGTGTCGTTACTGAAAAAAAAAGGTTTTGCTGGTAATTCGTATAATTTAAAGCAGTGAAGTAGGTCCCATTTGATTATTAATTCAAAACATTTTCAGCCTTTTCATGCGGAATAGTCTGCAGATAAAAGTTAGTTATAAATGTACATAATAATCATTGTTTTGCGTTTCCAGACAAAAATAATAATCTTTTGTTCTTGTGTAATAAAGAAAGAACTGGTATTATTCATTCAGAATTTTTCCAAGCAGTCATAAAAGTATGAGCTTGTTGTTAAGTTATTTCATACAATATTAACAAGGTACATAAAGTAGTAGCGCTTTCTCCATTTTAGAATTCGGTGAGCAAGTCCTACTACAATATGAATGAAATCCGCGGACTTCTAAATGTATTCATACGCGCATTTTAGTACGACTCTACTTTGTTACCTTATAAAACTAGCCATATAAAAAAGTAAAAGAGGCAAAAGGAGTATATAAGGATTGTAACAGGTGGCGTTTTGTAGTTTCTGCCTTACCCCATGGGAAGAATGCGTGAGTTTATGAATGTACAGTCAACAAAAGACATAAGTATGCAGGATCGTCGGATATAGTTGAAGTTTAGTAAGATACCGATGGATGTTGTCGAACGAAATTTAATTTGATAAATGAGCTGTTTGTTTTCTATTAATAAAATTAAATTTTATTCGAAAACATCCATCGATTTCCGACTAAACTTCAACTATATCCGACGATCCTGCATAGTTATCTCTTTTGTTGACTGAAAGTGTGTTTTTTGTACGTTTGTTTAAAAGTTTACTGACAAAAAAAAAAACTTACGCTTTAAATTGAGAAATCTTTTATTTTATTAGGTCGTGTGATTGACATCTGTGTTCTTTACCGGCCAGTAATTTTTTGCCGGGCAAACCTTCTTCTTCAAAAAAGAGAAAAACAGAACTTTGTGCACCATGCTTCCTTGGTCTGTGATTCCGGTTTGTTATTATAAGGGCTAAGTTTTCTTCTTCTGAACCATCGCGATGTTTTCATTGCCCTTGCTTGTAACAATAAACTCGCATTTCCATTTAGATAACCAAGTATCAATCGACCAATCAACTCAGCCTATCGCAGTCCACTGCTGGACATAGAGCTCATAGGTTAGCACCCTAATTGCGTAACACACTATCATTTTCAATCTTCATCATTTTGAAGGATATCGCTAATCCATTGCTTCATATGTTCGAAAAATTTATCTGCTCAACAACGTAAATAACGCAATGAATGTTGTTAAACTTTGAAAATGTAAGCCAATGCTACAGATTGCATAATAATATAGTGTGATACGCAATTACCCCGCTGGAAAACCAAGTATGAGTTTTTCAATTTTCCCATTGATTCTTCATTGTAAAGGTCTTTGAGTGGCCCATGTTGACTGTTAATCACTGACAGTCAACGAGCTGATGAATTTTTGATAGTGATTATTAATTAGGGTTCAAAATCACATCTCTTCAAATTCTATGTAAAGTATAGTTGGTTATGTGTGTGCAGGCGTTGGTGTTAGCAGAAATAATTCATAAGAAGCGTCGGAGTACTGATGAACTTCTATTGGGGATCGGATTAAATAAACTGAACTTAAATCAAACATCGACGGAACTCACGCAATACTTGTATGTTTGTGCACCCTTGTTTTCTCAAACGGGATAAGCGGTATCTTCACTTATTGCAATTTTATAACAAACTTTACCTACACTTGCAAGCTTAGTAAAATTGGGTGGGATAATAGGTATGGGTATATTCTTCGTTATTTATGAAAATACTAGATAATTTCTGTTCGTTCGACTAAACTAGAACAAATTAACATCCAACATGGCGACGAGATGAACACAAATATACAACAGTAATAACTGGAATTATTCCTAAACAAGCTGGTCAATAACTAAACACACAATGGGAACTCTACTTGGCATTGTTTTAGCAACAATTTTGGAACAATTTACTTTTAAATGTTATACAAATTGTATGTTTAGGAGCTATCAGTCACTAAACTAATATTATAAAAAGAAAAGATTTTATTTTTTTGATGAAAAAAGATTTTGTTTGTTACGCTTTCATGCTAAAACGGCTCAACGGACTTCGATGAAATTTGCCACATGGGTAGAAAATGACCTGGATTAGGACATTTGACACTTTTTATCCCAATATTCCCACGGAAGCGAGACTTATGCGGGTGAAACCATGGGGCGCAGCTAGTGTACAATATGTACACTTATACACACGAACATATGGAAAAAGTTACCTAGTCCTTCGGTTCAAAACGACGGACGTCGACGACGGTCTATTACGTCAAGAAGTTTAGCTGTATGTTTGTCACTTTGTAACAATACTGCAATGGTTAAATAAGTTTAAAAATATCTGAAAACCAACCGTCCGTCCTGGTCCGGGTGTAAATCTCACCTCAATCAAAAACTGAACATCTTTTTGTGAAAGGTTCCCTAAAGGACAGTTGTCCCATCTTGCATAATAATATTATGAATCAAAATCATGTTATTCATTTATCAAATTTACAAAGCAGCGGGGCAATTGCGTAACACATTATATTATCAATCGGAATCGGTTTCATTTTGACAGTTCAACAACATTCATTGCGTTATCAAAATTTACCTAATATTCCATAATAACTCAAAGTCAAAGCATTTATTTCGATTAAGCCATTTACAGGCACTTTTGAATTGTAAAGAAGTCGGTCAGTCACAAAATATGAAGCTAGTTGCCCATTCCAAAGCGTAGGTACCTATGGAGAAGAATGGGCAAGAAACTCCATGGACACTCTTTTAAATTATATTTTTACAAAAATATTAGTTACATCATTTATTTTGAATTTATAATTATATTATGTGAGAACGATGTAAAAAAAGAAACTTACTAATATTCTGCAACAAAATATTGATAATGGCAACCCTGCACAGAAAATAAAAACTAATGTTTTCCTTACAAGAAAACAACGAATAGTTCTACTGAATAAAGTTATTTAAATACCAAGACTAACTAAGTACTGGAGGTCGATTCCACTAATAAATTTACAACGAAATCGCAACAGAACCGTAACTAAACGACAGCTATTGAGCGTTTTTCTATTCTGCTAAAATAACAACGATATAAGTTTAGTTCTAGTTAAGTTGAAGTTAAAAACTCGATTCTACTAACACAACCGATCCCGAACGAAACGTTAACTTGTTATAATCTCTATTCTACTAATGTTTTGACGCAAGCGTCACTCGAACCAAAACGAAACTTGAACGAAACTAAAGCTTCTCATCTGTCAAAATTAGTCGCTACGGGAAAGTTGGCTTTGTATAACTTTTTCTTGACTGTTCGCATTTATCCTTTAATTAAGATGATGTTCTACAATGAATATCTTAGTCTCGCCGATCAAGTAGACATCGGAAGAGTGAGAAGACGAAATTTGTCGTCAAGGCTACGTAATTTCGCCTTTGACTTAACCGATCGTGAGTTTGTGAAAACCTATAGGCTTTCCAAAAACGTCGTTCAGCAGCTAATTGACGATATTAGCCCCCATATGCCTATTAGCCTTCGTTCTGATGGTATTGATACACCGACAAAGGTATGATTTATCTTGTTACCTATCTACATAACCTCTAACATGTCTTAATTTTTTTTTTCTAAAAATAATTGGAGTCTTAATTAACGAAACCAATCCAATTAGTTATGTATATATAGACGTTCAATCTGTATGAAAGTAGAATAGAAAAAAGTTTATTTGCCACTTACCGGCTTTATAAGTTTTTTCCAACAAAATAAAACTTTCACGAACGTACCTATTTTGTTTTTCGCGCTTTGTCAGCTATTTTGAATCGACAGATTTTTTATGTTGGCAATGTAATCAGCGTAAAGGATTTCATTGTATTAATATGTTATATTCAATTCTATGTTTTAATATTGTCTCCCTTACGTAGATAATAGATGTATTTGCAATCAAGCAGAGCTTTCAATTTATTTAAAGCAAGCAAAACGTAATTTTATATTTTAGAAGTTTTTTCCTTTTTTCTTATGGTATCTCGCATACGTACTTTTTAATCTGTGCAATACAATTCTTGGCACAATTTCGTTTCGCTGATTAGGCGCCGTGTTCACGTTACAATAGCGTTGTAGTTGCGTTGCGGTTCCTTATCAGTTTTAGTTTTAAAATAGTAGAATACCAAAAACCCTAATGGTCGAAACTGAATCGAAACATAAACGAAACAGTTCGATTATTGTTAGATATTAGTAGAATTGATCTCCTGATTGGAATTCTCTAAGCCACTGCACGTCGTTTGCAAGCTGTTGGCATCTCAGCGTCTTACTTGTTGTCTCGTTTAAACCCAATGGACTGAAAAGAGACGGATGTTCCTAAATCCTCTTTGAATAATCTCTCACAGATCAGTCACGGGCTTGGCAGTAAATATCGAGCTGTTGTTGACGCCTGTGAACGTAAAATTGACTTAAACATAAAATATACTTATAGTAAAACTGGTGAGGTATGGAGTTGTAAAGTTAGTTCCACATATAAGGGATATTTAGGTTAGAACGTGAAGTACCCAGATAGATCCAATCACTATTTCAGTAGGTAAACGAAAGTTTTCGGTCAGTATCAACGTAAAGTTTTATAATAAATAGTGTTATGTAAGAGTTGTAAATAGGGCTTGGTTTACTGGTTGTATATAGTCAAACTAGTTTTGATTCAGCCTGTCAAACTAGAATTTCCTTTGTCCGAATAAAAACCTAAAAAAAAATTATAAAAACGCCGAGGTTCACTTGTTTTTCCCGTTTCGTAGAATACGAAATAAGTACCACGCTACGCTCCAAAACGGGGATCCTAGACGTAGGCAAAAAGGCTGTCTAGCTGAAATGAGATTGGGCAGGTTATGTTGGCCGTGTGCATAGAGACGGCTGGGCAACAGTCTCCACACGGAGGGTGCCTGAAGACGGACGGCGCCGCCGAGGCCGGACAGGAACAGGGGTTGAGACGATCTTGACGCGTACCGCAAAGGTTGGATCGACGTGCCTTTAGAAAAGGATGCCTGGAAGGATTTGGGGGATGCCTTTGCTCATCAGTGGGACAGTGAATGCTTATTTAAAAAAAGATCAGTTATTATACTGAACCATACCTGGGAACCTTCTGGTTACGGAGGTATTGAACGTCCATCTTTTTTTGACGTGACAGGTTTTGTGTGCGTTACATTGCGCACCACAGTAAATAGCGAATTTTAACACCAAACGAAAAACTCGTTTCTCAGCAATTATTTCGGAACTTAGTTTGATATACAGACGCCAGCACATCAAGCTACTATAATCTGTCAAATTTCTTTAATAGACTTTCAAATTTATCGCTAAAGTATAAGGTTCAAAGTTGATTGAGAAAATTTGACAGTTTCGGGTTGCTTGATGTGCTGGCGTCTGTACCTACAGAATGCGAAGGCGACGGTTTCGTGAAGGATAATTTAACACCCTGTATATTTTATGACAAAACATTAAATTAGTCAGTAACAGATTGTCTGGGGTTAAATCACACTATAAACAATATCTACATGTTTCACAATCATTCAGATTGTGTCGCAGTTATAAAAACTTTTAACTTCTCATAATTATACCAATTGCGGTTCGGAGCACTTTGGCAATGTGGCCACACTTAACCGATTATCATACATTTAAAAGCAACATAGCTATTTCATTAAATGTCATTTGCACGTTGGCTGGAGACCCATTGAACTAATTTGAACGGAGCTTGTCATAGTTATAAATGTTTTTTGCAATTTGCTGGTCAGTATGAAATTGTAAGTTGATTAAAATAGGATTAGCGGCCGTAACAAATATGTATTTACAGAATTATAATCATTATAATTATAATCATTACACCCACATCTCGCCAGTTATGTTTGAGTCCCAAGTAATAGGGGGGAACCTATTGCCATCAATCGGGCAAAAATCCAGACTCCGGACTGCTATACAGAGTAATGCCAGATGGAAAACACAAAACACTTTGCCTGACTCGTGAATCGAACCCAGGACCTCATGCTTTACAGTAGTGTTTGCGACCACTATACAAACGAGGTAGTCATGAGGCATGATACAATAAATAAAGTTTTATTTGATTACGCTGTGTCTACTCATAAAAGGAAACAAAAAGTACTTCCTAATTTGATAATGAACAGCGACAGAGAGACGGAGGAAAACAAAGATTAGACTAAGAAGCCATTTGCTCAAAGTTGTGTTCATACAGTTCCATGATGAAAACTTTCCGCGCTCATTAAATCTAAGTACCTACATACATGTGCTTTGCAGAGTAAGTAGAACTCCTAATTTTCATTGAATTATGAAATCAGATTAACACAAGAGTTTTAGAGATAGGAGCTCTATGCCAAATACCTAGATGTTGCATAGGTATATAACGTTGATAACATACAAACATAATACAGGCAGTAATAACAATATTTTACTAGCTCAACTGCCATAATGTTAGATACAGACACTATAAAGATACCTGCGTTATGTATCATAACTAAGGATAATAGCAAAAATATTTCTGCATAAAGAACAAATGTGTGAGACATCTTTATAGAGTACAGACGTCTGAAATATGTGTGTTCGAACGCCACCGGTTGCACTATTGACTTAAATCCGCTGCCAGCACGTGCATGTTTAGCTTAGTTAAAAATAATTATGATAACAGCTTATTCCTGTCCCACTGCAGACTCCAGATTCCAGACTTATATTAATTATACGTCCTGGTTTCCTCACTACGTTTTCCTTCACCAATGTCAGAATGTCCAAGATAAACTCAGAAAGTAAGTACCTACCTACATGTAAGTTGAAAAAGTCACAATGGTATTTGCCCGGATTTGGACCCACAACATCGTGCATGCTTAGTAAAAAAGGATAACAAAAACCCAGTAAACTGCAGCCCACATTACCCTTAGCGCATGGTCATAAGAGAAAACTGTTTCTATTTCCATATCTGCAGACAAATACCTACGGCTTGTACGGATAGCCACCTCCAAATCCTCGGATGCAGCGCAAACAAAAACAATGAAATGTTTGTTGGAATAGGATTACCAGATGTTTTCACAGCAATGAATATAGAGCGGAAAACGAAGTGAAAACAGCGCTTGAATAAACATTAGTGCGGAGAAGATCTGCTCTTTATGAAGCGAATGTGGGGCGGGACATAATAATTTATTTGTGTGTATATGATGACCATGAAGTAGCTGCTATGATACCCTATATCAGGGATGGCGAATCTCTATATATCTACGTTCCATTTTTTTTAACTAAATATTTCATGCCGCCATGACGTGCCAACAAAAAAAAAACTATACGCTTTCGCATTATTATTAGACAACCCCCGGTTGGTGTAGGTGGACTAATATGAATATTAACAATTTTATATTTATTTAAATGAAATGATAAATTAGTGCGACTTCTGCTGTTGCAAACTAGATTACTTGGGCACCTAAATTTCTATTATCATAGTTTCTACTTTTGCAGATATATTCCTGCCCTATATAAATAAAAATAAAGAAACTGATCCTTGGTCATTAAATGAAATACAAATATTTTTTTATTTGTATTAAACAATTAACGGTTTCATTAATTTAATACAAGTGAAAAATATTTAAGTACACACAAATGCGAAGAAATATAAATTCTAAACATCTTAAATTGCGTAGGCACGCTACGCTACGAGCTGAGATACGGTGTAGCTCGATCTTTGCTACGATCGCGTAGACCGTAGACTAGTCATATACGCTTTCGAATTGTGAAAATTGCCTTCGTGTGATATTTTAAACTGATTGTAAGCGACGCTATTGGAACTTTTGATAAAGACGTGTTTTATAGAATGTAATATAGTGTTTGGGCCTTTAAAAATGACAACTTTTGTTTCATGTGTTCTGTCATCGTCGTGATAAAATAATATATTATATTATTCTCTGCTATTTCGTTTATTAATGTTATTTTTATTAATCTTCGTCACTTCGAGCAATGTAATAATTCTAACTATATATTTTTATCTGGTCGATATTGTCCGAAATACACTTTTTCTTTTTCATTCTTTCACTCTGGCCCCATTTTACTACTACTGCTGCTATATGCCAGAAAAGTTGCTACTGAAGATGCCAAAAATAAAGACCAGATGTGTCACGTCACAAAATGTTGTTAAAAATATTAAATAAGACGGCTCCTAACGGCTACAAAATTCAATTTCCTACCGTGACATCATACGATGACATTTTCCCAAAACGAATCTTATCCTATATACGAGCAAATTGCTCGAGGCGTTTAAGAAGCGGTTGTAACATACTTATGGACCCTAAAAAATCCCTTCTTTGCCGTTCCCGTAGGCGGGTAATAATAGCCTGTTATTTAATTTTAAATGGTAAATAGTATTACAGCTTATGCCGTCCCAGGCCCAACTTTAAATAAGATCTTATCCCCTGATTTTGTGGTTTGAGGGAAGTGTAAATAATGAAGAAATTGTTGTGTATACCTGTAGGTAAGGAGGCCTGTGGCTAAGGAGGGGCCTGTGGCTAAGTAATAACGGCCGCACGGGTCGATCGTCAGGTTAAGATCAGGTTAAGTTACGCTTGCCGCGATTGGTCCGTGGATGGGAGACCGTCTTCACATACCAAGACCCCTCCGTCTCTCGGAAAGCCGTGAGTCTCCGCTGTCATTCGTGGATTTTTGACAGTCTTTACGGGTCGTCAGAAGCCCGAAAGTCTGATAACGTCATGCCAAGCGGTATTACCCAGTAACTGGGTTGTGGAGGTCAGATAGGCAGTCGCTCCATGTGAAATACTGGTATTCAGCTGCATCCGGTTAGACTGGAAGCCGACCCCAACATAGTGGGAAAAAGCTAGGCAGATGATGACTTGTGTATACCTACCTAACCCGCAAAGCGACCCGACACATGGATGTATGGATTTTCGACAGTTTCAGACATTTTGGTCATGGATTATCGACAGTTTACAATTTCGCGAGATATATTATAGACTAACGGTGTTCACAATCACGGTGACATATTATATAATTCTGAAAACTAAACTTCCCCAGAACTAAAATAACATTTAGTTTAATAAGTTCCTTTTTGTAAAAAGGCATTAGAAACCCAATATTTATTCATAGTATGCTGCGGTAGGATGTGATAAGAGTGAACGAGGAAGTTACTCCGGGAGTTCCTTTTACCGATCGCGTATGCACAGTGCATAGTGGAATAAAACATAGCCATGCACTTGTGCAGTAACTGAATAAGCTTGGAAGTTAAAAAAAAGGTTTATATCTAAACATATTATACAATAAAGTCGCATTTCGTGTCTCTCTGTGTGACCGCGTTGTTCTTCTAAACTCCGCAACGGATTTTGATGCGGTTTTCACCATCAGTTAGTGAATTTGTGTGTATATTTATTAATATTAAACTTACATATAATAAAGAAATCTCGATGTTTTGTCAGTCGTAAAAACCGAGCGAAGCGGGGCCGGCTCGCTAGTCACTGGTAAACAAGTCTCATAAGTATAAGATCTGTAGTCCTTAGAAAATGATTGTTCTTATGATTTTATTTAAGTAACTAGTACCTACTTCAAAAAGGCAAATAGAAAGAAAGAAAGAACGTTTATTTGCTGTAAACATGACGCATAAAACAAAAAAAAAAAATAAGTTGTGGGAAAATATGCGTCACATCCACGCAAAATGGCCATCGTTCAGCATAATATTAATGCTAAGACCCTACAACTCCAGACAAACAGAGCGCCAGCGCTGGTTTTCAGCGACAGCCGGCGTTGACGTGATGACGTCAACCAGTGCAGCATACAATATAGCCTGTATATTGTGTTATGCGGTAAGGCCACTATTATAACATACTAATAAATTAAATAAATTGCATAACAAACATTCTCATTCGATTTATAACCTCATAATTTGTATTCACCTGGTAAGCCACAAAAGCCTGGTAAGCCTGGTAGGCCGAAAGGTTCTGGAGTGGCGACCGCATGCAGGAAGACGTAGCGTTGGAAGGCCTCCCACAAGGTGGACCGACGACCTTGTGAATGCCGCAGGAACCCGTTGGATGCAAGAAGCATAGAACCGGTTGAAGTAGAGGTGCTTGGGAGAGGCCTATGTCCAGCAGTAGACGTCCTTCGGCTGAAATGATGGTAAGCCACAAAACACCGCAAAGCTGGTCAGACGGTACCAAAATTTCATTTACGATTTAAAACGTTTTAAAATACTATTAATTATTTCGCAACATCAGCATGTGTGGGCACATAAAATCCGATGTGATATTTATTAAATGCAATTGTACAAATCTAGCCACCGAACCGTTCCAATTTGTTAGCGGCGAATATTTTAACGCGAAAATATTGCTATTGCTGCCTGTAGAAACGTTCCACAAAGTGGTAACTTCTATTACTTTCTCGAGGTTGCCAGTGTCAGTGTTTCTTTATAATAAAATATGCATTTCTCCTACAAAACTTCTGCTACTTATTTAAATTAACACTTCAAAACAACCCTCTTACTTTTGTTGTGGGAACTTAAGATGTCCTGCTTTTGTTAAGTTTCAGAGAATTATTTTGACATGTATTGTTTTTCTAATTTCTTACTGAATAGGTACCTAAATGTTAAATATGGAATTATAATTGCTGCCCCGTTTTGAAACGCATTTATTTTTATAAAACGAGGTTTTCTTAAGACTGTTGGCGAAACTTGGTTCATAATTATTTCGTACCGAAAAATTTCTGCGGCTCTGCGGGATAAACAAAGATTCTTTAATCAAGTGTGACAAACCGCTGTAGCCGAACGTGTTTAATTAGAAACCTCTGGGAGTATTTTTTGCAAGGAATGCATTTAAATATGAGGCAAATAAGATGAATAAAAATCTTGCTTGAGCTTGTTGATTTCTTTATTTGATTAAAATGGAAAGTTCGTAATAAAACAAAACGTTTGTAAAATATGCCAAAACAAACCAAAGGCAAGAAATTCTTTGTCTCGCAATTTTGTAGACAGAAAGCTTTAGGGAGTGACAAAGAAGATGAGTTCTCTTTTTTCGCTCAAAGTCACATTATTGATTGGGGGCGCTATTTTGTACCTACCTATGTTGTCAACCAATTATTTTCAATTCAATTGTGATTTGTATTTATTAGATTCTAATTGTTTGAGAATTCGTTTCTTTACTTTGATGGCCATCGAGTTCAACATAATAAATGACGAAAAGCCTTCGTTCAACTACACAACGCAATATGTTGATTTCGATGGGCTCAGTTTAAATAATTGGGGAGAACCAATATCCACTACCATCATCATCATATAGATAGTGCCCTCCACGAAGACGCGCCCCACTCTTCGTACTAATCGCTAGTAGTTATCGCTAGTTAATACCGCTAGTGTTTTAGTTTTTTGATACACACTAATTACCTACTAATAAGTAATTACTGTGTATCGACAAAACTGAAACACTAGCGGAATTTTGCACACTTGTACTGTAAGCGATTAGGAAGAAGAGTGGGGCGCGTCTTCGTGGATGCCGCTATCTGTACCAAATCACTCATATTGCTAGCCTTTACCTATCTAACAAATCGAAAATGTGTATTACATTTTAAAAGCTCCAAAAATGGTAACAGGAAAGCAACTGCTCTTAAATAATGCGCTATGCATTATTTGAGAGCTGTCGTGCCACAAGCGTCGCATAATATATTGTATGTGGGAAACATACCTACTTACCGCTGTCACGTCGACTTAGGTGACTACTCACGTCGCAGACGGGAAAGCAAACAGCTGACACCCTCTGTTTCCCTAGTACAACCAAACCAATATTCAACTTAAAAATTAAACATATATTTTCGTATCCATTTTAATTATTCCAAAGAGAAATCATAATACGTTAAATACAACTTTGTCGTATAATTTTTGGTGCAAGTTAGTCCACAAGTTGTTATTAAATTATCAAAGTTCCGTATGTGCCAAACGTAAAGTGAAAAGTAACGTTACCTCGAAACTTTGTTTTGAACTTGTGGCTGCTGTATAAATAAGAGTTTACCAGAATAAGCGTGTTATTGTACTGTTGGCGGGATTAATTTTAAGCTTAGGTATGCTCTTGAAAATAAATATATGAATAGTGTTGACCTTAGATTTTTACGCATGACCTAAATACTACTGAATTTATGAAAATGTAGTAGGTATTATGGGGAGTCATAAACTATAGAAATGTCTATCATGAAAAATGAGAAGGTAAAATTCTCATGCAGAATTTTTCCATTTCACCGCTCGCGCTATTAAAAAGAAGAAAATAATCATTTACCTTCGGATTCTGACGTATTCTATTGAAGTTTCATCTATCTAGACAAATGCTAGTCGTTGTCAACCTTCCTTTACCATTAGAAAGCTATTGTTAGACTTCTTTCTAGGTCGGTAAGTAATCATTCATTGTTGTTGAAAAAATATAGAAAGACTTTTTTATCATGAGTCTACTGATTTTTTTTGCCTTCAATTTCATGTGGGGCTGACATACTTTGTCAATTTAGCGAAAGTCAATATTTTAATCAAATTGCATTTCATTGAATATAAAATTCTTCGTTAAGGGGCTTACAGGACCTAAACGCAAAAAATGCAAGTTTTAGAAACAATAAAACTATATGATCGCCTACAGTAAAAAAAATATATGATATTCTTCAGGATAAATGCTAGGAAGATAGTGTGTTGAAAACATAATACAACTTATTTGGTACGATAGAAAAAAATCATGAAGATACCTCTAAAAACTTTTTTTTTACAACAAAAATCATACTAATATACAAACAATCATTATGATTTTTTGTCAGATTATTCTACAAGCAACATACTAAAACTCTAGTGTTTTATTTTTTTTGTCCGAACACTAGATTTTTCGTTGAGTTATCGCGCTTCTCTTTCTTTTCTATGCAGTCCGACAAAGACCGCGCTTTAGGTCATGTAGTCCTCTTAATGCTGCACCATATTAGTAATGTAAGTATCTAAAGGGGCTCGTGGCTAAATAAGCTGCACGGGTAGATCGAAGGTTATGCTACGCTTGCAGCGGTCGGTTCGTGGATGGGACCATTACATATCGAGCTTTCCAAGGCACGGTAGGGGCCGTGCTTCGGAAAGCACGGTCCTGGCTGTCATTCGTAGATTTTTGACGTGTCTTTGACAGTCGTTATGGGTAGTCAGAAGCCCAAAACACTGACAACCAGTCTTACCAAGGGGTATCGTGTTACCCAGTACCTGGGTTATGGAGGTCAGATAAGCAATCGCTCCATGTAAAATGCTGGTATTCAGCTGCATCTGGTTAGACTGGAAGCCGACCCCAACATAGTTGGGAAAATGCTGGGTAGATTGATTACTAACGTGTCTATATGAAATCTCCTTCAATCTATGTGTAAGAGACTTGTTATAGAGTGAATTACTTTGGTAGATTACTATACAAAATAATATCTGTTTCAATACTAATTTGCACAGAGAAAATAATTTAATGCGAGCAAAAACAACATACAGATTTCATCGCTACAGGTAAAAATAATAACCGAAGTTATCGGGAAAAAAATATCGCACAACACACGCCATTTTATTGAGAACACTGGTCGTATTTTCCAACAGTTCATTTAACCAAGCCACGTAGTACAAACTACATTCTTTGCTCATACCACAGATATAGAGAAACATAAATAAGTATGGCAAGCTGGCGTTTTCAGTGTACGATGGCGTTTGTAGGAAAATGTGCAAGTTTTTCATTCGATTTATTTATTTTTATTTATTTATTAAATCTTTATGCACAAGTAAAAACTGTACAAAGGCGGACTTAATGCCTTAGGCATTTTCTACCAGTCTACCTTAGGGTGATACAGAGACAATACACAGTAGGTGCTATAACAGAGAAAAAAAAATATATAGATATATATAAGAAAATATTTCTAACTACGATATAAGAATATATACATATATACATACATACAACAAAATATAGGAAAAAAGTTATGAGACAAACAAGAAACCCTCCAACAACTTAATTCTGAGACGAATCTGCCAACTTCTTGTGTATATGTTCTCGAGCTTTCACTTTAAACGTGAACTGATTAGTTACCGTCCTGATATTCTGAGGGAGCGCATTCCAGAGGAAAACCGCCTGGACAAAGAAAGAAGATTTTATAAAACCAGAGCGATGAGAAGGACAACGAAGAAGACGATTTAGTTTTAGTTACGACTCCCTGTAATAGTCATTTGAGAGTTTTAAATTAATCTGAGAATTTTACAGCTAAACTGGCCGGGTGCGCGATGGTATCCCGTTGTACCGTATGCACTATTGACCTGCACCATCAATGGTGCAGAGGAGACTAACTAGTTTCGTTTGCACCATTCTCAATGGTGCAAATGAGACCATACTATCAATGCAGTTTCATTCATTCATTAATGGTGCAAACGAAACAGGTTAGTCTTCTCTGCACCATTGATGGTGCAGGTCAATGGTGCATGCGGTACAACGGGGATGGTATTTCCCATCGAAAAAAGTTACGAACTGCCAAACGTCCGTCATTTTAACCCCTTTAGGAGATGAATTTTCAAAAACCCTTCCATAGTGCTCACCTTGGTTATCTAAGTTACTTTTGTGCAAAATTCCATGCTTCTAATCCCGCGGTTTAGGATGTGCGTAGTTTGCCAGTGAATGAATGAATTTAAGATGTAAGTAAATTGATGCTACAATCAACGTGGTCACCTACTGGGCTCAAACCAAGTATATAAAAAAAAACGAGGAACAGTACCACCGACACCAAAAGAAGAAGTTATAAGTAGATGTTATTTGAATTAATTATTTTGCTTAGCTTTTACTTAAATTCCAAATATGTATAATGATATATTTCGCTCAAAAACCTTTTAGAAAACTTCCGAGTTCTGCTTTACATCTGCGTTCACACATAGTTTGTTCAACACATACAATATCACAAGCCATTATCGATAGAAAATTGTTTAATGGGCGGCACTGATTGGCTGGCTCAGCTCTTAGTCAGTTCCAATATTTAAGCTTGGCGCACTCTGTTGCTTTGTTTTGATAGGGGAATCTTTATTGCACCCTTTCAATCGGCTAACAATCCTAAATAAGCATAGTAACTAAACTGTAGTACCTAGTGTAGGTGACTTGACCTAAACTAACATTAATTGAAGCGTAAAATGTATATTGTATAGTTCTCTCGTATTCGTTTCAAATTAAATTGTAGACTAAAAACTGTGTTTTACTAGTCAGCACAAAAGTTCTAATTGAAAAAGGTCTCTTTTAAAGGTTGTTACGATTCTCAATAGTTAACTTTTTGCAGACAGCAAAATAATACGGTGTTGTGAAAATGTGACTTTAGATTCTGTTTTTACTTATTTCATTTGCATTTCGATTTGAAACGGTTGTAGAATAGCTATTTTCAGACTGAATATTTTGGGTGATTTCATTGATTGTTTTCAGCGTTTTTTATTAAAAAATTAATATCGATTGACGTTAATTGAATTAGTACGAGTAGCTATCTACATGGTCAAGTAAGCTCCGCTGTGGTCATTGCTCACTAGTCGCACCGATGCGATGTGTGGATAACTACGACAAAAAAAGTACTAGGTAAATAGTACAATGAATACTACAATTACTATCTCTTTTAATTTGAAATAACGAGTCGTTCCATACATCCTTGAAACAAAAGCATCGCACAAATAACAACACCTACAACGAGCACGGAACGCAATATTTTATAACCGAACAAAATGAAATTTACTACTGCAAGGTAACACTGTGAACGATTAATACCCTCTTTCGTTCAGCCCGCTGGTCTGAACGAACCTAATGAACATAAACAATAAAATCACAAAAGACGAGTGAATTGAATTTACCGTCTATTGTCAGGCCGTACAAATTGGTTCCTCTGGCCTCACAAAGGGTGCTAGTGTTAGGTTTAAATTTGACCGGCGCACTTTGGGGCCATTGGCTTTAAAAGCCGAAAACTCAATTAATGGTAAAATTGGCTGCGCGGTTTCTGAACACGAGTCGTGTCGGCTGGGTCAAGAATCGAGTTCGTCGTGTGCCACTTCAATGTGGGAGTCAAATAGTTTTGAACGGCGAACATGCAGAGGAATTTTGTAGGAGTCTTTGGTCAACTAATGCCTATGTCTATCTATATATAGAAAGACAACTAGTTACCCTATTTAAACGAAGATTACCTATTTAAATGAAAACCGTACACCACTCTATGCCGTACACCTAGATAATAATAAGCAATTAAGTACCTATACGTCAGGCATAATCTAAAACAAAAATAGTTCTTATTACTTAGTTCCAAGTTTCTATTATAATTCGTAATCTACGTAAATTAAACATTCATAATAAATGTTCAATTTAACTACAAGATAACTGTAATTAAGCAGTTATTATTAGGTTTATAACGTAAAAATCGACTATTACATGCCACTATTGTATGTTACGTACCAAACTATGTATCAATCATTGATCGCCTTATCACCAATCGGGTATCGATTCCATTTTTTAGGAGCATTTGGTCTGTTTCTCATGGTTAAAGTAGGTATCGAGTAATTTGAATAATGACTTAAGTACGGTTAATGATAGGCAGTTTATCAATAAAGTATCAGGCACTTTCGGTATACTAATACCGTGACAATGCAAGTTGAATGTATGAAATAGCATTATTGTTCGAGGAATCTATTTAGGAAATAAAAACAATTTTAATAATAATATGCTTTTATTATTCTCTTTGGTTTTGTAAGCGGTTAGTTCTCTGGACATGAAGTCCTATAGAATCCTAAAAACATAATTTAAAAGTTTATGGAAAAGGAAAAAATGGGGTTTTCACAACACATGCTTGAAAAGTTTGTCCCATGGCTTTAATACCAGCTTTTATGAATTTCATTCGAATGTCGTTGTTTTGACTCAAGAACATAATCATTAAAGAAAGAAAGAAAGAAAAAAAGTTTATTTGGACACAGTTCGTGAAACACAAAAAAACTGAATAAAAAAAATAAGAAAAATAGGTTTCAGTCAACAATAGTTAATTACATTTTAGAACCATTACTGAAATGCTAAAAAAAACGTAATTCTAAAATATTTATTTTATTTAAAAACATTTTATACCTCACATTTCGTTCAGCGGAAGTAAATAAAAAAATATTTCATAGAGAAATCTGCAGGCTCATCTATGACTACGCAATACCCTGTGCGGTTGGGTGCTAGTCATTTGTTTTAACCCGCGTCCCCTTTCACCACGGATATCTATGCCTTTGCCTTATGCCTTTTTTTTTTTTTATAGGACCATGGGATTGTCACTAACGAAATTGTCGGGGTGTACCTATTCGAGTTTACCTTTTTTCCATAAAAACCAAAAGAACCATCACGCCATAACCTCTCCCTTTTCTTTGTAATCCTTAAATCAAACTGAAGAATTCAATTTCAAGTTCCTATAAATCCTATGGTCTCACGAAATTCGTAAACAGCTTGGAAACTTTGAATGCTTTGAAACTTTAGGAAGAGCAGCGCACATGCGAAGCATACTTGTAAGTTATTTGAGCTACTTGTGTGTTTTTATTGCTTACTTAGTTATGCCAAGAGTTGAAGCCAATTTCCTTGGAGTACGTGTTTTAATAACGGTTGCATACATCCTTTTGATTTTCTCTTTAGATTTTACAGCTTATGTAGTAAGTAATACTACAGACAAGGTCTTGTGCTGACCTCCTGGGTCAGCACAAGAGGTCAATATCTGTAAAGCATGACCTTGTTCCAAAGTTTAAAAAGTAATCAATTCGAAGGTGGCAAGACGATTTGAATAAACTCAAATTAGATATAGGCAAATTAGATATACCAAAGAGGTAAACCTAGTTTTATTATGTTAAGTTCTACTCAAGGATTCCTTTAATGTAACCCGCGATATTCAAAATTTATTTTCAAAAACCGTAACAATTTTTGAATTTCACACGCTTTTAACCTAAGTACCTAATGCTTGACAAATTCTCAGCTTGCAATTCTCAATTCAAAAACTGGGTGTTAGTCGTCTTGCCAGCTGTAACTGTTAACCCCGCATTCTTTAGTTTAAGAAGTGAGTCCTCAATTTTCGGATTACGACACCACTTTTTTTTTGTAAATGTAACTCTTTACTAACCATGAACCTTTTTGTCGTAGGAACTTCACCTTCGTGGGAGCAGTTCGTGAGGGAGTCGTTAGTGCAGGCAGCGTGGCCCGTGGCGTTGGTCGCTCCGCCCAGGCGGGCCCTCACAGTGGACCACCAGTGAGTACCATTGTTTATGTAGCAGAGTGTGTGGGAGATGTGTGTGTCCGTTGATATACTGATTGATTGCAGGGGACAATGTAGTGGTTGAATTTACTCTACACAGAGGCACCGTTCATAGATTTTTAGGACAGTATACTCTAGCTTTTATTTTTAAGTTTCTTATTTTCGAAAGCAGTAATAAAATATGAAATGATCTGAACATTTTCCAAAGCTATTAAATATTATTTAACCAAGGTCCTTGCAAAATAAAAATTGTACAGTTAGTTATAGCAATTAACTAACGTATCATTGCATAAATGGTTGAGATTTTTTAGAATACGAATCGATAGAATTTTATAATAATTTTTTATTTTTATTTTTTGAATTTATTTTTTTAGAATTATGAAATTCTACCGATTCGTATTCTAAAAATTCTCAACCATTTATGCAAAGGTACAGCTAAGTGCTATAACTGACTGTACTCTTATGTAACATTACTACATACATTTACATGCAATAAGTAACATAACTCCTTCCAAAAAGCAATTCAGAGACGGAGTTTGATCGATATCTCAGTCATACGATAAACGTGTCGCTTTTACCACAGCCGCAAGCCGGTGCGAATTCTCAAAGAATATTACAATAATATTTTGAAAATAGGTTGTGAGACACGAGAATCGAGAAATAGCGAGCATTCGATTTGTATTCCGATACTTTGACGAGGCAAATCGCATACACATGTTACATTTTTAGGAAAACACGATTGAATGGAATCCGTGGAGCCGTAAATACAGCTGTACAATGTTTTTCATAAAATCATGAACCGCGTGTGGAAAATGGACAATAGAAATGCGAAATATTTTTAATACGTTACGTATAAATGAAATACAGAATCATGGGTGAAAAATTGATCCCTACCTATGGGTATTCGAGGGTCTATTGTGAGCTTAGTAGGTACGATAAGGTACGTGAGAACATCTCAATAGGTTTTGTTCCCAGATTAAAACGTCGCGATTCATAAGAATTTGGGCACTCTAGGGTATACATGATTTATGAGACTCAATTGTTATCTAGATTGTACCTTTTGATAAAAAGGTTCATGAAATATAGCACGGGGTTAAATGAATCCCTTTCTGTCTAGGTACAGTCACCAAAAGAGATAAGTAACCAGGGACATCAGATATAGATGAAGTTTAGTTGGAAACCGATGGATGTTTTCGAATGAAATTTAATTTGAGGCCTCTTCCAAGCTGCGCTACAACACCCTGTCCTCCGCCTTCCGCATCCATTCTGTCCCAGCCACCTTCTTTAGGTCGTCTGTCCATCTAGCTGGGGCGGTTCTAACTAAACTTCAACTATATCCGACGACTCTGGTTACTTATCTCTTTTGGTGATCATACAATGTTGTAGAAAATGCATGTGTAATGTTACAGACAAATCCTTTTGAATTAGTAATCATCTAGGTCCTAGATCATTATTAATTCAAAAGGAGTTTTGTCGGTCCTAGATTCTAGGAGATTGTTATACATATGAAAATATTAATATGAAGTCGCGAAGGTTTTTACGTTATTCTCCAATATAGACCTTTATGTACGTAGAGTTAAAAAGTTAATTTTCATAAGTATCTTTGCTTGGAAATGATACCTAATAATCAAAATACCTATTTGATAAAACAATTTAGAAAGAGCCATTATGAATATACCTAAAGGTACCAACAAAATATTGAGGTTTAAAATATACCACCTACATAATGTGCAACGCGCATCACTAATTATTATTTGTACCGTTTCTAATTACCTCCATTTAGTTAAATACGCGCCAATTAGGTTACACATTTTTTATTGGTTAATTGCTGTTGCAAAAGTATACATAATATATTGATTTGTAAAACGAATGCGTTTTTTTTATACTTATTAATAATAGACTGGCAATGGCGAGATGCCCACAATCGCAGCAGACCGGGAAAAGGGGAAAGAGGGAAGGGAGGCCGGCCCTGCAGTGAGACAACACAGGCTCATAATAATAACACAAAGGTCCGGGACCCGAGGGCCCCGAGATAATATGTGAAATATTTTTTTTAATTAATAATAATAATACTAGACTGTAATGTCCCACAGCTGGGCCAAGACCAACCTCCTTTCTTTCTATAGGTCACGATATTCATGCCAATGTCTAAGAAAGACGTCTAAGTTGTTCCGCCATCTGTCATCTTTCAGGACACCAATCTATGGGTAGGTGCATACCGTCCACAGCTTGTTCAGCAAGTGGCAGATAGCCCAGATAATGATATGGGTACTCCGAATTTACATTTCTGAATACCCTATTTTCTTTTTCCAATTTATGTTTACCAGATACTTCGCACTGAGACAACATAAATATCGGGAACAAATTCACCGCGCCTGAAACAAAACTTTTTACAGATCGCATCACTGTAAATCATGAACTTTGATCAAAAAAGTTGTAACACACTAAACCAGTATCATCACTTTGTAATCTAACTACAATAAAATATAGCAGGGAATAAGTTTCAGCAAGTTTTTATTCCGATCTGGTAACATGAGAAAAACAACAAAATGAGTTTGTTTTCTTGGTAAACAATCAAGTAGTTTATGTTCAGGATTCAAGCAGATGAAATATCACATAAATGTTGGAGCCCATAAACTATGGTTTGATGTTCTGCTGCTTACAAGCTCGTACCTGCATCAGTTTTTCTGGCACTAAGTGTAACTACGATTAGCAGGCAAGGTGGATAACATTGTGGACTAAAATGTATCGTTTATAACAAAAGTGAATGCATTTAACCATTCATCTAATATCACCCTGGGGAAAAGACAAACTATATTGGTAATCAACGCAATGCACGTTTTCGGCGCAAATTCATGAAAATTAATCAACCTTGTGTAACATTCATGCGCTCAACGTATTTATTTTCAACAAAGTTAGAATGTACGCCCAGTACCTGAACCGTTAAAACAGTTGGAGGTCTGCTTACCCCCTGGGGAGTAAAACACGTGCAAAACACAGGTGAACTTACTTGTTCTAAATGTAAAATTGGGTCAGAAGACCCAATTTTACATTTAGAACAAGTAAGTACAAATATTTATTTCGTACACAATTTTATAAAATGTCATCGTTACGTGAAAGTTGTGTTTTTTTTTTTACCCACGCGTTTGTAAATAGAGACAAAATAAGTTATTCAAACTACAACAAATTGTAATGGAAGGTACACATAAAATTGAAATCTCTAGAGGTCATGAGAAGTAACTCTTTGAATTGCCGAGTGAACCCTGAGGGTTAGCAATTTATATGATACGATGTCTACAAGATAAAATATGGCGGAAGTCAATTCATGCTATAAAAGTATGGATTCCCTTTCAACGACAAAACAAAAGAACTCGAAAGTTTAATAATGCTACAAATTATATTTCAAAGTTCTCATTAAAATCAATAAAAGGAAAATTGACCTTCAAACATGTTTAATTTATAAGTCACAAAAGAAAACGTTGCAACTGACAGATTCTTAATGTTGTTAATCATTTTATTTTCGTCATTTATGACGGGGACCTTATTTCGAAATAAATCACTGAGAGTGTAAATAAATGGTTTAAAGGCGTGCCTTTAAACCATTACCCACCACCACCAACCACCAACCATTACCAACCAACCTTAACTATTACCTGCAGTGATAAAAGCCAATGACCAAATATGGTGCAGTTTTTTTTTGTCGCGGCCATCGATCAAACGTTATTAATTAGATGGAGAATTTTATGAAGAACCAAAGTTAATATGGGGTAACACAACCTAACATCAGTCCGAACCGAGTTATATAGAAAATATTAAAAATATATCCAAAAATGGTGCAGTTTTTTTTTTTCGCGGCCATCGATCAAACGATATTAATTAGATGGAGAATTATATGAAGAACAAAAGTTCATATGGGGTAACACAACCTAACATCAGTCCGAACCGAGTTATATAAGAAAATATTAAAAATATATCCAAAAATGGTGCAGTTTTTTTTTGTCGCGGCCATCGATCAAACGTTATTAATTAGATGGAGAATTATATGAAGAACCAAAGTTAATATGGGGTGACACAACCTAACATCAGTCGGAACCGAGTTAAATAGAAAATAAATAAATTAAAAATATATATGTTTTTACTTATTTATCATCTAAAAGCAGGTATCGTATTACCCAGTAACTGGGTTGTGGAGGTCAGATAGGCAGTCGCTCCATGTAAAATAATGGTGTTCAGCTGCATAGACTGCTTAGACTGGAAGCCGACCCCAACATAGTTGGGAAAAGGCTAGGCAAATGATGATGATCATCTTAAAGCAGGTTTGTACCTACAGCAATAGAGTTTATGTCTCAAACTAGGATTTTTTATCTATGCCTGAGCCTGAGCCGACCGTTGCGCGTCGCGTTTTGTGAATATCTTATTGTCTGACCTGTGCTTTGTGTTTTGGACTGAGTTGAAAGGATTCCAAACATGGAAAACTTGGGATGTGTCTCTTGTCAACACACTTTAAATCGCAGTAACAATCGCCAGAGAAGATCTACTACACTAAATGAAGAATTTATGCAAACACATGCATATTTATACAAACATACATACATACATACATACGGGTCGAATACAGAACCACCTTTTTGAAGTCGGTTAAAAAGATTTAAAACGGCCTTTTCTTTTTTACACCTTCGAAAATAGTAAGACATTGTTTTAATTGCTCTATTTCACAAATGAATTAACAATTTATTGAAACGCCACAACATAATACATAAAAAAGTAAGAAGTACAAACAAACTTAATTACAAGCCATACCGCCGTTAAACCCGCGATGGTTTATGTGATATGTGGAATTGTTCACAAATATTTGTAAACTGTTTTGATTAATAAAAAAAATAAAAAATAAGTGAAGCGATCTCTTCCAGATAACCTTGGATGGAGAGGAATAACACACAATAACATAGATGGTGACTTATCTCTTTCATCTGTTTATCTAGATGATTTCTTTATTTCTTACATAAAAATTCAAGTTCAAATATATCATCTCGGACTGCATTTGTCGAAAAATCTTTTATCAATTCATTTTTGTGATAGGCTTATCATATACCGACAAATATTACAACGATGGCCGCGGTAAAAAAAAAAATGCACCACTTCCCATAGTGATTTGGTCATTGTCTTTTGGAGTGACATATTATACCTTTTTGGCATTCATTAATTACATTTCGTGTCAAGAATTAACGTTATTATTGCTTGTTTTATTTGTTTCACCGTGATCATTTTGTGTTTTTAAGAGGCCTTATACAATTTCATATGACACGTAGAAATAATGTTTCTGGTGGTTAAATACGGTTTCTATTACCTTCATATCTTCTAATGTATGAATATGACATAAATAACTAAAATAATTTTAATTTCGGAAGTCATTTAGTCATTCAGTAGATAAGAGTTATATGGTTCCTGAAGAGAGTCACAAGATTTATACATAGGGTATCAACATTTCAGCCGAAAGACGTCCACTGCTGGACATAGACCTCCCCAAGCATCGCCACTTCGACCGGTTCTGTGATTCTCATATCCGGCGAATTCCTGCGGCCTTCACAAGCTTGTCGGTCTACCTCCTGGGAGGCTTTCCAACGTTATGTCTTCCGATACGCGGTCGTCACTCCAGAACCTTTCGGCCCATCAACCATGTATCAAAATACCTAAGGCCTACAAAATACCGAAACACTTATTCCTATGAAGTGGAATGAGTAGATAAACACAAATAATGTGTTGCCTACAAGGTAGAATGAACTAACGAACGACTGGCAAACTATAGCAATTGTCGGAGGGGATCCTTACGGCCCTTTCCTTCCTATACAAACTTGTTTAAATAAGGACTCTAGTTAATGAATTATTTATTACAGAGCTACATGAAAATGCTTTAAGTAGCTCGTTTCGTTTAATACGATCAGCTATTCAACATGGATATTATTCTGGAATAATAAACGTAGGGACGTAAGGAATAGTTTAGTGCGTTTGTGGTATCCGTATTTGCTAGCAAAGTATAGGCCATTATTTGCCTATCGGTGGGGCCCTAGGAGGTACCAAAGGGCTTCAAAACTGACGTTCTCTTGTCCATTCTTCTTCTTCGTGTCGCTGGCACGACAGTTTTCAAATTATATGGGCCCAAAACTTCGCCACTTCCACGGCGTTATCGGTGGCAGCGCATACGTCACTTTGGGTGCACGTTTTGGGGCAGTCTTGTCCATTAATATTTAGGTGTCAAACTGTGATCACCAAATCCTCGACCAAGTATGGTGGTCATAGTGTATTCACGTCTGACATTGAGTTGGCAGTAGAAACCTAAAACATTCAAATAACACTGTTTTAATTTCTCCTTTCAACAAATAAATTGTTTTCGTAAGTCAACTCCTACGATGAAGCTGACACAAACAGATGCAAAAGTTCATAAACAAATAAGAAAAATGAAAGTTAATTTCAGCACAGACGGAGAAAGTATATTCAACGATTCGACGAACTAATTTTTAGACAAGGTTTCCAACATAAACAGCAGTTCAATGACATTACAAAACACAAAATACCAATTACCTTGGCTGTCTTGGCCTTTGGTCGTATTTTGGCTAGAGTTTTTAGATGCATTCATAGTATCATTTATTCCGATCCCCTTAGAGACGTCTCAGCTCAAATTCACAATGTTTCATGCTCATCCCCAATTTGTTCACGGACTTGCAGACATAGTTGTAAACAATTTACTATTCAGACGTAGTTCGGTGAAATGTGCACGTGCAGTCACGAACGGCACGGAAATTAGGTGTCTCATGGACGTTGGGACACTGGTCGACAGTGGGTGACAGTGGGCGGCGTGCTGAGCACGGACGCTGCGGCTAACCGACGTCATAATAATTATGTGCGACGCCGCTGGAATGAATGTGGACAACGAAGTTATTGCACTATTGTGCAAGACGTCACAAATGGCGTATGTCCGGAAATTATTGTAATTAAACTAACAGTCTTACAATAATTTCGATGTCGGATTTCATGAGGTTCTTAGTTTTCGTATAACCACTATAAATATTTTTTTCTAGTTTAGTGAGATAATCATAAATCTTTATTTATATCAACATCATATTACAGGCATTGATTAATATAAAATAGAGAAGGGTGTCTGAGATGGAGGATTTCTGAGTTACTGATCACCCGGCTCTCTTAGATAGAACATGTTACTGATCACCCGGCTCTCTTAGATAGAACATGTTACTGATCACCCGGCTCTCTTAGATAGAACATGTTACTGATCACCCGGCTC
Source organism: Hydraecia micacea (assembly GCA_914767645.1). Classification (NCBI taxonomy): domain Eukaryota; kingdom Metazoa; phylum Arthropoda; class Insecta; order Lepidoptera; family Noctuidae; genus Hydraecia; species Hydraecia micacea. The sequence goes on along the minus strand of OU611779.1, from coordinate 5,755,060 downwards.
TCTTAGATAGAACATGTTACTGATCACCCGGCTCTCTTAGATAGAACATGTTACTGATCACCCGGCTCTCTAAGATAGAACATGTTACTGATCACCCGGCTCTCTTAGATAGAACATGTTACTGATCACCCGGCTCTCTTAGATAGAACATGTTACTGATCACCCGGCTCTCTTAGATAGAACATGTTACTGATCACCCGGCTCTCTTAGATAGAACATGTTACTGATCACCCGGCTCTCTTAGATAGAACATGTTACTGATCACCCGGCTCTCTTAGATAGTACATGTTACTTCAGACAACGGTTAGATTCAAGATATTATGGAATAAAAGTTTAAAATTGTAATGAAGTATGTACAAAATTCAGAAACAAAAAATTCGAAGAAATATACTAATTATGTATAATAATCTCTGATACATCCTTAGGTATTTTGGAACTGTGCCAGAAAATTTACTTAAGACGGAAAAATATATTTACAGTACCCCATTTATTGTTATTATCTTCGAAGCTTCCAAATTTCACGAATAAGGTATCACTAATCTGATTTATCTTAATCGGACGTGGAACGTGATAAATTATTGCGACACATCTAATAAATACATATTTATGAGCAGAAATTGGAATTAAGTAATTTTAACAGGATTAACTCTTAAACATCTGCTTGGATCATACAAAGGAATCCGAACACTGAACAATAATTATGGCTGATTGATTATTATGGCGTCACGGATATGAGAAGCTGTAGGTGTTATCTATTGACTAAGTCACTCTTAGAAGATGTAGTGACAAAAATTTTAAAAAGTAGTTTAGAAGATGAGTGAAAGGTGACTAACAAAATATAGTTAGGTATTTACAACGCAGATGTGAGTGGAAACGCCTCTGGTAATGTTCTTTAGAAAGGTCAGGTGCGTAATATTGGAAACCCGCGTGCGTGTTTGACCAGATGTATGAACGTCAACAAAAGGAGTATGTAAGGATTGTAGCAGGTGGCTTTCTGTAGTTCCTACTTACTCCCAAAGGAAAAGGCATGAGTTTATGTACCTATGTGTATATCATTCTTGTCGGCATTGCCTTTTACTTCGGCTACAATTAAGCTACCCTGCGAGGTAATTGCGTAACACACTAACAGTAGCAATGGCTTTCATTTTGACAGTTCAACAACATTCATTGCGTTATTTACGTTATTGAGCAGACAAATGAAGAATATATAAAGCGATGAATTAGCAATATCCTCCAAAATGATACAGATTGAGGTTGACAGTGTGTTTGTTACGCAATTAGGAAGCAGGATGATAATTTTATATCTACCTAGTACTTACCAGTTTAAGTTAGGTATATATAGTGTAATTTAAAAAGTTGATTCCAATTGACTACTATTCACTTAATAAAGTATCTCAAAGTTTGTTATAGAAATTGAGAAGTTTAATTACTTACGATAAATGATTTTATTTCTGTAAGTAGGTTGGTACAAACACTTTTACACGTCACTCATATTTTAAAAACTAGATGAGGTCGGCGTTTCCTATCTGATTACTCTGAGAAAAAAGGCCAATACAAACTCATAGGTCACAGTCTCTTTTAAAGTCCAGACATTATTATTTTAACGAGCACGTTTAATTAGGACTAAATAAACGTAAGTCCATCAAAGATAGCAAGAATTTTAATAGGAAAAAGACCTCAAAAGCGAGAAAATACTTGATGGTGAAAACAAGCAAAGTTGGTACCTAAGTATACAGTTTTTAAGAATTACTTTCGCATAATAAAAACTTAATTTAGATCAAGAATTTTCCGACATCTGGCTACGGAATGCTAATAGATTTTGCCCGAAGGAAAATCATTATCAACTTACATACTTATTTTTTTACCTACTTACTTTTATGGGTTTCAGAAAGGTTCAAGATCTGAAAATACTTTCCGTAATAATAAGATTGGAATTTCGAAGATCGGTCTCTGTTTTATTGTAATCCAAGTTTAAGGACTAGATAATCCAATTCAATCCTCTTAGCTGTTTGGAACGCAAACTATAATTAATTTTACTGTGAGAAAGATTTTTGATAATTTAATGTTATTTTTTAATAAATACGTCTTCTTCAACATTTTTTAGTTTTAAATAGAAACTAAGTAAACGTTCTGACTTGGAAATCAGTTTTTTTATTCTGTGGAAATGGAAATTTTTTAAGTAATTATGTGAGTGATTGTTTCCTTCACAATGTGAAATGTGACGTTTAGACATTCTTATCGCTGTTATTACGTCATTGTCGTATTATAAAACGCTAACGAATCCAAGAATTCATTGAGCATTTTTAATTATAACACAATAAGCCCAGGTCGCACGAGCGTGTTTTTCCCGCGGCGATTCTTCTCCGCGCACTGGATTTTCAACGCACTCACTGCTTAGAGCCAAGATTTAAAAATCCAACAGTGTGTTTATTTCACGCGTTGATATGCGCTCTGTTATATTTTAACCGCTCGGCTCAACACCGAGAGTTCAAAATCCAGTGCGCGATAAAATCCCGCCGCGATATTTTTACGTCCGTGCGTACGTGCGCTAACATGGAGAAGGAACGTAACAGTCTTTCCTGCGATGTTTTCCGTTTACTTCATTTGTGTTCAGTTCGCAGGTAGTTTGCAGTTTCCGTTAGGATGTATAGTATAGTTTCTAAATTTGTCTAGTTAGCTCGGAGATTTAGACGAAAACAAACATTACTTGAACAAAATGTTCTTGTATATCGATTTTATTCAATTTAGAGCGGCCATTGTTGTTTAAATCTTTGGCAAATTTAGAAACCGGGTAAAAGAAGTGAAAGTGAAGTGAAAGAAACCGACTATAGGTGTAGGTATACTTGTGTCTAAGCAATCTTAAACAAAGTGAGATGAACATCTTAACCTTGTCTGACGGCCTTGTCGAGTAGATACTTTAGTCAATGAGTTCTTTTGGGGCGCTCTTGCGCTATTCATTTAACCCCTAAACTCGGGCCACCGACACACATTGTTGTTCGTTTCCGCTCCAGCGCAACCTGTGAAAAGAAAACCCTCTTTATGTTGATTGAACGTTGGACATGAATACTAATATGTGTACCTACACTCAACAAAATTCAAAAGCGATTTTCTGGTGAAATAACGATTGCAGACCTATTTTATAATAGTACCTATGGGTACAAAATACTATGGTGGTTTGTATAATAATTAATATTATAAAGAGGTTAAATTTGTGTTTGTACGTAGGGGGTAGGTAATCTTCGGAACTACTGATTCGATTCCAAAATTCTTTTACTAAGAAAGAAAGATAAACAAATAAAAAGTGTGAAGTCCGATGTAAGAAAATGACCGATGTCCGATGTACTAATGGGAAGCGAGTGTCAGAGGACTCAGAGGATATATTTATTTTATGTTAGAACAATAAAATTCACGCGGACGAAATCGAAGCTAGTATTAACATAAAACCACAATCAATACACTTTTAAAATTTGCTTAGTGAAAACATACCTAATGTTCGTGACTGCCTTTTAACTTTCCCCGATCATTGATGTGTATCATCAATAATCGGGGAAAGTTAAAAAGCCCACAAAAAAGTAGTTATAAAGAGAATGTGTGGAGCGGTTTTGTCTGAAGTCCTTTTAATCCAAGCCTCCATTGTGTGTAGCCTGTTCGATGGCCATATATTGAGGTAAAAGAGGCGGCTATTGTTTTATGGATAATCCGCAGCCAGCTCGTAAAAGGTAGAAAAAAGCTAGGTACTCGCCGCACAGGGAAACTTTAAAAGCGACGATTAATTGCAAATTGCGATCGCCCTGTAGTTAATATGTTTCTGCCTGATTCTTACCTGCTTTTAACCATAAAATAGCTCTCAAAGTAAAATAATATTGGGTGTGTTTGCTTTGTGTTTGTCTTTTGGAGTTTTGATTTCGATTCTCAAGTTAGCCTGAATGAAAGATAACTAATTAATTTTTTGTAGTTAATGGATTTACACATAATAAAGTATTAGGTATTTTATCCAGTGTATTAATTTGAAATTAAAATTTGGTCTTACAGATTATTAAATACCATCACGCCTGCAATCCCTGAAGGGTTAGACAGAGGTGTCCCTATAGTACACCCACATTTCGCCAGTTGTGTTTAAGTCCCATGTAACAGGAGGCGAGCCTATTGCCATCAACCGGGAACGAATCAAGACTTCGGGCTGCTATTGAGAAATTCCAGATGAAAAAACCCAATATCACTTTGTCCGAACTGGAATCGAACTTAAGACCTCATGCTCAGCAGTAGCACTGCGACAACTAGATAAACGTGGCAGTCTGCACAGTTTATTAATTCAGCTTTATTCAGGAATTGGAATGATGCCTAAAATTCACCGGAATTTGGTCTCCCGGGAATAATAAACAAACGCTAATGTTAGTAGTTATTTACAAACTTTCAATGTTATCTGTGTAATACCATGGCACCTCCGGGGATATGGTTGATACAAGGTCATGAATTTATAATCATGATCCTAATATTTGAGCAATAGTTTCAATGCCACTATAACTAGGCTAGATACCGTCAACCAACTAGGCGCCATTGTACATTAGAAATGACGACCTCCACCGTGGCCTTAAATGAAACTCGTCACCACCATAATCCAAAAATTTGCTAAAGCCCACGAACCGACCGACCACCGACATATGAATGTCGAGGAAGTCAGCTGCTAGACAACACGGACATAGTGCGTAGGCTAAAGAAAACTCAACCATTTGAGTTAGTGTAGTTTTTAAATAATAGTAAAAATACTGTTCTATAACATGTAACACATGAACAAAGTGTCTTCATTAATTTATCAGACCCTAAGAATGTGCCACGGAATTGTATACTGCCGTCATAAGGAAAATGGGAATAACTAACATTTTTTCCGAAATTGTACAAAAAACATTAGCAGATGGGCCTTTTTTTTTCTGATTCCGAATATGTACCTATAGAACTCAATTTCGGAAAAAAAATTTAGTAATGCCCTTTTTCCTTATGACGGCAGTATAAAAGTGCAAATTGACACTATTCTTAGTTATAACTAAATCTATCACGCAAAATATTAAGTTAGAGTTAATTGCTTATTATAGTCTATTAGGCTAGATTGTAATAAATAATTAAGAAAGGAAAAAAAACTATAACTACATAACTAGATAGCTAGGTACATTAACCGTGGTTTGAACTGAGAGTTTAACATCCGCCGTCAGTTTCGCTTTACTGAAAGCAGGGACACTAATGTGATTGCTTTTAGTAAGATCTACAAGATTTACGTTACAATTTAGTGCGAACTAAGTAAACGCTTTCCAACCTACGACATTTTGAGTTAAAACTGTAGGTACCTACTTATTAAAACCACTTTGTATTGTAACCTGCACCAAAATTGCGAAACATAATATCAATCTCAATCTGAATCATTTTGAAGGATATAGCTAATCCATTGCTTTAATGTTCGAAGAAATTGTCTGCTCAACAAAGAAAATAACGTAATGAATGTTGTTGAACTGGAGGTCCTACCAGAATAAAAATTCAAAATTTTGGTGAAAATCGCATTAAAATCTGTTGCGTAGATAAGAAGAACAACGTGGTCACGCGTTCCCACTGCTGGGACACAGGCCTCCTCTCTATGAAAGAGAGTGGGCCAGAATCCACCACGCAAGCCCAGTGCGGGTTAGTGGATTTTTGAATCGAGGACATGCTTCCTCACAATATTTTCCTTCACCGTTTTGAGAGCAGTGCTGATGAAATAAATTACACAAAGTAATGGCAGAAACGAAAATCGACTTTAATTTATAATAGACGTCGTATCTGTTTCCGAATCACTGGTTCAAACAATGCTTATTGCTAAGAAACATTTGTTTTCGATCTAGGTAATATTAATATCTGTCCCATTCCCAATATCTACACCTACACTGGATACATTATGTATGTAACCTAATACATACAAACATGTTCACAATTAATCCAAGTCAGCTCCTGTTCGTTAATTAATGTGGTAATGTTGTCATCAGAATGTTTGTTCATTTGATAAATTACCTACATATGCGAGGTTTTCGATCCATTTTCTAGCACCTTCCACCAGTATACGAGTACCTACTAACTATGGAGACTTTAGTATTTTTTACAAGGAACGACTGCCAGCCGACTTCTATAACCATATAAGTAAGATGTACATCTTACTCAAGTCAGTCGCCAAGTGATTTGAGGTTAGCCAAAGCCAAGCGGACAGAACCATCACGATTTTTTTAAAGTTGATAGTATTATTAATAAGGTTAATAGTCCGATCCAGCCTGTCCATTGCAGCCCCAGCGACGCCATAAGCCAAGGTCCGTACCCCACAGGGGGCGCCCTTAGCGTGTAGTCGCTTAATAATGAAACGTATAATACAAATACGCCTTTCATTTTATTATTCGACACGGTAGTTTATAAGAGCACGGAGCCCTTATAGCCCATTTCTAAGGTCGACACCTAGACTGTGAAAGAGCAATATTGCTGGAGAAATTGCGAAATTAATCTACATAGACCTTCAAAGTCTGTAACTATACCCTAGCTAGACTCAAACTCGAACTCAAACTCAAAGCATTTATTTCAATTAAACCATGTACAGGCACTTTTGAATTGTCAAAATTAAATAGTCGGTCAGTTATTCAGAAAGTTGAAGCTAGTTGGCCATTCCAAAACGTAGATCTCTATGGAGAAGAACGGGCAAGAAACACCATGGACACTCTTTTAAATCAAGATATTACAAAATCCTGGGTACATTATTCTTGTTGTAAAAAACACACAAATGAAGAAACAATTCAAAATATAAGATTAAAAATAAGCCTTGGCAGTTACTATAAGTAGACAAATCTTATTGCCTTTAACACTGCTATAGAACAGTCTACCCTGACGTCGCCAGCTACTTTCTTACATAGGAGAGTCGCTGTACTCTTTATTCTCTTATAAACTCGTCCACAGAGCTCAAAATTCTCGTAAAATAAATATTTGTACGAGGAATAACTCTGATGATTTTGTAATTATTTGAAGGCTTCCACAGACAGGCGCGACGCGGACGGTGCGACGCGGACGCGATTCCGGTATAACGATTTCCATGAAGTTCATAGAAATTGTTCTATCTACTAGGGTCTAAAGTCGCGTTGCGCTGTCGCGTCGCACTTGTCTGCGGGAGCCTATGGGCGTAGATAAAACGGGCTTGAAGTCTTCGTGAAACTAATTCTATTTCTACAAGTTGTAATCTAATGTTGCCTGAAACAACCTGTAAGATGGTTTATTTACTAAACTTGGACTGTAGCGCTAAAATATCTTTCTCTTTCTAGCTTCACTAAGATATTTTAGCGGTACGATCTAAGTTTAGTATCTACGATTAAATTATTTTTGCCCTCCCTATATATTGTAATTCCCGGAGGCCCTTTTAGTCGAGTGATTTCGTAAAGGCTATGAACCATAACATTTAGTTTTTGTGTACTATGTTTTTGAGCGGTAAAATCAATCTGTTTTTTAAGGTTGCTTGGAAATGTTGAATAAATAATAAGTCCGCACCCTAATTGAGCACACTTTCAATCACAATCTCTATAATTTTGAAAGATATTGCTAATCCATTGCTTCATATGTTCGAAAAATTTGTCTGCTCAACAACGTAAATAACATAATGAATGTTTTTGAACTGTCAAAATTAAATCCAATCCTACTGTTAGATGTGTTACGCAATTACCTACTCCGCAGGCGCCTTATTCTCTATGACACTGAACGAAACTGATATTGAATTGGCGGGATTAGGTAACTAAGGAGTTGACGTGGTTTCGAGAAGTAAGGAATCGTTAAGTGGTCATAGTGAATTAGGACCCTGGTCTGAGTGTATGGACCGGGAAAAGGGAAAACATGAATTATGGTTATACTAAAACCAACATTATTTCCTTGTTCGAAATTGTAGTAAATAATGGTTTTTCGTTCCCACAAAGTACCTACCTACCTAAGAAAACAGCGAACAAAGCACTTCCATTTTTTTCTTTAGAAATTATTAAAATGCAATTATTTATCAAATGCTCGTTTTGTTCAGATGGAAATTGAAAATTATGGAAATGGAGTCGGACATTTTCTTGTTTGTCTTTCCACATAGCTTACTTGAGCAATGTGTTTTTGAATTAAAATGTTTTCTTTCGTATTCTTATTCATTCGAAGAGATTGCTTGTGCTTTTCTAAATTGAAATACGAGGTTGCATCCTACATAATATATAAATTAATTTCTGTTTTCACGGCTCGGATCTGCTTGCTTGGGCGCGAATATCATTCAAAATCTAAGCCACAGAACATAATAATATATTAGGAACTATTTTTTATATTTGTTTTTATATTCTTTGTGTCCTAATATTAAAAAATATAATTTATATGTGTATAATGAAATAAAGGAACGAGGAAGGAGGATAATATCCTTTGTGCTCACTAGTTCCTTTAGTAGTTCCTTTGCAAAAGCTAAAGGAGAACTACCTGTCGGATTTGAAAACCTCTTTTTACATTTGATAGCCCAATTCTTGGGAAAGGTATAGGTTATTTAACATCACGCTACGACACTTAGGAGACGAGCAAAAAGAAAAAAATCAGAATACGAAGTAATACCGCAGGCCGGCGATAGGATGGGACGCGGTGAAACACGCGGATGAAGTCGCGGGCAGAAGCTAGTAAAGAAAATAAAATTGGGTAAATCGTATGTACTTCGATCTCAAGTTATTAGCACACTAACAACTTTTTTTTTGTGGGCAAATCCTCATGGATACCCTTCGACTCCGCCCGGGGAAGAACGGAGGGTTATGTCGGACGCCAACCGACTACTCTCCAGCCAACCCTCCATAACGGGCCTTACTGTATTGTGGCGAGCCCCCACCTGGGTTGTGCAAGTCGCTCCCTTCATTCAACCACTAGGATCTGAAGCACACTAGCGACCTGACAGACAGAAAGATGTTGCGTTTTAAGATAAATATGGATTAGGTACTTACACCCACTTATTTATCAAAGCTCTTCTTGGGATATTTAATATTTCTTAACTATGTCAACTAATTAACACATGGGGTTGTGTAAGGATTAATAACTAGAAAACTGAATCCCTAGAAGGTCGGTTTGTAAACTAGCTTTAGTTATCGCAAACGTGTTCGAGTTCAACTTTCAAAGTTTGAACAGTTTACAAGCTACACCACAGCGCAACACTATAATAATTATGTTACAGTACCTAAGGCGGATCACACACTACAACGCGCCACACGACGGAGCGTGGGAAACGGAGCCAGATTTGTATGTAAAAAATCACGCGCGGGGGCGCGTTATCTGCGCTCGTCGCGTGGCGTGTTGTAGGGTCCGCCTAATGGTGTAATGCGGCGAAGGATAATAATTTTACAAAAAAGCAGTCGAATGGTGTCGTGGGACACCCGGTTGGAACCCACCCGAAGTTTCTTTCGCTTTTGCAACACTTGGCGAATGAGAGCTAGACCAAAAAAGTGTAACTTTCGTTACGTAACAAGCGTGTCGCTGTTTCGCCAAGTCACAGCTGTGGCCAAGTATGCAGAGTAAGTATAACATGCGATAAGGAACAAAAATTCAAAAATCTAGTAGAATATAAGAAAAAAAAGATTTCTCCTTCGGATGCTCATCACCCTATGTCGAACTCAATAATGATTCACTCCATTAACCCACCTAATGATAAAAAAAAACAGTTTTTTTGATCCCGTACGTATATCCTATACGAAAAACAGGAAAAATAAGGAAAATGTTTGCAGCTCACTTGTAAATTGGAATTTCGCCCAACTCTCTACGATTCATAAACAATTTAATTTAAAAATACTCTCATTTTCGTGCAAAAAATAACCTCCAGGGTAAATTATGAAATCAACACAAAAACAAACACTTTTAATGAAACATGAGCTCTGTATTTCACTAATGTAGAGGCACTTTCGCGTTAACCCTAGTTATGCGCGTGACATTTTGAGGTCGTCAATTAAATGCCTAACGGCAACATTTCACATTTTCAGTGAAATATTTGTAAGAAAGCTTACTTTACCGACATGCGAAGAGTTTGTTGACTGTGTTTATAAGATGTTGTGTTTCAATATTTAAGTCATAGGATGAAATGAAAGTATTTGTTCCGTAAATAGGATATCGGAATAATTTTTACACGTCATATAATAAAAAATAAATAAGTTAGATGAGGTCGGCGTTTCCTATCCGACTACTCTGTGAAGAAAGTCCGAAACAAACTCCGAGGACTAAGTCTATTTTAAAGGCCAGACATTATCTTGACCATGCCCATGTAGATTGATGTCTGAAATGGTCTTTTCAGGAAAGTACCACATAGATTTGAGTGGACCAGTCCAGTCAGTGCAGGCATTTGTCAGTAATCGTGTAGCTCAACTCAGAATATGAGGAGCTCAACGAGTAGACGAACAATACCAAAGAAAGGACATTTGAGTAGGCCGCATAAAGTACTCAAACTGCCAGACCAACATTAAAAATAGGCTTATGTTTAACTTATCATCAGATAAAGTAAAATATAACATAAAAAAGCACTTTTTACTGCTAAAAATAGTAAATGATCACCAAAATTAAAACTCCATTTTATTGTAAAATATCTAGGTAAAGGTATTTGTATTCTCATTTGCTCGCTCTTGCATCCTATGTCGACTGTGATTCCGATTGATAGTGAGTTATGCAATTAGGGCGCTGGGTTCAATTCCCAGGACGGGCTGTCAGTGATATTGGGTTTTTCCAACAGGATTTGTCAGTAGCAGCACTAGCAGCCCGGAGTCTGGATTTGTGACACAAATGGAGAAATGTGGGTGTACCTGCTATAGGTACCAACACCTCTGCCTTACCCTACGGGGAGTACAGGCGTGATGTTTATGTTATGAAGTTCGAGAACACGTATATGTTAACTTTGTGTTAAAGCAGACTGTTCATAAAACATTATATTTTTCCCTACACAGCCTAGCTCATGTTTGGCAACGGACATTTATGAGCGGAAATTATGGACAAATGATGGTGGGAAAGAGCCATAACGGTGAATTATTAGGTACCAAGTTATTTGCATAAAACGCCTATTAAGAAACTTGTTGGGATTTTAATTTGTTTTCTGGTCTGGTGGAGTTCCCACTTAATCCTATCTAATAAACCTTATTGACATAATTTTTGTAAATAAGTAACTGATGATATTTTCTCAAAAAACTTTTTTTTTCTTAAAAAAAAATGCAATATATTTCATATTTTAGCACAAAAACTTGATTCAATGCTTCGTTTTTTAGGGTTCCGTAACCATGAAGGGTGCCCATGAAAGGAACCCTATTACTAAGCCTCCAGTCCGTTCGTCGTCCGATTGTCTGTCTGTCAGCGGGCTGTATCTCGTGAACCGTAATAAGTAGACAGTTGAAATTGTCACAGAGTGTGTCTATTGCCGCTATAACAGCAAATTATAAAAATAAAACAAAGTTAAAAATTAAAGGGGTATACAAGAATACTCGTACATACTGAAACGTAATTTTTTCGGTGTTGTTTGCCATGTGGTATTTAATAATAAAAGCAGCGCCGTTTTGCATACCTACTTTTCACATATTTAATAGGTAGGTACAGTCAACAAAAGATATAAGTATCCAGGATCGTTGGATATAGTTGAAGTTTAGTAAGAAACCGATGGATGTTGTCCACTGAAATTTAATTAGATAAATGAGCTGTTTTTTTTTCTATAAATATAATTAAATTTAATTCGAAAACATCCATCGGTTTCTTACTAAACTTCAACTATATCCGACGATCCTGCATACTTATCTCTTTTGCTGACTGTACCTACACATAATAAATTCACCCTCGCAACGGGAAGGTTAAGAATATTTATGTGGATAGCCAGGGCCGTCTTTAACATATTGGAAGCCCTAAGCACATTAGGATCACGGGCCCCCCTGTATAAATAAGAGTAGATAGATAAGCAAAATTCTAAAATTATTCAACCATTATTTTTATTTCTTTACAATCTCAATAAATGAATAGATAAAATAGATTGTAATATGAGCATGATTCGAAAAAGTAACTTAGCATTCACAGGTTAGTGCTTAAAATTCTATGATTATTGTAAATCCTTTTAGTATTCAGATAAGGAAAATCGTCAATCAGTAATATTTCATAAGTTTGGGGCTAGAAACTTACTGTAAAATGCACTGCAAAAAAGTACTTTGTCATTGAATTGGCTACTAAGTTTTTGGGTACCTACTAATAATGCGTAGAATGGAACGGCGGCTGCATAGAATGGTTTTCAAGAGAGCAGGCCGAGGCCCCCGTCTGTCTATCGTCAGAGTGCCCACTGGAAAACAGGGGCCTGTGGATAGCCTTTTATAGACTGAGGTTAATTTTGATGTCCTTAGGTGAGGATGTATAACTTCAAATTTTCAGAAGGTAGGCAATACAAGGAAGGGATTTTAAGGTCGTGTCAGGTCGTGTCAGGTCGTAAAAACATGAAGTAGCCTACCTTTGGTCCCTAGATAGTAAAATTGTGGAGTTATTATGCCATTCAATGTGCGTGCAGAAAATTGTCAGGTGATATGTTATCTAGTTTTGAAGTACCTAAGTACGAGTATTTTTAATTAATTTACACCAAGCCATTGTTACGAGAGTGTGACATGTTTTATCGAAGTGATGTGCAAATAAAAGTGTTTACATAAAGTTGAAAAGTTTAATCAATAGCTATAGAAAAACGTGTTGGAAAATAGAATGAACTGTAGTAGGTACCTGTGTGAAGTGAATGGGCAGTAAAACACTACATTGGCGTTTGCAGTGCCATCTGTCGCGGACGGCGCGAACTAGCGTTGCAACGTAGCATGCAGTCGCTGCGACTGAATCGTAGTGTCAGACTAAATGGATAGAGCGCTGTAAATCTGAGTCGGGAACATAACTTTTATTAACAATAAACTAGGAACATGACAATAAATATTTTATTTGAAAGTTTTATAGACATTTTTGAGTGGAACAATAACGATTGCGCGTGTAAAAATGTTTATTAACGAGTTACGATAGATAAAAATATGAGATACTGTGATTTTCCATGCCTATTACTTCACTATTATGACTAATTTATTCTGACGCGTCTGATTAGAAGTGTAGTATTTACAAGCAAATACCACAAAAAGATTTGGGCTCGTCCGGGATTTGAACCCGGGACCTCTCGCACCCAAAGCGAGAATCATACCCCTAGACCAACGAGCCGCTTGTAAGTGATCTCGAAATTGCCATGTACACTCTCCAAGAACAAAATAAGTTATCGTTAAATTTTTTACGCTTTTAAAAACTTGTAAACACATTTAATTACAGTTATAATATTATATAAGAATACGGAACGTTTTCATGTTGCTAGGTATTGATGACGTAATAAGAAAAGGTCAAGGTTTCTGTTATTGTTCAAATCTAACTATTTTTGAACAGCAGTTATCTAATATGTACCTATTCCACATTTGCATTAGACTATGTTAGTTTTTTTTTTAATGTATACTGAGGACGTAACAGAACTGATATTGATCTACTGATAGGTACCTAGATTTAATAAATTATTTCCTGATTCTTTTCTTACTTCATTTATGTAGGTAACCAGAATCGATTCACATAATCTATTTTGATAACGTAAATGAAGATAATGAACTAGGTAGGTACTCATCAGTATAAACTTTATAGGAAGGCCAAGAGGAAATCGTCCAAAATTAGCTTGTGAGCAAGTAAACCTACCTAAATAAAAGTTAATAAATACATACCTATTAACAACTAATTTCTACCCGCGACTTCATTTCTTGTTCGCTTTTACTTGGTTTTCGTTCAGTGTTCTTTCTGACTGCTTTGTTTTTGCTCGGCTCCTAAGAGTCCTAGCGTGATGTTAGATAAATAGCTTAAGTATAACTTTTCTTAAGAATTGGGCTATCAAATGCAAAAATATTTTGTTCAAATCTGTTCCCGAGATTAGCGCGTTTAAACAAACAAACAAACTCTTCAGCTTTATTATAATCCCCTTACTAATAAACGTTGTATAGCGATCGTCTGTACCTATAGTTACACAACGCTTTGTCTTCTTCTTTCAAAAGTCAAATTACTGACGACTGAAAGAGAGAAATCGATGTTTAACTTTCATCATATACCTAATACGTTTATTAGTAAGGGGGTTAGTATACACAACATTGAATAGTATCACTATTAAAATCATAATTTTTCAAATAAATGTCTCACAATAGAAAACACTTCAGTAAATACTTAATAATTTATTTATCAAACAATTTTATTAGCAGGTTCTCTGTTCAACAAATCGAGTCCACTTTCAACGAGTGCGTCGGAACGCATTCATTCGACACCGATTAGAGCTGTGTTGAATTTAAACGATTGCATTCAAAACCGCACTCTGCGGGTTTTAAATTCAGTGGGTGGACAATCTGTTTTCACGTAGTCATCAGGTTTATTGTTTATCTATGTGCGTAAAGTAGGTAGGTAGATATTTACGGCTATTAACATACATAAGATAACCTCACGCCTTCATCCCATGGGGGTAGGCAACTACACAACGCCACCTGCTACGTTCCTTACATAGACATACTCCTTTTGCTTCGTTTAGGTTCATACATTATGCATATATGGTCCGGCCGCGCTAAATTTGCCAAAGATGTAAACAGCAATGGCCGCTCGAAATTGAATAAATATACAAGAACATTTATTTTAAGTAATATTTGTTTTCGTTTAGTTAGCGGAGATTTAGACGAAAAAAAACATTACTTAAAATAAATGTTCTTGTATCATATCGATTTTATTCATTATCGAGCGGTCATTGTTGTTTACATCTTTGGCAAATTTAGCGCGGCCGGACCTTAGGTCACGCACGCCCGCGCCGCCGCCCGGTTGCGAGTAAGGGCTGATTTTTCAATCGACCGATCATTTTTATTCGTGGAATAAAATTGACGTCTGACAGTTACAACAGTGTTTTTTTGACGCGCTGGGATGTGCTCTGTTGGATTCTCAATGCTCGGCTCAACACCGAGAGTTCAAAATCCAGTGCGCGATAAAATCCCGTCGCGATATTATTACGTCCGTTCGCACGTGGGCTTAGAGCAAGTAGGTAATAAATTACCAATAAGCTTCACAGAACGCTGCAATAAGAGATTTATGCTGCTAGGAAGGATATCCATGACATGAGAGGACATTATATTAATTGCTCTACTTCTATAGGTATAGCCTCTAGTCATAACATACCATAACTTGTAAGTTCTCTCATATACCAAAGTAGTAACCTGGATTCGATTCCATACACTTCGACTCCCAAAAACTCATTTCTTCTTAGTTACTAACACCGAGCTGCTACAACACTTGTAATACAGGATCCCTTACAGTTGAGCCAAGCAAGCACAGTTGAGCAAGGGTCAGGGATTTATGACGCAGCGCTGACCCACTCCGGCCCGGAGCAATATAGCTATTGTACACGACACGTTTTCTTTATGGTTCAACGTGTTTGTCAACAAGCTTCCATAGTGATCCGTACAACACCGACGACCATCCCGTAGAAAAAACGCGTCCGTCAACAAACTTTCATAGTGATCCATAAAAAACTGACAACCGTGTCTACACACTGCGAATAAATCGTAATTTTTCACGGCAAGATAAGCGTGTTTCTTGCCGCCGGTTTTTCTTGCCGTCAGAGCACAGTAACTTACACAGACCAGGTACAAGCTACAACACTTGTTATACAGTACCTCCACAGTTGATCCCAGTGCATGGGTCAAGGATTTATGACGCGATGCCGACCCGCTTCGGACCCAAGCAACAGTAACTCGTCGATCACGCTGCGTGAGACTTATTGTGTAACAACACTGTTCTTATATTAGCAGGAGCTGAAGCTAGTGACACTTTTTGTGGATGTGCGTTTGTTAGCCCATCATCATTCATCATGGAACTGTTTTGGTCAGAAGGGATATCGATGTGTAGTGTCAGATGACTAATACCAGATTATAATTTCCTTCAGTCAATTCAACATCAATTAATTATGCTCTTATCCCACGTTTACACCAAGGTATAAAATATACATCTTGTGTCTATTAGTCTTGTTTATCGTTTACCTACACCTAAAGCAAGTTGTAAAGACAACTCAAAAGGTAATTAAAATAGTTAACAATACATGTCTGAAACAACGTCAATACAATTTATGATACCCATACATATTTCATAATACGACACAAGCACTTATTGTAAATTGTATATGGATGTAACCGCGAGGCTATGAAGATGCAAACATTGTTTTGTTAGAGCCTATCAAAAAGTAGGACCTACGTAGGTAGATTATGGTTGAGCAACAGAAAGTAGTTCTGCAGTAACCCATACCGATACCATTTTTAAGGCGTATCAATGTTATACATATTGTAGCAAAATAAAAATTCACTTCACTGCATTTAATGAAAACGTACGAGTATATATAATTTGTATGAAAAACCAAATTTTAAATATAAAATGTAAAAAAATCTAAATAAGTACAAAAGGTTACTAGTTACAAGACAATATTGCAGCTGTAAAAAAATAATAATAGTATAAATAGAGTCTATCAATTTCAAAGTATCTTCTAGAATAAAATTTTATAACGAATTTGATTGCAATCGGTTTTTAGGCTCGTAACCACTAAATTGCAAAATTTTAAAAGGAATTCAATTTAAAATAAATTAGCTAAGTTGTCTTGAGATAAAAAAGACGTCAGAGAGCCTCAGTGTCCACAATATTAATTAGAAATCGTAGTTTCCTGGACACAGGCGAAAGTGGCCGCGAAGTTCAGCAATACTCTGCAGCTGGGTTGATGAATGCAACACCTTAGACTCGCAAGCCTGTTAGATGGTCCGGTATCCGGGAAAAGGGCAAAGAAAGCACCCTTTTCGACTGGGTCTACACCTACGACAAATAAAATAAAGTACCTATTACACCAGAGAAAAAAGTATAAAGGTTCGATGAGGGAGAAGAAGGCCAAAAATTAGAAGAAGTACGTACCAGATTTGAAGAATTTTTTATAAAAGTCAATTTGGTCAACTTATGATAGCACGCTGGCGGAGATCCGTACAATATGCAGCGATTTGGAAATGCATTAGGTACTTACTAGGATTCCATCAATTTTAAAATTATTTCAGGTGAAGCCAGGTGCTCAGTTGTCAAACAACTAAGGAAAATGTTGATATCAAACATATATCATTTAGGGCTGATTTTTCCATCGCCAGATAACTTTATTCCGAGGAATAATTTTGAAATTTTGACAGTTAATTCATACAAAAATTGTCAAACGTCAATTTTATTCCTCGAGTAAAAGTTATCTGGTGATGGAAAATCAGCCCTTAAAATCATATGTAAATATTTATATCATAATATATAAGCTTGTCATGTCAAATATACGAATTCCGTTTAAAAAACATTAATGAACAGTCATTATTTGAAAAGAAGGTTTTAACCTAAGTAACCGTCTGTAACACGCAATATTTGTTATGATCCATGTGGGACACGGTTTTATCGCTGGAATCGTAAACAAAACAAACGTCGATAAAAGTAGTTAAGCCATTAATGAAATTGATATTGAAAGTATCAGATATTAGGGGCACAGTAATATCTATCAACTAGTTCTAACTTATTTACATAGGTGTGACAGGTTTAGTAGTATTGGGTTTATAATCAAAACCTATTGTTAAAAACAGAAAGGACAGAAATAATAAATATTTAATAAGAAGGAAAACTATAAAAACGCTCTTCCTCTCTCCTACTTATTTAAAATTTTGCTGTGCCCAACAGGATCCATAATTGTTTACAGTTTTTAATTTTGTTTCTGTTTTTTATAATTTTTTAATGTTTAATTTTATCTTGTTGCTGTGCCCTTACAGACTCCATATTTTTATACCTATATTTAAGATTTGCATTGCTATGCAAATAACAATCGCATATTTGATTTCCTATTTCACATGGACCATGCAATCACTCATACGTCCACATGCTGCAAAGAATAGTATTAATATGGTGTACGTGTATACCCAAATGCGATGTAGCGAGATGATTTGCCCTGACGTAAGAAGACGTTGCATAATTCATAGAGATATGATAACTGCCTTTATACCTGGCGGATGGTTCAGGTAGGTATCTACTTGTGGAGGTATATTTGGCTTTGAATGCCATTGTTGAATGATAATGGTCTGACGTGACGCCATTTTGTTTGAAGTTTTTCAGAATTTCAAACAAAATCAAAAGTCATATTTTATTCATATTATGCTGAGCGTATTTTGGCGTTCGAAAAGTGGTGATTACTTTTCGAACGACAAAATTACCTAAGGCAGTCCCCCAAAACGCCCGCCCTTCACCACTTCCTAATGCTTTCGGGAAGAAGAAGTGGCGCAACAAACTTCCCAGCAGCACAGCTGTCTGTTCAGTTAGAAAAGTCTTTATTCTATACAATAGCAGGTATGCAAAGTAATTAACATTACGAGGCACAGAACATTAAATTAAATTGTACTTAATTATAATTTTCCATATTTCAAACAAACGAACCTATGTATTTCTGTGCTTTCATTATGACTTTCATTATGAATGCTATAATCTTCACGTATATGACACTTTCATCATGAATGCTATAATTACATACCTACTGACTTCACAATTATCAACTAAGTGTGACACTTGACTTTTCTCTTAATCATGACAGGCTGAAGGTTATCATAAAAGGCCGGAATCTTATCAAGATTAATAACGATACAAAAATATATAAGTATCAGAAACAAAAAATCTTGATATTTCGATATAATCCCAACAATTTATATGAAATTGGTCAGCCTTGAGTTTGATTTATTGTCCAACATTTTAAGCGGTAGAAAGATCTAAAAAGGCAGAAATATTAATAAAATATACTCGGGAGAACATCGAAGTGAAGGTTGGTCGAACACTGATAAATAATTATGCAAATTACTGCAAGAATGTATAGCGGAATGACTGAAACAAGGTTCCGAAGAGGACCTCAGACTCGTTACGGGTACTTTACATAAATAATCCTTTTAAATAAATAAGATATTTAAGTCTCAAGTGCCGGATATACTAGATAGGTGCACGAAGTGTTATTGGAAAGCGTTTAAATATTTAGATGTCGTTCAGCGCAAACATGCTTACATTTTTGTAGTTTGTTTACCGACATGTGGTCCCTGAAGAGTTGAAGACTTTGGTGCAACCACCATTCACCTAAGGTCGTACTTATTCAATCTATTTTCAAATATTTAACATTTACAAACAAAGGGCATCAAAAAATTCGTCCGCATCGCTGTCAACAGGAAACGTGCCCAAAAGGCTGGCAGCATTGCCACGTTGTATGGCAATACTGATTCTTTGGCCAAAAAATAGGCCAGCCCTCTGGTCACGTGAAGAGTCGACCAACCGCTTGGCGATGTGTCGAAATACTAAGTGGGCACTCGGGCCCCATGGCCCTAGTGTTTCAACCCCAAACGGCATTGGCAATGGTAAAGCTGATTCTTTGGCCAATAAACCGTTCCTATTCAACTTATATTTTCTGATCCGAATGTAGATGTGTGCCAAGTTTAAAACAAGGAGTTATTTCTCAGCTTCAATTCTATCTAATTTTATTCTCTTACAATTTTGCAGTTTTTTACCGATGTGTGGTCTCTGATCTGAAGACTTTGTGTAACAACTAAGTACAAACTTTTCCCTTGTAACAGGTTACACAATTCTATAATGATTTAACCGGTTGAATGCCGTAATTACCGACACAATTAAAAAGCCATTGTATCTCGCGTGGATCTACGTTCCGACATACGAAGGGTTAATCGTATCTAAAATAGGGAAAACTGTTGTCACCAAATATGCCTTTCCATCACAGGTAAATAACAAAATCTATGTATGCTGAAATCGATTAATTAAGTAGCGGCTGCCGAGCGCTAGCGTTGTGGTTACGGCATTTTAGTTCCTAATTTCCTACCTAATCTAGCTACTCTTGTGTACCAATTTTGTTATTCAGTACCTACTAAAACTTTAAGAGATACGTACCTCGCAACGATTCAGCAAAACATGTTTACATTACGAGCTCAGGCAAACTTTGTATTACATAAAACCTATATGACGTAGGACTTGCAATAAATATTACTTAGGTTATTTGTCTTAGAAATTCAGCTTTCGTTAAATATTTACGAACGTCTGGTATGTTTTATTATAGTCGTACGTAAAATATTGTTAAACTATAAGTATTAAGTCATTCAACTCAGCCTATCACAGTCCACTGCTGGACATAGGCCTCTCCCAGGTGCGTCAGAACACCCTGTCCTCCGCCTTCCGCATCCAGTCTAACCCAGCCACCTTCTTTAGGTCGTCTGTCCATCTAGCTGGGAGGCGTCCCACGCTACGCTTGCCGATACGTTGTCTCCACTCCACGATTGTCTGCTCCACCGGCCATCGGTCCTTCAACAAACATAGCCAGCCCACTGCCACTTCAGTTTGATTACTCTGCAAGCTATGTCGGTAACTCCGGTTCTTTTCCAGATAATTTCATTTCTGATTTTATCCTTCAGAGAGACTCCGAGCATAGCTCGCTCCATATCGCGTTGAGTATTAAGTATTCACTTTGAATGAAAACAAATTAAATTGGCCCTGAATTGCTGACGAGCTTGTAATGTAACGTAAATGTTGTACATAATTTATTTGATACTGATTCTTAGATAGATTATGTAGGATTATCTATCCCTTTTGCATAAATTGTGAACGAATTTGAGATAATAAACTGGAGTATTTTGTTTTTATCTTAGATTTTACAATAAAATGTATAATAATTTGTACAGACCTTAGGGACTAGGTTCTATTCATATTTGTATTTGCTAATGAGTTTTGTTAATCCTGTAGTCCCTACAGGCACTAATGAAACTCTAGTTTATACTTAGAGCTTGGTTGTTCTGACGTCAGATGTCTTTTATTCGTAGAATAAATTTAAAATTTTGTATGAAAGTCATGCAAAAGTTAAAAATTAAACGGATAGGTACCCCCTAATACTTGTTTATTCAACCGCAGATTTACGGCGACCCTGTATAATGTAACGCTCATAAAATATTATAAAATTTATGGCAGATTTATTGTGGAACCCTCTCCAATAGCTTGTAAACACTACCTATCTTCAGTTTTAATAACATTAATCTATATATATAAAAGGAAAACTGACTGACTGACATATCAACGCACAGCCCAAACCGCTGGTTCTAGAGATTCCAAATTTGGCACGTACGTTCCTTATGAGGTCTAGGGGTGCACTAAGAAAGGATTTTTCAAAATTCATCCCCTAAGGGGGTGAATGGGGGGGGTGAAATTTCACGCGGACGAAGTCGCGGGAAGAAGCTAGTTCCAGAATAAAAGTATTCAGGAAAAATTCTGCACTTTTTTAGGCAGGCACTTCACTTTTCTCTTCTTTGTTCTTGTTTTATTTTCTGTGTGCATAGAAAACCAATTTAAAAAAAAGCACATGGATGGACACCAGATATTCCTAATCCATTGCTTCATATGTTCGAAAAGATTCTCAGCTCAACAACGTAAATAACGCAATGAATATTGATGAACTGTCAAATTGAAAACCATTCCTACTGCTAGTGTGTTACGCAATAACCCCGCAGATATTTTTATAGGTACTGTAGGTAGGTAACGAGTAGCAAGAAAAAATACATTTATGTAGCCAGTACATGGATGAGGCAGAAAAATGTATGTATCCGATCAACTATACTATGTCGGGTATACTTACAAAACTTCACTCTGCACTTAACACCTGTCACAACACCAATTTATCTCGTCTGCTCAACGTCCGTGTGTCACTACAGGGATCCAGCAGAATATCAGCGTCAGGTAGCTACATCTGCCTGACACATGCTGAGCTGGACCCCCATTTGGTGCAACCTTGAGACGCACACCGCACTGTGTATATTTCGTTATTAATTTAATTTTAAATTTTCATCATAGTGTCACTTATTTCGATACTTATGTATGTTTTTTCTTTTTGTTTTTATATCGGCACCTTCTTTTATATTATGTTCATGTGGGTAATTGGTTATCTTCTAATATTGTACTTTTGTGTGTTGTGCTGTCTTTTGTATGCGCCAAATAAATGGTTTATCTATCTATCTATCTATCAACGAGTGTTCCTTACCGGTTACCATCCGTCGCAGATCAAAACAAACTAATAGGTATCATACATTTTATATTCACTTGTCAAAGTTCGTACCTATTCTGCCAATTTTTTTAAATCACGTATCTAATGTCGTTCCTATTCAACTTATAGGTATACATATTTCCTGATCCGAATGTAAGTGCTGCCAAGTCTAAAATATATATAAAACAGAGCTCAAGTTTCAAGGAGTTATTTCCCAGCTTGAGTTCTGAACTTTAGTAATTTTATTCTCAAAAGTAGTGAAACAAAATAGCAAGCGTGGATTACGGAAAAGAAATAGCCTTTCGTGATTCGAGTGAAGCTAAGTTAAGCTGCAAATGACCTCTTTCGGTTTTTATTAGAACTTTGGAGTTAAGTGAATGTTGAGTCGATTTTCGCAAAGATACTTTAAGTATGTGAAACGTTTTTGCTTGTAATCGGAAAAATTGATTGCATTAGGTACTTATATTTTGAAATACCTAGTCTGTTCGATAAATGCGCAAGTAGGTATCCAATAACCCTTGAACAGCGGGGTAATTGCGTAACAGCAATGGCTTTAATTTTGACAGTTCAACAACATTCATTGCGTTATTTACGTTGTTGAACAGACATTTTTTTCGAACATATGAAGCAATGGCTTAGCAATATCCTTCAAAATTATTCAAATTGTGATCAGCAGGGCTCTTGTCGGAATTTTATCATTACGAGAAAGAAGTACCTGCCTATCGAAGCCTCGAGCGAAGATGAATAATTAGGTATTGTTACTTGCATTATGCGAATTAGTTAGGTACTTACCTAAAAGTGCAAAATCGACTAGAATATCTGTGTCCTTAAGAGACAAAAGGGGTCTCAAACACTTAAAAAATCCCTGATTATATGCATAACGATAATGAACGCATAATCGACACAAACTTTTCCAAAGTCAACAAAATCCTAACTTCACCTTCCACAATGTCAAGGTCGGTCAAGTTTCCATTGATCGAGCCTCCAATCCGATTGTGTTTTGCTAAATCACCGTAGACGGTAAAATGGCGGTAATGCTAGCTCTTGCGTAAAATCGCTCGCGAACAAACTTTGTTTGATCGTACAATGACAAGGATAAACGAGCTATTCAGGCGTCGTATTGTTGCCATACTACCTTTTAAGTATAATTCTTTTCATGTCTACATTGATAGCCTACACGAATGAACGGTTAAATTGGATGGTTCTGTTTAGTTTTCCAGTTCCTTAAATAAATATGATGAATAAATAGGAGGGGGGAAGTTTATTTTTGAGCATAATAGCAACTGAGTAGCTCACTCTTACTTTCGTTCGTACGCTTGCCGCGGTCGGTTCGTGGACGGGGGACCTTCCATTACACAACGAGACCCCTCCGTGTGTGAGCTGTCATTCGTAAATCTTTGACAGTCGTAAGAGCAGTTTCACACTACAGCCGATCCGAATCCGAGAAATGCCGGTCCGAAGTGACCATTGTCCTATTTGTATGAGGGGTTGCGCACTAGATCCGAACAAATAGGACTATGGACTATTTCTCGGATTCGGATCGGACGTAGTGCGAAATCGCTTACGGGTAGTCAGAAGCCCAAAAGTCTGACAACCAGTCTTACCAAGGGGTATCATATTTACTCAGTAACTGGGTTGTGGAGGTCATACAGGCAGTCGCTCCATGGAGCGACTGCCTGTAATTACATGTAAAATACTGGTATTCAGCTACATCCGTTAGAGTGGAACTCCAACATAGTTGGGAAAAGGCTAGGCAGATTGACTTTGATTTAGCTCAATTAAACACGATGGTCGTAAGTTATCATTAAAAATGTTCACAACTTCAGCATAAGCCTGCCTTTCCACCAGAGATGAGCGAGGATGCGTAGCGAGGGATGTGTGTGAAACCAACTAATAACATCGTTTCGTTTTTATAGTTTGAACTAAGTTAGCGTTGTTATTGGTTAGTTTTACGCACATCCCTCGCTACGCATTCTCGCTCATCTCTGGTGGAAACGCAACCTTACGATCCTATTATTTAGGTTTTTGCCGGGTTCGTTACAAACATTAATTTTAATTATAGGGAAGGCCTAGTTACTTACTATGCTTCGTTAGTCTTCGGAATACATACTTAACGATGAGTTGCTTTTCTATTCTAATTGAGATAGATTCAGTTAAGTTAACTGGTCGGTTTTCTATACTAGGTAAGGTAAGCAGCCCAGTAACCGTGAAGTTTTGAACTTCATAGACATTGCAGGTCTCAAGAATTAAATAAACGGAATTTACTTACATTAATTGGTTTACAGGGTGACAGGGACATCGATGCGCAACCTATTACCATACCCTAATCGAAACTGAAATTTTCCCAATCAACTATGAACCTTAAACTTCAGCGATAAAGTTGAAAATCTATTAAAGAAATTTGACAGATTGTAGTAGCTTGATGTGCTGGAGTCTGTACATCTAGTCATATAAATTTAGTTTATTTTACCACCCGATTGTACAACCGAAGGAAAGCGATTTAGGTCTACAAAAAATGATGATTACGATGATCGTAAAAGCCTGAGTAACAAAGGTCCGTTAGAACCGCAAAGTGTTCTGTGAGTGGCAGAGAAGTTCTCTGGATGATAAGGATGCCTGTCACCAAGTACATGATAGTAAAATATAACAGCGTCACAAAAATATATTGTAGCACTCGTCGCTGTTAGTTTGCGCAGAGATACTGTAATGTGTTATGTATGTTTTAGACTAGGTAGGTCAGGTACCTACTGAATTGCTGAAGATCTTTGCGTGATCATTTTGCAGGCCCGTAGAGGCTTCTTTTCAAGTGAGTCAGGATCCATACCAGCATTGCCTATGTAAGCGGACACGCCCTTTATGCCTGGAGGCTTTTATTTAGGTATTTTATTTCTGGTTGAGTATAGTTTTCAATATTTTGTTGGTATATTGGCGTGTGCTGGCTGAAATATGGCAAATAAATCAATTTAATGTTTTGTGTTTTGTAACGTTAATTACTTACTATTGTATAGAACCAAGTTCTTCTAATTGAACAGACTGCTGTGCTGCTGGGTAGTTTGTTGCACTGCTTCTTCTTTCTAGCTAAGGCACTAGGAATTGGTGAAGGGTGGGCGTTTTGGGGGACTGTCTTATGTAATTTAGACGTCCAAAAAGTGGTGATTCTTAGCCTAGTTTGAATAAATGACTTGATTTTGATAAATGTACAAATCACAGCCGGGTAGGCGTAGTAAAATGTCAACGTTTGAATACAAGCAAAGGACTATACTCCATTTGGAATAAGATTAGACATTGAAATAAACCTTTTTCAACCGATTTTGATTAACAAAAATACAAACCAAAAAATAATATACTGTCGAATTGAGAACCTCCTCCTTTTTTGAAGTCGGTTAAAAAACGTTCAGTATTTGGACAGCCGTTATTGTGTGACCGTTCACTGTTTTCTGGAAACCAAAGCTTTAAGAAACACTCCAACTTACTTTCACAAATAACGTTTCAGTGACGTCATTCGCCTGTTAATTGCGGACGCTATGTGGCGACCACCGCTATTTTATGAAACCGTAGCTTAAGAGGGCTTATCCCACATAGGCTAGGATAAAACTAACACGAAGCGTATCCCTACATAAAATAAATAACGTTTAGTAAATATTAAGGAACTCGTACGAGAACATAAACCTCACATTAATCTAACGCCCTCATTAACATCAATGAATATTCTGGGGCTCGAATAAAGGAGCCCACTTTAGCCGCACAATGACTTCACGTTTGCTGCTATGCGGACAATGTTCGCATTACCTAATTGCCTCTCTTTTAAGTTGAAAATTGTGGATAGTCATGAATATAGATCGGTTTCAGGCGTTTTGGCAGATACATTTAATAGTTTGTTAGTTTGTTAAAGGTGTAGGGTTACTACGATACTGAACGAAAATTATTGTTGACTGCCTCGTTGCTCTAGTGCTTTCAAGCGCAAAGACTACTGGGCATAAGGTTCTGGATTCAATTCCCGGGTCGGGCAAAGTGTTACTGGGTTTTTCCATCTGGAATTTCTTAGTAGCAGCCCGGAGTCTGGATTTGTGCCCGGTTGATGGCTATAGGCTCGCCCCTTATTTCATGGGATTTAAACATAACTGGCGAAATGTGGGTGTACTATAGTAGCACCTCTGCCTTACCCTTTGGGGAATACAGGCGTGATGTTATGAAAGATTTTTTTTTAAATTCAGCAGCTTGAAAGTGGCGAAGTTCTCGACACGACGAAGATGAAAGAATTCATCAATTTGGCTTTACTCAATATACCTAAGTACTTTTCTGAAGTAAACGTCCAGTACTTATATTATGCTGGAAGTAATAGTATATTACCTCGTTTTTTACTATCCGCAAGCAATATTAATTAGGTAGGTACACAAACAATTTCTAAAACCGCTCCTTCGACTAGAGCCACGAGCTGCTTTCATAGTTAAATATAATACCAGTATGTTTATATGTAGCACAAAACTCAATTTCAATATTAATACACAAAGTAAATTTGATTACCTTATTCATATTCAGTACGCTACTCCATCCGATTACTGTAATTTAAGCTTTTCGTCACTATGTACTTAAAATTCTCATATAGTAAATTATTACAAGGCAGTGTTGTAAACGCGTAAATAAATGAGAGATATCTATCTCGCACGCCGGTAGAGCAAGATAATTTGAAACCAGCCGCTTACTAAGAGCTCAAATATGAAAACGGAACAAAGCACGGTAGTCCCACTTTATAATCCATCGCAGTTTGTCTTTAGTGTTTTGTTTACAGGGCTACAAAAACTGGGCGATGGACTTCGAAATGGAGATAGAGAACAAAACTTTGTGTAAGAATAGGCTCCAGATGTTGACGTCAAATTCCTTTCATAACAAGACATTAAGGATGGACCGCACTTAAAGCATTAATCTGTCTATTGTGTGAAACAGAACGACATCAAATCTAGAACAAAGTTTTAGTCGTAAACCCGCGATGTACTTAGCTATAAAATTGCTTTATAGTACTCGGCACGGCGACATGGGATTACTTTCCTTTACCATTAAATGTTTCCCACCGGAATGTCGTAACTCAGCCATTTTGTACTCATCACGGAGATAAACTATCTCGAACTAAAATTGAGTTGGGTTACACTATTCTAAGAGCAGCATTTCAGCTATGAATGCATTGAATCAAATTCAGTTCTTTTTTTGTAGAGATCGACAGCTCTTCTCGCATTACGCTGTCTATAATTAGTTGACAAATTAATGATTACTTCGTAATGGAATTTTCACATCAATTTGCTTCATACGCATCATACGCTTTTTCGAATGCTCGCAGTGTAGACTCACCGTCATGTAAAATATTCGCGAACGATTTAGATGGATGGTGTCGACGCACTTCTTTAGGAATCGATCAGAACGGTATGCCATTGTCATACCTACTAAGTTATTCCAAAAATGTAGGCTGCGAAGGACACGGAAATATGAATGGGACAAAGAATCCAAGGGCAAGACGAATAGTAGATATAGATGTTTTAAGATAATTAGTGTCCGACCGAAGGTGCAATTCTGGTCGAAGCCGAAGCCGAAGCCGATTAATCGGTATTCACCAAAACCTTCGGCCGAAGCCGAAGCCGAAGCCGAAGGTGTCATTGACCTTGAGAAATACGATAGTTACTTTGATCTCAGAATATACTAGATACATATTGTGAGAGCTTTAGAGATTTAGCCCAATAACGAGCCGAGTGACCAACATAATTATTATATATGTAAGTACATAAAGGTTTAAAAGCTGACATACACCACGATACTAAAAGCCGGAGATATCTAAGGTTACTAATAGCGTAACAAGACGACCGTCTTAAGGTGGATCCACACATTGCGAGGCATGCGCTCCGCACGGCGCACAACGCATGCCTCGCCAAGTGTGGACCTGTATATTCGTGGCGAGGCATGCGCTCCGCACGCGCGAGGGCGAGCCAACGTATGTCGGCAAATGCTTCAAGATCAAAGTGCCTCAGTGCGAGCATTACGTTAGGTGTGGACGTAGCCGCGCATGCACGTTCGAGGCGTGCGCCGCGTAGAATATCAACGCACGCCTCGACTGCGAAAATGAAACTGCGTTTGCTCGGGCCAAACAGCGCGCAGCGCATGCTCGGGCCGATCCAACCCACACAGCAGCAGTCAAGATGGCGCCTTTGCATCGCGTGCGCGTATCCGCTGCTGCTTTTATAATTATTAATTCAATTATTGAAAAGAAAAGGAAAGAAAACGCCATACGTCTTCTTTTTTATTTTTATTAAAATAATGATTATGTTTAGGATCCCATAATAATCTATTACTTTCGTATAATAAAACTGCTTTTCTTAACATTTCTTTATCGTTCATAATGCGCGCGTACATCCGCAGCGAGGCGGACACAACCATCCAAACGCAACGCACTGCTCGCAATGAGCCGGCCGCCACACGGCGCACAGCGAATAGCGCGTGTGCGGCGCACACGCGCTGTGCGTTGTGCGCCGTGCGGAGCGCATGCCTTGCCAAGTCTGCGCGCCTACTTGCCTCGAGCATTTGCTTCGCACGCGATGGCTCGACCCGAGCATATGTTGGTATAATTTGTCAACACGCACGCCTCAAGCCGAGGCATGCGTTGTGCGCCGTGCGGAGCGCATGCTCGCAATGTGTGGATCCACCTTTATCTATTAAAGGAAATACAGTAGCTGGCCAACTATTAATTTCCTTTATCATAACTAAAGTCCCCGTCACGAGAAGCTATACATTTTGTAATTATAGAACTTCTACTAAGTTACGTAGCGACAATTCAATCAAAAACAAATTATCCCAAATTTAATCAACTCAAAGTAACATACGTGTAATACGAAACTAACGAGCAATTTCACTTGGTCGGGACTCGGGTTATATTTTAGCAATATAAAGCGCTGTCGTCTAATGTTTTGTGGTACTGGAACGCGTCTAACTCATGGAACGTAAACATTTGGGCTGCCATTTTGATGTAAGTTCACTCGACGAATACTCGGAATCGTCCGACGACATTAATCAGATGTGTGTTAACATAATTATATCCCTATATAAAAATAAAAATCATTACAAAGCTGTTTTTTTTTATTTGATCCAAAGGTTGCGTACTCCTTATTGTGTGTTTACAAAATAGCTTCTCGTGACGGGGACAGAGATGCCCCGGAGGCGCCACCGATGTCCTTATTTTTGTACAAAGCCATGGTAAAGGAAAACATCGGTACGAAACAGACATGTCATGGAACCAAAAATTCGGGGATCTGTGACATCCACTAACCCGCACAGGGCCCGCGTGGTGGATAACGGCCCACCTCTCCCACAGAGATGAAGCCTGTGTTCCAATAGTGGGAACATCATAGTATTAACAATTTCGAAAATGAAGAATGGGCATTCTTCTACATGGAGATCTACGTTTTGGGATAGGCAATTAACTTCAACTTTCTGACTAACTCCCAACTCCGACCATTTGACAAATCAAAAGGGCCTGTAAATGGTTTAATTGAAATAAATGCTTTGAGTTTAAGATAGTTAAAATAAATAAATAGTAGTAGAAATAAATAAATAGTTTGAATAATAAACGTAGGTACTCGTAAGTATCAAAAACACAAACAAGCTAACTTCTTCACCCAGAGATAAATGATAATAAAGGCTACAAACGACTCTGCCATTACATAAATTGTATAAGTATTCACGAATGCAGGTACCCAAAATCTACATTTATGCCTTCATAATAAATAAACAAAAGGTGCAAATTTAGCACACCTTACTCGTACATAACAACGCGACATGATTACAAATGCTGATACCATACCAGTAGGTACTCCCCTTGTACCAAGCTACCCTATCTTTTACGAGAAACGTTACTCGCAGGAAAATTTACGACTAATAGAATGAGATAACGTCGGTACAGCCTCTGTGTTTTTGTTCCGTACCTATAAGGACGAGGCAAACAACACTACTTTAATGCATTGTTGTTTTGTATACGAGAAAAGAGAATAATGTTTTTGGGGTTAGACCTGTAACCCCCTAAGGTATGGAGAAAAACAAGTTGGTATTTTTAGTTTCCTTGTGATTATCTTGTGAGGCAATTGGCTTAGCTACCCATAGTTTCAAAGACGATAAATTGGCTTTTGTTTATTTAGAACGAGGTATTCCACTCAGAGCACCGATTTTAACCGCACTTGGAAGATGTACTACTCTGATGTTTATTTATAAACGATACGATGATTTTCAAACGTCAAAAATGTATGGTTAAACAGTCGCTAATCAATACTTAACTTTGAGCAACGTTTATGAATAAGGGGGTATGTATTTAACGCCATTTCGTTTCTTGTTAAAAGGACAAGAATATTGAATATTAATAAGCAACGTTCTCTAACCATTCGAAGGTTTTAAAGCTACTTATTCGATTTGTGTAGCAACTGCAACGCAACTTACCTACAGGATTACGACTAATATCTAAAAAAAGGGAAAATGGGGCAGGTCCATGTTTTTCCCTGCGGAGGTAAAAACTGTTCACGCTAATATACTTAAGTAGAAGGG
Source organism: Hydraecia micacea (assembly GCA_914767645.1). Lineage (NCBI taxonomy): Eukaryota > Metazoa > Arthropoda > Insecta > Lepidoptera > Noctuidae > Hydraecia > Hydraecia micacea. Next base: position 5,724,303 of record OU611779.1, on the reverse strand, counting down.
AGCGAGCTCCTCGTCATAATTAACTCATCAATTCCACATCGTCCATTGTTGAGTGAAGGCTTTCCCGCACCCGTCTCGCTCTCGTCCCACTTACGTCCTACACCCGTTCTGCTCACGGCCCGCAAACGATGTCGGGCCCCCAGCCATTGTTTCACTGACACCCGACCAGATACCTAATATGACAAAAATAATAATTGAATTTCGCAAAAGTGGAAATAATTTAATTGGAAATTGGATTTTGATGTCGGATAACAATCGCGATAGGATTACGTAAAGTGCCTTTGCCTTCCAGATTGAGATCTTGGCATTAGTTTTCTTTGTATTAAATGGATAGTCGTGTAAAAAAATAAAGTAATTTTTAAGCTTCTAGCTCGTCAGACTAAAATTGTACGTTAAAATATTCAAATTAATTGTTTAGTAACTACGTTGTCTTACGCACTAATTCTTGAGAGATTTCAACGTTCCAAGGGAGGTTTATAAAGACTAACTAATGTCGGAGAAGTCTTTAGACCGGCTTGGAAGAATTATTTTATGTAGCTTGTCTCTTATTACTCCGCGGACAAAATGTAGTACAGTCAAGGTGTTTAGAGTAATTGGATTTATTTTCTGTAGCGCAGAGCGTCTTCAGCTTGCATACAGTATTGACATTTTCGGCAGTCACTTTTGTTCTCTTTTATTATTTCTAGTACAAAAATAATAATAAAAAATTAGCTTGTTCTACTTTGAAGGAGTCGTGTAGATAGTGGAACGTGTAAAATAATTCGATGGCGTATTTAAACAAGAGATAAACAAAATAGAAATAATCTTTAATCAAAGGATCATCTAATTATTTCGTAAAAAAATACCTACATATGAAAGATAATAGACCTACCTACCTCAGCCTAGTACCTAAAGCCAAAAGTACAGTCGGGTAATTAATGAGATAGGTATTATTGATATTAGCAGTTGTTATTTCTCGTAACATTCTCCTTTCATTGCATTTTCAAAAGACAGTGACTTTCCTTTATCGTCATTCTTACTTTGATTTTCCTGCTCTCCACGTATAACAATCTCTATTCTTTTGTTCCTTAATTATTTTTTTCCGATCACGTAAAGTATTAATCTTAGATATTTTCTTATCTGCTAGCTATTATTTCCAGTTTTTTTTACAGTTCAAGATGACACTGATCACAACTTTTTACCTTTTGTGGTAGAGTAATTTTAGTCTAGGTGCATCGTCTTCACAAATAATTATACAGGGTTATTGGAAAAATACCAACAACCTGTTAAGTGGTCATTGTACTCATCATTATGAACAACTTTTACTATGGGACCAAACCTGAAATCGCGAAAAAAAAATCAGCTGTTCCCTACATTTTGACGAGTTATATGAACATATATGTAGGGAACAGCTGATTTCTTTTTCGCGATTTCAGGTTTGGTCCCATAGTGAAAGTTGTTCATAACGATGAGTGTGTTAGAAAATGAAGTAAAATCTATAGTAAAAGTGTATATGTACCTATACATTATATTACCCAATTATAAAGCTTTGAATATCAGAATGGTTACTAGTTATTTAATATGTGTAAAAGTAACTATGAATATGGTATGTAGGGAAAGGATTTTATTAAATAAAGCACAGAAAGACAAGCTAGACATTTATTTCAATTTAGGCTTGTCAGTAATTAATCAGAAAACTAGTTGTCCGTTCCAAATCTAGGTCATCATTGAGAAGAAGGACAAGAAACTCCATGGAAACAGTATTAAAGTATTCTATCAACAAATTTCTTATATTGCCATAAATTATCATTAAGTATTTTAAAAACAATTAATTATACCTCTTGGACGGTCCAAGAGAACTCAGAATAATAGCAACATAATAACAATAGCGAGGAATATTCCATTATACACTTTAAAACATTGGCATTATTACATTTACAGAAACCATAGTTACCAGTAATAATCAAGATAATAATATCAATTAACTTACATTGCATCTGGTCGATCTATTCCACATAATAACGTCACTAGTACTAATCAACTGACTGTAGGCCGGAGCTCCGTTCTGGTCGATGTCTCGAACAAGAATGATGCCCGCCATTTTTTTTTTCCTATATGGCATCTCGTAGTTGACCTTGAGAGTTCGTGACTACTTAACCGGACTATCCTGTGGTTGCCTTAAGTAAACTCAAAGCCTCCAGCCAGGGGCAAATATCTTATATACTAAGCGACTACACGCTAAGGGCACCCCCTGTGGGGTACGAACCTCGGCTTAGAGCGTCGCTGGGGGAGGGCAGCAAGATGGGACAGGCTGGATCAGGTTCTTATTATTTAAGCTTGATGAGGCCGGCGTTTCCTAACTGACTACTCTGAGAAGAAACGCCGAAACAAACTCAGAGGTCACGGTCGGGAATTTAAATCTACAGGCTCAGCTGCGGCGCGGGCTGGCACTTCATCGAGCAAGGGTCGGGGGGGGCATTTAGTTGGGGACGTCGCGAGGGACCTCGGCGGCGAGGTCGGAATAAAATCCCCGCCACTCGGAGCTCCCCCTTTTAGTCGTGAACAAAACAACTTTGACGTTTCTATCTACCGTCATCCAAAATATCAATGACATAAAAGGTGGATATCCGTTTGGAATATTTTCTATGTTTTGCTACATTATTCCTTAATATTTAGGTTATGCAAAACATTACTATTTTATCAAGTTTTAACAGTAAAATGATAGCAATAACAATACCTATAATTAGGATAATCTATTAAGTGCAATGACCTCTTAAGAGGTTGTTAATGTTTTTCCAATAACCTTGTATAATGAATGTACACAAAATCTTGTAAAACATTATGAAAGAGTAACGGTGGAGTTTCTTGCCCATTCTTCTCCATTACCTTTTGGAACGCGACTAGAATCAACTCTATTTTAAGGTCATTTTGACGTTCTAAAATGCCTTTTTGTGCCTATTTGAAATAAATGATTTGACTTTTTTTTGACACTGATTGCAAAGACAAACGTCAACTCAATACTTTTAAACTTTGTTTCCTATTTCACCGTATTACATGCCAAGTTACTTGTAATATAAGTACAGATACTTGTGTAACGTATTGCTATATTTACGACCCCCACATCTGCGTCCTATATCGTAAAAGCCTTTTCGTTTACATATACGCAGTTATATTAAACCTTCAAGTTTGAAATCCGGAACTGTAAAGCTTTTGTACCTACCTACTTAAGCAACAGAAAAACTGTCATAGGGAGATACGTGTTTCTTAGTAAGTTAACAAATAGTGACTATAACATAATCAGTCTATAACGTTCCCACTGCTGGGACACAGGCCTACTCTCAGTAAGAGGGAGTGGGCCGTAATCCACCACGCGGGCCCAGTGCGGGTTGGCAGATGTCACATGTCTTCGAACATTTGGTTCTAGGACATGCCGGTTTCCTTACGATGTTTTCCTTCACCGTTTTTGAGAGCAGTGTTGATGGAATAATTTATACAAAGGAAAGCGCCTGTCTGGATTCGAACCTACGACCTACAACTCGTAAGTCACGGCCACTGGGCCTCCACTGCTCTCAATAGTGACTTTGAGAAGGTATATAGGGCACAGCGAAATCACTTTTTTCCTAGTGAATAGTCGTTGAGAACCACTTGACGTAAAAAATTCTGTAAAATTCTCACCGTGAAAATTTAGGTGACAGCTCACTTGAAGCTCAGTAATGCTATTCTGTAAAAATCTCACTGTGAAAACTTAGGTGAAGTGAGCTCAAAGTGAGGTGTCAATAGTATCAATCCCTGGCATCAGGTGGAATGTCATCTAAGTTATCACGGTGATCTTTTTACAGAATAGTACCGCAGTTTTCACAGACGCGGATTAGATTAGATTTTCGCCCCAGGGCAAATAATTTCTCAGGTAGGCAACCAACTGAACAATGTGACCCCCTTTTCGAGGGCGACGACGACTTATCTGTGTACTTATGTATATCTTAGTAATATACTGTATACAAAGTAAAAATACTGGTTATACAACTATGTTTATGTAAAAAGTGTCTATGTGTATGTTTATGTCTATGTTTGTGTTAAAGCCTGAGTTTTCAGTGACATTTTTACAGAATAGACCTATTGCTTCACAGGTCTGAAACTCGGCTACGGAGTTCGTGTGCCCAAACTCGATTTTAATAACATTGTGCTATAATCCAAATATAACGTTAAATTGTTTAACAGTAAATTGATGACCCGTGGCTAAATAATAACAGCCGCACAGGTCGATCGATCAGGTTAATCTACGCTTGCTTGCCGCGGTTGGTCTGTGGATGGGTGACCATATTTAAAAAAACATACCGAGACCGCTCCCTGCCTCGGAAAGCACGTTAAGTCGTTGGTCCCGGGTCCCGGCTGTCATTCGTGGATCTTTGACAGATGTTACGAATAGTCAGAAGCCCGAAAGTATGACAACCAGTCAATTTTACCAAGGGGTATCGTGTTACCCAGTTAAACTGGGTTGTGTAGGTCCGATAGGCAGTCGCTCCATGTAAAATACTGGTATTCAGCTGCATCCGGTTAGACTGGAAGCTGACCCCAACATAGTTGGGAAAAGGCCAGGCAGGTGATGAAATCAAATAATTGATGACGTATTTGAGTAGGTATCATCGCGGCCTTTTCTACCTGATCACTTAAAAATGTTGGCGGCGCCAAGCCACGCCCCCTTAAAGTTTTCGCCTATAAGGAAAGCTATACTTAACGTAATTAGTTGTAACCTGCACTGCGCAGCTTAGTGACGCATCACGTGTACTCCTTTTGTGAATTTTACGGACAAACTTTTTGACCTTGGCGCGGAGCTCGCTTCTATTTTTTGAGTGCAAGCAAAAATGAATTTAGTGGTGGTCCGCGTGGGAGTGTCCGCGATAGTACATACCGTACATTATTATTATACCGTTTGATATTTTATTAATTACCTATTTATTTACTTACATTTGTTTTTATAGGTGGAAACCCGATAAAAAAATGTAGTCATAATTTCAACACTCAGAGACGTCACCCAAAAACCATTTAAACACCGCTACCAAAGGAAATGAAAGGTTTTTAAACTGTCATATTTTGACTGACAGAGTTCAAGATACCTGTCGATTAACGTGAGTGATTGATTAACAAGTCCCAAGTAACGACTCTAAGTACCGGCACAAGTCATACAGTGGACAATACCTATTTATATTATTTATATAGGTAGTTGTATATTTTGATAATATCTTGCACCTATTCATAGGAAAGTAGGTACAGATGCCAGCACATCAAGCTATCCGAAACTGTCAAATTTTCCCAATCAACTTTGAACCTTATGCTTTAGCGATAAAGTTGAAAATCTATTAAAGAAATTTGACAGATTTTGTAGTAGGTTGATGTGCTGGCGTCTGTACCTACTATTTATACATTACGAACTCAAGAAATCAAATCAAGAGCTTAAAATAATGAATCAAAATATGAAGAGAAAATTTAAATCTAATTTTAAATTAAAGCAATAACGAAGTTATGAATCCTATTAAGGGCTGCCTCTTAATACCTATTATAAAATGTACAATCACGAGCATCATTTCAGTCATCCGGTTAGACTGGAAACTGACCCCAAAATAGTTGGAAAAAGGCTATGCAGATGATGATGATGATACACGAGCATAAATACCTAACACTTAGCAAGATGCAAAAGCGGTTTAATCCTAAATTAATGATATATTATATACATCATCATCATCATCATTTCAGCCGAAAGACGTCCACTGCTGGACATAGGCTTCCCCCAAGGCCCTCCACTTCGACCGGTCCTGGGCTTCTCGCATCCAACGGGTTACTGCGACTTTCACAAGGTCTTCGGTCCACTTTGTGGGGGGCCTTCCAACGCTACGTCTTCCGGTATTATATTATGGTGTTATATTATTCAAAGCATATTACTATTATGAAATACACCTAGGTATTTCCTAGGTCTTTTCTAAACTTGGCATTTTTATTTTGCAAGATAAACGCTTTTGATTTATGCTCGTGACTGTACCTATGTCGTTCATTAAAATGAGGAATCAGCGAATATGTCGTAAACGTGACGTGGGAGGAATAAAGTTATTTTATATATTTAATAGGACATGTTCTTCAGTTCTTGTTATAGGTACCTAACTATGGAAACATTTACATAAAAGTTTCTTAATTTAGCAATTACTTTTAGTTTTATATCAAAACTGATTTCAATGGGAAACCGCAGTTACAAGTAAAAAAAATGCGCTTATAGCATCGTACACGTAATAGAAGTGACCCCTCTTAATAAAATAATGTTATGAGAGATTTAGTGTAAGAGACAGAGACATAAAGACAATATCTTCTTTCTCATGTAACGAAATGTGCCTTAAATGGGATGCGTCCTTGAAATTCCACTCTCAATTCTCGTCCAATTATCGAATCGCCGCGCGCCGCTAAGAAGTTTTACTTTAAAAATTAGATAACTAAGTAGGTAGTTATTTAGCTACATATTGCAATAGAGATTTTGTGTTCTAGTACGTTTTTTTAGAGCAGTGGTGGCCCAGTGGTAACGGCTGCGACATACAAGTTGTAAGTCATAGCTTCGAACCCAGACAGGCGATTTACTTTGTTCAAATTATATCATCACCACTGCTTTCAAAACGGTGAACGAAAACATCATGAGGAAACCAGCATGTCCTAGAACCAAAAAATCGAAGACTGTGACATCTACCAACGATTACGGCCCACTCCCTCTTACCGAGAGGAGGCTTATGTCCCAGCAGTGGGGTCATTATAGGCTGATTATGCTATGTTTGTTAGAAGAAGATCCTGTCCTCGTGGATCTACTAAGTCTATCATTAATCTCAATGAAAGTCGAAGTCAATGTTATTGAACACCTACTCACATACGAAGGTACCAAGTGTAAAGTACAATCACGGGCACAAATACCTTACAGTTACATGAAGCGAAAAAGCGAAATTCAAAAACGTTATTCTCGTGAAAAAAAAATTGCAACTTTGAGAATAGATCGAAACCCTACTATTATGAAAATAGTATGGTTTTTTTAATCCGTTAATACTATGTTCGTAATACTGTAGAATATCCTATCAGTTCTTTAGGGGAAAATCGATTTTGAATCTTGTGTATCTTAACATAGGGTTATGTATGCTACACGATGACTGATGTGCATCATGCCCTCTGTTAGGACAGGTCAACTCAAAGCTGCATTGGCTCTTACTTCAAAAGGCCCTTCCAGACATGGAACTGCATTACTAATCCTGATTAATATATTGTAGGGACTTTAAAAGAGACCATGAAGTTTGTTTCGGCATTTCTTCTCAGGGATCAGTCAGCTAGGAAAAGCCGGTTACTAGTTTTAAAATATTGTTAAAAAAATTAACGACTAAAGTGACTTTTAATTTTGTAAGGGTAAGGTATTTATGCTCGTGACTGTACTACTGATTACACGTGCCCGTAATCTGTACATAGTAACACAACACTCCAACAAAGTACAACGAGATCTGCGGTAACTCACAACAATCCTTTTTATTTTTATTCCTCTAATGAGTAAAAGGTGGCCAGGCTACGGGCAAACAGCCAGGACTACAGTCCGTCAAATCTAAGAAGTACCGTTTGACGTTTCATATTTTTCAACTTTGTTCATACGAATTCATCATAAAACCATGAATTTAGAAAGATTTCATTATTGTATCTAAAAATGTACAATTCTTAATATCTAAATGTAATTGAAAACTTTCAAACAAAGCAAAATAACACATATTTATAACTGTCAAACGGTACTTCTTAGATTTGACGGACTGTAATTGGTGATGCGACCTGACACCTGACACCTGACACCTCTGACCGGCTTAAACACATAGATGTTGTACCATGTGTACAACAGCTACACGTTTTCCGTGTAAGTAGGTACAGACAGCAGTAAAGCTCACAATAAATTTTACTTTTTAGGGTTCCGTACCCAAAGGGTAAAAACGGAATCCTATTACTAAGACTCCACTGTCCGTCTGTCTGTCACCAGGCTGTATTTCATGAACCGTGATAATAAGACAGTTGAAATTTTCAAAGATGATGTATTTATGTTGCCGCTATAACAACAAATACTAAAAACAGAATACAATAAATATTTAAGGGGGGCTCCCATACAACAGACGTGATTTTTTTGCCGTTTTGTGCTCGATATTAATAACGGCAACAGGTAGACGCTTGAAATATTTACAGAATAGGTACTTAGTTGTATATTCACTTTAAAAATAAATAATTAAATTAAAATAAAATAAATTAAGGGGGGCCTCCCATACAACAAACGTGATCTTTTTATATATGTAGTGTTAAATATTGTACGGTGGTACGGAATACTTCGTGTGCGAGTACAACTCGCACTTGGCCGGTTTTTTATTTGTTACTGGCAATGCTGTAAAAGGAAAATATAATTATAATTAGACAAAGGTTAATTGGGTTTAACCATTAATAGGTTCAGTCGTTACACGTATAATTTGTTAAAACTCATAAGTATTCGCCGTAACGCAATTCAGGACACCTAAATATACCTAAGTACTTGCTGTAATATTAAAATTTGTGGGCAATAGCCATATTGCTCAAATTAATGACCGTAGTTCAGTCATTTAGAAATTTTTATTACTTTAAATAATTGAGTACTTACGCATTCAGGTTCCGTGACCTTATAAATCTAATTAATTACTCACATACGCATAATTAAACAACAAAGAACAAAACATTATTTGCCGTAATTATTCAGCTCAATACATAGGCTTATGACCTATTTATCACTCGGCACGCCATTGAGCACTAACTTCAATGCTTACCAAACAATTTAAATAATTAATAGCCGTAAGTTCTCGACGTGTTACGGTTCATTCATCACTTCAGAGCTGAATGACTCTCTTAATGAACTATTCTGTCTTTCTGGGAGTGTCGTTAAAGAAGACTAAGGCATATTTGCAGATAATTGGCGGCATCCTTCTGTGAGTAAATTGCCTACAACATACTGCAATTAACAACTTTATTAATCATAGTGAAGATGGCTGTAAACGGAATCAGGGAGACTCATTCTAACGCGTAATGAAACGCCCACATACATTTACGTACGGAAATATTTAGGGATGATCCCAGGGCGGAATGCAGCACGGTGCTACGCCGTGCTACGTTCGTAGCAGCGTAGGGCAAGCGCGTAGCACTCGCGTAGCCGTAGATGCGTTGATCACGCATTGGAATTCATTACAAATGATACTGCATCTTCTATTATGTAGGCAGGCCCATTCATCATAGTCGACTTTGATGATATTGATAGAAAAAAAAGTAGGTGTAGATACCTAACAGTGGAGGTAAAGGCCAACATTCAAATACTTACATAAATTCCAATATTTAATTAAACAGAATGAATTTCCACATAAATCTTCTTTTGTTTTATTATATTAAAGCAACTAGACACAATGGCAACTCAGTTAACACCAATTACAAAACAATCTCGCTCAGAGGAACCATTTTCGCAAACATGTTTTTCATTGTTACGAAGCTAAACAAAAACCTTTTCCCTGTATACATAGCACTATCTAAAATTGGCGATGGCGTCTTCACACCTAGAGAATAGGTGTCAAAATTGAATGATCGTGACCATCGATCTTGTACATTGAGTTTCCTACGATCCATCAGTAGCGATTGGAATGAATGAAACCTACCAAACGAACCTTTTTTCGTAATGATCAGATCGTATCCGCGTAGTGAGGTAGGTACTATAGATGAAAACCTTAGTTATATGACTATTATCATTTAAAATAGAATGGTGCGGCCGCGGATGGTACTGCTGCTTTGTGTATTGTACAGAAATTTGTTTTGTTTAGGATGTATATACCTACTAGTACATATAAAATGCTTCATTGTATAGTTTGATATTAAGATAGACTCGTGATAGCACAAGTTTAAACGAAACGAGTTAAAAAGTTTTTGGTTGCTATTAAATATGTAATCCTGTGTTCTTTTGTATAAATGATAAATAAAAAAAAAATAAAGTTATCTTGCTTACTTTTTTTTTTGTTTTTGGTTATGGTTACTTGAAAAAAAAATTGAATTAAAAACGTATATAATTTTCATTGGAAGTCACAGAAAGTTCACGGAAATTCTTTGTTTGTTTTGTTTTTGATGACATTGAAATTGTAATTTCTGCCTATAAGAAACAAAACTTGTTCGATATTGTTAATGGTGATGACTCTATTAAAAACTCATCATTATTGTAATGATCTATTTAATAATAATAATAATATAATAATATTCCACAACTATCACACAACGCCATCTAGTCCCAAGCTAAGCAGAGCTTGTGTTATGGGTACTAGACAACTGATAAACATACTTAAATATTTCTAAATACATACATATTATAGATAAATTACAACCAGACACAGAACAAATGATCGTGCTCATCACACAAACATTTGTCCTGGGTGGGAATCGAACCCACGACCTCCGGCATAGCAGTCAGGGTCACTAACCACTAGACCATCAGGCCTGTCAAAATTTTTATTTTATTTATTTATTTATGTAGGTACAGTAGACCAGACGTGAGTGTTAACACTTTGACCTTGAACTGACCTTTTTTTTTGGTGCGCGGTGGAAATCCTCATGGACTTCCTCCATCGTGGGGGTGACAGAGGCCCCTCCACAGACTAACCGCGGCAAGCATAGCTTAACCTGATCGATCAACCTGTGCGGCCGTTATTATTTAGCCACGGGCCCCTCGATTAGCCACGGGCCGCATTAGGTGCAGCCTATCGTACAACCCACTAAAATTAATATTTTAAAATCAAGAAAAAATCCACCAAAAATAATTTCGCATTCTGACAAAATTTATAAATAAATTCGCACTTTCCATGTAAAAAAGACAGGGTTCGTGTGTCCAATAATGGCAGGATCCAGATAGCCCTGAATGAATAGAAAGAGGTATTACGCGAAAATTTATTCTAGCCCCTGATACATTGCTTCAATCCGTCTGCAATATGGGGAGATTTACCTAGATCCAGTATAGAACTTACGAAAATTTATTTAGAAAGTCCAACGGACCTTAGAGTTTTTAGACATATCAACGAAATGACTTAGTATTCCTTGAATTTTATTTGTAATTTTGTTAAGTACACTTTCCTGGAAGCGCCTAGGTCAAAGCCAGATTTTGTCCCTTGAAAGTTTGTTTTTGTTTTCGTTACTGGAATATAGCGTCAAAAGACCGCACTTGGAGTCTGCCAACGGGTTATGGAACTAAGTATAATAGGTGTCAAACTCACAGACCGCATTAGAAACTCTGTACTTCTCGCCAAAAGCAGCACAGCTGCTGCTACAATACGCAAAAATACCCACTCTGTGCAAGTCTTTTCTTCTTTTTGATATTTACCTTTTTATACCTTTTGTCTATGCCTTTTCTACCTTTTGGTTTTTACGTTTGATTGACATATTATATACTTTGTTTTACTACCAGAACCAGCGCATTTTAATTACGGTAGTTAATATTTGGTCCTATCTACGGAAAAATGGTAGAACAGGCATAGACAAAAGGTATAAAAAGGTAAAATATCAAAAAGACTTGCACACACTCAGTGGATCTCAAATAGCAGGAAACGACTTAGCTGCAGGCTCAGAAAGAGATGTCGGAATGAGCTGGACACCTTCATAAAGGATTGGCCCACAATCGCAGTAGATTGGAAAAAGAAGAAAGGGAGGACTTTGCCCTACTGTGGGACAACACTTGTAATAATAAAAAAAACAACAGTCCTCAAATATACTTATACTACTTTTCATTTAACATAACATAGAAATAATCCCTACTACCATTTTTGTTGTCCGTAGTGACCTAATTAAAACTTGTAATTAACGCTTTAGTGTCCAGTGTTCGTGAAAAATGCAGCCTTCAATATAAATAATGTCTGCAATGTATCGCGCAGCGCTGTGTAGTTTCATCTCAAATTATTACTATGAAACATAAAATAAAATTTTATGACGCGCAGCGGCATTGTGATAATAAAACTTAAAAGTTATTGTTATGATGACGCACATAATAAATTAAAAATGATGACTGCTAAATAACGTAATGTTAGCACAACTCTAATGTCTGATTTTAATAAAAGCGCTCTTCCAGTCCATAATTGTTTCAATAATTTTAATCCTACCAACTGTTTTACCAACAATACGGAATATTTTCACTGACTGATGAATTTTACCTGGGTACCTACCAAATAAAAGAATAAATGATAAGCAGTCAAAAAGGTTTGTCTTTAAGGTATTAATGATTTAGTTAATATAGAGAGATTCACTTAGAGGACGGGGTCTAGTGTGAGGTACACGTTTCTAGAAATTGTAACAAAATTCAAGGTTTTCATTTATTCACCCACGCACGTCCTAAATGCTTGTTGAGAAAGGTTAAAATGATTACCAAATAAAGGCCTTCCTCCACTCAACCATTCGACGACACCTGATAACATCGCTTCGCACACAGCTTTTCTCACTGGATACAATGACATATCATGTGATATAGACGGTGTAAGCGCCACCAAACGTGCAAACTGTTGCTATTAATTCAGTAGGTAGGTACATGAATCGTGACTCCCAAGCGTAGAAACTTTTCTTCGGTTATTAAAACACATTACACGGTGAAAATGTGTGGTACAGATGATTTCTTTTTTGGATAATAGTCGAAAATGTCAACGCTGCCGCGCTGGTGCGTCTAGAAACATTTACTGAATTCATAATTATAGAATAACTAAACCCTTTTTTAGGAACTGAAGGCACAAGTACCCAGGTAGGTACCGCTTTTCAGGAAATCCTGGAGCCTTGTATACGCCTTCTCTTTAATACTGCCTAGTTCCAATCTTAGCAAATAACTGGAGGAGAAAATCGTTAATGCTACAGCCGTACTGTGAAACTTTCGCATCACCGCTCTACCAACTCGCGGTCTGTGTACCGAAGTCTTATGAAGGTAACTGTATTGGTTCCTTGAAAACCTGTTATAAGATAAGTGAGGCAATGTTAGTAGAATATTAAAGTACCTAATAGTAAAGCCACTTACAAACCAGTGTCATCCATTACCGAACAACGGGAGCTCTATTAGCGATAATAAGTTAGTGGATGTGTGCCAAATTAGATTTGTTGTCGTAGCTACACCAGGATCTTTAGTGGAGTAGGCGCTACTTAGGAGAACATATTGAAGGTTGCTGAAAATACGTCCAGTTAGGATCGGGTTTAGGTTTACCCTTACGTTAACTATAAATGGGTAGGTACTCTTTTGTACACCTTGTATATTTGCATTGCACAAAGCATTGGTTACACTGCTATTAGTAGCTTTGTTCAGCATTACCAAGACATTATAGTTGGAGATAGGCAGAAGCTACAGAACGCCACCTGCTACGATCCTTACAGACCCACTTTATGCTTTTTATTTATTATGGCTATTCGACTGTACCTAGGTAGGTACTTAGTTACATAACAGAAGGCCAATTCTCGTAACTTAAAACGTTCAAAATCTAGTCGCAGTCTCATCTCACAAACGTCAAAAACTTGTCAAAATTTAGGGAAATTAGAGGTATTTTTGACAGATTGAGATTGAGATCAGACTGTGAACGTTCTTAAAATTACGAGAATTACCCCTCTGACGTCTATAGACTTCAAACTTGCTGCTATTTCATAAAACAGCATAGTTTTACAATTCACATTCAAATTGAGTGGAACAGACATCGTGCCATATATGAAACTCATAAAGTCATAAGTAAACATTTTAGTAAGGAATTTATAGCTGGCCATTTAAATTTGCCTGCCTTTTTAACCGACGAAAAAACGGAGGAGGTTATATTATTTGACCTCATCGAATGTTTTAAAAGCCAAGTAGATCATGGAATTCTGAATGGACACAGAGTCAAAGTAAATTAGCTAGCGAATATGGATCGATATCTAATGACAATAAAACAACAACAAAACCGGTGGTAGAAGTTACTTACTTGAAAATATGAGTTTGGAAAATCATTTTATTTTATTGGGATCTCCTACAAAGAATACACCGATTTATTCCGGCCTGATCCCCTGAGGCCCCCTCCGTCCGGGGGGACGCTCCTCGGCTCCTCGTTCCCCTGCTAGTTCGTCTTCTGTTTTAAACTCTGGCTTATCCACTTTATGTTAGGTTACATGCTATATTGCTTGTTTGTTTGCTTATTTGTTTTTTGCTTTATATCTTCACTAAATATCGATACCCGGCACATCAACGGAATTTCGCTAGCTAATTTATTTTGACCCGGTAGGGGTTGACTGGTCGATAAAATTAACTAGCAAAACTTCACATAGGTATGTCAAACATTACAACAATATGAAAGACATTGAAGCCTGCCAAATATCATAAATCTAATATTTCATAAACATTTTATGCAGTCTCCTTATTCCATACAGCTGAGCTGCAAACAATATCGCAGTTGCACGATCCCGTCGAGTGCAAATGGCTTTCTGATAGAACCAAAAACGAAGCCAGGATCCAATATACTTAAATGTCTTTGCCAGGATCAGTTCTGAATTCTACGCTAAACGCAAAGAAGCTAGATATTGGGGAGGGTTTGAATTTCGCGGTCTACCACTACGCATTCACTTTAATATAATATTATCTTTAAGTAAGCTACACCGCACAGTGTTGTAATAATTTGTTGGCTGCATCCGACGACGTCATCACGTCAGCGCCGGCTGTCGCTGAAAACCAGAGCTAGGGCTCTGTCTTGCATAGGGTCGCAGCAGAATGCTGAGCGATAGCCGTTTTGCGTGGATGTGACGCATGTTTCCCTTACCTTCTTTTTTTATTTTAGTTTTGTGTTTATGTTAATTTTTGCGTCATGTTCACCGCAAATAAACGTATTTTCTTTCATTCTTTTCTTTATATTCACTTGTGAAACAGGATAACTTTGAAATGCACACAGTCTTTATTATAGAAGTGGAATTAACGAATATAGATACACAAGTTATGACTAGGTAGACTTAGATACGAACTGACGCGGATCACTTCTCATTAGACCCTTTTCCTTAGTCTTGACTACAAATGACTATCGAAGTCTATTTTCAATTCAGGTGAAGGCCTCCAAGAGCTGCAGTGTCTATTTAAACCACCTACATTTGTGCAGCTAGGTATTGTGAAGCAAATTGTGGCTATGGCGTTAATTAACAGTAGAACGAGATGGAGACTGTTCCGATTCGCTCCACCGCACCCAATCATAGAGATCTGAGAGATGGATAGGCCACAGCATAAATAAATGTCTCTACCGACTTCGAGCTATCAATGGCGAGAACTTTGGGTGTTAATTACGATTTCTGCAATATTCCTTTTTAACATAGGTAGCTACAATCACGCCTTCAGGTAACCACATAAATACCTACAGGGTGGCGGGGACGTCGACGAGCAAATTATTACCATAAATTCAGCACAGGATTCTACGTCAAAATGTTTCGTCAGATTATTATAAAAGAATTGCCGTTCCATACATTTTGACCGCGTAGGTAGGTAGTTTTTGTATAACCGACGAAAAATTTGAACGTTGGGAGTTCAGAATCATGTTCAATACCGTACAGGTTGTACGTCGATGACCTTGCCAACCTGTATGGTATTTCCCATTTTGTAAAATATTCATAACTAGCAGCGCCCGCGGTTTCCCCCGCATAAGTTTCCCGTGGGATTATCGGGATAAAAAATATCCTATGTCCTTTCCCGGGACTCAAACTATTTCTATACCAAATTTCATCTAAATCGGTTCAGCGGCTTGCGTGAAGACCTCTTCACGTCTGTCTGTCTGTCCGTTACCTAATAGACAGACTCACACTTTCGCATGTATATTAAGTATTACTATGGATAAGATGATAATTAACTATTAATTTCAAATATGGAATAATAAGTGTGTACTTAGGAGTAGGTAGATAATTTGATAGCTAATTCGAAACTCCACGGCCCGCGGCTACTACCTACCTAAGTACACAACAGTGTGCTGATAAAGCTACTCAATAACAAAACATTATTAAATAATATAATAATGTACCTAGGTATTTTTACTTGACTGGTTTTAAGTAGGTGGATAACAAGTATGAAAATACATTATAGCTAAATGTCTCCATAATGTAAGCGAGCAAATCGGATGGATAAGTAACGTCCCAGTCCCACTTTCGTTAACAACGTACTGAAATCTCATTCATATGCAAATTATGACTAACGATATCTTGGAAAGCCGATGTTCAACGTAAAAAATAAGTTGTTATCTCACAAAAAATAGGTCGGTGAGGCTGTTTTTTGATTGGCAAAACGTTTCTGCGAAGCCACACCACTGGTGCCGTAATATAACTTACTGAAAACAATGACTGAAAGTGTGAAAAACGTAGCTGGGCTTCATACACTATGCATAAGCGCGGATATTTTTTTTTTTCAGGCTTGGTAGCAAGAAATACCGAAACCATCTTGATTTATCACAGGGTAAAAATCCTGGTAGGATTCATCATCAGCCTATAGCAGTCCACTGCTGGACATAGGCCTCTCCTATTGCACGCCATTCAACTCGATTTTCGGCAACTCTCATCCAGCTGCTACCAGCCAGCCTGCGAAGATCGTCGCTCCACCTAGCCTGAGGGCGTCCCACGCTACGTTTACCGATTCGCGGCCTCCACTCAAGAACACGTCTACCCCAGCGGTCATCGGTTCTACGGCTAATATGGCCGGCCCATTGCCACTTCAGCTTGCTTATTCTGTGAGCTATGTCGACAGCTTTGGTTCTCTGCCGGATCACCTCGTTGCGGATTCGATCCCTCAGAGAGACCCCAAGCATAGCCCGTTCCATAGCTCGCTGAGCGACCTTGAATTTATGGACCAGCCGTACCGTGAGTGTCCACGTTTCGGCTCCGTAAGTCATAACTGGCAGGACGCACTGATTGAAGACCTTAGTCTTTAGGCTCTGTGGAATACGCGACGAGAAGACTCGACGAAGCTTCCCAAACGCTGCCCAGCCCAGCTGAATCCTTCTGCTAGCCTCCCTCTCAAAGTTGTTTTTACCAAACTTCAGAGTTTGCCCGAGGTAAATGTATTCTTGAACAACCTTGAGAGCACCGCCATTGACAGCAATCGGTCCCGGGGTTACGTGTTCGTTGAACATAACCTGGGTTTTGTCCAAGTTCATCCGGAGACCAATGCGTGCAGAAGAATCAACTAGGCCGTCCAGCATTTGCTGCAGGTCCTGCACCGATTCAGCCAGTATAACGATGTCATCCGCAAATCTCAAGTGTGAGATGTACTCGCCGTTGATGTTAATGCCGCGCCCATCCCAGTCCAGCGTCCTAAACATATCCTCCAATGCGTTAGAGAACAATTTCGGGGATATTACGTCCCCTTGTCTTACCCCTCGACGCAGGGGGATATGTTCAGTTCGCTGGTCCTGAGTTTGGACGGTCATTGTCGCGTTTTCATAAAGACATCTCAGCACTTGGATGTATCGCCAGTCGACTTGGCATCGCTGCAGAGACTCCAAAACAGACCAGGTCTCGATAGAGTCAAAAGCTTTCTCATAGTCCACAAAGGCAAGACATAGGGGTCGATTATACTCTTCGGACTTCTGTATAATTTGTCGCACAGTGTGGATGTGGTCTATGGTGCTAAATCCTCCTCGAAACCCGGCCTGCTCCGGTGGCTGAAACTCGTCGAGTCTTCGCGCTAGACGATTCGTGACGACTCTTGAAAACAACTTATATACGTGGCTAAGGAGCGAAATGGGTCTGTAGTTCTTTAGAAGGGTCTTATCACCCTTCTTAAAGAAAAGAACGACCACGCTCCTTCGCCACGCTTCTGGAGTTCTCCCAGAGAACAGGACAGAGTTAAAGAGCTCCTGAAGTTCTTTCAGCACAGGTCTTCCTCCCGCTTTCAGGAGCTCGCTCGTAATCCCGTCCTCACCAGGGGCTTTTCCATTTTTAAGCTGTTTAAGAGCCGCCTCGATTTCGTCTTGGCTGACTTCCGGCAGGTCTTCAGTGAAGTGGCGGGTTAGGGTGGCTCTTGAATCCTCATTTTCGGGATTAGGCCGAGATGCATGCGATGCGTACAATTGGCCATAGAAGTTTTCGACTTCCGAAAGGATCTCCGGCTTCGAAACGACGATATCCCCACTAGATTTGGTCAACTTCGTCAGGTGGCTCCTCCCAAGCGATTGGACGAACACTTTCGACCCCCGATGTTCCTCAATCGCTTTCTCTATAGAGCGTGTATTGGAGCGTCGGAGGTCGCGTCGTACCAATGCTCTAATCTTTTTGTTGAGTGCCCGTTGTTCTGACGAAGTGACAGGTGGGTTTTCACGTCGTTCAGTCATAAGCTCCAGAGTCTCTTCCGAAAGTTTGGACTTCTTGCCCGTACGCCGCATTTTGCAAAATCTCGTACCTTCCTCCCTGAGGATGTCCACAAATTGGTCGAGCTCCTGGTCAACGTCATTTGTGGTTTCCACGGCAGCGAATCGGTTCTCCAGGTCTGACTGGAACGCTTCAGACCCTAGCATAGTTTGGAACATATTTGGACGGAGCTTAGACTTCATCAAACGAGTTCGCTCGAGCTTAAAGTTGATATTCAGAGAGCCTCGAACAAGTCTGTGATCACTGCCGGTATTAAACCTGTTGATCACCGAGACGTCCCTGAATATATGCTTTTTATCCGTTATGATAAAGTCTATCTCGTTCTTTGTCATAGTGTCGGGGCTTCGCCACGTCCACTTCCTTTGAGGCTGTTTCTTAAAGAAGGAATTCATCAAGAAAAGCCCCTCCTTCTCAAGGAAGTTAACTAGCATTTGCCCCCTATGATTTCTGTTGCCAAACCCGTAGGATCCTACTACCGATTCGCTGCAATTCTGTACTCCCACTTTAGCGTTAAAATCTCCCATGAGAACGTTGTAGTGGGCCTTAGTGGTGGAATGCAAGGCCTTGGAGATGTCCTCGAACATTTCCTCCACTTCGTCATCAGAGTGTGCCGAGGTCGGTGCGTAAACCTGAACAACCTTGAGGCTATACCTCTCGGTTAACTTCACTACGAGGTACGCTACTCTGTTCGACACACTGGAGACTTCCACAACGTTGTCACTAAGGGATTTATTTACCAGGAACCCGACTCCGCCTTGGGATAGCTGGTCTCCCTCTCGGAAATACATAAGGTGACCTGATTTAAGGGTTATTGTGTCCTCCCCCTCTCTTCGGACTTCACTCAACCCAAGAATGTGCCACCTTATTTTCCCGAGTTCTTCTTCGAGCTGCACTAGATGTTCGTCGAGCCGTAACGTACGTCCGTTATACGTCGCCAAGGTCAGTTGTGTTTGGCGGCCATTCGTAACCCGGGGATTCTTCGCACCCCCTACCTTGCCGTTACCGTGACCGCCGCCAAAATCAGGAATAGCAAGGCGGCCGGGAACTGGGGGCCGTGGTTGATTGTGGCTTGCCATTGGAGGGTTTGCCCATAATCGCCACGCTGGGCATGCGGGTTGGCGATCGCAGGTCGCAGCTTCTCATACTAGTGACGCTGCTGCCCGTCACTAATCTGTGCCATTTAGCTGCGAAATTACATGGTTATACCGCCATTTGCCGGTTGTCAGAGCCTCGTTTGTTGTTCAGCAGGATGCACCACGAGCAGGTGAGGTTGACTTGGGGCACTGAGATGGTAGGTGTGCCCCCTTACATCCGTAGGATTAACAAGGAACAACAAAAAACTACATAAATATAAATAAAATATACCATAGGTACAATGTAAGCAAATGAGCAATGAACTCAACAATTTATTTTCCTATCTTTCGCCGATTTTTTGTATTGAAGCGTCGTTGAAAATGACAGTGAGGGTCTAGTGGACTTATCTAAGTATCTATTTGCCGTAAATATAATATTTTCAGAAGCGGATATCTGAAAGATCGCGTCAGTCATATTTGCCTTTTCTTTTATATAATAATGTAGGTCCAATTTTTCTCCTATCTGTCGTATGATGTAGGAGCGCGCTACTCACCACGCGGTACATTTTTACTTAGAACATAAGAGGAAAATAAATAATCATTAACTAATCTAACTACACAATATTAAAGAAATAATTAACTGATTGTATTATTTTCAGTGTATCAAAGCAAAAGTGGACCTGGGTGAGTTTGTTTGATTCAGTAGTGTGCTTTGCACTGACACGCTTTTTGAAATGAAATAGACACTATCGAGTTCGATTTGCAGAAGCGCTTAACGATATTGTGCATGCAATCGAGATTTTATAAAGAAACGCGCGGTGAGGGTAGCATGTGGCCGATGTCCCTTGTTTCCCTCCAATCTCTATAGGTATCTATCTAGGATAGAGGGTACAATACAGAGTGCGAGCCGTGTTCAGTGTTCCAGGCCAGTGCATCTTCATCAGTCGCCGCGGCCGCCCCACTGCGAGCGCTCACTAAAACATTGCTTGCTGTGTAAATTAATAAAATGAGCATTTTAGATCAATTAGATGAAAATAGTGTGCCCGTGTGATTGTGATTTTAGTGATAGTGGCATGAATTAAATACATAATTTGGTGATGTGGTGATATTTAATTGCAAGGAAATTACTTAGTTAAATAAAATAAACAAGTTACAAATAAATTAGTTGATTTATTGCAGTAGGTATACACAGGTTGTCACACTGGATTTGATTTTTCAGTTGGTAGTAATATATCACCTCAACACATAGGTGTACAAATAAATAATGAGCTTTATTGTAGTCTACACAGGTTGCCTCACAGGTATTAACCTCTCAGCTGGTAGCAGTTTCACTACACAATCAGTACAGAAGTCAGTGCCGGCATTATCAGTCCACCTTGCACCCAAGAACCCAGTTTGCTGGCATCCAACACACATTGTCTTAGTCTGATAAACAGGTGCTGTTTCATCTAATAACCTTTGTTCCTTTGCAGATTTTAGTAACTCTAACATATATCTGTTACTGTTCTTCATTTCTAGTGTGGACACACTGTCATGAGTCTCTCCGCAGTCATATGGATCCTCCATCGTAACAGGGACATGCAGCTGAGGGAAGAATGTGGATTTCTTATAGAACATTGCCTTAGTCTTATCCCTTCCAACACCTTTTGGAATTCTGCCCGGTATGGGCAGTCCTGCTTTGGCTAACTTGGCAAAATACTTCTGTATTCTGCTCATGACTTGTATTGGAGTCCTTGTTCCTAATGCTTGAGCTATTTTCTTGTACCGTCTTGCCTCAATGGGCTCTTCAGGGTAGATTTCAAGTAATTCTTCCAACCTTTTCTGCTCTTCACAAGACCAGAGTTGATTAAATGTTTCAGGTTTATTATCTGTGAATTTTCGCCCTCTAACTTTAGTACTAGAATCTAGATCATCTTTATTTGGCTTTGTGTCCCTAATATCGTCACCATCCATTGTAGCGTCTATTCCATAGTTGGTCCAGTCAATGTTTGGCAGATCAGCAATAGTTTGTCGGGGAGGGAAGTTTGCACTCCCTGCTTTCATTTCGCTTAGAAATGACAGTGGGTCATTTAGTGCCCTATTTTGAGCTTCTGATAATTCTTCTATGTCTTTCAATGCCTTCACCTTTTGAGCTTCTAATTTGACGATAAACTTCAGCAAGTCACAGTAATCTTTATTCCCGCGTAGAGCTAGGTGGTCCGTTTCGAAGGCAAATTCTTCATCAGAGTCTATGTTATCCATGGTTTTATCTGTAAAGAAACAATTTTATATTCAAGAGCAAGACTACTATAGTTTTATAACAAAATGAGTGTTAGTTCCGGTATGAAAATGCCGGGTAGTCCAAAGAGGTTGAGTGTAAAAATTAAAAACAAACTAAATAGTGTGCAACAGAAAAAATGCAAACCTGAATACAGAAGCGCTTCTCTTGAAGGATGGTCTGGACGGTAAGTAAGTAAATTAATAAGAATTTAATGTTTTTGTTTTTATAACATATCTGTTTTCTATTTATATTTCAATATAAAAAAAACTCAGCGATTTCATTTTCACCAGCCCAAAACGTCAAAATGATTACGTTCCGAATCTACACTGCATTGATCCATGCTAACGTTTTTAACAGTAACCAACAACTACGTATCATTAAAAAAAAAAATGAATTTAAAAATATGAAAATTGAATTTACTATGATCTATGTATAGAACTTCTGTTTTATTGAATAATAATCGTAATGAATGAAGCAAAAATTGGGGTAAATATGTTGTGACTATTCAGGTACGGAACGCACTCACTAACGTTGTATTTTGCGCCCTCTAGTGAATAAACTTTGAACTTTTATGCCAAAGACAGTCACTCGTCTGTAAGCATCAATAGATGTCGCTATTCATACAACAACAAAATTCGTTTTGTAATAGGAAGATAGATGGCGCTACAATACATTGCTCAAACAATTTAAGTAAAATCTGTGACAGAGGGCGTCTCGAGACTTGTAAATTGGGTCGCATTTTGTTACAATTCGGCTTTGTTAAATAATTATTAAGAATCAATTAAGTTGCAGTAAAGACCTGGGTAACACTAACATCGCATGTACCTAAAGTACCTACTATAACAAAAGTACCGAAATAACTCGGTAGGTAAGTACCTACCTACCTACTTACCTAGCTATTACATAATTATATAAACAGGAATTCCAAAAATCCGTTGATTTACTGGTAGACATAGCTGTGGATAGGAGTTATTCTGAAAACAGCTGCATGTCAGCAGGCAATCCAATGAAGAGCGTGCTTCCGCTCACGTCGCGTCGACGGTACCTACCTATAAAGGTCGACGCCTAAACGTGCGAATTCCATTATGACTATAATCAAATATTTCAACACCATGAGAAGGGTTTTGCTACCTTGCGGGGCATTGCGTAACACATTAACAGTAGCAATGGCTTTCATTTTGACAGTAGGTACAACAACGTGCATTGCGTTATTTACGTTGTTGAACTGACAATTATTTTTCGAAGATATGAAGCAATGGGGGTTTCCTACTTGAAATCGAATGACGTGAGATCGAATAACGCTTGCTCGAAAACGTTAACTCGATAGTAAATGAAATCGATGAATTATGAGCGCGACAGTTCACTAGGTACCTCGATGCATCAAAATCTTGAATAACTATAAGCTCGAATCATCGGCAGCGCGAAGGCCCATTATCTTGAAACATCAGACCTCCACAACCCAGTTACTGGGTAATACGATAAGTACCCCGATAGGAAGACACGGTAGGTAGTCCCTACGTACCTACCTAAATTATATTCCTACCAATTAGCTTCCAAATAGGAGATTAATATATCGTCCTGTGGTGTTAGGCCTTTGCTCATTTGCTTGCGTGACTGTCACTACAGCTTTATGTACCTACCTAACTTGTCACAATATTTGCCAGCCAGTCGTTAGAAATTGTTGGAAACTCTCAAGACCCCAAAACTAACCTTGTCTTTGCCAGTATTGGTCTATCCTGGGGCTACAGACAACGCTATTTTAGTCTAATTATACAGGCTGACAAGGACAGCGACGCGTCACATCAGTGGTTGAAATTCATGCCTTTTTTTTTTTGATAACCGACGAAAAATGTCTACCCTAGGTCGTCTAGAATCATGTGCTGAATTCATGGTTAGGGCGGTTTCGCACTACGGTTCCGATCCGAATCCGAGAAATAGTCCTATTTGTTCGGATCTAGTGCGCAACCCCTCATACAAATAGGACAATGGTCACTTCGGACCGGCATTTCTCGGATTCGGATCGGATGTAGTGCGAAACCGCTCTTACAGTTTGCACGTCGCATCGCCGGTCGCGTCGATGTCCCTGTCGCCCTGTATATGTAACACTATGAGTTTTCGCAATTTCCTTAGTTATTTATCTATAAGTAAATAATTAAAGACTCAATATGTTAGTAGCAATATTTCTGAACAACTATGTTAGTAAACTTAACCTAACACTGCCATATACCTAGTTATATGAGAATCTTACGAGTTAAGCAATGTTCTACCTACCTAGTTCACAGTCAACATGTCGTTATATTTCTGCGAATATATTTTTATTCTATTACATATTATTTTCGAACTAGTCACCGTAAGGTCACGGGGGTTACCTAACATAAAACTTAATAAGAAGGTGTGTGTCATATATAAAGGTTGTTTCCACTCGGATAATGAAAGGCATTGTAGGTCGAATGTAGGCGGACGACGAGAGAACAACCATGCTCGTAAGATTTTCAGTAATATTTATTAGGTGCTAATTTATAGCTCTAAGTGATTAGGTTAAATAAGTTCTTACGTCACGTATGTTGGTTAGGTTTTGCGTAGGTAGATCTCAGACCTTTTTGCCTAACCTGTTTAGCTAATTATTTTAATCAGAAGGAACCGTTAGGCAGGTAGGTAGGTGTTCATAAATTATAAACTAACCTGCTCCACGTGCCTTTGGTACCTGGGACTGGGAGTAGATTCATTTGTTCTTCATGATATTTACCTACATAAATAGGTATTTGCAAAGCTTAGCTGAATTGTTGGTCTTCAATCTCTTTACACTTCAAAGTCATACCTAACTCAATCAATCAATCTGTCTAGCCTTCTATGTTAGAGGTTTTGGTTTTCACTTACTTAGTGCAGAAACCTAAATATTTTACACCTCTAACAAGGCTAGAAAAAAGTATTGAAGTCTCTGTCTAGCCCTTTCCCAACTATGTTGAGGTCGGCTTTCAGTCTAACCGGATGCAGATTAATACCAGTGTTTTACATGGAGCGACTGCCTATCTGACCTCCACAACCCAGTTATCTACTGGGTAACGCGATACCCCTTGGTAAGACTGGTTGGCATACCTAAGTAACTTAAACAGTTTCAAACACATTTATTTCCAATACCTTTAAACTTGCATATCAATATAGAAATATAGATCTTTCCGAGGTGTATCCAGAGAACAGTACGTGATCTAGACAGGTGCCAGGCAAGCGATTGTCTTCTAAGTTACCAACTTAAATGGAGACTGTTGCGAGTCAAGTTTAAGTTGTAATTACGGCGACATTAAACTGGAACGGTTTTCATTTAAGTTGAGCTTTTAAACGGGGTTACCGGATTTATAATAAGGGGATTATCTAAAATGTGGAAATATTTTAGGCGTAGGCTGGGGGAGTAGGCCGCAGTTTTTAAGGCCAAAATAAATAATATTTAGGATATTAAGTCGTCAAAATTGGACTGGACTGATGGTTTAACCTAGAACAAGTATTGGCGGGAGGTAACGTATCGTAACGTCTTGCAGCGATTGTCCACCGCCACCGTCGACGGTACGTCAACGAGAAACGAGATTATTGGAACCGTATGTGTCGTCCCGTTGACGGCAATCATTAATGTCCATCGCGACCGAACTCGGCGGTTCAATATGTTATGAGATATAAAACAAAAGCCGGGTGAACGGCGACGGTGCGACGGCAGCGGCAGGACGGCAGTGTGCGGATAACATCAAACGTGTTTTTTTATTGCAAACACAGCGGCTCGTCACAATCTCAGGCCGAGTTCTAGCGGTCGCTCTGAACTACTCGAAAATTCGTGGGCCTTTCGTCTCGGTCTCGTTGACGTGGCGGTGGACAAACGGCCTTATGGGCTTGTGATTAAGTTACTAAAATAACGATTTTGAAATAAAAAGTTACAACTGCTAGTTGGTACCAGATTTAGAGATGTCCATCACAGTCTTAGAAATGGACCTGCGTCAGATCTTGGACTAATTAATTGCTTTTATATAAATAGACCCTACCTACACAAATAAAAACAACTGCCCATCTAAGCCATAAAGGGTTACGAAACCCACTCGATGAGAAGGGTCGCCGGTCGTGAAGATATTTCTATAACTTACGCAATGTCCTTTATATAATTATATTATAGTCTAAAGGGATGCGAGTGAAAGACACGTAGCTACCGTGCTATAATGAGCAGCAGTCAATGGGGCTATTTTTATCAGTTGAGTCACTTGGGTGAATGTCGCCCTATGTGGTCTGCTTTTAGATATGGTAAGACATAAATAATCCGTGGGGTTTAGATACATATTTGTTAGGGTTCCGTATCCAAAGGAAAGGTACCAACGGAGCCCTATAACTAAGCCTCCGCTGTCCGTCCATCTGTCTGTCAGCGGGCTAAGGTCACAGTTGAAATTTTCACAGAGTATACATATTTTTATTGCCGCTATAACAACAAATAATAAAAATAAAATAATGTAAAAAATTAAAGGGGGTCTCCCAAGAAACTTGTTTTTTTCGACGTTTTTTGTCTTGTGGTAGGTACGGAAACTTTCGTGTGAGAGTCCAACTCGCACTTGGCTGGTTTTTTGTTACTTGTTGTAGATTATTGCCCGAAAAATGGCAATCCACTTGCCTTCTTCATAAAAGAAAATATTAAACAGGGGAAAGTAACGAATTCTATAAAAGATCAGTTGTCTTATATCGAAATTATATTATTTCGAAGCAGACCATATTCCAGAACATATCGCCACAGATAACAAGCGATACCGCCACACTTCGGGATATCTACCACACGGTACTGTAGAGACTGAGACCTCCTTCCTGAGACAGGCTGGTAATAATTTGATGACGTGTTCCATTCGGGCATTCAAGCGTGTGTCAAATATTATGGTAGTGTTTTTTCCTATATAGAAGCAGTGCTAGTTTCAGTCTATCAAAAAGTACTCTGTGAGTGCTAGTTTTACCTTGATACAATGTACTTCTATTAAATATATTAAATAAATGCTAATTAAAGCTTCACGCTCTTTAAATTATATGTCTTAAGCTTCCACGGCTATAGCGCCCCCTCTATAGTAGGTATCTATTTCGCTCGCCAAATGAAGCGAAACCGTATGAAAGATTTTAAATAAACAAAGAACAGAATATAAATGTACCCATTCGCTTTGGAATTGCCATAACATAGAATTGATATACCTACAGCATAAAATAATACAATATTTAATTCTTACCAGTCTTGGATGCCGGAACTCGGAACAGATGTTTTTAAAAGAGGATTGTTTTTATGGCCTACATTGGCAAACTTTGTTATTGCTGAAGATCTTCACTGGTCGGGGAAGCGTATGGCGTATGAAACGACGCTTCGACACCGACGCGACTTATCATAACCAATCATTGTCAAATACATGTATTAAGTTTTTTTTTAATTTATTGCCTAATCGGCTCGCTCTTGACCTTGAACATGCCTGATGGAAAGCGATGGGTGAGGTCTATGATGGAACGAGCGTGCCCAGAAGATCCCTAAGGCACTGGAACTCCCACGCATCGACGAAACACAGCAGGCTGCTTGACGCCGGACTCCGGTGGAAGGGTGGTCGCAAACCAGCGTTAGCCCTACCACCGCAAGAAAGTAGGTTTTCGTTCACCTGTTTTTAATGTCAAAATAATAGCTTTCAATAAGATGCTAATGAAAAAAACAAAAATATTAAAAACTGTTTTTTTTTTGTTATAACAATAAACATTTTTTTTGTCTGTCTGTTTGTTCCGGCTAATCTCCGAAACGGCTGGACTAAGTTTGACGGGACTTTCACTGGCAGATAGCTGATGTTAATAAGGAGTACTTAACTACTTTTTGTCACGGTAACACGTTCCCGTGGGATAGTTTCTAACACCCACGCGGACGAAGCCGCGGGTAGAAGCCAGTTTGCAATAAGTGCCTACTGGACAATGGACATAATTATATTATCATCTCTGCTTATTATCACATAAATGTCGGCTTTTGCGGTCCTTAATGATAGCATTAAATGCGCAATGGACACATACTTAAGCGGCAACGGGACGTGAACGTGAATAGATGCCGGTCCGGAAGACTGTGTGTACTTTGTGCCATATATTAACATACAATAGACGAGCCATTGACAAGCGTCTGTGTGCATTGCTCTTTAGTTTGCTTGAATTGTTATCCCGATATTTCAATCGGCTCTTTTCTATTTTAACCTTTTTTGAAGATGGAATCTGTATGAAAGATGATAATTATGGCTAGAAAGGGAGTGACTACCGAGATGACGTTTAATAGAGAAGTATGGAAGTAAAAGACATGTTACGCCGACCCCAAATAAATTGGGATAAGTGCAGGAGAATGATATTAGTCTATATAATTTGGTAAATTGTTCATATATATTTTTGTTAGCCTTTATTAAAATAACGACCCCTCGTGAAATATCGTGTTCACTTGACACCGATCCGGCTCTCTTCCCTTCCGCATTCCCAATTTCATAAGACTTGGACAATCCCATTGTTTTCTGTAAATATTTACCGTAATACGTTCCGAAGCAATACTGTAGAACACCCACGCCCGTTAATTAATGTAAGTACAAACGTTTACTTGCACGGGATAAATGCTTCTGACAAAGTAAAAGACCAGATATACTTAAATCCGACATAAACTGACGGGTATGGTTGGAATAAATGCTGGGATAAAAGCTCTTAGCACTAGTACCTACTCTCCAGTCTCCAGCCATGGCAACGGTTAGAGTTGGAGTGCATTTATTACCTACAATGTATTGTTCATTATGTTTCCCTTTTATTTATTTAACCCGTCGCGCGTCTAATTAGCAGACACAATAGAAGTTTTATTGTTATCGGTACACATGGTGTATTATATTATCTGTGACATGGTGTACACTCGACGTGCGAAGAGTGTATGCATACACACGTCACGTTGCATACTCGTATAAAACTGATTTACGTATCTACATCCGTCACCTCACACATGTCCAGTTGAGAACCTGCGTCAGGCACTACCTATAATTTTTTCTATAATTTTTCATCTAGGTAAGTATCTAAATCAATCGCAATGCTCAGTGTTCTGTGTTAGTTTTAACCCTTCGTAGGCCGGAACGTAGATCTACGCGAGACACAATGGCTTTTTTTGTGTCTGTAATTACGACATTCAACCGGTTAATCTATGAAAGATGAGTAGGATTATTAGGGGTAGCTTATAATCCTACTCATCTTTCATAGATTTATCATCAAAATAAACCAGCTAGTAGTAAATATAAGAAAATAAAAATCTAGTGAAACATTATGTACTAGACTCGCCCAAATAAGAATGTTGTAGGTATGTTGATGTTATGTTATTTGTCATGCATACATTTTTGATTCTTCGTCAAAGGCGAATTCCATTACGTTTTGTAGGGCAAAAGGATTTTTATTATGTGTGAGTATATTTTGCGGCCGCAATTCCATAGCAATCTGGAATTATACCGATGCTGTGGAGCAGGAAATAAAAGTCAAAATATAGCTGTCAGGCGTCAACCCACTCACTACCGACATTGATATGTGCTTATGTGCTTATGTCCTTAGGTTATACGAATGTATTTGATTCAAACATGACTTCCGAAAAGTCACACTATGTAGGTATGAAATAATGAAAATAATGTTAATTTAGTTTGATTGCAAAAGAGACAAAATTGGTAGTAAAGTATGGTCAACCTCGTAATTGTTTTACCACTTTTGACAACAATTCATTCATTCATTTTATTGCGGTGGACCCCTATTGTCTACCGGGAGTGTTCGTGACTTATCAAGTTTTAAAGTACCAATTTTCGTTAGAGTCAAGTGTCCCCCACCTCTACCAGCTAAATGGTTGCTTTTGGATAGGTGAAAAAAATTCATGACAGTAGTATATATAACGAAATTAAAAGGAAAACTATCATAGCTTGTAGGCTTTACAAGTTTACGAGTAATAGTCGATCAACTTAAATTTGCAGTTGCAATGTATAGGAGAACATGATTTTCAACTAAAATGTTAAGTTTGTACTTGGGATAAATTCATTAAAACTACGGAACCCTTCATTGTGCGTGGTCCGACACGTATTTGGCCGGTTTTTTTTTAATTGTAACCACACCTATACTAGCCCGTTTGGTCCTGAGCACCAGCCCCGAGAAATGAATCCTACTCTAACCACCTCTGGTCTTTATTGCTTGTCACCTCCATTACCACCGTGGACATTTTGCTGACCATACTCGTAATCTGAACTCATTTTGAGCAACTCTTGGCATTCCCACTTTCAATATGCCTTCTTTTTTATGTACGAATTTAAAATCATACAAAACAACAAGCATGCCAAGAAGTTCTCATTCATATCTTACTTATTTTCTTACTAAGTTGAAATTTAAGTTGTATCTAGATATAGCCCAAGTATGCCAGAGCAGTAGCAGGCGCCAGAGAGTCTAGTAAAGTGTTCCGTATTTTAGTTCTTACTTGCAGATAAGACTGACTTACTGAGATATGATGTGTGAACACGGAAAAACTCTTTTATTTATGGGGCTTTCAATGAACATGGAAAAAACTGTATTATTTATGGGGCGTCCAATGAGTTTGTTGAGTCTAACTCATAAAAATAGATACCTATTCTGAGTAGTGTAGGTAAGTAGAGAAGTTGATTCATGGGACTCAAAAATAGTTGAATTATTTTTAGAGTATACGTCCGTGCTCTATGTGAAGCTATTGCCAAAATTTCTGCAACCTAGATTTTATGATTGTATCTACGAAGTGGAGGTTACTTGTACACTACGCTTTACGTTGTGGCGCGTAGCGTAGCAGTACGCTACGAGTACCTACTACGACACGCGACGCTTTTTGGCAATGTTGCTTGAATTTTAGCTACTACAGTGTAATCTGGATAAGTGGGGTCTCAAGGGACCTAGGGTTATTTATCACTTAGAGAGGTTTTTCAACCCAAATAGTCAGGTTTAAAAAAAACAGTTCTCTTATTTACAGAGGCCCCTGCTAAGACAGGTCGAAATGTACCGTTTTTCACATATAGAGTTGAAAATGTTCATTCAAAATGCCATTAAAATATCGAGACATATTCAAAATTATAATTAGTTGTCTTACTGATACAGGCTTTTCAAATACAAAATCCCAATTATAGAGGTAAAAAATCGTTTAACAAATGCATTCTCAGTAAAGTTATACCCCCTTACTAATAAATGTATTATATCAGATGAATAGTTACACATCGAATTTTCTCTTTCAGTCGTCAGTAATTTGACTTTCGAAAGAAGAAGAAAAAGCATTGTGTAACTATACAGAGGCTATACAACGTTTATTAGTAAGGGGGATAGGGTTTGATCATTCCCAGTAACAGAGGTATTTCAATGCAAACGTGTTGGGACCTCATTGTAAAAATCAGTAGTAGTTTCTGACATATATAGAATAAGAAATGAGTACATAAGAGGAAGTTTGAAAGTGGCACCGGTAACTGAAAAGTTGTGTGGAAATCGGTTGTCATGGTATGGGCATGTGGTGCGGAGGAATGAGGAAAATGTCGTGAGGAGAGTTTTGAGTATGAATGACGATGGCTATAAGCGTAGGGGAAGACCAAAAAATCGATGGATGGAATGTGTGAATGATGATATGGTTAAAAAGGGGGTGACTACCGAGATGACGTCTAATAGAGAAGTATGGAAGAAAAACATATGTTGCGCCGACCCCAAATAAATTGGGGTAAGGGCAGGAGAATGATGAGTTTCTAACATATCCAGGGCCCACTTAACCAGGCTACACTGTACCTTTAGCAATGAGTATGCATAATAGGTTCAGTCTATCTCTCTATGAAATGCGCTCCCCCAGGAAATCAGGATGGCAACCAACCGATTATCCTTTAAAGTTAAGGTTCGCGAGCACATTCGCAAGAAGCTGGCAGTATCGGTAATATTTTCTTATTGTTTGTCTTATTTCTTTTTAGTAAGTATATGCATGTTTTATGTATATTTATTTATGCTTTATATGTAATTAGGTATATATTATATTTATAGTTTTAATAGGTTTATGCGTATCTATATATTTTTGATTCAGTCGATAAAAGTCCAATTAAACGGGTTAACGGTTGTCTACATTGTACCAGCATGTGAAGCCTTTCATAGAGTAGCTTATTGGATTGTAAAATCACGAGAGCTAGCGATGTGACAAGTTGGACATCATACTATAGTCATAATGGTTCACTCGAGTGTGACAATTTATGCGATGATACCCATACATGCTCTGGGATCTGAAGAGGTTTGTCACGGGAAAAACGTTTAAGATAAACTTTCATAAGCTACCTCATTGATTTAAAAGTTGTTGCAAAGTAGCCCCACACTTTCACTCATAATCCGAGAGTCTTGAAGGATATTGCTAACCCATTTCTTCATAGGTTTGAAAAATTCGTCTGCTCAACAACGTAAATACCGCAATGAACGTGGATAAACTGTCAAAATGAAACCATTTCGATCAATTGTCATTTTATGTGTGTTCACAATTACCTCGCTGGCAACAATTTGTGACGATCCTTCCGGTTACAGTACATTGTTATTCGTTATTTATATTATTGGAAAATCAGAGGCCCATTATTTGAATGTTATGTTGACCAGAAAAATTTGGATGTTTGTAAAGTCAGGGATATTAATTGCTCAGCTTTGACTACAAACTTAAATAGCCCGTGTAGAGATGACTTGACTTTGTGTGTCACTTTGATAAACAATTAATTTCCTTGACTGTACAATACACCAGTGTTTGTCTCTTTAGGAAGTTACCCACGTGATGCGTATTTAAATTCATATATTTATAATTAAAAAACTGTGTTTTTTTTTGAAAATCTGTACTTTGACCCCATTTTATCTTCTCGCAAAATTAAATGAACAAAATACCTCGTGTTGTTTTACGTTTCCAGACTTTCGAAGCACTTTTCAGAGTTAATTTTCGAGTTCACCCAGAGAACCTTCCTAGAAATATAAAACGAATATTATCGTAGGTATTCCTAAAAGGAAACCCACCGAACTCCAAATATTTATATTAGGTTTTACGAACACTGCTTGTATTTTTTACGTACGTAATTTTAGGGACACCGAAATCATTTCTAGTTTCTAAATTAATCATATTTTTAGGTGATCCCGATTATAACAGGCTTTTTTTTTTTGGATGGGAAATCATCTAATAACTCCTCCCGCTCTGGGTGGAGCGGAAGGGAGTGTCAGACTCTTACTGACTAAAACCCGCCCGTGTACCTTCCTTAGCCCTTTATGTTCCGGGGCAGCGGTAACCCAAGCGGCTTAAGAGATATTCCTTTTATATGGACAGTCCACAAAATAAATAATTAATTAATCCATGACAACTTTTCAAACTTACTCCCATACATTTTTCAGAGCTGGACGTGTGATACCTACGAAGCCAATTCTGTCTTACCTCGTCGGAGCGTGACTTGTCCATTACACACGAATAACAGTAATTGCTCTATATTGCCATACTAACTTTTGGCCGCGATATCGTAAGTTTTGGGATATCGTAAAATACCCCAAGGGATCGTACTACCGAGATTAAAAGTACCCTATGTGTTAATCCAGGTGATAAACTATCTGTGTGCCTAATCTGTTCAGGCGTTTTTGCGCCAATCTGGACAATCCATGCAGACAAACGGACAAAAATTCTATAAACTATATTTTCGGAATCAGACTCGTTGTAACAATTCAAGACCCCTCCGTGCCTCGGAAAGCACGTTAAGCCGTTGGTTTCAGCTGTCATTCGTGGATCTTTGACAGTCGTTACGGGTAGTCAGAAGCCCGAAAGTCTGACAACCAGTCTTACCAAGGGGTATCGTATTATCCAGTAACTGGGTTGTGGAGGTCCGATAGGCAGTCGCTCCATGTAAAATACTGATACTGGTATTCAGCTGCATCCGGTTAGACTGGAAGCCGACCCCAACATAGTTGGGAAAAGGCTAGGCAGATGATGACTCGTTGTAACAATTAGGTTATTTTTCAAAATATTCAATATACAGTTTTGACTACGTTACTATTGTATTAGATATACCTATGTATAGACGATACTCCAATCTTTTTTACTGTGAGTACTATGATAACGTATGTGTTGTACTTACACAAATCCTTGTGGATCGACTTATTCCGTTCCGGAAATATGCCCTCGAGATACTCGTATATAGCACCAGCACCACGTTTAGCCGCGAAGGGGAAGTGAAATCATTTCACTTTCCCGTGGGCTAAGGGCGTGAGTAAGTGCTTATGGTATGTGGAAATCCAATACTAGCTTTTACACGTGATTTTGCTCATGT
Organism: Hydraecia micacea; assembly: GCA_914767645.1. Taxonomy (NCBI): domain Eukaryota; kingdom Metazoa; phylum Arthropoda; class Insecta; order Lepidoptera; family Noctuidae; genus Hydraecia; species Hydraecia micacea. The sequence goes on along the minus strand of OU611779.1, from coordinate 5,690,248 downwards.
TTGACTATTATGTTCGCCCCAGGGAAGTGTGTGTCTACTGATAGCGCAGTCCACGAAGCCGCGCCCTACTCTTCTTCCTAATAGCTTACAGTACAAGTGTGCAACATTCCGCTAGTGTTTTAGTTTTATCGATACACAGTAATTACTAATAGGTAATTAGTGTGTATCAAAAAACTAAAACACTAGCGGAATTAACTAGCGATAACCACTAGCGACTAGTAAGAAAAGTGGGGCGCGTCTTCGTGGATTGCACTATCTATATGTGATTTTCGATTTAAGCGGACTTAAGCCTGATTTACACGGTGCGATCTAATTGCCTTTGGCATAGGTAGATACCATCAGTTCAAGGAACGATAAAAGTTTCACCGCCTAAACAGTGTGAGGTCCTTTGTACACGGCACGATTTCTTTACGGTTTCTACTACTCTTCTATAGTGATCCATACAACACTACCAAGCGTGCCTACACACGGCGATAAACCGTAGTTTTTCACGGCAAGAAAAACTTGTGTGTACAAAGGGCCTTAATGTGATGCAAGTCATTTGTCTTTTCAATTTTATTGTATGCCACATGCAAGAAACTTGAATCGAGTAAATGGGGCTTTAGAATTCGAAGAATGATGAGTTCTTCATTATTTAACTAGCTGTTGCCCGGGACTTCGTCTGCGGTCCAGGATGAAAAGTAGCAATGTCCTTCTCCAGGTCATGGTTTACCCTTAAGCCAAATTTCATTCAAATTCGTTCAGCCGTTCAATCTTTTGTCTTTGTAATATTAGTTTAAACTACTTGAAAAGAATAAAGGATATTTTAATTTTAATAATTCTGGATCATTTGATAGCTTAGTATTTCGCTTTATATTCAACATGAATACAAAATGGTTTCAGTTATGACACATTTGCACTCACAACTTTATGGGCTATGAAGTCATATATATTTAGCATTCATATTTGTTATTTTGAGCTATAACGATGCCTATAAAATTTTAACGTTTAGTTGTTGAGGACATAAAATACAAAGTAAATGCATAATCATAAAGTGCCAAAGGCATCAGCAGTGGCTGTGATTGCCTCTGATATATCAACCAAAGACAAACACCAAATTTGGTTTGATAATATAACCTTTACAACGTGCCCTACTTGTTGGTTCAGTTTGTAAACTTAATGAATCGAAGTAGAATTTCTATCTACGTAAACTATCTAGTTTCTGAACGTACTTTCTATACCCCATAAGTTCTTACAACGACACCCCACGGGGTTGTGGGTTCTAAGGAACTATAATAATTACCAAGCTTAGTCATTGTTAATTGCAGGATTAAAATGTAACATTTGTCTTCTCTTTACGATACAAGTACTCATGTACTATTATTATTATGTACTATCATGTATCACTATCTATACTATCATATAACACTACCATTTACAGTCAGCAACAAAAGTCGATTAACACTGTCATTTTTACACATTATTAAATTGACAACATTTTTTTTCAATAAACTGCTTTTTAGCTTTTCACATAAGTAATAGCAAAGAGTTTATATTAAAAAAAAAAATCATCTGCTGCAATTTTGAACAAATATTTTGCTCAATAACTAAGATTAAACTGAGGTGTTAATCGACTTGTGTTGCTGACCGTACCATATAACTATACAATAAAAATCATTTAATTCATTCATTCTCGCACAACCTAAGCCACTGGTTCCTGAAGCATGACGTTTTGCGTAAAAGTTCTAACTAAGGACTTATTTTGAAAATTCACCCCCTAGAGGGGTAAAATAGGAGATGAAAATTTGTATGGAAGTGTTTTTGCAGGGTTGTGCGTCATTATATAGTAACCAAAAGGATACAACATGCTCAATTTAATTCTGTTGTGAAATTTCACAACCACACAGTTCGATTTTATTCGAACAACTTTTGTTGTTCAACAAACAATATACTTTGAATTTGAAATTCAAAATGATTGAAAGTCAGTTCAGATGGTTCAAATCGCTTTCGATGTACTAGTTGATCAAGTAAAATCAAGCCATGTGAACCCGGTATAACATAAAATTGAATAGCTGAATCTGATCAGACACTAGTTCAGCCTTAAAAAAACGAAAATCTCCGACAAAAAAAAACCATAGAAAGTTTTCGACGAACATTTGTATGTAGGTAGGTACTTACTATTATGACGAAACTAGTTCAAAAATCGTTTATTGATATAATGACGTCACGCAATGGATGGCGCGGCTTTTGGCGAGGGTTCCGTGCATAAAGCGTTCGTTGACTCGACCCGGCGACCGAGTGCCAGTGTCAACATCTGCAGCGGACATTTCCACTTTAGATTTACAACTTACTTAATTTAAGCATAGGTATTTACCCTCGGAGGAAAATCTTAGTTATATTTGGCCAAGGGCAGGTATATAACTGACCCTAAAATCAAAATCCATTAGTCGAGTACTTTTCTGTATCGGCTGTCTAAGCATCCAGATTTTCCAGAATTTCTTTCACACCATTGCGGGTGCTGTACATTCAGCAGCCTAATTGCGCGACACACTATCAATCACAATCTGAATGATTTTGAAGGATATTGCTAATCCATTGCCTTATATGTTCGAAAAATATGTCTGCTCAACAATCTAAACAACGCAATGAATGTTGATGAACTGTCAAAATGAAAGCCATTACTACTGTTAGTGTGTTATGCAATTACCCCACAGAACTGGAAACATCGGAGTCGATCCAAATTTTGTTCATCAATCGACTACCCATTGTGCGCTTTTACAATTTCTAAAACGACGATATTATCGTGGACGTCCATATCCACGTGCATAAAATTTATGGACATGCACATTATAACGTTTATTTTATTTATTTACTTAAAAAAAAAAAACATTCTTTTCTTTTGTCATAATTATGTAATTATGACAAAAGAAATAACATGAATATAACATGTAATAACATGTTGACTTCAAACAAATAACATGAGAATATACATACTTACATACATCCAAATAAACATACATACAAACATACTTCTAAATTAAATACCACTAGAATGTTAATCATTATAACATATCTAATCAAAATAATAAATACATTCACAACAACTATGATGACGTGGAAAGATAGTGTTATTTTACGGAAAAAGCGTCTTCATATATTTCCATACATTTTACTTCCCTGCGTTATCGCGATGCCGTGAAGTGGACGTGGACGTCCATGATAATATCGCCACGTTAGAAATCATAAAAGGGCACATAATGTTTTAAGGCGATCGAAATCGACTGGTTGACATCGATCAACCGGTATCATTTATACATCATTTCATTTCAACCGAAAGATATCCACTGCTGGACAGAGACCTCCCTCAAGCACCTCCATTTCGACCGGTTCTGTGCTACTGCGGCCTTCACAAGGTCATCGATCTACCTTTGGGAGGCTTTCCGACGCTACGTCATCTGGTACATGGTCGCCACTCCAGAACCTTTCTGCCCATCATGTGCCTAGCCTTTTCCCAACTATTTTGAGGTCGGCTTCCAGTCAAACCGGATGCAGCTGAATACCAGTATTTTACATGGAGCAACTGCCTATCTGACCTACACAACCCAGTTTAACTGGGTAATACGATACCCCTTGGTAAAATTGACTGGTTGTCCTACTTTCGGGCTTCTGACTACCCGTAACGACTTAGAAAGATCCACAAATGACAACCGGGACCAACGGCTTAACGAGCTTTCCGCATGAAGGGGTCTATGTATGTAAAGATGGTCACCCATCCACAGACCAAACGCGGCATGCGTAACTTAACCTGATCGATCGACCTGTGCGGCTGTTATTATTTAGCCACGGGCCCCTCAACCTTTCTGCCCCTATTGCCTTTATTTATTTATTTTTCTTTTTGTCTCGTTGTACAATTGAGAACAATCTTGCTTTCTTTATCTTTTAAAGCACCTTTTATCCATGCCTTACGAAGTACAAATCTTTGTCTAGATTGCTCTACAATGCTATTAGTTCACAGGTGTTACATTTATCCTTAGTCATATCTACTTACTAGTGGTTTCTTACGACCCCCATAGGGATACGGCGCAATCCTAATCGTAATAGGACCCTCTGACCTTGAGCTTGGAACGCTGCTAACTGGCAAGAAATATTATAGAAAGACCTACCCATTGCATTTTTTTATGATAGATATTATGTGCAAATGGGTGAACTGTAATTTGACGTATTTCTTCAGGTCGTGAAATTATTAATTAAATTCTTATTGTAGGTTACGTCGAAAGCTTTGATAACGAACTCACTACCAAAGAAAATAGCATTCATGGCCACTCAATTTGAAGGTTTAGTTAAAAATGATATTTACCGACGAATTTTGGGATGAGAATCCAAAATTTGAGTTTCTGTTTGGATTTTCTCGAATGCCATGGATATACTGGAGCTTAAGTGTTGCAAAGGGGTCACACTATCACCTCCTGGAAGGAATATGTCGAATTACAGTTCATCCTGTTTTAGGGCATTTTTCTACACAAACCAGTCATTTCGATGATTTTTTTAAATATTTAACCAATAACATATTGATCAAAGGCATTATTTTTTTTATTGCAGAATGGGTGAGATCTTATAATAGACACTTAACATGTGCAGTCTTTTCTGTCCATTATTTCATCCGTGAAAATAATCCTGGTAAAACTGAAAGTTGCCTTTCGTTCATTGTATAACAGAACATCATTAATAAAACCTTTCTCGACTTTTTACGAAAGTAATCATATTTAGTAATCCTATACCATTAAAACAAGACAACCAAAAGGCTTAGCAGCTCCTCAAATAGCCTCATTAGCCAGACCTTGAGCGATCCGTTTCCCTTCCAAAGTCGCCTCAAATCTGTCAGCTTCAGAACAAGTCCTATTTTTTTGTTTTATAAAACTTCGAGCGCGGTTTTTACGACCTAACAAAACATCGGGATTTGTTCATTATATATAAATTAATATTAATGTATTATACACATTAACCTTCCAGAATAAATTCTCTAAATGATAGTAAAAACTGCATCAAAATCCTTTGCAGAGTTTAGAAGAACAACGCGGTCACACTGACAAACAAGAAAAGCTATATGTTTGACTTATAGAAAATAATTTCAAAGGTCCAATACACGTGTTTCAATACAGGACACAATATTTCTTACTTTTTCTCGAGTGTATTATTGTCCTTTGCTGGGGTACCGTGTTGCTATCGCTGTGGTGCGATTGAAAGCGCTTGCAGTAGCTGAATGGGCTTCGCGGCACGTTTTTAATTTGCAACAGCTCAAAGTTTGCAAGTTCTGAGATACTTCTTGCACCTGAGTAGAAAAGTGTTTATTCTTTGCAAGGTACCTATATACGTTGAAGTTTCCTGCTTTCAGACAGTTTTTCTGAATGAATACTGATGTAAATAATTCTTATTTGAATGATACCTCTTATAAAGCGACGATCGCTTGAATACTAAGTAACATACTCAAAAAAAAAACTGGTTTAGGTAGTTTCGTAGAATAAGAGACTTAATTCTGCATATAATTGGCTAGATTTTGTAGCGTTTTATGTAGCTATTTCTGTAATATCTTTACCCCATGCCCCAGAACGAACAATATTCCTTTGGGTCAAATTATTATAGTACTATAAACATTGAAAAGTTTCCTTTTACGCATAACATAGACTCAGATTTATGTATATTGTTACACGCTTATGTTGTGGGTAATAATATCTTCCGTTATGTAAATGTTCTCAATGAAAAACATACTCGCCCTGGAGATGATGGTAGGTACAGTCAACTAAAGATATAAGTATGCAGGATCGTCGGATATAGTTGAAGTTTAGTAAGAAACCGATGGATGTTGTCGACTGAAATTTAATTTGATAAATGAGCTGTTTGTTTTCGATTAATAAAATAAAATTTTATTCGAGAATATCCATCGGTTTCTTGTTAAACTTCAACTATATCCAAGATCCTGCATACTTATCTCTTTTGTTGACTGTACATGATGTAACTTTTGTAGTTCATAAATATGCGTAACTTGTAGCTACCTAAACTTTCGAAGTAAACATAGGCACTGTTGATATTATCTAGACCTAGAAATTGTTATCATAATAAGTTAAAACGGGTTTGGCATACTAAATAGTTGGCCAACATTTTCACTATAAACAGACATAAAAAAAAAACAATTGTGGTTCTTTAGCTTTTTACAAAAACTCGACCGATATTAATAACCAATATTTCCGCAAATGAACCTCAATATATGCGTCCATTAATGTAACCAATTACCGTCGTGATTAAATTGTACGCGCTTGTGACGATGGCACTTATGAAACCCCCCTTGATATATTATAGCAACAAACTTTACGCAAGTTTGGGTGACAACAGCGCGTCAAACATAGCCGCGTGGGAACGCTATAATATATCGCTTGTGGTGGGACACGCGACACGGTGGAAGGCGTTCCGACGTCGCGTAGACACGGCTACGGTCGTACCGCGTAGTACTGCGCCAAGCTCGCTCAGTCGGCGAGAAGCGCTCCGAGCGACACGACACCGCCCCCGGCGGCCGCTCGCATCTCGCGTCGGCGGGAAACTTCTAAATAAACATCCCGATTACTTTGCTATCTATACTTCCAATTCTATCTCCGCCGCCGCGGCTGTCAACAAACTTTAACTTAAAAGTTTTGCTGTACTTTCTGTCATCGCGATAAAGCCGGGCCTACCTCGCGTGATGTAACTGCTACGACTTTGCCCCATATACGAATGCGATTGTTTCACCGTGTAAGCCACACTTATCGCCAGCCGTCTACCACATCATGATAAACTCGGTGATTAACTTAGTTCGTGAAGTAGTACATCACTAACTTACGTCGCCTGACAAAGTTGAATTGTTCGAGTGAATATTTAATTCGCGTGTTCTCGGTGGCGTCCGTCCGTTGTACGACCAAAAAGAAACTTAAAACCACAAATATTGAAGAAAAATATGAGCGTGAAGTTGAAAAGTTTGCGTTAAATATTATATAAGACTACATTTGTTTGAGTGGTTAGTTGGGGCTAGTGAGTGAGTTGCACTTTTAATGCATAGGGAAGGCGATGTTGACGTCGTCATACATTTGAATGAGTCACGTTCGTAGTGTGGTCTCGAGCTGAGCCATTTACGTTCTCGGTGCAGTTGGGCGATAAAAAGATCGTAAGATATCGAGATTAGTTGTAAAAGCATACGTCGGAGGGTTGATGTGTTGAGTGTTGAGGGTGGTTAAGACTGGGTGGGGCAGGGGACCCGGATGGTGTGCGATGGTGGCGCCATGCTGTGCCTGGAGTCGCTGATGGCACGGTGGCGCGAGCGCAGCGCGCGGGAGGGGGAGCGGCGTGCGCGCTCGCGCAGCCTCTGCTCCTCGGGCGCCGATGGCAGCCTGCTGCAGTTACTGCATAGGAGAGCTAGCAGTGCTATGTAAGTTGCTCTAAATAAGTTTTATGGGTTTCCACCTTCCAGAAGCCGTTGGATTGAGAAATTATTCTATAATCAACGTTTGATATAAGACTTTTTCAAACATAAACGAGCTTCCAAAATTTTACAGACCATATTGCCAATATCTCGTTACGAGTAACGGTCTAAAATAAACTTTTCATGCATCGTATATTCACAAAAGCTTTGAACTATTCAACTTGGAACATCACTTTTACGAGGCATCCTAAAACCACTGTTAAAGTTTTAAATAAGAACATTTTATTACTTAGAAATACATATGTCGCCGTTAACAATGGGTACAATAAATTTGCAGTTATCAGTTGAACGTACCTATTATGCCTATAATAGAAAACCAATTGATTGTTTTCCCCTTTGATTATGCGTTATTGATCCCTATATGCGTTATACCTACCTACGATGTATTCAAATAAAATAAGTAGGTATACCGCGATTATTAATTCAACTCTATTGTTTGGTATCAAAGTCCTACCACACTGTGGAATATGTATTTTCCAGTTTTCAATACAATAACTAATCGTTTTCAAATTAATATGTTTTATATACGACAGTCATATTACAAAGCATTTCCTGCAAAGTTTATCGGGAATGCTACCGGCAGATGCTACCTAACATTCACTTACACTACGCTACTCAGACAGCGTTTTATTTGAAACAGATGCACTTAGATCAGTTTTATTACAGCCAGCATTAGGTAAGCTTCTTCAAGCGCTGTTATTGTTTACATTGTCTTGTATTTCATGACTAGCTTCCTAATTATATTTTCCATGTCTTCTAGTCAACCGTCTTCTCCCATTCCGTCACCTGCTCTTGACATTCCCCTAGAAGTTCTGACTACTGACCCCTGAGAATGCTGACTACTCATAATCAGCCTATAATTTTCTTCTCACGGTGAGGAGTGGGCCGTAATCCACCACACGGGCCCAGTGCGGGTTGATAGATGTCACATGTCTTCGAGTTTTTGGTTCTAGGATATGCCGGTTTCATCACCACGTTTTTCCTTCACCGTTCTGAGAGCAGTGGTGATGAAATAATTTATACAAAGTAAAGCGCCTGACTGGGTTCGAATCTAAGACCAACAACTCAAGTCGCGGCCGTTACCACTGCGCCACCACTGCTCATATCCCCCTGTCCCCTGAAAATGCTGACTAATGACCCCTGAAAATGCTGATCGCTGACCACTGACCCCTGAGTCAGTCCATGTCACAAATGTAAGACATATTACCAATAAATCAAACGCTTCTACTCCCAAATACGTTTCATTCAATGCCAAAAAACAAAAAGATATTTTATGTGCCCATTCTCACTCAGTGTGTGCAGATAAAACTAAGTTACAGAACAAAAACAACTTTAAAAGTATTACTCTAGTGCTATTCAACACATTATGGGGGAAATTAAAGAAAAACTGTGTAATCCGATGCGTGGACGGAAAGTGTATTACAAGATTTTTAGGAAATTTTATCCCTACAGTCGTGTAGAAGGCCTTGGGAACGCGTTAAAGCGGGATCAGCAATGATAAATAGTCTGGCTTAATGGCGTTATGCCTTTCTGTTAGCTTATAGGTTATGGTTAGGTGTTATTCAATGCTAAACAAATCGACCATTCTCTAGGTTTCCAAGCACAGACCCCCTACTAATTTATTCCCACAAATGCTATCAACACGCAATAATCTTCGCGTTCAATCAGTAAATTAAAATGCTTACTGAAAAACCAAAAACGGTAGCTCTTATCAGTGAATAATTTATAATAGCTTACAAAACGTTGAAATGTGCCTCTGCCAGGTAATTAACGATTCAGGCCTCTAAAGATAGAGCCACTGTGTCCGAATCATTTATAACTATAAATCTTCAAAAACCTTTGACCTTACTACAAAATTAACGTTTTTTGTTTATTTTCCTTTTTTAACGCTTTTTCCAGGGTCAAAATTGGTGTAGCCATTCGGTATGGTGGGTACACATACACAATGTGAAACGTAACATGAAATGTAACACACGTTGAAACAAATTGGCAATTGTTGTTGTGTTAGTGGTGGCCCAATGGTAATGGCCGCGACTTACGACTTGTACGTCGTAGGTTCAAACCCAGACAAGTGGTTTACTTTGTGTGAATTATTTCACCACCACTGCTCTCAAATCGGTGAAGGAAAAACATGGTGAGGTAAGCGGCATCTCCTAGAACCAAAAATTCGAAGACATGTGACATCTGCCAACCCGCACTGGGCCCGCGTGGTAGATTACAGCCCACTCCCTCTCGAAGAGAGAAGGCCTGTGTCCCAGCAGTGGGAACATTTTAGGCTGATTATGTGTTTCGTTACATTGCATGTTGCATTGTATAATATGTATATGGACGGCATGTTACGTGCCACGTTGCATAACACAGCTTTGTTATATCGTTTTATTTGTAATAAATCAATAATTATTTTCCCAAAGCAACCATTTATAAGTAATCAGGTAGCTTATATACCATTTTTGATCTCCATTATTGTTGACAAGTTATTAATTAAAAATAACAATGCGAGAGGGATTGCTACACAAAATAAAACAGTAAACAAAGCAAAAGGAAGAAGACAATCCCCACTGATTGGGGGAAAATAATATCATAAAATATATCATTTGCTTATCTTTTCACAAGTCGTGACTGCGTGGGGCCAACTAAGAAAAATAGGTTACTAGGGTGCCGCCTACCGCCTGCCGAGTTGCTCCATTGCACTTTGTATTGGTAGCTTTGGCACTGCTTAATCTACTTAAGCTCTTAGTGCAAACAGTGGTGTGGAAGCATGAGGTCAAAGTATGATTATATCTTTGTATTATTTTAATTTTAAGTAGGGTTATCAGATAAAACTAGGTCAACGGGAAGTACCCTATAGGTTTTGATTCCCTTGCGAGTGTCAAACAAAATATGCGGCATAAAGGGAACACAAATGCCCGTATCTTTTGATTGCGTTGACTTAGAAGTTTGATTTTTTTCACTGCTTCAAGGGATGGCAGCCATTTTTTATTTTTTGATATGATAACTCCCACGCGTTCCTGAGAAAAAAGGTCTTGACAGACGGACAACGAAGTGATCTTATAAGGGTTCCGTTTTTCCTTTTGTGGTACTGAACCCAACAAATGAACTTCTGAGATTAGAAAATGGACTTCTGCTGCTACACAGTTTTGTTATTAAACAACTTCGGAGATGCCTAGCAATGATTAGAAATTAAGACCTGTCACTGCTGTTGTTTTAAAGTCCTACTCCTGCCCTTAACCCTGACTCTCTATCAGCCGTCACCGAATTAACTTTCCAGCCATTTCTCGCTATACAACTATAATCAGACCATAATGTTCCCACTGCTGGGACACAGGCCTCCTCTCAGTGAGAGGGAGTGGACCGTAATCCACCGCGCGGGCCCAGTGCGGGTTGGCAGATGTCACATGTCTTCGAATTTTTGGTTCTAGGATTTGCCGGTTTCCTTACGATGTATTCCTTCACCGTTTTGAGAGCAGTGGTGATGAAATAATTTACACAAAGTAAAGCGCCTGTCTGGATTCGAACCTACGACCTACAACTCGTAAGTTGCGGCCGTTACCACTTGGCCACCACTGCTCTCACTTGGCCACCACTGCTCTCTATACAACTATCTATACAACTAGATATAGTTTAATTTGTCTTCCCCTGTTATACAGAATATATGTATAACCATTCACATGAACACTTGTGCTTTTAAGTATGACTCACGAGTTCTTTGTTAAATAGGAATGACACATAATTAATTTAGGTACCTAGGCTGTGTCATACCGACAGTGCGTTGCATGGTCTGTTTAGGATATCAACTGCTTCATTGTTTCAAACTAAAACCTACTAAATCAGTACCTAATTGTTCTAATATAGACAAGTAACAGGAAAACTAATTACAAAAACAATAGTACATATTTATTACTTCCCACAACTACTAATTGGCACCCTATTATTAATGGTCGAAAGCAATGATATTATAAGATAATATCATAAGATAATATCTATTATTAGATAATATATATTATAAGATAATATCATTGGTCGCAAGTGCTACTGCTGACCACGTGGTCCTGGATTTGATTCCCAGGTCGCTCAAAGTGTTATTGGGTTTTTCAACAGTAATTTCTGCAGCTCGAAGTCTATATATGTGCCCGGTGATGGCATAGGTTCGCCCCCTACTACATGGGACTTACACAAAACTAGCGAAAGGGTGGACTATGTAAGTACCTACATGTCTGCCTAACCCTATGGGAAAAAACAGTCTTGATGTTATACTGTGATTCATGCTAGTATCCGGCTGCGGTCTTTAACTCGGCTTCTAGTGATGTACAGACGCCAGCACATCGAGCTACTACAATCTGTAAAATTTCTTTAATTGATTTCAACTTTATCCCTAAAGCATAAGGTTCAAAGTTGATTGGGAAAATTTTACAGTTTCGGGTAGCTTGATGTGCTGGCGTCTGTACCAAGATCTGTTTAAACAATTTAGATGTCTGTTCCTTAAATAAGGAAGCACGAAGCTAAAACGATAGGAAGTTATTAATAAAACATATTTGTTTAAAGTTTATACGTGGTTAAGAGCCCATTAATATTATATAAAACTTTCCTTATGTATACGTTATGTGTTTACATTGAGGTTGTTTACGAAAAAATATGTTTATCGAGCCATTAGGGCAGTTTGTTAGTCAAAACAACATGTTCATTACATTTTTATTAACGTAACGTCATATTACTCAGAAATGTTTGGACTTAGGAATAACATAAAGCCTGAATTGTCCGAAAACGAAAGCAGAGAAAAAGAAAGAAAGAAAAAAGTTTATTCGAACACAGTTCGTGAAACACAAAATACAAAATTAACAAAATAAAAATAATGTTTGTAACAACAATAGTGTGTGCCTCACGGCTGTGCCAAAAAGGTTCATTTCAGCATTAATGCCAGACAGATGCTGTCTGACGCTGGTTTTCTTATGAACCTTTAGGATGGAGGTCAGAGGTGTAGGTCATACATCTAGTTTGCAAAGGACAGGATTTTTCCACATGAGACTTGAGATTTTTTAAGACATGAGGTTAGCACGAGGTTGCCGATCAACCTTTTTGAAACAGACATTATATCATCTTTCACAATTGGGGAACAAGTGAAGTGTGTGTTGTTGTCTTATTAAAGTGTGATATAATAACTCTTTAACAGACTAATAGTATTGTTAGGTATGACGTTTAAAACAAATTTTAGTCCTCGGTTGTGTTTTATCCTCTTTCTTACCAAATCCCTAAACATTTTGATTGCGGCTTCTTTCGCTGTCAAGTTTCAAACGTTCGTTATCAATCGTTTAATTCCAGGATCCCAAGACAGTATGAGAGGAAGTACCTCATAAGCCGCAACGTTCTGCCAAGCACAGGTCTTCTCTGGCTCTTAAGAATTTCATAAAAGTAGTTACTTATAGGTACAAATAAAATTGCAGGATTTCGATACTACGGACACGCTTACTCAATGCCTATTGGCTATTTCAAACTAATAAACCCAGGTATTTTTACAAAATTTGATTTCATCATTAGCACCGAATATTATTATAAAGTAACTTCAAATAATAATGAAGTTTTTGAACCATCACAACTCGTACTTAGGTACCTACTTAGCAACTGCCAAATGACTCGACAAACTCTCCGTATGGGGAAGAGGAAACAAATATTTATTTATAGCAATGGCGTCCTAGTTCGTGGCATTCAAATTAGGTCATCTTGACAAAGAGATGGGCAATGAGATGCATCCCCGCTCCCCAATGTGAACATAACAAGAGCCCCCCTGTCGCTGAATTGAAATGTATCCACCGACTATTGGACTAGCAACGGTCCTATATTCATTATAGTTACGCTCTTCCAAGTGGGGTGAATAGGACTAATTAGACTAGATGTATAACGATCGTAAAAACCATGATCAGAACAGCGTCCCAATTACGTAGCACACTGTCAATCACAATCCAAAGTATTCAAGGGAAATTCTTTAAACATCGCTTCATACGTTTGAAAAAATTGTTTGTATTCACAATAAGTGTCTGCCCAAAAGCTTCTTTAGCACAACCCCATACAATTGTTGGCATGAAGATGCATGTGTGATCGCGCGGGCCGTACAGTACTTGTTCCTAGAGGGAATCGAACTTGTAATGTACGATTTACACCAGCTGGCGCGGTTCTGTGCGCATTGGAGCGCATTTTACAGCGTGTCAAGTAAATTGAAGCCTTTATGAAGTAGTTAAATGTCATATTTAACGCGACCCGGCCGGTGTAAATCGTAATTTATTCGTTTAAAAGACACAAACATAGCTACTACATCAATAAAACCATCATAGATACTACCCCTATATCGAATATATTTCGCCCGTTCTTATATTTCGATTCCTGGTTTTATCCTTGTTTCATCCAATAAAATGAGGATACCTGTTCTTCGTGCAAGTGTTTGTCTTGTCTGGCGTCGAAGTCCGCGTTCTCGTTCCCGTACCAACTTTATTTGTTGGACTACTTCTCAAGTAAACACCAGATCTTTTTAAACGACACTCGTCTATCAACTTGAAATATAGGGCTACAACTTTTAGACAAATTTAATGACGACAGCGATATTTAATTAAACGTCTTAAGTATTAATGAGCCGACTCTCTCTGCCTTACAAAGCGAAAATGTTAAAACCAAATACAAAGGGATGGCTATCTTAGCGACGACCAATAGCTTGAACCCTGACCGATAATATTTGTACAGATATTTTTTATAAGTAAATGATTTTAAATTTTACACAGCCTGTCTATTTCATGGAATTACAATTGTCCAAAACTATGATAAGAAAACAAGATAGAAAAATATTTATTTAGCTAAAACATATTTCTATGTATTTATATCAATCTCAACCTACACCTACGAAAAGTCGAAACTACGAAATATCTAGACGAATGATCAGACGGCTTTATTACCATAGACACATGCAATCTACTTTGTTTGTGTCCGCAATCCTCGCCGCGGTCTGCGTCAAGGTAAACACACCGTTCATTGACCAAACCGATAATTAAAAGCTAAGGGTAAGCGATAAAACCTGACGACACGACACGATTGGGGCCCACAAAACTAGGTTTATACCGCCCCTTATGCTCCACTTTTATGCATATTACCTAATTCTCATCTTCGCATCTGAAATTCAAGTCTTTGTTGTGGTGAAGTTTGTTAGTGGTTATTAGTAATGGGTTTGTGATTAGTATGCTAATTAATGAGGCAAGGTTAGAACTAAGAAAAGTGTCAGTTGGGAGGGTACATTCTATTAACTAGCTTAACAGCTTTCCCTTTCCCCAAAAGGATGTCATAAATATGTCATATCATTCTGTAATTACACACAAATCTCGGTGCAAATATCGTAAGTCAGACAAACCAGCAAGTACCAGGCAAGCAGAACTATCAGGAAAGTTTCTAAACTAAGAGAACTAATACAGTGACAGTCAAGAGTTGGTATGTAGAGCAGTTTTCACCAGAACTTCGGCAATAAAGCAGGTCCTGCTCCTAATGGGCGCTTCGACATGCTAATTCGCTTCGCCTGCGAATTGCCCGAACATATTTCAATGATAGCTCAAAGTTATATTAAGTTATTCGTCATTTTATATTCTAGAAAGATATTTTATGTCTCAGAGTTTTAATAAGTTTTTATACAGTGAGGGCAATGGTCCTTGGTTAAAAGGTTATTTACTGGTCTAATGCTAACATTTGATAAGATTAATTCTGAAGACTCCCGGCGTGCTCATGTCAAATGTTCTTAAAACCTCTTGTTAGATGATACGGCCAGTTGCTCCTTAATTGTGTCAAGACATGTTGCATTTCGCAATATACAATATTTGATTCATTAAATATTACATGTACCTGTTAAAGTCCCGTAGCAGATTTTTGAAGTGAAACTTCTTTACGCACGCTTGACTTGGGGAGTAAGCTAGCGAACGCGTGACGTAAGCGTTACGAAAAGTGTGATCGGGCGAGGCGAACGGGAGTTGAGTGGGGGATATAAGCAAGAGACAGCAGTGCGCGCGCACATTTTCTTTCTCTCTTCCTCTCATAGCCAAATACGCAATACTGAAGCTTCACTTCAGTCGTGTGGTCATAAGCACACTCGTTTTTTTGTTTTATGGAATAATGTCACAAGGGTTCAAAATATGAACAAGTCATTTCACATTTCGCACATATAAAGATATCACTTACATTGAAATTTATTTGCTGCTCGAAATTCATGAAAGATAGCAAACAGGCTCTTGGTTGTACATGAACCTTAATTTTAAATTACGATTCTGGTAAAGCCGCGTGAAACTTCACGTAATAAATTACAGTGAAGGAACTTCGCATATGTTCCGGAAATTGTTCGTCGGAATACAGTTGCGATGATATTATTTCACTATAAAATTAAATAATAATCTGCCTAGCCTTTTCCCAACGGTTACATATAGCAGTAAAATGTGTTGGCATATTCTAAACCAAATCACAAATTATGTGGTAGCCGTATAAATTACGAATAGTTAAAATGGAGCAGTAAGTCGGTTCACGTGAACGAATTCGATTTCCACTTTAATCCGTCCACGGCACAATAAATACTTACTTCTAAGGCACCGTTTAATTTACATAACATACCGTGCAGAAGAAACCGCAATAAAATACAGCTAATCGGCAGCATAATTTGAATAACACCACAATTTACAGCGGGGAATGAAACCATTTTATATTCTTACTTTGACTAAGATTAATTGATTTTATGATAAACAAATTTTTAAATTCATCATCAGACGTAGAATGAAAATTAATAAAGATACATTTCTGTGCTAGGGAAATGAGCCCGCCGCGGTCAGGAGAAATTCTATTTACTCAAAGAGCTACTGAAAATTAATTTCTTACTAACTTAAAATGCAAATGTATGGGCCTCAAGTAAGTATTTTGTGATGCAAATAGGATGTTTAAGTATGCCTTTAGTGTAAGAAAAAAAAAAGTTAAAAGGTAATATTAACTAGTGTCGTAGACTTGGCGTAGCGGTCGTAGCAGTCGTAGCGGCGTAGCCACGTAGCACTTGGTTTACAGGAATTTAGTTACCATACAATATTTTTGTACTTTTCTACTTTGTATACATAGATGTAAGTTTTCACGTATCCTGTATGTAATTGAGGCCTAAATTATGTATAATGTTATGTTTTCCAAGAATACATAACTTGAGGGAAATTACTATATTTAGCATCCATTCATTCGGAGTTATAAGATTTGAATACAAAATTTCAAAGGATTTTTGTATCAGTTTTTACGAATTCAAGACGTGCGATAACACGAAGTCTTTCTTGGCACCTTATTCGAGACCTACTTTCTTCAATAATATGAAAAAACCTTATATCAAAAGATCATCTTATAAGATTTATTTTATTAAAAGAAACGAATTTAACATGGACTTGTACCTTAATGAAACTCAACAATGCAATGCCGCCAGTCTCTTGGGAACATTACCAGTCGACAGCGATGCGGATGAATTTTTCGACGCTATATTTTAGTTTCTGTATAGTTTTAGTTAAGTTAGGATACAATAAAATGAAAAGAAAAGTACGTTCAATTTCAAATTCAACCCCTTCCTCGTTATCAATCACAAAACCGGAACGTTCACAAGTCGGACGTGGCCCGGTTCGCTCCCGGCCCGTGCCGGCGCCGGCCACAGACAGTAATTACTCAAATCAATAATACAATACGTGCCGACACTCCGGTACTCCGGTACCTCCGACATAATGCATTTATCTTCGGGCCCAGAAATAGGTTAAAAGCAGACGTCTTCGTCTGTCTTTTGTTTTAGTTGATGGAAAGACTTTCAAATATCGAAGGAGAATTTTAAATAATGAATTCGGAACAGAAAAAACGTGCCGGCTACTTAGTATGCACTTGTTGTTTGTTCTGTCAACTTTGACAGGTCATTTGAAGTCAAATAATATCGAAATGAACAAAACACTGCTATTTTGCGCGTTAAATAAGTAGGTTAAGGTCGTTCAAATTCCTAATCTTTTGATTTGTACCATAAGCTGCCCGAAATTGAAATCACCTATCCTACGTACTTGTTAAACTATAAAAACCTTTGAATACCTAAGAAGTCTTAAAATAATAATAGGTACAAGTATATAAAAAGGGAGGTGAAATAATCAAAGAGCATCAAAAAATTCGTCCGCATCGCTGTCAACAGGAGACGTGCCCAAAAGGTTGGCAGCATTGCCACGTTGTATGGCAATACTGATTCTTTGGCAAAAAAATAGGCCAGCCCTCTGGTCACGTGAAGAGTCTTTTCTACTAACTTCCATTCCCTAATGACTAACTTTTCTCCTAAACTAATCCAAGTCCTATCAACATTTTTAAATGACAATGACATAAAAATGTAGTCTGGCGTGTATTAAATAATATAACTTTCTACTAACATTAACAAATAACAACTACCACAAAGTGCCAAGTTTGACGGCCTATCTTGCTGTGCTGCTGTCACTACATGACCCTGGCACAATAGTCGACATCGGCTCAATTACCAAAAAGAAAAAACAAAAGTAGGTTAACAACTTGTCGATCAACAAACAAAACATGGCCGACATCTTACTTATAATTATTACGTAGATATTGGAAAAAGAAATAAATTATTTTGTTGCTGTTTTTTTGGACTTTGTATTTATACAAGGGAATTGAAATTCCTTTTTTTTTTGTATTAAATATGGAAAACGAAAAAAAACTTTTTAATAAACAAGTGTTGAACTCAATAATAAACAGTGATAACGGATACATTTGTCTTTCCACAGAGTGATTAATAGGTCAGAGGCGACAGCAAAACAGCGGCCATTTAATTTGCTTAAACTTTGGCACGAATTAATTCACGCTGTCATTGTTTTTATCGCTTGCCAGGCAATAAAGGCTGTGTTCCCTCTAGTTAAAAGTTAGACACTTTAGATTTATTGGTGATGATGTGAATGTTATAATTAAATCTTTATTTAGGTAAGGCTGGGACTCCCTGGGCAGTAGGCACATTGAAAGCTTGTTACAACAGCATAGAAATAAACATTATTTTCTTAGACCCGTCTCTTAGAAAGTTAGAATCGTTCTACTAATAGCTATCACGTACCTAAGCGTTAAAAATAAATTTCACATTTAGAAGGTCCATGTCTTTTCAACTTTGGAAAATCTATTCTGTTACAAGGACGATAGCTATTTCACAAAATCGTAAAAGCATTAGTAGTTGCTGTTAACATTTTGTGAAATAGCTATCGTTAACACAAACGAGTCGCAATAATTAATAAGTTAATTTTATTTAACTGTTAGGCACCTGTTATTTACCAATTTCGTGTCGCTAATTATTATTTTTATCTCCACTTAGGGTTCTCATAAATATTTTGTTTTGGAAGTTATTATTTTTAACTGCACTATTGTTCAAGTACGTGAACAACATATAATATCGGAGTGCAGCAGGTCAATCTAATTACTGAAACTGGTTCAGACCTGCAACAATCTGCGCTAACTTCTACATATTACGTCCTGGCAGCGTGTTATGGATTTAGGTAAACAATCCGCTTTCCAAAGTTAAACAGTACCGTACGTGTATACTCTAAGGGTGCTTATATAAAGAAGTGGTGGCGGTGGTGGTGGTATATAACCTATTTATGTATTTATGTACCTAGTTTTAATGAATTTTGTTTATCAGTGTTCCTCTCAACCAAAGCACCTGCCATCTAATCTCTTCACCACTCTTGGTTGACTGGTAGAGAATACCTAAGGCATTAGGTCCGCCTTTGTACCTTTTAGTGCGAAAAGCTTAAATAAATAAATAAATAAGTGGGTTTTCGGGCCTTATTCCCGGTACAGGGGGACTCCCTAAACACAAAGTTCATCCGACTGAAGTTACGGGTGTTTCCTACTCCTTATCACTTACGGACTAACTAACTGCCCCGTTGGTCTCGTGGTCGCAAGCGCGACTGCTGAGCGTGGGGTCCTGGGTTCGATTCCTGGGTCGGGCAAAACGTTATTGAGTTTTTCCATTAGGATTTTCTTAGTAACAGCCCGGAGTTTGGAAGTTGGCGGTGTGATACCCCCGTGCCTCGGAAAGCACGTTAAGCTGTTGGTCCTACGCCTGATCTCTCTTCGGTCGTGTCGGATTGCCGTCCCATCGGACAATGAGAGTGAGAGAAGAGGGAGTGCACCTGTGTTTGCGCGCACACTTGTGCACTATAATATATCTTGCGCCGAAAGCTAGTCTCCGTGGAGATTGGTCGCCGTGGCCGAAATACGGTCTGGTGGGCTTTATTTTATCACTTATGGACATAACAGTAATTCGGTTTCCGAACTAAGAATGAATGACAACGCTATTTAACAGTTTTCCCTAGGACCGAGGAGTATTTAGCCGTCTGAAAAATTGAATTTGACACTTGTTTTGACGGGTCAACTAATTTCGGACGGACTCGTATCTTCCTTGACGGTCTTAGAGAGTAGACCCCCAGATTTCTGCAGGTTGATCTTCCGAAGGCAACGGTTACATGTTTTACCTGTTTTTTTATGTGTGAGCGCATAAGTTAATGTTCCTATTTCACCCGGACCGATCGGTACCTACTTCTCTTTACCGAGAATGCGCTTCTTTATGCAAGCACCCTAATACCAACTTAATATTTGTGTAAAGTAGGTAGGTAGGTGGTAGATAGCAATTTGGGATGCATGAAGAAGCCTCCTCGTGTACCGCAATTTGTTCCGCCAGTTATTCAACTGAACCGAGCCCTCGGCGCATCCTGGATAGTCACACCCAATACCTTATTTGATTGAAAATTCTTCCCTTGCGATGGTAGGGCTAACGCCCGCCTGGTTTGCGACCACCCTTAACCCGGGGTCAAGCAGCCTGCCGTGTTTCGTCGATGCGTAGGAGTTCCAGTGCCTAAGACATCTTCTGGGCACGCTCGTTCCATCATAGACCTCATCCATCGCTTTTCATCGGGCGTGATCGAGGTCAAGAGGCCATCCAGCAACAAAAAAAAAATAAAAAATGTAAAATTGGAGGAATATTTTAGAGCAAATTTACAACAAGGTTATTGTTCTTTGATGCTGACACTGCTGAAGGTCATTATATACACCTTATGTTTTTCATATTATTATACAGAGTGTAAAAAAACCTATCACGAATTCGTCATTTACGCATCTTGATTTCACATCAAACTAAATTACTTTGTGCTAAAGTTATGGCTGGGAAACGGCTTTTATTTTTAATGTAAAAATTCGCTGTTATCGGTAGTGCGCAATGTAACGCACGTACAGGGATCGTGGAAGTACATTTAGAAAAAGTAAAAAAAAATTGAAAAAAAATACTTTGTCGTTCAATACCTTGGTAACCAGAAGAATCAGCGACTCGGTTTCGTTTAAGGTATTTTTTACATCCGTTATTAAGTTAGAGACGGCAACTGTGATAGGCAGTGTCCGAACAATTTACATGGCCGACAGACAGCCCGCAAACTCGCAACCATGATTCAGGGAAAAAACAAAACGAATCCCAATCAAACTGACAACATTTTCACATCCTACACCGCTGGTGCTTCCCACATAAATTAATACAGGATCGGTGATTCCTGTGTACCACCTACCCACACAAGGATCACCGAAGTTTAATAAACCGGAGTCCCTTTGAACCCGGGTGATTACACCACGCGTTCGACAAAGATGGCCTAAGCCTGCTCTCTAAGGAGAGGTCCACGCGACCAACGGACCGTGAAAAACAGAACCTGCCCCTACTTAGAACTTGTTTGCTACTTATTTGTGTAACGTACAAGTGTTTGCGGATAAATATTTATAAATAGAGCCTTTTGGTGGTTATTTTCCCTGTCTGTATGTTTCTATAGCTGTATTAGGTGAAGATACATCATCATTGGTATTAGTTGCCGCCTGTATTGACTTTGATTGAGTGATTGTGGTGTAACTCAGTCTTACGTCGATATACATATGGATAATATTGGTTGCCGCCGATAAAACAAAATTTCGTGTTGCTAACGAAAAATCCATTAGTTCCTCTAAAAACAGTTTCCAGATGCGATCGTTTTTAAAAGATATAGTAACTCAAAAAAAAATAGATCAATGCAGCAATGTATAGGCGTGTGTTCACCAACATTCAAACCACCGGATATGTATTTAAACAGCATTTTAATTAAATAACTGATGAAATATTAAATCTGTTGATTTAAATGTTGGTGAACACAAGGCTTAGTAGGTACCTATACCTACGTACTCAAAGTTTGACATTAGAACAAGGCCAACTCTCGCAATTTAAAACGTTTAAAATCTAGTCGCAGTCTCATCTCGGCGACAAACAAATGTCAAAATGTAGGTAAATTAGAGGTATTTTTGACAAATTGAAACTGAGATCAGACTGTGAACGTTCTTAAAATTACAAGAATTGCCCCCTGGTGACAGAAGAAACTCAACGTTATATTTACGAAAACAAAAGCTCTATGTTATATTTATTACACTCCGTCATTTTATGAGTAATCTAATATTAATCCGTTCAGACCTTCGAGTAACCAAAATATCTTTCATCAAATGACGTGACCTTTTATATAATTAAAAACCTACAAAGATTGACAATTTTTTGGTAAAAATAGGCATACTTTTATACTGACATAAAATAAATAAAGAACATTTATTTTTGAATTACCTACGCTTTCATTTGAAATGTTTGTCTCTAGTCAAACGCCATTTTCTGCACGTAAAATTTATTTAAATCTCCAATCTCTCAATTTATCTAAAGGTCCACAAGATCCAGCTGTGAAACGGTTGCCAAACACACAGAATTTCTTCATTTTCTATTTTAAATTAATAATTTCGATGACAATTTAAAAACTGACCTTTAAAATAATGTTACATTCAGAGACAACGTGATATAGGTTAAAAAGTACCTAAAACAGTAAATTAAAAAAAACTAAAGGATAAAGTTAAACTATCTGCCTAGCCTTTTCTCAACTATGTTGGCTTCCAGTCTAAGTATTTCACACCTTGGTAAGACCTTGGTCTGACTTTTGGGCTTCTGGTTAGCCATAACGACTGTCGAAGATCTACGACTGACAGTCGGTACCAACGGCTTGACGTGCTTTCCGAGGCTCGGAGGGGTCTCACTCTCGATTGACCGACCGCGGCAAACGACACTTGACCTTCGATCGACTCATGCGGATGTTATCAGCCACGAGCCCCCCTCGAGTAACTTTAAACACTATGCTGATATATTCCATTCAAAGGTTCGATAACAAAGAATTTTATATAAAAGGGGGCAAAACATATTAGCATATCAATACGATAAAAGTACTCGTATGATCGTGCCTTCATTAAATCAGATAGCCTCTCAAGTGTCACCAATTCAGCTGATAAATACCTCTCAATATTGGTTCATGAAGTGATTTACTTTTATTGTGCAATGCCCTTTTATATTGAATTATTTTCATAACAAAAATAATATTTTGCGCAACATTTGTCATTTGTTATTTTTGTTATGTAATTATACTGTAATCCTACTGGATTTCACAATTATCAATAACCTTTCTATTGTAATATTTTATTAAGTAAATGTTACCAAAGTTCCAATCAAATATTTTTCCATAGGTATTTAGGCTCTGTCAACCGTAAATCACGTGTTCAAGTCAAATTCATTTCAGAAACATTACGCCCAAGACGTTCCAATCAATTGTCGACCCAATGGTTCTAAAATAACACCGAACTTAATCTACATTCTCAATTCCGTTTAAAATAGCTCGACAGAAGCTACGCGCTATGAGACCAACCTAGAAACGTCAGGGGCGTTAGTCGGGAGTAGCTACCCGTGAAGCATTACTTTCGCTTGGCAAAAAAATAGGCTCCAAGTCCGAATTAAATCACACCTCGACGACTCGCGGCATGAATTTAAACTCTCGAAGTCGTGACACCAATACTTTTCAAGTCACCTCACACAATTTTTTCACGCTCGACTTGATATAAAAGAATTGCTAGCTGAAGACTCGGTTTTGTAACCGTATTTCAGAAAATACATTTAGATTTGTCTGGCGCGTATATAGATGTCGTAGAGCCTTTGAAAAAGCGTAAAGACGTTTTTGTGCTTCAATGCGAACCCGTGACTCCAGTATTGTAATGTTTATTGAGGACTCCGAGCGCTATTGTTGACTGCGAGCTTTTGTTATTTGCGTGAAATACTCGAAACTGCTATACCAATGAACTCATCATATCGTAAGAATAGCGTAGAAGACAAATTGTAAGCTAACGTCTTCTTTGGTTTACTAAAGAAGCGTTTATTACATTTATAAATCACAAGAAAGGCGACGTACATCATGTCCTAGGATCTGCTTTAACACTGACTTACAATTGCACTCGGGGGAAAGTTTGCCGAAGCACTTTAAAAGTTACATTTGAAGGCTTTTATAAGTTCCCGGTCTAGATTGATCACCGCTGTTCGTCTGATGGTCTGCAGGCACGTCTGACCTCGTTTGACAGACCTTGAAATATTTCTATATCCATTACAGGTGCCTTATTGTAGTATACCTACATGCGTAGGTACAAAAGGCACAATGAGGCCGAAATCGTGCTGCGGTGCGGCAATGTTATGAATCATTTTCATATGACACTCTTAAATCACTGAACCAAATGTTGTGTTATGACAAATTGTGTGTCATTTAATTTGAATTCGTTTTTGTTAACTGATGAAGTGTTCATCCATCCTAATCCTAACTAAGTAATATTATAAATGCGAAAGTAAGTTTGTTTGTTACCTTTTCACGCCTAAACAACTGAACCGATCATCCTGAAATTTTGCATATACGTTTTCAAGTGTACAGAAACGGACATAGGGTACCTTTCATCCCGAAAAAAAGTGCTGTTCCCAAGGAAAACAACAATAACGTTATTATGATAATAGATGGCGCCACGTGTCTTTCGAATCATGATTGAATCGTCATATTAGAAACTTTAGAGTTTAGAGTTTTTTCGTGAGCGACACTTATGCGGGTGAAACCGCGGGGTTGTTTGAATGTGAACAAATAAATAGAGTACATACTTGCTTTATAATATTTACAATCAAAACATATCCAAAGATTATCTGATTGAGATTAATATTAACGTTATTGTCCTTCTAACAAACAGCGTGATTCACCATTGTTAGGAAACCCTTTAAATTACATTAATCGCTTGTTTACTTCATACATGTGACACAAATATGATCTAACGATAGCGGCCGTCAGAATTAGTGAATCGTACCGATGTACGATGTAATGATGGCAGGCTACAAATGTTTACCATACGAAGGGTGTTATTGTGGCGCATGTCCATGGCGCGGCAATTTGACGCCGTTTGCCGCCAAAACGACAAATATGGCCGACCCAGTTCCCGCGTCGATGACTTTGTGACGCACGGCGCCTGCAACCATACTAAAGTAGACATGGTAAGGATGGATGATACGTGTGATAAATCTCCCTCATTTTGGCTGTGGAAATCACACGATGTTTGGCGCTTGGACCGACACAATTTTTTGGGGGGTTGGGAGGGTCATTTGCGAGGTTTTACCCAAAGATCCCATGACCTAAGTAATGAATGAATTAATTAATTTAGAAGTTGTAATGTTTCATACATTTAAAAAAAATCTTTGGAAGCACATAAGTATTTTTTTGCAGACCAATTGCATCAAATAATAATGTATTTAGAATAAAAATACATTGCAGAATACAATAAAAATTATTTCGTGCAATTACAACCATAAACAAAAAAGGAATGACGATTTAAAGGCGAGATTTCAGGTAATTTATGGAGAAAAAAACTAAAAAAATAATATCTCAATAACCGTGACACTTAAGACATGGGGTCTTTAGGTGAAACCTCGCAAATGACCCTCCCAACCCCCTAAAAAATTTTGTCGGTTCATGCGCCAAACACCCTGTATAAGGAAATAGTGGCATGCATGCGTGGGTCATAAACGTTATGGCTACTCGAATGCCGCCTACTACCATAGATTCAGTACATGATTCTGAACCTGCTGTGTAGCAATTTTTCCTCGGTTATTAAAAACATTATGTTATAGTTACGGTTACGATGTCTCTGCCGCACTGTTTTTTTTTTTGTGATTCGATTCTTACATGCAATATGTTGGGTCAAATATGTATGGCCTACGGATATCTGTTGTATTTAGACATGGACAGGAAAAATGTGTAACGTCCAGAAATAAGTAAAAATACTTATGTTATACTTTTCATTTTACCTTCATATATTCTGTTAGATATTTTGAAATGTCGCAAGGCACTATGTCCGGGCCTCTAGAAATGCATGAAGTCTGCATAGTCTGTGTGTGGCACCTACGTCATATAATCCAACTAAGGAGCACCGAGTGTGAAGCGACCATTTATTATTCACTAGCTGCGCCCCGCGGTTTCACCCGCGTAAATGTCGATCCCGTTGTAATATCTGGATAAAAAGTAGCCTATATGTTAATCCAGGGTGTCAGCTACCTCCATACAAAATTTTATCAAAATTGGTCCAGCTGTTTGAGCGTGAAGAAGTTACAAACATATAAACACACACACACACTCACAAACTTTCGCCTTTATAATATTAGTGTGATTAAATGGTAAGTACGGGTCACGAGCCATTCAAAATTCCCTCTTGTCTTTAATTAATGGTTATTAAATAAATAACAATAAGCAGTAATTTGGATTTAATCATTCATTTAATTATTCAAAAATAAAAATCTTCGCTTTCAAAGTCGCAATCAATATGAAATGAAAATTAATTTTGCCTGAGGAGGTACCTTCATACGTAAACAATGTATCTGAAATAACAACAAAGTCATAATATTCTCTCAGTAACGCCAGTGATGCGATCACTTAATCTATGGACGCGACAGATCATTCACAAAAGATGGCATGGAGACGTTCCCTGATAAGACAAGGATAACACTTAACGCATCTGACGTTTTCCCGTTTATCTGAGCCTCATAATAAATAACAAATCACAAAAAGTAAACGCCACATTTGGAACTCATAAAATCCCTTTTATTTTACTTCGCCGATCGTACTTCGCTTTTATCAGATTCATTTGAGCAGACTGAAATAAAAATAACATTAAAACGAGCAGTTTTACACGACATGCCCGTACTTAACCGGGTGAATCAAGAATAGCCATGACATCACATTCAACTGACAGGACGCGGCGAACTGAGTAATTGGACAAAATGTTGATTTCTAAATTAGCTTTACAGCTTTTGGTCACGACACTGACTTCGACTGACGTTAAATGTCGCTCACTTACTCCGTACACTCGGCATTTAAGGGTTATACATACCGATGAACACCTGCACGCTATTTCTGACGTTATCGTGCTAAATATAGGGGTTATAATAGTATAAATAAAGTAGGCGTGTAAAGTAACACTATTGAAGAGCAAACACTATTCTGGTTTTAAGTCAGAAATAATTTATTGAGATTTTGCGTTTTAGGATATCGTTTGATGTATAAACCTAAACATGGCAAGCAGAATAAAACAAGGTAGAGCAAATTAAAAGAAATGTTCGCTGAAGGTATAAACTTTATCTTTTTGTATTCTCATTGCTTCCCATGGGCACCGTAACGAACTACGAATAGATTTTTATAAAGGGCAGCAAACCTGAAATAACAAGAACATATTGCCATAGCCAGCCCAGAAAATAGGGAAATATTGTGCCGTATTGTGAATTAAAATACAAAAATGATGTTGAAATCAATGAACAAGTACATAAACTAGTATTCTTTTCTTATCATCTCGGCTGATTACGTCAAGGTGCAAATAATTAATGTTCGTGACAACCTGACAACCAATAAAATGCCCGGTTCACAGTATTCCAGTCCAGTAATCCAGCGAATCAATCCAGTCCAGTGCTAGACTGGATGATATAGAGATTATTCCAGTCATTTAGACAAAAAACAACAATACGTGTTTACTGTTCAACGTTTAATCTAGCACTGGATTGGCCGTTTACACTATACCAGTCGCGCTGGAATGAAAAGTAGACTGTCAATCTAGTCATTGGACTGGAATCGTTACATTCCAGTGCCATGGGCATAACTCACTTTATAAAACTAACACTTACTTTGCTAATAAATCTATATATATAAAAGGATAACTGACTGACTGACATATCAACGCACAGCCCAAACCGCTGGGTCTAGAGATTCCAAATTTGGCACGTACGTTCCTTATGAGGTCTAGGGGTGCACTAAGAAAGGATTTTTCAAAATTCATCCCCTAAGGGGGTGAATGGGGGGGGTGAAATTTCACGCGGACGAAGTCGCGGGAAGAAGCTAGTCAACTATAAATCAAGTCAGCAAAAAACCTTCATAAATTAGATGGCCTATTCCAGTAGGTACTTAGATAAGTCAAAACAAGTAATTTGTTCCTTGATAAAGTCCAAGTTTATTTGTGACCTTTACGTGACAACTCACGTAAAGGTGCTGAAGATTGAGCGTCTAATAGCGTCCATACCAAGCAATCACAGGTACGTCATACTGTTCTACGTTCTATTGGTATACGTATGTGACAGACAGAGACACACTGGCGTTTTTAGGGTTGTCACGATCATCCTTGGCTCTGCATCTTGTGACTTCGACCAGGCTCTGAGGAGAAATGCTGTGATTTCGCCTCAGGTGCTAGGCAAAGTAGCATCGCTAAGAATGTAAAAAAGGGTTAAAAACTCACGTTTAGTTTCATTCAATTTATTGGTATATAGTTTGTATTACGATCTATCACGTTGAATTCCATAGGGAGCCTACCACCACCTCATAAAGCAGTATTATTTAAATCTTACTTCAATGTGGGAAAGAGATGGAGGTAGACGACCTGCACAGCCTTCCTTCTCTTTAAAAAAGTACTAAGATTAAAATAATTCTGCAATGAGAGGTGGTGGTAGATCCCCAGTTAATTGGAATTTTGTATCTTGGTGATTGAGCAAACGGAGGCTTTTATAGTACCACGAAAGTAAAACAGCAGTCGACGAGGACAACTCAGACTGATCTCTGAAAATTCTGGTATGTTTTTAAGTAAAACTTCTTAGGCGGCGGTTCGATATTGGACGAGTATTAAGAGTGAAATTTCAAGGACGCGCCACGTTTAAGCACATTTCGTTAAATGAGAGAGAAGAAAGATATAACGCTCTCTGTCTCTCACACTAAATCTCTATTATTCTTTAAGAAGTTTCACTACTACCACGTGTACGGTGCTGCATGCGCAATCTTTTTTACCAGACAGTATGGCCAGCTTTTGTCAACCCTGGCGTCTCCAGACGGAGTCGTAAAAGAGCTGTATGACAATAAACCTGACCTTTGCTAATCGCACGTAATGTCTTTAAGACCTCATTGCCATTGCCTTGTTAGACCTCTTTAGTTTACGATTGTACCACTTTGTTGAAATAAAAAGCTTCTTGTTTTGTCAACAAAGACGAAAGACTTTTATGAAATGAGCAATCTAAGGTACAGAATGAAAATTTGGTTTTCTTCCTAAAATGTTTTGATGGAGTACCATTTAGAAATACTCTCAAACATATTTTCAGAACCAAAATATTATTTTATTTGATATAAACCTACATGGGCACTTATGAAAAGTCAGAAGCTAGGTACACGTTTCCAATTGGTCGTTTCCTATGTAGAAGAGCCGACAAACTACACGGTAAGAGCGGTTCTGTAGTACATGCGATCCGAATCCGAATTAAAGATCCGACTTCAATCCGAATTGGGAATGTTCTAAATTCGAACGGATAGAGTTCGGATCTAGTGCGCCACCCGTCATACAAATAGGACTATGGTCACTTCGGACATTTCTCAATGTTATCAAATTGTTATTAGGTATGGGAGAACACTGTAGCCCTGTCAACAAGTACCAGGTGCTTATAATCTACACACCTACACTAAGAATTAAGTTATCTAAATTCTTAATATTTTGCCATATACTTAGCTATATTTCCTTAGTGTAGTCATACTATTGGTTTCAAATATCAATCGTAGTGGTGTAGAATCTTGTAGTACATGTTGCCCTACATATCCTCATCACGGTCGCGCTGTAAGTCATCAACTATTCACTAGATGTGCGGCCATCGCGTTAACAACATTACACAAACTTGATTTTATTAAGAAGGGTAAACTGACCCTTCGACACGTCACGAATTCACGATGGTGTCGATAAGCACTTGTGTAATACGTGATCGAATAATACACGTGGTCAGTCATCATCATCTTAGTATCGGCCTGTTAACATTTACTGCTGAGAGTCCCAATGATTGTATTTTGTTTGCTTTTGGCAATATTGCTTAGCCACAAGCCCCACTTTTTATAACTCGAGAACGGCTGGACCGATTTTTATAATATTTGTTTTGTTGGATTTGTCTCCGCCCCGAATAGCAGAATAACTTAATAGTTATTCTAATAATTTTCTCATACATTTTGTGTTTTGATTCTGAGGCGGTACGAAGTTCGCCGGGTCAGCTAGTTCTGAATAATATAGTGATACTAACCTAAGAATGAGCTTCAAAATTAATTTGCTAAATTAACAATTTCCCCTAAAAACCTGTCGCCGAATAAACCCCTGACATTAACAAAATGTAAACATTTAAAGTGTAGTGGTCCTTCGCCCCGAGTAAGCTTGTTAGCAGTATCCTAAAGGACCATCGACCAGCAGAAAGGTCACTTATCGGCAGATAGACCGTGCCTACAAATCGCTATCATAAATCTCCGAGCGCCTGACTTTGCTCATAAAATAAGTTAGTCCATAAATTGAATGCGGATACCATCTACTGGATACTTTCGATCGCGGTAATCCTGTGGATTTTTGTTTCTGGTTATACTCACGAGGGATATAAGAGGGTAGCTTCGATTTTATTTGGGTTGAGGACCTAGGGTTTGAACGACGTGGTCTCGTGAGAAATATGCAAGTAGGTCACTTACGAAAATTGTGGTTTTGATTTATGTTATCATCTTTCTCACAAACCTAAAATACATCTTGATACAAATTAAATTTGATTCACGTATTCTATATTTGCTCTCATAAACATTCGTTACTCAGTTAGATTCGCAAGGGTAGGTAAATCTACAAAATAAATCAATAATTCACTTCGGTATTCGTAAACACGAGTATTTTCTTATAAAACAGCAAAACAAACACAAACACCGAGCTGTTGACTCTCATATCGGATTAATGATCAAAAAGAACCAGTAAACCGACTCCCACTGCGTCAAATATCGGTTAACTGTTGAGGTATGTTTGTGAGGCGATCGAGTGTGAAGTGTCCTTTATAAGTCTACACACACTTACGTAGTTCACCAATCAAAGAATAGGAAAGTGTAAACAAACATTCGGGTTTTGTTTGATTTGGACTCTTTGAAGTCTTTGACCCGAGGTACGTCACTATTGCTACGTATAAATCACAGCAATGTAATATCATATGCAAAGTGAGAAGTGTCAGACTATTTATTTCATATTTTCACTTATAATAGTAAACTAAACTCAACTGGAAATATTCATTTTGGTCATTACACTACAGTACCTAAGCTACTGTTGTCCAAACACAATGTCGTCATAACATGGACCTGACGCGAACTCGACATGACGTCTACGTCCATTGCACGTCCGATCCACGTGTTAATTACGTCCTAACCACGGCTCAAATACATGCCAACTCACATGGCTCAATATGACACAGTACAGTATTATACGTATAAAAGAAAACGTACGTTTTCATGAAAATTGTATGCAAAGAACAAACTTCTTTACCAGAAAAGCAGCCGTAGTTCCAAACCCGTACATTACGCCTTAAAATCTTTGCTCTCCTAGTCCATTTTTTAGATAAAATGGACCTTCAAATATTGATGATTCTCCCTTGCCCCTTCGCCCAGCCGTTACAGCTTAAGTGCATTATTGGAATCTAATGCGACGCGGTTCCACTGAAAGCCACAGGGGGCGCTATCGGTCCCTATAAGATGTAATCGCGGCGACCTACTAAACGAAATATAATTACTAACGTCATTATTCAAGTTTTACTGTAGGTACGTGCTTGTTTATTATTGGCACAAACATAAAATAATGGTTTCATTACTTGATTGGGTAGGGGTAAAATTGAAGGTAGACGTCTAATATAAAGCAATTAAAGCATAAAAGGGTCTAAATTAATATTAATTTTGCTAATAAAGACTGTTTTCTCAGCCCACATCATACCATCTCTGGAAGTCCCTTCTGTTTCGCTATTCTTACAAGTTTTGTGCCAACCTCGACAATTTTGTACTCGAAATTCTGGAGTTGCAATCTGCCCACCGGGCTGTAGATTTCTCCATATCTAGGTTCCCGTCCACGTAACGTCCCTAACGTCCGTAACGTTCCTAATTTGTCAAGTTTCCACTCTATCTAAAACGTCTTCATTTACCTACTGTAACAGAAAACAATATTCCAAACACAAATCTATACATCTTTACATAAAATAAAATAGTAACGAATTCAAAACTGTACATTGAATATTTTGAAAAAGAAAAGTAATTGCTTGGTGTAGAAAGGAGTCTGATACCGAAAATATAGTTTTCAGAATTTTTATGTTTGTCTGGATGTATGTTCCGGATTGGCGTAAAAACGGCTGAAAGGATTTCGATGAAATTTAGTACACAGATAGTTTATAACCAGGACTAACACATATGATAATTTTAATCCCGGTAGTACGTTTATGTGGGATATTTTCCCACATCGACGTGGGCGAGGCGTCGGGCAAAAGCTATCAGTAATAAACAGGAAAAGAAACGGGTAAAATTCATAATAACATTAACGCACGGTGTAATTAATAATATTGCAACTTCTCGCAGCATGGTTGTTGCCAACAAAAACAGTAGTTTCATTCAGTTCAACGCAATTAAAAAAGTAATAAAATGCTCCCGAGCCTCGGTAGGCGGTGCAATTTAATTATTAGGATGAAAATATTACTCGCGGTAATGTTTTCAGCAAGTTTTTTTCTTGATTATAGCAAGGACTTCTTGCAGCTTACAGATCTCAAGTAACTTCGAACTTATAAAGCTTTATAAGCGAAATCTTTCAATTAATATCTGCTGTAAGTTAATTACAAACAATTTAATAGAATGCTTGGTAAAATTTTTAAAGTACTACTTCTTCGTGGTCGCGTACTTCATTACTGAAGGTCTTGTCCCTGGAAGGCCTTCGTGGCTTTATGTATGATTATTTATATAGATTAGCAGCGCCCCGCTGTTTCACCCGCATAAATTTCAATCTCGTGGAAATATCAGGACAAAAAGTATTATATGTGTTAATCCCGGTTATAAACTATCTGTATGCCAAATTACATCCAAATCCGTTCAGCCGTTTGTGCGTGAAGAAGTAACAAACATACAAACACACTCACAAATTTTCGCCTTTATAATATTAGTGTGATATTCTTCCACTTCGTTCAGTTCTCGGCTTCTCCCAGGGTAGTCGTAATAGAGAGTCCAGTGAGGGCGGTTACTTGGTCTGACGACGACGACCACTGACGTTTAGGTGACCGAAAGCGAGGTGTTTTCCCTTTCTACCTTGCCAACTTTTCAAGGCCATCTGGTTCCCGACGGGCAATATGACCAAAGTAACCGAGAATCCTTATATAGGTATATCCGTATGCGGAGTATTCTTCGCTATCACTCTTAAAGTTATATGAGCTCTATTTAAAGAAACTACGAAAGCTGCATTTACTACTACTAATTAATAAGGGCGCTCTAAAGTCCTACATTTTAGGGTTTCGTACTAAAGGGTAAAAACGGGACCTTATTACTAAGACTGTCCGCGTGTCTGTCTGCCTGTCCGTCTCTCTGTCTGTCACCAGGCTGTATCTCATGAACCGTGATAGCTACACAGTTAAAATTTTTACACATGATGTATTTCTGTTGCCGCTATAACAACAAATAATAAAAACAGAATTAAATAAATATTTAAGGGGGCTCCCATACAACAAACGTGATTTTTTTATATATGTAGTGTTAAATATTGTACGGTGGTACGGAACCCTTCGTGTGTGAGTCCGACTCGCACTTGGCAGGTTTTTCGTAATTTATTACCATACACTTGTACTTGACTATAGGAAACAACTCCCTACACATTTATTATATTTTAATTTCGTCGACTTTTATATGAGAAGCGTGAAAAAAATTGGTGAGCTGCCGTGCTGCAAACGACAGATTAATTTGACGGTGACCGAGTTTGAGTGTTGGAGGGCTTAAAACAGGTCTACTTACTAAATAAATTCAACTTTTAGCTCGCTTAGGTACATATAAAAAGCCTTACTTTCTCACAGAGAAATCAGAACACACGAAACTCAAAATAAGGATAAGAATTTGAAGGACGATGTAAGTCGGCTGACAAATAAAAGAATAAAATAAAACAAAGTTTCTTTATCCAAACACTATGCAGCGTTACAACTAAGGGAAATACCGCCCATTGTATGTTTTATGTTAATAATAGTTTTTTTCTTGTTATGTTTTTTCTGGTGTACAATAAAGTATATATAAATAAATTAATTAAGAGTGGTTTCGATGAACTCTGGCACCCAAAGTAAGATTTAACTTGTGTTTACGGTGCCAGCGTCCTCGCCTATAATTTGAACACACTAAATAAGCCGCACAGCCGCACTTTCATTTTATCTGTAATTACATATTTTACTAATTGGACCTTCGTACGAAACAAAATGTCTAATTTATACGCACGTGGAACAGAGCCTTAAAGCCAAACAAATACTTTGTTTGACGCGATCAAATGTCAAACACAGTTCGCGTGACGCGATACAAATTATTTCACATGTACGCACGTACAAAGCAATGAAAATGTACATTAAGTAAATGTTAATTAATGGGGGTAGGAATTGTAGAACAATTATTGCTGATTGTAATCAGGAATTTTCGCAACCCTGGCTAATTGGAGAAGGAAAAGGTTTTTTTTGGAAATTAATAAGAAGCTTTAATTGGTTTCATTAAGGAAAATCGCCTAAATATTCTCTTCCACAATTTAATAACGCCCCTCCTTTTTACTTTAAAAGGTCTACTTTAAATCGACTTCTTTTATCATGAACAGTGATAAAGTGCCCTTTATAGTGCCTTTTTTTTAGTGCTCAGTAAAAGTTTAGGCAACTTCTCTTTTTAAGACAATCTTATTGCATTAATAATGTTATATAATTTTTATCAAAAACATTTCCGTATCAAAGGACCATTTCCTAGAACGCCCAGTGCACAAATTACCAGAAGTTAATAAAGTTAATAGTAGTGTGTTGCTAGCAGCTCTATTGGTCAGTAGAGTTTTTAGTTCAATTATAAAGCGTAAATGTTGGGAACTGTTAAATTGCATTAAACTTTGGAACTCTGCCTGAAAGCAGCTGTAAATGAGACTGGCCTTTGAAATCGTTTACCGGATGCGAAGAGTAGGCGCAATACGTAATAGGCAGCCATTATCACTGATAGCCTCTTTCCAGCCAAGTTGTTGAGTAAAAGCTCGCTCTATTTTAGATCGATTTTATAACATCTTGAATTAGTAGGGAATAGGTATCTAATCTTATCCAAATGGAAAAGTCTGTGTAGGCAATAAGTTCGCTAGGGGAAATAAAACGTTTGGTTTTACCGTCACTTACCTAGCTTCATAGTTGGGGACACCAAAATCAGTAGAATTAGGTCATCGGTGCATTTAAAAAAGGCTTACAAAATGAATAAAGTGTCATTCTGTTAAGCATTTTATCTAATTCAGATAAAGTTTAATTTTCATCGTTTTTCTGACAATTTGGAACAGTGGGTTCGTTCCGATATTTTGTATACATAACTTTTTCTACAAGGTAGACCGATGACCTTGCCAGAACCGGTCGAAGTGGCTGTGCTTGGGGATATGTCCAGCAGTGGACATCTTTCGGCTGAAATGATGATGATGATAACTGTTTCTTCCTTTCTTTCCAATTGTATTTCTAGTGGTTACATAATACCATTGCGAAACACGTGTAGTTGCGAAGTTGCGATATAATTAATTGCCAGTTAATAGGACATCGTCTCAATCGGTTCGAGTGTGCGATTGGTATCCGAGTCACGTCGGTCATAGGGGCAGGTTGGCCGTATCGATTCGCCAAGACCGCACCGATTGCCTCTCATGTCAAATGGAAACTACAAACTATGCGCCGGTTTACGGTTTTACGGTTGGCTGTTTTGATTAAGTTCGGTGGAGAGGTTTAAATTGTTTGGAATTAGCGATACGGAACGTAGTGTGTTGTTGACTGGATTTCATTTTGAAGTTTGATGGAAAATTAAATTGTGTTCGTCCGGAAATTATTATTTATTCTAATAAAGAAGAGCAGTGGTGGCCCAGTGGTAGTTGTGGCGGTTCGAACTCAGGCAGACGCTTTACTTTGTGTAAATAATTTATCACTATAACTGCTCTCAAAATGGTGAAGGAAAACATCGTGAGGAAACCGGCATGTCCTAGCACCAACAATTCGAAGATATGTGACATCTACTAATCCGCACTAGGCCCGCGTGGTAGGTTATAGCCCACTCCCTCTTGGGAGGCCTGTGTCCCAGCATTACGAACATTATAGGCTGACTATGCATTTTTCTAACATTAAAAGAACAATAAATAGCCCACGAAAGAGCCCATCATTCATCGCTTCCTAGACGGCGCAAGGATATACTGAGAACCCATACCTACGAATATGAACGAAACGAACGGTAACCTCAAAAATCGCAATTAGGAAAATGTTACTCAGATACATGCTATTTCTTTTTTTAATCACATTCAATATGAACACGTTCAATACAAAATTAATAAAGGCTTTACAAAATTCGCACACACAATACATTCTGAGCAAGCAATTAACAGCTCCACAAAATTCTTAGAGGCTCTATAGAAATTCAATTTAGTTTCGTTTATCGCTTTCAGTATAATTTCGGTCTAAGTGTAGCCGTGAAAACGAAGTTTAGGAGCCAAACAGAAACATAAAGAAGTACCTATATAGACCGTTTTACTGTTTGTTTTATAGTTCCGCCTAAATTCGGTTCATAAGTGTCCATTAAACCGAGTACAAGAGTTGAGGAAAATTGCACTCTCGAAGCTTTTCAATAAAGAACACTTCGATGTCTATTAATTTTTGTCATGAACCACAATTTATATGGAAGAGAAATTCGATTTCGTGTGAAAAATACGATTATGATTATCGTTAAAAATATTGGGACACAAATTGCGGTTATTTTTTTACTGGAATGGTGTTTTGTCCGATAACGGAACGCCGTCATCGAAGTTAAACATGGCTTTTACGTTATACTAGCATTAAGCGTAATCGCCTTTGCAGTTTATCATCATCTGTCCAGCATTTTTCCACCTATGTTGGAGTCGGCTTCTAGTCTAACCGAATGCAGCTAAATATGTACCAGTATTTTTCATGGAGCGACTGCCTATCTGTCTATCACAACCCGGTTACTGGGTAACACGATACCCCTTGGTAAGACTGTTGTATACGTCATCTATACTAATATTATAAATACGAAAGTGTGTCTGTCTGTTACCTCTTCGCGCTTAAACCGTTGAACCGATTTAGATGAAATTTGGTATACTTAGAGATAGCTTGAGTCCCGGGGAAAGGACATAGAATACTTTTTATCGCGATATTCCCACGGGATCGAGACTTATGCGGGTGAAACCGCGGGGCACTGCTAGTTGTACATATAATAACGTAATCCTGCGGTGCTATTCTGTAAAAAGATCACCGTGATAACTTGAAGTGAAGTGAGCTTAAAGTGAGCTGTCATTCCACCTGATGCTAGGGATTGACACTATTGACAGCTCACGTTAAGCTCACTTCACCTATGTTTTCACGGTGATATTTTTACAGAATAGCACTACAGAGGTGTAAACAGTAAGTGCTCATTACAGCTCAAGTATTTCGTAAATATTTTTCCCTTCGCAAATATTTTGCTTTTAGTTTTTCCTCAAACTGAATACCTACTGAGAAAATACGTTGGAGATTTTAATAAGAAAGGTGGGAATGAGCAACAAAATGTTTCAATTTTACTCCAACATTACTGATATTATCAAGTAAAATTGTTACTAACCCTATGGAATCCTATCTGAAATAAAAGTAGGTATTCTATTATTTTATTCAACATTTTAACGCAATCTTGTTGTCCTAAAAAAGTATATAGCATCGTAGCGTAGGTCACATCTAAAAGTAATTTTACACCCGAGCACGAAAATTCTACTTTAGCTTGGCTTAAAGGGCCTTCCAAATTTCTTTAAAACTCAATTTCAAATCAATCTGTTCTAAGTGAAAATCTAAGGACTATCAGAGCCTTTTTCGGTAGTCTGATTTACTAAGGCAGCCAATCCAACAACAGAGAGAATTAGAAGAACAAAAGAGAAGTTTCTAAAAACGAAAACTTATTATTAACTCAAATCACTCGGAAGAAATACAATTATTATTATATTTTACATATCTTGGGAACATGGGCCGAAGCCAAATCGTAGAGGCCCCTTAGACAATTTTAATGAAATGCAGCACCAACCGATGATTAGGTATCCCTGTATGCACTGTGCAAGTGCACCCAAGTTGCAACACACGGTTGGCAAAAAAGTATATATTGGACAGTGGGTTTGGGTGGCTAAAGTGGACTGGTTACCAAGAACTATGGGAGGACTTTGGTCCCTGCCTGATCAATGTTTTATATTATTATATTTAAAAATTATATTAGTTGACCTCATACAAACCTATGGCAAAAATCATGTCATTTAATGCGAATTTAGTAGGTAAATGGCCTGTATACTTATCTCCTTTGGCCACGGTACCTTCGAACTATCGCAAAGAAATCTCGTTCGACCTCATTTTACGCCTGTCCGTCAAGGTGTCACGAAGGTAAGATACGCAACTGATATAATAATAATTCACGTGTTTGTTTACTAAGGAACACTCTTTCGGTATCATATTTTTTCACATTCGATATAGATAGATAGAATGATAGATGTATAGTCTATGTCAGAGAGGCAGTCGCTCTATATAAAATGCTGGTACTCAGCTGCATCCGGTTAGACTGGAAGCCGACCCCAACATAGTTGGGAAAAGGCTAGGCAGATGATGATGATTTTTTCGCATTCGATCCGCCCGATTTACCTTGTACTAAGTTATAAATCGAAAAAGACATGACAAATAAGTGCTTAGCTCCGTGCTGCCGTGTAACTGGGAAAAAGTCGCGAAACATGAGAAGGGGAATCAGACATTAGATATGTATAAGTAAATCTAATGGATGTTACATGGATGGCACATTTTAGGAAAAGTCAAAACTTGGTGTGCTTCGTTGGTCTAGCAGTCTGAAGCACGAATGCTGTGCCTCTCCTGGATTCGATTTGCAGGTCGGGCAAAGTGTTATTGGGAATAGCAGCCCGGAGTCAGGATTTGTACCCGGTTGATGGCAATAGGCTCGCGCCCTATTAGGTAACTGGCGAAATGTGGGTTTTCATCTGCCGCATCCTTCGGGGAATATTTATGCCTCTATCATCATCACCATTGAAAAACCATTTCAATTTACAAATAACTCACATTAATTTAAAAAACATATTCGCAGAAACACTTCAATCACAAAAAAACACATTGACCACCATATCATAATTTGTTGTAGATGCCTATCGTTGGTATGGACTCGAAACAGCTGTTGATTCAACCCTATACCGCCGCAGAGCTTGCATGATCACAAGCAATTACTTCTACATGAGCCGAACAACCTCATTTCGAAATACTGCTAGGTATAGTGGTAGTAAATATTGCATTTGAATTTCAGCAATAGAACAATCGAACCGTTCCGTACCGCAGGACCAGAAAACGCGGTCCTTTGTCGGATGACGTTTTGATTAATGGTGACACGTTGCTCTCGATAGTTTGATGTGATAGGGGTTCGGAAATCATTATCTATGTGTTTGCTGCTTATTATTAACACGCTATGTTCAGTAACGAGTTACTACGGTATACCCTAGGCGCGGTTTGTTGGCGGTGTTTCTAGAGCAAATAGGTAAATAAATTATTCCGATACTTAAAAATTATTGCCATGAGGCATGTGCCTACCGTAATTTCAACTGATTTCAAACACGGCAAATAGTAAAATACACTTACTCAAGTAAGAAAAGTAGCTCTACGAGACGGTGTAGGCTGTGAGTATAAGTTTAATGCCATTTTTAGGGTTCCGTACCTCAAAAGGCAAAAACGGAACCCTTATAGGATCACTTTGTTGTCCGCCTGTCTGTCTGTCTGTCAAGACCCTTTACCTCGGAAACACGTGGATGTATCGAAGTGAAATTAAAACCATATCAGGTCTAAAGTCCCTAGAAGCTGTGAAAAAATCAAACTTCTAAGTTAACTTAAAAAAAAGATAAGGCCGTTTATGCCGCAAAAAACGTTTATTTCGACACACTCAAGGAAATCAAAATTTATAGGGTTCTTCCCGTTGACCTAGAATCATGAAATTTGGCAAGAAGCAAGGTCATGTAGCACAAGTAAAGGAAAAAATCCGAAAACCGTAAATTTGTGGTTACATTAAAAAAAACCCGTGATATACTATTTACATACCTACAAATTAGTACGGAGCCCTCGGTGCGCGAGTCCTACTCGCACCTGACCGGTGTTTTTTTATTTATAAAATGTCCGTCATTTGAGTGCCTCGCCGTAATTTGTACAGTTCCAAGTACTTAAGCCTTAAACTCGGTCGGCGAAGACGGTCTATTACTCGCCTCATTTTCTGCCATTTCGTCCCCATTTCAAGTCCGTTTAGTTTTTTATTACGAGACGGAGATGATTCTACTTATCTCCTATATTGTTCCTC
Organism: Hydraecia micacea; assembly: GCA_914767645.1. NCBI lineage: Eukaryota > Metazoa > Arthropoda > Insecta > Lepidoptera > Noctuidae > Hydraecia > Hydraecia micacea. The sequence goes on along the minus strand of OU611779.1, from coordinate 5,649,913 downwards.
GTCTATACATGTATTGTAGTAATATTTGTTTGTGTCAGTCCCCTTTTCACTTCGTGTTATGACAGAGGCATTTCTGTCTGTGACAGTCTTTAGTCTTATATATCGTAGCTTTCTCGTTTTATATTAGATATATTTGAACACAAAGAAACAAAGGAAGCTAAAGTAAAGGTCATATCGACATGTTTATTTACTAGCATTATCTGTAAATTGTAAAAATGTAGAAGAAATCGTGGAGTTTTTCTTTTTTGCGGTAGACCACACTGGTAAGCTATACTCGTAATACCCGGACACTTTGATCGTTTGCGGAATTCCTAACCTTTTTTATATCTGAATAAAAACCTTTTGTAAAACCGAATTCGAAAAGCGGGCACCAACAATTTGAGGATTTTCACGTCACGATGTTCGGGGGTTAAAAAAACATGTCCGTCAGTTAAAATGCAGCACGTGAGTCTTGCTTTTCCAACAATTTTTGGACCACATCGTTATTTACGCAAGGTATTTCAACGTTGAGGTTGAGCTGCATCCGGTTAGACTGGAAGCCGACCCCAACATAGTTGGGAAAAAGGCTAGGCAGATGATGATGAGTGTTCTACTCATTAGCAGAACTTCCGCCTTCAGATTTAAAACATAAACATTTACTGTAGGTACATACATTCTTATATTCTAAATAGTTTAATTAAAAGTGGTCAATATCCCACAACAGGCCCGAGTTGTTGGTACGTATGGGTATCGATAAAATCTATATTAAGAGTTAACTGATTCTGAAACGCATTCGGAAATACTTACAATTCTATTTAACTCATATCCATCGTTAATTTTTCAATGTTATTTTTAACCGACTTCAAAAAAGGAGGAGGTTCTCAATTCGGATGTTTTTACTGGCAGAAATAAGTAGTTGAAATTAAATAATATATATTCTTCCGTAGGTTTACCTTAACCGGTTGAATGCCGTAATTACAGACACAATTAAAAAGCCATTGTATCTCGCGTGGATCCACGTTTAAGCATACGAAGCGTCTGAAAATGTTAAACGTAATAGGAACGGCCGCATGCAAAGCTATATTTTATGAAGATCTACCTCATATTATTAATTAATTACTTCCACGCATGCGAAACTACAAAAAAAGCTACATTAACCACATTAGTTCAGAGTTCTAAAAAACTGAATTACACTTCACATTTCAACTTACACACGTTTCAGCCATGCAAAATCCTCTTACACAAAACTGTTTTTTAAATGCCCAGTAAACTTATATTTGCCTTTTAACCCCTCTGTGAACTGCGCCGTGTGCACTGTGCACTATGCAGAGTGCAAATCGGTTTACATTTTCATACTGCCGAAAGTTTTCCAACTGTTCCGGAGTAGATTAAGGAATATGAGGTGTGTGTACTTAGTTTGTTTTAAGTATTTAAGCTTCTACATACATTTTCGTCTTAAAGTTTTGGAGTTTCTGTTTCATGCTTACGTACTGGGACAAATTATTTTAGTTTTTGGTTTTATTAAATCCGAGATACAGGTTTACTATCTAGTTCGGATGCAGATAGTCCCAAACTATGTATATTACAAACTTTAAGCCATTATTTAGTTTATATTGTAATTATTAAATTTTGTAATACGTTGTGTGTTATTCTGGTAAATAAAATTATTTATTTAACACCCCTCAACTCGCACTGGCCCCGCGTGGTGGATTACGGCCCCCTCCCTCCCACAGAGAAGAGGCCTGTGTGAACATTATAGGCTGATTATGATTATTTAAAGACTTTTCGTATTTGTGATTCTTTTTCATACAATACTCTGAAAATATCACTGAAATGAAATGTACATATTCTACAATATTTATGAATACTTAAATAATTACTCATAATATTCACGAACACGTTCAAATTCAGTTTATTTAAATCAGGAATGTTCGCCCCGGGCCATGTAGGTGGTGGAAGTCATGTGTGTGAGGTATGTCGTATGATTTGTTTTGAATACTAATAAAGCTGCCGAGTGTGGGATTAAATCAGGTTCACAGAAGGCGGAATACCTGTGATATCCGAAAATCGGGGACTGGATTTGTAAAAAAAAAAACATGTACATATTATTATTTTAAATGTTAGCTTATATTATGTAAATATTATCATGATATTATGAATAAAGGAAGTAAACTATTTGTATAAAAGTTTCCAATTTGTATACTTTAATTTAGGTAAGCTTGGCCCGGTATATTTTTTGGAGATAGATCAACAATATTTCGAAATTCAAACAAAGAACGATTACCGCCCAAGGGCCTATTTCACTGCTTTATAGGACGTTTATGTTCCAAGCAAATAAGCATGCTTAGCTCCCTTGCTAGTTTCCGGATGACAGATCACAGTTAGGACAATTTGTAGGTCCGGGGTCCTTTGTACTATGAAAGGGCGCTAAATACAGGGACTAGCTAAATATTGTAGGGTGCTTCTTTTAAAAAGTCTAGCTTTTGCCCGGGGCATCGCCTGCGTGATTTGGTACGCGTATATACTAATACTACTGTGATAAAAATCGAACAATCCGTTCAACCGTTGAAGCGTAAAAGATTGTTACTTTCGCATTAATATTATTAGTATGGATTTAAGTTTTCTTATTTAAAACTTTTCTTATTTCCAATGACTCAAAAAAGTAGACTTTCTCATATATTTTCACATGATAAAGTGTGTGGGTAATATAACAGGGAATCTCCTTTTAAAGTCGCTCTACAGTTTCTAAACGGCTTCAGACTAAAGTAGTTGAGCTTCGGGAACTATAAGATTTATATGAAGTATACCTACTTTTAATGTGTAGCACTACCTATTTATAAAGCTTTTTGAGATAATCTACAGGCTAAATCTCGCTATACGACCCTTAGGAGCCAAAGAAATAACGCCAAGTGAAAACGAATTTATAGCGCAGGCGGGCGATGCTATGCGACGCGGTGGGTCGGGGGAACAAAAAATTTCAGGCGTGAGAAGTCGCGGGCAGAGGGTCGTATTTTATACGGTTATCATGAATTATGAACTCACTCATTTGTTTTAGCTTAGCCGCTGTAGCAATCGCAATCAGCTAAGAGAGACCTCTCATTATTCGGTCGTACAGCACTATCTATAGGTAGATAGATACCAGAACTGTTGAGTAAAACCTCTTTTCATTAAAATCGCTTAGTAATTTATGAAAAAAAATACCTACAGGCCAACAGGAAAATAATACGGAAAGTTTTTTCATTATTCCTTCAAGCTGTTACCATAAAGACATTCTTACAGTCTTCAGCCCGACACGGAGCCCACTAAGAACTAATTAAAAAGACATGGCGGCCATTCATCTCTATTTTACTTTTTACTTTCTCTCACTTTTCACAACGACGTGAAAGGGTTGAGTCGCAAAATCCTGTTATGTATGAGATTAAAACGGGTAAAGCCATACACAATCCGGGTGATGTGAGCGGCCATTGTGTAAAGTGTGCTGCCAATGCTAATTAACTTATGTTTGTGCTACGTTCAACGTGTTGCTTCGTTAACGCTCTTATGGGGAAAGCGGATATTCAGTTGACACCAACTGGGCGTCAAAGGAAAGTAACAAAAAGGTTTTTCATTTATTTGTTTCAGTATGTCGATAACGGCATTATTGAATATAGATTTTCTGCTTTATACCTACTGGAAAAGTATAAGTATCTAACTTTATTATCAGCCGGCAAAGGCTTCCCTTCCCTACTAGTAAATATAAATTAATGACGTTGAAAATGACTGGTGGCCCAGTGGTAACAGGCAGGCGCTTTATTACGAGTCGTGGGTTCTAAACCAGACAGGCGCATTACTTTGTGTAAATAATTTCATCACAACTGCTGTCACAACGGTGAACGAAAACATCGTGAGGAAACCGGCAAGTCCTAGAACCAAAAATTCGGAGTCATATGATATATACCAACCCACAGTGGGCCCGCGTGGTAGATTAAACTCCCTCTCGAAGAGAGGAGGCCTGTATCCCAGCAGTGGGTACATTATAGACTGAATATGAAATATAAATGAACGAAAACGCCCCTCTAATATTCGTTCCTTTCAAAATGTAAATTAATTTGAAGCACAAACAATAATACCAGTATAATTAAGAGAGATAACTTTCGGTGATTCAAACAATAAACAAACTTGTGAACTATATATGTCAGGTTATTCCATCACCAAGCAACTATGTAAATTCTTGTTTTGATCCACTTTTCTTACCGGAAGTACGGTGTTATGAATTCCGTTACTACATTGTATCTATTACGTCTTTATAGGCATAATTTGCATGATGATTATGCATGCTTGGGGGCTTTGAAACTTGTGGTGATCCATAGCAAAGTTTGATTATACTGATGGATGGAGAATCTAGTAAGTTTAGGAAATTTTCCGTTTGTTCACAATTTTAGACCAAATTGGAGAAGCTTCCGTCCCTAACAGTCTAGCTCTAGGTCTACACTCCACAACATTTTTGTGTTGGTCCTTATGTGAAAGTCCTAAAGGACCAGGTTATTTCTTTAGGTTTCTTACATTCAGTCACCCTTTTTTGTTAGAAATTCACTTTAAAGATACAATCTTTATCCTAACTAATATTATAAATGCGAAAGGGAGTTTGTTTGTTACGCTTTCACGCTAAAAGGTCTGAACCGCGAACGTCCTATTTGGATGAAAATTGGCACACAGATAGACCATGACTAGGTAAGGTTATAGGCTACTTTCATCCTAGATCAAGTTGCGAGCAACAGCTACTTATTATAGAAAAACAACGAAAGGAGAGAACACAACAATTAATACCCAGCTTCACACAAAATTTCACATTCTGCATGCACAATTCGCATATTCGGGCCAGGCCCCATGTGGTTAATCAAAGAGCAGCACCAGTCTTTGGCTGCAATCTCTGCACATTTGAGCGGTTCCACAAAGCGGGTCACGCGATACAAAGAAGCATTGAATCTCCAGTATTGTATGAGATGTTATTACAACTCTAGTAGTCGGCGATCATGAACAAGCAAACAAAGGCTAAGCCTCATTAAAGTTGTATTCTCAAAGCAAACGACGCTAACACGGTACAGTTTGATAGAACAAACGGACAGATAGATGGTTCAATTGCAAACTAATTTTGTTTGTTTCGAATAGTGATCAGAAATTGCGTTGCGTTGTTTCCAATCTTGATCGTGTACAGTTGTATTAACGGTTCTGTCAACATTGACACTTGTGTTATAACGTGCTGCGCTCGCAAATTGTCATTGAAATTTCGCTTTGGTGCTAAAGCAACATCGGGAAAGGCACCTTTAACATTCAAAGACTTGAATGCAAGAGACGTTTTTAGTACTCTCATGCCTGAGTGTACTTGTGTGAACACTTGTTACGTAAAGGCGCATGCAGCTTGGTAGCATTTTACGTACTCACTCTTTTATTTGTTCGTGCCTCGGAAAGCACGTTAAGCTGTTAGTCCCGGCTGTCATTCGTAGATCTTTGACAGTCGTTACGGATAGTCAGAAGCCAAAAAGTCTGACAACCAGTCTTACCAAGGGGTATCTTGTTCCCTGGTAACTGGGATATGGAAGTCAGATAGGCAGTCGCTTCATGTAAAGTATTGGTATTCAGCTGCATCCGGTTAGACAGTAAGCCAACCTCAAAATAGTTGGGAAAGGCTAGGTAGGTGAATAAGACACACCGTTGTGTGTCTTATTTATTTATTTTTTTCGTTAGAAAACAGTACCGTTGTGATGATACTCGCCAGCTTCTTGCGAATGTGCTCGCGAATTTTAAATTTAAAGGATAATTGGTTGGTTGCCATCTCGATTTCCTGGGGTATCGCATTCCACAAAGAGACTATAGATTGAATGAAGAAGAAAAGAGTGAATGAAGCCTGTACGGTGAGTGGGACATTGAAGTAGACGATATACAATGACGATAAATTGATTTCAAAAACTACTTACGCTGCCAAAAACAGAGATATTTGAACTTACAAACAGATTAGAATGTTTGACCTAAAAACTTTTTGACTAACAACATTTCATTGTTTCGGTTGTGGTTCGCATTGTGTTGCAAATTGGCTGTATTTATAGCAGGACCGAATGGAAACAACTATTCAAAATAAACAAGAAATCCCGTTTATCCTTGATCCTATTTATTATGACATGAATGTGTAAATAATAAGGACCACTGTCATAAACTTTTTTAACGAACCACACACGATTAACAAAACATGGTCTTAAAACTCTGTCTTCACAAAAAGATGGGTAGTGAGCGTGACCCTTTAGATGGAAATGTAGTATTGTAGGATATGTTGGATGACGACACAAACAAACAAAAGGATGAAACTGTTGTCACAATATATTACCGAGTTTCACGAATGAGGGTCGCTGATAAAGAGATTAGCAAAATGCTTTGCCCCGCGGGCGGGGATGATGTAATTAGCATAGTTTGGGAATCCGTGGAGTAGGAAGTGTAATTGTTTAGACGATAGCAATGCAGATGCAGAAGTTATAATCTCTGTAATCTAAAATGATACAAAATTATATACTTTATTTTACAGACGCCAGCACATCAACCTACACCTAACTGTCAAATTTTCCCAATCAACATTGAACCTTATGCTTTAGCGATAAAGTTGAAAATCTATTACAGAAATCTGACAGATTGTAGTAGGTTGATGTGCTGGCGTCTGTACACCACAAAAATACATAACAAAAAATAATTGATCGAGTACGAAAAATAAACAATGGGTATTTTCTTATTCTTTTAGCTTTAAGCGCTCTGGCCCGGCGCGTACCACTGGTGGCACATTACAATAGAAAATCAATCGTGTCTCATTAGCCGGCCTTAACTAGTTAAATAGCCTAATTCACTCCGACGCGCGACGATATCGTATTAAATTATCGGCAATTAAATTCAAACCTGAGCTGGTTATCACGTGTAAGTTGAACATCGTCAACACAATCAGTATGATGGAGGACCATGAGCAGCCGAGTCTTCCTAAAAAAATTCAATAATATCTCTAATCCATCTGGCCAGTAGGCGTGATGTCAGTCCTCCAAAATAATAAAACTAAAGAATAGTTTCTCTGATCCATCTGGCCAGTATGAACGCAAATTACTATTTGTCCGGAAAACCCATAAAGCAGTGGACGTTTTAATGAAAAGAAAAACAAAAGTCAAAAGCGTGAGCGCAATATATTACGACATCCCCGAATGAGGCAGACCGATAAAGAGATTTTTAACTTAAAAACATTTTGCCTCGCTTTCGGGATATAATTAGCATATAGTGGGATTCCGCAAAGCAGCGACTAATGGCTTAGATATTACTGCATTAGAGATAACACTTTATTGCATTTATGTTATAGTCCCTTATGTTTTGACTTACATATCGGCTGGTAGGGATATCGGCGCGCAAACTGTAATCATAAATTCAGCACAAGATTGTAGACGAAATATCGGTTTCAGAATCATGTCATGAATCCATGGTAACAGGTTGACCGCCAGTGTCCCTGCCACCCTGTATATGATGAAGATATGCAACTCTATAAGGATCATTCGGCGCCAAAATCGGAATCGACGCCGTCATCTTGTTTTTTTCAATACATTTCACAAAACAGTTACACAAATGTTTATCAATAGCGCCCTCCTGTCAACGTCTTTCAAGCGACAAAAAATCCTGGTTTATCGGTATGTTAAAATATGGTTAAAATGATCTACGATAGGTGGATGCGCTAAGGTAACCTACGAGAGTTGTATTGATGATTTTTACATTTATAAATTTATTTATATATATAAAACAAAGTCGGGTTACACCATTTATAACTCAAGAACGGCTGGACTGATTTTTATGATCTTTGATTGGTTGGAGTTGTATCCGCCCCGAATAGCAGTATAATTATTAAAACATGGGAAATATTCCCAATAAAATAAAGATTTTCTCATACATTTTGTATGGATCAGCTTTTTTGATTCTGAGGCGGTACGAAGTTTGCCGGGTTAGCTAGTAATTCTACAAATAAATATTTTTTACGGCCGTGAATCATATTAAGATCAACATTCAACCAGCACTGATCTGCAAATTGCTTTCGCCTTAAAGAAATCGCACCCTGTAAGTTAGGACTCACTTTTGCCGATAGATTCCTATTCACATGTTCTATGTATTTTCAATTGCGCCCGTACTTTCCAGGAGCAAGCCTTGATTTCGTATATGTAATGTAATTGGGATAAAGGAAAACCTTATTGTAGAGCTTTTGGACTTTGGTTTTACGACCAGCTTTGGTAGATACTACTAATTTAGACACAAACTTTGGTCAACACAATGATTAAATAATGAAAATAAACTGAAAAGCCATGAGTTAGGTATATCTCGTTCTTATATACAGGCAGAAGACAAGCAAAACTTCTCAGAATGCCCTTCATCATCATCATCCATCATTTCAGCTGAAAGACATCCACCACTAGACATAGGCCTACCCCCAAGCATCGCCAATTCGACCGGTTCTGTGCTTTTCGCATCCAGCGGATTTCTATGGCCTTCACAAGGTCATCGGAACGAATGCCCTTGCTTGAATACAAACATAAAACATATTGTAACATGAAACTGTATTATTCTGGATAATATTCAACCTACAAACCAGAATATCCTTGATTCCTAACATAAGTATATAAACCCAGATGTGTGCTGAGCGCAGTTAATGACACTTATCACGAGCTTCTCAACTCGTAACACACAACGACATCGTCATCTCCTTCATTTATTCCTGCCGTTCGTTCCCTAACGCCCGATTTGGTTTAGGATGCGTACACATGACTCAAATTCTTTCGGTGTAGTACCTCTACTGTTTTACTACGAAATGAGATGCGACGAAAGCTATCATTCTCGCGAGACGAGTAGGTATGTAACGCGTTATTTCTTTTTCCTTCCTCATGGTTGCCTACGGCTCGTCACTACCGTCACCAATAGACGCCTATTTGCCTAAATATTTGATGTTGGAATGTCGGAATGGTGGAGACTAGTTGAACAGAGGATTGATGTCGAGTCGAGCCGTCGAGCGACGTGTGAAGTAATTGAAATTAAATTATTTGAGGCAAATACTTAGATTTTTTTATGACCGAAAGGTCATCAACGTCAACATCTAGATCTGACAATCCATGTGAAGGATGAACTGCGTTGGGTTTTCAAATCATTTTGATTCTGGCTCAGAAATGTTAGTACTGGTAGTACAGGAGCCTAACCGGCGTCATATAGTCCCAGCCTTACCTGTACCGCAAAGTTTCATAACTTTTTACGTTTCATTGATCGCAGCGCACTGCAGTCGCCTTATTATCTATAACCATTCATTCAACCTGGTAACATAGAGTAAGTATGACAGAATACAATTAGTCGCACTGAACTGAAACGTGATTCATAAAATTTTGTATGAACTCGCTATGTTGTTGATGTGACGAAATACGCGTGACAAACAAACGCGTCCTAATTCTTCCACTGCGTAAACCTGTCTGAAGGAAGCATTCTAAGATATAAAACGAAACGTCCTTTTAGATTGTGATTTGCTAATAAATTGAAGAGTTTAATCCAGTGAGGGTGCGTTGAACTGCGTGGAGGTAATGGAGCGATTTCCTCGCTATTGTAGATTAGAACATTTCTTTAGTCAAGGTGAGAAATAATGAGGAAGTACCGACTTAAATTCTCAGGGCGGAAAAAGGAATGAAGGATAATCAGGAACCAAATTAAGTCATACTGTATACAACAACCTCAAAGTAATTTATATACCTATATCTTTTAAAATATTTGACACATTTTCCTAACACGGCATGCTATGCTGCCGCCGCGGCTGCGGCTCCTGAGACTCTCAAGCGACGCAAATACTGTATAGTAACCTTATGGGTAATAACTAAAGTTTTGAGCCGTTTGGGATCAAAACGCTCAGGTCATGGGGCCCGAGTGCACGTCTCGTTTTTAAGGAAATTTCTCGCCGACTGGTAGACACTTCACGTGACCAGAGGGCTGGCTCGTTCTTTGGCCAAAGAATTAGCATTGCCATCCAACGTGCCAGTGCTGCCAGTCCTCTGGGCACGTTTCCGGATGACAGCGATGCGGACAAGTACTTCGACGCCTTAGTGTCGTTTTGTTTTTATTTGTATATAGTTAGTTAGACATTCATTTAATTTAGTACCTATGTAAATAGTTAGTTGTACAACAAGTAGATCAGATACAACCCAGGACTAAAATTACGTTACCCTAAATCGAATTACATTACGCGAGGCCTAAACTGCCTCTAGGTCAGCGGACTTACCCCGTTACCAAGTCTGTTACCCCCGGTTGACATTTATTACCACGATGCCCCACTTCGGGCATGCAACATGTAAATTTTGACCACCATGTTTCATGAATGTTAAACAGCGCTGTGAAATATGTGGTGCAAATGCGCCCACATATTTGTTCGGTAAGTTGATGAGCCGAATTAATTTGGAATTAACCTTAATATGTGTTATAGATGTGGCTATCGGCTTTGCCTGCGTTTAATACAACGTTTTAAATTTTCCGAGATGAACTATCTACATATATTCAAAACACCGTTTTCGTTCACATTGCATAAATATTGCAAAGCACTTCATTTATTTGCTCGGTTTTAAACCTAAAAACTTACAAAAACCTAAAATGTACGACTTTACTTGAAATACACGAAACAAAAACATAGCCTCCTGTACACGAACGAATTTCTCTGTATACATTATTCATGCGGCAAAACCGATATTACGGTCATTAGGCGTTATAAATGATGGATTAGCAACATACTACAATATGTGCATAACTGCATTCCTTTAAATTATTTAATTATATGGTAGAGTAACACTATGCAATGGCGCAGAAGCGGGCTTCATGCAGAGAATAAACCATGAATAGAAAGTTTTCTTACAGTCGATACAATTTGAATAACTAGTCAACTACAACTTCACGACCATTCGCAAAGTGGAACAAATCCATTTATTATCACAGCACTAAAGCTAGGAACATCTGTGTTTTAAGTAATATTGATACAATACTTGGAGTGTAAATGTGGTACTGTTCCAGAAACGATGGGCCACTTAATACCATGTCCTGCGTCTCCTGTCAGCTGCACTTTACAGGAACTGATGGACGATAGTGACGGCGCCAAACACGTAGCTGAATTCTGGGCCAAGTCCATTTCGATTGCCATCGACACGCTAAAAAGAAGAATACCGGGTTAGCGGGTTAGCACTTTATAAACGCTAAGTCTGTTTTATCAACAGACATTTATTCGATTCTGTGAATGTTTGTGCTTTTAAGATGAATAGTTAGGCAGTCATCAAGAATTTGGTTTTTAGACATGGAATAAACATAATTGTAATTGCAATACTGTAATCAAGTGCTTCAGCACACGCGAGTCGTTGAAAGCTGGGTGCATACAATGCTGCAAGGATCTCTTGGCGCTCGTGTAACGTTGATATGGGGGTGCTGTTGGTAAACTTTTGTGCAATTGTTTTATGAAATCTGTTGAAAAAACAAGATGGCGGCATGAGTTCTGGTTTTGGCCACGCGCCAAAAATCCTTGAACAGCTATACTAATCTCTTTGGTTGACTTGATTAGATTCCCTACTCTATTTTCGACATATCACTATTCAGTCAGTTAAAATTAAATTCCTTAATTGGATTTGAGTCTCGTAGATGATTAAAATTCGGGACGGAGACCCAAATTGAATGGTGTCAATTAGAGAAGAAAACTATAGGTACTATGGGTCTTGTTTAATTTATATTCATTATGTGGAGGGCTGTATCCGCTAACACGCACTGGGCCCGCGTGGTGGGTTATGGCCCACTTCCTCTAACAGAGAGGAGAACTGTGTCCCAGCAGTGGGGACGTTATAGGCTGATTATGATTATTATATGGAGTGGTGAACGGCATTAAGAAGAATTTTAAACTTTTAATGTAGTTGTTGACGCGATTTTGACAGTAATTTCACCAAATGTGAGCTCAGCTCAGCACAGAACCGGTCGAAGTGGCGGTGCTTGGGAGAGGCCTGTGTATAGAAGTGGACGCCTATCGGCTGTAATGATGAAAATGATAATGAGCTGAGCGGCTACCTCCCATACGTATACATAACATATTCAGCCTATAATGTTCTCACTGCTGGGACATAGGCCTCCTCTCAGTGAGAGGGAGTGGGCTGTAATCCACCACGCGGGCCCAGTGCGGGTTGGCAGATGTCACATGTCTTCGAATTTTTTGTTCTGAGACATGCCGGTTTCCTCACGATGTTTTCCTTCACCGTTTTGAGAGCAGTGGTAATGAAATAATTTACACAAAGTAAAGCGCCTGTCTGGATTCGAACCTACGACCTACAACTCGTAAGTCGCGGCTGTTACCACTTGGCCACCACTGCTCCCATACGTATAAGTATTATTTAATTAGTAGCAGGTTCTTCAATTTTATCGAAAAATTTCAATCAGCATGTTTCAGGGGTTATCCCAATCCTTACCACAAATTGTTAGAAATAACAGAGATACTTTCAGGATTCTGTTCAAGTTGACTCTGGACATATATTCTTGCAGATTCGCTCACATACCAGACACATTGCGACTCACGATGTAATGATACGAGTCTAGCTTTGAAATGTCTGGCTACACTGAAATACTACCAGTATAAAATGGTTTGTAGAATTTAGGTGCAAATATGAGAATTTTCACCTACCTTAATGTATTTCTACGGAAACTACTACTGACTGATTTTCTAATAAAAATAACACGATATGTATTATTAGGTAAGTACTTAGAATTAGATTATCTCAAAATATCAATGAAGCTTATGCTTAACCCTTCGTATGCTTAAACGTGGATCCACGCGAGACACAATGGCTTTTAATTGTGTCTGTAATTACGGCATTCAACCGGTTAAAATCAAATATTGTCTTATGACCACGAATTCCTAAGTTTTAGGTAAGTATAGACGCTGTGCTAACGCCTCGCCAAGTCAAGATTCTGCTCGGCAAGATCCGATAATCTCATCAATTTCTAATGCATGCATATAAACCGCAATCCTAACCACGAATCCGACATAGGTAGTGACGATTGGAAGATTAGCTTACGTCTTCCTACATTTATATGTAGAATGTTCACTCCTTTCTCAAGCAAACGTAGAAATAATTGCACAGTAACTTTTGTCACTATGAGAGAAAATCCTAAGCTCTTATTTATTTTTTATTTAAACTTTTCGCACACAAAAAAGGTCCAAAGGCGGACTTAATGCCTTAGGCATTCTCTACCAGTCAACCAAGGGTGGTGAAGAGATTAAATGGCAGGTGCTTTGGTTGAGAGGAACAACGATAAAAATAAATAAAGTAGAGTACACAAAAACATAAATAGGCTTTAAACTTATAATACATATTATACATAATCATCATAACCCATTCCCACTGCTGGGACACAGGCCTCCACTCGGTGAGAGGGAGTGGGCCGTAATCCACCACGCGGGCCCAGTGCGGGTTGGCATATACATACTCGTACATATTTACTATCATATATACCTACCTACTTATTCACATATTAATGTTTGCATACAATACAAAAACCATCTGTTGTACAGAGCGTTTATATTCATCGTTTATTTTCTCTTTTAACATACCCCCAATTGGCTTTGAGAAAACCGCTTTCCCTTTGACAAGGAAAATAAATCGTGAAATAAGGTACATATGTCTTCAACAATACTCTTTTGTGTTTGATTTATCAAAGTAAAGGGAAGTGATTGAAAAGATATTTCCTTACAGCTAACGTCGTCGACCAACATTTTTTTAACAAGTTTCTTATTTAGAATATTTTAAGACAGTTTTAATTAAAAGGAAACGTGATGAAATTTATTAAGCTGGGGGGCGAGCTGGTAGTGCTGGTGATCCAGGTGGAGTGCCCAACATTCATGTAGGTACTTGTGTACAGTAGAGTGAAAGCATTTTGGTATTATAGTTGTATTGTTCTCTGCATTTGGTTTAATGCGACTTTCATTGCTGTTATAGAGTTTGATACGTCCATGATCTATCCACCTTGGGATTTCGATCAGTATTCTGGTATGTCTGGTATGCATACCTACATTTCGTAATACCCTGCCCGTGGGAATCGTCACGAAATTACCTATTATGAAACACCAAGTATCATACTATATGCGGTTTGTGCAGTAAAACAGATTCCCTAAGGGTTGCAGGGATCGGAAGGCATCAATCGATGTCATAATAGCGGGATTTTGTTTTGGGAAAGAATCGGGGATAATCGACTACTCACATGAGACATAGTAGGTATAAGTAACTGTTGGGACCAACAGTTATACTAACAAGTGCAACAGTGTAGTTAGTCGCGCTTGCCACCACGAGGTCGCAAGCGCGACTGGGCTCGATTCCCAGGTCGTACAATGTGTTATTGGGTTTTTTCATTAGGAATTTCTTAGTAGCAGCCCGGAGTTTGGAAATTGATAGGGCCTCGTGCCTCGAAAAACACGTTAAGCCGTTGGTCTCTCCCCGGTTGTGTCGGATTGCCGTCCCATCGCGCATCGGACTATGGGATTAAAGGAATAGAGAGTGCACCTGTGTTTGCGCACACACTTGTGCACTATAATATCTCCTACCTGGCTAATTTCCGTTGACATTGGCCACCGTGACCGAAATCGGTCGGGAGGATTATTTACGTAAATTACCAGTCGGTACAGCAAACAGTATCGAAACAAACAAGCAGGCTGGTTATATTTCAGCATTTCCCTATTTACGGTACTGCCCACCATGCTACCGCATTCAATAGTTTGAGCACTCGATATTTATGTGTTCCTCTACAATATTGTATTCAATTTTCCTGACATTGTATATGCATGGATGACGAGTTCATTTCCTGTATCTTTTCCATCTATTCGCGTTGTGTGTAATATCAACAATGAATAGAAAGTCTTTCGCTATGAGCTTTATTGAGTTATCTGGAGATATGATAAAATTCTTTTGTTTTGTCAGGATTCTGTTTGTATAACTACCTTATATGATATCGGTTCCAGCTAAGTGTTACCTTTCTTTCTTGGCTTTTGTTCTTTCTTTAAGAGAACTAGTACAGGATTTGTTTTATTTTCATTTTACTTTTGTTTTATTTTTATGTTTTAAGGAGCGTGTTTAGTTTAGTTTGTCATATATAGATATACCAAGATAACTTTTTCTTTTATAACTTTCTCTTGCTGGAACTAGGTATTTGTAAGTAAGTAAGTAAGGGTTTGTATGAAAGTGCGCGCATGTAGCCACGCGACAAAGACTGCACTTTCATACAAACCCGTAGACTTGATGTGAGAGACAAATGTTGCTCGTGGGCGGCCTCCCTAAGTCAACAATAAACCATGGCGTAACAAAGAACCTGGACATTACACCACGAAAAAGGTCATCTTGATCTTGGTAGTCTGAAATTGGCTGGCGGCATGTCAAGCTGTAACGATTTAAACTAATTGATTTCTCAGCAAAAGTTTTCTGAAGGAGTTTGTCGAAACATACAAGGTATAAAGCAGCTTCTCTAGTAAATAATAACAAGATTAGCATGTTTTTACATAAGTATGATACCCTACTCCTCCATTCTAGTCGATACATCTACCTGGATGAAAAGTGATTGATGTTAAGTATAGCTTCGTGCGGAAAATCTCTGAAAAGCAGGTCAGCAAAATAAGCCTAAGTAAATATCTGGAAAAATGGCAGTATCAGTAAACCTAAACATCAAATATTCTTAAATCTCAATATCATTTTGTGCCTGACTTGAACTGCGATGGAGGAAATAAACGATTTCTTCAAACTCAGTGGAGTTTATGATAGTCTGCCTCTGTACCCCGGATAAGTAAATTATTCCTAGGGAGCATTTTCTACTACAACATTAGTATCATAGAAAATGACACAGCTTGTTGACTTTCAACGATGTTTTTATTAGACTAGGTGGAAATGGCAATGAATAATTAGACTGTATATCTAATAACGACGACGTTTCCAGTCTTCATGCGTAAATTCGATACAATAGTTTAGTCACCATAGCTAGTTGGCTGATCGGCAAAATCCATAGTCGGCCCATCGCTATTAACTAGTTTGTATCAAAAAATCACTTTTTAATTTCGATGTTAGGATTTATACATAGCAGGGACTTGGTATTCAGCTGCATCCGGTTAGACTGGAAGCTGACCCCAACATAGTTGGGACAAGGCTAAGCAGATGATGACATGGCAGGCATGGCAGGGACACGCGCAAACTGAAACCATGAATTCAGCACATGACTCTAGATCCCTCAGTTATTAAAAAAAATCACAGATTTCGTGCCTCACACGACTATCGAGCACATTGGAAATGAATCTACGGAATTCGAAAAAATATTGTCGCTGAGCGACGAGAAAGTCGGGATTAGGAAAAGGTTACAAAATAAAACTACAACGTTGAATAATAATGTCGTTCTGACTTTTTTCAAAAAGGTTAGGCTACCGGGCGAACCCTTAACCCGATCGTCTTTGTTTTAGACTCAAATAAATTGTAGCTGACTAAATTGTCCGGAGGAATTTTTCTCAAATTTTTGATATCATTTTTCGTTTCCAAAATATCGAGCGCCAAAATCAAAACCTCGGAATTTTTTTTTTTCACTCTTTCGGCCATAACTTTTTTCGTTTTTGACTTTCTTGAATAATTCTTTTTGCACCTTACAGCTCTCGTGAATACGCGTCTTTTGAGCTTTTTTTGAATATCATATTTTTACAACTCACCGGGATATAAGGGGATCGCACTTTGTCGTGAAATCGGAGCCTAAACTGGAGCGAACGAAAAGACATTTCTAATGTCAAAATTATGTCCCTGCCACCTTGTATTTTGATAGTTCCAAAATACATTGCATTGGTATTGCCCGTGTTTTCATTTATTGTTGTATTGCCTCCACATTGTATAACAATCTCAGCGCTCTCTGATATATTCACAATATATTTAAAGCAAAACTATTCATGTATGTAAACCTAGTTACTAGGATTGTGAAACACAACCAATTGGTATTCAAGCGAACCAACGTGGCGTAGGTACTGGAAAACCAATGAACAATACAGGTGCGTTCTATGAAAAGCAATTGTGAAGTGTGTGAGTGAAAGAGGGCAGAACTTTGAAACTGAAAGTTCCACTGAGAATTAACTCACTCGAATATAATTAAAATTATCCGGATATTTAATATCCGGGTAATTTATACTTGGAAAGTTCACGGTAAGTTTCGAAAACAAAATCTGATATTATATACCTACCTATATATTAAAGATACTGCTCTAAAATATTGTCATAAAAGTTGGTCGGTAATTTCCAAACCTTTTGCATTATAATAAGTAGTTATTCTTATTAATACTGACGAACAACGGTAAGCAAGCAGTAACTACTAAGTTCTGAAGAAAGCTGTTATAAGCGTTTACCTAATAAGTTTAGCAATAAAGTGGGAACAAGAAAAATCTATTAACTATCGCTGTTCACTCCAGTGTGTTTCCGTTTTGTGAAGCGTGGTTAGCCCATTAATGACTTTGTTCATCTACTCGGTAACATATTATTAACATTTATATCATAAAGTGAGAAATGTGAGAATGATCGCTTTTCGTGGAAATTATGCTATTACAAGCGGTCTTTATGACTTTCCGGGTTGTAAATATCTGGTGTTATAGGATGATGTATTAGCTATGATGGACTATTTATGTACGGAAGTTGATCTTATAACGCGTAAAAATCAATATCAAGTAATAATGAGTAGGTAGGTAAGTAACCTTTTCATATTGGACAGACTCACGTTTGACCACTATACCTACTATAAAAATCTTACCGTGAAAACGAACTAAAGTGAAGTGAGCTGTGAATAGTGTCAACCCCTAGCATCAGACGGAATTACAGCTCACTTCACCTAAGTTTTCACGGTGAGCTTTTACAGAATACATAATTATGTAGACTGATGTTGAAAGATAATGCAGTAGGTAGACTATAGACAGACCGCTTAACCGAGACTTTGCCTGAGGTAGCAGCGCACTGCGGGGGGGGTGTGGTTACGTGGTGCGAGAGCTCAGTGATTCGTCAAATTGTGACAACTACCACCCATCCCGCACTACGCAGCTACCTCAGGCAGCGTCTCAGTTAAGCGATCTGTCTAGAGTCAATTATCCGATTTACATCTAAAGATGGTGGTCCAAATGATCTAGCTTGATTAGTCACGTAGAGAATTTCGGCGGCGTTCGTAAAGTTTAATGGGGCTCAACAAACTATGTGCACGTTAGGACAAGGACATTCAGTCTGAGATAATATCAAGCGGATGGATGCGTACTACAGAGGCACGACCGCGCAATGTAAACGATTTTGGAATCGAAAATACGAGTACAAAAAAGTCCTCATATTGGTTAAAATTTTTGCGACAGGCACCATCAGTATCACCCATATACATATATAAATCAACTCAGCTGATTCAGCCTATCGCAGTCTATTACAATAAACAGGTAGGCCGAAAAACATAAAAAAATGGCATTGGGCATTTTAGATTTATATAAATTAAAACTAACGCCCTTACTAATAAACGTTGTAGTATAGCGTCTGTATAGTTATATAACACTTTATCTTCTTCTTTCGAAAGTAAAATTACTGACGACTGAAAGAGAGAAATCGGTGTGTAACTATTCATCTGATATAACACGTTTATTAGTAAGGAGTAAGTAAATATTATGTGCGGGACGTACGTAAAATTCGGATTCTTCTATTACGCTCCACGGGTTTGTGCTAGGCCCACAGATAGCTATAGGTACAGCTGCCCAGTGTAACTTGGTACCTACGTAGTAATGTAGGGTCCTTGACCTACATTTGACATTTGGGTTTGCTAGCTAAGCTGTTTTAAGCTGCCAAGAGAAGCAGGACAACCTGTATGTATAATGTAACTACCAATTACTTATGACTACTGCATTCGTATACTTAGTTAAGTACAATAATAATAATATACATAGTTGTAGTTTGTAGTCTTACGTGTCTTTACCCTAAGTATCTAAAGCCATAGAATAGCAGTTCAAGAAGGTACTCTTATTAATTGTTTACTTACCTACATTTAATTTTTAAACAAAATTTGTGCATATCTAAGCTTTTTTTTCGTATTCCTATGCCTCGCATTCAGCGGTAATTCGGCAACAACGCAGCACATTTGTATGGGCGATGTATCGGTTCCCTGTCGCCGCACGTTTCGAGAGTTGTGCTTGCTATATTTGTGTGTTCCATGATTTATGTTCCGGAGCTCGTAACGATGAGGGTTGTTATCGCTTATTTTCTTCTCCAGTAACGGGAGTCTGTGGTCGAAGTCCGGAGAGATTTTTTGTCCAATTTAAATATAGCTTATTGTTATTTATACTCGCGTGTTTTGTTTCGAACTTTTCCAATTAATTTTGGGTTCAAATTGAGCTCTTATTTCGATATATAAGTACTTGAACCAAGCCCTTAAACTTAAATTGCTTATCAAGATTTCTGAATAATAAAACACTTCAAACATGAAAGAAAAAAAAATCTTTGAACATTTTACTGAACCCACTGTCAGTAATAAATAAAGATAAATTGGACTCTAATGTATTAAAAAACGACCCTTTGGATACCAAGTAAATCGGTCTCTTTTGTAATTAATTAAACGACCCAACAATATGACAACACATACAAATAAAAGGACGCACATCTTTCTGGCAAAAACAGGAAACGAATTTATTTCCTTTCATACTTTTTGATTAATTCTACCTCATAAAAGCGAGACTGTGGAAATAATTTGGACACTTTGTCATTTTCACATGTTTTCATAAAGTTTGAACAAAAGTTGTCACAGTAAAATATTCATTTTCATGAGTTTCATGCATGATGAAAATGTAGTTTTTTGTAATTTTATATGAAAAAATATAGGTTATTTATTATGGTGCATACATTTAAATATATTCACGACTAGCTCCCCACGACTAGGATATTTAATGTGAATTTTCGGAATCGGATCAGTAGTTCCAGCATTACCCCTACATACTGTTACTGTCAGCCTGCATCATCCCACTGCTGGGCAAAGGCACGCAGTTCTTTCGATCCAGGGCTAAAGTGGACCACTGGTCGTTTGTTCTGTCCAGTTCGTCCCGCCATCTTCTACGGGGTCTGCCGCGACGCCTTCTACCTGTGTCAGGGCTCCACGTGGTGGTTATTTTGGCCCACAGCTTATTGGGCATACGGCAGATGTGGCCAGCCCAGTCCCACTTCAGTTTAGTGGCTTTTTGAGCAACGTCAGTAATCTGTGTTTTGGAACGCAGTGTGGTGTTGCGAATATGGTCTGTCAATTTGACGCCTAGAATACTGCGCTCCATTGCACGTTAGCAAACCTTGAGTTTGGACCCCTACATACAAATTCACAAATTTTACCTCTTTATAATATTAGTATATATTCGATTCTATATATAGGAGTACTTTCTCTATACTCTTTAGGTCACTAAGTACGTGTTTCTATTCGTCCGTCGCAGAAATTATTTTCTTTCCAAGCATTTTCCCGACTCATTGCTTGAATCCGCCTTGCAAAAAACTTGTTCTTCGTAATAGGTAAGCAGATTTACTTTATATTAAATTAATGTTTTCATTTAAAACAAAATGTCGTTTACTTCTGTGATCCCGGATAATTGGAGCAGATTTTTATTCATCTACAAAAATGATTTACTAGCTTTTGCCCGCGGCTTCGCCTAGGTGGGTGTCGGAAAATATCCCAAGGGAACGTACTACCGGAATTAAAAGTACCCTAGAGGAATAATTCCCTAATACATTGTTTTCATATAGGGAACTCTATAGGTTCGCGCCGCGCCCCAGTAAATGTTCCAGTCGGCATGATTTTTTTCGACATCTTCAACAACAATCGTCATATTTCAGCCAATGTACAAAATAACTTAATGATTTATACACTTATACCTTCCTCATGAATTACTCCGTCCAGTGGTAAAAACCGTATAAAAATCCGATCGGGAGTTTTTGAGATTATCGCGTTCGCGTTCGCGTTTATGCGGCGGGGGGACTACAATAATATGTAGTGATTCATACCTTAAAGTTATGCATAAACAACAGTTTTCAATGGACTAATTAGACCAAAGCTTAAAACAACAGCAACTTGACCCGTCGTCGTTTTTCCGTTAGTCTGTACTGTCTCACTCTTGGGCAAAGGCCTCCAACATATACTTCCACAATTCCTCGTGCTGTGCCTAATGACAAATTCCTAAAAATCAGACGAACACATCACACTCTATCAAAACCAATCGATATGTGTAAACTTTATAATATGTAGCAATTCATATCTTAAATTTATGCATAAACAACAGTTTTCAATGGACTAATTAGACCGAAGCTGAAAACAACAGCAACTTGAACCGTCTAAACAACCACTTGTTCTAAACATTACTTTTTTTTCCGTTAGCCTGTACTGTCCCACTGCTGGGCTTTTACCCTCCCACACAGTAAAAGTATCTACTCCTTCAATGATAGCATCTCAATCAATCTCGTGGCAGTGTATCAAATACCTGCTTGTTATTATAAGTTACCCTCGAACATGAGGCGCCATGTATCCGCGTCCTAAGCACCGGCAACACATTCATCAGCGACACTTTCTATTTGTCAGCGTCGGTTTACCTACGGACTAACACGCATAGAATTTTTTAGTAATGTGAAACGTAGATAAGTAGATAACTACCTTAGTTTGCTCTAGATAGGTGACCGCTTCTTGAATAATTTGTGTTGTCTACCCGTAGGTGTTTGCTACAATTCATTGACGAGGTGTCAAAGAGACAGCCAAAGAAACTGATCATCATTTGCCTAGCCTTTTCCCAAGTATGTTGGGGTCGGCTTCCAGTCTAACCAAATGCAACTGAAGAGCAGTATTTAACATGGAGCGACTGCCTGTCTGACCTCTACCACCCTGTTACTGGGTAATACGATACCCAGACCCTTGGTAAGACTGGTTTTCAGACTTTCGGGCCTCTGACGACCCGTAACGACTGTCAAAGATCCACGAATGACAGCAGGAACTAACGGCTGTCAATTGGCGGTCTTGTTATGTAAAGATCGACCTGAGCGGCTCTTACTTAGCCATAAGCCAAAGAAACTCTTATTATTATTTTGTAAGTGTTATTAACTGACAGGTTTTTTCCGTAAACTAAAATTTTTATTACTATTAAGGGTCATCACCTAAAAAACAACCCCGCACCCCGCCACATTAAAAACACAGACTTGTACCTATTCAAATATTACAATCACTGGGCCAAGAGAAAATATTAGAATTCTCATCCTACTGATT
Source organism: Hydraecia micacea (assembly GCA_914767645.1). Taxonomy (NCBI): domain Eukaryota; kingdom Metazoa; phylum Arthropoda; class Insecta; order Lepidoptera; family Noctuidae; genus Hydraecia; species Hydraecia micacea. The sequence continues at coordinate 5,627,602 of OU611779.1, read as the reverse complement.
ACTGAAGATACAACTCAATGTATATATCTTTCTTCATATCAGCTTTATTTCAGCAATAAACCTACACGTGCAAACATCTTATTTGAAACGCAGTGACCGACTTAATCAACTTCTGGAGGGAGGTGGGCTGGTTGGAATAATCACCGACGGCCGCCATGGCCCACGTACAGTGGCCCACTTGAAGGACTAAGTGCGGAAACCAAACCCATAACATATACATAGAACGCAGTGACCGTATCCTCCCGGCAGTGGCAACAATACGCGCATTGTCAATCTGGAGTCAGACCCAATTAGAGCGTGTACCTTTGTGCATAGCCGCCGAGATAGCTTCGTTTACATACTATATACAATACTATGTATCACACTAGAGCATATTCAGATGGGAGGGATACTGTGCACTTTGTATGGACGAGAATTGACAATGCCTTGGTCATTTGCGAGCTTCCTTATTAAGGTTGGTTTGTCCTAAGCGGCATTGTCACGTTTGGCACGCGTGAACCTTAAATCTAATTTGTTACTTGCATTTAATATGAAATAGCGTCAAGATGCGGCGCCCGCGTCACGTGCACAGGACATCTAAAATTGTATGTACCTTTATACATCCAAGCCTCGGTTCGGATACTGCATGGTCCAGCACGTGGTCCAGCATTAAGTACAGGGATCAAATTAGATAGATACTTAACAATAAAACAAAAAAAAAATTGGTGTTGTACTTGAAGTATGTTGAGAAAGTCAGATTTTTGTATTGATTTTTAAGTAGTAATTACTTAAACTATCAATAAAAAAAACTGATTTTCTACTACCTATGGTTGTTAGCCCCATACAAAAATATCATGAAATATAATGTAACCATCACGTATGCGGGGTTCGATATCTTGCATAATCACCCATAAGCGTTCCAAAAATACCTAGTCTATGCTAAATACGGGTACAATGTATAACTTCACAAAACATGTCTCCATCATAAACCAAGTTTTTCTTTCCCTGCTAGACGTTATGACAGAAATCGATGTTTAAGCCGAAAATAACGTCTTTATTCTGAACGTTCGTGGAATAGTCAATCAAGTAAATTCAAATTTCCTTTACGCCGAAACTGCTAAACTAGAACGATGCCTAAAACGTTTGGTAATTTCCACATATACCGGTAATAATAGGTAGGTTAGGGCACCTGTCCTACCCGCGACGAGGAAGCGACTAGCTATCAACGATTTTCTCGCTCAAGAAACGTGCAAAATATTGTAGATCCCGTGTAATTAAAGAGATACATAATTATATTAATACACATCAAAAGTGTCTAGGGATCAAGCATTTTTATGCGGATTTCTTGAGATTGAGATGTGGCTTTGTAATAAATTTATGATTTTATAAATTTATATGGATCCTTTTTGGTGCATTTCATAATTTGAATCAGGAACTGTGAATCAAATTCGAGTAAAAGATGAAAATCAGCTGTCAATATTTTCCCTATAAAAACATACAACGCATTGAAGACATTATTAGTGCTACTGTTTCCCTACTACTGATTAAAACCAACGTTATTATGGAGCGGCGACGTCATTTAAGCAGGGAAGAAATGCTCAGAGCCGTGGGAATGATAGAAGCTGGTTCCCGGCAACGTACTGTGGCTTTAGCTCTGAATACAAGTCAGAGTGTTATCAGTCGACTTTGGACACGTTACGGAAGCACTGGTACCGTGGCTGAGCGCCATGGAGGACGGTATCGCTGCACCACACGGAGACAAGACCGATACATTCAAATCTTAACTCGAAGAGCTCCAACAATAACCGCCATGATGTTAGCCGTGAGGCTTCATCACTCTTCAGGGAACTTAATTAGCGACCAAACAGTCAGAAACCGCTTGCATGAAGTGAACCTTCATTCCCGAAGACCGCTACGGGTACCACCTATAGCAATGCACAATCGTAGGATTCGATATCAATGGGCTCTTGAACACAGAAATTGGGCAGAAGAACAATGGCGTTTCGTGTGCTTTTCTGATGAGTCTCGTTTTGGTATGAGACCGGATACAAGACGTATACGACACTGGAGAACCCCTGGACGCCAACAGCGATTAAAATCCTGCCAGGAAGTCCATCCTTATAGTGGTGGAACCATCATGGTATGGGCGGGTATTTGGATCGGCGGAAGAACTGAGTTGATTTGGATCAGAGGCAACCTCAACGCTCAAATTTATGCTGAGACGATTGTATCAGACGTCATCGTTCCTCTACAAGTGCAAATCGGTCCCTTATTTCAGTTAATGCATGATAATGCACGACCGCACACCGCAAGAGTTGTAAGACAGACTCTCGCCGCAGCTAACATCAATGTCCTGCCCTGGCCTGCTCAGTCGCCAGACTTGAACCCGATTGAGCATGCATGGGATATGCTACAGAGAAGAGCTCTGCCGAATATGGAGGGTATCCAGTCGCAAGAAGACCTTTTTTTGTTGTTGCAACGAACATGGGCTGCCATTCCACAGCGTGATTTGGATGAACTCATTTTGAGTATGCCAAACCGATGTTCTTGTGTTGTTAGTGTTCGCGGTAGAAACACGGATTATTAATTGTTTAAGTTACCCAATAAAATTTTAAAGAAAACTGTTATTTCAGTCTTTTTTTCGAACTTTTGTGTTAGTGGTTCAAATGTCAAAAATCCCTTTATTAGGAAAATGGCAAATTTCTTTATTAATGCAAAGGTGACTTGGTTTATCGTTACTGTGACAAACGAAAACACTTTATTTGATGAATCCTTAAAGAAAATTTTAATTAATATCAATCAGGAGAAAAGTTATTGCAAAAATATATGTTGATCCCTAGACACTTTTGATGTGTGTAGTTGATCGCTGACTGTTCACACCGACAGCGAGTACTCATTTGTCGCAGTGACAAGAGCTATCAAAGAGAGTACTCGCTCAGCGACGCTCCCTTGGCTGGCAGAACACTCGCTGAGAGATTTTTGGTACATACAATTATAGATACCAGTGAATAATCGCTCGTCGCCGTCGTGCACTCGCTGTTCGTTGTTCGTCAACTCGTTTTCAGTTGCTAGCTCTACTCGCTTCTCGTTAATCGCCCGCGGTGGGACAGGTGCCATAAGGTAGGTTGCATAATATAGGCACCTATAATAGGTAGTAGGTATAACCCCTCTGGCTAAAAATAACCCACTTGACTACTTCAACCCTTTCTGTAGGCGTCTTGATGCTTTTGTTTCTAAAAAGAGAAGGGTCAGGTAACTAGAGTTGACATCTCTGGTCATCTCTCTGATAAGTTTAGAACAGTTTGGAAGGTCATCGTATGTTTTTTGCCGGCTTTTAAAAATTACCAATAAAGGGTATTCTTAATTCGTATTTTCTAACTGTACAGACAGCTGTGCTGCTGGAGAGCTTGTTGCGCCAGTTCTTTCACTTCTTCCTAGCGAAAGCGGAAGTGGTGAAGGTCGGGCGTTTTGGGGGATTGTCTTATGTAATTTTGGCGTTCGAAAAATGCTGATTCTCAGCCTAATTTGAATAAATGACTTTTAATTTCGTTGCATCAGCAATGAAAGAGAATCCTTTGAAAAAAAATCGCCGCAACGCAAATATCAGGAACTAGCACTGTCGCCTGCGACTTCGTTCGCGAGAAATTCACATTTTCTCCTACAAATTTCAAAACTTCTTCCTTCCCTATAAAATTTCGTTTTCGATATTTCATGTTCCTAGATTCAGTTTCGGCTGTGCACTGTTATGTCAGTCAGTTTCTCCTTTTGTATTATAAATTTGAAATAAAAATTATAAATTTTAATTAAAATGAATAATTATGGCCTCTTTCAGCACCTCAGAATAAGTTCGTGTTCCATTTTTAAATCTATCTGATAAATATAGCCTTTCTGGAAACAGCGGGGTAATTGCGTAACACACTAACAGTATCAATGGATTTCATTTTGACAGTTCAACAACATTCATTGCGTAATTTACGTCGGTAAGGCGACAAATTCTTCGAACATATGAAGCAATGGATTAGCAATATCCTTCAAAATTATTCAGAATGTGATTGATAGTGTGTTACGCAATATATCATTAGGTATAAACAGGGTTATATCTGTGCCTCGATGTTTTTGTGTTCCGGATATTAAGAAAAATTGCCCCTGTTTTTCATTCACTTGGAAAGAGGTTTAGCGGAAGGAGATTAACGTAAAAGATTTACGGAGCAAATGTATGGGTGAGCCCGGAGAAAGTTTCGATAGGACTTTTAGCGACTTAAAAAGAAAAAGCTTGATAAATCGCTGCGTTGCTGTTGAGTTGTTACGAAGTACTCCTTTATAGTTTAAAGAATAATAAGTTCACTTAGTCAGGGTTATCTTAAAACTATTGTTATCTTTATAAAAAATAGTAGCCCACGTCTGTTAAATTACTTTATTCGGAAATACTACGAGTTTTTGACGATCACGTCCATATGGACAGTCCTTAAAACCTCATATATTTCGTTTTCAGATTAAGACTCTTACCTTGTTCTACTGTAAAAAAGAAAAAAAAAATAGCACTCTCTTGCGACTCTGTCAATTTCATAAACCTGAAAACTCTCTTTTCGAAAGACACTGTCTCGTCCTTCACAAAGCCATATAGACAACATAATAACACTTTACACAGAGTAAGAATTGAAACGTGTCGCCTCGCCAAAGAAGTTGAGTCCCCTCTCCACATTGAATTTGAGTTGTGTCGAGTGCCATCTGCCGCGAGGGTCGCGGTAAGCGATATTTCAATAGCCCGAGAGAGGTCACCCAGCACCAGATCAATGCACTCCAAATTATTGGAAAATTTTCACGAACAGTAAAACAGCTGATCCAAATGAAAAGTGTCTTGGCCAAGGAAAATTAAAAGGTTAGCGTCTCTTCGGACTTTAACGCAAGCAGATTTCTTACATCTTCATTAAAATTTTCTTTAATGGGATGGAAGCTGGGGTGATATCGAGACTTGGCACGGCGATATCGCTAGGTAACGATGGTGAAATTATGATTTTTTTTCCACATTTGCTGTTTTTTATCTTGGTGTAGTCGCTATCTGTAGGTAGGTATAAAAATGATTAACCCTTCGTGGTCCACTTGGAAGTCCTAACCTTCTCGGGGCACAAGTGGGAATTTGTAACTTGAACCTGGCAAACTGTGGCTACCTCGACAGAACAGCAGCAGCTATGAATGTGGAGCTATGTCGCAAACTGTATATAAACTCCACCTTCTAAACTTCCCTCTGTGTCCCAAAACTTGCAGTCAACAATGTGATCTCTGCGCTACCACAGTTTTGGACCAACAAGATCTGGGAAAAATCGTGGCAGCGACACGATGAAGAAGAAGGGACAACAATTATTCGCTTCCACACCAAATTCACGAGAACATTCAGTACATTGTTCAAGTAAATATAGAAATTCTGGCTCTAATAATTAAACACGTACTGTGTGCTCATAATATAATGTTATTCAAACAAACGAACAAAAATACTTAGGTACTGCTGTTGCGAATGAAGTTGCAACATGCAAGTTAACAAAACCATAATATTTGGTTTTTTCTTTGTTTAATAATGTTAAGTGTAATGAAGCAACACGATGTTAGTCTAAAGTCCAGACCAAAATATGAATAAATGAAAGAAAACAGTGAGAACGATATTATCCCATTTATCAGACAAACAAAGAACATGCTTCATATACTCGGAAAAGCTTCGATAAAACTTTCTTAACCCGTTTCTTTAAACAACCTAACAAATAAGGTCTTAAATATTTACTACATTATATTTTACTGCCAACAAGTTTAGCACGAAACTTATCTCACATTCGAGGTCTAGAAATTCTATTCTATAGAAGAAAACAAGGTGATAAAAACCTAGAATCGTCAATAGAATAAATTCCTGCTTAGCTCCTCCACAAGCAGCAATACAATTGTTTCGTACGTAAACAAGGTTCAAGGCACGTATAATTCGAAACGACGCCGACGGACAAAATGGACCGTATCCATTTGAAAACACCTTTCAATGAAATTAGGAGCTCTATCTTTTTCATTAGACAAATAGCTGGAGTAAAAGGTGCATGTATAAAATGCTTTTAGAGATTAGAAAGGGTTGAATGTTTTTTACATATTTTGTTTCGTTTTAGATGATTATTTGTTTAAACATGCGGGCATTTGCGGGAAATGCGGAGATTGAGAGTAAGATAAGAATACGTTCGCATTCAAATCTTATCCCCAATCTGTAAAAAAACCGGTCAAGTGCGAGTCGGACTCCCGCACCGAGGGTTCCGTACAAATTTGTAGGTATATAAATAGTTTATCACGGGTTTTTTTTATGTAACTACAAATTTACGGTTTTGGATTTTTTCCTTTACTTGTGCTATATGACATTGCTTCTTGCCAAACATGATTCTAGGTCAACAGGAAGTACCTACCCTATAAATTTTGATTCCCTTGAGAGTGTCGAAATATACGTTTTTTGCGGCATAAACGGCCGTATCTTTTTTTACGTTAACTTAGGGTTTGATTTCTTCACAGCTTCAAGGGACTGTAGACCTGGGTATATGGTTTTAATTTCAACTCGATACCTCCACGCGTTCCCGAGATAAAGGGTCTTGACAGACAGACAGACGGACAACAAAGTTCCGTCCGTCGGTTTTTTCCTTTTGAGGTACGGAACCTTTAAAAACTCAAAGTACCCACATTTTTGTAATTTTTTTAACGTTGATTGTCGCTGAGACGAGATTGCGGCTCGAATTCGAACGGTTTTCAGTAGGTACTAGAATAAAATTGTCCTTCTGAGTGATTTGACTTTACTCTTTGTAACAAAACCCACGAGAAAAAAAGGCGCTGTCTACATATTCTATATTACTGCCAAATTCTGAACTATCTATTGTGCCCTCAAGTTATCAGGTCACAAGGCCGTCACCAACTTTATCTTATTGAACTCATAAGTTTTAACTTTAGTTCGACGGCAACTATAACTTCTAGGAACAAAGTACGTTCTTGTGACAGGAGAATCGACAGTTAACGCCCGTGCCAATAATATTTTGAACAGAACTATTTACATAGAACAATCATAACTAAGCTCTTGTATCGAGAAAACATAATTCTGAAACCACATTTAAATTCACCATCGACTAAGATGAGAAAGCACCGATCTTTAAAAGAATTTTCCCGCTGAATTCCTTGGCTGTCCCCAAAACTGTTTTAAAATACATGATGATATAGGAGAGTGTAATGCTATCCTGGCATGTCCTTTATCGGAACAAGCTAGGATACTGTACAAACTGGCATTCTTTGTTTTAAAGTAAGTTTAGTGCTATCGTTTTCAGGTTTAGTTGATTGTGTTGATGTTACAGGGCGACGTTATCGCTCAGCGATAAAGCCCTTAAAATAAAGAAAAAAAAAGTACATGATAGGGTTATGGGTAGTAAATCTGTTCACGGTTATTTCATTTAAATGACCTTCTTGTCATAGAATTAGTAAACAACTTTATTACCGTCTATAGTAGTTACCTGCATGGGACAGCACATACGTCACAACCCCATGAAATAAGTAACTTAAGTGTCATACTGGTTATAATAAGGGAAGTCCTAACATACCCCATAAAGATGATTGGTACGATGTTCTTGTTCTTACTATGAATAAATAAGTGCAGACGTTCGTATGTAAATCTGTACAATATGAATGACTCGTATGTAAATATTATCTCCTCGTTTATTTGCTGTTGCTGCATTCAAATGTAGTCTTTATTTTCATAGAATAGAATAGTAATGCAAGACATAGCTATTCATATAATATCCTACACAAGCAAGGATAAGTCATATCATCTCCTCAAATCAGCCGTGAAGATTAGAAAATCATTGAATGAGATGACATACTCGTACGCTATTTGGGTTACAGTTACACCATCGCACATCGAAGGGGAAAAAGATTCGTTTTCTCGTATACATTTAAATGTATTTTCTTATCGATAGTGTATATTTCTCAGCGTATCGTCGTTATACACATATATTTTGTTCCTCAGTTTTCCATTTTTCACGTATTTTTCCGGTTACAAGATCTCCAATACTGAAATAGAATGAGGAAAGAAACTCAAAATCACTTTGGTACATATATCAAAGACCGATTATAGAATTCGTCATTTTACATACGGCGCCGTCCGTTTGTGGATGCGATCAGAAGCGTTATCAATTTACCTCAGGCATTATACATAACAACGACAGTATGCAAACGAAATATATGTCTAAATATCTGTATAAATAAAATAAAGTCGGGTTAGTTACACCATTTATAACTCAAAAACGGCTGGACCGATTTTTATGATCTTTGGTTTGTTGGATTCGTCTCCGCCCCGAATAGCAGAATCTATTAAAACATGAGAAAACTAACTAGAAAAAAAACTGAGACAGTACAAAGCCGGGTCAGCTAGTTTTTATTAAAAAAGAAATGTAGGTAGGAGAAACTATGCTCTTAACGAGAACTAGAAGATGCCATTTTAAAATCGCATCTTTTCAAAAATTTGCTATGCAATAAATAAGTAAGCTTTAGCATTTATTCTTTTTCCCTCTTTAGAAAGAACTTAATCCTCTCCCTCATTTTATCGGTACCCACTATAATCCACTACTTTATGAAAATAAATCTGTAGCCAGTACTTTTAGCTTTAACAAACGGCAAAATTATACTGGCCTTACCAAAAAAGAGTCTTGCGACATGACATTGGTTTGAACTGTCTAAGTTTTTGTGGTAAGTAAGATCCTACATTTCTTATGTATATGTTATGGGCCAAGTGATTAATCGTGCAGTATTCATAATGCCCGGGCAATATGAATAATGCCCAATAAGAGCGGGCAATGTGATTATAACCAATCAATTTATCACATTGCCCGGGCATTATGAATAATGCCCAGTGCCTATTGGGCAGAGTGATGTAAAGCATGTTTAATACTTTCAAATGAATACTTAGTTAGATAGACCGAGCATTACAAGTAATGAAATCAATTATCGGTTAGAGTAATAATAAAACATGTTTTATATTTTAGTATTTAGTAGGCTACATTTAGAAACTATAGTCTATAGTAGTTTCAATGCAGTTTGGAAGTATTTGGATAGAATAGACCATTTTTAGTGTAATTTGAAAACCGCAAATTCTGAAAAACCATAGGGGCCGAGAAAAAAATTCCCAAAGTTTTTTTTTTTCGTTTGCGGGGCCCCTATGTCTGTGTAACCTAACCTCAAAAAACATAAAAGTTGCTTAAAAGGCGTAGTAGGAGCCCCGCTTCGCGGGGCTCTAGGGTCTAAAAAAAAAATAACCACGAAGGGGATGGCGGGGTCTGTTCGCTCGCTTCGCTCGCTCACTAGACCCCGCCATCCCCTTCTAACCTAAACTGTCCGAGTCGGGGTGCCCCAAGTCCCGAGCTCGCTTCGCTCGCTCTTGCATCCTAAGTTGTCATTACTAATGTGTTATTTTGTATATTATGTTGGTTTAGTGTGTAGTGGGTGTGGAGCCCAGTAGTTTTCACTAAGTGCTTGAAACTTAATAAAATCAAATAAGCATAAAAAATTGTTTGTTTCCGGCCCCGCACCGCAGCGCACCACGTAAAAATTTACCTATTAATCACATTGCCCGATCATCATGTAGCCATATTCATAATGCCCGGGCAATGTGATAAATAGGTGAGTTTAGATTGTAATTAATCACTTGGCCCGATATGGCTGGGCATTATTCATACTGCCCGGGCATTATGAATACTGCCCGCATTAATCACTTGGCCCATAACATATACACGCGCACACTACAGCAGTTTCCATGCTCCTCTACACATTTATGTCGCAGGAAATTGAAGGCATTCCCTTGAAATTTTATGACAAAGGTGAGTTGATGTGAAGGATATCATCCGTCAGGTGTTGACAACCCATTCGGCCGGCCGGACATGACGAAATTACGAACTGTCTCGGTGGCTGTAATGGAACAAAGGATTTATGAAACGTTATGTCGAAGATCAAATAGCTTGCAGTTCTGGAACAGAAATTAATAACTTAGGTAAAATAAAACATCGGCGGGAAGCATGAGGAAACTTTTATGTTGAACTAAGTAATAAGGAGAATAATAAAAAAAGAGTAACCCAGCATAAAGTGAATAAGCCAGAAATTAAAACAAAAAAAGTACTAGCAGGGAACAAATAAAAAAAAACAAGTTGGGGGAAAATATGCGATTCGAATATCTTTCAAAATAAAAATGTATGATCTGTGGAACTAATGTGCTAATTGTAAATCTATGGGGATTTTGTTATAACACATACACAACCCTTACGAACGCCAGGAACATAAAATTTTTTTCAGTGACAACATTGTTCGAAGTACTAATGCACACTTGTCAAAACAATCACTTTTCTATAGAAAGTATCAAATTGCGTATTGTGTTTAGGGAAAATATTTTTCCCTGGCGTCCTTTCGTCGATTGAGCGTCAATCTCAAGATTGCTTTCCTTTAATGATAAAAGAACATCCTTTCTTTTATCCAGATTACAAAAGGGACTACTTGTTTCTTTTTATATCGCTAGTACTCTTGATTTCCGACAATAATCGGCTATAAGATCTTCTTTTGAGGTTCAACGAATCAGTAATAAAATAAGCAGTATGTAGTAATAAATTATGTCCAAAATTCAATAGCGTAGCTAATAATTTATCTACCAAGAAGGATTATGGTCGGATAATGTAAACTTTCTTCTATTTTTACCTTCTACAAACAGTAGCTCTACCATGAGTTTACACAGCCAAAACTCGCTAGCGTCTCCGTAAATGATATATGAAATATTGTACAGCGCCCCTAGCGGTCATAGAAAGAATTAAAATTCGTACAATGAGCACTACAAATTTCGATAGGTGAGAAGGTAAGAGTTAGCTAAACGACACGATCTATCGAGCTTACATTAGCGCCTGCGTAAAACTCATCGTATTTGATTCACGTTACTCTGCTAGCGAGTTTAACGCTAGCGAGTAATTTTTCGATAACAACTCATGGTAGACGTACAGGCCATACTCATACTTTAGAACCGCTTTCGTTGTGAAAACATTTAGGAAGAAATTAAACTTCGTGAGGTGAACGACATTCTGAACGTCCTAGACTCGTAATTACCTATAGCTCGGCTAACTAAAAGTTAATACTGAATGAACCTACGAGCAAAATGATCGAAAACATTACTCACTCCGACAGCTTCTAATCAACGGTTTCAAGGACTATGTAGCAATGCATTTATCAACACACGATACGGTTAACAATAGTCGATATTTCTAAGAAAAGGTGGAAATCGATATGAAGAGTGAAAATTAAAAATATGTTAAATGGTTTATTATTATTAATTATTGGATCCTCTTTTTTGGCAAATATGCCTTTGTTAGGACACCCAGCTCTTCCATAACTTAATTAAGTATTGTTTACGTGTTTTATTTTTTATGACAAATGTAGGTACTAAAGGAAATATTATCATCATTCTCCTGCCCTCATCATTTCAGCCGAAAGACGTCCACTGCTGGACATAGGCCTCCCTCAAGCACCTCCACTTCGACCGAGTCCAACGAGTTCCTGCAGCCTTCACAAGGTCGTCGGTCCAACTTGTGGGAGGCCTTCCAACGCTTCGTCTTCCGGTACGCGGTCGCCACTCCAGAACCTTTCTCTTCAGAAGGTTCTCCTGCCCTTATCCCAATGTATTTGGGGATGGTGCAACATGTCTTCTTCTTCCATTCTTCTCTATTAGTCGTCATCTCGGTAGTCACCCCCTTTCTAACCATAACATCATTCACACAGTCCATGCATAGTTTCTTTGACCTTCCCCTGCGCTTATAGCCATCGAAATTCATACTCAATTTGCTCACGACATTTTCCTCATTCCTCCATTTCACATGCCTATACCATGACAACCGATTTCCACACAACTTTTCAGTTAACGGTGCCACTTGCAGACTTCCTCTTATGTACCCATTTCAATAATAAAAAGAAAAATGTATACTAAATAAGCAGTGAGTGAGAGTAAAAATGAGGATGTGTGAATGGATCAGAGTGTATGCGTGAGGTGTACCTATAGTGATATTTTATTCCAGCAACACCTCAGTGCCGTCATAGGTAGGATAAACCTAAGTAAGAATCAAATACTACAGACAAAAAAGTTTTTAGTGACTTTGCAGTTTTTCAATGTCAATTTCAGCCGTTCGATTGCTTCACGTCAGGTGTTCGGAACGTGCGATCAATCAAATCAAATCAGCGTACCGCATCTGCTGGACTCTCGGTCTCTATTTGCCTGCGCTTCCATGCGCCGAATGAACGTCATAGGTCACGAAAGGATAACTTCGCAGATACATTGAATTCAATAAAGATCTGACCTTTCGGAACTAGTTAGATGTGTGTTAAAGTTGTCAGATGGGTTAGGATTGCAATTAACTCGCAGGAAACTAGCTCTCGAAGTGTATTCCAGTTAATTGGGGCTCTAAAACTGACTGATGATATCTATTGATGCTGCCCGATAGTTCACTCGCCCTATGGTTCACTCGCTTGAACTTTGTGATGTCGAACTATCAAGGAGGCATTAGCTCGGTCTGCTTGGAATGGATTCGAATAAATTACACTTTGGTATTGCGTTGTAAAGTAGTTTAACAGTTCTGGGGTGAACATTTTCGATTTTCTTTTATTGTAGACGGTAAAAATAAATGGCGTCTTAACTTATCATATCTTCTTTTCAGTTTAAAATGGAGTACGATGCTGGGATTATAATTCAATTCGGAGTTTATTCTGCTGATATAACATTTTGTTAACGAATTACAAAAATAGTTGTACAAAACATTGATTCGGTAACTCTATAAAATATTAAACACAACTTTGCTCTCTTCTATAAACCAACACGATTCATGGCAACCTTTTCAGAAAGGTGGGATATAAAATTCGAAACATTCTGTCTAAAGTCCTGAACACGAACGTCGGGAACGACCAGTGAAAAATTTGCACGATATACACTTTGCAGTTCTCCGTTATCTGAAGTTCTGAACCAATGTTATTTGCAAAGTTAAAACGACGATTTCGGAGAAGTTTTAATGCAATTCCTTTGTAGTAAAACTAAGTTTAAATAATTGCGGTAGTGAAGTTATTACTTACCTAAGGAAAAGGAAAAATTAATGATCGCTTTAAAAGTTATTTTCTAGCTAGAATGTTGTCTTGTTTGTGTGCGTAAGTCATTTTGTATTTTAAGCGCGTCTCTGTTAATCGAGCTAATTGTATACCTACTAGGTTAGTCCATGTCACATGTATGTTTGTAATGTAACATAACATCACGCCTGTAATCCCAGAATGGTTCGGCAGAGATGCATCTACAGTAGAGCCACATTTCGCCAGTTATGTTTAAGTCCCATGTAATATGCCTAGCCTATTGTCATCAACCGTTTGTATACTTTAATAACTATTTATTATTTTTGTCCTCAGATCATCGGCAAGCGAGCTGATCTCGAGGCGAGGCGTGTTCTCTAGAAGACAGTATGGATCCGTTGAACAAGTAAGTAAAGTTCATGTCTTTTTAACCGACTTCAAAAAAGGAGGTTCTGTATTCGACCCGTATGTATGTATGTCCGCGATTTTCTCAAAAACTAATGAACCAATTTTGATAATTATTTCACTAATGTGATCTACATACTTTCAGGAAGGTTTTAGATAATACATTATGTAATTATTCTTATGTACGATGTTATATGCATAAATGTACTGCATCTTCGGCATTTCTATGCGAATTTTGATGATTCTTCTAGTCCGTGTCTTCAATTCTTCAATGCACTAGTGTTATTTGAATTTGTGTGGAGTAAGTATAACTAAAAAGGGAAAAATAAAAACTTTTTCTCAAAAAACGAAAATGCGGAACCAACGACACCGACTTCCGAAATTAAAGTTATTTATCACTTTGTAGTTTTTTTTTTTAAGTCGGTTGTTTTTTTTGTAAAAACGTTTTTTTAAGCTTAAAAATATAAAGGCTCCAATGTCCTTCCAACCCGAAGACGGTAAACCTATCCTATATTCTATATCGAGTAGCAATGCGGCCCAATGGTTTAGATACAAAATGGCGAGCGAGAGGTCGTAAATTAAAACCCAACCGTGAACCCTGTTTTAGTTGGTGAACTGAAAATAGTAGGTACATACCCCCTTACTAATAAACGTTGTAAAGCGTCTGTGTTACACAACGCTTTGTCTTCTTCTTTCGAAAGTCAAACTACTGACAACTGAAAGAGAGAAATTGGTGTGTAACTATTCATCTGATATAATACGTTTATTAGTAAGGGGGTTATTGTTTAACAGGCAATGCTGGAAATCTTCCAAAATAATAATTATTTGAAATAACACAACATAACCTTTTCCTGGGCGGACGACATTGTTACAATTGCAGGAAGAACCGTAGAACCAGCACCCTGCGTAACACTCGAATCATTTTGAACTGCAATATTCCTAATCCATTGCTTCATATGTTAGAAAAATTTGTCTGCTCAACAACGTAAAGAACGCAATGAATGATTTTGAGCTGTCAAAATGAAAGCCATTCCTACTGATAGTGTGTTATTTAATTACCCCACTGGATGACACAGGAGCGTAGAGATAGGCACATGAAAAAAGGGACCAACTGTGGGTGAAGTCGGATGATGATGAAATGTTTATTGACATTTGAAACATTAATCATCTTTTTAAATTCAAATGGATAGGACCATTTGTATTTGGGAGCGGTGAATGCGTAATTATGCGAATCCCGCACCCCCGGCCATAGGTAGAGGTGGAACACCGCGGTGGTTTTAGCCGGTAAGAGGCCGGCGTGTCCCTCTGTCTCGCCTACGATGGAGGAAGTCCATGAGGATCTCCACCGCGCACCAAAAAAAAGGACCATTTGTATTTAAAAAGGTTTTTCAGTTTCATTAAAAAGTTAAAGACAATTTAACAAGGATCCGGTACATTTTCTATGCAGAGAGAAGAAAAATATCTAACTTATTTTAATTAAAGCCTTCGCGAAAGCCTCCGCTTCCTCTCTTAGTTAAGCACACTTTAACTTACTAATTAAATTGGACCGCTGAGTTACACAGCCCATATGCCTATTATTTACCTATTGGGATATTTTTTATGAAAAATCAAAAAACTTTTTGAAGTTCTTAATCTAAAAACTTTGACCGCCTCTTTGGTCTAGTGATCGCAAGCGCTACTGCTGAGCATGAGGTCCTGGGTTGGGCAAAGTGTTATTTCCATCCCGATTTTTTCAGTAGCAGCCCGGTGTCAGGATTTGTGCCCGGTTGATGGCAATAGGCTCGCCCCCTGTTACATGCCTTGAACATTACTGGCGAGATGTGGGTATATAGTATAGGTACACATCTGCTTAACCCTTTGGGGAATACAGGCGTGACGATTATGTTATGTCAATTTACAAACTCTATACTCTAGTAGCCTTTTCCTTTTTTGTAATTAAATGACGATATTCCGCGATTCTCAGGGTTTCAAACTGGGCAATTAGGCTGCGTTCCCACCAGAGATGAGCGAGGATGCGTAGCGAGGGATGTGTGTACATCTAACCAATACCAACGCTAACTTAGTTAACTTAGAAACGATGTTATTTGTTGGTCTCACACACATCCCTCGCTACGCATCCTCGCTCATCTCTGGTGGAAACGCAGCCTTAATTTAAAAGTTTAACTAGCATCGTTTTTTTCTTTACCATCTACTAAATCGTGATTTATTCCGGTCTGGGGGTCTACTCCCTAAGTCCGTCAACGAAGTGAACGGCCCGTCCGACAGTAGCCCGATACGTCGGACTGAACCCTACTCCCTAACGATTTCGGATTCATCAGTTTCAAACGGAATCATAGACAATATTCGTGAACGAAGGACGCATGGCGATAGAGTTGCGTTATTTTACCGGTCGATTAACGGTTTACTTATTTTGTAGTTTTTTAGCTTATTAAACAAAAATTAATACTTTTGTCGTTAGAAATTGACAACATATTTTAAAATATACTTTTTATTATGTCTTAAATATAGAATTGAATTATTTTTGCCATTTTTGTCCGGAAACCGGCATCATCCTGTTGATACCTTTGCCTGTTTACTTTTTGAAGGAAATTTTCAAATGAAATGTCAAAGTATAGCACGGGTTTTTCTATGGCTATAGTAGGTACGATGTTGATTTAAAAAAAGTTCATATACTTTGTCAGTCGGGAAGTTTTCTGTATTCTAATTAGCTTTCCATTCCATGGTTAATTGTGTACAATGTCCCCAACCGCTGCAGCAACTCACTGGCAAATTGAGGCCCTTCTCGATTTTATGGGTGAGAACAAAGAATTGGCTCGCGGATTATTGAGGGGTGCCGACGGGAGAGTTCGCTCAAAATGGCTGTGGGAAAACCTGTGCAACTCCCTTAACTCAATGGGAAGTTGCACTGAGTCCGTCGAGCAGTGGCAAAGAGTGAGGATCCAAAAGTAAACAAAGACCACAGTAAATGGGTGGGACGGATTGGTAATACAGCTCAATAAGTTGCAGAAACTTTAATATGTCCTTACTTTCATTCTTGGATCAACACCACTTCGGCATATGTGTTGAGGCCATGTTGAGGCAAAAGAGGTATTAAATCCGCACATAAGCCCTAGAATAATTCCCGAGTGAGTCTATAGTTCCCTATGAACTCAACGTCGGGAATACTCGCCAACCTAAAGTTTCGGCGTAAATGATACCGACGTTGCCTCCGCTCTTCCTGTAAAGCTTCTTCAATCAATAAAAAAGCAGCCATAGTTTGAAATTATTTTATTTTAGTAACTTTCGTCGATAGCACGAGAACTATTTTGATGTCGTATCAACTGACATAACTATCCGTCAAAACCAGTGTCATGTTCAACTGTTCGGACGGGGAAAAACACATCGGGAGTAGGGACAACAGTCAAATCGCGTTGTCATTCATTCTTCGCTCGGGCCCCGAACGATTCATCCGTTCGTAGGTCATAGGGAGTAGGAAACGCCCGTAACGAAGCCCGAAGCGACGGACTTCGTGCTTAGGGAGTAGATCCCCTGACCCCCCCCAAACCCCCCCTCCCCCTCGATGCTAGTTCGTCTTCTGTTTTAAACTTTGTCTTATCCATTATAAGCTTTCTCATTCCTCATTTAGATGAATATCCTTACATTGCTAATACTAATCAGAACTCACACAGTTTACGAGCAAAAGATACACAGAACAGGTAAAATGTTCAGTGGACCATTCGAAGCGAGGTGTAGGATACCGCAGATTGGTGGTTGTATCTGGTAAATGTAGCCAAAATTTTCAGCATTAGAAGTTACGACTGCTGTATATTATAGCTGATAGGTATACGAACCATCTCCGTAGAAACTGGGGGTCTACTCCCTAAGTCCGTCAACGAAGTGAACGGCCCGTCCGACAGTAGCCCGATACGTCGGACTGAACCCTACTCCCTAACGATTTCGGATTCATCAGTTTCAAACGGAATCATAGACAATATTCGTGAACGAAGGACGCATGGCGATAGAGTTGCGTTATTTTACCGGTCGATTACCGGTTTACTTATTTTGTAGTTTTTTAGCTTATTAAACAAAAATTAATACTTTTGTCGTTAGAAATTGACAACATATTTTAAAATATACTTTTTATTATGTCTTAAATATAGAATTGAATTATTTTTGCCATTTTTGTCCGGAAACCGGCATCATCCTGTTGATACCTTTGCCTGTTTACTTTTTGAAGGAAATTTTCAGATGAAATGTCAAAGTATAGCACGGGTTTTTCTATGGCTATAGTAGGTACGATGTTGATTTAAAAAAAGTTCATATACTTTGTCAGCCGGGAAGTTTTCTGTATTCTAATTAGCTTTCCATTCCATGGTTAATTGTGTAAAATGTCCCCAACCGCTGCAGCAACTCACTGGCAAATTGAGGCCCTTCTCGATTTTATGGGTGAGAACAAAGAATTGGCTCGCGGATTATTGAGGGGTGCCGACGGGAGAGTTCGCTCAAAATGGCTGTGGGAAAACCTGTGCAACTCCCTTAACTCAATGGGAAGTTGCACTGAGTCCGTCGAGCAGTGGCAAAGAGTGAGGATCCAAAAGTAAACAAAGACCACAGTAAATGGGTGGGACGGATTGGTAATACAGCTCAATAAGTTGCAGAAACTTTAATATGTCCTTACTTTCATTCTTGGATCAACACCACTTCGGCATATGTGTTGAGGCCATGTTGAGGCAAAAGAGGTATTAAATCCGCACATAAGCCCTAGAATAATTCCCGAGTGAGTCTATAGTTCCCTATGAACTCAACGTCGGGAATACTCGCCAACCTAAAGTTTCGGCGTAAATGATACCGACGTTGCCTCCGCTCTTCCTGTAATGCTTCTTCAATCAATAAAAAAGCAGCCATAGTTTGAAATTATTTTATTTTAGTAACTTTCGTCGATAGCACGAGAACTATTTTGATGTCGTATCAACTGACATAACTATCCGTCAAAACCAGTGTGATGTTCAACTGTTCGGACGGGGAAAAACACATCGGGAGTAGGGACAACAGTCAAATCGCGTTGTCATTCATTCGTCGCTCGGGCCCCGAACGATTCATCCGTTCGTAGGTCATAGGGAGTAGGAAACGCCCGTAACGAAGCCCGAAGCGACGGACTTCGTGCTTAGGGAGTAGACCCCCTGAAACGGACGATATCTTGTTGGAAAATATTTTAAGTCACATATGTTCTTGGGTCTTTTAACGTCTTGAATGATGCAAACATTTGCATACTGACTTGATTGGCACAAAACTAACAAGGAATAAGTAGGTACCTGATATTTGGGTGCCATTTATGTAAATTTTCTATCATACTACACGCTTATTTTGTTGAAGATTATGAAATTGTTCATCAGTTTGTCGAAAACATTATATGTAGTATGATGCCCCATGCGTGTTACTGCTGACAATGTATTTGAATAAACAATATTATACTTACATATAATTTATACCTATAGAAAGTAAGTTCTTTTATGCACCACACACGGTGCTGCGCAGATTCTTAACCTAGGTTGTAAAGATACGAGAAATACGATAATTATTACATAATTATAGGTACTTAATTATATAATCCGACCCGGCGAACTTCGTACTGCCTCAGAATCAAAAGAGCCGTTCCATACAAAATGTATGAGAAACTGAAATATCTTCATTATAATTTTTTTCGTGCATTTTTCCCATGTTTTAATAGTTATTCTGCTATTTGGGGCGGAGACAAATCCAACAAATCAAAGATCGTTAAAATCGGTCCAGCCGTTCTTGAGTTATAAATGGAGTAACTAACCCGACTTTGTTTTATTTATACTAGAAGATAATTCAAGACGAATAATTTCATATAAAAAAAAACAATTGAACAAACTATTCTCAGCAGAAAACGTTCATTTTGCTATCAAACCACTTCTCAGAGAATTTAAATAATGTTGGTAAGAACCACTCGAGTGACTTAAATAATGCACTAGCGACGAACTTGCTTCATTATTGCATACAAACTTTATAGCGAAGAATATCAAGTTCTAACAATGTACATCTATTCTAAAATGTCTGAGAACTCCAATAAAATAAATATATGGAGTGACTGCAATTCTGCGACGTTAGTGAAGGGTAAAACTAGTGGTGCCGACTCCGACCGTCCAAGACCCCGAGCCGCATTTTTACGTTTTCATAGCTAACATATTTTTAAAGGACGTTCTTTTATTTCTGCAATTCTTATCATGCAATGTTTATTCCGAATCTAGCTGAGTCATTTTCTAGCTAGATCGTATTTTTCAATCGTAATTTGTTTATTTAGCTTTATGTCGAGCGATCGATTATTCGTCTAGATTTAATTTAGCAAAAGTTTGTTTCTAGTCTCAACAATCAAAAAGGTCACATTGTATATCTACAAACTGACCTTTTTGATTGTTGATGCTGCTAAAATATTTTTGAAGGACGTTCTTTTATTTCTGCAATTCTTATCTTGCAATGTTTATTCCGAATCTAGCTGATTCATGTTCTATTAGATCTTATTTTTTATCGTAGTTTTTTTATTTAACGTTGTGTCGAGCGATTATTATTTAGATAGATTATTCGTCTAGATTTAATTTAACAATAGTTTCTAGTCAATATATAGAGTGACCTTTTTGATTGTTGATGTTGCAAAAATATTTTTGAAGGACGTTCTTTTATTTTCTGCAATTCTTATCATGCAATGGTTATTTCAAATCTAGCTGAGTCATATTCTAGACTTTATTTTTTAGTCGTAGTTTGTTTATTTGGCTTTGTGACTATTGACTTACGAAAGTCTGTGTTTAATTTATTTTTGTTCACGTCTTATTCAGGTACTTAACTGGTTTAAAATTCGTCGAACAACTTAGCTAAAGTTCTATTCGATACACAAAGTGACCCCTTTAACCGTTGATGTTAGGTAAAATTGGAAAGAGGCTTGCTTGGCATGAAATACTTCAGGCAGAACAATATGTGAAAAAGTCACTTATACTTTCAAACAAACGTTCTAGAAAGTCCGTTCGTCGCAAAACAGCATTTCAAAGTTCTCAAAAAACGACACGAAATGAATTTCAAAGTC
Source organism: Hydraecia micacea (assembly GCA_914767645.1). Taxonomy (NCBI): domain Eukaryota; kingdom Metazoa; phylum Arthropoda; class Insecta; order Lepidoptera; family Noctuidae; genus Hydraecia; species Hydraecia micacea. The sequence continues at coordinate 5,607,012 of OU611779.1, read as the reverse complement.
AACTTTAATTATTTCTTTAACTCAAAAGGTAGCCTGAAATTAATTTCTCGCTAAGTCTCGAAGACGAAGTAAAAAGCATGATTTTAATATCATAGAATTAGAGCAACAAGATTTTTTTTTATGATGAAACATCGTCAGACAATACTGTGAAATGATTCTAATAATAACGTTTCATTGAACGAAAGTTCAGAGTAAAGTATATTTGTACAAATAATTAGCTCGACTTGTTAGCAGACTCAAGTTGACCTTAATAAATACACGTGTATCTGCCATTACTACTAAAGATTCATATTTTTGCTTTTGCCCAAATAGCACTTATAGCACTAGTTTGTTAATAGTTTTAGTTAAGTTAGGATATTATATTTTTATTTTATTAGTTAATTTAGGTATAAGTTCTTATATAAGTGCCTACATTACATTTCAATCTATCTATATCCTAATAATTATTTTTTTGTTTGAACGAGCTAAGCTCTGGAAGTAACAGTCGGATTTGTTATAATATTTTTGCATTTGATAGCCTAATTCTTGAGGAACTTTATAGGCTAAACAGGCTGTAATATCATGCTGCGACGCTTAGGAGCCGAGCACAAAGAACATTAGTTAGAAAGAACGCTAAGCAAAAACGAAATAACAGCACGGGCGATGCGATGCGATGCGATGCGGGGTGGGACGGGGGAACAAGAAATTTCACGCGGACGAAGTCGCTGGCAGAAGTTAGTTCTGAATAAACAGATATGGTTTTGAATGAAATAGCAGTTAAATAACTTCTCCCCTTCTTTCTTAAAAACACATTACCGCAATAAAACTTTTATATCACGAACTTGCTTTTCCCGTGACTTCTTCAAAGTCGATTTCGAGTACCTACAAACTTTTGATTGATTTTAAACGGTGAACTTTCTCCATATAAACATGTCTTCTTGAAACGAGTTTCAAATCCTTGCAAGGCGTATTGTCTCACTCTAGCATGTGTTCACAAGCACGGCGATAAGGAGTACAGCAACTAAGTATGTACAATGCATGCTTGCACGTTTTCATGAAACTTCACCTAACAAATAGTGACAAACTTAGGTAGGTAAAGACCTGATTTCTAGTGAACAGACAGAAAATTTAAAGGTACATCCATACAAAACATCACGCCTGTAATTCCCGTAGAGTAAAGCAGAGGTTTATCTACAGTACACCCCCATTTCGCTATTTATCTTTAAATGCCATGTAAAAGGGCGAGCCTTTTGCCATCAATCGGGCACAAATCCAGACTCCGGGCTGATGCTATGAAATTCCCGATGGAAAAACCCAATAACACTTTATACGACCTGGGAATCGAACTCACGACCTCATGCTTAGCTGTAGCGCTTGCGACCATTACACCAATGTTTCTAAAAAAATATGTAAATTAGGCGAACATTTCAATGCCGGTAGCGCCAAAAGTAACAAACTTTATTAGCGTAGGGCGCTGTTTATAAAAATAAATCAAGTTTTTTATCGTCCGCCCCACACGTTTGTTATTTTTAGTTTATAATTACAAGCTTAAATATCCTCTTTGTTGCAAGGATATTAAAACATGCACCTTTTTATAAACATACACAGCATAAATCAGAAAAGTGTGGTCATATTTATTGGTGTGGTACAGCCCGATTCAAACTTTATGGCGGCTCGGAACATGAGGAGAGTCGATGCGCAGTAACAAATTCAGCGGTCAGCGGGGTTGAGGGATGACGTATTGCGCAGGAGTAGCGCACTTCAGAGCCGCCACAAAGTTTGTACAGACCATCAAACTGAACAACTTGAAACCAACATCGTAATCGCGAAAAAAATAATAAGCCGCGTTTGGGACATCCACCAACCCGCACTGTGCCCGTGTGGTGCCCTGCTCACTGAGAGGAGCCCTGTGTCCCAGCAGTGGGAACATTATATGCTGATTATGATTTGGGTCGAGTAAGTTTTGCATAGGACAGTTGGTAATATTTTCGCGATTACGATGTTGGTTGATTTGATGGTCTATACGCACGACGACATAATTATCAAGCTATACATTTCCACTATAAGCTGACTTTTCATTGTACGAAAAGCCTAAGCAATGCGACGTCAGCTAAAACTGGAAATGTATAGCTTGATATGTCGTCGTGGCTACATGCACCTTTCTGATACATATTCGATAATGTATATTATATATTTTAAGGTTAGAGAAAACTGTTATAAGAATAGCTTTTTCCCTGTGTTTATTAAATATAGATCTTGGTTCATAAAAGGTTAATTAACTTTGGTAAAAATGGCGAACGACCAGTTTCTGGAACCGAAATAATTAGTTAATAAAATATGAAGCACGTGTAAACTGCTTTGATTGGTTGGCTGAATTATCAACAGCCAATCGGTTTACTTGACTTGTGTTTAATTTTGACACAACGATAATTTTCATTTCTTTCACAATACAAAGGATTTTGAACGACATCTATAGCTTCATATGATTAAAAAATTCGTCTGCGTAATAACGCAATGATCGTGGCTGAACTGTCAAAATGAAAGCCATTGCGATCGATTGCATTTTTATGTATGTAACGCAATTACACCCGGTGGTGTAATTCATGGGCAGGTATAATAATACCAGTGGGGCGGCCCTAACAAATAATACGAACCCCTGATCGTGTTTGCCCACCATTAACTGGAAGTTTCTACACCAAAAAAAAAGAACTTCACATTTCTCGAATAATAATCCACTTAAAGGTCCGAAGGGTTCGTATCCGTTCTAGTTAGGGCTGAACTAATGAGGGAAACCATTAACTTAAGAAATTTTTTTTCATATTATTTCGAAATCAACATGATTAAGCTCAGGTCTACACGGCGATATTTACCCGCGGTTTTTTTTTCGCGCGCTGAATTTGAAGACACTGCTTAGCATCGACATAGCTCACAGAATAAGCAAGCTGAAGTGACAATGGGCCGGCCATATTAGCCGTAGAACCGATGATCGTGGAGACCGCGAATCGGCAAACGTAAGGCCCCTCAGGTTAGGTGGAGCGACGATTTTTACAGGGTGACTGGTAGCAGCTGGATGAGAGTTGCCGAGAATCGAGCTAAATAGCATGCAATTGGGGAGGCCTATGTCTAGCAGTGGACTGCTGTAGTCTGGTGATGCTTAGCGCAGTTGAAAATCCAACAGTGTGTTTTCTTGACGCGCTGTGATACGCTCTGTTGGATTCGCAAAGTTCGGCTCAATCATCGATAGTTGAAAATCCAGTGCACGATAAAATCTCGTCTCGTTACGTCAGTGGGACCGTGGGTTTAATTGAGCTTCAGAAAAATAAAATGGAAATCCACAATATTGCTCAAAAGAATAACAATGGCCAGTTTTCAATACACTGTCAAAAACAACAGGGGCAGTGATGCATGCAAGACTGCATCGCTAAAGGGGCTTCGAATAAATCAGAATGTAACCATAACCGTTATTCCATAGCTGCTTACCATTACGAAGCACTTATTTCTATAAAACACTATCTTCTGCCCCCGACTTCGTCCGCGTGAAATTTCTTGTACCCCCGACCCACCCGGTCGCATCGCATCACCTACCCGCGCTATCACTTCGTAGGTATTCGCTTACAGTTCTTTATGACTTTTTTTCTTTATGCTCGGGGTCAAAGCGTGATATTAAATAGCCTATAGCCTTCTCCAAGAATTGGGCTATCAAATGCAAAAAAAAAACCGACTTGTAGATCCTGAGATACAAACAAACAACCCCCTACATACACTCTATAATATTAGTATAGATAGCATCATGCTTGCATTCTCCTAATGTCCAGGCAGAGGTGTATATAACACCCATATTTGGCGAGCCTATTGCCATCAAACGGGCACAAATCTAAACTCCGGGTTACCAGTAATTTCCAATGTAACAACCATGCTATTATCTAGTTATTTTTACATTCAAAATAAGCCTATAATATTGCTATTTCTGTTATGCTGGGCTATAAACGTTATAACTATAATTCATTATTAATTTGTAATCGAATTGATGTATGAAAACAATTCGTTGAATGACAATCATTTTAATGTAAGAAAGAAAATTGCTTGTAATACAATTGATAATATCACGTCGTTGTTGTAACACCTGTTGGTGAAATGAAAATAATTCATTGTTTTTTTCAGTTAAAATATAGTTTTTTTTATTCTATTACCCTTCTTCTTCTTAGCGTGTCGATAGCAATCTAAATGTACTCGGCCCAGAATTCGGCTACTTAAAAATATAACACAGGTATGTACTGTGAAAGCTTTACTAGCCCTCAGTACCGGGACGAGAAAACGAAACCACAGTTTCTCATATTATTTCAATCATTATTCCTAGAAGATGGTTCTACGTTTTTACATTTTTATCCTTGTCACTTGGCTTGTAAACCAAATCTCATGCCTACCGTTGTTTTTTCTATTCATTTTATAAATCAATGTTTATTATAAGTCCTTGCGTATTTCTATACTTTTCAAAGTATTCATAAAGTAGAGATTATAACCTATTTGGTGCTTACATACAACCTATTTATTTTTTATTTATTTGTATAGTAGGTTAGTTAGTCTTTTATTTTAGTATCTAGTGTATATAGTTATATTGTAATTATGTGTGTACAGGAATTAATACTTACGAAATAGACAATTTAAATTTACGCACTAAATAGGCTATAATCTCTACATACCTACTGGGAATTGTGAAACTCTTTAAAAAAAAAAATTTAACTAGGATTTTTGAAAGGGCATTAGTTCATAAGTCTATTTATGACCCCCAAAAGAAGTCAATACTTTCATTTATTCACGCCTACGTTTGTAAGTTTACGCATTGTATGACGTTTTTAATGATCCTCAGAATATGTCACGAGTCAACTTTGATAAATGAATATATGCGCTCTCAAAAAGCTCAAGTCACAAAGCCTTTTGTTTATCAGATATTCAAAATTAAACTTCACTGCGCCGAAAAGCAGATGCAAAATAAATAAAACGGCTCATTTTCGGCTTACTTTGTAACGAATATATGTAGTACGAAATGCAAACATCGTACAAAAGCGACTGTAGTTTATGATAAGAGTTGCTATCATATGCCAACTATTATCTTGGCTTTTGCAGCCATGTTGGGCATTGTTAAGGTATTTATATAACAGCTTTCGTGAGAGTTTTACGGTTTTATTTTATTAGTATTAGAGTTCCTCTCGCGACTCCGCTGCATGATGGCACTCATCATGACTAAGAGCTCCCTATGAGGTAGAATAGTCGAGCCAAAGAGTCGAACGAACCCGAAATAAATGTGTGAATGAAATCTGATGGTAACAGCCGATCTATTCTGTAAAAATCTCACGTGAAAACTTAGGTGAAGTGAGCTGTCAATAGTGTCAATCCCAAGCATCAGGTGGAATGACAGCCCACTTCAAGTCGACTTCATCTAACTTTTCCCAACGAGATTATACAGAATAGATCGACAGTTGTCTGTCGACTTCCTGTCTTAACAAATACTTCTAAACACCAGTAATTTTTCGTAGAGTGAATGTTTTCTGATTTAAACAGGTGTTTCCCATATAATCATTGAGGAACTAACTAGGTATTAACTAGGATAACTAGGTATTTCTCGGGTTTTCGGGTAAATAACTGAAAAATACTTTGTTATTCCCCAATGATTTTATGGGAAACGCCTGTGGCCGATGACAGACTATTTAAGTTAAGTTCGTTTTTGACATTTAAGTCTTTTGTCTTTGCTTTTTTAGTACAGGAGTTTGACATTAGGTACACCTGTCAATTTGGGTTTAAAAAACGAACTTTCGGTACCGTATATACAGCTCGCTTGATACACAAGGTTAAGGACAACTGAGGTCTCGCAGGCACGTTTATAAATCACGATGACACAGCTTATAGGGCTGGATCAATTCTACAGCCATTGTTGTGTAATAACTGCCGACAATGGCTCATTGTTTGAACTTGTCCTGCGTTACTAGTGAATAGACAGTTTTGCTTTTGTATTAAGTTTTATTACGTTATTAAAGCCAATGCGTAGTAGTGTGCCTGGCTTTAAAGGTCTTCGAAATAATTACGAGTTGATCTTCATAAGGGGCTTCAATGATGGTGGTTGGGTCGATCTTCGAAATTAAATTGGTGACAATGGAAAATAGTGTTAACTTGACGATTCACAGAAATACACCTCTAGTAAAATTTTGTGATAATTACCAAATTTTCATGAAGCCTTTTCATAATTTCGAATACGCAGAAAATTCGATTAACCGCTACAGTGAACTCTGTCCATTTTATGAGGAATTCATTAAAATAAATTTCAAATTTATTTTTACTTTTACGTCAGATTTTATGTTAATCTCTTCGAAAACTAATACGCGAGAGCAATGACAGTAATCCCACGCAGTCAGGATTACGAACAATAAATTCTTCGTATACATTTTTTGGACAGTTGATCCCTTATTCTTGGTATCTCAATTATTCCGAGATAAACGCGAAACCCAGCGAGTGTGCCTGAAGCGGCAGATAAACAAATAAATAAAAATGACATACAAACAACTATTGAGTTTGAAATACGACGACATTAAAGCCAGCCTTCGTATCTATCTTTGTGTTTTTGATGTTGACGACACGTTGATGGGTTTAATAAGTCAATGTACTGCGAATTAAATTGGGGGCTCGTGGCTAAATGATAACAACCACACGGGTCGATCGAAGGTTAAGCTACGCTTGCCGCGCTCAGTTCTTGGATGGGTGACCATCCATTACATATCGATAAGCCGTTTTTCCCGGTAGTCATTCGTATATCTTTGACAGTCGTTACGGGTAGTCAGAAGCCCAAAAGTCTGACAACCAGTCTTACCAAAGGATATCATACTACCCAGTAACTGGGTTGTGGAAGTCAGATAGGCAGTCGCTCCATGTAAAATACTTGTATTCAGCTGCTTCTGGCTGTCGAGTTTTAATAGTTTTTTTTAAATAATTGTTCCTCTCAACCAAAGCACCTGCCATCTAATCTCTTCACCACCCTTGGTTGACTGGTAGAGAATGCCTAGTCCGCCTTTGTACCTTTTTGTGCGAAAAGTTTAAATAAATAAATAAAGTGGAAGCTGACCCTAACATAGTTGGGAAAAGGCTAGGCCGATTGATTTAATGAGAATTAAATTCATACTAAGTATATTTACAGTAATTTACAAAGATTCATGCTCTATCTAAACTATAAAATGTAACTCAACTGTAGAGACTAGTTTGTAAATACAGACAGCTTTGCAAATGCTCCTATTATAAAATATAAGTTTTTATGTTTTACTTTTGGGATTATTCAGTGTGTAGTCCTTTAAAGCTTCAAGTCCAAATTCTTTATTAAAGAAACATAACACCACGCCTTAATTCCCCAAAGAGTTGGGCAGAGGTGTACCTATACTACCTACACTCATTTCGCCAGTTATGTTTAAGTCCCATGTAATAGGGGGCGAGCCTACTGCTGTCAACTGGGCACAAATCCAGACTCCGGGCCGTACTGAGAAATTTTAGATAGAAAAACTCGATAACAGTTTTCCCAATCTGGGAATCGATCCCAGGACCTCATGCTTACCAGTAGCGCTTGCTAGATAAACAAAGATTCAAATATTTAAGAATAATAATATACATTATTCATAACCAGTATTTTGCTGCCTTATAGGTCGCCATAATTAGGTACAAAATAACGCTACAAATTCCTATTTACTCCAAAAATTTCATACCCCAATTACATCCGCTTGACAAGCCCTATTAGGGAAAGGTCAGCACTAGTTGGGTTATGCCCTAATGATACACAAGTACCTACATAAGGGCAGGGGTTTAACTTTGGATAGCCACGAATATAGGTAACAAGAGAAGTAATGCCACGGTAATAGAATAACATAAGAGATATTTCATTATATTGTAAGGTAACATTAATAATGAACGTCGTTCAGGTCAAATGGTAAGGTCTTTCGGCATGTAGGTAACTCAAAGACGTTGGTATAGGAAAAATAGTTTTATTTATAATGCATCCGAAAAAGTAACGTTCTTTTCGTAAAGGTCCAATGAGGTTTATTAATAGTAGGAAACGAAGCCGATCTCATTTGCTATTTAGCAACACTATATTATATTGTAAAACATTTTACAAGAGTAACGGTGGAGTTCCTTGCCCATTCTTCTCCATATGAAACTACCTTCTGGAAGGGGCAACTAGAATCAATTAATTTTTTTTTATGACGTTCAAAAGTGCCTATTTGAAATAAATAATTTGACTTTGACATTAAAATAGTAGCAATCTTCTTTAGTATGTAAGGTGCTTTCTCTTCAAGTAGCGTTCATTTCTTCCACCCTGTACCGATACGTTAATGTAATGAAATGTTATAATATTCCGACATGATATAATGTGTCGTTGGGTAGTGACATATCTGTTCACATCCAGCCATCAGAGGCCAATTTCCGTGACGTCAATTCGTCAATTTAGAGGATAATTTTCCTCATTCTCGCTTTCCTGTGGCAGTTTGGAAAAACATTTTCTGTTGAAGCTGTATATTATTTAAGTTTTTCTGAGAATGGTATTCATTTTCATTGCAATATGCTGCATTTTTATATACCAATATTGTTTATTTTAAATACTTAATTCAAAGATTTAAGCGATATTAGGTGTACTTATTTTTGTTCGAGAAACTTTTAAAAAGAAACAAATATATCAGCTAGACTTTCGTTTCTAAATCTAAAATGACGTTGGATTTTATTTCAGGCTAACTGAAAAATTCGAGGTGTTACCAATAGCTCAATACACCCGCACCCTAATTGCGTAACACACTATCAATCTCAATTTGAATAATTTTGAAGGATATTGCTAATCCATTGAGTCATGTATTCGAAAAATGTGTCTGCTCAACAACTTAAATAACGCAATGAATGTTGTTGAACTGTCAAAATGAAACCCATTGCTACTGATAGTCCGTTACGCAATTACCCCGCCGGTTTCTAAATTGAATATTTGAAATTGAGAACTTGTCAAACTCCGCTTTAGCATTACTTACAGATATCACACCTCCGCCGCGAAACCATCACAGCGAAACCGCAGTAGTTCCACCACGTCTTATCCGCTGTAGGACAAGCGGAACAGAAGCGTTTGCAAAATGGATGTTGATTTACGGAGAAAGTAATCCAAAACGGCCAAAGCAGACCTACATTGTATTTACTAAGTCGAAAGCGAGACATTTTGCCCCGTTTGCTACAACTTACCTAGGGTTCGATAATGTTCCGTTACTCGAATCGCGACATAACGTAGTGATGTTTTACAGCGGAATCCGTTTAGCGATTTCACATCATTATTTTTGCGTTGGAGGCTAGGACTACGGCTAGGGCCTGAGCACACCACCGACCCAAAAATAATGATGCTAAGGATTTATTAAGGCGAAAGCCTGTGAAATTCAAAATACTCGTATGTTGCAAAAAACGTAAAAAATGTTGTATCTATTTCGCGGGCTACATAAAAGGAATCACCTTAATTAATGGTAAAATGGGGTTTAACAATGACAAGTTCTCTCATCTTAAAATCTCTACTCAGAAATCAGCAGTAAGAAATTGATTCATCTTCCCTTCATCTCCCTCAAACTACATTCATTTGTTTTGTTGGCTAACGTTCACACAACTCATCTTTTGTTACACTTCACCTCAGAAAGCTGAAACCTTCCACGAGTACCCACCGTACCTACATAGTACTACGTACCTGAACCTATGTAGGTTCAGGTTCATATGAGAGAAACAATTACAACCACCGCTACATGAAACCTCTCGCGCCAGCGCAAACCTCAAAGCGATTACGTTCAACTTGAGACTTGAAGCTTTAACGCATTGTTGACTTCCTTGAAAGTAATGAGTAATGCTTTGAAGTAATATTTAAAAGGAACTGAAATATCAAATGAGTAAAATGTTTAGAGGATAAAAACGTTTAAATTAATGACTTACTTTGAAAACCTTATGTAACCTTTTTTGTGATTAAGAGCCGTTTTTCCCAACGCCAGATAATTTTATTCGAGGAATAATTTTGAATTTTTGACAGTTCTTCCATACAAAATCTGTCAAACATTAATTTTATTCTACAAATATAAATTATCTATCGGTGTTAAATAAGCCCACAGGGTTGATTTTTCGATCGACAGATAATTTATATTGGAATAAAATTAACTTCTGACAGTTTTTGTATGGAATAACTGTCAAAAATTCAAAATTATTCCTCGGATAAAATTATCTGGCGTTGGAAAAATCAGTCCTAAGTGTCATGGAATTATTTAAAAAAAATTTCATAAAATTTAATTTCCTTGTGGTAGATTTATTGCCTATTCCGTATGGTTTTCGGCGAAGGTAAAGTATGATATCAGCCTCTTCTAGTTAAGCTATCATGTTAAAATAAGGTTAGAGAACGCACGTGCCTCCTACCTACAAGTCTTAATAACGATCACTGCGTTAACCAATCCAGAACGGTTGGTTAAAAATTGACGTTTACGCCAAAATATTCACGTTTGGTAGAAACGAAACGTATCTATAGGTATCGATATCTCCTTCGACCAGTCTTACCAAAGGGTATCGTGTTACGCGGTAATTGGGCTGTGGAGGTCAGATAGGCAGTCCTTGTAAAATATTGGTATTCACCTGCATTATGTTAGACTAGAAGCCGACCCCAATATAACTGGGAAAAGACTAGGCAGATGATCACCCTCGACCATTTTTATATACACTCACACTTACACTCACTCACACACTCACACATACAGAATCACTCACCAGTGTACTCTCGTGCACGCGCACGCACACGCACAAATGTTCTACATAAGTAAATAAGTAGCTTAATTTTAATTTTATTTTACTGTTTATTTTATTACCATATTATATTTTTTACGAGTTCACTATATAGCACGTTCGAATTTTTATTTTTTATGTAACCGATCTTGGAAGGCGCTGGTGTCTGTAATACAATGATTTTCATTCATTAGTACAGGCACCAACGATACACTTTTTTCTGTAATGCTCATTTTTAGTTGGAAAATTGTTTTTGTGAACCTAAATGGTGTTTTTCCTGAAATAAAAATTTTTGTATTATTATTATTTTTTGAAGCAGTCATTGGAAGGTATTCAGCAGCGGTCGTTTGTGGGCTAACTGATGGTGAAAATTTGTCTTACCCCAGGCAAGCAATTCTTGGTAAATAGTGCTTTCGCCTCTACCCAACCTTTCGGCGAAAACCAGCATATACGTGCCACTATTATTAGTTTGACTAACCGGTTCAGAAATTCGGTTTATCATCAAAGGTTAGTTCTAAGAACGTTATACAGATCAATAGAGATCATAGGGATGCCCAGAACTAATTAGTCAATTAATTTGACACGTCATCCGAGCATATGAAACAATCGGACCAACATGGCGGACACAATGAGGAGCTCTGGTGACGATATTAGTCGCAATACGATAACTGTAATAAATAATAATCATAGGGGTAATTAAATTTAATTGTTGGTTATGTTAACTAGGGTTATTATTGGGCATTTTAGCAGAATAACGATGATAATTTGTTTCCAAAACAAGCGAATTTTTGTTTAATCATCATCATCATTGCCATTGTTGTCATTGCTCGCTTTTATGCTATGCTCCCTGCGGGGTAATTGCGTCACACACTATCAGTAGCAATGGGTTTCATTTTGACAGTTCAACAACATTCATTGCGTTGTTTACGTTTTGAGAAGACAAATTTTTCGAACTTATGAAGCAATGGATTAGAAATATCCTTCAAAATGATTCAGATTGAGATTGATAGTGTGTTACGCAATTAGGGCACTTAGAGTGCCGTGCGAGGCCAATCCGTCTTCGCCGCGATCTCCTGTATGTCGTCCTGGCCATTGGCCTGTCAACGCTCCTTCTATTTTTTCTCGGCAACCATTCCGTTAGGGCTAAATAACCCTTGAAAAAGATTTTGTTTAGGTATAACAAAAAATGAGAGATTTGTAAGTGCAAATTTTCTATAAACCGGCATTGGTTTCATTTTAAACTTCAAATACATATACCTAAAGAAATCCTCACAAAACAGCTTAAATGCAGAAGAAATTTGCGAGGAAGCTACCAACTTAACATAATATACAAGACGTTCCCTACTAGGTTACCAACCTAGTCAAAATCAAGTGGTATTGACTCCCCAGTCACATTTATGTCAATACGGAGTGTTTACAGTGTGTCGTGAACTCGACCAGCATTTTACTTCGGTGAACGTACTAACAACGAATAGTCCGAATAAATCCATCAGGTATTGGAAACATCTAGGTTTACTTGTGAGTCAGTTGCAATCGAAACGATCATCCGGATCTTCTCCATAGGAAACGAAAACGATCAATTGGAACCTAACGTTTCATAAGTGACCATGTATTTTTTTATGTGAAATAAAATATTTTGAGTTTGATTTATGGAAATAAATTAGGAATATTATATTACCATAAAATATTAAGGCTCCCGCAGACAGGCGCGACGCGACTCTAATAGGACAAATTCTATGAAAACTTCATTCATCCTTTATTTAACACTGCGGGACACTTAACGCCCCTCGACGTAATAACAATAAAACGCCTATCGTGTCTCGTCAGTGTCCTTCAATGCGTGGAGACGCAGCTGCTACATAATTATTTCAATAGGATTATTGTAACATCTTCGTTTGTCAATCGTTATTAGAGCCTTATGTTCTCAAATGGATATTATTTATTGGGACCTAATTTTATTGAGAGTATTTTTTGCTGGCCTACCCTCACTCCTGAGCAAAGGCCTGTTGGGGAGGTCTGCAGAGCGAAAACACAGGTTATGCTGTTAAGAATTTATGAGGAAGGTATAAAGGTTTATATTAGAACAATGTGGAAAAAGGAATCTCATAAAAGAAACTATATGTCACATCTTACGTAGACAGTATTTCATCTAGCCAGTACCTACTAACGTGAACGGAGGTGATATACCTTCAACAAGGCCTCTCTCCACCACCTTCCATCATTCGCGAGCCCACACGTCCTCCTTCCAGTTTCAATGGAACCTATTCAGTTCAGATAGACAAAAAAACAATTAATTTGTATAATATCTAATCTCTAAAAAAATACTTAAATCCTAAATTATAATATTATAAATGCGAAAGTAAGTTTGTTTGTTTGTTACGCTTTCACACTAAAACGGCTGAACGGATTTGGATGAAATTTGGCACATGAGTAGACCATGACCTGGAAAAGGACATAGGCTTTTCATCCTAGATCGCTTACGAAGTCGCGGGCAACAGCTAGTACTAAATAAGTAAATGTAAATTGTATGAAAGCTAATATAATATAAGGTGTTTCAAAATTAACCCAACAAACTTTAAGAGGTGCTTTACCCCATCGAACTGAACAACTTTCACTATGGGACCAACTCTTCTTTCTAACAACTAGTAGATCTGTTTAGTAATATGTGGATAATGTTGTGACTAGTGTAATTCTTACCTCTATTATCAAGTTCTAAACTATGTTTACTTATTTTTACACTACTGTTTGTTGTCCCTAAATAAATAAATAAACTCTGAAATCACGAAAAAAAATCAGCTGTTTCATACATTTTGGTCAAGTAAGTATTGAACTTTTGTATTAAACAGCAGATTTTTTTTCGTGTAAGTTGTTCAGTTCGATGGTTTAAAGCACCTCTTAAAGTTTGTTTGGTTAATTTTGAAACACCTTATATAATTCAATTCAATGTCATAATTGAAGCAGTTAATTGCACTAGAACTAATTCGTTCTGAAGTGGTAATTAGTACGACTGAAGCCGTTCACTTCAATAATAATATGTTTATGAGTTTACAAGTGTTCCATTTAATCGGGTCAGTTAGTCGGAATGCGATTAATTAATACGTGGGTACACACGGCATAACATAATGGTACCTAGGTAGGTACCCAGGTATTTTCTATAAGTACATTATGTTTTTCTTTGAAAGCATACAACTCACTAATTGGGTTAGCATTTTATTTTTAAAAAACTCGATGGAATACCGTAACTGTATTGTGGTTCCAATATTTTGATACTTGAAATATTCATATAAATACCTAATATGTCTATACATGAAGCTACCAATAAAGATTCTTGAATCTGCATAATGGGTCGTCGTTTTCATTGAAATTGAAAAATACTTTAGAAAAAAAACCCCTCCGTAATTTTTTACTTTATTTACTTTTTTTTTTGTGTAGTGGCTAGTAGTACACCCTCTGTGATAATTTTAAGTGTCTACCTATTACGGTTTAAAACATACAGCCCTGTGACAGACGGACGGACGGACAGCAGAGCCTTAGTCATAGAGTCCCTTTGGATACGGAACCCTAAAAGTAAGGTGGGCAATACCTTACCTTACCTTATTTTTTTTTATAATTTTCTTTGACAGATATCTTACAAGTACCACAGGATAACTAACAGTCAAGTACCTACTTTTAAGAGTTCTGTCAAAGGAAATGAGTTTCTGGGGTGTTTTCATTGTTTTATTGCCGGTGTCGCGCTCAAAGAGAACTTTATAGTTTCGAACTTTGATTGCAATTTATTAATACCAAAAATTGCTGTTCTTATATTTTATAGACGATTATTGTTTAGGGTTAAGAAAGGTTTCGCTTTTAAGAATATACGAGTTATACTTGTTATGTTATTATTTTTGTGATAAACTATATTACAATTTATTAAATTAATCTTAATGTTCCTACGAACGAGCGGACGAAGGAGGATAAGTTGACCTCAAACCTTATTGGCGAACATTAATTAACTATAAATTAACATAACATTTTTTTTTTTAGATTTACAAACAGGTCAATAAAACAACATGGTTTCACTTCAAATAAAATCAATCAATCAACATGCATGCATGAACTAACGCCTACTACCCATGATTGGGAGGGATAGGCAGCAACTAGAGAACGCCACCTGCTGGGATCCTTACTTACTCCTCAATCAATTAAATTAATGTTTATTTATGTGTAGCGCTATCTACAACGCCACATGCGAACAACGCGTCATACTGACGTCACGCAAAATCCTGCATCTCGCAAGCAGAGTTTACCGCGCAACTAGCATAGATACAACGCCCCGACGTGAATCATCGGGCAGTTGCCGGCAGACACAACACCCATCTGGTCGGAGGATTCTCCCTTTTCTACAGAGGATGGGTGAACTTTACACCCTGTTTCTCATACCTCTATATATGCACACAGATTATAAGGCTATCATAGATACACACACACACACACACACAGACTGTTTGAAACTTAATCTATAAAGTTTGCCTATTCTAGCATAGGTAAGTAAGCCCTAGTTAACGCTATCAACGAGCTAAGTACTGGAATGTTCTAAAGCCTAGGTTGGCTAAAAGCATAACGCAGCTTGCAAGGGATAATCCAGGTAATAAGTCTGCCTAATCCTGCCCGCCATTATTAAGGGTACGCACGCACGGACAGCCTTTATTAACATTCATAAAGTACCTAATCTTAGACTCCCTGATATTACAGCGTAAATTTAAAAGTTCTACGCTTTTATAAAATATGAATATACTCGTATTATGCTAGAAATAAATGCAAATGGAGTATCGTGCTCTTTTTAGGGATTCGTTGTTAAATGATGAATCTTTATTAACTCATATATATTCTGTCTGTTCGTCTGTCACAAGAATAGCCTCCCGACCGATTTCGGTCCCGGTGGCCAATCTCAGCGGTGATTAGCCAGGTACGCAGGAGATATTATAGTGCACACACAAGTGTGTGCGCAAACACAGGTGCACTCTCTGTTCCTTTAATCTCCCGGAGCGAACGGCTTTTGTGCTTTCCGAGGCACGGGAGTACTAAACCGCCAACTTCCAAACTTTGGGCTGTTACTAAGAAATTCCTAATGAAAAACCTAATAACACTTTTGACCGACCCGGGAATCGAACCCAGGACAGCAGCTCAACAGTCGCGCTTGAAACCACGAGACCAACGGGGCAGTCTTAGAAATACACATCTCAACTCATGAAATACCAAATTTTTTTTTTAAATATACTGGTGTCACGGAACCATTTGCACTACAAAACGGGGAACCTAGACGGAGGCAAAAAGGCTGCCAAGCTGAAATAGGGTTGGGCGGGTCACGTCAGCCGCATGCATATTGACGGATGGGCAATAATCTCCATCCGGTGGGTGCCTGAGGATGAACGGTGCCGCCAAGGCCGGCCCAGGAAGAGGTGGCGAGACGACCTAGACGCGTACCGCAAGGGCTGGATCGAGGTGGCTTTAGAAAAGGATGCCTGGAAGGATTTGGGGGAGGCCTTTGCTCAGCAATGGAACAATGTAGGCTAAATTAAAAAAAAATAAGATTACATAACAAAATGCACTAACCTAAGCTACATCTATATATCTATCTTCTCTATATACATAAAACAAAGTCGGGTTAGTTCCACCATGTATAACTCAAGAACGGCTGGACTGATTTTTATGATCATTTATTTGTTGGATTTGTGTCCGCCCCGAATAGCAGAATAATTAATAAAACATGAGAAAAAAAAATCTGATGCGGTACAAAGTTCGCCGGGTTAGCTAGTGAACTCATAATAATTGAGGCTCTTTATGAGGCTAGCGATTCACCTTTCAAAGCTTTTAAGATATGGTTTTAATTGTTTACAACATAATCTCATCACACAATAATTATGGGTACACGATGACTGGCTGGCACTGGCTTCCTGCCAGTGTTAAATAGCTTGTATATACGCCTTTTCGACAATATGATCACCACGAATGTTTCAATGAAGCGTGTGCACATTCACTCCGCATTTTAAAGTTAATTTCACGCCTCAGTGAGCATTACCCTTAATTACTACAAAACATACTCATAAAATGAACAGGGGCTGCAATTTAAAACAAAATGAAACATTTTTCATCACCGTTCCGTAATTGAGCAAACAAAATAACCAATATCTGTGTCAATTTCCTTTGTTTCAAAGAAACGACATGACACTACCTTTATCGGAAAACTTCATAACTGTAACAAAAGAGGTCCTATTCTCCTTTGTACCAAGAAGTTAAAAAGCAATATGTTTATAATTTCTCATTAAGCGACGCGGGCGCTCTCCGTGAAGTTTTCACTTACCGCTTTGACCTTTAAAAGTTTGTTTCGGTTATCAAACTCGCGCAAAGATTGATCAAATTGCGGAAAACGTATGATCGAACACTTTATGTGTGACTTTGGAAAGAGTTTTGATATTTTGCAAGTAAAGTTTTTCTATAAGATAGTTAAATAGGATGGATAATCACTTCCCGTTACCCAAGGGCTCGCTTTTACCTTGGCCAAAGGCATTACCATACAACGTGGTAATGCCGCCAGACTCTTGGGTACATTACCAGTCGACAGCGATGCGGATGAATTTTTCGACGCTATATTTTAGTTTCTGTATAGTTTTAGTTAAGTTAGGATTTAATTTTGTTATTTTTATTAATTAATTAGGTATTAGTTATTATTTGCTTATAGTTCATCCTTTGTTTGTAAACTCTCACCAACAACATATTATAGTATGTAACTTACATCAAAAACATGTACCCACAACGTAGTGACGTCGAAGCTTTGTAAGTAATAAAATATTAGGATGATAGAATATATTGGAATAGAATATTTTTTTATTATTGTTGTAAGTGGTTAATAAATGAATTTCGTGAAAATTATAAAGTAGGTATCTCTATAACATACCTCAAAGGTGTACAATAATCCTTTCCATACTAATATTATAAATTCGAAAGTAACTCTGTCTGTACGTTACCTTTTCACGCCTAAACCACTGAATGGATTTTGATAAATTGGCAAGAAGATAGATGGCATCCTGGGGAAGGATGTAGGCAGACATACTTTTTGATATCCACGAGGGAAAATCCGCGAGCAGAAGCTAGTAAGAAAATGAATAAAAACGAATATTCTAACATGAGTAGGATAAACAGAAAACTAAACTATGTACAAGAACTATTAGGTAAAAGTAGTACCTAGTTAAGTTATGAACAATATGAGCGGGATAACGATTATTATTAAAAATAGCCACTAACACAAATAACCTCCTCCGTTTTTTTTTGTCGGTTAAAAAGCGGTATCCTCATGACTAATTGAAAGGGATCGGCGACTTGCTACGAAATCGTAGCGACGTAGCTCGTCAGCTACGCCGTAGCAGATACGCTACGCAGACCCCTAAGTTTATTTCTGCTGGTAGAGATTTATTTACGTCGGGTTTTTTTGTTATTTTTTTGCAAAAATGTTTACAATGAAATTGTTAAAAATTTGACACAAGCAGTGTCATATAAAACCATTATTGATACTGATTATCGATAATCCTTTGGACGCTCGTTTCAGTGCAATATATACGAAACTTTTGCATGGCAGATATTCGAATTCATTTTCATCTGGAAATATTTTGAGATCACAGAAGTTTGGTGACCCAATTATAAACAGCACAGTGGATGAGCACCTGACGTGGTTAAGGGTTCGCTACTCACGTATTCCATATTTATTTGACCTCACGACATTTCCAGTTTGGGTGTTTTTGCACGCGAGGCTTTTATTTGTGAACGAACTCAAAATTTGGATAAAGATATCAATAATAAAGATCAAAATTTGGGAAAGTAAACTCAATTTTATCTTACGCCATGTTTTCCCCAGGCAGAGTTATACCTACTTACAATACACCCAAATTTCGCCAGTTATGTTTAACTAGCTGCGCCCCGTGGTTTCACCCACGTAAATGTTGATCCCTTGCGAATATTGGGTTAACTAGTAGCCTATATATTAATCCAGGGTGTCAGCTATCTCCGTACAAAATTTTGTCAAAATTGGTTCAGCCGTTTGAGCGTGGAGAAGTAACAAACATATAAACACACACACACACACACACAAACTTTCACCTTTATAATATTAGTAGTGTGATAATAAATAAATAAATAAAATCATTTTATTTCGGACAACTAAAAACTTCCATAAATTGTTAGTAACGTTTTGCACTTAAAATACTATTGTTAGTAACTTAAAAATACATTATATTTATTGTATTGCATAAGAAAACATTTTATTTGATTAAATAAAATGTTTTCTTATGCAATACAATACAGCAGATTGCCTTATTATGGCGAAGGAAGTATCTGTTGCCACAGCCTTCAAGATGGTGACTTATTCAGCTCAGGAGTGAGGCCTCTTTTTTTTGGATGATGGCATGAAATCCATCGGTATAGGTTACCGCGAACATTTCTGAAGCACTGCTAAAACGAGGCAGTCGCAACAACATGTAGTTTAAGTCCCATGTATTTATTTATTTATTAACTATTACCACGAGACCACACCCAAAAACCAATTACACACCAGCATAAACAGAAATGCTTTTAAACTGTCATATTTTGACTGACATGTAATGGGAGCGAGCCTATCGCCATCAACTGGTTACTACTATTTAATATTATAAATTATAATCCTTAATAAAGCCAACTTCAGCATTTCTGCGGTGGACGCTAAAACTAATTGAATTTGAAACAAACAAATAAGGCAATTATTTTGTTGATCGAACAACACGAAACTAACGAACAAAAGTATTGCGACACATTTTCGAAATTTGATATTGAAATAGGTAAAACCAATATCGTGGTTGCAAACAAAAACAAGACTAATTTATGATTTGTGTGTAGATATTCTTGTTAATTTTTTTCATTATTGTTTCATACTTTTCGAACAAATTTCATAACATAACATCACGTTTATAATCCCGGAGGAGTACCTTACTCAGGCTCTACCCACATTTCGTTAGTTATGTTTAGGTCCCATGTAATAGGGGGCGAGCCTATTGCCATCAAACGGGCACAAATCCAGACTTCGGGTTGCTACGGAAAAAATCCTGAGTGAACCACCCAATAACACTTTGGCCAATGTGGGAACCATACCAGCACCCTAATTGCGTAACACACTATCAATCGGAATCTGAATCATTTTGAAGCAAATTTCTAATCCATTGCTTCATAAGTTCGAAAAATTTGTCTGCTCAACACGTAAATAACGCAATGAATGTTGTTGAACTGTCAAAATGAAACCGATTCCGATTGATAATGTGTTACGCAATTGCCCTGCAGGACTTCATGCTCAGCGGAAGCGCTTGCGAGCGGCTTGTAATTATAGTTAATTTACGGATGATTTTTCCAACGCCAGATAATTTTCTCGGAGGAATAATATTGAATTTGTGACAGTTCTTTCATACAAAGACGTCAATTTTATTTCACAAATAAAATTTATCGGTCGATTAAAAAATCAGCCCTAAAAAAAGGTAGCTCTGCTACTAACCTTCTAGAGTTCTAGGCTCTGCTTTTTGATCCTTGCAATTAAGTAGGTACAGAACTGACGACACAAGAGATGAGTGAGAGACAAATTAATTTCGAATCGTGTCATACACATGATATTTCGTTTTATTCTAAGAAGTAAATAAATGTAATGATCGATACTACTCATTTATCATTACCACGTTCCAAGTTCCAAGAAGTACAGACGCCAGCACATCAACCTACTAAAATCTGTCAAATTCCTTTAATAGATTTTCAACTTTATCGCTAAAGAATAAGGTTCAAAGTTGATTGGGAAAATTTGACAGTTTCGGGTAGCTTGATGTGCTGGCGTCTGTACAAAAAAATGTTACACGTGACTTTAATTTTTTCACTTTTTCTTTACTTTTTTGCACAAGTACCAATTCAATCTGCCTAGCCTTTTCGTCTTCCAGTCTGCCTGCTTCCAATCTAACCGGATGCAGCTGAATATTGCGTGGAGCGACTGCCTATTTGAACTCCATAACCCAGTTACTACGTAACACGACACCCCCTTGGTAAGACTGGTTGTCAGACTTTTGTGCTTCTGACTACCCGTAACGACTGTCCAAGATCTACGAATGAAAGCCGGGACCAACGGTTTAACGTGTTTTCCGAGACATGGAGGGGTCTCGATATGTAATGGATGTCTAGTGTTTACCCATTCACAAACCGACCACAGCAAGCGAGGCTACGAGGCTTTTGACTATGTTGTATGTGTATATTTTTATGTCTTTTATTTTTTATTTGTAATGTGTATTTTGTTTGTGCAGAATAAACAATTTTCCTTTCTTTCTTTCAAGCATAGCTTAACCTTCGATCGACCTGTGCGATTGTTATTATTTAGCGACGAGCCCCTCGTAGCAATTTCACGAATCAAACTAAGTAAATGAACATGTTATTTTTAGGTTCCATAGCAAAAATGGCGAAAATACCTTATTCAGGCTGAAGGGCTAAAGCATTCTTAAAATTTTGTGGTAGAACACAAGGATTTACGAGATGTAGGTCGACGACGCTTTGTTAAATGTGTCTGAAACTCTTGCGTGTAAATATAATTCAGTGATTTCAGGTGAAGGGATTACGTTTGGTTTGAGATACGGTACCTATATTTTCTGAACCATAATTTATTCAACAAAAATTTTATATTATCCTATTTCTCATAAAACTTCTGTTTTTCGGTTTAAAAAAAATGTTGATTCGGTATTTTTAGTTATTTTATATTTGGTTAATGTTATTGCTATGTATGTACTTACGATAAAAGTGTAGGAAAGTTTTTACTTTGACACCCCGTAAATAATGAAATACAAAAAGAGAAAATGTAATACAATAAAAGGATAAGTTTCAAAACTTTATCATACTCTATTTACAGTAGAATTACTTTAATTCCGATTCATAAAACATGCTTAACAGACAGGTTTATTATATAGGAAAAATGCTGAGAACAAACTTAGCCATAAAACTTCTCGAAAAAATAAAACGTTGCGCCAATACAATTTTTTAATTTAAGAACACAAGGTGTTACAGTAAGGCATTTAGGTACTACGTGTGACTGTGGAGAACAATCAAGTATTTCTTTACAGTCGGCCGGTCGTGCAATGTTATTGGATTGTTCCATCAGGATTAATGGTATTAGGCCCGTCCCCAATTACATGGGACTTCAACATAACTGCGTAACCTTTCAGGAATTTTAGCGTTATGCTATGTATGTCTTTACAGTATTGTGACGATAAAGCCTAGATTGGTATAACGCTAATCGATAAGTTCGTTTAACTCAAGTTTTCATCTCAGCAAAATACTTCACAGTAACTAAATAACCCTCACGAACAACTTACTATCTAGATGTATTAAGAAACTTTGGTAAGCGAAGCACTTTAGTTTACTAAATAATAAAATACCGATAGTTATGATGGAGGAAAATTGACGGCAATAGAATATTGAAAGTT
Organism: Hydraecia micacea; assembly: GCA_914767645.1. NCBI lineage: Eukaryota > Metazoa > Arthropoda > Insecta > Lepidoptera > Noctuidae > Hydraecia > Hydraecia micacea. The sequence continues at coordinate 5,584,723 of OU611779.1, read as the reverse complement.
TCATTTACGTGTTACGGATTGTGTACGTGTGGCGGCAAACCAAACATGATGTACCTCTGATAGTTTCTAGTGTAGCGGTATCTACAACGCCACATGCGAACTACGCGTCATACTGACGTCACGAAAAATCGTGCATCGCGCAAGCAGAGTTTACCGTGCAACTAGCATATATACAACGACCCGACACCAATCGTAGGGCAGTTGCCCGCCAGACACAACACCCATCTTTATACCTCTATACTAGTATAGCATTTGTATCTACTTTGTTCTTAATTCTGTCATCAACAGGCTTTGTATGTATATGTCACCGTTTAAATATGTATATTGTTAGTTTATAATCTTCTCGCGCGATTAAAAACTATCGAAAAATTGTGAACTGCAACATACCGTTTGTGCTTCGTGCTTCTGCTTTATGTAATAGAGAAGTTATGTAATGCGGTATGAAGTGATCTACGCCGAAGCCTATTTTTGCTATGGCATATGCTAAAATAGGTACACTCATGAGCATATTATTACTAATACGGACAGTTCGGCAATAATATCTGGTTTAATTATTCATTCACAAATATCGGTTCTCAAGAAGATAGCAAATACATAATTATATGTGGTCATCTGCGGAAGGCATACAAATAGCGACACAAATATGTGACATAGACGAAACACCAAAACTATCTGTCAAGACAAGCAGCACCGAAAAATAGGATACCGCACAAATATTGGACATGCTTTGCGTTCTAAATATTGTTCAGGAGACTGTGATACCTGGTTGTAATCAAAAATATCTGACTTCACTTTGATAGCATAAAAACCTGACAGTATAATGTTTCGAATTTTCTTCTCTTATCGCAATCACTGCCGCACATATTGCAAAAAAGTGTGTGACATCCCACTGTAAGCATTAATATCAGATATTTGTGCCGCTGCTTGTATACGCCTTCCACAGAAGATCACATAGGTATGTTTACTGTCTTCTTGAGAACAGATATAAATGAATCGACGATCAGTCCATTGTAATACACATTATATGCTCGTGACTGTACGTGTAATACAATCTAATAGAATCTACGGTACCTACGGTACGGTATAAATATCGTTAAAATGGTTTATTATTGTGGAGTTGCAATATTTAGAAATTGGAGATAAACGTCAGTGAGGAAAAGAAATACGATAGCTAATAATTCCGACTAGTCCGATTTTGTAGATCACCGTTACCGGCGTTACCACCGTGAAAAAATAAATGGATAATAAGTGTATAGTAATAGCATCAAAAAGGTAGATAGTGTCGGGTAAGTACGAGTAATTGTGGGTTTCTAGAGGCACCTTGATCCGTGACGACGTGACAGGCCGGTGTTAGCCGTATCGTGCATACTCGTACATTGTATCTCTTCCTCACGCCCTTTCCGCGAAGCCGCGTGACTTCACAATATGAGCTGACCCTTATATTTAGGCCGACGGTTGCGCCCCAGTTTTTCAAGAGACGTATCGAAAAGCCGGTTTGATGGGTTTTTGCATGAAAAAATTATAATAGGCTCTCAGAAAACCGGCAGACGGTACAGGAAAATTGTTAAATAAAATATAAAAAATATTGTTAGCAGTTGTAATACAGCATGGATGAACCTTTCCGATCCTGTAAGGTAAGTCAGAAAATACTTTTTCATCCCATATATTCGTAAAGGACGACTTGATTCGCCTTTAAGTGCACCCAAAGGTGGAGTTTTCTATAAGAAACTTTTAACGGGCAGTAATGAGTTTTTAATCCTCTTTATAAGTGCGCCGTAATTATCTTTGCCGCGCACTTTTTAAATTTGGAACATTTTAGTGTTCAGCGCCAAAGAAATCGAACGCAAAACATCCCCTTTTTTAGCCATTGTGTGGCGCTCAACTAAATACATTGTTAAATTCAGCCGATATCGGCATCGACATTCGTTATCCGATACCGAAAATACTTTAAACACTCCACAGATTATATCAAACCGATACCCGAAACTCGATCATAAACAATTTTGCTAACGGGTTCCCGCCACGTTCGCGCGCATAATATCATCTGACAAAATTCCCCATTATCGTATCGATGCACATTTTGTGATGAATGAATGTTTCTGAAAATGGCGTCGCGTTCGTTGTAGCGTATTTACCAGCTGCACTGTCTGTTTATACAAACGCGTTGCGCTGCTTGCCAGGCGGACTTGACATTAAACGGAACGTATAGGCTGGCCTGAGACAGCAAGGTTACTTCAAAATGTAGGTTAAATGTGATGTGTGTATAGTCTTATAGTGTGTCTAGGTAATTTCAAGCATTTCCGAGCTTTTACACAGTCACAGGCCTCCACTCTTCGAGAGGGAGTGGGCTGCAATCCCACGCGGGCACAGTTCGGGTTGGTAGATGTCGCATGTCTCCGATTTTTTGGTTCTAGGACATGCTGGTTTCCTCACGATGTTTCCTTTCACCGTTTTGAGAGCAATGGTGATGAAATTATTTACGCAAAGTAAAGCGCCTACCTGGGTTTGAAACCACGACCAACAATTCGTAAGTCAGGACCACGGGTATCTATGGTCGGGACCTTACCACTGGGCCACCACTGCTCGTCGATAAAATGGTATGATGAATGATAGAACAACAAACCTATGATTTTTGATAAGGTGCTAACATCAATACCACGTTTCACATTCTCCGGGGTACGATAGAGTCAGCTAAGGGAGATTAAACCACAGTGCTATAAATAATTCCGCGATCAACAACGCCCCTAGGGCCATTCGTTATGGTAGTTATGGCGTCTTTATGCGAGGCCTAGCTTTCCGATTTGATATATTCATTTTTGCTAACAATGAGTCAGGAAGGGAAACAGAATATCGTAAAAGATCCAAATTCATAAAGTGACTTAGGTAAATATATCTACGACAATCCGCTTTATCAATACAATGTGGGCTGCTCAATACACACAAATACAATTACAGTAGGCTGTATTTCTGCAAATCTATTGTGTAAAAATTGTACCGTGAAAAACTTAGGTGAAGTGAGCTGTCAATAATGTCAATTCCTGCATGTCGATTCTGTAAAAATCTCACCGTGAAAACTTGCGTGGAGTGAGCTGTCAGTGTCATCCCACTGATGCTAGGGATTGACCAAGCAAACATTTATAATCATAATCGAGATTTTAATAATATTTTTTATGTTAATTCTATTGAAAATTTTATATAATTTCAAAGCTAGTATTTTAGTTGTCAAAACATTATTATTTCATGGGGGTTTTAAATAAAATAGCAGCACAGAAACTTAATGTTTTTTTTTTTATTTTTTTCCTAGACTGACTAGTCAATATAGCCTGAGGCGTGAGCGCGTCACGCACTAACAGTAAATAAAATCTGTGGTGTCTGGGAGAAACCTGTTAAGTCCAAAAACGTATTTTTTCAGTATTAGACTTTTAAGGTTCAAGTTTAATTTATAAATCAGTTTGGTAAAGTAGAAAAAGCCAACCACCGCTACGATTCTCCCACTCCTATGATAGTTACACTTATCAGCAATAGACAAAAATAAAATATGATTTTTTTTAATAACAACATAGTACCAAACTAAAAAATTACGAAAATGGATTCACGTTTAAGACAGCTAGACTAATGAAAATACGCATCGACATTGTTTGTTAGTTTGAGCGATGGTAGATCGAGTCTAGTAAAGACTAACAACGCTAATCTATTCAATTAGAAGAGATAGCCTAGTGTGTCAAGTCACTGAGTGCTAACGGTGTGCCTTGCTGACGCGTGACGGACCATGGTTAGACTTTAACCCCACGTAGTTTGTGTGGCGTGATCACTTCACTAGAACTAGTTACTAGTTAGACTGGAAGCCGACCCCAACATTGTTGGGACGCCTTACAAGTTAAATAAGTAAGAACAAATCTCCAATGTGATAATGACAGTGACTAACGCGCAAGCGCGGCGTGATCTTATCACTTCACCCGATTCACGACATTAAATGTCATGGGTCGCGTGAAGTGATCACTTCACGCGACCCATGACAATTAATGGCGTGAATCAGGTGAAGTGACCACTTCACGCGACCCATGACATTTAATGGCGTGAATCGGGTGAAGTGATAAGATCACGCCGCGCTTGCGCGTTAGTCACTGTCATTATCACATTGGAGATTTGTTCTTACTTATTTAACTTGTAAGGCGTCCCAACAATGTTGGGGTCGGCTTCCAGTCTAACCGGATGCAGCTGAATACCAGTATTTTACATGGAGCGACTGCCTATCTGACCTCCACAACCCAGTTACTGGGTAATACGATACCTCTTGGTAAGACTGGTTGTCAGACTTTCGGGCTTCTGACTGCCCGTAACGACTGTCAAAGATCCACGAATGACAGCCGGGACCAACGGCTTAAGGTGCTTTCCGAGGCACGGAGGGGTCTCAGTATGTAAAGATGGTCACCCATCCTCAGACCAACCGCGGCAAGCGTAGCTTAACCTGATTGATCGATCTGTGCGGCTGTTATTATTTAGCCACAGACCCCTCTACGCGTGCAAATATATTATTGTAAATAGATACCTACTTAGGTAACTCGCCGATGCCACTATTAAAAGAACATTAATGAAATAATATTACAAAATTCATCGGTTCAATCGACACTCGCTCAGCTCGCAATCAGAGTGTCTCCCGTAAAAATAACTAAGACCCGTATTTTTTATGCTAGTAACCCTTAAATGAAGAAGTGGTTGGTGGCAACCCTACGCCGAAGTGATGTTGCTATGGTTACGAGATTCTTGGAAGTGAATTCGTAATTCACTTCCAAGAATCTCGTAACTACATTCCGAATTGCACTGTAATCGTTTACAGCTTGCTTACACTTTGACCCCAATTATTCTGTACGGTATAAATTACCTATTATTCCCCGCATAATCTTACCACGCCGTACGGTTGTCAAGCGTGGTATTTTGACAGTTCAAACCGGTTTCGTTCATTAAATTGTGTCATAGAGAATACGTAAATAGCAGATATGTATTGATTATATAGGTAAGGAATTGATGTGGTTTCGAAGTAAAGAATCATTAAGTGGGTCATATTGAATTAGGGCCCTTTTTCCGAATTAGCGTGAGCGCGATAACCATGTCCCGTAAGTCGACATAGATGACGTCATGGCATGCGCCATCTTCCGATAACGGCGACCATGCCCTAAATTAATAATTATCACCGCGGGCGCTGTCACAAATGAATGACAGCCTGTTGTGCTGTTTTGTTTTGAGTCGCATCATAATATATTGCCTTTAAACTAACGTGGCATTTTTTAAATCGTGCTTCCGCCAGTACAGTCGCCACCTTAACAAAGATGAAGAAATTCGTGGTGTATACACAAATAAATACTATAATCCAACCATCCAACCATTAGTACCTATTCAAGTGAATATAGTTTAGCTGCCATAATAGTGATTTATCTAAATCGGAACGCTAATTACTTATGTGAGCGCTGTGCCGAGCCATAACTCCCGCCGCGCATGCGCGTTAGGTATCAAACTATTTTTTTTTAATATCCAAGTGAGCGCTGTGGGTGATGATGGCTTAATTCGGAACGAGCCAGAATTCACGCGCATGCGCGGCGTGAGACTCACGCCGTGAGTCACGCCGCGCATGCGCGTTAGACGCAAATCATCTAACAGGTCGAGGCTAAAAAACATAAAATTTGGGGACTTCGAACATTCAAACTCCACCACATGGGCAGTGAATAATACATCATTTAATTATTTGACGAATTCATCCATTGTCCAAGTTAAATAAGTAGTGGTAATGAATTTTTTTGATATCTAATGTCGAAGTTTCGCGCCAATCGTGCGTGTTTACATTTTTACTTTTCACAAATTTCACACACACACATGTAGATAAGATTTAAAATGAGACAAATATTATTGAAAATATTATGAACGACACGAAAATGCCCAAATCTTAACGTAATATTAAAACACAGGTCCAATAACACTTATTGTTCATTACCACTACTCAATTTGTGTTCAAAATCGCCGTCCATTATTGTTTTTTTTTTATCGTAATGATGTGCGAAAGGTGCTATTGTTGATCAAAGTGCGAAAGCGATAATCCTAAACAATTTTTTTTTTATTTCGATTGACTCGGGTAATTAATATGTCGAATATCGGAAATCGATACTCGGAAATTGAAATAAAATTATTTTAAACATTAAAAACAATAAGCATTGTTAATAATAATGACTTATGCTTTTTAATGTAATTTTAATAGTTTTTTGGACATTATATTGAAACTGAGTCAATACCTGAGGACCTTTGACCATAATAGTCATTTATTGAACTTCGCGCCGAATTGTTTCTATATTTGAATATTTATCTTCGGAATGCGCTCGCCGCTTAATTTTTTTTAGTTATTGTACAATTATTATTTTATTTTTGATACTTTGTAATAGTTTGCTACAGAATGCCCAGTATACATTTTTTTATGTAGGCTTAGCAAAAGATAGGGAATGATGATTATTAATTATTAATTGATTTCAATAGAATTAACATAAAAAATATTATTAAAATCTCGATTATGCTTGTAAATGTATGCTTGGTCAATCCCTAGTATCAGGTGGAATGACACTGACAGCTCACTCCACGCTCACTTCGCCTAAGTTTTCATGGCGAGATGGTTACAGAATCGCAATGGGCATCGGTGGGATGAGAGCTCACTTCACCTAAGTAGGGTCTCGTGCTAGAATTTGGTTCACGTCAATAGTGCTCACAAAATCTTGCTCGTTAGTTTTCGCTGTTCGGCCAGTGCCGTTTTAATGAAGTAGTTTCATTAGCCTTCAACCCTGTAGGGAATATCATCATAGCTATGCAAGGTACGAATATAGTCGTGTTGTTGGTCCAAATATGGGTTAATTAAGAATTCAATGGCGTCTTATTGTTGCTAGACCACCAACTGTAATGACAGGCATTGTTTACTTGATTATATTCAGCGAATGAATAGAAAGCAGTTAACCAAGGTATCTAGAGTTTGATAGTCAAACTACAATATAATCCTACTTTACTTACCTATTACTAGCTTCTGCCCGCAACTTCGTCCGCGTGAAATTTCTTGCTCCCCCGACCCACCTCGTCGCATCGCATCGCCTGCCCGCGGTATTACTTTGTTTCGCTTAGAGTTCTTTCTTACTTTTTTCTTTTAGCTGGGCTCCTAAGACTGCTAGCATTTAAGAGTCCTAAAGCATTGGGCTATCAAATGCAATAAGATTTTTTCAAATCCGACTGGTAGTTCCAGAGATTAGCTCGTTCAAACAAACAATAAAACTCTTTTGCTTTATTATTCGTATATAGATACCGTGGTCAAACTATTTAATACTAAATGTAGGTAAGTATACGGTAATATTTCGATTAAAACTGACGCTTACACTTATTCTTTTCAAGAATTCCTTTTCAAACCTTGGTACGTAGATACCTACTTCGTACTTCAAAATCGAATAAGCGTATAATTCAGCAGCTTTGATTTCAAGCACAATTTGTTCACAAAACTGAATTCGATTCAAGTTTAATAATTCGTAAATAAACCCTGTTCACACAGAATCTTGTTTAATGTGTCGGAATGAGTAATATTCCCTTTATATTTTACGAGTGTCTTCATTTGTAATGATTTGTTTTATTACAGAGTAATGTCATTCATAACGTCTCATTGGCCTTGTCTTGGGAAATCCAATCAAATATTCATAAGAATGAGAAATTTCAAATAACTTGGATAAGCCCCTAACGTCCCCAGTTTATGTAAATTGATTTTACCTATTTGATTTGATTTTGATACGCCTACTTCACTTTGCGCCCGCAAAGTTCAACCTTCTTCAACCCGATTTGAATTCTCATTAGTCTTGATTGATTACGATCGACCAGCAACTGACCGTTCGTGTCTCGACTTAAATAGAGCATCCTGTCCTCAAATGTTAGGCAGCAATTTTAGAATATATTACCGCAGGAGCATTAGGAAAATTAAACTTATCAGTCAAGATAATACGATTCCTATCCGTTATAGACATTAGACACATGATCTTAATTGTGACAAGATTCGCTCATTTAGATCGAGCCAAAAGCGTAATTTAATATTATTATGTTGACATGTTGCCCTGAATTACGGCATGTACCTACTTAGGTGTAAAGAGTCATTAATATCAGCTTGCACCGCGATAAACACGAACACGGAACAGTGTTTTTCATTTTGTTTATGCTTTATTTGAAGAAGGTTTAACGATGCACGTTGATACTGCTTTGAGGCACTCGATATGTAGTAGCGTTCTTTTATATTTTCGCATACGGCATACATTTTTGCTTGTAGGTACGTGTGAAATTTCTTTTTGCTGAAGAAAGCTTTGATTTATTGAAACTTAATTTTTTTTTACTCTTATGACTTAAAAATACTTAGGTATTCAAATAATAATGAATACCTAACAGTTCAAATTATTTTCATCAGTCCCTATAAAGTCACATTCATGCCTACGGCCAGTATCGTATAATTATCATAACAATACAAACATTTTAGAACTCACGAAAGTTTCACACAGTCTTCATCCGCATGATTGAGTTTTTCCATTCCTATCATCCAATTTGAAAACTTCGTAGTCTCAGGGATCAAGTAACCAAAATATTATGAGCGAAATTTTGTTGAGAGGTATTCATTTTCTTCTTTTGAATATTTTATTTTGTTTATGGTACTTACTTATTTATTTTCGTATTTGGTTTCTTTTGAGGTCGAATAATGTGAAAAGTTTGTGGTACTTAGTTCGAATTTTTGAAAGTCATAAGCATAGCCATTTCGCTTTTGTAAGACACTTGTGACCACTAGAACGGAAAATAAAAATATTATTGAAAACATAAATCTCTTTTCCAGTTTGCTTGAAATAACAAAATCTGTAAAAATCTTTTTATACTTTCATCTCAGCATAATGTTGGCCACCATAGATATAAGCACGTTTTTTATGTTTCTATGTTGGCCACTAGAAAACTATGTTTTTAAAAATAGAATCGATGTAATGGCGCTAAATTAAAGGGTCGGCGGCGTAGGTATCTACTGAACTTTGAAAATCATTATAGGTAAACGTGGTAAAGGTACCTAATACTATTATTTTGAGGTAGGTACTAACCTTTTTTTTCAAGATAGTTCTTTAAACAGGTACTTAATTATGATTGGTTTTTTTTGGGCGTTGTATTGCCTCTGGCATCCTTCATGTTCAGCAACAGATGCCTGCGGGCGGACATGACTCGACAAGTCGACAAGCAGCTAAAACTTTCATTAGTTCGTAACCTTTGCGAAGACTGACCTATATTATACAAGTTCCGTCTCAGGAACTAAAATTGACACATTGCCGCAAATGGCCGTCGTTTTGTTTTGGTACCTACGTCTCTGATGATTTAGGTCTAAATCGTAGAATAAGACTTTTTCTGTATTTTGTGTTTACTTCGAGATATTTAGAACATTTTTATGCTAAGAGTATGCGCATCTTTTATAACTAGCTATCAGTAATATTAGTTGCTGTCAGTGCCAAAATGGCGAAAATCAAATGTCTTCATTTTGTCATCGATAGTATGAAGTCCAGCGTGTTTGTTTATTATAGATCAGTGTTTGCGAATGATGAAAAGTGTCCGTCATTAATAGTAATGTTTCTTTCGTAGCTGTCGGCGTCCGGAGACCCCGGGGCCTTGGACGCGGTGGCACGGCGCTATCGCCTTGAGAACGGCAACTCGCTGGGGGAGAAAGATGAGGTAAGAATTCCGTTTCCATCCGTGGGAAAACCTTTGGAAAATGTGTTAAGCTCCTTCGGTGTAATTTTCATGGCTCTGATTCCAGGTTCCATACATACCTACCCCTTAGTGTTTAGATTGTTTATGCAACGGTATTTTGCTACTAATAATGACTAAGTATTAGTGTTTTCAAAGTAGGTAGTAATTTCATATCGATATTCATAAAAGTGTTGGGAAAATAATACGCAGCGTTAAACCATCCCCCAGGACAAAGCTGACCCATTTGGTAACATCGTTCCCGCGAGCTCAATTAATAAATCATCAAAATGACGTAACGACCGTAATTACTCATTCACCCTGTAAGTATGTACCTAACAAAAATGTAGTCTTTAAAAACATCTATAAAATAGAAATGAATATCAGCAAAAATGTTGAATAGCGAAATGAAGGCACAGCAAAAATCATTGTGGGCCTTTGTCAAAAGTTTATTGCCAAATATCCGGGCAACCCAGCCTCAATATGTTCAGGAATTTGAGTAGGGTATCCATCTCACACATGATTACATATATTATAGGTACGTACATCCTGCTTTACTAGCCATGTGCTGAGCGAGCGATCATTAGATATGAATAATATCGCATATTATGGCGGATATACAGGTTGTAAAAGGACCCATTACATAGCCGTCAACTACGCATTCTGTACATCACACCAAGTATAATAATATTGCAAAAAAATTATTGCTGGGAAACGACTTTTATTTTTGGTGTGAAAATTTTCTGTTTGCTGTAGTGCGCAATGTAACGCACGCAAAACATTGTGCTTATGGATGCATGCAACGATACAGAGATCGGGGGTATTTAAAGTTAAAAACTTTTTTTCGTAAAAAAACGTCAATATAAGTTGGAACTTTGACCGTAACCAGAAGGTAGTTACTGTGGTGCAGGCTAACTGCCCCGTTCGTCTGGTGGTTGCCAGCGCGACTGCTAAGCGTGAGGTCTTGGGTTCGATTCCCGGATCGGACAAACTGTTATTGGGTTTTCCATTAGGAATTTCTTAGTAACAGTCCGGAGTTTGGAATTTGCCGGTTTAATACCCCCGTGCCTCAGAAAACACGTAAAAGCCGTTGGTCCTGCGCCTGATCTCTCCCGGTCGTGTCGGATTGCCGTCCCATCGGACTATGAGAATAAAAGAAAAGAGAGTGCATGCACCTGTGTTTGCGCACACACTTATGCACTATAATATCTCCTGTGAACCTGACTGATCACCGTTGAGATTGGCCACCGTGACCGAAATCGATCGGGAGGCTATTATTATTAACCAGAAGGTTCCGGTCCAGTACAAAAAAAAAATACTACGACAGGCAGTACAAGTGACTCTCGACTTCTTTAAGTGTCTTTTTACACCCGTTATTTAGTGGCATCGGTACATTACTATTTCCACCAAAAAAATATATTTAGATGTGTGATTAGTCAGAAACAAATGAACTTAATAAAGGTTCAGATTACGTAGGTCTGTATTCACAAATTACAGTCACAAAAACTGTGGGCCAAACCTACCTTATAACTTGCACAAAAAGAATGGAGAGTCGACAGATGTTTCAGAGATAAATTTTACTAAGTTTAGAAGACACAGTCATTTAATCGGTGGAATAAAACTTTACGACGTTTAAACGCAGTTGGTTTAAACGACACCTTTTTATGAGTAAAAGGACTTACCTACAGGCGTCTGCTGAAGAGTAGGTATTCAAAGTTGATTTTATTCTTATCTGTTTATTCTATTGTATTAGGATTTTTATTAATTAACGCGTAGGTTTATCTTGGAAATTACTGACATCGTTTAAGGAAAAAATCGTAAGGACACCTGAATATAGTGCTGATCTATGCGACATCTTCGTGAACGGGCGCCGTCAGTTGGGGCTGGTCATCACATAGCTGCTTCGGCTTATTTTTAATTATTTTATTTTTGGATTGTTGTTTTGATACTATTTGCTGTACTTTAACGCGTACGTCTTTTTTACATCTTTCTCACATACTTATAATTATAAATTCAACATTAATGATGTAACTAATATTTTTGTAAAAATATAATTTAAAAGAGTGTCCATGGAGTTTCAAGCCCGTTCTTCTGCATAGGTAGGTACCTACGCTTTGGAATGGGCAACTAGCTTCATATTTTCTGACCAACCGACTTCTTGAAAATTCAAAAGTACCTGTAAATGGTTTAATTGAAATAAATGCTTTGAGCTCGAGTTTGAGTTTTAAAATAGTCTGAAATCACCAAACCGTCTTGAGCAAGCGTGGTGATCAATGCTCGTGCCTACTCGGTATGAGAAGAGGTCTTTGCCTTGCAGTGGGATAATAATAGACTGGTATTATTATAAACATGTATGTAGCCAATAAGCTCTATGTACGATTTACAGACAAAACCCTTTTGTTAATAGTAACAAAGTAACGTTACTTATAACTAGGTGGGTAGGTACGGATTCCTCAAAACATCTTAAAATTGGCATGTTATACCTACTACCTAGTTTAAAAAAATGACGTGAAAATTCATAAAGTTGCCATGTCGTTGCAAAAGGTAAAAAAAGATTTTTCTATTACCACTCTGTCAGTTACGTAACTACGTTCACGGGAACATTGAAAACTGATTTGTATAGAGTAAAATTCTATTTGGCAAGAGTGTTTTTGAAAAGAAAATTTTACATAGTGACGTAGATACTGAAAAGTTGAAATGTTGTTCCATTAAAATTTTGATTTTTAATTTAAATAAGTACTTACTTTTTATTTACGTTAAAGAGCAAGTTTTACGTAGGTAGTTTATTAATATTAAAGAAAATTTTAAGAATCTTAATTGATGGCCGCTCTCATTTTCATTTGTGAGCTCAAACAAAACAGAAGATACTAGTCAGCAATCAGATAAAAAAAAATTCTGAAAATTAGTAGGAAAAGAAACATTAACCTAAGAATATAAAATGGGGACCTGCAAATCAAATAACTACGATAAAAAAAAACATCTATTCAGTTTTTCTAGGATGAACTACCTCACATCAATCATCATATTAACCCTTCGTATCGTGGATCCACGCGAGACCCAATGGCTTTTTAATGGTTTCTGTAATTACGGCATTCAACCGGTTATTATTGTTTCTGTTTATTTACAGTTATTTGGACCTCCTAGCGCACCCGTGCTGGAAAACCCCGAGTTTCAAACACGATGGTACTTCAAGTATTTTCTTGGAAAAAGTGAGTATTCATTAATTTATTTTATATTAGGTTTCAATAATTTCTTTAGAAATTATTATTAATACCACCTTTTGAAACAAAAGATTCCCTAATTTTATATCAATAAGAAAATAATGAATTGGAAAATTATATTACGTTGCCTTACAATGATTAAATACAAATTAAATAAAGTTGTTGGTAAAAATAAAATAAATAACAGCGAAGAGTCGTTAACATCTCGCATTCTTTCATCGGAATTACCCACTTTACTGAGAAGCCAGAGGAAATAAGAAAATTATTGTAGATAATTTTCTTTGAGTTATCCACTTACAAAGAAGTTATGTTCAGTGAATGAAATTGAAATAGCAAAGCTTTGTTTCCCCGGTAATTCAGATTCGGCTGAAAACTTGATGGTTTTTATTCAGGAAGGCATTTTCATCCTGTTCTATCTCCATGGACTGATCCACGCATATCTAATCAACATATTATAATGTTCCCACTGCTGGAACACAGGCATCCTCTCTGTGAGAGGGTGGCCCCCCACGCGGGCCCAGTACGGATTGGCGGATGTCACGTGTTCGAATTTTTGGTTATAGGACATGCCGGTTTCCTCACGATGGCTTTCCTTCACTGGTTTGGGAGCAATGGTCATGAAATAATTTAAACAAAGTAAAGTGCGAGCTTGGTTTTGAGCCCACGATCTCCGCCCCCCCCTCCCCCCCACAACTCGTAACTCACGGCTATTACCACTGGGCTTTCCAGTCCACGCAATAAAATAACAAACACAGACACATAATTATTACGTAGCGTTCGTCTAAATTGTGCTCTATTCAGGCTTCTTTTAGCTGAATAGACGGCACTAATGAACTCGCGACGACAAAAATTACAAACATGTTTGCATAGAAATGTAAAAAATTTGGGTAATATAATTAAACTAGCTTTTGTCCGCGGCTTCACCCGCATGGATGTCGGAAATTATCTCACGGGAACGAACTACAGGGCTAAAATCTATGACCTACCCAGGTTGTGGTCTATCCGTGTGCCAAATTTCATCCAAATCCGTTTAGCCGTTAAGACGTGAAAGGCAGCACGAGTCACTTTCGTATTTATAAAGTATGGATTAGTATCGATATACTACGTACATATAGTACCTACCTGAAGCCATTTTACAAACAAAATTATGATGTTTTTAATATTCTGTGAATTTTGTTAGATGTTATTAATAATATATTGTTTCAAAACTACGTCGTGTTAGTGGGGGTTAAAAATAAAAAGAGAATGTCTGTTGCTAGAGCATTTCTTATGAATAGAAAATGTATGACTCGTACGGGAGCGATGATAAGAGTTCTTTACCGTAGTGTACTTTCTCGTTTAGTCTAGTCTTTACAAACTAAGACTGTGAACCTCAGTTCTGAAGTTCAACCTTTTAAACAAAGTTCGTCAAAACCGTTTATGATAATAAAAGAAAATATGGAGGATATGGAGGAAAGCTATTGGTTCACTTAAATAGTTATTTATGCAATTTTTGTATAATAAGGGTTATTAAAACAAGAATATGGGTTTGATAATAGTATCACATGAGTGTTTTAATACCTAATTATGTACAGTTGCATACAAGACTTTATCTACACCCATGATATGAATCCTATATAAAAGGTTCTGAAACAGTTTTTTGCAATACTAATAATTATCGAACAAAAATGGCGGCCGGCGGCATGACAATGTTCTTATTTTTTAAACGAGTTGCATAATGAAATTTAGTACAACATTATAACACTCGTTTGGATGATATTATGGTTACTATGAAACTGGTCGTTTTAATGTTGGCAATAGGCTAACAGTTTCAGAAACTTTTATAGAGGATTTATAGCATGGGTGTAGATAAAATAATGTAGAGAACCCAAGTCAACATTATTTTTATAAATATAATGACTCGTGACATGAATGTTTTCCAGCTTGGTAACACCTAACACAGACCATTTTGTTACAATAATTAAACACGCCTGTAACAAAATCAGGCCACACCCATAAACAGGAATTTTGCCATCATACGGAATTATACCAAATTAATATTCCTCCAGCCTTTAAAAAACACATCATACTTTATTAGAATAAATATTATTGAGAATACTCACTGGGCACCAAACCGTTTGTAGAAACAAATAAAGTTTATTTATTTATTTAACATAACATAACATCACACCCGAAATCCCCAAAGGGATAAGCAGAGGCGTAAAGACACTGATAGTAGGTACAAGCACATTTCGCCACTTATGTTTATGTTATGTAATAGGGGGCGAGCCTATTGCCATCAACCAGACACAAGTCCAGGCTCCGGGCTGCTACTGAGAAATCCGGGACGGAAAACCCAGTGAGACTTTTCCCTACCTGGGAATCGAACCCAAGTCCTCATGCTCGCTGCAGCAGTAGAAAGTAAAGTTGTTTGGTAGTAATAAGTATTTCTGAATGCAAGACAACAGCCCATCACTACTCATAGTACTAACTTAATTTCCTCCAGAAGGAAGTATTTATTTGCAAAAAAAAACCATTTATTACCACTAAATAAATCAATTCTAGGTAGGTAGGTAATTAAACCGTGTTGTTATTGCGTCAGTTGATTCAAGAATAAATTCTGTCATGTTGTACTTACCGACAACAATAGCGAGCCGTTGCAACAGCTGTTTGTGACAGTGTTCACCTTTTGTATTCGGGCGGATTATTTATTACGGTTAACGATTATGTTTCTCCAGCGAGGCAGTTCCTGGGATTAATAAATTTTAATTAATGTTTGTTATTTTACTTAGCCTACACTGTCCAACTGCAGAGCAAAGGCCTCCCCCAAATTCTTCCAGGCATACTTTTTTCTAGAGCCAACTCGATCCAACGCTTGCGGTAAGCGTCTAGGTCCTCTCGCCATAAATTAATGTTATTACAATAATTTTCCATTGAAATCTGAACCAAAGAATGTACATACTTTCATAGATTTCAGTTTGTTTTCTTTAGTTAAACATGGACTCGTAGATTTAAGAAATAAACCGTCTAGAACGTTTCGAATCGTCCGTTCCCCAAGTTTTCCAATCTGCAGAAAATACATACCCATAAGTGGTTCTCGTGAAAAATTGCTATTCCCGTCTCCAGTGTGTAATGGTGATGGCTCAATCAATGTCCAGGCAGACATTTATGGATACATTCTCTCGATAAATCGCTTCTTATATCTGAAGAGATGACACTAATCGAACGCATATTGCAATATGGCTGGAGATTTACATCGAAGTGCATAAAATGTACTTAGACATGGGTTGTTATGCCATCGTGGCTAATTCTAAATGAACTTGGGTACGACTCACAAACAAAATGTTTTAATCTTTGACACCGTAGAATCATAATAGGTATACTAAACCAGTGCACAGAAATTAATATGGTACTTTTCCCACGGGACTCCTCTCAAAATAGAAACTTGGCTTCCAGTGCACTTGAAGTCGAGATTGTGTTACTTCCATGATACATGTGTTCTTAGCGCTCAGTTTTGTGTGGCGTGCGTCGGTGAATCATACATATTAGATATGACAGCGAAATGCGGTGCTTCCCTGTGTAGAATATTCTGTGTTCCTCTTTCGGAAGTCGCTAAGTACCTACTATAAATATTGCTCAGTCCTAAAATAAACAAATGAAGATAGGCCTGTATTTTTTCCGAAGATAGAACATTAACCGCAGGCGTCAAGATTTTTTTATAAACAACTCTAAGAGCTTGTTGAACGAAATCAGAGTAGGAAGCAGGTCGTTTTCATCACCAGCTATTATGTATAAACGCCCGGCGACTTTATCAAATTTGCGTGATGTAATCATACCGTCACGAATCGCTGAAACATCTGCTTTTATAGCTTTGTTATCTTCACCTTGTATCATTCACTGAACGGCGAACGCAACTCGATGTAGACCGTCCCAATTACATTCAGTAAATGTAACTAATTTCAGAGCAACGACACACGTAGCTAGTAATTAGGTATGCCAACTTTGTACCAACTGTTAAAATAGTTATTAAGTTTATTAGTATGCGGATCTTAGCAGCCAATTGTTTAGCTCTTATCTCAATGTCTACTTTACTTCGTCGCAAACATTCTTCACTGTCAGACAAACAATCGATATTCTAACAGCTGGGAACTTTTCAACAAAACTTTACATTTAATTACTGCCACAAAAGTCTTAACTAAATACTGAACTGACAGATTAAATGTTCTCTCCGGAAGATTGTTTATTTTATTGTTTAGGTACCACCATTTTGTTTATTTTATTGATCACCGGAAGATTGATTAATGTTATTATTTAAGTACCTTATATTACATCTAATAATTCAACGTGATACACTAGGTACTACCTATAATGTAATACTTATAAAATTTTGTCTTGGAAATAGTTTCAGGTTACCAAAATTTTATTTCACTTCTATTTGTTAGGTACTTAGAAATTTAGGTACTAGGTAGGTACGAATAGGTCTACTTCCACTATTTCTAAGTAGGTACTGATAGCTTACACGACAGACACGCAATTCACATAGCACTGATATTGAATTCCTTCAAGCGGATACAATTATGTATGTCCTAAAGGGAAAATGAGTTTTGTACAACATAATAAGAGTGTCCCAAAGCCTGTGTCAACAACAGAGATGTCCACCGAACCTGAAACAATGAGTTTATAGCCGACGGCGACCACATAATCCACTCACAAGTGAATAGTACAGTTCACTCCAATATGCTATTAATTTTATTTGTCTCGACGAAAAGGCTAAAGTACCTACAATATATTACAATGGTACTATCTTCTTCTATCTATATATTATATAAATAAAACAAAGTCGGGTTAGATACACCATTTATAACTCAAGAACGGCTGGACCGATTTTTATGATCTTTGATTTTGTTGGATTTGTCTCCGTCCCGAATAGCAGAATACATATTAAATCCTTGGAAAAATTCACGATATAAAAAATAATGAAGGTAATTCATTTTCTGATAAGTACGTAGGTACATTTTGTATGGAACGGCTTGCTGATTCTGAAGCGGTACGAAGTTCGCCGGGTCAGTTAGTTGGTGTTAAAATTATGTAAGGAAACATTTTTACGTCACATGTGGTATTATCATCAGTTAAGTCCTCTGTCAATTTATGAATTAAATAATACTTACCTTCAAATTACTGTTTAATGATCTCGTAATAATTAGGTACCTTAATCTAAATTAAGCCTAATTGGGACGCATTGCGGATTTGATATTCATAACTTTCGAGCATAATCGATATGCAATAAATACAGTTTGTAGTAATTGTAGTAGTCCTTTAATCTGGCATACACCGGAAGTTTGAAACTCATCAAAGGGTAATTTTAACTTTTCAATGTACACACACACACACCTCGCACAAACTTTACTGGAGTGTGGATTATGAAAAGGCAGTAGGTAGGTACGTATATGAAAGAATATAATGCGTACTCACAATAGAAATAAAAGTCGTATTTGATCTCAAGATCTAAGGCAGCATAAAGGCTCCAAGTTATTGAATTCCTTTATCAACAAGACGCTTCATACACGGTAGATGTACCTATGTATATACCTAGGTATACTTATTTTATTGTTTTCCGTTTAAAGCAGAAAAGTAATGTATACCTTTGATATATACCTATTAAGTACGTTACGTGTCACAAATATTAGACCAAAAGTAAATAGTCTATTTTGAGCTCGCTTTGTCCCTTGTTGTTCTAGATTTATACCTGACTAAACGCTCACGAACCTGCTTACATTACATTCTGAAACTAAAATTCCAAATAAAATGTATAGGCATAAACATAAGTCTTTACAATATTTTCTATTTTAATTATATCGCCCTTGAAATTCCTGGAATGTGAAAATGGAAACGTGAAATCGCTTTGTAGCGTTGGTGTTAGAATTATCGAATAAAAATGGCGATATTTTCGTACTGCTTTGGCTTGCTATAATGAAAGATGCTTTGTGTGATTTTATGCAAAGTATTTTTTCATGTTTATAAACTTTTCTGAATCAAAGTAGTCGTAATAACTTTTAGGTTCTCCAGTTTTAAGACACATCACCATAATTTATGTATTTATTCTCTTGGGAAAATAAAACAACAATGAATAAGGCATCTAATCGGCTAAAACACTCGGGTAAATAACAAACAAAAACCTCACTGTGTCATGTTTATTTCCACATTGTTGTCTTTTTTCTACAGCGTACCAAGTCTTTTAAACAGTGACAAAAATTAAACCTTGTTACATAAATAAGGCAATGTACCTATAGCACAAATTATGTCCAAACATACAGATGATGATGAAATTACCATGTTTCGACAAAAACAACCACCATTAATACAATTATTTATACTAAGTGCTATTATATAAGTAGATATTACGTTTAGTGGCACTTCCCGAAATTGTTTACACGGATCCTAGGTAAAGTTTACTTTCTTGATAGAATCCAAAGTCGTACGGTAGGGGTACGTTCTTGGAATATAATCTGAAATGGCTACCTTTACGGTCTTACACAGAAATCTATTTGCTCTTGCATAGTGTTCGAGCAAATAATTTTCATTATTAATTTATAGCAGACAAATTTTTTCGAATTAAATTTCGTTTGCGCTTTCAGTTTAGTTGATTGCAATTTGCAAACATCGGTATATCGATGTTCCGAATGTGCCTACCGTTAGTTATAAATCCGAGTTTCAGCATTCCAGGTGCATCGAAAGCGATAATATTCTACCATCATAAAATGTTTACAGTGCATCAGAACTACATCGGAGTGGATGGATGCAGAGAGCCGTACCTGCTAAGTGTCGTGCAGGAAGGTGGCGCGGGACTTTTACGAGCCATCCTCTTCAATAAAATGGTGAGAAGTGCTACTTACAGTTATGGCACGCGCCCTTCAAGATTTCAATCGCTTTTATTTCGCACGTAAACTCTACGCCCTTTATCGCCCGGACAATAAAATTGGAAAAAGTATTACCCTTGATACATTCAGAAGGACTGTTGTAGCTCCAAATGGTCTTCGTGACAGAATAATTAATTTATTGGAACGTGGAACATAAAGTAGTTGATTTAGTTAAACTTATTTCACTTCTCTTGCTTAACACCATTTACGAGCGTAGTCTCTAAGGTGTGCTATAAAAGTTAAAAGCTAGGAAGAGAATTTTAATTGGAGTGCTCAAAGCTCTAACGGACAATAAACAGACTCGTCATAAAAAGTCCAGTTTCTTGATTTATCTATTTAAAAAAAATATTTATAGGGTGCCCATAAGATATATCTGCCGCCAAGTGCTTGGAACAGTGGCGGTGGACAGGCGCCGACTAGACCAACAGTCAAGCAGATTCTAGGACAATTCCCATCAATGGAACGAGTTGATAAAGTCCCAAGAGAGGTTAGTTTTCTTCTACTTGAATCATTCATGATATTATGACCTCATTTACAAATTAGCGATGTAATCCTTTTCTAATTTAGATAACATGTGCCGAACTACAAAAAGACGTTCTACTACTGGAAGAACAGGAAGGCTCTGTAAATTTTAAGATAGGAGTAATGCTAATGAAACCCGGCCAAAAGACTGACGACGAAATGCTTTCCAATGGTAAATATAACACTAAATATTAAAAGCGAAATACATTTCTGAGAAAGGACGTTTAAATGTTGAAAATGTTTCAGAGAAAGGCGACGAGAAATGGGACAGATTTATTTCACTTTTGGGAGATAAAATTCGATTACGCGGCTGGAACCGTTTCCGAGGGGGGCTGGACGTCAAAGGTAACATTTTGAATTTGTTACAACTTATTACACAATAAACAAACGGTAGAAAACGGTATTTTGTTTGACCCTGAGGCTACACGTGCCGAGGCCTCAGCGAAGATTATTGTTTTCAAGATAAATCCGACCACAAACAATCGTCGAAACTCAAGTAGGTACCTACTTTCGCTCACTTTTCGGAGTATCGAAATAAGCACGAGTTTTGAATACAGCCCAGAAAGTGTAGCTTCAGCATAAAACGAAAATAAATTGCTTGAATTTGTCTTATCTAGACTCATCTTAATTGTGCCTGTTGTAACAGGTGACATGACTGGCAGCCATTCCATTTACACGATGCATCAAGGACACGAAATTATGTTTCACGTCTCGACAATGTTGCCGTTTTCCAAGGATAATAAGCAACAGGTGAGCTTCATAAAATTATAATAAGGAGCATTTATCTAAACTTTAATGCTACGTCTCCTAATTAAATTCCTCGAACCATTCATTTAAATTTGTGAATAGGTACGAAATAGGTAATCTGAAACAAAAATTTGTCTCCTCGAAGTTTCCAGTTGTCTGTATCGGTAGATCCGTTTAATAATGAAAAGCCTCTTAAATCCCAAATCTGATACTGTAAACTTCAGTAAACTTGTGCCGTCGAACAAAAGCAGCTTAACTTACTCCATTAAACTTCGGGTCTATGTGTCTTTCAAAATATTTGAGGCATTTTTTCAACAAGATGTTGCATAACATATTTTAAGATTTACAAGTTTGTGATGAATAATGTTATTATACTGTGACACCCCAGTTAAAGTTTGTATTTCGAAATTGGTTTAGGATCTCACAGATAGGATAGCTAAGACCTTTGGCTAAGACGCACTGCGGGGCGGCGCGGCGCCCGGTGCCTCGAACGGCAGCCTGGCCAGCCTGGTTTTATGTGTTTTTTAAGTACTTAGTTGAATAATAAATTATTGGCGTCTAGCCAGTTTTGATAAAGAAGGTAAAGTTAATTACTTAATGAAAATAACTGAAATAATCTCACATTTTCTACGCAAAGAACACCACGCCACCGTAACTTTCAGAAAATGGTATCCACAGTCAACAATTAAGTAAGTACCCAATGTGTAGGTAATATGTTTTGTGGCTACACATTGATTCAAAATTAAGGAAAGATTGTAGACACTTATAAAATTTTTTGACGATATTTACCTACATCTTTTTGAGACTGAATGTACCTTCCACATTTCGACTACACTTCGGCAGTTATTTCGGTTGTTTTCTGTCAATACGGAGCCATTCATTAGTCGTTGATGGTGGCCGAATGTTTGCACTCTAATATAGGGCTAAAACTAGAACACACTACTCATCGGAAACACGACCAAAACAACAAACAAACGAACAGTGCACGCTCTAGGACTCTAGGTAGATCACCAAGGCCCAAAGTTTACACTGCAGTTCGGCTCTGTACAATTGAAACTAGAATCATGAAACTTCCGTTCAAAGTTCTGTACCTATTGACTGATTAACTTTTCATTTAATATGTTAGTTGCTTTGAATAATGGACAAATCTACTAATAAAAATAACCTACCTGTTTATATTTGTACGCCGTTAAGGCAAAACATGACTGTGCTATAATTTTATGTAACATCTTGCATGCCATGTGTGTCTATACTTATGTTTTGGACAAATAAATTATCTACTCTATTCTAAAGTATCTAATTTGGAAACCGGAGCAAAACCCACCCTTTTGTACAGTACCCGATAGCTGTAGTCCATATCGCTGCAACTTTGTATGTATTTATTGCAGCTGGAGAGGAAACGCCACATCGGCAACGACATCGTCAACATTGTGTTCACAGACGACTCGGTGCACAATACATTTAATCCGCAGTGCGTCAAAAGCCATTTCACACGTATCCTTTTATCAATATTTTTCAGTCTGCTGCATGCATATGTATTTTTTATTGTTCACTATAGTCGGGTATATTCGGTAGGTCAGTTTTGGTGGTAGTGAATTTTTTGTGGCATATTGCTTTTACTTCTGAATAAATTTTTGGTGTAAATATGAACAGAAATAAGATGACGTTAATGTTTAGAAAAACAATCATGTTTTCTGTATTAACCTAGTTTCTTAAGTGGTGTTGCGGTTCTATAATAAGTATGTTATCCAGCAAGATGTGGCTGATATTTTCCTTAAAGATAAACCAGACATATTCGCAGTAGTTTCAGAGGTGGAAGAAGGATACAAGCTGAGCGTATACAGTGACGATACAGTTCCACCCTTTGGCCCTTCGTTACCTTGTCCACCGATATTCAACGATCCACAACTATTTAGGGAATTTCTATTGGTGAGTAAAATTTTACAGGTATGAACGTCACGTAAGTTATTCTCATGATTGGCAAATAATTTCCCAAAATACTTTCGCGAAGTTTATTGCTTCTCAGTTCATTCGTAAGTATAAATTTATAACCGTCCAAAGATTTGGTATTTGGCTCGTTTCCTTTGATGATTTGCTTTCTAAAAATTATCATTTTACAACAAAGACTCGAATTTGACAAAATACAATTCAAAATCCCCAGGTAAAGTTAATGAACGGGGAGAAAGCGGCCTTCCAAACGCCTACATTTGCATTGAAACGACAACGAACCCTGGACTCGCTCATAAGGGACATTTACGCGGAACACTGCTCCGACCATAAGGTGGTAAGTTTCACTTTGACACGCACTTGTTACTTCAAAACTTTCTTTGTCTACTTCTTAGATTAGAAGTTTTAATTAGTCTCTCCGTTTAGGACATACTTGTGCGAAGTTTTTTTTTAATTAAGGCAGCGATTTAATCTGCACCTGGACCTAAGATTCTGAAATTTATCAGAACCTTATCATATTCTGCTTAAAATCATAAATATACTTAATTATACACAATGCCGTAAGTGTTTCATATCACACGCGCTTGTAATTTAGTTAGCAGCAGGTAGCGCGTGCAAGCATTTGTTGGAGTATATTTTTGCGCAGCTTTCTAGTTAGGATCTAAACAGAGCAGCGAAGCTTGTAGTATGCTAAAGAAATTGAGCTTCTACTTATAAAAATACAAAGTTTTAATAATCTCGTTTCAAGCACAAAGATTTCTGTTTTCCGTATTTTTATGCGCTCATTTAAAAAACATATTTTTTTGTTTTTTCGCAAACAAATTCTGCTTACCCGTGCATCGTTCTAAAAATATGTTTCTCTTTCACTTCCAGATCATATTCATATCATTATCATCACGCCTGTGAGGAACGGCTTGCCACTTTACCAGGGGCGTTGAGATTCAGTTGAATCCTTACACCGAAAATGAGTCTATCAAATCCCAAATACCTAAAAGGCGACGAGCTACGGCGGGCACGATTTTGCGACAGTTTCATTAAAAGCTGGAATGGAAGAATAATTTTCACGCATATTCGAACGCTTAACATTATACTGAAAGAAACAAAACCTAATTACCTTTTACGACTTCCTTCTCCCTTCTCCACAATTTTATCATTTTTCTCTCAGTCTTCTTTTTAATAACAAGAGTCATTTTTTCAGCCAATGCTTTCACGTCGAGCGCTATCAGACGTGTGGTCGGGCGGCGCAGGCGCAGGCGGTGCGGGCGCAGCACGGACGGAACATTTCTTGCATGTGGGACAAGCACTTAAACTTGATGCTGTGTTGCGGGGCGATGCTCCCACTAGTCTTGTATCATCAGGTAGCTAGTCTGATATCCGATTTTGTGGAATGGCATACCTATGTATCGAATTTTTCACATAGAATTGTTACTTACAAAACTAGGGAAAAAATCCATTGTGATTTTAATCCATGTTTTTTGGGTAGATACGAGTACTTATCTCCCAATTTGAGTAAGATAATTCGATACATTTTCGCATTTTGTTTTACTATTCGTATTAGTTCCTTCACATTAGCAAGATTTGTAGTTGTAACAAAATTAATGGGTCCAGGATGTGGCGGTTCCCGAAGAGCCCCATGGGAAGGTAAAGTGTGGCGCGCTGCACCACTGCCAGCTACGCCGGTCTGTGCCGAACAACTGGCAGAGGGACGACTTTTACTATCTACTACTTCCAACACATACATTTTAGAAGGTTCGTACTTTTTATTGCATTGAATTTTCCTGACGTTGTTGATCATTAGTCTAACACCTTAAACCTAAGGCGTTTCCTTCGAGATCACTCAAAGAAATCTATGCCTATTGTTAGGTATTGCAAAAATTAGATATATGAACTTTGAAACTTTTGTCCTTCTAACAGAAAGTGGAACAACTCGAGTAGTATTAAGATGGGAAGGCTGCGTTCGAGCAGCTCGGGTCAGCGAGCGAGCGGGTCTGTTCCGTGTGGGCGCGCGCGTGGTGGCGGGGGGCGGCTCCACGACCGGCGGCGCGGGCGGCGCGGGGCTGTACGCGCTGCCCATACAGGAGCTGTGCGCCGGCGCCTGGGCCATGCGGCCACTGCAGGACTGCAAGCATGCGAGACTTCCACGGACTAAGACTGCACATTATTTTGATCTACTAGAAACTGGTATGTGTAACTTTTTTCTCAGCTACCTACTGCTGTCCAAAATCAGACAAAATCTTTACCTACTCATCTCAATGATAAGAGAGCCCTACCAATCGAACGAATTTTAGTCTAGACTCTATTGAGACGGTTTTCAAAATTCGTAATTTTTCGGAGACCTGCAAAGCTATTCACAACCACTCGATACGCTTCTGTACGGTATCGAACATCAATCCATATTATCGTAGGAGTCCTCTTAATGCTGTTCACAAGTCCAAAACCCGAAAATTTTGTCAGATTAAATCAAATATGACCACCATTCTACCGACAGCTGTTTGCTGTCGGGGGCAAAGCAAATCAGGTTATCGCAAGGTGTCATTTTCGATACGATAGCCTGTCGGATGGTTGTGAATAGCTATGCTGGCAGCAATCCCTTTGGCTGACAATAATTCAGGAGAAAGCTAGAATAAAGACTAAGTACTTTGCGTTTTAGGTGAAGGAGGTAAAACAACATTAGCGGTAGCAATTGGTAGAAGAGTAATGCTTATGATTGAAGAATCAAAGACTGACAACGAGATGGGTTTCGAATATACACATATCAAAGTAAGTCAACTTTTAGATACTTCCGCCATCCCATTGTATCCAATAAACAAAAAAAATACATGAATATTTTGTCTTTGCAGGATATCCAATTAAGTGAATCTCCTATACTGATCAAGCTAATGGATGGAGAAGTAGGAATAATGGTAGTTGGATACAAGCATCATTGGGAAGTTTTAGAATCTGGGACAGGCCAGGTAAACCATTTATACTTGAACATTACTAAGAAAAACCCACTTTAATATGGAGTCCTTTTAATTTCGATATAATATTGATACTTTGCAGGCAGTAAAACGAGCAGAAAACTCAGAAGATAGCGGACCGCGTCGTGGAACTCTCGTCAACGCCTTACGCATAGGAGATGAGAGAGATGGACAAATTGTTTTATGTTATAATCGTAAGCATCCTTTTATTGTGCAAACATCTGCTTTCTTTTAGCACAGAATTTAAATGATTAAAAATATTCTTGTTTACAGATACGTGCCATTTTGAAAGACTAACAAGTAAAGGACTGGAAAGTGATAGCGAATACGATTTTCATTGGACAACTGTGCCTGCAGCAGTAGGTAAGGACAAATACAGTATACATGCATTTTTTTTTTAATAACCGACTAAAACCATCAACTCATGAGGTTTCAGAATCATGTACGGAATCTATGGTAACAGGTTGCGCCTCGATGTCCCTGCCACCCTGCATATCATGTTGCTAAAATTTTCAGTAAAGCCGCATCATGAATATAGAAGAATATAGTCTCGGCTTTCTACCAAATGCTACTGTATCCAAAAATCTTCTTAATGTTTTACATCGATGTTTTCCCCGTTCTTGTTCCTACGACATAATTTAATACATTTTGTTTCAGTATGCGCTTTCCCCTACATTATGGCATTTGCCGAAGATTTATTAGAGATACGACTAGTTGCTAATGGATCCCTAGTACACGCAGCCTGCATACCTGGACTGAAATTGCTTTGCGGGCGAAGAGTAAGTACCAAACTCAGCAAATTTTCTAATAATACATAAACTCATCAATTATCTAGATATGCAATTCTAGCTAATGTTTGTTTTTGTGCTCATTTGGCGCCCCATTACTCAATTTGACGTCCTCGGTCTAGCAAAAAACAAATAACAAAACCCAGGCTTTGTTAGACATTTTACAACTATTAGCTCACCTCGTAGGCCGTTTATTCATAGACTAAGTATATGGCAAGTATGTGTTTATATGGTGTAAGTACATACATAATAAAGAGTATTCTATTATATTCGAAGTTAAGACTTTGTTAACTCAACCGTGGTCTTTGATAGATCTACGGGTTACGTTCTGCTTAAATGTCAACTTTACGGCTTCTTGAACAATTTGTGAACATGAGGAAACAATCATCGCGAGGAAAAGTTGACAGCCTACTTCAGTAACAGAAATTAAGTTTCAGGATATATTCTATGTGGCATGCGCACCGGAATACGTGCCTTTGAGTCGGGAGATTGATCCGTGCCTCAGCCTACACGACGAGCTCGTCAGGCAGATGAGCAAACAATGCGGACCTTATTCTCTCGATGAAGATGATAATCATGATAGGTAAGCAATAATATTACTACCCTCAATTATTACTGATTGGGTCCTATTGAATGCTAGGCAAGACGAAGATGAAGAGACGAACTTGACTCATATACCGAAGAGAGTGGTCCACATTAGCGGAGAACATAAATGTGTAAGGTAAAGAGAGAGGGAGGCCTTTGCCCTCTAACCTAATGGTATAAAACAGAGTAAATAGAAGTATCGTCCAAATTTGAGAATGTAATTTAACTTTATTTTAAACATTGGACCCAGCAACCCAGAACATTAAAAGACGTTAAACTACATGCTTAGACATCAAAACCAATAATTCCTGAAAGTTCATAATTAAATTGTCAACAGCGGAACTTCGAATAATTTTCAACAGAGCTGCTAGCTTTTCCGGTCTCGGTTCTAATTAAATTTTCTCAGAATCTTCGAGGAAAATAACTCGAAAGTGAAAATGGGAGGAGTGAGAATTGTAAAATAGAACGAAATAGCATCGTATCTTCGGCCAATTATATTTAAAAATCCAGTTTCCTTGTAATCCTTTTTTCTGTTTACAGAGGTGACCCTTACAATGTTAACCGCACTGCACCTTCGGAGAATAATTCAGCCTCAAGCAGAAGCAGCTCGATTTCTTCTGAACAAGAAAACATTAGACCGCCACTCACACGAATGGCTCCTATCTCACCACCTACTTCTCCTCAAGGTTTGTATTTTCAAACCAGCTATTGTTTTTTTTTTTTTTTTATGACTTTTTTGTTGTGCCATGTGTGATGCTACAATAAATAAACTGGTTGGAGCAGGAGGTGGGACAAACGAATTAATTCTGCCAATCAAGTCACAAAAAAAAACGCAAAGATTCAGTATTGCCGACCAGAAGTTCGATGCTTCTTTGAAATTAAGTAAGGTCTGGGCGAAGGTCCTAGAATAAAAGACGAGAAAAGAAGGAAAATTTTGAAACCCTTTTATGTCTGTTATTGTAATTTCCAGTGCTCCCAGAAAACAGCGGTCGGTGCGTGCGCATCTACAAGATCCCGCAGAGCAACCTGAGCGCGGGAGCATACCAACGACAGTCGGTCTCCGCCGACCAAGTGGTCACATCCTACTTCTCTGACAGGTGACAACCATATTTATATAATTTTATCTAAATACTAGGTACCAAACAATATAAAAAGCTCTACTGAGAGCGAATTCCACCAAACTTTTATACCTAGAATATAAATTTTGAATTTTTGACTGTATTTCCATAATAGAACTGACAGACGTCAGATTTATTCCACGGATAAAAGATTTCTGACTTTGGTAAACTCAGTCCTAAATGATACAAAGTTAAGGGTTAGATTGCAAAATCTATCATGGAAACTTTCACTCTTTTTCAGGCCAAATAGCATTCGGCAGAGACTGGCAGAGTTGAGACTAGACAGCAAATCAAGAGGAGGAGGTGATGACGAAACTTTATAAGTGATACGTAGACCACCAAACTAACTTCGTAGCTTGTTATCGAATACGGAACCAGGTGCACAATTTTAATGTATGAGTATATACAACCGTAGGTACCTATAGGTATTGAGTGTTGAAAAAGTTGCCTACACACGACATAACTTTCAAAATTGCAAATATTGTCATCGATAGTTTTAGGAACACTGTAGAGAACTTCATTCAAAGTTTATGTCGTGTACAGCCAACTTTAAATGTCTAGATAAAAAATAATCTAAAATAAAAAATATTTTTAAATCAAGTAGAATCGTTACATGTAGACATAGTACGAGTAGATATTAGAGGGATACTTTTGAATGGCAAAGATGTGATATAACAAATATGGGTGATGCGTAGTGAACAAAACTATATTTCGTTGAGCGTATGGACTAATTAGCAAGAAGCTATTTTACGTTGACTACTATAATATTCTATCATTGTTGCAATATTGGAGATTTATCAGAAATAATACTTTATAACAATAGATGTACATTTCTCTTCCCTGCTATTGAACCTAAGAAAATAAAAGAATCATTTAAATATATATACAGTTAAATTAATTGCTCTGCACAAAATATATGCTCAATATAAGGGAAACATACTGTATAAACAAAATTATATTTAAACTAACAGTTACAATGTAGTTGGTCGTTCAGTGTTAAAATAATTTATTGGATAAGAAATTTTATGACCTAGCAACATTTTTTACAAAAATATACAATGTACAGTGTAACTACAGATACTATGTAATTCAAATAAATAATATTTATAATTAAATGATGAATCTCATGTTTTAATGTAATATTCTAGTCACTTGACTTCAACATGTAAGACAAAAAAGTGATGTAAAATAGTTCTCTTTAGGATTAAACGAATTATGAAGAAATGATTATAATATTATCTTTCGAAAGTCTATTTGACACCAGAAAAGAAGTGCCATCCAATTATTTGGTTATCTTTCTAGACTTAATAGTGTAAAACTGTAATATTTTGCGATGCAAGAGAATTGAAATCTTATTTAAGTGTTAATACAGATTATCTTCAATGTACATAGAGAAGTAACAGTAGTGTTAACATTTCAATGTATTAATTAAAGTTACCTATTTACTTGTATTACAGACAATCTAGTAGTGTGTTGAATGTTTCGATGTCGTGCGAAAATGTATATTACTAACCAAAGAAAAGAACCAAACTGATAGTCATAAGTTTAAATCATAAGAATGATTATGAATGCTGATATCACATGAGAACTAAAATTATGAGTGTACAATATGTAGTCATAACGTTTTGTCCAACTGAAAATGAAATATATTGTAAAACAGACAAGTCTTTTAGTATGTAAGCTTTTCGATAGTAAATTATGTAGAACTACCCTATGTAGATCCTTCTTTTGTTTCTTAATTATAATAAATGTATGTGTCCCAATAATGTATGTCGAACTAGTGTAAATAACTAAAAATAAGATTGTATTTTTTTATTATGTTTCTCAGTTTATGATTGTGTTGTTTATAGTTCCCTCTTCGACATAGGAAAGAGTTACGAAGAATGTTGATCATAGAAAATATTATAAATGTATTAAGCAGAATATTGGTGTATCATAAAAATATTTTTATTGCCATATCCAAAGTTATGGAAGTACAATTGCCTGTGAGAGATATTTGAATACCTCTAAAAGAAAAAAAATATAATGATGTTAAAGTAGTTCACAAGTTTATTAAAGATCTATATTATATATTTTAAATGAGAGTATAAATGCCGCATGGACATTAATAACAAATGTATATTCGACGCATTTAGTTATGAAAATGCATGCGTGTTATAAATGTATACTTTTAAATGCACATAAATCTAGTCTCAGTATTAGTGAAACGAGGTATTTTTTATTGATGTACATGCGGCTTAATTTTCCTAATCACCTGTTTCGACAAAATGTGATATTGTGTGAAACAAAATTAAAAAAAATTGCACATTGTATGAAATTAAATTTATTGTTTATATCATATACGTAGAAAAAATTAATGTATATTACTATAATACTTCATAATAAACCCGAGATACTGAACAAAGATAAGTGTAATATAATTATTAAAATCAACTGTTCCATTAACAAGTTATACCTACTTATATAATGTAGGGTTTTACTATGTTATTTTCTCTGAGGTTTAAAATAAATGTCTGTTCAGAATCTGGCGTCTTTTTTTATTTTTACGCTATAAATACACCTAACATTAAAGCTAAGTAAGTCATTCATAAATCTAGTCCAAACTAATTAACACAATATTATAAAAGATAGACTAAGAACTGCACTTAATTATAAAAATAATAATAATATAAATAAACACTACAATTGACTACACAAACTTGGGCTGCTGTTTCAAAGCAGTGATGTCTAAAAATCTAGGCATCTCACCTGGCGTTGGCGACTTTGACGACGGTGGTATACCTGAAAAATAAAAAATGATCACTTAACCGGTTGAAAGCCGTAAGACACAATTAAAAAGCCATTGTGTCTCGTGTGGATCCACGTTTAGGCATACTAAGGGTTAAATACAGCATACTTCATTCAGACAATATGATGATGATGATGGGGCTCCCTTTTCCGCACTTAGACTCCCATTTGGTCCGTTGTGCGTAGGGATTCTGGCTAACAAAGCCAGCCTAGCTCCGCCCACATTCAGACAATATCTCTACCACCTACAACAATGTGATTGATTACACCGTAACATAACATCAAGCTTATATTGATATCACTTATTATATTAGCCAGAAAATAACCACGGTTGAAAATAGGCCTCCAAATGACGAGAAACTGAACATACAGCAAATAGCTTGACCAGAAAACCAGTGATTGCAGTATAACCAAGGATGATACTGCTAGCCTTCCCTAAGCCGAAAATGTACATACCTTGGCTGCAGTGGTAATGTTTTTGCCTGGAGCTACGCATCCGCAAAACATAAGTGAAACGCCAAATAATTCGTTAACGTACAGCATTGCATACCTTGCAACAGTTTATGCCGTTCCATATAGTTCCTAGTCGCGAAAGACATCTCGATAGGCGCAGACACAGGTGCAGGCCTGGGCGCCGGCCGTTGTGCCGCTGCTGTAGGAGGCCCGTTCTTCAAGTACTTGGCGGCAAGCTGGTTCATCTTCAAACTGGTGTCAGTGGACGCGTAGATGTGCGGTTGATGGAGCCCCAGGGGATCGTCGCCAAATTTAACTCTGAAATTACGAAATAAAGTCATAAATTAAAGAGGGATATTCAAATATGCTTATTGTCACCTTTACAAACAGACATATGAATTATTTGTTAAGTCACAAAAAACATGACGCCTATTTCCACCGAAAGGTTAGGCAGAGGTGTAGGTTTCTATAGTACATCCACAATTTGCCAGTTATGTTTAAGTCCCATGTAACAGTATTAGTAAGGTGTTCTTAATCCAGCTCACTCTGTTCTGTGTTGCATTCCAGGCAACCAGAATTCAAATTCTATACCTCCATTTACCTTTTAGTAACACTAACGTTAGTCTTGTCAATCTGCATTTGCACAGTCTGCATCTGTTGTTTTGTATTCCTGTATAGTGCACTCGCTGAGGACGGCATGTCTGAATCCTGCAGCATGCCATTGACATGAGTCTGAAAAATATAATAAAAACAAAACATTATTAAAAAAAACAAGTTTGCCTTCTAACAGAAGGTAAATAGAGATATTGTTGTTGATATTACCATAACTTTATTGTAATAGGTCCATCCAACGTTAGATTGGTCATCACTACCTGCTTCAGAACTGAAAAAGAAAGTCAAATCTGTTACCTTTTTTACACGACGATTTTTTTTCGTGCATTTGTTTATCAACTCTCGGTATTGACCCGAGCGTTGAGAATCCAACGGAGTGCATCCCAGCGCGTCAAGAAAACACACTGTCGGATCTTCAACTCTCGGCGCTAAGCAGGTGGCCTACCATGACCTAATTAAAAGCGATTCAAAAACAAGACATTTCAGTTTCTATGGACGTCATGGTACCAAACAAGTATGAATGAAACCAAAACTTGCGACTCAGTTTGGGACAATCCCTGTCAGCAGATAGCACGGCCTAAACTGAATCGTTAAACTGACGTCATGGTACGAATTAGAAGAACAGTTCAGTTTAGGTCCTAAAATGGATCGCGTTAAGAGCTTGTGGTAGGCCTACAGGGCATTGAAAATCCAGTGTGCGGAAAAATCTCCGGGATAAATAATCGCCCTAGCGAACCCGGGCTTACATCTTATTTGTTACGCATTTTTGCGAATAGTTCAATTCATAGTAGACAAATCGTGACGACTTAGTGCGTTACAACTGAAGTGGAAGTCGGGCATTTGTGAAGTCCGATCCTGAGGGTGCGTGGAGGTGCGAAACACGCATTGAGTGGTGGTTAGGAACTTGTATTACATTTTGCTTCACACCTTCTGCATGCGCATTATTGTGTGGAAGGGACAGCATACTCAATCCAAGCTTGGAGAAATAGACTGCAGCATTTTACAAATAAAACAAAATTAATCAACCAATGGTAACAAGGTAATGATCAAACTTACTCGCTATAATCTCTGACATCCAAATACAAGCTCTGCTCAGGTGACATGTGAGGTGTAGCATTATCTATTTGAACATTATATAAGCTCAACTCATTCAATGTTTTGTCTTCATTCATACCAGCTGGTCCCGGCATACAACCATTAGTAGCAGCATTACCTTGGGCCTCAAACTCTGCTCTCATAGTATCTCCCACAGGTGAAATGCCATCCAAAAAGTTTGGGTTCGGAGACTGTGCCTTAGACAGGACCTCCTTTATACTTATTTGGGATCTATTGCATTGTATTTGAGCATTGTCATTTGTTTTCAAGATTTCTTTATTGATTACTGTTGAAGTGCGTACCATTTCAAAGCTGGTCATGACTCCTATAGATATTTTATGTTGTTCATTGCCAACAGTCTCAATAGCTACATGTTCTGTGGTGTGGTTATGTGCAGGCACTTGCGTCTGTTGACTGGCTGAGATGAACTTGTCCAGTTTCTCTTGCAGTAGTTGTAACTGCTCATTCTGGAGCTTAATTATCTTGAAAAGATCAGACACAGTTGGTTCTCTCTTCTCCTTACTAACATTTGTCTGTTTTTCAACCTCCATAGAATCTGACTTCTTGCTCTGTTCATATTTTTCTATAGCCCAGGTTTTTTTGTCAACTGCATTCATTTTTGGACTAGCTACCTGGTCCGTGTCACATGTGTTGTATTGGCATTGTCTAGGAGGTGGTGTATGGTTGCAACAGGAGCATCTGCTGGGCGGTGGAGGCAATCTACATGGACATTGAGTGTGTCTGCTAGCATTTTGAACAATAATATTTGGCTGAAACTTAGCCATCTGATGCTGAGGGTTTTGTTGTTTTGCCATATAGTGTGCACTTGGTGTAGCAATTTGTTTAATGCAATGATGACAACTACAGTCCATATTAGCAAGACTAGTAGGCTGTGACTCATTATGCTTTAAGTTTTCAGGTAGACTAATTGCTGCCATTTGCATTATTTCTGATTTCTTAGTAAAAGGATCATTTTCTTTATCTAAACTTAGTTTACTCAATTGCTTTTGTATAGGATTCCTATCCAAATGGAATTTGTCTAAGTTGTCCCTTTTTATAAAGAAATCATTATCTTTGATAAGCACATTAGGAGGCTTCACCGTTTTATTCTCAATGGAAGTTTGCAGTTGGGAATTACTTTGCGGAACATATTTTATTGTATTAGCTTCAATAGCATTATGATTTATATCTGTAGACTTTAGGACAGACCTACAAAATGTAGGTATTCGAGGCTCGTGGCAAGAAGAATCAAGCATACTTAGTTCCAAGTCATTAGACGGCGACCAGTCTGGCCCCTTCTGATACCCCGGCAACGGCGTTTTGTTCATCAGTGGATAAGGGGAACTATTGCTACATTCAAACAATTGCAATGGTTCATTACTATAAGGCAAAACCTTCGGATGACTATATAAGTCAGGTATGTTGGCATGTAACTGCCTCTCAATAAGAGGACGAGGTGAATGGCACTCACGCTCGTTCATGTTGTTGAATTTAAAAACTTTAACAGGACTCTCAAACCGAACTTTCTTCATTAAGTCCGTCTATTTCAAAATACCACTCGTAACTTTAAAAAAAATTAACAGTCACTTCGTAAAAACTTTATCAATAATTACATCATATTTGATTAAAAAATCTTATCAAATTATACTAAAAATTA
This sequence comes from Hydraecia micacea, assembly GCA_914767645.1. Classification (NCBI taxonomy): domain Eukaryota; kingdom Metazoa; phylum Arthropoda; class Insecta; order Lepidoptera; family Noctuidae; genus Hydraecia; species Hydraecia micacea. Next base: position 5,549,570 of record OU611779.1, on the reverse strand, counting down.
ATAAAAAACCAATTCCCACGTAAATCGCACAACAAACTTTTGAAAATACTCGACTAATTGTTTATGACATTGACACTATTGACAGTTTGACCCACAGAACATTAATACTCCAAGAGGTTTGACCACTTTGACAAAGACAAAAGAACAGAAAAGAACAGAAGAGTGAGCTAGTGGTGCACATTCTGCACAATGAATCGGATCGTAACAAGGCAAGCGATGGAAAGAATGCGTGGTGGCACCATAGAATTAATAGGCTTACTCTAAGGGTGGCACAGTTATTAGTAAAAAAAAACACCCAAGCCCATGATTGTCCCACTGCAGGGTTTGCCCTCCCTACTCTATTTCCACTCTTCTCTAAATAGAACTCCTAAAATAATTAAAATATTACAGTCACGTTTTTGCCATTTGATTACGGAGTACGGAACCCTAAAACTGAGAATGGTTATGTCAAATCAAAATAATAATAATGTTAAAAAATAATCAAGAAAGAAGAAAATAGTTTTCGCGGTGTAAGGCAAGAATCCTTTTAAAAGAGAATTATTTATCCGATCATTCAGGATATATGCAACCGGCCTAACCAAAGAGTATAATAATAATACGGGAGGGCCTAACCGCCCGGCCACGACTTTTGACTTAGCGGCAAGCGCCGTGGTTTCTTTTGTCTAGCGTTGACACTGCAAGCCACTGCGAGCGGTGCGTCGTGGCATGGTTCATAGATTTTGGTATATTTGTTTTTACCGCTCGCCGCCCCACGCTAAGCTGCCGCTGATAGCGGCGAGTTCGTTGCCAAGCCGGCCAAATATACTAAAATGTATGAACCATGCCACGACACACCGCTCGCAATGTCAACGCTAGACAAAAGAAAGCGCGCCGCTTGCCGCTAAGCCAAAAGTCGTGGCGTCTGTCAAGCGAGTCTAGTCCACAACCATTTTGCTGGTTTCTTATAATGGCAATACTATTATCTGTCAAACAAATTGTCACAAATTCTATTGTTAAACTCGAAACATTCCGGTTTTTGTTGAATTTTTAATTTAATCATGCCGAAACCTATCAAAAGTAGTGTCAGGAGCCTGTTATTTACAATGATGAATAAATATAATCAAGTAAAGATTGAATCTGACAACGAGTTATCGGAAAAACGACGACTTTTAGATGAAATCGTTTCAACATCAGGTAGGTTGGCTAAAACATGTTGATACTTTTTGCACAATTGTCTAATTTTATTTATTTTAAAAGTGATGTGATCACGATTTCGATTTTGGTTTAGATTCAGACGTCGTAGTCATGATGTAGAAACTTACTGGGGCATCTATAAGTGAAAGCAACTATAAGAGATTGTTGTAATTTTTTTTTCAGCCACCTTGGATGATGAATTAACAAAAAGCACAATTGATAATTTAGTTAAATAAGTACAAAGTAAGAGACAGGATATCCGAAACAGAGTTGGAACCCTTCATAATTTCTGTACGTAATGATGATACTGACAGTGATTTCTCATATGAAGGCATTGAATTTCTTGATTCTGATTATAGTTCAGATTGTGACAAATAAATATCTATATTGAAATTCTTTATTTTTAATTTATCCCAAATAATTATTTTTATAAAAATTTCAAGTATCAATGAGTTTTCAGTGTACTATATCAGTGTTGACACCTGAAAGATTTTTGAATTTGCCGCCTTTTTCATGGGACTAGACTCGCTTGACAGACTCATAAATAATTGCCTTTTGCAAGCACAAACAACTTCAAGTTCAGAAACCACTGAGCTAAAAATGTTGTCTATGTCAGAAACCAAGAAACTTACACTGCGTTCCGAGTTGAGATGTAATCGATTTGAGCGACGTGAGCGCCATAACGATGTCCCGTGAATCGTCATAGATGACGTCGTAACATGCGCCATCTTGCGATAACGCCGACCATGCCTTCTATTATTATCACCGTGAGCGCTGTCAAAAATGAGAGTGTGTGTGTGTGTCAGTGTGTGTTTTGTTTTTGTGGCATTTCCGAAATTGAGCTCCTGGCTGAGACAGTCGCCACCTAAACAAAGATAAAGAAGAAAAATAAGAAATACTGCTGTAATATCGTATCGACATTGAGTAAGCACTGTGAGTGCGTTCACGAGCGTTCCGAATTGTTGACAGCCCTCAGCTGTCATAATCGTAATATTATCTAAATCGGAACGCATGTGAGATGATGTGTGCTGTGAACGATTACAGCTAATTCGGAATGCGGCCTTAAGTATGGCACACAGAAACTGTGTGTGCAAATCAAAAAATACTCTGTGAAAGAGTATTTTTTGATAGATGGCAACAATATCACAAACTTCAGAATAATAGTTTTGTTTTGAGGTTATCGCAAAGAGTAAAGTAACTATAGGTTATCGTAAGATTCTGCTGAATATTGTATTTGTGTGATCAAATAAAAATGAACGGACAATTGCTAAAAGTGTTTAGCCCTTTAGTTTCCATAGCTAGATCAAAAGGCTATAAAGCGCCTGGTGGAATCCGATATCCAGGAGGCATAGTATATTATCCAAGGTATGAGAACCTTAAAGGAAGTAAATCCCTAAATCATTTCATAATTCTATTTCGTACGTGTAACCAAGTATAACCTTTTCAGACATTCTGATCACAAAGATCCAGAAGTTCAACCAGCTAAGTTATTCAGAGTTGAACGAATCAAACCCAGCAAACACCAGACACACTTTTTAAAAGATATTCTTCGGGAATTTAACATTTTGGAAGAGGTGAGTGGGTCAGTGGGTCGTCTTAGGGGCGGATTGTGAAAAATACTGGATAAGCTCGCTCCATCGTCGACTTTGTCTCTGTCACCTTTGACCTAGACTAGAGTCAAGAGCAAGTCCATTTCAAATAAAAAAAAAAAAAAAATACACTATAAATTAATCACAAAATATTGTGGTATACATTTCACAAATAATATATATGTAACTCAATTTATCACTGCTTAAATATCCACTATCCTTACTTTTTATTACAGTTTACAAGAACCTTGTAGATCCATCATTCTTTCAATGGTTTATAGATTAAAAGTCTGAATAGCTTTTGCTTATGGCGGGATTCAACACTTCAAGACTAATAAAATGAATACCTTTCTTATTTTCAGTGTGAAAATCATGTTACTGTAGTGAAAAATATACCAGAAGTGAACTCAAAGCTTTGGAAAATAAAGCATTTAATAAAGGTCACACCAATTGAATTCCCATATGGAGAGCCAACCAAAGATGATATCAATTACACTGTTCTGATGGAAAATGGTAAATGTTTGGTCACCAAGAAGTTGGTGCCAAAGGAGGAACAAATTGAAGCCTTGGAACAATTTGAAACTAGTAAACAGAAAATGGATGGAGAAACATTGAGACGAGATTCAAGATATAAGTGGGATCATGCATTTACTGGAGGATTTTAACTTTATTACTATGTAGATTAGTTCTTTAGCAATTACAATATTAAAAGTTATGTTATAGTTCGTTATTATTTCACTAAAAACCTAGGTTTTTATCCGATTGTTTAAAATCTTATTTTTTCAAGAATTGAATTACCATGGTATCATTTGATAAAATGAAAATACAAAATTTATAAAAAACAATTGTTTATTCACATCAACAGCTCATTACATCTAGAACTAAATAATATTACACAAAAATAATATTTTACAAAACAAATTATTAAACACATTATTCAGTAATTTTCATCAGGTTTATCAGCACTCCTTTTGTTCAATAAGTAGTTAAAATGTTCGGGAGTTTTGAAGTAATTCTCTAATATTATTCCATGTTTGTCACCAAGATCAAACCTGGCATCACCCCATGAAACCACAAAAGTAGGATTCAATTTTTTAAAATCATTTAATTTGAATTCATGTTTATTTACACTATTGAAGAAATGACCTCTGAATACTGCTAAATAATTGTCGCCGTCTTGATACAGCCTGATGACATATTTTGATATCAATAATTTTACAGCAAAGTGTAATGCAATAAATGCTCCAAGATATACAAAGCACTCCATAGGGTTGTTAGCAATGACCACATTATCACCGATTGTTACAGGGTTATATGCATCAGCTTTATCATACACAAAAGTACCATAGTAGAATGAGCCGGCCGTAACAATAGACGTTGACAAGGTCAAATATGAGGAAGCCCATTTTAGTGCTGTATCCATGGGTGCTTTATATATTAGCTGCCATCGCTTAGATACATTATCCTTTTCCCTCCACATGTTCTGTGTCTCCATGAAACGCATAGGATGATTTGAGATAAATCTAGCCGAAGCTGTCTGAAAAACTTTAAATTGTTGCCGTTCGGCTAAACATAGCAATCTTAAACAGTTCATTTTGCTGGCACTTTTATATCTGACCACGTAATATTTCAGCACTCGGTAATCAAGCTCTATTCAGTCATATTTGTATTTACTTCTTCGCCTGAGCTGTTCATTTTTTGAATGAGGTTACTTTTTCTAAAGTGTTAGATGCTCTCTTTTTCTGACAGCTCCTAACTGACAGTGACACATGACCATAGTAGGGATGAGAATATTGGTTCTTATTGCCTTATTGGTTGTATTGTAATAACCTCCTTGGTTAGTTCTATTCAAGTATCTGCAAAATGTTGAATCATAGAGTAAGTAACGTTTGTGTTGAATACTCCGACCGAAATATTTGTTAAAAATATCACTTCCTTTGTTTAGAATAAAATATCCCCAACAGAAAATATGTTTTATCGTAAGAAAAATAGAGCATACAATCGAATAGGTACACGTAACGGAATTAATATTTTATTATTATTAGTTCGACGTTGCCAATTTTGCGCCAAAGAAATGATAAATATGATAATTATTTTTATTCGATAATGTTATACCAAACCTAACCTATTTTGTTTATTTTAGCAAATAAATAAAACTTATAATTAAACTACTTCTGTAAATATTTACATAATTTAAGCTAAATTAATAAACTATAATAATATGTACAGACGCCAGCACATCAACCTACTACAATCTGTCAAATTTCTGTAATAGATTTTCAACTTTATCGCTAAAGCATAAGGTTCAATGTTGATTGGGAAAATTTGACAGTTAGGGGTAGGTTGATGTGCTGACGTCTGTACATTTTTATGAAAAAATAAGCAATATAATCATAGGTCATCAAAGAATTCGTCCGCATCACTGTCAACAGGAACAGTGCCCAAAAGGCTAGCAGCATTGCCACGTTGTACTGCGTTGTACGGCGATGCTAATTCTTTGGCCAAGAAATAGGCCAACCCTCTGGTCACGTGAAGAGTCGACTAACTGTTTGACGATATCTCCAAGTGGGCACGCGAACCCCATGGCCCTAGTGTTTCAACGCCAAACGGCTCGAACATATAATTTTCTTTATTGAATATAGTTAATCACACTAATATTATAAAGGAGAAAGTTTGTGTGTATGTGTTTATTATGTTTGTTACTACTTCACGCTCAAACGGCTGGACCAATTTTGATAAAACTTTGTATGGAGGTAGCTGTCACCCTGGATTAACTTATAGGCTACTTTTATCCCAATATTCCCACGGAATCGACACTTATGCGGGTGAAACCGCGGGGCGCAGCTAGTTTTAAATAAATGGTTGATGGTTATATTTTCTTATCTCAATGGTTATATTCATCACCTCTAGACCATAGCCACTTTTTTTCTTTTGTTCCTCGTGGTATATATAGGCTAGAGTCAGTCAGCAGCATGGTCCGGACCATGCTGCCTATAGTAGTTTGACCATAGCCAGCCAGCAGATTCATTGGCGTATATGGGGGGGGGGGGGGGGGGGGGGGTAGGCCGTGCCCACCCTAGGATGTTTGAGGACCTAGTCGAAATTTTAAGCTGGATACTTACAAAGAAAGAAAGAAAGAAGAAAGAAAAAAAGTTTATTTGGTCACAGTTCGTGAAACACAAAATACAAAAATAAAATAAAAAGGTTTCAAACAACAATAGTGTGTGCCTCACGGCTGCGCCAAAAAAGGCTCATTTCAGCATTAATGCCAGACAGATGCTGTCTGACGCTGGTTTTCAAATGAACTTACATAATATAACTTCACACAAAAGCAATCAAATAAAATATAATCTACCACCAAGATCTACATAATACATTCTATTTAGTTACTTTTGAAATCACAAAAATAATTGAATCTACTAATAAGCAACGAAATAAGCTAGAGTATTGTTATGATTAGATGGCCCGGGGCAAACGCATCGGCAATCCGCGATACAAGCCACGGCAGGGGTTGCGCAGGTCGTTGGAAGGATCCGGCGGCGGCGTCTGGGTCTCGAGGTGGGTTTGCACAAATCTGAGGCCCTCTGTTTCCATGAGCCGCGGAACAAGCCACCACGCGATTTACACATAGGAGGCGTCCGCATCGGTGTCGAGTCGACGATGAAATACTTAGGACTTGTCCTCGACAGCCGGTGCGACTTCGGGCCGCACATTCAGCGGCTGGTCCCCAGGTTGATGAACGTTGCAGCTGCTCTTGCGCGACTGCTTCCCAATTTGGGGGTGGCCCAACGCCTCCTGTTGGAGACTGTACGTGGGGATTGTGCGGTCTATGGCCCTGTATGGGGTGGGCAACATTGCGAACATTGCAATATTGCGAAGGCCGCAAAGAGCGATGGCTGTTAGGGTGATAAGAGGATACCGTACGATCTCCTACGAGGCAGCAACTCTCCTGGCCGGATCAACGCCCTGGGATCTGGACGCGAAAATCCATGCGTCCCTATATCGCTGGCGGAAGGTGGAGGTTGCGCGTGGTCAGCCTCCGGTTCCTCGACGAACTCCATAAATCTCTCTCCATCTTCTCTCTCCGATTTTCTTCGAATGCGAGCCACGAAGGACTGAGCTCCGTCAGATCTTAGTGGCTGAATGGAGGGAGCGACTTGCGCAACCCAGGCGGGGTCTCGCCACAATAGTGGCGGTAAGGCCTGTTAAGGAAGAATGGCTGGAGAGGCAGCATGGCGCCCTGAGTTTCCGACTGACGCAGATGCTTACTGGACATGCATGTTTCGCGAAATACCTGCGTCGCATGTCGGGAGTGGACGCCTGCTTGTCATCACTGTGTGGATTGCCACGAGAACACGGTGCAACATACGTTGGAGGAGTACAGCTTGGGCCCAACAGCGCTGTGCCCTCGTCGCGACACTTAGTGCGGGTGATCTGTCATTTTCGGCGATGGTTTAGTTCATGGTCGGAAGCGAAAACGCGTTGGATGCTGTGACCTCTTTGCGAGGAGGTGATGCATGCAAAGGTGGCGGCGGAGATGGAGAGAGAGCATACCTCTCATTCCACCCGCACCAGAAGAGCAGCCGGGCGTCGAAGGGCGATTAACGATTTCCGGCCACCATAAGAAGGGGCCTGCGGGCGGTGAAATTGGGGCCGCTCGAGCAGTTGGGTTGAATTTTTCGAGGCGGTGAGGGGCGGCTACTACGCTGGAGCGCTGCAGTTATAATATGACCTTTAAGGTGCTCCCTCACCGGGAGCATTTGCCTGTAATGTATTTTTTACTAGCTAACTAGCTGTGTTATACTTCTAGTTCTAGCTATTTAATTATATGCATTAACTCATCCTTCTGATTTAAATTATGGGTCTACACTAAAATAAAGAAACTCCTCCAGACCGAATTCCAGACATGGCGGCCAATCTCAGCGGAGACCAGCCTTCGGCGCGGGAGATATTATAGTACACAAGCGTGTGCGCAGACACAGTAGGCGCACTCTCTTATTCCGATAGGACAGCAATCCGACACGACCGGAGAGAGATCAGGCGTAGGACCAATGGCTCAGCGTGCTTTCCGAGGTACGGGGGTATCACAACGCCAACTTTCAAACTTTGGGGTTGAGCCAGTTGAGCTGTCACTAAGTATTCCCAATGGAACAACCCAAACAAAAAATGCTAGCAGTCGCGCTTGCGACCACGAAACCAACAACGGGGCACACTACTTAGCAATTGACGGCCGGCCAAAGAGTACTATAAGATACCCGGCGCAGTCTGGTTGCAAACCCCAAGCGGTAAATAGTGGAATCTTGGATTTTTACATTACAGGCAAATGCTTCCAGCGAGAGAGCGCCTTTAAATCAATGAAACAGTTCATAAAAATGTATAATTATAATTTATTTATAACTTGAATATTCGAATCACGGAATAAAAAAACGATACTCTTTACAGTCAAGATTTTTATACAAAAAGGTGCATAGCATAATATTGAAAACTTAAAATATGTGAATAAATTATATACCGTGAAATAAATTCAACTTAAACAACAAGTGATAAAAATTATATAAGTTACTTTTGTGATACCTAGTTATAAATATGACAACTTTTTCTTATTATAATATAATATTGAAATATTAATAGTTCAATTTAAAAATTTGAAAATTAATAGCTAGTTATTCCAGTCCTAGCTCAAATTGGAGCATTAGAGAGAAGTATTTACTATTAAGGCTGAACACTTCGCGAGCTCGAACTCGATGGTGGGCGTGGCCAAAAAGCACGCTGTCTCACCCGGCATCGTGTCTGACAGAGATAGTATCAGTGATGAGCAGTTAGACGATAGTCTACACACACAACTTCTAGTTCACACTCACAAACACCGTTCCGAACTGAAACGACACGTTAGACGATGCACACATGCACAATAACACTAGTGTTTACATTCTCTTTGACATGCACCGCCATTCAACAGTTATCGCTCGCCCGACGCGCAGTCGGTCGGGCGAGTGATATTATTACCTACTGTTTATGCCGTACCTATTAGATAATAATAAAATTGTAATTATTACCATTATAGTTGACTACCTATATTGTTTTCAAAATTATTTACTTACTTGTCTTATTTTTTTTATCAATACTTACCCAAAATATTAGGTAAACAATCTTGATTCTTGACACATAATTATTTTTATCTAAATAAACTGTTAAAAAATCTAGTGTTTTTTACAAACGAATTAATAATAATTTGAGTAAGTTCTAGAGTTTTATGAATTTCAAGACAAGTAACACGGACAACGTAGTACCTAGACCTACATAGGATACTCGCAGACGTACGCTAAGGTAGGTAGGTACTTACCTACATTTTAGCGCCCACGACACGAGACGGTTTGTGTTATTTTTGGTGGGGTAAGTAATTATAACAGTAGGTACCTACTAGAGAGAGCAGTGGTGGCCAAGTGGTATCGGCCGCGACTTACGAGTTGTAGGTCGTAGGTTCGAACCCAGACAGGCGCTTTACTTTGTGTAAATTATTTCACCACCACTGCTCTCAAAAATGGTGAAGGAAAACATCGTGAGGAAACCGGCATGTCCTAGAACCAAAAATTCGAAGACATGTGACATCTACCAACCCGCACTGGGCCCGCGTGGTGGATTACGGCCCACTCCCTCTCACAGAGAGGAGGCCTTGTGTCCCAGCAGTGGGAACATTATAGGCTGATTATGTATGTATTATGTACCTACTAGGTATGCAGATAAGTATAATAAATAATAATATTCTATTGGGTAAACTATGATAATCCCACATGATGTTATGTTCATTTATTACGTAAGACGATTTGAGGGGGAAGGGGGGTTATAACAAGTCTTATTTTTTCTTACGTGGGGGTGAGAGGGGTCTAGACTGTTCTTAGTAGATCACAAAAGTAAACAAAAATTATAAGTTTTTCATTTTTTGCTAGGTACTTTTCTATGCAATTTTGGTAGATACTGATCTTACGTAAGATTAAAAAGGGGGGAGGGGGTTCATCCAAGTCTTTTTTTTTGTTACGTAGGGGAGGGGGACAGAAAGTGGTAAAATTGTATTACGTAATAAATGAACAGCCTAGGTACCTAACCTAGAACCTACGTGAACCTATTATATCCGTGGCAAGTCGCCGACTCCGTACATCATGTAGGGACATACGTCTTTTTTGTTATCTGGGGACATCTACCTATTGTACAGACGCCAGCAGCACATCAACCTACTACAATCTGTCAAATTTCTTTAATAAATTTTCAACTTTATTGCTGAAGGCTAAGGTTCAAAATTGATTGGGGAAATCTGACAGTTTCGGGTAGGTTGATGTGCTGGCGTCTGTTTACCTACCTACAGAAAATTGAATGAAATTATTTCGCAAGTAAATAAAATGAATCAATGAACCAAGTAGGTAATATACAGCAGGATTTTTTTTAGAAAATAATGTCGTCGGATGATGGGACATACTTTACGCACAAAACACCCACTGCCGCCGTTTTATGCTTTACGTGATGAAAGTATGCATCAATATAAACAACTTTTATTATGAGGCCAACCTTGCCTGCCAGCTGACTTTTTTTCATATTTCAGGGTTGGTCCCATAATGAAAGTTGTTCGTATTCATGACTACTGTCAAATCACCTGGTAGGTATAAATTAATGATAAACCCTGAGCGTATGATTAGTGTACCTACGGTGTCGCGAGCGCACATCATAGGTAATAGGTATGTAGTATGTAGGTAGTAGGTATCAAACTCGTAACGTTGAGTGAGTAGCGGTAGAATTGCTACAAGGATTGTCAGTTGCTTACTCCATTATTACGAGTATAAGGGTAATTTTGTAGTGTGTTAGGGTACCTATTAATGAAACACTACTATAAAATAAAATATAAATGTTTATTATCACTAATAATAACAATAGATTTAAAACACTAATAACTAAAATGCGCGGCGTGAAAGAAAGAAAGAAATGGCATGCATTTGGCGTTGAGGTTTGTAGCGGACTGGCGAGGGCGTCCGAGGGGCGCAATCCGTGCGCAGGGGACGCGCCGGCGCCGGCGCGGGCGGTGATATCCGATCGTCGTCCTCGCGTCGGTCTTCGCGGTAGGTATGCAGTAAGGCGGTATACAGGCACGTCAAATTATATTAGCTCGTGTACGCACGGTACTTGTAGAAAATTATTCTTTTTCTCTTTTAGAACCGACAATTTATTGTGATTGTGCAACTTTAGAAAGAAATAGGATAGTGAGTATTGCTTATCTATTTCAACAATTGAAAAATATTAGACATGATCCATTTGAATGTAATTTTCAGCATTTAGAATTTATGAAAGAAAAAAGAATTAGGATTTACAATTTTATTTTCAAAAGCAATTTGTGCAACAAAATAGAAAAGATCGAATCTCAGGGAGTCTAATAAAGAATCTAAAGAGATCCCTATTAATTAAATGTGAGGGTAGAGGGTATTTCACTAACTGGCAATGGATGGAGCCAGCTTGATAAGGTTTGTGTGCTAGTTTAAATATGCCTAATATGAGCAAAATTTATTATGTAAAAAATAATCAAAGATTAGCCATTTCCAAAAAGACATAGCGTTACAGCTTATGTTGGAAGCAGGTGCAGAAGAAAGGCGACCTGCTTTGGAAAATAAAAATTTTACTCAAGGTGTACCATGTATGACCGTCGTGGTGACAGACGCTCATGGACTAAACGTAGCTACGGACCAAATTTTAACTCACTTTCTGGAGTGTTTTGTATAATAGGGCACCGGACACAAAAAAATTGAGTTGGAATGACTCCGGTGCCAGTCTGTACGCAAGAATCATTTTCTACAAGTACATTTTTCCACCGTGAACTGGTTGTTTCATTGTACTTGTGCTTGAACGACGATCTCGAGGTGATCTAAAAACAACATGGGTAACATTAACGGAAATTATATTAAACATAACAAGAAGGGAATTAACCTAAGTGATAGCATAACTATGGTAGTAGATATACCTATGAAAATACTTACGATTAGGGTGTGGTCAGTACATGAGGAATACCGGAACTAATCTGTTCATTTACTCCAGGAACATTTTGAATTGTGCAGAGATTGCTTTATGTACAGACGCCAGCACATCAACCTACCCGAAACTGTAAAATTTTCCCAATCAATTTTGAACCTTATGCTTTAGCAATAAAGTTGAAATTTGATTAAAGAAATTTGACAAATTGTAGTAGGTTGATGTGCTGGCGTCTGTACTTCTGCTTGACAGATATTCTGCTCGAATGACTCTAGTGTCGATCTGAAAAAAATATAGATTATATAAGTGAAGACAATTACAAGACCAATCCAACCACACACCATCCCAGTACCCATCCTCACAATAAACTGACCCAGTTAAAAAACCACTTCAAAAATGTTTAATTTTGGTCTACGTGAATTTGAGGTAGTGGTCGTCGTTATCAGTGTATAATTGACATATTAGGTCGTTACCTAATATGTCAATTATACACTCAGAATAATACTTACGGTTGGGACGTATCCAGTCCAGGAGGAATATTTTCTGTATTCAAGAAACATCCCCTCAATGTTCTTTTGAACTTCTTCTTGCGATGGGCAGTTTTAGGCACCCTTTTCTTCCCATTCGTCAATTCTCTTTTGGATCTGTTCCAAAAAAAAACTAAATTATATTTATATACAGTGTCAAATTAAATTAGCAAGCGAAACTCCGCAGACTTGATGGGTATCGATATCTAACCATGATAAAACAAAAAAAATATATTTGATGACTTTTTAGTGGAGTCAACGACCGCACTACCGCACAGTGTAGTCGAGGCACTTGTAAATATAAGTTTAAATATACAGTTTTTTTTAATGTAAACTTCACAGACGTGATTGGTATCGATTACTCAATACGATAAAACAAAAGAAAACAGATTTTCTATCTTATACTTCAAGTAACAACTCTAGAAGCGGTCGCTGACCCCCAAAAAATACATCAAATATTTTTGATTTTTATTGATGTGAAACATCTATAGCCGCACGTAAAACCGATTTCTGGCGTGGCGACGCATGCCGTGGCGACGCGTCGCCACGCTATATGATGGTATATATGTATATATATCGATGTTTCACATCTGCCAGGCGTCCCGTGACGGCTCACAATTTTTTTTATCATGTTTAGATAACGATACCCATCACGTCGGCAGAGTTTCGCTGGCTAATTTAATTTGACCCTGTAATAATAAAGTAATATACCTACACACTATTATTTATTTATTTTATAAAAGTAATGTATTTATACATATATACCTTTTTGATGTGAAACATCTATAGCCGCACGTAAAACCGATTTCTGGCGTGGCGACGCGTCGCCACGCTATATGATGGTATATATGTATATATATCGATGTTTCACATCTGCCAGGCGTCCCGTGACGGCTCACAATTTTTTTTGTACTAGCTTTTGCCTGCAATTCAGTGGGTTTAGTATAGCACAAAAAGTTTTTTTCGTCTTTATTAATAAAGAATTACTAAACTATAAACAGTCACATAATAATTTGTGCCTATGATAGGGTACCTCCTTGTGTAGGTACCTACCTACCTACACAAAACACCGCGCCGCGCCGCGCCGCACGCTTGTGTTTACATTCTCATTGCCGCCGGCCGCGCGCCAGCGCCCGCGCCTGTCGCCAAACCCCGAGCACCAAGTCTTAGCTAGCTATAGGCTACTAGGACCCTTAGGAGTTGAGTAGTAATAGCGCAGACAGGCGATGCGATGCGACGCGGTGGTTCGGGGGAACAAAAAATTTCACACGGACGAAGTCGCGGGCAGAAGCTAGTTATATTATAACAAAAAATATGCTCGAGGAGGTCCCTACCGAAATAGGTTAGTTCTAAGAAATTGTACGACTTACCCTTTGTTTATTTGTAGTCCTTCAATCAACCAACACAACTTCACTGACACAGCGTCCACTCAAACCAACAATTCCGATTTCAAATGAAAATACAGAGTCCAAATTGTAGTGCGAAGTCAAACAGATAATGTAGGTAGTATCGAAATCCAAAGTTCAAGCCAGGGGGGGTCAATGTAGTGTTTACGTGCGAATGATAATAATAATTTATAGTGCACGGGAGTTTAGTCTACATACGTACGAACGACGTAGGCCGCAGCAGCAGACTGAGTCGAATCGAAAAATCGAAATAGTTCGTAACGCGCGTGAGATATTGTGCATGTGTGCGTGAGCGTCTCCCCCCGCACCGCGCCGGGGGGAACATTATTGAGTGAAAGGCACGATCATTCCATAGTAAAACGTGCGCGTAAAAATTACGAAACGTCCTTTGGAAAATCGAGTTTTATGAAAAAACCACTGCATAAGTCAATTACAAATAAAGCTTATTGAACTCTTCGATAATTGAACTTTGTCGGTACGGTTTTTGTTTTGAAGATTTTGTCCATATTTTATTACTTATTTACATCCAAAGTTACGTTAAAATTAGCAAGAAAAACGAAACTTTGTTGGCTCATAACTTTTTAATGGCTTATTATTTTACTATTCTGTTTCCGTACAGACACAATTAATAATAAGACAAAACGATACAATGTTTAACTTTGGATGTACAATGTCAAACAATGGAGTAATATTCTCCCGAAGTTTGTATGGAGAAATTTCGAAAAGTGTGCTCTTAAAACTAAAACTTTTCAATATTCAATTTCGACATGAACTCTTTAAAATATACACTAAACAACGAATAATTAAGTTGAGGTACGTATATATAAATAATAAAATTAATTAATTTAAGTTATGGACAGCCAAACTAGAACAAAGTATACCAAACTTTACCTCGTCTTATTCAATTTCGTTCCTCATTTGTAAAGATTTAAGGAAGAGAAATAAATGTTTATTATTTTGTTATTATTTTTGGCGTTTGCCGAGAGCTACGGGTTTGCACCGTGTTGGCAATTCGCCCCTAAGACAATTTTTCTGGTATTAGTGCTTTCTTGACAACGTTCTTTCTTAAAAATATCTAGAAAGTTGTTTTAATTTCAAACCAACAATCAACGAACCTGTAGATCAGGCACTTTCATACATTACAGCTCCAGGCCAAAGGCCATGCGACTTTGAGGCCAAGCCTATAAGACTAGCTTTGATAAATAATATAATGAAACTATTCGACCATATAGTAAATGGAATATTGCATAAGTGTAACAAACATGTAATAATATTACACACACAGCCAACACAGTTATATTACTTTTGGCTTAATATTTAAGTAGGCTTGTCAAAAACTATATCTCTATTCTTTTCTACGACTATTTACAATAACACTGTAACATACATATTTTCAGGTAAATCTTTTATAGCTATCAAAACAATAATTTCATACCTCACGGTTTCGACGTATTGAGATCGATACATAATTAACCTTAATCTATTGTTTTTTAACATAAATTTTATGATTAAATGGAAAACGTAGAAGTATAGGTATCAATCCTTATTAGAATATATTTTTGTATGACCAAAAATGGCGGTGCAAGAGTAAAAAAAAAACCAATTGGCTAAGTTTTAGTATTTTAAAAATGCGGTGGCCGCTACATAGCGTCCGCAATTTTCCGGCCAGTGACGAAACTGAAAAATTTCTTATGAAAGTAAATTGGTGTTTCCGTAGAGAGCGTTTATTGACACCGTAGAATTAAACCCCAGTGTTATCATTTTTATGCCGGTCGTCATGTGGCGCCCACCGCTCTTCTACGAAACCGTAGCTTTACAGAACGTAAACACAGATTGATTCTTCTATAAATGTATAATCTATTACTATTTGATAAAGGTATGTAAAGTCGGGGAACCCGATTGATAAGTAAATTGACTATCGACCTAAATCGTCCATAAACTGAATTCACGACTGTAATTCTTTGTCAGTTGTGTGAAATGGTTAGGTTATAACACGGCAATTGGACGTATTGTGGCGATATGCTCATGTAATAGTCTATGACTGTAATTTTATAATACATTGCAGAAAGAGGAAGAGTCTTATCACTATTCCGGCACACGATTTACATCGTTTGAGGTTGGTATCCCGAAGCTTGTTGACGAAAGGGAAATAAAATTCGAGGAGTTCATTTTGCAATCAGAAAATGTATCCTAATTAGGACTTTATTAAATCAGGTTGAACTTAAACTGTTATTAGAAAATATAGGATTATCTTTTTCCACATTTCTATTACTTTTATTACGGGGACTTTTCACGGGACTATCTTTAGGACTTTCGTATTTAGAAAATAAGTAGTGGGCAAAGGAATCGTCTCTGCCTACATCTACTTCTTTACGTGGCACATTCTGATTTTTTGAATAATTTGATATACTATTACTAGTGTTTTTTAAGATATTAGTATCAACATTTTCGGTATTTGTTTTGTAATAGCTAGTGGTATTTTCTCGCTTATCTTCGTTTTCAGTTGTAGCGTCCTTAGAAGGTTGTTTTCTTAAACTTTCGGGCAGTGAATCAGATTTTAACTTGACTAGAGTTGTATTGACGACTGAACAGTCAATTTGCATCAGTGTTACGTGATCGTTCAGTAGAGAATCTGAAATTAACAATGACTGATTAGGAAAATTCGACACACGAAACTATCATTTGAGTGGTTCGTCCAAAAAAGTACCTTTTGATAAGTAGGTGCATGAGGTTCATTATTGGAGAGCACGACAAAACATTTCGAAAACTTACCATTGCCACTCCTAGCTGGTAAAATCAGCGCCATTTTCGGTGGTCTAGTAACATTATGTGATACGGCTGGTAGTAACAAATGTTCTCCTTTACCAAAACCCACAATATAAAATGTATCATCCCGCCTATGCAGTGCTTGAAGTAACGCATTCCATTCACCCATGTCGTCCATATTGAAATCGTTCACAGCTTTCCTAATAGGCTTCCGATATAGAGTTTCATAGTCTATGACTGCGTTTTCCGCAAAGTCTATTTCTTTATTCCTCCTCAATCGTCGTAATCGCGACTTATCTTTGATGGTTTTCGCCTGACTCCTTACGCTAGGGATTTCGACGAGATTGCCGTCTAGTTGCAGTTTGTTGAATAGCCTGTAGGTTTCTAATAAACCACCTGGAAAATTAAATATATGAAGGTTTACAAATATTTTTTTTTGTTGATAATAGAGAGTGCAGCACCTTATGCTTCAGGTGATAGATCAGGGCGTTAAGCTACCCAGCTTAACTCACTGTCTGTCACTGTGTCATTATTTGCGTCCAAGAGACCCCTCTTGGTTGCAAATCATGTCGCAGTGAGTTTTGCGATAGACAAAAAGACATCGGAAAGTATTTCTAATAAGATGGTACATTGGTTTTCCTCCTGAGAAGGCCAAACAAGGTGGCTGTCCATCTGGGAAAATTAAAAACAGTCGGGAGTTTCGAGGCATAGCATTTACAACATAAAGTCTATGCAAATCTTGTTTCCAATTTATTGATGTTATTACCACTTCAACATATTAATAGGTATATCAAATTATGCTATTGTTAACTAAGTCGATTTGAGAATAACTAGAGGTATAAATATGTTTTAGTTGTAACACAAACTGAACTTGTTTAAAGTTAAAAGTTGTGTTTGTGTAAAGTTGTTTTTTTCCAAACACATATTTGTTTAGATATTTGAAAACTAAATCGTGAATGCAGTATAAAAGTTTACCATTAATCTTTTCTTCACTCAGGTAAGCTTGTCGTTTTTTCCTCGGCACATCATACGTCCAGTTCAAAGTCTTGCCGCCTCCAATCCATCGCTTCAGCTCACCCGCTATTCGTATGCTCTCAGTCTGATTTATATTCACGAAGTCCGTCGCTTTCACCGTCGAATTCTGACAGTCTGTGACGTATGTACCGTTACTTATGTCATCTGTAATTAATATTCGTTATTAGAATGACTTCAGTAAAACTCAAGCCGTCTTATTACAAAACGATTTCTAACTTTAGTCCTAGCATAAACCCTCGAGCCAGCTACTGTATTTCGACCTTTATTCCGACAAACGTAATGTTCTTAATGCAAAATTGACAACTTAGACTCGGGTTAAAAGTCAGTTTTTGTAATAAGAACTTTAGCTTTGTCGGATTATAGTTCGACATTTAAAAATGGCTCAATGGTTTAAAACTAGGTCTAAAGATAAACCTTATTTTGTAATAAAGCCGTTAGTCATTAACGATTCTAGTCTTGACTTTGATATTGAGTTCCCAGTTCTGCATAGAAATAGCTAAAAATAATTGTTTTCACATCTTTGACATTTTGTTAACGACTTTAATAAAGGTCAAGTTCACAATGTGAAGCGGAAATATAAAAATAACAAGAGGCTTCATCGCTTTTGAAACCATTGTGTTCCTTATGACAAGTAGATAAGGTTGATAATTAATTGACTTTTTTGTTTTAGTTAATTATTCATCACTTTATGATATTTCATTCAAATTCATTGACATAATTATGACGCTCAAATACGACTTTCAACAATATTAACAACTGGCTGACCCGACAGACGTTGTTCAAACAATCATTCCGACAAAAATCCCATAGAATAAGGACATTCAGTTTTTTCCAAATTTGAAAATTTTCCGGGGAACTTTTCCAATTTTTCTTCAAATTCTCTATTAAGAATATTTTAAAACAAAAAATAGCCAAATCGGTCTATTCGTTCTCAAGTGAAGCGCTTGCCAATGAACATAATTTCATTTTTATTATAAAGAATAAAGGAAAAGGGTACACACCATTCGCGATATCTACAACAGCGTCCTCTGACCACAGTAAATGTCTCGTGTGATGTGGAGCGGAGGGCCCGACAAAAGGCTTTGTGTTCCACCTTCAATGAAAACATTCAAACATAAGGAAAATCGTTAAACACAGGCATATCGTTTAGGAACGTTACAGCAGGCAGTAAAACGCTAAACAGCTTCATTAGGTAGATGTTCTTGATCAAGCGAGGAAAACTGAGTACATGTACAGTTATTTTTACGACTAATTAGGAAATCACATCATTACTCATAATAGCGCAGTTTTTTTTTAATGTATATCATGCATTTTCTGAAACTGTTAAAAATAGGAATTATACATGCAACTTCAAATGATAAATGGACATCAATTTGAAACCTAAAATGTTCCCACTGCTGGGACACAGGTCACACAGGCCTCCTCTCGGTGAGAGGGAGTAGGCCGTAATACACCACGCGGGCCCAGTGCGGGTTGGTAAATGTCACATGTCTTCGAATTTTTGGTTCTAGGACATGCCGGGTTCCTTCACCGTTTTGAGAGCAGTAGTGATGAAATAAGTTACACAAAGTAAAGCGCCTATCTGGGTTCGAACCTGCGACCTATAACTTGTAAGTCGGAGCCATTACCACTGGACCACTATTGCTCTTTACATCAATGAAGTAGTACAATTTTATTAACCTACCCTAAAACATTCCAATTAAGTGACACCATGAAGACCATAGCGAATATAACAGCTATATTCTTCTTAGGTATCAGAAGTGAAGCGTCGAGCCGCGGCATCTGTGGAAACAAAACACCTATATTAATCGACCAAAGCAATTAATAGTCATTACATAGGTATGCAAACTGGAACAAGGTCCAGATCGTCACCCACACACCTGTATCATTACATTATTTGAATAGAATATTATTACCTGTATTAAATTATTCTGAACCTCATGTATTTTTATATAATGGTGGTACTAAAATAATGCCGTACAATTTTCCTGATAAGCAATTGAATTATATCGCGTCAAACGCAATGAGAAAAATTTTGCATACATTTTATCAGATTTTAAAGGTCGTAAATTATAATTATGATAACGCTCATTTGAAGAAACATCGACGTAAATGTATTTTTTCCCAAAAATGCCAAAGCACTTAGAAAGCGTATTTACGTTAGGAAAGCAAAGACTTAAAAAAAAAATAGAACTTAAGTCGATATTTCTCCAAATGGGCGATATAATGAAAATCTACATTGTCTCAAAAGTTAAGGGGCGGTCTGGAGAGTGAGTTGTCGTGAGTTCGACGTCCGAACTCACGACGTCACTTAATGCATTACCTAAGCAAATTGTATTTGCATTTTATTTATCTGGCTATTAGCGGGGGACCACGGACCAAATAATTTGCCCATGGTACCACTTTGTCCCATGGGACTAGACTGGGGGACCACGGGCAAGTACCGACGTGACCCACTCTTAAAATAAGGTTAGTCGATCTTATAAAATAAATCTGACAAATTGCAACCTACCCTTTATAAAAAAAAAAAATTACTGTTAATATTTACCTTTCGACCCCTCCCACTATTTTCAAGCTGGTCTCTTAATAATTTATTCTCTAGTCGCAACCTGGCGTTTTCCTGCTGTGATTCAAACAGTTGCTGCTCCAAAGCAGACACATATTCTTTCTTTTTCTGTCGAGATTGACATGCAGATTCCCTACAAAATAGAAAAAATTGTAACTGTAGACCTTGCTGGAATGTTCGTTCGTGAAAATTCACGTAGATACGTGCAATGTAAACGTTGTACGGTCCATTCGCCGTTCGTAGGCACGGTCGTCAGTCTTGTATGGATCGCAATGTTAGTTTTTTGACGAAACGGCGACACTACGGCACGGCGCCGTCGTCGCCGTATAACTTCGAACCGGTGGTTTGCCGTGTGGCAACAGACAAACAAGCAGATTATTCTGCGGTGCGGCTAGCGCGCCGTACCGTAAAGAAACCGTGCCGTGTTCAACGGGCCTTTGTCAATGGCATAGTGAAACACTATACTGAAATATCACTGTCCATTCCAAGGTTGCCTGGATCGCAGAAAGCGATAAGGCCGCCCGTTGTATGTTTTGCAGTGATATTTTTTGTTATGTATTTTCTGGTGTACAATAAATTAGGTATACAGGGTTCCATTAAAATAGATGGACAAATTTTAACACAGCACTCAGTAAGTCAGTACGTCTGAGCAAAGATATCCATGCAAAAAAAAAAACACTGATTAAAGTGATTTTATTTTGACCGAAAATAATAAATTGCCGGCACATTAGTGTATTTTCGTTAGCTGATTATTTTTCTTATATCAAGCATCTAATGCGTTTTTCTTATATATTTTTTTACTATCGTCCTTATTTTGGTCGTCATAATGATTTCTAAAAGTTTGTATATCTATTTTAATGGGACCTTAGATATAATTAAATATACATATTTGAGTTTTATGGTAACTGAAATATGTGCAGTGTTTCAGTACTACAAAAGATTATGACGCTCATTCGGTTATTTATTTCGTTTTGTATAGATTTAATGTAACTAGTTTTACAAGGAAAACTATTATCAAAGGTCAAGGAAAAATTTATGTTGAATAGAGATCTCATACATATTTTTTTTGTGTTAGCCTACTAACACTTTCTTTGTAAATGTATGGACATTTATTTTTAAAGACATTATCTTGGTCAGATCATGGTGTAAACCGCGTAGATTAGTGTCGGAAATGGTATTTTAAGAAAAGAACCACACACATTTGAGTTGGCCTGTCCAGCCATGGATTATATTATTGTTATCCTCACCTATTCTTAATCATCCTCTGTTGTTTCTTGATAGCTCTGATCTCAGCTTCACTGAACTTCGAGAGGTCTATTGTAGGGCTCTTTGGACATTCATTATCTGTATTTGGAGGTATCACATGGTTTTGTACTAAGTTTGGAGTTGTGCCATTTGTGGGCACAACCGGCTTAGGGCTAATCACTATATTGCTTCTAGCTGAGGTGACCTTAAAAGAAACAATTACATTTTATTAATCTACCTAAACTTGAATACCTTATCTCTTATCTTAGATGATTTACATGTATTGCCACTTAATCTCAACTATCTACTTTAGTATTATGCAGTCTAAGTTGATTATTGATTGACCATTTTTGTATTAATGGGAAAGGCCGAATTTGTACTTGTTCATGTATGACATTGAGGTATGTTCCCAAAACTTAATTTCGGAATTCAAATATACAGCAAGAGCAAAACTACCACAGTAAACATCAATTTTGTGGATGCTTTACAGCTTAATTAGATTTTTAATATGAGAGGCATCAAATGTGGTGTGTATGTAAAATGTTTCTGGTTCTCATCATTTGTTTTGAAATAGCGTTCATTGTTAGTTATTTCACAGGGCCTTCATCAAGTCGAGATACGAAGACGTACGAAGGTCTTCGATATTGGAAAGTGTATTATGGAACTCAAATGGAGTTGAGCAGGACACCTGGCAGGGCGCAGTGATTACAGGTCGAATAAAGCTGTGACAGAATAGCGTCCAAGGACTGGAAGACAAGATGTCGGTCGCCCGGCGGCAAGATCGGCGGACGACATTGTTGCCAACGCGGGCAGAACCTAGATGAGGCTGGCAGAAAGTGGGAATTGGCACAAGAAAAGCAGAGGATGAAGTCGGGCTGTGGTGGATGATGTTGATGATTATTGAACACAAACATATTTTATTTAGAAGAGTAACTGCATTCAAGTGATACTGTTTGATTGTTGAAACATTAATATGAGTACTAAATGTACTGCTCCTGTTTTAAAATGTATAAATAACCAACCTGAAGTTGATGATCCTTGGCACCATTAAAGGTCTGAGTCAGCGGCGATATGGCAATCTTCCCGCCCATTGTGCTCTCTGCCGGGATCACAATACTGGGTGGTTTCGTCACTACATTGGAATTCCTTTTAAGTATACTGGGCACCTTCTTATGTTCTACTTCTACCTTCAACTGGATCTGACCATTCACTACTATTTGCTTATCGTTTGGCAAATTATATGTGTTTTCATTTACTACTTTGAAGTATGCATTTTGTTGGTAACCATTTCCTGAAAGCAAAATATAAGCTTATTACAGAACTAGCTGTGCCCGCGACTTCGTTCACGTGCATGACGGAAAACGTTTTAATTTTTTTGCGCGGAACCCTAATGCTTTTCTAAAATAAAAGTAACCTAAGTTACTCCTTATTACATCAGCTATCTGCCAGTGAACGTCCCGTCAAAATCGGTCCAGCTGTTTCAGAGATTAGCCGAAACAAACAGACAGACAAAAATTGAAAAACATGTTATTTTGGAATATGTATTGTGTATACATCAATATGCATTATTTTAGTAAAAAGCGGTTATTTTAATATTACAAACAGACACTCCAATTTTATTATTTGTATATAGATGTGGTGAATGAATATTGGAGGTTGTCTATAATCAAATACAATCCGCTGGACATTTAAGTTCGTACTCAAGATTTGCCCTTTTATTTAAGATCGAATTGCTTTAACTATTAAAACATGGGAAAAAGTCACGAAAAAAATAATAATGAAGATAATCTGAGGCAGTACGAGTTCGCCGGGTCAGCTAGTGTTACAATTTAATGTGGACTTTGGATTGCCATCGTGGTGAAAGGATTAGCCAATCAGCGTGGGATAACTCGCTGATTGCCCAGGGTGCGCCGGACGTATCAGCTGCACGTTACAGGAATTGATGGACGCTAGTGATGGCGCCAAACAAGTAGCCGAATTCTGGGCCGAGTACATTTAGATTGCTATCGAAACGCTAAGAAGAAGAAGAAGATTTAATGTGGAGGGGTATAAAACTGTTCTCTTGATAAAAACACTATTGGTACACAGTAACTTGCTTGTAAAGGCAATTTGAAGCACATAAATAAATAAAAAATACTACACAACTGCAATTAATGTAAGTACAAGTACTTACAAG
This sequence comes from Hydraecia micacea, assembly GCA_914767645.1. Classification (NCBI taxonomy): domain Eukaryota; kingdom Metazoa; phylum Arthropoda; class Insecta; order Lepidoptera; family Noctuidae; genus Hydraecia; species Hydraecia micacea. Next base: position 5,526,081 of record OU611779.1, on the reverse strand, counting down.
GTCACCCCACATGTAATATTTCGTATTGTTTATTATGTTCTCATGCAATGACATTCCCATGTATTGTTAACATTTATTACTGTTATGTAATGCTCGTGTTAGTTTAATATTTTGTGTAAGAAAAAAACTTACAAACATTTCAGTTATTAGGCTAATTGGTAAACTCACCTCTGTGTAACTTAGAAAAAGTGTTGCTTAGTTCAGTATCACAGTCTTCAATCTCCATTTTAATGCCCTAAAATAAAGACAATCTTTTATACAACTTCCCAAAATCCAAGCTTTGGTATTTTGTTTATTACCATGCATCTTAAACAAATTATTTCAGCAGTGGGTGATTCGTTTTTTACAATTATTTGCTACTTACCTGAATAAGGTAGTATGAGAGAGATTAAAGTGTGTCTGTCTATGGATTTTCTTGCCCATTCTTGTTCATAGGAACCTATTATGCTTTGGAAAGATGAAGCTAGTTAAGCTTCATCTTTCTGACTAACTGACTCCTTGACAATTCAAAAGTGTCTGTAATATGTTTAATTAAAATAAGTGCTTTGTGTTTGCACAACAGGAACAGTACCTTAATAACACCATTTTCGATGGCCATAACTGGTCCAATTCTTTCAGGAGATTTTCCATTTGTTTGTGTTTTGTGTAATAGTGGGTTAGCAGGACTGGGAGCTGTGTACAAATACCATTTATTATTATATACTTTCCTTTGTGAGGTTCAGACAAAAAATACATAATATATGTATATGCCTTCTTCCAGACAATAAGTACTTTTTTTACTTAAACTTTAACTTCTCTACTTAAAAGGTGACTCAATAGGCTGAGTTATTTATTTCTTTAGTAAAGGTGCAACACCACATGCAATATTGCACTGATCTGCACAAGCAGTGAGTGCAAAAGAGAATCTATCAAGAATGCATACCAGTAATTATAACATACCAGTTTTTTGCAAGAACAGTTCAATATCTTCAAGGTTTAGGTTATTGCTGGGTTCCTCATTAAAATTTAATGTCCAATCAAAGGGTGACTGAGATGATTGCCTTGCTGAAATGCTACTAGAGCTGCTGCAAGAAAGAAGAAACTACTTAGTAGACATTCAAGATACAAGAATACAATTATTGTATTTATTTGCTAAAGCATGCTACTGAAGTGCTGACCATGCCATATATTAAAAAAAAAAAATTATATGATTGAGATACAAGTTTTTCCTCTACAATAAAATTAAAAAGTGAAAGTACATGTGCTTTTACTCCAAAAATTATGAAAAATCCAGTTTATTAAGTGCATAACTTACTTTTTCGAATCATCTTCACTGCCTGAATCAGAATTGCTGCTGCCTTCTGATGACTTGATGCTTAATATAGGTGATATCGGCGGCACGAGGCTTGGCGCTGCATCAGCCAGGATCTCGCTCGGCGAGGCATCCGGCGTATCCAATAGTGATGTCCATTTGTAGTCGTTCGATAACAACTGATCAAGAAAATCTTCACCTAAAAATACAATTTATTTGGTGCAAAATGCAAGTGACAGCTCTTATCGGTAGTGATAAAACACGATATAAACTTTCTTGGCTCTACTAAGCGATAAAAACAGAATTCGTGAGGCACACGTTTCCGAGAAATCTTTGGTTCCCTTGTAACTTATACATACGTGCTTTGAAATAAAACCGAAAGCGTAGTCAAGGACACGTGCGATCAGAAAATACGTTTGAGGGGTCAATAACATGATTCGAAGAAAATTAGCAGCACATTGTTGTTGTAAATTAGCCGGAGCTGAGCGTGAGAAATGAAATCTGAAGTTACCATATAAGCAGTCTTTAGTCTCAATTAATATGTCTGTGTCCATTGGAACAATTGCACAGGACCCATATATATGCCAATATAATTCTAATCACTTTATTATTGCGTAGGAATCACACATCACAAACGCACAATAACACGACGGCGATGAATTTATGTTTTTAATCTGTGTGCAATGTGCAATCAATGTACAAGGTACATTTGAATACTTCAATATGCAATACCTTACATTATTTATTTTACTTCTCTCATGTATAAAAACCCAAACAAACCATAACAGTAGTATTTTTTTAACCATATCTAGTATAGTAAAATAAATTGCAACAGCTTTCTAAAATATATGATAACTTTTCGTGAAATTTGTCAATTTCTTCAACAACATTTTTCTTTCAGCCGACATTCAGAACGACTCTCAAAGACGCCCAGACAATAACAACGTTCCGTTTATAATAACAAAAGATACGTTTTGACACTTAAACGTTTACAAATGAATAAATACAATTATTTTTCAAACTAAAATTCTCTTGAAATAAACAAATGTGAAAAGTGATAACGAATAAAATATTTTTTTCAGTCTTTATTATTTTTTTTTTCATTACATATGAAATCACACAGCTGATTCCAGAAAAACGGAACGACATTCATTTGACAGTTTTCTTCGGGCCGATTGATTTGTCGATTCTTGTTTCGATGTATTATTTTAATAATTTTTTACTCATTATTCTAGAATGAAAATATAAGAACGATCTATTGAAATTGTAAAGATTTCACAGAATAGTTTTTACAGTTATTTAAAATGGGTGTATGAATGAGTTCAAGGCACCGGTTGCGAAAATGTCTGTCCCTGACGAGCAGGACGATTTCATATTTCGTCCACAGCAGCATTTGGATGCAAAATGGTTAAATCCTGATTTACAGGATGCGCTACATAACCCTGATGCTCTGTGCACTCTGTTCAACAGTCTCTTGCAAGACAGAGAAATATATTTCGACGCCGGAAATGGGCTCGTAAATGGTGCTGGTGTTACTGCTAAACTTGGTGACAGTGGAAAATATTACTGTGGTCTGAGGGTATGTGTATTTTCTGTTGCATCTATTAGTTTAAAATTGTAAACATGGCACTTGTTTACTTTTAACAACTCCTGTAAATATTGTACTAAAATGAAACAAAATAAAGTTGAAACATAAACAATTATTTTACCCTACATAGATATTGACCTGCACCTGTTGTGATGGTCTCTGTGGACCACACTCAGGGTGTGCCTGCCCACCCTGCAGTGCTCTGTCAGCAGAGGAGGAGCTCAGAATCTCTATACAGTCTAAGCAGGTGGCTCCATCACCATCCCATCAGATTATTGATGATGTGAAGTGGAAACAAGACCCAGGTATTTTTTCTGAATTTAGTCAAATTAAAAAAAAATTATGACCACATGGTTCCTTTGTTCTTCAAATAATTTATTTCACAGATTTCACATGTTTGGATCTCTTTTGTGTTATGCCAGTAATAAACCTCTGTATTCAGGTCCAGAATGTCTGCAAAGTTTAATGGAGGCCCTGATCTGGGAACAGCGTGTGAGAGCCATCAACACGGCCGTTAGCTGCCCATTTATATCTCAAATCCGTCGACTCATTGCGTTGTGCAACAGGCATCTTGTAGCTGTTATAAGGTATTGTTGTTTTTCTATTTTGCATGTTGTAAAATACTTAACATTATAAAAAACATTGTGACTTATGACAATGAAATAAGGTTTAAATTCAAATGCTTCACACATAGTTAATCAAATACTGCTTTTCAAAAGATTGATACTCTCTGGTAATTAAAATGTTTACGAAATATTTTTTTTTTTTTCAGAGACCAAAGCCAGAACAAAGAAGTAAAAAGAGTGAGAATAGATAAGAAACCACCTCATGCAGTCAGTAACAGAGCATTGAGCAATGTGGTTGGCGCAATGAACAAACCTGACGGGAGTACTGAGGGGCAGGAGGATAGCGAGGAGCAGACTGATGACTCAGAGAGGTAAATAAGGTTTCATATCTATGTATATTAATGAAATGCTGTTTGTTGGTAGGCCCATCTCTTGATAAAGGCTAGACCGATTTGGCAATTTTTTGTTTTTAAATGTTCAGATTATAGTACTATTCAGGTTCTTATATTATATAAAAATTTGAAGTTTCCCAAAAACTTTTCAAATTCGGAAAAACTGAATTTCTTTTTTTCTATGGGATTTTTGTATTAATTATTGAAGATTGGACAGGACAACTTCTGTTGGGTAAGCTAGTTGGAAATAAAAAATCTTTCTTAAAATAATAATTCTGGAACAAAACCGACTAATGAAAAAGAATCGGTTGTCTATGTTTCCTTGCCAGGATTCTCTTTTATGTTGTGGTTGAAAATTTTATCAGTTTCAAAATTGCATTTTGTATGAAAGAGTTAATAAATCGTAAATGTGCAACACGCAGGATGCAGTATTATACTCTGACTGTTACAAACAACTTAGTCATTAAATGGAATTGGTTATTCATAAGGTTTCACGAAATAGAATGTGAACTTGAACCATGTTCTGTATTTGGCTTGGTGTGTGTAATAATAATGTATTTTATATAAACAATTTTTATGAATAGTATATTTTGTCAATAAACTGAAAACAATATTCATATTTTTTTTCAAGACCATATTTGTAAATTCTTATATCGTTTATTTTTTTTTAAATTGAGCTCATGGTTCCTTTCAGCGTTTTTCTCTATGACCTGTAGTAACTAGAACCAAAAAATGCCCTGTTTAGGTATTTATTAAGAAAGGATTATATTTATAATACTTTTATTTTTACTTTTATTTTACTCTTGCAGTGCTATCGGTTTAGCTCGTGTAGGAGCCCGCGCCGCTCTTCGCTTAGCCCTCTCTCTCGTCCGCCGCGCATGGCGATGCGGTGAAGATGCGGACGTATGTTCAGCGTTACTCCGTGATGCTCTCGATGCGGTGCGTGCGCTCCCTGATGCGGGACTGTTCGCTGGTACAGGATCAACACCTGCGCCACGCTCGCAGAAGATATGGGCCGAAGTTGTTGACAGTGCTGCTAAGTTCCTACATCAGGTTGTGATCGGGTACGTATTTGCGAGCTTTGTTCCGTATTACCAATAAATGCATAAATTCATTTGTATGCCAAATCGCAAGCTATGGCATGCAAGGTGAAGCCAAAAGCGAATAATAAAAATGTTAATATCTCAAATGACAGTTCTAATATTTCATTGCACTAGTTTCATTAAAGTATATTTTTCTTCAACAGAGAAGTAGGCTGTAATGTCCCACAAGGTGATTGGCGGACGTCTCTATGTGTGTGGGTAGAGTTGTGCGCAAGGAGAGCTGAACTACCCGCGTTATTGAAGGCTGCTGATGTTCTAGTCACTTTACCTCCTCGGCAGAAACGTCAGCCGGATAATAGGTAAGTCACACAATTTATCAATAGAATTTGAACTTTATGTCGTTGGCATAAGAGTCACACGACGTTTTATTGCGGAACGACAACAACTGTATTCATTGTTAATGTAAGGAGCTTTACTAAATCTAATTTTCTTTTAGGATTATACTAGAAGAATGTACTGCGCCGTTAGGACCGTTTCTAAGACGTATGGCAAAAGTGACAGCGCCTAATCCTATCCTCAACAGTGAACCAACTACTGAAGTTAATCTAACAGAAATATTCCTCAAGTAAGTATTTTTTTATCGATTTTGAATTTTTTGATACTAAGAACTCTACTTGTGATTTTAATTTTACCATAGACCAAGGAAAGGGTAAAAATATGATGTAACCTTATTTTAAAATCTTCATTCCCTTATTCCATTATTTGAACTCGGCGCAACATGTCTATTTCTTCCATACTCCTCTATTAGTCGTCATCTCGGTCGTCACCCCCCCTTCTAGCCGTATCATCTATCACACAGACCATCAATCGTTTTTTTCGTCTTCCCCTACTCTTATAGTCATACACATTCATACTTAAAACTATCCTCAAGACATTTTCCTCATTCCCCCGCATCACATGCCCATACCATAACACCTTATCCATACTAATATTATAAATGCGAAAGTGTGTCTGTCTGTCTGTTACCTCTTCACGCTTAAACCGCTGAATTGATTTAGATGAGATTCGGTATAGAGATAGTTTGAGTCCCGGGAAAGGACATAGGATAGTTTTTATCCCGATATTCCCGCACGGGATCGACACTTGAAACCGCGGGGTGCTGCTAATGGTAAAATATATCTCTTTTAAATTCGTCTTCTCCATGTCTACATTTATTATAATTTAACGTAATTGTTATCGTTTCAGGGATTTGAACATCCCAAGTGGCGATGGATTGATGGGCGTAAGAAAAGCTGGAATCGCCTTATTGTGTCACCTAGACAGACTCGGAGCACCCTTATTACCGCCTTTAAAAGGCTTCGTTACTGTAAGTCTTTTATCTGAACTAATATTATAATGAAGTAAAATTGTTTTGTATGAGGTGATATCTGAGGGGCAATTCTCGTAATTTTAAGAACGTTCACAGTCTGATCTCAGTCTCAATCTGTCAAAAATACCTCTAATTTCCCTACATTTTGACAAGTTATTGACATTCGTTTGTCGCCGAGATGAGACTGCGACTAGATTTGCGGAAGCTAGTTTTTTTTTACTATCCCATGCTGTCCCTCTGCTGGGCAAAAGCCTCGCCCAAATCCTTCCAGGACTTTTTTCCCGCGGCACCTCGAACCAGCCCTCACGGTTTGCGTTCAAGTTGTCTCGCCACCTCTATCTGGACCGACCTCGGCGGCGCCGTCCATCTTTAGGCACCCATTGTCGACTTTTGCCCAGCGGTCAAATTTTAGAAAGCAAAAAAAAAAAACAATTTTGTTTTATTATCCTTAGTGCACAGAATCGGCGCAAGAAGTAGTATCAGTTGGTTCAGGACCAGTTCATTTGGGAACTCTAAGGATTCAACAAATAGCGTGTGCTGAGAAATTGGCGTTGCTACTAACTCACGATGGTGCTGTATACACTTTGCCATATGATAACATGACACCGCAGCTTGTTCCAGGTAAATAAATCACTATTAACTAAGATAAGATAATATTTGCGCACATAATTTATACACATACAAGAATAAAATAATAATTATTTTATTTAAGTCAGACACAGTCCATATTTATGTTAGTAAGTATACTTAAAAACTATGTTAGTAATCTAAGAATAAAATACATAACATAATCAGCCTATAATGTTCCCACTGCTGGGACACAGGCCTCCTCTTTGTGAGAGGGAGTGGGCCGTAATCCACCACGCGGGCCCAGTGCGGGTTGGTAGATGTCACATGTCTTCGAATTTTTGGTTCTAGGACATGCCGGTTTCCTCACGATGTTTTCCTTCACCGTTTTGAGAGCAGTGGTGATGAAATAATTTACACAAAGTAAAGCGCCTGTCAGGGTTCGAACCTACGACCTATATCTCGTAAGTCGCGGTCGTTACCACTGGGCCACCACTGCTCTCACGAATAAAATACATGCCACAATAATATTATTATAACTAAATTCAAAAATTTAAGTACCTACATAAACAAATGCACGAAAACATAAAAAAAATAAAATTAAGCATGAGACATGTTCGCCACATATAATGGCGTAAAAAAAAAAAAAAATTAAATACAATCTTTTAAATAGATTTTTGGTTCGCTCATAGACACTTCAGTAATAAATGTTTGCCTTGTCCTTTTGTAGTGGTATTAAACCTAAAAATGGGATTGACTCCATGATTCCATTTCTAATTTTCTTGAGCCCTAGGTACGTCGATCGCTCCCCAGGCAAACAGTCTCACTACCAACCTCGTTTGACTTCTCGTTTCATCACAGCACATACTTATTCCTTTGATTATTTTTTCTCAGGTCTTGAAAGTAAAACAATTACGCAAATATCCTGCCACCCTGCTGGGCGGCACTTCTTGTGTTGTTCCTCATGTGGTGGAGTATGGTCGTGGGGGTCTGGTGACGATGGCCGACTCGGACACGGAGATACCGCACCAAGAGATGCGCCCGCGCATCTACACCATCTATCCCACCATGAGGTCGTGAGAGTTTCCGCGGGTGCTGCTTGCAGGTATACTTACCCAGCACTAAAGAAGTGGGCTAATTTCCGTTAAAAAATGTGACATGCTATAGCAGATCATAATACTTCAGAAGAGCAAAACAACCAAATTCTTTAATTCATATCTAAACTAAAAGTAATCTTGGCTCGAAAGATGGCCCAATTAATCCGAATGGTGTTTAGTTGATTCACACATTTGATAGCATCCTGCTAGTTTGATTAATAAAGCGCCTTTTAAAAATAGAGTGTTTTTTTTCAGTGCTGTTATTACATCTCGAGGTGCTCTGTACACGTGGGGTCGAGGTGCACAAGGCCGCCTCGGTCACGGCACTATCGAGAACTGCCTCACGCCGCAACCTGTCTCCTTCAACGCACACAATATTGAACGAGTCATTGATGTCGCGTTAGGTAACACACGACTTCTAATAGTACTATAAAATAATCATCATTTCATCCGAAAGACGTCTACTGCTGGACATAGGCGTCCCCGAATCATTATGACTTCGACCTTCTCGCATCTAGCATTCCTGCGGAAGTGTATAAAATTGTAATAATCGATTTTAAGAAATAAAAAAAAACAACGAAAGCGCTGTCAATACAGATATTGGTGTAGTCTGAAGCTATCTAAACTAATACTATAAATTAGTAATAAGTTTATTGCCTTGGCTGAAGGCTTTAATTTATTAAGGCTTTCCAGGGAAGCCCGGTTAAGGAGCCAATGACCTCGTAAGATTATATAGCAACATACAAAAATAAAACAGTCAGAAGCCCTGCAGAAGTAAGCTGAGATCTAATGACACCGTAGCTCAGTGCAAAATACTGTTATGCAGCTTCGTAATATTGTATGACTAGAAAACGACTTCGGTACATTTGGGAAATGGCGGGGCCATGGATGTTGGACTCAGTTTTCTTAACATTTCCTTCTCTAGGTTGGGGCGAAGCTCAAACTCTGTGTTGTACATGGGAAGGCGCTGTGCAAGTATTCGGAGACACCGAGGGCGGCGTCCCGCGCACTCTGACGTCACTTTCAATTTTGAGGATAAACCGCGTGTATACCGGAGAACATTGGCATGCTGCTCTTAGTGATGAGTAAGTTTCACTACACTAAAATTATAAAAATCATTCGCCTTATTGTCTAATGTAATTTAGTAATATAAGCCATTCATTTGATAAGAAAACTTTCAGAATACAGGCAGCATCGTTTTCACGCTGAAAGACTTCGCTCATAAACCTTTGTGAAATGTTCGATAAGTTGTGTGTCTATTTTGTGCCTTATTCCCTTGGGATTAACAATTTTTTATTTGCAGCGGCCAAGTGTACACCTGGGGTAAAGGAGAAAGCTATCGTCTCGGTCATGGCAATCTTGAGAACGTGAAGATTCCGAAAGTATTAGACGCACTGCAAGGTAAACCATTGTTTCTCAAGTTATCCTTGTCTTTTTCTTCCTTACAATAATCTACTAACGTATTCAATGTTCTTTTATTAGGTATAAGAGTAGTGGATCTTTCTCTGGGATCGACTCACGGCGTCGCTCTGACGGCAGAAGGCGCATTGTATGCGTGGGGTACGCACGAGCGCGCACAAATAACAAGACCGGTACCGCAACTGTTGCAAGTACTCAACCCTTCATTTAAGGCTCATGGTAATTTCTTTTGTTGTTTAATTAAACTACTGTCTCGCGGACTTTCTAACGACAGGATTTCCATACCAAGACCGGTAGTTTCCGGCTTGGTCAACAGGCCGTTTGGCTAGAATCGTTACACCCTTCATTGGGATTTGTGATCGCCCACAAGGACATTATTGTCTGGTACAGCTCTATTCAAACTTTATGGCGGCTCGGAATATGAGGCGAATCGCTGCGCAGTAACAAATTCATGTGCCAGCGAGGGTGAGCGGTGGGGTATTGCGCAGCGAGTACTTCAGAGCCGCCAAAAAGTTTGTATCGGACCGTAGCACTCCTTTATCTATTGCCATGTTTACCCATATTCATTGCTGTGGAACTGCAAAATTTTTGGATTGTTTCGCAGGTGTTTCTAGTGGACCTGCACAGATTTTAGTATGGAGCGAAGAAAGTCCTAGAGATCTGCCATCTTCCTTACCCTTCGTGATTGATTTATCTGAAAGCACTTTCAAGTAAGTAAAAAAATAAAAACTAATAATTGTAGTTTTATATTTCATCGACAAAATGTTTAGTCATTGTGTATCTTTTTTGCAGACTTCTAGAAAGATTATTGAGGTTAGTCGTCGAACAAAGCAGCTCTGCAACCATCAAAGAGGTTGAATGTATGGCTATATCCTGCCTGAATCTATTGAGACTACAAGTAAGTGTCACTGAACCAACCAAACCTGGATCATGAAGATGCAATATTTTTTCGTGTTTTCACGTGAAATGACGTGTCATATAAATCGATGAACGCCGGCTGCACGCACGAAAAAGTATGACTTATTGTCACGTTCCGCCTAAGCTGAGCGTGCAAGCGAGAGCGCGGAACAAGCGATAGAGAGGCATGTTTTCTTATGACGTTATCATGTAAAATTATCGTCCGTAAACCGACTTTACAGACAACCAATTTTATAATAACTATTTGGTTGCCAATGTTACAAAATTCCATTTTAGATAATTTAATTTACTTTCTAGGTGCAAGCATGGCAATGTTCTCGTGGACCTGAACCTGATGACATGGAAGGCGAACCTCGTTCCTGGTGCAATGGCGTTCATACTGCTTTAGTCGCCTTAGTAGAAGGACGCGCGGGGGCGGGGGCGGCTACTGCGGCGAGACGGGCATTGGCTGCGGCCTGGCCTTTGTTGTTGCCGACACCGCAAGTGCGGGCGCATCATCTTATTACGTTGTTGCCTCAAGGTAAGACTAAAATGCTTATGTTAGTAACCAGAATTGTGCTGGCACATCTTAGCGTTTCCCAGTAAATATAAATAACAAGGACACGGGCGAAGTACGTAATAATAACGTTTCGCGCACTTTTGCGCAAACTGGTGTATTATGGTATTGTGTGTATGTAAAATACTGGTATTCGGTTGTATCCGGTTAGACTGGAAACCGACCCCAACATAGGTTGAGACAAAAACGCTGCATATCATTATTTTATTGCTGTGATTAAAACTTCTAACCATGGCTTCATGAACTATTCACAATCTATATAATCACTTGTCTACAGGATCGGCCCCAGCTAGCGCCGGCGCAAGATTTATGACAGAGCTGCTAGTTTGGTCGTTACTCGGCGGCGGTGGGTTGCGAGACGCGTTACGCAACGCGTTGCAGGCACATTCTGTGGACGCGTACAATCATCTACAACTTGACGCGTATGTTTTTATTACAAGTTTAAAGTTTTAAATAATGGCATAAGAATATAGAATAAATTGATGATGTCAGATATAAAATCTTTCAGAGACTATGATCAAATTGATATAGTGACTGGACAACGTGGATCACCCCCTGCAACTGAAGGAGATGACGCTGAAACAGTAACAGGTTTGTATACTTATAATAATTTCTACGTACTTTTTGAACATACTTGCTTTCGATTATGTTATTTATTAGATTAGTGTTTTATCATGAATGTGAATTTTGTATTTTTTAGGTTGTACTGAAGAATACCAAATAAGTAACGCGACACCATCAGATAAGGGAGCATCTGTACCTTTAATGCATTTGGTAAGTTCGATATTAATGTTGATATAAGTTCTATAATTTATCATTTTGATGGAAACATGAGATAGCGCTTAACAGTTATTCATACTAATATTGTAAATTCGAAAGTAACTGTCTGTATGTTGCCTTTTCATACCTAAACCATAAAAGATAAAAGGAGTTTGAAGATTTTTAAGGAGCCTGGCATACTTACTGTCCATACTTACTGCCATTTTGGAAATGGCGCGACAGTAGATTCCTACTGCCACGGATCTTGCAAACCCCTTTGTCAATGAGATTGATGTCATCCTGGGGAAGGACAAATTTTTGTCCCGGTAACATGACGTGGGCGAAACCGCGGGAAGAAGCTGAGGGTGTTTATATAAACTAGTTTTTGAGAAAATCGCGGACATACCTACAGACATACATACATACGGGTCGAATACAGAACCTCCTTTTTTGAAGTCGGTTAATAAGAAATAATCGCAAAAGCGCTGTGTACAACTAAATAATATTTATATATTTTGTCACCAGGTAAAACACCTAATTCGCAACACATCCTGTCAGACACAAATGCATATAAACGCTATTATGCACGGCGACACAAGCAAGACTGACGATCCTAAAGGGCACGACACAGTTAGCCCTAGCTGTGATCTTCTAATACGATTCCAAAGGTAACGCCATCATTAATTTTCGTTGAGGCGGGTATCACATCTTTGCAGCTTTGGCGCGAAATCATAGCAACGAAACCGTAGTAGTTCCGCCATGATTTATCCGTTGTACGGTAAGCGAAACTGCCTGTTCTAACGCACAGATTTGATTATGATTGTGTAGCGGTATCTACAACGCCACATGCGAACAACGCGTCATACTGACGTCACGCAAATCCTGCATCTCGCAAGCAGAGTTTACCGCGCAACTAGCATAGATACAACGGCCTGACATGAATCATTGGCCAGTTGCCCGCCAGACACAACACCCGTCTGGTCGGAGGATCCTCCCTTTTCTATAGAGTATGAGTGAACTTTACAATCTGTTCCTCATACCTCTATAATTGTATCTCTTTCCCGCGCGTTTGCCGTTCTTCTCGGAACCCCGCTACACCTCCGCGCTCAGCCCGCTATTTTGTAGCGGTGCCACATTTGTTTTGCACTTATCTGTGTATTTCGACAAGTTTATAAACAAACTTTTTTTTTTTTTGTAAAATTGATGTTACTTTGAAGGAAAAAATAATCTAATATGTCCGAAGTAGACCTACAATGTATTAACTCATTCTGAAGCGAAGACATTTTGCTCCGATTGCTACAATTCAACTGACTCTCATGATGTTCCGGTACTCGAATCGCGACATCTGTTTCTTAGCGGAATTCGTTAAGCGGTTTCTCATAATTATTTTCGTGTCTGAGGTGTTCTGTATGAGGACCTTCTCATAGATAATACGAAACTGTTTGTGGTGACGACCCCAATCTATAATTCAGATCACCTCGCTGAAAACGAGATTGTTTTTTCGGGATTTTTAGCTAATGCTGTTAACGCTTTTCACTATATCCTTTATTTGCTCTAGGTAGGTTTCTCCCTATTCTGTATTGGCTGGACCGATGCAAGAAGCACAGAATCGGTCGAAGTGGCGGTGCTTGGGCCTAGTTTTAGCCTATGTCCAGCAGTAGACGTTTTTCGACTGAAATGATGATGATGACCTCAATTTTACACTATGTTCTTTGACAGGTTACTATTCTGCGAAGCCATGTGGTCACGCGGCGGACGAAGTACGAGAGGCGGCGTGCGCGCACTTATCACACAATACATAGAGTTACTAGCAGAGCACGTACAATCTACTCTCTGTTCGTTTACGAGGGCGGTACATAGAGCGGATAATACACAGCTTATTGCGCTATGTGAACTTGTAGCTGCTGATATTGTAGGTAAGACAACCAACTTAAAAAAAAAACATATCGTGAATGATTTTTATCCAGATTGCAGAGAAAAAATATAATAATTCCTTTTAATCACGATTATAAACGAAATTCTGATTTGACCATCGTCATCATCCATTCTGATTAAATGATTCATCGTATCACCACATTTCTGTACTTACACCCACTTACTAATAAGCGTATTATATCAGTTGAATAGTTACACACCGATTTCTCTCTTTCAGTCGTCAGTAATTTGAGTTTCGAACGAAGAAGACAAAGCGTTGTGTAACTGTACAGACGCTATACAACGTTTATTAGTAAGGGGGTTAGTGTTCCAGAATTGCAAGTTTAACAAAATTGTATTTCACAAGTAAAACAATACTTAAAATTCAGGTCGCGTCGTAAGTGAGCTAGGCGCCTGGATAGGCGCATGCGCAGCCCGATCCCCCTGCGCTCTAGCCGACTCAGCAGACTGTTTAGTAAAGATAGCGCGCGCATGTGATGACGCCGCCAAGTCTCTGCCATCTGCTGCCAAGTTAGACGCCGACCTGCTGGGCTGGCCAGGACTAGTGTCCAAGAAGCATCAGCTTAAAAACAGTATTATTCGCAAGTATGTAGCCTTTGTTTGATGTAGCCTTTATAGCTCCCTACTTTCAGCAGCCAACGTACGCGTGTATTGAGTACGGTGCGCAAATACACAAGCGGCACATTATCGACGGCTGCCGTCAATGCGTGTCGACGGTTGCAGTTGCCTCTGTAACTGTATTCTACGTTAGTCTTTTATTAATTCCTACCTACCTGGCCATCTTAATTGTCCGGGCGCTAACTAGGCTGTAACGACAGCTGGTCATTGTAGTCGGTTGATGTCCACCCTCCCTACGGTCTTTGACGTCAAAACTGACATTGATAAGATGATGTTTTTTAAATGCGAATCACGTGCGTTTCTTACTTATTCTATCACTATTATTTATCTAGATACCTATTGTAAATATATATATATATATATATATTACACCAAGAATATTATTACACAAATCGCAGACGTCACCCAAAAAGCAGCCAAGCTCAAATATAACTAGGCCGGACACGATTGCCGAATGTCGGATGCATTGTGGGCTAAGACCACTATAGCATGGGTTCCTGAAAACGTCCAACGGCATCGCGGAAGATCCAAGCGTAGATGACAGGACGATCTTAACGTTTATATGAGGCATTGGTCCATATTGGCTTAGGATCGAGTTGAGTGGAAAAAGGAAAAGGGGGCCATTGCCATGCAGTGGGTCCATGCAGGCTAATTATGATTATTTTTTAGAACATTGTTAACCAAAATTATTATTCTAGATGTGATCTCCAAAACCACACAAAAGAAGGCGGTTCCTGGGTCGTGATAGCAGGCCACGTTTTTGACGTCGAAAACTTCGAGTGCGAGAGCGCGAGTACCGTCGAAATGATTCGGAAGCTTCGCGGCTCCGATGCGACGGCTGCTATGAGCGTGGAACCACATGCTGCGTATCTGTCGAGGGTGACTGAGAAATGTGTGGGGCTTTATGCTGATCAGATTTACAGTTATAGGTGCTATGTGAGTATACTCAATTAATGTCAGTAGTTATCGATGCGGGTAATGAATGTGGAAAACAAAGAATAAATTACTAAAAAGTTATAGTTCACAACACATTATACTTGAGTAGTCCTGGATTATTTACATTTATTGCCACTGAATCTACTATCTACTTTAGCGGTAAGAAGTCTAAGTTGATTTTTGCTTGACTGTTTGTAATATCAATAATTGTTTGTACAGGAAAGTTCAGCAAGTCTCCGCTCCTACCACATACTATCAACATGTGCGTTCAACATAGCTGTTGGTCTGACACAATGCGGGTCACGCCTGGCCCGCTCGCTGCCAGTCCAGCAGGCCGAGAGAGATGCGGCGCCGTATGCCGCTGCTGTGTTCTTGAAAGGAGGCCTGCAGGTTTGTGCTCCTCCACTATACAATAAGATCAAATAAACGATGTATTTTTGAGAGTTGCAGCAAATTGATTACTACTACCAAAGACACGGCGTTTATGCTATGAAACATAAAAAAAGATTAAATACAGAACTTTATCATGTTACAAGCAAGTCAAGCAACACTGCAAAATGGTTCTCGCAAAAAAAAAAAGTTACATTGTTGTTCAAATTTTGTTTCACATGACTACGAGAGTTTACCATATCATATTATTTTATTATTTCAGGTCCCCCAGCTAACAAACCCCTTCGACGAAGAAAAAGCAGAGGCCCGCAGTGGATCCTCCACAGGTGGTAACAGCCCGGCCGGCGAGGCGCCCCTGCCCACGCGCACGTCGCGCCCCCCGCGCCCCCCGCCCCGCGCCGGCGCGCCGCAGTCCCCGGCGAGGGCGGAGGCGCTGCTACATGCGCTTGCTGAGCCCAAGTTACACGTAAGTTGAACGGCTGTAACTGTAAATGCCACTAAAGAAAACGACGTCGTGTAGCTTCGAGAGGAAAAAAAGGATGAGTATGCTATGTTCATTGTGTGTATAGGGAAACCTATATTATAGTGCTATTTTATTGTGTTGTAATTTTTAAGAACGTTCACAGTCTGATCTCAGTCTCAATCTGTCAATAATACCTCAAATTTCCCTACATTTTGACAAGTTTTTGACATTTGTTTGTCGCCGAGATGACACTGCGACTAGATTTTGAACTTTTTTAATTAAGAGAAATGGCCTTCAGATGTCCTTCAGTAATTTTAGGGCTAGTTGAAAAACCAAAAATAAACCTTACGCATATTCAAATATCTCATACGAGCAACATGTATAAAGAAGCCGAGGGACTTGTGGCTAAGTAATAACAGCCGCACGAGTCGATCGATCAGGTTAAGCTATGCATGCCGCGGTTGGTACGTGGATGGGTGACTATCTATACATAATCAAGACCCCCTCCGAGCCGCGGAAAGCACACTAAGCCGTTGGTCCGGGATGTCATTCGTGGATCTTTGGCAGTCGTTACGGGTCATTAGAAGCCCGAAAGTCTGACAACCAGTCTTACCAAAGGATACGTAATACCCAGTAACTGGGTTGTAGAGGTCAGATAGACAGTCGCTTCATGTAAAATACTGGTATTCAGCTGCAACTGGTTAGACTGAAGCCGATCCCAACATAGTTGAGAAAAGGCCACGCATAGGAGTAAAGTAGCCTTTAGTTTTCGAATTTTGACTAATTGCGACATCAAACCAGCGGAGTTTACTTTCAACGTTATATGTTCATTCTGTTCACCCAGGACCCATTAGCACTACACTTATGGTGGGCGTGTGAGAGACGCGAAGGTTGCGCGCCTCACTTCCCACCCGAACATCCGCTAGAAGAGCTGCGTCGAGCGCTGTTAGCGGCCTTATTATACCATGCTGGTTTGAAGGAACATGCGCTAGCGACTGCTATGGCTGGTAAGATTGCATATTTTGATCGTGTGGGTCAGACCTACTAAGAAACGGCCAGCTAGTATAGTCTCTTTTTGGACGGTTTGATTTGATAGATGAGATTTCAAAATCAGAAGTAGATTAGTAACCGACATGTTAATTGCACTATCTGTTAATCGTCAGGAGGGCTCGTGGGTAAGTAATAACAGCCGCACGGGTCGATCGATCAGCTACGTTTGTCGCGGTCGGGCCGTGGATGGGCCACACCGAGACCTCCTGTGCTTCGGAATGCACGTTAAACCGTTAGTCCTGGCTGTCATTCCTGAATCTTTGACAGTCGTTACGGGTCGTCAGAAGTACGAAAGTCTGACAACCAGTCTTACGAAGAGGTATCGTATTACGTAGTAACTGGGTTATGGATGTCAGATAGGCAGTCGCGCCAATACTGCTATTCAGCTAGTAAAAGGTTCGGCAGATGATGATGTTGATCGTCAAAAAAAGCCTAAACTATTCTGATAATTTATCACCGTCTACTTCATTTGTTTTAGAAATGGAGAAAGGCGAAGTAAAACTATCTCCCGCGATGTCTGAAATTGTAAAAGCGGTTCAGCAAAGTAAATGGACTTTAATGAGGACGAGGCAACAGCTCTCTCGTGGTTATAAAGAGGTATATTACTCATCATACATTTTATTTTGATTAATCCTCCGTTATTTTCTAAATATCTTACCACAGCAACGTAACATGTTTAGGTATGCGCAGCGCCTTTAGAAAGAGCTCGTTTCCTTCTACATGAAGTTCGCGCAGCAATGTCTCCTGCAGTATCAGCATTGAATTCACGACCACCATCGCATAGAGCGCCTACTGCCAAGAAAATATTCCAGAAAGTCATGCGCGCTGCCAAAACGCCTGGATTCAGTAAATGGTAACATAATAGTTCTGTAGCTTTTATTCAATCATTCATAATAGATATAACTTTAAATAACTTATTTTTTATAGTTTCGAGACTACGAAAGATCTCAGAAACAGACAGAACAGTCTAAGCAAAAGTATGTTCAAGGCTACCAGCAGCCTTCTACAGGGTGATGCCCTACTCATAAAGTCATCAATCGCTCAGGCATCTAAAACGCCCGAAGACGCTCCGAGCATCGTCGTCGAACCCTCGAAAGGACACAACGAAACCCCTACAGCCCCTATAAAAGACCCCATGCTTAGATCTAAAGTCACTATAAAAGTCAAGGACAAACCTTTAGAGAAAGACTTGAAAAACGCATCAAATAATGATGACATGAAAAACGAAAGTCGCGGTGACAGAGACAAAGGAGACAGAGACGATGTGTTAGACAAAGACAACGATGATAAAACGCCAACAAACGAAATGTCGATTAGTTCGATTAACGATATAACCGATAACTCGATTCTTAAAGAATCGATGGAGAGTGAAAAGCAGGTTATGTTGCTGGCTGATGATCTGAAGACTGATTTGATTATGGCTGACGAAGAAAAGGATGATGATAATTCTGAGAGGAATAAGTTTGTTAATGCGTGGGTTTCGAGACTTGCGTGTGAAGAAAAAGGTAATCCTCTTTATATTTTTTTTACGGCGTCATTTAATTGTAAGTGGAACTAGTATTTACTCGTGACTTCGCTTCCGTGATCTATCCCACTTGAGCCGTGCATTTTCCTTGATAAAAAGTACCTCGACACAAAATCACATCAATTTGTATAGTATTTTTATCTCACGAAGCGACGCGCGCTTTGAATGTGTGTAAGCGCAGGAGCTCTCGGTACCGTCCGCGACAATGCCGAAGTCGGAAGTGTGTGTATGTTATGTGCTGACGCTACTCGTCTTCACGCACATATTCATAGCGCACACTTATTTGTACACTTGGTTACAAGAAATTACGCGCATAAACATACTGTAACTTCATTGCTGTGTGGAAGAACTCGACACTCGGCACTCTTTCACACTTTCGCATTTCTTATCAGTAAGGATTCATTCATCGATGTTCTTCCGTTTTAGATTTATATTGGTTGCTAGAAGAAGTGACTCAAGAGCAACAAGGTTTGACAATAGCCATTATTGACTTTGTCATGACTGAAAATCCCTGTGATATAGACATATTAAGAAGAGCGTTGTATTGTCAGGTATGAGTTCTTCAAATTAATATGCACCTTGTTTTACTAGAAATAAGGTTCAATATTGCATTTTATCATGAATAGCTTATGGCAATTGTAATTCAACTCTATAGTTTTACCAATGTGGTTCAATTTCAGGTGCAAAGAGCAGAAATAAGAAAGAACGGGTACTGCATGATCAATAGTATTCTCAACTCGTCACAGACGATGTCCGATAGTGTTAAATATGCGGCCCTTGCCGGTTTGTTAGGCGCCTGTATGGCTGAAGCAGTTCCATACATGCCACTCAAGCCTACAATACCATTGACACATCCATTGATTGGCATAGAATCTGTAATACCGTACTCAAAGTATATGGTTCTGTTAGAAAGGTCTAAGTTGATGGATTTTATACTGATAGAGTTAAAAGCGAGGGTGTTAGAAGGAGAACACAGTCAGGCGCTGCCGTTGAAAATGAGCGCGAATTATGGCGCGCATGCGTTGTTGAATCGGCCTTCGAGAGCAAGGTAAGATTTTTAATCTCCTACAATCAGATCTCTTAGACTAACTCTTATTTGCTTTGGTTTAAGTGATTGATGGCGCTTTTATACGGCACGTGGGTAAAATGCGCATGTTGAGGTACTTGCGCAGTTTAAATGCATCGTGTAAACTATCTTGTAAAGACATGCCCGGGCCCAGTGATTGACTCACCGCATTTGTAACTAGCACGTTCAAACTCAAGTACCGTGTACAAGCACCATGAGTGCACTACTTTCTTCGAAAACTTAAAAAGATGCATTCGCTCTCTGTCTCTCTCTCATGTCTCACTGCAAAGACGGTTCAATGTCCGCGCTCTGTTGAAGTTGTGGCGTAGCCACAATACATTAACATAATATTTATTAGTATAATATATAACTATACATTTATAACTACTATAAAATACTTAACATACTAAATACAAACACAAACATTAAACATGCACAATAACACAGAACATATTAATATAAAAACTTTTATTCTCTTAAAACGTTAATATTTAAAGACTACTTATCAAATTTTTACTTTCAGATTCCTAATAACGCTACTATCACTCCTTATAGAAGGGTGTCAGGGTCCAGAATTAGAGCAGCTCATTAATGGTGGAGCTTTGAGCTCTTGTCTGACTTTACTGAAACAAATCGGAGGCGACACATCTCAACTTACATCTCTAATATGTAATGGATTGAAGTCGAAATGTATGTCAATTATTATTTTCATTTTGATGACCGTTAATATAATAATAATAATAAACACACTGCTGTCAGGCAGGCAGGGTTGAGCACTGCTGGGTGATAGACTGTTAATCAATTCCAGAACCGACGGAGACCGATTTTGGGAGTTCAAACTAAAATCAACACATTCCACATAGAAAATGTTGCCAAAGCGGTGTCTGCAATGATCATTGATAGATAGTAGTATTTACGATACCGACTTTTGCACGCTTCAATACTTAAACCTAAGAAAGAATTTAACTATTACTTTTTTTTTCAGCGGAGTGTTTAATAATATTCGAAGATGAAAGACTAGGTGCCAGGGCTCGTGGAGCGTCGTTGTCAGGCCCTGAACTTGCTTCACTCATGAAGATCGGCACTCGAGTAGTCAGAGGCAAAGATTGGAAATGGGGTGATCAGGTAAGAACAATCTATCTTCTTCGTGTCGCTGGCATGACTTTTCTCAGATCTTGTTGGCCCAAAACTTCGCCACTTCCACGGTGTCGTCGATGACAGCGCAGAGTTCACTTTGACTGCATGTTAAAGGGCACCAGTGGCGAAGGGTGAATTTATGACAGAGGTAGGCCGGAGCAAAAAAAAAAAATGCCAAAAAAAAAATTCAATGATGAATTGACTAAAGTGTGGTTATGTTCTGAATTTTCTAAGGGAAGCCGGTGGGAATCGAGTTGTATGGTGCCTTCGCCACTGGAGGGCACGGTAGGGGGTGGAGCATAAGTCATAGACTGCCGTTCCATCGAGGTAGCCTCACTTTACCAGGTTGGAGTTACATCTTCCCACTTGTATCCGGAGACAGTTCAGGGACTTCCAAGTGGACCACGAAAGGACATCCAATTTTATGTCCATATTGTTTTAATAAGCTCGGAACTGACTTTATTCCTTTTTTTACCGACTGAAACTGTCGAAGCTTGTGTCAGTCTTGAAGCTTTTCGTCAATTATACTACAAAATCTTAAAATTGTTTTCTAGGATGGAGTCCCCGGTGGCGAAGGTCGAGTCATAGGTGAATTAGGTGAAGACGGATGGGTACGAGTAGCATGGGACGCTGGCGGTACCAACTCTTATCGTATGGGCAAGGAGGGAAAATACGACCTCAAGCTAGCCCGCTCGCCGTCACCGCCGCCTTCAGTAGATGAAACTGTTCATGGGACTGGTAAGGATTTTGATAGACTTTCAAACTGCCTTAGTCTACTGTTCAACTCATTGTCTTTGCCCCATTTAGAGTTTTGATTACTTAAAGAATTGTATTTGATCTCGTTGTATATAAATCTTAGTAACATGTAACTACAGTATTTTAATTTTTTTCCCATTTTTTAAGTAAAACTTTAGGCGCGTTGGGCATTTTTTGAGATGGGAAAAAAACCATTGAATTCGCGTCACTGTTACCGTAACCAACACCGCTTCGAATGTGTTCGGCTGTCCTCGGGATGTACTCGGTTTTAATGTATATTATTATCCGATATGTCAGTGAGTGATGGCAAAGTATTCTGTTTGTGTTTTGTTTTCACTTCTGTCGGCACTCCCGGAGTGCCACGTTTTTTTTTTATTTATTTTGTTTCATATTATCGTATTTCATTTCGCGAAGCGACTTGCGCTGTACTTGTGGTAATCAAGTGTACAACGACGACGAAGACGACGAGACGAGTAGCGTCAGCACATAACACACATACGCGCACTTCCGACGGCAACTTCGCCATTGTCTCGGACGGTACAGGGAGCGACTGTGCTAATACACACATTTACAGCGTGTTTGTACACTTGGTAACCACAAGTAAAGCTCGCGTCCCTTCGTGAGATAAAAATACAACAACATGAAACAAAATAACTTGAAAATGGAGAAAAAATAAAATACCCTCCAAGTAGATAGGGTCCGCCACTAGTTCCCATACAAACTTAAAGATGAATAAGTTTTTTTTTTTACGCTGCCTATACTATCACTTTTCTGGTCCCGATTTATCATGATAAATATTTATATATTAACGCGTGATTCTCCTATAGCAGCCGTCGTTGAAAACAGCGTAGAATGGTGGCCAGTCAGTGAAGTTCGCTCTGCCTGCACGGGTGCTATCCGTGCTCTATGCGCCGGCGCAGGCGGCGCGCTCGCTTCCGTCGGTACAGTCGCGAGACGTAACGTCGCTGCGCTACAACGAAGATTGTTAGCTTTGGCGCATGCACACTCTACTCCCCCGCCCACGGCGTTCGCTACGCATTATCACACGGCTTTGGCGTTGTTACGAGGTAAGGATTTATAGATCGTTTTTTGTTCTTTTTCATCCAGTGAAAAAGTTTTCCTGATTTACATTGATCCACTACCTCATTTTAGTACTGGAACCCAGTGATTCTGGATTGAAATTTAGCTAATTAACGGCTGCTCTATTCAAATCCAGCGCTGGATACTCCAGTATCCAGCGATGTACAATCTTTGCAATAGAGTCCAGCATCCATGCTGGACTGTATTGCCAAGATTGTACATTGGTAAAATATCGATCCAGTGTCACTGGTTTCAAACGCTGGATTGAATAACTGGATCGTAAATAGACTTTAAATGTTCAAGTGTCAACATGATTGCAAAACGTAATGTTAGAACGTATGCGCGTTGTTAGAAGATTGGTTTATGAACTATCACTTTGTTTGTTACAGGAAGCGCACAAAGTCTGGAGATGCGTATTTCTCTCTGCACTGATTCGTGGTTCGAACTCTGCTACAGTATTATTTCGGCTGCGGACAAACCTATCTCACAGGATCTCATTTATTTACAAGTAAGTATCACTAACAAAACGCGTACCGGAGCAACATTGCCAGGCCTCCCACAAGACTGATAACCTGCACAGCTATTCACAACCATTGGACAAGCTTTCGCATCGACAATTACACATTTTTGGTTACCTGATTTGCCTTGCCCCCGACAGAAATTAGCTGTCAGAAGGATAGCGGTCGTCTATTTAATTGACACTGTTACAATGTTCGGGTTTTGGATTTGTGAATAGAGTTTAGAGGACTCCTTCGATAACATGATTGGTGCGTTCGATTCGGTACGGTAGCGTATCGAATGGTTGTGAATAGCTATGCTGGTGACGGTCGCGGTCGCGGGAATCAGCTTATTGATGGTGGCCTCTAAGTCTGTTTTCCGTTTAGAAATCTAATATTTTAATTGCCCTTTACGCTATTTAGTCGTCATTGCCTCAAATTCATCTTATTTTCCACAGATCCAGTCCCTCTGGCTTCTTCGCCGAGTATTAGTAGAACACACAGGACCTCCCGAGTGGCGGCGAACAGTTGGGGCTCAGTTACTAGCCCTGATTGGACGGTTATGGCTTGAAACACACTCGTGGGATCCGGCGTTCAAGCCGAATCACCAGGCTATTGGCAATAATGCTGATGAAGAAGAAGTTGGTAAGGACTCTAGGATTAATTCGAATGTGATTGATGTTTTGTGCTCTTGTTCGAATACTAGCGATATGATGACGTCGTTCATAAATGCTGTACATAACCTCATGCATTTTTTCATGTGGTTAGTCATGCCACGTGCTCCAATTCTTATTATGTTTTGCTTTGTCCAATTTACCAAGTGAAAGTACCAGTTTATAGCGTGCTCTTCTCCATTCGTTCATCGATTTATTTTCAGCTCTAATGTCTTTTCTATTCTTATTTATTAACTTCTCTAATGTAAGTGAAATAGCACCTCTAGCAAGTTATCTATTTCAGACAACAGATGGCGCGCTCCAGCGACCGCTAGTTACACAGGATCGACGTGTGCTGCGCTAGTACAGTTAGTTAGACAACTGCACGCGGCTTCGCAGTGGCACACACCTGTAACGACGTTATTATTGGATAAATTGCAGTTGGCTGCACAAACGGTAAGTCTTGAATTTTCTTAGTTGATTGCCAGATTCGACTGAAATTAAAACAAAGAAGGTGGTCAAAATCGAAGCATGCGAAAAATCTTGTCACTGACTAATGATGTTTTAAAGCCAACTGCATGAAGAATTATGATTATTGGACAATGATTTATTAACTTTCTTTTTTTGACAGGTAACAAGCGACTGGCATTGGTGGCCGCATACAAGTCAAGACTTAACGCAGACGATCAAACCTTCACCTCCGAGTCTCGAGAGTTGTCTCATTGGTAAGATGCCAAGACTACTCGCAAAGAAAATGTTACTTTATTTACGGAGCCATTAAGTTCATAATCATACATATACCATAAACTCAACACACAAAATATTTTTGAACTTTATGGTTAATGTTACAAGGTTCATAATCATTTACAGCGGGTGCGCTCGGAGTGGTCGGTGGTGTAGAATGGCGCATACGACTGGGACAGAAGGTTGCCGCCGGATCACCGCCACGCAATGCTATTGTGACGCAACTGTCGCCAAGGGCGAAGATCACATTAGTACATGACGATAATACTACCACTAAGGTAGGCTTCTTTCTTTCAACTATTGACATTTTTTTTAAATGTCAAAACAAAGGTTTGGAGTAAAAGTTTTCAAAAATATAAATCAGTTAAGTACATGAAAGCAGCCCTGCAAAATGCTTCTTTTCCGTTCTCCTTGTCACCGATGGAAAAAAGATCTTCTATTCTAAACCTAAAATATACGTTAAATAGGCTCCTGTGAAAATATTGTGTGAATATTATTTTTTTTATCTGAAATTCACCTCGCATCAAACAGAAATGTCTTATTAAAGTTTAATCACTCGTTATTAAATTCTAAAATCCTTGACCTTGCATTTATCTGGTATCTTTGTTCGTCAGACTGAACTAAGCGGCATACAAAGCGCAGAAGGCGACCGTCTCTCTTTACCGCTAGGTGGCGGCGAGAGCGCACTACGTGTTTGCGCTGCTTTATTAGGAGCTGGACCACAAGCTTCGCCAATGCATCCACATCATCTACCTGGTAAAAATATAAATATTTTACATACAAATACTTTACAATTATTGCGATCGTTTACCGTTCAACTATTTGTCCAATCACCTAGATTACAACTCTTTCCAGTTGACAAAAAGCTCAAAATGTAATTAATAATTATTATTCACAATTTTAGCTGAAATTGACGTATACGGACTAAGGAAACAGCAAATGGAACTGCTAACATTATGCGCAGTACGTGGTTTGTTAACTACAAGGACAAGACTACGAAAAGTTCTGATGCAGCCACCAGACCATGCGGGTATGTTTCTTGCCGAATTCTTATTTTAATAACCCTTAACTATATAACATGTTTCAGTAAAACGCAATCTTATTCAAAACTACATAAAGTTGAAAATTTCATAGCCAAAAATTTAACAATAAAAACAAATGACTATCACAATCAAAATATTTCAGGTAACATAGACAGAGGAACAACATTAGGTACAGAAGGGACGTTACTACGTCGGCTACTTGCGCTAGCCACTCGCCCGAGTCCACTGGCCGCGTCTCACACACCGCGTGAACTTGAATCAGCTGCACTGACTATTGTTCAACAGTTAGCTGCACATGTTAATGGCAAGTATAAGATGATCCTACACTACAGTTGCAGGCCTTCGAGTTTATAAAGCGTTGTCTCTGTCACTCATACCTGTGTAGAGATAAACCATTCTAAAAATGCACGCCTCTCCACTAAAATTTCTAAACATACATTTGAAATGTGTATGCAACAAGCAATGGATGGGCGTTCATTTTTAAAATGGTTTATCTCTAACAGTCTACTTCTAAAGTTCGATGTGTAATACTTAACTACATTTTGTCATGACTTTTGGTAAAAGACTATTAGTTTGTGGAGGCATCTACATCGAACATACGAACTACGCATCACACTGACGTCACGCAAAATCCTGCATTGCCCAAGCAGTTTACCGCGCGACTCGCATGTATACAACGTACCGACATCAATCGTCCGCCCTACCAAATACAACACCCGTCTAGTCGGAGGATCCTACCTACTGTACTGTGAACTTTTCACCTTCTTCCTCATAGCTCTATACTGCTATAATATAATGTTTCTGAATTATTATAACTTCGACAGGAGACGAAAAAGACCACGAAACCCCACCCGAAATGCCGATCATAGACAAAAGTAATGTTATGCAGATATCTATGGGCCCTTCAACTAGCACGGCATCTCTATGTAAGTACAACACAAATGTAAAATCAAGTTAATTTCCTTTAAAGATATGAAAATATTGAAAATCTTCTATTATTTACTTTTCAATGTTCTTTTTCAGCGAGAAAAGATCTCAACACATGGGCAAACTCTTCACAAGTTCAACAAGTTATAGAAATGGGATTTTCTAGACACGCTGTATACGGCGCTATTCAAGCTTTAGGTAACAAAACAACTACATTTAACATTATTTTGCGCAGCCGTGAGGCACACACTATTGTTGTCTGAAACCTTTTTTTATTTTGTGTTTCACGAACTGTGACCAAATAAACCTTTTTTCTTTCTTTCTTTATATCTTAAACTCTACCGTCATAGCACACCGTAAAGAACTCGATATTCCTTGCGGTCTACCGTCAATAGAGTCTTCTTAGGTGCTGATGTCACCAATGTCAGATATCTTTTATGTGTGGAACAAAATTGACGACTGACAGTTCTATTATGGAAAAACTGTCAAAAATTAAAAATTTATTCACAGGATAAGACCTATTCTAGGTATAAAAGTTTGGTGAAATTCGCCTATAGTCATATAATTACTCGAACAAATGTGAATTTTACTACCCCAGCTATAAAGCTCAATGTCCCTTACAGGTGGAACGAGTCTACCGTCCGTAGAGTCTTTAGTCATATACTTATTAGAACTACCTCAGCATGGTATGGATGACTCGGTCTTTGAGATGAGACCTTTGAGTGCTAAACTGGAAAAGAAACAGATTCCATATAGATGGCGTAGTTGTTTCGCCTCTGAAGAAGAGTATGCGCAGTACTTGTCTGACGTCATCACTCCGGGGATGACTGTACGGTGCTGTAAAGCGGTTGAACCAGTAAGTTCTGTGTAATGTTTTTTTTTCTTTGGATGATAAGTGATAACACAAGGAACACACCTTATTTTCAATGTACCTAACACCTTTTGGCTCTCTCGTTCGAGAGTATACAGTACATCTTGACCTCCTTACATGCTTTCACACATGAATATTATTTTATTAGTTGGCCTCTGGATACTGGCCGTGAATTCGCTTTTTGCATTTATTTATTAGTCTGTTGCCTCCACCAAACTCAGTCGTCTGGTGGAGGTCACCTACACTGCAAGGAGGTTCTCCAAATCTTCGGAAACCTGTTCACCTACATAGACACACAAGATTTTACCCATCACCCTTTTTACTGCTTCTTTGGTGTTCCCTGACTCTGTCACATTTTCTTATACGGATCTACTGCAGCTAATGTTCTGCTAGATTTTTGTTTTTAAAAACCCATGTCTTATTATTGCAGCTTAGCTGAACTCACGTAATAAGCTTCTTCCAGTAAAAATGCTTGCTTCAGTTATTTTGAGAGTTTAAACGTGTTTTTTCAGGTTGCTTTAGGCGATGTCGGCCAAGTACAAAAAGTTGAACGCGATATAAAACAAAATGTCTTCTTACACGTAAGTTTTCTGCGTTTTTTTATATGCGTAGTTTATTTAAATGACGCTTAGATGTGCGTTTATATGTCGCATGCTTAATGAAACATTGACCCATTAGTAGATAGGCCAGATATTTTTTTTTACTCAAATCTCATCAATAGTTAATCATACGTTCAAAATACAAGCATTCATGAGTACCTAATTAATAATCAAATCAAATCAGTTTTAATTTTATGCGTCAACAAGTAGGAAGGTCTCATAGCAAGATCTTCTTTTGCGATTTCCCAAAAATCGTCTTTTTGAGTTAAGTCAGTATTCCATTAAGCATGCGATGTGTATAGCACTACCCATACTTCATTAGTCATTTTTAAATTTCATATAGGATATAATTATCATAATACTAGGGGCCTTAAATTATTTGCATTTCCCACGTCCCAGCCTTTTGCCAACTCTTATTTTCTTGTTAAGAACCTGGCAACCTGTAGCAAGACCCAATACGGAAGAAATCTTTTTCGAAATACGAAAAAATAAATAAAAATTAAACAAACAATTGTCTGGAAGAATCATCAGCACTTTGTCACGTTCGAAAATTCAAATTTGCAATCCATTGCTTAGGTGGAATGGCGCGGCCTAGGTCGTGTGTTCGGCGTGCGCGCAGTGCATGCTGAAGTAGTGTCGGGCACTCCACCATTTGCTGTGGGCGACCGAGTGCGCGTGCGCGCCGCTGTCACACAACCGCGGTACAAGTGGGGATGTATCGATCATACCAGTGTCGGGACTGTTACTTGTAAGTTATTTTTTAATAATTAACTCTGTTCTAAGTACTCTCGAATATCAAGCTATAGTATAGCTGATATACTGGCAAATTTATAAGCTATACTTTGATAAAAAAAAAGCTGGCACAGATGCTGATTGCACTGACTGTGCCTAACGTAGTTACGTCGCCTATGCAAGAATGAACAGAAGACTATACGGATTTTGAAATAGCTAGTTATTTTCAGCAATATCAAGCAACGGTCGTGATCTAACAGTGGACTTTCCTCAACAACCAGGATGGACAGGACAAGTCAGTGAAATGGAGCTCGTTACTGATCAATGTAAGTATTCCAGTCTACACGGCCTAAATAAATGGATAAACATATTAATTTACGCTACCCACTGGCACTGAGCAGTGATGACTGCGACTTAACGAGCTGTAGGTTCAAACCCAGACAGGCGCTTTACTTTGTGTTAATTATTTCATCACCATTGCTCTCAAAACGGTGAATAAAAACATCGTGAGGAAACCGGCATATTATCCTAGAACCAAAAATTCGAAGACATGTGACATCTACCAACCCGCACTGGACCCGCGTGGTGGATTACGGCCCACTCCCTCTGACCTCATTGTAGGCTGATGATGCTGGCACTGTACCTTCTTTCCTGTCTTTTACTTGGTATTTTTTCTTATAAACAGCGGAATGGGGTGAAAGTGCCGGTGGAACTGCAGTAGGTTGGCGTGGTGCAGTCCGTGCCGTACGGGTGTCATCATGCCGACCCGGCGCCGGCGCAAGACGATTGTTAGATTCACAGCCTCATACGTACTGGCAAAGTTCTAGCGGGAATGGTCAGGTGAGTCGTCGACATTCGTGGCATATAGTAGTAGTCATAAAAAATGCATGTACCTCCTTAAAGGAATACTAGCCACTATTTTCGAGCAGGTTGATATCGATAGAGTGAGTCGTTTAGGGATGTCAATCTAACTGACATATCACTATCATAAACCTGAAATTGGATGTTATTCGGTTTATAGCCGAATATACCTCGTGCTATCGATGCTACAAGTGCGGAATCCTATAATATTTTGACATTACGTGTCTTTATCAGATAGATTTGGTGTTTCTTCGATGTCACTTATTTGTACCGCTACTTGTGTATGCCTTGCACATAATTATGAACACATATATTTGCTGACTTCTTGAGAGCAGATATTAATTAATGAATCATTAAATCAGATATTATTGCCGAAATGTCCATGGTAATATATTTATAATCGTGACACTACACATATCACAAATATTAATCTTTACATTTATGTTCTGTGTAAGTTCTGTATTTATAAGAAACTATAATATGTAGGTATTATTTACTAACGTTTGTAGCACTGGATCCGCGTGGAAATGCGCAGCGGCGTGCGCGTCCGGCGCCTCGGGCTGGGCGTGGGCGGCGGCGCGCACGGGCCGGCCGCGCTGGCCGTGCGCGCCGGCGCTACGTTCGACGACGCTGCCCTCGCACCGCTTGCTGCCGTGCCTTGCGCTCCCGCTGCGTCTGTGAGAGATAGACTGCCTGCACATTTAGCGCAGATACAGCTGTTGGCTGATTGTAAACAGGTTTGTGGACTTAAAATATTTGTTATAATAGATAGATAGAAAATGCTTATTAAAATGTTGGTTGAAGTTAAATTAAGGAAATATTACAAGTAGAAGACGGTATGCGAATAACAATCCTAAATATACTGTTGGTAGAAACAAGCGAAATCGAAGATGTTACCTTAGAGAATATAATACTGGACATGGCATATGCTATAAATATAATTATACTGAACAAAAAAGTCCGTAACTTTTGGCGGGGGACGCGGTAGCTACTACAAAAAAAAAAACACAAAAGCTGCTTGCCCAGAAAGAAAAGTCCCTACCATGTTTTTTTTATATCGGTATCAGTATTCATTTGGAATTTTCTTAGAATAATAAGAGGCGTGTATGAGGTTCCATAAGTGTCAAAACTCTTTTCGCAGCCAACCAGCCAGCCAGTGTTTCCAGTATCTTTTATTTAGATGAAATGCATAATATTTAGATTTACTTGTTTTCTGAACAACAACTTTACAGGGTATTGTTTTGTTCCAGTATTATCCCTGTATTGAAATTGGAATAAAACAAAATCGAAACGTGAATGCTGATTGCCGAGTTCATGGTCTTTACATAACGGGCTTCAGACCAAACCCTCTATACACTGAAGTATTACAAGTAAGCATACAGAATTCTACTCTAAGCTTATAAACATAAGAGCGTGTTTTGATTGTACTGAATATTTCAGAGTATGAACTTTGTGGCGGAAGATTGGATGGAAAAAGATAATCCTACGGGTGCTGTATCTGCTGATAACAACCCACCAGCGTTGCCAAGTGATTGTCCAAAAGTAAGTAATTAGTTCCAAACCAAGTTTACATTATATTATATCAACTTTCTTTTAACAATCTTATATCTACGTCAATTCTATGCATTACATTTTCAACGGATTTTATATTATGCTTATAAAAATGGTTTTCCATTTTTCACAGGTATACGTATGGGGTTTAAATGATAAAGACCAACTGGGTGGTGTGAAAGGCTCCAAAGTTAAAATTCCTGTATTTTCACCGAGTCTCAGCGCTTACCGCCCCGTGCACATCGCGGGCGGGTCCAAGACACTCTTTATTGTGTCACATGACGGAAAGGTAAGCATACAATACTTTATCTTCATACTATGGACTATTTGGGAGTCAAAAGATTTAACAAGTTTCGTGGCAATATTACTCAAAGGAAAAACTTTTCTCGTGCATCACATTACAGGTCTTAGTACACTTAGACGCGGTAACATTTTATATTACTGACATTACATTTTTGCACCATGCATTCTCGCTCTGTTCTATTACTTAGGTCTAATCATCAAGTTTTCTTTGGCGTCTGTTTATTAGAACATTCATGTTCAACAGTTATTCGCATGCGGCGAGGGTACAAACGGTCGGCTCGGACTAGGACACAGTAACAACGTGTCCAGTCCGCGCGCTAACCCGTATCTCGCGCATGTGCTTGTACGGCGAGTAGCCGTGCATTCTGGAGGAAAACATGCGCTAGCGCTTACTGCTGATGGCAAGGTGAGTCTAAATCAAAGCTGTTTGAACTATGTAATGTTAAAACCAGCTTCTGTGATAAAATAAATTATATTATTTCTCTAAGTAAGGTTTGTACAAACACTTTACATGTCAATCATATTTTAAGAACTAGATGAGGTCGGCCTTTCTTATCTGACTACTCTGAGAAGAAAGCCGGAAAAAAATCCGAAGTCACAGTCTCTTTTAAAGTCCAGACATAATCTTGGTTAAATTAATAGTCTTGTGAGGAAAGAACGACACAGATTGAGTGGACCCTGTCCCGTCATTGTGAACAATAAGTTGAAAGTACAACGATGTAATTAATATTAAACTTAAAAGAAACGGATTCAAAGTAGGCTACTCAGCAATGTTGCATAGAAACTGAATGTAATCTATCTGTGAAACCTGGCTCTTGAAATAATACAAGCAACAAAAGAGTTGTATAAAAAACACAACAAAAATTCCTCAAGCACATAAACGATGGAAATTGCGTGAATTATTTGCTGCGTTTGGAAGTATACCTCCTTATTTTGTGAATTTATGGTGTAGCACTGAAAAGCTTAGGTTAGAGCAATGGTGGCCCAGTGGAAAAGACGACTGCGAGTTGCGACTTACGAGTTTTAGGTCGTAGGTTCGAACCCAGAGAAGCGCTTTACATTGTCTAAATTATTTCATCACCACTGCTCTCAAAACGGGGAAGGAAAACGTGAGGAAACCGAAATGTCCTTGAACCGAAAATTCGAAGACATGTGGCATCTTCCACACGCGCCACGTGGTAGATTACGGCCCGCACCACAGAGAGGAGGCCTGTGTCCCAGCAGTGGGAACACTATAGGTTGATTATAGAAAGGTTAGCTCGTAGATCTTCACGCATTCTCAAATTTTTGCCTACTTATCTAGGTTTATTCCTGGGGTGAAGGCGAAGACGGCAAGCTAGGTCACGGAAACCGCATAACACTGGAAGTGCCTCGACTAATAGAAACATTAGCTGGCGAACGAGTGGTCAGCATTGCGTGCGGGTCTGCACACAGTGCGTGCGTGACTGCGCGCGGTCACTTGTATACGTGGGGCATGGGCGAGTATGGCAGGCTTGGACATGGAGATGATATGACGCAGCTTTTTCCTAAGATGGTGAGGAACAATATAATTTTATCTTAGTCAATTCACAATGTCCGTTCGCGTTAAGAAAATAGTGAGTCATCGTTGTTCGCTGGCTTAGCCCCGCCCCTCGACCAATTAGGTCGCAACAAGTTAGAAAGCTATAAAATTTGTTGCGACCTAATTGGTCGAGGGGCGGGGCTAGGCCGGCGGACAATGATGACTCACTATTTTCTTAACGCGAACGGACTATAAGGGTATTTTGTCCTTGACATACCGGTTCGATTTGTAGTTTTGTATGTAAGAAGATTAAAACATCACTATTAGGTAGTCGTAAGAGAGGAAAAATCGGAAGGTGCCAAAGACTGATGATAATTTATGAACTACTTATTGAAAATTCGACAGTACAACTTCATAAGGAACATGTCATGTCTGCTTCGTTGGTCTAGTGGTCGCAAGCGCCACTGCTAAGCATGATCCTTGGTTCGATTCCCAGGCTGAGCAAAGTGTTATTGGGTTTTCCTAGCAGTGCTGGCGAAATGTGGGTATACTATTGGTACAGATAGCGCCATCCACGAAGACGCGCCTCACGCTTCTTCCTAATCGCTTACAGTACAAGTGTGCAACATTCCGCTAGTTTTCTAGTTTTGTCGATACACAGTAATTACTTATTAGTGGGTAATTAGTATGTATCAAAAAACTAAAACATTAGCGGAATTATGTAACGATAACCACTAGCGATTAGTAAGAAGAGTGGGGCGCGTCTTCGTGGATGGCTCTATCTATACACTTCTGCCTAATCCTTTGGGGAAGCAAGGCGTAATAATATGTTATGTCAAAAAAAAAATGTTTTATTGATGTTCTAGGTGGAAGCCCTATCGAGCTTGAGAGTTGTTCAAGTTGCATGTGGTTCTCGAGACGCGCAAACTTTAGCCTTGACAGCGTGTGGCAAAGTTTTCTCATGGGGAGACGGAGATTTTGGCAAGCTAGGTAAGTTACGGTTAATAATCTTTATTGCCCATAAGAATAAAGGTGCTTTTCCGAGGCGACCGCAACCGCAACACGACTGGTTTCTATAGACATCACCACCTGCTCCCGATTTCATAGAGTTACATAGATACAAGTTATGTCGCTATGGACTGTCATTGCGATTGGGCGCCGTTGCCGCTGCGGTTTGCGATTGCCTTCGGAAGAGCACCTTTAAGAAGGATATTTGCTTCCTGAACCCTAGGATAACCTAGAAAGCAGAAATACGTGAACCAGGTTCCTCGGTTGCAGGTCGTGGTGGGTCCGATGGTTGTGCAGTACCAATGAATATAGAAAGACTGAACACTCTTGGTGTTATTCAAGTGGAATGCGGCGCACAGTTTAGCCTTGCTTTGACTAGAGATGGAGAGGTAACTGAATAGTATTATTATTTATACTTGAATTCAGAATCTTAGATAATTTACATTTGTGTTTTCTCAACTATCTACTTCAGCGTGGTCAGACTACATAATCTAAGTTGATGTTTTAATGATCACTTGTAGTAAATGGGTTTTAAATACATTTTGGTTGCAATGGAATTTAAACTTTGTTATACAAGACATTGAGTTTGTGATTCGATAACTTGATAATTACCAAAGATTCTGCATTCAAAAAATTTTTTTTTCTTCCATGATAGTTTAGCAGACTGATGAATTTATTTTGCCACAGGTTTGGACATGGGGTAAAGGTGACTACTTCCGCCTAGGACACGGATGTGACGCACACGTGCGTCGCCCTACGCTTGTAGAGGCGCTGCGCGGGCGTCGTGTGATACACGTGGCAGTTGGCGCATTGCACTGTCTTGCTGTTACTAGTGAACATCAGGTAAATATTGTAGTGTTACTATAATTTTGCATAGAAAATTCTTGAGCCTCCAACACAGGAACTGTTTTTGGGTCCCCGATTACTACGAGCCTACACTTTCTACACAGGTCTGTTCGCAGGCTCACTCGACTCAAAAATACATAAATGTCTTGAAAGTTCGCTGTTTGTCGTTTTTATAGCTTACATACCAACAATTTGTTCGAATATTTAGCAACTTGTTTCGTTTCCCAGGTCTGGGCATGGGGCGACAATGACCACGGCCAGCAAGGCAACGGTACTACCTGCGTGAACCGTCGCCCTGCCCTCGTAGCGGGTGTCGAAGGAGTACAACGTGCCGCCGCTGGATCTTCACATTCAGCCGCCTGGTCGTTAAGACCTGCTGCTTTACAGACTGATGCTCATTCTCCCCATATAGCACCGCTACCGTTCCCAACGTTGAAGGATCCTTTGGGAGCTCAAAGTCTTGGTAAGTAGAAAAAAAAAATGTAACAAGCTGCAGCTTGGTCGTTTTACCTTATATCATAATAGACCACCAATTTTTTTTAGACCACATGGAATTTTCTCAAAAACGGTCAATTAGCCTATTGTCACTGCGCAATCTGTTAAAGCCCTTACTTTTTAAAGATACACCCTTTTTTTTTAATGTTGCTTAAAGATAAGAGACGTTTAAACTTCAGAAATGTATGGTTAAACAGTCGCTAATAATCATTACTTAACGTTATGCAACGTTTATAAATAAACCCCGCAGTGTTTTAACCCCCAAGCCCCCATTGTGATTAGTGCGAGATTTGAGTGCATCACACTAATATTATAAAGGCGAAAGTTTATGAGTGTGTGTGTGTGTGTTTATATGTTTGTTACTTCTTCACGCTCAAACGGCTGGAACAATTTTGATAAAATTTTGTATGGAGGTAGCCGACACCCTGGATTAACATATAGGCTACTTTTTATCCCGATATTCCTACGAGATCGGACGGGTGAAACCGCGGGGCGCAGCTAGTACATGTATAATTTATGTTTAATGCGTACTTGACAGGACTGTACTCGGAAGAAGTAGTAGTAGATGAGCCTCAGGGACCGCGGGCATCACTAGCAGCCGCGGCGTTAGCCTTAGAACCGCCTGTGGCTGTTCAAAATGCTCTGTCGTTGATCCTGCTAGCATTGCATATTACACAGGTAAACAAAATACCTCTTTTTGTATTTTTGTCAGTGGTTCAGTTAATATTGCACAATCATAAAAACTAAGCAATGTAGACAACAATCATTTTAATCTGAATTATTTTAACACACATAGCATAATTTACATAATAGTTATCCTGATAAGAAGGCCAATTCTCGTAATTTAAAACGTTCAAAATCTAGTCGCAATCTCATCTCGGGAACTAACAAATGTCAAAATGTAGGGAAATTAGAGATATTTTTGACAGATTGACACTGAGATCAGACTGTGAACGTTCTTAAAATTACTAGAATTGCCCCTCTGATCATCCCCTAAAAATCAGCTGATATTTTTTTAAATTATTCAAATACATACTATTTTTCCTTCACAAAGGACAAGTTTTTATAACCTTCTTTCTTTTTTCAAACACAAGGCGCGAAACTTACTGGTAGAAGCATTACGCGCCCACGAAGCGTGCTCAGCAGCCATCCCCGTGGTAACAACGATCGATACTGAAGACGAAGATACTGAGGCCGACGCCCGAACTGGAGGGGGCGAGGCACCGGCTGATAGGGCTACGTTACCGGTGAGTTATGTAAAACCATAACAGAGTTTCAATAAAGTTATGGTATTGTACCTGAAAACTACGACGAGCAGTGGTAGCCCAGTGGTAACGGCCGCGACTTCGAGTTGTAGGTCGTAGGTTTGAACCCTGACAGGCGCTTTACTTTGCGTAAATTATGCCATCACCACTGCTCTCAAAGCGGTGAACGAAAACATCGTAAGGAAACCGGCATGTCCTAGAACCAATAATTCGAAGACATGTGACATCTACCAACCCGGACAGGGCCTGCGTGGTGGATTACAGCCCACATCCTCTCACTGAGATGAGGCCTGTGTCCCAGCAGTGTGGACGTTATAGGCAGATTATGTTATGTACCTGAAAACTTACTACTATTTGACCAGCCTATTGAGTTATACAGCAGTTAAGTTGATTAGAATATAAGTGTAATTGTTCACGGAATAACTCAGCACGCGTGACGCGTTGGCCTTATTTAATTACTTATTATTTTATATTAGAGTCAGTGCACTTTTGTTTACCAAGTTAGCCGGGTGTACTCAAAAATTTCATCAATATTGCATTAACAGTTTTAGAAACATTTTAGTAACATAAAAAGTTGAATATGATGAACAGTTTGAGACTGAGTCAATAAATAGTGTTCAAAATGAACATTTGTTCCTCCTCAAAAACCAACATCTGCAAAGTACCTCGACATATTTTGGTCTTTCGAGGCGGATCCCGTCACGTCAATATTATTGGTATCCTATAGTCTCTCTCTTATACAGAGTGGGGCGAGCAGTCCCTTGAGCGGTTCGATATCGTCTCGGCATTCGGCGGTCATGTCTTCAAGCGCTGTATCTGTCGCTGCTGCCACAATGACGGTACAGCAAGCTGAAGCTCCTAAGGTAAGCAAAAGATCTTTAACTATCGACATCTAAACTAATATTATAAAGAGAAATGATTTGATATTTTGTATGTTGTTTTGTTCCGCTTTCACGCTAAAACGGCTAAAGGGATTTGGATGAAATTTTGCACATTGGTAGACCATGACCTGAATTAGGACACAGGATACTTGTTATCCCAATATACCCACGGGATCGAGACTTATGCGGGTGAAACCGCGTGGCGCAGCTAGTTTAAAATATAGTACCCAGATATTTCTAATGTACTGAAGATACTCTGACTCACTTTACTGTCTTATAAATAAAATTTGGGACCTCGTGATCTATACAAATAGTGTACGTGATGATCTTCATTTGTTTACTTTTGTTTAACATACTTGTTTACCATTTATTTCGTACGAATTGAATGTCTTTTGTTTCTTGACATTATTTCTCAAGTATTCTTGCAGTTGGCGCTAGACGAATTTACGTCACAACTCGGCGAATCAGATGCAAGGGCGCTGGTTGATTTACTAAAGTTAGCGGCAGCCGGGAGAATACCTGACTCAAGTAACGCTGTGAAAATTATCACTGATGTGCTTATGGGTAAGTTAATATAGGTCCAATGACACACATTTAATTCCTTGATTTATAATACTATATTATCATATTTGATCGATTTATGCAGGATATACTATTGTGTATTGCAATATTGCTGGGTGTTTTTTTTTTAATATGTTTTTGTTTCCTGGTTGAAATAAGAGCTTTTAAAAAGAACTATTTCATAACTTCTTTGACTACTTTGCTCTTCTTCTCATAATTTTGAATTTTATCTACTGCAACTTTATTTTAAATAAAATAAAATAAAATAAAAATAAAGTTTGTACGCCGCTGGCGAAACAGAGGGTCAACTGAACACCAAATGAATGTGCCTGTTTTGAACAAATAAATGTTTTCAATTCATTCAATCACTTACGTCACAGATAATATAACTTACGTCTACCTTCAAATTGTCTCTTTTTTCGGTATATTTCTCCTGTGATTTAATATTTTATGTTTCTTTCATCAGCACTCTGCGGAAGCAAGCCGGCTGTAGCGGATATGGTGGTGGAAGTATGTGTGTGTGAACTAGAAGAGGCGGCCGCGGGGGGAGGCCGGGCCCCTCCTCAACCTGTCACTGTGGACAGTCCACACCCGTATGCTGATGATACGGATATATCAGGTAAGATTAATTTTTATATGACCTAGGCTTTTAACAGGAGCGATTTTGCCGCTGTAGGTATATAGGACTACAACTCCTGTCGGATCGAATTGAAGTTTTTTTTGGCAGCGGGAAAGACTACCCAGGGAGCCCCGGACGATGAAGTATAGTTACTCGTTAAAGGGTTTTTTTTATGGCCTCGTAGTAATAGCATTCATAGACCAACCTAAATTAGTGTGTTGATGACGCACAAACCTTAAAATGGTTGCAAAAACAGACCGACAAAGTTCCATACTAATCTTGGTTGTCGATAAAAACTACGATATAAACGACGCTCCAAAACTGCTATAATTTCATATCTCTGTATAATTCTCTCCATAAGATATAATGTTAATCACATATTGAATAATACACAGGTGTAGTCAAAATCCCCGGCGCATCATCACTTCGCGTAGTCTTCGAGCAAGGATGTTCTACGGAGCGTCGCAATGATCCGCTGACGATTTCAGATAGCACTGGACGGGTATTAGCAACTCGATCCGGACGAGAACCTACGGACTGGGCACAAGAGATCATTGTAAACGGTAAGATCGATAAAAAACTAAATTATGAGGAAAATTTGTAGGTACTGGCATATTTTAAAGATTGAATGCCTTCAATATAAATAATACTTCATAATCAGCCTATAATGTTCCCACTGCTGGGACACAGGCCTCCTCTCGATGAGAGGGAGTGGGCCGTAATCCACCACGCGGGCCCAGTGCGGGTTGGCAGATGTCACATGTCTTCGAATTTTTGGTTCTAGGACATGCCGGTTTCCTCACGATGTTATCCTTCACCGTTTTGAGAGCAGTGGTGATGAAATAATTTACACAAAGTAAAGCGCCAGTCTGGGTTCGAACCTACGACCTATAACTAAGTAAGTCGCGGCCGTTACCACTTGGCCACCACTGCTCTCTCTTTCTATATAATACTTACTTGAGCTACTTATCATTTCCATTCTGTTGTATTTTCAACAGGTGATGAATTGCGTTGGAGATTCACTAGTGATGGTTCTGTTAATGGCTGGGGTTGGAGGTTTACTGCTCATCCTATGCTACCCTCACATTCTATTACCGTAAGTACTGTTTAATTCTTCGCCAATGCCAAACAACAGGGTCCTATTAAATGTCAGTGAGTCAATTACATATATTGTCTATCTAAAAAAAAACTGAAAACACAGCTTTTTAGCTAGTGACTCGCCAAAAAAACGGTACTGCATTAGTCCCGAGTAGTCATACTGCAACTCGGGATACAACATTTGGTCGCAAGCATTATGTGTGGCGAAACATCTATTACAGACTTGACAATGCACCACATGGGAAAGTTCAAAAGTTCATTTTTGTTTAAACAGGAAAGCGGATCAGATCGCTACGTCCTATCATGCCCATCAGTGGAGTTGGCGTGGAGGTTATTGGATGGTCCCTTATTGGCGGCTATATCCAATGATCATCAGTTGGCGCCGCGCTTGGCCCAGGCTTTGGCAATTTGTGCGCAAATGCCTACATTATGTAAGTATGCAAAATTCTTATCAATCAGGAAGACG
Organism: Hydraecia micacea; assembly: GCA_914767645.1. Classification (NCBI taxonomy): domain Eukaryota; kingdom Metazoa; phylum Arthropoda; class Insecta; order Lepidoptera; family Noctuidae; genus Hydraecia; species Hydraecia micacea. Next base: position 5,486,039 of record OU611779.1, on the reverse strand, counting down.
CTTAATTTTTTATTAACTTTTAATGTGTAATTTTAAACGCAAGAACGAAATAAAAGTCCACTTTACGTAAAGGCAAATAAAAAGATACATCGTATAACTTGAGGACGAATTTGTCCCAATCTTTTCTCTTGGATTTACTTCACTACAAAGCTGGAATCAACTGAAAATAATGCTTAGATACCCTAATAACCGTTATTTATATACTTTCTATATTTTAAGTGTTTTTTTCTTAAGTAAGCTCTTGTAAATGCAACACTCTTCAGCTTCGTCTTAGCGTAGCGACACACGTGCCAAAAATGACGCGATCAACGACTGTTGTCTACAAAATGTTAAATCATTTACTTCCCTTGCAGCATGGCGCGCCCGCGTGTGGTGCGTGCGTCGCCTGCGCGGCGTGGTGTGCGGCGGCAGCGGCTGCGGCGCCGGCGCGTGCGAGACTAGTACTGGAACCCCGCCCGCCTTACATCACCTGCCTCAGCTGCTACACGCGCAGTACGAGCACGAGGAGCCGGCGCTACGTACTGGCACGCATCTCTTACACACGCATTATCTTAAGGTATGTTGTACTGGTCCAAATGGATTCTAAAGTCACAGAGCGCGGTCGCTATGACGGATTTAACAGGGGTCATGGTAAGCTGAAAATTCCCCAAAGTCGAAATGAGCAATGTAAATAAATGCACTTTACAGCCGAAAACTTAGAAACCAAGTATACTTAACACAAAAAAAAAAAAGTTGTGTGGATCTTGCTAACATTACACCAAATCAAATTTTCTTCCTCCAGGAACTAGCATGGCTCGCATGCGGGCTCCGCATGGATTCCCGCGTGTGCAGCGGCCCCGACTCAGTTCGCTGGTCGTGGTTCAAACGATACTGCCTCTGCGTGCGCACGGCCGACGCGCTCATCCGACGAACACCATTACCCACGCCTTTCGTAGCAGATGTTAGGAAAAGATTGGCAGACCTTGGCGTGTATAATAGTGATGAAACGACCAGTGAATCCTTCTTTCTATGGGAAGATAATACTAAGTTTACTAAGCAACATGATGAGCAACTCCTCCATTGGGTTAACAAGTAAGCACATAGTTTTATAGTCAGTCATACACCATGAGTAGCAGAAGTTTCCAAGAGTTTATTTTGGATAACACTTTTATAATAAAAAGGAGGAGGGGCTTGTGGCTAAGTAATAACAGCCGCACGGGTCGATCGATCAGGTTAAGCTACGCTTGCCGCGGTTAGTCCGTTGATGGGTGACCATCTTTACATACCAAGACCCCTCCGTGCCTCGGAAAGCACGTTAAGCTTGACAGTCGTTACGGGTCGTCAGGAGCCCGAAAATCTGAGAACCAGTCTTACCTAGGGGTATCGTATTACCCAGTAACTGAGTTGTGTAGGTCAGATAGGCAGTCGCTCTATGTAAAATAGTGGTATTTAGCTGCATCCGGTTAGACTGGAAGCCGACCCCAATATAGTTGGGAAAGGGCTAGGCAGATGATGACTTTTAAAATAAAAAGTTTCACCAAAATAATTTATAGCCTTCTTTACTGTTGATAAAGCGTTTACCTTATTTTAACTGTTTTTACAACTGAATCTTCAAAAATCGAGCCTTCCATTCTATATAGCTATTGGGAACCAACGCCTCGCTATTTTGTACTTGTACTCTGCAACCGTCACTTCCAGACGACCAGAAGACTGGTGCGGCTGGTGGGGCGGCGGGTCCCGCGGCTGCGCGGTGTACGGCTGGGGCCACAACCACCGCGGCCAGCTGGGCGGCGTCGAGGGCGCTAAGGTGCGCACACCGACGCCCTGCCACGCGCTCGCCGCACTCAACCCTGTTCAGCTAGTGGGAGGGGAACAGACGCTGTTCGCTGTCACACCTGATGGAAAGGTTTATGCTACTGGTGAGTTTGTTCATTATCCGCGGTCTTCAGAGCCATATAGGCATATTATAAACTACTTCTACCTCATAATTTGACGCAAGCATTTGCATTATTTTGTTTTCAATTAATCTTCAATCAATATAACTTTGACTTGTATTGAGTCTCCGTATAAATCTTTACTAATAATAAAGCTGAAGAGTTTGTTTGTTTGAACGCGCTAATCTCTGGAACTACCAATCGGATTTGAAAAAAGGCTATTTAACATCACGCTAGGACCCTTAGGAGCCTAGTAAAAAGAAAAAGTCAGAACGCTAAGCGAAAATGAAGTAATAGCGCGGGCAGGCAATGCGATGCGACGGGGTGGGTCGGGAGGACAAGAAATTTCACGCGGATGAAGTCGCGGGCGGAAGCTAGTCGCTTATCCATATGACTAACCTAATTTTGATAGTATACCTAAACCTTATTGTTTCGTAACAGGCTATGGTGCTGGCGGTAGACTGGGAATAGGAGGCATCGATTCAGTTTCACAACCAACTCTATTGGCTTCAATACAACACGTATTTATTACAAAGGTATGTACGAAATACACACCGCCTGTTGCTAAAAGCCTCCAATGTAATCTGAAGGCCAATCCTCGTAATGTAAAACGTTCAAAATTTACAATAAAATACCCGATAGCATAAAAAATTTACCCCTACTAAAATTTAAGAAAAGTCTCTACTCACTATTAATTGAAAAATGTTATTATACTGTAGAAGATTTTAAAAATGATAATTTTTAATATTTCGTGTGCAATACTTTTAGAAATATGTTTCTCTTTTTAGGTTATCTTTAATAGTAGATTTTATTAAGATATTTAATTAAATTTAAAATAGTTGTTTTTTTTTCTCTTGTATGTATTTAATTTAGATTTTTTTCTGTTAGATTTTTTGTTTTATTACTTGCTTTTATTTTCTGCAATATTTGTACGCCTTCACGGCAAAACATAGCGCCCATATTATTAACCTAAGATCTTTATGGAAATACCTATGTTTCACAAATAAATATTCTGATTCTCATTCAAAAACTAGTCGCAATCTCATCTCGGCGACAAACAAATGTCAAAAATTTGTCAAAATGTAGGGCAATTTTTTTGACAGATTGAGACCGAGATCAGACTGTGAACGTTCGTATCAACTTATATGATTGCTTTGTTATTATTTTAGTCAATAACTAATATGTGATTTGATAGTTTTTTTTTATCAGACACTAGATTAAAGTTACAGAAATTGGGATAAAGCATATAAAATTTGTAAAAATGTGTGTATGTTCTGTTGCCAGGTCGCTTGTAACTCGGGAGGCAAGCATTGCTTAGCGCTTTCTGCTGACGGTGATGTTTACAGCTGGGGTGAGGGTGAAGACGGCAAACTTGGACATGGGAACAGAGTGTAAGTATACATAATGAAACTGTGGTTCAAAAAATATATGTAATATATTGCCATGCTTTTCAAAATCTATTACAAAGTCGTACATTGCTGGCGGCGGCAATTCCAAAATATTCAGTTTCCTATTATTATTACGGATATTTTGGCAGAGCGGGCAAACAGCGTAAAGCGAGCAAAGCAGCAGGCAAAACAGCGCTTTCTTTTGATTCTCTTTCCTGTCTCCATTACTTTTGTTAATATAATACACGATGCCGCTGGCAACAACAACGGCAACTGGCAAACTTGTTGGCCTTTTTTGACAAATATTTTAAATACTCATTAGTATTGAATATTACAACAATAATGTTTTCTTCAGGAGCTACGACCGACCTAAACTAATAACAGCTCTATCGGGACTAGAAGTAGTAGCGATCGCCTGCGGCGGCGCACACTCTGCGTGCTTGACCGCGCGCGGGCGGATATATACGTGGGGGAAAGGCAGATACGGACGACTGGGGCATGGTGACTCTGAGGACCAGCTTGTGCCTAAAATGGTAAGCCAAAATAATAATTTGATTGCTTAAGAAACCAGCTTGTGTGCCCAAATTCGAGTTTTTTTTTTATGTCAATCAAGAAACATTTGCTAAAAAAAATGTCTTTATTAATTATAGGCAGCTAACAATAGCGCGGAAATATCTTTTGTATTTTGCTGATTAAAGAAAAACCGGTTTTGTTTTTCTAAAAATGCCAAAAATCGGAAATAAAAACGCCAGACGTTACAAATATTATTATCGAGTTTTGCCATTGTTATTTTCCAACACTTAGGAGCTTTAAAAGTGACTGGCTTTCATTTGTTTATTCTTTTTGTATTATTGCATTTTTAGGTGGATGCGTTATCTTCATACCGCGTAATAGACGTTGCTTGCGGGTCGGGAGATGCGCAAACTCTGTGCATCACTGATGATGACAATGTTTGGTCTTGGGGAGACGGCGATTATGGGAAACTAGGTAATAATTTAATAATAATGTTTTCTCTGAGCTCTTTTTGAAGCTTTTGAGGGTTCAAATATTTCTAGCTAATTTTATTTATTTTAATATTGCAACCAAGCACATACGTCTGTTCCAAGTTATAACAGGTACATGAGGCATCAAGAAATATATACTTTTGTCATTCATTTTAGGTCGTGGTGGTTCAGAAGGCTGTAAGCTACCAATGAGGATAGACTGTTTGAAAGGACTGCGAGTTGTCAAAGTTGAATGTGGATCTCAATTTTCTGTGGCCTTGTGTCAATGTGGAAGTGTTTATACTTGGTAAGTAAAACGAATGGGAACGTCTCGTTTCATTTTCGGATCAATACAGTGTCGATTTAACTTTCCCATGTGACGCGGTGGCATGCCTTCCAGGGCATGGTGATTATATATTTTCCAGAGAAAAACAAACAATACTTCGTAAATAAATTAAACTGGGCGTATTATACGCCCGACAATGTAGGGTAATACAACGATTATATTTCTGTGAATAAGTCACTAATTAGACCCAGGTTTAGCGGAATAATAATAATATATTATTTAATATTATTGTATTTATGTGTTTATAATAGGGGCAAAGGTGACTACCATCGGCTTGGGCACGGCAGCTATGAGCACGTACGAAGGCCCATGCGAGTTACTGGCATGCAAGGGAAAACTATTGTGTCCATAGCCACAGGTGAGTTATATATAACTTAGGACATAATCTGAAGAATCTTGCTCAAATTGAAAATTCGTTTAAAACTGTTTTCTTTTCTTCTATTTAAAAACCCGTCGTGATACTTTTAACGTCCAGAGTTGGGCAGTCAGTCTTACTACTGAGCTTACTAACTGGTTGATTTTACTACGACAACTGGAGATGTGACGAAAATAAATAAGAATATTCTCACGGGTTAATAACTTAATAACTTCTTGGTACTCATAGGGAGTCTCCACTGCGTGGCATGTACGGACAACGGGGAAGTATACACATGGGGTGACAATGATGAGGGACAATTGGGAGACGGCACAACGCTTGCTGCCCAAAGGCCTAGGCTATTGATGGCATTACAGGTAAGAACATCCTTCCCTTAGCTCCAACTACTTAGGGAAACGAATATTTCGCGATTTAAACTTTTCGCGTATGAGAGACTTCAAAAATATTTGCCAATGAATCCATCTGTCTTCAATAAAGTGTTGAAATTTCGAAATCTAAAAAAAAATCGATATCTTTATTTCTTTTAGGGGAAGCGTGTAACCAAAGTGGCTTGCGGCAGTGCCCACACGGTAGCTCTGTGCGTCGAAGCACCGCGAGCTCCCCGCGCGCCGCCCGCGCCACCTCTAGAGTGTCATCTGTTGCGAGATCTCGCACCACAGCTTACTTGCAACAGACTGGTACGTATGATTTTATAGAAACATCCTCCAAATTTGGAGTATCCTTAAGTTCTGAGATGAAATTTGGTATATAGTTTGAGTCCCGGGAAAGGACATAGGATAGTTTTTATCCCGATATTCCCACGGGATCGTAACTCATGCGAGTGAAACCGCGGGCCGCAGCTAGTTTAATTATATTTATCCTGTAAAATGGTTAAAAAAAGCACTTTTACACATCAAAATTAAATTATGTTTTAAAACTAGATGTTTCCTATTAAATTACTCTGAGAAGTTACACCAAAACAAACGCAGAGATCACAGTTTATTTTAGTCTAGACTTTCTTTCCTTCGCAGTCAGCCACTCTGCCTCGTTGCTAGAAGTGGCTGGCTTATGTTTTTACCACGGCATAAGTTATTATTAGAAGAAGACGACCTATGCGGTTCCCACTCCCATAATTTACTAGGGACAAAAGTAATGGCTTTAGAAGTAACAATATTATTCTGTTTCAGGTATTACTGCATCAATTCTCCGACCTGTTGTGTCCGAATCTTCCGCTATTGATCCTGGATGGTCCTCTGGATCAGTTGAGGACATTGCTGTTCTACAGTGTCAAGGAAGCAGCTTTCAGAAAGGTAGAAATAAAATTACTTGAGTATGTATCTTATGCCTTAAATGGTGCCGTGTTAAAAAAATCGTTCTGAATATGGAGTGTAAATGTGGTGCTGTTCCACAAACGATGGGACACTTAATATCATGTCCTGCGTGTCCTGTCAGCTGCACGTTACAGGAACTGATGGACTCGTATCATTACAACAGGCTATAATGGCAACAATGGTCCGGGAACGTCAACACGGGCCCGTTGTCGAGCTATCCCGCGTCGCAGCCCGGCGAGCCCGTCGCGGCGGCTCGGGGCTCGCGGGCCCGGCCGGCATGCGCTCCGTGTTCGGGCAGATGGTGGCGCGGCTACCTGCCTTGACGCAGGACGCGTTAGCCCTGCCACATCGCGTGTGGAAGGTCAAGTTTGTTGGTACGTATGTTTACACTTTACTATGTTATAGTGGCAATAGTTCCCTTGTCGCGGCGGCGGCTTGGGTCTCGTGGACCCAGAGGAGAAAAGATCAAGGAAAGATATGAGGGAGTAATATTTTTATTTTGTAAAATCAATTGCATTTGTTTTATACCAGCTGAGTAAAAAAGTCATCACATAGCCGTCAACTACGCATTCTGTACATCAAACTAAATAAAATTGCATAAAAGTAATTGCTGGGAAACGACTTTTATTTTTGGTGTGATAATTTGCTGTTTGTGGTAGTGCGCAATGTAACGCACGCAAAACATTGTGCTTATGGGTGCAAGCAACGATACAGGGGTCGTGGGGGTATTTAAAGTTGTGTTATTACATTAAAAACTTGTTTTCGTACAAAAAAAAAACATCAATAAAAGTTGTAATTTTGACCTTCAGTATCTCCGTAACCAAGAGGTTCCCAGGTATGTGTACAAGTGTCCCTCGGCTTCGTTAAGTGTCTTTTTACACCCATTATGTAAATTATTCACTAGGTGAGAGTGTGGACGACTGCGGCGGCGGCTACAGTGAGAGCATAGCGGAGATGTGTGAGGAGCTACAGAACGGATCGCTACCTCTCCTCATGGCCACGCCCAATGGACGTGGAGACGCAGGCGCATCGCGTGACGCTTTCTTACTGAATCCCACTGCTAATACCCCGCTACATCTCAACTGCTTCCGATTTCTTGGTAAGTGTCGTTTCATTTTGATATGTGAATGTAGAAATAGAATTTGCGCTTCATGTTTCGTGATAGAAATTTGGGTTTGTTCCGTGAAATAAAGAATAAGTATTATTATTTATTTGTATTTGAGTTTTTTTATGTGCGTTCGTGTCTGCAAAATTTCTTGACACAAAATTAGAAGTGCATACTAGTATCGACGATGGAACGAAAATGTTTGTGAGATACAAATGTTCATTACGTGACCCTTAAAGCATTAACTATTATTTATATATTTTTATAAAAAATACAGGTGTACTAATGGGCATCGCAATTCGCACCGGTTCGCCTCTATCTCTCTCGCTCGCGGAGGGCGTGTGGCGTCAGTTAGCAGGACAACCTCTAAGGCCGCAGGACTTGGCTGAAGTGGACAAAGACTTCCTGCCGGCACTACTTTGTATCAGAGATATGACGCCTAACAATAAGGTAGGAAATGAATTGAATTCGACAACGTTGGTAAAAAAAATTGCTGTAAACGCCAAAACTGTAGTCTGTATAGAGTTTTGTACAATATCGTCCTATTCACTCGTTTTATGACCATAACTGCCACCACTCTTAGAGTTTATTCATACTGAATATGGTACAAAAATAGACTTGACCAGACGGTCTACTATTGTATAGAATCAAGTTTTCCTAACTGAACAGACAGCTGTGTTGCTGGGGAGTTTGTTGCGCCTCGTCTTCCCAGCTAAAGCACTAGGAAGTGGTGAAGGGCGGGCGTTTTGGAGACTGTCTTATGTAATTTTGACGTTCGAAAAGTGCTTTTTCTCAGCCATATTTGACTTTTCTGTCTGAAGTCTGATAAGTAAAAATATAAAGATGAGATTCTTTAAAACCTACATTTTGTTATTGTTTATAGGAACTACAAAACCTTGAGCTTCCATTCTCCATACCATCAGCGGCCGGCCACGAAGTTCCTCTATCTACGAGACACAAAAGGGTTACGCCAGACAATAAGGATGAATACGTGCAGTTGGCTCTGCACTACAGGTGAGGGACAAAGTTTGATTAGATTTGGAAGATGAACGATGCAATACGGTCGATAAATCGTGACCGGAATATATTCTCTCCGAACTTTCGCCTATGTTCTCTTACTCACTCGCCTCTTTGTTTTAATCAATGGTGACACCATTTGATTAAAGAAAAAATTGCGCAGAGCTCGGAGCGGCCATGATTAACGGCCATATTGAACATAAGTTGACGCGCGTAACTAGCGAGAAAGATATTATGAATGAAAGTATTTGAATGGAGTTTTTGTAAGTGCCTTCGCATTTAGCGTTTGTAAAGGTGGGTTTAGACCAAGCGAACATAGAACCAGAACAAGAGCTAGAGCATTCTTTTGTGTTGATATTCTTGACATTTTAGTAGAGATAGACTAACGAAGGAATGTCCTGTCACTGTTTAAACAAAACGAATTTGGTAGAGTGAGGTTAGAATGTGCATGTATTAAGACGTAGGTATGCTCGCCTGGGAGAGGCCTATGTCCAGCAGTGGACGTGTTTCGGCTGAAATGATGATGTTGAAGACGTATGCACTATGCAGCTCAATGCACTATGCAGCGCAGACACCTCTTATTCTAGCCTTGCGTAGACGTATTTAAAAAAATTACTGACCGTTTGCAGGCTTCACGAATTCGATGAGCAAGTCCGCGCAGTGCGTGACGGTATGTCCCGGGTGATTCCAGCGCCTTTATTAGCGCTGTTCAACGCGGCAGAGCTCGAGACCCTCGTATGTGGCTCGCCTGACATACCTGTGCATTCGCTCAGGGCCTCTGCTACATACAAAGGTAAGTACTTTCCATTCATCCGTGGTGTAACTTATGAAGACTTAAAAATCTGCAACAGTTGTTAAAAAAATCCATCCGTACCATTTCAAATGCAACTTCCACTGCTGTATTATACCATTTGGGGCGGGTTTTTCCAATGTCAGATTATCTTTTATCCAAGAACTGACGTCTGACAGTTTTTACATGAAAACCAGTCAAAAATCAAAACTAAGTATTCCTCGGATAAAGTTATCTTGCGCATACGCATTGTTAAACTGCACCCAACACCACCACCATGTATCTCATTTTTGTACACAAGTTATTAATTTAACAAACCTTTTATCCAGGAATCGAGCCAAACGCGCCCCTAGTGCAATGGTTCTGGGAAGTAATGGAGGAATTATCAGGCAGTGAACGAGCTCTGTTCCTACGCTTCGTTTGGGGACGGACACGACTGCCAAGAGCACCGCAAGATCCGAGGCAGAGGGACTTTGTGTTGCAGGTATGTAGAAGTAGAAGGGTCTTCAAAAACGAGGATTGTCGGTAAATCGTCATACTAAATTTCTTCTTACGTCAAAGATTATGTATTTATGCATCTCTCAAGCTCAGCTGTTATTTTACTTCACCTTTATAATAATTTAGTTTCGTTTTAGGTGTTAGACAAATACCAGCCACCAGACCACTTCTTGCCTGAGAGCTACACCTGCTTCTTCCTTCTCAAGATGCCGAGATACTCGTGCAAGTCTGTGTTACGGGAGAAACTCAGGTAAGAATCTGATGCAAAACCACTCCAAGCTTTAACTAAGATAGGTTGTGTATGTCGCGTGGCAGCAGTTATACTATGAGATATTATGATTACTTTTTAATCAATATTTCAGGTACGCGATCCACTTTTGTAAGAGCATAGACACGGACGAATATGCCCGCGTTGCGCTAAGCGCAGCTGAACGCGTCTCCTCAGAAGAATCCGACTCCGAAGCGGATGCTGCGCCGGCGCCGGTCAGCAACCCCCCACCTCTGTACTCACTGACGAGGGCGCCGACGTGGCTCTGAGACCGCGCCGACGGTCCCTGGACCATACATGAGGACCTCGCCCTACTCGCCGCACGGCAAGCCTAGTGAAATCAGGGGTTGATGTGATCGGCTTGTTGGTTATCTTTGAACCAAAAATACAGTTTTAGAAATATATCACCAAGATCTAGTAACAAGGTGAGTAGTTGACTATTTGTGAAACACATTAAAAATGGTGTTGAAATACTCAAATCACTGAAATTTTAAGGTGTTCTAACTTTGTCAAGTTATAAGTATTTATTTTTGCTGAGATAGCAAATATCTAAATAAAAGTAGTCAACACCTTATCTGCGATGAAACTTCTCTGATAAACTTAAGGACCAAAAAGAAGGAAATATACTCGGCAATGTATTTTTCTTTCCTTTTGAAGCGTCTAGTTTTATACATTGTATTGTATGTTTACAAAGACTGAACTAAGTCTTCGTAAACAATTGATTTAAACTCGCCTAATCGCATGGGCAGTTGCCAATGTCTTTGCTGTAATAATTAAGATCACTGGCACTATATCACACCATGCACTTGCAAGCATTCATCCTAGTCGAGCCGTAGATTAAAGGACGTAGGCTTCATTGATATTTTTCCAAATGGAAACATTAATGAAGATATTGGGCAGTTGCAACATACATCATATTGATTTCGGCAATGTCCTCGCTTGGAATACTCTAGAAATTACTCATTGTAATCATGATATTTAACCGTAGTTACACTTTTATACTCGTTCACAGGTAAGTAAAACTTCCTTATATTGTACATGCAATATAAGTTAACGTTGCCCGTAAAGCAAATCGGATTTTTCAATTACAGCATTCCATCCATAGCTTAGGTACCGGCGCAGACGCTCGAACGATTTAGATATTTGTGTGGACGTGTTTATGAATAATACTGTATACAACGATAGGCAACACTGCCACATTCCATTTTGTCGTAATGTATCGTAACGCTTAGTAATCTCTTACTCGTCGTTTACCTGATAAGTTAGCCACTAAAATCAGTCTTTTTTGGTTTCCCATTTTCGTCACAAATGAACTTTATATTATACAGATGTTGCAGAAATTTTTGTTTTTGCAAATACAAGCAATAATACACTAATCCAGTGTTTCAAAAAGGACTGACTTTGGTGACTAGATAATATTTTTAAGGAACGATAAAGCCCCAAAGAATGGCATTCAAATGACGGAAGGGAATGATATTGATTGCATTGAACAAAAAATGCATATAACGCCCATATCCAGATCCTAACTTCCACACCAATGTTCCTTATTTATATTGTCCCAGTAGGCCGACTCTCAGTCGCGTACGAGACTGTGGCTCCGAAAACGAATACTCGCTTACTTTCATATTACTGAACTGAAGTAATGAAAAATCCTGGGAAGTCGGGAATTTCATGTCGAAACGTTTAACTTCGAAACCAAAACAGAAGTCTTCCTAAGACGAGAGTAGTTTTTTTTTTTAATTTGGTTCAGAAATCAGAAGAAAGCGATATAATTTTTAGAAAAAGAGACAGAGGGAGATAGAGAGAAAGTCGCATGCAGGGAGCATAACGCTTTTTCTTACGTGGCGATTTCTACCAGTCAACTCCTTCCGCAAGCCGCGTTAAGAAACTTCGCTCCAAAAATCTGTACCTACTAGTTTATGGTATGCAAGAACCAAATTAACAAAAATTGACTGATTGAAGCACGGAACTGTGATGATATTGGCATAAAGACGAGGGTGCGAATGAATTAGATAAGATTTGTAAGAGTGACGCATTTCGCAGATCAAACGTTTTTAAAGCTAGTCATTTGCTGCAATTTGTATGTAGGACGCCGCGCCGGCATGATATTAAAATGTGCATTGTTAATGCAAAATAGCAACGTTATCAAAATGCTGCTTGGGTAACTTAGTCGATAAATACATTTAAACATCTAACGTGTTGCCAATAATTATTATAAGTAAGCAATTGGTAGAAACCCAATAAACAGTGTAAAAATAACTGACAACACTACACGATTGCATAATAAATTAAAGATGGCAATCTTCGCCCTTGCCATTCAAACAAATATTTATTTTTACTGCGTTTAAATCAAGTAATCATAAGGCTCTTTGTACACGGCATTGTTAACCGCGCCGTAGAAAAATCGTTTGGCCTTGTATATTATGAGAATGGTATACGGCTCCCGTATTATTATTATACTCTTTGGTATACGGTGACGGCGCCGCCGCGCCGGCCGTGCCGTAATGCCATACAACACTGACGACCATAGAGTAAGTAATAAAGTAACATATCGGGTACTGACGACCGTGTCTACACACGGCCGATAAACCGTAGTTTTTCACGGCAGGAAAAACGTAGACAAAGGGCCTTATGCTACATTGTATTGTAGGATCAAAAATTAAAAGTTGCTTACCAGAACAATATTTTGTATTATGAATACACTATGTTTTACAGCAATATAGTAAAGTCTATCTATTTGACCAGTTCTAGCTATAGTTAGGTAATCAATCTACACATTTACATAATAAAACTCCATGCCCAGCCCATGTATCAATAACTTGGTGAATCGAAAATGTTATGTATTTCAAAACTCGAATTATTTATTAAATAATAAATTCACAGAATAGTTGCTTTGCTAGTATTAATAATCTGTAGGCTTTTGGTGCTAGAGTTTCACGATTAGTCTTAAATTTTTATACTGAAAAATATAGAATGCACAAAATGATTCAATGATAAATACGCAATATGTCCTGCAAAGTATGTTAGCTTTGTTATTGATTATGTATATCTTTAAATTATTTGAACAATTATAGAAGTTGGTTGTCGTAGATGATATTTTTTATTAATTTCTGCATCATGTACAGACGCCAGCACATCAACCTACTACAATCTGTCAGATTTCTGTAATAGATTTTCAACTTTATCGCTAAAGCATAAGGTTCAATGTTGATTGGGAAAATATGTAGGTTGATGTGCTGGCGTCTGTACCTACTGGGTGGCAGGGACATCGACGCGCAACCTGTTACCATGGATTCAGTACATGATTTAGAACCCGCCTGCCTAGAAATTTATCGCTGGTTATAAAAAAAAAAACTACGCTAAGGTGTCTAGAATTATGTACTGAATTCATGATTACAGTTGGCGCGTTGTTCATTGTCCCTGGAGTTCCATACCGGAAGTATAAATTGTACTATTATTTTACTTGTAGCGTTTCCTACTGTCATTTGTTGAACATACAAATATTTCTATAACAACCAAAGAGTTATTAATTAAGAAGTGACTGTTCTTGCTTTTGAGATCTGTAACTATGAAGCTTTCTTTGTGATCTATCCTGTGCAGCATTATTTATTTTTTACATGCATATAGCACTATAAATACAAATATTTATTTCATTTTTGTCTTTTATTGAAAACATCATCCTTATAAAACATTGCTGGTACTGGATATGTGTCCGTTTCATGCCCTAGCAAATAGGGATGACGACGGGGTAAGGTAAACGAAATTCTATTTAGTCCGTCAGTTATATTACCATAAAATAATGGACATCACAATGTTATGTCAGTGATGGATAACACAAGAAAAAATATGTGTTAACACAAGAAAAAATATGTGTCCATTATTTTTTTTATTGTGTCCATTAATTTTTTACAAAGATAAAGCGTGTCAAAGTTTGGGGAGTGGGGGCTCGTGACCTCACGTTTAGGTAAAAACTGTACCAAAACGTGACGTCGTGCGACATTTCAAAAATCAATATATCTCTGTAATGTTTTGATATGTGAAAAAAGAGAAAATACGTGCCCAATACTTTTTAATAATCTACCTGATAGACGAAGAAAAAAAAGTTAGGCGTCATCCATATTACTACACAGTATGCAGCTGTTGTCACATGGAGTTTTTATATAACTCACAAATCTACAAATGACAGTGTTCTACAGACGCAGACCTTTCCTACATTCCATTATTTTATCTCTGTATTTGCATCTCTGTCAAAATCAAAGTGATCTTTATTATCATTATCATAAAGGTTGCACTTTGGTTGCTGTTGGGTTGTTGCCACTGACTAGTCTGTCAAAATCACATTGATCTTTATTCACATTACAATAAGGTTGTAGTTGGATTGCTGCTGTCAGAGTTAAAATAACCGAAAGGACTGTAAACCTTTGTATGCCATATCAAATATCAACAGTACTGTAGTAACCACTTTCATAAATTTGTGTGCAAATGAAATATCTTGGGATACACAGCACCCAGCCATTTCCAATTTCCATAGAATTGTTAGCAATCTAAGATCAGAAGTCTCTTGAAATGGAAATAATAACTTACAAATCATAATCGGTGTCAAAAGGTTACAAATAAAATAAAATTATCAATCAAATTCAACAATGAGTTCACATGATTTTATTGACTAAATAACTTACATGTTGCCCTTAATGAAATTAAAAGTACTAAAATGATCACAAATGACAATAAGCATAAAGATGCGGATTATTTCTTCGCCTTAGGTTTGAGTGTGAAGTATAAGATCACGGCACCCATGAATGCGTATGTTGCCTTGGCGGTCTGAAAAAAATATAACATTAAAAAAATATATACATATATATATATAAAATATAGCATTTTTCTACACAAAATCTATATCCCGGGTACAGCATGACCTCTGAATAAAATTATACAATCAATATTTATGGTGTAAAATTCTAGTAAAATTAGATTGAATATGGGCAGCCTAAAAAGGTTTTAGCTAATACATAATGTGAAGGCTGACATAACAATTCAGTCTTGTTGAGAATTAATAGTGCCAGTATGAAGAAGGGAGCCAAAGACAAACCTAATTTTATAAGAAGGACTCTTCTGTCAAATTAGTTTTTCAGCATTATTTTGGAAATATGTATCAGTACCTGCCTTGCAATGTCAGCTAATTTGTAGGAGAAATATTAAAGAAAATTTGAGGCCCTTAGTATATTTGGATGGGTCAGCCTGTTAAAATCTGAGGCGGGAATTAAGAATAATTATTAATGAAATATATTTATTTAAGCCTAAACTACAGGAATGTCCAAGATAGCACATAACCTCAAAGTACTTGCTATAATTTGCTACCATTTAATTAATCGGCTATTGAATACTTACGTTAGCTCTGCCTCTGTTCGTTTGGCTGTTGAAGTATTTGGACAAGCCTTTAAGCTGGGATTCATCGACAGAACTGTCTCCGGCCATTCTAAAATGAAATATTAAAGGTACAAAACTAAGTTAAATATACACTGAAAATGTTTCAAATAGAGGATTGCACTAATCAATAATTAACTAACGTTGTAAAATAGAATTTCCAGCAAGAGTTTGTGTGAAAATAGGAATATTACCTGATAAAAAGGTATTTTAATCCTTATGTAATAACGCAAAGTAGGTGCAATTCCCAAAGTCGTGTAACCACTTGGAACTCGACAGTATTTCTAACATAACTATGACAGCAGAAAATCCTTATTGCATTATTAAAAGGGGTGAAAGAGACAACAAAAAAGCAATGCTAAAGATCTTACTTGTTTATGATGGAGGTGTTGAAAATTAAAAAACTCAAACTGTCAAGAGTGCCAGGCAACATTTTGTTCGATATCTTCCCAATTGCTACGGCTACATCATTGTCGCCACGGCGATTCCCGTTGGTGTGGCCCCGCCATCAGAGACGCATCTGGTTCCTGCCCTGTCTATTAGGGCCGGTGCACAACAAATAAAAAACATTTCCTTTATTGAAATAAAGTTGAAAATAAACAAACTTCCGTTATAAAGGTAGCTCGAGAGTGCATAAATAATAAAGCAAGGTGCGCGTATCAGGTTATTTATTTATATTCGAAATGACTGTATTCCGGCAATTGCAATGTTTATAACATTGTTTAACAGTGAAAACCTAGTTGCACTGCGCCTCGCCAGATGTGCGCTGGCCCTTATTGCACAGATTGCACTTACTCACTTATTTATTTCTTCTTTTTTTTCAAAAACTTTTGGTAAATAATAACTGCTGCAATTAAACCCATGGTCACTTTAGATGTCTGTAAATAAAACATATTAGAATTAATTAATCAATTAACTAGGTACCAGATACATTTTTAAGGTTCCGTAGTTAGGTACAGACGCCAGCACATCAACCTACACCTAACTGTCAAATTTTCCCAATCAACATTGAACCTTATGCTATATAGTTTACTGGGGTACAGCTTGGCAAAAAAGTCGTGAAAATAATGGTGGCGCTACTATCGTGCATGTTGTAACCCTATATAGTACGACGAAAACGGTTTTGATACTTCTTTTTTTTTTTGACAATTAATGTGAATAGGTGGGTTTTTGAAAAAAAGAAAACCTCTGAAACGCTTGTTCAGCCACTGCCTAAAACGATAACATTTGTAGTTATTTATTTCAATGAATTAAAAATAAACTTATTAGGTATTTCAAAATACCTTGATATCAACTAATCCCACATTATGTAAGACAATTTCATGTTTTACAAGACCCCAGATTAATTCAATAGGGTTTAGATCACAGTGACAAGTAGGAAGCTCTACTACTGTGTGACTGTATCCCACGAATCCAAGTTCTCCTCTAACCACAGGCAAAATGTTCCATAGTTGGTGTTCTAAACAAAAACTAAAAAACAAACATCAGAATCAAAAATGTTTTCCTCTAAGTATTCCACGCCCGAAAAGTCTTCATCCATGTCTTGGTGTGAGCTTTCACCAAAACTCTGCTGGCTACCTGCAGATATGTCACTATTGCTGCTTTCATCTTGTAGGTTTATGATATTTTTTCCAATGTCACTATACAGAGTTTGCCCCCTTCAAAAATAACCTTTTTCTATTTTCATGACATATTGACATGATTTTTTCCAGTCGTCAACTGAAACGCTCTGAAACGCTTGTTCAGCCACTGCCTAGAACAATAAAATAAAAACAACTAAACAATATTAACCAAAAGTATCAAAATTATACGAATGCGCTGCAATCTGAATGTGTTTTGTAAACATAACCTCAAATTCGTGAATGTACATTTCAATAATTGTATGAAAGGTTTATTCTAGATATTGCACCTTGAAATACACACATTACATCTGATTACATGTATAAAAATTAATTTTACCTATCATTTCACCGGTTCTTTTATTACACATCGTTGAGATCGGATAAAATTTGTCCGGCCTCGAGTTCCGCCAAACATCTCACGTACACTACAAATTCTCGCTCTTGCGGAGCTGCGAATAACAGATCTGTTCTTTATGTACACAATGGGTCACCAGTATCACCAGAATAACGCAAATAAATAAAAATAAACACGAGAAACAGTCACCGATTACAAGAAATGACAGAATATGTACCTTACTCGACGAAGCAGAGCGAGTGTTGCCAATGATTAAATATTTTAGTTCCGTTTCAGGACTTCCTTGCCAAACTGTAATTACGATAGTGGGTATATTCCGTTGGATGACAATTTCTACCAAACGCAGCGGCATTTTGATATTGGCAACATTATCGCTTAGACGCCATTTTATCGCACGCTGCCCCTTTCGCTCTAGCTATATATAAATGCTACTGCGTTTGGTAGAAATTATCATCCAACGGAATATACCCACTATCGTAATTGCCCCAGTAAACCTTAGCGATAAAGTTGAAAATCTATTACAGAAATCTGACAGATTGTAGTAGGTTGATGTGCTGGCGTCTGTACCTTACAAAAAAAAAAAACCGGCCAAGTGCGAGTCGGACTCGCACACGAAGGGTTCCGTACCACCGTACAATATTTAACACCATATATAAAAAATCGCGTTTGTTGTATGGGAGCCCCCTTAAATATTTATTTTATTTTGTTTTTAGTATTTGTTGTTATAGCGGCAACAGAAATACATAATTTGTGAAAATTTCAACTGTCAAGCAATCGCGGTTCTTGAGATACAGCCTGGTGACAGACAGACGGACGGACAGACAGCGAAGTCTTAGTAATAGGGTCCCGTTTTTACCCTTTGGGTACGGACCCCTAAAAAGAACCCATAAAGGATCATTTCGTTGTCAGTCCGTCTGTCTGTCTATCAAAACCATTGATATATTATATCAATGATCAAAACCCCTTTTCTCAGGAACGCTTGGAGGTATCAAGTTGAAATTAAACCTAATAATACCAAATACGTAGGTATACGGTCCCTTGGACCCCTAAAAATATAAGCTTCTAAGTTAACGCAATAAAAAATACCTACGGCAATTTATGCGACATATTCTGATACTCTCAAATCAATCAAAGCCTACCTACCTACCTACTTCCCGTTGACCTAGAATCATGAAATTTGGCAAAAAGCAAGGTCTCGCAAGAAAAGTGTCGAAAATCGTTAATTTGTATTTTTATGTTTATCCCTAGATATACGTCGTAGTTTTATCAAACTTACATTCGCAGTTGGAGAATTGACCGTGACGTAGGTAGGTAGGTATATCAATTACCTATGGGAGAAATTTTTTTCAACTACAAAGTCGAGTTTGTTCTTAGGATAAATTCATCCTGACTACGGATTACTACGGAACCCTTCATTATGCTTGGTCTAACACGCAATTGGCCGGTTTTTTTACTTCACACACCAACTTTTTGAAATCCGCCCATTGTATGTTTTATTTGAATAATCGTTTTTATTGTTATGTTTTTTCTGGTGTACAATAAAGTATATATAAATAAATAAATAAGGTCCGACCGCGGCAGACTTGCCAAAGATGTAAACAACAATGGCCGATTGAAATTGAATAAAATCTTAAAATAAATACTCTTGTTTATCGATTTTTGAATAAAATCGATAAACAAGAGTATTTATTTTAAGATTTTTATTTGTATTTTTTTTTTATTTCGAGCGGCAATTATTGTTTACATCTTTGGCAAATCTGCCGCGGTCGGACAATAAGTCTCTTGCTTGTACTCGAGGATTGCGACGGGGACGCGGAACATTTCATTTGGAAATGGGAGACTTCTTACATTTCTATGGAGACTTCGGTGGACTATGATTGCTGCAAGAAATATAACAAGGCTATGAAAGACAGAGTGTCTTTATGTCAGACTGAGTCAATAATTTCCATGCAGTGCCTACGCTGCACGCTGCCTAATTCTGTTGCTTTGTCGGTTCAGAAATCCATACTACCTAATTATTATTAATGCGAAAGTGACTAAGTATAATTATTATGTCGGGGCCCGTGACTACAGTCCGCACGGAACTAGTTGGCCGCTGAGGTGGGGACAGGGGTGAGGCGGCGCGGCGGTGCGCAACGCACGTACCAGTAGGTAGGGGCAGGGGCCCCCCCCGTCACACCGCTCACATACCTAAGGCGCGGCTAACATAGTTCCGTGCGGACTATAAATAATAACAGCCGCACAGGTCGATCGATCAGGTTAAGCTACGCTTCCCGCGGTTGGTCTGTGGATGGGTGACTATCTTTACAAACCGAGAGACCTCCGTGCCTCTGAAAGCACGTTAAGCCGTTGGTCCCGGCTGTCATTCGTGGATCTTTGACAGTCGTTACGGGTAGTCAGAAGCCCGAAAGTCTGACAACCAGTCTTACCAAGGGGTATCGTATTACCCAGTAACTGGGTTGTGGAGGTCAGATAGGCAGTCGCTCCATGTAAAATACTGGAATTCAGCTGCATCCGGTTAAACAGGAAGCCGACCCCAACATAGTTGGGAAAAAGTTAGGCAGATGATGAGCTTTTTACGCCTGAACTGATTGGTACTTTTTATTCCGATAGTAGGTCTACCTACTTTCCCGTGAGATCATTCGGGCGAAGTCGTGGGCAAGAGCTAGTCTTTATTTATAAAAAATTCTTACATTGGCTCTTCCTTTGTTTGTTTGGCTATTGAATATGCGGCTAATTCCTTTTAAGCTTGGATCATCGTCTGCTCCATGCCCTGCCATTGTACGGTTATTTAGTTTTACTTATTTTCTTTCATCCCGAAAATACAAAATTATACGATTTAATAAGTCAAGATGACAATAACTGGCATTATTTTTGAAAATAAAAAATGGCCTCTCTGTCCATGTTTATTAAGGCACTGACCCATAGACTACTATTATCCTCTATTATTATTAGGTCATCCATAGAGGATAGGGTTCCTTTTTTTTTTTTTTTTTTCCATTTTCCCTTTTGGGAAGGCAAAGGGGGATAGGGTTCCTTTTACTTATAAACACTAACCACAGAGTACTTTTTGATAGACTGAAAACACTAACAGTAGCAATGGCTTTAATTTTGACAGTTTAACAACATTCATTGCGTTATTCACGTTCATGAGCAGAACAATTTTTCAAACATAATATGAAGCAATGGATTAGCAATATTTTTCAAAATTATTCAGATTGTGATTGATAGTGTTAGTACACAATTAGGGTGCTGGTGCCTGAGGTACCTAGCTGCGCGATGCGGGAGGAGTGTCGTGAGGTGTCGCGTAATTGGCACAGAGTTTTCGTCATCGGTCATTGACCCGCTGACAGTCGTCAACATCAACACCCCTCCCGCCCTCAGTCAGTGCAATCACTGTCATTATTCTTGTCTGATGATCGAATTCAGCTGCATTTGGGAGCACGGGCTGTTGTGCATATTGACTGTGAACTTCTTCACATTTGTTCGGGATGTAGCATTGGGCCTTGAGAACTTTGTGGATAGGTAGGTACTCATACCTACAGCTTATCAAAACGACATTATATTTTTTGTGCATTTCTTAAA
Organism: Hydraecia micacea; assembly: GCA_914767645.1. Lineage (NCBI taxonomy): Eukaryota > Metazoa > Arthropoda > Insecta > Lepidoptera > Noctuidae > Hydraecia > Hydraecia micacea. The sequence continues at coordinate 5,465,059 of OU611779.1, read as the reverse complement.
TGCATTTTTTATTATTGATTGTATTCCTTACAAAACACTTCACAAAGACATAATTAATTATTTTCGAATATTGCTGGATTTTGAATTCCGTTCAGTAATTTCATCAGTCAATGAATCTTTGGATAAAAAAAATTGTGTCTATAAAAATTATAAGCAAAAAAATTACATAGAGCGAATTCATTAGTAGAAAATAACAACTGCACATATCAGTACATAATTATTGCAAATAGACATTTATGTGTACTTATCAATTACTTACAACATAATTTCATTCCTATTGGAATTCACAAGCTTAACTAATGATGGACTAGGATTCAATACAATGAGATATATCAACATAATACTATCCGACCATCTTATGTATCAAAAATATAATAATGATATACAAAATTCATTATTTTCTTCGATTTTAATAAAAGCCATATAAGTTCTAAGGACATAAAAACCAAATCACATTTCGGGCTGATTTTTCAAACAAACAGATGTTTTTATAAGTGGAATAAAATTGATGTCTGACAGCTTTTGTTTAGAAGAACTGTCAAAAACTCAAAATTATTCCTCGGATAAAATTATCTGGCGTTGGAAAAATCAGCCCTTAGACTAATTAAGCGCCGATTTTTCCATCGCCAGATAACTTTTCTTTGAGGAATAAAATTGACGTTTGACAGATTTTGTATGAAATAACTGTCAAAATTTCAAAATTATTCCTCAAATAGAGTTATCAGATGATTGAAAAATCAGCCCAAGTAGGCTAACTTTTGAGCTTGTCAAAAGATGTATAAACATTTATTAATCTCTTACAAATCACGACAATGCTGTCAATTATTACTAAAAAAAGCATACACTATAAAATCATGTTGATATTGTCCTCTTTTCACAGAGAAGATCACAGTTTAGTTAGGACCAGTTGTTATAAGCTTGACATTAATATTGCACTATTCCGATTTACGCTAGAGCCACAGCTTGGAAAATTGCATGACTTGTTGTTTGATGTAGTCACGTATTATAAACCCGTTAGTTCCGTACATGCTCTAGTTGACCTGTGCCGCAACTCCTGGCCCTGAATGCATAAGTCCACAAGAGTGCACTCTTATATTAGAAGGTCTTCCTCCCAGTCTTCCTTCTGTCTCTCGGACACGGAGACCGTGGGCCGCGACAGTTGCTTCAGCTCATCATACGTGCGCGGCGGAATGGGGTTGTCACTGAGGTCAACGTACTCCAAGGCGCGCGATCTGGCTAATCTGTCCACATCAATTTCTGTAAATGGAAAAATAATAGTGTTAAAAATAAGGTCATGTTCGAAACTAAGTATGATTTTCATTTACAGTAAGAAACTTTGTAGACTTATTTTTTTCTGTTCATTTCTATCTCCTTTAACATTATCTAAATGCTTTCTTCCTAGGTTTTATCTCTACTACTAGAGACACACAAAAAAGTATGCCATTCAAACAATTACCTTACTATAGTTTTACAATAAAAGTTCAAGTACCAATGATCTGGTTGTGATGGGCCAGCAATGTGTGCAGACTGGGGCACTGGAAGGTGATGTGGGGCAGCGCCACGAACGTATTGTGCGAGATGTCCAGCCGCTCGAGACACGCCAGTGTGCATAGCTCGTCAGGGAGCTTCGCCATTTGGTTGTTGGACAGGTTTAAATCTGGAATTGAGACATTAATTTAAGTTAAGAATTTAGAAAAAAGCTGGGACTCGTTTTGCTTTTTGACTTCTTTGTGCTTACAGTGCAGTACAATATTTTTTTTTCAATTGTTTATAATTATATTGGCATCTTATATAAAATATTAATTAAGTAAATAAATGGATTTGTTGCAATATCTGATTGATCTGGACATGCATTAACTGAATGAATTAATTAATAAAAACAACTTTAGGACCATTTTTACTTAAACAGTAAAAGTATTAAAAATTGTCTGAAACTCACCTGTAATTAAACTAAACTTGACTGCAAACTTAGGAGGTATCTTAGTAATAACATTTCCACTGAGATCACAACTCTTGAGCTCTGTGTGTCGCATCAGGTGGTACACAGCATCAGGTACTTGCATCAGCTGACATTCTGATAAATCTGAAATTAGAAGAAAAAAATTGAACTTGGCTGTTGCACTGCCATGCACTAAGATACCTAATGTTCAAGTACCAATCATAGATGGTTCTTGGGACTTATCAGTCAATGATAGTGAGAGTAATTTATAGCAAATATTATTTCAAGAAACATATACAATGTGTCACTATCAATATTTATGGCTCTGATGAACTATTCTAAGATATGATAATGGAATGATAACCAAGAGAATCTAAGCCAGAGTGACTAATTCCTGTCTCAAGAGTGCAATGACAGAAAATAAGTGGAGAAATTATGATTTCAATTAGATATTATACAAGCTATTCGAGTATGAAATTAATTAATGATGTCTAGTATCAATTTATTTATTTGTACCTCTTAAAACCATCTTTACAGACCTTAGGACCTAATTCAATAGTGTGGCTTTCAACTATTATTACCTAATATTATTTATATCAGACTTATACATATTTATTATGAAATAAATGTACATTATGAATATTCTATTAAAACAGCAATATCTACTCAACTAAAATGAAACATAAAGGTATATAATAATCAGGCAGTAGCTGGTAGGATAGCCAGGACCCTTTCTACTAATTTCAATAGAACTTTGTTCAATCACACCAATAATTAAATATAAAACTTGGTTGTCGGCTTGTTTCTCTGATAATGAACATCCTCTTATGACTCATAAGGAAGTCAGTGTAATAGGCCTACAGTCAGTCACACAGGTGAGTTTTATGATAGGAATATAAGTAGACATTTGACCCAGCAGTGTGCGCAAAAAATAATAATAGGCTTATTAATGTAACTGCCATCGTGACCCCAATAAAATACAGACTAATTAGCAGGTTAAGAAAACACTACTTCTGCCATAAATTGTCTAAGCCTTTGTAGGACACATTGCAAATTGTTTATTAGAGCAGAAATCATAGTAGTTACGTCACTAACTAGCACAAATATGTTTCTAGTTTTAATTAGAATTAGCCTTGTGTTTAATAGCTGTTAATCATACCTAGTACTTGAGTTTCTTGAGCGTCTTCGCATTTTAGTACCACTCGAGTCACTGCTAAAGCCATTTTTAAATTAAACGCACTACTCTGAATTAACTAGCGCTGGCTGCAACTAACTAGGAACGGGAACACGAGTATCGGCGCGAGTTCCAAAAGTTATTTATAAATCCATAAAATATTCCGAAGTTCACATGTGAAGCGCGTAGCTAACTATTAATAAATTAACATTCCAATTTATAATCGGTTTGAAAGGAAACGTAAATGAGGTTCTAGGTTAAGTGCTCATAACAATAAGGCTCAATAAAATTGTTATTAGATTTCTATGCATTGCTTGCTTAATTTATTCGTGGTTTTCTTTTTGTTTTCGTGTTGTCTCATTGTCTGACATTACCCACCATCAGCAGATTCTGACGTTTAGGCAGCTTGCTTGACATTGACAATCAGCTGACTGTCAGTTTGCGAAGATAGCTGATAATCTTTGTTACAAAAATAAAACGTAGATTCGGTGGGATTTCGATAATTTGGGTTTTATGAAAAGTGCTCTGAGGGGCATGAAACTGGGTTCCTTCTCCCGAGACAACCTACAGAGAGGAGGAACTTTGCTAACCTACTCCAGTCCAGTTAAGGCCTAAAATATGATTGAGAACTTATCTCCCTGTGATGAGGACCTTCAGAAATTATTCAACACTTGACATTTAGTACGATAATGCGTGATGGTTAATCGCATTCAAACATACATAAATATCAATGTCGTTTTACCGGCGGTGTAATGAATAATTTGTGGATATTTGATACGGTTACGATAAAGGTAGGTACCTAATTTTATGGAGGTAAAAACTGTAGATTTAAAGTAATTTGACTCGTAATTTCTGGGTGTAACCATTTAACTCGTGGTTTGTTTGTCACGAGCACGTGGTACACACGGCTACACATCAAGCTATACATAACCAGTATAAGCTGACTTCTGATTGTATGAAAAACCTATACAGTGCGAGGTCAGCTCAAACTGGAAATGTATAGCTTGAGGTGTAGCCGTGTGTACCCCGTGCGTGACTAATAGTGAAGGTGTAAGTATAGTAGTGCAGGTCGGACTTCCACAGTGAATATGGTTCACATCCGGTATAGTTAAAAAGGGACACCGAGTTTTTCGAGCTTGGAGATCGCTGATTAGCTCTCATGAATAGGTAGGTGCATCATTATAAAACAACAAAGACTTCTTGTTATATAGCATTTTTTTCTGCGACTTGATTACAGATATACATTACTTCTTGTTGTCATAATCAACAATAAGTGAATCACGCACGTCGCTACAAGGAAGTGTATAACGAGCAGTGACCTCTCTACCAGCCGGTGTAACTCTATAAGGAATAAATTGGTCAGCTAAGGCCAACATGTGTTCAGCTGGCGAGTTCAAGCCGTTCGAGTTTGTAAATCAAACGCACGCGCATGAGATGTTCTAAATCGATCACACTCGAATGGCGCCGACGACTATGGCGCGGAATTGTTACATGTGCGTGCGGGTCTTCCGCGTTTGCGCATTCTTTGTGTTTAGACGTTTTCCGGGAGCCGATATGGATGGGAATGTGGATTATGATGATGGAAAAAATAAGGCTCGTGTTGTATCAAAATGGTTTTTGGTGCCTACCTATCTGGCTAACTCTTTAATCAGGTGACGGGTGACGTAGGGAGCAACTAAAATATCCTTTGTATTATTAACACAATCCTAGTTGCTGATCTATTTGCAAAGCTGGTTGATTAGTTATGATTTGGTTTAGTGAGTTTAAGGGTTAATCTGAAGAAGTATCTACCTAATACCAATAAACCTCATTGATTAAATACGTAAATTACCGCGTAGCTGCTGAAATTAAGTGTCAGAAGGCAGCCTTTAACTCTTCAATAGGTCTATCAACGTACACTGCTATTAAGTACATAAATACTTAATTAAAGACACGCAAAAGAAAATTGTAATCCGCGTTCTTGCTCGGGACGCTCGCACATGATTGTTTACTGCGCAAAAGATTTCACTTCTCCAAAATAACACACTAATATTAGGAATTACGACTTTGTACGATAGCCAGACGGAATATATTTTTTCAGTGTATTTTTCCTCAATGTAAAACATAATTAAGTATTAAGAGTAGGTACATAACATACATACATAATCAGCCTATAATGTTCCCACTGCTGGGACACACGATGTTTCCTCACGATGTTTTCCTTCACCGTTTTGAAAGCAGTGGTGATGAAATAATTTACACAAAGTAAAGCGCCTGTCTGGATTCGAATCTACGACCTACAACTCGTAAGTCGCGGCCATTACCACTTGGCCACCACTGCTCCAGTCAGTATTAAGAGTATTATGAAGCATTTTGTACACGTTATTTATCAAACTGATTGGATAGGCGGCCTATTCCATAATTATTTCTTTAGAAGAATTTGAGCGGGATGAAAAGACCATTGCAGATTTACGAAAATCAGCTCGTTATAGAACCATCTAGATAGGTACTATTACCTCGAACTATGATGTACCTAGTTGCAAAAAACGCGATTGTGTATCACAATCACAAGGAATTAACTAACCATATGAAATTAATCCGTGTAATAAAGGCCAATGTTCTAAAGCGGGCCGGCCTCGCTCAGTTTCACAATTTTTACACGATATCTTCGTTTACGAAAGTCGAATGCAACAGAACACTCATTTGAACCTCGTTGTTGCGTAAACAGGCATATTTCGCGTAATTATTCTTTCGAGATACCGCATGCCATTCGCAACGCTATAGAAGACGTAATAAGGTTGGGTCTTGTAAGCGTTTTGATGAATGGGTCGTTAGTCGGTAGTCTCTTGCGGTTCTCTGATGATGTCCTCGAGCGGAGATAAGCGTGAAGATTGGACGTAGCGTTGTGACAAAAAGTAGCGGTAGTAAGAGCTGTTACGTAGCTAGGAAAAGGTGATTAAGGGGTTTTATTCACAAATGTACTGTTCAGGAATATGAATACGTCGTAAGTAGGTAAATTGCGAAGGCTATTAACCAACTATGTAGGTAGATAGGTACCTATATAGGCAACATTATGATAAATTCCATAAGTGTCAAAATTGCAGCATCTCTAAAATTATGGGTTCGTTAGTTGCACAATATTTTGTTATGCTGACGATATAATTTTAATTAGGTACAGATGAAGGCTATTTATGGGAAGTATCTACTTAGTTAGGTACTTACCTATACGTATTGCCAAAAACATTACTTGTAGATAGGTGGTTAAGTACCTAGATCTAAGTTACAAAGTTAATGCTCATAATTGTAAAATCTTTGGAAATAAATATCTACAGTAACTGACTCATTCGCATAATGATTAGAAGAGTTACGGACTACCTATGAATTGGAAATATTATGCCGTAATAAATGTTATAGAAATTATGAAGTAATCTGTAATATCACAAACCTCATCAATCTTGTAAAAATTCCAGTTTGAAATATAAATTATTTATTAAACATAAATAATTTAAATAGATACCTATTTCAAAATGGAATTTTTATTAAGTATTTTACACAATCTACTCTCCGATGTATATGTGAAACTGTTTAATAATAGAAACATGTTTTTTGTAATAAGTACTTAGAGAGACAATATGAAAATACCTAAGTTCTATTGAAACTAGACACGTGTAGAAATAAGTAAACAAACGCCTCATTCTCATAGAAAAGAATACCAACTAAGTACATACATAGCATGGGGAATCGAAGATGTTTTCGACTTTACGAGAATCGAACCTGCGACGGAACGTAGCTGCTTCTCCACTCGGCGCTCTACCTAATCGCTACGCTCAAATCTCAAAACCTAAATATTAGAACAATACAATTTAGAATCGTCTCCTAGCAAAGATTCTATTTGTAACTACGTTTACGTCAATTTACGTAAGTGAAATCTACGTAAGAACAATGACAATTACGATACGATATCGATTGTCTACGCAAGTACGCACGTTCTCATCACGAGATTGAATAGTGATTGTGATCAATTTAGTATCTAAGTAATTATTAAAGAAGCAAGCTTTCTAATGAATTGCACCTGTATAAGAAAAGCAACGTACCTCTTAATAAAAATCTTAAAATCAATCATTCACTGACAGATTACGGACAGCCTTATCGGCTGGGTTCAGCAGTGACAAGCACAAGAATTCCTTTCGTAACGAAGGTGAGCATAAGGAAGTATTTTTTTAAATTCTTCCCTTATAGGGGTTAAATAGGGTAGGGTATTGAAGTTCGTAATTTTTGTCGAAGGGAAATCCCATCGGGCGTACAGCTTGTCTATAAATATATAAATGATAAATTAACGATAACCATTCTCTTATCAATAAACATCTGATTATTATTAGTCATTTGATTACTCAAATGAATGTAATTTGAATCTCAATACAAAACAATTTCATTGAACTTTACTGTCATTTTGTGTTTGTGATGCATTTTTAATTTGGTTTAGCCTCGTCAACAAATAGTGGTACCTAACTTGATAAGGTCATGGATTCCTTCAGTTTTTGTACGAATTATGAGGTCAATGTGATTAAAACTAAGATGCTGTATTAGTTCAATACAGATCTTTAAAATAGATGATATGTTTAAAGCTTGTTCTATCAATGCCGCAGCCGGAATCATCTTCAATGGCGCAAAAGATTGCTGCCGCGATAACGATAAAATTAAAAACAAAGCGAGTTGTTTATTGTATAAGTAACCTATTCAGTAATCAATTTTAATTGCGTTTGATATTAGACTTGTTTATTTCCATGAGAGGAGGGACAGTAGAATATATTAATTCAACAAATTCCATCTGGTAATTTAATTAGAGCTAAAGAGATCATGAGTGCATTCATCTTTTAGAATGTACAGACGCCAGCACATCAACCTACACCTAACTGTCAAATTTTCCCAATCAATCAATCAATCAAAATATTTTTATTTCACATAAACCAACATGGGCACTTATGAAACGTCAGAAGCTAGGTGCACGGTTCCAATTGGTCGTTTCCTATGGAGAAGAACCGGCAAGAAACTCCATGGTTACTCTTTTAAAAATAATTGGCTTTTACAATGTTTTCGAGTTACAGTAGGTATGGGAGGACAGCGTAGGCCTGTCAACAAGTACCAGGTACTTGATAAAAATAAAAAATGGTCTACAGATCTAGTCTACAAGGCTTACAAAGTCCTCACATTTACAAAATAAGGATGTATCAAAAGGATAAACAAAATATAAAAATCTACTAAAACCAAGAGATATGATTGCCATTTCAACTAAGAAAGAGGTGAAAAATTAAAATTGTCTGTATATAATGTCAAATAATAAAAAGATTAATCAATCAACATTGAACCTTATGCTTAAGCGATAAAGTTGAAAATCTATTACAGAAATCTGACAGATTGTAGTAGGTTGATGTGCTGGCGTCTGTACCTATTTGTATTTTTTTTTCTTAAATGTAGGTAATTCTCATGTCCCTGAACTTCTTTGCATTAGGTAAATAATATGTGACGTCCATTTTAACAATCGTAATATCATTATTATGACATTAGATGGGATTTTTTAGCATAATGTTTCTTAATAGCCACATGTTGCTGGGTCACTCCCAATTTATGTGTCACGGCGGCTTTGACTTCATTAATTCATTGACTAATTCTCACATTCATAATTAACGATGTTAGTAAACATTTATACCCACCCATTAGAGGTCATCTTTATCCATTAATTCACACTTAGCTTGACCGCAATTAACTTGATAGACGCTCTACTTCTTAAACGGTACAAGAACATTATCATACCTTCGCAAATCGATAAGATAATCATGATCATTCATTTAGGTATAAATAATGATACTAATGAGGAAGCTAATAGGTATGTGTTTGCGCTAATATTTAGGTTTCTGGATTAGATCGACGAACTTATTCTTTTGTTGCGCGTTGCGCGTTTGAGGAATTAATTACGATTCGCGGAGTGTTGTTGTTTCGCTCAATGACACTGATATTTTATTTATTCATACAGTAGGTATAGTGGATTTATAGTAGCTCAAGTAGGAACGGAGTAGCTATTTTTATTATTTTTATCTTGTTTGTTTTTCTTTCGTCGCAATAGTTTCCCTTTGTGTTGTTGTTGTTATAATGATGTTGCTCACATGATTAGATTTACGCGAATTATTGCACAATTTGTTATTAGTATTTACGCACCTAGTTGACTATTCTCCTGGGCATCTTCACAACGTCCTACAACTCTAATGATGGCGCGTCCCGCCAGCCTGGCACAGATCATCATGGGCCGCGCGTCAGGCCGGTCTCCTTCCTCCGCCTCTGTGGGCACCCTCGCTCCACCATCGTATTCCGTAGGGGGCCTCATCACTGCACTTGATTATTAACAGTCACTGCACAATCCCTTAGTTAAGTCACTGCTAAGTCACGATTTCTGTGGTCAGGACTTCTGTGATCACGACTATGAAAGTCTTTCACAAGCTGAAAGAATCACGAATCATCTACCACCGCAGCGAAACGCGATGCGCCTGGGTCCACGGTAGCACTCTGGTAAAATTCGAGCGCCGCGTTTGCTGCCTGCCTTTATATCGTTGCCAAAACAAAGAAGCGTGGTGCGGGAGGGAGAACGCAATAACAACAAATGTCCGTCTCGCTCGCACTGTCTGCTGCGCAGTTGACGCATGTTGGCTGCTGGCGGAAGCTTGCGGAAAATATTACCTACCTATATTATGGGAGGGGAGATGGATGAAACCCCGTCACGGGTTTTGTCCTGTCACAAAGGAAAAGCTGTTTTCCGCTTGGATAAACAATCCTGCGATCTCGTTTTCAGTGGAGCGCATTGTCACGTCGCGTCGTCAATAAGAGCATTGTGATTACCTACTGAGCCCGTTATCTGATTGCATTGTTTGTGGGAATAATCGTTTGAATACATACGATCAGCTCAATGTGAAAGGCTGGGCTGACGGTCGAACATGATTTTCCAGCCTAATTCACAACGGGCCATCAATGTGTTACATGTTGCAATTTATTGCGGACACGTTCGATGCGCAAACTTGATTACGATGAATTAAAACGGTTTTATTTTTGAGTCATGAGCAGTTATTCAATAAATTTTATGTATTTCCTCATTTTAAAGTAAAAGTACTTAATGAAATAGAACATAATTTAATGCACTATCAAGTTCAATTCTCACTGTCCCGTTTTGATCAGAAGAGATATACCTACCTATAGGTACCTACCTACCTAAACAGGTGATTCTACAATTTTCATAACGGCCTTGGTTCACTTTCCGTCATCGATCGTGATTCAAGAAATCCATAAGAAAGTGTTACCTATAACGTTAACTAATTAGTAACGCTTCGTTCAAGGACCGTAAAAAGATTTCCGTTGTAAAAACCGTGAGGTTAACAATATTGTGGAAGCGGCAAGCAGTTGGGCCTATTGAATCGACATGTCTTAATTTACCCGCCTGCGGTACAGCAAAAACAGGGTTATGTTTTTTGCTTGATTTAGGTAGGTAGGTAAGTATCTAAAATTCGTCCAAGTTCAAAAACCGATCTAAACGTAAACAGTTAGGTAATGCATCTAATTGTATTGTAGATATGCGTTAGGTAGGTACTTACATACATTCATACGTGCAAATAATTGCGTCAATTAAAATATTGACGTCCATGTCGTGCGTTCAACGCACTCTGCCTTGAAGTTTCGGCCAAAGAGAGTCGTAGATTTTCGCCAGCGGTAACCTTGAATGGGTGCCAAAAACTATATTCCCGACTGCTGTGCTCCATTATATTGTTATTTGCACTAAATTATTTATTATTGGAGAATAAACAAGGAACTTTGAAGCAGACCATCTGTTTTTCTTTCACTCCAATGATCTTGACATGGTTGTATAGTTGTAGTCAACAAACAAACGAGGGTTAAAATCGCTACTCTTCGGCTCTACCAGCGTAGCTAGGTACAGTCAACAAAAGAGATAAGTATGCAGGATCGTCGGATATAGTTGAAGTTTAGTAAGAAACCGATGGATGTTGTCGACTGAAATTTAATTTGATATATGAGCTATTTGTTTTGTATTAATAAAATTAAATTTTATTCGAGAAAATTCATCGGTTTCTTACTAAACTTCAACTATATCCGAGAATCCTGCATACTTATCTCTTTTGTTGACTGTACCTATAGAAGGTAGGTAGGTACCTACGTTCGCCTATGGCGAAAATGTTTCTCAATTCACGAGGCTTGTAATCTAATAAATTATCTAGCTGCTTTTCATGACGTCGCCTCGACTTCAGCCTAGCTCAAACGCTATAATTGCCATGAAGGTCCACCTTCTTTGGCTTTGTGGTGACAAACAAGAACTAAGTATTTCCAAACAGTTTTTATTAGTACCTAGCACCACAAAGACTTTATGGAGGGAAAAATATCCACCCATGAAAAATACCTACTTACCTACTTATTTAATTTTTGGTTTCAATGATGTTGCTCTTTTAAACACCCAGGTGCAACAACTTCTGAAAAATGCAAACGAACCTTGCTTCTTTGTTTCATGAAATTGTTATTTATTTTTGAGGTCAATGCTGCTTTTGTCGGATATACTTTCAGTTTTTGGAACAATTTCAAGAAGGTAAGTAACCCATTTAGATTTTTTGATAATAAATCGATCAACTAGTGCTGTATTTCTACACGGGGCGGCCTCGTGTACGTCTACGTAGATACCTATTCCTTTTTAGGGTTCCGTACCAAAATGGTAAAAAGGAAGGGTTTATTGTGCGACTCAGTCTGTTTCTCCGTCCGTCTGTCACACCTGGATATCTCAAGAACTGCTAATGCTATCAACTTGAAATTTGAAATAGTTTTAGATGACGTTTGCCCAACTATTTTGCAAATAGGAAAAATATATATATATATATATATTTTTCCTATTTGCAAAATAGTTGGGTAAGTAGGTATTATATATTTTTCCTATTTGCAAAATAGTTGGGTAAGTAAGTAGGTATTCTTTTTGCAACAGGGACTGAAAGGGGGTCTGAAAAATTCGAAGTGGGACTAGGGCTATGTGGGGTATCATATTAAAGAGCGCAGTTTGCACGTTTTCAAACATATTATATTCCTTTTTTTAGCCCGCATAGTTTTCGACTTTTGATGAAAAATAAAAAAAAAAATACCGTCCCGCCCGCCTTATCTCCGAAGTTTGCAAGGAGAAAAATCTGAAATAATTCTATGTGACAGAAGAAAACGATGTCTCTAAATAGCACAATTTTTCAGAAATCTCCAACAAAAGTTAGGTAGATACACTAGTTCCACTATCGGTCAAGGGATGGCGCTGACCTAAAACTGCAATATTCTACACCACAGTGCGCAGTGTTAAAATTCTCTGATGAATATAGGCCTCACCGATGAAAATTTAAAACATATTATTATGATATAAGTAGGTATACTGGACCCTCGGCGCGCGAGTCCGACTCGCTCTTGACCGGTTTTTTTTTATCGTGGCCCATTTTCGGAAGCATCTCCGTTTTATTTATTAGGCAATTTAACTCAACTGGGAGTCGTAAACAGAAACACGGAAAGTTTTAAGTTTGCGGGATTATTCCACTTTGCTAAAAGTCGTCTAAATCACTCAGTTTCTAAATTCAGACTTCTGTATTGTGCAGGTAGTCTGAGGAACAGCAAATAGCAGAAAATTTGTTTGTTTGTTTGAAATTTTTTTTTTTTTTTTTCAGGCGGCAACTGGATTTTCGACCGCCAAGCCAAGAAATTATTAGCAACCCCTTTTTGGATTTTCGGCTAATGGATAACTAGACTTCTTAGCTTCTATCATTGATCGAAGGTTCTTAGGTAATAAAATCATGTAATTTTGAAGCCCCTCTTTTAGGACACCCCCTACGGTGTGACCTTTCATTGAATTTGACCACCCATGACTATAGCCAAATTAAGGGGCTATTCCACCAGGCTAGTCGTTTTTTTAGGTAGGTAGGTACCTAGAGAGGAAATTTAGAAAGCTCACTGAACTAGATACTGAATCTGTCTGCAGAAGTACTGTAGACACGTCGTTCGCGATACGTCCGTGTCTATCATAAATATCCGAGTGTCTCTAGTACTTCTGCTTTCTTCTTTCTAGTTAGAATACTTTTTAGGAGGCTATACAGGGTGTAATTGAATTCATGAGCATCCTTTTAAGGGGTCATTGTAATCATCATTATGAACAACTTTTACTATGGGACCAAACCTGAAATCGCGAAAAAAAAATCAGCTGTTCCCTACATTCTGACGAGTTATACGAACATAAATGTAGGGAACAGCTGATTTTTTTTTCGCGATTTCAGGTTTGGTCCCATAGTAAAAGTTGTTCATAATGATGATTATAATGACCCCTTAAAAGGATGCTCATGAATTCAATTACACCCTGTATAGCTAGCTGAGTGCGATAACACTTCCATTTAGACCATTTTTCGGCAAGTGAAATAAGCACTTGACCAACTTAAAATAATTTTTAAGCACGATGAGAAATGATTCCTACAGAGTATCTACAGAATTTCCCCTGATTCATACAAAACAAAGCTTTAATAAAGCCAGATTTAATCACAGTTGGAAAGCGGCTAATGAAGAATGTTTGAATAACAAACAGGATGACGCAGGTCTGTGCGGATGTTGCGTCAAAATAATTCAAAATATTGCTGAAAGTACCTACAATGCAGGACCATCGATAATTAGGTACTTACCATCAATTACAAAGACCAAAAAATTTACTACTGAAAGCCGATTCATGACACATAATCGCTTTTTCCATCATTTTAGTAGTAAGGCAGCAGAGCTCAGCGCGCCCCGCTCGGGTGCGCGGGATAGGTATGGGCCCCCAAGCGTGATTCCTACAAATTCAATAAAAACGCGTTTCCCTACGGGGCATTTAGCTCAGTTTCCCACGCCCCGCGTCGTGTGGCGCATTGTAGTTTGAGATCCGCCAAGACTACGATCGATAGCAATTGATCAATTGATAGTTAGATAGGTACAGACGCCAGCACATCAACCTACTACAATCTGTCAAATTTCTTCAAGAGATTTTCAACTTTATCGCTAGAGCATAAGGTTCAAAGTGGATTGGGAAAATTTGACAGTTTCGGGTAGGTTGATGTGCTGGCGTCTGTACATAAGTTTCAGACAGTAAGCAACCGAACTGAATACTTGCCCACTATCTAATAATATACCTAGTCAGTGTTTGCGTGCAGTGTTGTTAGGTGTCTAATGTCTATGGCCATGAGTGAGCCAGAAAATGCAGTTTTCTATCTTCATCATTCACGATCGATGACAGGCGGCTGACACAGGTATTTTCAGCATGAAATGGTGACAGCCATAGAAATGTCATAGTATATCTATGGTGACAGCGGAGCAAGAAGGAACTGATAGATTTTCATCCAATCCCTCCCTGCTCAAGAATTGCTAGAAAATATACTTACTCTTCCTAGTGACGATCATGTAGGTAATTGATATCGTCATAACGTTTAAGTAGCTAAGTACTTAATTATCTAAATAGGTATAAAGATAGACAGTATAGTCGTTTAAGTACTAGTTTCTGACTCACATAAGATTAACTTTAAGTCCTGTTGAAATCACTCCTCGACCTTGTTGTATATTAGTAGGTCTATAGATATCATCCGGGCTCGGGTTTATTTACCAATATGCCCTTTCATATAGGTATTATGATGATTAATTATGTAACTATATTACTGCCGAATACTAATTAATAGGATCATACATGTTTATCGGACACTTATCGAGATGATATCCGTCCGTATCCGGCGCATACGCATGGTCGGTGACGGTGACGCACAAAATTTTCCGTCGGTCGACCGCTGACATTTCGCAGAAGTTTTTTCACAACGAAAGTTGAGGTCGATCCTTTGTGCTATTTCAGGAAAAGCTGGACAGAAGCCAGTTCCCTGTTCGGCAGAGCATTCGACGCAGTTGGTACACGCGTTCCTTGATCCCTTCGTCCTTACAAAGGAAAACCAACCTTAAGTCGTTGGAATAAGAATGAAAAGCTCAATGCCATTGAGTTTGTTTGTTGCTTTGGATCTCGTTTATTAATTTTGTTTTGTTTATAGCTAAAGTCTAGATGGGAATATTGCCTTGGAAGTTGGGACTGGATACAATGCCTTGCTTTTGAGTTCATTTATGTTTTCATCAGTAGCATTTTCGATAGTTTGTATCAATCATACAGTTTTTTGGTACTTATTTCCCCACTGTAGGAAAATCTCTCATTTTCCTTCTCCGATTTTCTTTTGTTTGTTATCAAATGTCTCGACTTCCTTTATAGCCCAATCAATAAAGGGAGTTGTACAGTGCGTGAGCAAGGACCTAAGCGATTCTTTCCTAGAAATTTGTTCAGGGTACTTAGGGTCTTAGGAAGTGAACATGCTAACTCTTGACGTCTAGGAGGTGAGCCGGAGGGAGGGGGGACACAAGTTTTCACTTTTGAGTGTTTTTCGCATATATCTCAAAGTCCAAATAAAACGAATTGCTCCATGTGAATCATTTTTGAGCTCAAGAGGGGAAACATGCGTCTCCAATTTTAGAATTATTGACAACTAGAAACATCCGGCGCATTTACGACTCATTGATTAGACTTGTGCTACCATCAATACTGAAAAGTTTACTTCACCTTCGCTAAAAATTACGTCGTAGTTCGACTTTGTTTACCAAAACGAACATTAAGGCTCCTGCAGACAAGCGCGACGCGATTCCGATAGAACAATTTCCATTAAGTTTTCATTGAAATTATTCTACTAGATTCGCGTCGTGCCTGTTTGCGGGGAGCCTTTAGTTGTAAAAACTAGTTCGTGTCGCTCTTTTGTTGATAGCGTGCATAGTGCGTAGTAATGTCATGTCTAGTTTATTCCGTTGTCCAAAATAGAAATAATGTAGCTGTTTAACTAGTTTAAATTGACGTTAGTTTTTGTATCAACACGAGTTTTGTTGTCAAGGTCAGTTATGCGTAAATAGTGGATATTTTTGTTTACAACGTTGATGTTTCCTTAATTATTGGTAAAATTATTAAACACTAGTTTCTGCTCGCAACTTCTTTCGCGTGGAAGTCGTAAGACACCACAATAATATATTAAAATAATAGCCACATTTTCCGCCCGCGATGTTAAATTCATTGTTTAACTTTCTTCCTGACTTTTTTTCTTTTTGCTCGGCTCCTAGGGGTTGTAGCGTGATGTTAAATGGCTTATACCTTCCAGTTATTCCGTTTATCGAGAATCCATCCTGAGCCTATAAATTCCGTTTATCCAACTAGGCATAGGGTGGAATCTTATCATGGACATGCGTCTCCGCGTATCCACCTTGGGGTGAACTCCTACCTTGCTCAAGAATTGGGCTATCAAATGCAAAAACAAAAAACAAATCCCACTCGTTCCAGAGATTAGCGCGTTCAAGCAAACAAAGGAACAAACTCTAGGTTTATAATACTAGTGTGGATTATAGTGGGGTACAAACTATTGAAGTAGGAAAAGTGGTGTTTCCACTTTTCCT
Organism: Hydraecia micacea; assembly: GCA_914767645.1. Taxonomy (NCBI): domain Eukaryota; kingdom Metazoa; phylum Arthropoda; class Insecta; order Lepidoptera; family Noctuidae; genus Hydraecia; species Hydraecia micacea. Next base: position 5,448,422 of record OU611779.1, on the reverse strand, counting down.
ACTTTCATAGTAATTTTTGGAACTTTAGAGCTCGTTCCACAACAGCTTTGTATGGTACAAATAGACATAATTACAACATTCTCAGACGATTTGCCACCGGAGTTAATGACTTATGACGTCACAATACAGTGGCTAATTTAAAGACTACTTTTAGATAAGTCTAAGTGGCCAGTGAGTGCGGGTGATGGCAATCAGACTAAGTATAGTTTTTAGTTATCACGTTATGGAAAACTATACCTACGAATAATCTAAATGAAACAAGCCATTGCACAATGAACAATAATGTAATATCATCAAGTGGGCGCGTTTTCTGTGCGTTGCTGCGCGAGTTGCGCAGCTGCACAGCAGTGCAGCATGAGGGCAGTGAGGGCGCACGCGCGAAGTTCGCCGCTGTTCGCGTCACCCGCGCTGCTTGCGTCCTCCGCTGACAGTTCTTCTCGTACAGCTAGTAACTGTTAATAGAAATAAATAGGTTACAAATGACATCGATATAAATTATATTAGAAGCACCGTCTTTTGTTTTTTCAGGAGTTCAAAGAGCTCTGAGAGGCAATTTTCGTAAGTTTAAGAAGGTTCACAGTCTGATCTCAGTCTCAATCTGTCAAAAATACCTCTAATTTCCCTACATTTTTCACAAGTGCTGCAGTGTGTTTTGCTGCGATGAGGTTGCGACTAGGTTTTGTACGTTTTTAATTACTGGAATTGACCTTCTGTGTTCTGAGTACCTTTTAATAGATTATGGTAGGAGCGGTACTTCGTACCAGGTACCTAGTGCTTATCTCTAATGATTCCCTAAATTTTGAGGACAGTCGGCAGCAGTTCTGAATAAAAAACAGCAACTGCATGATCATGTTCATATACGAGATGAAGTGCAGTTGCTGTAAACCGGACTATAATAGATGACCTAGGAATAAATCGTACAGTAGCTTCATAAATTACAAGTTACATCCTTGGTTGAGGTTACCTATTTGCGTTATTTTGGGAAGGATTTATCATTAGGTATACAAGTAAGTAGGTAGGTAGTTGATTTATGATGAATCAATGTCAAAGAAAGAACGTTTGATGAATCACTCATTTCTATGTTGAAATGTTATATAAACTTTATCGTTAGTTCAATGATATCAATGCTAATTTCATACTCATTATTGTACATAGTACCTGTACCTATATGTGAAAAAATTATGCACAAAGGTATATTCTGTAACCACTTTAGATTGATAAAGCTGTATTTTAAAGTCTGCGGAGAAGGATGGACCTTCTTGTCTTGTGTGAGCTGGGGTCCAGTGTTCAGAAAATCAAGTCAATAAGCTCTGGGCTGGCACGCTGAATGGCCGCCACGCGCCAATGTTAGTGTCAGTACTCACCATGTCGTGATCTGTTGCACGGTGAGCTTGCTGGCGAGCTCACCGCGGCGCGCGCAGTCCCGCGCGGCCGCGAGCAGCACGTCCGGCGGTAGCGAGCTGAGCAGCGCCGGCGCCAGCATAGACGCCACGCGCCAGTGTTAGTTTCAGTACTTACCATGTCATGTATCTGTTGCGCGGTGAGCTTGCTGGCGAGCTCAGGTGCGCAGTCCCGCGCGGCCGCGAGCAACACGTCCGGCGGCAGCGCGCTGCGCAGAGCTGGCGCCAGCATGGCCGCCACGCCGCCCTTCGCCAGCCAAGTCGCGCCGCACGCGCCGAACGGGTTGCCCGACTCCAGCGACTGCTTCCTTTACGTCACACGGGCTGCTCGTCAACAAACGTGTAGGCTCTTTCTTTCTTTAACCACTTTGTGTGAGAAGAGTTGGAAATGATTTGAGGATAGTCGTGTGTTTTAGGTGACATGTTTTATAGCCAGCAGCAAAGACACTGTCTGTCTATGGAGCTGGAGCTATTGCAGTGTGGCTTTAGATTCTAAGACATTGTATGCGAGTGTTGCGAAACGAGTAAAATAATATGTATGTTAGATGTGAAAAAGCAATATAGCTGAAGTCGCAGGTACTTAAATTTTAGGAGTGGGTCAACCAATGACCCCTGTTCATTTAAATGGGAAGGGAGTTAAAGAAGGGGCATAGAGTTGTGATTAATAAATTAATAGGAATAGTCAGGGAAACGACCACAAAGATGTAAAACACGAAAATCAATTTCAAACTACAGAATAGAAAAGAAGGCACATCAACTGTGATCGGAATTTGGTGAGGTATGAGGGGTCAATGTAAAAGAACACACAATGGCTCGCCAAATTCAATGACTGCACATCACGTAAGGTTTACAGAGGTTCCAAATGAAAATTTAATTAGCCTATAGGGACAATAGACACATCAATTTCACATAGGTAATAAACAACATGTTATCTGTTCTGTTCTGCACCTAAGATAAACTACAGCCTAGGATTCCCATATAGACTCGCATGGCCACAATCAAGGTGCCATTATAGTTGCCGCAAGGCAGTAACGTCTTTTGTATTATAAAAGGAATAATAACTTAATAAGGTCGTGAGTACTCGATTGTCTCGATTGAGACAACTTGTAATGTTTTGTAGAATAAGTCAAGATGAAATGGTTTCTTGGCGTTGGAACTAAGTTTAGCTTTATTATTGATCAAAGTAAGGGATTGAAGATGACACGACACTCCTTTAACGAAATCATCTTTGGATACAAAATAAATGAGAATCTTAACGTGATAGCTAGGTATATTATACAGCGTCCATCAGAAATGTGTTGTCATATTTTAGGATGTAATACAGACCGTTAAACTGAACAACTTTATTCATGGGACCAACATAAACATGTTGGAGAAAATTGTGCACTTTGATGGTCTGTACCATACCCATATGGCCACAACTGATACACGCTGTAAAATCTCCCATGATTATATTTGGGAATAAGAAACATTTAAGAAAACGGATTCTGGAAACGGCAAGGGCCAAGAAGAGGAATGAAGAGAAAACATTAGGTAGGTAACTTCAGTAAAATACCTTGTGTGTCTTCAAAAGTTGAAGGACATAATGATGTGCGAACTAAAAACAAAGTATAGTATTATCACGCAACAATTTATTTCGCGATTTCAATAAATTTCCGACTAAAAATGTTAATACAAATAATGGATTCTCTTGTAGCTATTACTGTAATACTGTGTAAAAGTAAAGGTAGGGAAAGAGTCATCAATATTGAAAAGCGGAGTTTTGCAATAAGCTCGTTATTAGACCAAACTCACGGCGCGATTATCCAAACGCCCGCATGCGGTTGTCACACCCCAGTCCAAACTGGACAATGAAAGTTTGGATTTAAATCAATTATGAACTTATTAAATAGACAATGCATCGTTTTTCTGTCTCTACCAGGTTTGATAATATCCTGTTGATATTTGCACCTGTCCAAGTCCAAACGTGAAAGACGTCATGAGTTTGGAAAAACAAAACGCGTGCGGTCGGGGGACCGCCGTCAGAAACGAAGTTAACGATGCGATACTCACACACATACTCGTATATAATAGAAAGAGACAGAGAGAGAGAAAGGACGCATGGAGGGGACATAAAGCCACGTAATAAACGTGACGTACCTAATCGTCACGTAAGGAAAAGCCTTAAGTGACGATTTCTACCAGTCAACTCCTACCGCAAGCCGCGTTCGTTCCAAAAAATCTTGACCGCATTGGGCACGGGTAAATCGAACTGTGAGTTGGTCGTTGTCATGTAAAAAAAAAAGCAAAAAACAGCACTAAATGTAGGTGCATTAGTGTCACATTGCTGAAAAGGTGCCGTCAAAAGCTGGTGTCTTTACCGGTTGAAGGCATAATGTTGAGTTATAATTGTTATAAACAACACGACATAATGGTGTGCTTAACATACCTGGGTGTATGACTAGGTGATGGTGGTAAAGACCTGGAAGAGGCGTTGTTTTTGGGCGCGGAGAGGGAATGAGCGGAGCCAGCGCGCCTAAGGCCAGCCACCAGCGCGCTCATTGCTCCGCCACCTGAATATAGTCGTATCTAGTTTCAATATTATCTAAGAACTGAGAAGGAAGGCATGTGAAAATTGTGTTAAAAATAAAAAGTGATTAATTGGCGTGGAAGGGAGGCTTACAGAGGAATGTCTTGTAACATAAAGACAGGATTGTAGGATTAACGATACAAATGGTAGAGGAACTGACGAAAGCTTCTAAAAGGATTGAGTAGCAGGACGCGGAAAGGAAACACATTCAAAACTAGACCATGATTTGATACATAAAATAAATGTTAGAAATAAAGTGTAACAGAAATATTTCGCAGTAAAACAAGACTTAGAAGAATCATTTTTTACACTCACTTAGATATGCATATATTTTTTTCTATCATTTCCAAAGACGACTAATTAGGTACCATTACAGCAACGTAATAAAAACTGAATGTAGAAATTATAATAAAATTTAATGAGATATTTCGCGGTATTTTGAAAACAGTTCTGATATTGAGTACACTAGATAGGTAATATGCAATCCTTGGTTACAAACTCAACCAGAGCGTTAAAGGACAAGTGAAAAAATTACCACATTTATAAGGAACTGAGTTCTTTCAAACGGCTTATGTATTCTAATTAGGAAAATAACCAGTGTCAAGTGGCAAGTGGGTTAATTTTCGTACACTTCGTAAATATTGTGTTGCATCGTTGAAATATATGATTGCTTAACGTTATGCGACTGAGAAATCTGTTTCCTGCATTACGATGATTGAAGCGAATTTTACTGGCTTTTCCTTTCTAAAAAATAATTATTTTGATTTACTTAGTTCATAACATGTTATTATTATTATTCAATATTTTGTTAAGGCTTGTCACAATAAAATGCCCATTATTATATATGATTAAAAAATTGTTTTGTTCGCTATGATGGTATGTACTAGCCTGCTGCATGACATTTTTTTTTGTTTTTTGGCAACTGAGCTGATGTCGACTATTCTGCCAACGTCAAGTGGTGACGGCAGTACAAGCGAGGTGAGCCGTCGAACTTTGCGGTATTATTAGTTACAAAAATAGTAGCTAAAAGAAAAAGAAGAATTATATATTTATTGTATAATTGTCATCATGCATTATGTCAGTTAGCGTTGCACTGACATTACGATTCACTTTTTGGGGTTAACTGGCACGATAGTTCTGCATGGTACGTTCTTGTTATGACATTATGTATTTGGTTTTATTTCTTTTATTATTGCTGTAGCTAAGGTAGCTTACGTAAGCAATGTTATTTTTATGGGCTATGTTATGACATACCTACCGCATAAAAATTATAGGGAGAGCTTATCCGATTATTTATTTCTTTTTTATTGACTATTATAATATGATTTAGTGTTTAAAGGAACATTAGACAACACAGGGTCCTCAAGCATTTATTGACTTCATTAGGGTCACACGGCACTCGGCGGGTAAGGAAAACGCAGGGCACTTACAAATATGCAGCTTCTGCAAATAATGGCATCGCTCCACGATTTGTCCGTTGATAGGTTGCCGTATTGCGTGTACGCTCAGGCAGTGGCGGATTCATTTTGTCTTGTCAGAGGGTGCTCACTCAAGGCGGGCTGCTAAGGCTTTCCAGTAGCAAACACCAGGGGGCCAGTCTACTAATTTAATAACGTTGCATTGGTCTGGATGGTCCCGTTATGAGTTTTTCACCGACTTGCCATACAAAATCTGTCAACAACTCCCAATTGCAACGGTCTTAAATTTTTTGACTTAGGCCCCAGAAATGATGCAAGGGTCATGCTCGTGGTCACCAGTAAGCTTTCTTGTGTTATTGGATGGCATACAAGCAGGCTCCTGAGATGCTAGGTGGTCATCGGCATACTACTGGTCGCTGGTGTGTTAGCATGCCAGGGGCATTGCAGGTGCGTTGGCATCCCAGATATAAAGCTAAAATCACGTGCCTGTAATTATACCAACAATAAAAGCTGGTGAAATTCTAATGGTGATCACCCCCATGATACCGTCGCTGTCATTACAGTAGAATCCATTATGTACAGGGGCTAACGGACCTCGGTCGGATTGTCCACAGACTAAACATGTATTTGTAGATAAATATATAGATATAAAAAACCTGTGTATGTCTGTGTACGTGACGGGTGGAGCCGGAGGTGTTAATATAGCGAAAAGTTCTCCGTTCGTCAGCATTCGAATAATTCGTCTGTGCACAAACAAAAAAAAAACAACTTATTTTTATATAAATACCATACTTTTTGTTAAAATAAAAGATACTTATATGATTTTAAAATAAAATTGTACTGATTTGGAAGACTCGGAGTCGGAAGACAGAGTTTCAGAAAATAGAAATAAATCTAGAGAAATATTTTTGGAACGTTTTCTTATAATGCCAATTTGGTTAAGTATGTCTGATGCCAATGATTGATGGATGACCGTCAGGCAAAGCCTTTGATCTATGATGGTATAGCACAACTAAAACATAAGATACATTATGTTAGTGCCGATGACACTTAGTAGAAAATATGAAGTAACAGATCGATGTTGCCAAGCGCCACACATTGTTGGCAGTAGATCTATCACGCAACTAACGCAACGGGAAGTAACAAGATCGACGCAAGCGCCTCTATTGTTCATCACGGAACTAACTTGGCAAATTCATAGACTCTTGACTTGCTTTGCTTTTCAATAAACCCAAAACTAGTACAGTAAGTATAAGTAGTTAGTATCAGTTCAGTCAGCAATAGTAGGTGCATAGTAGCAGTTTTTTTAATCTGTCATTCATTCTTGCAGATATTCAGCAATATGTTTGATATTTTTGACGGGTTTGAACGGAAGCTGTCCAGTGACTGCCTTTATCAATATGAATAAATTCTGTGTATCTACTTACAGATAACTTCCAAATTCGATATTTCTATTTCATAAGTTCTTAATTATAATGTGGACTTGCCGATGGAAGTAAACTATTATTTTAACCTTGTCCTGACAATCTACTAAACTCCTTTCAGGGTGTCTACTCTAAGTCCGTCAACGAAGATACGGGCCCTTCTGAAAGAATTTAAATTTTTCGGACGGGCAAAACTACATAGGCAATAGGTACAACTGCCAAATCGTGCTGTCGTTCATTCTTTGTTCGGGCTCTTATGTTCGTAGTTGCCACGGAGTAGGAAACGCTGCTTAGGAGTAAACCCCCTGCTTTGACCCCTTGTAGTGATATTCCCAAGACCCTTACATTACTGTATCTTGTGTCTGTTTAACAATAAGGCGTTTGTGTAAATCCCATCACTTGCAGCCGTAGCGTGTATTTATTTTTAAAGTATTTACAAAAGATTTTTTAAACTCACCCTCTTCATGGACGTCTAGGGAGTCTTTTCTCTCGGGTTCATCATCAGAGTCAGGGTCAGCGATGGCGTCGGCTTCAGTCATGATCAACTCGGGAGGCGGACAGTTTAACATGCCTGAAGAATCTATTGGAGACAACAAAAGACAAGTAATGTTAAAAGAAAAAGTTCTCGCTATGACAAAGATGTAGTTGCGAGTGCTAAAGGTCGAAAAGATGCCTATTTGTTTCTTAGGGTTGATATCTAAGGTCATCGAAGAATTCTTTTACATACATCGGTCATGTTGTATGCCTGGGTGCTGAAGGTTCAAGTTTTCCATTTCCCATAGGCGTCAACCTGCTGGGTAATTTCGTATAGTTAGCGCCACGAAAGATGAGACTTGACACACCACGTGGTTTGACTTGCGCAGTACAAGATTTTTGGTCTCTTTAGCGGTATGAGGTCTGAGCGCGGGACGGGACCGGACGTCATAGGGGCGGTGGAAATAGCGCGGGAGGCGGGGTCCAAGTCTCATCTTTCGTGGCGCTAACTATAACACAGGAACAGTGGCAATGGCGTTCATTTTGACAGATCAACAACATTCAGTGCGTTATTTACGTTGTTGAACAAACCAATTTACGAACATATGAAGCAATGGAATAGCAAGATTCGACGCAATTAGCTTTAGGGCCAGAAATAATCTGAATCGGACTAAAATGTTCAATAATACAATTTCCCAACCATTAATAAAAATAATCTGACTGAAAATTGTTTGGGGATGTTGTGACTATTAAGAGTCGTCTTTAATGCGTAGAACAGATGGCTTGAAACAGAAATATTAATGTTTTCCTCGTGCTGAAATTGTTTGTGGAACGTGTCCTCGTTTCGAATAGCAATTTTCTCTAACATTAGAACTATTTATAAAGTTTTCTACCAATAATGCAGTCGTCATCACTACTGTTCTTAAACCCATTCACGTGTGTATAGCTACTTAATAATAAGAACCCATAAATAAATGTAATACTTTCTAAAACATACTCATTTCTATCTTTACTACGATCATGCGACTCTTATCCTTACTTACTGCATCGTAAAACGCGTGTAACTATAGTTTACGCAGTATTACAACGAAGTAGCTCTATAAAGAAAAAAGTATATATGGTAAAGTGGAGCAAATCTCTTCCGCGTACGATCGCAATGCACGCCAACCTTCTAAATTTTTATAATACTTATTGCCGTGTTGGAATTCTTGTCAGTTCTAGTACCTAATAAGTTTCATTATATTAGTTGCACATATTACTGTAAATAATGCGTAAGTATCTAGCGTGCTGCGGAATGATAGCGCAATTACTGATGTAACGCAAGTATTGCATCAGGTGACGGTTTTTAGAATTACATCGTGCAGCAGTTCTCATTTTACTTTCCGAAGATGAAAATGTTCTTTGTGATATTACAGTGGATTTATTAACCGTTTACGTTAACGTTTGAAATTCCACAAGACAGAGGCTTTGTTATTAATTTTCATATCCGTATTGCGTTGAAGTTAATTCTCTGTAGTACTTGACCTCCTTTCAGTTTTGACGGAACCTATCCAGCTCGTACTTCTATTAGTTGAACCTAATGTTATTTTATAAGCATTTAATTCAAATACTTTCCTAGCGTATAAAAATATCTCCCTCTCTCTGTCTATAATATAAGAATCGATTTGATGCGTCAGCTTTATTCAAGGAAATACCTTTCCTTATTCCTTTCTGTTATAAGTTCAGATGTTGACTCAACGTCAGCGATTTTAAGAGAATTTCGCATAAATCCGTTGACTTGTTTTTGAGATTTCAATTTACTGAGATCACTTCCTTCCTTATACCTATTTAAATGCAGACACATGTCTTTGTTAGCAAACGTACAACGTTCTATCTGTAGGTACTCTTTACATTTGTCAGTCGACGAGTTCATTTATTTAAAGTGAGTATTTCGCGCAGTAAAATCACGTGCTTCTAAAGGTAAATATAACACTTCAAAGCAACAGGTGAAAGATACAAACCATTGCCAAATTTTAGCTCACCTAAGTGTTTCCGAGAAATATGGGACCGTTCGTCAATGTACAAAACATCAAAATAACTCATCATCATCATCATTTCAGCTGAAGGACGTCCACTACTGGACAAAAGCCTCCCCCAAGAAAGCCAAGGGTAGACGGGCCGCCGCGCGCCGGGTAATAGGGGCCATATGTTTTTTGTGCTTGTCATTCAATGGGGGGGTCGCCACGCTTGGCAGGCGGGTTGGCGATAACAGTATGGTGGTGAAATGCATAGAGAACGCTGCTGCCCATTCTCCGGTATGACCCTTAGTCGCCTTTTACGACACCCACGGGATGTACGGGTTCTGCTATTCTTTAAGTCCGGCACCACACAGACACAAAATAACTGTGCAAAGCTATTTATTTTATTAGTCTTAAGTATATTAATGGTACTCGTAATTTGGATGATAATTTATATATATCTGTCTTTAATTTGGCATCAGTCTGATCTAATTGGTTGAAGCTGCCACAGTATGTGCGTATGGGGTGACGTGTTGCGTGACCTTGCCAACAAATTGGTACATTGACTACTTGAGTTACTATTTTCCAATTGGTCCTATAGGCATTAAAGTTTACCTACAGACATATAATTATGAGCCATTATCAACTTATTTCGTAAAAAAATAAATTTAGTAAGAATCATGATCTGGAAAATAAGGACAAGACTTGAGGAAAACAAAGAAAAAGGAGAGGAATTTCTTCCTGTGACAATAACTGCAGTGTAATCGATTTTCAAGAAATATTTAACTCCATATTTATACTATATACTATAACTGCAGTAAAATTTTCCGAAGATCATCGACCTTATTGGTCGTTGACACATATCGGTTGTGACGATATTATTTTGGCGCGATTTCAAGCCGAATCCGAATAAACATATTCACGAATTTTATTCCTTTTGCAGAATATATATTCGGCTTCAAAACATTCCCCTTTTGTGAGAATTTTCAACATGTCTTTAAATAGAACTTGGTCAGTAATAATGAGCCGAGGAAAGAGCTGCAGAATGTTGTTTTGGGTTTTCCCGAAATGTTTTCAGGAAAGTTTCCCAAATTATGTTTTTATATCAACGTCTTATCTGGGATACGACGCAATAATATAAACAAGTTTTGAAAAACGCAGCTGCTCGGTGTTAGTCAACGAAATAAAAACAGATAACATTTCCGGTTTTAGAATATGGGTTTCAAGGGTGATTCAGTGACTGTCCTACATCCCGTAAAGTCTTTAACAAATACAACTTATTCGCACTAAACTTTATGTTCAATCTAACTGCATAGCCTGAGGATAATGGAAAATACATTTGATTTCCTTTGTAGGGCGTATGCACATCGGACATCTCAATCACATAATATGTGCAATGACACTAGTTTTCTTGTTAACCCCTCCTACTATTAAACTAAGTAGGCTTGTCGAAGGAGTGTGCAGTTGGCATCAACGCTGCAAGTGCAACAGATGGGGATCGAACTCACAACCTCACGCTAGACTTAACCTATTTGGCTATTGTCGCTTCTTCTTCTTCGTGGAAAGAGCGAGGCAGGCCTTTGTCCTGCAGTAGGACCACTTGGGCTTTTAATAATAATGTACCTATGTTGTCCCATTGCTGGGCAAAGCTCTTCCTCATACTTTTCCATTTCTCTTTATCTTTTCTAAAATATTGATATAGCACATTATTATTAGAGTATGTATATGTCACATACAACTGCCAACACACAACAATTTCTCGACAAAACAATTCATATGACCCTACAAATAAAACAGATTGTCATCGTGGGAGGTTCGGCCTAGACCTCAATCCAAGGTTACTCAACAAACACAGATTTCAGGAAATGCGTCCAGTTGCCTAGCGCATATGACTAATACTTGGCAGAGCGTAATATATCTGACAAGACGGACGTTCGGCCATGCCCCGAGATCTAGGGAAATAGTGCAAGAGCTATATGTCATCGGCAGAACTGGCTTTTGAGTGTGAATATGTGTGTGTCACTTCTAGTATACAGGGTGGCAGGGACATCGGCGCGCAAACTGTGACCATGAATTCAGCACATGATTCTAGACCTCCTAGCGTAAAAATTTTTCGTCGGTTATCAAAAAAAAATCAGCTGTTTCATAGAAATTTAGTCATTAGGTGATTAAGGGGTTCAGAATCATGTGCGGAATCCACGGTAACAGGATGCACGTTGATGACCCTGCCATCCTGTATGATGAGACGTGGTTGTGGAACTGTGAGATTTAAATAGAAATGAGAGAGAGAGATGCGATAGAAAGTTGGGGAAATTAATTGATTATCTGGATATTCAATCCACAACTGTCATTCTTTGACAGTTGTGTAAAATGGCAAATTCACGTCGGGTATAATTTTACTTAAACAATAATTTCTCTGACCGTTGATTTTTGCCTAACAATTAATTTTCCTGACTGTTGTTTCTATTATTTACTCTTTGGCTTGCAGCGCTACTATGGATGGCAAAGATACACGGGTTTTCTTGTAGATAAAGATAAACGGGAATTCCTTCTCATATATTATTATATAAGTACTTACCAAGAATGCAATTGTAAGATTTATAGATAGTACATAATAGTGTTGTTAGTACTTTGCTAGTTAAAAGCACGAAATATTTATAATAGAAATTGCAAAATGAGCCCGTCAGTCATCAAACCAGCCATTTTCAGTACATTACTATAAAATAATGTAACAATGATTGATAGAGTGAAGTATTAACAAGGCTGATGCGTCATAGTAACGCAACGCACTACTTACTGCAGGGAAAATACATGCGTCCACAGTAAAAAGCAATTCATTCTGTACGTCAACATGAATTTCTCCAGTTCCGTCATCAATTAAGTTGTAAATCAACTAAATAATACTGAACATCCGCTTACCCTAACCTCTGTTAAAATCCATTCGTTCAATCTACTTTAAACAATAAACCTTCTAGAACATAAGCTTAAATCTGCCTAGTCTTTTCCCGGCTATGTTGGGGTCGGTTTCCAGTCTAAGTGGATGCAGCTGAATACCAATATTTTACATGGAGCAAATGCCTATTTGGCTTCCACAACCCAGTTACTGGGTAACACGATACCCCTTGGTAAGACTGGTTGTGAGACTTTTGGGAGTTTTGGGCTTCCGACTACCCGTAACGATTGTTTACGAATGACAGTAGCTCATAATCTAATATATTTCGAAATAATCCGTAAGTAATTTCCAATACTGCATAGCCTATTTAACGACCGGTACCGATATAGGTCTTCGCTCTTTATAATCCAAAAAACCCTAGTTTATATACGGGGTCAAGTTAAATTAACTAGCGATCTGCAGGTAATCTAGAATTCTGTATGTATCAGTTCATTCAGGAGCCAGGAGTGAGATATGAGTAAGTAAAGCAAAGTGCCTCTTTGCTGATATTATCCACGTTTTCTTAAAGGCCATATTCACAAATGGACTAGGTTTCCTGGGCATCGAGTAGTGTAGGTACCAAAAAAACACAAACCTCTTTCCAGCTTAGGAATGCAGGGTGAAGACTCCTGACACTTGGTGACGCATTTCTTATGACACGACAGCCCACAGTTTCGACACTGCATCGCATCTTTCAGCCATATCTGAAAGTTGTACATGTATTGTAATAAAGGTCGAAGGACCGGACGAAAAATAACTTGATTTCACGTAAATATTTTTGGCGAAAAGGGCGCTGAAATACGTCTGTAAATAAAATTTATTTTTGGGCAGTTTTTAATCTGTTTAAAGGGTCGATGAAATATTTGGGTGCTTATTTTTCGTTTGTATGGAATTTACGTTTTACAAAATTATCTTTGAAGAGGAACATGCAAAGTACTGTCATGTCTTTTTAGATATGATAGTATTTCATCTATCCTGGAAATTCTAAGTGATTCATCAACAACTAAATCTCTACAAAAACGTTGTGCAAGAAAAGTTTAGTAAAGATTTCAATAATAAGTACTTGACCTATTTAAGAATGACGTATTCATCTATTTGTACACTTCTTTGTTCTCAAACTCACCTTCTTATTACAGAAATCGCACTGCGTCGATCTATGGAAATGTGTTCGCACAAAATCATGGCTTGCTCTGGTCGGTTTGGGCGGCCTGGGCAAGACTGGGTCTCGGCTTGATCTGGGGATTGCCCGGGCAGGGCCGAAACCTTCCCACTCCCACCAGACTAGGGCGTCGCCGAAGCATAGACATGGCTCGAAACCCGCGTGAGATGATAGCTTGTGGCTTTTGCTGGAATTATAATTAGGTGTTAATTGGTAGTTAAATTTTTTGTGTAACGTCCGCGCCTTAGACTGTCATACGTCGGAAGGTTTTTGCTCATAGATCTATGATATGTAGGCATAGTCGACCTCATTAATTGCTTGATCACTTTTGATTTGAAATAAATCAATCCCAGTAGACCTTAACTGCTCTCAAAACGGTGAAGGAAAACATCGTGAGAAAATCGGCATGTCCTGGAACTAAACATTTTTAGACATGTGACGTCTACCAACCCGCACTGGGCCCGCGTGGTGGATTACGGCCCACGTTCTCTCACCGAAAGGAGGCCTGTGTCCCAGCAGTGAGAACATTCTAGTCTGATACTGACACATAGAAAAATAGACCTTGTCGTTTTATGACGTGCAGGTGACATTCAACCTTAGTACGGTAAAGCAATTATGAGGTCGACTACACTTACATGATCATATTATTATATCTACATTTAAAAAAAATACATATTTTTAAGGAATATAATATGAATGTTTTATTGCTGAATGGGCGCATTCTTGATCTCGATCACGCCTCATGGAAAGCGATGGATGAGTTCTATGATGGAACGAGCGTGCCCAGAAGATGTCTGTTCAGTCTTGCTTTGAAGGCAGACGGGTTATATGTGGAAAGGAATATAGTGTAATTCAAGCATTTTGTTTTACACAGTTGTAATAATGTTGTAACAGAGGGCTCCGTGGCTAAAAGAGGGACCCGTGGCTAAATAATAACAGCTGCACAGGTCGATCAGGTTAAGCTACGCTTGCCGCGGTTGGTCTGTGGATGAGTGACCATCTTTACATACCGAGACCTTCCGTGCCTTGGAAAGCACGTTAAGCCGTTGTTCCCGGCTGTCATTCGTGGATCTCTGATAGTCGTTACGGGTTGTCAGAAGCCAGAAAATCTGACAACCAGTCTTACCAAGGGGTATAGTCATCATCATCACTAAACAACAGGGGTATAGTATTACTCAGTAACTGGGTTGTGGAGGTCAGATAGGCAGTCGCTCCATGTAAAACACTGGTATTCAGCTGCATCCGGTTAAACTGGAAGCCGACCCCAACATAGTTGGGAAAAGACTAGGCAGATGATAACGATAAATGATAATATTATAGCGGATTATTTAATAGTACAAAATGACGTTCAGATGATCACGTGATGGTGCAGATGATAACATAAAACGCTCACGCTTGTATTACCCGAAGGGTCAGGTAGAGGTGTATTTACAATTTTCGCCATTTATGTTTTTGTGTTTGTGCTGATGATGATGTTCATATTATTATTTGGTTTTCAAAGCGTCATTGCGACCTTGGAAAGGTTAACCCGGGTTTCCTCGGGCACAATTCCAACACCGCAATTGTTACCGAGAATTTCTCAGAAGCCCAATTGAGACGTGTTAGTAAATGATTTTCACGTAAACTGGGCAAAATCCTCAGGCAACCAAATTTTCTAAGAAATGTGATCATTGCTATAAGTAGCTGTCGGACATTAGGACCGTTGTCTTTGTTTCGTCATCTTCTTATTCATTGTTGCCGAAATTATTGCGCAACGGGAGAAATGTTCCACCGTTTTAGTCTGATGCATAAAACCCACGGATATCTATGGTAAAACCTAAACCAAAATGAGGATAACATAATTTTATTTATAACAAAGGTGCAGTGAAAACATAATCGTAGGTATCTGCTCTTGAAAGGTTAGGCAATTAATGTCCAATGCTGCACAAATAATCAAAATTCTAAAAGATCAGTTGATAGTGAGGTGTAATCAAGCAGCGTAGAGAACCCTTGCATTAAAAAATAAAGACATTATAGTTCAGATAAACTTAAATTATTTATACATTTTAGAGAAATAATGCTTACTTGTGATTTGTGTGGGAGACATGCAATAAAAGACTTTTGTTATTGTCGAAATGAAAATAGTTTCACATGAAAATCATTATGCTACATACATAATTATCTGCGCATCAGCTACAGCTCCTAAGCGGTGGCAAATGCGCAAAATCTGCTCTTATTTCTTTGTATGCGCAAGAAAACCAGCTTGGAAGCGATAATAGCGCCAACATATGTGTTACCAAATTAACTATAGGTTAATTAGCAAATGTGCAAATGCATTAGATCAATAGCAGCAGTAAATAAGACCATTGTTCAATCACATACTGCAAGGAAACATGAAATTTCTCTACATGTAACGCCATCTAGCGGTATTCTAATCTTACCTGAACTTGATGTCGACATCTGGCGGCAAGAACTGATACCTCTTCATTTGGTGGGGGACCGTTGAATCCTGGCATTCAGCCAACAAAGCTGTCAGCGGAATATTAAGATACCCTAACAGAATCTCTTCCTTCTCCCCAGCAACGGTCGCCCAGACATTGATGTTCAGATATTTGTGGTTCTCATTTAGCTTGAACTCAGTTTCTTCGTCAAAAGGTATAATAGGTTTTAAAGGTGAGTTTTTCGTCCAGAACATTTGGCATATTTCGACGTGTTCACACTGTCGGGGGCCTCCAACTTCGAACATCTGTTCTTCATCTTCAGCTGTTTCCTTCTCTGGTATTCTACATTCCGACGAATCAGTTCTAATGATAGGTATATCTGGGTGTTTGACGGTTTTGTTGATGACATTTGCCTGTCGTA
Organism: Hydraecia micacea; assembly: GCA_914767645.1. Classification (NCBI taxonomy): domain Eukaryota; kingdom Metazoa; phylum Arthropoda; class Insecta; order Lepidoptera; family Noctuidae; genus Hydraecia; species Hydraecia micacea. The sequence continues at coordinate 5,432,208 of OU611779.1, read as the reverse complement.
AGGGTGTGCTCGCGCCGGAGGCGGGCGGGGTACTACCGGCTGAACTATCGGAAGACTTATTTTCTACGGAGCAGCGGCGCTTCCGAAGCCCGAAGTTAGCCGAAGCAGGCTGTTCGGAAGCTTTCGTTGGCCGTGTTGATTCAGTTTTTGTGTTCGATTTGGCTTGTGCATCAGTCTCGTTTTGTGGTTCTACTGTTTTTGCTGGGCTGGATTCAGGTTCCTGGTAAAATTAATGCCACAATGGTTTGGTTATAATGCAATGATGAAAGATTAAAGAATAGCAATAATGTGGCTGTTTTTATAGCATGCTGATGGGTGCTTTACTTCAATTCGTTTGCGTTTTAGTGATGAAAGCTGGACCTGTCACCAGGCTTGGCCTGGCTTGGCTTGGAATTGGTGGTGTAAAAGACTGACATTATTATTAATACACACGAGGATAACCTAAGTTTTTTTAACTTGTTTTTGAAATATGACTCCAAGACTCCAGTCAATGAAAGCTTTTGAAAAAGGATCTGATAAAGGATTCCCTATTGCTTTTAGTCCTACCACTATTTTATTCTTTACTCATTGCACTTACATGTAAATTACTTTTCGACGCCGCAGCTCTCATACCCTGCAACCTGACCCCCTCCATGACTTCTGATACTCGTCTGAAGGAGAAGTTCGGTTTTATTCGTTTGGGTTCACTCGCCTCGTCGCGACGAGCGCCCGCACCACTGCCGCCACGTTTAACACGCACGGTCACCGATCGACGTTCTACTAGGCGTAGGAGTTTGCCAACCTGTTGGAGGTAATCATGTAAGTGTTAAGACTTGAAATATCTGTATTATCAAGACATTTCAGATCTTAACAATTTGAATTAAGACACGTTTTTAACAGAAATCACCTAATTTTATAGGCTTGTTATATCGAGATACGAGGATAGGTATGAAAGGTCATAAACAAATGTTTGTTTGGCTTTAGTGGTATACGGGGCTTGTGTACAAGGGGCTTAGCGTGACGTGGACACGCTCATACTGACTGTTTATCTCGTTCTGAGCTACTTCTTCAGTATTTCCTTTCAGTTAGTCAAGACTCTCCACGGAAGTACTCTTAAGTCCTGATGAGATGAGCTGAATTCCAGGTGACCTGACGCGTTTGGTGGACTGGTTGTGACTGAAACTCTTCTTCCACTTCTGTTATGGTAGCGTAACCCCTCGTAAAAAGGCTTTCTGAAGGATCTTAGTGATATCAAATAGGACTTCCAGTGGTATCGCTTACCAAGTCTGACAGGATACTTCCAAGAGGATACCCTCTTTGTAGTGTTTGAACCAAATTTGAAGAAACAGAGTTTACGGAATCTTACCTGAGCAACATTATTGACAGGCTTGTTATCGATAGCCAGCACAACATCATCTCTTCGCAGGTCGGCGCGGTAAGCAGGCGACATCGGTACGACAGTGTCGACCAACACGGCTCCCACGCCCTGGCAACACACAAGCCCCAACGGCCCGGCCACAGCTGGCAACACCACGTCTAGGACAAGCACGCCACGACGAAGCGATACCTTGGGACAAGATACAAGATTCTTTATTTGTGAAAACATGAATAAAAAATATAAAAAAAAGTGTGAATATCCTACTAATATTATAAATGCAAAAGTGTGTTGGTGTATTTGTTTGTCCTTCTGTCACGCAGCAGCCGAGTGACGTATAGAGAAACTGTTGCGCCGGAGAGTAATAATTATAGGCTTTTTATCTCGATAAATGCACGCTTCCTGTGGGATGAGAAGAAACGTGTGCAGTCGGGGAACATTCGTCAGGAATAAAGTTCCTTACGCTATACTCGCATGCACACACACTCGTATATAATAGAGAAAGAGTCAGAGAGTGAATACACGTTTTTAATACAGAGCGAGCAAGTTGTCGCCATCTTGGATTTTTATTTTACCTCAAAAATCATGAAAACGACACCCATGACGAAAAATTGTCGCAGCCGCCATGTTGGATTTTAATTTTGATTTCACTAGCTTGGCTGTAGCACCCTCGATAACCATGACAACTATCTCTCTAAAGTCTCATGGTGGGGGCATAACGTGCCGATTTCTACCAGTCAACTCCTAACGCAAGTCGCGTTAAAGTACTTCGTTCCAAAAGAACCATGGGAGCGAATTCGCTGGTTATTCTTTTTAACTCGGCAACACACGAGCCTAAGCGGTCCGGCAACAGCAGGCAACACTACGTCTAGTCTAGAACCAGCTAGTCGCGCCGAAGCGATACCTTGAGGAGTAGATAAGAGGTAGGTAGGAATAATAAATGAGGTCTTGAAGTAAATTAGTGTTTGAAATACGAATGTTTCCTGGAGTTCAAGTAGTTCCGTGTCAGATAATAATTTAAACGTTTGAAAAATGCAAGGCTACTGAAAATAGTACTTGCTCAAAATATGGCATTTACTACCGGTTCCTGAAAGCTTTAAGCTTAGCATAATCAGCCTATAATGTTCACACTGCTGGGACACAGATCTCCTCTCGGTGATAGGGAGTGGGCCGTAATCCACACGATGTTTTCCTTCACCGTTTTGAAAGCATTGGTGATGAAAATAATTTACACAAAGTAAAACGCCTGTCTGGGTTCGAACCTACGACATACAACACTTGGCCACCTCTACAGATCCTTAAACTTAACAGAAACTATAATCCTGAGTCGAATTAACTTATTTTCATTATATGCCTCTTACAGAATGTTTATCTCACGTAGTGAAACGCGCTTAACTTTTGTTTACCAAGTATACAAACAACTGTGAATGTGTGCGTGAAGATGAGTACCGTAAAACGGGGTGAATAGGGATGCAGGGGTAAATCGGGACGAAACTTTAAAATGGATTTTAACATTGAAATAATTGTTTTTTTTTTGCCAAAAAGGACTGTAATGTGTTTATTATATTATAATTAACGATTAAGTGTCCTTGTTGGCAATACACTTTATTACATCAACGTTAAAATCCATTTTAAAGTTTCGTCCCGATTCACCCCTGCATCCATACTCACCCCGTCTTACCGGTAGCGTTACTAACGGTAACATTTCCGACATCGCTATTGTCTCGGACGGTACTGACAGCTCCTGTGCGCACTGCACTTTGTAAACACAATTAAAGCGTGTGTCGCTTTTACAAAGCGATAAAAATACTACTTATAAAAAAATATATTATGTAAATGCAGTAGATAACACACCCATCCATGCGAGTCCACAGCTAATGCCGCGCGCACACTGGCCGTCCCCCCGGACCACTGCAGTCGCGTGACCTCCATCAGCCGCACCGTCAGTCGCCCGTGTGGACAGGGCCCTTCGTCCCCTTCCGAACTACCAGGGTCCGACTTCGGGAAAAAAGGTTTGTACCTGGAAAAAAGTTTTAAGGTTTCAGGTACGTTATAGAACTTTCAAACATAGGAATGATAAACGTTTTGAAGTTATTTATGATACCCTCCAAAAAGTGTTACTACCTTTTTCTACGTAGTCTGGTTGAGTCTGAAGTTGAAAAAGGTATTGAACACACCCACTCAGCGTACTTTTGAATGATAATTTCATTAAATACACTTTATTGATTTATCTCTTCACTTCACTTTGTGTTCAGTCTTATTGCGGAATCTCTCTTGACAATACCTTTTCATTTGCAAATTAGAATTGATCGTCTTGCGAGGAAAACGGATGCGTCTGATCATCGCAGTTTTTCCATTAAATTATTGCTAAATTTTAAACTTTAATCAGACAATAAGTTGTCTAAGGTCCGACCGCGGCAGATTTGCCAAAGATGTAAATAACAATGGCCGCTTGAAATTGAATAAAGTCGATAAACAAGAGTATTCATTTTAAGTAATGTTTGTTTTCGTCTAGTTAGCTCGGAGATTTAGACGAAAACAAACATTACTTACTTGTTTTCGTCTAGTTAGCTCGGAGATTTAGACGAAAAATAACATTACTTAAATAAAAACTCTTGTTTATCGATTTTATTCAATTTCGAGCGGTTATTTACATCTTTGGCAAATCTGCCGCGGTCGGACTTTAAGTAAGTTAGGTAGGCTAAGGCCTACTTGATCTAACTTAGTTGCGTTCTAACAATCTGTTTCCCTTCGCCTTCTGTTTCAGGACCAAATACTTTCCTTTGCTCGATGGTTGATCCATTTTACTTAATTTATAAAGGATGGAGGAATCGTATAACCTGAGTCAAACAAATTTATTTTGTTTCTTTCTTTCTTCTATAAGTACTTAAAACATTTGATGATTCCGGGTGATCATCCAAAGCCCTAACCCTCAAATATACAAAAAAAAACTTACCGTATCTTATAATTAGGCAGCGTATGCCTCTGCGCCACGGCCCTTCTAATATGAGCAGCGACCAACGAAGCCAGTCTAGGCTTGATCTGTCTGCCCTGGAACCTTCCTCGCACTCGGAGCTCAAGCTTCGGTGGCGACTCGAAGGCTATAGCCCAATGAGTATATGGATTGCGACGGAACATTACCCTAACGTTACCGCTTATGCTTTCCACTGGAAGAAATGAAAATAGGGAGACTTATTAATGAGTTACTGAAACTTAATCCGTTTTATTACTAAACAAGGTTTGTAATAAAACGGATTAAGTTAGTCTTTAGACCCAGGTTTAAACCATCGAACCAGTTTTTGTATTTCGATCTTTACTCCGACTAAATAATTTTGTAATTTTTTAGGGTTCCGTATCCAAAGGGTGCCAATGAGACCCAATTACTAAGCCTCCGCTGTCAGTCCGTCGCGTCGGTCTGTCTCTCATGAACCGTAATAAGTAGACAGTTGAAAAATTTCATAGAGTATTTATTTCTATTGCCGCTATAAGTGACAACAAATAATAAAAATAAAATAAAGTTAATAAAAGGGGGTCTTCATACAAGAAGCGTGTTTTGCCTTGTGATACGGAACCCTTCGTGTGCAAGTCCGACTCGCACTTGGCCGGTTTTTTTATTAAACATTAGATAAACAAAATCAATTTAAAAACCTAATCATGGTTGTAATTGAAAATACAATATTAATCTAATGTTTGCAAATGTAGAGACTAACACTTACATACAATTTAACAACTTGGAAAAAAGAAAACAAATGTGTTGTAATAATACTGGCTTTATACTGTTCTTTTAACTGTATTCAAAATTCTTCTTATTCTATGTAACTAGGTTACCTGACAACTTCAATAAAAATAACAAACCTGATGAAACACGTTTTTTCTTCTCAAATACAAAATTACAACAAATCGTTATCAGCACGACAGGTAGCTCAAGTATTTGTTTAATTAAAAAAAAATGTGTAGGTAATAATTTGTTGAAGTGAAATTTGTGCGATTTTTTTTTGGGTACGAAACAAAATAGTTCTTCGAGTACTCTTCTGAGATGGCGAACCCAAATGGAGACACAAATGAGCGAGGTATGCGTAGTTCCTCAATTCCAATGTTCACCCTACATAATAGAGAAGGGTATAGCACGTGGAAGTTTAAAATGCGTAATTACCTTATGCATGAGGAGTTGTGGGAAGCGGTCAGTGGCTACCCAACAGGGATGAACGTTTCCAATGTCACAAAGATGAGGAGCGATCAGAAGGCACTAACTAAAATTTGTCTTACCCTTGAATCATCTGCAATTACGCATGTGCGAAGTGCAACTACGGCAGCTGAAGCATGGAAAGCTCTACAAAATGCTTATGAAGACAAAGGTATGGGTCGGCGTTTACATTTAGAACGGAAGTTATACAGATTGAGACTTGAAGACTTTGATAATAATATTGAGTCGTATATCAATTCTGTTATTTCCACTGCCCAAGATTTGGCGGATATAGACAAAATAATAGATGATGCGTCCATTGCTGCAATTCTATTGGGAGGTCTAACGTCGAGATATGACCCATTGATTATGGCTCTCGAAAATAATAATGTTAACGTTACCACCGAACTGGTAAAGTCCAAATTACTGAACGAAATGTCCAAGGAAAGCTCGATAAAACTGGAGACAGCTATGAAGTCAAAGGTTGATGCCTCTTCTGTTGAGTCAAAGGCAAAGAAAATTGTGTGTAATGGTTGTGGAGAACCTGGTCACAAGAGACCAAACTGTCCTATAATGAAAAAGAAGGTCACGAAAAGGAAGAATCCCACTAATAAGGACTCGACCTCTGTGTCTGCTTTAGGAGCAACGAATAATTATGATATGGACAAATGGTACATTGATTCAGGCGCTACCAAACATATGACTTCAAGACGAGATTGGTTTGTAGACTTAAAGCCTATTGATAATAAGGTAACAGTTGCAAACGGGACTAAGATTGACGCTGAAGGCATCGGTAAAATATCTATAAATACCGAAAACAACGTCAATATAATTAATGATGTGATGTATGTACCTAACTTGCAAACAAATCTTCTATCTGTGAAGACAGCAGTAGAAAAAGGGTTTACTGTAATGTTTGATAAGTCTGGTTGTAATTTATTTAATTCAAAAACCTTCTCCTTTACAGGTGATGCGGTTCTACATGGCTCGCCCTGTGGTGGATTGTACACACTTGATTGTGCGGTGAATATTCCCCAATTTAGAGCCTATGATGTGCACTCTGATTCTATCTCTAGGTATCAGGTATGGCATAAGCGTTTAGGTCATTTATGTCGCATCGGTATGAATCTGCTGAAAAATAGTCATAAGGTTATTGATTATAAGGATGTGGATAAAAATCCATGTGTTGCTTGTGTTCAAGCGAAACAAGCTCGAAAACCGTTTAAAGCGATTACTTATAAAAGAGCAACTTCAATATTAGAACTGATCCACTCTGACCTTTGTGGACCAATGTCAGTTAGCTCCTTTCAGGGTAATAAATACTTTTTAATTTTTATAGACGATTTTTCGAGAACTATATTTGTATATTTAATTTCTTCTAAGACAGAGGTAAAGGATAAATTTTGTCACTTCCAGTCTATGGTTGAAAGACAAACTGGGGCTCAAATTAAAACAATAAGGACGGATAATGGGAAGGAATTCGTCAATAGTGAATTCTCAAGTTATCTTAGATCTTGTGGTATTCAGCATCAAACTACGGTACCATATAGCCCTCAGCAGAATGGTGTTGCCGAGCGCACTAATCGCTCAATTGTAGAAAAGGCACGCTCAATTATGGCAGAAAGCGATCTTTCTAAGGCCTTTTGGGAAGATGCTGTTCGAACGGCTGTGTACCTGAAGAATAGATGCCCACACCGTGCCTTAAATAATAAAACTCCCTATGAGTTGTGGAATGGTTGCAAACCAGACCTAAGTAATCTCAGAGTTTTTGGGTGTAGAGCTCTTATACACATACCTTCTTGTAACCGTAAGAAATTGGATCTTAAAGCTGATGAAGCTATATTTGTAGGCTATACAGAAGATCCTAATAGTTATCTTTTTAGAAACTCATCTTGTCCTAGAACCTTACAAAAGTCTAGAGACGTTACATTTTTTGAAGATTGTTTTTCTTCTTTAAATAATAGAAATGTCAACAATACTAAGACTTCTACTGAACCTTTAGTACTTTATAATAGTCTGCCTATACAGGAAGAAACTAGTACAATTCAAGAGTCTTTTGAACATATTCCAGTGGTCACTGTTGAACCAGCTCCAGGCCATACTGATGTCACTGAAGATCAGACTGCTGAAACTGAACAATTTTTTGAGGCAATTGAGGAAGCAGTAGTTTCTACTAGTCAAACTGATGGACAACGTAGATATCCATCAAGAGACCGGAAACCTCCTAATTACTTCTCATACCAAGTTTCTAGTCAAGCGTCTGATGAGCCTAAAACGTATAATGAGGCTACATTGGCTGATGATGTTGAGAAGTGGCAGATGGCAATGACGAATGAATATAATTCATTGATGAAGCTGAACACATGGAAATTGGTTGACAGAGAAAACAAGAAAGTTATACCATGTAAATGGGTTTATAAGTTAAAGAAAGATCCAGCAGGAAATGTTGTGAAGTACAAAGCAAGATTAGTTGCTAAGGGATTCACCCAGACGCCAGGTGTAGATTATTCTGAAACATTTGCTCCTGTCGTGCGGCACTCCTCCTTGCGTACTCTACTAGCTCTCGCAGTCGAATTGGGTTTGAAGATGCGTCACTTGGACGTTGACACTGCATTTTTAAATGGAGATCTGCAAGAGAAGGTCTACATGGAGCAACCTCAAGGTTTTAAAGTAAAAGGTATGGAGAACAAAGTGTGTCTCTTACAAAAATCCTTGTATGGACTTAAACAAGCTCCACGTGCCTGGAATATAAAGTTAGATGAAACTTTATCATCTTTTGGTTTTGTGAAAACTATATCTGAACCATGTGTGTATACGAAACTTTTTGGAAAAGAGTTGGTTATCGTTGCAGTCTATGTCGATGACATAATTGTTTTTTACAGTAATGACAAGACGTTTGACATCGTCAAAAATGACTTGCAAAAATATTTTTCGATAAAAGATTTGGGTTATTTAAGCTATTATCTTGGTTTAAATATAACCAGAAAAAATGATGAAATAAAAGTACATCAGAAAAATTATATAAATAATCTTTTACAAAAGTTTGGAATGGAGAATTGCAAAACATGTGCAACTCCATTATCTGGAAAACTGGAGGTCAGTACCAGCATTGATAGTGATCATAATGTAGAAGCGTATCCCTATCAAGAATTAATTGGTTGCCTCATGTTCCTGAGTGTTAATACTCGTCCAGACATCGCATACGCGACTAGTTACCTGAGTCAGTTCAATACTCGGTACAACAAGACTCACTGGTTAGCCGCAAAGAGAGTCTTACAATATCTAAAAGGCACTTTAGATTACTCGATTTGTTATAAAAAGTCAAGTATGCCACTTGTAGGATTTTGCGATGCCGATTGGGCAAACTGTAATATAGATCGCCGTTCTTATACAGGTTACTGTTTCAAATTAGCAGGCAGTCCGGTTTCATGGGCCTCGCGGAAGCAGCAAACCGTAGCTTTGTCCTCAGCGGAAGCAGAGTATATGGCGATAACTGAAGCTACGAAGGAAGTGATTTATTTAAGGAGGTTTATCACTGAATTAATTTCAGATCCTATGGTAAGGCAAAAGTTATTACCTAATACTGTTACTATTTGTACCGATAGTCAGAGTGCACAGAGTTTGGCCTTAAATCCGGTACACCACCATAGGACGAAACATATAGATACCAGATATCACTTTATTAGAGAAAAGATTAGTGATAATTCGGTAAACTTAAAATATACCAAATCAAGTGATATGCCCGCTGACATCTTAACTAAAGGATTGCAGCGTGTGGCACATGTTAGATGTGTACTAGGCTTAGGTTTAGTGTAAATATATTTTTACACGTTTACTTCAGCATTTAGTATACATTTTCATTTTTTTTTTTTTTTTTAATTGGTATATTTTGAGTCCATTTGTATATGTTATTTATTTGTGAGAATTTTGATTAAGGGGGCGTGTTGTAATAATACTGGCTTTATACTGTTCTTTTAACTGTATTCAAAATTCTTCTTATTCTATGTAACTAGGTTACCTGACAACTTCAATAAAAATAACAAACCTGATGAAACACGTTTTTTCTTCTCAAATACAAAATTACAACAAAATGAAAAAAAAAACATTTATAAATATTTTTTTCCAACCCGAAACATTTTTTTGCTAACCATCCTGATTATTTCCGGAACTCAAAAGTCAAATGTCTACAAGTTTTCAAGATAGCTCTAATTGTGTGTAGTTTAGTTCCAAATACTCTCACATGGCGCTGGTAGCGCTGCGCTGTAAATAAATATAACGACAAAAATTTAGCCGATTTTTCTACGAAATATTATGAAAGTCAGCCAACAAAAGGGACTGACTTTATCAAAAATTTGTTTCTATCACATCTGATAGATCTACTATTGCTTACTTAACAAAACTTATCGGGGCCTTATATACTCGCCGAGTGAACGAAACCATAGCGCGATTCAGGATTTAGCCCGAATGGTACAACGCCATCTATCGAGCTCGGTGACAACTTTCTACATTTTTTATTTTTAGTACTTAGTATGTGTGATAAATAAATCAAAATACTGAGTTTCTATGTACTCGCACAAATAATACTTAAGTAAATAATTGTTGCTGAATTTTACTGACTGAAGAGTTATGGATTCCATTCCAAACTCACAACCGGCTAAGTTGTCAGTAACTTTATTTTGATCACAGTTCTTATTACAAAACTACATAGTTCGTTGGTTTAATTAAACAATGTCCTAAAAAAATAAACCATTTAAAAATAATATCATTTAGAATAAACTCATTTGGTAATAAGACCGAGTTTGCAGTGCTTCTAAAAAAAATTCACACCACTAAACATATTTTCGAAGAGGTAGGTTGGGGTTGTTTCTGTATTAGCACAGGTATTAGCTCGAGTGTCTTTATAAGGCAACCAAGAATGGAAGAAAATTAAGTTGTGGAGTTTTCAAAGTCACATAATACGAGGAGGCTCAAGGTTTTTTCAGAAGTTTCCAAGTCGCATTGACGTCTCGTATATTCGCGATCTCAAGTAACTATTGGCAGAATTATCGTGTTAATTTAGCGGTAACATATTAATCAATATTTGAATGAGAACCGCATATACCGCTAAAGCAACGTGAACCCAAATGAGTTTCAGGTTCACTAAGAATCTTCTATTTACTAGAACGAAAATTATAATAATAAAATAAAAAGGTAAGTTTTAATCCTTTTACTTTCAGTATCTAAAAACCTAAGACATCAATTACAACACTAACAAATCTTGTATGTGTAGGTAAATTAAGGCTGAGTTTGGAGTATTTATGACTTAGGTCAGCTGTTGCAGTCAATGGGTCTACCAACATAATAATAATAATAGTTCTCCTGACCGTATTTCGGCCATGACGGCCAATCTCAATGGAGGCTAACTAGGGCGTGCAAAACCGGTTTTCCGGTTTTGCTAAAAACCGGAAACCGGACAAAATTTACCCATTTTTGAAAACCGGGGCTGAGAGACAAAACCGGAGTTACCTCCGGTTTTCCCATTATTGAATTACATATTTACATTTTGATTTAAATCAACTTTTTTCGAACGCACTCAAGAAATATTCAATTTTGAGTCAACAAATATGTATATCCGAACGCAATCCAAACTTATTGCAGCAGCTAAAATATAAGCCCAAGGACTCTGATATACCATCCCCGTAGTTCTCTTCGAGCGGTCCGTGCCATCGTTATCGTCATCATCTGACGCTGAAGTTGTAGCTGATGAGCTAGCTAGATAACTCTTCAAGAGCAGCTTGATAACGAATTGGATAAATGCAGGAAAACCCCCAAGAATCGGTCTAATTTCGACCTTGCAGGGTTTGTCAAGGTAGAGCAAGCCATACATGAAAGCGGAGGGCATCAGGTTGTGTATCTCGCAGAAGCTTACGACTATTTTTGATGTGTGTACTACCAACAAGTGTTGAGAGTGAGAGGACTGTGTGGTTGTGTTTAGTGTCTTAAGATTTTTGATGTTTAAAATATATTATTTTTGTTAACAGAATTGTTAGGTAACCTACTAAAGGTACCACAAACTTACTTGTTGTTGATTTGATCTGTTAGGTAATCATTATATCATTTTAAGTTCATGTTATCCAAACTATTTAATGTGGTCTACTTGGTATTGGTAGAGGGGTCCGTGGCTAAATAATAACAGCCGCACAGGTCCATCGATCAGGTTAAGCTACGCTTGCCGCGGTTGGTCTGTGGATGAGTGACCATCTTTACATACTGAGACCCCTCCGTGCCTCGGAAAGCACGTTAAGCCGTTGGTACCGGCTGTCATTCGTGGATCTTTGACATTCGTTACGGGTAGCCAAAAGCCCGAAAGTCTGACAACCAGTCTTACCAAGGGGTATCGTATTACCCAGTAACTGGGTTGTGGAGGTCAGATAGGCAGTCGCTCCATGTAAAATACTGGTATTCAACTTCAGCTAGACTGGAAGCCGACCCCAACATAGTTGGGAAAAGGCTAGGCAGATGATGACTTGGTATTGGTAGGCATAAATAGAGAGGTATATCATACAATTTGTTTTATTTGTAGATTTTGTGGGTAGGTATCTAATAATATTGTTTTCTTGTTAAAATTCTAATATATTAAACAATGTAAAATTATTGTTGCCGAAACCGGTGTTAGCCCCGGTTTCCGGTTTTGAGCCTTCAAAACCGGAATTCAAAACCGGTTTTGAAGACCTTCCGGTTTTGCACGCCCTAAGGCTAACCGGGAGACAGTATAGTGCGCAAGTTTAGTGTGTGCGTAATCACAGGTGCACTCTCTCTTTCCTCACTGTCATAGTCCGATGGGACGGCAATCCGACAGTACCGGAGAGAGATCAGGCGCAGGACCAACATACCTAGTCAAAATAATTCTTTCTTATAAATAAAAACCCACCAGTAATAGATATGTTAGCGATCTTTCCCAGCAGCATAACGGCATCGACATCGATGCGGAAGTTGCCGTCATAGGTCAGGTCGAACTTCAGGTCTAGAGCCCTGAGGCGCGCCCCATCCTCTTCTAATTCACCAGACTGGAGCCGCAGGTTCGTGATGGTGGGGAACTCCGAGCCCACTTCTAGGGAGCGCAGCTGTGGAGGACGGAAAATGGTCAGTAAAGAAAGAAGAAAAGTTACCCAGATTAAGGCACATTTTATGTAAGACACACAATATAAGAACACAAAAAAAATAACAGAAAATGTTAGTAAATAATGTGGCTGCTATAGTCCGCGCGGAACTAGTTGGCCGCGCCTTGGTATGTGAGCGGTGGGACGGAGGGGCGGGGGCCGCATATGCGTTGCGAACCGCCGCCTCACCCCTGTCCCCACCTCAGCGGCCAACTGGTTCCGCGCGGTCAATAGTCCTTTAGTAACCAAAATAAAGATCACTGTGACTTTTGACAGACTTGACAGTGGCAGCCACCCAACAGAAACCTTATTGTGACGGTTATAAAGATCACTGTGAGTTTGACAGTGATGCAAAATCAGAGGTAAACTAACTGTACTGCTGCAAGTAGTCATTTTGGCGGGTGTCAAGTCGATCGAGGGGTTCTATGTTGTATGGTATGGGTTTGGTTTCCGCACTTAGTCCTTCAAGTGGACCATTGTGCGTGGGCCATGGTGGCGGTCGGTGGTTATTCCAACCGTCCAGCCATCGGTGGTTGTTATATCCGATCGAGAGATTTTGGAATGCTGTATTAAAGCTGAGCAAACTTGCAGCATTGTAGAGCACACACGTGATAGATGCAGGGGTACAGGTAATAAGGTAGAGAATAGGGTTCAAAGTATTGCGGTACACAACCAATAATATGGAAATTAGATGTCCCGAATCGCTTCCACAATACATCACGTCTTTTACGACGCGCGTCGTGAATATCGAGCGAATATCATAGATGCACTTAATGCCTGCTTTATAAATTATTATATACCCGAGGTTGTCGAGAAATGAGTGAATTACCCACTCGAGACTACGAGTATATCCCATTAAATATGAGTCTATAAACTCGTGAACATATCCAAATTCTCTGTTAACATGATGGAAATATTGTTAGGAATATCTAACGATACACATGTAACCCTCGGGCGTATTATAATCCCACATAATATTTCTTGAGGAAATACAAGTAAAGTGAAAAGAAAACATCATTTTATACGTGTTATCCTCAGGGAATGCCTAAAACAAAAGTTTCAACCTTTGAACCTTTCCAACAAAATCACTGCCAAACCTCGTAAAGAGGGCAAGTTTTTTTTTGTCGTTAAGACACTCAAACTGCCGCGGTCGCTGGCTAAATCCAAGCTCTTATGGAGCTTAAAACTAACTAATTAATTTACGAGTAAGTCGGTCTTTGTGAGCAAGTTGACCTTCTTTATTATCTGTAGGTGGGTGTGGTACTTCTTGGAACCAAATGTTAGGTATAAAGGTTGACTTTTATGTTTTTTCTTGACAAAGGTATTTTATCATTTTTGCGTCTCGTAGCAACAAGTAACCACCACTTGGAGCCCTGACGCAGGTAGAAGGCGTCGCGGCAGACCCTGTAGAAGATGGCGGGACGAGCTGGACAAAACAAACGATCAGTGGTCCACTTTAGCCCTGGATCGAAAGAGCTGTAAGTCACGGGGAGAAGCCTTAGCTCAGCAGTGGCATGATTCAGGCTAACAATAAGTACATCAGTAAAATATTCAAGAGTTAGAAAATACGATTACGAGAGTCAAAGGCGTCGAAGAAAACCAAACGACTAAAAGTTTTCACGAGGTTCTAAATCGGGAGGCCGGTTTCCCAGATTCGATATTCGATATCGATACTGCCTTACAAACAGAACACTTGGAAGGCAATATCGATATTCAACGTTCTGTAAGTAAGTACGTGTTGACGGTACGATAAACATAATATTATCCGTTAGCGGTTTTTATAATTCGTTCCGAGTCGGGCGGGGCGTTTTCACATCGCCGGTCACGAATCGTTGGCGCTGATTGAACCGCAAATCGCCGGTCATTGGAGCGAATAGTTTACTAAACTAACTAGGTTTACGCGTCGATGTCCCTGTCACCATGTATAAGATTTTAAATAGAAATGGTAAGTTTCTTAGGATATCGGTGGAAACGAATAATCAAGTTCACTGCAAGCAGCGCTCAGTAGCCTTTAGAGAAATAATTAAATCATTGGTATGTCAACATATATCTAGGTAACTTTCCGCATTTGTGGCGGTAGTCAGTCGACGGCCGGTTTTATTGTATCTATTTTCCGACCGTTAGAACCTTAATAATTCTTAGAGCTTTTTGTTTTGTTGAATGTTATAATTTCCATGTCTTATATTACTACTATCCATCGATGGAAATGAAAGGACATTTTAGAAGCTCAATCCACACGGACATTATACAATCAATGCAATATTACAGGTGGCAGTCATATTCCATGTAAGTATAATTTGTGCAATCAGCAAATGCTACGCAACATGAATTTTACATTGACCACCGATCACACGACCTACATTTACTCCATAATGGATAGAACGTAGGTATAAGTCATTATTAATGATCTGATGTCTATCTTGCGATTGGGCGTTTTTGTAATGTCTAACGCGAGGATATTGTCGTGGACGTCCACGGCATCATGATAACATAAAGAAGTAAAATGTATGGAAATAAATACGTGAACTTTATACCGTTTAAAATATATTTGAAAGCCTCTTCATGTACATTTGTGCATCGTTTTACTTCCCTGTGTTATCGTGATGCCGTGACGTGGACGTCCACGATAATATAGCCACGTTAGAAATTATAAACGCGCACATTAGAGTGTGTACCTATATACTTTGTCAGTTGAATTTATTATTTAGGGCGATCCGGTTAAGTTTATTTTTGAGTAGCGTTTTACCCCCTTACTAATAAACACACACAAAAAATAAAATAGTAACACACCGATTTTTCTCTTTCAGTCGTCAGTAATTTGACTTTCGAAAGAAGAAGACAAAGCTTTGTGTAGTTACACAAAGTTTTGTCTTCTTTTTTCAGTCTTGTCTGTAGTTTTGTCAGTCAGAGACTGTATAGTTATACAGTCGCTATACAACGTTTATTAGTAAGGGGGTAAAAGTTTATAGTTCTTCAGACAGGATTTGGAAAAGGTCAAATAAACTTTGAAGACGAGTTAGTTGTCGCCTTCAAAGTTTCTTTGACCTGTGGCTCAAATCAAAGCTTCGAAGATACTGAACTTATATGACGGCATTAATACCAGTTTCTGCCTCTACCACTGTTTGCCTCTCATCTTTATCTTCGATAGTATTTGGGTACTAGGTGTAACAAAAACCGACACATTAATGCCTTCTCATAACAACAAAAAAGGTATTAAAAAAAATCGTGGTTCTTTTAATCCCCTAAAATCAATGTAACAAGTTAGTGCTCATTTAGGCTCACTCCCACCACAAATCACTAAATGCGTTTAACGTTAAACATAATTAACAGCATCCTGCCTCTGCCATCTTCAAACTGTTGACAGAAACATAACGATGTTTTAAATTTGTTTGGCGCTAAACGTATTAAGGGATTTGTAGAGCAAGCTGGCTTTAGTATGCAGGTATTACTTCTCACCGTTAAAGACTCAAAGATCTTTCCAGAAGATGTTTTAGCGAGCAGCTCGGCGAGTTCGGACGCCATGCGCGTGCGCAGCCAGCGGGTGTCGGCTGTGCTTTGCTGGAAGACGAACTGCAGCATCGTGTTGAGAGCGCCCTCTGGCGTGCAACCTAACCCGCGGGTTAGCTCGTTCAGGACTTCCTGTTGAGAAAAAATAGTTTTTAAAAAGTTGTTTGGATAGGTTCATCTCAAATAGAGATTGTGTATAACAAATATAAACTTGGTAAAGTTAGTTAAAGTGAAATCACCTGAAGGTTGTATTTTTCAATGACTTGAACATTGATTCTGACTTCTTTACAGATTTTTCATTAATTATAACGACAAGATGTGTGACTAGTGTGTGTGTGACGACTATTCCAAAATAAAAACCATAGTCTTCGTTAAGAAGCGACTAATCAATCTGATCCAATTAGAGCCTATCCAATTGTGATTAAAATACCTATAAATGTGTCGATAAAAACCTTCAGTCTTATCGATATCCGCTTCGGTTAAAAATAAACTGTCATGAATGTGTGCGTAGGTGTTATATTTATATTGAATGTTTTACAATATCTAAGCTACATCCATAAATAGGACGATATATCAATAAACTGTTTCTAAATAAGCCATCAAAGGTATTGTCTATGTTTTATACTACCCCGTCTACTAGGTACTTTACGCCGCCGATATAATATTTTACGATAACTTTAACATTTTACTCCCTACCTTATTCATAGAAACTTGATTATAGACCTTTCATAAATTATAAATGCAATTTTATACATTGATTCATATCATGAATTTAGAGAGCAACGAGCTAAAGCGGGATACCTAAGAGATTTCTATAAACGTTAAAAACATATTATTAGTATCCTTTTGGGCTTCACCACAGTCGGATAAAAAACGTGTTGCGCCGACTCCAAGTGACATGGAACGAGGGCAGGAAGATGATGTTGAATCCCGTTCTTTGAGGTTCCGGCAAAAGTCCATGTCATACTTTGATAAGTATGACATGGACTTTTGCCTGAACCTGAAGTTTTGATAACAATATTGAGTTTTAAAGCAGGTTTACAGACCTTCAAGCAAGTTCCCAATCGGTAAACGAATTAGAAATACTTAGGTACTCGTACGTAATCTTCTTTTGTATCGAACACCAAATCTCGGGGGCCTACCCTCTAAGGGGCCGTCTCCACGAGCGAGAGAATCGCCGCGATATTATCGTCGTGCTACGTATTTCTATACACTCTTAGAACGTGTCTCCACACGGCGATATCATCGCGGCAAAAGTTTGATGGCACGGCGAGACTATCGCCGCGATTCTCTCGCTCG
Source organism: Hydraecia micacea (assembly GCA_914767645.1). Taxonomy (NCBI): domain Eukaryota; kingdom Metazoa; phylum Arthropoda; class Insecta; order Lepidoptera; family Noctuidae; genus Hydraecia; species Hydraecia micacea. The sequence continues at coordinate 5,414,726 of OU611779.1, read as the reverse complement.
TGGAGACGGCCGCTAAGTCCGTCAACGAGGTTGTGGGCCCGTTCGAAAGTAGTCCGAAACTTCGTAGTGAACTACTCCCGATTTATTAAAGTTTTCAGACGGGTAAAAATACATCGGGATAGAGACAACTGTGACATCGTGGTGTCAATCATTTTTAGGTCCGACTCCAAACTAGTCTTACGAGTATGTCCGTGGGTGATACGGCGGAGGAATTACCTACCCGTATAATTTCGGCCAGACTACGGATATTGTGCTGAGGGAGTAGACCTCTAGAATCGCACATCATATACCAAAATTAATGGTTGCTGTTGCAATTAACACCCTTACCGCACAATAAATCCAATACCGACGACCAGTTTGCAGGACTATGTACGCAGCAATTATGCAGGTGCGCCCAATGTTGCTGCCATCAATCAATTAGCTGTTATTACGTGCCCGTCCGATGAGCGATGGTGTTCCAGTTACACGTTGTAGTTTCACTATGGACCCCTGAATGTGTGTCGTAGAATTTGAAGCTTGAATTAATTTTAATTGGGATTAAGTTAGCCTCCTCAGTGTACTGGTATCCTGGTATTTGATTGTGCATGTGCTACACAGTACGTACATAATGGTGGCATTAAAAGCTAAGTTTTTTGGGATTGGAACAGAAAAGCTGTTGATTCGTTACGGGTTCGGGACCTTGTTAAGAAAAGAAAATATCAATAACTAGCTGTTGCCCGCTACTTCGTCTACGATTCAGCATGAAAATCAGCCCATATCCTTACCCAAGTCTTGGTCTATATGTGTGCCAAATTTCATCCAAATCCTTTGCGCCGTTTTAGTGTGAAAGCGTAAAAAACAAACAAACTTACTTTCGCATTTATAACATTAGTTAGGATTAGGATTATCATGACTACGCACACACACACACATCTTCCAGACGCCTTTAATAATACGTATCCTATAATACGGATCCTGGTAGATGTTACAGTTTAAATGATAAATGACGTACTAAGTATTAACGGGAGAACAAAGGCGAGATAACTGAATGCTAATCTCAACTCGTTAGCATCTGCCACCTTCATAATTCCCTTTGACGAAGGCAGCTTATAAAATAGCAATTGCTTATGAAGATCCTCCCTTTAAGTACTTAGACAATCTTATAATTTTTACGTAAATGTATGTATAGTCAGTACTCTTTTTAATCTGTGGTATCTCTGGCATAATAGCGAGTAAAACCTCCTTTATTTAAAAACTTCTTATTCGAGTTCAAGAACTAAAAGCACTCAACATTTATAGCCGTCTAGTTATTGAATAGAGAATTATATTAAAAATCGATTCAGTCGTCGTAGTTATGTGGCGGTATTTCTATGAGACATAAAGGATATAAAAGTCAAACAGAGACTTTCTCATGTCTATGAAATAATTATAACACACGGATACAGACATACACGTCTATTTTATTTATGTCAAGCCATCGTTCTTTTTTTGTTTTGGGGGTTGGATTTCCTATGGCAGGTAAGTGTAATTTATCAAGCTTTACGGATGTCACATTGTTTCAAAAAAATTATGGGATTTGTACGACCTTTCTAACTTCAACGAATCGATAAACAATTTGTTGTTTGCCAAAAAAATCGAGTACATTTTCAATTTGCAAATCACACTTAATATCTTAAAGGTGAACGTTTGTGAGTGTGTTTGTATGTTTGTTACTTCTTCTCACTCAAACGGCTGAACGGGTTTGAATGGGCACACAGATAGTTTATAACCACGATTAACACATAGGATACTTTTCATCCCGATATCCCCACGGGATCGACATTTATACGGGTGAAACCGCGGGGCGCAGCTAGTAAAATAATAAATGAACCGCGGGTGATGACGTCACACACCCCATCAGTCGGCCATTTATTATATAGAAGCGGTTGGATTAATAATATATTTCGCTCTGAAACTGAGGGGCTTAATTAAAAGGTTGTAAGCTGTAATTGGGACACTATTTAATGACGGGCGCTGGTCAAACATACGTCACATCCAACGAAGAAATGTTTTCGGTAAATAACAATAGGACAATACGATTAAGTACATAAGCTAAATAAATAAAGGCATTACGGCGTTTGGTTTCTAAATGGGTAAACATATTTAGCGAACAATGGATTAGCGACTGTGTGTACAGGTCTAAACGAATCGTGGACAAGTAATCAATAACGATATATTGATAGGACCGTACCTAAACAAACAAATCTGACGGTCTGTTCTGTAAAAATCTCACAGTGAAAACTTTCAAGTGAGCTGTCATTCCACCTGCTAGGGATTGACACTGATGACAGATCACTTCAAGCTCGCTCCACCTAAAACACGGTGAGTTTTTCCAGGATAGATTGGCTGTAGTAAGTAGTAACTATTCTATATTATTTGTTTCTGATTAAACGAGGCGAATATTCTGAGAGGACCGCTCTATGTGAAAGAAATCTCACGAGACAAGGGCTTAAAGAGATATACTTAGACAGGTACTCGTAATACAAGTATTTTCCGATATTCCCGTAGCTCTTTAAAGAAAGGAATGTAACATAAATATTGTATACTTATTTAGTGTCCAAAAAGTACGACAGCACTCCTGGCTCTCGTCAGTCTGAAAGTGATGCCCGAGTTCTAAAAATCTTTCTCTTTTAAGTACATCCTTGAAAACATAATACAATACACACGGGGGTCACATGGCCTCAGGTATAACTATAAGAAGAGTGAACTACTTGTTTTCAAGGCGGGTAGTAAGAGTCCGAAAACCGTTCCACCGGTCTGGCTTGGAGGAATGCCGTTAAGTAGGGTCACCAAATTTAAGTACCTGGGGCACTGGGTCACCGAGGACCTCTCAGATGATTTAGATATTGAGCGGGAACGCAGGGCGTTGGCAGTGAGATGCAATATGCTGGCGCGCAGGTTTGCACGGTGCACCAAAGAGGTTAAAATTGCGCTTTTTAAAGCATACTGCCAGACATTTTATACCTGCAGCCTGTGGGTCCGATATACGCGTAGATCTTTCAATGCCCTGCGGGTCTTGTACAATAATGGGTTTAGGATGCTGTTGGGGTTGCCTCGCTTTTGCAGTGCATCAGGTATGTTTGCTAAGGCTAGCACTGACTGCTTTAGGGCTATAGTAAGGAAAAGAGTGGCCTCCCTGATGCGCCGCGTGCGGGGCAGCACCAACAGCCTTCTGAATACCATATTAGAAAGGGTTGATTGTCCGGTTGTGAGGCACTGGAACACCGTTCACGGATCTGGAGGGGTCCTTTTTAATGTAAAATAGTGTAATAATGTATAATTAATAATGTTGACATTTAATAATAATTTACTAACATAGTTGTAAGCATGATTTACTAACAATGTATGGAATATTTTTCTGGATTCTGAAATAAATGAATAATAATAATAATAATACAACAGCATGTTTAATCAGAGGGGCCATTCTCGTATTATTTTTAAGAATGTTCAAGTTCTAATCTCAGGCTTCGATCTGTCAAAAATATATCGAATTTTCCTTAATTTTTGACAAGTTTTAGACATTGGTTGTGACTGAGATGGGATCGCGACTAGATTTTGAACGTTTTAATTACGGGAATTGGACTTCTGTTCTCGGCTGATGACGTCACAGGAGTTATGAGACGGGTCGGGAATGGATTTACTAGGAAGCATGATTGGATTGACTAGGCACGTGCCGGTATTGAGGGGCGAAACGGGGGTCGAGACTTCTTGAGGGGCTTATTCACCCCACAGCGAAAAAAATGCATGATTTTCTATACTTACATAAGTACATATTTATCGACAAAAGATTGAACGATCAAACTTTGTTTTTCTTTAACTTGTCAGTATTATCATCGAAAACTGTACCCAAAAAGCATTACCCCTCGTCTGCCCCAAAGGGGAACAAAAGTTTTGACGAGAAACAAACACGAAAGTATTGAATTATTTTTCCGTCTCGATAAAGCTATAAACCCTGACGGAGAAAAACACCGTTTCTTTATATCGAAAAGCAATATTTGTGCGGTGGCATAACACATTTATTAGGTCTCCACTGAGTTAAGGTGATCGCACGCGCACAGGATTACTTGTAAATATATATTTACAGTAATAGGTGTGTACAGTAACGAGCATAAGTATGTATACACTTGGCTTTATTTAAAGGCGATTTTCTCCTTTATTTTTGAATGTAATGTTATATTATTACGAACTTAGTATTTTCGAACCCATAGGTTTATATAAAGTGTTGTTTTTCAACGTTGCATTCGTTTTTTTTCCGAAAAAATCGCAACTGAAAGTTGTCGAGTGTTAACATATTAGTGCTCGTGACTGTATAATAATTTATACTAAACTACTACATACTTATATTGTGACGAAATGGCTACAATATATTATTGTCACAAAGCCTTGGTTTAATCAAACAATCAGAGCCGTCAAATACCGCCGTGCTGTCGTGTTTGAGCACCTTAACCGCAGGGTGTCATACACCTAAGTAGTTGGGCTACCAACGCTTCTAATGTGCCTTTACCTATGTACATAGTTTACATAAACCCGGCAACCACATTCCGCATTCCATCTAAACACATATTACTATAAATTAACACACATTTTACCGATAACATAAATTAAAACTACGGTCTGTTTTCGTAATTAGACTTCATAGAATCGAGGAAGTGTACCGACTTGGCTTCCGATTCCGACCTTGGCTGGCGATCAAGTCATGCGATACTTATGGGAATACTTTTTATTACGCTTTTAAAGGCATTTTAAGGTGTTGGAAAATTGAACCTTTTATAGGTCAATTTCATATTGATGACATTCTTTTGGAGCAGGCCCAGCGGCCACTAATATGGGGTAAGAGTTTTTTATGTCGTCGGTAACTACATCTCTGGAGGTTTGGTACTTTGTTTATTCGCCCTTTGATAAATTAGGGTACATGGGACTGGTTGTAAGCTTATCGGAAAAGCAAGTCACTAAGAAAAACTAAAGTTAGAGACCTTACGAGGGCATTGATAATGCCAATGCATAAAAAAGTAAATGCTATAAGTAACATTTTCCTCTTTTCAAAATCACCATAATAATTAAGTATATTCACACTAGCTGCGCCCCGCGATTTCACCCGCATAAGTGTCGATCCCGTGGGAATATCGGGATAAAAAGTAGTTTAAGTGTTAATTCAGGGTGTCAGCTACCTCCATTCAAAATTTTATCAAAATTGGTCCCGCCGTTTGAGCGTGAAGAAGTAATAAACATATAAACACACACACACACACAGTCACACACTCACAAACTTTCGCTTTTATATTATGTAATCTTAAATTAATAATCCACCGTGTCATAACGAATGAATAACCCACAGTGAGTGTCATAACGCACGTTTCCACGATATTATTAAAATTTTCCAATATCCTCGCAAAAAGAAGTACCTACGGACTGATTGAAAAAAAAAAAAACGAACCTGTAATTTCCACGTCAACACAAGCACAGTCCGGTGCCAATCATAACGACTTGTGAATGTTGCCTAACTCTGGAAATGGCAGTTGTTTATTTTCCTATCCAATTCACCGTAGCTTGAACTAACTAAATTGCTGTATTCAAACTGAAATGTTTTTTTTTTCTCGCTTCGGGTAAACGTAATAACGACGCCTATTCTATCACGAAAGTCTGAAAAAACATTTTGAATAGAAAAATATTTATGAAAAGTTTGCTAACGATATTTTCGACGCTTGTTTTTATTTTTATTTCATTTCTTTCATCACTTTATAGTTTGTGTTACCGTTTCAGACATTAAACAACCCCATGTCATGAAAGATTGATGTGAAATGTAATTTTCCAAGACAGTGCTTAATGATGAACTTGCTCCTATCTTCCCACGCAAATGTTAACTAAGATTTTTTTTTCTGTAAGCGCTTAGTTAGTACCACAAGTTATACAGCCATCTTCTGTAATATTCTTATCTTTTTACTTATGAAGTTAAAACAATATTACATAACTACTTTTATTTTTAAAGAACATGCCATAAGCAATGTAATAATTTTTAATAAAGTATTTTCACGCCCATAGCTCTAATTGGCATTCGAACGTTAATTATTTGATAATGATTATTAATTAATAATCATTATCAAATAATTAACGTTCGAAATTTACAGTCATTAAATTGATTTTAATGACGTTTTGCAGTGGACCGATAGCTGCGAAAAAGGCATGACAGTAAACTGGCGTGAGTATACGTGAACTAGCAGTGCTCCGCGAATTTTTCAATTCGAACCAGTAGTTCCTGAGATTTGCGCGTACAACCAAACAAACTCTTCAGCTTTATAATATTAGTAAGTATAGATTTATATTAAAACAAATACTTACAGGTGGCAACGTGATAGGTAAACTGTAGTCCTCAGGAGTCTGTGCCTTCTTCTCGAAGGGGCGCACGAAGTAGATGAGCAGTGCCAGCGGTACGGACAGAGCAGATACAGCCCCGAACACCGCCGCAAACACCAACCACGTCCAGTCCGGCATTTTGTTCTAGCGATATTTACTGTGGACGAGAATTTTATAAAGACAGCTGTTTTTTACACAGACTTCAAAAAAGGAAGAAGGAAAAGAAAAGAAATATGTGTATTTTCAAAAAACACAAACACTAAAAAGAACGAGTGTGGGAAAATATGCGTCGCCTCATCCACGCAAAACTACTTACTTACTTATAGAGGTAATCAATTCATCGGAATGTATTAAACAAGTTAAACTGTGATTAGGAAGATCTCAAGGAACGATAGCGAAGGTAAAATGGATTAACAAAACTTTTCAGACACAATAGTTTACAGGAAAATGACAAGATAAGCACACTTGATAGGATAAAGTAAACAAAGTAACCAAACGAGACTAACCAACTAAGCTTTTGGGATAACAAACAAGAAAATACAGGGATTAAACCGCGGTACGTTTCAGAAGTATGATCTCGAATAAACTGTACTGTTCCAGGTGTAGATTTAAATTTAGATAGGTATATACATTTGGCGATAAAATCGGTTCTAATAGCGGTGTTTTGGCACAGCTGTTCGGCATTAGTTTGGAGGCTAAAGCTGCAATATTGAATAATCCTTTGGCTATAAACCTTCACAGATTCCGCGAAAATATTAAGAGATAAACTCCTAAGCACCGTTCTATTTTTTTGAACGCTGTTTGTATACCTAATACTAAACGAGTTGCGAATAAGATATTCTGTTATATTATCTCGGCGAGATCCGTACCGTAACATTTGTACGCAAACCATATTCGCTCAGATGTTTTTGACAATAGGATTACGGTGGGATCGACGGGCTTAACTTGTTTAAAAGACCTGACCTCTATTGTGCTTAGAAAATCTGGTCACACGACAGTTCACGGTTCCTAAATTGGCTAAAATGGGGTGTTTCCACAACCCTTACTAAAATTTTAAACAGTTTTAGCTGTGTATGTTCAGCAAAACAAGGACTGTATAATTTATATAGGTCTGGCAAACTTTTGTTCTGATGTGAAGTGGACGTGAGCCCTAATAAATTATGAAGTTGGAATGTAAGCACTTCCCCGGTATTTGCTCTACCCTGACTGTGTATTAGGCATTACATGGCTACATGGGCCAAATACAGGGCTGGTACAGACAGAGCTTATGGCTATGATCTACTGAAGTAGGCACTGTACCTACATAACAGTTGCTATTACATTGGCTACTGGCGTGGCCTGTCAAAACTGTCATCAGCACGCTACGACATCAAGTCAACTGAGGCAGAAGACCATCCTTGTCGCCTCCAGTCTATGTCAATAATGCTGGCTGAACGGGTGTTTATCTCGCGTAATGATGTCCTTTTGTGAAGCTAAATTTCGTGATCCTTTCTTTATAAGCCTTTTTGCTCTATTTCTAAATCGTTTCATCATCCCATTAGCGTCTAAAAGGCACATAATAGGTACGCCTTTTAGCAGTACATTAAATTCTCCTAACGCTTACGATGACACCAAGACGCATCATAATTCACTTTATTTTCCGCCCATCCGTTCCATTCGTTCAATAAGTGGCAATCATAATGTCATGTCTTAACAGCATTAAATTACGTTCAAAGTGAATCTTTTACCGACGACAGCCATTACGGTATTTCATAAATAAAAAGTAACCAAGGATAGCCAAAGTAGTCCCATTTGTCATGATAATTTTGTTTCAGTAGTTTATGTATTGGTACATTATTTATTTATTACAGTTTGATAACATAGTTTGAGAAAGTTTTCGTGAAATTTTTGTCAACTAAACAATATTGAAGTCACGAATTTGTTTGAATAAGAGTTTCTTTATGTAAAACATTTTGTGTTACTGAACATTAATTTATTTTTAATCTATTTTAATCACTTAAGCAAATTAAGAACACTCAAGTACCTACCTACTATTATATAGTGACCCATAACATTTTGTATCTCGTATAAATATGAGAAAAAAAAATAGTAGGATTACAACTTACAACACCGACTATGAAACCGCTATGCTACTATAAAATAAAACCTAGTACTTGCATAAAAGTACCAACGAGTCTAGTTTATTTAGCGTCGTAGCTAAAACTATAAAATAAGTCGACATAAAGCAGGTACGTATATTAAAAGACTGGTAATAAAACAACGATATAAACATCATTTAATGACGTCACAAAAGTTTTACTTACTATCAGCCAGTCTATTCTGTAAAGATCTCACCGTGAATACTGAGGTGAAGTGAGCTTGAAGTGAGCTGTCATTCCACCTGATGCTAGGTATTGACACTATTGACAGCTCACTTCACCTAAGGTTTCACGGTGAGACCTTTACGGAATAGACGGGCTGATAGTAAGTAAACGTTTTGTGACGTCAATAAATCACACTGATATTATAAAAGGCGAAAGTTTGTGAGTGTGTTTATATGTTTGTTACTTCTTCGCGCTCAAACAGCTGGACCAATTTTGATAAAATTTTGTATGGAGGTAACCGACACCCTGAATTAACATAAATAGGCTAGTTTTTAACCCGATATTCCCACGGGAAGAGACAGGAGAAAATGGAAAGACGGAAGGGAGGCCTTTGCCCTGCAGTGGGACATAACAGGCTCATAATAATAATAATAATAACCCCATCGCCGTATCTCTACGTTGACGTCGTGGTGGGGCTTGCGCGCTCCGAACTCTGGGCCTGCGCCGAAAGAGTTTACTCTCCGGAATGGGTCTAAGGTGAGGAGCCAGACCAAGAGAGATACAGAAACCCGCAGGGCAGCATGTGGCGAGCTGTTGGGCAGTAGCGACCCCACGGACCCTATCTCCCGGGAGAAGTCTTGTTCCTCACCTCTGGCTTGCCTTTATTGGCCGGCTGGAGTGAAAAATGACGAGGAACAGAGCTCCCACCTCATTCTTGCCTTTATTGGCCGGCTTGAGTGGAGATTCGCAAGAGCAAACGTGCTCGGAGGAAGGAAGTATTCCAGTAAGATGCTGGTAGGGATCTTGACCGTACTTCCGGGATTGTCCTGATAGCCGTGGAATACCTCTCCACTCCTCATAAGCACCTCAGGACATGTTGCCCCCTTGTCGCTACGTCACTATGTGCTAGCGACCGTTTCCGGGGGCCCATTATTGAGTGTGCAAGTCACCGCCTGCCATTTTATCCGTGTATATATAAAACATTGATCAGGCAGGGGTCATAGTTCTTCCATAGTTCTTGGTAACCAGTCCACTTCAGCCACCCAAACCCATAGTCCAACTTTTTATTTTTCCTATCCTACAATAGTCCTACACCAACCGGCGGTTATCCTTGGGTGCATTTGCATAGTGCATACAGGGATAATCGTCGGACGGTGCCGCATTTCCTTAAAATTTCCTAAGGGGCCTCTGCGAGTTGGCTTCGGCCCCTCGTACGCCTTCCAAAGGACCGGGACCCCATGGTCCCGAGATATATAAATTCAAAAATAATAATAATAATTCCCACGGGATCGACACTTATGCGGGTGCGCGGTTTCAGACGCAGCTAGTGATGTCTAAATCGTTGTTTTATTACCAGGATTTTACAAAATAGATCAGCAGATCGGTCAACATTGTAAGGACGAATGAAACATGAAATAAAAGTGCTATAAGCAGGGTCAGGTCAGGGTCTTAGAACTCTGAGAGCAGTGGTGGCCCAGTGGTATCGGCCCCGAATTAAGAGTAGGTCATGAGTTCGAACCCACTTTACTTTGTGTATTTAATTTCATCACCACTGCTCTCAGAACGGTGAAGGAAATCATCGCGAGGAAACCGGCATCTCCTAGGACCAAAAATTCGAAAATTGTGACATCCACCAACCCGCACTGGGCCCGCATGGTGGATTACGGCTAGACTCCCCTAGGAGGCTTATCTCCCAGAAGTGGGAACATTATAGGCTGATTATGCTTATAATGCTTATAGTTTGCGGTCTGCACATAAGTATGAAAAAATACCTCAGCTATAACAGCTTAACTAAACTAAGGGTTGATTTCACCAATGATAATGAGCGCGATCAGCACCTCTAAGCTGCGTTCAAGACCTGTCAGTGTCAGTATTCCCAACCAAAGATGACACTGACAGCTCTTGAACGCGGTTTAGGTATATGTGCTGATCGTGGTCAGTTTCATTGTGTTGGTGAAATTCACCCTTAGCTTAGCTCTTGGTCTGCAACTGGCTTGGTAAACGACTTCGTTACTAAGCTCTCTACTCCATGTCTATTACAATACTACTCCCACGGGAACCATTTGGAGCCGGCACCGTGCCACACAAACACAACAAAATGTAGGTAGTTACAACCGCAGAAAAAGAAAGGAAATTTTCTGCAGTAGGAACAGTAATTATTCCAAGTTAAGACCCGAGGCAGCTCCAAATTAATTACAGCAAAGTACCGTACATATAAGGTCTTGCAAAAATACTGAATAGTATATATTTTAAGGCGTAATAGTAGGGTAGGCAGGTTTATGCTCATGAATATGAACCACTTGTCTGACATATAAATATTAGCTAATCTATTTCAGTACATCCGCCGGCTGTCGCTGAAAACCAGCGCTGGGGCTCTGTCTTGCATAGGGTCGCAGCAGAATGCTGAGCGATAGCCGTTTTGCGTGACGGTGACGCATGTTTCCCTTACCTTCTTTTTTTATTTTAGTTGTGTTTATGTTAATTTTTGCGTCCATGTTCACCGCAAATAAACGTATTTTCTTTCTTTCTTTACATAAGAACGCAAGAACATCCTAGACGAAATACCTACAAAAAAATTCACAACCTGTGATAGCTCATACCCAATCAAAATGCATAGTCACGAGTTTTCTCACTTACCCCTTAAACACTTTCACAACACAACACAATTTTAAACTTTATGTATCCAGATAGGTATGTATGTCGCAATGTGCAGCCGAGCTGTGATTTCCTTCCCAGAAATTATATTGTTAGCTGCATGCTGCATACATAGGTACAGTCAAACAAACAGACAAGTTTACAACAGGCAACTAAGTACCTAGTTACTTTCAAACAATGTTGTCTGTGAATGCGCTGAGTAATCAAGTCTTTTACATCAATCTTTTCAACGTGTCCAACCTTAAAAGTTATTACGAACGCAAGTTTCGTGATTTGTAGCTGCCAGTGTGTCTCCCAGGGGTGACGTAACAAATGTAACAATAGATAAATTACTTGTGTCCCATTAGTCAATACTTGACAGGTACAAATTAGTATTGGCTATTTAGAGTGTTCGTGTTGATAAATGATATAGAGGTTTGTGCAAACATTTTTACACGTCAAATATTCAGGGTGGCAGGGACGTCGACGCGCAAACTAAAAACAATAATTCAATTTTTCTTCGGTTATCAAAAAAAAAAAAACAGCTGTTTCATAGAAAAGAGCAATAGGTACCTACGCGGTCAAAATGTATGGAACATTTTTTTTTTAAACCGACGAAAAAATTCGACGTAGGTTTCAGAATCATGTACTGAATCCATGGTAACAGGTTGCGCGTCGATGTGCCTGCCACCCTGTATATTTTTTAAATTGTTGTCTGTATACCTAACTCATTTGTTGCCTGTACCTAAAATACGTGTCGTAGGGGTGTGGGTCGTTATCCCAGCTCCCTTTCCCCCTTGCAAGCCCGTGAGCCCGTGACCCGAGCAGTTACGCCTCGCTTATTGCTCGGCACGAAACTGCACAATGCATTATTATAGAGCGATGTGGAGCGAAATATAGGTAATGTTTTGGTAGCACGAGTCGAAGTACGTCATGAGAATTATTGAGTTGGATTGTTGTGAAGTAGAATTAATATTTTTTATTTTAATTTTTTAGCAACTTGTAAGTAAATAGTGGAGCTGTAAAGTACCTGATAATGATAAACCTACCTAAACAAACCACATTTCAGAGTCACTGCAGAGTGTTTTCACTCTATACGCTCACCTGAATAATTTTATTTTCGTTACGTACAAAGGTATACGACGCAAAAACATTTCAGTTCACTGTCAGAAACAATTGACACATTTCATGTAAAAGAACACTTTCTTTGTTGTATTTCAGAGCGGGTTCATTGTTAGAAAAGCTACGAGTACCTAGGTACCCATCCTACCGTGACGATTGTCAATGACGTGACATCATTCCCGCGTAGCCTCGTAGCGCCGTAGCACCGTAGCGCGACGTGTCTATGTAAATTTTGCTACGACAATTTTCCGCTACGGTAAGGTTCAAAAGTAATTGCTATCAAAGGACTTTATTTTTCAATTTTCGGCGTAAATATAGTCGAATGAAAAAGTCAACTCAATCAATGTTTTTCAATCGAATTACTTTTTTATTTCGTAATTTTTAGTTGTAAGTAAAAACTGGAATATTTTTTTGTAATAAGTAAGTAGGTAATAGTTTTGTTGTAAATATTGTACTAGAATTTGACCAGGGTTTTAAGATATTTTCCCTTTGACACAACACCCGTAGCTACCTCGTATCAATAAGCCAGGCCGTGTCACACTTACACGTATTAGTCCATATCTTGAAAATTACTGAATTGATTTTGATGAAACTTGCACTGTTCCCTAAGTTGAAGTAAATGTAAGCCAATACAAAAAATGGTCACGATCCGATTAATAGTGGCGGAGAAATGCATGGACAAACATAACATACATTATGAAATTTTGTATATTTCTTTGGAAGCCCTAATAGATTGTCATATGTGAATATATTGCAGTTTTAATAATATTACATACATACGTTTCGAATTGATAACCTCCTTTTTTTTGACGTCGGTAAAAATAGAACTTATTCAGATTCAAGTGAATCAATCACGCGGCGTCGTTTATTTAAAGGATCATGACCGATGATGTATGGAAATCCGTCTTAAGTTGAAACACAATAAATCTTTATTTATTATAGACTACGCTTTATATACTATTAAATAAAAGTGTTCATTTTCACACAAGTATCCGAGTTTTAAAGTAATTAAACTAATTCTGAGATAACCTAAAAATGATGTCTAAAATACTCGCAACTTATAAAATGACCACAGATCACTCATATAGGTACAAAACAACAAAGATAGTTAAAAACAAAATAAGAGAACAGCTGCTAATTGAAAAAAAACGTGAATAATCGTGAATAACGAATAACTTTCCTGCGATTCGGATATATTTAAAAATCGATCATGTTTAGGAATAATCGTCATCCCTACCGCGGTACGTCTGTCATCTGCCTTGACAGTTGCACCTGCGTGAGACGAAACACAAACATAAATATTTTCACAACGGAACTATGAAATACATATACATTAGGTACCTACGTTATGATTATGATATTACTAATTATTTAGCTATTTATGAGTGTAATATCATTTTTGTGATGTTTTTATGTAAAGGCTCATACTTACGTAACTCGTACAAATGAAGAGAACGAAACGTCCGTCATGACTACGGAAATGTACCTAGCAATCGTTAATTTACTGTTTATCTTAAAATCATAATTCCGGATACGAAAACAAAATTCCTGAAGTGAAAAGCTTGTAAAAAATGAGCAAATAATTTGTATATTAATTTGGTTTTCATACGTGCAACTTTTCTAGACTGGTTTTGAACAATCTCCTTTAAAGTTTTCTAATGCTTCGGAATTTAAAAGTTCTTAATGAAATCTATTGATGTAGGGTTTCTGATATTACCGTCCAAAAAGAGATTTTTCAATTCGACACGTATTTTTTTTCTAATACCAATTGAGTATCTAAATTTTAAGATATGATAAGTACGGAACCGTTTTCTTCTTACTTAAGAAATTCAAAGGAACATACTTAAATTATGACGTCAGGCTGACTTCCCAGTGCACTAAGAAGAAATTCCTCGTCTAGAAGAAAACAAAACTATTAACTTAGAATACAAACGCCTCGCTTTAGCGTAATGGATCTTGACACCTACGCTGTTAGGACCATTTTCATAAATTATTGTATCGAAGGTGCGACCAGACGCCTCTTTAATAATATATGAACGCTGATGGTATTACGACTCATTAGTTTAATTAAATTCTGTTATTAAAAATAATGCTGAGAGTACAAAACACTTAAAGGTAATAACGTTATGTTGATGTAGGAAAGTGAATAAAGCGCTCTTCCTCTCTCTAGTTATTTAAAAATTTGCTGTGCCCGACAGGGTCCATAATTGTTTCTATTATTTTTTATTTACCACCTGTAATTGTACATTATGGATTGCAATAAACAATTTGAGATGTTAGTCCATATTTGATTGATTTCGGTATTTCTATAATAGTGACTTCCTGACTTGTGCCATATTGATTGCTTAGACTAGCCCTGTATGTATTATATGTTACTTGAACATAATCTGCAAAATGTGGCATGTTTATGTATATAATTCAAATTGTACACAACTTGCAATGCATTCAAGTTTTCTTTAGACCAACTGTTTGGCCCTTTCAGAATTTAGTTAGGTGCTATGTTGCTACTAAAAAAGCTTAATGAGCCTATAATGTTCTTACTGCTGGATAACAGGTCTCATCTCTACGAGAGGGAGTAGGCTGTAATCTACCACGCGGGCCCAATGCGGGTTGGTAGATGTCACATGTCTTTGAGTTTTTGGTTCTAGGACCAGCCGGTTTCCTCACGATGTTTTCCTTCACAGTTTTTTTTGGGTGGGAAATTATCAAATGACTTCTCCCGCTCTGGGAGGCGCGGGAGGGCGTGTCAGACTTTTACTGACTAAAAGCCACCCGTGTTCCTTCAGTTGCCTGTGCCAGGGGCCACGGTATCTCTTTCGAACAGCCCGTGACCCTGGCAGGCATCGGCCCTAGTGGACCCCGTCAGTTAGGCGAGCTACCCATGCGTGGCCGGGAATCGGCACCTTCACCGTTTTGAGAGCAGTGGTGAGCAGTAGTGGTGTAGTTGCTTCTAGTTTTATTTAAAATGTCATGTTATTAGATCACAATTTACATAAAATACTAACATAGCTTGATTATCAGGCAACCTAGTGCCCTTAAGCATAGTTAAACGTTTAAATAAACCTCAATGTTTATGAGAGCGAACTACCTACACAATAGCGTCGCCATAATAAAAACTTTAGCAAGCTCGTAAACAATGTTTTATTATAATAGGTACGGTGGCGTACCTAAACAATTTCAGTAACAAAACTTAAAATGTGGTTACAGCATTAAAATTTTCTTAGCTTTTCGTGTTTTAACGTAAAAGCAATATTACATTTTTAGAAAATTTGGCGAAAATGTTGATCATACTAACTTTTGCATTAACAAGCAATTCTGAATAATCTTGTGCTTCTGACGCGGCACTAATGAGCGTTTCAACCTGGCTATTTAAAAAAATACAACCTAAATTGTAAGTCAAAAAGGTCGGATTTCCAATGTCAATGTTTACGATATAATTTGATGGCTTCAAACCTCGAATATAGGTACTACGTATACATGTAAACGACAGGTACTAATTATGCAGTCGTGATTGGATTCTATTATATTATGTTTTGCTACTGCAGTCGTACAATATTCCACAAAACGATAACCTACCTACCTACTGCAATATAGGTACCGCTACTTACCTGCTAATGCAGGCAACCTTGGACTGAACTTATTCAAATTTCACTTGCATATTACATTCGGTCGTACATAGGCCAGTATACTGCAGGAGTCAGCTAGTATCGATTTCATCTCCGATTTTGCATAAAGGGTTCCCTATTCCGGTATACGATCGCTGAGCAACGAAGCTCAACAGGCAGCTGCTATAATGAAACTCCGTGTCACAGGCTCACGGCAAGATAAATCATAACTGAGGGAATATTGAGGACTCCCGTTGTTTCGCACTTCAAAAGTGAATAAGCTCAAAATTCAAATTTTAAAGTATTTTATTTCACATAAGTCTATCTAAAATCGGCGCTTGTGAAACGTCAGAAACTAGGCGTAGGTCGTTTCCTATGGATACGATCCGACAGGAAACTCCACGCTAAGGGACTACTAAAATATTGCCTTTACAATGTTTTCATATTAAAAGGTTACTATGTATGAAAGGACAGTGTAGGCCTGTCAACAAGTAGGTACCAAGTATTTAACCCCACTCACGTTGATCTACTTATACTTGCAAGATGCTATCACTTTTTGACTCTATTTCTATGAGAGTATCATAAAACCAAGAAATTATACAGCTTGACACAGTAAATACCAGTAAAGCTCGACAAGATCTGACCACGTTTTCCCTAATAGGTAGTTGTTAACTAAATTACGGGGACAGCGCAGCTCGGCCCGGTAATAGCCAGGCAATTACGATGGTTAAAAGAATTTACGATTCTGGAATCAATATGGCACTTAGATTATAACAATGAATAGGCGATATTGCAACGTTTATCAAACTGTTTTGACTCTATTTCTATGAGAGTATCATAAAACCAAGAAATTATACAGCTTGACACAGTAAATACCAGTAAAGCTCGACAAGATCTGACCACGTTTTCCCTAATAGGTAGTTGTTAACTAAATTACGGGACAGCGCAGCTCGGCCCGGTAATAGCCAGGCAATTACGATGGTTAAAAGAATTTACGATTCTGGAATCAATATGGCACTTAGATTATAACAATGAATAGGAGATATTGGAACGTTTATCAAACTGTATAAGACAATGACCAAGGATATAGGAGAGTGGGAGGAGACCGAAGAAACTATGGATGATTGTGTGAAAGATGATACAGATGTGCAGTCAACAAAAGAGATAAGTATGCGGGGTAGTCGGATATAGTTGAAGTTTAGTAAGAAACCGATGGATGTTCTCGAATAAAATATAATTTTATTAATGGCAAACAAACAGCTCGTTTATCAAATTAAATTTCAGTCGACAAAAAATATTTTGATTATTATTATGATTGAGAAATTAGCCCTTAATCGTAATAATGTATGGAAGGACTTGTCCTTGTCATAAATATCGACTATTAGTTATTGTGACCTCGGAATAAAAACCAAGAATTGCATCGTTCTCGTGATAAGCTAAGTACATACCTATTGTATAAGGAAAAGGCTCCACTATTGCACATGTATGTAGGTATTTTATTACTGAAAGTACTGGAAACAGTGCTGCCCCCTGTTATAATTACAGTAAGTCAAAATTATTTCAAGATTTTTAAATTGGTGTATCTCGCTCGATATTTAAACGGATAACAAAAGATACATTAAACTTGTGTAGATCAATCCTGAATATGATTTATGTGTTCAATATTAAGGATCACAATACTGTAAAAAAGTCATAACACCAGTAACACGACTTACTGTGATTTAAGTTTAACATCGGGGGCAGAGAGGCGCTTCGATGCCGAAACACCCCGACCCGATATGTGCACTATTGACCGAATAGCCGTAGGTACGTACATATTATATGCACTTTTGCTTGCATAACGAGAGTGTACGTATAATATCTACTTATGTACGTACCACTTATATTATTATGTATGTGATCTTTTAGTAACTGCCTCGTAGAGGTCTTTCTGAGAACAATTTATTTATATTAGGTACTATGTTAAAAAAATGCATCTGGTATAAAATGTGTTCGCCCCTTATTATGTCCTAATTTTACTAACAGTCTATGGTAAAGTAAAATAAAGGTTGAAACTAAGGAAGTTTCCTTTTTAATCGACTTCTTCTCAATTTATTCATCAATCAATTCCCTTTTCAATACAAAAATACTGTCCATTAATATTAAACTAGGGACTGAATCAAAGAGTACTTTTTCAATTATTAATACGAGCATTCGAGCAAATGAACACGTAACTGTGTTTGACCTGTAGCTTCACGTACACTTTTTATTAGATTGCTTTCTTAGAAAAACTTGTGGAAGAAAACGTTTGAAGAAAACGCGTAGTTGGAGAAAATAATTTTGGAAACGCAGTACTTATTAAATATTTTAAATTCAATCTCAAATGTTATGCTTCTCTGTTGTTAAAATTTAATAGAATTAGGATCTTTTTCTAAAGACAACACTGAGAAAAAAAAAATAAAAACAAAGTTTACAAACACAAGCAAAGGAACACTAATATAAATCATAAGAGTAGCAGGTAACAATAAAGATAATGAGCCCAAATAAAAACAAATATGAAACAAGAAACACCAACTACTTACCTGATAATAAATTCACCTAAAAACAACGATATTTCTACATACAATCGATTATACACTATAACAATTGACATTAATCGCTTCACTAAACTAATCGTATGTTATTCTTTCAGTAAGACTATTTTTCTACTACATTTTTCACGCCAGCCGGCTCGCCCGGCGGCGTCGGATGTACTTTACATCACTGACACTAAGTAAAATTATTATTTTTTGATAAAAAAGCACCTTTGCGTCCACTGGGCATGCGCGGGCCCTCGCCAATTGGACCAGAGCTCACGTATTGGAAAGCAGTAGACCCAATTGGTATGGAACGCAGAAACAGCTGTATTTTCCTAATAAAGATCATTTCCGAACTGCTGATTACCACATTCACGTCTGCCTAGGCATTGTTAACGTATTTCAAGGCATTGATGTCATTACATTGTCAGTTTTGTTTCAATTTTCTGTGTGTCGTATCGCTTTGCATGTATAGAGACGCTTGCGCGAAGCAGCGATCGATAACAACCACATGTACAGCTGCAATAGGTCCGGTAACGATACTGCGAGCGCCTGAAAAGCAATCTTATTGCGTAGACATAGGGTGTGAAATAAACTGGTTCAACATTTAAAAGGACAGCGGCTCATTCATGAAAGTAAAACAAATTGTTTACACGGCAGATAAATGTCAATAAAGTTCGGATTCGTTGTACATACTGATACAAAGCCTTTTAGATAAGGTAGCATTGAAAACTACGACGAATTTGACCCGAAGGTGCCTTTACTTTATCCCTTCTCTTTTATAGGCAAGCTGAGACTGCACGAAACTTGGGTAGAGATAAACCATTATAAAACTGCACGCCCCTCCACAATAATTTCTATACAAACATTTGAAATGTGTATGCAACAAGCAGTGAAGGGGCGTTCATTTTTAAAATGGTTTATCTCTAACTATTGTTGTGACCATGTGACGCTCACCTCTAACGTACGTGGAATAGAACGTAAAAGTAAAGATGGACAGGCTTTATCGTTGAGGGTGATCAGAAGGTCGTAGGTTCAAATCGATAGGTAGATTGTAGACGTAGAGCTATTTCAGTCTGATGACTGATAAGTGAAATGTAGGTAGGTACTTTTTTTAGTCTTCAGGGGTTAATGATCATTACTTACGATCATTTATTATCATCTTTTAGGAGTTGACGTTAAGGAAGATAGACATTGCTTTTGCTAGCAAAGGCGTAGCGTAAGGTTGTGTTGTACCCTAGGCACCCAAAACTTTGGGCCATTTACTCGAACGAAAATTATCGCAAAATTACATGTGACAAATTGTCAAACGCGCCTAAACTGCTGTTTGGTTGAGTGATTTATCAACATCTTCTCAGTAGTTTACTAGCGCTTGAGAAAATGGGTACGTTAATTTTGCGATAATTTTCGTTCGAGATACCGCCCCATAGTTTTGAGTACCTAATAGTGAGTCTATGTTATACGATTTACGATTAAATCCAAGAAAGCAGTACAGCAGCTATAATTTTTTAGGGATTTTTTCTTCTTAGCGTGTCGACAGCAATCTAAATGTACTCGGCCCAGAATTCGGCTACTTGTTTGGCGCTATCACCAGCGTCCATCAATTCCTGTAACGTGCAGCTGACAGGACACGCAGGGTAGGATATTAAGTGACCCATTGTTTGTGGGGGTTTATTTATAAACGATGATTAAAGTTAAGTGATGTTTAAACGTCAAAAATGTATGGTTAAACAGTCGCTTATCACTACTTAACTTTAAGCAACGTTTATGAATAAAGGGGAAAATGTTTAATAATTCACATTGTTTTGGAGTGTAGCCTAAGCAAATTGCACAAGACGACGAAGTCAAAGGCAGCATTAATTCAAATTAATATTTGAATAGTGAATTCATTTCAACCCTAATGGCGTCGGGTAATGGCCTGGAAGAAATTGCTTAGGTGCTTTTATAATACAGTTTTTACTATTTTACGAGAAAAAGCTATAAAGTAAGGGAGCTCAGAGATTAATTTTCATTTAATTATGATTTATCTCTAACACACATAACCTATTTTACAATTTAACACTAAAATATATATAGATCTTATATACAAGTGTATAATAAAAAGAAAGGAAAAAAAAAAGAAAAAGATAGCTCATTGGGCACCAAAAAATTCGTCCGCATCGCTGTTAATGGGATAAGTGCCCAAAAGGCTGGCAGCATTACTACGTTGGATGGCAATGCTGCCAGATGAGATGCGATTAATTAAATTTATTCTCTATACGTGTGATGCCTTAGCTATAATCTCTTGCCTAGTTTTTTAGGTAGGTACAGACACCAGCACATCAATCTACTACAATCTGTCAAATTTCTTTAATAGATTTTCAACTTTATCACTACAGCATAAGGTACAAAATTGATTGGGAAAATTTGACAGTTTCGGGTAGCTTGATGTGTTGGCGTCTGTACTTAGTACTTACGTACTACGTAGGCTGCAGGTAGGTAGGTACTGTGTTGCGTATAATATTGTTTTAAAATCATACAACGTTATATTTACTGCATTTATTTCAAGCGAACGTCTTTACATCACTGCAACTGTGGCTATTTACTATCACTGGTTCTTCCGAACAAAAACCTAATACAAAAATTTTAAAGGTGATTCTGCTTGACTGTTCGAATGCAACCAGTTATTTTATTGCCAGCCTGCACAACTGCACTACATAAGGTCGACATTTGCAGACAACATTTACAGTACCCACCTACCATAAGCATTTCTTAAATCAACGTAGTACTCGTAGGTACGTAGATTTAAGACAGCCGCCCTGAAATTATTCTAATGCGGTCGAGGCGCTTAAAGCTTGTTTTTATGTTATTTATATAGACCTGAAAATACTACAGGCGCTTCGTGAAGGCAATCTCACTTAATTTGATTGAAGCTACGCCCTCTTTCTCATTTTTTATAAGTAAGAAATGTTTTTTTTTTTAAAGAAAACTCTTTGTTAGCTCTGGTTCTGATTGAAACTGTCACAAACATTTATTCTGCAACGCCTTCTCGTCATTAGATGGGGCGTGAAGGCTTTCATTCTTAGTTATACAATTACTTATCTTTTTTTAGGGTACCTACCGTAGTGAAAGAAGCTCTTATAACCTCGCGTCTTATAGACGCTTTGTCTTAGGAATCCTGCTCTTGGAAAAGCTTATTGACGCTCTCAGGGACGAGCTGGTACACATTTGTACCGCTTGTGGTACAAATGTGTAGCAGGTCGTCCTAATGAAGTTAAGTTTTAAAATGTCAACTTACTGAATGAAAATTGGAAAAAAATCAGCTATAAGTAAGTCATTCGTTTTACATGGCGTCAGAAAAACCTACCAAGTTAGCCAAGGTATCATAAATCAGGTCAGTTTGATAGTTATCGAAGTCACTGTTGGTCAGACAAAAAAAAAACATGGTTATTTGATGTCATAAGACAAATAAACATTTCTATTGTAGGTACCTTAAATACTCTACTCAAACAATAATTAAGAGTACGGAACGCAACGTTTTGCGGCGCGTGGTTAGTCACGCACTGGCAGGTTTTCTTTTCATTAAGTTTGCTTGGGGTTTCAAGAGTTTTTGTTCCTATGGAGTTCTCTCCCGCTGATTGTTGTTGGATTGTATTTGTATAGTAGGAGCGGAAAGTACCTACTATCAATAAATTGCGCAAGTCGGGAAAAGTACCTATTACAAGACTACCTACTTGTACATTGAAGCAGATTAGAGAGGATAAGCCCTAGAAATAAAAAGTGGATCTTACACTACAACGCGCCATACGACGCCGGGGCGCCGCAAAACGAAGCCAAATTCCCCGCGCGGAAACCATATTTAATTTGTATGTATAAAACCACGCGCGGGCTTGATGACTAGTGCGTGATCTTTGCCTGAGAAGCTTCTGTATGAGAAGAGGCCTTTGTCCTGCAGTGGGACAATAATAGGCTGGTATTATTATTATATTTATGTATTTTTGGATTCTATGTACCTATTTAAATGATTCTAACTACTTGAGAAGAATCCAAAAATCATCAGGAAATCATAGGATATCGTCATCATAATGCACAGTCCGACTTCACCCACTGCTGGGCTTAGGTCTCTCTTTTCTTGTGCCAATCACAACGCTCCTGTGCCATCCAGGTTTGGCCCAATGGCAACAAAGTCGTCCGCCCATCTGCCTATCTAGGCGAGAATTAATGGCTGACTTGAATTAACTATGAACTTGAAGATAAAGATCGTGCAACAAACTAGGCAAGACATCCTATCCGAATGTTATTGGAAATTGTGGGAATGTAAGTATCACGTGTCAACTCGAACGTTTCTATCGGTAACGTATAAGATATGCATACGGACTCCACGTTCTTATTCTGCAATATTGACGTGTACCGGATAAGTTACGATCCGGTAGACGTCCGTAGTCCTTGAAAAATTTATGACTTCAAATTCAGCGACTGACATAGGTATTTATGTAAATTAACTTAATACGAATAGATAATTATAGAGGTACATTAAAGCCGCTTTAACGAGTTTGGTGCAATATCTACATGGGCAGTAAACCTTGCTCGTGCTGTCGTGGAAACATGTGCTAGACATGTTTCCACGACAGCACGAGCAATTTCAGATCTTTATCTATAGACCGACTGCTTAACTGAGACGTTGCCTGAGGTAGCAGCCCGGTGCGGGAGGGGTGGATGTGAGAGCTCAGTGAGTCGTCAACTTGTGACAACTATCACCCCTCCCGCACCACGCAGCTACCTCAGGGAACGTCTCAGTTAAGCGGCCGGCCTATAGTACCGAAACCAGGAACAATGCTACATCCTTCCTACTAATATTATAAATGCGAAAGTTTGTGAGGATTTTTGTTACTCTTTCACGCAAAAACTAATGAACGGATTTGATGAAACTTTACAGTAATATAGCTTATACATCAGAATAACACATAGGATACTTTTTATCCCGATATTCTCACGGGATCGACATTTACGCGGATGAAACCGCGGGGCGCAGCTAGTAGGTACATAAAGTCACGCCTTCTCTCCATGGGGGTCGGCAAAAATTACAGAACACAACCCTACGATTCTTACATACCTAATCCTATTGCTTTACTTACATTCAGACATCTAGTAATACACGCACGCCGGTTGCGAGTACTACATACTACGCACCTGATTTTTCGGAAGTTCTTTACCAATAAGCTCACTAATATACTTCTAGGGCGTCCTCTCCAGGCGTTTCCTCTCACATCTGCCATGAAGTTAAATACCTTTTATTAGGAGTCTTTCATTCATCCTCCGAACATGACCACAACATCTGAGCATACCTAATCTCTAATCTAGTTCTTTTCCTTACATTTATTACACCGCACCGGTGCTTTATTACATAATTCCACAGCCTGTCATTCATCGTCACACCACACACATGCTTAGCAAAAACGCATTTCCTCAGCATTTTTTGTACTCTCATGCCTCTTTTTGCCACACCCCAACATTCACTTCCATACATAATCAGCTTAGGTGCCAGCACACCACTGTGAACAGCCAGTCGAGCCATTTTTGACATCGACTGGTTGGTCACAAGCCTAAGATTTACTAGTTTTGTACGAAAGCTATTCCAATCATAGCTAGTGGTTTAGACACGTAGGCCGAGATCAGAATGAATAAATACCCTTTTCTTGAGTAAGTATTAAGTAGTATGAGTGTCTATACTAAGCTATCTAGGTATAATTTCAAACTTATTTCATTTTACATTAATTCTATTCAGAAACGACATAATAACGCCACGCTATAAATACAGACAATATTTCAAAGTGTAGGCACATTTACCATTTAGATACTTACGTATATAAAATTCAATATTCCCGTACATTACCGCTCCGTAAATCAATTACCTGACGTTTTAGCGTCAACATTCACCTTCATACAGACCTATAGTCCAACCGCGCCAAGTTTGCCAAAGATGTAAACAACAATGGCCGCTCGAAATTGAATAACATCGATAAACAAGAGTATTAGTTTGAGTCATGTTTGTTTTCGTGTAGCTAGCTCTGAGATTTAGACGAAAACAAACATTACTTAAAATAAAAACTCTTGTTTATTGATTTTATTCAATTTCGAGCGGCCATTGTTGTTTACATCTTTGGCAAATTTGGCGCGGTCGGACCTTAGACATGTTTATCTTACACACGAGATCGTCTTTATAGGTTTATGATTGAGTTAGGAAACATTTATAATTCACTACACCTCACGGTATAGCGAGGAAGTAAGGCCTTGTAAATATTGTAGGGAAGGAAGCTTTACGTGAAAGACGCACGCAGATAATTCGATAAAATTCACACTAATTATTAAGGCGAAAGTTTGTGAGTGTGTGTGTGTGTGTCCGTGTGTTTATATGTTTGTTACTTCTTCACGCTCAAACAGCTAGACCAATTTTGATAAAATTTTGTATGGAGGTAGCTAACACCCTGGATTAACATATAAGTAGGCTACTTTTTATCCCGATATTCTCACGGGATCGACATTTACGCGGGTGAAACCGCGGGGCGCAGCTAGTAATAAATATAAATAAAAAAGATAATTTCGGTTTGACTTACAAGTTTTTTTGAACTAAAATATTGTAAAAAGTGAGGTTTTCCTCGGGTTGGTGCAGAGTTATCAGTCTGTGTTGATTGAATTCTCGCTCGCGTTATTGAAATCCATCATGGTACTCATTTGCGTAAAACTGTGGATTGAAACATGGTGCATAGGGCAGAATAGTCTTACCCCCTTACTAATAAACATATTATATCAGATGAATAGTTATGCACCGATTTCTCTCTTTCAGTCGTCAATAATTTGACTTTCGAAAGAAGAAGACAAAGCGTTGTGTAACTATACAGACGCTATACAAAGTTTATTAGTAAGGGGGGTTAGTATTCATCGAACTCATAATAGTTTATTCATGAAAGACATTTACGTAATTAATTGAAAACGGTGAAGGAAAACATCGTGAGGAAACAGGCATGTTCTAGCACCAAAAATTCGAACACATGTGACATCTACCAACCCGCACTGGGCTCGCGTGGTGGATTACGGCCCATTCTCTCTTACCGAGAGGAGGCCTGTGTCCCAGCAGTGGGAACATCATAGGCTGATTATGCTTATGCTTATTATTTGATGTCAGCGTGAAGTAAATACGCAACAAAAATATAAACAACTATTTTTATTATTTGTGTTGGTAATAAATTATTACATTATTCGATTTTATGACACGTTCACTTGTCTAAAACTTAAAAATAATGTACTATACCACAATACATACATATCACTTAAAAACATAATTTCTGGATTTCCTCACTCTATCAAATAGGATAATTTCACATCACTATAAAGCATTTAAATATGACATAAATACTCTTTGGTCTATGATTTATGCGTCAGACAGAGCCGCAACTCCTGGCAGTACTTTACCTGAAAAATAAATTTTGAATTAGGAAAATGTTTTTATTTTGCCTCCCTCTAATTTATTCTAGTAAGCGTTGATTTTTCTATCGTCGGATAACTACAAATTCTTAAGATAAAATGTTTATTTTTTCTCTTTTGGTAAAGATAAAATCTTGAATAAATACGGCGGTTTGACCTATTTTCTATATATACAAATAAGCTGTCAAACCGTCATATTTATTCCCCAGATGAAAGTTATCTGGCGATTAAAAAATCATCCCTAAGTCATCTACTTATCTACGTTTGCTAAGTTACGAATTTAATACTGAAAACTACGCTCAAGTATGTAGATCTACATTTGGAGAGAATACATCCGAAAATGCACTGGCAAGTCATCTGTCCGGTTTCCGGATATAAGCAAACCACAACGAACGTTTTGAGTACGGATCTGCAGCGTCCTCTTCCGAAATCCTTCGTTGAAATGCTCTAAAGTTTGCAGTCTAATGAATCTCTCTCTACTCACATGTGTGGTTCAATTCAACAATTTTTAGGTCATCATTCGGTAATAAACCTTTGATATGGAAGCGTTTCAAAGATAGAATCTCACTAAACGCATTCCTACATAGACATTTATATTCTACATAAGTATAACAAATACAACTGGAAAACTAAAAAAATTGCTACAGCATGGACACAATCCGTTTCTAAATCTACCAAATAATTTACGAAGTTTTCAATACTACGTAACATAAATTAAAAGGGAAAACATAATTACGTCTAGTTTATTTTCTTCCTTCTTCGGTAATTATGTTATAGGATTTGCAACATAAAAAACACAGCTTTAAAAAAAGGGAAAATAAAAATTGTCTTGTAGTAAGTAAAATAAAAATAAGCAGCAGGGTAATTGCGTAACACACTATCAGTAGCAATGGGTTTCATTTTGACAGTTGAACAACATTCATTGCGTTATTTACGTTGTTGAGCAGACACATTTCTCGAACATATGGAGCAATAGATTAGCAATATGCTTCAAAATAATTAAAATCGAGAGTTATAGTGTGTTACGCAATTAGGCTGCTGCTCTGGGTACTCCATTATCATCAAGCTTTAGGAGGAACACTTAGTATTTTAGCCTATCGTACACATTCACATTCTTCTAAAACTGGCACTTAACTTGGCGTAGTCGTGCAAATATTCACGTTATTTCGTTAACACAAAATGCACTTTATTTCTATAAGAATAGGGTACTTACTTATATTTTGTAATACTAAAGTAACGAAAGTACGCCAAGTGAAGTGCCAACATAATAAGGTAAATAAAGCGTCTGGTAACTTACCCTCGAGCAGCTCAAGGGATGCGCCACCACCGGTGGACACGTGAGAGACTTTGTCTTCAGTTCCCCACTTGGCACAGCAAGTGGCTGTGTCACCTCCACCTATTGGGAAAAAGCAGAGGTTTTATAACCCAAAAAATGTAAGTATGTAAGTATATCATCTATAAAAATCACGTGCCACAGTGTTTGTTACCGAATTCCTCCGAAACGGCTTGACCGATTTTTTTATGAAAAAAAATTGTGTATATTTGATTGGTCTGAGAATAGGTCGTAGGCTATTTTTTTGCAAAACAACGTTTGCGGGGTCAACTAGTATTACTAGCCCCCGAAAACGTTGTGGACCCCGCAAAATATATACAGGTTGTAATTTTAATCACCGTTTTCATCTTAAGGGGTCATTGTACTCATCATTATGATCAACTTTTACTATGGGACCAAACCTGAAATCGTAAAAAAAAATCAGCTGTTCCCTACATTTATGTTCGCATAACTCGTCAAAATGTAGGGAACAGCTGATTTTTTTTACGATTTCAGGTTTTGTCCCATAGTAAAAGTTGTTCATAATGATGAGTACAATGACCCCTTAAGAGGAAAACGGTGATTAAAATTACACCCTGTATTAACATAATAATGCGCGCGTTCGTTCGTTGTGTAACTAGATCTGTACCTAATCGAGCTGAATATTAATATGCTGATGACAATCTATAGAACAATAATTATAATAAAGCTGAAGATTTTTTTTGTTTGAACGCGCTAATCTCTGGAACAACTACTTGTATTTGAAAAATTCTTTGCAAAAAGAAAAAAGTTAGAAAGATCGCTAAGCGAAAACGAAGTAATAGCGCGGGCGGGCGATGCGATGCAACGTGGTGTGTTGTTTGAGTATAATGTTGTTTTACGACTTTCACACGAACGAAATCGCGCGCAGAAGCTAATTCAAAATATACCTATGGGACTGTTTTCCTTGGTACTCCAAACAGACGTATAATTTTCAGCGTCTAGATTTACGTTTGAAAGCGAGCAAGTGCGGGATCTTGTCAGTTATTCCGACTCGTTCATGTTCTCGGCTATGACAAAGAAGATGCTGAAAGAAGGGTGCTTATGCTTACCAATAATGGTGATGGTTCCATTGGCAGTGGCTTTGACAACGCCATCCATCAAAGACCGGGTGCCACCAGCGAATTTCTCGAATTCAAACACACCAGCAGGTCTGTTAAACAAAAACAAACCTTATTTCATTAGCCATAAAGTCGACTTTGTCAATTAAAGATAACATGTAGTTTCAATACATACCCATTCCATACAATAACTTTAGCCCTGGCAATGGGGTCGGCGAAGAGTTCCCTAGATTTAGGTCCAACATCAAGACCCATCCAGCCCTCAGGGATGCCACTGGCTACGTCAGCAGTACCAGCCTAACAATAACAAAAAGTGAATAATTAAAATGTGTGTTCTATGACCACTTGCGGCAAATGGTTCGCAGCTTGTATGGCCAGCAACATCGCGAGATATTAATAAAGAGACTTTTATAATAAGCATAAGCACAATCAACCTATGATGTTCCCACTGCTGAGACACAGGCCTCCTCTCGGTGAGAGGGAGTGGGCCGTAATGCACCACGCGGGCCCAGTGCGGGTTAGTGGATATAACATGTCTTTTAATTACAAATGTTACTAATCTTCACATTTAAAAAAAGATGT
The DNA here is from genome assembly GCA_914767645.1 of Hydraecia micacea. Taxonomy (NCBI): domain Eukaryota; kingdom Metazoa; phylum Arthropoda; class Insecta; order Lepidoptera; family Noctuidae; genus Hydraecia; species Hydraecia micacea. The sequence goes on along the minus strand of OU611779.1, from coordinate 5,385,683 downwards.
ATCTTACCTGTGCATTCTCATCAAACTTGTCAGCAGTAATAAAGTCAACTGGAAGGTGTACTTTGACATTGTTCTTGGCGGCCTTTTCCAATAGTTTAGTCACAATCTTTGCACCCTCGCCATCATACAAAGAGTTTCCGATCTAAAATCAAAAGTCTTTATAGTAGGTACAGGTTTTTTCTAACTTAAAACAATTGTCTATTGCTTCTGCAGCAGATAGCTGAGAGCTGAAAATCAATATGTTTAAAATTATAATAATTTTAAATAATTCTTGTGTGTTCTATACTTACAGCCATACCCTGTTTCTCCTTGAGGAAAGTGTAGGCCATGCCACCACCAATGATCATCTCATTGACTTTGTCAAGCAAGTTCTCGATCAGCTGAATCTTGTCAGCTACTTTAGCTCCTCCCAAAATGGCGAGGAATGGCCTATAATTCAAAAAAGTAAGTTAAAAAGTTAAAACTAATAATAACACAAGAAAAAAATCAATGAATAAATGTTTGTTCTGGATATTTTAGACATGTGCAATAGGGTTCTTATTGCCGTAAAAGCATTTTACACAATCCCTGCAGTAAGACATAAAAGGCAATAATAAAACAATCTCTAAGTTGATTGATCTTGTACAAGGATCAATCAATTTAATTCGAGGTCAAGAGCAGCGCCATTATGAAATAACAAAATCTTTTACTTTTGTAGGTTCTTGGTTTTGTAGGAGGGGCCCGTGGTTAAATAATAACAGCCGCACAGGTCGATCGATCACGTTAAGCTACGCTTGCCGCGGTTGTTCTGTGGATGGGTGACCATCTTTACATACCGAGACCCCTCCGTGCCTCAGAACGCACGTTAAGCCATTGGTCCCGGAAGTCATTCATGGATCTTTGACAGTCATTACAGGTAGTCAGACCAGAAAGTCTGACAACCAGTCTTATCAAGGGGTATCGTATTACCCAGTAACTGGGTTGTAGAGGTCAGATAGGCAGTCGCTCCATGTAAAATACTGGTATTGAGCTGCATCCGGTTAGATTGGAAACAGACCCCAACAAGGCTAGGCATATGATGATGTCTTTTATAGGTTCTGCTTTTACCTCATTGTGATTTAGGGTTTATATTATACGAGTATATCTTGTAAATTAAATATCCTATCTAAGAGAGCTGGGTGATCTGTAACTCAGGAAGCTCCTATCTGAGAGACCTTTCTCTATTTAATATGGTGCATTTTATTAAACATGATGTTGAGATTTTATGATAATAACTTATTTAGGTACCTTTCAGGCTCATGCAATGCCTTGGCAAAGTACTGCAGTTCCTTCTTTAGTAAGAAGCCACTGGCCCTCTGCTCAAAGCCCTCACCCATCATGGAACTGTGGGCTCTGTGGGCTGTGCCTGTTAAAAAAAAAAAAAAACTTTTATGATACAAAAATACTTCAAGGAAAAGGTTGTTGAGTCCATTACCTCAAAGAAATTACCTCTAAAATTGTAGTACAGTTTTACTTACAGAAGGTATTGGATAAGAAGAAGATATATTTCAGGGTTCATGCTGAGATGACAGTTGGTAGAGAATAAAGATGTATGGCAAAAGATGATGTGCTACTTCAACCATAAATAAATGAAAGTAGATTGAAACTGAATAAAAACTTTTGTTTTAATGCTTACCAAATGCATCATTGATGTAAACATCACCCAGCTTCCTCAAACTGGCTCTGAATGCTTTGACCTTCTCAGGGTCAGCCTTAGCCTTGGCACCGGAGGCATCAATACCCTTGCCCTCTTCCTCAATGTGGAACCGGAGGTTCTCCAGCAAGATTATAGATCCAGGTGCGGGGTCAGCACAGGCAGCTTCAACTTCAGGGCCCGCACAGTCAGAGAGGAAAGTCACGTCTCTGCAAGTGTGATTTTGATTATGTAGATATTGTATTGGTGAAATAAATATGGAGGAACTTGGTTTGGTGATATTTGAATCAACTGAGACAAATTCAAGTATTTTTGTAAAAGATATAAAATACAAATTGATGTCAGAAAATGAAAGTAAATATATTATGTTTCAGCGGGACATCAATCTGTTTACCTTGACTTGTATGTTTAACGTTAAATGTCTCCATACAAAAAAATTCGATAACCCCATGTCTAAATCAATTTTTGTAATATTCTGTCTCAAATCAATACAAAATAACAAATTTAATAGATATGCCTTATAAATAACAAATCATTCGGTTTTGACTTGTCGTGTTGAAGCAGCATGTACACTTAGCATGTACCATGGACTTGTGGACAGCTAATTATATAAAAGTCACCTTTTTTTATTCATAAAAATTTAAGGTCACTAATTGGCATTGAGAGAAAGAAAGCCTTTGCATAAATAAAACCATTTTTACTAAACAACAGTTGTTTTTAAGTTTTTCCAGGTACATTTAGAAAAAAAATATGTCATGTTTTACATTTTTTCTATTCGTTGGTGTCCTGTTGACAAGTCCTGACAAATAGAGCAACTTAACACACAAGTTCATGAAGTTAAGAGCTCATAGAAAGAGACAAAAATGGTTTTGCGGGACCTAATCCTTAAGACAGGATTATTTTATAAATTTGTAAAAATAAAATAAATAATAATAATAAACAGAGGGGAGTGTATCGTTTTCGCTACACGGACGTGATGGACCCACGCGGCGTGTACGTATTCGGTACACTGGACAGCAGTAACATGTATACAAGGAGCCCAATTGGCATACATTCATGATGCAATAGAATTTCAGTTGTTTACAAGATACATATTTAAATCCCTTACTTGTTCAAGAGTTTCTTGAGCTCTTCAGCGACCGGCTTCAAGGTGTATTTGAGGTTCGCCTGACCGTCCGGCCTGCCCAGATGTGACATAAGCACGACCGACTTGGCACCCTTCTCCAAGGCATACTTGACGGAATCAAGAGCTGCGACAATACGCTGGTTGTTGGTGATTACTCCTTCTTTCAGGGGAACGTTAAAGTCCACTCTGTAATCATTCAATTAATTTTTATTCAAGCTAAACGAAGGTCGGTACTTAGCTACCACGTATAGTGGAAATGTGTATAAGAAAAACTCACCGCATCAGCACACGCTTGCCGGCCAAGTTAAGGGCATCAATACTGAGTTTATTTAATGCCATTTTGATAGTAGTTTTATAAAACTTTTATTGGAAATTCCTCACTTAGTCAGCGGCGAATTTCAAAATGTCAAATATAACCTTGGAAATGTCAAAGAGGTCATTCCTTCATGCCAACAATGAAAAACTACTTATTTTATAGCTGGCAACAATTACACTAAATGTCTTTTTAAAACATTTTTATAACATATTTAGATGACTAATTTTAAAGATATTTTTTGTTATTAATTGATAAAAAAAAGATGTACCTACTTATTAAAAATATACTTTGTTAGTATTATTCTACAAAATTAACTAAACAAAGACAATAGGCTGGCCAGCTAGAGTTCTGCGGGAGGGAATAATTTAAAAGTAGGTTGGCACCACTGATCGTCTTCGCGAAATATGCACGCATTGGGACGCCCGGATTTAGAATGTTCTTTGAAAATCTACGTTGAAATAAATGTAAAAACTGGAGTGAGTGACAAGTTCCGTGTGTTACCTTATCCAAAGTTTAATTTAGATTGTTTTTCATTGTGTAATAGTGACTGTGTTGGGTGACGAACAAAGTAAAGCGTAGTGCGTCGAAAGTTGAAACATGGTGCCGCTAGGTCCCGGCCCAGGCCACCCTGCTGCACACCAAACACACGGTGGGCCCTCCGCCAACCTTTCCGGCCCGAATTCGCTATCACAATCCGCTCCTCAGTCGAACAAGTCTTCAGTGGCGGTAAGTAGCGTCCTCTCATTGCATTTCATTGGTTTGCGTCAGTCCGGCGGGCAGCACATGTTTATGTAACTTCAACTTGTGTGAGCACGTGCGATTTGGCGCTAATTTTAATGTCGGTTTCCAGAAGCCGAATTACACGCTCAAATTCACACTTGCGGGGCACACGAAAGCTGTCTCGTCGGTTAAATTCAGTCCAAATGGAGAATGGTTGGCAAGCTCCTGTGAGTATTATACATTGGCTTATATTAATGGCTCATCTGACTTATTTATTTACGTTTGGTGACCCCATCTATTTAGATTGTTTATTTTTTGTAAAGCCCTGAAGGGTCATGATATTGTCTAATCTAGTTATTATCAGCTTCCACTATCAATTTGTGAGCATCTTTACTTTTAAAAGATCTGACATATCTACCAAGTATTAAACCTTATATGATAAGCATAGTGTCTAATTTGATAAGCAAGAGTCTGTTTTGAACTTTAGTCTTTGGCAATGTATCCTAAAAATACCTCCTGGTTTATCTTTGCAGTGTATTCATCATTACTTTATATTGTGTAAGATTAACAGAGTACCAACATAGGCCTTGATGCTCTGTTGCTAAGCATGAAGCTTGGCCTTAAAACCACTATTTGAGTACAGTTCAACCAAATTGATAGTCATCATGAATGTTAAATTGTGAAATCCTTAGTGTTTACTGCTTCCTATTAGAAACAGAAGCTCCTAAACTACACTAATTCATTTATGTTAAATGTCTGTCCTAAATCTAGATTAGGACACTACCAACCCAACTGGACAACTTACCTACTCACATGATTATTATACCTAACTAAATCATGTTAAACTTTAAATAAAAAGAACAGTCAGCAATATTGAGGCAACAGTTTAGTATAAAGTTTGGCCTTGAATACTGGCAGCCAATAGGTGGAAGTATTAATATATGAATAGTTTACATCACTGGTTTTTTGTTTAGTTGAAATAGTGATGTAATGTCTTGTAGTCACATACCTAATAGTAATTATTATTATTAGTTAGTTTTGGGTGCAGATACTGTTCAACATATTTAAAGCAAGGTCATAATGTGAGTGAAAGAAAAAAAGAACCTGTGAACCATTCACTGTCAAAATTCCTATGTTAAAAGTAATGTGTTCCTGTATTCCCAAATGAGAGCTAATGATATAAACCCAACTTACTTTAGATTTTAAATGCATAATATACAAAGCATGTCTAATTCCAATGACTTGTTCGAGTTTGTTGACCTTCAATTCAATTTACAATAAAATTTAAAACAGCTGTTGCTAGGCAAGCAACGCAGGCAAGCAAAGCATTTTACTTGAATGTTGATTTCTTGTTGACTACTGAAGTCACACATGAAATAATGATGTCATACTAATTGCATGGCCAAGATACATGTAAGGATAATGATAAAAATGTAAAATAATACTTAATTTTATACTTTACAGCTGCTGACAAACTTATCAAGGTGTGGGGTGCTTATGATGGCAAATTTGAAAAGACAATATCTGGACACAAAATGGGAATCAGTGATGTGGCTTGGTCCTCAGACAGCAGGCTGATAGTCAGTGCCAGTGATGACAAGACTTTAAAGGTAATTTTTTATTTATCAAGGCATATTAGTAATATTAAGCTTGATATAGTTTATTTCTGTGGAAGGTCTTGTTTACAGAATATTAGCACAATTATTTTATGATGATTAAAATACGTCAAAGTTCTTTTATAACGGAGAAAAACTTATTTCTATATACTGGCTGTACATACTCAAGGTTACTTCCTAATTCCAAGTACCCAAACCCATAGACAGTCATTGCGCGCGAAATTCGAACGACGAACGTTAATAGGGGTCGCGCATGCGCGGTGAATTAGCTTTGCGGGAAGGCCGGGGGGTTTGGGGGGAATGGTATGAGGTATCACTTTACGACCTTTTCACACAAGCGAATTCCATGTCGTACTCACAAATATCGTTTGTAAGGGAAAGGTTACGGCCATATTGTCGTCGTCCGTTTGTACGAAAAATTTTATCAGAATAAAATTTAGTCATATCGTGTAAAAAAATGAATGAATTTAGTCATGTTATGATTGTATTGTCGTCTACTTGTAATCTAAGAAACAAGTAACATTTGTTTGAAAAACTTTACTACCCATACAAATGCAAGTTTTCAAATGTTATCACTAGCCATTGTGTGCTAGTTAATTAAGTCTTTTAATGCATTCATTAACTTACACTCTGTAAAACATTTTTTCTATCAAAGTAAACATTTGTTTTTTTTTTTATCATAGACAACCCTTCAGTGATAAGCCCGAAAGATTACTAGACCAAATAGGTGTCATGACCTTATCATGATTGATACCCATTATTGCCACTTGCTCTAATTCTCAAATACCAACTACTAAAGTTACCTTTGTTAAAATATTCTGGGAAAGTTGATAAAATACTTCTTAGTTCAGTGAACCAGCTGATATCTTAAAAGATAACACTGTCCGCAGCATTAATAGATAAGAATCTGGGCTTTTAAAATTTGAATATCTATGTGTTATGCATCATTATTATTTTTTGTGTTGTAATTTACAAACACATCTGCTAATGTAGAAAATAGTTAATTATAGACTAACTATTCAAAAAAGTATTTAATATCTGGCAAACAAACTTCACATCTTGTAGTCATTATCTTCTTTCCTAATGGGTGTGACAAATAAAATAATGTAAATGTTGGAATGTTGCTCCTTCAAAAAGAACCGGTATAAGATAATAGAAGAGCTCAACTGTCACTAATGAGACAAAATTACTTTTTCTATTGTTACTGAACTTAATAATAATTTCGTATAACCCATAGTCTGTCAGGCAGCTTTCCTTAGTTAAATGAAATTAAAAGTAAACTAGTATATAATCTATTGATTTTAATGTCTTATCGAAGTATTAAGTAATATGTTGCTAATATTATATTGTTGTCCACATTGCATAGTTATCCTTTGACCTCAATTTCTGGTGTTGCAATAGCAATTCATTATTTATCTAATTATTAATGCTTTATTACGATCAATGTATATGGTGTCAAAAGTTATCTAGAGGTTGCAACTTCAGTTCCATTGGGTCTTCCCAGTAAGGGCCAAATCACGATTTTTACAACACAAGCATTATTTCCCACATAGGAAGTGGTATACAAATGAATGGTTGATATCCAATGTTTTATACTCCATAACTTCCCAATGAGCTCACGAAATACATCTACACTACGAACTTCAACAGATTTTTATTTACCCAAAATTGTTAATAGAATTTCCCAAGAGAAAATTTATAATTATGTAGAGCAAAGGGACTTCCTCTCAAATTAGGGATTTAATTGTTTATGCTCAATATAAAACTAAATTCCCGCCTCATTAGAATACGTATTGCAACAAAAATCTCAAAATAGATTGGTAAGACCCATAAATATTTTACGACCCATTTTCATGTTTCAGGTATGGGAACTGAGTTCGGGCAAATGTTTGAAGACGCTAAAGGGACATAGCAACTACGTGTTCTGCTGTAATTTTAATCCACAAAGCAATCTTATCGTATCAGGCAGTTTTGACGAGAGTGTACGGATATGGGATGTAAGAACAGGTGAGATTCTAAACCTCTTGTACAGACGCCAGCACATCAACTTACTACAATCTGTCAGATTTCTGTAATAGATTTTCAACTTTATCGCTAAAGCATAAGGTTTAATGTTGATTGGGAAAATTTGACAGTTAGGTGTAGGTTGACGTGCTGGCGTCTGTACGTACGCCATTGAAAGACGGCCATTGTTATAAAATAAATAATGCAGAACGTTTGCCCCTTAAATTGTGTACCGTTAACGGCACCAACGGCATTTCGAACGTTGTCGTGCGCATGCTCGTAACCGCGAAAAGGTTAATTCATACCGCAGCGTTTGTATTAAGTATTTTATTTTTATTCTTATGCAATTAAAAAGTTGATAACTACTATTTCTTTTCGACCGGCTATCGTATAAAATTTTAGGTATAACGCGTATGTAGATACAAGATATTTCTGAAATATACCAGTTCGTTGTTTATTATATTGTCGTGACCATTCAAAACTGACACGTATGCGTGAATACCGGTCAACGATCCACATTTTGTAACACATCTTAAACACCGTCCGATTTAATAATACATCTCCAATACGTTAAACAATGATCCTAAAACGTAGGCGTGACACACAGTCACGCGCGTAGTACTTCGAACAGCTAATCCAAAACTACATACTTCGTTACACAACGTTCGCCAAGCATATTAACACCATACTGTGAAAACATTTTCACCATTCCCAACGACTTTCGACATATTTTCACGACGATAATTACTTCTATTAGTAGCCACGTGGAACTAGAAACAATCGTAAATGTCACGCTAGCGACTCCTGTTGAAGTAGGTTAGTGCACTATTTATACTATTAACATCCTGGCCAAATCGGTATGTCTCATTGTAATACGGAAATCTATTGATCAAAGTGGTTTAAATTCCTGCAGAGTTCTCTTCATTCTATGGGCTGCGTAGTCACTTGTCTTTCGTCGTTCCCCCATTGCGAAAGGATCGCGACATACATGCTACGTCCCGACGATTACTTTTGCTTAGTTTTTCTTGCCATTTTATTCTATTTAAAGAAGACTTCATTTATTAATGACTAGCTGCGCCCCGCGGTTTCACCCGCATAAGTCTTGATCCCGTAGGAATGTCGGTATAAAAGTATTCTATGTCCTAATTCAGGTCATGGTCTCCCACGTGCCAAATTTCATCCAAATCCGTTCAGCCGTTTTAGCATGAAAGCATAACAAACAAACAAGCCAAGTATATATTTTTTTCTCTTTATAATATTACTAGCTTCTGCTCGTGACTTCATCCGCGTGAAATTTGTTGTTGCCTTGACCCACCCCGTCGCATCGCATCGCCTGCCCGCGCTATTATTTCGTTTACGCTTCGCGTTCTTTCTGTCTTTTTTTTTCTTATTGCGGCTCCTAAAGGCTCAAGCGTGATGTTAAATAGCCTATAACCTTCCTTAAATATTGGACTATCAAATGCAAAAAGAATTTATCAAATTCGACGTGTAGTTCCAGAGATTAGCGTGTTCAAACAAACAGACAAACTCTTCAGCTTTATTATTAGTATAGATTATTTATTAATGATGAAATATTGTTTTTTCCAGGCAAATGTTTGAAGACACTACCGGCCCATTCAGATCCAGTTTCAGCAGTACACTTCAACAGAGATGGCAGCCTTATTGTATCGTCGAGTTATGATGGATTATGGTAAGACCCTAATTTACTAGGCCTTGTTATTTTTTCAATTAAACTTCATGGTTTGGTAATGTAACCTTGTTTTAATTGCTTACCCGAAATCGCGTTTCACTCAATTTGACCCTCTGCATTTTGCACCAAAATAAATATAACTCAGCTGCTATGTTCAGATTTTCTATCCAGCTGACAGAGATTTAAAACGACAATATTTTCTTTTTTCAGTCGAATCTGGGATACAGCGTCAGGTCAATGTCTAAAGACTTTGATAGACGACGACAATCCGCCGGTTTCCTTCGTGAAGTTCTCTCCAAACGGCAAATATATCTTGGCTGCGACGCTTGATAACACACTCAAACTGTGGGATTACAGTCGGGGCAAGTGCCTCAAGACATACACGGGACATAAGAACGAGAAATATTGCATCTTCGCCAACTTCAGTGTTACTGGTGGAAAGGTAAGATTATTTGCATCATTATAAGCATTACTATCTAAGCCGAAAGACTCACGTCATAGGCCTCCCCACAATCATCGCCACAACGACCGGTCGGGGATTTTTCTGCATTCCCGGGACCAACACCATTTACGCATTGTATTGCATAGGTTCAGTTTATCATTAGTCAGCTAGTTCACAAGCACTCACTCTTGAATATAACTATCTTCCAAACGCAATTTTTTTCGCAATCATTACAACTGACGTAAAGAATGGAGCTTTTTCACCCTTTTCCAAAATAACCACGTGAGTTAGTTTCGTCACACGGGAACCATTACTTCATCAGATTTGTAGCTTATCAGTAAAAATGCTCACAGATTTACAAAGCTTTATCTAGTGGAAGCTAGTTGATAAGATTGCAAGTGTGTCAAGGTAAAAGTTGAATTCCCACGATTATCTTAGCGACTCGATACACTTGCAAGCTACCCAATAATTTTTTAGTCCATGCGGATTTGTAATCGCTTTCTGAAATAATCATTTACATCAGCGAGATGAAAATTACCTTACTTATGCAATCAGTTATGTTACGCATGATAAACAAATAGCGCGTGTGAAATCGCCACGCTATTCGTGTTTCTAGGCAAATGTGCGGCCAAATATTATACGTGCTGTGGTAGTAAAATATGTAATACGGACTACTTCAATTAATCGTGATAGCTATGTACGTATCTACCTAATAACACGACGGTTGTGCAAACTGTGTTGGATAACACATTTCATCTTGAATTCACTGACAGACAAAGCACAGCATAAACCATTGGGTCAAGAAATATGAAATTTTGCACAAGAGTTCGTTTTATAGTGAAGATGGATACTAGGGAAGAATTTTTGAAAATTCACCCCTAAATGAGTTATACAGGGGACTAGCAGCGCCCCGCGGTTTCACCCGCATACGTTTCGAAATACACGTGGCGCCATCTATTATCATAATTACGTTATTGTTGTTTTCCTCGGGAACAGCACTTTTTTCGGGATGAAAGATACCCTATGTCCGTTTCTGTACACCTGACAACGTATATGCAAAATTTCAGGGTGATCGCTAACAAACAAACTTACTTTCGCATTTATAATATTAGTTAGGATGAAAGCTCTTACGGAAGTTCGTCATTTTTGCCGATTTTGGGAATCCATCGGGCGTACGACTTGTTAGTGAATAAACTTGTCATGGCTACGTAGTTTTGTTTCGTTCATAATTTTTCGTCACTGTTTGAATTTGTGGGAAACGCAGTGTAAGAGACAGAACAAAAGCACAAAGACTGCGCTGCACCGATAACCTAATTCTAGCCCCATTTTATAACCATCTCCTTTGTCCACAGTGGATAGTATCAGGATCAGAAGACAACCTCGTATACATCTGGAACCTGCAATCAAAAGAGATCGTACAGCGGTTGTCTGGTCACACGGATACCGTGTTATGTACTGCGTGCCACCCCACCGAGAACATCATAGCGTCTGCGGCGCTCGAGAACGACAAGACTATCAAGCTTTGGAAGAGTGATACTTAAAATAGATTTTGTGAGTAGTTTTAGCTGAATCTTTATATCTTTTCCTTGTATTCAATTGAAAACATAGCTTTATTTTATAGCTTCTTAACTATACAATAAAAACCGAATGCGTGTATGATCTGTACCCTAATTGCGTAACACACTATCAATCGGAATCTGAATCATTTTGAAGCAAATTGCTAATCCTTTGCTTGATAAGTTGGAAAAATTTGTCTGCTCAACACGTAAATAACGCAATGAATGTTGTTGAACTGTCAAAATGAAACCGATTCCGATTGATAATGTATTACGCAATTGCCCTGCTGTTTTTAATTGCATGAACTAAGTTATATGAAAGAGTTACGTACTACTCCTGCGCGGCAACATGAGATCTGAGCGCGGTATAGACGTAAAGTCAATGAACAACTTTATTTGAATTCGGATAAAAATAATATTCCAATAAAGTCGCATTCCACCGGTTTTCAGTTATCGTGCACGGGTAGTAGTTGAAACATTTCGAAAAGAGAGTTATTTTGTATAGGGATTATTAACACAGACAGCGAGTGAAGATAGACTGACTACAATTTTCCTCACCACAGCTTCAGTACATAATTCTGAACCCCCAGGGTTAAAATTTACGTCGTTTATTAAAAAAAATTGCTGCACCGTACATTCGTACTCTTTTCTATGAAATGACAAGATTTTTTTTCGATAAATGAGATAAATCATGTCCTGAATTCATGATTACAGTTTGCGCGTCGATGTCCCTGCTACACTATATCATCGGCCGCATAGTGTAAAACAACCGTAATCCTTGAATTAAGGGGCCGGCGGAGCATGCGTAGTTCATATAAACGTAATACCAAACAAAATAATTTGTAAATCAAACATATTCTTAATGTAGTGCGTATTTTATTCCGATTGGATTACAGAATATCTAGGTTCCCAAATATATATTTTGAATGGACACTGTAAAAAAGAGAGAAAAATAAGTTTCCTATAGAAATTTGAAATTCCTCGTATCCCGTCTTTATATCAGTGTCCTTTCAAAATATATATTTGGGATCCTAGATATTCTGTAATCCAATCGGAATAAATATACACTACCTTAAGAATATGTTTGATTTACAAATTATTTTGGTATTATGTTTGTATGAACTACGCATGCTACGCCGGCCGGCGGCACCTTAAATGTATGCTGTATCAGTCGCCTCAATCTATTTTTATTGCAGTCTGTTTGTGCTCGCTCTTAATTAGTTCTCTTTCTTATTCAGCATACTGTTTTCTTGCAGACTTGTAACCAGACAGTGATCTGTACATCGTGGCTTCATATTGAAAGCCGGCGCCACTGGCTTGTGAATACATTTTATATTAAGATACTAGTCGAGTATCCCGGACGATGGACGCTGAAATTATGAGTGCGTTGTTTTATTTCAATAAGTTTAGTGTATCACATGGTATGAGTGGATTTTCTGTTGTTATAAGATATAAATATTTTTGTATCTGACATACAAATGAGAAAGATTCGAGTTTTAGCGATTATGTTTTAGTTAAGTATGATTTAAAAGATTCGCTTAAGAGTACTTGTTGGATATACATAATTAAAGATTCAGTAGTTGTACGTCGTGTTGTTTTTATTGAACCCTCGCATTTTAATGTATTTCGTTTGACTAATGTATAAAAGGACATACTTACCAAGATTTTTTATGTTAAATGATTTAATAATATAACACACTCATCCGTGATGGAAATTGAGAAAAAGTGGTTTAATTTACCATTCCTAACACTGTCTAGGTATTGAAATCCCTAGAGACCTCAAAAAGCTATTTCTTGATACATCGACACACTCCTTTTGTACTCTATAGTTACTAAAGTTCGTACGCCGTTTAACTAAAATAACAGACGGTGCAATTTTATACTGCTTTTAGGAAATAAAGTAGTACGGGATTTTATTACTCTCACTATGGCTTGAAGTACGGCTTGGCCAACTAGCACACAATACGTTAGCATCTACATTTAAGGGGACTACATGACCTAAAGCGCGGTCACTGTCGGACTGCATAGAAAAAAAAGAGAAGCGTGATAACACAACGCTGGTAATCTATTGCAAAATATGAAGCAGTTATCTATTTACATAAAATCTATTGTTTGGACTAAAAAAATTAAAACACTAGTGCTTTAGTACGTTGCTTGTAGAATAATCTGACAAAAAATCAGAATGATTGTTTGTATAATAGTATGGTTTTTATTGTAAAAATAACGTTTTTAGAGGTATCATAATGATTTTTTTCTATCGTATCAAATTAGTTGTATTATGTTACCAACACACTATCTAACTAGCATTTAACCTGAGGAATATAATATATTTTTCTGATTTTATTTACTGTAGTCGATCATATACTTTTAGGCATTATAAAACTTGCGATTTTTGCGTTTAGGTCCTGTAGTCCCCTTAATATGGATGTTTATAATTGTTGTGTTTCAATGGTCATCTATAACTTTTGTTTGGTTCCTTTAAACAAAAACGGATCGTTTTGCTTACCATGGTAGCATTTTTTTATTGCCAAACTGGGCATATAAATACATCAGTAACATAATTTTACATATAGCTACTTCCATAATATGTGAGGGTCTACTATGCAAAGCTATGGTCTGTGCTTCATTATTGGTAAAGATAAAAGAGTTATAATTTTATAACTAATAAGGTCCGTATATTATAGGACTACAACCTGCTTTTTGAATATGTAGCACCTTCTGGTTAGTGTTAAGATGGTTTCGCGGTGACAATTTTTTTATGCATTGGTTTTGTGCAAATTACTGAGGTGATGTTTCAGTCTCCGTTTTTAATATTCTGAATGGCACCTCATACATTGACATCAATTGAGAATTTTGCATATTTCTCTGAGAGGCATCTTGAACTTGATTCGATCGAGAGGAAGGTCCGGGTAGATCGATAGATTGACGGTTATCTGAGTGCGTTTGGTTCATAGACGGCAAATGTGCACTTCTAGATAACTTTCTTCGTTTCCTGATATTCATTAAATATTTAAATACAAGATTATCAATATCATTCATTAGCACGAGTCTGTCATCTACTTCTAATGGCTTCAACTTCTGAGCAAGAAGCTGGCCGTACAAATCGCATTCGGCCATAGCACTCACCGCTTCTTCATTTTCACCACGATTAGATATATCTTTCAAATGGGAATGATGTTCCTCTATCTGTTTCCTTGCAATCGTCGAATTCGGCACTCGACGGTGCCGCTTAAAAATCTGAAAAGGATCTGAAAGTGGATCTGCGTTCGATTCCTTACGTTTCCGAGTGGCTGATTCTCCTGACAAAGGCCTTTCAGTATTTGATTCGCGAGAAAGAGGGTTTTCAAGCGGCTGTTCCTCTGTGTTTTCCTGCAAGATAATAGGTAAGTAGTTTGAAAACTAATGATTATTCATCCCAGAGTAATTTGATTTGGTTGTAAATGATGTCTCATACCTACCCGGAACATGGGGAAATGAGGTCCAACACCATGATCTGATCCTGATTGTTCAGATTCCTCGACGATCAGCAATTCCTGCACATAATATTAGAGAGAAGTTCGTAGTCGTATTTATTTCAAATAGAATTCCGGACTTGGATAATTCAAGGTACCTAAACCTTGTTAGATAGGCATACCTATAGGTTATTAATACATACCTACATAAATCTGAAATTATCTATTTAGATAAAGACATATGGATTTCCAATTGTGTCACCCCTTGTACTTCATTTATTACTGTATGTTTTATGATGTACCTACCTACATAATAATTAGTATTCTATGTATATCTACCCGACCACTACTAACTAAATAAACTGTTTATTTACTCACCATGGGCTCGCCACTTGTCTTCGGTCGATAGTCATATAATTCCCCCATGTAACTGTCGATAGCATCGAATGCAAACCATGATGGTCTGTAAATATCAGCACCAGTTTGTGTAGGTTCCTTTATTTTTCTCAAACAATCCCTGTATTGTGTCAATAGAGAGTTTCTTTTCTTTTTCAATTCCTCGACAGAGCAAGGAACTGAAAAGTTATTTGATAGTCGGACCCAGGCTTCATTGAGTAAATTTCTATTTTTATGATCCTTACTTTTATGGTTCCAAATACACGGTTCCTCGTGTAGCAACTCAATAAATTCAAGTACAGTTTCGTTGCTCCAGTCCATCTTTAATGAATTTACATAAACGACCGTTCTGTTCAGTGACGCACACGCAACTGGACTTTGTGCAAGTGTGGCAAGCTATGCAAACATTTGAACTTTGAACACTAATATCGATCGTTCCAAAACCAAACGACTTGAAACGGCCATGGAAAATTGCAAATGTGTGTTCAAACTGTGCACACATGCTCAAATACCCGTGCCGTACATAGCGGCTTTGCAGGTATTTGTGTTTTGTCTGGCGTCGGCTTCACACGAACGTAAACAACTCACACACACTTCTGAACGTCCACCCGTAGACCCATCGCGTCGGTCGTCGGTCGCGTCTGGTTCCTGCAGCTAATCTATCGCTGCGTAAAATCTGGTGCGTCTAAAGTGGTTATTTTTATACAACGCTTTACGCGTTTTTTTTTGTTTTACAAGTTTCGCTCGATGTCGCTCGTGAACAGTTCGGTTTTACTCGTGTCTAGTCGTGTGGACTGTCGCGGTGTCACGTATATTATTGTCCAATGCTTGTTCAAACATTATTGCGTAGTTATTATTGTAAAATATTCTCCCACTCTTGTGAGTTTGCATATTTGTGCACATGTGCATGTGAGTGACCGGGGTCGGGATTTGAACCGGTTCGCGCTATGCTTCGCGTACTTCCGCTCCCTCTCTCCTATCTCTCTTTGCCTGTTTCACTCATACTGTTTGTCAGTCTGCCTCTGAGCGCTCCGTTAGATGTCGCTGTTGGTTGTTCGACAAGATTAATTCACATCATCATCTGCCTGGCCTTTTGCCAACTATGTTGGGGTCGGCTTCCAGTCTAACAAGATGCAGCTGAGTAGGTACCAGTATTTTACATGGACTGCCTATCTGACCTCCACAACCCAGCTACTGGGTAATACCTACGTAACCCCTTAGTAAGACTAGTTGTCAGACTTTCGGGCTTTTGACGACCCGTAACGACTGTCAAAGATCCACGAATGATAGCCGGGACTAACGGGTTAACGTGCTTTCCGAGGCAGAGTGGTCTTGGTATGTAAAGATGGTCAGCCATCCACGGACAAACCGCGGCAAGCTGATCAATCGACCCGTGCGGCTGTTATTAGGTACTTAGCCACAAGCCTCACAAGATTAGAAGTATTCACATACAGTACTGAAATGTAATTTTTTTGAGCATTTTCAATAACAACATTGTTAGCATATTAATGCATCATAGTTCAGGTCATCTGTCATGGGAACAAAGATAATAGACCCTGAGCTGTTGATGCCATTAGTGAGGGTGAAGAAATTAGGTCGACCGACCTTTGGGGAGATCGGGATACAACCTAGTCAACGTCGTCGCTTTTATAGTAATAAATAAGGCATCTTTGATTATATAATGTCTAGATAGAGCATCAATTGCGCGCAAACGTGTCAAAAAATACCGGCCAACTGTTGGACTGTAAGTACTTACCCACCGATTAGTGCCGATCGTACCGCTTTGGTGTCACTACGTATTACGCGCGCTAAGTAATAAACAAATAACAGCGATAAAATGACGGTATGTGCTATTAAACTGTGCCGAAATTATAAAGGAAGGGTAAAAAACACCAAACACATCACATATCATCAGTAAGTAACCAAAAAAACTACGTATTTGTTTTTTGTTTTTATATTTACCTAATTACGCCCTATTACGCCATATTTTATCAGTGTTGCCAGTTTCTTTTTTCCATTCTCCCAACTTAACGTAATTTTTTTGTGGGTATATTCGTTGGTTTATGGTTACGCTTACGTTTATGTTATTTAGTTGATGTACTTTTATTATTCGATTTCAAAAAAGGTGAAGTTTTTCAATTCGTCTGTACTTTTTTATAATACGAGTAATATAATGTTCGACAAATTAAAATTAGACAATGTGAATAGTAACGTAGCTTCTAAGCGAAAACTTTTCAAAAAACAAATACAAAGAGATGGTCACTGACTTTGGTTTTGTTTTATTTTACACTAACGATCGTCCATGTCTTTGTTTAACGTGTTTATTTGTAATTAAAAATTCATTTGTATTATCTGTGATCTTTCATTTGAAATTTCCAAATACAAACTGCCTAAAAAGTTAAATACTTATTCTAATTGAATTAACTTAGCTGATTTAATATAACACAACATTCACACACACACAACTCTAATTCAATTAAATAGTGTTTTTTATTTATAAATGCAAGTAAATAAAGACACTACTAAAACTGAATAATACTACAAACATACACCTAAAACTTACTTATATTATTTGTATAGTCAATTTTTTTAATATGTGATTTATGGGAGAATTGTAGTAGCTGGTATCATTATTCACGCACACAGAGACATAGATGCACAGTGTAAAACACCGCCCGCACGCACACATGTTTGAAATTGTTGGCTCGTTTTCTTTGTTTTGATTGTAGGGCGACGCTCTATCTAGACATTATATAATCAAAGGTTTATGTTTTCTACGTAATTAAAAACATAATAAACCCACGGTACTGTAGAGACTGGGACCTCCTTCTTAAGACTGGCTGGTAATAATTTGATGACGTGTTCCAGTCGGGCATTCAAGCGTGTGTCAAATAGATTATGATGGTGTCTTTTCCTAGATAAAAGGGATAATTTTAATTAATATTGAGAAAAGACTAAATAATATCAATAATGAAATCCATATAGGAGTTTCATTTTAATAAATAAGCTCCCATCTGAGTTACGTCACTATAATTGGCGGAGCCGCCGAAGATTCGCTAAATTTGCGAAATATAATTATAAAATGATATAAAAAAAGCGAGTCCTCTCGCAGGCCAAGCAGTGAGTATATAAGAGTCGCAGAAACGTCGCCAGGAGCATAAAGCTAAGTGGTTTAATGATTTTTTTTGTAAAGAGAGTAAGATGGCTCAATTTTATACGGGCACGAATGGATGCCTAGAAGAATTTTTTAAACAATATAAAGTAATTGCTGCCTACAATGGATGGCGTGAAAGCGATTGGGCGCTGATATTGGGCGCATATCTTGAGGGTGCTGCCCTAGTAATACATAATTACACATACCACGATGGTATTTCATTTGATGCCATGTGTGATGTGTTACGAGCAGAGCTTCCGTGCAGATGTCACAAAGACAAATTTATTTATAAGGTGCAAGAAGCGGAGATCGCACAAGATCTGTCTGACGAAAGCGGACAGGAGAATTTTGTAAATGTAGATGATGATGCTTCTGTATTATTTAGTGGAAAACAAGAAGACCCACTACAGGACGAGCAAAGCTGCCTAGAAAGCAGTATGGAAGATGATGATGAGTACAGCAGCCAGGTGTGCAGCCCCACAGAGGAGAAGAAGGAGCCGATAGAAGTGTTCGAGAATGAACACAAGAATGAAAATGATGAATCGGGTCAGTCCATTCCATTTACTAATCTATATAGCAATGTTTCAGAGCCACAGGATGGGCATGATGATCACGATGTGGAAACCAATAAAAATAACATCGCTGGTGATCAATTTTTTGAAAATAATTTTTCGATCGATGTTTCCGAAACGAAGGAGAATGGTCATGTGGAGTTCTCGACTGAAATACAGGAGAATGTTCACTTCGTCATCGACACAAATGACAATAGTAAGGTCAATTGTGATATTGAGTTAGTTGAGGATAATGTAAAGTTATGTGCAGTGAGAGATGAAGATGCAGAAATGTTGAAGAATTCTGTACAATTTATAAACTCATTTAATTTTCCTACGGATGAGGTTGTAGTCTTTAATAGTAGTGATTTTATAATACATAAAGTAGATGTTCCAATATTAGAAAATGTTTATTTAAAATGTGCTGCAATCAATAAAAGAAAAGCACGCAGGAAGAAAAGAATTCCATTTGTCAAAAAAGCTAGAACTAAAAGATTAATTCCAAAAAGTTTATTTCCAAAAAGTATTTCAATTATTTATTTTATAAAAACATTTTCTATAAACAAACAACATTTTATAAAGAAGTTTACATTTTCAAAATATAAATTTAGAAAAAGAAAGTTTAGAGATAAAAACCTTTAAAACTTTTTCATAACAGTATGTAAACGTTTGTTGTTTTCTTTTTATTATTGTCATTTATCTTGTCATGTCAATGTAAATATGTCAGCTAGATGTAAACATCATTTAGTGCATTATTTTAGTTTGGATAATATGTTATAATTTATTAATATGTGTTCATTTGTATTTTTTGCATAAATGCTGAGAAAAAAAACATCGGACGTGGCCGGGAGTGTGTGAGGTGCCTCACCTCTCATCTCAGAGGCATGTGAGGTGTGACCTCGCAGCTCTAAGGGGCCCAAGGGAGGAGGAACATATCGTCGTCTTCAATGTTTTGTTTCGATTAGGCTGGGATAGCATGGACGTACTCCAGTATAGTTTGTCGCGAGTTATGGGAGGAAATAATTTTTGAAAACTGTGGTCACTCCTAGAGGGGGGGTGACAGACACTCAGCTTAAGTTGAAACCAACTTTGCTAACGGGGCATAGCCTTCGCAAAGTGTGTTTGGTTGACACTTTTGGTTCAACTTATGTTTGAGGACGCACAGTTTTGTCAGTAAAGACTGATATTTTTATAGAGTTAGAATTTTTGAGAACGGAGTAGGAGTTTGAAGTTTTACTCTGGAGTACGGGCCGTATAATAGGATTTCTTCGATGAACCCTGGCCTCTTAAACTTTTCCCTCCCTCTGGCTCGATACCGTCCGATGGGGTTAAAAGAGTTCGATGTTAAGATCCTTAAATTTTTTAAGCCTCTTTCAGGCTGATGTGAACTCTCACATCAATTGTTTTCATTAGGAGGCCGCGTCGCGTCCTTTGCGCCGGTTTTGGCGTGACGAGGTTTAAGCATGACGAAGTTAGTTTGTATGAGTGTACATTGGCACTTGTAAGAGTTAACTTACATGACACTTAACATAG
Organism: Hydraecia micacea; assembly: GCA_914767645.1. Taxonomy (NCBI): domain Eukaryota; kingdom Metazoa; phylum Arthropoda; class Insecta; order Lepidoptera; family Noctuidae; genus Hydraecia; species Hydraecia micacea. Next base: position 5,365,455 of record OU611779.1, on the reverse strand, counting down.
TGTTGGATTCGTTCGTCCTGACTTAAGCTTTCTCTTGCAAGAGACGGACCTTACCATGTAAATTTAATTTCCGGCGTTAGGTAAGATTACGGTTAGGATAGGTAGGAAGAGCTTGGATGTCCGAACATGGCGAATAAAAGTCTTGTTTGGTAGTTGTGCTATGCCAATCCTTTTATTCGAAGGTGGGCGTAGCTGATGTAGAGACTGGGACCTCCTTCTTAAGACTGGCTGGTAATAATTTGATGACGTGTTCCAGTCGGGCATTCAAGCGTGTGTCAAATAGATTATGATGGTGTCTTTTCCTAGATAAAAGGGATAATTTTAATTAATATTGAGAAAAGACTAAATAATATCAATAATGAAATCCATATAGGAGTTTCATTTTAATAAATAAGCTCCCATCTGAGTTACGTCACTATAGTACCTACCTACTAACTATTCAAAGATGTTTTGAACATAAACTGCGTTATGGATTCAAAAGTAATTACCGGCGCTTCTCGGATGCGTCGAGAGCCGAGCGTTTACCGCGCCTGACATTCGATTAAGAATTTATACTCGGCAAAGCAAAATAAACGCGAGGTGAGTTCCTTGTCACTCGTAGTCAGTCGCCGCATGGGTTTAATGATAGGAAGGTGCTAAATACTAGTTTACTCGTTTCTTTTGGCGTGGGAAGGTCTAAATAGGAACCAGGCTGTTAATTAACAAGCTCAACACGTCTATAATCAGCGAAGGTTTAGGCAGAGGTGTAGGTACCTATATAGTACTTAGTTGCACTCCATATTTCGCCAGTTATATTAAAGTCTTGAAATCGTAAACAATACGAATCCATTTCATTGAAGTGTTTATCCGCGTAAAATTCGATGTTCTTTTTATTATTTCGCCTCGAGCATTCCGCGGTCGAAGCGCGGAGGCGCTGAAATTATTGTTCGAACACCGTATCATTTCTATTAAGTTACTAAATTGAGCAAAATGGGATTTGGCGTTTTATATAATTTGGGATATAGCTGCAGTGAAGCGAATGAGCAAAGCCATCATCCCTTTCTAAACCCACGTGTTGGTTTTCTTTTACCACTGTACACGGAAATAGGAGCCAAACTTGTAACAGAACAAAAACTGTACTGTACCTACTCCTATTATTAAAGGTACCTGCCTACTTAATTATAATCGGAGTAGAGAATAGGTTGCATTAAAGTTCGTCGATTATATCAATGGGCTTGATTTCATTTGTTCTTTTCAAACTATAAGTCTGTTTGGTCCCATAGTAAAAGTTGTTTGTTATCATGAGTAGGTACAATCACGTGTTTAGGTATCGGTCACTAATTACCAGTCACCCTATATATAAGTACCAAAATTTTTTTTAGGAATTTAGGAGTCGTTCCGGGTTACGTCATTATGTAAGTACCTAAAGTTTACGGGATATATTAATTAGATACCTACCTGATAGACGATAATGGATACGTACTAGATATCTAAGTAGGTACCTATACTAATACCGAGAAGGAGCACAAAATCGGATTCCAAATCACAAATTGGAATATCGCAAAATGCACTACTTAGGTAATTGAAAGCTTGCTGAAAATTCCCGCTATAAAGCTTTCAGTTTACTGTTACAATAATGTTAAAGTAAACTCGAAATTCTGAGAAAGTATCTATGAATGCATTCCCGAATCTGTTTGTGAAATAATTCCTGTACGTAAAATAAATACAGAGAATTGAACATATTATTTTGATGCTAGAAAATAAGGCAAAATGTGGAGGATACCTTTTGAAACTAACGAGCTCAGACATGATATTGTGAAGTATCATTATCTAGTTTCAATAAACAACATGGAACTCCGCTTATATTTTTTATTCTTTCAGAAGTTACTTAGGTTGAAAATTCTTTGTTGTCTAGGTAGGTAAGTAATTGGGTACCTACCTACTAAGTTACTGTATTACCCAAGTAGTATATACGATGATGGTAATTGAATCTTTCAACTAAGACCCTTTGCACGTACCTACGGCACGGTTTCTTTACGGTACGGCGTATAAACCGCGCCGTAGAAAAAACGTGTCCGTCAGTCAACAAGCTTCCATAGTGATCCATACAACACACGAACCGTGCCTATAGATAGTGCAATCCACGAAGACGCGCCCCCACTCTTCTTCCTAATCTCTTACACTACAAGTGTGCAACATTCCGCTAGTGTTTTAGTTTTTTCGATACACACTAATTACTTATTACTTAGTGGGTGATTAGCGTGTATCGAAAAAACAAAACAATAGCGGAATTAACTGGCGATATTACGATTAAGAAAAAGAGTGGGGCGCGTCTTCGTGGATTGCACTATCTGTACACACGGCGAATAAACCGTAGTTTTTTACGGCAAGAAAAACGTGTGTGTAGAAAGGGCCTTAGTCACCAGCCGGTCGATTCTGTAAAGATCTCACTGTGAAGACTTGCGTGGATTGAGTCAGTGTCATCCCACTCATAGGTACAGACACCAGCACATCAACCTACTACAATCTGTTAAATTTCTTTAATAGATTTTCAACTTTATCGCTAAAGCATAAGGTAGAAAGTTGATTGGGAAAATTTGACAGTTTCGGGTAGCTTGATGTGCTGGCGTCTGTACCTACTAGGGATTGACCAAGCATTACAATCATAATCGAGATTTTAATAATCATCAAGTCAGTCAGAATATGTTATCATTGGTTATCATTAGTTATTACAAAATATAGGTAGGTATGTTACCTAGGTACTTATGTAATTTTAGTTATTTAGATAATTCTATATCGAATTGCTGATTACTTTAAGCACCAGTTAAAAAAAGGGTGAATATTTTAAATTTTAAAATCGTTCCAATTTACGTTAGGTTTGGTACCTACTTCGCGTGTTTGTTCTAAGTCCTAAGTTCTGGGAAGCCGGACGTGTTCCTATAAAATGCCAACGGATTGTGCTCACTGCTATCTGATCCAATATTGTACCGGCTGATAGAGACGTGCGTGGGGTGATTTCTATTTGAGGACTTTCTCACGAACACAATAGCTTCCACGAGACGGTTGCTTTTGTTTTTCTTACCTAGAAAATCACCTTATACGATCGTTCTATTGGCCAGAAGCCGGAGTAGTGAACCTTTTTATAACATGAGATGAGGTCGTAATTTGTGATCAAGTTGTCATGCTTGTCGGTTTTTGAGGTTTTAATTGGCTTTGAAATTAATAAGTCTTGGATAAATTAATAGTTAAAACAGAAAAACAAAACTCATTTAAGTAGGTACATTAAATTAGGCTGAGAATCAGCACGTCTTTTTGAACAACAAAATTACATGACAGTCCCCCAAGACCCTTCTGTAAACGACCTTCTATCTTCTATAGGTACGAGTACCATTGTGGAGATGTAAAGTGAAATTGAACATCAGCGCTAATATCTACACGTTACGAAATAATAATGTGGTGTTTAATACACCACATAAGTATTATTATATTGTCTCGTAACGTCGCGAACATCGATAAATTTCTCCACTCAGCAAACTATGATTATTCCTAATGATTTGATGAGGACCCTTACCTTCATTGTTATGTCTAACATTGGTTACCTAATTGGGTAAATGATATAATACTTTACAAAGTAAGTAAGTATGTAAATATTCATGTCATTGTAGGTATAGGCCGCATAAATTACTCAAACTGCCAGATCTTGATTAAAACTAACTGAGAAAAAAACATACCTACATACTTATACCTATACAGGGTTATTGGAAAAACACCAATAACTTCTTAAGAGGTCATTGTACTCATCATTATGAACAACATTTACTATGGGGCCAAACATGAAATCGCGAAAAAAAAACAGCTGTTTCCTACATTTATGTTCGTACGAGTACCTATAACTCGTCAAAATGTAGGGAACAGCTGTTTTTTTTTGCGATGTCATGTTTGGTCCCATAGTAAAAGTTGTTCATAATGGTGAGCACAATGACCTCTTAAGAGGTTGTTGGTGTTTTTCCAATAACCCTGTATAATTGGGTATGTATAAACCAATGTGCAGTTGAAGTCCTTGATTGATAAACATTAAAAAAGACTCTTTAACCAGTAGTAAATAAATTCAAACTACCGATAGTTACCTACCTATGTAAATAGGTAGTAGGTAAGTTCCATCCACACTGAAATAACTTCGCCACTGCAGGCACGAACGCGTGATGTCCGGCGGTGGCGTGAATTCGTGCGTTGGACACAATTCATTTTTGCTGTATTGTATACCGTTTCATGAATACGTAACTTCGTTTCAGAAGCTTTTAAAATGTAAACCTTTAAGCAAAACAGTTTTATGTTTGCAACGCTATTGATTTTACTTATATTTTATTGATTGAATTCACTATTGTTCTTGCTTTTTATATCGACTGTAAAAATAGAAAGACTCGGAATGTTTTTTTTAGGGTTATACCCCGGTGGAAATAGAATAGAATACTCTTTATTATGTACAGTCAATAAAAGAGATAAGTATGCGAGATCGTCGGATAAGAAACCGATGGATGTTCTCGAATAAAATTTAATTTTAGTAATAGAAAACAAACAGCTCTTTTATCAAATTAAATTTCAGTCGACAACATCCATCGATTTCTTACTAAACTTCAACTGTATCCGATCATCCTGCATACTTATCTCTTTTGTTGACTGCACACCATATAAATTACAGAAATAAATATAGAAACAATGGGTGACATAATGGGTGGAAATCCTCTATGGATGTTGTAGTAGGCCTTCTTAAAGGAAATAAAAGGTTTTTCTCCCGATAAATAATCATGAGAATTACAACTGCAGCTTAATTGCCACTTTTAATCACAATCTGAAAGATTTTGAATATAATTTCATTGCTTCATACCTATGTTTGAAAAATTCGTCTGCTTAACAATGAAAATAACGCAATGAATGTTGTTGGACTGTCAAAATTAAAGGGATTGATATTGTAAGTGTGTTACGCAATTATCCCTATAGCTTTTTATAGCAGTGAACGTACAGTCAACAAAAGAGATAAGTATGCAGGATCGTCGGATATAGTTGAAGTTTAGTAAGAAACCGATGGATATTGTTGACTGAAATTTAATTTGATAAATGAGCTGTTTGTTTTTTATTAATAAAATAAAATTTTTATTCGAGAATATCCGTCGGTTTCTTACTAAACTTCAACTATATCCGACGATCCTGCATACTTATCTCTTTTGTTGACTGTACCTAAATCGCTTTCGATAATAAGTACATTACATTGAATGATTTAGTTTTCGGACAATAGGTATATACCAGCTAAGTACTATCAAACTAAGTACAGTTCTGCTTATCTCCTTGAATCTATCGAAATAGTATCTTCGTGTAATCAAAATATCCATCAGGCAATGTAAATCTGGCTCAAACTTAGATTATGCTGGGAGATTCATCGTTACCTGGCCAAGTGGTAAACTCAAATCTGTCAAGATCTATTAATCATGGAAGTTGTGCAGTGCAATCGAAGTTTGCATAGTACAGACGCCAGCACATCAAGCTACCCGAAACTGTCAAATTTTCCCAATCAACTTTGAACCTTATGCTTTAGTAATAAAGTTGAAAATCTATTAAAGAAATTTGACAGATTGTAGTAGGTTGATGTGCTGGCGTCTGTACCTAATAGGAAGAAATTCTGAAAAGGTAGGAAGTTTTAAAGGGCAGCTCAATAAGAGTAGACCTATTGTGCAATTTTAGTGAGGTATTTCAACTCCACTTTTTTTATTGCTGATTGCTCTTGACCTCCATTACGAAAGAGATGATGGAAAGCAAAGGATGAGGTGTATGTTACATAGCAACACTACCGGCCTCGGTAGTCTATGGAAAAGAGGGGTTGTCTATGTTCGTAGGACACGGACGTCCGGATCCGGTCTGTCGGTAAGGGATCGCGGGACAGAGGCGATGCGCCCAGCTATGGTTTCCCTGTTACCCTGTCTAAAGTTACAATAAACTCATATGATTATCATCAGTCGTATTATTGTGGTTCAGCCTCAAGACATAACATAACAGTGTATGATGGAACGAGCGTGCCCAGAACATGCCTAAGGCACTGGGACTCCCACGCATCGACGAAACATAGCAGGCTGCTTGATGCCGGACTCCGGTGGGAGGGTGAGTGGTCGCAAACCAGGCGGGCGTTAGACCCTAAAATCTGAGGCGGTACGAACTTCGCCGGGTCAGCTAGTAAATAAATAAATAAAGCTTACCACAGCTTATGATACTGGCTGGAAATTAGTGCCTCATTTCATTTAGGTATACTTATATGTACCTATGTATTAACTTATACTGAATCCAGCGTCATGCTTACAAAATACATACGTAAGGAAAGTAGATAAGTCTATACAGTAATGCGAATAGTTTCCAAAGTTCCGTTGACTAAACGCAATCAAATCCCACATTGGTCGTAAAATTGTGCTTCATTTCGACAGACGGACCATTTTCCTATGAACGTCTAACTTTATGGGTAGGTATTAGTAAATGAGAAAAGTTAAAACCTGAGTATGCGCGATGAATGTTTACTAAATGTGGTAACCATATTAATATGATGTGCTACAAATACGACTAACTCCGCTGGGTTAGAATTTTATAGTGTATTTTATGCCTTTGTAGAGGATGTAAGTATTACGTCGCAGATTGATTGTGGAATCCACTGTTTTACATAACCGCTAGCTGTTTTACAAAACAGCTAGATATGTTATGTAAACAGCTGAACGACGACCAACATTTTCAAATAATTGAATGTATTTTAATTCTCCAATGGTATTTAGTAATGACATAAAACAATCCCATCCTCATTAAAACTATAAGTATAAAATTCCAACATAGGTACGAGTACCTACACCAAAACTTCATAATGATCAAAATAAGCTTGTATGAAACAGTGCCACGACGTAGAATGTTACTGTAATATTGTGGTAGGGAGAAGTAATAGAATTTACTCTCAGTCTCGATAATGTCAATCTCCAAAGATTTATGGTGTGACATTCAGAATTTCATTATAACTTTCTTTTCAGAGGTTTAGAAATATTTTTTTTCTTTGCAGTGGTGTGCTCGTGTAGACCGTATATTCATTCAAGTATTTACTTGAGTTTCATACTTTAATGAAACAATAATAAAGCTTTGTGTGTGAGATGGATTGTAAGAGAAAGATTAAAATAATAAAGCGGAGAGTTGTAAATCGTGTACGTGTATGGTGTATTCCACAGGGCACCTTGTGTCTGTCTATCAAAAAGTACTCTGTGCCTTGTGTATTCATTCCAAAGAAGACTAAGGCCGCTTTCACATTTAGGCGACTTTATAGTATACCTACTTATGACATTCAGTTTGTTGTTCCATAACTTGAAAATTATCTCAAATTCTTAATTCAAATATAAGTAGGTACTCGTACTACAGGCTAGTTTTTATTTCAGATTTTTATAACTACTTACACAAACTATACCTATAACTACATTATTATAGATTTTATAATAACTACTTACCTATCTACGAGTACCTACATAGAAAATGAATACAATCACATGGAACATCAATCAATATACGTAGGAATAAGTATGATCCCATGGGAAAACTTCTACTTTTTATTTTAGTTTAACGATTGCCATATACTTGAGTTTTCAGTGCAGTGCGTTCTCGAGTCGGAGTTTACTCATAAAAGTCCAATTTGCTGTGAAAACCCGATCGCGGTCGCCGCCGTGCACTCCTGTAGTCCAGGAGCTAGGAATAACCGATATTCATATTTATATTGTTGGTGTCATGGCGGTATAGATGAAGATGGTAAAACCACGATGGGGGTGACCAATGGAAAGGCGGTTTCTTGGGTGGGGAAGGTGGCATAATGTGGACTTCGTAGGAAATTGAAAAGCAAATGTGAAAATTGTTTTTATATAAGTACCTAAGTACCTAAATTGTAAGTTTCGTGAGGGACATTGACAAACATCTTGAAAAATTAATGACTTTGACTGTGTACGCCTCCTTCTCTGTCTTTATGTTGTATGGAAACGCCTGCGCCAGACGTTCTTCAAAATGACACTAATATATTTTTTGTGCCTGTCTAAGATTTTATCTAGGTACTTATTTCAGCTATTTGAACTTGCAACCTGGTCGCGTTTTGTTTTTCTGCATGTGCAACTCCGGAATAAATACGAGACAGAAAAACGACTGTAAAAAATTGATCATTGATAAATTATTAAAAAAAGACATCACGCCGCATTTACCCCGAGGGGTTTGGCAGAGGGAACTTTTAGTGAATTCACAAATTCAAGTAAAATCACTTTTCAGACATTTCATAGAATATTATACAACAGCATGTAAAAAAACTAAATAGTAAACAAGAAACTACTTACCCGCTTTTCTAAAACTCCTTTAGGAAGTGTCAGATACACAAAGCGTTGCGGTGATGCTTGTTAAGTGTTGATAACAATTAGTTCGAATATTCTGATTTTAATAAAGGTTTGCTTCCTGGAATAGGGTACTTATCAAACATTGATTATTATAGATTTAAAAAGCCCTGCTGCCTAAAACCACGAAGCCACAATTTAGCGAAACTAAACAAACTAAACGAATTTAAAACATCGATCTGTTTCTGTCAAACGTTTGAAGGTGAGGAGACAGGATGATATTTTGTATAGGTAATGTATAGTGCTAAACGCATTAAGTGATTTACGGTGCAAACATGTCTAGGTATGTTTTTTAATGTAGTATCTGGAAACAGGCTCAAAATAACCATGCAATGACCAGAGTTTATTTATCAATGGGCAATTTTAAACCAATTGCGTATCCAGGTTCACAAAAGCTTTAAAATTAATAAGGACCACGTAATTTGCCGCCATAAAAATCCCAAACGATGTCCTAGGAAGCTGTACAAAATACCAACATTTTTAAATTAAGCTCCAACAAAAAGTACTAATGACTTGACCTAATTTGTTTGAGCTCTTCAATTGAAAGTTTTGATTTAAAGAGCGTAAATTAATATAATTTTTTTACGAAATTTTTATTCAAGCGAATTATTAGGAATATAAGAATCTAGACAGACACTACTAATGTCGTGTTCCCACAGCTCGTTAACTGATGGGCTGCACCAGGCGTTTGGTGCGGCCCATCAGTTCAACGTTCAAAGTTCATCAGAAATAAAGGAGTCTGGACTAGAATAAAGGCTCCCAAAAGGCAGACAGGCGCAACGCGACTCTAGTAAAACAATTTCTATGAAAACCTTATGGAAATTGCTCTACCTGAATCGCGTCGCACCGTCCGTCATGTCGGGTATGTCCGCGGGAGCCATTATACTGCAGTCTGGTGGCAGAAGTAGTTAGATATTGTGGTAGCATACTTCCTCAGGCGAGCTCTTTCACAAAAATCTCTACCACTTCTCAACATTGGTAGTGTATATATCGCAGCCAACTGGTTTAATTAGCCGTTTAGCTAACCGACTAGCCTTTGGCCGTTCAACTAACGACATGAATGATATTCAATTATAGTTTAGGTTGGAATTGTAACCAAATACGCTCGAACCGAATTGGTCGCAGTAACTAAGCCAGGGCACCCCGACCAAATGGGTTAGGTTTGGTTAGAACTGTGAACAACCGCGTGCGAGCCGAGAGAGCGAAGCGAGGCGAGCACTACATCCAAAGGTTAGGGGCTAATTTAACCAGTTGGCTGCGACATATACTTTAGTTAATACGAGTCATAACTGTCGTATTTAACCAATCAAACTAAAACAGCTATACAGAAAAAAAAATGTCTGTCATCATAACAAAACACTCGGATCATTTATTCAGGTGTTCCCATCAAAGTTTTTTTTGCCCCTTCATAAACAGAAATAAAGTAGCTACAGGAGATCCAAATAATTGTGACTATAATCGTTCAAATAAATATGTTTTGTCCAACTTTTTGAAGAGTTGGTCATCCCTTTCCATTAAAACCTACCAACATGTCTTGTGATATTTATTTTGTTCGAACATTTTGTGTCTAATGTTATTTTGTTGTTTTGTTTACAGACAATTGCGAATTTGTGAGGATTGGACATTTTGAGCCCACTGGACATTTTGCGAATTGGACATAATGCGCCCAAAGGAAATGGCGACACTAGAGATGTTTCGAACATTATAAGCATTTTGTTTTTCAGCATATTGTGTCTGCATTTGTCTTTCAAGATTTATTACATTCTTACGTGGTCCGACCCCAAAACAATGCTTTATTTATTTATGCACAATTTAAAAATTACAATATTATGTGTATTTCATGTAACTGCATTATGGTATATAGCTATATCCCTAGAGATTTAACTATAAATCACGGCTTTAACCATCTTAGGTAATAGGTAATACGGGCTGGTGTCCGCAACTCCACGTCAATGCGCGTATTATGTTTACGCGCATTTAACAATCTTATTGCGGTATATATGGGTCAGTCACAAATTCACAATATCCCCGTACTACTTGATACTGTATTACAGTGGGGTATTGATGTCATGATTATGACCCATGCGATGTACCTATGTAACTTTTGACGGCTACACTACCCATCAGATTTCCATCCCCGAAAAAGTAGGTAAAACTCTTGGTAAGGACAGCTAGTCCAATTTTACTACATTTTCAATTGAAATGCGGGTACGTTTTCTACAAAAGTACGCTTCTATCAATAGCTTTTATATCATCTAGACTTTAAAAAACAGTGCACGTATCAATAAGTTTTTAATATCTTCTCACATGAACGTTGTCTGAGTGCGAAGCAGGTCTTACGTATTTATTTTTGCAACGCGTTCCCGGAATGCATTTCATTTCAGTTCGATTTTATAGACGGTACGGTACGGCAGGTTTCTGTATTTCTATCGAGCTGTTTAATAGTTCAATCAAATATATAATTATTTTGGTTGTTTTGCCAGTTGTTTACATATTGAGTTTCTAGTTGATTGAGAGTACGTTTCTGTGTGTCGTTGCTGAGTTCTGTGCTCAAAGCTGGCAATTTTTTTATTGAATGTTCTTTTCTGGGTGATTTTTCCTTGGAAAAGATGGAGTAGAGTACCGATTCTCGGTACTATTTACGATGGTTCCAAGTACTTATTATATAATCTACTAGGCTCACATCTACCTTCCTAAAATAAAATTGAAAATAACAGATTTTGTAAACTCTTACTTCAAGTAACTACGATAACTCCTGTACCCCCAAAAAAAATGATCATTAAATTAAATTATTTTTTGTTACATCACTTTTAGATACGTCAATAAGGCTCATCACATCTGCGGAGTTTCACTAGCTAAAATTTGAACATTAATAAAACGAAGGTATTTGCCTCACAAAAAGCTCAGCTTGTCCTAGACAAGCCTAAACTGTTTTGTAAGCCTGCAGCGATATTAATCATAGGAGACAATGTAGGAGGTGGGAAGAAAATCAGTTTACACTTCATTTTAGCGAAGGAAAATAGATAAATTAATATCGTTTAGCAGGTTTGCGTTGAGTCGCTAATTTAATTACAAGTAATATACTAAACTTGTTTACGACAGTCTTTACAAGCTCAAACACAATACACATTCCAAATAAACCCACTTTATATTAAGTACATTATTAAAGTAGGTAGGTACCTACAAGCAAGACCCTGCTTCACACGGGTGGAATGAAAAACATCAAGATTTCTGAAATAATATGAATCTATTACACACATAAACCTTCCGGAAAAAATGCTCTAAATGGTGGTGAAAACCGCATCAAAATCGCTTACTTAGTTTAGAAGGACAACGCGGTCACACAGACAGACCCGAAATGCGACTCTGTTTTGTTTTATACTATGTACTAGCTTTTGCCCGCGACTTCGTCCGCGTATATGTCGGTTATCGCGGACGCAGACGAAGTCGAAGTCGAATAAAAAGTAGCCTATGTCCTTTGTTGGGGTTCACACTTACCCTGTACCAAATTTCACACAAATCGGTTCAGTAGTTTAGGCGTGAAGAAAAGACAGACAGACAGAGTTACTTTCGCATTTATAATATTAGTTAGGATTAGTTAGGATTGATGATATATTATACTTCATAAAAGATAGCTTGATCTCTGCGACAGCTGTCAGTAAAATCACGCCTATGAAGTCCTGAATTCTATAATAGTACAGACAGTACCTGTCAATGTCATACTTTATGGGCATGCCGACCTAATTATTGATGGGCGATGAATCATCGTGACCACAACCTATAAACTATCGATATTTTAAATAAAAACTGGAAGAAGGTGGTAACCAAATGCAGAAAACTAATGGAAGAAGATTGGGAGCGGGACGTCCGATTTGATAATATTTGCGAACAAGAGTTTCGCTATTCAGAAACTGATTCAGATATGGATTTGGGGTGTATTCCTTTACGAGAATAAATGTATTTTATATTCAAATATTCGTTTAATTTAGTAACGTTTGTAATTAAATTAAACCCAATTAAATGTTACATTAGCATCGATAATAGTAAGAAACGTCGATAATTTCTATCGACAATTTTTTATATCGTGACAACCCTGGGAATGTCAGTTTGACTTATGTCGCAGAGATCAAGCTATCTTTTATGTAGTATAATTTATAGATGAAGAGCAGACACTACGTAGGTACTTCTTGTTCAATTCGACACGTATGTATATAATATTATTATCTATATAAATAAAAATCAATGTTTGTATGTTTGTCCTCTATGCGTTCCGAAACCATGGGTCAGATTGTGATGAAACTTTGGTAGGGTGTTCTGGGGATGCCCGTGAGGGTTCCTAATTATTAAATAATGCGAAAAAAAATCTGAGGCGGTACGAAGTTCGCGGTCAGCTATCAAACAAAAGCACATAGTTTACGAACATTCACATATTAATTGTGCAATAGGAATATTCGGAAGAAGACTTCATTGACAAAACATTTCAGCCACCTGGTTCATTACCTTAAAAAAATGCCTAAGTAAGTATGACCTAAGTAGGCGGTGCTCCAACTCCTAATTATCACAGTCCATGCACTAGGTAATCCAACACCACCAATTAGGAGTTCGATCCATGCGACAGAGCTACATTCAAACTACACACATCAAAAGTGTCTAGGGATCAACATATATTTTTGCAATAACTTTTCTCCTGATTGATATTAATTAAAATTTTCTTTAAGGATTCATCAAATAAAGTGTTTTCGTTTGTCACAGTAACGATAAACCAAGTCACCTTTGCATTAATAAAGAAATTTGCCATTTTCCTAATAAAGGGATTTTTAACATTTGAACCACTAACACAAAAGTTCGAAAAAAAGACTGAAATAACAGTTTTCTTTAAAATTTTATTGGGTAACTTAAACAATTAATAATCCGTGTTTCTACCGCGAACACTAACAACACAAGAACATCGGTTTGGCATACTCAAAATGAGTTCATCCAAATCACGCTGTGGAATGGCAGCCCATGTTCGTTGCAACAACAAAAAAAGGTCTTCTTGCGACTGGATACCCTCCATATTCGGCAGAGCTCTTCTCTGTAGCATATCCCATGCATGCTCAATCGGGTTCAAGTCTGGCGACTGAGCAGGCCAGGGCAGGACATTGATGTTAGCTGCGGCGAGAGTCTGTCTTACAACTCTTGCGGTGTGCGGTCGTGCATTATCATGCATTAACTGAAATAAGGGACCGATTTGCACTTGTAGAGGAACGATGACGTCTGATACAATCGTCTCAGCATAAATTTGAGCGTTGAGGTTGCCTCTGATCCAAATCAACTCAGTTCTTCCGCCGATCCAAATACCCGCCCATACCATGATGGTTCCACCACTATAAGGATGGACTTCCTGGCAGGATTTTAATCGCTGTTGGCGTCCAGGGGTTCTCCAGTGTCGTATACGTCTTGTATCCGGTCTCATACCAAAACGAGACTCATCAGAAAAGCACACGAAACGCCATTGTTCTTCTGCCCAATTTCTGTGTTCAAGAGCCCATTGATATCGAATCCTACGATTGTGCATTGCTATAGGTGGTACCCGTAGCGGTCTTCGGGAATGAAGGTTCACTTCATGCAAGCGGTTTCTGACTGTTTGGTCGCTAATTAAGTTCCCTGAAGAGTGATGAAGCCTCACGGCTAACATCATGGCGGTTATTGTTGGAGCTCTTCGAGTTAAGATTTGAATGTATCGGTCTTGTCTCCGTGTGGTGCAGCGATACCGTCCTCCATGGCGCTCAGCCACGGTACCAGTGCTTCGGTAACGTGTCCAAAGTCGACTGATAACACTCTGACTTGTATTCAGAGCTAAAGCCACAGTACGTTGCCGGGAACCAGCTTCTATCATTCCCACGGCTCTGAGCATTTCTTCCCTGCTTAAATGACGTCGCCGCTCCATAATAACGTTAGTTTTAATCAGTAGTAGGGAAACAGTAGCACTAATAATGTCTTCAATGCGTTGTATGTTTTTATAGGGAAAATATTGACAGCTGATTTTCATCTTTTACTCGAATTTGATTCACAGTTCCTGATTCAAATTATGAAATGCACCAAAAAGGATCCATATAAATTTATAAAATCATAAATTTATTACAAAGCCACATCTCAATCTCAAGAAATCCGCATAAAAATGCTTGATCCCTAGACACTTTTGATGTGTGTATCTAGCTAGTTTACTATAGATAGTTGTCTAACATCGGGGACCGACAGGAGAGCGACGTGGGCGAAATAGCAAGATTTATTCTAGGAACAAAAATAAAAGTATATATTTGCCTGCATACCAAACTCTTTGTTCAACTGTACTTTGTGAACCATTTCTTTAGTTTACTTTCACAAGTTGGGCGGGAAAGAACCAGCAAAACTATGAAACACTTTCTTATATAAACATTCAGATCTTTTAATCTTTACGATGGAGTTTATGCCGAGTTACTATTTGTGGCGATCTGATAATTAAAGAAGCGCGTGAAGTGAATCCAGCTCGGGGATTTGTAAAACATTAGTCGTTGTTTGTAAAAAAAAACCTCAAGAACTATGTATTAGAATAAGACTTCATCGACAAAACATTTCAGCTCTCTGATAAATTTTCTTAAAAAAATGCATGGGTACTAGCATAGATGTAAGTTACAAGTGAATTACCTAAGTAGGCGGTGCACCAACTCCTAATTATCACAGTCCATGCACTAGGTAATCCGACACCACTAATTAGGAGTTCGATCCATGCGACACAGCTTCATTCATACTATAAGCTAGTCTACTATACCTATCTAGCAGTCTACGTTGGGCGACCGACAGGAGAGCGACGTGGGCGAAATAGCAAGACTTATTCTAGAATCAAAAATAAAATTAAACAAGATCATCAAATGGCAATAAAAACGGATATTGCTGTTTTAGGGGCCCGTAAGATGTTTTTTTCATGTTTTGTATAAATTATATTTATGGCATGGTAAGTTGACCAGCACCCTAATTGTGTAGCAGACTATCAATCACAATCTGAATGATTTTGAAGGATATTGCTAATCCATTGCTTTCCATTGCAAACTTCGTTTTGCATTTGATAGCCCAATTCTTGAGGAAGACTATAGGCTAACATCACGCTAGGGCCCTTTGGAGCCGAGCAAAAAGAATGCTAAGCGAAAATAAGTAACATCGCGGGCAGGCGATGCGATGCGACGGTTGGGTCGGGGGAGCACGACATTTTAAGCGGACGAAGTCGTGAGCAGAAGCTAGTAAAGTATAAATCATTCCCACCAAAATGCGTGCTACCATTGTGAGAAAAAAATCTATAAACAGACAACCAATCACGCTGTCACGTAGCGAGAATTTTCAGTAAAACTTCTCCAAATAAAAAGTTTTGTTATTGGAACTCCATCCAAAAAAAACTTGAAACTCGTGCGTTGCTCCGCATATACAAGCGAATTTGTAAAAAATACTTGTTCGATATTCCGAATTATTACCTACCTCTAGTTGAAATTTTCTACTTTTTGTTCATAGTTGAGTTTTTGTTTATGATTTTTGCGGTACGGGGTTTTGATTTTCGTATTCTTTTTGGAAATATAATTTAAGTAGGTTACTAAAGGCGGGTCGCATACGCACCACGCGACGGGGCATAGGAAACGGAGCCAAAGAACCCGCGCGGATGCGCGTTTTTGTCGAATTTGTATGTAAAAATCACGAGCAGGGGCGTTATCTGCGACCCGTCTAACACCAGCTTTGCCTGGCAGTGAGACGGTATAGGTAGACAAAAACGTACCTTAGGGAAATTATAATGTTAAAATAAATTATAATGCAAAAATGTAAGGAACCTTCAATGCACCGCGTCATTTTCTGAATACATTTTTAATTCAAATCGCGATCGTGCCGTCCGCCGGCGGTGGAGACAAAAATAAAAATAAGTTCTAGAATATTATAAAAAGAAAGTGTAAGAGGTGAATGCCGAGAAGTTGCACAGCTAGGGTTGCCTATTAAACTTGATAAGGGCTTGCTAGATAAAAGCAATATTCTGCAAGTGCAACACTAATAAACCCACACCTCCTTATTACAAAGCGTGGTTTGATGATAATCTTGGGCTCTGGTCTAATATTTGACAGACAAGCTAGGAAAGTGTTAAAATAAAGACGATAAGTACTAAAATGATGGCCTGCAGTATTTCGGCTTTAAAACTGCATAAAAACTTTTTCTTTGACTCATCATTATTTTGATGTTATAGGCCTTTGTGGCTGACATGGAATTGTACGGTGGGTTGATGTAGGAGTCCGGGAGTGTCGTACACCTTGTTGGTTTAGTCAAATTGGTACCGGGAGTGGGGTGAAAATTATCGCAAATGTTGTTGTGTAGATCAACAAGTAGGTGCCGCGATGAAGTTTCCTTTAGTAGAAGAAGAACAAGAACAAGTATCCGTCGAGAACAGAAATCAATATCCGGGCAGAACGTCGCCTAAATAGTATCAGATAAATCAAACAGTTTTATCCATAGATATAAGTTTTTTTACATTTCTATGGTTTTATCTGTGTAGGCTTTCAAAGGGCAAATAAATGACGTCAACTCGATTAATTTTAGAATTAAAAGTAAATCATGGGCTGGTATCAAAATCAAGATTGCTAGAATGTTCTTGAATCAACGTGTCTAGTTGAAACATTCCAGTGGAACAAGGCGACGTTTGCGAGTACTAGAATGTTCCACTTAACTTAATTGGTTCTTTGAATTTGTGAGAAGCTCTTAGATTTAAATAGGACTATGTGGAAATAGATCTGCTATGATTAAATTGACTTTAAGTCTATTTGTAATGAGAATTTAGTAATAAACTTAGATAATCATTGGGCCTTTGATATGAAAATTAATAATTATTTTTTGCAGCTATACTAAAAATGAGAATGTACAGACGCCAGCACATCAAGCTACTACAACCTGTTAAATTTCTTTAATAGATTTTCAACTTTATCACTAAAGCATAAGGTTTAAGGTTGATTGGGAAAATTTGACAGTTTCGGGTAGCTTGATGTGCTGGCGTCTGTACTTTATAACATATTTAAGCATGTCACTCACTGATATTAAAAGCACCACTTACATCAAGCTAATGTTTATACTCTCTGAAAACATTCTATAATTTGTTGACGTAACTCCGGGATTTACTCGCAGGATTCACTGAAATTCAAGCACCAAAATCCGCACAGTAAAGACCTGTTGACATCAAGGATATAGCACGTTTTGGCGAGCGTTACTACTAGTCAACGCAGCGATGCGTGATGGTACAATCCGCCATGACAGCGCCGCGACGTTAAATGGGTGACAACACTAAAGCGCCACTGAATGCTGGCAACACTTTGACAGATCCAAAATGCACACCGGGAGTAGACGTTAGAAGTTTCAATACAGGGGAATGAGCATAGTATGTAGCATAGCATATTAGCCTATAATGTTCCCACTGCTGGGATACAGGTCTCCTCTCGGTGAGAGGGAGTGGGCCGTAATCCTCCACGCGGGCCCAGTGTATGGGTTGGTAGATGTGACATGACTTCGAATTTTTGGTTCTAGAACATGCCGGTTTCCTCACGATGTTTTCCTTCACCGTTTTGAGAGCAATGGTGATGAAATAATTTACACAAAGTAAAGCGCCTGTCTGGGCTCGAACCTACGACCCACAACTCGTAAGTCACGGCCGTTACCACTGCGCCACCACTGCTTACTGGTGTTGAGCAGTGGTGGCCCATATTGTGTAGTTTATCGCAATTCAATCGCTGACATGAGTGGTGTTACCGTGTTGCACAATACAATGCCGCTCATAAATACATAACGGCCCCTTCTGAAGTGTGACCGGGCAAGTTGCGCTGTCGCTGCACTTGCCCCAGGCTAGGCCTACATCGCCCCCCATCGAACGTGCCCATATTGTCGGGCACCATATTATACCGCAGGACTTTAAGGGCCATGCCCTTAACGGGCCTTGCTCGCCCCCTGACTGCGACAATCCACATGGATGTAGTTCATACACATTTACGTAATCGTCCATAAACATTGGACATTGGGTTTAAGGAAAAGTTCTTTTGTCGCTTAAACTTGATAGGGTCTCCTTCTAAAGTTGTGATATTCCCCATTTAATTCCTCCTAATCCTACTATTCATTTACAAGGACTCCGGAAATTTATAATTTGTGATAATAAATTCCTGCCGTCTGCGTACCGACAAACACTTTGACGTGAAAATGAAATAATTGGAATACGTTTTATCGACTTTGGAGAGTTAACTGGTTCGACTGTGATGACACCTTTTGATTACACTTGTTTGTGATTGTTGAAAGCTTTCTTTAATCCATGGATAATAATGTTCACTTTCGAAACAGCCGCCCGGGTCGATCGATCAGGTTAAGCTGCGCTTGCCGCGGTCGGTCCGTGGATGGGTGGCCAGCTTTACACACCGAGACCCCTCCGTGCCGCGGGAAGCACTTTAAGCCGTTGGTCACGGCTGTCATTCTTGAATCTTAGACAGTCGTTACGGAACGTCGTCAGAAGCCTGAAAGTCTGACAACAATTACATTACCCAGTAACTGGGTTGTGGAGATCAGATAGGCACGTGCTCCATGTAAAGTACTGGTAATCGGCTGCATCTGTTTAGACTGGAAGCCGATCCCAACATAGTTAGAATAAGGCTAGGCAAGTAGGTAGATTGACTTTCGAGATGCGTTATTACGTTTCATAAATTGATTTGTATTTCCTATTTGAGGGAACGTCAGTTAGTCAGTCGATCAGAATGCCATGGGGTGATGGTCTCAGAGCAAGGAAATTTTGGATAGTAAGCATCGTACAGTCACGAACATAAATCTATTACTATGAACAGCTCGCCAATAATATCTGATTTCATGATTCATCCATTAATAATGATGTAACGGCAAATGTAATGTAAGTGTCTGACGCGACAACCGACGCCAAAATACAGGGTGGCATAGATTCAGTGGCATGGTTTCTATAGATTCAGAATAAGATTCTGGAGCAACCTGTGTTGAAATTTTTCGATAAAAAACAGCTGTTTCCTACTAAAGCGCGGTCAAAATGCAACAAACAGCATTTTTTTTTATTTTTAGTTATAAATTATCTAACAAAAATCGAACAGCTTGTTTGTATAGGATGCTGCATCGGCTTCAAAAAGATATGTCACCTCTTAGATTGCTGAGAACTGAGCCGATGTCAACTATTCTGCCATGGACTAATGAAATCCTGGTCAAGCAGAAGTTCCACCAAACAGATAAAGTACATCGCACTGCAAATTTTACCATGTAATCGATCCAATTCCGATTCTCAAGTAAACAAAGTTCCAATCTCCTCTTCAGAACTTGATCTTGCAGCTCCAGATTCGAAACTCAAAGATTGTATGTAGGTACCCTATAATACATCTCAGATTGTTGGTCCATTTCTTACCGACTACCAAGTACACTCGGACAAAGAGATTGGTTACTGGTTGCAAATCAGAAATCAAACGGGTACGTAGACGCGGGCAACACATAGTTTGCCTATGTATGTGGATGTGAGCCTTGTGCAGCGTCTTCATACAAAATGTAACAATATCTATCTATATACTAATAATAAAGCTGAAGTTTGTTTGTTTGAACGCGCTAGTCTCTGGAGCTACCAATTGGATTTAAAAATGTATTTTTGTATTTGATAACCCAATTTTTCAGAAAGACTATAAGTTATTTAACATCGCTCTCGGAGCCCCCTTAGGAGCCAAGAACATTGATGTAAGAGCGGTGAGTAGTCGAGTTTGTTACATCACTTGAACAAGTGTGTCTTACAAATAGAAATATATTATGCGCACAATTAATGAATTGTGGCGGTCTCTCTCGCTTTTCGAATCGATGGTACAACAATCGTCTAGTTAACTAGGTTACTTTGGCCCAGTTGGTGGCCAAGTTGTCGCGGCTTCATTCTTAACTTTGGACACTCCAACACATCGTCTGATCAGAAACACCACACTCGCACTGGGTGTCAAAAGGACATTATAATCGCCGATTTTGCCAGATTGTGTTTGAAGTGGCTTTTGCAGTGTAAAGTCGAAAGATATTATATACTTTTGCCTGCATACCAAACTCTTTATTCAACTGTACTTTTGTGACCCATTTCTTCAGTTTACTCTCACAAGTTGCGCGGGAAAGAACCAGCTGAAACTATGAAACACTTTCTTAGATAAACACTGATATCTTTTAATCTTTACGATGTAGTTTATGCAGAGTTAGTATTTGTGGCGATCTGATAATTAAAGAAGCGCGTGAAGTGAATCTAGCATGGTGATTTCGCTTCATTAATACAATAGTTGTTATTTATTTTGGACTAGTTGCTGTTTTCTTTCGCCTAAATAGGTTGCGAGTGTTGCTGTAAAAGCTAGATTCTTAGTCGTTTCTGCGATGTTTTGAGAAATTAAAAATGATTTTCTAGGGATTGCTACGAATTACTCGGGCTTTATTTCACAGACATTTGGTTACAGCAGTAATTTTTTTAAAAGATTCTACAACCAATGCGAGCTATGAACTAAGGTACCTTTTTGGGAAACATTCGTTTCACGATGGCTATCTTATTACACGAGCAATAACAAAATTCCTGTGAGTAAATCGCAAATCTGTGTGATTTTAACAATGTGCGATAGGTGTTGATTAGTAGAAATTGTCACGTAAGGAAAAAGCGTTATGTGTCCCCTCCATGCGACTTCTCCCTGTCTCTTTCTATTATATACGAGTGTGTGTGTGTGTATCAAGTATTGCGTTAGGAATTTCGTTCCAGTCGGGGGTCCCCCGACAGCAAAGGTTTTTTTTTGTTTATATAACTGGCAACATTTAACTAAATATATTTCATCATCAGTTTTCAATGGCGTATCCGGCAAATCTTAGAACTTACCTTCGACCGCTCTCCCACAATAAGATAAGCAAATAATTTTGCTCGATAGTAAAACAGTCTAAACATTCTATCTGTTGGCAACTGTTCCCGTGATTAATATCCTGACAAGCTCATAAACAAAAAGGTGCGTTGATAACGTGTTTATTTTTATCTTTTATTTCGATCGCGGCAGAAACAAGGCGTTATTATGTATGTACTATGGTATGTACACGTCGGCCATGATTCATAAACTGGACAGTAATTCTTTTCAGCGGGAAAGCATCAATCACTTGGTGGCTTGGTGGTACAGTGTTGCTATTGTGGAAATATTGCTTTGATCGTAGAAATGAAAATAAAATAAAATGTAGAGAGGTGACGTGGGTTACCCGGTTGGAAAAAAGTTCCTTTCTCTGTATAAGTATTATGTATTCAATAACAGGCACAATTATATAAATTAACAACGTTTGAAAGTAACTAAATGAAAAAAAAAAATTAAGGAGTAGTAAAAAAAAGTTGTAATGAATCAATATATTTATATATTTGAGTTATGAAAATTTTACATTTCATTATTATTTTTTTTAATTTTTTTTAATAATTGTTATAAAAGTAATATTCTAAGACAAAATGATAGACTGGTCTACAGTCCAGCCGTCGACAGAATGCGTTCCTGGCACCAGTCAGTGCGACAATTCTAGTACCTCATAAAGATCAAATTCGCAAAACGCGTATTGTTTTATTTTTATACCTACTGTAAATTTCCCAAGAGATAGATTATTTTTCGAACGAAGTTCCTTATCACTAAGCGAATGAGATATACTGTGTGGAAACTGGCAAGTATCAAGAACGCATTCTCCAGAAGTCCAGACTAAGCGAAGGAGAGAAACGGTATGAAACTGGTAGGTGTCAAGAACGCATTCTCTCGTCGGCCACACTGTAGCTCTCATTCGCCTAGTGTGCAGACTATAACGCGCGAGAACTAACTTGGTTCCAAAAATAATCTATATCTTGGTAAAGGTGTATTGAATTTAAGGTGAAAAAATTAAAGTAGGCCTTACATTTTCTTGGGTATAATCCTTCTAATGGCACTAAAGCAAACCATTGATCAGTTGATCTTGGTAGTACATAACATTAAATTATAGAAAGCTTTTCTACAAATTATTGGTTGGTGAAATTTAATAATAACGAACCATAATTTTACAAGCACTAATATTTGTCTAGGTATATGTCCAACCACGAGGAAGGGGACAATATTTCGCTTCGGCTGGCAACATTAAGCTATGAAACGCACTCGACACGGCGCACCTGGGTTCCGTCGCTAATTTACGTGTAGTAACGCGTAAAATTGGGTTACACAGATTATTATAAGATCTATGTTCGGAAGGGGGCGAAGCGCGAGTTTCACACGCACCGTGTTGCCGCTATTACGTTCCGTTGAAAATAATCTACATGTTTCAGGCTTGTTTACAAACACATTTTGTAATAGAAAAACTAAACTGATATTTTTAAGAGATTTTCAGAACTTCTTAAGACTTAGAAATTGAACCAAAAAGAACTGCAGTTTTGGAACACAAAACAGTAGATACTGTGAGAGCTCTTGCGAGCTCTCCGTACCGGGATGAGTAAATTAAACAATCAGTTTGATAAAAGATAACATACATAATTATTATTATTAATGGTATCTACACCACAGACTACCTACAGTATTTTTGTCTGTCCTTCCCCTTTTTAATCCATCCAAAGTTTGCCTTTAAAAGATCGCTCTTAGCGATAAGACCGCCCATTGTGCCCACTCTTTGTAAAGTAATTTAATATTCTATTCTATACATAATAAAGAGTATTCTATTCTATTCATAGAACAGATTTCAGTTTTTACATTTATATCGTTTTTCATCTTCTGGCTTCCTGCTTGTCAGCTATACAGATCCCTACTTGTTTTATATTCTAATCTAAAACTAATTACTAATTATTTTTGTCTTGTATTTCTTGCCCGTAACTTTTTTAACGGACTCGCGGTGGTTGCATGTAAGCATCAAATAGGCTATAATCTCTACAGTACTTCATGTTAAAACTTTTGTTATTTTCCATGTAATGAAATCATCCAGATAAACATATCTACTGAAGGAGTGAAGGTTTATCTCTAGCTGTAATCGGAACAGTAAAACACTAAAAGTAATATCTCTAATAGGAACTAACAACATTAGTACCTACTTACTCCCATCATCTACCAATTTTGTATATCACACAACAGTAGGAAATTCAAACAGACTTTGATCAAATTAAACGAAGGCACTATCCTAACGTAGAGTACGTTACCTGAAAAGTGTTTTTGACGCTTTATGTAAAGCAAAAGCAACAGTTGTGCTATGCATATAGTGATCGCACGGGCATATTGCAACCAACGTCTGAAAAGCGAGTACTGTGTGAAAACGGCGCGAGCTCTGCGCGAGAAGCAGTGAGCGACGCGAGTTAACAACGTTAGGACGCCTACCGTCGCGACTGGCTGTACGGAATGAACGCCTTGGCTTTACCGCGATAATTTAAAAAAATAACGCATCTGTTCCTTTTTTAAACGGTGTCTACTATTTAAATTGGTAGTGAGACGTTGTGTCTGTGATTATTTTAGTGTTGTGAATTTTCTTGTGGAGTTTTCCAAATTTTCTGGATTTTCGTGCGGGTACGTATGATTTTAAGTAGGTAGGTATTACTATTGCATATTTATGAAATTAACGGTAAAAAATCTTTACTAAAGACGTGAATGGATTATTATAACCCATTTGGAAATTGAACTTACTGTAGGTAGGTGTTTGTCTAACTCATAAAACGCGAATCGGAAAATGATGAAAACGAGATTTGAAACCAAGTTGCCGCTAATGTCGGACGTAAAAATTTGAGTTTGTCTGTTTTTATGTCTCCCTGTTTATTTCTTTTTGTTTACGGCGCATTTGAATCTTCGTTTCATTTATTTTTAAAGGATGGGTTTAAAAAAAGGAACTGTATTTGAAAGGAATCCCATTCTTTAACACGTTCAGTGCCGGGAGCCCTCCTGGAGGGTTCACTGAAATCCCTTATGGGATGCCGGGAGCCCTCGCGGAGGGCTCATTTTAAATGTACGTTTTTCTTAGCGAATACAGCATTATAAACTATGAAAATAAAATTTGTCGTATATTTTAACAATATTTATTAGTATATTCGTTGGTTTTCAAATACCAGCATTTTTATTTTTTAAAATAATTGGGAGCTATTTCAGGGGTGGTAAACCATTTTACGGTTACAAATATTCACTAAAAATAAAAATATTTATTTTGAGATTATAAATTACGAGGATGACTTTAAAAATAGAAGCTTTTCAGGGTTCCGTAACAAAATGGTAAAAAAGAATACCCATAGTGCAACTTCGTTTGTCATATTCATTCATTTTTGTCCTCTATGGTTTCTGACAGTAATCTTCTACCTATATCATAATAATATTTTCACTTCTCATGCTCTAAAAGTTCGTCTTTATGTTGTGCTTAGGCGACATAAAATCGCTTTTTATGTTCTAGTGCATAAAGTAATTTTTTTTCTAAGACTAAGATAATGGCCCAACAGCCACACGAACAATATTTGTTTTTTTATTTATACCGCTTCCGTGTTTTCTATCGTTAATTTAATAAAATCAGATAAAATAGTTGTCATTTATTATTTAAAAACACAATGAAACGTTTTTATGACTTGGCAGTATGAAGTACCCAAGAATGACACATGTTGAAAATTAAAAAAACCTTTAAAAAGTTTCGTATAATAAAATATACGTTTTTTTTAACAAACTTTTCCTTTGACACTGAAAACTAAATATTTGTATGTAAACATAGGACTTAGATTTTCTTTAATTTTATTTACTTCAAAAGTTTCTAAACAGTATATTACTTCGTCTCCTTCTGATAGCTTAGGTATAAGTTATTACTCTAAGTGATATTCATAGATATAAGAAAGAAAGGTTCTGTAATTTCTAAGAGAAAATTAATAATACATAACCTCACGAACCCGAAAACGCATACTTATCAATGTACTCGTATTCGTATATACATGGATAAGTATGCGTTTTGGGGTTCGTGTATATGTATCACACCAATAGGCATAGGTATTGTATATGTATTACACCAATAGGTAGTGTATGATTTCCGTTTGTCTTCGTTCACGTAATGATGCTACCTACGGAATGAGTAAATGACGTGATGTTTGTAGACATAGTTTATAGCTGGAATAACTTAAGGTAATGTCAGGCAAAGGAAGCACGAGAGCGAAGCTACAAGTAAAAGTAGTTATGACATAAATCAGTTCTTATCTCAATCGGAGTTTTTTCGTAATTATTTTATACGTACTTTCTCAATTAACATTATATGAATAACGACTGAAAGTAGGTAATTCCATAGTGAATCATTACCGTCAAGTAAATAATAGAACACTACCTAATCGTTAATAAGCTGTTACAAAATAATTACGTTTTCATTACATAAACAACTACTAATATTGCATAATGTAACTGTTTGTTGTTCATTAATAAAATAAAATAAAAAAAATATTACACGTTTGAAAATTTCAGAAGAGGTTGGATACCCCTGTCTCGGGATCAAAGCGAGCGATTATACTTTTCTTGATTTTTTTATTTTTAAATATTTCACGTTTCCACCCCACTAGTACATGTAAATACCCCCAGAGATACTAAATATAGCAACAAGACGTTTTGAAAACACTATTTTACTTCTTTTTACAGTGTTTTATAATACGGTTTCAAACCTAATGCCGACGACCCTCCTCGAGGGTTCACTTTAGCGCAAACGTAATGCCGGTGACCCTCCTGGAGGGTCCATTTGCAATATGTATGGCGGCATGGCGTATGAGTTCTATGAAAAGTGGGTGGAGTCGAAAGTGTTAAGTTATTTCTTTTCAAACAATGAAAATATGTATCTTGCGTCAAAACAGATAATGCAACATTTGAGAATCCCCAAATTACTGTAACTTAAAGTTGAGAACCCTAAAATAGATAAATAGATTTTAATAAAAGCTATTTGACAGACAAAGAGAATTTTCGAACTGAGAATAGTTATAAAACACTCAAAATAGGTTAAAAAGGTTAACTAGGTGCGAAATGCCATAGACACTCGACAGTGATTTGGCAAAATCCAAACTTTTAAAACGTTTTTTCCTTCGAGAATTAGAATTCTTTGGGCCAAGTAAATTGATGTTACCAACTTTGTTTCGGCTTTCTTTCACAAACTTTTGTTTGTTGTACATTACACAGAGAACAAAATTGGGTTTTTCGATTTCGAAGAAATATCGGGCACTGAACAATCACGTACAACTTCTTCGCGATCTTCACTTGTTTTGAATACATTTGAGAGATTCAAAATTTTAATTCTATTTTCAAACAGATTATAACTGGTAAATGTAACCAGTCAGAATAAAATTAAACTAGTTCGGAAGAAAAGTCATAGACGGCATTGCGTTTAGTCCAGGATTTTGTTAGCAACGGTTTTTTCAAGTTTGTAGGAAATTGGAAAACCCAATTGGAAACTGGTAGAACAGTTTATCGGAGCGGATCGGGAAGTAAATTAATTGTTTCTTGGTACTTGCAAAACGATTATACTCAGCTCTAGGATGAAAACTTTGTCTATTTGTGATTGTTCTAGAATAGTAACTTAGAATATTTATGGTACCTATTTTATATTGTCTATGATGGAGCTGGTCTATGGACCACTCTGTTTCATGTTGCAATCATCATGTATGTAAGTGTTATCTTGAATTATTAAAATATAATTAAACCCAACTTAACAATCTATCATTTAAATCTAAAACAGTGATAATATGGTTAGCGCGAGTAAAGTAGTTTTCATACCTACTAATTTAATAATATTTTATGAAATATTATGAAAGTTATAGGTATTAGGCCGTGTGCCGCTGGGATTTCGGAACTGTCATCCTCTATTTCACCCGAAATGCTGCCCGTATTTAAAAAAATCCTTCTCCAGTGCTCACCTTTGTTATTGTATAAGGAACCCATGTCCAAAGGAGATTGTTCAAAACCAGTCTAGAAAAGTTGCACGTATGAAAACCAAATTAATATACAAATTATTTGCTCATTTTTTACAAGCTTTTCACTTCAGGAATTTTGTTTTCGTATCCGGAATTATGATTTTAATATAAACAGTAAATTAACGATTGCTAGGTACATTTCCGTAGTCATGACGGACGTTTCGTTCTCTTCATTTGTACGAGTTACGTAAGTATGAGCCTTTACATAAAAACATCACAAAAATGATATTACACTCATAAATAGCTAAATAATTAGTAATATCATAATCATAACGTAGGTACCTAATGTATATGTATTTCATAGTTCCGTTGTGAAAATATTTATGTTTGTGTTTCGTCTCACGCAGGTGCAACTGTCAAGGCAGATGACAGACGTACCGCGGTAGGGATGACGATTATTCCTAAACATGATCGATTTTTAAATATATCCGAATCGCAGGAAAGTTATTCGTTATTCACGATTATTCACGTTTTTTTTCAATTAGCAGCTGTTCTCTTATTTTGTTTTTAACTATCTTTGTTGTTTTGTACCTATATGAGTGATCTGTGGTCATTTTATAAGTTGCGAGTATTTTAGACATCATTTTTAGGTTATCTCAGAATTAGTTTAATTACTTTAAAACTCGGATACTTGTGTGAAAATGAACACTTTTATTTAATAGTATATAAAGCGTAGTCTATAATAAATAAAGATTTATTGTGTTTCAACTTAAGACGGATTTCCATACATCATCGGTCATGATCCTTTTCATGCTTCTAGACTCTTGGGTACCTACAGGCTGTGCTTTGTCTGTCAGTGAATGAATTAATGATTCTTAGTAGAAGGTGGGAGTAGAGGTACAACTGTTTTTTTTTTGTTTGTTTACAATTGGGCGGTAGGTAAACATGACTCATTTAATTTTATTTATTTAGCTAGTAAAAAGGCCAAACTATCACAAGCAAACCATTTCAAAAACAACCTACCAGATGAGTCATGAAATAATTTCAAACATCTGCAATCCATATCATGGCATAAGACAACATTCCAATATTGCAACCGCGCCCTAACATATGTTCCTACACGTTGTCACCTAATCAATAGCGATTATAGGTTAATAAGGCATTACACGACACGTGAACTAGACTGTATGAAAAAATTCCTTTGGCTACTTACAAGTATATAATAAAAAAGTAACTCCTGTCTAGATGTGTTCGAAGTTTGAAAATCAAATTGTTCATAATGTAATTTTATTGGTTGCCTACTACTTACATAAATAAGGTTAAAAACTTTTTGAAATAGAACAAACGTTGACAAGCTGATTCACCGTGATTGGTGGAAAAGTAAATGATAAGCTTTTTTTGGTATTTCGAATTTGAAGGGTTCTCTAGATCTGTATGATCAAAAGAAAGTAAATGGAAATGCTTGCTTGCATTTTCTTTTAAAGGTAAATAAAAGTCGCTAGATCGTTAGGTACATATTCATGTGACAAATGTTCCATTACCTAAAACGAAGTGAGTTTCTTCTTTAATAGCATCCGTAGTATGCTAAGAAGAAATCTATGGCCGTGTCCTAGTACAAGCGATCACTTGTAACTCGTTTGTTCGGAACACTCGAACACACCACTGTCGTAGCACGCGTCCGGATTCGCCGAAAAAAATGAATCGCGTAAAATAGGACTCGGATTAAAAGTCGCAGTTTTACATTATAATTATTTCTCTTAATTGGACATTTGTATAGTCTCTTCATCCGCTCTTGTGTTTACCCTCCGGAACTCGGAAGGCTAATTTGGTTAAATATTTGACGTCCATGCTGACATTTTTTGCAAACATTGGATTAGGGATCAACTCCAAATGATCAAGCGTGATACTCAATGCTGGTTCCTTATCCGAATGAGAAAAGACCTTCGCCCTTTAGTGAAGCACTCATGTAGTAAAAAAGGTCTGAAAAGTAACTTTAAAATCAATATTTCAGTAAGTTTTGCACCTTCCTTCGAAAAAGAACCTATATCTTCCGAAGGGTCTTCCCTCGTAATGGATGTAACTGTCGGATTTCGAACTCCGAATAGTTTCCAAGTTCATACCCCACTTGTTGAGTTATGGTTTATCTAGTTTACCGAAGGCTTATGTAGGTATTAGACATATGAGAACAGGCTTACTGTACTTACTTAAGGGCTGCCATAAGTACTTATATGAATACTTATGGCCAGACCTTTAGTTTGGTTTTGTACGTAGAATGGTAGAAACTTCCCGGAAAATCGCTCGTTCCTTCGTAGACCTCATCCATAGCTTTCCATCAGGCGAGATCAAGGTAAAGAGCAGGCTGGCCCATACAGCAAAAACAAAAAATTCTTGCGTGTTCTTAAGAATGCTAGAATATAATTTCTGGTTGGAAATAGGATATTTGAATTTCGTTCAAAAACGATTAGTAAGCCTTTTGCCTACGATGGTGTATTATCTGCAGGTCAATTCCCGTAATTAAAAACGTTCAAAATCTACCCGCAATCTCATCTCAGCGACAATCGATGTCAAAAACTTGTCAAAAATGTAGGGAAATTAGAGGTATTTTTGACGGATTGAGACTGAGATCAGACTGTGAACGTTCTTAAAATTAGGAGAATTGCCCTTCAAGAGAGTTTGTTTTCTGTACATACTGTATGATTTAGTCCTTGCTCTACATATAAGTAGGTATCACATACTTTAAAGGGGGGCTGGGAAAGTACAAGAAGTGTATGTCATTAATTGCACGTCAAATATCGACCTCAAGTTACTAAAGAGGTTTTATTGAAAGGGCGGAAGCCTTCTTAGTTCTTTGTCTATTAACACTTTCAAGGACACTGTACGGCTATAGCCGTTATAACAATAAAACACACACATCTTGTCTCCTTTACTGCGCCAGAAACTGACATTGAGCAAAAAAAAAAGGTTTCTACCATGGTGAGTCTATATTTAGTTGTACGTTTAACAGTCAGATAGGAAGACTACCCGCATATTACGTGAGCAATGGACACTCAAACCAGACAGTGAAATTATACCTTGTTAGTGTTAGTTCTGTATTACGATGTCAGTCCGTAATATAGCATTATAGAAGAGATACGTCATTTTATAATAGACACTTAATTTCTTTTACTGCATCGGGGGTGTTTTATAACACGATTTGTCACTCAAAATAGGAGATAATACGATGACATGGTGTGATTTTATTTTTATTTTTTATTTTTATCTGAACAAATAGTCATTTTAGAAGGACGGACAAGGACATTTAATTCTGTACTTTGTTATTTAGTTTAAGTAACATGACAAAGGTTGGGTCTGCATAAAATTGCGCGAATTGTTCTACGACTGCTTTGCATGGATGTGACGCATAATTTCCCCCAACTTTTTATTTTCTGTGCTTTTTTTTGCGTCATGTTTGCCGCTAATAAACGTAATCTTTCTTTCATTTTCATAGAAAAAAATCGTTTTAAAAACTGGTTTTAAATGTTATTTCTCAACCATGTTTTTATATTATTTTTACCGGTTATTGAAAAGGTGTGTAGAAATCAGTTATCATTGTATGGGCATATCATGCGGAGGAGTGAGGAAAATGTCGAGGGAAAAGTTTTGAATCTGAATGTGAGTGGTTATGAGAGTAGGGGAATACCAAAGAAACGTTGAATGGACTATGTGAAAGACGATATGACTAGAAAGAGGATGACTACTGAGGTACGACTACTAGAGAAGTCATTATGATCATCTGCCTAGCCTTTTCCCGACTATGTTGGGTTCGGCTTTCAGTCTAACCGGATGCAGCTGAATATTAGTATTTTACATGGAGCGACTGTCTATCTGACCTCCACAACGATAATAATCGGTAATACGATACCCCTTGGTAAGACTGGTTGTCAGACTTACGTACGTAGACGTAACAACTGTCAAAGATCCAGATTCACGAATAATAGATAATAATAATAAGACTAATAGAGAAGTATGGAAGAAAAATATATGTTGCGCCGACCCCAAGATCAGACAGGAAAAAATTTATAAATTGGGATAAGGGCGGAAAATGATGGTGAACCATGTTTTCCTATTGCCAACAACTCCGAATTATGGATACCCTAGAATCTAGGGTCTAGATAGTACTCGTTTAAGAAAACATTACTTCGTTCTAGGGCAGTTGGATAAAAAAAACTGTAACTCGACTCGACAAGTTAAGTAGACTACTCATTTATTGGAATAATACTTCGTTTAAAGAGCTCGTTTTATTTAAAAGTAATGGCTTTGTTAATCTTCTTCACGCGTTGGGTCTCAGTCTGTAAGTGAAACTTGTAATTTGTCTCTTTAGAGCGCTCTTTAGTCGCTGGCTCGCCTCACTGCTCGGTTGGTTCAACAGGTAGTTCCGATTCTCTGCTTTTTTTTTCTTTAACAATTCATTTAGTATTAAAACTAAGTTTATAATCATGTCATGGATATATTTAATTGATCCTCTAAAATCTTATTGATATTCTAATGATAGACACTTTTTTAAATTAATGAACCTCTAAAATTTTATTGCGCTTCTAATGATGCACATGGGTAAGGTTAGGTAAAGATGTTTATATGAAACCCGCATACCGACCAGTGAGGTAATTGCGTAACACGCTATCAGTAGCAATGCATTTCATTTTGACAGTTCAACAACATTCATTGCGTTATTTACTTTGTTGAGCAGACACATTTTAAGAACATATGAAGCAATGAATTAGCAATATCCTTCAAAATGATTCAGATTGAGATTGATAATGTGTTACGCAATTAGGGTGCTGTAAGCCATTTTGAAAATGTTTTTTTTTTCAAAATGGCGGACAGGTAGGTATGCCACGGACCTTCAAAGCCCTTTATCAATCTTTTAACTAAAATTATATATAAAACATACGAAACTGAACTGTCTATGAAACTGATGTATGAACTTCAGTATTTTAATTTACTGCGTTGGATTTGCTTGTTGTTGATCGTAGAAAGGTGTTAGGCAAATTAATATTGTAATTCAGAACACCTTCCCAGTTCTGTCTGTCAGTTTACCATATTTTAATATCAACCTTTGCAATGCACTGGAAACAGAAACATTTGCACAGACAGTGTCACGGTTACGCCTAGTAAGAATATAAGTCTGTGTTTTTAACACTCGAGCGACGAAAAGCACTCAAAGTTATAATAACAAGGAGTTCCGTTACTTCAACGGTCATTGAACTTTGACTTCGCTAATTAAGTACCTGCAGGTCTAAAATGTTCCTTCCTTAATTGAAAATGGTTAAAGTTTAGGTTAGGGTCATAGGATTTTAGGAGTAGCAAAAGATACCAAAAGGTTACTGGATTTATAGGTCACATTAAAAGGTTTTTAATAGGACAGTTTTGGTTGGTTTTTAAGCAAGCTTTTTGTATACTGAACAGACAGCTGTGCAGCTTGTTGCGCTACTTCTTCACAGCTAAAGCACTGGAAAGTGGTGAGGGGGGGGGAGGGGATCGTTTTGGGGGATTGTCTTATGTAATTTTGACGTACGAAAAGTGCTGAAAAAGCTCGAGTGACGTACTTTGAATCCCTCGCTGCGCTCAGGGTTCTACTTTAGAACCCCTCGTTGCGCTCGAGATTCTATTCTAGAATCCTTCGCTCCGCTCTGGATTCAAAGAAACCCTCTCGCTTTCAAAATAGTTGTTTGCTCCCTTGGCAAACAATCTACTATTGTTGCTGCGCCCCGCGGTTTCACCCGCATCTTCATACTTTTCTTCCCCGGAGTTGTATTTTTTTTAATGCAAGTTTTTCGTGAGGGTTTCCATAAAGTTCTGTTTGAGGAATTTTCCTATAAGTTTTGTGTGCCTAGTATGTTAAAGCGCCTTTTGGAAGGAAGTATGCCTATCCTGTAAAATCTGAGAGTGATATGCTTATGTCTATTTCTGGTCTCGATCCCATGGGAATACCGGGATTAAAAGTAACCAAACTTACTACTTTGGCTATGTACGTACACACTACTGTTATGTACGTACACACTACTGTTATGTACGTACACACTACTGTTATGTACGTACACACTACTGTTATGTACGTACACACTACTGTTATGTACGTACACACTACTGTTATGGCCACTCAGTCAGCAATCATCATCTTTGCTGAAAGACGTGCTTGACATCAGCCACCCCCAACCCGTCACAACAAATAAACTAAACCAATACATTACTTATATTCTTAAACCATTTTCAATGACCTCTGAAAGTATGTGAAGATACACTCTTCTACTTTCTCTTAGTATTTCTAGAAGCTCTGGAAATCCATAATTATATTATAAATGCGAAAGTAACTCTGTCTGTTACCTTTTCACGTCTTAACGGCTAACCGGATTTCAATAAAAGGCAAGTTAGGTATTTTCTGAAACTATTTTCAATTACCTCTTAAAACAAGAAACACTTCTACTTCCTCTTAGCATTTCAAGGAGCTTTGAAAGTATTTACACAATAAAATACTCGGGAATGTAGTCCCTCTACGAGAGGTATTAACGTCCAGTAGTTTACAACTATACGACAGGTCACCTGCCTCGCAACGCAATAACTTACTTTAACTTAGAACTCTTTAAAGTGGTCTTAAGTATCTACTTTTACCTACATTCGGTCTGCTATATCACGTCTTAAACCTTCTACTTAGTTTACGTTAATACTTTGCAATAGCAATTAATAGGTAGCGATCTTATATCCGAGAAGCACAATACCGGTCGAAGTGGATTTGTTTGGGGGAGGCCTATGTCCAGCAGTGGACGCCTTTCGTCTGAAATAATGATGATGATGATGATCCTATATCCCACCTCAAAATATTAACCTTAATGTAACAGCTGGAGCAGTGGTGTGGCCCAGTGGTAACTGCCGCGACTTACGAATTGTAGGTCGTGGGTGCGAACCTAGACAGGCGCTTTAGGTACTTTGTGTAAATTATTTCATAAAAAACGGTGAAGGAAAACATCGTGACGAAACTGGCATGTCCTAGAACCAACATTTCAAAAACATGTGACACCCACCATCCCGCACTGGGCCCGCGTGGTGGATTACGGCCCACCCCCTCTCACCAAGTGGAGGCCTGTGTCCTAGCAGTGGAAACTTTATAGGCTGATTAAGTCATTTTCTTTCTTTCTTGAAGTGATTAAAGTCTTTTCTTGAGTCTAATAAAAACGAATTTTGTGAAAAAGTTTCGATGAAATTGCAATTCTACTCAAAGATTGTTTGCCACATATCATGTAGGTTTATTACTGAAAGCATTTGTTCGATTCGATCTCGTAATCTACAGTTTCTGACAGTAGTTTGTTATCTACCAGAAATCTATCAATATACCAACCATGTATTATTATTAATCATGTATATTATGTAGTGTATATGTACCTATAACTCTCAGCCATTACGGATAGACAATGCCTAGTTATAATCTATGTTCACACTTATCTATGTATAGCTGTGTCGGCTAGAAACCTCCATTGTCCGTAATGGCTACTTCCATTGAATAAGGCCATTAGTCCTACGGGATATTTGCCATAATTACCTTCATTTAGCGGGAAGTTTTGGTCTGTAACCGCAGATTGATGCTATGGATACTTATCTAATAGTACCAAAGTTACGAGTAATCTATTCAATTATTCTGTTTTCTGTGGAGGGGCTCGTGGCTAAATGATAACTGCCGTACGGCTCGATCGAAGGTTAAGCTACGCTTACCACGGTCGGTTGTTGGATGGGTGACCGTCCATTACAAATCGAGACCCCTCCGTGCCTCGGAAAGCATGTTAAGCCGTTGGTCCCGAATTTTATTCATAGATCTTTGAAAGTCGGCACGGGTAGCCAGATGCCCGAAAGTCAGACAACCAGTCTTACCAAGAGGTATCGTGTCACCCAGTAACTGGGTCGTGGAGGTGTGATAGGCAGCCGCTCCAAGTAAAATACTGGTATTCAGCTATATCCGGTTAGACTGGAAGCTGACCCCAACATTTTTGGGAAAAGGCTGGGCAGGTTGACTCTGTTGATTCTGATTTTCTTCACAATCAGTTCGGAAGTTATACACTGCTATGGTTGTTAATTTTATGTTTCAATTAGAACTGTGTACAAGAAAACCATGTAGATTGGTGTTTGATATCATTTTAATATCATTTCTAACACTTATAAAACTCCAAATTGGAGTGGAGTCTAAACCTGCATACTTACATTTGGTTTGGTCCAGACCCAGGTTTTTTCAAAACCAATAGTTAGTTCATCACAGAAATACAAAATCGATTTATTTTATTGTTATGTTCAAATATAAGGTAACATATTATGTTACTTGAAATGCGAATATTGTGCTTCAATTGGCTATCAATCAAATTGTATCGGCAATCTGAAACAATACGGTTTGATTGATAAAAGAATTTCAGTAAGCAAATAATGTTACATGTTTATGTTTTCCTCGCTTTTCATTTCCGTAGTAGATAGGGATGAAATCAGGGTTGATTTGATGTATGTACAAACGCCAGCACATCAAGCTACCCGAAACTGTAAAATTTTCCCAATCAACCTTGAACCTTATGCTTTAGCGATAAAGTTGAAAATCTATTATAGAAATTTGAATATTGTTTTATATAGTATTTATACAGTATGGAAACCACATATATGCAATAAATTATACCACATACTTGTTATCGCTTTTTCTGACGATATAAGTACAAGAAATTAAACGTACATAAATGTAGGGAACATCAGATTTTTTTTCGCGTCCGATTTTGTATTTTTTTTTCATATAATTTCGTCATATAATTGTGTGGTTTCCATACTATGTGTATAGTATAGACATAATCAATTTTTTTTTTAATAATTCGGGTTGCTATACACACAAACCCATCATTTACGAGCAAAAACAAAATATTATACTCGTATTTAATCCTGCATTTTAACGTTTATACATGTATTTTTTAATGGACTATTAAATAAGTAAATAAAAGCTGCCATGGAATTTAATTTATGTTACCAAGAATTCCATCTGCATTGTACAAAACGAATTCCCTGAGGACATATTATTTTGGAAAATTTAATATAAATCATCTGGTTTAATAACATTTTATGATAACTTAAATCTGAAGCTGTATATTGTATTGTATTAAATTCAGGTCAATCAATACTTGAATAGTGCTTACAAATTAAATTGGCGAACGAAAGGTAACCGGAGCGCATACATCCAATTAAACTGTAGTGACTTCAGTATTGCTCGCATAGAACGATATCAATATACTAAAACACAACAACAAAGATAGGTCATGTTTGCAGACAATTCAGTAGAAAAGATTCGAAAATTCTGCATTCCCACGGATATCTATGTGCATTCCCCTCCAAAGCTGTTTGTTTTCAAAATTTACAGATTTTTTGATGACTGCAACAACAGACTGTACCCTACACCACTCCCTATTACATGGGATTTAAGCATTAACCCCCTTACTAATATACGCACCTATTATATCAGATGAATAGTTACACACTGATTTCTCTCTTTCAGTCGTCAGTAATTTGACTTTCGAAAGAAGAAGACAAAGCGTTGTGTAACTATACAGACGCTATACAATGTTTATTAGTAAGGGTATAAGTATTGACCCCCCCCCTGATACATAGGAATTAAACATAACTAGCAAAATGCCGCACAGTGGGCCCATACTGAAAATTAGTGGACTTAGGCAACAAAGTTCCAATATCGATGCGATTTTTTTTTATATGACGTGTTATGATATTCCTGACAACTTTTATTCTTATAACATTTCTTCTAAAGTTGATAGTTTGTCTTGAAAAAAATTAATTAGATTATTTTGTATGGAGCGAATCACGTTTAATTTTTTTTCTTCAATTGTACTAATATGTTGGGTGTGTGGCGTGAGTATATGATAGCTAGGGTCATTCTCTATCCACGAAAAAAAAAACAGCGCCGGCCATCTGCGGCAGCGCGAGTAATCATTCGGTAAAAAAAAAATGTTATGTAAGATTTTTTTTTGCCATTTAAAATAAATTCAAAGTAAATTTTTTGTGTCATTAGGCTAATTCACCTTCTCTTTATTAAATATATAGTTTTAACAGCGCATAGGTACTTATAACTAATTATTCTGGTAGAAATTTAGTAATTATTGCTATGTTATCGGCAGCACCTGCATTGTGATTGATGACTCATTTGTTATTGCGCTCGGCTAAGCGCATAACTAATGAGTCATCGAAAAATGCTCGTCTCTGATTGGCTGAATAATTTTCACTCACTGATAACAGTGTCCACTACTTGAGTAATTAACACTGTCTATAAATATAAAGACATTCATTAAGTCCATCTAGTTTCGCTCTTGTCGCTTATTTGTGAACACAGTGAAATACTTTTATTTTTATATTTACATTAGAACTATGGCTGGATTTTGTACCAACCTAGATTTTTTTGTGAAATTAAGAAGTGGCGGTGATCTGAAAAATCATATGTTTCTATATGAAAGTATCATTTCTGTCTTGACTACCGAAGTTTCTGAAGAAGACAAGAACCGAATCAAGGAGTTCTGTCGACTTTTTTGTGTAAATCTAAATAAAAAGTGGATAGAGTCAAGTAGAAACCAAAAAACTTTTATGAATCGTGTAAGTAATCGCAAGTGGTTCGAAAAAAACATCAACTGGCCTGTTTGTGACAGTGTTGACCTGAGAAGTGAGATGGGCTTTTCGGACGCAGTCTTATCTGAACCTGTGGATATAGATTCCCATGTTCCTACTCTTGCAGTATGTACTGCGGAAGCGGGAACATCTACAGAAAAGGAGCACAGAAAACCATTCGAAGAGTTAAGTAAGAAGCAAAAAAAAAGACGTTCTACTTCCATAGTAGAAGAAAATTCCGAAGAAGAGTTGCAGACCTGGTACATAACAAAATTGAAAGACAACGGCAAAACGAATCTGGCAAAAGTGATCGAATACCTTTCCAGTAATCCAGATGCCCTATCCGAAGTAGACGAGCGACTATTCAAAAAACAGAGCTTAAGTACTGTCTCTGAAGATAACTGTTTAGCTCTTTATACATCACTTGCGCTCTCGAAATGGAAGTACTTAGCTCTTCGACAATTTCTGAAAGAAGAAAACTGTGCTGCCTTTCCATCTTATCCAAAGCTTGTAAATGCCAAGAAAAGATGTTACCCACCACAAGAGAGTATGGAGATTACCGAAAAAGGAGCTCAAATTAAATTGCAAGCGCTATTGGACCACACTGTGGAAAGGATTTTACTAGGTATTAGTAATTCTGTTGATAGGTCTCAAAATAAAGAACTCAAGTTGACCTGGAAATGGGGACTTGATGGTTCTTCGTCGCAGAGCAATTATAAACAGAAAACGTCTACAGAGTTCGATGATTCATCAGTAGTCATGATAAGCATCGTCCCTCTTCGGCTAGTGTCTACTAGCCCATCTTCTGGGAATGAAAATATAGTTTGGGAGAACCCCACACCTTGCTCAACTCTGTACTGTCGACCGGTGAAGTTCACTTTCACTTCGGAGACAGCTGATTTTATAATGTCTGAAGAGTCTGAGATGAAAAAACAAATTGATGAACGAATATCTACACAGTGTGGAAATATTATTGTATCACATGAATTGCATATGACCATGATTGATGGAAAAGTGGCCAATATTATTGCTGAAGTACCATCATATGCAACGTGTCCTATTTGCTTGGCAAAACCGAGCGAGATGAATAATTTAGACGCTTTGACTTCCAAACCACTTCGTGAAGAAATTTACAAACAAGGAATTTCTTCACTGCATATGAAGATTCGGTGTATGGAATGTCTTCTCCATATATCTTATAATCTGGATTTTCAACGATGGACTGCTCGAGGCGAACATAAGGCTTTGAAACAAGCTAAAAAAAATACCACGCAACAAGAGTTTCGTGAGCAAACTGGAATGCTGATTGATATAGTCAAACAGGTATGTATTTAATTTTGGCTCTTTTTATGTTGTTTGTGTATTATATCTCTATGTATTGTATATTACAGTATTGTTTTCCCATTTTAGGGTTTTGGAACTACAAATGACGGGAATACTGCGAGGCGCTTTTTCCAAGATTACAAAAGATCATCCAGAATAACGGGAATTGACGAAAATCTGATTTTCAGATTTTCCGTTATTCTACAAGCCATATCATCAGGCAAAAACATTGACTGTGAAAAATTTAGAAGATACTGCAGAGAAACAGCTGATGTGTACGTGCAACACTATTCGTGGTACTACATGCCAGTTAGTGTACATAAACTTCTAATGCACGGTGCAGACATCTGTAACCACTTTGGTGTTTTGCCAATCGGTAAGTAAAAAATAAATATAGTTTGATGTATTATTTGACTCAATTGCGTTTTGAAATTAAAATGTATGTACTTATTCGTTTTAGGTATCTTATCTGAAGAAGCTTCGGAAGCCCGTAATAAGGACTTCAGAAACGTCAGGGAGTGGCACACTCGGAAAACGGGGAGAATAGCAACAAACGAAGACATCCTCCATGGACTTCTAATAAGCTCTGATCCCCACATATCCTACATAAGGCCTAAAATATTGAAACAGGGTCATAATGAGTTGTTGCCTGAAGCAATTCAGTTGTTACAGACTACTGAGCCTCCCTGTGACAGTGAGATTATGGAGGAAGAAGAATGCCTCATAGCAGAGTCCGAAAATTTGCCGGACCCACTAGCACTTCTGGAACAAGAAATAATGTGATCCGGCTCTAGATTATCCTCACAAAAGCCCATCAGGGCTAGGTATATGACAAACAGCCCTTTTCAGGGCTACAATTACTTCACAGTTTCATACGCTTGATTATGTAGATAATTATCAACGACTTGCCCGTACAAATTTCAAATTTAAATTATTTCACCTATCATTAACAAAATTAGTATAACCTGAAACTTATTACGATATTTATTCAACAATAGATAACGTGCAGTTAAAAAAATAACACAGCCAATCAGAGACAAGCATTTTTCGACGACTCATTAGTTATACGCTTAGACGAGCGCAATAACAAATGAGTCATCAATCACAATGCAGGTGCTACCGATAACATAGCAATAATTACTAAATTTCTACCAGAATAATTAGTTATAAGTACCTATGCGCTGTTAAAACTATATATTTAATAAAGAAAAGGTGAATTAGCCTAATGACACAAAAAATTTACTTTGAATTTATTTTAAATGGCAAAAAAAAATCTTACAAAACATTTTTTTTTACCGAATGATTACTCGCGCTGCCGCAGATGGCCGGCGCTGTTTTTTTTTTCGTGGATAGAGAATGACCCTAGCTATCATATACTCACGCCACACACCCAACATATTAGTACAATTGAAGAAAAAAAATTAAACGTGATTCGCTCCATACAAAATAATCTAATTAATTTTTTTCAAGACAAACTATCAACTTTAGAAGAAATGTTATAAGAATAAAAGTTGTCAGGAATATCATAACACGTCATATAAAAAAAAATCGCATCGATATTGGAACTTTGTTGCCTAAGTCCACTAATTTTCAGTATGGGCCCACTGTGTGCCGGTGTACTATATATAGGTACACCTCTGCCTTACCTTTCGGAGAATACAGCCATGATTTTATGTTCACATACACTCCCATCATACAAGACCGCAATGTCGTAGAGACGCCAGCACATCAACCTACTACAATCTGTCAAATTTCTTTAATAAATTTTCAACTTTATTGCTAAAGTATAAGGTTCAAAATTGATTGGGAAAATTTGACAGTTTCGGGTAGGTTGATGTGCTGGCGTCTGTACATATTAGAAAACGCCGCTGACGGGGTTAGGTGTCTCAAGTTCAGAAGTCTGAAGTAGAAAATATCCTAGTGCTGGTAAGGATGTAATTGATATAAGAGGCAGGTGGAAGTCGGTGATAAGGCTGAACGAATCCTCACAGCAATCCCCATTGTTAAAGAAAGCAAGTGTGCATAGGGATTTAACGGCTCTTTGCAACCCAAAGGAATCCTTTGGCTTTACGGCTTTCTTCTTTAGATTTGATCATTTCAAAGAATCAATTTGATAGAAGTGCGAGGTCGCTGATGATTCGAGTTGTTCTACGATCTGATGGATGCAATGATTTTATAAGTACTGAATATATGAGTAAAAAATGCATTGTCTTCGAAACAGAATCAACATGTAAAATGTTAACTCCATAGGATAAGAGGAAGTGGTTTTAATCCAGCTTGCAAGATTTGACCAATAAGTACTAGCTAACTTACAAGGCAGGTTAAATAACAGCTTGTAAAAAGGGGCAGATAAGTTACCTTCCCAAGACGTTCGATCTTTTGAAACGTCACACAAACCCACATTAGACGGTTGAGTGGATATATAACGGGAGATGTTATGTCACAATATATTAGATGACACGTAGAAGTCGGACGGCATGTCGTATTTATCGGGAGCATTAATATTAGCATTTAATACTCTTTGTACTTCAAAGGGAAATTCCTGTCTTCTCTAAAATTCGAGCACGGATATAACATCAAATTGAAAATTGATATATTTTGGAGTTTATGAAACAAACCTTTTGTAACGTTTTCAATGATGAGAACATTAATTCTCTTTGAAACATTAATTTCCAATCGCTGAATAGCGTTCAATTGTGTTGGTTGTTTGGTAGTGACGGATAACTTCATTCTGTCTAGCTGTACCGAATATTTCAAAATGTGTTGCCGGCTGTCGCTGAAAACCAGCGCTGGGGCTAGGAAACACGATGCAAGACAGAGGTCTTGCATAGTGTCGCAGGATAATGCTGACGGATAGCCGTTTTGCGTGGATGTGATGCATGTTTCCCCCTACCTTTTTTATTTTTGTGTTTACCTATGTTCTTTTTTGCGTCATGTTTACCGCAAATAAACGTATTTTCTTTCTTTTCATATAATTTATAATGGTTTTGGCTTATCGGAGAAGCACCATAGTACTTTTGGATTCTTACATATGTAGGTATAACATGTAACCGATTTGTACGCCTTTATTTCACTCTTTTACCGAGTGTTCCAACTTGATATGGGCACGTGACGACACCGTGGAAGTGGCGAAGTTTTTGACCAACAAGGGCCGTCATTCTCTATGACACAATTAACGAAACCGCGCGAAGTCAACGCGAGACTGGCGGGATAGGAAGGGGCCCGCTTGGGCCGAAGCCTGCCGGGGTAGCGGGATCGTCCGAAAGGGTTACCGCTGCCCCGGAACATAAAGGGCTAAGGACACGGGTGGGTTTTAGTCAG
Organism: Hydraecia micacea; assembly: GCA_914767645.1. Taxonomy (NCBI): domain Eukaryota; kingdom Metazoa; phylum Arthropoda; class Insecta; order Lepidoptera; family Noctuidae; genus Hydraecia; species Hydraecia micacea. The sequence goes on along the minus strand of OU611779.1, from coordinate 5,322,843 downwards.
TAAGAGTCTGACACTCTCTTCTGCTACACCCAGAGCGGGAGGAGTCATTAGATGATTTCCCATCCAAAAAAAAAAAAAAGACTGGCGGGATTAGCTAAGGAATTGACGTGATTTTGATGTAAGAAATCGTTAAGTGGTCATAGAGAATTAGGGCCCAGATCTGAAATACAGTCGTGCCAGTGACATATGGAAGAAAAAGAAGATATGATATGATGGGGAGGGAGGAAAAATATGTGATTAATGTACCAATGTGCTTTTTCTCAGAGTTTTTAATTAATTATTTTTATATTAGTTTTATTTAAAAATTTAATGCCCCAATTTAATTGAAATGTAAAGTGATGGCCTGAAACACAGGTTTGAATAAACCTAGTTCGGTCGGGTTGCTAGCTAACACTCTAATTCCGAACCATTATTACTTGCACCTGTAAGAAAAAGTATTTTAGTTTTATTTTATTTTTAGGCACTATAATTTGTTGTTTATACCTTCCTTCCTTTATTTATAATGTGGTTCAACAATTTGTTCCGAGTCCTGACTTGACATAAACATAACTGACAAACTAATGTCAAAATTTTTGGTACTGTCAGTGTCAGTTAACACATATGTCAGTTCCCATCGGTGCGTTCCGTTTCAAGACCGGTGCAATGACAGACTGAAGACTGGCAGTAGTTTTATTATTCTTGTTAAATGTTCTACTAATTTTTTATTTTTTTTTTCTCGTTGTGTTTCCTCTTCAATTTTACATTTTGTTTTGTATAAATTTTTTTTTTCTCTTCCATCTTTTACTCTATTGTTGCCCGGACCGCGCAAGTCATTAGTTTTTTTTTTTTGGTTTTCTTTTTATAATAACGCAACCGGCAGGTGGACTAGATAATATATTTGATTGGCCTTTATTAGTTAGGATTTTGTTTTTGTATATTTTTAATTTATTATAATATATCTTATTTTATTAGTTAATATTTTATGTCTATTGATGAAAGCAGTGATAGTTTTTTCTCTTTAACAAGCAGCGACGACAGTTTCGTGAGTGTTCCTTCTCTTGCAGACAGTCTTACAGCGCAGTTTTCCGATGTTCCCAAGAATTTTAACGTTATACATATTAACGCTCAGAGCATTCCGGCTCATTTCCATGATATGCTTGCAAGCTTTGACTGTAAAAACATACATGCTATCCTTATCTCCGAGTCATGGCTTAAACCTTGTCTCCCTTCAACTAGTTACTCTCTTCCCGGCTTCCAGCTTATAAGAAACGACCGGTCAGTTGGTGGCGGTGGTGGTGTTGCCATATATCTTCGCACTCATATTCCATTCTCAGTTATCAATGTGTCGGCGCAGCCACCGCCATCAGGTGCTGGTGAACATTTGTTTCTTGAAGTGGAATTACACCATTCTAAACTACTTCTTGGCGTCTACTACTCTCCCTCTTTACGTGTTAATTTCTTTTCATCTTTTGAAAATCTATTGGAAATGTTGATCCCTTCTTACAGTCATAGTATAATCATGGGTGACTTTAATACTTGTCTTTTGAAAAAAGACTATCGTTCTTCTTCTCTGATTAATATTTCGGCTTCCAGTAATCTTTCTATTCTTCCGCTGAGTGCCACTCATCATTTTCCTAACTCTACTCCTTCGCTTCTTGACTTGATTTTTGTTTCCTCTCCTGATCGCGTCGCTAAGCATGGTCAATGCTCAGCCGATGCCTTTTCCTATCATGACCTAATCTATCTCTCATATAAAATTCGCCCGCCTAAGGCGAAAGCCAAGATTCTTATGCAACGCAATTTTGGTGATATGAATGTTGACGATCTTTGTAAGGATGCCAACAATATAGATTGGTCCACTCTATTTGCGTCTACATCTGTCGATGAGCAAGTTAACATTTTTGCCGCTAAACTTATAGAGCTTTATGATCATCACGCACCTGTTCGAGCCGTTAGGGTTAGACATTTGCCGGCGCCTTGGCTCACAGATGACATTAAAGCAATAATGCACAAAAAAGTGACGGCAAAGTCTAAGTTTAAGCGTAGGCCTAATGATGATAACAGGGAAAGATATGTTTCAATCCGTACTCACTGCAATAAGGTGTGTAGGAATGCTAATCGCCATCACATCCATACTTCTGTCCAAAATGGGGACGCTTCCAAAGTTTGGAAATTTCTTAGATCATTGGGGGTCGGTAAAACCCGACAAGAGACAATCCCAAAAGATTTAGACATTGATGCAATGAATAATCATTTTACTGCTTCGTCCGATTTTGATAGGACAATAAAATCTAATACACTGCATTATCTTTCATCTCTTCCGACTCCCACTTATTCTCCATTTGTTTTTGGTCAATTCTCCGCATGTGATGTTAAGAAGAGCATACTATCGATTACTTCCAATGCAGTAGGAAGTGACTGTATCAGCCGTAATATGTTAGTCCCTGTGCTGGATGTAATCCTTCCCGTCATTTGTCATATCCTCAATTGTTCTGCATCTAGTGGTGTCTTTCCATGTTCATGGAAAGATGCCCAAATAATTCCATTACCTAAAAAATCTAATCCGTCATCCTTTTCTGAATATCGTCCAATATCCGTCTTACCATTTCTATCCAAAGTCCTTGAACGGTTAATCCACGATCAAATAAACACTTTCCTCTCCAAAAATAATCTCCTTAACCCTTTCCAGTCTGGCTTCCGTCCTGGTCATAGTACCACTACAGCGCTTCTGAATATTACGGATGATATAAGGTCAGCCATGGAAGACGGTAATCTAACGGTCTTAGCTTTGCTAGATTTCAGTAATGCTTTTAATACTGTTGATTTCGATGTTTTGCTTGGCATTCTATGTTCTCTTAATATATCTCCATCGGTAATTGACTGGTTTCGTAGTTACCTGTTCGGTCGCCGGCAACGTATTTGTATCGGAGAGACATTGTCTTCCTGGAGTAATACTTCTGCCGGTGTACCACAGGGTGGCGTTCTTTCCCCTTTACTTTTCGCAGTTTTTATTAACTCAATCTCCGACGAACTAATTTCTTCCTACCACCTTTATGCAGATGATTTACAAATCTACGCGCGAGCTCCGCTTGGAAATCTGTCCGAGGCTATCTCAGTGATTAATCGCGATCTGGCCCGTATATGCGACTGGAGCAGGAGGTATGGACTTATGGTCAACCCCATAAAGACGCAGGTTATTGTAGTTGGCAGTTCTAGGACGGTTTCAAGGATTTACTGGACGACTCTTCCCCAAGTTTCTTTTGACAACTCTATTATTCCCTTCAGCGAAAAAGTTAAAAACTTGGGGATATTTATTGACAAGAACTTCTCTTGGACTGCCCAGCTACAGGAAGTTAGCCGCAAGCTATTTGCATCCGCTGCATCTTTGAAGAGACTGCGTAATTTTCTACCAACTGCCACCAAGATTGCGCTTGCACAGTCCCTTCTTCTGCCCATTCTTGATTATGCTGATGCCAGCTATCTTGACCTTACCCAAGACCAACTCGATAAACTTGAGCGGCTTCAAAATGTCTGTATAAGGTTCATATTCGGTTTGCGTAAATATGACCATGTTTCTGAATTTCGTGTGAAGCTCAAGTGGTTACCAATTCGCCTTCGCCGGAATGCTCATATTCTTTCCCTATTGTATAAGGTGCTCTTTTCCCCTTCCACCCCTCTCTATCTTAAAAAACGTTTTCAGTATCTTTGCGACTCCCACACGAAGTTTTTGAGATCATCGGATAATTTAAAGCTTAAAATGCCAATGCATTCCACAATTTTTTTTGACAAATCCTTTTCTGTTCAGGCCACTCGTTTATGGAATGCATTGCCAGTTCAAATAAAACGCGCGCAATCGTTAGCTGTATTTAAGAGACTCGTGAAGGAGCATTACTTGTTGTTGTAATTTTATTTTCGTAGCTGCAATAATCTGTAGTCATCATTTATTTTCGTTGTTTATATGTATATATAATATGTATTTATTTATGTATCTATTATACAGCATTATATATATGTATCTATGTATCTATTATAGTATATTATTTTGCACCACTGACAACCCCATTTTTTTATATCCACGCAATCACTGTCCATTCCAAGGTTGCCTGGAAGAGATCGCAGAAAGCGATAAGGCCGCCCATTGTATGTTTTATGTGAACCATCGTTTTTATTGTAATGTTTTTTCTGGTGTACAATAAAGTATATATAAATAAATAAATAAATAAATATAATTGTATGGAAAATTTACTACTCTTGGCTAAATGTATACCGTTTACAAAAGTTTTTATTAAATAAATTATTAACAATTAATTAAAAAAACGATCGGTCGCGCGAACACGCGATCATCTCGTTCATATGTCGTTGATCGGATAACCAGAAGGAGCGCTCTGTCGGCACGACCACATTTTCTAAAGTCGCGTGTTCGAGCGGCGTTCATTTTGATTAGGACGTGGCCTTAGGGAAAACTCTTCAAGAATTCATCGTCATCTGCCTAGCCTTATCCCAACTATGTTGGGGTCGGCTTCCAGTCTAACCGGATGCAGCTGAATACCAGTATTTTACATAGAACGACTGCCTATCTGACCTCCACAACCCAGTTACTAGGTACTACTATATAACGGTCCTTTGAAAAGTTGTCAACTTTCCCGAAACGGCCGATGATCACACAAGTACGATTCGTTGGAAAAACGAATGGTTCTCTAGGGTGTTGAGTATGAAACTTGAGCACATTTGCTGCGTTAAAAAAAATCTCTTTGGTAAATAGCTTAGGTTCGGAAAAATTAAAATACATTGTAGTCTTATTCCGGTTTCTAAGGATAAAGTTGTTGTATAGTAGTAGGTAGTCAGTTGATTTCTGACTATGCTCTGTGGGGTAATTGCGTAACACACTATCAGGACCAATGGTTTTCATTTTGACAGTTCAACAACATTCATTGCGTTATTTACTTTGCTGAGCAAATAAATTTTTCGAACATATGAACAATGGATTAGCAATGTCTTTCAAAATTATTCAGATTCAGACTAATAGTGTATTACGCAATTAGGGTGCTGTTCATATTTGGTGATTGATATGGCACATACTCTTCCTACCTCTTTTATACCGACTTGAAAAAAAGGAGCAGGTTCTCAATTCGGTTGCTTGTTTTTATCTTTGTTACCTCAGAACTCCGTCATTTATAAACCGATTTGAAAAAATATTTTTTTAGGGGCTCGTGGCTATCACAGCCGCATGGGTTGATCGATCAGGCTAAGCTACGCTTACTGCGGTCGGTCTGTGGATAGGTGACCATCTTTACATACCGAGACCGCTCCGTGCCTCGGAAAGCACGTTAAGTCGTTGATCCCTGCTATAATTCTTGGAACTTTGACAGTCGTCACGAGTCGTCAAAAGCCCGAAAGTCTTACAACCAGTCTTACCAAGGGGTATCGTGTTACCCAGTAACTGGGTTGCGGAGGTCAGATAGGCAGTCACTCCATGTAAAATACTGGTATTCAGCTGCATCCGGTTAGACTGGAAGCCCACCCCAACATAGTTTGGAAAAGGCTAGACAGACTGACTGTTTGAAAGGGCATACGTCTAAGATGGTCCCATATAAATTTGGTCAAGTTCTGATGTATGGTTTTAGGATTAGCTTCAACAATAATCTACGCATATTTTTAAAATGAATCTAAGTATAATGATACGTCGTTTATTGCCTAAATCGCTTGGGGGTAAAGCCGTGAAAAGTACCCCAAGGTAAAATAAAACATAGAGTACCTATATGTATGTGTTACAAACGCGAGAAAAACATTATCCTCCCTAAGGATTTACCACATTCAACGAAGCCTCAACGCGATATAAAAAGAAAAATGGTTTACCTCATCTGACTTTATAATAATAATAATTCATTTATTTTCAGTTACACTTTCCATTACATTAAATTAAAACACAAATAATTTAAAAATCACACGTACACAATAGAAAAATACATACACGTGTCATGCAAATCTAATCAAATATATAATATGTACATAAACGTGTCATGCAAATCAAATCAAATAATGTAATATGTATACATACAAAATGCCATTCAAAATAAATCAAATTAAAATTAGGTATACTTAGGAAGTAAATAAATCATAAAAACTTTGACTCGGAAGATGTCACTTAAAATATCCAAAACATACAATTGTATACGGAGGAAAATATAAAGTTATATTATTAAACAATTTAGACTTACGGAAACGTATTTGAGTTTTGAAAAGCAATTATGATATGAGCGCCGTGAGCGAAGGTGACGTTTACTGACATGATTTTTTGAAGGTTCCGTATACCACCAACAGTTTTGAGCATTGCTATAAGATTTTCATGAAAGGCACTTGACGTGCACTGGTTATTTCTCACTAGATAGATGAGCTCAAATTATTAATTGTCCATAAAAAAATATATATGTTGCTTTACTATATGTGTGACTGTTGGGAAGTCAATATGCTTCTATCGCTTATAATAACAGTCGATGATCGTGGCTAACAGTCGCACGGGTTTATCGAAGGTTAAGCTACACTTGCCGCGGTCGATTTGTGGGTGGGTGAACATCCATAATATATCCGAGACCGCTTCGTACCTCATCAACAGTCGTTACGGATAGTCAGAAGCCCAAAAGTCTGACAACCAGTCTTACAAAGGGGTATAGTATTATCCAGTAACTGGGTTGTGGTGGTCAGATAGGCAGTTGCTCCATGTAAAATACTGGTATTCAGCTGCATCTGGTAAGACTGGAAGCCGAGCTCAACATAGTTGGGAATAAAAGGCATAGGCAGATTCATTTTGATCTACAAAACAGTCTTTTTTTTGGATTCTATTTTAAGTTATTTTCTTTCATTCAAAATAGAACATGTATACATAGAAAGATTTATCGATTTTTTCAGGCCTAGAAATCCTAAAAATAGTGTTTTTTTTACAGATTTTTGTCGATATGCGTCAATTATAAATCATAACAACTTAATATACGTGCTTTTATTCTGCAAAAATCGTTTATGTATCGATATTTCTTCCCCGAAAGAATGTATGAAAAAGTGTCACTATCCAATCACCTTAATTAAATCTTTTAACATCGGCGTTTTCTTTAGGCGACAGAAAGGGATATTTTCTGACGGAGATTTCACGAAGAGCAGGTGACATTTAGGTGAAAATAATAATTATTCATTAATATCATTAATCATTGTTAATTAGCATGGCCAGGTCTTGTTTTAACAAATAAAGGTACGAGTTCGTAGCCGACAGCATACAGCAGCAGCAGACGACGTGACGTTGCGACATGTCGTACCGACACGTCGTAGCGTAGAAACATTCAACGTGTTTGTCGCTCCATCGGTGGCACTACTGATCTGCGGTCGGACGACACGTCTGCGGTCGTGCGACGTGTAGTCGGGCGACGTGTAGCTAGCTGCGGAAGGTATTCGATAGAAATACATACAAACCAGTAGTGTCGTAGCGACACGTCGTCTACTGCTGCTGTATGCGGTCGACTACGAACTCGTACCTTTACGGTTATTAACATAATTTGTAATGAAAACCGCAGCAATTTATATTATGAAACATGTTACCTAATTATAAAAAGGAGTTTACGCTACAGCGATGATATTATGCCACTATCATGACGTCACAAAGTAATTGACAACCTCTTAGGTTTTTTTTTTTGTAAAATGATATTATACCCACCCTACTTTCCCCCAATTATTTTTCCACCAACGCCTGTCATAATCTAATCGGTTTTCGAATATTGAAAAATACACGTTTACCATAGGTACTTGGTAAAAATTAATTTTTCATGTAGGGCGAAGACACTTCATAAATATTCCCTGGGAGACGGTACTGGGTATATAACCCAGGATTGTTATTTTTTATTTACGCGGATCTCGAAAAATCCGTACAGACACGAGCATAAAGACGATACATTAACGCAACATTTAAAAGCGATTTGCTCGTGAAATAACGATTGAAATTTTGAGAAAAGATAGTTTCATAATAGTGTGGTTTTGAAAACACCATGTTCGTGACACCAACATACTTTACATCGTTCTCACACGTATAATTTCAACATGAATGATGTGACTAATATATTGATATAAAAGAGTGTCCATAGAGTTTTTTGCTCATTCTTCTCCATAGGCAACTAGCATCATCTTTCAGAGCGACCGACCCCTTGACAATTCAAAAGGGTTTATTTGAAATAAATGCTTTGAGTCTGCGTTGAGTTCTGTTCGTTTCATAACAAAAATATAGCTTTTCTGACTGAAATAAATGCGTTAACTTTAATCGTAATATTCCCATGTTTATGGTCGTGACTGTACAAAGTCATCGGCAGCTTTTTCCTAAAGGAATACATAAGATCCATGACATTTTTCGTATTTCATTCTTATGATAAGTTAAGTTGCTCGAAGACGTATGTATTCTGTGTTATTTGCGCTTTTTCTTCGGAGTAGTATAATGTTTTTTGGACAAATACAATGGAATCAACACATCTGGGAACTGTAATGCGATCAGGCACTTTTATCATACGAGTAGTAGTATTTTGTCTGGTATTGTATTTATTTCATAAGTTTTTGTATATGTTTTCCTCTTCGGTCTAGCGGTCGCAAGCGCTAGTAATGGGCATGAGATCCTAGGTTAGATTCCCGGGTCGGGCAAAGTCTAATTGATTTTTTACACCTAGAATTTCTCAGTAGCAGTCTGGAGTTAGGATTTGTGCCCGGTCGATGGCAATAGGCTGCCATGTATTAAATGGGACTTAACTTTCGAAATGTGGGTGTATTATAGGTACACCTCTGCCTAATCTTTTGAGGAATACAGACGTGTTATGTTATGTATAGGTAAGTATTTATTAGGGTTAAGTGAAAAGTTCTCGGCCTGACACAGAGATGACGTTCCAATAAGCAAAAAAAAAAATTTAACACATCTATTCAAAAAGAGTATATTCTTAGTAAACAGGGACTAAAATAGCTCTTTAATCCCTAGGAACTAAAACTGATTTGAATTTGGTATGTGGATATTGTTAGCAAAAGTTCCAATCACCAAAGAGATCAATCACGAACATTGTATAAACAAGTAACAGGCTGTATGATAAATTAAAACGCGCGTGACCCAAATTAAAAAAAAAGTTGTTGAAAAAATTAAAACGCGCGAAAAGCATTCTGCCTTCGTTCGTAATTGTTTACTCAAAATTGTATGTAAATAAATAAATGTACTAATCTTATTCATAAGTTGCACTTACTTATTTTTTCATAGAGGGTGATAAAAAGTAGAGTGTCCTTGTTTACACAACTTCTTGCAGATTCATTTTCAGTTTAAACTTGAATATTGTGCGGTCATAAAATTCTTCGTTTTGGATGGATTAACCCCTAAGCAAGTTCATCCGAAGTTGACAAAAGTTTACGGGGACTCTGCTCATTCCATGTCAACCATTAAAACGAGGGCAGCTGAATTTAAACGTGGTCGCACGTCTCTCGAAGACGACCCACGTGAAGAATGGTTAAAAACTCATACTCATCAACACACATCTGGCGGAAAAGTTATAGCTAGGGTGTTTTGGGATGCGAAAGGAATTCTGTTAATTGATTACCTTGAAAAAGGTAGAACAATTGCAGGTGATTATTATTCCAACTTTCTTGACCAGCTGGATGCCAATACTCGCGAGAAGACGCCTGCCTTGATGAAAAAAAAATCTTTTACACAAATTAATATCTTTCAGACTTCCATCCGTAACCAAACCTGAAGAAATTAGTTTCTGGGAAGCGCTTCGCATCCAATGCAAAAGTTGAGAGGGCCGATGTTGAATAGTTTCACAGTCTCAGAAGAAATAGGTACTGAACTTGGAGACGCGTAGGATCAAGTGCGTTCATTCGAGGGAAAATATGTAAAAAAATAAAATCTAATTTTAACTGAAAATCGCAGTCTTTCATTGTAAGGCTGAGAACTTTTCACCTTACCCTTATTTGAATCAGATAGTGCAAGTCAGGATGGCCGAGCGGTCTAAGGTGCAGCGTTCAGGTCGCAGTCCACTTCTGTGGGCGTGGCCCGTGGGTTCGAATCCCACTTCTGACAAAATATATTTTTATACATACGAACTAAACTATTGGAAGAACAAGTATTTGCCAATCAGTTTTGAATTGATGAGTGATGAGAAAATTAAGGAGGCTACTGGACAAAAGCCCCTTCTTTCTCCTGTCAAACCTATTTGTTCTTTGCCTAGCAGTGGAAAACAAAGAATGCTTCAAAAAAGGGAGTGGCGATCAAATAAGCCCACATACGTACGTACGTAAGAATATCGCGGTGGGATTTTACCGCGCACTGGATTTTCAACTTTCGGTGTAAAACCGAGCGTTGAGAATCTAACAGAGCACATCCTAGCGCGTCAAAAAAATACACTTGGATTTTCAATTCTTGGCGCTAAAAATCCGTCCGTTGAAAATCCAAAAACGCGCCCGTGCATACCTAGGATAAGGGTTCGTACGCGCGTTTTTGGTGGTTTTCATGATAAAGATTTCTACATATTACAAAGACATTTAACATGTTACCAGCCGGTCTATGCGGTAAAAATCTCCCCGTGAAAACGTTGGTGAAGTGAACTTTCAAAAGTGTCAATCCCAAGCATAATTTGAAATGACAGCTCATTTTTCACCTAAGTTTTCACGGGGAGTTTTGTACCGCATCTAGACGGGCTGGTAACAACATGTTAAATGTCTTCATAATAAGTACAAATCTTTATCTTGAAAACCACTGAAATAGTTACCTACCTACATACATTTTTAAATAATTCGCGGTTTTAACTTTGTCTCCTCACTTCTGATACAGCTCATGTATTTTTTATCCCGCGACGACTATTCCAAAACTTTGTAGCCTTTTTTGTGGAGGTGGATTCGTCTTTTATGTTCTGAATTAGTGTTGTACGAGTATGTTTAAGTTTTTCTTTTAGTCGAGTACTTTTGTAACATAAAAAAATTCTTGTCTTACTAAGGGAGGGGTCTACGAGCAACTTTTGTCTCCGCAACTAACTTATCTCTGACATCAAGTCTACGGGTTTGTATGAAAGTGCGCGCGTGTAGCGACGCGACAGCTGGGATAAATAATTGTTTGGACGCAAATGTCACCCGTCTATTGGTTGCAATACAAGTGCGCACACGGCGACAAAAAAGATGGCGGCTACCAAGTTGTAAATAGTTTATTTGAAATAAATGCTTTGAGTTTGAGTTGAGTTCTGTTCGTTTCGTCAAAAAATATAGCTGATTTATTTCGCCACTTCACCTTCAATAAAAAAATCGATGGCCTATTAATAATGTACGCGATTCCGTGTCACAAGTTGTCACGGACATTTTTATCAATGTTTGCGAGATAAACTGATAAATTAACCAAGCTTACCTGTTGCCGTGATTATTTTAGTATGTATACATGTTGTACAGTCAACAAAAGAGATAAGTATGCAGAATCGTCGGATATAGTTGAAGCTTAGTAAGAAACCGATGGATGTTCTCGAATAAAATTTAATTTTATTAATAGAAAACAAATAGCTCATTTATCGTCGACAGCATCCATCGGTTTCTTACTAAACTTCAACTATATCTGACGATCCTGCATACTTATCTCTTTTGTTGACTGTACCTATGTGTATATGGTACAATTATGTTATGTATTAATTTTACGCCTGTTATGAAGTGGCTCTACAAAAATTTGTGATGTTATATTTTTGTCGCAATTTTTTGTGAATGTAACTTACACATGCGAAATGTTGGTGTACTATAGGTCTACCTCTGTCCCAACCTTTGTAGAAACAAGGCTTGATGTTTATGTTACAACTGTGTGTACCTATAGCTGAATATAAACTGTGTCATACTTAAAATGGCATCGTGCCTCGACATTTTTGTGATCTCTTTTATTCATGCAAATTTTTAATGTCACCGTAAAATGGTTTATTGCTGTTTTCGGATGGCAGGTTATCAATATTTCATTGCCTGAAATATGAGAGTTATTCCGGTCTGATCTCATAGTGTCCAACATTGTAGACACTTTTGTTTGATGTTTGTGCCTCTTAGCAGATGTTAACCTTAAAGACTAAGGCTGACACACACCAAACGTAAGTATAGTCGGCCGCCGAATGTGAGCTTCAAGTTCAGAATGTATGAAAAAATAACGTAAAGCGTCGCGTATCGTCGGTCGCGTAATGCCAGAACAGACAAGTAGATAGTAAAACATTCAACCTTACGCACTCAAGCGATGATGCGTTAGTGCGTCGAGCATACGAACGAAGTAAACGCCCGACGCATCTTCCGTCAGATGAGCGACCACCCTGTGTTGAAATCCCTAACATGTTCGTATTATTCCACCGACACCACCTAACCGGCGGGGTAATTGCGTTACACACTATCAGTAGCAATGGGTTTCATTTTGACAGTTCAACAACATTCATTGCGTTATTTACGTTGTTGAGCAGGCATATTTTTCGAACATATGAAGCAATGGATTAGCAATATCCTTCAAAATTATTCAGATTGAGATTGATAATGTGTTACGCAATTAGGGTGCGGAATACAGTAATGCAACTTGATAGCAGAGATAAATGAAGGTGCAAAGCGTAGCAAGTGTCCGTTCATGCAGCGATGATCAGTACGATGTTTTACTGTATCATTTTGGGATCACTGCATTTGTTTTTAACTGTTTGGATGTCGCAGCAAACTGGCTTAATTAGCCGTTTAGTTAACCGCCTAGCCTTTAAACTAAACGGCGGCCATTCAACTAACGGCCTGAATGATATTCAATTTTAGTTTAGGTTGGACCTGTAACCAATAATGCGCGAGCCGAATTGGTTGCAGTAACTAAGCCAGGGCACCCCAACCAAATGGGTTAGGTTAGGTTAGAACTGTGATCAACCGCATGCGATCTGAGAGGGCGAAGCGAGTCGAGCACTACTTCCAAAGGCCAGGCGGTTAATTAAACGGCTAATTTAACCAGTTGGCTGCGACATGGACATTGGGATATTGACGTGTGATCCCAACTTTTTACCGAAAAAAATCGTACTGATAATCTCCGTGTGAACGGGGTCTGCCAATTTCATCAAAGTACCTTTAAAATTGTACAGTTTCAATAATCTAGGTAGGGACCCATCTCACCGTGTACACAGTGGCCCGTATTGGACACACGTTACCCACGTTAATACGTACGTGCTTTAAAAGTTAAGGGACTAATACTAGCAAGCGTTTTTGTTTATATTAGTCCTCAATCTCGATGTCGCTTCAGACCCCTGTCAGGACAAAGTTGGACTAATCGTTAATACTTAAGACAAAGAGGTATCGAGAGTAATTATGTGTGGTAGGGTTGCTACAACTGAGGGGTCTCGGTATGTAATGGATGTTCACACGTCCAGCAACGCTTGCCGAGGTCGGTCCGTGGATGGATGACCATCCATTACACGCCGAGAGCCCTCTTTGCCTTCGAAAGTACAGACGCCAGCACATCAACCTACACCTAACTGTCAAATTTTCCCAATCAACATTGAACCTTATGCTTTAGCGATAAAGTTGAAAATCTATTACAGAAATCTGACAGATTGTAGTAGGTTGATATGCTGGCGTCTGTACGTTAAGCCGTTGTTTGTTATTTGTAGATCTTTGACAGCCGTAGCAGGTAGCCAGAAGCCCGAAAGTCTGACAAACAGTCTTACCAAGGGTATCGTGTTACCCAGTAACTGGGTTGTGGAGGTCAGATAGGATTGGAAAAAGGCTAGAATGATAATGAGGGTTACGTTGGTTTAGTGATCACAAGTACTGCTGCTGAACATGAGATGGCTCTACACAAAACTGCTACAAAATTACTGTGTGTGTGTTATTATTTATTATTATTACACAATTTTACTGTAACCGCCCGGCCACGACTTTTGGCTTAGCGGCAAGCGGCGCGGTGTCTTTGTCAAATGCACTGCTAGCGTTGACGCTGCGAGCGGTGCGTCGTGGCATGGTTCATACATTTTCGTATATTTGTTTTTACCGCTCGTCGCCCCGCGTTAAGCTGCCGCTGATAGCGGCAAGGTCGTGGCCAGGCCGTAATTCAGTGGTGCCTTTTATTATGAAATAAAGGGAAGCTGCTTATTTTTAAAAACGTCAAAACTATCAATTTTATACTTCCAAAGCAGATCCTTAAACTCTAGAGCATCCTTATAGTTTTATTTTATACGTATTCTTTAAATATGCTATTCCGAAACATTGCTTTTTCTGTTTCAATGGTCCTCTGCAACGCCCGATATTTTAAACCTTGAGCGAATACATTTTTCAGTCCTATTTTTTATTACGATTTTCTTCTTTCTACGATTAGTGAACTTTCCTTTCAAATATCTATAAGCAGACGCGAAGGTCCCTACGTTATAAGCAGACAGCAAGGTTATACTTAAAACAAAAATAGCCAACTAATTTTGAGGCAGCCCTACCCAAAATCCTTTATAGCCTCACCTAATAATATCTAATGGTGATTGACGGAGCAAAAACCCGATGTCAACCGAAGTTTTCCGATTAAGTGCCGATGGTAATCAATGGTGAATGGCGACACGCCTTTAGGTTTAACTAAACTTTTAGGTGGGAAACGATAGTCGAAAATATTTAACGGAATGTTTTTAAGAATCAAGCTTGGCGATATGATTACAGTCGAAAAAGTGGAAAACTGAGCCAATAAGTAATCGCTACCTAGTTATAGTAAAAGGAAATTAGTTTGATGATCGCAGTTTTTTGGACCCTTATAGGCATTTGTGCCCGGTTGATGGCAATAGGCGCGCCCTCTATTACATGAGACTTAAACACAGTGGCGTGCATTGGTTTTCAGAATAGGTATAGGCACTAGGCCGGGTCTAGTCTAGGCAAATGCGTTAACTAATCAGAAAAATAAGTGAGCTCAAAAGTGTTCTTTGAGTAGGCATGCCTACTTAAGGGTGATAAATTGCGAAGGTCGAACGTCATGGTATTAACTCTTTGCAAAGACTGAACTAACGAAAGCCCTTGACTTCTTTCCAGACATAAACTCTCTGAAAAAGGGAGCTATAAGCCGGAAAACGGTTAATTGATCGCAAATCAATTAGCAATATCTTCGCGCGTTCCTTAATTACGGACTTCGAAAGTTAATTATTACTTTGGCAGTTGTCAACCATTTATTTAATTAACCATCTGCTTTATCTTTGAAAGCTTTTGAGAGCAGTGGTGGCCCAGTGGTAACGGCCGCGACTTACGAGGTGTAGGTCGTAGGTTCGAACCCAGACAGGCGCTTTACTTTGTGTAAATTATTTCATAACCACTGCTCTCAAAACGGTGAAGGAAAACATCGTGAGGAAACCGGCATGTCCTAGAACCAAAAATTCGAAGGCATGTGACATCTACCAACCCGCACTGGGCCCGTGTGGTGGATTACGGCCCACTCCCTCTCACCGAGAGGAGGCCTGTGTCCCAGCAGTGGGAACATTATAGGCTGATTATGTTTATCTTTGAAGATTTCTCAATAAGGTTGATCAACTTTAATCATAAACATAACATAACGCCTGCATTCCCCGATGGGTTATGCAGAGGTGTACCTACCTATAGTACACCCACATTTCGCCAGTTCTGTTAAGTCCCATGTAATAGGGGGCGAGTCTATTGCCATCAACCGGGCACAAATCCAGACTCCGGGCTGCTACTGAGATATTCTAAATGGAAAAATCCAATAACACTTTGCCCCTCCCGGGAATCAAACCCAGGACCTCATGCATAAACTTTGGCTTGTGATGTTAAAATCAACCTCACCCTACTAAGATGATATGGCGTTCTAGTTTGTTAACTAGAACGTAATTTTAACTTAGGTCTTAAATGAAATGGATTCTGTGAAAAGTCCGATATTTTTATTGGAATATTTAAACTGCAGATAGACTACTAACTCAATTCTGTATGACCAGTCACGAATGGATATTATTGGTTGATAGTGCCACTCTAAAGTTTATTGAAATATTGTGGACATTTTAATTTACTATTTTATAGTCATATAAGCTATGTGCTTGTTGTCACTGAAAGAAAATACGTGTTGTAATTATGAAAACCCACATCCTAATTGCGTAACAAACTATCAATCTCAGTCTGAATAATTTTGAAGGATATTGCTGATAAAAGGTACCTATGTCTACATAAAGGATCTGACAAGCACGACGCGACAAAGCGACTGAATAAAATTATGGAAATTACTTTACCAAAATCGAGTAGCACCGTCGTGTCGCGCCTGTCTGAGGGAGCTTTAAAGTCTCAAGACGTCACCAATCAGAGAAAGAGAGCAAAATTTTCTCGTATAAAAAAATCGAAAAATACTTATGAGTTCATAACCTACTTACTTACAGGACGTAAATCTCTCGAATTTTCAAAAATAAAATAAAATCATTGAATCTCTACGTCCATAAATATGTGCATAATTAGTTAAGGGTCTGTACACACGAGATATGAGAACGAACCTTCTCAGTGGAACGCTTGATTGATTGAAGCTGAACTGAATTCCTAATCAATCTTTGTTTTATCGTTTCGGGATTCCGGAATGAGGAGGGCTTTTTAGTAGGTAATAATGTTACGGTATTTATTTTTGATTTTTTTTATTGGTATTTCGTTCGTTTTGATTGTTGAATGTGAGTGACTAATTGGCCTTTTCCTTTTCATATAGATTTTAGCTTTTATCTCCATCATGGTTTAAAAACGAACGATCATGTAGTATAAGGAAGACTCAGTTCAGTTTTCGCTTGTTTGCACCATTCCGACTCAAACGACGACGATAAATTCTGAAGACCTACATAATATGGCAGGTTCAAAGCATCTTTTATCAGACTAACGGATTCCCTAAGCCTAATACTGAAATGTTGCTGCCGTTACTGCATACTTAGATCGCTGCCGAGAAGTTAATACGTCATAATTAGGAAATACTGTCTGATCAGCAACATGATACAGGTCTCCCAACAGCAGACAGCGAAAGACTGAGTTGATAGATCGATCCGATACAATATACCAGTGTAACTACAAGCCATCCATTACAAGTCATACTGGCATAATCTCAATGTATAACTTATCCAAGAGATCAGTAATATCACCCTCGGTCATTTACATCCATATTATCGCACAAAACTATACGGAAACCGTGACATACATTTATATAATTTGTTACACGAACAAAACAAAAGCTCTCTGGTGAAATAAATCGCTAGGAGGCGGGTTTCCGCGTCAGAGAGTATATTTGAGGCACGTGCGTTTTTGCGGTGACAGTTACTGTGTCGAGTGAACTATATGAACTGTTGAATGAACGAACTGTAGGATTTGTGAAAAGGTTTTGCTATATTTTAGCTGTGGTATGGCCAGTTTTGTAGGAAGTTTATCTTTTAAAATTCTAGGTTTTTATTTTGGTCACGAAATCCTGATGGAGGTTTATTGTCTGGAGAATTTACAGGGGTATCCTGTCAAAGGCATTTAGTGGCTGTCGAAACAAACTCCCGAAGTCCCACGGGCGGGAGTTGGGAATTTTTCTTTTGAAAAAAAAAAAAACAATCGTTCCTACAAACAGTTCTGTCGATATCTAATTCCTTTTTGGCTACACGGTAAAACATTATTCTTTCCTGTCGAGATGGTAATAAGGTAAAATACTTAACACTGTTTTTCAAAATTATGAATCATAATAAAAAAACGACGCTTCGCAACATAACAGCTCTCGAAAATAATTTATGACGCCATTTCTTTGTTAGGGAATTCTTCGAAGTTGAAGCAAACTTGTTATTATTTATGATTTCATTCTTATACGAATATCAATTTGACACATAGTTTCAGGCAAAAATTCACTGGAAAAACTTCCTAATTCACTTCCTCTTGTGTTTGGAGTTAGTATTAGCCGCGTTAGTTTTTGCCGCGTGGGGTTAATTGACCACGCGATCACATTTTGAGGGTTGAAAGAATATTAATATTTGGTCTCAATCAATTTTCTTTCGACTTCACGCCATATTATAATAACATTCCTCTATTCTTCATTGCTTTTATAGCTATGACGCCTTAATGGTAAAAAATATACTGTTTCGTCAGATATTACTGGGCTTGGCGTTGAAAATTACGACCAAGCGGTAAATCTAATTATAATCTTGGTCAGGATACAGGCTAGTTGAATTTACGATGGCGCAAGAAAAAATTGCGGCACTGAAAATGAGTTTATTAGAGTTACGATAGCGTTGATTATAATATTTCTGATGAATATAATCGTTTATCTCAAACTAATTTTTTTCCTAGAAATCTATTCGCAAGAAGCTTCTATAAAATTCTAGAAAAAAATGAATGTAATCATCAACTACAAGGTTTTGCTCGCGGCTTCGCCCGCATGGTGTTCGAAAATTATCTCACAAGAACGTACTACCGGGATATCCTATGTGTTATGATATCCTGGTTATACACTATCTATGTGCCACCCCTTTAGCCGTTTTTGCTTGATTGAGTATTAAACATCCAAAATTTTCACATTTATATAAATATGAAATACTAGCTGTGGCCGCGACTTCGTTGGGGTCCAAATTAGATTTCATGGGTTTTAATTTTTTTACGTGTAACCCTAATTCTTGTTCTGAAATATAGTAGCCCAAGTTACTCCTTATAACATCAGATATGTGCCAGTGGTAGTTAAAATCGGTCCAGCCGTTTCGGACATTAGCCGGAACAAACATAATGGACAAAAAAATTAAAATAGTTTTTTTTTGTTATTACCTATCGTATATAGTATTTTCATATGCATTTCGTAAAAAGCTATTATTTCGAAATTACAAACAGACACTTCAATTTTAATAACTTTTTTATAAGTAACTACCTACGTAGGATACTGACATAGGTAGTCACCACTCCTCCAGTCCTACGTATTCACAAAGAATTTGGAAAATCCAAAAGTTCACGACTTATAAGATCGTATAAAAAAAACTACTTTGGTCATACGAATTTATTAAAAAAAAAACTCAATTAATTGATTTTTTCGCCAGTTACAATGTTTTCAGGTTTCACACTTGATTGACGGGATTTTTTTTAGAAAAATTTGATGTTTTTTTTTAAAAGTACAGAATTAATCTCCATTAATATCTATACAATGGTATATAAATTAAATAGGTTCTGTGCACTAGCAGGAGTATAACAATAGAAACAGTTGTAGAAAAGAGACAAAAAAAAAATCTAACGTAAAGCACTCGCTTCACTTCGCATTATGAGTGTTTTTACCAAGCCCGTATGTACCTAAATAATCTTGGCTTTCTCTAGTTCTTTCATAATTATGTTTTACAAAGCCTATTTTAGTGTGTGTGTGTGTATGTTTTGTGTGTGAATGTATGTGTAGTGTTTTATCTAAAACATAACAAGCAGGATGTTCGTTACTCTCCGAATGATCTTTATTCATTGTATGAAGTTCATACATGGACATGTTCATACTATGAACATATTTTTATCAAAAGGTAGCTATTATAGTTAATGCCTTGTTAACCTACTTCCGAGTACGGATGCTTTGTCTTTGTGATATTTTTGTTTTATACAAAGCAATATTAGCTTTCATTTTTAGAAGTCTTCGTAGGTAGTTGGGACAATAAAACGTAGGTAATTAATAACTGTGTGTGGGTATGTACTTACTAAGTAACTACTAGGTAGCATACATTTATAGTATACAGGGTTATTGGAAAAACACCAAAAACCTCTTAAGAGGTCATTGTACTCATCATTATGAACAACTTTTACTATGGGACCAAACATGAAATCGCGAAAAAAAAATCAGCTGTTCCCTACATTTTGACGAGTTATACCATAGAAATGTAAAAAACAGAAACTTCTTTCATATATCTATGAGTTATACGAACATAAATGTAGGGAACAGCAGATTTTTTTTTTTGCGTTTTCAGGTTTGGTGCCAAAGTAAAAGTTGTTCATAATGATGAGTGCAATGACAACTTAAGAGGTTGGTAATGTTTTTCCAATAACCCTGTATAATGCAGTTTTACTTGTATTAATATACACAGTGTGAGAAAGATGTGTCAGTAGGTAGTGGTCATATTTAAGGTATTGAAATTTTGTTTAGGACAGTTGAATTGTTTTTCGCGATTACGATGTTGGTCCCATGGATTAAGTTGTACAGTTTGATGGTCTAAACTACCTTTAAATATGACCACACATTTCTGATAGAAAACTACACTCTGGATTAGATCTATGCATAATATGTAATTGCTGATTTTTTTATCGCTATTAGGTACGATGTTGGTTCCATGGAGAAAGATATTCAGTATGGTGGTCTGTACCACACTCTTAAGGTGGATACAGACATTGCGAGGCATGCGCAGCGCACGGCGCTCACATATGTGGACGTTCATATTCGTGGTGAGGTTACACGTTACTCGAAGAAAATTAATATCGAGGCGTGTGTTGCGAGGCGTGTGCGGCGTGCGCGGCGGTGCGCGGCGCATGCCTCGCAATGTCTGAATCCGCCTTTAAATATAGGTAAGCACACATTTCCGATACACGCTATATAAAAACCATACCATTTTCCACTACCAACCGCAAATTAATTACGGCTATAAAGCCTTCATAATGATGCTACGTGCTACAAACAACAATACCTATGATATTATTCATCATTACATAATATCAAAGGTATAAATTGACGAGTGACCGCGGCCACACGCTGTTAAAAGCACTCGTGCGGTATGTGGGTTCGACTTGTTGTTGTCATGTTATACGCTTCAGTTTTTCAGTCAGATGTAGCGTGACATACTTCTATAGGCTAACATGCGCAGCGTGACCAAATTTTGTCATAATTCATGTATTGCATTCGATATTGTTACAAAAAGCTTAAAGCTAGGTACAGACGCCAGCACATCAAGTTACTATAATCTGTCAAATTTCTGTATTCGATTTTCAACTTTATCGCTAAAGCATAAGGTTCAAAGTTGATTGGGAAAATTTGACAGTTTCGGGTAGCTTGATGTGCTGGCGTCTGTACAAAAATATCGACCCTGTTAGCAACAAGATAAAATTAATATTACAAAAAACAATTTTGTCGTATTATCTCGTGCTGAATCGAAATTCTGAGTTTCGTTTCAGTTTTCTGAGTTTTATTAATTAGTGGATAACGATGCTGGTTGCGTGA
The DNA here is from genome assembly GCA_914767645.1 of Hydraecia micacea. Taxonomy (NCBI): domain Eukaryota; kingdom Metazoa; phylum Arthropoda; class Insecta; order Lepidoptera; family Noctuidae; genus Hydraecia; species Hydraecia micacea. The sequence goes on along the minus strand of OU611779.1, from coordinate 5,301,707 downwards.
TTAATTAAGTGTTTCATGAAATATCTGTACCTAAATATTAAGCATTGCGCAATTGTTAGTTATCCTGAAGAAATAAAAATAAAATAAATTTAGTCGTGTCTAGTATCGGCGAGAGGGTTTTCGGCTGGATGGTGCTGGGCATGTGATGCGGAGGAGTGAGAAAGATTTTGAGAGAGAGACATCGACATACTATGAATATAAGAATAGTACCTAAACTGAATGCTTTGAAACAAATCGTCTTGAAGACTTAGAAAAGAAGCGCCAAATATGCAAAAGTCGCTAAAGCCTTCATATAATTATGGTGGCAGGGATATCGACGTGCAACATGTTACCATGGTTTTGTACAGATGCCAACACATCAAACTACTAAAATCTGTCTATTTAATAGATTTTCAACTTTATCGCTGAAGCATAAGGTTCAAAGTTATTGGGAAAATTTGACAGTTTCGGGTAGCTTGATATGCTGGCGTCTGTACATAATTTTGAACCTCCCAGCGTTGAAATTTTTCTTCAGTTAAATAGAACCGCGTGCGCGGTCCATACAGTTGTTAAATGAATGAAAGTGCAATAGTTTTATTTGTAAAAAGGGATTAGTAACTAAATTAAATTACAGCTGATGGTTTATTATTCTTGTTTGGTAGGTACTCAATATTCTATTGGCGTGATTGGAAAAGTTGTTTTATATGATGAGTACAATCATGTGTTTAAGTAAAGGTAACTATAGTCCGCACGGAATTAGTTGGCCGCGCCTTAGGTATGTGAGCGGTGGGACGGAGGGGCGGGGGCGCATTACTCAGTATGTGCGTTGCGAACCGCCGCCTCATCCCTGTCCCCACCTCAGCTGCGGCCAACTAGTTCCGCGCGGACTATAATTACCAGTCACCCTATAAGAATAGAGAAAGGACAATCGATGAATTGATTGTATGAAAAATTATAAGGCTAGAAAGGAGGTAGGTATTTAGATTTTGACTCTCATGCGTATAATAAGAGTAATTTAAAACTTTGTAGGTGGGACCCTTCTTACCTCAGAAATGTTCGTGTCGATGTCGAAACATATAATTTTGAAAGAAAACTACGCCTATTTTACCGATTCTCTATAAACCAGATGTTATCAGCTATTTGGCCGGCAGAGAGCTAACTTAAATACAGGTCACTGACAGTGTGACAAGGGGCTTCAAACATTTTGAATATAAATGTAGTGGTGCAGGGATGGCAAACTTAGAGCTATGAAAATATCAATTATTCGAAGACATGACTGGGCCTGTGTGGTGTTATGGCCAATTTCCTGTCGCAGAGAAGAGGCCTGTGTCCCAGCACGAATGACGTCACTGAAACGTAAGGGCTGATTTTTCGGGTAGCGGGAACGTCCGAAGGGTAGCGGGATCGTCCGAAAGGGTTACCGCTGCCCCGAAACATAGAGGGCTAAGGAGAGGAACATGTGTGGGTTTTAGTCAGTAAGAGTCTCTCCCTTCCGCTCTACCCAGAGCGGGAGGAGTCATTAGACGATTTACCATCCAAAAAAAAATGGCTGATTTTTCTATCGCCAGATAAATTTTATTCGAGGAATAAAATTGACGTTTGTCAGTTTTTGTATGAAACAACTGTCAAAATTTCAAAATTATTCCTCGAATAAAGTTATCAGATGATTGAAAAATCAGCCCTATATAACCGGGGCGGCCACGACTTTTCGCTTAGCGGCAAGCGACGCGGTGTCTAAGGGCCGAAACACATAACCACGTTGCGGCACCGCGCCGCAACAACAAGTGACAACGGGCGGCACTGCAGATTTTGGTGGTGCGTTGCCGCAACGCGGTTATGTGCTAGCGTTGACTCTGCGAGCGGTGCGTCGTGGCATGGTTCATACAGTTTTGTATATTTGTTTTTACCGCTCGCCTCCCCGAGCTAAGCTGCCGCTGCCAGCGGCAAGGTCGTAGCCAGGCCGTATTGTGTTTTCCTAGATAGCGTTTTTTGACACCCTGCAGCCATTATGATCGTGACTGCCGTCACTGTGGTCGTTATGTGGCGGCCACCGCTCTTCTAGGACACTGTTGCTTAACTTATCTCTTGTCGACTGTTAACCAATTTTGCTGACGGTAGGAACACTTAATAATAGGTAGGTAGGTACCTTGCCTGCTTTTTTCGTCTCAGCATGAACGGCACGCATGCCATTGGTTCACCAACCCTGTAGCAGTGGGTAAAGAAAAGGTAGAACTATCAGTAGATGGCGCTAATGATCTGTGCGGTACACGCAACGAGTCGATTAGATCGACCCTTGGCTTGGGGGCGCAATTTCCGCTAGATACGGCCGATAGCTGCCTTTCACCATTGTGGGGTTATTCTGGAGATCTTCGACTATATAGCTCTTGGAATGTTATGGTTTTTTAGGAAAAAGATTATGAGGCGAACCTAACCGTTCTGATTTAACTTCATATGAGGAGTAATATCATTGCTAAATAAATCGGAATGAGAGCTAAGCATAAGGACCGAAACACATAACCGCGTTGCGGACCGCACCGCCAAAATCGGCAGTGCCGCCCGCCGGTACGCGTTGTTTATTATGTATACACCACACTTGTTGTTGCGGTGTGGTGCCGCAACGCGGTTACGTGTTTCGGCCCTAAAATGTCACAAAAGGTGATTCTCACAACAGCACGCGTAGCATGACCACTTCTATCTCTGCTTTAACAAGATAGTGACATACTTTTGTTCTTTTTTAACATCACGCCGTAAAGAAACACACTATATATTTCTACAATTGTCATATTGTTTCTTTTGTTTTTGCAGAGGTCATAAAAGTAGCGAAGATATGTGAAATCGATGTCGATGTCGATGGCGACACGACGAAGAAGAAGCGGTTATGCTTACTCGTGCTGGTGCTATTTATTTTTAACGGTAAGGAAATGATACGTGAAGACAAGAAACGGTGTCTAAACAAGTTAAAATATGTCTCTGATGACATTCACGATATCAGAAAGGTTCACTAAGTGATTTCCATAAAACATAAAAAACAATGGCACTCCGGGAGTGCCGACAGAAGTGAAAACAAAACACAAACAGAATATTTTACCATCACTCACTGACATATCGGATATTTAAGACCGAGTACATCCCAAGGACAGCCGAACACATCTGAAGCGACAGTGGCGCGAATTCAATGGTTTTGTTCCTATCTCAAAAAATGCCCAACGGGCCTAAAGAAGTTTTCACTTCAAAATTAATTTCGTTGAATTACTTTAATAATATTTCGGACCTATTACAGAATAACCCTGCCCCACCCCACTATGACTGGATACCACGGAATTATATTACAAGATGGAAATACGCACACCTTTCCTTTGAGTTGTTTTGGTTCTGTGAGTAAAAGTAATTTATACAAGTTTACAAAATCAGGTAAGTACTTAAATTGTTAGGAAAATTACCATAAGGATTACTTCTCTTGTATCGAGAATGTTGTTAACAATCAAGCAATGACATGCATACATTCCATAACATCACGCCTGTAATTCCCGAGGGGTTAAGCAGAGGTGTGTGTACCTATTACACCCACATTTCGCCAGTTATGTTAACGTCCTATGTAACTGAGGGCGAGCCTATTGCTATCAACCGGGCACAAATCCAGACTCTATAATCTACCTAGAAATTCAAAGCAATTATAATATAAAATAAAGCTATTCAGGTTCATCTCTCAACTGTTGAAAACTCAAAATTTGATTTATAACAATAGAAATTCAATTGTGTTTCATTAGCCACAGTTGAGCTACTACATTGTTGCTTTCGAAGTTGCTATGAACGAAGATTTAATGAAAGAGGTTTCATTAATAAACAAGAAAATTGATTAATATTCATATTTTCCTAGGGCCAGTCTTTTTACTACACTACTACTTAAGATATTAAAGCTTATTTTTTTGTCGTAAAACGTGCTAAGCTTTCTTAACTGAATGTTGTTGAATTTTGTTACTGATTTGCTGATATTCAATTACTTATATAGCTACTGCTTTCATTTAAAACTATTTATAAATATTGCAAAAATATTAGACATACAATTATGTACTAGTAGGTATAATAACTGTTTAATTACACTGCTTAATATACACACAATAATATACATATATATATAAAACAACAGGATTCAAATACAAACATTCGTAAAAAAATTACACTTTTCGGTGCGCAGCTCAATTGATGGACTTCACAAGACTAATGTAAAAAAGAAAGATGCGCGTCGTCTGTTTCTCACACGGCTTTTAGAAGGTTCTAGACCTTTTTTGATTCTAGACCTTTATTGGACGACCGGATTGTGGCGGAAGGGGTTCGAAATAGGTTCGCGTTAAGTATAACTGTTATTATTGATGCTAGTTGCATAAGTAAAACTTGTTTAAAATATTTTTATGCCAATCCATGGCGAGACATTATGTAGATCATAAGACTTATTAAGACCGTTATTGTACCATGTTTTAATGCAAATAAATAAATATTCTATTCTATTAAGGATCCAATAATATTTAGGAAGGTCATTCTCATAGGTTTTTAATTTATGCGCAAGAAAATTCGTTTAAGTATTCCTACAGCAATTTTTGCCAATCTTTCTTACTTCAGATTTCAATATTAGCCCAGAGAAACTTGGCAGGATAAAACCACCGGACAAGAAGTAAACTCAATATAGGGGACGGCGGGCATCCATTAGTTACCGACTCCCAGCTGAGCGAAGCCACGTAATGCGCCTTGTATTTGTTTAACTTACTAGCTTTCTATAGAGTTTTATTTGTTCTGTGGTAAATATAGGTACAGATAGTGCCATCCACGAAGACACGCCCCAATCTTCTTCCTAATCGCTTAAAGTAACAATATGTGCGACATTCCGCTAGTGTTTTAGTTTTGTCGATACACAATATTTACTTATTAGTGGGTAATTAGTGGGTATCAAAAGAAACACTAACGGAATAGTATTTTATAATTCTTTTATATTTTATTTATTTGAGCAAAGTAAATAAAATATAAAAGAATTATAAAATACTATCGATTCGTATCGTAAAAAATTTCAACCATTTATGCAAAGGTGGTTCAGCTAATTGCTATAACTGACTGTACAGGTCTACTACAGAGTGGTTAACAAAATAGAGGTACCTATTGTACGCTTTTATAATTTTAAACGCGACAATATTATCGTTGACGTCCACGTCATCACGATAACGCTATGTATATGAAGACGCTTTTAAACCGTCTACGATAACCTTATAACGTGCGTATATTTTCACATACATATTTAATGGATTTGGACGTCCACGATTTTATCGTCACGCATGTAAATGTGAGTGTCGGAGGTCGACAAATTGCTTTTTCTTCAATAGGGCCCACTGAATATGAACAGCCCTAATTTATTATTCGACAACGGCATTTTTAAATCGGCCTGAGTGAATTCTCGAATAACGTGTGACTTTTCCATCAATCGTTTGTGTATAGTGGGACCCGTTTTGAAAGCGCGTTTGGTTTTTTAAATAAAGGTGATGTGATTTTTCTGTTCTTGAATTAAGTGGTAAAGGTTATTTCACTAAACATATGTATAAAATAACCTATAAGGTACGATTATTTTCTTTCCCCTTTATATTATTTGATAATATCTGTCGTAAAGGAAAAATGTTTTTTTTTTCTATTATTACCTCTAAGATAGGTATATGGCAAAGGTAGGAAATACCTTAGGAAGTTAAGTAACTCTCCACAACGTACAGGTTTGAATTACGTATTTCCTACTGTTTTTTAAGGCCTCATCATCTGCTTAGCCTTTTTCCAACTATGTTGGGGTCAGCTTCCCTACTGGCCAGATGCAACAGAATACCAGTATGGAGGGATGAGGAAGAGGTTGTAGAGTTCTCCTTGGTGATTCTGGTAATCCGGGGTGTCGTGTCTGGTGGTATATATGCTGCTAGTCACGAGGTAAACTCTGCTTGCGCGATGCAGGATTTTGCGTGACGTCAGTATGATGCGTAGTTCGTACGTGGTGATATAGATGCTGTTACACCAGTACTTTACATGAAGAGACAGCCCTCCACAACCCAGTACCACGATAACATGATATATTACGTTATTTTAAGCTCAAAATAAACGGTCCTGCGCTAAGTAATCCGTTTGAAAATCTCGGCTAACTCGTTAGTTGGACCTATGGTCTATTTGAAAATCGTAGTAGGTACAAACTTTAACTGCATTTCCAGGTATTAGGTTCAAAAGGCTAAAATTGTTTCGAACTTCATGCAGGAATACGGCACGAGGTTATTAAAAGTTTTTAATAGAGTAAACGCGATATTACAGCCTTGTAAATGATTGTAAGTCTACTTTGATACTTTCTCAGAAATAACGAATGACGTTTTGAATAACGTATTTATTTGGATAAGGATTGAAATTGAAATGTATGTGTGTTACCTCGCTCGCTCTCACTGTGAGGAGGCCTGTGTCCCAGCAGTGGGAACATTATAGTCTGATTATGTATGTATACTGTATGCGTGTGTTACCTAGTAGGTAGTAGATACGTCGGGCATGTGCCGGAAAATTATCACGGAAATCATACAGATCGGCAGGAATATCAAAGCGCAACCTGTTACCATGGACTCAGTACTTGATTCTGAACCTCCTGAGTTGAAATTTTTCGACGGTTATTTAAAAAAAAATATTGTATTTCACCATGAAACAGCTGTTTTTTTTTTACAGACGAAAAATGTCTACACTAGGGGGACTAGAATCTAGGGATGATTTCGATCTCGACGCAGTGCTGCCGTAGCACTACTGGTAACCCAAATATTCTCTATAGGTTTATATGAGATTGCATTCCGAGCTCGGCAGCAATGCTGCGCGATATTGCTGCGTCACATTGCTGCTGGAATGTACTCTCATATAAACCTTTAGAAAATGTATGGCGACCAATAGTGACGCGTCATCACTGCTGCGGCAGCAATGCCGCGTGCAGCGTTGTTAGGAATCATACCTTAATGCTCTGAATAAATTTATGGTTAAAATTTGCGCGTCGACGTCCCTGCCACCCTGTAAAGTTATTCTTCTTGGTGACGTTCTTGGAAGACCAGAAGTTTATTTGTGATAAAATTAGTCTATTTTTGAACTTCGAAAATTGGTTCAAAAATCTTACGTCATTCAGTCAACGACGCCTTTTTTCTAAGGGCATCATGCAGATTACCAAACTCGGATATCATTTAAACATGGATTAAAATTGACGTCTGATAGTTCTAGTACGGAAAAACTGTCAAAAATTCAAAATTTATGCTCAGGATAAGATTTATTCTAGCCCCATTACTAATAAACGTTGCATAGCGCCTGTATAGTTACACAACGCTTTATCTTCTTCTTTCGAAAGTCAAATTACTGGCCGATTTTTCTCTTTCAGTCAAAGAGAGAAAACGGTGTGTAACTATTCATCTATATAAAGGAGAACTGACTGACTGACATATCAACGCACAGCCCAAACCGCTGGGTCTAGAGATTCCAAATTTGGCACGTACGTTCCTTATGAGGTCTAGGGGTGCACTAAGAAAGGATTTTTCAAAATTCATCCCCTACGGGGGTGAATGGGGGGGGTGAAATTTCACGCGGACGAAGTCGCGGGAAGAAGCTAGTCTGTTATAATACGTTTATTAGTAACGCGCATGTCATTGCTCGGGGGTGCGTATTAGGGCGGAAATATACACGTTATATGATTTTGGCGACACTTATGCCATTGATATATACATACAATACATACTATCTTCTTAATAACAGCCGCACGGGTCAATCGATCAGGTTAAGCTACGCTTGTCGCGGTTGGTCCGTGGATGGGTGACCATCTTTACATACCAAGACCCCTCTGTGCCTCAGAAAGCACGATAAGCCGTTGGTCTCCCGGCTGTCATTCGTGGATCTTTGACAGACGTTACGGGTCGTCAGAAGCCTGAAAGTCTGACAACCAGTCTTACTAAGGGGTTTCGTATTACCCGGTAACTAGATTGTGGAGGACAGATAGGCAGTCACTCCATGCATGCATTCGGTTAGATTGGAAGCCGACCCCAACATAGTTGGGAAAAGGCTAGGCAGATGATGACATACTGTCTTCTTAAACATACACACACCTACGTGTATAGGGGCGACACCAGTTTAAGCAGCATATTATAAGTATGGTAAAGTTTGCGACTGCCTCATTTGTCTAGTCGTAGATCGCGAGCGTTACTTGCTGAGCATGAGGTTCGATTCCCGGGTCGGACAAAGTGTTATTGGGTTTTTCCATTTGGAAATTCTCAATAGCAGACTAGTCTGGATTTGTGCTCGGTTGATGACAATAGACTCGCCCCCTATTACACGAGACTTAAAAATAACTGGCGAAATGTGGGTGTTGCTCTGTACCCGTCTGCCTAACCCTTCTGGGAATGCAATCGTGATGTTACGTTATGTTGTAAAGTTAGCGAAAAATTATAAAATTGCGTTTTGTGATCCGGACTCCAGACCGACTCAAATAATCGGTAAGTACTTATCTTAGCCACCCATCTGCACAATAGCAAGCATCTATTTTCTCATCAGGTAACAAAACTGCCATTAAATACAAGAAAAGCTTAGTAAAAACGCTTAGTAAATCCAAAGGATGAGATTCCTTGAGTGTGAAACACTTGTTGAATGAAACGGATCATTACGGGTTTTGACAAGGGTATTTACAGACATATTCACAGAATGATCTCACTTGGCCTTTTTATGGCTATTGTCGGAATTTGAACCTGCGAATTTATTCTGTAGAAATGTTACCATAAAACCCTTAGTGAGGTGAGCTATAGTAATAGTGGCAATCCCTAGCATGTGGTGGAAACATAGCTCACTTTACCTATCGTCGTTGCGAAGTTAAGACCTCTTATGTGTCACTTTTGGCAAAATTACTTTTTTAATTTTTTTACTATGGTACCACTTTTCATTTCAACTAACAGTGGCAAAGTAAAAAGCACGAAAATCATGAGGCTGATACCTATATTTTTTGTTGTAGTTGGTTTCATTATATTTTTTTTTAGTAGAAGGTTTTTATCGATTTTCTCATAAAATTTATTTTTACACATAAGAGGTCTTAAAGTCACAACGACGCTATGTTATATAACGGTGAGAATTTTTAAGAGAATTCTATAGAGAAAAGTTTTACTCGAAAACCATCCCCATAAGCGGCTCGACCGCGGGTCCAAGTTTGTATGCGCCAAAAGTCGCACGCAATAGCTAATCAATACTTACACACAAACGTGATGTATGTAAGTATTAAATAAACAAAATAAATAAGTATTAAATTTATAGTAACCAGAGAACAAAGGCTGTTGCGCGTTAATTAGCGGACATTGATTGATCAATGCAGCTGTGATTATAACTGATACGCGTCTGTGAAGTTTCCGTTTATTATAATTAATAATTATTTTAAAGGTAGTAGGTACCTATTGAATAATGCATGCAATAAGGTATAGGTAGACCATTATTGAAAACTGAACACTCTCTTACAGACTCCAATTTATTTTGTAATACTCGTGTTGTTTTTACAAATAAATTATACAAAGTGTTAAAAAATTAACCCGACAAACTTTAAGAGGTGCTTTAGACCATCGAACTGAACAACTTTCACTATGGGGCCAACTCTGAAATCACGAAAAAAGAAATCTGCTGTTCCCTACATTTTGACGAGTTATACGAACATAAATGTAGGGAACAGCTGTTTTTTTTTGCGTGAGAAGAACATAGATATTGGAAATGAGACACGAGATAAGAAGGAGGACTAGGAGAGTTGAGAAGGGAGAAAAGCGTGGTCAAAGCGCGAAAATTTTTTCTTGGGCGAATGGACATCCATTTGAGCTCAGACCTATAGCTCGACACATGGTTATATTTCCTGAGGTTGATTTTGAACCGGATACCATTTTTGAGCAATCTGTCGAGCTTATCCAGCAAAACCGCATTCAAGTCGAAGTATCACACGTCACCATAGTCGATTATAGGGAAAATTAAAGTCTGCACCTACCTACGCTTTGGAATGGGCAATCTAGCTTCATATTTTCTGACTGACCGACTTCTTGACAATTCAAAAGTGCCTGTAAATGGTTTAATTGAAATAAATGCTTTGAGTTTGAGTTTGCACAAGCATGGTTTTTGTCTTAGCGGGCAAAAAATTTCTCAGACGATATAGGGATCGCAGAATACCGTTGACCCTTTGACTAACACTAGAGACCTGGCGTTGCCAGCTAAGTGTCGAGTCATGATGCAAACCCAGATCTTTCACAGTAGGGGTAATGGGTATGACGGCGCCATTGAAAATAAGAGGAGGAAGAGAGCTAAGCGTCACCCTACCCTACCCATAATGCGTGAGCTTCCAATTACAATGGCCTGACTCTTCGAGAGGTTTACTGACACCCCGAATCTATCAGACCACTTTTTGATAGCATCTAAAGTCTCGGTAGCGTCCGATAAACCTTCTACCCGCTCAGCTGTATACAATTGAAGATCATCAGCATATAGATTAACACATGAATATGATGAACATTTCCTTTGATTTTAATTCCAATGAGTATAGTCCTACTAATATTATAAACGCGAAAGTTTGTGAGGATGCTTGTTACTCTTTCACACAAAAACGAATGAACGGATTTTGATGAAACTTTACAGTAATATAGCTTATACATCAGAATAACACATAGGCTACTTTTTATTCCGATATTCTCACAGGATCGACATTTACGCGGGTGAAACCGCGGGGCGCAGCTAGTACTGTTATAATATTTCAATGTATGCGTACAATTTGTGAAGAGCCGCTAACAAAGATGTAATTATATCAGACTGACGCAAAGGACACCTGTTTCTTTGTAACTGAACGAGTGCCACAAGAGGTAGTAATTAATTCTGAGATGTGAGCGGGACTGACAATGATGTGGTTATATTGTTATTTTGTATAGGTATTTTTTATTATTTATGCAGTCTAACTGGATGCAGCTGAGTACCAGTATTTTAGCGACTGCCTGGCTGACCTCCACAACCCAGTTACTGGGTAATACGAAACCCCTTGGTAAGACTGGTTGTCAGACTTTCGGGCTTCTGACTACCCGTAACGACTGTCAAAGATCCACGAATGACAGCCGGAACCAACGGCTTAACGTGCTTTCTGTGGCACGAAGGGGTGGTACGTAAAGGTGGTCACTCATCCACGGACGAACCGCGGCAAGCTTAGCTTAACCAAATCGATCGACCCGTGCGGCTGTTATTACTTAGCATAAGCCCCTCTCTATACAAATGTATAGATACAAATAAATACAATTGTAGCGTCTGTTTTTAACGTCAAAGTAGTGGCTTTTTACTAAATGCATAATTATGAAATTATGTACGGTACTTAAAACAAAAAAAAACATTTTATTTATTTTTTAAGTTTGTCTGTCTGACTGTTTGTTCCAGCTAATCTCCGTAATGGCTTGACCAATTTTGACGGGATTTTCACTGACAGATAGCTTATGTTATAAGGACTAACTTAGGATACTTTTACGTAAAATTAATATTTTTATTAGTAAAGAGACACATTATTGTTTTCCGACATCCACGCGAACGAACTCGCGGGCACAGCTAGTTATTTATAAAGTTTATATCGGATTTCCGCAGTTTTACTGGCTTTTTAGAGAACGTATGTGTACATTTTTGTAAACAAACCTTTCACAACAAGTCAACAAAAAAAATGACGCGGTGTCTACGCGCTTTTGTTGCGCTGTGCACAAGTAAAAAAACCACGCGGTGTCTACGCGCTTTTGTTGCGCTACGCACTGTGCTACGGCGTAGCGGCACGTCTACGATCGAACGTGCTACGATCAAGCAGAACTTCACGTTTTGAACTCTAGTAGCGCAAATTACATTAGGATTATTTTATAGATGTGGAGTTTCACTAAATCGATTATTAATACTTAATAATAAATAAATATTTATAAATAAAAAATATTTACTTGCAGGACATTTTTTTTTATTTTCGCTAAACTTTCTGAGTGTTCCACGTATATAAATAGAATGTATTGCACAAAATATAAGCACAGGTATAAGTTAAGTAACAAGTAGTAAGTAAATATAAACTCAGGAAGAAAAGTTTTCATACAGACCTCAATTTTTTTTTGGTAGTTTTGTATCAGTAATAGAATACATTTCCATGAATTTTCCAATATTTGATTAGCATTTTGTTAAAAATTGCGCAATGGTTATTTTTTTTTCCTGTAGGTTCAAAACCATCAGCTCAATTAATGGTGTCTGGCTTTATTCTTATAGAATGTTTAAAAACGTTACAACAATATACAAATATGCTTTGTGGCTTACCCACAGATTAGCCATACTACCTACCGATTTGGTCACTTTTTGGCTACAACCGACACTGCGGTCGAAATCTGCTTTTTTGGCCGAAACTGGCCGAAACCGAAATCGAACCTTCGTTAGTACATTAACTTTTCATAACTTCTTATGTTTCGGGTTCGGCCGAAACTAGAAGAGGAGCCGAAGGACACTAGTTCAAACTCTTATACAAAAGGGTGGCCATTATTTACAGGGTGACTTTCAAGTAACCGTCTGTATCGATCGATCAACACGCTGCGTCGCCGTTGCATACATTTTATGGTGTTGACTACTCTATTATCTACAGCCATCCTTTAAGTACCTACTTTATTTACCTTTACCGCGCAATTTTGTAATGGGAATGGGTTGGTAATATAAACTTTTTATTTGAATCTTAAATCAGAAGGTAGCAAAAACGTGGAATAATATAATTACCACTGCTGGGACACAGGCCTCCTCTCTATGAGAGGGAGTGGGCTGTAATCTACCACGCGGGCCCAGTGCGGGTTGGTGGATGTCACATATGTCTTCGAATTCTTGGTTCTAGGACATGCCGGTTTCCTCACGATGTTTTCCTTCACCGTTTTGACTCGTCTGGGTTCGAACCTACGACCTACAACTCGTAAGTCGCGGCAGTTACCACTGGGCCATCACTGCTGGTGATCATATGTAACTTCCATTTATTGTTAAATCAAGTTAGGTTGTTATATGTATTTTTATTTCAATCGTTTGTTAGTTATTTTAGCATTAGAAGTAAAAACACAATAACTAATAATTAGATAGATTGCTTAGGATAAATTGTTTAAAGAAGAATCTTACAGAAACCATTTAACTAACAATTAAGTATTTCTTCATTGTACTAAAGATAATTTGACCAAGAAATCCGGTGAGGACCGCAATACAATTAAGTTGTTGCCACAAGCACTCAACTTGAAGTACCTACCTCCGTTAAGGCGATTGTGGTCTTAGTAATAGTTACCAAGTCTGAGTCCGTCCACCGTCGCCGAAACATCGTAATGGAATACAATAATAATATATAGCGTTATTTTACTTGTGTCGTAGGTACCTAACACTGATGAGGGGCTTGTGGCTAAGTAATATCAGCCGCACGGGTCGATCGATCAGATTAAACTACGCTTGCAGCGGTTAGTCCGTGGATGGGTGACCATCTTTAAATACCAAGACTCCTCCGTGCCTCGGAAAGCACGTTAAGCCGTTGGCCCCAGCTGTCATTTGTGGATCTTTGACAGTCTTTACGGGTCGTCAGAAGCTCGAAAATCTGACAACCAGTCTTACTAATACCTTGATAATCAGTATTACCTAGTAACTGGGTTGTTGTTACTTAATTAAGTCTCAAGCAATCTTTGTCATCTTTAGGTGGTATTGTAGCTAAAGAAAGTGGCAAAGTTATGTTAGAAAGTATAGTCCGTTCACAGTCTGTTTACCTCTGATAGCAGCAACCTTATTGTAACGAGAATAAGGCTGCCCGCCTACGTCCGATAATCATCGACTGATTTTTCGTAGGAGAAAAATAGAACGTACTGATGGAAATAGTGCAACGTCCACGTGTACACGTACTACAAAGAGTTGGTCTAAATAACATAGGGCGAAATAATCTGACCGATTCTAGGACCTACAAAAAGTATGCCGTGTGCGAGCGCGCTAAAGATCACATTAAATTTGACAGACTTGTCAGTGGCAGCAACCCAACTGCAACCTTATTCGAATGAGAATAGAGATCACTGTGATCAGCACACTAATTGCGTAACACACTATCAATTGGAATCTGAATCATTTTGAAGCAAATTGCTAATCCATTGCTTCGTAAGTTCGAAAAAGTCTGCTCAACACGTAAATAACGCAATGAATTTTGTTGAACTGTCAAAATTAAACCGATTCCGATTGATAATGTGTTACGCAATTGCCCCGCTGGATAGTGCAGCAGTGATTTAAAATCGGAGGTAAAATAACTGAACGGAGTGTAGATCCAAATGAAATTCAAAGTCAGTCCTGTAGATGTCAGATTGTGAACCCGTAACCCAGGCTTATAAAAATTGTGTTCATAACCTGCAAGTCACCATGTCAATGTAATGTTCCTTGATATTTCAGCGTAGGAGGGTGCTCGCTAGAACGGAACTACGCTGGGCCGGAATAATGTTGGGCCATTAATAACGTCGGTCCTATACTTATAGTTTTAGATAACATCTTTGTGAAGCAAGGGTTAATACAATTTTGCGGTTCATGCCGATGGATGGGTGACTTTTCATTTGCAACTATGTGACTCTCAAGTCAAAGTAAATCATTCTTAGCCCTACAAAGCCGTCTGGCCATCCTTTTCATCTTGGTGACATTAAGTACACCAATCTTGACACTTGGTAGGGATTTTCTATGATTTTATGCCTTTAGTATCACAATGGACATAAAAAACTGCCAGTTACTTCTCTTGCATCGAAAATATGACCGTTACTGGATTATACAGTAAAAAAAACGAGTGGGCAAACTATAACCATGAATTCAGCATATGATTCTAGTCCAAGCGTAAAAAAATTTCTGACGGTTATAAAAAATTTATACCGGATAGGTACTTATTGCACTTTTGTACGAAACAGCTGTTTTGATTTTTCGCAAGGTAAAAGTTTGCGCACTGGTTATTTATTTTTACTGTATAATCCAGTAACGGCCATTTTATCGACGCAAGAGAAGTAACTGGCAGTTTTTTCCTGTGTGATGTTCAGATGCTAACAAAAAAGTACATTCATCAATTACTAACTTATCCTTTTTTCCGTATTCCTCTACAATCTGATAATAAAGCGCCTGGAGGTAGTGACACCAATCCGGTCGAAAATCAAGCCACTTCGAATGTGATTCAACGGGGCTTGATTGATTACCTTGGCGTACGTTACCGTCCGCGTCATAATGGTACTCTGTGGAACAGGCTTTAGGGTGCTAGCATCGGAGTAGTGCAGTGTAGTCGCGATTTTGATGGTATCTCATTTCTGTAGCACGTTCATTCGATGGTATGAAATGAAATGATATTGTTTATTCTGTAAATAGGATATCGGAATCACTTTTACACGTCATATTATAAGAAAATAAGCAAGATCGAAGAGTCGACATTTCCGATCTGAAAAGAAATGGCGGAACATACTCAAGGGTCAAGGTCTCTTGTAAAGTGCAGACATAATCTTAGTCAGATCAGGTGAAGATAATGCTGATTAGTGCCTTTGTAGCGGTATCTACAACGCCACATGCGAACAACGCGTCATGCTGACGTCACGCAAAATCCTGCATCTCGCAAGCAGAGTTTACTGCGAAACTAGCAACGGCCCGACATGAACTATCAGGCAGTTGTTGTTGTTGCTTTTGAGGAAAGAACCAAACAGATTTTAGTTTACCAGTCCAGTCAGTGAAATCATTTGTCAGTCGTGTTGCTAAACTCAGAACTTGAGGCGTCTGGATTTGTTTTTATTTCTTGTGTTTTTTAGTCATTTTTACCACAAATAAATGAATTTTCTTTCTTTTTGTAGCGTAAATGTCGTATTCGTGTCTTAAAACAGCCTTTCAGAACAAGTCCCAGTCAAAAGTAAAAAAAACAGTGGCACTCCGGGAGTGCCGACAGAAGTGAAAACAAAACAGAATACTTTGTCATCACTCACTGACATATCGCATATACATTAAAACCAAGTACACCCCGAGGATAGCTGAACACATCCGAAGCGGTGTCGGTTACGGTAACAGTGGCGCGAATTCAATGGTTTTTTCCATCTCAAAAAATGCCCAACGCGTCTCAAGAAGTTTTCACTTCAAAAATAACTGTACGCTACTATTCTCTAAATGCAATTCTCGAGGTACATTTAAAGTTCTTACAGGTGGTAAAGGCTTGTTCTCTATTAAAGTGTGTTCACGACACCTGTCAGTTTCATATACAAACAAATACGTGTTTTGCGAATTTGGTCTTTATTAGCTACAAGGATTCTCGCACTGACAGGTGTAGGTACGCATTTTCTCGACGGCGGACTGTAAGATTACTGACGACCATTATTTAACCATGTGGGTATGATAGTGATACGTTGGGAGAAGTTCTCGACTAGAAATCATAAATGTGCTATGTGTAAAGTCCGTTCTCTATAACTCGAAAGTCTAAGCTGATAAGTCCCTTAGCAAAATCATAGCGTGTATATTAGACCTTATGTATTCCGAAACATGTTGTATACCGTTGCGATAAAGATTAAAATCAATTAGTACTTATTAGATTTTAAAGAATTTAATTAAGTACAAACAATGTTTTACAAAGATTATTTGTTTCTTGTTCTGTTTTCACGAAACGACATACGTGGAGTTTTTCTGTTTTTCCTGTAGGTTACAACTTGCCAATTTTTCTATCGATTTTTTGTAAAGCAAAATTAATAACCGAAATAACGACTAACTTTGGTCAAGAAAATATCCGGGAAGTTTTCTTGAGGCTCGCCCTCTTGTTAACTGACGAAATGTGGGTGTACTATATAGATGCACCTCTGCCTAACCCTTCAGGGAATACAGGCGTGATGTTATGTTATGAACTACAGCAGGAGTGGCAGCGACAGTAGGTAAGCATTTAGTACTAAACTATTGGAAATAAGTCCATCTAAAACAATTGGCAAGGAGACTAATGACAGACCCAGTTATCTTCACAAGACTGAAGAAAAGGGCACCCCAAGACCTACTTACAACCAGCATGAAGGAGCTGTAATATCGATCGGATGGGGCAGAGGATTCATACCGTGCAAGATCGGAAACCACCACCTACCTATAACTAAATGTCTCAGGACAGATTGCATTAAAAAGAAGGAGATAAAAAAAAACAATTGGAAGATCAAACAGTTGCTAATCATTGTTGTGTGTACTCTTGTGGCAAATATAAACAAAACTTTTTCTGCAGTAAACAAAGATAGCAATTCCAAGGTCTCATAAAAAAATATGTCTAAAGCAATGACCGTTAGGAAAACCTTCAGTTTTTATACTGTTATCTGTTCCCCGATAATAATCTCTTAGCGAAACTAAAGAGCCTCTCCGGAACACTTCAAACATGTGTTAGGTTCGAGATTACGGTTCACAAAGTGGAAACATATTGCCTTCGAAAACTTTACTTAGTTTTAGTAAGTATCTTATGTAACTATACTTAATTATATGAACAGTATTTGATCTACTTAATTACTTTTGATATAATTAAGTGTTGTTTGGTATTTTATGTTAATATCAAAACAACAATTATTATAAAAATAGCATTCTAAAACTACTTACTCGTATTTTTGGTTTTCACCAAAGATTTCAATCGTTGGATTTGCCCTACCGCGTCAAAAGATCGCGTTTCTGTTTCGTTTTGACCCCTCTGATACAAGTAATGTCGCATGCTGCCATAGAAACGTCATATACGGGATGTGTGAGCTCACTCTTCTCAGTATTGACACTTTTCGCGCGCATAAGTACGGTGAGGGCAGATCTAATAATTTAAATTTTGGTTTTCATTTTAACTAAGTACATTTGTTTTTATTTAGGTACTCGTAAATTAAAATGGGACAAACAGGCCATTCCTTTTTTCGAAAGGGATATTTACATTCTGCGGACTAATTCATGATTGTAATCGCGACTTCATCTGCCTATATTTTGTAATTCGAAGTTTTTAATACAAATATCTAGAATCATCTTAGCGTGTCGAAGGTAAAAATAACTCGAAATATATCTATTGGATTTTCTCTGGCAAAATGAGTGAGAGTGAAATCAATACTTTGAGCTGCAATTTATCTATAGTTTATTACTTTGGCCTAAAATTCAGTAACGCGAATACCGTTCGGTGACGCAGACATCCTCACGTGTGCAGGCCACAGGGCATACAGTTCAAGATGTGCCGAGTAGACCACCCACAGTAACTTGTGCCCGGATAGGAGGCTCTCTGGTGTTTTAATTAAGAAATCAGGAGGTTTAAGCAGTTCTTGCCAAAGATGACATCTTCATGAGGGGTTGCCATCCAATCTCCAGAACGAAAAGTAGCCTATATCCTCCAGTTCCCAGGTTACCTTTCTTTCAAACCGCGATCGTTTCAATGGTTTTGGTGCAAAAAAGTAACAGACAGATAGATCTACGTTTGCTAAAATATTAGTATAGCTGTATTAATGCCTAAAATAGAAATGATTTTACTAAACTTGTCAACAGTGCTATCACACTGTAAGTATCTATGGCAGAGGAGCTCTTAAACTCGATATCCGTGTTTCAAACAATGTCTATAAGACATACCGAACGTATACAATTACATGTACCCAAAATAACCAAAATAATCCAGATGAAACCAGTCATAATTGTACTAATAGGTACCTCTGGGAGTAACGTAGACAGGTCTTAAAGGGTCTGTCTCAAAAGGGACATATCGATTTACTGACTATCCCCCGGACTAACAACAGAGGTTAAATTACATCTCGATTTTTAATAAGGTATTAAACTACATGATTTGTTAACAATTATTATGAGTTTTTTTACTTTTCCAAAATATTATACTTAATGGTTGCTAAGTAGTCAGACAGACCCGCCATCTAACTTGGTAACAGGCAAACCTCTTTTCCGCGGCATGAGAACAGAGGGGCAAATCTCGTAATTTTAAGAACGTTCACAGTCTGATCTCAGTCTCAATCTGTCAAAAATACGTCTAACGTTCCTACATTTTTGACAAGTTTTTTTTAACATTGATTGTCGCTGAGATGAGCTTGCGACAAAATTTTGAAGGTTTTTAATTACGTGAATTGGTCTTTAGCTCATTCCGTTAAAAAGTATTTGGCCCGTCACCTCATCAGAAACCTATGAAACCGAAAACAATTTCAGACGAAAGGTATTATGACGAAAATATATTATGACGAAAATTAATTTAATTAGGTATTTTTCCAAAAGTTCCACAATCACTTACATAACTTACATAATTGCTCACGTTGCCTGCCCACTGCCAAACTTCGTATCATTTTCCTTTCGAAGGGAAAATATACGAGTTTAGTAATTACTTTATTTCGTTGTTTTCGAGATTACAAATAACTTATTTTAACGGTGTCGGCACGTAAATCGAACTTTAAGATAAGCTTTAATACATAACCCGCTAGCGTTAATTTATGTGATTGTAATGGATTGGGTGGATTAGACTCCATGGCTAAAGAGGGCTCCGCGGCTAAATAATAACAGCCGCACAGGTCGATCGATCAGGTTAAGCTACGCTTGCCACGGTTGGTCTGTGGATGGGTGACCATCTTTACGTACCGAGACCTCTCCGTGCCTCGGAAAGCACGCTAAGCCATTGGTTCCGGCTGTCATTCGTGGACCTTTGGCAGTCGTTACGGGTAGTCAGAAGCCCGAAAGTCTAACAACCAGTCTTACCAAGGGGTATCGTATTACCCAGTTACTGAGTTGTGGTGGTCAGATAGGCAGTCGCTCCATGTAAAATACTGGTATTCAGCTGCATCCGGGTAGACTGGAAGCCGACCCCAACTTAGTTGGGAAAAGACTAGGCAGATGATGTAAAGGATTGGTTGGAGAGAGAGCTCTCTTTTGTGATCACTAATCGGTTTTCCAAGCGTAGTGAGCTTCAGAGTTCAGTCTCAGTTAATTAACTGAGGCTGACTTTGAACTGTCAAGGGGTCGGTCAGTCAGAAAAAATGAAGCTAGTTACCCATTCTAAAGCGTAGGTACCTATGGAGAAGAACGGGCAAGAAACTCCATGGACACTCTTTTAAATTATATTTTAAAAAAAATATACATCATTAATGTTGAATTTATAGTAATATGTGAGAACAATGTAAAAAGAAGACGTAAGCGTTAAAAGCGTCCTAAGATATTCATTGAAATCAAATGATGTCAAGGGCAATTTTGTTCAAAATTAAATACTTGTTATGAATAACGTATTCATTTCGATAAGGATTAATATCATGTTTATAAAAACACCTTCATTATTTTATAACAATTTTGATTACCGTAAAAACCTTAAAAGATAGACATAATTATGCTGTCCCGGATTTTTTTTTAGAACTTTTAAAGGAAAACAATTCCTTCATACATGATTTTTGCGTAACTTTAATCGTTTACGCAGCGTAAGCAACGGAAGCTCTCAAAAGGAATATATTTTTTCCCGTTTTTGCGGCATTTTTTATTGATGTCAACATTTTTAAGCTTGAGTACGAGGCTTTTGACTACGTTGTATATTTTATGTATTTAATTTGTAATGTGCGTTTTGTTTGTGCAGAATAAACAATTTATCTTTCTTTTTCTTTCTGGTGTTATATATAGCTTATAGCCTTCTTCGATAAATGGACTATCAAACACAAAAATAGCTTTTCTATTCGAACTAAGAGTTCCTAAGATTAGCGCGTTCAACCAAACAAACAAACTCTTTAGCTTTATACATATTATTAAAGTATAGATGTAGAAAACGTTGACAAAGCACAAAATAAGGAAAATTGGAAAAGTATGGGGAGACTGCCCAGCAGCGGGACAAAATAGGTTAACATATAAGAAAAAACCGGTCAAGTGCGAATCGGACTCGCAACCGAGGGTACCGTACAAATTTGTAGGTATGTAACTGCAAATTTACGGTTTTCGGATTTTTTCCTTTACTAGTGCTACATCATAGGTATTGCTTGTTGCCAAATTTCAAGATTCTAGGTCAACGGGAAGTACCCTATAGGTTTTGATTCCCTTGCGAGTGTCAAAATTATCGGCATAAACGGAACATAAAAGCCCGTATCCTTTGATTACGATGACTTAGAAGTTTGATTTTTTCACTGCTTCAAAGGATTGCAGCCCTAAGTATTTGATATTAATTTCAACTTGATAACTCCACGCGTTCCTGAGAAAAAGGGTCTTGACAGACGGACAGACAGACCGACAACGAAGTGATTTTATAAGGATTCCGTCTTTCCTTTTGTGGTACGGAACCCTAAAAACAATGTCGCATCACAGCTGAAGTGGAAAAATGTCAACTAACTTTTGGAGGACGCTGTAGGTAGATTGCTCCCTCATGCTGAAGAAGTTCAGCATGTTCTTGTGTACGTATCCGAAAAAAAAATCCTTTATTATCTCTTATCGAACCTATATTGTATTTATTATAGCAGTACATCATTCTTTGCAAGTCAATAACCCTGTAAGCAAGCAGTTTATTATGTTGCTGTTGCTATGTGCACCCTGTCAGTATATAACGTCCTTATGTGCTAAGCCTTGTTCAAGGATATAGTTTGTAAGCGAGGCACGTCTGCCCCGTATGAGCTGTCACTCAATTTGCTGCATTGTTACTTTATAAAGTTTTATTGTTGGAAAAATAATATCTACATTCTGGAGGAAATTGCTTTTTAGTCCTTGAACGATAGAATTCTTGTTTAGAACAGAAAGAGGTGGTTTAATTAGGTATCACAGAACACGTGTAAAAAAGCACTGAATTTGATTGTGTCTGATCCTAAAACCAGAGAATACGATGACCTAAATTCAACTAGGTACCAACTGAATGCTGTTAACAACTTTGCAAATTGAAAGTTGTGTGTGTAGTTGTAAAAGATATAATTATCATATATATCTTTTAGAAGGACCTTTTGTTTTGTTAGCATATAAGTCCTACTGTCCCACTGCTAGGCAGAGGCCTCTCCCAAATCCTTCCAGGAACTTTTTTCCCGCGCCACCTCGAACCAACCATCGCGGTACGCGTCCAGGTCATATCGCCATCTCTGTCTGGGCCGGCTTCGGTGGCGCCGGCCATATTCAGGCACCCTTATGTTGTAAAATAAGTAAATGAAACTCATAAAATGACAATACCAGCATTGATCTTCAAGCATATAAAGCCTATATTCCTGCTAAAAATATTTTAAATAAATGAAGACAAATGCATGCACTGAAAAACCCTTCAAACATACGCTAATCTTAAGCTAATCAAAGTAAGAACAATACCCTAGACAGCTGTGCTCCTTCCCACTTCAGTCAACCTAGGAAGTGGGTCACCACAGCGCCATGGTGTTAAAGACTTGCCTATTAACCGTATAGTTCGGTAGCGCCCCCGAAAGGACCCGAACACATGAACCTCCGCCGGCTCGGTAATGACCCCTTTCGGACCCGAGAATTACGACATACGACACCCTACATTGATTATGTAAATATTTATTATGCTACCCATCAAATCGTACGAATGTGCGTTAATTAAGAAAATTGGATAAAAAATCCATCTGTTAACGCCATTAAATATTTCATATTTCGAGCGCAAGCTTATTAATTTACCTTTATTAAATTCAAGTATGTAAATGTGATAATCGCCATTTTGTTGACAGTGGCGGTCGAGGCTAAAAAACATAAAATTTGGGGATTTCGAACATCCAAACTCCACCACAGGGGCAGTGAATAATACATCATTTAATTATTTGACGAATTCATCCATTGTTCAAGTTAAATAAGTAGTGGTAATGAAGTTTTTTGATATCTAATGCCGAAGTTTCGCGCCAATCGTGCGTGTTTACATTTTTACTTTTCACAAATTTCACACACACACATGTAGATAAGATTTAAAATGAGACAAATATTATTGAAAATATTATGAACGACACGAACATGCCAAAATCTTAACGTAATATTGAAACACAGGTCCAATAACACGTATTATTCATTACCACTACTCAATTTGTGTTCAAAATCGCCGTCCATTATTGTTTTTTTTTATCGTAATGATGTGCGAAAGCGATTATGCCAAACGATTTTTTTTTAATTTCGATTGACTCGGGTAATTAATATGTCGAATGTCGGAAATCGATACTCGGAAATTGAAATAAAATTATTTTAAGCATTAAATACAATAAGCATTGTTTATAATAATGACTTATGCTTTTCTAATGTAATTTTAATAATTTTTTTGACATTAATTAAATTGAAACTGAGTCAATACCTGAGAACCTTTGACCATAGTCATTTATTGAATTTCGCGCCGAATTGTTTCTATATTTGAATATTTATCTTCGGAATGCGCTCGCCGCTTAAAATTATTTTTATTTATTGTACAATTATTTATTTTTGATACTTTCTAATAGTTTGCTACAGAATGCCCAGTATACATTTTTTTAGGTAGGCTTAGCAAAAGTTTGGGAATGATGATTATTAATTGTGTAAATTGGGTATTCAGCAATCACTTTACATTTCAATATGTTTTGTTAGTTGTATGAGCTTGGTAGATTTTGTTTCTATTAGTTTACTTGAGTAATTAAGTACTTAATTGTTTTTTTTTTGTGGTAGCTTCCAACGAAATTTAAAAAACTGACCATGTTTATATCGGACCACGCACAGTCGGCACAGTGAAAGGTTCCGTAGTTGGGTTGAATATTTACGCATGCACAATGCACATAATTAATTTGATCAACTGCAAAAATAAGTTTGTATTTCATAAAATCATCATTCATAAGTTCATAACGTACCCATAAATTAAAGTGCCGGCCAGAAAAGAAAAGTACTGTTTTCTTATGGGGAATAACATCTTCAGCATTTCTTACTATTACAGCGAAAGTCTGAAATTAACCCCTTGGCTGCTATACGAGATTGAAAATGCCAAAAATCTTATTTTTATAACAACTGTTTTAAGCATAACATTTAAAAAATACCAACTTTAAATTGAATATAACATCCCGAACATGTTTTGACTACCTATGACCAAATGTAAGTATGTACGCAGTATATTGAGAGATTTGCTTAACTTTTTTTTAGTTATTATGAAAATATATTTGTGACCCTCACGACAAGCCTTTTCATTTGATATATCACACAGTACCTACAGTAAGCAAAGCTTTTTAAAATTTTCTATGTGACCCCAAAAAGTGAACCCATATTCAAAATTTACTTATTTATGTCACACGTCCGTGTTTGAGTCACAGAAATTTATTTGTGTACCTACCTACCAAATTTCAACTTAATCGGTTCAGTAGATTCGAAACAAATCGGTCATGACAGACCTACAGACAAACACACGAGTGATCTTATAAGGGTTCCGTTGTTTCATTCGGACATAGGGAACCATAAAACGTTACACCCTTATGCACACTGTATGTGTATGTACTTATATAATGAAATTATTTATTATATTTAGAAAAATAATTAATTCATGAAAAATATACCAAAGAGTTTTTATTCAGTTTCTACATTTTTTTTAATACCGATTATCGATTAGGCTTTATGACATTTTTGAATCGGAATAAGAAAATTGGATGGATGGTCGGCACTAAGAACTGTCACGTCGCAACACAATTTTTTATAATTTTTATCAAGATTTGATCATGTTTTTTTTGTAGTTTATGTATGAAAAATGGTAAAAGTAATAATGCAGAGTGAATGACAATATCATTATTTTTCCCTTTTGCATATTTTCATCAAGAGATTAGGTGGTTTATGTACATATTTTCAGCGATTTTAAGGTGCCTACCTTTTGTATAGGTGTAGTAATATCTATTTTATACAACTTTCGCCGTAGAATGACGCGGTTTGACCGACCGCAGCATATAGTTAAAGATGTTTGCCACAAAGTTATTGTACAAAATAGGCGCGGTAACACATTTTTGTTAATAAATTCGAATGCTGAAAGTTGATGTAAATTCCGGTAAATCATGACGTAACTCGCAACATCCCGTCGAGTCAGCTGATGTGTCACTTGTCAAAATCTTGTCGAGCAGAGAGGTTAATGTTAGCTGTCATAATGACACAAGCTTGATGTATAGTGCCTTTCTTTACGACTGACAAGTTGCTGACAGGTTTGTGGTTTAAGTTTTATTTATTTATTTAAACTTTTCGCACAAAAAAGGTACAAAGGCGGGCTTAATGCCTTAGGCATTCTCTACCAGTCAACCAAGGGTGGTGAAGAGATTAGATGGCAGGTGCTTTGGTTGAGAGGAACATGGATAAAAAAAAAAACTATATAAACTAAGTTTTATTTTTTGTTCAGTTTTTTTTACTGAATATGGTTGTCATTGTGTTTGTGTTAGTTTTGTACGAGTATAGTTTAGTGACTTAAAATTTGAAAGCACTGATAAGGTAGTTCATTAAATGTTTCATAAATAAAGAAATGATTAATCATAGTTGACGGTGAATGGAACTAAATAAAGTTGGAACTAGCAAGCTACACGAGCGGCAAGTTGTCGGCGGCTGTCGCTGATACGCGTTGACTTGACGGCAGCCTTCGACACTCGTCGGCAGCGGCTACAGTTGCCTCTGCCATTGTCGCGTGTCGCTCGTGTGTATGAGCACATAGTTAAACTGTACCCATGTCAAGGTTAATTCTGGAACCACTGATGTAGATAAACCTAGATAACGTAAGAGCAACTACTTCGCGTGCCAAAAATCGCACCAGCTTACGTACAAAAATCGTAAGCCGCCACTTTCGCGCTTAGTCCTGTGTCCTGCTAGTTGGGTGATCGTGAGCGCTGGCACTAGGCCTCGGGGGTGGGGCGAGACGGGTGCCGCACGCGGCGGCGTCTTTGAATCGATTTGATTTTCCCATCACTATAATTATAGTGCTTGTGACGTCATAGTAGGTAGTAAACAAATGCCACTTTTTGACTGGCGTTATCTAGGTCTATCTATATCTGTGTCTGGAACAATGTGTTTCTTATGTTTAGACAGGCGTTGAGCAGCGACACAGTTTTAAACTTTTGTAGCTATCATCGTTTCCATTGTTAATATCACTGTAGTTCTGAATTCGTTGATGTTTTTACAACAAACGCTACAACGGCAAAAACCAGTTTAAGAATTTATTTAAATCTCAAACGCAATAGAAGCATTCGCACAACTTACTACGAGTCTTTGGTCAACTGGACCACTCGAACTGGACCCGCGGGTCCAGTCGACTTCAGACCTGTGATCAAATCCGTGTGATATACCGGAATAAATCCATATTACGGCTTCACGTAGTTTTCGCAATGCAATCAAGGTTCATTTTGGTTACTCCTGCAGTTCCATTTCCAATTTTCCATCCGTTCTCATAAAGGAAACGTGTGAGTACGGAAATAGGTAAGCTGTGTAATAGAAATTTGCCTGGCTTTTAACTACAGTTTGTAATACCTAAATGAAAATGCGCTTTCAAAATTTCGTAATTTTCCCGGTAGTTATTTTTAAAAGAAACAGCATTCTACAATTTTCTTCTCTACCTCTATTTCTAATACTGTCACAGACCAGGTTAGCTCCTTCACAAACAGTTGTACTACTACAAAAACCCTTCTACTAAATAAAAAATAATTCTATATTCTTAAATAATTTTAAAACTCTTTATATTAAAATTAATTTATTTGAGACCCTCACAGTACAGTTTGTATAACATTGTTTTTTTTTAGTTTTCTTTTATTTTATATATTCATTTGTTTACGTAACAAATCCGTATTTGGGTTACAGAAATTCATGTGTGTACCTTTCAACTTAATCGGTCCATTAGATTTGGAGCAAACTGACTGTGACAGACACAAGAGTCCTTTAGGGGTTCTGATTTTCATTCGGTCGTACGGAACTCGAAAAAGAATATACTCACAATATTTCATAACAAAGATTGAAAGTTGACAATGAAAGCAATTTCGACCAAATCTCAGATTAGCACAAAAGTCTCTTCTTGGCCAAAACGTACAAAAACACTGTATACCTACAATCCTTCAATCATATAGGTACTTATCAATATGAGTAAGTACATAAAATTACTGAAACACACACACACATGGACCACACACACATATCACACACATTGACTACATGGACATGGACCTCTAGATAACCAATATCTGTGTACATACTCGTCGTATCGGATGTAAATGTTAAACCACTAATTGGAAACTGTTAGGTCGATGGATATTTCGTTAGAATCGTTAGCATAGCTAGACGGTTACTGCAAAATGTAGGTTGGGTACATTTCAGTTCATTTGCTGTTCATTTAACCTATTTATAAATAGTTTTGTTAATTATTGTTACTGGTTCACGTGAAAGACTTTTTTTTTTCATATAATTTCCTAGTTGTTTTTGACCGGAAAATATTAATTTGCGAAATTGTGATGACCCGCCACTGAAAAACAGTTGAAGATGAAATGAATTGTAACGTGATTAACCGGAATGCGAAAGCTTATAGTGGATAAGACAAAGTTTAAAACAGAAGACGAACTAGCAGGGGATCGAGGGGGGGTGGAGGAGGGGTCAGGGGATCAGACCGGAATAAATCTTATTAAGTTACTTGATCAAAATGTTGTGTTCATTTATTCATTGACTGAAAACGTTTTCTGTCAGTTAATAAATTAATTCATGTAATGTATAATTTAGTAGTTGTCTGATCCGTTTGTTTACATTTTCATCAAAACTCAAACTCAAAGCATTTATTTCAATTAAACCATTTACAGGCACTTTTGAATTGTCAAGAAGTCGGTCAGTCAAAAAATATGAAGCTAAGTTGCCCATTCTAAAGCGTGGTATGTTCATATAGAGAAGAACGGGCAAGACACTCACTCCATGGACACTGTTTTAAATTATATTTTACAAAAATATTAGTTACATCATTTACCTAATGTTGAATTTATGTGAAAACTATGTAAAAAAAAAACGTACACGTTAAGCTTTTAACGTGTACGTGTGTAACAAAACAACAATCCAAATATAAAATAATTTTAAAATAAGCCGATGCAGTTAAGCGATGACCAGCCCCAACTGACGGTGCCCGTTCACGAACATGACGCATGGATCAGCACCATTCAGCGTAACCATTTTGAAGGGAACCAAATAATCCAACACACACGCCACCGTCAGCGAGACATTTGAGTGAGCATGACATACTATCAGCCGCCAGGGTATATTCAAGACAATGAAAGACGTACAGATAGGGTCTGACCCTATTTAGAAGTTGACAGATTGACAACTACTTTTACAAAATATAATAAATAAGAAAAATAAATAATAAACAGAGTAGGTAACCACAATCTATGTAAGTAATTGGATTTAACTTATGCATTAGACGTTATTGCTAGTAATAAAAAGTAAATGGACAAGTTATTATATTCTGGATTCGATTTTGGGCTTGTTCGCTTGTGCTTTTTTACGATAATAGTTTCCTATGAAGGCTAATCAGGATACAGATCTCTTGGCGTGGGTTTTCCTGAGGTAGAATTTTCGATCGAATGTCTCATTAGAATATAATTTTTGAAGTGGAAAATATTGTGTTACAAAACAAACCTTTGGAAGCCTTCAGGGAATTCCGAAAATCCTTGCTTAACCTCTGCTGTGATAATAACGCACCCTTCAAATTGTAACTTTATGTTTATCCGATTAATAATTCGACTTCGACTACTAAAGTGAGTTATCTTTTCAAAATACATTTCGTGTCTATACATTAGTTTTATTTCCAATAAGATAGGCAAAAACTATATCGCCACGTGCTACGATTACGTAAAGGCTCCCGCAGACAGGCGCAAGATAAGACTCTAGTAGAACAATTTCTATGAAAACTTCATGGAAAATGATCTACCAGAATTGCGTCGCTTCGTTGCGTGTCGCCTGTCTGCGGGAGCCTTACGCAACGAAAAAGCAGTGAACAGTCACAAAATACCGGCTGTCCACATACAGAGCATTTTTGACACCTTATTATTGTCAAATACTGGTGAAAATGACAGGTTTCCTTGACGGCCGTTATATGACGGAACCGCTTGCCTAGGAAACCAAAGTTACTCACGCACTACCACAATCCCTTTCAATTTTGACAACACAAAACAACCATTTCTTAAATTCATAATTATTATGTTTAAAAATTCTTCCGCCAGACAAAGTAAAAAATAACGCAATGAATATTGTTGAATTTTCAAAATGAAAACGATTGTACTTGTGAGTGTGTTTCGCAATTAGGCTGTAGCCACTCTATTCTGTATCAATCTCACCATGAAAACTTAGGTGAAGTGAGCTTAAAGTTAGCTGTCATTTCACCTTATGCTTGGGATTTGCACTAATGACAGCTCACTTCACATTAGTTCTCACGGTGAGATTGATACAGTAATGCTATTCTGTAAAAATCTCACCGTGAAAACATAGGTGAAGTGAGCTTAAAGTGAGCTATCAATAGTGCCAATC
Source organism: Hydraecia micacea (assembly GCA_914767645.1). NCBI lineage: Eukaryota > Metazoa > Arthropoda > Insecta > Lepidoptera > Noctuidae > Hydraecia > Hydraecia micacea. The sequence goes on along the minus strand of OU611779.1, from coordinate 5,272,271 downwards.
CCTAGCGTCAGATGGAATGACAGCTCACTTTAAGCTCACTTCACCTAAGTTATCACGGTGATCTTTTTACAGAATAGCACCGCTGAATCGACCCGCTGATCTACACGTACTTCGATTTTCCTTAATCCCTCCAATCTATCTTTACATAATCTTTCCCACACAACACTGCTGGGACACAGGCCTCCTCTCGGTGAGAGGGAGTGGGCCGTAATCCACTACGCGGGCCCAGTGCGGGTTGGTATATGTCACATATGGCTTCGGATTTTCGGTACAAAGACACGCCGGTTTCTTCACGATGTTTTGTGTTTTCCTTTACCGTTTTGAGAGCAGTGCGAATGAAATAATTTATCTACACAAAGTAAAGTGCCTGTCTGGGTTCGAACCCACGAGCTATACTCGTAAGTCGCGGCCGTTACTCCTGGGCCACCACTGCTCATCAACCTGATCTTTAAATGTAAAAAAAAATATTAAATACCCGCACGCTCGCGTAAACAAATTATAATAAATGTCGGTACACAACGGAAATAGAATTTGACGTTGATTTAAACAAACGAAGACGCGATAAATATATCTTTAAACGCATCGTAAATACGTCATAGCATTGTTTAATCTTTCAATACTTAAACAATTAACACCTGTGTTGAAACCTACTAGCTTTTGACTGCGACTTCGGTCACATATTTTATACCTAGGTACAAGACAACAGGTGAATTTTCGAAAGATTCTTTTTTGGTAAGCATCTACGCCCGTTTTGCAACATAAATATCTTACTGCCTGTATGTTCACTTGTTTAGGTTCATTGTCAATTATGTTAACAGCTTTATATAAAAGCAATGGTATAACTTTACGAAAGATAAAATTTCATCGTTTAATATCACTTAAAATTTAAGTCACGTAGCTAATCAATGTGATTCCAAAGAAATAACAGACGATGCTTCAGGTAAAGCCATTTTCCAATAGCAACAGGGCTATTGGAAACCTCGAATGTCCTTCTGAGAGTATTATTTTTGGCGCGAGCGCGAACGGGACGATGAATCGGGGCGGCAGACATCAGTGTGGGACGCGACCTGTTGACGTGAGGTTGCCAGCCGCGTCGCGCTGTGTTGCCATACGATGCGATTCATAATGGCGGGACTTTTGAATTGAAAAGCGGTTTTTTTTTCGGATCGAACGATAATAATGAGTGCAGTGTGGCCAATTTTGTTTTGTGTTGTGCTGTGAGTTTTGATTTAGGAAGTTGGATTTCGTGCGTGTAGGTATGTTTTTACCAAATATTTTACTAAAATATATATCAGTATATACTGAAGGTGTGTAGTACTGGACTTAGTCCGTACTATGTACCTATTTGTAGTACAATACTAAGTCATTTTACGTGTTATGTTTTGATTTGGATACAGAAGACTACCTATAGTTTTAAGTATATGGGAACTTATTTTGTCTAAAATTATCAAAATGTTTTACCTATGTAATGGTGCCCAAGACACAGGCTGTGCCTAGTTTGGGACCAACAATACCTCCATATTGTAATTCTGAATTATGAAATAAACGATTTTACTTTTACTTTTAATTAGGTTGCAGCACAAAGAAAACGGGTAGGTAAGTAGGTACGAGATTTTCCGAAACGTTTACCACCTACTAATTTAATACAAACTTACCGATGGATAAAAATCATTCCCTCCTCATGTTCTGGAAATTGATCAATCTGAAAGAAAATAAAATTAACCATTGCAGAATTGCCTATTTTTAATTAATTACAAGCAATGTGTTCTTATTACCAAATTTTCATGAAAAGCAAAAAAAATCCTTTGTCTTTCCCAAGTAATAATTTTCTTCAGGATATAATTCTGAATGCATTATTGCCAATGCTACTTAGGTGCTTAATGGCTCTTGTTATAAGTTGTAAATGACCCGTGGCCTACGATCATCAAGCAAGCCATTTAACACATTGCCACTTAACTGTTAGGTGGTCGGTAATACAAGTGTCTACCTATTATATAGGTCGTCATAATTTATAGCCATACTTAGGTTATAACAAAATAGAGGGAATAGAGGGGATAGAGGAGCTTTTGGCTAAGTAATAAAAGCCGCATGGGTCGATCGATCAGGTTAAGCTACGCTTGTCGCGCTTGGTCCGTCGATGGGTGACCATCTTTACTTATCAAGACCCCTCCATGCCTCAAAAAGCATGTTAAGTCGTTGATCCCGGCTGTCATTCGTGGATCTTTGACAGTCGGGCCGTCAGAAGCCCGAAAGTCTGACAACAAATTTTACCAAGGGGTTTTGTATTACTCAGTAACTGGGTTGTGGAGGTCAGATAGGCAGTCGCTCCATGTAAAATACTGGTACTCAGCTGCGTCTGGTTAGACTGGAAGCCGACCCCAACATAGATTCGGAAATGGCTAGGCAGATGATGACTTAGGTTATAAAAAAAGAAAAGACATAATATGTGGTAACGCCTGTAGACTCTTAGCCAGTTCAATCCAAGAAATCATAACTTTGAATGTACCTACTTACACCTGGATAAGTCACATTGGTAAGGGGCAGATTTCTAACACAGGACAGAAGGCCAATTCTCGTAATTTAAAACGTTCAAAGTCTAGTCGCTGTCTCACCTCGGCGACAAACAAATGTCAAAAACTTGTCAAAATGTAGGGAAATTCGAGTTTTTTTTGACAGATTGAGACTGAGATGAGGCTGTGAACGTTCTTAAAATTACGAAAATTGCCCCTATGGTTTCTAACGCGCAAAGTTTCTTTACCTTCCATACTTTGACGATCAACTCAAAGAAAAGATGGATGGATTGTGTGAGGAGTGATATCACTCCTCATTACACTATCATTCACTCGTTCTCTTTCATATGAAAGAGAAGGAGTGATAGTGTGACGGTTGACAGGGGAGAATGGAAGAAGAAAACGTGTTGCGCCGACCACAAGTGACATGGGACAAGGACAGGAAGATTATGACTGACGACCACAATTTTGTTTTCAAACAAAAGGTACCATTTTGTACTTACCCTTTTGAATTAATGTTTCTTAAAATATCACAGGCTCCATTTTGTATGTACAGACGCTAGCACATCAACCTACTACAATCTGTCAGATTTCTGTAATAGATTTTCAACTTTATCGCTAAAGCATAAGGTTCAATGTTGATTGGGAAAATTTGACAGTTAGGTGTAGGTTGATGTGCTGGCGTCTGTACCAACCTACCTATATTATAAAAACGATTTCCGTACGAAAACAGATTATCGAGTTTTTTCCACACGACTTAGTTAATAAATAAAACCTCTTTGTCGGTTGATTCCGCATGGGAAATTATTTACATCACCATTTGTGTCGACATTTATTTTGTGATGCATCTTTTTTATTTTGGGAAACCGGCTAGCGGTTATTTTTATACAATTATTCTTTTTAAAGCGAATGACATATTTAATGAGAGTATCATCATCAACTGCCCTAGCCTTTTCCCGACTATTTTGGGGTCAGTTTTACATGAGGCGTTTACAAGTATTACGAGTTACAAGTTTACAAGTTTACAAGTATTTTACATGAGGCGACTGCCAATCTAACCTCCACAACCCAGTTACTGGGTAATACGATACCCCTTGGCCCAGTCTTAACTGGTGGTCAGACTTTCGGGTTTCGGACATCCCGTAACGACAACCAGGTCCACGAATGACAGCTGGGACTAACGGCTTAACGTGTTTTTTGAGGCACGGAGGGGTTTTGATAAGTAAAGATGGTCACCCATCGACGGACTTAGGCCACGTTCACACGGCGATTATTTTCCCGTATACCGTATACGAGATTTTATCGAATAGAGTAGTGACAACAGAATATATATGAAAACTTAAAAATAGTTTACACGGCGTTCATACGGGAAAATCCCGTGTTCGAGAAATATATTTTAACGTATACCGTGCGAAGTTGTCACCGGAACGCCGCGTCTCGAAACGATTTTATCGAATACGACACGCAGTGGCGCTTATGTTCATGTTGTCTCGTTCACACGACTTGCCCATTCGAGAATCGTACGCACTCGCACGCGTGGCCCGCAGTTGCCCTTGTGCCATAGATTATACATTCTTGTGCGTTGCATCAGTCGGTTGTCAATATGGAGGACAGAATTCCAATATTGATCGAGGATTTCTTGCGAACGTTTTTATCGTATACATGAAAAAATCGAATCGAATGGTTGCCGTGTGAACGATTGCATCGTATACGGTAAAACCGTATACGTGAAAAATCGAATCGAATGGTCGCCGTGTGAACGTGGCCTGAGAGTAGCTTAACGTGATCGATCGACCCGTGCGTGCGGCTGTTAAGACATATCCAATCGCTGTCAAAAACTTGTCAAAAATGTAGGGAAATTCAAGGTAGTTTTGACAGATTGAGACTGAGATCAGAGGGGTAATTCTCGTAATTTTATGAACGTTCACAGTCTGATCTTCGTACTTAAGTCATCTGTCAAAAATACCTCTGACTTGCCTACATTTTTGTCAAGTTTTTGATATTTGTTTGTCGCCGAGATGAGTTTGCGACTAGGTTTTTAACTTTTTATATTACGACAATCGGCCTTCAGACTGTGAATGTTCTTAAAATTACGAAAATTGCCCCTTAGGTCTCTCTTCCCTCCTTCCACTTATCCCTATTTACTAATGTTTGTTGCTAATCATTATGAAAAAAGTCGAGTTCATCTCGCCATGTCCAGGGCCTTCCACGTTACCGTTTGCTCCTGTTTGGGACCGACCGTATGTGGCCGGCCCAGTTTCATTTAAGTCATTGACTGCCACCGCGGTCACACGGTGTCCGCAAACAATAGATTTTCTATTGTGTCTGTTATTTGGCAGTCAATAAGCTTGTCAGCCGTGTGATCTACATCAGGAATTTGAGTTTTGGAACGCATTAAGGAGTTCCTAATATACTAGTATACTGCGTTTCATTGTTCGCTGACAGAAATAAATTGTTTAATACACATATTTGAAAGACTATCTCGTTACCAAAAAAGCCCTTTTGATGAAGCATACAAAATAAAAAATTAAAATTAATGACCGTATCCAGTTATTCGCTGTTCCATGCAAGTGCTTGCAGCCAGTTAAGCGAGCATGTTGCTTTAAAGCTCTCGTGACTATAGATAAAATACTTGTAGTGATTCCTATACATGTTCACTTGTCACATATATGCTTTTTGTACAGTCCACAAAAGAGATAAGTATGCAGGCACGTCGGATATAGTTGAAGTTTAGTAAGAAACCAATGGATGTTTTCAGTCGCAATCGCATATCGGCGACAAAAAAATATTAAAAACTTGACATAAATGTGGGGAAGTCAGAGGTATTTTTGACGGATGACTTGTTTTTACAAAAAAATCAATCAAAATTAGTTTTTTCCTTAAAATTTCAGTTTTTTACTTTCAGCCCACTTCGTAGTTACCAAAAAAATTAATTTAGATATTTTTACTCGATTAGTCATGATCAGCAGGGTAATTGCGTAACACACTATCAGTAGCAATGGGTTTCATTTTGACAGTTCAACAACATGCATTGCGTTATTTACGTTGTTGAGCAGACACAATTTTCGTACATAAGGAGCAATGGATTAGCAATATACTTCAAAATGATTCAAACTGAGAGTAATAGTGTGTTACACAATTAGGGTGCAGGTCCACCTCTGGTGCCCGCTTATCGTTGAATTTTAGAACACTGCATATATTTTTTAATTTATTTTTCTGTCTGTATAGCGCACTGGTGGCCCAGTGGTAACGGCCACGATTTACGAGTTGTAGGTCGTGGGTCAGAACCCAGCCAGGCGCTTTACTTTGTGTAAATAATTTCATCACATATTACTTAGTATTTTCATTTTAGAAATACCCAAATGGTAATCTTTATGGTATAGGTAATAATGCCAATTTTTACAACTTTCATGATAAAAATAGCTATACCACTCGTCTCTGGACTTTCCAGCAATAATCATTACAAAACACCATATACCTATGAACATACATAATAATATGAACTCGCACGCACTCGTATGATAAGTCCAAAAGTGGAGTTGCGGACACCAGCCCGTATTACCTATTACCTATGATATATCCAAATGAAGCCTTTATCTAGAGTAGTTGCTGAAATCTGTTAGTGACGCAGTACATTAATAAACCAGGTTGATATAGCGTGTAATGTTATAACACAGTGATAAATGTTATCTTTGGAGTGCGTGCTTTAGGCCATGAGGTTTACTCTCTAAGCACGAAATCCGTAGTTTTGATCGAAGTTACGGGCATATTCTAATCTATGTCACTTACGGGGCCCGAACTAAGTAAGAATCACTAATATCGCTCATTTGGAGAAACATCTTTTTTTAAAAATTAGTAAAAATGACAAAGCACTTAGAAAGCGTATTTACGTTAGGAAAGCAAAGACTTAAAACAATAATTAGCAGTTACGTCGATGTTTCTCGAAATGAGTGATATTATAAAGGCGAAAGTTTGTGTGTTGGTATGTTTGTTACTTCTTCACTCACAAACGGCTGAACGGATTTGGATGACATTTGGCACACGGAGAGTTTATAGCCAGGATTAACACATAGGATAGTGTTTATCCCGATATTCCTACGGGATCGACACTTATGCGAGTGAAATCGCGGGGCGGATCTAGTCCTACTATATTATTATAAACGCAAAAGTATGTGAAAATGGATGGATGGATGTTTGTTACTCTTTCATGCAAAAACTACCGAACGCATTTGAATGAGACTTGGCACACAGATGTTTAATAGCCAGGATTAACTCATAGGATACTTTTTATCCCGATAATCCCACGGGATCGAAACTTATGCGGGTGAAACAGCGCCTCCACAACCTCTCCGCCCAATACAATATTAAGTATCTGTTTGTTGTTTAAGAGACATTTTTGTCTCCGCTTTGGTGGAAACCGGCCCTTATAGGATAGGAGTTAGGAACGTAATTTTGACAGAATCTACAGATATATTTTATGCTTGACTCTTCTTAATAAAAAGTGAGAACGAAGATCTTAACATCTTTTTTTAATAGAAAGCATGTTTGGTCTTTATTGCCGGTGTCACGTTATGTATGAGACTTGTTTTTATTGGATTTTTTTTGGTCTTTTTTTCATTAAGTACTGTTTTCTCACTGTTGAGTACCTAATCAATAGTATATTATCTTTTGTTAAACAGATATCAAAAGAACTGAAAAAAAACATTGCTATTCTATATTTCAAGGCTAAATTTTAATCAAATTTTTTGAGATTTATTTAAACACTAGCTGCGCCCCGCGGTTTCACCCGCATAAGTGTCGATCCTGTGGGAATATCGGGATAAAAACTATCCTATGTCCTTTTCCGGGACTCAAACTATCTCTATACCAAATTTCATCTAAATCGGTTTAGCGGTTTAAGCGTGAAGAGGTAACAGACGGACAGACAGACAGACACACTTTCGCATTTATAATATTATTGTATGGATTTGTCAAACCAACAAGGGTCTGGTCACGTTATGACCATTACGGTACACCATTTAAATTGCTATCATAACTTTGAAACGGGAAATTCAAAACCAGTTCAGGAAAACCAATTATTGTAACTTGTTGACTTGCCAAAACCTCTAAACGTCACTGGACATATAAATGTTCAGTGACGTATATACTTAAGAGGTGTAGGTATTGGGAAACTAGAAACTACATCGCTTCAAATAAAGTGTAATTAATAACATCACAAAAGATTTATGAAAGACTACAGAAACCATTCGGAAAAATGCTCTAAATAAAAGAAGGAAAGAAAGAAAAATATTTTATTTGGGACACACACAGGAAATACAAATATTTAAAAAGATGTATTTAAAACTAACAAAGTTACATTAACCACTCAATCAGTTGTGTCTCATTTGCGGTGGTTAAGAGGTTAAAAACAACCCAAAAGGTTAATAAAACAAAAAAAATAAACTTTTCGAGCGCAAACAGGCTATCTATCTCAGCATAATATTGCGATATTGATGATGGTGGACTAATGATGGCATGACTTCCTTGGATTGCCTGCCGCCCGGTGTCGAGATCCACCAGCTTTCCGCTGGTGTATAGGTGAACTGCTGTAGCCACCTGCGTAGCTGGTTGAAGGGGATGGGCACGATAGGTTCGGGTCCACAGACTGACGCACTGGAATCATCTAGTGGCTTCTGGCCAGTTCGTCAGCTGCGTCTTTATCTAGCGATCCATTAGACATTCCTTGAAACCGTTTAAATTACCTAATTTTGTACATTAAATAGGTACCTAACAGTCTATACAGTTAAAATAAACAAAAATAAAAAGGAAATAATATTACTCTTTCGAAGGTATTATTACAAAATATTTTTGTTTTTGTTAACCAGTCACATTCTTCAATTTTTTTCTTGCAACATGTGTTTTTCCTAAAATAAATCTTGACTAAACAGTCTTGAATGAATTTTACCTCAACTTGGATAACACAAATATTATTAGATACGCTCAATTCCAACAAAGTTCAGAAAGTATTTCATACTTCTTGAATTAATTTCCATCTTCCATGTTCATTAATTCGAAGCGATCGTGCGATCATCGGAAAATTGCTTTCCAAGTGGCGTTGTCGAAATAACTGTCTCTTACACTACCCACTAGTTTAAGAGCCATGCTTCAAAACAGCATAGTTATTGATGACATATAAAGAAAGAAAAGAAAGAATAACATTTATTCGGCAACAGTTCGTGAAACACAAAATCCAAGTTTAAATAAAAAAAGTAAAAGTGAAGTGAGGGAATAACATGACATTTTACATGTAGCAAAACTTTAATTTTGCAAATGAATGAATTTTATGATGAGTTTTGGCGTCTGTTTGTTGAACACAATAAGAGCAAAACATCAAACGCTGCTATTTTTCTAGTAACACTCATAAAAACATATCGTAAGCATAGTAGGCCATTAAAATGTAAATTCGCGGGTATTAGACCAAACAGTATGTTGTTGCCAAATCATGAAAACGTAAAATATGTTTTTTATTACTCAGCGTTGCTTTACAATGTCTGTACCTACTATAAGTACTTAATTATTATTAATTTTCATGCAAATGCAGTTTTAACTGTATGTCTGTTTTTTTAAATATAAGATTTGAAGGAATGGTTTTATTAACATGTATGTGAAAAATTGTCATGTCATTATGAAAAAGTATATAATATGTTAATGTGTACAAAAAAAAAGGAGCTATGTCTGCCAACAAACTGCTTTGCAGTTTGGCAGAGATAATATATCTTGTATATTTTTTTTTCTGTGAATAAACACTTTTTCATTTTTTTTATAACATCAATTACTAATAATATAGTTAATACTGTAATACAGTATCAACTAGTCCAGGGCATTGTGACTGTTACTGGCGGCCTTTTATATTGTATTGTCAACAGTATATTTAAGGTAATAAATTGTGCCCAAATAAATCAATAAAGTAACAATCGAGGTGTCAAGCTCCTGGTCTATAGGTGTCGTGACGTGCAGTCGTTAGGTACGTTAATGCTTCGCACCTTGTTAGTTCGCATCTCGCTATAATGTTCGACGTCATTACAATAATTATATTTATAGAGCTTGAATAAAAAATATTTTTACTTTTATTAATATACCTTTATAATATTATGTAACATAATTAACGTAAGACCTCATTCCCCAATTAGGGTATTGAGTTAAAAGCATAATAAAATTACCATTTTTTTATAGCTAACTGTTATTAATTAAGAAAATCGTGATGACCCTATCATTACATTATGCATTTAAAATTGAGCCTTATCACTTTGAAAAAAGATTTAATTTCCTTTGGCTCAATCGGCGGCCCGTATGGCAAAATACATAATTTCGAATTAACATTATTTTTTAATTTTTGAAAAATAAAAAACTTATTATAAGAGTTTCTGAAATCGATTCAGTAGTCAATTACGAACAAACTACTTTCAGGACTTGCGTTTATTCTGTTACACCTTGTATAAACTCTGTTTATTCATAGTTTGGTGGTGGTATTGTGGATTCAAATTTCAACAGTGTATAGAGGTATGAGGAACAGGGTGTAAAGTTCACTCATACTCTATAGAAAAGGGAGGATCCTCCGACCAGACAGGTGTTGCGTCTGGCGGGCAACTGCCCGATCGTTCATGTCAGGCTGTTGTATCTATGCTAGTTGCGCGGTAAACTCTGCTTGCGAGATGCAGGATTTCGTGACGTCAGTATGACGCGTTGTTCGCTTGTGGCTTTGTAGATACCGCTACATCAGAAGGTTGCGTGTTCACAACTGCACGTCGGGGTCACCACCGCTACAAGTGCGTTTAATTTTAATGAATAGATCAGAGGTATAACGATCAGGCCGTCAGCTCGATCAGTAGCAGGACTGACTGCTAAGGTTGCATAGGAATTACTTAGGTATCGGCACTCGTAAACGCCCTTTTCAAATAGGTACCTACCACGTATCAGCTAAAGTTTAATTTTATTACTTAAATTTCTTTAATTAAAATGGTTTAAAACCAATTACAAAAATTAACGACAATGTTTGTATATACACATACATAATTATGTATAAAAGAGAAAATATAAAAAAAAAACATCAAGTTCAGGTAAAAAGTTAACAACACTTTCATAAATCCCATTCACAGTAGGTACTTCTGACAAAATCTTCGTCCATTCGTCCGCAAACAGAAGACCAATTCCCGTAATTAAAAACGTTCAAAATTTAGTCGCAATCTCATCTCAGTGACAATCAATATCAAAAACTTGTCAAAAATCTTGGGAAATTAGAAGTATTTTTGACAGTCAATCTGTCAAAAATACTTATTCTTTCTTCTTCCCAGGCAGAAACTACAGAACGCCACCTGCTACGATCCTTTTGCCTCGTTTACGTTCACACAACTGAAGAAGGCCAATTCTCGTAATGAAAAACGTTCAAAATCTAGCCGCAGTCTCATCTCGTCGACAAAAAAATGTCAAAAATTAGAGGTATTTTTGACAGATTGAGACTGAGATCAGACTGTGAACGTTCTTAAAATTACGAGAATTGCCCCTCAGAACGAACTCTCTATACAAACCTATCGAACTTTATTTCTGACACTCTTTAAATATACTTGTATTTCCAAGCACAGTCAGGGAAAATAATTGTTTATCAACTGTCAAAAAAAAACTGTCAAAGATTGACATGATGTGGTGATTTGAATTTATGGATATTTTAAGCTGGTAGACACTTTGTTAAACAATTAATTTTCTTGAACGTTTCATTCAATGTGATTGTTGTACCGAATTTCAATACACTTCGCTTATAACAACACAATATTATCTGCCACATAAAATCATATAAAGTATACTGTGGGTATGTACGCATTTTTGATTAAATTTGTAACCTTCTCGAACGTCAAAAAAATTCAATGTTCGAATTTTCCTGGAAAATTAAAACCAGAGGCGACGGTAAAAGCTTTTACACAAAATCGTGTTGTAGGTACCTACATATCCATTACTCCATACGTTTTGGTTTTCGAAATCCGAATCGGAACAAAAGAATTTTCGGTAGGTATGGAGGAGTTTTTTTCTCGTATATGTGTGGTGTAGTATTTGCTCGTGGCTAAAGCCGCACGGGTCGATCAAAAGCTAAGTTAAGCTTGCCGCGGTCGGTTCGCGGATGAGTGACCATCCATTACATATTGAGACTCCTCCTTGCCTCAGAAAACACGTTAAGCCGTTGGTACCAGCTGTCATTCGTAGATCTTCGACAGGCAAACTCCAACTTAGAGCATTTATTTTTTCATATAAACCAATTACAGGCAGTTTTGAATTGTCAAGGGGTCGGTCAGTCAGAAAGATGAAGCTAGTTGCCGATTCCAAAGCGTAGTAGGTCCCTATGGAGAAGAACTGGCAAGAAACTCCAAAGACACTCTTTTAAATCATAAAATTGTTATGGCGCCTGTACACTCTCCTCGAGGTACTGCGAGGCATGACGAGTGCAAGAGTGTACAATTCTACACTTGCTTCGTCTCTTATTGTCTTGCCTCGCCTCGTCTGCTCTCCGTTCACCGTCGTTTTTTTTTTGTATGCTCGTATAATTATAATAACTGATAGCGCTTAGGGTAACAGCTGCCGTAATTTGTAACGCGTCCATCTTCTCGGCGTTCGCAACCTTACTGAATAAACGGGAGTGCGTGTATGACCAGAGGGGCACTTCTCGTAATTTTAAGAACGTTCACAGTCTGATCTCAGTCTCAATCTGTCAAAAATACCTCTAGTTTCTTTACATTTCCATACATTTTGACAAGTTTTTGACATTTGTTTGTCGACGAGATGGGACTGCTAGATTTTGAACGTTTTTAATTACGAGAATTAGCCTTCTACAGTTGTGTGATCGTAAACGAGGCAAAAGGATCGTAGCAGGTGGCGTTCTGTAGTTTCTGCCTGGGAAGAAGGAGTGAGTTCATATGTGTAGGTATATACAGGCTGTCCCAGGAAACCTGTACCTGTGTCTGTGGTCAGGGGACACTAATACCTATCGATTGGACCCCTAGTATGCTACGCGATATTTGTAGTTTTCGAAAAATTTAAAATTTCTCTCCAACATAAATTTTAACCTTGTGCTCAAATTCTGAGCTACTAGTAGTTAGGACTTGGGTGTTTTGTGTTATACAACATGTGAATACACATTTTAGCCATAATACTGACAAAAAAAAAATCTCGAAGAAACACCACTCAGAAAAAGTTATGACTAAAACCGCCTACAATTTAAACAATCTAGAAATAAACAAAAAAAAAAAAAATCTCGAAAACTACAAAATATCGCGGAACATACATAGGGGTAAAATTGATAGGTATTAGTGTCCCCTGACTACAGACCTTCGCTGGTACAGGTTTCCTAGGACAGCCTGTATATTGCATAGGGCATTAATCATGTTCTGTCTACTTACTTGTCTGCAAACAAAATAGGTTTCAAATCGGAAATACGCAATATTTTTATAGAATGACCTGCTGGACCTTGGTCAGTAGCTGTGATCTTCATCCTGCAGCTGACCCTGTTGGCAGACAGCCAACCGTGTCATCTTACATAGTTTTTAACTGTAAACCAGTTTTACGAGTGCGGTGCAAACATTTTTGTACAATGATTGTACTATCGATTGATTCCACCGATTGGTTCTAGTTTATATTTTCAACTAGGTTTTTTCCGCGGCTTCGCCCGCGTGAAGGTTAGAAATTATCCCATGGGAACTTGCTTCCGAGATAAAAATATATTATATGCTGGTTATAAATCACTAGAAGCGCCCCGCGGTTTCACCCGCATAAGTGTCGATCCCGTGGGAATATCGGTATAAAAACTATCCTATGTCCTTTCCCAGGACACAAACTATCTCTATACTTAATTTCATCTAAATCGGTTTAAGCGTGAAGAGGTAACAGACAGACAGACACACTTTCGCATTTATAATATTAATAATTGTATGGATATGTGTGCCAAATTTATCCAAATCCGCCCAGCCGTGTTTGCGCGATTGAGTAAAAACATCCAAATACTTACACAAACTTTAACATTTATAATATTAAAATTAAAAACTTTTGGTGCATTCCGTGCAGCATGCTATCTAAACGAATAAATAGAAGAAGAAGAAATATTGAATTATAGATGGAAACTTTTGGAAATTGTCAGGAATTTTCGGCTAGCTTGCACGACTCACCAAATTCAATTTATAGCTGAACTTATTTAAAACTGTTTTTTTATACTTACAAAAAATACCTAAAACATAATTTTTTAAAGTGACTCGTCTGCAAGATAGTTTTAATGTATTAGCTGCGACTAGTATCGTAATAAAGGTTCTTTGCAGCGAATAAAAATAACATTTAATTGATCAATAAAATCCCGCAGTCGATACTGTAAATAAAGCTATAAAATCACTAATAACCACCCACGCGACGTCCCACCTCACTTTCATAGCGAATCATTTGATTTCGGCTTTATGCATCTATATTGATTTTCACTGAAAGCCTACCACGGGCATCAAACTCGATTGTTATCTCGCTTTAAGACCATAAAGGTGGTCAATAAAGTTGATGTAAGTACTCGATCACGTGATGTGGCCGGCTATTTCGAGTTCGTAGTTTATAGTACCCACCCTTTTGGCATGTACCCTTTCCACCTACATCTTTACGAACCATTTATGACTGTCATATTGTGAGTTATGTTTTTTTACTGTAAAAAGACGTTTATAGGTGTACGTAGAAAAAATATCGTTTGTATTATCAACTAATTCGATTTTTCTAAATAGAAGCTTGTCTGACAAAGTAACGAAGAACAAAATATGTCATTGCCCTCGCTTCGTTATTTCAAGAAAAAATTCACCGTACCTACTTATGTCGACTTTTTGATGAATATTAAGAGTCCCCGTCCGCTTTGTCGGATCGTTCATGCGAATTTGCTTAAGCAAGTACACTCGATGCCACTGCAAATTAAAACGTATCGGAACACAAAAGGTCCTGCAAAAATAATTACTGCTTTTATTAAAATAATTTTCTCAGTTACAGAATATTTTCTGTATTTTCATTATTATGACAAAATAATTGTCTCACACGTATACCATTTTAATTAAAACCTTTTGTTTTCGTATTGCCGTAACGAATGAACATCGAAATTGAATAAAAATATTTACAATTGTAGCTCTATCAGCACACGATGCCGTACCTCACTCACTGCCGCCGCCGGCTGCGACCGGAGATGCACGCCGCACCGCGGCCGCCATTTGCAGTTCGGCTTGCACGAGGGGAGGGTGTCCTTCCTTCGGCACGGTTTCTGGCGCTCCCTGGCTTGCGCGGCCGGCATCCTTCTCGGAACCGATATCGGCCTCTACATTGAAAAGAGCCCATGAAGTACAGGATATGAAAAAGGAGAAGCGAAAAGAGTACGCTGATAAGAGACGTCAATCATGTCCTAATTATCCGTCTGGCGATCGTGTGTTGATGAAGGCTGCTGCTTCGTCGAGGGTTGGCAAATGTTGCCAGGACCTCCGATGGAGTTGGCTTGTTCTTCCGCGGGTGACCTCGCCGGCGTAAGGGCAAGACCGGCTCAGGCAGGGCGGTTGATCCGTTGATTCTAATCCTTGATACGAATGCAGGGCTGAGGAAAGGTACAACGCGCTCACCGCAACCGCCGGCCGCGGCCAGAGAGTTTATAAGATACCAGCACACCGCGGCCGCCCTTTGGCAGTTCGGCTCGCAAGGACAGGCTTCCTTCGAAACGGTTTCGGGCAGTTGAGCGCTCCCTGGCTTGCACGGTCGGCATCATTCTCGGTACCGATATCAGGTGGTCATACGTAATACTTTTATTGTCGGTATAGTACTGTGATTATTACAGTTTTTTAAAGGGTTGTATGTGAAGAGAACAATAAATACCCTGCGCTATTGCATTGGTTTACGAGTGGTTTCATTGGAACAATACTTATACAGGATGAAATTTAAATCACCGTTTTCCTCTTAAGGGGTCATTGTACTCATCATTATGAATAACTTTTACTATGGTACCAAACCTGAAATCTTAAAAAAAAATCAGCTGTTCCCTACATTTTGACGAGTTATGGGAAGATACGAGTAGGGAACAGCCGATTTTTTTTTACGATTTCAGGTTTGGTCCCATAGTAAAAGTTGTTCATAATGACGAGTACAATGACCCCTTAAGAGGAAAACGGTGATTAAAATGTCATCCTGCATAATCGAGTTCGATGCCTTTACACCATCTACATTACGTACATCTTATTACATATATATCTTTGTGTAATAAAATAATGCTACTATGGTGAGGTACTTTTTTACATGTTTTAAACTTTAGAAACTAGACAAAAGTAGGAGAAGGAAAAGAAGAACAAGAAGAAAATTATTGAAGAAAGAAGATAATTGTAATGTTTCCCTCATAAGTGATCGTGTCAATAAATAATATGAATAATATGAATACACTTTTTAACAGTTTTAGTTAAAAACAAAAGAGGCTAGTTTACCTTCTGCAATGCATATTTCTTCCAAAACTGCAACTCGTGGATGTTAAAGCAAATAAGATTTGTATATAGAAGTTGCTTGAGACTTCCAAAACTAACCAAAACCTTCTCTTTTCAGGTACAAAGAAGTGCAGTGAGGAAGTAAATACGTGTGCAAGTGTATATTATGTGCACACGCTCCTGAGTGTAGTGTAGTGCTAGTGCTGTGCCGCGGTGCGCAGGCGCAGGCTCGGAGTTGTCGGACGCCTCCGCCATGTTGCTAAGTTGACGACGGCGATCGGCCGCGCCTCACGCCGCTGCTCCACTCGCACGACAGGTGAGATTAGATCTTTAGATTAGAAGTAAAAACAAGACACTAGCAAGTCATTGATAGTAAAACCTTCGTATACAGTACCTATATACCCACACTTCCACTTTTAGAAAAAAAAGTGGCACTCCGGGAGTGCCGACAGAAGTGAAAACTTGAACAATTACGTGTGTATTTTTTGAATCGTCATATAAACAAAACACAAACAGAATACTTTGCCATCACTCACTGACATATCGGAAATACATTAAAACCGAGTACATCCCGAGAACAGCCGAACACATCCGAATGTAGCGCGGTGTCGGTAACAGTGTCGTGAGTTCAATGGTTTTCCCAATCTCAAAAAATATCCAACGTCCCTAAAGAAGTTTTCACTTCAAAAATCGGTTTTACAGAGCGTCAGTCATTAGGTTAAGACCGACAGGTGAACTTTTTTTATTTTTGACGGCGTCGGTGCCTCTCCTTTCTTTACTCGAATCAATGCTCTGTGTACTTAGTTTAAGACTAAGTACACAGAGCATTGATTCGAAGCTGTTGATTACAGTTCAAAGAGCTGAACGGCTTTTTTTAACCCAATATAAACCTAATAAATTACTGTTTAATTACATTTTTCAATAATCATCATGAAATTCAAACAGCTACTTCCTTACTAGCTTGATCTGCTTTGAGTCAAACAATTTGTATTTGTGTTAACGTGTGAAATATAGACATTTGGTACCGCCAGCCGTCAGGCATCCATATTACTGAACACTGCGGCTTCTTGGTCCTAATTTCGGCGGTAATTATGTTGTCATCTCCGTTTGTGCCGGCAACTAACCAAATTCAGTTCGAAGTACAGCTCGGTACGGTTATTAGGGATAAGGATTTCACCTCTAGGATACGGATATGCGAGCGATTATAGACCAATTTGCGATATGAATTTGGGTATGGGGATAGGAGAATGTGTGAGTTACGGATGTATTAATTAGGAGACCTGTAATATCAATGGAGGTGGGTTATTGAATGCATGCCGATAGATAATTAATTAAATTAACACAAATTGATGCTGTAACAAAATTCTTTTAACGATTTTTTTTTTAGTTGACCAATGCATGAGAGTCTGATTGATTTGCTTAATTAGCCTATAATGTTCCGATTGCCGGGTCGAAGGCCTCCTCTCTTTGAGAGGGAGTGGGCTGTAATCTACCATGCGGGGTCATCAGTGCGGTTTGGTATATGTTTTAGAATTTTTGGTTCTAGGACATGTCGGTTTTCTCACGATATTTTCCTTCACCGATTGATTTGTCAGATGTTTAATAGGTATTTTAGAATGCTAGTGAGAAGACATCGTAAAAAGTTGAAAGTAAACACAAAAAGTTATGATGTTCTTGTGATTTATTTGCAATTTTCTAATCGATTTCAGGCAAATGCCTACAAACACGTAGCAAACAGAAATGTGACTGTCTTTTGGTCCTCTTTATTTATTTATTTGTACAAAATCTCTTTAAGTATACAGAAAGTTAACTGCAGCACGACCCCTTTTACGTAGATTGCTACTACCGGTTCATTTGTTAAATGTATACTATCATTTAGAAATCGACCGCTTGCATTATTAAATGTATAATTCCACTAAAGCGATTCAGCAACGTCGCTTTGCTTGGCAGACGGAAACAACAACGTAGAGCTATTTCGAGAACCAAATGCGATGTATCGTTGTGTAAAATTTGTATCAAGATGCAATATGTTACTGATAGAAAACTTTACATTTATTTAAACCTTTGTTTATTTCACAAACTATGAGAGCCTGCTTGCATCAGAAATCACTAAGATGCCTTTAAAACTAAACTTATTTAAAACGATTTATTCCAGTCTGATCCCCTGAGCCCCCCCCCCCCCCCCCCCCCTCCTCGATCCCTTGCTAGTACAGACATCATCCCATTTTTTTTTCAATTGTTCAAACTTAAACTCACAGCATTTATTTCAATTAAAACATTTGCAGGCACTTTTGAATTGTCAAGAAGTCGGTCAGTCAGAAAATATGAAGCTAGTTGCCCTTTCCAAAGCGTAGGTACATATGGAGAAGAACGGGCAAGAAACTCCATGGACACTCTTTTAAATTATATTTTTATAAAAATATTAGTTATATCATTAATGTTGAATTTATAATAATATGTGAGAACAACGTAAAAAAAAAGACGTACGCGTTAAAAGCGTCCAGAGTACAGCAACACACATGTCATTGTCACCTTGTCATCAACAGCGTGTAAGCAATCAAGGCTCGTGTTCGTGTTCGTCTCTATGTGTGTCTGTGTGTGTGTTTGTAATATCACTTCATGATTGCTACTCCTTTGATGTGCTCCTGTTAGACGTCAATACATCAACCAGTATGTATTGAATTATCAATAGTGTACTATGAAAGGGGATTAAACTGTTTCGGAAAGGGGGTGATATGTTTTGTTGTTGGTAGAATATCAGGCATTTGGAGTAGACTCTATTTAAGACTTTCTCTTGAAAGTTTCAAATTGCGAAGTGTAAAAGTAAAACCTTGGAGAAATCTGTTGAAAGTGAAAACTTCTTTAAGCGCGTTAGGATTTTTGTGAGATGGGAAAAATACATTGAATTCGCGCCACTGTTACCGTAACCGACACCGCTTCGGATGTGTTCGGTTTTCCTCGGGATGTACTTAGTTTTAATGTATTTCCGATATGTCAGTGAGTGATGGCAAAGTATTCCGTTTGTGTCTTGTTTATATGACGATTCAAAAAATACTTCTGTTGGCACTCCCGGAGTGCCACTTTTTTTTCTCTCATAATCATAATAATTTATTAATGGTATATTATTATGGTCTTATGAATATGAGCTTCCATTTTGGGAATCCATCGCAAAGACAAGAAAAAGAATAAAAATATATTTATTTCCAGGTAATACAATTATTACTTACACTGGTACAGACGCCAGCACATCAAGCTACCCGAAACTGTCAAATTTTCCCAATCAACTTTGAACCTTATAATTCAGCGATAAAGTTGAAAATCTATTAAAGAAGTTTGACAGATAGTAGTAGGTTGATGTGCTAGCGTCTGTACATGATAGCTAACGTGGCCTAGTGGTATCGGTCCCAACTTACGAGTTGTAGGTAGCGAGTTCGAACACAGGCAGGCACTTTGTGTATTTAATTTCATCACCTCTACTCCCAAAATGGCGAAGGAAAACATCGCGAGGAAAGCAGCATGTCCTAGAACCAAAAAATTCGAAGACATGTGATATCCTCCAACCCGCACTGAGCCCGCGTGGTGGATTATGGCCCACTCCCTCTCAGTTCGTTTGATATAAAACACAAACGCCTCAGTCAATTTCTTTTTTAACATAACCTTAAGAAATGTACATTTCCGACGATAACGGTTGACATAAAATAATAATATAAACCGCGTTATGAGAACATTGTACGAGAAATTTGATGCACGCACTCAAAATGTCATCACGTTGTATTTCAATAAAGTGGCATGCGTGTGACGAAGACTTTTTATGACCTATATGTATGAGTGGGGCTTATGGCTAAGTAATATCAGTCGCACGGGTCGATCGACCAGGTTAAGCTACACTTGCCGCGGTTGGTCCGTGGATGGGTGACTGGTTGTAAGACTTTCGGGCTTCAGACTACCCGTAACGACTGTCAAAGATTCACGAATGACAGCCGGGACCAACGGCTTAACGTGCTTTCCGAGGCACGGAGGGGTGTCGGTATGTAAAGATGGTTACCCATCTACAGACCAAACGTGGCAAGCGCAGCTTAACCTGATCGATCGACCTGTGCGGCTGTTATTATTTAGCCACGGACTTAACTCTTATCTACCTATACGTTATGAACATCATATATACAAAAATAGGTACAGTAAGGGAAATTAATGATCAAACTAATTGACACCCTACGTCATTTTACTTTGTGATAGACATTTGACAAAACTCTCCAAGAATGACAGTTGTTGTCAATTCACTTAAGAGCGTTTACAACGTACGGCATTTCATACAAACTTTCAAGCCCTTGTTTGTCGAAGTGATTGAACCGATTATAATGAAACTTCATACGCATAAGCAGGATACAAAGGTCTAAAAAGTTAGTAGAAAACATTTTCGAAAAATTGTGTTACAGCCAAATTAGACCGATTTTAAATTTTCCATAGAAACAGATATTTCCAGTTATCTTTTTTTAAAGAAGACATTTCAAAAATGTTTTTTACTAACTTTTTAGACCTTTGTATCCTGCTTATGCGTACGAAGTTTCATTAAAATCGGTTCATTCATTTCGAAAAACAAGGGCTTGAAAGTTTGTATGACATGCCGTACGTTGTAAACGCTCTTAACAATTAATTTCCTTGATTTGACCCTGCATTTGCAAAAGTTGTATTATACTGTCTGCATAATTAACTATCTCTTGTATTAACTAATAAAATATTGTGACGAGTCCATGTGTACTTGCTTGTTAAATGTTGTCCTAAAATTATCAACTAAAACAATTTCATTCACTCATTCATTGACTTACTAAACAACCTCAAAAAGCCTTTAACCACTTCACAGAGCCTTCCAATCTACCTGTTGAGTAATTTATGCGAGGCCCCGACAAATATCGACGTACCTATTGAAATTCAACTTGGAATCGAGTCCAGATAAAATCTCTTGGGCATATTGCTCGTTGTATTAAAGTAAAGGCGACATAAAGGACTATTGCCATGGGAGTAGTAATAAATCAACGCTCTGAATGTAGTTTATAGCCAGTCGTAAACTTTGAAAGCTGTTGTTACTGTTTATGTTCTGTGGAAAAGAACCATTAGCGATTATTGTGATGCTATGAGACTGCGTAGCTATATTTCGTAGAGGTGCTACGGCGTAGCTATATTTCGTAGAAGAGCTACGGCGTAGCAGGCGTAGGTGGCTTTGAGAGGTAACTTAAGTAACTGTGGGCGTGATTCATCGTGAATCGATTTATTTTTAAATGTTTATGGATGAGTACCGGTAGTCGGCATTATGATAAATGATGAGGAATTGGTCGAATGAAAGATTAGGATATTTTGATCAACCGAATAGCTGCTGTTCGAACATAAATTAATCACCTGCCAGTTACAGCTCTAAGAAACAGCGGAAGGGCAACTTTGGCTTTGCAAGCCGAATTTGTAGCGGTAAACATCTAGCAGAATTCGCCTATTACTGCTAAGAATAACAACTTACGGTAAAAAAACCCGAGTAGATAACCCGATATAAATGATATTTTATTCCTATAAATCAGTTTTAAAAAACAATTTTACACTTTTATCGTATTACTAAGTAACTAACTGGGTTGTGGAGGTCAGATAGGCAGTCGCTCCATGTAAAATACTGGTATTCAGCTGCAACCGGTTAGACAGGAATCCGTCCCCAACATAGTTGGGAGAAGGATAGGCAGATGATGATGATGACTAAATAAATGAGATTGTGAGATCTAATATATCTTCCACACCTTCACACGTTACATTGATTTACGATCTTCTAAACGCGTATGCCTTTAATAAATAAATAGATAAAATAAAGTTACTTTAATTCAAGTAACAAGACTCATATAAAAACAGATACATAAAAGGCTACAGGCAGGATAACAAGCACATAAAAAAACTATTAACTAACACTCTCAATGTAACAATATGTCTGCTGCAGTCATTGCCGGATATAAGGGCAATCCAGTCTGTTGGCGATCATCGCCAAGACGGTGTTGGCGCTGTTGTTAATGATGCCGCCAAAAATCTTTTTCTAAATCTCCTGCTCCTAATGACTGCATTCTCGCTTAGCCTATACAAACTGTATTTTCAGAATCAATCAGATTGAATACCGAAAATAAAGGCAGTAGAGAAAGGAAATAAATTATCTTGATCGACAGGCTGTCCTTCGGAGTCTCCCTAATATCGGGGCTGATCCCTTAAATGTGTTTAAGTAGAGCTGTTGAAATTGAAAAGATTTATCGACTTTTAAGTGATGCGAATCTCAATCCGAGGTGTGTATCGATAAGCTAAAGCGATTGTGATTGAATAGATCCGTTTCTGGGAGACAATCGAAAATGATCTGTAGTCAAATAATAACTCAAGTTATTTCATTGGCTGTAGTTATTTTGGGCAACCAATATTCAGAGATGACATGAGATTTCATGAGATGAGATTTTGAGATTGAGATGTAAGTAAATTGTTTCAGTTTCTGAAAATATTCAAACTCATTAAAACTAAATCATCATTAAAACTAAATGAGAAAGAAAAAATAAAATTAAAAAAAGATCCACATAGTCCTCACATTCGCAATAATGAAATCAATATATTACCTTAAATATATGGGTATTATATATTTTAGATTTATAAGTATATTATTGTATTTACCACAACTTCTGTAAATATTTACATAATATAAGATTATTTTGCTTATTACTTTGCTTATTGCTTTTTTGCTTTTAAACGTGTACATTTATATGAAAAAATAAGCAAAATAATCATAGGGCATCAAAGAATTATTTTTAGATTTATTTATTTATTAGTGCACAATTTGTTATCTTAAGTGTACGGTTGACATTACAATATACACACATCAAAAGTGTCTAGGGATCAACATATATTTTTGCAATAACTTTTCTCCTGATTGATATTAATTAAAATTTTCTTTAAGGATTCATCAAATAAAGTGTTTTCGTTTGTCACAGTAACGATAAACCAAGTCACCTTTGCATTAATAAAGAAATTTGCCATTTTCCTAATAAAGGGATTTTTGACATTTGAACCACTAACACAAAAGTTCGAAAAAAAGACTGAAATAACAGTTTTCTTTAAAATTTTATTGGGTAACTTAAACAATTAATAATCCGTGTTTCTACCGCGAACACTAACAACACAAGAACATCGGTTTGGCATACTCAAAATGAGTTCATCCAAATCACGCTGTGGAATGGCAGCCCATGTTCGTTGCAACAACAAAAAAAGGTCTTCTTGCGACTGGATACCCTCCATATTCGGCAGAGCTCTTCTCTGTAGCATATCCCATGCATGCTCAATCGGGTTCAAGTCTGGCGACTGAGCAGGCCAGGGCAGGACATTGATGTTAACTGCGGCGAGAGTCTGTCTTAAAACTACTGCGGTGTGCGGTCGTGCATTATCATGCATTAACTGAAATAAGGGACCGATTTGCACTTGTAGAGGAACGATGACGTCTGATACAATCGTCTCAGCATAAATTTGAGCGTTGAGGTTGCCTCTGATCCAAAGCAACTCAGTTCTTCCGCCGATCCAAATACCCGCCCATACCATGATGGTTCCACCACTATAAGGATGGACTTCCTGGCAGGATTTTAATCGCTGTTGGCGTCCAGGGGTTCTCCAGTGTCGTATACGTCTCGTATCCGGTCTCATACCAAAACGAGACTCATCAGAAAAGCACACGAAACGCCATTGTTCTTCTGCCCAATTTCTGTGTTCAAGAGCCCATTGATATCGAATCCTACGATTGTGCATTGCTATAGGTGGTACCCGTAGCGGTCTTCGGGAATGAAGGTTCACTTCATGCAAGCGGTTTCTGACTGTTTGGTCGCTAATTAAGTTCCCTGAAGAGTGATGAAGCCTCACGGCTAACATCATGGCGGTTATTGTTGGAGCTCTTCGAGTTAAGATTTGAATGTATCGGTCTTGTCTCCGTGTGGTGCAGCGATACCGTCCTCCATGGCGCTCAGCCACGGTACCAGTGCTTCGGTAACGTGTCCAAAGTCGACTGATAACACTCTGACTTGTATTCAGAGCTAAAGCCACAGTACGTTGCCGGGAACCAGCTTCTATCATTCCCACGGCTCTGAGCATTTCTTCCCTGCTTAAATGACGTCGCCGCTCCATAATAACGTTGGTTTTAATCAGTAGTAGGGAAACAGTAGCACTAATAATGTCTTCAATGCGTTGTATGTTTTTATAGGGAAAATATTGACAGCTGATTTTCATCTTTTACTCGAATTTGATTCACAGTTCCTGATTCAAATTATGAAATGCACCAAAAAGGATCCATATAAATTTATAAAATCATAAATTTATTACAAAGCCACATCTCAATCTCAAGAAATCCGCATAAAAATGCTTGATCCTTAGACACTTTTGATGTGTGTATGTATAAGGCCGCCTGTAACAGTCACACACCCGTACTAGTTGATACTGTATTGGTGTCAAAATAAATTGATAAATAAAAATGATTAAATACTAGCAGCGTCCCGCGGTTTCACACGCATAAATCTCGCAAGAAATCTTAGTAGGTCACTAGATATGATGCCTATAGCTATTGCTCTCTGTCTGTGTCTGTAAAAGGACCTCGTAGGTCACCTTTAATCACGCTAGGACTCGAGCAAAAAGAAAAAAAAACTAACGAAAGCGAAGTTATAGCGCGGGCAGAGGATGCGATGCGACAGGGTGGGTCGGGGGAACAAGAAATTTCACGCGGACAATGTCGAGCTTTATACAAACAATTTTACACGTTAATAATAGTGTTTAAAGAACTAGATTTGTAAAACAGCACCCTAATTGCGTCACATACTATCGATAGGAATCTGAATCATTTTGAAGCAAATTGCTAATCCATTGCTCCATAAGTTCGAAAAATTTGTATGCTCAACACGTAAATAACGCAATGAATGTTGTTGAACTGTCAAAATGAAACCGATTCCGATTGATAATGTGTTACGCAATTGCCCCGCGGGTCTTATTCTATTGTCGTGCCTTTGTTTTATATAGACTTTCATTGAATAAACACTTTTCAAATTTAATACATATGTTTCATAGTTAAATTATGGTAGATAGTAAAACTTATTTTTTTACGACTATACTAGTCCAGTTGCTAATCTGTCCAGCTGCGAAACTGTCCAGCTGAGAATCTATCCAGTTGCAAATCTGTCCAGTTGCTCCGTAGGGGGTGTTTCCTATCCGACTTCATATCATCTCGTATAAGCCTCTAAATAGCAGCAATGTTTTCTTAATGGCAGAAGCTATCAGTCATAAGAAATCTGGTTTGTCATAGAGCCTAGCTTTGTTCCACTTTCAAGGTTCTTGCGAGAAGCTTTTATATGCACATTTAAGTGAAGCTATAAGAAGGACTCGGCTAAGCTCAAAAGGACTTAGCTCGGTTCCTCGAAGTCTCAGCAGCTTTGTTTGAGTCAGGCTTGTTCAATATGTAACGTTGAAATATTACGATCAGAGTATACATCAGTTAAATGTTGCAGCATCATGCTGAGATAGGAGCCTTTCGGCCTCGTATAAGACTTTCTGTTTCATTTTTCTTTTTATCACTTTTTTTTTTTATATAACTTGGATTTTTATTTTTTTTACTGTGTTCAGTTTAGTTTGTGATCTTCCTATACAAGTCGCAATAAAAACTTTTTCTTTATTTCTTTCTTTGACTGGTTAAACGAGGGACTTCAAGGATGATCATTTCTAACTGTCCTAACAAATTACGATTATGAAAATAAATGAAAAAAAAACATGTAGGTACAAGTCGTTATGAAAACCTCAATGAAACCTAGTTTTATACGATTTACTAAATGTTGATACAGTCATTGCGCGGGCGCGGTTACTGCCCCGGAGTCAGAGCAAGACTGATCCGTTATTCCATTGTTCTTTCATTTCAAAATTAAATTCATGTCTATGAAACTGTGACTATATGCTTTGTACATGACGTCACCAGTATCTATCAGTAATTATTGGATAAGAATCAATTTCTCTATATCTCTGAAGGTATTGAAACTGCTATTAGGTTTAAATTTCATGATTAATTGTTTTATTTGAAATAGCAAAATATTTGCTTTAAATTTAAAAATAGCTTAATTTTTTACGTTACTTTGAAAGTAGGCTTTTAGTCATATGCATAACCCAGAAGTACACCAATAACCTCCCCTTGTAAATGTAATTAAATCTCCATAATATTTACATTGTAGCCAAGCCAAAGTCTATAATATATAAATACTGTATCATCTTTACAATACTAAACGTGGCTAAACAAGGTAAAACCCAATTCCTTATTCATTATTTTCATCGCTAAATTTATTCTATCGATTTAAAAATCAATATCATTAATTTGTTTCTATTCACCACTCAATTATATCCCGTAGCTTGAAAAACTAAAAATATTAATAATTTTTCATTCATACCAATAACGGTATCGTTTTGACGTTTAACGAAATTGAATCTAGTGCAAATAAATTCAAGATCCAATTTCGTTTACTCCGTTCAAATCCGGATATTCTGAAGCATTTGAAGCGGGTGTTATGACGAATTTCGCGTGTCTTTGCGATCTTGTCGATGTAAATTGCTGGGACGTGTCGCGCGACGTTTTGTTGTATACGTGTCGCGAGCGACATACGTGTCCGCTTTGCTAGACAAAATATTTCCTTTGAGTTTCGAATTTTAGTACTGCGTGAGCTACACGGAGACAAAACGTTGTTTTTCTAATAACTAAAATGGAAAGTGTAGAAACTATTTGGAAATTAAAAATAATAGACTAGATACTTATTTATTTATTTATTTAATACTTCAAGCACATAAATGTACAGAGGCGGACTTAATGCCATAAGCATTTTCTACCATACTTATACTTTACATGCACATTTTCATTAATAACACCTAAATTAATGCCTAAATGAAAGCATACTGTTCAATTTTCAACACTCAGCTTAGCGCTAAGAGTTGAAAATTCAACAGTGCAATAACATTTTAGTGTTGATTTTCAATGTTATTCCCAGTCACAGGTATTTTGTCTATCTACATACCAACGTTTTTTGGATACCAATGTTCAGTTTCATGCAAACGGTTCAGTCATTTATCTAATAAAATTCCAAGCTCCGGGCCGCTCCAAATAATTTCTTGAGAAACTAACTTGCTAAAATTATGTACAACCTGAAAAACGAACTTTGTTACCCCTCTTTTGACCACTAGATCGATAGACTATAGTTTGTAATATACAGGATGAAATTGAAAAAATTCGACAAATCAAAATGGGAGATTGTACTCATCATTATGAACAACTATGGGACCAAACCTGAAATCGCGAAAAAAAGCTGTTCCCTTCATTTATGTTCGCATAACTCGTCAAAATGTAAGGAACAGCTGATTTTTTTTCGCGATTTTATTGTTGTATAATCAGAGTAAAATCTCCCATTTCGATTTGTCGCGTGTTTTCAATTTCAACCTGTAGGTATAAACGCATTCGATTAAGTTAATTCTACGTTAATTTTCGTAGTTTACAAAGGAAATTACAGCTTGCAAAAAATTGCTGATTCCAAGCCTGTAATGCAGGTGGTATTTATTATTCAGATCGCGACATCGATTGATCTTGATCGACACCGTAATAACAAGCCCAAGTCAGCAATTGTTAATATTAGATATCACCTGTACAATGCTTCCAATCCAAAGAATAATCCCTTTGTCATTACAAACTATAGTAAGCGAAAATCGTCCTTACTGGCTTCTTTAATGAGAAAGAACGACAAAGTAGTTTACTACTAATAACTACGTCTATTTTTCTTTGGAAATTGGAAAAAGGACTTAAAAGGGACCAGTTGGAAATTTTATTAAAAGAGCAGTATCCGTTGAACTAAAGTTAATGAATCTCGTGGTTATGGGTAACCCAGTTGATTGCCAGTGACCGAGAGTGCTTTAAATGGCAAGGGTTAAAACTATGGAATGGCGATGTAAAATAAAACGTACAGTGTATTTTTTTTTCGTAGATTTTATATGTTTAATTCGCCAATGGTCTTTTCTATATGTGTACTAAGGTCCCATTATCATAATTTAGAATCATATCAACCATTACGCTCTAAAAGTTTCAATTTCACATCGTCAAAAAAGATTTTGACCCCACAAACCAGACCCCGAATTTGGAATATCTGATTTGGTAACCAGATTCACTTACACCATAATATGATTGGGTCACACGTCAGTCCATCGCTCACTGACCACTCGAAATCTCGAGGGATCCCGATATATTATATGAGTATACAGGTCTCGTGATAAATCATATTGGGTCATAGTTTGACAAAGTGGAGCGTGGAGGCACGCTCGCGTCTCTTGGCTACTTCACACGAGCACCGCTGATTTCGCATTCGACTCTTGCTGCTTATAAATAGGGATGGATACATCTATTTTGAGACAAGAGAAATACTTTAAAAAATCTGCACCTGACGGTACAATCAAGTAGCAAACGCTTTCAAATCGTTTCGTATTTCTTCAGCGACTTTCAACGATATTTTTGATTTTTCCATCAATGTTTATTTATTTATTTCCTTTGGAAGACTTACAGCTAAACAAAATAGACTAAAAAATTTAAAATGTGACTGATAGCCAATTACAAGTCTTCACATATAATTATCAGAATAATAAAAATAAAATATATCGGTGAACAACACAGTACTGCCAATAAAAACAATAAACCGCCAAAGCCAAAACTATAAATTAATATTATATACCCTCTATAATACAATAAAGGTTGTAAATTGGTAATTTGGTTATCTCTGCTAGATTGTCACTTTCTTTAGCTACATCATCTGCCTAGCTTTTCTCAACTATGTTGAGGTCGGCTTCCAGTATAACTGGATGCAGCTGAATGGCAGTATTTTACATGGAGCCACTGCCTATCTGATCACCTGGCATAGCACCAGGTATATGCAACGAATCTGACATAAGTAGTTCCCAAAACTTTAGGAACTGAGGATCAAATTCCGGATAAGTATTCAAAATGTTGAAAATTTATGTGTAATCCTGAAAGTTTAGTAGGACTTGGAACGTACGTAAAATAACATCTAGCTAAAATAAATTCTACTTTCAGTTTTATTTAAGTCGGTAATATATATTCTGCGAAGGGACAACCCTATAACAGTTGTTGAAAAAGCTAGATTATGCGAGGCAACTTGTGCCAAATGTGAGAGTGTGAAAAAATAGAAAAAATAGTTACACAGGGCTTTTTCAAAGGCTTTTTCCATAGAGTAAGCAGTTTCAGTAATGAAGGCATAACTTTGAATGCTGAATAAGTCTCTGTTAAAGCTGGCTCTAAATCGCATTTTTAACTACAATTTTAGTTACTTATTTCAGAGGTTTATGTAACTTTAAAACATGAATAGTTTTCATGAATGCATATTTATTTTGCTCACCGGACCGGTTGAATATTATCTTCATCAGTGCAAAGAGAAGTACGTTAATTTAAATCAGAAAATGAAATTGAATAGTCTCGCTCGCGTATTCCATCCACTGTTTGTATTTTACCTTTAGTAAATTAAAGGTGAGTTTTATTTTAAATGTCCAATTTTGGGTTTCGAATTAATTTTGCTCTCTTTGAAACTTTTACCGATTGATTGATGTGAGTTTTTGAATCTGTTTTTCTTTCAAACCACTTCGGAATTTATGATCTTAGTTTGTTTGGAAGCTGTAAATAGAATATTAACTGCATTAAAACAGTGTTGTTTCGATTCTAAAACGTAATGAAGTCACGTACTCCCCCGTATAATCCCTTGGCTCAACGTAATCCAAAAGCCATGACATGAAGGGCAAATGCCGAGGATATTACCTATTCGCTCGTCAAATGGCGCGTGTATTATGTATGGGCGCGCTTACGTCTGAGAAAATTGATATGAAGATCGCAAGAAATAGACACAATTTCTTACGGAGTCTTCGAAATAATAAGTACACCTATTCCGCGCCCCTAAGACATTTTTTTAGCGTTTATATTATTTATGTAGGTACCTATATAGTGAATATTGCTGGCTTGATGTGAATATTTTATATTAGGGTCCGTTTTTACCACTACTGATAAGCCATTTTGAGTAGACACATTCGGAACTAAACATTTTTTATGGTTTTATCTTGGAGTTGTTATGAGGGACTACTCAGACGGTGGTAGAAGATGTCGTAGGAAAACTTATTTTGGGCTCGTTTAAACATAATTTAACACCGTTAAAAATAAGTTATGTATTCTTTGTTTCCAGTATTCCGTAATTCATGTATTAAACACGATCTTCATTATTTAATACTATTCAACTGTTTATAAAACGTATTTCCACCATATGTAAAACGTAATTCAGTTTCTTATTATAAAGACGTCAAATTATTCTGACGTGCCCCAAGTATCAAACGAAGTTATTTGAGGTGGATAAGAGTTTTCCTTTTCATCGTTAGAAAAAAGAAAAAATCATTATGGTTCATCCGCTTTAATCTGTTATAAATAAAAAGTGGTTTAAAAAAATATATATAAATTGCGGATTTAATGAAGGTACTTTATGCTACATTCCTGTTAGGAGTAAAAAAGTATCAGTAAATGAATGCTTTAAATTAAAGGAAAATCTTAAGATGTTTTAGTGGCTATTGATTTTGAGTTAGGTACAGTATTACATCATCTATGTACATTTACATTTATGAAGAAAACTATTTATATTTTACTTCATATACCAATTAAATTATATAAATTAATTTAGATATGATTGAAAATATCTTAAAATCTAAGTTTTATTATCAACGTGCATTTGACAAAACCTTTGACGTATAGTATTTTATCTCACGAAGCGCCACGAGCTTAACTTGTGGTAATTATGTGTACAAAAAGCCTGTTAATGTGTGTGTGAAGATTTACGCGTCTTCACATAACAAACACACGCACACATGCTTCCGACTTCGCCATCGTCGTCTCGGACGGCACCGAGAGCTCGCTGCGCTTACACACATACATTCACAGCGTGTTCATACACTAGGTGGACACAAGTAAAGCACGCATCGCTTCGTGAGATAAAATAGTATAAGTTGTAGCGGTATCTACAACGCCACATGCGAACAACGCGTCATACTGACGTCGCGCAAAATCCTGCATCTCGCAAGCAGAGTTTACCGCGCAACTAGTATAGGTACAATGGCCTGACATGAATCATCGGGCAGTCGCCCGCCAGACACAACACCCGTCTGGTCGGAGGATCCTCCCTTTTCTATAGAGTATGAGTGAACTTTACACCCTGTTCTTCATACCTCTATAAGTCTAGACGAATGTCTCGCAGTACATACTTCATAATTATACCTAACAATGAATGTAGTATTGTAATTTAATTTAAAAACAGCGTGTCAGCTTAAATTAAGTTTAATTAGTGAACTGTTCTCGTTAGAGTTTATAAAATGGTCGCCAACAAAGCATGCATTGTTAGATGAAATTAATTGTACTGTACGTTGGTAAATTCATTAGAGAAGTTTTGATGTTAGTTTTCTATTATTTGGTTTTTATTTGTTTTAGATAGGCATGTCTCATTATTGTCCGTAGTCTAAAACGAAGAGAAAAGATTAGATTTTTTTATAAGTATTTGTATGTTTTGCTTCTATGCTAAAGTGGCTGAACAGATTTGTTATCCCGATATTTCCACGGGATCGAGACTTATGTGGGTGAAACCGCGGGACGCAGCTAGTTTCTAATCATTAACAGACTTCGAGAAGTTGAAAGAATCAAGATATTGCTATCAGCTATATATTCTGTCAAATCAATCCATCCATGATGTAGCTTTAAAAACTTTTTGGTAAGTTGGCAAACCCAAGGTTGTCCTGTGATAGGCAATTAAATATTTGTTGTTGTGTATGGTGCTGTTGTAATGGTTAAAATTATAACTTTAACAATAGCAAAACGTCCATCACCTCATAAGATGTGTATTGCTTAACACAGCCCTCTTCACAATAGAATGAAATACTTCTCATACATTGCTGTGATAATGTCTGATGCCTATTATGACATATTCTGTAAGCCTGTGACTTGCGACCTACATGAGTTGTAGACGTATCAAACCGTCCTTTGTCTCAACAGCTCAATACTGTTGCTATTGAGACATGTCTCCGCTATATTCCTCGATACATTATATGAATACACAATAGATTGCTGCAAAGGGTTATTCATGTAAAATTTATCGAAACACATTACAATATTAAATGTTTTACATTTAATATTTCTAAAATTGTTGTGTTTTGATAAGTTTAGACACAATTTATGTTAAGTAATTGTTCACGAACTCAAGAGCAAACCACCATTTATTTTTCGCAGTGCCCCGATAGGGTTCATGTACAAAAACTTATAGTAATTTATTGTAAAATGTGTGACGTGCATGAGAGCAAAAAAAAAAATTAATAATATTCAATATGGAAATAACAACATGAATTGTCATTATCTATTGTCGTAGGAATATCTTAATTTTTTAGGTTCAATTGAAAATGATCGAACTTGTAAATACAATTATGGAAACGATAGAATATGAAGTCTGTGGAACCTGTCCCACTGCCGACGAAGAATCGATTTTCTCGCTCAAGAAACGTACAAAAATTTGTAAGTAAAACTAAAAGAATACATTACGAGTACTTGATCGCTGACTGTTCGCACCGCCGGTCGTTTGTCGCAGCGATAAGAGCTGTCAACGGGAGTACTCACTCAGCGACGCTAGCTTGGCGTACTAGCTTACATACGCGTACTAGCGTCTATTCGCTCGCAGTCGTGCAGTCGCTGCTTGTTCCTTGCCATGTTTTGTTACTAGCTGTACTGACTTTACCGGTGAGACAGGTGCCTGATCATGCCGTTTCTTTCGTTAATTGCATCCTTTATTTGAATTTGAACATTATCTATCAAGTTATTTACTACATTATGTTATAAGTGTACTTACTTACATAAGTGTGTGAAAATAAGGTTCACATTCGTTTAAAAAAAAAACACTTTCTAAGCAATCGACTTAATACTTTTACAAGGTACTTGTATCATTAAGCTGGCAGAATGTGATGGCTTGACACAATTTTGTTCAGAGGCATTGGCACGAAAACGCGACGTAGGTAAACATTGAAAGAGTTTTTTTTTATCGAAAATAAACCCTATCGGACTGCAATATTAAGGTTTCATAATTAGTTGTACCCATAGAAATGCATAAAGTATCAAAATGTTTATACTTACTTATTTTATTTTTTACTTACTTCCTATTTTTTTATTTTTTATTTACTTATTTTGATACTTTATGCATTTACCGAATATGTGCGAAACGAGTGTTTTCACTTTCAAAATCGTTCGAATGCACGTTAAATTTACTCCGCGTGTTCGTGATGAGCCCACAGGTATCTATTGTGAACGGCCCGCTGTTCAGTGAACCGTGCGAAGCTATTTTCACCTTTTTAAGAATATATTTTTTCATGGAACATTCTCTACATACGCTATTATTACCAGATTTTGTTGAAAAAGCAATCCTGGTCGATGATTGGCTGGAATTTAGTTTGTTCTTAGAACTGTTATTTCTTTTTGATGTTGATTTAATAAGAGGTTTGAGGGGTAGATTTGGGTAAGGGTTCAACTGTTTTTTACTGTGTAATAGAAGATTTATTGGAGAACAATATATCGTAACATCACGCCTGTGGTTTGTAAAGGGTTGGGCAGCGGTGTACCTTTAAGCACACATCAACCGGGTACGAATTCAGACTCCGGGCTGCTACTGAAAAAATCCTGACAGAAAAACCGGATAACACTTTGCCCGACCTGGGAATCGAACCCAGGATCTCAAGGTCAGCAGTAGCGCTTATCACCCAAGACCAACGAGTCTCTGGCGTAATGTATCACATTTTCAAAAAATAACTTGGTGACTTTGTGGTGTTCAATCTCCCAACACAAGTTTTATAAAAATTAATATATTATTTATTAAATCGCAGTCAACTTAAGATTCCAGTATTTATCATTAATATTCACAAATTTAGGTGAAAAAAAATTTGTAGGCATCAGACATATATTCTTATTGTGTATTAATGTACCAGATTTTCGATAATTTGTGACATTTTTTAGTAAAAAAATAAAGACTTAGGCCAATTTTTACGTTTTATATTGCAATTTCGCAGCGATTTTTTGGATTAAATAAAGCATAATTTCAACAAAAATCTTAAGTCAAAATAAAGTAAGTTCTTTAAAGAATAATATTCTAGAGTTTAATCTAAAATCCTTTTGTATAATTAGATATTACAATTATTTTAATATCACTCTAAATCACAATAAATTACGATGCAGAAGCGGTAAACTATATAAATAAACACGAGCGTTGTAATTTTGTGAAATGGCTCTTAAGGAGTCATTGTACTCATAATTATAAACAACTTTTACTATGGGAGCAAACCTGAAATCGTGAAAAAAAAAGAATCAGCTGTTCCCTACATTTATGTTCGCATAACTCGTCAAAATGTAGGGAATAGCTGTTTTTTTTAATGATGACAAAAAACAGTTACATATTTATCACAATAGGTTATGTTATCGCCAATAACGATTATTTATAAAGTTGTCGAAAGTCTACATTGTTTTAACATTATTTTCTTCAGGATATAATTTTCCGTTTTTCAAATTTTAACCCTGCATTTATCATTAACAAGGGGTTGAAAGGAAACCGCGCTAATTACACGTTAATTATAATTTGACTGACGCTCAATTAGGTAGGTACTTTGTCGGAGTTGAGTTTGGTTTTTAATGAACAAAAATGAATGAGATAAAATGAACATTTTTTGTTTTACGGCACGAAAAGCGAATGGTCTGCTGGGTTCTTTTCTTTAATCTAAATGAAGGAAATATTATTCAACGTTTATTTGTGTGGGGTATTTATTAATGATAAATGATTTTATTTCTGTAAATATGTTTGTACAAACACTTTTAAACGTCATTCATATTTTAAAAACTAAATGGGGTCAGCGTTTCCTATTTGACTACTCTGAGAAAAAAGGCCGAAACAAACTCAGAGGTCCAGTCTTTTTTAAAGTCCAGACATGATCTAAGTCAGATCATATGAAGACCATGTAGATTGGTGTCTGAAACGGTTTTTTGAGGATAGAACCACACGTCATATTGAGTGGACCTGTTCAGTCAGTGCAGGCATTTGTTTTACCTGCTCGTTACTATAAAGTAAGGTCACATAAATAAATTGATAAGCAAACTATCTGTACATTCAAATCATATATCATTCTTTGACAGCTGTTTTATACAACTGTCAAAGGCAAATTGTCATAGAGTTAATTTCCTTAACATTATTAGGTAATTTCCCTGACTATACATAACATACATAACATAATCAGCCTATAATGTTTCGACTGCTAGGACACAGGCCTTCTCTCAGTGAGATGGAGTGGGCCGTAATCCACCACGCGGGCCCAGTGCGGGTTGGCAGATGTCACATGTCTTCGAATATTTGGTTCTAGGACATGCTGGTTTCCTCATGATGTTTTCTTTCACCGTTTTGAGAGCAGTGGTGATGAAATAATTTACAGAAAGTTAAGCGCCTGTTTGGGTTCGAACCTACGACCTACAACTCGTCAGTCGTGGCCGTTACTACTTCCCACCACATCGCCACCACTGCTTTCTGACTATACCTACATATATTTTCCTAAAGCAACCTGCATAATATCAATTATTTTTCATGTTATTTTCTTTTCATATTTATTTTATAATACTTACTCAATTTTTTCTTTATGCTCACAGTGAAGTAAAACATTTACTATTAGTTAAGCACTATATTTACTCTCTATCTGGCAACTCTAATAAAGTTCTACTGAAACTAGATTAATGTGGAGTCGGCGGTCAAAGCTCAAAGCGTAGGTACAGGTACGAGCATAAGTATGTATATACTTGGCTTTATTCAAAGGCGATTTTCTCCTTTATTCTTGAATGAATTTTTATGTTATTACGAACATAGTATTTTCGAAACCTTATGTTTATCTAAAGTGTCGTATTTCAACGTTGCATTCGTTATTTCACGAGAAAATCGCAATTGAAAGTTGCCAAGTGTTGACATATTAGTGCTCGTGACTGTACATAGAAATACCTACGCACTGCATATATTAACACTGTACATATTTGTGTTTTGGAAATGCAAACACCGTTGATAGAAAGTTCCGTTCATTTACCTTGCATATTATGAATGTGGGTATGTGATTTCAATTGCAATAGTGATTTCAGAGGGCTAATTCTCGTAATTGAAAATGATCAAAATTTAGTCGCAATCTCAATTCAGCGACAATCAATGTCAATAACTAGTCAAAAATGTAGGGAAATTAGAGGTAATTTGGACAGATTGAGATTGAGATCAGATTGTGAACTGTACATTGGTATTTGCAATTTTGTACATAGCTATAAATTAGGTATAACATCTTTCCGTTGTTTGTTCGTTAGTGCGTTCATTAATCGAGAACTACTGTTTTCTTTTTATGTGATTTTTGTTCTAATTCATAGAGCCATAAATATTGTCTTGCCAGGTTTTACTAGGTAGGTATATTACCCATAGAAATATATCAATAATAATAATAATATGAAGTGAAGTGGACTCAGCGATCATTGTGCCGATAGTCGTGACAGCTAATGGTTTAATAGCCAAGAGCCTCGACCAACACCTGAGGAGGCTCTCGTTGGGAAGCTGGATCAAGGGCTTGATTCAGAGAGCGGTACTTCTGGACACGGTCCGCATTATTAGGAGGTTCCTCTCTCTGGAGCCCTGACCGGCCGGTAGCTTGGACCCTGTTCCCGATACCGGTGGGCTACTATTTTTTATATTTTTAAATGTTTTTATATATTTTATATGCTAATATTTAAAAATATAATTTGTATGTAAATAATGAAATGAAGGAAATAATAATATTACCTGTACCTTTACAAGAGCGGAGTCGGTGGAGTCTTGCACATTTCATAAGATATTTACCAAATACTTAAACAAATAGATGAAAATAAACATATAAAAGTTTAGTATTTATTATTATCTCTCTGTGATAAGATAGGTAGGTACATGCTGTTGTTTGAAAAGATAGTTCGTAAACTAACTGCATCCGTCGTTGCAGGAAATAACAAGGACGTTCAAAGAATATATCTGTTTGCATGGTAGGCTATAAGGTTGCGACATTTTCAGACTGTCGACTGATGTGCAGCAGTAGGTAAATTGTTAGTTTGCTGAAACGATAACCTATTTCTCTTGGATGACTCTTGGCTTTTAGATAGTAACTTTACTGTTATTAGATTATGAGTCTTTGGTCAACTGGCCCACTCGAACTGAACCCGCGGGTCCAGTCGACTAAATCAAACCTTGAATAGGTCCACTGGACCCACTGCCAAATTTCATCATTAGTACAGTCAAGGAGTAAAGCCGAATCTTTTATTTTTATTTCTATGAATATTCATGAAAAAAGAAAAACATAGGGACACTGTATATACCTATCCTACTTATTCAGTTTATGAATTATCTTTTAAATTGGTCCAATATTGGAGGACGAAATAGGCGAGAGTCAAACCTAGAATTATGACTTTTTACGCTTTTTCAAACGTCTCTCCGACCGCCATAAAAAAAAAAACAATATATTTTATTTCACAAACCGACATGGGCACTTATGAAACGTCAGAAGCTAGGTGCACGGTTCCAATTGGTCGTTTCCTATGGAGAAAAACCGGCAAAAAACTCCACGACTACTCTTTTAAAAAAAATTGGCTTTTAAAATGTTTTCAAATTACAGTAGGTATGGGACAGCGTAGGCCTGTCTACAAGGCTTACAAAGTCCTCACATTTACAAAGTAAGAATCTATCAAAAGGATAAATAAAATATAAAAATCTACTAAAACCAAGAGATATGATTGCCATTACAACCACTAATAAAGAGGTGAAAATTTGAAATTGTCTTTATATAATGTCAAATAATAAAATTTCCTCTTAAAGGTCGTTACTAAACAATAAAAATGCGGTATTACCCCATAACCACATATTTATACTTACTGTCGTAATTAATGGGTACCGTACTATAATTTTTTTTTATACATCTGTCAGTGACAAGCAATCGACTAAATGGGTCACTTAATAGATTACTTTTGAAGGTTGACGATATTTGACCATTACGACGTGAATGTCATGGTTCCAGTTCATATAGTCCTTCATAAAGGTCATTAGTTGATAGAAACTACACACACACATAATATTATCAGTCTATGACGTTCCCACTGCTGGGAGAAAAGCCTCCTGATTCGAAGACATGTGACATCCACCAATAAGCACTGGGTCCGCATGGTGGTTTATGATCTACTCACAGAGAAAAGGCATGTAATAGAGACGTACGTAATATACAGAATGATTTTTTTACCGGTTCCAAATTTTTACAGGGTGTTCTACCCATGAATATGAACAACTTTCACTACGAGATCAACTCTGAAATAACGAAAAAAAAATCGGCTGTTTCATCCATTTTGGTCAAGTAGGTATTGAACTTTTGTATTAAACAGCTGATTATTTTTTCATGATTACAGACTTAGTAAAACTAATATTATAAAGAGGAAAAAAATGTGAGTTTTTATGTAGGGGTAGCCTTCGGAATTACTGATCTGATTCCGAAAATTCTTTCACTAATGGAAAGCTACAGCATTACCGAGTATCAAAGGATTTATATTATATGTTAAAACAAGAAATTTCACGCGAACCAATTCGCTGGTAATCTCTATTTATAAACGATGTTTCAATCTCTTGTTGTGAATATTTCAGCGTAGGAAAGCGTAATCCGTATTTACGGGAAACTGCAATTTGCCTTCCCCTCGGATTTCTCTGAACAACTTTACGATAATAATTAATTCAGTCTGTGGTTTGGCTAGATTACTATGATGGTTCAGTATTATCACGTTAATATAATAACTTATCTTCTGCCTAGATTGTTCCCAACTACGAGTATGTTGGGGTCTAACCGGATGCAGCCGAATATCAGTATTTAAATGAAGCGACTGCCTATTTGACCTCCACAACCCAGTTATTGGGTAATACGATACCCCTTGGTAAGACTGGTTGTCAGACTTTCGGGCTTCTGACGACCCGTTAGGACTGCCAAAGATCCACGAACGACAGTCGGGACCAACGACTTGACGTGCTTTCCGAGACACGGCGGGATCTTGATATGTAAGGATGGTCACCTATCCACGGACCAACCGCGGCAAGCGTAGCTTAATCTGATCGATCGACCCGTGCGGCTGTTATTACTTAGCCAGAAAGCCCCTATTATAATAACTATTATTATTAATTTCTCTCACTCCGAATAATTTAGTTTAAACCGCGCCGTATGCTTTTGGTTTGGTTTTCGAGGAAAGTCCAGTGGTAATTGCACTAATTGCCTTAGGAAATCAGGATGGCAACCAACCGATTATCCTTTAAAGTTAAGGTTCGTGAACACATTCGCAAGAAGCTGGCAGGATCATCACAACGGTAATATTTTCTCATTGTTTTTCTTATTTCTTTTTAGTTAGTTAGGAAGTATATTCATGTATTTATGTATATTTATTTGTGCTTATATTTATATGTAATTAGGTATATATTATATTCAAAGTTTTAATAGGTTTATGTGTAGGTATCTTTATATTAAAAATATTTATTCCTCAATTTTCATGATTGCACCTACCACTGTTTGTCTCTGCATCACCCAAAGGTTGACTGGTAGAAAATGGCTATGGCATTAAGTCCGCCTCTGTACATTTTTGTGCTTGAAGTATTAAATAAATAAATAAATAAATAATTGCATACACAGAACACGCCGTTTTCCCATATAGAGGGGAGTTTTCATAAAACGGCAATTAAAAAAATAAGGTAGGAACATAGACGCGCAACCTGTTCCATGAAACCAGTACTAAATTCTGAACCTGTTCCAAACAATTGGAACTCCTGTACTAGAAAATTTGCTGTTCCATACATTATGACCGCGTAGATATAGCACTTCTCTATGAAATAGCTGAGTTTTTTTTTGATAACCGATGAAGAATTTCAACTCTAGGGTTCTAGAATCATATATTACTACTAGCTTCTGCCCGCGACTTCATGCGCGTGATATTTCACCCTTTCCCATTCACCCTTTTAGGAGTGGAATTTCGAAACACCCTTTCTTAGTAGATACCCACTCTTCACAAAGAACACACCCTCCAAGTTTCATGTCTGTAGGACCAGCGGTTTAGGCTGTGCGTTGATATATCAGTCAGTCAGGACTTTGAATTTTATATATATAGATGCAAGCGCGTCAATGCCGATACCTCTCTGTATGGTTAATCTGATAAGAGCTGATCGATCCTACTTTTTTTTTTATCTCAACGCAGTTTTATTTCAATTAACTCCTACTGCACCATTCAAATTGTTAAGTCAAAGCCTCTTGGGCTCAATTGGAGTAAAATGGAAATTAATAATAATGATTATAATCTGACAGCTGACATATGTCATGAGACGTAATAATTACAGTAGTTATGTGCTGTAGACGTTGATTGAAGAACATGTGAATTAGTATAATTGCTTGTAACTTATATCCCTTGCGAGTTGAGTGTGGTTTATAATTTAGGTACAAGGGTACATAAGTACAATTTGTATTGTACAGTAAACTGAACTCTATGTCTACCAGGCATAGGGTTTAGTTTACTGTTTATTAGAAGAATTTGGAAAAAACTCTCGAAAAAAACTAGTAGGTAAAGTCAGGGAAATTAATGGTTCAGCTATTTGGTTATAACTTAGATTGCCTGTATATTCAAATCACAACTTTCATTCGTTAACAGGTTTGTGAAATGGCTTTAACACGAAAATTGACGTTAAAAAAAACCAGAATGTAAATAAGGCTGGCCGGTTAGGAGTACAAATTCCGCAAGCAAAAAATAAACCTAAAAACCGATAAAATAATGTAATAGGTAATTTGTGAAACTGTTCAGGAAATAGATAGAAATATGAATGATTTTATTTTTAACTAACTTCAAAGAGAAGAAGGTTTTAATTTTTCCAACCTTATCAAAGACTTCGTTCGATAAGGTTGAAAAAATTAAAACCTTCTCTTTGAAGTTAGTTAAAAATAAAATGATTTCCATTTTAAAATATTCATTATTTATATCCAAAATGTTTGATGAATTCGTAAAGTTTTATAAATTGAACGCAAACAGAATCACTTCAGAAACTTTTCGCAAATTTTAAATAAGTTAGGAAAATATTTTTGGAGAAGACATTTAACTGTTTGTCATTTTATTTTTAAAATGAAAGAGATTTAAACTTTTTTTAGCAATCTAAAAAAGTACCTACTTTACCAATGTAAAGTAGGTAGGGTAGGTACTTCAATTTCTTCAAATTGAGGCCTGGATTTAATGTTTTGAAGTGCGGTTTGGTTCAAAACGAATAAAAAATCAGTAGTTTATGCGAGGATACCTCTAATAGAGAAAGTTTACTTTTTTCTCTCTTTGACTGTTATATTCTTGTCAAATAACCGAAATATAAATGTTACCTCATCTATTTTTTTTGTATTTACGTACTGCCTCGTTGGTTTAGTGGTCGCAAGCGCTACTGCTGAGCTTGAAGTCCTGGGTTTAATTCCCAGGTCTGTCGGTGATATTGGGTTTTTCCATCTGGAATTTTTCAGTAGCAGCCCGAAGTCTGGATTTGTGCCTGGTTGATAGCCATAGGCTCGCCCCCGTGACATGGGACTTTAAAATAACTGGTGAGACGTGGGTGTACCTCTGTCTTATCCTTTGGGGAATACAGGCGTATTTTTGGATAGATTACAAATCTAGAGGTTGTTCGCACTTACACTTTATTAAAGGCCACTAAACAATTAATATTGAAAAAAACTTTTTTACAAAAAAAACAACCGACTTCAAAAAAAACTACAAAGTGATAAATAACTTTAATTTCGGAACTCGGTGTCGTTGGTTCCGCATTTTCGTTTTTTGACACCGACTTCCGAAATTAAAGTTATTTATCACTTTGTAGTTTTTTTTGAAGTCGGTTGTTTTTTTTGTAAAAAAGTTTTTATTTTTCACTTTTTAGTTGTACCTACTCCACACAAATTCAAATAACACTAGTGCATTGAGGAATTGAAGACACCGACTAGAAGAATCATCAAAATTCGCATAGAAATGCCGGAGATGCAGTACATTTATACGGACAAACAAACATACATACATACATACATACATACATACGGGTCGAATACAGAACCTCCTTTTTTGAAGTCGGTTAAAAATATAAAATATTTATTGTCCAGGTAATTCAGTAAGGCAGGTTCACTGGTTAAGGGGCTTACAGGACCTAAACACAAAAAACGGAAGTTTTAGAAACAATAAAAGTATATGATAAACTACAGTCAAAAAACTCAAAAAAATATATGATATTCTTCAGGATAAATGCTAGGATGATAGCGTGTTGAAAACATAATACAACTTATTTGGTACGATAGAAAAAAATCATGAAGATACCTCTAAAAACTTTTTTTTTACAACAAAATTCATACTAATATACATACAATCATTATGATTTTTCGTCAGATTATTCTACAAGCAACATACTAAAACTATAGTGTTTTAGTTTTTTTGTCCAAAGACTAGATTTTTCGTAAATCGATAATTGCTTCATATTTTGCAATAAATTACCAGCGTTGTGGCATCGCGCTTCTCTTTCTTTTCTATGCAGTCCGACAAAGACCGCGCTTTAGGTCATGTAGTCCTCTTAACAGCAAGTTAAGACGACATGAGTAGCTTAAAATATTACATAAAGCTAGGTTACAATGTAGTATTAGCTAGTGAGCCCCAAACTAGACAGTTAGGGCGGTTTCGCAGTACGTCCGATCCGAATTCAAGAAATGCCGGTCCGAAGTGACCTTAGTCCTATTTGTATGACTAGATCCGAACTCTATCCGTCAGAATTTAGAACAATTTCCAATTCGGATTGATTTCTCGGATTCGGATCGGATGTAGTGCGAAACCGCTCCTAGTCAGTATCTTGGAGCTCGGAGTACGAATTTCAGAGTGGAGACTAGAGAGGTGATTTCAGGTATGGTATGGTACGTGTGTGTATTTGATGTTTCTGTGATGTGTGAGGGTGTGTCTGGTGTGTGTGTGTGTGCGTGTTTGTTCCATTGTGTTCCGTTTGATTTGGTGTCAGGTAAGGGTCTGTATATTAATTGTTCCCAGTCATCATAACCAGTGTTATGCAAAATTTCCTTTAATATTTTTTTTGCAACCGAAGTAGTAGTTTTAATTGTTTATTATTTTCATTAAAAATTTTAAAGGCAAACCCGAATACAAAACTAAAGTTATTGAACTTGTTCAGTCTACCACTGAAATAAGAAACCTCATGAGATCCCAGAGCAACTTTTTCAAGTACGTATAACTGAAGCCTTATAATGATATGGTACGTCTTGAAATACAAGATGACGTAAAATTTTATAAGCATGTCTGGTTTTCTCGTAATAAGGTAGCTAGTAAGATGTTTCTTTTTTACTGTATTTTCCAGTCTATCTAGGTATTTCGCTAAGGTAACTTTTGCCTTAATTTTCGTTTTAATGCAGAGTTAACTTAGCATAGAATCTACCAAAAATAATGCGAAGGAAATTCCGAGTGCTCTGTTTTCTATGAAAATTACGCGACGTCATTTCGGCCTGATATGTGATAGTTTATTTAAAAAGCAATTCAGGTACGAACACGCTGCTATCGCTTAATTTCGGCAGTTCAGTTGCTAGACTTAGGACCGTTTGTTTCACGTCCACTTGAAGCACGCGTATGCGTC
The DNA here is from genome assembly GCA_914767645.1 of Hydraecia micacea. Taxonomy (NCBI): domain Eukaryota; kingdom Metazoa; phylum Arthropoda; class Insecta; order Lepidoptera; family Noctuidae; genus Hydraecia; species Hydraecia micacea. Next base: position 5,228,423 of record OU611779.1, on the reverse strand, counting down.
AAAAATGGCGCTAACTATCGTCAAACCAAAAAAAAAGCATTGCTTGAAATTACAAAATTACGGCCTTGACATACGTCAAATAATAACGATTACGTAATAGTTATTATTTGACGTAAGTGTGTTAGGTAAACCAACCGTTTACAACAACAGGCTGCCAGAGTGGACTGTCCTTTTCAGGGACACTGGGTGGGGACAGTCCTAGGTATGAATTAATAATTACTGTTTTGAAAACTAACAATACTAACCTATTTACATAGGCATTATTGTTACTAACACCAAAATACAAACAAAATTATGGACCTAGTCTGAAATAAAGTTTTTTTTATTTATTTATAGGGAGTCCGTAAATATTAAAACATTTCTTTTTCGTTGTTCCCTCAATGTTGTGGATCGCGACCACATACGTCGCGTCTCCAAGTTGTGCGGTCTTCTTCTTTGTGCGCCGCTAACTCCAACAGCCTTGTTGATCGCGTCTGACGAACTTGCATCTTGAGTATCATTAAGTATGTAAGTATATATCATTTCTGTCCTCGCCTAGGCAAAGCTGCAGACACTTAATAAAAGTAATACTTACCTACGTATATCTCAGTTTATATCATACATTACAGTACATTTCCGTTAATTATGCATATTAAGTCAACACTCAATCCTCATTAACCCGTGTCAGAGTATATCAACAGTAATGGACGTAGCGGCTTATTATCTTTGATGTACCGGTTGATTATCTGTGCGTACGAGTATGCATGAAATCTTGTTATACTGCCGACAGAGTAATTATCGCTTGATAATCATGTGTCTCTATAGATTAAAATGCACTCTGTTAAAAGTCAATACTCTTGTATAAAGTGCGTTGGAAAATCATGTTTTAAAAGTAGAAACTAACTGAACATTTTGAAGCGGTATTGCGAAGATATAATGATTCCGATTTCAGATTTTTATTCAAGAAAAAATAGAAGATGAAAGATTTGTTTACAATACTACTAAATTATTCCCTAAATGAACACTACAATGGCCACACGTGCACAAGTTTATGATCGTTTAGTGGTAGTATGTACTCACGATATCTGTGTTTTTAAACACCTGATTTTGTAGTGTTTTGATGGATGTGTGTTGAGTGTGAATGTTTTGTATATGTGTATGTAATGACATGCGGGAGTAGCCCACACTCGTAATGACCGATTGACCAATAACTCATCGATCATTCAGTGGAATGAGCGGTTCATGATGGTGTTAATTGACTGAATGAATGAATGAATGAAACTGCAAACGTAATTACCTTGTTTAACAGGCTGGAACCCCGCTAATGAGTAGAGCAACTTTCCAACAGTGGTTTTGGATTAAACTGTTTTTTTTTAATAATTGGATATTGAAGAAAGAGTAACAGTTATTATAGAGGGGCCGTGGCTAAATATTAACAGCTGCACAGGTCGATTGATCAGGTTAAGCTACGCTTGCCACGGTTGGTCTGTGGATGGGTGACCATCTTTACATACCAAGACCCCTCCGTGCCTCGGAAAGCACGTTAAGGCGTTGGTAACGGCTCTCATTAGTGGATCTTTAAAAGTTGTTTCGTGTAGTCAGAAGCTCGAAAGTCTGATAACCAGTCTTACCAAGGGGTACCTATAGTATTACCCAGTAACTAGGTTGTGGAGGTCAAATAGGCAGTCGCTCCATGTAAAATACTGGTATTCAGCTACATCCGGTTGGAATGGAAGCCGACCTCAACATAGGTGGGAAAAGGCTAGGCAGATGATGATCTGTTCTACAAAATTCTCTCCGTCAAAACTGGTGAAGTGAGCAGTCAATTGTGTCCATCCCTAGCATCAGGTGGAACGGCAGCTCACTTACAAGTCACTTGATTTAAGTTTCCACGGCAAACTTTTTACAGAATAGACCGACAGTAGTACAAGAGTTAATGTCAAATAGAGCGGTGGGGGCCCAGTGGTCACGGCCGCGACTTACAAGTTGTAGGTCGTAAGTTCGAACCCAGACAGGCGCTTTACTTTGTGTAAATTATGTCATCACCACTGCTTTCAAAACAGTAAAGGAAAACATCGTGAGGAAACCGGCATGTCCTAGAACCAAAAATTCGAAGACATGTGACATCTACCAGCCCGCACTGGGCCCGCGTGGTAGATTACGGCCCACCCCCTCTCACAGAGAGGAGGCCTGTGTCCCAGCAGTGGGAACATTATAGGCTCAGTATGTAATGAAAATGATAGATTTTCATGGCGATAGTATGACGGAACCGCTGTCCTAAGAAACTAAAGCTTTACTAAGTTCGTTTCATATATCCGTTGTACACATAGATATATGAATTTCTATGGTTGTACACGACAGGCATCAGATCCGCAGAGTAAAATAATAAAATTACGGTAGTGGGCTAACCGCATCGGTCGTTGAAATGCAACCTGAGTGGCTTACCCGCTACCCACTCCACGACTCTAGTTAGTAAGCTACAGAGCGTAGGTATTTGCTCAGCAATACCGCCTCTGATGATACCTATGATACCCGTTATAGAGGGAGAGAAATTCGTTTGATAGATACCTGGGATTCGTATTCGGTGTGCGTATAGGTATTTGCGTACGTGCTTTCAAATCAATATTTGCGATATACGAGTATGTAGGTATTGCAAGTAAGTGGTGTTTGGCTTACAATATTTTTATTACATGTTCGGTAGTTGTAGCTGCTAAATTAATGTCAGATATTTTTGATCAAAACGAGGTATCACATTCTTCTGCATTTTATTTAACTGAGTAGGTAGATATTTATAATGCTGGACATATCCGATATTATTGCATTCTAAGAAGTGGCACGTCTTTTTGAAGCCGGTGATCCTATTATTTTGGCTCGTCAGTTAGTTTTGGTGTTCCTTCGATGTCACATATTTGTCCTGCCACTTGTATATGCCTTTCACTAATCCAACTAAAATTATAAACGCGAAAGTTTGTGAGGATGGATGGATGGATGTTTGTTACTCTTTCACGCAAAAACTACTAAACGGATTTTGATGAAACTTTACAGTAACATCGCTTATACATCAGAATAACACATAGGATACTTTTTATCCCGATATTACCACGGGATCCACATTTATGCGGGTGAAACCGCGGGGCGCTCCTAGTGATCACATATATTTGCCACCATCTTGACGACAGATATTAATGGATGAATCATGAAATCAGATATTATTGTCGAGCTGTCCATAGTACGAGTAACATATTTATGCTCGTGACTGCACCTTTGACATGTTTATTTTGGTAGTGATTCTGTTATAAGGTTTGCAAAGGTCATGTTTTATTCGGTTAATTAACAGGCAATTAAATAAGATCATTTAGTCGTCCTGCGCCCTGAAAATATCTTTGCTAAAGACTTTTATATTTTAAGTAGCATTAAAATATTTAGAGGACTCCTCGTGCCGTGCTATATTTTCCGTGTTTATAAAATAAATTCAGGAAAAATTGTTCTTAGTTATCGTTCCAACACCGCATTTCAAATAAAGATGCCCCATAGTCAAACAATAAAGAATAATGAGTGCTTTGTCCCTGGACATTATCAATTTCACATTCCCATTTAATTCAATTTCAGACAAAGGATTTCCTATAGAATTGAAACTGTTTATTGTATTATTATAACGAGCGCACTGGCCAGGTAGATTGTTCGCGACTACGGAACGTCGGAGTTTGAAACTTTGGCCATTATATTATTACTACCTCTTCTCCGCCTCTCCGTTTTACGTTATTTTTAAAAGAATTCCAGGACTACCTTTTTAATTTCATTACTAACACTTCGAATACAATTTAAAATGTTTCTGCTGGCAGTGAGTTTATTAGGTACGGCTTTTTTAATAGAATTAGTCAGTAGGTAGTACGAATGACCATTCGTAAATGATAAATGATTTATTTCTGTAAATAGGTTTGCACAAACACTTTTACACGTCAATCATATTTTTTTTAAACTAGATGAGGTCGGCGTTTCCTATCTGACTACTCTGAGAAGAAAGGCCGAAACAAACTCAGAGGTCACAGTCTCTTTTAAAGTCCAGACATAATTTTGGTCAGGTTATATGAAGACCATGTAGAATTGTAGATCGATGTCTGAGATGGTCTTTTGAGGAAAGAACCACACGTAGATCTTTGACAGTCGTTACGGATCGTCAGAAGCCCGAAAGTCTGACAACCAGTCTTACCAAGGGGTATCGTTTACATAATAAGTGGGTTGTGGAAGTCAGATGGGCAGTTGCTCCATGTAAAATACTGATATTCAGCTGCATCCGGTAAGACTGGAAGCCGATCCCAACATACTTGGGAAAAGGCTAGACAGTTGGTGATAGTTAGTAATGTATTGTATTGTTGAATGAATATGGACTACAAGCAAACTGTATTACTGTTGTCTCGCTTTGAGCAAGCGTTTTTTAAGACTGGTATGTACAGACGCCAGCTGGCACATCAAGCTACCTGAAACTGTAAAATTTTCCCAATCAACTTTGAACCTTAAGCTTTAGCGATAAAGTTGAAAATCTATTCAAGAAATTTGACAGATTGTTGTAGCTTGATGTACTGGCGTCTGTACTTTAAGTAGCATTAGTTAGTATTTTATTGTTGAATGAATATGGACTGCAAGCAAACTGCAGTGCTTTTGTCCCACATTGAGCAAGCATATGAAACCGTTTTGCACATAACCTTTAGCTTATAGCAGGAAGCCATCAGATATCGGTTTGGCCATAATCGGTTAGATGACATCATCATCATCAAGAAAACATTTTAGATAAGCGTAAACGTGTTACATAAAGTCTATTAAAACTTATGTTTCAAATATATATTATTTCAAGTTAAACAAATATCAACTTTATTTTAATGGTAATTAAGTTGATTTTAGAGTGACTAGCACTATTGAAAAAGTTATAAACATGTTTGAAGTTGGTAGCATAAACTGAACTTTATGGTGTAGGATTTAAAGTTATTTTTCCATAAACTCATTTTTGTTTAGATTTTTGGCAAATAAAACGCGAATGCAGATTAGATGTGCCCAAAGATGGTGCACTAAGATATTTTTGACTGCAAACAACCCCCCAACTATCGCCCTGCTTCATTTTTGATCCACGATTTTTTACAGGCGTGATGTTATGACTTGTCAGCCTCGACTTTGTAATTGCATTTCAATATTTTCTACATTCTGGGAACAGGTTATTAGAACGTTTATCACTTTATACATCAAAGTGAACAGTTTCCTTTAGTTGAATTTTACACCTTCCGCCAGATGAGAAACAGTCGATGTCCGGTATTTTTGTTCTGTTGCTATTCCTTTGAAAGTAGTTTCGGATTTATTTGTAACTAGCTGCGCCCTGCGGTTTCCCCCGCGTAAATGTCGATCCCGTGGGAGTATCATATCGGGATAAAAAGTAGCCTATAATATTGTGTTAATACAGGGTGTCAGCTACCTCCATACAAAATTTTATCAAAATTGGTCCAGCCGTTTGAGCGTGAAGAAGTAACAAACATATAAACACACACACACAAATACTCACAAACTTTCGCCTTTAGTGTGATTTTATTCAGTGGTTTGCACTGGTTCTAGTCATTTTTCAGTTTTATCTTTACTAATACGGTACTAATAATAAAGCTGAAGAGTTTGTTTGTTTGTTTGAAAGTGCTTATCTCTGGAACTACTACATTGGATTCGATAGCCCTATTCTTGAGGAAGGTTATAGTCTATTTAACATCACGCTACGACCCTTAGGAGCCGAGCAAAAAGAAAGCAAAATAAGCGAAAACGAAGTAATAGCGCAGGTAGGCGATGCGATGCGACGGGATGAGTCGGGGGAGTAAGAAATTTCACGTGGACGAAGTCGCGGGCAGAAGCTAGTACTTAATCACACTAATATTATAAAAACGAAAGTTTGTGAGCGTGTTTGTATGTATGTTACTTCTTCACGCAGAAACGGCTGTACCAATTTTGATAAAATTTGGTATGGAGGTAGCTGACACCCTGGACACATAGGGTACTTTTTATCGCGATATTCCCACGGGATCCAGTCTTATGCGGGTGAAACCGCGGGGCGCAGCTGGGCGCAGCTAGTACTTTAATTATATAATTTGGTGAAATTCCGTTTCTGATAGGTACACAGACAGTTTTGATGCGAGGAAATTAGGCAATTGTGTCATTGTGATACTAGCCTGTTATTGTCTGCAGGGCAAAAGCGTCTTCTTAAACAGAGAAGGCGCGAGAATTGATCACCACACTTACTCAAGATATATAGGTACTTTGGCGATTTTAGACTTATATTAACTGTAAGTTCAGGTTTCCTCACGATGTTTTCCTTCGCCGATTTCAGTAATGTCTAAGATAAACGCAGAAACTACAAATTAATGTACAGACGCCAGCACGTCAAGCTACTACAAGCTGTCAAATTTCTTCAATAAATTTTGAACTTTATTGCTAAAGCATAAAGTTCAAAGTTGATTGGGAAAATTTGACAGTTTCGGGTAGCTTGATGTGCTGGCGTATGTACATAATATGTTTGTCTTATTACGAAAATAATAAAAATTATCAAAATCGCAATTGGTTGTGAACATGTTACACATGATAGACACATTGGGACGTCTCTTGGGTTCTCCTTTCTGAACGTGTCTTCGTCTGTAAACTCAAGAGTAATTCACTTTGCGAACCGTTAGGACATGCAAGACTTGGTTTCTCTTTGATACTGGCAGTGTATAGGTAACCTATAATATGGAGGTAAATAGTATAAAGTTTACTTTGGGAACCAGTTTGAGTCCATTAATGCTAAGTTCCTATAAACAAAAACGAATCATTTTGCTTATTGTCTTGCCAAACTGTATAAATGGATTCGTAAGCTATAAGCTTCCATATGGGAGGGTCTTTGCTTCATTATTGGTTAAGATACGAGAGTCTCTGACCAGTAACGATCCGTAAATTATTAGGAATCGGCCATAAATCGGTGGCATATTTTTTGTTGTCAATTATTAATAAATGTTAGCTAGAATAGAACGTACGAGTAGAATAGAACAACTTCGGTTTGCTTAAAATATCGTATATAAAACGTTTTAAAACTTTGTTCCTTATCTTATCATCTACACAAAACAGTATACAAAATTTAGCTAGGCCACTCGGATCGGTTGTTAATCACGTTATGATGAGGGCGGCCGCGCCGAGTGTTCACTGTCAAATTTAGGCATCGTTCACACCAAACGTATTGTCCGCCGCTGACTGTGAGCACGTGTTACGCAGTTTATCGCTTTTCAATATATATATTTAACTTCTTGTTCACACCGAACCGACTATACGCTATTACGTAGTGCGTTGTCGCTGACTCTCGGTGGCCGATTATTGTACTACGCGTCTGTGCACGGCGGACGCGGATTGGCTACGTTGCCGAACGTAACAGAGCGTAATAGATTGAAGCGCGCTGTAGCGTATTGTCGGCTTGGTGAGAACGCGTACTGCAGACTGAGTCCACGTTCACACTTGGGCAGACAGTGAGCACACTCACAGTCGGCGGCGGACAATACGTTTGGTGTGAACGATGCCTTTATGAGCAAAGTTCGACGGTTTTGTTGCAATCGAAAGCAAGCGAGCGGCTATATAATTAGTTCCACGTATTTTTTCACACACACATAAACCTTCTCCACCTTCTTCACATGAGGCTAGGCAGAAACTACAGAACGCCACCCTATGATTCTTACATACTCCTTTTGCCTCGTTTATGTTCATACATCTGGTCATACACGCTCGCAGGTGGCGAGTAGGTACTACACACCAGAAGGTCAATCCTCGTAATTTAAAACGTTCAAAATCTAGTTGCAGTCTCATCTCGGCGACAAAAAAATGTCAAAAACTTGTCAAAATGTAGGGAAATTATAGGTATATTTGACAGATTGAGACTGAGATCAGACTGTGAACGTTCTTAAAATTACGAGAATTGCCCCTCTGATCAGCTGAATTTGTTTTAGTTGGTGTAGAAATAGACTCTATAGGTAATATTTAAGAATCAAATCAGTTTATTGCATTTATAACGGTTCATTGATATGTCGCTATCAAGCTGTTGACTCTAAAATTATTCGCCACCTCTAATAGCGTTGACTATAATATTAGTGCCGTTATTCCGTCATAATTGAATTTGCACACCCTGGGTGAGGGCGACGACGCGGCGACGTCGGTCAGTCCACCGTGCCTCATTTTATATTAATATTTTACTTTTTTTTTATTAAAGTTATGGTGCTGGTTATTTTTAAATAACGTCATCTGCAGCTCTGGAATATAATTTTCTACTTGCATTACGCTGACTCATTTTTATTAGCCATTAAACAGATAAGTCTTGGTCGCTTGGCATAAACCAACACTTTTCTAAGAAATGCAATGAGATCATGTTGGACGATATAAACGTGATGTTGACTCGCATTATACGAGCATCATCAGCTCTGCCAAACATATTCTGCATTCGCGATTTATTTGCCAAAAATGTAAGCAAATATTAGTTTATGGAAAAATAACTTTAAATCCTACACAATAAGGTTCAGTTTACGGTACAACTTCAAACATTTTTACAACTTTTTCAATAGTGCTAGTCACTCTGAAATCAACTTAATTACCATTAAAATAAAGTTGATATTTGTTTAACTTGAAATAATATTAATTAATTTGAAAAATAAGTTTGAATAGACTTTATGTAACACGTTTACGCTTATCTAAAATGTTTTGTTGATGATGATGATGTCATCTAACCGATTATGGCCAAAGCGATATCGGGTAGTCAGAAGCCCGAAAGTCTGACAACCAGTCTTACCAAGGGGTATCGTATTACGCAGTAACTGGGTTGTGGAGGTCAGATAGGCAGTCGCTCCATGTAAAATACTGGTATTCGGTTAGACCGGAAGCCGACCCCAACATAGTTGGGAAAAGGCTAGGCAGACGATGATGAGTTGTAGCGGTTATTTGACATTGAGTTCAAGAGATAATTAATTATTTTTTAAGAGAACTGAAGGATCTCATGTCTAAGCCGTGATCGAAAGAAAGCAATTTTATCAAAAACGTACACTTCTATGCCTTTTAGTAAGACGTCTTTCATATTACAGTTACACGCAACGTTGACAGCAAAGTAAATAAACAAGCCGCGGCGTAATAATACGTGCAGACAAGAAAGCTCTCCATCAAAATTATTGCCAATACCCTCGTTCCTATGTCTATTACTGCTGGGACCACCGCTGAGACATCGGGCCTTTATTTAATATCTCATCGTTTAGGAACGTTTCTCTCAAGGTGCGGTCACTTTGTCTGTGGTGTCCTTTATGTTCCCAGTTCGTAGAGAAATTACTTATTGATCCGCGGTTAGTTCGGCCTCGGCTTATTTTTATTTTTAATTATTTTATTTTTGGATTGTTGTTTTTTTTTTATTATTTACTATTTGCTGTACTCTGGACGCTTTTAACGCATACGTCTTTTTTTACATCGTTCTCACATATTATTATAAATTCAACATTGATGATGTAACTAATATTTTTGTAAAAATATAATTTAAAAGAGTGTCCATGGAGTTTCTTGCCCGTTCTTCTCCATAGGTACCTACGCTTTGGAATGGGCAACTAGCTTCATTTTATTTTTGACTGACCGACTTCTTGACAATTCAAAAGTGCCTGTAAATGGTTTAATTGAAATAAATGCTTTGAGTTTGAGTTTGAGTGTTGGCGGTATCGGGACCATAGTCTTGATGTTTAATTATTAAATTTTATTAAAGATTAAAATATTTACATAATTTAAAAAGCTAACAGTCTTAAAATAATAATATGTACAAGTATATAAAAAGGGAGGGGAAATAAACAAAGGTCATCAAAAAATTCGTCCGCATCGCTGTCAACAGGAAACGTGCCCAAAAGGCTAGCAGCATTGCCACGTTGTATGGCAATGCTGATTCTTTGGCCAAAAAATCGTGAAGAGTCGACCAACCGCTTGGCGATTATTAAATTGTTTTGAAATAGGCAAATATTTAGTTATCGCCATGGTTTTGAATCCAAAAATTAACTTATTCTTCGAATCATCATCATCACCTGCATAGCCTGTTCCCAACTCTTTTGGGGTCGGCTTCCAGTCTAACTGGATGCAGCTGAATACCAGTATTTTACATGAAGCGACTGCCTGTCTGGCCTCAACAATCTAGTTATTGGGTAATACTATACCCTTGGTAAGAATGTTTGTCAGACTTTCGCGCTTCGGACGACCCATAGTGACTGCCAAAGATCCACAAATGACAGCCGGGACCGACCGCTTAACGTGCTTTCCGAGGCACGGAGAGGTCTTGACATGTAAAGATGGTCACCCATCCACAGACCAACCACGGAAAGCGTAGCTTAACCTGATCGGTCGACCCGTGCGGTTGTTATTACTCAGCCACAAACTTAAACTTCGAATGGCACATGAGACATTTAAGTCCATCTTGTGTGCAAACAATAAACATCTATATAATTATACATAAAAATGAAAATGCTGTTCGTTTGCAAACGCATCACTTGAGAACGGCTGGACCGATGTTCGAATAGTCCAAGAATAATTGGAAAAGTTTCAAATTCGGGGAAACCTGGACGTCCTTTATTTAAAAGATAAAACCGCTTCGAATCAGAAGATCTATAAGGGAAAATGTAATTGTTTGGAGAACGTCCACATCTTAAAACGTTCAAAATATGAAATCGTCAATAATGCAAAAGGTTAGGGACAGTCAAGAAAACAATGCAAAAGAAAAACAGCGTTCTTCAGGTCAGCTAGTATGTACAAGTATAAAATATATAAGGTATTTCATTTTTGCTTGACATACATAGGTTTAGGTAAATATTTGATGCATATATTTTATTTCTCAGAGCTCTGGAAATTGCACGATGTTCGATGCACATGTTAAATTCTTCTATTAATCTTTTCGTTTTCAGCTTATTCAAAGCTTAAAAATTCACCATCTTCAACACAAAACATAGCACCCAAGCGCCATTCTTATCTACACTCCCCGATATATCCATCAAAATGTAACCAATCCATCAGTGTATCCTACCTACGTTAAATCAACAGGTCCCATTGTATACACAACTAAATCTTTACTTACCCATCCCTATGTAGGTACATTGTGTCCCTAAAGTGTGTTTGTTTTATCATATCCTATTTAGTAAACAAACAGTACGAAAATTTGGATTTATGACATTAATCATCTACCTACTTTAAGGTACATTTTGATATTTGTAAAAAACTCTTAAGCTCGTTTCCACCAAAATTCATTAAATACAGTTTGCGCTACACGAATTTAAACCGTTCTGTTTCAGTGAATCGTTTGAGGATGATAGAGACGGAATGATATTTTAAATGGGTATGTTTAACGTTAAATTCATTCAGTTAATCGTGGTGCAAGTGGGCCATAAGGTATGGCTTTGATCAAAAACCATTCAAACTCAAAATTTAAATCTAAGTACTCCATATTTGTTTACCTACCTAATAAGAAAATCGAGAAAAGTACACTTTTCATAAGAGGTACCGCAATAGGTATCGGCCGTAAGCTTGTCCAATTTTCCCCGAATTATTTTGCCGTTGTTAAAGTTCGAGTGTGACCCTTTTCAAAGCTTTACTCCTACAAAAGCATTCGTTGGAGTTACTTCATGAAAGAGCCTTTCAAAGACCCGAGATAGTTTTATTTATTTTCTTTATTCTCACATAATTTCTATATATACTGTTCCAAAAGTACCTGATAAAAGTGGAAACAGTCTATTCAGGATAAATTCTTACTTTAATTACTCCCTAAAAAGAATTAGTAACACGTTCATCTGTATTTAGAAGGTTTCAACTTTATGTCCTACCACTGTATTACTTAATATACCAACTATTATAATTTAGAAACCATTATTAAGTTGTAATTGAAAAAAAAAACGGTCAAGTGCGAGTCGGACTCGCGCATCGAGGGTTTCGTACGAATTTGTAGGTATGTAACTACTTTACAGTTTTCGGATTTTTTCCTTTACTTGTGCTACATGACATTGCTTCTTGCCAAGTTTCATGATTCTAGGTCAACGGGAAGTATCGTATAGGTTTTGATTCCCTTGCGAATGTCGAAATATGTGGTATAAATGGAACGTAAATACCCGTATCTTTTGATTGTGTCGACTAAAAAATTTGATTTTTTCATTGCTTCAAGGGATTGCAGCCATGAGTATTTGATATTAATTTCAACTTGATAACTCCATGCATTCCTGCGAAAAATAATCTTGACAGACGGGCAGGCAGACGTACAACGAAGTGATCTTATACGGGTTCCGTTTTTCCTTTTGAGGTACGGAACCCTAAAAATCATCGACGAAAATTCATCCCATAAAATTAACCTCAATTAACAAATGGCAAACATCTTTGATGTGATATAAAATTAGTATTTCTTAATATTTAGAAATCGAATAAAAAAAATTGTAAATGGCATTACAAATTGGCATCCACAGATAGGTTTCTGAGTAATTTGTTTAAAATTTCATCAGATACTTTTGGGACAATGTCCCACTTGCTAGAGTATCCCAAGTGCTCGTTTACCTGCACCTTGGATGACCTAAAGAATGCCACTGATGCCGCAATTAGCGTCACCAGTTGGACTCAAACAATATAAAATATCGAAGAAGAGTACCCTCGCCTCTAAAAGAAGAAGACTTTTGGAACAGATCAAACACGAGTATATTATTACTTTGCCCCGTTTGTTGTAAACGTCCCGTTCGCGTTGGTTGTAAACGTATAATTTCTTGGAACGATGATATCGGACGTAACATGTTGTTATGTCTTGAAATATTGATTTTGCATAAGTAAGCGGCTGTTCACCTAGATTCATTACTAGGACAAAAGTTTTACTTTATGTTTGTTGTTGTGGGATATACAATAGAATACTCCTTATTATGTACACCATATAAATTACAGACTTAAATATAGAAATTTTACAAAGGGTGACACAATGGGCGGTCTTATCGCTAAGAGCGATCTTATAAAGACAACCTTTGGATGGATTAAAAAGGGGAACGAGAGACAAATGCTACAAATGGTAGTCTGTGGTGTACCCATTTAAATAATACAATAAATACATACATAAAGTATATTTATCTTGTATATAAAATTCTCGTGTCACAATGTTACCATACTCCTCCGAAACGGCTGGACCGATTTGTATGAAATTTTGTGTGCATATCGGGTAGGTCTGAGAATCGGCTACTATCTATTTTATATTTTTTACAAAACGACGTTTGCGGGGTCAGCTAGTACTTACTAATCTAAATAAATCGTGTCACAGTGTTTGTAACAAAACTCCTCCGAAACGGCTTGACCGATTCATATGAAATTTTGTGTGCATATTCAGTAGGTCTGAGAATAGGACATAAGCTTTTTTTTTAATTTTAAAACCGTTTTTCGTATAGGGTAGGGGTAGGGTAGGAGTAGGGTAGGAGTATTGTAGGGTAAGGAGTAGGACACCACGTAACGTGAACAAAGTCGCGCCGGGGCAGCTAGTACATATATATAATATTCGCATCAAAAATGTAAATGTGAAATGAGAGCCAAGTTCAATATTATGATATATGCCTTAGTTGTTGACTTCAACGACAAAAGAAGTGAGATCTAAATGGGTGCCAAGTTCAATGGTCAGACCTGAAAATCTATAACAATATAAAATATTTTATATTAACTTAAAATATAATTTCTTCTTATAACTTAGGATAAAACCTATATTGAAGCCTAAGGTCTGACTTGGCTAGTTCTCATAATATGAGAACTAGCCTCAAACTAGGGTCAAAAGTGGCTCCAAATGGTTCGTGTAATATTACACACGGTACTGCTCGCCAGTTCTGTTAACTTGAACTTGGTTTGACACGCTACCACGTATCTAGATAAACATGAAACGTCGATAAAATGCGGTTCGGTGCGGTGTGGGTAACGTTTCACCCGCGGATGAAATATTTTGCGGAGGAGTAGTCACCTAAGTCGTGTGATAGCCCCTCGACTAATTATTGCTAATTAACATGATGTTAAACCGATTTGAGCTCAGCTTGAATAAAAAATGTAGCTCAGATTTAATAACAGCATTAACTAGTATTTGATTACCTACCAACATACCTTTACCTGCTGACTACAAACCATTGTTCAACAAATTGCGCATAATAACTTTTGTAATAAAACATGACTAATAATTTAATTAGGTACACAAAGCTTCATGAAAGTTATTTAACGAACGATATTAAATTAACAGAGAGGCGGAATCCGAGATTTTAATATTGTACCATAATTGGCTCGGTATTGCATCTACGTCTGTTAATTTACACAACATTGCAAGGTACTTTTATTACAACTGCCATTACCTAAATTGTTGAAGTGTGACTAGCGTGTCGAGTCAAATACTGTCCATTGCTCCTTGTTAATCAAGTGCGAATGCGTACGCTCGGCCGCGTGGCTCAATGTAGGAGGAAATTGTGAACGGTGATATTGTTGAAGTTTGATTTAGTAGGGAGGCTGCTTGGCAACGCTCCGGGCACCTGTTGCCCGGGATTCCCCCCTTCTCACCCCCTTTCAGCCCGCCATCCCTCTCGGGATGCTAGTACCTACTCGTTTCGTCTGTCTGCGAGCGGGGGCCTAATATGGAGCTTAAGCTTTGTAAGTCTCGTAACTACACGGAAGCTTACGTCTAGACGCGGTTGCAGTGAGTTTGTAAATGAGTTAAGTGTTCAGTGAGGATTGGAGAGCATGTGATGCAGAGATATTGCCAAGAGATTCGGCAATGTATGCGCTCTTTGCAGTAAGTTCAAATATTTGATTGTAGCTTCATGTTGCTCGTCTTTGAGACGAATTGATTTAGTAGTAATTGGATTGGTGTTTACTAATTGTTGAATTGGTGGTTTCTGATACGACTTTAGATTCAATCAAAGATGCTTTTGGTAATTTTGTTTGTGTTCATTAAGAGTGGAGTAGGTAACAATTGGCGGAATTGGAGATCGATATTGATCGACGAATACGCCAACTGTTTTCGACCCACGAGTGGAAAACAATTGGCTTATTTAAACAGTATTTCCATTTACGCTGCAATAACTCCAAACCATGCAGTATTTACTCCACCATAACCACGCCAAAGTGGATTACCTGCCAGTATCAATCGAGCGCGGTGTCAAACAATAGATTGCATGTCATTCACCCCGTGTTACTGACATTTGCAATACATGGCACCTACTGCGTTCCTGTTACTCAATAAAACTGCCACAGTCTAGATTTAGGTATACCATAACCTAACCTATACCTATGTACAGTCGGTCAATGCAAGTAATTTGAGCATGCAGGGGAGGCGGAATGAAATGCTGGGGTTGATTGAACTGTAACATAATGTCTATAGCTATTGACTGTTGTGAATTGAATTTGAATCCCTTATATCTATGTTTTTTATAGCGGACCCTTAATTACTGCATTGTGGGTTTGTGTATATACAGAGGCTTGTCTTACGTTTGTATATAATTTGTAATGAGCAAGAATCAAAGATACGATACAGCAACATAGCACAGCTTCAATTGAATTGAATCGTTTATATTCGATAAATGCAGCTGATAGTATTATACAACTAATCATGAGAGAATTCATTCCGGAAACCTGTCAGTTATATACAGTTTTTGAAATGAAAACTTCATTAGGCGTGTTGGGCATTTTTTGAGATGGGAAAATACCATTGAATTCGCGCCACTGTTACCGTAACGACACCGCTTCGGATGTGTTCGGCTGACCTCGGGATGTACTCGGTTTTTAATGTATATTCGATATGTCAGTGAGTGATGGCAATGTATTCTGTTTGTGTTTTGTCTTCACTTCTGTCGGCACTCAAGGAGTGCCACTGTTTTTTTTCTTATTAATTTTGCATATTACAGCTACCATAAAAAACGACAAATAAATTTAAACTTTATTAGTTCCGAATCGTGTCCAACTGACTGGTGTCAGGAATGAATTTCTCGGTGACCGGAATATGATATTTTTATTTTCTAACTTATATTGATGGTCTTAAACTCTTAAACGCCGAAACAAAAATATGGTCCGACCTCCTTATATAAAACGCGTTGTACTACTGGATTATCAATAGGGATGACGACGGGGTAAAGTAAACGAAATTCTATTTAGTCCTTCAGTTAGATTATCAAAAAATAATGGACACGTATTTTTTCTTGGGTCAATCAACCAAAAAATTACAAAGATAAAGCGTGTCAAAGTTTGGGAGGGGGGGCTCGTGACGTCACTTGTAGGTAAAAATTGTACCAACACGTGACGTCATGCGACATTTCAAATCAATATATCTCTGTAATGTTTTGATTATGTGAAAAAAGAAAAAATACGTGCCCAATACTTTTTAATAATCTACCTGATAGACGAAGAAAAAAAAGTTAGTCGTCATCCCTATTATACTATGAGCACTACGAGTAACTGACAGCCCTGTAATGCTATTCTGTAAAAATCTCACCGTGAAAACTTAGGTGAAGTGAGCATAAAATGAGCTGTCAATAGTGTCATTCCCTAGCATTAGGTGGAATGACAGCTCACTTTTAACTCACTTCACCTAAGTTTTCACGGTGATCTTTTTACAGAATAGCACCGCTGTAAACCTTTGAGCCTCGTTTGAAAGGTGCAACCGCATCGTTCAATACTCGCAGCCTTTATGTATCGCATCGGAGATTGAAACGTTTTATTGAAAGTATTTTTAATAAACGGAACGTGGGAATGGAAGGACTTTTAATGCCATATTGAATAGGGTTTTTTTTATTTTTATGGTGTGGTTATGTTTAGTACCGTAATCGTAATATTATGCATGTAAACGATAAGATGGCAGCATCACGCTTTGTTTTATCAATGATTGTGACTTCTTTATAGATGGTGCAAAGGACATTAACGCGCAAACTATTATCATTAATTTAGTAGGTACAGACGCCAGCACATCAATCTACCCGAAACTGTCAAATTTCCTGATACTGATAAATTTCGTGCAACTCACGCCATAGCTCGTTCATACAAGTGGCCGCAGTGAGTGCGCGATCGCCCCGCGCGGGGACCGGGGTTCTCAACCTAGTTTGAGCTTTTTTTTTAGTAAAAATAAGTCTTCTTCATCCATATTATATTTTGACAAACACTGGACACGACAACAGTCAGAACGAAGCCGCGCTTGACTGCGGACAGGCAGATCGCGCGCCTTCCCGCATCCACGCCGCTCCCTGGCCGGCGCTGTCGGTGTGGCCATGCACTTCACCTAAACCTAATAACAGAAATCCGAAGATAGCAAGGTACGTACAAGAAATCAAACAACATTATGATTTCTTTACGTTTATTCTAAGCGAACGTCTAATACATCACACCGCTATATTGTCACTGTTTTCTTCTAAACAAAAACCTAATAAGTACAAATATTTGACACCTCATTCTAAACTCATTTGGTACTTACTACTAAGTATTTATAAGTTTGTAAATGTATTACTTTGTTAAAGGACCTAGATACATTATTATATTTCGTTTATTTATTCTGTTATCTTATTTTATTACATTTTTAAATATTTCTTAAAATATAATAAAATAAGTATAAAAAACATTTAAAAATATAAAAAAATTGTGATCCGCCGGTGTCAGGTGCAGGTTCCGAGCTACCGGTGGTTAGGGCTCCAGAGACAGGAACCTCCTCACAATGCGAGTCGGATCCAGGAGTACTGCCTTCTGAATCAGGCCCTTGATCCAACCGCCTAACGAGAGCCTAAATTATTATTATTTACTTGGCTGTTCGAATGCAACCAGAGTGATTTTATTGCCAGCCTGCACAACATAAGGTCGACTTTAGCAGACCACCTTTACAGTACCATAGATAAAAATAATACAAGAATATATTTCTATGGTAGGTACGTACCGACTTACGAATACGAAACAATATTCCTTTTTACAGACTATGGAAAATAATCGTAACATTTTCCGCATGGCAACAGAAAACAAGAAAGACGAAGCGCTATACACTTGAGCAGTCACGTAAACATAAAAGGCGACTAGGTAACGAACTTCAGTTGAACTCAGTAATATCTTTTATCGTTTTTCTTTTCTTCGAATGGATATAAATAACTTATTTTTGCCTTTAATAGAACAATATTCCATTCAATCCATCATTCGTTAATGGCTTTATAAGAATACTGTGTCCCTATAATGAGCCGGCATGGCTTCATTTTGGTGTTCGTTTGAGGAAATCTTCTAAATTTCATTCACCAATGCTAAGAGTTTTCAAGAGAATAATTTTAATTAGGAACTTTTTTGAACCCCTGTTGGTATACTTATTGACTATAAAACGATGCGGTCATTTCGATCTTTAACATGCATCAAATCATAACGAATGTCTAGAGAGCATGGAATTACTGGATTACTTGCATGTCGTCAGAAACGCAAGTTACTGTGTAGTACTTTATAAGGTCATAGCTAGAGAAAGCAAAATGTCACAATATGGTATCTTACACAGTCACCTATTGGTCGTCACGGAGTAGTTCGAATATCCCATGTAAGTAGACAACCCGACCACCTTGAGACAAAACAAGATTCATTTATTGGCTAAATAAACTAATATAAGGTGCATGACAAACAAACTTTATTGTTGCCACTGAATTTTTGCCTCTAAAACCTTAACTTTGCAAGATTACGACAAATAGCACAGAGTGACACTTACGAACGATCAGTACGAGTACAAGATTGACTCTCTGATTGCTGTTTATTTAATTAAACTTGGTTCAGACGCAGATTAAATAAGTTAGATTCAGTCGAGTCACGAAGCTTGCAGCTTTTAAGGTCATAGCACACATATCAACTCGGAAAGGGATCGTCACCGTATCGCCTTTCGCCTCGTCGTCAAAGAGGCGTCAAACTAACGTAAGCACGTAACCAAAGCGGATCAGAAGCTCCGATACGTCGACTCGGCCACGGCTTGGCGACCGCTGGTTGATGGTGCTGTAAGCAGGCCGCGGGAGGAGTGAGAGGGGCAAGGGTGCACAAAGAGACGTAAGCTCGGGTACGGAGAGACGTAAGCGCGGGACGACGAGCCGTAAAGCACCGCACCGCGGTTCGTGAGTTAGCCCCGAGGCGAGGCGATTACTTAGGATTTCGATTAGTGTGCGTTGCAGTAGGGAGTTTCATACAAAGAATACTGAACGGCTCGAGTTGATACGGTAACGATCCCTTTCCGATTTGATACGTGTGCTATGACCTTTAGCCTTATGGAATGCTAATAGCACCTTCGAGATAACGACCAGCGGGGTAACACACTAACAGAAGCAATGGCATTCATTTTGACAGTACAACAACATTCATTGCGTTATTTACGTTGGTGAGCAGACAAATTATTCGAACATATGAAGCAATGGATTAGCAATATCCTTCAAAATAATTCAGATTGTGATTGAAAATGTTTTAAGCAATCAGAGTGCAGTTTGTAACTGTAATATGTTTTTGCTGAGACAGTTTTTGTCTTTATGCCTTTAGTATACACCTCTGCCCAATCTTTTAGGGAATACAGGCGTGATGTTATGACAGTGTTTATTTTTTTAAATTTTATAGATACTTAAGGCGTTTGCACACTGCATCCGATCTGAATCCGGTCGGAATCCGATAATTGGCTATCCGTATGAGCAGTTGTGTGAGAGGTTGCACACTAGATAAATCCGAATACCATCCACCCGAACTTATCAAGTAAGATTTTGGCCAATCATTATATGTCAGATACCTAACACTGGAATTGTGATAATTAAATGATTTAATAAATCATCCATCATCATCATTTTTATTTCAATAGTCGGCTTCATATACTTCAGCAATTGTACTCACCTTCTCTGCGTTCGCAATTTAGTTTCCAAACATAATAACAACAAATATGAGTTTTTACGGTGTGATACAATCGTGCCTCGGAAAGCACGTTAAGCCGTTGGCCCTGCGCCTGATCTCTCTCTGGTCGTGTCAGATTGCCGTCCCAACGGACTATGAAACTGAGGGAAGAGAGAGTGCACCTATGACTCCGTACACACTTCGTCATCTGCCTTGCCTTTTCCCAACTATGTTGGGGTCGGCTTCCAGTCTAACCGGATGCAGCTGAATACCAGTATTTTATATGGAGCGACTGCCTATCTGACCTCCACAACCCAGTTACTGGGTAATACGATACCCCTTGGTAAGACTGGTTGTCAGATTTTCAAGCTTCTGACTCCGTACACACTTGTGCACTACAATATCTCCCCATTCAGTTTGGTCGCCATGGCCAAAATTAGGTCTGGAGGATTTTATGTATTTCATAAGCTGCCCTATACAAGTAGGTACCTATATCATACAGCGAGGAGAATACATAGTAAGCTTCGCAATACCAAAAAAGCTAACTATTCTTGTTGCGTCCTTTCAATTTTCAACAAAGATACTCGAGAATCGATCCGGTCCGGGCGCGTGACGGACGAGCCGACAACAAAAGAAACCGACTGCCGTACGAATCACCGGGACGCAATATCCACGATTTTGATTGTACTCGTCCGAGTACATGGTCAATAATGCGATGGATTTTAATAGGATGGAGGTACTATTATGTTGAGATTCCTTTATTGATAAGTTGCTTGTGTACGCAATATTCATCATTATGAACAACTAGCTGACCCAGCGAACTTTGTACCGCCTCAGATTCAATAAAAACGATTGTATGAGAAATTATTATTTTTTTTTTTTTTTCATGAATTATTCCCATGTTTTAATAGTTATTCTGCTATTCAGGCGGAGACAAATCCAACAATTCAAAGATCATCAAAATCGGTCCAGCCGTTCTTGAGTTATAAATGGTGTAACTAACCCGACTTTGTTTTATTTATATAGATAGATATAGATTTGAAAAATAATCTAGAATCCCCTACATTTATTATTTATTTATTTATATATACTTTATTGTACACCAGAAAAAACATTACAATAAAAACGATGGTTCACATAAAACATACAATGGGCGGCCTTATCGCTTTCTGCGATCTCTTCCAGGCAACATTTCATCGGGAGGGAACCTGGATGTATAGTTATTATTAGTTTGAAGAGCAAGCGTCAAACAATGCTCGTGCCTTCTCTATATGAGAAGAGCCCTTTGCCCTCCAGTGGGACAACTGGTACTATTATCAATTATTATGTCTGAATATAAATAAACCTATCTACTGAGCAGCTGATTTTTTTTCGCAATTCCAGGTTGGGTCCAATAGGAAGATTTGTCCATAATGATGAGCGCATTGTACAAGCGTTGTTGGTAGTAGTGTTATTTCACGACAAGTGTCACGA
Source organism: Hydraecia micacea (assembly GCA_914767645.1). NCBI lineage: Eukaryota > Metazoa > Arthropoda > Insecta > Lepidoptera > Noctuidae > Hydraecia > Hydraecia micacea. The sequence continues at coordinate 5,207,087 of OU611779.1, read as the reverse complement.
ATTTTGTGACATGTGTCGTGCATGCCTGCCTCATTGGTCTAGTGGTCGCAAGCGCTACTGCTTAGCTCAAATGAGGTCCTGGGTTCGATTCCCAGGTTGGGCAATGAGCTGGGATTTCTCAGTAGCAGCCCGGAGTCTGGATTTGTGCCCGGTTGATGGCAAGAGGGTTTAGTCCATGTTGAACCCCCACAATCTCTACCCCCAGCCATTTTGAACCCCTAAATGTTGTCCACGTTCAACCCTTCAGGGGTTAAACTTGGACTTTTTTTTTGCATGTTTTTAGAGGCTCGCCCCCTATTACATGGGACTTCAAAATAACTGGCGAAATGTGGGTGTAATAATATACACTTCTGCTCAACCCTTTGAGGAGACAAGGCGTGATGTTATCTTGTGTTTTGCATGTCTTGTCACGGTAGTGTGTGGTAGGTCGAATTAGGTACACTATTGTATTGATCAGAGTCATGCATGACTGAGTGCATATCTGTATATATTCAGTGGTTTGAGCCGTTGGGAAATCAGCATGCATTTCAGGAGCCAGCATAGTGTTATCGGCAGCCCATTGGTACTTTATAATTATGTGCGAGCGAGTTGACGACAAAAAATAGGTAAAATAAGAAGGTGTCAAACTCGCGCGCGCGCGAGTTTGACACACGCGAGTTGACGAATAAGTCGCTTTTACTTATCTAACAACAAAACAACCGAAACAAGTATTTTAATACTTAATTAAATGATGCGATTACTTGCGTTCTTCAGGGACAATTAAGATAGTCAGCATTTTTCTGACGCATAATCATAATAAAGAAAGAAAAATATTTTATTTGGGACACAAAAGAATATTATTAATATAATATAAGCAGTACCTTTGTACTCAAATTACATATAATTATGTTATATCCCTATGTATTTTACTGTGTTTACAGTCAAAAAAAGAGATAGGTATGCAGGACCGTCGGATAAAGTTGAAGTTTAGTAAGAGACCGATAGATGTCGTCGACTGAAATTTTATTTGATAAATGAGTTGTTTGTTTTCTATTAATAACATTAAATTTTATTCGAGAACGTCCATCGGTTTCTTGCTAAACTTCCGACGATCCTGCATACCTATCTCTTTTTTTGACTGTACATAAATTATAAAATAAATAAATCTAACAAAATCATAAACATGACATCCCTATCACTTATAAGAACCACCATAATCTGTAAAAATCTCACCTTGAAAACTTAAATTAACTATGTTATTCTTGATGGACTCCACCAACCCGCACTGCGGGCCCGCGTGGTGGATTATGGCCCACTAACACTCACAGAGAGGAGGCCTGTGTCCCAACAGTGGGATCATTATAGGCTGATTATGATTCTTGAAGGTAGGCATTAACACTATTGACAGCTAGAGACAGGTTTTTACAGAATAGGTAGGTAGGTGAGCGTAACCAAAATGAAGCCCGCTGAAAATGAGACTCCGAAATTACGTTCGGTTTTATAATATTGCGTGAAGCGCAAACTACGCTGGCTCAGGCTCTTCTAGCCACTTCGAAAACACAGTGTGATCCATACAACCCTCCGCCACACCCTAGTTAAATCCGCTATCACATAAATATACCTACCTGGCCTATTCTGTACCCGGTAACAACTCGCCTTTGAGATGTCTACTACCTAATCGTCTTAATTGCTATGCATAATGGTAGTAAATGGCTTACCTTCCTAGCTATTAGCGTATATAGGTATAATCATGCAAATTGGCATCTCTACAATTGGTATGCTTGCTTGAGTTGAAGATTGATCTCGACCTAAGTTGTTAAGTATAAGTGGAATTTGTACTGCTTGATGCATAATTATTAATTATTTGTTGGTTTTCTTACATAAAACTTCGTGATTTGCATTGTTAATTAAGCAAACTAAGGAGTTGTAAGAATAGATAAAATATGTCCGGCGGTTTCACCCGCATAAGACTCGATCCCGTGAGTATATCGGGATAAAAAGTAGCATATATGTTAATCCAGGGTGTCAGCTACCTTCATACCAAATTTTATTAAAATTGGTCCAGCCGTTTGTGCGTGAAGGAGTAACGAACATACAAACACACTCACAAACTTCCGTCTTTATAATATTAGTGTGATGATTTAAAATGTAGCTAAGTGAAGAGCTGCAGAACTATTCCACTAATTAAAAAAAAAAACGAAGTAAGTATTTCATGATCAGGATTTTTTTCATCGGAAAAATTATATATTTTTTTACTGTATAATTTTTTGATACAGAAAACACACAACTAACAAAAATCAAAAGTCAAAGTCAAATAATTTATTTCAAGTAGGTCATTAAAAGGCACTTTTGAACGTCAAGTCGTAAGCATATTAAGTAAAACTCACTGAGAATTTATGATCAAAGTGAACAGACTTTACATAAACCACTTCTTCTTATGTCCCTGGTCCCGTTATTAGGGATCGGGTCTCACTTTACATAAACTACTATCTATGATTAATACGCAGCTCACTTTTATTTTTAACACTTTTTCACAACAACAAATTTTTCACACAATATCATTTCACTGCAAACTATGCAGTGAATGATATTGTGTGGTGATATGCGAATGGATAGCATAAGAAATAAGTACTTACAAAAGGAGAAGTCTGAAAGTGGCACCGGTGACTGAAAAGTTGTGTGGAAATCGGTTGTAGTGTGCATGTCATGTGTGGAAATGACGAAAATAAAGCTGGTAACTCCGTGAAAGTCTAGGCCAGTCTGTACTAGTACTTTAAGTAGGTAAAGTCAGCCTCAAAAAGAAGTATACATCGACAAGAATTAATTGTTTAAAATTACCGTTCATAATACTGCATCAATGTCTAGTTACAATAAACTACCCGATTTATAATATGTTTTGTGGCTACCTACAATATTATGGAATAAAGTTTTTGCCTAGTCTTCATCATCATCTTCCTGCCCTTGTCCTATGTTACGAGTACTTGGGGTCGCTGCAACACGGTTTCTTCTTCCATTATCCCCTGTTAACCGTCACGCTATAATTTACTCCATCCTCTTTTGTACTATTTGTCACACAATCCATCTATCTTTACTTTAGCCTTCCTCTCCCTCTTCATCCATCTTCATTTATCTTTTATAGTCATCACTCTTTTGATACGTTTCCTCCCTCCTCATTAGGTACATGCCCATTCCAAGTCAAATGATTTCCTTTCAAGTTTTCTGTCACTGGCGCCACTTTCAAACTTCCCCTTATATCCTCATTTCATACTTTATCAATTTTTGTCACTCCACTTATCCATCTCAACATTCTCATCTCCGCTGCCTGCAATATTTTTTTCTCGATCCAGCATTACGATTCATAAATTATTTTTTGTCGATGTATACAACATCTTCTTGAGGCTGACTGTGCTTGTAGTTACGCCCCACACAGCTCGTATTGGTGTTGAAACAAAGGAGTATATTAATTAAGTTTAAAATGAACCAAGCTGTGCGACGAAGGCTTCTGTAGGGAACAGCTTTATAGTTTCTTACTTCTATGTTCTAAGTTAGCCTGCAGAGTCTGGGATGCATTTAAATCTGTTGGAAATAATATAATGGCTAGAGTTGTCTATGAGTAACTTCTTACTACTACTTTTTAAAATTTGGGAGTGATTTGTTTTATGTATACAGGTTGATAGGAACATCGACGCGCAAACTGTATCTAACCATGTATTCCACACATGATTCTAGACCCCCTAGCGTGTAGCTCACCGTTCGATCAGGACCAGGCCCGTGCCGGACGGCGCGTATGTGTTCCACGCGCGCCTCAAAGAGATGTCAGCATAAGGGAAGGGGCCCGTTAGGGCCGAAGCCTGCCGGGGCAGCGGGATTGTCCGAAAGGGTTACCGCTGCCCGGAACATAAAGGGCTAAGGAAGGAACACGGGTGGGTTTTAGTCAGTAAGAGTCTGACACTCCCTTCCGCTCCACCCAGAGCGGGAGGAGTCATTAGATGACTTCCCACCCAAAAAAAAAAAATACCCCCTAGCGTAGAAATTTTATAGTTCTCCCTACTCCTGGTGTGTTTTTATCCGACCGAAAAAGTTAATTAATCAGTCCGAAGTTTTAAAATACTCATCTGCCTAGCCTTTTCTCAACTATGTTGGGGTTTACTTCCAGTCTAATCGGATGCAGCTGAATACCAGTATTTTACATGGAGCGACTGCCTATCTGACCTCCACAAGCCAGTTACTGGGTAATACGATACCCCTTGGTAAGACTGGTTATCAGATTTTCGGACTTCTGACAACCCGTAACGACTGTCAAAGATCCACGAAAGACAGCCGGGACCAATGGCTTAACATGCTTTCCGAGGCACGGAGGGTCTTGGTATGTAAAGATGGCTACCCATCCACGGACCAACCGCGGCAAGCGTAGTTTAACCTGATCGATCGACCCGTGCGGCTGATATTAGGTACTTTGCCACAAGCCCAGTTTTAAAATACTAAGAATTAAAATAAAGCTAATAAAAATTATTCGATTTTATTTAAAAAAAAAAAAACAGTTAACAGATCATAAAATTAAGCTGTATATTACAATAATTTGAACATGGGCATCACAATAACCGATTCATATCGAACCATAAGTTATTGAGAAATACGGCTTTCTCTTGATAAAGGTTGTGTTTCAGCTTTTCATTCATAGCCAACGCAAGTTTATAGAAGCAATAACCTCACTGTAATAACAAAAGTAGACCATACATAAAAGTCTATTAATTATAATGAAGACGTAAAGATGAGAGCTACATTGAAAGGAGAATATTAGTCATATTAACTTACTTACAATATACCCTTTGTGACGAGGTCGAAGCCAGCTTTTAATCTGCGCAAGAAACCAAGATGACAATGTACCAGAATACTGCCACTAATCTCTTCAAAAGTATCCAATTGATCCACACAATTTTTTTACTTGAGTAGCTTTTTTCATAAAGACTTCGCGTTTTAATTTTCTGTGACGAAATGAAAAATAAAATTACGTAGGTAGTTCGTATACTTGTAATGCCTCCCTATCTTTTGATGAAGAGCGTCTCCAATTTGCTGTCTCTATTAAGGTTTATGTACTTTAGTTGAGTGAATGGTTCGTTGAGGTTCTTTTGAATTTAATAGACCTACGTACAGAAACATTTTCTTGGGCTTCATATACAGGTTAATTTTGAGACGTTGTTACATTTAATTGGCAGAGCGGTTTGTGGTTGTACATTAATTAAATGCAGTAGGAATTTAATTAATGTTTCGTTTTAAATGTTAAGATATTATATCTATGTATAAGATGTTATATATATCTACTTTATAAATATATATGTTAAGATATGACAACAAAATACTTATTTTTAAAAGGAGGTGCTCGTGGTTAAATAATAACAGCTGCGCGTTTCAATATTTAAAGTTAAGCAACTCTTGCCGAAGTCAGTCCCTGGATGGTTGACCATCCATAATATACCGAGACCCCTCCGTGCCTCAGAAAGCACCTTAAGCAGTTGGTCCCAGTTGTCGTTATAGTAGTAGATCTTTGACAGTCATTACAGGTAGTCAGATGCCCGAAAGTCATGGGTATCGTGGTATTCCTAGTAACTGGGTTGTGGACGGCAGATAGGTAGTCGCTTTATGTAAAATACTGGTATGCAGCTGCATCCGGCAAGAGTGGAGGCAAACTACAACATAGTTGGGAAGAGACTAGGCTAATTGATTGACCTATTTTTAGGAGTAGGTATTTTTTAAGCCAGAACAGCGTATACAATCAGTTTCTAGAAAAGAAAGAACAAAAAACTATGATTATTTTCCTTTAAAACCGGAACGAACCGGTAGTTTTAGTTTGAAAGAAAAAGCTGTTAGCATTCAGATTAATTTCGCACGAGAACATCAAAGTAAAAAAATACTTTCGTAGTTAAGGTCCGGCCGCGCTAAATTTGTCAAAGATGTAAACAACAATGGCCGCTCGAAATGGAATAAAATCGATATACAAGAACATGTATTTTAAGTAATGTTTGTTTTCGTCTAAATCTCCGCGCTAACTCCGAACTAACGAGAATTTAGCGCGGCCGGACCTTAGTTTAGTTAGTAGTTCTTTCCGGTGTTTCAACCCAACGTAAAAGATCCATTTAAAATCATATTTTACAGAGCAAGGCCCGCACCACAAATTACTAAGCACGTTTAAGGCTAAACGAATTTAAAACACCGTGCCGTGTCAGTCAATCGTTTAAAGATGACAGAGACAGAATTATGTTTTATATAAGTTTAGCGTTAAACGTATTTAGTAACACATGGTGCAAGAAGACCAGAGGGCAATTCTCGTAATTTTAAGAACGTTCACAGTCTGATCTCAGTCTCAATCTGTCAAAAATAAGTCTAATTTCCCTACATTTTGACAAGTTTTTGACATTTGTTTGTCGCGGAGATGAGACTGCGACTAGATTTTGATCGTTTTAAATTACGAGAATTGGCCTTCTGAAAGTGAACTCAAACAGTACAGAATCACCAAAAACCCTTTTCAACTACATATAACAATTCATTTTAATCCACTTAGCCAAGTTCGGCGCGATCGGATAGCTGTCAAAAGCTTTGAACAGTTCGACAGCTGGCGCGACCTGTTGATGGCCGACCCATGTAATAAATAAGTCACGATTTATTGGAAAACCGGCTACGTGTGGAGTTTGATGACGTAATCGCACTGTTGACTGTACTGCTTCATTTGTTGCTTTGTTTGTGTTTAAATTGTTGAGCGAATGAGTTGGGCGGCCAGTAATAGGTGTTTGGTGTCATTTTCGAGGAACAGGGTGGGAAATTCCTCATCCTCCATTGAAAGGGGAGGATCCTCCGACCAAACGGGTGTTGGTCAGGTGGACTACTGCCTGGTGTTTTTTTTTTCTGAATGGCTTTTCGTAGTTCAGCCGGCTGTCGCATTTTTAACCGGGCTATCCTGTGGATGTCTTAGTAAATTACGGCCTCCAGCCAGGTCATACAACTTATACATTAAGTATCTACCCGCTATTCGCTAAGAGCAGGGGAGGGGGGGGGGAGGCAGCAAGGGACAGGCTGGATAGGTGCTTGTTTTCGGGCTGTTGTATATATTCGAATCTCGCAGAAAACTGCTTGTGTGATGTAGGATTTCCACGTTATCAGGTATAACGCGCAGTTTGAATTTGGAGTTATAGATCACCATCTGTCTAACCGGATGCAGCTGAGTACCAGTATTTTACATGTAGCGACTGCCCATCTGACCTCCATAACCCAGTTACTGGGTAATACGAAGCTACTTGGAAAGACTGCTTGTCAGAGTTTCGGGCTTCTGACGACCCGTGACGACTGTCAAAGATCCACGAATGACAGCCAGGACCAACGGCTTAACGTGCTTTCCGAGGCACGGAGGGGTCTTGGTATGTAAAAATGGTCACCCATCCACGGAATAACCGCGGCAAACGTGGCTTAACCTGATCGATCGACCCGTGCGGCTGTTAGTAAGTAGCCACAATCCCCTTACATTAATTGCTAATAAAAATAAAAGATTTTAGTTTCTGGTTCCATTTATTATTAACTGTAAATGAAGGATGGATTTATCACTGTTACTAACAATCATGTTTCAACCTACCTTTTATTAACTCAAAGGTCTATCTACCTATCCTCAGCAATCGAAACCGGGAGTATCTCCTATTGTAGCTTCCTCCTTTTTGTTTCGACATTGTCAAAGAGATGCAAGTAGGATACCCTTTTGTGTTTCTATTTGAGACTTATGAAGAATAAATAGCTGTCTTTTGTTACTTCTTGGGAAGGTTTATGGTTTCTGTAGGGAAAATTAAATGCGGCTTTATTTTTCAGGCTTATTAATGGTTTTGTTTACTATAAAATATCTCGCAGTCAATCTAATTGATACTTACTGATTTAAAAGATGTAATAACGTACCTAAGTATAACAGGTACGACCGGTCTGAACTAAGAGCAGAAGGTTGCGCAATATAATTGTTTAAGAACTAAATGGTGATGTGAGGGAAATAAAATGGTTGATTTTGTAAATAGGATATTAGAATCATTTTTACACGTCATATTATTAAAAAAAAATAAGCAACTAGCTTATTTTTTTTAATAATATGACGTGTCTTCTTCAAATGTCTTTATGGGATGCATGAAAAAGCCTCCTTGTGCAGCGCAGTTTGTTTCGCCAGTTACTCTACTGAATCGAGTCCTCGGCGCATCCTAGACTGTCACACCCAACACCTCATTTGACTGGCCAATTCTTCCCTTGCGGTGGTAGGGCTAACGCCCGCCTGGTATGCGAGCACCCTCCCAACGGAGTCCGGTCTCAAGTAGCCTGCTGTGCTTCTTCGTTGCGTGGAAGTTCCAGTGCCTTAAGCATCTTCTGAGCACGCTCGTTCCATGATAGAACTCATCCATCGCTTTCATTCAGCAATAAAAAAAAGAACCTTTAGTAGGTACCTATTTATGATCAAATTTTAGTGTCTCGTGTTCCATTATTTTAATAACCTTTTGTTCTTATTATATATTAAGTCCAAATAAATTATTAATTAATGTATTCTGTCAAAGTTTCTCCAAATAATTGTTAAGACCACAGATAATGAAATAGTAAATCTGTGTACGTGGTGCTATTCCCCAAACAATGGGACAGTTATTATCTATATACAGTTATTCTCTATAACTGTTGAACGCCACTGAAGGTGCTAAACTCGTAGCCAAACACTCGTAGACAAATTCGCCAAACTCGTAGCCAAATTTGCCAAAATCGTAGCCAAATTCGCCAAACTTGTCGCCGAATTCTGGGCAGATTCGATTTAGACTACCATCGACACGCTAAAAAGAAGCACTTATTTATACTAGATATAATGCAACGCTCATCTTGCCTTGTCCAAATGGGCTAGCTATAATAAGGTTCTCGATCTTCAGAACTAAGGAAACTATAAAAGGTAGAGAGAGAGCGATTGATCGATTGATAAAAAGAGTATAAACCAGTATAATCCCCAGACAAGGAATTTCTGAAGAATATATTGTCTGTTTTGATATTTTCTGCATTCCAGCATCGATTTTAGAAGCTTCTTACGCCGACACGTGTTATCCACGCAAGTTTCTAAAGGTTGTATGAAAATAGTATAATCCTCACGCCATATGGCGAATTCTAAATGTATTCCCATTAATCCGATCCTATTCACCGTAAAGACAGAAATATCTTCAATAAGACATGAAGACTGCCTCGACGGTCGAGTGGTCGCATGCACTACTGCTGAGCATAAGCTCCTGGGTTTGATTCCCGGGTCGGGTAAAGTGTTATTGGGTTTTACCATCTGAAATTTCTCAATAGCAGCCCGGAGTCTGGATTTATGCCCGGATGATGGCAAAAGACTCGCCCCCTGTAACAGGGGGCTTAAACAAAACTGGCGAAATGTGGGTGTCCTATAGGTAGGTAGACCTCTGCTGAAGCCGTCGGGGAATACAGGCGCGATGTTATGTTTGTTTAAGACATGAAGAATCTTTGAAACATAAAAATCGCAAGTTACAGGAAAATACAGTTTTAAAAGTTCATGTTAGGTCAGTACTTATACTTCCAACATCTTCATGCTGAAGCTAGTGTATAGAATTTGCAAGAAGTTCGACTTGGTTCGACTCAAGTTCACTAACTCCCATTGCAAAGTCATAACTGGTACCCTGAGGTTGAAAGTTAGTATGTTGTGGGCGGGACTTAAAAACTTGCACATGAAAGGAGATAGATTTTTCATAGGGTAGGTATCGTTTCCCCGGTCACAGTCTTTACGGGTAGTCTGACAACCAGTCTTACCAAGGGGTATCGTATTACCCAGTAACTGGGTTGTGGAGATCAGATAGGCAGTCGCTACATGTGAGATACTGGTATTCAGCTGCATCTGGTTAGACTGGAAGCCGACCCCAACATAGTTGGCATAAATGATAAATGATTTTATTTCTGTAAGTAGGTTTGTACAAACACTTTTACACGTCAATCATATTTTTTTAAAGCTAGATGAGGTCGGCGTTTCCTATCTGACTACTCTGAGAAGAAAGGCCGAAACAAACTCAGAGGTCACAGTCTCTTTTAAAGTCCAGACAAAATCTTGGTCAGATCATGTGAAGACCATGTAGATTGGTGTCTGAAATGGTCTTTTGAGGAAAGGACCTGTCCATAAGACTAGACAGATGATGATTATATGTAGTAGGTAGAGGTTTTGCTTTTGATATTAACTATTTGGAAATTATTATGGACTTAAATATACTGAATATTGTTTGAGAAGTTGCAATTGATAATCTTCTTAGCATGTCGATGGCAAAAATAACACGAAAAAATATAAATCGTTTTTTTTACTTGTTTTACCAAAAATTCAGCAACTCGGATATCGCTCGGCAGCCATTAGGTCTTCTCGTGAAGACCTAATGGCTGCCGAGCGCTGCACTCGTGTGCAGGTGAGCCATTGTCATTGGAGAGACGCCGTATACTCACCAGAAGTCTGAGCCGTTCATGAACCCTCCCTTGTAGAGGTTGACCTTGCTGCGGATATATGCCATAATACATAATTGCAGGTCACAATGACAACAGGTACTAGAAATCCACTTGGATTTCGTAGCAAAAAAAGTATGCCTACATTCGTAAAGGCTCCTATACACACTTTGCCGGCGGCACAGCCGGCGGTTTTTTGCCGAGCGGGTATGCGCCGGCATCATTTCAGTTGTGCAGCTCGTTTGTACGGCAAGCCCGGCAGCTCAAATACCCGCTGGCAATGCCGCCGGGCTTCCATAACTAAATATACAAATTTCTCACATACAACCATACACTCACGCTTTCTTCCCAGGCAGAAACTAAGGAACGCCATCAGCTACGATCCTTACATATTACTCCTTTTGCTTCGTTTACGTTCATACATTTGGTCATACACGGACGCCGGTTGCGAGTACTACGGACCTTCCTGAAGAACATCACTAGAATAAGGTTACTAGGTATGTGTCTTTCTAGGGCATCCCGGCAACTTTCTTGTGTTTACAAAATAGGAAAATTGATAAACAAATTGCAGTCAATCAAACAAGAATACCTACCAAATCATTTTCCAATACTGGTTCTATACTTAAATCCAAAAACAAAAGCATACGTTCATGCAGTTTAAAAAAAAAGCCAGCCATATATAAATGCAATTATAGAATAAGTAAAACGCACAACCCTATTGCTCTTTCATGCAGGAAAAATTATGAAATCCCGTTTTGCAGTCCACACGTCGACGTCGCTTTCTTTCGCTTGTATTTTCCTTTTAAATTAAGCCGCGAAAAGTTTTGAAGGCAACTCGAAAGCTTCCACATAATCTAGTGTACTATGAGATTCATATATTTTCTTTTTTTCCTTCGAATAGTCGATGAGGCACGGTCTATACCGCCAGTGCTTCGAGGAATCAGAAACAGATTTTACAAACAATTTCTAGATTTAAACGGATATTAAATTGTTGGCTGGAAGCTTGGTTTTTTGAGATTAATCGGTAATAACGCTAAACATACGCTAGAATCAAACCATGTCATTCTTACTATAAAAGTTTTTGTGAGCAACCAAAAATCGCATTTGCACAACCTCTAGAAAGACCTTAAAAAAAAGTTTTTTAATATATATGTTAGCTCTGCTGGAATTGTAATTGCAACTTCTTGTCTATATGACTTAAAAAAAAAACATTCTAATGGTTTCCACTATTGGTAAAGTTCAAGAAAACCAGTATGAAAAAGTAAAAAAATCTCTTCTACAAATCACAAAATAATATAAATGCAAATAAAGACCATTTGCCGCAACTTTACGAGAAGCTATTAAAATAACATTAGAAGAAGTATTTGCTTTAGATCTTTACTTAGATTTATATTCTTTTGAATACTAAAGAGCTCTATACACCTCAGGCCCTGTTTTGTCGCTAAGCCTTTCTTGTTCGTTAAGTTTCGCAAAAACAGCTACAAAAGCGAAAGTACGGTTATGGAAAAAAATCATGTACATAATCCTACCTCTAATAATTCCCATTTTGCGTTCGGACTACATTTTTATTGAACACCCTTTTTGTGAACCTCGAATAATTCTATTTTGTGCTCTTAAAAATACTAAATAGGTAAATAGGTCTTAGTTCTAACCTAACCTAACCCATTTGGTCGGCAAAAACCAGAAATTTAGAAAGAGGCTTAACTATTCTTAGAAAGTATACTTTCTACTAAAGGATGAGTTAAATATTTCCAAAAAAAAAATATAGCTTAGTGCATATCTCGGCCCAATGTAAAGAGAGTTTCTTAATGTTCTCAAAGAAATAGAAGTTTATTGAGTCGATATAAATTATTATTAAAAGATGAGCTGCAAGAAATGGTAAGACTTTGCTTTTAGTGAGCACTAAATCTGTTCGTAAATATAAGAATAACGAAGATGCCACTATAGAGGGATGAGTCACTCATCCTCCATAGAAAAGGGAGCATCCTCCGACCAGACTGGTGTTATGTCTGGCGGGCAATTGCCCTATGATTCATTTCGGGCCGTTGTATCTATGCTAATTGCGCGGTAAACTCTGCTTGCGAGATGCAGGATTTTGCGCGACTTCAGTATTGCGCCTTGTTCGCATGTGGCGTTGTAGATACCGCTACACCACTAATACCGCAATCAATGTGATCACCTACTTAACGTTTTTTCTCGAAGCAAACAGACCCTAGATACAAAAATCTCAGACAAGAAGACATAAAATCCAGTCAACTAAATAATCAGCAACCACCATAAAACAAAGACACTTACATTATCATAATCAGTCTACTATTCTTAGCCTTACAACGAAGCACAGAGCACCACAAATTGCCTCCACACCATAAAACATGGCTATGGCGTGTTCCAAACAATCCCAAGTGTTTACGGCACCCTTTATTATCGTCCCAAATGATCGCGGCAGATGAGAACGTTCTATGTTGATAGCACATGTTGATTGAAGCTATTCTATGTTATTTAAGTGAGAAGATTATATGAGGATTTCGAAGGTACTGGTGGGATTTTTTATGGGCGATACGTTTTTGTTTTATTGTTTATTTGAAACGACGAGGGATGGGAGGAGGAATGTTGAATTTGAGTATGTTACAAGCTGTGTGCTCGATGGGATTTGCCATTGGCGAAAAATATTGGCACAAACTTTCATCCCCTATTTAACACCTTTAGGGGATGCATTTTCTTACCTGAAAGGAACTCGTGTGCAACATTTAGTGCTTCTAGACCCAGTGGTTTGTCGGTCGGCTGGAAATGGAAACTGACAGAAAACGCATTTTCTGTCAGTGAATGTATAAGATTTCCAATTTTTTAAGTAAAAACTTCTTTAGGCGCGTTGGGCATTTTTTGAGATGGGAAAAAACTATTGAACTCACACCACTGTTACCGTAACTGACACCGCTTTGGATGTGTTCGGCTGTCCTCGGGATGTACTCGGTTTTAATGTATATCCGATATATATGTCAGTGAGCGATGGCAAAGTATTCTGTTTGTGTTTTGTTTTCACTTTTGTCGGCACTCGCTGAGGGCCACTGTTTTTTAAGTCGTTTTTTAGAAAGCTGTAGAATCTCTGTAATTTCATGAAACTACAACTAAAGTATTTGAATTTCTCAGTAGTACCTACATAGTTTGTAACGGATTTTGATGCAGCTTTCACCATCGTTTAGAGAATTTATTCCGAAAGGTTTATGTGTATAATAAACTAACACCTAATAAAGAAATCTCGAAGTTTTGTGAAGTCGTACAAACCGTGCAAAGCGGGGGCGGGTCGCTAGTAATTTACAAAAATATGTGGTAACGTATGACAAGTAGGTTAGACACAACATGTAAGGTAGGACATGTAACAAGCGGTTCCAGCTCTGTATAAATGGTTAGGTATCAGTTACGAAATAATTACTATAAATGAAACACAATATCATGTCTTAGTGCTTGGCCAGACTACAAACGCGATCGCGGGGCGGGCGCAGCGCGGCGTACTCAAACATAAGAACTTCATTTGAGCGTCCAAAAGTGGGCACGCGGGCGCGGTGAGCGGTGCGGGCTGCTTGGTGCGGGGAGCGCGACGAGAGGCCGCAATGAGGCGCGGGCGGCTCGCGCGGGGCCGGGTTTCTCAAACTAGTTCGAGCTTTTTTCTACAAAAAATAAGTCTTCTTTATCCATATTATATTTTGACAAACACTGGACACGACAACACTCAGAACGAAACCGCGCTCGACTGCGGACAGGCAGATCGCGCGCGTTCCCGCACCTACGCCGCTCGTCGCCCCGCGCTGTCAGTCTGGCCAAGCACTCCTGGCTGATTGTGCTTAGAATCCCAAGCGGCAAGTAAACAAAGCAAAGGTGTCTATTACAGGTTCAAGTGTACCTTCTAAGGTATGAGAGGTCCTTGTGTTTGAATTAATTCTATACTTGAGTAATACTAATATTATGCGATCATCAATCCTTTTGGAAAGCGTGGTGATTGAAATTGTTTGTTTTCGACCTGTAATTTAAGCTATTTATGAGACTTATCGCGTTTAGGCGTCTTCATATGCTGCACCGGTTGACATCATCACGTCAACGCCAGCTGTCGCTGAATACCAGCACTGAGCCTCTCGCATAGAGTTGTAGCATTATGCTGAGCGATGGCCGTTTTGCGTAGATGTGACGCATATTTTCCCCCAACTAGTTATTTTTTGTGTTTGTCTTCTTTCTCTGTGTCATTTTTACCGCAATTATAGGTACATATTTTTCTTTTTTCTAATGGTAAGAAACAACACGTGTGTCCGATGGTTTTCCAATTGGCGGAAACAAATGAGGAACTTCATACTAATGTCCCATTAACTTTTTTAGGGAATGAATTTTCAAAAATCCTTCCTTATCGCTCACTCACTAGTAATAAAAGGAACTTTTGCGCAAAAAATCGAGCTTCTACATTCAGGGGTTTAGGCTGTGTGCGTTGTCTGTCGCTGAATGAACTTAAGTAAATGAAGACCAAAGTGAAGTCCCGTTTTCGATTTCCAGGTCACTTGGTTTTTATTAGGCTTTCTGTAGCGAAAATCTCAACCTGGAGTTTCAAACTGTAAAATATAACAAAAGGCTCGCCCCTCTTACAATATGGAACTAATTTAGTTGAAAAAAAACGTGACACTTTGTTTTTTTTTATTTTGTCACTTTTATAAAAACTAGTTTATTTAGAAAGAAAGAAACATTGTTTATTCTCACAAACAAAACGCACATTACAAATAAAATAAAAATGAAAAAAGACAAAATGTACACATACAACGTAGTCAAACGCCTCGTACTCAAGCTTAAAAATGTTGACAATTTTGTCCAGCCAGGGACCAAAGACAACGCACATTAGTTGACATTGACAAATGACAATTTGAGATTGATAACTCTTTATTTCTACCTTTATTTTCTAAAAAAACTAAGTTTTTTTTTAAACTTATTTTTATAGTTGACAGTACCACTAATAACATTATAATATGTATACATACCTATATTGGACTGTTTACTTTTTTTTGTCACTCGTTTGCGATATCAAAGCAGAATAGTTTCTTTAAAATTGTATCTCACTGAAGAACACAGGGCTCTACTTTTTCAGGGAAAATTGGATATTTTATTTATAAATGCTTTATTGTACTTACACCAGAAAAATACATAACATAAAAAAATACATCAAACACTACAAAATATACAATAGGCGGGATTATTCCACCGGCCTATATTTTTTGCATAAACTACTAAATGGGACTAGACTGGTATTATAATCACAGATTCGAAAAGTTGTTACTTATGTCCCTTGGCCCGGTCTCTGTTACATGGGACTTCAACATAACTGGCGAAATGTTGGTAGTCCTTCAGGGAATATAGGATACAGGCATGATGTTATGTTATATGCCTTTGCATAGCAGGTAATTTGTAGAAATAGTCTTCCAAACTAAAGTACCTAACACCATCCTACTTCCTACAATCACACTAATATGATAAAGGCGAAAGTTTGTGAGTGCGTGTGTGTGTTTATATGTTTGTTACTTCTTCACGCTCAAACGGCTGGACCAATTTTGATAAAATTTTGTATGGAGGTAGCCGACACCCTGGATTAACATATAGGCTTTTACTTTTTATCCCGATATTCCTACGGGATCGACATTTACGTGGTTGAAACCGCGGGGCGCAGCTAGTAATATTATAAACGTGAAATTTTGTGAGGATGGATGGATGTTTGTTACTCTTTCACGCAAAAACCACGAAACGGATTTCGATGAAAATTTGGCACACATATAGTTTATAACCAGGATTAACACAAAAAATACTTTTCCGATAAACTTATGCGAGTGAAACAGCATGACGCAGTTAGTAAATAATAAAACACACTACCTAAAAGCCAAACACGTGTCGAATTTTCTGTCACCCTTCATAAAAACAGAAAGAGAAGGCGGATAGTCCAATAACTTAATCCTATTGCCGATAGGTACTCAGACATACCGATACCACTCCCTGAGACGAAGGAAAGCACTCACCAAGTCTATCGATTTTGAGAAGTAAACATCCAATAAACTCGTTGATGGATAAAATAGCCCCATTTCAAATAAGATTATGGGATCAGGAAGAACAAAATCAATTGCTCATGCTCAATGGGAACTATATTTCTAGGGATAGTTTTTGCGTTAGTAATATTGGATGTCAATAATTTTGCTGCGTCGAAAGCGAAGAAATTCACGTTAGGTTTTCCGTGTGGCATATATTTGAAACTACACTGCTAAAAAGATTTTTGAAGTGAAACTTCTTTATGCACGCTTGACTAGGGGAGTAAGCTGGCGAACGCGTGACGTAAGCGTTACGAAAAGTGTGATCGGGCGTGGCGAACGGGAGTTGAGTGGGGGATATAAGCAAGAGACAGCAGTGCGCGCGCACATTTTCTTTCTCTCTTCCTCTCATAACCAAATACGTTCCGTATATCTAAGAAGAAGTTTCACTTCAGTCGTGTGGTCATAAGCACACTGGTTTTTTTTTGGTAAACATTTGTGTAATAGTGCTTTGCAGCTTTTTACTTTGTATAAATTATTTCATTACCGCTGCTCTCAATACGGTGAAGAAAAATATAGTGAGGAAACCGGCATGTCCTAGAACCAAACGTTCGAAGACAAAACAAATTAAGATTCATTCGTCATCTCAGTATCTTCACAGTGATAAATGATTTTATTTCTGTAAGTAGGTTTACACAAACACTTTTATACGTCAATCATATTTTATAAACTAGATGAGATCGGCGTTTCCTATCTGACTACTGTGAGAAATTCAGAGGCCACAGTTTCTTTGAAATTCCGGACATAATCTTGGTCAGATCAAGTGAAGACCATATATATTGAAATAGTCTGAAATGGTCTTTTGAGGAAAGAACCACACAGTGTAGACTCTTCTGGATACATTTATGTATGAAATAACGTGGCGGCGTCACATTCAAAGAATATGAACGCAATAGAAATGTATGTATGTAGATATTAGTAAGTTTTTTTTTGTATATTGGCACCTTGCATTTTTTTATATTCATGTACCTAATTTCGTAGAATTTAATTGTGCTTTTGTGTGAGTTATGCTACATCTTTTGTGTGCACTAAATAAATGGTTTATTTATGTATATCTATCTCATATTCTTCTAAGGGCTCATTTTTCCAACGCCACATAATTTTATCCGAGGAATAATTTAAAATTTTTGACCGTTCTTCCATACAAAATCTATCAGACGTCAATTTTATCCTACGAATAAAAATTATCTATCGATTGAAAAATCAGCCCTTATGCATATTATTTTCTTCAAAGAGCTTTGGGTAAATATTGGTTTTGGTAACACTTAGGTAAGGTTCGATGTTTATTTACTTTTCTACCGCTGAAGGTATAAGTATTTGCCGTGAGGCTTTTGCTTAGGGAAGAGGTACTTCGATTGAGTTGCTAATCTGTATATTGAACAATTTTACTTTATGATATTTTTTCAACCTGCCTGCCTGCAGACTGCTTTGTTGATCTCGTGGTCGCAAGCTCTTCTGCTAAGCTTGAGGTACTGGGTTCGATTACCAGGTTGGGCAAAGTATGACTGGGTTTTTCCATCAGGGATTTCTCAGTAGCAGCCCGGAGTCTGAAGTTGTGCCCGATTGATGGCAATAGGCTTGCCCTCTTTTAGATGGGACATAAACATAACTGGCGAAATGTGGGTGTACTATTAGGTACACTTCTGTCTAACTCTTCTGCGAGTAAAGGCGTTATGTTATGTTACGTTTTCATTTATGCGCGTAATATAATTATTATCCTAATTATAGGTATTGTTATTGTTATAATTTTACTGTTAAAACTTGTTAAAATAGTAATGTTTTGCATAACCTAAATATTAAAGAATAATGTAGCAAAACAGAAAATATTCCAAACGGATATCCACCTTTTATGTTGTTGATATTTTGGATGACGGTAGATAGAAACGTCAAAGTTGTTCTGTTCACGACTATAAAACGGGGAGCTCCTTGTGGCGGGGATCACCCCGACAAGAGCGTCGCTTTTGACGACAAGGACAAGGCTGAATGCTTGGCCGACAGCCTAGAGGCACAATGCTCCCCCAGCTCCCAGCCAGTAGACCCAGCTCACCTCGCTAAGGTGGACGCTGAAGTCGAACGCCGAACCTCCCTCCCTCCCGTTGAGGACCCAAGTGATCCCCTGCCCCCTGTCACTCCAGACGAGGTGGAGGGAATTATCAAGGGACTCAAACATCGAAAAGCCCCTGGCTCAGACGGAATTACCAATAAGGTATTCAAACTCCTATCCCCAGCCCTCATAGTTCTAATGACAGCTATCTTCAATAGCGCCATGTCAAACAACATGTTCCCACAGTCGTGGAAAAAAGCCACTGTCATCGGCATTCCGAAACCGGGCAAGCCCAAGTCTGCCCCAAGCAGCTACCGCCCCATCAGTCTCCTCAATGTCCTAGGCAAAATCTATGAGAGGCTTATTTATAAGCGTCTCAAAGACTACGCCGAAGCAAAGAGCCTAATCCCGAAAGAACAGTTTGGATTTAGACCCCAACACTCTTGCGTCCAACAAGTGCATCGCATAGTCGAGCACATCAGCGCCCGCTTTCAGCGAGGCATGCTGACCGGTGCCTTGTTCTTCGATATTGCAAAGGCGTTTGACAAGGTCTGGCACAACGGGCTGATATACAAGCTATACCAGCTCGGGGTGCCGGATCGTCTCGTGCTCATCCTCCGAGACTTTCTGTCGAACCGCACCTTTCAATACCGCATCGAGGGTGCCCTCTCCAGCCCTCACCCGATCCGCGCCGGCGTCCCACAGGGCTCGGTAATATCCCCACTAGCCTTCACGCTTTACACTAGCGACATCCCAAAGAGTGACGCAGCCCAGCTAGCCCTTTTTGCTGACGACACGGCCATCTTCTACTCTGGCAGGAGTCCCACCCGTATTGCCCGCAATCTCCAAAACTCCGCAAGAGCCTTAGGCGATTGGTTCCGGAGATGGAGAATAGAAGTCAACCCCGACAAGAGCCAGGCGGTAATGTTCTCCAGACCCAACCACCGCCTCCCTCCTACTCCAAATCCGATCACCATGTTTGACAAGCCGATCCCCTGGGAGAAGCAAGCCAAATACTTGGGGGTCATCCTAGACCACCGCCTGTCCTTCGGAGAGCACATTAAAACGGTACGCTCGCGTGCCGCTTTCGCTCTTGGCAGGCTTCACTCCATGCTGAACGCGCGCAGCAAATTGTCACTTAAGTGCAAATTGCGTATCTACACCGCGTGCATTCGGCCAATCATGACCTACGCGTGCCCTGTGTTCGCGCACGTCAAACCCCACCGCCTCCATAAGATGCAGACCCTCCAAAACCGATTTCTCCGAAAAGCCACGGGCGCCCCGTGGTACATTAGGAATAACCAACTGCATGTTGATCTCAAGATCCCAACTATCCAACAAATCATGAAACGCCTCACAAAGAGCTTCTTCGAAAGGGCTGAAAAACACCCCAACCCCCTAGTTTCTTCAGCCGCCCAGTACGTCCCCTCAAAAATCTCTAAGATTCGCCGTCCCAGGCATACCCTCCTCACACCCGACGACCCTATCACCCTTCTCCAAGAAAGCTGTAGGGAAACCACCACTGTCAGACGAAAGAACAGATACAAACCGCGAAACCGGCCGCGCCGCAGAGGCCCTCCGCGACGTCCCTGTAATATCACCGCCCGACCCTTGCTCGACAAGCCAGCCCGCGACGCTGAGCAAGTAGCTTTAAATTCCCCAAATAATAACCAGACCCAGCCTGACCATTGCTGCCCTCCCCCCAATGACTCACTAAGCCGAGGCCCGAACCCCACAGGGGGTGCCCTTAGTGGAGCTCATTTAAATATCCTTAGTTTGTAAGCCCTGGCTGGGGGCCTTAAAGTAATTTTCGGCCACCACAGGATAGTCCGGTTAAGCAGTAAGGCAACCTTAGCGAGTTGCATCTGCGAGTGGTCAGATCAAAAAAAAAAAAAAAAAAAAAATGGCGGGGATCATTCTTGTTCGAGACATCGACCAGAACGGAGCTCCGGCCTACAGTCAGTTGATTAGTACTAGTGACGTTATTATGTGGAATAGATCGAACAGATGTCATGTAAGTTAATTGATATTATTATCCTGATTATTACTGATAACTATGGTTTCTGTAAATGTAACAATATGGCCAATAATGCCAATGTTTTAAAGTGTATAATGGAATATTCCTAGCTATTGTTATTATGTTGCTATTATTCTGAGTTCTCTTATCCAATATAATAATGGTATAATTAATTGTTTGTAAAATAATGATAATTTATGGCAATATAAGAAATTTGTCGATAGAATACTTTAATACTGTTTCCATGGAGTTTCTTGTCCTTCTTTCCCTACATACCATATTCATAGTTACTTTTACACATATTAAATAACTACGAGTAGTAACCATTCTGATATTCAAAGCTTTATATTTGGGTAATATATGTATACATATAGACTTTTATAGATAGATTATACTTCATCGTCTAACACGCGTATCAAATCCGTAGACCAGACTAAAGTTGGCGAGCAGATCTAGAAACTATTCAGATCATGTATTTCCAAATTAATTACAATAACATAAAACTTTAAAAAAAGATGAAAGAGTTAACGTATTTTCGAGTTAGAAATATCACGCTGCGCTCCATAACTCAAGTAGTGGATGTTGGAGAAAAAACAGCCAGGCTGAAGTGGGAGTTGGCCGGACACGTCACACGAATGCACCCGGAGAGATATGGGCAAGGATCGTCACTCTCTGAACGCCTCAGGCAGGACACCGCCGTCGAGGAAGACCAAGGCGAAGGTGGTGTGACGATCTTTTATCATTTGCAGGGCCAATATGTTCAGGGATCGCACCAGACAGGGAGGTTTGGATGAAAAAAGGGAAGGCCTTTTCCCGGCAGTGGGACACAAGGCTAACAAAAAAAACACTCCAGGAGTGCCGACAGAAGTGAAAACAAAACACAAACAGAATACTTTGCCATCACTTACTGACATATCGGATATATATACATTAAAACCGAGTACATCCAGAGGACAGCCGAACACATCCGAAGCGGTGTCGGTTACGGTAACAGTGGCGCGAATACAATGGTTTTTTCCCATCTCAAAAAATGTCCAACGCACCTAAAGAAGTTTTCACTTCAAAAACATAAAACTGTAAATGGTCTCTATAATTTCTCGGTGTTGACTTTTTGAGCAACTATTCTATTTATCAAACTGTACTTTTTAAAACAATATCAAAACTTAACCCCACCAATATTTTGTCTAAACCACGCCTCTAAATTAAAGCCAATACACACAGTCACCCAAACAGACAGCCCACTAATCAATACCCCGCTTTACTCTTAAACAAACTGTTCCAGGTCACTTGTTCCGCATTTGCGAACCCTTGATTGTCTTTAAATAAGTTCAATATGTTCGTATGTAAAGTGGGGAAGAAATGAATTGGTTGGTTTTGGGTTAACCCTTCATTATTAAAGGTCTTGAGAAGGTTACTGGTAAGGCATATTAATGTCCATCTACTTTTCCCATAGATACCTACCAAACTCGAACTCAAAGCATTTAATCCAATTAAACCATTTACAGGCACTTTTCAATTGTCAAGAAGTCGGTCAATCAGAAAATATGAAGCTAGTTGCCCATTTCAAAGCATAGGTACCTTTATAACGTTATTGAAAATGATCATCTAAAACTATTTCTTTTCAAAGTAATTTTAAAATGATTCGGTTGCGAATTGATAAGTACTTAAGTAAGTACATCAATTACTCTTATATTTCTTTAACCAAAACCCACATGTCAGCAACCATGACTTCTCGAAATTGTCTATGGTTTAGTGATAGCGGTAGTATGAATTATTTAAGTTCAAATGTTATCGACGTTACAATTATTATAATAATTATAAATGAAATCAAAACTCATTTATTCAAGCTAGGCCGAGCTTCAGCACTTAAACGTCAAAATTACATAAGACAGGTCCCCAAAACGCCCGCCCTTCATAACTTCCTAGTGCCTTAGCTGGGAAGAACAAGTGTCGCAACAAACTCCCCAGCAGTACAGCCGTCTGTTGTGTTGTTGTTGTTGTAGTTAAAATAACTAGGTAGTTAGTACAGTTGAGTGTTTCTAGAATGGTCGTCGCATGATCTGACCAAGATTATAATATGTCTGGACTTTAAAAGAGACGGTGACCTGTAAGTTTGTTTCGTCCATTCTTCTGAGTTGTCAGATAAGAAAAAACCGAACTCATCTAGTTTTAAAACATGATTATTTCTGACGTGGCAAAGTGTATCTATAAACCTACTTAGAGCTCATTTTGGCTTGGAATAAAATTGAGTACTGAGAGTTCTAGTATGGAAAAACTGTCAAAAATTCAAAAATTATTCTCAGGATAAGACTTATTTTAGGTATAAAAGTTTGGTGGAATGCGCCCTTACAGAAATAAAATCATTTATCCTTTAGCAATTAGCACGACTGCAACGTTCGTAATTTTCACAAAAACCAACCGCTAATCTTCGCAGAGAAAAGTGTTGCTGCACCCTACAAATATAAAGTTCGAAAACTTTGTTTTTGCCATTAGATACTTAGGTATTTAGATTTAGTTAACAACAAGAGTTTTCGAAGAACTATTTAGTTTTAATTTCATCATTTTGTATTTATTGATCAAAGTGGTAGACAAAACTTATTTATCTTGCTACTTAATGATTTTCTAGGAAAATACAATTTTTAGTGATACTTTTGACATAACGAAATTACAATTTAAGTTGAAAGGTGCGACAAAACAAAACTTCGTAAACACATAATCATTTGTACATTAATTTGTTATTTAATGACTCATCAATTCCCTTTTAACATGGAACTTAAAACATACTAAACCTAAAATGTGGTTTATAAACGTCGGTCAACCCCATTGGGAATACAGTCATGTTGTCTACAAACATTTTAAAATTCCATCACAGCACTCTCCAAGCATAATCAAATACATCATCAGAAAGTCGAAATTACATTTTGCAAATCCCATAATGAGATACCGTCCATACCTTTGCAAAATATACAGCCGTAATCCTTCGTTCACCGACCCACCTGAACGCGACTGAAACCTTCAAGAACCCCAAAATGGATTAAGATAGATCCCTCTAATCAAATTACGCCTAACAAGAGCTTTCCTGTTTTTTAATCTCCATCACGACCGAGTCGATTAGAAAGGGGGCGTGGAAGATAACGGGTATTGCTACCGAGGGGATCATTCAGTAATCAGGGGTTGAAACAAGTGAATGTTTAAGTATACTTTTGGTAATGAATTTGAATATTGTTTCGAGATATTGTATTGGTAGGAAAGTTCTGATTTGTACATAACGGTGTAGGATAGCCTTCACCAAAAGTGGTCATCATATGGGAAACCAAAACGGGAACCCACCCAATACGCACACGCGTATGGGTGGGTTCCCGTTTTGGTACCTGTAAAGAAGAATAGGGTAATATCCTCCAGTTGGTACGAGGACTTAAACTTAAACGGTGACTTGATTACAGTGGACTGTACTGTGTGTGTTCAACAATGAGAAAACAAACTGTAAACAATAGTGATTCAGCTTAAATATCATCAGGATTGTGCCGGAATACATCAGTTCGTCGTAGACGTAACGGTACGATCCTCTCTGCCATGCGAAGACCCGCCTCTCTGCTAGAGTTACTGTCAGAAGCCAGTGTCACTCTTAACCAGCCTTTTCGGTGATACCAGTAATAAAACGAGGCGCGCCACTTGCTGCGCCGTCATATATATTTTACTACGAATGGATGATTTGTTACAATTTTGATGTACAGACGCCAGCACTTCAAGCTACCCGAAACTGTCAAATTTTCCCAATCAACTTTGAACCAAATGCTTTAGCGAAAAATTTGAAAATCTATTAAAGACATTTGACAGATTGTAGTAGCTTAATGTGCTGGCCTCTGTACATTACAACGTATTATATTATATTGTAAATTGCAGTGTTACGAGTTGTAAAATTAGGATAAACTTTAACGGAGCTGACTTTTTTTATCCTAAATCAAATCCTAACTAATTACTTGTGTTTTTATTATGTCATCTTAGAAAAAAAAACTGAACCTCAACGTAAGAATGTTGTAAGTACGCAGGTTTGACTCCGGTACCTGTTATCAAAATCTTTTCGGTTGCTAAACTTTTCAGTAGGTACAGACGCCAGCACATCAAGGTACCCGAAACTGTAAAATTTTCCTAATCAACTTTAAACCTTATACTTTAGCGGTAAAGTTGAAAATCTGTTAAATATATTTGACAGATTGTAGCAGCTTGATGTGCTGGCGTCTGTACGTCAGAAAAGTTTAAAGACAGATATACATACAAAGACGCTTCACACTTCTCATAGTAATCGTATTAACACAAGAAACGTTGCAGAACAACACACGTTATTCCACACAAATACAATTATGGTCTGCTCTCAGACGGAGATTAGCGGTTAGCTGGTTAGATTAGCTACGATACGAGGTTCCACCTCAATGTGTGTGCTTAATTACTTACTGCACGCCAAGTTTCTCACAGGACAGGCAGCCGACGGCTACAAAATTTACCGTATTTACATAATAAATGTTCAAGAGCATGCGAAAATAAAATCAATCAAAAGTTTTTGATTCGGTCACTGTTATTTTTAGAATGATATAGAGTATTTTGGTCTTATTTTCTTGTAGAGGTTGGGTTTTCTAAGAGAGCGGCCGTATAACATAGATATCCGTGATCTTCAACCTCATTACTTAGCAGATTGACGAATTGGACTCAATTAATGAGGAGCTATCTTTTCCTCAATAAGATTATCCTTTGAACAACTCCGTACTCGTTGCCAACGATACCCATATCAGGTGCCAGCTTAAATCTCTCCGAATTATCACTCTAATTATCCTCATTATTAAAACAAACAAGTAAAAGGCGGCGGCTTCTTTAACTCGAGACAGCAAAACGTAACAACGGTATCGAATAAAACATCAAATCATTTTCTCCCGACGTATTCCTTCAAATACAACTATTTCCTTATTCATCAGAAACAGCGTTTTCCACTCAGTATTAGACCCTCCTATATACCTATTATAATAGCACCCGCGATTTCACCCGCATAAGTCTCTATCCTGTGGGAATACTGAGATAAAAACTATCCTATGTCCTTTCTCGGGTCCAAACTATATCTATACCAAATTTTCATCTAAATCGGTTCAGCGGTTTAAGCGTAAAGAGGTAACAGGCAGACAGACACACTTTCGCATTTATAATATTAGTATGGATTTATCACAGAGCACGGAAACCGCAGTGCCGGCAAAGCCTACAGACGGCAGTAATACATACAAATAAATATAATTTTTGGCTATCTGTCTGTCTGTTTGTTCCGGCTAATCTCCGAAATGGCTGGAGTTTTTATCGACATACCACGCGGTTGAAGCCGCAGGTGGAAGCTCGTCTACGCAATAGTTATTTTTTATAACTGAACATGACCAGACAGCTGTGCTGTTGGGGAGTTTGTTGCGCCTACTTTCTAGTGAAAGCACTAGAAAGTGGTGTTTTGGTGGACTCTTATGTAATGTTGACTTTCGAAAAGTGCTTATTTTCAGCCTGATTTGAATAAATTACTTTTGATCTGATTGAAATAAAATTCGTGGCGCCGAAAGTGCGTTGAGCACACAACTTCTGCCGCGGACACCATTTAAAGCTGTCATTTGTGTCGTAGTGCGAGTAAACGCTGCCATTGCGGTCTCTACCAGTAGCCCCCGAGACGTCTTCGTGTTCTGTGATATTTACCCATTTAAGTGGGTGTTACGATTTTCTATGTTGGCAACACTCTGGGGTACAACCTTATGGTGTTATTGCAATCAGTATATTGTACACTCTCTGTTACCTTCTCTTCGTATTTGTGTTGCCTGAGGGTACTCTCTGAGACGTTCAACCTTTTATTTATATCCTTCATTGGCTAGGAAAAAATATTGTGATACAAATATTCTGTTATGTGGCAAAGAAATAAATAAATACATTGGTTGTACTTACTTACCTACGCAGTAGAAAAAAAATGGAAATCCTGCTGAACTGCAAATATCTGTCTAACTTTTTTTTGACAGAGATTTAACCAAAGAAAGGAAAGTGAAGTTATAAAAATTATCTTATACTTAGTGATCACGGATATCTATGTTGAAGATGATATTATTATTAAATGTTTGCTAGAGGGATTGATGACGACAATTTATGGAACCTTTTTTTTTGGGTGGGAAATTATCAAATAACTTCTCCCGCTCTGGGTGGAGCGGGAAGGCGTGTCAGACTTTCACTGACTAAAATCCACCCGTGTTCCTTCAGTTGCGTGTGCCAGGGGCCACGGTAACTCTTTCGAACAGCCCGCGACACTGGCAGCAATTTGAGGAACCTTTTGTTACAGATTTATGTAAGTATAAGTAAGCTGTCATTCCACCTGAAGTTAGGGATTCACACTATTGACAGCTCACTTTAAGCTAACTTCACCTAAGTTTTCACGGTAAAATTTCTACAGAATAGATCAGCTGGTTGCAAATTTAGATGGATATTTGCATTAGCCGGGATTAATAACACAAAAAAAGTGGCACTCCGGGAGTACTGACAGAAGTGAAAACTTGAACAATTATGTGTCGTGTGTATTTTTTTAATCGTCATATAAACAAAACACAAACAGAATACTTTGCCATCACTCACTGGCATATCGGAAATATATTAAAACCGAGTACATCCCGAGGTGAGCCGAACACATCCGAATGTAGCGCGGTGTCGGTAACATTATCGCGAGTTCAATAGTTTTTTTCCATCTCAAAAAATGCCCCACGCGCCTAAAGAAGTGTTCACTTCAACAAGTCAATTTATTCGCACTACTATAAATACTTTTCTACCTTCGCTGTTGAAAGGGTTAACGTGTTTGCTTAATGTATTAAGATTTTTGGAGCTTTTTACAAAATACAGGATTATCCCATCAAAACAAATGGCCCCAGCGCGATTACATATGCAAAGAAAACATTCATGAAAATCCTTGAGGAAGATTTTGTACTAAACATGAGTATGTATCAAACAGAGACGAAGCTTTATACAATTGTGCTATTTTGACACATAGAAGATGATTGCATGACGTAGAAAATATTGTTTACGCGACTCATACGAGAAGCTCATCATCCTTCTGCCTTTATAAATACCTACACGCTTCTGGAAGTGTCTGATATCCTAGGTGAAAATGATCCACTCGTTAAGGCCGCTTCCCAATCGAAATGTACATATGGTGAAACATCATGCACTCACTGCTGTGCAACGTAGTAATCATCATCTGCCTCGCCTTTTCCCAATATTGCGGTCGGCTTCCAGTCTAACCCGATGCAGCTGAATACCTGTATTTTACATGGAGCGACTGCCTATCTGACCTCCACAACCCAGTTACTGGGTAATACTATACCCCTTGGTAAGACTAGTTGTCAGACTTTCGGGCTTCTGCCGACCCGAAACGACTGTCAAAGATCCACGAATGACAGCCGAGAACAACAGCTTAACGTGCTTTCCGAGGCACGGAGGGGTCTTGGTATGTAAAGATGGTCACCCAACCACGGACAGTTTTAGCACATTGCTTTGGATAGGATAGATTTTCTTTTGACTATAGATACAGAAATTAGAGATACTTTGTCGACATACTCGTAGATAGTATTTAGTAGTAGGTGGTAGTTTAAGAATTGAGAGAACCTGGGCTGCAAAAGCGAACGGGACGAGTTAAATACATTTAGCACCCTACCTCGATTTGGTTCTTTTGGCCATTCATAGTATTAGCCAAATTTTTTTCGCGCTGTCTTTATCTTTTTAGCAGTATATGTTATCCTGATATGAAATCCTTTCGGCAACTCTAGACCGCTGCATTGTTGGCATAGTAGACATCTGTGCCTTAGTACGAACTGACTGCATCACTTTAATCCTTAGTAGTTACGCCACTGCTGCTGAAGATATAGTAGGTACTTCTTTAGTGTTCCTCATTGAAGCAATGTCTTGATAGATATGCATTGAGGCCAGTCCATCCAGACGGTTCGATTTTATTTTACTTAAACCATCTTGGGGGGGGGGGGGGGGGGAGGGGGACGTTTGCCCGCGGTGGGTGATGGGCATAATGCATAGATGTTAAAATTTTGCCTGCACAACTAACCCTACAATGTCAACTGATTGTATGAAATTTGATCTCTGTTACATATATTACTCTGTTACTCTGTGTGCCAGCTCACCGTAACAGATTTCTTTTTTTTCGATTTGTTATCGCAATGTTTCTTCCACGGCATCCACGCATTTTGTTCTATTTTATAGTTTTGAGTTTTATGTTTGTTTGGAGCGAGGCGAGATGTAAATCTTAAAGTTGTAAATCAATCGATAGAAATAATTCATTCCTCGCTATTTTGATTTCGGAGTATTTTTACGATAAATGCGTTAGATTTTTCATTTAAGTGCTTTGAAACGATTTTTTTGTTTGTGTTATATGAAATATGAGTTATATTTCCCTATGGTCTTCAATCAATCAACTCAGCCTATTGCAGTTCCCTGCTGGACATAGGCCTCTCCCTGGCTGCGCTACAACACCCTGTTCTCCGCATCCAGTCCATCCCAGCCACCTTCTTTAGGTCGTCCGTCCATCTAGCTGGGGGCGTCCCACTCTACGCTTGCCTTACGCGGTCTCCCCTCCAAAATTCGTCTGCTACACAGGCAATCCGTCCTTCGACAAACATGGCCAGCCCACTGCCACTTCAGTTTTCTTACTCTGCAAGCTATGTCGGTAACTCCGGTTCCTTTCCGGATAATTTAATTCCTGAGTTTATCCTATGGTCTTAGGCTGACTGTATCAAGTAGTAACCAAATCTTAGGTTAGGTAGGTAAGTTGGTGTTAATATGTAGTTCAACTTAATTTAGTAACGTCAACTGCCAGTCTGAATATTGCAGCACTACCACACTTCCACCTTATTAATAAACGTTGTATAGCGTCTGTATAGTTACACAACGTTTTGTCTTCTTCTTTCGAAAGTCAAATTACTGACGACTGAAAGAGAGAAATCGGCGTATAACTATTCATCAAGATAGGCTATACGCTACGATACGATAGGTATACGCTTATTAGGGGTTATAAACAATATTGTTTTTACTCTACTTATTCTCCAAACGAGACTGGTATATCGGTCTGTTTGATTACTGTATATAAGTAGTACTGAAGTTTCTCCTAAGATAGGTACTTATAATGTGTGTTGTGTCCAAGTGTCACCAAATAGGTTGACAAATGTTTCCCAAATCACATTTGTTCAGCTTTATAGTGCTTTTGACATTTTACGATAGTAAATGGCCGATCATAAACCGTTCAGGCCCAACCAACAGGTTTCCATAGAGATGGGCCATCAACAAACAACAAACGGAACTTTACAACGCTTGAATAGTAAACAAGCTAAAGGAGAATAGATAGAATGTTATTCGCACCTATATATCGAGCACTTTAAGGGGCTTAGAAGACCTAAACGCAAAAAACGCAAGTTACAACGCTACAATAAAAAAACTCAAAAAAATATATGATATTCTTCAGGATAAATGCGAGGAAGATAGTGTGTTGAAAACATAATACAACTTATTTGGTACGATAGAAAAAAATCATGAAGATACCTCTAAAAACTTTTTTTTTACAACAAAATTCATACTAATATACATACAATCATTATGATTTTTTGTCAGATTATTCTACAAGCAACATACTAAAACTATAGTGTTTTAGTATTTTTGTCCAAACACTAGATTTTTCGTAAATCGATAATTGCTTCATATTTTGCAATAAATTACCAGCGTTGTGGCATCGCGCATCTCTTTCTTTTCTATGCAGTCCGACAAAGACCGCGCTTTAGGTCATGTAGTCCTCTTAATTCTAAATTAGTACATTTTTACGTGAATTAAAAACAGCCGCACGGGTCGATATTCAAGGTCATCGCTAACGCAATCGCATCGGTCATCGCGGTTCATCGTTTGCCGCATCGGTCTGTGGATGGGTGACCATTCCTAACATACCGAGACCCCTCCGAGTCTCAGAAAGCATGTTAAGCAGTTAGTCCCGGCTGTCATTCGTAAATCTTTGGCAGTCTTTACGGGTAGTCAGAAGCCCGAAAGTCTGACAACCAGTCTTTTCAAGGGGTATCGTGTTACCCAGTTACGGGGTTGTGGAGGTTAGATAAGCAGTCGCTCCATGTAAGATACTGGTATTAAAGTGTATCCGGTTAGACTGGAAACCGACCCCAACATAGTTGAAAAAAGACTAGGCAGATTATGATATAACGCTGTCCCGATATCGAAGACCTAAAACACACAATATATTAAACACTAACAGTACGTAAACGAAATTCTTTAGAATCTTAAACAATGCATGTAAACGGCATCTAAATATTTCGGTAATTTACTCAGGTTTAAATACTAACAACTGTCATAATCCAAAAGTGTTAAAAATGTAAACACTCACCGTTATTTTTGGAAATATTCAATCATAATCCTGTTCATGAATAAGTCGAGAGGTTTAAAAGCCAGCCAAGCCTCCATAACGTTAATGTTAGGTTATATCGCTCAACACATCACAAAATTGAGTTTACTCTCAATGTTTCATTTTGGGTTAAGATTTTTATCAATTTCACTACAGTACTGCGAAAATGAACCATAGCTGTAACGAAGTAAAGTCGGTATTCGATTTCCTTGATACCTCTACCCGGGAGAACGCAACAGGTCGACTAAAATAAATATTGAGTGATTTTTGTTGGGAACTAAAACATAGGTAAGTACTTATAAACTTTTAAGAATAGAACGTTTTATTGAGAAGGTTTTGTATATAGAAATAAGATGTTTCTAGATTTTGCGGCTTACACAGAACAAAGACATTTAACATTCAATCAATCAACTCAACCTATCGCAGTCCACTGTTGGACATAGTCTTCTCCCATGCTGCACTACAACACCCTCTCCTCAGCCTTCCGCATCCAGTTGGTCCCAGCCACATTTTTGAGGTCTGTCCACACACTACGCTTTCCAATACGCGGTCCCCACACCAGGATTGGTCTGCTCCACCGGCCATCGGTCCTTCGACAAACATGGCCACCCCACTGCCACTTCGTTTTTCCGGATAACTTCGAACAACACAACACATAATATTGTCGTTGGTATAAGTAACAGAGGAAAATATAACAACATATCAAGTTTATTTCCCGAGGGGATACACCTAGTGTATGTAAGCAACACAAACATATTTCGCACGTTCGTAATGAGATACCAAAAAGGCGTTATGTATACGATAATAGAAAATCTACACAACAAGGTGTGTGTTGAATCTGATCAAATTCTATAACACCTCATAAATATTTATCCCAATCGATGGAGGAATGCCTCAACACCGAAGCCGGCATTCTTCACATTAATTTCACTTAGGGCTGATTTTCAATCGACAGATCATTTTTTATTCGTGGAATAAAATTGACGTCTGATAGATTTTGTATGGAAGAACTGTCAAAAATTCAATATTATTCCCCGGATAAAATTATCTGACGTTGGAAAAATCAGCCTTTAGGATAATTTAGTTTTTAAAAACACTTGTTCTGCCTGCAACTCTTTTGTTAAACTGAAGTATGTATGGGCTTGTGCCGCTACGTATATAAGGTGCTATAAAAATATCTGCCACGGCTTCAATGGGAGACAGTATTGTGTATATAGATTACAATAGTAAAGATACATTATTGATCTTTGATCTTATGTCATAAATTTTTTCATACAAAAAATTGTGCGTACTTATAAATTTGAATTGATTTAGTTGCATGAAAACGTCTCATAGTAATTAGGTGTTGCCGCACCGTCATTTCATTTCGCAAAATGTGACGAAGCGACACATCGCGCGTAGTTTGTGAACCACGTTATGCAGAATAGAGTTAATATTTATTTAATTACTTTATTTTCTCAAATTGATTTAACTATTCCGGGGTACAAAATTTCTTCACTAGTGTAATCTATGTACAAAATACTGTCTCCCATTGAAGCCGTGGAAGATATTTTTATAGCACCTTATATAATGTTCACAGTCTATAATGTTCCTGCTCACTGCTGGGACCTGTGTCCCAGCAGTGAGTTGACCGCAATTCACCACGCGGGCCAGGTACATCAAGTTCATCAAGTGTACCTATAGATGATATACATATAATAATATGTTACATGATTAAATATAAAAAAAATATTAGTATACCTACGCGAGCCAATACATAGTAAATTGAGCCAACAAACAAAATAAAACGATAAACATCAAGTTCGTTAATCTTTCTATTTGTTTGATTTCGGTAATTTGGTTGCGTGACTGACTGACACAACACAGCTAACCATTGGAGATTTTTAAATTAACATTTACTGTGAATGAATACGTTGGCTTCGGTCCAACAGTTTCAGCTTGATAAGCTTAGGAAGTTGTCCAAAATAGTATGTAAGGAGTTCATCAATACCCACATAGGTACGGTCACCAAAGGAGTTAAGTAGGTAACCAGGGTAGTCGGATATAGTTGAAGTTTAATAAGAAACCGATTGATGTCTTCGAATGAAATTAAATTTGATAAATGAATTAATATTAATATTAAAATTAATTTAATACAATTTTATTCGAAAACATCCATCGGTTTCTTATTAAACTTCAACTATATCCGACGACCCTGGTTACGTATCTCTTTTGGTGTTTGTATATGTATAGTGAAAAATGAAGTCGATTGACACTATTGAGCTTATTGCTATCCCTACGTGTGCTTAAGTCTTAAGGGTACGCTATTAGATCTTATTTTGCCAATGTTCGGTATTTATTTAGGCAGCTAAATGTATTAAAGTCTTTGGACGTTCTCAGTCAAATATTTTTCCTCCAGTAAAAAAATGTTTGTGTGGTTTGGATGTGGATAAAATAGTCGTGACATTATTTTGGTTTTTGATTTTAATTATGACTAGGATTAGACGTTGCTTATTAATTGAAAACATAACTTTACAAATAGTGTAAGATATAATGACAATTCCCCTACAAATATTTTTTGCCACCTTTCTTCCACCACGGGTATCTCAAAATGTGTTTAAGTTATTGTAAGAATCCCTGCGGGTCATAAGGGCAAACAATGGGTTTCTTTTGAGTCTGTTGTATGTAACAATGTAAAGGAATTTGCCATTATATCGTTGATTAGCACCCCGCGGTTTCACCTGAATAAATCTCGATCCCGTGGTAATACCGAGGTGCTTGTTTTTATTGCATGATGTGGTCTCCTAAAATTGAGGGAGCAAATAGATTTTTGTTCTTGTCCTTTATAATGTAGCATGTAAGGTGTATTCTTTGTTGGAGATCCTAATAAAATAAAATAAAAAAGTATCCTATTTCCTAATTCAGATTATGGTCTACCCATGTGCCAAATTTCATCCATCCGTGAAATCGTATCAAACTATAAATAATCAAACATTTTCCCTATATAATTTTAGTTTAGATTATAGCGGTACTCTTGATGGCAACATTTCACATAACTATTTTTTATTTTATTTTATTTGGGAAACAAACAGATGCAACAACAAACATAAGTATACAATTAGTTCAACACAATCCAGAAACAGTTTCCATAGATTACTATAGAAGTAAATTATAATTTACCTAAGTGTAACATCAACCAGAAGTTCACACCGCTTAAGTTTACAAAATTTACAATTTAATATTATATAACATTATTATTATTTAAAATTCGAAGCCAAAATATTTCTTATACAAAATTTGAATTTTCAAATTTGAACTATCTATACGTTTTCGTGAAGATGATCCTTTTGAACTTGACAAATACAATCTACCACATCTTTAGTATGGGACAAGACTATTATTAGCTCCCATAATAGCTTGCCAAGGTTGCCGAGGAACATTTATATCATAAAGTGTAGAATGCATGAACAGAATGCCTTCAACGCGTTGAGTGTCGGCTTGCGGACGCCGACACGTGCCAACCGGTGTCGCATCTTATATAGATTGCTTGCAAATAAGTTATTAATCTACGTCCATGCAGAATACTAACGCTATATTATATTGTATCATGTTTCGAAGCTTAACGTTCCTACTGCATCCTCATTTGGATTAAAGGGAAGTTGACAACAACTACACATTGACCATTGCTAACTGTTTAGTGGAGAAGATTTAACATATTTACTGTATTCTGATTTTACTGTATTCTCCGAAGGATTAGGCAGTGGTGCTTCTTAGCCACAAATGATTAAAAATAACGCTTATCTCCTATAATTACACGAAAGATTAGGCACTCAGGCTGGCTTTTTGACGAATATAATATTAATATAATATTAATTTTAGGGTAAAACAAGACTATTGATCAATAATAAAGCCAAAGCCTCTTCAGTAATTGAATTACAAATTGATCTTATTTACACACGTTAGTTAATTATTTGCAATTATGACGGTAGATGTCTTTAATTAATGCTATTATACTTGCTAATGTTTCGGCTTACTTGACTTAGTAACAATTGTACAATTAGTTTCCAGAGTACTGGATGTAACAATGTTTGCATACGTATACAGGGTCCCATTAAAATAGATCAACAAATTTGAACACAGCTCACACTACGTCTAACCAAACATATCCAAGCACCAAAAAACAATGATTAAAGTGATTTTATTTTGACCTAAAATAATAAATTGCAGGCACACTAGTGTATTTTTGTTTGCTGATTATTTTTCTTTTAAGTATCTAATACGTTTTTCTTATATATTTTTTGTCCATCTTCCTTATTTTGGTGGTCTGAATGAATTCTAAAAGTTTGTCCATCTATTTTAATGGGACCCAAACATGAGTCATCATCATGAAGTCAACATTTGTGACGTCAGCAATGCTGACGTTACACTTTATAAAAACACCACGGTGATTCCTCCTTCGTCATACATTTTATAAATTAAATTCGTTTTTCGTGACTGTCTTGAAAAAAAGTCTGTTTTCTCAAATCGTAAGATCCGTGCCAAGCCGGAGCGGTCCTAGTAAAATTATAA
Source organism: Hydraecia micacea (assembly GCA_914767645.1). Taxonomy (NCBI): domain Eukaryota; kingdom Metazoa; phylum Arthropoda; class Insecta; order Lepidoptera; family Noctuidae; genus Hydraecia; species Hydraecia micacea. Next base: position 5,171,457 of record OU611779.1, on the reverse strand, counting down.
ATTGCAGTGATTGACGCGGATTTGTGAAATGTGACAACTAGGTACACTACGACCTCACCAGTCAATTTTATCAAACCAGCCAATAAAAAAGGCCAGCTACCCATATAAAAAATGAATTGAACAATATTCGAACATTTCGAAATGTTCACGTAAAGGAAAATGGCAACACAACAAAATCAAACTCGATGAGTGCACATTTCAAGTAGCTGCAGCGACGCTCAATAATTAGCTTGAACATCGCGACCGGCTTTCCTTTCGTGCAAATAGGGTTTTCAGGCAACAGAAACGAAAAATACATCTTGACACTTGCCGTAGTTTTATTAAGGAACGTGCAGCAACCCTGCAGTTTGAAGGGTTTTTGTTTTATGAAGGTATAGAGTGCGTCATGAAGTAGGTCAGCGACAGGACGTAAAAAATTGTGAAGAATATTTTGATCAAGTTTTGATTTGCATTTTGAAGGATGTTTCTCATCGGAAACCAGAGAGGAATGTTTGACATTGTTTTAGATTACATAACATAGAATCAGAAATGAAGGTGGCTGGGGCAGACTGGATGTGGAAGGCGGAAAATGGCCGTTTTGTAGCGCAGCCAGGGAGAGGCCTACTTATGTCCAGCAGTGAACTGCTATAGGCTGAGTTGATTGATTGAACATAGAAACAGCCACAAAGGAAAATAAAAAATGGTTAAATTCACAATTAGATTTAGAACAATAATACTAGCCTAGCAACACTTTATAGGTGAACAGCCGAATAATACGCTAAAGTAACAAATAATACCAGTGAGGATTTTAAAAGCTCATAACTCCATAGAAATAGAATAATAATTTGCAGAATACAAGCTCTTTGATGTTACAAAAATAAACTTATAAATTAAAATGTTGTATACATACTATGAATAAAAAAAAAAACAGAAATTGTATTCTATTCTATTTTAAAAAGTTCTTCCAATTTTTATATCATAACTTAACGTCACGCCAGTAATGCCCGAAGGGCATAGGCATCTATTATTATGTTAGATACATCTGTGCCTGTATTATAGTTCAAACTCCAGTACATCAAGCTACTAAAATCTGTCAAATTTCTTTAATAGATTCAAGGTTGATTGGGAAAATTTTACAGTTTCGGGTAGCTTGATGTTCTGGCATCTGTACAATTTAATACTCTCCCATTTTTTTCTACTCTAAACAAACGACAGTTACAACGTGCTGAAAAGCTTAGAAATATAGTTCGAGAGCTTCGCGTGTACGTGCTGTGTCAGCTTTCCTAATTGAATACCATTTGTAAGTGTAATGCAGTTGGGAAAGATAATAATTCAGGTCATATGTTGAGTTGTCCACGGTTGGATTTGTTCTTGCTACTTGAATGCATACATACCGACTTGTTGTGACTAAAAAACTGTTGGAGACACTTGAAACTTGAACACACTGAAGTAAGTGGCTTGATAAAAATTGTGGTAGGTATTCGCGTGATTGCGTATTCTTTTGTTTTTACGCGTATGTCCACAAAAGAAGTCTGTTGTAATTTTTAACCAATGAAAAAACGGAGGAGGTTCTCAAGTCGACGCGTATACTTTTTTTTTTTTATGTGTGATCTGATCACGCATAACTTTTTACAGAGCAGTCCGATTTTGATAATTCTTTTTTTTAAACCTTTGTATGCTTAAACGTAGATCCACGCGAGACACAATGGCTTTTTAATTGTGTCTGTAATTACGGCATTCAACCGGTTAAGCTAATTAGTGGGTTAATTGTGTGTCCAATATTTATTGCGTTATTTATGTTGTTGAGCAGACGAATTTTGCAAACATGTGAAGCAATGGATTAGGAATTTCTTTCAAACGCTTCGGATTGAGATTGAAAGTGTGTTACGAAGGGTGCACAATAAATTAATAATATTATTATAGCTAGACACGACTGTGTTATTAGTATAGACTAGCAGTGCTCCACGGTTTCACCCGTATAAATATTGATCCCGTGGGAATATCGGGATAAAAAGTATCATATGTGTTATTTTGATGTATAACCTATATTACTGTACAGTTTCATCAAAATCCGTTCAGTAGTTTTTGCGTGAAAGAGTAACAAACATCCTCACAAACTTTCGCCTTTATAATATTAGTAGGAGTAGGATATTCTACCTTCACTAAAAATATTTCTTCTTGATCATTAAAAGCATGTGTCATGCATGTATGTTCTTGTATATAAATACCTACCTAATGCTGCTTGTAATATAGTTCACATTTCCATCAGTATTTTTGTGTTCGTTTCTATAGCAACAATCTATTCCTATGTCAATAAGTTCCATACAGATAAACTAGTAAGATATTGCAAATAAATAAAAATGTTATCAGTCCGAGTGCTGAGAGAACCCTATTCGTCTTCTACGGTTACCTAAGTAAAAGGATACGATGGAATGATATGATCAATCAACATGTAAAAGTTGTTTGGGGATCTACTAGGTAACTCTATTTCTTTTTGTCACTAAGTTTTCCGAAATTGGATTTCATGGGTTTGTTTTTGTGCGGAACCCTAATTTTTTTTCTAAAATAAAAGTTGTAGTATGCCAAAGTTATTCTTATAACATCAGCTATCTGCCAGAGAAAGTTCCGTGAAAATCGGTGCAGCCTTATCGGAGATTAGCCGGAACAAACAGACGGACAGAGAGACACAAATTGTTTTTTTTTTTTGTTATAAGTACCGTATATACTTTCATATGCATTTAGTAAAAAGCTGTTATTTTTTTATTTATTTGTAGAGATGGTATAATATAGACATCACGTCATAAATATAGTTTTTAAGAACTTAAGAGGAAATGCGGGTGGTCGTTTCTCCATAGAAACTCTCTCGCCTGTTTTCTTTCTGGAAAATGACCATAAAGCAATGATTTTTTACAAGATAATAAATATTAACTACTTTCATGTCCTTATGTTTTCCTTTTTGATGATACATTATTTTTATAAACACTAGAACCCTCAAAATACGCCGAATCTAATCGCTCTCAACAGAGACCTAGTGTACAAATTGGACAACTATTAATGAAAAAAGAAAAACAGAAGGACACAGTATTATATCCATCTTACTCAGTTTCTGAAATGTCTTTTAAATTGGTCTAATATTGGAGGAGGAATTAGGCGAGAGCCAAACCTCGAATTACGACTTTTTACTTAGAATTTTTCAAAAGTCTCTCCGACCGCATTTCCTCTTAATATTCACACACAATAAAGATTGATTGAATATCTTCTTCATAAACCTATGTTTCATACTATAAATCACAGCAATTTTTAATTCTTTGATATTCTCATACAAGCTCCGTAATAAACCAGTCAAAACGATACGATATGTTCCAGACGTGCTAGTTCAATCAAAGTGAATAAAAAAACGCATATCCAATACTGGGATGAAAAATAAAGCATGGGTTCTGTTCTGAACTGACGTTACGTTGTGTACAGTCAAACGCATGCTAGTGGTTATACTTGCAATACGAATATCACCCTTAGTTATTACTCCGTCATGAAACATACCCACAAGAGGGGACGCTGCCAAATAGTTATCAAAGGACACATTGAGTTTTGAAATGAGTTCAAATAGTTTTCTCGCTTTCACTCATACCTTTATGACAGTCTATTTCGTGAGAAAGAGACTACCGAGACCTAAAGAGACTAACGCCCGGTTACTGAAGTAAACGGCCGAAAAAAAATGGCGCAGTTTTATAACAACTTCAGCTTTGTAGTCGATCTTCTCTCATACTGTGTGACACACACTCATATTGTGTGACACTCACTCATACTGTGTGATAATCTCTTTCTAAAGCTTGATATATCATACCTATTGAGGTACTGATACATTTTTATATGAAAGCATGCTTATAAGTTTGCTTAAAACTAGTATGCTCTGCAGCTGTTCACATTAATTTGCTAGCAATAAACATGATAATTTTAAGCATACTTCTTTCTCTTAGGTTAGTTATACCAATTTTTCGACTTAATTGAAGTGAGCAGTAAAATCCCCTAACAACTTGCTTGCCCGTTTTCACCTAGTAAGGGTTGATTTTCGAAAAATGAACCCTATCAACCAAAGTATGCTTAAAAAACTAGCATGCTTATTGCTAGCAAATTAATATGAGCAGCTGCAGAACATACTAATTTTAAGCATGCTTGTAAGCATGCTTTTATGAGCATATAAGTCAGTAACTTTCCTGCCCGGGCAAGATATGTGAGGTTCCGCCCACTCGCTAGTTCAGAATAGTTCATTAGGTAGAGATATGGGGTTCGTTTGCTGTTAATTGAGATGTATGACAATATCGTCGCCGGTGACGCGTTCTGATTTATAAGTAGCTACTAAGGTTTTCTGGTCATGTTTTATGTGGTAACTGAAGAGCTTATTAGTGTGCTACATGAATAAACTGTGTAGAGTGTATTATACGCCAATTTTAACAAGAAGAAATTAAAATTTGTTGCATTTTTTTGTTAACAAACCTACCAGACTATATAATAGAGATGGATGTAGAACTCATCATCCGCCTAGCCTTTTCCCAACTATTTTGGCATCGGCTTTCAGTCTAACCAGATGCATCTGAATAGCAGTATTTTACATGGAGCGACTGCATATCTGACCTCCACAACCCAGTTACTCGGTAATACGATACTCCTTGGTAAGACTGGTTGTCAGACTTTCGGGCTTCTGACTACCCGTAACGACTGTCAAAGATGCACAAATGACAGCTGGGACCAACGGCTTAACGTGCTTTCCGTGGGCACGGAGGGGCTTGGTATGTAAAGATGGTCACACATCCACAGACCAACCGCGGCAAGCGTAGCTTAACCTGATAGATCGACCTGTGCGGCTGATATTAAAATAATATTTGTTTGAAACTGTGGTCAGGAATATGGTACTAGACAGATAAGAGTATTTTAATTGTTGTAACAAACGAACAGGACAAAAAGCACCGGAAAAATAAACAAATAATATTAGTTACAATTGGTGACATTATTTTGCTGAAAGCAATACCTACTTCAGAGTACGCTACATAGAATCATGTTATTATCTTTCGTTCCCAATTATAATGTGATATTTGAATTTCCCAATATCCAGTAGGTATTTTGGATTTCCCAATATCGCGTATGATTTTATAACGCAGTTTTTCCGAAAAATCCAGACTAGAGGCAGCAATTCAGTAATCCAAAATATTACCTAGACGAAATTCTGGGAATTATTTCGAACGCTAGAATGATTCAGATTTCGCTTCCCGATTTTCTAAATACGTCAGAGGAATTCGGGACGATTGAGCCATTTATGAGATTATTTCAACAAACAGACGGATAGATGAAAATTCCCAGAAACGCTGTTTATATTTAGTTCAGTATTAGTTTATTTTAAAATATATTTTTTTATAAAGCTAAAGTTTTGTTTCGTTTTAATATCATTTTTTTTTGCAGATTTAAAATTTTTATTTGTTAATCAATACAGGTACTTCAATGTTTTTACAATAAAATTCCAAAAAGCCCATTTTACGAAAATATAACCTAAAACGTTTTTTGTTTTAATCACAGATTTCAAACTACCTACCTAAATGAAGTAGAATTAATATTTCTTAATACAAAAAATCCTGTAGTTGATACCTAGCCAATCTCTTACAGAGCTCTGTCAAACATTTCGTCATAACACAAAACACTGAACGCGAGAAATGTATGCAATATTCAACATTTTTGACGAATGTGTACGCCGAATATTCCACTATCATGTACATTTTAAACTAGAGTTTACATCCGAGTATGTGCCATCGGCCTCGTATGATAATTTACATGTATATTGCCGAAGTTCCACCGCTGACGTTTTGACTGACGGGTTAACACACGATGTACGGGAATATTGCAGCGTCGGTTCGGATGCCTGAATAAAACCGACTAATACAAACAGCAATGGTTCCGCTGTCGGTTTGATTTCCATTTTGATTTGGCTTGTTACGTTGTAGCTGCGTGTTTTAACAGAGATTGAGGTGAATGGGTAACTGTAATTGTGGCGGGATATTTTTGGAAATAGCTAGGGAGGAATGCGCGATTTGCATTTTTTTTCTTACTGCTAGGCAAAGGTCAATCCACAGCTTCCCACTGTTCCCTGTATGCATAATTATACGAATAGGAGGACAAAACACAGTAAATTCCCGAGATTTAATATTCGGTAACTTACGTGTAAGTATCACAATACTGACAATGTAATTATGATAATGGAAGGTAGTAGTGGCGGCCCAGAGGTTGTAGGTCGCAGGTTCGAACCCAGACAGGCGCTTTACTTTGTGTAAATTATCATATCACCACTGCTCTCAAAACGGTGAAGGAAAAACATCGTGAGGAAACCGGCATGTCCTAGAACCAAAAATTCGAAGAGATGTGACATCTACCAACCCGCACTGTACCTGCGTGGTAGATTATAGCCCACTCCCTCTCGAAGAGAGGAGGCCTGTGTCCCAGCAGTGGGAACAAAATAGACTGATTATGAATTGTTAAGTTGTTATTAAACAAGCGCTCCAATCAAAACCGATTGATGATTTTTTCAAATACATCATCGTCTGCCTAGCTCATTCCCAACTACATTGGGGTAGGCTTCCAGTCTAACCGGATGCAACTGAATACCAATATTTTACATGTAACGACTACCTATCTGACAACCCAGTTACTCGGACGGTACATCGATACCTCTTGGTAAGACTGGTTGTCAGACTTTCAGGCTTCTGAGGACATGTACAGCCTGTCCAATATACACGAATTACAGCCGAGACCAACAACTGCACGTACTTTCTGAGACAAGGAGGTGTCTCGGTATGTAAAGATGGTTAGTAATCCACGGACCGACCGCGGCAAGCGGAGCTTAACCTGATCGATCGACCCGAGCGGCTGTAATTTTACTATATTTCGAATTCATCTTGCTAACAGTTTATCAGTAAATCATTCAACAGTAAAAACAAATACCAATCGTCAAAAACCCATCACCGTCATTTTCACTTTTACTGAACTCCAACCAATACAATAAAAAAGAATGATCAAAATCGGACTGCTCTGTAAAAAGTTATGCGTGATCATAAATTAAAAAAAAATATACGTGTCGACTTGATACTCGTAACTCCGTTTTTTCGTTGGTAAAAAAATCACAAATGCTTTATAAATCATTACGTTACCTAAGGTCCGACCGCGCTAAATTTACCAAAAATGTAAACAACAATGGCCGCTCGAAATTGAATAAAATCGATATAAAATCGATTACAAGAACATTTATTTTAAGTTATGTTTGTTTTCGTCTAAATCTCCGAGCTAACTAGACGAAAACAAACATTACTTAAAATCATTTTTATAAGTAATGTGTCAATTTCGAGCGGCCATTGTTGTTTACATCTTTGGCAAATTTAGCGCGGTCGGACCTTACATCCAAAGTATTTTTATTCCGTACATCTATGAAAGTGTGTAGGTGTTGTACGTCACGTCTTATCTAATCCCGGATCGCTCAGGAATGTGAAGGTAACTCAGAAATGCAACGCGGTATTCCAATCAACTTCAAACTTGAGATTATTATGATGAACCTATTTTGAAGGTGTAGGAGTCGTGAAGCATGATAAATTATTTGGTTATCTAAACAAATATTATAAAGAGAAAAGATTAGATTGTTTCTGTTGTTTCTTACGCTTTCACCCTAGAACGGCTGAACAGATTTGGATGAAATTGTGCACCAGGGTAGACCATGACCTGAATGAGGACATAGGACAGGTACTTTTTAATTTAATTTATATTAATTCAAGTTACAATGACTCATAGAGAACAATGCAAAACAAAAACCTTACAAGTTTACTCTCAACACTTCAATACAAAAATACTCTATACAGCTGTTTTGTAGGTACTATCCATCTAGCCGTCGATTTGCTTTGCACCTGAAAATATTCATCATCTTGCTGAGCATTGATCATCATGCTTGCTCAAAACGGGTTCTCAATTTAACGATGTCAGCAATGTCCAGGGTAAACTCAAGAAGTACATATGAATTGTAAGTACCAATGTGATATTTTCAATTCATCTGTACTATATTTATGTGTACTTTCAACAACATGTCGTACAAATCCGGGCAAGAGCCCGGATTTGGATCCGAGACACGAGCCTTCTCTGGGCTAACACGAGCGCAATCAGTAAATAGTTTGAACTATTCAGAGCAAAAGTCGTCTAACCGTAATAAAACGTCAAATAGAACAAAACTATGTGAAAATGAAAATAGTTTTCATAGTAATTCGTGTCTCAAATAAATTATTCTAAAACATACGATGCGTACATTAACATTATTTACTTGTGCTAGATAAGACACGTTATTAAGTGTTGGTGCGCAATAAATAGCGGTGTTACTTACATGTTTCATAGCGACTAAGATTTATTGTAATGTTGCCACTTCTAGCTCAAGTAGCGGTGTATGTAAATGTATTTAAACATTTTGTGAACGAGAACTACCTACTAGGAATGTGGGTTGTACGTAATACACATCAGGTACCTACCAAGTTATAGTAAGAAGTATTCCATCAAAAGTGCAATAAGTGGGCTTGGAACTCACATCTCCTCGTACGCTAACCTGATGGGTTAGCCGTTTCGTGGCCTAGCCATTAGGTTGTTCCCGCTACAAGGCATAGTAATTATATTAAATCAGTTTTTAACCCCCGACGCAAAAACGACGGGGTGTTATAAGTTTGACGTGTCTGAGGGTGTGTGTGCGTGCTTGAGGGTGTGTGTGTGTGTGTCTGTCTGTGGCATCGTAGCTCCCAAACGGCTGAACCGATTTTGATTATTTATTTTTGTTTTTCTCAACAACTTCGAAAGATGCTGTTAATTGTTTTCTCAAATTAACATGATCTCATCGAGGAATTGGGCCTCCTACGTAATAAGAAGCCAATGTTCATTAAGGTTGCACTAATCGACGGCTTGACCTCGTGACCTACCAACTAATTCGAGCCGGCTAATATGAATGCTATTCAGTTTATCTATTTATTAATTTAGTTTTTATTTATTTCATTGTTATTTATTTAGTGAAATAGACAGAAATGCGCGTAATATTTCATGAACAGACCTTTGGGCGACCTTTTGTATTGATATTATGAATAAACTACTGGGTGTAGTTATGAATAAAATATCTATCCCTGTACTGTAACAATTTTTCCAGTTTCACACTCCGGGATTTATTTGTTTACACCCAAAGAAGCAGTTTCGACGCTCATAACTTTTAAAACCAATTTTTCATTTTAATTCTGCGTCCGTTGTCCGTACATGGCTAGATAATGATAAGATAAGTAGATATAATTTTTAATGTATAGTGTCAAACTGTGAAGTAAACTCCACACGATGTTAATATGGAAGAATTACTGACTAGTGAAACCTTAAATAGAACTCCACACCGCTACTGAGAATATTTTCACATAAAAATATTTCATCACATTTCCTGACTTGTAAATCGTACCCAGGAACTCACACAGGAACCATGCTTGCGCTTCTGATGAAATACGAGTCAAATAAGACTTTGTTTATTTTATTATGTTTAATTTGTCCCCGTTAACAGGAACACCGTCTATGGGGACAGCAGGAATAAAATGTAATTATTTTTAATGAGTTCCATTGTCCCCATTAATAGGGACACCGTCAATGGGGACAACAGGAATAAATACACCGTCAATGGGGACAACAGGAATAAATTTTAATTGTTTTTATTGAGTTTCGCTGTCCCCATTAACAGGGATACCGTCAATGGGGACAACAGGAATACATTTTAATTATTTTTATTGAGTTCCGCTGTCCCCATTGACGCTGGCCTCATTCAATGGGGACAACGGAAATGTACCATACAAACTATGGCGTACCTTAATTAATTAATATTGATTTGCAGGTGATTAAGTGTTCAGCAAACGCCCTCAAGGGTATTTCCCATAATGACAGGTGAAGTTGTGTCTTAGTATGTTAATTTATTACATAGGTTAAACATTCTCGCCCTTCATGCTGACATAATTGTTTAGCAACCATTTATGACACATATGGGAATCTATGGAATCTATCCTGCCACAGCACAGGGTACAAAATGATTGAATAAGGTATTTTTAAAATACAATGGATGGACTGTGTGAAAGATTATATGGCTATAAGGGGGGTGGCTACCAAGACGATGACTTATAGAGAAGTATGAAAGAAAAGTACATGTTGCGCCGATCCCCAAATAAATTAGTATAAAGGCAAGAAAATGATGCAGAAGGTATTTTTAAAATCTTCCAACATTTTCCGTTTCGGCAGAGTTTCAGCTTGACGAATAAAATTAAATAAATAATAAATGCTTACCTTGCAACTTGTAGGAAACCGCACCATAGTGTAAATTTTTAAAACTAAAGTTTGAAAGAAAATCAAGTTTCTGTGAAAGTGTACTGCGACCGCATTTCGCGTAGCACGTCCTCGTAGCATGTCGTAGCGCGATCGTAGCCCGTAGCGCTCGTAGCACATAGTTGTTTTAGATTGTAACACGACAACTTTATTATGTTTACACGACGCGACGTGTAGATTAAAATCAAGTTTTATTAATTTTTATGTTCATGTAACAGAGTTGTATGTTGATTTAGTTTTTATTAGTGTTTTATGAATTTTTTGTATATTTCATTAACATTTATACGTGCTGATGGTTTTTTTTTACTGTGGAAAGTTTAAAACTATTTGTATCAGTGTTATCAATGAATTTATTCATTTATTTATTAAAGACTTTGTGTCGGTTGGTCTTTGTTTACAATACATACATACATAATCAGCCTATAATGTTTCCACTGCTGGGATACAGGCCTCCTCTCTGTGAGAGGGAGTGGGCCGTAATCCACCACGAGGGCCCAGTGCGGGTTGGTAGATGTCACATGTCCTCTAATTTTTGGTTCTAGAACATGCCGGTTTCCTCACGATGATGCTTAGTTACTTTGTTAAAAATGTATGAGTTACCTTATCCAATTGGTTTCCATATGTCTCAGTACATTTTTGAATGGAAATTCTTGAACGCGGCTTGCGGTAGGAGTAAACTGGTGGAAATATTCACGTAACGATGAAGTCCCCACTTTCTCTATCTAAACTAGACTAACTATGGCGATTCAAATTGTTTCGTCATGGGTGTCGTTTTCATGGTATTTGAGGGTGATAAAACAGATAGATGGCTCTGTATTAAATACTAGCAGCGCCCCGCGGTTTCACCCGCATAAGTGTCGATCCCGTGGGAATATGGGGATAAAAACTATCCTATTTCCTTTCCCGGAACTCAAACTATCTCTATACCAAATTTCATCTAAAACAGTTCAGTGGTTTAAGCGTGAAGAGGTAACAGACAGACAGACATACTTTCGCAATTATAATACTAGCAGCGCCCCGCGGTTTCACCCGCATAAGTTTCCCGTGGGAATATCGAGATAAAAACTATTCTATGTCCTTTCCCGGGAATTAAACTATCTCTATACCAAATTTCATCTAAGACGGTTCAGCGGTTTAAGCGTGAAGAGGTAACAGACAGACACTTTCGCATTTATAATATTAATATGGATGTGTATTAAATTCACAATTTCTCCTCCTTTATCTCTTTCTATATACGAGTGTGATTGCGTGCGAGTATTGCGTTATAATAAGGAACATTGTTCCTGACGTGATCTAGGGTTCCGCACCTCAAAAGGAAAAATGGAACCCTTATAAGATTACTTCGCTGTCCGTCTGTGTCAAGACTCTTTTTCTCAGGAACTCAGAGTTTTTTTTAAGTTGAAATTAATATCAAATACTCAGGGCTGTAATCCCTTGAAGCAGTGAAAAAATCAATCTTCTAAGTCGACGCAATTAAAAGATACGGGCGTTTATGTTCCGGAATCTAAACCGATAGGGTACTTTCCGTTGACCTAGAATCATGAAATTTGGCAAGAAGCAATGTCATGTAGCCATAAAGGAAAAAATCCGAAAACAGTAAATTTTTAGTTACATAGTACGGAACCCTCGGTGCGCGAGTCCGACTCGCACTTGACCGGTTTTTTTTAAGTGAACACTTCTTTAGGCGCGTTGGGGATTTTGGGAAAAAAACATGAATTCGCACCACTGTTACCGTAACCGACACCGCTTCAGACGTGTTCGGCTGTCCTCGGGATGTACTCGGTTTTAATGTTTTTCCGATATGTCCGTGAGTGATGGCAAAGCAAAGTTCTGTTTGCGTTTTGTTTATATGACGATACAAAAAATACACACATAATTGTTCAAGTTTTCACTTCTGTCGGCACTCCCGGAGTGTTTAATTAAACTTTCTTATGAATACATTCTAAAATTACTATTATGCTAACTCCACATATTGTTAGCTCGTCCCACTTCATTATAACAACCAGACACGAGACTTTCCTATCTCGCCACTAAATAATGAAACCGCGAAACTTTCATCTAAATAATGCGGGTAGTTCGAAAAGTTAGAACTGTTTACAAAAGAATGCTAGCTCACTGATAACAAGCCGTGATAGTACGGAGATTGTGACGTATTTAGGATTTAGTACATAAAGTTGGTAGCCTATGTTTGAGTTTGTGTTTAGGATAACAAGTCCTAATGTTTTGTTGTGGGTTGAAATGTTTTAGGAAACTTACTTAGTGGTAAAGCTTTTGTCACCTAAAGTAAGATGTTATCTTAATTTATTTTCTTAAAGTTTTTACTTGTACAAAGATATGGCCATACATTTTCAGTAGGTAGGCAGATTTTCAAATTGGCATTTTCTAGTGAGTAACGTAACGTAACATCACGCCTGTATTTTCGTAAAAGGTAAGGCAGAGATCAAATCAAATCAAAGTATTTATTTCAATTAAACCATGTACAGGCACTTTTGAATTGTCAAAATTAAATAGTCGGTCAGTTAGTCAGAAAATTGAAGCTAGTTGCCCATTCCAAAACGTAGATCTCTATGGAAAAGAACGGGCAAGAAACTCCATGGACACTCTTTTAAATCAAGATATTACAAAATCCTGGGTACATTATTCTTGATGATTCTATATGTGAGAACAATGTAAAAACAAAAACACAAATGAAGAAACAATTCAAAATATAAGATTAAAAATAAGCCTTGGCAGTTAAGAGATGACCAGTCATGACGCGTGGATCATCACCGCCCAGCTCAACCATTTTGTAGGGAACCGAGATGAACCTACACACACACATTTCGCCAGTTATGTTTCAGTCCCATGTAATAGGGGGAGAACAACCAGGCACACAGCCCACTCCCTCTAGAAGAAAGTAGACCTGTGTCCCAGGAGTGGAAACATGTTAGGTACGTTGATTATGTGTAACCGGGCATAAATCCAGACTCCAGAAGGCCAGTTCCCGTAATTAGTCAGCCGTTCAAAATTTAGTCGCAATCTCATCTCAGCGACAATCAATGCCAACAACTTACCAGAAATGTAGGGAAATTTGAGATATTTTTGACAGATTGGGACTGAGATCAGACTGTGAACGTTCTTAAAATTACAAGAATTGCCACTCTGGTTGCTACTGGGAAAGAACAATAACACCTTGCCCGACCTGGGACTCGAACCCAGAACCTCATCCCGATCTCAAGGCAGCAGTACTTGCAACCACTAGACCAACTAGTAATGATTAAAAAAACCTTTTCTTTTATTGTTCCACAGATGTGAACATTGAAGGAGACTGATTAACATAGTACACTGTCTGTTCGATAACTTAATTGCTATTATATCAATAGTACTAAAAATGTAACTTCTCTAACTGCGCTCATGTATGCGCTCGCAGTGAGCTCACCACTAAAGCTCAACAGAGTATAACTTCCCAATTAATAGCCAATCAGAGCACGGGCCTTTGGACTGTCGTTTGTCGCTTCAATTAATATTATTGGCAACTTGCACGGTCTGTTTTGTAGTCATACATTAGTCACCCGTTCGCTTGTCTGGTTGAAAGGTCAATTCGTTCTCAATGCTTATTTTAGAGCTTGCATCGAAAGTTCGTTATTCGAATATGATTCATCAGTTTATGAAGACCTGATAATGATTGTCGATCACGCTTTAACTACGATGTGCTTTTGATACGTGCTTACCCTTGGTGTGCATACATACGCATTGACGGCTATCGCCGACGCGCGTCGACGATTGCAGTTATCTCTGTCGTCGACGCGTGTCGCTCGTGTGTATCCACACTTACTAGTTGTCATTTTACCTCTACCAGACGTAGTATCAACATACCGATATGGAAAAAGCAGAAGTTACTAATTTTCTTTTAAACCGTGCCACTTTCTCTTTTCTTCTCTTCATTCAATTAAAGTAAAAACAAAATCTAACAGCAATAACAGTGTCACTTAGGGCTGATTTTTCAATCGCCAGATAACTTTTATTCGAGGAATAAAATTGACGTTTGACAGTTTTTGTATGAAATGACAGTCAAAATTATTCCTCGAATACAGTTGAATATATGTATGATTGAAAAATCAGCCCTTAGACAAAAAGAAATATAACTTAAACTTCATAGCACCACTTCAAAACAACCCTGTTTATTTTCCAAGATGCCGCTAATAGCAACAACTGTTGCACTTCCCTCAGTCGCTAGGAATAATATAATATATTTATAAAAACTTAAAATAGGAATAAAATAATGGACTAGCTTTCTTGCTAACAAAGGACAAAATCTACCCTTATAATAAAATAGTTACGAAGTTTAAACTGAACATGAAATATTTGTAAGTTTCATAAACTACTCATTCGAAGATGCAAAAAGTAGAGTATTCTCCTCGGGCATAAAGGTGTCTTCGTTTTGGGCGAGCTTGAATCCCTCGCTAGACTCAGGATTCCACCTGAATATTACACCCGTGACCTAATTAAGACACTGCTTTATCCCATAAGTGAATAATCTACTATTAGGTTAGGTTTGCATGATATTTAATTTGACATTAACGAGCAAGTGGTGTAAAAATATTTTATCCGTCCCTAAGGCTACAATAAAGATAACATCAAAGTATTATTATTTTATCTACAATCCTTTAATAACCCACTTCAAAACAACCCTCAGTATAATTTCCTGGTAGCCGCTAATATCAAACAACTGTTGCATTTCCAGTACTCGCTTGGGATCGAGTATAAAATAATGGCCTAGTTGTCTCGCTGACAATGGACAAAATATGAAATAAGACAAATGTATGTGACAATACTTACAAACTCATCTTGTATTAAGCCTTACATTTTTTTCGTCTATCTGCTTTTGTAGGCCAAAAATGTTGCCACTTCCATCAATATTGAATTTGATAATTCGTAACACTTGAACTTATACCTAACTATAGTTTAAAATAAAGATAATATAAGAGTACTACAGTCTTATCTTTTATCCTTTAATAACCCACTTCAAAACAACCCTCGGTATATTTTCCTGGTAGCCGCTAATAACAAACAACTGTTGCATTTCCAGTACTCGCTTGGGATCGAGTATAAAATAATGGACTAGTTGTCCTGCTAACAACGTGTGGGAACAACATTAATGGGCTATTTATTGCTTTGGTGGCTAGGGGTTTTATAGTTTCGTTTGAGAGGGAATGTATTCTCTTTATTGTTGACATAAGTTTTTTTGTTGGTGTTGGGAAAATCGAATAAAGATAGGTAGCAACTTAAATTCATACTTCAAGCATGTCTATATTTACTTACTTTTTTTTTTAATACAGTATTATGTCTGTCGGTTACTTTTTCGCGCCAGAACGGCTGAATGGATTTCGATGAAGTTTGACTCACAGATAGGGATCATTTTCGACGTCCACGCAGTTGAAGGTAACATAATAATATGTAAAGTCGACTAACCATGATTAAGTTATTTTAAAGAAAAATAATTTCGGTGATTCTCATCAGAGATAGATAGATCTCTGAAGTTTTATCTACACTACAACGATTTCCTTCACCGTTTTGAGAGCAGAGTTTTGAAATCGGCTACTTTTCTACTAAATATTGGTAGAATCCGAGTTTAAATATGAGACATGCAAACCAGCGCTGGGGATCTGTCTCACATCGGTGTCGGGTCGTAGCATTTTGCTGAGCGATGGCCGTCTTGCGTGGATGTGACGCATATTTTCCTACAACTTGTTCTTTTTTGTTTTGTGATGGATAATATTTTTGTGTTCACCAAAAATCTTAAGTTACATCTATGTATGCATTTCTAAAATATTGATCTTAAACCCGTTTAATTGTTTTACTATAATTAAACTACTCGGCCAACAAAATATGTTACATCAAACAAATTCCAAATTAACACCAAGATATAACACTTTTTTATTATAGTGCGCTGCAAATATTCTATTGTAACAATAACTATTTTATTCTTCCCCGAAAAATACTGATCGTGCACCAAATATTCCTGAATGTTACACAAAATTTTTAGTATGCATCCTAGTACCGTATACCCATTTAAAACGGTTTTGTACAACTTTAATGTTACTGAAATAATTATAATTGAAGAACAAATAATGCATTTCGTAAAACATTACTTCTAAGACTTATATTTATTTTACTGAAAATGGTTTTGGCGCGCTTGCGACGCGCATATGCTCTCTGTTGTGCGACGGAGACGGCGCGCGGCGGGCGGCGCGGTGGCGATGGCAGGCGGGGCGGTTCGGTTTTTTAAAAATTGTTAGGTTAGGTTAGGTTAAAACTGTGACCCCTACGCACGAGCCGAGCGAGCGAAGCGAGCGGTGCCGCGGCAGCGGCCGGCGAGTGCCAGAAACGACAGGATTATAATTATAGAAAAAAATTACTTTTACACAAAATATGGGCGCCAGAAACGACTTGCGCTAATAGAAAAAAAATGATTATTTTTAGTAGGCTACCTGGAACCGAACTAGTTAGAATAGGTTAATTATTTAAAAAAAAAATTGGCAACTTTTAAGTGTTTTGAGGTTAGGTTTACAAAAAATAGCTTTTCTCGGAAACGGTGACGATTTCGGGATTTTGAACTTCGGGATTTTAAACTTCGGTATTTTAAACTTTCGGGCAAATGAACTTTCGGGATTTTAAACTTTCGACCAAACAACCATTCGGCGTTTCAATTTTCGGGATTTCGTCCATCGGTATTTTAAAATTCGGGATTTTGATACGTACCCACTTGCGATCAGGCTGAAATACATAACACCTCCAGTAGAAGCCAAAAACATAGCTATCGGGCAAAAACGAAAACGTGGGCGTCCTACAAAGGCAAAGTGCGCTTTATTGGTGCAATAATTTAAAGAAGTACTGCAGAGATTGAGTGGACTGATAATGTGAACATTGTAGGAGTAAAGACTTTGTTTAACATTTTGAATTATTATGGTTCGTACTGATTAGTATTAAAAAAAACATTTTTAGTAAGCATTACATTTTATAATGTGTTCATTTTTTTATTAATAAAGCTACATTGGACAATAATTGGTGTTTGATTCAAATACATTTTGCAGTGCATTATCTGAAGTAAAACTAAAAAAATAAATGCTTGTTTTTAAAATTATTTGTATTACTATTTTTACAAAGGGGTTTGAGTAATTTTGTATGAACCAGTGGCATGATTTTTTTTTTGAGCGGCCACGTAGTTTATTGTTGCTAACGTATAGTGGTATATATAATAATAATGACTCTTAAAAGAATTTTGCCCTAAGTAATATCGGAGCTGAAATATATGATATCGAAGTAGGTAGAATTTCAACATCATGTCGTCGAAATAAAGACGGAACCCCGCATATGTATTGTGAACAAATACAGCACGTATGACACAATACATACATTCATAAACTTACGCATGTTATTGGAGGAGTATGTATGGCATTATTATAATATAATTAAATAAAAAACAATAATACTACAAAATCACTATATTTTTACACAAACTTTAATTATTTAAAACATTTAAACGACTTGTCGGGTGTTTTTAACCGACTTCAAAAAAGGTGGTTCTGTATTTGACCCGTATGTATGTTTGTAAGTCCGCGATTTTCTCAAAAACTAATGAAGTAATTTTGAATTTTGTTTTTTAAGTAATTCTTTCATTGCGATCTACATACTTTCAGGAAGGTTTTAGTATATAATACATTAGTTAATTATTCTTATGTACGAAGTTATATGCATAAATTATGTACTGCATCGGAACGAGGAGATCGGTGCTTTTGGTGGGCTCATGGGCGGCTTTTATGTTGTTGTTTATCGCTAATCACGAGTTACAGAGAGAAATAGAAGTAAAACTACAATGTAATAAAGAGATAGACACCATTTAAAGCAAATGGCGATTTGATTTTATAGATTTTTCACATTAAATATCTCGGCTTCGATGAACGTGGGAAAGAAACGTTCATAGAAAAAAATTAATGTCTTAATGTGTTCTCTTTAACGAAAGACTTTTCATAAGTGGCCGCGTATTTAAAAAATCATGCCACTTTTACTCAAACCCTTTTGCAACAGTTGTTAAATAGATGCTCGTTATGACATATTTTAATTAACATATTTTGGTGCACATTCAGTATATTTGGTGGAACACAGGCAAAATTAGGTAAATGAAATGGGAATAAATTGAAGTACTTTTAAATACCATCCTTTTGTGATTTTTCTCTGCCTCATGTTTGCTGCAAATATGTAAATGTGTTTTATTTTGTTTTTTTTCTTTTACATGGCTCCCCAATCCATACGGACACCATTTCCTCTTTGTTTATTTACTGTGGCCGTCATTAGGAGGACTTTTGAAAGTTGTATGTATGTGCAACTGAATAACTGGATTAGAACTTTACAGCCATGTTAATGCTGTGAAGCTGCACAGTTGTGAACAATGGTGAATGAGCTAGAAGGATAAGCATATTCAATTAATTAAAAACTACCAGTGTTTTTTATTAGACTTTTAATCCATAAGTACTAGAATGAGAAAGCTTATAGTGGATAAGACAAAGTTTAAAACAGAAGACGAAGTAGCAGGGGATCGAGGGGGTGGAGGGGGGGGGGGGTTCAGGGGATCAGACCGGAATAAATCCTAATTTGAACTTGCATGTTGACATAGCATATGCATAATCAGCCTATAATGTTCCCACTTCTGGGACTCGGCACGGGCCTAATCTCTTCGAGTGGGAGTGGGCTGTAATCTACCACACAGGCCCAGTGCGGGTTGGTAGATGTCATAATGTCTTCGAATTTCTGGTTCTAGGACATGCCGGTTTCCTCACAATGTTTTGAGAGCAGTGGTGATGAAATTATTTACACAAAGTAAAACGCCTGCCTGGATTCGAACCCACGACCTACAACTCGTAAGTCAGGGCCGATGCCACTGGGCCACCACTGCTTTTGTTCACAAAAATCATGAATAATATTCGTACTAATAATTTGCAGTGTTGTCGCGAGATTGATTAAAGTCTTCCTTGTAAACGATCATCGTTTCATAAAACGCTCGGCTTATGTACAGACGCCAGCACATCAAGCTACTACAATCCGTCAAATTTCTTTAATAGATTTTCAACTTTATCACTAAAGTGGTATCAGTAAATGGGACAATTTGACAGTTTTGGGTAGCTTGATGTGCTGGCGTCTGTACCAGGCCTTAGCTTCACCTGACAAGACATTCGAGTGTATTGTCACACGCAAGAACCTGGATCTTCTTTGTTTGGCATCAAAATCGTCTTCAAACGTATGTGGAGCATATTGAGAGTGGATACAACATAGGTACCTATAAAGCCCCGTATATGCACAATGCAAGTTTCTTGCCTGTGGCGTACGATAAAATGTAAGTGACAAATTACTTGAATCGTCTAAAAACTGTATAGACGGTGCAACTTTTATTGTTACTTTAAATTATGGTATGATATATAATTATATGCCTCAGGCAATTAAATCGCACCGTGTATCTCAGGCCTAAGCTAAACGATGGAGATTCAGGGAAATTAATTGTTACCCTACGTCAGTTTCCTGTGTTATTGCCATTTTGTACAGCCGCCAGCACATCAACCTACTACAATCTGTCAAATTTCTTTAATAAATTTTCAACTTTATTCCTGAAGCATAAGGTTCAAAATTGTTTGGGAAAATTTGACAGTTTCGGGTAGGTTGATGTGCTAGCGTCTGTACAATTGTAAAAAAATACAGTTTTGATTTGTACAACTGTTAAAAGTGACAGTTGTGATTTGAATATACGGACAATTTAAATAGTCAATATTTTATCTCACTCTACTATAAAGGGCTGTGGTTATAAAAGGGTCGGATTATTATGTGTGACATGTATTCATATGAAATGAAAGGGATCTTTATTCATGAAACTAAGACTTGACATCAATGTGTATTTGATAAGAGCCCTTGATGTGTTAACAATGGTGTAACTGACGCAGATACGCAAATTTAGACAACTTACGCACGGACGTAAAAAAATCGCGGCAAGATCTTATCGCGCACTGGATTTTCAACTCTAGTTGTTATGCCGAGCATTGAGAATGCAATAGAGTCCATCCCAGCGCATCAAACAAACACATTCTAGGATTTTCACCTCTCGGCGCTAAGCAATACGTTCAAAATCCAGTACGATCAAATAATCGCACCTGGGCTTCAGTCAGTTTAGGGACGGAACTGTATTCTATTGAGACAATTGTTTGCACACTCACATACAATTTTCATTATAAACAGCTGTTATCAAAACTAAAATGACAGCATAAAACCACTTCGAAGACTACCCCGTGTCCTAATGCGATCGTCGCGCGAATACGCAATCGTCACTTATTTGTTCGAAAAATCCGAACGCGATGTTTATCAGCATGACCACGCGTTCAAATTCACTGAACAAAATGAGTGCGACCGTCGCGAGTTTGCGCGACGTTCGCTTTGGCTAGGACGCGGCCTAGGGCTGGGGTGGAGTTTCATCCTATTTAATTTCCGTCACACTATTATAAATAGAATTTTCCCAGAAATGAGGCTATGTCACTGGAAAAAGAACATTATTATTTTCATTTACTCATTTTTATAAATCCTGCCCTTTTATTTGCTTCGCCAAGTTTTTACTACACGTAAGTTTTATTTAATAAATATAATACATTATGATATTAATAGAGGGGCTTGTGGTTAAGTAATAACAGCCGCACGGTTCGATCGATCAGGCTAAGCTACGCTTGCCGCAGTTGGTCTGTGGATGGGTGAAGTGATTCTATTCTAACCCGTTGGTCCTGGCCGTCAATCGTGGACTTTGACAGATACACACAAATGAGATACATAAAACTTCCGGATTAATTCTAAAAACGATGGTGAAAACCAGTGAAAACCGCATCAAAATCTTGTTACATAGTTTAGAGTACAACGCGGTCACATATACAGACAAAAAACGCGACTTTAACTTATAATATGTATAGATGACACAAAAGTAATTAAGGAAAACTAGGCAATCGAACTAAAGTTAGCTTTTATATCAAAATGCTATACAAGACTTGTAGGTAGGCGTATCAATTTCTGCAAAGGTCAACGTGTTTTAAGATTTATACACCAATAAATCTGCGGGCCCATTTGATTTATTAACCAATAACTTCAAGTTGAAAAGGATTTGACCTCATAACTTGCCTTCCTGTATTGCCAGCAGCAGATTGATCGAGAACAGGACATGTTCTCGATCAATCATTGTTGGACAAGTTACACTGCACTCCAATTAAGATGATATAAACGTAACACCTCGCCTGTATTCCCCTAAAGGTCGGGCAGAGGTGTATACCCACATTTCGCCAGTTCGCCATTTCGACACGTACATCGTTATTCGGATTTGGGGGATCTATCGAAAGTTTATACAAGGGGTTTTTTTATATCCAATAACTATAAGGTATGAATGAGACCATATCAAACAATCAACTGGCATATGAATTATTTTTCAATTATCATTTTTTTTTAAGTGAAAACTTCTTTAGGCCCGTTGGGCATTTTTTGAGATGGGAAAAAACCATTGAACTCGCGACACTGTTACCGACACCGCGCTATATTTGAATGTGTTCGGCTGTCCTCGGAATATACTCGGTTTTAATGTATTTCCGATATGTCAGTGAATGATGGCAAAGTATTCCGTTTGTGTTTTGTTTATATGAACGATTAGAAAAATACACACGTAATTGTTCAAGTTTTCACTTCTGTCGGCAATCCCGGAGTGCCACTTTTTTTTTGTAGAAAAAGATGAATTAACCTATGAAGAATTGTACGGCAGTCATTTAAAGTACCTAGGGAATATTTCTGAGTACATACTTCAACAGTACTTTTAACAAAGCGTGCATACAAACCTATCCTACTCATAACATTCTGTTTCTAAACAACGATAAGACTGATAGCGGTAACAACAAAGTGACCTAAAGACCTAAAATCACCTTCACTTGTTCATAACAATAAGTTTCTACACCAAAACCCATATTCACTCATACGAGGAAATGACGGAAAAAATAAGTGCTAAGTTCCAAAGGTCCCTTTCGAGGGAGTTCATACAATGTTGTGAGAGGTCAACGTCCTCTACGAACTACAAGTTGATGTGACATCATATGAACACCTTTGATCTGACCTTGTGTCTGACAGCTTTGATTGATATCATGCTATACGGAAAGGGCGGTTTTAAGGGCGGTTACGGCGGCCTGCAACATAAATGTGGAGTCTTTGTAGGTGATTTTTTTCCAAGTAGATAATAATAGTGTTTTAACCTTACAAACTTATAATTATAGAGTTTGGTGAACGAATATTATTATACACGTGTCTTAGAATGTAGAACAAAATGAAATATGCGTCCAAAGTTTTACATAATATTTACTTTTTAAATGTTGTAATACATCTATGACTTCTCATGAAGATTGTTTAGTTTGGGCAGTAAAATCTAGTTAAGGTTCTCGTACAACATTAACAGAAATTTAGCATACTATAATCTCTTAACGAAGTGGCATAGCAGGTTAGTTATGTAGTAATTTATAGCACCCAAGTCTATTTACAAAGTTTTTTCACCGCTTTTATTCAAATTCAATCAACAACCTTTTGCCGTTTGCAAAGCCCATACTATCCTTTTGACAGTTCAAAATCAATAGATTCAACAAAAGAGATGTCAAGCATAGACAGGTACAATCAAGCGCTGCAGCTAAAAAAATTCTAAACGGATTTTTGCCAAAGCCGTGGACAATGGTGGCCCAAGGTTTTGTGTTGTTAAAGATGATTTTTCATCACTTTTGTGTGACTTTAGGATTCTCTAGTCAACGCAAAGACTATTAAACTCATGAGTGCTATGATTGGCTGATTAAAATAACAACAGCTATTGAAATCAATTTACATGCGTTTGATTTTGACGTCTAAATTGGTAAGGTTTTCAGACACGAGGTGTAAATTCAACCAATAAAATTTAGTTTTTCAATAGTCTTCCGACGTGGTTTTACTTGGAACACAGGCGCCTTCTCTTTGAGAGGGACTGGGCTGTAATCCACCACGCGGGCCCAGAGCGGGTTGGTAGATATCACATGTCTTCGAATTTTTGGTTCTAGGACATGCCGGTTTCCTCACGATTTTTTCCTTCACCGTTTTGAGAGCAGTGGTGATGTGATAATTTACACAAAGTAAAGCGCCTGTCTGGGTTCGAACCTGTGACCTACAACCTCTGGGCCGCCACTACTACCTTCCATTATCATAATTACATTGTCAGTATTGTGATACTTACACGTAAACTACCGAATATTAAATCTCGGGAATTTACTGTGTTTTGTCCTCCTTTTCGTATAAATATGCATACAGGGAACAGTAGGAAGCTGTGGATTGACCTTTGCCTAGCAGTAAGAAAAAAAATGCAAATCGCGCATTCCTCCCTAGCTATTTCCAAAAATATCAAGCCACAACTACAGTTATCCATTCACCTCAATCTCTGTTAAAACACGCAGCTACAACGTAACCAGCCAAATCACAACAAACACACAACAAACAGTATAAACTTATCAATTATCATAATTCATAATCAGTCTATATTGTTCCCACTGCTGGGACACAGGCCTCCTCTCTTCGAGAGGGAGTGGGCTATAATCTACCACGCGGGCCCAGTGCGGGTTGGTAGATGTCACATCCCTTCGAATTTTTGGTTCTAGGACATGCCGGTTTCCTCACGATGTTTTTCCTTCACCGTTTTGAGAGCAGTGGTGATGAAATATTTTACACAAAGTAAAGCGCCTGTCTGGGTTCGAATCTATGACCGTAAGTCCCGGCCATTACCACTGGGCCATCACTGCTCTCAAGTTGGTCTTGGTCAGCAAAAAGAGTTCAACGAACCAAGGTTTTTTACTCAAATGCCAAAGACATGCAAGGTTTCGAGTAGCGTAACCACATAGTAACTATACTACATGGATAGTTTAGGTAAAGCTGAATTTGTAGTCGACGCAATCGTTCAAGCTGGCAGTCCTTGCCCGGTTTCCTTCCGCAACGGTCCTTGCATATCCTACCCGCTTTACTACACGGCTACTTACGACAAAGACACGTCTTTTCACAGCTCAGCTTAGCTTCCCTCGCTCATCTCTCTGTTGGAAACCCAGCCTAAGCTTCCTACATTTCTAGGACATATTCTATTCAAAAGATGAGGTATATTTTCAAACAGTGTTCTCAAATCGGGGAACAAATACATATATTCATGAGGATAAATGCTTGTCTATGAGTGGTTTAGCATTTTTTCGTCTCAATATGGAAGTTGCGTGTTGAGTTTTACTTTATTATGAAATCGAAGTCTTTGTTTTTGTGTGAGAATAATAAATGAATGAAATAAACGAGAGTTTTTTTTAGGGGAATTTAATTTTAATTGAAACGTTATTTTGAACATAATAATATGTATGTTGTAGTCGTGTATATCACGAGAGTGCATCAAGTGACTTTTACGTCATTCACTTATGGCTTAAATTGCAGTGACTGACGCATGCTCGTTAAACGTATTAACTACTAGCTGCGCCCCGCGGTTTCACCCGCGTAAATTTCGATCCCGTGGGAATATCGGGATAAAAAGTAATCTATATGTTAATCCAGGGTGTCAGCTACCTCCATACAAAATTTTATTAAAATTGTTCCAGCCGTTTGAGCGTGAATAAGTAACAAACATATCAACACACACACACACACACCCTCACACACACACTTACAAACTTTCGCCTTTATAAAATTAGTGTGACACTTACTAGATTTTATTTTGTCGCTCCTACAAGTATTAATAAAGAAGAAGGTTTTGGCACTGTCTTGGAATTTGTGCAGACACTACTTATAGACTTGCAGGTTTATTGAATTATTTATGTATATAGGCCTGCTTATAACAATGTAATTCATGCGATTGAAAGGAGAAACAGAAGCGGTCATCCGGCAGTCACTGGATCCTGCAACACAGTTGTAACTAGTGTAAAATTCATGTTCTTAATGTGGATGTTGCCAAAGTCTGATGTATCTTAGCGCACATGCCTAATAATTAAAGACGTTGTCGAAGCATATCGTCAGCGTGAGGTATTCCACACAGAGCACTCATTTCAAAGTCACTTGACCGAACGGCACCTAGGCTGTTTCCACTACCCGAAAAGAAACAAAATTTTGATAAGTGCGGTTCGGTGGATCAGTTTATTAATATCATTTTCAGTCCCCGTTCATCAGCATATTCCATTAACACGTCCCACAAAAAACAAAAACAACAATTCAAACCAGCACAACACACATTATTCTTATAAAATGTGATTCACACATCCTGTATAATATTTCACTAGTGAAAATGACACTACATACTCACTGTTTACAGCGACGAACACATGATTGCAAACCGTTTGTTCCTGTCGTCGTGCTGACGGGGACTTGTGTGCTTCTATTTTGTTCAAGCTTTTTTGATTAAAATAATATGAAATAAAATGTGAGTTGCGTTTTGTTTTTTATTTAAATCAACATTGTTCTTGTAAAATGGTGGTCGTTTTTGGTTGCAGCGTGTTTGGGGACAACGTTTGTACTAATTGGTACATATGGGTTTATTTAAATTCAAATAAATCGTGTATTAATAACTGCTCTGCCACGTAAATTAAACATTTGTCAGGTTTTCTACTCCAAAATAAAACTTAACATTTTTAGGTTTTTAAAGGTAGAACAAATTTTACACAAAAATATTCTTACATTTTATTTATTCTAACAAAAAATATTAACACTTTTCGGCTTCTGTAATTCAATAGTATATTTCTTGGTGGAGTAAAAGAAAGAGAGAGAAAAATAAACAGTGGCACTCCGGGAGTGCCGACAGAATTGAAAACTTAAACAATTACGTGTGTATTTTTTGAATCGTCAGGAAATATTTCGAAATATTTATTTGATGTCGGTTACGGTAATGGTAACAGTGTCGCGAATTCAATGGTTTTTTCCCATCTCAAAAAATGCCCAACGCGCCTAAAGAAGTTTTCACTTCAAAAATAATTTCTTGGCTTAAACAAACAAACTATAAAATAAGTACTCCAGTTCAGCACAATGTCAGATGACAACACACTCTAATTGTCAGCTGCAGCCCACAAGTACCATAGGCTCGAATGATAAACAGACAGGGAAGTGCATTTGTCCGTTTTAATAAATTAAGCGAACGAGTATCATCAATATCAATACCTTCATTCTAGAAGGTTTGTGTGTTTAACCGGTTGAATGTCATCATGGCATAACGAATTAAAAAGCCATTGTGCCTCGCGTGGATCCACGTTCCGGCTTATATACAAAGAAGGATTAATACGCTGAAATAGTTAAATATTTAAGTGTCCTCCAATCTATGTATATGTCGCAGCCAACTGTTTTAATTAGCCGTTTAGTTAACCGCCTAGCCTTTTAACTAAACGGCGGCCGTTCAACTAACGGCCTGAATGATATTCAATCATAGTTTAGGTTGGAACTGTCACACGCGAGCCGAATTGGTCGCAGTAACTAAGCCAAGGCACCCCGACCAAATGGGATAGGTTAGGTTAGAACTGTGATCAACCGCGTGCGAGCCGAGAGAGTGAAGCGAGGCGAGCACTACCATAGGGGTATCGTGTTATCTAGTATCTAACTGACTGAGTTGTGGAGGTCAGATAGGCATCTGGTGTAGACTGGACACCGACCCCAATGTTAAATCATCTGTCTATCCTTTTCCCAACTAGGGAAAAGGATAAATAAACGATGCTTTACCTCAGATATACCACAGAAATCTCGTGTACCTAAATAATAAAGTAAGCCCTATACAGTAAAATTAATTCAAACACAAATATAGCAGGTACCTAATCGAAATAACAGGATTTATTTCGCCGGTAAAAACGCAGTTCATTATAGGATTTCTGAAACTTCTCCTCATCAAAAGTTAGCGAGTAACTTTGTAGCAAAACATCGAGTTGTTACTTAGCTAGACATGAATTAAAGTGCTCATCTTCTCAAGAGCTATACTTTGACTATTAAATGTTCCAAAATGTATTCTTTAGATTAAAAATAGATCTTATAGTACCTACATGTTTTTTGAATAAGAAACTCTGCATGTTACACAATTATATACAACTAAACTTCACTTATCCCACTAATATTATAAAGGCGAAAGTTTGTGAGTATGTGTGTGTGTGAGGGTGCGTGTGTGTTTATATATGTGTTACTTCTTCACGCTCAAACGGCTGGACCAATTTTGATAAAATTTTGTATGGAGGTATATAGCTGATACCCAGGATTAACATATACCTAGGCTACTTTTTATCCCGATATTCCCACGGGATCGACGTTTACGCGGGTGAAACCGCGGGTCGCTGCTAGTTCAATAATATAATCAACTAGCTTCTTCCCGCGACTTCGTCCGCGTGAAATTTCACCCTCCCCCATTCAACCCCTTAGGGGGTATACTTTGAAAAATCCTTTCTTAGTGCACCCCTAGACCTCATAAGGAACCTACGTGCCAAAGTTGGAATCTCCAGACCCATCGGTTTGGGCTGTGCGTTGATAAATGTCAGTCAGTCAGTTTCTTCTTTTATATATTTAGATAATTTTGCATGCCAATTTTAGTGAATTGTTTTAGAAACTGTAAAAAAACTCAATAATCTGTAATGTAGGTACTAGTAGGTAGGTACTACAATTTCATGCAATTTTCATTTCATTTCCTTACATTATGTATATTGTTAACTAATAACAAACTAGCATGATGGACCCTACTCCCGATATCGGCGCACTAGTATTTTTAATATTTTTTTAATGTATTTTTTTAATATTTAAATATGAATTTGATAAGTAATTATCAAATAAACGAACAATAACTAGCATCAAATCAATGAAAGTGCTCTCTGCTTGGAATTTTGGAAATAGGGTATCAAAAGTTCTTTATAATTATAATTTCGAATTACATAGGTACTCGTTGGAGGGGCCCATGGCTAAATAATAACAGCTGCACAGGTCGATCGACCAGGTTAAGCTACGCTTGCCGCGGTTGGCCTGTGAATGGGTGATCTTTACATACTGAGACCTCTCTGTGCTTCGGAAAGCACGTTAAGCCGTTGGTCCCGGCTGTCATTCGCGGATCTTTGACAGTCGTTACAGGTAGTCAGAAAACCGAAAGAATCAGTCTTACCAAGGGGTATCGTATTACCCAGTTACTGGGTTGTGGAGGTCAGATAGGTAGTCACTCCATGTAAAATACTGGTCTTCAGCTGCATCTGGTTAGACTGGAAGCCGACCCCAACATAGTTGGGAAAAGGCTAGGCATATGAACAGTGTAGAAAAAAAATATTTTTACAAAAAAAAAAACAACCGACTTCCAAAAAAAACACTACAAAGTGAAAATTAACTATAATTTCGGAAGTCAGTATTCCGAAATTAAAGTTTTTTTTTTCACTTTTTAAATATCAGTGACAGAAAGTTATAATGACATCATCAACATACCTACAGTGTGGAAAAATACATATCATTGAAGCTAACTCAAAGCCACAAGTCAAAGCATTTAAGTACGTATTTCAAATAAACACATAAAATGTACTTTTGAACGTCAAAATGTTCAATAAAGTTGAATTGTTTCTAGTCGCTCCTTCCATAAGGTAGTTTTGAAAACTGAAACTCTAAAACCATTCATCAGAACTTGACCTCACTTATATGACCACACCCCTATTTAACATCACCCCTCCCCTTACTCATCACTATCAATAGCTTTTTTCGTTAAATTGTGTTGCTGTTTTACTTAATTATCTATGCATAATCGATCTTTTGCATCCTTGCTGCATCGTCGTCATTCAATCATTTCTTTCCTCCACTAGACGTCACAAGAAACTAGTTTTCTTTGCAGAGTGTATTCCTAAAAATATTGCCAGTATTCGCTTTGCTTAAGATAGGTTCAGACATCCTGTGGGAAATCAGGATCTTGCAGTATGAGATTATCAGATTATCATGCTGCGTACTCTTTTCACGAGCGATGGGAATAGTTGAGGTGGAAGCCTTCTTGGTTAGGGATTTAATGGAGTAGTAGGGGCTTAGAATCTTACCATGGTTGGGTATGTTGTAAGTAATCGTCCAAACAAGGTTTGGACAGCGCAACCCTGATTCAATACGTTGTGGTATTGTCAGTCAGGACTTTATTTTTGGGTTCAGTATATTATGATTCTGGACCTGGTTTTTTTAATTCGTTGTTTCATATCGAGCCATTACCGCCGATTTATCGTAAGCGACATTTTTACGAAAATACGATTGTCGTCGTAAAGATAAATTCAAAACTATGGCGTTTACTAAAAAAATCGCATTTTCGTTAAAATGTCGCTTACGATAAATTGGCGGTAATGGCTCACTATGACCGCGTAGGTATTGCACTTTTCTATGAAACAGCTGTTTTCATTTTGATAACTGACGAATTTCTACGCTAGTATGTCATGATAATGTCATGCCATAATCATGCGCTGAATTTATGGTGACAGTTTGCGCGTCGATGATACCACCCTGTATTATTGTTTGTACCTGTTAAATAGAAAACCAATCCCTCCCGGCCTGTCTTAATAGGTAAGGGATGTACAGACGCCACTCGAAACTGTACAATTTTCCCAATCAACTTTGAACCTTATGCTTTAGCGATACAGTTGAATATATATTAAATAAATTTGACAGATTGTAGTACCTTGGTGTGCTGGCGTCTGTACTTTCCTAATTAACGGTGGTATGTTACAGGCTTATAATCATGAATGTAAAGACGTTTAGTATTCAAAAGTTTGTAATTTTTCAGAAGATGAAGTAAAAATAGTAGAATAAATATAATTTTGGAAGAACGCAATACTAAATCAGACCGAATTAATATCCGGATTTCGCCATAAAATATGACATCAAACGACCGTAAGATGACAGGATTCGTTTCACAAAATCCAACGTGGCTTGAAATAAATTTCACGAGACTTGGCTTCGTCGTGAATTAATTATTGGCCCAAATGATTAAACTTGAAGCCCAATATTATGGACTTTGGGATTTAATGAGAGTTTTATTGAGTTAATGAGTGACTACGGTCTTCTTACTCTTTCAGTAACTAAATACAGGATCAAATTAAATTAACTAGCGAAACTCCACAGACGTGATGGTTATCCATATCTAAACATGATATAACATAAATAAATTGATTTGATGATTTTTTTGTGGGGTCATTGATCGCAATCGCAAATTTTGCCCCAGTGAGTTTCCAGAGTTTCGCTAGCTAATTTGTTAGCTAGCGAAAATCTGCAGTTGCGATGAGTATCAACATCTAAACATGATAAAATAACAAAGATTTTTTTAACTGTTTTTTTCCTTATCACTACTGCAGAGTTTTGCTAGCAAATTTATTTGACCATTTTTAACAGAGAATCACACCTATTCGGACAGCGCGACTATTCGGAGGCTGTCCAGTATCGCCTACGTAAAAATAAAACCGCGACAAATTATTTTCTATTTCATCTTACATTTCACTGAATGATGGACGTTAGTGCACTTTTACTCTACAATGGGCTGGCGGGTTGTTAACCCAGCAAGCTTTCAGACTAAATAATAATAAAATCTTTATATGACTTTATCTAGATTGTGAAGCACCGACAAGTTGTTTCTTCACAACCATTTTCTTCTTCCAGTTTTCACTGAAAAATGAAAAGGTTGTAAAAGCAAGCTACAAAATTTTTTATAGCTTACTTTTTTTTCTTACTTAAAAGCTAGGGTTTCCTAAGACTGCGGTGGTAGCCACATAGCATAATCAGCCTATAATTTTCCCACTGCTGGGACAGTGGGACACAGGCCTCCTCTCAGTGAGATGGAGTGGGCCGTAATCCGCCACGCGGGCCCAGTGCGGGTCGGCAAACGTCACACGTCTTCGAATTTTTGGTTCTAGGACATGCCGGTTTCCGCACGATGT
This sequence comes from Hydraecia micacea, assembly GCA_914767645.1. NCBI lineage: Eukaryota > Metazoa > Arthropoda > Insecta > Lepidoptera > Noctuidae > Hydraecia > Hydraecia micacea. The sequence continues at coordinate 5,140,120 of OU611779.1, read as the reverse complement.
TTTCCTTCACCGTTTTGAGAGCAGTGGTGATGAAATAATTTACACAAAGTAAAGCGCCTGTCTGGATTCGAACCTACGACCTACAACTCGTAAGTCGCGGCCGTTACCACTTGGCCACCACTGCTCTCAGCCACATAGCGTCCGCAATTTATCGTCGAATGACGTCACTGCTCAAATAACGTATTATTTTTAAGAAAGTTGGTGTGTTTTCTTAGAGAGCGCTTTTTCTCACCTTATAGTCAAAACTGATAGTAGAATCAATTCGTCACCTCCATTAAAGACCGCGACCCTAAAACCGCGGTGACCTGACTCGTCTGACCTGACCATTAGATATGTAATATCAAATTCGTGTCCATCTTTGTTACCGCTAAAAGCTTTTTTATGCACTAATCGCAATGCATGATGATTGATGATAATAATATTAGCGGTAGTGGAAAAACTTCGACTGGAATGTGTAGAATGGTAGCCCGAAGTTATATTATTTTGATTGGATTGCACCGTCAAATTAAAAGACAGTGTTCTATTTAAGGTTAGGCAAAAGAACTGTGTAAAAAGAAATCGGTGTGCTTTTGACCAGCCAATAGAAGTGATAGCTTAAGTCTGGAGCCGAGTGTGCGCGATTCAGCGTCACCGACCGATTAGAGCCGAGTATGCCCGATTCAGCGCCGAATATACGCGATTCAGCGTCACCGTCCGACTAGAGCCGAGTAGGTATGCCCGATTCAGCGCCGAATATACGCGATTCAGCGTCAACGACCGATTAGAGCCGAGTAGGTATGCCCGATTCAGCGCCCAATATACGCGATTCAGCATCACCGACCGACTAGAACCGAGTATGCCCGATTCAGCGCCGAATATACGCGATTCAGCATCAACGACCGACTAGAGCTGAGTAGATATGCCCGATTCAGCGTCAACGACCGACTAGAGCCGAGTATGCCCGATTCAGCGCCGAAAATAGCGTTACCGACCGACTAGAGCCGAATATGCCTGAAACCGAGCAGAAGTAGTTTCGTTCACCCTTCAGAAAGAACGCAAAGTGTGCCAACAGAAGTTTTTTCTTCAATATGCACCTGCGGGATAATTGCTTAATACAGCAATGCCTTTCATTTTGACAGTTCAACAACATTCTTTGCATTATTTATGATTTTTTAAACCTAAGATATAGATAAGGTATTTCTTTCTTTCCCCTTGGATTGTGTAAATGATTGGAATTGATAAGATTAAATAAAAACTGTGGTAAATATGGCGTACAATAGGCGGGGCCTATGTCCAGCAGTGAACTGCTGTAGGCTGATGATGATGAATATGGTGTCAGCATAAAGGCCGCAGCACACATGTAACACCCGACGCCATCCCACGCTTACTTATTGGCCAAATGACGAAAATAGCTCAACGAGATGAAAAATGTGGCTAATGAGTAAGCTTCATTTGATGTCGTGTAATGTGGTGTGTTATAAGTCTGTTTCTGCCTTAAGCCGCGTTTGCTTCTGCACAATTATGCAGCTTTGCCATGCTAACAAGACTACGCCGAGTACCACCCCCTTTACTCCTATTCATCCAGATTACCTACTCTAAAAATCAGCTTAACATTTTCCTTAACGTCGGGTAATAAATGAATTAAGGGAAATGGGTAATTGATAAATTATTTATAACGGGCATTGTAAATCTCCGTGGGGCCGGATATTGGCTGTTCACGAAATGCCTTGCCGTCTTATCTCCATTTTATTTTATTTGACTTGTAATTGAATAGGTATAGAAACTGTTTTAAGATTGTTATTAAACAAAATATTGCTGATTTGTTTTGTTACGAATTGTAGTACGAACATACTTTAATACTACATACATACTACACACACACACACACACACACACACACCCCCTTGCATACTTGCACTTGCATACTTTTTTCCCTTTTTTTTCCGGTTTTCCTTTTGAGGTACGGAACCCTAAAAAGAGGCAACATGCTGACATGTCCCCAAAATTACCAAGCACGACACATACATTGTATTGCAGGGAGAGTTTTTCATGTTGGGCTGTATGTCAGAAATAAAACGAAAGCAATCTTCAAACACCTGAACAATTTTCCTCATAAAATAATGGAAAACTGGGTCGTGCGCTGAAACATATTATATTACAGTCACCTTAATACGTACGTCACCCCAAAACGCCGCGTCTCGTCAACATTTTGTCATAATCACAACCGCAACGAATCGGCAACCTAATAATATTCAAGTGAGCACCCCTGCCCTTTGATTGCTTCAGCACCTGTGGCTTTATTATTGTTAAGTGTTCATAAGAAGCAAACTTTATGTGGACGATATTAGTTTTCAAATTCCAACTTATTTGTTAAGGGGAATTAATAATTATTAAACAAGAAGAACAGGAACTGCGATAATTAACTACTAGTTCTGCCCGCGACTACCAGCTACACACACAAACTTACAAATTCTACCTTTTTATAAAACTAGCTGCGCCCCGCGGTTTCAGCCGCGTAAATGTCCGTAGGAATACCGGAATGAAAAGTAGCCTATATGTTAATCCAGGGTGTCCTCTACTTCCATACAAAATTTTATCAAAATTGGTCCAGCCGTTTGAGCGTGAAGAAGTAACAAACTTTTATAAACACACACACCCTCACACATACTCACAAACTTTCGCCTTTATAATATTAGTGTGATTACCCCTTTACCAATAAACGTATTATATTAGATGTATAGTTACACACTGATTTCTCTATTTTAGTCGTCAGTAATTTGACTTTCAAAAGAATAAAACAAAGCGTTGTGTAACTACAGACGCTATACAACGTTTATTGGTAAAGGTAAATGTAGAAGTACAATGTCTTATTTCGCAAAAGCGAAAACTTGAAATAAATATACGCTTTATTATATTTCTCTTTTGATGTTTCTATATTGAAACCAATATAGAACATGTTTCCGAGTCAACCTCATAACGATTCCGATGAAATAATATCGACATTGCTGAAACGTTTACCTAGAATTCCCCTCATCAAAATTCAATCTAAATCGGTAACCAAACAGTCGAGCAAGCTTTTCGAAAAATATTCAACTTTCCGCCACACCGCCATTATTCCCCTTTTTTCTTCTCGAAAACTGAGCCAATTCAATTATTTTTTACATTAACATTTTAAGAAAGAGTATGTTTAGGTTCCTATATTTTTTTTTAATGTTAAAAACTTTTCTAATTTGTTTGGCAGTCCTCTAATCACGGCGGTAAAAATAGGGCATTTTTGTCATTTTTAGAGGGTCATATTTTATTTACTACTATATTTATAATATGTACCTATGTTATTTTACTAACACGGGACCTACAATCCTTTGTACGTTTCTTGAGCGAGAAAATCGTTGATAGTAGCTTGTCGCTTCTTCGTCGGCAGTGGGACAGCTGCCTACGCCATGCAACGACTTTTGTACAATAAACTGGAAAAAAGTCGCTGATCCTGATGTCTAATTAGAATTAATAATACATTTCACTACAAAACTAATTAAATCCATTTTTCAATGTTAGCTTGTTTCATAACGATTCCAATCACATAAGTTTTATATACAGCTCCCAAACAAACTTTAGAGATATTGTCATTATAATCACACGCGCCGATATCGCGCGAGACCACCCAGAAATAGCGCCACAGTTGCGCCGAGCGAAGGCGCCAAACGCGCAAGGCAAAGGTTGCAAAAATTCTAGAGCGTTCGTTTCACTTCGCGACTCGCAAGATGACTCGCTAGGCTCTAGGCGGTACGCAAGCCACTTGTCAGTGCATACGAAGTCTTCCTGTACGTTTCGTTGCTAAATCGGGGTACTTTATCTCTTTCAAGTACTAACTCGTGTATTCTCTTGTTTCAGGTAGTGACGCTGATGATATTTCAACAAGCTGACACTCTGATGTTATTTCAACAATTTCTAGTGACGTCGATGATATTGCTACAGGTATACAGACACACATATCTACACAAACAATTTATTAGGGGGAAATATGATCGATTTTTTTTTGTTAGGAAAAACTATCGATAAAATGAACGTCCTGTAACAGCTCCATCTCTTTTCCACTTTGAAGTAAGATTAAAATAATACTCCTATAAGAGGTGGTGGTAAGCCCCCTGTAGGCATAGCTGCGTTCAATAATATAGACTTCGATTCGATATCCGTGCTTACTACAGATACGTCTTCGAAATATTCTTCAACCCCTCAGACAAAAGCATTTGACGCACGCGCTGCTCTCTCGTAACTCAAAACTGAAATTACCCAAACCGCGAAACATCTTTACAGTCCCAACATCCAGTTTCAAAGCAGTTTTGATGGTTGCCCTATTAAGGATACACGATCGGTGATCCCTATTTCGTTTCATTTTGAAACGTAATAACAACCAAAAAGCATTGCAGGATGGTTCCAATTTCTTTTGAAAACTGCTTCAAAAAGTGCATAGTGGTATTTATTTCGTTCGATTTTGATCTATGTCAAAGAGTGCACAGAGTCCTTTTTGATAATAACCCTATTAATGGCTGCACGGTGGTCCCTATTTCATTCAGTTGAAACTCATCAACGTTGCAGCGAGCTTCTCGGCATTGGTGTTTGAAAACCTTATGAATGGAGTGGCCTATTTTTGAGTCGCGCACAGCTTGTAGTAGTAAAGCGATTTTAAGACATCTTAAGTCGAAATGGAAGGAATTTTCCTGCGCTACTTCATAGAATAAACACTGAATGAGGACTTTTAAGATTTTACTACGAGTTTGGTTTTTTGCTTTTAGTGTACCTGTAACTGAAATGTTTACTAGGTAGGTTTATTTTGAATTAGAATGAATACACGTATAAATGAGTTGTTTATAATTTACAATACCGTACGTTTTATGTTTATCAATATGCCCAAGACACAAGAGAGACTACAAGAGTTACTTAATGTATTGAATATAGATAGATACGATAGATACATAATATATGACCATCTTTACATACCAAGCCCGTGCCTCGGAAAGCACGTTAAGCCGTTGGTCCCGGCTATCATTCGTGGATCGTTGAAAGACAAAGCCCGAAAGTCTGCCAACCAGTCTTACCAAGGGGTATTATAGTATTGCCCAGTAACTGGTTTGTAGAGGTAAGATAGGCAGTCGCTCCATGTAAAATACTGGTATTCAGCTGCATCCGATTAGACTGGAAGTCGACCCCAACATAGTTGAGATAAGGCTAGGCAGATGATGATGACGATGGATGGATATAATATATAATAGATGGAATACGCTTTATTTATTATTATTAACAAAAAATACGTTAAAATAAACCAATAAAACATCGAAACAACACACAAGAATATGCGGAACCCTTCAATAATAGACTTAACGCAAATCAGTCCAAACCAATATATTTGAACCTTTGAACCCGTCTTCAGAAATCATAATAATGGTAGGTTGACCCTTGTCAGGGCGAAGGGACGTATCCATCACAACACTACACTATTTTCTAGATCTTTCTGTAAGGTATAAGAAAGCGGTTCTCAAATATTTACCTTCTCATGTCGATATTAATTTTTTTCAGGCTATAAGAGTAGGGGAAGACCAAAGAAACGGTGGATAGACTGTGTGAAAGATGAATTGGCTAGAAAGGGGTCTCGCCTTTTCTAGTTATATCATCCTTCACATAGTCCGGTACAGTCACAGTACAGTCCGATCTCCTACCGAGATCACGACTAATAGAGTATGGGAGAAGATATGTTGCGGTGACCCTAAATTAATTGGGATAAGCACCCTAATTGCTTGCTTACAATCTGAATCATTTTGAAGGATATTTCTATTCCATTGCTGTATATGTTCGAAAAATTTGTGTGCTCAACAACGTAAATAACGCAATGAATGTTGTTGAACTGTCAAAATGAAAATCATTGCTACTGATAGTGTGTCACGCAATTACCCCGAAGGGCAGGAGAATGAGGATATTGAGTTTATTCGTGAATTGTGTTTTTTAAACAGAATATATATAAAATGTAAATATGTAATTGCTAACAAGTTAAAGTAATTTAAAACGTGTGCTTTTCAGATTTCGGGCGATTTCGCTTGACATATCTGGCGATATCGCGCGACTTATATCCTTATGACTTATGTATGTCGAGCGAAGTCTGGCAACGTCGCACCACTTCACCCGACGTCGCTGGCGACACGTGTCGCAGGAAATTTGTACCCTAGTGTATCCCTGGCTTTAAGGGGCTTACAGACGTGACGTTATATTACCCTTAGTCTCATAAAACAAACAGTAAATATTACTCAAGTAGATACTTAAGCTTCAGCACAAGAGCTTGTTTTTCAAACTTGCTCAATTATTTACAATATTATATTCTTTAGTATTCTTATTATAGCGACCATTCATAACTTTGTAGACTGCTGACTTCTCAAAAGTTGCCCTCGTTCAGATTTGTTTTACCATTTATGAAAGTTGTAATGAGAAATGTTTTTTTTTTTTAATATTTTGTTACCTTAAGTCTCGTGTTACTTTTAAGCCCAGTGGGATGTTTTTATTTTTTTAAGAAAACTTAAGATTTGCATAGTGTCGTGAAATATTTTAATTTACGTTCTTGAATGCTGATGAAATTGTATGCGTCTCTCAGTTTTATGCTTAACGTACTTTTGTACAATTTCTACCTTTATTAAGTAGGAAGCTGACGTTCTATTTTTATTATTATTCATATTATTAAAAAGTGTAGGATTTCGCGTTCTTATGTATTTTTCATTACGGTACCTTTTGACAGAGTAACAGTTTCTAATGAACACGATCAGTACCTAAAACTTATGCTGCTGCTGTCGCTGAAAACCAACGCTGGGGCTCCGTTCCGTATAGGCTCTTAGCATTATGCTGAGCGATGGCCGTTTCACGTAGACGTGACGCATGTTTTCTCCCAAATTGTTATTTTGTTTGTGTTTTTTTTTTATGTGTCATGTTTGCCGCAAATAAATGTATTTTCTTTCTTTCATTCTTCCTATTTTTAAAAGAATGTTGTAATTTAGCAGCCAGGGACTTGTGGCTAAATAATAACAGCCGCGCGGATCGATGGAAGGCTAAGCTACGCTTCCGCGATTGGTTCGTAAATATGTGACCATCCATTACATATCGAGGCCTCTCCGTGCCTCAGAAAGCACATTATACATTGGTCCCGGCTGTCATTCGTAGATCTTTGACAGTCGTTACGGGTAGTCAGAAACCCAAAAGTCTAACAACCAATCTTACCAAGATATCGTGTTCCCCAGGAACTGGATCGTGGAGGTCAGACAGGCAGTCGCTTCATGCAAAATACTGGTATTCAGTTGCACCCGGTTAGACTGGAAGCTGATCCCAAGATAGTTGGGAAAAGGCTAGATAGATTGATTGATTTTGTAATTTAGTAGCAGTAAAACCACATGAAAATAATTATGACGATAGCAACGGTGAATTATAATGTATGTAACTCAGGTAATCAAATATTGCCATTTGGGTTGCTCCAAAACTTTGAGAACAACTGACCCACCACTTATTTGCTTATGCCCGAATTCGAGACAGTGTTTCTTTGTATATTCTACTCTTATACCTGTAAAATCTTTTGGACCTCTAGATTGTCTATGCGCTCTATCAGATTATGTAAATCATTCATTGTTGTTTCCTCATGACTTGCTTTTATTTGATTATAGCATTCGGCAATATTGCCCGATGACCCATAATTTGGTAAAACGATATTTGGAAATTGGGTCATGGAATTGTTACGAATGTTATCTACAAATGTTCTGGTGCATTTGATAAGATAGACTTGCGCTACTATTTACGCCTTTTAATGTAGTGACAAAAATTTTAAAGAGTAGGTATGCTTAAGGTGCGGCCGCGCTAAATTCGCCAAAGATGTAAATAACAATGGCCGCTCGAAATTGAATAATATCGATGTACAAGAACATTTATTTTAAGTAATGTTTGTTTTCGTCTAGTTAGCTCGGAGATTTAGTTGAAAACAAACATTACTTAAAATAAATGTTCTTGTATATCGATTTTATTCAATTTCGGGCGCCCATTGTTGTTTACATCTTTGGCAAATTTAGCGCGACCGGACCTTAGAGATGATTTGGTCTTGTTGAGAGGATGAATGAAAGGTGACTAAGAAAAGGTATTTACAAGGCAGATGTGAATGGAAACGCCGAGTGGGGACGCCCTAGGATGGCATAATATATAGTGACCTTATTGGAGATGTTCTTCAGAAAGGTCAGGTGCGTATAACTTGCAACTGGAGTGCGTGTATTATCAGATTTATGAACGAAAACGAGGCAAAACGACTATATAAAGATCGTAGCATGTGGCGTTCTGTAGTTTTTGTCTACCCCCATTGCAAGAAGGCATATAATATAAGGCATATCATACACAATTGTTAAGTTTACATTATAAGGTTTATGTATGTTGGGTCCGATTTTTTGGTTCTTGTGTTTCTGTCTACCTCTATGAGAAAAGGCGTGAGTTAAAGTATGTAATCTGCATTCGCGAATTATTTGCCAAAAATGTAAACAAATATGAGTTTATGGAAAAGTAACTTTAAATCTTACATAATAAAGTGCAGTTTACGCTACAAATTCAAGCATTTTTATTACTTTTTCAATAGTGTTAGTCACTCTGAAATCAACTTAATTAACATTATAATAAAGTTGATATTGGTTTAACATGAAATAATATTATTTTGAAACATAAGTTTGAATAGACTAGATGTATATTGTCCTGAAAAAAATCATTAATTTACGATCAAAATCTAGTCGAAACTCGAAATCTCAAGCACGATGCATGCAGCGAATGTTCTTAAAAATAAGGGAGTAGCCCCTCTGAAATGTACCCTCTTTCGAAAGGGTACGAACCAAATTAGGTTCTTATATTTATTTTCTTTATATCAACAATATCTTGGGTAAAAGAATCATGCAGCTATAATCAACCTACCAAAAGCTGTCTAGTTAAGTGCTTCGAAGTTAGTGCTCAATTCCTTGTTCTAGGCTAAGTGCCGAAACGCGGTTAAAACTAGGTTCAGCTTAGTAAGTTCACTTCCGCCCGTAAGTAGGTAAGCCCAGACGCGAGCACATCAAGCTACCCGAAACTGTAAAATCTTCCCAATCAATTTTAAACCTTATGCTTTAGCAATAAAGTTGAAAATCTATTAAAGAAATTTTACAGATTATAGTAGCTTGATGAACTGGCGTCTGTACATTGTAAGAAGGTACCAAACCTGTTATTAATAGTTTCGTATAAAAAACTTAAATTATACCACACTGTGCCATAGTGAATGATAATGATAAATTACTTTTTCCGTAACACGTCAAAAATAAATTATGCTTTGAAACTAGATGAGGTTGGTGTTTCCGATCCGCCTTCTCTGAGAACACCATAGCAAAGAGATCACAGTCTCTTTTAGTCCAGACATAACCTTGGTCAGGTCAGAATAATGAATCTATCAGTAAAATTATAAATACATAAACTGACGCCTTCTTCCCAAGGTACGATCTTAAACTAACTAAAACTTAATTTGACCTACCTACTCGATCTCTCCCTTAATTTGATCTACCTACCATTATTATCGGCGTTTCCTATCTGACAAGAAAGGCCGAAACAAACTCAGAGGTCACAGTCTCTTTTAAAGTCCAACCAGTTTCGTTACCTATGTTGAAGAAGACAGCTATTATTATACTTTTATCCTATTAAAGCCGTGAGTGGTTGATCGGAGTTTTGCTAAAAGTTTTTCATACGCTTGGAAAGCAATTACCAAAGCTTTTTAGTTCCGACGCGCGCGCACAGGCAACGGTTGAAACTTTCACCGTTAAAAAGCAGTTTTTCTAAACTGCCTTTGCATTCGTGTGGATGTATTCGTTGTGTGAAAAACAGTAATTACGGTCTGTGTTCATAACAGCAATCCCGATTGCAATTAGATTAAAATTCGCGATATTCAGTTTTTTTTTTTTAATTTTATCCTAAAATATATCCTGAATTTGATAAACTCTCTTAATTCCTCTTTTTTTTTTCGTAATATTTTTGTACCAACAATTGTCGAGTAACAAAACCTCCGTTTTTTTTTTTTAATATATTTTATATCGAAATTGATTTACAAAAAATATACGTTTTTTATATTCAATGTGGTGATTCTTATTATTTTCGCTACAATATATTAAGTCAGGGAAATTAATTGATAAGCAAATTTACACTCTACGTCACTTTGCCGTGTTATAGCCATTTCATACATTCAAAGGATGACGGTAAAGTTGTGATTTGAATATACATACCATTCTTCCATCCTTGACATACGTAAATATTGTGATTTAATTTTAGACCATAATTTGTTACATAACGCGTCAGCATGTCAATACAGTCTTAGGAATTTCAGGGCAACTAAACACAGTAATAACTATTCGTCAAAAATTATGGTGCGTGTATATTCACGTGAGAATCCACTGTAAGTTCGCGATAAAACTGAAGATTGTTTTACCAAAACAATCGAACTCATAGAAGAGAACCATTTATAGTTCCTGATGCCTGTTTTCACGAACTCTATTAGCCATTAAATTGAGATGTTGCCACCTAATGTAATGCCTGTTGGTTTTGCAATTTTTGGCTCTGACCCGAGCGTTGAAAATACAACAGTGCGCTTTTATTTAGGCATTTTTTAGGTGTCGCCTAGTAGTAGCCTAAATATGGGCTTGTAGGTACTATCCAAAAAAAAATACAAAATTTAGAGTAACGTACCTAGTTCCAAGCCCTCTTCCCGCAAACTACACCCAAAATTAAGTTCTCACCTCTAAACTTCAGTCCGTCTGTCCCTAACTAAAAATACGTAAGCAACACGAACTGTAATCAGCTTGTTGATACAGGCTACAAATTAAATAAGTTTCCGTCTGATGGACTTTGATCCTCCGGAAGCGGCTGATACTTCCACTTTGTTGGTAGAAGTTGGAACAGATGTTTTGTCGGAAAAATTAGAGAATAACGTTTTGAGTACACTGTAACTTAAGAGTTGAAGAATATTTCGGAATTGGGAGACAGATGCCTGCAAAAACATAGATTTTAAAATGCCCTGCGAGTAAAACGGCTAACAACGAGCAGGGAGTGAGTCTCTAAGCGAGTGTTCTGCCCACCAAGTGAGCATCGCTTAGTGAGTACTCTCCTTGATAGCTCTTGTCACTACGCCAAACGAGAACTCGCCGGCGGTGTGAACAATCAGAGATCAACTGTTAATATGCCTTTGCTTCTCTTTTACTTACAGGGGACCAACAATCTTTTGTACGTTTCTTGGGCGAGAAAATCGTCACTTCCTCGTCATCGGTGATCAGAGAATGCTTTGGACTTTTCTGTCAAATTAAGCCATAATTGAAAGTATGTCATCATCTGCCTAGCCTTTTCCTAACTATGTTGGGGTCGGCTTCCAGTCTAACCGGATACAGCTGAATACCAGTATTTTACATGGAGCGACTGCCTGTCTGACGTCCACAACCCAGTGACTGGGTAATACGATACCCCTTGGTAAGATTATTGAAACTATGTATTCTTATCAAATGAAAAATATTTTTTGGAACGAAGCTCTTTAACGCGGGTCGCGGTAAGAGGAAACTGGTAGAAATCGTACCGTAATGAAAAAGCGTTATGAATATGTGAATTTCTCTCTCCAAGCGTGTTTTCATGGTTTTCGAAGGTGCTCAAGCCAAAATGAAAATCCAAGATGGCTGCTGCGAAAATATTCATATTTCTCATTTCGCAAGATTTTGTCGATTGATTGCTTTCCATATTTCCATAAAATATGTGTTGACACTTTATCATAATTAGTTCATTAAGTCTTCAATTTCTTCTCCAATAATTTAAGGGAACATCAACAACGTAAACGCCTTCCATTACAAACGAAAATTGAAATATATTACGAACAATACCAAACAACCCTCTTTCCAAAAGATAAAGAAAAGTTCTCCGTATCTTTTTAGAATATTAATGTGCTAACGTAGGTACCCACAAATTGTGTCTGGTTAATAATTCTGAGGCTTCGATTTATAGCCGACGAGTGGAAAGAAAGTTGTTGCTTTTGTAAAAAGAAAAGAGAAAACCATTGCTTCGCTTTTGCGGAGAAAACGCTGATCAGTTTTTGAATATTAGATTAATACTTGCATAATTTAAAAGTTAAGTCTTAAAATAATAATAATATGTAGGTACCTACAAGTTCATAAAAAAGTGAGCGGAAAGAATCATAGGGCGTCATTGTCAACAGGAAAAGAGCCCAAAAGGCAGGTAGATTAATTAGAGAATACTCATATAAATGTCACACAGCTAAAGCGAAAGAATGCCGCTTATGCGTCTATGAGTCCTATAAAAAAGTGGCCAAGTGCGAGTCGGACTTTCATACGAGGGTTCCGTACCACAAGGCATAAAATGCCGAAAAAACGCGTATCTTGCATGGAGACCCCTTTTAATTATTAACTATTTTATTTTTGATGTTACGAGTATAGCGGCAATGGAAATACACACTTTGTGAAAATTTCAACTGTCTTACCTATTACGGTTCATGAGATAGTTTGCTGACAGAATAAAAATGATTCCTTCTTTCTTTCCTTTATGGAGGAGGTGAACAATACATTTGCTGATGTTTGATTATTAGATGTGTTATTAGGTAAAGAATTTTGTGTATTATCTGCAGAAGTAAAGTGAAAAAAAACGGAATTCTATACCAACAGATAAAGCGAATAAAAATCATAAAAGAAAAATGTGTATCTGGCAACACAGTACCGTATGCAAGGAACACACATTTAAATAAATTAAAAACAAACATAAAAAAAAAAAAATAGAATTCGGCTTGCGTATGACCCGATGCATGAACGTAAAGGAAGCAAAAGAATCGACGATTCTGTAAGCCAACATAATTATGGGGATAGGCAGAAACTACCCATGGGGTAAGAAGGCGTGAGTTTATGTATGTAGGTATATAATGTCTATTAAAACGTATGTTTCTAATTAATATAATTTCAAGTTACACAAATATCAACTTTATTTCAATGGAAATTAAGTTGATTTCAGAGTGACTAGCACTATTGAAAAAGTTATAAAAATGTTCGAAGTTGTAGCGTAAACTGAACTTTATTGTGTAGGATTTAAAGTTAAATATATGTTTACATTTTTGGCAAATAAATCGCGAATGCAGATTATGTAATTATGTGGGCCTCACGGCTGTTATACAGATACTGAACGATGTTTTTTTTTTATGTCAGTAAACAGTAACTAACCTGTCGCTGTTGAAAGTAATTTCATCGACCTTTAACCGTTATCAAAATTATGCTCAAAGTAATTTTCATAACAAGGATAAAATCAACTAAAACATTGCTATTTAAAAGGTTAATAATTTTCTTTGTTAACTAGAAAATTAAATTCATCTCAAAATCTTGGATATCAAACGATGTTAAAAATCTTTGAACCCGTAAACCAACTTTATTTACTTATTTAGGCAAAATAATATTTTTTTGTAATGGCAACATTACTCGGTCCACTTATGCTTAAAACGTTGTATGAAGGGATCAAATTGATTCAATCAATACTTTCATAATATTATTCAAAATCAAAATATTTTATTTCACATAAACCTACAGCTACATGGGCACTTGTGAAACGTCAGAAGCTAGGTGCACGGTTCCAATTGGTCGTTTCCTATGGAGAAGAACCGGCAAGAAACTCCACAGTTACTCTTTTAAAAATATTTGGTAACAGTAGGTATTGGAGGACAGCGTGGGCCTGTCAACAAGTACCAGCTACTTGATAAAATAAAAAATAGTCTACAGATCTAAAGTCTACAAGGCCTACAAAGTCCTCAACATTTGCAAAATATGTAAGAATCTATCAAAAGGATAAATAAAAAATTATATAGGTAGGTAGGTACGATATGTGGAAGTAACTCTGTCTGTTGGTATGTTACCTTTTCACGACTAAACCACTGAACCGATCGTCATAAAATTTGACAGGTAGGTAGCCTGAACTAGCTTGAGATTTGGAGAAGGACACTTACGTGTTGTAGGTCGGGGGTTCAAACCCAAGCAGGCACTTTACTTTGTTTAAATTATTTCATCACCACTGTTCTCAAAACGGTGAAGGAAGTCGTCGTGAGGAAATCGGCATGTCCTAGAACCAAAAATTCGGAAATATCCACCAACCCTCAATGAGCCTGCGTGGTGGATTATGGCCCACTACCTCTCACTACTAAGTACTATTAGTTATTCTGTGCTCTCACAGAAAGATTAAGCCTGCAGTGACCCAGCTGTGGGAACATTATAGGCTGATTACGATATGACTAAACAATGATGAAATTCAAAATACACACAGACGAAGTCTTGGGCAACAGTTAGTGTACCTAAAAATAATAAAAGTGAATAATTTAATGGACATACTTTTTCTGCGTTTTTCAATCAAATAAGTTGAACCGTCAACCGTGTAAATGCCAATTTTCAGAAAAAAACTTCAGCAATACAGAATCCTATAAAATTATATTTAAAAAATAATCATTTCATATTCCGAACCGCCGAAGAAAACTTTGGAGCAATTCTGCCAACTTCACGAAACGTTAGTGCTAAGAAATAGCCCCTTATTTGTTATTATTCTAAATGTTGCTCAACTTCACAAGCAATTATAGAAAAACTTGTCATGAATATTTTACATTTACTTTTTCGTGGTTTTGTGTTGGGGTTTTTTTTATTGCTGAATGGGCCCGCTCTTGACCTCGATCACGCCTGATGGAAAGTGATAGATGATATTTTATCTTTTTTTTTTTTAGGTAGGCTTTTCAAACTTTAATGACCTAACATCACGCCTGTAATCTCCGAAGGGTTAGGCAGGCGTGTACCTATAGTACACCCACATTTCGCCAGTTAAGTTTAAGTCCCATGTAATAGGGGGCGAGCCTATTGCCATCAACGTGGCACAAATCCAGATTTCAGGCTGCAACTGAGAAATTTCAGCACTGGCGCTTGCGACTACTAGACCAACGGAGCAGTCTTTTAATGGCATTTATGGAATTTCTATTTATTGTTGTTTAGTAAGTAGTTTATACGAGAATACTTGTTAACAACTAGCTTATTGGATTCAATCAAAAATTGCACAAAATAATTCAAAAAGGTTATATTTTCTTCAATACAAAAACGTCATAAAATGTACCGAAACAGAATGAACACAATAATGACGTCGTCGAAAATAAAGTCGGCGTAGATTTTACGGTAATACTCGTGTCGTAAATATTTTCCTTCCTGTCCCGTTTATTGAAATTAACGGCTTTATGAGCAGTTTTATTGAGATTCCGTACCAAATGCGCAAGAAATTGATTTTCGGAATGAACCATAATTTTTGGGTATTAATTAATTTTTGCCCATAATTATAATGTCAGGTGTTTCAAATTACCCTGTCTGTTTTAATTTAATTAACTGAAATTAAAAACAGCTTCTGTTCCACGTCGAGATAATCCAGCAGAATCCATCCAGCTACAAACTTTTCTCTATTCATGCTTATGACAGTTACCTTAGTTAGAAAGAGAAGTACCTACGTGTATCAGCTGTGGTAACAGAGAACACACTATAGTTAGTTTGTTCCCACATAGTATGAAATAACAGACTGTTATTTTGTAACAAGTTTTTGGAACTGTTAATTACGTGGAACAAGAACAGGCGGAACAGATATGCGATTTTACCTGTCCGGGGCCTGGGCGACAAGTAGATAGTTACCACATTTTGACACAAGCAAAATATTCCCGCCCCTAACAATGAATATTTATTTATAGAAATATAATCATCAAAATCCATCTAAATACATCTCTCTATGTTTATTGCCAATTGAAGGACTAGGTATTTCATTTGAGACCAATTCTAACTTGTAATTGCATTGCTGATTCTAATGATTATAATTCTGTGAAGCCATATTTGTTACTAGCTGCGCCCCGCGGCTTCACTCGCATAAGACTCGATCCCGTAGGAATATCGGGATAAAAACTATCCTATGTTCTTTTCCGAGACTCAAACTATCTCTATACCAAATTTCATCTAAATCGGTTCAGCGGTTTAAGCGTGAAGAGGTAACAGACAGAGAGACAGACACACTTTCGCATTTATAATATTAGTATGGATGGTTGCGAATCATATTTTAATCAACATAGAAACTGAGACTGACCCGCAATTTGCAAAAAACGTTACGTAAATTACAATTTGGCGGACTACCTTAGCATATCCCCCTTAACACGAGTACTTAGTTTAACGTTTTTCCGACAAAATAAACTGATTTATAGAGGAGGCAAGGAAGTTCACTCACGAGTATAAATATATTACTATGGACAGCTCGGCAATAATATCTGAATTCATGATTCATCCACTAATATATGCTGCCAAAGTGGTGTCAAACATTTTCGATCACATTCTTCTGAATGAATAAACAGAGTAAGCAGATATTTATGACACAAGACATGTCCGTTAATATTACATTGACACATTTGTCTCGCCAGATAGATGGGTGTTCCTTCGATGTCACATATTTTATTTGTACTACCACTTGTATATGCCTTCCACAAATGATCACATATTTTTGACGTCATATATTAATGGATGAATAATGAAATCAGATATTATTGCCGCGCTGTCCATAGTCATATATTTATGGTCGTGACTGTACCTAGTTGTTTGTTTATAATAAGTATTTTTCAATAAGACTTCTCGCCGAAACAAAATAAAGCTACTTCTAACAGTAAACACAAAGCGTTGTTAATTAGACCATTTTCTATTTTCATGAGAGAAAAACAGTAAGAATAACAGTTGCTTATCTCAATCGTTTTATATAAATCAAGGGTAGGTAGGTACATCGCCTAGGGGCCACCATTAGCCGGTAGACTCGGCGATAGGAGCCTTAAGATTTATTGACGCCAAAAACAAAGATAACAGAACTAATGAAAATATCCTTTGATAAAACGTGTTCTTTTATCTGAAATCAAATTGCGACAAGGCTTTTATTTAAGGGCGGTTGTTGTATAGTCGACATCAGAATTACTCTATCACTTTTGACAACAATCCCCACTAAATATAATGTTTATTGAAATAATAAATACATATTTAGAATATTAGGGCCATAGAGTAGAGGTATATAATCACTGTATTCTACTTGAACAAGGAATAAACCTCAGGTATCTCACTCAAGGTATACGTAAATCAATATCACCACGTATACACGCGATAAACTCAAAAACTAATGAACGGATTTTCATACGGTTTTCAACGATAGACGGAGTGATTCATGAAAAAGGATTAGGTATATAATTCATTACCGTTTATGTAAACTGGCTAAAATATAACGATGATTGTTGAAGATCATGCTGACTGGGAGCTTTACTGGTGTGCGCCACGTTAACCAATAGGGTTAGGTATATGAAAACATCGACGAGGGTGAATCCGCGGCCAAAAGCTAGTACTATCAAAAATTCCTTAAACACAGTAAGTTATTTACTAGCTATTAGTAAGTAACTTACTGCCACATAGATAAGAATAACTTCTCGATTTATGACATGTGACCTTAGGGTGATTAAGCAATTACGAGGTGGACTGTACTTTCCTCGGACAATAGTTCTTTCACAAAAAGCTCGACCCAGCTAAACGCATTTCGTTACACAGGAAGCCGACGTCAATATAGTAAAAGGCTTGGCAGATGATGGTGAAAGGAAGGCTGAACTATAAAGAGTTCCCATATTTGTGACTTTCTTTCTTGTAACCTGTAAGAGACATTTCTTATGAATTGCTGAATCTACGGCCAATCTTATTTAGGCAACTTATTCATTGGAAACAATGTTGAGACCAATTATTTTTCTAATAAATACGTTTATGGGGCATGCGGTGCTATCCTATAACAAATTGTTACACTAAGCTTAGATTTAAGTAAAACATTATTTTAAATTTTAACGGTATAAACAATTTATTGTTGGTTGGCCATTGAAAATAAATAAAATAGAATACCTTTAATATCTACTGGCAGCTGTTTTAACGTAAAGTTTTCATTATAGTGTCGTGTTTAACTTGGGTCTCATATTCTTAATAAACAACGAAATCAAGTCGTAGGTACTCTCGAGTCAATTTGCACTCGATCGAATATCAGGGAGTCGATCAAAATATTTCGTTCACAATAGAAAAGACGAGAAACTCATGACAAAAATCAGCCCTCGTAAACATGGTTACAATTATTATATTAACGTGAAAAATAAAATCACTAGACTGCCTAAGCAGTTTTTGTCGAATTACTGACAGAAATGATGTACACACGCCAATAGAGTTAAGTAACCAGACACGCACACTACAAAACTATATCGCTACCTGTATGCTCACAATGACAGCCACGCACACATCGCATTCGTAGAGTGAGTGCGCTATCGTCTTCTAAATGATACTAACGGTCTTCTCCTGAACCCCTCACCCTTTTTATCTATAAGGAAAATGACTTACGACGTCATGTTCTTAGGGAGACGGTGTAATATATTTATGAAGTTTTTCCTCTGTGATAGGTGCAAGTTCTTACTGATTTTTGTCCCAAATAAAAAGCACTTTTTGAACGAGGAACTTTACTGGGCAGATTTCTAAGTTTAAGAGCGAATTCCACCAAACTTTTACGCCTAGAATAAATCTTATCCTGGGAATAAATTGTGTGTTTTTGTAAATTTTTCCATACTAGAACTGTCAGACTTAAATTTTATTCCACGGATAAAAGATATCTGACTTTGGTAAAATCAGCCCTAAATGTAATAAATTTTACATGAACACAATGTCTAAATGTAATACGTAATCGTATCGGTTATACTCAAAAATAACACCTAAACGTGCCACACAACATGTCTCAAAAAGGCGTGATCAAATTTAAGGGCTATAGGTTTGATACAGACCATCAAACTGTCTGTACCACAATTAAATAGTTTGATGGTCTGTACCAAACCCTAAAATATGACCACACCTCAGAATCATAGATTTGAAAAAGCAGAACAAAGGTTTAGTTTTTCTATCGATCATACTTTCAGAGCCTTGTTTACAAAATACTGGTGAAGTTTTATTGTTTTAACCCCTGTTATTCCATGAAGAATGAATCACTAGCAACAACTATCCCTCACTCCTTTTCAATTCAACAACGAAACTAAAACCCGGAATCCTCTTTACACCACTACCAGAAATTGAAAGCAGCATTCACAATAAACAAAGGTTGAAACAAACGGTAAATCCAATTTTATTCGGGCACATAACTGTGCTATCATTTGGCGACAGTCGCCAAACCTAACGTTATCCTTAATACAACAGTCGGGATCCAGCTCACCACTTCGTATTACGGTGCCAATCGGGATGTGAGAAGTTATGGAGTGTACCAACGATATATAAACTATAGATACGTTGCCCGCGCTCTGGAGTGGCAACATGAATGCAAGGTAATTACCGCGCATCCATTTAGTCGCGTACCAACCAGCGCCGCGGCTGTACGTGACATTAAAATAATTTGTGTGAATAACTTAATAAGTTTATAATACGTCGTTGGAGTGTACAGAGTGGAGATGACAATACGACATTAATTTCGTTCCCAATCTGCATACGAAAATTCAATCAAATATATCCAATTACGGCGGACTTAGTGCCTTATGCATTTTCTACCAGTCAATCTTTGGGTGATGCATAGACAAACGGTAGATGCTATTGTAAAAACGGTAAGTAAAAACGGTAGATGCTATTGTACCATAGTATTGTGGGAGCTGTAGCTAACATGGGAGCCCTTTTATTAAATGAAACTCCTATATGACCAACTTTTTTTTTTTATGTATGGGAAATCATCTAATGACTCCTCCCGCTCTGGGTGGAGCGGAAGGGAGTGTCAGACTCTTACTGACTAAAACCCACCCGCGTTCCTTCCTTAGCCCTTTATGTTCCGGGGCAGCGGTAACCTTTTCGGACGATCCCGCTACCCCGGCTATATGACCAACTTCATAAGATATTATTCTGTTATTTTTCAATAATTACTTAAAAACTAGCACTTCCTATCTCACAAACAAACCTAAGAGGCTTCATAGGCAGCCTCTACAGTATCATTATTAAGTAATATGTTGCATCACGCTAAGGGTTTGGTTGGGCCGGGCAGGCGGGTTACGGATACTTGCGGACGTGGCTCCGGGCAGAGACATCTCCAGACGGATACGTACTTAGAATCTATATCAGTGTCCGGTGTTCGCAGATCGTCCGCAATCTGTCAGTGCCGGTGTGACTGATCCCTGAGTGAAATTGTGCATAGGTAGTTGGTAGTTTTTAGGGCCTGTGCACACCACGTTTTTTAAACGCGCCGTTGACACGCACGCGAGTTAGATGCAGTCTGTAGACTTTCTGTAGGATAAAAGCGCGCCGTCGACGCACTTTTTTTAACGCGCGTCAACGGCGCATTTAAAAAACGTGGTGTGCACAGGCCCCTTAAGGTTAGTATTCACTATATTATGTGTATCTAACAGGCGCTTTTCGCCATCAAACTCGAAAGTTTGGCGAGTAAAATTGTAAAAGCAACTATATAATGTGTTTTTGAGAATAATAAAAATATAAAAAATAGTTTAGTCACTGTAGCTAGTCAAAGATTGCCAAAACTTATAGTCGGTCATCTACAAACCCGCAGTAGTCCCGCATAGTGAATTACGGCCCACTCCCTCTCGCAGGGAGGAGGCCTGTGTCCCAGCAGTGGGATCATTATAGGCTGATTATACATAATAGTCGGCCTTACACTATTATTTAGTTTGTTTGAAAAAAGTAGTTTTGTTATTTTGATGCTAGAATTTATTTGATAGTTCCAAAATACTTATAACCATTAGTATTGCCAGTGTTTTAATTTATTGTCGCATTGTTGTCTCCACATTGTATAACGAAATTCTGTTTGATTGCAATCACATTAGGTAATTTTATTTAGTGTGTCAAGAATGTTAATGGAACGATACGTCTACTCTTTAAAAACAGATGTGGATTTAAAAGTTTTATTTACAATTCTGGTTAATGTATAATTTTCTCGAGGAAATTATTTTAATATAGGATGAGAGTTAGACATTTAACATTTACAGGCAAAAGGAACCTAACGCTGTTCTTTCAAATTACAAAATGCACGACTTTCATACTGCACAGCATTATAATATATTTTGTTCAAACAAAGTCAAATGCACGGGTTAAATGTTACGAGCATTCATTTGTTTCTTTACACGCCTCAGTTAAATAGACACTATATATCAGGTTCACATAATCTCATTGAAATTGTGTTTATGTGTATGATTTAAACAACATTAAATCCTCTATTGTGTGTCGAAACTGTTGCCACCTCCACACAAAGCCCTACCTTCCTACCTCACGTCAAGATAAAGTTAGAGACCGCGAATCTGACACCGAGCTGCGATCCGTAGAACTCTCCCAAATTGATCTACCTGTTGATTCGGATCTCTCTCGTCTTATGTGAGATTTGTACGATATACTCCTGTAGGATTCATTACTCAAATGCCTGTTGCTTTCAAATGATTGAGGCGTTTGATAGCGGAAGTAGAAACACCGTTTATGTGGTGTTCGCTATGATCTACCATTAGGGTCTTAGGGATTAGAAATAAAACGATCGAATTATCAGTAAGTACACACCAACCCAAAGGGAACGTCCAGTCGCCACCCGGGCTCCAGCGTGACAGCTTGCCTGTGTTGCCAGAGAGTTGAGTGCTACATTTATTAGTACATCACAGTTTATATTTAATTGATTCATTTTGTACTATTTCACCGTGATTTCGTTCATCTTCACTGCTGTCTGAATGGTTTTTGGGATAAACATAGCCTATGTAACTTTTCGGCCCATAAACTAACAAAAAAATTACGACGCTCCGTTGCTGCGAGAATGGGACAAACCAACATGCACATAGCATACGCATAATCAGCCTATAATGAATCCCACTGCTGGGACACAGGCCTAGGAGATAGGGATAAACCACCACGCGTCCCCCCCCCCCCGTTTGGATTGGTGGATGACACAAGTCGTCGGAGTGTTTATCAGTGTGATAACGAAAAAATGAACGAACGAACGAATGAATGAACGAATGTTTACATTCATACATTCCAAGACTCGAAGCAAAACCATTTTTTCTGCGTATATTGAACTCCTTTTGCTCGTCAAGTCACAAATATTATCTATATTGTTTACATTTGAATTCATAAAACCCAGTCTTGCAGAAGATTCACAATCTACCGTATCATCAGTGACATAATCTCAATCTCATCTTCTTTGACACAGATGTTTACCCCTCTGTACCTACTGACTCGAAAAAATAAATCAAAATTGTAAATGGAAATGAGATTCTGCGGTTCTTTTGCGTGAGAAGTTACCAAATTGTCGCTGCCGACGCGTTATAATTTATCATTAACTAGCGACTCGTCCCTGCTACCTACTGTTGTGGCAACATCTGTGGAAATTGTAGTAGGAAGTATATTTGTTAAGTGTATTGTTAATGTAATGTGTGTAAATAATACATTTTTTAGGTATAGACATATACAGAACTAGCAGCGCCCCGCGGTTCCACCCGCGTAAGTCTATATCCCGTAGGAATATCGGGATAAAAAGTATCCTATGGCCTTTCCCGGGACTCAAACTATCTCTATACCAAATTTCATCTAAATCGGTTCAGCGGTTTAAGCGTGATGAGATAACAGACAGACACACTTTCGCATTTATAATATTACTAGCTGACCAGGCCGAACTTCGTACCGCCTCAGAATTAAATAATGTGAGAAAGTTCAATAGACACGTGGCGCCATATATTATCATAATAACGTTATTGTTGTTTTCCTCTGGAACAGTACTTTTTTCGGGATGAAAGGTACCCTATGTCCGTTTTTGTACACCTGACAATGTATATGCAAAATTTCAGGATGATAGATTCAGTGGTTTAGGCGTGAAAAGGTAACAAATAAACTTACTGTCGCATTTATAATATTATATATACGAGTAGTTAGGATTACCTATAGTATAGATGTATCAGAAAGGTGTGGTCAAAAAGGCTGTGGTACAGACCATCAAACTGAACAACTTTTTGTCTATCGTCGTTGTCAAACCAAAATCTGCTATGTGCCGTTTTTTGAGATTTCAAGATTAATTGTAAAAGATTAAATGTAAAAATTTTCAGGAAAACTTCTTTTGTCAATATCTCAAAAGTATAACTCAAACTCAAAGCATTTATTTCAATTAAACCATTTTACAGGCACTTTTGAATTGTCAAGAAGTCGGTCAGCCAAAAATAAAATGAAGCTAGTTGCCCATTCCAAAGGTACCTATGGAGAAGAATATACTTTTTTCACATAGCAGGTTTTGGTTTGACAACGACGCTATGTTGATATTTTTATTTTTTTCGCGATTACGATGTTGGTTTCATGGAGAAAGTTGTTCAGTACCACCAGGAGCAGTGGTGGCCCAGTGGTATCGGTTCCAACTTACGAGTTCGAACCCAGGCAGGCACTTTACTTTGTGTATTTAATTTCATCACCACTACTCTCAAAACGGTGAAGGAAAACATCGTGAGGAAACCGGCATGTCCTAGAACCAAAAATTCCGAAGGCTTGTGACGTCCACCAACCCAAACTGGGCCCACGTGGTAGATTATGGCTCGCTCCCTCACAGAGAACAAGCCTGTGTCCCATTAATGGGAACATTATAGGCTGACTATGACGCTAAGTGTGTGTGTGAACCACACCCCTAAATTTGATAACACAAATCTGATACTGCTGTATAGATTTAAGGCAGTCTGGTAGTTAACGCCCTAGGTAGTTTCCAGACAAAGAGAAAAGCGTTCATCGATTTGCCTAAAAGCCTGATGGCGTAGGTAAGCCAATCTGACTCACCTAACGGCTAACAGAGCATTGCATGTAGGCAACGTGGTTTTTTTTAGGTTAAAACGTGTCTGTTCGTTTTGCTGTAAACCATAGTCAAGTGTAACTTTCATCTCTGTGTGTAGTTGTTGTTGAATATAATGATCATTATTAAGTAAACGACATAACAATCACATATGTACAGACACCAGCACATCAAGCTACCCGAAACTGTCAAATTTTCCCAATCAACTTTGAACCTTATGTTTTAGCGATAAAGTTGAAAATCTATTAAAGAAATTTGACAGATTGTAGTAGCTTGATGTGCTGGCGTCTGTACTTGCCGACTCCAAATAAATTGGGATAAGGACAAAAGACTTCTGATGGCTCAGTACTTCCAGAGATAACCTCTTACTAACAAACAGACAATTTTACGTCTATATGACATTAGTGTAGAATAAACTAAGAGCGAACTCTTTTCTCCATATTTTATACCGTTCAAACTTACCTTTCTTGTAGCCAAGTGCAAAGTAATCATCAAAAATTGGTAGACTTCACCCACAAAGCTTCAAAGGAGCCCTAATTGCTATGGAAATCATAAAATTAGCTATCTCGATCCTGAGTCAAAGATGGCTGCGGTCGCTTTAATTACAATATTTGATGGCTTCCTTCAATGAGCTCAACAAACGGCAAAACTGGAAAAGTTAGAAGGTAAATTAATTTTGAAAGAAAAGAAAGAAAATACGTTTATTTGCGGTGAACATGACGCAAAAAAGAACATAAATACAAAAAATAA
Organism: Hydraecia micacea; assembly: GCA_914767645.1. Lineage (NCBI taxonomy): Eukaryota > Metazoa > Arthropoda > Insecta > Lepidoptera > Noctuidae > Hydraecia > Hydraecia micacea. The sequence goes on along the minus strand of OU611779.1, from coordinate 5,115,463 downwards.
ATAAAAAAAAGGTAGCGAGAAACATGTGTCACATCACATCCACGCAAAACGGCTATCGCTCAGCATTATGCTGCGACCCTATGCAAGGCAGAGCCCCAGCGCTCGTCTTCAGCTACAGCCGGCACTGACGTAATGACGTCGTCCGGTGCAGCCGTGCAGCAAACAATTATTAGAACACTGTACCGGTACAGCGTACAAAAAAAATAATAATGTACCAAAAGGTCTTCTTGTCGATTCACAAAACGGAACTGCAAATAGGCATAAAAATTATATTGTGTTCGCAATTCAAGATGGGATTGGCTTTATGTGAAAGAAATTACTGAAATACATTTGGCGGTTTAAAAATTCGATTTGATGATTTAACTTATTAGGGTAGGATGGTAGGGTAGCCCGCGAAATTCAAATTTTCATATTCGTGAAATTTTCTTACATTTTTTGCAATTTGCAGGTCAGTGTCAGGTTTTATGTTGAACAAAATATGATTCGCGACCGGAACCATAACATATGTATTAACAGAATAATCTATACATATAATAAAATTGTAGAAAAGTGGTGTCTGTACAATGGAAATATATAAAAAAAAAGTAGCAGGGGTTGTTATTATATCGATGCCGAACCCGAAAGTGTAATTTTTTTTTTTCTGTTTGTCTGTGTGTTTGTGCACGCTAATATCAGAAACGACTTATTCGATTTAGATGCGGTTTTCACTAATATATTGTAGTAGGCTTCACTTAACATTTAGTGTTTATTTCATGTCAATCGGTTCATAAATAAAAAAGTTATGTCAATTTAAAGAATCACGGTGAACATTTGTTAAGGTAATACAGAGAAACATTACTGTAAAGTAAATTTTTAGCTACCCAAACGACGGTATGTGTAATTTAAAATGTGCTGCCCGAAAAGTCACTATTCCACGCGGACGAAGTCGCGGGCACAGCTAGTTATAGAATATAATAGAATACTCTTTATTATTTACACCATATAAAATCAATCACACACCACCAACCGTACCACCACCTCTCAGAGGTAACAATCTGTTTTAAATCCCAAACATAATCTTGGTCAGATATGTGAGGATCATGTAGATTAGTGTCTGCAATGCAATGGTCTTTTGAGGAAAGAACTACACAGATTAAAGTGGACCTGTCCAGTCAGTGCTCGCTTTTGTCAGAAATATTGTAGCTCAACTGAGAACATCAGGAGCTCAAAGACTTACTTTCTGTGCCACGCAGACCAAACTAACTTTCTGTCTTTTTTTTCCAGGATGCTGGGCGGCGTGGGAGGGCGGCACGCGTCCGTGCGCCGGCGCGGCAGCTCCCCGGGCGTGCGCCGATATGCGGCAGGCGCGGCCGCCGCAGACGATTCACCGCCGGCGTCGCCGCGGCCGGTGCGCCGGCGCCGGGCCGCGATGGCTGCGTCAGACCACAAGACCTGCGCGCTCATACATACGAGGCTCAAATTGGGAGATATTATGTAAGTGTTAAGGTTAATACTGTATTATATTACGAAATGAGTTCGCTGCGGTGTGGTTCTCGCCAGATGGGAAGCTTTTTCTTCCAGTGGCAGATCAATTTGGAATAAATTGAAACACGTGTGCTGCCTGTTATTTATATCTGTAGTAGGTACAGTCACGAGCACTAATATACTGTATGTATACACTTAGCACAATACAAAAGTGATTTTTTCGTGGAATAACGATTGCAACTTGGAGATAAGATCACCTATTTCATAATAGTATGGGTTCCAAAATATAGTATTTTGTATAGTATAGTGGCTGGCAGTGGTAGCTGGTGGCCTACCATGATCTAATTAAAAACGATTCAAAAGCAAGAGATTTCAGTTTAGGTTCCTAAACTGCATCGGTCAAAGTCGTACCATGACGTCCATTATGCTCAGCGGCATTTACTTTTAACCCAAAACTTGCGACTCAGTTTGGGACAATCGCTGTCAGATGGCATGGCCTAAATTGAATCGTTAAACTGACGTCATGGTACGAATTAGAAAAACAGTTCAGTTTAGGTCCTAAAATGGATCGCGTTAAGAGCTCATGGTAGGCCTCCTGGTGTCCGCAACTCCACGCTCGAGCGCGTACTTTGCCTACAGGTTGCAATCAATTATTACAATTAACACAGTGGAGAAAAACACTTTTAAAAGTTGCTCAATGTACACAATAATTTTATTATGTATTTATAATTTAGTGCTCATGACCGTACGTCTTCAAGAGTAGGTATTCTATCTATATTCTTCTACAATTATATTTCGGAAGCGAGTCCAGGAATATTATATTTTGTATTGAGTCAATAGGCACTGATTTAAAGCGGCAGTTGTTTATTGTAGTCTTGGTAAATTAAAAATTACAAAATGCAGGTTTTTAATAAGTTTGGCAGTAAAGACTGAGCAGTAAACTAAATAAAAATGAGTCATACCTAATAATATTTACGAGTAAATGGGTAATTTAATAAATATGAAACAGTAAAATGTCTTACCGGGCGGTAATAAAATCGGAATTAGTCGGTAAGAAATCTAAATTGGAAGCCCACTCTGGCCGCTACCGCGTCACCGCTCGCTTCGCTCGCTCGGCTCGAGCGTGTTTGGTCACAGTTCTGCCCTAACCCATTTGGTCAGGGTGGTAGCTTAGTAAGTAACTGCAACTAATTAAGCTCGCACATGGATGGCCACATTTCCAACCTAACCAATGAATAGCAAACTATTTACCTAACTGCCCATTACAGCATTTTTACTGGGCATTTATTTATTACCCTACTTGAGTATTTTTGTACTGACTTTAAGTATAAGGATGATATAATACACCAATGTTCTTTTTATTACTGTTCATGTTTTACTGTACACTAATTAATTACCAACCGCCAAAAAATAAAATGACTGACCGTTATTTTATTTAACTGATCTTAATAACCTCCGCAATATTTAAATTACAGCTGTTGTAAAAATGATTACAGATTATATTATTGTATGAGGCAGATCACTTTCAAGTGCTACACAGCTAGACTGTACTCGTCCAGCCCCTTAATAGATTTTTATAAAATTATTCACTGACTAGTATTATGAAGGTAGATAGAAGCGTGGCTATCACAAGTCGGCTTTGTGAATCAAGCCCTTAGCTAGCTTATTTTCTCATAAATAATTTCGTAAACATCTAAAGTTCTACCTTCTCTCTGTAATCTGCATGTTACGTTTCGTTCCTAAACCTTCCTAGAATATAGGAACGAAAATAATATTATAAACTGAGGGCTTTCTAAGAATATTATTTCATTATTGAAGTGAAAACTTCTTTAGGCGCGTTGGGAATTTTTGAGATGGGAAGAAACCATTGAATTCGCGCCACTGTTACCGTAACCGACACCGCTTCGGATGTGTTTGGCTGTCCTCGGGACGTACTCGGTTTTAATGTATAAATACGATATGTCAGTGACTGATGGCAAAGTATTTTATTGTTTCTTTCATAGTATGACCATATATAGCGCATTCTATTGAGTATTTTAAGAACGGTAAACACATAAGCAGAATTCTTATTAGATGCAAAATCAAAAGAATTCAAAATTATCCTATCATAATATGAAGTGATAAATAAGTTTTAATAATCCTTTCACTTTTTACACAAATGCCTAGTTACTTAACTCAAAAGTTAATTGATTTTATTCTAAAAACAAAGAAAGCCAGAAAAACAGTTGCAAAAACAAACAAAAAGTCAAAAGTTAAGCTTCACCTCAGTCGCCCTCTACCAATTTCATGTTAAAGCTTTTAGGTTCAAAGCATACGTAGCGCCACTGTTGCAGCGTAGCGAGCGGAAAACTGTGGAACTAAATCATAACTGCGATGCCAGAACACTCTAGCGACAGTGTCCTAAACTACGAAGTAAAATTGTCCTGTAACGCCATCTAGTGCCCTCGCGCTAACAGCGGGAAAATGTTGAACTAAAACGGTCTTGTGACATCAGCGCCCAGTGCGGGAAAATGGGAAAATGTATACTGTAACAGCTGTAATTCTGCGACGCTAGAGCCATCTAGCTTCAACAGTTTTGTGGGACAAGCTTCTGCGGTCCGAAAGTTTGCAATTTCAAAGAGCGGGTAACCTGGGTGACCTGTGTTTTTGTTCACGGTCGACAGATGTCTCTACGAGTCTCATACAGACGACGATGGTTGGATGTCTTTGACTCGTGCTTAGCGTACTTGGCCTAATTTCGTGTTTAAAGAAACGTGTGACGTGGCTACTGAGTAACGTTTAATTGAATAATAATACGTTAATTCTGATAACTATCTAGTCGGTATTGTAGCCTAAACAATTTGATTTAATCTAATCTGGGCTGGACCTATTAAAAATTTCTCATATCCAGCCTATCCAAAATCAGAGTCAACATTCGCCCGAATACCGCAACATCAACAAAGGCCTATTCGTCGAAGTATTCCGACCGATGCTATCGATTGGAGATTCAATTTCCATTCGGAGTCCAAAACAGAAGACCGTCGGATTCAATTCTGTAATAATAGAGTCTCGTGAAGTCGTCCGTTCACCACGTTTGGGCAGTGTAAATGGAGCAGACTTGCTTCCTGCCTCCACGTGGTGAGATGCCATTATTGATTTCCGGCGCGAGAACGAGACAGCGCCATACCACAATTTGTTGCACTATTTTCCGTCCCATTCTTTCGCCAATATATGACCTATTTTTATGCCGCTTTCCCTATATTAAAACAGCCTAAGTAATTAGGTGAAAAGTTCGGTTGGCGCGATGTAATCTAACAGTGGTTTAGTTATAATGATGTGTTTGTTTTTGTATTTGGTTTTCTTATTAGGTATGTTGAACTACGATCCTGGTTCACGTCATTGAGTACGGAATAGAACCTTTCCGAATTTGCCCGAAATTGTAGATTGAATAATAAAGCGGTTAAGGTATACGTTGACGTTTTAGGGGCATTGTGCTTTGTTACTATCGATGTTGAAAGTCGATGTTTAGAAAGATAAATCAAGTCCATAATCATTTCAAGGCTTAGAATGCGTGTAATGAGTATAGGTACTAAAATATACTTAGATGATAATTTTATTCAAACATGCTTTGGTAGGTAAATAAATTAATTAAATGATTGATACTTACTAACTAATAATTAAAGTATTTCAGTACAAAAATACTGTGTAATAATTTTTTTTAAACGATAGTATTATTACCTACTAACATTAACTTTTTAACATGATAAAATTGCAAAAAAAAATCGCTTCTTATACTTACTAAAAGTAACAAAAAAAAAACTTTTCCTATCAATAATAACACAATCACCATTCTCAGTAATCACCAAACTCAGCAACAATTGCCGGTTGAACAGTAAATCAGCGGATTACCGGTGGCCGGCGGTTCGACGCACCTGCACCTCACGGCTCACGGGGATAAATACCCCGGATTAGCACCGCGTTAATTGGACTTATTTTATACGTATATGTAGGGAAAATTGTTGAAAATATTTTAATTATGATGTGTCATTAAATAATTAACAAATTTTCATCAAAGAATAATGAATTTTTTATTGCCTATTTTGCGCTTGTTTCCTTAATGGTACTTTTGCATAAGGCTTTAAAAAAAACACACGTCTCCTCATTTATGGTTTAAAGTTTGTTTATATGAATCGGTCTCGATACTAACTTCGATAACTTAATCAGACGACCACGCCGTCCACCACACCATCATGCCATCTTAGATAAAAGGGCTTTAAAAGAAAGATAGTATGGGACACTTACAGTATTCATCCAGTAAAACTGGCTTAAGAGCAAACGAAATCTCACTAATTTACAAATACCAAAGTATGATGGATGTACGTTAGATATGATTCTACATGAAAGTCCTATAGAATTATGAATGAAAAGTAAAGATTATCAATGCTTTTGGCAGCATTTTAGATACTTGAAGTCTCGAATATAAATGAGTCCTGTGAACTATGCCAACTATGTGAGTCATGGGCTAAAACCAGTGCTTAAATAAGAAACTTCAGAGTCATGACAATCAACATGGAGTAGATAGAAAAAATAGAAATCTGCATAGAGTGGCCATGCATGGTTCTATTGTTTCTAGAATTTTTCAGTCAAACGCATTTTGTTTTGAGGTCCCTACAGTCTGTTCACAGTTATTTTACCTGACTGACAGCAGCAACCTAACATCAACCTTATTGTGACGACAATAAAGATCAGAATGATTTTGACAGACTTGTTAATGGCAGCAACCCAACAGCAACCTTATTCAAATGAGAATAAAGATCACTGTGATGGATACTGATGCAAAATCAGAGCTAAAATATTCATCAAGCTTTTATAACACCTACCCGTGTACAGTAAGCACTATTTATGTATCTAAATATGACAGTTATACACATAATCACCAAAAAAAGTAATCACCGATATAATTTACTCATTTATCCATTAAATGGCTGCAGCCATGTATTAAAATCACCGAGTTGTGAAAGGATTACTTCAATTTACTACCGGCCAGTGTTACAATGCATTGCAAAATAGCAATACGAATGCTAAAAGTCTGAATAGATAAATAAATTACTAATTGAAACTAATTAAATTCCACGGTAGCATTTGTTTATTTTGTATTAAAGAATGAACACATGCCAATAAATACTGAGAGCAGTAGTGGCCCAGTGGAAAAGGCCGCGACTTACGAGTTGTAGGTCGTAGGTTTGAATCCAGTCAGGAACTTTACTTTGTGTAAATTATTTTATCAGCACTGCTCTCAAAACGGTGAAGGAAAACATCGTGAGGAAACCGGCACGTTTAAGAAACAAGAATTCGAAGACATGTGACATCCACCAAAACGCACTGGGCCCGCGTGGTGGATGGCCCACTCCCTCTCACTAAGAAGAGGCCTGTGTCCCAGCAGTGGGAACATTATAGGCTGATTGTGAAATATATATTATGTATACCTACATATCATCAATTTCGTGTCGGTCGTGTGACCGCGTTGTTTTTCTAAACTGAATGTTTATGTACAGACGCCAGCACATCAAGCTACTACAATTTGTCAAATTTCTTTAATAGATTTTCAACTTTATCGCTAAATTATAAGGTTCAAAGTTGATTGGGAAAATTTGACAGTTTCGGGTAGCTTGATGTACTGGCGTCTGTACATAATACATTAATATTAAACTTACATACAATAAAGAAATCCCGATGTTTTATTAAGTCTAAAAAATCACGCGCTGCAGGGGCTACTTTTGAATAAATAACACTAGATACATATTTTACAATTCTATTGAGAATTCCCAATGTGCGAAAATTGTCAGGCATAGTGATAAATGCTTGTTCATTTAAGATTTAAATGCTAAAGATTACTTCCGAAAGTATTTAAAGATTTAAAACACCAATTTCAGCAACAATCTCATTAAAATTCTAATTTAAAACAATACGAGAAAAGAAGGGGAAAACAAAAGAAGATAGCACCAGTGTTGTCACAAATCAAAGAAGCTGTAAATGAGTGCAATCCTTTACGGCGAGGCGATAACGAAAGAGTTTGCGAAAGAAACAGTTTGCGAAAGAAAATGGAACTTGAAATAATTGAATCTCGAGAAACAATGCGACGATACTTCCGTTTCGTAATAGCTCTCCTAATAAATGCTGGCTTCAATAAATATTGTAACATGTTGTCATAAATTAGTCTGATCATAATAAAGCATCCTACACGTGCAAATAATATCCTGGTACATTTTCACCTCGAAGGACCAAGAACATGTGGAAACGATTTTCACCACATAGCGTTCGCAAATTTAAAATGATGGACGAGACATAGTTCAAGTGCTGTGGCTCGTTTATTGGCAGTTGTTAAATGATGCATAGTGACAGGCTTTGCAGTATTGAATACTGCATTTGCATCGCCTCAAAGGACCAAAAATATGTGGGTTTGATTTTTACCACAGATCGTTTGTTGATTATCAATGATGGACGAGATATAGTTCAATCGCTGTGGGCCGTTGACTGTCAGTTTTGAAATGACGCATCGGAACATGTTTTGCATAGGTATTGAACCTAACGATTCAACATATTGGCTAAAATCGGGTGCCGTAAAAAATGTCCCTTACATGTACTTAGGCTACATTTATACTTATTTTTTCACCAGACGGCACCAGATACAGTGACATTCTGGTTGATGATTCTGATGGATGTTTAAGCAGCCACCTATACCTAGAATGTCATTTTATCTGGGGCCGTCTGGTAGTATAATAGTATTTTGAGCCTTCAGAAAAGCTCCCAGCGGGCCACGGAATTCTGGTCCAGCTGGAAATCTCTTAACCGACTAAGAAGCCAGGTGGGTCGCTGCAGGTACAACTTAGGCAGGGGGGGGGGGCTCCGATGAGCCACAGTGCGACTGTGGAGCCACATCACAAACGATGCCGCACCTCTTGTCGTGCTCTCTGTGCAAAAACGCTTGCACTATGGAAGGCCTTTGCGAGGTCAACGCTAACGTTGTCGAAATGGCCGAATTCTGGTCGAAGCTTACATAAAATTAATAAAAGGGAACCATCGATACGACTAAGAAAAAGAAAAAAGCGATAACGATGATATAAAAGTTAAAACTGTATTGGATTGTCAAAATCTACCGAATACCTAATTTCGATCCTGTTGAAAATCTCTGTAGGGATACGAAACGCTTTGAAAATGATTGCCAAATGCCTAGGCCCTCAGGTGATACGATAATGGAACAGTTTGCAATGGAAATAGAACTTAAAATAATTGAAAATCGCAAAACAACGACGACACTACGTTTTGTAGGCCATCAAGTTTTTGCTTTGTGCCGCACTTGCAGGGTGGAGTGTAAATGCACACTTCGTACCATAGATCTATGCTTCGTACTGTTCACTCTATTGTACACATCGGGAAGTAGGACGATTCATCATTCTCCTGCCCTTATAACAAACACTAGAATATATATTATAACGAACAAGTATATAAAAAAGGAGAAGAGATCATTGCGCATTCGAAAATAGTGAATTGGAAAATTTCATACACAGCGGTGGATTTTGCAGAGACAAATAAATGAACCCGCGGAAGCTCTGAGCTCTGTGGTCATTGACCTGCTTATCCAATGTTTGCACTTTGTGGTGGGGTAGCATCACCAGTGGAATGAGCACTAATAACTAAAAATTAGGTTATCACTAAAAGGGATTGTTATGGCATGTGAGTCAAAGAACTATTTCTGATAGATCTAGCGGGCTTGTCGAATTGAACGCTGTTTTCTTCTGCACGAAACCATTTCTTTTTGGAGTAAAAAAATACCACCTACCTAGTTTTACTAGCATGTGTTAGCAAGTGCTTCCAAAGCTCATGTTGGAATTTTAATTACTACAAAGTGATGTATTTGGTTAGTTCATTTTAGGTTGTTTTTTTTTTTGTTTCGTTGACATGCAATAATTTAAAATGCCTGGCAGGATCTAGTTCTGTTGTAAGGGCGTTTACTGTGCTACCTGCTTGAGTTTTTTTCACAAAACAAATTGAATTAATCGCTGGGCAGTCTTATAAAGTGCTAATATTAATGACTACTTAGTCAACAAGCCGAACCTTTAGCAGGTAGGCTTAGGCTTTGGCGAGCATTTTAAATTCGTAAATCAAAAAGAGCTTACATGAGATGTATTTTTTCTCCACATTATATTCATGGGTCCACCCAAAAACATGCACAAAACACACACTAAAATTACTGCACTAAAAAGGCACACGTCGACAAACCCCCTTTTAATTTATGGCAGCGGCAGTTTTTCGAACACGACGTGTGAAATTATTTCCCTCTTGTCGGCTCCCTTGGGCTTTCACCGCTCCGGTGCAACCGCAGCCTAATACGCGCCGAGTTTTGTTTTATTTAGCTTGGTCCTGTTTTCTATATTTGCTCGTCAAATCCGAGAGAAGTTTGAAAATGTACGCTGCTGAAAATGGGCCTCGCGATGGCCATTATTAAAGTGTTTATAAGCTCTACTCTTGGAAGACGGATAAACATGTAGTTGTTAATTGTTACTAGGAAACAATCTAAGAGCACTGTTATTACCATAGATATAGAATTCCGTAGATTGGTAATGTCAACAATCAAACGAGACCAAAAACCATTGATCTAAGTATATTTTGTTTGTTACAATAAGTACTTAAATATAATCTATTTTTCTAAGATTATGCATTTGTATGAAGCTACCTATCTTAGCTGTCGATATCAACAAAAATTAGGCTATCGCATCACTAAAAAATGAGGTTATAACTCCTTCGTATTTCTCTATTTGTTATTTCTTAAATACGGTGGTTTTAGGCATGCTAATTCATCTAAATCGTAAGTATAATAATGTTCTCATCATATTTTGCTTATAGCCGGCTTATTAGTGCATTGTTAATGCAGAAATAACGATTAAAACACATTTTAAACTTACTGGTGAAACGAGTAATCCTGGGGGTTTTTCTTTTTGGAAGATTCACATCCTGGTACTGCACAAGAAACCATCGTATTATGGTTATTTAATCACAGGTTATCACTCTAGTTCGCTTAAATAATTGCCGAAACGCTCACGTAAACAGTCACCGGGGCCGGTATGGGCCGGTAGCAAATACGTGTTTGGCCCTGTTAACAGCGTCACTTTCTCTCTCTTTCTAACACAGCAAAGTTCCGTTAAAGCGGGAGCTCTCATTCACTCTCATGCCCAATCTACGGAATTCTATATCTATGGTTATTACTTAGTGCACGAGCGACACGTGTCAAAGGCAGAGGTAACTGCAGGTATCGACACGCGTCGACGGCCGCCGCCGACACGTCTACGGCTCCGGTCTGCTCGTGTACTTGAGCACCGTACTCAAATAAACGAGCGACACGTTTCGACGGCAGCCATCGACAACGTGCCGCTCGTGTGTATGAGCACTTACGGGTTAGGTACATCGGAATGATCGCCAATTCGGACCAGCTTGGCGATGACTGGCTTCGCTCGAGCCCAGTCCCCCCAAAACATCTTCTATTTCAGTTTTCAGTAACCACACTCGTCAAATCAAAACAAAAGTCTGATATGCTAAAGTAACCAAAAATTATTCATTCCATAAAAGAGATCAAAAATCTATCGTTCGACAGAACAGCAAATCTGCAAGAAACTCAAAAAGAACAACGTTGCACCCACTTTTCTTAGAAATATCTTGGCGTTAAGCCAATTAATACAGCCTGCACTTAACATGAAATCACAGCGCAAATGTAAACACACTAACTCAATCATTTACTCTATTAACACGTTCAATATTTAATTCGTAATCAATTGCTAACATTGACTACGGCAGGCGTCAGCTCGAACAGTGTCGGGTGTCAAAGGGAACTCAAAGGATCGTTCAATGCAAATTGCTTGCACTAACGTTTGAGTGAATGGGTTAAGTAAATGCTTACAAAGGTGAAGTGTTATGGTCAAAAGAGGGTTTTGGTTTCATCTGAGTTAATTAAAATATAGTTTGTGAGCGTTTATAATAACATTGATTTATTGACATGTATTTAATCGAACTTTACATTTCCATTTTACGCTCCTCAAATTTTTATTGAAGACTCTAATGTCATGATTGCGCCTCTTTTTGTGAACCACAAATAATTCCTATTTTGGGGTCCTATAAATACATACTAAAAAATAACCAAATAACTGGGACCAACTGTGAGATAAGGTCAGAAAGTTAAAAAGAGGCTTAATTATTCAAAAAAGTATGTATCTTTAGAAGCGCAAAATGTTTTTAAAGGTTTATTGATTTAAAAAAGTATCCATCATTAAAAGATCAATAAGTTTTAGAGGATAGGACGGTGTATAGGTACATTCATATGCATTTAGTAAAAAGCGGTTATTTTAATATTAAAAACAGACACTCCAATTTTATTTATTTGTATAGATGTATAGATTACATTGATATGGTTGGGAAAACGCTCTGCAAGAGCACATGCATAATTTTATCTTGGAAATAAAATCAATAAGGAAATGGTAACTTTAGAAATATAAGATGATCTGTACGGTCATCGTATTTAGTATGAACCTTTTCTGTACGTTTATAAAGACAGGTAGATTCTTTAACTGTGTTTTTTTGTTTCGACTGTATCCACGGGTAGCTTTAAACAAAAGATGTTTATTTAAGTTTGAATGTGGGTCCAGTTGACCAAAGAAAAATACAGAAAATCAATGATTGGTCAACTGGACCCGCGGGTCCAGTTCGAGTGGGTCCAGTTGACCAAAGACTCCCGAATTCACCTTATCAAACGTTCCGTAAACTCAACACAAGCCTAAAGGAATGAATGACTTTTACTAAGCGATCCGTATCTAGCTCGTACAACGCTCGTAATGTACAGAGATGCGGTCAGTTCCATAGTCCCGTGAATAGAGGACGAAGCCACAGCAGCTCAGCGCACTGCAGCAGTCATTAATGTTGAGGTGTGGCCGATGTATGTACAGACGCCAGCACATCAAGCTACCCGAAACTGTCAAATTTTCCCAATCAACTTTGAACCTTATTCTTTAGCGATAAAGTTGAAAATCTATTAAAGAAATTTGACAGATTGTAGTAGGTTGATGTGCTGGCGTCTGTACTTAGACAGTGTGAATGTGCGTTGGAATTTGTGAGATTATACGTGAATTGATGGTTCACTTTCTGAAGGGCCTACGATTAAGAGACACATTTTTTTTTTTCAGAAAATATGGCAAAAAAATGCAAGCACTAGTTTCTGAAAGCCAATTTCCGTAATTGAAAACGTTCCAAAACTATTCGCAATCAATGTCAAAGAGAATTTAGAGGTATTTTTGACAGATTGAGACTGAGATCAGACTTTGAACGTTCTTAAAATTACGAGAATAGCCCATCTGAAGTGGGCTGAGAAAGACGGGATAAGAATAATTTTACTTAGAATACATCGTTCATTTGTTTCCTTGTAAAAACCCGTTACAAGCGGATGCCACATGTTTTTTAACTTGTAATTCTGCCAGTGCAGAGCAGAACAACTTTTATCGTATTGAAAATTAATATAAGCCTAATGAAGTATTTAATTATCTAACTAGCTAAGCTATATTAAATGCACAAAATTCTCGAGTAAAATTAATTCTGCCCAGCTTTTATAACTAGATTGAGTGTTATTCTGACAATAAATTTCGAATTTTTCCTTACTAGAACTGCCAGACGTTATTTTAAACGGATAAAAAATTCAGATTTAGGTAAAATCAGCCTATGTGCCAATGATATTCCAAAATCCAGTTTATTTATCACTATTCCAACAAAATGTCTATCCCATTATACAGTAGGTGCCTATGTAGTATAGTGTGAACCGTCTATTTGTTCGACGTTGAGACTTTTCTAGGTTCGTGGGTAAATTGCAGCGGAGTCAGGTCACGGCACCTTCATCTACTAACGCCTTTGAGAAAAGAATACTATGTACATCTACTGCTTTTCACTTGTAGATTTTTATTCATTTAAGTTAATGGGAAAAAATTACATTACATTTTCGCTTTACCTTGTACAGACGCCAGCACATGAAGCTGCCCTAAACTGTCAGATTTTCCCAATCAACTTTGAACCTTATACTTTAGCGATAAAGTTGATAATCTATTAAAGAAATTTGACAGATTGTAGTAGCTTGATGTGCTTGGCGTCTGTACCTAAGTAGGTACAGCGAAAATATAATGTTTTTTTTTTTAAACTTACAATGAAATGGTATGTAGTAGAAACAGAGTAACGATTAGTAGCATATTTTTAGGGTTCCGTACCCAAAGCTTGTCAACGGAACCCTATTACCAAGCCTACGCTGTCCGTCCATCCGTCCGTCCGTATGTCTGTCAGCGGGCTGTATCTCATGAATCATACTAGGTAGACAGTTTAAATTTTCATAGAGTTAGTATTTTAGAGCCATAACGAATTATTTCAACTGGATCTTTAATTGTGTCGCGCTTTCGTTTGTCAGTCAAAAGTTTCGTCATTCCATCGTTTGTCGTGAAAACAATCAGTCGCACTAACGTACATCGAGCTGATGAGCTGTCACACCACTGATGGTCGACATATCATACTGTCGTCCTAACATTTGTCGCGTATTTGTTTGTCGCAACTTTGATGCGAAGTCAAACACATACCTTCTTTCCTTGGGGTAGGCAAAAAGAAAACTTTTTTGCAAAAAATAAATAATTTTGTGCAAAAAGTACCTATGAAAGAAAACCACATATAGCATTGTTTCTGCCTAACACCATGTGACGATGGTCTGTATATGAAATACATAGCCCTTTATTCATAAACGTAACTTAAAGTTATCTAGTGACTATAGCGACTGTTTAACCATACATTTTTGACGTTTGAACGTCACTAAACTTTAATCATCGTTTATATGTAAACCCCGGTAAACAAAACAGATGCAATCATTTTAACAAGAAAAACAATTTTAACCCAAGATACAATATTCAAACGTACCTACCTCAGGCTTCGAAGCCGAATCAACTAGCTAAAGGAATATAGAACCGCTCTAAGTAAAGTTAAGTAGTAACTTGAACGTTCAAAGATTGCAACGCTACAGACGGAACAAGCCAGTCGAGCTGACCCATTTCTGTAGTTAACTTTTTTAGCTACATTTGACCTGATAACGCTTTACAATTTTCTTAGGGTTTGAATGATTAAATTTAGTTTGAGATATTTTTAGTAGATGGCGTGGCGATCTAGATATATTTGCAACGACGGTGACGCGCTGGCAGAAAATAGAGATTTTTGAAATGAAGGCAGGATTTTCAGATCTTTGCGTCGATAGTTGCTTCGGGAGGATAAAAAATTATTTCGTATTACATAATCAAACTATACTATTAAAAAAGCTGAAGAGTTTTTTTTTTGTTGTTGGTTTGAATGCGCTAATCTCTGGACCTACCAGTCGGATTTGAAAAATTATTTTTGCATTTGAAAGCCTAATTTTTGAGGAAGGCTGTTAGTTATTTACTATCACACTAGAACTAATAGGAGCCGAGCAAAAAGAAAAAAAGTCAGAAAGAACGCTAAGCGAAAACAAAGTAATAGCGACGAGGAGTTTTAAAAAAAGTGTCTGTTTTTTTAGTATAGGCATTGTGTATCTTATGACTTCCTCGCGAACAAAGTCGCGGGCAGCAGCTAGTTTAGCTATAAAACCACAAAGTACTGAGGACCAGAACCATCTGTTTTACGATTTTCTATCTACGAATTAATATTTGCAACCCAAAAGGCTAAATAACAAACAAAAAAAAATGCGACTTTTCAATATCACAGTAATTTTTCCAAACAAAACTAATAACAAAACAGCATCACGTTAATATATCACTACAATATTCCTCAAAAAACAATCCACAAAAATTCAAAACTCGAACACAAAAAGACCCCTTTACACAACACAAAAAAGACGACATGAAAACGCCCGCTCACACGAGTGGCGAGCGCGTCTGCTACGTTGCACGGTTGCAGTGCACCGGTCGTCGACCTCGGTCAGTAGGTCACCGCCGCCGCGGCAGGACACTGCATCCCCCTTCCGTACTTGAACTTTGCGATTGACGGGCTGTATAACTGGGACGGTTGTAGGGAGCTGGTAGGGATGTTCGCAGAATTGAGTGATGTAACAACGTATAGTAAAATAGTTGTGGATTTCGGGGAAGTGGATTGCAACGGCGTCTGGTTATTTCACGTTCATGTGTACGGGTCTGTTTACGCGTGTTTTTTGTAAAGGGCTGTTTTTATAGAGTAAATAATACTGCGTTATGGAAGTATTACTACGTAGTCGGATGCGTGTCTTCTTTTAATTTTGTTTTCTATTTTTTTTATTTCTGAATCACAAATATTCTTTAGAAACTTTAAAAAGTTATTCTATTACTTATAGATGGTTGTTAAATACAATCAATAGAACTTAGGTATTACAAATTAAATACTATTTGTAAATGAACGGAAAGCTCCAATCATTAAATTTTTTTAAAACAAATATTACGCTTTTCATTCACTTTATATTTTCTATCAGCAGGCTTAGGCATGACGTTTTCTATTTCTACTCTACAGTTGAATAGAAATCGCTTGTCTACCCTTCTCGAAATCTTTTCCCGAGCACGAGGGCACACCTAGACTCAGGTTTCTTCGTAGGCAGTAACTTTCCATAGCAACGGGGTAGATGCTAATGCATGTACCATCGCGGACACTGGCTGTGGACCACTTTTCAACCTGATTACCAAGCGCATAAGGGTGAAAAGTGATCGACCGCCATTGTCCGCGGCTGTACCTAATCTGTTATCTTTTAATTTTTTGTGTGTTGTGCAATTTCTTTTTTGTGAACCAAATAAATGGTTGATCTATAATTATATCGACTTCGCCAGGTACTCTCAACTACCATTTAAAGAGAAGCGAGGCTATTGCAACAAATCGAAAGCACATCGAACCACCCTCATCATTCAGGTGCTCATATAAATGTTTGATGCAGCACATAACTGGGTTACCTGAGCACTTATCTGTTATAAAGTATTGGACGACATTGTCAACAACGCTCCCTAGTTTCTACACTCTACACATGAACTAGACGAATGAAGGGAAATTATATTAGGCACTAGGTTGACTCGTGTACTACTTTTAATTGAGAGAGTATAGCTATAGTATAAGTATCTAAATTGCTTGATATAGTAGGTAAGAAAGTACCAAATATGTAAGCATAATCAGCCCATAATGTTCCATCTGCTTGGACACAAGCCTCCTCTCTGTGAGAGGGAGTCTGGCATAATCCACCACGCAGGCCCAATACGGGTTAGCGGAGGTCACATGTTTTTAAATTTTGGTTCTACGATATGCCGATTTCCTCACGATGTTTTGCCTTCACTGTTTAGAGAAGAGGAAGTGATAAAATAATTTACACGAAGTAAAATGACTGCTTGGGTTCGAACCCACAACCTATAAACTCGTAAGTCGTGGCCTTTACTCCTGGGCCACCACTGCTCTAAACATGTAAGCACTTAGTTATAACTGCCAATTAATCATTTTCATGAAAAAAAAGAATATTTTTGTGTAGTGGTAAATATCATTTGTCAGTGATACGTTACCTTTGTTTAACAAAAAAGTGTCTTAATATGTTTAATTGGTTTTTAGCAGATTAAAAAAAATACGTTGACAAAGCAAACGATATGTTCTGCAAGAACAAATTAAAACGACTTTATCTTACTTCAAAAATCTTAGGGCTAATTTAAAGCAAAATTATACAGGGTAATTCGACGTATATCCGTCAGGAGCTGATAGGGGGGCCAAAATGTAACAAATTGAACCGCACATTATGTATGGCCGAAATTCTATAGTTTTCGAGATATTTTAATTTTAAGAGTTTTTCGATATAATTCCAAATAAAAAAAAAACTACATATTGAATGGGTACCATTAAAAGATGATATTGTAGCTGGCACTTCAATTAAGCTATGAACATAACTAAAAGTACTTAATTCAACAAAATAATTAAAAGGATGAGCTATTTACCGACTTCACAAAAAGGAGGAGGTACTATGTTCGGCTGTTTGTATGTTTTTTTTTTTTTTTTTTGTATGTTTGTTCATCGAATACTCCGCCAATTGTCGAAGGATTTTCAAAATTATTTTTTTGTTCGAAAGTAGATAGTTCTGAGGTGGTCCCATTGTTACCAAGTTAGGATCTGATGATGGGATCTTAGAGAAATCGAGGGCAACCCTCAAATTTTATAGGCTCACTTATTGTTTTTCGCATATTTTATGAAGTATCTTGTGTATTTGCGTATGGTTGTCACCATCTCAGGTAGCTGGGCTGATGATGGAAGGTACAACTCCTTAACAGTAAGAAGTTACTCGAACAGGCAAGGACTGTTTAGTAAATTGTTTTGATGTTTGATAGGGCATTTGCCACATTTGGTCTCATGATCATCAAGTCATGACCTGATGCTGCAGTCAGGATAGTCTGCAGAGTACCTAACTCCTCGACAACTAACAGCAGATATATCGTGTTTATGCTCATTGAAAAGGGCTCGATGTGTGGATAAACGTACTGTTAATGAGAAACACCGAAGTACATAGAGACCTGATGCTGAAGCCAGGAGCATCAGAAAAAGTACAAACCTTGAAATTACAGCACCGTAGTCGTGCTAGGGCTCATTTTAAACAGGACTAAATTTTAAGTTCAATGCAATGTTGACATAAGTTTGGCCTGATGCTGCAGCCAGGATTATTAGCATCAAGTCTAATTAATGAATAAGGTATGCTTAAATTTTATAAACTTTACTTGGGTAGTTTTGGAATTAGCTTCAACAATACGTTTGTTTTCCACTTAGTTTCAAATTCAAATTCTTTATTGCATTCATGTGTACATTTAGTTGTTACAATATAAGTAAGTGTTTATCTTCCTGTCACTAATATTCACATAGCAAGTAGTGTTACATGAATTTGTATTATGGGGTAGGTACAACTAAAAAGCGAAAAATAAAAACTTTTTTACAAAAAAAAACCGACTTCCAAAAAAAAACACTACAAAGTGAAAAATAACTTTAACTTCGGAAGTCGGTGTCAAAAAAACGAAAATGTGGAACCAACGACACCGACTTCCGAAATTAAAGTTATTTTTCACTTTGTAGTGTTTTTTTTTTGGAAGTCGGTTTTTTTTTTGTAAAAAAGTTTTTTTTAGGGTTCAATTTGTTGCATTTCGGCCCCCTATCAGCTCCTGACGGATATACATCGAATTACAAGTAAACCTGTATACATTGGCAGGGACATCGACGCGCAACCTAATACCATGGATTCAGTACATGATTCTGAACAATTGCATTGAAAGTTTTCATCGGTTATTAAAAAGAAAAGGTTGTTCCTTACATTTTGACCATGTACGTATAGTTGTATGAGGAACAGGGTGTAAAGTTCACTCATACTTTGTAGAAAAGGGAGGATCCTCCGACCAGACTGGTGTTATGTCTGGCGGGGAATTGCCCTATGATTCATCTCGGGCCGTTTTATCTATGCTAGTTGCGCGGTAAACTCTGCTTGCGAGATGCAGGATTTGCGTGACGTCAGTATGACGCGTTGTTCGCATGTGGCGTTGTAGATACCGCAACATACGGAACAACATTCTGGGCCATTTTGAGGTAGGTACCTATTGCACTTTTCTATGAAACAATAGATTTTTTTTTATAACTGGCGAAAAATGTCTACACTATGGGTTCTGTGGTCGTACTATGAAGTGCAAAACCCATCATGATTCCAGTGTGAAAGAGAGATGGAGTTATGCAGGATGCATAGCACTGTCCCTTTTCCTCAATGGAATCATCATAGCTTTAGCACTTTGTAGTACGGCCTCTGATCATGTGCTAAATTTATGGTTACAGTTTGCGCGTTGATGTCCCTGCCACCCTATAAGGTAAACAAATATTTACAATTTAAATGAAAATATAAAGGCCATCATCCATTATTACGAGTACAAGCTATAAAAAAAGTGCAACCCACACGTAAACATAAAATACTACATGACGGCACGATAGCACAACTTGTGCTGACACGCGACTGATAAATACAACGTTTGTCTTTCATATTGCTGTCGTAAATAACTAACACATCACTTGACAGTGGTTTAATTTACATATAAAAGGCGATGTTTGAAGGAAATGCACTGTAACGAGTAGAAAAAAGACAGGCTCGGGCTTAGTATGTACAGACGCCAGCACATCAAGCTACCCGAAACTGTCAAATTTTCCCAATCAACTTTGAACCTAATGCTTTAGCGATAAAGTTGAAAATCTATTAAAGAAATTTGACAGATTGTAGTAGTTTGATGTGCTGGCGTCTGTACAAAGCAAAGATTTAAATCGTTAGATTCGCTCTACCGGGTCAAAATAAAAAATAAGAATAGTTTATTTGCACCTTCAAGTAAAAAATATGGTTTACAATAAAAAATAGGCCTAAGGTTAGTAAAGTTGTACGTTTGAGTTGCAGCCAATACCTAAGCTAAGATAACTAATTAATATCTTGAAATATCAGCGCCCTCCCTCGTTATTACAGCCGATAGTCGCGTTTCTGTGTCGTTTTGACACCTCTGACACACAAAATGCTGCAGTGACTTGACTTGATTGTCATGGAAACGCTATTAATAATGTGTCAGCTCACTCTTCTCAGTATGGACACTTTTTCGCGTGACTAAGTACGGTCAGGTCAAATGTAGCGGTTTAAATCTTTGGTACAAAGGCTTTCTATCATGCCTATGTAGCCAGTTCTTAGTCTGTTGAAACCTTTTTATAAAAGAAGCCCAATTCCAAGCTCATATAACCGGATCAAACGTAAACGTCGTCATATGGAATCTATGTTTATCTTAAATACATGTCTTTTCTACTCTCAAATTCTAACCCGCTTCTGAAAATACCAGTTTTTCTCCATCAGTTACTGCCAGATGGTGAAGTTAATAATGCGGAATTTTTAAGTTAAACAATGGCTCAGTCATGCTTTACAGCAACTTTCCGGAATGTAAAAGACAAAAATGAGGTTGGAGTATCAATATTTTAACATAATTATATCAACTACCATCTGACCTCCATAGCTCAATTATCGGACAATACCGGTACCACTGTACAATTATTAATTGTCTTTCACACTACCGAACAAAGAAATTATGTAGTTCAAAATTGGGCTATTGTTTGTATACATTCTGACTTGCCTCCTTGAATAATAGTACCTTATGATACATGTGTGCTATGTTGATCATTGCACCCGAGGCGGTTTTATTCGCACGAGCCGTAGGTGAGCGCGATAAGGAAGCCGAGTGTGTAATGATCAATGCACACGCGTTTCATACGACGTTTTTCAACACACTTGCGAGGAAAAAAACAGTCTTGTATGTTATTAACTTTTATGGAAAATGGCGCAAAGGTTTTGTTTTTCCGCACTCAGGTATAAATAAAGGCACTGACAAAACCGCTAAACACCCTATAGAAAAAATATAATAAACACAAAATAATGTTTAGACTGATCGTAGTGTTGTCGTATGTCAAATTGTAGTTTACTTAGTATGGAATTAGAAAGTACTATTGGCATAGAGAAATATACATGATATACATTAGTTCAGTGAGAATCCGCAATAACAGAACGCCAGTCAGGGTCTTTTCCGTTTAGTTCCGAGAGGGACCACGGACAATTTAAGGTGGATGCGCAGTGGTAGACCGCGAAATTCAAATTTTCTTACGTTTTTTGCAATTTGTATGTCAGTATCAGGTTGTATCTTGATCAAAATATGATTCGCAACTATTTATACTATCAGTGACTATATCAATAAAGCAGTCATTATCTTGCTCCATCCATATGTATATTTGCCCACTAATTATTATGAACACTTTCCGTAATGGAATGTATAGTTGTACGCAACTGGATTGCGTGACTACCCTCGGTTTACGCTCCCATAGGAACGCTGAAGAATTGTTAACTCATGTTGCTGTAATGGATTGGCATCGATGGAGCGAAAGTTTTTACGTGAATTTGTAGCAGAAAAGGAGTTTGTGGGTTATTAAAAAGGTTTGTTTGCAAATAATTATGTGTGAGTTTCCGTACTTGGACTGCCACGTTGGTCGAGTGGTCGCAAGCACTACTGCTGATCATGAGGTCCTGGGTTCGATTCCCAGGTCGGGCAGTGTTATTGGTTTTTTGCTGTCAGGGATTTCTCAGTAGCAGCCCAGAGTCTGGATTCGTGCCCGGGTGATGGCAATAGACTCGTCCCTTATTACATGGGACATAAACATAACTGGCTAAATGTGGGTGTACTATAGTTCCACGTCTGCCTAACCCTTCGGGAATTAGAGGCGTGATCTTGTTATGTTTCCGTACTTATTGAATATTAAGTTATTGTGGTAATTTAGGAAGCGGACACTATCTGGTGATTCTCAAAAATCCATTGCTATTTGCAAAAGCTTTTTCATCACAAAGATAACTGATGTCACTTGGAAAGCTGCCACGCTAAAATGGAACTGGGCTGGACACATCTGCCGCATGTCAGGCCCAGACGGAGATGTCGGGATGAGCTGGACTCCTTCAAAAAGAACTGGTCCTTAGCAGCTTTGAATAGAGAGAAATGGAAAGAGAATAGGAAGGCCTTTGCCCCGCAGTGGGACATCACAGACTAATAATAATTCTATGTGCTACAGCTATTTGGCAGCATAATGTATGCTGCTACAAATAGAAAGAGAACAATGGCTTTTAACGCTCACGTCCGCTCCGGCTAAAAATCTTTATGAGGTCAACGTACGAACGCTGCTAAAGAGAAGAATTAAAGTAGGCAAGCAGATATTTTTTCTGTAATTTCAGTATTGATCAAAATCTCTAGTAGATGCTAGTTATGTCATATCGTCACTGGAAAGGAGAAAATGCTAAAGCGCCATGTGGGCCAAAATGAGTCATATATGGTTGGATTAGATTCTTTTTCTGCGTCGATCTGTTTAGATTTCAAGACAATCTGAGCCAATTTTAACTGGCTCAGATTGTCTCTGGGGATTGTAGCTATCATTGAATCCAACGATATATTATATAACTCATTTTGGTCCAAATGGCGCTTTAGCATTTTCTCCTTTCTAGTGACGATATGTATTTACTTAGAGAACAAAAAAAAACAAGTTTTAACTGGTCTTAATAAAAACATATCATCTATGTTGGGTGACGGTAGCGCCTGTAGCCAGAGGCCTGACTCCCATTCTCTCACAGCCAGCAGACAAGCATGCTCAGCAGTATTAGAAGACGGAATATCAATAATATTATTCCGTACCAACCTGCAGAGCGGCTCAACCCACTGGCTCTGGGAAGATGGGTTCACGAGCCGATCTGTGACCTGTATCCCTACCCAAAAACAGCATTTTTTTTCATAATTTTGGTTGTTTGCTTTACTTTGTGTAAATTATTTCATCACCCCTGCTCTTAAAACGGTGAAGGAAAACATCGTGAGGAAACCGGCATGTCCTAGAACCAAAAATTCGAAGACATGTGACATCTGCCAACCCGCACTGGGCCCGCGGGGTGTATTACGGCCCACTCCCTCTCACCGAGAGGCCTGTGTCCCAGCAGTGGGAACATTATAGGCTGATTATGAAAGCCCATTGGCGGAGGATATCCATGGCGTCAACTCCACATACTACAAGCCAAGAAACACTATCCTACAAGTTCCCCGCTTCCAATTCCCGGGTCATTGTATTTTGCTCGAGCGGGAAACAAACGTAGTAAAATATTCCACTATAACTTCGGTACGTATAGTAAGAACTGGGTTAATAAAAAGAAAACTATCCACTTACAACGTACCGGCTATACATTGGAATACTTTATGCGAAGATAGTGCACGGTGGAAGAGAAGAAAACTGCCAAGTGAGAGTGGGATTTTAATCCTACTGATAAAGTAATGTGGTTTTTATGATTAGGTAATTTTGTCCGATCCGCTGCTGTACTTGATTTTTGTCATTCGCTCGACAAGTTGATTAGGTCGTTTATGGACCAGTAACGGGGCACATTGACTTATTGTCAAAGCTTGGATCCAAACAAAATTAAGGGCTGATTTTTCAATAGACAGATAATAATTTTTATTCGTGGAATAAAATTGACGTCTGACAGATTTTGTAAGGAAGAACTGTCAAAAATTTTAAATTATTCCTCCAATAAAAATATTTGGCGTTGGAAAAATCGGCCTTAAAAATAATAACTAGGTACAATAAAGAAATGGCAGCAGCAGCCAAACTAGCCATTCTATGTGCAAACTTTCTCAATGACAGTGGCTCTTCAATTGTGGTTGATTTAGGAAATGACACTTCTTCGACAATTTAAACCTAAGGAAATCACCTCCCTCGTGCATCAGGTCATGATCTCAAACAATCGTCTTAGTCTAACCAAACCAGGCCAAGATATTAGGACATCTAACAAAAAACAACAAACAAACCGTCTCCTCCAAGATTGCACATCGTACAAGAACAAAGCAACATCGTACGGAACCCTAAAAAGCAGTCCAATACAGCCTACATGAACAAAGAGTTCGCTGCAAAGCGCAATATTCGCTGGACACGGATCTCGGAAACGCGGACACGGCTCGAAAATATTTATACGTAGATTTGGACTTCGTTCTACGGTTGTGAATACATTGCGGGTTATGTATGCAGGGTAATAACAACAGCGTGGAGCGGTGATGGAATGAATTGTAAAAAAGGATGGGTTTTGTAATGTCGGGATTGGATGGCGTATTGTATGATGTAGATAAGAGAGAAGTAGGTTACCTATTTTTATTTTCTGAAGGGTATCTCGCAGGTTAACAAGGGTTCACTGTGCGGGGAGGAAATACAACAGAGAAACAATCAGCACAGACCAAAATAATATGTGGTTCATGGGACTGTGAAGCATGCTTGCAAATGACATGGCATCTTCTGGGCACGCTCGTTCCATCATAGACCTCATCCATCGCTTTTCATCCGGCGTGATTGAGGTCAAGAGAGGGCCCATTCAGCAATAAAAACAAAATAGAAAAAAAATTTAATCGATGGCCATCATCATGGGCCAGTATGGCTGCTTTAAAAGACTATCTATAATCTTAGGTAATGATGTGCAAGGGTGGTTTTACCACATTGTATGTAAACACAGACACTTACGAGTACCTACTTAATAGATTTTCTAAAAAAAAATCCGTCTTTCGATTAACCCGTCTTTTTCTTAAAATCCAAGCTATCATCACACCAGCAGAACACCAGTTACCAAACTACACAAAAACTCTTACATTTGATTCAAAACAGCCTTTTATTTTTCATTGAAAAATTCTTTACAGCTCTTTGTAATGTAAACTGGGACCCCTTTTAATCGTGCAAGCAAAGCTCGCGTCTAACGGGTACGTTTGTGACCCGCTCTAGTTTAGGCAACTGGTCAAGTACCTTTGGAAGCTCGGGATTTACTCCGGGATTCCCAATGCAGTTTTTCGATTTAATGGAGTACGTTATTCGGGGTACGCAGTTTGGAGGGTGGTTCATTGTTGGCTGGTAAATGATGATAATAATAATATGAAGATGTTGCACTTGTATGTAAAGATTTGTTGCAGTTTTGACGCTATAAAGGTTCTTTTACATAATGTCGAGATAAAACCTGGATTTTGAATGGTCTCTTCTTATGCGAGGAGGTTTTTGCCCTGCTATAGGACAGTTTTGATGCTCTTTCAGGATAATAATGTGTAAAAAAAATAATGGTTATTAAGCTATACACAAACATAGTTTTTAGTATGAAACAGAAAGCTATTACAAGCTTAAAGGTCGACGAAAACAAACACTGTTTCCGAAAATCAGTGTCATTTAATGTGAAATAAGCATTTATTTTTCGTATCACTTTGTTGACTAACATTTCTAAGTAAAACATAACACGATGATGTCATCTTCGTCATCATGATGCATCGTAACCTTTTTATTTCCAGAAAATCCAACCCTAGCAGGTTGGATTTTCTGGAAAAAAATTGGTCATCCAATTACTTCAGTATCTACGTACTTAGGTAATATGATGTTCGCAGAAGGTGACCAATGGATAATGTTGTTTCTATTAGTTTGTTGTCATTTGTCAGTGCCGTAATGTGTATTGTCTTTGGTTTTGATATAGCACGCAGAGTCCGTTCGCAGTTATTTTGCATCATTGTCAAAATCACTGTGATCTTTATTCTTATTCTAATAGGGTTGCTATTGGGTTGATGCCATTCATAAGCCTGTCAAAATCATTGTGATCTTTATTCTCATCATAATAAAAGACTTTACCTACGTACCTTTTACCTGCAACAGGCTGACTCAATTCTCACGAAACAAGCTTTCTAGGAAAACATTGCCAACAAATTGCTATTTTACACCCACGTTCGATACCTCTGTAACGATCCTGCAATCTGATATACATGGAATAGATTCATTTTATATGTCCATAACTTTAAGGGGCTAAGCAGACATGCTACTGTATCTGCGAACAGAGATTTCGTCGAAGTAAACGCCGAAACGCGCGGTTTTGCTATCGCGACCGAATGCATACGGTCTACAAAATGAGACCCAGCAGATATTTTATATTTTGTTCTGACAGACGTAAAGTTCTTGATACAAAACTGACTTAGGCTACGCACGCACTGACATATTATGGCTTGCTTAGCGCCTAGAGCCTAGTGACGTAACATCCTTCGGGCTTCGATACATGCTAGGCGACTGGAAGCGCGCAGTGCGGCCAGTTATGAAAATTTTAGAGCGTTCATTTCACTTCGCTACTCGCAAGGTGACTCGCCAGGCTCAAAAACCTAAGTAAGCCACCTGTCACTGCGTACGTAGCCTTAGATTCTGGTTAAAAATCAGTTTTTGTATTTTGAACTTTAACGGTGTCGGACTAAAGTTCGAAATATATAAAATGGCGAGATAGTTTAAAGCGGTAAACTCGCTAAAACGCGATGCCAAGTCGCAAAATCGCCGATGATTAAAGTAGCATGTCTGCGTTATCCTAAGAACGAGTCGTCTTTCCACGTGCTATACGTTTGAGGCTGGTTATATCTGGGTCGACAAAACTTGCATCGGTTCTTTGCCAGCCGGGTTATGGCGGCCAATAAACTAGCGGGTGCACTGAAATGCAGCGTTCGGGGATGTAATAGTACATTACTAGTTAGTTAGTATTATTAGCAAAATAGTAATTGATGGACGAACGTGTAAGTAAATGATGATGTGAGATTTGAAATATTTTGACGTTAAATGCCTATGTATAACTTACACTTTTTCCTAAGCAATATTGTTCGTCGAAATCCAACTCTAAACACAATAAACCAGACTTGGAATACAGTAGGTATGTACGTACTCGTGAGTATGTGAGGCGCTGCAGCCGCCGCTACTTTTATGGCTTCATCCTAATAGCTGTAAGTTGCCAGCATCTGACCCGGGAGTTAGCAAATATTGTCTTTACTATGCACCTTTATCTACTGTTTATGATCAAGAAAACAAAACCTTATATATCTTCTCTATCGACCCATTTTTCCCCACTGCTGGTCGATAACTGTTTTCAGCCATGTTAATATAACAATTTCGTTCCAATTGCTAATAAATGTTGGCGAGGAGAGAGGCAAGCATGATGGAGGAGATCTCTCTCCATCATAATGTGTTGTCAAATTTCTATTTAAATCATTTCTTGGCGTAGTTTGATTTGCTAAGCTGCTATTAAGTAGATAGATTGCCGTTGGCTGTGCAAACTTGACTTGACAACTCAAAACAGAAAACGTGGAACCTTATCAGACTACTGCCTGATAAGATTCCACGCTTTCTGTTTTCATTAGTGTCCTTTTTAGGGTTCCATACCTCAAAAGGAAAAACAGAACCCTTATAATATCACTTCGTTGTCCGTCTGTCTGTCCGTTTGTCAAGAGTCTTTTTCTCAGGAACGCGTAAAGTTATCAAGTTGAAATTAATATCAAATACCCAAGGCTGCAATCCTTTGAATCAATGAAAAAATCAAACTTCGAAGTTAACGCAATCAAAAGATACGGGAGTTTATGTTCCGTTTATGCCGCATATTTTGACATACGCAAGGGAATCAAAACCTATGGGGTACCTCTCTTTGACCTAGAATAATAAAATTTGGCAAGAAGCAATGTAATGTAGCACAAGTAAAGGAAAAATACGAAAACCGTAAATTTTTAGTTACATACCTACAAATTTGTACGGAACCCTCGGTGCGAGAATCCGACTCTCACTTGACGGGTTTTTTTTACATAGTATACCTACCTCTTCTAAGTTTCGCTTCCAAATTCAGTCATGTGCCGCGTCTTAAAGAGTTTTTAATAATTTTTGGGCTTAGCAAGCTCGAATTTAGCAAAAAAATAAACTAAAGAACACGGGGATCGAATCCAGGTGTTCACGATTTGTAACCTCCTGCGGATACTAGGCCAATGAGGTAATTTGCAAGACAAAGTGAGCTGTTCGGGTTAGTGGGCGCAGTTTACGAAACATCTTCATGGTCATACAATATTCAATGCTGCGACACGAGGTGCGACGATGATTTTCTCGTCCTGTTTGTTGTTGTGTGTGCAAATAGAACGTAGGTAGGTATAACAAAATATACAGTTTGTTTTGTTCTTCTTGTCATAATTGGTAAACAAATATGGCACACTGAAATTGAGGTTGGAAATTATGTTTTGGTCAAAAATTTGTGATCAAAAGCAGTTTTTGATGTAATCCATAAAATACTTTATTATTTAAATATATAAAGACAATAATAACTAACTTATTTTTTATTTCTTTTTTTATTTATCTACTTACATCTACCATTAAAGGATAACGATAACCCCAATGCGATAAATGCTTTTTACTAACTTAATATATACTAACATCTATAACTAATTGTTAAATGTGAGATTGATGCGAAAGTTTTATCACAATACGACTTTCTTAAGTCAAGACTTAGTGTACACTATTCCCACGCAAATCCAGAATCTGGCTAGTAGGTATATGGCGTTTTACAATAGACTATGCTTAGCTTCTCTTTACCCTCTCTCTTTAGCCCTTTTTTTTTGGAATTTTACACTAAATTGGGATTCAGAACGTCGCTCGGACGGATGTATGTAATTTTAAACCATATTTCCAATGAAACCGGAGAACATAAGAGGAGCATAATTTATAATGTTTCTCATTCGTATCCTTTCGAGCAAAAATAGGTTACATGTGACTTGAAAATGGGCACCCGTCTCTAGAAACATATATTATGTGAGATGCAGCGATAGAATTCTTTATTTATGATATCGCTTCAGTTGCGTTGAACAAAGGACACGTCATTTTAACCCGTAATATTACGAATTAATGTCCATATTTCTGTGAAATATTGTTATCTATAATTTCCGATAAATTGAGCACCTTGGGTTTGAAATTGCAACGCAAAACGGCTAGGAGACTTGACTGTTAGTTGATCTCAAGGTAAAGTTCAGGTCAGCTCCAAGTAGCTTTGAATTTGAGTACAACTAAACGATTGCCGTCTAGCATTTGCAACCAACGAATTCTACGACGCCGTTTTCTAAGATTATTATTTATCGGTTTCAATTAGAAATACAAGTTCAGGATTTGTTAGATATTTTATATAAGTGCGTAGTATTGGCAACCGGCGTGCGTGTATGCCCAGATTTATCAGAAGAAGGAGTGAACTTATGTATAATTGTCATCATCATCTGCCTAGCCTTTTCCTAACTATGTTGAGGTCGGCTTCCAGTCTAACCGGATGCAGCTGAATACCAGTATTTTACATGAAGCGACTGCCTATCTTACCTCTACGACCCAGTTACTGGGTAATACGATACCCCTTGGTAAGACTGGTTGTCAGACTTTCGGGCTTCTGACTACCCGTAATAACTATCAAAAATCCACGAAAGACAGCCGGGACCAACGGCTTAACTTGCTTTCCGAGGCAAGGAGGGGTCTCAGTATGTAAAGATGGTCACCCATCCGCAGGCCAATCGCGACAAGCATAGCTTAACCTGACTATATGACTTATGCCTAGCTGCTTGGCATTGTTTTCTCCAATGTTGGGCCAAATCTATAAAACCAGCAAGTTCTGCTGATTAAGCTGTCTTCTGCCCCTGTGAATATCACGATGGAGAAAGAAAACACTCTAAGTCAGTCAAAACTAAGTCACACAAAATTTCTTCTGACATAAAATATACAGCATAGCATAAATATAATAACCTCTATATTTTCACTACTAGGACACAGGCGTCCTCTCTGTGGGAGGTGTGGGCTGTAATCCACTACGCCGGCCCAGAGTGAGGGTTGGCGGATGTCACATATCATCGAATTCTTGGTTCTAGAACATACCGGTTTCGTCACGATGTTTTTCTTCACCGTTTTAAAGCAGTGGTGATGAAATTAAATACACAAAGTGCCTGCCTGGGTTCGATCTCACAACCTACAACTCGTAAGTCGGGGCTGACATCACTGAGCCACAACTACTCCGATACCAATATACAGCATGTATTCTTATAATACGCAGCCCCAACTTTGCATTTACAAGCTTTACAGATATAGTACAATAATATTATAAAGGCGAAAGTTTGTGAGTGTGTGTGTTTATATGTTTGTTACTTCTTCACGCTCAAACGACTAGACCAATTTTGTTAACATTTTGTATGGAGGTAGCTGACACCCTAGATTAACATATAGGCTACTTTTATCCCGATATTCTCACGGGAGCGACACTTACGCGGGTGAAACCGCGGGGCGCAGCTAGTGCGATCATAAATGAGGGAGGGCAGTAGCTGATTTTTTTAGCGCTATCAGGATTGGTCGTGTAGCAAAAGTAGTTTATAACGATAAGTACAACGACTCCATAAGCGGTTTTCAGTCATTACAATTACACCCTCTGTATCAAGTAGCAATAAAAACAACCAGTCTTTTACATTGTTGTACCACCTAGAACAAGCCTTATCAAGTTTAATAGCTTTTCACTTTCTAGAAACACGTACCTAATACCTTCAGTTTCTCAGAAGAATCACACGTCATATTGGATCACAGTGACTACGTCAGATTTTCTTGGATACTTGACTGATAAGCTTAGTTACTTGGATATTTTAATTTCAATTTTATAGTTCGTGGAAAGGCGGTTTTTAATTATTTCTTTTTACATATTACTTGACTTGAATTAATTATCATGTAGTTCTCAGTAAATAACAGTTCGATCTATTCTGTAAAAATCCTACCGTGTAAATTTAGGTGCAGTGAAGTGAGCTGTCAGTAGTTTAATTTCTTAGCATCAAGTGGAATGATAGCTCACTTCATCTGTTTTCATGGTGAGATTTTGACGGAATAGACCAGCAGGTCATCGACCCACGTGAACTTGTGTTGCAGCGACTCTGTTGACTGTCAAAACTATATCTCTAATATTTTAAGGTGTCATCTGACTTGTTATTCTTCTTAGCGTGTCGATAAAAAGAAGAATAACAAGTCAGATGACACTTGTTATTCATAATACCCAGATCTGAGACTCACCAAAAAATTTCAGATGCGATTGATTTCGGAGACATACGCGAGTTTATCTCGAAACCTAAGGGTGGCTGTGCGTTGTTCCGGGTTCGAATCCAATATAAAAGATTCCGACGAACTGAGAACCTCCTCCTTTTTTGAAGTCGGTTATATATGAAGTATAATGACCTACCTATTGCACCTCCTTTAAAAAGGTCCTATTTAGTTTCTCGCATCCTACGGGCTCAGTGTTGGTAATCGGAGCATTGCGCAATTTAATGACAGTTACAAAACTGCACTGTAATTGCGTAATACACTTTCAATCACAGTCTGAATAATTTTGAAGGATATTCCTAATCTATTGCTTCATACGTTCGTGCACCTAGCTTCTGACGTTTCATAAGTGCCCATGTAAAGTTTATATAAAATAAAATATTTTGATTTGATTTGAAAAATTTGTCTGCTCAACAATATGTAAATAACGCATTGAATGTTGTTGAACTGTCAAAATGAAAGCCATTGCTACTGTTAGTGTGTTACGTAATTACCCCAGGACTTTTAACACCTTTATAAAAGTCCCCATTTTCTACAGAATATACACCTAACAGCTATATATTATGTACATACATACACAAGGTAAGGGGAAGTGCTAATATTTCGAGATGAAAGCGAGCGTCGATTTAAAATTAACAGGATAAGCAGAATATAAGGTGGAGTGGAGAATCCGATTTAAAAGAATTGTGTCAAATGGTGCGCTCGTGTTAGCTGTAATAGGCTTAGTTCTAGGAACTGTTTAAAAGTTATTTCGGTTTGTTGAACACAACTAATATGAAACTACCTACCAGAAAATATCGTCAATTTTTAAAAATATAAGTAATCGTAGCAGCACAAAGTTACTTGCCCTACTTATTAGTTATAAATAACTTGTGTGCAATTGTCACTACACCTTTGATAAGATAACCGCAAGGAAGATCCTCTATAGATGCCGGATACGAGATGATGAGGTGCTCGGTAGCTAGCAGGAAGGAAATCCTGCATCGCAGTGTGCCAGATAGAATCTGTTTGGGTTAGCACACTCGAGCGAAGTCGTAAAATTTTGACGACGCGGCGACGACGTGTCTCGCTGCAAACGAACTGGATTCAGACACCAACATCTAGCCGTATGTACCTACTGATTATGTACACCGTAAGTATGTATATAACCACTTAACTTTATACCTTTATTGGGGTCAATGTTACTTGAATTTAAAAATGATGCCCCTACTCCGAATGGCCAGGTTCAGGCCAATAACACGAACAATGAAGAGCCACGTCGTTACGTCAATCAGTCTGCGTGTCGAGTTTATTTACACTTGTCAATCTGCCTCCGAGTGAGAGTGCACAGTGACGACCTTTCGTAAGGTGCAGAACCCTAGAGTAGAATCGATAGGTAGCGTGTGTTTTGTTGCGTGAGCCGTGTGCGGTGTGGTGCCGGTGCACGCGGTGCAGGCCGGAGGCCGAAAGCTCGGTCGCGCGGTGCGGCCGCCGGCGGTGCGGGCGTGCGCGCGCAGCGGCGGCGGCGTGGCGGGCGCGGGCGGTGCGCGGGTCAGTGGCGTGCAGCGCGCGCCGCGGACGCCCGCACCGCAGTGTCGAGCAGGAGCCCGCCATGCCCGGCCCGCGCCTATCCCGCGCCGCCTGACAGCATGGCCCACCCGACCGCCACCATCACACGCAGCCACGCTCTGACGACGGTACGCATCAGTGAACGCATTTTGCGAAATGTGACCCCTAAGCTCGTAGCGTAACCGCCACCTCCATCCACGCTCCGCGCTACTCCCGATCAGTGACAGTGTTGCCGGAGTCCGGTAGGCCAGTGAGGGTCGGTCAGCGCAAAGGTCTCGTCTCAATTCGATCGTCCGCAGACCGAAAGGAGTAGGCGCAAGTGGTCGCCGCGCGCCCGCTAGATGGCGCCTGGAGTCGCTCCTGCGGCGAGCGCTCTCCGCCCGCGCCCCGCCGTCGCCGTCGCCGCCTTTTGTTTCGCGCCGTTCGTGTACATAAAATAATAATTGGCAGGCCGGTGGTGAGCACCGCCGCTCGGCGCCGAGCCGTCGCTGACGTCAGCGGAGCCCGGGCTCGCGCCCCAGCCGACGGCCCGGCTTCCCCGACCTTCCGTCAGCGCCGTCTACCACTCGCTCGACACACGACACTGACACGTCAGGCTCTACACTAACCCTCCGCCCCTCTTACGTGCCAAATCCAAAACGAGAAGTTCACATTCAATCGACTGAATTTTGAAGACGTTTACAAAATATTCTGTAATTTTAGTACAATCGTGGCGTATCTGAGAGTCCGCGTCGGGTGCGAGCGATATGATAGCTATGACGCACCGAAAATGTATAGGTTTCATTCATGTAACCTACAAGGGTTGGCAATTGATCTGCACCTAGCAACAACGGCGGCGGCGAGGGCAACCATCTTCTTGAGTCTTTAGCTAAATGTTCGGTGGTTTTATTGAGAAAATGGCGAGAATCGAAGCAGTAAATAGTCGTGGATTCATTTAGTTAAAGGAGTGCGGTGGGTGCTGAGTCGCGCCGCGCCCATGCCCCTAACTCTGGTGAGTGATAGATTGTAAGGCTTCGTGTGCCATTTTCGCGAGAAATACCGCGTAGGTGTTTTTATCACCTAAGCCAATAACTTAGATGTTTCGAAACAAGAGTGGATGAAGTGTATTTTGTATTTACATTTTCTGCGTCGATACGTAATGTTGTGTGCCTTCGTGTGGATTATACCAACGCCGTAGTAATTAATCAGCCATTTCTCTTCCAATTAATTTAATTATAAACACCATTCCTCCTTCAAATAATTTATTAAAGTACAGTTCCAACGTTTGCTCAGTTTTTATACGTTACATTTTTCTTTTTGACGAGTAGTTAATAATATTTCATTTATCGCGTGGATGAGAACCGCAATAATACAATGTAGGGCACACACGTGAACATAAAGTGATTAGATAAAAATGATTTAGTATTCTTATACAAAGTGTTTTCTATCACAAAATGATCAATAAACAGGTTATGTCAGAAACTGAAAACAACCTGGAAAGTCATGAAACCAGAATTTTCATTCTGTATACGTTCCTTATGTACAGCAGTTATATGCTATATACATACATATACCTGTAATAGTCCTAATCTTTATTATAAAGGAGCTAACTTCACGGCTCTCCGAAAAACGTTTCTAAGATTCGGCTAAAGATGGCGGTACTACCTATACGTAGCGAAAAGAGCACGAGCGACGACCGAAAATATATGCTTTTATATACAGAAATACGTACAAAAGGCTTCTGCTTATTTTAAGGCTGTTTTCGTTGTACTAAAGTTATTTGATACACAAAATTCTATGTGTTTTATGTTGGTTCAGTTCTCAACAGAATTATTATATTTACTACGCATGTTAATTATTTGTGGTCTAAAGTTCAAACGTCGGAAAAACTGATCAATCACTGTGTATTATGTTTTGTTTTCAGCTACACGACTATTCATTTTGTATTGTATATTTACAAAGGTTCTGTCACTCCAGAGTAGAAGTTTGAATCGTGGTTTCATATCGTTTTATATTGGCTCAGTTCTCAGTGTGTGTTTAAGATAAAAAAAAGTGGGCAGACATAAAGTTAAAATGACGGGAAAGCAATAAAATAACCCCAAACCTTATATTTCACAGGTTTAAACTAGTCCCAAAATCCAAGCACTATGATTTTATTAAACGTTTTCTTTCAGCATATTACAATCCACGTAAAGTAACTGTGGTATTGTAACTATAAAGTAAAAACACAAAATTTTCTTGAACATGACTATTAAGAATTCCATGAACCTAAAGGTTAATGTTTCTTTGATCTACCTACTAACTGATAAACCTTAAACCTACAGACCATAAATGCCCACCTACCCATTCTACGTCACAGTAAAGTAATAACACTGTCATTTTATTGCTCGGACAGTTTCATATTAATATGACTAAAAACTTTCCATAACAGCCTGTAGAGTTCCACTGTCAACAGGAACTTCTGTAATACATTTCATAAAGTGATCTTAAATCATTCGATTAGATTCATGATAGGTATCTACCTAACACAGACTTGTGATCTTGGATTGATGAAATCATTATTGTTATCATATAGTTGATACATACATTTTGAGCATAGTTGGTTTTTAGATGCCTCTAATAAGACGTATCAAGAAAAGATGTGATATTCTCTTGGGTGGTTGACACTTACCGGTTCATATTTCTGGGCCCAGGTTGGCAATAATCCAGGATACCAATACCAATGTTATATATAAGCATCTAACAAAATTAAAGGCTTATTGAACATCTCACAAACATGCGTATTATGTAACATTGGCACTGTAGAGATGAACAAATAAAATGTCTTAATCTAACGATATATAATAATTTATGGAATGTTCCAAAGTTTATCTCAAGCTCATCTAGTTTTTAAAATATGATTGACGTGTAAAAGTGTTTGTGCAAACCTACTTACAGAAATAAAATCATTTATCATTATCATTTATGCTTTTGGATGTATTTGCATTCTTTAGTTACAGGATGTTAGTAAGTAATTGTTCATAAGTCATTTTTTTAACAATAAACCCTAGATCAGCTATTAGAAAATCCACTTAATTTAGAAACGATAACAGTGAAACAGAATTAATATCAAGAGTCTAACAGATATTCAACAAATCTGGTAGCACTTAGTAATTTCTCTTCAACGAGCTATTTTGATATTCAGCTGAGAAATGCTGGCCCACTGAAATCACATTTTAGCCCACAACGGAATTAGGACAAGATGCAACCTTTAGGAATTGGGTCAGTTAAGTGTTATATTGTCTGTAGACAAAGTCGAGATACGCTCGTTTAGCGGTTCATCGATTATGTTCACGATTTTGGACGACTTCAATAACGGATCGGTTTCATCACTATTGAGTACCCACTGTAAGACTTGTCGATCATTGCTTTGCCGAACAACTTATAATTCATGTAGTCTTGGTGACACCATCCCAGTATTGTCAATTCCTGCTATATGTAACACACTTACTCTGCAAGAGACAAACTCAACAATCCGCAAAGTGATTGCAGAGTGCATCACATGCTACATTGAAAGCACCTTGTACAGTCACGAGCACTAATATGTCAATACTTGGCCACTTTCAATTGCGATTCTTTCGTGAAATAACGAATGCAACGTTGAAATACGACACTTTACATAAGCCTATGGGTTCGAAAATACTATGTTCGCAATAACATAAAATTTCATTAAAAAATAAAGGAGAAAATCGCCTTTGAATAAAGCCAAGTGTATACATACTTATGCTCGTGACTGTACCTACATGTCGAAGCTATGACAAAACTGTTTTACAACATGATCCTACTCTACGTCAAAAACTCAAATAAACTACGCCATGTACTTAAAAGTGAAATGCGAAATATATGGCTTTCTGAAACAAGAGCTGATGAAAACCGTTTCCAGTCCCTGTAAAATTATCTATGTGCACTATAAAATCTACATTATATATATAAAATTCAAAATCCTGACTTTCTGATATATCAACGCACAGCCTAAACTGCTGGTCCTAGAGAAATGAAATTTGGAGGGTGTGTTCTTTGTGAAGAGTAGGTATCCACTAAGAAAAGGGGTTTCGAAATTCCACCCCTAAGATGGTGAATGGGGGAGGGTGAAATTTCACGCGGACGAAGTCGCGGGCAGAAGCTAGTGTTCTATAAACATCAATGGACATGCGACTAAGGGCTGATTTTTCAATCGACAGATGATTCTTATTCGTGGAATAAAATTGACATCTGACAGATTCTGTTTGGAAGGACTGTCAAAAATTCAAAATTATTCCTCGCATAAAATTATCTGGCGTTGGAAAAATCAACCCTAAATCACTTATTCGTCCAAATAGTTGTCAATATTATGGATAGCAACTACGTCCCAAAACAAACAACCATACGTAATAACTCATTTCCCAGTTGACCTAAATAATATCGCATGAATTCTGTTCATCCGATCCCCATTCAGTGGCGAAACAATAAATCACCTGTAATTGCATACATAATACAAACGAAAATCACCTGTAATTACATATATTTACAAATCAAATGAAAATTCTTTATTCCTTGAGTGCTTATTGGCCGCATTACGATTTTAATTAAAATGTTTAAACGAGCTTACTGTATCTTTAGCAGGAAATATTTTCGTATTTACTTACAGAATTCGCTTGCATAACAAATAAAATTATGTAGTGTTGGCTGTACTTTATTTTATCAATACAAAATAACATGGAAAATAAAAGTCCAAAAAAACTTTTTTACAAAAAAAACAACCGACTTCAAAAAAAACTACAAAGTGATAAATAACTTTAATTACGGAAGTCGGTGTCGTTGGTTCCGCATTTTCGTTTTTTGACACCGACTTCCGTAATTAAAGTTATTTATCACTTTGTAGTTTTTTTTGAAGTCGGTTGTTTTTTTTGTAAAAAAGTTTTTATTTTTAACTTTTTAGTTGTACCTACTCCACACAAATTCAAATAACACTAGTGCATTGAGGAATTGAAGACACCGACTAGAAGAATCATCAAAATTCGCATAGAAATGCCGGAGATGCAGTACATTTATGCATATAACATCGTACATAAGAATAATTATATAATGTATTATATATTAAAACCTTCCTGAAAGTATGTAGATCACATTACTGAAAGAATTATCAAAATCGGTTCATTAGTTTTTGAGAAAATCGCGGACAAACAAACATACATACATACATACATACATACATACATACATACATACATACGGGTCGAATACAGAACCTCCTTTTTTGAAGTCGGTTAAAAAAGATTAAAGTTCAATTTTTGTTTGATTCCATTGGCCATTTGAAACTCCCTAAAACTGAATGCAGTGTGAATGTTTCACTACTGCAGAAAAACCTGTAGGTACTCTAACATTTTGTAACCGCCTAACAGTCTGAGCAACTACCATTTGACCTTTATCCAACTGGTGGCGACACCGGCACTTTAAGGTCAGAAGTTCAAAACCAGCTGGTACTTTTTGTGACACACTCGTTACACATAGGACTCCCATCAACACAGAATCTGGGGCAGAGTAGCATCTTGAACGAGATAATGGCAGTCGTGTTAGGAGCAATATTATGTCGTTTAAGACCCATCATTGTTCCGGTACAAGAGTGAGATAGAGATATTGGACAGATGTGTCATCCCTTTTTCGCATTGTCCCAATGACGGTTTTAACACTACAAAGCCCCAGGGCGATAAAGCAGGATGTGATCAATCACCGTTCCGTGAGTGTAGATGCGATTATTGTCGGTCACTTTGTTGTATTAAAAGAGTCTATATAGGTTTGGTACAAGCGGCATGCAATGTCAGTAATTTTTGAGAGTGCTCAAACTCAAACTCAAAGCATTGATTCTGTTGAACCGTTTACGAGCACTTTTGGACTGTCAAAGAGCCGGTCAGTTAGTCAGAAAGTTGAAGCTAGTTGCCCATTTCTAAACGTAGATCTCTATGAAGACGAACGGTCAAGAAACTCCAAGGATACTCTCTCAAGGAACGCCAAGTAAGCCTAAGATGCTTATATAAATGACTTCTCTTTCTCTGAGTAAACCACAAAGACCCAAAGAAACCCAACATAATTGTTATAACACCTGCTAAACGTAGTCAAGTAGCTGCACTTGAAATTGCGAAAACATAGGCCCTTATTGGGACCCCCGAAAGTTGCTAAATTTTCACATAGGTAGCACGTTTGCTTAAAATTATCCCCTCCTCTTTTATCACGGATATCGTGCTACAGAACATCCTGTATAGTGTAGTCGTAACTCACATCCATCACGTATCGGAATTGATACTCGTATTTTGACAGTGTTGTTGGTAGCAGTGCACCCGTTTAACATAGGTAAGGCAACATTTTATTACTAGCGTTTTTATTACTACTATTGTGTGTGTTTGTGTGTGTTGTAGGCTCGCCCCCTATTACGTGGGACTTAAAACCACAGAAATTTGGGTGGATAATACACCTCTACCTTATCACGCGTTACGTTTTTGTTTTTTTTTTACTTCTGGGAAAGAATAGGCCTGTAGCTGCCTTATTCTTACCGTGTTCTGTGTCATCAATTTGTTGTTGATGTACCTATGTGCACTCACACTAACGTAAAGCTTTATGCGGCTTGGCGTTGACTGACACAGGCAGGTCATTGAACTCTAAACTCAGTTGACATGCATATTGGTTCTTTTCTTCTCTGATAGCAACAAGAACTGCGTGAGAACAGCACTGCGATTCTGTAACCATCTCGCCGTGAAAACTTAGGCGAAGTGAGCGTGGAGTGAGCTGTCAGTGTCATTCCACCTGATACTAGGGATTGACCAAGCAAACATTTATAATCATAATCGAGATTTTAATAATATTTTTTATGTTAATTCTATTGAAAATTTTATATAATTTCAAAGCTAGTATTTTAGTTGTCAAAACACTATTATTTCATGGGGGTTTTAAATAAAATAGCAGCACAGAAACTTAATGTTTTTTTTTTTTAGTTTTTTTCCTAGACTGACTAGTCAATATAGCCTGAGGCGTGAGCGCGTCACGCACTAACAGTAAATAAAATCTGTGGTGTCTGGGAGAAACCTGTTAAGTCCAAAAACGTATTTTTTCAGTATAAGACTTTTAAGGTTCAAGTTTCATTTATAAATCAGTTAGGTAAAGTAGAAAAAGCCAACCACCGCTACGATTCTCCCACTCCTATGATAGTTACACTTATCAGCAATAGACCAAAATAAAATATGATTTTTTTTTTAATAACAACATAGTACCAAACTAAAAAATTACGAAAATGGATTCACGTTTAAGACAGCTAGACTAATGAAAATACGCATCGACATTGTTTGTTAGTATGAGCGATTTTAGATCGAGTCTAGTAAAGACTAACAACGCTAATCTATTCAATTAGAAGAGATAGCCTAGTGTGTCAAGTCACCGAGTGCTAACGGTGTGCCTTGCTGATGCGTGACGGATCATGGTTAGACTTTAACCCCACTTTGTGTGGCGTGATCACTTCACTAGAACTAGTTACTAGTTAGACTGGAAGCCGACCCCAACATTGTTGGGACGCCTTACAAGTTAAATAAGTAAGAACAAATCTCCAATGTGATAATGACAGTGACTAACGCGCAAGCGCGGCGTGATCACTTCACGCAACCCATGACATTAAATGTCATGGGTCGCGTGAAGTGATCACTTCACGCGACCCATGACATTTAATGGCGTGAATCAGGTGAAGTGATCACTTCACGCGACCCATGACATTTAATGGCGTGAATCGGGGGTGAAGTGATAAGATCACGCTGCGCTTGCGCGTTAGTCACTGTCATTACCACATTGGAGATTTGTTCTTACTTATTTAACTTGTAAGGCGTCCCAACAATGTTGGGGTCGGCTTCCAGTCTAACCGGATGCAGCTGAATACCAGTATTTTACATGGAGCGACTGCCTATCTGACCTCCACAACCCAGTTACTGGGTAATACGATACCCCTTGGTAAGACTGGTTGTCAGACTTTCGGGCTTCTGACTACCCGTAACGACTGTCAAAGATCCACGAATGACAGCCGGGACCAACGGCTTAACGTGCTTTCCGAGGCACGGAGGGGTCTCAGTATGTAAAGATGGTCACCCATCCTCAGACCAACCGCGGCAAGCGTAGCTTAACCTGATTGTTCGATCTGTGCGGCTGTTATTATTTAGCCACAGACCCCTCTACGCGTGCAAATATATTATTGTAAATAGATACCTACTTAGGTAACTCGCCGATGCCACTATTAAAAGAACATTAATCAAATAATATTACAAAATTCAACGGTTCAATCGACACTCGCTCAGCTCGCAATCAGTATCTCCCGTAAAAATAACTAAGACCCGTATTTTTTATGCTAGTAACTCTTAAATGAAGAAGTGGTTGGTGGCAACCCTACGCCGAAGTGATGTTGCTATGGGTTACGAGATTCTTGGAAGTGAACTCGTAATTCACTTCCAAGAATTACTACATTCCGAATTGCACTGTAATCGTTTACAGCTTGCTTACACTTTGACCTCAATTATTCTGTATGGTATAAATTACCTATTATTCCCCGCATAATCTTACCACGCCGTACGGTTGTCAAACGTGGTATTTTGACAGTTCAAACCGGTTTCGTTCATTAAATTGTGTCATAGAGAATACGTAAATAGCAGATATGTCGTGATTACATAGGTAAGGAATTGATGTGGTTTCGAAGTAAAGAATCATTAAGTGGGTCATATTGAATTAGGGCCCTTTTTCCGAATTAGCGTGAGCGCGATAACGATGTCCCGTAAGTCGACATAGATGACGTCATGGCATGCGCCATCTTCCGATAACGGCGACCATGCCCTAAATTAATAATTATCACCGCGGGCGCTGTCACAAATGAATGACAGCCTGTTGTGCTGTTTTGTTTTGTGTCGCATCATAATATATTGCCTTTAAACTAACGTGGCATTTTTTAAATCGTGCTTCCGCCAGTACAGTCGCCACCTTAACAAAGATGAAGAAATTCGTGGTGCATACACAAATAAATACTATAATCCAACCATCCAACCATTAGTACCTATTCAAGTGAATATAGTTTAGCTGCCATAATAGTGATTTATCTAAATCGGAACGCTAATTACTTATGTGAGCGCTGTGCCGAGCCATAACTCCCGCCGCGCATGCGCGTTAGGTATCAAACTAATTTTTTTTAATATCCAAGTGAGCGCTGTCGGTGATGATGGCTTAATTCGGAACGAGCCAGAATTCACGCGCATGCGCGGCGTGAGACTCACGCCGTGAGTCACGCCGCGCATGCGCGTTAGACGCAAATCATCTAACAGGTCGAGGCTAAAAAACATAAAATTTGGGGACTTCGAACATTCAAACTCCACCACATGGGGAGTGAATAATACATCATTTAATTTTATTTGACGAATTCATCCATTGTCCAAGTTAAATAAGTAGTGGTAATGAATTTTTTTGATATCTAATGTCGAAGTTTCGCGCCAATCGTGCGTGTTTACATTTTTACTTTTCACAAATTTCACACACACACATGTAGATAAGATTTAAAATGAGACAAATATTATTGAAAATATTATGAACGACACGAAAATGCCCAAATCTTAACGTAATATTAAAACACAGGTCCAATAACACTTATTATTCATTACCACTACTCAATTTGTGTTCAAAATCGCCGTCCATTATTGTTTTTTTTTATCGTAATGATGTGCGAAAGCGATAATGCTAAACGATTTTTTTTTTATTTCGATTGACTCGGGTAAATTAATATGTCGAATATCGGAAATCGATACTCGGAAATTGAAATAAAATTATTTTAAACATTAAAAACAATAAGCATTGTTAATAATAATGACTTATGCTTTTTAATGTAATTTTAATAGTTTTTTGGACATTATATTGAAACTGAGTCAATACCTGAGGAGGACCTTTGACCATAGTCATTTATTGAACTTCGCGCCGAATTGTTTCTATATTTGAATATTTATCTTCGGAATGCGCTCGCCGCTTAATTTTTTTTTATTTATTGTACAATTATTTATTTTTGATACTTTCTAATAGTTTGCTACAGAATGCCCAGTATACATTTTTTTAGGTAGGCTTAGCAAAAGATAGGGAATGATGATTATTAATTGTATAAATTGGGTATTCCGCAATCACTTTACATTTCAATATGTTTTGTTAGTTGTATGAGCTTGTTAGTTTTTGTTTCTATTAGTTTACTTGAGTAATAAATTGTTTTTTTTTGTGGTAGGTTACCAAAGAAATTTAAAAAACTGACCATGTTTATATCGGACCTCGCACAGTCGGCACATTGAAAGGTTCCGTAGTTGGGTTGAATATTTACGCATGCAAAATGCACATAATTAATTTGATCAACTGCAAATATGTTTGTATTTCATAAACTCATCATTCATAAGTTCATAACGTACCCATAAATTAAAGTGCCGACCAGAAAAGAAAAGTACTGTTTTCTTATGGGGAATAACATCTTGAGCATTTCTTACTATTACAGCGAAAGTCTGCAATTAACCCCTTGGCTGCTACTTGAGATTGAAAATGCCAAAAATCTATTTAA
The DNA here is from genome assembly GCA_914767645.1 of Hydraecia micacea. Taxonomy (NCBI): domain Eukaryota; kingdom Metazoa; phylum Arthropoda; class Insecta; order Lepidoptera; family Noctuidae; genus Hydraecia; species Hydraecia micacea. The sequence continues at coordinate 5,072,331 of OU611779.1, read as the reverse complement.
AAAATACCAACTTTAAATTGAATACAACATCCCGAACATGTTTTGACTACCTATGACCAAATGTAAGTAGGTATGTACCTACGCAGTATCAATATACTCGTACTGCGTAGGTACACACTTACATTTGGTCATAAAAAAGTTAAGCAAATCTCTCAATTTGTTATTATAAAAATATATTTATGACCCTCACGACAAGCCTTTTCATTTGATATATCACACGATACCTACAGTAAGCAAAGCTTTTTTAAATTTTCTATGTGACCCCAAAAAGTAAACCCATAACCCGACATTTAATGTCGTGAATCGGGTAAAGTGATCGCGCCACTCAAACTATGTGGGATTAAATTCTATGGTCCGTCAGCCAGCCACGCCGTTAGCACTCGATAACTTAACACAACTATCTCTTCTAATAGAATAGATTGGGTTACCAACGCTGAACATCGTCGCAGTCTTTTCTAGACTTGATCTACAATCGCTCATAATAACAAACAAATAATGTCGATGCGTATTTTCAGTAGTCTAGCTGTCTTAAACGTGAATGTTTTATTTTATTTACTGTTCGTGCGTGACGCGCTCGCGCCTCAGGCCATAATTATAAGGACTAGTCTAGGGAAAAAAATATATAAAAAAACAACATTGAGTTTCTGACTAAGATTCTGTTTTGCTATTTAATTTTAAAACCCCACAAAATATTAATGTTTTGATCACTAAAATACTAGCTTTGAAATTATATAAAATTTTCAATAGAATTAACATAAAAAATATGATTAAAATCTCGATTATGATTATAAATGTTTGCTTGGTCAATCCCTAGCATCAGTGGGATGACACTGACAGCTCACTCCACGCAAGTTTTCACGGTGAGATTTTTACAGAATCGACATGCAGCATGCGTACGATAACAGTGTTAATCAGGCAGCAAGATGGTAGCTGGGTTGACTTTCCAGAGCACGCCGAACGTACATACTATTATTTTCGTTGGGAGGTGCTTTAATCGATTACTATAACAAACATAGTTTCAAATATCCTTCATTCTTCTTTTGTTTTTATTCTTAACATTATTAAAATACTAGCAACCCATCCCTAATTCGCATGACTGCGATGGGGACATGTCAAAATATCAATATACAGGGTATTACTGAATTCAGCTGTTCCTTACATTTTGACGAGTTATGCGACCATAAATGTAGGGAACAGCTGATTTTTTTTTCGCGATTTCAGGTTTGTTCCCATAGTAAAAATTGTTCATGATGATGAGTACAATGACCCCTTTAGAGGTTTTGCGTTAATTCAATAACCCGGTGTATACAACAATACACCTTCCGGAATACTCGAAATCATTGTGAAAACTGCATGAAACTCCATCGTGTAGTTTAGAAAATCTTAGCCGTCATACGAGCAGACACGAAAGGCTACTTGGTTTTAAACTATATATATAGAGGTATAGAAACAGAGGCTTCAACTTCCAAAGATATCGTGCATACACACCATTTGATAAGAATCCCATAAAATCTCAAACAAATGCAATATCGTGGAATACTGTAATACTTCCCAACGATTTCTTGTTAAATGTCAAAAAATATTTCATACTGATTGATTGTAACATTAACTTCTTCATTATCGATTCATTCATTCACCTACTAACAAGTTCATTAACTTTCATAGTAGAGAGAGTGAAAGTTGAAAGGATTCGTCTGGCCACGCAGATAGACCGGAGAGTTTCCAAGAAATCTGATAGGTACGGTACTGCAGTTTCATAATAAACAACTTTCTATTTTAGCAACCATGCTCTATTGTTGAAAATACAGGTCTGTTATGACTAGATGGAGGATCGTAAATTGTGTTATTAGGTTAGCATTGCAAATAGAATCTGTTACCATAATAATTTAAAATATATTTATTTTATATTGCAAATTGACGAAAATACTTCTTTATTTGACTCTTGAGATTAACATACTTTCTATCTAAGTACAGTCAGGGAAATTAATTGTTTATCAAATTGACTGCCTTGCAAAGGGACAAAACAGTATATAAAAAAAAATTGACACACAACGCCAATTTGCCGTATTATAGCCATTTCATACAACTGTTAAAGGATGATAGCTCATCATCTGCCTAGCTTTTTCCCAACTATGTTGGCGTCGACTTCCAGTCTAACTGGATGCAGCACTGCGATTCTGTAACCATCTCGCCGTGAAAACTTAGGCGAAGTGAGCGTGGAGTGAGCTGTCAGTGTCATTCCACCTGATACTAGGGATTGACCAAGCAAACATTTATAATCATAATCGAGATTTTAATAATATTTTTTATGTTAATTCTATTGAAAATTTTATATAATTTCAAAGCTAGTATTTTAGTTGTCAAAACACTATTATTTCATGGGGGTTTTAAATAAAATAGCAGCACAGAAACTTAATGTTTTTTTTTTTTAGTTTTTTTCCTAGACTGACTAGTCAATATAGCCTGAGGCGTGAGCGCGTCACGCACTAACAGTAAATAAAATCTGTGGTGTCTGGGAGAAACCTGTTAAGTCCAAAAACGTATTTTTTCAGTATAAGACTTTTAAGGTTCAAGTTTCATTTATAAATCAGTTAGGTAAAGTAGAAAAAGCCAACCACCGCTACGATTCTCCCACTCCTATGATAGTTACACTTATCAGCAATAGACCAAAATAAAATATGATTTTTTTTTTAATAACAACATAGTACCAAACTAAAAAATTACGAAAATGGATTCACGTTTAAGACAGCTAGACTAATGAAAATACGCATCGACATTGTTTGTTAGTATGAGCGATTTTAGATCGAGTCTAGTAAAGACTAACAACGCTAATCTATTCAATTAGAAGAGATAGCCTAGTGTGTCAAGTCACCGAGTGCTAACGGTGTGCCTTGCTGATGCGTGACGGATCATGGTTAGACTTTAACCCCACTTTGTGTGGCGTGATCACTTCACTAGAACTAGTTACTAGTTAGACTGGAAGCCGACCCCAACATTGTTGGGACGCCTTACAAGTTAAATAAGTAAGAACAAATCTCCAATGTGATAATGACAGTGACTAACGCGCAAGCGCGGCGTGATCACTTCACGCAACCCATGACATTAAATGTCATGGGTCGCGTGAAGTGATCACTTCACGCGACCCATGACATTTAATGGCGTGAATCAGGTGAAGTGATCACTTCACGCGACCCATGACATTTAATGGCGTGAATCGGGGGTGAAGTGATAAGATCACGCTGCGCTTGCGCGTTAGTCACTGTCATTACCACATTGGAGATTTGTTCTTACTTATTTAACTTGTAAGGCGTCCCAACAATGTTGGGGTCGGCTTCCAGTCTAACCGGATGCAGCTGAATACCAGTATTTTACATGGAGCGACTGCCTATCTGACCTCCACAACCCAGTTACTGGGTAATACGATACCCCTTGGTAAGACTGGTTGTCAGACTTTCGGGCTTCTGACTACCCGTAACGACTGTCAAAGATCCACGAATGACAGCCGGGACCAACGGCTTAACGTGCTTTCCGAGGCACGGAGGGGTCTCAGTATGTAAAGATGGTCACCCATCCTCAGACCAACCGCGGCAAGCGTAGCTTAACCTGATTGTTCGATCTGTGCGGCTGTTATTATTTAGCCACAGACCCCTCTACGCGTGCAAATATATTATTGTAAATAGATACCTACTTAGGTAACTCGCCGATGCCACTATTAAAAGAACATTAATCAAATAATATTACAAAATTCAACGGTTCAATCGACACTCGCTCAGCTCGCAATCAGTATCTCCCGTAAAAATAACTAAGACCCGTATTTTTTATGCTAGTAACTCTTAAATGAAGAAGTGGTTGGTGGCAACCCTACGCCGAAGTGATGTTGCTATGGGTTACGAGATTCTTGGAAGTGAACTCGTAATTCACTTCCAAGAATTACTACATTCCGAATTGCACTGTAATCGTTTACAGCTTGCTTACACTTTGACCTCAATTATTCTGTATGGTATAAATTACCTATTATTCCCCGCATAATCTTACCACGCCGTACGGTTGTCAAACGTGGTATTTTGACAGTTCAAACCGGTTTCGTTCATTAAATTGTGTCATAGAGAATACGTAAATAGCAGATATGTCGTGATTACATAGGTAAGGAATTGATGTGGTTTCGAAGTAAAGAATCATTAAGTGGGTCATATTGAATTAGGGCCCTTTTTCCGAATTAGCGTGAGCGCGATAACGATGTCCCGTAAGTCGACATAGATGACGTCATGGCATGCGCCATCTTCCGATAACGGCGACCATGCCCTAAATTAATAATTATCACCGCGGGCGCTGTCACAAATGAATGACAGCCTGTTGTGCTGTTTTGTTTTGTGTCGCATCATAATATATTGCCTTTAAACTAACGTGGCATTTTTTAAATCGTGCTTCCGCCAGTACAGTCGCCACCTTAACAAAGATGAAGAAATTCGTGGTGCATACACAAATAAATACTATAATCCAACCATCCAACCATTAGTACCTATTCAAGTGAATATAGTTTAGCTGCCATAATAGTGATTTATCTAAATCGGAACGCTAATTACTTATGTGAGCGCTGTGCCGAGCCATAACTCCCGCCGCGCATGCGCGTTAGGTATCAAACTAATTTTTTTTAATATCCAAGTGAGCGCTGTCGGTGATGATGGCTTAATTCGGAACGAGCCAGAATTCACGCGCATGCGCGGCGTGAGACTCACGCCGTGAGTCACGCCGCGCATGCGCGTTAGACGCAAATCATCTAACAGGTCGAGGCTAAAAAACATAAAATTTGGGGACTTCGAACATTCAAACTCCACCACATGGGGAGTGAATAATACATCATTTAATTTTATTTGACGAATTCATCCATTGTCCAAGTTAAATAAGTAGTGGTAATGAATTTTTTTGATATCTAATGTCGAAGTTTCGCGCCAATCGTGCGTGTTTACATTTTTACTTTTCACAAATTTCACACACACACATGTAGATAAGATTTAAAATGAGACAAATATTATTGAAAATATTATGAACGACACGAAAATGCCCAAATCTTAACGTAATATTAAAACACAGGTCCAATAACACTTATTATTCATTACCACTACTCAATTTGTGTTCAAAATCGCCGTCCATTATTGTTTTTTTTTATCGTAATGATGTGCGAAAGCGATAATGCTAAACGATTTTTTTTTTATTTCGATTGACTCGGGTAAATTAATATGTCGAATATCGGAAATCGATACTCGGAAATTGAAATAAAATTATTTTAAACATTAAAAACAATAAGCATTGTTAATAATAATGACTTATGCTTTTTAATGTAATTTTAATAGTTTTTTGGACATTATATTGAAACTGAGTCAATACCTGAGGAGGACCTTTGACCATAGTCATTTATTGAACTTCGCGCCGAATTGTTTCTATATTTGAATATTTATCTTCGGAATGCGCTCGCCGCTTAATTTTTTTTTATTTATTGTACAATTATTTATTTTTGATACTTTCTAATAGTTTGCTACAGAATGCCCAGTATACATTTTTTTAGGTAGGCTTAGCAAAAGATAGGGAATGATGATTATTAATTGTATAAATTGGGTATTCCGCAATCACTTTACATTTCAATATGTTTTGTTAGTTGTATGAGCTTGTTAGTTTTTGTTTCTATTAGTTTACTTGAGTAATAAATTGTTTTTTTTTGTGGTAGGTTACCAAAGAAATTTAAAAAACTGACCATGTTTATATCGGACCTCGCACAGTCGGCACATTGAAAGGTTCCGTAGTTGGGTTGAATATTTACGCATGCAAAATGCACATAATTAATTTGATCAACTGCAAATATGTTTGTATTTCATAAACTCATCATTCATAAGTTCATAACGTACCCATAAATTAAAGTGCCGACCAGAAAAGAAAAGTACTGTTTTCTTATGGGGAATAACATCTTGAGCATTTCTTACTATTACAGCGAAAGTCTGCAATTAACCCCTTGGCTGCTACTTGAGATTGAAAATGCCAAAAATCTATTTAAAAAATACCAACTTTAAATTGAATACAACATCCCGAACATGTTTTGACTACCTATGACCAAATGTAAGTAGGTATGTACCTACGCAGTATCAATATACTCGTACTGCGTAGGTACACACTTACATTTGGTCATAAAAAAGTTAAGCAAATCTCTCAATTTGTTATTATAAAAATATATTTATGACCCTCACGACAAGCCTTTTCATTTGATATATCACACGATACCTACAGTAAGCAAAGCTTTTTTAAATTTTCTATGTGACCCCAAAAAGTAAACCCATAACCCGACATTTAATGTCGTGAATCGGGTAAAGTGATCGCGCCACTCAAACTATGTGGGATTAAATTCTATGGTCCGTCAGCCAGCCACGCCGTTAGCACTCGATAACTTAACACAACTATCTCTTCTAATAGAATAGATTGGGTTACCAACGCTGAACATCGTCGCAGTCTTTTCTAGACTTGATCTACAATCGCTCATAATAACAAACAAATAATGTCGATGCGTATTTTCAGTAGTCTAGCTGTCTTAAACGTGAATGTTTTATTTTATTTACTGTTCGTGCGTGACGCGCTCGCGCCTCAGGCCATAATTATAAGGACTAGTCTAGGGAAAAAAATATATAAAAAAACAACATTGAGTTTCTGACTAAGATTCTGTTTTGCTATTTAATTTTAAAACCCCACAAAATATTAATGTTTTGATCACTAAAATACTAGCTTTGAAATTATATAAAATTTTCAATAGAATTAACATAAAAAATATGATTAAAATCTCGATTATGATTATAAATGTTTGCTTGGTCAATCCCTAGCATCAGTGGGATGACACTGACAGCTCACTCCACGCAAGTTTTCACGGTGAGATTTTTACAGAATCGACATGCAGCTAAATACCAGTATTTTACATGGAGCGACTGCCTATCTGACGTCCACAACCCAGTTACTGGGTAATTCGATACCCCTTGGTAAGACTGGTGGTCAGACTTTCGGGCTTCTGACTACCCGTAACGACTGTCAAAGATCCACGAATGACAGCCGAGACCAACCGCTCAATGTATTTTCTGAGGCACGGAGGGGTCTGGGTATGTAAAGATGGTCACCCATCCACAGACCAACCGCGGCAAGTGTAGCTTAACCTGATCGATCGACCTGTGCAGCTGTTATCATTAAGCCACGGCCCCCTCACTATGATTATGTTCGCTATGAATTCAATTTAACAAATCTAAGAGAGACGGATGATCTGTTATTTAGGACCCTCCTAGCTCAGACAACTTCCTCTATTTAAGATTGTGCATCTTAAATAATACCGTGTCGAGATAAATAAAGATTTATGATTATATTACGGACAATTTAAGTTTAAGTATAGTCAATTTGAGAAACAATTAATTTCCCTAAATAATACTTGTCATGTAGAATATTGAAATAGAAATAAATAATATTTATTTGCATAAAACATTGTACCTATATATAAAGTTGTTTTAAAAATACATTGTGGAGAATACATGTTTTGCTTATATCATAGCATGCAAATATTATAGGTTACATTACAAATTGATTCCCGTCAACAAATTATTTAATGCTATAAAACTTTATTAGTACTCAACCATTTATGTACGGACAATTATAGACAGATTTAAACAGAAATGAACGACAAACATAATTAATTACCTGGCGTCCTTTAACACAAAACTGCAATTGCCCAGTTCAAAGCTAGTCCTCATTTATTACTTTTCATGTGGCTTTTCATTTTCCACAAAGTTTGTATCATCATTTCAGCCGAAAGACGTCCACTGCTGGACATAGGTCTCCCCAAGCACCTCCACTTCGACAGGTTCTGTGCTTCTCGCATCCAACGGGTTCCTGCGGCCTTCACAAGGTCGTCGATCCACCTTGTGGGAGCCTTCCAACTTTACGTCTTCCGGTATGTGGTCGCCACTCGAGAACTTTTCGGCCCCATCGACCATCCGCTCTGCGAGCAATGTGCCCTGCCCAATGCCACTTTAGTTTGGTAATTCTTCGGGCTATATCACTTACCTTGGTTTTCCTGCGGATCTCTTCATTGCTGATTCGATCACGCATGGAAACTCCAAGCATAGCCCTCTCCATTGCTATTTGAGTGACTTTTAGCCTTCTAATAAGGCCCATTGTGAGCGACCAGGTTTCAGTGCCATATGTCATCACTGGCAACACGCACTGGTCAAAGATTTTCGTCTTGAGACACTGCGGTATGTGGGACGAGAAGATATTGCGTAGCTTCCCGAACGCTGCCCAGCCGAGTCGGATTCGACGATTGACCTCTTTCTCGAAGTGTTGTATAACAAAAGTAATCGGGGGAACATATTGTGTTTACAATAGAAACATGTTATGAAATGTTCTAACTAACCCGCTCTTACGGTGCATTCTATTAGCACAAAGGTAACAGGGTTGACGATGCCGTCATTGAAAACTAATATTTACATAATATAAATATTAATAATAAAGCTAGAGTTTTCTTTTTTTGGTTTAGAACTACTAGTTTGATTTGAAATATTATTTTTGCATTTGATAGCCTAAATAATAAAGCTGAAGAGTTTGTTTGTTTTAACGCGCTTATCTCCGGAACTACCAGTAGGATTTGAAAAAATCTTTTCGCATTTGATAGACCTATTCTGGAGGGAGGTTATAGGCTATTTAACATCACGCTTCGACCCTTAGGAGTCGAGCAAAAAGAAAAAAGGCAGAAAGAACACTAAGCGAAAACCAAGTAATAACGCGAGCGGACAATGCCATGTGACGGGGTGGGACGTCTTACGGCTTCCACGAAACGAAGTCGCGGGTAGAACCTAGTGTCTGTGTGTCTAGTGTGTGTGTATCTTGCTCTATTTTTAATTGGTACTAGTTAAAAGTAACTCTGATTACGTTGTACAACTACTTACAAAACATAATTACTCAAGCATTTCAAACTTTGTTATCAAGAAAAGTTATCAGAAATCCTCACCGGCGAACAGCGCGGAAAACATGTGAATACTTCCTATGCAACGATGATTCGCAAGCTACCCACTTTTTTGCAATAAATACTGGCTGGTTATACTCTGACCTAGTTCGCCGTTGTTTGTTTTTCCGTGTAAACATGTATAAAATCGAAGCCTCGAGGATCATGGAGCAATTTGTTGCAGTACTGTTTTAATAACAATGTTTTTAAAGAGATTTGAAAGGAATATAATGTTAAGTTCTGAGTGGCTTGTGGCTAAGAACAGCCGCACGGGTCGATCGATCAGGTTATGCTATGCTTGCCGCGGTTGGTCCGTGGATGAGTGACCATCTTTACATACCAAGACCCCTCTGTGTCTCGGAAAGCACGTTAAGCTGTTGGTCCCGGCTGTCATTCGTGGATCTTTGACAGTCGTTACGGGTCGTCAGAAGCCGGAAAGTCCGACAACCAGTCTTACCAAGGGGTATTGTATTACCCAGTAACTGGGTTGTGGAGGTCAGATAGGCAGTCGCTACATGTAAAATACTGGTATTCGGCTGCATCCGATTAGACTGGAAGCTGACCCCAAAATAGTTGGGAAAAGGCTAGGCAGATGATGATAATGTTAAGTTCGAAGGAGACGTAGTTCTATCACTTTATGATGATAGATTCGTTTACATTGACCTTCAGAATTTGCTTATAATCTCTTCTCACGTTTTTCAAACTAGAATATAAATTTGACGTTCAAAGGTGCCTTAATGTGCCTATTTGAAATAAATGATTTGACTTTAACTTCGACGTTTTCATTCGTCAATATTTTTGAAACTTCTTTACACTCTTATAAAATTAGTACAATAACGTTAATACAAAAAATAACATTCAGTTGTTTAAACTAATATGCATGCTCTCTTACATATCTCAATCATATTCGTGTAGAAAATAGTTCTTCGCAAAATTGTATACAGGGTCAAATTGAATTAGCTAGCGAAACTCCGCAGCCGTTATGGGTATCAAATAGCTAAGCATGGTAAAACAAAAAAGAGTTAATTTATTATTTTTTTGTAGCGTCATGGACCGTAGTTTGTGTAGTTACTTGAAATAACTGTTTTTTTGTGTAAACTTCACAGACGTGATGAGTCACGTCTGTGAAGTTTGAAAATATTTTATCGTGTTTAGATATCGATATGAGTATCGATATCTAAACACGATAAAATATGTTCTAAAAGATTTTCTCAACTCGTACTTGGAAGTAACAACTCAACCAGCGGTCGTTGACTCCCCAAAAATCCAACAAATCTTTTTATTGAAGTGAAAACTTCTTTAGGCGCGTTGGGCATTTTTTGAGATGGGAATAACCCATTGAATTTGCGCCACTGTTACCGTAACCGAAACCGCTTCGGATGTGTTCGGTTGTCTTCGGGATGTACTCGGTTTCAATGTATTTCCGATATGTCAGTGAGTGATGGCAAAGTATTCCGTTTTTGTTTTGTTTATATGACGATTCAAAAAATACACACGTAATTGTTCAAGTTTTCACTTCTGTCGGCACTCCCGGAGTGCCACTATTTTTTTTTATTTCAATGTGTTTAGATATTGATACCCATCACATCTGCTGAGTTCCGCTAACTAATTTAATTTGACCCTGTAGTTATTCCATCAATATCACTGAACCTCCATTCAAAGCAAAGCTATTCAATTTATATATCATAATAAGAGCTCAAATGAAAACAGCCTGCAAGCAACCACTTAATTTGCAGCGCTTTATTCAGCGGCCGCTAACAAACTCCGCTGACGCTTTACAATCAAAATGCACTAAAATCTATTCCGGTATTCTGTTTTGGGCTAATGGAGCGAGCACGGACAATACGCCGGCAGCCTTTAGACCAATTAGCCAATAATGACGGCTCTATAAGCCTGAGGTAATGGTCTGTTGACGTTCGGTGGACGTTTAATTTATTGACTAGAATTCTGAGATTTGTTTTAGTTGTGTGGGCTAAAAGATTTGTATGACATGGTAATACTGCAATTAGTCACTCCCTATAAGTAATTACACATGTCTGCCAGGTATAAAATATTTATGAAAGTGAAAGTAGAAGCAAAACTACAGAGAGCTTAGAGAAAAAGAAATAAAATGCGTTTATTTGGGGTAAACACGAGGCAGAGAAAGGACACAAAAAGAACAAGTTGGGGGAAATATGCGTCACATCCGCGCAAAACGGCCATCGCTCAGCATAATGCTACGACCCTATGGGAGACAGAGCCCCAGCGCTGGTGGCGCAGGCTGGCTGGTATAGATTATATTATCTGTCAATAAATTGCTAGCATATCTAATACAGACGTGTTACAAAAAAGTAGTTACCAACAACGATTTATATTGGTACTACTACAGACAGGTACCTAGTTTATTTTAAATAAATAGATCATTTATTTTTTATTTGACTGTACGCATGCTCATGACGACATATCAAGCTACACATTTCTTGTATAAATAGGCTAACTTCTCATTGTACGAAAAGCTTAGGTATGCAATGCGAGATCAGGTTAAACTGGAAATCTATACCTTGATGTGGCGTCGTGTGTACCCCAAAAAAATATTTTGATAACTAACAGTGAGAACTACGAACATAATATGAATCTTATATTTTGACTATCCAACTACTTGTTAATTAAGAGTTAGATTGTAAAACTAACTAACAATACACAAAACCTTTAGAATCAGCATCAATTACCTTCAATAATAAAACAACTTGAAAAATGAAAAATATATTTTTTTTTTTCATATTTACGCGGCCCATCATTCACTTTCTACTAACCAAGTAACACGCTAGTAGGCATATGATCCGATAAAGCCGCAACACTGACCGATTGAGGACGATATTAACTAGCCAATCGATTTACACTCCAGTGCGGTGCCGGAGCACCCACTGCACTGATTGTCGGTCACCATGATAACTGGGATTCAATTGATAAGCTCATATTGTTGATGTAGATGTGTATTAGTTATGAAAGTTGTGTGAATTTTTTATATAAATGTTTACTATATATATTGAATTAATACTAAAAATAACAAAATTAAATCCTAACTTAACTAAAACTATACAGAAACTAAAATATAGCGTCGAAAAATTCATCCGCATCGCTGTCGACTGGTAATGTACCCAAGAGACAAGAGGCAATGCTTAGCTTTTGGCCAAGGTAAAAGCCAGCCCTTGGGTCACGGGAAGTATCAACCAGCCGTTTCGAAATTTCTTTAAAAAGACCATGAAAATTTGTTATGTTAGGTGAAATGATGAGGTTGTCTTTTTGAAGACAGGGTTTTGCTTGGAATTTTCCGTTAATCAATCAATTAACGAAACCTAATAGTAGTATACTTAATTCACTACAAGAGAAGCCATATTGCAATACTTACCATGTTTGAACTTCTAAAATATTAGGACCTAAGTTTGTATATGGCCTGTTGGCGCCTTACATAATTATAATATTTTAATTTCCTAATCATTCTGAATATTTATTTTGTGAAAATCTGGCAGCAAGGCAATTTAAAATAAAATTTTGCCTCTAAAGGATCAACATTTGACCCTAACAAATTTCCGCCGCTCTACGTATGCACTAATTCTGATAAACTAACCATTACATAAAGAAAGAAACAAAAAAAAAGAAAGGAAAAGTATTTATTGCGACTCGTATAGGAAGATCACAAACTAAATCAAACACAGTAAAAATAAAAATCCAAGTTAATAAACTAACGAAAACGTGTACTATCGGAGGATCCCCGTCAGGAACCAAGTTCCTTACGCGATACTACTCGCACGCGCACGCACACTTGTATATAATAGACAGAGACAGAGAGAGAGAGAAGGTTGCATGGATGGATATGCGCACAACGTTTTTTCCTTACGTGTTGATTTCTACCAGTCAGCTCCTACCGCACGCAACGCAAGACCCCTCCCGCGTTCCTCGGAAAGCACGTTAAGCCGTTTGTCCCAGCTGTCATACGTGGATCTTTGACAGTCGTTACGGGTCGTCAGTAGTCCGAAAGTCTGCAAACCAGTCTTACCGAGGGGTTTTGTATTACCCAGTTTTGTTCCAAAAAAAATTTGACTATACCACGAAGACAAATATTATTTTGTGGACTAGAGCAATTGAAACGAACAACTGCAGCTGAATTTACTTTACAACCACACCTCACACCGTTACAGTTTACTCACAGATCTAGAAGAGCAAATCACCCACCGGTCCTCATTAAAATGTTCCTATTCTAATGTAAACCGCAGATGGTCGACTCGGATAGAGAACAATTATCGAGCGATATCCCGGATTACATCACCCGAGGGAATATGAAGTTAGCGGCCGATTCTATTTGCATAAATTGCGCTTTCAATTAAACTTAGATCTGCGACTGATGCATTGAGGAGTCTCTCTATAGCGTGGAATAATGAGAATAGGGCCCAGATTGTGAATGAATGAAGAACTGTGAGTGAATTGGTTGAAGTATTTTCTGGTCAATCACGTTCATGATTCGTAAAGGTAGGTTAGATAAGTTGACAGATTAAGGCTGTGCATTCTGAAAGTTGGCAACGTCGCAGTCACAGAAACTTGCAGCTCAACTACACCGCAGACATTAAATTTATGGTAGCCCATACACTAACGTGAACGGCGGGCGTTTTGGGGGACTGTCTTTTGTAATTTTGACGTTCGAAAAGTGCTGATTCTCAGCCTAATTTGAAGAAATGACTTTTGATTTTTATTTTGACTAATTTTTGTCACACACCCACCACTCTAGTTGTTGTTGTTTTTCATCACCCTAGGTGTTTTTTAGTCTACTTATTTATGTAAGTTGTGATTTACTTGTTTAATAGTAATAATATTACAAAATTGCATACATAATCTATACTAATATAATAAGAAGAGGGAGTAAATTTTGTGAGTTTGTGTATGAAAAATTATTTCACCATTTGAAAGGTTAATTATTCCAGATGGACATAGGCTATATGTTATACAAAAATATAAAAATAGAAGCACTTAAACTAATGAAATAATATCTTAAATTCATGCAAGCCTAGTACTTGTGTTAGGTTACTGCGCAGAACTTATGCACAACATGTCGTGAACAGTAGTCTTCACATGTAACTTGCACCCATGCGAAGCCAGGGCGAGTCGCTAGTACGTAATACACGGTCAAGTTATAAGAAATAACACATGTTATAGACAACAGAACTTACCTATGAGTAGGTATGTGGGGGCCGACGTGACGTCATCGAACATTGATCGTCCGTATATATAACTTTTTACCATTACGGAATAGCGTACATATAAGTGGTCGTAAGACGTATAGGAATCGATTGAATTAAATAGCTGAACTTTCTGATGTGTAGGTTTCCTTGCGTGGATTTTATAGAAACTAGTGACACAGTTATTAGTAGAAAGTAATAATTGAGAAACGAGTGCAATTTTTACGTGTAGGTATTCACGTCTAAACATAGGATTTATAAACTTATTCTTCTTCTTTTTATGCCTCTCCAATTACTGAAAGTAGTTCATCAACTCTAAATATATATTTCATGTATTATTGTCTCTCCTTCTCCCTTCCTTAAAATCCATCAAAAGTTTAACTTTAAAAGATAGCTTTTAACGATAAGACCGGTCATTGTGTCAACCTACGTAAACCTTATACGTTTATATCGGTAATTCGTGTGGTGTACATAATAAAGAGTAGCATACTCACCAGCATGTCCTAGAACCAAAAATTTGAAGACATGTGACATCTACCGACACATACTGGGCCTACACTCGCGTGGTGGATTACGGCCCACTCCCTCTCACAGAGAGGAGGCATGTGTCCCAGCAGTGCGAACATTATAAGCTGAGTAATATAAAATATTCTATTGTAATATTTCTCCTTGCTGTCCTGTGTAAGGTAGAACAGCTCAGCAACACTCATGACTGCGGTCCATTTGTGAATCTGTCTATCAAAGGCCTCCGTCTCCCCTTTTTCCAATGACGTCTGTCCTCTGCCATTACTGGTCAATCCTTTTGATAAGAGTCAAGATCTTCCCCCCATTTTTGAATTGGTCTGTATCAAAGGCGCCTAGCATTGAATGGGACCCAAACAGTGGTTCTTTAAAGCCACAGCTCATCTGACTGTTCTTCATACATTCGTGACGGTTTCTCGAAAAGAAGAAAGTCCAATCCATGGGAATGCTCGCCACGGGCCGCGACAGGCGTAGATACGCCTGAACGGCACGTCAGTTTTAACCATATACCTAGCTATATGAAAAAGGTTTTAACGGGTCGTGAGAACGCGGCATATTAGTGGCTGCCGAAGCTTCACTGTTTTAGATACAAAATTGAAAAAAATGTTTCCCTGTAATTTCAAAACAGACTTTTTATATTGTTGGGTTGTCAGAATTCTGTCATAATGCTTTTAATTCCCTAATAACAGTAGCGTGGCGTGCAGTGACATCTTGATTGCTCTAAGTAATTAAAGTCTAGTTGACAATAGCCCAGTTACATGTTCCATATCTGATACTGTCATGACGTCACCGCTGAGTTATGACGTGTTGTTCGCTGTTCTCTATTGTCGACTAGCATTTGTTTTTGTTGTCGATATGACTGATTGGTATTGAAGTAACGAGGCCATTTGAGCTTGTTAGCTGGGAAGGTCCAATATGAGTTAAATTTTAAAAACTGTTCCTTTTTTAAAATACATGTAGCTATCCGCCCACCCCTGTATGATGTACTGATGTGACATGTCAAAACCCCGAAATGTCTGTGCTAAATCTATGCTAAATATTTTATTGAAGGTATACACACAAGCCTTCCGGGATAAATTCTGTAAATGATGGTAAAAACCGCATCAAAGTCTGTTCCGTAGATTAGAAAAACAACGCGGTCACACAGACAGACACGAAAAGTGACTTCAATTTATAATATTTATAGTTATAGATTTCGTAATCGCATTCATAAAAGATTTGATCGCATTTAATAAATGCATTTAAATAAAGTTTCTTTTGCATACTTTTAGATTCAAATAAAATAGCTTTAATTTAAGTATCAAGCGATCCTAGCGAGCGAGTTATATGACGTGCTAGGTGATTCTTATCACACTGGCATAAAGTTCAAATTAGAACGATCGACGTCATCGTCAAACATATCAACTAACAAGTGGTTTACAACTTACAGAATAATAAAGTCCATTTTAAGTTTTATATAAAGTTTTAGAGATTCTAAACTTTTCTATTGTATATTGGGACCTGAATTAATCAAAGAAAATCGTCATTGGTGTAACGCACCTGTCTTACTGTCGGCGATTGATGAGAAGCGAATAGAGTTAGCAACTAAGAACGAGTTAACAACAAGCAACGAACAGCGATTACTAGCTGGTATGCGTATGTAAAGACGCCAGCACATCAAGCTACCCGAAACTGTAAAATTTTCCCAATCAACCTTGAACCTAAAGCTTTAGGGATAAAATTGAAAATCTATTAAAGAAGTTTGACAGATTGTGGTAGCTTGATGTGCTGGCGTCAGTACTAAGCGTGTCTCTCAGCGAGTTTCTGCTCGCCAAGCGAGCGTCGCTATGGGAGTACGCTCTTTGATAGTTCTTTTCGCTGCGACAAACGAGTAGGTACTCGATATTCGCCGGCGGTGTGAACAGTAAGCGATCAACTATTAATATGTCATCATCTGTCTAGCCTTTTCCCAACTATGTTGGGGTCGGCTTCCAAACTAACTGGATGCAGCAGAATACCAGTATTTTACATGGGGGACTGGGTTCTGGAGGTCAGATGGGTAATACGATACCGCTTGGTAAGACTAGTTGTCAGACTTTCGGGCTTCTGACTGCCCGTAACGACTGTCAAAGATCCACGAATGACAGCCGGGACCAACGGCATAACGTGGTTTCCGAGGCGCGGAGAGGTCTCGGTATGTAAATATGGTCACCCATCCACAGACCAACCGCGGCAAGCGTAACTTGACCTGATCGATCGACCTGTGCAGCTGTTATTATTTAGCCACGAGCCCCTTTCTACTATTAATAAATGTATCTCTTTTAATTACACGGGACTTACAATCACGTACAGACGCCAGCACATCAAGCTATTACAATCTGGCAAATTTCTTTAATAGATTTTCAACTTTATTGCTAAAGCATAAGGTTCAAAGTTGATTGGGGAAATTTTACAGTTTCGGGTAGGTTGATGTGCTGGCGTCTCTACGTTTCTTGAGCGATAAAATCGTTGATAGCTACTCGTCGACGTTGGGACAAGTGCCTAACTAGGAGCAACCCAAGATCCTTAAATTGTTCTTAGTTAGTTTGATAACTGATTGACGTTAATTGATCTAAAATAGATTTCTCATTTCCTTTTCAATTATCTTCTATAAACAAATCATATTCATATTTGGTCTTGATTATGATACCCTACGTTATTTTGCCGTGTTATAACCGTTTCATATAACAGTCAAAGAATAACAGTTGTGATTTGAATACACAGACAATTTAAGTTGGTAGTCAATTACCCTGACTTTACACATAATTGGTTAGTCAAACATTAGTGTTACTAAGATCAAGCCCAATTTATGAATGGAGAACTTGTCAGTCACAGCTAGCCGAAACTCAGCTCACCGTTTGTTCAAATATTGGAACAAACATTTGCTAGCTGCCAATTTACTTGGAGTTTCGAACGTTGCACTCGAGCTGTTGAATAGAGATATAAACAAACACGTTGGGAGAAATCTAAGGGCTGTAGGCAAATATCATTTCAAGAGAAATACGAACCTAGCCGTTTATTGTTGAGGAAATAGGTCTTACTCGTATTCATAGTGTTATTAAGATGCTAAAGTCACTTATTTAATCTCAGCTGTCATTCGTAGACCTTTGACAATCGTTACGGGTTGTCAGAAACCCGAATGTTTGACAACCAGTCTTAACAAGAGGTATTGTATTATACAGTTGCTGGTTTGAGGTCAGATAGGCAGTCGCTCCATGTAAAATACTGGTCTTCATCTGCATCCAGTTAGACTGGAAGCCGACCCCAACATATTTGGAAAAGGCTAGGCAGATAGAATGGTTTAAAGGGACTACAGCACATAAACGCAAAAAACGCAAGTTTTATAATGCCTAAAAGTATATGATCGACTACAGTAAAAAAAATCAGAAAATATATGATATTCTTCAGGATATATGCTAGTTACGAGTAGATAGTGTGTGGAAAACATAATACAACTAATTTGATACGATAGAAAAAAATCATGAACCTCTAAAAACTTTCTTTTCACAATAAAGATATACATAAAATCATTCTTATTTTTTGTCAGATTCTTCTACAAGCAACATACTAAATCACTAGTGTTTTATTTTTTTAGTCCAAACAATAGATATTTTGTAAGTAGATAATTGCTTCATATTTTGCTTATTTTATATTGCTTTATGTTGTGTCATCGCGCTTCTTTTTCTTTTCTATGCAGTCCGACAGTGACAGCGCTTTAGGTCATGTAGTCCCCTTAAACCTTATTGTCTAGCGTGACAATATTGAGCTCACATAGTGGTAAAAAGAATGCCTACGATTAGTGGCTGATAGCATGACCAACAAACTGCCCTAGTGCGCACGAACGCTTAGTAACTATCATTAACTAGTGGATACCACCCGTTCACGCTAAGTTTTCCGGACCGTGCGCGCCCCGTCTCCCCAACCACCTACCGCACCGCTGAGTCGCCCTGTTAGGCGGATCACACACTACAACGCGCCACGCGACGTTACGCAGATAACGTGCCCCCGCGCGTGATTTTTTACATACAAATTCAATAAAAACGCTCTTCCGTGCGGGGAATTTGGCTCCGTTTCCCGCACCGCGCTGCGTAATGCGGTGCAGTGTGCAAATCGCCTTAGCACCGTAAGCAACGTCTTGGCAAGCATCATATTATTATCATCATAATCAGCCTATAATGTTCCCACTGCTGGGACACAGGCCTCCTCTCTTCGAGAGGGAGTGGGCTATAATCTACCATGCGGGCCCAGTGCGGGTTGGTAGATATCGCATGTCTTGGAATTTTTGGTTCTAGGACATGCCGGTTTCCTCACGATGTTTTCCTTCAACGTTTTGAGAGCAGTGGTGATGAAATAATTAACACAAAGTAAAGCGGCTGTCTGGGTTTAAACCTAAGACCTACAACGCGTAAGTCACGGTTGTTACCACTGGGCCATTACTGCTCTCATTGTAAGCGCCTATGATTAATACTCATATTCTTCAGTTTTCTCGATATTTGTTAGTTTTGCTGACGGTCAGCGGCAAACCTAGTGCGAACGGGTTGTAGAATGAATAACTGCATTGTTGAGATAGTAAACACAACCATGACTACCGGTTGTCATGAAGAGTTCAATACTCCATGACATGAAGTTACAGAGTAAATAAAAAAAAGTTTAAAAACTAAAGCCCGACTACTGAAAAGCAGGAAACAAGAAAGTACCTTCCCGTGGTCGTATGCCGCTGTACTAACATACTTATAAGCTATGGTAGCATGCGACCACGGGAAGGTACTTTACTTTCAGTCAAGACGCTTCTAACGATACCTCATTTGTCAAATTATAATAAGCACTTTTGAAGTTATGAGGGAACAGATGAACATACATACCGGTCAAAATCATAACCCTCCTTTTTGCTTCGCCGTAGTCGGGTAAAAACGCTACCTACAGCCGTACTTGTATGCGATAAAAACACATACACACATACATAGCACTCACGCTTTCTCTTCATGGGAAACCGGAAACTCCAGAACACCATCTATGCTACATGTTGATAAATAAATAAAATTTGGAAAATCCAAAAGTGCACGACTCATTATGTTCCTATGATCGTATAAAAAACCATAGATATTACATTACTTAGTTTTTTATTAATTATAATTAAATTACGTTGAATAAAAGAGTCATTTTCAATAGGGTTCCTCGTATGGGTGAAACGAAACTATAAAAAAAAAATACTCAATTAATTGATTTTTTCGCAAACTTTTTCGGGTTTCACACTTGATTGACGGGAAAATTTTAGAAATATTTTGATGTATTTTCGTTTCTACAGCATTAAATCAACTTTCGGAAAGTTTATTACAGAATTAAGCTCCATTAAATTATCTATGCAATGGTATATAAATTAAGTAGGTTCTGTGTACTAGCAGGAGTATAACAATAGGAATAGTTGCAGAAAGGAGGCAAAAAAATGTTTCGATAGTAAAACCCTCTCTAATGCTTCGCAGTATGAGTCATGCAATAACATATCACAAGTATCTTCATAGAAACTATATCAGGCGGATATGCATTCAGACGTTATTTCCTATAAACGCCAAGCTTTATTCAATTCGATCCGAAAGCGAATACTTAACTTCACTACTACTACTTACTTAACTTACTTCACTTAACTTCTTTACTTAACTTCTTTTCCTGTCGCACTGGCACGGTTAACGTATGTCATAATCCAAACTAATATTATAAATGCGAAAGTAACTCTGTCTGTCTGTCTTTCTGTCTGTCTGTCTGTCTGTCTTTGCTTCACGCCTAAACTACTTAACCGATTTGTGTGAAATTTGGTACATACATAGTTTGGAACTTGAGAAAGGACATAGGATAGTTTTTATTACAAAAAATAAAATAAAAAATAAAATTTATTCCGGACATACAGCGCCATCTATTGGTCAAGAGTCGGCATCAATTCAGTACTGAAAATTCATCGGAAAAATGTAAATAAATAGTAAAAAGGTATGAAAATATAATATAATACAACTTTTAGTACAAAGAAAATGCTCTAACGGAGTATAGATAATTCTATTAGTACTATATGTCGAGTTGGTGATTCAAACGCAGAGCTCATTATGTTGATTTTTTAAGAGTTCCCTAGAATATCTTCCACATTTCATTTTTGAAGAGATCCCGCGAGATCGGGAACTATGTGGGTAAAACCAAAAATCTGCCGGAAGCCACTATTCCACGCGAACGAAGTCGCGGGCAAAAGCTAGTAAGAATATAAGCCAGTATGCAAAGTGGTTGTAGGTCGTCCACCCTCTGGAAGTACTTGTAATGCAAAGTTTTATTAGGGTTCCATACCTCAAAAGGAAAAACGGAACCCTTATAAGATCACCTGCCTGTCCGTCAGTCAAGAGCATTGTTCTCAGGAACGCGTGGAGTTATCAAGTTGTAATTAATATCAAATACTCAGGGCTGCAATTCCTTGAAGCAGTGAAAAAACCAAACTTCTAAGTGAACGCAATCAAAAGTTATGGGTGTTTATGTTCCGGAATCAAAACCTATAGGATACTTCCCGTCGACCTAGAATCATGTTTGGCAAGAAGCAATTTCATGCAGCACAAGTAAAGGAAAAAAATCCGAAAACCGTTTTCTAGTTACATAATAAAAATAAAAAAAAATTTACATACCTACAAATTTGCACGGAGCCCTTGGTGCGCGAGTGCTACTCCCGTTTGACCGGTTTTTATATTTTATATTACACAATATGCGCCTGTATTCCCCGAATAGCCAGACAGAAGCGTATCTACTTCCACATTTCACCAGTTTTTAAGTCCCATGTAATAGTGCGCGAGTCTATTGCCATCAACCAGGTACAAATCCAGACTTCGGGCTGCTTCTGATTATATTTTTTATTTTTTATTATTATTTATACAAAAGAACACAGGATTACATATTTAATAGCAACCAAAAACCACTAATTAATTAATTCGGGAAAACCTCTACAACACTGCCCGTTCTGGCAATCGAACCCAGGCGGACATCACGCTCCGCAGACAGTATTTTTTATGCACAAAAATATACAATTTTAAAACTTAGCATGCAAGACCGCGAATTGGACATGGAATGTTTAAATACTCAACTGTCACAGCACAACACGAAAGTCAGTCCGCGACTAATCCATCTATATAATGTAATATATAATATAATGTAATGTAATGTTGTTCGTTGGTAAGGGCATCACTTGAGAACAATCAACTCAGCCTATTGCAGTCAACTGCTGGACATAGGCCTCTTCCAGACTGCGCCACAACACCCTGTCCTCCGCCTTCCGCATCCAGTCCATCCCAGCCACTTTCTTTAGGTCACTTGAGAACGGCTAAACCGATTTGGCTATTTTTTATTTCAAAATGTTCCTGATAGTCCGAATAAAGTTTCTAAGGAAAGAAAAATGGGAAAAATTGCCTAGAAAAAGGAAAATTTTGAAAAACTGAATTTGTGCTTTTTTCTATAAGATTTTTGTATGAAGTATTGAAATTTGGACAGGAGAACGTCTGTCGGGTTACATTATAAATATGACAGTACCTCACCAATGCGATGCAACGATTTAATTGTCCAGCTGATGTCTTTGTCTATTCTGCAACAGCCTTCGCCTATTTATTGGCAAAGTATTGATCGGCTTTTGTAACTTTCTATGTACAGTCGCGGAATGAAAAGGTTAAGCACCTTTTTATTCAAACTGTTTGGATAAACCTCTAATACTAAATAAATACTATACAGAGTGTCCCGTAGTTAATGGATAACCGCTTAAGGGGTCATTGTACTTATCATTATGAATAACTATTACTATGGGACCGAACCTGAAATCGCGAAAAAAGAATCAGCAGTTTCCTACATTTTGACAAGTTATGCGAACATAAATGTAGGGAACAGCTGATTTTTTTTCGTGATTTCATGTTTGGTCCCGTAGTAAAAGTTGTTCATAATGATAAGTACAATGACCCCTTAAGAGGTTATCCATTAATTACGGGACACCTTGTATAATATACTAAGTTCAAAGTCAGAAAAATGAGCCTGAGGTGGTTTCGCCATCTCAGCTTAATTTTTCTGACTTTGAGCTACTAATGAAATAGTCCAAAACCATCACGTCCACCTTTGTACCTAAATAATTGTGTGTGAAGTTTGTATAAATAAATAAATGCTAAAGAAACTATGGCTGGACTGAATGAAAGATGATATGGCTAGAAAGGTGGTGTGACTACTGAAATGAAGACTAATGGAAAAGATGGATGAAGAATACATGCTGCGCTGATAACTTCAAACTACTAATTCTTTAAATGAAAATTAATGATCGAAAAGATGAAGTCAGTGCAAACATATACATTTTAAAATTGTACAAATTTTTTTGTTGAACTACTAATTCTTTAAATGAAAATGAGTTCGAAAATATGAAGTCATGTGTCCGTTACGCAAAAATATAATAATCATGCATTTGAAAACTTCTTAAGCTTTTTGTTCCGCGACTGTACCTTACCTATGCCAGCCGATCAACCGCCGGTAAATGTTCTACGGAACGTCGACCTTTCTGCTACGAACCTACTATTCTATTCCACAAGTAACAGAATACTCAGACATACCAATTATAATATTCAATTATATTCATAATACAATACAACAACTAATTCTATTATGAAGTTCATGAAACTAATATTTTCCATTTTTAACCGACTTCAAAAAAGAAGGTTCTGTATTCGACCCGTATGTATGTATGTTTGTATGTCCGTGATTTTCTCAAAAACTAATGAAACAATTTTGATAATTCTTTCACTAATGTGATCTTCATACTTTCAGGAAGGTTTTAGTATATAATGCATTATGTAATTATTCTTATGTACGATGTTCATCATCATCATCTGCCTAGCCTTTTCCCAACTATGTTGGGGTCGGCTTCCAGTCTAACCGGATGCAGCTGAATACCAGTATTTTACATGGAGCGACTGCCTATCTGATCTCCACCACCCAGTTACTGGGTAAGTCGCGCGTCGCTAATCTATACAAATAATAAAGCTCAAGGGTTTGTTTGTTTGAGCGCGCTAATCTCTGGACTACTAGTAGGTTTTTTGCATATGATAGCCTTTTTCTTGAGGAAGGCATATACAGGGTCCCATTAAAATGGATGGACAAATTTTAACACAGCGCTCAGTACGTCTAACCAAAGATATCCAAGCAAAAAAAAAACACTGATTAAAGTGATTTTATTTTCACCTAAAATAATAAATTGCCGGCACATTAGTGTATTTTCGTTAGCTGATTATTTTTCTTGTAAGTATCTTAATGCGTTTTTCTTATATATTTTTTTTTATTGCTGAAAGGGCCCGCTCTTGACCTCGATCACGCCACGATAATATTTTTTTACCATCGTCGTTATTTTGGTGGTCTGAATAATTTCTAAAAGTTTGTCCATCTATTTTAATAGAACCTTATTTAGGCTATTTAACATCACGCTAAAAACCGAAAAGAGTCTGAAAGAACGGTAAGAGAAAACGTAGTAACAGCGACGAGGAGTTTTATAAAAATGTGACTGTTATTTTAGTATAGGCATTGTGTATCTTACGACTTCCTCGCGAACGAAGTCGCGGGCAGAAACTATGTATATATATATTTTTTTTAATTGTCTGTAATCTATTCAATTGTAGATTCTGTACAGAACTTGTGTTTATTTTGTAACAAGTTGTTTATCAACTTTTACTAGACGTACGTATAATAACCGTTGCTTGTTCGGTATTGGAACAGCGTAAAGTTATTCGCAGACCGGTCGATGTTGCACACACATATTTACATAACAGTCTTATGACGTCTATTGCTAAGCATGAGTATCGTACCTTTAGAAGTCTAGCTCGACCAAAGAACTGATTGATATACCTATTTTTAACACACTTAGCAAGCAGTTGTTGAACGTTTCAGGGATTTGTGTTCGAAAAAGTTTTTTTTTTTGTACACCTAAAATCATTTTAATACAGCAACCTACAACTTTGCATCATTATAGTGAATACTGGCTTCTAACTATGTGGTTTTGCTTACTGGTTGACTAAACTAATATTACAAAGAAAAAATATTAGATTTTTGCATGTTCGTTTTTTACGCTTTCGCGATAAAACGGCTGAACGGATTTGGCACACGGGTAGACCATGGCTTGAACTAGGACATAGGATACTTTCTGTCCCGATATTTCCACGGGATCGAGTCTTATGCGGGTGAAACTGCGGGGCGCAGCTAGTATTTTATATCTATGCTAGTGACCCGCATTGCAATTCAATAATATATAATTCAAAAAAATAATCATCAACATTTCAGCTGAAAGGGTCTACTGTTGGCCATAAATAAATATTAGTGTTTTTATGTAATTATGGTCAAAGCTCCATCCACCAATTAACTTAGAACTCATACGTAACGACTTTGTTTTATCCTATTTAGAGACAAATTAAACTATAAACTTACGACATTCGTATCCTATAAGTAACATAAACTTTCAGGGAAAACAAATAGTTTTCAATGCATCTTTTAGCAAGATAAAAATAGGTTGTTTGCTACAACCAAAGATTTTTTTTTTAATTGTCTTCCACACGAAATAGTTTCACAAAAACTTCCATAACATAAATACCGCTCCCAATATTAACCACAGTGTTAATTGATTTTATATCGACATAAAACTGCCATACTTTTTTATTGGTCAACCGATGACGTCGACTCCACACGTCATGCCCGCATCAATCCATCAATTAGAACAATAAATTGTGCTTTGTTATATTCTCGTGTATCACACGTATGGCGAGCGGTGGTCAATTATTTTTGGAATTCGTTTGAATTTTGTCGAAAAAACCTTATTGATTGTCATTTGTTTTTCTCGAGCCATGCAAAATTGTGAAAAGGTATTTGTATAGTAGTTTTGAGTCTATTTTTTATCATCTGAAGGTCAAATCTCATAATTAAATACTTACTTTTGGTAGCAGTCAAAGTCGTCCTGCCATTTTTGGCTTCAATTCTTAAACACTTCTAGAGAAGAGATGTTATAAATCTTCAGAATTTTATGCTGTTATTTATGATCTAGCTCAAAAGTAGCCGCTGATGCAAAGCTACTTGTTGTACTTTTTAAAGTGTTTTTTTTTTCAATAAAAGTCCCCTTATTTACTGAAGTCTAGCTCTTTCTTAGAGTCTCTCTTTCCGAGTGGTAACGGCTGCGACTTTCGAGTTGTAGGTCGTAGGTTTGAACCGAGCCAGGCGCTTTACTTTGTGTAAATTATTTCTTCGTCACTGCTCTCAAAACGGCGAAGGAAAACATCGTGAGGAAACCGACATGTCAACCAAAAATTCGAAGACAACCAACCCGCACTGGGCCCACGTGGTGGATTATGACCCACTCCAGTTCCAGCTGTGGGAACATTTATAGGCTGATTATTAACTCTTTCTTGTTATAAAATCAACAACACAAACAGAATATTTTTCACTTGTAGAGACTATGTTGTTGTCTTCAGACATACACCTTTGCTTCTACTTTAAAATAGTACATAATCACCTGATAGCGTGTTCTTACCCATAACAGTTAGTTTTAGATAGCTACGATGTATTTTCCAAATTCTAGACTACATAAAGTTTATTTTTCAGTATAGTAAATGATTTTATTTCTGTAAGATAACTTGTACAAACACTTTTACACGTTAATCATATTTTTAAAACCAGATGAGGTGGACGTCCTCTATCCAACTGCTCTGCCAAAAAAAGCCGGAAGAAGCTCAGAGGTCACAGTCTCTTTTAAAGTTTAGACATAATGGTGGTCAGATCTGGTGAGGACCATGTGGTGTTCGAAATGGTCTTTAAATAACCACACAGTTATGAGTGGACCTGTCCAGTCAGTGCACGCATTTGTCTGCAAAAGTTTAGCTCATCTCAGAAATTAAAGAGCTCAATGATTCGACGAATACCAAAGAAAGGATATTTGGGTAGGATGCATAATATATTCAAACGTACGTTACTTTTTCTGATAGCAGGATGTCCTACAATCCGAGTAGTGTCTGTTTGACTAAGCTTATCAATATTATTGTCATTGGACCAATGGGCTGATTCGAAACTAATTCTGAACTATCGACTGACTTTGATTATATATGATGGATATTGGATTGCCGTCTATAAATACTAAACACAAAAGGGAAATTTTTAACCGATCCTCTAAAAACTTAATGCGCTCTTCTAAAGATGCACACATTTTTAAATATTTTTTTAACTTACTGGCCTTGTATCACTGTTGGTCGCAGTAACTGAACTTGGATACCCCGACTAAAGGGTCAGTCACAGTCGCAGTAGTCGCATTAGGCACTCCGACCAAATGGGTTCGGTTAAGCTAGTACTGTGACCAACACTACATCCGAGTTGGTCGTAGTTACTTTTTATAGTGTTTTAGGACCCCACAATAGGAATTATTTGAGGTTCACAAAAGAGGTGCAATCATTGTATTAGAGTGTTCAATAATATTTTTAGGAGCACAAGCCGAGAATTATTACAGGTTCGGTTACCTAAATACATGATGCCAACACAAAACTTGATTAGATCCGACGATTTTGCAGGACGGCAAAACACGGTAGACAGCTTTCAATATTGACTTTTAATGGCATCATGATACTCGTATAATTCAAACCTATTTAGCGAACATTCAACAAGAATATCGCGTTTGATACTAGGAAATAGGTACGTTATCCTGTAATTAAAAGCTAGATAATATAAAAGAATACCAGCTCATAATACTGTACAAGTTTACATCAGGTTAATTCTATAATGGGACTTTTTGCGTTCATAAGAAAGACCCATGGGGTTGCTATATTAAATGTGATGTGGTGCACTATTATGTCCTATGAAGCGTTTAGTGTTCATTGCGTAAATAAATAAAAACGTGGTGAAACTTAGTCCCCAAGTGAGACGGACGCAATGTAATGTAAACCTATAATAACTGCAATACTTTTAAATAATTATTTACTTCAAGGCAGTTACCTACATGCTATGCCTGGAGTATCTTTGCTCCATATTGGTTTAAAAAAACGTCGAGAGGTGTCGTGGGATGCCCGGTTGGAGCCAAATTCCTTTCGCTGTATATTATGTATTAAATCATACTCTGCCTAGCCTTCTCCCAAATATTTTGGGGTCGGCTTCCAGTCTAACCGGATGCAGCTGTATACCAGTATTTTACATGGAGCGACTGCCTATCTGACCTCCACAACCTAGTTACTGGGTAATACAATAAATACCCCTTGGTACGACTGGTTGTCAAACTCTCGGGCTTCTGACGATTACAGATCGTCAAAAGCCGGAAAGTCGACTGTCAAAGATCTACGAATGGCAGCCGGGAACAACGGCTTTACGTGCTTTCCGAGGCACGGAGGGTCTTGATACATAAAGGTAGTCACCCATCCACGACCCAACCGTGGCAAGCGTAGCTTAACCTGATCGATCGACCCGTGCGGCTGTTATTACTTAGCGACAAGCCCCCTATATTATGTATTAAATAACAGGCACAATTGAACTAGGAGAATAACTAAATGAAAACACAAAACTGTTGTGATGGTATGGATTGGATATTACACTTTTTTTCGGTCTAGCTCTCATTCGCCAAGTGCGGAGAATATAACGTGCGATCAGGCACTACGTTACAATGCATATCATACGTACAGTCAACAAAAGAGATAAGTATACAGGATCGTCGGATAAAGTTGAAGTTTAATAAGAAAGCGATGGATGTTGTCGACTGAAATTTAATTTGATAAATGAGCTGTTTGTTTTCTATTAATTAAATTAAATTTTATTCGAGAACATCCATCGGTTTCTTACTAAACTTCAATTATATCAGACGATCCTGCACACTTCAATTATATCTTTTTTGTTGACTGTACATGTGAATATTGAAATTTAACTAAAATTTAAACTTTAATCCATACTATCAAGTAAAAATATTTTTTTAATCAAATCAAACCAAAAATATTTATTTGCTAGAATATGGTACATAGGGTGTTACAGTAAATTTGTTTCAACATATCCTGCCATAACGTGGAGTGCAAATGTATTCACATTCAGCGATGTCAATTAATCTAGCTTACGAATTAAATATTCTATTGATTTGTCTTCTAAATAGTCCTTAATGGTATAATATCTGGAATGAATAGTAAATAATGTCAATCAAGGCCTAATTAGACAAAGAACTATTGATCTGTTTTTGTATCAATGCATTTTTGTCTGCTCTACACCACGTGAATTAACATTGTTAATCTAAATAAAAAACTGTGTTTATGTTTTAAAATAAATCGACACAATTAAGATACAAAGACTTGGCGGTCTATTCTGTAAAAATCTTACCGTGAACACATAGTTGAAGTGAGCTTGTATCGAGATGTTATTATTGCACCCACAAAACAGTACTTCTTTTATCTGTTCTGTGATTGCACTTGATGCCCTAGCATCGAGGGATTGACGCTATTGACAACTCACTTTAAGCTCACTTCACCTATATATCATAAATCGTCATAAAACACAATACATATTCCTACATAAACACTTCACACTAACACTCTACAGATAAACACATCCTTACCAATTTACATCTTTTCTTTTGCTTTTGTGACAATTAATGGGAGAAGACAGTGCAAGACACAGGAACCTAGCTCAGGAGTCAGGGACTTCATAGATCTTTGCATTTTTTATGTGAATGTATTATTATTACCTATGTTTTCACGGTGAGATTTTTACAGAATAGGCCGGCCGGCAGTTATGGAACTTAAGTTCACTTAAAATTCAATTCAACACCCCCACGAAAATTAACACCAAACTTACCTCATATTATAACAATAAAAGTTAAAGCTCAACTAACATTTTCCTAATTCACTTTACACTTGGCAAAACACTGAACAACCCTCGTTACCCGATATTTTTAATGCCGAAATATCGGAGTAGCCTGCCGTCATGCGATTGCGTGTACTTCATATTTTTATTTGAAAGAACGAGGAAATCGATGTATAAATAGAACTCATTTTAGCCTCCCCTATCCAGAGAAGGTAGGTTTCTTAAACTTGGTTGACACGCACTGTAAGGTTTGTAGAGTTGGCAACACTACGGTTGTTGGTACCTTTTGAAAAGGTTGTCTAGAATAAAATAGTCTACACGACTGCGCAACGGCAGCAACATCCTATTTTTCAATGATAGCAACTTTGAATGCAGTCCGTCAACGTCAAATCAGCTTGATTGTTTGAAGTTATATAAGTTTGTAGCAAAAACAGCAATAACTCATATAAAATAACCTTTGAAATTATAGATTTTCAGCAAAAAACAGCAATATCGTAGTGCTGCTTTGAAACCAGAAATATTTTTTTCCGCCATTTTTTTACAATAATAGGAAAATAAAGAAAAAGAATATTTTAAAATGGATTATAATTATACTATGTATAAGAACTATTCTAAATAATATAAAGGTAAGATAGGAATACACATTGATTTAGTAATATTATCATGTGCAGTGACACACATGACACGCATAGGGTAGATACTACGAAATGTCAACATAATGGTTGTAGATATACATGATGTATAGTCAGAGATAAGTATGCAGGATTATCGGATATACCTACTTGAAGTTTAGTAAGAAAGCGATGGATGTTCTTGAATCAAATTTTATTTTATTAATAGAAAACAAACAACTCATTTATCAAATTAAATTTCAGTCGACAACATCCATCGGTTTCTTACTAAACTTCAACTATATCCGACGATCCTGCATACGTATGTCTTTTGTTGACTGTACATCATGTATATCTATAACCATTATGTTGATATTTCGGAGTATCTACACTATGCGTGTCATGTCAATAAAACGTACATATCTGAACCTCCTTAGCCAATTTATTAATCTCCCGCGCTTGGACGGTTGCGGACACCACCCGTCATACTCCTACTAGTCTCCCATAGGTTTCTTGTTTAGTTTATATTCTAAAAAACCTTCAAAATCTAGTCGCAGTCTCATCTCAGCGACAAACAAATGTCAAAAACTTGTCAAAATGTAAGGAAATTAGAGGTATTTTTGACAGATTGAGACTGGGATCAGACTGTGAACGTTCTTAAAATTACGAGAATTGCCCTTCTGATGATGTTTCCACTAATTTATAGCCTAGACCCAAAAGAAAAATATCAGTCGTAGTGACTCATTTTCATTTGTAAATCTAAGTTCAGCAGACGAACCTCTTTATGATTTTCGACAGCTTATACAATGAAGACATGTTCGCCAGTTTTCCATCCGTAGCTAGTGTAGGTACTACCAACACAACGGCCAAAATATTGATCACAGCGGCGTATAAGCTCAATATTTACACAAAAAACAAAACAAACCCGCTTACACGTGGACCCTATGCACACTCCACAGTACTGAGCCAGTAAAATTACGGAATAACATCGTCTATAATATTAACATGGACCAATTAAAATGCGCGAAGGGCGCCCTCTAGCGTAATTTAAGAGGTTTACAGCCGGTGCGGACCGGACGCGTTTAAAAATTAAACATATGGCATAATCTCTATTATGAGTATGTATCATGGATGTGTTGAGTTGATTGTGAATGGTCATTTGGTAAATGGGTTAGAGTGTTTACCATCTATAGTAATATAAGAAAACTGATGAGATCAAGTATGTTTTTTTTTTTTGTTAGAACGCGCTTATCTCTGGAACTAGCAGTCGGATTTAAAAAAATATTTTTGCATTTGATAGCCAAATTCTTGAGGAAGGTTATAGATTGTTTAGCATCTCGCTGCAACCCTTAGTAGTCTAGCAAAAATAAAAAATTCGAAAAGACTGCTAAACGAAATTGCGCGGGGGATAATTTCACGCGGACGAAGTCTTGGGCAGTAGTTAGATATTGGAATAAAATAAAATTACTGAAATATACGTGTATTTTCAATGGAAAAAAGTGAAGTCGGTTCACATTTAATGTGAAAGCTTGAGAATGCATACACAAGAAGTTGGCAGATTCGTCTCACAATTAAGTTGTTGTAGGGTTTCTTGTTTATCTCTCATAACTTTCTTATATTTCGTTGTGTGTAGGTATGTATATATGTATTTATTCTTATATCTTAGTTATAAATATTTTCTTCTTTTTCTGTTATTGCACTTACTGTGTATTGTCTCTGCATCACCCTAAGGTAGACTGGTAGAAAATGCCCAAGGCATTAAGTCCGCCTTTGTACAGTTTTTACTTTTGCATAAAGTTTTAATAAATAAATAAATAATGTACGTACCGCCACCAGCACATCAAGCTACTACAATCTGTCAAATTCCTTTAATAGATTTTCAACTTTATCGCTAAAGCATAAGGTTCAAAGTTGATTGGGAAAATTTGAGAGTTTCGGGTAGCTTGATGTACTGGCGTCAGTACAATTAATAAAAAAATGGCACTTGGAAGCTGCTAGATTGCGTTTTTAAATATTTCAGAGGACTTTGTACTGCATTTTTTGATACAAATAAATATGAGCAGAGAAATAGTTGGATTGATATAAAGAAGGTTGTTTCAGGAAGCATTGAAAATGCTTCTGATATAGTTTTGCTTGTAGTAAATACTCTTAATATTTGGTAAAAATAAGTAATCTGCAAAATGTTAAAACGAAAAGAAATACCTAAATAACGTTGCTAATGTTTTATGTTTGCTGTCGGCGTGTATTGAATAAATAATAATATTATTGAATGTTTTTAATATGGATAAGCAGGATAATAAATGTTTAATTATTTTCGTGCGAAACATTAATTACATCTTTATAGTGTAACTAGCTTCTTCCCGCGACTTCGTCCGCGTGAAATTTCACCCCTCCCATTCACCCCCTTAGGGGATGAATTTTGAAAAATCCTTTCTTAGTGCACCCCTAGACCTCATAAGGAACGTACGTGCCAAATTTGGAATCTCTAGACCCAGCGGTTTGGGCTGTGCGTTGATATGTCAGTCAGTCAGTTCTCCTTTTATATATATAGATTACTGTACTACAAAGTATTCAGAAGTTGCAAACCATAAAAAATAACAGCACAATTTAAATGCATGCACTTTAATTAAATTCTAAGACTACTCGTAATGTTTCCAATTTCCGAAGCGTGTAATACAAAAGAAAGCTTACGACCTTGTCACACTATTAAACGACTATCGTACGAATGACCTAAATGACGCAATAGCAAAACCTTCCCTTTCTATAACGGTCAGTGAGATTATATTCCCATGGAGCAAAATATATAAAACGCCCTATATTCCATTTTCCTGGAACCACCCGTGGATGCATTGAATCTAAAAAGTTTTATTATTCGCTATTTTCTGCATGAAAGTGAAACGCTACGCCGTAGCACGAGCTACGAAGCTTGTAGACGGTCTACGAGTTCGTAGCGTACAAATTAATCATCGGGCTGTTAATTCATTTATGTTGGGTTATTTTCATCGATTCACTTTCGTTGGCAACTAGTAAGTTACTGTTCGTAATAAAGTTGTTAGTATGAATTACAGTTGAGTCTTAATACTTTTTTGTTTTCAGTTAAGGTTTGGTTTACGTTTAGGAAGGGAGGTACTACGTAAGTTGAGCTAGTATGAATTATTTACGATGTTTTGGAAAAACACATTTTAATCAATACACTTCAGTTTCTCTTATATCATTATATGAGATCATAATCACTCAATAACATGTTTACGCCGCTGTGACGTACATAACATTATTACTCAAGCACCAAGAGCACAATGGCACACTTCCCATACCATACAATAGTTCATTTTCATATCGAATTGTTAATGGCGTTCATTCTATACAAAAATATCGTGACAATTCTTTGAACAGAGTCAAAGATGACGAGACGGGCGTCTGACGTCACTCGCGGCACTCTGCGGCTGCGGCTATCGATCGGATAAGCTCGTGTCATCTCGCTCGCTCCTGTGATCTCATCTCGCGCTATCCCGCTCGCACTCGCGTACCTTCGCTTCAGTGAAAAGCTGCGTTCCGAAATACGCTACTAATATTTATTTTAACGCAACCATCCGTGGGCCGATACACGTGGTGGCCGAGTCGCTTTTACCTGAATGTTCTCATTAAATTTGAACGTTTATGGTAAAGATATTTAAAATAGCACATATTACTCTAGTTTACTATCAAACACTAAACTAATTTGGTATATCAACATTTTTACTTACATGAACTCTGTAAATTCTCATTACTATTTAATTAATTAGTTTGTTAATAATGCAATATTCTTGGAAGGTTTGAATGGGTAACTACCGCGAAGGATGACATAATCGGTTCAAATTGAACGCGGCAGTACATAATGGACGATGACCTGCGTATTATGACCTTGGTATAGAATGTTGGTACCTATAGTAGGTAGGTATGTACTCTTGAATGTTGTATGTATAGGTACGAATAAATGTTGGACTTATAGATAGGCTTGTTTATACAGAAACATTTATTGGAAACTATATCGCAATGCTGGTGTTGATTCAAATTGGCTTGTGGCTAAGAAATAACAGCAGCATGGTTCGATCGATCAGGTTAAGCTACGCTTGCCGAGGTTGGTCCGTGGATGGGTGACCATATTTACATACCAAAACCCTTCCGTGCCTCGGAAAGCACGTTAAGCCGTTGGTCCCGGCTGTCATTCGTGGATATTTGACAGTCGTTACGGGTCACCAGAAGCCCGAAAGTCTGACAACCATTCTTACCAAGGATACAAGGGGTATCGTATTACCCAATAACTTGGTTGTGGAGGTCAGATAGGCAGTCGATCCATGTAAAATGCTGGTATTCAGCTGCATCCAGTTAGACTGGATGCCGACCCCAACATAGTTGGGAAACGGCTAAAATGTGATACGGATACGGATGTGTTGATTCAAAACGGTTAAACTTTAGTTTTCTAAGAAAGCGGTAAACGGTCACACAATAACGGCTGTCAATATACAGAGCGTTCTTCACACCTCAATGTCAAATACCGAAAATGACCAATTTTTATGACAGCCCGTTATAATATGACGGAACCGGTCTATTAGGAAACAGTAGCTCAAATATCAATGTCACTATTTCAAGTGAGAAGCAACAGTAGAAAACATCATAAGGTAACCGACCGCTTAAGGTGATATATTGAAATAAATGTGGTTTTTTTTTCTATTTCGTGTAACTTGTTAAGTATGTGAAATAGGGATTTAACATTTTGATATATATTTTTTAACTCTTTGGTCTAGTATCATTCAAAAGGAATATACGATTCAATGAATTTTTGTATATACAAAAAAATTGCAAAGTTATAATATCTATTTTTTTTTACTTTTTTCGACATCACGGCCTAACGCTTAAGAGTTATTCAAAGCAATTTACTTTAAAAAATAGAGAATTACCATATCAAAGTTTACTCAAAATAGTTTTAAATTTAATTAATTTATTTTCTTAATTTATTTTGTTAAAAAAGGAGTAAATTTGTTTTGACATATACGTCGTTTTATTCCGAGCGCACGCACATTATAGCCATCACTCTTCTTTTGCGTTTCAAAAGTAATTGCATCACTTTCGCTCGCTTAGTAGGTATTCGAGGATTTTAGATTTTCTAGGTGGCGCCTTAACTGAGACGTTGCCTGAGGTAGCAGCGCGATGCGGGAGGGGTGTGAGAGCTCAGTGATTCGTCAACTTGTGACAACTATCACCCCTTCCGCACCGCGCAGCTACCTCAGGCAACATCTCAGTTAAGCGGTCGGCCTATTATAGTCTTGTTTATTCACTAACATGTAATTTAACTACGCTTCTTTACCGCTTATATTATACCATCATCATTTCCAACCGGTTAGCATAACATAATTAGCATAACATAATTAGCTTATAACGTTCCCACTGCTATGATACAGGCCTCCTCTCTGTGAGCCCAGTGCGGGTTAATAGATGTCACATGTCTTAGAATTTTTGGTTCTGGAACATGCCGGTTTCCTCACGATGTTTTCCTTCACCGTTTTGAGGTGATAAAATAAATAACACCAAGTAAAGCGCGTGCCTGGGTTCAAACCCACCAACTACAAAGCCAGGGCCGTTACCACTGGGCCACCACTGCTCCCCACCCAGTTAGAGCTCTTCATAATCCTTATTGTCCTACCATGCTGTCTAATAGAGAATTTTTGAGTCACGCTAGATTACTCCTTATAGCTTTGTATGGATGAAATTTCACTCCAAAGAAAATAAAGATTGCAATGCGGGCACCACCCACACAGAGCTAACCAGTGTGCGTGAACAAATATGCATGACTTGAAAAACGTGGGCACAGCAAAAAGAGAAGCGAAAATAATAATCAATTCCTGCCCGACTTGCTCCACAAATGCCAGGTTGCATGTTTTAAGACTTATTCTATCTCATGTTATTCTGGGCCCACTGCCAAACTTCGCTTTTCAACGAACCGCCATCTTCTAAAAGCTTATTCAAATCATAACTGCAGATTTTCAAACTGATATGATTAATGGGATATTTTGGTCAAGCCACAACCAACGAGCTAAAATGAAATTTGACAGCTGATTAACTGGTTAACGATTTAATCAGGCTTCCAGAAACCGGGGGTGAGACTTGCTTACTTTTATTAATGTGGTGTTACCTTTGGGAGATATAATAATTAAAATGTAACCAGCAGAGTTCCAATTTATGATCGATGCGTAGTGGTTCCTACTTATTAATTTATCACTTATATTTTTCTGATCGGGCCCCACGGGCCCCACCCGTGGCTAAATAATAACAGCCGTACAGGTCGATCGATCAGATTAAGCTACGCTTGCCGCGGTTGGTCTGTGGATGGGTGACCATCTTTACATACCGAGACCCCTCCGTGCCTCGGAAAGCACGTTAAGCGAATGGTCCTGGCTGTCATTCGTGGTTCTTTGACAGTCGTCCCGGGTCGTCAGAAGCCCGAAAGTCTGACAACCATTCTTACCAAGTGGTATCGTATTACCCAGTAACTGGATTGTGGAGGTCAGATAGGCAGTCGCTTCATGTAAAATACTGGTATTCAGCTGGATCCGGTTAGACTGGAAGCCCAAAATAGTCGGGAAAAGGCTAGGCAGGTGGTGGTGATATTTTTCTGGTCATAATATTGTCGGAGACAAGATGTCTGCGATTTGGTTATTCGAGATCGCATGGCTACGGCATTATGTTCCTCGTGGTAGCGTGCATTTGCTGTTAAGTGTTTCGTATTAGTAAACTTACGGGGACGTGTTATTCAGTGCTACACTTTTCTAAGTCACGTAACACACCCCTTTCCAGGGTCCTAATCCACTATGACCACTCAATGATTCCTTACTCGACACCACGTCAATCCCATAGCTAATCACGCCAATTTCACGTTCAGTTCGCGCGGTTTCGTTCATTATGTCATAAAGAATACGTTACCTGGTACGGCAATAGGCTCACATCATATTGACTTAAACATAGGAGTCAAAACGTGGATGTACAGACGCCAGCACATCAAGCTACTACAACCTGTCAAATTTCTTTAATAGATTTTCAACTTTATCGCTAAAGTATAAGGTTCAAAGTTGAATGGAAAAATTTGACAGTTTCGGGTAGCTTGATGTGCTGCCGTCTATACTATACACCACTGCTTATTCCTTCAGTAAATACAAACGAGATGTTATCAGTAGATATTATTAGTATAGATATACTTTTCTGATACATTGAAAATGTGATACGTTATCACATTAAGGATAACTTCATCATCAAATGCTCTCCTCGTCAAAATGTCACAAGGGACGTGAACTTTCACATTCTGATGTAATTTTTCGCTCCATTCAAATATTTCGGTTCAACCAGATTCGATCAAATTAAATGGATTCGTTGTACGATATTAACATCATAATATGTAAACGTTCTGAAGTGGAGTTATTTAAAACTGCAATTCAATAAATTGATGCGATTTTACAAATAAAACAAAAGGATTCCGAGTAACTCGCATTTCATTATTTTTATTCTGATTCATTGTTCTTTTAAAAAAAGGCTGCATATTGATGCTTTCATTTATCCTTTAGGTAGGAAAATTTACAGTGAATATGAAGGAAATATGATAGACAAGGCACAAGAACCTTTACATTTACAATATGTTTTTAAATTGGTACTACTTTACAGAAATGGTTGAACAAGATTTACAATTAAAGATATTTCGCGCTTATTTTGCTCTCTGAATTTAAAAAAAACCGGCCAAGTGCGAATTAGACTCGCAAACAAAGGGTTCCCTACCACAAGGAAAAAAAGGCAAAAAAATCATGTCTGTTGTATGGGAGTCCCCCTTAAATATTTATTTTATTTTAATTTAATTATTTATTTTTAAAATGAATATACAACTAAATATTCTGTGAATATTTCAAGCATTTACCTGTTGCCGTTATTAATATTGAGCAAATAACGGCAAAAAAATCACGTGTGTTGTATGGGAGCCCCCCTTAAATATTTGTTTTATTCTGTTTTTAGTATTTGTTGTTGTAGCGGGAACAGAAATACATAATTTGTGAAAATTTCAACTGTCTAGCTATCGCGGTTCTTGAGATACAGTCTGGTGACAGATGGACGGACAGACAGCGAAGTCTTAGTAATAGGGTCCCGTTTTTACCCTTTGGGTACGAAACCCAAAAAATTGTGAATGCACTCAATGAATCGCGGAACAACACTTGATTTACAATATTTTCTCTTTATGTTATAGAGGCGTAGTGAGGTTAAATTCTGAGTTTCTATAGCTTTTTGACAGAAACTGCGATTTCAAAGTGAACAACGGACAACAGAATAGAAAAGCAAATATTTACAATTTAAATCCTATTTGTCTGCTGTAGTCCAATATTGGTTTTAAAAAACAAGTGTAGGTAAAGCCACAGATGCCACGATAACGGTGCGTGTAATAATTAAAATCCGGTGTTGGTGCGGTCATTGAACTATCGCAGGTGGCGTGGCAAAACTGACATATTTTTTGTACCTTTACAAAGTTTGTTTCGTATTCATTTGTACAAAATGTCCTTTCATTTATTTGACATAGCAATACAGCTCCAGTTTAAACAACTTGCTAAGTTCCAATTGCCTTACTGAATATTTTTCATGAAATCATGACATATGAGGTAAATTCTAACTTAGATAGTTGCATTGATGATTCTAATGATTATAATTCTATAAATATGTATGTGTTATGGTCGCGAATTTTATTATAGACAAGATACAACCTGACGCTGATCTGCAAATTGCAAGCATCATAAGAAAACATGAATTTCGCGGGCTACTTTAGCGCATACCCCTTAAACGTTATCCGTATTCATAGTGCAGCCTGTAATAACACCATAGTGAACTTTTTAATCAATACATATTATATTATAAACTAGCTGACCCGGCGAATTTCGTACCGCCTCAGATTTTTTTCCCCATGTTTTAATAATTAGGAACCCTCACAGGCGTCCCCAGAACTCCCTACCAAAGTTTCATCACAATCTAACCCATGGTTTCGGAACGCATAGAGGACAAATATACTAACATTGATTTTTATTTATATTAGATTTGCTTTTCGTATCTTTCTTTTAAACTACGCAACGGATTTTGATACGATTTTCACCATAATTTAAAGAATTTATTCCGGAATGTTTATGTGCATAATACATTAAAATTACATATAACCTACTATACAAATAAATAAAAAAAAACAAATGACACTTAGGCGTCGAAGTACTCATCCGCATCGCTGTCATCCGGAAACGTGCCCAGAAGACTGGCAGCTTTTATTTTAGTATCTAGTGTATAGTATATAGTTATATTGTAATTATGTGTGTACAAATTACATATAGTAAGAAATCTCGATGTTTTTTCTAGTCGTAAAACCGCGCGAAGCAGGGGCGGGTCGCTACTAAATAATAAAAAATCATTATCTCAAATGAGTGCCCGTAGCTTTTAACAGTTCCTTTCTGACCACAATACTGTTCACCTCCATTACATTACAACCGAGGTATTATCGGTGCATAGCCCACAAAAGCATTACACAGCTGAAGTCGGCCGCTCCTCCCCCACCTCCCCTATGTTACCGTGCAAGTAATGGTCTTAACTCGTCGCACCCGCCCTACTTCCCCTCTTAATTACTGACCCGGTATAATTCTAACGCATATCACATTACACTGTTGAATTTGTTGCATTTTCTTTATGATTTGTTTAAATTTCCTTATTTTAGTGTGTTTTTATGGTGAGTTTCAGTCGGAGTTTTAAAATTTTGAAGTATGTTTATCGTCCTTTTTTACTTACGCTTTTCTCTAAATTTTTCATAGCCTGCAAACTATTTAGGCTTATTTAAAAAGTAATCAACTCTGTCTAAAATACATAACATTATAAAAGAACTACCTACTGCGATCGGTCGCAAGATGAAGGCAGTGATTTCAGCCTAAGTATTGTTAGAAAGTTTATTGATTTCTATTGCCCATGTATTATATGTTTAACAAACGCACTTTGACATGAAGTTATGGACACCACATATTTTTGTACAGACGCCAGCACATCAAGCTACTACAATCTGTCAAATTTCTTTAGTACATTTTCAACTTTATCGCTAAAGCATAAGGTTCAAAGTTGATTGGGAAAATTTGACAGTTTCGGGTAGCTTGATGTGCTGGCGTCTGTACAGTAAATATTTCTCTCCACTGTAAGTCAAAATTGTTGTCTTCGCGTCGTTGGCTGTGAAGGCTTTATTGCACTTTACTGCAGTTTTGCTGTATTTAAAACTGGATTCACTTAGGGAAACCTAGTTTTAGAAAAGTTTTGAAGTTGATATTTTACTACGAATAAAGATAATTGGTGATTAATTATAGGTGTGCAATAATAGATTTTGTACAGTGCCGTCCACGCGTTGCTTATATTACTTATTGTTAGATACATAGCCCACAAGTCTTCTTTAAGAGTAACTTTCGTGTTATTGCCCAGTCTCCTCCATACGAAACTATACCTTTTGGACGGGGCAACTAGATTCAATTATTCTTTTTACTTGTTTTATGATGACGTCAAAAGTGCTTTGTAATGGTCTAATTGAAATAAACGATTTGACTTTGGCTTTGTAAAATTTAGTCCACTTTACGAAGGCAGTTCATGTTCAATCAGCTGCAATACTTAGTACAGTTGCATCCACAAGTAATATTTAGTACAGTGACATCCACAAGTGTATGACACTGTGGGTCACAAGTGTTCTGTGTTTAGTCCACTTTGAAACGACAGACGATGCTTAACCCAACTGCAATACTGAGCACAGCAATGTACAATGGCGTACACAAGTATTATTAAGTTGAGTAAATATCGCGCGTATGACGTCCATGGACACTTGAGTCGCCGCTGAGTACTGTAATCCACTTTGCGTCCTCTGACGTTGTGACGTGAGTGAACAGCTGATAGCTTGAAAAGTGGCGGTTACGGGTTATATCGTATTTGTTAGCTGCATAGAAACGTTACAACAACGTTATAGGTCGGTGGGGATGATGAGAGCTGTGGAAAATTTTCGCGTACGTGATGGATTTTATTCCATGTCATATTTTCTCATAGACGATACTCGTAAACAGTTTTTTGTAGAAGAAGAGATCCTTAAAACATACATACATACATAATCAGCCTATAATGTTCCCACTGCTGGGACACAGGCCTCCTCTCAGCGAGAGGGAGAGCAGTGGTGATGAAATAATTTAAACAAAGTAAAGCGCCTGTCTGGATTCGAACCTACGACCTACAACTCGTAAGTCGCGGCCGTTACCACTTGGCCACCTCTGCTCTGTAATGTTATCGGTGCCGGTGAAATTACAGTAACAATTAATCTGCTTAACCTTTTTCCTACTATATTGAGGTCGGTTTTCAGTCTAACCGCATGCAGCTGAACACCAGCCGATCTATTCTGGAAAAATCTCACTGTGAAAACAGGTGAAGTGAGCTGTCAATAGCGTCAATTCTTGTGGAATGACAATTCACTGCAAGCTCACTTCATCTAATTTTTCGCGGTGAAAATTTTACAGAATACATCGGCAGTGTTTTACATGCCGCCTATCTGACCTCAATAACTCAATTACTGGGTAACACGTTACCCCTTGATAAGCAGACTTTTGGGCTTGTTATGAATGTGCAGAAAAACAAAACAGGATCGAAAAAAAACATAACAAAATTCATTTCATTCCCTTCTGCTCTAAAATCTAAATTCAAAATAAATTTGAAATTCGATTCTATAATCCGCAATCCGACATCCCCGCTGTCATTGGCGCCAGTTCCCTCACCTGACGGTATCGTTGGCAGCTCTGTAGCGGTCATTTTTGGCGGGAAATTGCCCCATATCCGACGATCGTCGATACCTCGACGCGACTCGTTTTGTCAGTCAAACGTTGTTTGGATACTGCGCCTCTATGAATTTTTCGTGCAGTGATTGACATGTTTGCTCTGGTGATGTTTTTGGGGATTTTGAATTTCGGACTGTGTTTGTGCGTTGTTTTAGGAACTATCGATGTGTTGTGGATGTGGGTCGCGTTGCT
Source organism: Hydraecia micacea (assembly GCA_914767645.1). Taxonomy (NCBI): domain Eukaryota; kingdom Metazoa; phylum Arthropoda; class Insecta; order Lepidoptera; family Noctuidae; genus Hydraecia; species Hydraecia micacea. The sequence goes on along the minus strand of OU611779.1, from coordinate 5,030,033 downwards.
TGCAGTTAAAATTAAAACGTTTTTCTACTTCAGCATAGTGGTTCATTTTTGTTGAGCTAGGTGTACCATTTTAGATTTCTGAATACACTGTTTTGTACAAAGAATAACGAAGGACTTAGAAGAACTTTGTTTTCATTATATTGATCTAGAATTAAAACTTTTTCATATCTATTTTTGTGCGTCAGACCACCTTGAAAGTCCAGTCGTAAAATATTATATGGCTGGACTTAAGACAAACATAACAATAAATATTCCATAGTGCACCTTATTTTTGAAAACTACAATATTTTACCTGGTTTTAAAATATTAATACATTCAGTTTTATGAATCCAATTCCGCATACTAATCCCAGAATACACAAAAAATAATATCGCTTTGCACATTTGGCAGTAAACGGTCGGGTTCACACGATCGGAGTAGACTAGAGAACGTTAGTTAGCATTGCAGATGCTGTAGCCTCCATGGCGACGTGTTTACAAGCCCCACTGGCGTGCCAACCGGCAATAAGTCGCCTGGCAACGCCAGCGACCATTCACTAATGGCACCTTAACGTAAAACTAACGACGTAAAACGTCACATAGATAATATTACCTACTTACTTGTTTTCAATGCCGATGGTAATTTTACAACATTTTATCCTATTGCGACCTTCGATATCGTCACCAGCCTGACGTAATCTACTGCTTTTACCTGTTCAATATTAGACTAAAAGCAGAATCAAAATATTTTTTTTTAATTAGGTATAAAATCAGTACTTTTTGAACGTCAAGAATTACATAAGAAAGTCACACAAAACGCTCGCCCTTCACGACGTCTTAGTGTTTTAAGAAGGAGAAGTGGCGCAACAAACTACCCAGACACACATCCGTCTATAAAGCAAACCTGTGATGACAATCCTCGGTCTTTCTTAACTTCTCAGTCGTCATTCTACTATAAGTAATTTCCCTCTGTCTTTCTCTTACTGGTGCTCGAATGTTTTTTTTTTTTAATTTTCAACATGTGTCATTCGACTTGGGTACTTCGTACTACCAAGTCATAAAAACGTTTCTTTGCGTTTTTAAATTATAAATGACAACTATTTTATCTGATTTTATTAAATTAACGATAGAAAACACGGAAGTGGTATAAATTAAAGAAAATTAAATAAATCACGACTTTAATCTGCGAAGTTTTATTGTGCTTGTGTGGCTGTTGGGCCTGACTATCTTAGTCTTAGAAAAAAAAATTACTTTATGTACTAGAACATAAAAAGCGATTTTATGTCGCCTAAACACAACATAAAGTCGAACTTTTAGAGCATGAGAAGTGAAAAGGAACATTTCGTCGTCGGTACAAACAGCAAAACAAAGCATTTTGCATGAAATATTTACCTATTCAAGCATTCCATTAATTGTGTTTTATTTACTATTAAGTTTCAAATTCCATTAGGATTAATGTAAGCGCGGAAATATTGCGTAAACAATAAGCGTTCACGGCATGACAAACTTCTATTGACTATTTCTATGACAAAAACTATAGGCAATGTAAATTCAAATGCTTGCTGTTCAAAATAATACTTAATTAGAAAATTAAATGAAGATAATGAACGTTTTGGCGATTTATTGAAACACAATGTTTATAACCACACGATCAATGTCAATTCCACGTTTACAGTAACAATTTGACATCGTCAGTGTCTTTATTTCGTCGCATTAAGGGCGGTTTTGGTTCGTAGTACAAAGGCTAAAGCAGATTGAGGCGCGCGGCAACTGCGTTCCTCGATACAAACGATACCGCGGTGGTTGTCTAGACTTAGCTTAGACTGTTACTTACCGCGTTACTCAAGTACTGTAGTACTGTAAATAGGGAACGATTAATGTATTATTACTCTAATTGTAAATAAGAATATTATTAATTTTGCTTCAAGATAATGGTCAGTTAAAAAGCAATTTTAATTGCTTATGACTCTTACTATAAGATTTTTTTTAATAATGTTCAAAATGTATATCGCAGAGTTTAAATTATTGTATACTAAAAACCACAGAAGCCTTTGATGGCTACTTAAATTTACCTACGTAGAAGTTTAAGTAAAACTTAAGTTAGCCTTACTAATTAGCTGCTAGACAAGCTTTTTATGTGAATAACGTAATAACCAGCCTCATATTTTATGTTAGAAAAAGTTACCGTAATAAGTTAGCTAAAGCTCATCTAGCCATGCTAATAATGAATTTTCACAGTAATAAAGCTTTAGTTTTTAAGCTTAGCTACTCAATAGCATTGGTTAAAACTCTTAGTTGTAAACTTGGTTTACGAACCTTTTTTATAGGATCTATTCTTAGTTATAGCGCGAGACAATGTAGGAATATATTTTCTCGTGCTATAGCTAAGTAAAGCTAAAATTTGAGTGATAAAAAAATCCTTACAGTTATGACGTTATAAACCTTGCTTGTTTCTCACATCGGCGCCTCGTAGTCTTTAGCTGTCTACGCCGCTACGCCGTAGCAGTAGCAAGTCTACGCTGGCTACGCCGTAGCAATCGCATCTCTATAAACGTCAGTTCTACGAATTCGGACCCGGCCAGACAAAACAGCTGCAGTTGGATTTTCCATTTCTCGGTATTTTGAAAGGGAAAGCCTCTACCGAATGCGTGCAAAATGATTTCACGGTATTTATATAGTTAACAAGTTCACATTGGCATTGAGAGCTTTAAGGCCAAGTTCGCAAAACACAGTTGTTTTCTAAAATGCAGCAGTGTGTGCGTCAGCCCCAAATTCATTTAGATTTTAGACGATAACATCTCCTTAGCTTATTGTTATACGAATTACAACTAGCATACTAGAATACACAATCGATTACCTATTAACAGATAAAAAAACTAAATATATTCCTATTATACTAAAGATTTTTCCGTGGCTTCGATGTAAGTAAAATCTTCCACGTCGCATTATTATCGACATGGTTACCAAAGTATTTCAGGATGCACTAATTTTTCATGACAATCGCTTGTATACATGAAATTCACTTTTTGAAACTATATGTAGTTGGGTACATATGTATAGTTTGTGGAGGGGCTTGTGGCTAAGTAATATCAGCCGCATGGGTCGATCGATCAGGTTAAGCTACGCTTGCCGCGGTTGGTCCGTGGATGGGTGACCATCTTTACATACCAAGACCCCTCCGTGCCTCGGAAAGCATGTTAAGCCATTGGTCCCGGCTGTCATTCGTGGATCTTTGACAGTCGTTACGGGTAGTCATAAGCCCGAAAGTCTGAAAACCAGTCTTACCAAGGGGTATCGTATTACCCAGTAACTGGGTTGTGGAGGTCAGATAGGCAGTCGCTCCATGTAAAATACTGGTATTCAGCTGCATCCGGTTAGACTGGAAGCCGACCCCAACATAGTTGTGAAAAGGCTAGGCAGATGATGATGTAGTTGGGTACATCAAAAGCCGGGTGTCAACAAATGTCACCGTCCACGTAGCATAGGTATGTATTATCGAGCTCTTTTACCCCAGTTCGGCGCCCCACAATTTTTCGGACAGGAGGGCTACAATACTCAGAGGTCGTGGTTTGCAATCTGTCTTAGAGACTGAATACTATAATGTTTATATCTTTATCTACACCCATGCTATAAATCCTCCATAAAAGTTTCTGAAACTGTTAGCTTATTGCCAACATTAAAACAACCAGTGTCATAGTTACCATTATATCATCCAAACTAGTGTTATAATGTTGTACAAAATTTTCATTATGCAACTCCTTTTCAGAAAAATAACATTGTTATGCACGCGCGTTTCACTATCACAACGCCGTAATTAAAAAAAAGAACTTATTGGTTATTCGAATTCATGTCGTATCCCGCCGGCCGCCATTTTTGTTCAATATTAGTATTGCAAAAACTGTTTCAGAACCTATTTTTAGAGGATTCATATCATGTGTGTAGATAATTTCTTGTATGCAACTGTACATAATTAGGTATTAAAACACTCATGCCATACTATTATCACACGAGACGAAGCGGAGTGTGATAAACTCACATTCATGTTTTAATACCCCTCATTATAGAACAGTTGCATAAATAACTATTATTTTTAAAACTGGTTTTCACCTCGCAAATATACAGTGTGGTAACTCCGTACTATATTTATTTTATTTTATTTATCTGCTGTCAAATCCCTCGTAAACTAACATGTGGTTCACTGATCAGTGACTTGTACCGGCTTTCAAAAGCCGGGGCTAAAAGTGGCTAAAACAAACTACATCTTCGACGTCGCATATTATCGAGCTGTTTCACCCAGTTCGGCGCCGCGGAGTCTTCGCTTCACGTTCGGTAGCGGTCATTACCCCCTGCTTCAGCATCGCCTCGTATAATCTGGCCTTCACTTGTAAGATTTCTTTGCGCAATCATTTTTAGTATTGCTATAGTAACGTGTTTAATACTTGTTAAGTAGCTGTAAACTAGATATTGGTTGTTAATTTTTTTTGGCAACATTTAGATAGTTAAGGGGCCCGTGGCTAAATAAAAATCAGCCGCACAGGTCGATCGATCAGATTTAGCTACGCTTGCCGCGGTTGGTCTGTGGACGGGTGACCATATTTACATACTGAGACCCCTCCGTGCCTCGGAAAACACGTTAAGCCGTTGGTCCCGGCTGTCATTCGTGGATCTTTGACAGTCGTCACGGGTAGTCAGAAGCCCGAAAATCTGACAACCAGTTTTACCAAGGGGTATCGTATTACCCAGTAACTGGATTGTGGAGGTCAGATAGGCAGTCGCTGCATGTAAAATACTGGTACTTAGCTGCATACGGTAAGACTGGAAACTGACCCCAACATAGTTGGGAAAAGGCTAGGCAGATGATGATAATTTTTGCTAGTTACAAATTATCTCGTTATTACTGCTTTTTTCAGCCATGTTGAAATAATAGATTCATGGAAACAGCTCAGTTGTCAAAGCAGTTTTAAGCTCACTGAAACTGTCATCTAGTAAGTACTTGGAAGTACATAATTTAGTTTCCTGTTGCATCAGTGACGGAGTCTAAAGTATTGTCGATTACAACCGGTTCGTCTGCTTATCAATTTGCAGTTTACTTACTTACTAGCTTCTGCCCGCGTCTTCGTCCGTGTGAAATTTCACCCTCCCCGGTTCACATTCTTAGGGGTGGAATTTCGAAAAACTCTTTCTTAGTGGACACCTATTCTTCACAAAGAACACACCATCCAAATTTCATGTCTCTAGGACCATCGGTTTAGGCTGTGCGTTGATATATCAGTCAGTCAGTAGGTACTTTGAATTTTTTATATAGCTTAATTTCCAGTCTATAAGACAAGAAAGCATGCTTAATGATACTACAAAATTATTCATGATTCATAAGGTCAAGAAACCATAACCTACCCTTTTCATTTCTTTTTTGTATCTTAAGGTCAAAGATTCGCTATGCGTGCAGCTCAAACCCCGCGTTAATTTTTCGAAATATAAAAGCTCTTTCAAACTAAGTTCTTACAACATTTTTCATTTAACGTATGTTGTTCCATTGCTTGGCAAAGATCTCCCCCATATTTTTCCACATTTCTTTGTGCTGTGCCTTCTCCGTCCATTTGGTTAGGAATGAGTCCAAATCGTCACGCCAGCGTTTCATAGGACTGCCTCGGTGACGACGCCCGTCTTCAGGCATCCACTATGTGACGATTTTGGCCCATCTGTCTGATGCATGCTATGTGTGACCCGCCCAGTCCCACTTCAGCCTCGCACACTTATCACCAACATCGGCGATACCTGTATTGGTAACAACATTTATAATCATTTTAAAACCACACATAATCAAACAAAATCCATTCTTAAAACCCCACATTAATCCCTCCAATCATATAACCTCATACGTATAACAATATCGCCTATATTTAAACCCCGAAGCCCCGGTCCCTGTGCCTATAAATACAGCGTCAAACCCGGCTAACCATGGTAACTCAGTTACTTACACCTAACTGGGTAACGCTTCATAGTCACCTCTGTGTATCAATGCTGATGTAAAGTTCGTTGCACACCGGATTGGCTCGTAATTTTGTGTAAGCCTCGCCGCAATTGGTTAATAGGGGAGAGACGTGATTGTGACACGATTCGACCGTGATACGTGGTGGATTTTAAGGTTGAAATATGAATATTAGTATCGAATGCGAACGGTAATTGTGTTTTTCGGACATGATTTCAAACACAGCCGTATCTAGACTTTTATGTTGTACGGAACTCTTTTTAAATTTAAATTTTCTTTTGTTTTGCTGGGTAATGCATCATAGTCACCTCTGTGTATCAATGCTGTTGTAAAGTCTGTTGCACTTAAGCCTGTCCGCAATTGGTTAATAGAGCAGAAACGGGATTCTGTCGGATTAGGCCTAGTGGATTTTGCAATAGAATGTGATCTGCGCTTTTCTATTTGAGAAATGTTTGAAATTGCCAATCCGCCTTGAGCAAGTGTAGTGATTAACGCTCGTGCCTTCTCTTTATGAGAAAATGCCTGTGCTCTGCATTGGGACAGGAACAGACTGGTATTTTATTATCATAAGGCAATGAAAAGCTACAAAATACATTACCTTTCAAGTCATTATTCTCTGTCAGTCTTTCCTATTTGTAATTGTCTGGAAATGCAGGACATGTTTTAAAATCAATTCATGTAATAATTTGCAAACATGGTTAGTAAATACTTAATGAAAAGCTGCACTTACAAAACTACTTTAGGACCAAAACTCATTTCTCCACAAAACTTGAGAACAATTTCAAAGACATAAAACACTAAAAGCTTATAAAACTGCAGTGACCCAAATTGTGTTCACAATCACTTTTTAAATGAGCTAACTAAGTTATTATAGGTAGATGTAAAAATGGCACTGTTCATTGTCTTTTATAATGCGCACAGCAAAAGAGTGGAACTCTCTACCTGCGTCTGTTTTTCCGAGCACTTACAACCCAAATCTCTTCAAAGTGAGAGTGAACAGGCTTCTTCTGGATAAGCTCGCTCCATCGTCGACTTTGTCTCTGTCACCTTAGACCTAGACTAGAGTCAAGAGCAAGTCCATTTCGCATAAAAAAAAAAAAAAAAAAATTGTTGTAAACTGGACATTCTCTCTGAATGATGATACTAATGTGGGTATTGTGAAGCAGTGGGCGCCTCCACCGCTTGTATTAATTTTATTCCCGCCGGTGTGCTCCAAACCTTATAACTTATAACATTGTGTGTATAATACAGGGTTTAAGTATTAGCTGGTTTTGGTTTGAATATTAGTGATATGTTGTGTCTTAGTTTTGAAACTGAAATTAAAATATCAGCCTAAAGTTTTAGTGGAAACATAAGGTTCGCGAATCTTTGTGTTCCATTAATTTGTAACTTTTATTAGTGTATATCATGTAAAGTATTATATAATATCTATCTTTATCTGAAATTCATACTGGAATTCCTCAATGATCAATATAATTTTCTTGAAAACGTTTGAAGTTGGTACATATTATTTAGTAAACGTATTCAGGTAGATATTCGAAAAATAACTCCATTCACACATCTAAAAACACAACTAAGTACCATCTGACTTTAAAAAGTCATTGAAAAACATAAATAGATGCTGACTTTCGAATATAATTTTGAGAGCAAACACCGTATCGGTCACATGACAGATTACACAATCCGCATCACAAAAAAAAACAGCATCAAACCTCCCACACATTCCCGCATTAGTCAGAATGCGGTATCACAGTACTATTCCCGGGAACGGTGGGGTGACCTCGAAAGTGCCATAACGCTATAACGCCATGGCGCCGCGCCGTCGCCCTATCTCCCGCCAAGGACCGAAGGACAACCCACTGGCTGTTTTCCAGACAATGCAGAGCTTGTTACGTCATCACGCGTTATTGGTCCTGAATTGGCAGGATGTTTTGATTGTCTGTGTCTGTTCTTAGTACATATAGTAATGAATGCTACATTACTTGCAGTTAATTAACTTGCAGGTAATGAATTACTTGAGGTAGTGCCGCTAACTACTAAACTTATACAAATAATCTCCCAAATTAGCCACGATACGTTAGATGGAAAACGATATGAACACTTCTATAATGGTGTCAAATGTTTAACAATCGATTTTTAAATATCCTTTGACTTTTCACCATTAATTCATTCAAGCTGTAGCTGCGAGCAAGTATTTTATTATTTTCATCTCTCTCTGTTTTCCCGCAACTCTTGTTCACTATTTACACTACACTATTCTATATACATTTACGTAAAAGTTGAATGGACTACCCATCAGACTCCCAGACAGACTTAACGTGAAACCTGTGAAATAAAAAACTTTCGGTAAAAACTAGGCCACCGTCAATACTCAGAGATTTCTAGGAAAAACAGGAGCGAAGTTCAATGGCGAACGCATACAAAACCTACAGCTATAGTAGACTGTAGACTATAAATAAACATCGCAAGGCCCTTCATCTTATTCGCAGAAAATCCAAACATTTGGAGGCCAGTTCTCGTATTTCTATTCATTTTTTTTTATGATATGCCAGGCTGATATCGATCAGTCTGTCTACGTCTAAAGTGAGTTGAAAAAGGAATTGTGCATGATAAAAAATTAAAAAAACAAAGCAATTCTTAGTTCCCTTATTTATAAACGTTCAAAATCTAGTTGCAATCTCATGTTAACGACAATCAATATCAAAAAATTTACAAAAATGTAAGTAATGTGCTGATGTGTTACGTAAGACTGAATGCGGAAGGCGGAGGACGGTGTTATGGCGCAGCATGGGAGAGCCCTATGTCCAACAGTGGACTGCGAGAAGCTGAGTTCATTGATTGATTAAAAGTAATTTTTGACAGATTTTCACTAAGATTCAATTCAATTCTCAATTCTTTATTGCGTACCATAATGTATATAGTTGGTAGGGAAATAATTATATTAGTCACAATTATGGACCCTGTCGGGCACAGCATAGATAGTAGGAGAGAGGAGGAAGAACACTGAACACAATAAACACTATTGTAATAAATTTTAATATTAGTTAAGTAGGTATGCACATCATCAGGCGGGAGGAGACGCCCGGGTGTCACCATTGCGAGGATCGCCCAGAGGACACGGTGGAGCATACGGTGGAGGTCTGCCCCGCTTGGGCGGAGCACCGCCGTGTCCTCGTAGAGGCGATCGGCAACGGTGGCGACCTCTCGCGTCCGGCCCTGGTTCAAGCCATGGTCCGGGGCGAGAGGGAGTGGGAGGCGGTCACCTCCTTCTGCGAAGCAGTCATGCTAGCGAAGGAGGTGGCGGGACGGCTCAGGGAGAGAGCCGCACGCCTCAGCCGCCGCGAGAGACGCTACGGGCGTCGGGAGCCGCGTGACGACTCCCGGCCACCGTAGGCGCGGGCCTGCGGACGGAGAGTAATGGGTAGCTCTCCGTCCGATCAGGACCAGGCCCGTGCCGGACGGCGCGTATGTGTTCCACGCGCGCCTCAAAGAGATGTCAGCATTAAGAAAGGGGCCCGCCAGGGCCGAAGCCTGTCGGGGTAGCGGGATCGTCCGAAAGGGTTACCGCTGCCCCGGAACATAAAGGGCTAAGGAAGGAACACGGGTGGGTTTTAGTCAGTAAGAGTCTGACACTCCCTTCCGCTCCACCCAGAGCGGGAGGAGTCATTAGATGATTTCCCATCCAAAAAAAAAAAAAAAGTAGGTATTTACTAAGTTATATTATTTTTATGAATACAGAATTGAACGTTTCTAAAATTCGGGAATCACTCCTCAGATTCGCATCAACGGGTGACGCGTTCTCATTCTTACAACACCTACGCTAACAATGCGTCACAACTATACGGCTTAACTACTTGTATGAAAGGTTCTTCGTTGTTCTAAGAATAGCTGTATTGTGCTTGTTTAAATACCGGTTAACTATTATTGTAGTATGATGAAACTTAGCTGAAATTGAATTAGAAGATAGTGGTATATTTATTAGCTGTATTAGTTTGTTCGTGGCAAGTATTTAACCACAAAGTACCTCTTATGAAAAGTGTCATCTATTCCACATTTCTATAAACTTCAGGGTTGAATGAGAACTTGCTACAAGATTGCTGAGAGTCTTCAACAATTTTCATATGTAATAAATCCAAAATCCCCTGCTTTGACAATCGGTGGTCGTACCTACTTTGTTATAAACGTAAATAAGGATGCTACCGTGAATCCTCTTAACATGTAAAGCCACTTACGCAAGGTGATGAGCTTCTTTTTGCTAAAAACTAATAATCAGCCTATAATGTTCTCACTGCTGGGACACAGGCCTCCTCTCTTCGTGAGGGAGTGGGCCGTGTTCCACCACGCGGGCCCATTGCGGGTTGGTAGATGTCTCATATCTTAATTTTTTTGGTTCTACGATGTAATACCGGTTTCCTCACGATGTTACCTTACACCGTTTTGAGAACAGTGGTGATGAAATGATTTACACAAAGTGAAACGCCTGCCTGGGTTCCAACCCACCACCTACAACTCGTAAGTCGGGGATGTTACCACTGGGCCACCATTGCTAAAAACTACATCATATTTTAAACACGTTTTTTGTAATAATAAAATAACCAAACGTAATGAACCCAAAAGCTGTGCGATAAGATAAATTTATGAATTCTCACCGAAATAATTACCCATATCGATCGACAAATTCCATTATTCCCACGAACTCAATAAAATTGAAACAGGTCAATTCAGTTTCATTACAACGAGGATTAACAATTATTAATTGATTAATTGAAACACAATAAAGCAATGTAATTATATCACCACCAATTCGCATCACTCAATTAATATCAGTATTGGAGCAATTAAATGTCGATGCTATCCATTAATTAATAGTATTAATACTGCAATTCGGAAACCCAGATTCAGTTTATATGATTGCTAGCTTCTGCCCGCGACTTCGTCCGCGTGAAATTTCACCCTCCCCTCATTCACCCTCTTAGGGGTGGAATTTCAAAAAATCCTTTCTTAATGGATACCTACTCTTCACAAAGAACACACCCTCCAAATTTCATGTCTCTAGAACCAGTGGTTTAGGCTGTGCGTTGATATATCAGTCAGTCAGGACTTTACATTTTATATAGGTAAACAGATTATTGAAGCTGAAATATTTCATGAATTCACGAATGGTTGTTTACTAGGTTAATTTATAAAGTTAGATAACTTGCTAGATGGTGTTGGTAAGCAGAACTGTCGGAAATTACTTATTTTAAAAATATAACTTCAAACCATTTTGTATTACATTACCAGAATGAGACTGACTTAAATAATAAAATCAATCTGCCTAGCCTTTCCCAACTATGTTGGGGTCGGCTTCCAGTCTAACCAAATGCAGCTGAATACCAGTATTTTACATGGAGCGACTGCCTATCCGACCTCCACAACCCAGTTACTGGGTAACACGATACCCCTTGGTAAGACTGGTTGTCAGACTTTCGGGCTTCTGACGATCCGTAACGACTGGTAAAGATCCGGGAATGACAGCTGGGACCAACGGCTTAACGTGCTTTCCGAGGCACGGAGGGGTCTCGGTATGTAAAGATGGTCAGTTGGTCACCCAACCGCGGGCTGACCGCGTCAAGTGTAGCTTAAAATAATCGATTGACCCGTGCGGCTGTTATTACTTAGCCACAAGCTCCATAGATTCACTAAAATTAAATCCCATACCTACTGTAATTTGAAAAAATTGTAAAAGCCAATTATTTTCAAAAGAGTAACCGTGGAGTTTCTTGCCGGCTCTTCTCCATAGGAAACGACCAATTGGAATCGTGCACCTAGCTGCTGACGTTTCATAAGTGACCATGTAGGTTTAAGTGAAATAAAATATTTTGAAAAAAAAAAGCAAATCCAAATATAGAATAAGAGCTTAAACTATTCTTATTTGTAACGTAGCACTATGGAAAATAGAGGTCTGTTTCAGATCAAAAATCGATAACTTGTTTATTTTTTAAGAAAAACGCTTGAATTTTTGCACATGTATAGAATATTAAATAAGGCTTTAGATAAAGTTCATATACTATAATTTTATTAAAGTATAAATATTTAAAAAAATATACAAAAAAAAAAACCTTTGAGAAATGGTCTTTATTTATTTCCTTAAGGACAACAATATTAATATTGTGAATAAAAATGTATAATTACATTAGTTTATTATAAAACAATAGTAATATAGCTCTTTCGTATTTAAATAACTCATTAAAATTATTATTACAAATATTTATCTCATAAAATATTTAAAGTTACGAAATTTCTAAGTAAAGTGAATACTGTAAAATTATGTATCTTAATATGAAGCATAATGTACACTTGCTTAATTATATTTGGTGAACTTCGGAATCCACAATGAGTTCGTTCACTTTTAAAAGATCTAGGGTATCTTCATCAAGTCAATTCACACTTCTGCTAAGTGTTTTTCTAAGACTGGAAATGTATGGATCTGATGTGTACAGAAGAGTATAATAATACATCCTCATTTAAGCCGTACGAGAGCACTTCCTGGCATGATGTAGCCGAAATTTTTTATAATCCTTATTGCGGGATTCTTGCGCATCTTCTGAAAGTTGACCAATAGGAAGCACATCAAAATGCTTAATGATACTTTCACCACGAATTAAAATTTTATGTACTGAAGATGGCATGTAGTGCCAATCATAATTGTTCACATAGATTCTGGCAGTTTCCATGGCATAATTGCCAATTTTTTCAGCATTATACCAGATGAAAGAGCTTGTAAAAAAACATGATAGTTTTCTTTTAAAACTGTTGTTAAAACTTCAAGTTTTTTTCCTCCTTCGATGTATGGAAGTAATAATTGACGCTTAGAACACTTGAAAGTTGTATTCATTTTGAAATTCAGTGAAGATACGAAACAGTCAACCGTCTGTTTAGTTTTATTACGAATTTGTAATAGCGATATGAAGTGAATCCACTCTTTATACTTATATTATTTGATAAATAAAGGTAGTGTGCATTTTTTTGACTAAAGTTGTACCGCAAAATGAGTGCAAACTGTAGATATTACGCCCTATTATCAATAAGTAATTAATATTTAAATAAAATATACCGCAAACTAATCAGTGAACTATTTACATTAGAAACCGCTAAAGCTAGAGGTTTTCTGTTCCCTGACTTGTGTGATACTTTTCACGATAACTTCAGAAACCGCACGTATCCGCAGCTAATTTTTATAAATGTTATTTATGAATATCTACGCTACAAAACAACATTAAATGTAAAGCATCGGGAGGCATCGGTAACTGCCAAAAGTCTCGATGAAGTTAAAAAACTGTATTTTTTCCCCTCACTTAATGTTAAGTTTTTTTTTATAGAAATATAATCATAAAACCTACAACATTACAATTGCTTTAAAATCTACATACAATGGGCTTTTTAGAAATGTATAACACTTTATATCTATTATCGTAAATTTTTGAAAGAAATCAATTTTAAAATATTGATGCGAACAGACCTGAAGTAGATTTTTTTTAGAATTGACACTTTGTCGTATTAAAAAAAAATAAAACAAACTTAATTCAAGCAAAATTACTACATTATATTAAAGTTCCACTCTTATACTATTAAAAAAAAATTAAAGTGCGTCAGTAACGACCTAAGTAAAAAACGATTTTTGATATGCGTTTTCGTATTCGTTGTTCTACCATTTTCCAATGTGCGTAGTATATGTCTTCGACTTTGTTTAACAATAATATCTTCTAACCTACGAGTAAATAAAAGGTATGTAGGTATCTTTGCAATTGTATTTCTCCTATCTAATATTGCATCTGCAGATTCACCTCCTTTACTATATTATCTTCGGTTCACAACCATTTACAAAGTTCAACTCGAACTCCGAACGGGTTCAAGCAATAGTTCTGTAGCCAAAATGAAACAGGGTATAAAGCTCTGGTTCGAAGGAGGTGGCCCAATTCGGTGCGGCGCCCGTTCGGCGGGGCGGCGGCGCCGTCTCGTCTGCCTCATCTTCGAAAAAACCAGATCAACCGGCGCCTTGGAAGACACCCAGAGTTTTTGCCTATAGATGTAGGCCTCGAGGTCGCCCGCCTGTTATGTTAATGGGGGCTGGGAAAACCCTATGTTGTAGGAAATATTATAATTTGTCAGTGTCGTTGCGTGATGGGTCATTTTTCTCAAGTTAAGGATGTTTTTGTTTGTGTTTTCATCATCGTTAAGTTTGTTGTGTCACTTAACTTGATGGCGGGAAAGTAAAAAAGTGTTAATGATATTTTGTACCTGAAAATCGAGAGGCGTATCGTATGATATCGTAACCTTTGGTTGTAGGTCTATGTATGATTCTAGGTAGGACAATAAAACACGCAACTCTTGATTTTAAGGTTTTCACTATAGGTTGAGTGCAGTGGTGGCCCAGTAGCAACGGTCCCCGACTTACGAAGGTCGTGGGTTCGAACCCAGACAGGCGCTTTACTTTGTGTAAATTATTTCATCACCACTGCTCTCAAAACGGTGAAGAAAAACATCGTGAGGAAACCGGCATGTCCTAGAACCAAAAATTCGGAGACATGTGACATCTGCCAACCCGCACTGGGCCCGCGTGGTGGATTACGGCCCCTCCCTCTCACCGAGAGGAGGCCTGTTTCCCAGCAGTGGGAACATTATAGGCTGATTATGATAGTACTTAACATAATCCATGTGAGCAACATAACAGCATAATCAGCCTATAATGTTCACACTGCTGGGACACAGGCCTGCTCTCTTCAAAAGGAAGTTGGCCGTAATCCACCACGCGAGCCCAGCGCGGGTTGGTAGAGGTCAGATGATTTGTTGATAGTTTTATTATTATTAATAATAATTGTCACATACATATTATACTCTTATTGACGTTTAAAGTTCGCCTTGACCATTTACATAGATGCAAAAATACATTTGATTTTATTAAAAATCGTCCAACATAACGATATCAAGTTACCTACAAGAAGACGGTGCTTAACCGACTTCAAAAAAGCAACAGGTTATGCATTCGGCGGGTATAAAGTTTTCAATTAGTTATAGCATTGTCTTTATAAATAAATGTAGGTAGCAGCCATCTACCTTGGTACTGGCGAAAAGCCATACTATGATTTGGTCAGTTGACCGATTTTTTTAATAGGCCACTTTGTCACTATTTTTTATTTTATTATTTAACCCATGTTTTCCCATTCCTGGGCCAAGATCTCCCTCATATTTTCCCAGTATTCTATATGTTGTCAACTTCGCCACAAAATATCGTCGACTTTACTTTTGTTTAAACCGTGCCTCCGAAAGCACGTTAAGTGACAATTTCAACAATGAAACTGTCTGTGATCAGGACATCTAAACTGCGTTCAAAGCTATCAGTGTCAATATTCCACAACAATGATGACACTGACAGCTCTTGAACTCGGTTAAGATGTACTGATCGCGTCCAGATTCATTGGTGAAAACCGTTGGTCCCGGCTGTCATTCGTAGAACTTTGGCAATCGTTACGGGTAGACAGAAGCCCAAAAGTTTGACAACCAGTCTTACCAAGGGGTATCGTGTTACCCAGTAACTGGGTTGTGAAGGTCAAATAGGCAGTCGCTCCATGTAAAATAATGGTATTCAGCTGCATCCGGTTAGACTGGAAACCGACCCCAATATACATGGGAAAAAGCTAGGCAGATTAATTTTATCCATTTGTTTAAATAACTGCCGAATATACCTACGTAAGTTCAGAACTCCATAAAAATCCACATTGACACACATTCTGCCGATTCCCTTATAGTCCAATGCGGTTACACTATAAATTATTAATTACATGAATTGACCGAGTTGCCAAAATGTAACGTTGCCTCGTGGAAATCGGACAAAATGGAAAGTGGCCAAATATATCTCATTGTAAATCCTTGAATAAACGAAACTTGGCGATACCATGGCTGCTGTATGCCATAACCACGCATTATCTTTAATACTGTGAACAACTTGGCACAAAATCTCATGTGTCTGTAATTTAGGTATCTGGGATACACTGCTGACCTCGATTTACAAAGAAAATTATTGTAACTATTTTTATTACGATGATATATTACACGCATTGCCGTATAAGTCCGTTAAAATATGTTGTATTATTGTGCTGAATGATAAAGTTTCTATACTTAATGTTTTTACATTAATATGATCAAAGTGACAGCTAAAACCTGTAATTTGTTTTTCACTGAATTAATAATACGAGTATACTTTCGATATAATCGTTTATTTCGCTTTTATAATGCTGGCAACACACTACAACAACTCAAGTTAGTTTTATTATAAACGCAGGTAGTTTGCAAAATAATAAATTTTATTAGCTACCGCCACATGGAGGGTCTTCAAATATAATTAATTTAAACTCGTTGCACTATCGACAGAAAATAAGAGTGTGTGAGTGATAAGCAGTGTTTTAAGCATCTAATTAAATATAGATTAAGTAAACAAAGCTCAGTGATGTTAGGATAAGTGTTAGTTGTCAAATGAAGGTGCAGAAAACATGTCGTAAGTACTTATATTTCTTTTGTTTTTTTTTTCTTAAAATTAATTAATTAATTTTTTTCAGTGTGCAAAATGATGGATAAATACTAAATATTAAGTTGTGGCTGCACTGGTTCCAAATCATCTTGGCAGGTGCTGACCTGAGATTTGAGAAACTACGATAATAATATTAAATACTTGAACGTTTTTTGTTGGTGCACGTAGAAAGACGAATATTTAAAGCTATCAAATGAGTTTTTATAACTAGCTTTTTTGCCAGCGGCTCCGTCCCCGCGATAGAAAGTATCCTATGTGTTAATCAATAATTCCGTACATTGTTTTCATATACCTAACTTTATTGGTTTACGCAGCGCACGCCAGTAAAGCTCCCAGTCGGCATGATTTTTTCCGACATCTTAAACTATCATCGCCATATTGCAGCCAATTCACGTAAAACCTTAATGAATTATACACTTAAACCTTCCTCATGAATCACTCAGTCCATTAGTGAAAACCGTATGAAAATCCGTTCGGTAGTTTTTTAGTTTATCGCATTCAGTCAGGCAGACGCGGCGAGGGAAACTTTGTTTTATATACATAGTGATAGTGATTTTTGTTCCGTCCATGACGTTTACAATATTCGATCATTCAAATACAAGCGCATATTTCCAAAAACCCTGCGTTTTCCAATCCATCACTTAGGTTCACCCCGTTTGCTCACAATTTTTAGTCAAGGGTCCCCGAATTGATCAATTGCAACTGTCAATGTTTACTTGATTGATACATATTGATGCGTAAAGTTGTCTTCAAAATGCAATTGAAGCGATGGACAATATTACTAAAATTGATAGCAATTAACAAAAAAATTGCCGTGCATTGATGATCAATGACAGCAAAATACAATCGTTATTTTAAAATCGAACGCTCCAACATACATGACGGAAAACTTCCTGTCTCGTCTCAGTTTATATAATTCTTTATACTTACGGGGTTACTAATAAACGTAATATATCAGATGAATGGTTACACACCGATTTCTCTCTTTCAGTCGTCAGTAATTTGACTTTCAAAAGAAGAAGACAAAGCGTTGTGTAACTATACAGAAGCTATACAACGTTTATTGGTAAGGGGGCAAATGTTTAACTTTTCTATTTTTCTGATTTCCGTTTGAAATCATATTGTTTATGAGTGACGCGACTTTTTTCAGCACAGTTCAGAAATCGAATGAGGCGTGCGCAAATACACCTAGAATTGAAACTTCGTTTACGTAAACATTAATCGTTTCGAGGATCCTTATCAAAAGTTGAGCAGTGTGGTGGCGGCCCAGTGGTAACGGCCGAGACTTACGAGTGGTTTGAACCCAGACAGGAGTTTTATTTGGTGTAAATTGTTTCATCACCACTCCTCTTAAAACGGTGAAGGCAATCATCGTGAGGAAACTGGCATTAGTGTGGACTTCAAACTTAGTAGATATTTTTGAACGTACAGTTACACTACAAATTAACTATTTTACAAGCTAATACCCGGTGTAATTGGGATGTTTTCTTGTTTGTGATCTTCGAAAGGAATTGAACTGTCAAGTCTTATCTACGTAATTCCACATTGTAGCTTAGGGATAAGTAACATGTTTGTTTGCTCCTCCTTCCCTGTTTTCGTCCTGCGAAGAGTGCAGTAGTGAGTTTCATATTATCACAGTATATCTTATGTTTTTGTTTATGATGTATTTGTTTGTGATGTCTTTTTATTTCCATTTCTGGAAGTTTTGATTTAATTAAATAAGATGTTTAAAGAAGACATTTACGGGCTGATAATAATATGACTTTCCCGTTCCATTAACTAACAACAATGTTACGAAACATAACGTACCTCATTGCATAGAAACTCAACCGTATCATACCTTTCTGCTTTGTTTACGAAGTGTTAGAACTATGAGCACTGATCAATGCAACGCAGATATCCATATTATACGAATTAAACCTACCTACAGTGTACAGCGAACATCTATTGACGTAACTATCGCAAGCAAAAAGGCAAGCACACACTTTACCGCTGTGCCAACACGATCGGCCCAGTAACATAAGACCGACATTCCCCCCTACTCTCATATCCAGACGACAATAACTCGAGTGTTCTAGCTAATGAGGCGGTCGAAGGGCAAGATGCGCCGATGTCCTTAGTCGCGGCCGATCACTCGACCTCCCTTCCCCCTCTGCCTCCCTTTTACTCCCTCTTTCCCTCCCCCCGCACCGTACCCCGTGCCTCTCTATTGTGTTCATGAGGTTTTCGGGTGCCTGTTCTTTCATCAAAATTTTGTTAAGTTTTCATAACTTTAGGTCCGAATGAGTGTGATTTGTCTTTTACCTGCGATTTATTTTGGATGACGTTTAGTTTGCAGTGTTTTTTGATACAAGACGAAAACATTGTTCTTTTTAAAAGAACTTAAAAAAATAGTACCATTATTTAAAATATCTGGCTAGCCTCTTCCATAAATATTTGGGATGGTCTTCCAGTGTAACCGGATGCAACTGAATATCTGTATTTTACATGAAGTGATGGCCTATCCGACTTTCACAACTCAGTTACTGGGTAACACGATACCCCTTGGTATGTCTGGTTGTCAGACTTTCGTGGCTTCTGACGATCCGTAATGACTGTCAAAGAACAAAAATTATAATAAGCTCGCGTATTATCTGGTAGATTTTATTATTTATAAATTCTACCGAGTTAAATTTCCAATCTTAATTCTGATTACGGAAACAGTAAATTAAAAAAATTTATCAACTTTTGCTCCAAATAAAAATAATTTTGTCGCTTAGTAGGTATTTGGCATTAAAACATGTTGTTTACTTGGAATCTATCAAAAACTGACACGCAAACTTCCAAATGAAATCTAGTTAAGGTTTATAGCTTAAAGTAACCCCTGCTTCGTGTGGTTTTTATGACTTAACAAAACATCGAGATTTATTTAGGTATTACCTATATGTAAGTATAATATTAATGTATTATACACATAAACCTTCCAGACTAAATTCTCTCAATGATCTTGAAACCCGCGCTTGCAAACAAAGAGAACCACAGAGTCATATAGACGACACGAAACGCGAATTTAATTTGTGATAGATATAGACATCACTAGCAGCGCCCCGCGGATTCACCCGCATAAGTTTCGATCCCGTGAGAATATGTGGATAAAAACTATCCTATGTCTTTTCGCGGGACTCAAACTATCTCTATACCAAATTTCATCTAAATCAGTACAGCTGTTTAAGCGTGAAGAGGTAACAGACAGACAGACAGAATATTAGTATAGACGCAGATGATCGCATTCATGATGCACTACCGATACTTTAGATGTGATATAAAATAACACCACATGTATATTTTGAAGAAGAGATGGTGAGTAGGTGTATTCTGGAATCCCTAGTCCCTACATTTTTATGGCAAAAGGGGCATCTCTTGACTTTGATCACGCCTGACAGAAAGCGATGGATGAGGTCTATGATGGAACAAGCGTGCCCAGAAGACGCCTATTCACTCTTGCTTCGAAGGCAGACGGGTTAAATGTGGGAGGGAACACAGATGCTGGCAGAGAGTTCCACACTTTGGCTGTGCGCATAATAAACGTGGTCCGAGGAGCGCTGAGTACAACTCGTCGGGATATCAACCAAGTGTGGATGATACGCTACAGTACGTCTGGTTGTCCGGTGGTAAAAGGGCGATGGTGGGATCAGGTCGTGAAGCTCATGCGTACACTCTCCGAAGTACAGTCTGTAGAAGGCCGACAGGCAAGCAACATTACGCCGATGAGCGCACATAACTTCATTGCTCTCTCGTACTGGAGCAATCAAGATCTAACTCTTTATATTACTGTCCATGGCATAAAATCTGTCTTATACCTATGTACTATAAATGTTCAAAATATGTAAAATATATACAGCGTCGTGTCACGTAATAGAAACTACCTAAAAAAATCTGCCGAATACAAATGAATTTCAATCTGTAATAATTTTCTTTATTTAGTTGTTAATACTGACCTACATCTGGACGAGTCAAGGGCTCAGTCACATTAGCTGGACGTGAGACACTACCGATTTGGGGGACCGTATGTGAACGCATCAAGAACTGTGTTAAGAGAATCGAGCTCCCCTTGACATTATTGAATTGATCGTGTAATCATCGTTTTGAATCATTTGATCCGAATAGAGGGTCATGGGATCTGAGAGCCCGCCTCGTTTAGTCTACACTTAGTGGTTAGTTGCTATTTCCGGTCGGCATTGTACTCTTTTAAAAGGACAAACTCTCTACATATTTCCCCCAAACAGTTTTGCTATAAATTAATTGCGTGCAATGTACCATTGTTTATTTTCCTCCAAAAGCTTCCCTTTAGACGGCAAACCCTGCTAACAGTCGAAAACTGGCGTATTAATTAATCTAATGTACTGAAACCGTGGCTTCCCTTTTTACTATCACGTGTTCAAGTAGATACACTAACGTAGTGCCACAGAAGGTCGGCTTCATATGACGTGCGAAATCAGCGTACCTACGCACACATAGATGTTTTCGTACGGCGACCTCAGACCGAGACCTGTAAACGTTACTTGGCCGCTGAGGGAGTGCGTTCCTGACACCCGTCAGTTTTATACAAACGAATACGTGTTTTGCGAATTTGATCTTTATTAGTTACTAGAATTGTCGCACTGACATGTGACAGGAACGCATTCTCTCGACGGCTGCAATGTAAGTTATGCTTTGACATGTTCTCATCTCTATCTGGCACTGTTGACAGTTATGCGAAAGTGACAGGACTAAAGGAAACCCTATGAGTACGCGCTTAGTAACATTTTTAGATCTCGCCCTCAGTCTATCTCAGAAACTGTGCATACTGGCTGCGATCTGTTCCCCGGATCCGATCTCGATGGTACTTTGCGCTTTTACATCACATAGTAACAATAAAATATAGCATACTCTACAGATTAGATGATGTGATAGCATTCTGTGTGTAGAAGTTTCTCAGTCAAATTGTGGACGAATGCCTTTCGCAAGTGCCCTCGCACTAGCTGTGAGTGAAGCGTGTTTATGCGAGCGTTTTCGCTCGTTTTATGGAATCAACCTTCTGTACTATTCTGAGTTACTGACCTAGATTTTGCATGTTGTCTATTCAATTTTGCCACACACGTAATATATAGTGTGTCAGTACAAGTCGTAATACAATTACAATTGTGAAGAAAAGATTCCGGCTTCCGCGGTTTTCCGATTTTCGTGTTGTTGCTTTGAAGGTCAGAAAGCAGTTTAGCGAGTTAAAAAAGGGTTTTAAGTTCACTTTTTTACAGATTATACGGTATAATCAGGCTTTGTATTTATGAAATACCTCCTAATAAGCCTTTTTCAACAGTGGGTGATCTCTTACCACATAAATGTGTAATTTTCTTTATTTATTTATATTGCACCATCTCAAAAAATCCTATAAAGCTGTTTTTCCTGCCATTAAAATTAAAACCGCGCGTTTCGAATGAACATTAAACTAAAAATGATCATAGAAACTTCTAAATATTCGCTAAGTGAGGCTATTCATATTTTATATTTTAACATAGTTTCATATTTAGCGGGACATTGGGGTTTAATTGATAATGATATCATTAACCGCTCGAGCCTTCCCAGTCATGAACAGAACTGTTTAATGATATTGTAACACGCTACGGCGCAACGAATTAATAGTACTACTAGTTTATGCTGCCCTGGTACACCAACTTCTTGATTGAATAATTCGGTAGGCTAGAACTTCTGCGATGTGTAGGTAGAACAAATTTTATGGTGTGTGCTTGTATGGTATGGTTAAATAAACTTTTTAAAATGTTGAAAAATATCTCAGGTTACTATGTAATTTTTTGGGATGTAGACAAATTCAGTTTATGTCTGAACTTTATTAAATTTTGACAATCGTTATTTGTTATTAAAATGTAGTTAATTATGTTAATCAATAGCAAAGGTCACCTTAAAAGGAAACGATGTTGTAAAGAATCACTCATGCATCTGAAAACCCATATAACTATTTTTAT